>CM060433.1:43316268-53119481 GCA_030545235.1 Helianthus tuberosus | reverse complement strand
TAAGTTTAATTTCTTAAAAACTTTATTTTTAAAGAATATGAAGTTTTACAACTTCTAGTCGGTTTTTACGAAAACTATTTCTTCGTTAAAACTTTTGTTACACAAGTATCCACACTCTTGTTTGTTCACAAAAAACCACTTTTGTTTGTGTAAGATCCGGTTTAGAAACATGTTGATTTCTTTTGATGCTTGGTCTTTTGAAAATACCACTTGTAGATACATAGATCTACTAGTTTTAAATACTTTTGTACAAGTTAAAAGCATTTTTAACACAAGTTCATGGTTTATGTGTGGTAGGGTTTCACCTTTTAACCCTTGTTACTTCTAAAATAGCTTTATGTTAAGATCCATGATCTTACCAAACCGGGTTAAACGGTGATCCGAGCTACCACAACATAGATCGGGTCTAAATAATCACATATTTTCAAATACTACAACTTTTACACAACACATGAGCTATTAACCACCATTTTTCATGTTTTTAGTAGACTTTTGTGCATCTTTTCGCATTTTAACGAGATTTAACCAACACAAATCCTTTTAACCACTTTAGATAAGTTCAAATATGAGTTTTAAGTGTTATAACCTCTAGCTCGAGGCTAGGGAAGATTCTTGACGAAAAACCGGGTGGATAAAAGCTAGAGAAGATGGTCCTTCGCGTTCCGTTTGCTCCAAGCTTCCTAATACGTGATCCTTAACACTTGTATGCACTTGGAATTGGTTGTTCAAGATCGAAAATGGATGTATGTTAGGAGGGGGTGTTTGGCCGTGACTTTCTAGAGAGAGAGAGGGAGTGTTTGTTGTTGATTTGTGAGTAAGAATGATATGGTGGGTTAATGTGGTAACTTATAGATAATTAACTTGTGTAATAACCAAAGGTTTGTGTGCTATCTAGATATTAGACACCTTGAGATTAAAATAATCAACAAGAGTACTAGTGTGTCCCCCTTCTAGTTAGGGACGGTTAGAGAGGGGGGGGGGGGGTCCTTGGTCCGATTCTAACTATTAGTTAGGTATTAGTTAGGTTAAACCAAGTTAGTTTAAGTGTTTAACCTCGGTTACTAATGTGTAGTATGTTATGACGGGTGTTAGGGTATTCAGGGACCCTAACTGGCTCAGAAAAGATAAATAATGAAAATAATAATATTTTCATGTTTCGGGTAAAGTCCGGTTGTTTCGGTTGCATACCGATTCGTTAAAGTGCTAAATTGCAACTTTTTAGTGTCTTTTAAGTACCTTTCTTGTACTCTTTCAATTCCCAACACTTAGGGAAATATTCTGGATGATAAAAACGACATTTCTGCATAATATTTTATATGTCCAAATGCTGAATTATTGCTGAATTTTATAAATTCTGCACTTAAAGTGCGTTTCGGGTGCTTTTTAGTGCTTATTTTTGCTTTCGTATTGCATATATATTAAACCCTTGTATGTACTCTTGGGTTTTAATGCATTCTTGTTGTCGGACCTACACCTAGGCCTCAATTCTTATGTCTGACTGCTTTCTGCAGTTCAGTCGACACACAGTGTGTCCTTACCGGTGAGTTTACTATTATTCTGACGCAACGCTCTTGTTTATGCATAACGCAATATTTTGTAGTATACAACATGCATGAATTCACTTGTTTAATCATGTGTTTCAGACATTGCTGACAATTTAAACTCATAATTGCAGTCATTAAGCAATAATTTATAGTGTACGGAAATTACCGGTTTGTGCCAGTTGTCACAGTCTCCCCCCGTTAAAAGAATTTCGTCCCGAAATTCAGACTGAACTAACTCTCGCCGGAGTCTTCTTGAATAGGTGGGGGATACTTTTTCTTGAACTGGTCTTCACGTTCCCATGTGTACTCGGGTCCCGTGCTTAGAGCTCCAACGTACTTTAACAAGTTTCACACTGCTCCTCCTGGTCCTTGTTGACTTTCCAGTCGGTAACCTCAACGGGTTGTTCTGTAAATCGGAGGGCTTCATCAATATGCACTTCATCCAACGGGATGGGTCACGTTTTCTTGCGTTGGACTCTTCTTCAAGTTGGATACATGAAACGTATCATGTACTCCATTAAGTTCTGCCGGTAACTCCAACTTGTATGCCACGGTACCAATTCTTCTCAATATTCTGAATGGTCCGATGTATCGTGGATTCAACTTTCCACGCTTTCCAAATCTGACTACGCCCTTCCATGGTGAGACTTTTAACAACACTTTGTCTCCCACCTCGAAATCTACCGATTTTCTATTTGGATCCGCGTAGCTCTTTTGTCGCTCTCGAGCCGCCCTAATGCGCTCTCGGATCTGCGCAATCTTGTCGGTTGTCTCTTGTACAAGTTCGGGACCAACCATACGTTTATCTCCGGCATCTGCCCAACACAGGGGCGATCGGCATTTGCGGCCATACAGAGCTTCGAACGGCGCGGCTTTTATGCTTGTATGATAACTGTTATTGTAGGAAAACTCAACTAGAGGTAGATGAGTATCCCAGCTGCCGCCTAGGCCCATGACACATGCGCGAAGCATATCTTCTAACGTTTGTATTGTCCTTTCGCTCTGGCCGTCTGTTTGCGGGTGGAATGCCGTGCTCAGATCTAACTGAGATCCAAAGGCTTCCTGAAATGATTGCCAAATTCTTGAGACAAAGCGTCCATCTCTGTCCGAAATGATTGAGATTGGCACTCCATGTCGTGCCACAATTTCTCTTAAGTATATCTCTGCAAGCTTTCCAGTGCTATCTTTTTCTCGGATCGGTAGGAAGTGCGCAGACTTCGTCAATCGATCAACTATTACCCATATCATATCGTGCCCTCTCGGGGTCCTGGGTAATTTCGTTATGAAGTCCATCGAGATTTGTTCCCACTTCCACACGGGAATCTCTGGTTGTTGTAGTAGGCCGGACAGTTTCTGATATTCGGCCTTAACCTTCGCACAGGTTAGGCATTTTCCAACATAGACAGCAACGTCGCTTTTGAGTCTCGGCCACCAATAGTACTCTTTCAAGTCTTGGTACATCTTGTCCGATCCTGGATGGATCGAATATCTCGATCTGTGGGCTTCATTAAGGATGACTTCTCGTATGCCACCATAGAGTGGAACCCAAATACGCTTCTTAAAGTATAAGGCTCCCTCTTCGTTTGGCACCATGTATTTCAGCATACCCCGTAGGTATTCAGCTTTACGGTTCTCTTCTTTAAGAGCTTCTTGTTGCGCATCTCGAATGCGTGCAGTGAGGTTCGTTCGAATCGTCATTTCCAATGCTCGAACCCTTAGGGTCTTAACCCTTTCCTTTCGGCTCAACGCGTCCGCTACAACGTTTGCCTTTCCAGGATGGTACTTAATCTCACAGTCATAATCGTTCAGTAGCTCGACCCAACGTCGCTGGCGCATATTTAATTCCTTCTGATCAAATATGTGTTGTAAGCTTTTGTGATCTGTGAAGATTGTACATCGAGTACCATATAAGTAATGTCGCCAAATCTTCAAGGCGAATACCACTGCACCCAGCTCCAGGTCGTGAGTGGTATAATTTCTCTCGTGAACCTTCAGTTGTCTTGAAGCATAAGCGATGACTTTTTGGCGTTGCATGAGCACGCAACCCAAGCCTTGTCGTGAGGCGTCGCAGTATACCATGAAGTCTTCAGTGCCTTCGGGTAATGATAGTATCGGTGCATCGCATAGCTTGCTCTTAAGTAACTGGAAGGCTTCTTCTTGTTTGTGACCCCAGTCGTACTTCTTGTCTTTCTGAGTAAGGGTCGTTAGCGGTTGAGCTATCTTCGAGAAATTCTCAATGAATCGCCGGTAGTAGCCCGCTAAGCCCAAAAATTGTCGAACTTCAGTTGGGGTCTTGGGAGCTTCCCAATTCTTTATTGCTTCAATCTTGGACGGGTCTACATGAATGCCTTTCTCATTCACCACGTGACCAAGAAATTGTACTTCGCGAATCCAGAATTCGCATTTCGAGAACTTTGCATAAAGCTTCTCTTTCTTCAGTAGTTCCAGAATAGTCCGGAGATGTTGCTCATGCTCTTCTTTCGTTCGCGAGTAGATCAGGATATCATCGATAAATACAATCACGAATTTATCGAGATATGGCTTGCATACGCGGTTCATTAGGTCCATAAAGACCGCTGGCGCGTTCGTCAATCCAAACGGCATCACAAGAAATTCGTAGTGCCCATATCGCGTTCTGAATGCAGTCTTTGGCACGCTTTCATCTTGGATTCTCAGCTGATGGTATCCAGATCGAAGGTCGATCTTGGAATAGTAGCTTGATCCTTGCAATTGATCAAATAAATCATCAATCCTTGGTAGCGGATACCGATTCTTGATTGTGAGCTTGTTCAGTTCCCTGTAATCGATACACATCCGCAGTGTTCCATCCTTCTTCACGAATAATACTGGAGCTCCCCAGGGTGAGAAGCTTGGCCTTATGAATCCTTTATCCAACAACTCCTGGAGTTGTGTAGATAATTCTTGCATTTCGGATGGAGCAAGTCGATAGGGTGCCTTGGCTACAGGAGCAGCTCCTGGAACCAAGTCTATACGGAATTCGACTTGTCGTTGCGGAGGTAATCCTGGCAGATCTTCGGGAAAAACATCAGGAAATTCATTCACCACAGGAATGTCTTCGAGTTTTGGCTCCACAGCCTTCTTGTCTATAACGTGTGCTAGGAAAGCGACACATCCTTTCCTCAAGCACTTCTGTGCCTTCATGCAACTGATGATTCGAAGAGGCGCGTCTCGTTTTTCTCCATGCACGATGAGAGTTTCACCATTCGCTAAAGGGATGCGAATGATTTTCTCATGGCAAATAACTTCAGCTTTGTTCTTGGACAACCAGTCCATCCCGACTACTACATCGAAGCTACCCAATTGAATAGGTAAGAGGTCGATGCTAAAATTTTGTTCGCCAAGTTCCAGTGTGCAGCCTCTAACAACTTCTCCTGATTCAACGAGTCTACCATTGGCTAGTTCTATGGAATAAGGAATTTCTAATCTACTGGATTCTATTCCGAGTATGCGTTTAAATTCCACAGACATGAAGCTATAATCGGCGCCAGTGTCGAATAATATGGATGCAAAGTGATTGTTAATGAGAAACGTACCGGTGACCACGTTAGGGTCCTCGCGTGCGTCTCTTGCTCCAATCACAAATGCTCGAGCCGGAGCGTTGTTTCTCTCTGGGCAGTTCTTCATGAAGTGATCATTGCTTCCACACTTGAAGCATCCTTGCCCTTTCCCGTTACCATTCTTGTTACCAGCACCATTCCCGTTTCGGTTCTTTCCTTTTCCCCAACAATCTTCTGTTCGATGACCCAATTTACCACATTTGTCGCACCTTGGAATGCGACAAGCTCCATCATGATGATACTTACACTTTTGGCATCTAGGCATGGAGCCTTGGTATGCTTTGGTTGCATGGGTATTCGCCTCCTGAGGCGGATTAGTGTCACGCTTCTTGCTGAAACCCTTGTTGTTGCGAGTTGCTTGGTTCAGGTTTGCATGTTTTCTCTTTTTGTCACCGGACGACTCAGCATGTGTCTCGGTCTTCTCTGTCGGGTTCAGTGATAGCTTCTTCATTCGAACACAATCTTCAGTAAGGCTGACAGCCAGAGTTACAGCCTCGGTGATTGTTTGTGGTTTGGCCGACGTCACCATGCCACGAAACTCTGAGGCCAGTCCCCAAATGTAGCGTTCCACACGCTTAAATTCAGGAGTCACCATGTAGGGAAGCACTCTTGACAGATCGTGGAACCTTCGAGTGTAACCATTGATGTCAGCACCTTCCATAGTCAAGTGCCAGAACTCTGTCTCCAGCCTTTGGAGTTCGGCACGAGAGCAGTACTTCTCTCTCATCCTTTCCTTCAGTTCCTCCCAAGTTAGGCCATAAGCGGCATCATCACCCAAGGTTTGGGCTTGTAGGTTCCACCAAGTCAGAGCTTCATCGACGAATAACCCAGTAGCAAAAGTGACTTGTTGATCCGCGGTACACTTGCTCATGCGGAAAGTAGCTTCAGTCTTCTCCGTCCAGCGCACAAATGCTACTGCACCTCCTGTGCCGTCATAGTTTATCGGCTTGCAGTCGAGGAACTGCTTGAAAGTGCAGCCTGGAATTGATTCAACCAATTCATATGTGAGCAATCGAAGAAATAATGAAACAAAGACCGTTCATAAATTTCCTCATGCTTAGTACAGTGTCTCAAGATTACCTTGAGCCGCATTGCCTCCAGACGAATCTCCATTCCCATTACGCCTAGCGTTGCTTGGTCCTCCACTGTCTTGGGTTCGGTTCGCCTCGTACTGGGCGATAGCAGCGGAGATCCTTTCCTCCAGTAGAGCATCCAGCTCTTCAGCAGTTCTTGGCAGTGGGGGAGGAGGAGGTAGATCATCATTGCGAGCATTCACAGCTTTCCTGGGTGCCATGTTCTGACAGAACATAACACAGCAGGGTTAGGCATTTGTTTGATATCGTCACACTAGGCAGTAGTATCATATATATTCACAGGTATATATACCACACAAGTGACATCAACAATTATTACTCTAGCAGAGTACTTAGTAGGCTTGCACTGAGGGAATCTATACGTGACAAGACTTGCTGTGGTTTCTGTGCACTGAATTCCATAATTATGTATGCATCCATAATTACGTAACTCCTTGCACAGTCCGCACAGTTCGTTTCATCCTCGTATTTCTTCCTTCAGATGGGCCATTGTTTTCAGTTAAAGTCACATATACTCGTGACATTCTACTTCTAGTACATGCTAATTATCACACATAATTGCAAGTAATTTCTAGTCAATGACAAGTGCTACTCAAGTGCACTCTAAGTCTCGTAGTGTCTTTTCTAGACTCATGTAGACAGTTTCAGGCAGTGGATGTCGCGGGACGTTTTATGCAATGAAAACTCTTTGAAAATTGTTTTCGTGAATGGATCCTAGAGATTGTAGACTAGACTCGAGAAGGAATCCTGGTTCACTACAATCGCAGCTCTGATACCAATCTGTCACACCCCTTTCTAAGGCGGAAGCACGAGGTGTGATCATGAAAGGTTCTCATTGCATACGAAGAGTAAACATGCTACATGCTCGTAAAAATAACATTCAAATACCATAGTTCGAAAACATTCGTTAGCGTTTACATCGCTAGACAGCATAAAGACATTGTCTCAAAAGTTTACAACTTTATTTAAAGTTAAACACAAGCGACATCCACGAGCATAAGCAAAACCGCGCGCACATCCATCCTAGTTACCTGAAATACATGTGAGTTTTTGGAAAAACGTCAACATAAAGTTGGTGTGAATTCATGCAGTTTTGTGTTGAACACGTTTGTATACTTTGTATGAAAACATAACGAGTATCTTGTGAAAATAAAGTATTCTTGTAGTGTAAACCGAATAAAGTATTCTTGTGGTATAAACCAAATAATGTATTCTTGTGTAAATAAAGTATTCTTGTGGTGTAAACCAAATAAAGTATTCTTGTGGTATAAACCAAATAATGTATTCTTGTGTAAATAAAGTATTCTTGTGGTGTAAACCAAATAAAGTATTCTTGTTTAGTTAATGGGTTGCAAGGCCATTAACGTGTGGCACAACATAGGAAGTCACCAAACCATAGGCATTTTTCTAGTTGTCGATTCACGACGGAGACACAAAACACTCCTCGGTACTAGTGGTCACCAAGAGTGGGGCTGCCCGAGTACCCGTTAGATCTAACCTTTTGTTCTGCGGTCTAAGTATGTACACGATTAATGGTGCTTATGGTACCCTATTCGTGACACTATTTCTCGTTTATGATACCAAGTACCAATTCTCGTTTATTACATCAAGTATCAATTCTCGTTTATTATATCAAGTATCAATTCTCGTTTATTATATCCAGTATCAATTCTCGTTTATTATATCACGTAACATGTATTTCACCCCCGAAGTTATAAAACTGAAAACAGTTAAGAGAAAAGGGGGAGCGTGAACTCACAACTTTGCGTTCCTAGCGTCGTAAACTCCACCGGATTTGCTTAATTAACGTCGTAACCTATACGCGTTTTCTTAACGTTAGTCACTAGACTTGTGTCGCACAAGTACAGTCACTCTCTTTTGTGTATAATTTCTTGTGTTAAAAATATTCTTATATTTTTAACTAAGTATCTTACTTATATTATTTTCTCCAAAAATAAATATAAGTCTTTTATGTTTTGCACTTTGCACCCGAATTATGTTCCTTGTATGTTGTATGTGTATTTTTATATTTCTACTCCTCATGAGTAATCAGTGTATTTTTTAGTCTTAATACACTAGTACGTATAACACATACTATATACACTTAGCACAAAATTTGGTGATAAAATAATATATATTTCTCTCTCCAAAAATATATATACATAATATCCATTTTTATTCTTCAAGAAATCACCATTTCTTATCACCAAAAATTAGGGAAACCTTAGTAATACTTCTAAACACATTTTTAGGGAATAAGTTTCTCAAAAACTTATATTTTTCTAAGTGTCAAAATTTATAAAAATTTTGACAGAGTTTCCCCTAAAAATGGAGGTTTCCCACGTTTTCAAAACGTGTGTTTATTTTCTTTTAAATCATTATCAATCATCAACAATCAGCAACAACAATTTTTCATCAATAATCACTACTTTTCCCCACTTCATGAACTTGGATATTAACCAAGATTGTGTAGTAACTTACTAGCACATTTAGTAAGTCTTGTTATCTTTAAAAATAAGTTTAATTTCTTAAAAACTTTATTTTTAAAGAATATGAAGTTTTACAACTTCTAGTCGGTTTTTACGAAAACTATTTCTTCGTTAAAACTTTTGTTACACAAGTATCCACACTCTTGTTTGTTCACAAAAACCACTTTTGTTTGTGTAAGATCCGGTTTAGAACATGTGATTTCTTTTGATGCTTGGTCTTTTGAAAATACCACTTGTAGATACATAGATCTACTAGTTTTAAATACTTTTGTACAAGTTAAAGCATTTTTACACAAGTTCATGGTTTATGTGTGGTAGGGTTTCACCTTTTAACCCTTGTTACTTCTAAAATAGCTTTATGTTAAGATCCATGATCTTACCAAACCGGGTTAAACGGTGATCCGAGCTACCACAACATAGATCGGGTCTAAATAATCACATATTTCAAATACTACAACTTTTACACAACACATGAGCTATTAACCACCATTTTTCATGTTTTTAGTAGACTTTTGTGCATCTTTTCGCATTTTAACGAGATTTAACCAACACAAATCCTTTTAACCACTTTAGATAAGTTCAAATATGAGTTTTAAGTGTTATACCTCTAGCTCGAGGCTAGGGAAGATTCTTGACGAAAAACGGGTGGATAAAAGCTAGAGAAGATGGTCCTTCGCGTTCCGTTTGCTCCAAGCTTCCTAATACGTGATCCTTAACACTTGTATGCACTTGGAATTGGTTGTTCAAGATCGAAAATGGATGTATGTAGGAGGGGGTGTTTGGCCGTGACTTTCTAGAGAGAGAGAGGGAGTGTTGTTGTTGATTTGTGAGTAAGAATGATATGGTGGGTTAATGTGGTAACTTATAGATAATTAACTTGTGTAATAACCAAAGGTTTGTGTGCTATCTAGATATTAGACACTTGAGATTAAAATAATCAACAAGAGTACTAGTGTGTCCCCTTCTAGTTAGGGACGGTTAGAGAGGGGGGGGGGTCTTGGTCCGATTCTAACTATTAGTTAGGTATTAGTTAGGTTAAACCAAGTTAGTTAAGTGTTTAACTCGGTTACTAATGTGTAGTATGTTATGACGGGTGTTAGGGTATTCAGGGACCCTAACTGGCTCAGAAAAGATAAATAATGAAAATAATAATATTTTCATGTTTCGGGTAAAGTCCGGTTGTTCGGTTGCATACCGATTCGTTAAAGTGCTAAATTGCACTTTTTAGTGTCTTTTAAGTACCTTTCTTGTACTCTTTCAATTCCCAACACTTAGGGAAATATTCTGGATGATAAAACGACATTTCTGCATAATATTTATATGTCCAAATGCTGAATTATTGCTGAATTTTATAAATTCTGCACTTAAAGTGCGTTTCGGGTGCTTTTTAGTGCTTATTTTTGCTTTCGTATTGCATATATATTAAACCCTTGTATGTACTCTTGGGTTTTAATGCATTCTTGTTGTCGGACCTACACCTAGGCCTCAATTCTTATGTCTGACTGCTTTCTGCAGTTCAGTCGACACAGTGTGTCTTACCGGTGAGTTTACTATTATTCTGACGCAACGCTCTTGTTTATGCATAACGCAATATTTTGTAGTATACAACATGCATGAATTCACTTGTTTAATCATGTGTTCAGACATTGCTGACAATTAAACTCATAATTGCAGTCATTAAGCAATAATTATAGTGTACGGAAATTACCGGTTTGTGCCAGTTGTCACAGTCTCCCCCCGTTAAAAGAATTTCGTCCCGAAATTCAGACTGAACTAACTCTCGCCGGAGTCTTCTTGAATAGGTGGGGATACTTTTTCTTGAACTGGTCTTCACGTTCCCATGTGTACTCGGGTCCGTGCTTAGAGCTCCAACGTACTTTAACAAGTTTCACACTGCTCCTCCTGGTCTTGTTGACTTTCCAGTCGGTAACCTCAACGGGTTGTTCTGTAAATCGGAGGGCTTCATCAATATGCACTTCATCCAACGGGATGGTCACGTTTTCTTGCGTTGGACTCTTCTTCAAGTTGGATACATGAAACGTATCATGTACTCCATTAAGTTCTGCCGGTAACTCCAACTTGTATGCCACGGTACCAATTCTTCTCAATATTCTGAATGGTCCGATGTATCGTGGATTCAACTTTCCACGCTTTCCAAATCTGACTACGCCCTTCCATGGTGAGACTTTTAACAACACTTTGTCTCCCACCTCGAAATCTACCGATTTTCTATTTGGATCCGCGTAGCTCTTTTGTCGCTCTCGAGCCGCCCTAATGCGCTCTCGGATCTGCGCAATCTTGTCGGTTGTCTCTTGTACAAGTTCGGGACCAACCATACGTTTATCTCCGGCATCTGCCCAACACAGGGGCGATCGGCATTTGCGGCCATACAGAGCTTCGAACGGCGCGGCTTTTATGCTTGTATGATAACTGTTATTGTAGGAAAACTCAACTAGAGGTAGATGAGTATCCCAGCTGCCGCCTAGGCCCATGACACATGCGCGAAGCATATCTTCTAACGTTTGTATTGTCCTTTCGCTCTGGCCGTCTGTTTGCGGGTGGAATGCCGTGCTCAGATCTAACTGAGATCCAAAGGCTTCCTGAAATGATTGCCAAATTCTTGAGACAAAGCGTCCATCTCTGTCCGAAATGATTGAGATTGGCACTCCATGTCGTGCCACAATTTCTCTTAAGTATATCTCTGCAAGCTTTCCAGTGCTATCTTTTTCTCGGATCGGTAGGAAGTGCGCAGACTTCGTCAATCGATCAACTATTACCCATATCATATCGTGCCCTCTCGGGGTCCTGGGTAATTTCGTTATGAAGTCCATCGAGATTTGTTCCCACTTCCACACGGGAATCTCTGGTTGTTGTAGTAGGCCGGACAGTTTCTGATATTCGGCCTTAACCTTCGCACAGGTTAGGCATTTTCCAACATAGACAGCAACGTCGCTTTTGAGTCTCGGCCACCAATAGTACTCTTTCAAGTCTTGGTACATCTTGTCCGATCCTGGATGGATCGAATATCTCGATCTGTGGGCTTCATTAAGGATGACTTCTCGTATGCCACCATAGAGTGGAACCCAAATACGCTTCTTAAAGTATAAGGCTCCCTCTTCGTTTGGCACCATGTATTTCAGCATACCCCGTAGGTATTCAGCTTTACGGTTCTCTTCTTTAAGAGCTTCTTGTTGCGCATCTCGAATGCGTGCAGTGAGGTTCGTTCGAATCGTCATTTCCAATGCTCGAACCCTTAGGGTCTTAACCCTTTCCTTTCGGCTCAACGCGTCCGCTACAACGTTTGCCTTTCCAGGATGGTACTTAATCTCACAGTCATAATCGTTCAGTAGCTCGACCCAACGTCGCTGGCGCATATTTAATTCCTTCTGATCAAATATGTGTTGTAAGCTTTTGTGATCTGTGAAGATTGTACATCGAGTACCATATAAGTAATGTCGCCAAATCTTCAAGGTGAATACCACTGCACCCAGCTCCAGGTCGTGAGTGGTATAATTTCTCTCGTGAACCTTCAGTTGTCTTGAAGCATAAGCGATGACTTTTTGGCGTTGCATGAGCACGCAACCCAAGCCTTGTCGTGAGGCGTCGCAGTATACCACGAAGTCTTCAGTGCCTTCGGGTAATGATAGTATCGGTGCATCGCACAGCTTGCTCTTAAGTAACTGGAAGGCTTCTTCTTGTTTGTGACCCCAGTCGTACTTCTTGTCTTTCTGAGTAAGGGTCGTTAGCGGTTGAGCTATCTTCGAGAAATTCTCAATGAATCGCCGGTAGTAGCCCGCTAAGCCCAAAAATTGTCGAACTTCAGTTGGGGTCTTGGGAGCTTCCCAATTCTTTATTGCTTCAATCTTGGACGGGTCTACATGAATGCCTTTCTCATTCACCACGTGACCAAGAAATTGTACTTCGCGAATCCAGAATTCGCATTTCGAGAACTTTGCATAAAGCTTCTCTTTCTTCAGTAGTTCCAGAATAGTCCGGAGATGTTGCTCATGCTCTTCTTTCGTTCGCGAGTAGATCAGGATATCATCGATAAATACAATCACGAATTTATCGAGATATGGCTTGCATACGCGGTTCATTAGGTCCATAAAGACCGCTGGCGCGTTCGTCAATCCAAACGGCATCACAAGAAATTCGTAGTGCCCATATCGCGTTCTGAATGCAGTCTTTGGCACGCTTTCATCTTGGATTCTCAGCTGATGGTATCCAGATCGAAGGTCGATCTTGGAATAGTAGCTTGATCCTTGCAATTGATCAAATAAATCATCAATCCTTGGTAGCGGATACCGATTCTTGATTGTGAGCTTGTTCAGTTCCCTGTAATCGATACACATCCGCAGTGTTCCATCCTTCTTCACGAATAATACTGGAGCTCCCCAGGGTGAGAAGCTTGGCCTTATGAATCCTTTATCCAACAACTCCTGGAGTTGTGTAGATAATTCTTGCATTTCGGATGGAGCAAGTCGATAGGGTGCCTTGGCTACAGGAGCAGCTCCTGGAACCAAGTCTATACGGAATTCGACTTGTCGTTGCGGAGGTAATCCTGGCAGATCTTCGGGAAAAACATCAGGAAATTCATTCACCACAGGAATGTCTTCGAGTTTTGGCTCCACAGCCTTCTTGTCTATAACGTGTGCTAGGAAAGCGACACATCCTTTCCTCAAGCACTTCTGTGCCTTCATGCAACTGATGATTCGAAGAGGCGCGTCTCGTTTTTCTCCATGCACGATGAGAGTTTCACCATTCGCTAAAGGGATGCGAATGATTTTCTCATGGCAAATAACTTCAGCTTTGTTCTTGGACAACCAGTCCATCCCGACTACTACATCGAAGCTACCCAATTGAATAGGTAAGAGGTCGATGCTAAAATTTTGTTCGCCAAGTTCCAGTGTGCAGCCTCTAACAACTTCTCCTGATTCAACGAGTCTACCATTGGCTAGTTCTATGGAATAAGGAATTTCTAATCTACTGGATTCTATTCCGAGTATGCGTTTAAATTCCACAGACATGAAGCTATAATCGGCGCCAGTGTCGAATAATATGGATGCAAAGTGATTGTTAATGAGAAACGTACCGGTGACCACGTTAGGGTCCTCGCGTGCGTCTCTTGCTCCAATCACAAATGCTCGAGCCGGAGCGTTGTTTCTCTCTGGGCAGTTCTTCATGAAGTGATCATTGCTTCCACACTTGAAGCATCCTTGCCCTTTCCCGTTACCATTCTTGTTACCAGCACCATTCCCGTTTCGGTTCTTTCCTTTTCCCCAACAATCTTCTGTTCGATGACCCAATTTACCACATTTGTCGCACCTTGGAATGCGACAAGCTCCATCATGATGATACTTACACTTTTGGCATCTAGGCATGGAGCCTTGGTATGCTTTGGTTGCATGGGTATTCGCCTCCTGAGGCGGATTAGTGTCACGCTTCTTGCTGAAACCCTTGTTGTTGCGAGTTGCTTGGTTCAGGTTTGCATGTTTTCTCTTTTTGTCACCGGACGACTCAGCATGTGTCTCGGTCTTCTCTGTCGGGTTCAGTGATAGCTTCTTCATTCGAACACAATCTTCAGTAAGGCTGACAGCCAGAGTTACAGCCTCGGTGATTGTTTGTGGTTTGGCCGACGTCACCATGCCACGAAACTCTGAGGCCAGTCCCCAAATGTAGCGTTCCACACGCTTAAATTCAGGAGTCACCATGTAGGGAAGCACTCTTGACAGATCGTGGAACCTTCGAGTGTAACCATTGATGTCAGCACCTTCCATAGTCAAGTGCCAGAACTCTGTCTCCAGCCTTTGGAGTTCGGCACGAGAGCAGTACTTCTCTCTCATCCTTTCCTTCAGTTCCTCCCAAGTTAGGCCATAAGCGGCATCATCACCCAAGGTTTGGGCTTGTAGGTTCCACCAAGTCAGAGCTTCATCGACGAATAACCCAGTAGCAAAAGTGACTTGTTGATCCGCGGTACACTTGCTCATGCGGAAAGTAGCTTCAGTCTTCTCCGTCCAGCGCACAAATGCTACTGCACCTCCTGTGCCGTCATAGTTTATCGGCTTGCAGTCGAGGAACTGCTTGAAAGTGCAGCCTGGAATTGATTCAACCAATTCATATGTGAGCAATCGAAGAAATAATGAAACAAAGACCGTTCATAAATTTCCTCATGCTTAGTACAGTGTCTCAAGATTACCTTGAGCCGCATTGCCTCCAGACGAATCTCCATTCCCATTACGCCTAGCGTTGCTTGGTCCTCCACTGTCTTGGGTTCGGTTCGCCTCGTACTGGGCGATAGCAGCGGAGATCCTTTCCTCCAGTAGAGCATCCAGCTCTTCAGCAGTTCTTGGCAGTGGGGGAGGAGGAGGTAGATCATCATTGCGAGCATTCACAGCTTTCCTGGGTGCCATGTTCTGACAGAACATAACACAGCAGGGTTAGGCATTTGTTTGATATCGTCACACTAGGCAGTAGTATCATATATATTCACAGGTATATATACCACACAAGTGACATCAACAATTATTACTCTAGCAGAGTACTTAGTAGGCTTGCACTGAGGGAATCTATACGTGACAAGACTTGCTGTGGTTTCTGTGCACTGAATTCCATAATTATGTATGCATCCATAATTACGTAACTCCTTGCACAGTCCGCACAGTTCGTTTCATCCTCGTATTTCTTCCTTCAGATGGGCCATTGTTTTCAGTTAAAGTCACATATACTCGTGACATTCTACTTCTAGTACATGCTAATTATCACACATAATTGCAAGTAATTTCTAGTCAATGACAAGTGCTACTCAAGTGCACTCTAAGTCTCGTAGTGTCTTTTCTAGACTCATGTAGACAGTTTCAGGCAGTGGATGTCGCGGGACGTTTTATGCAATGAAAACTCTTTGAAAATTGTTTTCGTGAATGGATCCTAGAGATTGTAGACTAGACTCGAGAAGGAATCCTGGTTCACTACAATCGCAGCTCTGATACCAATCTGTCACACCCCTTTCTAAGGCGGAAGCACGAGGTGTGATCATGAAAGGTTCTCATTGCATACGAAGAGTAAACATGCTACATGCTCGTAAAAATAACATTCAAATACCATAGTTCGAAAACATTCGTTAGCGTTTACATCGCTAGACAGCATAAAGACATTGTCTCAAAAGTTTACAACTTTATTTAAAGTTAAACACAAGCGACATCCACGAGCATAAGCAAAACCGCGCGCACATCCATCCTAGTTACCTGAAATACATGTGAGTTTTTGGAAAAACGTCAACATAAAGTTGGTGTGAATTCATGCAGTTTTGTGTTGAACACGTTTGTATACTTTGTATGAAAACATAACGAGTATCTTGTGAAAATAAAGTATTCTTGTAGTGTAAACCGAATAAAGTATTCTTGTGGTATAAACCAAATAATGTATTCTTGTGTAAATAAAGTATTCTTGTGGTGTAAACCAAATAAAGTATTCTTGTGGTATAAACCAAATAATGTATTCTTGTGTAAATAAAGTATTCTTGTGGTGTAAACCAAATAAAGTATTCTTGTTTAGTTAATGGGTTGCAAGGCCATTAACGTGTGGCACAACATAGGAAGTCACCAAACCATAGGCATTTTTCTAGTTGTCGATTCACGACGGAGACACAAAAACACTCCTCGGTACTAGTGGTCACCAAGAGTGGGGCTGCCCGAGTACCCGTTAGATCTAACCTTTTGTTCTGCGGTCTAAGTATGTACACGATTAATGGTGCTTATGGTACCCTATTCGTGACACTATTTTCGTTTATGATACCAAGTACCAATTCTCGTTTATTACATCAAGTATCAATTCTCGTTTATTATATCAAGTATCAATTCTCGTTTATTATATCCAGTATCAATTCTCGTTTATTATATCACGTAACATGTATTTCACCCCCGAAGTTATAAAACTGAAAACAGTTAAGAGAAAAGGGGGAGCATGAACTCACAACTTTGCGTTCCTAGCGTCGTAAACTCCACCGGATTTGCTTAATTAACGTCGTAACCTATACGCGTTTTCTTAACGTTAGTCACTAGACTTGTGTCGCACAAGTACAGTCACTCTCTTTTGTGTATAATTTCTTGTGTTAAAAATATTCTTATATTTTTAACTAAGTATCTTACTTATATTATTTTCTCCAAAAATAAATATAAGTCTTTTATGTTTTGCACTTTGCACCCGAATTATGTTCCTTGTATGTTGTATGTGTATTTTTATATTTCTACTCCTCATGAGTAATCAGTGTATTTTTTAGTCTTAATACACTAGTACGTATAACACATACTATATACACTTAGCACAAAATTTGGTGATAAAATAATATATATTTTTCTCTCCAAAAATATATATACATAATATCCATTTTTATTCTTCAAGAAATCACCATTTCTTATCACCAAAAATTAGGGAAACCTTAGTAATACTTCTAAACACATTTTTAGGGAATAAGTTTCTCAAAAACTTATATTTTTCTAAGTGTCAAAATTTATAAAAATTTTGACAGAGTTTCCCCTAAAAATGGAGGTTTCCCACGTTTTCAAAACGTGTGTTTATTTTCTTTTAAATCATTATCAATCATCAACAATCAGCAACAACAATTTTTCATCAATAATCACTACTTTTCCCCACTTCATGAACTTGGATATTAACCAAGATTGTGTAGTAACTTACTAGCACATTTAGTAAGTCTTGTTATCTTTAAAAATAAGTTTAATTTCTTAAAAACTTTATTTTTAAAGAATATGAAGTTTTACAACTTCTAGTCGGTTTTTACGAAAACTATTTCTTCGTTAAAACTTTTGTTACACAAGTATCCACACTCTTGTTTGTTCACAAAAACCACTTTTGTTTGTGTAAGATCCGGTTTAGAACATGTGATTTCTTTTGATGCTTGGTCTTTTGAAAATACCACTTGTAGATACATAGATCTACTAGTTTTAAATACTTTTGTACAAGTTAAAGCATTTTTACACAAGTTCATGGTTTATGTGTGGTAGGGTTTCACCTTTTAACCCTTGTTACTTCTAAAATAGCTTTATGTTAAGATCCATGATCTTACCAAACCGGGTTAAACGGTGATCCGAGCTACCACAACATAGATCGGGTCTAAATAATCACATATTTCAAATACTACAACTTTTACACAACACATGAGCTATTAACCACCATTTTTCATGTTTTTAGTAGACTTTTGTGCATCTTTTCGCATTTTAACGAGATTTAACCAACACAAATCCTTTTAACCACTTTAGATAAGTTCAAATATGAGTTTTAAGTGTTATACCTCTAGCTCGAGGCTAGGGAAGATTCTTGACGAAAAACGGGTGGATAAAAGCTAGAGAAGATGGTCCTTCGCGTTCCGTTTGCTCCAAGCTTCCTAATACGTGATCCTTAACACTTGTATGCACTTGGAATTGGTTGTTCAAGATCGAAAATGGATGTATGTAGGAGGGGGTGTTTGGCCGTGACTTTCTAGAGAGAGAGAGGGAGTGTTGTTGTTGATTTGTGAGTAAGAATGATATGGTGGGTTAATGTGGTAACTTATAGATAATTAACTTGTGTAATAACCAAAGGTTTGTGTGCTATCTAGATATTAGACACTTGAGATTAAAATAATCAACAAGAGTACTAGTGTGTCCCCTTCTAGTTAGGGACGGTTAGAGAGGGGGGGGGTCTTGGTCCGATTCTAACTATTAGTTAGGTATTAGTTAGGTTAAACCAAGTTAGTTAAGTGTTTAACTCGGTTACTAATGTGTAGTATGTTATGACGGGTGTTAGGGTATTCAGGGACCCTAACTGGCTCAGAAAAGATAAATAATGAAAATAATAATATTTTCATGTTTCGGGTAAAGTCCGGTTGTTCGGTTGCATACCGATTCGTTAAAGTGCTAAATTGCACTTTTTAGTGTCTTTTAAGTACCTTTCTTGTACTCTTTCAATTCCCAACACTTAGGGAAATATTCTGGATGATAAAACGACATTTCTGCATAATATTTATATGTCCAAATGCTGAATTATTGCTGAATTTTATAAATTCTGCACTTAAAGTGCGTTTCGGGTGCTTTTTAGTGCTTATTTTTGCTTTCGTATTGCATATATATTAAACCCTTGTATGTACTCTTGGGTTTTAATGCATTCTTGTTGTCGGACCTACACCTAGGCCTCAATTCTTATGTCTGACTGCTTTCTGCAGTTCAGTCGACACAGTGTGTCTTACCGGTGAGTTTACTATTATTCTGACGCAACGCTCTTGTTTATGCATAACGCAATATTTTGTAGTATACAACATGCATGAATTCACTTGTTTAATCATGTGTTCAGACATTGCTGACAATTAAACTCATAATTGCAGTCATTAAGCAATAATTATAGTGTACGGAAATTACCGGTTTGTGCCAGTTGTCACATACTAAATATTAACGGCTCCAAAATAATACAAACGCCTTCACAATAATTACTAAGTTACAACGGTATAATTATTACCACCCGATCTCTAAAACGTAACTTACGCATTTTAAGAAAATACTAATGAACGCGTATTTTGTCAAAGATATTATTTTGGAAAATTGTATGAAATAAGATATAATATTTTTGGGAAAAATATTTATATTTTGGAGTTAGAAATAAAATATATTTTAAGTGAGACTTAATGATATATTTCGAAGGTATACGAACGCACATGTATTAAATCCCCCATCCTTGGGAAGGAAAATAATTACAAAGTATTTACAAAAATATAAACACGAAATAGTTGTCTAACTATTTCCCAAAAACTTAAACCTTAAGCTAAGGCACGGCCGTCCGTCTAATAGATTTAGTACGTGTAGGTCGTCGCACAGCTGCTTGATCAGGAGATATACTTGGTAGAGACGCACCACTGTGAGTTCATGTCCCCCTTTTCTCTTAACTGTTTTCAGTTTTTAAACTGCGGGGGTGAAATACATGTTACATTTACTACAAATGTTTTATACACGGTATGATTAGCTAAGGAATTTACTACTAGATCACGTGAATGGATAGGCTATTATCGTAAGACCATTAATCCTTGTATAAGGACCGAGAGGCATGAGTGATAGATCTATCGGGTGTTGCGAGCCCCACACATGGGCCAGCGTGCGGCTGCATGTGGTGACTATGTCGTTCCGCCGGAAGGACCGATATAAAATACGCGTTACAGGTTTGAGTGCTTCCTAGTCCATGTCACTTATTAATGTATTAGCTACACATTAATCGATCTCTTTTCCTTAATTGCTACATACCAGGGATTTTCATACATACAGACTTGTTTACAAAGGTTTATACATACTCACTTACACATGAACTCGCTCAACATTATTGTTGATTTTTCAACTTACATGTATTTCAGGGAATTAAAGGATCTGGCTCGGTATGACACGTTTTCCCGCTGCATTAGTTTCGAGGTCATCCGAGTTTAAGGGATGTGACTTTTTCCTGGACAAGTCACAGTTCTTAAGCTGTGTTTATTTCTTGTTGGTATTGTGTCTTTTGAACACTGTTTATGTTTGTTAGGATGTGATATCCGTTAAGACAATGTTGTGGTTCTTTACTCTTCAAACTTATTTTAATGGATGATCTTGCATGGTTTTTTTATTTCATATAGCTTGTTATGGTTAAGCTATGGTATTAAGAAGTCACACCAAAATAACCACGCTTCCGCAAAGCCAGGGTGTGACAGCTTGGTATCAGAGCTCTGATCATAGCGAACTAGGATTCCTTCTCGAGTCTAGACTATGATCACTAGGGCTCTCACGAAAACATTTTTACACTGCATACCACTTAAGTCCAGATCCAAAACTTTTTACAAACAAATGTTGAGCACATTTACTTATTATTTATAGGCTCAGTCTGGGAGGCTGAGGCTCGGTCTGGAAGACCGAGGCTCGGTCTAGGAGACCGAGGTAGTTGGCTAGTGGTGTGACAACTCGAGTTTCCGACTTTCACTCTCGCATTTAATGCACGTTGACTTTGACTGTTTAGTTGTTTGACTTGTCTGACTTGTAACTGTACACGTTTGAAGTACGTTAAATTGTAGTGTGATTGACATGTTATACTTGATGTGCAATATAAATATTATTGTGATATGTGTATTGTGTGTATATATGTGATACATATTAGAATTATATGATTACTTAAAACATGGAACTCACAAATCAACCCTACTAGCCGAAAACACTCCCACTTATTGAAAACACTTCTAATGAAAACACATATATGTGTTTTCGTCCACTGCTCTTCACAAAAACAAGGATTGGGCTTTGGCCCAGTTACGAGTGAATATAAGATTGTTTATTCTGTGCGTATATTTGAGAACTAGCAAACCCTAATCGATCCCTCACATCCTATCTCGCCCTCTTGTGAAACCCGACGGCTGCTCTATCCTCATTCGAAGTCGGATTGTTCTAGCTTAATCTTTCATTGTTCGGTTAGTGTTTTACACGTAGTTTTGTTGTCGATTCTATATATATATATATATGGTGATGATATAAACATGTTCTTGACTGCGATGGATGTGGTGATGAGATAAGTTTATGATTTTATGTATACATTGAGATCGATCTAAGTTAATTGAACAGTAGGTAATTTATTTCATGGAATTGTGATGGTAATACAATTAATTTCATGTGAGATGTTGAATCATGAGATTTCATGTGAAGTGTCAGGGGATATGGAATGGTGTGCTATTAGATAAGCCTCATCCCAAGTTGTCGGCCATGATAGAGTAGATAGAAATTCCTTTAATATGATGTAAAAATCGGTGGTGTGTATATATGAATACATCTGATTAGTATGTTCTGTGCTTTGAAAATACATGTCTATGGATCTTGTCATGTTGTTAGACTTATGTGATTGAATACGATTGGATAGGATTATATGATTGGCTCATTAAATTAAATGTTGTTGTAGGAAATTCATGACTGATATGCATGTGTATTTGTCTCGAATGTGCAGCCACTGTGGATTCATTTTATGAATTGTCAGCCATTAGGTGCTTGCTTGCATGAGGCTTTGTCAGTAACATGTGATTGCATAATTGTTTTCATACGTTGATTCTTGTTTAGGATAATGATGATAATCTGACAACTTGTCATGCGATGTTAACCATGATGATTGAATGAACCGGTTTTCGGCAACTGTTGTTTAATTAGGGTCTCTATGTTTTGACATTGTTGATGATGGCTATTAGGGTTTTCTGCATGAAACTGATTATGACGTAACTGATGCCTTCACGAAACTGATTTGACGAAACGGAGGTTTTGACGAAACAAAACTCACGACGAAACAGATTGTGTTTCGCCGAAGGGTATATGACGAAACAGATTGGGATTCGTCGAAGGGGCTCACGGCGAAACAGAGGGTGTTTCACCGACCTGGGTAATTCATACAGTAACTGTTTCCGTAAGACTTAACTGAGTTAACTAACTGCCGTTAAATGTTAAACATGACTTGAATGCTTGCGAATACGTACTACTTGCTTATACGTGAACAACTTGAACGCAAACTGATTATTCTATACGTGCATACTCTAGGACGCGATTGATTTATTTGCGAGCACATATTTAGCATACCGAGCAAACCAAGGTGAGTTCACACAGCCAAGGCATGGGGTTCCCGGGTGGGAATGGGATTTGATGAATTATTGTGTATACTCATAAAGTAGAACCTAACGATCAGATACAACTAGACTAGTTACACTTTTTGAACTGATCTTCGCACACCTGCCAAGGATTGGCCGCGATATTATGACTGACTTCGCACACCTGCCATAGAATGGCCACGAACTAAATCTACAAATCTTCGCACACCTGCCTGGAGAGGCCGCGATACAAATGAACCTAGTCTAGAATACTTGGGAAAAACATTCCCCAATATCTTCGCACACCTGCCTGGAGGGCCGCGATGGGAATTAATAAGATACATTGTAACGAAGGAACATACTACTACTCACGCTATACTATTACTGAACTATTAACTGTGAACTCGCTCAACTAGTTGTTGACTCTCTCTTGCATGCCTTGCAGGACCTTAGGTACATATGGAGCTTGCACAGGGAGGAGCAGGTCGTTGTGGGACATGGATCGATGATGCCATGTTGTCTATCTAAACATTTGAATTTACTATTTACATTGGGTTTACATACTTATGCTTCCGCTACACACTTGTTGATGTTTGGTTTTGAAAACACCTTTCGTATTGATGAATGATTTTTGGTATTTACTTATATGTTCAATATGATTGGTGGCTTGATCCTGGTCAGTCACGCCTCCAAGTGGTGATACTCCACAGTGGATTTTGGGGGTGTGACAGATTGGTATCAGAGCCATTGGTTATAGAGAACTCGGTTTTAATAAGGGGAAAACGATTTTGTTAAAACCAGACTATAACCAGAACAGTGCTCGACGATCCACAACGACGCTTCGCTCCACGTGCAAGGCTCAACATCATAGGTATTACTATTCATGTTACCTTACCTACTTGCTAGAATTACATAGAACTTTGCTCGCGGTATGCTTAGATTACAGAACTTACTATATGTTATTGCTTGAGAATACTTGTGTGCTCACTCTCTTCGCACTATTCGCGAACCTCTCACCCACATGTTCTCCCTGATGTCAAGATCATGAGTGGACGCGTTAACCTAACTCAAGCCCAGTTGGCGGCTTCGATCACTGAACAAGTTACTGCAGCACTCGTAGCTGCCCAGGCAGGAGGTGTAACCTGCCATCACCACTTACTCTAGGATCTTTAGATCCTACTCTCGTAACTCAACACTTGTGCTTAATTTTGATTACTCTTACGCACACGACAAGTCAACACGCTCAGCCACCTGTATGCACATCCAAGACTTTTATGGACTGTCGTCCTACTACTTTCAGCGACACTGAAGGAGCTGTTGGACTCCTCCATTAGTTCGAGGAACTCGAATCGGTCTTCGAATGTGCGAATGACCTGAGGCTCGTAAGGTGAAATATGCCACTGATATTCTCGAAGGCACTGCGCAAATTTGGTGGAACGCGCAAGTTACGATACTGGGGCTGGCGGCTGCTAATGTCACCCCATGGAATGATTTTAAGGAACCTATCAAACGTGAATACAATAGTTATGATGCCATCCACAAGTTGGAAGTGGAGTCCTTTAACATGAAGATGACGGGGTCAGAGATAGAAGCGTGCACGATAACGATCCAACAAACTGGCAATTTTGTGTTCAACTATGGTGGATCCTCCCATAAAGAGCTTTGAGATGTACCTCAAAGGCTTAGTACTAGGAATTCAAAACCATGTGATGACGGCTAAACTTGCTACTATTCAAGATGTCACTCATCTTGCTCATCGTCTAACAGACCAGGCAGTGGAACAGAACAAGCTGCCTTAACGTATCAGCGCTACTACTGCAACTACTTATGCTACCCTCAGTGACAACGACTGAAAGTGGGATGGAACCTCTAGCAAGGGTTCGACTACGATTCCATCCCAGGCACAGCAGTGAAAGGTCGATGACAACTAAAGTTCTGATCAGCAACATTTAGTATTCAAGGGCAGGGTGGATACAGGGGAAACCACCCTAAGCGCAAACGATGTAACTTGCACCACAGCGGGCAGTGCAAACGCAATCATTGTCAATAATGAAACAAGCTTGGTCATGGAACCCAAGATGGTAGAAACTCACGTCCTGCAAACCAGAACCAACAACAACAGCCACAAGATCTATAGAATTGGCGGCAACAGCAGGGTAACAAGGGATGTTATCAGATGATGCTGAAGGTCACTTCAAAAGACACTGCCCACAGTGGAACCAGAACCAGAATCAGAACCACAACCAAGGAAACAGGAATAACAATGGAGGCAACAATGGGGGTAATAACGACGGCAATGGTGCCAGGGGTCGAGTGTTCGTGATTGGTCAGGGTGATACTAGGAATGACCCCAACGTTGTGATGGTTTCGACATCGGTATTGGTATGGTTTGGCTACCTCAACATCGAGCAGAGACTCTTTGCCAAGAAAAGATCATCCGCATTCCTCGTGCTGGTTAAGAACCTTTGGTAACTCATAGTAACAAGCTCCAGGAGCAGCACCCATAGCTCGAGCACCTTATCGCTTAGCTCCAACCGAACTGGAAGAACTGTCTAAGCAACTGCAAGAACTCTTGGAAAAGGGTTTCATACGTCCTAGCTCTTCGCCTTGGGGAGCTCCAGTATTATTTGTAAAGAAGAAGGATGGTACCTTCCGCATGTGTATAGACTACCGCGAACTGAACAAGGTGACTGTGAAGAATCGCTATCCTCTTCCACGCATCGACGACTTATTCGACCAGTTGCAAGGGTCGAGCTATTACTCGAAGATTGATCTAAGGTCGGGGTATCATCAACTGAGAGTCCGGGACGAGGACGTCTCCAAAACAGCGTTCAGAACACGCTACGGCCACTACGAGTTTCTTGTCATGCCATTCGGATTAACGAACGCGCCTGCGGTTTTCATGGATCTTATGAACAGGGTGTGCAAACCCTATCTCGACAAGTTTGTTATCGTTTTCATCGACGACATCCTGATCTATTCGAAGAGTCAGGAGGAACATGAGCAGCACTTACGACTTATTTTGGAACTTCTACGAACGGAACAGCTATACGCTAAGTTTTCCAAATGTGACTTCTGGCTTCGTGAAGTCCACTTCTTAGGCCACGTGGTAAACAAGGATGGGATCCATGTCGATCCATCCAAGGTAGATTCGATCAAGAATTGGCCTGCGCCTCGTACACCAACTGAAATACGCCAATTCTTGGGTTTGGCGGGTTACTACAGAAGGTTCATCAAAGACTTCTCAAAGATTGTTCAGCCGCTACTGACACAGAAAGGTGTTGTTTACCGTTGGGGTAATGCACAGGAAACAGCATTCCAACACTTAAAGGATAGACTCTGTAGCGCACCTATCCTCTCATTGCCTGAAGGAACGGAAGATTTCGTAGTCTACTGCGATGCATCTATCCAAGGTCTTGGATGTGTATTGATGCAAAGGGATAAAGTCATTGCTTATGCTTCGCGCCAACTTAAGATTCACGAACGGAATTACACGACACACGATTTAGAGCTGGGAGCGGTTGTTTTTGCACTTAAGATATGGCGACACTACCTGTACGGCACCAAATGTGCTATCTACACTGACCATAGAAGCCTTGAACATATCTTCAAACAGAAGGAACTGAATATGCGACAGCGACGATGGGTCGAACTGCTAAACGACTACGAATGTTCAATCAGGTACCACCCAGGCAAAGCCAATGTTGTGGCTGACGCTCTCAGTCGAAAAGACACTGCGCCTAAGCGCGTGCGAGCTTTACAACTCACTATACAGTCTAGTCTTCCTTCCCAGATACGAGATGCTCAGGTAGAAGCATTGAAACCAGAAAATGTCAGGGCTGAGGCCCTACGTGGCTCAAGACAACGTTTAGAACAGAAGGAAGATGGTGCTTACTACGTCACAGGACGCATTTGGGTTCCACTTTATGGCAACTTACGTGAGCTAGTGATGGATGAAGCTCATAAGTCTCGCTACTCGGTACATCCTGGTGCGGATAAAATGTACCACGATATCAAAACTACATACTGGTGGCCTAGCATGAAGGCCCACATAGCCACATACGTTAGCAAATGCTTGACTTGTGCGAGAGTCAAGGCAGAATATCAGAAACCGTCAGGACCACTCCAACAACCTGAGATACCACAATGGAAATGGGAGCAAATTTCCATGGATTTTGTTACTGGCTTACCTAGATCTCAGCGCGGAAATGATACTATTTGGGTGATCGTGGATCGACTCACAAAATCTACTCACTTTTTGGCCATCAAAGAAACAGACAAGTTCTCTACCTTAGCAGACATTTACTTAAAAGAAGTGGTCTCAAGGCACGGGGTGCCCACCTCCATCATCTCTGATCGTGACGCACGTTTTACTTCAGAACTGTGGCAAGCAATGCATAAATCTTTTGGCTCTCGTTTGGACATGAGCACGGCGTATCATCCTCAGACCGATGGGCAGTCTGAGCGCACTATTCAAACTCTAGAAGACATGCTCCGAGCGTGCGTAATTGACTTTGGCAATGGTTGGGAAAAACATCTGCCACTTGTAGAATTTTCATACAATAACAGCTACCACATCAGCATTAAAGCTGCACCATTCGAGGCATTATACGGGCGAAAATGCCGGTCACCTCTCTGTTGGGCAGAGGTGGGAGATAGTCAAATCACAGGTACAGAAATGGTAGTTGATACTACTGAAAAGATTGCACAAATACGACAACGCATGGCGGCAGCTCGTGACCGTCAGAAAGTATACGCTGATAAAGACAGGAAACTACTCGAATTCCAAGTTGGGGATCGAGCGCTACTTAAAGTTTCACCCTGGAAGGGTGTGGTTCGTTTTGGCAAACGCGGCAAACTTAATCCACGATACGTCGGACCTTTCGAAGTTACAGAGAAAATAGGCAAGGTGGCCTACAGACTGAACTTACCACCTGAACTCAGTGCAGTTCACAACGTCTTTCACGTGTCGAATCTGAAGAAGTGTACGTCAGATGAGACCCACATAGTTCCCTTGAAGGAACTCACTATCGACGAGCGGTTGCACTTCGTCGAAGAACCAGTTGAAATCACGGACCGGGATGTTAAGGTCCTCAAGAACACGAGAATCCCTCTTGTACGAGTTCGTTGGAACTCCCGCCGCGGCCCAGAGTTCACCTGGGAGCGTGAAGATCAAATGGAACTCAAATATCCCTAGTTATTCGGAACCAATGCAACTACTACTGAGGCTGAAGCTACCAATACAGAATTTCGGGACGAAATTCCAAATCAACGGGGGGATAATGTGACACCCCAGGAAAACCAGTAATCTTCGCAAACCTGCTCGGGGAGCCGCGATACAATACAGGTAAACAACGTCACACCACTAGCTTCCTCAGTAACCGCATGCTAAATTTCGGGACGAAATTTCTTTCAAGTTGGGGATAATGTGACAACTCGAGTTTCCGACTTTCACTCTCGCATTTAATGCACGTTGACTTTGACTGTTTAGTTGTTTGACTTGTCTGACTTGTAACTGTACACGTTTGAAGTACGTTAAATTGTAGTGTGATTGACATGTTATACTTGATGTGCAATATAAATATTATTGTGATATGTGTATTGTGTGTATATATGTGATACATATTAGAATTATATGATTACTTAAAACATGGAACTCACAAATCAACCCTACTAGCCGAAAACACTCCCACTTATTGAAAACACTTCTAATGAAAACACATATATGTGTTTTCGTCCACTGCTCTTCACAAAAACAAGGATTGGGCTTTGGCCCAGTTACGAGTGAATATAAGATTGTTTATTCTGTGCGTATATTTGAGAACTAGCAAACCCTAATCGATCCCTCACATCCTATCTCGCCCTCTTGTGAAACCCGACGGCTGCTCTATCCTCATTCGAAGTCGGATTGTTCTAGCTTAATCTTTCATTGTTCGGTTAGTGTTTTACACGTAGTTTTGTTGTCGATTCTATATATATATATGGTGATGATATAAACATGTTCTTGACTGCGATGGATGTGGTGATGAGATAAGTTTATGATTTTATGTATACATTGAGATCGATCTAAGTTAATTGAACAGTAGGTAATTTATTTCATGGAATTGTGATGGTAATACAATTAATTTCATGTGAGATGTTGAATCATGAGATTTCATGTGAAGTGTCAGGGGATATGGAATGGTGTGCTATTAGATAAGCCTCATCCCAAGTTGTCGGCCATGATAGAGTAGATAGAAATTCCTTTAATATGATGTAAAAATCGGTGGTGTGTATATATGAATACATCTGATTAGTATGTTCTGTGCTTTGAAAATACATGTCTATGGATCTTGTCATGTTGTTAGACTTATGTGATTGAATACGATTGGATAGGATTATATGATTGGCTCATTAAATTAAATGTTGTTGTAGGAAATTCATGACTGATATGCATGTGTATTTGTCTCGAATGTGCAGCCACTGTGGATTCATTTTATGAATTGTCAGCCATTAGGTGCTTGCTTGCATGAGGCTTTGTCAGTAACATGTGATTGCATAATTGTTTTCATACGTTGATTCTTGTTTAGGATAATGATGATAATCTGACAACTTGTCATGCGATGTTAACCATGATGATTGAATGAACCGGTTTTCGGCAACTGTTGTTTAATTAGGGTCTCTATGTTTTGACATTGTTGATGATGGCTATTAGGGTTTTCTGCATGAAACTGATTATGACGTAACTGATGCCTTCACGAAACTGATTTGACGAAACGGAGGTTTTGACGAAACAAAACTCACGACGAAACAGATTGTGTTTCGCCGAAGGGTATATGACGAAACAGATTGGGATTCGTCGAAGGGGCTCACGGCGAAACAGAGGGTGTTTCGCCGACCTGGGTAATTCATACAGTAACTGTTTCCGTAAGACTTAACTGAGTTAACTAACTGCCGTTAAATGTTAAACATGACTTGAATGCTTGCGAATACGTACTACTTGCTTATACGTGAACAACTTGAACGCAAACTGATTATTCTATACGTGCATACTCTAGGACGCGATTGATTTATTTGCGAGCACATATTTAGCATACCGAGCAAACCAAGGTGAGTTCACACAGCCAAGGCATGGGGTTCCCGGGTGGGAATGGGATTTGATGAATTATTGTGTATACTCATAAAGTAGAACCTAATGATCAGATACAACTAGACTAGTAACACTTTTTGAACTGATCTTCGCACACCTGCCAAGGATTGGCCGCGATATTATGACTGACTTCGCACACCTGCCATAGAATGGCCGCGAACTAAATCTACAAATCTTCGCACACCTGCCTGGAGAGGCCGCGATACAAATGAACCTAGTCTAGAATACTTGGGAAAAACATTCCCCAATATCTTCGCACACCTGCCTGGAGGGCCGCGATGGGAATTAATAAGATACATTGTAACGAACGAACATACTACTACTCACGCTATACTATTACTGAACTATTAACTGTGAACTCGCTCAACTAGTTGTTGACTCTCTCTTGCATGCCTTGCAGGACCTTAGGTACATATGGAGCTTGCACAGGGAGGAGCAGGTCGTTGTGGGACATGGATCGATGATGCCATGTTGTCTATCTAAACATTTGAATTTACTATTTACATTGGGTTTACATACTTATGCTTCCGCTACACACTTGTTGATGTTTGGTTTTGAAAACACCTTTCGTATTGATGAATGATTTTTGGTATTTACTTATATGTTCAATATGATTGGTGGCTTGATCCTGGTCAGTCACGCCTCCAAGTGGTGATACTCCACAGTGGATTTTGGGGGTGTGACAAGTGGGACTAGGAAGAGCAGTCTGAGAGGCTGGGAGAATTGGCTAGTGGGACTAGGAAGAGCAGTCTGAGAGGCTGGGAGGCTAGTAGGACTAGGAAGATCAGTCTGGGAGGCTAGTGGGACTAGGAGAATTATTTGATTGCTTACTTGGTGACTAATGTGCTTATATGATTATATGATTGATTATTGTACGTATATGTGTTTGTGTTACAAAAAGTCATGCCTTCATCAGATACTGGAGAGTCGGACACTACAGATCCCACGACCATAGTATCAGGCGACATAGTTTCATCGGAGCACGAGGTGTACACTTCCGATACGACCAGCACAGATGAGGACGACTTTCAGCCCTTTGCACTACCTGATGTCGTAGCAGAGCCTGCTGATGGCCATCTTGTTGGGGATTTGCCACTCGCGGTGATCCCTGCCCCTGTGCCCCTTGCCGCTTATCCCGTCGTTGATATGCCCCCCCCCTGACGTTGTCTCTGATGACGATGTTGATCTATTGGAGGAGGACCCACTTGAGGGCGAGGCCCTATTGTTGCTGGTGATAGCCTACTGCTTGCTGACGCTCCTGCAGAGGAGGCTCATGCCCATTCACCTGTCCCAGACTCATTTGAGCCTGTGGCGTCCGCATCTTTGCATATACAGGGAGTGCAGCACCACTCACACGACGCCGACCCTGATATGGCGTCATCAGCTCCACCAGTTCCCGCACACAGCTTTGAGTTTGATCGCGATATTGAGGACGATTTTGTTTTTCCACCTGGTTTTGATCCAGACCATGACATTGAGTTCATACACTTAGACCGGCCCTTGGAGGATTCTGTAGTCCCTGTTGACCCTATGTTTGTTGATCCAGCTGATTTTGAGATGGAGTTTGTTGATCCGGAGCCGGCTGTGGCCCCTGAGCCAGGCGTTGCTCCTGACCCCGCATTGGAGCATGACCCTGTTCATGCCAATGCACCTGCTGTTGCTCCTTGATTGATCATCTGCTTGGACGAGAGAAAATTGGGGTAACTGTGCAAGACAATTTATTATTACGGGGGCCCACGTAATAACGGCTTGTAGTGCACAGAAATCCTGGTGGACTCTGCGGGTCAAGCTAATGAAAACCAATGTAGCAGGAAATAACTAAAACACGAATGACCAAGGCAATGTACCCTCGAGTTCATTCTATTACAAGCAACAAGCCAAATTGGCAAGCCTATGTGAAGGCTCAGAAACTATTACCTCACTCATACATTGAGTATATTTACGTGTGAAATTGGGTGATTACATGATGGCTTATGGTGCTATATATCTCATAGACAATTGAAACGTTGTCTAACCCGCTTCACACCACTTCGACAAAAGAGAATGTCACCCAGACGTGACACAAACACCAGTACGTTGCCAAGGACAGAAGCCGAGCTGCAAGAACGCATCTCACAGGCAAATACACGACATGAAGCCCTCCGCTCTAAGCACAACGATGGCATTACCGGAAATAACGCTCCAACTGGCTGCACCTATAAACAGTTCCTGAACTGCAAGCCTTTGAACTTTGACGGAACAGGAGGCGCCGTTGCATTTGTTCGTTGGTCCGAAAAGATTGACTCCATCCTAAGAATGAGTAACTGTTCGCCCCAACGGAGTGTTACCTATATCTCAGGGTTATTTCTAGATGACACACTCTCATGGTGGAACCTCCAGGTTCAGACCCTTGGTACAGATGCTGCTTATGCACTGAGCTGGGACGAGCTCAAGGAAATGATGAAGAAGAAATACTGTTCTAGGGCTGAAATCCAGAAGCTTGACGCAGAGTTCTGGAATTGAAAATGGACGGACCAAAGATTCCTGAATACGTCCAGCAATCTCACGACTTGTCTAGGGTCGTCCCCTACTTAGTCAAACCGGAGTTCAAGAGGATTGAACGATTCATTTGGACACTTGCACCCCAGACCAGGGGTATGGTTACTACCTCGAAGCCCTCAACCATTGCAGAGGCTATCAATATGGGTGATTTATTTATAACATGAGATGTTATGTGATTGATTTATTTATAACATGAGATGTTATGTGTTGATATTGTTGTATACTTACGTACACTCTACTTACTATGACCTGACCAACGTGAACCATCTTTTAGAGGATGCCGCCGAGACGTCAAACACGAATGCCTACCAATGAGGCAGAGCTTCAGCAGGTCATCGCGGCTGCCATCGTGCAATACGCCGCCTCTCAAGGAGGAACTAGCGGAAGTAATTCTGGCAATACCGGCAACAACAATCCACCTCATGGCTGTACCTACTGGCACTTCCTCAACCACGAGCCTCCAAAGTTCGACGGCACTGGAGGTGCCATAGCCTTTGTAAAGTGGATTGAAAGAATGGATTCCATCTTTCAAGTGAGTGGTTGTACGCCGGAACAACAAGTCCCATAAGTTTCTGAGCTGCTTTTAGATGAGGCTCGATTATGGTGGAATCTTCAGATTTGTATAAAGGGCGCTGCTGCAGCATATGCGTTAACATGCGGTGAGCTGAAAGGAATGATGCATAAGAAGTATTGCTCCCAGACGGAAACCCAGAAATGGGAAGATGAATTTCGGAGCCTGATGATGGAAGGTCCGAAGGTGTTGGAGTACGTGCAACGACTTCATGATCTGTCACGAATTTTTCCGTACCTGGTAAAACCAGAACTGAAGAAATTGGAACAATTCATTTGGGAACTGGCGCCTCAAGTCTTGAGCTTGATGACAACATCAACGCCACCAACAACTGATGCTGCAAGTAAGATGGGTTTGGCACTCGCTACGGAGGCACTTAGACTAGAAAAACTTACAAACCCTGCCAAGAAGAAGGAGACTCAGGTAGAGTCATCCAGAAAGAACAAAAGGAAGCTCACTGAGGGTACCCGAACGAATAATGAGAACAAAAGAAAGGGTTATATGGGCACTCTGCCCAAGTGTAACACATGCCAGCGTCATCATTCTGGCCGATGTGGACTGAAAACATGTGAAGCTTGTGGGAAGAACGGTCATTTGAAGGATACTTGTTGGGTTAGTAATGGCCGGGGTGGCAAAGGAGGTTCTGGTAATAGGAACAACAATCGAGGAGGTAACGGAAACAGAAACCGTGGAAATGTTGCGAATCAAGCTGGGAATGGGAATGGCCGAGGGCCAGGATGCTGTAACTGTGGGGAAATTGGGCACTTCAAGAAGGAAAGCCCGAAACTGGATCAAACTCGTGGGAGAGTATTCAACATCGGCACAAGGGAAGCGCGCCAGGATCCAAGCGTTGACACTGGTACGTTCCCGATAAACCAACACTTTGCATCTGTTTTGTTTGATACTGGTACCGACTATAGTTTCGTGTCATTAGAGTTTAAGAATATACTTGGGTTGACGCCTAGTAAGTTAGACGTTCCGTACTTCATCAAATTAGCAAATGGGAAACTAGTTGAGACCAGTGGAGTTGTCCGAGGATGTGTGATTAAACTAGGAGGGCACGAGTTTACGCTAGATTTACTACCTGTCGAGTTGGGAAGCTTTGATGTGGTAGTGGGAAGGGATTGGCTATCGAGTAACAAAGCCGAGATCATTTGCCATGGGAAGACCATCCGCATCCCACTGACGGATGAAGAAACCATCATAGTGCACAGAGAGAAGCATGAAAAGCCGCTGAGAATTATTAGTTGTCTAAAAGCTAGAAAGTGCTTGAAAAAGGGATGTGTTGCATTCTTAGCACACATTGTAGACAAGAAAGCTGCAGAACCGAAGATCGAAGACATCCCTGTCGTGAGGGAGTATCCGGAAGTCTTCCCGGAGGACTTGCCTAGACTGCCACCTCAGAGGCAAGTGGAGTTTCACATCGATTTGGTCCCAGGCGCCGCGCTTGTGGCTAAGGCACCTTATAGACTTGCGCCGTCTGAGATGCAAGAATTGTCGACACAACTTCAAGAGTTGTTAGACAAGGGATTTATCCGACCAAGCTTCTCGCCTTGGGGAGCTCCGGTCCTGTTTGTCAAGAAGAAGGACGGTAGTTTTCGAATGTGCATCGACTACCGGGAGCTGAACAAGCTGACGATCAAGAATAGATATCCTCTGCCAAGAATTGATGATCTGTTTGATCAACTGCAAGGTTCAAGATTTTACTCAAAGATCGATCTTCGATCTGGATACCATCAGCTAAGGATACAAGAGGAGAGTATCCCGAAAACAGCCTTCAGAACTCGTTATGGACATTACGAGTTCCTAGTTATGCCGTTTGGGTTGACAAACGCGCCTGCTGTTTTTATGGACCTAATGAACCGAGTCTGCAAGCCGTATCTCGATAAGTTCGTGATTGTATTCATCGACGATATTTTGATTTACTCAAGGACAAAGGCTGAGCACGAACAGCATCTAAGAGCTATTTTGGAGCTGCTGAAGAAAGAACAGCTGTATGCCAAATTCTCTAAGTGCGAATTTTGGCTACGTGAAGTCCAATTCCTTGGACACGTGGTGAATGGAGATGGAATTCATGTGGATCCAACCAAGATCGAAGCGATCAAGAATTGGGAGACGCCAAAGGCGCCAACCGAGATTCGACAATTCTTGGGTTTGGCTGGCTACTATCGAAGGTTCATTGAGGATTTTTCGAAGATCGCTCAACCATTGACGCTCCTCACCCAGAAAGATAAGAAGTTTGATTGGGGAATCAAACAGGAAGAAGCGTTTCAGCTGTTGAAGGATAAGCTCTGCAATGCGCCAATTCTAGCACTACCAGAAGGTACTGACGATTTCGTGGTATACTGTGACGCCTCGCGTCAAGGATTGGGTTGCGTGTTGATGCAACGCCAGAAGGTTATTGCTTACGCATCACGTCAGTTGAAGGAACATGAGAAGAACTATACCACGCACGATTTAGAACTAGGCGCAGTGGTATTTGCATTAAAGATCTGGTGACACGACCTATATGGTACGAAATGTACAATCTTCACAGATCATAAGAGCCTACAACACATATTCAACCAGTAAGAGCTGAATATGAGACAAAGTCGATGGGTCGAATTGTTGAACGATTACGACTGCGAGATAAAGTACCATCCAGGGAAGGCGAATGTGGTCGCTGATGCCCTAAGTCGTAAAGAAAGGATCAAGCCCATCAGGGTCAGGGCTTTGGAGATGATTATTCAGACAGATCTCTCTCTACGCATTCGTGCTGCACAGAGAGAAGCTTTGAAAGGAAGGAATATTGGAGATGAGTATCTCCGTGGGATGGAGAAGCAATTGGTGCCAAACGAGGAAGGAATGTTATGTTTTGAGAAAAGGATTTGGTTTTACCCTACACATTATAAAATAGACTGTGTGAACTGTGCAAGGAATTCTCTAATTATGTATGCGCACATAATTATGAAATTTAGTGCACAGAAATCCAGTAAGGTTTATTATGTGAAAGAACCGATAGTGACAACAATAACAAAATGAGAACGATGTAATGGAGGCATGGTGGACGCACCAATGACGCTTCATATACTTGTATATAAGTGTCCCTCTTACATTGCAAACATAATGTTATTAAGGTTACTAGAAGTTCAAGAACCCTAACCAATGTTGTTTGATCTTTTCAACTTCATGTTTTAAACTCACACAAGTTTCCTCTAAATAAATTTCGGGACGAAATTTCCTAAAGTAGGGGAGACTGTAACACCTGTGCCTCCACGGCCATCAAACAAATACCGAACCAATGAAATATTATATTTCATACTTGGGATTTGTAAAAATATGTGTATCATTCTGCACATATCAATTCTCGTTCAATTCCAAACTCTAAATTCACTTTCTAGAAGGTTATACGCGCACCGATGCGTAGATATAACCAGTTTAATGCAACAAACACTCCGGAATAGTGAAATAGGCTTAACATACCTTAAATAACCTTTACATAACTTAGAAATAAGTTTTGAAGGCTTTGGTATGGCAAAACCAAGTTAATTCGCTTACAGGGACTAAAGTTGACAAACTGCGAAAGTATGCCAATTTGAACTGTAACAGACATTCCGGAACATGACCATAAGTTAAACATACCATAAATATCCTTTACATAGCTTAGAAATAGGCTTTGAGGGGTTCGGTGTGCTAAAATAAACTTTGGTGTCATTCAGGGACTAAAAGTGTCAAAAAGTGCACAAGTTTGCATTTTCGCGCATAACTTACGTTCTGAATACATCTGGACATCCAAAAATTTATGTAAGCATGACTACATTATATTTAAGTGTTCGCCTTAAGAAAAATCCATTCGTTGCGTCATTTGGATCGTTTTTCGCGCTTGTGCGCATTCCGTCGTAATTAAGCGAACATCGCGATCGTACGGCCAAACGAACCGACATCTGAGATATTTTTGAACATGTTTTGAGTTCCCTATACTTTAACTTCATTTTAGAGCCTTGAAATGAGGTTAACGGGGTTCAAACGCATCGAAAATCTCTTAAAAGGGCTGCAGGGACTAAACCTGTCACTTTTGAAACAATTCTGAATCAGATAGGCACTAGCGTAGCGCGAGCCCTAAGGCTCTACCCGTAGCGCTACGCGAGTGAGTGTTCTGACCAGATTCAATGTTTTAATTACAAGTTGCAACCAATTAATCCTTAACCACATGTTTTTAGTTGATGTGTCACAAAGTTAAGGAGCATATGTGGCTCCATAACCTTTGTGACAAGTGTACGCACGAGATTAAGGCACGATAATCGACAAACGATCCTAACGGTGGACCGAATACTATAAATACCCATCCACCCTCAACCCCAAAACCCACAAATCTGATTAAGAAAGCTCTAAGTTGGAACCTTCGTTTCATACCTGAGCTATTTTGATCTTGGTTAGCATTCGGGGACCCTTCGTAAGTATTCTTTCGTTCTTTTCCTTATTTTTACTGCTTTTCGAGTCAGAAAGTCAAACTTTGTTTGACTTTCAGCGTTGACCAGTAATGGTCAATGCGAAGTTCGTTTGAACTTCGCAACGTGATTGTAATCACGATGGTTATAGTCCCTTGGGACTATGCCTACTGATTACCACGTTGCCTAGGGTCGTAGGGTAGGCGATCTAATAAATCGCCTATACCTTCGAACCCGACCCAGTTTGGTCGATCATTAGGATCCGACCAAATACATTAGGTGACCATATTGTAGGGAATAACCTTCCGAGGTTATACCTTATGGTCACGGCGTTTAAGTAGTTGTATGATAGGTAGTTTATATGCCTTAGGTAAATTACCAAAATACCCTTTTCATACATAATTGGTAATTTAGCATATGTAACCTAAACTTTTGTCACGTAACTGATTATGTAACATGTTTAGGCATATAATACTTGTCATAGGACTAGTTAGGCGGTCCAAACGCGTTTCACGCGCACGACGCGTTAAAGTAGCATAAGCTTCCTAAACGGGTCGTAATGGGTCGTAAACAATTATGTTAAGTTTCATTTAGTATGTAGGCTTTGTTAAACCAAATGACACGAGTCTCTACACTCGTTTGGTTTACGAAACCTCATTCTATCCAATCTTCCGATTTAGGTCCGGTTTATTAACATAGTTACCTATATTAGGTGCCGTTTGATTCCGAGATCTATAGCATTACTTGGTGGTTATCTTTTGACAACTGAGCAATCTCAAGTGAGTACATAGACCCCTCTTTTACTGTTTTCCAAACTGTTTTGGGGTGGAACACATGTGCCTACTTGTTACTTTCATGCTTTCCTGTTTTCGCATCATATACTGCTATGTTCGTTAGTACATTATAGTACGTGATCTCATTGTGTTTTATGCTATGTATGTCCATTTAGTTCATACTTAGTACATCGTTTTACATTTACATTTTATGCTATGTATGTCCATTGCGTGCATACTTAGTACATTGTTTTCATCACATGCTTACATTTTGGTATGACATTTGGTTTGTTTACATGGGACAATACATTCATTAACACCGATCATGCCGTTCGTTAGTAGGTAGTGGTACCATAGGAATTGACAACTCCCGTTCCGGACGTCCCAGGGAAAGGGGATGAAAGGAATGACCGAATTCGTTGATATTAAGACAGATAGACCTTTAATTTGTTTAAAGGGTTTATCACCACAGTCGCCAGGCTTGGATGTATGCATTTTCACAATACCGCATAAATGTTCATATTAAATATTTGCATGCATTTACACAAAACATAGCTTTGATTTAAACCAAGTTTTACTTCAATACTTTGTTTTTGTGCATATGGTTTAGTTGAGACCTTTCACTTGCCATACATGACATTTTGACATAGACATTTGACATAGACATTTCGGCATAGACATTTTAACATGATTGACATTTGATCATGCATTTACACAAAACATAGCTTTGATTTAAACCAAGTTTTACTTCAATACTTTGTTTTTGTGCATATGGTTTAGTTGAGACCTTTCACTTGCCATACATGACATTTTGACATAGACATTTGACTTGGATATTTGACATAGACATTTGACATGGATATTTGACATAGACATTTGACATGGATATTTGACATAGACATTTTGACATGATTTACATCTTGACATGAACATTTTACATTGTTTGGTTTGGTTTGATTAAGTGATTAAGTAACGATGCGTGTGTAATATGATACAAGCATGGTGGATACGCCGCTGGTACTTCCTATATATAAGTGTTTGTATGGTATTACATGTCGTAACGTTATTTGAATCATTCCAGTTTGAGACATAGAACATTTCATACAAATAACATACTTTTCACAAGACATTGATTTATAAACAACTTATCTTATGTAAACACATTTTTCTTGGTTATTCATTTAACCTTACATTTATTTATACTTATCATCTGATCTTATCGTTTTTCAAATGATTTAAAAGACAAAGCAAATAACAAGGTTCATGACTAAACATTTTCTCAAACATAAGTCATGAATCTTATTTTCACAAAACCTATGTATCTCACAGGCATTTTTATGCTGACGTACCTATTTTCACATGTGTTTTTCAGGAGCTGTTGCATAAGATGTTCAAGATACACATAGACAGACTTGGGCTTTAGTGACAATAAAAGATGCAAGACTAGTTAATTATGTTGTATTTCTTTGTTTGTTAAGGCATAGTAACACTTTTAATCAATAAAACGAAACTTCAATATCCACGGTTGTGAAACATTAATTCTGTTACAACACTCCCCGATGTTTCCGCCACGTTTTGTATGTTCTACGTGGTCGGGGTGTGACAGAAAAGATGGTATCAGAGCCAATGGTTATAGGGAATTAGGTTATTAGTAATGCTTTGACCTAGTCTATAACCTTTCTAGGACCCTAACGCGAGTTTACTTGCGTTTAGTCATAAAACAATACCGTCACCTATCCTTAGGTGACGACCACAACAAGAACATAAATTTCAAAACCGCTTTGAAAACTAATCATCTGTTCTAGGATTATTGATTACTAGGTTTTGAACCCTCTATTGTAAGGTTTTGAACTCTCTATTATATGGTTTTGAACCCCTTTGAGTTTTCAAAATCTCGTCAAGGTTTTGGGTTTTAAATAATGTGAACACGTGCAAACTGGAAGGGTGAATGCCTGTATTCTGGGTTTTCTGGCTAGGCAAGCACTTCGTATACATCTCATCAGACGCGAGACCAGTTGTGCTTACCTGGGAATTCTTGGGATGAGTGTTCACCTATAGGCGAGCATGTCTTCGCGATACATTATTTTTGACCTATTTACTTTGATTCGTCACCATCTCATTTGTTTGCCTTAGGTAACAAACAAATGATCACAATTTTCATTCGTTACCATTCTGTATTGATTATCCAATAACCTTTCACTCATTTCTTCCTCTGTCTTTCATTTTCTTCTAGAATGTCTATTCCTCTTGGCACTGGTCAAATGCCCGAGCGAACAGCCAAATTTGTCCAGCAAATTGGCGAAGTGATTCAGAGGACTGTGGATTTAGGTATTGCCATGGCTCGTCTTAACAATGAAGCCTCTCGTCTCGACAATGAAGCCACTCAAGAGACACCAAAGGAAGCAGTATTCAGGCTTGCAACAACATCAAGGAAGCGTAAGGCTTCAAGGAAACCCGCAGCGGTTACACCTAATCAAGCTGGACCTAGCCAAGTGGCAAGGCCACCAACTAGGAAGTCGTACTTAGGAACTGCTCCTAGGTGCAAGCGATGCAACGGTCATCATTCAAACCTCATACCCTGCTGGAAATGTACCTACTGTGGACGGCGGGGACATTTGGTCAACACATGCCGCTTTGCTATCCAGAACAAAGCTGTTGCAAATCTTGCTGCTACCCAACTCCAAGTCAACCCTACTCAAGCTCGTTTCCCGCGTGGTACTTGCTACAACTGTGGCGATACGAGCCATTTCAGGAATAACTGCCCGAAGATAGTCAGTGCAAATCCAACCCTCGGATGAGCATTTGGCTGAACAAAGGATGTTGCTGTCTTATGCCTTTGTTTCTTTTGTTTCGTGTATTGTGAAACAATATGTCTTGTTCATAAATAAAAAAATCGTTGTTCACAAATTCTGATATACAAGTATAGTTACATGTGTGTATGATTTTCCTATGATACCTGCATTAAGGAACTATGTTCCTTACAAACTACTCTTGTGATTCTCACTTCCAAGTGATCGCTCATAGTTTCCTCGAAAATTTTAAATACTCGTTTCACTCTAAGAAACAAAGTACAGAAAATTAAGTGACATTATGAGTAATCGTGCTTTTTGCACATCAGTACCTTTGAAATCCTTGGTTAAACAACTAAGGATATTTTCAAATCTCATACCCATTACGTTTTGATTTTTCAACATACACAGTACCAGTATTTCAAAACAATCTTCATGATCTCAAAACATTTCATATAGTTTGAAAACAATTTTTCTAGAAACATTGTCTATGTTATTTCAAAAACATTGACCATGTTATCAAAACCAACCTTTCTAATTTCAAAATATTCCATATAGTCTGAAGACAATATTAACACAATACATTTTCTTATCAAGTGCATGATTTCGAAAAGCATCATCCATGTCTTTCAAAAAAAAACCTTATACATAATTTCAAAATTCATCTCGCATGATTTTAAAACATTTTTAAATATATCTATCTAATACACCTACTTTATGATTTCAAAAGTATTATATATAAGGTTTCAAAAACGTTAAACACAGTTTTTCTTAAAAGAACCCCATGCACAGTTTTCAAAAATATTTTCCTCGTACATTGACATAACCTTCAAATTCTGCTTCATATGTCGCCTTGACATATCTAGCATCTCAACTTCATAAGCATTTTACATCATGTTTTGACATAAGCACGTCCAGTGCAAGATTTCAAAACATCTTCAACTTCTAAAATCCATATGGGATCTTTTTATCTTCACATTTAGATCCTTGTGGATAATCATCATTCAAATCAGAGTCCTTAATTGGATTCCTTATGTACCTTAATTCGAACACTTCGGTTCCTAATAATCGAAATCGAATTTTCTTTTTGAATCTTTCTATCTTTATAGTTGGATTCTTGATAACGTTTAAAGTACCAAATGAAATCCACGGAATAGATTCCTAGTGTGCTTTAAATGCATGTACGCAATTAACAAGACAAGTTAACAAACAATTTTGTGGTTATGTGACTATGTGTTTACTCATCTTATGTTTTCTTTTATGCATTTTTGGTGTTTTTACTACTCTGGATATTCTTTATCCAAATCCTTGCAGGATCATTCATATCTTCATATGAGGGATTCGTAGCAGGATATTCAAAAGGTACTACCTTTAATCCTTAAATGGGCTTCTATGTAATAGTTAAGACCCTTGGATTATATAGTACCACTCCATGATTCATAAGGGACCCTTTAGTGGTCTAGTCAAAAAGATTGATTCACAATTTGGTTAAAAAATGACATCTAGTGATGTAACTGAACAGACTCCTGGATAGTCTATTTAAATCATTTATTGATTTAGTCTAAAGGACTCTATGGCGGTCTAAGTCACGCTCATCACAGGATTGTTCATTTGGTTTTACCCTACACATTATAAAATAGACTGTGTGAACTGTGCAAGGAATTCTCTAATTATGTATGCGCACATAATTATGAAATTTAGTGCACAGAAATCCAGTAAGGTTTATTATGTGAAAGAACCGATAGTGACAACAATAACAAAATGAGAACGATGTAATGGAGGCATGGTGGACGCACCAATGACGCTTCATATACTTGTATATAAGTGTCCCTCTTACATTGCAAACATAATGTTATTAAGGTTACTAGAAGTTCAAGAACCCTAACCAATGTTGTTTGATCTTTTCAACTTCATGTTTTAAACTCACACAAGTTTCCTCTAAATAAATTTCGGGACGAAATTTCCTAAAGTAGGGGAGACTGTAACACCTGTGCCTCCACGGCCATCAAACAAATACCGAACCAATGAAATATTATATTTCATACTTGGGATTTGTAAAAATATGTGTATCATTCTGCACATATCAATTCTCGTTCAATTCCAAACTCTAAATTCACTTTCTAGAAGGTTATACGCGCACCGATGCGTAGATATAACCAGTTTAATGCAACAAACACTCCGGAATAGTGAAATAGGCTTAACATACCTTAAATAACCTTTACATAACTTAGAAATAAGTTTTGAAGGCTTTGGTATGGCAAAACCAAGTTAATTCGCTTACAGGGACTAAAGTTGACAAACTGCGAAAGTATGCCAATTTGAACTGTAACAGACATTCCGGAACATGACCATAAGTTAAACATACCATAAATATCCTTTACATAGCTTAGAAATAGGCTTTGAGGGGTTCGGTGTGCTAAAATAAACTTTGGTGTCATTCAGGGACTAAAAGTGTCAAAAAGTGCACAAGTTTGCATTTTCGCGCATAACTTACATTCTGAATACATCTGGACATCCAAAAATTTATGTAAGCATGACTACATTATATTTAAGTGTTCGCCTTAAGAAAAATCCATTCGTTGCGTCATTTGGATCGTTTTTCGCGCTTGTGCGCATTCCGTCGTAATTAAGCGAACATCGCGATCGTACGGCCAAACGAACCGACATCTGAGATATTTTTGAACATGTTTTGAGTTCCCTATACTTTAACTTCATTTTAGAGCCTTGAAATGAGGTTAACGGGGTTCAAACGCATCGAAAATCTCTTAAAAGGGCTGCAGGGACTAAACCTGTCACTTTTGAAACAATTCTGAATCAGATAGGCACTAGCGTAGCGCGAGCCCTAAGGCTCTACCCGTAGCGCTACGCGAGTGAGTGTTCTGACCAGATTCAATGTTTTAATTACAAGTTGCAACCAATTAATCCTTAACCACATGTTTTTAGTTGATGTGTCACAAAGTTAAGGAGCATATGTGGCTCCATAACCTTTGTGACAAGTGTACGCACGAGATTAAGGCACGATAATCGACAAACGATCCTAACGGTGGACCGAATACTATAAATACCCATCCACCCTCAACCCCAAAACCCACAAATCTGATTAAGAAAGCTCTAAGTTGGAACCTTCGTTTCATACCTGAGCTATTTTGATCTTGGTTAGCATTCGGGGACCCTTCGTAAGTATTCTTTCGTTCTTTTCCTTATTTTTACTGCTTTTCGAGTCAGAAAGTCAAACTTTGTTTGACTTTCAGCGTTGACCAGTAATGGTCAATGCGAAGTTCGTTTGAACTTCGCAACGTGATTGTAATCACGATGGTTATAGTCCCTTGGGACTATGCCTACTGATTACCACGTTGCCTAGGGTCGTAGGGTAGGCGATCTAATAAATCGCCTATACCTTCGAACCCGACCCAGTTTGGTCGATCATTAGGATCCGACCAAATACATTAGGTGACCATATTGTAGGGAATAACCTTCCGAGGTTATACCTTATGGTCACGGCGTTTAAGTAGTTGTATGATAGGTAGTTTATATGCCTTAGGTAAATTACCAAAATACCCTTTTCATACATAATTGGTAATTTAGCATATGTAACCTAAACTTTTGTCACGTAACTGATTATGTAACATGTTTAGGCATATAATACTTGTCATAGGACTAGTTAGGCGGTCCAAACGCGTTTCACGCGCACGACGCGTTAAAGTAGCATAAGCTTCCTAAACGGGTCGTAATGGGTCGTAAACAATTATGTTAAGTTTCATTTAGTATGTAGGCTTTGTTAAACCAAATGACACGAGTCTCTACACTCGTTTGGTTTACGAAACCTCATTCTATCCAATCTTCCGATTTAGGTCCGGTTTATTAACATAGTTACCTATATTAGGTGCCGTTTGATTCCGAGATCTATAGCATTACTTGGTGGTTATCTTTTGACAACTGAGCAATCTCAAGTGAGTACATAGACCCCTCTTTTACTGTTTTCCAAACTGTTTTGGGGTGGAACACATGTGCCTACTTGTTACTTTCATGCTTTCCTGTTTTCGCATCATATACTGCTATGTTCGTTAGTACATTATAGTACGTGATCTCATTGTGTTTTATGCTATGTATGTCCATTTAGTTCATACTTAGTACATCGTTTTACATTTACATTTTATGCTATGTATGTCCATTGCGTGCATACTTAGTACATTGTTTTCATCACATGCTTACATTTTGGTATGACATTTGGTTTGTTTACATGGGACAATACATTCATTAACACCGATCATGCCGTTCGTTAGTAGGTAGTGGTACCATAGGAATTGACAACTCCCGTTCCGGACGTCCCAGGGAAAGGGGATGAAAGGAATGACCGAATTCGTTGATATTAAGACAGATAGACCTTTAATTTGTTTAAAGGGTTTATCACCACAGTCGCCAGGCTTGGATGTATGCATTTTCACAATACCGCATAAATGTTCATATTAAATATTTGCATGCATTTACACAAAACATAGCTTTGATTTAAACCAAGTTTTACTTCAATACTTTGTTTTTGTGCATATGGTTTAGTTGAGACCTTTCACTTGCCATACATGACATTTTGACATAGACATTTGACATAGACATTTCGGCATAGACATTTTAACATGATTGACATTTGATCATGCATTTACACAAAACATAGCTTTGATTTAAACCAAGTTTTACTTCAATACTTTGTTTTTGTGCATATGGTTTAGTTGAGACCTTTCACTTGCCATACATGACATTTTGACATAGACATTTGACTTGGATATTTGACATAGACATTTGACATGGATATTTGACATAGACATTTGACATGGATATTTGACATAGACATTTTGACATGATTTACATCTTGACATGAACATTTTACATTGTTTGGTTTGGTTTGATTAAGTGATTAAGTAACGATGCGTGTGTAATATGATACAAGCATGGTGGATACGCCGCTGGTACTTCCTATATATAAGTGTTTGTATGGTATTACATGTCGTAACGTTATTTGAATCATTCCAGTTTGAGACATAGAACATTTCATACAAATAACATACTTTTCACAAGACATTGATTTATAAACAACTTATCTTATGTAAACACATTTTTCTTGGTTATTCATTTAACCTTACATTTATTTATACTTATCATCTGATCTTATCGTTTTTCAAATGATTTAAAAGACAAAGCAAATAACAAGGTTCATGACTAAACATTTTCTCAAACATAAGTCATGAATCTTATTTTCACAAAACCTATGTATCTCACAGGCATTTTTATGCTGACGTACCTATTTTCACATGTGTTTTTCAGGAGCTGTTGCATAAGATGTTCAAGATACACATAGACAGACTTGGGCTTTAGTGACAATAAAAGATGCAAGACTAGTTAATTATGTTGTATTTCTTTGTTTGTTAAGGCATAGTAACACTTTTAATCAATAAAACGAAACTTCAATATCCACGGTTGTGAAACATTAATTCTGTTACAACACTCCCCGATGTTTCCGCCACGTTTTGTATGTTCTACGTGGTCGGGGTGTGACAGGCCATGACACTATTTGGGTAATAGTGGACCGATTAACGGAGTCAGCGCACTTCTTACCTATCAGGGAGAAGGATAATACGAGCAAGTTGGCTGAAATTTACATGAGAGAAATCGTCACGCGCCATGGAGTACCTCTCTCGATCATCTCTGATAGAGATGGACGTTTCATATCAAGGATTTGGCAATCCTTCCAAGAAGCTTTTGGCTCACAATTAAATCCGAGCACTGCATTTCACCCTCAGACCGACGGTCAAAGCGAGCGGACTATTCAGACCTTGGAAGATATGCTGAGAGCATGTGTTATGGATTTGGGCGGTAGCTGGGATAAGCATTTGCCACTGGTCGAATTTTCATACAACAACAGCTACCACACCAGTATTGGAGCCGCGCCATTTGAAGCTCTTTACGGACGCAAGTGTCGATCACCCCTATGCTGGGCCGACGCAGGTGATAGGCAGCTTGTTGGTCTCGAAATCGTCCAAGAGACGACAAACAAGATTGCGCAGATTCGAAAACGCATCGAAGTAGCTCACGACAGACAGAAAGCCTATGCAGATCCAAACCGGAAACATTTGGAATTCCAAGTTGGAGATATGGTTTTATTGAAAGTTTCACCCTGGAAGGGTGTGGCACGCTTCAGAAAGCGTGGGGAGTTGAATCCGCGTTACATTGGCCCTTTCAGAATCCTGCAAAGGATTGGGCTTGTAGCCTACAAGTTGGACCTACCTGCTGAACTCCATGGTGTTCACGATACATTCCATGTATCCAATTTGAGAAAAAGTCCAACACAAGATATAGTGATCATTCCTGCTGACGAAGTTCATATCGACGACACGCTCCACTTCACTGAAGAATCTGTTGAGGTCACGGATTGGAAAGTTAACAAAACTCGCAGGAGCAGTGTCAAACTCGTCAAAGTTCGTTGGAATGCAAGACATGGGCCTGAATTCACGTGGGAACGTCAGGATCGAATGAAGGAGAAGTACCCCCATTTATTTCCTAAGAACCCTGCATCTAGTAGCAGAACTTAAATTTCGGGACGAAATTTATTTAACGGGGGGAGAATGTGACAACCCTCACCAAACCAGGTATCCGTACGAATTATTTAATATTTAATTACTGCTTAATTACTGTGCTTGCTTGAAATTGTGTATAAACTGCTACTTGAATACTGATACATACACATACTTGCATCATACTTTATCAACTGTCACTCCATTATTTACATACAGAACTTTAGTGACAAACTTGATGCACAAAAGCACAGTAGCACAATGAACGGATCACCCAGTAAACGTGTTGACATAGCCAGCACCAGGCAGACACTGCCTCTAAGGCCTGTATGAGCCAGAGATAGTTTACTACACTAGTAGAGAGTGTAGGGAAATGAGGGTTGTAGAACTGCGTCGCTAGGTGATAATTATAGTGACCGGATGTGCCTAAAACGTACTTTGAGTACAAAATTCTGCACTTTAAATAAAAATTCAGCATTTATCTAAACTAGTAAAGTGCAAAAAGTTGGAAAAATATTACTAGACACTTTCCATAGTGTCGGGAATAAATTGTGTCACTAAAGATAAAAATTAACGAGCATCGCGCAGAGGTAGTTTGTTTTGAGAAGATCGTTCATGTGCCGCTTTTGTCAGGTGAGATCCTACAGGTTCGTGGTGAGAAACCTGCTTGTAGCCTCAAGCTCATATCTTGTACTCAAGCTCGGAAGTATCTGCGAAAGAACTATGTGGCCTTCTTGGCACATGTTACAGCAGATAAGGGTAAAGGTAAATCTATTCAAGATATTCCTGTTTTTCGGGACTATCCGGAGCTATTTCCTGAAGAGTTACCTGGATTAGCCCCAGCACGCCAAGTCGAGTTACGTATTGATCTCGTACCTGGTGCAAATCCTATTGCCAGAGCTCCATATCGTCTTGCACCGTCTGAGATGCAAGAACTGTCTAAACAGCTTCAAGAGCTTTCTGACAAAGGTTTTATCCGTCCTAGCTTTTCACCCTGGGGTGCTCCCGTTCTTTTTGTCAAGAAGAAGGATGGATCCTTCAGGATGTGCATCGATTACCGTGAGCTTAACAAGCTTACCATCAAGAATCGATATCCCCTACCTCGCATTGATGATCTCTTTGATCAGTTGCAGGGGGCTTCTTATTTCTCGAAGATTGATCTTCATTCTGGATATCATCAACTTCGCGTGCATGAAGATGATATTCCCAAGACAGCTTTCCGTACTCATTATGGGCATTATGAGTTCACAGTTATGCCATTCGGTTTGACTAATGCTCCTGCTGTTTTCATGTACTTAATGAATAGGGTCTGCAAGCCTTATCTAGACAAGTTCATCATCGTTTTTATTGATGACATCCTGATTTATTCTAAGACGCGAGCTGATCATGAGCAACATCTTCGTCTTACTCTGGAACTCCTAAAGAAAGAGCAACTTTTTGCCAAATTCTCCAAGTGCGAATTTTGGCTTAAAGAAGTTCAATTTTTGGGTCACATCGTCAACGAACAAGGTATTCATGTAGATCCCTCCAAGATCAGTGCGATTAACGATTGGGATACGCCTACTACTCCTACTAAGGTTCGTTCTTTTCTTGGTCTTGCGGGTTATTACCGCCGCTTCATAGAGAACTTCTCGAAGATTGCAGTTCCCTTAACTGCTCTAACTCAAAAGAACAAACCCTTTGAATGGGGTTCTAAACAAGAAGAAGCCTTTCAGACCTTGAAACAAAAACTTTGTGACGCGCCTGTTCTGACTTTGTCTGAGGGCAAAGATGATTTCGTCGTTTATTGCGATGCATCTAAATTGGGTCTTGGATGTGTTCTGATGCAAAGGAACAAAGTCATAGCCTATGCATCGAGGCAGTTGAAGATACATGAGAAAAACTACACCACTCATGATCTTGAGTTAGGTGCAGTTGTCTTCACTCTTAAGATCTGGAGACACTATTTGTACGGTACAAAATGTGTGGTTTTCACGGACCACAAAAGTCTTCAGCATATCTTCAATCAGAAAGAACTCAACATGAGGCAACGACGTTGGGTAGAGCTTCTAAACGACTATGACTGCGAAATTCGCTACCATCCTGGTAAAGCGAATGTTGTGGCTGACGCATTGAGTCGTAAGGAACGTACTAAGCTTCATTGTGTTCGTGTTCAATCTGATATTCAGGCTAGAGCTGATATTCAAGCCCGCATTTCTCAGGCTCAACAATCTTGTGTTTCACAAGGTTTAATGGATACGGAATTTCCCTATCACATAACACCTGATCTGGAACTGAAGGACAATGGATCGTACTACTTCATGGACCGTTTGTGGGTCCCAAGCCAAGATAACCTTCGCACCTTGCTTATGGATGAAGCCCATAAGTCTCATTATTCTGTCCATCCTGGCTCAGACAAAATGTATAAGGATCTTCGTACTCAGTATTGGTGGCCTGGTATGAAGAAGGACATTGCCTTGTATGTTTCAAAATGCCTTACTTGTCTTAAGGTCAAGGCTGAACACCAACATCCTTCTGGTCTTTTGGAGCAACCAGAGATCCCAGTTTGGAAATGGGAAAACATCGCTATGGATCTCATTACCAAACTTCCGCGCACTAAGAAAGGTCATGATGCCATCTGGGTAGTTGTTGATCGTCTTACTAAGTCAGCACATTTCTTGCCAATCCGTGAGGATTTTTCTGCTGACAAACTTGCTAAAATCTACGTGGATGATATTGTAGCTCGACATGGTGTTCCTTTGAACACATTTCTGACAGAGATGCTCGTTTCACTTCTCATTTTTGGAGAACCATGCAATCTGCTATGGGGACCCAACTTAATCTGAGCACAGGTTATCATCCGCAAACGGATGGTCAATCTGAAAGAACAATCCAGACTCTGGAGGATATGCTTAGAGCTTGTGTGATCGATTTTGGTGGTAGTTGGGATTCACATCTTCCGTTTATTGAATTCTCCTACAACAACAGTTATCACTCCAGCATCAACATGGCTCCGTTCGAGGCTCTCTATGGTCGAAAATGTCGTTCACCAGTCTGCTGGAATGAGATCGGTGAGGCTCAGCTTACTGGACCTACCCTCATTTTAGAGACAACTGATAAGATTAAGAAAGTTCGTGATAACCTTCAGACAGCTAGAAGCCGTCAAAAGAGTTACGCGGACCCAAAACGCAAGCCCTTGGATTTTCAAGTCGGTGATCGTGTATTACTTAAGGTCTCACCTTGGAAAGGTGTGATCAGATTTGGAAAGATAGGAAAACTTGCACCTAGATACGTTGGACCATTCAAGATCGTCGAAAGAATCGGTAAGGTAGCCTATAGACTCGAGTTACCTCCTGAACTTGGAAATGTTCATCCAACCTTCCATGTGTCCAATCTCAGGAAGTGTTTAGCTGATGAGAACCTCCACATACCACTTGACGAAATTCGTGTTGATAAAACACTACATTTTGTTGAGAAACCTGTGGAAATCGTGGACCGTATGGTCAAATGGCTTAAATGCAAGCGCATTCCTTTGGTTAAAATTCACTGGGAATCTAAGCGTGGACCTGAGTTTACTTGGGAACGTGAAGATCAAATGAAGGCGAAATATCCACATCTTTTCCCACGAGTTTCCTCTAAATAAATTTCAGGACGAAATTTCCACAAGTAGGGGAGACTGTGACATCTGTGCTTGTAATCATTGTTAACGGTTCAGTTATCAATGAAATAAAGTTATTTGATCCCATTGTTTGTTTGTTTGTTTATGTTTTACTTTTTTCATGTTTTGACTTTTATTCAATTTTTTTTGGGTAAAGGGTTACCCCGATGAATTTTATAAATGAACCAATAAGAACAAGGGTGTGTCAAAGCGACACACCAACTAGGCTTGGCATACCAAGCCTAGGAAGACAAACAAATAACCAACAAAACAAAACAACCAAACAACGTATCAAGAACTAGACACAATCACGGCCAAAAAACAACTCGGCCAAACTCTACTCTAAATCAAAACTTCTAGCCCGGATCAGGTTGATCGTCGTTGCTATCATTAATCTGCCAGATGTTGAATATCTTCCTCTTAGCCGATTCCAGCCGAAACTTGAAGCCCATAAGTCTTAAGCGAACCGAATTTTTAACCTTCTCCGCAACTTGTGTCTCCGTCAAATGAGATGAGCTAAAAAGCCGACTATTCCGCTCTTGCCAAATATAATAGGAAGCCGCAGCAATGACCAATTTACATACTATATCATCCACTTTCTTAGACTTGGAATATTGATCAATCCAAACCATTAAGGAGTGCCATGTATGATCAACACTATCTAACTTCACCATGCTCTTCACATTTGTCCAAACTTTATTCGCAAAAGCACATTGAAAAAACAAGTGATCTCGACTATCTCTACCATTTTTACACAACCGCTAACCGATCCTGAGTCTTCAGTTTGTTCTTAATCACCAGCCACATATGAAAAGAGTGCCGTGGAACACATTGAGAGAACCAAACCATATGAGCCCAGTTCGCAATGTTATCCCTGTTCCGAATCGTGTTCCATACTTGGGCCACTTCAAAGTCACCATCATTACCATCCAAATCTTTCCAAACCAAACGATCAAATGCATTTTCAACCAAATACTCCGGAGAGTTATACGCTTTCTGGAGAGTTATACGCAAACTGGTGCGTAAATGTAGTCAGTTTAATGCGACAAATACTCCGGAACATCAACTTTTACTTAACATACCTTAAATAACCTTTACATAACTTATAAATAAGTTTCAAAGGCTTTGGTATGGCAAAAACAAGTTAATTCGCCTACAGGGACTAAAATTGACAAACTGCGAAAGTATGCCAATTTGAACTGTAACAGACATTCCGGAACATTGCCATAAGTTAAACATGTGACAACCCTCAAAATTACAGGTATCCATACAATTAATTAATATTAAATTATGTGCTTAATGACTGTGCTTGACTACGACTGTTGAATTAAACTGCTTTATGAGTTCTGCATCATAGATACATATGCATCACATTTATACTGTCACTCTATTATTTTTATACAACATCAGTGACAACCTTGATGCACAAAAAGCACAATGAGCACACGATACGGATAACCCAGTAAACATGCTGACATAGCCAGCATCAGACAGTTACTGTCTCTGAGGTCATTATGAGCCGGGAATAGATTATTACACTAGTAGGGAGTGTAGGGAGGAGAGGATTGTAGAACTGCGTCACTAGGTGATAGTTATAGTACCGGGAAGTACCTAAAACATACTTCAAATGCTTAATTAGCACTTTAACGGATTAATATCCAACTGAACAACCGGACTTTACCCGGAACATAAAAATATTGCCAATGATATTATTTACACTTTTCTGAGCTAGTTAGGGTCCCCAAATACCCTAACACCCGTTATATTTTATAACACACTAATAATTTGTTTAGATTCCTAACTAACTAATACTTGGCATTTAGCTAAAAAAAAAAAAAAAAAAAAACAAACCAATTACCTACTCCATTATAACCGATCGGTCCACACCACACCACAAACTTTTGAGTATTTTATTAACCCATGCTACCCATTATTTATTTGATAAATAGAAATGGTGGATTATAAATAACACCACTAGATCACACATTCCATTCATAAATCACATAACAACGAAATTTTCTTTCTTTCCTTTTATTACCTACGGTCGAGAGCCTTCACACATCCATCCATCCATTTTGTAGTTTCAACCTTATTATTTTATATACATACAAGTGTAAAGGATTACGTATAAGGAAGCTTGGTGCTTACGGATCGCCAAGGACCTCACCACAACGCTATTAACCACCCGTTTTTTCGTCTAGTTTCTTCCCTAGCCTCGAGCTAGTAGTAAGTGACTCTAAACAACCTATTGTTCATATCTAAGTAGTTAATAAGAAATTTGTCGGATAAAAATCATGAACATATAAGATCAAAACTAAAAGCCTACTAAAAATAATAAACATGGTGGTTAATGAATGAATGTTAGTGTAAAACTTTTGAAACTAGTTTTGATATGAATATTTATTGTTGGTTGAATTTATAAAATAAAATGATACGCTTAAAAACGTGGCCACCTCCAGTTACAGAGGAAACTCTGGCAAAATTTTTCCAGAAATATAACACTTGGAAAATATTCTTACGACAAGTGCTATGAATATATTTTCGACTTGTTTTTCCAAACAAACTTCGCCATGAATTTTTATTACTAAAATTTCCAAGTGTCGGAGGTGGGATTTTCATAAATAAAATTTGTTAAAATATATATTTAGTATATATATTTTCATAGTAACACTTGTGTAATTTTTATGATTACTTGGTGAACTACATAAATATTATTTTTAGAGTAAAAATAATATTACTGGAACACATTGAATATTCACGGCTCCAAAATAATGCTAACGCCTTCACAGTAAATATTTAAGTTACACCGGTATTATTTATATCACCCGAACCTTACAACATAACTTACGTATTTTCAGAAAATACCCATAAGTGTGTATTTTGACAAAGTATTATTTTGGAAATTTTATGGAATAAAATATAATATTTTTGGGAAAAATATGTATATTTTGGAAGTAAAGTATTTTGGTCAAATGAAATAAAATATATTACATTAAGTGAGACTTAATAATATATTTCGAAGTTATACGAACACACATGTATTAAAACCCCCATCCTTGGGAATGAATATATTTATAAAATAATTACGAAGTGTAACTACGAAATAGTTACCTAACTATTTCCCAAGACATTAAACCTTAAGCTAAAGCACGGCCGTCCATCTAATAAAAGTTAGTACGTGTAGGTCGTCGCACAACAGGTTGACCGGGAGATTTCTTGTTAGAGACGCACTACTGTGAGTTCATGTTCCCCCTTTTCTCTTAACTGTTTTCAGTTTTATACTTCGGGGTGAAATACATGTTACAAATATTACAATGGTATTATGGATACAAAAACAAGAAACACTCTTGGTGAGAACGAGTACCAAGTATAATGAAATTTGAGAATACAAGAAACACTCTTGGTGAGAACGAGTACCAAGTATGTTACACTATTACAGACATTTTATACATGGTATGGTTAGCTTAAGGAGGGTTTACTACTAGACTGTGAAAGGTGGGCACCATACTTAAGGCCATTAATCCTCGTCGTAGGACCGAGGGACATGAGTGATAGATCTATTTGGGTGTAGCGAGCCCACACCCATGAGGTCAGGGTGACCCATAGAGGTGACTATGTCTTCCAGCCGGAAGCCCGGTACAAATATGCTAGGTTTGAGTTTTCCGCACCTTATCACACTTACCTTTGGCTTTGCAACCCATTGGTGACTTATTTTTCCTTAATTGCTACATACCAGGGACTTTCTATACATGCAAGACATATTACAAAGGTTTATATACACAGACTTACACATGAACTCGCTCAACCTTTTTGTTGATTTTTCAAACTACATGTATTTCAGGGAACTAGCAGGATCTGGCAGGGTATGCTTATGTCTAGCTGCGTTGGTTATTAGATGTCATCCAAGAGTTGTGAAGTTTAAGAGGTGTAACCTACTCCTGGACGGGTTATATGTCTTTAAACCTCGTCTTATCCAAAGTCTTTTATGTGTCTTATGAACACGTTTTAAATAATTTGTGGTTTGTAACTTATTTCAAATGTCGATGTTTCGAAACAATATTATGGTGGTATTTTCTCAGTTTTATTAATGGATGAACATCTTGTATTTTATCATATAGTATTGTTGTGATTGTTGCTATGGTATTAAGAAGTCACACCAAATAAACCCACGCTTCCGCAAAAGCCAGGGTGTGACAGCTTGGTATCAGAGCCTCGATCATAGCGAACTAGGATTCTTTCTCGAGTCTAGACTATGATCATCAGGGCTCTCACGAAAACATTTTTTTACATTGCATACACAAGTTTTCAGATCCAGGGTACAAACGTTTCTTTTAAAAACACGTGTTTTTCGTGTCGGACATGTAGTAACTGGAAGGGTTAAGTATCGTTAACTGAGAACTCCTGTCTAGGCTGGCATTCGTATAAATCCAAATAAAAGGACCCGTTGCCTACCTGGGGACCTATCGGCAAGAGTACTGATACCTATTAGGCCAAAGCATGTCCAAAAAGTTTAGTTTTTGAATCGGTTTTTATTTAACCATTTTACAAGTTTTTAACATACCGCTTCCTACACATCAAGTTTTAGAGGCTGGGAAGGTTTGGTCTTAGAGGCCAGGGAGTTAGTTTGAGAAACTAAGGAGTTCAGTCTAGGAGACTGGGTGGGATAGTCTGGGGAGGACTAGTATGATTACTTGCTTACATTGATTGTGACTTACATGCGTTGTTGAACTATTTATTTTGTTATGACATGGGATGTTATGAGTTAGTATATTATTACATACGCATATTACTTACTTACAATACTTATTATGAACGGACCAATATTATCTTTCTTTTAGAAGATGCCTCCGCGACGCGACCCAGGCATGCCTACGAACCAGGCAGAACTCCAAGGGATAATTACCGCAGCCATAGCACAATATGCGGCCTCCCAAGGAGGAACTAGCGGGAACAATTCGAACAACAACGGCAACAACAATCCACCCCAGGGGTGCACCTACAAACAATTCCTTGACTGCAAGCCAGTAAATTTCAATGGCACTGGAGGTGCTGTTGCGTTTGTTAGGTGGGCTGAAAAGACAGATTCGGTTCTAAGAATGAGCAAATGCACTCCCGATCAACAAGTCACTTACATTTCAGGGCTGTTTCTGGATGGTGCCCTATCGTGGTGGAATCTGCAAGTGCAAACTTTAGGAGAAGCCACTGCTTATGCATTAACCTGGGCTGAGTTAAAAGAGTTAATGAGGAAAAAGTACTGCTCGCGTGCTGAAATACAGAAGCTAGAAACTGAGTTCTGGCACCTAAAAATGGAAGGTCCTAAGATTGCAGAATATGTTCAAAGGTTTCATGATTTGTCCCATGTAGTGCCATACATGGTCACGCCAGAATTTAAACGTGTTGAGCGCTTCATCTGGGGATTAGCACCCCAGATCATGAGCATGGTAACCACGTCCAAGCCTGCAACGATTACTGAAGCCATCGATCTCAGTGTGGCACTTACTGAGGAAGCTATCCGTCTAAACAAGTTTCCAAACTCTGACCCCAAGAAGAAAGAAACTCACGAGGAGTCCTCAGGAGAAAACAAAAGGAAATTCTCCAATTTTAAGAAGAGTACCGACAGCGCAAGGAAGAAGAACTGGAACCCACCAGAGGAAGCTAAAACTGGTACTGAAGCAAGAGGGAAGGGATACATGGGCACTTTTCCCAAGTGTGATGTATGCCAATATCATCACCTCGGACCATGCCGACTCAGAAAATGTGAGTCATGTGGGAAGAATGGCCACACAAAAGAAACCTGCTGGGCTAGTAATGGTGCTGGTAGTGGTGGTCAGCAAGGATATAGATATGGGAATGGAAACCGCCAACAGGGAGGAAATGGCGGAAATGGAAATCGAGGAAACCGTGGGAATCAAGCTGGTAATCAGGGAACAGGCAATAATCGAGCTGGTAATAGTAATGGGAACGGAAATGGTCGAGGACCGGGGTGCTTTAACTGTGGGGACGTCGGCCATTTCAGGCGAGAATGCCCAAAGCTTAACCAGGCACCAGGAAGAGTTTTCCATATTGGAGCGAGGGAAGCTCGCGAAGATCCTAATGTTGTTACTGGTACGTTTCCTATAAATCAACGCTTTGCATCTGTACTATTTGACACTGGTGCCGATTATAGTTTTGTATCGCTAGAGTTTAAGAAAATGCTTAGATTAACTGCTAATAAGTTAGACATCCCGTACTCAATTGAACTGGCTAATGGAAAGCTAGTAGAAACAAATGAAGTCATCAGAGGATGCGTGATAGAGCTGGGAGAACACGAGTTTACATTAGACCTACTGCCAGTCGAGTTGGGAAGCTTCGATGTGGTAGTAGGGATGGATTGGTTGTCAAGCAACAGAGCCGAGATTATATGTCACGAGAAGATCATTCGCATCCCAATGGCAGATGGAGAAACAATCGTAGTACACGGAGAGAAGCGCGATACGCCCCTAAGGATCATTAGTTGTTTGAAGGCTCGAAAATGTTTGAAGAAGGGATGTGTTGCTTTCCTGGCACACATCGTAGATAAGGAAGCCGCTGAGCCAAAACTTGAAGACATCCCAGTCGTTAAGGAGTATCCTGAAGTCTTTCCAGAAGACTTGCCAGGATTGCCATCACAAAGACAAGTCGAGTTTCATATTGACTTAGTTCCAGGCGCCGTGCCTGTAGCTAAGGCACCTTATCGACTTGCACCTTCAGAGATGCAGGAGCTGTCAACACAGCTCCAGGAGTTGTTAGACAAGGGATTTATCAGACCAAGTTTCTCGCCTTGGGGAGCTCCAATTTTGTTCGTAAAGAAGAAGGATGGTAGTTTTCGCATGTGTATAGACTACCGGGAGCTGAATAAGTTGACAATCAAGAACAGATATCCTTTGCCAAGGATCGATGACCTGTTCGATCAATTACAAGGTTCAAGCTTTTACTCTAAGATCGATCTACGATCAGGTTATCACCAGTTAAGGATACAAGAAGAAAGTATTCCAAAGACGGCCTTTAGAACTCGATATGGGCATTACGAGTTCCTGGTTATGCCGTTTGGTTTAACAAACGCGCCAGCAGTATTCATGGATTTAATGAACAGAGTCTGCAAACCTTACCTCGATAAGTTTGTGATTGTGTTCATTGACGACATTTTGATCTATTCAAAGACAAAAGGAGAGCATGAGCAACATTTAAGAGCTATTCTAGAGCTGCTTAAAAAGGAGAAGTTGTATGCAAAGTTCTCGAAGTGCGAGTTCTGGTTACGCGAAGTCCAGTTTCTTGGTCATGTAGTCAACAGAAATGGAATTCATGTGGATCCGACAAAGATTGAAGCAATCAAGAATTGGGAGACTCCGAAGACGCCAACCGAAATTCGACAATTCCTAGGTTTGGCTGGTTATTATCATAGGTTCATTGAGGATTTCTCGAAAATCGCTCAACCTTTGACCTCTCTCACTCAGAAAGACAATAAGTTCGATTGGAGAGATAAGCAAGAAGAGGCCTTTCAGTTGTTGAAAAACAAGCTTTGTGACGCGCCAATCTTATCTCTACCCGAAGGCACTGACGACTTCGTGGTATATTGCGATGCTTCGCGTCAAGGTTTGGGATGTGTGCTTATGCAGCGCCAGAAGGTTATAGCATATGCTTCTCGCCAATTGAAGATCCACGAGAAAAATTACACCACGCATGATTTGGAATTAGGCGCGGTGGTGTTTGCCTTGAAGATATGGCGACATTATTTATATGGTACTCGATGTACTATCTACACTGATCACAAGAGCCTGCAGCACATATTCGATCAGAAAGAGCTTAACATGAGGCAAAGACGCTGGGTAGAGCTGTTAAATGATTATGACTGTGAAATCAAGTATCACCCAGGGAAGGCGAATGTGGTCGCTGATGCTCTAAGTCGGAAGGAAAGGATCAAGCCCTTAAGGGTTAGGGCTCTAGAAATGATCATACAAACGGACCTCTCATTGCGCATTCGTGCCGCGCAGAGAGAAGCACTCAAGGAAAAGTATATTGAGAATGAGTATCTCCGTGGAATGGAGAAACAATTGGTACCAAACGGGGAAGGGACTTTGTGCTTCATGAAACGAATTTGGGTTCCCTTGTTTGGTGGCCTAAGAAATGTTATCTTTGACGAAGCTCACAAATCTCGGTACTCGATTCATCCAGGATCGGATAAGATGTACCAAGATCTTAAGAATTTCTATTGGTGGCCAAGAATGAAAGGCGATGTTGCGGTGTATGTTGGCAAATGTTTAACTTGCGCCAAGGTGAAGGCCGAATACCAGAAACCTTCAGGTCTCTTGCAACAACCTAAAATACCACAGTGGAAGTGGGAACAGATATCCATGGATTTTGTAACAAAGTTGCCAAGGACGCCCAGAGGTCACGATACGATTTGGGTGATCGTAGACCGTCTGACAAAATCTGCACACTTTCTGCCAATCAAGGAAAAAGACAACACGAGTAAACTTGCTGAGATATATCTGAGAGAGATTGTTGCACGACATGGAGTGCCTCTCTCGATCATCTCTGATAGGGATGGGAGATTTGTATCAAGGATTTGGCAATCCTTCCAAGAAGCATTTGGTTCGCAGTTAAATCTGAGTACCGCGTTTCACCCACAAACTGATGGCCAAAGTGAGAGAACTATTCAGACATTGGAAGATATGCTGAGAGCATGTGTAATGGACCTAGGTGGTAGCTGGGATAATCATTTACCTCTGGTTGAGTTTTCGTACAACAACAGCTACCACACAAGTATTGGAGCCGCGCCATTTGAAGCTCTTTACGGACGCAAGTGTCGATCACCACTATGCTGGGCTGATGCAGGTGATAGACAACTCGTTGGTCCTGAAATCGTCCAAGAGACGACAGACAAGATTGCGCAGATTCGAAAACGTATCGAAGCGGCTCGCGAAAGACAGAAAGCCTATGCAGATCCAAACAGGAAACATTTGGAATTTCAAGTTGGGGATATGGTTTTGTTAAAGGTTTCACCCTGGAAGGGTGTAGCACGCTTTGGGAAGCGTGGTAAGTTGAACCCCAGATACATTGGGCCATTTAGAGTCCTGAAAAGGATTGGCCTCGTAGCTTACAAGTTGGAACTACCTGTTGAACTCTATGGTGTTCACGATACATTTCATGTGTCAAATTTGAGAAGGAGCCCAACACAAGATACAGTAATCATTCCTGCTGACGAAGTTCATATCGACGACACGCTCCACTTTACTGAAGAACCCGTTGAGGTTACGGATTGGAAAGTTAACAAGACACGCAGGAGTAGTGTCAAGCTCGTTAAAGTTCGATGGAATGCACGACACGGCCCGGAATTCACGTGGGAGAGTGAGGACCGTATGAAGGAAAAATACCCACATTTATTCCCCAAGACCCCTGCATCTAGTAGCAGAACTAAAATTTCGGGACGAAATTTCTATAACAGGGGGAGAATGTGACAACCCTCAAAATTACAGGTATCCATACAATTAATTAATATTAAATTATGTGCTTAATGACTGTGCTTGACTACGACTGTTGAATTAAACTGCTTTATGAGTTCTGCATCATAGATACATATGCATCACATTTATACTGTCACTCTATTATTTTTATACAACATCAGTGACAACCTTGATGCACAAAAAGCACAATGAGCACACGATACGGATAACCCAGTAAACATGCTGACATAGCCAGCATCAGACAGTTACTGTCTCTGAGGTCATTATGAGCCGGGAATAGATTATTACACTAGTAGGGAGTGTAGGGAGGAGAGGATTGTAGAACTGCGTCACTAGGTGATAGTTATAGTACCGGGAAGTACCTAAAACATACTTCAAATGCTTAATTAGCACTTTAACGGATTAATATCCAACTGAACAACCGGACTTTACCCGGAACATAAAAATATTGCCAATGATATTATTTACACTTTTCTGAGCTAGTTAGGGTCCCCAAATACCCTAACACCCGTTATATTTTATAACACACTAATAATTTGTTTAGATTCCTAACTAACTAATACTTGGCATTTAGCTAAAAAAAAAAAAAAAAAAAAACAAACCAATTACCTACTCCATTATAACCGATCGGTCCACACCACACCACAAACTTTTGAGTATTTTATTAACCCATGCTACCCATTATTTATTTGATAAATAGAAATGGTGGATTATAAATAACACCACTAGATCACACATTCCATTCATAAATCACATAACAACGAAATTTTCTTTCTTTCCTTTTATTACCTACGGTCGAGAGCCTTCACACATCCATCCATCCATTTTGTAGTTTCAACCTTATTATTTTATATACATACAAGTGTAAAGGATTACGTATAAGGAAGCTTGGTGCTTACGGATCGCCAAGGACCTCACCACAACGCTATTAACCACCCGTTTTTTCGTCTAGTTTCTTCCCTAGCCTCGAGCTAGTAGTAAGTGACTCTAAACAACCTATTGTTCATATCTAAGTAGTTAATAAGAAATTTGTCGGATAAAAATCATGAACATATAAGATCAAAACTAAAAGCCTACTAAAAATAATAAACATGGTGGTTAATGAATGAATGTTAGTGTAAAACTTTTGAAACTAGTTTTGATATGAATATTTATTGTTGGTTGAATTTATAAAATAAAATGATACGCTTAAAAACGTGGCCACCTCCAGTTACAGAGGAAACTCTGGCAAAATTTTTCCAGAAATATAACACTTGGAAAATATTCTTACGACAAGTGCTATGAATATATTTTCGACTTGTTTTTCCAAACAAACTTCGCCATGAATTTTTATTACTAAAATTTCCAAGTGTCGGAGGTGGGATTTTCATAAATAAAATTTGTTAAAATATATATTTAGTATATATATTTTCATAGTAACACTTGTGTAATTTTTATGATTACTTGGTGAACTACATAAATATTATTTTTAGAGTAAAAATAATATTACTGGAACACATTGAATATTCACGGCTCCAAAATAATGCTAACGCCTTCACAGTAAATATTTAAGTTACACCGGTATTATTTATATCACCCGAACCTTACAACATAACTTACGTATTTTCAGAAAATACCCATAAGTGTGTATTTTGACAAAGTATTATTTTGGAAATTTTATGGAATAAAATATAATATTTTTGGGAAAAATATTTATATTTTGGAAGTAAAGTATTTTGGTCAAATGAAATAAAATATATTACATTAAGTGAGACTTAATAATATATTTCGAAGTTATACGAACACACATGTATTAAAACCCCCATCCTTGGGAATGAATATATTTATAAAATAATTACGAAGTGTAACTACGAAATAGTTACCTAACTATTTCCCAAGACATTAAACCTTAAGCTAAAGCACGGCCGTCCATCTAATAAAAGTTAGTACGTGTAGGTCGTCGCACAACAGGTTGACCGGGAGATTTCTTGTTAGAGACGCACTACTGTGAGTTCATGTTCCCCCTTTTCTCTTAACTGTTTTCAGTTTTATACTTCGGGGTGAAATACATGTTACAAATATTACAATGGTATTATGGATACAAAAACAAGAAACACTCTTGGTGAGAACGAGTACCAAGTATAATGAAATTTGAGAATACAAGAAACACTCTTGGTGAGAACGAGTACCAAGTATGTTACACTATTACAGACATTTTATACATGGTATGGTTAGCTTAAGGAGGGTTTACTACTAGACTGTGAAAGGTGGGCACCATACTTAAGGCCATTAATCCTCGTCGTAGGACCGAGGGACATGAGTGATAGATCTATTTGGGTGTAGCGAGCCCACACCCATGAGGTCAGGGTGACCCATAGAGGTGACTATGTCTTCCAGCCGGAAGCCCGGTACAAATATGCTAGGTTTGAGTTTTCCGCACCTTATCACACTTACCTTTGGCTTTGCAACCCATTGGTGACTTATTTTTCCTTAATTGCTACATACCAGGGACTTTCTATACATGCAAGACATATTACAAAGGTTTATATACACAGACTTACACATGAACTCGCTCAACCTTTTTGTTGATTTTTCAAACTACATGTATTTCAGGGAACTAGCAGGATCTGGCAGGGTATGCTTATGTCTAGCTGCGTTGGTTATTAGATGTCATCCAAGAGTTGTGAAGTTTAAGAGGTGTAACCTACTCCTGGACGGGTTATATGTCTTTAAACCTCGTCTTATCCAAAGTCTTTTATGTGTCTTATGAACACGTTTTAAATAATTTGTGGTTTGTAACTTATTTCAAATGTCGATGTTTCGAAACAATATTATGGTGGTATTTTCTTAGTTTTATTAATGGATGAACATCTTGTATTTTATCATATAGTATTGTTGTGATTGTTGCTATGGTATTAAGAAGTCACACCAAATAAACCCACGCTTCCGCAAAAGCCAGGGTGTGACAAAACACACCCTAAATATCCTTTACATAGCTTATAAATAGGCTTTGAGGGGTTCGGTGTGTTAAAATAAACTTTATGCTCATTCAGGGACTAAAAGCGTCAAAAAGTGCATAAGTTTGCATTTTCGCGCATAACTTACGCTCTGAATACATTCGGACATCCAAAAATTTATGTAAGCACTTAAAAAATTTTATTTTAGTGTTTGGCATAAGAAAAATCCATTCGTCGCGCAATTTGGATCGTTTTTCGCGCTTATGCGCATTCCGTCGTAATTAAGCAAACATCGCGATCGTACGACCAAACGAACCGACATCCGGCATATTTTTGAGCATGTTTCATGTCCACAATGTTTAGGCACCATTTTAGGGCCTTAAAGTTGGCTTAACGGGCCTTAGAAGTGTCGGAAATGGCTTTAAAACACAACAGGGACTGGAACTGTCATTTTTCAAACTTGTTGCTGATCTGTGCTGCCCAGGCGGGCTGCGTAAGCTCTTGTGGTATCTTACGCGGGCTGCTAGGCCCTCCCAGATCTGCAGAATTGTTACAAACAGCCTGTTCCAGCTGTTATACCTTCATTCACCACTTGCAAACGGTTTTTACAACACCATGGGCCATTTCTATGGGCTCTAATGGTTTTGTAAAACAAGGGGCACACTTGGACGGCCTAGATCGAAGCTCGTTTCCCGATAAACGATCCTAGCGGTTCTAGCTTTCCTATAAATACCCCTCACCCTTCTCACTTGCAACCCACTTAATATATGAGATTTTCTCTAAGTTGAAGTGTGCAACACTTCATACCTGAGAAATACTTGGATAATCAATCTTGCGGGGACCCTTTGTAAGTGTTCCTTCGTTCTTTTTATGCGTTTTTAGCTCGAAAGTCAAACTGCGTTTGACTTTCTGCATTGACCAGTTTATGGTCAATGCGAAGTTCGTTTGAACTTCATAACGTGAGCGTAATCACGATGGTCATAGTCCTTAGTGACTATACCTACTGATTACCACGTTATCTAGGCTCAGTGACGAGTCGTAGTTTCGGGCAAAATGCGTGTTCTCGCGTATTTTGTAACCAAACTACTCTAGGGTATCAAAACCATTTGTTTTGATATCAAAACCTGTTTTCTAACTTAACTAAACATGTTCTAGCATGTTTAGCTCGTCACTTTTATATTTGTGCTTGTTTAGGGTCGTAAGGGTAAGCGATCTAATAAATTGCTTATGCTTTCGAACCCGACCCATTTGGTCGATCATTAGGATCCGACCAAACACTTTAGGTGACCATAGTTGTATAGGGAATAAGTTTCCGAGTTTATACCTTATGGTCACGTCGTTTAAGTAGTTGTATGATAGGTAGTATATATGCCTTAGATAAATTACCAAAATGCCCTTTTTTTACGTTAAAATTCATTTTAAACCTATGTAACATAACTTTTGCCATCTAAACTGAATTAACAAGAATATTAAACATGTTAAGGCATATCTTACTTGTCATAGGGCTAGTTAGGTGGTCCGAACGCGTTTTACACGAACGACGCGTTAAAGTAGCATAAGCTACCTAAACGGGTCGTAACGGGTCAAAAGCACTTAGGCTAGGTTTCATTTTAGTATGTAGGCTTTGTTAAACCATATTACATGAGTTCCTACACTCATATGGTTTACGAACCTTCGTACTACCCGATCCTCCGAATAGGTCCGTTTATTAATGTAGTTACCTATATTAGGTGTCGTTTGATTCCGTAATCTTCTAGCTTTGCTTGGTGGATATCCAAAGTCTATTGAGCAATCTCAAGTGAGTACATAGACCCCTCTTTTACTGTTTTCCAAACATTTTGGGGTGAAACACATATGCCTACTTGTTATTTTCATGTTTTCCATGTTTTCCATGTTTTCATATCATATACTTACTATGTTCAATAGTACATTTTTAGTACATAATTTCATTTTCTTTTGCTATGTATGTTCACTAAGCATATTTAGCACATTGATTTACATGATTTTTCAGCTTTGTATGTTAACTTAGCATACTTAGTACATTACTTTCATCACATGTTTACAATTTGATATGACATTTGGTTTGTTCAACGGGTCTAAACTACATTCATTAACATTAGCTACGCCGCTCGGTAGTAAGTAATGGTACCATAGGACTTGACAAATCCCGTTCCTGACATCCTAGGTTTGTTTGGGTGTAAGGAATGACTGAATCCGAAAACATTTTCTTTGATAATCTTTACTCTAAGGTTATCCTGCTGTCTCAAGGCTTGAATGTAATGCGTTAACTTACCACATAAGTGTTTGTATCAGTAAAACATGTATTTATCTTACAAAACATAACTTTTGATTTATTCAAAATGCTTTGTTTTGTACTTTTTACTTGTAGTTTAAGTAGTCTCATTTTACTTACCATACATAACTTTTGTTTACTCATTACATGACTTATATTCAACTGGGTTTATACTATGACATTTGACTATTAGACTAAGACATGGATATTTTAAATTGTTGGTTTGTTTGAGTGACTTAAATAACGAGGCGTGTGTAATATGATACAAACATGGTGGATACGCCGCTCGTATTTCCTATATATAAGTGTTTGTATGATATTACATATCGTAGCGTCATTTAAACCACTTCAGTTTAAACATATTACATTTTACAACACTTTTTCACTTAAACATTGTTTTACAAATAACTTGGTTTATTCAAACTCTTTTTACTTGGCTATTCTTATAACCATACACTATCCTTTTATATATATACATATCATCTGATTTTACTATCGTTTTTCAAATGATTTATAAAACAAAACATTTCACAAGGTTCATGACTAATTTTCATTAAACTTTTCTCTAAACTCAAGTCATGAATCCTATTTTCATAAAACCTATGTATCTCACAGGCATTTTTATGCTGACGTACCTATTTTCACATGTGTTTCAGGAGCTGCTGCTTAGGATGTTCGTGACACACTAGGGCGGACCTGTGCCTTAGAGACTTAAAATAAAGATAGAACTAGTTTAATTATGTGATGTACTCTTTGTTTCAGTTATCTTAAGCCAATGCAACTCTTTGTTGAATGAATTAAACATAACTTTTAAATGCCATGGTTGTGAAACAATAATTCTGTTACAACACTCCCCGACGTTTCCGCCACGATTTGATGTTTTACGTGGTCGGGGTGTGACAGTATTGATCTGGGAATGTCGGAGTTAGCAGAAATGTACAACCTTGTGAGCCATGGATCTCATCGATATCTATTCAAACATAAACCTGGTGAAGAACACCGCATCTTCAAAGCCACTAAGAATGACACCAACTGGAAACGGCGATTCTTCTTTTTCAGAAGGGATTCTATCCCTGATGGAAAGGATCTGCCTAGAAAATGGACCACTCATGGTAGGATAGAGGATCCTTAGAAGGATCACAGGATAACCTTGTTTCTGCTGAAGATCACTAACATCCTTTGTTTCTATTTTGCAGCTATTACTGTTTCACACCTTATTACAACACTTGCAATGAAGGAAAGGCTTACTGCTTTCCGGAGGCTTGATCCTGCAATAAGATCATTTCAACCAAATACCCAGGATTCTCAAGAAGTATCCTCAGGCTCTGTTACAATGTCATGTAAGTATCCCATTTTGTGCATAACTAAATGTTTAAATTAAAATGAAATAAGGATACTTATATGTTTTGGATGTGTAGGTGCTGGAAAATCATCGAAGTCTGCTACTCGTTTCAGTGTCACTGACCTTGATACTGTCCGATCCTCAAAGAAGAAGCCTGCTGCTAGTCCATCCGTCACAATCCCTAAGGCAACCACTTCTAAGGGAAGGGGCAGAAAGAAAAGGAAGACTGCTGATACCCTAGAAGGCCTGCCTCTGATCCAGCATCAGTTCGAGGAATACGTTGCTGAGGTGAGAATAACTGATCCTTTAATGTGATCCTTGTACATGATCCTTCCATACCGAGGGTAAGGGATCCTGAATTGTATCCTTTCTTTTGCAGAAATTTGCTGAAATCCAAGATTACGTAGGGAGTATTGAAGAGGTTGAGCAAAAGTGTTTGGACCTCCAGAAGATCATGCTGGCCAAGGATCAGAGGATTGCCTCCCTCCAAAATGCTGTCAATCTGGTGAAGAGGGAACTTGTCCTAGCTCACATCACTGCTGACCAAGAGAAGGCTGCAATCACAAATGATGCTAAAGTCTTCGCTGCCATTGCTAAACCAAGTTGCAGATGGCCCAAGAAGCTCAAGATCCTGACTTTGACAAGAGCAACTGGGACATAGAGGGCTGGACGGCTAGGTTAGCTGAGCTGGATGACGAAGAAGAGGCTGGTGAGGTCCTAGCAATCGAGGCTGGCAGCAGTGGGGTTAAGGATCATGCGGGTGATGCTGGAGCTGGAGGAGCTGGTGAAGGTGATGCAGCAAAGGTGTAAGCTGCAGGAATGGGCGATGATGGACATTTCTAGACGCAGCCGGAGCCCATTTTTTAGAATTTGGTAGTGGTTTTTGTTTTGATGATGTTTTTCCGAACAATGCTGGTCTGTAATAACTTTAGACAATAGTTTCTAGGGTTGAGGATCATGGATCCTTGGACAATAGGCAGGATAATGGGTGGTGGATGGATCCTCTGTTTGGGGGATGAAGCCACTCGTTATCCTTCCGTCTTTATTTCATGCACTCTTAAGACCCGTTAACAATGGACACCCTTTGCCAACCCATGTGGACGGGCCACGTTTTGCTGGTAGAAACGTGGGTTGGCAATTTTGACAACCTTGAAGGGTTTAACGTTTTGTGAATAAATAAAATCTTAACTTTTTGGCTATTTCCCGTGTTGTTATCCTTGTGAATACTGTACTTTTCAATTGTCGTGATATATATTTTGTCTTAATTTATTAAGTAAAGAGGAAAAAATTTAATAAATATCCTCAAAAAGTTTAGAACATGATCAAGGATCACATATCCTATAGTCGACAAGTTCTGAAAAGTAGTGTAGTTTAAGGATCATAAGTTCAGTTGTCAAAGGATAAGGGTCACTTACATAAATAATGAATAAAATTAAAGTAATTAAGGATCATACCTGAGAATCCAAGTTAGGATCCTAAACCTTTAACATTTACAATCAGGATAACCAAAAGACAAACCTTAGTAAAAGGTAAGGATCAAGGATCCTTGGTCATTTAGCTTCAAAAACCTGAAATAGTATACAACTTGGGACTAAGCCAATATAAGATAAAAGTTAGCAACTGGGGACAAGCCCAAAGATAACTGGGGACAAGCCCAAGGATAACTGCGGACAAGCCCAAGGATAACTGGGGACAAGCCCAAAGGATCGTGTGTAAACTGGAGTATGGCCCTCACTGGCGACTATCCAAACTTAGTGACATGAAAATGCCAAAACCTTAGCTAACGTGAAAACGTTAGAAACCTTAGGAACGGATGTATGGTATGTCTACCATTATACGTAAGATCCTGAATACAGCCAGTACAATGAAATTGTCAGCCCCTAAAGCTAGTACTGGTCCCATTGCCATGAACTGTACCAGGATCATCATGCGCTACTGGCGAAACTGGGGGCAAGCCCAAATTGGGGTCAAGCCCAAATAACTGGGGTCAAGCCCAAATAACTGGGGTCAAGCCCAAATAACTGGATACTTCTGCAGATACTCAATCCTTTGTTAAGGAACCTGAACCTTCAAAACTCAGAATCAAGTGAAAGGAGGATAAAGGATGCAGGATCCTTATCCTTGTATAAGATAACTAGGGAATGAAATAGTTTGAGATTAGAATATTACCAAAATGAGGATCATCTGTCCTGTAAGGATCCTTCAAGGATATTTGTCAGGTAAGGATCATGGATCCTTATTACATGAAGTATTTCTTCAAATGGACAGCGTTCCAAGCTCTTGGTAGCAAATCACCTTCCATTGTTAGCAATCGATATGCCCCCTTTCCTGCCTCAGCTTCGATCAAGTAAGGGCCTTCCCACTTTGGTGCCAACTTTCCATCAGCAGGATTGGTGGTATTCTGAAATGCTTTCCTTAACACCATATCACCGACTTGGAATTTCCTGATCCTGACATTTTTATTATAAGCTCCAGCCATCCTTTGTTGATAACTAGCCATCCTTATCCTTGCCAAATCCCTGAGTTCTTCTATAGTATCCAAGTCTTGAACCAAGTTTTCAGCATTTTCTTCAGGATCACGAATGCTTGTTCTTGCAGTAGGAACCACCATCTTTGTAGGGATCACTGATTCTGCTCCAAATACCAAAGAGAATGGAGTTTGGCCAGTAGCATTCTTAGGAGTTGTCCTATCAGCCCAAATCACATAAGGTAGTTCTTCTGCCCACTTTCCTTTCTTGTATCCAAGCTTTTTCTTCAAATTGTTGATGATGATCTTGTTGGATGATTCTGCCTGACCATTAGCTTGTGGGTGGACTGGTGTTGATGTTATCATCTTGATCCCCTAGATGTCACAAAAGTTAGTAGTTCTACTCCCAATAAATTGGGATCCATTATCACAAACAATTTCAGAAGGGATACCAAATCTAGTAATAATGTTTCTCTTAATAAAGGATATCACTTCCTTTTCTCTGACTTGAGCAAAGGCTTCAGCCTCTATCCACTTGGAGAAGTAATCAGTCATAGCAAGCATGAATACTTTTCCACCAGGTGCTTTAGGAAGCTTACCAACTATATCCATTCCCAATCTCATAAATGGCCAAGAAGAGGATATAGGATGCAAAAGTTCTGCTGGTTGGTGAAGGATACTACTGTGTCTCTGACAAGGATCACATTTCTTGGCATATTCCACAGCATCCTTCTTCATAGTAGGCCAATAGTCTCCTGTCCTCAGGATCCTTGAGAATAATGCTCTGCCCCTAGTGTGGTTTCCACAATCTCCTTCATGGAAATCCTTCAGGACTTCTTGAATTTCAGGATCCTCAATGCATCTTAGATATGGTCCTGCAAGAGATCGTTTATACAACATATTATTCAATATTGTAAATTGAGATACCTTAATTTTGAAAGCCCTGGGGTTTTCTCCTGTAGGAATCTCTCCATGTTGTATGTATCTCATGATTGGAAGGATCCATGATCCTGAACGAGATTGAGTATCATCACTAGGGATGATTGCAGAATCCTCTCCTATCTCCATGGCTACATGATGCATAGGACTTATCAAGACATACTTAGGCGGACCTGTGCCTTAGTGACTTAAAACGAGACAAGAACTAGTTGATTTATGTTATGTACTCATTGTTTCTTGTTTAAAACAATGTAAACTCTCATGTTTGATTTATAAAACGAAACTTCAATCGCCATGGATTTGAAACGATTAATTCTGTTACAACACTCCCCGACGTTTCCGCCACGTTTCATTGTCTCACGTGGTCGGGGTGTGACAGCTCCAGCCATCCTTTGTTGATAACTAGCCATCCTTACCCTTGCCAAATCCCTGAGTTCTTCTATAGTATCCAAGTCTTGAACCAAGTTTTCAGCATTTCCTTCAGGATCACGGATGCTTGTTCTTGCAGTAGGAACCACCATCTCTGTAGGGATCACTGATTCTACTCCAAATACCAAAGAAAATGGAGTTTGGCCAGTGGCATTCTTGGGGGTTGTCCTATCAGCCCATAGTACATAAGGTAGTTCTTCTGCCCACTTTCCTTTCTTGGATCCAAGCTTCTTCTTCAAGTTGTTGATGATGATCTTGTTGGATGATTCTGCTTGACCACTAGCTTATGGGTGGACTGGTGTTGATGTTATCATCTTAATCCCCCAGCTGTCACAAAAGTTAGTAGTTCTACTTCCAATAAATTGGGATCCATTATCACAAACAGTTTCAGAAGGGATACCAAATCTAGTAATAATGTTTCTTTTAATAAAGGATATCACTTCTTTTCTCTGACTTGAGCAAAGGCTTCAGCCTCTATCCACTTAGAGAAGTAATCAATCATGGCAAGCATGAACACCTTTCCTCCTGGTGCTTTGGGAAGTTTACCAACTATATCCATTCCCCATCTCATGAATGGCCAAGAAGAGGATATAGGATGCAAGAGCCCTGCTGGTTGATGAAGGATATTACTATGTCTCTGACAAGGATCACACTTCTTGGCATAATCCACAACATCCTTCTTCATTGTAGGCCAATAGTATCCTGTCCTAAGGATCCTTGAGAACAATGCCTGCCCTGCCCCTAGTGTGGTTTCCACAATCTCCTTCATGCAAATCCTTTAGGACTTCTTGAATTTCAGGATCCTCTATGCACCTTAGATGTGGACCTGCAAGAGATCGTTTATATAACATGTTATTCAATATTGTAAATTGAGATACCTTGATTTTGAAAGCCCTGGGGTTCTCTCCTGTAGGAATCTCTCCATGTTGTATATATCTCATGATTGGAAGGATCCATGATTCTGAACGAGACTCTGCACCATCACTAGGAACCATTGCAGAATCCTGTTCTATCTCCATAGTTATGTGATCCTCAATAGCAGGAGCCAAAACATGGATGATAGGGATCTTGATATCCTCTGGAATTTTCAATGATGATCCTAGGTTGGCCAATGCATCAGCTTCTGCATTTTCTTCCCTGGGTACCTGTGTCAAACTAAAAGAAACAAAAGAGAGTGCCAATTCCTTGACTATCTCTAGGTATTTGATTAGCTTTTCACCTTTAACAGCATAGGATCCATTAAAGTGATTAGTAATTAACAATGAATCTACATGTACCTCAAGATACCTGATCCTCATATGCTTGGCAATTTGCAAACCAGCTATCAAGGCTTCATATTCAGCCTCATTATTAGTAGTTTGAAACTCACAAGCTATGGAGTAGGGTATTATGTCCCCCTGTGGCGATTTTAGTAGTATTCCAAGTCCTGTTCCTTTGACATTGGAGGCTCCATCAGTGAAGAGTATCCAAGGATCCTGAGTCTCTTCCAGCTGCCGAACTTCTAACTCAGCTTCTCTTTGCAAGTCACTACTAAAATCTGCCACAAAGTCAGCTAAGGCTTGCGATTTGATGGCAGTCCTTGGTTCATATCTTATATCATAAGCACTAAGCTTCACTGCCCATTTAGCCATCCTTCCTGGCATTTCAGGTTTCCTGAGAACATTCTTAATTGGAAAGTTAGTCTTAACAATAATGGCATGAGTTTCAAAATAATGTCTTAGTTTAGTAGATGCCATAATCAAAGCAAGGATAAGTTTTTCTAAATGTGAATACCTGGATTCAGCATCAAGCAAACTCTTACTTACATAATAGACAGGATGTTGTGTACCTTCATGATCCTTAACAAGGACTGCACTTACTGCTTTAGAGGATACCGCTAGATATAAGGATAATCCCCTTTTTCTGGTTTCATCAAGGCAGGAGCTGAGGATAGGTAATCCTTAAGGGCTTTGAGAGCATTTTCATGCTTTTCAGTCCACTCGAATTTCTTGTTCTTTCTCAAAATGTCGTAGAATTCCTTGCACTTTTCTGATGATTTTGATATGAACCTATTCAAGGCTGCGATCCTGCCTGTCAACCTTTGCACATCCTTGGCATTGGCAGGAGATTTGATATTCACAATAGCCTTAATTTGCTCTGGACTTGCTTCAATGCCTATTTTTGTTACCATATAACCTAGGAACTTGCCTGCTTTAACACCGAAGTGATACTTTAAAGGATTCAACTTCATATTGAATTTGTCAAGAATAATGAATGCTTCTTCCAGATCTCTAAGGTGATCCTCAGCTCTCTTGGACTTAACCACCATGTCGTCTATTTAGACTTCCATAGTGTGTCCTATTTGTTCCTTAAACATCATATTGACTAGCCTTTGATAAGTTGCACCTGCATTCCTTTGTCCAAATGGCATAGCAATATAACAATAGATACCAGTTGGGGTCATGAAGGACGTATATGATGTCAAAACAGGAAAAGCATGAAAGTAACAAGTAGGCACATGTGTTCCACCCCAAAACAGTTTGGAAAACAGTAAAAGAGGGGTCTATGTACTCACCTGAGATTGCTCAGTAGTCCTTGAGTAACAACCAAACAATGCTAGAGATCGCGGATATCAAACGGCACCTAATATAGGTAACTATGTAAATTAACCGGACCTAGATCGGAAGATCGGGTAGCATTAGGGTTTGTAAACCAAACGACTGTAGAGACTCGTGTCATTTGGTTTAACAAAGCCTACATACTAAATGAAACTTAACCTGAGTGATTTCGACCCATTACGACCCGTTTAGGTAGCTTATGCTACTTTAACGCGTCGTTCGCGTGAAACGCGTTCGGACCGCCTAACTAGTCCTATGACAAGTGTTATATGCCTAAACGTGTTACATAATCAGTTATGTGACGAAAGTTTAGGTTACATATGCTTAATTACCAATTATACATGAAAAGGGTATTCTGGTAATTTACCTAAGGCATATAAACTACCTATCATACAACTACTTAAACGATGTGACCATAGGGTATAACCTTGGAAGGTTATGCCCTATACTAGGGTCACCTAATGTATTTGGTCGGATCCTAATGATCGACCAAACTGGGTCGGGTTCGAGGTATAAGCGATTCATTAGATCGCTTACCCTACGACCCTAGACAACGTGGTAATCAGTGGGCATAGTCCCAAGGGACTATGACCAACGTGATTACACTCACGTTGCGAAGTTCAAAAGAACTTCGCATTGACCATTACTGGTCAACGCTGAAAGTCAAACAAAGTTTGACTTTCGGACTCGAAAAGCAATAAAATAAGGAAAAGAACGAAAGAATACTTACGAAGGGTCCCCGAATGCTAATCGTGATCGAATAGCTCAGGTATGAAGCGAAGGCCTCAACTTAGAGCATTTGGATCAGATTTGGTGGGTTTTGAATGGAAGGGGGGTTGGGTATTTATAGTAAACGGTCCACCGTTAGGATCGTTTCTCGTAGTACGTGATCGAATCCAAGGCGTACACTTGTCGGAAGCTTATGGTAACTAAGTTGGCCACTCACCATAAGGTATCAACACTTGGCATTGGGATTAGGAGTGGTTTGCAGCTGTTAACAGCTGTTTAAGAAGGTTCTGATCTGCTGGAGATAGCTTACGGACCGTAAGCTCATTAGTGTTGAGGTCCGTAAGCTTGTTGCAGACCAGAAAGTTTGAAAAATGGCAGATTTGGTCCCTGTTGTGTAATAAGCTAATTTTCGACACGTTTAAGGCCCGTTAACCCCATTTCAAAGCTCTAAAATGAAGTTAAAGTATAGGGAACTTAAAATGTGTTCAAAAATATCTCGGATGTTGGTTCGTTTGGCCGTACGAACGCGATGTTCGCTTAATTACGACGGAATGCGCATAAGCGCGAAAAACGATCCAAATGACGAAACGAATGGATTTTTCTTATGGCGAACACTAAAATATAATGTAGTCATGCTTACATAAATTTTTGGATGTCCGGATGTATTCAGAACGTAAGTTATGCGCGAAAATGCAAACTTGTGCACTTTTTGACACTTTTAGTCCCTGAATGACCCAAAAGTTTATTTTAGCATACCGAACACCTCAAAGCCTATTTCTAAGCTATGTAAAGGATATTTATGGTATGTTTAACTTATGGTCATGTTCCGGAAGGTATGTTACAGTTCAAATTGGCATACTTTCGCAGTTTGTCAACTTTAGTCCCTGTAAGCGATTAAACTTTGATTTCACCACACCAAACCTTCCAAAACTTATATCTAAGTTATGTAAAGGTTATTTAAGGTATGTTAAGCCTATTTCACTATTCCGGAGTGTTCGTTGCATTAAACTGGTTATATTTACGCATTAGTGCGCGTATAACCTTCCAGAAAGCGATTTAGAGCTTGAAATCGAACATGAGTCGATATGTGCAAAAGATACACATATTTATACAAGTCCAAAGTATGAAATACATTATTTCATTGGTTTGGCATTTGTTTGATGGTTGAAATGACACAGGTGTTACAGTCTCCCCTACTTTAGGAAATTTCGTCCCGAAATTCATTCGTAGGAGTCTATCTGTGGCTTTGTGTCAAATAACCACCAAAGATATGAGAGGCATAATCCTGACATTTCCTTGACGGACATTCTTCAGAACCGAAAATGAACGAAAGGAGTCATTTTTCACCATTTCTTCAGAAACAAAAATGAACGAAAGGAGTCATTTTTCACCATTTCTTCAGAAACCAAAAATGAACGAAAAGAGTTATTTTTCACCGTTTCTTCAGAAACCAAAAATGAACGACAAGAGTCATTTTTCACCGTTTCTTCAGAAACCAAAAATGAACGACAAGAGTCATTTTTCACCGTTTCTTCAGAAACCAAAAATGAACGAAAAGAGTCATTTTTCACCGTTTCTTCAGAAACCAAAAATGAACGAAAAGAGTCATTTTTCACCGTTTCTTCAGAAACCAAAAATGAACGACAAGAGTCATTTTTCACCGTTTCTTCAGAAACCAAAAATGAACGAAAAGAGTCATTTTTCACCGTTTCTTCAGAAACCAAAAATGAACGACAAGAGTCATTTTTCACCGTTTCTTCAGAAACCAAAAATGAACGAAAAGAGTCATTTTTCACCGTTTCTTCAGAAACCAAAAATGAACGAAAAGAGTCATTTTTCAGACACATGACCAAACTAGCTGTGGTTTCCGTGCACTGAATTCCATAATTATGTATGCATCCATAATTACGTAATTCCTTGCATAGTCCGCACAGTTTGTCTTGAAATGTTTTAGGGGAGGAAAATCCAACCCGTGATGAGTGTGACTAGACTACCATAGGGTCCTTTTAATTAGATCGACAAATGATCCTTTTAATTAGGCCGCCAAGGAGTCCTTTCAGCTATATCATCACATGATATTCCTAACCAGATTTTTGGATCAATCTGTTTACCTAGACCACTCAGGGGTCTAATTATGGAATAGTACAATATAATCCAAGGGTCTTTACTATCACGTAAAAGCCCATTGAGGATTTAATATAGTACCTTTGGATATCCTACTACGAATTCCTTATACAAAGATATGGAAGATTCTTCGAGGATTTGGATAACAAAAACTTGGATTACACAAAAACATAAAAGGAAACACATAAGCACATAATCACATAGTTGTTTAACTTGTTTATTAATTTGTTATCTTTGGACGCGGACACTTAAAGCACACCAAGAATCCAATTCGTGGATTTCATTTGGCACTTTAATCCTTTCAAGAATCCATCCATGAAGATAGGATGATCTACCAAAAATTCGATTTTCGTTTTCAGGAAAACGCCATATTCGAATTAAGGTACACAATAATTTAGGACATACGGAAATACCCTTAGGTACCCTATTAAGAATTTATAGTGGTACTTGGGGTATTCGTACGGAATTATAACTTGCACCTTGTACTTCATTTCTTTGCAAGAGACGGGTACTTAGGATCCTTGTGGAAAACGCAAGAGATTGTAAAATGGAAGAATTTTGGGAGTAGTTTGTTTTTTTCAAGGAATACTATTCCTTGATTGTCGGTATTGTAAGGGATATGTTGTTTACACATACAATCACATAAATACATTGCAATGTAAATAAAAGATTTATTTATAAACAATGATAACAACTGTTTCATGGACCTTGACAACAAAAGAAAATAATACATAAGATGTGATTATTTCTAAAGAGTGTTGTCTTCTAGTCGATCAGATGCTCATCTCTGTGCTGGATTAGCATTAGCAAGCTTTGGGCAATTTCTTCGGAAATGTCCCATCTCGCCACACTTGTAGCAAGAACCTGGAGGAAAGCGAGCTCGAGCAGGTTTGTTGTCAGCTTGATTTAGTGCAACTGCTGCTACGCAAACTTTTGCTGTATGACCTTTACGTCCACAAATTTGGCATTCGCGGCACTTCACATTAACATGATGATAAAGGTTACATCGGTTGCACAAAGGTGAAGTTCCATTGTATGGCTTCCTAGTACGGGGTTTAGCTGGTTGGTTGGGGGCGGCTTGATCATTGTGAGCGATCATGGCGAAGTTCTGAGAAGCCTTTTGCTTCTTTGACCGCTCAAGGGATCCAATCTGCTCATCCATGGTCTTTGATTCCTCGATTGGTTTCGATTCCTCGACCGGTTTCTTGTCACCCTTTCGGAAAAGCTTACGTTTCCTGATCTGAGATTCAGTCAACGTTGCAGATAGCTCAATGGCCTGCCTAACCGTAGTGGGGTTACTACCAGTAACAATGTCTTGAACTGTGTCAGGGAGACCATCAATGTATTTTTCGATCGCCTTATCCAAAGGCGTGACCATGGTAGGACACAACAGGCTCAGCTCCTCATATCGATCAGTGTATGCTCGATGTTCGCCGCTGTCTTGCTTAAGATCGTCGAATTCCCTTTCCAATGCCCTGATCTCGTGACGAGGACAGAATTCCTTCATCATCAGTGCTCGAAGTTCTTCCCAAGTTTGGGCCAGTGCCACTTCGGCACCCCTATCTCTCACCACACCGTTCCACCATGTCAAAGCTCGTTTCTCGAAGACACTAGATGCAAAATCTACCTTTCGCTCGTTTGGACATTGAACATGCCTGAAGGTGCTCTCTAGACTCTCGAACCATTGCAGAAGTGCAGTCGCTCCTTGAGACCCAGAAAACTTTGATGGCTTAGCCGAGTTGAACGTCTTGAAGTTGCATGGGGCATTATTGTTGTTGATAGCTTGGTGACATTAGGCAACGATGATCGGGATTGCAGCAGTCATTTGCTGTGTAATGACAGCTGCCAGCTCGTCAACAGATACTGGATTTTCGCGTCGTGGAGGCATTCTAAAAGAGGAAACATGAAAGGAAACGAGTGAGAGGATTAGACGAAAAGAATGAGATGAAACAAATCTGATGAAAGCAAGGATAGTGGTCATTTGTTTGTTACTACAAAGCAACAACCGACCTCGGTGAATAATCAAAGTAAATAGGTCAAAAATAATGTATCGCGAAGACATGCTCGCCTATAAGTGAACACTCATCCCAAGAATTCCCAGGTAAGCACAACTGGTCTCGCGTCTGATGAGATGTATACGAAGTGCTTGCCTAGCCAGAAAACCCGGAATACAGGCATTCACCCTTCCAGTTTGCACGTGTTCACATTATTTAAAACCCAAAACCTTGACGAGAATTTGAAAACTCAAAGGGGTTCAAAACCATATAATAGAGAGTTCAAAACCTTACAATAGAGGGTTCAAAACCTTGTAATAAATCATCCTAGAACAGATGATTAGTTTTCAAAGCGGTTTTGAAATTTATGTTCTTGTTGTGAAAGTCGCCTAAGGATAGGTGACGGTATTGTTTTATGACTAAACGCAAGTAAACTCGCGTTAGGGTCCTAAGAAAGTTATAGACTAGGTCAAAGCATTACTAATAACCTAATTCCCTATAACCATTGGCTCTGATACCATCTTTTCTGTCACACCCCGACCACGTAGAACATACGAAACGTGGCGGAAACATCGGGGAGTGTTGTAACAGAATTAATTGTCTCAAATCCATGGCAATTGAAGTTTTGTTTTATTGATTAAAAGTGTTACAATGTCTAATCAAACAAGGAAATATAACATAATTAACTAGTCTTGTATCTTTTATTGTCACTAAAGCCCAAGTCTGCCTATATGTATCTTGATCATCTTATGCAACAGTTCCTGAAAAACACATGTGAAAATAGGTACGTCAGCATAAAAATGCCTGTGAGATACATAGGTTTTGTGAAAATAGGTTTCATGACTTATGTTTGAGAAAATGTTTAGTCATGAACCTTGTAATTTGCTTTGTCTTGTAAATCATTTGAAAAACAATAAGATCAGATGATAAGTATAAATAAATGAATAATGTATGGTTAAATGATTAACCATAGTAAAATGGATTTGTATAAGATAAGTTGTTTGTAAAACAATGTCTTGTGAAAAGTATGTTATTTGTATAAAATGTTATATGTCTCAAACTGAAATGATTCAAATAACGCTACGATATGTAATACCATACAAACACTTATATATAGGAAGTACCAGCGGCGTATCCACCATGCTTGTATCATATTACACACACATCGTTACTTAATCACTTAATCAAACCAAACCAAACAATGTAAAATGTCTATGTTTAAATCAATTGTCAAATGTATTGAATAATATGTCAAAGTATTCATGTCAAGATGTAAATCATGTCAAAATGTCTATGTCAAATATCCATGTCAAATGTCTATGTCAAATATCCATGTCAAATGTCTATGTCAAATATCCATGTATGGCAAGTGAAATGTCTCAACTAAACCATATGCACAACAACAAAGTATTGAAGTAAAACTTGGTTTAAATCAAAGTTATGTTTTGTGGGAAATACATGATCAATGTCAATCATGTTAAAATGTCTATATCGAAATGTCTATGTAAAACAATGTACTAAGTAATGCACACAATGGCAATACATAGCATGAAATGTAATGTAGAACGATGTACTAAGTACGCACACAATGGGCATACATAGCATAAAATGTAATGTAAAACAATGTACTAAGTACGCACACAATGGGCATACATAGCATGAAATGTAATGAAATCATGTACTATAATGTACTAACGAACATAGCAAGTATATGATGTCAAAACAGGAAAAGCATGAAAGTAACAAGTAGGCACATGTGTTCCACCCCAAAACAGTTTGGAAAACAGTAAAAGAGGGGTCTATGTACTCACCTGAGATTGCTCAGTAGTCCTTGAGTAACAACCAAACAATGCTAGAGATCGCGGATATCAAACGGCACCTAATATAGGTAACTATGTAAATTAACCGGACCTAGATCGGAAGATCGGGTAGCATTAGGGTTTGTAAACCAAACGAGTGTAGAGACTCGTGTCATTTGGTTTAACAAAGCCTACATACTAAATGAAACTTAACCTGAGTGATTTCGACCCATTACGACCCGTTTAGGTAGCTTATGCTACTTTAACGCGTCGTTCGCGTGAAACGCGTTCGGACCGCCTAACTAGTCCTATGACAAGTGTTATATGCCTAAACGTGTTACATAATCAGTTATGTGACGAAAGTTTAGGTTACATATGCTTAATTACCAATTATACATGAAAAGGGTATTCTGGTAATTTACCTAAGGCATATAAACTACCTATCATACAACTACTTAAACGATGTGACCATAGGGTATAACCTTGGAAGGTTATGCCCTATACTAGGGTCACCTAATGTATTTGGTCGGATCCTAATGATCGACCAAACTGGGTCGGGTTCGAGGTATAAGCGATTCATTAGATCGCTTACCCTACGACCCTAGACAACGTGGTAATCAGTGGGCATAGTCCCAAGGGACTATGACCAACGTGATTACACTCACGTTGCGAAGTTCAAAAGAACTTCGCATTGACCATTACTGGTCAACGCTGAAAGTCAAACAAAGTTTGACTTTCGGACTCGAAAAGCAATAAAATAAGGAAAAGAACGAAAGAATACTTACGAAGGGTCCCCGAATGCTAATCGTGATCGAATAGCTCAGGTATGAAGCGAAGGCCTCAACTTAGAGCATTTGGATCAGATTTGGTGGGTTTTGAATGGAAGGGGGGTTGGGTATTTATAGTAAACGGTCCACCGTTAGGATCGTTTCTCGTAGTACGTGATCGAATCCAAGGCGTACACTTGTCGAAAGCTTATGGTAACTAAGTTGGCCACTCACCATAAGGTATCAACACTTGGCATTGGGATTAGGAGTGGTTTGCAGCTGTTAACAGCTGTTTAAGAAGGTTCTGATCTGCTGGAGATAGCTTACGGACCGTAAGCTCATTAGTGTTGAGGTCCGTAAGCTTGTTGCAGACCAGAAAGTTTGAAAAATGGCAGATTTGGTCCCTGTTGTGTAATAAGCTAATTTTCGACACGTTTAAGGCCCGTTAACCCCATTTCAAAGCTCTAAAATGAAGTTAAAGTATAGGGAACTTAAAATGTGTTCAAAAATATCTCGGATGTTGGTTCGTTTGGCCGTACGAACGCGATGTTCGCTTAATTACGACGGAATGCGCATAAGCGCGAAAAACGATCCAAATGACGAAACGAATGGATTTTTCTTATGGCGAACACTAAAATATAATGTAGTCATGCTTACATAAATTTTTTGATGTCCGGATGTATTCAGAACGTAAGTTATGCGCGAAAATGCAAACTTGTGCACTTTTTGACACTTTTAGTCCCTGAATGACCCAAAAGTTTATTTTAGCATACCGAACACCTCAAAGCCTATTTCTAAGCTATGTAAAGGATATTTATGGTATGTTTAACTTATGGTCATGTTCCGGAAGGTATGTTACAGTTCAAATTGGCATACTTTCGCAGTTTGTCAACTTTAGTCCCTGTAAGCGATTAAACTTTGATTTCACCACACCAAACCTTCCAAAACTTATATCTAAGTTATGTAAAGGTTATTTAAGGTATGTTAAGCCTATTTCACTATTCCGGAGTGTTCGTTGCATTAAACTGGTTATATTTACGCATTAGTGCGCGTATAACCTTCCAGAAAGCGATTTAGAGCTTGAAATCGAACATGAGTCGATATGTGCAAAAGATACACATATTTATACAAGTCCAAAGTATGAAATACATTATTTCATTGGTTTGGCATTTGTTTGATGGTTGAAATGACACAGGTGTTACAATATAACCTAGGAACTTGCCTGCTTTAACACCGAAGTGACACTTTAAAGGATTCAACTTCATATTGAATTTGTCAAGAATAATGAATGCTTCTTCCAGATCTCTAAGGTGATCCTCAGCTCTCTTGGACTTAACCACCATGTCGTCTATATAGACTTCCATAGTGTGTCCTATTTGTTCCTTAAACATCATATTGACTAGCCTTTGATAAGTTGCACCTGCATTCCTTAGTCCAAATGGCATAGCAATATAACAATATATACCAGTTGGGGTCATAAAGGTTGTATCCTCTTGATCAGATGGTTCCATTTGAATTTGCTGAAATCCAGATGAAGCATCCATAAAAGTCAACAACTCATGACCCGCGGTAGCATCCACCATGGAGTCAATGTGGGGTAATGGGAAAGGATCCTTGGGACATGCCTTGTTTAAATCAGTAAAATCGACACATACCCTCCACTTTCCATTTTTCTTTTGAACAACAACCACATTGGCTAACCATCTTGGATACTTAACGTCTCTTATCATACCTGCCCGAAGTAGCTTATCTACCTCATCCTGGATAATAGCATTCCTTTCAGGTGCAAACTTCCTTCTATTTTGATGAATTGGCTTGAATGACCTGTCAATGCCGAGTTTATGAGTAATTATATCTTTAGATATACCTTTCATATTCTCATGCTTCCAGGCAAAGGTAGTTTTCCTTCTTTTAAGGAAGGATACTAGATCCTGTTCAATTTCGCTAAGGATCCCTGATCCTATGAAGATCCTGAATTCAGGATCATGAGGATCCATGAGGATTTCTTTTACATCCTGCTCTCTTGCCTCCAAGACATCTCTTGAAGGACACTTTAATTGCTATTGCTCCCTTGGTCTTGAGGCTGGCTTCATTGATGAGGTATAGCAATTCTTAGCTTCTTGTTGATCACTCTCAATTTTCACCACTCCCCATGGACTAGGAAGCTTCACGCACTGATGATAAGTAGATGGGACTGCCTTCATGTCATGTATCCATGGCCTGCTAAGGATAACATTACAACAAGATAAGCAATCTATAACACAAAACTTCTGATAAGAATGGAGTCCTTCAATATAGATAGGGAGTTTGTCCCCCAATGTGTTCTTGGTTTCCCCACTGAATCCCACAAGGACTAAGGATCTTGGGACAATATCAGACTCCGGAATATTCATTTTCTTGAGGACATCAAGCTGAATGATGTTCACAGAGCTTCCTCCATCGATTAGGATCCTGCGAACAAAGTGGTTAGATATAAATAAGGTAATAACAAGACCATCATGACGAGGATCCTGGACATCAACACAATCATCCTCATCAAAGGTTATGACTTTATCCTGGGTAACAATGGACATCCAGATGGGTCTGTCTCCATTATCCATCTTGGTTTCCTTGGCATGTCTTTTGGCTGCTGAAAAGGAAGTACCACAAATGTCTGATCCGCCGGATATGAAGTTTATAACTTTTGCATCTGCAGGAGGAGCAGGAGCCCTTTCCGGGATCCTTTCAGGATCCTGGATCCTTGACTTCTTTCGTCCCAAAAGCTCCTTCAAGTGTCCTTTGCTTAACAAGTAACCAATTTCCTTTCTTAGTGCAATACACTCTTCAGTGAGATGCCCGAAATCCTCGTGATATGCACACCACTTGGACTTATCCTTTGTAGCAGCTGGTTTATCACTTTTTCTCGGCCACCTAGCTTTCTCACCTAAATTCTGCATTGCAAGAATTAGTTCATTGTTATTAACAGAGAAACAGTATTTAGAAATGGGAGGATAATCCTCATCATCTTCTTCCTGTTCCACTGCATGCACGTTCTGGTTATCAGATTTGTTGTAGGACTTTGATTTATTGTTCCTGAAATAGGATCCTTGCTTTTCCTATTTGGAGGATCCTGTCAGTCTTTCCTGGATCCTTTTATCATCCTCTAATCGGATGAATCTAAGGGCCCTGGTTCTTACTTCATCAAGATTCCTGCAAGGGGTCATGACAAGATCATCATAGAATAAGGAATCCCTAAGCAATCCCATTTTAAAGGCTTCTACAGCCGTAGCAATATCCAGGTTAGGAATGTCTAAGGATTCTTTACTAAACTTAGTGATGTAATCTCTAAGTGATTCATTTTGACCTTGTGTTACCCTATATAGATCACTTGTTAATCGTTCAAATTTTCTACTACAAGAGAATTGACTATTAAACAAATTAACTAGATTAGCAAATGAAGTAATAGAGTAAGGGGGAAGACTTAGCAGCCATTTAAGAGCAGATCCTGTAAGTATGGATCCAAAACCCTTGCATAGACATGCTTCTTTTAACCTCTCAGGAATTGGATTGATCTCCATCCTCTCCCTGTATTAAGCTACATGTTCCTCTGGATCCGTTGAACCATCATATAGCTTCATAGTTGGTATTTAGAACCTCTTGGGTATCTCAGCATCACAAATAGGTGTTGCAAAGCGAGATATCCTATGGCTACCATCTGCAATTTCAGGAATGGGTTTAACCACTCCTGGTACGCTGGATATCATATCCTTGAGCTTCTGTAACTCTCTGTCCATAGCCTGATTGATACCTGTATCCTGCATAGAGCCATGGTTAGTGTTATATGAATTATTAAAAGTGTTACCTCCTAGAGGATTCATGTTTGGAATTCCAGATGTGAATCCATATTGACGGGACTCTGGTATGATTAAAGGACCAGAGGAAGCGATAGTCTGCATTGGTATGAAGTCTCCTTGATGAACATCCGAGCTTGGAGGCTGCACACTTCTTAAGAATCATTGATCCTGAAAGATGTTAGATCCTTGAGGCTGAGAGGATCCTTGAACCTGAAAGGATCCTTGGACCTAGGAGGATCCTTGGTGTGACACCTGTGTCACTCCAACCATCAATCAAATACCAAACCAATGAAATATTTTGTTTCATACTTGGGATTTGTAAAAATATGTGTATCATTTGCACATATCAAATTTTGTTCGATTTCGGGCTCTAAATCGCTTTCTGGAAAGTTATACGCGCACTGATGCGTAAATATAACCAGTTTAATGCAACGAACACTCCGGGATAGTGAAATAGGCTTCACATACCTTAAGTAACCTTTACATAACTTAGAAATAAGTTTTGAAGGCTTTGGTATGGCAAAATCGAGTTAAATCACTTACAGGGACTAAACTTGACAAACTGCGAAAGTATACCAATTTGAACAGTAACGAACATTCCGGAACATGACCATAACTTAAACACACCTTAAATATCCTTTATATAGCTTAGAAATTGGCTTTGAGGGGTTCGGTGTGCTAAAATAAACTTTTGGGTCATTCAGGGACTAAAAGCGTCAAAAAGTGCACAAGTTTGCATTTTCGCGCATAACTTACGTTCTGAATACCTCCGGACATCCAAAAATTTATGTAAGCACTAAAATATTTTATTTTAGTGTTTGGCATAAGATAAATCCATTCGTCACGCAATTTAGATCGTTTTTCGCGCTTATGCGCATTCCGTCGTAATTAAGCGAACATCGCGATCGTACAACCAAACGAACTGACATCCGGCTTATTTTTGAGCATGTTTCATGTCCACAATGTTTAGGCATCCTTGTGGAGCCTTGAAAATGATTTAACGAGCCTTAAACATGTCGAAAATGGCCTTAATACGCAACGGGGACTGAATTGGAAGCTATGGAAACCAATTGCTGAACAGAGGGATCTTAGCGTGACACCTAGCCCCCTTGGCGTCACGCGAGGCCCCTTCTGATCAGGAAAAGCCATTTTAAACACACGTTAACAGCCCCTAACACCCTCCAAAGGCCAAGTGCAACATGTTAATCTCTTGTGGTGGGCAAAATCAGTTACCACAACATTCCAACAAGTGTAGGGATGTGATCATTCCCTCTTCTCCAAGAAACGATCCTAACGGTGAACCGAAATCTATAAATACCCAACACCCACTTCACTCATTCCTCACAAGAATCTGATCTAATGTACTCTAAGTTGAAACCTTTGTTTCATACCTGAGCTATTTTGATCTAGATTAGCATTCGGGGACCCTTTGTAAGTGTTCATTCGTTCTTTTAATGCTTTTCGAGTCCGAAAGTCAAACTTTGTTTGACTTTCTGCGTTGACCAGTTTATGGTCAATGCGAAGTTCGCTTGAACTTCGCAACGTGATTGCAATCACGATGGTTATAGTCCCTTGTGACAATGCCTACTGATTACCACGTTGTCTAGGGTCGTAAGGGTAAGCGATCTAATAAATCGCTTATACCTTCGAACCCGACCCATTTGGTCGATCATTAGGATCCGACCAAGCACTTTAGGTGACCATAGTATATAGGGAATAACCTTCCGAGGTTATACCTTATCGTCGCTTCGTTTAAGTAGTTGTATGGTAGGTAAGTTTATATGCCTTAGGTAAATTACCAAAATACCCCTTTGATGCCAAAAATTCATTTTAAGCATATGTAACATAACTTTTGGTATCTAAACTGATTTAGCAACAACATTAGACATGTTAAGGCATATTTTACTTATCATAGGGCTAGTTAGGCGTTCCGAACGCGTTTTACGTGAACGACGCGTTAAAGTAGCATAAGCTACCTAAACGGGTCGTAATGGGTCGTAAGCACTTAGGTTAGGTTTCATTTGGTTTACGAGCCCTCATTCTATCCGATCCTCCGATATTGGTCCGGTTTATTAACATAGTTACCTATATTAGGTGCCGTTTGATATCCGTGATCTCTAGCATTGATTGGTTGTTACTCAAGGACTACTAAGCAATCTCAAGTGAGTACATAGACCCCTCTTTTACTGTTTTCCAAACTGTTTTGGGGTGAAACACATGTGCCTACTTGTTACTTTCATGCTTTCCTGTTTTCACATCATATACCTGCTATGTTCGTTAGTACATTATAGTACATGATTTCATTACAATTCATGCTATGTATGCCCATTGTGTGCGTACTTAGTGCATTGTTTTACCTTACATTTCATGCTATGTATGCCCATTGTGTGCGTACTTAGTACATTGTTTCACATTACATTTCATGCTATGTATGCCCATTGTGTGCGTACTTGGTACATTGTTTCACATTACATTTCATGCTATGTATGCCCATTGTGTGCGTACTTAGTACATTGTTTTACATTACATTTCATACTATGTATGCCCATTGTGTGCGTACTTAGTACATCGCTTCACATTACAATTCATGCTATGTATGCCCATTGTGTGCATACCTTATACATTATTTTACATTACACTTATGCTATGTATGTCCATTGTGTGTATACTTAGTACATTGTCTTACATTACATTTTATGCTATGTATCCCCATTATGTGCATACTTAGTACATTTGTTATTCATCACATACTTACATTTTGACATTTATAGACACAATTCATGATTTACATTAGACATAGACATTCGACATGGTTTTCACACAAACATTTTGACATTTGATTATACATAAACATTTTCTACAATTGTTAAACATTACATCTTGGTGGTTTGGTTTGAGTAAGTGATTTAAGTAACGAGGCCTGTGTAATATGATACAAGCATGGTGGATACGCCGCTGGCACTTCCTATATATAAGTGTTTGTATGGTATCACATATTGTAGCGTTATTTAAATCATTTCAATTTGAGACATATAACATTTTATACAAATAACATACTTTTCACAAGACATTGAATTACAAACAACTTATCTTATATAAACTCATTTTACATGGTTATACATTTAACCATACATTATCCTCTTATTTATACATATCATCTGATCTTATCGTTTTTCAAAAGATTTACAAGACAAAGCAAATTACAAGGTTCATGACTAAACATTTTCTCAAACATAAGTCATGAATTCTGTTTTCACAAAACCTATGTATCTCACAGGCATTTTTATGCTGACGTACCTATTTTCACATGTGTTTTCAGGAGATGATGCATAGGGCTTATCAAGACATACTTAGGCGGACCTGTGCCTTAGTGACTTAAAACGAGACAAGAACTAGTTAATTTATGCTATGTACTCTTTGGTTCTTGCTTAAAACAATGTAAACTTTCATGTTTGATTAATAAAACAAAACTTCGATTTCCATGGTTGTGAAACATTAATTCTGTTACAACACTCCCCGACGTTTCCGCCACGTTTTGTATGTTCTACGTGGTCGGGGTGTGACAGAAAAGATGGTATCAGAGCCAATGGTTATAGGGAATTAGGTTATTAGTAATACTTTGACCTAGTCTATAACCTTCTTAGGACCCTAACGCGAGTTAACTTGCGTTTAGTCATAAAACAATACCGTCACCTATCCTTAGGCGACGACCACAACAAGAACATAATTTTCAAAACCGCTTTGAAAACTAATCATCTGTTCTAGGATGATTGATTACTAGGTTTTGAACCCTTTATTGTAAGGTTTTGAACCCTCAGTTATAAGGTTTTGAACCCCTTCGAATTTTCAAAATCTCGTCAAAGTTTTGGGTCCTAAATAGTGTGAACACGTGCAAACTGTAAGAGTGAATGCCTGTACCCTGAGTTTTCTGTCTAAGGCTAGAGTGTTCGTACAAATCCACATAATCGGACCAGTCACTCTTACCTGGGAACTCTTGGGGTGAGTGTCCACTTATAGGCGAGCATGTCTTCGCGAAACATTATGAGGATCTAATTGCTTTGATTCAGCCTTTGTGTGTCGTTTGTTTGCTTCGTGGTTCAAACAAATGACCATCACCCATGATTTTTGGTCGGTAATTGCAACATCCTATTCTTACCCCATGCCATTTCATTTGTTTTCTCTCTTGTTTCCCCCGTTTTTAGAATGCCTCCACGACGTGAAAATCCGGTATCTATTGAAGATCTGGCAGCTGTCATTACACAGCAAATAACTGCTGCAATCCCGAACATCGTTGCCCAATGTAACCAAGCCCTCAACAACAATAATGCCCCCTGCAACTTCAAGACGTTCAACTTGGCTAAGCCATCAAAGTTTTCTGGGTCTCAAGGAGCGACTGCACTTCTGTAATGGTTCGAGAGTTTAGAGAGCACCTTCAGACATGTTCAATGTCCAAACGAGCGAAAGGTAGACTTTGCATCTAGTGTCTTTGAGAAACGAGCTTTGACATGGTGGAACGGTGTGATGAGAGATATGGGTGCCGAAGTTGCACTGGCTCAAACGTGGGAAGAACTTCGAGCACTAATGATGAAGTAATTCTGTCCTCGTCACGAGATCAGGGGGGAAAGGGAATTCGACGATCTTAAGCAAGACAGCGGCGAACATCGAGCATACACTGATCGATATGAGGAGCTGAGCCTGTTGTGTCCTACCATGGTTACGCCTTTAGATAAGGCGATCGAAAAATACATTGATGGTCTCCCTGACTCAGTTCAGGACATTGTTACTGGTAGTAACCCCACTACGGTTAGGCAGGCCATTGAGCTAGCTGCAACCTTGACTGAATCTCAGATCAGGAAATGTAAGCTTTTCCGAAAGGGTGACAAGAAACCAATCGAGGAATCAAAGACCATGGATGAACAGACTGGATCCCCTAAGAAGTCAAAGAAGCGAAAGGCTTCTCAGAACTTCGCCATGGTTACTCACAATGATCAAGGCGTCCCCAACCAACCAGCTCGACCCCCTGCTAGGAAGCCATACAATGGAACTTCACCCTTGTGCAACCAATGTAACCTTCATCATCATGCTAATGTGAAGTGCCGCGAATGCCAAATTTGTGGACTTAAAGGTCATACAGCAAAAGTTTGCCGAGCTGCAGTTGCACCAAATCAAGTTGGCAACAATCCTGCTCAAGCTCGCTTTCCACCAGGTTCTTGCTACAATTGTGGCGAAATGGGTCATTTCCGAAGAAATTGCCCAAAGCTTGCTAATGCGAATCCATCATAGGGATAAGCATCTGACCGACTAGAAGACAACACCCTTTAGAAATAATTACGTCTTATGTATTATTTTCTTTTGTAGTCAAGGTCCATGAAACAGTTGTTATCATTGTTTATAAATAAATCTTTTATTTACATTGCAATGTATTTATGAGGTTGTATGTATAAACAACATATCCCTTACAATACCGACAATTAAGGAATCGTATTCCTTGAAAAGCAAACTACCACCCAATTTTTTTTCCATTTTATGATATCTTACGTTTCCACGAAACTCCTAAGTACCCGTTTCTTCTAAGGAAAACGAAGTACAAGGCGCAAGTTACAACACTGGACGAATACCCAAAGTACCACTATAAATCCTTAATAGGGTACCTAAGGGTATACCCGTAAATCCAAAAATTGTTGTGTTCCTTAATTCGAATATTACGTTTCTTTGAAAACAAAATCGAATTTTTGGGAGATCTTTCTATCTTTTCAGATAGATCCCAGAGGACATTGAAGTCCATTGACTGGTTTCCATATCCATTTTCAATCGATAACAAGTTAATAACAAATTAATAATCAAGTTAAACAACTATGTGATTATGTGCGTGTGTGTTCCCTTTTATGTTCTTGTGTAATCCAAGTTTTGTTACCAAATCCACGTAGAATCTTCCATATCTTCGTATAAGGGATTCATAGTAGGATGTCCAAAGGTACTATATTAAATCCTCAAGGGGCTTTTACGTAATAGTAAAGACCCTTGGATTACATTATACTATTCCATAATTAGACCCCATGAGTGGGCTAGTTAAACAGATTGATCCAAAAATCTGGTTAGGAATATCATGTGATGAAATAGCTGAAAAGACTCCTTGGTGGTCCAACTAAAAGAGATCATTAGTCGATCTAATTAAAAGGACCCTATGGTAGTCTAGTCACACTCATCACAGGTTTGATTTTCCTCCCCTAAACAATACAAGACAAACTGTGCGGACTATGCAAGGAATTACGTAATTATGGATGCATACATAATTATGGAAATCAGTGCACAGAAACCACAGCGAGTTTTGTCATGTGTCTAGAGTTGACTCGGTTCATTCGCATTTCTAAAGAAATTGTGGAAAATGACTCATTCCGTTCATTTTCGTTTCTGAAGAAATTGTGGAAAATGACTCATTCCATTCATTTTCGTTTCTGAAGAAATTGTGGAAAATGACTCATTCTGTTCATTTTCGTTTCTGAAGAAGTTGTGGAAAATGACTCATTCCGTTCATTTTCGTTCCTGAAGGAATTGTGGAAAATGACTCATTTCGTTCATTTTTGTTCCTGAAGAAGTCGTGGAAAATGACTCATTCCGTTCATTTTCGTTCCTGAAGAACTCGTGGAAAATGACTCATTCCGTTCATTTTCGTTCCTGAAGAACTCGTGGAAAATGACTCATTCCGTTCATTTTCGTTCCTGACGAAATCGTGGAAAATGACTCATTCCGTTCATTTTCGTTCCTGAAGAAATCGTGGAAAATGACTAATTCCATTCATTTTCATTTCTGAAGAAATCATGGGAAATGACTCATCCCATTCATTGTCGTTTCTGAAAATTGTCCATCGAAGGGAAATGAATATCCCTGATTCTTCCTTCATTTCCACTTCTGAAAATGTCCATTAAAGAGGAATATCAGGATATGCCTTATCCTTCATGGTTATTTAACACAAAGTCACAGACATGCTCCTACAAATAAATTTCGGGACGAATTTTCCTAAAGTAGGGGAGACTGTGACACCTGTGTCACTCCAACCATCAATCAAATACCAAACCAATGAAATATTGTGTTTCATACTTGGGATTTGTAAAAATATGTGTATCATTTGCACATATCAAATTTTGTTCGATTTCGGGCTATAATCGCTTTCTGGAAAGTTATACGTGCACTGATGCGTAAATATAACCAGTTTAATGCAACGAACACTCCGGGATAGTGAAATAGGCTTCACATACCTTAAGTAACCTTTACATAACTTAGAAATAAGTTTTGAAGGCTTTGGTATGGCAAAATCGAGTTAAATCGCTTACAGGGACTAAACTTGACAAACTGTGAAAGTATGCCAATTTGAACAGTAACGAACATTCCGAAACATGACCATAAGTTAAACACACCTTAAATATCCTTTATATAGCTTAGAAATAGGCTTTGAGGGGTTCGGTGTGCTAAAATAAACTTTTGGGTCATTCAGGGACTAAAAGCGTCAAAAAGTGCACAAGTTTGCATTTTCGCGCATAACTTACGTTCTGAATACCTCCGGACATCCAAAAATTTATGTAAGCACTAAAATATTTTATTTTAGTGTTTGGCATAAGATAAATCCATTCGTCACGCAATTTAGATCGTTTTTCGCGCTTATGCGCATTCCGTCGTAATTAAGCGAACATCGCGATCGTACGACCAAACGAACTGACATCCGGAATATTTTTGAGCATGTTTCATGTCCACAATGTTTAGGCATCCTTGTGGAGCCTTGAAAATGATTTAACGAGCCTTAAACATGTCGAAAATGGCCTTAATACGCAACGGGGACTGAATTGGAAGCTTTGGAAACCAATTGCTGAACAGAGGGACCTTAGCGTGACACCTAGCCCCCTTGTCGTCACGCGAGGCCCCTTCTGATCAGCAAAAGCCATTTTAAACACACGTTAACAGCCCCTAACACCCCCGAAAGGCCAAGTGCCACATGTTAATCTCTTGTGGTGGGCAAAATCAGTTACCACAACATTCCAACAAGTGTAGGGATGTGATCATTCCCTCTTCTCCAAGAAACGATCCTAACGGTGAACCGAAATCTATAAATACCCAACACCCACTTCACTCATTCCTCACAAGAATCTGATCTAATGTGCTCTAAGTTGAAACCTTTGTTTCATACCTGAGCTAATTTGATCTAGATTAGCATTCGGGGACCCTTTGTAAGTGTTCCTTCGTTCTTTTATTGCTTTTCGAGTCCGAAAGTCAAACTTTGTTTGGCTTTCTGGATTGACCAGTTTATGGTCAATGCGAAGTTCGCTTGAACTTCGCAACGTGATTGTAATCACGATGGTTATAGTCCCTTGTGACTATGCCTACTGATTACCACGTTGTCTAGGGTCATAAGGGTAAGCGATCTAATAAATCGCTTATACCTTCGAACCCGACCCATTTGGTCGATCATTAGGATCCGACCAAGCACTTTAGGTGACCATAGTATATAGGGAATAACCTTCCGAGGTTATACCTTATGGTCACTTCGTTTAAGTAGTTGTATGATAGGTAAGTTTATATGCCTTAGGTAAATTACCAAAATACCCCTTTGATGCCAAAAATTCATTTTAAGCATATGGAACATAACTTTTGGTATCTAAACTGATTTAGCAACAACATTAGACATGTTAAGGCATATTTTACTTATCATAGGGCTAGTTAGGCGTTCCGAACGCGTTTTACGTGAACGACGCGTTAAAGTAGCATAAGCTACCTAAACGGGTCGTAATGGGTCGTAAGCACTTAGGTTAGGTTTCATTTTAGTATGTAGGCCTTGTTAAACCATACTACATGAGTTCCCATACTCATTTGGTTTACGAGCCCTCATTCTATCCGATCCTCCGATATTGGTCCGGTTTATTAACATAGTTACCTATATTAGGTGCCGTTTGATATCCGCGATCTCTAGCATTGATTGGTTGTTACTCAAGGACTACTAAGCAATCTCAAGTGAGTACATAGACCCCTATTTTACTGTTTTCCAAACTGTTTTGGGGTGAAACACATGTGCCTACTTGTCACATTCATGCTTTCCTGTTTTCACATCATATACCTGCTATGTTCGTTAGTACATTATAGTACATGATTTCATTACAATTCATGCTATGTATGCCCATTGTGTGCGTACTTAGTACATTGTTTTACATTACATTTCATGCTATGTATGCCCATTGTGTGCGTACTTAGTACATTGTTTCACATTACATTTCATGCTATGTATGCCCATTGTGTGCGTACTTAGTACATTGTTTCACATTACATTTCATGCTATGTATGCCCATTGTGTGCGTACTTAGTACATTGTTTTACATTACATTTCATGCTATGTATACCTATTGTGTGCGTACTTAGTACATCGCTTCACATTACAATTCATGCTATGTATGCCCATTGTGTGCATACCTTATACATTATTTTACATTACACTTATGCTATGTATGTCCATTGTGTGTATACTTAGTACATTGTCTTACATTACATTTTATGCTATGTATGCCCATTATGTGCATACTTAGTACATTTGTTATTCATCACATACTTACATTTTGACATTTATAGACACAATTCATGATTTACATTAGACATAGACATTCGACATGGTTTTCACACAAACATTTTGACATTTGATTATACATAAACATTTTCTACAATTGTTAAACATTACATCTTGGTGGTTTGGTTTGGTTTGAGTAAGTGATTTAAGTAACGAGGCGTGTGTAATATGATACAAGCATGGTGGATACGCCGCTGGCACTTCCTATATATAAGTGTTTGTATGGTATCACATATTGTAGCGTTATTTAAATCATTTCAATTTGAGACATATAAAATTTTATACAAATAACATACTTTTCCCAAGACATTGAATTACAAACAACTTATCTTATATAAACTCATTTTACATGGTTATCCATTTAACCATACATTATCCTCTTATTTATACATATCATCTGATCTTATCGTTTTTCAAAAGATTTACAAGACAAAGCAAATTACAAGGTTCATGACTAAACATTTTCTCAAACATAAGTCATGAATTCTGTTTTCACAAAACCTATGTATCTCACAGGCATTTTTATGCTAACGTGCCTATTTTCACATGTGTTTTCAGGAGATGATGCATAGGACTTATCAAGACATACTTAGGCGGACCTGTGCCTTAGTGACTTAAAACGAGACAAGAACTAGTTAATTTATGCTATGTACTCTTTGGTTCTTGCTTAAAACCATGTAAACTTTCATGTTTGATTAATAAAACGAAACTTCGATTTCCATGGTTATGAAACATTAATTCTGTTACAACACTCCCCGACGTTTCCGCCACGTTTTGTATGTTCTACGTGGTCGGGGTGTGACACTTGGACCTGGGAGGATCCTTGGACTGTGTGCATTCCCAAATATCCTCCTGAGCTGACGAAGGATCCCTGATGCTGAAAAGAGGATCCCGATGGCTGAAAATAGGATCCCTGAGGCTGGGAGTGAGAGCCAAATGCTTGACTCATAGTTGCTGTTCCATTACGCCTTTCTGATGGACCACTTTGATACTGGATGCCCGGAACTGCCGATTGTAGGGTAGTTACGGCTGGAGTGTCAAAATTCATTGACCTTGGCATCAGAGGAGAGTGATCCTCCACTGATTTCTTCTGTTTCTTGATCTCAGCGATCTCCCGGAGGATCCTTTCATTGGTTTTGTCCTGCTCTTGTGCGTGATTCCTCGTCTGCAAAATCAGAGTTAAAAGATCATTAGTAGTAGGATTAGAAGAAACAGAAGAAGTTGGTGGTTTTGAGAAAATGGGGGTTTGTCTCTTTGCAGCATTTTCAGCATTCTTCTGGGATCCAGAAGGTGGTGGAGGCAAAGGAGGAACGTCCTGTGAAGAACTCATTGCCGGCATAGAGCTTGATGTGTTCTTTGTTGAGGAAGCCATCTGCTTGGTTGTAACGAACCGAAATGACCACAAAAATATGAATCTTCTTAGGAATGAAGCACCAATTGCCCTACGGTGGACGCCAAACTGTTTTGGTCATAAATCAAGCTAAGATAATGCAACCAAACTTTCTGTTGTGAGGTGTGATGCTTGAATCAAAGAACAATGCTAAGGATCACTCAGAAATGTAATGAACAAGTGACACAATGATTTATACGAGGAAAAGCCCTTGATCAAGAGTTGATCTCCGGCATAAAAAACCTCGGGTGATGGAAACTACCGATCACCAACTCAGATTAAACAAAAATGTATTACAACTTTGGATGATAGCGAGCTTGTTACAAGGATCACTAGAGTGTAATGTGCAAAAAGTGTGTAATCGCTAAGCAAACTGTCGAGAGCTGATGAGAGCAGTTACGAGTGTGTGTGTTTAGCCAAAAATAGCCAAGTGTTCTAATTTAGCTCGCTATCCCCTTTTAAATATGGAAAATATCTAATCTAACTAACTATCCGCATTTCATGCAAGTCTTCCACGAACTCCATAATGTCCCTATTAGTCAAGCACGTGCGGAATAAAAAGGGAATATGCTCCGGGAATATCACCAAGACCAAGTCCAAACACGTACTCCTGCAAAACAACATCATATTCAAAGCAGACAATCGTTAGTGTAAGGATCCTCATGATGATCCTGGATCCTGATCCAACAATACTCTCTGAGGATCACTAATTCAAACAGAATTGAGGATCCCTAAGCCCTATAGTAATTGAGGATCACTGATCTTTGGAAAATCCCCCCCTAACAGTAGGCTTAGAAGAAACAGCAGAAGTTGGTGGTTTTGGGAAAATGGGGCTTTGTCTCTTTGCAGTATTTTCAGCATTCTTCTGGGATCCAAAAGGTGGTGGAGGCAAAGGTGGAACGCCCTGTGAAGAAGTGACTGCCGGCATAGAGCTTGAAGTGTTCTTTGCTGAAGAAGCCATATGGTTGAAGGTGATGAACCGAAATGATCACAATGAGCAAAATTTTTCAGAAATGAAGCACCAATAGCCCCACGGTGGGCGCCAAACTGTTTTGGTAAAAAATCAGGCTAGGATAATCCAACCAAATCTTTGTTGTGAGGAATGATGCTTGAAACAATGAACAAAAGTATGAATTACTTGCAAATGAAATGAACAAGTGACACAAGGATTTATACGAGGAAAAAGCCCTTAATCAAGAGTTGATCTCCGCATAAAAAACCTCGGGTGATGGAAACTACCGATCACCAACTATAATTAAACAAATGGTTATACAACTCGGGATGATAACAAGCTTGTTACAAGGATCACTAGAGTGCAATGTGTATGAAATCGCCAAATGAACTGTTGAGAGCTTGCGAGAGTGTGAGTGTTAGCTAACTTAGCCAATTGTTCTAATTCAAGCTTGTTATCCCCTTTTAAAATTAGAAATAACTTTTTTTTTTGGGTAAAGGGTTACCCCGGTGATTCTATTATAGACAACCGCCAAATAAGTACAAGTAGTGAGGATGAATTCCCCACTAGTTCATATACAGGACATGCCCCATATATGTAAACAAAAACCAAACAAACCAAGTTACCACATTAATCTAGCCTACTACAATCATGATAATGACTAACTAGTAGACAAACGAAAAAACAAACAAAAGACGTCAACCACCATCGTCAAAAATGAAATTGCTACCAACTGGCAGCCCCTTAGCATGAAATAGACGCCACCTATCCATTAGACAACTTTATGTGAGAGGTGCTTGCCCCTGTACTGGAAGACGTAGAATGTGTACCCGATGTCATAAACTCATTCGTTTCATCATATACAACCTCTACCTCGTCATCATCAGACTCCTCATTTGGCTCATGTCTCCCTTTATCCCCGTTCCCTCCAACAAACCCAAGTGCGCTAAACGAATTATGTGTTTGAACCTTAGAAGAACTAGTGCTCCTCGCACTCATGTAAGCAGAACTCACTGCCTTTTTCTTTTTATCCACAGGTCTATATTCAAACTTGGGCTTTTGATTGTTAACTTGAAAACCGTTTTTCTTTACATTCTTCTTTGTCTTGACTTCCGTATAACCATCCTCATCTACTTTCGGTCTATATGTTGGAGGTTTCACTGTCGGTCGAATGCGTTTTGGACACTCCTCAGAATCATGCCCAAATACACAGCAGTGGACACATCTCGGAGGTTCCCATTCATACTCCACCCGAATAGTCTCATTAACATATTTGTTCCCATCCAATTCAGGAATAGCCATGGTTAGAGCCTCTTTCAACTCATGATCAGCTGATATTTCAATGAGAGCCCTAGCATAGCTGCTCCTTCCCCAAGCCTCATTACACATATCACTAGTATACGAATCCAGGCGCACAGGGGACCCAATTTTTGAAGCCAACATGCTTAAACCATCATCAGAATATGCCACTAGCGGAACATCATGCAATTTAACCCAAACTGCAACCTTTTTAACCTCTTCTTTTTTAAGGGTGTTTGTAGGAGACCAAATGTTGAGAAACATAGGTTTGTTACGGATCAGCCAAGGTCCCCATTCAAGAACAGTATCCATACCCTTTCTGTCTTCAAACTTGAAGAAAAAGAAACCATTTGAATTCATCATAGTTTTCTGAAGACCATGTTTTTTCCAATTTGTTCTGACAAAATATTCAACTACTGGATATGCAATCCTATCCCCCAGGAAATAACCATAAAGAGTATTTGCTAACCTGTTATTAACCTGGCGAACCGAATCAATCGGAAGCACTACATCCACTCCATCCAATGATACATCTGATTTTAGTTGTCGAAAATTGACTTTAGGAACTTGAACAACCGCATCATTGGCCTTCCTAGTGTTTTCATCTTCATTCTGATTCTGAATTGAATCCCCACCCCTCTTAGTATCACCCTGCTCAATTCGTTCATGTAGGACCACATCCGCATAAGATTGGACATGAGCATTATCATCTTGATTCAGATTTTGAACTCGAGTAGGACTAATATCATTCACCGGTAACACAAATGCTACCTTTCTCTTGTCAAAGACTTTCGCATAATTCTGATTAGGAGAATCAGAACAACCAATAACATGTTCAGTATCATTAAGCGGCATCATAAAACATACCTTCTTACTCGGCATTTCAGAAACCCTAGTCGCCAAAACTGATGTTTGTCTTGGCTCAAATGTTTTACCGTCAATGTTCTTAATTTTTTTGGCAAACACATTTGAGTTTTCTGCAGTTTGGCTCTCCATTCGGACAGATTGTGATCAACAACCCAGCCAAAACAAAGAAAATAGAAGATAAAGAAACCTGCTGAAACCCTAAAGCAAAAAAGAACCAGCCGCACCACCTTCGCAAACAGAAAACCACGACTACAAAACCCTAATCTCGAAATCTGGAATCACCTTAATAGCGCCGAAAACAGAACAACTAAACCAGATGTAAGCCGAAATCAGATGTAAAGCCGAAATCAGACTAACGAAATCAGAGCCGAAATCAGAAGCGCAAATGCTAAACAACCAGCTACACCCCCGTTTGCAAACAGAAATAAAAGCCGAAAACAAAACCCTAACTACAAACCCTAATCCGAGAACAATTGAATAACACCTAAGGATCGATCATAATCCTAAGCTGATAAATTAGAAATAACTTAAACAACTAACTATCCACAATTCGTGCTAGCCTCCCACTAATTCCATAACGGTTACTCCAGCTGAACACGTGCAGCATATTCTCCAAGAATATCGGCAAGACCAAGTCCAACATGTATACTCCTGCAAAACAAACTCAAACATAGCGAAGGCAACCGTTTCTGTAAGGATAACCATAAGGATCCTGAATCCTGATCCTGCAACACCTTTTGAGGATCCTTAATTCAAACAGAATTGAGGATCCGTGATCCTGGCACTATTTGAGGATCCGTGATCCTTAGGTATAGAAAATCTATCCCTAACAGTTATGTAATTACAACCAACAAGTTTATCCACATTATCGAAATCGTTATTAATTTAATATAAACCATTTTATTCATTTTCGAAACTATCGTTAAAAACATCGAAAACATTTAACACATATGAATCACCCCAAAACAATCGAAAACAGTAAAATAGGGGAACTATGTACTCACTTGAGAATGCTTAGAAGTCTTGAATAACAACCAAGCAAAGCTAGAGGGATCACAGAAATCAATCGGCACCTAGTATAAATAACTATGTAAATAACCGGACCTAAATCGGAAGATCGGATAGGATGAGGTTTTGTAAACCAAATGAGTATTGGAACTCATATGATATGGTTTAACAAAGCCTACATACTAAATCTAAACCTAACCTAAGTGCTTACGACCCATTACGACCCGTTTAGGTAACTTACGCTACTTTAACGTGTCGTTCGCGTAAAACGCGTTCGGACCGCCTAACTAGTCCTATGACAAGTATTATATGCCTTAACATGTCTAATAATGTTACCTAACCAGTTTAGATATAAAAATTTAGGTTTTTTTTTGGTAAAGGGTTACCCCGGTGATTTTATATATTCACAAACAAAAAGAACATGTAGCGTGGAAGAGTTCCACACTAGATCATAAATGGGACATGCCCCAAATATGAAAACTAGAACAATACAAACAAGACAACCTCAGCACTACTACTAGACTACCAACTAGGAATCCGAACACATTCAGCTATCTATGCATATAATACATTAATCATTACTATCAACGACTGCATCCTCATAAATGTTCAAGTTAGCCAGCACCTTCGTCACTTGAGTCGAGGCCTTGAACTTCATACCCATTAGCTTGTACCGAGTTGTAGCTATGATTTCCTGCACTAACATGTCAGGAGGCCTCGTATGGTTTTTAAACAATCTGTTGTTTCGCTCCCTCCAAATGTAATAAGCAGCAGCAGCAACACTAAGCTTGGCGACAACATTAGCAATCATCTTATGCAATTTTCTTTGACATAAGTTGCATAAAATATCATTCCATACTGGTTTATTGCTCTCCATGCCAGCATGACTTCTAACTGAATACCAAACCTGGGACGAGTATTCACACTCAAAGAAAAGATGAGCATGAGAATCAACGTTCTTATAACATAGAAGGCAACATATCATGTTCATACTTTGTCTCCTACCCCAAGGTGCGGAGACTTCTTGTAGAGTGGGAGATTCGTGGGGATCACGTGGACGACGATGGCGGCTGATTAGTTTGTTTCATGTCACATTTGTCTAGATTTTAGTCTAGTTGTCTCCTTGTTTTGTTTGGATGTTTATGGTTGTTTTTTGTTTTTACTTTCATGGGGCATGTCTCATGATTGAACTAGTGTAGACCTTCTACACTACTTGTTTTGTTTGTTTGTGAATATATAGAATCACCGGGGTAACCCTTTACCCAAAAAAAAAATACTTTGTCTCCTACCATGATTCCAATAGAGAATTTTGTCTTGAGTCAACAGCTTTTTCCTCATGATTAACCAGACAAGAAAAGCATGTTTTGGAATACATTGAGCAAACCAAACAACCTCCTTCCAGCTAAGTTCAATGTCACGAGAGCGGATAGTTTCCCAAACCACTGAATTCGAAAACTCCATAAGCTTATTGTCAACCTTCCAAAATATTTTGTCTTGGGTGTGTTGTAAAAGATTATAGTCGCCAATATCATTAAGCACAGGGAACAGATTCAGCCATTACACTGGCCATAGCCACCTCCCCTCATTCCAAATATCCGAGACTCTAGAGGACAATTGAAAACCTCCATACGCTATCATTCTAGGAGAGATTAACCTGTTTAAAGGACCCAATCTACACCAAGTGTCATACCAAGCAGATGTTGATTGCCCATGTCCAATCTTTGACCATATAAATGGTTGAATCAGCGGCCTAATCTGGAGGATTTTCCTCCAGCTCCAACAACATATAGCTGGGATGCGGCAATCCCAAAAGTTTCTTTCCTTCAATCGATACGAGTAGATCCACCCCACCCATAGAGAATCCCTTTTAGTAATAATGCTTCAAGCATGAGTTGCCATCAAAGCATTATTCATCTCACTTATATGTTTTATACCCAGGCCTCCTTCATATTTTGGCAAACAAATGGCTTTCCACAAGAACTTAGCTCTACCTTTTTGCATAGGACCTTGACACCAAAGAAATCCACACAACTTGGCTTCCAACTCCTTTGTTATTTTTGCTGGTAATATGAAGACCGAACACCAATATATATGCATCGCCGATAGAATAGAAATCACCAGCTGAAGACGACCAGCAAATGAGAGCCACTGATTCTTCCAGGATGTAATTCTTTTATCTAACCTCTCCACTAGAACATTGCAATCAACATATTTGAGACTAGATGAAATCAAAGGAACTCCGAGGTATCGAATAGGCAAATTACCTTCCACGAAAGGCATTTGGCTGAGAATGGCCCGTTTAATATGATCCGGCACATTGCAAAAATAAACAATGCTCTTCGGAATGCTTGGAACTAAACCCGACATATTAGTGAAATCACTAATTGACCTCATTATACACTTTACCGAGTCAATATCCCCTCTCGCAAAAAGGAAAAGATCATCGGCAAAACATAAGTTTATAATTCGCTGCTTTTCGCATTTGTTGTGAAACCGAAACAAGTTATCTACACTTACAGTTCCTTGCAACGTCAACGTGAGAATTTCCATGACAAGAGTAAATAAATACGGTGACAGTGGATCACCCTGTCTAAGACCCCTCTTCCCCTTGAAATACCCATGCAAATTACCGTTAACCGAAATAGAATAAGAAGCCGTAGTGACGCATGTTATAACCCATTCCACCATTTTCAAGTGAAATCCAAACCCAATCAAAACTTTTCTCAAGAAATTCCAGTTCACCGTATCATAGGCTTTTTGGATATCCACTTTAAAAGCACATCTAGGAGGACCATTCTGCCTATGATAATTATGCATAAGTTCCTGTGTCAACAAAATATTGTCTGAGATTTTCCTGCCAGGAATGAATGCCGATTGGTTAATGCTAACAATGCTACATAAAGAGTCCTTCATTCGATCCATCAGAATTTTGCTTATACATTTATAAAGAACATTACAGCAAGCTATCGGTATGTAGTCTGTAACCACTGACGGCGTCTGAACTTTTGGGACTAGGGCTACAACCGTATGATTCCACTCTTGCAACAGCTTCCCTTTATCAAAGAAATCTTTTATCGCTATAATTATATCTTCCCCAATAACACTCCAAGCCGTTTTGAAAAAAGCTAAAGTATAGCCATCCGGACTCGGAGCTTTGTTTTCCGATATAGAAAACATGGCTGTTTTTATTTCTTCACTTTGGACTGGCCGAACCATATGATGAGCAACTAAATCATCGAGTTTATGCGAGAATAAATCTGGAGCCGGTTCTAAGGAAACATCGTTAGCAGAGAATAATCAATGTTTCCTTTGCGGATGATTTGTTTATTTTTGTGCATGCTGATATTTGCTCGGTTAAGAAGGTTAGAGATGCTTTGGATATGTTCACAAGATGTTCAGGTTTAGTGCCGAGCCCAGCCAAAAGCACTGCATATTTTTCGAATGTCCCGTCTTCGGTCAAGCAAGAGATCCTTTCTCTGATGCAGTTTCAGGAAGGTTGCCTTCCGGTTCGCTATCTTGGGGTGCCCCTTATATCAACAAAGCTGAGTTTTAAAGATTGCAAAAGTCTAATTGAGCGTATGGAGTCAAAAATTACAAGCTGGTTATCTAAATCTTTATCTTTTGCGGGTCGTCTTCAGCTCATAAATTCAGTTTTATCCGCAATGCACATTTATTGGGCCTCCGTCTTCATTCTTCCAGTTCGTGTCACTTCAGAATTGGAGAAGAGAATGCGTCGTTTTCTTTGGAATGCTGGATCGGCTGGTAGGGTTCGAGCAAAAGTTGCTTGGTCCGATGTGTGTTTACCTAAGCACGAGGGTGGATTGGGTATTCGTAATATTATGGATGTTAATAATGCCCTTATGGCAAACCATATATGGAGTATCTTATCGAAACGGCAATCTCTGTGGGTGCAGTGGATCCACTCCTACAAATTAAAGGGTAGAAGTTTTTGGGAGATTCCGAGTAGAGGTAGTATGAGCTGGGGGTGGCGTAAAATTTTATCTATCCGCAACTTGGTTCGTCCGTATCTTGGTATTATGATCCGAAGTGGTGCCCAAACTAACATTTGGTGTGATAATTGGTGCCCATTGAGTCCGTTTACATCATTCATTACCCCGAGATTTATTTCTAATGCAGGATTTAATATGAAGTCTACGGTTGCTGATTTAGTTGATGATTCAGGCCAGTGGAGAGGGCCGCAAGCGTGGTACGACCTTTTTCCGGTATTGATAAATTTGCAAGCCCCAAATCTTGTTCACAATGTTCCTGATAAACTTACATGGAAAGATTTGGAGGGTAAAGAAAGATATTTCAGCTCAAAGGAAGTGTGGAACAACATTAGGGGCCGAGGGGATATGGTTACATGGTCTAATATGATATGGTTTTCACAGTGTATTCCGAGGCACTCGTTCCATATGTGGTTGGTTATTAGGAATAAACTCAAAACTCAAGACCGTCTTTCGAGTTGGGAAGCAGGAAGCGATACAAATCTTAGGCTTATGTGTTGCCCGCTTTGTTGCCATGGACGTGACTCACGCGATCACCTTTTCTTCCAATGCAGTTTTTCAGCGAAAGTTTGGAATAAGGTCAAAGATTTGGTTAACTTGGAGAGTGTTGATGACTCGTGGGGATCTATTGTTGCATGGATGGATCTAAAGGCTTCTTCGAAGAACATGGATGTGATTGTGGCCAAAATTTTGATTGCGGCTACGACATATTTTATTTGGCAAGAAAGAAATAATAGATTATTTTCTCAGAAACAAAGCACAGTTGAGGCGGTGATGGAGATGATCAGGAGCACAGTCCGTTTGAAGATTATGGGGCTCAAGTTTCGTGGGAGGGAGAGCCGGAATAGATTATTAACGGCATGGAAGATTTACTCTAATGATGAAGAAGAAGACCCGGGCTAGAAGCTTACATTTCTAGTTGATCGTGTGATTTGTTTTAGGGCTGTTTGTGTTTTTGGTTGTTGCTTTTGCATGTTAACTTTCTGGTTGTTTTTCTTGTTTGGTTCCTAGTCTTGGTATGCCAAGTCTAGTTGGTGTGTTCACTTTGACACACCCTTGTACTTATTTGGTTGATTTATAAAGTTTACCGGGGTAACCCTTTACCCAAAAAAAAATCTTCAAAATGATTTACAAAGGCCCCTGGAACTTCACCACCTTCATATATTTGCCTGTTTCTGTCTTTAACAATATTGATCCTGTTATAATGATTTTTGCATTTAAGGGTCATATGAAAAAAGGCTTTATTCGAATCACCAGCCGCTAACCATTTAACTTTCAATTTTTGCTTTAGAAAAAGCTCTTCATCTAAACAAGCCACTTGAAAATCTTGAAGGCATTTAGCTTCTCTATCTCTCAACTCGGGATCCGAGGGATTCAAATCAACTTGTTTTTGCAACTCATCCATAGCATTCCTCAACTTATTAACTTTGTCATGAAGATTTCCTTGCTCAAATAACATCACTCTAAATGGATTTTTTAGAAGTCTAAGTTTTTTTACAACCCGGAATTGGTGAACACCCTCAATTCTTTCTTTCCATTTATCGCTAACAATGTCCATAAATTTCGGCTTGTGAACCAGAAAGTTTGCAAATTTAAATGGCTTTGGCTTGCATCGATTCATACCTGGACACTTTAGAATACAAGGGGAGTGATCCGAGGTTCTATAAGGTTGGAAAATAGCCGTAGAAGTAAGAAACATATCCGTAAAAGCCACGTTACACATGATCCTATCTATTTTCTTTAAAATGCCCATACCCGTCTTTGGTTTTTTGATTCCATGTGTAGTGCATCCCCGTACTATTAACATCGAACAATTCCACATTATCAATGCATTCCTTGAAATCTCGCATACCTGTACATAGTTTGGACGATCCCATGGAGTTATCATCCAGTTGTAAAGCACAATTAAAATCCCCCATACAAATCCACGGCTTATCCACAACAAATCTCTTATGACAAACCAAGGTATCCTACAAACGCCTTCGATTCATGTAATAATTATCAGCATAAATTATAGAACAGAAAACTACCTTTTGCTCTTTCTTGAATAACACTTGGGTATGCATAACTTGATCCGTTTGGTCAATAACCATAACATCCATGATTATCGGATCCCACCCAAGAATAATATGAGTTCCCTTCGGGCATTGGTTGCCATTTGACGTCCAATCCCAGTTTTTAAAGACACACTTACAAACTTTAACAAGCCCCAAAACATCAACATGAGATTCTAATATAGCGCACATGCTTAGCTGGCATTCTTTAACAAAATAACGAGCCTCCTTTTGTTTTAGCGAGCGGTCCAGCCCCCTAATATTCCAAGAGGCTATCTAACCATTTAAACCCTTCATTGCAGGAGTGCTTGCCCCTGTTTTGTTGTTTGATGTCATGAAGTCAGCCGTTTCATTATGAACTTCAAACACTTCCTCGTCCTCTGACTCACCATCCGTATCATCCGTAAATTCATTTCCTAAATTGTTACTAGTGGAAGCAAAACTTCTACCAGTTCCTTCTTTAAGAATAGTCTCCGGGTCATTGCTTAATACTTCAAACGGATTAGTAATTGAAATTTGCTTATGTCTCGAAGCATCTACCTTTTTCTCATTCACTTGATTCACCTTAGGAGCTTGGGTTTTAGGCCGATACTCGAACTTTGGCTTACTAATCTGAACTCCATTCTTCTTAGCCACTTTGCGCTTATTAACCTACATATATCCTTCTTCATCAACTTTTTTAACAGTTTTTGAAGTGGCTCTTATTTGTTTCGGACACGTATCCTCCAGGTGACCAAAAACACAACAATGTGCACATCTATGTGGTAACCATTCATACTCCACATACATTTTTTCTATTATAAAACCTTCGCCATCGATATCTGGTATAGCCATAGTAAGCTCCTCTTTAAAATCTTGATCCGTGGATATTTCTATAAGGGCTCGAGCATAACTACTCCTCCCCCAAGCATCCATGCACATAGCAGTTGTGTAAGAATCCAAGGCTTTCGGTTCACCAATAGCCGTGGCAATTAAACTCAGCCCGTCCTCCGTATAGGCCGCAATTGGTACATCATGAATTTTTACCCAGACCTGAATTCTCTTAACATCTTTTCATTCCAGCTTAATGGTAGGAGTCCACACATTCAAGATAAGGGGTTGCGATCTGATGATCCATGGTCCTGATTCAAGCGCATTCATCATTCCTTTGTGGTCTACAAATTTAAAGAAGAAAAATCCATTTGCATTCATCATCGATTTTTGAATCCCATATTTCTTCCAGTTGTTTCTTTCATAATACTCCACCACCGGATATGCCACCCTATCTCCCAAAAAATAACCATACAAGGTATTTGCAAGTGTTTCTTGAACTACTCGTACCGATTCACGTGGCAGAACCAAATCACAACCATTATGGCTTTCAGCAGATTTGAGATGCTAAAAATTTACCTTCACGTCGTTTGTTTTTACCACTGATTCAGCATATGTTTTCGGCTTCACAACATTACCTCCATCATCTTGTATGACATTATCAGCTTCCATATTGCCCAAATCATGCAGACTAGATTCAGAACTGGTTATCGGCGCATTATCCCCTGGAACCAAATTCGTTACTTTCGTTAATTCATCAATAATGTTTATCAATCTAGGTTCAGTAGTTTGTTGGGGTTTCGAAACACCCCTTTTCGGTAGCAAAGGGTTACCATCAATGGTAAAACCCTTATTCGTAGGATCCCTATTCAGCAATGAAGGCTTCCCTCGTAACCCTTGTACCCCAGGTTTCTTACGTTCATCCATCCCAGAAGATTCAACTCTCACCAAAACCAAATCAAAAACCCAACATGCATCAGAAAACCAGAGAACCAGAATACCAAAAGAAGACATAGCAAACAAAAAACCCTAATCCTTTAAACCCTAGTATCAATCCTGAACCCTTAATCGATTAAACCAGAGTATCAATCTAGCTAAATTAATCTCAGTTAACCGCAATCAATGACAACCAGTTTAATAAATCAGGGTTTCGAAACTGATCTCTAAGGCGGCGATTGAAAGAAACAAAGACAAAAACCCTAGTTTTGGATCGATCCCTAATGCTAACTAGTTCGTTATAGAATTTTGAATGATCAAAACTCTAATCACAGACTGTTATGCAAAAGATCACAAAGAAAAACAAGGGATTCATGTTGAACAAGAAATCGCCTAAAGGAGAGAGAGCATAATAAAAATTTAGGTTACATATGCTTAAAATGAATTTATGCGTAAAAAGGGCATTTTGGTCATTTTCCTAAGGCATATAAACTACAAATCGCCTAAACGTGAGTACTGAACTGGTACTTAGGACTGAAGTTATACCTTATGATCTCTCCTTCTGGCGATTTTGTTCTTCATGGAATCCTCGTTTTTCTTCGTGATCTGATGCATAACAGTCTGTGATTAGAGTTTGATTCGTCATATCTCTATAACGAACTTGTTAGCATTTGGGATCGATCTAAAATTAGGGTTTTTTCTGTCTTCTTCTACAATCGCTGCTCTAGTTCTTCAAGTCGAAACCCTGATTTATTATACTGGTTGTTATTGGTCACGGTTAACTGAGATTAATTTAGCTAGATTGATACTCTGGTATAATCGATTAAGGGTTAAAGATTGAAACTAGGGTTTGAAGGATTAGGGTTTTACGGTTTTCTGTGTTCTTGGTTTTCTGGTTTTCTGGTCTTCGTGTTTGTGCTGCATGGTGTTTTTCTGAGTCTTGTTGAAGTGAGAGGAGTATTTTTTAAATGAATGAACGTGGAAAATCTAGGGGTAACACCCCGAACAAGGATTACTTTGATCTGGATGGGTATCCGCTATCTCCGATTGCAACCGATCAAGTGAAGGAACCGAGTGTTGATGGGTCTACGCCTGGTACAGTTCCTGTTCGAGGTATTGGATTACGTGTGACTAACATTGAAGGTAACTCTATGATGCCGAGGAGAGGTATGTTTTTTACAAATAATGTTTCGGTCTTAGATGGGTTGGCGGCCATATCAAAACCCGTGAATCTGGATAATGTGGTTAGACATAATGTGGAGGATAATGAGGGAGAGAAACATCAAAACAAGGATGATGGGAACCAGCCAACGTCTGGGAATTTAGGAAAACAAGTGTCTTATGCTGAATCTGTTAAGGGTGCTAGTTCGAACAAAGCGGGTAGTCAGATTCCAAAAGAGTCTGTTAAAGTTAATTTCAGGAAGATGGAACCGGAGAGTAACATGGACGGGGTGGATGTGGTTATTCCAGTTGAGTCGGTTAAGCAGGTTAGTGACAGATTTGCTAATACTCTATATGGGTACTTCTTGGGTAAACGTTTGGCGTTCCCTGTTGTCGAGTATTTTGCTAAAAACCAATGGGCTAAATATGGTTTAACAAGATTAATGATGAACTCAAAAGGATTTTTCTTCTTTAAATTCAAGTCAAAAAGTGGATTGGAAAAACTGATGGAGGATGGTCCATGGATGATTCGAAATGTCCCGATTATTTTGAATGAATGGTCTTTGTCGGTGTCTTTAGCTAAAGAAGATATTAAGGCTATTCCTGTGTGGGTTAAGATGCATGATGTACCATTAGCGGCGTTCACTGAGGATGGATTGAGTTTGTTAGCATCTAAGGTGGGTGTTCCGAAAATGTTAGACTCATACACGGCTTCGATGTGTTTAGAATCTTGGGGTAGAAGTAGTTTTGCTAGAGCCCTTATTGAGGTGAATGCTGATTCGGAACTTAAAAGGAACGTTAAGGTTGCTGTTCCAGGGTTGGAAGGTGGTGGTTTCTTAATGACTGAGGTTAAAATTGAGTATGATTGGGAACCGCATAGGTGTGCCAGTTGCTGTGTTTTCGGTCATGATGATGCTACTTGTCCAAAGAACCCTTGTAGGAAGATGGAGGATGGTAAGAAGACTGATGCTGATGGGTTTCGAGATTTCAAGGGTAAAAATAAAAAAACTACTCAGCAAGGGATTCAGATCCATAACAACAAGCCGAAAATGGTGTATCGCCCGGTTTCTAAAGTTAAACCTCAGGCGGATAAAGGTGCTTCATCTTCGGCTCAGGTCAAAGTTTCTAACTCGTTTGGTGCGTTACAAGATGAGGAAGTGGTTAATTTAGCTGATGGTTCGGATACTAACATGTTTGATGGGCTGCGTGATGATACTGATCTGGATCAGCAAAATGTTCCGTCTGAAGCTGAAACGACAAAACCAAAGCAAAATCAGTACAAAAGCTCCTCTATGGAGGAAGTGATTGTGGATACAGTGGGTGTTGATGATTTAATAGCTGATGTTTCGAAAGCCGGTGGAAACAAGAAGGGGAACCAAGACTTTAAGGGTGCAAGCACACTCGGAAAAGATGGTATCCATGGGTAGCTTAGCGTCTTGGAATATAAGGGGTCTGAACCGCACCCCTAAACAAAAAGAGGTTCGGCAGGTGATGTTAGATAATCATTTGCAAGTGTGTGCAATTATGGAGACTCATGTAGATGCGTCTAATATTTCTGATGTCTGTAAAAAAGTTTGCAATTCATGGAGTTGGGCTACTAATGCAAATTATTGCACGAGAGGTACTAGAATAATGGTTGGTTGGGATGCTAATTTAGTTGATGTGATGATTCTTCACCAAACGGACCAAGTGGTGCATACTCAGGTGATGTTTAAGTTGGATAGAAAATCTCTTTTTGTGTCTTTTGTTTATGCGGAAAATTCTTACAAGGATAGGAGGGAATTGTGGAAGAATTTATTGGCGCACCGTATGTTCATGCGTGACAAACCATGGGTGATGATGGGAGATTTCAACTCTTCTTTATCTAGTGATGATACAAGTGTAGGATCTTCTACGCTTAACATAGGGGACCGGGAGTTTAAGGAGTGTGTTTATGAGCTGGAAATGTTTGATGTTAATAGCTCGGGCCTACATTTTACTTGGACGAATAATCAATATAAAAAAGGTCCCATTTTAAAGAAGATTGACCGTATAATGTGTAACATACATTGTATTGATATGTTTCCTAATGCTTCGGCGTTTTTTCATCCCTATCGAGTGTCGGATCATGCTCCTAGTATATTAAAGCTGCCGAATGTGACTAGGGACAAACCAAAGCCGTTTAAATTTGTTAACTTGGTGGCTGAAAAGGATGGGTTTATGGAAGAAGTTAAGCGAGTTTGGCAGGCTAATATTGATGGTTATCGTATGTATCAAGTTGTGAGGAAGCTGAAGTTGTTAAAATCTCCTCTTCGGAAATTATTTCATAAACAGGGCAATCTTCATGAGAAGGTCAAGAGTGCTAGAAAAGCTTTAGATGTGTGCCAAATGAGCTTAGATGGTGATCCGTTAAATGAAGACATTTTAGCTCAACATGGTATATTACTTCAACAATATAAGGAAGCCGTTCATGATGAGGGATCCTTTTTTAAGCAAAAATCTAAGGTAGAGTGGCTTGCGGTGGGAGACTCAAATACGAAATACTTCCATAATGTCGTGAAAACAAAAAATCATCGAAGCCGTATTTTCTCTGTTAGAGATGCTATGGGAACTCTACACGAAGGGGGAGCAGTGCCTCAAGTGATGGTTGAGCACTATACGAAATTTTTTGGAAGCACGGGTGAAATCAGCTTACACCCAACGCCGGAGTTATTCCGGAAAGTGCTTCATTCTGATACAGCGAGTAACATGGTGCGGATGGTAACGGAGGAGGAAGTTAAGGCGGCTATGTTCTCTATTGCGGGGAATAAAGCGCCTGGCCCGGATGGCTTCACTTCAGTGTTCTTTAAGAAGTCTTGGGAGGTTATCGGGAAAGACGTTTGTGGTGCTGTGCAAGATTTTTTCCAGAATGGTAATCTGCTTCAGGAGCTCAATCACACGATTCTTGCTTTAATTCCAAAGGTAGCTACCCCTTCGACTATTTCTGATTATAGGCCTATTTCTTGCTGTAATACTCTGTACAAGTGTATCAGCAAGATAATTACGAATCGCATTAAGGAAGGGTTGGCCGATATTGTTAGTATTAATCAGTCGGCGTTTGTTCCTGGTAGAAGAATATCGGATAATATTTTGTTAACCCAGGAATTAATGCACAACTATCATCGAGATGCTGGACCCCCAAGATGTGCTTTTAAGGTTGATATTCAAAAGGCGTATGACACGGTTGATTGGAATTTCTTAAAACAAATTTTAATGGGCTTTGGGTTTCATAGGAAGATGGTGTGTTGGATAATGAGGTGTGTAACATCAACTTCATTTTCAGTGGCGCTTCATGGTAATCTGTATGGGTATTTTAAGGGGAAGAGAGGGTTGCGTCAGGGTGATCCGATGTCTCCTTATCTTTTTACGTTGGTGATGGAGGTTTTAACGTTGATTTTGATAAAGGAAGTTACAGTATCGAATGATTTTAGATTTCATAATAAATGTCAAAAACAGAAAATAATAAACTTGTGCTTCGCGGATGATCTTTTTTTGTTTGCTCGAGGGGATCAACCGTCAGCTAAAGTTATTATGGAGTCTTTGAACGCATTCAAGAATATGTCAGGCCTCGTTCCTAGCATGAATAAGAGCACTGTTTTCTTTTGCAATGTGTCAACCGGTGTGAAGGACCGTATTCGTGATATTATGCCGTTTGAGGAAGGTAGGCTGCCAGTCCGATACCTTGGAGTCCCTTTAATAACATCTAGACTTACTTACAAGGATTGCAAGCGGCTAGTGGAAAATATGGAATCAAGAATAACGGACTGGAAAACAAAGACGTTATCTTTTGCAGGTAGGCTTCAACTGATTCGTTCGGTGCTAGCATCCATGAATATTTATTGGGCCTCTATGTTTGTTTTGCCAAAGCGTCTAGTTAAGGAGCTGGAGGATAGGATGAGGCGTTTTCTTTGGGCTCAGGGTAACAACATAAAAGGGAAAGCTAAAGTGAAATGGAGTAACGTGTGTTTACCGAAAAAAGAAGGAGGGTTGGGGATTCGTAGAGTGTGGGATATGAATATAGCTCTTATGGTAGCTCATGTTTGGAGTATTCTTACGGGTCGAGAGTCTCTATGGGTCAAATGGATTCATGAGTATCGTATTCGTAAAAGAAGTTTCTGGGATATTCCAAGTAGAAATAATGAGACGTGGACATGGAGGAAAATCCTTCAAACTCGATCTATCATACGTGACCGTATATGGATTAAAATTGGAAATGGTAATAGAACGATGGTATGGTTTGATAAATGGGATGTTGTTTGTCCGCTGATATCGTTTATCACTCCAAGGATGATAGCTAATGCGGGTTTTGACTTGAGCTCCACAGTTGCCAATGTGTGTGATCCGGGAGGCTGGAGGTGGCCGAACACTTGGCTGATTCGGTTCCCAGAGTTGAATAATATGCAACCGGTAATCTTTCAACCGAACGTCCAGGATAGGGTTGTATGGAGAACGAGATTGGGTATAGATATGGATTATCAAACTACGTGTGTTTGGGATGATATTCGGCCTCATCAGAATGAGGTGTCTTGGGCTAGTCTGGTGTGGTATCCTCAAGCTATTCCTCGTCACTCGTTTCTTATGTGGCTGCTTATTAATAAAAAACTGAAGACGCAGGATGTGATAAGTACATGGGCTTCATCGGGTAACTATAATTTCAATCTTATGTGTTGTTCCTTATGCACATCTGGACCTGATTCACATCAACACCTGTTCTTTGCGTGTCATTATGCAACACAAATTTGGCATGGCGTTAGGGGGAAGGTGGAGATGGGATCGATTAATTCCTCATGGGATGAGATTTACACGTATTTGTTAATGTTTGCGGATTCAAAGAAGGCTGAGCATGTGATTATGAAGCTAGTGGTAGGGGCGTCCGCATATTTTGTCTGGCAGGAGCGGAATTATCGTCTTTTTTCTAGAAAGAAAAGGAGTACGGATCAACTTATTGAAGTGATCTTGAATACGGTTCGAATGAAGTTACACACTATGAAGTTTAAGGCCACAAATTACGCTACTAGAGTCTTGCATGAGTGGAGGCTTCCTAGAGGTTTACTGGTTCAGGATGATGACTGCGGCTAATGTTTTATGCTTTTAGTTAGTATGTAGTTGGTTGTCTAGTTTTTTTTGTTTGCAGTTTTGCTTGTTCACTCAAATATGGCATGTCGTATTTGAGAACTGGGGTCGTGTTCTTGGCTCCCACTTGGTTTGTATTGTTTGTTTTCGAGTGATATAAAAGTTGACCGGGGTAACCCTTTACCCAAAAAAAAAAATTAACTAAACGAAGTGACCATAAGGTATAACCTCGGAAGGTTATTCCCTATACAACTATGGTCACTAAACATGCTTGGTCGGATCCTAATGATCGACCAAACGGGTCTAGTTCGAAAGTCTAAGCGGTTGATAAGACCGCTCGACTTACGACTCTATACAAGCACTATACTAAAAGTGACGAGCTAAACATGTTAAATCATGTTTAGTTAAGTTAGAAAACAGGTTTTGATATCAAAACAAAGGGTTTTGATACCCAAGAGTGGTTTGGTTACAAGATACGCATGAATACACATTTTTGGCCGAAACTATGACTCGTCACTACGCCTAATCAACGTGGTAATCTGTAGGTTTAGTCACACGGGACTAAAACCATTGTGATTACGCTCACGTTACGAAGTTCAAACGAACTTCGTGTTGACCATAGACTGGTCAAGCAGAAAGTCAAACACTGTTTGACTTTTACGCTTAAAACGCATAAAAGCACGAAAGAATACTTACAAAGGGTCCAAGCTAGAAGATGTTGATTCAAATTGCTCAGGTATGAAGTGTTAAACCCCAACTTAGAGCTATTTGAATCAGATTGTGAGGAATGAGAATGAAGGTGTTGGGTTTATATAGATTTTGGTAAACCGTTAGGATCATTTCTCGTATTTCGTGCTTCGATCTTGGCCCTCCACTTGGGCACATGGTTTTCAAAACCATGGGAATACTTAAAACCATCAAATTCCAGCCCATAGAGTGCAAAACGTTGTGTTAAAACCATCAAAACCTCAAAAATGGACCAAGTTCAATGTATCTGCCAGAAATTTCAAAAATGGTCCCTGCACTTGTAAAACTTGATTTTTGGCACTTTTAAGCCCAGTTAACCCCATTTCAAGGCTCTAATATAAAGTTAAAGTATAAGGAACTTGAAATGTGCTCAAAAATATCTCGGATGTCGGTTCGTTTGGTCATACGGTTACGTTGTTTGGTTAATTACGACGGAAATCGTAACGAACGCAAAAACAAATTAAGCGACGAATGGAATTTTATCATTCCAATCACCAAAATAAAATATCCTAATGATTACAAAATTTTTTGGATGTCCGGATATATTCAGAACGTAAGATATGCGCGTAAATGCAAACTTATGCACTTTTTGACGCTTTTAGTCCCTATTGATCAATAAAGTTTATTTTAGCATACCGAACCCCTCAAAGGCTATCTCTAAGCTATGTAAAGGATATTTAGGGTATGTTTAACTTATGATCAAGTTCCGGTATGTTCGTTACCATACAAATCGGTATAGTTTCGTAGTTTGACACAAATAGTCCCTGCGATCGAACAAACTTGATTTTGACACACCAAACCATCCAAAACTTATTTATAAGTTATGTGAAGGTTATTTAAGGTATGTTAAGCCTATGTCACTACTCCGTAGTGTTTGTCGCGTTAGACTGATTACGTTTACATATCAGTTCGCGTATAACTTTCCAGAAAGCGATTTAGAGCTCGAAATCGAACAAGAATTGATATGTGCAAACAATAGACATATTTATACAAATACCAAGATTGAAACACAATATTTCATTGATTTGGTATTTGTTTGATGGCCGTGGAGGCACAAATGTCACAGCCTCCCCTACTTCAGGAAATTTCGTCCCAAAATTTAATTAGATGAAACTTGTGAGAGCTCGAAACATGAAGTCGAAAAGATAAGACAACACTGGTTAGGGTTCTGAACTTCTAGTAACTTTAAATAACATCATGCTTGCAATGTAAGAGGGACACTTATATACAAGTATATGAAGCGCCATTGGTGCGTCCACCCGTACCTCCATTACATTGTTCACTTTTCGTTATTGTTGCCACTATAGGTTCTTAAACATGATAAATCTTACTAGGGTTGCTGTGCACTTAATTTCATAATTATGTACGCGTCCATAATTACGTAATTCTTTGCATAGTCCGCACAATGCATTTTTAAAATGTGTAGGGGAAAACCAAATGAACAAACCTGTGATGAGTGTGACTAGACCACCCTAGGGTCCCTTTAATTAAATCAATAAATGATTTTTTTAAATAGACCACCAAAGAGTCTTTTCAGTTATATCATCACATGCCATTCTTAACTAGATTCTGAATCAATCTTTTTAACTAGACCACTCAAAGGGTCTCTTTCGAATTATGGAATGATACTATATAATCGAAGGGTCTTAACTATTACGTAGAAGCCCATTAAGGATTTAAGGTAGTACCTTTTTGAATATCCTACTATGAATCTCTCATATGAAGATATGGAAGATTGTACGAGGATTTGGATAACGAAAATCGGATCACACAAAAACATAAAAGAGAACACATAAACACATGATCACTTAATCGCATAATCGAATAATTGTTTAATTTGACCTTTAATTTGTTATCTTTGGACACGGGTATTTAAAGCACACCAGGAATCCAATTCGTGGATTTCATTTGGCACTTTAAACATTTTCAAGAATCTAACTATGAAGATAGGAAGATTTTAATAGGAATTCGGCTTTGTCCTTATTGAATTGTAATGTACATATTAAGGCATACGAATAATTCAATCAAGGGTGAATTTGTTCACGATGGTTATGGAAGCTTTGACTCTTATTCTAAAAGACTTGGTGAATAATTCTCCTAATTTCAAGTTTCATAATCTTTGTAAAAAACAAAGAATTGTGAATATTTGTTTTGCGGATGACTTGTTTATGTTTTCTAGAGGCGATGTTTTTTCGGCTAAGAGTATTATGGATGGTTTGGAGAGGTTTAAGAATGTGTCGGGGCTAGTTCCTAGTATGGCAAAAAGTACTGTTTTCTTTGGCAATGTTGCTAGGGAGGTTAAGCAAAGCATTTTACAGTTGATGCCGTTTGAGGAAGGTTCTTTACCGGTTCGGTACCTGGGTGTGCCACTTATCTCATCAAGGTTAGTGTATAAAGATTGCAAGATTCTGGTAGAAAAGATGGAAGCTAGAATTGATAGCTGGAAGAACAAAACTTTATCTTTTGCTGGTCGCCTTCAATTAATAAAATCAGTCTTATCTGCTATGCATATCTATTGGGCATCGGTGTTTATTCTTCCGGCTAGAATTATTGCTGATTTAGAGAAAAAGATGAGGGCTTTTCTTTGGTGTCAAGGTCCTATGAAGAAAGGTCGTTCGAAAGTGAAATGGTCGGACGTCTGTCTTCCAAAATATGAAGGTGGTTTGGGTATTAGGAGAATTCGAGACATGAATTTGGCGCTAATGACTACACATATTTGGAGTCTCCTAAATAGAAGGCATTCTATATGGGTTAATTGGATCCATGAGAACAAACTAAAAGGTCAGTCTATTTGGTATGTTCGGTCAAGGGGTAATTGTGCTACGAGTTGGCGAAATATTTTGAATATTCGGGATCGAGTCCGACCGTTTATTTTTTCAAAGATTGGAAATGGTCTTAATACGTCAGCTTGGTTCGATCGATGGACTCACATTGGGTCGTTATGTGAGTTTGTTTCAGCTCGTCGGCTTCATGATGCGGGGTTTACTCTAACTTCCAAGGTAAATGATCTTCTTAATAATGGTGATTGGGGGTGGCCGAGAGCTTGGTTGGATTTATATCCGGTGTTATTAAGTATCCAGCCGCCTATAATTGTTCCTCATAAACCCGATGTTTTAGTTTGGCGTGATGATAGGGGTTCTGAGCATGACTATTCAGCGTCAGTAGTGTGGGATACGATCAGAAATCACGGCGAAAGAGTTCCTTGGATCGAGATTGTATGGTTCGCGAATTGTATTCCTAGACATGCTTTTCTTGCATGGCTGATTTGCAAGAAGAAACTCAAAACACAAGATAAATTAAGGCAATGGGATGTTGGTGGTATCACCAATTTAAACCTGCTTTCATGTCCTCTGTGTGGCGCAGAACCGGACTCGCATGAGCATTTGTTTTTTCAATGTCCATTTTCAATGCAGGTTTGGTATTCTATTAAATCTCTTGCTGGTATTCAATTAACATCTAGTAAGTGGGAGGAGATTGTTCAATGGTTGATTGCTGTTCCTTCGAAGAAGTCGATGCGAAGTGTGATTGGCAGATTACTCCTAGCGGCAACTGCATACTTCTTGTGGCAAGAGCGAAATCAGAGACTTTTCAAATCAAAGAAACGATCGGTGCGCGTGATTGCTGAAGTTATTGTGTCTACGGTTAGATTGAAGCTAGCCTCGGTTAAGGTTAAGAGCTCTACGACTGGATTGAGCTTATTAGAAAAATGGAATGTGCCAAGCATGTAATTTCATTGGGTGTCTCTAGTTAGTGTCTAGAGTTTGTGGTATCATTGTTTTTTTTGTTTTGCTTGTTTCTAGCTTGTTTTACACTACCTGGCATGTCAGGTTAGTGAACTAGTAAGGAATCACCTTACTACTTGATTGTAATTGGTTTGTGATATATAAAAGTGAACCGGGGTAACCCTTTACCCAAAAAAAAAAAAAAAATTCAATCAAGGGCTCCTATTTGAGCGATAATCTTCCACAAGGATCTAATTGTGAAGATAAGAAGATCCTATATAGATTTTGGAATTCGAAGAGTGGGAAACGCTTCGAAACCTTGCACTAGACGTGCTTAAGTCGATACACGAGGCAGAATGCTTATGAAGTTGAGGTGCTAGATATGCCAAGGCGACGTATGAAGCAGAATTTGAAGGTTGGGTAATACGAGCAGAATGCTTTTCGAAAACTATGCATGGGGTTCTTTTTAGAAATGTATTTAATGTTTTTGAAATCCTACATAATACTTTTGAAATCATGAAGTAGGTGTATAAAATATTTTAAAATCATGCGAGATAAATTTAAGTGACGTTTTTGTTAATGTTGTTAACCTGGATGAAGCAGCTAATATGGTTAGACAGGTTACGCGTGAAGAGGATAAGAATGCTATGTTCAGCATAAGTGAAATCAAAGCTCCTGGCCCGGATGGTTATACGTCAGCTTTCTTTAAGCATGCTTGGGAGATAGTGGGTAATGAGGTAACAAATGCAGCTCTTGATTTTTTTGATAATGGCAAAATCCTGAAACAGTTAAATCACACAATCTTGGCTCTTATTCCCAAAGTGGATACCCCTGATTCTGTCCTTGATTATCGTCCTATTTCATGCTGTAATGTTCTCTACAAATGCATTAGCAAGATTATTACGGATAGGTTAAAAGGGAGCTTGGAGTCGTTGGTTAGCATTAATCAGTCTGCTTTCGTTCCAGGCAGGCGGATTTCTGATAATATTCTGTTAACCCAAGAGTTGATGCACAACTATCACTTGAACAAAGGCCCTCCTAGATGTGCGTTCAAGATTGACATTCAAAAGGCTTATGACACAGTTAGTTGGTCGTTTCTGGAAAAGATTCTTGACCAGTTTGGTTATCACAGGAAGATGGTGAAGTGGATTATGGCGTGTGTTACCACAGCCACATATTCCTTGAGTAATAACGGTAATCTTCATGGTTTTTTTAAGGGAAGAAGGGGTCTTCGCCAAGGGGATCCGATGTCTCCGTACTTGTTCACTCTTATTATGGAGGTTCTTACCTTATTACTCCAAAAAACTGCGCGCTCAAGCTCTTCTTTTAAGTATCACGCTCATTGTATGAAACAAAGAATTATAAATGTATCATTTGCTAATGACCTCTTTATTTTTGTTCATGGGAGTATCCATTCGGTTAGAAAGATCAAAGCCGCGTTGGAGGGTTTCACGAGTATGTCGGGTCTGGTGCCGAGTTCTGCCAAAAGCACGGTCTTTTTTTGTAATGTCCCTCAGCAGGTTAAACTCCTATTCTTAATGATATGCCGTTTCAGGTAGGTTACCTGCCTGTTCGATACTTAGGGGTGCCGTTAATATCTTCAAAGTTAAGCGCTGGGGATTGCAAGCTTTTAGTGGACCGAATGGATAAGAAAGTTAACAATTGGATGACAAAAACGCTATCTTTTGCGGGTAGATTGCAGCTTATCAACTCAGTCCTCTCAGCCATGCATATATACTGGGCTTCGGTTTTCATTATACTGGCTCGTGTCATCAATGAGCTGGAGAAGCGGATGCGTCGATTTCTTTGGAATGCTGGAAACGTTGGCAAGGTAAAGGCTAAAGTGGCATGGAATGATATTTGTCTTCCTAAGATGGAGGGCGGCTTAGGCATTCGGCGAATTGGGGAAGTGAATAGAGCCCTTATCACTAATCACATTTGGAGTATCCTTGTTAGAAGAAAGTCTCTATGGGTGCAGTGGATTTATGCTCATAAATTGAAGAATCAGAATTTCTAGGATGTCCAATGTAGGGGTAGCATGAGTTGGGGGTGGAGGAAGCTATTATCCATTCGCAATATTGTTCGGCCGTTCATTTGGAAAGTTATTCGAAGTGGAATGCAAACAAATGCCTGGAGCGATAACTGGTGTCACCTAAGTCCCCTTAGGGCTTTCATAACTCCGAGACACATTGCAAATGCGGACTTTAATCGTCAGTCTTCAGTGGCGGATTTATTAGATGAGAATGGTCAATGGAAATGGCCTCAAGCTTGGTATGACACCTACCCAGTTTTATTGTCAAACCAAATAAAACTGGGTAGGTCCTTCAATATCTGAATAGTTCTTTCACTTTGGCCATCAGTTTGCGGATGGAATGCAGTGCTCAAATTCAATTGTGAGCCAAAAGCTTCTTGGAAGGATTGCCAAATCCTTGATACAAATCTCCCATCTCTATCAGAGATGATTGAGAGAGGCACTCCATGACGTGCAACGATTTCTCTCATGTATATTTCCGCAAGTTTACTAGTATTGTCCTTCTCTTTGATTGGCAAGAAGTGCGCGGACTTTGTTAGGCGGTCAACAATCACCCAAATAGTATCATGGCCCCTGGGTGTCTTGGGCAGTTTCGTTATAAAATCCATTGAAATCTGTTCCCATTTCCACTTAGGAATTTCAGGTTGTTGCAGAAGTCCCGAAGGCTTCTGGTATTCAGCTTTAACCTTGGCACACGTTAAACACTTGCTCACGTAAACAGCAACGCCGCCCTTCATCCTGGGCCACCAATAATAATCCTTAAGATCCTGGTACATCTTATCCGCACCGGGATGTATAGAGTACCGTGATTTGTGTGCCTCATCAAAAATAACTTTTCTCAACCCACCAAACAGAGGAACCCAAATCCTTTTCATAAAACATAACGTTCCTTCCTCGTTTGGCACTAATTGCTTCTCCATCCCACGGAGATATTCTTCCTCAAGGTTTCTTTCCCTAAGAGCTTCTTTTTGCGCGGCACGAATGCGCAGGGAAAGATCTGTCTGGATAATCATCTCCAAAGCCCTAACCCTTATGGGCTTGATCCTTTCTTTACGACTTAGGGCATCGGCGACCACATTCGCCTTCCCTGGATGGTACTTTATCTCGCAGTCGTAATCGTTCAATAACTCGACCCAACGTCTTTGTCTCATGTTCAGCTCTTTCTGGTTGAATATGTGTTGTAAACTCTTGTGGTCTGTGAAAATTGTACACTTCGTACCATATAGGTAGTGTCTCCAGATCTTTAACGCAAATATCACTGCGCCTAGTTCCAAATCATGCGTTGTATAGTTCCTTTCATGTACTTTCAACTGGCGTGACGCGTACGCTATAACTTTCTGGCGTTGCATCAACACGCAACCCAATCCTTGACGTGAGGCGTCACAGTATACCACGAAATCATCTGTACCTTCCGGTAGTGCTAAGATCGGCGCATTGCAGAGCTTATCCTTCAACAACTGAAATGCTTCTTCCTGTTTGATTCCCCAATCAAACTTCTTATCCTTCTGTGTGAGGAGTGTCAGTGATTGAGCGATTTTTGAAAAATCCTCAATGAACCTTCGATAGTAACCAGCCAATCCTAAGAATTGTCGAATCTCGGTTGGCGTCTTTGGAGTCTCCCAGTTCTTTATCGCCTCGATCTTTGTGGGATCGACATGGATTCCATTTCCATTAACTACGTGTCCAAGGAATTGGACTTCACGTAGCCAAAACTCGCACTTAGAGAATTTGGCATACAACTGTTTCTTTTTCAACAACTCCAGAATAGCTCTTAAGTGCTGTTCGTGCTCAGCCTTTGTCTTTGAATAAATCAAAATATCGTCGATGAATACAATCACGAACTTATCTAGATACGGCTTGCAGACTCGGTTCATTAGGTCCATAAAAACAGCAGGCGCGTTTGTCAACCCAAACGGCATGACTAGGAACTCGTAGTGTCCATAACGAGTTCTGAAGGCTGTCTTCGGGATGCTTTCTTCTTGTATTCTTAGCTGATGGTATCCAGATCGAAGGTCGATCTTAGAGTAAAAGCTTGAACCCTGGAGTTGATCGAATAGATCATCAATTCTTGGCAGAGGGTATCTATTCTTGATCGTCAGCTTATTCAACTCCCGGTAGTCAATACACAACGAAAACTACCGTCTTTCTTTTTGACAAATAAAACTGGAGCTCCCCAAGGTGAGAAGCTTGGTCGGATGAATCCTTTGTCAAGTAACTCCTGGAGTTGTGTCGACAACTCCTGCATCTCTGACGGTGCAAGTCTATAAGGTGCCCTAGCTACAGGCGCGGCGCCTGGAACTAAGTCAATGTGAAATTCCACTTGCCTTTGGGGTGGCAATCCTGGCAAGTCCTCTGGAAAGACTTCAGGATATTCCCTCACGACAGGGATGTCTTCGATTTTCGGCTCAGCAGCTTTCTTATCCACGATGTGTGCCAGGAAGGCAGCACATCCCTTTTGTAAACACCTACGAGCTTTCAGGCAACTGATAATTCTTAAGGGCGTATCCCGCTTCTCCCCATGAACCACAATTGTTTCTCCATCTTCGGTTGGGATACGAACTACCTTTTCGTGACAAACAATCTCAGCCTTGTTGCTTGATAACCAATCCATTCCTACCACCACGTCGAAGCTCCCCAGTTGGACTGGTAGTAGATCCAAAGTAAACTCACGCTCTCCCAACTCGATTACACAACCTCTGACCACTTCATTGGCTTCTACTAACTTTCCATTCGCCAATTCGATTGAGTAAGGAATATTTAATTTACTAGCGGCTAATCCAAGCATATTCTTAAACTCTAATGATACGAAGCTATAATCGGCACCAGTATCAAATAAAACGGATGCAAAGCGTTGGTTTACAGGGAACGTACCAGTAACAACATTGGGATGCTGGCGCGCTTCCCTTGCTTCGATATTGAAAACCCTTCCACATGCTTGATGCAATCCTGGGCAGTTCCGCTTATAATGCCCCATATCACCACAGTTAAAACAACCCATTCTTTGACCATTTCCTGCTCCATTCCCAGCTTGATTGTTGTTTTGGTTCGCATTACCAGCTTGATTCACATTGTTGCCTCGATTCCCGTTTCCTCCATTGTTTCCTTGTGGGCGATTCCCAATACCACCATGATTATTATTTCTATTCCCAAATCCTCCTTGGCCTCCCCGGCCAGCACTAGCCCAGCAAGAATCCTTCAAGTGACCAGTCTTTCCACAAGCTTCACATACTTTTGGCCCGCATGGGCCAGGATGATGACGTTGGCAGGAGTTACACTTGGGATGAGCACCCATATATCCCTTTCCTTTCCTTCTAGTACCAGTCGTAGTTTGGACTGGCACGCTTGGTTCTCCTTTCCTGCCATCACTGCTTGCGCCTTGTTTGAAATTCGAGAATTTTCTTTTGTTATCCCCGGACGACTCTGCATGAGTCTCCTTCTTCCTTTGCTCAACATCAGAAAACTTGTTTAGGCGGATCGCCTCCTCAGTGAGAGCTACGCTTAGATCGATCGCCTAAGTGATTGTTGCCTGTTTTGAAGAGGTCACCATACTAATGATTTGAGGAGCTAAACCCCAAATGAAGCGCTCAATCCGCTTGAATTCTGGCGTGACCATATAAGGTACCACTTGTGATAGGTCGTGAAACCTCTGAACATATTCCGCAATTTTTGGACCGTCCATCTTCAAATGCCAGAACTCAGTTTCCAACCTCTAGATTTCAGCGCGAGAGCAATACTTTTTGCGCATGAGCTCTTTCAGCTCGTTCCACGTCAATGCGTAGGCTGCGGCTTCACCAAGTGTTTGGACTTGTAAATTCCACCATGACAGGGCTCCGTTCAAGAATAGCCCAGAGATGTAAGTGACCTGCTGATTAGGAGCGCATTTGCTCATGCGGAGAACTGATTCTGTCTTTTCTGCCCAACGAACAAAAGCAACAGCACCTTCGGTGCCATCAAAGTTTACGGGTTTGCAGTCTAAGAACTGCTTGTAGGTTCACCCTGCACATACGTTACAATATATGAATGGCATTAGCAAACTTGCTATAGATATCCAATGTATCATGGTATGCCTTAATAACTTAGTATTACCATGAGGCGGATTGTTGTTGCCGTTATTGCTTGAGCTGCCTCCGCTAGGTCCTCCTTGAGAGGCGGCGTATTGCGCGATGGCGGCAGCGATGATTTGTTGAAGTTCTGCCTCATTGGCAGGCATGCGTGGATCACGTCTCGGTGGCATCTTCTAAAAGATGGTTTACGCGAGTCAGGTCATGGTAGGTAAAGTGTGCGTATAAAACGATAGTAATAATACATAACATCTCATGTTAAAATAAACCAATACATAACATCTCATGTTATAAACAATCAATCACACAACATCCCATGTTATAAATATATCAATAAATCATCCATGCATGTAATGAGAATACTGCGATTAAGCTTTTATATAACCAAGACCACGATTACAATGTTTACAAGTTCCACAATTGTAACATACATCCAAAAAGGGACCAAGGGTCACAGCGCCCTTGCCCGAAACATCTAAACATATACAAATACCAAACATCAAAAGTCAGAATCGTCAGGTGGTCTTCAAAAAGCTATGTAGCCGACTTAATCGCTGTCTTCTCATCAAAAGTGGTGGTACCTGCATCAAACCAAAAGAGCCCTCATGCTGCTGGTGGTGGAGGAGGAAAATGAAAGTAGAACAAACTGCGCATGAGGAGCCAATCCTCTTCCATGGCGTGGTGAGAACGTGACAGATGCTCTAACTGCTGCTCCAAGGCCTGAACACGACGCGTCAGCGCGTCATGCTGTAGCATAAATGAAACGAGGACATCCTCCGTGGAAGGCCCGATAAAATAGGGATGGTATGGGTCTGTCGGTGGCATGACGGATGATGATGTCCAGAGAAAAGGCTCGCTGGATGGAGTAAAAGGTGGTACAGCGAACGGTTGAACAGGGGGGGCAGCAGTATGGTGAGGGATCTGCGGTGCAAACTGATCCCCTCCGGTCAGAAAAGGTACATGTCCAAAAGGCTGATGAGAGGGGCCCTCTCCAGGACGCGGCGGAGGGTTCTCCTGGAGAAAAGTGACGGGCAGATCCGCGCGATGCGCATCAGTAGTGTGTGTGGGGAACAAGGGGGCATCAAAAGGAGCTAAAGCTGGTGCATCTGGTACTACAAAAGGCGGAACATCATCATCGGCCTCTATCCACCCATTCTGGGTGTCAGCATACTGAGGGTCGACATGAGCCGCGAAGAGTGCATGGTCGGGCTCTAGAGGCACCGGGTCAGGAATAGGAGCAACAACATCAGGCTCAGCGGGTATATATCCGCATGAATAGGTGGTGGAAGAGTGGAAGCTACCGACTCAAAAGAATCAGGAATCGACGAATCAGAATGGGCCTCCTCAACAGGAATCTCAACTAACGGAGGAGCGACATCATCTGCAATCGGGGCCCCGCCCTCATGGTGGTCCTTAGGGGGACCCGCGAATAGATCGAGGTCGTCATCGAACTCAAAATCGTGTGGCAAATCCTCTGCAGCAAATGCAGCGTGTGGAACAGGAGCAGGGATCTCCACAAGAGGTAGATCCCTGGCAGGAACACCATCAGCATGAGGTATATCATCCCCAAAATCGGGTATAGCAAAAGGCTGGAATGCATCCTCGTCCGTGCTGTCTGTATCTGATGTATGAACCTCTGAATCAGTGTACATCGGGTCGTCAGAGTCTACTGCCACTGGGTCTGAAACCCCGCTCGATGAAGACATAGTGTCTGTAATACAACCACAGATATGCACATATATCAATCATATAATCAAGTAAACACATTAGCCACCAATAAGCAATCAATTAGTTCTCCTAGTCCCACTAGCCTCCCAGCCTCTCAGACTGCTCTTCCTAGTCCCACTAGCCTCCCAGCCTCCCAGACTGACTCCCTAGTCCCACTAGCCTCCCAGACTGCTCTTCCTAGTCCCACTAGCCTCCCAGCCTCCCAGACTGACTCCCTAATCCCACTAGACAACTACCTCAGCCTCCCAGACCGAGCCTCAGCCTCCCAGACCGAGCCTATAACTAGCAAATAAAATGTGCTCAACGTTTGTTTGTAAAAACATTTTGGATATGGACTTAAGTGGTATGCAGTGTAAAAATGTTTTCGTGAGAGCCCTAGTGATCATAGTCTAGACTCGAGAAGGAATCCTAGTTCGCTATGATCAGAGCTCTGATACCAAGCTGTCACACCCTGGCTTTGCGGAAGCGTGGGTTAATTTGGTGTGACTTCTTAATACCATAGCTTAATCATAACAAAGCTATATGAAAATAAAACCATGCAGATCATCCATTGATTTAAGTTTGAAAAGTAAAATACCACAACATTGTCCTAATACGTTGACACATGCAACGGAAATTACAACTTAACAACATAAAAACTTTGTTCTTAAAACACAACCCCAAATATAACGTAAACACTTGTTTAAGACTTGCGACTCGTCCAGGTAAAAGTCGCAATCCCTAAACGTGGATGATCCCGTAACTCTAACACAGCGGGAAAACGTAGCATACCGGGCCAGATCCTTAGTTCCCTGAAATACATGTAAGTTGGAAAAATCAACATAATGTTGAGCGAGTTCATGTGTAAGTGAGTATGTAAAACACTTGTAAGTATAAAAATCCCTGGTATGTAGCAGATAAGGAAAAAGAGATCACCAATGGTTTGCAAGGCCATTGATATGTGTGAAGTGCAAGTAGGAAGACTCAAACCTAGCGGATTTCACGTTGGGCACAAAGTCACCCCAAGGTCCGTACTGTTGGGCCTGGGGTTGGGATCGCTACACCCAGATAGATCTACCGCTTACGTCCCTCGGTCCTACAATGAGGATTAATGGCCTCCGGTTCCCGCCTACCCACTCACATGATCTAAGTAGTAACCCTCCTTACGCTAACCATACCATGTATAAAGTACTCGTATCATAGTAACATGTATTTCACCCCCGCAGTTTAGAAAACTGAAAACAGTTAAGAGAAAAGGGGGGACATGAACTCACAATAATGCGTCCTCGAATACAGCAACTCAAACTCGGTCTGCAGCACGACAACCTACAACGTGCTAATATCTATTAGACGAACGGCCGTGCCTTAGCTTAGAGTTTTAACGTTCTTGGGGAAATAGTTAGACAACTATTTCGTGTTTATATTTTCTTGGTTATCGTATAAATAGATTCCTTCCCAAGGATGGGGTATTCGTACATGTATCATGTATTTGGTGACTTAAAGTATTAACAAAATACATTTACAAGTCTCATATCCAACACTTTAAAGTTTTATGTCAAAACTCATGGCGATGTTTAATTCCGAGAAATAAAGTTAAACATACTTGTTAGAAACAAATAATTTTTCTAAGTCTTGGTATTTTTAGAAAAATTCGCCAGAACTTCCCCTAAAAACGGGAGTGTCCGTGCTAATACGCACATCTTTTTCTTTTTGAAATCAACCCATGATCATCAACAATCAACCCTTACGTTTTAACACGCAAAACACTACCCTTGACGTTTCAGTTTCAATATGTGCAAACTGGACTGTTTTCGGACGATTAAATAAAATACTTAACTCTTTCCAAAAATTCCCAAATTTTTGCGGAACGTCCTAATCGACCCACAATTTATCGTGTAAAAATATCAAGGTCTAGTTTATTAACAATAATTTATAGAAAATCGTTTACCGAAGTGTGATCAGATTTGTTACATTCTGATCACAGTTTACGGAAAAATTCATCAAAAATTCCTCGTGAGGCCGTTTATCGAAATTCCAGTTCGAGGGTCACAGATACATCCGTGACCATCTTTGATAAAAGTTTCAGAGGCTGGATCGGTTTAGGTTTCAAGTTGTGACTGAAAACGTATGACCCAATTTACTGCAGTTAAAATCAGCCTTAGCTGCTGTCACGAAAACAGACTTTTAAAATAGTAACCGACCTCAGAAAAATACGATTCCAGTGCCATTTTCTTCGTTTTTCGAAAAGACACGATTTAGGCTTTTGAAATTCCGTTTTTCGAGTTTTTAAAGTCCGTTTACAGCCTGTTGAAGGCGGCTGGAAAAGTACATCAGCATGTTATTTCTCGGTTTAAACATTACTAAATCGCATCAACGAGTGTCCGAACAATGGATTTAGCAAGAAAACAACTTTTAAACATCGAGTATGATTTAACCAACCCTCAAACCAACAAGATTCCGCTTCATGATTTAGTCATAAGTAAACTTTTATGTAGCTTATATGTTCATAACTCATGTTTCATATTTTTCTAGTGTTCTTGTAATCTAGTAATTTAAACAACAATACATCATGCTATATGCCATAATTTTCGAACAAGATGAAATCAAGTGTAAGGAAACTTACTACTAGCCTCTAGCTAGGGAAGAATCTTGTGTGAAAATGATGAGAAAAAGATGAAAAACCAAGCTAGAACAATGCTCCTTTGAAACCCTTTCAAGTTGTAACCTCCATTGATCCTTCTAAGCTTGAATGGAATGTATAAAGTGAAGGAGATGATGATGTTTAGAGGGGGTGATGGTGGTTTCGGTTTGGGCAGCCGAGACAAGAGGGAGAGAGAGTGAAAGATGGAATGTGGTGGATTGATTTCTAGCGGGTGTTATGGCATACGTGGATTATGACTAGCCATAAATAATAGAACAAAGTGTCTGTCAAAAATTTTGTGTCCCGGGTAAAGTCCGGTTATACGATTAAATACCGTTCCGTTAAAATGTTTAATTATGCCGAAAAAGGTCCTTTATGTATATTTTTGTAACATAAATTATTCCCGGTACTTAGGAAAATATACGGGACCGTTCTGCAATGTTTTTGCACTTTATTAGTAATTTAAAATGCTGAGTTTTGTATTAAAGTGCAGAATTTTGTACTTAAAGTACGTTTTAGGCACATCCGGTCACTATAAACTTCACCTAGTGACGTAGTTCTACAATCCTCACCTCCCTACACTCACTACCAGTGTAGCAATCTATTCTCGGCTCATACTGGCCTTAGAGGCAGTGTCTGCCTGATGCTGGTTATGTCAGCATGTTTAATGGGTATCCCGTAGTGTGCTCACTGTGCTTGTTGTGCATCAAGGTTGTCACTGATGTTTGTGTATAAATAATAGAGTGACAGTATAAAATGTGATGCATGAGCATGTATGTATCAGAAATCAGTAAGCAGTTTAATCACAGTTGTAAGCAAGCACAGTAATTAAGCAGTAATTAAATACTAATTAATTTGTACGGATACCTGGTTTGGTGAGGGTTGTCACAGTGTTTAGCTAGGATTTCTACACTTATGAACTCACTAAAATCCCTCTCTTGGAACCAACTCTCGGAAACCTTCTTATGGCCGATTTTAGAGAGAGAACAAAGGTGATTTTACACTTGAAATAACTTGTAAGATCAAAACCCTTGAAGCCCTACCCTTGGCCGAAATTATGGGAGTGTTTCTTAGAGTTTAGCACTTGATTTGTTTCAACATAAGAGCCTCCTAAATCAGCCATAAGATGACCGAAAATTGAGAGATTCTCATCTTATGATTTTTTTTGCCATAGAAAAACTTTATAAATGTTGAGAGAAATTGCCACCATTTTAGCCCAATCAAGTCCCTTCTTCCACATGCATTTGCATGCTTTCTCATTGGACCAAAAGTCTTCCCTAATCAAGATCCATGCATTTGCATGTTTTCTCATTGGCTTAAAATGTCTAGGGAAGAATACCCAATCAAATGCCATCTAACATGTAAGATGTGCATGTAAGTTGATTGGCCATTTTGTCTTGGGAAGGGGGAGGGGGGGGCTAGCTTATATTTTTTATAAAAAAAAATTCAATTCTTTTATAAAATTTAAGTCTTGTTTATTTTATACCTTTTATAAAATATAACATCATATGTTCACAAGACTTTATACAACTTTTTATGATGTTATTTAACCCATTAAATAACAAGATAAAATATTCTCTCAAAATAAATTATCCATATAATTTATTGGTTTGTCAAGTGCAATGATTTAGAAAACCAATTTCTAAATATTATAAGTGTTAATATTTATTTGTTGGATCACATCATAAATAAATATTATAAGTGTTTGTCTAGCTTGTATTTGGGTATGACTCGACTTGGATCATAACGTACTAGCCACATCAATTTAATATGTGTCTTGGGCATACAGAGTCCAACAATCTCCCACGTGCACAAGATACATAGAAGATTGATGCAAGTAGTAAATGACGCCTAACTACGGTTTACTACCCCTAATACGTATGACTATATGTCCCATTCAATAACGTCATCCCTTTCAAGTCCCTTACTTGAACATGATTTAGGTGAATCTATCATTTATCCTTTCGTTACAGATGTCATGTCACACCCCGACCGCGTATAACATGCAACCGCGGCGGAAACGTCGGGGAGTGTTGTAACAGAATTAATTGTTTCATAACCATGGAATTCAAAGTTGTATTTTATTTATCAACATAAGAGTTTCATTGTCTTTAAACAGGAAATAAAGAGTTCATAACATAATTAAACTAAGTCTATCTCCGTTTTATGTCTCTAAGGCACAGGTCCGCCCTAGTGTCACGATCATCATCTTACGGAAAAGCTCCTGAAAACACATGTGAAAATAGGTACGTCAGCATAAAAATGCCTGTAAGATACATAGGTTTTGTGAAAATAGGATTCATGACTTATAAGTTTAGGAAAAATTGTTTAATAACAATCAGTCATGAACCTTGTAAGTTGTTTTGTTTTGTAAATCATTAAAAGCAATGATATGTATTAATAAGAGAATAATGTAAGGTTAAATGAATAACCAAGTAAAAATGAGTTTGTATAAGATAAGTTGTTTTGTAAATCAATGTCTTGTGAAAATAAGTTGTTTATGTAAAATGTAATATGTCAAGTATTGAAATGATTTAAGTAACGCTACGACATGAAATATCATACAAACACTTATTTATAGGAAGTACCAGCGGCGTATCCACCATGCTTGTATTATATTACACACGCCTCGTTACTCGAATCATTTACCCAAGCCAACCATCAATGTAATTTGTTCATGTATAAATGAATTGTCATGTGTTAATGTGTAAACCATATTGAAATGTCTATGTCCAATGTAATCCACTAAATGTGTATATCAATGTCAAAATGTTTATGTTAATGTGGATCATGTAATGTTTACCCAAAAATATCATGTATGGTAAGTGAAATATATCAACTAAACCATATGTAAAATGCACAAAAACAAGGTATTGAAGTAAAACATGGTTTAAATCAAAGTTATGTTTTGTGGAACAAATGCATGCTATACTGATACAAACATTTATGCGGTATTGTGAAAATGCATACATCCAAGCCTTGAGTCTGTGGCGATAAACCCTTAAACAAATTAAAGCTTTATCTAAGTTATGTATATCGAATTCGGTCATTCCTTCCAATCCAAACAAACCCAGGATTTCAGGAACGGGAGTTGTCAATTCCTATGGTACCACTACCTACTAACGAACGTCGTAGCTAATGTTAATGAATGTATTGTTCCATTGTAAACAACCCAAATGTCATAACAAAATGTAAGCATGTGATGAAAACAACTGTACTAAGTACGCACACAATGGGCATACTTAGCGTGAAATGTAATGTAATGTAAAACAATGTACTAAGTACGCACACAATGGACATACATAGCATGAAATTTAATGTAAAACAATGTACTAAGTACGCACACAATGGGCATACATAGCATGAAATGTAATGTAAAACAATGTACTAAGTACGCACACAATGGGCATACATAGCAAGAACACAATGAAATAATGTACTATAAATGTACTAATGAGCATAGCAAGTATATGATGTGAAAGCAGGAAAGCACGAAAGTAACAAGTAAGCACATGTGTTTCACCCCAAAACGTTTGGAAAACAGTAAAAGAGGGGTCTATGTACTCACTTGAGATTGCTCAGAAGTCCTAAGATAACCACCAAGCAATGCTAGAGATCACGGAATCAAACGGCACCTAGTATAGGTAACTACATTAATAAACCGGACCTAAATCGGAAGATCTGATAGAATGAGGGCTCGTAAACCAAATGAGTATGGGAACTCATGTAATATGGTTTAACAAAGCCCACATACTAAAACGAAACTTAACCTAAGTGCTTGTGACCCATTACGACCCGTTTAGGTAGCTTATGCTACTTTAACGCGTCGTTTGCGTGAAACGCGTTCGGAACGCCTAATTAGTCCTATGACAAGTAAAATATGCCTTAACATATCTAATATTGTTACCAAATCAGTTTAGATACCAAAAGTTATGTTACATATGTTTAAAATGAGTTTTGGTGTAAAAAGGGCATTTTGGTAATTTACCTAAGGCATATAAACTACCTATCATAAAACTACTTAAACGAAGCGACCATAAGGTATAACCTCGGAAGGTTATTCCCTATATACTATGGTCACCTAATGTGTTTGGTCGGATCCTAATGATCGACCAAATGGGTCGGGTTCGAAGGTATAAGCGATTTATTAGATCGCTTACCCTTACGACCCTAAACAACGTGGTCAATGCAGAAAGTTAAACAAAGTTTGACTTTCGGACTTGAAAAGCAAGAAAAGAACGAAGGAACACTTACAAAGGGTCCCCGAATGCTAATCTAGATCAAAATAGCTCAGGTATGAAACAAAGGTTTCAACTTAGATCACATAAGATCAGATTCTTGTGAGGAAAAGTGAAGGGTGGAGGTGGGTATTTATAGTTTTTGGTTCACCGTTAGGATCATTTCTTGGAAAAGGGGGCACGATCTAAGCCGTACACTTGTTGGAAAGTTGTGGTAACTAATTTGCCATCCACCATAAGAGTTTGACAGTTGGCACTTGGCCTTTGGAGAGTGTTAAGGGCTGTTAAAAGCTGAAAAAAAAAAACATTTTGCTGCATCTGGCCCCTACTTAAGGACCTAGTTTGGCAGATTTACAGTTTCAGTCCCTGCAACCTCAAAACTTGGTTTTCGATGCATTTTTTTTGACACGTTTAAGCCCCGTTAACCCCATTTCAAAGCTCTAAAATGAAGTTAAAGTATAGGGAACTTAAAATGTGTTCAAAAATATCTCGGGTGTCGGTTCGTTTAGCCGTACGGTTACGTTGTTCGGTTAATTACGAAGGAATGCGCATAAGCGCGAAAAATGATCCAAATGGCGTGACGAATGGATTTTTCTTATGCCAAACACTAAAATAAAATATTTTAGTGCTTACATAAATTTTTGGATGTCCGGATGTATTCAGAACGTAAGTTATGCGCGAAAATGCAAACTTGTGCACTTTTTGACGCTTTTAGTCCCTGAATGACCCCAAAAGTTTATTTTAGCATACCGAACCCCTCAAAGCCTTTTTCTAAGCTATGTAAAGGATATTTATGGTATGTTTAACTTATGGTCATGTTCCGGAATGTTCGTTACATTTCAAATTGGCATACTTTCGCAGTTTGTCAAGTTTAGTCCCTGTAAGCGAATTAACTTGTTTTTGCCATACCAAAGCCTTCAAAACTTATTTCTAAGTTATGTAAAGGTTATTTAAGGTATGTTGAGTATATGTTGATGTTCCGGAGTATTTGTCGCATTAAACTGACTACGTTTACGCAACAATTTGCGTATAAATCTCCAGAAAGCGATGTAGAGTTTGAAATTGGATAAAAGTCAAAGCATGAAAAATGTAAAACATAACCAAACAAACATTGGGATCAAATGACATTGTTTTATTGATAATGGCACTGTTCATAATGATTACAAGCATAGATGTTACAGTCTCCCCTACTTGTGGAAATTTCGTCCCGAAATTTATTTAGAGGAAACTCTTTTTTTTTTTTTGTGTAAAGGGTTACCCCGGTGATTCTATATATTCACAAACCAAACAAAACAAGTAGCGTAGAATGCCTACACTAGTTCAATCATGAGACATGCCCCATGAAAGTAAAACACAAACTACCAAAAACAAGCACTAAAAAGCAAACGAAAACGCCAACTAGCCTATCCACTAGACAAACTCAAAACACAACTGACTCAAAACTTAATCAGCCGCCATCGTCTTCCAATTGACCTCCATTTATCTCCCACTCTTCAAGAAGTCTCCGCACACTTGTAGTGTTCTTTAATCTAGCGCCCATCAGTTTGTATCTGACCGTGTTTAAAATAATTTCACTAAGTTTCTCCGGAGGTCTCAACTGATTTTTGAAAATTCTAGCATTTCTTTCCTGCCAAATAAAGTACACAGCAGCCGCAACCAGAATTTTAGCAACATAAGTCGAAGCCGATTTAGATCTAGACCGAACCAGCAACCAATCCACAATATCAGTCCATTTCGGACTAACATCACCCATATTCACCTTAATTCGAATTAGATGCCAAACTTGAGAAGCAAATTTGCATTCAAAAAATAAATGCTGATGTGAGTCGAAATTTTGATAACACAACATGCAACACATCATATTCATGTTTTTCCTTCGCGAGATGTCCCACTTTAGAATTTTATCTTGCGTTAACAACTTACCTTTAAGGACCAGCCACATCATAAAAGCATGTCGAGGAATACACTGCGAAAACCAGACAATATTACACCAATTAACTTCCGGAGCTATGTACCGAACCGACTGCCACACACATGAAGTTGAAAACTCCTTTATATCGCTACCATCTTTCCATACCAATTTGTCAGGTTTTGTTGGATTTAATTGAACTTGGTCTAACTGAATTAGAACTGGAAATAGGTCTCTCCAAGCCACAGGCCATGACCAAGACCCCTGCGAACATATGTTAGCCACAGAATCATCCAGATGAAAATCTGCATCGGTAATAGTTCTAGGCGATATAAAATCACCCAAAGGCCCTATGTCACACCAATAATCGAACCAAGCAGATGTATCGACTCCATTACCTAAAATCGACCATATATGTTTTCTGATAAGAGGTCGTAACTGCACTAACTTTCTCCAAGACCAACAACAATTAGCTTGAGATTTACACACCCAAAAACTCTTACCTTTTAACCTGTAACTGTGCACCCAATCTACCCATAAAGAATCCCGTTTAGACACGATGCTCCAAATATGAGAAGACATAAGAGCCGTATTCATATCTCCAATCCTTCTAATTCCCAACCCACCTTCATATTTCGGAGTACAAACGGTTTTCCAAGAAACTTTAGATTTACCTTTAGAATACACACTATCTTGAGACCAAAGGAAATTTCGCATACAAGCTTCCAGCTCAAGAATAATACGAGACGGCAACATAAACACAGACGACCAATAGATGTGCATAGCTGAAAGAACTGAAGTAATAAGCTGTAATCTGCCAGCAAAAGAAAGCAACTTGTTCCTCCAATGCGTTATACGTTTTTGTAAACGATCCACTAGCACTCGACAATCACTATACCCGAGCCTGGACGAGATCAGGGGCACTCCCAGATATTTAACAGGCAGCTTTCCTTCCACAAACGACATGAGCTCTAAAATATCCTCTTTAACATGGCCATTTACATTACAAAAGAATATCGTACTTTTTTTATTATTCGGCATTAACCCCGTCATCTTCGTGAAATTAGAAAGCAATGTCATAATACACCTAGCCGAATTAACTTCTCCTCTAGCAAAAAGGAACAAATCATCCGCAAAACAAAGATTGACAATTTGCTGTTTTTCGCATTTATTATGAAATTTAAAAGAAGAATCAATACGAACCGCATTGTGCAAGATGGCCGTCAACACCTCCATAACTAAGGTAAACAGGTAGGGAGAAAGTGGATCCCCTTGCCTTAAACCTCGCTTGCCTTTAAAAAACCCATGAATCGAACCATTAACACACATAGAAAAAGAGGTAGTCGAGACACATACCATGATCCAGTCAACCATCTTATCTTTAAACCCAAAGCCAAGAAGAGGACTTTTTAGATATCTCCAGTCAACCGTGTCATAAGCTTTCTGGATATCCACTTTAAAAGCACACCTTGGAGGTCCCGTCTGTCTATGATAATTGTGCATTAATTCTTGAGTCAACAAAATATTGTCAGAAATTCTCCTACCAGGAACAAAAGCCGATTGGTTAATACTGACAATATCATTCAGAGCACCTTTAATTCTATCCGCAAGGATTTTACTGATACATTTGTATAAGACATTACAGCATGCAATCGGCCGATAATCAGTGACCGCCGAAGGGGTAGGAATTTTCGGGATAAGCACAATAATAGTGTGATTCAATTCCCGAAGAAGGTTCCCTGTCTCAAAAAAATCCATGATAGCACTAGTCACGTCATTACCAACAATATGCCAGGCACTTTTGAAAAAAGCCGCTGTATAACCATCTGGGCCTGGCGCTTTATCAATACCAATAGAAAACATCGCCTTTTTCACTTCTTCCGCCGATACTTGGCGAATCATATGATCAGCAACCTGAGGAGAAAGAACTTTAGAGAATAAATCCGGAGCTGGAGAGAGAGAGATATCACCTTGAGTGCCGAAAAATTTCTCATAATACTTGACAAACGGTTGGACAACCGTATCACCCTCATAAAAGTTCCCTTCCGAATCTTTAATTACCTCTATTCGGCTACAGTGATTCCTAACTTTCAGAGATGAATGAAAGAAAGCCTACCCCATTCTTTGGCTTTTGACTCCATGTAAATTGCATCCCTATACGGTTTATATCAACAACTTCAATATTATCCACGCACTCTTGAAAGTCTCGCATACCAGCAGATTCATTGAAGTTCCCATCGAATTATCCTCTATACTTAGAGCCGTGTTGAAATCACCCAGAATGCACCAAGGTTTATCCTTTACAAGGCCTTTATGCATAACAAGATTACTCCATAACTCTTTCCGTGTCATATAATAATTCGCAGCATAAACAACTGAACAAAACATCATTCTTTTATCCAATTTGAAAACAAGCTGAAAATGCATCACCTGATTAGATTGTGCCAAGATAATGACATCAAAGATAGCCGGATTCCAACCAATAATAATTCTAGTACCCTTATTACAGCAACCACCATTCGAAGTCCATTCCCAAGATCTAAACACTGACTTACAAACTTTACTCAAATTACCAACATCAACATGAGATTCTAAAATCGCACACAAACTGAGATTAAAATCTTTAACTGCTTGCCGAACCTCCTTTTGTTTCAGAGGGCGGTTCAACCCCCTTATATTCCATGCTGCAATACTAACCATGGGTAACTATCGGAGGAGGAGTGCTTGCTCCTTTACTTTTAACATTTAGAGTACCTTCCGCCAAAAACCCATCCATTTCGTTTTCCACCTCTACCACCTCTTCTTCATCAGATTCCTCATTATTCACCCCCGGTGTCTTGTTACTAGTGCCCGGTTCATCTACCACTTCATTAAGAACATCAAATGGGTTGTTCGATCTTACATTTATGCCACCCGCATTTTTGTTAGCGTCACCTTTTGGTTTAGAACCAACAGGCCGATTGTCACACCCCCAAAATACCACATGCGGAAACCCCCGCGAGGCGTGTGTCGTACCAGGATCCAAGCCACCAATCACATTGAACTCATAAATGTATTTAAATAAACTTTCATTCATTAACATAAAGTGTTACAAATGTTATATGTCATTCATTGTATACAGCGGAAGCATAATTCATTTGTTAAGTATTTCGTAAACCATGTGTACATAAACCATTAAGCTTGTATGGAGATTCTTTGTTTCTCGACCCATGACCACTCCAGCCTTCCAGACAGCAAGTTCCACAAGATATAACCCTATAAACCTGCAAGCATGCAGACAAGTGTGTCAGACGACGCTGGTGAGTTCAAGGTTTTGTTAACGTGTGTAGTTACCAGATATCTGTTAAGTCAACTCATCGTTTCGTTTTGAGATTGTTATTATCATAGGAGAGTCTTATATACTGGAAGTGTGTCCAATATATACCATGGGAGTGTGCCCTATATAACATGGGAGTGTGCTCAATATAACCTGGGAGTGTGCCCAACCCCAATGCCCCTAACCAAGCATTGGTAATGATGTCCCGGTGACTAGTTACCCCATCGCCTTACAAAAAAACGTTTACCAGATGTCCCAAAACCACCGGGACGCATGCTTAGAGAAGTGCAATGAACTCACCTTGGTTTGCTCGGTAAGATTAACTACTTGTTCACACTTAATCAGTCAACCCTAAAGTAGGCACGTGTACCAAAATCAGTTTGCATTCACTAAGTTCACGTATAGATACAATCAATGATCACCAAGTAGTACATATCACATAATCGACATTGTACAAGTCATGCATAGCATTTAACAGCAGTTAACTAACTGGGTCAACTCTAACAGAAATAAACTAAGTTACTGTGCAAAGTATTCAAGTCGGCGAAACACAGGTTGGCGAAACACATTCTGTTTCGTCAATCACCCTTTGGCGAAACACAATTCTATTTCGTCAATCACTCTTTGGCGAAACAAAGTTCCGTTTCATCAACTATCCTTGGCGAAACACATTCTGTTTCGCCGAGAGTTCTGTTTCATCAAACAGATCAGTTACGTCGAACATCGGTTACGTCAAGGATGTACAACAGTTACAATATCCTCACAGAAAACCCTAATCATCTACAGCCGTTTCATCATCATCAATCATACAGTAAACATTCAACACAGAAATCATCAATCGGTAACATACATGTAACCCAACAATCATACGATATCCAACAAAATCATCGGTTTTCATTGATTACCAATCATCGCATATCATAATCACGTAAACATGTGCTAACCCTAAACCATTTATGTTGGCCTTTCCCAGAAGCCATAATCAACAATCGTAAGCAAACCAAATCTAGATTCACAGGAATTAAAATCCATAAAGTATATTCTAGTAATATCAGTTTATCAAGCAATCACGAACATAAGCGTTATATGACATTTACCCCATCGTTTTCAAGCAAAACAGTTAGCAATTTATATGGATAACAAACTTATCAATCAAACAAAGGTTTATATGCTAACCGTGATAGCCGAATGAATGGCTCGGTTGGTCTCGAGGGCTTCAAGTGTTCGCAGTTGCCGTCACACACACACACAGGAAAGTTCTTAGGGTATTCAGGTTGCCAAGAGTGGCGACTGAACAGAACGCCGAGGATATAAAGTCACGTAACATGTTGGGCCACAATTGGGCTTCGGCGAAATGGTTTGGGCCGGCGAAACAGTTTCTGTTTCGTCGAGTTTGTTCATGGCGAATCACAACTCTGTTTCGTCGAGTTGTTTGTTGGTGAATCATTCTAAGTGTTTTTATAATAATCCATGTTATATTTTCAACAACAATAAATCACATATATGCACAAACATAACACGTTTCATTAGAACATAACATGTATGGTTACAAATCAAACAAGTCAAACAACTACATAGTCAAAGTCAACGTGTAATAAATGTGTAAGTGAAAGTCGAAAACTTGAGTTGTCACATTATCCCCAACTTGAAAGAAATTCCGTCCCGAAATTTAGCATGCGGTTACTGAGGAAGCTAGGTAAGTTGTATCGTTTACTGGTTTTCCTGGGGTGTCACATCATCCCCCCGTTGATTTGGAATTTTGTCCCGAAATTCTGTAGTAGCTTCAGCCTCAGTAGTGGTTGCACTGTTTCCGAATAACTGGGGGCACTTGAGTTTTCATTTGATCTTCTCGTTCCCAGGTAAACTCTGGGCCACGACGGGAGTTCCAACGAACTCGAACAAGAGGTATTCTGGTGTGCTTGAGGACCTTAACATCCCGGTCCGCGATTTCAACTGGTTCCTCGACGAATGGCAACTGATCGTCGATAGTGAGCTCCTTCAAAGGAACTATGAGGGTCTCATCTGACAGACACTTCTTCGGATTCGACACGTGAAAAACGTTGTGAACTGCACTGAGTTCAGCTGGTAATTTCAGTCTGTAGGCTACTTTACCTATTTTCTCAATGATTTCAAATGATCCGACATATCGCGGATTGAGCTTGTCTCGTTTGCCAAAACGAACAACACCCTTCCAGGGTGAAACTTTGAGTAGCACTCGATCCCCAACCTGGAACTCGAGTAGTTTCCTGTCTTTATCTGCGCATGCTTTCTGACGGTCACGAGCTGCCGCCATGCGTTGTCGTATTTGAGCAATCTTTTCAGTAGTATCAACTACCATTTCTGGACCTGTGATCTGACTGTCACCCACCTCTGCCCAACAAAGAGGTGATCGGCATTTACGCCCGTACAATGCCTCAAATGGAGCAGCTTTAATGCTGGTGTGGTAGCTGTTATTGTATGAAAATTCCACAAGTGGCAGATGCTTTTCCCAGCCGTTGCCGAAATCGATTACACATGCACGAAGCATGTCTTCTAAAGTTTGAATAGTGCGCTCAGACTGCCCATCCGTCTGAGGATGATAAGTTGTGCTCATGTCTAACCGAGAGCCAAAAGATTTGTGCATCGCTCGCCACAGTTCTGATGTAAAACGTGCATCTCGATCCGAGATAATAGAGGTGGGCACTCCGTGCCTCGAGACAACTTCCTTAAGATATATGTCTGCTAGTGTGGAGAACTTATCCGTTTCCTTAATAGCCAAAAAGTGTGCAGACTTTGTGAGTCGATCCACGATCACCCAAATAGTATCATTTCCGCGCTGAGATCTAGGCAGGCTTGTAACAAAATCCATGGAAATTTGTTCCCATTTCCATTGTGGTATCTCTAGTTGTTGGAGTGGGCCTGATGGTTTCTGGTATTCCGCCTTGACTCTCGCACCAGTCAAACATTTGCTAACGTATGTTGCTATGTGAGCCTTCATGCTAGGCCACCAGTATGTAGTTTTGATATCGTGGTACATTTTATCCGAACCAGAATGTACTGAGTAGCGAGACTTATGAGCTTCATCCATTACCAGCTCGCGTAAGTTTTTTTTTTTTTTTTTTTTGGGTAAAGGGTTACCCCGGTTAAATTTCATTCATAACCAAAAAATACAAGTGAGGCATATAGCATACCTCAATTCTCTAGAAAGACATGCCAATACTAGAGTCAACAAATAAAAACACGCATAACCGCAAACAAGACACACAAAACAAAACAAGAACCCACACGGTCCACTCCATAATCTCTAGCAAGAATCAGCCACATTCATCTTGATCCATCAGTAATTCACGAGGAAGACTCCAGTCGCTCAACACTTTAGTCATGCTACTTGTTCTCTTGAACTTCATCGTGTGTAATTTCATTCTGATCGTAAGGAGAATCACCTCTAAAAGTTGAGTTACATTCCTTTTCTTGTTCGAGAACAATCTATTGTTGCGTTCTTGCCAGATAAAATAAGCCGAAGCCGCGACCACTAGCTTACCAATTATGTGAGATGCCCGTTTAGATTCCACATGTTGCATTAGGTACTCCATAATTTCGCTCCACTGTTTCCCTACATTATCCATACCCGCCTTCTCCCGAACTCCATACCATATTTGAGATGCAAAGTCGCATTGAAAAAATAAATGATCATGAGAATCCGGTCCCGCTGTACATAGCGAACAACACATAAGGTTATAATTTGCATTACCCGACGATCTCCATTTGCACATAATATCGTGAGTCTTTAGTTTCTTGGAGACTATAAGCCACATAAGAAAAGAGTGTCTAGGGATCGCTTGAGGAAACCACACAATACGCTCCCAAGCTACCTTATCTTGAGCTAGCCGAATATCATTCCAAACACCATATGAACTATACTCCATGTCTTGCCCATCTCTCGATCTCCAAATTATCCTATCTTGCACATTAGGTTCTAACGTTACATTAGAAAGCTGATGCAAAATTGGGAATCTACTAACCCAATCGTTCGGCCAACCCCACACACCATTTTGATACACCTCCGCAACATTGACCCGCAAATTAAAACCGGCATTGGCTATCATTCTTGGCGTAATAAATCGATTCAGCGGACATACGGTATCCCATATATCAAACCACACTCGAGTATTCTCTCCATTACCCATCTTAATCCAAATGTGTTGGCGAATAATTGTTCTCAATTGAAGCATCTTCCGCCAACCCCACGTACTATTGTTCCGAACCGGCACATCCCAGAAACTTCTATCCCGGATACGATACGAATGCACCCATTTAACCCATAAGGATTCCCTATTAGTCAAGAGACTCCAAATATGGGCCACCATAAGCGCAGTATTCATGTCAGATATTTTCTGGATACCCAATCCACCTTCTTCCTTAGGAAGACATACACGACTCCATTTAACTTTAGCCTTTCCCTTTATACTATTACCTTGAGTCCAAAGAAATCTTCTCATTTTATCTTCAAGCTCATGAATAATTCTCTTTGGTAAAATAAAGACGGAAGACCAATACACATGCATAGATGATAAAACAGATCTAATAAGCTGAAGACGACCTGCAAAAGACAAACTTTTTGCTTTCCAATCCGTGATTCGAGACTCCAAACTTTCAACGAGCTTTTTACAATCTGAATAAGTCAATCTTGACGATATGAGTGGAACCCCAAGATATCGAACCGGAAGGACACCTTCATCAAACTGCATGAGACTTCGGATTTGCTCTTTAACATAATTCGGAACACCCCCAAAAAACACAGTGCTCTTCGTCATGCTAGGAACCAATCCAGACATATTCTTAAAGAGATTCAACGAATCTAAAATAACAGCAGCTGAAAGAGGATCACCACGAGCAAATAAGAATAGATCATCCGCAAAGCATACATTAATAATCCTTTGCTCTTCACATTTATGATGAAATTTAAAATCAGCAGTGTCATCAACTTGCTTTTGAAGAATCAATGTAAGAACCTCCATTACCAATGTGAACAGATACGGAGACATAGGATCTCCTTGGCGTAAGCCCCGCTTTCCCTTAAAATAACAATGAAGATTCCCGTTAACGGACAAAGAAAACGTAGCAGAAGTAACACACGCCATCACCCATTTGATCATCTTTTGGTGAAAACCAAAACCATGTAAAATAGTCTCCAAAAAACCCCAATCAACAGTATCATATGCCTTTTGAATATCGACTTTGAAAGCACATCTCGGAGGCCCATGATTATGATGATAATTGTGCATTAATTCCTGGGTTAGGAGGATATTATCAGAAATCTTCCTACCCGGGATAAATGCTGACTGATTGATGTTAACAATATCTCCTAGGCCCTCTTTGATTCGGTTAGTGATAATCTTGCTTATACACTTGTAAAGAGTGTTACAGCAAGATATAGGCCTATAACCCGTTACTGACTCAGGAGTTTTCACCTTTGGAATAAGAGAAATTACCGTATGATTTAGCTGATTCAGAAGCTTTCCATTTTGAAAAAATTCTTGAATCGCTAAACAGAGCTCGCGTAAGTTACCATAAAGTGGGACCCAAATGCGTCCTGTGACATAGTAAGCACCATCTTCCTTCTGTTCTAAGCGTTGCCTTGAGCCACGTAGGGCTTCAGCCCTGACGTTTTCTGGTTTCAATGCTTCTACCTGAGCATCTCGTATCTGGGAAGGAAGACTAGACTGTATAGTGAGTTGTAAAGCTCGCACGCGCTTAGGCGCGGTGTCCTTTCGACTGAGGGCGTCAGCCACAACATTGGCTTTGCCCGGATGGTACTTTATAGCACATTCGTAATCGTTAAGTAGTTCGACCCATCGACGTTGCCGCATGTTCAATTCCTTCTGCTTGAAAATATGCTCGAGACTCCTGTGATCAGTGTAGATGGTGCACTTAGTGCCATACAGGTAATGTCGCCATATCTTGAGCGCAAAGACAACAGCTCCCAGCTCTAAATCATGTGTTGTGTAATTCCGTTCGTGAATCTTAAGTTGGCGCGAAGCATAAGCAATAACTTTATCCCGTTGCATCAATACACATTCAAGACCTTGGATGGATGCGTCGCAGTAGACTACAAAATCGTCCGTGCCTTCACGCAATGAGAGGATAGGTGCGCTACAAAGTCTATCCTTTAAGTGCTGAAACGCTGTTCCCTGTGTATTACCCCAACGATAAACAACACCTTTCTGTGTCAGTAGTGTAAGCGGCTGTGCGATCTTTGAGAAATCTTTGATGAACCGTCTGTAATAACCCGCCAAACCCAAGAATTGGCGTATTTCGGTTGGTGTACGAGGTGCAGGCCAGTTCTTGATCGAATCTACCTTGGATGGATCAACGTGAATCCCATCCTTGTTTACCACGTGGCCTAAGAAGTGGACTTCACGAAGCCAGAAGTCGCATTTTGAAAACTTCGCGTATAGCTGTTCCGTTCGTAGAAGTTCCAAAATAAGCCGTAAGTGCTGCTCGTGTTCCTCCTGACTCTTCGAATAGATCAGGATGTCGTCGATGAAAACAATGACGAACTTGTCAAGATAAGGTTTGCACACCCTGTTCATAAGATCCATGAAAATCGCAGGCGCGTTCGTTAACCCGAATGGCATGACTAGAAACTCGTAGTGGCCGTAGCGTGTTCTGAATGCTGTTTTGGAGACGTCCTCATCCCGGACTCTCAGTTGGTGATAACCTGACCTCAGATCAATCTTCGAGTAATAACTCGACCCTTGCAATTGGTCGAATAAGTCGTCGATGCGTGGAAGAGGATAGCGATTCTTCACAGTCACCTTGTTCAGTTCGCGGTAGTCTATACACATGCGGAAGGTGCCGTCCTTCTTCTTTACAAATAGTACTGGAGCTCCCCAGGGCGAAGAGCTAGATCGCTAAAACTCCCACCCGGTAGTTCCTGAAGTTGATTAGACAGTTCTGGCAGCCCTCCTGGTGCAAGTCGGTATGGAGTACGCGTGACCAAGGCTGCTTCTGGCGTGAGATTAAACTGAGATTTTGCCTAACAGTTGTGGAAGTAAGCCTGAAAGTTCCTCGGGTAGCAAACCGAGAGGGATCACAAACAATTGGTGGATCCTCGATCCTCTTTTCCCTTAGCCCTAACATCAGTAACGGTTGCTAACACTGCGGAGTAATCCCTCCGTAGACACTTCTGACCTTCATAGCTGAAATGGCACTACCTTTTGCACTACTCTGATGCTTTAGAACAAATAACGATTCTCCACTCAAAGTTTTCTCCTCACTGAGTATATCCGCGTGATTCCTGGATAACCAACTCACACTAACTACTGCGTTGTACCCATCGAGGATAGTAGAAGGAAGGTCGACGTCGAACATTTGTCCCACAAGGTCGTGTTTACACCCCAACGAACATATGAGATTTCATTTGACTTGCCATCAGCCGATTCCACATCAGGTTTGGTTTTCAAGAAGTATCAGGGTCAAGCAAAATAGAGACGAAGCGAACAGCTACCCATACAAGCTACCACGTTGCTGCTATGCCTGACGTCGCCTACGCCAATCCTAAATGTCCTTCCACGAGCATCATTTCCAGTGTTGTTGTTATGGTTGCGAGGGTTCCCATTACTATCATTATTCCCTTGGTTGTTGCCGTCTTGACTTAGCAACAGTCAATCCCTGTCAATGTCATCTTCGTTTCCATGCTGTAGACTACGATTACGAGTACCTTGATGTTGCCGCGACTGTTGCCCCCAATGCCGTTGCTTGAAACGAAGCCCTACAATCTTTCACCATCAAAATCCATCTTTTCACATTTTGTGCCACGCGCTACTCACTGTGCTGGTAGCCACATATTTCACACTATAATCTGTTGTCATCGCTTATGTTCCGATTGATTCGTAAGAGTTGACTCCCACGAGTCGCTGACTAGAGTTAAGAATTCGATTGAAGTCAATGAGCTGGTGTTTGTTGCCGGTAATCAGGGTTGTCCAAATACTGAGGTCGGTAAAATACTACGCTCACCCTTTTGTCCATCGATCTAGCAAGTAGATTGAGTAATACGCGGTATGCTGTGGCAGTGTTGCCAAAGTGTCCACACTTTTTTGGAGTCTAAGACGTCAATACATAGAGTTTCAGCAAACGAAGAGAAGCGAGAAAGATATAGAGCAGCACAAGGACGTCCGTGCAAGCACCTAACATTCTACACGTTTCGCTAGGCGTTCAGATGGGTATTCAGGTACTACTCGATGGCATCGAGATTCGAAAGGATTCAGAGAGGGGTGAAAAGGTCACATTCGGGTAGGAGACGGTCACTGATATGACTCCTATAAATTTGTTACGTTTCACACTGATCAAATAACAGAGCGGAACCCCTTCTTCACTTGTTAAGCCTCACTGGGACTCACATGCACCCCACATTATTATTATGTGTGCACCCACAATAATATTGTGATTTGCATGCTCATCTCAGCTCCTCCTAACTCATGTCGAATGGTTCCTCAAACTCGAGTAGCAAACAAAGAGCATCACAAAACGTGAGTCACGAATGTTTAGGGAAACACCACCCTAGTAGTCATATAACACGTGCAAGTAATACGTAAGTTCATACTGTTGTGTTAAACGTGCAATCACATGCAATATCATATGTAAGTGTTCACTAGTTACGCAGTACAATGAGTACAAGAGACGAACCTTGCAATCTGGAGCTGAGTGTCATGGTCGTATTCTCTGTTGTCAAAACTGGTCGGTTATAGTCTGGTTTTATAAAAACGTTTTTAAAACCAAGTTCACTATAACCAGTGGCTCTGATACCAAACTGTCACACCCCCAAAATACCACATGCGGAAACCCCCGCGAGGCGTGTGTCGTACCAGGATCCAAGCCACCAATCACATTGAACTCATAAATGTATTTAAATAAACTTTCATTCATTAACATAAAGTGTTACAAATGTTATATGTCATTCATTGTATACAGCGGAAGCATAATTCATTTGTTAAGTATTTCGTAAACCATGTGTACATAAACCATTAAGCTTGTATGGAGATTCTTTGTTTCTCGACCCATGACCACTCCAGCCTTCCAGACAACAAGTTCCACAAGATATAACCCTATAAACCTGCAAGCATGCAGACAAGTGTAACACCTGTGTCATTTCAACCATAAAACAAATGCCAAACCAATGAAATAATGTATTTCATACTTTGGACTTGTGTAAATATGTGTATCTTTTGCACATATCGACTCATGTTCGATTTCAAGCTCTAAATCGCTTTCTGGAAGGTTATACGCGCACTAATGCGTAAATATAACCAGTTTAATGCAACGAACACTCCGGAATAGTGAAATAGGCTTAACATACCTTAAATAACCTATACATAACTTAGATACAAGTTTTGGAAGGTTTGGTGTGGTGAAATCAAAGTTAAATCGCTTACAGGGACTAAAGTTGACAAACTGCGAAAGTATGCCAATTTGAACTGTAACAGGCATTCCGGAACATGAACATAAGTTAAACATACCATAAATATCCTTTACATAGCTTAGAAATAGGCTTTGAGGTGTTCGGTATGCTAAAATAAACTTTTGTGTCATTCAGGGACTAAAAGTGTCAAAAAGTGCACAAGTTTGCATTTTCGCGCATAACTTACATTCTGAATACATCTGGACATCCAAAAATTTATGTAAGCATGACTACATTATATTTTAGTGTTCGCCATAAGAAAAATCCATTCGTTTCGTCATTTGGATCGTTTTTCGCGCTTGTGCGCATTCCGTCGTAATTAAGCGAACATCGCGTTCGTACGACCAAACGAACCATCATCCGACATATTTTTGAGCATGTTTTGAGTTCCCTATACTTTAACTTCATTTTAGAGCCTTGAAATGAGGTTAACGGGGTTCAAACGCATCGAAAAAGGCCTTAAACACGTGCAGGGACCATTTCTGCCACTTTTGAAACATTTATGAAACAAGGGGGTGCTAGCGTAGCGCGACTGCATAGTGCCTTTGCACTAGCGCTACGCGACTGCCTAACCAGACCAGATTCAATGTTTTAATCACAAGTTGCAACCAATTGATCCTTAACCACATGTTTTAAGTTACTTAGTCACTAAGTTAAGGAGCATATGTGGCTCCATAACCTTTGTGACAAGTGTACGGCTCGGATCGTGGCACGATATTCAAGAAACGATCCTAGCGGCTCTACTTTTTCTATAAATACCCACCCCCCTTTGGCTTAAAAACCCACAAATCTGATTGAAAAGACTCTAAGTTGGAACCTTCGTTTCATACCTGAGCTATTTTGATCTGGATTAGCATTCGGGGACCCTGGGTAAGTATTCTTTCGTTCTTTTCCTTTTTTTTTACTGCTTTTCGAGTCAGAAAGTCAAACTTTGTTTGACTTTCAGCGTTGACCAGTAATGGTCAATGCGAAGTTCGTTTGAACTTCGCAACGTGATTGTAATCACGATGGTCATAGTCCCTTGGGACTATGCCTACTGATTACCACGTTGTCTAGGGTCGTAGGGTAAGCGATCTAATAAATCGCTTATACCTCGAACCCGACCCAGTTTGGTCGATCATTAGGATCCGACCAAATACATTAGGTGACCATAGTAGGTAGGGAATAACCTTCCGAGGTTATACCCTATGGTCACATCGTTTAAGTAGTTGTATGATAGGTAGTTTATATGCCTTAGGTAAATTACCAGAATACCCTTTTCATGTATAATTGGTAATTAAGCATATGTAACCTAAACCTTTGTCACATAACTGATTATGTAATATGTTTAGGCATATAACACTTGTCATAGGGCTAATTAGGCGGTCCGAACGCGTTTCACACGAACGACGCGTTAAAGTAGCATAAGCTACCTAAACGGGTCGTAATGGGTCGTAGACACTTAGGTTAAGTTTCATTTAGTATGTAGGCTTTGTTAAACCAAAAGACACGAGTCTCTACACTCGTTTGGTTTACAAACCCTAATGCTACCCGATCCTCCGATTTAGGTCCGGTTTATTAATGTAGCTACCTATACTAGGTGCCGTTTGATATCCGCGATCTCTAGCATTGTTTAGTTGTCACTCCAGAACTACTGAGCAATCCCAGGTGAGTACATAGACCCCTCTTTTACTGTTTTCCAAACTGTTTTGGGGTGGAACACATGTGCCTACTTGTTACTTTCCTGCTTTCCTGTTTTCACATCATATACTGCTATGTTCGCTAGTACATTATAGTACATGATTTCATTACATTTCATGCTATGTATTGCCATTGTGTGCATTACTTAGTACATTGTTTCACATGTTTACATTTTGGTATGACATTTGGTTTGTTTACATGGGACAATATATCCATTAACATTAGCTACGCCGTTCGTTAGTAGGTAGTGGTACCATAGGAATTGACAACTCCCGTTCCGGACATCCCAGGGTAAGGGGACAGAAAGGAATGACCGAATTCGTTGACATTAAGACAGATAGACCTTTAATTTGTTTAAAGGGTTTTATCGACATAGACATTTCGACATAGACATTTTAACATGATTGACATTGATCATGTATTTCCCACAAAACATAACTTTGATTTAAACCAAGTTTTACTTCAATACTTTGTTGTTGTGCATATGGTTTAGTTGAGACATTTCACTTGCCATACATGGATATTTGACATAGACTTTTGACATGGATATTTGACATAGACATTTGACATGGATATTTGACATAGACATTTTGACATGATTTACATCTTGACATGAATACTTTGACATATTATTCAATACATTTGACAATTGATTTAAACATAGACATTTTACATTGTTTGGTTTGGTTTGATTAAGTGATTAAGTAACGATGTGTGTGTAATATGATACAAGCATGGTGGATACGCCGCTGGTACTTCCTATATATAAGTGTTTGTATGGTATTACATATCATAGCGTTATTTGAATCATTTCAGTTTGAGACATAGAACATTTTATACAAATAACATACTTTTCACAAGACATTGTTTTCTAAACAACTTATCTTATACAAACTCATCTTACATGGTTATTTATTTAACCATACATTATTCACTTATTTATACATATCATCTGAACTCATTGTTTTTCAAATGATTTACAAAACAAAGCAAATTACAAGGTTCATGACTAAACATTTTCTCAAACATAAGTCATGAAACCTATTTCCACAAAACCTATGTATCTCACAGGCATTTTTATGCTGACGTACCTATTTTCACATGTGTTTTTCAGGAACTGTTGCATAAGATGATCAAGATACATATAGGCAGACTTGGGCTTTAGTGACAATAAAAGATGCAAGACTAGTTAATTATGTTATATTTCCTTGTTTGATTAGACATCGTAACACTTTTAATCAATAAAACGAAACTTTAATTGCCATGGATTTGAAACAATTAATTCTGTTACAACACTCCCCGATGTTTCCGCCACGTTTCGTATGTTCCACGTGGTCGGGGTGTGACAGAAAAGATGGTATCAGAGCCAATGGTTATAGGGAATTAGGTTATTAGTAATGCTTTGACCTAGTCTATAATCTTCTTAGGACCCTAACGCGAGTTTACTTGCGTTTAGTCATAAAACAATACCGTCACCTATCCTTAGGCGACGACCACAACAAGAACATAAATTTCAAAACCGCTTTGAAAACTAATCATCTGTTCTAGGATGATTGATTACTAGGTTTTGAACCCTCTGTTATATGGTTTTGAACTCCTTTGAATTTTCAAAGTCTCGTCAAGGTTTTGGGTTTTAAATAATGTGAACACGTGCAAACTGGAAGGGTGAATGCCTGTATTCTGGGTTTTCTGTCTAGGCAAGCACTTCGTATACATCTCATCAGACGCGAGACCAGTTGTGCTTACCTGGGAATTCTTGGGATGAGTGTTCACTTATAGGCGAGCATGTCTTCGCGATACATTATGAGGACCTATTTGCTTTGATTCAACCCTTGTGTGTCGTTTGTTTGCTTCATGGTTCAAACAAATGACCACCACCCGTGATTTTAGTCGGTAATTGTAACATCCTATTCTTACCCAATTCCTTTTCTTTTGTTTTCTTTCTTATTCCCCTTTTAGAATGCCTCCACGACGCGAAAATCCGGTATCTGTTGACGAGCTGGCAGCTGTCATTACACAGCAAATGACTGCTGCAATCCCGATCATCGTTGCCCAATGTCACCAAGCTATCAACAACAATAATGCCCCATGCAACTTCAAGACGTTCAACTCGGCTAAGCCATCAAAGTTTTCTGGGTCTCAAGGAGCGACTGCACTTCTGCAATGGTTCGAGAGTCTAGAGAGCACCTTCAGGCATGTTCAATGTCCAAATGAGCGAAAGGTAGATTTTGCATCTAGTGTCTTCGAGAAACGAGCTTTGACATGGTGGAACGGTGTGGTGAGAGATAGGGGTGCCGAAGTGGCACTGGCTCAAACATGGGAAGAACTTCGAGCACTAATGATGAAGGAATTATGTCCTCGTCACGAGATCAGGGCATTGGAAAGGGAATTCGACGATCTTAAGCAAGACAGCGGTGAACATCGAGCATACACTGATCGATATGAGGAGCTGAGCCTGTTGTGTCCTACCATGGTTACGCCTTTGGATAAGGCGATCGAAAAATACATTGATGGTCTCCCTGACACAGTTCAAGACATTGTTACCGGTAGCAACCCCACTACAGTTAGGCAGGCCATTGAGCTATCTGCAACGTTGACTGAATCTCAGATCAGGAAACGTAAACTTTTCCGAAAGGGTGACAAGAAACCGGTCGAGGAATCGAAACAAATCGAGGAATCAAAGACCATGGATGTACAGACTGGATCCCCTAAGGGGTCAAAGAAGCAAAAGGCTTCTCAGAACTTCGCCATGGTCGCTCACAATGATCAAGCCGCCCCCAACCAACCAGCTAAACCCCGTACTAGGAAGCCATACAATGGAACTTCACCCTTGTGCAACCGATGTAACCTTTATCATCATGTTAATGTGAAGTGCCGCGAATGCCAAATTTGTGGACGTAAAGGTCATACAGCAAAAGTTTGCGTAGCAGCAGTTGCACTAAATCAAGCTGACAACAAACCTGCTCGAGCTCGCTTTCCTCCAGGTTCTTGCTACAAGTGTGGCGAGATGGGACATTTCCGAAGAAATTGCCCAAAGCTTGCTAATGCTAATCCAGCACAGAGATGAGCATCTGATCGACTAGAAGACAACACTCTTTAGAAATAATCACATCTTATGTATTATTTTCTTTTGTTGTCAAGGTCCATGAAACAGTTGTTATCATTGTTTATAAATAAATCTTTTATTTACATTGCAATGTATTTATGTGATTGTATGTGTAAACAACATATCCCTTACAATACCGACAATCAAGGAATAGTATTCCTTGAAAAACAAACTACTCCCAAAATTCTTCCATTTTTTAATCTCTTGCGTTTTCCACAAAGATCCTAAGTACCCGTCTCTTGCAAAGAAACGAAGTACAAGGTACAAGTTATAATTCCGTACGAATACCCCAAGTACCACTATAAATTCTTAATAGGGTACCTAAGGGTATTTCCGTATGTCCTAAATTATTGTGTACCTTAATTCGAATATTACGTTTTCCTGAAAACGAAAATCGAATTTTTGGTAGATCATCCTATCTTCATGGATGGATTCTTGAAAGGATTAAAGTGCCAAATGAAATCCACGAATTGGATTCTTGGTGTGCTTTAAGTGTCCGCGTCCAAAGATAACAAATTAATAAACAAGTTAAACAACTATGTGATTATGTGCTTATGTGTTTCCTTTTATGTTTTTGTGTAATCCAAGTTTTTGTTATCCAAATCCTCGAAGAATCTTCCATATCTTTGTATAAGGAAATTCATAGTAGGATATCCAAAGGTACTATATTAAATCCTCAATGGGCTTTTACGTAATAGTAAAGATCCTTGGATTATATTGTACTATTCCATAATTAGACCCCTGAGTGGTCTAGTTAAACAGATTGATCCAAAAATCTGGTTAGGAATATCATGTGATGAGATAGCTGAAAGGACTCCTTGGTGGCCTAAATAAAAGGATCATTTGTCGATCTAATTAAAAGGACCCTATGGTAGTCTAGTCACACTCATCACGGGTTTGATTTTTCCTCCCCTAAAACATTTCAAGACAAACTGTGCGGACTATGCAAGGAATTACGTAATTATGGATGCATACATAATTATGGAATTCAGTGCACGGAAACCACAGCTAGTTTGGTCATGTGTCTGAAAAATGACTCTTGTCGTTCATTTTTGGTTTCTGAAGAAACGGTGAAAAATGACTCTTTTCGTTCATTTTTGGTTTCTGAAGAAATGGTGAAAAATGACTCTTTTCGTTCATTTTTGGTTTCTGAAGAAACGGTGAAAAATGACTCTTTTCGTTCATTTTTGGTTTCTGAAGAAACGGTGAAAAATGACTCTTTTCGTTCATTTTTGGTTTCTGAAGAAATGGTGAAAAATGACTCCTTTCGTTCATTTTTGGTTTCTGAAGAAATGGTGAAAAATGACTCCTTTCGTTCATTTTTGGTTTCTGAAGAAACGGTGAAAAATGACTCTTTTCGTTCATTTTTGGTTTCTGAAGAAATGGTGAAAAATGACTCTTTTCGTTCATTTTTGGTTTCTGAAGAAATGGTGAAAAATGACTCCTTTCGTTCATTTTTGTTTCTGAAGAAATGGTGAAAAATGACTCTTTTCGTTCATTTTTGGTTTCTGAAGAAATGGTGAAAAATGACTCCTTTCGTTCATTTTTGGTTTCTGAAGAAACGGTGAAAAATGACTCCTTTCGTTCATTTTTGGTTTATGAAGAAACGGTGAAAAATGACTCTTTTCGTTCATTTTTGGTTTCTGAAGAAACGGTGAAAAATGACTCTTTTCGTTCATTTTTGGTTTCTGAAGAAATGGTGAAAAATGACTCTTGTCGTTCATTTTTTGGTTTCTGAAGAAATGGTGAAAAATGACTCCTTTCGTTCATTTTTGTTTCTGAAGAAATGGTGAAAAATGACTCCTTTCGTTCATTTTCGGTTCTGAAGAATGTCCATCAAGGAAATGTCAGGATTATGCCTCTCATATCTTTGGTGGTTATTTGACACAAAGCCACAGATAGACCCCTACGAATGAATTTCGGGACGAAATTTCCTAAAGTAGGGGAGACTGTAACACCTGTGTCATTTCAACCATCAAACAAATGCCAAACCAATGAAATAATGTATTTCATACTTTGGACTTGTGTAAATATGTGTATCTTTTGCACATATCGACTCATGTTCGATTTCAAGCTCTAAATCGCTTTCTGGAAGGTTATACGCGCACTAATGCGTAAATATAACCAGTTTTGTCACACCCTCAAAAATCCACACGCGGAGTATTACCGCGAGGCATGTGACGACCAGGATCTTAGCCACTAATTATTTTGAACCGTTTTGGTTATTGTTATAAACATTAGCATAATTAGTGACCTAATTTAAAATTTCAAAACATAGTTTAAGTTTGCAGCGGAAAGGAAAGGAGAACACATCGTAATTTAAAACCACAAGTTGTTCATATGAAACTTACGAACCACGCACTCCATCCGATTGCAACGTCCGTCCAGAGCTGTATCGAGCAACCTGCAAAGCATGCAGTAGAGTGTCAACATAAAGTTGGCGAGTTCACGAGTTTAGAGTTTTCCAGTTTTATTTCCAAAAACTTGTTTTAACCAGTTAATTTATCCGTTTATACATGCGATGGGGAGCTACCCCATAAGTAAGCGACTAAACTGTTTTTACAATACCGAATACTATTCATCCGTACGTTTCCGTAGAGTGCCCCGTTTGTCAATGTTCTATCATCATTGACGGTTGCCAGAGTACATTAGTTCACGCCCGATCCCATACGCGGGCACGGTGTGAGGTTGGTGAGACCTAAATAGCGCTATCAACTAATAACCCGTTCGCCTGACCCCGGCGACTAATCGGTATTAAGAAGTGAGGACTTGAGTGATAGAGTTTTGTTTAGTGTTGCTTGTTGCATCCAGTATAAACAGTAATTAACTAAAAGTTCCCAGTAACAAGGGAAGTAAGTAAGTTTGTTCCCAGTAACAAGGGAAGAAAAGTAAGTTTGCATCCCTCACAAGGGGATAGCGTTGTTACCCGTATCCCACACAAGGAGATAGAAATACCGTATCCCGCACAGGGAGATAGTAAGGAGTCCCAAACCAGGAAAAGTGTTTCGTTCCGTTTCCTAACCACCGGGAATGCATGCTTTGAGTAATAAGTAGTGAACTCACCTTTGCTTTGCTCGGTAGTTAATTTACTCGTGTTACGTTGGTCAACCATACCCTATTATGGTTGTTAAACATTTATTAGGTTCGTATGCAAGTAATGTCACATATAATCCTACACGTATCTAACACATAGCATGCATGTCATACTTGCATATACGCTATTGGGCCTACCCCAGCATATAAACAGTTAACAGTTAACCGTAACACACGATCCAAAACATAATATCACATTGTGCGGCCCAATAAATAAGCAAGGAAGCCCAGTCGAAACCAGGTGGTCTCGACTCGAGATCATGAGGTCTCGAGTCGTAACCAAGAGGTTTCGGGTATCAAGTAGATGATCTCGAGTAGTTCATGCATGAGTCGGGACCTCGGGGTCTCGAGTCATGTCTCGAATCGAGACTAGGGGATCTCGAGTCGCAACCAAGTTGGTCTCGAGTCCCCTAATGTGCATGCTTGATCTCGAGTCGTCGTTCAATGGTCTCGAGTCGCAACTGGGATGAAACATCTATTGAGTCGAGACCATTGAGGAATCTTTCTAGAATGCTCAGAATGGTACTACCCAATCAAATTTTATTAACATGTTCCCTATACCGTACATTACCAATTTGGATCAAAACATCAAAATTCAAATATTCATAGTTCCTTCAAATAGTTCGTCATGTTCTTCATTTAATTTATTCACTAGTGCAAACAAATCTATTCTAAATAATTTTTAACACTATTTTATCAACATGCTACCCTCATTTATTTCACCTATGAGAACTCCTATAGTCATCATCATCATCACAGAAGCATGCGCACCGTCTATCGGGATCGATTGTTCGATAACATGTTTACAAGGACTGCCCCTATTTTTAGTTACCCATAAGAATCATAAATTAACATTTCTATTTAGGCCCTAATTTAACGATTAAACATACACTAGTGTATCTAAACCAACAGTTTACCATCAGTTATGTGCACATTATTCTTTATACCAAATCAAAACAATCAGACACATATTGATTTTAAACCAACACATAGCACAAGAGGATGAAATTATAAACAAGCAGCTGGTCACGATGTATTCTAGTACAACCATCATCATCTCAAAATCACACAATCAAAATTTACAAGAAGGGTGAGGCATATACCAAAAATCGTCATCATGTAGACAGTTTATAAAAACCACCAGAGCATATATTTCATCAGCGAATATAAAGCATTCAAAACAGTTTATCGTTGGAAATCCTTTCACGAACTCAACATCCTATATATAAAAAATAAAAGCACATACTTCTAATCGTATTCACAGCAAACCAACTAACATTCCTGTATCAAATCAAAAATTACGAGGAACTCAAGAAGAGTATTTGTTTGGACAGTTTGCACTTAAATTCTCTTTTACAAACATCAGACTTGTTAACAAGCATACTCAACCAGCAAGCATTTGACTCTTTTATATAAATAGTTAACAGTGAATAATCTAAATCAACTCTCAATTCTTATACACATCAGAAGTAGCAAACAGATGTGTACCAGATTATGTTTCACAACTAACGGACTTGGACCGACGGAACGGGACTCGCCGTGAAAATTGGGTGGTCCTCCTGCTAACATCTGACAATGTTACTCCCTCCTTCTAATGTCATCCACCGGAGCCGAACCACAGTCGCCACCACTGTGCCGCTGCCACTGCCTTGGCGACTCTGCATTATCTTTCATGTTTGCGGTTAAACGGAGCTTTGTCGGCAATCCGATTACCGGAGCAGCGACTTTGCCGCCCAATGTCGCCGCTAATCTCCTCTCTATCTCTCCCTCTCGTCTCTCTCTCTCTACTATGTATCGAACCGAAGTGGGGGGGGGGGGTGCGTGTGGGATTGAGACAGGGATAGAGGGGTTTTGTGGGAGCTTGTTTGGATAGAAGGAAGGGGAGGGGTCTGAGGTGTATGGTTTCGATATTCCGTTATCTGGTCGCCGGACGTACAACTCCGGTCGCCGGAATTTCTGAATGAGAGTGATGGGTAGTGAGGTGTGCGGCTGTTAGCTGCTATTAGGGTTTGGGCTTTATCAAGAATGAAGGAGGTGGAAGGTTTAAGCTCATAGTTAAAGGGTAGGGTTTTTAGATTAGTTGGCTTGGGCCTAGCCCAAGTGCATGAACCCGATAAATGATTGCGTGTCCCGCTCTATCATGCTGGCCCGGTTATTTCCAAAATATAACCGTGATACGTAATTAAATTTCTAATCGCGTGTGCTATTATTTTGACAATACTTAATAAATAATACTAGCAATAATAATAATGATGAATGTGCGTATTACTAAAATGCCCTTCTCTCGACAACGAGGGTACGGGTTGTCACATTCTCCCCATGTTACTAGAATTTCGTCCTCGAAATTTAAGCAAACATCATACACTACGCTCCATATGTGTACATAGACTCCATTACCATACGTAGATACAAGCAGTTTCACGAAAGTCCACAGAACGAACATGCACATAGCATATACAGTCACATAGCACGTAAAATCACATAGCATTAGATTCACAGAGTTGTACGTATCTCACATAGTACGGATTTTCACAAACCTAACTATAACATCCAAGAAACGTACAGGAAAACTCGAAGTGTCACATTATCCCCAAGTTCAAGAAATTTCGTCCCGAAATTTAGCACGCAGCCACTGACAAGCTAGTGTGTTTAAACGTTTTCGTAGGGCGTCATATCACCCCCTGTTGGTTTGAAATTTCTTTCCGAAATTCAGTTGTAGCTTCAGTGCTGGAAGTAATGTTTGTAAACAACTGGGGATACATGCGTATCAGCTGATTTTCCCGTTCCCAGGTAAACCCTGGGCCACGACGTGAGTTCCAACGAACTCGGTCTGTTGGTTACACTACGCTCGAGGGTTTTGATTTCTTGATCCTTGAACTCAACCGGTTCCTCAATGAAGCGTAGTTGGTTGCTGATCACGAGTTCCTAAAAAGGAACAACGAACATTTCGTCTGACAGACACTTCTTCAGATTAGGCACGTGCAAGACGTGTACCGCACTCAGCTCTTCAGGCAAGTTAGTCTGCGAAGCTACCTTATCGATCCTTTCGGTAATTTTGAACGGTTCAATCATATCGCGGATTAGTTCGTCCCGTTAGCCAAAACGTACCACACCCTTCCAGGGTGAAACTTTAAGTAGAACCCAGTCTCCGACTAGGAATTCTAGAGGTTTCCCTACGCTTATCCGTGTAGCCTTTCTGACGGTCTGGAGTTGCCGCCATGCGTTGTCTATTCTGGGCAATCCCACCCGTTGTGTCAAGTGCAAGTTCTGGGCCAGTACTTTGGCTTCCGCCCAACAAAGAGGTGACCGGCATCTGCGTTAGTGCAATGCCTCAAATGGTGCTGCCTGAATGCTAGTGTGGTAGCAGTTGTTGGAAGAGAATTCTACAGAAGGGAAGTGTCACTAGTATCCAAGGGTCGATAACACATGCTCTTAGCATGCCTTTGAGTGTTTGGATGGTGCGTTTGGCCCAGTCATCAGTTTGCGGGTGATAAGCGGTGCTCATGCCTAACAGTGAGCCCAAAAGTCTTTCGTGCACAGCCTTGCGAAGAATCGGATGCAAAACGTGGGTTACGATCAGGTAAAAGAGAAGTTGGCATCTCGTGCCTAGTATCTACTTCTATCAAGTAGATGGTTGCAAGTTCGGAAACTTGTCGGTTTCTTTGGTCGCGTGTTGTTACCAGCCGACATGTTATCGATGCCCCGGACATGATAGCATAATATAGAAGCACCTCGTAGATTATCTTCCAGTTGCTGGAGTTGCGGATCGTTTGAGGATCTCTCGGATGCTAGGTGATGCCCCTTTTGAGTTCGAATCGTGAGAGGTTGCGTATACGGTCGAGAAATGCGGGCTTTGTGGCGTTAAAAGTCGTGTACTGAAAACTTAGCGCAAGGCGGTTTTGCGTCGTAGAAGTTCCAAGGTAAAGCGTAGGAGTCGTTTGGATTTCCCACTGACTTTCAGAATAGGTTCGGGCGTCGCCGAAAGAAACAAGTGTCGAATATTAACAGGATGGAATAAATTTGAGTGTCGTGACTAGGTGTTGATCGTATCGAGTTCGAAGAACAGTGCTTGCGATACCCGTTACCCCCGCGGTATCCTCGGCTCGTTGCCCCAACGAGTAACATTCGTAGGAAGTATTTCGTCCAAACGGAGATTTGCGCAAAGCAGAGTAGGATAAGGATCATGGAATCCGTGAAACATAACACGAGTAGCGAGACAATGCAAGAAGGGTAGTCAAAATTGATGCGTTCAATTTGAGACAAAACATAAAAGGCTTGGTGGTCGGCAATAAGGATTTATCTGGTGTCGATAAGGTAGCTGGTCGTACCTAAGCCGTGGGCGATTAGGATAAAGAACGTCGTTTTGCCGATAAGGGGTGTTACGTCAGTATGAATGGCACAACAAGAACCAATGATAGAGAAGGACGGTCGTCGTATGGGTCAGGGGGGGGGGTTCGACGTGAAACTGTGAAAACAGGTTTTCAGGAAAGTACGATTGAAGTAACACATTGTTGAATTAAATAGTTTGCTGACTAAAGGTCGAGTTTGTTGAATTCACCAAACTGAAGAGAGATCTGGTCAAGGTCTCTAAACGGAGAAACGTGGATGTCATGATAAAGAAACGATAGGAGCGGGGATACCATCTGAGCAATAAACGCGGATTCATACGAAAGTTAGTGGGAGGATTCATTGAATCAGAAAAGTCGTCAAACAATAACAGTTCTGACAAATGAAGGATAGGGTAAGCATCAAGGTCGCCGTACTCGTCGGTGGGTTGACTGGCTCGTGTCTTCGTCTAGCCACGCTTCCAAATACGCCGGTTGGTAAGAAAGTTATCAAATCGTTGGGTTTTAGGGCGTGCTAAGGTATAAGGTTGTACTTGAATAGGGATTAACCATGTAACGAGGGATTAGGGAGAAATAACTCTTGTGGTCAATGGAAAGGTGAGACGATTGCTGGCACTACAATAAGAAGCATACACCACGCATGCTTTTCGTGTTCGAGACGTGCAAACGGAAACCCAAAAGGTGTAGACTTACTAGAATGCTTCAAGAATCTAGGTGATCAGTCGTATGAGGGAACAAGTCTCACTACTTAAGTCGGGAAAAGAAATACGCAAGTAAAAAGGATGCGAATGACGTCGTCGTTCTTTCTAATATTCCACGATATAAGGGTGGTTCCCCTTCGTCGATTCGTTCTCGTAACTTCTCTATGTGCTTCGTAGCAGGCCTTCCCTGGGCAGGTCTATCGAGTGGACGTCCCTCGCGTCGATTGGCGGTCCAGGAATGATATCAGGAAATACATGGACGAGGGCTTGGAATAACTGGTTCCTGGCCCTTAGTGTATTGTGGTTTCGAACTGGTTTTAGGAGGACTCGCTCCTGTTTAACACGTAACACGCTAGCCTAGTCTTCGTATGATCCACTGTGTTAAATACTAAATATACGCATACATACTAACACATATATGCTAATTATACACATACACACATGCGTGTGCACACACATAAGTCATGCACAAGTAAATGCCGTTAGCATACCATTACCAGGTGAGCATCTGAGGTTGGCGAACCTTGCAATCCGGAGTGGTGTTGTTGTGGTTTTCACTAAAGAACGGTTATAGTCTGGTTTTCATATAAAAATATTTTATTTCCCAAACCAAAAATTGTTTATATTTAAAACCTAGTTCGCTATAACCAATGGCTCTGATACCAATCTGTCACACCCTCAAAAATCCACACGCGGAGTATTACCGCGAGGCATGTGACGACCAGGATCTTAGCCACTAATTATTTTGAACCGTTTTGGTTATTGTTATAAACATTAGCATAATTAGTGACCTAATTTAAAATTTCAAAACATAGTTTAAGTTTGCAGCGGAAAGGAAAGGAGAACACATCGTAATTTAAAACCACAAGTTGTTCATATGAAACTTACGAACCACGCACTCCATCCGATTGCAACGTCCGTCCAGAGCTGTATCGAGCAACCTGCAAAGCATGCAGTAGAGTGTCAACATAAAGTTGGCGAGTTCACGAGTTTAGAGTTTTCCAGTTTTATTTCCAAAAACTTGTTTTAACCAGTTAATTTATCCGTTTATACATGCGATGGGGAGCTACCCCATAAGTAAGCGACTAAACTGTTTTTACAACACCGAATACTATTCATCCGTACGTTTCTGTAGAGTGCCCCGTTTGTCAATGTTCTATCATCATTGACGGTTGCCAGAGTACATTAGTTCACGCCCGATCCCATACGCGGGCACGGTGTGAGGTTGGTGAGACCTAAATAGCGCTATCAACTAATAACCCGTTCGCCTGACCCCGGCGACTAATCGGTATTAAGAAGTGAGGACTTGAGTGATAGAGTTTTGTTTAGTGTTGCTTGTTGCATCCAGTATAAACAGTAATTAACTAAAAGTTCCCAGTAACAAGGGAAGTAAGTAAGTTTGTTCCCAGTAACAAGGGAAGAAAAGTAAGTTTGCATCCCTCACAAGGGGATAGCGTTGTTACCCGTATCCCACACAAGGAGATAGAAATACCGTATCCCGCACAGGGAGATAGTAAGGAGTCCCAAACCAGGAAAAGTGTTTCGTTCCGTTTCCCAACCACCGGGAACGCATGCTTTGAGTAATAAGTAGTGAACTCACATTTGCTTTGCTCGGTAGTTAATTTACTCGTGTTACGTTGGTCAACCATACCCTATTATGGTTGTTAAACATTTATTAGGTTCGTATGCAAGTAATGTCACATATAATCCTACACGTATCTAACACATAGCATGCATGTCATACTTGCATATACGCTATTGGGCCTACCCCAGCATATAAACAGTTAACAGTTAACCGTAACACACGATCCAAAACATAATATCACATTGTGCGGCCCAATAAATAAGCAAGGAAGCCCAGTCGAAACCAGGTGGTCTCGACTCGAGATCATGAGGTCTCGAGTCGTAACCAAGAGGTTTCGGGTATCAAGTAGATGATCTCGAGTAGTTCATGCATGAGTCGGGACCTCGGGGTCTCGAGTCATGTCTCGAATCGAGACTAGGGGATCTCGAGTCGCAACCAAGTTGGTCTCGAGTCCCCTAATGTGCATGCTTGATCTCGAGTCGTCGTTCAATGGTCTCGAGTCGCAACTGGGATGAAACATCTATTGAGTCGAGACCATTGAGGAATCTTTCTAGAATGCTCAGAATGGTACTACCCAATCAAATTTTATTAACATGTTCCCTATACCGTACATTACCAATTTGGATCAAAACATCAAAATTCAAATATTCATAGTTCCTTCAAATAGTTCGTCATGTTCTTCATTTAATTTATTCACTAGTGCAAACAAATCTATTCTAAATAATTTTTAACACTATTTTATCAACATGCTACCCTCATTTATTTCACCTATGAGAACTCCTATAGTCATCATCATCATCACAGAAGCATGCGCACCGTCTATCGGGATCGATTGTTCGATAACATGTTTACAAGGACTGCCCCTATTTTTAGTTACCCATAAGAATCATAAATTAACATTTCTATTTAGGCCCTAATTTAACGATTAAACATACACTAGTGTATCTAAACCAACAGTTTACCATCAGTTATGTGCACATTATTCTTTATACCAAATCAAAACAATCAGACACATATTGATTTTAAACCAACACATAGCACAAGAGGATGAAATTATAAACAAGCAGCTGGTCACGATGTATTCTAGTACAACCATCATCATCTCAAAATCACACAATCAAAATTTACAAGAAGGGTGAGGCATATACCAAAAATCGTCATCATGTAGACAGTTTATAAAAACCACCAGAGCATATATTTCATCAGCGAATATAAAGCATTCAAAACAGTTTATCGTTGGAAATCCTTTCACGAACTCAACATCCTATATATAAAAAATAAAAGCACATACTTCTAATCGTATTCACAGCAAACCAACTAACATTCCTGTATCAAATCAAAAATTACGAGGAACTCAAGAAGAGTATTTGTTTGGACAGTTTGCACTTAAATTCTCTTTTACAAACATCAGACTTGTTAACAAGCATACTCAACCAGCAAGCATTTGACTCTTTTATATAAATCAGTTAACAGTGAATAATCTAAATCAACTCTCAATTCTTATACACATCAGAAGTAGCAAACATATGTGTACCAGATTATGTTTCACAACTAACGGACTTGGACCGACGGAACGGGACTCGCCGTGAAAATTGGGTGGTCCTCCTGCTAACATCTGACAATGTTACTCCCTCCTTCTAATGTCATCCACCGGAGCCGAACCACAGTCGCCACCACTGTGCCGCTGCCACTGCCTTGGCGACTCTGCATTATCTTTCATGTTTGCGGTTAAACGGAGCTTTGTCGGCAATCCGATTACCGGAGCAGCGACTTTGCCGCCCAATGTCGCCGCTAATCTCCTCTCTATCTCTCCCTCTCGTCTCTCTCTCTCTACTATGTATCGAACCGAAGTGGGGGGGGTGCGTGTGGGATTGAGACAGGGATAGAGGGGTTTTGTGGGAGCTTGTTTGGATAGAAGGAAGGGGAGGGGACTGAGGTGTATGGTTTCGATATTCCGTTATCTGGTCGCCGGACGTACAACTCCGGTCGCCGGAATTTCTGAATGAGAGTGATTGGTAGTGAGGTGTGCGGCTGTTAGCTGCTATTAGGGTTTGGGCTTTATCAAGAATGAAGGAGGTGGAAGGTTTAAGCTCATAGTTAAAGGGTAGGGTTTTTAGATTAGTTGGCTTGGGCCTAGCCCAAGTGCATGAACCCGATAAATGATTGCGTGTCCCGCTCTATCATGCTGGCCCGGTTATTTCCAAAATATAACCGTGATACGTAATTAAATTTCTAATCGCGTGTGCTATTATTTTGACAATACTTAATAAATAATACTAGCAATAATAATAATGATGAATGTGCGTATTACTAAAATGCCCTTCTCTCGACAACGAGGGTACGGGTTGTCACATTCTCCCCATGTTACTAGAATTTCGTCCTCGAAATTTAAGCAAACATCATACACTACGCTCCATATGTGTACATAGACTCCATTACCATACGTAGATACAAGCAGTTTCACGAAAGTCCACAGAACGAACATGCACATAGCATATACAGTCACATAGCACGTAAAATCACATAGCATTAGATTCACAGAGTTGTACGTATCTCACATAGTACGGATTTTCACAAACCTAACTATAACATCCAAGAAACGTACAGGAAAACTCGAAGTGTCACAAGTTTAATGCAACGAACACTCCGGAATAGTGAAATAGGCTTAACATACCTTAAATAACCTATACATAACTTAGATACAAGTTTTGGAAGGTTTGGTGTGGTGAAATCAAAGTTAAATCGCTTACAGGGACTAAAGTTGACAAACTGCGAAAGTATGCCAATTTGAACTATAACAGGCATTCCGGAACATGAACATAAGTTAAACATACCATAAATATCCTTTACATAGCTTAGAAATAGGCTTTGAGGTGTTCGGTATGCTAAAATAAACTTTTGTGTCATTCAGGGACTAAAAGTGTCAAAAAGTGCACAAGTTTGCATTTTCGCGCATAACTTACATTCTGAATACATCTGGACATCCAAAAATTTATGTAAGCATGACTACATTATATTTTAGTGTTCTCCATAAGAAAAATCCATTCGTTTCGTCATTTGGATCGTTTTTCGCGCTTGTGCGCATTCCGTCGTAATTAAGCGAACATCGCGTTCGTACGACCAAACGAACCATCATCCGACATATTTTTGAGCATGTTTTGAGTTCCCTATACTTTAACTTCATTTTAGAGCCTTGAAATGAGGTTAACGGGGTTCAAACGCATCGAAAAAGGCCTTAAACACGTGCAGGGACCATTTCTGCCACTTTTGAAACATTTATGAAACAAGGGGGTGCTAGCGTAGCGCGACTGCATAGTGCCTTTGCACTAGCGCTACGCGACTGCCTAACCAGACCAGATTCAATGTTTTAATCACAAGTTGCAACCAATTGATCCTTAACCACATGTTTTAAGTTACTTAGTCACTAAGTTAAGGAGCATATGTGGCTCCATAACCTTTGTGACAAGTGTACGGCTCGGATCGTGGCACGATATTCAAGAAACGATCCTAGCGGCTCTACTTTTTCTATAAATACCCACCCCCCTTTGGCTTAAAAACCCACAAATCTGATTGAAAAGACTCTAAGTTGGAACCTTCGTTTCATACCTGAGCTATTTTGATCTGGATTAGCATTCGGGGACCCTGGGTAAGTATTCTTTCGTTCTTTTCCTTTTTTTTACTGCTTTTCGAGTCAGAAAGTCAAACTTTGTTTGACTTTCAGCGTTGACCAGTAATGGTCAATGCGAAGTTCGTTTGAACTTCGCAACGTGATTGTAATCACGATGGTCATAGTCCCTTGGGACTATGCCTACTGATTACCACGTTGTCTAGGGTCGTAGGGTAAGCGATCTAATAAATCGCTTATACCTCGAACCCGACCCAGTTTGGTCGATCATTAGGATCCGACCAAATACATTAGGTGACCATAGTAGGTAGGGAATAACCTTCCGAGGTTATACCCTATGGTCACATCGTTTAAGTAGTTGTATGATAGGTAGTTTATATGCCTTAGGTAAATTACCAGAATACCCTTTTCATGTATAATTGGTAATTAAGCATATGTAACCTAAACCTTTGTCACATAACTGATTATGTAATATGTTTAGGCATATAACACTTGTCATAGGGCTAATTAGGCGGTCCGAACGCGTTTCACACGAACGACGCGTTAAAGTAGCATAAGCTACCTAAACGGGTCGTAATGGGTCGTAGACACTTAGGTTAAGTTTCATTTAGTATGTAGGCTTTGTTAAACCAAAAGACACGAGTCTCTACACTCGTTTGGTTTACAAACCCTAATGCTACCCGATCCTCCGATTTAGGTCCGGTTTATTAATGTAGCTACCTATACTAGGTGCCGTTTGATATCCGCGATCTCTAGCATTGTTTAGTTGTCACTCCAGAACTACTGAGCAATCCCAGGTGAGTACATAGACCCCTCTTTTACTGTTTTCCAAACTGTTTTGGGGTGGAACACATGTGCCTACTTGTTACTTTCCTGCTTTCCTGTTTTCACATCATATACTGCTATGTTCGCTAGTACATTATAGTACATGATTTCATTACATTTCATGCTATGTATTGCCATTGTGTGCATTACTTAGTACATTGTTTCACATGTTTACATTTTGGTATGACATTTGGTTTGTTTACATGGGACAATATATCCATTAACATTAGCTACGCCGTTCGTTAGTAGGTAGTGGTACCATAGGAATTGACAACTCCCGTTCCGGACATCCCAGGGTAAGGGGACAGAAAGGAATGACCGAATTCGTTGACATTAAGACAGATAGACCTTTAATTTGTTTAAAGGGTTTTATCGACATACACATTTCGACATAGACATTTTAACATGATTGACATTGATCATGTATTTCCCACAAAACATAACTTTGATTTAAACCAAGTTTTACTTCAATACTTTGTTGTTGTGCATATGGTTTAGTTGAGACATTTCACTTGCCATACATGGATATTTGACATAGACTTTTGACATGGATATTTGACATAGACATTTGACATGGATATTTGACATAGACATTTTGACATGATTTACATCTTGACATGAATACTTTGACATATTATTCAATACATTTGACAATTGATTTAAACATAGACATTTTACATTGTTTGGTTTGGTTTGATTAAGTGATTAAGTAACGATGTGTGTGTAATATGATACAAGCATGGTGGATACGCCGCTGGTACTTCCTATATATAAGTGTTTGTATGGTATTACATATCATAGCGTTATTTGAATCATTTCAGTTTGAGACATAGAACATTTTATACAAATAACATACTTTTCACAAGACATTGTTTTCTAAACAACTTATCTTATACAAACTCATCTTACATGGTTATTTATTTAACCATACATTATTCACTTATTTATACATATCATCTGAACTCATTGTTTTTCAAATGATTTACAAAACAAAGCAAATTACAAGGTTCATGACTAAACATTTTCTCAAACATAAGTCATGAAACCTATTTTCACAAAACCTATGTATCTCACAGGCATTTTTATGCTGACGTACCTATTTTCACATGTGTTTTTCAGGAACTGTTGCATAAGATGATCAAGATACATATAGGCAGACTTGGGCTTTAGTGACAATAAAAGATGCAAGACTAGTTAATTATGTTATATTTCCTTGTTTGATTAGACATCGTAACACTTTTAATCAATAAAACGAAACTTTAATTGCCATGGATTTGAAACAATTAATTCTGTTACAACACTCCCCGATGTTTCCGGCACGTTTCGTATGTTCCACGTGGTCGGGGTGTGACAACAAGTGTATCAGACGACGCTGGTGAGTTCAAGGTTTTGTTAACGTGTGTAGTTACCAGATATCTGTTAAGTCAACTCATCGTTTCGTTTTGAGATTGTTATTATCATAGGAGAGTCTTGTATACTGGAAGTGTGTCCAATATATACCATGGGAGTGTGCCCTATATAACATGGGAGTGTGCCCAATATAACCTGCGAGTGTGCCCAACCCCAATGCCCCTAACCAAGCATTGGTAATGATGTCCCGGTAACTAGTTACCCCATTGCCTTACAGAAAAACGTTTACCAGATGTCCCAAAACCACCGGGACGCATGCTTAGAGAAGTGCAATGAACTCACCTTGGTTTGCTCGGTAAGATTAACTACTTGTTCACACTTAACCAGTCAACCCTAAAGTAGGCACGTGTACCAAAATCAGTTTGCATTCACGAAGTTCACGTATAGATACAATCAATGATCACCAAGTAGTACATATCACATAATCGACATTGTACAAGTCATGCATAGCATTTAACAGCAGTTAACTAACTGGGTCAACTCTAACAAAAATAAACTAAGTTACTGTGCAAAGTATTCAAGTCGGCGAAACACAGGTTGGCGAAACACATTCTGTTTCGTCAATCATCCTTTGGCGAAACACAATTCTATTTCGTCAATCACTCTTTGGCGAAACAAAGTTCCGTTTCATCAACTATCCTTGGCGAAACACATTCTGTTTCGCCGAGAGTTCTGTTTCGTCAAACAGATCAGTTACGTCGAACATCGGTTACGTCAAGGATGTACAACAGTTACAATATCATCACAGAAAACCCTAATCATCTACAGCCGTTTCATCATCATCAATCATACAGTAAACATTCAACACAAAAATCATCAATCGGTAACATACATGTAACCCAACAATCATACGATATCCAACAAAATCATCGGTTTTCATTGATTACCAATCATCGCATATCATAATCACGTAAACATGTGCTAACCCTAAACCATTTATGTTGGCCTTTCCCAGAAGCCATAATCAACAATCGTAAGCAAACCAAATCTAGATTCACAAGAATTAAAATCCATAAAGTATATTCTAGTAATATCAGTTTATCAAGCAATCACGAACATAAGCGTTATATGACATTTACCCCATCGTTTTCAAGCAAAACAGTTAGCAATTTATATGGATAACAAACTTATCAATCAAACAAAGGTTTATATGCTAACCGTGATAGCCGAATGAATGGCTCGGTTGGTCTCGAGGGCTTCAAGTGTTCGCAGTTGCCGTCACACACACACACAGGAAAGTTCTTAGGGTTTTCAGGTTGCCAAGAGTGGCGACTGAACAGAACGCCGAGGATATAAAGTCACGTAACATGTTGGGCCACAATTGGGCTTCGGCGAAATGGTTTGGGCCGGCGAAACAGTTTCTGTTTCGTCGAGTTTGTTCATGGCGAATCACAACTCTGTTTCGTCGAGTTGTTTGTTGGTGAATCATTCTAAGTGTTTTTATAATAATCCATGTTATATTTTCAACAACAATAAATCACATATATGCACAAACATAACTCGTTTCATTAGAACATAACATGTATGGTTACAAATCAAACAAGTCAAACAACTACACAGTCAAAGTCAACGTGTAATAAATGTGTAAGTGAAAGTCGAAAACTTGAGTTGTCACACCGATATTCAAATTTCGACTTTTGCTTATTGACAGGAATACCAACTTTCTTCGCTGCTTTCTTACCATACACCCCTATGTATCCGTCTTGATCCACAACAGGCATCTTCTTCCCAGGTTGATTCTTTTGAACATTCCGATTGTAATTTTCATTAACAGGTTTAGAAGGTTTCCTCGGTTGTTTCGGGCAACTGTCAGTGGAATGGCCGAAAACACAACAATTAGCACACCGAAGCGGACTCCATTCATACACAACATACATTGTCTCTTTAATGAAACCCTCCCCTTCCGGTTCAGGAATTGCCATTGTAATCTCCTCACGAAACTCATTTTCAGCCGAGACCTCAATCAATGCCCTAGCATAGCTACTTCGACCCCAAGCATCAATACACATAGAGGTAGTAAACGAATCCAGCATTTTTGGTTCCCCAATAGTAGTTGCAATCAAACTAAGACCATCCTCCGTATAAGCCGCTAAGGGAACTTCATGAATTTTGACCCACACTTGAACCTTCTTAACCTCCTTCTTTTCTAACTTAGTTGTAGGAGTCCAGGTATCCAGAAATAATGGCTGTGATCTAATAATCCAAGGCCCATCCTTCAGAACATTCGACATTCCTACTTCATCATTAAATTTAAAGAAGAAAAAGCCATTCGCGTTCATCATAGTTTTTAGTAAACCATACTTTTTCCAATTCGTTCGAACAAAGTAATCAACTACAGGGAAAGCAATCCGATCTCCTAAAAAATACCCATACAAAGTATTAGCCATCTTATCCTGCACTGATCGAACCGATTCCCTCGGTAAGACAACATCACAACCAGCTTGTATTACGGAACTAGCCAGGGACCGAAAATTTACTTTCTTCAATCCATTAGCAGCAACTGTGTCAGCGTATGACATCGATATGGAAGTATTACCATTGTTCGTCTGGTTACCAGAATTAACCCTACCCTCATAGTTTAAGCCCGCAGCCTCAACTTCCGATGACTGATCCGGAACATTAACGTCCTCTTTTAGAACAGGTTCAACCGGAACCGTAATTTTAGACAACTCATCAATTACGTTAAACTTACCAGGATCATTAGCAGCCGATGAAACAACACCTCTCCTCGGCATTAACGTTTTACCTTCAATATCAACTACCCGAGAAGCTAAACCCTGGATTCTTGTAGGCGGCTTCCCACGATCAAAAAACATGTTATCCCCAGGTTTTGTACGAACATTCAGATTGTTATTGGCAACTCCCTCCATCAGCAAGAAAATCAAATGACCATGCAAAGAACCAAACGAAAACCAGAAAACCAAAGACAGAGAAAACTGAAACCCTAATCCTTTAAACCCTAGAATCCGATCTAACCCCTTAATCGATTAACCCAGAGTATCAATCTAGCTAAATTAGTCTCAGCTAACCGCAATCAATAACACCCAGATTAATAAATCAGAGAATCGAAAAGGATTACTAAGGCAGCGATTGAAAAAAAACAAGAGAAAAAAAAACACTAATGCTAACTAGTTCGTTATAGGGTTTTGAAAGACAAAACTCTAATCACAGACTGTTATGCATCAGATTACGAAGAAAAACAGAAGGATTCATGGTGAAGAACAAAAATCGCCCAAAGGAGGGAGAGTTAGGGTAACTACTCTTAGGTATCAAAACCTATTTAGAGGAAACTCGTGGGAAAAGATGCGGATATTTCGCCTTCATTTGATCTTCGCGTTCCCAAGTAAACTCGGGCCCACGTTTAGCTTCCCAACGAACTTTGACCAAAGGAATGCGCTTGCGTTTGAGCCACTTGACTTCACGTTCCATGATTTCCACAGGTTTCTCAACAAATTTCAGTGTTTTACCAACACGAATTTCGTCAAGTGGTATGTGGAGGTTCTCATCAGCTAAACACCTCTTGAGATTGGACACGTGAAAAGTTGGATGAACATTTCCAAGTTCAGGAGGTAACTCAAGTCTGTAGGCTACCTAACCGATTCTTTCGACGATCTTGAATGGTCCAACGTATCTAGGTGCAAGTTTTCCTTTCTTTCCAAATCTGACCACACCTTTCCAAGGTGAGACCTTAAGTAATACTCGATCACCGACTTGAAATTCCAAGGGCTTGCGTTTTGGATCCGCGAAACTCTTCTGACGGCTTCTAGCTATCTGAAGGTTATCACGAACTTTCTTGACCTTATCTGTTGTCTCTAAAATGAGGGCAGGTCCAGTAAGCTGAGCCTCGCCGATCTCATTCCAGCAGAGTGGTGAACGACATTTTCGACCATAGAGAGCCTCGAAAGGAGCCATTTTGATGCTGGTGTGATAACTGTTATTGTAGGAGAATTCAATCAACTGAAGATGTGAATCCCAACTACCACCAAAATCGATCACACAAGCTCTAAGCATATCCTCCAGAGTCTGGATTGTTCTCTCAGATTGACCATCCGTTTGCGGATGATAAGCCGTGCTCAGATTAAGTTGGGTCCCCATAGCAGATTGCATGGTTCTCCAAAAATGAGAAGTGAAGCGAGCATCTCTGTCAGAAATGATGTTCAAAGGAACACCATGTCGAGCTACTATTTCATCCACATAGATTTTAGCAAGTTTGTCAGCAGAAAAATCCTCACGGATTGGCAAGAAATGCGCTGACTTAGTAAGACGATCAACAACTACCTAGATGGCATCATGACCTTTCTTTATGCGTGGAAGTTTGGTAACAAGATCCATAGTAATGTTTTCCCATTTCCAAACTGGGATCTCTGGTTGCACCAATAAACCCGAAGGACGTTGATGTTTAGCCTTAACCTTAAGACAAGTAAGGCATTTTGATACGTATAAGGCAATGTCTTTCTTCATACCAGGCCACCAATAATGAATACGAAGATCCTTATACATCTTATCTGAGCCCGGATGAATAGAATAACGAGACTTATGGGCTTCATCCATAAGCAAGGTACGAAGATCATCCTGGCTTGGGACCCACAAGCGGTCCATGAAGTAATACGATCCATTGTCCTTCAGTTCCAGATCAGGAGTTATGTGATAGGGAAATTCCTTATCCATCAAACCTTGTGAAACACAAGATTGTTGAGCCTGAGAAATGCGTGCTTGGATATCGGATCGAGCTTGAATAACAGATTGAATACGTACACAATGAAGCTTAGTACGTTCCTTACGACTCAATGCATCAGCTACGACATTCGCCTTACCAGGATGGTAGCGAATTTCGCAGTCATAGTCGTTTAGTAGCTCAACCCAACGTCGTTGCCTCATGTTGAGTTCTTTCTGATTGAAGATATGCTGAAGACTTTTGTGGTCAGTGAAAACCACACATTTTGTACCGTACAAATAGTGTCTCCAAATCTTAAGAGCGAAGACAACTGCACCCAACTCAAGATCATGAGTGGTGTAGTTCTTCTCATGTATCTTCAACTGCCTCGATGCATATGCTATGACTTTGTTCCTTTGCATGAGGACACAACCAAGACCCAATTTAGATGCATCGCAATAAACGACGAAATCATCATTGCCCTCAGGCAAAGTTAGAACAGGCGCGTCACAAAGCTTCCGCTTCAAGTGTTGAAAAGCTTCCTCTTGTTTGAATCCCCAGTCAAAGGGTTTGTTCTTCTGAGTTAGAGCAGTTAGAGGAACTGCAATCTTTGAGAAGTTCTCAATGAAGCGGCGGTAATAACCCGCTAGACCAAGAAAAGAACGAACCTCAGTGGGAGTAGTAGGCGTATCCCAATCCTTAATCGCACTGATCTTGGAGGGATCTACATGAATACCTTGTTCGTTGATGATATGTCCTAAAAATTGAACTTCTTTAAGCCAGAATTCACACTTGGAGAATTTGGCGAAAAGTTGCTCTTTCTTTAGGAGTTCCAAAGTAAGACGAAGATGTTGCTCATGATCAGCTCGCGTCTTAGAATAAATCAAGATGTCTTCAATAAAAACAATGACGAACTGATCCAAATAAGGTTTGCAGACCCTATTCATCAAGTCCATGAAAACAACATGAGCATTAGTCAAACCGAATGGCATGACTGTGAACTCATAGTGCCCATAACGAGTGCGGAAAGCTGTCTTGGGAATATCTTCTTCATGCACCCGAAGTTGATGATATCCAGAACGTAGATCAATCTTCGAAAAATAAGAAGCGCCCTGTAACTGATCAAAGAGATCATCTATGCGAGGTAGGGGATATCAATTCTTGATGGTAAGCTTGTTAAGCTCACGATAATCGATACACATCCTAAAGGATCCATCCTTCTTCTTGACAAAAAGAATGGGAGCACCCCAGAGTGAAAAGCTAGGACGGATAAAACCTTTGTCAGAGAGTTCCTGAAGCTGCTTAGACAACTCTTGTATCTCAGACGGTGCAAGACGGTATGGAGCTCTGGCAATGGGATTTGCACCAGGTACGAGATCAATGCGGAACTCGACTTGGCGTGCTGGGGGTAGACCAGGTAACTCTTCAGGGAAAACTTCAGAATAATCCCGAACGACAGGAATATCTGAAATAGACTTACCCTTGCCTTTATCTGCTGTAACATGTGCGAAGAAAGCCACATAGTTCTTCCGCAGATACTTACGAGCTTTAAAACAAGACATGAGCTTGAGACCACCAGACGATTTCTCACCTTGAACCTGTAGGATCTCACCTGTCGAAAGCGGCACACGAACGATCTTCTCGAAACAAACTACCTCTGCGTGATGCTTGGATAACCAATCCATTCCCACAATAACGTCGAAGCTTCCAAGTTGCATAGGCGTGAGGTCGATAGGAAAAAGATGGTCGTTAAGATTCAACTGGCAGTTGCGTAGAACAGAATCAAGAACAATGGGTTCACCACTAGCAACTTCTACTGTCAAGGGTTTTCCTAGTTTCGTTCTAGACACGCGAAGCATTGGCTCAAAAGACAATGACACAAAACTCTTGTCGGCACCCGAATCAAAAAGAACAGATGCAGGCTGATTATTAATAAAGAACGTACCGTTCACCACATTATCGTCCGCCTGTGCCTCTTGGGCATTCATGTTGAAGACTCGCCCTCGAGCCTGAGCCTGAGCCTGATTCTGATTTGGATTCTGATTCTGGTTAGCTAGCCTTGGGCACCGGTTTCTGTAGTGGGTCAGATCCCCACAGTTATAACAAGCACCTGGTAGGTATTGTGGTCGTGTAGCTTGACCCTGTTGCTGAGCAGGAGGCTGAGCAACTTGTTGAGCCGGGTTCTGAACTGCGCGATTCTGAGCAAACCGACAAACATCGGCAAGATGACCTGACTTCCCACAGTTAGTACAGAAACGGCACTGATGTTGCGGCTGATGGTGACTGTTGCATCTATTGCACAAAGGTGCATTCCCTGAATAACGCTTCTTTGCTGGAGGCTGTGCTGGTTGGTTGGGAGCTGCCTGGTTAGCTTGGGCAGTGACAACAAAATTTTGGGAAGCCTTACGCTTCCTTGACCCTCTCGAAGAACCAGAATTCTTTCCATTCTTGCTTTGACTTTTCTTGCTATCTTCCTTGTCAGATAACTGTTTCTTGCCCTTGTCACCCTTCCTGTGTAACTTATTCTTCCGAATCTGTGACTCAGTCAATGTTGCTGATAACTCGATCGCCTGACGGAGTGTGGTAGGGTTACTACCAGTAATGATGTCTTGTACTGAGTCAGGTAGGCCGTCGATGTATCTTTCGATAGCCTTGTCGAGTGGGGTAACCATTGTTGGGCATAGCAGACTCAACTCCTTAAACCTATCAGTATATGCCCTGTGCTCGCCACTATCTTGCTTCAAGTCATCAAACTCTTTCTCCAACGCTCGCTGTTCATGGCGAGGACAGAATTCCCTCATCATAAGAGCCCTAAGTTCAGCCCAAGTTTGTGCTAGAGCAACTTCTGCACCACGGTCTCTCATAACCCCGTTCCACCATGTGAGAGCCCTCTTCTGAAACACGCTAGAAGAAAACTCGAACTTGCGATTATCCGGACACTGCACGTGGCGGAAAGTATTCTCAATGCTCTCGAACCATTGAAGAAGCCCAGTCTCTCCTTCAGAACCACTAAACTTGAGTGGTTTAGCCGAGTTAAAATCCTTGTATTTGCATGGAGCATTGTTATTGTTGTTGGCTTGGTGCCATTGAGCAAAGAGATTTGGGAATTGGGCAGCCATTTGCTGCGCAATGATTTCTGCCAGCTCGGCAGTCGCTATCTGGTTTTCGCGTCGAGGAGGCATTCTAAAAGAGGAAAACATGAAAGGAAACGAGTGAGATGATTGGATGAAGAGAATGAGATGAAACAAAATCAACAAAAGCAAAGATGGTGGTCATTCGTCCGCATTACCAAGCAAACAAACGATACACAGTGACTAATCAAAGTAAATGGATCAAAAATAATGTATTGCGAAGACATGCTCGCCTATAAGTGAACACTCATCCCAAGAATTCCCAGGTAAGCACAACTGGTCTCGCGTCTGATGAGATGTATACGAAGTGCTTGCCTAGACAGAAAACCCAGAATACAGGCATTCACTCTTCCAGTTTGCACGTGTTCACATTATTTAAAATCCAAAGCTTTGACGAAATTTTGAAAATTTGAAGGCACAAGGCCGAAAATTTAGTCAAACTGGAAGGGTTCAAAACCTTACAAAAGAGGGTTCAAAACTTTGTAATAAATCATCCAAAAACAGATGATTGTTTTTCAAAAATCGTTTTGGAAAATTTGGTTTTTTTGTTTTGATAATCACCTAAGGATAGGTGATGTACATGTTTTAAGATCTAAACACAAGATACCTTGTGTTAGGATCCTAGAAAGGTTATAGTCTAGGTCAAAGCATCACTAATAACCTAATTCCCTATAACCATTGGCTCTGATACCAACTCTTCTGTCACACCCCGACCGCGTATAACATGCAACCACGGCGGAAACGTCGGGGAGTGTTGTAACAGAATTAATTGTTTCATAACCATGGCATTCAAAGTTGTATTTTATTTATCAACATAAGAGTTTCATTGTCTTTAAACAGGAAATAAAGAGTTCATAACATAATTAAACTAAGTCTATCTCCGTTTTATGTCTCTAAGGCACAGGTTCGCCCTAGTGTCACGATCATCATTTTACGGAAAAGCTCCTGAAAACACATGTGAAAATAGGTACGTCAGCATAAAAATGCCTGTGAGATACATAGGTTTTGTGAAAATAGGATTCATGACTTATAAGTTTAGGAAAAATTGTTTAATAACAGTCAGTCATGAACCTTGTAAGTTGTTTTGTTTTGTAAGTCATTAAAAGCAATGATATGTATAAATAAGAGAATAATGTAAGGTTAAATGAATAACCAAGTAAAAATGAGTTTGTATAAGATAAGTTGTTTTGTAAATCAATGTCTTGTGAAAATAAGTTGTTTATGTAAAATGTAATATGTCAAATATTGAAATGATTTAAGTAACGCTACGACATGAAATATCATACAAACACTTATTTATAGGAAGTACCAGCGGCGTATCCACCATGCTTGTATTATATTACACACACCTCGTTACTCGAATCATTTACCCAAGCCAACCATCAATGTAATTTGTTCATGTATAAATGAATTGTCATGTGTTAATGTGTAAACCATATTGAAATGTCTATGTCCAATGTAATCCACTAAATGTGTATATCAATGTCAAAATGTTTATGTTAATGTGGATCATGTAATGTTTACCCAAAAATATCATGTATGGTAAGTGAAATATATAAACTAAACCATATGTAAAATGCACAAAAACAAGGTATTGAAGTAAAACATGGTTTAAATCAAAGTTATGTTTTGTGGAACAAATGCATGCTATACTGATACAAACATTTATGCGGTATTGTGAAAATGCATACATCCAAGCCTTGAGACTGTGGCGATAAACCCTTAAACAAATTAAAGGTTTATCTAAGTTATGTATATCGAATTCGGTCATTCCTTCAAATCCAAACAAACCCAGGATTTCAGGAACGGGAGTTGTCAATTCCTATGGTACCACTACCTACTAACGAACGGCGTAGCTAATGTTAATGAATGTATTGTTCCATTATAAACAACCCAAATGTCATAACAAAATGTAAGCATGTGATGAAAACAACTGTACTAAGTACGCACACAATGGGCATACTTAGCATGAAATGTAATGTAATGTAAAACAACAATGTACTAAGTACGCACACAATGTACATACATAGCATGAAATGTAATGTAAAACAATGTACTAAGTACGCACACAATGGGCATACATAGCAAGAACACAATGAAATCATGTACTATAAATGTACTAATGAGCATAGCAAGTATATGATGTGAAAGCAGGAAAGCACGAAAGTAACAAGTAAGCACATGTGTTTCACCACAAAATGTTTGGAAAACAGTAAAAGAGGGGTCTGTGTACTCACTTGAGATTGCTCAGAAGTCCTAAGATAACCACCAAGCAATGCTAGAGATCACGGAATCAAACGGCACCTAGTATAGGTAACTACATTAATAAACCGGACCTAAATCGGAAGATCTGATAGAATGAGGGCTCGCAAACCAAATGAGTATGGGAACTCATGTAATATGGTTTAACAAAGCCTACATACTAAAACGAAACTTAACCTAAGTGCTTGTGACCCATTACGACCCGTTTAGGTAGCTTATGCTACTTTAACGCGTCGTTCGCGTGAAACGCGTTCGGAACGCCTAATTAGTCCTATGACAAGTAAAATATGCCTTAACATATCTAATATTGTTACCAAATCAGTTTAGATACCAAAAGTTATGTTACATATGTTTAAAATGAGTTTTGGCGTAAAAAGGGCATTTTGGTAATTTACCTAAGGCATATAAACTACCTATCATAAACTACTTTGTGACAACTCGAATTTCCGACTTTCTTTATTCGCATTTAATGCACGTTGACTTTGACTATTTAGTTGTGATATGATAAAACGTAGTGTACTTGCATGGTTATGTGTAATATGATAGCTTGCATACTGTTTGAAAAAAAACTTAGACTTGTAAACCATAAAACAACTCGACGAAACAAGTGAGATTCGCCAAGATCGATCTCGACGAAACAGATCAGTTTCGTCAACACCTTCTCGACGAAACAGGCTGTTTCGCCGAGCCCAGTCTCGCCGAAAGCCCAGTATGGCCCAGAATGTTATTTCGCGAATATTTACGTGAAACGGGTTCAGTTTCACAAGTTAAGCAATCAGAAAAACCCTAGAACTCCCTCTCTTCTGGGCGACGGCAACAACCATTGTTCACCATCATCCCTAGCTCTCGAATCCTTGTTTCTTCATCTTGAATCGGTTAGTGTGTGTTTGTAAATCGTTTCCATGTTTCTGTGATATCACGATTATTGCTTGTGTATATGATTGATGTGCGTTACTGCTGTGATAAGAGTATGATTATGATGTTATTGATTTTGATATGTATGATGTAGTAGGATTTATATAAAATGGTATGAGAAATTTAATACAATCGAGTGCTCGGTTCTGGATATTGTTATTATGTTCTGATTATGAATCCAAGTTAGTATCTTGATAGGGTACAATGATATGATGTTGTATGTTGATATGTTATACACCTAAACTAGGGTTTATGCTAGACAATGACTCTGGGATGATTGATTTATGATGATTCGATATGCACATTGACCTTCGTATGATTTCTGTTATTGATGACGGCTGCTAGAAGGATTAGGGTTTATGTGTTATTCGCATCTGCTGTAACTGATGTCTGCGAAACAGACATCCGACGAAACAGGACTCCCGGCGAAACAGAATGTGTTTCGCCAAGAGTCATCGACGAATTAGAATCCTGTTTCGCCAAACAAGGCCACGACGAAACAGAATGTGTTTCGTCAATTTGTGTTTCGCCGAAAGTGTGTTTCGCCAACTTATGTGTTTCGCCATTATGTGTGTTTCGCCGAACAGTTAATCTGCACAGTAACTTGAGTTAATTCTGTTAAGTGTTAACTGGAATATTTAACTGCTGTTAAGTGTAACCATCTTGTATACGATTGTGAATACGTGCTACATGTTTATACGTGAACAACTTGAACACAAACTGATTTCACATACATGCATACTTTAGGACGGGATTGATTACTTGCGAACACATACTTAGCATACCGAGCAAACCAAGGTGAGTTCACACAAGCCAAGGCATGGGGTTCCCAGGGGGAAATGGGGATTTGATGATTTACTATACATACGTAAATGATGGAACCTACTGCTAGACTAGTAACACTTATTGAACGATCTTCGCACACCTGCCAAGGATTGGCCGCGATATTATGACTGTCTTCGCACACCTGCCATATGATGGCCGCGAACTAAACTTACAAATCTTCGCACACCTGCCTGGAGAGGCCGCGATACAAATAAACCTAGTCTAGAATACTTGGGGAATAACATTCCCCAACATCTTCGCACACCTGCCTGGAGGGCCGCGATGGGAAATAATACGATACTTTGTAACGAACGAACATACCACTACTCACGCTATACTAATACTGAACTATTAACTGTGAACTCGCTCAACTAGTTGTTGACTCTCTCTTGCATGCCTTGCAGGACCTTAGGTACATATGGAGCTTGCACAGGGAGGAGCAGGTCGTTGTGGGACATGGATCGATGATGCCATGTTATCTATCTAAACATTTGAATTTACTATTTACTTTGGGTTTACATACTTATGCTTCCGCTACATACTTGTTGACGTTTGGTTTTTGAAAACACCTTTCGTATTGATGAATGATTTTACTACTTACTTATATGTTTAATATGATTGGTGGCTTGATCCTGGTCAGTCACGCCTCCAAGCGGTGATACTCCGCGTGTGGATTTTGGGGGTGTGACAGATTGGTATCAGAGCCATTGGTTATAGAGAACTTGGTTTTAATAAAGGGAAAACGATTTTTGTTAAAACCAGACTATAACCAGAACAGTGCTCTCAACGATCCACAACGACGCTTCGCTCCACGTGCAAGGCTCAACACCATAGGTATTACTATTCATGTTACATTACCTACATGCTAGAACTACATAGAACTTTGCTCGTGGTATGCCTAGAGTACAGAACTCATTATATGCTATTACTAGAGAACACTTGTGTGTTTACTCTCTTCTGTCATCGCACTATTCGCGAACCTATCTCACTTACGTTATCTTTACTATGAAGATCATGTCTGCACGTATCAACATGACCCAGGACCAGTTGACGGCCCTCATTAACGAACGAGTTACTGCGGCAGTTGCAGCCGCACAAGCAGGAGGTATACCCTGCAGTTACAACTCACACTAGGATCCTTAGATCCTACATTCCTAAATCAACTCTCGTGTTTAAACTTGTCCTAATTCTTATACACAACAGGTCAAGCACCTGTTTGCACTTTCAAGACTTTCATGGACTGTCGTCCATCCACTTTCAGCGGCACTGAAGGAGCCGTAGGTCTCCTGCACTGGTTTGAAAAGATAGAGTCTGTGTTTGAGATGTGTGAATGCCCTGAGGCACGCAGGGTGAAATATGCTACCGGTACCCTCGAGGGTTTAGCCCTCACATGGTGGAAAGCTCAGGTCCAAATACTGGGGTTGGTTGCTGCTAACGCCACCCCATGGAACAATTTCAAAGAGATGATCAAGGAAGAATACTGCAGTCGAGATGATATTCATAAGCTGGAAGTCGAGTTTTTCAACCTCAAGATGACGGGGTCTGAGATTGAAGCATAAACCAAAAGATCGAATGAGCTTGCGTTACTGTGTCCTACTCTGGTGGACAAACGTATCGAACTATATCTTAAGGGTCTGGTGTGACAACTCGAATTTCCGACATTCTTTATTCGCATTAAATGCACGTTGACTTTGACTATATAGTTGTGTTATGATAAACGTAGGGTGTTTGCATGGTTATGTGTGATTGTATAACTTGTGTACTGTTTGTAAAACTTAAACTAGCAAACCATAAAAGAATCTGACGAAACACAAGAGTGTTTCGCCATAACCAGTTCCGACGAAACAGAACTTGTTTCGCCATCTACATCTCGACGAAACAGTGTGTTTCGCCGAGCCCAGATCCGCCGAAGCCCAGTTCGGGCCCAACATGTTATTTCGAGTCTTAATACGTAAAACAACATCAGTTTCACACTTTCATCATAACAACCGAAACCCTAGAGCTCTCACTGTGACGGCAACCTTGTGTTACTCCGAAACCCGCTAGATCGGTTATACTTTGTCATTGCGGTTAGTGCTAATTCTTGTTTGATTTGTTTGAGTTATATCGGATGTTGATCGATTGTTTATGTTCTGATTGTTATGTGTTAAATGGGTATTCTGTTCTATCGATCAATCCGCATGATAATCATAGCTAGGGTTTGTAGAATTGGAGGTCACGTATCGATATTGATTGTGAAACTGATTAATATGTTCATTATCAGGGTTTACTATTCTGTAGATATTATATGTTTTGCTTGTCGTTAAACTGATAATACACATATACATAGGAAAGGATTTCGCATGAATGTATTACGTAAGCTTGATATGATACGATGTGTTGGAGGTAATACATGAGACTAAGATACATGAATATGAATGATTTCTGTGTTGTTGTTGATCGATGATGTTGATGACGGCTGTTAGCATGATTAGGGTTTGCTGCATGTAACTGATTGACGTAACTGATATTCACACGAAACAGGTTTGACGAAACAGACCTCTTGGCGAAACAGAAGGTGTTTCGCCAAGGACTTCCGACGAAATAGAATTTTGTTTCGCCAAGCAAAGCCACGACGAAACAGAATATGTTTCGTCAATTTGTGTTTCGCCACTATGTGTGTTTCGCCAACTCACTTGTTTCGCCAACTTATGTGTTTCGCCACTATGTGTGTTTCGCCAACTCACTTGTTTCGCCAACTTATGTGTTTCGCCATCTATGTGTTTCGCCGAGCTGTGCTGTAACTTGAGTTAATTCTGATAAGTGTTAACTGGAATAATTAACTGCTGTTATATGTTAAACATGACTTGTATGATTGTGATTACGTGTTACATGCTTATACATGAACAACTGAAACACAAACTGATTTCACATACGTGCATACTTTAGGACGTGATTGATTACTTGCGAGCATACACTTAGCATACCGAGCAAACCAAGGTGAGTTCACACAAGCCAAGGCATGGGGTTCCCAGGGGGAATGGGGATTTGATGATTACTGTACGTACATAGATAACAGAACCTACTGCTAGACTAGTAACACTTATTGAACGATCTTCGCACACCTGCCAAGGACATTGGCCGCGATATTATGACTGACTTCGCACACCTGCCAAGGACATTGGCCGCGAACTAAACTTACAACATCTTCGCACACCTGCCAAGGACATTGGCCGCGATACAAACAAACCTAGTCTAGAAAAACTTGGGGAAAGACCTTCCCCAACATCTTCGCACACCTGCCAAGGACATTGGCCGCGATGGAAACTAATATGATACATTGTAACGAACGAACATACTACTACTCACGCTATACTATTACTGAACTATTAACTGTGAACTCGCTCAACTAGTTGTTGACTCTCTCTTACATGCCTTGCAGGACCTTAGGTACATATGGAGCTTGCACAGGGAGGAGCAGGTCGTTGTGGGATACGGATCGTAGACGATATTTGAACTTATAACTTACTTTGGGTTTTCATTATTATGCTTCCGCTACTTAAACAATGTTTGGTTATGAACATCAGTCATGTCAAGATGAATTACATTTTCCTACTTTTACACTTATATACTATGTCTGATATGATTGATGGCTTGATCCTGGTCAGTCACGCCTCCAAGCGGTGATACTCCGCGTGTGGATTTTGGGGGTGTGACAGATTGGTATCAGAGCCATTGGTTATAGAGAACTTGGTTTTAATAAAGGGAAAACAATTTTGTTAAAACCAGACTATAACCAGAACAGTGCTCTCAACGATCCACAACGACGCTTCGCTCCACGTGCAAGGCTCAACATCATAGGTATTACCATTCATGTTACTTTACCTACTTGCTAGAATTACATAGAACTTTGCTCGTGGTATGCTTAGATCACAGAACTTGCTATATGTTATTGCTTGAGAATACTCGTGTGCTCACTCTCTTCTGTCATCGCACAATTCGCGAACCTATCTCACTTACGTTATCTTTACTATGAAGATCATGTCTGGACGTATCAACATGACTCAGGACCAGTTGACGGCCCTCATTAACGAACGAGTTACTGCGGCAGTTGCAGCCGCACAAGCAGGAGGTATACCCTGCAGTTACAACTCACACTAGGATCCTTAGATCCTACATTTCTAAATCAACTCTCGTGTTTAAACTTGTCCTAATTCTTTTACACAACAGGTCAAGCACCTGTTTGCACTTTCAAGACTTTCATGGACTGTCGTCCATCCACTTTCAGCGGCACTGAAGGAGCCGTAGGTCTCCTGCACTGGTTTGAAAAGATAGAGTCTGTGTTTGAGATGTGTGAATGCCCTGAGGCACGCAGGGTGAAATATGCTACCGGTACCCTCGAGGGTTTAGCCCTCACATGGTGGAAAGCTCAGGTCCAAATACTGGGGTTGGTTGCTGCTAACGCCACCCCATGGAACAATTTCAAAGAGATGATCAAGGAAGAATACTGCAGTCGAGATGATATTCATAAGCTGGAAGTCGAGTTTTTCAACCTCAAGATGACGGGGTCTGAGATTGAAGCGTATACCAAAAGGTCGAATGAGCTTGCGTTACTGTGTCCTACTCTGGTGGACAAACGTATCGAACTTTATCTTAAAGGTCTGGTGCCAGAGATCCAAAGTCATGTGACTTCAGCAAATCATGCCACTTACCAGCAGGTTGTTCAGTTGGCTCACCGTCTCACTGATCAGGCGGTGGAACAAAACAGGTTGCCTAAACGCATCAGCGCTACTGCTACCGCTACCACTTCAGTTACTCCTGCTACTCCCAGCGACAATAAAAGGAAATGGGAGGGGGATTCTAGCAAGGGTTCAGCTACTGTTCAGTCTCAAGCTCAGCAACGCAAAACAAATGACCACCAGAGTCCGAATCAGCAATCATCAGGTGGTCAAGGGCAGAGTGGATATCGGGGAATTCACCCATGGTGTAGAAGGTGCAATAAACACCACAGTGGAAGATGCCGCAGGGAACAGTGTCAAAGATGCCTCAAGATGGGTCATGAGGCTAAGGATTGTAGAAGCGTACGGCCAGCAAATCAGAACCAGCAACAAAAACCACCTGCTCCACGAAACCAGCCTCAGCAGCAGCAGCAGGGAAACAGGGGATGCTACCAGTGTGGGGCTGAAGGTCATTAGAAGCGGGATTGCCCTCAGTTAAACCAGAACCAGAACAATAACAACAACAACAATCAAGGCAATGGGAACAACAACAACGGTGGGAACAACAACAACAATGGTGCTAGAGGCCGTATGTTTGTGATCGGGTAGGGTGATGCAAGGAATGATCCCAACGTAGTTATTGGTAAGTTTCTTCTTGACGACTATTACGTTACTGTACTATTTGATTCTGGTGCGGATACAAGTTACATGTCTCTAAAAGCTAGTGAAATGTTAAAACGTGCACCAACTCTCTTAAACACCAAACATGTCGTAGAGTTAGCTAACGGTAAAAGCCTAGAGGCCACGCACATAGTTAAAGGGTGTAATCTTATCCTCGCTGATCAGACTTTCTCCATCGATCTCATTCCTATACCCTTGGGTAGCTTTGATGTCGTCATTGGTATGGATTGGTTATCTCAACAACAAGCGGAGATTTTATGCAAAGAAAAAGTTATTCGTATTCCTCGGTCGGGCAAGGAACCTCTCGAAGTTCAAGGCGACAAGAGTGGTGTCGTGAGTGGCATCATCTCCTTTTTGAAGGCTCAGAAGTGTTTACGCAAGGGGCACACTGCTATATTAGCACTCGTTACAGATACCTCGAAGAAAGAGAAGAAGATTGAGGATATTCCAGTGGTACGCGATTTTCCTCAAGTATTTCCAGAAGAGTTACTCGGGTTACCGCCTCATCGTCAGGTTGAATTTCAGATCGAGCTCGCTCCAGGAGCAGCACCCATAGCTCGAGCGCCTTATCGTTTGGCTCCAACTGAATTGGAAGAATTGTCAAAGCAGCTACAAGAACTCTTGGAAAAGGGTTTTATACGTCCTAGCTCTTCGCCTTGGGGAGCTCCAGTGTTATTCGTGAAGAAGAAAGACGGTACGTTCAGGATGTGTATAGACTACCGTGAACTCAACAAGGTGACAATCAAGAATCGTTATCCTCTTCCGCGCATAGATGATTTATTCGACCAGCTGCAAGGGTCGAGCTACTATTCTAAGATAGACTTAAGGTCAGGATACCACCAGCTGAGAGTCCGGGATGAAGACGTCTCCAAAACAGCGTTCAGAACACGCTACGGCCACTACGAGTTTATGGTCATGCCATTTGGGCTAACGAACGCGCCTGCCGTATTTATGGATCTTATGAACAGGGTGTGCAAACCCTATCTCGACAAGTTCGTCATTGTTTTCATCGACGACATCCTGATTTATTCGAAAAGTCAGGAGGAACACGAGCAGCACCTACGACTTATACTGGAACTTCTACGAACGGAACAGCTATACGCTAAGTTTTCTAAATGTGACTTCTGGCTTCGTGAAGTCCACTTTTTAGGCCACGTGGTGAACAAAGATGGGATCCATGTCGATCCATCCAAGGTAGATTCGATTAAGAACTGGCCTGCGCCTCGTACACCAACCGAAATACGCCAATTCTTGGGTTTGGCGGGTTATTACAAACGTTTCATCAAAGACTTCTCAAAGATTGCTCAGCCGCTTACACTGTTGACGCAGAAGGGTGTTGTTTATCGTTGGGGTAACGCACAGGAAACAGCGTTTCAGCACTTAAAGGATAGACTATGTAGCGCACCTATCCTCTCACTGCCTGAAGGCACGGACGATTTCGTAGTCTACTGCGACGCATCTATCCAAGGTCTTGGATGTGTATTGATGCAGAGGGATAAAGTTATTGCTTATGCTTCGCGCCAACTTAAGGTTCACGAACGGAATTACACCACACACGACCTAGAGCTGGGAGCGGTCGTCTTTGCACTTAAGATATGGCGACACTATTTGTACGGTACCAAATGTGCTATCTACACTGACCACAGAAGCCTCGAACATATATTCAAACAGAAGGAACTGAATATGCGACAGCGACGATGGGTTGAACTGTTAAATGACTACGAATGCTCAATCAGGTACCATCCAGGCAAAGCCAATGTTGTGGCTGACGCCCTCAGTCGGAAGGACACCGTGCCTAAGCGCGTACGAGCTTTACAACTCACCATACAGTCTAACCTTCCTTCCCAGATACGGGATGCTCAGACAGAAGCATTGAAACCAGAAAATGTCAGGGCTGAAGCCCTACGTGGCTCAAGACAACGTTTAGAACAGAAGGAAGATGGTGCTTACTACGTTACAGGACGCATTTGGGTTCCACTTTATGGCAACTTTTTTTTGGGTAAAGGGTTACCCCGGTTCACTATTATATATCACAAAACCAAATAAAACAAGTAGTAAGGCGAGTCCTTACTAGTTCACTATCCTGACATGCCAGGCAGTGTTAAACAAGCTATAAAAGAAGCACACCACAAACCAAGACAAAACAAAACTCTAGCCACTAACTAGAGACAGCCAATGAACCTACATACTTGGTACATTCCATTTTTCTAATAAGCTCAATCCAGTCGTTGAGCTCTTGACCTTTATCGAGGCTAGCTTCAATCTAACTGTAACAACTGCGCTTGTAATCACTATGAACAGTTCAGTTATCAATAAAACAACGTTATTTGATCACAAATGTTTGTTTTGTTATGTTATACATTTTTCATGTTTTGACTTTTATGTAATTTCAAACTCTACATCACTTTCTGGAGAGTTATACGCAAACTAGTGCGTAAACGTACTCAGTTTAATGCGAGAAATACTCCGGAACATCAACATATACTCAACATACCTTAAATAACCTTTACATAACTTAGAAATAAGTTTTGAAGGCTTTGGTATGGCAAAAACAAGTTAATTCGCTTACAGGGACTAAATATGACAAACTGCGAAAGTATGTCAATTTGAACTGTAACGAACATTCCGGAACATGACCATAAGTTAAACACACCTTAAATATCCTTTACATAGCTTAGAAATAGGCTTTGAGGGGTTCGGTGTGCTAAAATAAACTTTTGGATCATTCAGGGACTAAAAGTGTCAAAAAGTGCACAAGTTTGCATTTTCGCGCATAACTTACGTTCTGAATACATCCGGACATCCAAAAATTTATGTAAGCATGACTACATTATATTTTAGTGTTTGGCATAAGAAAAATCCATTCGTTTCGTCATTTGGATCGTTTTTCGCGCTTATGCGCATTCCGTCGTAATTAAGCGAACATCGCGATCGTACGACCAAACGAACCGACATCCGAGATATTTTTGAGCATGTTTCATGTTTCCTATACTTTAACATCCTTGTGAAGCTTAAAAATGGGCTTGACGGGTGTTAGAAGTGCCAAAACACGACGATACGCGCACAGGAACCAAAACTGCAAAACTGCTAAAATAATAAAAAAAATAGAAAAAAAAAATATATAAAAAAATGCATTTAAACACAAGTTGCAACCAATTGATTCTTAACCACATGTTTTAACTTGCTTAGTCACTAGATAAGGATGGAATTAAGCTTCCATAACCTTGCAACAAGTGTACGGACTAGATCTTTTCCCCTTTTCCAAGAAACGATCCTAACGGCTCTACCTTTTCTATAAATACCCATCCACCCACAACCCCAAAACCCACAAATCTGATTAAGAAAGCTCTAAGTTAGAACCTTCGTTTCATACCTGAGCTATTTTGATCTGGGTTAGCATTCGGGGACCCTTCGTAAGTATTCTTTCGTTCTTTTCCTTATTTTTACTGCTTTTCGAGTCAGAAAGTCAAACTTTGTTTGACTTTCAGCGTTGACCAGTAATGGTCAATGCGAAGTTCGTTTGAACTTCGCAACGTGATTGTAATCACGATGGTCATAGTCCCTTGGGACTATGCCTACTGATTACCACGTTGTCTAGGGTCGTAGGGTAAGCGATCTAATAAATCGCTTATACTTTCGAACCCGACCCATTTGGTCGATCATTAGGATCCGACCAAACACATTAGGTGACCATAGTTGTAACCTTCCGAGGTTATACCTTGTGGTCACAAATGTTAGGCGTTCCAAACGCGTTTTACGCGAACGACGCGTTAAGGTAGCATAAGCTACCTAAACGGGTCGTAATGGGTCACAAGCACTTAGGTTAAGTTTCGTCTTAGTATGTAGGGTTTGTTAAACCATATCACACGAGTTCCTATACTCGTTTGGTTTACGAAACCTCATTCTATCCGATCTTCCGATTTAGGTCCGGTTTATTAACATAGTTACCTATATTAGGTGCCGTTTGATTCCGAGATCTATAGCATTACTTGGTGGTTATCTCAATACATATGAGCAATCTCAAGTGAGTACATAGAACCCCCCTCTTTTACTGTTTTCCAAACTGTTTTGGGGTGGAACACATGTGCCTACTTGTTAATTTCCTGCTTTCCAGTTTTCACATCATATACTGCTATGTTCGTTAGTACATTATAGTACATGATTTCATTACATCTTATGCTAGGTGTGCCCATTGTGTGCATTACTTGGTACATTGTTTTACATTACATTTCATGCTAGGTATGCCCATTGTGTGCATTACTTAGTACATCGTTTTACATGACATTTCATGCTAGGTGTGCCCATTGTGTGCATTACTTAGTACATCGTTTTACATGACATTTCATGCTAGGTATGCCCATTGTGTGCATTACTTAGTACATCGTTTTACATGACATTTCACGCTATGTATGTTCATTTGATTACATACTTAGTGCATTGTTTTCACATGCTCACATTTTGTTATGACATTTGGTTTGTTTACATGGGACAATATATCCATTAACATTAGCTACGCCGTTCGTTAGTAGGTAGTGGTACCATAGGAATTGACAACTCCCGTTCCGGACATCCCAGGGTAAGGGGACAGAAAGGAATGACCGAATTCGTTGACATTAAGACAGATAGACCTTTAATTTGTTTAAAGGGTTTTATCACCACAGTCGCCAGGCTTGGATGTATGCATATTCACAATACCACATAAATGTTCATATTAAATAGTTGCATGCATTTACACAAAACATAGCTTTGATTTAAACCAAGTTTTACTTCAATACTTGGTTTTTGTGCATATGGTTTAGTTGAGACATTTCACTTGCCATACATGACATTTTGACATAGACATTTGACATGGATATTTTGACATAGACATTTTACATGATTTACACTTGACATATTATTCAATACATTTGACAATTTGTTTAAACATAGACTTCTTACATTGGTTGGTTTTGTTTGATTAAGTGATTAAGTAACGATGCGTGTGTAATATGATACAAGCATGGTGGATACGCCGCTGGTACTTCCTATATATAAGTGTTTGTATGGTATTACATGGCGTAACGTTATTTGAATCATTTCAGTTTGAGACATAGAACATTTTATACAAATAACATACTTTTCACAAGACATTGATTTACAAACAACTTATCTTATACAAACACATTTTTTACATGGTTATCTATTTAACCTGACAATTACTTATACATATCATCTGATCTTATTGTTTTCAAATGATTTACAAGACAAAGCAAATAACAAGGTTCATGACTAAACATTTTCTCAAACATAAGTCATGAAATCTTATTTTCACAAAACCTATGTATCTCACAGGCATTTTTATGCTGACGTACCTATTTTCACATGTGTTTTCAGGTGCTTTTCCATAGGATGTTGATCATGATACTAGGGCGGACCTGTGCCTTAGAGACTTTAAAAGAAGATAGACTATGTTTAATTATGTTCTGAACTCTTTAATTTCCTGTTTGAAACAATGAAACACCCTTGTTTAATATATAAATAAAACTTTGTATGCCATGGTTATGAGACAATTAATTCTGTCGCAACACGCCCCGATGTTTCCGCCGCGATTTGTTGTTTTACGCGGTCGGGGTGTGACAGAAGAGTTGGTATCAGAGCCAATGGTTATAGGGAATTAGGTTATTAGTAATGCTTTGACCTAGACTATAACTTTTCTAGGAACCTAACGCAAGTTATCTTGTGTTTAGATCTTAAAACATGTACATCACCTATCCTTAGGTGATTAACAAAACAAGGAACCAAAATTTTTCCGAAACGATTTTTGAAAAACAATCATCTGTCTTTGAATAAATTTTTACAAGGTTTTGAACCCTCTATTGTAAGGTTTTGAACTCTCTTTTATATGGTTTTGAACCCTTTTCAGTTTGATTAAATTTTTGGCCTTGTGCCTTCAAATTTTCAAAAATCCCGTCAAACGTTTTGGGTTTTAAATAATGTGAACATGTGCAAACTGGAAGGGTGAATGCCTGTATTCTGGGTTTTCTGTCTAGGCAAGCACTTCGTATACATCTCAACCAGACGCGAGACCAGTTGTGCTTACCTGGGAATTCTTGGAGTGAGTGTTCACTTATAGGCGAGCATGTCTTCGCTAATACATTATTTTTGACCCATTTACTTTGATTAGTCACTGTGTGTCGTTTGTTTGCTTTGTGATACGAACGAATGACCACCATCTATGCTGTTACTGCCCAAGCTAACCAGGCAGCTCCCAATCAACCCGCACAGCCACCAGCGAAGAAACCCTATACAGGGAATGCACCTTTGTGCAATAGATGCAACAGTCACCACCAGCCGCAACTTCCATGCCGTTTCTGTACTAACTGTGGGAAATCAGGCCATCTCGCCATTTTTTGTCGATCTGCTCAGAATCCCGCGGTTCAGAACCCGGCTCAACAAGCTGCTCCGCAACAGGGTCAAGCTGCACGACCACAATACCCACCAGGTGCTTGTTACAATTGTGGGGATCTGACCCACTATAGGAATCGGTGCCCAAGGCTAGCCAACCAGAACCAGAATCGAAGCCGAGTTTTTAACATGAATGCCCAAGAGGCACAGGCTGACGATAATGTGGTGAACGGTACGTTCTTTATTAATAATCAGCCTGCATATGTTCTTTTCGATTCCGGTGCCGATAAGAGTTTCGTGTCTTTGTCCTTTGAGCAAATGCTTCGCGTGTCTAGAACGAAACTAGGCAAATCTTTGACAGTAGAGGTTGCTAGTGGTGAACCCATTATTCTTGATTCTGTTCTTCGCAACTGCCAGTTGAACCTTAACGATCATCTTTTTCCTATTGACCTCGTGCCTATGCAACTTGGAAGCTTTGACGTTATTGTGGGAATGGATTGGTTATCCAAGCATCACGCAGAGATAGTTTGTTCTAAGAAGATTGTTCGTGTGCCACTTTCGACAGGCGAGATCCTGCAAGTTCAAGGGGTTCTGCCTACCGGTGGTCTCAAACTCATGTCTTGTTTTAAAGCTCGGAAGTATCTACAGAAGAACTATGTGGCTTTCTTAGCACATGTTACAGAAGATAAAGGCAAGGGTAAGTCTATTTCAGATATTCCTGTCGTTCGGGATTATTCTGAAGTGTTCCCTGAAGATTTACCTGGTCTACCTCCAGCACGCCAAGTCGAGTTCCGCATTGATCTCGTACCTGGTGCAAATCCCATTGCCAGAGCTCCATATCGTCTTGCACCGTCTGAGATGCAAGAGTTGTCTAAACAGCTTCAGGAGCTCTCTGACAAAGGCTTTATCCGTCCCAGTTTTTCACCTTGGGGTGCTCCCGTTCTTTTTGTCAAGAAGAAGGATGGATCCTTTAGAATGTGTATCGATTATCGTGAGCTTAACAAGCTTACCATCAAGAATCGATATCCTCTACCTCGCATAGACGATCTCTTTGATCAGTTACAAGGTGCTTCTTATTTTTCGAAGATTGATCTGCGATCTGGATATCATCAACTTCGGGTGCAAGAAGAAGACATTCCGAAGACAGCATTCCGTACTCGTTATGGACATTATGAATTCACAGTCATGCCATTCGGTTTGACTAATGCTCCTGCTGTTTTCATGGACTTAATGAATAGGGTCTGCAAACCTTATTTGGATCAGTTCGTCATTGTTTTTATCGATGACATTTTGATTTACTCTAAGACACGAGCTGATCACGAGCAGCATCTTCGTCTTACTTTGGAACTCCTAAAGAAAGAACAACTTTTCGCCAAATTCTCCAAGTGCGAATTTTGGCTTAAAGAAGTTCAATTTTTGGGACACATTATCAACGAACGAGGTGTTCATGTAGATCCCTCCAAGATCAGTGCGATTAAGGATTGGGATACACCTACTACTCCTACTGAAGTTCGTTCTTTTCTTGGTCTAGCGGGTTATTATCGCCGCTTCATTGAAAACTTCTCTAAGATTGCAGTGCCTCTAACTGCTCTAACTCAGAAGAAAATGCCCTATTACTGGGGATTCAGACAAGAGGAAGCTTTTCAACACCTGAAGCAGAAGCTTTGCGATGCGCCTGTCCTATCATTGCCTGAGGGTGATGATGATTTTGTTGTGTATTGTGATGCATCGAAATTGGGTCTTGGCTGTGTTCTTATGCAAAGGAACAAAGTCATAGCCTATGCATCAAGACAATTGAAGATACATGAGAAGAACTACACCACTCACGATCTTGAGTTGGGTGCAGTAGTCTTTGCTCTAAAGATCTGGAGACACTATTTGTACGGAACAAAATGTGTGGTTTTCACAGACCACAAAAGTCTTCAGCATATCTTCAACCAGAAAGAACTCAACATGAGACAGCGACGTTGGGTTGAGCTTTTAAACGACTACGACTGCGAAATTCGCTACCATCCTGGTAAGGCGAATGTCGTGGCTGATGCATTGAGTCGTAAGGAACGTACTAAGCTTCATTGTGTACGTGTTCAATCTGTCATTCAAGCTCGATCCGATATTCAAGCACGCATTTCTCAGGCTCAACAATCTTGTGTTGCACAAGGTTTGATGGATAAGGAATTTCCTTATCACATAACGCCTGCTCTGGAACTGAAGGACAATGGATCATATTACTTCATGGACCGTTTGTGGGTCCCAAGCCAGGATGATCTTCGTACCTTGCTTATGGATGAAGCCCATAAGTCTCGCTATTCTATTCATCCGGGCTCAGATAAGATGTATAAGGATCTTCGTATTCACTATTGGTGGCCTGGTATGAAGAAAGACATTGCCTTATACGTATCCAAATGCCTTACTTGTCTTAAGGTTAAGGCTGAACATCAGCGTCCTTCGGGTTTATTGGAGCAACCAGAGATCCCAGTTTGGAAATGGGAAAACATTACTATGGATCTTGTTACCAAACTCCCGCGCACAAAGAAAGGTCATGATGCCATCTGGGTAGTCGTTGATCGTCTTACAAAGTCAGCACATTTCTTGCCAATCCGCGAGGATTTTCCTACTGACAGACTTGCTCAAATCTATGTAGATGAAATTGTAGCTCGACATGGTGTTCCGTTGAACATCATTTCTGACAGAGATGCTCGTTTCACTTCTCATTTTTGGAGAACCATGCAATCTGCTATGGGAACCCAACTTAATCTGAGCACAGCTTATCATCCGCAAACGGATGGTCAATCTGAGAGAACAATCCAGACTCTGGAGGATATGCTCAGAGCTTGTGTGATCGATTTGAACTGTAACGAACATTCCGGAACATGACCATAAGTTAAACACACCTTAAATATCCTTTACATAGCTTAGAAATAGGCTTTGAGGGGTTCGGTGTGCTAAAATAAACTTTTGGATCATTCAGGGACTAAAAGTGTCAAAAAGTGCACAAGTTTGCATTTTCGCGCATAACTTACGTTCTGAATACATCCGGACATCCAAAAATTTATGTAAGCATGACTACATTATATTTTAGTGTTTGGCATAAGAAAAATCCATTCGTTTCGTCATTTGGATCGTTTTTCGCGCTTATGCGCATTCCGTCGTAATTAAGCGAACATCGCGATCGTACGACCAAACGAACCGACATCCGAGATATTTTTGAGCATGTTTCATGTTTCCTATACTTTAACATCCTTGTGAAGCTTAAAAATGGGCTTGACGGGTGTTAGAAGTGCCAAAACACGACGATACGCGCACAGGAACCAAAACTGCAAAACTGCTAAAATAATAAAAAAAATAGAAAAAAAAAATATATAAAAATATGCATTTAAACACAAGTTGCAACCAATTGATTCTTAACCACATGTTTTAACTTGCTTAGTCACTAGATAAGGATGGAATTAAGCTTCCATAACCTTGCAACAAGTGTACGGACTAGATCTTTTCCCCTTTTCCAAGAAACGATCCTAACGGCTCTACCTTTTCTATAAATACCCATCCACCCACAACCCCAAAACCCACAAATCTGATTAAGAAAGCTCTAAGTTGGAACCTTCGTTTCATACCTGAGCTATTTTGATCTGGGTTAGCATTCGGGGACCCTTCGTAAGTATTCTTTCGTTCTTTTCCTTATTTTTACTGCTTTTCGAGTCAGAAAGTCAAACTTTGTTTGACTTTCAGCGTTGACCAGTAATGGTCAATGCGAAGTTCGTTTGAACTTCGCAACGTGATTGTAATCACGATGGTCATAGTCCCTTGGGACTATGCCTACTGATTACCACGTTGTCTAGGGTCGTAGGGTAAGCGATCTAATAAATCGCTTATACTTTCGAACCCGACCCATTTGGTCGATCATTAGGATCCGACCAAACACATTAGGTGACCATAGTTGTAACCTTCCGAGGTTATACCTTGTGGTCACAAATGTTAGGCGTTCCAAACGCGTTTTACGCGAACGACGCGTTAAGGTAGCATAAGCTACCTAAACGGGTCGTAATGGGTCACAAGCACTTAGGTTAAGTTTCGTCTTAGTATGTAGGGTTTGTTAAACCATATCACACGAGTTCCTATACTCGTTTGGTTTACGAAACCTCATTCTATCCGATCTTCCGATTTAGGTCCGGTTTATTAACATAGTTACCTATATTAGGTGCCGTTTGATTCCGAGATCTATAGCATTACTTGGTGGTTATCTCAATACATCTGAGCAATCTCAAGTGAGTACATAGAACCCCCCTCTTTTACTGTTTTCCAAACTGTTTTGGGGTGGAATACATGTGCCTACTTGTTACTTTCCTGCTTTCCAGTTTTCACATCATATACTGCTATGTTCGTTAGTACATTATAGTACATGATTTCATTACATCTTATGCTAGGTGTGCCCATTGTGTGCATTACTTGGTACATTGTTTTACATTACATTTCATGCTAGGTATGCCCATTGTGTGCATTACTTAGTACATCGTTTTACATGACATTTCATGCTAGGTGTGCCCATTGTGTGCATTACTTAGTACATCGTTTTACATGACATTTCATGCTAGGTATGCCCATTGTGTGCATTACTTAGTACATCGTTTTACATGACATTTCACGCTATGTATGTTCATTTGATTACATACTTAGTGCATTGTTTTCACATGCTCACATTTTGTTATGACATTTGGTTTGTTTACATGGGACAATATATCCATTAACATTAGCTACGCCGTTCGTTAGTAGGTAGTGGTACCATAGGAATTGACAACTCCCGTTCCGGACATCCCAGGGTAAGGGGACAGAAAGGAATGACCGAATTCGTTGACATTAAGACAGATAGACCTTTAATTTGTTTAAAGGGTTTTATCACCACAGTCGCCAGGCTTGGATGTATGCATATTCACAATACCACATAAATGTTCATATTAAATAGTTGCATGCATTTACACAAAACATAGCTTTGATTTAAACCAAGTTTTACTTCAATACTTGGTTTTTGTGCATATGGTTTAGTTGAGACATTTCACTTGCCATACATGACATTTTGACATAGACATTTGACATGGATATTTTGACATAGACATTTTACATGATTTACACTTGACATATTATTCAATACATTTGACAATTTGTTTAAACATAGACTTCTTACATTGGTTGGTTTTGTTTGATTAAGTGATTAAGTAACGATGCGTGTGTAATATGATACAAGCATGGTGGATACGCCGCTGGTACTTCCTATATATAAGTGTTTGTATGGTATTACATGGCGTAACGTTATTTGAATCATTTCAGTTTGAGACATAGAACATTTTATACAAATAACATACTTTTCACAAGACATTGATTTACAAACAACTTATCTTATACAAACACATTTTTTACATGGTTATCTATTTAACCTGACAATTACTTATACATATCATCTGATCTTATTGTTTTCAAATGATTTACAAGACAAAGCAAATAACAAGGTTCATGACTAAACATTTTCTCAAACATAAGTCATGAAATCTTATTTTCACAAAACCTATGTATCTCACAGGCATTTTTATGCTGACGTACCTATTTTCACATGTGTTTTCAGGTGCTTTTCCATAGGATGTTGATCATGATACTAGGGCGGACCTGTGCCTTAGAGACTTTAAAAGAAGATAGACTATGTTTAATTATGTTCTGAACTCTTTAATTTCCTGTTTGAAACAATGAAACACCCTTGTTTAATATATAAATAAAACTTTGTATGCCATGGTTATGAGACAATTAATTCTGTCGCAACACGCCCCGATGTTTCCGCCGCGATTTGTTGTTTTACGCGGTCGGGGTGTGACACTAACCGTAGACACAATAGCTTCAGAAATCACGTGCACTGTTCGTTTCTTTGATTTAAAAAGTCTCTGATTCCGCTCTTGCCACAGAAAATAAGCAGTCGCTGCTAGAAGCAATCTGCCAATAACACTTCGCATCGACTTCTTCGAAGGAACAGCAATCAACCATTGAACAATATCCTCCCACTTGTTGGAAGATAATTGAAATCCAGCAAAAGATTTAATAGAAGACCAAACCTGCATTGAAAATTGGCATTGAAAAAACAAATGATCATGCGAGTCCGGTTCCGCACCACACAACGGACAAGAGAGCAGGTTTAAATTAGAGATATCACCAACATCCCATTGCTTTAATTTGTCTTGCGTTTTGAGCTTCTTCTTGCAAATAAGCCACGCAAGAAAAGCATGTCTCGGAATGCAATTTGCGAACCATACAATCTCGACCCAAGGAACTTTCTCACCCTGGGTTCTGATCGTATCCCACACAATGGACGCTGAATAATCATGCTCAAGACCCCTATCATCACGCCACACTAAACAATCTGATTTATGCGGAATGATTATAGGCGGTTGAATGTTTAATAAAACCGGATATACATCCAACCATGCTATCGGCCACCCCCAATCACCATTGTTAAGAAGATCATTAACCTTGGAAGTTATAGTAAAACCCGCATCATGAAGCCGACGAGCAGAAACAAAGTCACATAACGGACCAATGTGAGACCAGCGATCAAACCAAGCTGACGTATTAAGACCATTTCCAATCTTCGAAACAATATACGGACGAACTCGATCCCGAATATTCAAAAGATTTCGCCAACCCGTAGCACAATTACCCCTTGACCGAATATACCAAAACGACTGACCTTTTAGTTTATTCTCATGGATCCAATTAACCCAAATTGAATGCCTTCTAGTTAGGAGACTCCAAATATGTGTAGTCATTAGCGCCATATTCATATCACGAATTCTCCTAATACCCAAACCACCTTCAAACTTAGGAAGACAAACATCCGACCATTTTACTTTCGCACGACCTTTCTTCATTGGACCTTGACACCAAAGAAAAGCCCTCATTTTTTTCTCTAAATCATCAGTAATTCTAGCCGGAAGAATAAAAACCGATGCCCAATAAATATGCATGGCAGACAGGACTGATTTTATTAATTGAAGACGACCAGCAAAAGACAAAGTTTTATTCTTCCAACTATCAATTCTAGCTTCCATCTTTTCAACCAGAATCTTACAATCTTTATAAACTAACCTCGATGAGATAAGTGGCACTCCCAAGTAACGAACCGGTAAAGAACCTTCCTCAAACGGCATCAACTGCAAAATGCTCTGCTTAACCTCCCTAGCAACATTGCCAAAAAACACAGTACTCTTCGCCATACTAGGAACTAGCCCCGACACATTCTTGAACCTCTCCAATCCATCCATAATACACCTAGCCGAACAAACATCGCCTCTAGAAAACATAAACAAATCATCCGCAAAACAAATATTCACAATTCTTTGTTTTTTACAAAGATTATGAAACTTGAAATTAGGAGACTTATTCACCAAGTCTTTCAGAATAAGAGTCAATGCTTCCATAACCATAGTGAACAAATAAGGTGACATAGGATCACCTTGTCGCAACCCCCTTTTTCCTTGGAAAAAACCATGAATATTACCGTTTACTCCAACAGAGAATGAAACGGTAGTAACACAAACCATTATCCAGTGCACCATTTTGGAATGAAACCCAAAACCCAGAAGCAACGACTTTAGAAAAGACCAATCAACCGTATCATACGCCTTTTGAATATCAACTTTAAAAGCACATTTAGGCGGCCCAATATTACGATGATAATTGTGCATCAGCTCTTGTGTCAGCAAAATATTATCAGAGATACGTCTTCCGGGGACAAAAGCTGACTGGTTAATATCTACCACATCATCAAGGCCTATTTTAATTCTGTTTGTGATAATCTTGCTAATGCACTTATAAAGAACATTACAGCAAGAAATGGGACGGTAATCCAACACCGAGTTAGGAGTATGCACTTTAGGAATCAATGCCAATATAGTATGATTTACCTCCTTGAGCAGCTGCCCATTAACAAAAAACTCTTGAATGGCACAAGAGATATCATTACCCACCACATCCCAGGAATGTTTAAAGAAAGCAGCAGAGAAACCATCTGGACCTGGCGCCTTATCATTACCAATTGAGAACATAGCTTCTTTTATTTCCTCTAAAGAAACATCCCGAACCATATTCTGAGCCTTCAACGGACAAAGCCTCCTATGAAATAACTCCGGATTCATGGCCTCAGTAGTATTACCCTCAACTCCTAAAAACTGAGTGTAATGCTCCACCAAAGCCGTAGGGACATTCACACCTTCGAAAACGATACCATTACGATCTTTAATGCAATCAATACGGGTAACATGATTTCTACACTTGAGAGCATTATGAAAATATGCTGAATTTGAGTCTCCCACTTGCAGCCATTCGACCTTAGATTTTTGTTTCAAGAAACGTTCCTCATCCAATTTAGCTTCATTAAAAACACTGACTAGCTCCGCCTCTTTCCCACGTAAATTGACATTAAACGGATCCCCATCGATAGCCTTTTGGACCTCATCCAGCTCCGCCCTTAAACTAACAACCTTCTCATGCAGATTTCCTTGCTTATACAAGAGCTTCCGCATAGGCGATTTAAGCTGCTTCAAACGTTTAACCACACTATACATCCGATTACCAGCACATGTAGAACTCCAGACTTTTGAAACTTCCTCCCTGAATTCAGGCTTATGAACTAAAAAATTAGCAAACTTGAAAGACTTCGGTCCCACTTTCGCTAAACTAGGGAGCTTTAAAATACACGGGCTATGATCCGACACACGATACGGTTGAAAAACTGCATGGGCCGAAGGAAACTCCACCAGAAATTGTGCATTTCCCATAACTCTATCGATTTTTTTCATAATACCTATACCCTTCTTCGGCTTTTGATTCCAAGTATAATGTAACCCGAACCTGTTAATATCTAACACCTCTATCTGCTCCACACACTCCTTAAAATCCCTCATAGCCGTAGTAACAGTTGATGACCCATATAAACTATCCTCCAAGTTCAAAGATGAGTTAAAATCGCTACTTACGTGAGCTAGTGATGGATGAAGCTCATAAGTCTCGCTACTCGGTACACCCTGGTTCGGATAAAATGTACCACGATATTAAGACTACATATTGGTGGCCTAGCATGAAGGCCCACATAGCCACATACGTTAGCAAATGCTTGACTTGTGCGAGAGTCAAGGCAGAATACCAGAAACCTTCAGGTCCACTTCAACAACCTGAGATACCACAATGGAAATGGGAACAGATTTCCATGGATTTTGTTACTGGCTTACCTAGATCTCAGCGCGGAAACAATACTATTTGGGTGATCGTGGATCGACTCACTAAGTCTGCTCACTTCCTGGCAATCAAGGAAACGGATAAGTTCTCCACACTAGCAGACATATATCTTAAACAAGTGGTCTCGAGGCACGGAGTGCCCACCTCCATCATCTCTGATCGTGACGCACGTTTCACTTCAGAACTGTGGCAAGCAATGCATAAATCGTTTGGCTCTCGTTTAGACATGAGCACGGCGTATCATCCTCAGACCGATGGGCAGTCTGAGCGCACTATTCAAACTCTAGAAGACATGCTACGGGCGTGCGTAATAGACTTTGGCAATGGTTGGGAAAAACATCTGCCACTTGTGGAATTTTCGTATAACAACAGCTACCACACCAGCATTAAAGCTGCACCATTCGAGGCATTGTACGGGCGTAAGTGCCGGTCACCTCTCTGTTGGGCAGAGGTGGGAGAAAGTCAAATCACAGGTCCAGAAATGGTAGTCGATACTACAGAAAAGATTGCACAAATACGACAACGCATGGCGGCAGCACGCGACCGTCAGAAAGCATACGCTGATTTAGACAGAAAACTACTCGAATTCCAAATTGGGGATCGAGCGCTACTTAAAGTTTCACCCTGGAAGGGTGTGGTTCGTTTTGGCAAACGCGGCAAACTAAATCCACGATATGTTGGACCTTTCGAAGTTATTGAGAAAATAGGCAAAGTGGCCTACAGATTGAATTTACCACCTGAACTCAGTGCAGTTCACAACGTCTTTCACGTGTCGAATCTGAAGAAGTGTACGTCAGATGAGACCCACATAGTTCCTTTGAAGGAACTCACTATCGACGAGCGGTTGCACTTCGTCGAGGAACCTGTTGAAATCACGGACCGGGATGTTAAGGTCCTCAAGAACACGAGAATCCCTCTTGTACGAGTTCGTTGGAACTCCCGCCGCGGCCCAGAGTTCACCTGGGAGCGCGAAGATCAAATGGAACTCAAATATCCCCAGTTATTCGGAAATCAAGCAACTACTACTGAGGCTGAAGCTACCAATGCAGAATTTCGGGACGAAATTCCAAATCAACGGGGGGATAATGTGACACCCCAAGAAAACCAGTAACCTTCGCAAACATGCTCAGGGGAGCCGCGATACAATACAGGTAAACAACGTCACACTACTAGTTTCCTCAGTAACTGCATGCTAAATTTCGGGACGAAATTTCTTTCAAATTGGGGATAATGTGACAACTCGAATTTCCGACATTCTTTATTCGCATTAAATGCACGTTGACTTTGACTATATAGTTGTGTTATGATAAACGTAGGGTGTTTGCATGGTTATGTGTGATTGTATAACTTGTGTACTGTTTGTAAAACTTAAACTAGCAAACCATAAAAGAATCTGACGATAAACGTAGGGTGTTTGCATGGTTATGTGTGATTGTATAACTTGTGTACTGTTTGTAAAACTTAAACTAGCAAACCATAAAAGAATCTGACGAAACACAAGAGTGTTTCGCCATAACCAGTTCCGACGAAACAGAACTTGTTTCGCCATCTACATCTCGACGAAACAGTGTGTTTCGCCGAGCCCAGATCCGCCGAAGCCCAGTTCGGGCCCAACATGTTATTTCGAGTCTTAATACGTAAAACAACATCAGTTTCACACTTTCATCATAACAACCGAAACCCTAGAGCTCTCACTGTGACGGCAACCTTGTGTTACTCCGAAACCCGCTAGATCGGTTATACTTTGTCATTGCGGTTAGTGTTAATTCTTGTTTGATTTGTTTGAGTTATATCGGATGTTGATCGATTGTTTATGTTCTGATTGTTATGTGTTAAATGGGTATTCTGTTCTATCGATCAATCTGCATGATAATCATAGCTAGGGTTTGTAGAATTGGAGGTCACGTATCGATATTGATTGTGAAACTGATTAATATGTTCATTATCAGGGTTTACTATTCTGTAGATATTATATGTTTTGCTTGTCGTTAAACTGATAATACACATATACATAGGAAAGGATTTTGCATGAATGTATTACGTAAGCTTGATATGATACGATGTGTTGGAGGTAATACATGAGACTAAGATACATGAATATGAATGATTTCTGTGTTGTTGTTGATCGATGATGTTGATGACGGCTGTTAGCATGATTAGGGTTTGCTGCATGTAACTGATTGACGTAACTGATATTCACACGAAACAGGTTTGACGAAACAGACCTCTTGGCGAAACAGAAGGTGTTTCGCCAAGGACTTCCGACGAAATAGAATTTTGTTTCGCCAAGCAAAGCCACGACGAAACAGAATATGTTTCGTCAATTTGTGTTTCGCCACTATGTGTGTTTCGCCAACTCACTTGTTTCGCCAACTTATGTGTTTCGCCACTATGTGTGTTTCGCCAACTCACTTGTTTCGCCAACTTATGTGTTTCGCCATCTATGTGTTTCGCCGAGCTGTGCTGTAACTTGAGTTAATTCTGATAAGTGTTAACTGGAATAATTAACTGCTGTTATATGTTAAACATGACTTGTATGATTGTGATTACGTGTTACATGCTTATACATGAACAACTGAAACACAAACTGATTTCACATACGTGCATACTTTAGGACGTGATTGATTACTTGCGAGCATACACTTAGCATACCGAGCAAACCAAGGTGAGTTCACACAAGCCAAGGCATGGGGTTCCCAGGGGGGAATGGGGATTTGATGATTACTGTACGTACATAGATAACAGAACCTACTGCTAGACTAGTAACACTTATTGAACGATCTTCGCACACCTGCCAAGGACATTGGCCGCGATATTATGACTGACTTCGCACACCTGCCAAGGACATTGGCCGCGAACTAAACTTACAACATCTTCGCACACCTGCCAAGGACATTGGCCGCGATACAAACAAACCTAGTCTAGAAAAACTTGGGGAAAGACCTTCCCCAACATCTTCGCACACCTGCCAAGGACATTGGCCGCGATGGAAACTAATATGATACATTGTAACGAACGAACATACTACTACTCACGCTATACTATTACTGAACTATTAACTGTGAACTCGCTCAACTAGTTGTTGACTCTCTCTTACATGCCTTGCAGGACCTTAGGTACATATGGAGCTTGCACAGGGAGGAGCAGGTCGTTGTGGGATACGGATCGTAGACGATATTTGAACTTATAACTTACTTTGGGTTTTCATTATTATGCTTCCGCTACTTAAACAATGTTTGGTTATGAACATCAGTCATGTCAAGATGAATTACATTTTCCTACTTTTACACTTATATACTATGTCTGATATGATTGATGGCTTGATCCTGGTCAGTCACGCCTCCAAGCGGTGATACTCCGCGTGTGGATTTTGGGGGTGTGACATCTGGTGCCAGAGATCCAAAGTCATGTGACTTCAGCAAATCATGCTACTTACCAGTAGGTTGTTCAGTTGGCACACCGTCTCACTGATCAGGCGGTGGAGCAAAACAGGTTGCCTAAACGCATCAGCGCAACTGCTACCGCTACCACTTCGGTTACTCCTGCTACTCCCAGCGACAATAAGAGGAAATGGGAGGGGGATTCTAGCAAAGGTTCAGCTACTGTTCAGTCTCAAGCTCAGCAACGTAAGACAAATGACTACCAGAGTCCGAATCAGCAGTCATCAGGTGGTCAAGGGCAGAGTGGATATCGGGGAATTCACCCATGGTGTAGAAGGTGCAACAAACACCACAGCGGAAGATGTCGCAGGGAACAGTGTCAAAGATGTTTTAAGGCGGGTCACGAGGCTAAAGATTGCAGGAGTTCACGACCTGCGAATCAGAACCAGCAACAACAACCACCTGCTCCACGAAACCAGCCTCAGCAGTAGCAGCATGGAAACAGGGGATGCTACCAGTGTGGGGCTGAAGGTCATTACAAGCGGGATTGCCCTCAGTTAAACCAGAACCAGAACAATAACAACAACAATCAGGGCAACGGGAACAACAACAACAATGGGAACAACAACAACAATGGTGCTAGAGGCCGTATGTTTGTGATCGGGCAGGGTGATGCAAGGAATGATCCCTACGTAGTTATGGGTAAGTTTCTTCTAGACGACTTTTATGTTACTGTACTATTTGATTCTGGTGCGGATACAAGTTACATGTCTTTAAAAGCTAGTGAAATGTTAAAACGTGCACCAACTCTCCTAAACACCAAGCATGTCGTAGAGTTAGCTAACGGTAAAAGTTTAGAAGCCACACACATAGTTAAAGGGTGTAATCTTATTCTCGCTGGTCAGACTTTCTCCATTGATCTCATCCCTATAACCCTGGGTAGCTTTGACGTCGTCATTGGCATGGATTGGTTATCTCAACAACAAGCGGAGATCTTATGCAAAGAAAAGGTTATTCGCATTCCTCGTTCTGGCAAAGAACCTCTCGAAGTTCAAGGCGACAAGAGTGGTGTCGTGAGTGGTATTATCTCCTTTTTGAAGGCTCAGAAGTGTTTGCGCAAGGGGCACACTGCTATATTGGCACTCGTTACAGATACCTCGAAGAAAGAGAAAAAGATTGAAGATATTCCTGTAGTACGTGACTTTCCTCAAGTGTTCCCTGAGGAATTACCTGGGTTACCGCCTCATCGTCAAGTCGAATTCCAGATCGAGCTCGCTCCAGGAGCAGCACCCATAGCTCGAGCACCTTATCGTCTAGCTCCAACTGAATTGGAAGAACTGTCAAAGCAGCTACAAGAACTCTTGGAAAAGGGTTTTATACGTCCTAGCTCTTCGCCCTGGGGTGCTCCAGTGTTATTCGTGAAGAAGAAAGACGGTACGTTCAGGATGTGTATAGACTACCGCGAACTCAACAAGGTGACGATCAAGAATCGTTATCCTCTTCCGCGCATAGATGATTTATTCGACCAGCTGCAAGGGTCGAGCTACTACTCCAAAATAGACTTAAGGTCAGGATATCACCAGCTGAGAGTCCGGGATGAGGACGTCTCTAAAACAGCATTTAGAACTCGCTACGGCCACTACGAGTTTATGGTCATGCCATTCGGGCTAACGAACGCGCCTGCCGTATTTATGGATCTTATGAACAGGGTGTGCAAACCCTATCTCGACAAGTTCGTCATTGTTTTCATCGACGACATCCTGATTTATTCGAAAAGTCAGGAGGAACACGAGCAGCACTTACGACTTATACTGGAACTTCTACGAACGGAACAGCTATACGCTAAGTTTTCCAAATGTGACTTCTGGCTTCGTGAAGTCCACTTCTTAGGCCACGTGGTAAACAAAGATGGGATCCATGTCGATCCATCCAAGGTAGATTCGATCAAGAATTGGCCTGCGCCTCGTACACCAACGGAAATACGTCAATTCTTAGGTTTGGCAGGTTACTACAGAAGGTTCATCAAAGACTTCTCAAAAATTGCTCAGCCACTTACACTACTGACGCAGAAGGGTGTTGTTTATCGTTGGAGTAATGCACAGGAAACAGCATTCCAACACTTAAAGGATAGACTCTGTAGCGCACCTATCCTCTCACTGCCTGAAGGCACGGACGATTTCGTAGTCTACTGCGACGCATCCATCCAAGGTCTTGGATGTGTACTGATGCAGAGGGATAAAGTTATTGCTTATGCTTCGCGCCAGCTTAAGATTCACGAACGGAATTATACGACACACGACCTAGAGCTGGGAGCGGTTGTTTTTGCACTCAAGTTATGGCGACACTATTTGTATGGTACCAAGTGCGCAATCTACACTGATCACAGAAGCCTCGAACATATCTTCAAACAGAAAGAGCTGAATATGCGACAGCGACGATGGGTCGAACTGTTAAATGACTACGAATGCTCGATCAGGTACCACCCAGGCAAAGCCAATGTTGTGGCTGACGCCCTCAGCCGAAAGGACACCGCGCCTAAGCGCGTGCGAGCTTTACAACTCACTATACAGTCTAGTCTTCCTTCTCAGATACGAAATGCTCAGGTAGAAGCATTGAAACCAGAAAATGTCAGGGCTGAAGCCCTACGTGGCTCAAGACAACGTTTAGAACAGAAGGAAGATGGTGCTTACTACGTTACAGGACGCATTTGGGTTCCACTTTATGGCAACTTACGTGAGCTAGTGATGGATGAAGCTCATAAGTCTCGCTACTCGGTACATCCAGGTGCGGATAAAATGTACCACGACATCAAAACCACATATTGGTGGCCTAGCATGAAGGCCCACATAGCCACATACGTTAGCAAATGCTTGACTTGTGCGAGAGTCAAGGCAGAATATCAGAAACCGTCAGGACCACTCCAACAACCTGAGATACCACAATGGAAATGGGAGCAAATTTCCATGGATTTTGTTACTGGCTTACCTAGATCTCAGCGCGGAAATGATACTATTTGGGTGATCGTAGATCGACTCACAAAGTCTGCTCACTTCTTGGCTATCAAAGAAACAGACAAGTTCTCTACCTTAGCAGACATCTACTTAAAAGAAGTGGTCTCGAGGCACGGGGTGCTCACCTCCATCATCTCTGATCGTGACGCACGTTTTACTTCAGAACTGTGGCAAGCAATGCATAAATCTTTTGGCTCTCGTTTAGACATGAGCACGGCGTATCATCCTCAGACCGATGGGCAGTCTGAGCGCACTATTCAAACTCTAGAAGACATGCTTCGGGCGTGCGTAATAGACTTTGGCAATGGTTGGGAAAAACATCTGCCACTTGTGGAATTTTCGTATAACAACAGCTACCACACCAGCATTAAAGCTGCACCATTCGAGGCATTGTACGGGCGTAAGTGCCGGTCACCTCTCTGTTGGGCAGAGGTGGGGGAAAGTCAAATCACAGGTCCAGAAATGGTAGTTGATACTACTGAAAAGATTGCACAAATACGACAACGCATGGCGGCAGCTCGTGACCGTCAGAAAGTATATGCTGATAAAGACAGGAAACTACTCGAATTCCAGGTTGGGGATCGAGCGCTACTTAAAGTTTCACCCTGGAAGGGTGTGGTTCGTTTTGGCAAACACGGCAAACTAAATCCACGATATGTTGGACCTTTCGAGGTTATTGAGAAAATAGGCAAAGTGGCTTACAGATTGAACTTACCACCTGAACTCAGTGCAGTTCACAACGTCTTTCACGTGACGAATCTGAAGAAGTGTACGTCAGATGAGACCCACATAGTTCCCTTAAAGGAACTCACTATCGACGAGCGGTTGCACTTCGTTGAGGAACCTGTGGAAATCACGGACCGGGATGTTAAGGTCCTCAAGAACACGAGAATCCCTCTTGTACGAGTTCGTTGGAACTCCCGCCGCGGCCCAGAGTTCACCTGGGAGCGTGAAGATCAAATGGAACTCAAATATCCCCAGTTATTCGGAAACCAAGCAACTACTACTGAGGCTGAAGCTACCAATGCAGAATTTCGGGACGAAATTCCAAATCAACGGGGGGATAATGTGACACCCCAAGAAAACCAGTAATCTTCGCAAACCTGCTCGGGGAGCCGCGATACAATACAGGTAAACAACGTCACACCACTAGCTTCCTCAGTAACTGCATGCTAAATTTCGGGACGAAATTTCTTTTAAGTTGGGGATAATGTGACAACTCGAATTTCCGACTTTCTTTATTCGCATTTAATGCACGTTGACTTTGACTATTTAGTTGTGATATGATAAAACGTAGTGTACTTGCATGGTTATGTGTAATATGATAGCTTGCATACTGTTTGAAAAAAAACTTAGACTTGTAAACCATAAAACAACTCGACGAAACAAGTGAGATTCGCCAAGATCGATCTCGACGAAACAGATCAGTTTCGTCAACACCTTCTCGACGAAACAGGCTGTTTCGCCGAGCCCAGTCTCGCCGAAAGCCCAGTATGGCCCAGAATGTTATTTCGCGAATATTTACGTGAAACGGGTTCAGTTTCACAAGTTAAGCAATCAGAAAAACCCTAGAACTCCCTCTCTTCTGGGCGACGGCAACAACCATTGTTCACCATCATCCCTAGCTCTCGAATCCTTGTTTCTTCATCTTGAATCGGTTAGTGTGTGTTTGTAAATCGATTCCATGTTTCTGTGATATCACGATTATTGCTTGTGTATATGATTGATGTGCGTTACTGCTGTGATAAGAGTATGATTATGATGTTATTGATTTTGATATGTATGATGTAGTAGGATTTATATAAAATGGTATGAGAAATTTAATACAATCGAGTGCTCGGTTCTGGATATTGTTATTATGTTCTGATTATGAATCCAAGTTAGTATCTTGATAGGGTACAATGATATGATGTTGTATGTTGATATGTTATACACCTAAACTAGGGTTTATGCTAGACAATGACTCTGGGATGATTGATTTATGATGATTCGATATGCACATTGACCTTCGTATGATTTCTGTTATTGATGACGGCTGCTAGAAGGATTAGGGTTTATGTGTTATTCGCATCTGCTGTAACTGATGTCTGCGAAACAGACATCCGACGAAACAGGACTCCCGGCGAAACAGAATGTGTTTCGCCAAGAGTCATCGACGAATTAGAATCCTGTTTCGCCAAACAAGGCCACGACGAAACAGAATGTGTTTCGTCAATTTGTGTTTCGCCGAAAGTGTGTTTCGCCAACTTATGTGTTTCGCCATTATGTGTGTTTCGCCGAACAGTTAATCTGCACAGTAACTTGAGTTAATTCTGTTAAGTGTTAACTGGAATATTTAACTGCTGTTAAGTGTAACCATCTTGTATACGATTGTGAATACGTGCTACATGTTTATACGTGAACAACTTGAACACAAACTGATTTCACATACATGCATACTTTAGGACGGGATTGATTACTTGCGAACACATACTTAGCATACCGAGCAAACCAAGGTGAGTTCACACAAGCCAAGGCATGGGGTTCCCAGGGGGAAATGGGGATTTGATGATTTACTATACATACGTAAATGATGGAACCTACTGCTAGACTAGTAACACTTATTGAACGATCTTCGCACACCTGCCAAGGATTGGCCGCGATATTATGACTGTCTTCGCACACCTGCCATATGATGGCCGCGAACTAAACTTACAAATCTTCGCACACCTGCCTGGAGAGGCCGCGATACAAATAAACCTAGTCTAGAATACTTGGGGAATAACATTCCCCAACATCTTCGCACACCTGCCTGGAGGGCCGCGATGGGAAATAATACGATACTTTGTAACGAACGAACATACCACTACTCACGCTATACTAATACTGAACTATTAACTGTGAACTCGCTCAACTAGTTGTTGACTCTCTCTTGCATGCCTTGCAGGACCTTAGGTACATATGGAGCTTGCACAGGGAGGAGCAGGTCGTTGTGGGACATGGATCGATGATGCCATGTTATCTATCTAAACATTTGAATTTACTATTTACTTTGGGTTTACATACTTATGCTTCCGCTACATACTTGTTGACGTTTGGTTTTTGAAAACACCTTTCGTATTGATGAATGATTTTACTACTTACTTATATGTTCAATATGATTGGTGGCTTGATCCTGGTCAGTCACGCCTCCAAGCGGTGATACTCCACGTGTGGATTTTGGGGGTGTGACATACTTAAACGAAGCGACCATAAGGTATAACCTCGGAAGGTTATTCCCTATATACTATGGTCACCTAATGTGTTTGGTCGGATCCTAATGATCGACCAAATGGGTCGGGTTCGAAGGTATAAGCGATTTATTAGATCGTTTACCCTTACGACCCTAGACAACGTGGTAATCAGTAGGCATAGTCTCAAGGGACTATAACCATCGTGATTACAATCACGTTGCGAAGTTCAAACGAACTTCGCATTGACCATAAACTGGTCAATGCAGAAAGTCAAACAAAGTTTGACTTTCGGACTCGAAAAGCAAGAAAAGAACGAAGGAACACTTACAAAGGGTCCCCGAATGCTAATCTAGATCAAAATAGCTCAGGTATGAAACAAAGGTTTCAACTTAGAGCACATAAGATCAGATTCTTGTGAGGAAAAGTGAAGGGTGGAGGTGGGTATTTATAGTTTTTGGTTCACCGTTAGGTTCATTTCTTGGAAAAGGGGGCACGATCTAAGCCGTACACTTGTTGGAAAGTTGTGGTAACTCATTTGCCATCCACCATAAGAGTTTGACACTTGGCACTTGGCCTTTGGAGAGTGTTAAGGGTTGTTAAAAGCTGAAAAAAAACGTTTTGCTGCATCTGGCCCCTACTTAAGGACCTAGTTTGGCAGATTTACAGTTTCAGTCCCTGCAACCTCAAAACTTGGTTTTCGATGCGTTTTTTTGACACGTTTAAGCCCCGTTAACCCCATTTCATAGCTCTAAAATGAAGTTAAAGTATAGGGAACTTAAAATGTGTTCAAAAATATCTCGGGTGTCGGTTCGTTTAGCCGTACGGTTACGTTGTTCGGTTAATTACGAAGGAATGCGCATAAGCGCGAAAAATGATCCAAATGGCGTGATGAATGGATTTTTCTTATGCCAAACACTAAAATAAAATATTTTAGTGCTTACATAAATTTTTGGATGTCCGGATGTATTCAGAACATAAGTTATGCGCGAAAATGCAAACTTGTGCACTTTTTGACGCTTTTAGTCCCTTAATGACCCCAAAAGTTTATTTTAGCATACCGAACCCCTCAAAGCCTTTTTCTAAGCTATGTAAAGGATATTTATGGTATGTTTAACTTATGGTCATGTTCCGGAATGTTCGTTACAGTTCAAATTGGCATACTTTCGTAGTTTGTCAAGTTTAGTCCCTGTAAGCGAATTAACTTGTTTTTGCCATACCAAAGCCTTCAAAAATTATTTCTAAGTTATGTAAAGGTTATTTAAGGTATGTTGAGTATATGTTGATGTTCCGGAGTATTTGTCGCATTAAACTGACTACGTTTACGCACCAGATTGCGTATAAATCTCCAGAAAGCGATGTAGAGTTTGAAATTGGATAAAAGTCAAAACATGAAAAATGTAAAACATAACCAAACAAACATTGGGATCAAATGACATTGTTTTATTGATAATGGTACTGTTCATAATGATTACAAGCACAGATGTTACATGTCATGTTAAATCCAGAGACATAGAGTGATCACTCTCTATTGATTTAACTTTAGCAGGCCTTAGACATCTTACTCTCAACGAATAAGAGGAACAAATCCCATCTTGACTACATACGTCTCTCACAATCACCTTGTACCACACCTGAGCTTAGCCTTATGTACTGTCATATTACTAACAGCGAAGAAATAAGTCAAGGTACAATATTTGGTGAATATCAAGACCCAATATGTATCTCAGGTCTGAGGATACTATGATATTCTCCTTTACTCAAATTTACTTATGATCAGTCACGAATGATTCCATGCAGTAATATTTGAGAGCGAGTCAGTCCAATATTTATATCCCACAAATATCTATGAACCTTGGCAGCAACACTTTGCTCTATATTCATACCTAATGAATATCCACCAATCCAAGTTCATAATAGTCTTACATTCATATTTGTTCCCACAAGTATGATCGACTACGGACATTTAGAATAAGTAACTTATTCACGGATTTAAACATGCTAAAAGGAACATAACTCAAAATACCATAAAGAGTTATATTAACAATTGTTCCAATATCCAAATACAAAATAGATCAAATCCAATCACTAGAATATCGAAGTCCTAAGGCATAAGTATGAGCCTTTCATGCTTTGCCCATTCAAGGAGCTTCGTGAGTGGATCCGCAATATTTTGATCAGTGTGAACTTTTGCGAATACATATCTTTCTCTTTTTCAACTTCATCCCTTATGTATCCTTTCAGATGCACATGTGTTATTCTTTGATTATTTATAAAATTCACCGGGGTAACCCTTTATCCAAAAAAAAAAAAAAAAACTTCATCCCTTATGTAGTTGAAACTCCGCTCAATGTGCCTAGTCTTTCGATGTACACGAAGTTCCTTGATTTAAGCAATCGCACCATCGTTATCACAAAGATCTCTAGGGGTCCTGAATGTTAGGAACCACCCCTAGATCGGCAATAATTCAAGTGGCAGGTCCACATGAATCATCTCGATCAATGAAGCGGTGACGTATTCTGATTCTGTAGTGGACAATGCTACCCTGATTGTGATCGAGAACCATCTCGATTAGTTTGGAAACTCGTATCCATGTAACCCTTTACAACGAATTCCGAAACTCGCATCCTTGTAACCCTTTACAACGAGTTATTCTTCACCAGATCTATATATTAGAAATGTATCCTTAGTCCTTCTGAGGTATTTCAATATATTTATAACAGTCACTTAATGACGTTTCTCGCTGGTATCTTCTCTTAAAGCGCATAACTTGTCTGGTCTAGTGCATACCATTAAATACATAATGAATCCTATAGCAGACGCATATGGGATTCTTTTCATTCTTTCTTGCTTATCCTTTGAGCTTGGACATTGAGACGCACTCAATATTGTCCTCTCTTGAATAGGTACCAAACCTTTCATAGAGTTCTTTATCTTGAACCTTTTCAAGACTTTGTTAATGCACTTTGGTTTAAACCTATCTAGCGCCTTGATCTATCCCTATAGACCTTTATTCCCAGAATGTAGGCGACTTCACCAAGATCCTTAATGGAAAAACAACTTCCAAGCCAAGCTTTTACACCTTCCATGGTTGGAATGTCATTCCCAAATAGTAGAATGTCATCGACATACAGTACTAAGAAAGTGATGGCGCTCCCACTAGCTTTCTGATACACACAAGCTTCATCGACGTTCTTGATGAATCAAAATTCTCAATTTGTTCATCAAAACGGTGATTCCAACTTCTCGATGCTTGTTTCAATCCACAGATTGATTTCTTTAACTTGCATACTTTGTTAGGATGTTTTGGATCGACAAAACCTTCAGGCTTAACTATATAGACATCTTCCTCAAGATATCTATTAAGGAAAGTCGTTTTGAGATCCATTTGCCAAATCTCATAATCATATTGTGCAAGTATGGCAAATGATATCCTAGTTGACTTTAGCATCGCCACGGGCGAGAAGGTCTCATCATAATCAACCCTTTGAGTTTGAGTGAAACCTTTTGCTACAAGTCTTGCTTTACAAGTATCCAAGTTACCATGCATATCGTTTCTTTCCTGAAAACCAACTTACTTCCAACTACTTTGGAGTTAAGAGGTGCTACGACCAATTCCCATACTTGGTCGTTATACATGGACTGCATCTTTACGTTCATGGCTTCAAGCCATTTGTTACAATCGAATTTTGACATTGCATCATGGTATGTGGTAGGTTCACCCGAATCTACCACGTAGCATCCATCCATGAAAAATCCATATCTTTCAGGTGGACTACTTATTCTACCAGATCTGCGAACGTTTCGTGTGTATTGATCAACCACTTGATCGTTTTTCAACAACCTTTTGTTGAGTGCTAGTTTTAACCAAACGTGTATCGGTTTGTGGTTCTTGATCCTTATCAAGTTCCACTTGTTCTAATAATTCCTTCCACAAGGAACTTATCTTCCAAGACTCAGCCTTTCGAGCAACAAATACCTTTTGCTCTGTTGGATCGTAGAAATAATATCCTATACCATCTTTAGGATATCCTACAAAGATACACTTAGTGGATTGTACTTTTATTTGGGGTGTATTGCTTCACAGAAGCTTCACAACCCATACCTTTAAATAGGATAATGATGGAACCCTTCCATGCCATATTTCAAAAGGTGTCTTATCCACTTTCTTGGTTGGACCATACGGGCCACGGAGAGCAAAGCGTAACACCAAAATGATAGAGATAATGTGCTCCTAGCCATCATAGAACAAACCATATCCAAATAGAGTTTGATTCCTCCTCTATCGAAATGAAGAACTTTAAAAGAGTTGATTTTGTACTTCACTTTTTGAAGATTCTGAACGTTTCAAAACTTCTTCTTTGTGTCAAGTACACATAACCATAACTACTATAGTTGTCAGTAAAAGTAATGAAGTATCTTTCACCATTCCTAGTCATTGGCTTAAAAGGATTACATACATTCGAATGTATGATACCTAATAAATCTTTTGCCCTTTCCCACTAAGGGATTACTTGGTCATTTTACCTTGTAAATAAGATTCGTATGTATCAAATGAACCAATTTCATTTGTTTCCAAAAGACAATTTTTTCGAAGTGTTTACATGCGACATCTGTTTATATGACCAAGGCGATAATGCCAAGGATAGGTTTTACTCAAATCCATTTTGAGTTTCTTGGTGATTGATTGGTACATTAAACTATCAAATGATGTATTATTATGAACCAATTCATAAATACCATTTGAAGGCATAGGTTTAAAGTAAAACATGACATTCATCGATATAAATGTCAATGTTTGCAAACTTTAAGTCAAAACCATATTATCTTATAAGGGAAACTTGAATAATGTTCCTAGTCAAACTAGGAGCATTCAAGACATTTTAAAACAATTTCCAAACCATTTGGAAGTTTCAAAACATAGTCTCCTTTCCTGAAATGTTTATTTCTTTTGAACCTTTTGCAACGAATTGCAAATATGAGTTCCACATCCGGTATCTAATACCCATGTGTTAGAAGAAATATCATTAAGGTCAATATGTATCATTAAGATTGTACCTGAGGTTTGCCTAGCATCCCTCTTGTTTTTCAACTCTTTGAGATAGGTTGAACAATTCCTATTTAAATGCCCTATCTCACCATACTCAAAGCATGGATCGTTCATGGCAACCTTTGCCTTCTTTTCTTTTGGTTTTGGTGGTTTCGCTTTAGTCTTTCTAATCATTTCCCTTTGAATTACCCGTTTCCATTTTCAACATTTGCTTTGGTGTCGGGGTGATGCCCTTTCTAGTTCCCACCCTCATTGATCGTTAGAATGGATAAAACCCTTTTATCCATATTGAGCCTTTCGAGGTGATCAACGTGGCTTTTCATCTTAAAGACATAAGATGAGTTCGATTGGGTTTCCTCCATTCGACATGCATGAAGTGCTTGAACCGTTTCGAAGCGTTCTACCCTTAGGAACATTTCCTACAATTGGTTAATCATGTCGTATGCTCATGATGTTCAAAATCCTTTTGAATCTCGGGAATCACAATTCCTAACATGAGACAAGAGGTTTGCATAGTATCCAATCGTTATAGGCATCCTTATCTTCCATAAGATGTTCATTGGGATTAGGATCGTTCAACACATAGGATATCTTTTCTTACTTGAGAACGATTCTTAAGTTTCGATATAAATCCATAAAGTGTTATGATTGATACGATCCTTTTCAAGGATTGTTTTTAGTGATAGGTTACGGACGGTTTGGGTAATATTGTTAGCGGCCATCTACAAAATTTAACAAGGTTCAATTTTAGTATTTTCGATATTATTATATTTTAATCATTAATACCCTTTGTGTCTCATAGACAATTAATAATTAAAATCTAGAATCCAACGTTACATTTAAATATTGGTTAGGTGACCTTTATCCCTCTATTTAAATTAACAAGGTAGTCAACGTTTGACAATTGCAACTCTTTGCAACTTCTAGCCATATGGGATCGGTTAAACATCTTTATGTTTAGTTGGCATGTTTAATCCCATCAACACCTTTGTTCCCCATGCTTTGGTGACCCTAAGTTCATGGTATCCAAATCAAGTCGTCCAACTTACACACACGTGTGAGTTTATTCACATAAGTGGTTAGGTGACCTTTATCCCACAAACATGGTAAACCCACCTCGAATATACAAGTTCCTTCAAATGTGGTTAGGTGACCTTTATCCCACAAAAGAGTTCCCAAGTGATTCGAGTGTTGTATAAAAGGATGGTGTTTGACTTGTTTTTATAAAAGGGATTTTTGAGTTTTCAAAAATTCTAGTTTAGAAAACTTTATGTACCATACATTTGCATGCATTCAAATCAATGGTACTTTTGTGAAAACAAATTTTCAAGGTTCTTTTTAATAAAACCGATTTTATTATAAAATCATTAATTTTTAATAACCTTTTATTAACCATTTTAATGATCTTTAAAGAACCAATTTTACGCTTGTTGTTGATTATTAGTTTGTTAAGCATGCATATCCAAATATCATCAAAACAATAAAATAAGCAACCACACAAGCATAACACATATATCAATAGGTGCATAACCATAGCCAACTATTTTGACCACACTTGTTAGCCGAAACAAGTGTGCCAAAAGGTCCTTCCTAAAGGGTGAATATTGACACAAATAATGTGTCGTTGAACTCCCACTTGATCCCTCATCCAAATGCTTCAAGTCTCCCTTTTGTGTTGTGATTTCTCCACTTTCTTTGAGCTTCCAAAATGTACTTTAATTCAGCTCCAAACTCCTTTGGGCTTCAAAAATGTGTTTTGGTTATCGGGCTTAAATCCCGTTAAGAACTATGAAGTCCTTTAGGCCCGAAATTAGCCAAAACCAAAACCGCATTTTTGTGTGCATCTTCTTTTACAAAATATATCCTAATACATTTTTTTAGTAAAATAAAATGCACCTAATCTATTTACTTACATACCAAATGAAAATAAATAAATTACATAACTTACAAATGGAAGAACAAAAATTATTAATTATTACAACCTTTGAAATAATTAAATATAAATCATAACACAATCATTCAACATATTCACACAAGGTCATGGCTAGGTTATGAACACCAAAATATATATATCCACATATATAAAATTTATGAAGCAAAATGGTTTCCTTTTTACAACCTACTTTTCGGTCAAGAATGAAAAAACCGAAAAAGTGGGTTTTTGTCCAAACAAACAAATCATCCAAATGACATAATTTTTCAAGATACTTTTATGCATGTACTAAAATAATCTTAAAAACAAAAGGATAACCATATATAAAATTTCGGCCATAGGGTTTTAACCAAACCCGAAACCCGAAAATTTCATATCCTATGAAGCATGCACTCATATAAGCGGCTCTGATACCACTGTTGGGTTTTTCACATGTTTATCAGAGCAATTTCATCCGAATAAAATTAAAAACGCAGCGGAAATAATTATTTAAAACATGTTACTTACAAGATATAAAAACATTTTATATGTAAAACCCAATCCCGGATCCATATACGAATATGCATGCTATCAAAAATCAAAACACAACCATAGAGTGTTTAGAATACTACCTTCCAAGGAGTAAAGAGAAATGAGACGAATGATGCTTCTTGAACGGTTGCCTTCAAGTGTAGAAGACCTCAAGCTTGTATACCCCAAGCCTTCCAACAAACACCTTGTGTTTAGCTAGGATTTCTACACTTATGAACTCACTAAAATCCCTCTCTTGGAACCAACTCTTGGAAACCTTCTTATGGCCGATTTTAGAGAGAGAACAAAGGTGATTTTACATTTGAAATAACTTGTAAGATCAAAACCATTGAAGCCCTACCCTTGGCCGAAATTATGAGAGTGTTTCTTGGAGTTTAGCACTTGATTTGTTTCAACATAAGAGCCTCCTAAATCAGCCATAAGATGACCGAAAATTGAGAGCTTCTCTTGTGTTCTTCTTATGATTTTTTTTGCCATAGAAAAACTTTATAAATGTTGAGAGAAATTGCCACCATTTTAGCCCAATCAAGTCCCTTCTTCCACATGCATTTGCATGCTTTCTCATTGGACCAAAAGTCTTCCCTAATCAAGATCCATGCATTTGCATGTTTTCTCATTGGCTTAAAATGTCTAGGGAAGAATACCCAATCAAATGCCATCTAACATGTAAGATGTGCATGTAAGTTGATTGGCCATTTTGTCTTGGGAAGGGGGGGGGGGGCGGCCTAGCTTATATTTTTTATAAAAAAAAATCAATTCTTTTATAAAATTTAAGTCTTGTTTATTTTATACATTTTATAAAATATAACATCATATGTTCACAAGACTTTATACAACTTTTTATCATGTTATTTAACCCATTAAATAACAAGATAAAATATTCTCTCAAAATAAATTATCTATATAATTTATTGGTTTGTCAAGTGCAATTATTTAGAAAACCAATTTCTAAATATTATAAGTGTTAATATTTATTTGTTTGATCACATCATAAATAAATATTATAAGTGTTTGTCTAGCTTGTATTTGGGTATGACTCGACTTGGATCATAACGTACTAGCCACATCAATGTAATATGTGTCTTGGGCATACAGAGTCCAACAACTTCGGGATCTAAGGCGTCAATACGTTGAGTTCCAGCAAACGAAGATAAGTGAGAAAAGTATAGACCAATCATTCGACACTACGACATCCAACTCCGGGACATTCATACAAGCACCTAACATTCTACCCAGTTTGCTAGGCGTTCAGGTAATTCTCGATAGCATCGAGATTCGCAATAATTCAGAAAGGAATGAAAAGATCACGTTCAAGTAGGAGACAATTACTACTATGACCCCTATAGATTTGATACGTTTCTCACTGATTAAATAACAGAACAGAACCCCTTTTCACTCGTTAAGCCTCACTGGGACTCACATGCACCCCACATTATTATTATGTGTGCACCCACAATAATATTGCGATTTGCATGCTCATCTCAGTTCCTCCTAACTCGTGTCAAATGGTTTTTCAAACTCAGATATCAAACGGAGGTTGTCAAAGTAATAAGATCGCAAAAATCCAAGGACTATGGCATACTATCTACGCATCATAAAGTAAGCAAGTAATTCATGCCATCATGCTATAGTGACGAGTGTGTGTTCGTATGTTACGTCATAAACAAATGTGTACTAGTCATGTAATGTATGCAACAAGTGAGAAAGACGAACCTTGCAATCTGGAGCTAAGTGTCATGGTCGTATTCACGTATTCAGAACTATTCGGTTATAGTCTGGTTTTACAAAAACGTTTTAAAACCAAGTTCACTATAACCTTGTGTCACACCCCGACCACGTATAACATACAAAACGTGGCGGAAAACGTCAGGGAGTGTAGTAACAGAATTAATTGTTTCATAACCATGGCATTCAAAGTTGCTCTTTATTTATCAACATAAGAGTTACATTGTCTTAAACAAGAAACAAAGAGTACAAAACATAATTAAACTAAGTCTATCTTCATTTTATGTCTCTAAGGCACAGGTCCGTCCTAGTGTCACGATCATTGTCCTAAGCAACAGCTCCTGAAAACACATGTGAAAATAGGTACGTCAGCATAAAAATGCATGTGAGATACATAGGTTTTGTGAAAATAGGATTCATTTGTAAGTTTAAGAAAATGTTTAATAAAGTTTAGTCATGAACCTAGTAAATTGATTTGTTTTGTAAATCGTTTGAAAAACAATAAGATCAGATGATATGTATAAATAAATGTAAGGTTAAATGAATAACCATGTAAGATGAGTTTGTTTGTAAAACAATGTCTCGTGAAAAGTATGTTATTTGTATAAAATGTTATATGTCTTAAATTGAAATGATTTAAATAACGCTACGATGTGTAATATTATACAAACACTTATATATATAGGAAGTACCAACGGCGTATCCACCATGTTTGTATCATATTACACACGCCTCGTTACTCAAACCATTTACCCAAACCAACCACCAATGTAAATTGTTCATGTATAAATCACTTGTCAAGTGTTATTGTGTAAACCATATCAATATGTCCATGTCTAATGTGAATGACCAAATGTGTATATCAATGTCAAAATGTTTATGTTTAATGTAAATCGTATAATGTGTATCCAAAAATATCATGTATGGCATGTGAAATATATCAACTAAACCATAGGTAAAATACACAAAAACAAGGTATTGAATTAAACATAGTTTAAGTCAAAGTTATGTTCTGTGGAACAATTGCATGCTATACTGATACAAACATCTATGCGGTATTGTGAAAATGCATACATCCAAGCCTTGTGACTGTGGTGATAGACCCTTAAACAAATTAAAGGTCTATCTGTGTTATTGTTTATCGAATTCGGTCATTCCTTCCACCCAAACAAACCTAGGGTTCAGGAACGGGAGTTGTCAAGTCCTATGGTACCACTACCTACTAACGAACGGCGTGATCAATGTTAATGAATGTATATTGTCCCATTTGAACAAACCAAATGTCATACCCAAAATGTAAGCATGTGATGAATAACAATTGTACTAAGTATGCACACAATGGGCACACATAGCATAAAATGTAATGTAAAACGATGTACTAAGTATGCACACAATGGGCGTACCTAGCATGAAATGTAATGTAAAACAATGTACTAAGTATGCACACAATGGGCATGCATAGCATAACACAATGAAATCATGTACTATAAATGTACTAATGAACATAACAAGTATATGATGTGGAAACATGGAAAGCATGAAAGTAACAAGTAGGCACATGTGTTTTACCCCAAAATGTTTTGAAAACAGTAAAAGAGGGGTCTATGTACTCACTTGAGATTGCTTAGTAGTCCTTGAGTAACAACCAAACAATGCTAGAGATCACGGATATCAAACGGCACCTAATATAGGTAACTATGTTAATAAACCGGACCTAAATCGGAGGATCGGATAGAATGAGGGCTCGTAAACCAAATGAGTATGGGAACTCATGTAGTATGGTTTAACAAAGCCTACATACTAAATGAAACCTAGCCTAAGTGCTTACGACCCATTACGGCCCGCTTAGGTAGCTTATGCTACTTTAACGCGTCGTTCGCGTAAAACGCGTTCGGAACGCCTAACTAGTCCTTTGACAAGTAAAATATGCCTTAACATATCTAATATTGTTACCAAATCAGTTTAGATACCAAAAGTTATGTTACATATGCTTAAAATGAATTTTGGCGTAAACAGGGCATTTTGGTAATTTACCTAAGACATATAAACTACTTATCATACAACTACTTAAACGAAGCGACCAGAAGGTATAACCTCGGAAGGTTATTCCCTATATACTATGGTCACCTAATGTGTGTGGTCGGATCCTAATGATCGACCAAATGGGTCGGGTTCGAAGGTATAAGCGATTTATTAGATCGCTTACCCTTACGACCCTAGACAACGTGGTAATCAGTAGGTATAGTCACAAGGGACTATAACCTTCCTGATTACGCTCACGTTGCGAAGTTCAAACGAGCTTCGCATTGACCATAAACTGGTCAATGCAGAAAGTCAAACAAAGTTTGACTTTCGGACTCGAAAAGCAATAAAAGAACGAAGGAATACTTACAAAGGGTCCCCGAATGCTAATCTTGATTCAAGTAGCTCAGGTATGAAACAATGGTTTCAACTTAGAGCTTCTCAAATCAGATTCTTGTGGGTTTTGCAATGAAAGGGGTTGGGTATTTATAGATTTCTTCGAACCGTTAAGATCGTTTCTCGAATAACGTGATCGAATCTCATCCGTACATGTGTTGGAATGTTGTGGTAACTCATTTTGCCCCCACCACAAGAGTTTGACATGTGGCATTGGCCTTTTGGGGGGGGGGGTTGAAAGGCTGTTAATCAGCAATTTAATTCACTGAATCTGGTCTGGGAAACTGACGCGGGCCGCGTAATGTATCACCTTGGGTTTACGCGGGCCACCTAGCCTGTCTGATCAGCAAACATCTTTCAGAAATGACAGTTTTGGTCCCTGTTGTGTTTTAAGGCCATTCCTGACACTTCTAAGGCCCGTAAAGCCAACTTTAAGGCCCTAAAATGATGCCTAAACATTGTGGACATGAAACATGCTCAAAAATATGTCGGATGTTGGTTCGTTTGGTCATACGATCGCGGTGTTTGCTTAATTACGACGGAATGCGCACAAGCGCGAAAAACGATCTAAATGACGCGACGAATGGATTTTTCTTATGCCAAACACTAAAATAAAATATTTTAGTGCTTACATAAATTTTTGGGTGTCCGGAAGTATTCAGAACGTAAGTTATGCGCGAAAATGCAAACTTGTGCACTTTTGACGCTTTTAGTCCCTGAATGACCCAAAAGTTTATTTTAGCACACCAAACCCCTCAAAGCCTATTTCTAAGCAATATAGAGGATATTTAAGGTGTGTTTAACTTATGGTCATGTTCCGAAATGTTCGTTACAGTTCAAATTGGCATACTTTCGCAGTTTGTCAAGTTTAGTCCCTGTAAGCGAATTAACTTGTTTTTGCCATACCAAAGCCTTTAAAACTTATTTCTAAGTTATGTATAGGTTATTTAAGGTATGTTAAGTATATGTTGATGTTCCGGAGTATTTGTCGCATTAAACTGATTACGTTTACGCACCAGTTTGCGTATAACTCTCCAGAAAGCTATATGGAGTTTGAAATTGAATAAAAGTCAAAACATGAAAAATGTAAAACATAACCAAACAAACATTGGGATAAAATAACTTTGTTTTATTGATAACTGAATTGTTTACAATGATTTCAGACACAGATGTTACAGTCTCCCCTACTTGTGGAAATTTCGTCCCGAAATTTATTTAGAGGAAACTCGTGGGAAAAGATGCGGATATTTCGCCTTCATTTGATCTTCGCGTTCCCAAGTAAACTCAGGTCCATGTTTAGCTTCCCAACGAACTTTGACCAAAGGAATGCGCTTGCGTTTGAGCCACTTGACTTCACGTTCCATGATTTCCACTGGCTTCTCAACAAATTTCAGTGTTTTATCAACACGAAATTCGTCAAGTGGTATGTGAAGGTTCTCATCAGCTAAACACCTCTTGAGATTGGACACGTGAAAGGTTGGATGAACATTTCCAAATTCAGGAGGTAACTCAAGTCTGTAGGCTACCTTACCGATTCTTTCGACGATCTTGAATGGTCCAACGTATCTAGGTGCAAGTTTTCCTTTCTTTCCAAATCTGACCACACCTTTCCAAGGTGAGACCTTAAGTAATACTCGATCACCGACTTGATATTCCAAGGGCTTGCGTTTTGGGTCCGCGTAACTCTTTTGATGGCTTCTAGCTGTCTGAAGGTTATCACGAACTTTCTTAATCTTGTCAGTTGTCTCTAAAATGAGGGCAGGTCCAGTAAGCTGAGCCTCGCCGATCTCATTCCAGCAGACTGGTGAATGACATTTTCGACCATAGAGAGCCTCGAAAGGAGCCATTTTGATGCTGGTGTGATAACTGTTGTTGTAGGAGAATTCAATTAACGGAAGATGTGAATCCCAACTACCACCAAAATCGATCACACAAGCTCTAAGCATATCCTCCAGAGTCTGGATTGTTCTTTCAGATTAACCATCCGTTTGCGGATGATAAGCTGTGCTCAGGTTAAGTTGGGTCCCCATAGCAGATTGCATGGTTCTCCAAAAATGAGAAGTGAAACGAGCATCTCTGTCAGAAATGATGTTTAAAGGAACACCATGTCGAGCTACAATTTCATCCAAATAGATTTTAGCAAGTTTGTCAGCAGGAAAATCCTCACGGATTGGCAAGAAATGCGCTGACTTAGTAAGACGATCAACAACTACCCAGATGGCATCATGACCTTTCTTTGTGCACGGAAGTTTAGTAATGAGATCCGTAGTAATGTTTTCCCATTTCCAAACTGGTATCTCTGGTTGCACCAATAAACCAGAAGGACGCTGATGTTCAGCCTTAACCTTAAGACAAGTAAGGCATTTTGATACATATAAGGCAATGTCTTTCTTCATACCAGGCCACCAATACTGAATACGAAGGTCCTTATACATCTTATCTGAGCCAGGATGAACAGAATAACGAGACTTATGGGCTTCAGTTCCAAATCAGGTGTTATGTGATAGGGAAATTCCTTATCCATCAAACCTTGTGAAACACAAGATTGTTGAGCCTGAGAAATGCGGGCTTTGATATCGGATCGAGCTTGGATAACAGATTGAACACGAACACAGTGAAGCTTAGTACGTTCCTTACGACTCAATGCATCGGCTACGACATTCGCCTTACCAGGATGGAAGCAAATTTCGCAGTCATAGTCGTTTAGAAGCTCCACCCAACGTCGTTGCCTCATGTTGAGTTCTTTCTGATTGAAGATATGTTGAAGACTTTTGTGGTCCGTGAAAACCACACATTTTGTTCCATACAAATAGTGTCTCCAGATCTTAAGAGCGAAGACAACTGCACCTAACTCAAGATCATGAATGGTGTAGTTTTTCTCATGTATCTTCAACTGCCTCGATGCATATGCTATGACTTTGTTCCTTTGCATCAGAACACAGCCAAGACCCAATTTAGATGCATCGCAATAAACGACGAAATCATCATTGCCCTCAGGCAAAGTCAGAACAGGCGCGTCACAAAGCTTTTGCTTCAAGTTTTGAAAAGCTTCCTCTTGTTTGAATCCCCAATCAAAGGGCTTGTTCTTCTGAGTTAGAGCAGTTAGAGGAACTGCAATCTTTGAGAAGTTCTCAATGAAGCGGCGGTAATAACCCGCTAGACCACGAAAATAACGAACTTCAGTAGGAGTAGAAGGTGTATCCCAATCCTTAATCGCACTGATTTTGGAGGGATCTACATGAATACCTTGTTCGTTGAAAATATGTCCTAAAAATTGAACTTCTTTAAGCCAGAATTCACACTTGGAGAATTTGGCGAAAAGTTGCTCTTTCTTTAGGAGTTCCAAAGTAAGACGAAGATGTTGCTCATGATTAGCTCGCATCTTAGAATAAATCAAGATGTCGTCAATAAAAACAATGACGAACTGATCCAAATAAGGTTTGCAGACCTATTCATTAAGTCCATGAAAACAGCAGGAGCATTAGTCAAACCGAATGGCATGACTGTGAACTCATAATGCCCATAACGAGTGCGGAACGCTGTCTTGGGAATATCTTCTTCATGCAACTGAAGTTGATGATACCCCGAACGAAGATCAATTTTCGAAAAATAAGAAGCACCTTGTAACTGATCAAAGAGATCATCGATGCGAGGTAGGGGATATCGATTCTTGATGGTGAGCTTGTTAAGCTCACGATAATCGATACACATCCTAAAAGATCCATCCTTTTTCTTGACAAAAAGAACGGGAGCACCCCAAGGTGAAAAGCTAGGACGGATAAAACCTTTGTCAGAGAGCTCCTGAAGCTGCTTAGACAACTCTTGCATCTCAGACGGTGCAAGATGATATGGAGCTCTGGCAATGGGGTTTGCACCAGGTACGAGATCAATACGGAACTCAACTTGGCGTGCTGGAGGTAGACCAGGTAAATCTTCAGGAAATACTTCAGGATAATCCCAAACAACAGGGATATCTTGAATAGGCTTACCTTTGCCCTTATCTGCTACAACATGTGCCAAAAAGGCCACATAGTTCTTTCGCAGATACTTCCGAGCTTTAAAACAGGACATGAGTTTGAGACCACGAGCAGGTTTCTCACCATAAACTTGTAGGATCTCGCCTGTCGAAAGTGGCAAACAAACAATCTTCTCAAAACAAACTACCTCTGTGCGATGCTTGGATAACCAATCCATACCTACTATAACGTCGAAGCTTCCAATTGCATAGGCGTGAGGTTAATAGGAAAAAGATGGTCGTTGAGGTTCAACTGGCAGTTGCGAAGAACAAAATCAAGAACAATGGGTTCACCATTAGCAACCTCTACTGTCAAGGGTTTTCCTAGTTTCGTTCTAGACACGCGAAGTAATGGCTCAAAAGATAATGACACAAAACTCTTATCGGCACCCGAATCAAAAAGAACAGATGCAGGCTGATCATTAATAAAGAACGTACCGTTCACCACTTCATTTTCTGCCTGTGCCTCTTATGCATTCATGTTGAAGACTCGCCCTCGAGCCTGAGCCTGATTCTGATTTGGATTCGCATTCACCAATCTTGGACACTGATTACAGTAGTGGGTCAGATCCCCAAAGTTGTAACAAGAACCTGGCGGGTAGTGTGGTCGTGCAGCTTGACCTTGTTGCTGAGCAGGAGGCTGAGCAACTCGTTGAGCCGGGTTCTGAACTGCCCGATTCTGAGCAAACCGACAAACATCAGCAAGATGACCTGACTTCCCACAGTTAGTACAGAAACGGCACGGATGAAGCGGCTGATGGTGACTGTTGCATCTATTGCACAAAGGTGCATTCCCTGTATAGGGTTTCTTCACTGGAGGCTGTGCGGGTTGGTTGGGAGCTGCCTGGTTAGCTTGGGCAGTGACAGCAAAATTTTGGGAAGCCTTACGCTTCCTTGACCTCCTTGAGGAACCAGAATCCTTTCCCTTCTTGTTTTGACCTTTCTTGCCATCTTCTTTGTCAGACGCCTGCTTCTTACCCTTGTCACCCTTTTTGTGCAGCTTTCCCTTTCGAACCTATGACTCAATCAATGTCGCTGCTAACTCGATCGCCTGACGGAGTGTGGTTGGGTTACTACCAGTAATGATGTGTTGTACTGAGTCAGGTAGACCATCGATGTACCTTTCGATAGCCTTGTCGAGTGGGGTAACCATTGTTGGGCAAAGCAGACTCAACTCCTCAAACCTATCAGTATACGCCCTGTGCTCGCCACTGTCTTGTTTCAAGTCATCAAACTCTCTCTCCAAAGCTCGCTGTTCATGACGAGGACAAAACTCCCTCATCATAAGAGCTCTAAGTTCAGCCCATGTCTGTGCTAGAGCAACCTCTGCACCACGATCTCTCATAACCCCGTTCCACCACGTAAGAGCCCTCTTCTGAAACACACTTGAAGAAAACTCGACCTTGCGATTGTCAGGACACTGCACGTCACGGAAAGTATTCTCAATGCTCTCGAACCATTGAAAAAGCCCAGTCGCTCCCTCAGAACCACTAAACTTGAGTGGTTTAGCCGAGTTAAAATCCTTGAATTTGCATGGAGCATTGTTGTTGTTGTTGGCTTGGTTCCATTGAGCAAAGAGGTTTGGGAATTGAGCAGCCATTTGCTGCGCAATGATTTCTGCCAGTTCGGCAGTTGCTATCTGGTTTTCGCGTCGAGTAGGCATTCTAAAAGAGGAAACATGAAAGGAAACGAGTGAGACGATTGGATGAAGAGAATGAGACGAAACAAAATCAACAAAAGCAAAGATGGTGGTCATTCGTTCGTATTGCAAGGCAACCAAACGACACATAGTGACTAATCAAAGTAAATGGGTTAAAAATGATGTATCGCGAAGACATGCTCGCCTATAAGTGAACACTCACCCCAAGAGTTCCCAGGTAAGAGTGACTGGTCCGATTATGTGGATTTGTACAAACACTCTAACCTTAGACAGAAAACCCAGGGTACAGGCATTCACTCTTCCAGTTTGCACGTGTTCACACTATTTAGAACCCAAAACGTTGACGAGATTTTGAAAATTTAAAGGGGTTCAAAACCTTATAACAGAGGGTTCAAAACCTTACAATAAAGGGTTCAAAAACTTATAATAAATCATTCAAAAACAGATGATTGTTTTTCAAAAAATCGTTTCGGAAAAATTTGGTTTTTGTTTTGTTTTGTTTTGATAATCACCTAAGGATAGGTGATGTGCATGTTTTAAGATCTAAACACAAGAAAACTTGTGTTGGGGTCCTAGAAAGGTTATAGTCTAGGTCAAAGCATTACTAATAACCTAATTCCCTATAACCATTGGCTCTGATACCAACTCTTCTGTCACTCCCCGACCACGTATAACATACAAAACGTGGCGGAAAACGTCGGGGAGTGTTGTAACATAATTAATTGTTTCATAACCATGGCATTCAAAGTTGCACTTTATTTATCAACATAAGAGTTACATTGTCTTAAACAGGAAACAAAGAGAACAAAACATAATTGAACTAAGTCTATCTTCATTTTATGTCTCTAAGGCACAGGTCCGCCCTAGTGTCACGATCATTGTCCTAAGCAACAACTCCTGAAAACACATGTGAAAATAGGTACGTCGGCATAAAAATGCATGTGAGATACATAGGTTTTGTGAAAATAGGATTCATGACTTGTAAGTTTAAGAAAATGTTTAATAAAGTTTAGTCATGAACCTAGTAAATTGATTTGTTTTGTAAATCGTTTGAAAAACAATAAGATCAGATGATATGTATAAATAAATGTAAGGTTAAATGAATAACCATGTAAGATGAGTTTGTTTGTAAAACAATGTCTCGTGAAAAGTATGTTATTTGTACAAAATGTTATATGTCTTAAATTGAAATGATTTAAATAACGCTACGATGTGTAATATTATACAAACACTTATATATATAGGAAGTACCAACGGCGTATCCACCATGTTTGTATCATATTACACACACCTCGTTACTCAAACCATTTACCCAAACCAACCACCAATGTAAATTGTTCATGTATAAATCACTTGTCAAGTGTTATTGTGTAAACCATATCAAAATGTCCATGTCTAATGTGAATGACCAAATGTGTATATCAATGTCAAAATGTTTATGTTTAATGTAAATCGTATAATGTGTATCCAAAAATATCATGTATGCCATGTGAAATATATCAACTAAACCATACGTAAAATGCACAAAAACAAAGTATTGAATTAAACATAGTTTAAGTCAAAGTTATGTTCTGTGGAACAATTGCATGCTATACTGATACAAACATCTATGCGGTATTGTGAAAATGCATACATCCAAGCCTTGTGACTGTGGTGATAGACCCTTAAACAAATTAAAGGTCTATCTGTGTTATTGTTTATCGAATTCGGTCATTCCTTCCACCCAAACAAACCTAGGGTTCAGGAACGGGAGTTGTCAAGTCCTATGGTACCACTACCTACTAACGAACGACGTGATCAATGTTAATGAATGTATATTGTCCCATTTGAACAAACCAAATGTCATACCCAAAATGTAAGCATGTGATGAATAACAATTGTACTAAGTATGCACACAATGGGCACACATAGCATAAAATGTAATGTAAAACGATGTACTAAGTATGCACACAATGGGCGTACCTAGCATGAAATGTAATGTAAAACAATGTACTAAGTATGCACACAATGGGCATGCATAGCATAACACAATGAAATCATGTACTATAAATGTACTAATGAACATAGCAAGTATATGATGTGGAAACATGGAAAGCATGAAAGTAACAAGTAGGCACATGTGTTTTACCCCAAAATGTTTGGAAAACAGTAAAAGAGGGGTCTATGTACTTACTTGAGATTGCTTAGTAGTCCTTGAGTAACAACCAAACAATGCTAGAGATCACGGATATCAAACGGCACCTAATATAGGTAGCTATGTTAATAAACCGGACCTAAATCGGAGGATCGGATAGAATGAGGGCTCGTAAACCAAATGAGTATGGGAACTCATGTAGTTTGGTTTAACAAAGCCTACATACTAAATAAAACCTAGCCTAAGTGCTTACGACCCATTACGACCCGCTTAGGTAGCTTATGCTACTTTAACGCGTCGTTCGCGTAAAACGCGTTCGGAACGCCTAACTAGTCCTATGACAAGTTAAATATGCCTTAACATATCTAATATTGTTACCAAATCAGTTTAGATACCAAAAGTTATGTTACATATGCTTAAAATGAATTTTGGTGTAAAAAGGGCATTTTGGTAATTTACCTAAGGCATATAAACTACCTATCATACAACTACTTAAACGAAGCGAACAGAAGGTATAACCTCGGAAGGTTATTCCCTATATACTATGGTCACCTAATGTGTGTGGTCGGATCCTAATGATCGACCAAATGGGTCGGGTTTGAAGGTGTAAGCGATTTATTAGATCGCTTACCCTTACGACCCTAGACAACGTGGTAATCAGTAGGCATAGTCACAATGGGCTATAACCATCGTGATTACGCTCACGTTGCGAAGTTCAAACGAACTTCGCATTGACCATAAACTAGTCAATGCAGAAAGTCAAACAAAGTTTGACTTTTGGACTCGAAAAGCAATAAAAGAACGAAGGAACACTTACAAAGGGTCCCCGAATGCTAATCTTGATTCAAGTAGCTCAGGTATGAAACAATGGTTTCAACTTAGAGCTTCTCAAATCAGATTCTTGTGGGTTTTGCAATGAAAGGGGTTGGGTATTTATAGATTTCTTCGAACCGTTAAGATCGTTTCTCGAATAACGTGATCGAATCTCATCCGTACATGTGTTGGAATGTTGTGGTAACTCATTTTGCCCCCACAACAAGAGTTTGACATGTGGCATTGGCCTTTGGGGGGTTGAAAGGCTGTTAATCAGCAGTTTAATTCACTGAATCTGGTCTGGGAAACTGACGCGGGCCGCGTAAGGTATCACCTTGGGTTTATGCGGGCCGCCTGGCCTGTCTGATCAGCAAACATCTTTCAGAAATGACAGTTTTGGTCCCTGTTGTGTTTTAAGGCCATTCCTGACACTTCTAAGGCCCGTAAAGCCAAATTTAAGGCCCTAAAATGATGCCTAAACATTGTGGACATGAAACATGCTCAAAACTATGTCGGATGTTGGTTCGTTTGGTCGTACGAACGCGATATTTGCTTAATTACGACGGAATGCGCACAAGCGCGAAAAACAATCCAAATGACGCGACGAATGGATTTTTCTTATGCCAAACACTAAAATAAAATATTTTAGTGCTTACATAAATTTTTGGGTGTCTGGAAGTATTCAGAACGTAAGTTATGCGCGAAACTGCAAACTTGTGCACTTTTTGACGCTTTTAGTCCCTGAATGACCCAACAGTTTATTTTAGCACACCGAACCCCTCAAAGGGATCCGATATCCAAGCACGCATTTCTCAGGCTCAACAATCTTGTGTTTCAAATCCCTAGGCGATTTTGCTTCCTCACGTAATCCTTGATTCTTCGTTGCGAGCTTTTGTATAACAGTCTGTGATTGGAGATTTGATTTTTCCAACCTCCAAAACGAACTAGTTAGCAATTGTGACCAATCTCGAATTTAGGGTTTTTCTTCTTTCTTTTCAATCGTCTCCTTAGTGTTTAATTTGAAATTCTGATTTATTAATCTATTTGTTTTTTATTGCGGTTAACTAGATTAATTTAGCTAGATCAAAAACTTTAGATTAATCGGTTAAGGGTGGAAGATTAACACTAGGGTTTTAAGGGATTAGGGTTTCTTAGGGTTTACGTATTCTGTTTTTTGGCTGCATGTTTCTGTCGTTTGGATAAGGAGTGGTTTCGAATACGTTTGATTGTTTCATTGCATGGAGAGAAATAGGGATCGGGGTTTGGATGATCTAGGGTTTCAGTCGTTTTCAGAAAAGATGCATGGGGATATTTTTATAACTTCGAAGGGTTCAAAACCGATGAATGCGCAGGAGATACGAGACAAACCTTCATTATTTAGCAAACCGCTGAATATTGATGGTTACCCATTGATACCTCGTCGTGGAGTTATTCAGCAAGAACAGAAAGTTATCAACGTTATCGATGAATTGGAGAAAGTGATCGTTCCGGTTCCTCTGGTGAACACTACAAACGATGGTAAGGATGAGCAGAATCAGGTAAAATCGATGCCTATCTCGTACGCGGAAAAACTTAAGTCTACTGTACGAAACAAAAGAGAGATTAATTTTAGACTTATGGAGTCATTGGAGACCCGAGAAGGTGCTGATGTTGTTATACCAAGGGAGGTTGTTAAAAAAGTTCAGGAGAGATTTGATAATGTCTTGTACGGTTATTTCTTAGGTAATCGGCTACCTTTTCCTGTGGTAGAGTACTATGCAAAAAATGTATGGTTGAAGTTTGGGTTTGAAAAGATTATGATGAATTCCAACGGCTTCTTTTTCTTTAAGTTTGATTCTCAGGATGGTATGCAGAAAGTGCTGGAAGGAGGCCCCTGGTTAATTAGAAAAATTCCGTTGTTTCTAAATGTTTGGACTCCATCGGCCACTCTAAGGAAGGACGGTATCAAAGTAGTCCCGGTTTGGGTGAAATTACATAACGTTCCTATTGCGGTGTATACGGATGATGGTTTGAGTTTACTGGCATCTAAGATTGGTGTGCCAAAACGTCTAGATAGTTTCACTGCTGATATGTGTGCTGAAAATTGGGGCCGAAGTAGCTTTGCAAGAGCCTTGATTGAGATTAACGCTGATAATGACCTCAAGGAGCATATATCGCTTGCTATACCGAAACTTGATGAGGAGGGATATATTATGGAACAAGTTGATGTCGAGTATGAATGGAAGCCGCAACGATGTTCGTTATGCTGTATCTTTGGTCATGATGACCATAATTGTGCAAAAAATACTAATGCTAAGCCTAAACAGGTAGTGGTTGATGATGAGGGCTTTGTAACGGACAAAAGGAGACTTGCTAAGCTGGGTAAGAAACAAAAAACGAAATTTATTTATAAACCCAAGAATAAAAGTCAGCAACCAAGTACGTCGGGAACGAAGACTGAGTCCGGATCATATACTTCAGCAGGTAATGTGCAAGTTACGAATAATTTTGATGTTCTAGCTAATACGGATGAAGAGGGGGTGGGAGAAATCAAAGATCACATGGCAATTCGGAATGAAGAAAAGAGAGAGTCCAATCGGATTGATAAAGAAGTGGCGGAGGTGATTCCAACGGAAATGTCAAACTTTATGAGGAATGAGAATCATGAAACACAATCTGAGGGGGCAAGCACTCCCGGTCACATCGGTTTAAATGGATAGCATTATGGCATGGAACATTAGGGGTTTGAACCGACCCCTGAAGCAAAGTGAGGTTCGTTTACTTGTAGCTGAAAATAATTTAAAAATTTGTGCTATCCTAGAGTCTCATGTGGAAGTTACGAAACTGGTTCAAGTATGTAAAAATGTGTTCAGAAAATGGAATTGGACTTCTAATGGTGGTCAGTGTAGTAGGGGCACTAGAATTATCTTGGGTTGGGATACGGATTTGGTAGATCTAATGGTTTTGGCTCAATCGGACCAAGTTATACATGTTCAATTGATTTTCAAAGCTGATAAGAAAGTTCTTTTTGGTTCGTTTGTGTATGCTGAAAATAAGTATCAGGACCGGAGGGCTCTATGGGAGGATCTGTGTAAGCATAAAAGCCTGTGTCATGATAAGCCCTGGTTTGTTATGGGTGATTTCAACACGACTCTTCATCTTGAGGATTCGCTATATGGGCCTTCGAAACAAACAATCAGCATGCGGGAGTTCAATGAATGTATTCAGAATTCGGAACTTATTGATATCAAAGGGCATGGCCTTCATTATACCTGGTCTCAAAAACCAAAAAATGGCGTGGGTCTCCTTAAGAAGATTGATCGGGTTATGGGTAATATTAAATTCATTGAGATTTTTCCGGATGCATATGCTATGTACCAACCATATAGAGTGTCAGATCATTCTCCGTGCATCTTAAAGACAGCTACCAACTTGGTGAACCGTGCAAAACCTTTCAAATTTCCTAATTTTATCACCGCCAAACCTGAATTCAGAAACTATGTTATCCAGGAATGGACAAAGAGTATTGATGGAGTTCACATGTTTTCGGTTATGAAGAAACTCAGGAATTTAAAGCCGCATATGAGAAGAATCTTATTTGAACAGGGCAATCTCCATGCTAAGGTGGTTGACATGAGGAAAAAGCTGGATGACATCCAGAATCTGATTGATAAAAACCCGCTGGATGATAGTTTACGGCAAACGGAGGTTAAATGTCTTCATGATTTTAAATCAGCTGCTTATGATGAGGAGTGTTTTTTAAAACAGAAGTCTAAGGTGGAATGGTTATGTGCCGGTGATTCAAATACCAGATTCTTTCATAACACGGTGAAAAGTAAGAATGTGAGGTGTAAAATTCATAGTATTTTGGATGCTTTGGGTACCCGTCATGAAGGAGATGGTGTAGTGCATGCCTTAGTGTCTCATTATACAAATTTCTTGGGGGTAGAACACCCGGTAGATACGGTTAACTTGGAGGATGTCTTTGTCAATGTTCTTACTTCTAATGCTGCGGATTTCATGGTTCATCAGGTTACTCATGAGGAGATTAAGCAGGCCATGTTTAGTATCGGTGAGAATAAAGCCCCGGGCCCAGATGGTTACACGTCAGCTTTCTTTAAACATGCTTGGGATATAGTGGGTGAGGAGGTTACTAATGCGGTGTTGGATTTTTTTGATAACGGTCAAATCTTGAAACAAATAAACCACACGATTCTGGCTTTGATTCCAAAGAAAGAAACTGCGGACTCAGTATTGGACTATCGTCCTATTTCCTGTTGCAATGTTTTGTACAAGTGCATAAGTAAGATTATCAAGGATAGAATAAAGGGTAGTCTGGGTACGCTTGTGGGTATAAATCAGTCTGCCTTTGTGCCGGGTAGGAAAATATCTGATAATATTCTTCTCACTCAAGAGCTCATGCACAACTATCATCTCAATAGGGGTCCCCCGAGATGTGCTTTTAAGATTGATATCCAGAAAGCCTATGATACGGTGAATTGGGGGTTTTTGGAGAATGTCCTTCATCGGTTTGGTTTTCATCGTAAGATGGTTAGGTAGATCATGACATGTGTAACCACTGCTTCTTATTCGGTTAGTATTAATGGTGATATCCATGGCTATTTTCGGGGAAAACGTGGCCTGCGTCAAGGGCATCCTATGTCGCCTTACTTATTCACGCTAATCATGGAGGTTCTTTCTTTACTGCTTCAACGGGCGGCCATCACGTCTTTTAAATATCATGCACATTGTGCTATGCAGAAAATCATTGATGTTTCATTCGCTGATGATTTATTTATTTTTGTGAATGGTGACATTAGGTCGGTTAAGAAGGTTAAGGATGCCCTCGAAGTGTTTACTCGTATTTCTGGTTTGGTTCCGAGCCCTTCGAAAAGCACGGTTTTCTTTTGTAACATCCCTCAATCGGTTCGTCAAGAGATGCTTAGTGTGATGCCCTTCCAACAAGGAGCTCTCCCTGTTCGGTATCTTGGGGTTCCTTTTATTACCACAAAGCTGAATTTTAAGGATTGCAAGATCCTTGTTGACCGTATGGAGAATAAAATAGCAAGCTGGATAAATAAATCTTTGTCTTTTGCGGGTCGGCTTCAACTTATAATTTCGGTTCTTTCCTCTATGCACGTATATTGGGCGTCTGTTTTTATAATTCCAGCGCGTATTATTAACGATCTAGAGAAAAGAATCCGCAGATTCCTCTGGAATGCGGGAACTGAAGGTAGAGTGCGAGCGAAAGTGGCTTGGAAAGATGTTTGTTTACCAAAAAATGAAGGTGGGTTAGGCATTCGGAGCATTGCCGACGTTAACAAAGCTCTGATCACCAGCCATATATGGAGTATTATTACCAAACGGAAATCGTAATGGGTCGATTGGATTCACTCATATAAGCTGAAAGGAAAGTCTTTTTGGGATATCCCGAGTCGTGGCAGTATGTAACACCCGAAAATTTTAAAACATAAAAAGTAACAACCCTTATGATTTATAGTCCAATAGGAAACCCTAATTAAGACACCCAAGTAATTCTTTACAAACCCTAGAATTTTCGGAATTATCATAATCAGGATTAGGGCCCCTAAAACTCAGGGGGGGTATTTCCCACTTGACGATTATCCATATAACTTATTATATAATTCGAATTTATTCGTTTTGTCGACTCAGCAGGCCTAGTCCCACGCGTGGCAACCCTATAGTGCATTGGTGTACCTTACGGACCGCAACACTACCAAGCTTACGGTCCGTAAGCTGTCATACGGACCGCAACATCAGGAAGCTTACGGTCCGTAAGCTAGGCAAATTTCGTGTATAAATAGCAGGCTGTGGCACTTGATTTCTGGACATTCAACGACGAAAGAATTCGTAAAATTCTTCGAGTTATCATCTGTTTACTTCAATTAACACACACGAAACACAAATTAAGCATAGCGGGGTGCTGCAATCAGGGTATTAACTCAATCGCTGCTACGATTCATTGTCCGATCGATTTGAACTATCCAATAGATGTTTAAGTGCTGCTCAAATTGGGCTTATACTTTGTCATTCGTCGTGATTTCGACGGGATGTTTGAGTGCTGTCCGAAAACGGACTATACTCCGTCCTTAGTTGTGAATCCGCTGGATGTTTAAGTATCGTACTTTGTCGTTCGTCGTTAATTCGATGGATCATCGTTAATTCGATGGATGAAGTATCGCACTTTGTCATTTGTTGTGAAGGTTTAATCTCGTGAGTTATCGTAAAAGCTGTATTAGTTAATTACCTAGTTTGTGTGCAAATTAGGTTAAGAGAATAATCAGTAAGCTAAACTCTGTCCGTATGAATCTACAATTGGAAACAAGGTACCATCACTTGGAAATTTTAAGGTACGGATAGATTCCTTTCGTTTGGACATTTCTGATTTTAAAGTCCGTATTAAGATTTAAGTTATAAGTTATAAGTTCAGTACGAATAGATTTCCTTTCTTTCGATTTATGTCGTTTTTATAAGAATCCTTTCTTTCGATTTATGTCGTTTTTATAAGAACCCTTTCTGTCGATTTATGTTCGTTGGGTACGGATAGAATCCCTTTCTTTTGATTGATGTCGTTCCTGAAATTAAGTTTCCATATTAAGATTAAGTTATGAAATAAGTTATAGATTCCGTATTAAGATTAAGTTATGAAATAAGTTATAGATTTCGTATTAAGATTAAGTTATGAAATAAGTTATAGATTCCGTATTAAGATTAAGTTATGAAATAAGTTATAGATTTCGTATTAAGATTAAGTTATGAAATAAGTTATAGATTCCGTATTAAGATTAAGTTATGAAATAAGTTATAGATTCCGTATTAAGACTAAGTTATGAAGAAGTTATAGATTCCGTATTAAGATTAAGTTATGAAACATGTGTTGAAAGTTACAAACGTTTTGAAAAAGTTTTTGTTTTACATCAGTGTTTTAGAAAGTGGTTTTCATTTCATACTCTAGTGGTTCTTTATTAACAAGTCAAGGTTTTATCTTGTTTCGTTTAATAAAACCACATTTTGGGGACGAAATTGTCAAGATAGGAGTGATATCCATACCTTGGTGACTGGTTCCACTCTTTGATTATAAAACTCCTCACATCTTTGATTATAGGTTCATTTGACAGTCCGTTCGATTCCTATTCTAATCATTTGATTTAGTTTTCATGTCATGCGATAGTTTTTCTGTTAAGTTGTACTCATTATCGCATGTTCCAATATATGTTCCGTTCTGTTCTGAAAATAAGTTTTATAAGTTATGTGAATAAGATCATTTGTACTCTGATACCCTGAGTATCGCTTCTCGTGGAGTGTCCCACGAGCATGTTGTTGTGGCATCGACATCATGTGCTCCATCCGTGACGGAGAGATTAGTTCACGGCGTCTCTTAAGTACAAGTGTGGTACATATAAGTTATTATGTAACACCTGTGCCTCCACGGCCATCAAACAAATACCGAACCAATGAAATATTATATTTCATACTTGGGATTTGTAAAAATATGTGTATCATTCTGCACATATCAATTCTCGTTCAATTCCAAACTCTAAATTCACTTTCTAGAAGGTTATACGCGCACCGATGCGTAGATATAACCAGTTTAATGCAACAAACACTCCGGAATAGTGAAATAGGCTTAACATACCTTAAATAACCTTTACATAACTTAGAAATAAGTTTTGAAGGCTTTGGTATGGCAAAACCAAGTTAATTCGCTTACAGGGACTAAAGTTGACAAACTGCGAAAGTATGCCAATTTGAACTGTAACAGACATTCCGGAACATGACCATAAGTTAAACATACCATAAATATCCTTTACATAGCTTAGAAATAGGCTTTGAGGGGTTCGGTGTGCTAAAATAAACTTTGGTGTCATTCAGGGACTAAAAGTGTCAAAAAGTGCACAAGTTTGCATTTTCGCGCATAACTTACGTTCTGAATACATCTGGACATCCAAAAATTTATGTAAGCATGACTACATTATATTTAAGTGTTCGCCTTAAGAAAAATCCATTCGTTGCGTCATTTGGATCGTTTTTCGCGCTTGTGCGCATTCCGTCGTAATTAAGCGAACATCGCGATCGTACGGCCAAACGAACCGACATCTGAGATATTTTTGAACATGTTTTGAGTTCCCTATACTTTAACTTCATTTTAGAGCCTTGAAATGAGGTTAACGGGGTTCAAACGCATCGAAAATCGCTTAAAAGGGCTGCAGGGACTAAACCTGTCACTTTTGAAACAATTCTGAATCAGATAGGCACTAGCGTAGCGCGAGCCCTAAGGCTCTACCCGTAGCGCTACGCGAGTGAGTGTTCTGACCAGATTCAATGTTTTAATTACAAGTTGCAACCAATTAATCCTTAACCACATGTTTTTAGTTGATGTGTCACAAAGTTAAGGAGCATATGTGGCTCCATAACCTTTGTGACAAGTGTACGCACGAGATTAAGGCACGATAATCGACAAACGATCCTAACGGTGGACCGAATACTATAAATACCCATCCACCCTCAACCCCAAAACCCACAAATCTGATTAAGAAAGCTCTAAGTTGGAACCTTCGTTTCATACCTGAGCTATTTTGATCTTGGTTAGCATTCGGGGACCCTTCGTAAGTATTATTTCGTTCTTTTCCTTATTTTTACTGCTTTTCGAGTCAGAAAGTCAAACTTTGTTTGACTTTCAGCGTTGACCAGTAATGGTCAATGCGAAGTTCGTTTGAACTTCGCAACGTGATTGTACTCACGATGGTTATAGTCCCTTGGGACTATGCCTACTGATTACCACGTTGCCTAGGGTCGTAGGGTAGGCGATCTAATAAATCGCCTATACCTTCGAACCCGACCCAGTTTGGTCGATCATTAGGATCCGACCAAATACATTAGGTGACCATATTGTAGGGAATAACCTTCCGAGGTTATACCTTATGGTCACGGCGTTTAAGTAGTTGTATGATAGGTAGTTTATATGCCTTAGGTAAATTACCAAAATACCCTTTTCATACATAATTGGTAATTTAGCATATGTAACCTAAACTTTTGTCACGTAACTGATTATGTAACATGTTTAGGCATATAATACTTGTCATAGGACTAGTTAGGCGGTCCAAACGCGTTTCACGCGCACGACGCGTTAAAGTAGCATAAGCTTCCTAAACGGGTCGTAATGGGTCGTAAACAATTATGTTAAGTTTCATTTAGTATGTAGGCTTTGTTAAACCAAATGACACGAGTCTCTACACTCGTTTGGTTTACGAAACCTCATTCTATCCAATCTTCCGATTTAGGTCCGGTTTATTAACATAGTTACCTATATTAGGTGCCGTTTGATTCCGAGATCTATAGCATTACTTGGTGGTTATCTTTTGACAACTGAGCAATCTCAAGTGAGTACATAGACCCCTCTTTTACTGTTTTCCAAACTGTTTTGGGGTGGAACACATGTGCCTACTTGTTACTTTCATGCTTTCCTGTTTTCGCATCATATACTGCTATGTTCGTTAGTACATTATAGTACGTGATCTCATTGTGTTTTATGCTATGTATGTCCATTTAGTTCATACTTAGTACATCGTTTTACATTTACATTTTATGCTATGTATGTCCATTGCGTGCATACTTAGTACATTGTTTTCATCACATGCTTACATTTTGGTATGACATTTGGTTTGTTTACATGGGACAATACATTCATTAACACCGATCATGCCGTTCGTTAGTAGGTAGTGGTACCATAGGAATTGACAACTCCCGTTCCGGACGTCCCAGGGAAAGGGGATGAAAGGAATGACCGAATTCGTTGATATTAAGACAGATAGACCTTTAATTTGTTTAAAGGGTTTATCACCACAGTCGCCAGGCTTGGATGTATGCATTTTCACAATACCGCATAAATGTTCATATTAAATATTTGCATGCATTTACACAAAACATAGCTTTGATTTAAACCAAGTTTTACTTCAATACTTTGTTTTTGTGCATATGGTTTAGTTGAGACCTTTCACTTGCCATACATGACATTTTGACATAGACATTTGACATAGACATTTCGGCATAGACATTTTAACATGATTGACATTTGATCATGCATTTACACAAAACATAGCTTTGATTTAAACCAAGTTTTACTTCAATACTTTGTTTTTGTGCATATGGTTTAGTTGAGACCTTTCACTTGCCATACATGACATTTTGACATAGACATTTGACTTGGATATTTGACATAGACATTTGACATGGATATTTGACATAGACATTTGACATGGATATTTGACATAGACATTTTGACATGATTTACATCTTGACATGAACATTTTACATTGTTTGGTTTGGTTTGATTAAGTGATTAAGTAACGATGCGTGTGTAATATGATACAAGCATGGTGGATACGCCGCTGGTACTTCCTATATATAAGTGTTTGTATGGTATTACATGTCGTAACGTTATTTGAATCATTCCAGTTTGAGACATAGAACATTTCATACAAATAACATACTTTTCACAAGACATTGATTTATAAACAACTTATCTTATGTAAACACATTTTTCTTGGTTATTCATTTAACCTTACATTTATTTATACTTATCATCTGATCTTATCGTTTTTCAAATGATTTAAAAGACAAAGCAAATAACAAGGTTCATGACTAAACATTTTCTCAAACATAAGTCATGAATCTTATTTTCACAAAACCTATGTATCTCATAGGCATTTTTATGCTGACGTACCTATTTTCACATGTGTTTTTCAGGAGCTGTTGCATAAGATGTTCAAGATACACATAGACAGACTTGGGCTTTAGTGACAATAAAAGATGCAAGACTAGTTAATTATGTTGTATTTCTTTGTTTGTTAAGGCATAGTAACACTTTTAATCAATAAAACGAAACTTCAATATCCATGGTTGTGAAACATTAATTCTGTTACAACACTCCCCGATGTTTCCGCCACGTTTTGTATGTTCTACGTGGTCGGGGTGTGACATATTAGGAGGCGTATGGATCGATCCTAGGATTTAAGTTTTCAGGAAATGGATAACGGGTATGCCAACTTGCCATTTCATGTGATAAGTATGCAGGAGTAGCTACCTGTGTATTGTCACGTTTTAAGTTTTCAGTTTGCTCCTGGGTACATCCGTAAGATATGATTATGAAATTAAGTTATTTGCATCGTCAAGTTCCATCCGGTTATCAAAATAAAATAAGCTTTTGTTTTCCTCTATCCGCACACTGGGCAAAACTTTATCAAAATTTTGCTCAGACGTACGTTTTTTGTTGTTGTTGTTTTCTTCTTTACGTCAGGTTATCAAGACAAGCTGGGACGGAATATGGAAGAGTGCTCGAGTGTTTAGAAAAGACGGTAGAAATAATTGTAATGGATTAGATATCCTTCATTAATCTGTAAAGCCTTGTAAAACATTTAAGTATAAATGGAATTATGTTTTTGATCTGACCACCGTTATTGTGACACTTCGGCCCGTTCCGGGACGGGGTGTTACAGCTATGGTATCAGAGCAAAGGCTCTTTCCTGTAGAAAACTTAAACATAAGTTAAGACCTGTGAGGTAATGGGTAGACATTGGGTTAGGATTTCGATGTCCAATCAGTCGATACGTCGGTTAGTAATTTTTCTTTTCACTTCATGGTAGTCTCAAACATAAGTATTTCGTCATCTTCATTGTTTTTACTCTAGCTTTATTTCAAGTATGACTATTGATCATAGTGGGTCGCATTCAAGTATGATTATTAATATATATATAGGTATGCAATAATTTCGAGGACGAAATTTTTTTTTAGAGGGGTAGATTTGTAACACCCGAAAATTTTAAAACATAAAAAGTAACAACCCTTATGATTTATAGTCCAATAGGAAACCCTAATTAAGACACCCAAGTAATTCTTTACAAACCCTAGAATTTTCGGAATTATCAGAATCAGGATTAGGGCCCCTAAAACTAAGGGGGGGGTATTTCCCACTTGACGATTATCCATATAACTTATTATATAATTCGAATTTATTCGTTTTGTCGACTCAGCAGGCCTAGTCCCACGCGTGGCAACCCTATAGTGCATTGGTATACCTTACGGACCGCAACACTACCAAGCTTACGGTCCGTAAGCTGTCATACGGACCGCAACATCAGGAAGCTTACGGTCCGTAAGCTAGGCAAATTTCGTGTATAAATAGCAGGCTGTGGCACTTGATTTCTAGACATTCAACGACGAAAGAATTCGTAAAATTCTTCGAGTTATCATCTGTTTACTTCAATTAACACACACGAAACACAAATTAAGCATAGCGGGGTGCTGCAATCAGGGTATTAACTCAATCGCTGCTACGATTCATTGTCCGATCGATTTGAACTATCCAATAGATGTTTAAGTGCTGCTCAAATTGGGCTTATACTTTGTCATTCGTCGTGATTTCGACGGGATGTTTGAGTGCTGTCCGAAAACGGACTATACTCCGTCCTTAGTTGTGAATCCGCTGGATGTTTAAGTATCGTACTTTGTCGTTCGTCGTTAATTCGATGGATCATCATTAATTCGATGGATGAAGTATCGCACTTTGTCATTTGTTGTGAAGGTTTAATCTCGTGAGTTATCGTAAAAGCTGTATTAGTTAATTACCTAGTTTGTGTGCAAATTAGGTTAAGAGAATAATCAGTAAGCTAAACTCTGTCCGTATGAATCTACAATTGGAAACAAGGTAGCATCACTTGGAAATTTTAAGGTACGGATAGATTCCTTTCGTTTGGACATTTCTGATTTTAAAGTCCGTATTAAGATTTAAGTTATAAGTTATAAGTTCAGTACGAATAGATTTCCTTTCTTTCGATTTATGTCGTTTTTATAAGAATCCTTTCTTTCGATTTATGTCGTTTTTATAAGAACCCTTTCTGTCGATTTATGTTCGTTGGGTACGGATAGAATCCCTTTCTTTTGATTGATGTCGTTCCTGAAATTAAGTTTCCATATTAAGATTAAGTTATGAAATAAGTTATAGATTCCGTATTAAGATTAAGTTATGAAATAAGTTATAGATTTCGTATTAAGATTAAGTTATGAAATAAGTTATAGATTCCGTATTAAGATTAAGTTATGAAATAAGTTATAGATTTCGTATTAAGATTAAGTTATGAAATAAGTTATAGATTCCGTATTAAGATTAAGTTATGAAATAAGTTATAGATTCCGTATTAAGACTAAGTTATGAAGAAGTTATAGATTCCGTATTAAGATTAAGTTATGAAACATGTGTTGAAAGTTACAAACGTTTTGAAAAGTTTTTGTTTTACATCAGTGTTTTAGAAAGTGGTTTTCATTTCATACTCTAGTGGTTCTTTATTAACAAGTCAAGGTTTTATCTTGTTTCGTTTAATAAAACCACATTTTGGGGACGAAATTGTCAAGATAGGAGTGATATCCATACCTTGGTGACTGGTTCCACTCTTTGATTATAAAACTCCTCACATCTTTGATTATAGGTTCATTTGACAGTCCGTTCGATTCCTATTCTAATCATTTGATTTAGTTTTCATGTCATGCGATAGTTTTTCTGTTAAGTTGTACTCATTATCGCATGTTCCAATATATGTTCCGTTCTGTTCTGAAAATAAGTTTTATAAGTTATGTGAATAAGATCATTTGTACTCTGATACCCTGAGTATCGCTTCTCGTGGAGTGTCCCACGAGCATGTTGTTGTGGCATCGACATCATGTGCTCCATCCGTGATGGAGAGATTAGTTCACGGCGTCTCTTAAGTACAAGTGTGGTACATATAAGTTATTAGGAGGCGTATGGATCGATCCTAGGATTTAAGTTTTCAGGAAATGGATAACGGGTATGCCAACTTGCCATTTCATGTGATAAGTATGCAGGAGTAGCTACCTGTGTATTGTCACGTTTTAAGTTTTCAGTTTGCTCATGGGTACATCCGTAAGATATGATTATGAAATTAAGTTATTTGCATCGTCAAGTTCCATCCGGTTATCAAAATAAAATAAGCTTTTGTTTTCCTCTATCCGCACACTGGGCAAAACTTTATCAAAATTTTGCTCAGACGTACGTTTTTTGTTGTTGTTGTTTTCTTCTTTACGTCAGGTTATCAAGACAAGCTGGGACGGAATATGGAAGAGTGCTCGAGTGTTTAGAAAAGACGGTAGAAATAATTGTAATGGATTAGATATCCTTCATTAATCTGTAAAGCCTTGTAAAACATTTAAGTATAAATGGAATTATGTTTTTGATCTGACCACCGTTATTGTGACACTTCGGCCCGTTCCGGGACGGGGTGTTACACAGTATGAGCTGGGGATGGAGGAAAATTCTCTCTATTCGTGAGCTGGTGCGTCCTCATATTTGGTCCTCTATTCGGAGTGGGTCTCAAACAAACGTGTGGAGTGATAAATGGTGTGACGTGAGCCCGCTTAGATCTTTTATTACTCCGAGACATATTGCCAATGCGGGATTTAATCTCAATTCTTGTGTTTCGGATCTGATAGATGATCATTCTCATTGGAAATGGCCTCAAGCATGGAATGATTTATATCCGGTTTTAATTAACCTATCTGTGCCGACTCTAGATCATAATATGGAGGATAGGCTGATTTGGAAAGACCTGGAAGGTAACACATGTACTTTCGGATCCGGAGTAGTGTGGGATACTATACGTAACCGAGATAATATGGCTTTGTGGGCGAACATGGTGTGGTTTGCTCAATGTATTCCGAGGCATTCGTTTCACATGTGGCTTGTGTTCAAAGATAAGCTAAAGACTCAAGATAGATTGGCGGTTTGGGAAGCAGGGAGCGAAACTAATTTAGGGTTAATGTGTTGTCCTCTTTGTAGGTACAATCGGGACTCGCGCGATCACCTTTTCTTTCAATGTTCGTTTGCGTCTAAAATTTGGAACTCTGTGAAGGTAATGGCGGATCTGGATAGTGTTAATGATGCTTGGAGTTCGATTCTTATATGGATGGAGAAATATTCTAGTTCAAAGAAGCTGGTTCATGTTATTTGCAAGCTTCTTATTGCGGTGTCTTCGTACTTTGTTTGGCAAGAGAGAAACACTCGTTTATTCTCCCAAAATTACCGAACTCCAGAACAGGTGGCTCAAGTGATTATTCATACGGTTCGGCTAAAATTAATGGGATTTAAAGATGATAGCAATCCGGTGAACATAAGCTTATTAGAGAAATGGAAGATCTCTACAGAGAATCAACTTAATGATCCAGGCTAATAGTTGTTATTCTGGTTTTGGGTGTCTAGTTTAGATATGGCTGTGTTTTAGCGTTTCGTCTTTTGTTGTTCTGGGCTGTCTTGTTTTTGGTTGTCTTTTTGTGTTGGATTGCCTAGGCTTGCTATGCCAAGTCTAGGAGTGTGTGTCAGCTTTTTGTCACACCCTGTTTTTATTGTTGATATATAAAATTCACCGGGGTAACCCTTTACCCAAAAAAACCCCTCAAAGCCTATTTCTAAGCTATATAGAGGATATTTAAGGTGTGTTTAACTTATGGTCATGTTCCGGAATGTTCGTTACAGTTCAAATTGGCATACTTTCACAGTTTGTCAAGTTTAGTCCCTGTAAGCGAATTAACTTGTTTTTGCCATACCAAAGCCTTTAAAACTTATTTCTAAGTTATGTATAGGTTATTTAAGGTATGTTAAGTATATGTTGATGTTCCGGAGTATTTGTCGCATTAAACTAATTACGTTTACGCACCAGTTGGCGTATAACTCTCCAGAAAGCGATATGGAGTTTGAAATTGAATAAAAGTCAAATCATGAAAAATGTAAAACATAACCAAACAAACATTGGGATCAAATAACTTTGTTTTATTGATTACTGAATTGTTTACAATGATTTCAGACACAGATGTTACACCTGGTTCTGATACCAAACTGTCACCCCCCCCCCAAAATAAGTGAGATTATTTTAAATACGGTCAGATACAAGCTGATGGGAGCTAAATTAAAGAACACTTCAAGTGTGCGGAGACTTGTTGAAGAATGGGAGATTCGTGGGGATCATGTGGAAGATGATGGCGGCTGATTAGTTTTTGGTTATTATCGTATCTATCTAGATATTAGTCTAGTTGTTTTTCTTTGTTTTTTCTTTGGTTGATTCTGGTTTTTTCTTGTTTTACTTTCATGGGGCATGTCTCATGATTGAACTAGTGTAGGCATTCTACACTACTTGTTTTGTTGGTTTGTGAATATATAGAATCACCGGGGTAACCCTTTACCCAAAAAAAAAATTTCATTCATTGATTACAATGTTGATAATACCTCGGATACAAGACGGCTCCTGATTTATTTTGCCCTTTACCCCAATGCTCCTATCAAAGCATTGGTCATGACTAGGTCATTAGTTCACACCCGTCCTCTCCGGTACGGGGTGAGGGTGCCAAACCTAAGTAGCGCTACCAACTAATACCCTGTTACCTCTCAGGTAACAAACAACAAGGAGGGACTTTAAAGGTGATAGGACGAGTATATTATCCAACATTCCAGATTTACCACAAGACATATTCCTCTCCGGAATACCCAATTGATTTACCCAAAACCCATCCCTCTCAGGGATACCCAATGACTGTCCCAACCACCGGGACGCATGCTCAAGAGAAATGAACTCACCTTGGTTTTGCTCGGTAAGACTAGTTACTTTGTTTAACAGTTGAGCGAGCACGCCCTATCATGGTTACCGATAACAATCAGTTTCACACTCACATTGCACCACTTATTTTGTTACACGTTACACAAGTCACATTCATGAAACATACACATCCGTTATGCAAGTTATAATGATTAACCAAGTCAAACATCATCCAGGTTAACAAGGTCTATCCACACAACAAATTATCGTGCCACCCACAAGTTTATATCACAATTCCAATTCCCAATTGAACCTAACAGGTTAGAGTATGCATCGCTAAGGTGTGCGGCCCATACGGTACAGCCCAATACAATTAATCTATTGCTAGTGTGTGTGTGGTCCAAGCATATGTATATGTGTATTCAGCTAAACAACCCGTGCGGCCCAGTTGGTTCCGGCCCGACTAAACAACCCGTGCGGCCCACCTATATTTTGTGACTCGTGCCCATTTAAAGTCTACTATGACATGTGGCCCGATGTAGTAAGCAGCTGAGGATAATAACACCCATCGGAGCCCAGCCCACTTCCCAAGTGTAGCTGTCCCGAGACAGCATGCGGCCCAGTTGAGACCATGCAAGCTGGACCAATTCATGCAGTCCCCAATGGCATAAACAGCCCAATTATTTGTGTGTAAAAACCCTTTACCCTGTTAATGTTTACGCCCCTAATTCCGGTTTCTATTTGGTCGATCTTATTCATTATTTTATGGAACCAGATTGTTTGTTTGTACCACCATGATTTATACATATAGCCCTATCACCTCATCGGCTCACGACCCAAACAGATTGACATCAAATACAAACATCATCACATAGTTAGGCTCGTGCATTACTCATTATGAATATCAATCTTGATCACAACATCTCTTCATTAACAACAAGCACATAATTTACTTAATACTTAGCCGATTACAAACCTCTTCCACACTAAATAATTATGAGGGACTAGTATTTACAAGACTCCCACATATGATGTCTAATAGTAACTAGGATCACAGCCAACACTTTATCCCGGTCCCCTCCCATGCAACCTAATCTGCTAGTTTTTACTCATGAACACATAATCAAACAGCCACAAGTTAATCTCATACGCTGGTTTACTAAATCAAATCATAACCAATAATCAACATATGCCTAATGATTCAACATCACAAAAAGTTATTAATTAACTATCCACGAAACATTCAATTCGGATCACATGACAACATCACAATCCAACACCTATTACATGCTTCAATATTGATCATACTTATGCAAGTAAACAAGTAATCACATAAACTAGTACAATCACGTTAATGAATACACATACCGAATATTCAATAAGGAAGATGAGAGCCAACAGTGTATTGCCGTCGATCAACCAAAAGCCCCAGGGTTGTTGTTTTCAAAAAATCATCTACGTATCCCCAATATAATTATAGATAACCCACAAAAGGGTTTTGGGCTGGTGTGATCGGGCCTAATATAACATGTGTGGGCCGATGGGTTTAGAAACAAGAAGAGGTGAGTATAGCTAAGGGGGATGTCACAGCCTAGATACACACTGTGTGTGCGCGGCCCAAATACAGGTGGCCCAAACACGCAACTAGTCCTCCTTGTTTATGTTTAAATTTTTAACAAGTTTCTTAACACAAAAGTTTAACAATTATCATGGCAAAAGGAATCAAGAGGAAATCAGGATCGCAAGACTGAAAGGCACAAACCTTGAGAGCTCGGGTTGTCACATAAACACTCTCCATTCACTCTCAAACACTCCAAACCGTAGCTGACTTCTGAAGTTCGAGCAGATTGATACTACTTCACTAAAGTGAGCATAACTCACTCAATTCTTATCCGATTCACTCGATTCTTTTGCTACTTCTTTGTATTGACCTTAGCTACATTTCCATGGGTTTACCCTGGAAAATCAGAGCCTGGAACATCGCCAAAAGGGCTTCAAAGTTGACTGGTTTTTCTGTTCATGTTTCAATCTTTGATAAATTTGTTTAAACTTAAGGAAACTCGTCTCAAACCTATGTCCTTATGCTTATAACCACATCTATGGTTAGTTAGGCTTAAAAACAAGGTTGAGACATTCAAAATCAGAGGTATAAACCTCACAAACTTTTTGTTTTGTTCAAGGGTTTAACCCACAAGTGATGTTCAAGTTCAAGACTTGATGTTTGTATGATTTAGGATTAACTTGGGTTATCCTACTTAAAAATCCACACATTGCTTGATGATTTCTCATAGATTAGTTGTTCATATTCTTGTATTACTTGTAAGTTCTTGACTCTCCTTGTATGTTCATAACATCAAGTCTAGTGGTGAACACTTAGAGGTGCCTAAATGGAAGACTTTTCTTCCTACCTCCTACATGAATTCTATGACACTTGAGAGGTTCCTAAATGGAGGATTCATCCTCCTACCTCATGCTTGAACTAATGGACTTATTGATATATTACATAACATATATAATATTTATATAAACTATCCAAATATTCGAACCTTTGATGATGAATTTGTGTTCATTCGCCAAAGTACTAGATTGCATCATCTAAGACCTAAAACTTGTTATGATTCTAATGGGTTTTCTACCCATGAAAACATTCTAACCCTTGGGGTTTCATAGTGTCAAACAAGTATTATGTGTTAAAAGATGATTACTTTCATATGTTATATTTTTATGTTTTAAATTCCGAATCTCGACTCTAAACATACCTTGAACTTTAACCCTTATACATTTAATCTCCTAATCTCATTGTTCGTCAACAATTGGATAATCGGAAAGCATATGCAAATTTTGTGAGTATACTAAACCCATTTTACCTTTTTCACACTTTTGGGTGTAACATATTTTTATATACAAAACACACTTAGTATACATACTCTTATGCAAATACATAAACAAACAATCCAATACATGCTTACTATTTGTTATGCTTGATTCGTGTTTTCTGGGTGATTCTTATGTGATGAACTTGTCATTAGCTTCTACGAGCCTCCACTTAACATGTAACACTTGTGTCATTTCAACCATCAAACAAATGCCCAACCAGTGAAATATTGTATTTCATACTTGGGATTTGTAAAAATATGTGTATCGTTTACACATATCAATTCTTGTTCGATTTCAATCACTATATCGCTTTCTGGAAGGTTATACGCGCACTAATGCGTAAATATAACTAGTTTAATGCAGCAAACACTTCGGAATAGTGAAATAGGCTTAACATACCTTAAATAACCTATACATAACTTAGATATAAGTTTTGGAAGGTTTGGTGTGGTGAAATCAATGTTAATTCGCTTACAGGGACTAAAGCTGACAAACTGCGAAAGTATGCCAATTTGAACTGTAACAGACATTCCGGAACTTGACCATAAGTTAAACATACCATAAATATCCTTTACATAGCTTAGAAATAGGCTTTGAGGTGTTTGGTGTGCTAAAATAAACTTTTGGGACATTCAGGGACTAAAAGTGTCAAAAAGTGCACAAGTTTGCATTTTCGCGCATAACTTACATTCTGAATACATCTGGACATCCAAAAATTTATGTAAGCATGACTACATTATATTTAAGTGTTCGCCTTAAGAAAAATCCATTCGTTGCGTCATTTGGATCGTTTTTCGCGCTTATGCGCATTCCGTCGTAATTAAGCGAACATCGCGTTCGTACGACCAAACGAACCATCATCCGGCATATTTTTGAGTATGTTTTGAGTTCCCTATACTTTAACTTCATTTTAGAGCCTTGAAATGAGGTTAACGGGGTTCAAACGCATCGAAAATCGCTTAAACAAGGTGCAGGGACCATTTCTGCAAAATCTGCCAAAACAGGGGCCTAGCGTGACGCGACGGGCCTTAGCGTCACGCGAGCCCCCTTCTGGACCAGATTCCATGTTTTTAACAGCGGGTCCCAGCTGTTTGATTCTCAACCACATATTCTCAATCGTCTAGTCAGCGGATAAGAACCTAATTTCAGCCACCATAAGGTTCCGACAAGTGTACGCCTTGGATCATGGCACGTTTTACAACAAACGATCTTAACGGTTACCCGAAAACTATAAATACCCACCCCCCTTTTGGCTTAAAACCCACAAATCTGATTGAAAAGACTCTAAGTTGGAACCTTCGTTTCATACCTGAGCTATTTTGATCTGGGTTAGCATTCGGGGACCCTTCGTAAGTATTCTTTCGTTCTTTTCCTTATTTTACTGCTTTTCGAGTCAGAAAGTCAAACTTTGTTTGACTTTCAGCGTTGACCAGTAATGGTCAATGCGAAGTTCGTTTGAACTTCGCAACGTGAGTGTAATCACGTTGGTTATAGTCCCTTGGGACTATGCCTACTGATTACCACGTTGTCTAGGGTCGTAGGGTAAGCGATCTAATAAATCGCTTATACCTCGAACCCGACCCAGTTTGGTCGATCATTAGGATCCGACCAAATACATTAGGTGACCATAGTATGTAGGGAATAACCTTCCGAGGTTATACCCTATGGTCACATCGTTTAAGTAGTTGTACGATAGGTAGTTTATATGCCTTAGGTAAATTACCAGAATACCCTTTTCATGTATAAATGGTAATTAAGCATATGTTAAACCTTTGTCACATAACTGATTATGTAACATGTTAAGGCATATATTACTTGTCATAGGACTAGTTAGGCGGTCCGAACGCGTTTCACGCGAACGACGCGTTAAAGTAGCATAAGCTACCTAAACGGGTCGTAATGGGTCGTAGACACTTAGGTTAAGTTTCATTTAGTATGTAGGCTTTGTTAAACCAAAAGACACGAGTCTCTACACTCGTTTGGTTTACAAACCCTAATGCTACCCGATCCTCCGATTTAGGTCCGGTTTATTAATGTAGCTACCTATACTAGGTGCCGTTTGATATCCGCGATCTCTAGCATTGTTTAGTTGTTACTCAAGGACTACTGAGCAATCTCAGGTGAGTACATAGACTCCTCTTTTACTGTTTTCCAAACTGTTTTGGGGTGGAACACATGTGCCTACATGTTACTTTCATGCTTTCCTGTTTTGACATCATATACTTGCTATGTTCATTAGTACATTATAGTACATGATTTCATTACATTTCATGCTATGTATGCCCATTGTGTGCGTACTTAGTACATTGTTTTACATTACATTTTATGCTATGTATGCCCATTGTGTGCGTACTTAGTACATCGTTCTACATTACATTTCATGCTATGTATGCCCATTGTGTGCGTACTTAGTACATTGTTTTACGTTGCTTTTCTGTTGCATATGCTTATCCAGCATATGAACACATTATACTACATATTGAACCGTTGTAATCATTTGACTGTGATCCGTTGATATCTGTGAACCGTTTGAATCTGTGAACCGTGTGAACCGTATTTGACATAGACATTTCGGCATAGACATTTTAACCTGATTGACATTTGATCATGCATTTCCCACAAAACATAACTTTGATTTAAACCAAGTTTTACTTCAATACTTTGTTTTTGTGCATATGGTTTAGTTGAGACATTTCACTTGCCATACATAACATTCTGACATAGACATTTGACATGGATATTTGACATAGACATTTGACATGGATATTTGACATAGACATTTTGACATTTGTTTGGTTTGGTTTGATTAAATGATTAAGTAACGATACGTGTGTAATATGATACAAGCATGGTGGATACGCCGCTGGTACTTCCTATATATAAGTGTTTGTATGGTATTACATATCATAGCGTTATTTGAATCATTTCAGTTTGATACATATAACATTTTATACAAATAACATACTTTTCACAAGACATTGTTTTACAAACAACCTATCTTATACAAATCCATTTTACTATGGTTATTCATTTAACCATACATTATTCATTTATTGTATACATATCATCTGAACTCATTGTTTTTCAAATGATTTACAAAACAAAGCAAATTACAAGGTTCATGACTAAACATTTTCTCAAACATAAGTCATGGAACCTATTTTCACAAAACCTATGTATCTCACAGGCATTTTTATGCTGACGTACCTATTTTCACATGTGTTTTTCAGGAACTGTTGCATAAGATGGTCAAGATACACATAGGCAGACTTGGGCTTTAGTAACAATAAAAGATGCAAGACTAGTTAATTATGTTGTATTTCTTTGTTTGTTAAGACATTGTATCACTTTTACTTAATAAAACGAAACTTCAATTGCCATGGTTATGAAACAATTAATTCTGTTACAACACTCCCCGACATTTCCGCCACGTTTTGTATGTTCCACGTGGTCGGGGTGTGACATAACATGTATAGCGCTATAGGAGTAACGCACCGCCCGTGAACGAGAGGTCATGTTAGGTTTATTCATTCATACTTGCGTAAACAGAGGGTTGACTTGTAAATCGCATGCCAGTTTAATACGTTAATCTTGATAACTAGGTTTGCCATGTGGATTGTTCCTTATCAGTTTTATACTTATATACTACGCACCAAACTTGTATGCTCGCCAATACTTTTGTATTGAACTACACTTTTAAAACATGTTGAAGGTTTAGCGATGATGTTGGTTATGCATGGAATCTAGTAGGATGCTTAGATACACACTTTAAATTTGTATTCTTTTTTGGGTAAAGGGTTACCCCGGTGATTTTATAACATATCAAATAAAACAAGTAGAAGGCTAAACAAAACCTTCCAGTTCTCTGAGTGACATACCACTACAGAGTTCAACAAGAAAACAACCAAAAGAAAAACCAATTACATGAAAACAAAACGGTCCTTGGTCTTCAATCTTCATCCAAGAAATCTTCCTTTTCCATCTTCCACTCTTCCTTTAAATTTGTATTCTTATTATATTGTATTTCGTTACTCATGTTGTATTTATTTCAAATCTTTGTAATTGACTCTTAGTTATGGTTAATCAGGTTACGGCTGATGAGGTTAGAAGGCTATGTTTTCGATTGGTGCTGACAAAGCACCAGGGCCAGATGGATACTCTTCAGCTTTCTTTAAGGGTGCTTGGTCGGTTATCGGGGAAGACGTGTCGAATGCTACTATTGATTTCTTCTCTACTGGTAAACTTTTGCGAGAATTAAACCATACTCTAATTGTCCTTGTGCCGAAAGTTGCTACCCCATCTAGTGTTACAGATTACCGTCCTATAGCGTGTTGCAATGTTTTGTATAAGTGCATTAGTAAGATTCTGGCGGATCGTCTTAAAGTGGCGCTAAATATGATTGTTAACGTTAATCAGTCGGCTTTTGTCCCGGGTCGGAAAATTTCGGACAACATCTTACTTACTCAGGAGCTCATGCACAACTATCATAGAAATGTGGGGCCACCTAGGTGTGCTTTTAAAGTTGACATTCAGAAAGCTTATGATACCGTTGACTGGAGATTTTTAAGGAATGTGTTGCTGGGTTTTGGGTTCAATATTAAGATGGTGGATTGGATTATGACCTGTGTGTCTACCCCATCATACTCTATTTGTGTTAATGGCAATGTCCATGGATATTTCAGAGGTAGACGTGGGTTACGGCAAGGGGATCCAATATCTCCGTATCTGTTTACACTGGTTATGGAGGTTCTAACAGGTATCCTCCAACATGAAACAAAGATGGATTCTTCATTCAGGTTTCATAACAGATGTGAGAAGCAACAGATTATTAACCTTTGCTTTGCAGATGATCTTTTTTTATTTGCTAGAGGAGATATCGGCTCGGCGAAGTGTATTATGGCGGCCCTTACTAACTTCGCTAATATGTCAGGTTTGGTCCCTAGTGTCCAAAAGAGTACGATCTTCTTTTGTAATGTTCCCCAACAGGTGAAGAATGCTATCCTTAATGTTATGCCGTTTGTGGAAGGCTCCCTCCCAGTTAGATATCTGGGAGTTCCTCTTATTTCCACAAGGCTTCTATATAAGGATTGTAGTGTCCTCGTTGAAGGTTTAGAGAAGCGTATTTTGAACTGGAAGAATAAGATGCTCTCGTTTGCGGGGCGGTTACAGCTTATTTTGGCAGTCCTCTCTTCGATGCACATCTACTGGTCATCGGTTTTTATTTTACCATCTCGGGTGACGCATAATCTTGAAGCTAGAATGCGTAATTTTTTATGGAATCAAGATAGCTCGTATAAAAAAGGGAGGGCCAAAGTTTCATGGAAGTCTATTTGCACCCCAAAGTATGAAGGAGGTTTGGGAATTAGACGGATTGGTGATGTTAATAAAGCTCTCATGACTAATCATGTATGGAGTCTTATCACTAAACGGAAGTCTCTTTGGGTTGAATGGGTGCATGATTATAAACTAAAAGGTAAGAGTTTTTGGGTAGTAACGGTTCCTAATAATTGTTCTTGGAGCTGGAGAAAACTTCTTCAGCTTTGGCCAATTATAAGAAACCATTTGTGGACTACGCTTGGGGATGGGAGGTCGACATCAGCTTGGTATGACAACTGGTGTGAGTTAGGGCCGCTAGGTAATTTTTTGACTCCCAGAACCATTACGAGAGCAGGATTCAGATTGGATAACACTGTTGCGGATATTTATTCAGGAGGTGTTTGGCAATGGCCCGTGGCTTGGAGGGATTTATTTCCTGTCCTTATTCAACTAGATCATGTCCACCCGGTTGCAGGTAAGCGAGATATCCTTCAATGGCGGGTTGGTGATAATTTTTATGAGGTTTCGGCTTCACAGATTTGGGATTCTCTTCGGTATAGAGACCAGGAGATCGAGTGGACTAAAGTTATTTGGTTCGCACATTGCATTCCGAGGCATTCGTTTTTATTATGGCTGATTATGAGGAAGAAGTTACTCACTCAAGATGTTATTCTCAGCTGGGATCTTACGAGGAGAAAAAACATGAACATGATGTGCTGCTTACTTTGTTATGAGAACCATGATTCTCATAAACATTTGTTCTTTGAATGCAAATTTTCATCGGAGGTTTGGGCTTTGGTTCAGGTTAGAGCGAGTATGGATAGTGTTAATCCAAAGTGGGAGGATATTATTACATGCTTAATGGCCAGGTCGTGTTCTAAGTTAGCTGCTGATTATGTTAGCAGACTATTGGTGGCGGCAAGTGCTTATTTTATATGGCAGGAGCGTAATTCTAGACTGTTTAAAAACCAGATGAGACCTCCGGAGCAAGTATATCAAGTGATTATCAAGACCGTACGATATAAGCTTATGGGAGTAAAGATGAAGCGGACGGATAGAGTTCGAAAGCTTTTAGGTGAATGGGAGATTGCGGATGCTGATAATGATGGTGATGGCGGTTGATTAGTTTTGTTTTGTTTTCTTTTGTTTGTTTAGATTGTAGTCTAGTTGTTGGTTAGTCAGATTGGTGTTTTCTAGTTTTTCTTGGTGTACAGTCATGGGGCATGTCTCATGATTGAACTAGTGTAGACTCTCTACGCTACTTGTTTTATTCGGTTGTGAATATATAGAATCACCAGGGTAACCCTTTACCCAAAAAAAAATGAAATGGAAATTTATTAATTAAGTACTTGTCACAAATAGTGTTATGAAGTCTCTTGCAATCTATTTCGTCTCACTCCGATGTTTCCGCCATCGATTGGTGTGTGACAGATTGGCATCAGAGCCATAACTATAGGGAATTAGGGAAAAAAATTGCCATGCTTTTGACCTAGTCTATAGTTAAGCACGAAATTCGACCATACTTTTTTTTTGGGTAAAGGGTTACCCCGGTGATTCTATATATTCACAAGCAAAAAGAACAAGTAGTAAGGAGACGTCCTTACTAGTTCAATCATGAGACACACCCTCATGAAAGTGAAAAAAAGAAAAACAAAAGACAACCAAGCGAAACAAATATATCAACCACTAGACTACAATCTAGACAGACCCAACTCAAAAACAGAAAATTTATCCAGGATCCATCATCAGGTCTGCTCCATTAATATCCCATTTCTCTAGCAGCTCACGAACTCTAACTGTGTTCTTGAATCTAAGCCCCATCAACTTGTACCGAACATTTTCTAGCACAATCTGACTAATAGTATCCGGCGACCATACTTGTTTCACATGCTATTTTATTGAAACATCTTTATGTGCTATTCTTGAAATGTCTTTTACATGTTATTTTCTTGAAATGCTTTATGTGCTTATACTTGTTATTATTATTTAGAACATTCGTCTTTTACACGTTTATACAAAAATCGAAACCACTCGTAATACATAAACGAGACGACTTCACCAAAATAGGCGTGAAACCCACAATTTGGTGAACTCTCAATCCATCTACTTTTCCTTTTTACATGAAATTCACCATGAAGATAAGAGTGAAATCCTCACCTTGATAGAGAAATTCAAATTTCAAATTCTAGTGGACCCTCGTCAAAGTGTTGAAATTAAATTTTGACCCGACGAGTACCAACCACACTTAGGATACGAAATCGCCAAGTTAGGGGTGAAACCCGCACCTTGTCGACTAGTTCCACTCCTTGATTTTCATAATCCCGCCAAGTCTCGAAATTTCAATTGATTTGGGACATGTAGTAACCGGAAGGGTAAATACCGTTAACCGACTTGTCGGCGAGAGTATTTTACCTATTAGGCCAAAGCATGCTCCTCAAATTCAAAAGGCTTTTCGACCACTTTGGTTAGTCAAAGTTCCGTTTTGGAACCATCCAAATTTTAATCAAACATGTGTTTCTATTATTTATCTTATACGATGCAATCTTTCAAATTCAAACTAATTTCCGATATTCTCTTTTCACACACACAACATATTAAATCATTTCATACGTTTATACATATGCATGATTTCATAAAATTTTATTTATATTTCTTATAACAACAAATGGAGACATATCATCAAGATAGGAGAGAATTCCTTACCTTGACGATTAACTCCACTCCCTCTTTCTTAAAACGACCTCACCAACGAGTTAGGGGTGATTACCTTACCTAGGTGATCGCTACCAAAAATTTTCCTTCAAAATATCTTATTATGCAAACCTGATCATGTTCTATACCTAAATCATTTATCATTATTCAAAATACCTACTTATACCGATTTCAAAATACATTGTTTTATCAAACGTACTTCTTATCCTACAATCTATTTTTCACTCAACTCATATACACGAGAATCTTAATCATGTCTTAAAACATTTTATTACCCGAATTTTAAAACCTTATGAAATGGTACCTATCAATGTAATCGGTCCAATGAATCTCTTGCCCATGAACTTCATATTCGACTTAATCACTAAAACACACACTCACGTTATACCACCATACTAAAGACTTCCATTCTCAATCGAAATCCAAGCCAACTTTCTGTATACTTATAAGATCTTATAGATATTATATGATCGTTTTACCAAAGACTCTTTTCAACATCAACGAATCATTTGTTAATTTTTTTTTCAATAATCACTAAGTCCATTTTGCTAAATTTCTTTTCTAAGGATCAACGTTTTCATAAGAACCTCCAAAATTCAAAATGTCTTACTTTTTTTTTGGGTAAAGGGTTACCCCGGTGATTCTATATATCAACAAAACCAATACAAAACAAGTAGTATGGAGAGACCATACTAGTTCAAACATGGGGCATACCCCCATGAAAGTAAACCAACAAACACACGACACCCAAATAAAACAACTAGACTACTAAACTAGACAGGGATCAACAAAAAACACTATAGAAAATCAGCCCCATCTAATAAACGAGTATCACAGATCTCCCATGCACGAAGCAGTTCCCTCACCTTCATAGTGTCCTTAAACTTCACTCCCATAAGTTTATAACGAACCGTATGAAGAATTGTATCACATAAAATGTCTTACTTTGATGCAAATGAAACACACCTATTATCTCCGAAAACCTTTTTCTACACCGCTTAATTCGTCTTTTAAATTTCAAAACACGTGGGCTATGAGACTTCATGAGGACCGACAATCTTCAACATACGTAAACTTTTTAAAACAAAAGTAGCATTTCCATTCATTACAAAATATGTTATGCATACCCAATGAATACTTTATATTTCCTTGCATTTACAAACTATATTCTACCTTCCAAATCAAACTCGATCTATTTTGATTCAATAAACTCAATATTTCGCTTAAACAACTATACATGTAATTCATCATACACAATTTAATCGATACCTCGCGACAAAATCTCTTATATCATTCGTTTTACATATTCAAATTTCTCGAGCGTTTTATATGTCCAAATTTGTTATGCTTCAACATACACTATATGCGTAATTTTTATTATTCGTACCTACACTTATACTCATACGTTTTATGCTTATACTTATACTCATACTTTTTATGCTTACACTTATACTCATGTTACTCGTACGTTTTATGTCTATACTCATACTTACGTGAATATTCATACTTAAACTTATATTATGCCATACTTTCATTCACACTCATGATTCATACATTCGTACCCGTGCGCGAGTGGAATCCGAGGGATTCGCTTACGTGGGTCCCATACATACTTAAGCATGGACTTGCTTATACACTGCATTCTTATACGTACTCATTCATATTTTCAAATACCTTAATTCATATGCAACTATTACAAGCTATGCAGATCATGCGACGATCGGTATAATCGCGAGTGCACACGGGGTTATAGTGATAAGCGCATGAGAACCATATAGTGTACTGCTGTATATGGTAAGACACGGAATGTAACATGACACCGGATACGAAACGAACGTAATATGGCCAAAACATGGTGGATACGCCGCTGGTACTTTTCATTATATCCGATTATCCACAACGAGACCTCATTCTTAACACCTCACCTTCGTCTATCCGATACTTATACTATTCTGATACTCGTAATTCGCCCATTAGATCAATCGCCCACTTTTCATATCTCCCATTTTCTCCATTATCCTTGTCCTTATTCGAACCCCGTTTACAATCAAGTCTGTTTAAACGTTCGAATCCTAACTTATCTCCTTACCTTAAAACTATCTTCTTATTCTTGTACTAACATACTTAGTAGACCGTTATCACTTTATTTTAAAAGTACCAAACCTTTTCATCCCTCTCAATAAACAATTTTTACGAATGTGTGATTTTATACTATCCTTAAAAACTTCCTATGTAAACTACCCCACTTTCCATCAAAATACAAACCGTTCCGTACAAAATCTTCCTTCTTAATACGACAAATTTTTAATACATCTCCAATTTAAGTTATTCAAACTTGCTTAAACTCGCTTTACCTATACGCACCTACACGTTTTTAATTATGTTTGGTACCTCAAATTATTTTGGACAAAACGAACTCCTTTGCAAACCCATCTTGTCATTCCTCAAAATTTCCTACTTTTTACGTTTCAAAATTTTCGAGTCTCAATTTTAATCACCCTTTTTGCTAAGACTCTTTCAAATCTTCCTCTTAAATAAATTTCGGGACGAAATTTCCTAAAGGAGGGGAGACTGTAACGCCTCACTTTTCGCAGCTTTCTGTTTTTAGAAAGTTCATCTTGTAATTCTATTTTCTGAAACCCGTTTCCTTTGTAATCGTATTTCGTTTCAAGCTATTGTAAATCCGAGACTTGATCGTAATGAAAGGAATCTTTTATATGAAATATACATTGTTTATAAATTATTTATACATTGATACATACGTTTGTTTGACACATGATTCGTAATTCGCATAAACATAAGCTTAACTCGTAAACAATGATTGTGTATTCGTAATCCCTAAATCTTCATACATTCAAACACTTGGTTATTCGATTATAAGATTAAGTTGTATGTTTTTTTTTCTTCACTTGATCATACCAAACTATAAACCATACATACTTGTTACATTTCCTGTGTTATACACACCTATGTTATCACACTTTTCGCTAAATTAAAACATGCCATTTATGCATTTTGGACCTTGTTACAAGTTACATACATACTAGACACCATGTAACACTTTATTAAACATCAAATATATACCTTCTAATGTAAAAAAAAAAATTATAGGGCTGTTAACAGCCTTGCATCAGCCCACTTAAATTCTTTGTTTTGAGTTATTCAGCCCACTAAACACTTCGAAAGCCCAACCCACTGAAACCCTAATCCATCCCCTATATAACCCAAGCCTCCTCCAAGCATTTTTCACTTTCTAAACACTCTCCATTCACTCTCAAACACTCCAAACCGTTGCTGACTTCTGAAGTTCGAGCAGATTAATACTACTTCACTAAAGTGAGCATAACTCACTCAATTCTTATCCGATTCACTGGATTCTTTTTGCTACTTCTTTGTATTGACCTTAGCTACATTTCCATGGGTTTTCCCTGGAAAATCAGAGCCTGGAACGTCGCCAAAAGGGCTCCAAAGTTGACTGATTTTTCTGTTCTTGTTTCAATCTTTGATAAACTTGTTTAAACTTGAGGAAACTCATCTCAAACCTATGTCCTTATGCTTATAACCACATCTATGGTTAGTTAGGCTTAAAAACAAGGTTGAGACATTCAAAATCAGAGGTATAAACCTCACAAACTTTCTGTTTTGTTCAAGGGTTTAACCCACAAGTGATGTTCAAGTTCAAGACTTGATGTTTGTATGATTTATGATTAACTTGGGTTATCCTACTTAAAAATCCACACATTGCTTGATGATTTCTCATAGATTAGTTGTTCATATTCTTGTATTACTTGTAAGTTCTTGACTCTCCTTGTATGTTCATAACATTAAGTGTAGTGGTGAACACTTAGAGGTGCCTAAATGGAAGACTTTTCTTCCTACCTCCTACATGAATTCTATGACACTTAAGAGGTTCCTAAATGGAGGATTCATCCTCCTACCTCATGCTTGAACTAATGGACTTATTGATATATTACATAACATATATAATATTTATATAAACTATCCAAATATTCGAACCCTTGATGATAAATTTGTGTTCATTCGTCAAAGTACTAGATTGCATCATCTAAGACCTAAAACTTGTTATGATTCTAATGGGTGTTCTACCCATGAAAACATTCTAACCCTTGGGGTTTCATAGTGTCAAACAAGTATTATGTGTTAAAAGATGATTACTTTCATATGTTATATTCTTATGTTTTAAATTCCAAATCTCGACTCTAAACATACCTTGAACTTTAACCCTTATACATTTGATCTCCTAATCTCATTGCTCGTCAACAATTGGATAATCGGAAAGCATATGCAAATTTTGTGAGTATACTTGACCCATTTTACCTTTTTCACACTTTTGGGTGTAACCTGTTTTTATATACAAAATACACTTAGTATACATACTCTTATGCAAATACATAAACAAACAATCCAATACATGCTTACTATTTGTTATGCTTGATTCGTGTTTTCTGGGTGATTATTATGTGATGAACTTGTCATTAACTTCGTACGAGCCTCCACTTAACATGTATAGCGCTATAGGAGTAACGCACCGCCCGTGAACGAGAGGTCATGTTAGGTTTATTCATTCATACTTGTGTAAACAGAGGGTTGACTTGTAAATCGCATGCCAGTTTAATACGTTAATCTTGATAAGTAGGTTTGCCATGTGGATTGTTCCTTGTCATTTTTATACTTATATACTACACACCAAACTTGTGTGCTCGCCAATACTTTTTGTATTGAACTACACTTTTAAAACATGTTGCAAGTTTGGCGATGATGTTGGTGATGCATGGAATCTAGTAGGATGCTTAGATACACACTTTAAATTTGTATTCTTATTGTATTGTGTTTCGTTACTCATGTTGTATTTATTTCTAATCTTTGTAATTGCTCTTTATAAATGAAATGGAAATTTATTATTTTAATACTTGTCACAAATAGTTTTATGAAGTCTCTTGCAATCTATTTCGTCTCACTCCGATGTTTCCGCCATCGGTTGGGGTGTCACATTCAAAAACATGCGAGTCGATGATTGGTCGGTTATTACTAGCAGTAACGACCTACATGATATGGCAGGAATGGAACGCAAGGTTTTCCAACAACCTCTTAAGACCGCTGGAGCTATTAACAGAATGTATTCTCAACACGGTGCGGTTAAAGCTGCATTCCTTCAAGTTCAAAGCAAATGATCGAGTCAAAAGGCTTCTTCAACAGTGGAAAGTGGAGAATGCAGAATTGTTTGATGATGATTAATTATATTTTGATCTAACCTAGTAATAGGGTGTTTGCTTGAGAACTAGAGAGTACTCAGCTCTCTACTTGTTTTGTTTTTGATAGTTTTAATACAATCACCGGGGTAACCCTTTACCCAAAAAAGTTTCTCATTTACCTCTATGTCCTTAAGAGGTATCACTAATGATTCGTCTGCTAAGCATTTCTTGAGATTGCATACATGAAACACATCATGTATTCCTGCCATTTCCTCTGGCAGTTGTAGCTGATAAGCTACGGGTCCTATTCTTCTAATAATCTCAAAAGGTCCAACATACTTGGGGCTTAGCTTTCCACTTTTAACGAATCTAACTACTCCTTTCCATGGAGAAACTTTTAATAATACTGTATCTCCTACTTGAAATTCTAAAGGTTTTTGTCTGTTATCTGCATAACTCTTTTGACGATCTCGTGCTGCTTTTAGTCTTTCCTTGATTTGAATTATCTTATCTGTCGTTTCTTGCACTATCTCAGCTCCAGATGGTTGCTTTTCTCCAATCTCTGCCCAACTGACTGGAGTTCGGCACTTTCGTCCATAAAGTTCTTCAAAAGGTGCAACATTAATGCTAGTATGATAGCTGTTATTGTAGGAAAATTCTATTAATGGTAAATGATCGTCCCAATTTCCTGTAAACATGAATAACTGGCAAGCAAAAACCCTAGTTCTCTCTCTCTATTGGAGAAAAACGACCCCTTTCTACCTTGACCTAAAATTCGTGTTACTTGATGATCGTAGGGATTGTTTGTGTGATTAGAGTCTCATGAATTCTGATTTACCCTTACAATTCAGTATAATCATTCTTTGATTCTTTTTTTAGAGATTAGGGTTACGTTTTTTCTTCTCTACACTTGGCTGCCGTTGTTATTTTGGTTTCGTTGATAACTGGTTTGGGTATACAAAGAGAGATTGTGTTTGCTGCATTTACAAGGGTTGCTTGCTGCATAGTTTCTTCATCTGATTCATCTTTTCTTAAACGAATTTGTGTTTGACGGCTGCTAGGGTTTGTTAGGTTTCTTTTGTCAAGTTTCTTTTGTCTGGTTTCAGCCGTCATATCTATTCTGTTTGATCAGATTAGGGTTTTCACATAAGATTGTTGGTCGACATCTCTAAGGAGATCAGTTTCGTGCATTCGTGATACCATTCTGATCAGATTAGGGGTTGTCGAAAGGCGTGGATTAGTGAAGTGTGGCGGCCTTGGTTTAGGGTTTCATTGCAGCCTTAAACTAGGGTTTATCGCATTGTTCGTATTCAAGACACATCTGATTGCCTATACCGAATGGATGAGAAGAAAACAGCTGGGGTTTTTTTGCAAAATCGCGGTAAACCCTCATTATCTTTCAAAGATTTTGCTAATCGTGTAATAGATGTCGAGGGTAATACTTGGTTACCCCGAAGAGGATCAGTTCAGAACCCAATCGAACCCAGAAAATTCAATGTAATTGATAAACTTGCGAAATTGTCTGTTCTAATTCACGTGGAGAAATTGCAGCCAGATATTAGGGCTTCGGATTGTGAAGGGTCTGGTTACCCGAACATGGGGTTCACGCCATTATCTGGTTCCAATGGTTTGAATGTGTCGGATGGTCAAGGGAAACGGGGGGTTGCGGATCGGGTATCTTTCGCTAAAGTGGTTACAAACTCTAAAGAGAATGTAAAAGTGAATTTTAGGGCTATGGAGTCTAGTGAAGTTGTAGACGGAGCAGATGTGGTGATTCCATTGTCTTCGGTTAAACAAGTTACAGACAGGTATGCAAACACTTTGTATGGGTATTTTCTGGGTAAACGTCTGGCATTTCCTGTGGTAGATTTCTTTGCAAAGCACAACTGGGTGAAATATGGTTTGTCTAGACTTATGTTGAATGCGAACGGGTTCTTTTTCTTTAAGTTCAAGACTAAAGAAGGGATGGACCAGATGTTAGAGGATGGACCTTGGATGATAAGAAATGTACCAATAATCTTAAAAGAGTGGTCGGCCTCCATCAAGTTGGAAACAGAAGATATAAAAGCTATTCCAGTTTAGGTCAAGATGCATGATGTGCCGTTAGCGGCATTTACTGAGGATGGTCTTAGTTTGCTTGCATCTAGGATTGGGGTGCCTAAGATGTTGGATTCGTATACTGCCACAATGTGTGCGGAGTCGTGGGGTAGAAGCAGCTATGCTAGAGCTCTTATTGAAGTTCAGGCTGGGGTTGAGTTAAAGAAGAGTGTGTAACATCTGTGCTTGTAATCATTATGAACAGCTCAATTGTCAATAAAACAATGTTATTTGATCCCAATGTTTGTTTGGTTGTGTTTTACATTTTTCATATTTTGACTTTTTGCTCAATTTTAAGGATTTCAAAATAAAGTAAACATAAAATGGTCGAATGAGGCTCTGGGCGAAATTGGCGACCGTGGGAAACCCTAGTTTTTCTTGTTCATTTGTTCATACTGATCTTTTTCTTGAATGATCTGGGTTAGCAAGTGTGGTGTTGTCGTTCCTTCTGAGTAAGGATACTAGACTTTACCTTGCTACTAATCTTTTGACGTCAGGATCAGGGTTAGATTTCTTTGTTTTTCTTCTAGGGTTTTATTTGTGTTTTTCTGATCGTTGCATGGTTCTAGAGTTATTGTGGAATGGATTATAGTACTTTCATAACGCCGGATATGGATGCAAGACATGTCAAGCCGCCGGATATTTTGTCTTCCTCATTAAACCCTAATAAGGGTTTTGCTTCTAGATTACTGAATATTGACGGCAAAACATTCTGTCCGCGTAGGGGTGTTTTATCTGATCAACAACAGGGACAGAGGGTAATCAATGTCATAGATGAACTTTCCAAGATCACAACTCCAGTTGATCATGATGCTGATGGCCACGATGTGGATAAAGTGAAGACTAATGTTGTGCATGATGATGTGTTCTGGGAAGCTAATAAAGGGGAAAAATCAGTCTCGTATGCTGAAAAGGTACAATCTAATCGTAAAAAAAGGGAGGTAAACTTCAGACTTTTGGAACCAAAGGAAACTAGAGATGATGCTTGTTGGGTTTTGTACATATTTATCAAAGCTAATTTTATCCGAATAAAATTAAAACGCAGCGGAATAAGGATTTAAAACATGTTACTTTACAAGATTTAAAACTCTTTTAAATGCAAAAACCCAAAACCGGATCCATATATGACATACATGCTATCAAAATACAACCATAGGGTGTTTGAGAGTTCAACCTTTCTTTGGAGCAAGGAGATGGAAGATGATGATGAATCTTGAATGGTAGCTTCCAAACGAGAAAGCCTCAAGCTAGTATACCCGAAAGCCCCAACAAACACCTTGAGATTGCTAGGATTTGCACTTGAAAACTCACTAAAAAACCTCTAACAATTCAGCTCTTGGCCGAAATTTTGTTGAGAGAAAAAGGGAGTTTTACACTTGATTATCTTATGTTGTTTATGAGAGAGAGTGTTGCAAAACTTTATGAAATCAAGTGCCTTGTTCTTGTAAAAACTTGCATGTAATTTTAGTGGTTGAAACCTCTTGGGAAGAGGTATAAGGGGCGGCCCAAGCCACCTCCCACTTCACCCAATCATAAAATTAAAGCTTGTCTCCATGTCTTTAAATTAAGTATTTATAACTTTTATAAAACTTAATATAACATTTTATAAACAATATGCAACCTTTTAATTGTTATTTAACCCATTAAATAACAAAGTAAAATATTCTCTCAAAAATAAATTATCCATATAATTTATTAGTTTGTCAAGTGTAATTATTTAGAAAACCAATTTCTAAATATTCTAAGTGTTGATATTTATTTGTTTGATCATATCATAAATAAATATTGTTGGTGTTTGTCTAGCTTGTTATTGGGTATGACCCGACTTGGATCATAACGTACTAGCCACATCAATTTAATATGTGTCTTGGGCATACAGAGTCCAACAATCTCCCACTTGCACAAGATACATAGAAGATTGATGCAAGTAGTAAATAACGCCTAACAACGGTTTACTACCCCTAATACGTATGACGAAGTGCCATTCAATAACATCATCCCCTTCAAGTCCCTTACTTGAACATGATTTAGGTGAATCTATCATTTATCCTTTGTTACAGATGTCATGTCAAATCCAGAGACACAGTGTGATCATTCTCTGTTGATTTAACTTAAGCAGGCCTTAGACATCTTACTCTCAACGAATAAGAGGAACAAATCCCTTCTTGACTACATACGTCTCTCACAATCACCTCGTACCATACCTGAGCTTAGTCTTATGTACTATCTTATTACAGACAGCGAAGAACTAAGTCAAGGCATAATATTTGGTGAATATCAAGACCCAATATGTATCTCAGGTCAGAGGATACTATGATATTCGCCTTTGCTCAAATTTACTTATGATCAATCAATGATTCCATGCAGTAACATTTGAGAGCGGGTCAGTCCAATATTTGTATCCCACAAATATCTATGAACTTTGGAAGCAACACTTTGCTCTATATTCATACCTAATGAATATCCACCAATCCAAGTTCATAATAGTCTTACATTCATATTTGTTCCCACAATTATGATCGACTACGGACATTTAGAATAATTAATTTATTCACGGATTTAAACATGCAAAATGGAACATAACTCAAAATACCATAATAGAGTTAAAATAACAATTGTTCCAATATCCAAATACAAAATAGATCAAATCCAATCACTAGAATACCGAAGTCCTAAGGCACAAGTATGACCCTCATGTTTTGGCCGTTCAAGGAGCTTCGTGAGTGGATCCGCAATGTTTTGATCGGTGTGAACTTTGCGAATACATATCTTTCCTTTTTCAACTTCATCCCTTATGTAGTTGAATCTCCGCTCAATGTGCCTAGTCTTTTGATGTGCACGAGGTTCCTTGATTTGAGCAATCACACCCTCGTTATCACAAAAGATCTCTAGGGGGTCTTGAATGGTAGGGACTACCCCTAGGTCAGCAATGAACTTCTTTAACCACGCAGCTTCTTGTGCTGCCAATGAGGCGGCGATGTATTCTGATTCTGTAGTGGACAATGCTACAACATCCTGCTTCGAGCTCTTCCAAGAGACTGCAGCTCCATTCAAAATGAAGACATACCCAGATTGTGATCGAGAACCATCTCGATCAGTTTGGAAACTCGCATCCGTGTAACCTTTTACAACGAGTTCCTCTTCACCAGATCCATATATTAGAAACATATCCTTAGTCCTCCTAAGGTATTTCAATATGCTCTTAACAGCCATCCAATGACTGTTACCTGGATTTTGCTGGTATCTACTTGTCATGCTTAAAGCGCATGACACGTCCGGTCTAGTGCATATCATTGCGTACATTATGGATCCTATAGCAGACGCATATGGGATTCCTTTCATTCTTTCTTGCTCATCCTTTGAGCTTGGACATTGAGTCACATTCAATATTGTCCCCTTTTGAATAGGTACCAAACCTTTCTTAGAGTTCTCCATCTTAAACCTTTTCAAGACCTTGTCAATGTATGCACTTTGGTTTAAACCTATCAAGCGCCTTGATCTATCCCTATAGATCTTTATTCCCAAAATATAGGCAGCTTCTCCAAGATCTTTAATGGAAAAACATCTTCCAAGCCATGCTTTTACACCTTCCATGGTTGGAATGTCATTTCCAAATAGTAGAATGTCATCGACATACAATACTAAGAAAGTGACGGTGCTCCCACTAGCTTTCTTATACACACAAGCTTCATCGCCGTTCTTGATGAACCCAAAATTCCTAATCTCTTCATCAAAACGGTGATTCCAACTTCTCGATGCTTGTTTCAATCCATAGATTGATTTCTTTAACTTGCACACTTTATTAGGATGTTTTGGATCAACAAAACCTTCAGGCTGAACCATATAGACATCTTCATCAAGATATCCATTGAGGAAAGCCGTTTTGACATCCATTTGCCAAATCTCATAGTCATAATATGCAGCTATGGCAAATAATATCCTAATCGACTTTAGCATTGCCACTGGCGAGAAGGTCTCATCATAATCAACCCCTTGAGTTTGAGTGAAACCTTTTGCTACAAGTCTCGCTTTATAAGTATCCAAGTTACCATGCATATCTGTTTTCTTCTTGAAAACCCACTTACTTCCAACTACTTTGGAGTTAAGAGGTGGCACAACCAATTCCCAAACTTGGTTGTCATACATGGATTGCATCTCTACGTTCATAGCCTCAAGCCATTTGTCGCAATCGGATTTCGACATTGCATCATGGTATGTGGTTGGTTCATCTGAATCTACCACATAGCATCCGTCCATGAAAAATCCATATCTTTCAGGTGGATTACTAATTCTACCAGATCTGCGAACGTTTTGTGTATGTTGATCAACCATTTGATCATTTTCAACAACCTCTTGTTGAATGCTAGTATCAACCAAACGTGTATCGGCTTGTGGTTCTTGATCCTCATCAAGTTCCACTGTTCTACTAGTTCCTTCCATAAGGAACTTATCCTCCAAGAACTTGCCCTTTCGAGCAACAAATACCTTTTGCTCTGTTGGATCGTAGAAATAATATCCTATATCATCTTTAGGATATCCTACGAAAATACACTTAATGGATCGTACTTCTAACTTGTTTGGGGTGTATTGCTTTACATAAGCATCACAACCCCATACCTTCAAATATGATAATGATGGAACCGTTCCATGCCATATTTCAAAAGGTGTCTTATCCACTTTCTTGGTTGGGGCCATATTTAATATACGAGCCGCGGAGAGCAAAGCGTAACCCCAAAATGATAGAGGCAATGTGCTTCTAGCCATCATAGATCGAACCATATCCAATAGAGTTCGATTCCTCCTCTCAGACACACCATTATGTTGTGGTGTTCCAGGTGGAGTAAGTTGTGAGATGATCCCACAACTCCTAAGATGATCTTGAAAAGCATCACTAAGGTATTCACCTCCTCTATCGGAACGAAGAACTTTGATTGTCTTGGTGAGTTGATTCTCTACTTCGTTTTGGAAGATTTTGAACGTTTCATAAACTTCATCTTTGTGTCTTAACAAGTACACATAACCATAACGACTGAAGTCGTCGGTAAAAGTTACGAAGTATCTTTCACCATTCCTAGTCATTGGCTTAAAAGGACCACATACATCCGAATGTATGATGCCTAATAAATCTTTTGCCCTTTGGTTTGTGCCACTAAAGGGTTTCTTGGTCATTTTACCTTGTAAACAAGATTCGCATGTATCAAATGAACCAATTTCATTTGTTTCCAAAAGACCATTCTTTTGAAGTGTTTGCATGCGATTTCTGTTTATATGACCAAGACGATAATGCCAAAGATAGGTCTCACTCAAATCCGTTTTGAGTTTCTTGGTGTTTGCTTGGTACATCGAATTATCAAATGATGTATTATTATGAACCAATTCATAAATACCATTTGAAGGCGTAGCTTTAAAGTAGAACATGTCATTCATCAAAGCATAAATTTCATTGTTCACAAACTTCAAATCAAATCCATATTGTCTTAAAAGGGACACAGAAATAATGTTCCTAGTCAAACTAGGAGCATACAAAACATTTTTCAAACAAATTTCCAAACCACTTGGAAGTTTTAAAACATAGTCTCCTTGGGCTTCAACTTGAACCTTCGCTCCATTGCCCATGAAGAGACTAGTGTCTCCCTTCTTGTAATGCTTATTTCTTTTGAACCCCTGCAACGAATTGCAAATATGAGTTCCACATCCGGTATCTAATACCCATGTGTTAGAAGAAATAACATTTAGATCAATATGTATCATAAAGATTGTACCTGAGGTTTGCCCTGCATCCCTCTTGTTTTTCAACTCTTTGAGATAGGTTGGACAATTCCTTTTCCAATGCCCTATCTCTCCACACTCAAAGCATGGATCGCTCGTGGCAACCTTTGCCTTCTTCTCTTTTGGTTTTGGTGGTTCTGCTTTAGCCTTTCTTTTTCCCTTCCCTTTGACGTGCCCCTTTCCTTTGGCAACATTTGCCTTAGAGTCGGAGTGATGTCCCTTCTTGCCTCCCTCATTGATCGTTAGAACGGGTAAAGCCTTTTTACCCATTCCCGCTTCGGCCGTTTTGAGCATTGCATGAAGCTCACCAATGCTCTTGTCCCATCCATTCATGTTATAGTTCATGACAAAGCTCTCAAATTTCTTTGTTAAAGAGTTGAGGATCAAATCCGTAGCCAACTCTTTAGAGACGGGACAATTGAGCCTTTCGAGGCGATCAATGTGGCTTTTCATTTTTAGGACGTAAGATGAGACCGATTGGGTTTCCTCCATTCGACATGCATGAAGCGCTCGAATCGTTTCGAAGCATTCTACCCTTGCTTGTTGTAGGAACATTTCCTTCAATTGGGTAATCATGTCGTATGCCCCATGATGTTCAAAGTCCTTTTGAATCTCGGGAATCATAGTTCCCAACATGAGGCAAGAGGCTTGCATGGAGTCCTCGGTATACTTAACCCAATTATTGTAGGCTTCTTCATCTTCCTCGTCGGGTTGATCGGGAATAGGATCGTCCAACACATAGGATATCTTCTCTTGCTTGAGAACAATTCTCAAGTTTCGAAACCAATCCATGAAGTTGTTATGGTTGAGACGATCCTTTTCAAGGATGGTTCTTAGTGATAGGTTACGGACGGTTTGGTTAATCGGGTTTGCATTGTTAGCGGCCATCTACAAAATTTAACAAAGTTCAATTTTAGTATTTTTGATATTATTAAAATTTTAATAATTAATACCCTTTTAACGTCTCATAGACAATTAATAATTAAAATCTAGAATCCAACGTTACATTTAAATATTGGTTAGGTGACCTTTATCCCATTATTTAAATTAACAAGGTAGTCAACGTTTGACGATTGCAACCCTTTGCAATTTCTAGCCATATGGGATCGGTTAAACATCTTTATGTTTAGTTGGCATGTTTAATCCCATCAACACCTTTGTTCTCCATGCTTCGGTGACCCTAAGTTCATGGTTTCCAAATCAAGTCGTCCAACTTACACACACGTGTGAGTTTATACACATAAGTGGTTAGGTGACCTTTATCCCACAAACATGGTAAACCCACCTCAAATATACAAGTTTCCTCAAATGTGGTTAGGTGACCTTTATCCCACAAAGAGTTCCCAAGTAATTTGAGTGTTGTATAAAAGGATGGTGTTTGACTTGTTTTATAAAAGGGATTTTTATTTTTTTCAAAATTCTAGTTTAGAAAAAAAATTTTATGTACCATATATTTGCATGCATTCAAATCAATGGTACTTTAGTGAAAATCAATTTTCAAGGTTCTTTTAATAAAACCCATTTTATTATAAAATCATTAATTTTTTTTTAATAAACCTTTTATTAATCGTTTTAATGATTTTGTAAGAACCAATTTTTTAAGCTTGTTACGGGTTATTAGTTGTTAAGTATGCATATCCAAATATCATCCAAACAACCATAAATAAAATATAACCATACAAGCACAACACATATGATAAAAAGTGCATAACCATAGCCAACTATTTTGACCACACTTGTTAGCCGAAACAAGTGTGTCAAAAGGTCCTTCCTAAAGGGTGAATATGGACATAAAAAAGTGTCGGTGAACTCCCACTTGATCCCGCATCCAAATGCTTCAAGTCTTCATCTTGTGTTGTGATTTCTTCACATTTTTGAGCTTCCAAATGTCTTTTAAATTCAGCTCCAAACTCCTTTGGACTTCAAAATGTGTTTTGGTTATCGGGCTAAAATCCCGTTAAGAACTATGAAGTCCTTTTTGCCCGAAATTGGCAAAACCAAAACCGCATTTTTGTGTGCATCTTCTTTTACATAAAAGTATCCTAATACATTTTTCTAGTAAAATAAATGCATCTAATCAATTTACTTACATACCATATGAAAATAAATAAATTACATAATTTTACAAATGGAAGACAAAACAATAATTATTACAACCCATTGAATAATTAACTAAAATCACAAACACAAACATATTCATACAAGGTCATGGCTAGGTTATGAACACCAAAATATATATCCAAATATATATAAACTTCAAGAGCAAAATGGTTTCCTTTTACAACCTATATTTTTCGGCCAAGAATGAAAAACCGAAAAATGTGGGTTTTTGTCCAAACAAAACAAATCATCCATATGACATAATTTTTTCAAGATTCCTTTATGCATGTAGGAAATAAATCTTGAAAAATAAAAGGAGAACCGTGGTCAAAACTTTCGGCCATAGGGTTTAACCAAACCCAAAACCCGAAAATTTTAAATCCAATGAAGCATGCACTCATATAAGCGGCTCTAGATGCCATTGTTGGGTTTTGTACATGTTTATCAAAGCTAATTTTATCCGAATAAAATTAAAACGCAGCGGAATAAGGATTTAAAACATGTTACTTTACAAGATTTAAAACTCTTTTAAATGCAAAAACCCAAAACCGGATCCATATATGACATACATGCTATCAAAATACAACCATAGGGTGTTTGAGAGTTCAACCTTTCTTTGAAGCAAGGAGATGGAAGATGATGATGAATCTTGAATGGTAGCTTCCAAACGAGAAAGCCTCAAGCTAGTATACCCGAAAGCCCCAACAAACACCTTGAGATTGCTAGGATTTGCACTTGAAAACTCACTAAAAAACCTCTAACAATTCAGCTCTTGGCCGAAATTTTGTTGAGAGAAAAAGGGAGTTTTACACTTGATTATCTTATGTTGTTTATGAGAGAGAGTGTTGCAAAACTTTATGAAATCAAGTGCCTTGTTCTTGTAAAAACTTGCATGTAATTTTAGTGGTTGAAACCTCTTGGGAAGAGGTATAAGGGGCGGCCCAAGCCACCTCCCACTTCACCCAATCATAAAATTAAAGCTTGTCTCCATGTCTTTAAATTAAGTATTTATAACTTTTATAAAACTTAATATAACATTTTATAAACAATATGCAACCTTTTAATTGTTATTTAACCCATTAAATAACAAAGTAAAATATTCTCTCAAAAATAAATTATCCATATAATTTATTAGTTTGTCAAGTGTAATTATTTAGAAAACCAATTTCTAAATATTCTAAGTGTTGATATTTATTTGTTTGATCATATCATAAATAAATATTGTTGGTGTTTGTCTAGCTTGTTATTGGGTATGACCCGACTTGGATCATAACGTACTAGCCACATCAATTTAATATGTGTCTTGGGCATACAGAGTCCAACAATGCTGATATTGTTATACCGAAAGAGGTTGTTCACCAGGTGCAAGATAAGTTCGATAATGTCCTTTATGGTTATTTTTTAGGGAATAGATTGCCTTTTCCTGTGGTTGAGTATTATGCAAAGAATGTTTGGGCAAAGTTTGGATTTTCAAAACTTATGATGAACATGGCAGGTTTCTTTTTCTTTAAGTTTGATTCGAAGGATGGATTGACTAAGGTGTTGGAGGGAGGAACATGGCTAATACGAAAAGTACCATTATTTCTGAACATATGGTCTCCGAAGGTTACACTTAAGAAAGATAGTATCAAAACCGTTCCAATATGGGTTAAATTGCATAATGTGCCGATTTCAGTTTATACTGATGATGGTCTGAGCTTGTTGGCGTCGAAGCTAGGGGTCCCTAAAAGGTTAGATTCTTATACAGCGGATATGTGTGTTGAAAACTGGGGTAGGAGTAGTTATGCTCGTGCAATGATTGAGATAAATGCTGACAACGACCTGAAGGATCACATTACTATAGCTATACCTAAAATGGATGAGGATGGGTTTATTATGGAACGGGTTAAAGTTGAATATGAGTGGAGGCCGTTGCGTTGTAGTGCATGCTGTTTATTTGGGCATGATGATAATACATGTAGCAAGAAACCTAGTGGTAAGGATAAAATGGTTACTGTTGATGAGGAGGGGTTTGTTACTGATAAAAGGAAGATGGCGAGGTATTCTTTCCCGAAGGTTATGTATAGACCTAAGACTAATAAATATCATGCAAGTACATCTGGATCGAAGGGGGATAATTCAAGGGCTACGAACACTAATGTGCAGGTGTCAAATTCTTTTGCGGTGCTTGATAATGATAACAATAATGAGAAAAGGGAACCGACTAGTGTCAAATTGACGATTGATGAAAATCATGGAACCCGAATACAACAACCTGATGAAGTTAAAGAGTTGAATCCGACAGAGATGGCTGAGTTTATGAGTGGAAATCTGAACAATCAGACTTCTGAGGGGGCAAGCACTCCCGTTGACAATGGTTTTAATGGGTAGCTTAGCTGCTTGGAACATAAGGGGTCTGAACCAACCCCTGAAACAAAGTGAGGTTCGCCATTTTATTGCTGAAAATCATTTAAGTGTATGTGCAATTTTAGAGTCTCATGTGGAAGTTAACAAGCTGAATAAGATATGCGAAAAAGTGTTTCGGAATTGGAAGTGGACATCGAATGGAGGTATGTGTAGTAGAGGTACGAGGGTGATATTGGGATGGAATGCAGATGATATTGATCTTATGGTTATATCCCAATCAGACCAGGTTATTCATGCTCAGGTATTGTTAAAATCGGTCAAAAAGAAGATATTTTGTTCTTTTGTGTATGCGGAAAACAAATATCAAGATAGGAGAAGCTTGTGGGCTGATTTGTGTACTTTTAAAGGCATCACTCATGATGACCCTTGGGTTGTTATGGGTGATTTCAATGCAGCTTTGAATATGGAGGATTTTACAATGGGGCCATCTTCACACACAATAGCTATGCGAGAATTCTATGAGTGTATTCAAGAGGCAGAATTGGTTGATGTTAAGAGTCATGGGTTGCATTATACTTGGAACCAAAAACCGAAGGATGGGGTAGGAATGTTAAAGAAGATCGACCGTATTATGGGTAACATCAAACTGTTGGATGTTTTCTCGGATGCTTATGCTATGTTTCAGCCTTTTCGGGTTTCAGATCATGCTCCTGCTATCCTGAAGTTATTTTCTATATCTACGGTTCGTCCTAAATCGTTTAAATTCCCAAATTTTATTGTCACAAAGCCTGAGTTTAGCCAAGTTGTTGTGTCTAAATGGAACAAAACCGTGGAGGGAGCTACCATGTTTTCTGTGGTTAAGAAAATGAAGAGTTTGAAACCACACTTTAGAAGAATATTGCGTAATCAAGGTAATCTCCATAAGAGAGTTACTGATTTACGGAATGAGCTGGACCAGATTCAAAAACAGGTGGAAACTCATCCTTTTGATGCTGCTATTCGGTCTTCGGAAACTATATGTTTGCGAGATTTCAAATCAGCGGTTTATGATGAGGAGTGTTTCTTGAAGCAAAAATCTAAAGTGCAATGGTTATGTGCGGGTGATTCAAATACTTCCTATTTTCATAATTGTGTGAAGAGTAGGAATGCTAGAAATAAAATCAGTTGCATTAAGGATACGAATGGAAACCAGTATGAGGGAGTGGATGTAGCGTCTGCTTTGTTAACTCATTATTCAGGTTTCATGGGTACGGAAGATCAAGTGAATAGCTTAGATGATGCAGATTTGTTTGTTAATGTTTTGCAACAGAATGTGGCGGAGAATATAGTGAGACAGGTTACTGATGATGAAGTTAAACAGGCCATGTTCAGTATAGGTGAGAATAAGGCCCCAGGTCCGGACGGATACACTTCAGCTTTTTTTAAAAATGCCTGGAATATTGTGGGCGGTGAAGTGACAAAGGCGGTGTGTGAATTCTTTAATAATGGCCAAATTCTAAAGCAAATTAATCATACGATATTAGCATTGGTGCCAAAGATTGATACCCCAAATACGGTTCTTGATTACAGGCCAATATCTTGTTGCAATGTGATATACAAGTGTATTAGCAAAATAATCACTGATCGGTTGAAGGGGGGCTTGGGGACGCTTGTGAATATCAACCAGTCGGCGTTTGTTCCTGGTAGAAAGATATCTGATAATATCCTTATTACGCAAGAGCTGATGCATAATTATCATGTGGAACGTGGTCCTCCGAGGTGTGCTTTGAAGATTGATATTCAGAAAGCTTATGATACTTTAAGCTGGTCGTTTTTAGAAGCTATTTTATACCGGTTCGGTTTTCACCGGAAAATGGTTTCTTGGATTATGGCGTGTGTCACAACGGTTTCCTATTCGATTAGTGTAAATGGTGAGTTGCATGGTTATTTTTCAGGGAAACGGGGGCTTCGTCAAGGTGATCCTATGTCCCCGTATCTTTTCACGTTGATTATGGAGGTGCTATCTCTCATGTTTCAAAAGATGGCTTTAAACCCTGATTTCAAGTTCCACAGTCACTGTTCTAAACAAAAGATTATCAACGTCTCTTTTGCTGATGATTTATTTGTTTTTGTGAATGGGGATACGGGATCGGTTCAACTTATTCGGCATGTTTTGGAGAAATTTTCTAGTGTTTCGGGTCTGGTCCCTAGCTTGCCTAAGAGTACGATTTTTTTCTGCAATGTTCCAAGGCGTGTAAAAGAGGAGATTCTGGGTCTGTTGCCTTTTCGTGAGGGTGATCTCCCGGTTCGTTACCTCGGGGTTCCTTTAATCTCTACTAAGTTATCTTTTAGAGATTGTCGGGTTCTAGTGGAACGCATGGAGAGGAAGATTGATAATTGGATGTCTAAATTGTTATCATTTGCGGGTCGATTGCAGCTCCTTAATTCTGTGCTTGCAGCTATGTATACGTTTTGGGCCTCGGTATTTATTTTGCCGCAGCGTATAGTGAAGGATCTAGAAAAGAGAATGCGAAGGTTTCTATGGAATGGGGGGACTCCTGGGAGTATTCGGTCAAAAGTTGCATGGAAGGATGTTTGTCTGCCTAAGGAGGAGGGAGGTCTTGGAATCCGAAATATTTCAGATGTGAACAAAGCTCTTATGATGACGCATATTTGGAGCATTATTAGTAATCGGGAATCCCTGTGGGTAAAATGGATCCATTCTTACAAGATAAAAGGTAGAAATTTCTGGGAGATTCCAAGTCGTGGTAATATGACTTGGAGTTGGCGAAAGATTTTATCTATTCGTCCTTTGGTTAGACCGTATGTTTGGAAGTTGATTGGGAGTGGGTCTCAGACAAATGTGTGGAGTGATAATTGGTGTTCGTGCAGTCCCATCCGTAACTTCATAACGCCAAGGAGAATTGCTCAAGCGGGTTTTAATTTGCAAACTACTGTTGCGGAGCTGGTAGACGCTAATGGCAACTGGCGATGGCCTCAGGCATGGTATGATTTATTTCCAGTACTCATAAATGTTATGGATCAACCTCTTGTTCCTGATTCGGTAGACAGATTGGGATGGAAATCTGTGGAAGGTAAAATTGTTCATTTTAGCTCGTGGGAAGCTTGGAATAATTTACGGGTTAGGGATAGTAAGGTGGCTTGGGTGGATATGGTGTGGTATGGCCAATGCATTCCAATGCATTCTTTTCATTTTTGGTTAGTTCTGAAGAATAAGCTGAAAACGCAAGATAGGTTGGCAGTTTGGGAAGCGGGGAGTGAAACAAATTTACGTCTTATGTGCTGTCCCCTTTGTAATTATGGACGAGATTCAAGAGATCATTTGTTCTTTCAATGTTCTTTTGCGGCCAAGGTTTGGAGTATTGTAAAGAAAAAAGTTGATATGGTAAATGTTAACGACTCATGGAGTTCAATTATGGCGTGGATAGAGTTGAATGCGAGCTCGAAGAAACTGGAACACATTGTATGTAAGCTTGTGGTAGCTGCGTCTACATACTTTATATGGCAAGAACGGAATAACCGGCTGTTTTCCAACATACACAGGAAGGAAGAGTTGGCGGCTCAGCTTATCGTGGAAGTGGTGCGGCTTCGTATAATGGGTTTCAAGATCGGACGAGACATCAATTATCGGAAGCTTTTGGAAGTATGGGGAGTAAAAGAAGGCGAACCGGGCTGATTGCGATTTTAGTTTGCTAGTGTTTTGTAGTTGCTTGGTTTTGTTGTTTTCGGGTTGTTTAGTTTGGTATGGCCGTGTGTGTTTTGTTTGGTTTTTGGTTGTCTAGGTTTGTCCTGTCAAGCCTAGTAGTGTGTGTCAAACTCTTGTCGCACCCTGTTCTTTGATTCTTTATAAAATTCACCAGGGGTAACCCTATACCCAAAAAAAAAGACTTTTGCTCAATTTCAATCTCTATATCGCTTTCTGGAGAGTTATACGCAAACTGGTGCATAAACGTAACCAGTTTAATGCGAAAAATACTCCGGAACATCAACATATACTTAACATACCTTAAATAACCTTTACATAACTTAGAAATAAGTTTTAAAGGCTTTGGTATGGCAAAAACAAGTTAATTCGCTTACAGGGACTAAATTTGACAAACTGCGAAAGTATGCCAATTTGAACTGTAACAGACATTCCGGAACATGACCATAAGTTAAACATACCATAAATATCCTTTACATAGCTTAGAAATAGGCTTTGAGGGGTTCGGTGTGCTAAAATAAACTTTTGGGTCATTCAGGGACTAAAAGTGTAAAAAAGTGCACAAGTTTGCACTTTTGCGCATAACTTACGTTCTGAATACCTCCGGACATCCAAAAATTTATGTAAGCACTAAAATATTTTATTTTAGTGTTTGGCTTGAGAAAAATCCATTCGTCGCGTCTTTTGGATCGTTTTTCGCGTTTGTGCGCATTCCGTCGTAATTAAGCGAACATCGTGTTCGTGCGACCAAACGAACCAACATCCGGCATATTTTTGAGCATGTTTCATGTCCACAATGAATAGGCATCATTTTAGGGCCTTTAAGTTGGCTTTACGGGCCTTAAAAGTGTCGGAAATGGCCTTAAACACGTGCAGGGACCAAAACTGTAAATTCTGAAACATGTTTCTGATCTGTGCAGGCCAGGCGGCCCGCGTAAGATCTATGTGTAACTTTACGCGGCCCGCGTCAGGGTCCCAGATCAGATAAGATCGATTAGTCAACAGATCACAGCTGTTTAACTCACAACCATAAACCCACACGTGCCCTTTCAGCTCATTAGGGGCCATTTTTAGTCACCACAACATTCCAACAAGTGTATGCACGAGATTCGATCACGTTTTCCAAGAAACGATCCTATCGGTTCGGGAAAAACTATAAATACCCCACCCCCATTTGCTTCAAACTCACTAGAATCTGATCTAATGTGCTCTAAGTTGGAACCTTTGTTTCATACCTGAGCTATTTTGATCTAGATTAGCATTCGGGGACCCTTCGCAAGTATTCATTCGTTCTTTTATTGCTTTTCGAGTCCGAAAGTCAAACTTTGTTTGACTTTCTGCGTTGACCAGTTTATGGTCAATGCGAAGTTCGTTTGAACTTCGCAACGTGATTGTAATCACGATGGTTATAGTCCCTTGTGACTATGCCTACTGATTACCACGTTGTCTAGGGTCGTAAGGGTAAGCGATCTAATAAATCGCTTATACCTTCGAACCCGACCCATTTGGTCGATCATTAGGATCCGACCAAATACATTAGGTGACCATAGTATATACGTAATAACCTTCCGAGGTTATACCTTATGGTCACGACGTTTAAGTAGTTGTATGATAGGTAGTTTATATGCCTTAGGTAAATTACCGAAATACCCCTTTAATACCAAAATTCATTTTTACATATGTGACGTAACTTTTGACATCTAAACTGATTTGACAACAATATTAAACATATTAAGGCATATTTTACTTGTCATAGGATTAGTTAGGCGGTCCGAACGCGTTTTACGCGAACGACGCGTTAAAGTAGCATAAGCTACCTAAACGGGTCGTGATGGGTCGTATGTAACACCTGTGCCTCCACGGCCATCAAACAAATACCAAACCAATGAAATATTATATTTCATACTTGGGATTTGTAAAAATATGTGTATCATTTGCACATATCAATTCTCGTTCAATTTCAAACTCTAAATCGCTTTCTGGAAGGTTATACGTGCACCGATGCGTAAATATAACCAGTTTAATGCAACGAACACTCCGGAATAGTGAAATAGGCTTAACATACCTTAAATAACCTTTACATAGCTTAGAAATAAGTTTTGAAGGCTTTGGTATGGCAAAATCAAGTTAAATCGCTTACAGGGACTAAAGTTGACAAACTGCGAAAGTATGCCAATTTGAACTGTAACGGACATTCCGGAACATGACCATAAGTTAAACATACAATAAATATCCTTTACATAGCTTAGAAATAGGCTTTGAGGTGTTCGGTGTGCTAAAATAAACTTTTGGGTCATTCAGGGACTAAAAGTGTCAAAAAGTGCACAAGTTTGCATTTTCGCGCATAACTTACGTTCTGAATACATTCGGACATCCAAAAATTTATGTAAGCATGACTATATTATGCTTTTGTGTTTGGCTTGCCAAAAATCCATTCGTCGCGTCATTTGGATCGTTTTTCGCGCTTATGCGCATTCCGTCGTAATTAACCGAACATCGCAACCGTACGGTTAAACGAACCGACATCCGAGATATTTTTGAGCACATTTTAAGTTCCCTATACTTTAACTTCATTTTAGAGCTTTGAAATGGGGTTAACGGGCCTTAAACGTGTCGAAAATGGCCTAAATACAGTTCAGGGACCAAATATGTAAATCTGCCAAACTTATGAGTAGCGCACCGCTACACTTATATTGTAACGGTGCGCTAGCCAAGTTCAGACCAGATTCAGTGTTTATAACAGCCTGTTTTCAGCTGTTTAATCCTCCACCACACATTCTAACATGCTTAGTCAGTTGATAAGGATGGATTTTAGGCACCATAACTTTCCGACACTTGTACGGATACGATTAAGGCACGAAATTCGACAAGCGATCTTAACGGTTCGGGTATTCCTATAAATACCCATTCACCCCCATTGCTAAATTTACAAGAACTTTGATTTGAGAAACTCTAAGTTGAAACTATTGTTTCATACCTGAGATTTTTGAATTGAGGTTAGCATTCGGGGACCCTTCGTAAGTATTCTTTCGTTCTTTTCCTTATTTTATTGCTTTTCGAGTCAGAAAGTCAAACTTTGTTTGACTTTCAGCGTTGACCAGTAATGGTCAATGCGAAGTTCGTTTGAACTTCGCAACGTGAGTGTAATCACGTTGGTCATAGTCCCTTGGGACTATGCCCACTGATTACCACGTTGTCTAGGGTCGTAGGGTAGGCGATCTAATAAATCACCTATACCTTCGAACTCGACCCATTTGGTCGATCATTAGGATCCGACCAAATACATTAGGTGACCATAGTAGGTAGGGAATAACCTTCCGAGGTTATACCCTATGGTCACATCGTTTGAGTAGTTGTATGATAGGTAGTTTATATGCCTTAGGTAAATTACCAGAATACCCTTTTCATGTATAATTGGTAATTAAGCATATCTAACCTAAACTTTTGTCACATAACTGATTATGTAACATGTTTAGGCATATAACACTTGTCATAGGACTAGTTAGACGGTCCGAACGCGTTTCACGCGCACGACGCATTAACGTAGCATAAGCTACCTTAATGGGTCGCGATGGGTCGAAAGCACTTAGGTTTGGTTTCATTGTAGTATGTAGGCCTTGTTAAACCATATCATATGAGTTCCAACACTCATTTGGTTTACCAAGCCTCATCCTATCCGATCTCCCGATTTAAGTCCGGTTTATTTATATAGTTTTAGATTGCTGACTGATTCCGTGCTCCCTCTAGCTTTGTTTGGTTGTTGTTCAAGACCTCCAAGCATTATCAGGCGAGTACATTATTCCCCTATTTTACTGCTTTCAATTGTTTTGGGGTGACTCATATGTGCTAAATGTTTTCAAGGTTTTAACGATGATATCAAAACGATTTTCGATGTTATAACGATGGTTTCAAAAACGATTAAGACGATTTATACAAAACTAATAACGATTTCAATAAAGTGAACAAACTTGTTGGTTGGGTTACATAACAAATGACATTCATTAGCAATGATCAAGCCGACCAGTATTAGGTTATGGTACCATAGGATCTGACAAATCCCGTTATTTACTACACCCGTAGTTATGTGTGGGTGTTGTGGGTAGCGACTGAATCTGTAATTGTTAATTTACTCTTTGGTAAGGGTTTATTAATGCGAGTTGTTAATCTATCCTTTGGTAAGGGTTTATTAATGCGAATTGTTAATCTATCCTTTGGTAAGGGTTTATTAATGCGAGTCAAGAAGGTTTGAATGTTATTAGCGAGACGACCATTTAAGTAGTTTCACGACCTAAAACGAATTTAACGATTGGGTAAACGATTGGTTTTCACACGATGTTTTAACAATTGGGTAAACGATTGGCTTCAAAGCGATATACGATTGGGTTTTGGTTACATATTACATGATTTACATTGGGCATGAACATACTTTGGTGGTTTGGTTTGATTAAGTGATTAAGTAACAATGCGTGTGGAAATATTTTTTTTTTTTTTTTGGGTAAAGGGTTACCCCGGTGATTCTATTAAAGACAACCGCCAAATAAGAACAAGTAGTGAGGATGAGTTCCCCACTAGTTCATATACAGGACACGCCCCATATATGTAAACAAATCAAACAAACAACCAATATACCTATTCAAACTAGCCTACTACAATCATGATATGACTAACTAGTAGACAAAGTAAAAAAAACAAAATCAACGACGTCAACCACCATCATCAAAAATGAAATTGCTACCAACCGGCAGCCCCTTAGCATGAAACAGAAGCCGCCTATCCATTGGACTTTATGAGAGAGGTGCTTGCCCCTGTACTAGAAGCCGTAGGATGAGTACCCGATGATAAAAACTCATATGATTCATCATATACAACCTCTGTCTCGTCATCATCAGATTCCTCAATTAGCTCACTTCCCCCTTTATGGGAGGAAACCCCCTTCCCCTCAACGAACCCAAGAGCACTAAACGAATTATGAGTTTGAACCTTGGATGAACTAGTGCGCCTCTCATTCACGTAGGAAGAACTCACTGCCTTTTTCTTTTTATCCACAGGTCTATATTCAACCGTGGGCTTTTGATTGTTAACTTGAAAACCGCTCTTCTTTACATTCTTCTTTGTCTTTACTTCCGTATAACCATCCTCATCTACTTTCGGACTGTTTGTAGGAGGTTTCACTTTCACTCGAATGCATTTTGGACACTCCTCCGACTCATGCCCAAATACACAGCAGTGGGCACATCTCGGTGGTTTCCATTCATATTCCACCCGAATAGTCTCATTGACATACTTGTTCTCATCCAATTCAGGAATAGCTATGGTTAGAAATTCTTTAAAATCATGTTCAGCAGATACTTCAACGAGAGCCCTAGCATAACTACTCCTTCCCCAAGCCTCATTACACATATCAATTGTATACGAATCCAACCGCAACGGTGACCCAATTTTAGATGCCAGCATGCTTAATCCATCATCAGTATACGCCACTATAGGAACCTCATGCAATTTAACCCAAACCGCAACCTTCTTAATATCTTCTTTTTTAAGAATACTTGTAGGGGACCAAGTGTTGAGAAAAAGTGGTTTATTTCGAATCAGCCACGGACCCCCTTCAAGCACGTTATTCATACCCTTTCTGTCTTCAAACTTGAAAAAGAAAAACCCATTCGAGTTCATCATAGTTTTCTGAAGACCATGTTTCTTCCAATTTGTTCTCACAAAATATTCAACAACCGGATAAGCAATTCTATCCCCCAGGAAGTAACCATAAAGAGTGTTCGCTAACCTGTTATTAACCTGACGAACAGAATCGATTGGTAAGACAACATCCACTCCATCCAGTGAGATATCCGACTTTAGAGATCGAAAATTAACATTAGGGACTTGATTAGCCGACTCATTAGCATTCATTGCTGAGTTATCAACATTATGATTTTGATTTTGCGTTGTCGAACCAAAATCCATCTTAACACCTCCTTGATCAGCTTGTTTGTTTGACACAACATTAGCATACGATTGATGTTGAGACTTAGCTCGGGAGCTAGGACTAATATCATTCAATGGAATCACAAAAGCTACTTTACGTTTATCAAAAACCTTTGCATATTGCTGATGAGGAGAATCCGAACGACCAGTAGCGTGTTCAACATCATTCAATGGAAGCATAAAAGTTACCTTCTTATTCGGTTCAGAAACCCTAGCCGCCAAGAGGGATGTTTGTCACACCCCCAAAATCCACCATGCGGAGTATCACCGCTTGGAGGCGTGACATGACCAGGATCGAGCCACCAATCATATTGAACAATTCAATTAAGTAAATAAAACCAAACATAATACGATTGGTGACCAAAGCTAGTTAACTTTGTTTGGTTTAGACAGCGGAAGCATAAACGTGAGTTCAAAACATAAGTTCACAGTTCATAAGTTTAAAGTCTCAAACATAAGTTCCATAGGTTTATAAAGTTCAATTATTAAGTATGGGATATAACAACCCATATTCCACAACGACTCCTTCCCCGTGCAAGCTCCAAGCATTTAGCGACCTGTAAGGCATGTAACAACTAGTCAACAACAAAGTTGAGTGAGTTCACGTTTGGTTGTTTAGTTAATGAGTTCGTATCAGGAATCGGAAGTTCGTTTCATAACCAAGTATTACCCATTATTCTTGATTCCCAAACCTTTACGATATTTAGTGGGGGCTTCCCATTATGTATGTTACTAGACTAGGCGTATCCATAAGAGTCCTTCCCAATCCGAGGACGGTGTTAAGTATGAGTGTACGTAGGTTTTACGTACGTGCCCTTCTCATCCGAGGACAGTAGTGAGTGTGAGTGTACGTAGGTTTTACGTACGTGCCCTTCTCATCTGAGGACAGTAGTGAGTGTGAGTGTACGTAGGTTTTACGTACGTGCCCTTCTCATCCGAGGACAGTAGTAAGTGTGAGTGTACGTAGGTTTTACGTACGTGCCCTTCTCAATCCGAGGACAGTAGTTGGTAGTCTAGTAGTGTTGGTAATATAAATAGAGTGATAGTACGAGTAGTTATTCAATCCCATTCCCAACCACCGGGAATCCCATGCCTTAGTAAGGGTGTGAACTCACCTCGGTTTACTCGGTTAGATTCTCAATATAGCTAACAGTCAAGGTCGGTCAATCACGTCCTAGTATGATTTACCAGTTAGTCATTTAGTGGCTTTCCAATAGAACACAAGGTTCCTACACGTATCTATCACATAACATGCATCACTGTAACGGTTTATGCCCATCTAAGTTTCCCGTCCATTCCCCACTCAAAATCAAACATACGATAATGCACATAACATATATAACATGTTAAATCATTCACAGATAGCATACTCGACATTTAGACACGCAAGTCACAACTTATGTCAATTCGGCATTAATACTCAAAACCGGCTGTTTTCGGACATTTAAATAAAATAGTTAGATTATTCCAAAAATTCCCAAATTTTTATAGAATGTCACAAACATTCCATATTTTATTGTGTAAAAATATCGGGGTCCGGTTCATCACCAATATTTTATAAAAATTCATATTCGGGACTGAACTCAGATTTATGTATTTCTGACCACAGTCCACGAAACAATTTATTAAAAATTCTTCGTAAGTCCGATTTGCGAAATTCCAGTGGGGTAATTACAAATACTTCAGTTATCATCTACAGTAAGATTTTCATGGTCCGATTTATCACAAAACTCAGGTTATGACTGAAAGTACGACACCCATTTATTGCTGTCAAAATTCAGCTTAAGTAGCTGTTACAAATTAACACTTTAAAAATAGTAAACGGAGTCCAAAAATTACGATTCCGGTGCCATTAGAACCGTATTTCATAATAACATATTTTAGATTCAAAATATCGATTTTTCGTTGAGGTTAAGACCTGTTTACAGCCAACAGAAGTGGGCTGTAAAAGTTAGACAGATTCCGATTTAAAGTGTTTAACCTTCTAAATTGTGTTCGATCGATTCCGTTAACGAGTTTAGTGACCACAACAACATGACACATTAATATTAATCAGCAAATCATCAGATAATCAACAAATAATCATAATCACACAAGATCTACATGATTTATACACCTAACTTTTCTTTATCCACCCTTTATCACTTTATGTTTAAGATTAATGTAAGTTCTTTAGTGTTTCATGGATTTTCATCATCGAACATCTATTAACCACCTAAATACCATAAAGAATGAACGGATCTAAGTTCTTACCACTAGCTCAAGGCTAGGGAAGTTCGAGTGAAGAAATGTGGTGGTTAATAGCGAATGGAGAAGGTCTTTCAACTTCCGAGAGCACCAAGCTTCGTTGTATGACCCGTAGCACCTTTGTATGTATGGAGAATGTTTGAAGGAACACTTGAAGGTGGTGATGGTGGTGTTGTTGGTGGCTGCCGAACTCAAAGGGGAAGGAGGAAGAAGAAGTTTGTTTGAGTTAGAGAATGATGGATGGTGATGGACCTGTGGGTTAAATAGGAATCTTCCAACATCTTCATTAACTAGTGGTCACTATGTCCCTTAATGGCCTAACACAATCCACTAAACAATTTAAAGAAATCATGTGTGTCCTTCTTTGTCTCTAACCGATTTGAGAGGGGGGGGGGGTTGGTTTGGTTGAGATGTAAAGCTAGTTAGTTTAGTTAGTTAATTGTTAAGTGTTTAGTTTAAGTGTTTAAGTGTTGTGTAATAATATAGTGTGTTATGGTGTTCGGGAACCATAACTAGTTCAGAAAAATATAAACAATGCTTCTAGCATTATTTTGGTGTTTCGGGTAAAGTCCGGTTGTTTGGTTCGACACTGTTCCGTTAAAGTGCTCAATTAATCCGAAAAGTGTCTTACATATATATTTTTGCAACGTTTTTAATTTCTAACACTTAGGAAATTATAACGGACTATTTAGTGACCTATCTTTACACTATTAGTATATTAACAAATACGTGTAAGCATAACACAGATATCAGAAAGCAGTTAAGTAATTCCACACAGTCGTCAAGCACATTAATTATTATTAATAAACTGTACGGTTACATGTAAATTCGAGGGTTGTCACAATGTTTGTCTTGGCTCAAACATTTTCCCGTCGATATTCCTGATTTTCCTTGAAAGAACATCTGGTGTATCTACAATCTGAACATCCATATCAACCGCCGCTAAGGACTGATGTCGCACAAGACTAGGGCAGCAAAACAGCTAATGCATACGTAAAAGTATGCGAAACCCTAATCTGATGAAACACTACACGATTGGATCAGAGAACGGTAACAAATGGACTCAATCAATCAGCAAACGACTGAACTACCGAAACCCTAATAATGAAAAAGGAATCAGCCGCTCACCCCGAAACCAATCAGAAACCAAAAAAGAAAACAAACCCTAGAACCCGGAAACCTAATCTGACCTCAAATGATTAGAACCTAATGAACGATTGAAAGATTTCTTACCAGAGAAGAAATCAAATTCCTTTGACGCTAATCAAGATCAATCGAGACCAGGTAATGATTGAATCACCTAGGGTTAGTCAAGAACCTCAAAATCGCCCAGAGCCCCCATACTTTTGTGTATGTTAATCGCCGCTAAGGACTACAATGCGTGTGGAATATGATACAAGCATGGTGGATACGCCGCTGGTACTTCCTATATATAAGTGTTTGTATGGTATTACATATTGTAGCGTTATTTGAATCATTTCAGTTTGAGACATAGAACATTTTATACAAGTAACATACTTTTCACAAGACATTTATTTACAAACAACTTATTTTATACAAACTCATTTTACATGGTTATTCATTTAATCATGCATTATTCTCTTATTTATACATATCACCTGAACTTATTATTTTTCAAACGATTTACAAAGACAAAGCAAATTACAAGGTTCATGACTAAACATTTTCTTAAAACAGAAGTCATGAATCTTATTTTCACAAAACCTATGTACTCGCCAGCATTTCTTTGCTGACCTCGTTTTCACATATGTTTCAGGTATTGTTGAATGATATCGATTGATAAGATGCATGCTCACATAGGACCGGACAAGGCCTTAGTGACTCAATAACAATGATAGACTATGTTTAATTTTTGTATTTAGATTTCCAGACGATGTAATTATTCAATGTTTAATAAAACGAAACACTTTTTGGTATCCATGGTTATGAAACATTAATTCTGTTGCAACACGCCCCGATGTTTTCGCCGCGATTTGTTGTTTTACGCGGTCGGGGTGTGACATCGTAAGCGCTTAGGTTAGGTTTCATTTAGTATGTAGGCTTTGTTAAACCATATTACACGAGTCTCCATACTCGTTTGGTTTACGAACCCTCATACTATCTAAATCCTCCGATTTAGGTCCGGTTTATTAACATAGTTACCTATATTAGGTGCCGTCTGATTTCCGAGATCTCTAGCATTGCTTGGTGGTTATCTTAGGACTTCTGAGCAATCTCAAGTGAGTACATAGACCCCTCTTTTACTGTTTTCCAAACATTTTGGGGTGGAACACATGTGCCTACTTGTTACTTTCATGCTTTCCTGTTTTCACATCATATACCTGCTATGTTTGTTAGTACATTATAGTACATGATTTCATTACATTTCATGCTATGTATGTCCATTGTGTGCATACTTAGTACATTGTTTTACTTTACATTTCTGCTATGTATGTTGACTAATAGCATGCTAGCACATTGATTTACATGACTTTTCTGCTTTGTATGTTAACTTAGCATACTTAGTACATTGTTTTCATATGACATGTATACAACTGCTATAACATTTGGTTTGCACAAACGAGACTTATATACGTTCATTAACATTAGCTACGCCGCTCGGTAGTAAGTACTGGTACCATAGGACTTGACAAATCCCATTCCTGACATCCCGGGTTTGTTTGGATGTAAGGAATGACTGAATCCGAAAACATTACTTTTGATAACCTTGACTGAAAGGGTTATCCGACTGTCTCAAGGCTTGAATGTATGCGTTAACTTACCACATAAATGTTTGTATCAATGTAACATGCCTTACTTTGCAAAACATAACTTTTTGATATATTCAAAATACTTTGTTTTGTACATTTCTACATTTGGATTATGTGACAATACTTTACTTACAATACATAACATTTGATACACATTACTTGACTACTTTTGGACTTATAAACATTTGACATGGCTTATTCAAGGACTTTTGACAATTGGTTTAAACATGGACTTTATACATTGGTGGTTAGTTTAAGTGATTTAAGTAACGAGGCGTGTGTAATATGATACAAGCATGGTGGATACGCCGCTAGTACTTCCTATATATAAGTGTTTGTATGGTATTACATATCGTAGCGTTATTTGAATCATTTCAATTTGAGACATATAACATTTTATATAAATAACGTATCTTTGACAAGACATTGCTTTACAAACAACTTATTTTATACAACTCATTTTACTTGGTTATACATTTAACCACACATTATTCTTTTATTTATACATATCATTCGATCTTATCACTTTTTAAACGATTTACAAAACAAAACAATTTACTAAGTTCATGACTGACTTTTGATAAACAACTTTTTCTTAAACTTAAGTCATGAATCCTATTTTCACAAAACCTATGTATCTCACATGCATTTTTATGCTGACGTACCTATTTTCACATGTGTTTTCAGGAGCTTTTGCGTAGGACGATGATCGTGACACTAGGGCGGACCTATGCCTTAGAGACATAAAACGAAGATAGACTTAGTTTAATTATGTTATAAACTCTTTGATTCCTGTTTAAAACAATGTAACTCTTATGTTGATAAATAAGATACAACTTTGTATGCCATGGTTATGAAACAATTAATTTTGTTACAACACTCCCCGACGTTTTCCGCCACGTTTTGTATGTTATACGTGGTCGGGGTGTGACAGAAGAGTTGGTATCAGAGCCAATGGTTATAGGGAATTAGGTTATTAGTAATGCTTTGACCTATACTATAACCTTTCTAGGACCCTAACACAAGTTATCTTGTGTTTAGATCTTAAAACATGCACATCACCTATCCTTAGGTTATTATCAAAACAAAAACCAAATTTTCCGAAACGATTTTTGAAAAACAATCTTCTGTTTTTGAATAATTTATTACAAGGTTTTGAACCCTTTTGAGTTTTCAAAATCTCGTCAAGGTTTTGGGTTTTAAATAATGTGAACACGTGCAAACTGGAAGGGTGAATGCCTGTATTCTGGGTTTTCTGTCTAGGCAAGCACTTCGTATATATCTCATCAGACGCGAGACCAGTTGTGCTTACCTGGGAATTCTTGGGATGAGTGTTCATTTATAGGCGAGCATGTATTCGCGATACATTATTTTTGATCCATTTACTTTGATTAGTCACTGTGTGTCGTTTGTTTGCTTGGTTATGCGGACAAATGACCACCATCTTTTCTTTTGTTAATTTTGTTTCATCTCATTCTTTTCATCCAATCATCTCACTCGTTTCCTTTCATGTTTTCCTCTTTTAGAATGCCTCCTCGACGCGAAAACCAGATAGCGACTGCCGAACTGGCAGAAATCATTGCGCAGCAGATGGCTGCTCAATTCCCAAATCTCTTTGCTCAATGGAACCAAGCCAACAACAACAACAATGCTCCATGCAAATACAAGGATTTTAACTCGGCTAAACCACTCAAGTTTAGTGGTTCTGAAGGAGCGACTGGGCTTCTTCAATGGTTCGAGAGCATTGAGAATACTTTTCGCCACGTGCAGTGTCCTGACAATCGCAAGGTCGAGTTTTCTTCGAGTGTGTTTCAGAAGAGGGCTCTCACATGGTGGAATGGGGTTATGAGAGACCGTGGTGCAGAAGTTGCTCTAGCACAAACTTGGGCTGAACTTAGGGCCCTTATGATGAGGGAGTTCTGTCCTCGTCATGAACAGCGAGCGTTGGAGAAAGAGTTTGAGGACTTGAAACAAGACAGTGGCGAGCACAAGGCATATACTGATAGATTTGAGGAGTTGAGTCTGCTTTGCCCAACAATGGTTACCCCACTCGACAAGGCTATCGAAAGATACATCGACGGCCTACCTGACTCAGTGCAAGACATCATTACTGGTAGTAACCCTGCCACACTCCGTCAGGCGATCGAGTTAGCAGCGACATTGACTGAGTCGCAGGTTCGAAAGGGGAAGCTGCACAAAAAGGGTGACAAGGGTAAGAAGCAGGCGTCTGATAAGGAAGATAGCAAGAAAGGTCAAAACAAGAAGGGAAAAAATTCTGGAGGGTCTAGGAAGCGAAAGGCTTCCCAAAACTATGTCGTTACTGCACAGGCCCAAGCTGCACCAAATCAGCCTGCGCAGCCACTAGCCAAGAAGCCTTATCTTGGCAATGCACCTTTGTGCAACAGGTGTAACGGCCATCATCCACCACACCTCCAGTGTCGTCAGTGCACCAACTGCGGAAGATCTGGTCATCTTGCCGCTACTTGTCGCATTCCTGTTAACCAGAACCAGGCAGTTCAGAACCAAGCCCAACAAGTTGCTCAGCCTCTTGCTCAGCAACAAGGTCAAGCTGCACGACCTCATTTTCCTCCTGGTTCGTGCTACAATTGTGGGGATCTGACCCACTACAGGAACCGGTGCCCAAGACTAGCCAACCAGAACCAGAATCCAAATCCAAATCAAAATCACGCTCCGGCTCGAGGTCGAGTCTTCAATATGAATGCTCAAGAGGCACAAGCAGACAACGAAGTGGTGAACGGTACGTTCTTTATTAATAATCAGCCTGCATCTGTTCTCTTTGATTCGGGTGCCGATAAGAGTTTTGTGTCATTGTCTTTTGAGCCAATGCTTCACGTGTCTAGAACGAAACTAGGTAAACCTTTGACAGTAGAAGTTGCTAGTGGTGAACCCATTGTTCTTGATTCTGTTCTTCGCAACTGCCAGTTAAACCTTAACTACCACCTTTTTCCTATTGACCTCACGCCAATGCAACTTGGAAGCTTCGACGTTATAGTGGGTATGGATTGGTTATCTAAGCATCGCGCAGAGATAGTTTGTTCTGAGAAGATTGTTCGTGTGTTGCTTTCGACAGGTGAGATCCTACAGGTTCGTGGTGAGAAGCCTGCCGGTGGTCTCAAACTCATGTCTTGTTTTAAAGCTCGGAAGTATCTCTGAAAGAACAATGTGGCCTTCCTAGCACATGTTACAGCAGATAAAGGCAAGGGTAAGTCTATTTCAGATATCCCTGTTGTTCGGGATTATTCCGAAGTTTTCCCTAAAGAGTTACCTGGTCTACCTCCAGCACGTCAAGTCGAGTTCCGTATTGATTTCGTACCTGGTGCAAACCCCATTGCCAGGGCTCCATATCGTCTTGCACCGTCTGAGATGCAAGAGTTGTCTAAGCAGCTCCAGGAGCTCTCTGACAAAGGTTTTATACGTCCTAGCTTTTCACCTTGGGGTGCTCCCGTTCTTTTTGTCAAGAAGAAGGATGGGTCTTTTAGGATGTGTATCGATTATCGTGAGCTTAATAAGCTTACCATCAAGAATCGATATCCCCTACCTCGCATCGATGATCTCTTTGATCAGTTACAAGGTGCTTCTTATTTTTCGAAGATTGATCTGCGATCGGGATATCATCAACTTTGGGTGCATGAAGAAGACATTCCCAAGACAGCGTTCCGTACTCGTTATGGGCATTATGAATTCACAGTCATGCCATTCGGTTTGACTAATGCTCCTGTTGTTTTCATGGACTTAATGAATAGGGTCTGCAAGCCTTATTTGGATCAGTTCGTCATTGTTTTTATTGACGACATCTTGATATACTCTAAGACGCGAGCTGATCACGAGCAACATCTTCGTCTTACTTTGGAACTCCTAAAGAAAGAGCAACTTTTTGCCAAATTCTCCAAGTGCGAATTTTGGCTTAAAGAAGTTCAATTCTTAGGACATATCATCAACAAACAAGGTATTCATGTAGATCCCTCCAAGATCAGTGCGATTAAGGATTGGGATACGCCTACTACTCCTACTGAAGTTTGTTCTTTTCTTGGTCTAGCCGGGTTATTATCGCCGCTTCATAGAAAACTTCTCAAAGATTGCAGTTCCTCTAACTGCTCTAACTCAGAAGAACAAGCCCTTTGATTGGGGATTCAAGCAAGAGGAAGCTTTTCAAAACTTGAAGCAAAAACTTTGCGACGCGCCTGTCCTGACTTTGCCTGAGGGCAATGATGATTTCGTCGTTTATTGCGATGCATCTAAATTGGGTCTTGGCTGTGTTCTGATGCAAAGGAACAAAGTCATAGCATATGCATCGAGGCAGTTGAAGATACATGAGAAAAACTACACCACTCATGATCTTGAGTTTGGTGCAGTTGTCTTCGCTCTTAAGATCTGGAGACACTATTTGTACGGTACAAAATGTGTGGTTTTCACGGACCACAAAAGTCTTCAGCATATCTTCAATCAGAAAGAACTCAACATGAGACAACGACGTTGGGTGGAGCTTCTAAACGACTATGACTGCGAAATTCGCTACCATCCTGGTAAGGCGAATGTCGTAGCCGATGCATTGAGTCATAAGGAACGTACTAAGCTTCATTGTGTTCGTGTTCAATCTGTTATTCAAGCTCAATCTGATATTCAAGCACGCATTTCTCAGGCTCAACAATCTTGTGTTTCACAAGGTTTGATGGATAAGGAATTTCCCTATCACATAACACCTGATCTGGAACTGAAGGACAATGGATCATATTACTTCATGGACCGTTTGTGGGTCCCAAGCCAGGATAACCTTCGCACCTTTCTTATGGATGAACCCATAAGTCTCGTTATTCTGTTCATCCTGGCTCAGATAAAATGTATAAGGACCTTCATATTCAGTATTGGTGGCCTAGTATGAAGAAAGACATTGCCTTATACGTATCAAAATGCCTTACTTGTCTTAAGGTTAAGGCTGAACATCAGCGTCCTTCTGGTTTATTGGTGCAACCAGAGATCCCAGTTTTTTTTTTTTTTTTTGGGTAAAGGGTTACCCCGGTGATTCTATATATTCACAAACCATAAACACATGTAGTATGGAAAACCCATACTAGTTCTAACATGGGACATCCCCCCATGAAAGTAAACAAGAAAAAACGAAACTCTAACTCACAATTCAACACCCACTAGACTATAATCTAGATAAAACAAAATAAAACAATTCAGAAACCACTAGCCACCATCGTCAAGCATCGAGTCTTCATGAATATCCCACATCTCTAGAAAGCGTCTCACCTTGTACGTACTCTTGTATTTAGCTCCCATAAGTTTATATCGAACAGTCTGAAAAATCAAAGAGATAATTACTTCTGGAGGTCTAGTCTGATTTTTAAAAAGACGAGCATTCCGCTCCTGCCAAATGAAATACGCTGTAGCTGCCACTATAAGACGACTTGCAATGTTATAAGCTGATTTGGACGCCCCTCTAGTTAACAGCCAATTCATGATGTCTAACCACTTCGGATCAACCGTATTCATATTCACTTTATCCCTTACCGAACACCAAACCTGAGCCGAGAACTTGCATTCGAAAAATAGATGATCATGTGAATCATTATTATCGAAGCATAGTAAGCAACACATCATATTCATGTTTTTTCTTCTAGACAAATCCCACTGTAAAATCCTATCCTGAGTCAAAAGTTTTCTACGCATGATAAGCCACATCAGGAATGCATGCCGAGGAATACAGTGCGAGAACCATACCACATTCACCCAGTCAACTTCCGTCTCCCTAGATCTGATAGATTGCCACACACACGAAGCTGAATAGTCATTCAGTTTGTCACCATCTTTCCAACATAATCTATCTCTACTATTCGGGTTAATATGCAAGTTATCAATTTGAATCAAAACAGGGAACAAGTCTCGCCAAGCCGTAGGCCACTTCCAAGAGCCATTCGCCCAAACATCTTTAACCGAATCATGAAGAGCAAACCCAGCTTCATAAATAATCCGAGGAGATATGAAATTGGCCAATGGTCCGCACTCACACCAACGGTCGTACCATGCGGATGTCATCCCACCATCTCCAATCTTTGACCAAACATGATTTCTAATAACTGGCCGTAACTGGAGGATTTTCCTCCAACTCCAGCAACACACCGAAGGAATTTTACATGCCCAAAAATTAGTATTCCTTAATCGGTTAGCGTATATCCATTGAACCCAAAGAGAATCCCTCCTGGTAATAATGCTCCATACATGCGATGCCATAAGAGCTTTATTAACATCTTGAATTCTTCGCAACCCAAGGCCTCCTTCATATTTCGGCTTACATATAGAACTCCATGAAACCTTAGTTTTTCCTCTCTGAAACGAACCATCTTGAGACCACAAAAAAATCCTCATTCTGTTCTCTAACTCCTTGATAACCCTAGCCGGAAGTATTAAGACAGAAGCCCAAAAAATATGCATAGAGGATAAAACAGATAAAATAAGCTGAACTCTACCCGCAAATGACAAAAGCCGATTCTTCCAACTTGAAATGCGATTCTCCAATCTTTCAATCAAAACACTACAATCTTTGTAGAGGAGCCTAGACGAAATCAAAGGGACTCCCAAATACCTGACTGGCAACTCCCCTTCCACAAAAGGAATAATCCCTAAAATAGCCCCCTTGACATGTTGCGGAACATCACAAAAGAAACTGGTACTCTTTTGAACATTCGGAATCAACCCAGTTTGGAAATGGGAAAACATTACTATGGATCTTGTTACCAAACTTCCATGCACAAAGAAAGGTCATGATGCCATCTGGGTAGTTGTTGATCGTCTTACTAAGTCAGCGCATTTCTTGCCAATCCGTGAGGATTTTCCTGCTGACAAACTTGCTAAAATCTATGTGGATTAAATTGTAGCTCGACATGGTGTTCCTTTGAACATCATTTCTGACAGAGATGCTCGTTTCACTTCTCATTTTTGGAGAACCATGCAATCTGCTATGGGAACCCAACTTAATCTGAGCACAGCTTATCATCCGCAAACGGATGGTCAATCTGAAAGAACAATCCAGACTCTGGAGGATATGCTTAGAGCTTGTGTGATCGATTTTGGTGGTAGTTGGGATTCACATCTTCCGTTAATTGAATTCTCCTACAACAACAGTTATCACACCAGCATCAAAATGGCTCCTTTCGAGGCTATCTATGGTCGAAAATGTCGTTCACCAGTCTGCTGGAATGAGATCGGCGAGGCTCAGCTTACGGGACCTGCCCTCATTTTAGAGACAACTGACAAGATTAAGAAAGTTCGTGATAACCTTCAGACAGCTAGAAGCCGTCAAAAGAGTTACGCGGATCCAAAATGCAAACCCTTGGAATTTCAAGTCGGTGATCGAGTATTACTTAAGGTCTCACCTTGGAAAGGTGTGATCAGATTTGGAAAGAAAGGAAAACTTGCACCTAGATACGTTGGACCATTCAAGATCGTCGAAAGAATCGGAAAGGTAGCCTACAGACTTGAGTTACCTCCTGAACTTGGAAATGTTCATCCAACCTTTCACGTGTCCAATCTCAAGAGGTGTTTAGCTGATGAGAACCTCCACATACCACTTGACGAAATTCGTGTTGGTAAAACACTGAAATTTGTTGAGAAGCCAGTGGAAATCATGGAACGTGAAATCAAATGGCTTAAACGCAAGCGCATTCCTTTGGTCAAAGTTCGCTGGGAAGCTAAACGTGGACCCGAGTTTACTTGGGAACGCGAAGATCAAATGAAGGCGAAATATCCGCATCTTTTCCCACGAGTTTCCTCTAAATAAATTTCGGGACGAAATTTCCACAAGTAGGGGAGACTGTAACATCTGTGCTTGTAATCATTATGAACAGCTCAATTGTCAATAAAACAATGTTATTTGATCCCAATGTTTGTTTGGTTGTGTTTTACATTTTTCATATTTTGACTTTTGCTCAATTTCAAACTCTATATCGCTTTCTGGAGAGTTATACGCAAACTGGTGCATAAACATAACCAGTTTAATGCGACAAATACTCCGGAACATCAACATATACTTAACATACCTTAAATATCCTTTACATATATTAGAAATAAGTTTTAAAGGCTTTGGTATGGCAAAAACAAGTTAATTTGCTTACAAGGACTAAATTTGACAAACTGCAAAGGTATGCCAATTTGAACTGTAACAGACATTCCGGAACATGACCATAAGTTAAAAATACCATAAATATCCTTTACATAGCTTAGAAATAAGCTTTGAGGGGTTCGGTGTGATAAAATAAACTTTTGGGTCATTCAGGGACTAAAAGTGTCAAAAAGTGCACAAGTTTACACTTTTGCGCATAGAATACCTCCGGACATCCAAAAATTTATGTAAGCACTAAAATATTTTATTTTAGTGTTTGGCTTGAGAAAAATCCATTCGTCGCGTCTTTTGGATCGTTTTTCGCGCTTGTGCGCATTCCGTCGTAATTAAGCGAACATCGCGTTCGTGCGACCAAACGAACCCACATCCGGCATATTTTTGAGCATGTTTCATGTCCACAAGGAATAGGCATCATTTTAGGGCCTTAAAGTTGGCTTTACGGGCCTGAGAAATGTCGGAAATGGCCTTAAACACGTGCAGGGACCAAAACTGTAAATTCTGAAACATGTTTCTGATCTGTGCAGGCCACGCGGCCCGCGTAAGATCTATGTGTAACTTTACGCGGCCCGCGTCAGGGTCCCAGATCAGATAAGATCGATTAGTCAGCAGATCACAGTTGTTTAACTCACAACCACAAACCCACACTTGCCCTTTCAGCTCATTAGGGGCCATTTTTAGTCACCACAACATTCCAACAAGTGTACGCACGAGATTCGATCACGTTTTCCAAGAAACGATCCTAACGGTTCGGGAAAAACTATAAATACCCCACCCCCATTTGCTTCAAACTCACTAGAATCTGATCTAATGTGCTCTAAGTTGAAACCTTTGTTTCATACCTGAGCTATTTTGATCTAGATTAGCATTCGGGGACCCTTCGTAAGTATTCCTTCGTTCTTTTATTGCTTTTCGAGTCCAAAAGTCAAACTTTGTTTGACTTTCTGCGTTGACCAGTTTATGGTCAATGCGAAGTTCGTTTGAACTTTGCAACGTGATTGTAATCATGATGGTTATAGTCCCTTGTGACTATGCCTACTGATTACCACGTTGTCTAGGGTCGTAAGGGTAAGCGATCTAATAAATCGCTTATACCTTCGAACCCGACCCATTTGGTCGATCATTAGGATCCGACCAAATACATTAGGTGACCATAGTATATACGTAATAACCTTCCGAGGTTATACCTTATGGTCACGACGTTTAAGTAGTTGTATGATAGGTAGTTTATATGCCTTAGGTAAATTACCAAAATACCCCTTTAATACCAAAATTCATTTTTTACATATGTGACGTAACTTTTGACATCTAAACTGATTTGACAACAATATTAAACATGTTAAGGCATATTTTACTTGTCATAGGATTAGTTAGGCGGTCCGAACGCGTTTTACGCGAACGACGCGTTAAAGTAGCATAAGCTACCTAAACGGGTCGTGATGGGTCGTAAGCACTTAGGTTAGGTTTCATTTAGTATGTAGGCTTTGTTAAACCATATTACACGAGTCTCCATACTCGTTTGGTTTACGAACCCTCATACTATCTAAATCCTCTGATTTAGGTCCGGTTTATTAACATAGTTACCTATATTAGGTGTCGTTTGATTTCCGAGATCTCTAGCATTGCTTGGTGGTTATCTTAGGACTTCTGAGCAATCTCAAGTGAGTACATAGACCCCTCTTTTACTGTTTTCCAAACATTTTGGGGTGGAACACATGTGCCTACTTGTTACTTTCATGCTTTCCTGTTTTCACATCATATACCTGCTATGTTTGTTAGTACATTATAGTACATGATTTCATTACATTTCATGCTATGTATGTCCATTGTGTGCATACTTAGTACATTGTTTTACTTTACATTTCTGCTATGTATGTTGACTAATAGCATGCTAGCACATTGATTTACATGACTTTTCTGCTTTGTATGTTAACTTAGCATACTTAGTACATTGTTTTCATATGACATGTATACAACTGCTATAACATTTGGTTTGCACAAACGAGACTTATATACGTTCATTAACATTAGTTACGCCTCTCGGTAGTAAGTACTGGTACCATAGGACTTGACAAATCCCATTCCTGACATCCCGGGTTTGTTTGGATGTAAGGAATGACTGAATCTGAAAACATTACTTTTGATAACCTTGACTGAAAGGGTTATCCGACTGTCTCAAGGCTTGAATGTATGCGTTAACTTACCACATAAATGTTTGTATCAATGTAACATGCCTTACTTTGCAAAACATAACTTTTTGATATATTCAAAATACTTTGTTTTGTACATTTCTACATTTGGATTATGTGACAATACTTTACTTACAATACATAACATTTGATACACATTACTTGACTACTTTTGGACTTATAAACATTTGACATGGCTTATTCAAGGACTTTTGACAATTGGTTTAAACATGGACTTTATACATTGGTGGTTTGTTTAAGTGATTTAAGTAACGAGGCGTGTGTAATATGATACAAGCATGGTGGATACGCCGCTAGTACTTCCTATATATAAGTGTTTGTATGGTATTACATATCGTAGCGTTATTTGAATCATTTCAATTTGAGACATATAACATTTTATATAAATAACATATCTTTCACAAGACATTGCTTTACAAACAACTTATTTTATACAACTCATTTTACTTGGTTATACATTTAACCACACATTATTCTTTTATTTATACATATCATTCGATCTTATCGCTTTTTAAACGATTTACAAAACAAAACAATTTACTAAGTTCATGACTGACTTTTGATAAACAACTTTTTCTTAAACTTAAGTCATGAATCCTATTTTCACAAAACCTATGTATCTCACAGGCATTTTTATGCTGACGTACCTATTTTCACATGTGTTTTCAGGAGCTTTTGCGAAGGACGATGATCGTGACACTAGGGCGGACCTATGCCTTAGAGACATAAAATGAAGATAGACTTAGTTTAATTATGTTATAAACTCTTTGATTCCTGTTTAAAACAATGTAACTCTTATGTTGATAAATAAGATACAACTTTGTATGCCATGGTTATTGTCACACCCCGACCACGTAGAACATACAAAACGTGGCGGAAATGTCGGGGAGTGTTGTAACAGAATTAATTGTTTAAAATCCATGGCAATTGAAGTTTCGTTTTATTGATTAAAAGTGTTACAATGTCATAACAAACAAGGAAATACAACATAATTAACTAGTCTTGCATCTTTTATTGTCACTAAAGCCCAAGTCTGCCTATGTGTATCTTGATCATCTTATGCAACAGTTCCTGAAAAACACATGTGAAAATAGGTACGTCAGCATAAAAATGCCTGTGAGATACATAGGTTTTGTGAAAATAGGTTTCATGACTTATGTTTGAGAAAATGTTTAGTCATGAACCTTGTTATTTGCTTTGCTTTGTAAATCATTTGAAAATCGATAAGATCAGATGATAAGTATAAATAAATGTAAGGTTAAATGAATAACCAAGTAAAAATATGTTTGCATAAGATAAGATGTTTATAAATCAATGTCTTGTGAAAAGTATGTTATTTGTATAAAATGTTCTATGTCTCAAACTGAAATGATTCAAATAACGCTATGATATGTAATACCATACAAACACTTATATATAGGAAGTACCAGCGGCGTATCCACCATGCTTGTATCATATTACACACGCATCGTTACTTAATCACTTAATCAAACCAAACCAACCAATGTAAGAAGTCTATGTTTAAATAAATTGTCAAATGTATTGGGTAATATGTCAAAGTGTTCATGTCAAGATGTAAATCATATCAAAATGTCTATGTCAAATATCCATGTCAAATGTCTATGTCAAATATCCATGTCAAACGTCTATGTCAAGATGTCATGTATGGCAAGTGAAATGTCTCAACTAAACCATATGCACAAAAACAAAGTATTGAAGTAAATCTTGGTTTAAATCAAAGTTATGTTTTGTGGGAAATGCATGATCAAATGTCAATCATGTTAAAATGTCTATGTCGAAATGTCTATGTCAAATGTCTATGTCAAAATGTCATGTAAAACGATGTACTAAGTAATGCACACAATTGGGCACACCTAGCATGAAATGTCATAAAATCATGTACTATAATGTACTAACGAACATAGCAGTATATGATGTTAAAACAGGAAAGCATGAAAGTAACAAGTAGGCACATGTGTTTCACCCCAAAACAGTTTGGAAAACAGTAAAAGAGGGGTCTATGTACTCACCTGAGATTGCTCAGTAGTCCTTGAGTAACAACTAAACAATGCTAGAGATCGCGGATATCAAACGACACCTAGTATAGGTAGCTACATTAATAAACCGGACCTAAATCGGAAGATCGGGTAGCATTAAGGTTTGTAACCCAAACGAGTGTAGAGACTCGTGTCATTTGGTTTAACAAAGCCTACATACTAAATGAAACTTAACCTAAGTGTCTACGACCCATTACGACCCGTTTAGGTAGCTTATGCTACTTTAACGCGTCGTTCGCGTGAAACGCGTTCGGACCGCCTAACTAGTCCTATGACAAGTGTTATATGCCTAAACATGTTACATAATCAGTTATGTGACAAAGGTTTAGGTTACATATGCTTAATTACCAATTATACATGAAAAGGGTATTCTGGTAATTTACCTAAGGCATATAAACTACCTATCATACAACTACTTAAACGATGTGACCATAGGGTATAACCTCGGAAGGTTATTCCCTACCTACTATGGTCACCTAATGTGTTTGGTCGGATCCTAATGATCGACCAAACTGGGTCGGGTTCGAGGTATAAGCGATTTATTAGATCGCTTACCCTACGACCCTAGACAACGTGGTAATCAGTAGACATAGTCCCAAGGGACTATGACCATCGTGATTACAATCACGTTGCGAAGTTCTAACGAACTTCGCATTGACCATTACTGGTCAACGCTGAAAGTCAAACAAAGTTTGATTTTCTGACTCGAAAAGCAGTAAAATAAGGAAAAGAACGAAAGAATACTTACGAAGGGTCCCCGAATGCTAACCTCGATTCAAAAATCTCAGGTATGAAACAATAGTTTCAACTTAGAGTTTCTCAAATCAAAGTTCTAGTGATTTTAGCAATGGGGGTGGATGGGTATTTATAGGAATACCCAAACCGTTAAGATCGTTTCATGGAAAACGTGCCTTAATCCCATCCGTACATGTGTTGCAAAGTTATGGTGTTTAGGTGTTTAAATTCCATCCATACATGTGTTGCAAAGTCATGGTGTTTAGGTGTTTAAATTCCATCCATACATGTGTTGCAAGGTCATGGTGCCTAAATTCCATCCTTATCCGCTGACTAAGCATTGTTAGAATGTGTGGTTGTGAATTAAACAACGGCTAATACATCGAATCTGGTCCCGAAAGTGCAAAACTGATCCAAATGACGCGACGCATGGATTTTTCTTATGCCGAACACTAAAATAAAATGTTTTAGTGCTTACATAAATTTTTGGATGTCCGGATGTATTCAGAACGTAAGTTATGCGCGAAAATGCAAACTTGTGCACTTTTTGACACTTTTAGTCCCTGAATGACCCAAAAGTTTATTTTAGCACACCGAACCCCTCAAAGCCTATTTCTAAGCTATGTAAAGGATATTTATGGTATGTTTAACTTATGGTCATGTTCCGGAATGTCTGTTACAGTTCAAATTGGCATACTTTCGCAGTTTGTCAACTTTAGTCCCTGTAAGCGATTTAACTAGATTTTGCCATACCAAAGCCTTCAAAACTTATATCTAAGTTATGTAAAGGTTATTTAAGGTATGTTAAACCTATTTCACTATTCCGGAGTGTTTGTTGCATTAAACTGGTTATATTTACGCATTTGTGCGCGTATAACCTTCCAGAAAGTGATTTAGAGTTTGAAATCGAACAAGAGTTGATATGTGCAAAAGATACACATATTTATACAAGTCCAAAGTATGAAATACAATATTTCATTGGTTTGGCATTTGTTTGATGGTTGAAATGACACAGGTGTTACAGTCTCCCCTACTTTAGGAAATTTCGTCCCGAAATTTAGTTTTAGAGGAAACTTGTGGAGACAGCTGTGACGGCTTTGCCTTCAGACAAATCCATTGAGCCCTTAAGTAAAACTCTGGGCCATGTTAGGATTCTTAGCAAAGATGTCAACCCTCAAATTGAAGTCATTGTAGTAACAAAACATGGAGTTTTGAACTATAGACAGGAGAACAGTTCTCGTGAAGAATTATCATAGGAAACTTGCGTGTGCTTGAAATCAGAATTGGGTAGTGTGAGAATAAATGACATTGGTCAAAGTCCAAGACTTCTCCCGTATCATTACTCTTGCCACTGTTGGTCTTAACACATGACAAAACTTCCTGTGGTTCCTATGCACTGAACTCCATAATTATGTAGGCCTCCATAATTACGTAGTTCCTTGCACAGTCCGCACAGTTTATTTCATAATGCGTATGGGGAAAAATTAAACAAATAATCTCTTGAACTAGACCTCACGAGGGTCTATCTAACTACATAAACACATGATACATTTAACTAGATTGTCTAACCAATCTATTTAACTTAACTACTCAAGAGAATTATTTAACTACTACATCGACGTAGGATGTATTTAACTACTACACCGACGTAGGATGTATTTAACTACTACACCGACGTAGGATGTATTTAACTACTACACCGACGTAGGATGTATTTAACTAGATTGTCGAACCAATCTATTTAACTTAGATCGACGTAGGATCTCTTTAACTACTACACCGACGTAGGATGTATTTAACTAGATTGTCGAACCAATCTATTTAACTTAGATCGACGTAGGATCTCTTTAACTACTACACCGACGTAGGATGTATTTAACTAGATTGTCGAACCAATCTATTTAACTTAGATCGACGTAGGATCTCTTTAACTACTACACCGACGTAGGATGTATTTAACTAGATTGTCGAACCAATCTATTTAACTTAGATCGACGTAGGATCTCTTTAACTACTACACCGACGTAGGATGTATTTAACTAGATTGTCGAACCAATCTATTTAACTTAGATCAACGTAGGATCTCTTTAACTAAATTACCTACGGGGAATATTTAACTACATCGACGTAGGATGTATTTAACTTATCATCACATGTTGCCCTTAAACTTTGGAATAGTACTTTATAATCCAAGGGACTTAACTACAACGTAGAAGTCCATTAAGGATTTAAGATAGTACCTTTTTGAATATCCTACTATGAATCCTTCATATGAAGATAAGAAAGATTCTATGAGGATTCGGATAACGAATATCCAAAGTATACAAAAACACAAAATGCTTAAAAGGAAAGACAAGATGCATAAACACATAGTCACATAACCACAAAATTGTTTATCTAGATCTTTAATTTGTTATCTTTGGACGCGGATACTTAAAGCACACCAGGAATCCAATTCATGGATTTCATTTGGCACTTTAATTATTTCAAGAATCTATCTATAAGGATAGGATAATCTTTAAAAGAAATTCGGCTTTGTCCCTATTGAATTGTGATGTACGTATTGAATCATACAAAGAATTCAATTTAAGGACTCCGATGAATGATACCCATCCACAAGGATCTAATTATGAGGATAGAAAGATCCTACATGGATTTTGGAGTTTGTGTAACGAGAGTGTTCCGACACCTTGCACTAGGCGTGCTTACGTCGATACACAAGGTAGAAAGTTCATGAGGTTGAGGCGCCAGATATGCCAAGCGACATATGAAGCAGAGTTTGAAGGTTGAGCAGCAGCAGGATTTGTAACAGCTTTGCTTTAGATTACAAAGCGGCACATGTTAACCAAATGTCTCCATCGTCCACCGTGGGTACATTTGAAACAAGGTATTTGATTTGAATAATGACGATGGCAATGATTGCACCAAGGAGCAGTTCCCTTATACAGCTTCATCCCTGAGGCGAGTCATGGTGATAGCTAAGTCAACGGTCCTCTGGAGTACGACGCCTATTCGTTGGGTAATTGCAGCACCTGGTTCGGACATTGTTGTTGCGATGAAGAAGCATCTTGAAGATAACGAAAGGCATAGGAGGAAACAAGAGAAAGATAGTCAAAAGAAAATGACAACTCATGAAGATTGTGACCATTTGTTTGTTACCAAAGGCAAACAAATGAGATGGTGACTAATCAAAGTAAATGGGTCAATATAATGTATCGCGAAGACATGCTCGCCTATAAGTGAACACTCATCCCAAGAATTCCCAGGTAAGCACAACTGGTCTCGCGTCTGATGAGATGTATACGAAGTGCTTGCCTAGCCAGAAAACCCAGAATACAGGCATTCACCCTTCCAGTTTGCACGTGTTCACATTATTTAAAACCCAAAACCTTGACGAGAATTTGAAAACTCAAAGGGGTTCAAAACCATATAACAGAGGGTTCAAAACCTTACAATAGAGGGTTCAAAACCTAGTAATCAATCATCCTAGAACAGATGATTAGTTTTCAAAGCGGTTTTGAAATTTATGTTCTTGTTGTGGTCGTCGCCTAAGGATAGGTGACGGTATTGTTTTATGACTAAACGCAAGTAAACTCGCGTTAGGGTCCTAAGAAGGTTATAGACTAGGTCAAAGCATTACTAATAACCTAATTCCCTATAACCATTGGCTCTAATACCATCTTTTCTGTCACACCCCGACCACGTAGAACATACAAAACGTGGCGGAAATGTCGGGGAGTGTTGTAACAGAATTAATTGTTTCAAATCCATGGCAATTGAAGTTTCGTTTTATTGATTAAAAGTGTTACAATGTCATAACAAACAAGGAAATACAACATAATTAACTAGTCTTGCATCTTTTATTGTCACTAAAGCCCAAGTCTGCCTATGTGTATCTTGATCATCTTATGCAACAGTTCCTGAAAAACACATGTGAAAATAGGTACGTCAGCATAAAAATGCCTGTGAGATACATAGGTTTTGTGAAAATAGGTTTCATGACTTATGTTTGAGAAAATGTTTAGTCATGAACCTTGTTATTTGCTTTGCTTTGTAAATCATTTGAAAATCGATAAGATCAGATGATAAGTATAAATAAATGTAAGGTTAAATGAATAACCAAGTAAAAATATGTTTGCATAAGATAAGATGTTTATAAATCAATGTCTTGTGAAAAGTATGTTATTTGTATAAAATGTTCTATGTCTCAAACTGAAATGATTCAAATAACGCTATGATATGTAATACCATACAAACACTTATATATAGGAAGTACCAGCGGCGTATCCACCATGCTTGTATCATATTACACACGCATCGTTACTTAATCACTTAATCAAACCAAACCAACCAATGTAAGAAGTCTATGTTTAAATAAATTGTCAAATGTATTGGGTAATATGTCAAAGTGTTCATGTCAAGATGTAAATCATATCAAAATGTCTATGTCAAATATCCATGTCAAATGTCTATGTCAAATATCCATGTCAAACGTCTATGTCAAGATGTCATGTATGGCAAGTGAAATGTCTCAACTAAACCATATGCACAAAAACAAAGTATTGAAGTAAATCTTGGTTTAAATCAAAGTTATGTTTTGTGGGAAATGCATGATCAAATGTCAATCATGTTAAAATGTCTATGCCGAAATGTCTATGTCAAATGTCTATGTCAAAATGTCATGTAAAACGATGTACTAAGTAATGCACACAATTGGGCACACCTAGCATGAAATGTCATAAAATCATGTACTATAATGTACTAACGAACATAGCAGTATATGATGTTAAAACAGGAAAGCATGAAAGTAACAAGTAGGCACATGTGTTTCACCCCAAAACAGTTTGGAAAACAGTAAAAGAGGGGTCTATGTACTCACCTGAGATTGCTCAGTAGTCCTTGAGTAACAACTAAACAATGCTAGAGATCGCGGATATCAAACGACACCTAGTATAGGTAGCTACATTAATAAACCGGACCTAAATCGGAAGATCGGGTAGCATTAAGGTTTGTAACCCAAACGAGTGTAGAGACTCGTGTCATTTGGTTTAACAAAGCCTACATACTAAATGAAACTTAACCTAAGTGTCTACGACCCATTACGACCCGTTTAGGTAGCTTATGCTACTTTAACGCGTCGTTCGCGTGAAACGCGTTCGGACCGCCTAACTAGTCCTATGACAAGTGTTATATGCCTAAACATGTTACATAATCAGTTATGTGACAAAGGTTTAGGTTACATATGCTTAATTACCAATTATACATGAAAAGGGTATTCTGGTAATTTACCTAAGGCATATAAACTACCTATCATACAACTACTTAAACGATGTGACCATAGGGTATAACCTCGGAAGGTTATTCCCTGTGACAATCCGAACCTTCGAAGTCAGTAACTTTGATTTGTGCCGTTATAATTCTGTTAAACTTAAACGCAACGTGTAAAAGTGTTGTTTAATAGCTTACACTTATGATGCGGGCCGCTTATATTTCTAATCACGTAATTAAGTCTTGAGTGGATCATGTAAGGGCTTAGCAAAACCCAAACGGGATTAAGTGGGCCCAATCTCTATTTTTTTTATAAGTATGCGTTTATAATGGAAGGCCCAAACCCTTGTTATTTTGTTACCCAATCGACTTGGTAGCCCAATCTTGAGGACTTGAGCCCGTTTAGAGCTTTGCATTAGAAACCGTCCACTTTGGTCTTGTGTGTTATGAGTTGGGCTTAGCTATGTGTTATAGTAAACAAATTGTTTGAATGGGCTTGAGCCCACTTCTGTCAAATTAATGAACCGCCCCCAAGTTGTATTATATAGGTTTACGTAATCTGTAGCAATGATAATCTCATACGTGAAAATCAAACCCTACCCCCCTCTCTCAATCGTTCTATCGGCAGTAGCTACCCCCTCTTCCATCAAGACTTTGTGTGGTTAGTGTTCATCTTTATGTCAACTATCTATGCAAATTTCTGATCTTGTTCTTGTGTGTTCTGGTTCATGCTAAGTAAAGGATTTTTTGTTTTAAATATTGCTATGAGATTTTTATCATGAGTTATGTACAGGACGTTAAGTGTGGCAATAGAATTCTTGGTTACTTTCATGAATTTATGGTAAAGAATCATGGGTGCACTAAGGTTGTTAAGCGATGTGTTAAAAATATACTAGAGTTCTTGATAATTGATATTGACTGATTGCATGATTTTATCCTTGATTAAAACCAAATCGTAACTCATGATGGGCATCTAATTATAGTTCTTGATTGTTCTTGGTTCAAAATTGCTATGTATAATGTTGTGATTAATGTTACTGATTGTTACTGTTATGTCTAATATTTGGAAACAAGTAGTTGGTATAATAATGATGTAAATATGGACAAGAAAGGTAGATATTCATTAGGGTCACATGTTTTTAGTAATATTGGTGGTCCAATAGATTGTAGCCAATGGTTTGACTAAAGTTGGATGATTTTGAATAAATGGCAGCCATGTAAATTTTGTAGTCTTAATATATTAGAACCATGTGCACCTCTTATTAGTTTTGTCAGAATAGTCAGGAATCATTAATGGTGATCGGTCGGCAAGAATGGTTTTATTATCTTTTAGATTGTGTTGATGGATTTGATTAAACATCATATATACTAACTGCTCGATAAATAATGTTACATTATATGTGCAACTGCAAACCGAACCATGCCTATATTAGTTTCTATTTGATGATCTTGTATGTGTTCTATTGTCGAATCCCATAAACCATAACCTCTCGCATGAATTTTATGGAATAGAGAATTATTTGATTGAAGTTGTAGCCTGATTATATCCGATGATGTATAGATATTAGCGGACCACGAATATAGAGATCATGATGGTTACTGAATAGATAGTTTTAAATTGTAACCATAGGGTGTAGTCACTAAACTGAGTGGGCCGGTTAGGTTGGGCTGCATTTATCGATTAGAATCAATCACTAGGTTGGATGCTTCCTTTGGGTTTGGGAGTATTTTGGGCCATGTCTATTTATGAAATTTGAGTAGTTTATGTTCGTGCCAATGTGATACTATTTATGAAACTTGAATAGTGCGTGTAATTATATGAAACGTGATCTATGTGCTACTTGAATGCGTGAATAATTGTATACGAGTTTAATTAAGATGTGGTAATGGAAATAGGACGTGATTGACCCAAAGTTGCATTACCAAGTTAAACACTCTACCGAGCAAACCAAGGTGAGTTCACACTTTCTACAAGGCATGGGATTCCCAGGGGTTGGGAATGGGTAAAGGATTTGAACGGAAACTGCGTGATCTCCTTGTTTGGAACACGTACACACCCTCTTAATTGAAGGGTGACAACACGTACTAAGAACTTAATCGGAACCTGCGTAATCTCCTAGTTTGGGGATTTCGTACACACCCTCTTTATTGAAGGGTGACAACACGGATACTAGACCAACAACTCTATCATGAAGTCCCTCATTTTTATATCTACTTAATCGCCGAGCCAATGGCGAGCGGGTCATTAGTTAGATAGCGCTATTTAGGTTTGACAAGCCTCACACCGTGCCGCAGAGGACGGGCGTGAACTAATGGATCTGGGCACGTCAATGATGATAGACATTGACGCTAGGGCACCAACTTACTTTAGTCAGTGGTCGATATGGTAAACAGGTCTAGTGGTTAACATGGGGAAGCCCCCACCAACTATGGATATGTTTGGGAAACAGGGTAAACTGATTAACTTACAACTTACAAATGAATTCCTGGTTTTTGAAACAACTTAACAATGAACACCAACTGTGAACTCGCTCAACTTTGTTGTTGACTCGTTGTTACATGCCTTGCAGGTCGTTAGGTTATTTGCTGGAGCTTGCACGAGGAAGGAGTTGTTGTGGGACATGAACCGCTGTGTGTTCATGATCAACTTATAAAACGTTAAACTTATACTTGGGTTTTTGAACTTTATGCTTCCGCTAACTTTTAAATTTGGTCTTGGGAATTTGGTTTGGTGAACTTTAAACATTTGGTTTGCTATGGTTTTATTTTACATTACTTTGATTAAATGTTCGGTATGATTGGTGGTTTGATCCTGGTCAGTCACGCCTCCAAGCGGTGATACTCCGCATGTGGATTTTGGGGGTGTGACAGATTGGTATCAGAGCCATTGGTTATAGAGAACTTGGTTTTAATAAAGGAAAACGTTTTTGTTAAAACCAGACTATAACCTGTACAGTGCTCTACGATCCACAACGACGCTTCACTCCACGTGCAAGGCTCGACATTCTAGTTTATATGGTTTGTGTTTTATTGCCTACTTGTTAGATTAAGTAGAACCTTACTCATGATATGCTTAGCTAGTATAGCTACTGTTACTTGAACACGTGTGTGCTTACTCTCCTCTGTCATCGCACTTTCGCGAACCTCTCTCACACATGCTTCTTTTGGTATGAAGATCATGTCTGGACGCATTAACATGACTCAAGCCCAGTTGACGGCTCTGATCAACGAACAGGTTGCTGCGGCACTTGCAGTCGCACAAGCAGGAGGTATACCCTGCAGTTTATAACTCATTCTAGGATCTTTAGATCCTACTCTCGTGAACCTATCCTTGTGTTAAACTTTGTCCTTTCTTACACTCGCAACAGGTCAGCATGCTCAGCCACCTGTGTGCACCTTCAAAACTTTCATGGACTGCCGACCCACTACTTTTAGTGGCACTGAAGGAGCAGTAGGTCTCCTCCACTGGTTTGAGAAACTAGAGTCTGTATTCGAAATGTGCGAATGCCCTGAGGCACGCAGGGTGAAATATGCTACCGGCACTCTCGAGGGTTTAGCCCTCACATGGTGGAACGCCCAGGTACAAATGCTGGGGTTGGTTGCTGCTAACGCCACCCCATGGAACAATTTCAAAGAGATGATTAAGGAAGAATATTGCAGTCGTGACGACATACATAAGCTGGAAGTTGAGTTCTTCAACCTCAAGATGACGGGGTCGGAAATTGAGGCGTATACAAAGAGATCGAATGAGCTTGCATTACTGTGCCCTACTATGGTGGACCCTCCAATTAAGCGTATCGAACTATATCTTAAGGGTCTAAAACCAGAGATTCAAAGTCATGTGACTTCAGCAAATCTCGCTACCTACCAGCAGGTTGTTCAGTTGGCTCACCGTCTTACTGATCAGGCGGTGGAGCAAAACAGGTTACCAAAACACATTAGTGCTACAGCTACCTCTGAACCTTCCAGTGATAACAAACGTAAATGGGATGGAGATACTAGCAAAGGTGCAGCTTCTGTTCAGTCACAGTCTCAGCAGAGAAAGACTAACGACTACAAGAGCCCTGGTCAGCAATCTTCTGGTAGTCAAGGGCAGAGTGGGTACAAGGGGAACCACCCCAAATGCAATCAATGTGGTTTCCATCATAGCGGACCATGTACTAAGGGCACTTGTCAGAGGTGTAACAAACCTGGCCATGCAGCTAAGGATTGCAGGAGTCTCTACCCTGCGAATCAGCGACGACAGAACCAGCAGCAGCAACAGGGTAACAACAAAGGATGCTTTCAGTGTGGTGCTGAAGACCATTTCAAAAGAGACTGCCCCCAGCTGAATCAGAATCAGAACAACAACCACCAAGGAAATGGGAACAACAATGGGGGTAACAACGACGGCAATGGTGCTAGGGGACGTGCCTTCGTGATCGGTCAGGGTGAGTTCCTACTTGACAACTTTTATGTTACTGTTTTATTTTATTCGGGTGCCGATACTAGTTTCGTGTCTTTAAAAGTTAGTCAAATGCTTAATCGTACTCCAACACTTTTGAACACCAAGTACATAGTAGAACTAGCAAGCGGTAAAAGTCTAGAGGCCACACACATAGTTTAGGGTTGCAATCTTGTTCTTGCTGATCAGACCTTTTCTATCGACCTCATTCCTATTGTTCTGCGAAATTTCGGGACGAAATTCCAAACCAACAAGGGGATGATGTGACACCCCAGGAAAATCAGGAAAACTACGCAACCTCACTAGCTTCCTCAGTAACTACGTGCTAAATTTCGGGACGAAATTTCTTTTAAGTTGGGGATAATGTGACAATCCGAACCTTCGAAGTCAGTAACTTTGATTTGTGCCGTTATAATTCTGTTAAACTTAAACGCAACGTGTAAAAGTGTTGTTTAATAGCTTACACTTATGATGCGGGCCGCTTATATTTCTAATCACGTAATTAAGTCTTGAGTGGATCATGTAAGGGCTTAGCAAAACCCAAACGGGATTAAGTGGGCCCAATCTCTATTTTTTTTATAAGTATGCGTTTATAATGGAAGGCCCAAACCCTTGTTATTTTGTTACCCAATCGACTTGGTAGCCCAATCTTGAGGACTTGAGCCCGTTTAGAGCTTTGCATTAGAAACCGTCCACTTTGGTCTTGTGTGTTATGAGTTGGGCTTAGCTATGTGTTATAGTAAACAAATTGTTTGAATGGGCTTGAGCCCACTTCTGTCAAATTAATGAACCGCCCCCAAGTTGTATTATATAGGTTTACGTAATCTGTAGCAATGATAATCTCATACGTGAAAATCAAACCCTACCCCCCTCTCTCAATCGTTCTATCGGCAGTAGCTACCCCCTCTTCCATCAAGACTTTGTGTGGTTAGTGTTCATCTTTATGTCAACTATCTATGCAAATTTCTGATCTTGTTCTTGTGTGTTCTGGTTCATGCTAAGTAAAGGATTTTTTGTTTTAAATATTGCTATGAGATTTTTATCATGAGTTATGTACAGGACGTTAAGTGTGGCAATAGAATTCTTGGTTACTTTCATGAATTTATGGTAAAGAATCATGGGTGCACTAAGGTTGTTAAGCGATGTGTTAAAAATATACTAGAGTTCTTGATAATTGATATTGACTGATTGCATGATTTTATCCTTGATTAAAACCAAATCGTAACTCATGATGGGCATCTAATTATAGTTCTTGATTGTTCTTGGTTCAAAATTGCTATGTATAATGTTGTGATTAATGTTACTGATTGTTACTGTTATGTCTAATATTTGGAAACAAGTAGTTGGTATAATAATGATGTAAATATGGACAAGAAAGGTAGATATTCATTAGGGTCACATGTTTTTAGTAATATTGGTGGTCCAATAGATTGTAGCCAATGGTTTGACTAAAGTTGGATGATTTTGAATAAATGGCAGCCATGTAAATTTTGTAGTCTTAATATATTAGAACCATGTGCACCTCTTATTAGTTTTGTCAGAATAGTCAGGAATCATTAATGGTGATCGGTCGGCAAGAATGGTTTTATTATCTTTTAGATTGTGTTGATGGATTTGATTAAACATCATATATACTAACTGCTCGATAAATAATGTTACATTATATGTGCAACTGCAAACCGAACCATGCCTATATTAGTTTCTATTTGATGATCTTGTATGTGTTCTATTGTCGAATCCCATAAACCATAACCTCTCGCATGAATTTTATGGAATAGAGAATTATTTGATTGAAGTGGTAGCCTGATTATATCCGATGATGTATAGATATTAGCGGACCACGAATATAGAGATCATGATGGTTACTGAATAGATAGTTTTAAATTGTAACCATAGGGTGTAGTCACTAAACTGAGTGGGCCGGTTAGGTTGGGCTGCATTTATCGATTAGAATCAATCACTAGGTTGGATGCTTCCTTTGGGTTTGGGAGTATTTTGGGCCATGTCTATTTAGGAAATTTGAGTAGTTTATGTTCGTGCCAATGTGATACTATTTATGAAACTTGAATAGTGCGTGTAATTATATGAAACGTGATCTATGTGCTACTTGAATGCGTGAATAATTGTATACGAGTTTAATTAAGATGTGGTAATGGAAATAGGACGTGATTGACCCAAAGTTGCATTACCAAGTTAAACACTCTACCGAGCAAACCAAGGTGAGTTCACACTTTCTACAAGGCATGGGATTCCCAGGGGTTGGGAATGGGTAAAGGATTTGTACGGAAACTGCGTGATCTCCTTGTTTGGAACACGTACACACCCTCTTAATTGAAGGGTGACAACACGTACTAAGAACTTAATCGGAACCTGCGTAATCTCCTAGTTTGGGGATTTCGTACACACCCTCTTTATTGAAGGGTGACAACACGGATACTAGACCAACAACTCTATCATGAAGTCCCTCATTTTTATATCGACTTAATCGCCGAGCCAATGGCGAGCGGGTCATTAGTTAGATAGCGCTATTTAGGTTTGACAAGCCTCACACCGTGCCGCAGAGGACGGGCGTGAACTAATGGATCTGGGCACGTCAATGATGATAGACATTGACGCTAGGGCACCAACTTACTTTAGTCAGTGGTCGATATGGTAAACAGGTCTAGTGGTTAACATGGGGAAGCCCCCACCAACTATGGATATGTTTGGGAAACAGGGTAAACTGATTAACTTACAACTTACAAATGAATTCCTGGTTTTTGAAACAACTTAACAATGAACACCAACTGTGAACTCGCTCAACTTTGTTGTTGACTCGTTGTTACATGCCTTGCAGGTCGTTAGGTTATTTGCTGGAGCTTGCACGAGGAAGGAGTTGTTGTGGGACATGAACCGCTGTGTGTTCATGATCAACTTATAAAACGTTAAACTTATACTTGGGTTTTTGAACTTTATGCTTCCGCTAACTTTTAAATTTGGTCTTGGGAATTTGGTTTGGTGAACTTTAAACATTTGGTTTGCTATGGTTTTATTTTACATTACTTTGATTAAATGTTCGGTATGATTGGTGGTTTGATCCTGGTCAGTCACGCCTCCAAGCGGTGATACTCCGCATGTGGATTTTGGGGGTGTGACATTCCCTACCTACTATGGTCACCTAATGTGTTTGGTTGGATCCTAATGATCGACCAAACTGGGTCGGGTTCGAGGTATAAGCGATTTATTAGATCGCTTACCCTACGACCCTAGACAACGTGGTAATCAGTAGGCATAGTCCCAAGGGACTATGACCATCGTGATTACAATCACGTTGCGAAGTTCTAACGAACTTCGCATTGACCATTACTGGTCAACGCTGAAAGTCAAACAAAGTTTGACTTTCTGACTCGAAAAGCAGTAAAATAAGGAAAAGAACGAAAGAATACTTACGAAGGGTCCCCGAATGCTAACCTCGATTCAAAAATCTCAGGTATGAAACAATAGTTTCAACTTAGAGTTTCTCAAATCAAAGTTCTAGTGATTTTAGCAATGGGGGTGGATGGGTATTTATAGGAATACCCGAACCGTTAAGATCGTTTCATGGAAAACGTGCCTTAATCCCATCCGTACATGTGTTGCAAAGTTATGGTGTTTAGGTGTTTAAATTCCATCCATACATGTGTTGCAAAGTCATGGTGTTTAGGTGTTTAAATTCCATCCATACATGTGTTGCAAGGTCATGGTGCCTAAATTCCATCCTTATCCGCTGACTAAGCATTGTTAGAATGTGTGGTTGTGAATTAAACAACGGCTAATACATCGAATCTGGTCCCGAAAGTGCAAAACTGATCCAAATGACGCGACGCATGGATTTTTCTTATGCCGAACACTAAAATAAAATGTTTTAGTGCTTACATAAATTTTTGGATGTCCGGATGTATTCAGAACGTAAGTTATGCGCGAAAATGCAAACTTGTGCACTTTTTGACACTTTTAGTCCCTGAATGACCCAAAAGTTTATTTTAGCACACCGAACCCCTCAAAGCCTATTTCTAAGCTATGTAAAGGATATTTATGGTATGTTTAACTTATGGTCATGTTCCGGAATGTCTGTTACAGTTCAAATTGGCATACTTTCGCAGTTTGTCAACTTTAGTCCCTGTAAGCGATTTAACTAGATTTTGCCATACCAAAGCCTTCAAAACTTATATCTAAGTTATGTAATGGTTATTTAAGGTATGTTAAACCTATTTCACTATTCCGGAGTGTTTGTTGCATTAAACTGGTTATATTTACGCATTTGTGCGCGTATAACCTTCCAGAAAGTGATTTAGAGTTTGAAATCGAACAAGAGTTGATATGTGCAAAAGATACACATATTTATACAAGTCCAAAGTATGAAATACAATATTTCATTGGTTTGGCATTTGTTTGATGGTTGAAATGACACAGGTGTTACAGTTATGAAAAAATTAATTCTGTTACAACACTCCCCGACGTTTTCCGCCACGTTTTGTATGTTATATGTGGTCGGGTGTGACGGAGTGTAACTGTTGCAATCCCATCTTTGGATGGTAATGGTCATTCAATGGTGGAGGTAAAAATTGATTATGATTGGGAGCCTTTAAGGTGTTCATCTTGCTGTGTTTTCGGTCATGAAGATAGCTCGTGTCCTAAGAACCCTCAGATAAGTTTGTTTGGGGATGTTGAGAAGAATAATGATGACTTTCAGATTGTGGGTGCCAAAAAGAAGAAAGCTAATAACCAAGGTCTTCATATGAAAAATCAGAAACCTAAGTTGGTCATAGACCAGTTGTCAAACCTAAACCAAAATCGTCCTTGAGGAGTCCGCTGATTAACCAGGTTTCAACGTCGAACCCTTTTGACATCCTTAAGGATGATGACGGAAGTCAGGGAGGTGTCACTGTGGGTCGAGTGGAGAAGAAGGCTACGCAGTCAAGTGATAGGCAGGATTCGGATGAGGAGGAAGAGGTCGTTGAAGTTTATAATGAAACTATTCAATTTATGACCTTGGGTACTCATTCTTCATCTTCGAGAGCAGGGGCAAGCACCTCTTCCACAAAGTTCTCAAATGGATAGGCTTTTTTTGGTTCGTGTGAAGGGGTTGCCAGTGTGTGGCAACTTCATCTTTGATGATGGCAGTTGAGGGTTTTATGTTGTTTTGTTTTGTCTTGTCTTGTCTACTAGATATCTTTTCATGATGTATAGTAGGCTAGGTTATGGGGTGTCATAGGTCTATTTGTTTTGTTTGTCATACATATATGAGGCATGTCCCGTATATGAACTAGTGTGGAACACATCCTCACTACTTGCACTTAATTGCGGTTGTTTAAATAGAATCACCGGGGTAACCCTTTACCCAAAAAAAAGATCGTCCCAATTTCCTTCGAAATCAATTACACAGGCTCTAAGCATATCTTCCAGTGTTTGTATTGTTCTTTCGGTTTGTCCGTCTGTTTGTGGATGATAAGCTGTGCTTAGATTTAACCCGGTTCCCATTGCTTTTTGGAAACTTGTATTTCGTTACTCATGTTGTATTTATTTCAAATCTTTGTAATTGACTCTTAGTTATGGTTAGTCAGGTTACGGCTGATGAGGTTAGAAAGGCTATGTTTTCGATTGGTGCTGACAAAGCACCAGGGCCAGATGGTTACTCTTCAGCTTTCTTTAAGGGTGCTTGGTCGGTTATCGGGGAAGACGTGTCGAATGCTATTATTGATTTCTTCTCTACTGGTAAACTTTTGCGAGAATTAAACCATACTCTAATTGTCCTTGTGCCCAAAGTTGCTACCCCATCTAGTGTTACAGATTACCGTCCTATAGCGTGTTGCAATGTTTTGTATAAGTGCATTAGTAAGATTCTGGCGGATCGTCTTAAAGTGGCGCTAAATATGATTGTTAACGTTAATCAGTCGGCTTTTGTCCCGGGTCGGAAAATTTCGGACAACATCTTACTTACTCAGGAGCTCATGCACAACTATCATAGAAATGTGGGGCCACCTAGGTGTGCTTTTAAAGTTGACATTCAGAAAGCTTATGATACCGTTGACTGGAGATTTTTAAGGAATGTGTTGCTGGGTTTTGGGTTCAATATTAAGATGGTGGATTGGATTATGACCTGTGTGTCTACCCCATCATACTCTATTTGTGTTAATGGCAATGTCCATGGATATTTCAGAGGTAGACGTGGGTTACGGCAAGGGGATCCAATATCTCCGTATATGTTTACACTGGTTATGGAGGTTCTAACAGGTATCCTCCAACATGAAACAAAGATGGATTCTTCATTCAGGTTTCATAACAGATGTGAGAAGCAACAGATTATTAACCTTTGCTTTGCAGATGATCTTTTTTTATTTGCTAGAGGAGATATCGGCTCGGCGAAGTGTATTATGGCGGCCCTTACTAACTTCGCTAATATGTCAGGTTTGGTCCCTAGTGTCCAAAAGAGTACGATCTTCTTTTGTAATGTTCCCCAACAGGTGAAGAATGCTATCCTTAATGTTATGCCGTTTGTGGAAGGCTCCCTCCCAGTTAGATATCTGGGAGTTCCTCTTATTTCCACAAGGCTTCTATATAAGGATTGTAGTGTCCTCGTTGAAGGTTTAGAGAAGCGTATTTTGAACTGGAAGAATAAGATGCTCTCGTTTGCGGGGCGGTTACAGCTTATTTTGGCAGTCCTCTCTTCGATGCACATCTACTGGTCATCGGTTTTTATTTTACCATCTCGGGTGACGCATGATCTTGAAGCTAGAATGCGTAATTTTTTATGGAATCAAGATAGCTCGTATCAAAAAGGGAGGGCCAAAGTTTCTTTTTTTTTGGGTAAAGGGTTACCCCGGTGAATTTTATATCATCAAACGATAAAAACAAGTGAGGAAAAAGCAGACCTCAGTTCTCTAGTTTGACATGCCAAACCAGAGTATAAAACAAAGAAAACACGCAAACAAGCACACTAGTCTAGACACCATTGTCTTGACAAAAAACAAAATAAAAACTAGACTCTAACCACAATCGTCATCTTCATCAACAAGGCCACGCGGAAGACTCCACTCTTGTAAAATACTATCCACTTGAGTAGTTCTTTTAAACCTCATCGTGTGAAGTTTCATCCTAACAGTAGCCAAAATAATTTCCGTTAGCCGAACATCACTTCTTTTTCTAGGAGAGAACAAACGAGCATTCCTTTCCTGCCATACGAAATACCCCGCTGCACTCACTACCAACTTGCCAATCACATGCTTAGCATTCTTCGATCCCCGGCATTGCACTATATGATCATAGATGGTTTCCCAAGAATTAGCTATATCCTTTAAACCCGCTATTTCCTTAACACCCTCCCATACCCGAGTACTATACGGGCACTCAAAAAATAAGTGCTCGTGTGAATCCATCCCCGAAGTACACAGAGAACAACACATCAAGTTAAAGTTCATATTCCCCGAAGATAACCACCGAGCCATAATGTCTTGCGTCTTCAATTTCTTGTTAACCAAAAGCCACATGAAGAACGAATGACGCGGAATAGATTGCGAAAACCAAACCATATCCGACCATGGGACTTCATCCTGAGCGGTACGAATATCATTCCACACACTCGTAGTACAATAATCCAACTCCATACCCGAAGAAGACTTCCAAACCACCTTATCGCTAACCGGACGAGGATTGAAATTCTGAATGTCAAGGAGTATAGGGTAGCGGGTAATCCATGGAGCCGGCCAAAGCCATTCCCCACAGGGCCAAAGTTTCATGGAAGTCTATTTGCACCCCAAAGTATGAAGGAGGTTTGGGAATTAGACGGATTGGTGATGTTAATAAAGCTCTCATGACTAATCATATATGGAGTCTTATCACTAAACGGAAGTCTCTTTGGGTTGAATGGGTGCATGATTATAAACTAAAAGGTAAGAGTTTTTGGGTAGTAACGGTTCCTAATAATTGTTCTTGGAGCTGGAGAAAACTTCTTCAGCTTCGGCCAATTATAAGAAACCATTTGTGGACTACGCTTGGGGATGGGAGGTCGACATCAGCTTGGTATGACAACTGGTGTGAGTTAGGGCCGCTAGGTAATTTTTTGACTCCCAGAACCATTACGAGAGCAGGATTCAGATTGGATAACACTGTTGCGGATATTTATTCAGGAGGTGTTTGGCAATGGCCCGTGGCTTGGAGGGATTTATTTCCTGTCCTTATTCAACTAGATCATGTCCACCCGGTTGCAGGTAAGCGAGATATCCTTCAATGGCGGGTTGGTGATAATTTTTATGAGGTTTCGGCTTCACAGATTTGGGATTCTCTTCGGTATAGAGATCAGGAGATCGAGTGGACTAAAGTTATTTGGTTCGCACATTGCATTCCGAGGCATTCGTTTTTATTATGGCTGATTATGAGGAAGAAGTTACTCACTCAAGATGTTATTCTCAGCTGGGATCTTACAAGGAGAAAAAACATGAACATGATGTGCTGCTTACTTTGTTATGAGAACCATGATTCTCATAAACATTTGTTCTTTGAATGCAAATTTTCATCGGAGGTTTGGGCTTTGGTTCGGGTTAGAGCGAGTATGGATAGTGTTAATCCAAAGTGGGAGGATATTATTACATGCTTAATGGCCAGGTCGTGTTCTAAGTTAGCTGCTGATTATGTTAGCAGACTATTGGTGGCGGCAAGTGCTTATTTTATATGGCAGGAGCGTAATTCTAGACTGTTTAAAAACCAGATGAGACCTCCGGAGCAAGTATATCAAGTGATTATCAAGACCGTACGATATAAGCTTATGGGAGTAAAGATGAAGCGGACGGATAGAGTTCGAAAGCTTTTAGGTGAATGGGAGATTGCGGATGCTGATAATGATGGTGATGGCGGTTGATTAGTTTTGTTTTGTTTTCTTTTGTTTGTTTAGATTGTAGTCTAGTTGTTGGTTAGTCAGATTGGTGTTTTCTAGTTTTTCTTGGTGTACAGTCATGGGGCATGTCTCATGATTGAACTAGTGTAGACTCTCTACGCTACTTGTTTTATTCGGTTGTGAATATATAGAATCACCGGGGTAACCCTTTACCCAAAAAAAAAATGAAATGGAAATTTATTAATTAAGTACTTGTCACAAATAGTGTTATGAAGTCTCTTGCAATCTATTTCGTCTCACTCCGATGTTTCCGCCATCGATTGGTGTGTGACAGATTGGCATCAGAGCCATAACTATAGGGAATTAGGGAAAAAAATTGCCATGCTTTTGACCTAGTCTATAGTTAAGCACGAAATTCGACTATACTTTTTTTTTGGGTAAAGGGTTACCCCGGTGATTCTATATATTCACAAGCAAAAAGAACAAGTAGTAAGGAGACGTCCTTACTAGTTCAATCATGAGACACACCCTCATGAAAGTGAACAAAGAAAAACAAAAGACAACCAAGCGAAACAAATATATCAACCACTAGACTACAATCTAGACAGACCCAACTCAAAAACAGAAAATTTATCCAGGATCCATCATCAGGTCTGCTCCATTAATATCCCATTTCTCCAGCAGCTCACGAACTCTAACTGTGTTCTTGAATCTAAGCCCCATCAACTTGTACCGAACATTTTCTAGCACAATCTGACTAATAGTATCCGGCGACCATACTTGTTTCACATGCTATTTTATTGAAACATCTTTATGTGCTATTCTTGAAATGTCTTTTACATGTTATTTTCTTGAAATGCTTTATGTGCTTATACTTGTTATTATTATTTAGAACATTCATCTTTTACACGTTTATACAAAAATCGAAACCACTCGTAATACATAAACGAGACGACTTCACCAAAATAGGCGTGAAACCCACAATTTGGTGAACAACTCTCAATCCATCTACTTTTCCTTTTTACATGAAATTCACCATGAAGATAAGAGTGAAATCCTCACCTTGATAGAGAAATTCAAATTTCAAATTCTAGTGGACCCTCGTCAAAGTGTTGAAATTAAATTTTGACCCGACGAGTACCAACCACACTTAGGATACGAAATCGCCAAGTTAGGGGTGAAACCCGCACCTTGTCGACTAGTTCCACTCCTTGATTTTCATAATCCCGCCAAGTCTCGAAATTTCAATTGATTTGGGACATGTAGTAACCGGAAGGGTAAATACCGTTAACCGACTTGTCGGCGAGAGTATTTTACCTATTAGGCCAAAGCATGCTCCTCAAATTCAAAAGGCTTTTCGACCACTTTGGTTAGTCAAAGTTCCGTTTTGGAACCATCCAAATTTTAATCAAACATGTGTTTCTATTATTTATCTTATACGATGCAATCTTTCAAATTCAAACTAATTTCCGATATTCTCTTTTCACACACACAACATATTAAATCATTTCATACGTTTATACATATGCATGATTTCATAAAATTTTATTTATATTTCTTATAACAACAAATGGAGACATATCATCAAGATAGGAGAGAATTCCTTACCTTGACGATTAACTCCACTCCCTCTTTCTTAAAACGACCTCACCAACGAGTTAGGGGTGATTACCTTACCTAGGTGATCGTTACCAAAAATTTTCCTTCAAAATATCTTATTATGCAAACCTGATCATGTTCTATACCTAAATCATTTATCATTATTCAAAATACCTACTTATACCGATTTCAAAATACATTGTTTTATCAAACGTACTTCTTATCCTACAATCTATTTTTCACTCAACTCATATACACGAGAATCTTAATCATGTCTTAAAACATTTTATTACCCGAATTTTAAAACCTTATGAAATGCTACCTATCAATGTAATCAGTCCAATGAATCTCTTGCCCATGAACTTCATATTCGACTTAATCACTAAAACACACACTCACGTTATACCACCATACTAAAGACTTCCATTCTCAATCGAAATCCAAGCCAACTTTCTGTATACTTATAAGATCTTATAGATATTATATGATCGTTTTACCAAAGACTCTTTTCAACATCAACGAATCATTTGTTAATTTTTTTTTCAATAATCACTAAGTCCATTTTGCTAAATTTCTTTTCTAAGGATCAACGTTTTCATAAGAACCTCCAAAATTCAAAATGTCTTACTTTTTTTTTGGGTAAAGGGTTACCCCGGTGATTCTATATATCAACAAAACCAATACAAAACAAGTAGTATGGAGAGACCATACTAGTTCAAACATGGGGCATACCCCATGAAAGTAAACCAACAAACACACGACACCCAAATAAAACAACTAGACTACTAAACTAGACAGGGATCAACAAAAAACACTATAGAAAATCAGCCCCATCTAATAAACGAGTATCACAGATCTCCCATGCACGAAGCAGTTCCCTCACCTTCATAGTGTCCTTAAACTTCACTCCCATAAGTTTATAACGAACCGTATGAAGAATTGTATCACATAAAATGTCTTACTTTGATGCAAATGAAACACACCTATTATCTCCGAAAACCTTTTTCTACACCGCTTAATTCGTCTTTTAAATTTCAAAACACGTGGGCTATGAGACTTCATGAGGACCGACAATCTTCAACATACGTAAACTTTTTAAAACAAAAGTAGCATTTCCATTCATTACAAAATATGTTATGCATACCCAATGAATACTTTATATTTCCTTGCATTTACAAACTATATTCTACCTTCCAAATCAAACTCGATCTATTTTGATTCAATAAACTCAATATTTCGCTTAAACAACTATACATGTAATTCATCATACACAATTTAATCGATACCTCGCGACAAAATCTCTTATAGCATTCGTTTTACATATTCAAATTTCTCGAGCGTTTTATATGTCCAAATTTGTTATGCTTCAACATACACTATATGCGTAATTTTTATTATTCGTACCTACACTTATACTCATACGTTTTATGCTTATACTTATACTCATACTTTTTATGCTTACACTTATACTCATGTTACTCGTACGTTTTATGTCTATACTCATACTTACGTGAATATTCATACTTAAACTTATATTATGCCATACTTTCATTCACACTCATGATTCATACATTCGTACCCGTGCGCGAGTGGAATCCGAGGGATTCGCTTACGTGGGTCCCATACATACTTAAGCATGGACTTGCTTATACACTGCATTCTTATACGTACTCATTCATATTTTCAAATACCTTAATTCATATGCAACTATTACAAGCTATGCAGATCATGCGACGATCGGTATAATCGCGAGTGCACACGGGGTTATAGTGATAAGCGCATGAGAACCATATAGTGTACTGCTGTATATGGTAAGACACGGAACGTAACATGACACCGGATACGAAACGAACGTAATATGGCCAAAACATGGTGGATACGCCGCTGGTACTTCCTATATATAAGTGTTTTCACCATGTTACCAAACTTTCGTAAAACGTGCTATGAGAAATTCAGTGTTTTGCAGACCTTTGGACCTAATATAAATTTTAGACAACTCCCAAACGCATTATATCCGATTATCCACAACGAGACCTCATTCTTAACACCTCACCTTCGTCTATCCGATACTTATACTATTCTGATACTCGTAATTCGCCCATTAGATCAATCGCCCACTTTTCATATCTCCCATTTTCTCCATTATCCTTGTCCTTATTCGAACCCCGTTTACAATCAAGTCTGTTTAAACGTTCGAATCCTAACTTATCTCCTTACCTTAAAACTATCTTCTTATTCTTGTACTAACATACTTAGTAGACCGTTATCACTTTATTTTAAAAGTACCAAACCTTTTCATCCCTCTCAATAAACAATTTTTACGAATGTGTGATTTTATACTATCCTTAAAAACTTCCTATTTAAACTACCCCACTTTCCATCAAAATACAAACCGTTCCGTACAAAATCTTCCTTCTTAATACGACAAATTTTTAATACATCTCCAATTTAAGTTATTCAAACTGGCTTAAACTCGCTTTACCTATACGCACCTACACGTTTTTAATTATGTTTGGTACCTCAACTTATTTTGGACAAAACGAACTCCTTTGCAAACGCATCTTGTCATTCCTCAAAATTTCATACTTTTTACGTTTCAAAATTTTCGAGTCTCAATTTTAATCACCCTTTTTGCTAAGACTCTTTCAAATCTTCCTCTTAAATAAATTTCGGGACGAAATTTCCTAAAGGAGGGGAGACTGTAACGCCTCACTTTTCGCAGCTTTCTGTTTTTAGAAAGTTCATCTTGTAATTCTATTTTCTGAAACCCGTTTCCTTTGTAATCGTATTTCGTTTCAAGCTATTGTAAATCCGAGACTTGATCGTAATGAAAGGAATCTTTTATATGAAATATACATTGTTTATAAATTATTTATACATTGATACATACGTTTGTTTGACACATGATTCGTAATTCGCATAAACATAAGCTTAACTCGTAAACAATGATTGTGTATTCGTAATCCCTGAATCTTCATACATTCAAACACTTGGTTATTCGATTATAAGATTAAGTTGTATGTTTTTTTTCTTCACTTGATCATACCAAACTATAAACCATACATACTTGTTACATTTCATGTGTTATACACACCTATGTTATCACACTTTTCGCTAAATTAAAACATGTCATTTATGCATTTTGGACCTTGTTACAAGTTACATACATACTAGACACCATGTAACACTTTATTAAACATCAAATATATACCTTCTAATGTAAAAAAAATAAAAATTATAGGGCTGTTAACAGCCTTGCATCAGCCCACTTAAATTCTTTGTTTTGAGTTATTCAGCCCACTAAACACTTACAAAGCCCAACCCAATGAAACCCTAATCCATCCCCTATATAACCCAAGCCTCCTCCAAGCATTTTTCACTTTCTAAACACTCTCCATTCACTCTCAAACACTCCAAACCGTAGCTGACTTCTGAAGTTCGAGCAGATTAATACTACTTCACTAAAGTGAGCATAACTCACTCAATTCTTATCCGATTCACTGGATTCTTTTTGCTACTTCTTTGTATTGACCTTAGCTACATTTCCATGGGTTTTCCCTGGAAAATCAGAGCCTGGAACGTCGCCAAAAGGGCTCCAAAGTTGACTGATTTTTCTGTTCATGTTTCAATCTTTGATAAACTTGTTTAAACTTGAGGAAACTCATCTCAAACCTATGTCCTTATGCTTATAACCACATCTATGGTTAGTTAGGCTTAAAAACAAGGTTGAGACATTCAAAATCAGAGGTATAAACCTCACAAACTTTCTGTTTTGTTCAAGGGTTTAACCCACAAGTGATGTTCAAGTTCAAGACTTGATGTTTGTATGATTTATGATTAACTTGGGTTATCCTACTTAAAAATCCACACATTGCTTGATGATTTCTCATAGATTAGTTGTTCATATTCTTGTATTACTTGTAAGTTCTTGACTCTCCTTGTATGTTCATAACATTAAGTGTAGTGGTGAACACTTAGAGGTGCCTAAATGGAAGACTTTTCTTCCTACCTCCTACATGAATTCTATGACACTTAAGAGGTTCCTAAATGGAGGATTCATCCTCCTACCTCATGCTTGAACTAATGGACTTATTGATATATTACATAACATATATAATATTTATATAAACTATCCAAATATTCGAACCCTTGATGATAAATTTGTGTTCATTCGTCAAAGTACTAGATTGCATCATCTAAGACCTAAAACTTGTTATGATTCTAATGGGTGTTCTACCCATGAAAACATTCTAACCCTTGGGGTTTCATAGTGTCAAACAAGTATTATGTGTTAAAAGATGATTACTTTCATATGTTATATTCTTATGTTTTAAATTCCAAATCTCGACTCTAAACATACCTTGAACTTTAACCCTTATACATTTGATCTCCTAATCTCATTGCTCGTCAACAATTGGATAATCGGAAAGCATATGCAAATTTTGTGAGTATACTTGACCCATTTTACCTTTTTCACACTTTTGGGTGTAACATGTTTTTATATACAAAATACACTTAGTATACATACTCTTATGCAAATACATAAACAAACAATCCAATACATGCTTACTATTTGTTATGCTTGATTCGTGTTTTCTGGGTGATTATTATGTGATGAACTTGTCATTAACTTCGTACGAGCCTCCACTTAACATGTATAGCGCTATAGGAGTAACGCACCGCCCGTGAACGAGAGGTCATGTTAGGTTTATTCATTCATACTTGTGTAAACAGAGGGTTGACTTGTAAATCGCATGCCAGTTTAATACGTTAATCTTGATAAGTAGGTTTGCCATGTGGATTGTTCCTTGTCATTTTTATACTTATATACTACACACCAAACTTGTGTGATCGCCAATACTTTTTGTATTGAACTACACTTTTAAAACATGTTGCAAGTTTGGCGATGATGTTGGTGATGCATGGAATCTAGTAGGATGCTTAGATACACACTTTAAATTTGTATTCTTATTGTATTGTATTTCGTTACTCATGTTGTATTTATTTCTAATCTTTGTAATTGCTCTTTAGAAATGAAATGGAAATTTATTATTTTAATACTTGTCACAAATAGTTTTATGAAGTCTCTTGCAATCTATTTCGTCTCACTCCGATGTTTCCGCCATCGGTTGGGGTGTCACATTCAAAAACATGCGAGTCGATGATTGGTCGGTTATTACTAGCAGTAACGACCTACATGATATGGCAGGAATGGAACGCAAGGTTTTCCAACAACCTCTTAAGACCGCTGGAGCTATTAACAGAATGTATTCTCAACACGGTGCGGTTAAAGCTGCATTCCTTCAAGTTCAAAGCAAATGATCGAGTCAAAAGGCTTCTTCAACAGTGGAAAGTGGAGAATGCAGAATTGTTTGATGATGATTAATTATATTTTGATGTAACCTAGTAATAGGGTGTTTGCTTGAGAACTAGAGAGTACTCAGCTCTCTACTTGTTTTGTTTTTGATAGTTTTAATACAATCACCGGGGTAACCCTTTACCCAAAAAAGTTTCTCATTTACCTCTATGTCCTTAAGAGGTATCACTAATGATTCGTCTGCTAAGCATTTCTTGAGATTGCATACATGAAACACATCATGTATTCCTGCCATTTCCTCTGGCAGTTGTAGCTGATAAGCTACGGGTCCTATTCTTCTAATAATCTCAAAAGGTCCAACATACTTGGGGCTTAGCTTTCCACTTTTAACGAATCTAACTACTCCTTTCCATGGAGAAACTTTTAATAATACTGTATCTCCTACTTGAAATTCTAAAGGTTTTTGTCTGTTATCTGCATAACTCTTTTGACGATCTCGTGCTGCTTTTAGTCTTTCCTTGATTTGAATTATCTTATCTGTCGTTTCTTGCACTATCTCAGCTCCAGATGGTTGCTTTTCTCCAATCTCTGCCCAACTTACTGGAGTTCGGCACTTTCGTCCATAAAGTTCTTCAAAAGGTGCAACATTAATGCTAGTATGATAGCTGTTATTGTAGGAAAATTCTATTAATGGTAAATGATCGTCCCAATTTCCTGTAAACATGAATAACTGGCAAGCAAAAACCCTAGTTCTCTCTCTCTATTGGAGAAAAACGACCCCTTTCTACCTTGACCTAAAATTCGTGTTACTTGATGATCGTAGGGATTGTTTGTGTGATTAGAGTCTCATGAATTCTGATTTACCCTTACAATTCAGTATAATCATTCTTTGATTCTTTTTTTAGAGATTAGGGTTACGTTTTTTCTTCTCTACACTTGGCTGCCGTTGTTATTTTGGTTTCGTTGATAACTGGTTTGGGTATACAAAGAGAGATTGTGTTTGCTGCATTTACAAGGGTTGCTTGCTGCATAGTTTCTTCATCTGATTCATCTTTTCTTAAACGAATTTGTGTTTGACGGCTGCTAGGGTTTGTTAGGTTTCTTTTGTCAAGTTTCTTTTGTCTGGTTTCAGCCGTCATATCTATTCTGTTTGATCAGATTAGGGTTTTCACATAAGATTGTTGGTCGACATCTCTAAGGAGATCAGTTTCGTGCATTCGTGATACAATTCTGATCAGATTAGGGGTTGACGAAAGGCGTGGATTAGTGAAGTGTGGCGGCCTTGGTTTAGGGTTTCATTGCAGCCTTAAACTAGGGTTTATCGCATTGTTCATATTCAAGACACATCTGATTGCCTATACCGAATGGATGAGAAGAAAACAGCTGGGGTTTTTTCGCAAAATCGCGGTAAACCCTCATTATCTTTCAAAGATTTTGCTAATCGTGTAATAGATGTCGAGGGTAATACTTGGTTACCCCGAAGAGGATCAGTTCAGAACCCAATCGAACCCAGAAAATTCAATGTAATTGATAAACTTGCGAAATTGTCTGTTCTAATTCACGTGGAGAAATTGCAGCCAGATATTAGGGCTTCGGATTGTGAAGGGTCTGGTTACCCGAACATGGGGTTCACGCCATTATCTGGTTCCAATGGTTTGAATGTGTCGGATGGTCAAGGGAAACGGGGGGTTGCGGATCGGGTATCTTTCGCTAAAGTGGTTACAAACTCTAAAGAGAATGTAAAAGTGAATTGAAGAATTACCCTAAGCTCTCTCTCCTGGGCGATTTTGCTTGTTCATCATGAAACCTAATTTCTATGCGATTCGTTTGTATAACAGTCTGTGATTAGAGGTTTGTTTATCAAATCTTTATAACGAACTCGTTAACAATAGTAATCAATCTGAAATCAGGGTTTTTATTTCGTTTCTGTTTCAATCGCCACCTTAGGTGCAGTCTTGATATCCTGACTTATTAATCTGGTTGATATTGGTCGCGGTTAACTGAGATTAATTTAGCTAGATTGATTCTCTGGGTTAATCTGTTAGGATTGATATTCGGCTCTAGGGTTTCAGGATTAGGGTTTTACTTTTTGTCTTTTGTTCTTCGGTTTCTTGGATTCGTGGACGTATCTGGGTGTGCATGCTGGTGTCTGTTACGTTGTTTTAGAGAGAGGTGTGTTTCTACAGATGATTGATCGTGATCTGAATGGGAGTAACATCCCAATAGATCAGGAGAATCGAGGTTTGGTTGATCAGTATGGGTTTCCTTTACCCTCGGCGTCTACGGATGGTTTGCAAGATTCAGAGTCTAAAGAGTTAGGCGCTACTCCGGGATCAGTTCCTGTCCGAGGAATTGGTCTACGTGTGACTAACATTGAAGGAAAACCCTTCTTGCCGAGGAGAGGTATGTTTTTCTCCAATAATACTTCGGTCATTGATGGGCTTGCTGCTATATCCAAACCTATCAACTTTGAAAGTGTGGAGAAGGTGAATATTCCTGATCAGGGTACCAGTAGTCAGGATGCGAGTAGTCAGCAAGCTCCTGTAAATGTAGTAAAGCCACCATCTTATGCTGATTCGGTTAGAGGAGCTAATGCGATGAAGGTGAATTTTCGAACGTTAGCGACTGATGAGAAACAGGATGGGTGTGATGTTGTCCTTTCTAGAGATTCGGTCAGAGTTGTGCATGATAAGCTTGCTAACACGTTGTATGGGTATTTTTTGGGGGATCGGGTTGCTTATCCCGTGGTGGAGTATTATGTGAGAAATAATTGGAAGCGGTTTGGCTTGCAGAAATCAATGATGAATGCCAACGGTTTTTTCTTTTTCAAGTTCGCTGATCAAGCAGGTATGCAAAAGGTTCTTTCGGAGGGGCCATGGATTATTCGATCTCAGCCGTTGTTCTTAGAAGTTTGGTCACCGTCGACAAAGCTTGAGAAGAGAGAAGTGAAAAAGGTTCAGGTTTGGGTGAAGTTTCATGAGGTTCCTTTAGCGGCATATACGGAGGATGGGTTAAGTTTAATTGCAACAACTATTGGTGTGCCAAAAGCTTTGGATTCGTTTACTACCTCAATGTGTGTGGATATGTGGGGTAGAAGTAGTTTTGCTCGTGCTCTGGTAGAAATTTCAGCTGATACTGATCTCAAGGAGGAGTTAACTATTGCGGTCCCTTGTATTGATGGGGATGGGTTTGTAAAGGAGAAGGTCTATGTTGAATATGAATGGTGTCCTCATAGGTGTGGCCGATGCTGTGTTTTTGGCCACAATGAGGATAGTTGCCCTTTGCAGCCTTCTAAGGTATCTAAAGACAGACCTCAACAGAGCAAAGTTACTGGTTATGACAAGAAGATGAAACAGCCGATTCAGGATGGTGGTCATTCAAAGCGTCAACCTATTGTGGATGAAGATGGGTACACAACTGTGCAAGGTAAGAAGGCAGCTAGAAAGGTTGGTTTTAATGTGAATAAACCAAAGCAAAAATTTGAGTATCGGCCTGTTGTGCCCAAACCGAAGGATGTAAACAAGGCAACGAAAGCTGTAGATAACTTTGTATCCTCTAACCCATTTGATGTGCTGAATAAAACGGATCTAGATGAGAACATTGGGAGCTCGAAGGGAGGGGATGGTGGAGATCAAGACTCGGATGATGACGAGGTGACGGAGGTTTATAATGAAACATGTGATTTTATGCTTCAAGGGACTAAAAAGCCGACTACTAACATAGGAGCAAGCACTCCTAATCAGATGGTTACTGATGATTAGTATTGCTGCCTGGAATATAAGGGGGTTGAACCGCCCCCTTAAACAAAAGGAGGTTCGGAATATTGTAAAAGATAATAATCTGAGTTTATGTGCTATTTTGGAGTCTCATGTAGATGTGGGTAACCTTCAGAAGGTTTGTAAGTTTGTGTTTCGGAATTGGGAGTGGACATCTAATGGTGGGCAATGTAATAAAGGTGCTAGAATAATTATTGGCTGGAATCCGGATGTTTTTGATGTTATGGTATTGCATCAGACCTCGCAGGTCATGCACATTCAGGTCCGCTTTAAGGTTGACAATAAAATGATGTTTTGCTCAATTGTGTATGCCGCAAATTACTATATTTCGAGAAGGGAATTATGGCATCAACTCTCGGTTCATAAGGTGCTGGTGGGGAATCAACCGTGGGCTATTCTGGGAGATTTCAATTCAGCTCTAAACATTGAAGATAACTCTTTGGGAACTTCTACTATATCGGCTGGTATGAGAGATTTCCAAAACTGTCTTCATGATATTGAAGTTTTTGATATCAATAGTTCTGGTTTACATTTTACTTGGAATCAAAAACCGAAGGAGGGTGTGGGTTTGTTGAAGAAAATTGATAGAGTTTTGGGAAATACTCAGTTTGTAGCGGAGTACCCGAATTCAGTGGCTATATTTCATCCCTACAGGTTGTCTGATCACTGCCCGTGCATACTTAAAATACAGAAACATGAGGTGCTGAAACGTCGTTCTTTTAAGTTTGCAAATTTTCTGATTCATAAACCGGACTTTTTGGATATTGTTAAACGGGCCTGGGAGATAGATATTGATGGTGTTCAACAGTTTCGTGTTGTTAAAAAATTACGAGCGATGAAAGCTCCTCTTAGAGCGTTGCTGTTCAAACAAGGAAATTTACATAAGAATGTTTGTGAACTTCGAACCAAGCTGGATAGTATTCAAAGTCGCATTGATATGGACCCGTTGGATGTCACACCCCGACCGCGTAAAACAACAAATCGCGGCGGAAACATCGGGGCGTGTTGTAACAGAATTAATTGTTTCAAATCCATGGCAAACAAAGTTGTATTTTATTTATTAAACAATAGTTACATTGTCTTAACACAGGAAATACAGAGTTTATAACATAATTAAACAAAGTCTATCATCGTTTTTAGTCTCTAAGGCACAGGTCCGCCCTAGTGTCCTGATCAACATCCTATGGAAAAGCACCTGAAAACACATGTGAAAGTAGGTACGTCAGCATAAAAATGCCTGTGAGATACATAGGTTTTGTGAAAATAAGAGTCATGACTTATGTTTGAGAAAATGTTTAGTCATGAACCTTGTAATTTGATTTGTTTTGTAAATCACTTGAAAAACGATAAGATCAGATGATATGTATAATTAAGAGAATAATGTATGGTTAAATGAATAACCATTGTAAACTGAGTTTGTATAAGATAAGTTGTTTGTAAAACAATGTATTGTGAAAAGTATGTTATTTGTATAAAATGTTATATGTCTCAAACTGAAATGATTCAAATAACGTTACGACATGTAATACCATACAAACACTTATATATAGGAAGTACCAGCGGCGTATCCACCATGCTTGTATCGTATTACACACGCATCGTTACTTAATCACTTAATCAAACCAAACCAAACAATGTAAAATGTCTATGTTTAAACCAATAGTCAAAAGCCCTTGTATAAACCATGTCAAATGTTGATAATCCAAAAGTAGTCAAGTAATGTGTAACAAATGTTATGTATGGTAAGTAAAATCAGACTACTTAAGCCATAAGTAATAATGTACAAAACAAAGTATTTTGAATATATCAAAAAGTTATGTTTTGCAAAGTGATGCATGATACATTGATACAAACATTTATGTGGTAAGTTAACGCATACATTCAAGCCTTGAGACAGTCGGATAACCCTTTCAGTCAAGGTTATCAAAAGAATTGTATTCGGATTCAGTCATTCCTTACATCCAAACAAACCCGGGATGTCAGGAATGGGATTTGTCAAGTCCTATGGTACCACCACTTACTCCCGAGCGGCGTAGCAAATGTTAATGAACGTAATAAAGACCCGTTTGTGCAAACCAAATGTTATAGCAGTCGTATACATGTCATATGAAAACAATGTACTAAGTATGCTAAGTTAACATACAAAGCAGAAAAGTCATGTAAATCAATGTGCTTAGCATGTTATCAGTCAACATACATAGCAGAAAAGTCATGTAAATCAATGTGCTTAGCATGTTATCAGTCAACATACATAGCAGAAAAGTCATGCAAATCAATGTGCTTAGCATGTTATCAGTCAACATACATAGCAGAAAAGTAATGAAATCATGTACTATAATGTACTAACAAACATAGTCGGTATATGATATGAAAACAGGAAAGCATGAAAGTAACAAGTAGGCACATGTGTTCCACCCCAAAACAGTTTGGAAAACAGTAAAAGAGGGGTCTATGTACTCACTTGATATTGCTCAGATGTCTAAAGATAACCACCAAGTAATGCTAGAGATCTCGGAATCAAACGGCACCTACTATAGGTAACTATGTTAATAAACCGGACCTAGATCGGAAGATTGGGTAGCATTAGGGTTTGTAAACCAAACGAGTGTAGAGACTCGTGTCATTTGGTTTAACAAAGCCTACATACTAAATGAAACTTAACATAATTGTTTACGACCCATTACGACCCGTTTAGGAAGCTTATGCTACTTTAACGCGTCGTGCGCGTGAAACGCGTTCGGACCGCCTAACTAGTCCTATGACAAGTATTATATGCCTAAACATGTTACATAATCAGTTACGTGACAAAGGTTTAGGTTACATATGCTTAATTACCAATTATACATGAAAAGGGTATTCTGGTAATTTACCTAAGGCATATAAACTACCTATCATACAACTACTTAAACGATGTGACCATAGGGTATAACCTCGGAAGGTTATTCCCTACCTACTATGGTCACCTAATGTGTTTGGTCGGATCCTAATGATCGACCAAACTGGGTCGGGTTCGAAGGTATAGGCGATTTATTAGATCGCCTACCCTACGACCCTAGACAACGTGGTAATCAGTGGGCATAGTCCCAAGGGACTATGACCAACGTGATTACACTCACGTTGCGAAGTTCAAACGAACTTCGCATTGACCATTACTGGTCAACGCTGAAAGTCAAACAAAGTTTGACTTTCTGACTCGAAAAGCAGTAAAATAAGGAAAAGAACGAAAGAATACTTACGAAGGGTCCCCGAATGCTAAACTCGATTCGAAAATCTCAGGTATGAAACAAACGTTTCAACTTAGAGTTTCTCAAATCAAATTTCTTGTAATTTTTGAAGCATGGGGGTGGGGTATTTATAGTTTTAGGTCCACCGTTAGGATCGTTTCATGGAAAACGTGCCATGATCCAAGTCGTACATGTGTTGGAAGCTTATGGTAACTAAAATTCCATCCTTATCACATGACTAGACAATTAGGAACATGTGGTTGTGGATTAAACATGTGAAATCTGCTGTTAGAAACAATGCATCTGGTCTGGAGACCCCATACGCATCGTATGGTATATATACCATACGCATCGTATGGTGCAAGTTTGGCAGAATTACAGTTTTGGTCCCTGAACTGTATTTAGGCCATTTTTGACACGTTTAAGGCCCGTTAACCCCATTTCAAAGCTCAAAAATGAAGTTAAAGTATAGGGAACTTAAAATGTGCTCAAAAAATATCTCGAATGTCGGTTCGTTTAACCGTACGAACGCGATGTTCGCTTAATTACGACGGAATGCGCATAAGCGCGAAAAACGAACCAAATGACGCGACGAATGGATTTTTCTAATGGCGAACACTAAAATAAAATATAGTCATGCTCACATAAATTTTTGGATGTCCGGATGTATTCAGAACGTAAGTTATGCGCGAAAATGCAAACTTGTGCACTTTTTTGACACTTTTAGTCCCTGAATGACCCAAAAGTTTATTTTAGCACACCGAACCCCTCAAAGCCTATTTCTAAGCTATGTAAAGGATATTTAAGGTGTTTTTAACTTGTGGTCATGTTCCGGAATGTTCGTTACAGTTCAAATTGACATACTTTCGCAGTTTGTCATATTTAGTCCCTGTAAGCGAATTAACTTGTTTTTGCCATACCAAAGCCTTTAAAACTTATTTCTAAGTTATGTAAAGGTTATTTAAGGTATGTTGAGTATATGTTGATTTTCCGGAGTATTTCTCGCATTAAACTGAGTACGTTTACGCACTAGTTTGCGTATAACTCTCCAGAAAGCGATGTAGAGTTTGAAATTGAACAAAAGTCAAAACATGAAAAATGTAAAACATAACAAAACAAACATTGTGATCAAATAACATTGTTTTATTGATAATAGAACTGTTCATAGTGATTACAAGCACAGTTGTTACAGTCTCCCCTACTTGTGGAAATTTCGTCCCGAAATTTATTTAGAGGAAACTCGTGGAAAAAGATGCGGATATTTCGCTTTCATTTGATCTTCGCGTTCCCAAGTAAACTCGGGTCCACGTTTAGCTTCCCAGTGAACTTTGACCAAAGGAATGCGCTTGCGTTTAAGCCACTTGACTTCACGTTCCATGATTTCCACTGGTTTCTCAACAAATTTCAGTGTTTTGCCAACACGAATTTCGTCAAGTGGTATGGAGAAGTTCTCATCAGCTGTACACTTCTTGAGATTGGATATGTGAAAAGTTGGATGAACATTTCCAAGTTCAGGAGGTAACTCAAGTCTGTAGGCTACCTTTCCGATTCTTTCGACGATCTTGAATGGTCCAACGTATCTAGGTGCAAGTTTTCCTTTCTTTCCAAATCTGATCACACCTTTCCAAGGTGAGACCTTAAGTAATACTCGATCACCGACTTGAAATTCAAAGGCTTTGCGTTTTGGGTCCGCGTAAATCTTCTGACGGTTTCTAGCTGCCTGAAGGTTATCACGAACTTTCTTGACCTTGTCAGTTGTCTCTAAAATGAGGGCAGGTCCAGTAAGTTGAGCCTCGCCGATCTCATTCCAGCAGACTGGTGAACGACATTTTCGACCATAGAGAGCCTCGAAAGGAGCCATTTTGATGCTAGTGTGATAACTGTTGTTGTAGGAGAATTCAATCAATTTAAGATGTGAATCCCAGCTACCACCAAAATCGATCACACAAGCTCTTAGCATATCCTCCAGAGTCTGGATTGTTCTCTCAGATTGACCATCTGTTTGCGGATGATAAGCTGTTCTCAGATTAAGTTGGGTCCCCATAGCAGTTTGCATGGTTCTCCAAAAGTGAGAAGTGAAACGAGCATCTCTGTCAGAAATGATGTTCAAAGGAACACCATGTCGAGCTACAATTTCATCCACATAGATTTGAGCAAGTCTGTCAGCAGGAAAATCCTCACGGATTGGCAAGAAATGTGCTGACTTTGTAAGACGATCAACGACTACCCAGATGGCATCATGACCTTTCTTTGTGCGCGGGAGTTTGGTAACAAGATCCATAGTAATGTTTTCCCATTTCCAAACTGGGATCTCTGGTTGCTCCAATAAACCAGAAGGACGCTGATGTTCAGCCTTAACCTTAAGACAAGTAAGGCATTTTGATACGTATAAGGCAATGTCTTTCTTCATACCAGGCCACCAATAGTGAATACGAAGATCCTTATACATTTTATCTGAGCCCGGATGAATAGAATAACGTGACTTATGGGCTTCATCCATAAGCAAGGTACGAAGATCATCCTGGCTTGGGACCCACAAACGGTCCATGAAGTAATATGATCCATTGTCCTTTAGTTCCAGAGCAGGTGTTATGTGATAGGGAAATTCCTTATCCATAAAACCTTGTGAAACACAAGATTGTTGAGCTTGAGCAATGTGTGCTTGAATATCAGATCGAGCTTGAATAACAGATTGAACACGTACACAATGAAGCTTAGTACGTTCCTTGCGACTCAATGCATCAGCTACGACATTCGCCTTACCAGGATGGTAGCGAATTTCGCAGTCATAGTCGTTTAAAAGCTCAACCCAACGTCGTTGCCTCATGTTGAGTTCTTTCTGGTTGAAGATATGCTGAAGACTTTTGTGGTCAGTGAAAACCACACATTTTGTACCATACAAATAGTGTCTCCAGATCTTGAGAGCGAAAACAACTGCACCTAACTCAAGATCATGAGTGGTGTAGTTCTTCTCATGTATCTTCAATTGTCTTGATGCATAGGCTATGACTTTGTTCCTTTGCATCAGAACACAGCCAAGACCCAATTTAGATGCATCACAATACACGACAAAATCATCATCACCCTCAGGCAATGATAGAACAGGCGCATCGCAAAGCTTCTGCTTCAGGTGTTGAAAAGCTTCCTCTTGTTTGAATCCCCAGTAAAAGGGCATTTTCTTCTGAGTTAGAGCAGTTAGAGGAACTGCAATCTTAGAGAAGTTTTCAATGAAGCGGTGATAATAACCCGCTAGACCAAGAAAAGAACGAACTTCAGTAGGAGTAGTAGGCGTATCCCAATCCTTAATCGCACTGATTTTGGAGGGATCTACATGAATACCTTGTTCGTTGATAATGTGTCCCAAAAATTGAACTTCTTTAAGCCAAAATTCGCACTTGGAGAATTTGGCGAAAAGTTGTTCTTTCTTCAGGAGTTCTAGGGTAAGACGAAGGTGCTGCTCGTGATCAGCTTGCGTCTTAGAGTAAATCAAGATGTCATCGATAAAAACAATGACGAACTGATCCAAATAAGGTTTGCAGACCCTATTCATTAAGTCCATGAAAACAGCAGGAGCATTAGTCAAACCGAATGGCATGACTGTGAACTCGTAATGTCCATAACGAGTACGGAATGCTGTCTTCGGAATGTCTTCTTCTTGCACCCGAAGTTGATGATACCCAGATCGCAGATCAATCTTCGAAAAATAAGAAGCGCCTTGTAACTGATCAAAGAGATCGTCTATGCGAGGTAGAGGATATCGATTCTTGATGGTAAGCTTGTTAAGCTCACGATAATCGATACACATCCTAAAGGATCCATCCTTCTTCTTTACAAAAAGAACGGGAGCACCCCAGGGTGAAAAGCTAGGACGGATAAAACCTTTGTCAGAGAGCTCCTGAAGCTGTTTAGACAACTCTTGCATCTCAGATGGTGCAAGACGATATGGAGCTCTGGCAATGGGATTTGCACCAGGTACGAGATCAATGCGGAACTCGACTTGGCGTGCTGGAGGTAGACCAGGTAAGTCTTCAGGGAACACTTCAGAATAATCCCGAACGACAGGAATATCTGAAATAGACTTACCCTTGCCTTTATCTTCTGTAATATGTGCTAAGAAAGCCACATAGTTCTTCTGCAGATACTTCCGAGCTTTAAAACAAGACATGAGTTTGAGACCACCGGTAGGCTTCTCACCTTGAACCTGCAGGATCTCGCCTGTCGAAAGCGGCACACGAACAATCTTCTTAGAACAAACTATCTCTGCGTGATGCTTGGATAACCAATCCATTCCCACAATAACGTCGAAGCTTCCAAGTTGCATAGGCGTGAGGTCGATTGGAAAAAGATGATCGTTAAGGTTCAACTGGCAGTTGCGAAGAACAGAATCAAGAACAATGGGTTCACCACTAGCAACTTCTACAGTCAAAGATTTGCCTAGTTTCGTTCTAGACACTCGAAGCATTGGTTCAAAAGACAAGGACACGAAACTCTTATCGGCACCAGAATCGAAAAGAACAGATGCAGGCTGATTATTAATAAAGAACGTACCGTTCACCACATTATCGTCAGCCTGTGCCTCTTGGGCATTCATGTTAATAACTCGGCCTCGAGCCGGAGCCTGATTCTGGTTCTGGTTGACTAGCCTTGGGCACTGGTTCCTGTAGTGGGTCAGATCCCCACAATTGTAGCACGAACCAGGAGGAAAATGAGGTCGTGCAGCTTGGCCTTGTTGCTGAGCAAGAGGCTGAGCAACTTGTTGAGCTTGGTTATGAACTACCTGGTTCTGGTTAATAGGAATACGGCAGTTGACAGCAAGATGACCAGATCTTCCGCAGTTGGTGCACTGACGACACTGGAGATGTGGTTGGTGATGGCCGTTACACCTGTTGCACAAAGGTGCATTGCCAAAATAAGGCTTCTTGGCTTGTGGCTGCGCAGGCTGATTTGGTGCAGCCTGAGCCTGTGCAGTAACGGCAAAATTTTGGGAAGCCTTTTGCTTCCTAGAATTCCTTGAGGAGCCAGAATTCTTCCCATTCTTGTTTTCACCTTTCTTACCATCCCCTTTGTCAGATGCCTGCTTCTTACCCTTGTCACCCTTCTTATGCAGCTTTCCCTTACGAACCTGTGACTCAGTCAGTGTCGCTGATAACTCTATCGCCTGACGGAGTGTGGCAGGGTCACTACCAGTAAGAATATCCGGCACTGAGTCAGGTAGGCCGTCGATGTACCTTTCGATGGCCTTGTCAAGTGGGGTAACCATAGTCGGGCAAAGCAGACTCAACTCTTCAAACCTGTCAGTATATGCCCTGTGCTCTCCACTATCTTGCTTCAAATTATCAAACTCTTTCTCCAAGGCTCGCTGCTCATGACGAGGACAGAATTCCCTCATCATAAGGGCTCTAAGTTCAGCCCATGTCTGTGCGAGAGCAACTTCCGCACCTTGGTTCCTCATAACCCCGTTCCACCATGTCAAAGCCCTCTTCTGAAATACGCTCGAAGCAAACTCGACTTTGCGATTTTCGAGACACTGCACGTGACGAAAAGTATTCTCTATGCTCTCAAACCACTGAAGAAGCCCAGTCGCTCCTTCAGAACCACTAAACTTGAGTGGTTTAGCTGAGTTAAAATCCTTGTATTTGCATGGAGCATTATTGTTGTTGTTGGCTTGTTGCCATTGAGCAAAGAGATTTGGGAATTGAGCAGCCATCTGCTGCGCAATAATTTCTGCCAACTCGGCAGTAGCTATCTGGTTCTCGCGTCGAGGAGGCATTCTAAAAGAGGAAAACATGAAGAAAACGAGTGAGATGATTGGATGAAAAGAATGAGTTGATAAAACAAGAATTGCAAACAGCATAGATGGTGGTCATTCGTTCGTATCACAAAGCAAACAAACGACTCACAGTGACTAATCAAAGTAAATGGGTCAAAAATAATGTATAATGAAGACATGCTCGCCTATAAGTGAACACTCACTCCGAGAATTCCCAGGTAAGCACAACTGGTCTCGCGTCTGGTTGAGATGTATACGAAGTGCTTGCCTAGACAGAAAACTCAGAATACAGGCATTCACCCTTCCAGTTTGCACATGTTCACATTATTTAAAACCCAAAACGTTTGACGGGATTTTGAAAATTTGAAGGCACAAGGCCAAAAATTTAATCAAACTGAAAAGGGTTCAAAACCATATAACAGAGGGTTCAAAACCTTACAATTGAGGGTTCAAAACCTTGTAAAAAATTTATTCAAAAACAGATGATTGTTTTTCAAAAATCGTTTCGGAAAAATTTTGGTTCCTTGTTTTGATAATCACCTAAGGATAGGTGAAGTACATGTTTTAAGATCTAAACACAAGATAACTCGTGTTAGGGTCCTAGAAAAGTTATAGTCTAGGTCAAAGCATTACTAATAACCTAATTCCCTATAACCATTGGCTTTGATACCAACTCTTCTGTCACACCCCGACCGCGTAAAACAACAAATCGCGGCGGAAACATCGGGGCGTGTTGTAACAGAATTAATTGTTTCAAATCCATGGCAAACAAAGTTGTATTTTATTTATTAAACAATAGTTACATTGTCTTAACACAGGAAATACAGAGTTTATAACATAATTAAACAAAGTCTATCATCGTTTTTAGTCTCTAAGGCACAGGTCCGCCCTAGTGTCCTGATCAACATCCTATGGAAAAGCACCTGAAAACACATGTGAAAGTAGGTACGTCAGCATAAAAATGCCTGTGAGATACATAGGTTTTGTGAAAATAAGAGTCATGACTTATGTTTGAGAAAATGTTTAGTCATGAACCTTGTAATTTGATTTGTTTTGTAAATCACTTGAAAAACGATAAGATCAGATGATATGTATAATTAAGAGAATAATGTATGGTTAAATGAATAACCATTGTAAACTGAGTTTGTATAAGATAAGTTGTTTGTAAAACAATGTATTGTGAAAAGTATGTTATTTGTATAAAATGTTATATGTCTCAAACTGAAATGATTCAAATAACGTTACGACATGTAATACCATACAAACACTTATATATAGGAAGTACCAGCGGCGTATCCACCATGCTTGTATCGTATTACACACGCATCGTTACTTAATCACTTAATCAAACCAAACCAAACAATGTAAAATGTCTATGTTTAAACCAATAGTCAAAAGCCCTTGTATAAACCATGTCAAATGTTGATAATCCAAAAGTAGTCAAGTAATGTGTAACAAATGTTATGTATGGTAAGTAAAATCAGACTACTTAAGCCATAAGTAATAATGTACAAAACAAAGTATTTTGAATATATCAAAAAGTTATGTTTTGCAAAGTGATGCATGATACATTGATACAAACATTTATGTGGTAAGTTAACGCATACATTCAAGCCTTGAGACAGTCGGATAACCCTTTCAGTCAAGGTTATCAAAAGAATTGTATTCGGATTCAGTCATTCCTTACATCCAAACAAACCCGGGATGTCAGGAATGGGATTTGTCAAGTCCTATGGTACCACTACTTACTCCCGAGCGGCGTAGCAAATGTTAATGAACGTAATAAAGACCCGTTTGTGCAAACCAAATGTTATAGCAGTCGTATACATGTCATATGAAAACAATGTACTAAGTATGCTAAGTTAACATACAAAGCAGAAAAGTCATGTAAATCAATGTGCTTAGCATGTTATCAGTCAACATACATAGCAGAAAAGTCATGTAAATCAATGTGCTTAGCATGTTATCAGTCAACATACATAGCAGAAAAGTCATGTAAATCAATGTGCTTAGCATGTTATCAGTCAACATACATAGCAGAAAAGTAATGAAATCATGTACTATAATGTACTAACAAACATAGTCGGTATATGATATGAAAACAGGAAAGCATGAAAGTAACAAGTAGGCACATGTGTTCCACCCCAAAACAGTTTGGAAAATAGTAAAAGAGGGGTCTATGTACTCACTTGATATTGCTCAGATGTCTAAAGATAACCACCAAGTAATGCTAGAGATCTCGGAATCAAACGGCACCTACTATAGGTAACTATGTTAATAAACCGGACCTAGATCGGAAGATTGGGTAGCATTAGGGTTTGTAAACCAAACGAGTGTAGAGACTCGTGTCATTTGGTTTAACAAAGCCTACATACTAAATGAAACTTAACATAATTGTTTACGACCCATTACGACCCGTTTAGGAAGCTTATGCTACTTTAACGCGTCGTGCGCGTGAAACGCGTTCGGACCGCCTAACTAGTCCTATGACAAGTATTATATGCCTAAACATGTTACATAATCAGTTACGTGACAAAGGTTTAGGTTACATATGCTTAATTACCAATTATACATGAAAAGGGTATTCTGGTAATTTACCTAAGGCATATAAACTACCTATCATACAACTACTTAAACGATGTGACCATAGGGTATAACCTCGGAAGGTTATTCCCTACCTACTATGGTCACCTAATGTGTTTGGTCGGATCCTAATGATCGACCAAACTGGGTCGGGTTCGAAGGTATAGGCGATTTATTAGATCGCCTACCCTACGACCCTAGACAACGTGGTAATCAGTGGGCATAGTCCCAAGGGACTATGACCAACGTGATTACACTCACGTTGCGAAGTTCAAACGAACTTCGCATTGACCATTACTGGTCAACGCTGAAAGTCAAACAAAGTTTGACTTTCTGACTCGAAAAGCAGTAAAATAAGGAAAAGAACGAAAGAATACTTACGAAGGGTCCCCGAATGCTAAACTCGATTCGAAAATCTCAGGTATGAAACAAACGTTTCAACTTAGAGTTTCTCAAATCAAATTTCTTGTAATTTTTGAAGCATGGGGGTGGGGTATTTATAGTTTTAGGTCCACCGTTAGGATCGTTTCATGGAAAACGTGCCATGATCCAAGCCGTACATGTGTTGGAAGCTTATGGTAACTAAAATTCCATCCTTATCACATGACTAGACAATTAGGAACATGTGGTTGTGGATTAAACATGTGAAATCTGCTGTTAGAAACAATGCATCTGGTCTGGAGACCCCATACGCATCGTATGGTATATATACCATACGCATCGTATGGTGCAAGTTTGGCAGAATTACAGTTTTGGTCCCTGAACTGTATTTAGGCCATTTTTGACACGTTTAAGGCCCGTTAACCCCATTTCAAAGCTCAAAAATGAAGTTAAAGTATAGGGAACTTAAAATGTGCTCAAAAAATATCTCGAATGTCGGTTCGTTTAACCGTACGAACGCGATGTTCGCTTAATTACGACGGAATGCGCACAAGCGCGAAAAACGAACCAAATGACGCGACGAATGGATTTTTCTAATGGCGAACACTAAAATAAAATATAGTCATGCTCACATAAATTTTTGGATGTCCGGATGTATTCAGAACGTAAGTTATGCGCGAAAATGCAAACTTGTGCACTTTTTTGACACTTTTAGTCCCTGAATGACCCAAAAGTTTATTTTAGCACACCGAACCCCTCAAAGCCTATTTCTAAGCTATGTAAAGGATATTTAAGGTGTGTTTAACTTGTGGTCATGTTCCGGAATGTTCGTTACAGTTCAAATTGACATACTTTCGCAGTTTGTCATATTTAGTCCCTGTAAGCGAATTAACTTGTTTTTGCCATACCAAAGCCTTTAAAACTTATTTCTAAGTTATGTAAAGGTTATTTAAGGTATGTTGAGTATATGTTGATTTTCCGGAGTATTTCTCGCATTAAACTGAGTACGTTTACGCACTAGTTTGCGTATAACTCTCCAGAAAGCGATGTAGAGTTTGAAATTGAACAAAAGTCAAAACATGAAAAATGTAAAACATAACAAAACAAACATTGTGATCAAATAACATTGTTTTATTGATAATAGAACTGTTCATAGTGATTACAAGCACAGTTGTTACATTGGATGTGGAATTAAGGGCCGAGGAGGCATCTATTAACCGAGATTACCAGGATGCTTGTCTGGATGAGGAGCGGTTTCTTAAACAAAAATCAAAAGTGGATTGGTTACATGCGGGGGATATGAACACGGCATTTTTTCACTCCTCGTTAAAAGCTAGAAACCATATTACTCGTATTAATGTTATCAAGGATTCGAGTGGAAACATGTTTGAAGGAGAGGATGTGCAGAAAGCGCTTGTCCAACATTATGAAAAGTTTTTGGGATGTCAAGGTGATATTTCCACCTCGCCATCGCCTGATTTGTTCTCGAATACTCTGAGCTCAGAAGTTGCTAATCATATGGTGCGCCAGGTTACAGCGTGTCACACCCCCAAAACACCTCCTAGGGAGTGTCCCTGATAAGCGTGTGACGTACCGACAAGGAGCCACTAATTACATTGAACACATATAAGTTTCAAAATAAAGTCTTCAATCATTAATAAATTACCATCAACAAGTTTATACGAAAACCAACATGTTCAGCGGAAGCAAATAATGAAACAAAGTTAAACTGTTTCAAAACCAATGTATAATATCAATAGTGCAATCACATGAATCCCTCCAGTCGACCCATGACCACTCCAGCTACTCCAGACAGCAAGTTCCCAAATTCGAGATATCTAACGACCTGCGAGCATGTAACAAGTGTATCAGACAAAGCTGGCGAGTTCACAGTTTTAGAAAACGTTTGTTACCAGTTGTGTGTAAAACAGTTCAATAACCAATGCAAGTAATATTGTTAATATCTCAATTCCGAACAAGACGGCTCCTGATGTACATGACTGCCCTATCCCACGTACTCCTATCTAGTACTGGGCCCGACTGGGTCATTAGTTCACATCCGTCCTATCCAGGAGCGGTGTGAGGGTGCCAAACCTAAGTAGCGCTACCAACTAATACCCGAATAAGGGACTTACAAAATGATAGGTGAGAATATTAACCAATATACCCGTTTTTACCCAAACCACTGACTGTCCCCAACCACTGGGACGCATGCTCGAATGTAGTGAACTCACCTTAGTTTTGCTCGGTAAGATTAACTACTTGTGCCACGTTGATCAAACAAACCCTAGCGTTGATACCAATAATAATCAGTTTCCCAATCACTTAAATTATATATTTTTCACATGTCATATTCAAATAATGCACTATCAGTAAACATGTTGTACAAGTTGTATTAATTATTCAGTGTTGTTCATATCTCACACAACACTTGACCTACTGCACGTATCAGGCAACAATTATCATTTAACTCATTGTAATCATGCATGTCCTATAACACTCCTAACACAACTCATGGTTCGGTCAATGATTTTACATAACCAAATGATCCAATGACATGTTCATCACCTCAACCAGCCCTTTTTGTCCGTTCGGCCCACACTAATAAAAAAAATAGCCCAGTTCCCTTTAGGTGGCCTGTTGGGCCGCTCAATCCATTTTACCCATATTCAGTTTTAAATTCAACTTAATCAGCATCGGTTCATTACTAAGGCTCATTATTCAACCCTACATGCTTACATCATCGTTCATGACCCTAGTAGATTTCATTCCAGTTACCCAAACCATGTTACCCGGTTCCCTAAATCAAACCCAACGGACCAAACTACTGAATTAAATCAACTCACTTTAACAACTAGGGTCAATCTAAATTGATTACTCCTCTGCTAAGCCTACATCACGTATTCAATTATCACATAATCACAATTTAAGTGTGCGGTTCCAATAGAGTGGGTGACCCGGTTTCGTGAATAGGCATGTCCCAATATAATTAACGGGCATACAACCGGCCCACTCTATATTCAAAAGTGAATGTTATATGTGAACACATTATGCCTGCACCCTTTAAAAACAATCAGATATACATACATTCAGATGATGTCAGTCAACACATGCGGACCCTTATCTGCTCTCAAGGTGCACACCTTTCAATCATTTACTGAATTCCACTAAAGTTATATTGTTAATCAAATTAAATTGCTCCTTTTTTTTTAAATGCAGAAATCGTTCCATGTGCATAAAGGAATACAAGTTCTGATCACCTTATCACCAATATTCAGACTATTATGAGAGCACATGCAACCCACTTATAATTAACAACAACAATACCAATTATTCAGACGAAACCACATCAAACAATTACCATTATGACCCTAATGTTATATGATCTAAATCAATAATACGTGAACGTGAACAGAGCTAACCAATCAATATCATATTCGTTTCATCTAACAAGCATACTCATACTTTCTTTTGATGCACATATACAATATTAGCACATTGCACGTACTCACATACAACCAACATATTCAACACAAATAATATTATCACTAACCGAGGGGATCAAGATACAAGACGGACTTGAAGGATGAGTTTCGCGAAAGAGATGTTGCCGTCGATGGTAGGGGGAGGGAGTCTGCCGATGCCAATCAAGGGGTGTTTAGGGTTTTGTTTAGAGTTTTGCGTTAGACCATAACATGATACGTGCATACATAAAGCTTATAGTTGGGGCGGTTCTTTGTTGATCGTGACCATGGGTTTAAGCCCAAGTAAAATGGGCTGGCAAAACCACTTGACAAAACAGCCCTTTACTAATGATTAAGGGGGGTGGGCTTCTGTTGGTTTCTTTTGGACCGAATACCTTATTACAATGATTGGAGATTTGGGCCAAGTGTACGTAATCATAGTGTGTGTACTTTGTTGACTAAAGTGCACATTCATATAACATAGGCATTTAGTATTTAACATAATATATAACATAATGAACTCACCACCAATTAATCCTAGTGGTGCCATGTAATTAAAACGGGTTTAATGAGTTTACGCAACATATACGTATTAATGTCGTGTAGTGAAACATGAACAATAGTGATATGAGTTAAGTGCCACGAAGTTAAACGAGAATCACCTTGAAAGTTCTGGTTGTCACACAGCGGATGAGGTGCGGAAGGCTATGTTCTCGATTGGTATTAACAAAGCTCCAGGTCCGGATGGGTATACTTCAGCTTTTTACAAGGGTGCTTGGTCGGTTCTGGGAGAAGATGTGTCAAACGCTATTATTGATTTCTTTTCCACGGGTAAACTTTTAAGAGAATTAAATCATACGGTCATTGTATTAGTGCCGAAAATTGCTACCCCCTCGAGTGTTACAGATTACCGCCCTATAGCGTGCTGCAATGTTTTATACAAATGTATTAGCAAAATTCTTGCTGATCGAATTAAAGGGGCCCTTAACACGATTGTAAATGTTAACCAGTCAGCTTTTGTTCCGGGACGGAAAATCTCGGACAATATCTTACTTACTCAGGAGCTCATGCACAATTATCATAGGAATGTGGGGGCCCCCACGGTGTGCGTTTAAGGTGGACATCCAAAAAGCTTATGATACGGTGGATTGGAGATTTCTTAGACGTGTGCTGCTAGGGTTTGGGTTTGATAGTAAGATGGTGAATTGGATTATGACATGTGTTTCTACTCCAACGTTCTCGGTTTGTGTTAACGGTAATGTTCATGGTTATTTTAGAGGTAAACGTGGCCTAAGGCAAGGGGATCCACTTTCTCCTTACCTATTTACGCTTGTCATGGAGATTTTAACGGGCATTTTGCAGCATGAAACAAGATTGGATTCCTCGTTTAGATTTCATAACAGGTGTGAGAAACAACAGATTGTAAATCTTTGCTTCGCGGATGATCTATTCTTGTTTGCTAGAGGAGATGTTAGCTCTGCAAGGTGCATTATGGCGTCTCTCTCTAAATTCACGAATATGTCAGGTTTGGTCCCTAGCATTCAAAAGAGTACAATATTTTTTTGCAATGTCTCTCAGCATGTGAAAAATGCTATTCTGAATGTTATGCCTTTTGTGGAAGGCTCCCTTCCGGTAAGGTATTTGGGGGTTCCGCTTATTTCCACAAGGTTGCTTTATAAAGATTGTAGTGTGCTGATTGAAAAATTAGAAAAGCGTATTTCAAATTGGAAGAACAAGCTTCTCTCTTTTGCTGGTCGATTACAGCTTATTGTGTCGGTTTTATCCTCTATGCATATCTATTGGTCTTCGGTATTTATTTTACCGGCTCGGGTGATTCATGACTTAGAAGCTAGAATGAGGAATTTTCTTTGGAGTCAAGATAACTCGTTTCAAAAAGGGAGGGCAAAAGTGTCGTGGAGTTCGGTTTGCACCCCAAAGTATGAAGGGGGATTGGGAATTAGACGTATTGGTGATTTTAATAAAGCGCTCATGGCAAACCATGTTTCGGGTATTATTACTAAACGAAAATCTCTTTGGGTGGAATGGGTGCATGACTACAAGTTAAAAGGAAAAAGTTTTTGGATGGTTAGGGTCCCTTCGAATTGTTGCTGGAGCTGGCGTAAAATTCTTCAACTTCGGCCAATAATAAGGAACTATATATGGTCGTCTCTTGGGGATGGTCGTTCAACATCTGCTTGGTATGACACATGGAGTGCGTTAGGGCCGATAGGTTCTTTTTTATCACCAAGAACTATAACGAATGCGGGATTCAGATTGGATAGTTCAGTGGCCGATATAAATGTAGAGGGTGCATGGCAATGGCTTACGGCCTGGAGGGATGTATATCCCGTTCTAAACCAATTGGATCAAGTACAACTAACTGTTTCTAAGCGTGATAGTGTGAAATGGAGAGTTGGTGATGTTATTCATGAGGTTTCGGCTTCGTGCATCTGGGATTCTCTTCGGCACAGCGAGCCGGAGGTCAACTGGACGAAAATAGTGTGGTTTGCCCAATGTATTCCAAGACATTCTTTTTTGATGTGGTTAATCATGAGGAAGAAATTACTTACTCAAGATGTTATCCTTCAATGGGATATTTCGAGGAGGAAGAACATGAATATGTTATGCTGCTTGCTTTGCTATGAAAACCATGATTCGCATAAACACTTATTTTTCGATTGTAAATACTCGACGCAGGTGTGGGATATGGTTCGGGTCAAAGCTGGTATGGATACTATTGATTCGAAGTGGGAGGATATCGTCGGTTGGCTGATGCTTAAATGCCATTCGAAACTGGCGGCTGACTATGTTAGTAAAATTGTAGTGGCGGCTTCTGCTTATTTCATATGGCAGGAACGTAATGCGAGGATTTTCAAGAACCAATTGCGACCTCCGGAGAAACTATATGATGTGATAATCGAGACTGTTCGGTATAAGCTTATGGGATTCAAGTTGAAGCGTAATGAAAGAGTTCGAAGACTCTTAGGTGAGTGGGGGATACCTGATGCGGATACAAATGGCGCTGGTGATTCAGTAGGGCGTTTGGATCGTTTTTTTAGTTTCTAGATTGTAGTCTAGTTGTGTTTTTTGTTTGTTTTTTCTCCTGTGGTTTGGAATTGTTTACTTTCATGGGGCATGTCCCATGTTTGAACTAGTGTAGACTCTCTACACTACTTGTTTTTGGTTGGTTGTGAATATATAGAATCACCGGGGTAACCCCTTTACCCAAAAAAAAAAGTGAATTTTAGGGCTATGGAGTCTAGTGAGGTTGTAGACGGAGCAGATGTGGTGATTCCATTGCCTTCGGTTAAACAAGTTACAGACAGGTATGCAAACACTTTGTATGGGTATTTTCTGGGTAAACGTCTGGCATTTCCTGTGGTAGATTTCTTTGCAAAGCACAACTGGGTGAAATATGGTTTGTCTAGACTTATGTTGAATGCGAACGGGTTCTTTTTCTTTAAGTTCAAGACTAAAGAAGGGATGGACCAGATGTTAGAGGATGGACCTTGGATGATAAGAAATGTACCAATAATCTTAAAAGAGTGGTCGGCCTCCATCAAGTTGGAAACAGAAGATATAAAAGCTATTCCAGTTTAGGTCAAGATGCATGATGTGCCGTTAGCGGCATTTACTGAGGATGGACTTAGTTTGCTTGCATCTAGGATTGGGGTGCCTAAGATGTTGGATTCGTATACTGCCACAATGTGTGCGGAGTCGTGGGGTAGAAGCAGCTATGCTAGAGCTCTTATTGAAGTTCAGGCTGGGGTTGAGTTAAAGAAGAGTGTGTAACATCTGTGCTTGTAATCATTATGAACAGCTCAATTGTCAATAAAATAATGTTATTTGATCCCAATGTTTGTTTGGTTGTGTTTTACATTTTTCATATTTTGACTTTTGCTCAATTTCAATCTCTATATCGCTTTCTAGAGAGTTATACGCAAACTGGTGCATAAACGTAACCAGTTTAATGCGACAAATACTCCGGAACATCAACATATACTTAACATACCTTAAATAACCTTTACATAACTTAGAAATAAGTTTTAAAGGCTTTGGTATGGCAAAAACAAGTTAATTCGCTTACAGGGACTAAATTTGACAAACTGCGAAAGTATGCCAATTTGAACTGTAACAGACATTCCGGAACATGACCATAAGTTAAACATACCATAAATATCCTTTACATAGCTTAGAAATAGGCTTTGAGGGGTTCGGTGTGCTAAAATAAACTTTTGGGTCATTCAGGGACTAAAAGTGTAAAAAAGTGCACAAGTTTGCACTTTTGCGCATAACTTACGTTCTGAATACCTCCGGACATCCAAAAATTTATGTAAGCACTAAAATATTTTATTTTAGTGTTTGGCTTGAGAAAAATCCATTCGTCGCGTCTTTTGGATCGTTTTTCGCGTTTGTGCGCATTCCGTCGTAATTAAGCGAACATCGCGTTCGTGCGACCAAACGAACCAACATCCGGCATATTTTTGATCATGTTTCATGTCCACAATGAATAGGCATCATTTTAGGGCCTTTAAGTTGACTTTACGGGCCTTAGAAGTGTCAGAAATGGCCTTAAACACGTGCAGGGACCAAAACTGTAAATTCTGAAACATGTTTCTGATCTGTGCAGGCCAGGCGGCCCGCGTAAGATCTATGTGTAACTTTACGCGGCCCGCGTCAGGGTCCCAGATCAGATAAGATCGATTAGTCAACAGATCACAGTTGTTTAACTCACAACCACAAACCCACACGTGCCCTTTCAGCTCATTAGGGGCCATTTTTAGTCACCACAACATTCCAACAAGTGTACGCACGAGATTCGATCACGTTTTCCAAGAAACGATCCTAACGGTTCGGGAAAAACTATAAATACCCCACCCCCATTTGCTTCAAACTCACTAGAATCTGATCTAATGTGCTCTAAGTTGAAACCTTTGTTTCATACCTGAGCTATTTTGATCTAGATTAGCATTCGGGGACCCTTCGTAAGTATTCATTCGTTCTTTTATTGCTTTTCGAGTCCGAAAGTCAAACTTTGTTTGACCTTCTGCGTTGACCAGTTTATGGTCAATGCGAAGTTCGTGTGAACTTCGCAACGTGATTGTAATCACGATGGTTATAGTCCCTTGTGACTATGCCTACTGATTACCACGTTGTCTAGGGTCGTAAGGGTAAGCGATCTAATAAATCGCTTATACCTTCGAACCCGACCCATTTGGTCGATCATTAGGATCCGACCAAATACATTAGGTGACCATAGTATATACGTAATAACCTTCCGAGGTTATACCTTATGGTCACGACGTTTAAGTAGTTGTATGATAGGTAGTTTATATGCCTTAGGTAATTTACCGAAATACCCCTTTAATACCAAAATTCATTTTTACGTATGTGACGTAACTTTTGACATCTAAACTGATTTGACAACAATATTAAACATGTTAAGGCATATTTTACTTGTCATAGGATTAGTTAGGCGGTCCGAACGCGTTTTACGCGAACGACGCGTTAAAGTAGCATAAGCTACCTAAACGGGTCGTGATGGGTCGTAAGCGCTTAGGTTAGGTTTCATTTAGTATGTAGGCTTTGTTAAACCATATTACACGAGTCTCCATACTCGTTTGGTTTACGAACCCTCATACTATCTAAATCCTCCGATTTAGGTCCGGTTTATTAACATAGTTACCTATATTAGGTGCCGTTTGATTTCCGAGATCTCTAGCATTGCTTGGTGGTTATCTTAGGACTTCTGAGCAATCTCAAGTGAGTACATAGACCCCTCTTTTACTGTTTTCCAAACATTTTGGGGTGGAACACATGTGCCTACTTGTTACTTTCATGCTTTCCTGTTTTCACATCATATACCTGCTATGTTTGTTAGTACATTATAGTACATGATTTCATTACATTTCATGCTATGTATGTCCATTGTGTGCATACTTAGTACATTGTTTTACTTTACATTTCTGCTATGTATGTTGACTAATAGCATGCTAGCACATTGATTTACATGACTTTTCTGCTTTGTATGTTAACTTAGCATACTTAGTACATTGTTTTCATATGACATGTATACAACTGCTATAACATTTGGTTTGCACAAACGAGACTTATATACGTTCATTAACATTAGCTACGCCGCTCGGTAGTAAGTACTGGTACCATAGGACTTGACAAATCCCATTCCTGACATCCCGGGTTTGTTTGGATGTAAGGGATGACTTGTCACACCCCGACCACGTAGAACATACAAAACGTGGCGGAAATGTCGGGGAGTGTTGTAACAGAATTAATTGTTTCAAATCCATGGCAATTGAAGTTTCGTTTTATTGATTAAAAGTGTTACAATGTCTTAACAAACAAGAAAATACAACATAATTAACTAGTCTTGCATCTTTTATTGTCACTAAAGCCCAAGTCTGCCTATGTGTATCTTGATCATCTTATGCAACAGTTCCTGAAAAACACATGTGAAAATAGGTACGTCAGCATAAAAATGCCTGTGAGATACATAGGTTTTGTGAAAATAGGTTCCATGACTTATGTTTGAGAAAATGTTTAGTCATGAACCTTGTAATTTGCTTTGTTTTGTAAATCATTTGAAAAACAATAAGATCAGATGATATGTATAAATAAGAGAATAATGTATGGTTAAATGAATAACCATTGTAAAATGAGTTTGTATAAGATAAGTTTCTTGTAAAAACAATGTATTGTGAAAAGTATGTTATTTGTATAAAATGTTATATGTCTCAAACTGAAATGATTCAAATAACGCTACGATATGTAATACCATACAAACACTTATATATAGGAAGTACCAGCGGCGTATCCACCATGCTTGTATCATATTACACACGCATAGTTACATAATCACTTAATCAAACCAAACCACCAAAGTAATGTTTAACAATTGTAGAAATGTTTATGTATGGTCAAATACGGTTCACACGGTTCACAGATACAAACGGTTCACAGATACAAACGGTTCACAGATACAAACGGTTCACATAGTCAAATGATTACAACGGTTCAAAATGCAGTATAATGTGTTCACATGCTGGATGAGCATATGCAACAGAAATGTAATGTAAAACAATGTACAAAGCATGAACTAAATGGACATACATAGCATAAAATGTAATGTAAAACGATGTACTAAGTACGCACACAATGGGCATACATAGCATGAAATGTAATGAAATCATGTACTATAACGTACTAACAAACATAGCAGGTGTATGATGTGAAAACAGGAAAGCATGAAAGTAACAAGTAGGCACATGTGTTCCACCCCAAAACGTTTGGAAAACAGTAAAAGAGGGGTCTATGTACTCACTCGAGATTGCTCAGTAGTCCTTGAGTAACAACTAAACAATGCTAGAGATCGCGGATATCAAACGGCACCTAGTATAGGTAGCTACATTAATAAACCGGACCTAAATCGGAAGATCGGGTAGCATTAGGGTTTGTAAACCAAACGAGTGTAGAGACTCGTGTCATTTGGTTTAACAAAGCCTACATAATAAATGAAACTTAACCTAAGTGTCTACGACCCATTACGACCCGTTTAGGTAGCTTATGCTACTTTAACGCGTCGTTCGCGTGAAACGCGTTCGGACCGTCTAACTAGTCCTATGACAAGTGTTATATGCCTAAACATGTTACATAATCAGTTATATGACAAAAGTTTAGGTTACAGATGCTTAATTACCAATTATACATGAAAAGGGTATTCTGGTAATTTACCTAAGACATATAAACTACCTATCATACAACTATTTAAACGATGTGACCATAAGGTATAACCTCGGAAGGTTATTCCCTATACACTATGGTCACCTACTGTGTTTGGTAGGATCCTAATGATCGACCAAATGGGTCGGGTTCGAGGTATAAGCGATTTATTAGATCGCTTACCCTACGACCCTAGACAACGTGGTAATCAGTAGGCATAGTCCCAAGGGACTATAACCAACGTGATTACACTCACGTTGCGAAGTTCAAACGAACTTCGCATTGACCATTACTGGTCAACGCTGAAAGTCAAACAAAGTTTGACTTTCTGACTCGAAAAGCAATAAAATAAGGAAAAGAACGAAAGAATACTTACGAAGGGTCCCCGAATGCTAACCTCGATTCAAAAATCTCAGGTATGAAATGTCACACCCCGACCGCGTAAAACAACAAATCGCGGCGGAAACATCGGGGCGTGTTGCGACAGAATTAATTGTTTCATAACCATGGCATACAAAGTTGTCTTTTATTTATAAACAAAGGTGTTATATTGTTTTAAACAGGAAATTAAAGAGTTCAGAACATAATTAAACATAGTCTATCTTATTTTAAAGTCTCTAAGGCACAGGTCCGCCCTAGTATCATGATCAACATCCTATGGAAAAGCACCTGAAAACACATGTGAAAATAGGTACGTCAGCATAAAAATGCCTGTGAGATACATAGGTTTGTGAAAATAGGATTCATGACTTGTATTTGAGAAAATGTTTAGTCATGAACCTTGTAATTTGCTTTGTCTTGTAAATCATTTGAATAACAATAAGATCAGATGATATGTATAAGTAAATGTCAGGTTAAATAAATGACCATGTAAAAATGTGTTTGTATAAGATAAGTTGTTTATAAATCAATGTCTTGTGAAAAGTATGTTATTTGTATAAAATGTTCTATGTCTCAAACTGAAATGATTCAAATAACGCTATGATATGTAATACCATACAAACACTTATATATAGGAAGTACCAGCGGCGTATCCACCATGCTTGTATCATATTACACACGCATCGTTACTTAATCACTTAATCAAACCAAACCAATGTAAGAAGTCTATGTTTAAATAAATTGTCAAATGTATTGGGTAATATGTCAAAGTGTTCATGTCAAGATGTAAATCATGTAGTATGTAAAACCAATGTCAAAAGTGTTTGTGTCAAATGTAAATCATGTCAAAATATCTATGTCAAATATCCATGTCAAATGTCTATGTCAAATATCCATGTCAAATGTCTATGTCAAATATCCATGTCAAATGTCTATGTCAAATATCCATGTCAAATGTCTATGTCAAAATGTCATGTATGGCAAGTGAAATGTCTCAACTAAACCATATGCACAAAAACAAAGTATTGAAGTAAAACTTGGTTTAAATCAAAGCTATGTTTTGTGTAAATGCATGCAACTATTTAATATGAACATTTATGCGGTATTGTGAAAATGCATACATCCAAGCCTTGTGACTGTGGTGATAAACCCTTTAAACAAATTAAAGGTCTATCTGTCTTATATCATCGAATTCGGTCATTCCTTTCTGTCCCCTTTCCCTGGGATGTCCGGAACGGGAGTTGTCAATTCCTATGGTACCACTACCTACTAACGAACGGCGTAGCTAATGTTAATGAATGTATTGTCCCATGTAAACAAACCAAATGTCATACCAAAATGTAAACATGTGAAAACAATGCACTAAGTATGTAATCAAATGAACATACATAGCGTGAAATGTCATGTAAAACGATGTACTAAGTAATGCACACAATGGGCATACCTAGCATGAAATGTCATGTAAAACAATGTACTAAGTAATGCACACAATGGGCACACCTAGCATGAAATGTCATGTAAAACAATGTACTAAGTAATGCACACAATGGGCACACCTAGCATGAAATGTAATGTAAAACAATGTACTAAGTAATGCACACAATGGGCACACCTAGCATAAGATGATATGAAATCATGTACTATAATGTACTAACGAACATAGCATGTATATGATGTGAAAACAGGAAAGCATGAAAGTAACAAATAGGCACATGTGTTCCACCCCAAAACAGTTTGGAAAACAGTAAAAGAGGGGTCTATGTACTCACTTGAGATTGCTCAGTTGTATAAAGATAACCACCAAGTAATGCTATAGATCTCGGAATCAAACGGCACCTAATATAGGTAACTATGTTAATAACCGGACCTTAATCGGATGATTGGATAGAATGAGGTTTCGTAAACCAAACGAGTGTAGAGACTCGTGTCATTTGGTTTAACAAAGCCTACATGCTAAATGAAACTTATCATAATTGTTTACGACCCATTACGACCCGTTTAGGAAGCTTATGCTACTTTAACGTGTCGTGCGCGTGAAACGCGTTCGGACCGCCTAACTAGTCCTATGACAAGTGTTATATGCCTAAACATGTTACATAATCAGCTACGTGACAAAGGTTTAGGTTACATATGCTTAATTACCAATTATACATGAAAAAGGGTATTCTGGTAATTTACCTAAGGCATATAAACTACCTATCATACAACTACTTAAACGATGTGACCATAGGGTATAACCTCGGAAGGTTATTCCCTACCTACTATGGTCACCTAATGTATTTGGTCGGATCCTAATGATCGACCAAATGGGTCGGGTTCGAAGGTATAGGCGATTTATTAGATCGCCTACCCTACGACCCTAGACAACGTGGTAATCAGTAGGCATAGTCCCAAGGGACTATGACCATCGTGATTACAATCACGTTGCGAAGTTCAACCGAACTTCGCATTGACCATTACTGGTCAACGCTGAAAGTCAAACAAAGTTTGACTTTCTGACTCGAAAAGCAGTAAAAATAAGGAAAAGAACGAAAGAATACTTACGAAGGGTCCCCGAATGCTAAACTCGATTCGAAAATCTCAGGTATGAAACTAGTGTTTCAACTTAGAGTTTCTCAAATCAAATTTCTAGTGATTATGAATGAAACATATGGTGGGTATTTATAGTTTTTCCATATAGAATATTCCTAGAATATTCCTAGAATATTCCTAGCATATTCCAAGCATATTCCTAGCATATACCTTAGCATATTCCAAGCATATACCTTAGCATATTCCAAGCATATGCCAAGCATATTCCTAGTATATGGCTAAGACGGGTATTTAACTGGGTACCGGGTATTTTATCTAGCGTTTAAATCCCGGTTTATGGCGTTCTAAATTATTTTTATTACTCTATAAAAATAAACTCGCCAAGTTATTACTGAAATAAATTTCAGTTGCCAGGACTGGCTGCGTTGTCTGCGTTTTGCAGTAGAAGCACTGTGTTGCGCAGAAACACACGGTACGCGCTTAAACTTTGAAAAATAACGTTTTAGGCGTTTTAATTTATTTTTCAACACGGACCTGATTAAAATAAGATTTTAATCATAACAGAATATTTGTGGGATTTAAATATTATCCGGTCGGTCACCAACGTTCGTTTGGTCGTACGATCGCGATGTTCGGTTAATTACGACGGAATGCACATAAGCGCGAAAAACGATCCAAATTGCGCGACGAATGGATTTTTCTTATGCCAAACACTAAAATAAAATATTTTGGTGCTTACATAAATTTTTGGATGTCCGGATGTATTCAGAACGTATGTTATGCGCGAAAATGCAAACTTGTGCACTTTTTGACACTTTTAGTCCCTGAATGACCCAAAAGTTTATTTTAGCACACCGAACCCCTCAAAGCCTATTTCTAAGCTATGTAAAGGATATTTAAGGTGTGTTTAACTTATGGTTAGGTTCCGGAATGTTCGTTACAGTTCAAATTGACATACTTTCGCAGTTTGTCATATTTAGTCCCTGTAAGCGAATTAACTTGTTTTTGCCATACCAAAGCCTTTAAAACTTATTTCTAAGTTATGTAAAGGTTATTTAAGGTATGTTGAGTATATGTTGATGTTCCGGAGTATTTCTCGCATTAAACTGAGTACGTTTACGCACTAGTTTGCGTATAACTCTCCAGAAAGCGATGTAGAGTTTGAAATTGAACAAAAGTCAAAACATGAAAAATGTAAAACATAACAAAACAAACATTGTGATCAAATAACATTGTTTTATTGATAACATAACTGTTCATAGTGATTACAAGCACAGTTGTTACAGTCTCCCCTACTTGTGGAAATTTCGTCCCGAAATTTATTTAGAGGAAACTCGTGGAAAAAGATGCGGATATTTCGCTTTCATTTGATCTTCGCGTTCCCAAGTAAACTCGGGTCCACGTTTAGCTTCCCAGCGAACTTTGACCAAAGGAATGCGCTTGCGTTTAAGCCACTTGACTTCACGTTCCATGATTTCCACTGGCTTCTCAACAAATTTCAGTGTTTTGCCAACACGAATTTCGTCAAGCGGTATGGAGAAATTCTCATCAGCTGTACACTTCTTGAGATTGGACACGTGAAAAGTTGGATGAACATTTACCAGTTCATGAGGTAACTCAAGTCTGTAGGCTACCTTTCCGATTCTTTCGACGATCTTGAATGGTCCAACGTATCTAGGTGCAAGTTTTCCTTTCTTTCCAAATCTGATCACACCTTTCCAAGGTGAGACCTTAAGTAATACTCGATCACCGACTTGAAATTCCAAGGCTTTGCGTTTTGGGTCCGCGTAAATCTTCTGACGGCTTCTAGCTGCCTGAAGGTTATCACGAACTTTCTTGACCTTGTCAGTTGTCTCTAAAATAAGGGCAGGTCCAGTAATTTGAGCCTCGCCAATCTCATTCCAGCAGACTGGTGAACGACATTTTCGACCATAAAGAGCTTCGAAAGGAGCCATTTTGATGCTAGTGTGATAACTGTTGTTGTAGGAGAATTCAATCAATTTAAGATGTGAATCCCAGCTACCACCAAAATCGATCACACAAGCTATAAGCATATCCTCCAGAGTCTGGATTGTTCTCTCAGATTGACCATCCGTTTGCGGATGATAAGCTGTGCTCAGATTAAGTTGGGTCCCCATAGCAGATTGCATGGTTCTCCAAAAATGAGAAGTGAAACGAGCATCTCTGTCAGAAATGATGTTCAACGGACCACCATGTCGAGCTACAATTTCATCTACATAGATTTGAGCAAGTCTGTCAGCAGGAAAATCCTCACGGATTGGCAAGAAATGTGCTGACTTTGTAAGACGATCAACGACTACCCAGATGGCATCATGACCTTTCTTTGTGCGCGGGAGTTTGGTAACAAGATCCATAGTAATGTTTTCCCATTTCCAAACTGGGATCTCTGGTTGCACCAATAAACCAGAAGGACGTTGATGTTCAGCCTTAACCTTAAGACAAGTAAGGCATTTTGACACGTATAAGGCAATGTCTTTCTTCATACCAGGCCACCAATAGTGAATACGAAGATCCTTATACATTTTATCTGAGCCCGGATGAATAGAATAACGAGACTTATGGGCTTCATCCATAAGCAAGGTACGAAGATCATCTAGGCTTGGGACCCACAAACGGTCCATGAAGTAATACGATCCATTGTCCTTCATGTAACAACTGTGCTTGTAATCACTATGAACAGTTCTGTTATCAATAAAACAATGTTATTTGATCACAATGTTTGTTTTGTTATGTTTTACATTTTTCATGTTTTGACTTTTATCCAATTTCAAACTCTACATCGCTTTCTGGAGAATTATACGCAAACTAGTGCGTAAACGTACTCAGTTTAATGCGAGAAATACTCCGGAACATCAACATATACTCAACATACCTTAAATAACCTTTACATAACTTAGAAATAAGTTTTGAAGGCTTTGGTATGGCAAAAACAAGTTAATTCGCTTACAGGGACTAAATATGACAAACTGCGAAAGTATGTCAATTTGAACTGTAACGAACATTCCGGAACATAACCATAAGTTAAACACACCTTAAATATCCTTGACATAGCTTAGAAATAGGCTTTGAGGGGTTCGGTGTGCTAAAATAAACTTTTGGGACATTCAGGGACTAAAAGTGTCAAAAAGTGCACAAGTTTGCATTTTCGCGCATAACTTACGTTCTGAATACATCTGGACATCCAAAAATTTATGTAAGCATGACTACATTATATTTTAGTGTTCGCCTTAAGAAAAATCCATTCGTCGCGTCATTTGGATCGTTTTTCGCGCTTATGCGCATACCGTCGTAATTAAGCGAACATCGCGATCGTACGACCAAACGAACCGACATCCGAGATATTTTTGAGCATTTTTCATGTTTCCTATACTTTAACATCCTTGTGAAGCTTAAAAATGGGCTTGACGGGTGTTAGAAGTGCCAAAACACGACGATACGCGCACAGGAACCAAAACTGCAAAACTGCTAAAATAATAAAAAAAAATAGAAAAAAAATATATAAAAAAAAAATGCATAAACTCTTTTGTTCAGCCCTTAACACCTCCCAAAGGCCAAATGACACTTGTTAAACTCCTATGGTGTCCATTTTTAGCCACCACAACTTTGTGACAAGTGTACGGCTCGGATCGTGGCACGATATTCAAGAAACGATCCTAACGGCTCTACTTTTCCTATAAATACCCATCACATTTTCACCTCATTCCTCACAAATCTGATTAAAAGTGCTCTAAGTTGAAGCAAATCACTTCATACCTGAGCTACTCGATCAAGATTTACTAGCGGGGACCCTTTGTAAGTGTTCCTTCGTTCTTTTATCGCTTTTATAGCCCGAAAGTCGAACTATGTTTGACTTTCTGCATTGACCAGTTTATGGTCGATGCGAAGTTCGTTTGAACTTCATAACGTGAGCGTGATCACGATGGTTATAGTCCCTAGTGACTATACCTACTGATTACCACGTTATCTAGGCTCAGTGACGAGCCGTAGTTTCGGGCAGAATACGTATTCTTGCGTATTTTGTAACCAAACTACTCGTGAGCATCAAAACCGTTTGTTTTGATGCCAAACCTGTTTTCTAAACTTAGTTAAGCATGTTCTAACATGCTTAGCTCGTCACTTTTAGTATAGTGCTTAGATAGGGTCGTAAGGTAAGCGATCTAAACGATCGCTTATACTTTCGAACCCGACCCATTTGGTCGATCATTAGGATCCGACCAAACACATTAGGTGACCATAGTTGTAACCTTCCGAGGTTATACCTTGTGGTCACAAATGTTAGGCGTTCCAAACGCGTTTTACGCGAACGACGCGTTAAGGTAGCATAAGCTACCTAAACGGGTCGTAATGGGTCACAAGCACTTAGGTTAAGTTTCGTCTTAGTATGTAGGGTTTGTTAAACCATATCACACGAGTTCCTATACTCGTTTGGTTTACGAAACCTCATTCTATCCGATCTTCCGATTTAGGTCCGGTTTATTAACATAGTTACCTATATTAGGTGCCGTTTGATTCCGAGATCTATAGCATTACTTGGTGGTTATCTTTTGACAACTGAGCAATCTCAAGTGAGTACATAGACCCCTCTTTTACTGTTTTCCAAACTGTTTTGGGGTGGAACACATGTGCCTACTTGTTACTTTCCTGCTTTCCAGTTTTCACATCATATACTGCTATGTTCGTTAGTACATTATAGTACATGATTTCATTACATCTTATGCTAGGTGTGCCCATTGTGTGCATTACTTGGTACATTGTTTTACATTACATTTCATGCTAGGTATGCCCATTGTGTGCATTACTTAGTACATCGTTTTACATGACATTTCATGCTAGGTGTGCCCATTGTGTGCATTACTTAGTACATCGTTTTACATGACATTTCATGCTAGGTGTGCCCATTGTGTGCATTACTTAGTACATCGTTTTACATGACATTTCATGCTAGGTATGCCCATTGTGTGCATTACTTAGTACATCGTTTTACATGACATTTCACGCTATGTATGTTCATTTGATTACATACTTAGTGCATTGTTTTCACATGCTCACATTTTGTTATGACATTTGGTTTGTTTACATGGGACAATATATCCATTAACATTAGCTACGCCGTTCGTTAGTAGGTAGTGGTACCATAGGAATTGACAACTCCCGTTCCGGACATCCCAGGGTAAGGGGACAGAAAGGAATGACCGAATTCGTTGACATTAAGACAGATAGACCTTTAATTTGTTTAAAGGGTTTTATCACCACAGTCGCCAGGCTTGGATGTATGCATTTTTACAATACCACATAAATGTTCATATTAAATAGTTGCATGCATTTACACAAAACATAGCTTTGATTTAAACCAAGTTTTACTTCAATATCTTGTTTTTGTGCATATGGTTTAGTTGAGACATTTCACTTGCCATACATGACATTTTGACATCGACATTTTACACAAAGACATTTGACAAAGGCAATTGACATAGACATTTGACATGGATATTTGACATAGACATTTGACATGATTTACTTTTGACACATAACATGTTTGACAATTGTTTCACACTATATGATTTACATCTTGACATGAACACTTGACATATCATTCAATACATTTGACAATTGGTTTAAACATAGACTTTTTACATTGTTTGGTTTGGTTTGATTAAGTGATTAAGTAACGATGCGTGTGTAATATGATACAAGCATGGTGGATACGACGCTGGTACTTCCTATATATAAGTGTTTGTATGGTATTACATGTCGTAACGTTATTTGAATCATTTCAATATTGAGAAATAGAACATTTTATACAAATAACATACTTTTCACAAGACATTGATTTACAAACAACTTATCTTATACAAACACATTTTTACATGGTTATTTATTTAACCTGACATTTACTTATACATATCATCTGATCTTATTGTTTTCAAATGATTTACAAGACAAAGCGAATTACAAGGTTCATGACTAAACATTTTTCTTAAACATAAGTCATGAATCCTATTTTCACAAAACCTATGTATCTCACAGGCATTTTTATGCTGACGTACCTATTTTCACATGTGTTTTCAGGTGCTTTTCCATAGGGTGTTGATCATGATACTAGGGCGGACCTGTGCCTTAGAGACTTTAAAAGAAGATAGACTATGTTTAATTATGTTCTGAACTCTTTAATTTCCTGTTTGAAACAATGTAACACCTTTGTTTATAAATAAAATACAACTTTGCATGCCATGGTTATGAAACAATTAATTCTGTCGCAACACGCCCCGATGTTTCCGCCGCGATTTGTTGTTTTACGCGGTCGGGGTGTGACACTTCAGTTCCAGAGTAGGTGTTATGTGATAAGGAAATTCCTTATCCATCAATCCTTGTGAAACACAAGATTGTTGAGACTGAGAAATGCGTGCTTGGATATCGGATCGAGCTTGAATAACAGATTGAACACGTACACAATGAAGCTTAGTACGTTCCTTACGACTCAATGCATCAGCTACGACATTCGCCTTACCAGGATGGTAGCGAATTTCGCAGTCATAGTCGTTTAAAAGCTCAACCCAACGTCGTTGTCTCATGTTGAGTTCTTTTTGGTTGAAGATATGCTGAAGACTTTTGTGGTCAGTGAAAACCACACATTTTGTACCGTACAAATAGTGTCTCCAGATCTTGAGAGCAAAGACAACTGCACCCAACTCAAGATCATGAGTGGTGTAGTTCTTCTCATGTATCTTCAACTGCCTCGATGCATAGGCTATGACTTTGTTCCTTTGCATAAGAACACAGCCAAGACCCAATTTCGATGCATCACAATACACAACAAAATCATCATCACCCTCAGGCAATGATAGAACAGGCGCATCGCATAGCTTCTGCTTCAGGTGTTGAAAAGCTTCCTCTTGTTTGTACCCCCAATAAAAGGGCATTTTCTTCTGAGTTAGAGCAGTTAGAGGAACTGCAATCTTCGAGAAGTTTTCTATGAAGCGGCGATAATAACCCGCTAGACCAAGAAAAGAACGAACTTCAGTAGGAGTAGTAGGTGTATCCCAATCCTTAATCGCACTGATCTTGGAGGGATCTACATGAATACCTCGTTCGTTGATAATATGTCCTAAAAATTGAACCTCTTTAAGCCAGAATTCACACTTGGAGAATTTGGCGAAAAGTTGCTCTTTCTTTAGGAGTTCAAGAGTAAGACGAAGATGTTGCTCATGCTCAGCTTGCGTCTTAGAGTATATCAAGATGTCATCAATAAAAACAATGACGAACTGATCCAAATAAGGTTTGCAGACCCTATTCATTAAGTCCATGAAAACAGCAGGAGCATTAGTCAAACCAAATGGCATGACTGTGAATTCATAATGCCCATAACGAGTACGGAACGCTGTCTTCGGAATGTCTTCTTCTTGCACCCGAAGTTGATGATACCCGGAACGCAGATCAATCTTCGAAAAATAAGAAGCGCCCTGTAACTGATCAAAGAGGTCGTCTATGCGAGGTAAGGGATATCGATTCTTGATGGTAAGTTTGTTAAGCTCACGATAATCGATACACATCCTAAAGGATCCATCCTTCTTCTTTACAAAAAGAACGGGAGCACCCCAAGGTGAAAAACTGGGACGGATAAAGCCTTTGTCAGAGAGCTCCTGAAGCTGTTTAGACAACTCTTGCATCTCGGATGGTGCAAGACGATATGGAGCTCTAGCAATGGGATTTGCACCAGGTACGAGATCAATGCGAAACTCGACTTGGCGTGCTGGAGGTAGACCAGGTAAATCTTCAGGGAACACTTCAGAATAATCCCGAACGACAGGAATATCTGAAATAGACTTACCCTTGCCTTTATCTTCTGTAACATGTGCTAAGAAAGCCACATAGTTCTTCCGCAGATACTTCCGAGCTTTAAAACAAGACATGAGTTTGAGACCACCGGTAGGCTTCTCATCTTGAACCTGCAGAATCTCGCCTGACGAAAGCGGCACATGAACAATCTTCTTAGAACAAACTATCTCTGCGTGATGCTTGGATAACCAATCCATTCCCACAATAACGTCGAAGCTTCCAAGTTGCATAGGCGCGAGGTCAATAGGAAAAAGATGGTCGTTAAGATTCAACTGGCAGTTACGAAGAACAGAATCAAGAATAATGGGTTCACCACTAGCAACTTCTACTGTCAAAGATTTGCCTAGTTTCGTTCTAGACACGCGAAGCATTTGCTCAAAGGACAAAGACACGAAACTCTTATCGGCACCGGAATCGAAAAGAACAGATGCAGGCTGATTATTAATAAAGAACGTACCGTTCACCACATTATCGTCAGCCTGTGCCTCTTGGGCATTCATGTTAAAAAAACTCGGCCTTGAGCCGGAGCCTGATTCTGGTTCTGGTTCTGGTTCGCCAGTCTTGGGCACCGATTCCTATAGTGGGTCAGATCCCCACAATTGTAACAAGCACCTGGTGGGTATTGTGGTCGTGCAGCTTGACCCTGTTGCGGAGCAGCTTGTTGAGCCGGGTTCTGAACCGCGGGATTCTGAGCAGACCGACAAACATTGGCAAGATGGCCTGACTTCCCACAGTTAGTACAGAAACGGCATGGAAGTTGCGGCTGGTGGTGACTGTTGCATCTATTGCACAAAGGTGCATTCCCTGTATAGGGTTTCTTTGCTGGAGGCTGTGCGGGTTGGTTGGGAGCTGCCTGATTAGCTTGGGCAGTGATAGCAAAATTTTGGTTCCTTGTTTTGTTAATCACCTAAGGATAGGTGATGTACATGTTTTAAGATCTAAACACAAGATAACTTGCGTTAGGTTCCTAGAAAAGTTATAGTCTAGGTCAAAGCATTACTAATAACCTAATTCCCTATAACCATTAGCTCTGATACCAACTCTTCGGTCACACCCCGACCGCGTAAAACAACAAATCGCGGCGGAAACATCGGGGCGTGTTGCGACAGAATTAATTGTTTCATAACCATGGCATACAAAGTTGTCTTTTATTTATAAACAAAGGTGTTACATTGTTTTAAACAGGAAATTAAAGAGTTCAGAACATAATTAAACATAGTCTATCTTATTTTAAAGTCTCTAAGGCACAGGTCCGCCCTAGTATCATGATCAACATCCTATGGCAAAGCACCTGAAAACACATGTGAAAATAGGTACGTCAGCATAAAAATGCCTGTGAGATACATAGGTTTGTGAAAATAGGATTCATGACTTGTATTTGAGAAAATGTTTAGTCATGAACCTTGTAATTTGCTTTGTCTTGTAAATCATTTGAATAACAATAAGATCAGATGATATGTATAAGTAAATGTCAGGTTAAATAAATGACCATGTAAAAATGTGTTTGTATAAGATAAGTTGTTTATAAATCAATGTCTTGTGAAAAGTATGTTATTTGTATAAAATGTTCTATGTCTCAAACTGAAATGATTCAAATAACGCTATGATATGTAATACCATACAAACACTTATATATAGGAAGTACCAGCGGCGTATCCACCATGCTTGTATCATATTACACACGCATCGTTACTTAATCACTTAATCAAACCAAACCAATGTAAGAAGTCTATGTTTAAATAAATTGTCAAATGTATTGGGTAATATGTCAAAGTGTTCATGTCAAGATGTAAATCATGTAGTATGTAAAACCAATGTCAAAAGTGTTTGTGTCAAATGTAAATCATGTCAAAATATCTATGTCAAATATACATGTCAAATGTCTATGTCAAATATCCATGTCAAATGTCTATGTCAAATATCCATGTCAAATGTCTATGTCAAATATCCATGTCAAATGTCTATGTCAAAATGTCATGTATGGCAAGTGAAATGTCTCAACTAAACCATATGCACAAAAACAAAGTATTGAAGTAAAACTTGGTTTAAATCAAAGCTATGTTTTGTGTAAATGCATGCAACTATTTAATATGAACATTTATGCGGTATTGTGAAAATGCATACATCCAAGCCTTGTGACTGTGGTGATAAACCCTTTAAACAAATTAAAGGTCTATCTGTCTTATATCATCGAATTCGGTCATTCCTTTCTGTCCCTTTTCCCTGGGATGTCCGGAACGGGAGTTGTCAATTCCTATGGTACCACTACCTACTAACGAACGGCGTAGCTAATGTTAATGAATGTATTGTCCCATGTAAACAAACCAAATGTCATACCAAAATGTAAACATGTGAAAACAATGCACTAAGTATGTAATCAAATGAATATACATAGCGTGAAATGTCATGTAAAACGATGTACTAAGTAATGCACACAATGGGCATACCTAGCATGAAATGTCATGTAAAACAATGTACTAAGTAATGCACACAATGGGCACACCTAGCATGAAATGTCATGTAAAACAATGTACTAAGTAATGCACACAATGGGCACACCTAGCATGAAATGTAATGTAAAACAATGTACTAAGTAATGCACACAATGGGCACACCTAGCATAAGATGATATGAAATCATGTACTATAATGTACTAACGAACATAGCATGTATATGATGTGAAAACAGGAAAGCATGAAAGTAACAAATAGGCACATGTGTTCCACCCCAAAACAGTTTGGAAAACAGTAAAAGAGGGGTCTATGTACTCACTTGAGATTGCTCAGTTGTATAAAGATAACCACCAAGTAATGCTATAGATCTCGGAATCAAACGGCACCTAATTTAGGTAACTATGTTAATAACCGGACCTTAATCGGATGATTGGATAGAATGAGGTTTCGTAAACCAAACGAGTGTAGAGACTCGTGTCATTTGGTTTAACAAAGCCTACATACTAAATGAAACTTATCATAATTGTTTACGACCCATTACGACCCGTTTAGGAAGCTTATGCTACTTTAACGTGTCGTGCGCGTGAAACGCGTTCGGACCGCCTAACTAGTCCTATGACAAGTGTTATATGCCTAAACATGTTACATAATCAGCTACGTGACAAAGGTTTAGGTTACATATGCTTAATTACCAATTATACATGAAAAAGGGTATTCTGGTAATTTACCTAAGGCATATAAACTACCTATCATACAACTACTTAAACGATGTGACCATAGGGTATAACCTCGGAAGGTTATTCCCTACCTACTATGGTCACCTAATGTATTTGGTCGGATCCTAATGATCGACCAAATGGGTCGGGTTCGAAGGTATAGGCGATTTATTAGATCGCCTACCCTACGACCCTAGACAACGTGGTAATCAGTAGGCATAGTCCCAAGGGACTATGACCATCGTGATTACAATCACGTTGCGAAGTTCAACCGAACTTCGCATTGACCATTACTGGTCAACGCTGAAAGTCAAACAAAGTTTGACTTTCTGACTCGAAAAGCAGTAAAAATAAGGAAAAGAACGAAAGAATACTTACGAAGGGTCCCCGAATGCTAAACTCGATTCGAAAATCTCAGGTATGAAACTAGTGTTTCAACTTAGAGTTTCTCAAATCAAATTTCTAGTGATTATGAATGAAACATATGGTGGGTATTTATAGTTTTTCCATATAGAATATTCCTAGAATATTCCTAGAATATTCCTAGCATATTCCAAGCATATTCCTAGCATATACCTTAGCATATTCCAAGCATATTCCTAGCATATACCTTAGCATATTCCAAGCATATACCTTAGCATATTCCAAGCATATACCTTAGCATATTCCAAGCATATGCCAAGCATATTCCTAGTATATGGCTAAGACGGGTATTTAACTGGGTACCGGGTATTTTATCTAGCGTTTAAATCCCGGTTTATGGCGTTCTAAATTATTTTTATTACTCTATAAAAATAAACTCGCCAAGTTATTACTGAAATAAATTTCAGTTGCCAGGACTGGCTGCGTTGTCTGCGTTTTGCAGTAGAAGCACTGTGTTGCGCAGAAACACACGGTACGCGCTTAAACTTTGAAAAATAACGTTTTAGGCGTTTTAATTTATTTTTCAACACGGACCTGATTAAAATAAGATTTTAATCATAACAGAATATTTGTGGGATTTAAATATTATCCGGTCGGTCACCAACGTTCGTTTGGTCGTACGATCGCGATGTTCGGTTAATTACGACGGAATGCACATAAGCGCGAAAAACGATCCAAATTGCGCGACGAATGGATTTTTCTTATGCCAAACACTAAAATAAAATATTTTGGTGCTTACATAAATTTTTGGATGTCCGGATGTATTCAGAACGTATGTTATGCGCGAAAATGCAAACTTGTGCACTTTTTGACACTTTTAGTCCCTGAATGACCCAAAAGTTTATTTTAGCACACCGAACCCCTCAAAGCCTATTTCTAAGCTATGTAAAGGATATTTAAGGTGTGTTTAACTTATGGTTAGGTTCCGGAATGTTCGTTACAGTTCAAATTGACATACTTTCGCAGTTTGTCATATTTAGTCCCTGTAAGCGAATTAACTTGTTTTTGCCATACCAAAGCCTTTAAAACTTATTTCTAAGTTATGTAAAGGTTATTTAAGGTATGTTGAGTATATGTTGATGTTCCGGAGTATTTCTCGCATTAAACTGAGTACGTTTACGCACTAGTTTGCGTATAACTCTCCAGAAAGCGATGTAGAGTTTGAAATTGAACAAAAGTCAAAACATGAAAAATGTAAAACATAACAAAACAAACATTGTGATCAAATAACATTGTTTTATTGATAACATAACTGTTCATAGTGATTACAAGCACAGTTGTTACATGAAACAATAGTTTCAACTTAGAGTTTCTCAAATCAAAGTTCTAGTGATTTTAGCAATGGGGGTGGATGGGTATTTATAGGAATACCCGAACCGTTAAGATCGTTTCATGGAAAACGTGCCTTAATCCCATCCGTACATGTGTTGAAATGTCATGGTGTTTAGGTGTTTAAATTCCATCCATACATGTGTTGAAATGTCATGGTGTTTAGGTGTTTAAATTCCATCCATACATGTGTTGAAATGTCATGGTGTTTAGGTGTTTAAATTCCATCCATACATGTGTTGAAATGTCATGGTGTTTAGGTGTTTAAATTCCATCCATACATGTGTTGAAATGTCATGGTGTTTAGGTGTTTAAATTCCATCCATACATGTGTTGAAATGTTATGGTGCCTAAATTCCATCCTTATCCGCTGACTAAGCATGTTAGAATGTGTGGTTGTGAATTAAACAACGGCTAATACATCGAATCTGGTCCCGAATGCGAAAAACTGTGACAACTGGCACAAACCGGTAATTTCCGTACACTATAATTATTGCTTAATGACTGCAATTATGAGTTTGATTGTCAGCAATGTCTGAACAAATGATTAAACAAGTGAATTCATGCATGTTGTATACTACAAAATATTGCTTTATGCATAAAAGAGAGCGTTGCGTCAGAATAATAGAAAACTCACCGGTAAGACACACTGTGTCAACAGAACTGCAGAAAGTAGTCAGACATAAGAATTGAGGCCTAAGTGTAGGTCCGACGACAAAAGTACATTAAAACCCAAGAGTACATACAAGGGTTAACATATATGCAATACGAAAGCAAAAATAAGCACTAAAAAGCACCCGAAACGCACTTTAAGTGCAGAATTTATAAAATTCAGCAATAATTCAGCATTTAGACACATGAATATTATGCAGAAATGTCGTTTTATTATCCAGAATATTTCCCTAAGTGTTGGGAATTGAAAGAGTACAAGAAAGGTACTTAAACGACACTAAAAAGTGTAATTTAGCACTTTAACGAACCGGTATTTAACCGAACAACCGGACACTACCCGGAACACAAAAATATTACTAGAAGCATTGTCTAGTTATTTCTGAGCCAGTTATGGTCCCCGAACACCATAACACCCCTTATAACATAATAACACCTCATGTCCCTAAACTCTATACTTGAAAACTAACCTAATTATGTAACTAGGGATTGGAAGTTACAATTTACCCCCCCCCATGTGGAGTGGACGGCCCAAGGGGTGGCCCCACATCAAAAATCACAACAAATCTCCTTTAAATCTTCCATGATCTTCCTCCTAGATTTGTGTAGATCTTGTAAGTACTTCATGGAACATATTACACAATGGACTTTGAGTTTGGATGGTTATAAGAGAAACTAGAGTTCATCTTCATCATCACTTCAACTTCTTCTCTCCTCCCTCCTCCCACCTTCGGCCGAGACCATCCCAACACCACCTCCATCATTCAACATTCATCCACCAATTCCAAGATCATACACACTTCACAAGTCGCGTATTAGGAGCCCCGGAGCAAGCGGAACACGAAGGACCTCTACCGTTAGCTTTTATCCACCCATTTTTCATCAAAGATCTTCCCTAGCCTTGAGCTAGAGGTATAACATTTAAAACTTGTTCTTGAACGTATCTAAAGTGGTTAAAAGGAATATTGTCGGTTAAATATCGTTAGCTTACATTTTGATGCATAAAAGTCTACTAAAAACACTTAAAGTGGTGGTTAATAGCATATAACTTGTGTAAAAGTCGTAGGACTTGAAATGTGTGATTATTGAGACCCGATCTATGATGTGGTAGCTCAGATCTTCGTTTAACCCGACTTTGTAAGATCATGGATCTTCACATAAGCTCGTTTTTGGTTACTACAAGGGTTAAAAGGCGAAACTCTACCACACTAGAGACATGAACTTGTGTAGAAATATTTTACTTGTGTAAAAGTAATTTAACTTGTACAATGGAGTTTAAAACTAGCAGATCTACGTATCTGCAAGTGGTATTTTTGAAGAACCACACTTTAAAGAAATCACATGTTCTAAACCGGGTCTTACACAAACAAAAGTGGTTTTTGTGAACAAACAAGTGTATGGATACTTGTGAAACAAAGGTTTTAACAAAGAAATAATTTTCGTAAAAACCGACTAGAAGTTGTAAAACTTCATATTCTTTAAAAATAAAGTTTTTAAGGAATTAAACTTATTTTTAAAGATAACAAGACTTACTAAATGTGTTAGTAAGTTACTACACAATCTTGGTAAATATCCAAGTTCATGAAGTGGGGAAAAGTAGTGTTTATTGATGAAAATTGTTGTTGCTGATTATTGATGATTGATGATGATTTAAAAAGAAAATAAACACACGTTTTGAAAACGTGGGAAACCTCCATTTTTAGGGGAAACTCTGTCAAAATTCTTATAAATTTTGACACTTAGAAAAATATAAGTTTTTGAGAAACTTATTCCCTAAAAATGTGTTTAAAAGCATTAACAAGGTTTCCCTAACTTTTGACGATAAGAAATGGTGATTTCTTCAAGAATAAAAATGGATAATAAGTATATATTTTTGAGAGAAAAATATATATTATTTTATCACCAAATTTTGTGCTAAGTGTATATAGTATGTGTTATATGTGCTAGTGTATTAAGACTTAAAAATACACTAAATACTCATGAGGAGTAGAAATATAGAAATACACATACAAAACACAAGATACATGATTCGGGTGCAAAGTGCAAAACACAAAAGACTTATATTTATTTTTGAAGAAAATAATATAAGTAAGATACGTAGTTAAAAATATGGAATATTTTTAACACAAGAATATATACACAAAAGAGAGTGACTGTACTTGTGCGACACAAGTCTAGTGACTAACGTTAAGAAAACGCGTATAGGTTACGACATTAATTAAGCAAATCCGGTGGAGTTTACGACGCTAGGAACGCAAAGTTGTGAGTTCATGCTCCCCCTTTTCTCTTAACTGTTTTCAGTTTTATAACTTCGGGGGTGAAATACATGTTACGTGGTATAATAAACGAGAATTGATACTGGGTATAATAAACGAGAATTGATACTTGATATAATAAACAAGAATTGATACTTGGTGTAATAAACGAGAATTGGTACTTGGTATCATAAACGAGAAATAGTGTCACGAATAGGGTACCATAAGCACCATTAATCGTGTACATACTTAGACCGCAGAACAAAAGGTTAGATCTAACGGGTACTCGGGCAGCCCCACTCTTGGTGACCACTAGTACCGAGGAGTGTTTTTGTGTCTCCGTCGTGAATCGACAACTAGAAAAATGCCTATGGTTTGGTGACTTCCTATGTAGTGCCACACGTTAATGGCCTTGCAACCCATTAACTAAACAAGAATACTTTATTTGGTTTACACCACAAGAATACTTTATTTACACAAGAATACTTTATTTGGTTTATACCACAAGAATACTTTATTTACACAAGAATACTTTATTTGGTTTATACCACAAGAATACTTTATTTACACAAGAATACCTTATTTGGTTTATACCACAAGAATACTTTATTCGGTTTACACTACAAGAATACTTTATTTTCACAAGATACTCGTTATGTTTTCATACAAAGTATACAAACGTGTTCAACACAAAACTGCATGAATTCACACCAACTTTATGTTGACGTTTTTCCAAAAACTCACATGTATTTCAGGTAACTAGGATGGATGTGCGCGCGGTTTTGCTTATGCTCGTGGATGTCGCTTGTGTTTAACTTTAAATAAAGTTGTAAACTTTTGAGACAATGTCTTTATGCTGTCTAGCGATGTAAACGCTAACGGATGTTTTCAAACTATGGTATTTGAATGTTATTTTTACGAGCATGTAGCATGTTTACTCTTCGTATGCAATGAGAACCTTTCATGATCACACCTCGTGCTTCCGCCTTAGAAAGGGGTGTGACAGATTGGTATCAGAGCTGCGATTGTAGTGAACCAGGATTCCTTCTCGAGTCTAGTCTACAATCTCTAGGATCCATTCACGAAAACAATTTTCAAAGAGTTTTCATTGCATAAAACGTCCCGCGACATCCACTACCTGAAACTGTCTACATGAGTCTAGAAAAGACACTACAAGACTTAGAGTGCACTAGAGTAGCACTTGTCATTGACTAGAAATTACTTGCAATTATGTGTGATAATTAGCATGTACTAGAAGTAGAATGTCACAAGTATATGTGACTTTACCTAAAAGCAATGGCCTACCTGAAGGAAGAAATACGAGGATGAAACGAACTGTGCGGACTGTGCAAGGAGTTACGAAATTATGGATGCATACATAATTATGGAATTCAGTGCACAGAAATCACAGCAAGTCTTGTCACGTATAGATTCCCTCAGTGCAAGCCTACTAAGTACTCTGCTAGAGTAATAATTGTTTGATGTCACTGGTGTGGTATATATATACCTGTGAATATATATGATACTACAGTCTAGTGTGACGATATCGAACAAATGTCTAACCCTGCTGTGTTATGTTCTGTCAGAACATGGCACCCAGGAAAACTGTGAATGCTCGCAATGACGATCAACCTCCACCTCCCCCACTGCCAAGAAATGCTGAAGAGCTGAACGCTCTACTAGAAGAGAGGATCTCTGCTGCTATCGCCCAGCACGAGGCGAACCGTACTCAAGACAGTGGTGGACCAAGCAACGCTAGGCGTAATGGGAATGGAGATTCGTCTGGAGGCAATGCAGCTCAAGGCTGCACTTTCAAGCAGTTCCTCGACTGCAAGCCGATAAACTATGACGGCACAGGAGGTGCAGTAGCATTTGTGCGCTGGACGGAGAAGACTGAAGCTACTTTCCGCATGAGCAAGTGTACCGCGGATCAACAAGTCACTTTTGCTACTGGGTTATTCGTCGATGAAGCTCTGACTTGGTGGAACCTACAAACCCAAACTTTGGGTAATGACGCCGCTTATGGCCTCACTTGGGAGGAACTGAAGGAAAGGATGAGAGAGAAGTACTGCTCTCGTGCAGAACTCCAAAGGCTGGAAACAGAGTTCTGGCACCTGACCATGGAAGGTGCTGGCATAAATGGTTATACTCGAAGGTTCCACGATCTGTCTAGAGTGCTTCCCTACATGGTGACTCCTGAATTTAAGCGTGTGGAACGCTACATTTGGGGACTGGCCTCAGAATTTCGTGGCATGGTAACGGCGGCCAAACCACAAACAATCACCGAGGCTGTAACTCTGGCTGTCAGCCTGACTGAAGATTGTGTTCGTATGAAGAAGCTCTCACTGAACCCAACTGAAAATACCGAGACACATGCTGAGTTGTCCGGTGACAAGAAAAGAAAACATGCAAACCTGAGTCAAGCAACTCGTAACAACAGGGGTTCCAGCAAGAAGCGTGACACTAACCCGCCGCAGGGGGCGAAATCTCTTGCAGCCATGAATGACGCTCCTGCCAAGAGGTACCTGGGCACTCGGCCCCTTTGCAACAATTGCAAGCGTCACCACGAAGGAGTTTGTCGCGTTCCAAAATGCGATAAGTGTGGAAAGTTGGGTCACTATGCTGAGGATTGTTGGAGTAAAGGAAGGAATGGGAATGGAAACCGCAACGATACTGGTAATAGAAACAATGGTGGAAATGGGAATGGCAATGGTAACCGAACTGGGAATGGAGCTGGGCGAAATCAAGGATGCTTCAGTTGTGGAAGCAACGAACATTTCATGAAAGATTGTCCAAAAGGAAACACTGCTCAGGCTCGAGCATTTGTGATTGGAGAAAAGAACGCACGCGAAGACCCAAACGTGGTCACCGGTACGTTTCTCATTAACAATCACTTTGCATCCATATTATTCGACACTGGCGCCGATTATAGCTTCATGTCTGTGGAATTTAAGCGCATACTCGGAATAGAATCTAGTAGATTAGAAATTCCTTATTCCATAGAACTAGCCAATGGTAAACTTGTTGAGTCGGGCGAAGTTGTTAGAGGCTGCACACTGGAACTTGGCGAACAAAAATTTAGCATCGACCTCTTGCCTATTCAATTGGGTAGCTTCGATGTAGTGGTCGGAATGGACTGGTTGTCCAAGAACAGAGCTGAAGTTATCTGTCATGAGAAAATCATTCGCATCCCTCTAGCGAATGATGAAACTCTCATCGTGCATGGAGAAAAACGAGACGCGCCTCTACGAATAATCAGTTGTATGAAGGCACAGAAGTGCTTAAGGAAAGGATGTATTGCTTTTCTAGCGCATGTGGTAGACAAGAAGGCTGAGGAGCCGAAACTCAAAGATATTCCTGTGGTGAAGGAATTCTCCGATGTTTTTCCCGAAGATCTGCCAGGACTACCTCCGCAACGACAAGTCGAATTCCGTATAGACTTGGTTCCAGGAGCTGCTCCTGTAGCCAAGGCTCCATATCGGCTTGCACCATCCGAAATGCAAGAATTATCTACACAGCTCCAGGAGTTGTTGGATAAAGGATTCATAAGGCCAAGCTTCTCACCCTGGGGAGCTCCAGTATTGTTCGTGAAGAAGAAGGATGGAACACTGCGGATGTGTATCGATTACAGAGAACTGAACAAGCTCACAATCAAGAATCGGTATCCGCTACCAAGGATTGATGATTTATTTGATCAACTGAAAGGATCGAGCTACTATTCCAAGATCGACCTTCGATCTGGATACCATCAGCTGAGAATCCAAGATGAAAGTGTGCCAAAGACTGCATTCAGGACGCGATATGGGCACTACGAATTTCTTGTGATGCCGTTTGGATTGACGAACGCGCCAGCGGTCTTTATGGACCTAATGAACCGCGTGTGCAAACCATATCTTGATAAATTCGTGATTGTATTTATCGATGATATCCTGATTTACTCCCGAACGAAAGAAGAACATGAGCAACATCTCAGAACCATCTTGGAGCTACTGAAGAAAGAGAAACTTTATGCAAAGTTCTCGAAATGCGAATTCTGGATTCGCGAAGTACAATTTCTTGGTCACGTGGTGAATGAGAAGGGCATTCATGTAGACCCGTCCAAGATTGAAGCAATAAAGAATTGGGAAGCTCCCAAGACCCCAACTGAAGTTCGTCAATTTTTGGGCTTAGCGGGCTATTATCGGCGATTCATCGAGAATTTCTCAAAGATAGCTCAACCGCTAACGACCCTTACTCAGAAAGACAAGAAGTACGACTGGGGTCACAAACAAGAACAAGCCTTCCAGTTACTTAAGAACAAGCTCTGCGATGCACCGATACTATCGTTACCCGAAGGCACTGAAGACTTCGTAGTATACTGCGACGCCTCACGACAAGGCTTGGGTTGCGTGCTCATGCAACGCCAAAAAGTCATCGCTTACGCTTCAAGACAACTGAAGGTTCATGAAAGAAATTATACCACTCACGACCTAGAGTTGGGCGCAGTGGTATTCGCCTTGAAGATTTGGCGACATTATTTATATGGTACTCGATGTACAATCTTCACAGATCACAAAAGCTTACAACACATATTTGATCAGAAAGAATTGAATATGCGCCAGCGACGTTGGGTCGAGCTGCTAAATGATTATGACTGTGAGATTAAGTACCATCCTGGAAAGGCGAACGTTGTAGCAGACGCGTTGAGCCGAAAAGAAAGGGTTAAGACCTTAAGGGTTCGAGCATTGGAAATGACGATTCGAACGAACCTCACTGCACGCATTCGGGATGCACAACAAGAAGCTCTTAAAGAAGAGAACCGTAAAGCTGAATACCTCCGGGGTGCATTGAAATACATGGTGCCAAATGAAGAGGGAGCCTTATACTTCAAGAAGCGTATTTGGGTTCCACTCTATGATGGCATACGAGAAGTCATCCTTAATGAAGCCCACAAATCGAGATATTCGATCCATCCAGGATCGGACAAGATGTACCAAGACTTGAAAGAGTACTATTGGTGGCCGAGACTCAAAAGCGACGTTGCTGTCTATGTTGGAAAATGCCTAACCTGTGCGAAGGTTAAGGCCGAATATCAGAAACCGTCGGGCCTATTACAACAACCAGAAATTCCCGTATGGAAGTGGGAACAAATCTCGATGGACTTCATAACGAAATTACCCAGGACCCCGAGAGGGCACGATATGATATGGGTAATAGTTGATCGATTAACAAAGTCTGCGCATTTCCTACCAATCCGAGAGAAGGATAGCACTGGAAAGCTAGCAGAGATATACTTAAGAGAAATTGTGGCACGTCATGGAGTGCCAATCTCGATCATTTCAGACAGAGATGGACGCTTTGTCTCAAGAATCTGGCAATCATTTCAGGAAGCCTTTGGATCTCAGTTAGATCTGAGCACGGCATTCCACCCACAAACAGACGGCCAGAGCGAACGGACTATACAAACGTTAGAAGATATGCTTCGCGCATGTGTCATGGATCTAGGCGGCAGCTGGGATACTCATCTACCTTTAGTTGAGTTTTCCTACAATAATAGTTATCATACGAGCATAAAAGCCGCGCCGTTCGAAGCTCTGCATGGCCGCAAATGCCGATCGCCCCTGTGTTGGGCAGATGCCGGGGATAAACGTATGGTTGGTCCTGAACTTGTACAAGAGACAACCGACAAGATTGCGCAGATCCGAGAGCGCATTAGGGCGGCTCGAGAGCGACAAAAGAGCTACGCGGATCCAAATAGAAAATCGGTAGATTTCGAGGTGGGAGACAAAGTGTTGTTAAAAGTCTCACCATGGAAGGGCGTAGTCAGATTTGGAAAACGTGGAAAGTTGAATCCACGATACATCGGACCATTCAGAATATTGAGAAGAATTGGTACCGTGGCATACAAGTTGGAGTTACCGGCAGAACTTAATGGAGTACATGATACGTTTCATGTATCCAACCTGAAGAAGAGTCCAACGCAAGAAAACGTGACCATCCCGTTGGATGAAGTGCATATTGATGAAGCCCTCCGATTTACAGAAAAACCCGTTGAGGTTACTGACTGGAAAGTCAACAAGACCAGGAGAAGCAGTGTGAAACTTGTTAAAGTACGTTGGAGCTCTAAGCACGGACCCGAGTACACATGGGAACGTGAAGACCAGTTCAAGAAAAAGTATCCCCACCTATTCAAGAAGACTCCAGCGAGAGTTAGTTCAGTCTGAATTTCGGGACGAAATTCTTTTAACGGGGGGAGACTGTGACAACTGGCACAAACCGGTAATTTCCGTACACTATAATTATTGCTTAATGACTGCAATTATGAGTTTGATTGTCAGCAATGTCTGAACACATGATTAAACAAGTGAATTCATGCATGTTGTATACTACAAAATATTGCTTTATGCATAAACGAGAGCGTTGCGTCAGAATAATAGAAAACTCACCGGTAAGACACACTGTGTCAACAGAACTGCAGAAAGTAGTCAGACATAAGAATTGAGGCCTAAGTGTAGGTCCGACGACAAAAGTACATTAAAACCCAAGAGTACATACAAGGGTTAACATATATGCAATACGAAAGCAAAAATAAGCACTAAAAAGCACCCGAAACGCACTTTAAGTGCAGAATTTATAAAATTCAGCAATAATTCAGCATTTAGACACATGAATATTATGCAGAAATGTCGTTTTATTATCCAGAATATTTCCCTAAGTGTTGGGAATTGAAAGAGTACAAGAAAGGTACTTAAACGACACTAAAAAGTGTAATTTAGCACTTTAACGAACCGGTATTTAACCGAACAACCGGACACTACCCGGAACACAAAAATATTACTAGAAGCATTGTCTAGTTATTTCTGAGCCAGTTATGGTCCCCGAACACCATAACACCCCTTATAACATAATAACACCTCATGTCCCTAAACTCTATACTTGAAAACTAACCTAATTATGTAACTAGGGATTGGAAGTTACAATTTACCCCCCCCCCCATGTGGAGTGGACGGCCCAAGGGGTGGCCCCACATCAAAAATCACAACAAATCTCCTTTAAATCTTCCATGATCTTCCTCCTAGATTTGTGTAGATCTTGTAAGTACTTCATGGAACATATTACACAATGGACTTTGAGTTTGGATGGTTATAAGAGAAACTAGAGTTCATCTTCATCATCACTTCAACTTCTTCTCTCCTCCCTCCTCCCACCTTCGGCCGAGACCACCCCAACACCACCTCCATCATTCAACATTCATCCACCAATTCCAAGATCATACACACTTCACAAGTCGCGTATTAGGAGCCCCGGAGCAAGCGGAACACGAAGGACCTCTACCGTTAGCTTTTATCCACCCATTTTTCATCAAAGATCTTCCCTAGCCTTGAGCTAGAGGTATAACATTTAAAACTTGTTCTTGAACGTATCTAAAGTGGTTAAAAGGAATATTGTCGGTTAAATATCGTTAGCTTACATTTTGATGCATAAAAGTCTACTAAAAACACTTAAAGTGGTGGTTAATAGCATATAACTTGTGTAAAAGTCGTAGGACTTGAAATGTGTGATTATTGAGACCCGATCTATGATGTGGTAGCTCAGATCTTCGTTTAACCCGACTTTGTAAGATCATGGATCTTCACATAAGCTCGTTTTTGGTTACTACAAGGGTTAAAAGGCGAAACTCTACCACACTAGAGACATGAACTTGTGTAGAAATATTTTACTTGTGTAAAAGTAATTTAACTTGTACAATGGAGTTTAAAACTAGCAGATCTACGTATCTGCAAGTGGTATTTTTGAAGAACCACACTTTAAAGAAATCACATGTTCTAAACCGGGTCTTACACAAACAAAAGTGGTTTTTGTGAACAAACAAGTGTATGGATACTTGTGAAACAAAGGTTTTAACAAAGAAATAATTTTCGTAAAAACCGACTAGAAGTTGTAAAACTTCATATTCTTTAAAAATAAAGTTTTTAAGGAATTAAACTTATTTTTAAAGATAACAAGACTTACTAAATGTGTTAGTAAGTTACTACACAATCTTGGTAAATATCCAAGTTCATGAAGTGGGGAAAAGTAGTGTTTATTGATGAAAATTGTTGTTGCTGATTATTGATGATTGATGATGATTTAAAAAGAAAATAAACACACGTTTTGAAAACGTGGGAAACCTCCATTTTTAGGGGAAACTCTGTCAAAATTCTTATAAATTTTGACACTTAGAAAAATATAAGTTTTTGAGAAACTTATTCCCTAAAAATGTGTTTAAAAGCATTAACAAGGTTTCCCTAACTTTTGACGATAAGAAATGGTGATTTCTTCAAGAATAAAAATGGATAATAAGTATATATTTTTGAGAGAAAAATATATATTATTTTATCACCAAATTTTGTGCTAAGTGTATATAGTATGTGTTATATGTGCTAGTGTATTAAGACTTAAAAATACACTAAATACTCATGAGGAGTAGAAATATAGAAATACACATACAAAACACAAGATACATGATTCGGGTGCAAAGTGCAAAACACAAAAGACTTATATTTATTTTTGAAGAAAATAATATAAGTAAGATACGTAGTTAAAAATATGGAATATTTTTAACACAAGAATATATACACAAAAGAGAGTGACTGTACTTGTGCGACACAAGTCTAGTGACTAACGTTAAGAAAACGCGTATAGGTTACGACATTAATTAAGCAAATCCGGTGGAGTTTACGACGCTAGGAACGCAAAGTTGTGAGTTCATGCTCCCCCTTTTCTCTTAACTGTTTTCAGTTTTATAACTTCGGGGGTGAAATACATGTTACGTGGTATAATAAACGAGAATTGATACTGGGTATAATAAACGAGAATTGATACTTGATATAATAAACAAGAATTGATACTTGGTGTAATAAACGAGAATTGGTACTTGGTATCATAAACGAGAAATAGTGTCACGAATAGGGTACCATAAGCACCATTAATCGTGTACATACTTAGACCGCAGAACAAAAGGTTAGATCTAACGGGTACTCGGGCAGCCCCACTCTTGGTGACCACTAGTACCGAGGAGTGTTTTTGTGTCTCCGTCGTGAATCGACAACTAGAAAAATGCCTATGGTTTGGTGACTTCCTATGTAGTGCCACACGTTAATGGCCTTGCAACCCATTAACTAAACAAGAATACTTTATTTGGTTTACACCACAAGAATACTTTATTTACACAAGAATACTTTATTTGGTTTATACCACAAGAATACTTTATTTACACAAGAATACTTTATTTGGTTTATACCACAAGAATACTTTATTTACACAAGAATACCTTATTTGGTTTATACCACAAGAATACTTTATTCGGTTTACACTACAAGAATACTTTATTTTCACAAGATACTCGTTATGTTTTCATACAAAGTATACAAACGTGTTCAACACAAAACTGCATGAATTCACACCAACTTTATGTTGACGTTTTTCCAAAAACTCACATGTATTTCAGGTAACTAGGATGGATGTGCGCGCGGTTTTGCTTATGCTCGTGGATGTCGCTTGTGTTTAACTTTAAATAAAGTTGTAAACTTTTGAGACAATGTCTTTATGCTGTCTAGCGATGTAAACGCTAACGGATGTTTTCAAACTATGGTATTTGAATGTTATTTTTACGAGCATGTAGCATGTTTACTCTTCGTATGCAATGAGAACCTTTCATGATCACACCTCGTGCTTCCGCCTTAGAAAGGGGTGTGACAAAAACGATCCAAATGACGTGACGAATAGATTTTTCTTATGGCGAACACTAAAATAAAATATTTTAGTGCTTACATAATTTTTTGGATGTCCGGATGTATTCAGAGCGTAAGTTATGCGCGAAAATGCAAACTTGTGCACTTTTTGACACTTTTAGTCCCTGAATGACCCAAAAGTTTATTTTAGCACACCGAACCCCTCAAAGCCTATTTCTAAGCTATGTAAAGGATATTTATGGTATGTTTAACTTATGGTCATGTTCCGGAATGTCTGTTACAGTTCAAATTGGCATACTTTCGCAGTTTGTCAACTTTAGTCCCTATAAGCGATTAAACTTTGATTTCACCACACCAAACCTTCCAAAACTTATATCTAAGTTATGTAAAGGTTATTTAAGGTATGTTAAGCCTATTTCACTATTCCGGAGTGTTCGTTGGATTAAACTGGTTATATTTACGCATCAGTGCGTGTATAACCTTCCAGAAAGCGATTTAGAGCTTGAAATCGAACATGAGTTGATATGTGCAAAAGATACACATATTTATACAAGTCCAAAGTATGAAATACATTATTTCATTGGTTTGGCATTTGTTTGATGGTCGCAGTGACACGGGTGTCACATGACTGAATCCGAAAACATTACTTTTGATAACCTTGACTGAAAGGGTTATCCGACTGTCTCAAGGCTTGAATGTATGCGTTAACTTACCACATAAATGTTTGTATCAATGTAACATGCCTTACTTTGCAAAACATAACTTTTTGATATATTCAAAATACTTTGTTTTGTACATTTCTACATTTGGATTATGTGACAATACTTTACTTACAATACATAACATTTGATACACATTACTTGACTACTTTTGGACTTATAAACATTTGACATGGCTTATTCAAGGACTTTTGACAATTGGTTTAAACATGGACTTTATACATTGGTGGTTAGTTTAAGTGATTTAAGTAACGAGGCGTGTGTAATATGATACAAGCATGGTGGATACGCCGCTAGTACTTCCTATATATAAGTGTTTGTATGGTATTACATATAGTAGCGTTATTTGAATCATTTCAATTTGAGACATATAACATTTTATATAAATAACGTATCTTTCACAAGACATTGCTTTACAAACAACTTATTTTATACAACTCATTTTACTTGGTTATACATTTAACCACACATTATTCTTTTATTTATACATATCATTCGATCTTATCGCTTTTTAAACGATTTACAAAACAAAACAATTTACTAAGTTCATGACTGACTTTTGATAAACAACTTTTTCTTAAACTTAAGTCATGAATCCAATTTTCACAAAACCTATGTATCTCACAGGCATTTTTATGCTGACGTACCTATTTTCACATGTGTTTTCAGGAGCTTTTGCGTAGGACGATGATCATGACACTAGGGCGGACCTATGCCTTAGAGACATAAAACGAAGATAGACTTAGTTTAATTATGTTATAAACTCTTTGATTCCTGTTTAAAACAATGTAACTCTTATGTTGATAAATAAGATACAACTTTGTATGCCATGGTTATGAAACAATTAGTTTTGTTACAACACTCCCCGACGTTTTCCGCCACGTTTTGTATGTTATACGTGGTCGGGGTGTGACAGAAGAGTTGGTATCAGAGCCAATGGTTATAGGGAATTAGGTTATTAGTAATGCTTTGACCTATACTATAACCTTTCTAGGACCCTAACACAAGTTATCTTGTGTTTAGATCTTAAGACATGCACATCACCTATCCTTAGGTTATTATCAAAACAAAAACCAAATTTTCCGAAACGATTTTTGAAAAACAATCTTCTGTTTTTGAATAATTTATTACAAGGTTTTGAACCCTCTGTTATATGGTTTTGAACCCTTTTGAGTTTTCAAAATCTCGTCAAGGTTTTGGGTTTTAAATAATGTGAACACGTGCAAACTGGAAGGGTGAATGCCTGTATTCTGGGTTTTCTGTCTAGGCAAGCACTTCGTATATATCTCATCAGACGCAAGACCAGTTGTGCTTACCTGGGAATTCTTGGGATGAGTGTTCATTTATAGGCGAGCATGTCTTCGCGATACATTATTTTTTATCCATTTACTTTGATTAGTCACTGTGTGTCGTTTGTTTGCTTGGTTATGCGGACAAATGACCACCATCTTTTCTTTTGTTAATTTTGTTTCATCTCATTCTTTTCATCCAATTATCTCACTCGTTTCCTTTCATGTTTTCCTCGTTTAGAATGCCTCCTCGACGCGAAAACCAGATAGCGACTGCCGAACTGGCAGAAATCATTGCGCAACAGATGGCTGCTCAATTCCCAAATCTCTTTGCTCAATGGAACCAAGCCAACAACAACAACAATGCTCCATGCAAATACAAGGATTTTAACTCGGCTAAACCACTCAAGTTTAGTGGTTCTGAAGGAGCGACTGGGCTTCTTCAATGGTTCGAGAGCATTGAGAATACTTTTCGCCACGTGCAGTGTCCTGACAATCGCAAGGTCGAGTTTTCTTCGAGTGTGTTTCAGAAGAGGGCTCTCACATGGTGGAATGGGGTTATGAGAGACCGTGGTGCAGAAGTTGCTCTAGCACAAACTTGGGCTGAACTTAGGGCCCTTATGATGAGGGAGTTCTGTCCTCGTCATGAACAGCGAGCGTTGGAGAAAGAGTTTGAGGACTTGAAACAAGACAGTGGCGAGCACAAGGCATATATTGATAGATTTGAGGAGTTGAGTCTGCTTTGCCCAACAATGGTTACCCCACTCGACAAGGCTATCGAAAGATACATCGACGGCCTACCTGACTCAGTGCAAGACATCATTACTGGTAGTAACCCTGCCACACTCCGTCAGGCGATCGAGTTAGCAGCGACATTGACTGAGTCGCAGGTTCGAAAGGGGAAGCTGCACAAAAAGGGTGACAAGGGTAAGAAGCAGGCGTCTGATAAGGAAGATAGCAAGAAAGGTCAAAACAAGAAGGGAAAAAATTCTGGAGGGTCTAGGAAGCGAAAGGCTTCCCAAAACTATGTCGTTACTGCACAGGCCCAAGCTGCACCAAATCAGCCTGCGCAGCCACTAGCCAAGAAGCCTTATCTTGGCAATGCACCTTTGTGCAACAGGTGTAACGGCCATCATCCACCACACCTCCAGTGTCGTCAGTGCACCAACTGTGGAAGATCTGGTCATCTTGCCGCTACTTGTCGCATTCCTGTTAACCAGAACCAGGCAGTTCAGAACCAAGCCCAACAAGTTGCTCAGCCTCTTGCTCAGCAACAAGGTCAAGCTGCACGACCTCATTTTCCTCCTGGTTCGTGCTACAATTGTGGGGATCTGACCCACTACAGGAACCGGTGCCCAAGACTAGCCAACCAGAACCAGAATCCAAATCCAAATCAAAATCACGCTCCGGCTCGAGGTCGAGTCTTCAATATGAATGCTCAAGAGGCACAAGCAGACAACGAAGTGGTGAACGGTACGTTCTTTATTAATAATCAGCCTGCATCTGTTCTCTTTGATTCGGGTGCTGATAAGAGTTTTGTGTCATTGTCTTTTGAGCCAATGCTTCACGTGTCTAGAACGAAACTAGGTAAACCTTTGACAGTAGAAGTTGCTAGTGGTGAACCCATTGTTCTTGATTATGTTCTTCGCAACTGCCAGTTAAACCTTAACTACCACCTTTTTCCTATTGACCTCACGCCAATGCAACTTGGAAGCTTCGACGTTATAGTGGGTACGAATTGGTTATCTAAGCATCGCGCATAGATAGTTTGTTCTGAGAAGATTGTTCGTGTGCCGCTTTCGACAGGTGAGATCCTACAGGTTCGTGGTGAGAAGCCTGCCGGTGGTCTCAAACTCATGTCTTGTTTTAAAGCTCGGAAGTATCTCCGAAAGAACAATGTGGCCTTCCTAACACATGTTACAGCAAATAAAGGCAAGGGTAAGTCTATTTCAGATATCCCTGTTGTTCGGGATTATTCCGAAGTTTTCCCTGAAGAGTTACCTGGTCTACCTCCAGCACGTCAAGTCGAGTTCCGTATTGATTTCGTACCTGGTGCAAACCCCATTGCCAGGGCTCCATATCGTCTTGCACCGTCTGAGATGCAAGAGTTGTCTAAGCAGCTCCAGGAGCTCTCTGACAAAGGTTTTATACGTCCTAGCTTTTCACCTTGGGGTGCTCCCGTTCTTTTTGTCAAGAAGAAGGATGGGTCTTTTAGGATGTGTATCGATTATCGTGAGCTTAATAAGCTTACCATCAAGAATCGATATCCCCTACCTCGCATCGATGATCTCTTTGATCAGTTACAAGGTGCTTCTTATTTTTCGAAGATTGATCTGCGATCGGGATATCATCAACTTTGGGTGCATGAAGAAGACATTCCCAAGACAGCGTTCCGTACTCGTTATGGGCATTATGAATTCACAGTCATGCCATTCGGTTTGACTAATGCTCCGGCTGTTTTCATGGACTTAATGAATAGGGTCTGCAAGCCTTATTTGGATCAGTTCGTCATTGTTTTATTGACGACATCTTGATATACTCTAAGACGCGAGCTGATCATGAGCAACATCTTCGTCTTACTTTGGAACTCCTAAAGAAAGAGCAACTTTTTGCCAAATTCTCCAAGTGCGAATTTTGGCTTAAAGAAGTTCAATTCTTAGGACATATCATCAACAAACAAGGTATTCATGTAGATCCCTCCAAGATCAGTGCGATTAAGGATTGGGATACGCCTACTACTCCTACTGAAGTTCGTTCTTTTCTTGGTCTAGCCGGGTTATTATCGCCGCTTCATAGAAAACTTCTCAAAGATTGCAGTTCCTCTAACTGCTCTAACTCAGAAGAACAAGCCCTTTGATTAGGGATTCAAGCAAGAGGAAGCTTTTCAAAACTTGAAGCAAAAACTTTGCGACGCGCCTGTCCTGACTTTGCCTGAGGGCAATGATGATTTCGTCGTTTATTGCGATGCATCTAAATTGGGTCTTGGCTGTGTTCTGATGCAAAGGAACAAAGTCATAGCATATGCATCGAGGCAGTTGAAGATACATGAGAAAAACTACACCACTCATGATCTTGAGTTTGGTGCAGTTGTCTTCGCTCTTAAGATCTGGAGACACTATTTGTACGGTACAAAATGTGTGGTTTTCACGGACCACAAAAGTCTTCCGCATATCTTCAATCAGAAAGAACTCAACATGAGACAACGACGTTGGGTGGAGCTTCTAAACGACTATGACTGCGAAATTCGCTACCATCCTGGTAAGGCGAATGTCGTAGCCGATGCATTGAGTCATAAGGAACGTACTAAGCTTCATTGTGTTCGTGTTCAATCTGTTATTCAAGCTCAATCTGATATTCAAGCACGCATTCTCAGGCTCAACAATCTTGTGTTTCACAAGGTTTGATGGATAAGGAATTTCCCTATCACATAACACCTGATCTGGAACTGAAGGACAATGGATCATATTACTTCATGGACCGTTTGTGGGTCCCAAGCCAGGATAACCTTCGCACCTTGCTTATGGATGAACCCATAAGTCTCGTTATTCTGTTCATCCTGGCTCAGATAAAATGTATAAGGACCTTCGTATTCAGTATTGGTGGCCTGGTATGAAGAAAGACATTGCCTTATACGTATCAAAATGCCTTACTTGTCTTAAGGTTAAGGCTGAACATCAGCGTCCTTCTGGTTTATTGGTGCAACCAGAGATCCCAGTTTTTTTTTTTTTTTGGGTAAAGGGTTACCCCGGTGATTCTATATATTCACAAACCATAAACACAAGTAGTATGGAAAACCCATACTAGTTCTAACATGGGACATCCCCCCATGAAAGTAAACAAGAAAAAACGAAACTCTAACTCACAATTCAACACCCACTAGACTATAATCTAGATAAAACAAAATAAAACAATTCAGAAACCACTAGCCACCATCGTCAAGCATCGAGTCTTCATGAATATCCCACATCTCTAGAAAGCGTCTCACCTTGTACGTACTCTTGTATTTAGCTCCCATAAGTTTATATCGAACAGTCTGAAAAATCAAAGAGATAATTACTTCTGGAGGTCTAGTCTGATTTTTAAAAAGACGAGCATTCCGCTCCTGCCAAATGAAATACGCTGTAGCTGCCACTATAAGACGACTTGCAATGTTATAAGCCGATTTGGACGCCCCTCTAGTTAACAGCCAATTCATGATGTCTAACCACTTCGGATCAACCGTATTCATATTCACTTTATCCCTTACCGAACACCAAACCTGAGCCGAGAACTTGCATTCGAAAAATAGATGATCATGTGAATCATTATTATCGAAGCATAGTAAGCAACACATCATATTCATGTTTTTTCTTCTAGACAAATCCCACTGTAAAATCCTATCCTGAGTCAAAAGTTTTCTACGCATGATAAGCCACATCAGGAATGCATGCCGAGGAATACAGTGCGAGAACCATACCACATTCACCCAGTCAACTTCCGTCTCCCTAGATCTGATAGATTGCCACACACACGAAGCTGAATAGTCATTCAGTTTGTCACCATCTTTCCAACATAATCTATCTCTACTATTCGGGTTAATATGCAAGTTATCAATTTGAATCAAAACAGGGAACAAGTCTCGCCAAGCCGTAGGCCACTTCCAAGAGCCATTCGCCCAAACATCTTTAACCGAATCATGAAGAGCAAACCCAGCTTCATAAATAATCCGAGGAGATATGAAATTGGCCAATGGTCCGCACTCACACCAACGGTCGTACCATGCGGATGTCATCCCACCATCTCCAATCTTTGACCAAACATGATTTCTAATAACTGGCCGTAACTGGAGGATTTTCCTCCAACTCCAGCAACACACCGAAGGAATTTTACATGCCCAAAAATTAGTATTCCTTAATCGGTTAGCGTATATCCATTGAACCCAAAGAGAATCCCTCCTGGTAATAATGCTCCATACATGCGATGCCATAAGAGCTTTATTAACATCTTGAATTCTTCGCAACCCAAGGCCTCCTTCATATTTCGGCTTACATATAGAACTCCATGAAACCTTAGTTTTTCCTCTCTGAAACGAACCATCTTGAGACCACAAAAAAATCCTCATTCTGTTCTCTAACTCCTTGATAACCCTAGCCAGAAGTATTAAGACAGAAGCCCAAAAAATATGCATAGAGGATAAAACAGATAAAATAAGCTGAACTCTACCCGCAAATGACAAAAGCCGATTCTTCCAACTTGAAATGTGATTCTCCAATCTTTCAATCAAAACACTACAATCTTTGTAGAGGAGCCTAGATGAAATCAAAGGGACTCCCAAATACCTGACTGGCAACTCCCCTTCCACAAAAGGAATAATCCCTAAAATAGCCCCCTTGACATGTTGCGGAACATCACAAAAGAAACTGGTACTCTTTTGAACATTCGGAATCAACCCAGTTTGGAAATGGGAAAACATTACTATGGATCTTGTTACCAAACTTCCACGCACAAAGAAAGGTCATGATGCCATCTGGGTAGTTGTTGATCGTCTTACTAAGTCAGCGCATTTCTTGCCAATCCGTGAGGATTTTCCTGCTGACAAACTTGCTAAAATCTATGTGGATTAAATTGTAGCTCGACATGGTGTTCCTTTGAACATCATTTCTGACAGAGATGCTCGTTTCACTTCTCATTTTTGGAGAACCATGCAATCTGCTATGGGAACCCAACTTAATCTGAGCACAACTTATCATCCGCAAACGGATGGTCAATCTGAAAGAACAATCCAGACTCTGGAGGATATGCTTAGAGCTTGTGTGATCGATTTTGGTGGTAGTTGGGATTCACATCTTCCGTTAATTGAATTCTCCTACAACAACAGTTATCACACCAGCATCAAAATGGCTCCTTTCGAGGCTCTCTATGGTCGAAAATGTCGTTCACCAGTCTGCTGGAATGAGATCGGCGAGGCTCAGCTTACGGGACCTGCCCTCATTTTAGAGACAACTGACAAGATTAAGAAAGTTCGTGATAACCTTCAGACAGCTAGAAGCCGTCAAAAGAGTTACGCGGATCCAAAATGCAAACCCTTGGAATTTCAAGTCGGTGATCGAGTATTACTTAAGGTCTCACCTTGGAAAGGTGTGATCAGATTTGGAAAGAAAGGAAAACTTGCACCTAGATACGTTGGACCATTCAAGATCGTCGAAAGAATCGGAAAGGTAGCCTACAGAGTTGAGTTACCTCCTGAACTTGGAAATGTTCATCCAACCTTTCACGTGTCCAATCTCAAGAGGTGTTTAGCTGATGAGAACCTCCACATACCACTTGACGAAATTCGTGTTGGTAAAACACTGAAATTTTTTTTTTGGGTAAAGGGTTACCCCGGTTCACTATTATATATCACAAAACCAAATAAAACAAGTAGTAAGGCGAGTCCTTACTAGTTCACTATCCTGACATGCCAGGCAGTGTTAAACAAGCTATAAAAGAAGCACACCACAAACAAAGACAAAACAAAACTCTAGCCACTAACTAGAGACAGCCAATGAACCTACATACTTGGTACATTCCATTTTTCTAATAAGCTCAATCCAGTCGTTGAGCTCTTGACCTTTATCGAGGCTAGCTTCAATCTAACCGTAGACACAATAGCTTCAGAAATCACGTGCACTGTTCGTTTCTTTGATTTAAAAAGTCTCTGATTCCGCTCTTGCCACAGAAAATAAGCAGTCGCTGCTAGAAGCAATCTGCCAATAACACTTCGCATCGACTTCTTCGAAGGAACAGCAATCAACCATTGAACAATATCCTCCCACTTGTTGGAAGATAATTGAAATCCAGCAAAAGATTTAATAGAAGACCAAACCTGCATTGAAAATTGGCATTGAAAAAACAAATGATCATGGGAGTCCGGTTCCGCACCACACAACGGACAAGAGAGCAGGTTTAAATTAGAGATATCACCAACATCCCATTGCTTTAATTTGTCTTGCGTTTTGAGCTTCTTCTTGCAAATAAGCCACGCAAGAAAAGCATGTCTCGGAATGCAATTTGCGAACCATACAATCTCGACCCAAGGAACTTTCTCACCCTGGGTTCTGATCGTATCCCACACAATGGACGCTGAATAATCATGCTCAAGACCCCTATCATCACGCCACACTAAACAATCTGATTTATGCGGAATGATTATAGGCGGTTGAATGTTTAATAAAACCGGATATACATCCAACCATGCTATCGGCCACCCCCAATCACCATTGTTAAGAAGATCATTAACCTTGGAAGTTATAGTAAAACCCGCATCATGAAGCCGACGAGCAGAAACAAAGTCACATAACGGACCAATGTGAGACCAGCGATCAAACCAAGCTGACGTATTAAGACCATTTCCAATCTTCGAAACAATATACGGACGAACTCGATCCCGAATATTCAAAAGATTTCGCCAACCCGTAGCACAATTACCCCTTGACCGAATATACCAAAACGACTGACCTTTTAGTTTATTCTCATGGATCCAATTAACCCAAATCGAATGCCTTCTAGTTAGGAGACTCCAAATATGTGTAGTCATTAGCGCCATATTCATATCACGAATTCTCCTAATACCCAAACCACCTTCAAACTTAGGAAGACAAACATCCGACCATTTTACTTTCGCACGACCTTTCTTCATTGGACCTTGACACCAAAGAAAAGCCCTCATTTTTTTCTCTAAATCATCAGTAATTCTATCCGGAAGAATAAAAACCGATGCCCAATAAATATGCATGGCAGACAGGACTGATTTTATTAATTGAAGACGACCAGCAAAAGACAAAGTTTTATTCTTCCAACTATCAATTCCAGCTTCCATCTTTTCAACCAGAATCTTACAATCTTTATAAACTAACCTCGATGAGATAAGTGGCACTCCCAAGTAACGAACCGGTAAAGAACCTTCCTCAAACGGCATCAACTGCAAAATGCTCTGCTTAACCTCCCTAGCAACATTGCCAAAAAACACAGTACTCTTCGCCATACTAGGAACTAGCCCCGACACATTCTTGAACCTCTCCAATCCATCCATAATACACCTAGCCGAACAAACATCGCCTCTAGAAAACATAAACAAATCATCCGCAAAACAAATATTCACAATTCTTTGTTTTTTACAAAGATTATGAAACTTGAAATTAGGAGACTTATTCACCAAGTCTTTCAGAATAAGAGTCAATGCTTCCATAACCATAGTGAACAAATAAGGTGACATAGGATCACCTTGTCGCAACCCCCTTTTTCCTTGGAAAAAACCATGAATATTACCGTTTACTCCAACAGAGAATGAAACGGTAGTAACACAAACCATTATCCAGTGCACCATTTTGGAATGAAACCCAAAACCCAGAAGCAACGACTTTAGAAAAGACCAATCAACCGTATCATACGCCTTTTGAATATCAACTTTAAAAGCACATTTAGGCGGCCCAATATTACGATGATAATTGTGCATCAGCTCTTGTGTCAGCAAAATATTATCAGAGATACGTCTTCCGGGGACAAAAGCTGACTGGTTAATATCTACCACATCATCAAGGCCTATTTTAATTCTGTTTGTGATAATCTTGCTAATGCACTTATAAAGAACATTACAGCAAGAAATGGGACGGTAATCCAACACCGAGTTAGGAGTATGCACTTTAGGAATCAATGCCAATATAGTATGATTTACCTCCTTGAGCAGCTGCCCATTAACAAAAAAACTCTTGAATGGCACAAGAGATATCATTACCCACCACATCCCAGGAATGTTTAAAGAAAGCAGCAGAGAAACCATCTGGACCTGGCGCCTTATCATTACCAATTGAGAACATAGCTTCTTTTATTTCCTCTAAAGAAACATCCCGAACCATATTCTGAGCCTTCAACGGACAAAGCCTCCTATGAAATAACTCCGGATTCATGGCCTCAGTAGTATTACCCTCAACTCCTAAAAACTGAGTGTAATGCTCCACCAAAGCCGTAGGGACATTCACACCTTCGAAAACGATACCATTACGATCTTTAATGCAATCAATACGCTATACTTGATCTTTAATGCAATCAAATATCATTTCGCTATACTTGATCTTTGCATTATGATCTAGATGACCCGCATTGTTGCAAAGTGTTGACTCTTTGATATCGAGTCAACGTAACTCGTTGAAACTCCTTTCTTTTTAGGCCACATACATGGTTTTCTTGTTGTAACCACGTTGAAACTTTCTTATTGGTACATGAATTCATTGTTGGATTGTGTTTCAACCAAGTTCAATTGATTGAACTTGCTCTTAATATATATTCGATTCAAGATTCCATATGATGGATTGAGGCCATCATATTTGAAATAATCCCAACAAGCGCTTCATTTGCTTTGAACCATAACAGGCTTGTTTGGTCTTCGACTTCATTGAATCGTTTCTTTGATCACTATCACCTTGTGGTGGCGTTTTTCACGAATTTGAAGCTTGTGCTAATCTCGTTTACACATCTCATAGGCGGATTTAATTATTTATTTATCTTAAATCCACTTCGATTTATAATATTAAATCAGTCTTAATACAATCGTGTGTTAAGATAAGGGTACACAAATTCATTGTATATCCCAGTGTACCTACTAATGGTTCTTCCATTATCGATCGGATATTTTGCGATATCCATTGCTTCCCTCTTTGATTGAAAACATTTTTTTTTCACTTTGATGTTCCATTTCCAATTGAAAATCTTATGATGCCATTTGAATCAAATTTTCAAATTTGCTTCATTGCGCTTTCACTTGATTTCAAACATGGTGAACTTGTTCGGTCACCACTATTGTTGAAGTATTTCATTCGCTACGACACCTTGTGGTGCCGATATAAACTTGTAGCTTGTGCTAATCACGATCAACCGTCTCATGCGGAACTACATGTGCTTTTTGGTGTGACTAATCATTCAAATAGTCTTAATGCAACTATGTATTAAGACGATGATACACCCGGTTCGGTTGTGTTTCATTTCGGTGTATCCTTGCAATTCAATGGTGTCAACACGTTGATTTTATTCATTTAACGGTTCGATTGTTCACAAATCATTTCTATGATTCTATTTATTTGAACTTGTTGAATTCGAGTTTCAATCATACAACAACCAATGCAAGTTTCCGTTGGTAGTAAATTCTGTTGTTTCAAGAATTGATTGCATATCGTGAACGTTCATTTGGTATTCTATTGGTCGAAATTCCTCCTTTGTTGGACCCCCGTAAACTTGATCGCATTGGTGATAGTATCACTACGCTCCATTCACTTGACATCGATTTCTGGAACAAACACAGTTGAACCGTTGGGTTTTTATTGATGCAGAATGTCTTTACACTCACGTATTTCGAATAAGTCTTGATTCTATTACGCGGTCATTCACTTTGGTATTATTCGGACTTACCTAGGAACGACACAAATCTGAGGAGATAACATAATCTAAATTTCGAGGACGAAATTTCTGTAACAGGGGGAGAATGTGACAACCCGCAAATTCAGACCAACATTTTTACGCGCTCAAATCTCGTACATATCGTGATCTTATATTATAGATTTTGTTTCTATAAATTGGGTCGTCATATACATAGAATGTCTATTCGAGTCACATTTTTTTTTTATTTTATTCGGTAGTTTTTAGAAATTACCGGGTCACACACGAGTAAATTAGACAAACAAGGACGTTGGTGATGTGACAATCAAAAAGCTATAAAACGTTCTAAAAGTTATTTTTTAGGATGGATATAGTTATAAAATATGCATTTAAACATGATTATATAATATCTTGATTTAACATGCATCTACATTCATAAAGATTAAGCTATTCTTTTTCTTTTTCAAAATACACAATGTATACGTGTGTGTATACACTTCTATATGATTGATTAATTTATATGATCCTTGTATATTTCAATTGAGTAAATAATATTTCAACCAATATACAATAGTTTTATCTAGACAATTATATGTCATATATTAGATCACCATTCCATATACTCTAGATTATTTCATATATAAAATGTCAATCCCTTATACTTATCATTCCATATCTTTGGCCATAGTAAATATGGATTTGTCTGACAAAAGTAAGGTAAAGTAGCATGGGAACTTTACACATATATACTAGAAAAAAAAAAACAATCAAGAATGTGTGGATGGTATGGAAGCGTAAGCAGGTCACCAAAATAAATAAAATAATATTTATTTCACTTTTGTCATACTTTAGCAAGTGTGTAAAAATAACCTAAACTACAAACCCATCACCTACGTACAACTGCCATGTTCCTTCTTTTTCTTTATTCAGAGTCATCATCACCATCAAACTTTATGTCAAACTTTATGTTTGAATGTCACATGCCAAAATAATCTAAGGATAGAGAGAGATAGATGCAAACTGATGGAACGACCACCACTTGGGGCGGCGTTTCATGGCAGCTGGATAGTCACCAGAGACCACAGCAGCGGCGAAGCACAAGTGGAGGTTTCGGGTGGTGGCGATTCGAGCAGTTGAGTGGCGGTACAACTCCAGTGACCCCAACACTAGCCCTGGGGGCGGTGGACTTCGAACGGGTGATGGCTAGGGTGGATGCGACGCCGCAACCGGCGGCTCTGGGCCGGCCGCCAACGGCGATGGTGGTGTGTCTCCGACGAACTCCGGTTAGTGAACCGAGTATGTTATTTTTGTTTCTCTTTACTCAGATCCGTTAGATCTTGTGCACTCAAAATCCACGTTTTATGTTTTTTTCCGATGATGATCGTTATGTTGGAGATGATGGTGATGGTGGCGGCAGTGGGATTCCACGGCGGCGCTCCGCCGCCGATCATGGCGGCAATATTCTTGTTTCGACGAATGTCCGGTAAGAGCCGGTTTTCCCTTCTTTTCTCTTTTCCGTTTCTTTTAACTTCTGAAGATTGATGATGATGTGGTTTCGTTTTGGTTTGAGTTTGGTCACGGGTTCGGGTTCGGTCAAAGGCAGTTGTCAAGCCAAACCCGGTCAGATTCAGTTTGTTCGGTTCGTGTCAACAGTAAAAGCCGGTCAAATTCAGGCAACCACGGTCAGCGGGTCAACACTAGTCAACATAAGTTCGGTTTGAGTGTCGGTCAACTCTAGTCAACCGAGGTAAATCTCAGTCAACATAAGGCTCGGTAAAGTTTAAACGTAGCAAATTATTAGTACGTTATTTTTAGATTCTTAGAATACACGAACCGAGCTCAAACCATCGTTTATTTAGTGATTAGATACGTTTTATTTTTGGCGCATTTTGACGAAAACCATATAGGATTGATTACATTACGTTGAATTATTGATTGAATTTTGAAAATAAATCGACACTTTAGTTGTCGGGATCATCCAAAAACAGAGGAAACTCTGTCCGTTTTTCGTTGAAAACCCGAATTATAAAACGTATTTAAATCTTAACACCGACACTTATCGAAATCCAAGTTTTCCTATAAAATAAATATAAAGTATATCTATACTTTTGGCGACGTTTTACGACTTACGAAATGGATGCATAACATCTCGACAAAACACGAGCTACTAGTTTATAAAAACTACGAAGAGTCGTCTTACTACTTCTAATACGCCTTTCTATTCATGACAACTAACACGACTTAGTATATTTATATTTAAATATATAAATAAATATATGTATCCTAAATCACTCGGAAACTAAGTCGTTTCCGAGACTTAGCGTCATCCCGATTATGAATGGAATCAAATAACCATAGTTTGGTTATTTCAAACCAAAATAATAACACCCTCTTAGAATCGTTTAGTTAACGATTCGGTAGAGCTCGGACACGTAGCTTAGCTACGTTTAACTAGAAACTTATAATTGTTCCTTGATTAGGAATGCTTTAGTTGCACGCTAGCGAGTTCACATTCTTGGAATGACATCAAGGAATCACGCTAGGCTAGCTTTGCACAGGAATGTCAAGGTGAGTTCATAACCCCCACTTTTTACGGTTTTACATTTTTACAAATGTTTTCGGGGGTGGAAAGGCATGCAAATTTTTGCAAAAGCAAACTCTATTTCAATGAAGGAAAACACATATTTATAAACCATGTTGCAAATGAATTTCAACGAACTCGAAAGGTTTATACTAAAATACCGGTTTTACATAACAAACGCGTATTTTCGCAAACGTGCATGATTTTCATGACTAGTGACGGGAATGTCCTAGTTACTACAACGGGACTTGGTTGGTCTGCGTACGAACAACGAGACAACCCAATGGGTTTATGTCCCCCTTTTATTTTTAAATACATATTAACTAGGGTATGATTAAGTTATGCAATGAACTCTTAGATCATGTGAGCATAGGCTGTCACTGAGGTGCCATTAATCCTTTTGAGGACCAAGGAACAAAGGTTAGATCTAATGGGTACGGGCGAGCCCACTCACGGTCCATGGGTGACCACTAGAGTGCTGTTGTGTCCATCATCGAGAGTTCGACACTTAAATTGCCTACGCGGGTTGAGTACCTCCTATGTCGTCACATATATTAATGTCCTTGCAAAACATTAATGATCAACATGTTCATAGACGCATTACATACCTACTTATAAACTGAATTTTCAAATGTTTTTAAGATTCATTTGAGGGAAACTCACAAATACATGGATTTACAAACTTTGGTAACGTTTTTCAAATTATACCTAAGTAAGAGGACGCGCTGATCCTGCTTACAAAGGTTCGTTTGGGCTCGACCCATTCTCTCTCGTGCAATGCACGAAGACTCTTGTGGGCTAGACTCACATTTTTTCTTATATCATGCCAAGAAAATAATTTTACTATATTTTCTTGACAACTTTAAAACCGGTTAGTGTCTAGATTTGTAGTCTAGTGGTTTGGTCTTTTTGTTGGTTGTTTTTTGAATTTGGTTTTTCTGGTTTTACTTTCATGGGGCATGTCCTATGATTGAACTAGTGTAGGCTCTCTACACTACTTGTGTTTTTTGGTTGTGAATATATAGAATCACCGGGGTAACCCTTTACCCAAAAAACTTTAAAACCGGTTATCAAAAAGATTTATTTTAAATCTTTTCAAAACAAACTATGAACTCGCTCAACTTTATGTTGACGATTTTTCGCATGTTTCTTTCTCAGGTTGCATTTTCAAAACTATGGAACGGTTGGAATAGGAGAACCCATGGGAATTCGAGTACTTAGCAGGCGTTTAATTTCTAGAAGTCTTAGCTTAATTGCTTCCGCTGTGCAATGAAGATACCGGTCCAGTCACGCCAGCTCTGATATTTCGAGGTGTGACAGTTTAAACACCCCGCCTGGAGTGCAAGTTATTCAGGAATAGTTCAAGATAGCGGGACCAGTTCATGTAACAGTGGCTGACAATTTCGTTATTATGGCTATATCCTGGATCCTTAAGGTATATGAGGATTGATCACCCTCTCTCACGAAAGGGTATTTTCATACTCTCTAAGGTTTAAAGGTTTTCTCCTTTCTAAGTCTTGAGGTTTATACACTCCCGCCTGTTGTGCATGAAAAAGAAGGGTTTATCCCCAGGATACTAAGGGTTTATTCCCAGGATACTAAGGGTTTATCCCAGGATATTAAGGGTTTATCCCCAGTACATTAAGGGTTTATCCCCAGTAAAACTAAAGTTTTTGGACAAGTTCCAAAGATATGATAAACTATGACTGTGTTTACACATATTCTTTTGTGGACAAGAAGTTACGAAGTTTAATTACTAAGTGAAGAAATACTCAAGTATGTCATCCACTAGTGCAATATCCTGGACAAACAGGGGACATCCATGCTGGGGACATTGCAGATGATCCTAAGGTTGAGAATGAAGGTTACTACCTAAGTGTTTCTTGTATGGATTCTTATTTCTCCTAAGTTTGAAGGTCTTATCTGAGTAAATGGAGTTTTTTATAGTTATATTTAAGTTTTTGTTAAACGTTTTGAATGAAATGATAAAAAAAATTATCATGCCAATAACCTGCTCAGGATATTCAGAACAAATTTTTCAATATAACACATAACACAAAGATAAGGTCGAAAGGTTAGTCTATTATTAACGATTCAAAAGTTTACATTCTTGGCTCCATCTCAAATCGAGACCCATCTACCAAGAATGTAAAATGTTCAAAAAACATGGTAATATAAACAGTTGAAGGCTTTGTCCTGAAAACACAGGACCCCTCCTCCTCCAACTTTTAGATTGTTCTAAGCTTTCAGGAAATAAAAATTGTTCGGGTGCAGGAAAAATAAATGCAGGAAATGTAAATTGTTTAAGGGATACAAACCATTCAAATTTAAAAAAGTGGGCTCCGGCCTAAGCAACAATATCCATCATTGCCCACTTCGCTGCCCTTATGCAGCAGCATCCTTGCCAACCTTTTTTGGGTAAAGGGTTACCCCGGTGATTCTATTAAAGACAACCGCCAAATAAGAACAAGTAGTGAGGATGAGTTCCCCACTAGTTCATATACAGGACACGCCCCATATATGTAAACAAATCAAACAAACAACCAATATACCTATTCAAACTAGCCTACTACAATCATGATATGACTAACTAGTAGACAAAGTAAAAAAAAAACAAAATCAACGACGTCAACCACCATCATCAAAAATGAAATTGCTACCAACCGGCAGCCCCTTAGCATGAAACAGAAGCCGCCTATCCATTGGACTTTATGAGAGAGGTGCTTGCCCCTGTACTAGAAGCCGTAGGATGAGTACCCGATGATAAAAACTCATATGATTCATCATATACAACCTCTGTCTCGTCATCATCAGATTCCTCATTTAGCTCACTTCCCCCTTTATGGGAGGAAACCCCCTTCCCCTCAACGAACCCAAGAGCACTAAACGAATTATGAGTTTGAACCTTGGATGAACTAGTGCGCCTCTCATTCACGTAGGAAGAACTCACTGCCTTTTTCTTTTTATCCACAGGTCTATATTCAACCGTGGGCTTTTGATTGTTAACTTGAAAACCGCTCTTCTTTACATTCTTCTTTGTCTTTACTTCCGTATAACCATCCTCATCTACTTTCGGACTGTTTGTAGGAGGTTTCACTTTCACTCGAATGCATTTTGGACACTCCTCCGACTCATGCCCAAATACACAGCAGTGGGCACATCTCGGTGGTTTCCATTCATATTCCACCCGAATAGTCTCATTGACATACTTGTTCTCATCCAATTCAGGAATAGCTATGGTTAGAAATTCTTTAAAATCATGTTCAGCAGATACTTCAACGAGAGCCCTAGCATAACTACTCCTTCCCCAAGCCTCATTACACATATCAATTGTATACGAATCCAACCGCAACGGTGACCCAATTTTAGATGCCAGCATGCTTAATCCATCATCAGTATACGTCACTATAGGAACCTCATGCAATTTAACCCAAACCGCAACCTTCTTAATATCTTCTTTTTTAAGAATACTTGTAGGGGACCAAGTGTTGAGAAAAAGTGGTTTATTTCGAATCAGCCACGGACCCCCTTCAAGCACGTTATTCATACCCTTTCTGTCTTCAAACTTGAAAAAGAAAAACCCATTCGAGTTCATCATAGTTTTCTGAAGACAATGTTTCTTCCAATTTGTTCTCACAAAATATTCAACAACCGGATAAGCAATTCTATCCCCCAGGAAGTAACCATAAAGAGTGTTCGCTAACCTGTTATTAACCTGACGAACAGAATCGATTGGTAAGACAACATCCACTCCATCCAGTGAGATATCCGACTTTAGAGATCGAAAATTAACATTAGGGACTTGATTAGCCGACTCATTAGCATTCATTGCTGAGTTATCAACATTATGATTTTGATTTTGCGTTGTCGAACCAAAATCCATCTTAACACCTCCTTGATCAGCTTGTTTGTTTGACACAACATTAGCATACGATTGATGTTGAGACTTAGCTCGGGAGCTAGGACTAATATCATTCAATGGAATCACAAAAGCTACTTTACGTTTATCAAAAACCTTTGCATATTGCTGATGAGGAGAATCCGAACGACCAGTAGCGTGTTCAACATCATTCAATGGAAGCATAAAAGTTACCTTCTTATTCGGTTCAGAAACCCTAGCCGCCAAGAGGGATGTTTGTCTTGGCTCAAACATTTTCCCGTCGATATTCCTGATTTTCCTTGAAAGAACATCTGGTGTATCTACAATCTGATCATCCATATCAACCGCCGCTAAGGACTGATGTCGCACAAGACTAGGGCAGCAAAACAGCTAATGCATACGTAAAAGTATGCGAAACCCTAATCTGATGAAACACTACACGATTGGATCAGAGAACGGTAACAAATGGACTCAATCAATCAGCAAACGACTGAACTACCGAAACCCTAATAATGAAAAAGGAATCAGCCGCTCACCCCGAAACCAATCAGAAACCAAAAAAGAAAACAAACCCTAGAACCCGGAAACCTAATCTGACCTCAAATGATTAGAACCTAATCAGCCGCTCATCCTTGCCAACCTTCCTGGCTCCATCACCACCGGCATCCTGACCAGCATCCGCTCCGGCATCCACCTTCTCTCCTGCTTCAACCGCCGCCTCAGCTGACTTCAAAGGCTCACCAGCTCCAGACTTGGCAAGATATGGCACAAGATTCCCTCCGAGATTCTTCAGCTTAGCCTCCAAAGAATCAACCGGCCAGGTCGGGGGCATTCGAAGCCTGCATCCTTGGCCTCATACGTCATCTTTATCTTGGCCTGAAGAAGGGAGACAATGGTTGAATTCTTAAGACCATCTCGGAAGGAAGTCATGGCCTGATCATGATCAACGTGGGCAGCGGCCAGCTTGACTACAACCTGGCCTCCAGGACCTTCACTGCCTTGCAAGTCTTGGTGTACAAGGCCAGCATATGTTTTTTTTTTTTTTTGGGTAAAGGGTTACCCCGGTGATTTTATAACATATCAAAATAAAACAAGTAGGAGGGTAAACAAACCTCCTAGTTCTCTTAGTGGCATACCACTAAAGAGTCAACACGTAAACAACCAAGGAAAAACAACCAAAACTAGATCATAACATAACTAGAAACATTGGTCTTCAATCTTCATCCAAGAAGTCTTCCTTATCCATCTTCCATTCCTCCAAAAGGCGTTTAACATTGGGAGTTTGCTTGTACTTGAAGGAAATTAACTTTGTTCTCACAGTGCTAATAATACCATCAACAATCTGCTTAGGAGGTCTCAACCGGTTACTGAAAAATTTGGAATTTCTTTCACTCCAAATAGCATAAGTCGTGGCCGCAACAACCAGTTTACTAGCAACTGAATAAATCGCTCTTGATTTAGCTCTAGCGATCAGCCAACTAGTGATATCATCCCATGACTCAGGCACCGAATTCATGCCTACTTTATGCCGCACATTGTACCATACTGATTTCGAGAAGGAGCATTGGAAAAACAAATGCTCATGCGTCTCCAACCCTACATAACACCAACAAGCAACACATCTGGTTCATAGAACCCGTCACTAACTGGTTCCATCGCATTATTCGGTCCTGTGTCCAAAGCTTCTTCTTGAAGATAAGCCAACACATGAACGCATGCTTGGGAATATTGAAAGAAGACCAAATAATTTTCGACCAAGTAATTGGTTGCTCACAGACTCGAATCGACTCCCAAACCTCTTTAGACGAGAATGGAACTAGCTTGCCTTCCGAGTTCATCCACAACACTCTATCATGCATAGTAGACAAAGTAAGAGGCCGAAGCTGGAACAAGATCGGGTACACACTCCTCCAAGCTTCCGGCCATACCCACCTGCCATCATTAATTGCATCAGCCACTTTAGAGTTGACGGTAAACCCATAACGAGCCATTTGACGCGGAGTAACTACATTCGCTAACGGGCATTCGGTCGTCCATTTATCAAACCAAAGAAACGCGCGCTTTGACCATTTCCAACTTTACTCCATAAGTAATCTCGAAAATCATACCTGCACTTCATTAATATTTTCCAACCCCACGTATGTAACTGATTATCGCCCTATGTGGTGAGCTTAAAAACTCTTGTCTGATGGATACTCAGTGGCGTTCTTTAAAAACTCTTGGCAGGATATTGATGACGAGGTATGTCTTGCTGTTAAGGACTTCTTTATCAGTGGCCGGCTCCTAAAAGAAATCAATCATACTTTTCTTGCTTTGATTCCTAAGGTGAACACTCCCACGTATGTAACTGATTATCGCCCTATTTCGTGTTGTAACGTCATTTACAAAGCTATTAGTAAGATCCTTACTAATAGGATTCTTGAGGGGATTAATGATGTGGTGAGCTCTAATCAATCGGCTTTTGTCCCTGGTTGTAGAATTTCGGATAATATCCTGTTAACTCAGGAATTGCTTCATAACTATCATAGGAATACAGGGCCTCCTAGGTGTGCTTTCAAAGTTGACATACAAAAAGCGTATGACACGGTTGATTGGGACTTTCTCCGTGCGACTCTCATGGGGTTTGGGTTTCACTATCAACTGATTGAAAGGGTTATGACATGTGTGACATCTGCATCGTATTCGATAAGTATAATTGGTGATATTCATGGTTATTTTAAAGGCCAGCGGGGCTTGAGACAGGGAGATCCCATCTCCTCGTATTTATTTACTCTTGTTATGGAAGTGTTAACTTCTATTCTCCAGCAAGCCGTCAACAATAGTCAGTCTTTCATTTTCATAATAACTGCAAGAAGCAAAAGATTGTCAACTTGTGTTTTGCGGATGATCTATTTTTATTTGCTAGGGGAGATTCGAATTCAGCAAAACTGATTATGGATGCTCTGATACAAGCTGTTGGGAGTGAAGTTCAAGAACACGGTTAGAGTGAAGAGACTTCTTGACGATTGGGGAATTCATCAAGGTGCGGATGCGGATGGAATTGGCTGAGTCTTTTCGTGATTATTGAGTTTTGTTCTAGATGATAGTCTAGTTGCATGGTTTGTTTGGTTTTTTGTAGTTTGTTTGGTTTACTTTCATGAGGCATGTCTCATGTTTGAACTAGTGAGGATTCACCTCACTACTTGTTTTCTTTGGTTGTGAATATATATCACCGGGGTAACCCTATACCCAAAAAAAAAAGATATGTCGGGCTTAGTTCCTAGCTTGAGTAAAAGCACAAATTTTTCGGTAATGTTCCTTCTCGAGTTAGGGATTTGATTTTATCCATCGTGCCGTTTTCTGAAGGTTCATTGCCAATAAAATATCTAGGCGTTCCTCTTATTGCCTCTAGATTGCTCAAAGGGGATTGTAAGATTTTGGTCGAAAGAATTACCAAGAGGCTTACGGATTGGAAAACGAAATTTCTTTCTTTTGCAGGGAGATTACAATTGATTAACTCTGTGATATCTTCAATGTATACGTATTAGGCTGCTGTGTTGGGTCTTCCTTCCAGCATCGTCCAGGATATCGAGAGGATCATGAAAGGTTTTTTGTGGTCTCAAGGGTCCTTAGCGTCGGGTAAAGCGAAGGTTGCATGGAAAGATGTATGCACTCCTAAGTCGGAAGGTGGTCTGGGTATTAGAAAGGTCTCCGAGGTGAACAAATCGCTAATGGTTTTTCATATTAACAGCATTGTCTCGGGTAGAAAATCTCTTTGGGTGGATTGGATTCATGAGCATAGGCTCAAGGGTAAAAGCTTTTGGGATGTTAAAGTGCCGCAAAATTCTACTTGGGGATGGAGGAAATTGTTGTCATACAGGAACTCGGTTCAGAAGTTCTTTTGGAAACGGATTGGGAATGGCGAAAATACATCCGCTTGGCATGATACCTGGTGTAACGAATGTCCGTTGAGCCAATACGTGTCCCCGAGGATTATGTCGCAACAAGGATTCTCTATTTTCTCCAAAGTGGCTGATGTTTTTAGAGAGGGTGCTTGGCAATGGCCGGATGCCTGGCGAGATTTGTTTCCGGTATTATTCAATCTTAATACGCTCAATCTGATACCGAACAAACAAGACGTGACCTTATGGAGAAACAACGCAGGAAAGTTAATGTTGTTCACTTCAAAGGGAGTGTGGGAGACTACTCGTTCTTGAGGAGCTGATGCGGTTTGGTCTAAAGTGGTCTGGTCCGGATGTAACATTCCTAGACACTCCTTTCATTGCTGGTTGATTTTTCGAAGGAAACTTTGGATGCAAGACAAAATTAGAAGATGGAATTGTAGTACTTCCGGTTCAATGAATATGATGTGTTGTTTGTTGTGCCAGAAGGGGATGGATTCGCATGATCATTTGTTTTTCGAATGTGCATACTCTACTCAGGTTTGGGATGCCATAAAGGAGACAACATGTATTAAAAATGTGCAAGGCAAATGGGAAGATATTATGAGCTGGTTAATACCGAGAGCTACTTCAAAATCGCTGAATTCGGTAATTGCTAAACTTACTATTAAGGCAACAGCTTACTTTATTTGGTAGGAGAGAAACTCTACATTCTTTAATAATCAGCTTTGACCACCGGAACAAATTACAAGCGTCACTATAAGAACGGTGAGGATTAAGCTTCAAACTTTCAAGTATAAGGATAAGCCTAATGTTAGAAGTATCCTGGAAGATTGGAAGTTGTACCCATTGGAAGCATACATAGATAACTAAGATGTATTGTTATTTTCCTAGTTGCTAGGTGGTTTTGCTTTGTGCTTGTTTTTACTCTTATGGTGGCATGTCACATAAGAGAACTGGTGTAGGTTTTTTCTACTCCACTTGTTTTTTCTAGTCTCGTAATATAATCACCGGGGTAAAACCCTTTACCCAAAAAAAATATTTTCCAACCCCAGGGGGCGTTGGCTGGCACTGGGACATCCCATAGGCTACGGCCATGAAGTCTATGAATACTGATCGAGGTAGTCCATAATGATTTCCTGCCAGATAAGATACTAAAAATGTGATAGGCCATCAAAGACTTGTTCACATCCGAGACATGTCGTATGCCCAAACCACCTTCCTCTTTCGGAAGGCAAACCTCCTTCCATGCCACTTTACAGGTTCAGTATATGTGTACAGGATATGGATATTCACCCTATTAAGGAATGATGTCATGGGCTTGATGGATTCCATGAAGCCAAGATCGTCATAGGAGAAACCTTCGGCAGCTGCAGCAGAGGGCTTAGAACTGGTGGCAACAGATGACTCCTTTTTCACCAGGACAGGCTTGGGGTAGTTGTCAAGCTCCTCAAGATCGAAGACAAAAGGGACCTTAGCGGAGTCTACAGAAAAGGGAGTTGTTTTAATCTTATCATATTATGTGCTGATTAACCAAACATATACAGGAATGTTCAAAACAGATATCCTTACCAGACATGTTGGAATGACTAAAAAATATATCCGTTGGAACCGACATATCCAACAGTTATATTTTTGGGGACAATTGTTATGGGTGAAATTTTGAGCCCAAATCCTGACTTTGTATCTTGATTTTTTTATTAGCTGTTTATGATGAGGATACCGGACCAGGATATTGGTAACATCCGGCAGTATCCTAACTATTACTAACAATTTTCTTGTAAACGTTGGCTCCAAGGGACTAACGTCAACAAGGACTTGGTCTACCTGAAGATTCGCTCAAGGTAGTTGAAAAGTGGACGTCGATGGCGGAAGAATACATCTTGTAACGGCCAGAATAGAAGAAAGGCATATTCTGCGAGAATTTTGGATGCTGATTAACGCTATTAATGTTGTAACGATTATATGAGCTGAAGACCCATATTTTAAACATTTTTTTTTTGGGTAAAGGGTTACCCCGGTGAATATTATACCAACCAAAAAAACCAAGTGAGAGACAGAAAGACCCCCAGTTCTCAAGTATGACATGCCATACAAGAGTAGACTAAAAAACAAGCAAACTCGCTAAACAACGTAGACAAAACACTATACGCTACACAAAACAAATTGTAACATAGACCTACTTAACCACAATCATCATCCGCCACAATAAGCCCTCGCGGTAAATTCCAGTCTTGCATTACACGAGCCATTTGGACAGTACTCTTAAATCTCATCGTGTGAAACTTCATTCGGACGGTGGAAAGGATGACCTCTATCAGTTGGTTTTCATTCCTCCTTTTTGTTGAAAAAAGCCTTCTATTCCTTTCTTCCCACACAAAGTAAGCCGTAGCACCAACAACAATTTTTACAATCACATGGGTAACCATCTTGGAGTTCGCTATACCAACGAGGAAATCAAATATGACACTCCATTTATTCTGAATAGACTCCATACCCGCTTTGTCTCTAACCCCATACCAAACATTTTCCGCAAACTTACATTCAAAAAACAAATGCTGGTGAGAATCTGGTCCCGCGTACATAAAAAATGCTGGTGACACTCCATTTTTTTTATTTTCCGAAGATTGATACTCTGGTATAATCGATTAAGGGTTAAAGATTGATACTAGGGTTTGAAGGATTAGGGTTTCAGTCTTCGGTTTTCTTGTTCGTTGGGTATTCGGTTCAGTAGTTGGTTGTTTCTCGTGCATGATTGGTTGATTCTGTGTTTAATGGAGAGAGTAGGTGAAGATGTTTTGTCTGATCGTCCAAAGCCTGATGGTAGACAGTTGCATGATCGTGGGAAACCACCTAACGTAAGCAAGGGGAGTAATATCCCGGTTAGTCAGGTGGAGCCGTTATTAGTTGATAAAGATGGATACCCTTTACTGCTTGCTGAAACTGATAACATGAATGAACCGGTGGTTGATGAATGGGAGTCTACACCTGGAACAGCACCAGTACGTGGGATTGGGTTACGTGTAACTAATATTGAAGGAAATCCATTGCTGCCGAGGAGAGGTATGTATTCTACGTCGAATGCATCGATTTTGGATGGGTTGACAAGTATTTTTAAACCTGTGGAAAATCTGTATGCTGGTAAAACCATTAATCTGAACATGAGGTCATCGGATATGGGGAGTCAGGGCAGTGGTTTGTTTAATACTTCTGGGGAATCTTCATCGAGAACACATATGGGCAGTATGGATGACAAGGGTCAGGAGACTCTCTTTTTTGCTGAAAAACCAATGTCATTTGCAAATGCTGTGAAGACCATGAAGGAACCAGTCAAAGTCAACTTTAGGGCAATGGAATCGAATGAAACTGTGGATGGAGCTGATGTCGTGATTCCTATCTCGTCAGTTAAACAGGTGCAAAATAGATATGAAAATACGTTATATGGGTATTTTTTGGGGAAACGTCTTGCCTTTCCAGTTGTTGATTATTTTGTTAAAAATAATTGGGTGAAGTATGGTCTATCAAGACTTATGATGAACGCGAAGGGGTTCTTTTTCTTTAAATTTAAAACGAAAGAGGGGATGGCTAAGCTTTTGGAAGACGGGCCTTGGACTATCAGAAATGTTCCAATCATTCTGAATGAATGGTCTCCGAATGTGATCGTGAAAAAACAGGATATTAAAACGGTTCCAGTCTGGATTAAAATGCATGATATACCTTTGACTGCTTTTACCGAGGATGGGCTAAGCTTGTTGGCATCGAAGATTGGTACACCAAAAATGTTGGATTCTTACACTGCGACTATGTGTACTGAATCATGGGGGAGGAGCAGTTTTGCAAGGGCCATGGTCGAAATAAATGCTGATAAGGAATTAAAGAAAAGTATTAAGGTTGCTATTCCAAACTTGGATGGGAATGGTCATGCAAAAGTGGAGGTAAAAGTTGATTATGATTGGGAACCTATGAGATGCTCGTTGTGTTGTGTGTTCGGCCATAATGATAATTCATGTCCAAAGAAACCTGTTCAGGTTAGGAATGATGGTAATAGCAAACATAATGAAAACTTTCAGGAGAATGTCTTGAAAACAAAAAAACAGATTTTTCAAGGTGTGAATGTAAAGAATCAGAAGCATAAGTTTATGTATAGGCCGGTGGTAAAACCCAAGTCAAATCCGGGTAGTGAAGGCCAGAACCCGGGAAAAATTGAAACTTCAAATCCATTTGATGTTTTAGGCGAGGATACGAGTAATATGGATGATGAAAGGGGGGGGGGGGGAGGAGCTATTTTAAGAGAAAAAGTGCAATCAAAAGGAAAGAACCATAACACGGATGAGGTGAGGAACGATGACACTGATGTTGATAATCTTCTAGCTGATATTCCAAAATATATGGAGAACAAGATCCAATCTGAGGGTGCAAGCACACCCGGTTTAATGGGTGTTAATAGGTAGTGTGGCTTCGTGGAATATCAGGGGGTTGAACCGCCCCCTTAAACAGAAGGAGGTTCGTCAGGTAGTTTTGGATAATCATGTTCAGGTGTGTGCAATCATGGAAACTCATGTTGATATGTCAAAGGTATCAAAGGTCTGTCAAAAAGTCTTCAGCTCGTGGCTTTGGAATTCGAATGCTAGTTGTTGTGTTAAAGGTACTCGGATCATGCTTGGGTGGGATCCGAATATGGTTGATGTTATGGTCCTCTCACAAACCGACCAGGTCATTCATACTCAAGTGATGTTTAAACTCGATAGGAAATCCTTATTTTGCTCGTTTTTTGGGTAAAGGGTTACCCCGGTGATTCTATTATAGACAACCGCCAAATAAGAACAAGTAGTGAGGATGAGTTCCCCACTAGTTCATATACAGGACATGCCCCGTATATGTAAACAAAAAAGCAAACAAAACAAGTTACCACCTCAATCTAGCCTACTACAATCATAATAATGACTAACTAGTAGACAAACGAAAAAACAAACAAAACAACGTCAACCACCATCATCAAAAATGAAATTGCTACCAACCGGCAGCCCCTTAGCATGAAACAGAAGCCACCTATCCATTGGACACCTTTATGTGAGAGGTGCTTGCCCCTGTACTGGAAGACGTAGGATGTGTACCCGATGTCATAAACTCCTTCGATTCATCATATACATTCTCTACCTCATCATCGTCAGACTCCGCATTTAGCTTATGTCCCCCTTTAGATCTCCCTTGGAAGGAACCCCCGTCCCCCTCAACAAACCCAAGAGCACTAAAAGAATTGTGTGTTTGAACCTTGGACGAGCTAGTCACTGCCTTTTTCTTCTTATCCACAGGTCTATATTCAAACTTGGGCTTTTGATTGTTAACTTGAAAACCGCTCTTCTTTACATTCTTCTTTGTCTTGACTTCCGTATAACCATCCTCATCTACTTTCTGATTGTTTGTAGGAGGTTTCACTGTCGATCGAATGCCTTTAGGACACTCCTCATAAACATGCCCAAAAACACAGCAATGGGCACATCTCGGGGGTTCCCATTCATACTCCACCCTAATAGTCTCAGTAACATATTTATTCCCATCCAATTCAGGAATAGCCATGGTAAGAGTCTCTTTCAAATCCTGATCAGCCGATATTTCAATGAGAGCCCTAGCATAGCTGCTCCTTCCCCAAGCCTCATTACACATATCAATAATATACGAATCAAGCCGCACAGGATTCCCAATTTTTGAAGCCAGCATGCTTAAACCATCATCAGAATATGCCACTAAAGGGACATCATGCAATTTAACCCAAACTGCAACCTTTTTAACTTCTTCTTTTTTAAGAGTGTTTGTAGGGGACCAAATGTTGAGAAACATAGGTTTGTTACGGATCATCCAGGGACCCCCTTCAAGAACAACATCCATACCCTTTCTGTCTTCAAACTTGAAGAAAAAGAACCCATTCGAATTCATCATAGTTTTCTGAAGACCATGTTTCTTCCAATTTGTTCTCACAAAGTGTTCAACTACTGGATACGCAATTCTATCCCCCAGAAAATAACCATAAAGAGTGTTAGCTAACCTGTTGTTAACTTGGCGAACAGAATCAATCGGAAGCACTACATCCACTCCATCCATTGAGACATCTGAGTTTAGAGAACGAAACTTGACTTTAGGAACTTGTTCAGCCGCATCATTGGCCTTCCTAGCAAATTTATCATCATTCTGTTTCTGCATTAAATCACTACCACGCTTAATATCCCCCTGCTCGACCTGTTCATTTAGGACCACATCAGCATAAGATTGGACATGAGCATTATCATCTAGTATCTTATCTTGAACACGAGGAGGACTAACATCCTTCAACGGTAGCACAAATGCTACCTTTCGTTTGTCAAACACCTTCGCATAAATCTGATTAGGAGAATCAGAGCTGCCAATAACATGCTCAGAATCATTAAGCGGCATCATAAAACATACCTTCTTATTCGGCAATTCAGCAACCCTAGCCGGCATAAGTGATATTTGTCTAGGCTCAAATGGTTTACCATCAATGTTCTTAATCTTTGTCACAAACACATTAGAATTTTCAGCATCTTGGCTATCCATAACGAGATGTTGCTGAAACCCTAACGAGATGTTGCTGAATAATCAGCGAACAAAAAACAATCAGCGAACGACCGGATGTTGCTAAATAACTTGCTTGAATCTGAATTGCGGCCAAAGATTAAATCCAAATCAGGTTATAAGAAACCTTAATTCGCCAATACAATCAGCCGTCACCTCTAAACTTGAAACCCTAATTCGTCAAACCCACAAAACGACCAAGAAATCTCGGCCAATCTTGAAACCAATTGAATGTTTACTGCAATTCAATCACTCTCTCTTGATAAAACCCAAACAAATACGAAACACAAGCAGCCAATGAACCCAAATACAACGGCAGCCAACGAAACTTGCAAAAAGGAAGGATAAAAACGTAACCCTAATGTATAAAAATGGATTCTTAATGCTTAACCTGAATTGGAATTGGAAATCAGGAATCTAGAGACCCTAATCACACAATCAATCCTCATTAGCAAGAAGAAATCACGAATTTTGATCATTGGATTTGTGGGGCGCCGTTTTCTCCATTTGCTTGAGAGAAAACTAGTGTCCGTCACGTGATCCTGCTCCTTGTTATTTATTTTGCTCGTTTGTTTATGAGGAAAACAATTATAAAAATAGAAGGGATTTATGGAACAATTTGTGTGCTCATAGCTCTATTATGAAAGATAAGCCGTGGGTAATTATGGGGGACTTCAATGCCTCCTTATTTCACGATGATTCGAGTACAGGTTCATCCAGCTATAGCATTGGTACTCGCGAATTTAGAGAGTGTGTAAATTCCATTGAGGTGTTTGATGTTAATAGCACAGGGTTACACTACACATGGACGAATAATCAGCAAAGAGGAGGTATTATTTTTAAAAAATTGGACCGAATTATGTGCAATATAAATTTGGTTGCTGATTTTCCAAACGCGGGAGCTTACTTTCATCCTTTTCGGGTATCGGACCATGCTCCCTGTATATTGAAGTTGCCGGGTGTTGCCCGTGATAAACCAAGGCCGTTTAAATTCGTTAATTTAATAGCTGAAAAGCATGGATTTCTGGAAGCTATTAATCAGATCTGGAATAAAGAGATTACAGGTTTTCGTATGTACCAAGTGGTTATGAAGCTTAAGTTACTTAAAACCCCCTTACGAAAACTATTCTTTAAACAAGGAAATCTGCATGAGAATGTGAAGAAGGCGAGGAAGGATCTGGATGAATGTCAGCTCCTTATGGATCAGGTTACGGCAAATGAGGATGTGTTAGCAAAGCATAGTTCTCTTCTTAAAAAGTATAAAGATGCAATTCATGATGAAGCTGTGTTTTTACAACAAAAATCAAAAGTTGATTGGTTAACTCTTGGGGATTCGAACACCAAATATTTCCATAACGTTGTGAAAGCTAAAAACCACAGAAGCCGAATTCTTTTAATTCATGATACTGATGGAATCTTACATGAAAGGGGGGCAGCGGCTTTAGCTTTGGTTAACCATTATTCTAAATTTTTTGGGAGTGTCGGCCAGATTGTTTGTAGGCCAAATATGGATATCTTTTGGAATAAGTTATCCTTGATGAAAGCGAATAACATGATCCGTTTAGTGACTGATGATGAGATAAAAGATGCTATGTTCTCAATTGCAGGGAATAAAGCTCTGGGACCGGATGGGTATACCTCTGTTTTCTTTAAAAAAGCGTGGGATGTTATTGGAAAGGATGTCTGTTTAGCGATTCGAGAATTTTTTTCAAAATGGTAAGCTTCTGAATCAGCTAAATCATACGGTAATTTCTCTTATTCCAAAGGTGAAGACTCCAGACTCAGTAACGGATTATAGGCCTATATCTTGCTGTAACACTCTTTACAAGTGTATAAGCAAGATTATCACTAATCGTATCAAAGAGGGCCTAGGAGATATTGTTAACATAAATCAGTCAGCATTTATCCCGGGTAGGAAGATTTCTGATAATATCCTCCTAACCCAGGAATTAATGCACAACTATCATCATAATCATGGCCCTCCGAGATGTGCTTTTAAAGTTGATATTCAGAAGGCATATGATACTGTTGATTGGGGTTTCTTGGATACTATTTTACATGGTTTTGGGTTTCACCAAAAGATGATCAAATGGGTTATGGCGTGTGTTACTTCTACGACGTTTTCTCTGTCCATTAACGGGAATCTTCATGGTTATTTTAAGGGAAAGCGGGGATTACGCCAGGGAGATCCTATGTCTCCTTATCTTTTCACGTTGGTAATGGAGGTTCTTACATTGATTCTTCAAAAGCGAGTTGATGATACTACTGATTTTAAATTTCATCATAAATGTGAAGAGCAAAGGATTATTAACTTATGTTTTGCAGATGACTTATTCTTATTTGTTCGTGGTGATCCTCTTTCAGCTGCTGTTATTCTAGATTCGTTGAATCTTTTCAAGAATATGTCTGGATTGGTTCCTAGCATGACGAAGAGCACTGTGTTTTTTGGAGGTGTTCCGAATTATGTTAAAGATCAAATCCGAAGTATCATGCAGTTTGATGAAGGTGTCCTTCCGGTTAGGTATCTTGGTGTTCCGCTCATATCGTCAAGATTGACTTATTCTGACTGTAAAAAGCTCGTTGATAATCTGGAGTCTCGAATCACGGATTGGAAAGAAAAGAGTTTGTCTTTTGCTGGTCGTCTTCAGCTCATTAGATCTGTCTTATCATCTATGCATGTGTATTGGTTTTCCGTCTTTATATTACCAAAGAGAATTATTCATGACCTTGAAGATAAAATGCGAAGATTTCTTTGGACACAAGGTAATAGCATAAAGGGAAAGGCTAAAGTAAAGTGGAGTCGAGTGTGTCTTCCTAAAGAAGAAGGTGGTTTGGGGATCCGGAAAATCTCTGATACGAATAACGCGCTTATGGTTGCACATATTTGGAGCCTCTTGACACATAGGGAATCCTTATGGGTTAAATGGGTGCATTCGTATCGCATCCGGGATAGAAGCTTCTGGGATGTGCCGGTTCGGAACAATATTACATGGGGTTGGCGGAAGATGCTTCAATTGAGAACAATCATACGCCAACACATTTGGATTAAGCTGGGTAATGGAGAGAATACTAGAGTTTGGTTTGATACATGGAATACCGTATGTCCTTTGAATCGCTTTATTACACCAAGAATGATAGCTAATGCGGGTTTCGATATGCGGGCTAAGGTTGCGGATGTGAATCATAATGGCGTTTGGGTTTGGCCCAACTCGTGGGTGAGTAGATTTCCGATTTTGCAACAGCTTTCTAATGTAACGGTAGAGCCTCATGTGCAAGATAGGACCATTTGGCGATCTAGAGATGGTCAAGACATGGAGTATAGCACATACGGAGTGTGGAACGATATTCGGCTTGTTCAAGATAAGGTAGCTTGGGAGCGTATTGTGTGGTTTCCCCAGGCTATCCCTAGACACTCTTTTCTGATGTGGCTTATAGTCTGCAAGAAACTAAAGACTCAAGATATTATGTGCAAATGGCGATCGTCGGGTAATGCTAATTATAACCTTTTGTGTTGTTCGTTATGTACATCGGGACCGGACTCTCATGATCATTTATTTTTTGAATGCGATTTCGCATCTCAAATATGGTATGGAGTTCGGGAGAAAGCGGGTATGGAAACTATAGGGAAAAAGTGGAGCGAGATTATGGATTATCTAATGCATCATGCGGAGTCAAAACGGGCATATCACATCATTGGTAAGCTAGTGGTGGCGGCGTCGGCTTATTTCATTTGGCAAGAACGAAATAATAGATTGTTCTCGACAAAGAAAAGGAATACAACTCAATTGATAGAGGTAATTCTCATGACGATTAGAATGAAATTACACACAATGAAGTTTAAGAAAACAAGTAACGTGATTAAAGTGTTGAGCGAATGGAGTCTTCCTCGTGACTTACTGATGGATCAAGATGAATGTGGCTGATTCTTGTTAGCGGTTTTGGAGGGGACCGTGTGGGTTCATGTTTTGCCAATTGTGGCTTGTTTTGCGGTTTGCGTGTTAGATTTTTCATTTTGTTTTGTTGAGTTACTCTAGCAATGGCATGTCATTCTAGAGAATTGAGGTGTGCTATACTCCTCACTTGTATTTTTTTGGTTATGAATGAAATTTAACCGGGGTAACCCTTTACCCAAAAAAAATTCGTATTTTCCGAGTTCCACTTGGTCATGACATCTTGAGTTTTCAGCTTATGATGAATAATCAACCACACAAGAAACGAATGACTCGGGATAGCTTGTGGAAACCAAACCACTCTCGACCAACCCACCTCATCCTGAGCTTGACGCAAATCCTCCCAAACCGTATAAGTAGAGAATTCCGAGAACATACCCCTCCTAGTTCGCCACATTAACCTATCTTGTTGACTTGGATCCAACATGATATCTCTGAGACTAGTCAACCCTGGGAATCGACTAATCCAAGCGATCGGCCACCTCCAATCACCATCTAAATTAACATCGGCCAGCCTAGAGTTCATATTAAAACCCGCATTTGCAATACTTCGTGGATTAACAATGCTGCTAAGCGGACAAACATCATCCCATACGTCAAACCAAGCAGAAGTATTCATCCCATTACCCACCTTCATCCATATATGATTACGAATTAGCGACCTGAGACTTAGCATCTTACGCTAGCTCCAAGTAAGGTTATTTTGCACAGGCACATCCCAGAAACATCGATCCCTAATACGATAAGAATGTATCCATTTGACCCATAACGATTCACGGCCAGTAAGCAGACTCCATATATGAACAACCATAAGGGAATTATTCATATCCCCCACTCTACGAATACCAAGCCCCCTTCACTTCTAGGCAAGCACACCATACGCCACTTTACTTTAGCCTTTCCTCTAATATTATTACCTTGCGTCCACAGAAAAGACCTCATACGTTCCTCTAGCTCTTTAATGATACGTTTTGGAAATATAAAAACCGACGCCCAATACAAGTGCATAGACGATAAGACCGATTTAATCAATTGCACTCTACCCGCAAAGGATAACGTCTTGTTCTTCCAGTCCATAATTCTAGCATCCATACTTTCAACTAGCTTTTTACAATCCTTGTAATGCAGCCGAGAAGAAATAAGAGGGACACCAAGATAACGAACCGGTAACACCCCCTCCTCGAATTGTGTTATAGACCGAATGCGAGCTTTTACCGACTCCGCAACATTACCAAAAAACAAAGTGCTTTTCGACATACTAGGAACCAAACCCGACATATTACTAAAAATATTAAGGGATTCCATAATAACTTTTGCAGACTTATGGTCACCTCTAGCAAACAGGAACAAATCATCCGCGAAACAGAGGTTAATAATTTTTTGTTTATCACATTTATTATGGAACCTGAAATCCGCAGAGCTGTTCACTTGCTTTTGAAGAATTAAAGTTAGCACTTCCATAACCAAGGTAAAAATGTACGGTGACATTGGATCACCCTGTCGAAGCCCTCGTTTCCCTTTAAAATACCCATGAAGACTCCCATTTATAGCCATAGAGAACGAAGTTGAAGTAACACACGCCATTACCCATTTGACCATTTTTGGATGAAACCCAAAGCCTTTTAAAATCTTCTCAATAAACTCCCACTCTACTGTATCATAGGCCTTCTGAATGTCTACCTTAAAAGCACATCTCGGGGGGACCAATATTACGATGATAGTTATGCATTAGCTCCTAAGTCAAAAGAATATTATGAAATTCTCTGACCTGGAACAAACGCCGACTGGTTAACGCTAACAATATCCCCAAGCCCCTCTTTTATACGATTCGAAATAATGTTGCTAATACACTTGTATAAAGTGTTGCAACAAGAAATAGGACAATAATCTGTAACCAGTGATGGGGTAGTAACCTTCGGGATTAACGAAATAATCGTGTGATTAAGCTGATTTAGCAGCAAACCATTACTGAAGAAATCCTTCATGGCACGACATACATCCATGCCCACAATATCCCATGCCTTCTTAAAGAAAATCGACGTGTACCCATCTGGCCCAGGCGCCTTATTCCCTGCTATAGAAAACATCACATTTTTTATCTCATCATCCGTAACCTGACGAACCATATAATCGGCCCTCTCCAAAGATAGCACATTTCGAAATAGATCAGGTGTTGGTTGTAAATTTACATTACCTCTTGTACCAAAGAACTTCATGTAATGGTCTACCAAAGCTTGTGGCACCGCCTCTCCCTGATACAAATTTCCCACTACATCCTTAATCGAAAATATCTTGCTTCGATGATTCTTTGCTTTGACTACGTTGTGAAAGTATTTCGTATTGGAGTCTCCCAGCTCAAGCCAATCTACCTTCGACTTCTGTTGTAAAAAAAGAGCTTCATCCCGAACCTCATCTTTATACCCTTGAAGCAATCGATCCTGTTTATTTATAAGCTCCTCGTCAGCTGGATTCGAGTCCAACTGTTGCTGACACTCATCTAACAACTTCCGAGCCAATTTAACTTTCTCATGCAAGTTCCCTTGTTGATACAAAAGTTTCCGCATCGGAGATTTCAAACACTTAAGTTTATCCACAACTTGAAACATAGCGAAACCATTAACATCCATCTCCCAAATTCTCTTCACCTCACCCATAAATTCTTTCTTATCAGCCAATAAATTAACAAATTTAAAAGGCTTAGCTTTGTCTCTTTTAACATTTGGCAGCATAAGAGTATACGGGATATGGTCCGAAACACGGTATGGAAGAAAACAAGCAGCGGCATCAGGAAAATCAGCAATAAATTTCGAGTTCCCCATCACTCGGTCTATCTTTCTAAAAATCGCCTTACCTTTTTTCTGCTTATTGGTCCAGGTGTAGTGTAATCCAGAACTATTAACATCAACCATCTCTATATTATTGACACAATCCTTGAACTCCCTAGTTCCAATATTAGACGTTGAGGATCCAGACAGAGAATCATCAAGAAACAGAATTGAGTTAAAGTCGCCCAACATAACCCATGGTTTGTCACCAACGAACAGGTTATGTTTATACAGATCATTCCACAACTCCCTTCTATTATTGTAATGGTTTTCAGCATACACAAAAGAATAGAAAAACGATTTCCTATCAAGCTTAAACGTAATCTGCGAATGAATAACCTGATCATATTGATGAAGAACCATGACATCTACCAGATTAGCATCCCATCCAATCATAATTCGTGTCCCTCTAGTACAACAATTCGCATTCGAAACCCAGTCCCAAGACTGACACACCTTTTTACCAACATTCGAGACATTCAGAGCATCCACATGAGTCTCTAATAACGCACAAACCTGAACCTTATTTTCAACGATAACCTGACGAACCTCCTTTTGTTTTAGCGAGCGGTTCAGCCCCCTAACATTCCAGGCAACGATGCTACCCATTGATAACCCCATCACTAGGTGTGCTTGCACCTTTAGAACTCTGACCCTCCAATTTTCTATCCATGAAGTTCGGAATTTCCGCTAATAATTCGTCAACTGCAACCTCATCAGCGATAACTTCTTCTGTGCCACCCCTACTACCCTTACTAGCTTTAACCGGCTGATTACTATAACTTTTAACTGTATCTACTGTTTGATCAGACTTACCTGTATTACCACCTTTATTAATGACATTTATCTACCTTCCGCACATCATGTTGGTTCAACACATCATCATCCTGAAGCACATTAAATGGATTCGAAACCCCAACCCGAGATGAGGACGCTGTGTCCCTAACAGACTTGTTGTTAACGACCGGCCTATAAACCATTCTTTGTTTCTGTTTTTGCACATGAAAGCCTGGTTGACCACCCTTCTTATTTTTACCTTTAACATCTTGAAATTCATCATTACGTTTGTTACCATCATCAGGAGCCATATGTTTCGGATTTTTTGGACATGTGGAACTATCATGTCCAAACACACAATACATAGAACATCTTAGCGGCTCCCAATCATATTCAATCCTAACTTCCGCTTTAGAATAACCCTTACCATCCATAGACGGAACTGCCACCAACACACTACGCTTTAACTCCTTCCCAGCATTAACTTCAAGAAGGGTTCTCGCAAAGCTGCTCCTACCCCAAGATTCTGAACACATAGACGCCGTGTATGAATCAAACATCTTTGGCACACCAATCTTAAACGCGAGCAGGCTCAATCCATCCTCAGTAAACGCTGGAAGCGGCACATCATGCATTTTTACCCACACCGGTATATCAGTTATTTCCTCCTTCATTAACGTAGCTGACGGGGACCATTCTTTAAGGATAATCGGCACGTTTCGAATAGTCCAAGGACCATCCTCCATCAGCTATTTTAAACATTTTTTTTTGGGTAAAGGGTTACCCCGGTTAAATTTTTTTTGGGTAAAGGGTTACCCCGGTGATTCTATTAAAACAACCGCAAATAAGTACAAGTAGTGAGGATGTATTCCACACTAGTTCATATACAGGACATGCCCCATATATGTAAAACAAAAAAGCAATTAACCTATGACACCCCATAACCTAGCCTACTATACATCAGTAGACATGACAAAACAAGACAAAACAAAACGAAACGCCTTCATCCGCCATCATCGAAGATGAAATTGCCAGACACCGGCAACCCCTTCACACGAACCAAAAAGAGACTATCCATTAGAGAACTTTGTGGTAGAGGTGCTTGCCTTAGCTCTCGAAGATGAAGAATATAAACCCGAAGTCATAAATTCACTAGTTTCATTATAGACTTCAACGACCTCCTCCTCATCCGATTCCTGTTTGTCACTATTAATCTGCGCAGCTTTCTTCTCCACTCGACCCACAGTGGTACCTCCCTGATTTCCATCATCATCCTTAAGGATGTCAAACGGGTTTGACGTTAAAACCTGGTTATTCATCGGATTCCTCAAGGACGATTTTGGTTTAGGTTTGACAACTGGTCTGTAAAGTAACTTAGGCTTCTGATTTTTCATATGGAGGCCTTGGTTATTAACTTTCTTCTTCTTGGCACCCACAACCTGAAACTCATCATTATTCTTATCAGAATCCCCACTTGAAGTTACCTGAGGGTTCTTTGGGCACGAGCTATCATCATGACCAAACACACAGCAAGAGGAGCACCTTAGAGGCTCCCAATCATATTCAACTTTGACCTCCACCTTTGAATGACCATTACCATCCAAAGATGGGATTGCAACAGTAACACTCTTTTTTAACTCAGCTCCCGCCTGAACTTCTATAAGCGCTCTAGCATAGCTGCTTCTTCCCCAAGACTCAGCACACATTGTGGCAGTATATGAATCCAACATCTTAGGAGTCCCAATCTTAGAAGCGACCAAGCTAAGACCATCCTCGGTAAATGCCGCTAACGGCACATCATGCATCTTGACCCAAACTGGAACAACTTTAATATCCTCTTTTTCCATCTTAATAGAGGGCGACCACTCCTTCAAAATTATCGGAACACTTCTGATCAACCAAGGCCCATCCTCAAGCATTTGATTCATCCCTTCCTTAGTTTTAAACTTAAAGAAAAAGAAGCCGTTTGCATTCATCATAAGCCGAGAGAGACCATATTTAACCCAGTTGTTTTTAGCAAAGTAATCGACCATAGGAAATGCCAACCGTTTACCCAGAAAATAACCATACAAAGTGTTAGCATACCTATTAGTGACTTGTTGAACCGATGACAATGGAATAACAACATCCGCCCCATCAACTGTCTCAGTAGATTCCATCACCCTGAAATTCACTTTAACATTCTCCTTAGTGTTCTTAACTATGTTAGCGAATGATAAAGGGTCTGCAGCCCCCGAATTCCGTGGTTTTCCTTGTGCAGCCAACAACTTCCCACCCTCTAGACCTGCTGATGTCGAATACCCCATATTAGAATAATCCCAAAAGTGTTCCGAATGCTCACCAGCCGGTTTCTCTAATTGAACTGGCATCGTGATCTTCGAAAGTTCATCGATGATATTAGGCCGCACCTTCTCCACAGGAACCTGAACAGAAGTGTTGCTCTGATCAGTTTGCGGAGTCTGAATGGAACCCCTACGAGGCATCCACGTGTTTCCCTCAACGTCGATCACCCGGCTAGCAAAACTGTCAAACGAGAATTGTGGTTTACCGCGATCTTGAGGAAACGCCCCATCTGATTTATGATCATCCATTCGAGACCCTGTTAGTTAAATAAAAGAACCCTAATGCGCAGAAAAGAAACCTGAGAAACCCTTGTAGCCGTCAACCCTAACTCATTCAAGAGAGGATGAATCAGTTTGACAACTATGTAGCAACCCTAGAATCAGAACATACGCAGCAAAATACACTCCCTCTTTGAAATCCCAAACCAGACTATCAATGAAACCAATAAACAATGGCAGCCAAGTGCAAAAAACCCAAGAAGAGGAGAAAATCGTAACCCTAATGACTAAAAACGGATCAATGACGATTATATTGAATTGCAAGGATAAACTAGAGATCATAAGACTCTAATCACACAAACAATCCTCATAATCAGCAAGTAATCACGAAAGTTAGGTCAATCAATGGTGTGGTCGCCGTTTTTCTCCATCAGAGAGAGATTTGACACCCTCAATCCAAACTTTACGTTCTATTACCCCGGTTAAATTTCATTCATAACCAAAAATAATACAAGTGAGGAATATAGCACACCTCAATTCTCTAGAATGACATGCCATTGCTAGAGTAACTCAACAAAAACAAAGTGAAAAACTAACAAGCAAAAACCGCAAAACAAGTCACAATTGACAAAACAAGAACCCACACGGTCCCCTCCTAAACCTCTAACAAGAATCAGCCACATTCATCTTGATCCATCAGTAATTCACGAGGAAGACTCCAGTCGCTCAACACTTTAGACATGTTACTTGTTCTCTTAACCTTCATTGTGTGTAATTTCATTCTGATCGTCATGAGAATCACGTCTAACAGTTGAGTTACATTCCTTTTCTTTGTCGAGAACAATCTATTATTTCGTTCTTGCCAAATGAAATAAGCCGAAGCCGCCACCACTAGCTTACCAATTATGTGAGATGCCCTTTTAGACTCCGCATGATGCAGTAGATATTCCATAATCTCGCTCCACTGTTTCCCTATAGTTTCCATACCCGCCTTCTCCCGAACTCCATACCATATTTGAGATGCAAAATCGCATTCAAAAAATAAATGATGATGAGAGTCCGGTCCCGATGTACATAGCGAACAACACAAAAGGTTATAATTTGCATTACCCGACGATCGCCATTTGCACATAATATCTTGAGTCTTTAGTTTCTTGCAGACTATAAGCCACATTAGAAAAGAGTGTCTAGGGATAGCTTGCGGAAACCACACAATACGCTCCCAAGCTACCTTATCTTGAACAAGCCGAATATCGTTCCACACTCCATAAGTGCTATACTCCATGTCTTGACCATCTCTAGATCGCCAAATGGTCCTATCTTGCACATGAGGCTATAACGTTACATTAGATAGCTATTGCAAAATCGGAAATCTACTCACCCAAGAGTTCGGCCAATCCCACACGCCATTATGATACACATCCGCAACGTTGATCCGCATGTTGAATCCCGCATTAGCTATCATTCTTGGTGTAATAAAGCGATTCAAAGGACATACGGTATCCCATGTATCAAACCAAACTCGAGTATTCTCTCCATTACCCAGCTTAATCCAAATGTGTTGACGTGTGATTGTTCTCAATTGAAGCATCTTCCGCCAACCCCACGTAATGTTGTTCCGAACCGGCACATTTTCCACGTGCATATTAACTATAAATTTGGGTCTTCAGCTCACATAATCGTTACAACATTAATAGCGTTAATCAGCATCCAAAATTCTCGCAGAATATGCCTTTCTTCTATTCTGGCCGTTACAAGATGTATTCTTCCGCCATCGACGTCCACTTTTCAACTACCTTGAGCGAATCTTCAGGTAGACCAAATCCTTGTTGACGTTAGTCCCTTGTAGCCAACGTTTACAAGCAAATTGTTAGTAATAGTCAGGATACTGCCTCAGGATGTTACCAATATCCTGGTCCTGTATCCTGATCATAAACAACTAAAAAAAATAAGATACAAAGTCAGGATATGGGCTCAGAATTTCACCCATAACAATTGTCCCCAAAAATATAGCTGTTGGATATCTCGGTTCCAACGGATATATTTTTTAGTCATTCCAACACGTGGAAAACAAGTTGAAATAGCCCCCTAACGTTCAGAAGGGAACATTCTTCGTATCCTGGAATAATAGGATAGTTAGTTAAACTTAGAAACTATATAAAGGGGGTGTCGGATCACTAGAAACACACACCAATTCTTGTACTCTCACTACTGACTTGCCTTTTTCGTAAACTTTCACTCATATTCACTCACATAACACAATTATTGTAACACTTAGAGCTGATCCGAGCATTATCCCGAAGTTGTATCCTGCATTTGCAATTAATAAGAAGAACAAGGCCGCCGACGATTATCAACTCCCGAGGTTTTATGACGGCAATCTAGATTGATTAAGGGCTTTCCTCGTATATCCTGTGTCCATTTTTACTTTTATAGCTCATTGCTTGATTATTGGTATAGCTTCATATCCTGAGGATATATCCTGAAACTGTTTTCATAAAGAATCAACCCAACATATTTTTTGCAAACATTACTAGCACACTACCTCACACACTAATTTGATCACTTAATTGCTTCGGTAATTTTTGACCAAAATAGCTATTGGATCCGAATCCAGCCGAGTCATACTAATTTCCGAATTACTCTTTGTTTGGTTGCTACTGGATCCAGATACCACCCGTTCTGAACACTTCTTGTTAGGGATACTATAGGAACCGAATCCAACCAAGTCATGATGATATTCAAATCAATCTTAGTTCGGTTTCTATTTGATAGGGAAAAAACCACCCAATCTAAATCATTTTTGCTAGCGAAGCTACATGATCCAAATTCAAAGAGTATGCATGATTCAGAATCCGGGTACCTCCCGTTCTGAATCGTTCTTGTTAGGGATGCTACAGAATCAAAATCCAACCGAATATGAAAGAAATTTGAATCACTGTTAGTTCGGTTGCTATTGCATCCAGAAACCACTCATTCTGAATCCTGCAGGCTAGGATAGCTAAAGGATCCGAATTCAATCAAGTACAGATGATTTAGGATCCAGAAAACACCCCTTCTGAATCCTTCTGGTTATGGTTGCTATTGGATCCAAATCCAGCCGAGTCTTTCTGATTTCCGAATTACTCTTTGTTTGGTTGCTACTAGATGCAGATACCACCCGTTCTGAATCCTTCTTGTTAGGGATGCTACTGGAACCGAATCCAAACAAGTCATGATGATATTCAATTCAATCTTAGATCAGTTTCTATTTGATAGGGAAAAAACCACCCATTAGCTGCACTACGTAAGGTGCTAGATTAGGGTTTGTGCTTGTTTCTTGGGTGGCTGAGGTCTCTGGTTTGCTTGGTGTTTCGAGTGCATGGAGGGAAATAGTGATGGTGTTAATCAGTGGGAGGATGGATCTACGCCGGGTACTGAACCTGTTCGTGGTATTGGTTTGCGGGTGACGAACATTGAGGGTAATAATCCGATACCCAGACGGGGTATCTATTCAACTAACAATATGTCGGTCATAGATGGGTTGTATGAAATTTCTAAACCTGTGGAGCTGAATCCTGATTGGGCATATGGAGGGGAGTTCATGGCTACGAAGGTCTCCCATGCAGACACTAGTAGTTCGGCTGATGGCAATGTGGAAACAAACAAGAGTTGTGTGGATAATGCAGAAAATGCTACTAACAGGAAGATCTCGTATGCGAAGGTTGTTAAGACTCAGAAGGAACCAGTTAAAGTGAACTTTAGAAAGCTTGAAATGGAGGAGAAGATGGGTGGGGTAGATGTTGTTATACCGGTTGAATCGGTTAAGCAGGTAAATGATCGCTTTGCTAATACGTTATATGGATATTTCTTGGGTAAATGTTTGGCGTTTCCAGTTGTTGAGTACTTTGCTAAAAATCAGTGGTGTAACAACTGTGCTTGTAATCACTATGAACAGTTATGTTATCAATAAAACAATGTTATTTGATCACAATGTTTGTTTTGTTATGTTTTACATTTTTCATGTTTTGACTTTTGTTCAATTTCAAACTCTACATCGCTTTCTGGAGAGTTATACGCAAACTAGTGCGTAAACGTACTCAGTTTAAAGCGAGAAATACTCCGGAACATCAACATATACTCAACATACCTTAAATAACCTTTACATAACTTAGAAATAAGTTTTGAAGGCTTTGGTATGGCAAAAACAAGTTAATTCGCTTACAGGGACTAAATATGACAAACTGCGAAAGTATGTCAATTTGAACTGTAACGAACATTCCGGAACATAACCATAAGTTAAACACACCTTAAATATCCTTTACATAGCTTAGAAATAGGCTTTGAGGGGTTCGGTGTGCTAAAATAAACTTTTGGGTCATTCAGGGACTAAAAGTGTCAAAAAGTGCACAAGTTTGCATTTTCTCGCATAACTTACGTTCTGAATACATCCGGACATCCAAAAATTTATGTGAGCATGACTATATTATGTTTTAGTGTTCGCCATAAGAAAAATCCATTCGTCGCGTCATTTGGATTGTTTTTCGCGCTTATGTGCATTCCGTCGTAATTAAGCAAACATCGCGTTCGTACGGTTAAACGAACCGACATCCGAGATATTTTTGAGCATGTTTTAAGTTCCCTATACTTTAACTTCATTTTAGAGCTTTGAAATGGGGTTAACGGGCCTTAAACGTGTCAAAAATGACCTAAATACAGTTCAGGGACCAAAACTGTAATTCTGCCAAACTTGCACCATACGATGCGTATGGTATATATACCATACGATGCGTATGGGGTCTCCAGACCAGATGCATTGTTTCTAACAGCAGATTTCACATGTTTAATCCACAACCACATGTTCCTAATTGTCTAGTCATGTGATAAGGATGGAATTTTAGTTACCATAAGCTTTCAACAAGTGTACGGGCTAGATCTTTTCCCCTTTTCCAAGAAACGATCTCAACGGTTACCCGAATTCTATAAATACCCATCCACCCTCAACCCCAAAACCCACAAATCTGATTGAGTTTAGCATTCGGGGACCCTTCGTAAGTATTCTTTCGTTCTTTTCCTTATTTTTTTATATATATTTTTTTTTTACTGCTTTTCGAGTCGGAAAGTCAAACTTTGTTTGACTTTCAGCGTTGACCAGTAATGGTCAATGCGAAGTTCGTTTGAACTTCGCAACGTGAGTGTAATCACGTTGGTCATAGTCCCTTGGGACTATGCCCACTGATTACCACGTTGTCTAGGGTCGTAGGGTAGGCAATCTGATAAATCGCCTATACCTTCGAACTCGACCCAGTTTGGTCGATCATTAGGATCCGACCAAATACATTAGGTGACCATAGTAGGTAGGGAATAACCTTCCGAGGTTATACCCTATGGTCACATCGTTTAAGTAGTTGTATGATAGGTAGTTTATATGCCTTAGGTAAATTACCAGAATACCCTTTTCATACATAATTGGTAATTTAGCATATGTAACCTAAACTTTTGTCACATAACTGATTATGTAACATGTTTAGGCATATAACACTTGTCATAGGACTAGTTAGGCGGTCCGAACGCGTTTCACGCGCACGACACGTTAAAGTAGCATAAGCTTCCTAAACGGGTCGTAATGGGTCGTAATCAATTATGTTAAGTTTCATTTAGCATGTAGGTTTTGTTAAACCAAATGACACGAGTCTCTACACTCGTTTGGTTTACGAAACCTCATTCTATCCAATCATCCGATTAAGGTCCGGTTATTAACATAGTTACCTATATTAGGTGCCGTTTGATTCCGAGATCTATAGCATTACTTGGTGGTTATCTTTAGACAACTGAGCAATCTCAAGTGAGTACATAGACCCCTCTTTTACTGTTTTCCAAACTGTTTTGGGGTGGAACACATGTGCCTACTTGTTACTTTCATGCTTTCCTGTTTTAACATCATATACTGCTATGTTCGTTAGTACATTATAGTACATGATTTCATTACATTTCATGCTAGGTGTGCCCATTGTGTGCATTACTTAGTACATTGTTTTACATGACATTTCATGCTAGGTGTGCCCATTGTGTGCATTACTTAGTACATTGTTTTACATGACATTTCATGCTAGGTGTGCCCATTGTGTGCATTACTTAGTACATTGTTTTACATGACATTTCATGCTAGGTGTGCCCATTGTGTGCATTACTTAGTACATCGTTTTACATGACATTTCACGCTATGTATGTTCATTTGATTACATACTTAGTGCATTATTTTCACATGCTTACATTTTTGGTATGACATTTGGTTTGTTTACATGGGACAATACATTCATTAACACCGATCATGCCGTTCGTTAGTAGGTAGTGGTACCATAGGAATTGACAACTCCCGTTCCGGACATCCCAGGGTAAGGGGACAGAAAGGAATGACCGAATTCGTTGACATTAAGACAGATAGACCTTTAATTTGTTTAAAGGGTTTATCACCACAGTCGCCAGGCTTGGATGTATGCATATTCACAATACCGCATAAATGTTCATATTAAATAGTTGCATGCATTTACACAAAACATAGCTTTGATTTAAACTAAGTTTTACTTCAATACTTTGTTTTTGTACATATGGTTTAGTTTGAGACATTTCACTTGCCATACATGACATTTTGACATAGACATTAGACATGGATATTTGACATAGACATTTGACATGGATATTTGACATAGACATTTGACATGGATATTTGACATAGACATTTGACATGATTTACATTTGACATATTATTCAATACATTTGACAATTGAATTAAACATAGACTTCTTACATTGGTTGGTTTGGTTTGATTAAGTGATTAAGTAACGATGCGTGTGTAATATGATACAAGCATGGTGGATACGCCGCTGGTACTTCCTATATATAAGTGTTTGTATGGTATTATATGGCGTAACGTTATTTGAATCATTTCAGTTTGAGACATAGGACATTTTTTACAAATAACATACTTTTCACAAGACATTTATTTACAAACAACTTATCTTATACAAACACATTTTTACATGGTTATTTATTTAACCTGACATTTACTTATACATATCATCTGATCTTATTGTTTTCAAATGATTTACAAGACAAAGCAAATTACAAGGTTCATGACTAAACATTTTTCTTAAACATAAGTCATGAATCCTATTTTCACAAACCTATGTATCTCACAGGCATTTTTATGCTGACGTACCTATTTTCACATGTGTTTTCAGGTGCTTTTCCATAGGATGTTGATCATGATACTAGGGCGGACCTGTGCCTTAGACTTTAAAAGAAGATAGACTATGTTTAATTATGTTCTGAACTCTTTAAATTTACTGTTTGAAACAATGTAACACCTTTGTTTATAAATAAAATACAACTTTGTATGCCATGGTTATGAAACAATTAATTCTGTCGCAACACGCCCCGATGTTTCCGCCGCGATTTGTTGTTTTACGCGGTCGGGGTGTGACAAGTGGGCAAAATATGGATTAGTTAGACTAATGATGAATGCGAAGGGCTTTTTCTTTTTCAAGTTCAACTCCAAGTCGGGGATGGAGAAACTGATGGAGGACGGACCGTGGATGATTAGGAATGTCCCAATTATTTTAAATGAGTGGTCACCTTCGGTGAACGTTGTTAAAGAAGACATAACGGCTATTCCGGTGTGGGTAAAGATGCAAGATGTGCCATTGGTGGCGTTTACTGAGGATGGGTTAAGTTTATTAGCGTCTAAAATAGGTGATCCAAAAATGTTAGATTCGTACACAGCTTCTATGTGTGCCGAATCATGGGGTAGAAGTAGTTTTGCTAGAGCTCTTGTCGAGGTGCATGCGGGATCCGAATTAAAAAGAGCTGTTAAAGTGGCGGTCCCAGCTTTGGCTGGTAATGGGTATTCGATGGCAGAGGTGAGAGTAGAATATGATTGGGAGCCTCTTAGGTGTGCTACGTGTTGTGTTTTTGGTCATGAAAGTAATCTATGTCCGAAGAATCCGGAGACAATAGAGGAGGATGGGGTAAAAAATGAAGCTGATGATTTTAAGGAGTTTAAAGGTAAAAATAAAAAAGGTGGCCAGCAAGGGTTTCAGGTTAATAATAAGAAGCCGAAGATGGTTTATAGGCTGATAACTAAAGCTAAAACCCAACCGGATAAAGCCTCTTCGTCTAATAGCCAGGTTAAGGTGTCGAACTCGTTTGATGTTTTGCAAGATGAGGGAGTAGTGAATAGAATGGCTGAGTCTAATGTGAATCCGGTGCAACAAGGGAAGCGTATTATTAAAGGAAATAGCGGTTCAAAGGACCAGATTATTATAGATTATGTAGGAGTCGATGACCTGTTACATGATATACCCAATTTCATGGAGAGGAAGATGGATGATAATAAATCTGAGGGTGCAAGCACACCCGGTACCGGGGTTTCTAATGGGTAGTATTGGCGCATGGAATATTAGGGGGTTGAACCGCTCCCTTAAGCAAAAGGAGGTTCGTCAGGTAATTGCTGATAATCATGTGCATGTGTGTGCTATTATGGAAACTCATGTGGATGCTTCGAATGTGTCGAATATTTGTAAAAAAGTTTGTAATAGATAGAAATGGGCTACTAATGCTAGTTGCTGTCCTAGAGGGACGCGGATAATGGTGGGATGGGATGAAAACATTGTGGACGTTATGATTCTGGCTCAAACAAATCAGGTGGTTCACACGCAGATTGTGTTTAAGCTGGATAAAAAGTCTTTGTTCTGTTCTTTCGTATATGCGGAAAACCACTACAAGGATAGAAGGGATTTATGGAAGGATCTTTGTCGTCATCATTCGTTTATGCGAGATAAACCGTGGGCCATTATGGGTGATTTTAATGCTACTTTGGAGCTGGATGATACTCTAGCGGGTTCCTCGACAACTAACATTGCCACAAGGGAATTTAAGGAGTGTGTGTGTGCGATTGATGTGTTTGATATTAACAGCTCGGGTTTTCATTATACATGGACGAACAAATAGAAAAATGGGAATGCTATTTTTAAAAAGATAGATCGTATCCTTGGGAATGTGCAGTTAATTGATGTGTTCTTGGGTGCAGCGGCTCGTTTTTTACCATATCGAGTTTCGGACCATACACCGTGTATTCTTGTTCTTCCGAATGTGCAACGTGACAAACCGAAACCATTTAAATTTGTCAACTTAATTGCAGATAAGAGTGGGTTCATTGAGGAGGTTAATCGGGTGTGGCAAACTGATTTTTCGGGGTATGCTATGTATAAAGTGGTGAAAAAACTTACGCTCTTGAAGGTCCCTATGCGAAAACTCCTGTTTGATCAAGGAAATTTGCATGAAAAGGCTAAAAATACGAGAAAGCATGTGGAGGATTGCCAGCTTGAGCTGGATAGAAGCCCGGGTAATGTTGACTTAATGACTAAACTTGATTCTATGCTTCGAAAGTATAAACAGGCGGTTCAGGATGAAGCTTTGTTTCTACAACAGAAGTCAAAAGTGACTGGTTGTCTTTGGGAGATTCGAATACTAAATATTTTCATAATGTGTTGAAAGCTAAGAATCATCGTAGCCGCATTTTTTCTATTAAGGGCCCGACTGGTCAGGTGTTCGAAGGAAATGATGTGCCGCTGGCTTTGGTGGAGCATTATTCCAATTTTTTCGGTACTGAAGTGGAAAATTTAGTGCATCCTACTCCCGACTTATTTGTTCAGAGGTTGTCAGATGCGAAGGCTCTAAACATGGTTCGTCAGGTTTCGGATGAGGAGATCAAGGCAGCTATGTTCTCTATTTCGGGGAATAAAGCTCCGGGACCGGATGGGTATACGTCTATTTTCTTTAAAAGGTCATGGGATATTGTGGGACAGGAGGTATGCCAAGCGATTCGGGATTTTTTCCATAATGGGAAATTACTTCAGCAATTGAACCATACTGTTATTTCTTTAATCCCCTAAGGTATCTACGCCCGCGTTAATAACTGATTATAGACCGATTTCTTGTTGCAATACGCTCTATAAGTGCATAAGTACGATCATCTCCAACCGTATTAAAGAAGGATTAGGAGATATTGTTAGCATTAATCAGTCCGCTTTTGTTCCGGGTAGAAGAATTTCAGATAATATTCTCTTAACTCAGGAACTTATGCATAATTATCATCGAAATAGTGGGCCGCCTAGGTGTGCGTTTAAGGTGGATATTCAAAAAGCATATGATACGGTTGAATGGAAATTCCTAGAGAATGTTTTAGTGGGTTTTGGTTTCCACCCGAAAATGGTTTTGTGGATCATGGCTTGTGTTACTTCTACAACGTTTTCGATTGCGATGAATGGGAACCTCTATGGGTACTTTAAAGGTAAACGTGGGCTACGACAGGGTGATCCAATGTCCCCTTATCTATTTACATTGGTTATGGAGATTTTGACGTTGATTTTACAAAAGCAGGTGTCGATCTCTTCGGAGTTTCGATTTCATAACAAATGTGAACACCAAAAAATTATTAATCTATGTTTCGCAGATGACTTGTTTTTGTTTGCCAGATTGGACCCGAAGTCGGCGAGAGTTATTAAGGAGGCTCTTAATAGTTTTAAACACATGTCGAGTCTTGTTCCTAGTATGTTGAAGAGTACTGTATTCTTTGGCAATGTAGCGGATCCGGTTAAAGCTCGTATTCTTGATATTATGCCGTTTGAGGAAGGGGTGTTGCCTGTTAAGTATTTAGGGGTTCCTCTTATAACGACGCGGCTTAACTACAAAGATTGCAAATGTCTCGTGGAGAAAATGGAAGCTCGTATAACTGACTGGAAAGCTAAGTGTTTATCTTTCGCTGGAAGGTTGCAGTTGATTAGGTCGGTTTTGTCCTCTTTGCATGTGTATTGGGCTTCAGTGTTTATTCTTCCAAAACGTATTATACACGAGTTGGAGGAACGAATGCGTATCTTTTTATGGACTCTAGGGAACAGAATCAAAGGAAAAGCAAAGGTAAAGTGGAAAGCTGTTTGTTTACCGAGAGATGAAGGAGGCTTGGGGATTCGTAGGGTTGGTGATATGAATAATGCCCTTATGGTCACACACATATGGAGTTTGCTTACTAACCGGGAGTCGCTATGGGTTAAGTGGATACATTCGTACCGTATTCGTGATAGGAATTTTTGGGATGTGCCGATTAAAAGTAGTATTACTTGGAGTTGGCGGAAGATGTTAAGCCTAAGGTCTTGTATCCGTGATCATATACGGGTCAAGATGGGTGATGGTAAGAATACGAGTGCTTGGTTTGATAATTGGGATGCGGTTTGTCCGATTAGTAGATTTATAACGCCCAGAAGTATAGCAAATGCAGGGTTTAATATGAATGCTCGAGTTGCTGATATGTTTGCAAATAGAGAATGGGTTTGTCCAGAGTCTTGGTTCAATCGTTATCCGATGCTTAATAATTTACAAAACCCGGTGTTAGATCCATTGAAACAGGATAAGCTGGTATGGTCTACTTCGAGTGGCCGAGAACTTGATTTTTGTACATCGACGGTGTGGGAGGATCTTCGGCATAATCAACAAGGGGTTCAATGGTCGAATCTGGTTTGGTTCCCTCAGGCGATTCCTAGACATTCTTTCCTTTTGTGGCTTCTAGTGCTTAAAAAGTTGAAAACTCAAGATGTGATGAGCAGATGGAGTTCGGGTAACGCTAACCTGAACTTGTTATGTTGTTCTTTATGTACACGGGGTCTTATTCACACGAGCATCTGTTTTTTGAATGTGACGTGGCCAAGCAAATTTGGATTGGAGTTCGTGGTAAAGCGGGTATGGATAGTATTCAGCATATATGGACTAATATTTTTGAGTATCTGGTAGATATAGCTAAGTCCAACATGGCGGAACATATCATTGCGAAACTAGTAGTTGGTGCAACAGTGTACTTTGTTTGGGAGGAGCGTAACCGAAGGTTGTTCATAGACAAGCGAAGAAGTAAAGATCAACTGATAGAGATTGTGTTATCAACGGTTAGATTGAAACTTCACACAATGAGGTTCAAGAATACAAGTCATACATCTAGAGTATTGCACGAGTGGAGCCTTCCGAGAGGTCTTTTAGTGGCGGACGACGATTGTGGCTAAGGAGGGTGTCTCGTTTTTGTGTTGATAGTCGATTGAATTGTATTGGTGTTCTGTTTTAGCGTTTTTTGCTTTGTTTGCTGTTGCGTGTTTACTCTTGTATAGCATGTCATACTCGAGAACTGGAGGCGTATAGTCTTCACTTGTTTTACTTGTTGGTTGGTAATAAAATTTAACCGGGGTAACCCTTTACCCAAAAAAAAAAAAAAAAACCACCCATTCTAAATCCATTTTGCTAGGGAAGATGCATGATCCGAATTCAAAGAGTATGCACGATTCAAAATCCGGATACCTCGCAATCTAAATCGTTCTTGTTAGGGATGCTATAGAATCAAAATCCAACCGAGTATGAAAGATATTCGAATCACAGTTAGTTCGGTTGCTATTGCATCCAAAAACCACTCATTCTAAAACCTGCAGGCTAGGGTAGCTAAAGGATCCGAATTTAATCAAGTACGGATGATTTAGGATCCAGATAGCACCCCTTCTGAATCCTTCTAGTCAGGGTTGCTATAGGGTCTGAATCCAGCTGAGTCTTACTGTTTTTCGAATTACTCTTTGTTTGGTTGCTACTGGATCCAGATACCACCCGTTCTGAATCCTTCTAGTTAGGGATGCTATAGGAACCGAATCCAACCGAGTATGACAGATATTCGAAACATTGTTAGTTCGGTTGATCTTGCTTCCATAAACCACTCATTCTGAATCTTGCAGGCTAGGATAGCTAAAGGATCAATATTCAATCAAGTACGAAAGATTTAGGATCTGAATAGCACCCCTTCTGTTTTTTTTGGGTAAAGGGTTACCCCGATGAATTTTATAAATGAACCAATAAGAACAAAGGTGTATCAAAGCGACACACCAACTAGGCTTGGCATACCAAGCCTAGGAAAACAAAACAAACAACCAACCTACAAACCAAAAAACAACCAAACAACATATCAAGAAGCTAGACACAACCACGGCCCAACAAAAAACAACTCAGCCGAACACTACACTAAAACCAAACTTCTAGCCCGGATCAGGTTGATCATCATTGCTATCTTTAATCTTCCAGATGCTAAAAATCTTCCTCCTAGCCGATTCCAGCCGAAAGTTGAACCCCATAAGTCTTAAACGAACCGAACTTTTAATCTTCTCCGCAACTTGTGTCTCCGTCAACTGAGATGCGCTAAACAAACGACTATTCCGCTCTTGCCAAATATAATAGGAAGCCGCAGCAATAATCAATTTACAAACTATATCATCCACTTTCTTGGACTTGGAATATTGATCGATCCAACCCATTAAGGAATGCCATGTATGATCAACACTATCTAAGTTCACCATGCTCTTCACATTTGTCCAAACTTTGTTCGCGAACTCACATTGAAAAAACAAATGATCTCGACTATCTTTACCATTTTTACACAACGGGCAACACATAAGGTTAAGATTTGTTGCACTCCCAGCTTCCCAAACCGCTAAACGATCCTGAGTCTTCAGCTTGTTCTTAATCACCAGCCATATATGAAAAGAATGCCGTGGAACACATTGAGAGAACCAAACCATATGAACCCAATTCGCAATGTTATCCCTATTCCGAATCGTATTCCATACGTGCGCCGCTTCAAAGTCACCAACATTACCATCCAAATCTTTCCAAACCAAACGATCAAAAGCATCTTCAACTAGTTGAGGCGTTTGAATATTTATTAGAACCAGAAACAAATCAAACCAAGCTTGGGGCCATCTCCAATTCCCATTCATATCAATGACATCCGCAACCGACAACTTCAAGTTAAACCCTGCATTTGCTATAGCACGAGGAGTAATAAATGAGCTCAGCGGACTTACATGAACCACTGATTCTGAATAACACCCCTTCTGAATCCTTCTGGTTAGGGTTACTATTGGATCCGAATCAAGCCGAGTCTTACTGATTTCCGAATTACTCTTTGTTTGGTTGCTACTGGATCCAGATACCACCCGTTCTGAATCTTTCTTGTTAGGGATGCTACATGAACCGAATCAAACCAAGTCATGATGATATTCAAATCAATCATAGTTCAGTTTCTATTTGATAGGGAAAAAACCACCCATTCTAAATCCTTTTTGCTAGGGAAGCTACATGATCCGAATTCAAAGATTATGCATGATTCAAAATCCGGATACCTCGCCTTCTAAATCGTTCTTGTTAGGGATGCTACATAATCAAAATCCAACCGAGTATGAAAGATATTCGAATCACTGTTAGTTCGGTTGCTATTGCATCCAGAAACCACTCATTCTGAATCCTGCAAGCTAGGATAGTTGAAGGATCCGAATTCAATCAAGTACGGATGATTTAGGATCCATATAACACCCCTTCTGAATCCTTCTGGTTAGGGTTGTTATAGAATCCAAATCCAGCAGAGTCTTACTGATTTATGAATTACTCTTTGTTTGGTTGCTACTGGATCCAGATACCACCCGTTCTGAATCCTTCTTGTTAGGGACGCTACAAGAACCAAATCCAAGAAAGTCATGATGATATTCAAATCAATCTTTGTTCGGTTTCTATTTGATAGGGAAAAAACCACCCAATCTAAATCCATTTTACTAGGGAAGCTGCATGATCCGAATTAAAAGAGTATGCATGATTCAGAATCCAGATACCTCCCGTTCTGAATCGTTCTTTTATGGATGCTACAGAATCCAAATCCAACCGAGTATGAAAGATGTTCGAAACATTGTTTGTTCGGTTGATATTGCTTCCAGAAATCACTCATCCTGAATCCTGCAGGCTAGGATTGCTAAAGGATCCGAATTCAATCAAGTACGGAAGATTTAGGATCCGAATAACACCCCTTCTGAATCCTTCTTGTTAGGGTTACTATTGGATCCGAATCCAGCCGAGTCTTACTGATCTCCAAATTGCTCTTTGTTTGGTTGCTACTGGATCCATATACCACCCGTTCTAAATCCTTCTTGTTAGGGATGCAACAGGAACCGAATCAAACCAAGTCATGATGATATTCAAATCAATCATAGTTCGGTTTCTATTTGATACGGAAAAATCCACCCATTCTAAATCCTTTTTGTGACACTTGTGCCTCCACGGTCATCAAACAAATATCAAATCAATGAAATATTGTATTTCATTCTTGGTATTTGTATAAATATGTGTATCTTTTGCACATATCAATTCTTGTTCGATTTCGAGCTTTAAATCGCTTTCTGGAACGTTATACGCGAACTGATACGTAAATATAACTAGTTTAATGCAACAAACACTCCGGAATAGTGACATAGGCTTAACATACCTTAAATAAAATTTACGTAACTTAGAAATAAGTTTTGGGAGGTTTGGTGTGTCGAAATCAAGTTTATTCGCTTGCAGGGACTGAATTCGACAAACTGCGAAAGTATGCCGATTTATACTGTAACGAACATTCTGGAACATGATCATAAGTTAAAAATACCCTAAATGTCCTTTACATAGCTTAGAAATAGGCTTTGAGGGGTCCAGTATGCTAAAATAAACTTTTTGGTCATTTAGGGACTAAAAGCGTCAAAAAGTGCATAAGTTTGCATTTTCACGCATATCTGACGTTCTGAATACATCCGGACATCCAAAAATTTATGCAATCATTAAAATATTATGTTTTAGTGATTGGCTTGATAAAAATCCATTCGTCGCGTAATTTGGATCGTTTTTCACGTCCGTTCGTGTTTCGTCGTAATTAACCGAACAACGAAATCGTACGGCCAAACGAACCGACATCCGACATATTTTTGAGCATGTTTCATGTCCCCTATACTTAGGCATAATTGTAGAGCCTTGAAAATGGCTTAACGGGATTAAACACATCAAAAATGACCTTAAAAGCATGCAGGGACTGAAACTGCAATTTATGAAACTTGTTCCACACACTTGCAAATGGGTTTTATGCATTCTAGGGGCTGTTTTGGAGTGCCCAAGGTATTACAAAATAGGGGGCACACTTGGACGGCCTAGATCGAAGAACGTTTTTCAAGAAACGATCATAACGGTCTTGGTTTTCCTATAAATACCCAACCCACGTCATTTGCAAAACCCACACTTGATCTGATTGCACTCTAAGTTGAAGTGAATACACTTCATACCTGAGAATAATCGGATCAAACTTCCATTCTTGGACCTTTTGTAAGTATTCTTTCGTTCTTTTACGCGTTTTTAGCGTGAAAGTCAAACTTTGTTTGACTTTCTGCGTTGACCAGTTTATGGTCAACACGAAGTTCGTTTGAGCTTCATAACGTGAGCGTAATCATGATGGTTTTAGTCCCTTGTGACTATACCTACTGATTACCACGTTATCTAGGCATAGTGACGAGTCGTAGTTTCGGCCATAATGCGTATTCTTGCGTATTTTGTAACAAAACTACTTTTGGGTATCAAGACCCTTTGTTTTGATACCAAACCTGTTTTCAAACCTCGTTAAACATGTTTAACTCGTCACTTTAGGTTTAGTGCTTATATAGGGTCGTAAGATAAGCGGTCTAAACAACCGCTTAGACTTTCGAACCCGACCCGTTTGGTCAATTATTAGGATTCGACCAAACTCATTAGGTGACCATAGTTGTATAGGGAATAACCTTCCGATGTTATACCTTATGGTCACTTCGTTTAAGTAGTTGTATGATAGGTAGTTTATATGCCTTAGGTAAATGACCAAAATGCCCTTTTTACGCATAAATTCATTTTAAGACTATGTAACCTAAATTTTCACATCCAAACTGATTAGGTAACATTATTAGACATGTTAAGGCATATAATACTTGTGATAGGACTAGTTAGGCATTCCGAACGCGTTTTACGCGAACGACGCGTTAAAGTGGCGTAAGCTATCTTAATGAGTCGTAATGGGTCATAAGCACTTAGGATAGGTTTCATTTTAGAATGTAGGCTTTGTTAAACCATATTACATGAGTTCCTATACTCATTTGGTTTACGAAACCTCATTCTATCCGATCTTCTGATTTGGGTCCGTTTATTTACATAGTTACCTATATTAGGTGCCGTTTGATTCTGTGATCCCTCTAGCTATGCTTGGTTGTTATTCAAGACTTCTAAGCACCCTCAAGTGAGTACATAGTCCCCTCTTTTACTGTTTTTCAAACATTTTGGGGTGAAACACATGTGCCTACTTGTTACTTTCATGTTTTTTTGGGTAAAGGGTTACCCCGGTGAATTTTTATATCAAAACAAAAAACCCAAGTGAGAAGCAAAACAAACTCCTTAGTTCTCCTGAATGACATGCCATACAGGAGTCAACACAAAAAGTAATACGAGAAGACAACCAATACACCAATAAAACTAAGCGACATCAGACACGTATACACTCATAACATAAGCTAGACAATCGTCAACCACAATCATCATCCACCACCATCAATCCACGAGGAAGCATCCATTGCTATAACACTTGAGCCGTACGAAAAGACATCTTGAACCGCATCGTATGGAGCTTCATTCGGACTGTACCAAGAATCACCTCCACTAACTGATCTGCATTCCTTTTCTTATTCGAAAATAGACGACGATTTCTTTCGTTCCACACAAAATATGCCGAGGCACTAACCACCAACTTAGCAATAATATGGCTAGCAGATGTTGAGTTCACGTTACCCATTAAGAATTCCATAATATCATTCCAATTATTCTGAATCAATGTCATACCAGCTAAGCCTTTAACGCCATTCCATACCTGAGCCGCATAACCACACTCAAAGAAAAGATGATTGTGGGAATCCAGACCAGAAGTACATAGCGAGCAGCACATCAGATTATAATTTGCATTACCCAAAGATTGCCAGCTACTCATGATATCCTGCGTCTTTAATTTTCTATTGATAATCAACCACATAATAAAAGAATGTTTTGGTATAGCTTGCGGAAACCACACCACACTCCCCCGTTGAACTTCATTATCGTGTATCTGAATGTCATCCCAAACCGCAGAGGTATTAAAATCCAGCAGAATCCCTCGCCTTGTTCTCCATATTATGGTGTCTTTACGAGTTGGATCAAAAGCAAAATCATAAACATTCTGAAGCTCAGGGAACCGATTGAACCAATCAAATGGCCATCTCCACTCCCCATTCACCAAAGTCTCCGCTAACTTAGATTTTAGATTAAAACCCGCATTAGCTATCAAACGAGGGGTAACAAAAGAAATAATCGGACAAACTTCATGCCATTTATTAAACCAAACGTTCATGTCCGTTCCATCACCAACCTTGGTCCATATATAATTGCGAACACTCGATCTTAATTGAAGTATTTTCCTCCAGCTCCAAGTGATGTTGTTCGTAATCGATAACTCCCAAAAACTTTTGTCACGAATACGGTAGGAGTGAATCCACTTTACCCATAAAGACTCACGGTGAGTTAACAAGCTCCAAATATGCGAAACCATTAAAGCGTTATTCATGTCATCTATCCGACGAATACCAAGCCCTCCTTCACATCTCGGAAGGCAAACCTTCTTCCACCGCACTTTCGCTTTTCCTTTAATCTTATTCCCTTGCGACCACAAGAAGCAACGCATCCCATCTTCAAGTTCACGTATAATACGCTTGGGTAAGATGAAGACCGATGCCCAATATATATGCATAGATGCCAAAACAGAACGAATTAATTGCAACCTTCCTGCAAATGACAAACTTTTTGTTTTCCAGTCTGTTATCCGTGCCTCCATGCTCTCCACAAGTCTTTTGCAATCTTTATATTTCAGCCGAGTAGAAATGAGAGGAACACCCAAGTATCTAACTGGAAGCGCTCCCTCTTCAAACGGCATGATACTCAAAATTCTCGCTTTCGCCTGATCCGTTACATTGCCAAAGAAAACAGTAGTTTTTATCATACTTGGAACAAGACCCGAGAAAGACTTAAACTCATTAATCGCCGCCATTATGACTCCAGCCGATTTGTAGTCTCCTCTCGCAAAGATAAATAAATCATCCGCAAACACACAAGTTCATTATTCTTTGCTTCTCACACTTGTTATGGAATCTAAAATCATTCGACATCACAACATGTTGGTTCAAAATTAGGGTAAGGACTTCCATAACCATCGTAAATAGATACGGAGACATAGGGTCACCTTGTCGTAGCCCTCGCTTCCCTTTAAAGTACCCAAAGAGATTCCCGTTAATAGCTAACGAAAACGAAGTAGAAGCCACACACACCATGATCCACTTTACCATTTTCATATGGAACCCAAATCCTTTCAACGTCCCTTCCAAAAAAGACCATTCTATCGTATCATACGCCTTTTGTATATCAATCTTAAACGCACATCTAGGAGGACCCACGTTACGGTGATAATTATGCATGAGCTCTTGCGTTAAAAGTATATTATCCGATATTCGTCTCCCCGGCACAAACGCAGACTGATTAATACTTACAATATCCGCCAAACCATCTTTCATCCGATCGCTTATTATCTTGCTAATGCACTTGTATAACGTATTGCAACACGAGATAGGTCTGTAATCCGTAATCGAAGAAGGAGTTGGAACTTTAGGAATTAACGACACAACCGTATGATTAATTTGCTGTAATAATTTCCCATTTTAGAAAAAAATCTTTCACCGCTTTACACACATCATTCCCAACCACATTCCAAGCCCGTTTAAAGAAAACCGACGTATAACCATCCGGGCCCGGAGCCTTATTCCCTGCAATTGAAAAAATAGCTTTTTTGATCTCGTCATCCGTCACCTCTCGAACCATAAACACAGCCTTTTCGTCCGTTAATTTTTTTTGAAACAAGTCTGGAGTAGGCTGCACCATAACATTTGTTGAAGATCCAAAGAATTTCGAGTAATAATCAACCATGGCCTGCGCCACCATACCTTCCTCTACCATGTTACCATTCGGTTCCATAATAGAAGAAATCCTGCTCCGATGATTCTTTGCTTTTACTATATTATGGAAATACTTAGTGTTCGAGTCTCCTAACTCTAGCCAATCACTTACTTACCAACCTGGAAACCCTAACTCTCTCTCCTTTTGGCGATTTTAGGTTCTTCATCATGAATCCTTCAGTTTTTCTTCGTAATCTTATGCATAACAGTCTGTGATTAGAGTTTTGTTTCTTCAAAGCTCTATAACGAACTTGTTAGCATTAGGGATCGATCCAAAACTAGGGTTTTTTCTGTTTTTTTTTCAAATCGCTGCCCTTGTAATCATTATCGAAATTCTGATTTATTAACCTGGTTGTTATTGATTGCGGTTAGCTGAGTCTAATTTAGCTAGATCGATTACTCTGGGTTAATCGATTAAGGGTTGAGTTCTGATTCTAGGGTTTAAAGGATTAGGGTTTCTGTTTTCTCGGCTTTTTGTTCTCTGGTTCCGTCTGGTCTTCTTTGCATGGTGATTTGCGTCTTTTGCTGATGGAGAGAGTTGTTAGTAACAATCAGAATGTTCGTAAAATTCCTGGGGAAAACTTGTTTTTTGATCGTGGGAAGTCGTCGGGTTCGATCCAGGGTATTGCGTCTAAAGTTGTTAACATTGAAGGTACTTCTTTATTGCCTCGTAGGGGTGTTGTTTCTGCTGCTCGATCTGAAGGTAAGTTTAATGTTATTGATGAGCTGAATAAGATTACTGTTAATATACCTTATCAGTCAGATCCGAAGGTGGATACTCCTGTGCATGTATCGGATAATACTCAGAATGATAATGGTGCTGAACCGGATATGGTAGGGGTTAAGGTAGATAATGGCAGTACTTCGAAACCTAGATCCTATGCTGATTCGTTAATTGCAAACAAATCGTTAAAGCTGAATTTTCGTTCTCTTGCTAGCGAAAGTGTGCATGAGGGGTGTGATGTTGTTCTTCCAAGGGAATCGGTCCGGTTAGTTCAAGATAAAATGGCTAACACCTTGTATGGTTATTTTCTGGGTGATCGGGTAGCATATCCAGTTGTGGATTATTTTGTGCGTAATAACTAGAAGAAATATGGTGTCCAGAAATCTATGATGAATGCTAACGGGTTTTTCTTCTTTAAGTTCTCGGATGAGACAGGTATGATGAATGCTTTGAAAGATGGGCCTTGGATTATTCGTTCCCAACCTCTTTTTCTTAATATTTGGAGCCCGACTTCAAAACTGGAAAAAAAGGAAGTAAAGAAGGTGCAGATTTGGGTTAAAATTCATGATGTCCCGACCGCGGCATATACGGAGGATGGGCTTAGTATGATTGCAACTACGATTGGTGAGCCGAAAGTTATGGATTCGTACACTTCGTCGATGTGCATGGATATGTGGGGCCGTAGTAGTTATGCGAGAGCCTTAATTGAGGTTTCGGCAGATAAGAATTTAAGAGAGGAGATTACCTTAGCGATTCCTGAATCTGAGGGGGAGGGATTCATTAAGGAGACTATGTCGGTTGAGTATGAATGGTACCCTTTGAGATGCAGCCATTGTTGTGTTTTTGGGCATTCGGATGAAAATTGTCCTAACCAACCTAAACAACAGAGTAATATACGTAATGTTACAAGGGCTGGTAAGAAGCCAGTGACTGATGAGGAGGGTTTTACCGGTGTTCATGGAAAGAAGGTTGCTAGAAAAACTGGTTTCCCGGTCAACAAACCGAAACAAAAATTCGAATATAGGCCTGTAGCTTCTAAGAAAAATCAAGAGCCGAATGCTGGGCCGTCTGTGCCTAATTTTCAATCGGCGAATCCGTTTGATGTTTTTAATGACCCAAGTGTTAATGAGGAACAAACCGGTGGTGAGGTTCCTGTTAATGTGGAGGATGATGAAGTGGCCGATGGTTATAATGAGGGGGACGGGTATGAGCTCGATGATTTTTTGAGGCAAGGCACTATTAAAAACGATAATAAAAAAGGGGCAAGCACTCCTTCTTCTCTAGTTATTAATGGTTAGCGTTGCCTCGTGGAACGTTAGGGGTTTGAACCGACCCATTAAGCAAGCTGAGGTTCGTCAAGCTGTTAAGGATTTTAATTTAAGTTTATGTGCTATTCTTGAGTCCCATATTGATCCGAATAATCTTTCTAAAATATGTAAGTCGGTGTTTAGGTCTTGGCATTGGACTTCGAATGGGGCCCTATGTAATAAAGGTACGAGAATTATTGTTGGTTGGAATCCGATTATTTTTGATGTTATGGTGCTTTTTCAGTCGGATCAGGTTATGCACTTGCAACTGTTTTTTAAACAAGAGAAAAAAATGGTTTTTTGTTCCATTATCTATGCTGCAAACTATTATGTTTCTCGAAGGGAGTTATGGGACCATCTCGTTTTGCATAAAACTCTTGTCCGTAATGATCCTTGGGTAATGCTAGGTGATTTTAATTCAGCCTTGAATCTTGAGGATAAATCTATGGGGTCTTCATCGATATCGGCTAGCATGAGAGAGTTTAGAGCTTGTGTCAATAATATTGAGATGCTGGATTTGAACCGGTCGGGTATTCATTTCACGTGGAGTCAGAAGCCGAAGAAGGGGATTGGTTTGATGAAAAAAATTGATAGAGTCATGGGGAATTCACAGTTTATAACTCAATTTCCGAACGCAGTGGCGGTTTTTTATCCAGCTCGGTTATCGGATCATAGTCCGAGTATTCTCAAAATTCCGATTCTTGGCAAAGTTAAACATAAGTCGTTCAAATTTGCTAACTTTCTTGTTCACAAGCCGGAGTTTTTAGGTATTGTGAAGCGAATTTGGGATAAGAGTATTAAAGGTGTGCATCAGTTCTCTGTCGTAAAAAAACTTCGGATGCTAAAGTCTCCTCTTCGTGTGTTGCTTTTTCGGCAAGGAAATCTTCATAAAAAAGTTCAACAATTACGTGATAAACTTGATGAGATTCAGCGGGAGCTGGATAAAGATCCGTCCAGTGTGGTCGTTCGAGAGGAGGAAACCAATACACGTCGTGACTATCAGGAAGCATTGTTAGATGAAGAGAGATTCTTGAAACAAAAGTCTAAGGTGGATTGGTTAACGGTTGGGGATATGAATTCGACTTTCTTCCACTCGTCGCTTAAAAATAAAGTTCATTATAGTCGTATCGATGTTATTCAAGATACTAGTGGGAAGGTGTATGAGGATGATCTGGTTCAGCTAGCATTTGTTAATCATTATGAAAATTTTTTGGGCTGCCCGGGTGACATTTCGCTCAATCCAGATCCAGATTTATTTACCAAAAAGTTGAATTCAGAGGTAGCAGGTCACATGGTTCGTTCGGTGTCTGCTGATGAGGTTAAAAAGGCGATGTTTTCGATTGGGTCAGACAAAGCTCCGGGTCCTGATGGTTTTACCGCTGGTTTCTTTAAAGGTGCCTGGCCTATCGTGGGGAAACTAGTATCGGATGCTGTTATTGATTTTTTTGAGACAGGGAAGCTTCTTCGGGAATTGAACCATACACTTATTGTTCTTCTTCCTAAGTCCTCTTCCCCGGCTGTGGTTACGGACTATCGGCCGATTGCTTGTTGCAATGTTTTATACAAATGCATTAGCAAGATTATAGCTGATAGAATTAAAGTGGGTTTGAATGATATCGTTAGTGTGAACCAATCCGCGTTTGTGCCAGGTAGAAAGATTTCTGACAATATTTTGTTAACACAAGAGTTGATGCACAACTATCATCGCAATATTGGCCCCCCTAAATGTGCGTTTAAAGTTGATATTCAGAAGGCGTATGACACTGTCGATTGGAAGTTTCTGAAGGGTATTCTGTTTGGTTTCGGTTTTCATCCTAAGATGGTTCATTGGATTATGCTGTGTGTCTCCACTACAACGTATTCGGTGTGTGTTAATGGCGAGATTCATGGGTTCTTTAAGGGGAATAGGGGCTTAAGACAAGGTGATCCGGTTTCTCCATATTTGTTTACTCTCATCATGGAAGTTCTTACAGCCATCTTACATCATATGGTTAGGATTGATAACTCTTTTAAATTTCATAATAAATGTGAACGTCAACAGATTATCAACCTATGTTTCGCGGACGATTTGTTTATTTTCGCAAAGGGTGAGATTGCTTCAGCTAGATGTATTATGAAGTCTCTTGACTCCTTTGCTAAAATGTCTGGTTTGTTGCCAAGTGTTCAGAAAAGTACAGTTTTTTTTCTCAAATGTGCCTTCTTATGTGAAAAATGCTATTCTGAATATTATGCCTTTTAAGGAGGGTTCGTTGCCTGTGAGATATTTGGGTGTTCCGCTTATTTCTTCGCGGCTTCTTTATAAAGATTGTTATGTGATGGTGGAAAATCTTGAGAAACGCATTCTGCATTGGAGGAATAAGTTACTTTCGTTTGCGGGTAGGTTGCAACTTATAATTTCTGTCCTTTCCTCCATGCATATTTATTGGTCGTCTGTGTTTATTTTGCCGAACCGGGTCATTCTCAATCTCGAAGCGTTGATGAGGAATTTTTTATGGTCACACGATAGTGCGTTTCAGAAAGGTCGGGCCAAAGTTTCTTGGAAAGCGGTGTGTGTTCCTAAGATTGAGGGTGGTTTAGGTATTCGTCGGATTGGTGATGTTAATATGGCTCTCATGACAGCCCATATCTGGAGTATTCTTTCGAGACGTCAATCCTTGTGGGTTGAGTGGATTCATTCTTACAGGTTGAAAGGCAAAAGTTTTTGGGCGTGCAAAGTTCCTTCTGCTTGTTACTGGTCTTGGAGAAAGCTTCTTCAGCAACGGCCGATTATGAGGAAGTTTATTTGGTCGGATATTGGTAATGGTTCGGCTACTTCAGCATGGTTTGATACATGGAGTGATTTAGGGCCGCTGGATCAATTTCTTACTCCCAGAGTTATCGCTAATGCTGGTTTTAACATGGATTCTAAGGTGGCTGATATTTATTCTGACAATTCTTGGAGGTGGCCGGTTGCTTGGCGGGATACTTACCCGGTTCTTATTCAGCTTGATAGTGTCGTTTTGAATCCGAATAAGTCTGATAAAATCTTGTGGAGGCAAGGGGATCACAAACATGATTTCTCTTCGTCTAGAGCTTGGGAGTCGATTCGGCATCATGAAGCGGAGGTTGATTGGTGTCGTATTGTGTGGTTTGGTCAGTGTATTCCGCGACATGCTTTTTTACTATGGCTTATCATGAGAAGGAAGCTGCTTACCCAAGATAAGATCTTGAGCTGGGATTTCTCGCGTAGGAAAAACATGAATATGATGTGTTGTTTGTTATGCTATGATAACCACGACTCTCACAGTCACCTGTTTTTTGAATGTAAGTTCTCGACGCAAGTGTGGCTTACGATTAGACAAAAGGCGGGCATGGTTTTGGTTCATCCTAAGTGGGACGATATTATTAAGTGGCTTCTTGATCGGTTCAGTTCGAAATCTGTGACGGTTTATGTTGCTAAACTGTTAGTGGCCGCTAGTGCTTACTTCATTTGGCAGGAGCGTAATGCTAGACTTTTCAAAAACAAAATGAGGCCTCCGGAAAATTTAAGTGAAATTATTATTCAACAAGTCCGGTACAAACTGATGGGAGTGAAGCTGAAAAATTGTGAAAATGTTCGAAGACTTCTAGGGGCCTGGGATATCGATGGTACAGAATTGCATGATGATGGCGGCTGATTGTTCTTGATTCATTCGATTCGTTCGTGTGTTTGTGTCTAGATTTGTAGTCTAGTGGTTGGGTCTTTTTGTTGGTTGTTTTTTGAATTTGGTTTTTCTGGTTTTACTTTCATGGGGCATGTCCTATGATTGAACTAGTGTAGGCTCTCTACACTACTTGTGTTTTTTGGTTGTGAATATATAGAATCACCGGGGTAACCCTTTACCCAAAAAAAAAAACTCTAGCCAATCCACTTTAGATTTCTGCTGAAGAAACAAGGCTTCATCTCTGACCGCACCATTGTAAACTTGAAGAAGATGTGAAAGTTTATTTATAAACTCGCTATTCGACGGATTACTATTAACCACACATTGGCACTCATCCAGCTCCTTCCTCGCATGTTTTACATTCTCATGTAGGTTCCCTTGTTGATGCATGAGTTTCCTTAACGGAGTCTTCAATAATTTCAGCTTCTTAACAACCTGAAACATATTCAATCCTTGAATTTCCATAACCCAAATACGTTGAACTTCCTCCATAAAACCTTGTTTATCCGCAAGCAAGGTAACAAACTTAAACGGTCTTGGTTTATCCCTTACAATACTTGGCAGAACTAGGGTACATGGAGTGTGATCCGATAATCTATACGGGTGGAAACATGCCGCAGCCGCTTGGAACAAATCAACAAATTTGGTATTACCCAGCACACGATCTAGCTTCTTGAACACCGCTCGAGTTTTTACATCATATGCTTGTTATATTCATTAGTACCCTTATAGTACATGATTTCATTATGTTTTTGCTATGTATGCTCATTTGTTGCATACTTAGTACATCGTTTTTCATTGCATTTTATGCTATGTATGTCCATTTAGTGCATACTTAGTACATTGTTGTACATTACATTTTATGCTATGTATATTCATTTGTTGCATACTTAGTACATTGTTTTACATTACATTTTATGCTATGCATGTTCATTTTGTGACAACCCTCACCAAAACCAGGTATCCGTACAATTGATTAATATTTAATTAGTGCTTAATTGTTGTGCTTGATTACAATTGTGATTAAACTGCTTTCTGCTTTCTAATACATACCTACTTATGCATCACATTTTATACTATCACTCCATTTACTACACACAAACAATAGTGACAAACTTGATGCACAAAGCACAGTTAGCACCGTGAACGGATAACCCAGTAAACATGCTGACATTACCAGCACCTAGACAGACATTATATTGAGGCCAGTATGAGCCGGGAGTAAAGTACTACACTGGTAGGGAGTGTAGGGAGGTGAGGACCATTAAACTGCGTCACTAGATGATAGGTATAGTGCCCGGAAGTGCCTAAAACACACAATAAATGCAGAATTCTGCACTAGTATACCAAAATTCAGCTTTTAACAAAGCTAGTAAAGTGCAAAAACTTGGTAAAATAATTCTAGACACTTTCCAAAGTGTTGGTAATTTATTGTGTCACTAAAAATAATACAAAAGACACTTTAAAGCTTTATTTGACACTTTAACGGATCAATATCCAACCGAACAACCGGACTTTACTCGGAACATAAAACTATTTCCAAATACATTGTTTATACTTTTCTGAGCTAGTTAGGGTCCCTGAACACCCTAACACCCTTTATATTAATAAACACCCTTTATACTTTTCTGGCGGCTACAGCGTACTTCATTTGGCAAGAGCGTAATCAGAGGTTATTTAAATCGAAGAAAAGACCAGTTGCAGTGGTGTGTGAGTCGATTGTTGCTACTGTTCGTTTGAAATTGGCTTCGGTAAAAGTCAAGAGCTCTACGGCTGGGATGAGCTTGCTGGAGAGATGGAAGGTGCCAATCATGTAGTTTCCTAGTTTTGTATCTCTAGTTTTCTAGAGTTGTGATGGTTGTTATTTGTGGTTAGCTGTTTGCTTGTTAACACTTCCTGGCATGTCAGGATAGTGAATTAGTGAGGACTCTCCTTACTACTTGTATTTTTTTTGGTTTGTGATATATGAAATTTACCGGGGTAACCCTTTACCCAAAAAAAAACAAGTGAAATGTTGTTGGATAATCAAAACATAATGGCAACGTATAAAAATTACGATCATTTGTTTGTTGCCTAAGGCAAACAAATGAGATGGCGACTAATCAAAGTAATCGGGTCATATTAATGTATCGCGAAGACATGCTTTAGCCTATAAGTGGACACTCACCCCAAGAGTGTGACAACCCTCACCAAACCAGGTATCCGTACGAATTAATTAATATTTAATTACTGCTTAATTACTGTGCTTGCTTACAGTTGTGATTAAACTGCTACTTGAATTCTGATATATACATGTTCATGCATCATACTTTATTACTGTCACTCTATTATTTACACACAAACCTTAGTGACAACCTTGATGCACAAAAGCACAGTGAGCACACTATACGGGATACCCAGTAAACATGCTGACATAACCAGCATCAGACAGTCATTGTCTCTAAGGCCAATATGAGCCGAGAATAGTTTACCACACTAGTAGAGAGTGTAGGGAAGTGAGGATTGTAGAACTGCGTCACTAGGTGATATTTATAGTGACCGGATGTGCCTAAAACGTACTTTAAGTATAAAATTCTGCACTTTAAATAAAAATTCAGCATTTATCTAAACTAGTAAAGTGCAAAAAGTTGGCAAAATAGTCCTAGACACTTTCCAAAGTGTTGGTGAATTAATGGGTCACTAAAAATAATATTAACGACACTTTAAATACTTATTTAACACTTTAACGGAGTAATATCCAACCGTACAACCGGACTTAACCCGGGACATAAAAATATTGTCATTGACATTGTTTTCTTTTTCTGAGCTAGTTAGGGTCCCCGAATACCCTAACACCCGTTATAATTTACTACACACTAATACCTTATTTTAATCACCTAACTAATATAACTAAACAAAAGATACAAAGAAATTCAACGTCGTATTGGGAGGGCGATTTTGAGATGGGGCTCTGGGCGATTTTGGAGACTTCGTGAAACCCTAGAAGATTAAAGCTTTTCCTGGTCTTGATCGATCTTACTTAGCATCTAAGGGTTTCCATTCATCCTTTAGACGTTAAACATTTGAAATCAGGTTAGGGATTCAATTTTTAGGGTTCCGTTTTTCTTTTTCGTTTTGCTTTCTGATTGAAGACGGGGTGATCTGCGGAGTGGCTGATTGTAAACGACTAGGGTTTCGGCAGACTGCACACTTTGTCGCTGATTAAGGTTATTCGGTTGACCGATTCTCGTTAGGGTTCCGGCAGTTTTCACTTTCGTTCCTTCACTGATTGATTATTGTTCCGTCTTAACGTAAACTATCAATCAGTTCTTGTTTGTGATTGTGGTTATGGATGGCCAAAATGCAGAAAATTCTAATGTGTTTGTGACAAAGATTAAGAACATTGATGGTAAACCATTTGAGCCTAGACAAATATCACTTATGGCGGCTAGGGTTGCTAAAATGCCGAATAAGAAGGTATGTTTTATGATGCCGCTTAATGATTCTGAGCATGTTATTGGCAGTTCTGATTCTCCCAATCAGAATTATGCGAAGGTGTTTGACAAATGAAAGGTAGCATTTGTGCTACCGTTGAAGGATGTTAGTCCTCCTCGAGTTCAAGATCAGAAACAGGATGATAATGCTCATGTCCAATCTTATGCGGATGTGGTCCTAAATGAACAGTTCGAGCAGGGTGATTTTAAGCGTGGTAGTGATTTAAATCAGAAGCAGAATGATGATAAAATTGCTAGGAAGGCCATGATGCGTCTGATCATGTTCCTAAAGTCAAGTTTCGTTCTCTAAATTCAGATGTCTCGATGGATGGAGTGGATGTAGTGCTTCCGATTGATTCTGTTCGCCAGGTTAACAACAGGTTAGCTAACACTCTTTATGGTTATTTCCTGGGGGATAGGATTGCGTATCCAGTTGTTGAACACTTTGTGAGAACAAATTGGAAGAAACATGGTCTTCAAAAAACTATGATGAATTCAAATGGGTTCTTTTTCTTCAAGTTTGAAGACAGAAAGGGTATGGATGTTGTTCTTGAAGGGGGTCCCTGGATGATTCGTAACAAACCTATGTTTCTCAATATTTGGTCCCCTACAAACACCCTTAAAAAGGAATAATTTAAAAAGGTTGCAGTTTGGGTTAATTTGTATGACGTCCCTCTAGTGGCATATTCTGATGATGGTTTAAGTATGCTGGCTTCAAAGCTTGGGACTCCTGTGCGGCTTGATTCGTATACTATTGATATGTGTAATGAGGCTTGGGGAAGGAGCAGCTATGCTAGGGCTCTCATTGAAATATCGGCTGATCAGGACTTGAAAGAGACTCTTACCATGGCTATTCCTGAATTGGATGGGAACAAATATGTTACTGAGACTATTAGGGTGGAGTATGAATGGGAACCCCCGAGATGTGCCCATTGTTGTGTTTTTGGGCATGATTCTGGGGAGTGTCCTAAGGGCATTCGATCGACAGTGAAACCTCCTACAAACAGTCCGAAAGTAGATGAGGATGGTTATACGGAAGTCAAGACAAAGAAGAATGTAAAGAAAAGCGGTTTTCAAGTTAATAATCAAAAGCCCAAGTTTGAATATAGACTTGTGGATAAAAAGAAAAAGGCAGTGAGTTCTTCCTACGTGAATGCACGGAGTACTAGCTCGTCCAAGGTTCAAACACACAATTCGTTTAGTGCGCTTGGGTTTGTTGGGGGGGGGGGAACGGGGGTTCCTTCCAGGGGAGATCTAAAAGGGGAAGTGAGTTAAATGCGGAGTCTGACGATGACGAGGTAGAGGATGTATATGATGAAACGAAGGAGTTTATGACATCGGGTACACATCCTACATCTTCCAGTACAGGGGCAAGCACCTCTCACATAAAGGTGTCCAATGGATAGGTGGCTTCTGTTTCATGCTAAGGGGCTGCCGGTTGGTAGCAATTTCATTTTTGATGATGGCGGTTGACGTCGTTTGTTTGATTTTTTCGTTTGTCTACTAGTTAGTCATTATCATGATTGTAGTAGGCTAGATTGAGGTGGGAACTTGGTTTGGTTTGTTTTGTTTTTTTTTTTTTTTTTGCTTACATATACGGGGCATGTCCTGTATATGAACTAGTGGGGAACTCATCCTCACTACTTGTACTTATTTGGCGGTTGTCTATAATAGAATCACCGGGGTAACCCTTTACCCAAAAAAAACTAATATAACTAAACATTATCCATCAAGTTCAAAACAAACCAAACACCCCCTTCTTGCAAACGAATTCGGTTCCCAAGTGGGGACACCCCACTAATTGTTGACTAGTTTATATGATCATGCTTAATATCTAGGAGACATTTTACCTTGTGGTTAATGGTGATAATTGGTTATAAATAAATTACAAGGGTTAAGAACTATCATTTTCATTTCACCAACTCAAACTCAAACACTTTCTTTCCCTTGCTAATACTCTCGGCCGAACATTCATACACACCCACCACTACTTTCAATTTCTATCAAGGCATTATACATACTTACAAGTGTGAAGGGTCACGCATAAGGAGGCTTGGTGCATATGGAATCGCAAGGACCTCACCACAACGCTATTAACCGCCTATTGTTCGTCTAGTTTCTTCCCTAGCCTCGAGCTAGTAGTAAGTGACTCTAAACACTCTAGCGAACAAAATTTAAAGTCTAATAAAAATAATAAACATGGTGGTTAATGAATGAATGTTAGTGTAAAACTTATAAAACTAGTGTTGTTATGATTATGTAGTGTTGTTTTATGCTAGTAATAGTTCGGATTGTCATCTAACCCGGCTAAGTCATGTTCATGGAACATGACCTAGTGTATGTTTAAGTGTGAAAGTGGTTAGATGAAGAACGCAACTACTTATTAACATGAACTTGTGTAAAAAAAAAAGATTTTTTTTATAAAATAGAGTCCAAAATTAATAGATCTACAAGTGGTATTTTCGAAGAACCAAGTGTAAAATGAAATCATGTTTTAGAAGCCGGATCTTTCATAAACTAAAGGTGATTTGGGAACACACAAGTGTGTAGACACTTGTGTAACGAAAGGTTTTAACAAAGAAATGGGTTTGCAATTTTGACTAGAAGTTGTAAAAATGTATTTTCTTTAAAAATAATATTTTCGAGAAACCGATTTTATTTACAAAGATAGAGAGATCTACTAAGAATATTGGAAGCTACTACACACTTTTACATAAACCACAAGTTCATGTGGTTTGCGATTTATATCTATTTTGATCTAGTTAATGTTGATATATTGTTTGTTAATGTTGGGAACATTGTTGATTTGAATTCTTAAAAGAAAATGATACGCTTGAAAGCGTGGCCACCTCCAGTTACAGGGGAAACTCTGGCGAAATTTTTCCAAAAATCTAACACTTGGAAATATTTTTATCACATGTGTTATGAATATAATTTTTAACTTATTTTTCCCAAATAAATTTCGCCATGATTTTATTACAGAACTTCTAAGTGTCGGAAGTGGGATTTTTCACAAATAAAACTTGCTAAAATATATATTTAGAATATATATTTTCATAACAACACCTGTGTAAATTTTTATGATTATTTTGTGAGCTACGTAAATATTATTTTAGGGTAAAAATAATATTACTAAATATTAACGGCTCCAAAATAATACGAACGCCTTCACAATAAATATTTAAGTTACACCGGTATTATATATACCACCCGAACTTTACAACGTAACTTACGTATTTCAGAAAATACTCATAAGTGTGTATTTTGACAAGGATATTATTTTGGAAAATTATATGGAATAAAATATAATATTTTTGGGAAAAATATTTATATTTTGGAAGTAAAGTATTTTAGACAAATGAAATAAAATATATATTATTAAGTGAGACTTAACAATATATTTCGAAGTTATAAGAACGCACATGTATTAAAACCCCCATCCTTGGGAAGGAATATATTTACCAAATAATTACGAAGTGTAATTACGAAATAGTTGCCTAACTATTTCCCAAAGACATTAAACCGTAAGCTAAGGCACGGCCGCCCGTCTAATAGAAGTTAGTACGTGTAGGTCGTCGCACAGCAGGTTGACCAGGAGGTTACTTTTTAGAGACGCACTTCGGTGAGTTCATGTCCCCCTTTTCTCTTAACTGTTTTCAGTTTTCTAAACTGCGGGGGTGAAATACATGTTACTATGATTACGAATACTTTTTTACATGGTATGGTTAGCTTAAGGAGGGTTAGGACGTACAGATCATGTGAGTGAGTAGGCGCAACTTGAGGCCATTAATCCTCGTGTAGGACCGAGGGACATTAGTGATAGATCTATTTGGGTGTAGCGAGCCCCACTCCTGAGCCCGCTTAATGGACCAGGTGGTGACTAAGTGCCCAACGCACAAATCCGCTAGGGTTGAGTCTTCCTACATCACTTCACACATATCATTGGCTTTGCAACCCAATGGTGATCTATTTTTCCTTATTGCTACATACCAGGGACATTTTTACATCGGGACGTACTTAAACCTTTTTACATTGGGACGTACTTTAAAGGTTTTACATACTCACTTTCACATGAACTCGCTCAACTTTATGTTGATTTTTCAACTTACATGTATTTCAGGGAACTAAGGATCTGGCGTGGTATGCTACGTTTTCACGCTGCGTAGAGTTATGGGATCATCCGCGTTTAGGAGTTGTGGCTTTTACCTGGACGAGTCACAGTTCTTAAACTACGTCTATTTTCAGTTTGTGGTTGTGTCTTTCAAACAATGTTTTATGTTATTAGGTTGTAATTTCCGTTGCATGTGTCAACGCCTCAAGACAATGTTGTGGTATTTTACTTTTCAAGCTTAAATCAATGGATGATCTGCATGGTTTTATTTTCATATAGCTTTGTTGTGATTAAGCTATGGTATTAAGAAGTCACACCAAATAAACCCACGCTTCCGCAAAGCCAGGGTGTGACAAAGAGTTCCTAGGTAAGAGTGACTGGTCCGATTATGTGAATTTGTACGAACACTTTAGCCTTAGACAGAAAACTCAGAGTACATGCATCCACTCTTCCAGATTGCACGTGTTCACACTATAAGACCCAAACTTTGACGAGATTTTGAAAATTCGGATGGCACTAAGCCAAAAACAAATCATCCGGAAGGGTGGGTGATTATTTTCAAAATCATTTTGAAAACTTAGAGGGTTCAAAACATAGTAATCAATCATCCTAGAACAGATGATTGGTTTTCAAAGCGATTCTGAAATTTAATTTCTTATTGTGGTTGTCACCTAAAGATAGGTGACGGTCTTGTTTTAAGATCTAAACACAAGAATCTTGTGTTAGGGTCCTAGGAAGGTTATAGACTAGGTCAAAGCATTACTAATAACCTAATTCCCTATAACCATGAGCTCTGATACCAACTTTCTGTCACACCCCGACCGCGTAAAACAACAATTCGCGGCGGAATCGTCGGGGAGTGTTGTAACAGAATCATTGTTTCATAACACATGGAAATTGAAGTTTTGTTTTATTGAATTAAAAGATGTTACACTGTCTTAAAAACAAATTACATAACATGATTAACTAGTCTTGTATCTTTTATTGTCACTAAGGCCCAAGTCTGCCTATGTGTATCTTGATCAATCCTGTGCATCATTTCCTGAAACACATGTGAAAATAGGTACGTCAGCATAAAAATGTCTGTGAGATACATAGGTTTTATTGATTTAGGATTCATGACTTGTAAGTTTAAAGAAAAATGTTTAACAAAAGTTAGTCATGATCCTTGTAAAATGTTTTCTTTTATAAACATAGAAAAAGTGATAAGAAATCAGATAATATAAAAGAACAATGCATAATGAAATGAATAACCAACTTTACCCAAAAAAATGAAATGAATAACCAAGTAAAAATGAGTTTGTATAAAATATATTGTTTGTAAATCAATGTTTCATGAAAATTGACATGAGTGTAAAAATGTATTATGACTAACCAGAAATGGTTTAAATAACGCTACGATATGTAATACCATAAAAACACTTATATATAGGAAGTACCAGCGGCGTATCCACCATGCTTTTATCATATTACACACTCCTCGTTATTTAAATCACTTACCAAAACAAACCACCAATGTAAAAATGATCATGTACAACCAAATGTAATGTATAGTGAATAAAAGCATTTATTGATTAAAAGCATTTACTAAACCCTATAAGAATGAAGTGTATAAAACAATGCATTTGATAAATTATAATCAAAATTTGTGTTTTGTAAGCATGCTTTACTGATACAAACATCTATGCGGCATTGTAAAATGTCTACATCCAAGCCTTGAGACTGTGGCGATAAACCCTTAAACGAAGTTAAAGGTTTATCTAAGTTATGTGTATCCAATTCGGTCATTCCATCCATCCAAACAAACCTATGATTTCTGGAACGGGAGTTGTCAATTCCTATGGTACCACTACCTACTAACGAACGGCGTAGCTAATGTTAATGAATGTATTAGTTTCGTTAAACAAACCAAATGTCATACCAAATGTAAGCATGTTTTATGAAAATAATGTACCTAGTATGCTAAGTGAACATACAAGGTAGAAATGTAAAACAATGTGTCCATATGCTACTAGAACATATGCAACAGAAATGCAATGTAAAACAATGTACTAAGTATGCAACAATGAACATACATAGCATAAAATGTAATGTAAAACAATGTACTAAGTATGCAACAAATGTGTCACACCCTGGCTTTGCGGAAGCGTGGGTTTATTTTGGTGTGACTTCTTAATACCATAGCACAATCACAACCATGCTATATGAAAATAAAACCATGATGTTCATCCATTCAACAAGTTTTAAAAGTTACCAAGACAACATTGTTTAAAAGTCGACACATGAAATGAGTTACAACCATGACATAATTAAAAACTTGTTCACGAGACACAACCAAAAGACATGAATAAAAAAACAGTTTAAGACTTGTGACCCGTCCAGGCAAAAGTCACATTTCCTAAACTCGGATGACATCATTATTCCTACGCAGCTTGACGACATTGCATACCTTGCTAGATCCCTAGTTTCCTGAAATACATGTAAGTTGAAAAATCAACATAAAGTTGAGCGAGTTCATGTAAAAGTGAGTATGTATAAACCTTTGTAATGTGACAACCCGTGATTTACGGCTCCTAATTACGTGATTAACAGGCGATTAACGCGACAATAAATAGTGTTTACAGTACGGATTAATTTAATTAGGCCTTTGGAGTGCCTGGGAACGTTTATCCGACTTTACAATGCGCGAACGGTGGTTTACAGAGAAACCTGTGAAACGTTAAACGGCAACAGATTGAAACCGAACAGGATACTGACAACGCCGACAAATATTAAATTTTTACGATATATATTAGCTTCGCAATAAAAATTTTGTGACTACAGTCGAAACCGGATAGAAAAACGGATTAAAGACGGCAACGATACAATTTTTCGCAATTATTACCGTGATCGACGAACGGGCGTGCAAACAACGACTACCGACCGTATTTTTGTGTATTTTAATTTTTGACGTTAAACGGAGTTCTGGTTTTGACAACGGGTCTCGTAGGAATTACGGGCCGCTTACGCACGAGATGGGCTTGTGGGCCCTGGGCCCAAGCCTAAACCTATACATAATATTTTAGATCTCTACTACAAGATCTTTTCTTGTAGATCTTTCCAAAATCCCTTCATGATCTAAACAAAATCTCTTTAGATTAGAAAATCTTACAAAATATTTCCATCAGATCTCTAAAGATCTCTTGAGATCTCTACATAGCCTCTATTAATACATGTATCCTCTCCACAACACACAAACAAATCATCAGATCATGAACCCTCTCATTCATCTTCTCACACATCAGCTACCTCACTTCCCCTCCCCCTCTCGACCTGCTGGAGCCGACACCCCTGTCACACCCCGACCACGTAGAACATACGAAACGTGGCGGAAACATCGGGGAGTGTTGTAACAGAATTAATTGTTTCAAATCCATGGCAATTGAAGTTTCGTTTTACTGATTAAAAGTGTTACAATGTCTTAACAAACAAGGAAATACAACATAATTAACTAGTCATGCATCTTTTATTGTCACTAAAGCCCAAGTCTGCCTATATGTATCTTGATCATCTTATGCAACAGTTCCTGAAAAACACATGTGAAAATAGGTACGTCAGCATAAAAATGCCTGTGAGATACATAGGTTTTGTGAAAATAGGTTCCATGACTTATGTTTGAGAAAATGTTTAGTCATGAACCTTGTAATTTGCTTTGTTTTGTAAATCATTTGAAAATCGATAAGATCAGATGATATGTATAAAAAAATGAATAATGTATGGTTAAATGAATAACCATAGAAAAATGGATTTGTATAAGATAAGTTGTTTGTAAAACAATGTCTTGTGAAAAGTATGTTATTTGTATAAAATGTTATATGTATCAAACTGAAATGATTCAAATAACGCTACAATATGTAATACCATACAAACACTTATATATAGGAAGTACCAGCGGCGTATCCACCATGCTTGTATCATATTACACACGCATCGTTACTTAATCACTTAATCAAACCAATGTCAAAATGTCTATGTCAAATATCCATGTCAAATGTCTATGTCAAATATCCATGTCAAATGTCTATGTCAAAATATCATGTATGGCAAGTGAAATGTCTCAACTAAACCATATACACAAGAACAAAGTATTGAAGTAAAACTTGGTTTAAATCGAAGTTATGTTTTGTGGGAAATGCATGATCAAATGTCAATCATGTTAAAATGTCTATGCCGAAATGTTCTATGTTAAATACGGTTCACACGGTTCACAGATACAAACGGTTCACAGATATCAACGGATCACAGTCAAATGATTACAACGGTTCAATATGTAGTATAATGTGTTCATATGCTGGATAAGCATATGCAACAGAATGCAATGTAAAACAATGTACTAAGTAATGCACACAATGGGCACACCTAGCAGGAAATGTCATGTAAAACAATGTACTAAGTAATGCACACTATGGGCACACCTAGCAGGAAATGTCATGTAAAACAATGTACTAAGTAATAATGCACACAATGGGCACACCTAGCATAAAATGTAATGAAATCATGTACTATAATGTACTCACGAACATAGTAGTATATGATGTTAAAACAGGAAAGCATGAAAGTAACAAGTAGGCACATGTGTTCCACCCCAAAACAGTTTGGAAAACAGTAAAAGAGGGGTCTATGTACTCACCTGAGATTGCTCAGTAGTCCTTGAGTAACAACTAAACAATGCTAGAGATCGCGGATAACAAACGGCACCTAGTATAGGTAGCTACATTAATAAACCGGACCTAAATCGGAAGATCGGGTAGCATTAGGGTTTGTAAACCAAACGAGTGTAGAGACTCGTGTCATTTGGTTTAACAAAGCCTACATACTAAATGAAACTTAACCTGAGTGATTTCGACCCATTACGACCCGTTTAGGTAGCTTATGCTACTTTAACGCGTCGTTCGCGTGAAACGCGTTCGGACCGCCTAACTAGCCCTATGACAAGTGTTATATGCCTAAACATATTACATAATCAGTTACGTGACAAAGGTTTAGGTTACATATGCTTAATTACCAATTATACATGAAAAGGGTATTTTGGTAATTTACCTAAGGCATATAAACTACCTATCATACAACTACTTAAACGATGTGACCATAGGGTATAACCTCGGAAGGTTATTCCCTACCTACTATGGTCACCTAATGTGTTTGGTCGAATCCTAATGATCGACCAAACTGGGTCGGGTTCGAGGTATAAGCGATTTATTAGATCGCTTACCCTACGACCCTAGACAACGTGGTAATCAGTAGGCATAGTCCCAAGGGACTATGACCATCGTGATTACAATCACGTTGCGAAGTTCAAACGAACTTCGCATTGACCATTACTGGTCAATGCTGAAAGTCAAACAAAGTTTGACTTTCTGACTCGAAAAGCAGTAAAATAAGGAAAAGAACGAAAGAATACTTACCCAGGGTCCCCGAATGCTAACCCAGATCAAAATAGCTCAGGTATGAAACGAAGGTTCCAACTTAGAGTCTTTTCAATCAGATTTGTGGGTTTTTAAGCCAAAGGGGGGTGGGTATTTATAGATAAAGTAGAGCCGCTAGGATCGTTTCTTGAATATCGTGCCACGATCCGAGCCGTACACTTGTCACAAAGGTTATGGAGCCACATATGCTCCTAATCTTAGTGATTAAGCAAGTTGCAAACATGTGGTTGTGGTTAATCAGCTGAAATCTGATTGCAAATACACTTAATCTGGTCAGGTTAGGCAGTCGCGTAGCGCTAGTGCAAAGGCACTATGCAGTCGCGCTACGCTAGCACCTCCCTGTTTCAGAAATGTTTCAAAAGTGGCAGAAATGGTCCCTGCACGTGTTTAAGGCCTTTTTCGATGCGTTTGAACCCCGTTAACCTCATTTCAAGGCTCTAAAATGAAGTTAAAGTATAGGGAACTCAAAACATACTCAAAAATATGCCGGATGATGGTTCGTTTGGTCGTACGAACGCGATGTTCGCTTAATTACGACGGAATGCGCATAAGCGTGAAAAACGATCCAAATGACGCGACGAATGGATTTTTCTTAAGGCGCACACTAAAATATAATGTAGTCATGCTTACATAAATTTTTGGATGTCCGGATGTATTCAGAACGTAAGTTATGCGCGAAAATGCAAACTTGTGCACTTTTTGACACTTTTAGTCCCTGAATGACCCAAAAGTTTATTTTAGCATACTGAACCCCTCAAAGCCTATTTCTAAGCTATGTAAAGGATATTTATGGTATGTTTAACTTATGGTCATGTTCCGGAATGTCTGTTACAGTTCAAATTGGCATACTTTCGCAGTTTGTCAACTTTAGTCCCTGTAAGCGATTTAACATGTTTTTGCCATACCAAAGCCTTCAAAACTTATTTCTAAGTTATGTAAAGGTTATTTAAGGTATGTTAAGCCTATTTCACTATTCCGGAGTGTTCGTTGGATTAAACTGGTTATATTTACGCATCAGTGCGCGTATAACCTTCCAGAAAGCGATATAGTGTTTGAAATCGAACAAGAATTGATATGTGTAAACGATACATATATTTTTACAAATCCCAAGTATGAAATACAATATTTCACTGGTTGGGCATTTGTTTGATGGTTGAAATGACACAGGTGTTACAACCCCCCCCCCCCCACCTTCACCGATAACATCACAGCCGCCCTCTTTCGAACATCAGAAATGACCACCACCACCATAGTTCGGTGGTGGTGCGGCGGCTACAATCAGGGAGGAGAGAGAGAGACTCGGGAGGAGAGAGAAAGACGAGACGGAGATAGAGAGAGAGAGGCTGAGAAGAGAGAGAGAGATGAGGCGGAGAAGGAACAGCGACAGCCGGTAGTGACAGCGGCGGAGGAGCTTTGGCTCCGACAAAATTTCCGGTAAACCCCCTCCCCATTTTCTTTTCTGTGAAAATCGATGATGATGACGATGATGTTGCTGCTGTTTTTAATGATGGTGATTTGGTTCAAGTGTTTCAGTCGAAGCCGGTGTTTGTTTCGGGTTCGAGTTTTGGTTCTGATTCGGTGTTCGGGTTAGTGTTCGGCTCAACTCGGGTTGACTCGGTCAACCGAGTCAACTCAGTCAACAGATGGGTTCGGGTCAACAACGGGTCAACAGAGGTGTTCGGGACAGATTCGGGTTCGATTCGGTCAGGCGGCTCGGGCAGACGGTTCGGTTAACTCAGTAAGCGAGTCGACTCGGGACAGACGAGTCCACTCGGTTTGGTTTGGGTCAGTCGGTTCGGGTCAGATTAGGAAGCGATTCGGTCGACTCGGTCAGACTCGGTCAAACTCAGTCAACTCAGCGAGTTGACTCGGTCAGCCCAGCTTTTCAACACAAGGATTTGGTAAAAATTAAAGTCGCGATTTATATTTACATTGTTTTTATTTCGTGAAAACGAGCTCGAACTGAACGATTAAAGTATAGCTTACATTGAGATATATTTGACAAATACATATCTTATGATTGCATATTAATTGAATTTTTGAAAAAGAACGACAACTTGCGTTGTCAGGGGCGTCCAAAAACAGAGGAAACTCTGCCTGTTTTTCGAGAAAATCCGTAAAATAAAGGGCGTTTATTTATAAAACAAAACATGTTTTATTGAGAAACGACGACTAGTGATATCAGGCAACCTTTATGAAAACTAGCAAAAGCATATAATTACTTTCGACAACACTTCGCGATTTTCGAAAACGACGATTCAGAAAGTAATTTACAAAAATAAATAGAGTATTTATATTTATTTTAAACTTGGATATTTCAACAACTCTTTTATAAAAATAAATATAGTCGGTATATTTATTTCAGATAACAAACCATATGACTTCTTTTATAAAATAAATATAACTATTATATTTATTTTAAACGACTTCAACGCTAAAACTCCATTAAATAAATATAAGTTTTAATATTTATTTCAAACGCCTAGAAGGCACATACGTATATTTTTGGCAAAACGCAATATATATAATACGAGTTGATTTTATATATTACTTTCATACTTTACATACACGTACAAATTCTCGAGACAACTAACGCGATTATAACAATGTATTTATATACTTATATAAATATTCATATATTTTAAACCTCTCGAGAACTAAGTCTTTTCAAGACTTCTTAAATACCGACGAAAGAACGAACTACACAAGTATAGCTTCTTCGCTTCTTTTAAGTTGACAATTTACTGTCAAATCATTCGGTCAACGATTCGGTAGAGCTTGATGACACGTAGTTTAGTTGCTTTGTTATTTAGAAACTTATAAGATATTCCGTGTTAGGAATATTGTAGAATGCACGCTAGCAAGTCAAGTCTTGGAAACGACATCACGAAGTCGTAAATTAGCTAGTTTTGCACAGGAATATTCAGGAGAGTTCATAACCCCCACTTTTTACTGTTTTACATTTTTGTAAATGTTTTCGGGGTGGAAAGACATGCACGTTTTGCAAAAACATACAAAGTTTTGAACAAACGCAAAACTCGTATTTCTAAATCATATTACGAAGGGATTTCGAGGAACACAAATGATTTACGAAAGGTTTATACTAAACATACCGGTTTTTACAAAACAAATGCTTATTTTCGAAATGTGAATGATTTTCGGTCAGGGTGACCAGGGATTCGGTCAGGGTGACCAGGGATTCGGTCAGGGAGACCAGGGATTTTCATACATGCAGACATATTACAAAAGGATTACAGACATTTTTATACATGGTATGGTTAGCGTAAGGAGGGTTACTACTTAGATCATGTGAGTGGGTAGGCGGGAACTGGAGGCCATTAATCCTCATTGTAGGACCGAGGGGCACAATGCGGTAGATCTATTTGGGTGTAGTGAGCCCATCTCCAGGCCCACGGTACGGACCTTGGAGTGACTATGTACCCGACGCACAAATCCGCTAGGTTTGAGTCTTCCTACTTGCACTTCACACATATCAATGGCCTTGCAAACCATTGGTGATCTCTTTATTTCCTTATTTGCTACATACTAGGGACATATATACTTACAAAAATACTTGTTCATACAAATTAAATACCATGTTTTATACAAATTCAAAGCATAGAATTATGCGGGTATGGAGTCAAAGTCAGGGTGGGCATTGACGGTTATACGAACATTACAAATACAAGACTTTACAAATACATGGTTTTTAGGAACATACTGTGTTACAAACACAACGTTTCCATATAACTTGGCAAGAAAATGATATTTAAATTTGTTTTCTCAATACTATTTAAAAAACCGGTTACTCCAAAGATTTATTTCAAATCTTTCACAACTCAAAAGATTTATTTCAAATCTTTTACAAACAAACTATGAACTCGCTCAACTTTATGTTGATTTTTCGCATGTTTCTTTCTCAGGTTGCATTTCTAAGACAAGGCACGGTTGGAATAGGAGAACCATTGGAGACTCGAGTACTTAGTGGGCGTTCAATTTCTAGAAGTCTTAGCTTATTTTGCTTCCGCTGTGCAATGAAGATACCAGTCCAGTCACGCCAATGCTCTGATAATTTCGGGGTGTGACATGTGACAACTCGAAATTCCGACATCCTTCATTTGCATTTAATGCACGTTGACTTTGATTGTATAGTTGTGATATGATAAAATGCATTGTGTTTGCATGGTTATGTGTGATGGTATAACTTGTGTGCTATTTGTAAAACATAAACTGCTTAACTTATAAAAGAACCCGACGAAACACAACAGTGTTTCGCCATAGTCATGTACGACGAAACAGATTATGTTTCGCCATTCTCATCTCGACGAAACAGGCTGTTTCGCCGAGCCCAGTTTCGCCAAAAGCCCAGTTCGGGCCCAGCTTGTTATTTTGGGTTTTAAAACGTGTAGCAGCCTTAGTTTCGCACATTTATCATAACAACCGAAACCCTAGAGCCATCCTCTCCTTGGTGACGGCAGTAGGAGCTTCTCGAAGATATCCCTAGCGATCGATTGTGTTTTCTCACATCTCGGTTAGTATGTGTTCGTTAATCGGTTCATGTTTCTGTGATATTTCGATCCGTGCTTGTGCTTATAGTTGATGTGTGTTACTGCTGTGATTATAAGAATATGTTGATGTTATAGATTTTGATATGTATGTTGTAGTTGGATATAAATCATTCTATGCGAAACTTAATACAATCGAATGCTCGGTTCTGGATATTGTTATAATGTTCTGATTCTGAATATAAGTTAGCACCTTGATAGGGTTCAATGATATGATTGTTGTATGTTAAATTAATATGTTATACACAAAAACTAGGGTTTATGCTAGACAATGATTCTTGGATGATTGAGTTATGATGATTCGTTATGCACATTGACCTTCGTATGATTTCTGATATTGATGACGGCTGCTAGCATGATTAGGGTTCTGTGTATATTCGTAACTGCTGCATCTGATGTCTGCGAAACTGACATCCGACGAAACAGAACTTACGGCGAAACAGAAAGTGTTTCGCCAAGAGTAATCGACGAAATTGAATTCTGTTTCGCCAATTAAGACCACGACGAAACAGAACGTGTTTCGTCAAGCGTGTGTTTCGCCAACTTATGTGTTTCGTCATTATCTGTGTTTCGCCATTATCTGTGTTTCGTCAGCATGTGTGTTTCGCCGGATAGCTGATCTGTGCAGGAACTTGAGTTAATTTTGTTGATAATTAACTGGACTAACTAACTGCTGTTAACAGAAATACATATCCTATATACGTTTGATCTTGTGTTATGTGCTACTTGACAATCTTTGATGCAATGTTCACCATGATTGTGCATACACGTGAACCTAATGAATATAAACTGATTATTCTATACGTGCATACTCTAGGACGTGATTGATTTACTTTGAGCACATACTTAGCATACCGAGCAAACCAAGGTGAGTTCACACAGCCAAGGCATGGGATTCCCAGGATGGGAATGGGTTGGATTATTTATTCGTTCAGTTTATGGAACTTAGATATATGATTCCCGGGAGAGGAAGGATTATGGATAAGAACTGACTAGACTGGTTATACTAATTGAACTGATCTTCGCACACACGCCAAGTGATGGCCGCGATATTATGACAATCTTCGCACACATGCCTAGGAAGGGCCGCGAACTATATACTCTAATCTTCGCACACATGCCTAGGAAGGGCCGCGAACTATATACTCTAATCTTCGCAAACATGCCAGGAAGGGCCGCGATACTACTATACCTAGTCTAGCATATATGGGAAAACCCCACGAACTTCGCAAACATGCCTAGAGGGCCGCGATACGATACATATGACACATGATTACTAAACGAACATACGAACTACAATACGAACGTTATTACTAAACTATTAACTGTGAACTCGCTCAACTAGTTGTTGACTCTCTGTTACATGCCTTGCAGGACCTTAGGTACATATGGAGCTTGCACAGGGAGGAGCAGGTCGTTGTGGGACATGGATCGATGATGCCATGTTAATTATCTAAACGTTTGAATTTACTATTTACATTGGGTTTACATACTTATGCTTCCGCTACACACTTGTTGATGTTTGGTTTTGAAAACACCTTTCGTATTGATGAATGATTTTTGGCATTTACTTATATGTTCAATATGATTGGTGGCTCGATCCTGGTCAGTCACGCCTCCAAGCGGTGATACTCCGCGTGTGGATTTTGGGGGTGTGACATGACAGATTGGTATCAGAGCTATAGGTTACAGCGAATAGGGTTTTCTGTAAAGATACCTAGGCTCTAACCTCACTTTCCTCTGGGAACATAGAATATTAAAACTTGAATACATACAGAATGCCTAGTACTCCAATATGGTCTCCAACCGTTGCCGAAAAACAAACAGTCAAAATTTTGTTTTCAAACATACGCTATAGTGGTGTTTTATACACGGTACGCAAAACAATTACATACAGTACACAACACTCTGAGAGTTTAGGAAACATGCATTTAAGACCTTCGGAAAAGGAAATTCAGCTGGGTGGCTGGATCTGGTCGAGAGACCAGGAAGTCAGTCTGAGAGAGTAGGAGATTCAGTCTGAGAGGCTGGGAAGGTAGTCTGAGAGACTAGGAGATTCAGTCTGAGAGGCTGGGAGGATAGTATAGTGGGACTAGGAGATTCAGTCTAAGAGGCTGGGAGGATAGTCTAGTGGGACTCCGCGTGTGGGTTTTGGGGGTGTGACAGATTGGTATCAGAGCCATTGGTTATAGAGAACTCGGTTTTAATAAAGGGGAAAACGATTTTGTTAAAACCAGACTATAACCAGAACAGTGCTCTCAACGATCCACAACGACGCTTCGCTCCACGTGCAAGGCTCAACATCATAGGTACTACTATTCATGTTACTTTACCTACTTGCTAGAATTACATAGAACTTTGCTCGTGGTATGCTCAGATTACAGAACTTACTATACGTTATTGCTTGAGAATACTTGTGTGCTCACTCTCTTCGCACTATTCGCGAACCTCTCACCCACATGTTCTCCTTGATGTCAAGATTATGTGTGGACGCGTTAACCTAACTCAAGCCCAGTTGGCGGCTTCGATCACTGAACAAGTTACTGCAGCACTCGCAGCTGCCCAGGCAGGAGGTGTAACCTGCCATCGCCACTTACTCTAGGATTTTTAGATCCTACTCTCGTAACTCAACACTTGTGCTTAATTTTGATTACTCTTACGCACACGACAAGTCAACACGCTCAGCCACCTGTATGCATATACACGACTTTTTATGGACTGTCGTCCTACTACTTTCAACGACACTGAAGGAGCTGTTGGACTCCTCCGTTAGTTCGAGGAACTCGAATCGGACTTCGATTATGCGAATGACCCGAGGCTCGTAAGGTGAAATATGCCACTGATAGTCTCGAAGACACTGCGCAAACTTGGTGGAACGCGCAAGTTACGATGCTGGGGGCTGGCGGCTGCTAATGCCACCCCATGGAATGATTTTAAGGAACCGATCAAACGTGAATACAGTAGTTATGATGCCATCCACAAGTTGGAAGTGGAGTCCTTTAACATGAAGATGACGGGGTCAGAGATAGAAGCGTGCACGATAACGATCCAACAAACTGGCAATTTTGTGGTCAACTATGGTGGATCCTCCCATAAAGAGCTTTGAGCTGTACCTCAAATACTTAGTACCAGGAATTCAAAACCATGTGAAGACGGCTAAACTTGCTACTATTCAAGATGTTACTCATCTTGCTCATCGTCTCACAGACCAGGCAGTGGGACAGAACAAGCTGCCTCAACGTATCAGCGATACTACTACCACTACTACTTCAACTACTTCTGCTACCCTCAGTAACAACGGATGAAAGTGGGATGGAACCTCTAGCAAGGGTTCGACTACGATTCCGTCCCAGGCACGGCAGTGAAAGGTCGATGACAATTAAAGTCCTGATCAGCAACATTTAGTATTCAAGGGCAGGGTGGATACAAGGGAAACCACCCTAAGCACAAATGATGTAACCTGCACCACAGCGGGCAGGGCAAACGCAATCATTGTCAATAAGGAAACAAGCTTGGTCATGGAACCAAAGATGGAAGAAACTCACGTCCTGCAAACCAGAACCAACAACAACAGCCACAAGATCTATAGAATCAGCAGCAACAGCAGGGTAACGAGGGATGTTATCAGATGATGCTGAAGGGCACTTCAAAGTACACTGCCCACGGTTGAACCAGAACCAGAACTAGAACCACAACCAAGGAAACGGGAACTAGTGGAGACAACAATGGGGGTAATAACGACGGCAATGATGCCCGGGATCGAATGTTCGTGATTGGTCAGGGTGATACTAAGAATGACCCCCAAAGTTGTGATGGTTTCGACATCGACATTGGTATGGATTGGCTACCTCAAACAATTGAGCAGAAATCCTATGCAAGGAGAAGATCATTTGCATTCCCCGTTCCGGTAAAGAACCTCTCGAAGTGCAAGGCGACAAGAGTGGTGTCGTGAGTGGCATCATTTCCTTCCTGAAGGCTCAGAAGTGTTTACGAAAGGGCCACACAGCTGTGTTAGTACTCGTTACAGATACCTCGAAGAAAGAGAAAAGGATTGAGGAGATTCCTGTAGTACGCGATTTCCCTCAAGTGTTTCCTGAGGAAATTACCTGGATTACCGCCTCACCGTAAGGTCGAATTTCAGATCGAGCTCGCTCCAGGAGCAGCACCTATAGCTCGAGCACCTTATCGCTTAGCTCCAACGGAACTGGAGGAACTGTCTAAGCAACTGCAAGAACTCTTGGAAAAAGGGTTTCATACATCCTAGCTCTTCGCCTTGGGGAGCTCCAGTACTATTTGTAAAGAAGAAGGACGGTACCTTCCGCATGTGTACAGGCTACCGCAAACTGAACAAGGTGACTGTGAAGAATCGCTATCCATTTCCGCGCATAGATGATTGATTCGACCAGTTACAAGGGACGAACTACTACTCCAAAATAGACTTAAGGTCAGAATATCACCAGCTGAGAGTCCGGGATGAGGACGTCTCCAAAACAGCTTTCAGAACACGCTACGGCCACTACGAGTTTTTGGTCATGCCATTCGGGCTAACGAACGCGCCTGCGGTCTTCATGGATCTTATGAACAGGGTTTGCAAACCTTACCTCGACAAGTTTGTCATTGTTTTCACCGACGACATCCTGATCTATTCGAAGAGTCAGGAGGAACACGAGCAGCACTTACGACTTATCTTGGAACTTCTTCGGACGGAACAACTATACGCTAAGTTTTCAAAATGCGACTTCTGACTTCGTGAAGTCCACTTCTTAGGCCACGTGGTAAACAAGGATGGGATTCATGTAGATCCATCCAAGGTGGATTCGATCAAGAACTGGCCTGCACCTCGCACACCAACAGAAATACGCCAATTCTTGGGTTTGGCGGGTTATTACAGAAGGTTCATTAAAGACTTCTCAAAGATTGCTCAACCACTTACACTACTGACACAGAAAGATGTTGCTTACCGTTGGGGTAATGCACAGGAAACAGCGTTCCAACACTTAAAGGATAGACTCTGTAGCGCACCTATCCTCTCACTGCCTGAAGGCACGACGATTTTGTAGTCTACTGCGACGCATCTACCCAAGGTCTTGGATGTGTATTGATGCAAAGGGATAAAGTTATTGCTTATGCTTCGCGCCAACTTAAGATTCACGAACGAAATTACACGACACACGACCTAGAGCTGGGAGCGGTTGTTTTTGCACTTAAGATATAGCGACACTACTTGTACGGCACTAAATGTGCTATCTACACTGACCACAGGAGCCTCGAGCATATATTCAAACAGAAGGAACTGAATATGCGACAGCGACGATGGGTCGAACTGCTAAATGACTATGAATGCTCAATCAGGTACCACCCCGGCAAAGCCAATGTTGTGGCTGACGCCCTCAGCCGAAAGGACACCGCGCCTAAACGCGTACGAGCTTTACAACTCACTATACAGTCTAGTCTTCCTTCCCAGATACGAAATGCTCAGGTAGAAGCATTGAAACCAGACAACGTCAGGGCTGAAGCCCTACGCGGCTTAAGGCAATGCTTAGAACAAAAGGGCAGATGGCGCTTATTACGTAACAGGACGCATTTGGGTCCCACTTTATGGTAACTTACGCGAGCTGGTAATGGATGAAGCTCACACGTCTCGCTACTCGGTACATCCTGGTTCGGACAAAATGTACCACGATATTAAGACTACATACTGGTGGCCTAGCATGAAGGCCCACATAGCAACCTACGTTAGCAAATGCTTGACTTGTGCGAGAGTCAAGGCGGAATACCAGAAACCTTCAGGTCCACTCCAACAACCTGAAATACCACGATGGAAATGGGAACAAATTTCAATGGATTATGTTACTGGTTTACCTAGACCTCAGCACGGAAACGATATTATTTGGGTGATCGTGGATCGACTCACAAAGTCTGCTCACTTCTTGGGTATCAAAGAAACAGACAAGTTCTCTACCTTAGCAGACATATATCTTAAGGAAGTTATTTCGAGGCACGGTGTGCCCACCTCCATCATCTCAGATCGTGACGCACGTTTTACTTCAGAACTGTGGCAAGCAATGCATAAATCTTTTGGCTCTCGTTTAGACATGAGCACGACGTATCATCCTCAGACCGATGGGCAGTCTGAGCGCACTATTCAAACTCTAGAAGACATGCTTCGGGCGTGCGTAATTGATTTTGGCAATGGTTGGGAGAAACATCTGCCACTTGTAGAACTTTCTTACAACAACAGCTACCACACCAGCATTAAAGCTGCTCCATTCGAGGCATTGTACGGACGTAAATGCCGGTCACCTCTTTGTTGGGCAGAGGTGGGTAATAGTCAAATCACGGATCCAGAAATGGTAGTCGATACTACAGAAAAGATTGCACAAATACGACAACGCATGGCGGCAGCATGCGACCGCCAGAAAGCATACGCTGATTTAGACAGGAAACCACTCGAGTTCCAAGTTGGGGATCGAGTGCTACTCAAAGTTTCACCCTGGAAGGGTGTAGTTCGTTTTGGCAAACGCGGCAAACTCAATCCATGATACGTCGGACCTTTCGAAGTTACAGAGAAAATAGGTAAATTGGCCTACAGATTGAACTTACCACCTGAACTCAGTACAGTTCACAACGTCTTCCACGTATCGAATCTGAAGAAGTGTACGTCAGATGAGACCTACATAGTTTCCTTGAAGGAACTCACTATCGACGAGCGGTTGCACTTCGTCGAGGAACCTGTTGAAATCACGGACCGGGATGTTAAGGTCCTCAAGAACACGAAAATCCCTCTTGTACGAGTTCGTTGGAACTCCCGCCGCGGCCCAGAGTTCACCTGGGAGCGTGAAGATCAAATGGAACTCAAATATCCCCAGTTATTCGGAACCAATGCAACTACTACTGAGGCTGAAGCTACCAATACAGAATTTCGGGACGAAATTCCAAATCAACGGGGGGATAATGTGACACCCCAGGAAAACCAGTAATCTTCGCATACATGCTCGGGGAGCCGCGATACGAAACAGGTAAACAACGTCACACTATTAGCTTCCTCAGTAACCGCATGCTAAATTTCGGGACGAAATTTCTTTCAAGTTGGGGATAATGTGACAACTCGAAATTCCGACATCCTTCATTTGCATTTAATGCACGTTGACTTTGATTGTATAGTTGTGATATGATAAAATGCATTGTGTTTGCATGGTTATGTGTGATGGTATAACTTGTGTGCTATTTGTAAAACATAAACTGCTTAACTTATAAAAGAACCCGACGAAACACAACAGTGTTTCGCCATAGTCATGTACGACGAAACAGATTATGTTTCGCCATTCTCATCTCGACGAAACAGGCTGTTTCGCCGAGCCCAGTTTCGCCAAAAGCCCAGTTCGGGCCCAGCTTGTTATTTTGGGTTTTAAAACGTGTAGCAGCCTTAGTTTCGCACATTTATTGTCACACCCCGACCGCATAAAACAACAAATCGCGGCGGAAACATCGGGGCGTGTTGCAACAGAATTAATGTTTCATAACCATGGATATCAAAAGTGTTTCGTTTTATTAAACATTGAGTAATTACATCGTCTGGAAATCTAAATACACTATTTAAACATAGTCTATCATTGTTATTGAGTCACTAAGGCCTTGTCCAGTCCTATGTGAGCATGCATCTTATCAATCGATATCATCCAACAATACCTGAAACATATGTGAAAACGAGGTCAGCAAAGAAATGCTGGCGAATACATTAGTTTTGTTGAAAATAAGTTTCATGACTTCTGTTTGAGAAAATGTTTAGTCATGAACCTTGTAATTTGCTTTGTCTTTGTAAATCATTTGAAAAATAATAAGTTCGGATGATAAGTATAAATAAGAGAATAATGCATGATTAAATGAATAACCATGTAAAAATGAGTTTGTGTAAGATAAGTTGTTTGTAAATAAATGTCTTGTGAAAAGTATGTTACTTGTATAAAATGTTCTATGTCTCAAACTGAAATGATTCAAATAACGCTACAATATGTAATACCATACAAACACTTATATATAGGAAGTACCAGCGGCGTATCCACCATGTTTGTATCATATTACACACGCATCGTTACTTAATCACTTAATCAAACCAAACCAAACAATGTAAAATGTCTATGTTTAAATCAATTGTCAAATGTATTGAATAATATGTCAAAGTATTCATGTCAAGATGTAATTCATGTCAAAATGTCTATGTCAAATATCCATGTCAAAATGTCTATGTCAAATATCCATGTCAAATGTCTATGTCAAATATCCATGTATGGCAAGTGAAATGTCTCAACTAAACCATATGCACAACAACAAAGTATTGAAGTAAAACCTGGTTTAAACCAATACTATGTTTCGTGTAAATGCATGATCAAATGTAAATCATGTACAAATGTTTACCCAATCGTTACCCATTCGTTCAAATCGTTCTTGTTTTAATCGTTCTAATCGTTCTTGTTTTAATCGTTCTAATCGTTCTTGTTTTAATCGTGAACTACTTTATGATCGATTCTCTAATAACATTCAAACCTTCTTGACGCGTTCCTCGTTCCAACTCGCTCTCGCTCTCGTTCTTAACAAACCCTTACCAAAGGATAAGTTAATAATTACAGATTCAGTCGCTACCCACAACACCCACACATAACAATGGGTGCAGTAAATAACGGGATTTGTCAGATCCTATGGTACCATAACCTAATACTGGTCGGCTTGATCATAGCTAATGAATGTCATCGGTCATGTAAACTACAACCAACAAGTTTGTTCACTTCTTGAAATTTGTTATTAGTTTTTGAAATCATTGTATTCGTTCTTGAAATCATTGTTAGCGTTCTTGAAATAATTGTAATTGTTCTTGAAACCACATTGTAATTGTTCTTGAAACCATATTGTAATTGTTCTTGAAACCATTGATAAAACATTTAGCACATATGAGTCACCCCAAAACAGTTGAAAACAGTAAAAGAGGGGAATAATGTACTCGCCTGGGAGTGCTTAGGAGTCTTGAACAACTACCAAGAAAGCTAGAGGAGTCCCGGAAATCAAACGGTACCTAATATAGGTAATTACATAATTAACCCGGACCTAAATCGGAAGACTGGGTAGCAGGAGGGTTTGTAAACCAAATGAGTGTAGGAACTCATATGATATGGTTTAACAAAGCCTACATACTAAATGAAACTTAACCTAAGTATTATCGACCCATCGCGACCCATTAAGGTAACTTATGCTACTTTAACGCGTCGTGTGCGTGAAACGCGTTCGGACCGTCTAACTAGTCCTATGACAAGTGTTATATGCCTAAACATGTTACATAATCAGTTATGTGACAAAAGTTTAGGTTACATATGCTTAATTACCAATTATACATGAAAAGGGTATTCTGGTAATTTACCTAAGGCATATAAACTACCTATCATACAACTACTTAAACGATGTGACCATAGGGTATAACCTCGGAAGGTTATGCCCTATACTAGGGTCACCTAATGTATTTGGTCGGATCCTAATGATCGACCAAACTGGGTCGGGCTCGAAGGTATACGCGATTTATCAGATCGCCTACCCTACGACCCTAGACAACGTGGTAATCAGTGGGCATAGTCCCAAGGGACTATGACCAACGTGATTACACTCACGTTGCGAAGTTCAAACGAACTTCGCATTGACCATTACTGGTCAACGCTGAAAGTCAAACAAAGTTTGACTTTCTGACTCGAAAAGCAATAAAATAAGGAAAAGAACGAAAGAATACTTACGAAGGGTCCCCGAATGCTAACCTCGATTCAAAAATCTCAGGTATGAAACAATAGTTTCAACTTAGAGTTTCTCAAATCAAAGTTCTAGTGATTTTAGCAATGGGGGTGGATGGGTATTTATAGGAATACCCGAACCGTTAAGATCGTTTCATGGAAAACGTGCCTTAATCCCATCCGTACATGTGTTGAAATGTCATGGTGTTTAGGTGTTTAAATTCCATCCATACATGTGTTGAAATGTCATGGTGTTTAGGTGTTTAAATTCCATCCATACATGTGTTGAAATGTCATGGTGTTTAGGTGTTTAAATTCCATCCATACATGTGTTGAAATGTCATGGTGCCTAAATTCCATCCTTATCCGCTGACTAAGCAAGTTAGAATGTGTGGTTGTGAATTAAACAACGGCTAATACATCGAATCTGGTCCTGAATGCGAAAAACGATCCAAATGACGTGACGAATGGATTTTTCTTATGGCGAACACTAAAATAAAATATTTTAGTGCTAACATAATTTTTTTGATGTCCGGATGTATTCAGAACGTAAGTTATGCGCGAAAATGCAAACTTGTGCACTTTTTGACACTTTTAGTCCCTGAATGACCCAAAAGTTTATTTTAGCACACCGAACCCCTCAAAGCCTATTTCTAAGCTATGTAAAGGATATTTATGGTATGTTTAACTTATGGTCATGTTCCGGAATGTCTGTTACAGTTCAAATTGGCATACTTTCGCAGTTTGTCAAGTTTAGTCCCTGTAAGCGAATTAACTTGTTTTTACCACACCAAACCTTCCAAAACTTATATCTAAGTTATGTAAAGGTTATTTAAGGTATGTTAAGCCTATGTCACTATTCCGGAGTGTTTGTTGCATTAAACTGGTTATATTTACGCATCAGTGCGCGTATAACCCTCCAGAAAGCGATTTAAAGCTTAAAATCAATCAAGAGTTGATATGTGTAAAAGATACACATAATTTTACAAATCCCAAGTATGAAATATAATATTTCATTGGTTTGGTATTTGTTTGATGGCCGTGAAGGCACAGGTGTTACATTTATCATAACAACCGAAACCCTAGAGCCATCCTCTCCTTGGTGACGGCAGTAGGAGCTTCTCGAAGATATCCCTAGCGATCGATTGTGTTTTCTCACATCTCGGTTAGTATGTGTTCTTTAATCGGTTCATGTTTCTGTGATATTTCGATCCGTGCTTGTGCTTATAGTTGATGTGTGTTACTGCTGTGATTATAAGAATATGTTGATGTTATAGATTTTGATATGTATGTTGTAGTTGGATATAAATCATTCTATGCGAAACTTAATACAATCGAATGCTCGGTTCTGGATATTGTTATAATGTTCTGATTCTGAATATAAGTTAGCACCTTGATAGGGTTCAATGATATGATTGTTGTATGTTAAATTAATATGTTATACACAAAAACTAGGGTTTATGCTAGACAATGATTCGTGGATGATTGAGTTATGATGATTCGTTATGCACATTGACCTTCGTATGATTTCTGATATTGATGACGGCTGCTAGCATGATTAGGGTTCTGTGTATATTCGTAACTGCTGCATCTGATGTCTGCGAAACTGACATCCGACGAAACAGAACTCTCGGCGAAACAGAAAGTGTTTCGCCAAGAGTAATCGACGAAATTGAATTCTGTTTCGCCAATTAAGACCACGACGAAACAGAACGTGTTTCGTCAAGCGTGTGTTTCGCCAACTTATGTGTTTCGTCATTATCTGTGTTTCGCCATTATCTGTGTTTCGTCAGCATGTGTGTTTCGCCGGATAGCTGATCTGTGCAGGAACTTGAGTTAATTTTGTTGATAATTAACTGGACTAACTAACTGCTGTTAACAGAAATACATATCCTATATACGTTTGATCTTGTGTTATGTGCTACTTGACAATCTTTGATGCAATGTTCACCATGATTGTGCATACACGTGAACCTAATGAATATAAACTGATTATTCTATACGTGCATACTCTAGGACGTGATTGATTTACTTTGAGCACATACTTAGCATACCGAGCAAACCAAGGTGAGTTCACACAGCCAAGGCATGGGATTCCCAGGATGGGAATGGGTTGGATTATTTATTCGTTCAGTTTATGGAACTTAGATATATGATTCCCGGGAGAGGAAGGATTATGGATAAGAACTGACTAGACTGGTTATACTAATTGAACTGATCTTCGCACACACGCCAAGTGATGGCCGCGATATTATGACAATCTTCGCACACATGCCTAGGAAGGGCCGCAAACTATATACTCTAATCTTCGCACACATGCCTAGGAAGGGCCGCGAACTATATACTCTAATCTTCGCAAACATGCCAGGAAGGGCCGCGATACTACTATACCTAGTCTAGCATATATGGGAAAACCCCACGAACTTCGCAAACATGCCTAGAGGGCCGCGATACGATACATATGACACATGATTACTAAACGAACATACGAACTACAATACGAACGTTATTACTAAACTATTAACTGTGAACTCGCTCAACTAGTTGTTGACTCTCTGTTACATGCCTTGCAGGACCTTAGGTACATATGGAGCTTGCACAGGGAGGAGCAGGTCGTTGTGGGACATGGATCGATGATGCCATGTTAATTATCTAAACGTTTGAATTTACTATTTACATTGGGTTTACATACTTATGCTTCCGCTACACACTTGTTGATGTTTGGTTTTGAAAACACCTTTCGTATTGATGAATGATTTTTGGCATTTACTTATATGTTCAATATGATTGGTGGCTCGATCCTGGTCAGTCACGCCTCCAAGCGGTGATACTCCGCGTGTGGATTTTGGGGGTGTGACATGACAGATTGGTATCAGAGCTATAGGTTACAGCGAATAGGGTTTTCTGTAAAGATACCTAGGCTCTAACCTCACTTTCCTCTGGGAACATAGAATATTAAAACTTGAATACATACAGAATGCCTAGTACTCCAATATGGTCTCCAACCGTTGCCGAAAAACAAACAGTCAAAATTTTGTTTTCAAACATACGCTATAGTGGTGTTTTATACACGGTACGCAAAACAATTACATACAGTACACAACACTCTGAGAGTTTAGGAAACATGCATTTAAGACCTTCGGAAAAGGAAATTCAGCTGGGTGGCTGGATCTGGTCGAGAGACCAGGAAGTCAGTCTGAGAGAGTAGGAGATTCAGTCTGAGAGGCTGGGAAGGTAGTCTGAGAGGCTGGGAGGATAGTATAGTGGGACTAGGAGATTCGGTCTAAGAGGCTGGGAGGATAGTCTAGTGGGACTAGGAAGTTCAGTCTGAGAGGCTGGAAGGATAGACTAGTGGGACTAGGGGAATTACTTGATTGCTTATTGGTGAGTAACATGTTTATTTGATTATATGATTGATTATTTGCGCATGTGTGTGTTTATTAAAGGTCATCACGTAGGAACCGCGAATATTAACTCGGGCACACATTATTATCCATATTGTCTGTGATATTTTAACTTCCCGAGCAGGCATCCTACGCATAACAAAACGCTAGCGCATGAGAATACATAGAACTCAAATTTTACGCCAACGGATGTCGAGGTACATCACCTTCTACGCGGCACACAACGCTAGTGCACAGGTATACGTGAAACTTAAGCTATACATCAACGAAGATTGAAATACGACATACACGACTATCGAGGCGAGGCCTTTGAGAAGGAACGATGACGCAATCTAACGACGACGCTAGATTTCTGTCAGCAGGAGAACTAACAATCAGGAAACGACAACTTGTCATGCGATCCTGCAACGACACGAATCACGCCAGCGAGAAGACGATTGTCTCCGCATTCCCCCCCCCCTCTACCTAACTAACGACGAATACGCTATGTTTGACATTCCATGGTAATGTCACCTAACAAATGGTCGTCACACGAAACCCCAGGTAAAGTCCTCAAATTTCTTTTATGGAAATTTCGACTCTCACATTTACTGAGTAGATTTTCGTATCTCTACTCCTCTTAATGGACACTGTGCCACGAGCATTATTATTGACTTGTGATTCGAATGACCCACATTATTGTAACTGTTGGCTCCTTTGTTATCAAGTCAACACATTTTCTTGAAAATTTCTCTTCTTTTCAAGTTACATACATGGTTTTTCGTTGTGACCATGCCGAAAGTTTTCTTGTCGATACATATACTTATTGTCGGATTACGCTAAAACCAAGTTCAATTGTTTGAACTTGTTCATTACACATATTCGATTCAAGACACCATATGATGTATTGGGAGCATCATATTCAAATCAATTTTAACAAGTGTTTCATTTGTTCCGAGTCGAAGTAAACTTGTTTGGCATTCGACTCCATTAAATTGTTTGATGATTTCGACACCTTGTGGTGGTATTTTCACTTATTTGAACCTTGCGCTAAACTCGTTTACACATCTCATACACGGATTTAATTATTGAATTGCTTTAAATCCGCTTTGGTTTATCACATTACAACAGTCTTAATACAATAGTGTGCTAAGACAAGGGTACACAAATTCATTTTATATTCCGGTGTACCTACTAACGTTTCTTTCATTATCGATCGAAAGTCTTGCGATATTCATTGCTCCTTCCTCTTCGATCGAAACAGAAATTCTTTTGGTGTTCCATCTTCAATTGAAAATTCTTTGATGTTTGTTGGAACAAACATTCATATTTACTTCATTGCGCTTTCAATTGACTTCAAACACGGTGAATTTGTTTGATCACCGCTATTATTAAATTATTTCAATCACTACGACACTTTGTGGTGCCAGTACAAACTTGTAGCTTGGGCTAATCATGATTGAGCATTTCATACAAAACACAGGTGATATTTGTTCGATCGCTCCTATTATTGAAGTGTTTCATTCATTGCGACACCTTGTGGCGTCGGTATGACTTGCAGCTTGCGCTGATCACGATCGAGCGTTTCATGCAAACTATTACATTTGAGATTGTGGATTCTAAGTTCATCTAGTGGATGTTATTGCTTCTAGAACTCATTTACATGTTATAAACATTCATATGGAATTCGATTGGTCGAAGTTCCTGTTCATTGTTGGATCCTTGTTAACTTAGTCGCACTGGTGACTTTATCATTAAGTCTTGTTTCGATTATGCGGTCATTCACTTTGTTATTATTCGGACTTACCTGCGAACAATTCAATTCTGAGGAGATAACATAGTCTAAATTTCGAGGACGAAATTTCTATAACAGGGGGAGAATGTGACAACCCGTGATTTACGGCTCCTAATTACGTGATTAACAGGCGATTAACGCGACAATAAATAGTGTTTACAGCACGGATTAACTTAATTAGGCCTTTGGAGTGCCTGGGAACGTTTATCCGACTTTACAATGCGCGAACGGTGGTTTACAGAGAAACCTGTGAAACGTTAAACGGCAACGGATTGAAACCGAACAGGATACTGACAACGCCGACAAATATTAAATTTTTACGATATATATTAGCTTCGTAATAAAATTTTTGTGACTACAGTCGAAACCGGATAGAAAAACGGATTAAAGACGGCAACGATACAATTTTTCGCGATTATTACCGTGATCGACGAACGGGCGTGCAAACAACGACTACCGACCGTATTTTTGTGTATTTTAATTTTTGACGTTAAACGGAGTTTTGGTTTTGACAACGGGTCTCGTAGGAATTACGGGCCGCTTACGCACGAGATGGGCTTGTGGGCCCTGGGCCCAAGCCTAAACCTATACATAATATTTTAGATCTCTACTACATGATCTTTTCTTGTAGATCTTTCCAAAATCCCTTCATGATCTAAACAAAATCCCTTTAGATTAGAAAATCTTACAAAATATTTCCATCAGATCTCTAAAGATCTCTTGAGATCTCTACATAGCCTCTATTAATACATGTATCCTCTCCACAACACACAAACAAATCATCAGATCATGAACCCTCTCGTTCATCTTCTCACACATCAGCTACCTCACTTCCCCTCCCCCTCTCGACCTGCTGGAGCCGCCACCCCCCCCACCTTCACCGATAACATCACAGCCCTCCTCTTTCGAACATCAGAAACGACCACCACCACAGTTCGGTGGTGGTGCGGCGGCTACAATCAGGGAGGAGAGACAAAGACGAGACAGAGAGAGAGAGAGAGAGGCTGAGAAGAGAGAGAGAGAGATGAGGCGGAGAAGGAACAGCGCCGCCGCTCACGGCGGCGGAGGCGGACGGCGACAACCGGTAGTGACAGCGGCGGAGGAGCTTTGGCTTCGACAAAATTTCCGGTAAACCCCCTCCCCATTTTCTTTTCTGTGAAAATCGATGATGATGACGATGATGTTGCTGCTGTTGTTAATGATGGTGATTTGGTTCAAGTGTTTCAGTCGAAGCCAGTGTTTGTTTCGGGTTCGAGTTTTGGTTCTGATTCGGTGTTCGGGTTAGTGTTCGGCTCAACTCGGGTTGACTCGGTCAACCGAGTCAACTCAGTCAACAGATGGGTTCGGGTCAACAACGGGTCAACCGAGGTGTTCGGGACAGATTCGGGTTCGGTTCGGTCAGTCGGCTCGGGCAGACGGTTCGGTTAACTCAGTAAGTGAGTCGACTCGGGACAGACGAGTCCACTCGGTTTGGTTTGGGTCAGTCGGTTCGGGTCAGATTAGGAAGCGGTTCGGTCGACTCGGTCAGACTCGGTCAAACTCAGTCAACTCAGCGAATTGACTCGGTCAGCCCAGCTTTTCAACACAAGGATTTGGTAAAAATTAAAGTCGCGATTTATATTTACATTGTTTTTATTTCGTGAAAACGAGCTCGAACCGAACGATTAAAGTATAGCTTACATTGAGATATATTTGACAAATACATATCTTATGATTGCATATTGATTGAATTTTTGAAAAAGAACGACAACTTGCGTTGTCAGGGGCGTCCAAAAACAGAGGAAACTCTGCCTGTTTTTCGAGAAAATCCGTAAAATAAAGGGCGTTTATTTATAAAACAAAACATGTTTTATTGAGAAACGACGACTAGTGATATCAGGCAACCTTTATGAAAACTAGCAAAAGCATATAATTACTTTCGACAACACTTCGCGATTTTCGAAAACGACGATTCAGAAAGTAATTTACAAAAATAAATATAGTATTTATATTTATTTTAAACTTGGATATTTCAACAACTCTTTTATAAAAATAAATATAGTCGGTATATTTATTTCAGATAACAAACCATATGACTTCTTTTATAAAATAAATATAACTAATATATTTATTTTAAACGACTTCAACGCTAAAACTCCATTAAATAAATATAAGTTTTTATATTTATTTCAAACGCCTAGACGGCACATACGTATATTTTTGGCAAAACGCAATATATATAATACGAGTTGATTTTATATATTACTTTCATACTTTACATACACGTACAAATTCTCGAGACAACTAACGCGATTATAACAATGTATTTATATACTTATATAAATATTCATATATTTTAAACCTCTCGAGAACTAAGTCTTTTCAAGACTTCTTAAATACCGACGAAAGAACGAACTACACAAGTATAGCTTCTTCGCTTCTTTTAAGTTGAGAATTTACCGTCAAATCGTTCGGTCAACGATTCGGTAGAGCTCGATGACACGTAGTTTAGTTGCTATGTTATTTAGAAACTTATAAGATATTCCGTGTTAGGAATATTGTAGAATGCACGCTAGCAAGTCAAGTCTTGGAAACGACATCACGAAGTCGTAAATTAGCTAGTTTTGCACAGGAATATTCAGGCGAGTTCATAACCCCCACTTTTTACTGTTTTACATTTTTGTAAATATTTTCGGGGTGGAAAGACATGCACGTTTTGCAAAAACATACAAAGTTTTGAACAAACGCAAAACTCGTATTTCTAAATCATATTACGAAGGGATTTCAAGGAACACAAATGATTTACGAAAGGTTTATACTAAACATACCGGTTTTTACAAAACAAATGCTTATTTTCGAAATGTGAATGATTTTCGGTCAGGGTGACCAGGGATTTTCATACATGCAGACATATTACAAAAGGATTACAGACATTTTTATACATGGTATGGTTAGCGTAAGGAGACCAGGGATTTTCATACATGCAGACATATTACAAAAGGATTACAGACATTTTTATACATGGTATGGTTAGCGTAAGGAGGGTTACTACTTAGATCATGTGAGTGGGTAGGCGGGAACTGGAGGCCATTAATCCTCATTGTAGGACCGAGGGGCACAATGCGGTAGATCTATTTGGGTGTAGCGAGCCCATCTCCAGGCCCACGGTACGGACCTTGGAGTGACTATGTACCCGACGCACAAATCCGCTAGGTTTGAGTCTTCCTACTTGCACTTCACACATATCAATGGCCTTGCAAACCATTGGTGATCTCTTTATTTCCTTATTTGCTACATACCAGGGACATATATACTTACAAAAATACTTGTTCATACAAATTAAATACCATGTTTTATACAAATTCAAAGCATAGAATTATGCGGGTATGGAGTCAAAGTCAGGGTGGGCATTGACGGTTATACGAACATTACAAATACAAGACTTTACAAATACATGGTTTTTAGGAACATACTGTGTTACAAACACAACGTTTCCATATAACTTGGCAAGAAAATGATTTTTAAATTCGTTTTCCCAATACTATTTCAAAAACCGGTTACTCCAAAGATTTATTTCAAATCTTTCACAACTCAAAAGATTTATTTCAAATCTTTTACAAACAAACTATGAACTCGCTCAACTTTATGTTGACTTTTTCGCATGTTTCTTTCTCAGGTTGCATTTCTAAGACAAGGCACGGTTGGAATAGGAGAACCATTGGAGACTCGAGTACTTAGTGGGCGTTCAATTTCTAGAAGTCTTAGCTTATTTTGCTTCCGCTGTGCAATGAAGATACCAGTCCAGTCACGCCAATGCTCTGATAATTTCAGGGTGTGACATGTAATATGTCTTTATGTATGAAAATCCCTGGTATGTAGCAATTAAGGAAAAATAGATCACCATTGGGTTGCAAAGCCAATGATATGTGTGAAGTGATGCAGGAAGACTCAAACCTAGCGGATTTATGCGTCGGGCTCAAAGTCACCCCATGGTCCGTACAGTGGACTCAGGAGCTGGGCTCGCTACACCCAAATAGATCTATCGCTCATGACCCTCGGTCCTATAATGAGGATTAATGGCCTCAGTTTCCGCCTACCCACTCACATGATCTAAGTAGTAACCCTCCTTAAGCTAACCATACCATGTATATAAAAGTCTGTAATAATTGTCGCATGTATTTCACCCCGGAAGTATAAAACTGAAAACAGTAAAGAGAAAAGGGGGACATGAACTCACAGAAGTGCGTATCCAGAAACGTCAATCTCCAACTCTATCTGCTGCGTGACGACCTACACGTACTAATTCCTATTAGACGAATGGGCCGTGCCTTGGCTTAGGGTTTAACGTTTTCGGGGAAATAGTTAGACAACTATTTCGTATTCACACTTCTTATTTATTTTATAAGTATATTTCCTTCCTAAGGATGGGGGTCCTTATACATGTATGCTTTATAATTCCGAAAATATATTTTAAGTCCCACTAGAAAAATATATTTTAATCACTTGTCTAAAATATTTTTAAATTCCAAAATATATATATTTTCCCAAAAATATTATATTTTATCTCATACAATTTCCAAAATAATACTTATCAAAATATACATAAGTTACGTTTTAAAGTTCGTGTTGTAACAACAATACCGGTGTAACTTAACTATTTATTTGTGAGAGCGTTGGTATTATTTTGGAGTCGTAATTTCGTAATATTTTCCAGTCATATTATTTTTGGCCTAAAAATAATATATCTAGTACACAAGAAAACAAACAGTCACAAGCGTTTTATTATAAAATATATATTCTAAATATATATTTACCAAGTTTTATTTACGAAAATCCACCTCCGATACTTGGTAATTTTGTAATAAAAATTATGGCGAAGTTTATTTTGGAAAATCAAGTTAAAAGTATATTTGTAGACATTTGTTAGAAAAATATTTCTAAGTGTTATATTTCTAGAAAAATTTCGCCAGAGTTTCCTTTGTAAATGGAGGTGTCCACGCTTACTAGCGTATCATTTTCTTTTGTAAAATCAATCAAACAATTTGCCAATCAACAACATACAATTTTACTCACTAATCTTGACAAAGTAAGACTAAATCATAAACTCATGAACTTGAAAGTTTTGTAAAAATATGTAGTAAATCACTTGCACCTTTAGTAGGTCTTGTTATCTTTAAAAATATGATTAGTTTCTTAAAAACTTTATTTTTAAAGAATATGAAGTTTCACAACTTCTAATCAAGATTCACAAAAATAAAAATAAGATTAGTTTCTTAAAAACTTTATTTTTAAAGAATATGAAGTTTCACAACTTCTAGTCAAGATTCACAAAAATGTTTCTTTGTTAAACTTTCTTGTTACACAAGTGCTTATACACTTGTTTACCTTCTAAAAATATATTTAGTTCATGTAAGATCCGGGTTTTAACAAGACTAGTATCTTTCACTTGGTTCTTCCGAAAAACCACTTGTCGATCTTTAGATCAACAAGTTTACAACTTTATTTTACAAGAAAAATTATGTTTATTCAAGTTTCAAGTTCATGGTGGATGGTTTCATCATCTTTCATATTTCTAACACTAACATCTTACTAGTTCATGTTCTTGAACATGATCTAGCATGTCTAGATGATGATCCATCCAACTTTTACTAATAAACAACACCAAATAATCACAACTACACAAGATTTACATGATTTACACACATAACTTCTCTTTATCCACCCTTTAACACTTTATGTTTAGGACTTGTTCATGTTCTTTAGTGTTTCTTAATTTTTCACCATTAAATCATCTATTAACCACCAAAAACAAGATCAAGATGATGATTAGAAGCACTTACTACTAGCACAAGGCTAGGGAAGAAACAATGCGTAAAAGTGGTGGATAAAAGAAAACAAAAGTGGTCCTTGAGCTTCCGAGAGCACCGAGCCTACTTGTACAATCCCTTGCACCTTTGAGTATGTGAGAAATAGCTAGAATGGAACTTGATGGTGGAGATATGGTGGTGATGGTGTTCGGCCGAGACAAGGAAGAGGGAAGAGAGGAGGGTGAGTTTGCTAAGTGTGTTTGTGAAATGAAAGCTTAATCCCTTGAGTTTATTTATAATCCAATATTAACATTAACCATCATGTAATATGCTTTCTAGATATCCAACATCCCCAAATAAAATAATGAAAGAATTGTGGGGGTGTCCCACCTTCTTACAACCGTCAAAGTGGTGGGGGGGGGGTATGGGGTTGGGATGTAATGGTGAAGTAACTAATTTAGTTGGTTTAGAAATGTTTAGTTAGTATATTAAGTGTGTTTATTAATATAAAGGGTGTTAGGGTGTTCGGGGACCCTAACTAGCTCAGAAAAGTATAAACAATGTATTTGGCAATATTTTTATCTTCCGGGTAAAGTCCGGTTGTTCGGTTGGATATTGATCCGTTAAAGTGTCAAATAAAGCTTTAAAGTGTCTTTTGTATTATTTTTAGTGACACAATAAATTACCAACACTTTGGAAAGTGTCTAGAATTATTTTACCAAGTTTTTGCACTTTACTAGCTTTGTTAAAAGCTGAATTTTGGTATACTAGTGCAGAATTTTGCATTTATTGTGTGTTTTAGGCACTTCCGGGCACTATAACTATCATCTAGTGAAGCAGTTTAATGGTCCTCACCTCCCTACACTCCCTACCAGTGTAGTACTTTACTCCCGGCTCATACTGGCCTCAATATAATGTCTGTCTAGGTCCTGGTAATGTCAGCATGTTTACTGGGTTATCCGTTCACGGTGCTAACTGTGCTTTGTGCATCAAGTTTGTCACTGTTGTTTGTTTGTAGTAAATGGAGTGACAGTATAAAATGTGATGCATGAGTAGGTAAGTATCAGAAAGCAGAAAGCAGTTTAATCACAAATGTAATCAAGCACAGCAATTAAGCACTAATTAAATATTAATCAATTGTAGGCTCTGCTTCTAGTTGCAGGGGTCTTAGGAAATAAATGGGGGTATTTCTCTTTCATACGATCCTCACGTTCCCACGTGAATTCCTGCCCATGCCTTGCATTCCATCGAACTTTGACGAGTTTGACACTACTCCTTCGTTTTTTGTTGATTTTCCAATCCGTAACCTCAACGGGTTCTTCAGTGAAGTGGAGCGTGTCGTTGATATGAACTTCGTCAGCAGGAATGATCACTGTCTCCTGTGTTGGACTCTTCCTCAAATTTGATACATGGAATGTATCGTGAACACCATTGAGTTCAGCAGGTAGGTCCAACTTGTAGGCTACAAGCCCAATCCTTTGCAGTATTCTGAAAGGGCCAATGTAACGCGGATTCAACTTCCCACACTTTCCGAAGCGTGCCACACCCTTCCAGGTTGAAACCTTTAACAAAACCATATCCCCAACTTGAAATTCCAAAGGTTTCCTTCTTGGATTTGCATAGGCTTTCTGTCTGTCGCGAGCCGCCTCGATGCGCTTTCGAATCTGTGCAATCTTATCGGTCGTCTCTTGGACTATTTCGGGACCAACAAGCTGTCTATCACCCGCATTAGCCCAGCACAGTGGTGATCGACACTTGCGTCCGTAAAGAGCTTCAAATGGCGCGGCTCCAATGCTTGTGTGGTAGCTGTTGTTGTACGAAAACTCGACCAATGGTAAATGATTATCCCAGCTACCACCCAAATCCATTACACATGCTCTCAGTATATCTTCCAATGTCTGAATAGTTCGTTCACTTTGGCCATCAGTTTGCGGATGGAATGCAGTGCTCAAGTTCAACTGCGAGCCAAAAGCTTCTTGGAAGGATTGCCAAATCCTTGATATGAAGAGTCCTTCTCTACCAGAGATGATCGAGAGAGGCACTCCATGACGTGCAACAATCTCTCGCATGTATATTTCCGCAAGTTTACTAGTGTTATCCTTCTCTTTGATTGGCAGGAAGTGCGCAGACTTGGTTAGACGGTCTACTATTACCCAAATTGTATCATGGCCTCTGGGCGTCTTTGGCAATTTTGTTATGAAATCCATCGAAATTTGTTCCCATTTCCATTTGGGGATTTCAGGTTGTTGTAGAAGACCTGAGGGCTTTTGGTATTCGGCCTTTATCTTTGCGCACGTTAAACACTTACCTACATATATTGCAACATCGCCTTTCATCCTAGGCCACCAGTAGAAATCCTTGAGATCTTGGTACATCTTATCCGCACCGGGATGAATTGAGTACCGCGACCTGTGGGCTTCATCAAAAATAACCTTTCTCAAACCACCGAACAGAGGAACCCAAATCCGTTTCATGAAGCATAAAGTCCCTTCCTCGTTTGGTATCAACTGCTTCTCCATCCCACGGAGATACTCGTCCTCAATATTCCTTTCTTTCAAAGCTTCTCTCTGGGCGGCAGAATGCGCAGAGAGAGGTCTGTCTGGACAATCATTTCCATAGCCATAACCCTTATGGGCTTGATCCTCTCTTTTCGACTCAGGGCATCAGCGACCACGTTTGCTTTCCCTGGGTGATACTTGATCTCGCAATCATAATCATTCAACAGCTCTACCCAACGTCTTTGCCTCATGTTAAGCTCTTTTTGCTTAAATATGTGCTGTAAGCTCTTGTGGTCAGTGAAGATTGTACATCTCGTACCATACAAATAATGCCGCCAGATTTTTAATGCAAATACCACTGCGCCTAACTCTAAGTCATGCGTGGTATAATTCCTCTCGTGAATCTTCAACTGGCGTGACGCATATGCTATAACCTTTTGTCTCTGCATCAACACGTAACCCAAACCTTGATGCGAGGTGTCACAATATACCACGAAGTCATCTGTTCCTTCGGGTAGTGATAGTATCGGTGCGTCACAAAGTTTGTTTTTCAACCATTGAAACGCTTCTTCTTGTTTGTCACCCCAATCAAACTTCTTGTCTTTTTGTGTGAGTGTGGTCAGGGGTTGAGCGATTTTGGAGAAATCCTCAATGAATCTTCGATAATAACCAGCCAAACCTAAGAACTGTTGAATCTCGGTTGGCGTCTTTGGAGTCTCTCAGCTCTTTATCGCCTCGATCTTTGTGGGATCAACATGGATTCCATTTCCATTAACCACGTGTCCAAGGAATTGGACTTCACGCAGCCAGAACTCGCACTTTGAGAACTTGGCGTATAATTTCTACTTCTTGAGTAGTTCTAGAATAGCTCTTAAGTGCTGTTCGTGCTCGTCCTTCGTCTTCGAGTAAATCAGAATGTCGTCAATAAACACGATTACAAACTTATCCAAGTACGGCTTGCAGACTCGGTTCATTAGGTCCATGAAAACTGCTGGTGCGTTTGTTAACCCAAACGGCATAACCAGGAACTCATAATGTCCGTAACGAGTTCTAAAGGCCGTCTTCGGGATACTTTCCTCTTGTATCCTTAGTTGATGATATCCCGATCGAAGATCGATCTTTGAATAAAAGCTCGAACCTTGCAGCTGATCAAATAGGTCATCGATTCTCGGCAGGGGATGTCTATTCTTGAAAGTCAACTTATTAAGCTCGCGGTAGTCAATACACATCCGAAAACTACCGTCCTTCTTTTTAACAAACAGAACCGGAGCTCCCCAAGGTGAGAAGCTTGGCCTGATGAATCCTTTATCCAATAGCTCCTGGAGTTGTGTTGACAACTCCTGCATCTCCGATGGCGCAAGTCTATAGGGTGCCTTGGCCACAGGCGCGACGCCTGGAACCAAATCAATGTGAAACTCGACTTGTCGCTGCGGCGGTAATCCTGGCAAGTCTTCTGGAAAGACTTCAGGATATTCTTTTACTACAGGAATGTCTTCAATCTTTGGCTCAGTAGCTTCTTTATCCACGAGATGTGCTAAGAATGCAACACATCCCTTCTGTAAACACTTTCTAGCTTTCAGGCAGCTAATAATTCTAAGTGGCGTATCACGCTTCTCTCCGTGCACTATGATCGTCTCTCCATCTGCCATTGGGATGCGGATGGTCTTCTCGTGGCAAACAATCTGGGCTTTGTTACTCGATAGCCAATCCATCCCGACCACCACGTCGAAACTTCCCAATTCAACTGGTAGTAGATCCAAAGTGAACTCATGTTCTCCTAGCTCAATCACGCATCCTCGGACAACTTCACTGGTTTCGACTAGTTTCCCATTCGCTAATTCGATCGAGTACGGAACGTCTAATTTACTAGGTGTCAACCCAAGCATATTCTTAAATTCTAATGATACGAAACTATAATCGGCACTAGTATCAAACAGAATAGATGCAAAGCGTTGGTTTACAGGGAACGTACCGGTGACTACGTTTGGATCCTGGCGCGCTTCCCTGGCGCCAATGTTAAAGACTCTTCCCCGTGCTTGGTTCAATTTTGGGCATTCCCTCTTAAAGTGCCCAACATCTCCACAATTAAAGCATCCTGGCCCTTGGCCATTTCCATTCCCAGCTTGAGTGTTGTTTTGGTTGCGATTTCCATTCCCAGCTTGATTCGCAACGTTCCCACGGTTTCCATTTCCGCCATTATTCCCCTGCGGACGATTTCCATTTCCATCACGGTTGTTGTTCCTATTACCAACACCTCCTTGGCCACTCCGACCAACACTAACCCAGCAAGTATCCTTCAAGTGACCAATTTTCCCACAAGCTTCACATGTTTTCGGTCCGCATCGGCCAGAATGATGGCGCTGGCATGTGTTACACTTGGGCAGAGTGCCCATATAACCCTTTCCTTTGTTCTCAACACCGGTTGCAGCTCTAGCCGGTGTGCTTGACTCGCCCTTCTTGTTTACATGGCTGGTTCCTTGCTTGAAATTCAAAAATTTTCGCTTGTTTTCCCCAGACGACTCCACGTGAGTCTCTTTCTTCTTTGGTTCCAAGATGGAAAATTTGTTCAACCGAATGGCCTCCTCAGTTAGCGCCATACTAAGATCGATTGCTTCCGTGATTATTGCAGGCTTGGATATGGTAACCATACTCATTATCTGGGGTGCCAATCCCCAGATAAATCTCTCAACACGTTTAAACTCTGGTGTGACCATGTACGGTACTACGTGAGATAAATCATGAAACCTTTGAACGTATTCCGCAATCTTGGGACCATCCATCCTTAAATGCCAGAATTCAGTTTCTAGACTTTGTATTTCAGCACGCGAGCAATACTTCTTTCTCATCAACTCTTTTAACTCGGCCCATGTTAACGCATAAGCAGCAGCTTCTCCTAAAGTCTGCACTTGCAGATTCCACCATGATAGGGCTCCATCCAGAAACAGCCCTGAGATGTAGGTCACCTGTTGCTCGGGAGACGACTTGCTCATACGTAGGACAGAATCTGTTTTCTCAGCCCACCTAACAAACGCAACAGCACCTCCTGTGCCGTCGAAATTCACGGGCTTGCAGTCGAGAAACTGCTTGTAGGTGCACCCTGCACATACGTTAATATTTACAAATGGTATTAGCGGACGTGCTATAAATATCCAAATGTATGGTAATATGTCTCAAGCCACTTGACATTACCATGGGGTGGATTATTGTTGCCGTTGTTGCTTGAATGGCTCCCGCTTGTTCCTCCTTGGGAGGCTGCATATTGAGCTATGGCTGCAGCAATGATCCCTTGGAGTTCCACCTCTGTAGTGGGCATGCGTACATCGCGTCTTGGAGGCATCTTCTAAAAGATGATCATATAGGTCAGGTCATAGTAAGTAAATATACATATACAGTAATATCCATCAACCCATAACATCTCATGTTATAAATTATAACACATAACAAAGCATGTAGTGAGAATGTTGCCATTGAGCCTTCATTAATTACGACCACAATAGTGTTTCAGAATGTTGTGTGTTTGGCCATCATGACAGCTCGTGCCCGAAGAACCCTCAGGTAACCCCAAGTGGGGATGCTGAAAAGAAGAATGATGATTTTCAGGTTGTAGAGGGCAAGAAGAAGAAAGTGAACAACCCAGGCATCCATATGAAAAATCAGAAGACTAAGTTAGTGTACAGGCCAGTTGTCAACCCTAAACCAAAATCGTCCTCAAAGAGTCCGATGCAGAATCAGGTTTCAACGTCTAACCCGTTTGACATTCTAAAGGATGATACTGGTAATCAGGGAGGTACCACTAGGGGTCGAGTTGAGAAGAAACCGTCGAGTGCCAGGCAGGAATCGGATGAGGAGGAGGTTGAAGAAGTCTACAATGAAACTAGTGCATTCATGACATCGGGTACTCATCCTTTTTCTTCGAAAGCAGGGGCAAGCACCTCTTCTACCAAGTTCTCGAATGGATAGGCTGTCTGCTTTTCGTCTGAAGGGGCTGCTGTTTTGTGGCCACTTTATTTTTGATGATGGTGGTTGAGATTATGTTTTGTAGTTTGCATTGTTTTGTCTACCAGATGTCGTGTCATGATGTATAGTAGACTAGGTTATGGGGTGTTATAGGTCTTTGGTTTTTTGTTTTGTTTTACATATATGGGGCATGTCCTGTATATGAACTAGTGTGGAACACATCCTCACTACTTGTTCTTCTTTGCGGTTGCATTTTAATAGATTCACCGGGGTAACCCTTTACCCAAAAAAAAAGTAAGATCGTGGGGCTACATCACCCCCAAAAGTACAAATCTGTCTACACCTATCATATACAAAAGTGTGATCTCTCAAAAGTCTCGTAAGCTGGCTCAATAGCGACCTTCTCACCAAAAGATCGACCTGCATAAAACCAAAAATATGCCTATGCTTATGGCGGCGGAGGAGGAGGAATGTAACACCCCCAAAATACCACCTGCGGGAACTCCGCGAGGCGTGTTACTCATCAGAGTTCGAGCCACCAATCACATTGAACAAATGATAAATATTTAAATAAAACATGTCATGAATTACCAATAGAAAATATTAAACATAAATTTACTCTCAAAGAGTTGTGTAGCGGAAGCGTATCATAAATCGTTTAACAATTGTTTCATAGTAAATGTTCAAAACCAACGTTTCACTTTGAAGTTAATCCAAGAGCCTCGATCCATGACCACTCCAGCACTCCTAGATAGCAAGTCCACGTCCCGAATTCTAGCGACCTGCAAGCATGCAGACAAGTGTGTCAGACGACGCTGGTGAGTTCAAGGTTTGTTAATGTGTGTAGTTACCAGATATCTGTTAAGTCAAATCATCGTTTCGTTTTGGGATTGTTAATAACGTAGGAGAGTCTTATATATTGGAAGTGTGTCCAATATATACCACGGGAGTGTGCCCAATATAACCTGGGAGTGTGCTCAATATAACCTGGGAGTGTGCCCATCCCCAATGCCCCTAACCAAGCATTGGTAATGATGTCCCCAAACCACCGGGACGCATGCTTAGAGAAGTGCAATGAACTCACCTTGGTTTGCTCGGTATGCTAAGTATGTGCTCGCAAATAATCAATCACGTCCTATAGTATGCACGTATTTGAGATCAGTTTGTGTTCACGTATAGACACACAGTTGATAAGCAAGTAGCACGTATTTGAGATCATACACAAGATGATTACGCTAAACAGCAGTTAAATATTCCAGTTTAACACTTAACAACAGTTAACCAACCAGGTTAACTTTTAACAGAATTAAAGTAGTTACTGTGCTGATTACACAATTGGCGAAACACACTTTCGGCGAAACACAATTTGACGAAACACATTATGTTTCGTCGACTGCCCTTTGGCGAAACAAAGATCTATTTCGTCGACTGTCCTTTGGCGAGACACTTTCTGTTTCACCGAGAGTTCTGTTTCGTCAAACAGATCAGTTACGTCATATCAGTTACGAAATCATACAGAAAACCCTAGTTGCCGTCATCATCTAAACAGCAATCATGCAGAAATCATTCAACGTCTCATCATTATCCAATCATTGATACAATACAGTAATCATTTATATTCCTGTATCTTAGTCTCATGTATTCCTCCAACACATCGTATCATATCAAGTTTACGTAATACGTTCATGCGAAATCCTTTCCTATGTATATATGTGTATTATCAGTTTAACGACGAGCAAAACATATGATATCTACAGAATAGCAAACCCTGATAATGAACATATTAATCAGTTTCACAAACAACATCGATACGTGACCTCCAATTCTGCAAACCCTAACTATGATTATCATGCGGATCGATCGATAGAACGGAATACACATTTAACACATAACAATCAGAACATAAACAATCGATCAACATCCGATATAACTCAAACAAATCAAACAAGAATTAACACTAACCGCAATGACAAAGTATGATCAATCTAGCGGGTTTCAGAGTAACACAAGGTTGCCGTCACAGTGAGGGAGCTCTAGGGTTTCGGTTGTTATGATGAAAGTGTGAAACTGATGTTGTTTTACGTATTAAAACTCGAAATAACATGTTAGGCCCGAACTGGGCTTCGGCGGATCTGGGCTTGGCGAAACACATTGTTTCGTCGAGATGTATATGGCGAAACAGGTTGTGTTTCATCGGGTTCTTTTATAGTTTAACAGTTTAAGTTTCTCAAACAGTATACATGCTATACAATCAAACACATAATCATGTAAACACAATCGTTTATTATAACACAAGTGCACAGTTACAAGTCAGTCAAGTCAATCAACCAAACAGTCAAAGTCAACATGCATTAAATGCGAATATGAAAGTCGGAAACTCGAGTTGTCACATTATCCCCAACTTGAAAGAAATTTCGTCCCGAAATTTGATAAGCCATCCGCAACACGATGCGATGCTAATCAGGACAACTGTGCATTTTCCGCGGGTGTCACATCATCCCCAACTTGAATGGGAATTTCGTCCCGAAATTCACCAGTTACTTGAGATCTAGAATTGCTAGGCTTGGTCTTGTCTTTGGGGAACAAATGTGGATACTTAAGTTCCATTTGGTCCTCGGGTTTCCCACGTGAACTCCGGACCACGTCTTGAGTTCCAACGAACTCTCACAATAGGTATACGGCTGTGCTTACGAACTTTGACTTCCCGATCCATAATCTCAATTGGTTCTTCGACAAACTGCAACTTGTCATCTATTTCCAGCTCTTGATATGGTACCACTAATGGGTCGTCAGCATAGCACTTCTTTAACTGTGATACATGAAATACGTCGTGCACATTGCCCAGCTCAGTGGGTAATTCCAACCTATAAGCCACCTTACCGATACGCTCAAGAACTTTAAACAGCCCAACATAACGTGGATTCAGCTTGCCACGCTTCCCAAAGCGTACAACCCCTTTCCACGGCGACACTTTCAGCATGACGCGGTCATTCACTTCAAACACTGCTTCTTTGGCACGCTCGTCAGCATAGGCCTTCTGGCGGTCACGAGCAGCTGCCATACGTTCCCTGATTTTCACAATCATATCTGAAGTTTCGAGTACCATCTCAGGACCTGTGATCTGACTATCACCCACTTCAGCCCAGCAGAGAGGTGAACGGCACTTTCTCCCGTACAGTGCCTCAAATGGTGCCGCTTTGATGCTGGTGTGGTAACTGTTATTGTAGGAAAATTCTACCAACGGCAAGTGCTTCTCCCATCCTTTCCCAAAATCAATAACACATGCCCGCAGCATGTCCTCTAATGTCTGAATAGTACGCTCACTCTGACCATCTGTCTGTGGATGATAAGCCGTGCTCATATCGAGACGTGAGCCGAACATCTTATGCATAGCCTGCCATAACTCCGAAGTAAAACGAGGATCTTGATCAGAAATAATAGAAGTCGGCACCCCGTGCCTAGAAACCACCTCTTTAAGGTACACTGCTGCGAGCTGCGAATACTTATCAGTCTCCTTGATTGCTAAGAAATGTGCTGACTTTGTGAGACGGTCGACAATCACCCATATAGTATCGTTCCCAGCCTGTGTTCTAGGTAACCCCGTAACAAAATCCATAGCGATCTGTTCCCATTTCCACATGGGTATCTCTGGCTGCTGAAGTAGACCCGAAGGCTTCTGGTACTCGGCCTTGACCCTAGCACAGGTCAAACACTTACCCACATAGGTGGCAATAATAGCTTTCATGTTCGGCCACCAATACAAAACCTTGAGGTCCTGGTACATCTTATCAGACCCTGGATGAATAGAATATCGTGACTTGTGTGCTTCGTCCATCACAAGTTCTCGAAGATTACCAAATGAAGGAACCCATATCCGTTCCATGAAGTAGTAGATATCGTCAGACCGTTGCTCGAACTTCTTCTTGTGTAGACCTCGTAATCCTTCGGCTTCGATATTTTCTTCCTTTAACGCTTCAATCTGAGCTGAACGAATCCGGGCAGGTAAATTAGAGTGAATAGTAAGCTGTAGGGGACGAACACGCTTCTGTTTTGGTTCCTTGCGACTAAGAGCATCTGCTACCACATTAGCTTTACCCAGATGATACTTGATAGCACACTCATAATCATTAAAGAGCTCAACCCAACGCCGTTGACGCATATTCAATTCCTTTTGGTCGAAAATATGTTGAAGACTCCTGTGATCGGTATAGATGGTACACTTGGTACCATACAGGTAATGCCTCCAAATTTTCAACGCGAAGACTACGGCTCCTAACTCCAGGTCGTGTGTCGTGTAGTTCTTTTCGTGTACCTTCAACTGTCGAGATGCATAAGCTATCACCTTGTCTCGCTGCATCAACACACAGCCGAGACCTTGAATAGACGCGTCGCAATAAACTACAAAATCTTCAGTACCCTCTAGTAGAGATAAAATCGGTGCGCTGCACAACTTCTGCTTTAAGAGCTGAAAAGCTTCTTCCTGATTCGATCCCCAAGAATAAACAACTTTCTTTTGAGTCAAGGCGGTGAGAGGCTGTGCAATCTTCGAAAAATCCCGAATAAAACGACGATAATACCCCGCAAGACCAAGAAATTGACGCACCTCCGAAGGATTCTTTGGTGCCGCCCAATTTCGAATAGCATCGATCTTGGCAGGATCCACATGAATACCCATTTCGTTAACGATGTGCCCAAGGAAATGCACTTCCCGAATCCAGAAGTCACACTTAGAAAACTTTGCGTACAACTGCTCCTTCCTCAGAAGCTCCAAAATGAGACGAAGATGGCGCTCGTGGTCTTCCTTGTTCTTGGAGTAGATCAAAATGTCATCAATAAAAACGATAACGAAGTCGTCAAGGTAAGGTTTGCACATGCGGTTCATGAGATCCATGAAGACCGCTGGTGCGTTGGTCATCCCAAATGGCATAACCAAGAACTCATAGTGACCATACCGCGTTCGAAAAGCCGTTCGAGGCACATCCTCCTCTCTAACCCGTACCTGATGATACCCTGACCTCAAATCAATCTTGGAATAAAAACTGGATCCCTGTAGCTGGTCAAACAAGTCGTCGATGCGAGGCAGAGGATAACGATTCTTGATCGTCACCTTGTTGAGTTCACGATAGTCGATACACATACGAAAAGTCCCGTCCTTCTTCTTTACAAATAATACAGGGGCTCCCCAAGGAGAGGAACTAGGACGAATGAAACCTCGGTCCAATAACTCCTGAAGTTGGTTCGACAGTTCTTGCAACTCTCCTGGTGCAAGACGATACGGAGCACGAGCAATCGGCGCTGCTCCTGGCTGAAGATCAATCTGAAATTCCACCTGACGATGTGGAGGTAAACCGGGAAGTTCTTCAGGAAAGACATCAGGAAACTCTCGAACAATAGGAAGGTCTTCGAGTTTCCTTTCGTCCGTCTGAGAATTAGTGACTAGGGCGAGAATGGAAGGATAGCCCTTTCGCAGAAAACTTAGAGCCTTCATGGCTGAGATAATACCTACTGTAGCGCCGCTACGATGGCCCTGGACCGATAGAGATTCACCACTGGCAAGGGGAATACGAACGACTTTCTCCTTGCAGTGAATTTCGGCCTGATATTTGGATAACCAATCCATTCCAACAACTACATCGAAGCTCCCGAGAGTGACAGGAAGTAGGTCAATGTCAAATACTTGACCTAAGAGATCTAATTTGCAACCCATGAGAACATGTGACGCTTCGATAGTTTTACCATTCGCTATTTCTACTATATGCTTAACAACAAGAGGTGTAGGACTCAATCCTAGACGTCTACTGAATTCCAAAGACACATAACTCCAGTCGGCACCAGAATCGAATAAAATAGAAGCATAAACACCATTTACTGAAAACATACCAGTAACCACATTGCCGTCGTTTCGAGCTTCACCAGCTCCAATAGTAAATCCGCGACCACGCGCCACGTTGCCCCCGTTGTTGCCATTGTTGTTGTTGTCCCCAGCATTATTGTTATGCGGGCGGTTGTTGTCGTTAGCATTTTGATTCAACTGAGGGCAATCCCGCTTAAAGTGACCCTCGTCACCACACTGATAGCACCCCTTTCTGAAGCCCTGATTCTGCTGGGGTGGTTGTCCCTGCTGTCTCTGGTTCTGCTGGTTCTGTTGCTGCTGGTGTTTGGGCTGTGGGGCCCTACAATCCTTGGCCTCGTGGCCCGCTTTACCACACCTGTTACATACCCGTCCACACTGCCCGAAATGATGATATCCACACTTGTTACACCGTGGCTTCCTCCCCCCATATGAACCCTGACTTTGGCTACCTCCCTGGCCTTGATTGACAGAAGACGACTGACTGATGCTGCGATTGTTATTGTTGTCTGGCCTTTTCTGAGTCTGACCCGCACTGGATGCTTTGTCGTAATCGTTCCACTTCCGCTTGTTATCATTAGCGGATGCAGTGGCAGTGGGTGCAGCAGCAGTAGTGATTGAAACACGCGGTGGTAACGAGTTACTCTCTACCTCTTGATCCACAATCTTGTGGGTCAACCGGACAATCTGTGTCAAATCATTGAGATGGGCTGCAGTGACCAAATTCTTCACACGCGGAGGCAACCCCTTGATGAATAACTCAATCCTCCGAGACATAGGCCGGGACAAGTTCGGGCACATGTCGGCCAGTTCATACGATCGCTTCACATACGCTTCGACTTCAGATCCTACCATCTTCAAGTCATAATACTCGTTTTCCAACTTCTGGATCTCATCCCGAGGACAATACTCCTCCCTGATCAGTTCTTTGAAATCATCCCAAGTTGTGGCATTCGCTGCCTCGATGCCCAGCAACTGCACTTGGGCATTCCACCACGTTAGGGCACCATCCGCCAAGGTACCCGCAGCATATTTCACTCTGTCCCCAGCGGGACAGTTACATATAGCAAACATGGACTCTGCTTTCTCGAACCATCTCAAGAGTCCCACAGCCCCTTCAGTCCCTGTGAAGGTCTGTGGCTTACAGTCCATGAACGTTTTAAACGTACAGACGGGCTGATTGTTCTGGGGATGCGCTTGCTGACCTAAAGGATGAAAGGAAACACATTATAGGAGTGAAAAGACGTGTACGCGATATAAGAGTAAAGAGTACTTGGTACATTCCGTACCAGCTTGATAGGCTGCTAAAGCCTCAGCCACACGGGTGTTGATTAGGTCAGTCAACTCAGCCTGAGTCATGTTAATGTTGCCACGTCCGTGTCCTCGTCCACTCATGATTCTATAGATAGAGATGAACCGATTTAGGAAATTGAAACGAGATAGAAATCTAGGATCATGTTGATATCTATGCACTACCAAGTTCACACATAATAAGGCAGAACCCTTCTCACACTTGATAAGCCTCACTGGGACTTGCATGCACCCCACGTTATTACTAAGTGTGCACCGATAGTAATAAGGCAGTTTGCATGCTTATCTCAGTGCCTCTTAGCTTGCGCTCGAAGTTTCCCCCCGTTCACACAACACAACGATTGGTATCACAAGTTTACAATTCACATAAGTCGAAGAGTAGTGTCACACTATCAAGTCACCATAGTATCAAGTGTATCGTTTCATGCAAGTTATGAGTGTGTGACTACTAAGGAAGTAATGCATAAACTAAACAGAAGACGAACCTTGCGATCTGGAGCTGAGTGTCATGATCGATTCTTCGAAGGTATTCGGTTATAGTCTGGTTTTATAAAACGTTTTAAAACCTAGTTCGCTATAACCAGTGGCTCTGATACCAACTGTAACACCCCCAAAATACCACCTGCGGGAACTCCGTGAGGCGTGTTACTCATCAGAGTTCGAGCCACCAATCACATTGAACAAATGATAAATATTTAAATAAAACATGTCATGAATTACCAATAGAAAATATCAAACATAAATTTACTCTCAAAGAGTTGTGTAGCGGAAGCGTATCATAAATCGTTTAACAATTGTTTCATAGTAAATGTTCAAAACCAACGTTTCACTTTGAAGTTAATCCAAGAGCCTCGATCCATGACCACTCCAGCACTCCCAAATAGCAAGTCCACGTCCTGAATTCTAGCGACCTGCAAGCATGCAGACAAGTGTGTCAGACGACGCTGGTGAGTTCAAGGTTTGTTAATGTGTGTAGTTACCAGATATCTGTTAAGTCAAATCATCGTTTCGTTTTGGGATTGTTAATAACGTAGGAGAGTCTTATATATTGGAAGTGTGTCCAATATATACAACGGGAGTGTGCCCAATATAACCTGGGAGTGTGCCCAATATAACCTGGGAGTGTGCCCATCCCCAATGCCCCTAACCAAGCATTGGTAATGATGTCCCCAAACCACCGGGACGCATGCTTAGAGAAGTGCAATGAACTCACCTTGGTTTGCTCGGTATGCTAAGTATGTGCTCGCAAATAATCAATCACGTCCTATAGTATGCACGTATTTGAGATCAGTTTGTGTTCACGTATAGACACACAGTTGATAAGCAAGTAGCACGTATTTGAGATCATACACAAGATGATTACGCTAAACAGCAGTTAAATATTCCAGTTTAACACTTAACAGCAGTTAACCAACCAGGTTAACTTTTAACAGAATTAAAGTAGTTACTGTGCTGATTACATAATTGGCGAAACACACTTTCGGCGAAACACAATTTGACGAAACACATTATGTTTCGTCGACTGCCCTTTGGCGAAACAAAGATCTATTTCGTCGACTGTCCTTTGGCGAGACACTTTCTGTTTCACCGAGAGTTCTGTTTCGTCAAACAGATCAGTTACGTCATATCAGTTACGAAATCATACAAAAAACCCTAGTTGCCGTCATCATCTAAACAGCAATCATGCAGAAATCATTCAACGTCTCATCATTATCCAATCATTGATACAATACAGTAATCATTCATATTCCTGTATCTTAGTCTCATGTATTCCTCCAACACATCGTATCATATCAAGTTTACGTAATACGTTCATGCGAAATCCTTTCCTATGTATATATGTGTATTATCAGTTTAACGACGAGCAAAACATATGATATCTACAGAATAGCAAACCCTGATAATGAACATATTAATCAGTTTCACAAACAACATCGATACGTGACCTCCAATTCTGCAAACCCTAACTATGATTATCATGCGGATCGATCGATAGAACGGAATACACATTTAACACATAACAATCAGAACATAAACAATCGATCAACATCCGATATAACTCAAACAAATCAAACAAGAATTAACACTAACCGCAATGACAAAGTATGATCAATCTAGCGGGTTTCGGAGTAACACAAGGTTGCCGTCACAGTGAGGGAGCTCTAGGGTTTCGGTTGTTATGATGAAAGTGTGAAACTGATGTTGTTTTACGTATTAAAACTCGAAATAACATGTTGGGCCCGAACTGGGCTTCAGCGGATCTGGGCTTGGCGAAACACACTGTTTCGTTGAGATGTATATGGCGAAACAGGTTGTGTTTCATCGGGTTCTTTTATAGTTTAACAGTTTAAGTTTCTCAAACAATATACATGCTATACAATCAAACACATAATCATGTAAACACAATCGTTTATTATAACACAAGTGCACAGTTACAAGTCAGTCAAGTCAATCAACCAAACAGTCAAAGTCAACGTGCATTAAATGCGAATATGAAAGTCGGAAACTCGAGTTGTCACAAGGAAAATGAGAGAAAAGTAAACGACGCATGTGTAACCAGTCATCCTCTAAGGCACGATAAGCGCGCATCAAATATGCTATCTGCTGCTCAGAAGTCATGAAACGAGCGTCAGAATCGGGAGAAAGTGGACGAGGAGTGTGTGGTGCTGCAAACGGGGTCTGACATTGACAAGATGGACGTGGAGCTCTCTCCAAGTCCTGAATACGATGCGTCAATGCGTCCTACTGTATCATCAAAGAAGTGAGGATGTCCTCCATAGAGTACCCAATATGGTACGGGTGGTATGGATCAGATAGTGGCATGATAGGGGGCGTAGTCCATAAAAATGGCTCGCTCGACGACATGTAAGATGGTGCAGTGGGTGGTGCAACAGAAGAAAATTGTGACGTGAACGGTAAGGATGATGGCAACACAGGTGGAACAAATGTAGGATGAGTAATCGGTGGAAAAAACTGGCTGCCTCTTGGCATGAAAGGTGTGTGACCAAACGGCTGTCGCGAGGAACCCTCCCCAGGACGTGGTGGAGGGATGTCCTGGAGAAAGGTAATCGGAAGATCGGTACGATGGACATCGATCGTGTGTGGGTGAGATGGTGAAATATCAGTGGGTATAGAAATCGGTGTGACGGGTACCACGTGTGGTGGATAGTCGTCATCGTCGATCCACCCATTACGGGTGTCGGCGTAACCTGGATCTATATGAGTAGCAAAAGGCGCGCGGTCAAACAGTACCGGCGCGGGATCAGGAAATGGTGCATCAACCACAGGATCCTCTATCAAGGGTGGAACAACAGCGAGAAGATCAGCAGCGGGTATATCACCAACCAGAGGTGCAACGGCTGGTGCATCATCATGGACAGGGTCATGCTCTAATGCAAAGTCAGGAGCAACTACAAGCTCTGGTGCCACAGCAGGCTCCGGGTCAACAAAATCCATATCAAAATCAGCTGGGATGTCAAGCAATGGGTCAATAGGATCTACAGGCGCCTCTAGGGGCTGATCCATGTGAATAAACTCAATATCGTGGTCAGGGTCGAAACCAGGGGGAAAGATCGGCTCAAAAGCGTCATCAGCCTCGTGATCAAACTCGAACTCGTGCAATGGACCGTGTGCAGCTGACATCGCCATGTCAGGGTCAGAAAAGTGAGGCTGCACACCCTGGTCGTGTGAAGATGCAGATGCCACAGACTCCAATGAGTCCGGGACAGGTGAACCAACAGGAAGCTCCTCAAAAGGTGCCTCAGCAACGGGAAGAATAACGTCAGCATCAATAGGGGCCCCGCCCTCATAGTCAGCCTCAGGCGGATCCTCCTCAAACAAATCGACGTCTTCGTCAGAAACGACATCGAGGGGCATATCAACTACTGGGAAAAAAAATCTTTTAAATAATATAAGTCTTGTATTTTATAACTTTTATAAAATATAACTTCATATGTTCACAAAATAAAATACTCTCTCAAAATAAATTATCCATATAATTTATTAGTTTGTCAAGTGCAATTATTTAGAAAACCAATTTCTAAATATTGTAAGTGTTAATATTTATTTGTTTGATCATATCATAAATAAATATTGTAAGTGTTTGTCTAGCTTGTATTTGGGTATGACTCGACTTGGATCATAACGTACTAGCCACATCAATTTAATATGTGTCTTGGGCATACAGAGTCCAACAATCTCCCACTTGCACAAGATACATAGAAGATTGATGCAAGTAGTAAATAACGCCTAACTACGGTTTACTACCCCTAATACGTATGACTATATGTCCCATTCAATAACATCATCCCCTTCAAGTCCCTTACTTGAACATGATTTAGGTGAATCTATCATTTATCCTTTCGTTACAGATGTCATGTTAAATCCAGAGACATAGAGTGATCACTCTCTGTTGATTTAACTTTAGCAGGCCTTAGACATCTTACTCTCAACGAATAAGAGGAACAAATTCCTTCTTGACTACATACGTCTCTCACAATCACCTTGTACCACACCTGAGCTTAGCCTTCTGTATTGTCATATTACTAACAGCGAAGAAAAAAGTCAAGGTACAATATTTGGTGAATATCAAGACCCAATATGTATCTCAGGTCTGAGGATACTATGATATTCTCCTTTACTCAAATTTACTTATGATCAATCACAGATGATTCCATGCAGTAATATATATATTTTTTTTGGGTAAAGGGTTACCCCGGTGATTCTATTATAGACAACCGCCAAATAAGTACAAGTAGTGAGGATGAGTTCCCCACTAGTTCATATACAGGACATGCCCCATATATGTAAGCAAAAAAAAAACAAACAAACCAAGTTACCACCTCAATCTAGCCTACTACAATCATAATAATGACTAACTAGTAGACAAACGAAAAAAATCAAACAAAACGACGTCAAGCACCATCATCAAAAATGAAATTGCTACCAAACGGCAGCCCCTTAGCATGAAACAGAAGCCACCTATCCATTGGACAACTTTATGTGAGAGGTGCTTGCCCCTGTACTGGAAGACGTAGGATGTGTACCTGATGTCATAAACTCCTTCGTTTCATCATATACATCCTCTACCTCGTCATCGTCAGACTCCTCATTTAGCTCACGTCCCCCTTTATATCTCCCCTGGAAGGAGCCCCCGTTCCCCCCAACAAACCCAAGAGCACTAAACGAATTGTGTGTTTGAACCTTGGACGAACTAGTTGTCACACCCCCAAAATCCACCATGCGGAGTATCACCGGTTGGAGGCGTGACATGACCAGGATCGAGCCACCAATCATATCGAACAACGTATTTTAGTAAATAAAATCAATCACAATACAATTGGTGACCAAAAAGGAAGTTAACCAAGTTCAATTTAAACAGCGGAAGCATAAGACGTTAAACCAAAACATAAGTTTGTAGTTTCATAAGTTTAAAGACCCCAACATAAGTTTCATAAGTTCATAACGTTTATTTAGTAAGTACGGGACATATTAGTTCGCATTCCACAACGACCACCTCCATGTGCAAGCTCCACAGCATCTAACGACCTGCAAGGCATGTAATAACTAGTCAACAACAAAGTTGAGTGAGTTCACGTTTGGTTGTTTAGTTAATGAGTTCGTATCAGGAATCGGAAGTTCGTTTCATAACCAAGTATTACCCATTATCCTTGATTCCCAAACCTTTACGATATTTAGTGGGGGCTTCCCATTATGTATGTCACTAGACTAGGCATATCCATAAGTGTCCTTCCCAATCCGAGGACGGTGTTAAGTATGAGTGTACGTAGGTTTTACGTACGTGCCCTTCTCATCCGAGGACAGTAGTGAGTGTGAGTGTACGTAGGTTTTACGTACGTGCCCTTCTCATCCGAGGACATTAGTGAGTGTGAGTGTACGTAGGTTTTACGTACGTGCCCTTCTCATCCGAGGACAGTAGTAAGTGTGAGTGTACGTAGGTTTTACGTACGTGCCCTTCTCAATCCGAGGACAGTAGTAGGTAGTCAAGTTTAGTTTTACGTACGAGTAGTTATTCAATATCATTCCCAACCACCGGGAATCCCATGCCTTAGTAAGGGTGTGAACTCACCTCGGTTTGCTCGGTTAGACTCTCAGATATAGCTAACAGTCAAGGTCGGTCAATCACGTCCTAGTATGATTTACCAGTTAGTCATTTAGTGGTTTTCAAAAAGAACACAAAGTTCCTACACGTATCTATCACACAACATGCATCACTGTAACGGTTTATGCCCATCTGAGTTTCCCGTCCATTCCCCACTCAAAATCAAACATACAATAATGCACATAACATATATAACATGTTAAATCATTCACAGATAGCATACTCGACATTTAGACACGCAAGTCACAACTTATGTCAATTCAGCATTAATACTCAAAACCGGCTGTTTTTCGGACATTTAAATAAAATAGTTAGATTATTCCAAAAATTCCGAAATTTTTATAGAATGTCATAAACATTCCATATTTTATAGTGTAAAAATATCGGGGTCCGGTTCATTACCTACATTTTATAAAAAAAATCATAATCGGGAGTGAACTCAGATTTATGCATTTCTGACCACAGTCCGCGAAACAATTTATTAAAAATTCATCGAGTGTCCGATTTACGAAATTCCAGTGGGGTAATTACAAATACATAGGTTGTTATTTTCTGTACAAATTTCATGGTCCGATTCATCACAAAACTCAGGTTATGACTGAAAGTACGACACCCATTTATTGCTGTCAAAATTCAGCTTAAATTGCTGTTACAAATTAACACTTTAAAAATAGTAAACGGAGTCCAAAAATTACGATTCCGGTGCCATTAGAACCGTATTTTATAATGACATACTTTAGATTCAAAATATCGATTTTTCGTTAAGTTTATGACCTGTTTACAGCCAACTGAAGTTGGCTGTAACGCTTAGACAGATTCTGATTTTCAGTGTTTATCCTTCTAAATCGTGTTCGATTGATTCCGTTAACAAGTTTAGTGACCACAACAATCATCAATCATCAATATTAACTAACAAATCACCAGATAATCACAACTATGCAGGATTTATAAGATTTACACACATATCTTTACTTTATCCAACATATACATCTTCATTACAAGACTTTTAGTTTGTGATCTTATATGTTAGTGATTTTCAACCGACGAAACCCTTATTAACCACTAAAAGCAAGATCAAGAGGGTGATTTAGAACACTTACTACTAGCACAAGGCTAGGGGAGAAACAAAGCGAAAACAAGGTGGATAAAAGCAATAAAGAGAGGTCCTTGAGCTTCCGAACACACCACGCTTCATTGTATGATCCCTTGCACCTTTGTGTTTATGTAGATTGCTTGAAGAAGGTTAAGTGATGGTGGTGGTGGTGCCACTAGGGGCTGCCGAGATCAAAGAGGGAGTATGATGGTGTTGGTGGTGTGTAGATGAGAATGAGTTAGAGTCTTGTGGTTAAATAGAAGATTTTCCAACATCCTATTACCCACTAGACCATGTGTCTTCAAGATACTAAGCACATCAATTAAACAAATGAATAAAATCTTGGGGAGTCCTTTCTTGTCTCCTAATCGGTTGGGGGGGGGGGGGGTAACTTAGTTCAAATTCAACTATATAGTTAGGACTTAGTTAGATGATTAGGAAATTAATCCGGTTACTAGTGTGTTATGCATTACAGCGGGTGTCAGGGTATTCAGGGACCCTAACTGGCTCAGAAAAAGATAAACAATGTTATTGGCAATATTTTCATGTTCCGGGTATAGTCCGGTTGTTCGGTTCGACACTGTTCCGATAAAATGCTTAATTAATCCGTAAAGCGTCCTACTTATATATTTTGTAACGTTTTTACTTTCTAACACTCAGGAAAATATAACGGACTATTTAGTGACCTTTCTGTACACTATTAGTATATTAACAAATACGTGTAAGCATAACACAGATATCAGAAAGCAGTTAAGTGATGCCACACAGTCGTCAAGCACATTAATTATTATTAATAAACTGTACGGTTACATGGGATTATGAGGGTTGTCACACTAGTGCAACGCGCATTCATGTAGGAAGAACTCACCGCCTTTTTCTTTTTATCCACAGGTCTATATTCAAACTTGGGCTTTTGATTGTTAACTTGAAAGCCGCTCTTCTTTGTCTTGACTTTTGTATAACCATCCTCATCTACTTTTGGACTGTTTGTAGGAGGTTTCACTATCGATCGAATGCAATTTGGACACTCCTCAGAATCATGCCCAAATACACAATAGTGGGCACATCTCGGGGGTTTCCATTCATATTCCACACGAATAGTCTTATTGACATACCTGTTCTCATCCAACTCAGGAATAGCCATGGTTAGGACCTCTTTAAAATCATGTTCAGCAGAGATATCAATGAGGGCCCTAGCATAGCTGCTTCGTCCCCAAGTGTCGTTGCACATATCACTAGTATACAAATCCAACCGCAAAGGAGAACCAATTTTAGATGCCAACATGCTTAACCCATCATCAGTATACGCCGCTAAAGGAACCTCATGCAGTTTCACCCAAACCGTAACCTTTTTAATATCTTCTTTTTTAAGAGTACTTGTAGGGGACCAAGTGTTGAGAAAAAGTGGTTTATTACGAATCAGCCATGGACCCCTTTCAAGCACGTTATTCATACCCTTTCTGTCTTCAAACTTGAAGAAGAAAAACCCATTCGAGTTCATCATAGTTTTCTGAAGACCATGTTTCTTCCAATTTGTTCTCACAAAGTATTCAACAACTGGGTAAGCAATTCTATCCCCCAGGAAGTAACCATAAAGAGTATTCGCTAACCTGTTATTAACCTGACGAACAGATTCGATTGGTAGGACAACATCCACTCCATCCAATGAGACATCTGATTTTAATGATCGAAAATTAATATTAGGGACTTGATCAGCCGACTCATTAGCATTCCTAGCTGAATTATCAACAATCTGATTATGATATTGAGTTTTCGAACCAAAATCCACCTTAACACCACCCTGATCAGCTTGTTTGTTTGACACAACATTAGCGTACGATTGATGTTGAGAATTAGCTCCGGAGCTAGGACTAACATCATTCAATGGAAGCACAAAAGCTACTTTTCGTTTATCAAAAACCTTAGCATATTGCTGATTAGGAGAATCAGAACGACTGTTAACGTGTTCAACATCATTCAATGGTAGCATAAAGGTTACCTTTTTATCAGAAACCCTAGCCGCCATGATGGATGTTTGTCTTGGCTCAAATAGTTTCCCATCAATATTCCTGATTTTCCTCGAAATACCGTCTGATATATCTGAATTCTGGTCATCCATAACAACAGCTACAGATGAATTCCGATGAGTTGTCGAAACCTGAATATATATCGCCGATGAAAAAGGTTGCCGAACCCTAAGTGGCAGCCGCACACCCCTTCGACAATCAAGAAAACAAAGAAAAACGAAACCCTAAAAAGAAAATCCTAATCTGATTTCAAGTGATTATCTTCTAAGGATCGATTGGAAAATCCTAAGATGATAACCAAGATCAATCGAGAATAGGATGAGCAAGAGTCTGTTAGGGTTTCACGAGACTACCAAGGTCGCCAAAATCGCCCAGAGAACCTCATTCTCCCCGTGCATAACAAAATGGGGTTATGCAGTAATATTTGAGAGCGAGTCAGTCCAATATTTGTATCTGTCACACCCCCAAAATCCACACGCGGAGTATCACCGCTTGGAGGCGTGACTGACCAGGATCAAGCCACCAATCATATTGAACATATAAGTAAATACTAAAAATCATTCATCAATACGAAAGGTGTTTTCAAAACCAAACATCAACAAGTGTGTAGCGGAAGCATAAGTATGTAAACCCAATGTAAATAGTAAATTCAAATGTTTAGATAGATAACATGGCATCATCGATCCATGTCCCACAACGACCTGCTCCTCCCTGTGCAAGCTCCATATGTACATAAGGTCCTGCAAGGCATGCAAGAGAGAGAGTCAACAACTAGTTGAGCGAGTTCACAGTTAATAGTTCAGTAATAGTATAGCGTGAGTAGTAGTATGTTCGTTCGTTACAAAGTATCGTATTATTTCCCATCGCGGCCTTCCCGGCAGGTGTGCGAAGATGTTGGGGAATGTTTTTCCCCAAGTATTCTAGACTAGGTTTATTTGTATCGCGGCCTCTCCAGGCAGGTGTGCGAAGATTTGTAAATTTAGTTCGCGGCCATCATACGGCAGGTGTGCGAAGTCAGTCATAATATCGCGGCCAATCCTTGGCAGGTGTGCGAAGATCGTTCAATAAGTGTTACTAGTCTAGCAGTAGGTTCTATCATTTATGTATGTACAGTAAATCATCAAATCCCCATTCCCACCCCGGGAACCCCATGCCTTGGCTTGTGTGAACTCACCTTGGTTTGCTCGGTATGCTAAGTTTGCGCTCAAAGTAAATCAATCACGTCCTAGAGTATGCACGTATACATAATCAGTTTGTAGTCACAAAGTTGTTCACGTATAAGCATGTAACACGTAATCACAATCATACAAATCATGTTTAACATTTAACGGCAGTTAGTTAATTCAGTTAAGTCTTACGGAAACAGTTACTGTATGAATTACCCAGGTCGGCGAAACACCCTCTGTTTCGCCGTGAGCCCCTTCGACGAATCCCAATCAGTTTCGTCAAATCAGTTTCGTGAAGGCATCAGTTACGCCATAATCAGTTTCATGCAGAATCTTAGCAGCCGTCAACATCATACAAAAATCATACAGTTATCATCATACAGAAGCATATGGGATTTATTCAGAAATCATCAATAATCATCAATATACCAAGACTATCTATTATCAATAACAATTATGGAAAAGCCTAATCCCCACCATCAGTTTTCGATGACAACAACAATAATTTATCAATCAAAATTTACACAGTCGTTTGAATAGTCAATCATCTGCTCAATACAAATCACCAGCAATACGTAATCATTAGACACCCAACAAAAGTGATCATCATGCATTGACTTTAGTACAATCGGTCCAATCATTCTCCAATATTATCCATTCATTCATTCAATATAAAAAGGGTTTCACCTATTTCTACAATATGTCAGTAAACCACATGTTGAACAATTAATGAAGTTCAGTAGATCACATCCATACACTTCCATGTAACAGGTTTATATAATCATTCACAGCATTCGATTGTCAAACAGTTATTAGTGATTTAATATTTAGCCAAATCTTATCATGCATAACAGAATAACACGTCCAAAAACATCCAATTGAAAAACACTAACCGAAACAAAGGATGATCAAGTAGGGGATTCGACTTCGAACGAGAGGAGCAGCCGTCGGTTTCCAAAGGAGAGCGAGGGAGAAAGAGATGTTTAGGGTTTCTGGTTATCGAATTCGTATACTAAATAAAACAAGTCCCATATTTAGTGGGTGAGGGGGTTTTCGAAGGGTTCTAGTATCTTGTTTTAAATATGCCAAAACACTAAAACAACTATTTTATTAACATACACACATATTTTACACATTACAAATCTCATAGACATTATATGCACATCACGTATATAATCAATACTTTATGAACGCGTATTAAGTGGATTAGAAACCTTGGAAACTCGGGTTGTCACAGTATCCCACAAATATCTATGAACTTTGGTAGCAACACTTTGCTCTATATTCATACCTAATGAATATCCACCAATCTAAATTCATAATAGTCTTACATTCATATTTGTTCCCACAAGTATGATCGACTACAGACATTTAGAATAAGCAACTTATTCACGGATTTAAACATGCGAAAAATGGAACATAACTCAACATACCATAAAGAGTTATAATAACAATTGTTCCAATATCCAAATACAAAATAGATCAAATCCAATCACTAGAATATCGAAGTCCTAAGGCACAAGTATGACCCTTTCATGCTTTGCCCTTTCAAGGAGCTTCGTGAGTGGATCCGTAATATTTTGATCAGTGTGAACTTTGCGAATACATATCTTTCCCTTTTTCAACTTTTTTTTTTGGGTAAAGGGTTACCCCGGTGATTCTATTATATACAACCGCCAAATAAGAACAAGTAGTGAGGATGAGTTCCCCACTAGTTCATATACAGGACATGCCCCGTATATGTAAACAAAAAGCAAAACAAAACAAGTTACCACCTCAATCTAGCCTACTACAATCATGATAATGACTAACTAGTAGACAAACGAAAAAAACTAACAAACGACGTCAACCACCATCATCAAAAATGAAATTGCTACCAACCGGCAGCCCCTTTGCATGAAACAGAAGCCACCTATCCATTGGACACCTTTATGTGAGAGGTGCTTGCCCCTGTACTGGAAGACGTAGGATGTGTACCCGATGTCATAAACTCCTTCGTTTCATCATATACATTATCTACCTCATCATCGTCAGACTCCGCATTTAGCTCACGTCCCCCTTTAGATCTCCCTTGGAAGGAACCCCCGTCCCCCCCCAACAAACCCAAGAGCACTAAAAGAATTGTGTGTTGGAACCTTGGACGAGCTAGTAAACCGCGCATTCACATAGGAAGAACTCACTGCCTTTTTCTTTTTATCCATAGGTCTATATTCAAACTTGGCCTTTTGATTGTTAACTTGAAAACCGCTCTTCTTTACATTCTTCTTTGTCTTGACTTCCGTATATCCATCCTCATCTACTTTCTGATTGTTTGTAGGAGGTTTCACTGTCGATCGAATGCCCTTATGACACTCCTCATAATCATGCCCAAAAACACAGCAATGGGCACATCTCGGGGGTTCCCATTCATACTCCAACCTAATCGTCTCAGTAACATATTTATTCCCATCCAATTCAGGAATAGCCATGGTAAGAGTCTCTTTCAAATCCTGATCAGCCGATATTTCAATGAGAGCCCTAGCATAGCTGCTCCTTCCCCAAGCCTCATTACACATATCAATAGTATACGAATCAAGCCGCACAGGATTTCCAATTTTTGAAGCCAGCATGCTTAAACCATCATCAGAATATGCCACTAGAGGGACGTCATGCAATTTAACCCACACTGCAACCTTTTTAACTTCTTCTTTTTTAAGAGTGTTTGTAGGGGACCAAATGTTGAGAAACATAGGTTTGTTACGGATCATCCAGGGACCCCCTTCAAGAACAACATCCATACCCTTTCTGTCTTCAAACTTGAAGAAAAAGAACCCATTTGAATTCATCATAGTTTTCTGAAGACCATGTTTCTTCCAATTTGTTCTCACAAAGTGTTCAACTACTGGATACGCAATTCTATCCCCCAGAAAATAACCATAAAGAGTGTTAGCTAACCTGTTATTAACCTGGCGAACAGAATCAATCGGAAGCACTACATCCACTCCATCCATTGAGACATCTGAGTTTAGAGAACGAAACTTGACTTTAGGAACTTGTTCAGCCGCATCATTGGCCTTCCTAGCAAATTTATCATCATTCTGTTTCTGAATTAAATCACTACCACGCTTAATATCCCCCTGCTCGAACTGTTCATTTAGGACCACATCCGCATAAGATTGGACATGAGCATTATCATCTTGTATCTGATCTTGAACTCGAGTAGGACTAACATCCTTCAACGGTAGCACAAATGCTACCTTTCGTTTGTCAAACACCTTCGCATAAATCTGATTAGGAGAATCAGAACTGCCAATAACATGCTCAGAATCATTAAGCGGCATCATAAAACATACCTTCTTATTCGGCAATTCAGCAACCCTAGCCGGCTTAAGTGATATTTGTCTAGGCTCAAATGGTTTACCATCAATGTTCTTAATCTTTGTCACAAACACATTAGAATTTTCTGCATCTTGGCCATCCATAACCACAAAAGTGATTAATAGTTTACGTTGATAAACAATCAGCGAAAGAACAGATGTTGCTGGAACCCTAACGAGAATCGGTCAGCCGAATAAACTTAATCAGCGACAAAATATGCAGGCTGCCGAAACCCTAGTCGTTTACAAGCAACCACTCCGCAGATGATCCGTCTTCAATCAGAAATCAAAACGAAAAAAGAAAAACGGAACCCTAAAAACGAATCCCTGACCTGATTACTAATGTTTAACGTCTAAAGGATGAAAACCCTTAGATGCTAAGTAAGATCGATCAATACCAGGAACAGCTTTAATCTTCTAGGGTTTCACGATGTCTCCAAAATCGCCCAGAGCCCCATCGGCTTCTTGATCTTTTCCATTCATGTAATCTTCTTCCCCTTTTTTCAACTTCATCCCTTCTGTAGTTGAAACTACGCTCAATGTGCCTAGTCTTTTGATGTATACGAGGTTCCGTGATTTAAGCAATCATACCATCGTTATCACAAAGATCACTAGGGGTCCTGAATGGTAGGGACTACCCTTAGATCGGAAATAATTCAAGTGGCAGATCCACATGAATCATCTCGATCAATAAAGCGGTGATGTATTCTTATTCCGTAGTGGACAACGCTACCCTGATTGTGATCGAGGACCATTTCGATCAGTTTGGAAACTCGTATCCATGTGACCCTTTACAACGAGTTCCTCTTCACCAGATCCATATATTAGAAATATATCCTTAGTCCTTCTAAGGTATTTCAATATATTTTTAACAGTAACTCAATGACCGTTACTCGCTGGTATCTTCTTGTCATGCTTAAAGCGCATAACTTGTCCGGTCTAGTGCATATCATTACATATATAATGAATCCTATAGCTGACGTATATGAGATTCCTTTCATTATTTCTTGCTCATCCTTTGAGCTTGGACATTGAAACGCATTCAGTATTGTCCCCTCTTTGAATAGGTACCAAACCTTTCATAGAGTTCTCTATCTTGAACCCTTTCAAGACTTTGTCAATGTATGCACTTTAGTTTAAACCTATCAAGCGCCTTGATCTATCCCTATAGATCTTTATTCCCAAAATATAGGCAACTTCACCAAAATCCTTAATGGAAAAACAACTTCCAAGCTAGGTTTTTACACCTTCCTTGTTTGGAATGTCATTTCCAAATAGTAGAATGTCATCGACATACAGTACTAAGAAAGTGATGATGCTCCCACTAGCCTTCATATATACACAAGTTTTATCGACGTTCTTGATGAATCCATATTCCCTAATCTCTTCATCAAAACGGTGATTCCAACTTCTAGATGCTTGTTTCAATCCATAGATTGATATCTTTAACTTGCATACTTTGTTAGGATGTTTTGGATCGACAAAACTTTCAGGCTGAACCATATAGACATCTTCCTCAAGATATTTATTAAGGAAAGCCATTTTGACATCCATTTTCAAATCTCATAATCATATTATGAAGGTATGGCAAATAATATCCTAATTGACTTTAGCATCGCCACAGGCGAGAAGGTCTCATCATAATCAACCCTTTGAGTTTGAGTGAAACCTTTTGCTACAAGTCTTGCTTTGTAAGTATCCAAGTTACCATGCATATATGTTTTCTTCTTGAAAACTCACTTACTTCCAACCATTTTGGAGTTAAGAGGCGGCACAACCAATTCCCATATTTGGTTGTCATACATGGATTGCATCTCTACGTTCATGGCTTCAAGCCATTTGTCACAATCGGATTTTGACATTGCATCATGGTATGTGGTAGGTTCACCCGAATCTACCACGTAGCATCCATCCATGAAAAATCCATATCTCTCAGGTGGACTACTAATTGTACCAGATTTGCGAACGTTTTGTGTGTAATGATCAACCACTTGATCGTTTTCAACAACCTCTTGTTGATTGCTAGTATTTAACCAAACGTGTATCGGCTTGTGGTTCTTGATCCTTATCAAGTTCCACTGTTCTACTAATTCCTTCCACAATGAACTTAGCTTTCAAGAACTGAGCCTTTCGAGCAACAAATACCTTTTGCCCTGTTGGATCATTGAAACAATGTCCTATACCATCTTTAGGATATCCTACAAAGATACACTTAGTGGATCGTACTTTTATTTGTTTGGGGTGTATTGCTTCACATAAGCTTCACAACCCATACTTTTAAATATAATAATGATGGAGCCCTTCCATGTCATATTTGAAAAGGTTGTCTTATCCACTATCTTGGTTTAGGCCATACGGGCCGCGGAGAGCGAAGCGTAACCACAAAATGATAGATATAATGCGCTCCTAGCCATCATAGATCGAACCATATCTAAATAGAGTTTGATTCCTCCTCTATCGAAACGAAGAACTTTGATTGAGTTAATTTTGTACTTCACCTTTTGAAAAACTTTGAACATTTCAAAACTTCAACTTTGTGTCATAGCAAGTACACATAACCATAACTACTATAGTTGTCGGTAAAAAAATAATGAAGTATCTTTCACCATTCCTAGTCATTGGCTTAAAAGGATCACATACATTCGAATGTATGATACCTAATAAATCTTTTGCCCTTTCCCACTAAGGGATTACTTGGTCATTTTACCTTGTAAATAAGATTCGCATGTATCAAATGAACCAATTTCATTTGTTTCCAAAAGATAATTCTTTCGGACTGTTTACATGCGACATCTGTTTATATGACCAAGGCGATAATGCCAAGGATAGGTCTTACTCAAATCCATTTTGAGTTTCTTGGTGATTGATTGGTACATTAAACTATCAAATGATGTATTATTATGAACCGATTCATAAATACCATTTGAAAGCATAGGTTTAAAGTAAAACATGTCATTCATCGATATAAATGTCAATGTTTGCAAACTTTAAGTCAAAAACATATTGTCTTATAAGGGAAACTTGAATAATGTTCCTAGTCAAACTAGGAGCATTCAAGACATTTTAAAACAATTTTCCAAACCATTTGGAAGTTTCAAAACATAGTCTCCTTTCTTGTAATGCTTATTTCTTTTGAACCTTTTGCAATGAATTGCAAATATGAGTTCCACATCCGGTATCTAATACCCATGTGTTAGAAGAAATATCATTAAGGTCAATATGTATCATTAAGATTGTACCTGATGTTTGCCCTGCATCCCTCTTGTTTTTCAACTCTTTGAGATAGGTTGGACAATTCATTTTCAAATACCCTATCCCACCATACTCAAAGCATGGATCGTTCGTGGCAACCTTTGCCTTCTTCTCTTTTGGTTTCGGTGGTTTTGCTTTAGTCTTTCTAATCATTTCCCTTTGAATTACTCGTTTCCATTTTCAACATTTGCTTTGGTGTCGGGGTGATGCCCTTTCTAGTTGCCACCCTCATTGATCGTTAGAATGGATAAAACCCTTTTATCCATATTGAGCCTTTCTAGGTGATCAATGTGGCTTTTCATCTTAAAGACATAAGATGAGACTGATTGGTTTTCCTCCATTCGACATGCATGAAGCACTCGAACCGTTTCGAAGCGTTCTACCCTTGCATATTGTAGGAACATTTCCTTCAATTGGGTAATCATGTCGTATGCTCATGATGTTCAAAACCTTTTGAATCTCGGGAATCATAATTCCTAACATGAGGCAAGAGGTTTGCGTAGTATCCTTGATATACTTAATCCAATCGTTTTAGGCATCCTTATCTTCCATAAGATTTTTATCGGGATTAGGATCGTTTTCAATGATAGGTTACGGACGGTTTGGGTAATTTTGTTAGCGGCCATCTACAAAATTTTACAAGGTTCAATTTTAGTATTTTCGATATTATTATATTTTAATCATTAATACCCTTTTATGTCTCATACAATTAATAATTAAAATCTAGAATCCAACGTTACATTTAAATATTGGTTAGGTGACCTTTATCCCTCTATTTAAATTAACAAGGTAGTCAACGTTTGACAATTGCAACCCTTTGCAACTTCTAGCCATATGGGATCGGTTAAACATCTTCATGTTTAGTTGGCATGTTTAATCCCATCAACACCTTTTGTTCGCCATGCTTCGGTGACCCTAAGTTCATGGTTTCCAAATCAAGTCGTCCAACTTACACACACGTGTGAGTTTATACACATAAGTGGTTAGGTGACCTTTATCCCACAAACATGGTAAACCCATCTCGAATATACAAGTTCCCTCAAATGTGGTTAGGTGACCTTTATCCCACAATAAGAGTTCCCAAGTGATTCGAGTGTTGTATAAAAGGATGGTGTTTGACTTCTTTTTATAAAAGGGATTTTTGAGTTTTCAAAAATTATAGTTTAAAAAACTTTATGTACCATATATTTGCATGCATTCAAATCCTTGGTACTTTTGTGAAAATAAAATTTCAAGGTTCTTTTTGATAAAAACCCATTTTATTATAAAATCATTAATTTTTAATAACCTTTAATTAACCAATTGTAATGATTTTTCAAAGAACCATTTTTAAGCTTGTTGTTGATTATTAGTTTGTTAAGCATGCATATCCAAATATCATCCAAACAATAAAATAAGCAACCACACAAGCATACCACATATATCAATAGGTGCATAACTATAACCAACTATTTTGACCACACTTGTTAGCCGAAACAAGTGTGTCAAAAGGTCCTTCCTAAGGGTGAATATTGACACAAATAATGTGTCGTTGAACTCCCACTTGATCCCGCATCCAAATGCTTCAAGTCTTCTTCTTGTGTTGTGATTTATCCACTTTCTTTGGGCTTCCAAATGTCTTTTATATTCAGCTCCAAACTCCTTTGGACTTCAAAAATGTGTTTTGGTTATCGGGCTAAAATCCCGTTAAGAACTATGAAGTCCTTTAGGCCCGAAAGTAGCCAAAACCAAAACCGCATTTTGTGTGCATCTTCTTTTACAAAAAATTATCCTAATACACTTTTCTAGTAAAAACAAAATGCACCTAATCTATTTATTTACATGCAAAATGAAAATAAATAAATTACATAACTTTACAAATGGAAGAACAAAAATAATAATTATTACAACCTTTGAAATAATTAAACACAAATCACAACCACAAATATTCAACATATTCACATTAGGTCATGGCTAGGTTATGAACACCAAATATATATATATATATATATATATATATATATATATATATAGGATAAAGATAGATAAAAAACCCTCAAATTCTTAGAAAACTCTGAAAACCCAAATGGGAACCCATTTTTACCCCACTTCCCGACATTTTTTTTTTGAAAAAAATAACACATGTAATATACATGTTTTAGAGTGTCTTGGGCAAAAAAAAACAAAAAAGCGCCGAAGGGATTTTTTTAAAAAAAATAAACAAATTTCAGCCATGTCCGGTCGACTAACATGTGTTAGCCAAAAATGACAGAATTTGCTGAATTTTTTTTTTTTTTTTTAAAACATCCCCTCGGCGCTTTTTTGATTTTTTTGGCCCAAAACTCTTAAAAACATGTATATTACATGTGTTAATTTTTTCAAAAAAAAAAATGTCGGGAGGTTGGGTTTTCTAAGGTTTTTCATATATATAGGGTTTTCTATATAACCCTCCCCTATATATATATATATATATATATATATATATCCAATTATATAAATTTCAAGAAGCAAAATGGTTCCCTTTTACAACCTACAATTTTTCGGTCAAGAATGAAAAACCGAAAAATGTGGGTTTTTGTCCAAACAAAACAAATCATCAATATGACATAATTTTTCAAGATTCATTTATGCATGTAAGAATATAATCTTGAAAAACAAAGGGATAACCATGGTGAAAATTTCGGCCATAGGGTTTTACCCAAACCCAAAACCCGAAAATTTCATATCCTATGAAGCATGCACTCATATAAGCGGCTCTGATACCACTGTTGGGTTTTTGACATGTTTATCAAAGTATTTTATCCATATAAAATAAAAATGCAGCGGAAATAATTATTTTAAAACATGTTACTTACAATATATAAAACTCATTTTATATATAAAACCCAATCCCGGATCCATACACGAACATGCATGCTATCAAAATAAAACACAACCATAGAGTGTTTAGAATAACCACGTAAGATGATGGCTGTTTTTCTCTCTAAACCTTGGCGATTTTGAAGCCTCCCGTAATCCTTGATTCAACCGTGATTCTTCTTTGTGATCTCTTGCATAACAGTCTGTGATTGGAGATTTGATTCTTCAAATCTCTATAACGAACTAGTTAGCAACTGTGACCAATTTTGAATTAGGGTTTTATTTCTTTTCTTCTTTTCCAATCGCCTCCTTAGTGTTTAGTTTGATTCTCTGATTTATTAATCCTGTTGTTTTTGATTGCGGTTAACTGAGATTAACTTAGCTAGATCGAAAACTCTAGATTAATTTATTAAGGGTTGAAAATTTTCACTAGGGTTTTAAGAGGTTTAGGGTTCTTGGTTGCTGCATGTGTTTGGTGTTTTCGTTTGCTTTGATCGTTGGTTCTTATGCATGGAGAGAAATAGGGATCAGAGTTTGGAGGATCTAGGGTTCCATTCCTTTACTGAAAAACTACATGGTGATATTTTTATTACTTCGAAAAGTGATAAAGTTTCGGATGCACAGGATGTACGGGGTAACATGTCTTCGTTTGGGAATACTCTTGATGCTAGGAAGTTAAAAATTGATGGAAATCCGATTCTGCCTAGAAGAGGAGTTGTTCAATCAGAGCAGATAAGGATAAATATTATTGATGAATTGGAAAAAGTTACGGTTCCAGTTCCAGTGCAAGATGTAAGCAGTAATTCTGATTCGAAAATGGAGGATGGTGCGACCAAAGTTTCTTATGCGGATAAGGTTAAAAATGTTCCTTCAGGAAAAAGAGAAGTTAACTTCAGGAAAATGGAGTCGGGAGAGTCAAAACCTGATGCGGATGTGGTCATTCCTAGGGAGGTAATTCGTAAGGTTCAGGAGAGATTTGTCAATGTTTTATATGGATATTTTTTGGGTAATCGGCTTCCATTCCCTGTGGTTGAATATTATGCTAAGAATGTATGGGCAAAATATGGATTTGCTAAACTCATGATGAATTCTGATGGATTCTTTTTCTTTAAATTTGATTCTAAAGAGGGTATGGCAAAAGTATTAGAAGGGGGGCCTTGGTTGATCAGGAAAGTGCCGTTGATTCTTAATGTCTGGTCTCCGTCTGTTAGCCTTAAGAAGGAAGGTATTAAACTAGTGCCGGTATGGGTAAAGCTTCATAATGTTCCAATAGCGGTATATACTGATGACGGATTAAGTTTATTAGCTTCGAAAATAGGAGAGCCAAAACGTTTGGATGGATATACAGCTGAGATGTGTTCGGAGAACTGGGGAAGGAGTAGTTTTGCTCGAGCGTTGATTGAAATAAATGCGGATCAAGATCTTAAGGAGCAGATTGTTGTTGCTATTCCAAAATTAGATGAAGAGGGGTATATGAACGAAATTGTGACTGTTGAGTATGAGTGGAAGCCACATCGATGTTCATTATGTTGTGTGTTTGGTCATAATGACCAAATGTGTGGCAAGAATGAATCAAAAAAGGCTAAACAAGTAGTGGTTGATGATGAAGGTTTTACTATGGATAAGAGGAAGATGGCTCGTGTGGGTGTCATGCCTAAGAAACCAAAGCCGAAATTTATATACAAGCCAAAAATCAATAAGTTTGGCCCAAGTACTTCTGGTACAAAGGAAAGTAATGTCAACGTGAAGACAGTTGAAAATGTTAAAACTCGTAATTCATTTGAGGCTCTTTCTAAGATTGATGGGCAAGAGACTTTGGAAGCTAATGAGTTGATGGGAAATATTTATAATACAAATGGGAAGCAAGTGAAACTGGATGATTATGGTCAGGGGTTAAAACCTGGTACTATGCCTAAAAAAGATGGTACTCATGTGGATGAAGTTTTTGAACCTAACATAACGGAGATGTCTAAATTTATGGGTTATATCCCGACTGAAAGTCGGCCTGAGGGGGCAAGCACTCCCGGTTCTGGTAGTCTCAATGGTTAGTGTGGCGACTTGGAATATAAGGGGTTTAAATCGTCCCCTGAAACAAAATGAAGTTCGTTTTTTTATTGGTGAAAATAATCTTAAAGTTTGTGCTGTTCTAGAGTCGCATGTTAGTATTGGCAATTTAGACAAAGTGTGTAAGGGTGTTTTCAGGAGCTGGAATTGGACATCGAATGGGGGTGTTTGTCAACGTGGAACCAGAATTATATTGGGTTGGGATGCGGATGAGGTTCAACTTATGGTGTTATCTCAATCGGATCAGGTGTTACATACTCAGATTCATCTTAAAGCTGATTCTAAAGTTTTTCTTTGTTCCTTTGTTTATGCTGAGAATAAGTATCAGGAGCGTAGAACTTTATGGGAGGATCTTAATAAACATAATTGTTTAGCTCATGATAAACCTTGGGTAGTGTTGGGGGATTTTAACTCGGCTTTAAATATGGAGGATTGTTCGTCTGGGACGTCAAGTCATACCATAGGCATGAGAGAGTTTTTTGATTGTGTTCAAACGTCGGAGCTCTTGGATATTAAAAGCTACGGTCTTCATTACACGTGGAATCAGAAACCACGTGAGGGGATAGGAGTCGTTAAGAAGATTGACCGTGTTATGGGCAATGTGACGTTTATGGATGTTTTTCCGGATGCGTATGCTGTTTTCCAGCCAGCCCGTGTTTCAGATCACACACCTTGTGTTCTGAAACTTTCCTCTAGTACCCGTTTAAAGCAGAAGCCGTTTAAGTTTCCAAATTTTTTGACATCCAAAGTGGAGTTCAAGCAACTTGTTTCAGCTGAATGGTCAAAAAGAATCCAAGGTTATACCATGTTTTCGGTTGTTAAAAAGTTGAGAAATCTGAAACCTGGTTTTCGTAAATTGTTGCATCAGCAAGGGAACCTTCATGATAAAGTTTGCCGGTTGCGTAGGGAGCTAGATGATATCCAGAAACTCATTGATGCTGATCCGTTAGATGGGGATATCCGTGATAAGGCTGCTAAGTGTCTTCGTGATTTTCAGGTGGCGGCATATGATGAGGAGTGTTTTCTAAAGCAGAAATCCAAAGTAGAGTGGCTCTGTGCGGGTGATTCGAATACTTCTTATTTTCATAAATGTGTCAAAAGTAGGAATGCTAGAAACAAGATAAGTTGTATTAAAGATGTGCAAGGGAACCGGTTTGAAGGGGATGATGTTCAGCAAGCTCTTGTCACTCATTATTCGAATTTCTTGGGCATGACTATTATGGGTTCAGGAGTTGTGGATGCTGATTTGTTTACTAACACACTTAGTCAACATTCAGCGGATCATATGATTAGACAAGTGACTCGGGAAGAGATTAAACAAGCTATGTTTAGTATTGGTGAAAATAAAGCCCCTGGTCCTGATGGGTTCACTTCGGCGTTCTTTAAGCAGGCGTGGGATATAGTGGGTGATGAGGTTTCGAGTGCTATTCTTGATTTCTTTGAGAATGGTAAAATTTTAAGGGAAATAAACCATACTATTATAGCTCTGGTTCCTAAGAAGGATACTCCGAATTCGGTTCTTGACTACCGTCCTATATCGTGTTGTAATGTGCTTTATAAGTGCATTAGTAAGATAATAACGGATAGAATTAAGGGGTGCCTGGATAAGTTGGTTAGTGTTAACCAGTCGGCGTTTGTTCCAGGTAGAAAAATCTCAGATAATATTCTTCTTACTCAGGAGTTGATGCACAATTATCACCTGAATAGAGGTCAGCCGAGATGTGCTTTTAAAATTGATATCCAGAAGGCGTATGATACGGTTAGCTGGTCTTTTCTTGAAAATATCTTGCTTCGTTTCGGGTTTCATCATAAAATGATTAGTTGGATTATGGCTTGTGTTTCTACGGTGTCCTATTCGTTAAGCATCAACGGGGAGCTTCATGGGTATTTTCCAGGGAAGCGTGGTCTTAGACAAGGTGATCCTATGTCACCTTATCTTTTCACGCTTGTTATGGAGGTTCTGACCCTTCTCCTGAGACAAGCTGCTTCGGCTACGTCGTTTAAATTTCATGCTCACTGCTCTAAACAGAAGATAATAAACGTTTTGTTTGCTGATGATTTGTTTTTGTTCTCTCATGGTGATTGCGTTTCGGTGAAGAGGTTGAAAGAGGCTCTTGATAAATTTTCGGAGATGTCGGGTCTACTTCCCAGCTTGCCTAAGAGCACGGTTTTCTTCAGTAACGTTCCTCGTTCGTTGAAAGACCAGATTTTGCATTTAATGCCGTTTCAAGAGGGTTCGTTGCCTGTTCGTTACCTTGGCGTTCCATTGATTTCAACGAGATTAGCTGCTAGAGATTGTAAAATTCTGCTCGATCGTATGGAGAGGAGAATAGATAATTGGATGACTAAGTCGTTGTCGTTTGCAGGGAGGCTCCAGTTAATTAATTCTGTTCTTGCAGCCATGTATTCTTACTGGATGTCTGTTTTTATGCTCCCTATGAGTGTTATAAAGGATCTGGAGAAAAGATTAAGAAGATTCTTATGGAATGGAGGGAATCAGGGATCGGTTCGTGCTAAAGTTGCATGGAAGGAGGTGTGCATGCCGAAAGAGGAGGGCGGTTTGGGTATTCGTAGTATCATGGATGTTAATAGAGCTCTTTTGACGTCTCATATCTGGAGTATAATTACTAAACGTCCTTCTCTTTGGGTTCAGTGGATTCACACGTACAGGTTAAAAGGTAAAAAATTTTGGGAGGTGCAGTGTCGGGGCAACATTACTTGGGGATGGCGAAAGCTTTTGTATATCCGTCCTATGGTTCGTCCTTTTATTTGGCAGTCTATTCAAAGTGGTCGACAAACCAACGCTTGGAGTGACAACTGGTGCTCTTTCAGCCCGCTTCGGTCTTTTATTACTCCGAGAATGATAGCTAACGCTGGTTTTTCTTTAAACTCTTCGGTGGCGGATCTTATTGATGAAACTGGTCATTGGCAATGGCCTCAGGCGTGGTATGATCTTTTCCCGGTTCTTATAAATATTGATAATTTACATCTTATGCCTGATTTGGAGGATAGAGTTCGTTGGAAAGATTTGGAAGGTAACTTGCAAGTCTTTGGTTCTTGGGAAGTTTGGAATACTTTGCGGAATAGAGCTGATAAACTTACTTGGGTTAAATCAGTTTGGTTTACTCAATGCATTCCCAGACATTCGTTCCATTTATGGTTGGTTATCAAGAACAAGTTGAAAACGCAAGATAGGATGGCGGTTTGGGAGGCGGGTAGTGCTACAAATTTACGGCTCATGTGTTGTCCCTTATGTAGTCATGATCGTGATTCTAGGGATCACCTATTCTTTCAATGTCCCTATGCTTCTGAAGTTTGGGGTTTGGTTAGGAATATGGTTGACATGGAGAGTGTCACACCCCGACCGCGTAAAACAACAAATCGCGGCGGAAACATCGGGGCGTGTTGCGACAGAATTAATTGTCTCATAACCATGGCATACAAAGTTTTATTTATTTATTAAACAAGGGTGTTTCATTGTTTCAAACAGGAAATTAAAGAGTTCAGAACATAATTAAACATAGTCTATCTTCTTTTAAAGTCTCTAAGGCACAGGTCCGCCCTAGTATCCTGATCAACATCCTATGGAAAAGCACCTGAAAACACATGTGAAAATAGGTACGTCAGCATAAAAATGCCTGTGAGATACATAGGTTTTGTGAAAATAAGATTCATGACTTATGTTTGAGAAAATGTTTAGTCATGAACCTTGTTATTTGCTTGTCTTGTAAATCATTTGAAAACAATAAGATCAGATGATATGTATAAGTAATTGTCAGGTTAAATAGATAACCATGTAAAAATGTGTTTGTATAAGATAAGTTGTTTGTAAATCAATGTCTTGTGAAAAGTATGTTATTTGTATAAAATGTTCTATGTCTCAAACTGAAATGATTCAAATAACGTTACGCCATGTAATACCATACAAACACTTATATATAGGAAGTACCAGCGGCGTATCCACCATGCTTGTATCATATTACACACGCATCGTTACTTAATCACTTAACAAACCAAACCAACCAATGTAAGAAGTCTATGTTTAACCAAATTGTCAATGTATTGAATAATATGTCAAAGTGTTCATGTCAAGATGTAAATCATGTAGTATGTAAAACCAATGTCAAAAATGTTTGTGTCAAATGTAAATCATGTCAAAATGTCTATGTCAAATATCCATGTCAAATGTCTATGTCAAATATCCATGTCAAATGTCTATGTCAATTATCCATGTCAAATGTCTATGTCAAAATGTCCATGTATGGCAAGTGAAATGTCTCAACTAAACCATATGCACAAAAACAAAGTATTGAAGTAAAACTTGGTTTAAATCAAAGCTATGTTTTGTGTAAATGCATGCAACTATTTAATATGAACATTTATGTGGTATTGTGAATATGCATACATCCAAGCCTGGCGACTGTGGTGATAAAACCCTTTAAACAAATTAAAGGTCTATCTGTCTAAATGTCAACGAATTCGGTCATTCCTTTCTGTCCCCTTACCCTGGGATGTCCGGAACGGGAGTTGTCAATTCCTATGGTACCACTACCTACTAACGAACGGCGTAGCTAATGTTAATGGATATATTGTCCCATGTAAACAAACCAAATGTCATAACAAAATGTGAGCATGTGAAAACAATGCACTAAGTATGTAATCAAATGAACATACATAGCGTGAAATGTCATGTAAAACGATGTACTAAGTAATGCACACAATGGGCATACCTAGCATGAAATGTCATGTAAAACGATGTACTAAGTAATGCACACAATGGGCACACCTAGCATGAAATGTCATGTAAAACGATGTACTAAGTAATGCACACAATGGGCATACCTAGCATGAAATGTAATGTAAAACAATGTACCAAGTAATGCACACAATGGGCACACCTAGCATAAGATGTAATGAAATCATGTACTATAATGTACTAACGAACATAGCAGTATATGATGTGAAAACTGGAAAGCAGGAAAGTAACAAGTAGGCACATGTGTTCCACCCCAAAACAGTTTGGAAAACAGTAAAAGAGGGGGGTTCTATGTACTCACCTGAGATTGCTCAGATGTATTGAGATAACCACCAAGCAATGCTAGAGATCACGGAATCAAACGGCACCTAATATAGGTAACTATGTTAATAAACCGGACCTAAATCGGAAGATCGGATAGAATGAGGTTTCGTAAACCAAACGAGTATAGGAACTCGTGTGATATGGTTTAACAAACCCTACATACTAAGACGAAACTTAACCTAAGTGCTTGTGACCCATTACGACCCGTTTAGGTAGCTTATGCTACCTTAACGCGTCGTTCGCGTAAAACGCGTTTGGAACGCCTAACATTTGTGACCACAAGGTATAACCTCGGAAGGTTACAACTATGGTCACCTAATGTGTTTGGTCGGATCCTAATGATCGACCAAATGGGTCGGGTTCGAAAGTATAAGCGATCGTTTAGATCGCTTACCTTACGACCCTATCTAAGCACTATACTAAAAGTGACGAGCTAAGCATGTTAGAACATGCTTAACTAAGTTTAGAAAACAGGTTTGGCATCAAAACAAACGGTTTTGATGCTCACGAGTAGTTTGGTTACAAAATACGCAAGAATACGTATTCTGCCCGAAACTACGGCTCGTCACTGAGCCTAGATAACGTGGTAATCAGTAGGTATAGTCACTAGGGACTATAACCATCGTGATCACGCTCACGTTATGAAGTTCAAACGAACTTCGCATCGACCATAAACTGGTCAATGCAGAAAGTCAAACATAGTTCGACTTTCGGGCTATAAAAGCGATAAAAGAACGAAGGAACACTTACAAAGGGTCCCCGCTAGTAAATCTTGATCGAGTAGCTCAGGTATGAAGTGATTTGCTTCAACTTAGAGCACTTTTAATCAGATTTGTGAGGAATGAGGTGAAAATGTGATGGGTATTTATAGGAAAAGTAGAGCCGTTAGGATCGTTTCTTGAATATCGTGCCACGATCCGAGCCGTACACTTGTCACAAAGTTGTGGTGGCTAAAAATGGACACCATAGGAGTTTAACAAGTGTCATTTGGCCTTTGGGAGGTGTTAAGGGCTGAATAAATGAGTTTATGCATTTTTTTTTCTATTTTTTTTTATTATTTTAGCAGTTTTGCAGTTTTGGTTCCTGTGTGCGTATCGTCGTGTTTTGGCACTTCTAACACCCGTCAAGCCCATTTTTAAGCTTCACAAGGATGTTAAAGTATAGGAAACATGAAAAATGCTCAAAAATATCTCGGATGTCGGTTCGTTTGGTCGTACGATCGCGATGTTCGCTTAATTACGACGGTATGCGCATAAGCGCGAAAAACGATCCAAATGACGCGACGAATGGATTTTTCTTAAGGCGAACACTAAAATATAATGTAGTCATGCTTACATAAATTTTTGGATGTCCAGATGTATTCATAACGTAAGTTATGCGCGAAAGTGCAAACTTGTGCACTTTTTGACACTTTTAGTCCCTGAATGTCCCAAAAGTTTATTTTAGCACACCGAACCCCTCAAAGCCTATTTCTAAGCTATGTCAAGGATATTTAAGGTGTGTTTAACTTATGGTTATGTTCCGGAATGTTCGTTACAGTTCAAATTGACATACTTTCGCAGTTTGTCATATTTAGTCCCTGTAAGCGAATTAACTTGTTTTTGCCATACCAAAGCCTTCAAAACTTATTTCTAAGTTATGTAAAGGTTATTTAAGGTATGTTGAGTATATGTTGATGTTCCGGAGTATTTCTCGCATTAAACTGAGTACGTTTACGCACTAGTTTGCGTATAATTCTCCAGAAAGCGATGTAGAGTTTGAAATTGGATAAAAGTCAAAACATGAAAAATGTAAAACATAACAAAACAAACATTGTGATCAAATAACATTGTTTTATTGATAACTGAACTGTTCATAGTGATTACAAGCGCAGTTGTTACAGTCTCCCCTACTTGTGGAAATTTCGTCCCGAAATTTATTTAGAGGAAACTCGTGAGAAAAGATGTGGATATTTCGCCTTCATTTGATCTTCGCATTCCCAAGTAAACTCAGGTCCACGTTTAGCTTCCCAGCGAACTTTGACCAAAGGAATGCGCTTGCGTTTAAGCCACTTGACTTCACGTTCCATGATTTCCACTGGTCTCTCAACAAATTTCAGTGTTTTGCCAACACGAATTTCGTCAAGCGGTATGGAGAAGTTCTCATCAGCTGTACACTTCTTGAGATTGGACACGTGAAAAGTTGGATGAACATTTCCCAGTTCAGGAGGTAACTCAAGTCTGTAGGCTACCTTTCCGATTCTTTCGACGATCTTGAATGGTCCAACGTATCTAGGTGCAAGTTTTCCTTTCTTTCCAAATCTGATCACACCTTTCCAAGGTGAGACCTTAAGTAATACTCGATCACCGACTTGAAATTCCAAGGATTTGCGTTTTGGGTCCGCGTAAATCTTCTGACGGCTTCTAGCTGCCTGAAGGTTATCACGAACTTTCTTGACCTTGTCAGTTGTCTCTAAAATGAGGGCAGGTCCAGTAAGTTGAGCCTCGCCAATCTCATTCCAGCAGACTGGTGAACGACATTTTCGACCATAGAGAGCTTCGAAAGGAGCCATTTTGATGCTAGTGTGATAACTGTTGTTGTAGGAGAATTCAATCAATTTCAGATGTGAATCCCAGCTACCACCAAAATCGATCACACAAGCTCTTAGCATATCCTCCAGAGTCTGGATTGTTCTCTCAGATTGACCATCCGTTTGCGGATGATAAGCTGTGCTCAGATTAAGTTGGGTCCCCATAGCAGACTGCATGGTTCTCCAAAAATGAGAAGTGAAACGAGCATCTCTGTCAGAAATGATGTTCAACGGAACACCATGTCGAGCTACAATTTCATCTACATAGATTTGAGCAAGTCTGTCAGTAGGAAAATCCTCGCGGATTGGCAAGAAATGTGCTGACTTTGTAAGACGATCAACGACTACCCAGATGGCATCATGACCTTTCTTTGTGCGCGGGAGTTTGGTAACAAGATCCATAGTAATGTTTTCCCATTTCCAAACTGGGATCTCTGGTTGCTCCAATAACCCCGAAGGACGCTGATGTTCAGCCTTAACCTTTAGACAAGTAAGGCATTTGGATACGTATAAGGCAATGTCTTTCTTCATACCAGGCCACCAATAGTGAATACGAAGATCCTTATACATTTTATCTGAGCCCGGATGAATAGAATAACGAGACTTATGGGCTTCATCCATAAGCAAGGTACGAAGATCATCTAGGCTTGGGACCCACAAACGGTCCATGAAGTAATATGATCCATTGTCCTTCAGTTCCAGAGCAGGTGTTATGTGATAGGGAAATTCCTTATCCATCAAACCTTGTGAAACACAAGATTGTTGGGCCTGAGAAATGCGTGCTTGGATATCGGATCGAGCTTGAATAACAGATTGAACACGTACACAATGAAGCTTAGTACGTTCCTTACGACTCAATGCATCGGCCACGACATTCGCCTTACCAGGATGGTAGCGAATTTCACAGTCGTAGTCGTTTAAAAGCTCAACCCAACGTCGCTGTCTCATGTTGAGTTCTTTCTGATTGAAGATATGCTGAAGACTTTTGTGGTCTGTGAAAACCACACATTTTGTACCATACAAATAGTGTCTCCAGATTTTGAGAGCAAAGACAACTGCACCCAACTCAAGATCATGAGTGGTGTAGTTCTTCTCATGAATCTTCAACTGCCTCGATGCATAGGCTATGACTTTGTTCCTTTGCATAAGAACACAGCCAAGACCCAATTTAGATGCATCGCAATACACGACAAAATCATCATCACCCTCAGGCAATGATAGAACAGGCGCATCGCAAAGCTTCTGCTTCAAGTGTTGAAAAGCTTCCTCTTGTTTGGATCCCCAGTAAAAGGGCATTTTCTTCTGAGTTAGAGCAGTTAGAGGAACTGCAATCTTAGAGAAGTTTTCAATGAAGCGGCGATAATAACCCGCTAGACCAAGAAATGAACGAACTTCAGTAGGAGTAGTAGGTGTATCCCAATCCTTAATCGCACTGATCTTGGAGGGATCTACATGAATACCTTGTTCGTTGATAATGTGCCCCAAAAATTGAACTTCTTTAAGCCAAAATTCGCACTTGGAGAATTTGGCGAAAAGTTGCTCTTTCTTCAGGAGTTCCAAAGTAAGACGAAGATGCTGCTCGTGATCAGCTCGTGTCTTAGAGTATATCAAGATGTCGTCAATAAAAACAATGACGAACTGATCCAAATAAGGTTTGCAGACCCTATTCATTAAGTCCATGAAAACAGCAGGAGCATTAGTCAAACCGAATGGCATGACTGTGAATTCATAATGCCCATAACGAGTACGGAATGCTGTCTTCGGAATGTCTTCTTCTTGCACCCGAAGTTGATGATATCCAGATCGCAGATCAATCTTCGAGAAATAAGAAGCGCCTTGTAACTGATCAAAGAGATCATCAATGCGAGGTAAAGGATATCGATTCTTGATGGTAAGTTTGTTAAGCTCACGATAATCGATACACATCCTAAAGGATCCATCCTTCTTCTTTACAAAAAGAACGGGAGCACCCCAAGGTGAAAAACTAGGACGTATAAAACCTTTGTCAGAGAGCTCCTGAAGCTGTTTAGACAACTCTTGCATCTCTGACGGTGCAAGACGATATGGAGCTCTGGCTATGGGATTTGCACCAGGTACGAGATCAATGCGGAACTCGACTTGGCGTGCTGGAGGTAGACCAGGTAAATCTTCAGGGAACACTTCAGAATAATCCCGAACGACAGGAATATCTGAAATAGACTTACCCTTGCCTTTATCTTCTGTAACATGTGCTAAGAAAGCCACATAGTTCTTCTGCAGATACTTCCGAGCTTTAAAACAAGACATGAGTCTGAGACCACCGATAGGCTTCTCACCTTGAACCTGCAGGATCTCGCCTGTCGAAAGCGGCACACGAACAATCTTCTCAGAACAAACTATCTCTGCGTGATGCTTGGATAACCAATCCATTCCCACAATAACATCGAAGCTTCCAAGTTGCATAGGCGCGAGGTCAATAGGAAAAAGATGGTCGTTAAGATTCAACTGGCAGTTGCGAAGAACAGAATCAAGAATAATGGGTTCACCACTAGCAACCTCTACTGTCAAAGATTTGCCTAGTTTCGTTCTAGACACGCGAAGCATTTGCTCAAAAGACAAAGACACGAAACTTTTATCGGCACCAGAATCGAAAAGAACAGATGCAGGCTGATTATTAATAAAGAACGTACCGTTCACCACATTATCGTCAGCCTGTGCCTCTTGGGCATTCATGTTAAAAACTCGGCCTCGAGCCGGAGCCGGATTCTGGTTCTGGTTCTGGTTCTGGTTGGCTAGCCTTGGACACCGGTTCCTGTAGTGGGTCAGATCCCCACAATTGTAACAAGCACCTGGTGGGTATTGTGGTCGTGCAGCTTGACCCTGTTGCGGAGCAGCTTGTTGAGCCGGGTTCTGAACCGCGGGATTCTGAGCAGATCGACAAAAATTGGCGAGATGGCCTGATTTCCCACAGTTAGTACAGAAACGGCATGGAAGTTGTGGCTGGTGGTGACTGTTGCATCTATTGCACAAAGGTGCATTCCCTGAATAGGGTCTCTTCGCTGGAGGCTGTGCGGGTTGGTTGAGAGCTGCCTGATTAGCTTGGGCAGTGATAGCAAAATTTTGAGAAGCCTTATGCTTCTTTGACCTCTTCGAAGAACTAGAGTTCTTTCCATTCAAGTTTTGACCTTTCTTGCTATCTTCCTTGTCAGCCGACTGCTTCTTGCCCTTGTCACCCTTCCTGTGTAGCTTTCCCTTTCTAATCTGCGACTCAGTCAATGTCGCAGATAGCTCGATCGCCTGACGAAGTGTGGCAGGGTTACTACCAGTAAGAATGTCTTGTACCGAGTCAGGTAGACCATCGATGTATCTCTCGATAGCCTTGTCGAGTGGGGTGACCATTGTTGGGCATAGCAGACTCAATTCTTCAAACCGATCAGTATAAGCCCTGTGCTCACCACTATCTTGCTTCAAATCATCAAACTCCTTCTCCAACGCTCGTTGCTCATGACGAGGACAGAATTCCCTCATCATAAGGGCTCTAAGTTCAGCCCATGTCTGTGCGAGAGCAACTTCTGCACCCCTGTCTCTCATAACCCCGTTCCACCATGTCAAAGCCCTCTTCTGAAATACGCTCGAGGAGAACTCGACCTTGCGATTATCCGGACACTGCACATGGCGAAAAGTATTCTCTATACTCTCGAACCACTGAAGAAGCCCAGTCGCTCCCTCAGAACCACTAAACTTGAGTGGTTTAGCCTGGTTAAAATCCTTGTATTTGCATGGAACATTGTTGTTGTTGTTGGCCTGGTTCCATTGAGCAAAGAGATTTGGAAACTGAGCAGCCATCTGCTGCGCAATAATTTTTGCCAGCTCGGCAGTCGCTATCTGATTCTCGCGTCGAGGAGGCATTCTAAAAGAGGAAAACATGAAAAGAAACGAGTGAGATGATTGGATGAAAAGAATGAGATGATAAAAACAAGAATTGCAAACAACATAGATGGTGGTCATTCGTCCGTATCACAAAGCAAACAAACGACTCACAGTGACTAATCAAAGTAAATGGGTCAAAAATAAAGTATAATGAAGACATGCTCGCCTATAAGTGAACACTCACTCCAAGAATTCCCAGGTAAGCACAACTGGTCTCGCGTCTGGTTGAGATGTATACGAAGTGCTTGCCTAGACAGAAAACCCAGAATACAGGCATTCACCCTTCCAGTTTGCACATGTTCACATTATTTAAAACCCAAAACGTTTGACGGGATTTTGAAAATTAGAAGGCACAAGGCCAAAAACCAATACTGAAAAGGGTTCAAAACCATAAAACAGAGGGTTCAAAACCTTACAATTGAGGGTTCAAAACCTTGTAAAAATTTATTCAAAAACAGATGATCGTTTTTCAAAAATCGTTTCGGAAAAATTTTGGTTCCTTGTTTTGTTAATCACCTAAGGATAGGTGATGTGCATGTTTTAAGATCTAAACACAAGATAACTTGTGTTAGGTTCCTAGAAAAGTTATAGTCTAGGTCAAAGCATTACTAATAACCTAATTCCCTATAACCATTGGCTCTGATACCAACTCTTCTGTCACACCCCGACCGCGTAAAACAACAAATCGCGGCGGAAACATCGGGGCGTGTTGCGACAGAATTAATTGTCTCATAACCATGGCATACAAAGTTTTATTTATTTATTAAACAAGGGTGTTTCATTGTTTCAAACAGGAAATTAAAGAGTTCAGAACATAATTAAACATAGTCTATCTTCTTTTAAAGTCTCTAAGGCACAGGTCCGCCCTAGTATCCTGATCAACATCCTATGGAAAAGCACCTGAAAACACATGTGAAAATAGGTACGTCAGCATAAAAATGCCTGTGAGATACATAGGTTTTGTGAAAATAAGATTCATGACTTATGTTTGAGAAAATGTTTAGTCATGAACCTTGTTATTTGCTTGTCTTGTAAATCATTTGAAAACAATAAGATCAGATGATATGTATAAGTAATTGTCAGGTTAAATAGATAACCATGTAAAAATGTGTTTGTATAAGATAAGTTGTTTGTAAATCAATGTCTTGTGAAAAGTATGTTATTTGTATAAAATGTTCTATGTCTCAAACTGAAATGATTCAAATAACGTTACGCCATGTAATACCATACAAACACTTATATATAGGAAGTACCAGCGGCGTATCCACCATGCTTGTATCATATTACACACGCATCGTTACTTAATCACTTAACAAACCAAACCAACCAATGTAAGAAGTCTATGTTTAACCAAATTGTCAATGTATTGAATAATATGTCAAAGTGTTCATGTCAAGATGTAAATCATGTAGTATGTAAAACCAATGTCAAAAATGTTTGTGTCAAATGTAAATCATGTCAAAATGTCTATGTCAAATATCCATGTCAAATGTCTATGTCAATTATCCATGTCAAATGTCTATGTCAAAATGTCCATGTATGGCAAGTGAAATGTCTCAACTAAACCATATGCACAAAAACAAAGTATTGAAGTAAAACTTGGTTTAAATCAAAGCTATGTTTTGTGTAAATGCATGCAACTATTTAATATGAACATTTATGTGGTATTGTGAATATGCATACATCCAAGCCTGGCGACTGTGGTGATAAAACCCTTTAAACAAATTAAAGGTCTATCTGTCTAAATGTCAACGAATTCGGTCATTCCTTTCTGTCCCCTTACCCTGGGATGTCCGGAACGGGAGTTGTCAATTCCTATGGTACCACTACCTACTAACGAACGGCGTAGCTAATGTTAATGGATATATTGTCCCATGTAAACAAACCAAATGTCATAACAAAATGTGAGCATGTGAAAACAATGCACTAAGTATGTAATCAAATGAACATACATAGCGTGAAATGTCATGTAAAACGATGTACTAAGTAATGCACACAATGGGCATACCTAGCATGAAATGTCATGTAAAACGATGTACTAAGTAATGCACACAATGGGCACACCTAGCATGAAATGTCATGTAAAACGATGTACTAAGTAATGCACACAATGGGCATACCTAGCATGAAATGTAATGTAAAACAATGTACCAAGTAATGCACACAATGGGCACACCTAGCATAAGATGTAATGAAATCATGTACTATAATGTACTAACGAACATAGCAGTATATGATGTGAAAACTGGAAAGCAGGAAAGTAACAAGTAGGCACATGTGTTCCACCCCAAAACAGTTTGGAAAACAGTAAAAGAGGGGGGTTCTATGTACTCACCTGAGATTGCTCAGATGTATTGAGATAACCACCAAGCAATGCTAGAGATCACGGAATCAAACGGCACCTAATATAGGTAACTATGTTAATAAACCGGACCTAAATCGGAAGATCGGATAGAATGAGGTTTCGTAAACCAAACGAGTATAGGAACTCGTGTGATATGGTTTAACAAACCCTACATACTAAGACGAAACTTAACCTAAGTGCTTGTGACCCATTACGACCCGTTTAGGTAGCTTATGCTACCTTAACGCGTCGTTCGCGTAAAACGCGTTTGGAACGCCTAACATTTGTGACCACAAGGTATAACCTCGGAAGGTTACAACTATGGTCACCTAATGTGTTTGGTCGGATCCTAATGATCGACCAAATGGGTCGGGTTCGAAAGTATAAGCGATCGTTTAGATCGCTTACCTTACGACCCTATCTAAGCACTATACTAAAAGTGACGAGCTAAGCATGTTAGAACATGCTTAACTAAGTTTAGAAAACAGGTTTGGCATCAAAACAAACGGTTTTGATGCTCACGAGTAGTTTGGTTACAAAATACGCAAGAATACGTATTCTGCCCGAAACTACGGCTCGTCACTGAGCCTAGATAACGTGGTAATCAGTAGGTATAGTCACTAGGGACTATAACCATCGTGATCACGCTCACGTTATGAAGTTCAAACGAACTTCGCATCGACCATAAACTGGTCAATGCAGAAAGTCAAACATAGTTCGACTTTCGGGCTATAAAAGCGATAAAAGAACGAAGGAACACTTACAAAGGGTCCCCGCTAGTAAATCTTGATCGAGTAGCTCAGGTATGAAGTGATTTGCTTCAACTTAGAGCACTTTTAATCAGATTTGTGAGGAATGAGGTGAAAATGTGATGGGTATTTATAGGAAAAGTAGAGCCGTTAGGATCGTTTCTTGAATATCGTGCCACGATCCGAGCCGTACACTTGTCACAAAGTTGTGGTGGCTAAAAATGGACACCATAGGAGTTTAACAAGTGTCATTTGGCCTTTGGGAGGTGTTAAGGGCTGAATAAATGAGTTTATGCATTTTTTTTCTATTTTTTTTTCTATTTTTTTTTATTATTTTAGCAGTTTTGCAGTTTTGGTTCCTGTGTGCGTATCGTCGTGTTTTGGCACTTCTAACACCCGTCAAGCCCATTTTTAAGCTTCACAAGGATGTTAAAGTATAGGAAACATGAAAAATGCTCAAAAATATCTCGGATGTCGGTTCGTTTGGTCGTACGATCGCGATGTTCGCTTAATTACGACGGTATGCGCATAAGCGCGAAAAACGATCCAAATGACGCGACGAATGGATTTTTCTTAAGGCGAACACTAAAATATAATGTAGTCATGCTTACATAAATTTTTGGATGTCCAGATGTATTCATAACGTAAGTTATGCGCGAAAGTGCAAACTTGTGCACTTTTTGACACTTTTAGTCCCTGAATGTCCCAAAAGTTTATTTTAGCACACCGAACCCCTCAAAGCCTATTTCTAAGCTATGTCAAGGATATTTAAGGTGTGTTTAACTTATGGTTATGTTCCGGAATGTTCGTTACAGTTCAAATTGACATACTTTCGCAGTTTGTCATATTTAGTCCCTGTAAGCGAATTAACTTGTTTTTGCCATACCAAAGCCTTCAAAACTTATTTCTAAGTTATGTAAAGGTTATTTAAGGTATGTTGAGTATATGTTGATGTTCCGGAGTATTTCTCGCATTAAACTGAGTACGTTTACGCACTAGTTTGCGTATAATTCTCCAGAAAGCGATGTAGAGTTTGAAATTGGATAAAAGTCAAAACATGAAAAATGTAAAACATAACAAAACAAACATTGTGATCAAATAACATTGTTTTATTGATAACTGAACTGTTCATAGTGATTACAAGCGCAGTTGTTACAGAGAGTGTTAATGATACATGGTCTTCGGTAATGCAGTGGATGGAGCTAAATGCAAATTCTAGATCTCTTGAAGTTATAGTGACGAATATTCTAGTGGCTGCCTCTACTTATTTCATCTGGCAAGAACGGAACAATAGGTTATTCTCTCAAGTAACGAGGAGTGCTAGTGTGCTTTCGAAGGTCATCTTGGATATGGTTCGGCTCAAGATTATGGGATTCAGAATTCGTAGAGACCCAAAGCAAAAGAAGATGTTGGATAAGTGGCTGATTTCGAAGGAAAACATGGTTATTGATCCTGGCTAGCGTGGATTGAGTAGTCTAGTCTAGTTTGGTTTTGTGTTTGGGTTGTAATTTGGTCTTGTTTGTTGGTTTGGTTGTGACTTTGTCGGGTCTTTTTGTTTTGGTTTTTGGTTTCTAGTCTTGGTATGCCAAGTCTAGTAGTGTGTATCGTTGTCTTGATACACCCTGTTTTAATTTTGGTTGATATATAATATTCACCGGGGTAACCCTTTACCCAAAAAAAAAGAATACTACCTTCCAAGGAGTAAAGAGAAATGAAACGAATGATGCTTCTTGAACGGTTGCCTTCAAGAATAGAAGGTCTCAAGCTTGTATACCCCAAGCCTTCCAACAAACACCTTGTGTTTAGCTAGGATTTGTACACTTGTGAACTCACTTGAAAAACCCTTACGAAGACCAACTCTTGGCCGAAATCATCTAGGGAATTTTGAGAGTTCTTGCACTAGAAAATCACTTGAGAAAACCTCTAAGATGGCACCCATGTTGGCCGATTTTTAGAGAGGTTTTTACAAGTCTTTCAAGTTCTTCAAGTTCATCTAAGTATTTATAGAACCATGAGAGAGAATTGCCACCCACCTTGACCAATCATGTGCCAACTTACACATGCAAGTGCATGAAACCCCATTGGACCAAAATGGTCTTGGTTAGACCACCCAATCAAATCTTCTCTAGCACATGCATTTGCATGCATTTCTATTGGACTAAAATTTTAGGGAAGAACACCATGGGGGGGTGGCGGCCTTGCTTTATTTAAAAAAGTTCATTTAAATAATATAAGTCTTGTATTTTATAACTTTTATAAAATATAACTTCATATGTTCACAAGACTTTATACAACTTTTGTTAAGTTATTTAACCCATTAAATAACAAAATAAAATATTCTCTCAAAATAAATTATCCATATAATTTATTAGTTTGTCAAGTGCAATTATTTAGAAAACCAATATCTAAATATTGTAAGTGTTAATATTTATTTGTTTGATCATTTCATAAATAAATATTGTAAGTGTTTATCTAGCTTGTATTTGGGTATGACTCGACTTGGATCATAACGTACTAGCCACATCAACTTAATATGTGTCTTGGGCATACAGAGTCCAACAAATCTATACGTTCACCTGACCCCCCCCCCCCTTACACTACAAGAGTCGTATTTTATTACCATGATAGTCTTCTTAAATATGCGGAATCTTTGCGCCAGCCCTTGTACCGACACATGATTATTAAATGCCTTGTCTAATTTCTATCATTGGCTTAGATCAAACCATCACACCCTTACCACAATGACGTTACGTTCTCGCTCCTCCATGACGAGACACTGAAACGAACACCCTCTAACTTAGAGAATTTGGAAGGCCCGACTCCCGATCATTGGTGATCACTCCTCGAAACCTTGAGAATGGTGATGTAATGTTGATACGATCATACCCTCTTGAGCGCGTTTTCACATCTTTCTTTGGAACCTCACGACTACACAGACGTATTTTGGATTTATTCGCACGACCTAAGGAACTACCCTGAATTTGGTTGCTTACCGACTCTTTTGATCAACGACATGAAAATTCATGGATATAGAGTAACCAACTCAAGGTTCACGAAAAGGGCTACACTACCCACAATTTGAAGTTGGGAGCAGTAGTGATTGCACTCAAGATATGGAGACATTACTTGTACGGTACCAAGAGCATCATGTACACCGATCACAAGCGTCTCCAGCATATCTTCGATCAGAAGGAGTTGAACATGCGACCGCGTCGATGGGTCGGACTCCTTAATGACTGCAAATGCATAATCAAGTACCATCCAGGCAGAGCCACTGTGGCGGCTTGCACCCTCTATCGTGAGGAAACCAAACTTAAGCTTGTACGTGCGCTACAGCTTACCATTCACTCCAGTCTTCCTACCCAGAATCCGCAACACCCTGGTCGAAGCAATGGAAGAAGGGAACCTTTTTGCTGAGTCCATGTGGAGCTTGGAAAAGCGACTTGAACCCAGGGAAGACGGTACTCACCACTTCATGGAGCGTAAATGGGTTCCATCTTATGGGAACCTACAAGAGCTTGTGATGGACGAAGCACACAAGTCCCGTTACTCAGTGCATTTTGATTCTGACAAGATGTACCAAGATCTCAAGACTCTGTATTGGTGGCCCCACATGAAAGCTAACATAGCAACCTATGGTAGTAAATGTTTGACCTGTGCTAGGGTCAAGGTCGAATACCAGAATCCATCAGGCTTACTTCCGCAACCAGAAATCTTGACACGAAAATGGGAGTAAATTCCCATGGACCTTGTTACTGGCCTGCCTAGATCTCAACGCGGAAATGATACAATTTGGGTGATCGTGGATCGACTGACCAAGTCTGCACATTTCCTGGCTATCAAGGAAACGGATAAGTTTTCTACTCTAGCAGACATCTACCTAAAGGAAGTAGTATCAAGGCACGGAGTGTCAACCTCCATCATTTCTGATCGTGACTCACGTTTTACCTCTGAATTGTGGCAAACAATGCACAAGTCCTTTGGCTCTTGGTTAGACATGAGCACAGCGTATCATCCACAGACGGATGGGCAGTCTGAACGCACCATCCAAACCCTTGAAGACATGCTTAGGGCATGTGTGATCGACTTTGGTAACGGCTGGGAAAAACATCTCCCGTTAGTGGAATTTTCGTATAATAACAGTTACCACACCAGTATCCAGGCCGCTCCGTTGGAGGCATTGTACGGACGTAAGTGCCGATCACTTCTTTGCTGGGCAGAAGTTGGCGATAGTCAAATCACTGGCCCAGAACTTGTAGTAGATACAACTGAGAAGATTGCTCAGATACGACAACGAATGGCGGCAGCTCGTGAGCGTCCGAAAAGCTACGCTGATAAGCGCAGGAAACCACTCGAGTTCTAGGTTGGGGATCGAGTGCTACTTAAAGTCTCACCTTGGAAGGGTATAGTCCGTTTTGGTAAACGAGGCAAACTCAACCCGCGTTACGTCGGACCTTTCGTTATTATTGAGAAAATTGGCAAGGTGGCCTACAAGCTGAATCTACCTGCAGAACTTAGCGGAGTTCACAACGTATTCCATGTGTCAAATCTGAAGAAGTGTCTGTCAGATGAGACCCTCATAGTTCCTCTCAAGGAACTCACTATCGACGATCAGTTGCGATTCGTCGAGGAACCTACAGATATTACAGACCGAGATGTTAAGATTCTCAAGCGTACCAGAATACCTCTTGTTCGAGTTCGTTGGAACTCCCGTCGTGGCCCAGAGTTTACCTGGGAACGAGAAGACCAAATGAAACACAAGTATCCCCAGTTGTTCGAGAAAAGTACAACCACTACTGAGGCTGAAGCTACTGCGGAATTTCGGGTCGAAATTCCAAACCAACGGGGGGATGATGTGATACCCCAGGAAAACCACGCAACCTAACTAGCTTCCTCAGTAACTACTTGCTAAATTTCGGGACGAAATTTCTTTCAACTTGGGGATGATGTGACAACCCGTAACTTCAAGGTACAAATCATTTGTTCCGCTTTTATAAATCGAATCCGGTATTTGTTTTATTTGACGGATTAATTATATTTATCCATGTCGCGTTAAATTGACTTGAGCTGTTATGCCTCGTTAGTCGCCCAACCTACTCGCGTAACCCGAAACCTTCGAGGGTCAAAACATAGCGTGGATACTATGCACGACATTGCTATTTCATTGCATATATATATATATATATATATATATATATATATATATTTGTTGGATTAGTTGTAAAAAAATAATAATAATAACACTAATAATTAAATAAATGAATATATAATAATAGTAATATGTATTGTTGTATTGTAAATGCTAAAAAGTGGATTTATGTTGGTTGTGGTAAAACTGTACGAAACCCAAACCCCCAGCCCACCCTGCCTTATCTCGGCCCACACCTACGATTTCCTCCACCGACTCCTTTGATCAGCGATTATTCTGCATGGGTTTGTATATATACGCATAATGATCTCTACCCTCTCACAAGAACACAAACCCTACCTGCCGCTTCGCATAATCCGCTTCCCCTCACCCGAAACTCTACGACAACCACTGCCGTTTTCTTCTCCGGCGTATTCAAAACCCCGACGACACCGGCACTCTCCGTTCTACCTCCGGTGGCTCACGATACTACGACTCGAAACTCCGTTTATTTCTCTTCTTAACGCACACTCTGCTATGGCATCAACATCAGGTTAGAACCTCGTCTTTATATGTATTCTTGATGTTGATATAGGATAGTTCTTGAATGATATGTACGAAGACAATGGGATTTGTTGAATCTGCATATTATGATAAGGCTTTTGTGTGAATTTGGTGGACACTTGATGCGTAATAGTGCTCTTGTCTTGTGGATTATTTGAATGTTATATGTAATAGATTTTGAGTGAAACAGGAAACTTGTTGTTTGATAAATGAACACTTAATGCTTAATATTAAACTATGATGTATGTTTTAAAGTGTAAAGTCCACTATTTGATGTAAGCGTGCCATGAGAAACATGGTTGGATGATTATATGAAAATCTTTCTGAAATACATGTTTCTGGATTTATGAATTCTCCATTGTTTGTTTTTTATTTCAAAAGACTATGTTGAATCCAAGGTGCTCACTGTTGATTGAAAGGATGTGTGTTTGTTATTAATTGAAATAATAATGCAAACAAGTTAGTACGCACCCTTGTTTCGGTTAGGCGATACGAGAGTGCATATTGTACGATTGAGTCTATGATTTTGTTTGAATGATTTTAACTGCTTGCTTGATGCTAAATCCGTTTGATAAAATCATATGAAGCATATAAGGGATAAGGGTAGATATGATTTAATCTTGTGATGTAATATGGAAGATATGAAGGTTGTGAACTTTAAATGTTAATTCAGAAGCCTGAACCTGAAACCGATTGAATTAAGGAACTGGGTTTTCTTTTATAAGCTTGAAACTGTATCTTCATGGAGGGTACAAACTTATATGCTTAAGGTATAAGTTAAAATTGCATGTCTAAATAATTGGAAGAAGATGAAGTGTCACGTGACTGATTTAAATTGTTTTGTGATCTGATCGCACACTCCATGAGTCGTCCAATAAACAAATCATGGGAACCGCACACCCTAATGACTGGTCCCACCACTTAAATTGTGTTCACATAAACTGATTTTAACCGCACACTTTTTGCAAGGATATAGACAACTCTTATTCTTTTTGGGCTTCAATTACTTGAATCGCACAACTGGACTCATATGTGAACGTGAATAATACGGTTTAATATGCTAAATGTGGTTTAGTCAGTTGCCATGATGCTATGCGTATGCCATGATCCTTTTGTATATGAACTATTAGTTATGTGTGAAACATACGTGAATTACTTGAGCCAAGACCTGACTTGTATGGTAACCATGTTAGGACGTGATTGACCCAATTAGCTCAAGTGACCTTTCTATTTATCTGCCGAGCTAATCTAAGGTGAGTTCACGCTTTCTACAAGGCATGGGATTCCCAAGGGTTGGGAATGGGTTAAAGAACTAAAACGGAAACTACATATTCTCTTTGGGTAGGATATGTACGGCCATCCTCCATGGGTAGGATGCCAAGATTAAACCTCGCGTATTCTCCTTGGGTAGGATACGTATGTTCGTCCTCCTTGGGTAGGACAACAAGATTAAACATACTGGACCAAAACTCTATCTTCCCTCATTTTATATCGACTTAATCGTCGAGGCCGATGGAGAGCGGGTCATTAGTTAATAGCGCTATTAGGTTTAACAAACCTCACACCGTGCCGGTAGGACGGGCGTGTACTAATGGACTAAGGCAACGGGCGTGTACTTTCGTTAGTAGTCGATATGGTACGGTCTGGTAATTCACATGGGAAGCCCCCACTAATTATTGAAAAGGTTTGGGAAACAGGGATACTGATTAATACGTAGTTTACAAAACGAACTTACGATTATTGAAACGAACTCAATAACTAATCAACCAACTGTGAACTCGCTCAACTTTGTTGTTGACTCGTTGTTACATGCCTTGCAGGTCGTAGGGATTAGCTTGGAGCTTGCACGCGATGGAGGAGTCGTTGTGGGGACATGGACTTTTGAGTTCCATGTCAAACATTTACACTTTATAAACTTATTACATATGTTTGGGTTTTTACGTTATGCTTCCGCTGAACGCTTACAATGAGTTTGTTTTGAACACCTTTCATATTGTGTGGTTGAACTTTAATTACTATTTATAATGTTCAATATGATTGGTGGCTTGATCCTGGTCATGTCACGCCTCCAAGCGGTGATACTCCGTGAGTGGATTTTTGGGGGTGTGACACTATCTCCCCTAAGTGATTCAGCATAAGACAAAGGTTTAATTGAATTATCAGAACTCGGCTGACTACCAGCAACATGATCCTGATGTTTCTCCTCTCCCTGATACTCTGAACTGATTTCCTCCATGTTATCCATGTTCACAGGTTTGGATATGGCAGCCAAACCATCAATAACCGAAACATTATTTGTAAAAAACATACCTCTTCTTGGTAACATTGAGTTTCCTTCAATATTGGTCACACGTAACCCAATACCACGAACTGGTACTGTTCCAGGTGTAGATTCAGTCTCGCCAACCATAGTTTCATTCATGTCATCCGCTGCACTAGGCGATTTAGGGAACCCATCCAGATCAAACAATTCCGGCTTGAACTGATTATTCGGGATGTTACCCCCAGGTTTTCTACGTTCACTCATTAAAGATTAAACTCCTCTCCCTTATTCAACGAAACTCAAGAAACCATGCAATACAAAAGTCGACCTCCACCCACAGAAAACGAAGAACACCAATCAGAAAAGTAAAACCCTAATCATTTTACCCTAGCGCTGAACTTCAATCCTTGACTGATTAAACCAGTGTATCAATCTAGCTAAATTAAACACAGTTAACCGCGATCAATAACAACCGATTTAATATGTCAGGACTTCGAGACTGCTACTAGGGCGGCGATTGAAGAAGAACAAGGCAAAACCCTATTTTCAGATTGATCACTATTGCTAACGAGTTCGTTATAGAATTTCGATAAATCAAAACTCTAATCACAGACTATTATACAGAAGACCACAAAGAAAAAACTAGGGTTTCATGAAGAACAGGAAAATCGCCAAGGAGAGAGAGCAAAGGGTTTTTGCATAACACTTAGGAAAGTATTCTAAAATATCTAGTAAGTTGTAAACACCTCTGATTAGAAGATGTTGCTGTTCTAATCTTATGCTTTTGTTTCTTTTGTTTTTCTTGTAATGTGAAACAATCTGTTTTGTTTATAAATAAATTGTTGTTCACAATTCTGATGTACAATTGTAGTTACATGTGTCACACCCCGACCACGTAGAACATACAAAACGTGGCGGAAACGTCGGGGAGTGTTGTAACAGAATTAATGTTTCACAACCATGGAAATTAAAGTTCGTTTTATTAATCAACCATCCAAGTTTACATTGTTTTAAGCAAGAAACCAAGAGTACATAACATAAATTAACTAGTTCTTGTCTCGTTTTAAGTCACTAAGGCACAGGTCCGCCTAAGTATGTCTTGATAAGTCCTATGCATCATCTCCTGAAAACACATGTGAAAATAGGTACGTCAGCATAAAAATGCCTGTGAGATACATAGGTTTTGTGAAAATAAGATTCATGACTTATGTTTGAGAAAATGTTTAGTCATGAACCTTGTAATTTGCTTTGTCTTGTAAATCATTTGAAACACGATAAGATCAGATGATATGTATAAATAAATGTCAGGTTAAATGAATAACCATGTAAAATGTGTTTGTGTAAAATAAGTTGTTTGTAAATCAATGTCTTGTAAAAAGTATGTTACTTGTATAAAATGTTCTATGTCTCAAACTGAAATGATTCAAATAACGGTACGATATGTAATACCATACAAGCACTTATATATAGGAAGTACCAGCAGCGTATCCACCATGCTTGTATCATATTACACACGCATCGTTACTTAATCACTTAATCAAACCAAACCACCAAAGTAATGTTTAACAATTGTAGAAATGTTTATGTAATGTCAATTGTCTATTGTCAAATGTAAAACATGTCAACAGATACAAATGGTTCACATGGTTCACAGATACAAACGGTTCACAGATACACACGGTTCACAGATACAAACGGTTCACATAGTCAAATGGTTTCAACGGTTCATAATGTAGTATAATGTGTTCATATGCTGGATGAGCATATGCAACAGAAATGCAATGTAAAACAATGTACTAAGTATTGCACACAATGGGCACACCTAGCATGAAATGTAATGTAAAACAATGTACTAAGTAATGCACACAATGGGCACACCTAGCATGAAATGTAATGTAAAACGATGTACTAAGTACGCACACAATGGGCATACATAGCATGAAATGTAATGTAAAACAATGTACTAAGTAATGCACACAATGGGCACACCTAGCATGAAATGTAATGTAAAACAATGTACTAAGTAATGCACACAATGGGCACACCTAGCATAAGATGCAATGAAATCATGTACTATAATGTACTAACGAACATAGCATGTATATGATGTGAAAACAGGAAAGCATGAAAGTAACAAGTAGGCACATGTGTTCCACCCCAAAACAGTTTGGAAAACAGTAAAAGAGGGGTCTATGTACTCACTTGAGATTGCTCAGATGTATAAAGATAACCACCAAGTAATGCTAGAGATCTCGGAATATCAAACGGCACCTAATATAGGTAACTACATTAATAAACCGGACCTAAATCAGAAGATCGGATAGAATGAGGGCTCGTAAACCAAATGAGTATGGGAACTCATGTAGTATGGTTTAATAAAGCCTACATACTAAATGAAACCTAACCTAAGTGCTTGTGACCCATTACGACCCGTTTAGGTAGCTTATGCTACTTTAACGCGTCGTTCGCGTGAAACACGTTCGGACCGCCTAACTAGTCCTATGATAAGTAATATATGCCTTAACATGTCTAATATGGTTGTCAAAACAGTTTAGATGTCAAAAGTTATGTTGCATATGTTTAAAATGAATTTTGGCATCAACGGGGTATTTTGGTAATTTACCTAAGGCATATAAACTACCTATCATACAACTACTTAAACAAAGCGACCATAAGGTATAACCTCGTAAGGTTATTCCCTATATACTATGGTCACCTAATGTGTTTGGTCGGATCCTAATGATCGACCAAACGGGTCGGGTTCGAAAGTATAAGCGATTGTTTAGATCGCTTACCTTACGACCCTATATAAGTACTAAACTAAAAGTGACGAGTTAAGCATGTTAAAACATGCTTAACTAAGTTTAGAAAATAGGTTTGGTATCACAACAAACGGTTGTGATACCTAAGAGTAGTTTGGTTACAAAATACGCAAGAATACGTATTCTGCCCGAAACTACGGCTCGTCACTGAGCCTAGATAACGTGGTAATCAGTAGGTATAGTCACTAGGGACTATAACCATCGTGATCACGCTCACGTTATGAAGTTCAAACGAACTTCGCATCGACCATAAACTGGTCAATGCAGAAAGTCAAACAAAGTTTGACTTTCGGACTCGAAAGCGATAAAAGAACGAAAGAATACTTACGAAAGGTCCCCGAATGCTAATCAAGATCAAAATAGCTCAGGTATGAAACAAAGGTTTCAACTTAGAGCACAAATGATCAGATTCTAGTGATTTTTGAAGTTAAGTGGGTTGGGTATTTATAGGAATACCCGAACCGTTAAGATCGTTTGTCGAATATCGTGCCTTAATCGTATCCGTACAAGTGTCGGAAAGTTGTGGTGCCTAAAAATGGTTCTTATCAGCTGATTAGGCAAGTGGGAAATGTGTGGGTGAGGATTAAACAGCTGCAAATTGCTGACTGTTTAATCTAATCTGTTCTGGGGACTGCTTTACGGACCTCAAAGCTGCCAATGTTGAGGTCCGTAAGGTAACAACTTTGGCAGATTTACAGTTTTGGTCCCTGCAGCCCCTAAACTTGGTTTTTGATGCATTTTTGACACGTTTAAGCCCCGTTAACCCCATTTCAAAGCTCTAAAATGAAGTTAAAGTATAGGGAACTTAAATTGTGCTAAAAAATATCTCAGATGTCGGTTCGTTTGGCCGTACGATTGCGATGTTCGGTTAATTACGACGGAATGCGCATAAGCGCGAAAAACGATCCAAATGACGTGACGAATGGATTTTTCTTATACCAAACACTAAAATAAAATATTTTAGTGCTTACATAAATTTTTGGATGTCCGGATGTATTCAGAACGTAAGTTATGCGCGAAAATGCAAACTTGTGCACTTTTTGACACTTTTAGTCCCTGAATGACCCAAAAGTTTATTTTAGCACACCGAACCCCTCAAAGCCTATTTCTAAGCTATGTAAAGGATATTTATGGTATGTTTAACTTATGGTCATGTTCCGGAAGGTCTGTTACAGTTCAAATTGGCATACTTTCGTAGTTTGTCAAATTTAGTCCCTGTAAGCGATTAAACTTTGATTTCACCACACCAAACCTTCCAAAACTTATATCTAAGTTATGTAAAGGTTATTTAAGGTATGTTAAGCCTATTTCACTATTCCGGAGTGTTCGTTGCATTAAACTGGTTATATTTACGCATCAGTGCGTGTATAACCTTCCAGAAAGCGATTTAGAGCTTGAAATCGAACATGAGTTGATATGTGCAAATGATACACATATTTATACAAGTCCAAAGTATGAAATACATTATTTCATTGGTTTGGCATTTGTTTGATGGTTGAAATGACACAGGTGTTACAACATGTGTGTATGGCATTTCCTATGATACCTACATCAAGGAACTATGTTCTTTACAATCTACTCTTGTGATTCTCCCTTTCAAGTGATCGCTCATGATTTCCTCAAAAATTTGAAGTACTTGTTTCATTATAAGAAACAAAGTACAGAAAATAAAGTGACATTATGTGTAATCGTGCTTTTTACACATCTGTGCCTTTAAACCCTTGGTTAGAAAACTAAGGCATTTTTCAATCTCATACCCATATCATTTCATTCTGGTTTCTTTTTTTTGGTAAAGAGTTACCACAGTGAATATTATACCAACCAAACCAAAGAAACAAGTGAGGAGCAGAAACACACCCCAGTTCTCTCGAAAGACATGCCTAACGAGAGTAAACAAGCGACAAACATCGCAAAACAAACACACCAGTCAGCTAAGACTACAAACACAAGACACTAACAAAATGAAAATTAGCGACAATCATCATTCGCAACTAAGAGACCCCTCGGCAGCGCCCATTCTTGCAAGATTCTATCCGTATGGACTGACTGCTTGAAGCTTCAGCCGAAAAGTAGAAAGAATAACCTCGACCAGCTGCTCCGGACTCCTTCGGTGCGTCGAGAATAATCTCCTATTTCGTTCATTCCAAACGAAGTAAGCTGAAGCACAAACCACAAGCTTAGCAATGACATGCCGAGCCTTCTTTGAATCCGCTATTCCCACTACGAAATCAAAAATAGAACTCCATCTGTTAGGGATCGCTTCCATATCCGCTCTACCTTTGACACCATCCTAAACTTTAGAAGCATAGCAACACTCAAAAAACAGATGCTCATGAGAGTCCGGGCCTGAAGTACACAACGAGCAGCACATAAGATTAAAGTTCATGTTACCCGAATTGTTCCATCTCCTTATCAAATCTTGCGTCTTTAGCTTTTTATTGATAATCAGCCTCATTATAAACGAGTGTCTCGGAATAGCTTGCGAAAACCAAACCATATTCGACCAATGGACCTCATCCTGAGTAGCACGAATAACATCCCACACCGATGAGGTACCAAAGTCAATTACGGTCCCCAACCTATCCTTCCACACCAACTTATCTTGCTTCGTCACATCCAATTCGATATCACGCAAAAGTCTTAAAGCCGGAAAACGATTCATCCACGTAGTAGGCCATTGCCACCCCTCCTGGCTGAACAGATCAAACAAAGTAGACTGCTAAATCCCGCATTCGAAATTAGTCTAGGAGTAAGAAAAGAATGAAGAGGATACACATCATCCCATTTATCAAACCAGGCGAACGTATTCTTACCATCACCCACTTCCGTCCATACATGGCATCGAATATGAGATCTTAGGCTTAGCATTTTCCTCCAACTCCATGTGATGTTACTTTTCACCGGTACATCCCAAAACAATCTACCTTGGAGACGATAAGAGTGGATCCATTTAACCCATAAAGATTCCCTGTGAGTTAGGACACTCCATATGTGAACTGTCATCAACGCATTGTTCATATCTCCAAGTCTTCGGATCCCCAACCCACCCTCATGCTTAGGCATACACACCGATTTCCATTTAAATTTAGCTTTCCCTTTAATGTCATCCCCTTGAGCCCACAAGAACCATTTCATCGTATCTTCAAGCTCTTTGATAATACGTTTTGGAAGGATAAACACTGACGCCTAGTAAATGTGCAAAGACGAAAGAACCGAGCGAATTAACTGAAGTCTACCTGCAAACGATAAGAACTTATTCCTCCAGTCCGTAATCCTGGCCTCCATACTCTCAACAAGTTTCTTACAATCCTTGTATTGAAGTCTAGATGAAATGAGTGGCACCCCTAAGTACCGAATAGGTAGAACCCCTTCATCAAACGGCATAATGGTTCGAATACTTCTTTTAATCGGATCCGCCACATTACCAAAGAAAATCGTACTTTTACCCATACTCGACACCAGGCCTGACATATCCTTGAACAAATTAAGAGCATCCATAATAACTTTCACTGACCGTTGATCACCCCGAGAAAACATAAATAAATCATCAGCGAAACATAAATTAATAAGATTTTGCTTCTCACACTTGCTATGGTACCTGAAAGCCTCAGAATTCATAACTTGGCTATGTAATATGAGAGTAAGAACCTCCATTACAATAGTAAACAAGTATGGAGACATGGGATCCCCTTGCCGCAATCCTCGTCTACCCTTAAAGTCACCATGCAGATTCCCATTAATTGCCAACGAGAAAGACATGGATGTCACACATGCCATGATCAATTTAACCATCTTCCCATGAAAGCCGAAACCAAATAAACTCTTTTCAAGAAAACTCCACTCCACCGTATCATAGGCCTTCTGGATGTCCACTTTGAATGCACATCTAGGAGGACCAACGCTACGATGATAGTTATGCATAAGCTCCTGGGTCAAGAGAATATTGTCAGATATCCTTCTCCCTGGCACAAACGCAGACTGATTTATATTGACAATATCAGCCAATCCCTCTTTAATCCGATTAGAGATGATCTTGCTAATGCATTTATACACCGTGTTACAGCATGAGATCGGTCGATAATCAGAAACAAGCAACGGTGTACTCACTTTCGGAATCAGCGATATAATGGTATGGTTAAGTTGTTGAAGTAGTCTACCATTGAGAAAAAAATCCTTTATAGCTCTACAAACATCAACCCCAACAATATGCCACGCCTTTTTAAAAAAGATAGAAGTGTACCCATCCGGACCAGGAGCTTTATTCCTAGCAATAGAGAACATCACCTTTTTTATCTCCTCATCCGTAACCTCTCGCACCATGTGTTCCGCTTTCGTAATAGACAATACGTTAGTAAAGAGATCCAGAGACAGATCCTTACTAGTATTACCCACGCCTCCAAAGAACCGCGAATAATGATCCACTAACGCTTGCGGCACCAGTCCCCCTTCAAAAAGAGTGCCATTGGCGTCCCTAATAGAGTAGATTCTACTTCGGTGATTCCTCGCTTTCACAACATTATGAAAATACCTGGTATTCATATCGCCTAAAGCAAGCCAATCAACCTTGGATTTTTGTTGCAAAAATAAAGCTTCATCACGGACAGCCGACATGTAATCTTTGAGTAACTACGTATGCTGCTCCACTAAATTCGTACTCATGGGATCAGCATCAATAGCCCGTTGACACTCATCTAAACTCTGCCTGGCAACCTTCACCTTTTCATGAATATTCCCTTGTTTGTGAAGAAGTTTACGTAGCGGGGATTTCAAAGCTCTAAGTTTCATCACCACTCCAACATTCGGACCCTTGCACCTCCGAGCCCCAAACCCGATTAACTTCATCTAAAAAACCTTCCTTATCCGCCAATAGATTAACAAATTTGAACGGTTTAGGCTTATCCCTTGCAATACTCGGAAGAACCAGAATGCAAGGAGAATGGTCGGAAATACGATAAGGATGGAAACAAGCGGCTGCCGAAGGAAAAACATCGATGAATGGGGTATTCCCAAGAATCCGGTCGATCTTCTTAAAAACCGCACTTTGCTTTTTTTGTTTATTCGTCCAAGTATAGTGTAATCCCGAGCTATTAATATCAAACACTTCAATTTCATTGACATAATCCTTAAACTCCCTCATTCCAATACTACCCATAGAACCAGTTAGAGAGTCTTCCAAGAACAATGATGAGTTAAAATCACCCATTATCACCCATGGATTATCTTTCATAAAAGAGTGATGTAAAGATAGATTATTCCACAGTTCTCGTCGAATCTTATAGTGGTTATCAGCATAAACAAAAGAACAAAACAACGTTTTATGATCAATCTTGAACACAATTTGAGTATGTATAACATGATCGGTTTGCGATAAGACCATAACGTCTACCAGATTTGCATCCCATCCTATCATGATACGCGTCCCTTTAGGACAAGATCCAGCATTCGAAGCCCAACACCATGACCAACATACTTTCTTACAAACATTTGAAACATTAGACGCATCCACATGAGTTTCCATTGTAGCAAATACCTGTAAATGATTCTCAGTAACAACCTGCTGAACCTCTTTCTGTTTCAGGGACCGGTTCAACCCCCTGATATTCCATGCAGCAATGCTACCCATCTAAACCAGCTTCACCGGGTGTGCTTGCACCCTCAGAACCAGCGGCATCTAGCTTCTTATCTAAAAAGTTTGGAATTTCAGCAAGTAACTCATCCACAGCGACCCCTTGATCAATAATTTCCTCATACCCATCCGTATTATCTCCCTTATTCCTCGTTAATGGATTGTCACTTTGAATACGTATAGGATTCTGCTGTTGACCTTTCGTTTCCTCCTCTTGCAAAACATCAAACGGATTAGACGAATGAAACTGTGAAAAAGACGTACTCCCACTAGTATTTTTCTTTAGAATCGGCCGATACACCAACTTCGGTTTCTGATTTTTTAGTTGAACTCCTTGCTGGCCTCCTTTCTTTTTCTTTCCTTTAACTTCCTGATAACCCTCGGCATCAACCTTTTTCTCATCCACAACCGAAGTCTTAGGCTTTTTTGGGGAAGAAGTCTCCTCATGTCCAAAAACGCAACATGTGGCACACCTTACCAGCTCCCAGTCATACTCAACCTTAACTTCAACTTTTGAGAACCCACTACCTTCAAGCGACGGGACAGCAACCTTAACACTTCTTTTCAATTCCGTATCGACATGCACTTCAATAAGGGCCCTTGCGAAACTACTCCTACCCCATGAATCAGTACACATAGAAGCAGTGTAAGAGTCTAACATCTTAGGGACTCCAACCTTAGATGCCAATAAGCTGAGACCATCCTCCGTGAAAGCTGGCAACGGTACATCATGCATTTTCACCCACACCGGAATCGCCGTGATATCCTCTTTAATCAAGTTAACTGAAGAGGACCATTCATTAAGAATTATCGGGACATTACGAATCATCCACGGGCCATCTTCCAACACTTGTTCCATCCCTTTTTTGTCTTAAACTTGAAGAAAAAGAACCCTCTAGCATTCATCATTAATTTTATTAGTCCGTATTTCACCCATGGATTCTTTGCAAAGTATTCAACGACTGGAAAAAGCAAGCCGTTTACCCAGAAAATAGCCATAGAGAGTATTAGCAAACCTCTCGTTAACCTGTTTCACCGAAACTACTGGAATAACAACATCAACACCTTCCAAATGATCCGCCGTCTCCATATGTCTAAAGTTAACTTTCATCGTCTCCTTTTGATTTTGAACCACTTTAGCAAACTATTGAGGCTTCACTGTGTTTCCATTCCCTGTTGCATTCGGGTCCGAGCTACTACCAACGTGGCCAACATAACTATTAGGGTTTGCATGGGGTTGCTTTCCAGCCGTCACACCATCCTCGACATATCCCCCTTCGTATTCAAGATCCACAGGTTTTGATATATTCAGCAATCCATCAATGACCGACACATTATTAGTTTGGAACATACCTCTCCTTGGCATGAATGCATTCCCTTCAATATTCGTAACCCTAAGTCCAATACCCTTTATCGGAGCTGTTCCAGGTGTTGTTTCAACATCCTCATTCGAATTAAAAATCCCATCCCCATCAAACACATCAACTCTCTCCATTAACACGTAAGAAAACGAATCATGCACCTAAGAACCCCGTAACCAAGACACCAACACGAAAACCCTAATCCTTTAAACCCTAATATCAATTCGCAACCCTTAACCGATTAAACCAGTGTGTAAATCTAGCTAAATTAAACTCAGTTAACCGCAATCAATAACAACCAATCTAATAAGTCAGGGTTTAAAATTGAACTCAAGGCCGGCGAATGAAGAAAAAACAAGCAAAAACCCTAATTTGAAATCGGTTCGTTATAGAATTTTGAAAGATCAAAACTCTAATCACAGACTGTTATACAAAAGATCACAAAGAAAACTAGGGTTTCAAGGGGAGCAAGAAATCGCCATAAGGAGAAAGAGGGCTATGTGAGGATGATTCATTTTTATTCTGGTTTCATAAAAATATACATAGTATAAGTCTTCAAAAACAACCTTCATGATTTCAAAATATTTCATATAGTTTGAAAACAATTTTGTGTAATATATCAAATGCATGATTTCAAAAGTATTTTCTATGTTTCAAAAACAACCTTCATGATTTCAAAATGTTTCATATAGTCTGAAAACAATATTAACACAGTATATTTTCTTAATATATATCAAGTGCATGATTTCAAAAAAAAAAAGCATTATTCATAATTTCAAAAACCTTATACATAATTTCAAAATCTCATCTCGCATGATTTTAAAACATTTTATACCTAATACACCTACTTTATGATTTCAAAAATATTAGGTTTCAAAAACATTAAACACATTTCTAAAAGAAACCCCATGCATAGTTTTCAAAAATATTTTTCTCACACATTGACTTAACCTTCAAATTCTGCTTCATATGTCGCCTTGGCATATCTAGCACCTCATCTTCATGAGCATTCTACCTCGTGTATCGACTTAAGCAAGTCTAGTGCAAGGTTTTGAAATGCCTCCCGCTTTTCAAATCCCAAAATCCATATGGCGTCTTCTTATCTTCACAATTAGATCCTTGTGGATGATTATCATTCAAATCGGAGTCCTTAATTGGATTCCTTGTGTACCTTAATTCGAACATTTCGATTCCTTATAATCGAAATCGAATTTTCTTTTTAAAATCTTTCTATCTTTATAGTTAGATTCTTGGGAATATTTAAAGTGCCAATCAAAATCCACGGATTGGATACCTGGTGTGCTTTAAATACATGTGCACAATTAACAAACAAATTAACAAAATGATAACAAATTTAAAATCAAGTTAAACAATTTTGTGACTATGTGATTATGTGTTATATGCTTTCTTTTATGTTTTGTGTACTCTGGATATTCGTTATCCAAATCTTCGTAGAATCTTCCATATCTTAATATGAGGGATTCATAGTAGGATATTCAAAAAGGTACTACCTTAAATCCTTATTGGGCTTCTACGTAATCGTTAAGACCCTTGGATTATATAGTACCATTCCATAATTCAAAAAGACCCCTTGAGTGGTCTGAGTTAAAAGATTGGTTCAGAATCTGGTTAAGAATGACATGTGGTGATATAGCTGAACAGACTCCTTAGTAGTCTATTTAAATCATTTATTGATTTAATTAAAAGGATCCGATGGTGGTCTAGTCACAATCATCACAGGATCGTTCATTTGGTATTCCTCTACACGTTATAAAATGCACTGTGCGAACTATGCAAGGAATTGCGTAATTATGGACGCGTACATAATTATGAAATTCAGTGCACAGGAGCCCAGTAAGATGTATTATGTGTAAGAACCGATAGTGGCAATAATAATGAAACGTGAACAATGTAATGGAGGTACGGTGGACGCACCAATAACGCTTTATATACTTGTATATAAGTGTCCCTCTCACATTGCAAGCATGATGTTATTTAAAGTTACTAGAAGTTCAGGACTCTAACCAGTGCTATTTGATCTTTTCAACTTCAAGTTTCAAGCTCTCACAAGTTTCCTCTAAATAAATTTCGGGACGAAATTTCCTAAAGTAGGGGAGACTGTGACACCTGTGCCTCCACGGTCATCAAACAAATATCAAATCAATGAAATATTGTATTTCATACATGGGATTTGTATAAATATGTGTATCTTTTGCACATATCAATTCTTGTTCGATTTCGAGCATTAAATCACTTTCTGGAAGGTTATACGCGAATTGATGCGTAAATATAACCAGCTTTGTGACACCCCAGGAAAACCAGGAAACCAACGCAACATAACTAGCTTCCTCAGTAACTACGCACTAAATTTCGGGATGAAATTTTCTTAACAGGGGGAGAATGTGACAACCCTCGAAATTCCATGTATCTGTACAATGTATTAATGATAATTAAAGTGCTTGATGACTGTGCTGAATCATTTAACTGCTCTCTGATTACGGTGTTAGACTTACATGTGCGTGTTAACATACTAGAAGTATACAGAAAAGTTACTAAATAGTCCGGTATATTTTCCTATGTGTTAGGAATTATTTGTGTTACAAAAATATATGTATAAGACGCCTTACGGTACAATTTAACACTTTAACGGAACAGTACTTAACCAAACAACCGGACACTACCCGGGACACCAAAATTTTGTCAGAAACATTACTTTATTATTGTTAACTAATTATGGTCTCAAAAATCCCCACACACTATAAAAATATGTCATGCACTTACTACTTTAGAAAATACCCTAAACCTTCTAAGTAATCACCTACTTATAATAAAAACTTACAATTAACCCCCCCCCCCTTCATATTTTCAGCTCACATAGGGGCCCCACCATAATCATCACTAAATCCCTAATAAATATTCCCTTTTCATTTGATTGGACTTCCTTATTTGATGCTCTTGCCAAGAAATCACCATCATTACATATAGGTTGGGCTATAAGATTAATCTCATCATTTCACTACAAGTTCACTTCATCTTCTCCACTCTCTCTCTCCCTCTTGGCTGCACCACCACCATCACTTCAACATTCATTCATTTATTCCATTTTCAAGTCCAAAACAAGTGCTAGAAGAAGTCTTGTGAAGCTTGGAGCTTGGAGTCTTGAAGGAGCATCACACCTTGCTTTCTCACACCATTTTCATCACCATTCTTTGTTCACAAGTTCATCCCTAGCCCTTGTGCTAGTTGTAAGTCCTCGATTTAACTTTAGGTCACTTCTACGTTGATTATTCGAAAGATTGTAGTTGATGTGTAACACAAGAACATAAAAGAGAATGGACTAAAAAATGGTCATAAACTTACATAAAATCTGGTTGGATTAAGTTGGTATAAGCATGCATGTTGTTTGATCATTAATTTATTGATAAACCCGTTGTTAGGACACTTGTTGATGCGTTTTTAGTAACATTTACACTATAAAAAGCATGCTGATTGACATTTTCAGGCAACTTCAACAGGCTGTAAACAGATCATAATAAATCGAAAAACTAATTTTCTGAAGCCTAAATTATGTATTTTCGAAAAACAGATCCAATGGCGCTGGAATCGTAATTTTTCGAGGCCGTTTACTATTTTTAAAGGTCTGTTTTTGGACAGCAGCTCAAGTTGCATTTTTCTGCATAAAATATGTGTTATGTGTTTCGTCATAACTTAAAACCTGATTAGAACTAGCTCATGAAATTTGTACAGAAGATGACAACTGATGTATTTGTAATTACCCCACTGGAATTTCGTAAATCGGACTCTCGATGAATTTTAAATAAATTATTCCGTGGACTGCAGTCAGAAAAAGATAAATCTGCGTTCAGTCCGGAAAATGAATTTTTATAAAATATTGGTGATGAATTGGATCCCGATATTTTTACACAATAATATTTGGATCGTTTAAGAACTTCTGTAAAAATTTGGGAATTTTTGAAACAAGTTAACTATTTTATTAAAATCCCCTAAAACAGCACAGTTTTGAATATAAAAGCTGAAACGACATAAGTAGTGATTTGCGTGTCTAAATGTCGTGTAGGTTATCCGAGAATGATATAACATGTTATATGTCAATAAAAGTGTTATGTGCAAGGTTGTATGTTTGTCTATGAGTGGGGAATAGATGGGAAGGTTATATGGGCATGAACCGTTAAAGTGATGCATGTTATGTGATAGATACGTGTAGGAACTTTGTGTTCTATTTGAAATCGCTAATAAACTAAGTGGCAATCATACTAGGACGTGATTGACCAACCTTGACTGTTAGCTATATTTGAGAGTCAAACCGAGCAACCGAGGTGAGTTCACACTCTTTCCAAGGCATGGGATTCCCGGTGGGTTGGGAATGGGATTGAATGACTACTCGAACTATCATTACTCTTAAACTACTTACTACTGTCCTCGGATTGAAGGGCACGTACGTAAAGCCTACGTACACGACCATAAGACCATCAACTCTATCAATTGAAGTCCCTCATTTATCGACTTAATCGCCGAGGCCTATGGCGAGCGGGTCATTAGTTAATAGCGCTATTAGGTTTAACAAACCTCACACCGTGCCAGTCGGACGGGCGTGTGCTAATGGACCATGGGCAAATGGTCAATGCTGATAGACATTGACTTAGGGAACCTCTTACATTTTTGTAGCAGTCGATACGCGTGGTCTAGTAACACATGGGAAGCCCCCACTAATCTTCGCAAACATGTCCTGAAGACCGCGATACGAATTTATACGATACATGGTTTACAAAACGAACAGATGATTTACGAAACGAATGCTATAACTAAACAACCAACTGTGAACTCGCTCAACTTTATTGTTGACTCGTTGTTACATGCCTTACGGGTCGTTAAACGCTTGGAGCTTGCACGAGGAAGGAGTCGTTGTGGTGTACGGACTGTTATGTTCCTTGCTTATTATTTAAATCCTTATGAACTTATGAAACTTGCGTTTTGAACTCTAACTTATAAACTATGGACTTATGCTTTTGGATTTACGCTTATGCTTCCGCTGTTTAAATTCATGGTTAACTAGCTTTGGTCACCAATCGTATTGTGGTTGGTCTTATTTACTTAATTTCGATGTTCAATATGATTGGTGGCTCGATCCTGGTCACGTCACGCCCCTAAGCGGTGATACCCCGCATGGTGGATTTTGGGGGTGTGACAGATTGGTATCAGAGCCATTGGTTATAGTGAACTTGGTTTTAAAAAGGGAAAAGCTTTTTGATAAAACCAGACTATAACCTATACAGTGTTCAACGATCCACAACGACGCTTCGCTCCACGTGCAAGACTCGACACCATAAGTGGTATGATTTATGTTATATTGTTGGTTAGATAGTTCTCACTGTGCATTAGAGAATGTGATAATTGCTATTTGAACCTTGTGTGCTTACTCTCTATTGTCGTCCCACACTTACGCACTTTCGCGACTCCTTTCTCACTTACGTTGCTTCATTATGAAGATCATGAGCAGACTCGGAGGACGTATTAACCTCACCCAAGCCCAGTTGACGGCTTTGATTAATGAACGAGTTGCTGAGGCACTCGCAGCAAATCCAGCAGGAGGTATAACCTGCTATATCAACCCATCTTAGGACGTTTAGATCCTACCTTTGCAAACCAACCCTCGTGCTTAACCTTGTCTTTTATTCTCGCGCAACAGGTCAACATGCTCAAACTCCTGTGTGCACATTCAAAACGTTCATGGACTGCCGACCTACTACTTTCAGTGGCACCGAAGGAGCAGTGGGCCTTCTTCACTGGTTTGAAAAGCTTGAGTCAATTTTCGAGATGTGCGAATGCCCCGAAGACCGTAGGGTGAAATATGCTACCGGAACACTTGAAGGAGCTGCGTTAACCTGGTGGAAGGCACAGGTTCAACTACTAGGACTGGCAGTTGCTAATGCCATACCCTGGAATGGATTCAAGGAACTGATCAAAGAAGAATACTGTAGTCGGGATGACATCCACAAGCTAGAGGTGGAATTTTTCAATCTGAAGATGACGGGGTCTGAGATTGAGGCGTATACGAAAAGGTCAAATGAGCTGGCCATCTTGTGCCTTACCATGGTGGACCCTCCCATCAAACGTATTGAGCTGTATCTCAAGGGCCTTGTACCAGAGATTCAAAGTCACGTGATGTGACAACCCGGACTTTCAAGGTTAGTGCCATTTCGTTCATGATCTTAATTTCTCATTATTCCTTTCCAACGTTTCCTCTCACGTTAAACTTGTTAGACGTTTGGGCCGATTATACTTTTGGGCCGTCTATATCGTATATATGTTTAAAACGCACACACGTTACATTTGGGCCGCATGTGGACATCTTGGCACACATACACTTAGGATATCTTTGTAAGTCATGGATCGGGTAAAGCCCAAGTGAGGGTGTGAGGATTGGGCCGAGACCTATTATTGAATCACTAAACACATCGCATGAAAACCAATATTCATAAAATGCACATGGTCCGCCAAATTGGTGTATAAAAGTGATTACTTCAATATTCAATGAATCATATCTTATTAATTGATCAGCCGAAATTAGACTACATGTTGACTGTTTATTGGACCGAACCCAAACCGAGCCCACCTCCCATTCCCTTTAATTACGTACACAAACCCTATACTCTCATTAGACGTGCAACGGCGGTAACACCCCCCTCTTCGAAGCAGTAGTCTATTCGGTAGAGCCAGTGGTTAGTATATCCCCTCTTTTATTTGATGTATATTAATTGGTATTCTTGATTCTTGTGTGGCATGTTGTTATGCGATGAAGTATATAAACAAACAAGATTGTAGTTTAGAATCTGAGATCATACGTGTATATAACTTTAGTTGTGATTAGATGGTATGATTACTTGTTGCTCACATGGGTATGATCAAGATTGAAACTGTATGATTGAAATCGATGCATGCTTTTATGCTTGAGAGTAGTTTAGGTTGCAATACATGAATACATCTTGTGGTAATAATAGAACTTGTATGCATGATGCTCGTATGATTGATTTAAAAAGATAATGATCCGATAGTGATTCGATGTGAGGATGATTATATGTGGTTAGTGCCTAATTGAATATTATGATCGATCAGTAAGTGTTAATATTGATATTGATATGTTAGAATTTATTGAATAATGGGAATCTAATCATTTAAAGTATATGAAGTTGACAATTGATGATCTGATCATGTGACCTCTAAGTGGCGGCACACATGTTATAGGGGTCCCCACATGCTTTGTTTTATGCAGCCACATACATGTATGTCAAGTACATGTACGAATTAATTGAAAATATAACAATCAGAACTTCATTTTCTATTTTTAAAATGAGATCACAAGTATATGGGTATTGAATATAACTAGAGACATAATGATTAATGTGTATAGGAATTTGTCAGATGATGATCAATGAACTTGGCCTACATGTGTGTTAGTCTTGAACTAATCAAAAGCCATGTGGGTATTCTTATAAAGTTGCCAATGATAGTCAAAAGTATAGTGTGTAGTTTATTAATGCCATCATGTTTTATTTGTTGGATTTGAAATCTGTGATTGATACATGAAAATTAGTATGGAATGATAACGAATGTTTATAGTAAAGATGGTGATAGTTGTCATGATAGCTTGACCCAAATGACTGAACAAACTATTTGGGCCGCTTATGTGCATAGGGCTGTATGCAATAAGGTTGGGCGGGGTAGTGTAATAGTTCGTGTTGTGTCGCACACTGGTGGGTGTTGGTTGCACACTCAAATGCGGACCATACATTATGAATGGGCCTTGTTCCGAATGGGCCATGATCTAACAAACTACCGTAGGAACGAAATTCGTGACATGAAATGGAATATGAACTAACTGGTTAATCGGTGTTATTCGATAGTGTGTATAGAACTTAATATATTGATTTCGTGAAGTAAGGATATGTGAAGCATGTATTGATAATGCGAACTTGTGTGGGACTTCAACACCTGCTACGTGTTAACCATGAGCTACTAATGTACATGAGTAACTGTTACGACTAGTCATATGTTATGCGTTTCTGGTACATCATTGGATTGATGGTGTGTATAATACTTGTGTGCTACGTGTGTAATAAGTAGAAGGAATTTGTGACTAAGTGTTACGAAACTGACCGTTACTGGTAATCATTTTAGGATTTGGTCGACCAACTGTAAACACGTAACCAATCTTACCGAGCAAACCAAGGTGAGTTCACTACATTCGAGCATGCGTCCCAGTGGTTGGGGACAGTCAGTGGGTATCCCGTGGAGGGATAAGTCTTTGGGTAAAAACGGGTATATTGGTTAATATTCTCACCTATCACTCTTGTAAGTCCCTTATTATGTTACCTGGAGGGTAACGGGTATTAGTTGGTAGCGCTACTTAGGTTTGGCACCCTCACACCGCTCCTAGATAGGACGGATGTGAACTAATGACCCAGTCGGGGCCCAGTACTAGATAGGAGTACGTGGGAAGGGCAGTCATGTATTTCAGGAGCCGTCTTGTTCGGAATTGAGATATTAACAATATTACTTGCATTGGTTAATGAACTGTTTTACATACAACTGGTAACAAACGTTTTCTAAAACTGTGAACTCGCCAGCTTTGTCTGATACACTTGTTGCATGCTCGCAGGTCGTTAGGTATCTTGGATTTGGAAACTTGCTGTCTGGAGGAGCAGGAGTGGTCATGGGTCGACTGAAGAGACTCATGTGATTATTTGTTTACTATTACACATTGGTTTTTGAACAACTTAATTATGGTTTATTATTTGCTTCCGCTGAACATATTGGTTTTCGTATAAACTTGTGATGGGATTTTTATTAATTAATTGAGAAATTTATTTTGAAACTTGTGGGTTCAATGTAAGTAGTGGCTCATTGTCAGTACGTCACACGCCTACCAGGGACACTCCCTAGGTGGTATTTTTGGGGGTGTGACAGTTTGGTATCAGAGCCACTGGTTATAGTGAACTTGGTTTTAAAACGTTTTTATAAAACCAGACTATAACCGAACATATCCGAAATCGACCATGACACTCAGCTCCAGACTGCAAGGTTCGTTTCTCGTTTACTAATGCATAGCATATCTAGTGTTTGCTTACGAATAACATCACACGTGAATGCACATTTAGCACTGCAGTATGAACTTCTATGTTACCAACCCATGTTACGTGTTTTAAGAGTGCGACTCTTCTTGAACTTTCATGATCTATGTTTTGGCGTCATCTGTCTTATTGCTTGAATTCGGGGAACCTTTTAGCGCGAGTTAAGAGGCACTGAGATAAGCATGCAAATTGCCTTATTATTATGGGTGCACACATAATAATAATGTGGGGTGCATGTGAGTCCCAGTGAGGCTTAACGAGTGTGAGAGGGGTTCCGCTCTGTTAATTAACGTTATGTTAGAACTCAGCAGTCTATAGGAGTCTTAGCAGTGATTGTCTCCTACTCGAACATGATCTTTTCACCACTTTTCTGAATCTTTACGAATCTCGATGCTATCGAGTATCACCTGATCACACATCTGAACGCCTAGCGAACTGTGTAGAATGTTAGGTGCTAGTACGAATGTCCCTGAGTTGGATGGCTCAGCGTCAAATGATTGGACTATACTTTCCTCACTTATCTTTGTTTGCTGGAACTTAGTGTGCTGACGCCTTAGATCCCGAAGTGCGATCACTTCTGCAACACTCTCGCGACATACTGTGTATTACTCAGTCAACTTACAAGTTGCAAGAACGATGGACAAGAGGGTAAACGTAGTACCTTACCGACTTCAGCATTTGAACGACCCTAGTTACCGGCAACGAACAACAGCGATTTGACTCCAATCGAATCCTTAACCCCAGCCAGCGACTCATGGGAGTGGACTCTTACGAACCAATCAGGACAAAATCGATGACAATTGACTGTAGAGCGGACTGTGTAACAACCCGCACCATGAGTAGTGCCTTAGGACGTGGCACGGAATGTGAAAAGATGGACCTTGTTGGTGAAAGGACGCAGGACACCGTTACAGGCAACGATATTAGAGGCAACAGTCGCGGCAACATCAAGGTACTCGTTATCATAGCTTACAGTATGGAAACGAAGGTGACCTCGACAAGGATTGACTGTGTTAAGTCAAGGTGACGACAACCAAGGGAACGACGGCAGTACTGGAAATTCTCGTGATGAAAACAACACTGGAAATGAAGCTCATTGAAGGACATTTAGCATTGGCCTAGGCTATACCAGGCGTAATAGCAACACGATAGCTTGGATGGGTAGCTATTCGCTTCGTCTCTGTTCTGTTTAACCCTGATGCTTCTTGAAACCGAACCTGTTGTGGAGTCGGCTGATGCAAGTCAATTGAAGCCTTATATGTTCACTAGGATGCAAACTCGACCTTGGGGGATAGGTGTTCGACATCGACCTTCCTTCTACTACCCCTGATGGTTACAATACAGTGGTTAGTGTGGATTGGGTATTCAGAAATCGCGCAGACACACCTTGTGAGGAGAAAATTTTGTGTGGAGAATCGTTATTTGTTCTAAAGCAACAGAGTGGTGCAAAATTTAGCGCCATATCAGCTATGAAGGCCCAGAAGTGTCTACGGAGGGATCACCCCGCTACGTTAGCAACCGTTACTGATGTTGAGGCTAAGGAAAAGAGGATCAAGGATCCACCAATTATTCGTGATTCCTCTCAGTGTGCTACCCGAGGAGCTTACAGATTTACTTCCACCACTGTTAGGCAGAATATCAGTTTGATCTCACGATAGGGGCAGCCCTGATTACTCGTGCTACATACCGTCTTGCACCAGGAGGGTTGCAAGGACTATCTACAGGAACTGTTGGACAGGAGTTTTATTGGATATAGTTTTTGTTCGCTTTGGGGAGCCCCAGCTATATTCGGGAAGATAAAGCCTTTTCGTATGTGTACTGATTATCTAGAACTCAGCAAGGTGACAAGCGAGAACTGTTTGCCTTGACCATGTGTTGACGGAAGACCAAGAGGAGAAGGTTCCTGAAACGGCATATCGAACGCAATACGGCCATTGCGACTTTGTACACCATGACCATTGAGTTAACCAACACACCAGCAGCTTTATGGACCACATGAATCGACCGTGTTTATTGATGACGTTTTGGATCATTTCCAGGAGAAAGGAACATCATGGATGGCATTGGTAGCTTATTATAGAACCCTGGGGGAGGAGCAACTCCACGCGAAGTTTACCTAAGTGTGACTTCAGGATTGGGGAGGTACGCTTGCTTAGTCGCGAAGTCGACGGAGTGGAAAAACATGCAGATCCCGCTAAAGACCCTTTCCATCAAATATTGATCGGCACCGAATAGCCCATCGGGGATATAGTAAATTCTTGGTCCAGCTAGTTACTATCGTAGATTCATCACAGGACTTTTGAGGTTTTCGCAACTTCAATCTCTTTAGCACAGCAGAGTGCTGTGAACTCTTGGGAGACGAAACAGGAGGACGTCTTTTCAGCTTTTGAAACCCAACCCTGCAACGCACTGAGCATCACTTCTATCCGAGGGTGCTGATGATCTGGCGGTATACCATGATGGTCCGAGTCAGAGTCTCAATTACACACCGATGCAACATGAGAGGGCGATGGTTTACGTGGTAGATTAACAGGAAGAATTGCGCGACTCACAACCTGGGGTGGAAGCCACGATCTCGGATTTGAGCTAGAGGCATTACTTGGACGATACCAAATACATTACTTAGACCGATCACAAGGGCCTTCCGTGTATCGTTGTTTCGAAAGGACCTAAAGCATGCAATAACATCGTTGGATGGAACTCTTGAACGAATACGACCGTGAAACCTGGACGTGCACGAGCTTTGCAGCTCGCTATCGACTTTAACATACCTGATCAGACTCGCCTTGTTCAAATTGAAGAACTGAAGGTAGAGAGTTCTCAAGATTGACCCATGCGGGGCATGGGGAAGCAACCTTTGGCAAGTCGGACGATATTTGCTACGTCATGGAACGAATATGGACCTCACTATACAGTAACCTTAGGGAACTGGTGCAGGCGAAGCACACGGGCCTCGATATCCTATTCATCTGAGTTTTGAAAGGATGTATTAAAACCTGAAGACCATGTACGGGTGACTGGGCCTGAAGTACCACATAGCAACGCATGAGAACAATGTTTGACTTGTGAAAAAGTCAAGGTGGGGTTTTAGCAACCAGAAACACATGTATGGAAAAGAGAACAGACTACCATGGATTTTGTCACTAGTCTACTTACAACTCGAAACGGAAACAATATCACCTGGGTGATCGTTGATTGTCTCATGTAACCAGTACACTCTCTTGCAATTAAGGAAACTGACGAGTCTCCACCAGCTTGTGAATATTCCTCCGGGAGAGGTGGCTTTTAGGCACGAGATGCCAACTCCTGTTATCTCTGATTTTGGATCTATACCTGATTTATGTCAGGCAATACACAACACTCTTGATTCACATCTAGACATGAGCATTACTTATCACTGTAGGACAACCGGATAGAGTAACGAACTATCCCGACACACGAAGACATGCTGCGAGCATGTGCGTGATTGACGTTAGTAAACATTTGGGAAGGACACTTATCTTTGGGTGAGCCCTACTGCAGCCGTTACCGTGTTAGTATGCCTACGACTTTGTTTGAGGCATTACGTGGATGATAATGCCAACCTCCTTGTTGGATTGAGGGAAAGACAACCTAATCACGGGACTAGGATTTGCACTCGGTACTGGAAATTGCGTGGCAACAACGCGTGATCGCCAGGAACCCTGATAACTTAAGAAACACCGGGAGTTCGCTGCAGGCGAACGTGTCATATTGGGAGTCTCACCCTGGGAGGGTGCAATACGCTATGGGAAACGTGGCAAGTTTAGTCTGCGCTACACTAGGACATTTGGATTCCTGTAACGGATCGGTGATATACAAACACAAGTTACCTGATGAATTGGGTAACGGTCACAATGCCATTTATGTCTCGAACCTAAAGAAGAATCTGCTCGACGCAACACTTATGATACCCTTCTCGAGGAACCCACTGTTAACACAGTCGAATTTCAATCGTGAGAGTTCATTGGAACTCAAGACGTGGACCGGAGTTCACGCGGAAACGCGAATGTTGGATAGAGCTCTAGTATTCTCAATTTTTCAAGCGGTTGAAACAACTTTTGCTGTCATTGAGGAATTTCGGGACGAAATTCCCTTTCAAGTTGGGGATGATGTGGTACCCGCGGAAAATCCACAGTCATCCTGAGTTAACATCTCGTCTTTTTGGATCATGAGTTAATATTTTGGCCGTTTTGGACTAGTTACTTGTCAAATTTCGGGACGAAATTTCTTTCAAGTTGGGGATGATGTGACAACCCGGACTTTCAAGGTTAGTGCCATTTCGTTCATGATCTTAATTTCTCATTATTCCTTTCCAACGTTTCCTCTCACGTTAAACTTGTTAGACGTTTGGGCCGATTATACTTTTGGGCCGTCTATATCGTATATATGTTTAAAACGCACACACGTTACATTTGGGCCGCATGTGGACATCTTGGCACACATACACTTAGGATATCTTTGTAAGTCATGGATCGGGTAAAGCCCAAGTGAGGGTGTGAGGATTGGGCCGAGACCTATTATTGAATCACTAAACACATCGCATGAAAACCAATATTCATAAAATGCACATGGTCCGCCAAATTGGTGTATAAAAGTGATTACTTCAATATTCAATGAATCATATCTTATTAATTGATCAGCCGAAATTAGACTACATGTTGACTGTTTATTGGACTGAACCCAAACCGAGCCCACCTCCCATTCCCTTTAATTACGTACACAAACCCTATACTCTCATTAGACGTGCAACGGCGGTAACACCCCCCTCTTCGAAGCAGTAGTCTATTCGGTAGAGCCAGTGGTTAGTATATCCCCTCTTTTATTTGATGTATATTAATTGGTATTCTTGATTCTTGTGTGGCATGTTGTTATGCGATGAAGTATATAAACAAACAAGATTGTAGTTTAGAATCTGAGATCATACGTGTATATAACTTTAGTTGTGATTAGATGGTATGATTACTTGTTGCTCACATGGGTATGATCAAGATTGAAACTGTATGATTGAAATCGATGCATGCTTTTATGCTTGAGAGTAGTTTAGGTTGCAATACATGAATACATCTTGTGGTAATAATAGAACTTGTATGCATGATGCTCGTATGATTGATTTAAAAAGATAATGATCCGATAGTGATTCGATGTGAGGATGATTATATGTGGTTAGTGCCTAATTGAATATTATGATCGATCAGTAAGTGTTAATATTGATATTGATATGTTAGAATTTATTGAATAATGGGAATCTAATCATTTAAAGTATATGAAATTGACAATTGATGATCTGATCATGTGACCTCTAAGTGGCGGCACACATGTTATAGGGGTCCCCACATGCTTTGTTTTATGCAGCCACATACATGTATGTCAAGTACATGTACGAATTAATTGAAAATATAACAATCAGAACTTCATTTTCTATTTTTAAAATGAGATCACAAGTATATGGGTATTGAATATAACTAGAGACATAATGATTAATGTGTATAGGAATTTGTCAGATGATGATCAATGAACTTGGCCTACATGTTTGTTAGTCTTGAACTAATCAAAAGCCATGTGGGTATTCTTATAAAGTTGCCAATGATAGTCAAAAGTATAGTGTGTAGTTTATTAATGCCATCATGTTTTATTTGTTGGATTTGAAATCTGTGATTGATACATGAAAATTAGTATGGAATGATAACGAATGTTTATAGTAAAGATGGTGATAGTTGTCATGATAGCTTGACCCAAATGACTGAACAAACTATTTGGGCCGCTTATGTGCATAGGGCTGTATGCAATAAGGTTGGGCGGGGTAGTGTAATAGTTCGTGTTGTGTCGCACACTGGTGGGTGTTGGTTGCACACTCAAATGCGGACCATACATTATGAATGGGCCTTGTTCCGAATGGGCCATGATCTAACAAACTACCGTAGGAACGAAATTCGTGACATGAAATGGAATATGAACTAACTGGTTAATCGGTGTTATTCGATAGTGTGTATAGAACTTAATATATTGATTTCGTGAAGTAAGGATATGTGAAGCATGTATTGATAATGCGAACTTGTGTGGGACTTCAACACCTGCTACGTGTTAACCATGAGCTACTAATGTACATGAGTAACTGTTACGACTAGTCATATGTTATGCGTTTCTGGTACATCATTGGATTGATGGTGTGTATAATACTTGTGTGCTACGTGTGTAATAAGTAGAAGGAATTTGTGACTAAGTGTTACGAAACTGACCGTTACTGGTAATCATTTTAGGATTTGGTCGACCAACTGTAAACACGTAACCAATCTTACCGAGCAAACCAAGGTGAGTTCACTACATTCGAGCATGCGTCCCAGTGGTTGGGGACAGTCAGTGGGTATCCCGTGGAGGGATAAGTCTTTGGGTAAAAACGGGTATATTGGTTAATATTCTCACCTATCACTCTTGTAAGTCCCTTATTATGTTACCTGGAGGGTAACGGGTATTAGTTGGTAGCGCTACTTAGGTTTGGCACCCTCACACCGCTCCTAGATAGGACGGATGTGAACTAATGACCCAGTCGGGGCCCAGTACTAGATAGGAGTACGTGGGAAGGGCAGTCATGTATTTCAGGAGCCGTCTTGTTCGGAATTGAGATATTAACAATATTACTTGCATTGGTTAATGAACTGTTTTACATACAACTGGTAACAAACGTTTTCTAAAACTGTGAACTCGCCAGCTTTGTCTGATACACTTGTTGCATGCTCGCAGGTCGTTAGGTATCTTGGATTTGGAAACTTGCTGTCTGGAGGAGCAGGAGTGGTCATGGGTCGACTGAAGAGACTCATGTGATTATTTGTTTACTATTACACATTGGTTTTTGAACAACTTAATTATGGTTTATTATTTGCTTCCGCTGAACATATTGGTTTTCGTATAAACTTGTGATGGGATTTTTATTAATTAATTGAGAAATTTATTTTGAAACTTGTGGGTTCAATGTAAGTAGTGGCTCATTGTCAGTACGTCACACGCCTACCAGGGACACTCCCTAGGTGGTATTTTTGGGGGTGTGACACGTGACTTCAGCCAACCTAGGTACCATACAGCAAATCATCAAGTTGGCCCATCGACTCACTGACCAGGCGGTGGAGCAAAACAGGCTGCCCAAACGAATCAGTGCCACATCTACTTCTGATGCACCTACCGACAACAAGCGAAAATGGGATGGGAATTCCAGTAAAGGTTCTGCATCAGTTCAGTCGCAGCAGCGAAAGACCGATGACTACCAGAGTCCTGGTCAGCAATCTTCCGGTAGGCGATTCTGGTTCCTCCATGCAATCCTGGTTTTTGGTTCATAATCTAGTGTATAACAGTCTGAGATTAGAAATCTGATTATTCAGATTTCTATATCGAACTCGTTAGCATTGGAATTCGGATCAATTCTAGGGTTTTTTCATCCAGATCTTCAATCGCCGCCTTATTCTTTGCTTCGATCAGGTTGTATAGATTGATTGTTTTTGATTTAACAAGATTTCTATACGATTGTGATAGTAGTATGGACTAGGGTTTTCGCTAGATTAGGGTTTTCGTTTTTCTTGCTGGTTGGTCTTCTGGTTTTCTGTTTTATTGTGCATGGTGTGTTTTGTCTTTGCTGATAGTGAGAGGTGTATTTAATAGTATGGATGATCATAATATACCTGCTGGTAACAATCAGGGTGATCGAGGAAAGCCTCCATTGCACTTTAAGGGTATTTCTACTCGAGGTTTGAATATTGATGGTTTCACAGCTTGCCCTCGCCGTGGTACAGTGATATCGGATCAACCAAATCCTAAGATGATTAATGTTACTGATGAGTTACCTAAGAAGATAAATATTATCGATGAACTTACAAAAGTCTCGAAGCCGGTTAATCTAGATATGGAGCGACCGGAATGTGAGAATTCGAGCCATAATCAGGTCGGTCAGGAAGGTGTCCAAGAAACCAACGGGAATGTGAGTTCCAGTTCGAAAACTATGTCTTATGCTGATTCATTGGTTGGAAAAAAGGACTTAAAGGTGAATTTTCGTTCTTTGGCTAGTGATTCTGTGCATGAGGGGTGTGATGTTGTTCTTCCGAGAGAATCTGTGCGTAGTGTTCAAGACAAGATGGCAAATACTTTGGTTGGTATTAACAGCTCGGGATTACACTATACTTGGACGAATAAACAAAAAAAGCAAAGTGCGGTTTTTAAGAAGATAGACATGATTCTTGGGAATACCCCATTTATCGATGTGTTTCCTTCGGCAGCTGCTTGTTTCCATCCGTATCGTATATCCGATCATTCTCCTTGTATTCTGGTTCTGCCGAATATTACAAGGGATAAGCCTAAACCATTCAAATTCGTTAATCTTTTGGCGGATAAGGAGGGTTTTTTAGATGAAGTTACTCGGGTTTGGAGCTCGGAGGTGCAAGGGTTCCGAATGTTCCAAGTTGTGATGAAGTTGAAAGCTTTGAAGTCCCCGCTTCGTAAACTTCTTCATAAACAGGGGAATATTCATGAAAAGGTAAAGGTTGTCAAACAGATACGCAGTTACTTAAAGATTACATGGTGGCCGTCCGTGATGAAGCTTTATTCTTACAACAAAAATCCAAGGTTGAATGGCTTGCGCTTGGTGACATGAATACCAGGTTTTTTCATAATGTTGTTAAAGCTAGGAATCACCGAAGTAGAATCTATTCTATTAGGGATGCCAATGGTACTTTGTTTGAAGGGGGGCTGGTGCCGCAAGCTCTAGTTGATCATTATTCGAGGTTCTTTGGTGGTGTGGGTAATATTAGTAAGGTTCCTACTCCGGATCTCTTTACTAATGTTTTATCTACTACGAAAGCGGAACACATGGTTAGAGAGGTTACTGATGATGAAATAAAAAAGGCGATGTTTTCTATTGCTGGGAATAAAGCTCCTGGTCCGGATGGCTATACTTCTATCTTTTTTAAGAGGGCGTGGCATATTGTTGGTGTTGATGTCTGTAAAGCTATAAAGGATTTCTTTCTCAATGGAAGATTACTTCAACAGCTTAATCATACCATTATTTCTCTGATTCCGAAAGTGAGTACTCCGTTGCTTGTTTCTGATTATCGCCCGATTTCTTGCTGTAACACGGTGTATAAATGCATTAGCAAAATCATCTCTAATCGGATTAAAGAGGGATTGGCTGATATTGTTAGTATAAATCAGTCTGCGTTTGTGCCAGGGAGACGGATATCTGATAATATCCTCTTAACCCAGGAGCTTATGCATAATTATCACCGTAATGTAGGTCATCCTAGATGTGCATTCAAAGTGGATATCCAGAAGGCCTATGATACGGTGGAGTGGAGTTTTCTTGAAAAAACTTTGGTGGGTTTCGGCTTTCATGGGAAGATGGTTAAATGGATCATGGAATGCGTGACATCCACTTCGTTCTCAGTGGTAATCAATGGGAACTTGCATGGTTACTTTAAAGGTAGACGAGGATTGCGGCAAGGGGATCCTATGTCTCCATACTTGTTCACGATTGTTATGGAGGTGCTCACTCTCATATTAAATAGCCAAGTTGCAAATTCTGAGGCTTTTAGGTATCATAGCAAGTGTGAGAAGCAAAAGCTTATTAATTTATGTTTTGCGGATGATTTATTTCTGTTCTCTCGGGGCGATCAACGGTCAGTGAAAGTTATTATGGATGCTCTTAATGTATTCAAGGATATGTCTGGTCTGGTGCCGAGTATGGGTAAAAGTACGGTTTTCTTTGGTAATGTAGTGGAGCCGATTAAAAATAGTATTCGAGCCATTATACCGTTTGATGAAGGGGTTCTTCCTGTTCGGTATTTAGGTGTGCCTCTCATTTCCTCTAGACTTCAATACAAGGATTGCAAGAAACTGGTTGAGAGTATGGAGACCAGAATCATGGACTGGAGGAATAAGTTTTTATCGTTTGCAGGTAGGCTTCAATTGATTCGTTCGGTGCTTTCGTCTATGCATATTTATTGGGCGTCCGTGTTTATCCTTCCTAAACGTATTATTAAAGACCTTGAAGATAGGATGAAACGCTTCTTGTGGGCTCAAGGGGATGACATTAGAGGGAAAGCAAAAGTTAAATGGAAATCGGTGTGTATGCCTAAGCATGAGGGTGGGTTGGGGATTCGGAGAATTGGAGATATGAACAATGCGCTGATGACTGTTCACATATGGAGTGTCCTTACTCATAGGGAATCCTTATGGGTTAAATGGATCCACTCTTATCGTCTTCAAGGTAGATCGTTTTGGGATGTACCGGTGAAGAGTAACATCACATGGAGTTGGAGGAAAATGCTAGCATTGAGACCTCTTATTAGATGCCATGTATGGTCGGAAGTGGGTGATGGGAAGAATACGTTTGCCTGGTTTGATAAATGGGATGATGTTTGTCCTCTTAATTCTTTTATTACTCCTAGACTAATTTCGAATGCTGGGTTTCGCATGGAGTCTACTTTGTTCGATCTGTTCGGTCAAGTGGGGTGGCATTGGCCGAACATGTGGATTAGTCGTTTCCCAGCTCTGACATTGATGCGTGATATTGAGTTGGATATGTCTAAGCATGATAAGCTAGTGTGGAAGGACAGGATGGGGATCGTTACTGATTTTGGTACCTCCACGGTGTGGGATGGTATTCGTGCTACTCAGAATGAAGTCCATTGGTCGAAGATGGTTTGGTTTTCGCAAGCTATTCCTAAACACTCATTTATAATATGGTTGATTATTAACAAAAAACTGAAGACGCAAGATGTTATGATGAGATGGAATACTTCGGGTAACATGAACGTTAACCTTATGTGCTGCTCGTTGTGTACTTCAGGCCCGGACTCTCATGACCATTTGTTTTTTGAGTGTTGCTATGCTTCTAAAGTCTGGGATGGTGTCAAAGGCAGAGCGGGTATGGAAGCTATTTCAAAAAGATGGAGTGATATTTTTGACTTCCTAGTGGGAATAGCGGATTCGAAGAAGGCTTCGCATGTTATTGCCAAGCTTGTGGTGTGCGCTTCAGCTTATTTTATTTGGAATGAACGGAATAGGAGATTATTCTCTAAGCATCGAAGAAGTCAGGAGCAGTTGGTTGATGTTATTCTTTCTACCGTACGGTTGAAGCTTCAATCGATGAAGTTCAAGCAGTCAGTCCATACTGATAGGATCTTGCAAGAATGGGCGCTTCCAAGGGGTCTGTTACTTGCTGATGATGATTGTGGCTGATTTTATTTGTTAGTGAGTTTAGTTTGTAAGCTTAGTTGACTGGTGTGTTTGTTTTGCGGTGTTGAGCGCTTGTTCACTCTCGTTAGGTATGTCTTTCGAGAGAACTGGGGTGTGTTTTTGTGCCCCACTTGTTTTTATGTTTTGGTTGGTATAATATTCACCGGGGTAACCCTTTACCCAAAAAAAAAAAAAAAAAACTTTGGTTGGTTATTTTCTCGGAGATAGAGTGGCCTACCCAGTAGTGGATTATTTTGTCCGTAACAATTGGAAAAAGTATGGAATCCAGAAATCTATGATGAACGCCAATGGTTTCTTTTTCTTTAAATTTGCTGCGGAGGATGGTATGATGAAGGTTTTACAGGATGGCCCTTGGATTATCCGGTCTCAACCTATTTTTCTTAACAAATGGAACCCTTCGGCTAAGTTAGAAAAAAAGGAAGTCAAAAAGGTTCAGATTTGGGATAAAATTCATGATGTTCCGATTGCGGCTTATACGGAGGATGGCCTTAGCATGTTAGCAACCACTATTGGGGAGCCGAAAGCCCTAGATTCTTACACTACATCTATGTGCATGGATATGTGGGGACGTAGCAGCTATGCAAGAGCGCTTATAGAGGTTTCGGCTGAAAAAAATCTTAGAGAAGAGATCACTATGGCAATCCCGGACCTGGAGGGAGAAGGATTTTTTAAGGAAGTTATGTCCGTGGAGTATGAATGGTTTCCACTACGTTGTGCTCAGTGTTGTGTGTTTGGTCACTCTGATGATACTTGTCCTCACCAGATTTTGAAGCAAGGTAATGTTAGGAATATGGATAAGGGTGGTAAACAGCAATCTCAAGATAGACGTCCAAAAATTTATCAGCTGGTTGATGAGGAGGGGTATATCGGAGTTCATAGTAAGAAGATTGCTAGGAGAAATGGTTTTCCGGTGAACAAACCTAAGACTAAATTCGAATATAGGCCAGTGGTTGGTAAAAAGAAAGACGAGCCGATTCAGGTTTCAAATCCCTTTGATGCCCTTAACGACCCTATTTTAAATGATGAAGGGGGTGGTAACATTCCAGACTCGGGTGGAAACATTCCAGATTCAAACAAACTTGATGAGAACGAGGTTGTTGATGATTTTTTTGAGACGGATGGATATGACATGGATGGTTTTTTGAGACAAGGCACCATTAAAATTGATGTTAAAAAAGGGGCAAGCACTCCTTCTTCATCGGTTAATAATGGTTAGTATTGCTTCCTGGAATATTAGGGGTTTGAACCGCCCCATTAAGCAAACGGAGGTTCGTCATGCTATTAAGGATTTCAATTTAAGTTTATGTGCTATTCTTGAATCTCATGTGGAGGTGGGTAATCTTTCTAGAGTTTATAAGGCAGTTTTTCGCTTGTGGAATTGGACGTCTAATGGGGCTCGAAGTAATAAAGGAACGCGAATAATTGTTGGATGGAATCCTAATGTGCTTGATGTTATGGTGCTGTCCGAATCCGATCAGGTTATGCACTTGCAGCTGATTCTTAAAAAGGATAATGTTATGATTTTTTGTTCGGTCATCTATGCGGCTAACTATTACGTTTCAAGGAGGGAATTATGGAATCACCTTTCGATGCATAAAAATTTCGTTCGTAATGAACCGTGGGTTATGTTAGGTGATTTTAATTCGGCGTTGAATCTGGAAGATAAATCTATGGGGTGTTCGTCAGTTTCTACGAGTATGAAGGAATTTCAAGCATGTGTCGATGATATTCAGATGATGGACTTAAATCGTTCGGGAGTTCATTTTTCGTGGAATCAAAAGCCCAAGACGGGGATTGGTTTGATGAAGAAGATCGATAGAGTGATGGGTAATTCTCACTTTATAGCCAAATTTCCTAGTGCGGTTGCGATCTTCCATCCGCCTAGGTTATCCGATCATTGCCCTTGTGTTCTCAAAATTTCGGAAGTGGTAAAGCTAAAGCATCGGTCTTTCAAGTTCGTGAACTTTCTGGTGCATAAACCGGAATTTTTACCGATTGTGAAGAAAGGTTGGGGTATAAGTATTAATGGTGTCCATCAATTTTCGCTTGTTAAGAAGCTTCGGCTTCTTAAATCCCCTCTTCGAGTCTTACTGTTTCAGCAAGGGAATTTACATAAAAAAGTTCAAGACTTACGAGATAAACTTGATAGGATTCAGCGAGATATTGATAGTAACCCGTCGTCTGAAGCTTTTCGGAAGGAGGAAGCTATTATTCGAAGTGAATTTCAGATTGCTTTACTTGATGAAGAGCGTTATTTGAAGCAGAAATCCAAGGTAGACTGGTTAGCGGCAGGTGATATGAATACGGCTTTTTTCCATTCAGCTCTTAAAAATAGAACTCATTATAGTCGTATTAATGTCATTCGGGATGTTAGTGGGAATGTTTATGAAAACGAAATGGTTCAGAAAGCATTTGTTGATCATTATGAGAATTTTCTGGGATGCCCGGGTGTTACTTCGCTTAGTCCGTCTCCTGAGTTATTTACTAAAAATTTAGGTAGGGATGTGGCTGATCATATGGTTCGGCCAGTTACAGCGGAAGAGGTTAAGAAAGCGATGTTTTCGATTGGGTCGGATAAAGCTCCAGGTCCAGATGAGTTTACCGCAGGATTTTTTAAGAGTGCCTGGCCGATTATCGGTGATGATGTTTCAAAAGCGGTTATTGATTTTTTCGCAACAGGAAATCTGCTTCGGGAATTAAATCATACGCTTATTGTTCTTATTCCTAAGATTCCTTCCCCATCTGTGGTTACGGATTACCGTCCTATTGCATGTTGCAATGTTGTGTATAAATGCATTAGTAAGATTGTTGCGGAAAGAATTAAGGTGGTGTTGAATGATATTGTTAGTGTCAACCAATCAGCGTTTATCCCGGGTAGGAAAATCTCGGACAATATTTTGTTAACTCAGGAGTTAATGCATAATTATCATAGAAATATTGGTCCTCCTAAATGTGCGTTCAAAGTTGATATTCAGAAGGCTTATGACACTGTGGATTGGAGCTTTCTAAGGAGTATTTTGATCGGTTTCGGGTTTCATTCTAGCATGGTTCACTGGATCATGGTTTGTGTTTCTACGACCACGTTTTCAGTGTGTATTAATGGTGATGTTCATGGTTTTTTCAAGGGTAATCGGGGTTTAAGACAAGGTGATCCCATTTCGCCGTATCTTTTCACGCTAGTTATGGAGATTCTTACGGCCATTTTACAGCAAACGGTTAGGATTGATTCGTCGTTTAAATTTCATAATAAGTGTGAACGACAACAGATTATCAACCTTTGTTTTGCGGATGACTTGTTCATTTTCTCTAAGGGTGAGATCGCGTCGGCCAGGTGCATTATGAAATCTCTCAATTCTTTTACGAAGATGTCGGGTTTGTTGCCTAGTGTTCATAAAAGTACAGTCTTTTTCTCTAATGTTCCTTCGTTTGTTAAAACGGCTATTTTAAATATCATGCCTTTTGTGGAGGGTAGTTTGCCGGTTAGATATCTGGGTGTGCCTCTTATATCTACTCGTTTACTTTTTAAAGATTGTGATGTGTTGGTGGAGAAGTTTGAAAAGCGTATCATGCACTGGCAAAATAAGTTACTGTCTTTTGCGGGAAGGTTGCAACTTATTATATCAGTATTGTCTTCTCTGCATGTTTACTGGTCTTCGGTGTTTATTCTACCTACTCGGGTGACTCTTAAGTTGGAAGCGATGATGCGAAATTTTTTATGGTCCCAAGATAGTGCTTTTCAAAAGGGCTAGGCTAAAGTTTCTTGGAAAGCGGTATGTGTTCCTAAATATGAGGGTGGCTTAGGTATTCGGCGTATTGGTGATGTTAATAAAGCCCTTATGTCATCGCATATATGGAGTATTCTTTCTAGGCGAGATTCTTTGTGGGTCGAGTGGGTTTATTCTTACAGGTTGAGAGGTAAAAATTTTTGGGCTTGTAATATTCCTGCTTCTTGTTGCTGGTCGTGGAGGAAGATTCTCCAGATTCGGCAAGAGATGAGGAGGTTCGTTTGGACGGATGTTGGGAACGGTTCGAACACCTCAGCTTGGTTCGATACTTGGAGTGATTTAGGTCCGTTAAATCAGATTATTTCGCCTAGAATTATTGCTAACGCAGGTTACAATATGGAATCCAAATTTTCTGATATTTATTCGAACTTTAATTGGACCTGGCCGGTCGCGTGGAGAGATACTTTTCCGGTTCTTATCCAACTTGATCAGTTGATCTTTGATCCGAATAAGGAAGATAGAATTTGGTGGCGTCAAGGGGATCACCTTCATGATTTCTCTTCGGCTTGTGCGTGGGATTCAGTTAGAAACCGTGAGCCGGAGGTAGATTGGTGTCCTATTGTTTGGTTCGCTCAATGCATCCCGCGTCATGCTTTCTTAATGTGGCTTATTATGAGACGCAAGTTACTTACTCAGGATAAGATATTGAAGTGGGACTTCTCGCGTAGGAAGAATATGAACATGATGTGCTGTCTGCTATGCTATACCAATCATGACTCTCATAGTCATCTGTTTTTCGAGTGTAAGTTTTCTAATCAAGTTTGGTTTATGGTTAGGCACAAAGTGGGAATGGAATCGGTTCAAGCGAAGTGGGAGGATATTGTTGAATGGCTTCTAGTGCGGTCCAAGTCCAAATCAGCGCTCAATTATGTTGCAAGGTTATTAGTAGCGGCCAGTGCTTATAGCATATGGCAAGAACGCAATGCGAGACTATTCAAGAACCAGTTGAGACCTCCTGAGACTATAAGTGAAATTATTATCCAACAGGTCCGATACAAATTAATGGGTGCGAAGCTCAAGAATTGTGAAAATGTGAGAAGGCTTCTAGGCGATTGGGAGATTTATGGAACTGAACTCAAGGATGGCGATGGCTGATTGAGTAGTTGTGTTTCTGTTTTTTTTTCCTAGAGTTTAGTCTAGTTGTTTTGTAACCGGTTGGTAGTGTTTCCTTGTTTTTTCTCATTGTTTACTTTCATGGGGCATGTCCTGTGATTGAACTAGTGTAGACTATCTACACTACTTGTTTTGTTTTGGTTGTGAATATATAGAATCACTGGGGTAACCCTTTACCCAAAAAAAAATCTTCCGGTAGTCAAGGACAGGGTGGATATCGAGGAAACCACCCACAGTGCAACAAATGCAACAGACACCATAGTGGTCAGTGCAACAAGGGACGTTGTCAGAGGTGTCTCAAGATGGGTCATGAAGCCAAGGATTGCAGGAGCTCACGGCCTGCAAATCAGAATCGTCAGCCGCAACAGCAAGCACCGCAGAATCAGCAACAGCAACAGGGCAACAGGGGATGCTTTCAGTGTGGCGCTGAAGGCCACTTTAAGAAGAACTGTCCCCAGCTTAACTAGAATCAGAACAACAACAACAACAACCAGGGAAACATGAACAATAATGGGGGCAACAATGGAGGAAACAATGATGGCAACGGTGCCAGGGGTCGAGTGTTCGTGATTGGTCAGGGTGAAGCAAGGAATGATCCTAACGTAGTGATGGGTAAGTTCCTTCTCGACGACTTTTATGTTACTGTTTTATTCGATTCGGGTGCCGATACTAGTTATGTGTCCTTAAAAGTTAGCCAAATGCTTAAGCGCACTCCAACACTTTTGAACACCAAACACACGGTAGAGCTAGCAAACGGTAAAAGTCTCGAGGCCACGCACATAGTTAAGGGTTGTGACCTTGTCTTAGCTGGTTAGACCTTCTCTATCGATCTTATTCCTATCGTTCTGGGTAGTTTTGACGTTGTTATTGGGATGGATTGGTTATCTCATTAACACGCGGAAATTCTTTGCAAAGAGAAAATCGTCCGCATTCCTCGTTCTGGTAAAGAACCCCTCGTGATTCATGGCGACAAGAGTGGTGCTGTCGTAGGCATTATCTCTTTCCTAAAGGCCCAAAAGTGTTTGCGAAAGGGCCACACTGCCATTTTAGCACTCGTTACTGACATGTCAACGGAAGAGAAGAGAATTGAAGACATTCCTATTGTGTGTGATTTTCCCGAGGTATTCCCTGAGGAATTACCTGGTCTTCCGCCTCATCGCCAAGTTGAATTTCAAATCGAGCTAGCCCCTGGAGCAGCGCCCATAGCTCGAGCACCTTATCGCTTAGCCCCAACCGAACTGGACTGTCCAAGCAATTACAAGAACTTTTGGAAAAAGGTTTTATTCGTCCTAGCTCTTCGCCCTGGGGAGCTCCAGTACTATTCGTGAAGAAGAAGGACGGTACCTTCCGTATGTGCATAGATTACCGCGAACTTAACAAGGTGACCGTGAAGAATCGCTATCCTCTCCCACGTATTGATGACCTATTCGACCAGTTGCAAGGGTCGAGCTATTACTCTAAGATTGACTTGAGATCAGGATACCATCAGCTGAGAGTCCAAGAGGAGGACGTCTCCAAAACAGCATTCAGAACTCGCTACGGCCATTACGAGTTTCTGGTTATGCCTTTTGGATTGACGAATGCACCCGCAGTCTTCATGGATCTCATGAACCGAGTATGCAAACCTTACCTGGATAAGTTCGTTATTGTTTTCATCGATGATATCCTGATCTATTCTAAGAGTCAGGAGGAACACGAGCAGCATCTACGACTTATGCTGGAACTTCTTCGAGCAGAGCAACTGTATGCCAAGTTTTCGAAATGTGACTTCTGGCTTCGCGAAGTCCACTTTCTAGGCCACGTAGTAAACAAGGATGGGATTCATGTTGACCCATCCAAGGTTGACTCGATCAAGAACGGGCCTGCACCCCGCACACCAACAGAAATCCGCCAATTCTTGGGTCTGGCGGGCTACTACAGACGATTTATCAAGGATTTCTCAAGGATTGCGCAACCTCTCACTTCACTGACTCAGAAGGGTGTCATCTACCGTTGGGGAGATGCACAGGAGTCCGCATTTCAGCACTTAAAAGACAGACTTTGTAGCGCGCCTATCCTCTCATTGCCTGAAGGCACAAATGATTTTGTGGTTTATTGCGACGCTTCCATCCAAGGACTTGGTTGCGTGTTGATGCAATGTGACAAGGTCATTGCCTACGCATCGTGCCAACTTAAGGTTCACGAAAGAAACTACACTACGCACGACTTGGAATTGGGAGCAGTTGTTTTCGCGCTTAAGATATGGAGACATTACATGCACGGTACCAAGTGCACCATTTACACCGATCACAGGAGTCTCGAGCATATCTTCAAGCAAAAGGAGTTAAACATGCGACAACGTCGATGGGTCGAGCTCTTGAACGATTACGAATGTGCGATCAAGTACCATCCGGGCAAAGCAAATGTTGTGGCTGACGCCCTCAGTCGAAAGGATACTATACCTAAGCGTGTACGTGCGTTACAGCTTACCATCCAATCCAACCTTCCCGCTCAGATTCGAGATGCTCAGGTTGAAGCGTTGAAAGCAGAAAACATCAGGGCTGAATCCTTACGAGGATCGAGGCAGCGCCTAGAACGAAAGGAAGACATCGCCTACTATGGTAACAGACGCATCTGGGTTCCACTGTATGGAGACCTACGCGAGCTTGTGATGGATGAAGCACACAAGTCTCGTTATTCGGTACATCCTGGTTCGGATAAAATGTACCACAACCTCAAGACTACGTATTGGTGGCCTGGCATGAAAGCCCACATAGCAACCTACGTCAGTAAGTGCTTGACTTGTGCGAGAGTCAAGACCGAATATCAGAAACCATCAGGCCTACTTCAGCAACCAGAGATCCCGACATGGAAATGGGAGCAAATTTCCATGGATTTTGTTACTGGCATGCCTAGATCTCAACGCGGAAATGATACCATTTGGGTGATCGTTGATCGACTGACCAAGTCTGCACATTTTCTAGCTATCAAGGAAACCGACAAGTTTTCTACTCTAGCAGATATCTACCTAAAGGAAGTGGTATCAAGGCACGGAGTGCCAACCTCTATTATCTCTAATCGTGATGCACGTTTTACTTCAGAACTGTGGCAAGTGATGCACAAATCTTTTGGCTCATAATTAGACATGAGCACAGCTTACCACCCGCAAACGAATGGGCAGTCTGAACGCACCATCCAAACCCTAGAAGACATGCTGTGGGCATGTGTAATCGATTTTGGTAATGGCTGGGAAAAGCACCTCCCGTTAGTGGAGTTTTCATATAACAACAGCTACCACACCAGCATCCAAGCCGCTCCGTTTGAGGCATTGTACGGACGTAAATGCCGATCACCTCTCTGTTGGGCAGAAGTCGGTGACAGTCAAATCACTGGCCCAGAACTCATAGTAGATACAACAGAAAGAATTGCTCAGATACGACAACGAATGGCGGCAGCTCGTGACCGTCAGAAAAGCTATGCTGATAAAGGAAGAAAACCACTCGAGTTCCAGGTTAGGGATCGAGTGCTACTCAAAGTCTCACCTTGGAAAGGTGTAGTCCGATTTGGCAAAAGGGGCAAACTCAATCCGCGATATGTCGGACCGTTCGAAATCATAGAGAAAATAGGCAAAGTGGCCTACAAACTGGATCTACCAGCAGAACTCAGTGTAGTTCACAACGTTTTTCACGTGTCAAATCTGAAGAAGTGTCTGTCAGATGAGACCCTCATAGTTCCCTTGAAGGAGCTCACTATCGACGATCAGTTGCGATTCGTCGAGGAACCAGTTGAAATCACGGACCGAGACGTTAAGGTCCTCAAGCGCACCAGAATACCTCTTGTTCGAGTTTGTTGGAACTCCCATCGTGGCCCAGAGTTTACCTGGGAATGAGAAGATCAGATGAAACTCAAAAATCCCCAGTTGTTCGGAAACAGTGCAACCACTACTGAGGCTGAAGCTACTGCAGAATTTCGGGACGAAATTCCAAATCAACGGGGGGATGATGTGACACCCCAGGAAAACCAGGAAACCAACGCAACATAACTAGCTTCCTCAGTAACTACGCACTAAATTTCGGGACGAAATTTTCTTAACAGGGGGAGAATGTGACAACCCTCGAAATTCCATGTATCCGTACAATGTATTAATGATAATTAAAGTACTTGATGACTGTGCTGAATCATTTAACTGCTCTGTGATTACGGTGTTAGACTTACATGTGCGTGTTAACATACTAGAAGTATACAGAAAAGTTACTAAATAGTCCGGTATATTTTCCTATGTGTTAGGAATTATTTGTGTTACAAAAATATATGTATAAGACGCCTTACGGTACAATTTAACACTTTAACGGAACAGTACTTAACCGAACAACCGGACACTACCCGGGACACCGAAATTTTGTCAGAAACATTACTTTATTATTGTTAACTAATTATGGTCTCAAAAATCCCCACACACTATAAAAATATGTCATGCACTTACTACTTTAGAAAATACCCTAAACCTTCTAAGTAATCACCTACTTATAATAAAAACTTACAATTAACCCCCCCCCCCCCTTCATATTTTCGGCTCACATAGGGCCCCCACAATAATCATCACTAAATCCCTAATAAATATTCCCTTTTCATTTGATTGGACCTCCTTATTTGATGCTCTTGCCAAGAAATCACCATCATTACATATAGGTTGGGCTATAAGATTAATCTCATCATTTCACTACAAGTTCACTTCATCTTCTCCACTCTCTCTCTCCCTCTTGGCTGCACCACCACCATCACTTCAACATTCATTCATTTATTCCATTTTCAAGTCCAAAACAAGTGCTAGAAGAAGTCTTGTGAAGCTTGGAGCTTGGAGTCTTGAAGGAGCATCACACCTTGCTTTCTCACGCCATTTTCATAACCATTCATTGTTCACAAGTTCATCCCTAGCCCTTGTGCTAGTTGTAAGTCCTCGATTTAACTTTAGGTCACTTCTACGTTGATTATTCGAAAGATTGTAGTTGATGTGTAACACAAGAACATAAAAGAGAATGAACTAGAAAATGGTCATAAACTTACATAAAATCTGGTTGGATTAAGTTGGTATAAGCATGCATGTTGTTTGATCATTAATTTATTGATAAACCCGTTGTTAGGACACTTGTTGATGCGTTTTTAGTAACATTTACACTATAAAAAGCATGCTGATTGACATTTTCAGCCAACTTCAACAGGCTGTAAACAGATCATAATAAATCAAAAAACTGATTTTCTGAAGCCTAAATTATGTATTTTCGAAAAAGAGATCCAATGGCACCGGAATCGTAATTTTTCGAGGCTGTTTACTATTTTTAAAGGTCTGTTTTTGGACAGCAGCTCAAGCTGCATTTTTCTGCAGAAAATATGTGTTATGTGTTTCGTCATAACTTAAAACCTGATTAGAACTAGCCCATGAAATTTGTACAGAAGATGACAACTGATGTATTTGTAATTACCCCACTGGAATTTCGTAAATCGGACTCTCGATGAATTTTAAATAAATTATTCTGTGGACTGCAGTCAGAAAAAGATAAATCTGAGTACCGTCCGGAAAATGAATTTTTATAAAATATTGGTGATGAATTGGATCCCGATATTTTTACACAATAATATTTGGATCGTTTAAGACCTTCTGTAAAAATTTGGGACTTTTTGAAACAAGTTAACTATTTTATTAAAATCCCCTAAAACAGCCCAGTTTTGAATATAAAAGCTGAAACGACATAAGTAGTGATTTGCGTGTCTAAATGTCGGGTAGGTTATCCGAGAATGATATAACATGTTATATGTCAATAAAAGTGTTACGTGCAATGTTGTGTGTTTGTCTATGAGTGGGGAATAGATGGGAAGGTTATATGGGCATGAACCGTTAAAGTGATGCATGTTATGTGATAGATACGTGTAGGAACTTTGTGTTCTATTTGAAATCACTAATAAACTAAGTGGCAATCATACTAGGACGTGATTGACCGACCTTGACTGTTAGCTATATTTGAGAGTCAAACCGAGCAACCGAGGTGAGTTCACACTCTTTCCAAGGCATGGGATTCCCGGTGGGTTGGGAATGGGATTGAATGACTACTCGAACTATCATTACTATTAAACTACTTACTACTGTCCTCGGATTGAAGGGCACGTACGTAAAGCCTACGTACACGACCATAAGACCATCAACTCTATCAATTGAAGTCCCTCATTTATCGACTTAATCGCCGAGGCCTATGGCGAGCGGGTCATTAGTTAATTGCGCTATTAGGTTTAACAAACCTCACACCGTGCCAGTCGGACGGGCGTGTGCTAATGGACTATGGGCAAATGGTCAATGCTGATAGACATTGACTTAGGGCACCTCTTACATTTTTGTAGCAGTCGGTACGCGTGGTCTAGTAACACATGGGAAGCCCCCACTAATCTTCGCAAACATGTCCTGAAGACCGCGATATGAATTTATACGATACATGGTTTACAAAACGAACAGATGATCTACGAAACGAATGTTATAACTAAACAACCAACTGTGAACTCGCTCAACTTTGTTGTTGACTCGTTGTTACATGCCTTACAGGTCGTTAAACGCTTGGAGCTTGCACGAGGAAGGAGTCGTTGTGGTGTACGGACTGTTATGTTCCGTGCTTATTATTTAAATCCTTATGAACTTATTAAACTTACGTTTTGAACTCTAACTTATAAACTATGGACTTATGCTTTTGGATTTACTCTTATGCTTCCGCTGTTTAAACTAAACATGGTTAACTAGCTTTTGTCACACCCCCAAATTCTCACCTAGGGCATGTCCCTATTAGGAGTGCGATGATCCAACAACGAGCCACTAATTATATCAAACATGTTCAATAAAATGATAAAATACTTGATTGAACTAAAATACTGTTTGTAAGTTTAAATGAAAACCAAAGTAATCAGCGGAAGCAATAAAGTATATAATGTATCAATAAACCAATAAGGTAAATATGTTCGTTAAGACCATGTCCACTCCAGCCGCTCCAGGTCACAAGTTCCAGTGTGTAACAGCTAACGACCTACAAGCATGCAAACAAGTGTGTCAGACTACGCTAGTGAGTTCAAAGTTTTGTTTACCGAGTTTAGTTATCCGTCACGTGTGTAAAACAGTTAACAAAATGAAATGTTGTTATGTTGTTCTGATGATTTGATGTTTCGATGTTGTTATTACTCGATTACCGAATGGCCATATGATATGTGATTGCCAACCCCAATGCCTCTATCAAAGCATTGGTCATGTTTTAAGGTAATTAGTTCACGCCCGTTCTCCTCGAACGTCGTGAGGGTGCCAAACCTAATAGCGCTATCAACTAATAACCCCCGTTGCCCTACAAGCAACGTACCGGTAGATATTGTGGTCTTACAATGATAGAAAACTGAGTACGATAACCAACATCCCATTACACATGCATTCCCCCTCGGAACGTTACCCGTTATCCCTTCCCTGGGATCCATGCTTGAGAAAGAGCAATGAACTCACCTTTGGTTTGCTCGGTAAGATAACTACTTGTTAAAACTCTTTTAGTCAATCACGTCCTATTATAGTTACCATTTTTCATTAGATTTGTATTCAGATAACAACACATAAACACGTATTCAACACGTAGCACAAGTATCACGTATTTACATTTAAATTAAGTAGTATATCATAAATTATGATATGTAAGTCACTTAAACAATTACACACATGTTGGTCCTTGAATAATTTCGTGAGTGGCCCAGCTTATGCATGCCAAGTGTGCGGCCCAACAGTCAAGGCCCACAATATATATTCAAACCCAAAGAATGGCCTGCTGCAATTCGTTAAATGACAAGGCCCAATAGTCTTCGGCCCAGTCAACAGTGTGTGTGTGTGTGCGACGGGCCAAGGTGTGCGGCCCCTGGTTATTACACAAAACTGAATATGAGTTAAATGGGATCTAAATAATGGCTGACACAAATTGATAGCCTATTGGACCTATAAACTTTTATCATGAAATTTTGAAAGAGTTATCATTTGATTATACCAACCTCATGTGATACTGACAAACTATTAAATGTGTACAAACTTTATCCAATATGGCCAACATTTTGAGTATTCCAGCAGGTTGCATCATCACAAAATCATCACAATAACAAACTAAACATTCAGGCCACACACTATTTCGTATCACAACCATACAAGCCAAACAACGACTTAACAGCCCAACACAAATTATGATGCGTGCAGCCCAATATTAACAGTCCAAGTTATTGCTTCAATATGCCATCATTATCCAATATTTTTCGAATAAATTACCAACATAAAATCATATCATCGAAATCAGCAAAAGTATATAATCAATGACATCCTTATTAAAATACACATATAATTTGATTAGATCAAGACCACATGGTCGCCACTTTTATTCATATGACAGCCACTATGATTTATAATACAAACCTACAATACACTATCATGTTTCATGCAATTAATAGGTTGTTTGATCATGGGTGATGATCATTATCACGTTGCCCCACCTATTCCACCTTCACATAACATGGCCCAAGTATGAACCTAACACTCTAATATTATCAGACTATTACTAGCATCCATTACTCACCTTCATCATAACAGATGTCATGCAATCCCCTATTGCCGACACATACATGTAACAATACATACACATGAGCAAAATATACATATAAACAGGATGCACATATGTACGAGATATACACATAAACAAGATATACACATGAACAAGATATACACGTCCGCTTCATCGATTATTCATCATTAACATGACGCATCCATCACATTGATTATTCCTCATTTACATACTCTAACTATGTTGTTTATATTAACAATTCATCAACAATAATCGGCCAGTATTTATCGTATGTTCATGCATAATACTAAAACACATAATATCACATATAAGCATATGTTCATGCCATCATCCAGAACCACAAACAAATTAACACAATAGTTTGATATACTAACCGAAGGATTATGGAGAGTCTGGTGATGGTAATCACGAGGGGGGGGGGGGTACCGTCTGCCTTCGCGATCCAAGTGAGGGGTAGAGGTTGTTTTAGGGTTAGAAACTAATTACAACATAATATCTAGTTCCCGTATAAAAGGAGAATAGGAACGTTGGGCCGACTTGTTTAGAGGTATTGGGCTGGTCCAAGGAGTTGTGAGCACAAGGAACTAATCTAAGGGTATTGGGTCGGGTTAGGTAATAAAATAGCAGCCCAATAGCACTTGAGGTGGGTGCGGCCCACATACCTAAGTGTAACTAAGTGTGTAGCAACACAATAGAGTTATCGTACGTTCTAGTTTAAGCTTAACAGAATATTACCAATACAGAACATATAACACATAAAAGAGAAATAACGAGAAGTTATAATCACACGCTTAACCGCCAGTTATCTTGAAAGTTCGGGTTGTCACAGCTTTGGTCACCAATCGTATTGTGGTTGGTCTTATTTACTTAATTACGATGTTCAATATGATTGGTGGCTCGATCCTGGTCACGTCACGCCTCCAAGCGGTGATACCCCGCATGGTGGATTTTGGGGGTGTGACATGTTTAATGCAACAAACACTCCGGAACAGTGACATAGGCTTAACATACCTTAAATAACCTTTACATAACTTAGAAATAAGTTTTGGAGGGTTTGGTGTGTCGAAATCAAGTTTATTAGCTTACAGGGACTGAATTAGACAAACTGCTAAAGTATGCCGATTTGTACTGTAACGAACATTCCGGAACATGATCATTAGTTAAACATACCCTAAATATCCTTTACATAGCTTAGAAATAGGCTTTGAGGGGTCCTTTTTTTTTTGGGTAAAGGGTTACCCCGGTGATTCTATATATTCACAACCAAACAAAAACAAGAAGTGCAGAGAGTCTACACTTGTTCAATCCTGAGACATGCCCCAAGAATATTACCAATACAGAACATATAACACATAAAAGAGAAATAACGAGAAGTTATAATCACACGCTTAACCGCCAGTTATCTTGAAAGTTCGGGTTGTCACATCATCCCCAACTTGAAAGAAATTTCGTCCCGAAATTTAGCACGTAGTTACTGAGGAAGCTAGTTAGGTTGTGTAGTTTTCCTGGTTTTCCTGGGGTGTCACATCATTCCCCCGTTGGTTTGGAATTTCGTCCCGAAATTCCGAAGTAGCTTCAACCTCAGTAGTGGTTTCATTGTTCTCGAACAACTGGGGATACTGGAGTCTCATTTGGTCTTCTCGTTCCCAGGTGAACTCTGGGCCGCGACGGGAGTTCCAACGAACTCGAACAAGAGGTAATCTGGTGCGTTGATGATCTTGACCTCCTGGTCAAAGGTTTCCACCGGTTCTTCGACAAATCACAACTGATCGTCGGTGGTGAGCTCCTTAAAAGGAACTGTGGGGGTTTCATCTGACAGACACTTCTTCAGATTCAACACATGGCATACGTTGTGAACTCTACTGAGTTCTTCGGTAGATTCAGTTTGTAGGTCACCTTGCCTATTTTCTCTATGATTTCGAACGGTTTAACATATCGCGGTTTGAGTTTCGTCTCGTATACCAAAACGAAGTACACCTTCCCAAGGTGAGACTTTAGATAGTACTCGATTCCCAACTTAGAACTTGAGTGGTTTCTTGCGCTTAACAACGTAGCTTTTCTGACGGTCATGAGCCGCCGCCATTCGTTGTCTTATCTGAGCAATCTTTTCGGTTGTAACAACTACAAGTTCTGGGCTAGTGTTTTGGCCGTCGCCAACCTCTGCCCCACAGAGAGGCGATCGGTATTTATGTCTGTGCAATGCCTCAAGCGAAACAACTTGGATGCTGGTGTGGTAGTTGTTGTCATTCAAAAGCTCCATTAAAGAGGGGTGTCTTCCCCGTCTGTTGCCAAAGTCGGTTTCACGTGCTCGAAGCATGTCTTCAAGAGTTTGGATGGTGAGTTCAGTCTGCCCATCCGTCTGTGGATGCCTAGACGCGAGCCAAAGGATTCGTGCACCGCTTGCCACAAATCAGATGAAAATCGTGGGTTGCGATTAGAGGTAATGGAGGTTGGCACCCAGTGCCTAGCAACCGCTTCTTTCGGGTAAATGACTGCAAGTGTAGAAAACTTATCCATTTTCTTGCTGGCTAGCAGCTTACTGGATAGCAGCGTGCTGGTTACTTGAGACAATCAACGATTATCCACTTGATATTGTTTCCGTTTCGAGTTGTAGTAGGCTAGCAACCAAACCCATGGCAGCCTGTTTTCGCTTTTGATATAGGTGTTTCTGGTTGTTAACACTTCACTTTGACTTTCCCACAAGGCAAACATCATTCCCATACTTGGCTAGGTAGGCTTTCGTGCCCGACTACCAGTACCAGGTTTATAGATCCTAGTATCTCTCATCAACAACCCAGTTGACTAGTCGTATAGTGAAGTCCACATTCGTTGTATGAGGTAGCGAGTATCGTCCGACCTGTCAAAGGTTGCTTCTCCATGCCCCGCATGGGTTCAATTTGAAAATCCTCTTCCTTCAGTCCTCCGGTCTGAACAGAGCGTGTCTAATCAGGTAAGTTAGAGTCGGTAATGACCTGCAAAGCTCGTGCACGTTCAAGTTTCATAGTTGTTATCATCCAAAAGTTCCCTCCAGCGATGCCATTAACTGATTTAGCTCTTTCGAAACCATGGTACACGGGAGGCCCTTGTGATCGGTCTAAGTAGTGTATTCGGTACCGCCCAAGTAATGCCTCCAAGTAAATCCAAAGACCACGCTTTCCACCGCCGGTTGTGTGTCGTGCAGTTCCTCTTTGTAACTCCATTACATAAGTCATCACTCTCTCGTGTTGCGTCGGTGTGTAACTGGGACTCTGATTCGGACCATCATGGTACACCACTAAATCACCCGCACCCTCGGGTAAAGACGATGCCCAGTGCATTGCAGAGTTGGAATTCGGAAGCTGAAAAGAAGTCCTCCTGTTTTGTCTTCCCCGAACACAGCACCCTGCTGTGCTAAAGAGATTTAAGCTGTGCGACCTTAGAAAATCCTGTGAGTAAGCTGCGATAGTATCTAGCGAAACCAAGGAGTTGCTGCATCCCCGAAGGAATCTTTGGTGTCGATCAGTTTCTAACAAGATGCATCTTAGCGAGATCCACATGTATTCCCACTCAGTTGGTTACATGATCAAAATGCATCTCTCGAATCTAGATGTGACATTTAACAAGACTTCGCACGTAATGGCTCCTCCCACAAGAGCGCTAAAGTAGGATACATGTGCCACCCATGATGTTCCTTTCTACTGGTCATGATTCAGAACGTCATCAACAAATACAGTAGATTTCATGTGATCACTGAAGCTGCTGGTGTGTTGATCAACTCAATGATCATGGTGTATAAAGTTGAAATGGCTGCATTGCGTTCGACATACTGTTCTAAGAGCATTCTCCTCTTGGACTTCCTTCTGATGATAGTTCGTTCGCTAGCCAATCCTCGAATGGAAGCTTCTCCCTCGCAACTGGTCGACATACGAAAAAGTCTTATCTTCACTGGTATAACTGGGGCTCCCCAAAGCGAAAAACTAGATCCGATAAAACTCATGTCCAATAGTTCCTGAAGTTGATTAGGCAGTTCCTGCAACCTTCCTGGTGTAAGACAATAAGGAATACTAGTAACGAGGGTTGCTTCTGACATGATACCGATCTGATATTCCACCTGACGATGTGAAGGTAAACCTGATAGTTCTTCTGGTAGCACTTAGGAAGAAATCACGAACAATTGGTGGATCCTCGATTCTCTTTTCCTTAGCCTTAACATCAGTAACGAGCGCTATCATAGCGGGGTAACCCTTCCGTGGACACTTCTGGCCTTCACTGCTGATTTGATGCTAACCTCTGCACCACTCGGATACTTTATAACAGACGACAACTTTCCCCTCACAGGGTATAACTGCGCGATGTCTGGTTAACCAACCCATGTTGTCTACTGCATCAACACCATCGTGGATAGTAGAAGGAAGATCGATGTCGAAAACTTGTCCCGCACGGTCGAATCTGCATCCCTACAAACATACGAGGCTTCAATTGTCTTGCCATCAGCCGATTCCACAATTGGTCTGGTCTCAGGAAGTATCAGGGTTGTGCAGATCAGGAACGAAACAATTAGCTCCCAAGAACGTGCTGGCCACCATGTTGCTGTAATCCTGGCATTGCCCATGCCAGCCCCAAGTGCCCTTCCATGAGCATCGTGTTGTTGTTTTCGCTAGGAGAATTTACTGTACTGCCGTCGTTCCCTCAGCTGTCGTCGCCTTGATTTAGTAACAGCTAATCCATGTCGAAGTCACCTTCGTTTCCATACTATAAGTTACGATTATGAGTACGTTGGTGTCGTCGTGATTATTGCCTCTAGTGTCGTTGCTTGTAACGGAGTCCTGCGACTTTTTACTAACAGAGTCCTCCCTTTCATATTCCGTGTTAAGTCCTAATGCGCTACTCATTGTGCCGGCAATTATACATTCCACGCTATAGTCGATTGTCATTGCTTATGTCTCGATTGATTTTTAAGAGTTGACTCCCATGAGTCACTGACAAGGGTTAAGGATTCAATTGAAGTCAAATTGCTGATGTTCGCTGCCGGAAATCAGGGTTATCCAAATACTGGGGTCGGTAAAGTACTACGTTTACCCTCCTGTCCATCGCTCTTGCAAGTTGACTGAGTAATACATGGTATGTTTCCAAGGTGTTGCAGAAGTGATCGCACTTCAGGTTCTAAGGTGTCAATACGTTGAGTTCCAACAAACGAGGTTGAGTGAGAAAGGTGTAAACCGATCAGTCGACATTGCGACATCCAACTCAGGGACGTTCGTACAAGCACCTAACATTCTACACAGTTCACTAGGCATTCAGATGGGTGTTCTAGTAATACTCGATAGCATCGAGAATCGTAGGGTTTCAGAGAGAAGTGAGAAGGTCATGTTCGAGTAGGAGACAATCACTGCTATAGCTCCTATAGACTGTTGTGTTTCACATCAACCAAATAACAGAACGGAACCCCTTTTTCACTTGTTAAGTCTCACTGGGACTCGCATGCACCCCACATTATTATTATGTGTGCACCCACAATAATATTGTGATTTGCATGCTCATCTCAGCTCCTCCTAACTCATGTTAAATGGTTCCTCAAACTCGAGTAGCAAGCAAGGAGCATCAAAAAATGTGAGTCACGAATGTTTAGGGAAATACCACCCTATCAGTCATATAACACATGCAAGTAATACGTAAATTCATACTGTTGTGCTAAACGTGCAAGCACATGCAATATCATATGTAAGTGTTCACTAGTTACGCAGTACAATGAGTATACGAGAGACGAACCTTGCAATCTGGAGCTGAGTGTCATGGTCGGTTTCGGATCGGTTCGGTTATAGTCTGGTTTTATGAAAACGCTTTTAAAACCAAGTTCACTATAACCAGTGGCTCTGATACCAAACTGTCACACCCCCAAATTCTCACCTAGGGCATGTCCCTATTAGGAGTGCGATGATCCAACAACGAGCCACTAATTATATCAAACATGTTCAATAAAATGATAAAATACTTGATTGAACTAAAATACTGTTTGTAAGTTTAAATGAAAACCAAAGTAATCAGCGGAAGCAATAAAGTATATAATGTATCAATAAACCAATAAGGTAAATATGTTCGTTAAGACCATGTCCACTCCAGCCGCTCCAGGTCACAAGTTCCAGTGTGTAACAGCTAACGACCTACAAGCATGCAAACAAGTGTGTCAGACTACGCTAGTGAGTTCAAAGTTTTGTTTACCGAGTTTAGTTATCCGTCACGTGTGTAAAACAGTTAACAAAATGAAATGTTGTTATGTTGTTCTGATGATTTGATGTTTCGATGTTGTTATTACTCGATTACCGAATGGCCATATGATATGTGATTGCCAACCCCAATGCCTCTATCAAAGCATTGGTCATGTTTTAAGGTAATTAGTTCACGCCCGTTCTCCTCGAACGTCGTGAGGGTGCCAAACCTAATAGCGCTATCAACTAATAACCCCCGTTGCCCTACAAGCAACGTACCGGTAGATATTGTGGTCTTACAATGATAGAAAACTGAGTACGATAACCAACATCCCATTACACATGCATTCCCCCTCGGAACGTTACCCGTTATCCCTTCCCTGGGATCCATGCTTGAGAAAGAGCAATGAACTCACCTTTGGTTTGCTCGGTAAGATAACTACTTGTTAAAACTCTTTTAGTCAATCACGTCCTATTATAGTTACCATTTTTCATTAGATTTGTATTCAGATAACAACACATAAACACGTATTCAACACGTAGCACAAGTATCACGTATTTACATTTAAATTAAGTAGTATATCATAAATTATGATATGTAAGTCACTTAAACAATTACACACATGTTGGTCCTTGAATAATTTCGTGAGTGGCCCAGCTTATGCATGCCAAGTGTGCGGCCCAACAGTCAAGGCCCACAATATATATTCAAACCCAAAGAATGGCCTGCTGCAATTCGTTAAATGACAAGGCCCAATAGTCTTCGGCCCAGTCAACAGTGTGTGTGTGTGTGCGACGGGCCAAGGTGTGCGGCCCCTGGTTATTACACAAAACTGAATATGAGTTAAATGGGATCTAAATAATGGCTGACACAAATTGATAGCCTATTGGACCTATAAACTTTTATCATGAAATTTTGAAAGAGTTATCATTTGATTATACCAACCTCATGTGATACTGACAAACTATTAAATGTGTACAAACTTTATCCAATATGGCCAACATTTTGAGTATTCCAGCAGGTTGCATCATCACAAAATCATCACAATAACAAACTAAACATTCAGGCCACACACTATTTCGTATCACAACCATACAAGCCAAACAACGACTTAACAGCCCAACACAAATTATGATGCGTGCAGCCCAATATTAACAGTCCAAGTTATTGCTTCAATATGCCATCATTATCCAATATTTTTCGAATAAATTACCAACATAAAATCATATCATCGAAATCAGCAAAAGTATATAATCAATGACATCCTTATTAAAATACACATATAATTTGATTAGATCAAGACCACATGGTCGCCACTTTTATTCATATGACAGCCACTATGATTTATAATACAAACCTACAATACACTATCATGTTTCATGCAATTAATAGGTTGTTTGATCATGGGTGATGATCATTATCACGTTGCCCCACCTATTCCACCTTCACATAACATGGCCCAAGTATGAACCTAACACTCTAATATTATCAGACTATTACTAGCATCCATTACTCACCTTCATCATAACAGATGTCATGCAATCCCCTATTGCCGACACATACATGTAACAATACATACACATGAGCAAAATATACATATAAACAGGATGCACATATGTACGAGATATACACATAAACAAGATATACACATGAACAAGATATACACGTCCGCTTCATCGATTATTCATCATTAACATGACGCATCCATCACATTGATTATTCCTCATTTACATACTCTAACTATGTTGTTTATATTAACAATTCATCAACAATAATCGGCCAGTATTTATCGTATGTTCATGCATAATACTAAAACACATAATATCACATATAAGCATATGTTCATGCCATCATCCAGAACCACAAACAAATTAACACAATAGTTTGATATACTAACCGAAGGATTATGGAGAGTCTGGTGATGGTAATCACGAGGGGGGGGGGTACCGTCTGCCTTCGCGATCCAAGTGAGGGGTAGAGGTTGTTTTAGGGTTAGAAACTAATTACAACATAATATCTAGTTCCCGTATAAAAGGAGAATAGGAACGTTGGGCCGACTTGTTTAGAGGTATTGGGCTGGTCCAAGGAGTTGTGAGCACAAGGAACTAATCTAAGGGTATTGGGTCGGGTTAGGTAATAAAATAGCAGCCCAATAGCACTTGAGGTGGGTGCGGCCCACATACCTAAGTGTAACTAAGTGTGTAGCAACACAATAGAGTTATCGTACGTTCTAGTTTAAGCTTAACAGAATATTACCAATACAGAACATATAACACATAAAAGAGAAATAACGAGAAGTTATAATCACACGCTTAACCGCCAGTTATCTTGAAAGTTCGGGTTGTCACAGCTTTGGTCACCAATCGTATTGTGGTTGGTCTTATTTACTTAATTACGATGTTCAATATGATTGGTGGCTCGATCCTGGTCACGTCACGCCTCCAAGCGGTGATACCCCGCATGGTGGATTTTGGGGGTGTGACATGTTTAATGCAACAAACACTCCGGAACAGTGACATAGGCTTAACATACCTTAAATAACCTTTACATAACTTAGAAATAAGTTTTGGAGGGTTTGGTGTGTCGAAATCAAGTTTATTAGCTTACAGGGACTGAATTAGACAAACTGCTAAAGTATGCCGATTTGTACTGTAACGAACATTCCGGAACATGATCATTAGTTAAACATACCCTAAATATCCTTTACATAGCTTAGAAATAGGCTTTGAGGGGTCCTTTTTTTTTTTGGGTAAAGGGTTACCCCGGTGATTCTATATATTCACAACCAAACAAAAACAAGAAGTGCAGAGAGTCTACACTTGTTCAATCCTGAGACATGCCCCAAGAAAGTAGAACCATAAAGAAACTAGAACACAACTGAAAACATCAGCCAAAAACAACTAGCCTATCAACTAGACACTTAACAAACATCAATAATCACTCGCCCTTAGCATGATCTTCAGCATCCGGTATCTCCCATTCACCTAGCAGTCTTCGGACTCTATCAGTCTGCTTCATCTTCACTCCCATGAGCTTGTAACGAATAGTCTTTACTATCAACTCAACAATCACCTCCAGAGGTCTCATTTGGTTCTTGAACAGCCTCCTATTACGTTCTTGCCAAACAAAATATGCCGTAGCCGCCACCAAGATCCTACTAACATAATCAGCCGCAAGTTTAGAGCTACATCTGTGCATTAACCAGGCTATAATATCATCCCACTTCGAATCTACATTCTCCATACCCGCCTTCAGCCGAACCGTAACCCAGACCTGATCTGAGAATTTGCATTCAAAAAACAAATGGGAATGCGAGTCATGATTCTCATAACATAATAAACAGCACATCATATTCATATTTTTCCGCCTCGAGAAATCCCATTGAAGAATAATGTCTTGAGTGAGAAGTTTCTTTCTCATAATCAGCCATAATAAAAAAGAGTGTCTTGGAACACATTGGTTAAACCAGACAATTTTACTCCATTCGGTCTCTTGCTCTCTATGCCGAATTGTATCCCAAACATAAGACGACGAGACTTCATTCACATCATCACCCACCCGCCAAAGAACATAATCACGTTTATTAGGAATCGGATGAACTTGATCTAGCTGTATGAGGACCGGAAATAAATCTCTCCAAGCCGTGGGCCATTGCCAACCCCCCTCTAAATGAATATCAGCTACTTTGTCTTCCAGTCTAAAGCCTGCATTAGTAATAGTTCGCGGAGATAAAAAAATTACCTAGAGGCCCTAAAGCACACCACGTATCATACCAAGCGGACGTCGATCTCCCATTCCCAAGAGCCGTCCAAAAATGATTCCTGATCATTGGACGTAATTGAAGTAATTTCCGCCAACTCCAACAGCAATTTGTAGGAACCTTAACAACCCAAAAACTTTTACCCTTTAATTTGTAAGCATGCACCCACTCCACCCAAAGAGATTTTCGGTTAGTGATGACACTCCAAATATGATTCGCCATGAGCCCTTTATTAACATCACCTATACGTCTAATCCCCAAGCCCCCTTCATACTTCGGGGTACACACAGAAATCCAAGAAACCTTTGCCCTTCCTCTTTGAAAAGAACTATCTTGATTCCACAAAAAATTTCTCATTCTGGCTTCTAAATCAAGAGTCACCCGAGATGGTAAAATAAAAACGGATGACCAGTAGACATGCAAAGAAGACAGAACCGCCACGATGAGCTGTAACCGGCCAGCAAAGGACAACAACTTATTTCTCCAGTTTAAGATACGTTTCTCTAGCTTTTCCACTAAAACACTACAATCCTTATAAAGAAGTCTAGTGGAGATAAGTGGAACCCCCAAATATTTTACCGGGAGGGAGCCCTCCTCAAAAGGCATGACATTCAGAATAGCATTCTTCACATATTGACTCACATTACAGAAAAAGACAGTACTCTTCTGAACACTAGGAACCAAACCAGACATATTAGAAAATTTCGAAAGAGATAACATAATGCACTTAGCTGAAGTAACATCCCCTCGAGCGAATAAGAAAAGGTCATCCGCAAAACACAAATTAACAATCTGCTGTTTCTCACATCTGTTGTGAAACCTAAACGATGAATCCATCTTGGTTTCATACTGTAAGATACCTGTCAGAATCTCCATCACCAGCGTAAAAAGATAGGGGGATATTGGATCCCCTTGTCTTAGGCCTCGTTTCCCTCGAAAATATCCATGACTATTACCATTAAGGCAAACAGAATACGTTGGAGTCGTAACACAGATCATAATCCATTCCACCATTCTAATATCAAAGCCAAAACCAATAAGAACACTTCTTAAAAACCGCCAATCCACAATGTCATAAGCTTTCTGAATGTCAACTTTAAAAGCACATCTAGGAGGGCCAAAATTCCTGTGGTAATTATGCATGAGTTCCTGAGTAAGTAAGATGTTATCCGAAATTTTACGACCTGGAACAAATGCCGACTGGTTGACACTAACAATCATATCCAGGGCCACTTTAATACGATCTGCAAGAATCTTGCTGATACATTTGTAAAGAACATTACAGCACGCTATCGGACGATAATCAGTAACACTAGAGGGGGTCGCAACTTTCGGCACCAGCACTATAAAAGTGTGATTTAATTCTCTTAATAGTTTTCCAGTGTTGAAAAAATCGATAATAGCATTCGTGACCTCCTCACCTATGATCGGCCATGCTCCCTTATAAAAAGCCGACGAGTAACCATCAGGACCTGGAGCTCTATCTATGCCAATCGAGAATAAAGCCTTCTTTACTTCATCCGCTGTAACCTGACGAACCATATTACTCGCACACTCGGGATTCAAGACATTTGTAAACAACTCAGCCGAAGGAGCTAAGTCGATACTATCCTGACAACCCAAAAAGTTTTCATAATGTTGAACAAGAGCGATAGGAACATCATTACCTTCAAACGTCACACCATTCCGATCCTTGATGATATCAATCCGACTTCTATGATTTCTAGTCTTCAATGTTGAGTGAAAGAAAGCCGTATTCATGCCTCCAGCTTGCAGCCAGTCGACTTTAGATTTTTGCTTTAGAAAACGCTCCTCATCTAAGCAAGCTACCTGGTACTCACACGTAATTGAGGCCTCTTCGGTCCGTAAGTCGACATTCAACGGATCAGCATCAAGACGTGTTTGAATACTATCCAACTTAGATCTAAGGTCAGTCACCTTCCGATGCAAATTACCCTGATTGAACAGAAGAGCCCTCAAAGGAGTTTTTAACGATCGGAGCTTTTTCACAATCCTGAATTGAAGCACACCGTCTACATTCAGCTCCCAAGAATGTTTCACAATATCCAGAAATTCTGGCTTATGGATCAGAAAATTAGCAAACTTAAAAGATCTTTGTTTACAAGTCTCAGCTTTCGGGATTTTAAGAATACATGGGCAGTGATCCGACAGCCTATACGGATGAAAAATGGCAACTGCACTAGGAAACTCCACTACAAACTGAGTATTTCCTAAAATCCTGTCAATCTTCTTTAATAAGCCCACACCCTCCTTAGGTTTTTGATTCCATGTATAATGGAGACCTGAGCTATTAATATCAAAGACTTCGATATCATCAATGCACATCTGGAACTCCCTCATACCAGCCGAGATCATGGACGTTCCCAATGATTTATCTTCAACATTTAACGCTGAATTGAAATCACCCATAATTATCCATGGTTGTTTATCAACAAGAACCTTATGCATAGAAAGATGATGCCACAAATCCCTCCTAGAAACATAGTAATTCGCTGCATAAACAATCGAACAAAATACCACCTTTTTGTCAATCTTGAAACGGAGCTGGACATTGATAACTTGAGAAGTTTGATTCAAAACCATAACCTCAAACACATCTGGATTCCAACCAATAATAATTCTAGTACCTTTATCACATTGGCCTCCATTAGACGTCCAATCCCAATTCCGGAAAACAGACTTACACACTTTATTAAGATTACCAACGTTAACATGGGACTCTAAAATAGCACAAAAACTCAAATTATTTTCTTTGACAATCTGTCGAACCTCCTTTTGTTTCAGGGGGCGGTTCAACCCCCTTATATTCCAGGCTGCTAGACTAATCATCAGTCACTTGTTGATCAGGAGTGCTTGCCCCTGTAATATTAACCGGCTTTTTATTCCCTTTAACCATAAACTCATTTGTTTCATTATGCCCCTCCAACACCTCCTCATCATCCGAGCTTTCGAACCCATCATCTCCTTTTTTGTTATCCCCGTTTTCATTCTCCGCACCCATGTCTTTCAGCGCATCAAAAGGGTTACTGGACACAAAAACATTCCCCGTTTTCACTACTTTGGTCGCATCTTTCGGCTTAGACACCACAGGTCTATATTCGAATTTTGATTTTTGGTTGTTAACTTGAATCCCATTCCTCTTCGCAGCTTTTTTGCCATATACCCCAATATAACCATCCTTGTCAACAACAGGTATTTTTTTATCCGGACGTGTTCCTTGTGCGACATAGTTACGTGCTAGATTATCATTCTTTTTTATCTTTTTCGGTTGCTTCGGACAGGTATCATTTGAGTGACCGAACACACAACACGAAGCACATCTATGAGGGCTCCACTCATACTCTACATACATGGTCTCCTTGACAAACCCCTCCCCTTCTGATTCTGGTATAGCTATGGTAATCTCCTCTTTAAAATCATTCGCCGCTGAAATTTCTACCAAGGCACGAGCATAACTGCTTCTACCCCATCCATCATTACACATAGACGTTGTAAAGGTATCCAGCATCTTAGGTTCTCCAATGGTCGTGGCCACAAGGCTTAGCCCATCTTCCGTATAAGCTGCTAGGGGAACATCATGAATCTTTACCCAAACTTGAACTTTTTTCACATCTGTCTTTTCCAGCTTGGTTGTTGGAGTCCAAATATTGAGAAACAATGGTTGCGATCTGATTATCCAAGGACCCTCTTTAAGAGCACTTAACATTCCTTCTTCATCCTTAAACTTAAAAAAGAAAAAGCCGTTAGCATTCATCATAGATCTTTGTAATCCATACTTTTTCCAATTTATCCGCACATAGTACTCCACCACAGGAAATGCAAGTCTGTCTCCCAGAAAATACCCATAGAGGGTATTCGCCAACTTATTCTGTACCACTCGAACAGATTCCTTAGGCAACACAACATCACATCCTTCATGCACACTTGAACTAGCCAAAGAACGAAAATTAACTGTGACACCCCAGGAAAATCTGGAAAACAACGCAACTTAACTAGCTTCCTCAGTAACCACGCGCTAAATTTCGGGACGAAATTCTCTTAACAGGGGGAGAATGTGACAACCCTCAAAATCCCATGTATTCCGTACAAATTATTAATGATAATTAAAGTGTCTGACGACTGTGTGGAATTACTTAACTGCTTTCTGATATCTGTGTTATGCTCACACGTATTTGTTAATATGCTAATAATGTACAGATAGGTCACTAAATAGTCCGTTACATTTTCCTAAGTGTTAGAAAGTAAAAACGTTACAAAATATATAAGTAGGACGCTTTACGGATTAATTAAGCATTTTATCGGAACAGGGTCGAACCGAACAACCGGACGTTACCCGGAACACTAGAATATTGCAAAAAGTATTGTTGTTATTTTTCTGAGCCAGTTAGGGTCCCTGAATACCCTAACCCCCGTCACAACTTACTACACACTAGTAACCGGGTTAATCCCTAAACTAACTTAGCTTAACTTAACTATATCCTAATTATCTAGTTGAAAACCAACCATGAGACCCCCCCCCCCCCCAACGAAATCGGTCACCATATGGTGACACCTTTGTCCTTTCATGATTATAATAATCCTAAATGTCTAAAATCAAGTGGACATAAGAACCTTTGGGTAATTAAGTTGAGGATTGTCTATAAGTATCTAGCTTAATCCATCATAAACTTCACCACTCTCATCAAAAAAATCATCTACTCTCTCTCCCTCCTTGCTCCTCACGGCTGAAGACACCCACACCCATCCATCATCCTTTCAATTTCATTCAACCCATTCCATACATCTACAAGTGTTAAGGAACGCGTATAAGGAACCTCGGTGCACTCGGTTTGCGAAGGACCTTGCTACATTGCTTTTATCCACTCGATTTTCGACTAGAATCTTCCCTAGCCTCGAGCTAGTAGTAAGTGACTCTAAACCTCTTCTTGATCTTGTCTAGAGTGGTTAATAAAAGTTTCATCGGTTAAAAATTACGAACATATAAGATCAAAGTCTAAAAGTTTACTAAAGTAATGAACAAGGTGGTTAATGGATGAATATGTGTGTAAATCATGTAGATCTTGTGTGATTATGATGATTGGGTGATTATCTGATGCTTTACTGAATGATATTAGTATATGGTGTTGTTGTGGTCACTAAACTTGTTAAAGGAATCGATCGAACACGATTTAGAAGGTTAAACACAAAAGAATCAGAATCTGTCCAACTTTTACAGCCCACTTCTGTTGGCTGTAAACAGGTCTTAACCTCAACGAAAAATCGATATTTTGAATCTAAAATATGTTATTATGAAATACGGTTCTAATGGCACCGGAATCGTAATTTTTGGACTCCGTTTACTATTTTTAAAGTGTTAATTTGTAACAGCTACTTAAGCTGAATTTTGACAGCAATAAATGGGTGTCGTACTTTCAGTCATAACCTGAGTTTTGTGATGAATCGGACCATGAAAATTTTACTGTAGATGATAACTGAAGTATTTGTAATTACCCCACTGGAATTTCGCAAATCGGACTTACGATGAATTTTTAATAAATTGTTTCGTGGACTGTGGTCAGAAATACATAAATCTGAGTTCAGTCCCGAATATGAATTTTTATAAAATATTGGTGATGAACCGGACCCCGATATTTTTACACAATAAAATATGGAACGTTTAAGACATTCTGCAAAAATTTGGGAATTTTTGGAACATGTTAACTATTTTATTAAAATCCCCGAAAACAGCCCAGTTTCGAGTATAAAAGCTGAAACGACATAAGTAGTGATTTGCGTGTCTAAATGTCGAGTATGCTATCTGTGAATGATTTGACATGTTATATATGTTATGTGCATTATCGTATGTTTGATTTTGAGTGGGGAATGGACGGGAAACTTAGATGGGCATAAACCGTTACAGTGATGCATGTTATGTGATAGATACGTGTAGGAACTTTGTGTTCTATTTGAAAGCCACTAAATGACTAACTGGTAAATCATACTAGGACGTGATTGACCGACCTGGACTGTTAGCTATATTGAGAATCTAACCGAGCAAACCGAGGTGAGTTCACACACTTTCTAAGGCATGGGATTCCCGGTGGTTTGGGAATGGGTTAAAGAATTAAAACTAAATCTACATATCCTCCTTGGGTAGGATATGTACGGCCATCCTCCATAGAGCGGATGCCATTATTAATCCTACGAATTCTCCTGGTGCAGAATACGTACGTTCGTCCTCCTGGTGCAGGACAACAACCTTAAAACTAGCTAGACAAAACTCTATCATGAAGTCCCTCAATTTATATCGACTTAATCGCCGAGGCCAATGGCGAGCGGGTCATTAGTTAATAGCGCTATTAGGTTTAACAAACCTCACACCGTGCCAGTCGGACGGGCGTGTACTAATGGACTATGGCAGACTGTCAGTGATGATAGACACTGATATAGGGCACAACTTATTTGCGTAGCAGTCGATATCATTCCGTCTAGTAGTTCAAACGGGGAAAACCCCCACTGATCATGGTTATGGATTGGGTAAAGAAAAAGAGAAATGGTTAAACATACTTTCAACTACGGGGTAACCCCCACGGCAAATAAGCCAACGAAAGTCAAACCACGTTTTCAGAAACAACTTAAAACTAAACAACCAAACGTGAACTCACTCAACTTTGTTGTTGACTCGTTGTTACATGCCTTACAGGTCGCTAAATGCTTGGAGCTTGCACTTGAAGGAGTCGTTGTGGTGTACGGACTGTTATGTTGCGTGCTTAATGTTTAAATCCTTATGAACTTACTAAACTAGCGTTTTGAAACTTTAACTTATGAACTATGGACTTATGCTTTTGAACTCACGTTTATGCTTCCGCTGTTTAAACCAAACAAGGTTAACTAGCTTTGGTCACCAATCGTATTATGTTTGGTTTTATTTACTTAATTGTGTTGTTCAATATGATTGGTGGCTCGATCCTGGTCACGTCACGCCTCCAAGCGGTGGTACTCCGCATGGTGGATTTTGGGGGTGTGACATTAACCTTCTTATCCTTATTCATACTAACCGATTCTGCATAAGATTTTGACGCTGAAGTACTCCCATAATCCTGCTGACTTCCCTGAAGACCTTCAACCCCATAAAGAATGTGTTGCATACCCAAATAATCCGATTGCTTATTTTCCACATTGACCGGTACCGTAATCTTGGATAGCTCGTCAATAACATTAAACAATTTAGGATCAGATTGATCCGATATTACTATACCTCGCCGAGGGCAGGCTGTGACACCATCAATATTCAAACCGCGACTAGAAAAACCCTTGAACTGCAAAATAGGCTTTCCCCGATCACCCTGATTGTTAACACCAGACTTAATACGTTCATCCATACTAGAAAAAACAACTCTCACAATCAGCAAAGAAAAAAGCACACCATGCACAAAGAACCAGAAGACCAACCCGCAAGAAGAAAAACGTAAACCCTAATCTAGCAAAAACCCTAATCCATACTACTATCAGAATCGTATAGAAGTGTTGTTAACAATCTATACAACCTGATTGAAGTGCAGATTAAGGCAGCGATTGAAGATCTGGAACAAAAAACCCTAAAATTAATCCGATAATCAATGCTAACGAGTTCGATATAGAAATCTGAACAAGCAGATTCCTAATCTCAGACTGTTATACACCAGATTACTACGAACCAAAACCAAGGATTGCAGGGGGAGCCAGAATCGCCTAGCTAGGAGACCGGTATGCCAAAATAAACTTTTTCTTCATTCACGGACTAAAAGCGTCAAAAAGTGCATAAGTTTGCATTTTCGCGCATATCTTACGTTCTGAATACAGATTGGTATCAGAGCCATTGGTTATAGTGAACTTGGTTTTTAATAAGGGAAAAAGTTTTTATTAAAACCAGACTATAACCTGTACAGTGCTCAACGATCCACAACGACGCTTCGCTCCACGTGCAAGGCTCGACACCATAAGTGGTATGATTATGTTATATTGTCGGTTAGATAGTTCTCACTGTGCATTAGATAACGTGATAATTGCTATTTGAACCTTGTGTGCTTACTCTCTAATGTCGTCCCACACACTTACACACTTTCGCGACACTTTCCTCACTTACGTTGCTTCATTATGAAGATCATGAGCGGACGCGAAGGACGTATCAACCTCACTCAAGCCCAGTTGACGGCTTTGATCAACGAACGAGTTGCGGAGGCACTCGCAGCTAACCCTGCAGGAGGTATAACCTGCCATACCAACTCACCTTAGGACATTTAGATCCTACCTTCGCAAACCAACCCTCGTGCCTAATCTTGTCTTTTATTCTCGCGCAACAGGTCAACATGCTCAACCTCCTGTGTGCACGTTCAAGACGTTCATGGACTGTCGACCTACCACTTTCAGTGGCACCGAAGGAGCAGTGGGCCTTCTTCACTGGTTTGAAAAGCTTGAGACAGTTTTCGAGATGTGCGAATGCCCCGAAGGCCGTAGGGTGAAATATGCTACCGGAACACTTGAAGGAGCTGCGTTAACCTGGTGGAAGGCACAGGTTCAACTACTAGGACTGGCAGTTGCTAATGCCACGCCCTGGAATGGTTTCAAAGAGCTGATCAAAGAGGAGTACTGTAGTCGGGATGACATCCACAAGCTAGAAGTGGAATTTTACAATCTGAAGATGACAGGATCTGAGATTGAGGCGTATACCAAGAGGTCGAATGAACTGGCCATCCTGTGCCCAACTATGGTGGACCCTCCCATCAAACATATTGAGCTTTACCTCAAGGGCCTTGCACCAGCGATTCAAAGTCACGTAACTTCAGCCAACCTGGGTACCATTCAGCAAATTATCAAGTTGGCTCATCGTCTCACCGACCAGGCGGTGGAGCAAAACAGGCTACCCAAACGTATCAGTGCCACAGCTACTTCTGATGCACCTACCGACAACAAGCGAAAATGGGATGGGAACTCCGGAAGGGGGTCTACTTCAGTTCAGTCTCAACAGCGAAAGAGTGATGACTACCAGAGTCCCGGTCAGCAATCTTCTGGTAATCAAGGACAGGGTGGATACCGAGGAAACCACCCCAAGTGCAACCGGTGCAACAAGCATCACAGCGGGCAGTGCAACAAAGGTCGATGTCAGAGATGTCACAGGCTGGGCCATGAAGCCAAAGATTGCAGGAGCCCACGTCCTGCGAATCAGAATCGCCAACAACAACAACAAGCCCCACAGAACCACCAGCAACAGCATCAGCAGGGAAATAAAGGATGCTTTCAGTGTGGCGCTGAAGGCCACTTTAAGAGGAACTGCCCCCAGTTAAACCAAAACCATAACAATAACCAAGGAAATGGGAACCACAATGGGAACAACAATGGAGGCGGAAATGGGGGAGACAACAATGGCAACGGGGCAAGGGGTCGTGTGTTCGTGATTGGTCAGGGAGAAGCGAGGAACGATCCCAACGTTGTGATGGGTAAGTTTCTTCTTGACAACTTCTTCATTACTGTTTTATTCGATTCGGGTGCCGATACTAGTTATGTGTCCGTAAAAGTTAGCCAAATTCTTAAGCGCACCCCAACACTCCTGAACACCAAACACACGGTAGAACCAGCTAACGGTAAAAGTCTTGAAGCCACACACATAGTTAAAGGTTGTAACCTCGTCTTAGCTGGTCAGACTTTCCCTATCGATCTTATTCCTATCACACTTGGTAGTTTCGACGTCGTTATTGGGATGGATTGGCTATCTCATCATCAAGCGGAGATTGTTTGCAAGGAGAAAATCGTCCGCATTCCTCGTTCTGATAAAGAACCCCTCGTGATTCGTGGCGACAAGAGTGGTGCTGTCGAAGGCATCATCTCTTTCCTTAAGGCCCAGAAGTGTTTGCAAAAGGGCCACACTGCCATTTTAGCACTCGTTACTGACACATCCACGGAAGAGAAGAGAATTGAAGACATCCCTATTGTGCGCGAATTTCCCGAGGTATTTCCTGAGGAATTACCTGGCATTCCTCCTCATCGCCAAGTTGAGTTTCAAATCGAGCTAGCTCCTGGAGCAGCGCCAGTAGCTCGAGCACCATATCGTCTAGCCCCATCAGAACTCGAAGAACTGTCCACACAGCTACAAGAACTCTTGGAAAAGGGTTTTATACGTCCGAGCTCTTCACCCTGGGGAGCTCCAGTCTTGTTCGTGAAAAAGAAAGACGGTACCTTCAGGATGTGTATTGACTATCGCGAACTTAACAAGGTGACTGTGAAGAATCGTTATCCTCTTCCACGTATTGACGACTTGTTTGACCAGTTGCAAGGGTCGAGCTATTACTCCAAGATTGATTTGAGATCGGGATACCATCAGCTGAGAGTCCGAGATGAGGACGTCTCCAAAACAGCATTCAGAACTCGTTACGGCCATTACGAGTTTCTGGTTATGCCATTCGGGCTGACGAATGCACCGGCAGTCTTCATGGATCTCATGAACCGAGTGTGCAAGCCTTACCTGGATAAGTTCGTTATTGTGTTCATCGATGATATCCTGATCTATTCTAAGAGTCAGGAGGAACACGAGCAGCATCTACGACTTATGCTGGAACTTCTTCGAAAAGAACAGTTGTATGCCAAGTTTTCGAAATGTGATTTCTGGCTTCGCGAAGTCCACTTTCTAGGCCACGTGGTAAACAAGGATGGAATTCATGTGGATCCATCTAAGGTTGAATCGATCAAGAACTGGCCCGCACCCCGCACACCAACAGAAATCCGCCAATTCTTGGGTTTTGCCGGATATTACAGAAGGTTTATAAAAGATTTCTCCAAGATTGCGCAACCTCTCACTTCACTGACTCAGAAGGGCATCATCTATCGTTGGGGTGATGCACAGGAGTCCGCGTTTCAACATCTAAAGGATAGACTTTGTAGCGCGCCTATCCTCTCATTGCCAAAAGGCACCGATGATTTCATGGTTTATTGCGACGCTTCCATCCAAGGACTTGGTTGCGTATTGATGCAACGTGACAAGGTCATTGCCTACGCATCGCGCCAACTTAAAGTTCACGAAAGAAACTACACTACTCACGATCTGGAGCTGGGAGCAGTTGTATTCGCGCTTAAGATATGGAGACATTACCTGTACGGTACCAAGTGCACCATTTACACCGACCACAGGAGTCTCGAACATATCTTCAAGCAAAAAGAGTTAAACATGCGACAACGCCGATGGGTCGAACTCTTGAATGATTACGAATGCGCTATCAAGTATCATCCGGGAAAAGCCAATGTTGTGGCTGACGCCCTCAGTCGAAAGGATACTTTACCTAAGCGTGTACGAGCATTACAGCTTACCATCCAGTCTAACCTTCCTGCTCAGATTCGAGATGCCCAGGCCGAAGCATTGAAAGCAGAGAACATCAGGGCTGAGTCCCTACGAGGATCGAGGCAGCGGCTAGAACAAAAGGAAGACGGTGCCTACTATGTTAACGGACGCATCTGGGTTCCATTTTATGGCAACTTACGCGAGCTTGTGATGGATGAAGCACATAAGTCTCGTTATTCTGTACACCCTGGTTCAGACAAGATGTACCACGACCTCAAGACTACGTATTGGTGGCCTGGCATGAAAGCCCACATAGCAACCTACGTCAGTAAGTGCTTAACTTGTGCGAGAGTCAAGTCTGAATATCAGAAACCATCAGGCCTACTTCAACAACCGGAGATCCCGAAATGGAAATGGGAGCAAATTTCCATGGATTTCGTTACCGGCCTGCCCAGATCTCAACGCGAAAACGATACCATTTGGGTGATCGTAGATCGATTAACCAAGTCTGCACATTTTCTGGCCATCAAAGAAACGGATAAGTTTTCTACTCTTGCAGACATTTATCTAAAGGAAGTAGTGTCAAGGCACGGAGTGCCAATCTCTATTATATCTGATCGTGACGCGCGTTTTACTTCTGAACTGTGGCAAGCAATGCACAAGTCCTTTGGCTCACGTTTAGATATGAGCACCGCTTATCACCCACAGACGGATGGGCAATCGGAACGCACCATCCAAACCTTGGAAGACATGCTTAGGGCATGCGTAATCGACTTCGGCAATGGCTGGGAGAAGCACCTCCCGCTAGTGGAGTTCTCATATAACAACAACTACCACACCAGCATCCAAGCCGCTCCGTTTGAGGCATTGTACGGACGCAAATGCCGATCGCCTCTCTGTTGGGCAGAAGTTGGTGACAGCCAAATCACTGGCCCAGAACATGTGGTAGATACCACCGAGAAAATTGCTCAGATACGACAGCGAATGGCGGCAGCTCGTGACCGTCAGAAAAGCTATGCTGATAAGGGAAGAAAACCACTCGAGCTCCAGGTTGGGGATCGAGCGCTACTCAAAGTCTCACCTTGGAAAGGTGTAGTCCGCTTTGGCAAACGAGGCAAACTCAATCCGCGTTATATCGGACCGTTCAAGGTCATTGAGAAAATTGGCCAAGTCGCCTACAGGTTGAATCTACCTGAAGAACTCAGCGGAGTTCACAACGTATTCCACGTATCAAATCTGAAGAAGTGTCTGTCAGAGGAGACCTTCATAGTTCCTCTCAAGGAACTCACAATCGACGACCAGCTGCGATTCGTCGAGGAACCAGTAGAGATTACGGATCGAGATGTTAAGATCCTCAAGCATACCCAGATACCTCTGGTCCGAGTTCGTTGGAATGCTCGTCGTGGCCCAGAGTATACATGGGAACGAGAAGACCAAATGAAACTCAAATATCCCCAACTGTTTAAGAAAAACGCAACCACTACTGAGGCTGAAGCTACTGCAGAATTTCGGGACGAAATTCCAAATCAACGGGGGGATGATGTGACACCCCAGGAAAATCTGGAAAACAACGCAACTTAACTAGCTTCCTCAGTAACCACGCGCTAAATTTCGGGACGAAATTCTCTTAACAGGGGGAGAATGTGACAACCCTCAAAATCCCATGTATTCCGTACAAATTATTAATGATAATTAAAGTGTCTGACGACTGTGTGGAATTACTTAACTGCTTTCTGATATCTGTGTTATGCTCACACGTATTTGTTAATATGCTAATAATGTACAGATAGGTCACTAAATAGTCCGTTACATTTTCCTAAGTGTTAGAAAGTAAAAACGTTACAAAATATATAAGTAGGACGCTTTACGGATTAATTAAACATTTTATCGGAACAGGGTCGAACCGAACAACCGGACGTTACCCGGAACACTAGAATATTGCAAAAAGTATTGTTGTTATTTTTCTGAGCCAGTTAGGGTCCCTGAATACCCTAACCCCCGTCACAACTTACTACACACTAGTAACCGGGTTAATCCCTAAACTAACTTAGCTTAACTTAACTATATCCTAATTATCTAGTTGAAAACCAACCATGAGACCCCCCCCCCCCCAACGAAATCGGTCACCATATGGTGACACCTTTGTCCTTTCATGATTATAATAATCCTAAATGTCTAAAATCAAGTGGACATAAGAACCTTTGGGTAATTAAGTTGAGGATTGTCTATAAGTATCTAGCTTAATCCATCATAAACTTCACCACTCTCATCAAAAAAATCATCTACTCTCTCTCCCTCCTTGCTCCTCACGGCTGAAGACACCCACACCCATCCATCATCCTTTCAATTTCATTCAACCCATTCCATACATCTACAAGTGTTAAGGAACGCGTATAAGGAACCTCGGTGCACTCGGTTTGCGAAGGACCTTGCTACATTGCTTTTATCCACTCGATTTTCGACTAGAATCTTCCCTAGCCTCGAGCTAGTAGTAAGTGACTCTAAACCTCTTCTTGATCTTGTCTAGAGTGGTTAATAAAAGTTTCATCGGTTAAAAATTACGAACATATAAGATCAAAGTCTAAAAGTTTACTAAAGTAATGAACAAGGTGGTTAATGGATGAATATGTGTGTAAATCATGTAGATCTTGTGTGATTATGATGATTGGGTGATTATCTGATGCTTTACTGAATGATATTAGTATATGGTGTTGTTGTGGTCACTAAACTTGTTAAAGGAATCGATCGAACACGATTTAGAAGGTTAAACACAAAAGAATCAGAATCTGTCCAACTTTTACAGCCCACTTCTGTTGGCTGTAAACAGGTCTTAACCTCAACGAAAAATCGATATTTTGAATCTAAAATATGTTATTATGAAATACGGTTCTAATGGCACCGGAATCGTAATTTTTGGACTCCGTTTACTATTTTTAAAGTGTTAATTTGTAACAGCTACTTAAGCTGAATTTTGACAGCAATAAATGGGTGTCGTACTTTCAGTCATAACCTGAGTTTTGTGATGAATCGGACCATGAAAATTTTACTGTAGATGATAACTGAAGTATTTGTAATTACCCCACTGGAATTTCGCAAATCGGACTTACGATGAATTTTTAATAAATTGTTTCGTGGACTGTGGTCAGAAATACATAAATCTGAGTTCAGTCCCGAATATGAATTTTTATAAAATATTGGTGATGAACCGGACCCCGATATTTTTACACAATAAAATATGGAACGTTTAAGACATTCTGCAAAAATTTGGGAATTTTTGGAACATGTTAACTATTTTATTAAAATCCCCGAAAACAGCCCAGTTTCGAGTATAAAAGCTGAAACGACATAAGTAGTGATTTGCGTGTCTAAATGTCGAGTATGCTATCTGTGAATGATTTGACATGTTATATATGTTATGTGCATTATCGTATGTTTGATTTTGAGTGGGGAATGGACGGGAAACTTAGATGGGCATAAACCGTTACAGTGATGCATGTTATGTGATAGATACGTGTAGGAACTTTGTGTTCTATTTGAAAGCCACTAAATGACTAACTGGTAAATCATACTAGGACGTGATTGACCGACCTGGACTGTTAGCTATATTGAGAATCTAACCGAGCAAACCGAGGTGAGTTCACACACTTTCTAAGGCATGGGATTCCCGGTGGTTTGGGAATGGGTTAAAGAATTAAAACTAAATCTACATATCCTCCTTGGGTAGGATATGTACGGCCATCCTCCATAGAGCGGATGCCATTATTAATCCTACGAATTCTCCTGGTGCAGAATACGTACGTTCGTCCTCCTGGTGCAGGACAACAACCTTAAAACTAGCTAGACAAAACTCTATCATGAAGTCCCTCAATTTATATCGACTTAATCGCCGAGGCCAATGGCGAGCGGGTCATTAGTTAATAGCGCTATTAGGTTTAACAAACCTCACACCGTGCCAGTCGGACGGGCGTGTACTAATGGACTATGGCAGACTGTCAGTGATGATAGACACTGATATAGGGCACAACTTATTTGCGTAGCAGTCGATATCATTCCGTCTAGTAGTTCAAACGGGGAAAACCCCCACTGATCATGGTTATGGATTGGGTAAAGAAAAAGAGAAATGGTTAAACATACTTTCAACTACGGGGTAACCCCCACGGCAAATAAGCCAACGAAAGTCAAACCACGTTTTCAGAAACAACTTAAAACTAAACAACCAAACGTGAACTCACTCAACTTTGTTGTTGACTCGTTGTTACATGCCTTACAGGTCGCTAAATGCTTGGAGCTTGCACTTGAAGGAGTCGTTGTGGTGTACGGACTGTTATGTTGCGTGCTTAATGTTTAAATCCTTATGAACTTACTAAACTAGCGTTTTGAAACTTTAACTTATGAACTATGGACTTATGCTTTTGAACTCACGTTTATGCTTCCGCTGTTTAAACCAAACAAGGTTAACTAGCTTTGGTCACCAATCGTATTATGTTTGGTTTTATTTACTTAATTGTGTTGTTCAATATGATTGGTGGCTCGATCCTGGTCACGTCACGCCTCCAAGCGGTGGTACTCCGCATGGTGGATTTTGGGGGTGTGACATTAACCTTCTTATCCTTATTCATACTAACCGATTCTGCATAAGATTTTGACGCTGAAGTACTCCCATAATCCTGCTGACTTCCCTGAAGACCTTCAACCCCATAAAGAATGTGTTGCATACCCAAATAATCCGATTGCTTATTTTCCACATTGACCGGTACCGTAATCTTGGATAGCTCGTCAATAACATTAAACAATTTAGGATCAGATTGATCCGATATTACTATACCTCGCCGAGGGCAGGCTGTGACACCATCAATATTCAAACCGCGACTAGAAAAACCCTTGAACTGCAAAATAGGCTTTCCCCGATCACCCTGATTGTTAACACCAGACTTAATACGTTCATCCATACTAGAAAAAACAACTCTCACAATCAGCAAAGAAAAAAGCACACCATGCACAAAGAACCAGAAGACCAACCCGCAAGAAGAAAAACGTAAACCCTAATCTAGCAAAAACCCTAATCCATACTACTATCAGAATCGTATAGAAGTGTTGTTAACAATCTATACAACCTGATTGAAGTGCAGATTAAGGCAGCGATTGAAGATCTGGAACAAAAAACCCTAAAATTAATCCGATAATCAATGCTAACGAGTTCGATATAGAAATCTGAACAAGCAGATTCCTAATCTCAGACTGTTATACACCAGATTACTACGAACCAAAACCAAGGATTGCAGGGGGAGCCAGAATCGCCTAGCTAGGAGACCGGTATGCCAAAATAAACTTTTTCTTCATTCACGGACTAAAAGCGTCAAAAAGTGCATAAGTTTGCATTTTCGCGCATATCTTACGTTCTGAATACATCCGGACATCCAAAAATTTATGCAATCATTAAAATATTATGTTTTAGTGATTGGCTTGATAAAAATCCATTCATCGCGTAATTTGGATCGTTTTTCGCGTCCGTTCGTGTTTCGTCGTAATTAACCGAACAATGCAATCGTACGGCCAAACGAACCGACATCCGACATATTTTTGAGCATGTTTCATGTCCCCTATACTTAGGCATCACTGTAGAGCCTTGAAAATGGCTTAACGGGCCTTAAACACATCAAAAATGGCCTTAAAAGCATGCAGGGACTAAAACCGCAATTTATGAAACTTTTTGCTGAACTATGGATCTCAGGCGGCCCGCGTAAGCCCCCTTTGTCTCTTATGCGGGGCGCGTACTAGTATCAGATGTGCAGAAACTTGAAAACAGCTTGTTCCAGCTGTTCCACACAATTGCAAATGGTTTTTATGCATTCTAGGGGCTGTTTTGGAGTGCCCAAGGTATTACAAAATAGAGGGCACACTTGGACGGCCAAGATCGAAGCACGTTTTTCAAGAAACGATCCTAACGGTCTTGGTTTTCCTATAAATACCCAACCCACTTCTTTTGCAAAACCCACACTTGATCTGATTGCTCTCTAAGTTGAAGTGAATACACTTCATACCTGAGAATAATCGGATCAAACTTCCATTCTTGGACCTTTTGTAAGTATTCTTTCATTCTTTTACGCGTTTATAGTGTGAAAGTCAAACTTTGTTTGACTTTCTGCGTTGACCAGTTTTTGGTCAACACGAAGTTCGTTTGAACTTCATAACGTGAGCGTAATCACGATGGTTTTAGTCCCTTGTGACTATACCTACAGATTACCACGTTATCTAGGCATAGTGACGAGTCGTAGTTTTGGCCAGAATGCGTATTCTTGCGTATTTTGTAACCAAACTACTTTTGGGTATCAAGACCCTTTGTTTTGATACCAAACCTGTTTTCAAACCTCGTTAAACATGTTTTAACATGTTTAACTCGTCACTTTAAGTTTAGTGCTTATATAGGGTCGTAAGATAAGCGGTCTAAACAACCGCTTAGACTTTCGAACCCGACCCGTTTGGTCAATCATTAGGATTCGACCAAACTCATTAGGTGACCATAGTTGTATAGGGACTAACCTTCCGAGATTATACCTTATGGTCACTTCGTTTATTTAGTTGTATGATAGGTAGTTTATATGCCTTGGGAAAATGACCAAAATGCCCTTTTTACGCATAAATTCATTTTAAGCCTCTCGTGGCAAACAATATGTGCCGATCAGTAACACAAGAGGAGGTTAAATCTGCTAAAAACATCCCCGACACGTAGAAAAACAATCGGCTGGAAAAACCCTAATGCTCTATCTCTAGCAGGCGATCTTTCCTTCTCTTCCACGAATCCTTGCTTCCTCGTGATCTAAATGTATAACAGTATGTGATCAGATTGATTCGTCAATACTGTAACGAACTCATTAGCATTTTTTGATCGATCAATCTTGGATTTGTTTTTCTGTTCTTGTCGCCGGCCATAATCTAAGAATCAAATCGGATTGTATAGGGGATTGGGGTTTTCGGTCCTACTGGTGAGGCAGTAACCTAGATTGATCGGGTCCTCTATATGATTTTGAGATGGTTTTTGGATTAGGGTTTAAGCTAGATTAGGGTTTTGTGTTTTTCTGTTCTTGGTTTTTCTGGTCTTCGAGTTTTTCTTTGCATTGTGTGCTGTTGTTTTGGTTTTTGAGAGAGGTGCTGTTTTTTATCATGGACGAACATAACAAAGCTGAGGGCAATGTACAAGATGGTAGATTCAAGCCGCCGTTACCATATCAGGGTTTAGCAAGCCGGGTGGTGAATATTGAAGGGAATACCTTGGCTCCACGTAGAGGTATTGTTCAACAACCTATTTCTAAGCCGGTGAAGTTTAATATCATTAATGAATTAACTAAGATCACAATACCTGTCAATCTGGAAACGAATGATCCTAATACCTCGAACTTGAATAAAGCAAACACCGTAATAGGGCAGTCATATGCAGAGAAACTAGCCAAAGCTATTCCATCGCAGAAGGTGAACTTCAGATTTATGGAAAATACTAAAGCTGCCGATGATGTTGATGCAGATGTTACTATCCCGATTGCTTCGGTTAAGCAGGTACAAGACAGATTTAATAATGTTTTATTTGGGTATTTTCTGGGGAAAAGATTAGCATTCCCAGTTGTTGATTACTTTGTAAGTCACAGATGGGAGAAATATGGTTTGCAGAAGTGTATGATGAATGGTAAAGGGTTTTTCTTTTTCAAGTTTAACTCAAAAGAAGGTATGGATCAAGTGTTGAAAGATGGTCCTTGGCTTATTAGAAACATACCTCTTTTCATAAAACAATGGACGCCGAATACTGAACTTAAGAAGGAAGAATTGAAAAAGATTCATGTTTGGGTAAAAATGCATGATGTTCCTCTAGCTGCCTATACGGAGGATGGGCTAAGTTTGATTGCTTCGAAGATTGGAGCCCCAAAGGTTCTTGATAATGAAACTACAAAAATGTGCATGGATTCGTGGGGAAGGAGCGGGTATGCTAGAGCTATAAAAGAGATTGATGCTGAGAAGGAAATCAAAGAGAATGTGACTGTGGCTATTCTGAATGTTGAAGATGGTGGATATCTAAAGAGCACTATAAAAGTGGAATATGAGTGGAAACCTCCTCGATGCAACACTTGTAATGTATTTGGGCATGGGAATGACGAATGTCCAGAAATTGTTCATGTGAAATCTGATCAGAAGGGTAATGATAAAGCGAATGTTGATGAACAGGGGTTTAAGAGCGGAAATAATCGGAAAAGGATTGCAAAGAATCAATTTAATATTAGAGATAGACAGAGACTTATCTACAAGCCTAAGAAACAAACCGAAAAGTTGGACAAACAGCCTGATAAGGTGGATTCGTCCAAACCGAACCCAGCTAAAGTACCGGGTGTTCGTACGAGCAATGCTTTTGATGCACTTAATGATATGGGTGATGATGGGGGATCGGATGATGATGAAGTCAGGCTTAATGCTGAGATAGGTGGATATGATTTCATGGAAGGATCAAAATCTGGTATGTCTAATAATACAGGTGCAAGCACACCTGCTCAGGAGGTTATTAATGGATAGTATTGCAGCTTGGAATATCAGGGGTTTGAACCATCCCCTCAAACAAAAGGAGGTTCGGAAGTTTGTTAAAGAAAATGGGCTGCAGGTTTTGGCTATTCTTGAATCTCACGTAAAGTTGGCAAATCTAGATAAAGTTTGTAAGAATGTTTTTAGGAGTTGGGATTGGACGTCCAATGGGAATTTGTGCCATAAAGGCACAAGAATCGTTCTAGGTTGGAATGTGGCAAATGTTGACGTAATGGTGGTGCATGCTACTGATCAAGTTATGCATATACAAGTTCTGTTTAAAAAAGAGAAGACTATGACTAATGTATCGGTGGTGTATGCGAGTAATAGTGATCAAGAAAGGAAAAATCTTTGGGAATCTTTAACAATGCATAAAGGTGTGGTGCAATCGAGGCCATGGGTAATCATGGGAGATTTTAATGTGGCATTGAACTTAGAAGACAAATGTTTCGGTTCTTCTACTTACACGGCTGCTATGAGAGATTTTAATGATTGTGTGAACGGGCTCGAGGTTTTTGATGTTAGAGATCATGGGATGCAATTTACTTGGAATAAACGTCCAAAGAATGGTATTGGGTTGAGCATTTTCTTAGAGTTGAAAAAATCATTTATAGCATCACTATGGCTCTGGGCGAAATTGGCGACCGTGGGAAACCCTAGTTTTTTTCTTGTTCGTTTGTTCATACTGATCTTTTTCTTGATTGATCTGGGTTAGCAAGTGTGGTGTTGTCGTTCCTTCTGAGTAAGGATACTAGACTTTACCTTGCTACTAATCTTTTGACGTCAGGATCAGGGTTAGATTTCTTTGTTTTCTCCTAGGGTTTTGTTGTCAATTCGCTTGGGTGTATTTATTATTTGTGTTTTTCTGATCGTAGCATGGTTCTAGATTTATTGTGGAATGGATTATAGTTCTTTCATAACGCCGGATATGGATGCAAGACATGTCAAGCCGCCGGATATTTTGTCTTCCTCGTTAAACCCTAATAAGGGTTTTGCTTCTAGATTACTGAATATTGACGGCAAAACATTCTGTCCGCGTAGGGGTGTTTTATCTGATCAACAACAGGGACAGAGGGTAATCAATGTCATAGATGAACTTTCCAAGATCACAATTCCAGTTGATCATGATGCTGATGGCCACGACGCGGATAAAGTGAAGACAAATGTTGTGCATGATGATGTGTTCTGGGAAGCTAATAAAGGGGAAAAATCAGTATCGTATGCTGATAAGGTACAATCTAATCGTAAAAAAAGGGAGGTAAACTTCAGACTTTTGGAACCAAAGGAAACTAGAGATGATGCTGATATTGTTATACCGAAAGAGGTTGTTCAGCAGGTGCAAGATAAATTCTATAATGTCCTTTATGGTTATTTTTTAGGGAATAGATTGCCTTTTCCTGTGGTTGAATATTATGCAAAGAATGTTTGGGCAAAGTTTGGATTTTCAAAACTTATGATGAACATGGCAGGTTTCTTTTTCTTTAAGTTTGATTCGAAGGATGGATTGACTAAGGTGTTGGAGGGAGGACCATGGCTAATACGAAAAGTACCATTATTTTTGAACATATGGTCTCCGAAGGTTACACTTAAGAAAGATAGTATCAAAACCGTTCCAATATGGGTTAAATTGCATAATGTGCCGATTTCAGTTTATACTGATGATGGTCTAAGCTTGTTGGCTTCGAAGCTAGGGGTCCCTAAAAGGTTAGATTCTTATACAGCGGATATGTGTGTTGAAAACTGGGGTAGGAGTAGTTATGCTCGTGCGATGATTGAGATAAATGCTGACAACGACCTTAAGGATCACATTACTGTAGCTATACCTAAAATGGATGAGGATGGGTTTATTATGGAACGGGTTAAAGTTGAATATGAGTGGAGGCCGTTGCGTTGTAGTGCATGCTGTTTATTTGGGCATGATGATAATATTTGTAGCAAGAAACCTAGTGGTAAGGAAAAAAAATGGTTACTGTTGATGAGGAGGGGTTTGTTACTGATAAAAGGAAGATGGCGAGGTATTCGTTCCCTCAAAAAAAGCAGAAACCGAAGGTTATGTATAGACCTAAGACTAATAAATATCAGGCAAGTACATCTGGATCGAAGGGGGATAATTCAAGGGCTACAAACACTAATGTGCAGGTGTCAAATTCTTTTGCGGTGCTTGATAATGATAACAATAATGAGAAAAGGGAACCGACTAGTGTCAAATCGACGATTGATGAAAATCATGGAACCCGAATACAACAACCTGATGAAGTTAAAGAGTTGAATCCGACAGAGATGGCTGAGTTTATGAGTGGAAATCTGAACAATCAAACTTCTGAGGGGGCAAGCACTCCCGTTGACAATGGTTTTAATGGGTAGCTTAGCTGCTTGGAATATAAGGGGTCTGAACCAACCCCTGAAACAAAGTGAGGTTCGCCATTTTATTGCTGAAAATCATTTAAGTGTATGTGCAATTTTAGAGTCTCATGTGGAAGTTAACAAGCTGAATAAGATATGCGAAAAAGTGTTTCGGAATTGGAAGTGGACATCGAATGGAGGTATGTGTAGTAGAGGTACGAGGGTGATAGTGGGATGGAATGCAGATGATATTGACCTTATGGTTATATCCCAATCAGACCAGGTTATTCATGCTCAGGTATTGTTGAAATCGGTCAAAAAGAAGATATTTTGTTCTTTTGTGTATGCGGAAAACAAATATCAAGATAGGAGAAGCTTATGGGCTGATTTGTGTAATTTTAAAGGCATCACTCATGATGACCCTTGGGTTGTTATGGGTGACTTTAATGCAGCTTTGAATATGGAGGATTTTACAATGGGGCGGTCTTCACACACAATAGCTATGCGAGAATTTTATGAGTGTATTCAAGAGGCAGAATTGGTTGATGTTAAGAGTCATGGGTTGCATTATACTTGGAACCAAAAACCGAAGGATGGGGTAGGAATGTTAAAGAAGATCGATCGTATTATGGGTAACATCAAACTGTTGGATGTTTTCTCGGATGCTTATGCTATGTTTCAGCCTTTTCGGGTTTCAGATCATGCTCCTGCTATCCTGAAGTTATTCTCTATGTCTACGGTTCGTCCTAAATCGTTTAAATTCCCAAATTTTATTGTCACAAAGCCTGAGTTTAGCCAAGTTGTTGTGTCTGAATGGAACAAGACCGTGGAGGGAGCTACCATGTTTTCTGTGGTTAAGAAAATGAAGAGTTTGAAACCACACTTTAGAAAAATATTGCGTAATCAAGGTAATCTCCATAAGAGAGTTACTGATTTACGGAATGAGCTGGACCAGATTCAAAAACAGGTGGAAGCTCATCCTTTTGATGCTGCTATTCGGTCTTCGGAAACTATATGTTTACGAGATTTCAAATCAGCGGTTTATGATGAGGAGTGTTTCTTGAAACAAAAATCTAAAGTGCAATGGTTATGTGCGGGTGATTCAAATACTTCCTATTTTCATAATTGTGTGAAGAGTAGGAATGCTAGAAATAAAATCAGTTGCATTAAGGATACAAATGGAAACCAGTATGAGGGAGTGGATGTAGCGTCTGCTTTGTTAACTCATTATTCAGGTTTCATGGGTACGGAAGATCAAGTGAATAGCTTAGATGATGCAGATTTGTTTGCTAATGTCTTGCAACAGAATGTGGCGGAGAATATGGTGAGACAGGTTACTGATGATGAAGTTAAACAAGCCATGTTCAGTATAGGTGAGAATAAGGCCTCAGGTCCGGACGGGTACACTTCAGCTTTTTTTAAAAATGCCTGGAATATTGTGGGCGGTGAAGTCACAAAGGCGGTGTGTGAATTCTTTAATAATGGCCAAATTCTAAAGCAAATTAATCATACGATATTAGCATTGGTGCCAAAGATTGATACCCCAAATACGGTTCTTGATTATAGGCCAATATCATGTTGCAATGTGATATACAAGTGTATTAGCAAAATAATCACTGATCGGTTGAAGGGGGGCTTGGGGACCCTTGTGAATATCAACCAGTCGGCGTTTGTTCCTGGTAGAAAGATATCTGATAATATTCTTATTACGCAAGAGCTGATGCATAATTATCATGTGGAACGTGGTCCTCCGAGGTGTGCCTTGAAGATTGATATCCAGAAAGCTTATGATACTGTAAGCTGGTCGTTTTTAGAAGCTATTTTATACCGGTTCGGTTTTCACCAGAAAATGGTTTCTTGGATTATGGCGTGCATCACAACGGTTTCCTATTCGATTAGTGTAAATGGTGAGTTGCATGGTTATTTTTCAGGGAAACGGGGGCTTCGTCAAGGTGATCCTATGTCCCCGTATCTTTTCACGTTAATTATGGAGGTGCTATCTCTCATGTTTCAAAAGATGGCTTTAAACCCTGATTTCAAGTTCCACAGTCACTGTTCTAAACAAAAGATTATCAACGTCTCTTTTGCTGATGATTTATTTGTTTTTGTGAATGGGGATACGGGATCGGTTCAACTTATTCGGCATGTTTTGGAGAAATTTTCTAGTGTTTCGGGTCTGGTCCCTAGCTTGCCTAAGAGTACGATATTTTTCTGCAATGTTCCAAGGCGTGTAAAAGAGGAGATTCTGGGTCTGTTGCCTTTTCGTGAGGGTGAACTCCCGGTTCGTTACCTCGGGGTTCCTCTAATCTCTACTAAGTTATCTTTTAGAGATTGTCGGGTTCTAGTGGAACGCATGGAGAGGAAGATTGATAATTGGATGTCTAAATTGTTATCATTTGCGGGTCGATTGCAGCTCCTTAATTCTGTGCTTGCAGCTATGTATACGTTTTGGGCCTCGGTATTTATTTTGCCGCAACGTATAGTGAAGGATCTAGAAAAGAGAATGCGAAGGTTTCTATGGAATGGGGGGACTCCTGGGAGTATTAGGTCAAAAGTAGCATGGAAGGATGTTTGTCTGCCTAAGGAGGAGGGAGGTCTTGGAATCCGAAATATTTCAGATGTGAACAAAGCTCTTATGATGACGCATATTTGGAGCATTATTAGTAATCGGGAATCCCTGTGGGTAAAATGGATCCATTCTTACAAGATAAAAGGTAGAAATTTCTGGGAGATACCAAGTCGTGGTAATATGACTTGGAGTTGGCGAAAGATTTTATCTATTCGTCCTTTGGTTAGACCGTATGTTTGGAAGTTGATTGGGAGTGGTTCTCAGACAAATGCGTGGAGTGATAATTGGTGTTCGTGCAGTCCCATCCGACACTTCATAACGCCAAGGAGAATTGCTCAAGCGGGTTTTAATTTGCAAACTACTGTTGCGGAGCTGGTAGACGCTAATGGCAACTGGCGATGGCCTCAGGCATGGTATGATTTATTTCCAGTACTCATAAATATTATGGATCATCCTCTTGTTCCTGATTCGGAAGACAGACTGGGATGGAAATCTGTGGAAGGTAAAATTGTTCATTTTAGCTCCTGGGAAGCTTGGAATAATTTACGGGTTAGGGATAGTAAGGTGGCTTGGGTGGATATGGTGTGGTATGGCCAATGCATTCCAAGGCATTCCTTTCATTTTTGGTTAGTTCTGAAGAACAAGCTGAAAACGCAAGATAGGTTGGCAGTTTGGGAAGCGGGGAGTGAAACAAATTTACGTCTTATGTGCTGCCCCCTTTGTAATTATGGACGAGATTCAAGAGATCATTTGTTCTTTCAATGTTCATTTGCGGCCAAGGTTTGGAGTATTGTAAAGAAAAAAGTTGATATGGTAAATGTTAACGATTCATGGACTTCAATTATGGCGTGGATAGAGTTGAATGCGAGTTCGAAGAAACTGGAACACATTGTATGTAAGCTTGTGGTAGCTGCGTCTACATACTTTATATGGCAAGAACGGAATAAACGGCTGTTTTCCAACATACACAGGAAGGAAGAGATGGTGGCTCAGCTTATCGTGGAAGTGGTGCGGCTTCGTATAATGGGTTTCAAGATCGGACGAGACATCAATTATCGGAAGCTTTTGGAAGTATGGGGAGTAAAAGAAGGCGAACCGGGCTGATTGCGAGTTTAGTTTGCTAGTGTTTTGTAGTTGCTTGGTTTTGTTTTTCGGGTTGTTTAGTTTGGTATGGCCGTGTGTGTGTTTGTTTGGTTTTTGTTTGTCTAGGTTTGGCCTGTCAAGCCTAGTAGTGTGTGTCAAACTCTTGTCGCACCCTGTTCTTTGATTCTTTATAAAATTCACCAGGGGTAACCCTTTACCCAAAAAAAGAATGGTATTGGGATCCGAAAGAAATTGGACATAATTATGGCTAATGTCAGTTTCATGGATACCTTTGTGGATGCTTATGCGGTTTTTCTTCCAAATGGTGTATCTGATCACTGCCCAGGTTTGTTAAAAATGCATAATGCAGCTCGGGATAGACCAAAACCGTTTAAATTTACAAATTTTTTGACTCATAAAAAAGAATTTATGGATGTTGTTAGCAGCGGTTGGAATGTGGAAGTGTTGGGGGTTCTGATGTTTCGTGTTGTCAAGAAACTTAGGGGTTTAAAGCATCCCTTAAGAGTCTTATTGCGTAAACAAGGAAACATTCACAAGAAAGTGCTTGATCTAAAAGTTGAGTTGGATAATCTGCAGAAATCGCTGGATTCTGATCCTTTCAATTCGGTAATCAAGGAAGCTGAAACTGTGTGCATAAAGAAGTATACGGAAGCATCGTTGGACGAGGAAAGATTTTTGAAACAAAAAGCTAAACAAAAATGGTTAGAAGCTGGGGACTCGAATACAACTTTCTTTCATAATGTGTTGAAGTGCCGAAATCATGTCAATAAAATTAATGTTATCAAAGACACAGATGGAAACATGTATGAAGGAGCTCAGGTTTCATCGGCTTTGGTTAACTACTTTCAAGGTTTTCTTGGTAATAATAGGAGTATGGCTGGTAGAGTAAACCGAGATATTTTTGTGAATACTCTAAAGTCTAAACCCTCTCGTGGCAAACAATATGTGCCGATCAGTAACACAAGAGGAGGTTAAATCTGCTATATTCGCTATTAGTGAGAATAAGGCGCCGGGACCAGATGGGTATACGTCGGGGTTCTTTAAAAAGGCTTGGCCTATTGTTGGTAGTGAGGTTACTGATGCTGTTATTGATTTTTTTGAGTCGGGTAGAATGCTTCAAGAGATTAATCATACATTCTTGGCTCTTATTCCTAAGGTGAATACTCCTGAAGTAGTTACGGATTACAGACCCATATCATGTTGCAATGTTGTCTATAAGGCGATAAGTAAGATTTTAACGAACCAGATTCTTGAAGGGTTAAAGGATTTGATTAGTGACAACCAATCGGCGTTTGTTCCTGGAAGAAGGATCTCTGATAATATAATGCTAACTCAGGAGCTTATGCATAATTATCATCGATCTACTGGTCCTCCTAGATGTGCTATGAAAGTGGACATTCAAAAAGCGTACGATACGGTGGATTGGAGATTCCTTAGTGATGTTCTTCATGGTTTTGGATTTCGGCCTATTTTTATTTCTTGGGTTATGGAATGTGTCACAACTACCTCCTTTTCTTTAAGTATAAATGGAAATGTTCATGGCTACTTTAAAGGAAAGCGTGGGTTACGCCAAGGAGATCCAATGTCTCCATACTTATTTACTATGGTGATGGAGGTGTTAACGTTGATTCTCTCAAAAGCAGCTGATTTGGACTCCTCGTTTAGATTCCATAACAAGTGTGAGAAGCAAATGATAATAAACTTATGTTTTGCTGATGACCTTTTATTATTTGCTAGGGGAGATGTTGGCTCAATTAAGGTGATCATGCAGTCCTTGAAGAATTTTGAGGAGGTTTCCGGTCTCGTTCCCAACAATTCTAAAAGCACCATATTTTTTTGTAATGTTTCCACCTCCGTCAAGATTAGGATTGCAGAGTTGGTTCCGTTTGAAGAAGGGAAGCTTCCCATGAAATATTTGGGTGTTCCTTTACTGGCTTCGAGACTGTTAGTTATAGATTGCAAGGTTTTAGTGGAACGTATGAATAAATGAATTGCAGACTGGAAGAACAGGTTTCTTTCGTTTGCTGGTAGGCTTCAATTAGTCCTTTCGGTGCTCTCCTCTATTCATGTGTATTGGGCGTCGGTTTTTATTTTACCAGCGAGTATTATAAAGGATCTAGAGAGCAAAATGAAATGGTTTCTTTGGGGGTATGGCACGATTTCTAAGGGGCGAGCTAAAGTGGCATGGAAGGAGGTATGCCTTCCTAAATTGGAGGGCGGTTTGGGTATTAGACGTATATCGGAGGTAAACAAATCCCTTATGGCCTACCATATTCACAGTATTTTATCGGGTAGGAATTCCTTATGGACGACTTGGGTTGGGATTTATAGACTTCGAGGTCGTAGTGTCTGGGATATTCCAGTGCAAGTAAACTCCCCGTGGGGTTGGAAAAAATTACTGAGATGTCGGCATATTTTTCGGGATTACTTTTGGTCAAAAATCGGTAATGGTCAATCAACTTTTCTTTGGTTTGATAAATGGAGTGATGATTGTCCCCTTGCTAATGTTGTTACCCCTCCTAGACAAATGGCTCGTTATGGCCTCTCCATCAAGTCGAAAGTTGCTGATGTGGTTCAAAATGGTGATTGGATTTGGCTGGACGATTGGAGAAGGGTGTACCCGAATCTGTTTCAACTTAGGCCGCTGAATTTGACAAGTGCAAAGGATAGGGTTTTGTGGCTGAATTCGGATGGTAAATTAGTCCCGTTCTCGTCCAAGGAAGTGTGGCAATCTATTCGTATCCGAGAGGCTCCAGCTGATTGGTCGAACGTTGTGTGGTCGTCATTCAGCGTTCCTAAACATGCTTTCATATGTTGGCTTATTTTTAAGAGGAAACTGTGGACTCAAGATCGCATTCTGAAATGGAACCATATGGTTACGGGTTCAATGAACCAAATGTGTTGCTTGTTGTGCTTTGCGGATCAAGAGACACATGAGCATTTGTTTTTTCAATGTGCTTATTCGAGATCTATTTGGCATAGTGTTCGGAACAAAGTTGGCATGAATTCGGTTCGAGAGACGTGGGATGATATCTCCAAATGGCTGACTCCGAGAGCTAAATCCAAAGCGGTTCATGCGGTTGCTAGTAAACTGCTTGTTGCGGCTATGGCTTATGCTATTTGGAGTGAAAGAAACACAAGATTTTTTAGCAACAGATTGAGACCTCCTGAGCAGATTGTTGATATTGTTATAAACAATGTGAGAACAAAGTTAATATCCTTCAAGTATAAGAGAACATCCAATGTCAAACGTTTTCTGGAGGAGTGGAAGCTGAATAATGAAGATCTCTTGGATGAAGATTGAAGACCTATGTTTATAGTTTTGTAATGAGCTAGGTTGGTTGTTTTGTTGGTTGTTTTCCTTGTTTTGCTCTTTTACGGTATGTCGCAAAGAGAACTAGGGGGTATGTTTGCCTTCCTACTTGTTTTGTTTTTTGTTATGTTATAAAATCACCGAGGTAACCCTTTACCCAAAAAAAAAACCTAAATTTTCATATCCAAACTGATTAGGTAACATTATTAGACATGTTAAGGCATATAATAGTTGTCATAGGACTAGTTAGGCGTTCCGAACGCGTTTTACGCGAACGACGCGTTAAAGTGGTGTAAGCTATCTTAACGAGTCGTAATGAGTCGCAAGCACTTAGGATAGGTTTCATTTTAGAATGTAGGCTTTGTTAAACCATATTACATGAGTTCCTATACTCATTTGGTTTACGAAACCTCATTCTATCCGATCTTTCGATTTGGGTCCGTTTATTTACATAGTTACCTATATTAGGTGTCGTTTGATTTCGTGATCCCTCTAGCTTTGCTTGGTTGTTATTCAAGACTTCCAAGCACCCTCAAGTGTGTACATAGTCCCCTCTTTTACTGTTTTTCAAACATTTTGGGGTGAAACACATGTGCCTACTTGTTACTTTCGTGTTTTTCATGTTTTTACATCATATGCTTGTTATATTCATTAGTACCCTTATAGTACATGATTTCATTATGTTTTTGCTATGTATGCTCATTTGTTGCATACTTAGTACATCGTTTTTCATTGCATTTTATGCTATGTATGTCCATTTAGTGCATACTTAGTACATTGTTTTACATTACATTTTATGCTATGTATGTTCATTTGTTGCATACTTACTTAGTACATTGTTTTACATTACATTTTATGCTATGCATGTTCATTTGTTGCATACTTAGTACATTGTTTTACATTACATTTTATGCTATGTATGTTCATTGTTGCATACTTAGTACATTATTTTACATTGCATTTCTGTTGCATATGTTCCAGTAGCATATGGACACATTGTTTTACATTTCTACCTTGTATGTTCGCTTAGCATACTAGGTACATTATTTTCATAAAACATGCTTACATTTGGTATAACATTTGGTTTGTTTAACGAAACTAATACATTCATTAACATTAGCTACGCCGTTCGTTAGTAGGTAGTGGTACCATAGGAATTGACAACTCCCGTTCCTGAAATCCTAGGTTTGTTTGGATGGATGGAATGACCGAATTCGATACACATAACTTAGATTTATCAGTAAAACATGCATTATTTTACAAAACACAACTTTTGATTATAATTTATCAAATGCATTGTTTTGTACACTTCATTCTTATAGGGTTGAGTAAATGCTTTTAATTAATAAATGCTTTTATTCACTATACATTACATTTGGTTATACATGATCGTTTTTACATCGGTGGTTTGTTTTGGTAAGTGATTTAAATAACGAGGTGTGTGTAAGACGATAAAAGCATGGTGGATACGCCGCTGGTACTTCCTATATATAAGTGCTTTTATGGTATTACATATCGTAGCATTATTTAAACCATTTCTGGTTAGTCATAATACATTTTTACACTCATATCAATTTTCATGAAACATTGATTTACAAACAATATAATTTATACAAACTCATTTTTACTTGGTTATTCATTTCATTATGCATTGTTCTTTTATATTATCTGATTTCTTATCACTTTTTCTATGTTTATAAAAGAAAACATTTTACAAGGATCATGACTAACTTTTGTTAAACATATTTCTTTAAACTTATAAGTCATGAATCCTAAATCAACAAAACCTATGTATCTCACAGGCAATTTTATGCTGACGTACATATTTTCAAATGTGTTTCAGGAAATGATTAGGATTGATCAAGATACACATAGGCCGACTTGGGCCTTAGTGACAATAAAAGATACAAGACTAGTTAATCATGTTATGTAATTTGTTTTTAAGACAGTGTAACATCTTTTAATTCAATAAAACAAAACTTCAATTTCCATGTGTTATGAAACAATGATTCTGTTACAACTCTCCCCGACGATTCCGCCGCGAGTTGTTGTTTTACGCGGTCGGGGTGTGTCACTTTTTGCTAAGGAACTACATGATCCAAATTCAAAGAGTATGCATGATTCAAATTCTGGATACCTCACGTTCTAAATCGTTCTTGTTAGGGATACTACATAATCAAAATCCAAACGAGTATGAAGGATATTCGAATCACTGTTAGTTTGGTTGCTATTGCATAAAGAAACCACTCATTCTGAATCCTGCAGGCTAGGATAGCTAAAGGATCCGAATTCAATCAAGTACGAATGATATAGGATCCAGATAACACCCCTTCTGAATCCTTCTGGTTAGGGTTGCTATAGGATCCAAATCCAGCCGAGTCTTACTGATTTCCGAATTACTCTTTGTTTGGTTGCTATCGGATCAAGATACCACCCGTTCTGAATCCTCCCGGTTAGGGATGCTATAGGAAGCGAATCCAACCAAGTCATGATGATATTCAAATCACTCTTAGTTCGGTTTCTATTTAATAGGGAAAAAACCACCCATTCTAAATCCTTTTTGCTAGGGAGGCTACATGATCCGAATTCAAAGAGTATGCCTGATTCAGAATCCGGATACATCCCCTTATGAATCGTTCTTGTTAGGGATGGTACTGAATCAAAATGCAACCAAGTATGAAAGATATTTGAATCGTTGTTAGTTCGGATGCTATTGCTGTAACATCTGTGCTTGTAATCATTGTGAACAGTTCTATTATCAATAAAACAATGTTATTTGATCCCAATGTTTGTTTGGTTATGTTTTACATTTTTCATGTTTTGACTTTTATTCAATTTAAAAAAACCCTAGTTTTCTCTCAAGCAAATGGAGAAAACGGCGCCCCACAAATCCAATGATCAAAATTCGTGATTTCTTCTTGCTAATGAGGATTGATTGTGTGATTAGGGTCTCTAGATTCCTGATTTCCAATTCCAATTCAGGTTAATCATTAAGAATCCTTTTTTTTTTTTTTTGGGTAAAGGGTTACCCCGGTGATTCTATATATTCACAAACAAACTGAAACAAGTAGTGTAGTGAATCTACACTAGTTCAAACATGAGACATGCCTCATGAATGTAGCACCACAAAAACAACCATAAGAAAAAAGCAAAACAACTAGTCTAAAAACTAGAACCACTCGAAAAAACAAAACATCTATTTAGCCACCATCATCTGATTGATCACCATCTTGAATATCCCAGTTACGCAACAGCTCCAACACATTGTGAGTCCGCTTCAGCCGAACTCCCATAAGCTTATACCGAATAGTGTTAAAGATAATTTGACATAATTGATCCGGAGGCCTCACTTGATTCTTAAACAGTCTAGCATTCCGCTCTTGCCAAATGAAGTAAGCCGTAGCCGCCACCAAAATTCTACACACATAGTTAGAAGCCGACTTTGAATTTGCACGATCCAAGAGCCATTCCACAATATCCTCCCATTTAGGGGCAACATCATACATACCAGCTTTATCACGAACACTATTCCAAATCTTTGCTGAATACTTACATTCGAAAAATAGATGCTCATGAGAATCATGGTTTTCATAGCATAGCAAGCAACACATCATATTCATATTCTTCCTTCTCGATAAATCCCATTTAAGAATAATGTCTTGAGTTAATAATTTCTTTCTCATAATCAGCCACATAAGGAACGCGTGTCTCGGAATACAATGTGCATACCAAACAATCTTGCTCCACCCCACCTCTAAGTCACTATGTCGGACCGTATTCCAAATACTTGCAGCCGAAACTTCTGACACATCATCCCCACTTTTCCATTGTAACGTATCTCTTTTATCAGCTTCTACTTGGACTTGATCTAACTGTATAAGCACCGGAAATAAATCCCGCCAAGCCATAGGCCATAACCACGAACCATTCATGTTAACATCCGCAACCGAAGCCTCCAATCTAAAACATGCATTTGTTATAGTCCTTGGAGATAAAAAATTACCCAGTGGCCCCAATTCGGACCAAGAGTCATACCACGCCGATGTCCTTCTACCATCTCCAATCCGAGAGCAAAAATGGTCTCTCATTAGCGGCCGCAATTGAAGGAGTTTACGCCAACTCCAGCAACAATTAGATGGCATCTTACTAACCCAAAAACTTTTACCCTTTAGTCTATACTCATGCACCCAATCCACCCAAAGAGAATTACGTTTAGTAATAATACTCCAGATATGATTCGCCATAAGAGCTTTGTTTACATCACCAATACGCCTAATCCCCAAACCCCCTTCAAATTTAGGAAGACAAACAGAGCTCCATGAAACTTTCGCCTTACCTCTACGAAACGAGGCATCTTGAGACCATAGAAAATTCCTCATTCTAGCCTCCAAGTCACGAATAACCCGAGCCGGAAGAATAAACACAGAAGACCAGTATATATTGTGACAGTCTAGGTTTTCCCGAGCAAATATCTTGTATTAGCATTATGTGTATAAACGTTATTAAATGTTAGTGCGTGTTATCTCGATGATTTTATGTGATCCTTGTGCTAAGTGTTATGAATGTATGTATATTATATATGTATGTGTGTTATATGAGTGGGCCGAGGCCCCAAAAGGACCCGACTCGAGACCACCCTCGGTCTCGAGTGAACAATAAACACTCGGGCCGGTTGGGCCATGCAACCTAGAAGCCCACCCGGAGACCCCTAACCCACTCGAGATATAAAACCCATGCCCAAGCCCTCCTTCTCTCATTTGACACTCCCACCATTCACACTCCCTTTCACACTCTCTTCTCACTAAAACCCAAGAACACCACCACCAAATCTCTCTTCCCTTCTCTCGGATTCAAGCCGGAAACATCAAGACTCGGTCAAGCTCGTAATCATCTCCCGGATACTTCGAATCCTCATCCTCCTTCTCGACTTGGTGTTTTCTTCTCTATCGGTTAGTGTTTTCTTTAGGATTGATAATACATGAAGATGGTTGTTGTTTTGATGAAGGTGTTTCTTATATAGAAGATGATATGCATACTTGTTGGATGATTTGTATGTATATAATGATGATTATCGGTTAACATGTCTTGATTTCGGATAGATTACATAATGAGTTAGTGTTATCTTGTGTTTGAATGTGGTTTAAACCATGAGTTGTTGATGATCATGAGATTTGGTTGCTTAGCGTTCATGACTAATCGGATTATATGCTCTTAGGCTAGGAAATCAAATGCTTGATAAAAAGGTTGCACACATGTGGAAATCGGATTAGTTGTTGATGTGTTTCTATTGTTGTTCATACTATAGCTCATAAAGGATGACGATAAAAACCTAAATGAAGAACTTGATGGATATGCTATGAATGTTGTTGAATATTTGAAATATGTTTGGTTTGATCTGTTTTGAAATGCATCTAGACAATAAAACATGTTATTGCAATCTGGTTGGCTAGTACACATTATCATGAAAACAAAATTCCATTGGTTAGTACACCAGAGGTTCTAGAAGGATTCTTGTGCACGTATCCAAGGTTGCGACTCGCAACCGGAACATGACAAGCCGAAACATCCAGTTACGACTCGCAACCGAAACATGACAAGTCGAAACATCCAGTTACGACTCGCAACCGAAGCATGACGAGTCGAAACATCCAGTTACGACTCGCAACCGAAACATGACAAGTCGAAACATCCGGTTACGACTCGCAACCAGAGCATGACAAGTCGAAACATCCGGTTGCGACTCGCAACCGTGTGTTCTCGAGTCGAAACCGCCCTTGTCTCGACTGGGCTGCCTAAGTGTTATTGGGCCAAAAGCTTGTTGGACTATCTGTTGACTGGACTGCATATGTATCTGTACTGATTGTTTGTGGAATGTTAGGGCAGGCCCAATAACCCTTGTGTTTGTATGAATGCATGCTATGTGTGACTGTACGTGTTTGCTATACGTGTTTACTTGTACCCCAACTTGACCCATATTCGGTAACCATGCTAGGACGTGGTGACCAACGTGATCGACCGGGTAATTAACCTACCGAGCAACCCAAGGTGAGTTCACAACCTAAAGCATGTATTCCCGGTGGTTTGGGAAAACGGAACTAAAAACAACACTATCCCCTTATGAGGGATACAACTTACTTTTCTTCCCTTGTTATTGGGAACCTTTTAGTTAATTACTGTTTATACGGATTGCAACAAACGGCACTAAACGAAACTCTATCACTTAAAGTCCCTACTACATAATACCGATTAGTCGCCGGGGCCAGGCGAACGGGTTATTAGTTGATAGCGCTATTTAGGTCTTACCAACCTCACACCGTGCCAAGGTATGGGATCGGTCGTGAACTAATGTACTCAGGCATCCGTCAATGATGATAGAACATTGACATCGGGGCACTCTGCGGATACGCAACGGTCACCTAGTGTTCGGTATTGGAAAAACAGTTTAGTCGCTAACTTTTGGGGTAGCTCCCCATGGCATGTATAAACGGATAAATTAACTGGTGAAACAAGTTTTTGGTAATTAAAACTGGATAACTAGTGAACTCACTCAGCATTATTGTTGACCCCTTACTGCATGCTTTGCAGGTAACCAGTGACTGAGGAGCTGCTACTTGGGGAATGTGTAGTGTTCGTCTACCCCTGTGTTGGGTGTTAAATAAACATGAACTATGAACCATGTTTAAGACTGTTTTACTTATGCTTCCGCTACTTACTACTATTTGAACTTAAAACTTTAAACTCTGAACTTGATATTTGCTAATCGTATGGTTAGTAAGTATTACTTTGGTTATTAATTCAATTATTCAGTATAATTGGTGGCTGGATCCTGGTCGGTCACGCCCTCAAGCGGACGGTACTCCGCAGGTGGAATTTGGGGGTGTGACAGATTGGTATCAGAGCCATTGGTTATAGTGAACTTGGTTTTAAAAAGTCTTGTCTTTTTGAGAAAAACCAGACTATAACCCGTGACTCGTGACGACACTACACTCCAAGTGCAAGGCTCGACTTATCTGACCTCATAGCTCGGACCCATGTTTACTTGCTTGATTTATCTTATATTGACTGCTCTACTGTACATACTAGTGTGCCTGATTAGATAGATACACATTTCTCTTCTACCTCATTCTCGCTACGTTACAACATCACACTCATACTGTGTTTTCTGGTTATGAAGACAATGAGTGGACGCGGAAGAGGAAGCGTTAACATGACTCAGGCTCAATTCGCTAACTTGCTCAACACGGTGGCTGCAGCTTTCGCAGCTCACCCTGGAGGTAAACTCGTTGCTATAGGATGTTTAGATCCTACCCCCACATCGTCTTTTCACCTCTAAAACCTATTCGCTCCATTTCTCACAACAGGTCAGCCTGCGCCTGCGCAACCACGTGTTTGTACTTTCAAGACCTTCATGGATGGCAAGCCTCTCCCTTTCAACGGCACTGAGGGTGCCATAGGCCTTCTGCATTGGATTGAAAAGGCCGAAGCCGTCTTTGCCGTCTGCGAGTGTCCCCCTGCTAACTGGGTTAAGTACGCAACTGGTACGCTTGAAGGAAACGCGCTTTCATGGTGGAAAGCACAGATTCAGATGCTTGGTCTGGAAACTGCTAATGCTACGGCATGGGAAGATTTCAAGGACATGATCAAAGAGGAGTACTGTCACAGGGATGACATTCACAAGCTCGAGAACGAGTACTATGCGCTCAAGATGGTTGGATCAGAGATTGAGACCTACACCAAGCAGTCCAACGACTATGCTGCACTTTGCCCAAACATGTCCCAACCTATGTACCGAAGGATTGAATTGTACATCAAAGGCTTGGTCCCTGAAATCAGAAGTCATGTAACCTCAGCCAACCTCAATACCATACAGCCCGTGGTTCGTCTTGCTCACAAACTCACCAATCAGGCTGTGGAAGAGGGCAAGCTGCCCAAGAGGATCGGTGCTACTGCTGGAACTTCTGGCGATAACAAGCGAAAGTGGGATGGAAGTCAGGGAAAGGATGCTAACCCCACTCAGGCCCCAGTTCAACAAAGGAAGACTGAAAACAACAAGGGCCCTCAGCAACAGGGTGGCTATCGAGGAAACCACCCTAAGTGTAACAAATGTAACCGACATCACAGTGGGCCATGTGGAAAAGGTCAGTGTCAGCGATGCAACAAGATGGGGCACGAAGCCAAAGACTGCCGAAGCCAGTTCCCAGCTAGGCAGAATCAGCAACAACCACAGCAGCAGCAGCAACAAGGAAACAACCGTGGATGCTTCAAGTGTGGAGCGATGGGGCACATGCGAAAGGATTGCCCTGAACTGAATCAAAACAACAACAATCAGGGTGCTGGGAACAATAACAACAATGCTGGAAATGGTGCTAGAGGAAAAGCTTTTGTGATTGGAGCTGGGGAAGCAAGGAATGACCCCAACGTTGTAGCGGGTAAGTTCCTACTTAATGATCGTTATGTTTCCATGATATTTGATTCCGGAGCAGATGCTAGTTATGTATCCCTACGTATTAGAAAGAAACTTAAGCTCCCTCTTACGCCGCTAAGCTCTAATTACACCGTTGAAATAGCTAATGGTAGAAACCTCGAGGCCTCACACATAATTCGTAACTGCAAATTAGAGTTGTCTGGTCAGACCTTCTGTATCGATCTTTTCCCCATCATTCTTGGAAGCTTCGACGTCATTATTGGTATGGATTGGTTATCCAAACATCGAGCTGAAATCCTCTGCCAGGAGAAAGCTATTCGTATTCCCCGTCCCCCTGGCAAACCTCTTATAGTTCAAGGCGACAAGAGCGGAGAAGTCACAGGCATCATTTCATTCTTAAAGGCCCAGAAATGTCTACGGAAAGGGCACACTGCTATCTTAGCATTCATTACCGACACACAGAAAAGGGAAAACAGGATTGAAGATTTTCCAGTTGTACGCGACTATCCTGAGGTATTCCCGGAGGAACTACCTGGACTCCCTCCTCACCGTCAGGTCGAATTTCAAATCGAGCTAGCTCCCGGAGCAGCACCTATAGCTCGTGCACCTTATCGTCTAGCCCCTGCAGAACTCAAGGAACTCTCTACTCAGCTACAAGAACTTTTGGACAAAGGTTTTATCCGTCCTAGTTCATCACCCTGGGGAGCCCCAGTGCTCTTCGTCAAAAAGAAAGATGGCTCATTCCGAATGTGCATTGACTACCGCGAACTTAACAAGGTTACCATCAAGAATCGTTATCCACTTCCCCGTATCGACGACCTGTTCGACCAGCTGCAAGGGTCGAGCTATTATTCCAAGATCGATCTACGATCGGGTTATCACCAGCTGAGAGTCCGCGATGAGGACATCTCTAAGACTGCTTTCAGAACCCGCTATGGTCACTACGAATTCCTTGTTATGCCTTTCGGAATGACCAACGCACCTGCAATCTTCATGGATCTCATGAACCGAGTATGCAAACCCTACCTCGACAAGTTCGTAATCGTGTTCATCGACGACATCCTGATCTACTCGAAGAGCCAAGAGGAGCATGAACAACACCTACGTCTTATTCTCGAACTTCTTCGCAATGAGCAACTGTACGCCAAATTTTCGAAATGTGATTTCTGGCTTAGAGAGGTCCATTTCCTTGGACACGTCGTCAATCAGGAAGGGATTCATGTTGACCCCGCTAAGATTGAGTCCATTAAGAATTGGCCTGTGCCTAAGACTCCGACCGAAGTTCGCCAATTCTTGGGATTGGCGGGATACTATCGAAGATTTATCAAGGGATTCTCTAAGATCGCTCAACCACTTACGACACTCACTCAGAAGGGTGTTGCTTACAAATGGAGTAATGCTCAGGAATCTGCCTTCCAAGAACTAAAGAAAAACCTTTGTAGTGCTCCTATCCTCTCCTTACCCGAAGGTACCGACGACTTCGTCGTTTACTGCGACGCTTCTATTCAAGGACTTGGCTGCGTATTGATGCAACGCGAGAAAGTTATTGCTTACGCCTCGCGACAACTCAAGGTCCACGAACGGAACTATACGACGCATGACTTAGAATTTGGAGCTGTGGTCTTCGCGCTCAAGCTTTGGCGACATTACTTGTATGGCACCAAGTGCACGATTTACACTGATCACAAGAGTCTCCAGCACATAATGGGACAAAAGGAGTTGAATATGCGGCAACGTCGATGGGTCGAACTCCTAAATGACTACGAGTGTGCAATCAAATATCACCCAGGCAAGGCCAATGTGGTAGCCGACGCCCTCAGCAGAAAGGAGACCAAACCCAAGCGTGTTCGTGCCTTACAGCTCACTATCCACTCGAACCTCCCTAATCAAATTCGGAATGCTCAGGTTGAAGCATTGAAAACCGAGAACATCAGGGCTGAGTCCCTACGAGGATCGAGACAACGATTGGAACAAAAAGAAGACGGTGCTTACTACGTAGCCGGACGCATATGGGTTCCGCTTTATGGAAATTTACGTGACCTTGTGATGGATGAAGCTCATAAGTCCCGTTACTCAGTGCATCCAGGGTCAGATAAGATGTACCACGACTTGAGGGCTACCTATTGGTGGCCTGGCATGAAAGCCCACATAGCAACCTATGTCAGAAAATGTTTAACTTGCGCAAGAGTCAAGGCTGAGTATCAGAAACCATCAGGCCTACTCCAACAGCCAGAGATTCCGCAATGGAAATGGGAGCAGATTTCCATGGATTTTGTTACTGGCCTGCCTAGGTCTCAGCGCGGAAATGACACCATTTGGGTAATAGTGGATCGCTTAACTAAGTCTGCACACTTTTTGGCTATCAAAGAAACAGACAAGTTCTCTATCCTAGCAGAGGTATACTTAAAAGAAGTGGTTTCGAAGCACGGAGTGCCTACCTCTATTATTTCTGATCGAGATGCGCGTTTTACTTCTGAATTGTGGCAAGCCATGCACAAATCTTTTGGCTCGCGTTTAGACATGAGCACCGCTTATCACCCGCAAACGGATGGGCAATCTGAGCGCACCATCCAAACCCTCGAAGACATGCTCAGGGCATGTGTGATCGATTTTGGCAAGAATTGGGAAAAGCACCTACCGTTGGTGGGATTCTCCTACAACAACAGCTACCACACCAGCATTCAGGCAGCACCCTTTGAGGCATTGTACGGCCGTAAATGTCGATCGCCTCTCTGCTGGGCTGAGGTTGGTGACAGCCAGATCACAGGCCCGGAACATGTAGTCGACACCACAGAAAAGATTGCCCAGATTAGGCAACGCATGGCGGCAGCTCGTGACCGTCAAAAGTACTACGCTGACAAAGATAGGAAACCGCAAGAGTTCCAGGTTGGTGAACGGGCTCTACTTAAGGTCTCACCCTGGAAGGGTGTGGTTCGTTTTGGAAAACGGGGTAAGCATAATCCAAGATATGTCGGACCCTTTGAAGTTATCGAGAAGATCGGCACGGCAGCTTACAGGTTGAATCTGCCTGAAGAACTGAGTGCTGTGCACAACGTCTTCCACGTGTCTAATCTGAAGAAGTGCCTGTCAGATGAAACACTCGTCATTCCTTACAAGGAACTTACTATTGACGAACAGCTACACTTTACTGAGGAACCGGTTGAGATCACGGATCGTGAGATCAAAACCCTCAAACGTAGCCAGATACCCCTCGTACGAGTTCGTTGGAACTCACGCCGTGGCCCAGAGTTTACCTGGGAGCGGGAAGACCAGATGAAGCGCAAGTATCCCCAGCTGTTCCCAAATGAAACCCCCAGCACTGAAGCTACAACTGAATTTCGGGACGAAATTCCAAACTAACGGGGGGATGATGTGACACCCCGTTGAAACGTTCTCACTTACACTAGCTTGACAGTGCTGCCTTAACTTTCGGGACAAAAGTTCCTAAAACTTGGGGATAATGTGACAGTCTAGGTTTTCCCGAGCAAATATCTTGTATTAGCATTATGTGTATAAACGTTATTAAATGTTAGTGCGTGTTATCTCGATGATTTTATGTGATCCTTGTGCTAAGTGTTATGAATGTATGTATATTATATATGTATGTGTGTTATATGAGTGGGCCGAGGCCCCAAAAGGACCCGACTCGAGACCACCCTCGGTCTCGAGTGAACAATAAACACTCGGGCCGGTTGGGCCATGCAACCTAGAAGCCCACCCGGAGACCCCTAACCCACTCGAGATATAAAACCCATGCCCAAGCCCTCCTTCTCTCATTTGACACTCCCACCATTCACACTCCCTTTCACACTCTCTTCTCACTAAAACCCAAGAACACCACCACCAAATCTCTCTTCCCTTCTCTCGGATTCAAGCCGGAAACATCAAGACTCGGTCAAGCTCGTAATCATCTCCCGGATACTTCGAATCCTCATCCTCCTTCTCGACTTGGTGTTTTCTTCTCTATCGGTTAGTGTTTTCTTTAGGATTGATAATACATGAAGATGGTTGTTGTTTTGATGAAGGTGTTTCTTATATAGAAGATGATATGCATACTTGTTGGATGATTTGTATGTATATAATGATGATTATCGGTTAACATGTCTTGATTTCGAATAGATTACATAATGAGTTAGTGTTATCTTGTGTTTGAATGTGGTTTAAACCATGAGTTGTTGATGATCATGAGATTTGGTTGCTTAGCGTTCATGACTAATCGGATTATATGCTCTTAGGCTAGGAAATCAAATGCTTGATAAAAAGGTTGCACACATGTGGAAATCGGATTAGTTGTTGATGTGTTTCTATTGTTGTTCATACTATAGCTCATAAAGGATGACGATAAAAACCTAAATGAAGAACTTGATGGATATGCTATGAATGTTGTTGAATATTTGAAATATGTTTGGTTTGATCTGTTTTGAAATGCATCTAGACAATAAAACATGTTATTGCAATCTGGTTGGCTAGTACACATTATCATGAAAACAAAATTCCATTGGTTAGTACACCAGAGGTTCTAGAAGGATTCTTGTGCACGTATCCAAGGTTGCGACTCGCAACCGGAACATGACAAGCCGAAACATCCAGTTACGACTCGCAACCGAAACATGACAAGTCGAAACATCCAGTTACGACTCGCAACCGAAGCATGACGAGTCGAAACATCCAGTTACGACTCGCAACCGAAACATGACAAGTCGAAACATCCGGTTACGACTCGCAACCAGAGCATGACAAGTCGAAACATCCGGTTGCGACTCGCAACCGTGTGTTCTCGAGTCGAAACCGCCCTTGTCTCGACTGGGCTGCCTAAGTGTTATTGGGCCAAAAGCTTGTTGGACTATCTGTTGACTGGACTGCATATGTATCTGTACTGATTGTTTGTGGAATGTTAGGGCAGGCCCAATAACCCTTGTGTTTGTATGAATGCATGCTATGTGTGACTGTACGTGTTTGCTATACGTGTTTACTTGTACCCCAACTTGACCCATATTCGGTAACCATGCTAGGACGTGGTGACCAACGTGATCGACCGGGTAATTAACCTACCGAGCAACCCAAGGTGAGTTCACAACCTAAAGCATGTATTCCCGGTGGTTTGGGAAAACGGAACTAAAAACAACACTATCCCCTTATGAGGGATACAACTTACTTTTCTTCCCTTGTTATTGGGAACCTTTTAGTTAATTACTGTTTATACGGATTGCAACAAACGGCACTAAACGAAACTCTATCACTTAAAGTCCCTACTACATAATACCGATTAGTCGCCGGGGCCAGGCGAACGGGTTATTAGTTGATAGCGCTATTTAGGTCTTACCAACCTCACACCGTGCCAAGGTATGGGATCGGTCGTGAACTAATGTACTCAGGCATCCGTCAATGATGATAGAACATTGACATCGGGGCACTCTGCGGATACGCAACGGTCACCTAGTGTTCGGTATTGGAAAAACAGTTTAGTCGCTAACTTTTGGGGTAGCTCCCCATGGCATGTATAAACGGATAAATTAACTGGTGAAACAAGTTTTTGGTAATTAAAACTGGATAACTAGTGAACTCACTCAGCATTATTGTTGACCCCTTACTGCATGCTTTGCAGGTAACCAGTGACTGAGGAGCTGCTACTTGGGGAATGTGTAGTGTTCGTCTACCCCTGTGTTGGGTGTTAAATAAACATGAACTATGAACCATGTTTAAGACTGTTTTACTTATGCTTCCGCTACTTACTACTATTTGAACTTAAAACTTTAAACTCTGAACTTGATATTTGCTAATCGTATGGTTAGTAAGTATTACTTTGGTTATTAATTCAATTATTCAGTATAATTGGTGGCTGGATCCTGGTCGGTCACGCCCTCAAGCGGACGGTACTCCGCAGGTGGAATTTGGGGGTGTGACATATATGCATCGATGATAAAACCGACAATATTAATTGCACCCTCCCTGCGAAAGACAAAAGCTTATTTCTCCAACTCATTATACGACTCTCCAATTTCTCAATAAGGACATTACAATCCTTATAAAGAAGTCTTGACGAAATTAATGGAACCCCCAAATATCTAACCGGTAACGAACCCTCCACAAAAGGTAAGATATTAAGAATAGCATGTTTAACATTAGTAGGAACATTGCAAAAGAAAACCGTGCTCTTCGGAATACTAGGAATTAAACCTGACATATTGGAGAATGTGTTAAGAGCAGACATAATGCATTTAGCTGAATTCACATCACCTCTCGCAAACATGAAAAGATCATCCGCAAAGCAAAGATTTATAATCTGTTGACGCTCGCATCTATTATGGAATCTGAACGATGTATCAATCGAAGTCTCGCGTTTTAGAATAGCCGTCAAAATCTCCATAACAAGAGTGAAAAGGTATGGAGAAATAGGATCCCCTTGCCTTAACCCTCTTTGGCCTCTAAAGTAGCCATGAACATTGCCATTGACACAAACCGAGAAAGTTGGAGTACCCACACTGTGACAACTCGAATTTCCGACATTCTTTATTCGCATTAAATGCACGTTGACTTTGACTGTATAGTGGTGATATGATAAATGCATGGTGTTTGCTTGATTTTTTTGTGTTGTTATTATAGTGTATTAGTTTAGAAATCACATAAACTGATTTAGCACATGAGACTGCTCGACGAAACACAAGTGTGTTTTGCCATGAACATACTCGACGAAACAAGGCTGTTTCGCCAAACCCATCTCGACGAAATAGGCTGTTTCGCCGAGCCCTGTTTCGCCGAAAGCCCATTACGGGCCCAGAACGTTATTCTGAGTATATTTACGTAAAACAACATCACTTTTACACTTTCTATCAAAACAACCGAAACCCTAGAGCTCTCTCACTGTGACGGCAAACTAGAACCCACCGGAAACCCTTGTGCGATCAAACCATCATCTCGGTTAGTAGATTTATGTGTCTTGATTGATCGTTCATCCGTATACGTGTTTATGTGTCATGTGATTCTGCTTTGATGATGTATGTCTGAAACTGATACATGTTAAATATTAGGGTTCTTGTTATAATGATGATGATATAGATTTCGATAGGAATGTTGTTGTCGGATATAAATAGTTTTATGTGAATTTCGATACGATTGAATACTTGGTTCTGGATAAGGTGCTAAATGATAGGGTTCGATAATGTGATATTGTATGATAGTCGGTTTTGAGATACGTTTAAACTAGGGTTCATGCTAGACAATGATTTCTGGATGATTGTGTTATGATGATATATGCTAAATGAATTCTGGGTGATTGCTACTTGATAGTGACGGCTGTTAGGGTTTCTGCATGTATCTGTGTACGTAACTGACTTCACCTCGAATCTGTCTTGACGAAACAGATCTCTTGGCGAAACAGAAAGTGTTTCGCCAAGGGCAAGCGACGAATTAGAATCCTGTTTCGCCAAACAAGGCCCCGACGAAACAGAATGTGTTTCATCAATTTGTGTTTCGCCGGAAGTGTGTTTCGCCATTATGTGTGTCTCACCGAACAGTAATCTGCACAGTAACTTGGGTTATTTCTGTTAAGTGTTAACTGGAATATTTAACTGCTGTTAGGTGTAACCATCTTGTATATGATTGTGATGACGTGCTACATGTTTATACATGCACAACTTGAACACAAACTGATTTCACATACGTGCATACTTTAGGACGTGATTGATGTCACACCCTGGCTTTGCGGAAGCGTGGTTAATTTTGGTGTGACTTCTTAATACCATAGCTTAACCATAACAAAGCTATATGAATTAAAAACATGCAAGATCATCCATTAAGTTTTGAAAGCCAAGTACAGTACCATTGTTTTTAACGGGAACATACCCTAAAAACCATAACCTTGTTCAACAAACATTACAAACTTAAACATAATATAAACATGGTTTAAGGATTGTGTCTTGTCCAGGAAAGAGACACATCCCCTAAACCCCGGATGACCTCGGAAACTAGTGCAGCGGAAAACATGCCATACCGTGCCAGATCTCGTTAATTTCCTGAAATACATGTAAGTTGAAAAATCAACAATAATGTTGAGCGAGTTCATGCGTTTAGTATGTGCGCGCGAATAAACCTTTGTAATCATTGCAAGTATGAATGTTTTGTAAGCGCTGGTATGAAAGCAAATAAGGAAACATATCAGTTATTGTGTATCCACATGGTCCAACCTGCGGGCGCATGGGAGGGGATAGGACAAGGTCACCACATGGTCCAACCTGCGGGCGCATGGGTGGTGTTACGACAAAGTCACCACATGGTCCAACCTGCGGGCGCATGGGTGGTGTTTGTTATGCTCAAATAGGCCTATCACTCGTATCCCTCGATCGTACTACGAGGACTAATGTTCTTAAGGTTTCACCTACCCAATCACATAACCTAACAGTTCCTTCCTTAGCTGACCATACCATGTAAGAAACATTCGTAATCATAGTAACATGTATTTCACCCCCGAAGTTATAAAACTGAAAACAGTTAAGAGAAAAGGGGGACATGAACTCACAGTCGGTGCGTCTCTACCAAGTACTCCAAATCAGAAAGCTGTGCGACGACCTACAAGTGCTAATTCTATTAGACGGACGGCCGTGCCTTAGCTTTATAGTTTAAGTCTTTGGGAAATAGTTAGACAACTATTTCATGTTTACGTTCTGTATATACTTGGTAGTTAATCTCCTTCCCAAGGATGGGGGATTTAATACATGTGTGTTCAAATTATATCATTAAGTCTCACTTAATATATATACCTTTCCAATTCCAAAATATAAGTATTTTTCTCAAAAAATATTATATTTTCATTTCACATAATTTTTCTCCAATAATACGTTGTTAAAATACGCGCTCATAAATATCTTCGTAAGTGCGTAAGTTACGTTTTAACACTTGAGTGGTAATATACTTACCGGTGTAACTTATATATTTATGGTGAAAGCGTTCGTATTATTTTGGATTCGTTAACGTTCGTAAATATTATTTTTACTCTAAAAATAATATTTATGTATTTCACAAAATAATCATAAACAGTGTGTGAAAAATATATATTTATCACGTTAAATTTTGTGAAAATCCCACCTCCGAATATTTAGTAAATAAAGTCATGGCGAAATTTATATTTCAAAAATATGTCAAAAATAATTCTAACACTTGTTGTGTGAGTAATTCTAAGTGTTAGGTTTTTAGAAAAATTTCGCCAGAGTTTCCTCTGTAACTGGAGATGGCCACGCTTTCAAGCGTATCATTTTCTTTTAACAAATCAATCAATCAATGTTCTCAACATTAACAAACAACTTTCCAACATTTTAACTAGTCAAAGATAGACATAATCGCAAAAATATACGAATTTATGGTTTGTCTAAAATATGTAGTAAATCTCTTTACTTTTACTGGATCTTTTGTGTAAATAATCCGATTTCGTAAAAACCTCGTTTTTCGAGAAAATCCATCTTTACAACTTCTAGTAACTTTTGACAAAACTAGTTCTTTGTCGGATCTTTTCATTTCACAAGTGTTTACACACTTGTGGTTTATAAAATCATGCTTATTATTGTAAGATCCAACTTTCAAAATACATGGTTTCCTTGATATGTGGTCCTTTGAAAATACCGGGTGTAGATACGTAGATCTACTAGTTTTAAACACCTTTGTACAAGTTAAAACATGTTTACACAAGTAAAGCATTTTTACACAAGTTCATGCTTCGTGTGTGGTAGAGTTTCACCTTTTAACCCTTGTATTATTCAAAAACGAGCTTATGTTAAGATCTATGATCTTACTAAACCGGGTTAAATGGTGATCCGAGCTACCACAACATAGATCGGGTCTAAATAAGCACATATTTCAAATACTACAACTTTTACACATTCCATATGCTATTAACCACCATTTTAAGTATTTTTAGTAGACTTTAATGCTTCATCTTGCATTTTAACGAGATTTAACCGACATAATTCCTTTTAACCACTTTAGATAGGTTCAAAAATGAGTCTTAAGTGTTATACCTCTAGCTCAAGGCTAGGGAAGATTCTTGGCGAAAATGGCGTGGATAAAAGCTAAGTAACGAGGTCCTTCGCGTTCCGTTTGCACCAATCTTCCTAATATGCGACCCTTAACACTTGTATGAGGTTGGAATGGCAAGAACTAAACTTGAAGATGAATGTATGTGGGAGGGGTGTTTGGCCGTAAGTTAGAGAGCAAGAGGGAGAGGTGTGAGTTGTTGATTTGTGAAGTGTGTAGGTTATGGGTGATTAGTTGTTAACTTATAGACAATTTATGAGATGATTAACCAATGGTCACCATGTCCTCTAGATACTAGGCATTAGATTAAAATATTCAAGCTTAGTACATGGTGTGTCCCCCTTACATGGGGACGGTTAGCAATGGGGGGGGGGGGGGGTCTTGGTTCAAAACCAACTAGTAGTTAGGCACAAGGTTAGGTTAAGTTAAGTGTTTAGTCTAGTTAGTTATATGTTATGTGTTATGGCGGGCGTTAGGGAAATCAGGGACCCTAACTGGCTCAGAAAAAAAAATATAAATAGTGAAAATAATAATATTTTCATGTTCCGGGTAAAGTCCGGTTGTTCGGTTGGATAGTAATCCGTTAAAGCGTTACTAAAGCTTTAAAGTGTCGTTATTGTTATTTTTAGTGACACAATTTAATTCCAACACTTTAGAAAGTGGCTAGTAGTATTTTTCCCATATTTTGGCACTTTACTAGTCAGCTAGAAGCTGGATTATTTATTAAAGTGCTGTGTTTTGTACTTAAAGTACGTTTTAGGCACATCCAGTCACTGTGACTTATTCCTAGAGACGCAGTTCCACAACTCTTGTATCCCTACACTCACCATTAGTGTAGCAGAATATTTTAGGCTCTTAACAGGCCTTAGAGGCAGTGTCTGCCTGATGCTGGCTTTATCAGCATGTTCAGTAGGTTATCCGTGTATTGTGCTACTGTGCTTTTTGTGCATCATGTTTGTCACTAAGGTGCCGTATGTAAATAATGTAGTGACGATATGTAAAGTATGATGCAGGTATGTACATGTATCAGATATCAAGTAGCAGTTCATCAGCTAGTTCAAACAAGCACAGTAATTAAACAGTAATTAATCATTAATTAAGTCGTACGGATACCTGGTTTAGTGCGGGTTGTCACATTCTCCCCCCGTTAAATAAATTCCGTCCCGAAATTTTAGTTCTGCTTGTAGAAGCAGGGTTCTTAGGAAAAAGGTGGGGGTATTTCTCTTTCATCCGGTCCTCACGCTCCCAGGTGAACTCAGGACCATGTCTGGCATTCCAACGAACCTTGACGAGCTTGACACTGCTCCGGCGGGTCTTGTTAACTTTCCAATCCGTGACCTCGGCAGGTTTTTCAATAAAGTGGAGCGTGTCGTCAACATGAATCTCGTCGATGGGAATGGCAACGTCAACTTGAGTTGGACTTTTCTTTAGATTGGATACATGAAATGTATCGTGAACACCATTCAGTTCAGCAGGTAGGTCCAACTTGTATGCTACTAGTCCTATTCTTTCCAGAATTCTGAAAGGACCAATGTAGCGTGGATTTAACTTCCCACGCTTTCCAAAGCGTGCCACCCCCTTCCAGGGTGAAACTTTCAATAATACCATCTCTCCAACTTGAAAATCCACATGTTTCCGGTTTGGATCCGCGTAGGCCTTTTGTCTGTGGCAAGCTGCTTCGATGCGTTTAAGAATTTGCGCGATCTTGTCTGTCGTCTCTTGGACGATTTCGGGACCAGCAAGCTGCCTATCACCTGCGTCAGACCAACATAGGGGTGATCGGCACTTGCGTCCGTAAAGGGCTTCAAATGGCGCGACACCAATACTGGTGTGGTAGCTGTTGTTGTATGAGAATTCGACCAAAGGTAAATGTTTATCCCAGCTACCGCCCAAATCCATAACACACGCTCTCAGCATGTCTTCCAAAGTCTGTATCGTTCGCTCGCTCTGGCCGTCAGTTTGCGGATGGAACGCAGTGCTCAGATTCAACTGTGAGCCAAAGGCTTCTTGGAAGGATTGCCATATCCTTGACACAAACCTTCCATCTCTATCAGAGATGATCGAGAGAGGTACTCCATGGCGTGCGACGATCTCTCTCATGTAAATTTCCGCGAGTTTACTAGTGCTGTCTTTCTCTTTGATTGGCAGAAAGTGTGCGGATTTTGTTAGGCGGTCAACTATTACCCAAATCATATCATGGCCTCTTGCCGTTCTTGGCAATTTTGTAACAAAATCCATTGAGATTTGTTCCCATTTCCACTTGGGAATCTCAGGTTGTTGCAGCAGCCCTGAAGGCTTCTGGTATTCCGCCTTTACCTTAGCGCACGTTAAACATTTGCTCACGTAGACAGCAACATCGCCTTTCATCCTAGGCCACCAATAATAATCTTTGCGATCTTGGTACATCTTATCCGCTCCAGGATGGATAGAGTACCGTGATTTGTGAGCTTCATAAAAAATAACTTTCCTTAAATCAGCAAACAGAGGAACCCAAATCCTTTTCTCAAAACATAATGTTCCTTCCTCGTTTGGTACCAGTAGCTTCTCCATCCCACGGAGATATTCTTCTTCACAGTTTCCTTCCTTAAGGGCTTCTTTTTGTGCTGCACGAATGCGTAAGGAAAGATCGGTTCGTATAATCATTTCTAGAGCCCTAACCCTTATGGGCTTGATCCTTTCCTTTCGACTTAGGGCATCGGCGACCACATTCGCCTTCCCTGGATGATACTTTATCTCGCAGTCGTAATCGTTCAGCAACTCGACCCATCGTCTTTGCCTCATATTCAACCCCTTCTGGTTGAATATGTGTTGTAGGCTCTTGTGATCTGTAAAAATTGTACATTTCGTACCATAAAGGTAGTGTCTCCAGATCTTTAAAGCAAAAACCACTGCGCCGAGCTCCAAATCGTGTGTGGTATAGTTCTTTTCGTGCACTTTCAGTTGACGCGATGCGTAAGCAATAAACCTTTTGGCGTTGCATCAACACGCAACCCAATCCTTGGCGCGATGCGTCGCAGTATACCACAAAATCATTTGTACCTTCTGGTAGAGCTAAGATGGGCGCATTGCAGAGCTTATCCTTCAGTATCTGGAATGCTTCTTCCTGTTTGATTCCCCAATCAAACGTCTTATCTTTCTGGGTGAGGAGCGTCAAAGGTTGAGCGATTTTTGAAAAATCCTCAATGAATCTTCGGTAGTAGCCAGCCAAACCCAAGAATTGCCGAATCTCGGTTGGCGTCTTTGGCGTTTCCCAATCCTTGATCGCTTCGATCTTGGTTGGATCCACGTGGATTCCATCTCCATTTACCACGTGCCCAAGGAATTGGACCTCTCGTAGCCAAAATTCGCACTTGGAGAATTTAGCATACAGCTGTTCTTTCTTTAGCAGCTCCAAAATAGCTCTTAGATGCGGCTCGTGCTCCGCCGTTGTTCTTGAATAAATCAAGATGTCGTCGATAAACACGATCACGAACTTGTCCCAGTACGGCTTACAGACTCTATTCATCAAGTCCATAATGACTGCAGGTGCGTTTGTCAAACCAAACGGCATAACAAGGAACTCGTAGTGTCCATAACGAGTTCTGAAGGCTGTCTTTGGGATACTCTCCCCTTATCCTTAACTGATGGTATCCAGATCGAAGGTCTATCTTTGAATAAAAGCTTGAACCTTACAGTTGGTCGAATAGATCATCAATCCTTGGCAGAGGATATCTATTCTTGATCGTCAGCTTGTTCAGCTCCCGGTAGTTGATGTTTGTTCGAAAATCATCATCCTTCTTTTTGACGGGTGGAAATGGGGTTACCCCAAAAGGGAATTTTGGTCTGTTATCTTCCTTCTCTACCCATTTCTAAAACTTCTCTGTCAATCCTTGCATCTCCGAAAATGTAAGTCGCTACGATGCAACGACTACGGGTGCAGTGCCTGGAATTAGATCGACGCGGGATTCGACTAATCGTTGAGGAGACGATTCCGGCAAGTCTTCGAAGAAGACTTCGGGGTATCTTCCAATCACAGGGATATCTTTGAGTTTCGGTTCTTCGGCTTCTTTTTCCACGACATGAGCCAAGAATGCAACACACCCTGTGTGCGAAAATTTTCGTGTCTTCTTTGTCTGATAATCCGTAGGAGCGTATCCTGCTCCATGAATCACAATCATTTCTCCGTTCGTCGTCGGGGCGCGGATGACAATCTCCGCCGGGTTGTTCGACAACCAGTCCATCCCAATTATCATATCGAAGCTTTCGTTAGGCTTGTTCTATCGAGAACTGGGTATCTAGGTTACTTACTACTAAAACAACTATATTTTCTGAAGCTAAAATTTGGCAATACTGTCACATAAAGCATAGCATTGACTATTATGAGACGTACCGATATCCACGCTTGGATTCTATCCCCGCTATTGAGCTTTCATCCACTTGCCTGAGTGTTCTTAGGGCAATACTTCCTGAAATGCCCCACATCACCGCAATTAAAACATGCTTGGCCACAGCCTTGTTTGTCACCATCCCTGCCTTGATAGTTGTTGTCGTCGTTACTTCCTCCGCGATTTCCGCTACCATCTTGACCTCTAATTCCATGTTTAGTACCTTGCCGACACGTTTCCTTGACATGTCCCACTTTGCCACAGTTACCACATTTTCCATATCTACACCGCCCGTTATGGGGTCGTCGACAGTTGTCGCACTTTGGTAGGATGCCCGTGTACTCTTTTCTCTTTTTGGCCTTGTCGTTGCTACTCGACTGGGTACCCTATTTGAAATTTGCCAACTTCCTCTTGTTGTCCCCAGATGACTTTACATGAGTCTCCTTCTTCTCCTCAGAGGTTGAAAATTTGTTCATCCTGATTGCCTCTTCCGTCAAAGCTATACTTAGATTGATGGCCTCAGTGATTGTCGCAGGCTTGGAGGAGGTTACCATACTTATGATTTGAGGAGCTAAACCCCAAATGAAGCGCTCGATTCGCTTGTATTCTGGTGTAACCATGTAAGGAACGATACGCGATAGAACTTGGAACTTCTCCACATACTCGGCTATTTTTGGACCTTCCATCTTCAAGTTCCAGAACTCCGTTTCTACCTTCTGGCTTTCTGTTCTCGTACAGTACTTTTTATGCATTAGCTCTTTCAGCTCGTCCCATGATAAAGCATACGCAGCAGCCTCGCCCATTGTCTGAACCTGAAGTTTCCACCATGATAGGGCCCCATCTCGGAACAGCCCAGAAATGTACGTGACCTGATCTCTTGGGGCGCATTTGCTCGCACGCAAAACAGTGTCCGTCTTCTCAATCCAGCGTACGAAGGTTACGGCACCCCCAGTGCCGTCAAAATGTAGGGGCTGGCAACCTAAGAACTGCTTGTAAGTGCAGCCGTTGGGTGGATTACTTCCTGAGGTATCTCCGTTGTGCTCGGAGCGATGGGCTTCGTATTGTGCGATGACTGCAGCAATGATTCCCTGAAGTTCCGCCTCGTTGGTGGGTATGCGTACACCCCGTTTTGGAGGCATTTTCTGAAAGATGTTTCACGTAGGTTAGGTCATCGCAATTAAAATGCATGTATGCATTCAACAATATCAACACATAACATCTCATGCTATCAATAAATCATCCACATAACATCTCATGATATAAATAAGTTAGCCTCTGCAATGGTCGAGGCTTCGAGGTAGTAACCATACCCCTGATCTGGGGTGCAAGTGTCCAAGTGAATCGTTCAATCCTTTTGAACTCCGGTTTGACTAAGTAGGGGGGCGACCCTAGCTAAGTCGTGCGATCGCTGGACAAGTTCAGGAATTTCTGGTTCGTCCATTTTCAAATTCCTGAACTCCACCTCAAGCTTCTAAATTCCAGTCCTAAAACAACATTTCTTCTCAATCGTTTCCTTGCGCTCGTCCCAGCTCAGTGCATAAGCAGCGTCTGTGCCAAGGGTCTGAACCTGGAGGTTCCATTAAGAGAGTGTGCCATCTAGAAATATCCCCGAGATATAGGTAACACTCTGTTGGGGTGAACAGTTACTCATCCTTAGAATGGAGTCGGTCTTTTCGGACCAACGAACAAATGCAACGGCGCCTCCTGTTCCGTCAAAGTTCAAAGGCTTGCAGTTCAGGAACTGTTTATAGGTGCAGCCAGTTGGAGGGTTATTTCTAGTAATACCATCGTTGTACTTAGAGCGGAGGGCTTCATGTCGTGCATTTATCTGTGAGATGCGTTTTTGCAGCTCGGCTTCTGTCCTTGGCAACGTACTGGTGTTCGTGTCACGTCTGGGTGACATTCCCTTTTGTCGAAGTGGTGTGAAGCGGGTTAGACAACGTTTCAATTGTCTATGAGGTGTATATAGCAACATAAGCCATCATGTAATCACCCAATTTCACACGCAATTATACTCAATGTATGAGTGGGGAAATAAATTTCTGAGCCTTCACATAGGCTTGCCAATTTGGCTTGTTGCTTGTAATAGAATGAACTCGAGGCTACATCGTCTCGCCTTGGTCATTCATGTTTTAGATGTTTCCTGCTACATTGGTTTTCATTAGCTTGACCCGCAGAGTCCACCAGGATTCCTGTGCACTACAAATCGTTATTACGTGGGCCCCCGTAATAATAAATTGTCTTGCACAGTTACCCCAAATTTTCTCTCGTCCAAGCAGATGATCAATCAAGGGGCAACAGTAGGTGCATCGGCATGAACAGGGTCATGCTCCAATGCGGGGTCAGGAGCAACGCCTGGCTCAGGGGCCACGGCTAGCTCCGAATCAAAAACTCCATCTCAAAATCAGCTGGATCAACAAACACAGGGGTCGACAGGGCTACAGGATCCCCCAAGGGCTGGTCTAAGTGCATGAACTCAATGTCATGGTCTGGATCAACACCAGGCGGAAAAACAGAATTGTCCTCATTATCGCGATCAAACTCAAATCTGTGTGCGGGATCCGGTGTAGCTGATGATGCCATATCAGGGTCGGCGTCGTGTAAGTGGTGCTGCATTCCCTGTATGTGCGAAGATGCGGATGTTAGAAACTCAAATGAGTCTGGGATAGGGGAATGGACATGAGTTTCCCCTACCGGAGTGTCCGCATGCAGTAGTCTAATACCAGCAGTAATAGGGCCTTGCCCTCAAGTGGGTTCTCCTCTTAATAGTTCGACATCGTCTTCAGAGACAACGTCGGGGGCATATCAACAACGAGATAAGCGGCAAGGGGAACAGGAGCAGGGATCACCGCGAGTGGCAAGTTCCCAACAAGATGGCCATCAGTAGGCTCAAAACCCTAGAGTCCTTCTTCCCATTCTGTGTGCGACGGTAACAATAGGAAGTCTCAGAACACTCTTTCTATCTCGATTCATATAAACTCCTCGATACTGCGGTTAGTGTCTCGGTCTCGTTTGTTGTATTGGTTCTTATACGTGTGTTATGTTGTGATCCGTGTAAGACTAGGGTTCTGTTAATAGATTCATAAACTTAGAACCTACTTGATGAAACTGTGATGATTTGCATATGTTTAGATTTGTGGGGTTGTGGCCTGATAGTTTTGTTAGGTGAATCTGTATTGTGAAAGCCGAGTAGTCTGTTTTGGTGGAGTCATTGAATGTTTGGGATCGATGATGGTTTAGTATGATTTTAATTGTTAATGCTCTCGTTGTATGTTACGGATAATTAGCAACTAGATGATTAATCGATGATCATGTGGACTCGTGGTGGATGAATTAGAGATTTACAAGTCGTGAAACTGAAACCACGTAAATCTGTAATTGTTTCATCATCTGTAGAGGGGCGGCGAAACATGTAGAGTTTCGCCATACATGGAACTCGACGAAACATGTAGAGTTTCGCCATACATGGAACTCGACGAAACTTATAGTGTTTCACCATACATGGAACCCGATGAAACATGGGATGTTTCGTATGGGTGATTCGCTGTAGGAGTAGACAGTTGGAAACAGAAGGTAATTTGAATGTATTCTTTGATGAGTATTTTGTTTATACAATATGGTAGTTGCATGATAACCATAATGTTTAATGTTAAATGACATGTGTAAGGTTGGTGGACTGTTATGATATTTCAGTAAGTGTTACATAATAACAGAGCTCGAAATGCTAAATGCAAACTGTGTAACCATACGTGACTTACTATGTGCAAACATGTGATTTGAATGACTTTGAAACTGATACTATTTGGTAACCACGGTAGGGTTTGGGGTTGACCAACTGGATGGGTAATTAAAACATACCGAGCAAACCAAGGTGAGTTCATTTCTCTTGAGCATGCGTCCCAGTGGTTGGGACACTCTTTGGGTATCCCTGAGAGGGATTGGTTTTGGGTAAATCATGGGTATTCCTGTGAAGAATATGTCTTTTGGATAAATCTGGAATGTTGGATAATATACTCATCCTATCACCATTAAAGTCCCTCCGTGTTGTTTGGTTACCTGAGAGGTAACAAGGTATTAGTTGGTAGCGCTACTTAGGTTTGGCACCCTCACCCCGTACCTGAGAGGACGCGTGTGAACTAATGACCTAGTCATGACCAATGCTTTGATAGGAACATTGGAGAAAGGGACAAATAATCAGGAGTCGTATTGTATTCGGGATATTATCAACATTAAATTCAATGGATTAAACTAAACACTTGGTAACCAACGTTTTTGTAAAACTATGAACTCACCAGCGTTGTCTGACACACTTGTTGCATGCTCGCAGGTCATTAGGTACTTTGGATGGGAACTTGCTATCTGGATGGCTGGAGTGGTCATGGGTCGCAGTGCTTGACTACGCGTGTCTTGTTTACTGAATTTATATACATTGGGTTTTGAAACATTTAAACAATGAATTGTTACTTGCTTCCGCTGTCACTATTTAACTTGGATTATATTCTATGAACGTTTTATTGAATGAATGGAATTTTGTTAAACATATTATGGTTAGTTCAATGTGATTGGTGGCTAGATCCTGGTATGTCACACACCTAGCAGGGGGGTTACCGCATGTGGTATTTTGGGGGTGTGACAGTTGTGGCGGGCCGCGTAAGAGTAGGCCATAGCCTACGCGGGGCGCGAGAGCCCCCTAGACCTACAAGACTCAGTTTTGCAATAAGCAGCTGGTTTCTGGGTTATTGTACATGGTTTCTTCATGTGACAACTGCCACTTTCGGGTAATTTACTTACATTTAAAACGGTGATTTACATTATACAAGTATGTGTTTTGAATATTCGGACTGCATGATTACATGAAATACATCTTAGAAAACTCATGGAATATTCGTTTATTATTACACATGATTCACTTTTATTGGGTACATTTGAAATAGTGCAAACAATTCACCGAAACAACTAGAGTAGTGCCTAGTGAACTAGAGTGCTGACGAAAACTCCGGATCCGCAGAAAACATCTAAAATGACATCTTTAGGACTCGGATGAGAGTCCAATATCAATTATATATTAAACCCTATATGGGAATACAAGAGTTTGGTTAATATTTTACCAATGCCCGGTAGCACTAAAAACTGTCCGAAATGCGCTAAAAGTGACCATTTCATGAATTTTTCCGCAAAATTCAGCAATTGTATTTTATTACAAGATGCAAAAATAGATGTTTAGGCACCAATTTCATATGAAAATATTTATGGAATATCAATTTCACACATAACAGAAATTTTTCTTACAACTTCCTTAAGTGTACCTTTCGACTATTTACTAGCGAAACGAGCGCTAAACATCTAGCCGAACTATATTTTGGCACTTGTAGCGAACTAGTTAATATTATTTTTGGTCTTGCAAAGCTAGTTTATGGTTATTACAAGTCTTGAATCATCTCGGAATAATTGCAAAAACCTAAACACCTAAAGACTTAACCTTTGCATTTCATTTGAAACCTTAATTTTTACTAACACATTTTACCACATGAGACCCCCCCCCCCCCCACACCTTGTAACCGTGAACAAGGGGGCCCCACACCCCTTGTTTAATTTGTTAAATATCTAGATATTATTATCTAGTTACTAGTGGATTAGAATGGTGACTTATTACAACACTTCTTCACTAAGTTACTACACTTTTACACCATATCTTACACACACATAAGAAAACTCTCTAATCATCTTCATCTTCCATCAAGAACACCTTCAAAAACCCAATTATTTTTATCATCTCCTTCATGATCAAGATGGATTTGCAAGTAACATAAGGTGATCTAAAGCTCTTGGAAGTGAAAGGAAGGATTTTTATTCATACAAAAGTGTTCTAACATCAAGATCATCATCTTCTTAGTTCTTAATAATCTCTAAGATCATCCCTAGCCTAGTGCTAGAAGTAAGCTTCTATATTTTTTTTTTATATATTATGTTTATGATTGTTATTATAACTAATAATAACTATATAATCATACATAATGAACAAGAAAAATACAATGAAGCAAAGATAAAATCATGATATAATTATGTTTGTTTATATTGTGATCTTAGACTTGTTATATGCATATTAGATCTTGTTATGATGATTATGCTACAAATAAAGTGTTAGAAGATGTTGAAAGATATGATCTAAAAATTATACATGTTTATGTAGGGTTTTAACATAAAGGATTAAAGGGATGATCATATCTAGTGATCTTGTGAAAGTATTTAGGGTTTTTATTTAAAAAAAAAACAAGACTTTCACAAGATTATAAAAAAATAACATACAACTAAAGATTTTTATAAAAGTTGTTAAAACTAGAATTAAACTTGGTTTTTGAACTAGTTAACATATGAAAGGATCATGTTTAAAACCCTACATGATTTGCATATCATCTTGATAATTTCATGTTATAAAAGTCTCATAATGTTTAGTTAAGATGTTGAATAAATTGTTGTTGATTTAATAAAGAAAATGATATGTTTAATGAAACATGGTTAAGATAAAAATACAAAGGTTATATGGCCAATTTTTATAAAAACTTTATTTTATAAAATAACAACATTTTTGGGTAAATCTCTACAAGATTTAAAAAGGTTATTAAAGAAGGGTTTATAAAATAAAAGACAAGAAAAATATATATTTTTTTTTAGAAAATATATATTTGGTTACTTTAACAATTTTTGAGTGATATATTACTTGGTGTATTAGTTATATATATCATTGTAGGAACTTGAATCTCATGTCACCTTAAAACTCAAAACACGTTATAACAAAAGTCCTACGAGACTTCACATAATTACGCCTTAAAACGAGTTACGGACGATTAGAATAATCGGACACCAATTATGGTCAAAATGAACGACGGACGACTACTTAAGTGAATTGCCAATCCGAAGAATTACTACGATGTTTAGACGATTTTTCCAACACGAAATATAAATAAGCAATCAATAACAAATTTCGGATGTGTATAAACTTATAAAAACTAGTATGTTTTATTTACTAACAAGTGTACTTAGTAAATTTTTATAAAAAGGTTTTTATAAAAATAAATGGGCTTATTATACTAGTGGGCTATTTTTATTACAAATGGGCTTAGAGTTAATTACATAGTTAGTCCCTGTGGTTTGCAAAAAATAACAACCTTAGGTACTAATAGTTTAGAATCACATTCTAGGGTATTAACTTTTCATTTTGTAACGTTTGAGGGTATTAGCACTGTTTAAAGGCTTAAAATCACATTTTATTAGTACCCTCAAACGTTACAAAATGAAAAATTAATACCCTCAAACGTTACAAAATGAAAAGTTAATACCTTCAGACGTTACAAAATGAAAAGTTAATACCCTAGAATGTGATTTTAAACTATTAGTACCTAATGTTGTTATTTTGTGCAAACCACAGGGACTAACTATGTAATTAACTCAATGGGCTTAATATACTTAATAGACTATTTTTACAAATGGGCTACTTACACTTAATGGGCTTAGTTTTCTTAATGGGCTTAACTTTATTATGGGCTTAACATAAATTCATGGGCTAAGCCCAAACACCAAACATATGGGCCAAAGCCCAACACTATTCAAGCCCAACACTATTCATGCCCAACACTATTCAAGCCCAACACTATTCAAGCCCAACACTATTCAAGCCCAACACTATTCAAGCCCAACACTATTTGAGGCCCAACACTATTTGAGGCCCAACACTATTTGAGGCCCAACACTATTGAGGCCCAACACTATTTGAGGCCCAACACTATTTGAGGCCCAACACTATTTGAGGCCCAGCACTATTTAAGCCCAATAACTTGAAAACATGGGCTTGGCCTAATGATACTATTATTGGAAACACAACTATACAAGTGATACATACAAGACACGAGATTCAGCGGACGAGATCCGACTATACAACTCATTCATCGAATACACAGTTAACGAACATTTGAACAACTCATTCATCGAATACACAGTTAACGAACATTTGAACAACTCATACATCGAATACACAGTTAACGAACAGTAAAGACATACAAGTCTTACACATACTCAAGACAAAAGACTTGTACTCAAGTTATTTACAAAGACCGAAGTGTCTAACAAAAATAAGAACATTTGTAGGTCTCAACGCTATTCAGGACGACCGCACGTGAGATCTTATTTACATCTATTCACAGGACGCGATACTGTGAGTTCATGTTCCCCTATTCATTTAAATGTTTTACAACTTTACAGCTATCGGGGAAGATACATGTTCAAAGTATGTTAAAGTTAGGTAATGAAACACCATAGATCATGTGCGAATTAGGGCCATACTATAAGCACCATTAATCCAGTTTGGACCAAGGAACAAAGGACTAGATCTATTGGGTTTTGGCGAGCCCCACTCTTGGTCGTGGACCCATACAGAAGAGTGCGTTTGTGTCCCAGTCGATAGGAATCGGCATAAAATCGTCTAGGGTTGGTTTGCTTCCTATTTCGTCACACATATTAATGTCCTTGCAAAACATTAATGATCAACGATTTCATTGACGCTTTACATACTACAACTCACATTTTTCATACATCGTTTACAACTAAATTGCATGAATTCACCAACTTTTGTTGATGTTTTCCAAACTTAACATGTATTTCAGGGAATTAAAGGACCATGTCGGATTTCCCAGTCAAGATAACAAGTACAGGAACTCCATGCCATCTTTTGAAGGGTTTAACTATTATCTTCCGCCTCTTTGCGGAAATATGATGGTTTAAACCTTTGTAGTTTATTTCAAGTTAATGTATGAAACAATAACACTTTACTCTTATGTTAATGGTTTGTAACCGACACACTAAACTTATGTTGTAATCCTTTTGGAAACACTTATGTAATGGCAATGGCAATGGAGTATGTTTTATTCATATAGTTTGTTCATGTACATCGATATTTATGCAATGAAAACCATACAGATCACACCTTGCGTTTCCGCTACGAGCGGGTGTGACAGCTTGGTATCAGAGCATCGATTGTAGTGAACCAGGATTCTTTATTGAGTCTAAGTCTACAATCACTAGGGATCTCTCATGAAAACCATCTAAACACAAACACATGTTTTCATTTGCATAAACATTTTTCATGGTCCATTTTCAACAAGAATTCATCTCATAACAAATCAAGCAAGGACATTAGTGTCTTAGTCATCTAAATGGTAGACATGCAACTTTAAGTTAATCCACACAACTCAAGTAGGATAACTTAAAATGAACTCTATGTGGAAACTACATTTCGTGTATATATGTAAAATAACAAATGCTCATACGTGTCGAACAACTTATTTCTCAGGATATCATGTCTTCCTCTGAAGGAAGCAACATATATGACGACGTAGACCCGATGGAGCTATCCTCCGACGACGAGTATGTACCGGCAGTCCAGGTCATTACGTCCGACAGCGAGTCGGCAGCTGACGATGATTTGGATGACTTTCAGCCGTTCGCGATTGTTGATGACATTATTGACGCAGACGGGTTAGGAGACATTATTGATGATGATGTGCTAGTTATGCCCCCTCTACTTAACGAGATAGTTATCATGGGTCACCCGGAGGGTGAACATGTGGTCGAGGTTATACCATGGGATGTCCTTCCTCTTGCTATTATGCCTTTTATTGACGACCTCGAGGAGGATGAGGACGCTGTAGTTCCTGTGGTTCCTGTGGAGCATTTGGGTGATGAGTTGGGAGACGGGGATATTCATGACTTGGTTATTCTAGAGGTTGCCGCACCGGTGGTTCCGATTATTATTATCTCTTCTGATTCCGATACTGATGCAGATGCTTCTTCTTATGCATCTGTTACTTCCTCTGCACTGCAGGCCATTGGCCTACAGCGCAATGCAGACATTGAGCTGGATGATGTCATACCTGATGAGCCAGTTGTCCCTGCACATGATCATGTTGCTCCTATTCTACCACATGTAGACCATACTGACGAGGCAGGACCCTCAGGACACGCCCATGTACCACCCGGGGACATGGATCTATACCCACATGTTATGCCCATTACCGATCCATATCACCCAGTGCATGACCCAGCTGCTACTACGGAGTTACGTGCTCGTGTGTTGACACTTGAGCATCAGATGGACTTTATCATCCGTCGAGTTAGTGAACTCGAGGATGAGCTTACTCACCTTATTGGTTTGGTACTTCTTGCTCCACCACCACTGGTCCATTTACCAGCCCATGCTCCACCACCACCACCAGGATCACCACCATTACCCCCACTACCACCGCAGATGCCACCAGTTGACCTACCACCAGTTGATCTACCACCCATTGATCTACCACCAGTTGACTTACCTGCTCGTATTCTGACACTTGAGCAGCAGATTGTATTCCTGAACCGTTTGGTTCTTGACTTGGAGGGTAGGGTTTCTGATGTTCACAGGCTGTTGTTCCCGATTACACCACCAGTTTTTCCCCCACCATAGACTATGTTTGCAGGTATTATGCTTTTGGGACGGGTATCTATATCCGTTTTATGTATATATTGATGATACACCAAGTTTTGAAGACAACCGACATACAGCGGGTCACACAGTTGGAAGGAAGATGTTGTTATCTCTTTTGTTGTACTAGACTAGTATGACCGGGTTATGTAGCCGAGTCTATTTTTGTTCCTTTCAAACGATTATGTAACCGGTTGACTATATATATATAAAACTTGGTGTTATATATTAAATGCATCTGAGTGGTCTGGTTGGACATATCTTATTGTTTATGTTAACTTATTTACTCTCATTATATGTTTGGTGGTGATATTGCTATTAATGTTATGAATATTTCTTTTTAACAAACCAAATCAACGTCTAATCTTATCCTATTTCTCCTTTGGAAGAATCATGCCACCGAGGAGAATCTTACGTTCACGGACTAATCCACCCCCACCTCCACCAATGCCTACGACCGAGGCGGAACTGAATGCACTTATAGAACAGAGAATCGCTCAAGCTATCGCACTGTATGAGGCATCCCGTGTCGAACAAAGTGGAGGCACCGGCGGATCGGGAGGCCAGGGTCCAGGCGGTACTACAGGTGGAACCAATAATACGGGTAACATTTAGCTGTTTTGTTACAACTTACCAAATTTCTTTCTTAATCTATTCGTGCGATTCACTGTTTACTCATTCAAAATCCGTTGTCCAATTTCAGGGTGCACATTCAAGCAGTTTCTAGACTGCAAGCCGCTTAACTATGATGGCACAGGCGGTGCTGTGGCTTATGTGAGATGGACGGAGAAAACGGATTCCACTATAAGAATGAGCAGATGTTCCGCTAATCAGCAAGTCACTTTCGTTACTGGCTTGTTTCTCAACGAGGCTCTTACATGGTGGAACTTACAAGTGCAAACTTTGGGTGAAAACGCTGCTTATGCGTTAACTTGGGATGAACTGAAGGAACGTATGAGGGATAAATACTGTTCTCGTGCTGAACTCCAGAAGTTGGAGAATGAGTTTTGGAACCTTACCATGGTCGGAGCTGATATCACGGGATATACTCAAAGATTTCACGATCTGTCCCGTGTAATTCCTTATCTTGTAACACCAGAGTACAAGCGTATCGAACGCTACATCTGGGGACTTTCTGACAAGATTCGAAGTCTGGTTACTGCAGCTAAACCCACGACCATTACTCAGGCTGTGACTATAGCCGTGAGTCTTACTGAAGACGGGGTCAGGATGAAGATATTCACTGAGAAAGGTGATGACAAGAAGGAAACACATGTTGAGTCTTCCAACCGTGGGAAGAGGAATTACTCGAATTTCAAGAGGGGAACCCGTAGTAATAACAACAACAGTAACAACAACCACAACAACAATAACAATAACCCCAGCAACAACAACAACAACAACAACAGGCGACAGAATAACCCGCAAAAGGATGCAAGGGTGTTTGTAGCCACAAACGACACTGGTCCTAAGAAGTACGCTGGTACTTTACCTAAGTGTGAACGATGCAAATTTCATCACGTGGGTGATTGTCGGGTTGTCAAGTGTGATAAGTGTGGCAAGCTTGGCCACCGTACCGAGTCATGTTGGGGAACGGGAAATAATACTGGATCGGGAAGTGGATTTGGTAACAAGAATGGAAACGAAAATGGTCGTAATCAAGGATGTTTTGGATGCGGAAGCAAAGATCATTACAAGAAAGACTGTCCTAAAGAAATTCAAGCTCGTGGTCGATCATTTGTGATTGGAGCCAAGGATGCGCGCCAAGACCCTAATGTGGTCACTGGTACGTTTCTCCTCAATGATCATTTCGCATCCATATTATTTGATACCGGAGCCGATTTTAGTTTTATCTCTATAGAATTTAAAAATATTCTGCGCTTGGAACCTAGTAAACTAGATGTTCCATATTCTATAGAATTGGCTAACGGTAGACTAATAGAGACGGGAGAAGTTGTTAAGGAGTGTACCTTAGAACTTGGTGAACAAAAATTCAATATCGATCTCTTACCCGTCGAATTGGGTAGTTTCGATGTAGTGGTTGGCATGGATTGGCTATCCAAAAATCGAGCTGAAGTCGTTTGCCACGAGAAGATCATTCGCCTACCACTACCGAACGAAGAGACACTTGTTATACATGGAGAGAAGCGTGACACCCCATTGCGGATCATCAATTGCATGAAAGCACAGAAATACTTAAGGAAAGGTTATATTGCTTTTCTAGCGCATGTTGTGGCCAAGAAGGCCGATGGGCCGAAGTTGACCGATATACCGGTAGTAAAAGAATTTCCTGAAGTCTTTCCAGAAGACTTGCCAGGACTACTGCCTTATCGACAAGTCGAATTTCACATCGACTTGGTACCAGGAGCTGCACCTGTAGCCAGATCTCCATATCGATTAGCACCTTCTGAAATGCAGGAATTGTCCACATAACTTCAAGAGTTGTTGGATAAGGGATTCATCAGACCGAGTTTCTCGCCTTGGGGAGCTCCAGTTCTCTTTGTGAAAAAGAAGGACGGGACATTCAGAATGTGTATCGACTACAGAGAGTTGAATAAACTCACCATCAAGAATCGGTATCCACTACCGAGGATTGACGACTTATTCGATCAACTTCAAGGGTCGAGTTTTTATTCAAAGATAAACTTACGATCGGGGTATCATCAGTTACGGGTTCAAGAAGAAAGCATACCGAAAACGACTTTTCGGACTCGTTACGGTCATTACGAGTTTCTCGTTATGCCTTTTGGTTTAACGAACGCACCGGCGGTCTTCATGGATTTAATGAACCGCGTGTGCAAGCCGTATCTCGACAAATTCGTCATAGTGTTCATTGACGACATCTTGATATACTCACGATCGGCAGACGAGCATGAACAACATTTGAGAACCATCTTAGAACTACTCAAGAAGGAGAAACTATACGCGAAGTTTTCCAAATGTGAGTTTTGGATTCGTGAAGTACAATTTCTCGGGCATATAGTGAACGAGAAGGGTATTCAAGTAGACCCGTCGAAGATTGAATCGATTAAGAATTGGGAAGCGCCCAAGACTCCTACTGAAGTGCGACAATTTTTGGGCTTAGCGGGATATTATCGGAGATTCATTGAGAATTTCTCAAAGATTGCTCAACCGCTAACTTCTCTTACACAGAAAGACAGGAAATTCGATTGGGGAGAGAAACAAGAAGCAGCATTTCAACATCTTAAAGACAAGTTATGCATTGCACCAATCTTATCATTACCCGACGGTACCGATGACTTTGTGGTATACTGTGATGCTTCGCATCAAGGTTTGGGTTGTGTACTCATGCAACGTAAAAAGGTTATCGCGTACGCGTCCCGCCAACTGAAAGTTCACGAGAAGAACTATACCATTCACGACCTAGAGTTAGGCGCGGTGGTATTTGCTTTGAAAATTTGGCGGCACTACTTATATGGTACACAGTGCACTATTTTCACAGATCATAGGAGTCTACAACACATATTCAACCAAAAAGAATTAAATATGCGTCAGCGACGTTGGGTTGAATTATTAAACGACTATGATTGTGAAATCAAGTACCATCCGGGCAAGGCGAACGTGGTAGCTGACGCCTTGAGCCGCAAGGAACGAGTTAAAACACTAAGAGTGCGAGCACTAGAGATGACGATTCACACAGATCTTACCGCACGAATTCAAAATGCACAACAAGAAGCGCTCAAGGAAGAACATATTCTAGAAGAATCACTTCGAGGCATGGAAAAACAGTTAGTACCAAAGGAGGATGGAACTTTGTACTTTGCGGGTAGAATTTGGGTTCCATTCTTTGGAGGTCTCCGAGATCTCATTTTTGAGGAAGCACATAGGTCAAAGTACTCGATACATCCTGGATCAGATAAGATGTACCAAGACTTAAAAGAGTACTATTGGTGGCCTAACCTCAAAAAGGATATTGCTAACTATGTTAGAAAATGCTTGACCTGCGCGAAGGTCAAGGCAGAGTATCAGAAACCATCAGGTTTATTACAACAACCCGAGATTCCCGCTTGGAAATGGGAACAAATATCTATGGACTTCATTACGAAGTTACCCAGGACCTCGAAAGGTCATGACATGATATGGGTAATCGTTGATAGATTGACAAAGTCCGCACACTTCTTACCGATTCGGGAGAAGGATAGTACTGAGAAACTAGCGGAAATATATCTCAAAGAAATAGTGGCTCGTCATGGAGTGCCTATTTCAATCATTTCGGACCGAGACGGTCGTTTTGTTTCAAGAATATGGAAATCATTTCAACAGGCCTTTGGATCTCAATTGAATCTAAGTACGGCCTTTCATCCACAAACTGACGGCCAGAGCGAACGGACTATCCAAACACTCGAAGATATGCTTCGTGCATGTGTTATGGATTTAGGCGGCAATTGGGATAATCATCTACCTCTAGTTGAATTTTCCTACAATAACAGCTACCATACAAGTATACGAGCTGCACCGTTCGAAGCTCTTTATGGTCGAAAGTGTCGCTCTCCGCTATGTTGGGCGGAAACAGGCGATAGTCAATTAATTGGTCCGGAACTAGTCCAAGATACTACGGATAAAATTTTTCAGATCCGAGACCGTATCAAGGCGGCTCGTGATCGACAAAAGATCTACGCAGATGGAAAACGAAAACAAGCATCTTTCGAGGTTGGAGAGAAAGTTTTGTTGAAAGTCTCACCTTGGAAAGGCGTAGTGAGGTTCGGTTAACGTGGAAAGCTTAACCCGCGTTACATTGGACCATTTGAAATCTTAGAAAAGATTGGCACTGTTGCCTACAAGTTGAAGTTACCTGATAAACTTAGCAGTGTACACCACACGTTTCATGTGTCGAATCTTAAAAAGAGTCCAATACAAGTAACCGTTGCCATTCCTGTGGATGAAATTCACATTGACGACAAACTCCATTTCACTGAAGAACCTGTTGAGGTCACGGACTGGAAGGTCCATAAAACACGGAGAAGTCGTATCAAATTAGTAAAAGTTCGTTGGAACTCTCGTCACGGACCCGAGTATACTTGGGAACGTGAAGACCGAATGAAGGAAAAATATCCTCACTTATTTCCGAAGACTCCTGCAAAGAATAACAAAGCTAGAATTTCGGGACGAAATTCTAAATAACAAGGGGAGAATGTGACAACTGCCACTTTCGGGTAATTTACTTACATTTAAAACGGTGATTTACATTATACAAGTATGTGTTTTGAATATTCGGACTGCATGATTACATGAAATACATCTTAGAAAACTCATGGAATATTCGTTTATTATTACACATGATTCACTTTTATTGGGTACATTTGAAATAGTGCAAACAATTCACCGAAACAACTAGAGTAGTGCCTAGTGAACTAGAGTGCTGACGAAAACTCCGGATCCGCAGAAAACATCTAAAATGACATCTTTAGGACTCGGATGAGAGTCCAATATCAATTATATATTAAACCCTATATGGGAATACAAGAGTTTGGTTAATATTTTACCAATGCCCGGTAGCACTAAAAACTGTCCGAAATGCGCTAAAAGTGACCATTTCATGAATTTTTCCGCAAAATTCAGCAATTGTATTTTATTACAAGATGCAAAAATAGATGTTTAGGCACCAATTTCATATGAAAATATTTATGGAATATCAATTTCACACATAACGGAAATTTTTCTTACAACTTCCTTAAGTGTACCTTTCGACTATTTACTAGCGAAACGAGCGCTAAACATCTAGCCGAACTATATTTTGGCACTTGTAGCGAACTAGTTAATATTATTTTTGGTCTTGCAAAGCTAGTTTATGGTTATTACAAGTCTTGAATCATCTCGGAATAATTGCAAAAACCTAAACACCTAAAGACTTAACCTTTGCATTTCATTTGAAACCTTAATTTTTACTAACACATTTTACCACATGAGACCCCCCCCCCCCCCACACCTTGTAACCGTGAACAAGGGGGCCCCACACCCCTTGTTTAATTTGTTAAATATCTAGATATTATTATCTAGTTACTAGTGGATTAGAATGGTGACTTATTACAACACTTCTTCACTAAGTTACTACACTTTTACACCATATCTTACACACACATAAGAAAACTCTCTAATCATCTTCATCTTCCATCAAGAACACCTTCAAAAACCCAATTATTTTTATCATCTCCTTCATGATCAAGATGGATTTGCATGTAACATAAGGTGATCTAAAGCTCTTGGAAGTGAAAGGAAGGATTTTTATTCATACAAAAGTGTTCTAACATCAAGATCATCATCTTCTTAGTTCTTAATAATCTCTAAGATCATCCCTAGCCTAGTGCTAGAAGTAAGCTTCTATATTTTTTTTATATATTATGTTTATGATTGTTATTATAACTAATAATAACTATATAATCATACATAATGAACAAGAAAAATACAATGAAGCAAAGATAAAAATCATGATATAATTATGTTTGTTTATATTGTGATCTTAGACTTGTTATATGCATATTAGATCTTGTTATGATGATTATGCTACAAATAAAGTGTTAGAAGATGTTGAAAGATATGATCTAAAAATTATACATGTTTATGTTAAAGGGTTTTAACATAAAGGATTAAAGGGATGATCATATCTAGTGATCTTGTGAAAGTATTTAGGGTTTTTATTTAAAAAAAACAAGACTTTCACAAGATTATAAAAAAATAACATACAACTAAAGATTTTTATAAAAGTTGTTAAAACTAGAATTAAACTTGGTTTTTGAACTAGTTAACATATGAAAGGATCATGTTTAAAACCCTACATGATTTGCATATCATCTTGATAATTTCATGTTATAAAAGTCTCATAATGTTTAGTTAAGATGTTGAATAAATTGTTGTTGATTTAATAAAGAAAATGATATGTTTAATGAAACATGGTTAAGATAAAAATACAAAGGTTATATGGCCAATTTTTATAAAAACTTTATTTTATAAAATAACAACATTTTTGGGTAAATCTCTACAAGATTTAAAAAGGTTATTAAAGAAGGGTTTATAAAATAAAAGACAAGAAAAATATATATTTTTTTAGAAAATATATATTTGGTTACTTTAACAATTTTTGAGTGATATATTACTTGGTGTATTAGTTATATATATCATTGTAGGAACTTGAATCTCATGTCACCTTAAAACTCAAAACACGTTATAACAAAAGTCCTACGAGACTTCACATAATTACGCCTTAAAACGAGTTACGGACGATTAGAATAATCGGACACCAATTATGGTCAAAATGAACGACGGACGACTACTTAAGTGAATTGCCAATCCGAAGAATTACTACGATGTTTAGACGATTTTTCCGACACGAAATATAAATAAGCAATCAATAACAAATTTCGGATGTGTATAAACTTATAAAAACTAGTATGTTTTATTTACTAACAAGTGTACTTAGTAAATTTTTATAAAAAGGTTTTTATAAAAATAAATGGGCTTATTATACTAGTGGGCTATTTTTATTACAAATGGGTTTAATATACTTAATAGACTATTTTTACAAATGGGCTACTTACACTTAATGGGCTTAGTTTTCTTAATGGGCTTAACTTTATTATGGGCTTAACATAAATTCATGGGCTAAGCCCAAACACCAAACATATGGGCCAAAGCCCAACACTATTCAAGCCCAACACTATTCAAGCCCAACACTATTCAAGCCCAACACTATTCAAGCCCACACTATTCAAGCCCAACACTATTCAAGCCCAACACTATTTGAGGCCCAACACTATTTGAGGCCCAACACTATTTGAGGCCCAACACTATTTGAGGCCCAACACTATTTGAGGCCCAACACTATTTAAGCCCAATAACTTGAAAACATGGGCTTGGCCTAATGATACTATTATTGGAAACACAACTATACAAGTGATACATACAAGACACGAGATTCAGCGGACGAGATCCGACTATACAACTCATTCATCGAATACACACTTAACGAACATTTGAACAACTCATTCATCGAATACATAGTTAACGAACATTTGAACAACTCATACATCGAATACACAGTTAACGAACAGTAAAGACATACAAGTCTTACACATACTCAAGACAAAAGACTTGTACTCAAGTTATTTACAAAGACCGAAGTGTCTAACAAAAATAAGAACATTTGTAGGTCTCAACGCTATTCAGGACGACCGCACGTGAGATCTTATTTACATCTATTCACAGGACGCGATACTGTGAGTTCATGTTCCCCTATTCATTTAAATGTTTTACAACTTTACAACTATCGGGGAAGATACATGTTCAAAGTATGTTAAAGTTAGGTAATGAAACACCATAGATCATGTGCGAATTAGGGCCATACTATAAGCACCATTAATCCAGTTTGGACCAAGGAACAAAGGACTAGATCTATTGGGTTTTGGCGAGCCCCACTCTTGGTCGTGGACCCATACAGAAGAGTGCGTTTGTGTCCCAGTCGATAGGAATCGGCATAAAATCGTCTAGGGTTGGTTTGCTTCCTATTTCGTCACACATATTAATGTCCTTGCAAAACATTAATGATCAATGATTTCATTGACGCTTTACATACTACAACTCACATTTTTCATACATCGTTTACAACTAAATTGCATGAATTCACCAACTTTTGTTGATGTTTTCCAAACTTAACATGTATTTCAGGGAATTAAAGGACCATGTCGGATTTCCCAGTCAAGATAACAAGTACAGGAACTCCATGCCATCTTTTGAAGGGTTTAACTATTATCTTCCGCCTCTTTGCGGAAATATGATGGTTTAAACCTTTGTAGTTTATTTCAAGTTAATGTATGAAACAATAACACTTTACTCTTATGTTAATTGTCACACCCCGACCGCGTAAAACAACAAATCGCGGCGGAAACATCGGGGCGTGTTGCAACAGAATTAATTGTTTCATAACCATGGCATACAAAGTTGTATTTTATTTATAAACAAAGGTGTTACATTGTCTTAAACAGGAATTAAGGAGTTCAGAACATAATTAAACATAGTCTATCTTATTTTAAAGTCTCTAAGGCACAGGTCCGCCCTAGTATCATGATCAACATCCTATGGAAAAGCACCTGAAAACACATGTGAAAATAGGTACGTCAGCATAAAAATGCCTGTGAGATACATAGGTTTGTGAAAATAGGATTCATGACTTGTATTTGAGAAAATGTTTAGTCATGAACCTTGTAATTTGCTTTGTCTTGTAAATCATTTGAATAACAATAAGATCAGATGATATGTATAAGTAAATGTCAGGTTAAATAAATGACCATGTAAAAATGTGTTTGTATAAGATAAGTTGTTTATAAATCAATGTCTTGTGAAAAGTATGTTATTTGTATAAAATGTTCTATGTCTCAATATTGAAATGATTCAAATAACGTTACGACATATAATACCATACAAACACTTATATATAGGAAGTACCAGCGGCGTATCCACCATGCTTGTATCATATTACACACGCATCGTTACTCAATCACTTAATCAAACCAAACCAACCAATGTAAGAAGTCTATGTTTAAACCAATTGTCAGAATGTATTGAATAATATGTCAAAGTGTTCATGTCAAGATGTAAATCATATCAAAATGTCTATGTCAAATATTCATGTCAAATGTCTATGTCAAATATCCATGTCAAATGTCTATGTCAAATATCCATGTCAAATGTCTATGTCAAAATGTCATGTATGGCAAGTGAAATGTCTCAAACTAAACCATATGCACAAAAACAAAGTATTGAAGTAAAACTTGGTTTAAATCAAAGCTATGTTTTGTGTAAATGCATGCAACTATTTAATATGATCATTTATGCGGTATTGTAAAAATGCATACATCCAAGCCTTGTGACTGTGGTGATAAACCCTTTAAACAAATTAAAGGTCTATCTGTCTTTATAACATCGAATTCGGTCATTCCTTTCTGTCCCCTTTCCCTGGGATGTCCGGAACGGGAGTTGTCAATTCCTATGGTACCACTACCTACTAACGAACGGCGTAGCTAATGTTAATGAATGTATTGTCCCATGTAAACAAACCAAATGTCATACCAAAATGTAAACATGTGAAAACAATGCACTAAGTATGTAATCAAATGAACATACATAGCGTGAAATGTCATGTAAAACGATGTACTAAGTAATGCACACAATGGGCATACCTAGCATGAAATGTCATGTAAAACAATGTACTAAGTAATGCACACAATGGGCACACCTAGCATGAAATGTCATGTAAAACAATGTACTAAGTAATGCACACAATGGGCACACCTAGCATGAAATGTAATGTAAAACAATGTACTAAGTAATGCACACAATGGGCACACCTAGCATAAGATGATATGAAATCATGTACTATAATGTACTAACAAACATAACCGGTATATGATGTGAAAACAGGAAAGCATGAAAGTAACAAGTAGGCACATGTGTTCCACCCCAAAACAGTTTGGAAAACAGTAAAAGAGGGGTCTATGTACTCACTTGAGATTGCTCAGTTGTCTAAAGATAACCACCAAGTAATGCTATAGATCTCGGAATCAAACGGCACCTAATATAGGTAACTATGTTAATAACCGGACCTTAATCGGATGATTGGATAGAATGAGGTTTCGTAAACCAAACGAGTGTAGAGACTCGTGTCATTTGGTTTAACAAAGCCTACATGCTAAATGAAACTTAACATAATTGTTTACGACCCATTACGACCCGTTTAGGAAGCTTATGCTACTTTAACGTGTCGTGCGCGTGAAACGCGTTCGGACCGCCTAACTAGTCCTATGACAAGTGTTATATGCCTAAACATGTTACATAATCAGCTACGTGACAAAGGTTTAGGTTACATATGCTTAATTACCAATTATACATGAAAAAGGGTATTCTGGTAATTTACCTAAGGCATATAAACTACCTACCATACAACTACTTAAACGATGTGACCATAGGGTATAACCTCGGAAGGTTATTCCCTACCTACTATGGTCACCTAATGTATTTGGTCGGATCCTAATGATCGACCAAATGGGTCGGGTTCGAAGGTATAGGCGATTTATTAGATCGCCTACCCTACGACCCTAGACAACGTGGTAATCAGTAGGCATAGTCCCAAGGGACTATGACCATCGTGATTACAATCACGTTGCGAAGTTCAACCGAACTTCGCATTGACCATTACTGGTCAACGCTGAAAGTCAAACAAAGTTTGACTTTCTGACTCGAAAAGCAGTAAAAATAAGGAAAAGAACGAAAGAATACTTACGAAGGGTCCCCGAATGCTAAACTCGATTTGAAAATCTCAGGTATGAAACTAGTGTTTCAACTTAGAGTTTCTCAAATCAAATTTCTAGTGATTATGAATAAAACATATGGTGGGTATTTATAGTTTTTCCATATAGAATATTCCTAGAATATTCCTAGAATATTCCTAGCATATTCCAAGCATATTCCTAGCATATACCTTAGCATATTCCAAGCATATACCTTAGCATATTCCAAGCATATACCTTAGCATATTCCAAGCATATGCCAAGCATATTCCTAGTATATGGCTAAGACGGGTATTTAACTGGGTACCGGGTATTTTATCTAGCGTTTAAATCCCGGTTTATGGCGTTCTAAATTATTTTTATTACTCTATAAAAATAAACTCGCCAAGTTATTACTGAAATAAATTTCAGTTGCCAGGACTGGCTGCGTTGTCTGCGTTTTGCAGTAGAAGCACTGTGTTGCGCAGAAACACACGGTACGCGCTTAAACTTTGAAAAATAACGTTTTTAGGCGTTTTAATTTATTTTTCAACACGGACCTGATTAAAATAAGATTTTAATCATAACAGAATATTTGTGGGATTTAAATATTATCCGGTCGGTCACCAACGTTCGTTTGGTCGTACGATCGCGATGTTCGGTTAATTACGACGGAATGCGCATAAGCGCGAAAAACGATCCAAATTGCGCGACGAATGGATTTTTCTTATGCCAAACACTAAAATAAAATATTTTGGTGCTTACATAAATTTTTGGATGTCCGGATGTATTCAGAACGTATGTTATGCGCGAAAATGCAAACTTGTGCACTTTTTGACACATTTAGTCCCTGAATGACCCAAAAGTTTATTTTAGCACACCGAACCCCTCAAAGCCTATTTCTAAGCTATGTAAAGGATATTTAAGGTGTGTTTAACTTATGGTTAGGTTCCGGAATGTTCGTTACAGTTCAAATTGACATACTTTCGCAATTTGTCATTTTTAGTCCCTGTAAGCGAATTAACTTGTTTTTGCCATACCAAAGCCTTTAAAACTTATTTCTAAGTTATGTAAAGGTTATTTAAGGTATGTTGAGTATATGTTGATGTTCCGGAGTATTTCTCGCATTAAACTGAGTACGCTTACGCACTAGTTTGCGTATAACTCTCCAGAAAGCGATGTAGAGTTTGAAATTGAACAAAAGTCAAAACATGAAAAATGTAAAACATAACAAAACAAACATTGTGATCAAATAACATTGTTTTATTGATAACATAACTGTTCATAGTGATTACAAGCACAGTTGTTACAGTCTCCCCTACTTGTGGAAATTTCGTCCCGAAATTTATTTAGAGGAAACTCGTGGAAAAAGATGCGGATATTTCGCTTTCATTTGATCTTCGCGTTCCCAAGTAAACTCGGGTCCACGTTTAGCTTCCCAGCGAACTTTGACCAAAGGAATGCGCTTGCGTTTAAGCCACTTGACTTCACGTTCCATGATTTCCACTGGCTTCTCAACAAATTTCAGTGTTTTGCCAACACGAATTTCGTCAAGCGGTATGGAGAAATTCTCATCAGCTGTACACTTCTTGAGATTGGACACGTGAAAAGTTGAATGAACATTTCCCAGTTCAGGAGGTAACTCAAGTCTGTAGGCTACCTTTCCGATTCTTTCGACGATCTTGAATGGTCCAACGTATCTAGGTGCAAGTTTTCCTTTCTTTCCAAATCTGATCACACCTTTCCAAGGTGAGACCTTAAGTAATATTCGATCACCGACTTGAAATTCCAAGGCTTTGCGTTTTGGGTCCGCGTAAATCTTCTGACGGTTTCCAGCTGCCTGAAGGTTATCACGAACTTTCTTGACCTTGTCAGTTGTCTCTAAAATGAGGGCAGGTCCAGTAAGTTGAGCCTCGCCAATCTCATTCCAGCAGACTGGTGAACGACATTTTCGACCATAGAGAGCTTCGAAAGGAGCCATTTTGATGCTAGTGTGATAACTGTTGTTGTAGGAGAATTCAATCAATTTAAGATGTGAATCCCAGCTACCACCAAAATCGATCACACAAGCTCTAAGCATATCCTCCAGAGTCTGGATTGTTCTCTCAGATTGACCATCCGTTTGCGGATGATAAGCTGTGCTCAGATTAAGTTGGGTCCCCATAGCAGATTGCATGGTTCTCCAAAAATGAGAAGTGAACCGAGCATCTCTGTCAGAAATGATGTTCAACGGAACACCATGTCGAGCTACAATTTCATCTACATAGATTTGAGCAAGTCTGTCAGCAGGAAAATCCTCACGGATTGGCAAGAAATGTGCTGACTTTGTAAGATGATCAACGACTACCCAGATGGCATCATGACCTTTCTTTGTGCGCGGGAGTTTGGTAACAAGATCCATAGTAATGTTTTCCCATTTCCAAACTGGGATCTCTGGTTGCTCCAATAATCCCGAAGGACGCTGATGTTCAGCCTTAACCTTTAGACAAGTAAGGCATTTGGATACGTATAAGGCAATGTCTTTCTACATACCAGGCCACCAATAGTGAATACGAAGATCCTTATACATTTTATCTGAGCCCGGATGAATAGAATAACGAGACTTATGGGCTTCATCCATAAGCAAGGTACGAAGATCATCTAGGCTTGGGACCCACAAACGGTCCATGAAGTAATATGATCCATTGTCCTTCAGTTCCAGTGCAGGTGTTATGTGATAGGGAAATTCCTTATCCATTAAACCTTGTGAAACACAAGATTGTTGAACCTGAGAAATGCGTGCTTGAATATCAGATCGAGCTTGAATAACAGATTGAACACGTACACAATGAAGCTTAGTACGTTCCTTACGACTCAATGCATCAGCTACGACATTCGCCTTACCAGGATGGTAGCGAATTTCGCAGTCATAGTCATTTAAAAGCTCAACCCAACGTCGTTGTCTCATGTTGAGTTCTTTTTGGTTGAAGATATGCTGAAGACTTTTGTGGTCAGTGAAAACCACACATTTTGTACCGTACAAATAGTGTCTCCAGATCTTGAGAGCAAAGACAACTGCACCCAACTCAAGATCATGAGTAGTGTAGTTTTTCTCATGTATCTTCAACTGCCTCGATGCATAGGCTATGACTTTGTTCCTTTGCATAAGAACACAGCCAAGACCCAATTTTGATGCATCACAATACACAACAAAATCATCATCACCCTCGGGCAATGATAGAACAGGCGCATCGCAAAGCTTCTGCTTCAGGTGTTGAAAAGCTTCCTCTTGTTTGTTTCCCCAATAAAAGGGCATTTTCTTCTGAGTTAGAGCAGTTAGAGGAACTGCAATCTTCGAGAAGTTTTCTATGAAGCGGCGATAATAACCCGCTAGACCAAGAAAAGAACGAACTTCAATAGGAGTAGTAGGTGTATCCCAATCCTTAATCGCACTGATCTTGGAGGGATCTACATGAATACCTCGTTCGTTGATAATATGTCCTAAAAATTGAACCTCTTTAAGCCAGAATTCACACTTGGAGAATTTGGCGAAAATTTGCTCTTTCTTTAGGAGTTCAAGAGTAAGACGAAGATGTTGCTCATGCTCAGCTTGCGTCTTAGAGTATATCAAGATGTCATCAATAAAAACAATGACGAACTGATCCAAATAAGGTTTGCAGACCCTATTCATTAAGTCCATGAAAACAGCAGGAGCATTAGTCAAACCAAATGGCATGACTGTGAATTCATAATGCCCATAACGAGTACGGAACGCTGTCTTCGGAATGTCTTCTTCTTGCACCCGAAGTTGATGATACCCGGAACGCAGATCAATCTTCGAAAAATAAGAAGCGCCCTGTAACTGATCAAAGAGGTCGTCTATGCGAGGTAAGGGATATCGATTCTTGATGGTAAGTTTGTTAAGCTCACGATAATCGATACACATCCTAAAGGATCCATCCTTCTTCTTTACAAAAAGAACGGGAGCACCCCAAGGTGAAAAACTGGGACGGATAAAGCCTTTGTCAGAGAGCTCCTGAAGCTGTTTAGACAACTCTTGCATCTCGGATGGTGCAAGACGATATGGAGCTCTAGCAATGGGATTTGCACCAGGTACGAGATCAATGCGGAACTCGACTTGGCGTGCTGGAGGTAGACCAGGTAAATCTTCAGGGAACACTTCAGAATAATCCCGAACGACAGGAATATCTGAAATAGACTTACCCTTGCCTTTATCTTCTGTAACATGTGCTAAGAAAGCCACATAGTTCTTCCGCAGATACTTCCGAGCTTTAAAACAAGACATGAGTTTGAGACCAATCTTCTTTAAAACAAGACATGAGTAGGCTTCTCATCTTGAACCTGCAGAATCTCGCCTGACGAAAGCGGCACACGAACAATCTTCTTAGAACAAACTATCTCTGCGTGATGCTTGGATAACCAATCCATTCCCACAATAACGTCGAAGCTTCCGAGTTGCATAGGCGTGAGGTCGATAGGAAAAAGATGGTCGTTAAGATTCAACTGGCAGTTGCGAAGAACAGAATTAAGAATAATGGGTTCACCACTAGCAACCTCTACTGTCAAAGATTTGCCTAGTTTCGTTCTAGACACTCGAAGCATTGGTTCAAAGGACAAAGACACGAAACTCTTATCGGTACCGGAATCGAAAAGAACAGATGCAGGCTGATTATTAATAAAGAACGTACCGTTCACCACATTATCGTCAGCCTGTGCCTCTTGGGCATTCATGTTAAAAACTCGGCCTCGAGCCGGAGCCTGATTCTGGTTCTGGTTCTGGTTCGCCAGTCTTGGGCACCGATTCCTATAGTGGGTCAGATGCCCACAATTATAACAAGCACCCGATGGGTATTGTGGTCTTGCAGCTTGACCCTGTTGCTGAGCAACTTGTTGAGCCGGGTTCTGAACCGCGGGATTCTGAGCAGACCGACAAAAATTGGCAAGATGGCCTGACTTCCCACAGTTAGTACAGAAACGGCATGGAAGTTGCGGCTGGTGGTGACTGTTGCATCTATTGCACAAAGGTGCATTCCCTGTATAGGGTTTCTTCGCTGGAGGCTGTGCGGTTTGATTGGGAGCTGCCTGGTTAGCTTGGGCAGTAACAGCATAGATGGTGGTCATTCGTTCGTATCACAAAGCAAACAAACGACACACAGTGACTAATCAAAGTAAATGGGTCAAAAATAATGTATAATGAAGACATGCTCGCCTATAAGTGAACACTCACTCCAAGAATTCCCAGGTAAGCACAACTGGTCTCGCGTCTGGTTGAGATGTATACGAAGTGCTTGCCTAGACAGAAAACTCAGAATACAGGCATTCACCCTTCCAGTTTGCACATGTTCACATTATTTAAAACCCAAAACGTTTGACGGGATTTTGAAAATTTGAAGGCACAAGGCCAAAAACCAATACTGAAAAGGGTTCAAAACCATATAACAGAGGGTTTAAAACCTTACAATTGAGGGTTCAAAACCTTGTAAAAATTTATTCAAAAACAGATGATTGTTTTTCAAAAATCGTTTCGGAAAAATTTTTGTTTCCTTGTTTTGTTAATCACCTAAGGATAGGTGATGTACATGTTTTAAGATCTAAACACAAGATAACTTGCGTTAGGTTCCTAGAAAAGTTATAGTCTAGGTCAAAGCATTACTAATAACCTAATTCCCTATAACCATTAGCTCTGATACCAACTCTTCTGTCACACCCCTACCGCGTAAAACAACAAATCGCGGCGGAAACATCGGGGCGTGTTGCAACAGAATTAATTGTTTCATAACCATGGCATACAAAGTTGTATTTTATTTATAAACAAAGGTGTTACATTGTCTTAAACAGGAATTAAGGAGTTCAGAACATAATTAAACATAGTCTATCTTATTTTAAAGTCTCTAAGGCACAGGTCCGCCCTAGTATCATGATCAACATCCTATGGAAAAGCACCTGAAAACACATGTGAAAATAGGTACGTCAGCATAAAAATGCCTGTGAGATACATAGGTTTGTGAAAATAGGATTCATGACTTGTATTTGAGAAAATGTTTAGTCATGAACCTTGTAATTTGCTTTGTCTTGTAAATCATTTGAATAACAATAAGATCAGATGATATGTATAAGTAAATGTCAGGTTAAATAAATGACCATGTAAAAATGTGTTTGTATAAGATAAGTTGTTTATAAATCAATGTCTTGTGAAAAGTATGTTATTTGTATAAAATGTTCTATGTCTCAATATTGAAATGATTCAAATAACGTTACGACATATAATACCATACAAACACTTATATATAGGAAGTACCAGCGGCGTATCCACCATGCTTGTATCATATTACACACGCATCGTTACTCAATCACTTAATCAAACCAAACCAACCAATGTAAGAAGTCTATGTTTAAACCAATTGTCAGAATGTATTGAATAATATGTCAAAGTGTTCATGTCAAGATGTAAATCATATCAAAATGTCTATGTCAAATGTCTATGTCAAATATCCATGTCAAATGTCTATGTCAAATATCCATGTCAAATGTCTATGTCAAATATCCATGTCAAATGTCTATGTCAAAATGTCATGTATGGCAAGTGAAATGTCTCAAACTAAACCATATGCACAAAAACAAAGTATTGAAGTAAAACTTGGTTTAAATCAAAGCTATGTTTTGTGTAAATGCATGCAACTATTTAATATGATCATTTATGCGGTATTGTAAAAATGCATACATCCAAGCCTTGTGACTGTGGTGATAAACCCTTTAAACAAATTAAAGGTCTATCTGTCTTTATAACATCGAATTCGGTCATTCCTTTCTGTCCCCTTTCCCTGGGATGTCCAGAACGGGAGTTGTCAATTCCTATGGTACCACTACCTACTAACGAATGGCGTAGCTAATGTTAATGAATGTATTGTCCCATGTAAACAAACCAAATGTCATACCAAAATGTATACATGTGAAAACAATGCACTAAGTATGTAATCAAATGAACATACATAGCGTGAAATGTCATGTAAAACGATGTACTAAGTAATGCACACAATGGGCATACCTAGCATGAAATGTCATGTAAAACAATGTACTAAGTAATGCACACAATGGGCACACCTAGCATGAAATGTCATGTAAAACAATGTACTAAGTAATGCACACAATGGGCACACCTAGCATGAAATGTAATGTAAAACAATGTACTAAGTAATGCACACAATGGGCACACCTAGCATAAGATGATATGAAATCATGTACTATAATGTACTAACAAACATAACCGGTATATGATGTGAAAACAGGAAAGCATGAAAGTAACAAGTAGGCACATGTGTTCCACCCCAAAACAGTTTGGAAAACAGTAAAAGAGGGGTCTATGTACTCACTTGAGATTGCTCAGTTGTCTAAAGATAACCACCAAGTAATGCTATAGATCTCGGAATCAAACGGCACCTAATATAGGTAACTACGTTAATAACCGGACCTTAATCGGATGATTGGATAGAATGAGGTTTCGTAAACCAAACGAGTGTAGAGACTCGTGTCATTTGGTTTAACAAAGCCTACATGCTAAATGAAACTTAACATAATTGTTTACGACCCATTACGACCCGTTTAGGAAGCTTATGCTACTTTAACGTGTCGTGCGCGTGAAACGCGTTCGGACCGCCTAACTAGTCCTATGACAAGTGTTATATGCCTAAACATGTTACATAATCAGCTACGTGACAAAGGTTTAGGTTACATATGCTTAATTACCAATTATACATGAAAAAGGGTATTCTGGTAATTTACCTAAGGCATATAAACTACCTACCATACAACTACTTAAACGATGTGACCATAGGGTATAACCTCGGAAGGTTATTCCCTACCTACTATGGTCACCTAATGTATTTGGTCGGATCCTAATGATCGACCAAATGGGTCGGGTTCGAAGGTATAGGCGATTTATTAGATCGCCTACCCTACGACCCTAGACAACGTGGTAATCAGTAGGCATAGTCCCAAGGGACTATGACCATCGTGATTACAATCACGTTGCGAAGTTCAACCGAACTTCGCATTGACCATTACTGGTCAACGCTGAAAGTCAAACAAAGTTTGACTTTCTGACTCGAAAAGCAGTAAAAATAAGGAAAAGAACGAAAGAATACTTACGAAGGGTCCCCGAATGCTAAACTCGATTCGAAAATCTCAGGTATGAAACTAGTGTTTCAACTTAGAGTTTCTCAAATCAAATTTCTAGTGATTATGAATGAAACATATGGTGGGTATTTATAGTTTTTCCATATAGAATATTCCTAGAATATTCCTAGCATATTCCAAGCATATTCCTAGCATATACCTTAGCATATTCCAAGCATATACCTTAGCATATTCCAAGCATATACCTTAGCATATTCCAAGCATATGCCAAGCATATTCCTAGTATATGGCTAAGACGGGTATTTAACTGGGTACCGGGTATTTTATCTAGCGTTTAAATCCCGGTTTATGGCGTTCTAAATTATTTTTATTACTCTATAAAAATAAACTCGCCAAGTTATTACTGAAATAAATTTCAGTTGCCAGGACTGGCTGCGTTGTCTGCGTTTTGCAGTAGAAGCACTGTGTTGCGCAGAAACACACGGTACGCGCTTAAACTTTGAAAAATAACGTTTTTAGGCGTTTTAATTTATTTTTCAACACGGACCTGATTAAAATAAGATTTTAATCATAACAGAATATTTGTGGGATTTAAATATTATCCGGTCGGTCACCAACGTTCGTTTGGTCGTACGATCGCGATGTTCGGTTAATTACGACGGAATGCGCATAAGCGCGAAAAACGATCCAAATTGCGCGACGAATGGATTTTTCTTATGCCAAACACTAAAATAAAATATTTTGGTGCTTACATAAATTTTTGGATGTCCGGATGTATTCAGAACGTATGTTATGCGCGAAAATGCAAACTTGTGCACTTTTTGACACTTTTAGTCCCTGAATGACCCAAAAGTTTATTTTAGCACACCGAACCCCTCAAAGCCTATTTCTAAGCTATGTAAAGGATATTTAAGGTGTGTTTAACTTATGGTTAGGTTCCGGAATGTTCGTTACAGTTCAAATTGACATACTTTCGCAGTTTGTCATTTTTAGTCCCTGTAAGCGAATTAACTTGTTTTTGCCATACCAAAGCCTTTAAAACTTATTTCTAAGTTATGTAAAGGTTATTTAAGGTATGTTGAGTATATGTTGATGTTCCGGAGTATTTCTCGCATTAAACTGAGTACGTTTACGCACTAGTTTGCGTATAACTCTCCAGAAAGCGATGTAGAGTTTGAAATTGAACAAAAGTCAAAACATGAAAAATGTAAAACATAACAAAACAAACATTGTGATCAAATAACATTGTTTTATTGATAACATAACTGTTCATAGTGATTACAAGCACAGTTGTTACATTAATGGTTTGTAACCGACACACTAAACTAATGTTGTAATCCTTTTGGAAACACTTATGTAATGGCAATGGCAATGGAGTATGTTTTATTCATATAGTTTGTTCATGTACATCGATATTTATGCAATGAAAACCATACAGATCACACCTTGCGTTTCCGCTACGAGCGGGTGTGACACTTCATACATGTAGCTAGTTTTGGGCATCCATAGCTTTGTAAAACAGTGGGTAATACTTGTAAGGCCAAGATTGTGACACCTGTGCCACTGCGACCATCAAACAAATACCAAATCAATGAAATATTGTGTTTCATACTTGGGATTTGTATAAATATGTGTATCATTTGCACATATCAATTCACGTTCGATTTCGAGCTCTAAATCGCTTTCTGAAAAGTTATACGCAAACTGATGTGTAAACGTAATCAATTTAACGCGACAAACACTCCGGAATAGTGACATAGGCTTAACATACCTTAAATAACCTTTACATAACTTAGAAATAAGTTTTGGAGGGTTTGGTATGTCGAATCAAGTTTATTCGCTTACAGGGACTAATTTCGACAAACTACGAAAGTATGCCGATTCTTACTGTAACGAACCTTCCGGAATATGATCATAAGTTAAACATGCCCTAAATATCCTTTACAAAGCTTAGAAATAGGCTTTGAGATGTTTGGTGCGCAAAAATAAACTTATTTGATCAACAAGGACTAAAAGCGTCAAAAAATGCCCAAATGACCAGATTCATTGTATCTTGTCCAATTTTGATGTTTTGATGGTTTTGATCATAGTTTTTCAATACCATTTGTTGGATTTTGCTTGTTTTTGATGTTCCCATGGTTTAGAAAACCATGTGCCCACTTGTAAGGTCAAGATCAAAGCACGATCTCACACCCCGACCGCGTAAAACAACAAATCGCGGCGGAATCATCGGGGAGTGTTGTAACAGAATCATTGTTTCAAAACACACGGAAATTTGAAGTTTCATTTTATTAAACAATAAACATTTACATCATCTTGAAATCTAAACAAACAAGCTAAACATAGTCTATCATTGTTATTAAGTCACTACGGCCTCGTCCAGTCCTATGTGAGCATGCATCCTAGTAATCAACATCATTCAACAACACCTGAAACATATGTAAAAACAAAGTCAGCAAAGAAATGCTGGCGAGTACATAGATTTATGAGAATGTCGGATTCATGGCTAGTTTACATGTTGCAATACTTAATTAAAAACCTTGTTTTGAAAAATATAGTATTGCGACAAAATTAACCAACTCAAATCAAGTTGGTTATAATTTATAAAATCTCGTAGCCATGATTCTTAACCCCAAAACATTTATTTAATTAAATCAAATTGTACAACATCTCGTAAAAACTCGTTAATAAAACTCTTATGGTTTATATCTTTTAGAAAACATCGTTGTGTGACATCGTTTCAAAATCGATTACCCAAGTAAACTAAATAACGCCACGGTATGTAATATGATGAAAATACTTATATATAAGAAGTACCAGCGGCGTATCCACCATGCAATCATCACATTACACCCGTCCCGTTATCTAAACACTAACCAAAAATCAATCGTTTACCCAAATCGTTTAACTCGTTAAAATCGTTTAACTTGTGAAATCTACTTTTGGTCGTCTCGCTAATAACATCCAAAGCTTCGCAACTCGCCTATCGCTTCTCGCATTAATAAACCACCAAAGGGTAAATTAACAATCACAGATTCAGTCGTTACCCACCTAACCCACACATAACCATGGGTGTAGTCTGATAACGGGATTTGTCAGATCCTATGGTATCATAACCTAATACTGGTCGGTTCAGCCAAAACTAATGAATGTTATTCGTTATGTAATTACAACCAACAAGTTTATCCACATTATCGAAATCGTTATTAATTTAATATAAACCATTTTAATCATTTTCGAAACCATCGTTTAAAACATCGAAATCATTCAACACATATGAATCTTGTGACACCTGGGTCACTGCGACCAGCAAACAAATACCAAACCAATGAAATATTGTGTTTCATACTTGGAATTTTTATAAATATGTGTGATCTTTGCACATATCAATTCTTGTTCGATTTCGAACTTTAAATCGCTTTCTGGAAGGTTATACGCAATCTAATGCGTAAATATAACCAGTTTAATGAAACAAACACTCTGGAACAGTGACATATGCTTAACATACCTTAAATAACCTTTACATAACTTAGAAATAAGTTTTGAAGGCTTTGGTATGGCAAAAACAAGTTAATTCGCTTACATGGACTAAATTCGACAAACTGCGAAAGTATGTCGATTCGTACTGTAACGAACATTCCGGAACATGACCATAAGTTAAACATACCATAAATATCCTTTACATAGCTTAGAAATAGGCTTTGAGCGGTTCGGTGTGCTAAAATAAACTTTTGGGTCATTCAGGGACTAAAAGCGTCAAAAAGTGCACAAGTTTGCATTTTCGCGCATAACTTCCGTTCTGAATACATCCGGACATCCAAAAATTTATGTAAGAACTAAAATATTTTATTTTAGTGTTTGGCATAAGAAAAATCCATTCGTCGCGCAATTTGGATCGTTTTTCGCGCTTATGCGCATTCCGTCGTAATTAAGCGAACATCGCGATCATACGACCAAACGAACCGACACCCGGCATATTTCTGAGCATGTTTCATGTCCACAATGTTTAGGCATCATTTTAGGGCCTTAAAGTTGTCTTAACGGGCCTTACACATGTCGAAATGAGCTCTAAACACCAACAGGGACTGAAACTGTCATTTTTTAAAGTTGATTTCTGATCCGAACCTCCAGGCGGGGTGCGTAAGGTTTGGCCATACCTTACGCAGGGCGCGAGGCCCTCCCAGATCAGTAAAACCTGCTTTACAGCCTGTTAACAGCTGTTATGCACTCATAAACCCACTTCCACATGTTGATTCCTGGTAGTAGGGGCCATTTTGAGTTACCTTAGTGTTGCAACAAGTGTAGGGACAAGATCAAAGCACGGTATTCGAGGAACGATCCTAACGGTCCTAGAAATCCTATAAATACCCCTTTGATTCACAACTCAAAACCCACATTTGATCTGAGTTTTTCTCTAAGTGGTTGTGTTTATACACTTCCTACCTGAGATTACTTGGAATCAAAACTTGCGGGGACCCTTTGTAAGTCTTCTTTCGTTCTTTTATTCGTTTTGTCGTGAAAGTCAAACTTTGTTTGACTTTCTGCATTGACCAGTTTATGGTCAATGCGAAGTTCGTTTGAACTTCATAACGTGAGCGTAATCACGATGGTTATAGTCCCTAGTGACTATACCTATTGATTACCACGTTATCTAGGCTCAGTGACGAGTCGTAGTTTCGGCCAAAATGCGCATTCTTGCGTATTTTGTAACCAAACTACTCTTAGGTATCAAAACCGTTTGTTTTGATACCAAACCTGTAACATCTGTGCTTGTAATCATTATGAACAGTTCAATTGTCAATAAAACAATGTTATTTGATCCCAATGTTTGTTTGGTTGTGTTTTACATTTTTCATGTTTTGAATTTTATTCAATTTCAAACTCTATATCGCTTTCTGGAAAGTTATACGCAAACTGGTGTGTAAACGTAATCAGTTTAGACCGAGCACGAACCATGGAGGGAACGGATAAAACTAAAAACTAAAGGGGCAAGCACTCCTTCAATGCAAGTTTCCGATGGTTAGTATCGCAGCTTGGAATGTTAGGGGGTTGAACCGCCCTCTGAAACAAAAGGAGGTTCGCCAGGTAGTTCGAAGTAATAAATTGAGTCTTTGTGCAATCCTGGAATCTCATGTTGATATGGATAATTTAGGAAAAGTGTGTAACTCTGTGTTTCGGGGTTGGGAGTGGACGTCGAATGGGAACATATGTAATAAGGGTACAAGGATAATTACTGGTTGGGATTCTAGTGTTTTTGATGTTATGGTAATTGCTCAAACGGACCAAGTTATGCATCTTCAAGTTATGTTTAAGATTGATAAAAAGGTTCTCTTCTGTTCGGTTGTATATGCATCCAACTATTATGTTACTAGGAGGGATCTATGGCAACAACTTAACGTTCATAAACTGTTTTTCGGAGATAGGCCGTGGGTAATACTTGGGGACTTTAATTCAGCGCTCAATTTGGAAGATAAATCAATGGGAGTTTCTCAAGTCTCGATTGGTATGAGAGAGTTTCAAGAGTGTGTAGCGAATATAGAGGTGTTTGATATTAATCGATCGGGGTTCCAATTTACATGGAATCAGAAGCCTAAAAAGGGTGTTGGCCTTCTTAAAAAGATAGATCGTGTTATGGGTAATACTTCTTTTGTTGCTGATTTTCCGAACTCGGGGGCATTTTTTCATCCATATAGAATGTCAGATCATTGTCCTGCTTTGCTTAAAATCCCCTCTACGTGTAAGTCTAATCGTAAACCTTTTAAGTTTGCGAATTTTTTAATTCATAAAACTGGGTTTGCTGAAATTGTCAAGAATATTTGGGATACGCATATAGATGGGGTTGACCAGTTTCGGGTTGTTAAGAAACTTAAGTTGTTAAAGGGCCCGTTGAGGAAGTTTATGTTTCAACAAGGAAATTTGCATCAGAAAGTTAATGATTTGCGTGAAAAATTGGATCTTATTCAACGAGAGATTGATAATGAGCCTATGAATGTTGATCTTCGATCTCAAGAAACCAAGATTAATGCTGAGTTTCTCGATGCTTGCTTGGATGAGGAACGTTTCTTGAGACAAAAGTCCAAAGTTGACTGGTTGCAAGCTGGGGATGCTAATACAAAATTTTTCCATGCTACGTTAAAGAGTAGGAATCATTTAAGTAGGATTGATGTTATTATGGATTCGAATGGTGTGTTAATGGAGGGTGCCGATGTCCATAAAACTCTAGTACATCACTATGAGCAATTTCTTGGTTGTGAAGATGATGTTACTTTATCCCCTTCGGCTGACCTTTTTGTTAATAGACTGAACCCGAATGATGCTATTCAGATGGTGAGACCTGTAACGGATGATGAGATTCGAAAGGCCATGTTCTCGATTGGTAATGATAAGGCCCCTGGGCCTGACGGGTTCTCGGCGGCTTTTTTCAAGAGTGTTTGGCACATTATTGAGCATGATGTTACTCGGGCTGTTAGGGATTTCTTTGACGCTGGTAAATTGCTTCGTGAAATTAACAATACGTTAATTGTGCATATTCCGAAGAAGTCTACTCCTTTAAAAGTTACGGATTATCGTCCTATTGCATGTTGTAATGTGATTTACAAATGCATTAGCAAAATGGTGGCGGACCGTATTAAAGGTGATCTTGACAGAATTGTTAGTATCAATCAATCTGCATTTGTCCCGGGCAGGAAAATCTCAGATAATATTTTGTTGACTCAAGAGCTTATGCACAACTATCACAGAGATTATGGGCCCCCTAGATGTGCGTTCAAAGTAGATATTCAGAAAGCGTATGATACTGTAGATTGGAATTTTCTCAAGACGGTGCTTATTGGTTTCGGTTTTCATATCAGGATGGTGGATTGGATTATGCTTTGTGTGACGACTACTTCCTATTCTATTTGTGTTAACGGCAATGTGCATGGGTATTTTAGGGGTAGACGTGGTTTAAGGCAGGGCGATCCGTTATCGCCATATTTATTCACTCTTGTCATGGAGGTTCTAACGTGTATTTTGGAGAGGAATGCTACGCTTGATTCGTCGTTCAGGTTTCACAATAGATGCGAAAAACAACAGATTATAAATCTTTGTTTTGCTGATGACCTTTTTCTTTTTGCAAGAGGTGATGTTGCTTCAGCTTCGTGTATTATGAGATCGTTGGCAATTTTCACTAACATGTCTGGTTTGGTCCCTAGCATCCAAAAGAGTACGGCGTTCTTTTGTAACGTGGCCTTACAGGTTAAAAATAACATTTTGGATATTTTGCCTTTTGAAGAGGGTGTTCTTCCGGTTAGATATTTGGGGGTGCCTTTAATCTCTTCTCGTCTTCTGTTCAAAGATTGTAGTGTGCTAATAGAGAAACTTGATAATCGTATTATGAATTGGCGAAATAGATTTCTATCTTTTGCTGGTAGGTTGCAGCTGATTTCTTCCGTTCTCTCGGCTATGCATGTATATTGGTCTTCTGTTTTTATTTTACCGGCTCGTATTATTAAGGAATTAGAAGCCAAAATGCGAAATTTCCTTTGGTCGCAGGAGAGCACGTTTCATAAAGGTAAGGCGAAAGTTTCTTGGAATTCGATTTGTGTCCCTAAGTATGAGGGTGGGTTGGGATTAAGACGGCTCGAAGATTTCAACAAAGCGCTTATGGTGTCTCATATATGGAGTATTCTTACTAAACGGAATTCTTTGTGGGTTAGTTGGATTTACTCGTATAGATTAAAAGGTCGAAGCTTTTGGGTTTGTAAAGAAGTCGCCAATTGTACTTGGAGCTGGAAGAAATTACTTCAACTTAGGCCTATTGTTAGGAATTATATATGGACGAAGTTGGGTGATGGGAGTCGTTCTTCAGCATGGCATGATACTTGGAGTTCTTTGGGTCCGTTATCTAATATTGTCTCTCCCAGAGTCATTTCTAATGCAGGATTTCAGCTGAATGCTAAGGTCAAGGATGTTCATGTTAACGGGTCTTGGATTTGGCCGGTGGCGTGGAGGGATTTATATCCAGTCTTGATTCAACTGGATCAAATCTCCCTAAGCCCGGATATGAATGACAAGTTATGCTGGAAAGATGGGGACAAGCTTCTTGATTTTTCTACATCAAATGTGTGGCATTCGGTTCGTAAAAGAGAGGAGGAGGTTAACTGGGTTAAGTTTGTTTGGTTTCCTCAGTGCATCCCTAAACATGCGTTTCTTATGTGGTTGATTGTTCGTCAGAAGCTGTTAACTCAGGATATAATTCTTAAGTGGGATTTTTCAAGACGGAAGAACATGAACATGATGTGTTGCGTTTTGTGTTATGCAAATGTTGATTCTCACGATCATCTTTTCTTTGAATGCAAGTTCTCGACACATATTTGGAATAATGTTAGACATAGGGTGGCTATGGATAGTGTTGAGTCAAAATGGAGCGCTATTATGAATTGGATGTTGGTTCGTGCTCGGTCTAAATCGGCAGCCAATTATGTTAGGAAAATACTCGTTGCTACGGTCGCTTATTTCATTTGGCAGGAGCGAAATGCTAGATTGTTTAAGAATCAAACGAGACCCCCCGATGTCATTTGTGATCTAATTGTCAAGACGATTCGGTACAAGCTTATGGGGGTTAAGTTCAAGGACTGTGCGAACGTTAGAAGGTTGCTTGGAAGTTGGGATATTGGAGGCGAGGAAAATATTCACAATGGGAGTTAATTGAGTCATAGTTTTTTTTCTAGATGATAGTCTAGTGGTGCTTTACTTGTTTTGTGTTTGATTTTTGGTGTACATTCATGGGGCATGTCTCATGTTTGAACTAGTGGAGGCGTTTCTTCACTACTTGTATTATTTTTGTGTGAATATATAAAATCACCGGGGTAACCCTTTACCCAAAAAAAAAAACGTAATCAGTTTAATGCGACAAATACTCCATAACATCAACATATACTCAACATACCTTAAATAACCTTTACATAACTTAGAAATAAGTTTTGAAGGCTTTGGTATGGCAAAAACAAGTTAATTCGCTTACAGGGACTAAACTTGACAAACTGCAAAAGTATGCCAATTTGAACTGTAACAGACATTCCGGAACATGACCATAAGTTAAACATACCATAAATATCCTTTACATAGCTTAGAAATAGGCTTTGAGGGGTTCGGTATGCTAAAATAAACTTTTGGGTCATTCAGGGACTAAAAGCGTCAAAAAGTGCACAAGTTTGCACTTTTGCGCATAACTCACGTTCTGAATACATCCGGACATCCAAAAATTTATGTAAGCACTAAAATATTTTATTTTAGTGTTTGGCATAAGAAAAATCCATTCGTCGCGTCATTTAGATCGTTTTTCGCGCTTGTGCGCATTCCGTCGTAATTAAGCGAACATCGCGTTTGTACGACCAAACGAACCAACATCCGACATATTTTTGAGCATGTTTCATGTCCACAATGTTTAGGCATCATTTTAGGGCCTTAAAGTTGGCTTTACGGGCCTTAGAAATGTCGGAAATGGCCTTAAACACGTGCAGGGACCAAAACTGTCATTGCTGAAACTTAATTCTGATCTGTGCAGGCCAGGCGACCCACGTAATATCTATGTGTATCCTTACGTGGCCCGCGTCAGGCTCCCAGATCAGATAAGACTGATTAGTCAGCAGATTTCAGCTGATTAACTCACAACCACACTTCACACTTGCCCTTTCAGCTCATTAGGGGTCATTTTTAGTTACCACAACATTACGACAAGTGTACGGGCTTGATCATTCCCTCTTCTCCAAGAAACGATCCTAACGGTGGACCGAAATCTATAAATACCCATCACATTTTCACTCATTCCTCACAAGAATCTGATCAATTGTGCTCTAAGTTGAAACCTTTGTTTCATACCTGAGCTATTTTGATCTAGATTAGCATTCGGGGACCCTTCGTAAGTGTTCCTTCGTTCTTTTATTGCTTTTCGAGTCCGAAAGTCAAACTTTGTTTGACTTTCTGCGTTGACCAGTTTATGGTCAATACGAAGTTCGTTTGAACTTCGCAACATGATTGTAATCACGATGGTTATAGTCCCTTGTGACTATGCCTACTGATTACCACGTTGTCTAGGGTCGTAAGGGTAAGCGATCTAATAAATCGCTTATACCTTCGAACCCGACCCATTTGGTCGATCATTAGGATCCGACCAAACACATTAGGTGACCATAGTATATAGGGAATAACCCTCTGAGGTTATACCTTATGGTCGCTTCGTTTAAATAGTTGTATGATATGTAGTTTATATGCCTTAGGTAAATTACCAAAATACCCCTTTGATGCCAAAATTCGTTTTAAACATATGTAACATAACTTTTGACATCTAAACTGATTTGACAACCATATTAGACATGTTAAGGCATATTTTACTTGTCATAGGACTAGTTAGGCGTTCCGAACGCGTTTTACGCGAACGACGCGTTAAAGTAGCATAAGCTACCTAAACGGGTCGTAATGGGTCACAAGCACTTAGGTTAAGTTTCGTTTTAGTATGTGGGCTTTGTTAAACCATATTACATGAGTCTCCATACTCGTTTGGTTTACGAACCCTCATTCTATCCGATCCTCCGATATTAGGTCCGGGTTATTAACTATATTAGGTGTCGTTTGATTCCGTGATCTCTAGCATTGCTTGGTGGTTATCTTAAGACTTCTGAGCAATCTCAAGTAAGTACATAGACCCCTCTTTTACTGTTTTCCAAACTGTTTTGGGGTGAAACACATGTGCCTACTTGTTACTTTCGTGCTTTCCTGCTTTCACATCGTATACTTGCTATGTTCATTAGTACATTTATAGTACATGATTTCATTGTGTTCATGCTATGTATGTCCATTGTGTGCATACTTAGTACATTGTTTTACATTACATTACATTTCATGCTATGTATGTCCATTGTGTGCATACTTAGTACATTGTTTTACATCACATTTCATGCTATGTATGCCCATTGTGTGCGTACTTAGTACAGTTGTTTTCATCACATGATTACATTTTGTTATGACATTTGGGTTGTTTACAATGGAACAATACATTCTTTAACATTAGCTACGCCGTTCGTTAGTAGGTAGTGGTACGATAGGAATTGACAACTCCTGTTCCTGAAATCCTGGGTTTGTTTGGATTGGAAGGAATGACCGAATTCGATATACATAACTTAGATAAACCTTTAATTTGTTTAAGGGTTTATCGCCACAGTCTCAAGGCTTGGATGTATGCATTTTCACAATACCGCATAAATGTTTGTATCAGTAAAGCATGCATTTGTTCCACAAAACATAACTTTGATTTAAACCATGTTTTACTTCAATACCTTGCTTTTGTGCATTTTACATATGGTTTAGTTGATATATTTCACTTACCATACATGATATTTTTGGGTAAACATCACATGATCTACATTAACATAAACATTTTGACATTGATATACACATTTAGTGGTTTACATTGGACATAGACATTTCAATATGGTTTACACATTAACACATGACAATTCATTTATACATGAACAATTTACATTGATGGTTGGTTTGGGTAAATGATTCGAGTAACGAGGCGTGTGTAATATAATACCATGGTGGATACGCCGCTGGTACTTCCTATAAATAAGTGTTTGTATGATATTTCATGTCGTAGCGTTACTTAAATCATTTCAATATTTGACATATTACATTTTACATAAACAACTTATTTTCACAAGACATTGATTCACAAAACAACTTATCTTATACAAACTCATTTTTACTTGGTTATTCATTTAACCTTACATTATTCTCTTATTTATACATATCATTGCTTTTTAATGATTTACAAAACAAAACAACATACAAGGTTCATGACTGACTGTTATTAAACAATTTTTCCTAAACTTATAAGTCATGAATCCTATTTACACAAAACCTATGTATCTCACAGGCATTTTTATGCTGACGTACCTATTTTCACATGTGTTTTCAGGAGCTTTTCCATAGGATGATGATCGTGACACTAGGGCGGACCTGTGCCTTAGAGACATAAAAAGAAGATAGACTTAGTTTAATTATGTTCTGAACTCTTTATTTCCTATTTAAGACAATGTAACTCTTATGTTTATAAATGAAATACAACTTTGAATGCCATGGTTATGAAACAATTAATTCTGTTACAACACTCCCCGACGTTTCCGCCGCGGTTGCATGTTATACGCGGTCGGGGTGTGACAGAAGAGTTGGTATCAGAGCCAATGGTTATAGGGAATTAGGTTATTAGTAATGCTTTGACCTAGACTATAACCTTTCTAGGACCCTAACACAAGTTATCTTGTGTTTAGATCTTAAAACATGCACATCACCTATCCTTAGGTGGTTATCAAAACAAAAACCAAATTTTTTCGAAACGATTTTTGAAAACCAATCATCTGTTTTTGGATGATTCATTACAAGGTTTTGAACCCTCTTTTGTAAGGTTTTGAACCCTTCCAGTTTGACTAAATTTTTGGCCTTGTGCCTTCAAATTTTCAAAATCTCGTCAACGTCTTGGGTTTTAAATAATGTGAACACGTGCAAACTGGAAGAGTGAATGCCTGTATGCTGGGTTTTCTGTCTAGGCAAGCACTTCGTATATATCTCATCAGACGCGAGACCAGTTGTGCTTACCTGGGAATTCTTGGGATGAGTGTTCACTTATAGGCGAGCATGTCTTCGTGATACAATATTTTTGATCCATTTACTTTGATTAGTCACTGTGTGTCGTTTGTTTGCTTGGTAATGCGGACGTATGACCACCATCTTTGCTTTTGTTGATTTTGTTTCATCTCATTCTCTTCATCCAATCATCTCACTTGTTTCCTTTCATGTTTTCCTCTTTTAGAATGCCTCCTCGACGCGAAAACCAGATAGCGACTGCCGAGCTGGCAGAAATCATTGCGCAGCAGATGGCTGCCCAATTCCCAAATCTCTTTGATCAATGGCACCAAGCCAACAACAATAACAATGCTCCATGCAAATACAAGGATTTTAACTCGGCTAAACCACTCAAGTTTAGTGGTTCCGAAGGAGTGACTGGGCTTCTTCAATGGTTTGAGAGCATTGAGAATACTTTCCGCCACGTGCAGTGTCCGGATAATCGCAAGGTCGAGTTTTCTCCGAGCGTGTTTCAGAAGAGGGCTCTCACATGGTGGAACGGGGTTATGAGAGACCGTGGTGCAGAAGTTTCTCTCGCACAAACTTGGGCTGAACTTAGGGCCCTTATGATGAGGGAATTATGTCCTCGCCATGAACAGCGAGCGTTGGAGAAAGAATTTGATGACTTGAAGCAAGATAGTGGTGAGCACAGGCCGTATACTGATAGGTTTGAGGAGTTGAGTCTACTTTGCCTGACTATGGTTACCCCACTCGACAAGGCTATCGAAAGATACATCGATGGCCTACCTGACTCGGTGCAAGACATCATTACTGGTAGTAACCCTGCCACACTCCGTCAGGCTATCGAGTTATCAGCGAGATTGACTGAGTCGCATATTCGGAAGAATAAGTTACACCGGAAGGGTGACAAGGGCAAGAAACAGACATCTGACAAAGAAGATAGCAAGAAAGGTCAAAACAAGAATGGAAAGGATTCTGGTTCATCGAAAAGGGCAAGGAAGCGTAAGGCTTCCCAAAACTATGTTGTCACTGCCCAAGCTAACCAGGAAGCTCCCAACCAACCCGCACAACCTACAGCGAAGAAACCCTATTCAGGGAATGCACCTTTGTGCAATAGATGCAACAGTCACCATCAGCCGCAACATCAGTGCCGTTTCTGTACTAACTGTGGGAAGTCGGGTCATCTTGCCGATGTTTGTCGGTTTGCTCAGAATCGCGCAGTTCAGAACCCGGCTCAACAAGTTGCTCAGCCTCCTGCTCAGCAACAGGGTCAAGCTGCACGACCACACTACCCACCAGGTGCTTGTTATAACTGTGGGGATCTGACCCACTACCGTAACCAGTGCCCAAGATTGATGAATGCAAACCAGAATCAGGCTCAAGCTCGAGGGCGAGCTTTTAACTTGAATGCCCAAGAGGCGCAGGCGGACGATCATGTGGTGAACGGTACGTTCTTTATTAATAATCAGCCTTCATCTGTTCTTTTTTATTCGGGTGCCGACAAGAGTTTTGTGTCATTGTCTTTTGAGCCAATGCTTCGCGTGTCTAGAACGAAACTAGGAAAACCCTTGACAGTAGAAGTTGCTAGTGGTGAACCCATTGTTCTTGATTCTGTTCTACGCAACTGCCAGTTAAACCTTAACGACCATCTTTTTCCTATTGACCTCACGCCAATGCAACTTGGAAGCTTCGACGTTATTGTGAGAATGGATAGGTTATCCAAGCATCACGAGGAGGTAGTTTGTTTCGAGAAGATCGTTCGTGTGCCGCTTTCGACAGGCGAGATCCTACAGGTTCAAGGTGAGAAACCGTCTGGTGGTCTCAAGCTCATGTCTTGTTTTAAAGCTCGGAAGTATCTGCGAAAGAACTATGTGGCTTTCTTAGCTCATGTTACAGCAGATAAAGGCAAGGGTAAGTCTATTTCAGATATTCCTGTCGTTCGGGATTATTCTGAAGTTTTCCCTGAAGAGTTACCTGGTCTACCCCCAGCACGCCAAGTCGAGTTCCGCATTGATCTCGTACCTGGTGCAAATCCTATTGCCAGAGCTCCATATCGTCTTGCACCATCTGAGATGCAAGAGTTGTCTAAGCAGCTTCAGGAGCTCTCTGACAAAGGTTTTATCCGTCCTAGCTTTTCACCCTGGGGTGCTCCCGTTCTTTTTTTCAAGAAGAAGGATGGATCATTTAGGATGTGTATCGATTATCGTGAGCTTAACAAGCTTACCATCAAGAATCGATATCCCCTACCACGCATAGATGATCTCTTTGATCAGTTACAGGGCGCTTCTTATTTTTCGAAGATTGATCTTCGTTCGGGGTATCATCAACTTCGGGTGCATGAAGAAGATATTCCCAAGACGGCGTTCCGCACTCGGTATGGGCATTACGAGTTCACAGTCATGCCATTCGGTTTGACTAATGCTCCTGCTGTTTTCATGGACTTAATGAATAGGGTCTGCAAACCTTATTTGGATCAGTTCGTCATTGTTTTTATTGACAACATCTTGATTTATTCTAAGACGCGATCTGATCACGAGCAACATCTTCGTCTTACTCTGGAACTCCTAAAGAAAGAGCAACTTTTCGCCAAATTCTCCAAGTGTGAATTCTGGCTTAAAGAAGTTCAATTCTTAGGACAAATCATCAACGAACAAGGTATTCATGTAGATCCCTCCAAGATCAGTGCGATTAAGGATTGGGATACGCCTACTACTCCCACTGAGGTTCGTTCTTTTCTTGGTCTAGCGGGTTATTACCGCCGCTTCATTGAGAACTTCTCAAAGATTACAGTTCCTCTAACTGCTCTAACTCAGAAGAACAAGCCCTTTGATTGGGGATTCAAGCAAGAGGAAGCTTTTCAAAACTTGAAGCAAAAACTTTGTGACGCGCCTGTTCTGACTTTGCCTGAGGGCAATGATGATTTCGTCGTTTATTGCGATGCATCTAAATTGGGTCTTGGCTGTGTTCTAATGCAAAGGAACAAAGTCATAGCATATGCATCGAGGCAGTTGAAGATACATGAGAAGAATTACACCACTCATGATCTTGAGTTGGGTGCAGTTGTTTTCGCTCTTAAGATCTGGAGACACTATTTGTACGGTACAAAATGTGTGGTTTTCACGGACCACAAAAGTCTTCAGCATATCTTCAACCAGAAAGAACTCAACATGAGGCAACGACGTTGGGTTGAGCTACTAAACGACTATGACTGCGAAATTCGCTACCATCCTGGTAAGGCGAATGTCGTAGCCGATGCATTGAGTCGTAAGGAACGTACTAAGCTTCATTGTGTACGTGTTCAATCTGTTATTCAAGCTCGATCCGATAGCCAAGCACGCATTTCTCAGGCTCAACAATCTTGTGTTTCACAAGGTTTGATGGATAAGGAATTTCCCTATGACATAACACCTGATCTGGAACTGAAGGACAATGGATCGTATTACTTCATGGGCCGTTTGTGGGTCCCAAGCCAGGATGATCTTCGTACCTTGCTTATGGATGAAGCCCATAAGTCTCGTTATTCTATTCATCCGGGCTCCGATAAGATGTATAAGGATCTTCGTATTCATTATTGGTGGCCTGGTATGAAGAAAGACATTGCCTTATACGTATCAAAATGCCTTACTTGTCTTAAGGTTAAGGCTGAACATCAGCGTCCTTCGGGTTTATTGGTACAACCAGAAATCCCAGTTTGGAAATGGGAAAACATTACTATGGACCTCGTTACCAAACTTCCACGCACAAAGAAAGGTCATGATGCCATCTGGGTAGTTGTTGATCGTCTTACTAAGTCAGCGCATTTCTTGCCAATCCGTGAGGATTTTCCTGCTGACAGACTTGCTAAAATCTATGTGGATGAAATTGTGGCTCGACATGGTGTTCCTTTGAACATCATTTCTGACAGAGATGCTCGTTTCACTTCTCATTTTTGGAGAACCATGCAATCTGCTATGGGGACCCAACTTAATCTGAGTACGGCTTATCATCCGCAAACGGATGGTCAATCTGAAAGAACAATCCAGACTCTGGAGGATATGCTTAGAGCTTGTGTGATCGACTTTGGTGGTAGTTGGGATTCACATCTTCAGTTAATTAAATTCTCCTACAACAACAGTTATCACACCAGCATCAAAATGGCTCCTTTCGAGGCTCTCTATGGTCGAAAATGTCGTTCACCAGTCTGCTGGAATGAGATCGGCGAGGCTCAACTTACTGGACCTGCCCTCATTTTAGAGACAACTGACAAGATCAAGAAAGTTCGTGATAACCTTCAGACAGCTAGAAGCCGTCAAAAGAGTTACGCGGATCCAAAACGCAAGCCCTTGGAATTTCAAGTCGGTGATCGAGTATTACTTAAGGTCTCACCTTGGAAAGGTGTGATCAGATTTGGAAAGAAAGGAAAACTTGCACCAAGATACGTTGGACCATTCAAGATCGTCGAAAGAATCGGTAAGGTAGCCTACAGACTTGAGTTGCCTCCTGAACTTGGAAATGTTCATCCAACTTTTCACGTGTCCAATCTCAAGAAGTGTTTAGCTGATGAGAACCTCCACATACCACTTGACGAAATTCGTGTTGGTAAAACACTGAAATTTGTTGAGAAGCCAGTGGAAATCATGGAACGTGAAGTCAAGTGGCTTAAACGCAAGCGCATTCCTTTGGTCAAAGTTCGCTAGGAAGCTAAACGTGGACCCGAGTTTACTTGGGAACGCGAAGATCAAATGAAGGCGAAATATCCGCATCTTTTCCCACGAGTTTCCTCTAAATAAATTTCGGGACGAAATTTCCACAAGTAGGGGAGACTGTAACATCTGTGCTTGTAATCATTATGAACAGTTCAATTGTCAATAAAACAATGTTATTTGATCCCAATGTTTGTTTGGTTGTGTTTTACATTTTTCATGTTTTGACTTTTATTCAATTTCAAACTCTATATCGCTTTCTGGAAAGTTATACGCAAACTGGTGTGTAAACGTAATCAGTTTAATGCAACAAATACTCCGGAACATCAACATATACTCAACATACCTTAAATAACCTTTACATAACTTATAAATAAGTTTTGAAGGCTTTGGTATGGAAAAAACAAGTTAATTCGCTTACAGGGACTAAACTTGACAAACTGCGAAAGTATGCCAATTTGAACTGTAACAGACATTCCGGAACATGACCATAAGTTAAACATACCATAAATATCATTTTCATAGCTTAGAAATAGGCTTTGAGGGGTTCGGTATGCTAAAATAAACTTTTGGGTCATTCAGGGACTAAAAGCGTCAAAAAGTGCACAAGTTTGCATTTTTGCGCATAACTCACGTTCTGAATACATCCGGACATCCAAAAATTTATGTAAGCACTAAAATATTTTATTTTAGTGTTTGGCATAAGAAAAATCCATTTGTCGCGTCATTTAGATCGTTTTTCGCGCTTGTGCGCATTTCGTCGTAATTAAGCGAACATCGCGTTTGTACGACCAAACGAACCAACATCCGACATATTTTTGAGCATGTTTCATGTCCACAATGTTTAGGCATCATTTTAGGGCCTTAAAGTTGGCTTTACGGGCCTTAGAAGTGTCGGAAATGGCCTTAAACACATGCAGGGACCAAAACTGTCATTGCTGAAACTTAATTCTGATATGTGCAGGCCAGGCGGCCCGCGTAAGATCTATGTGATGGGATTTTAACATGTTCATCAAAGTAATTTCATCCATATGAAATAAAAACGCAGCGGAAAACAAGTTTAAAACATGTCACTTTTATAAGATATAAAACCATTTATATGCAAAATCCCAAAACCCGGATCCATATATGAGATGTATACTATCAAACACAACCATAGGATGTTTAGAAAACTACCTTCTTGAAGTACAAGGAGTAATGGATATGAAGAAGGTGATGCTTCTTGAACGGTTGCCTTCAAGTGTAGAAAACCTCAAGCTTGTATACCCCAAGCCTTCCAACAAACACTCTAGTTTTAGCTAGGATTTCTACACTTATGAACTCACTATTGAAACCCTCTTGAAAACCATCATATGGCCGAAAATATGAGAGGAGGTTTTGGAGTTCTTGCACTTGATATATGAACTTGAAACTCTCCACTAGATCAACCATACATGACCTGATTTATTTAGAGTCTTACACTTGATTTTTCAAATAAAAATCAACTCTTGGATGATCATGTTGAGGCCGAAAATATGCAGCCATTTTCAGCCATTTTCTTCAAGCTCTCTTATTCAAATATTCATCAAAATGAATAAATAAGACATGAGAGATTTGCCACCCACATTGCCCAATAGGAGATCAACTAACACATGCATTTGCATGCAATATGATTGGCCAAGGAACTTAGGGAAGACCATCCAATCAAAATGCCTCTAACTTATGACAACATGCATGGAACCTTATTGGACAAGAATATTTTGGGAAGACCCCATGGGGGGGGGGGGGGTGGCGGCCAAGCTTTTATAAAAAAAATACAATTTCTTTTATATAAAATATAAGTCTTGCATATATATTTTATAACTTTTATAAAATATAACATCATATGTTATAAGACTTATGCTATTTTTATGATGTTATTTAACCCATTAAATAACAAAATAAAATATTCTCTCAAAATAAATTATCCATATAATTTATTAGTTTGTCAAGTGCAATTATTTAGAAAACCAATTTCTAAATATTCTAAGTGTTGATATTTATTTATTTGATCATATCATAAATAAATATTGTAAGTGTTTGTCTAGCTTGTTATTGGGTATGACTCGACTTGGATCATAACGTACTAGCCACATCAATTTAATATGTGTCTTGGGCATACAGAGTCCAACAATCTCCCACTTGCACAAGATACATAGAAGATTGACGCAAGTAGTAAATAACTCCTAACTACGGTTTACTACCCCTAATACGTATGACTATATGTGCCATTCAATAACATCATCCCCTTCAAGTCCCTTACTTGAACATGATTTAGGTGAATCTATCATTTATCCTTTCGTTACAGATGTCATGTTAAATCCAGAGACATAGAGTGATCACTCTCTGTTGATTTAACTTTTGCAGGCCTTAGACATCTTACTCTCAACGAATAAGAGGAACAAATCCCATCTTGACTACATACGTCTCTCACAATCACCTTGTACCACACCTGAGCTTAGCCTTATGTACTGTCATATTATTGACAGCGAAGAAAAAGTCAAGGTATAATATTTGGTGAATATCAAGACCCAATATGTATCTCAGGTCTGAGGATACTATGATATTCTCCTTTACTCAAATTTACTTATGACCAATCACAAATGATTCCATGCAGTAATATTTGAGAGCGAGTCAGTCCAATATTTGTATCCCACAAATATCTATGAACCTTGGCAGCAACGCCTTGCTCTATATTCATACTTCATGAATATCTACCAATCCAAGTTCATAATAGTCTTACATTCATATTTGTTCCCACAATTATGATCGACTACAGACATTTAGAATAAGTAACTTATTCACGGATTTAAACATGCTAATATGGAACATAACTCAACATACCATAAAGAGTTATAATAACAATTGTTCCAATATCCAAATACAAAATAGATCAAATCCAATCACTAGAATATCGAAGTCCTAAGGCACAAGTATGACCCTTTCATGCTTTGCCCTTTCAAGGAGCTTCGTGAGTGGATCCGCAATATTTTGATCAGTGTGAACTTTGCGAATACATATCTTTCTCTTTTCAACTTCATCCCTTATGTAGTTGAAACTCCGCTCAATGTGCCTAGTCTTTTGATGTACACGAGGTTCCATGATTTAAGCAATCACACCATCGTTCTCACAAAGATCACTAGGGTCCTGAATGGTAGGGACTACCCCTAGATTGGTAATAATTCAAGTGGCAGATCCATATGAATTATCTCGATCAATGAAGCGGCGATGTATTATGATTCTGTAGTGGACAATGCTACCCTGTTTGTGATCGAGAACCATCTTGATCAGTTTGGAAACTCGTATCCATGTAACCCTTTACAACGAATTCCGAAACTCGCATCCTTGTAACCCTTTTACAACGAGTTCTTTTTCACCAGATCCATATATTAGAAATATATCCTTAGTCCTTCTAAGGTATTTCAATATACTTTCTAATAGTCACCCAATGACTGTTACTCGCTGGTATCTTTTCGTCATGCCTAAAGCGCATGACTTGTCCGTTCCAGTACATATCATTACATACATAATGAATCCTATAGCTATCGCATATGGGATTCCTTTCAATCTTTCTTGCTCATCCTTTGAGCTTGGACATTGAAACGCTTTCAATATTGTCCTCTCTTTGAATAGGTACCAAACCTTTCATAGAGTTCTTCATCTTGAACCTTTTCAAGACTTTGTCAATGTATGCACTTTTGTTTAAACCTATCTAGCGCCTTGACCTATCCTTACAGATCTTTATTCCTAAATATAGGCGACTTCACCAAAATCCTTAATGGAAAAACAACTTTCAAGCCAGGCTTTTACATCCTCCAAGGTTGGAATGTTATTTCCAAATAGTAGAATGTCATCGACATACTATACTAAGAAGGTAATAATGCTCCCACTAGCCTTCTTATACACACAAGCTTCATTGTCGTTCTTGATGAATCCATATTCCTTAATTTCTTCATCAAAACGGTGATTCCAACTTCTAGATGCTTGTTTCAATCTATAGATTGATTTATTTAACTTGCACACTTTGTTAGGATGTTTTGGATCGACAAAACCTTCAGGCTTAACTATATAGACATCTTCCTCAAGATATCTATTAAGGCAAGTCGTTTTGAGATCCATTTGCCAAATCTCATAATCATATTGTGCAAGTATGGCAAATGATATCCTAGTTGACTTTAGCATCGCCACGGGCGAGAAGGTCTCATCATAATCAACCCTTTGAGTTTGAGTGAAACCTTTTGCTACAAGTCTCGCTTTACAAGTATCCAAGTTACCATGCATTACAATTTTCTTCTTGAAAACCCACTTACTTCCAACTACTTTAGAGTTAAGTGGTGGCACAACCAATTCCCATACTTGGTTGTCATACATGGATTGCATCTCTACGTTCATAGCCTCAAGCCATTTGTCGCAATCAGATTTTGACATTGCATCATGGTATGTGGTTGGTTCATGTGAATCTACCACATAGCATCCATCCATAAAAAATCCATATCTTTCAGGTGGATTACTAATTCTACCAGAGCTGTGCACGTTTTGTGTATGTTGATCAACCATTTGATCATCTTCAACAACCTCTTGTTGAGTGCTAGTATCAACCAAACGTGTATCGGCTTTTGGTTCCTGATCCTCATCAAGTTCCATTGTTCTAGTAGTTCCTTCCATTAGGAACTTATCTTCCAAGAACTTTGCCTTTCGAGCAACAAATACTTTTGCTCTGTTGGATCGTAGAAATAATATCCTATATCATCTTTAGGATATCCTACGAAGATACACTTAGTGGATCGTACTTCCAACTTGTTTGGGGTGTATTGCTTCACATAAGCTTCACAACCCATACTTTTAAATATGATAATGATGGAACCTTTCCATGTCATATTTCAAAAGACGTCGTATCCACTTTCTTGGTTGGGGCCATATGGGCCACGGAGAGCAAAGCGTAACCCCAAAGTGATAGAGATAATGCGCTCCTAGCCATCATAGATCGAACCATATCTAATAGAGTTCGATTCCTCCTCTATCAAAACGAAGAACTTTAAAAGAGTTGATTTTGTACTTCAATTTTGAAGATTCTGAACGTTTCAAAACTTCTTATTTGTGTCAAGTACACATAACCATAACTAATATAGTTGTCGGTTAAAGTAATGAAGTATCTTTCACCATACCTAGTCATTGGCTTAAAAGGATCACATACATTCTGTCACACCCCGACCGCGTAAAACAACAAATCGCGGCGGAAACATCGGGGCGTGTTGTAACAGAATTAATTGTTTCAAATCCATGGCATACAAAGTTGTCTTTTATTTATAAACAAAGGTGTTACATTGTTTTAAACAGGAAATTAAAGAGTTCAGAACATAATTAAACATAGTCTATCTTATTTTAAAGTCTCTAAGGCACAGGTCCGCCCTAGTATCATGATCAACATCCTATGGAAAAGCACCTGAAAACACATGTGAAAATAGGTACGTCAGCATAAAAATGCCTGTGAGATACATAGGTTTGTGAAAATAAGATTCATGACTTGTATTTGAGAAAATGTTTAGTCATGAACCTTGTTATTTGCTTTGACTTGTAAATCATTTGAAAACAATAAGATCAGATGATATGTATAAGTACATGTCAGATTAAATAGATAACCATGTAAAAATGTGTTTGTATAAGATAAGTTGTTTGTAAATCAATGTCTTGTGAAAAGTATGTTATTTTTATAAAATGTTATATGTATCAAACTGAAATGATTCAAATAACGCTACGCCATGTAATACCATACAAACACTTATATATAGGAAGTACCAGCGGCGTATCCACCATGCTTGTATCATATTACACACGCATCGTTACTTAATCACTTAATCAAACAAAACCAACCAATGTAAGAAGTCTATGTTTAAACAAATTGTCAAATGTATTGAATAATATGTCAAGTGTAAATCATGTCAAATGTCTATGTCAAATATCCATGTCAAATGTCTATGTCAAATATCCATGACAAATGTCTATGTCAAAATATCCATGTATGGCAAGTGAAATGTCTCAACTAAACCATATGCACAAAAACAAAGTATTGAAGTAAAACTTGGTTTAAATCAAAACTATGTTTTGTGTAAATGCATGCAACTATTTAATATGAACATTTATGTGGTATTGTGAAAATGCATACATCCAAGCCTGGCGACTGTGGTGATAAAACCCTTTAAACAAATTAAAGGTCTATCTGTCTTAATGTCAACGAATTCGGTCATTCCTTTCTGTCCCCTTACCCTGGGATGTCCGGAACGGGAGTTGTCAATTCCTATGGTACCACTACCTACTAACGAACGGCGTAGCTAATGTTAATGGATATATTGTCCCATGTAAACAAACCAAATGTCATAACAAAATGTGAGCATGTGAAAACAATGCACTAAGTATGTAATCAAATGAACATACATAGCGTGAAATGTCATGTAAAACGATGTACTAAGTAATGCACACAATGGGCATACCTAGCATGAAATGTCATGTAAAACGATGTACTAAGTAATGCACACAATGGGCATACCTAGCAGGAAATGTCATGTAAAACAATGTACTAAGTAATGCACACAATGGGCACACCTAGCAGGAAATGTCATGTAAAACAATGTACTAAGTAATGCACACAATGGGCACACCTAGCAGGAAATGTCATGAAATCATGTACTATAATGTACTAACGAACATAGTATGTATATGATGTGAAAACAGGAAAGCATGAAAGTAACAAGTAGGCACATGTGTTCCACCCCAAAACAGTTTGGAAAACAGTAAAAGAGGGGTCTATGTACTCACTTGAGATTGCTCAGTTGTCAAAAGATAACCACCAAGTAATGCTATAGATCTCAGAATCAAACGGCACCTAATATAGGTAACTATGTTAATAAACCGGACCTAAATCGGAAGATTGGATAGAATGAGGTTTCGTAAACCAAACGAGTGTAGAGACTCGTGTCATTTGGTTTAACAAAGCCTACATACTAAATGAAACTTAACATAATTGTTTACGACCCATTACGACCCGTTTAGGAAGCTTATGCTACTTTAACGCGTCGTGCGCGTGAAACGCGTTTGGACCGCCTAACTAGTCCTATGACAAGTATTATATGCCTAAACATGTTACATAATCAGTTACGTGACAAAAGTTTAGGTTACATATGCTTAATTACCAATTATGTATGAAAAGGGTATTCTGGTAATTTACCTAAGGCATATAAACTACCTATCATATAACTACTTAAACGTCGTGACCATAAGGTATAACCTCGGAAGGTTATTCCCTACACTATGGTCACCTAATGTGTTTGGTCGGATCCTAATGATCGACCAAACTGGGTCGGGTTCGAAGGTATAGGCGATTTATTAGATCGCCTACCCTACGACCCTAGACAACGTGGTAATCAGTAGGCATAGTCCCAAGGGACTATGACCATCGTGATTACAATCACGTTGCGAAGTTCAACCGAACTTCGCATTGACCATTACTGGTCAACGCTGAAAGTCAAACAAAGTTTGACTTTCTGACTCGAAAAGCAGTAAAAATAAGGAAAAGGACGAAAGAATACTTACGAAGGGTCCCCGAATGCTAATCTAGATCAGTATAGTTCAGGTATGAAACAAGGTTCCAACTTAGAACACAACTAATAAGATTCTAGTGCTTAAAAACAATGAAAGGCATGGGTTATATATAGTATTCGGGTAACCGTTAGGATCGTTTCTTGAATAACGTGATCGAATCTCGTGCGTACACTTGTCGGAAAGTTATGGTGCCACAAATGCTCCTTAACTTAGTGACACATCACTTAAAACATGTGGTTAAGGATTGATTAGTTGCAACTTGCATTTAGAAACATTGAATCTGTCCAGCAAGTCAGTCGCGTAGCGCGACGGATAAGCCACATGGGCTCGCGCTACGCGAGCACCTCTCCTGAATCAGCAAGTTTTGAAAGTTGGCAGCAATGGTCCCTGTTGTGTTTTAAGCGATTTTCGATGCGTTTGAACCCCGTTAGCCTCATTTCAAGGCTCTAAAATGAAGTTAAAGTATAGGGAACTCAAAACATGTTCAAAAATATCTCGGATGTCGGTTCGTTTGGCCGTACGAACGCGATGTTCGCTTAATTACGACGGAACGCGCATAAGCGCGAAAAACGATCCAAATGACGAAACAAATGGATTTTTATTAAGGCGAACACTTAAATATAATGTAGTCATGCTTACATAAATTTTTGGATGTCCAGATGTATTCAGAACGTAAGTTATGCGCGAAAATGCAAACTTGTGCACTTTTTGACACTTTTAGTCCCTGAATGTCCCAAAAGTTTATTTTTGCACACTAAACCCCTCAAAGCCTATTTCTAAGCTATGTAAAGGATTTTTAAGGTGTGTTTAACTTATGGTCATGTTCCGGAATGTTCGTTACAGTTCAAATTGACATACTTTCGCAGTTTGTCATATTTAGTCCCTGTAAGCGAATTAACTTGTTTTTGCCATACCAAAGCCTTCAAAACTTATTTCTAAGTTAGGTAAAGGTTATTTAAGGTATGTTGAGTATATGTTGATGTTCCGGAGTATTTCTCGCATTAAACTGAGTACGTTTACGCACTAGTTTGCGTATAACTCTCCAGAAAGCGATGTAGAGTTTGAAATTACATAAAAGTCAAAACATGAAAAATGTAAAACATAACAAAACAAACATTGTGATCAAATAACATTATTTTATTGATAATAGAACTGTTCATAGTTATTACAAGCACAGTTGTTACAGTCTCCCCTACTTGTGGAAATTTCGTCCCGAAATTTATTTAGAGGAAACTCGTGGAAAAAGATGTGGATATTTCGCTTTCATTTGATCTTCGAGTTCCCAAGTAAACTCAGGTCCACGTTTAGCTTCCCAGCGAACTTTGACCAAAGGAATGCGCTTGCGCTTAAGCCACTTGACTTCACGTTCCATGATTTCCACTGGTCTCTCAACAAATTTCAGTGTTTTGCCAACACGAATTTCGTCAAGCGGTATGGAGTAGTTCTCATCAGCTGTACACTTCTTGAGATTTGATATGTGAAAAGTTGGATGAACATTTCCCAGTTCAGGAGGTAACTCAAGTCTGTAGGCTACCTTTCCGATTCTTTCGACGATCTTGAATGGTCCAACGTATCTAGGTGCAAGTTTTCCTTTCTTTCCAAATCTGATCACACCTTTCCAAGGTGAGACCTTAAGTAATACTCGATCACCGACTTGAAATTCCAAGGCTTTGCGTTTTGGATCCGCGTAAATCTTCTGACGGCTTCTAGCTGCCTGAAGGTTATCACGAACTTTCTTGACCTTGTCAGTTGTCTCTAAAATGAGGGCAGGTCCAGTAAGTTGAGCCTCGCCAATCTCATTCCAGCAGACTGGTGAACGACATTTTCGACCATAGAGAGCTTCGAAAGGAGCCATTTTGATGCTAGTGTGATAACTGTTGTTGTAGGAGAATTCAATCAATTTAAGATGTGAATCCCAGCTACCACCAAAATCGATCACACAAGCTCTAAGCATATCCTCCAGAGTCTGGATTGTTCTCTCAGATTGACCATCCGTTTGCGGATGATAAGCTGTGCTCAGATTAAGTTGGGTTCCCATAGCAGATTGCATGGTTCTCCAAAATTGAGAAGTGAAACGAGCATCTCTGTCAGAAATGATGTTCAAAGGAACACCATGTCGAGCCACAATTTCATCTACATAGATTTGAGCAAGTCTGTCAGTAGGAAAATCCTCGCGGATTGGCAAGAAATGCGCTGACTTTGTAAGACGATCAACGACTACCCAGATGGCATCATGACCTTTCTTTGTGCGCGGGAGTTTGGTAACAAGATCCATAGTAATGTTTTCCCATTTCCAAACTGGGATCTCTGGTTGCTCCAATAAACCAGATGGACGCTGATGTTCAGCCTTAACCTTAAGACAAGTAAGGCATTTTGATACGTATAAGGCAATGTCTTTCTTCATACCAGGCCACCAATAGTGAATACGAAGATCCTTATACATTTTATCTGAGCCCGGATGAATAGAATAACGAGACTTATGGGCTTCATCCATAAGCAAGGTACGAAGATCATCTAGGCTTGGGACCCACAAACGGTCCATGAAGTAATATGATCCATTGTCCTTCAGTTCCAGAGCAGGTGTTATGTGATAAGGGAATTCCTTATCCATCAAACCTTGTGCAACACAAGATTGTTGAGCCTGAGAAATGCGTGCTTGAATATCGGATCGAGCTTGAATGACAGATTGAACACGTACACAATGAAGCTTAGTACGTTCCTTACGACTCAATGCATCGGCCACGACATTCGCCTTACCAGGATGGTAGCGAATTTCGCAATCATAGTCGTTTAAAAGCTCAACCCAACGTCGCTGTCTCATGTTGAGTTCTTTCTGGTTGAAGATATGCTGAAGACTTTTGTGGTCAGTGAAAACCACACATTTTGTACCGTACAAATAGTGTCTCCAGATCTTGAGAGCAAAGACAACTGCACCCAACTCAAGATCATGAGTAGTGTAGTTTTTCTCATGTATCTTCAACTGCCTCGATGCATAGGCTATGACTTTGTTCCTTTGCATAAGAACACAGCCAAGACCCAATTTAGATGCATCGCAATACACGACAAAATCATCATCACCCTCAGGCAATGATAGAACAGGCGCATCGCAAAGCTTCTGCTTCAAGTGTTGAAAAGCTTCCTCTTGTTTGTATCCCCAATAAAAGGGCATTTTCTTCTGAGTTAGAGCAGTTAGAGGAACTGCAATCTTAGAGAAGTTTTCAATGAAGCGGCGATAATAACCCGCTAGACCAAGAAAAGAACGAACTTCAGTAGGAGTAGTAGGCGTATCCCAATCCTTAATCGCACTGATCTTGGAGGGATCTACATGAATACCTCGTTCGTTGATAACATGCCCCAAAAATTGAACTTCTTTAAGCCAAAATTCGCACTTGGAGAATTTGGCGAAAAGTTGCTCTTTCTTCAGGAGTTCCAGAGTAAGACGAAGATGCTGCTCGTGATCAGCTCGCGTCTTAGAGTAAATCAAGATATCGTCAATAAAAACAATGACGAACTGATCCAAATAAGGTTTACAGACCCGATTCATTAAGTCCATGAAAACAGCAGGAGCATTAGTCAAACCGAATGGCATGACTGTGAATTCATAATGTCCATAACGAGTACGGAATGCTGTCTTCGGAATGTCTTCTTCTTGCACCCGAAGTTGATGATATCCGGAACGTAGATCAATCTTTGAAAAATAAGAAGCACCTTGTAACTGATCAAAGAGATCATCAATGCGAGGTAGAGGATATCGATTCTTGATGGTAAGCTTGTTAAGCTCACGATAATCGATACACATCCTAAAGGATCCATCCTTCTTCTTGACAAAAAGAACGGGAGCACCCCAAGGTGAAAAACTAGGACGTATAAAACCTTTGTCAGAGAGCTCCTGAAGCTGTTTAGACAACTCTTGCATCTCAGATGGTGCAAGACGATATGGAGCTCTGGCAATGGGGTTTGCACCAGGTACGAGATCAATGCGGAACTCGACTTGGCGTGCTGGAGGTAAACCAGGTAAATCTTCAGGGAATACTTCAGAATAATCCCGAACGACAGGAATATCTGAAATAGACTTACCCTTGCCTTTATCTTCTGTAACATGTGCTAAGAAAGCCACATAGTTCTTCTGCAGATACTTCCGAGCTTTAAAACAAGACATGAGTCTGAGACCACCGATAGGCTTCTCACCTTGAACCTGCAGGATCTCGCCTGTCGAAAGTGGCACACGAACAATCTTCTTAGAACAAACTATCTCTGCGTGATGCTTGGATAACCAATCCATTCCCACAATAACGTCAAAGCTTCCGAGTTGCATAGGCACGAGATCAATAGGAAAATGATGGTCGTTAAGATTCAACTGGCAGTCGTGAAGAACAGAATCAAGAATAATGGGTTCACCACTAGCAACCTCTACTGTCAAAGATTTGCCTAGTTTCGTTCTAGACACGCGAAGCATTTGCTCAAAAGACAAAGACACGAAACTTTTATCGGCACCAGAATCGAAAAGAACAGATGCAGGCTGATTATTAATAAAGAACGTACCGTTCACCACATTATCGTCAGCCTGTGCCTCTTGGGCATTCATGTTAAAAACTCGGCCTCGAGCCGGAGCCGGATTCTGGTTCTGGTTCTGGTTCTGGTTCTGGTTCTGGTTCTGGTTCTGGTTGGCTAGCCTTGGGCACCGATTCCTATAGTGGGTCAGATCCCCACAATTGTAACAAGCACCTGGTGGGTATTGTGGTCGTGCAGCTTGACCCTGTTGCGGAGCAGCTTGTTGAGCCGGGTTCTGAACCGCGGGATTCTGAGCAGATCGACAAAAATTGGCGAGATGGCCTGATTTCCCACAGTTAGTACAGAAACGGCATGGAAGTTGCGGCTGGTGGTGACTGTTGCATCTATTGCACAAAGGTGCATTCCCTGAATAGGGTCTCTTCGCTGGAGGCTGTGCAGGTTGGTTGGGAGCTGCCTGATTAGCTTGGGCAGTGATAGCAAAATTTTGAGAAGCCTTACGCTTCTTTGACCTCTTCGAAGAACCAGAGTTCTTTCCATTCAAGTTTTGACCTTTCTTGCTATCTTCCTTGTCAGCCGACTGCTTCTTGCCCTTGTCACCCTTCCGGTGTAACTTGTTCTTCCTGATCTGCGACTCAGTCAATGTCGCAGATAACTCGATCGCCTGACGAAGTGTGGCAGGGTTACTACCAGTAAGAATGTCTTGTACCGAGTCAGGTAGGCCATCGATGTATCTCTCGATAGCTTTGTCGAGTGGGGTGACCATTGTTGGGCAAAGCAGACTCAATTCTTCAAACCGATCAGTATAAGCCCTGTGCTCACCACTATCTTGCTTCAATACATCAAACTCTTTCTCCAACGCTCGCTGTTCATGGCGAGGACAGAATTCCCTCATCATAAGGGCTCTAAGTTCAGCCCATGTCTGTGCGAGAGCAACTTCTGCACCCTGGTCTCTCATAACCCCGTTCCACCATGTCAAGGCCCTCTTCTGAAAAACGCTCGAGGAGAACTCGACCTTGCGATTATCCGGACACTGCACATGGCGAAAAGTATTCTCTATACTCTCGAACCACTGAAGAAGCCCAGTCGCTCCCTCAGAACCACTAAACTTGAGTGGTTTGGCCTGGTTAAAATCCTTGTATTTGCATGGAACATTGTTGTTGTTGTTGGCCTGGTTCCATTGAGCAAAGAGATTTGGAAACTGAGCAGCCATCTGCTGCGCAATAATTTCTGCCAGCTCGGCAGTAGCTATCTGATTCTCGCGTCGAGGAGGCATTCTAAAAGAGGAAAACATGAAAAGAAACGAGTGAGATGATTGGATGAAAAGAATGAGATGATAAAAACAAGAATTTGCAAACAGCATAGATGGTGGTCATTCGTCCGTATCACAAAGCAAACAAACGACTCACAGTGACTAATCAAAGTAAATGGGTCAAAAATAATGTATAATGAAGACATGCTCGCCTATAAGTGAACACTCACTCCAAGAATTCCCAGGTAGGCACAACTGGTCTCGCGTCTGGTTGAGATGTATACGAAGTGCTTGCCTAGACAGAAAACCCAGAATACAGGCATTCACCCTTCCAGTTTGCACATGTTCACATTATTTAAAACCCAAAACGTTTGACGGGATTTTTGAAAATTAGAAGGCACAAGGCCAAAAACCAATACTGAAAAGGGTTCAAAACCATAAAACAGAGGGTTCAAAACCTTACAATTGAGGGTTCAAAACCTTGTAAAAATTTATTCAAAAACAGATGATTGTTTTTCAAAAATCGTTTCGGAAAAATTTTGGTTCCTTGTTTTGTTAATCACCTAAGGATAGGTGATGTACATGTTTTAAGATCTAAACACAAGATAACTTGTGTTAGGTTCCTAGAAAAGTTATAGTCTAGGTCAAAGCATTACTAATAACCTAATTCCCTATAACCATTGGCTCTGATACCAACTCTTCTGTCACACCCCGACCGCGTAAAACAACAAATCGCGGCGGAAACATCGGGGCGTGTTGTAACAGAATTAATTGTTTCAAATCCATGGCATACAAAGTTGTCTTTTATTTATAAACAAAGGTGTTACATTGTTTTAAACAGGAAATTAAAGAGTTCAGAACATAATTAAACATAGTCTATCTTATTTTAAAGTCTCTAAGGCACAGGTCCGCCCTAGTATCATGATCAACATCCTATGGAAAAGCACCTGAAAACACATGTGAAAATAGGTACGTCAGCATAAAAATGCCTGTGAGATACATAGGTTTGTGAAAATAAGATTCATGACTTGTATTTGAGAAAATGTTTAGTCATGAACCTTGTTATTTGCTTTGACTTGTAAATCATTTGAAAACAATAAGATCAGATGATATGTATAAGTACATGTCAGATTAAATAGATAACCATGTAAAAATGTGTTTGTATAAGATAAGTTGTTTGTAAATCAATGTCTTGTGAAAAGTATGTTATTTTTATAAAATGTTATATGTATCAAACTGAAATGATTCAAATAACGCTACGCCATGTAATACCATACAAACACTTATATATAGGAAGTACCAGCGGCGTATCCACCATGCTTGTATCATATTACACACGCATCGTTACTTAATCACTTAATCAAACAAAACCAACCAATGTAAGAAGTCTATGTTTAAACAAATTGTCAAATGTATTGAATAATATGTCAAGTGTAAATCATGTCAAATGTCTATGTCAAATATCCATGTCAAATGTCTATGTCAAATATCCATGACAAATGTCTATGTCAAAATATCCATGTATGGCAAGTGAAATGTCTCAACTAAACCATATGCACAAAAACAAAGTATTGAAGTAAAACTTAGTTTAAATCAAAACTATGTTTTGTGTAAATGCATGCAACTATTTAATATGAACATTTATGTGGTATTGTGAAAATGCATACATCCAAGCCTGGCGACTGTGGTGATAAAACCCTTTAAACAAATTAAAGGTCTATCTGTCTTAATGTCAACGAATTCGGTCATTCCTTTCTGTCCCCTTACCCTGGGATGTCCGGAACGGGAGTTGTCAATTCCTATGGTACCACTACCTACTAACGAACGGCGTAGCTAATGTTAATGGATATATTGTCCCATGTAAACAAACCAAATGTCATAACAAAATGTGAGCATGTGAAAACAATGCACTAAGTATGTAATCAAATGAACATACATAGCGTGAAATGTCATGTAAAACGATGTACTAAGTAATGCACACAATGGGCATACCTAGCATGAAATGTCATGTAAAACGATGTACTAAGTAATGCACACAATGGGCATACCTAGCAGGAAATGTCATGTAAAACAATGTACTAAGTAATGCACACAATGGGCACACCTAGCAGGAAATGTCATGTAAAACAATGTACTAAGTAATGCACACAATGGGCACACCTAGCAGGAAATGTCATGAAATCATGTACTATAATGTACTAACGAACATAGTATGTATATGATGTGAAAACAGGAAAGCATGAAAGTAACAAGTAGGCACATGTGTTCCACCCCAAAACAGTTTGGAAAACAGTAAAAGAGGGGTCTATGTACTCACTTGAGATTGCTCAGTTGTCAAAAGATAACCACCAAGTAATGCTATAGATCTCAGAATCAAACGGCACCTAATATAGGTAACTATGTTAATAAACCGGACCTAAATCGGAAGATTGGATAGAATGAGGTTTCGTAAACCAAACGAGTGTAGAGACTCGTGTCATTTGGTTTAACAAAGCCTACATACTAAATGAAACTTAACATAATTGTTTACGACCCATTACGACCCGTTTAGGAAGCTTATGCTACTTTAACGCGTCGTGCGCGTGAAACGCGTTTGGACCGCCTAACTAGTCCTATGACAAGTATTATATGCCTAAACATGTTACATAATCAGTTACGTGACAAAAGTTTAGGTTACATATGCTTAATTACCAATTATGTATGAAAAGGGTATTCTGGTAATTTACCTAAGGCATATAAACTACCTATCATATAACTACTTAAACGTCGTGACCATAAGGTATAACCTCGGAAGGTTATTCCCTACACTATGGTCACCTAATGTGTTTGGTCGGATCCTAATGATCGACCAAACTGGGTCGGGTTCGAAGGTATAGGCGATTTATTAGATCGCCTACCCTACGACCCTAGACAACGTGGTAATCAGTAGGCATAGTCCCAAGGGACTATGACCATCGTGATTACAATCACGTTGCGAAGTTCAACCGAACTTCGCATTGACCATTACTGGTCAACGCTGAAAGTCAAACAAAGTTTGACTTTCTGACTCGAAAAGCAGTAAAAATAAGGAAAAGGACGAAAGAATACTTACGAAGGGTCCCCGAATGCTAATCTAGATCAGTATAGTTCAGGTATGAAACAAGGTTCCAACTTAGAACACAACTAATAAGATTCTAGTGCTTAAAAACAATGAAAGGCATGGGTTATATATAGTATTCGGGTAACCGTTAGGATCGTTTCTTGAATAACGTGATCGAATCTCGTGCGTACTGTAACACCTGTGTCATTTCAACCATCAAACAAAGACCAAACCAATGAAATATTGTATTTCATACTTGGGATTTGTAAAAAATATGTGTATCATTTGCACATATCAACTCTTGTTCGATTTTAAGCTTTAAATCGCTTTCTGGAGGGTTATACGCGCTCTGATGCGTAAATATAACCAGTTTAATCCAAAAAAACACTCCGGAATAGTGAAATAGGCTTAACATACCTTAAATAACCTTTACATAACTTAGAAATAAGTTTTAAAGGCTTTGGTATGGCAAAAACAAGTTAATTCGCTTACAGGGACTAAATATGACAAACTGCGAAAGTATGTCAATTTGAACTGTAACAAACATTCCGGAACATGACCATAAGTTAAACACACCTTAAATATCCTTTACATAGCTTAGAAATAAGCTTTGAGGGGTTCGGTGTGCTAAAACAAACTTTTGGGTCATTCAGGGACTAAAAGTGTCAAAAAGTGCACAAGTTTGCATTTTCGCGCATAACTTACGTTCTGAATACATCTGGACATCCAAAAATTTATGTAAGCATGACTACATTATACTTTAGTGTTCGCCTTAAGAAAAATCCATTCGTCGCATCATTTGGTTCGTTTTTCGCGCTTATGCGCATTCCGTCGTAATTAAGCGAACATCGCGTTCGTACGACCAAACGAACCGACATCCGAGACATTTTTGAGCACAATTTAAGTTCCCTATACTTTAACTTCATTTTAGAGCTTTGAAATGGGGTTAACGGGGCTTAAACGTGTCAAAAATGCATCGAAAACCAAGTTTAGGGGCTGCAGGGACCAAAACTGTAAATCTGCCAAAGTTGTTACCTTACGGACCTCAACATTGGCAGCTTTGAGGTCCGTAAAGCAAGTTCAGACCAGATGCAGAGTACTTAACAGCCTGTTTTCAGCTGTTTTGCACTCCCTAACCCCTTGCCAAGTGTCCAATCCTTATGGTGGTGAGCATTTTGAGGCACCATGACTTTCCGACAAGTGTACGCCTTGGATCGTGCCCTCCTTTCCATGAAACGATCTTAACGGTTCTCCGAATACTATAAATACCCATCCACCCACAACCCCCAAAACCCACAAATCTGATTAAGAAAGCTCTAAGTTGGAACCTTCGTTTCATACCTGAGCTATTTTGATCTGGGTTAGCATTCGGGGACCCTGGGTAAGTATTCTTTCGTTCTTTTCCTTATTTTACTGCTTTTCGAGTCAGAAAGTCAAACTTTGTTTGACTTTCAGCGTTGACCAGTAATGGTCAATGCGAAGTTCGTTTGAACTTCGCAACGTGAGTGTAATCACGTTGGTCATAGTCCCTTGGGACTATGCCCACTGACTACCACGTTGTCTAGGGTCGTAGGGTAGGCGATCTAATAAATCGCCTATACCTTCGAACCCGACCCAGTTTTGGTCGATCATTAGGATCCGACCAAATACATTAGGTGACCATAGTAGGTAGGGAATAACCTTCCGAGGTTATACCCTATGGTCACATCGTTTAAGTAGTTGTATGATAGGTAGTTTATATGCCTTAGATAAATTACCAGAATACCCTTTTCATACATAATTGATAATTTAGCATATGTAACCTAAACTTTTGTCACGTAACTGATTATGTAGCATGTTTAGGCATATAACACTTGTCATAGGGCTAGTTAGGCGGTCCGAACGCGTTTCACGCGAACGACGCGTTAAAGTAGCATAGGCTACCTAAACGGGTCGTAATGGGTCGTAGACACTCAGGTTAAGTTTCATTTAGTATGTAGGCTTTGTTAAACCATATCACACGAGTCTCCACACTCGTTTGGTTTACAAACCCTAATACTACCCAGTCTTCCGATTTAGGTCCGGATATTTAACATAGTTACCTATATTAGGTGCCGTTTGATTTCCGTGATCTCTAGCATTGCTTGGTGGTTATCCTAGGACTTCTGAGCAATCTCAAGTGAGTACATAGACCCCTCTTTTACTGTTTTTCCAAACTGTTTTGGGGTGGAACACATGTGCCTACTTGTTACTTTCATGCTTTCCTGTTTTCACATCATATACTACTATGTTCGTTAGTACATTATAGTACATGATTTTACATTACATTTCATGCTATGTATGCCCATTGTGTGCGTACTTAGTACATCGTTTTACATTACATTTTATGCTATGTATGTCCATTGTGAGCATACTTAGTACAGTTGATTTCATCCCATGCTTATATTTTCTTGATTTCAAAGTATAATTGATTATACATGTTATTACTTATCATTTGACAAACTAAATGACTATCTATGGTTTAAACATTAATTTCTCAAAGAACATAAAATAAACTGTTGAATTGTACTTATTTTATGTTCACCAGACCGATTGTTAGTATGATATAGCGCTATAGGATTTGACACCCCATTCCTGTTGTCATGGAATGTCTGAAACCAATTTGTTGCTCCAACCAAATAGGGATTGCCTTTGTGGTATTTCTATAGTCTCAAAGGTGTATTTTGATGCACCAGGTCTGAATGAATTCTTAAATCACACTATTAAAGTATATTTTTATATACTCTCATGTGTGGTATTGTACAAACCAACATATATTTTGTTAAACATCCAAAGCATATTTTGATATGTTATTTACAAAACCAAAACATAGTTTAATATGTTATTTATCACATCCAAAACATATTTTGATATGTTACTTATGAAACCAAAACATAGTTTAATATGTTACTTACAAATCCAAAGTATACTTTTGATATGCTACTATAAGGTTATTCGTTTAACTTTACATTACTTACAATACATAAACATTTCTACAATTGTTAAACATTACTTTGATGGTTTAGTTGAGACATTTCACTTGCCATACATGATATTTTGACATAGACATTTGACATGGATATTTGACATAGACATTTGACATGGATATTTGACATAGACATTTTGACATTTGTTTGGTTTGATTAAGTGATTAAGTAACGATGCGTGTGTAATATGATACAAGCATGGTGGATACGCCGCTGGTACTTCCTATATATAAGTGTTTGTATGGTATTACGTATTGTAGCGTTATTTGAATCATTTCAGTTTGAGACATAGAACATTTTATACAAGTAACATACTTTTCACAAGACATTGATTTACAAACAACTTATCTTATACAAACTCATTTTTATATGGTTATTCCTTTAACCATACATTATTCACTTATCTATACATATCATCTTATCTTATCGTTTTTCAAATGATTTACAAGACAAAGCAAATTACAAGGTTCATGACTAAACATTTTCTCAAAACATAAGTCATGAAACCTATTTTCACAAACCTATGTATCTCACAGGCATTTTTATGCTGACGTACCTATTTTCACATGTGTTTTCAGGAGATGAAGCATAGGACTTATCAAGACATACTTAGGCGGACCTGTGCCTTAGTGACATTAAAAGATGCAAGACTAGTTAATTATGTTGTACTTCTTTGTTTATTTAGACATTGTAACACTTTCAATCAATAAAACAAAACTTCAATTACCATGGATTTGAGACAATTAATTCTGTTACAACACTCCCCGATGTTTCCGCCACGTTTTGTATGTTCCACGTGGTCGGGGTGTGACACGTACACTTGTCGAAAAGTTATGGTGCCACAAATGCTCCTTAACTTAGTGACACATCACTTAAAACATGTGGTTAAGGATTGATTAGTTGCAACTTGCATTTAGAAACATTGAATCTGTCCAGCAAGTCAGTCGCGTAGCGCGACGGATAAGCCACATGGGCTCGCGCTACGCGAGCACCTCTCCTGAATCAGCAAGTTTTGAAAGTTGGCAGCAATGGTCCCTGTTGTGTTTTAAGCGATTTTCGATGCGTTTGAACCCCGTTAGCCTCATTTCAAGGCTCTAAAATGAAGTTAAAGTATAGGGAACTCAAAACATGTTCAAAAATATCTCGGATGTCGGTTCGTTTGGCCGTACGAACGCGATGTTCGCTTAATTACGACGGAACGCGCATAAGCGCGAAAAACGATCCAAATGACGAAACGAATGGATTTTTCTTAAGGCGAACACTTAAATATAATGTAGTCATGCTTACATAAATTTTTGGATGTCTAGATGTATTCAGAACGTAAGTTATGCGCGAAAATGCAAACTTGTGCACTTTTTGACACTTTTAGTCCCTGAATGTCCCAAAAGTTTATTTTTGCACACTAAACCCCTCAAAGCCTATTTCTAAGCTATGTAAAGGATTTTTAAGGTGTGTTTAACTTATGGTCATGTTCCGGAATGTTCGTTACAGTTCAAATTGACATACTTTCGCAGTTTGTCATATTTAGTCCCTGTAAGCGAATTAACTTGTTTTTGCCATACCAAAGCCTTCAAAACTTATTTCTAAGTTAGGTAAAGGTTATTTAAGGTATGTTGAGTATATGTTGATGTTCCGGAGTATTTCTCGCATTAAACTGAGTACGTTTACGCACTAGTTTGCGTATAACTCTCCAGAAAGCGATGTAGAGTTTGAAATTACATAAAAGTCAAAACATGAAAAATGTAAAACATAACAAAACAAACATTGTGATCAAATAACATTATTTTATTGATAATAGAACTGTTCATAGTGATTACAAGCACAGTTGTTACACATTCGAATGTATGATACCTAAGAAATCTATTGCCCTTTCCCACTAAAGGGTTTCTTAGTCATTTTACCTTGTAAACAAGATTCACATGTATCAAATGAACCAATTTCATTTGTTTCCAAAAGATCATTCTTTCAAAGTGTTTACATGCGACATTTGTTTATATGACCAAGGCGATAATGCCAAAGATAAGTCTCACTCAAATCCATTTTGAGTTTGTTGGTGATTGCTTGGTACATTGAACTATCAAATGATGTATTATTATGAACCAATTCATAACTACCATTTGAAGGCATAGTAAAACATGTCATTCATCGAAATATAAATGTCATTGTTTACAAACTTTAAATCAAAACATATTGTCTCAAAAGGGAAACTTAAATAATGTTCCTAGTCAAACTAGGAGCATTCAAAACATTTTAATACAATTTCCAAACCATTTGGAAGTTTCAAAACATAGTCTCCTTTCTTGTAATGTTTTATTTCTTTTGAACCTTTTGCAACGAATTGCAAACATGAGTTCCACATCCGGTATCTAATACCCATGTGTTAGAAGAGATAACATTAAGGTCAATATGTATTATTAAGATTGTACCTGAGGTTTGCCTAGCATCCCTCTTGTTTTTTTTTTAACTCTTTGAGATAGGTTGGACAATTCCTATTTAAATACCCTATCTCACCACACTCAAAGCATGGATCGTTCATGGCAACCTTTGCCTTCTTCTCTTTTGGTTTCAGTGGTTTCGCTTTAATCTTTCTAATCATTTCCCTTTGAATTACCCGTTTCCATTTGCAACATTTGCTTTGGTGTCGGGGTGATGCCCTTTCTTGTTGCCACCCTCATTGATCGTTAGAATGGATAAAATTCTTTTATCCATATCGAGCCTTTCAAGGTGATCAATGTGGCTTTTCATCTTAAAACATAAGATGATTCCGATTGGGTTTCCTCCATTCGACATGCATGAAGCGCTCGAACGGTTTCGAAGTGTTCTAACCTTAGGAACATTTCCTACAATTGGTTAATCATGTCGTATGCTCATGATGTTCAAAACCTTTTGAATCTCGGGAATCATAATTCCTAACATGAGGCAAGAGGCTTGCGTAGTATCCTCGATATACTTAATCCAATCGTTATAGGCATCTTTATCTTCCATAAGATGTTCATCGGGATTAGGATCGTTTTCTATGATAGGTTACGGACGGTTTGGGTAATATTGTTAGCGGCCATCTACAAAATTTAACAAGGTTCAATTTTAGTATTTTCGATATTATTATATTTTAATCATTAATACCCTTTGTGTCTCATAGACAATTAATAATTAAAATCTAGAATCCAACGTTACATTTAAATATTGGTTAGGTGACCTTTATCCCTCTATTTAAATTAACAAGGTAGTCAACGTTTGACAATTGCAACTCTTTGCAACTTCTAGCCATATGGGATCGGTTAAACATCTTTATGTTTAGTTGGCATGTTTAATCCCATCAACACCGTTTGTTCGCCATGCTTCGGTGACCCTAATTTCATGGTTTCCAAATCAAGTCGTCCAACTTACACACACGTGTGAGTTTATACACATAAGTGGTTAGGTGACCTTTATCCCACAAACATGGTAAACCCACCTCGAATATACAAGTTCCCTCAAATATGGTTAGGTGACCTTTATCCCACAAAAGAGTTCCCAAGTGATTCGAGTGTTGTATAAAAGGATGGTGTTTGACTTGGTTTATAAAAGGGATTTTGAGTTTTCAAAATTCTATTTTAGAAAACTTTATGTACCATATATTTGCATGCATTCAAATCCTTGGTACTTTAGTGAAAATCAATTTTCAAGGTTCTTTTTAATAAAACCCATTTTATTATAAAATCATTAATTTTTAATAACCTTTTATTAACCAATTTTAATGATCTTGTAAAGAACCAATTTCACGCTTGTTGTTGATTATTAGTTTGTTAAGCATGCATATCCAAATATCATCAAAACAATATAAATAAGCAACCACACAAGCACAACACATATATCATTAGGTGCATAACCATAGCCAACTATTTTGACCACACTTGTTAGCCGAAACAAGTGTGCCAAAAGGTCCTTCCTAAAGGGTGAATATTGACACAAATAATGTGTCGTTGAACTCCCACTTGATCCCGCATCCAAATGCTTCAAGTATCCTTCTTGTGTTGTGATTACTCCACTTTCTTTGAGCTTCCAAAATGTACTTTAATGCAGCTCCAATCTCCTTTGGGCTCCGTAAATGTGTTTTGGTTATCGGGCTAAAATCCCGTTTAGAACTATGAAGTCCTTTATGCCCGAATTTGGCAAAACCAAAACCGCATTTTTGTGTGCATCTTCTTTTACAAAATATATCCTAATACATTTTTTCTAGTAAAATAAAATGCACCTAATCTATTTATTTTACATACCAAATGAAAATAAATAAATTACATAACTTTACAAATGGAAGAACAAAAATAATAATTATTACAACCCATTGAAATAATAGATCACAACACAATCATTCAACACAAGGTCATGGCTAGGTCATATGCACCAAAATATATATCCAAATATATATTTATATTAATTTCAAGAAGCATAAAAAAATGGTTCCCTTTTAATAACCATTTTAGGCTATGTCCAAAAAACCGAAAAGGTTAGTTTTGTCCAAACAAACAAATCATCCATATGAAATAATTTTTCAAGATTCATTTATGCATGTAAGAACATAATCTTGAAAAACAAAGGGATAACCATACTTAGAATTTCGGCCATAGGGTTTTCACCAAACCCGAAACCCGAAAATTTTAAGTCTATTGAAGCATGCACTCATATAAGCGGCTCTAGATGCCATTGATGGGATTTTAACATGTTCATCAAAGTAATTTCATCCATATGAAATAAAAACGCAGCGGAAAACAAGTTTAAAACATGTCACTTTTATAAGATATAAAACCATTTATATGCAAAATCCCAAAACCCGGATCCATATATGAGATGTATACTATCAAACACAACCATAGGATGTTTAGAAAACTACCTTCTTGAAGTACAAGGAGTAATGGATATGAAGAAGGTGATGCTTCTTGAACGGTTGCCTTCAAGTGTAGAAAACCTCAAGCTTGTATACCCCAAGCCTTCCAACAAACACTCTAGTTTTAGCTAGGATTTCTACACTTATGAACTCACTATTGAAACCCTCTTGAAAACCATCATATGGCCGAAAATATGAGAGGAGGTTTTGGAGTTCTTGCACTTGATATATGAACTTGAAACTCTCCACTAGATCAACCATACATGACCTGATTTATTTAGAGTCTTACACTTGATTTTTCAAATAAAAATCAACTCTTGGATGATCATGTTGAGGCCGAAAATATGCAGCCATTTTCAGCCATTTTCTTCAAGTTCTCTTATTCAAATATTCATCAAAATGAATAAATAAGACATGAGAGATTTGCCACCCACATTGCCCAATAGGAGATCAACTAACACATGCATTTGCATGCAATATGATTGGCCAAGGAACTTAGGGAAGACCCTCCAATCAAAATGCCTCTAACTTATGACAACATGCATGGAACCTTATTGGACAAGAATATTTTGGGAAGACCCCATGGGGGGGGGGGGTGGCGGCCAAGCTTTTATAAAAAAAAATACAATTTCTTTTATATAAAATATAAGTCTTGCATATATATTTTATAACTTTTATAAAATATAACATCATATGTTATAAGACTTATGCTATTTTTATGATGTTATTTAACCCATTAAATAACAAAATAAAATATTCTCTCAAAATAAATTATCCATATAATTTATTAGTTTGTCAAGTGCAATTATTTAGAAAACCAATTTCTAAATATTCTAAGTGTTGATATTTATTTATTTGATCATATCATAAATAAATATTGTAAGTGTTTGTCTAGCTTGTTATTGGGTATGACTCGACTTGGATCATAACGTACTAGCCACATCAATTTAATATGTGTCTTGGGCATACAGAGTCCAACACTATGTGTATCCTTACGCGGCCCGCGTCAGGCTCCCAGATCAGATAAGACTGATTAGTCAGCAGATTTCAGCTGATTAACTCACAACCACACATTCACACTTGCCCTTTCAGCTAATTAGGGGTCATTTTTAGTTACCACAACATTACGACAAGTGTACGGGCTAGATAATTCCCTCTTCTCCAAGAAACGATCCTAACGGTGGACCGAAATCTATAAATACCCATCACATTTTCACTCATTCCTCACAAGAATCTGATCAATTGTGCTCTAAGTTGAAACCTTTGTTTCATACCTGAGCTATTTTGATCTAGATTAGCATTCGGGGACCCTTCGTAAGTGTTCCTTCGTTCTTTTATTGCTTTTCGAGTCCGAAAGTCAAACTTTGTTTGACTTTCTGCGTTGACCAGTTTATGGTCAATGCGAAGTTCGTTTGAACTTCGCAACGTGATTGTAATCACGATGGTTATAGTCCCTTGTGACTATGCCTACTGATTACCACGTTGTCTAGGGTCGTAAGGGTAAGCGATCTAATAAATCGCTTATACCTTCGAACCCGACCCATTTGGTCGATCATTAGGATCCGACCAAACACATTAGGTGACCATAGTATATAGGGAATAACCCTCTGAGGTTATACCTTATGGTCGCTTCGTTTAAATAGTTGTATGATATGTAGTTTATATGCCTTAGGTAAATTACCAAAATACCCCTTTGATGCCAAAATTCGTTTTAAACATATGTAACATAACTTTTGACATCTAAACTGATTTGACAACCATATTAGACATGTTAAGGCATATTTTACTTGTCATAGGACTAGTTAGGCGTTCCGAACGCGTTTTACGCGAACGACGCGTTAAAGTAGCATAAGCTACCTAAACGGGTCGTAATGGGTCACAAGCACTTAGGTTAAGTTTCGTTTTAGTATGTGGGCTTTGTTAAACCATATTACATGAGTCTCCATACTCGTTTGGTTTACGAACCCTCATTCTATCCGATCCTCCTATATTAGGTCCGGGTTATTAACATAGTTACCTATATTAGGTGCCGTTTGATTCCGTGATCTCTAGCATTGCTTGGTGGTTATCTTAGGACTTCTGAGCAATCTCAAGTGAGTACATAGACCCCTCTTTTACTGTTTTCCAAACTGTTTTGGGGTGAAACACATGTGCCTACTTGTTACTTTCGTGCTTTCCTGCTTTCACATCGTATACTTGCTATGTTCATTAGTACATTTATAGTACATGATTTCATTGTGTTCATGCTATGTATGTCCATTGTGTGCATACTTAGTACATTGTTTTACATTACATTTCATGCTATGTATGTCCATTGTGTGCATACTTAGTACATTGTTTTACATCACATTTCATGCTATGTATGCCCATTGTGTGCGTACTTAGTACAGTTGTTTTCATCACATGCTTACATTTTGTTATGACATTTGGGTTGTTTACAATGGAACAATACATTCATTAACATTAGCTACACCGTTCGTTAGTAGGTAGTGGTACCATAGGAATTGACAACTCCCGTTCCTGAAATCCTGGGTTTGTTTGTATTGGAAGGAATGACCGAATTCGATATACATAACTTAGATAAACCTTTAATTTGTTTAAGGGTTTATCGCCACAGTCTCAAGGCTTGGATGTATGCATTTTCACAATACCGCATAAATGTTTGTATCAGTAAAGCATGCATTTGTTCCACAAAACATAACTTTGATTTAAACCATGTTTTACTTCAATACCTTGCTTTTGTACATTTTACATATGGTTTAGTTGATATATTTCACTTACCATACATGATATTTTTGGGTAAACATTACATGATCTACATTAACATAAACATTTTGACATTGATATACACATTTAGTGGTTTACATTGGACATAGACATTTCAATATGGTTTACACATTAACACATGACAATTCATTTATACATGAACAATTTACATTGATGGTTGGTTTGGGTAAATGATTCGAGTAACGAGGCGTGTGTAATATAATACCATGGTGGATACGCCGCTGGTACTTCCTATAAATAAGTGTTTGTATGATATTTCATGTCGTAGCGTTACTTAAATCATTTCAATATTTGACATATTACATTTTACATAAACAACTTATTTTCACAAGACATTGATTCACAAAACTCATTTTTACTTGGTTATTCATTTAACCTTACATTATTCTCTTATTTATACATATCATTGCTTTTTAATGATTTACAAAACAAAACAACATACAAGGTTCATGACTGACTGTTATTAAACAATTTTTCCTAAACTTTTTTTTTTTGGGTAAAGGGTTACCCCGGTCAAATTTTATATCACTCAAAACAACAAATACACACCAAGTGGGAGCCAAATACACGAACCCCCAGTTCTAAAAAACGACATGCCATATTTGAGTGAACAAGCAAAAACTGCAAACAAAGTAACTAGACAACCGACTACATACTAACTAAAATCATGAAACATTAGCCGCAGTCGTCATCCTGAACCAGTAAACCTCTAGGAAGCCTCCATTCATGCAAGACTCTGGTAGCGTAATTTGTGGCCTTAAACTTCATAGTGTGTAGCTTCATTCGAACTGTATTCAAGATCACTTCAATAAGTTGATTCGTACTCCTTTTCTTTCTAGAAAAAAGACGATAATTCCGCTCCTGCCAGACAAAATATGCGGACGCCCCAACCACTAGCTTCATAATCACATGCTCAGCCTTCTTAGACTCCGCAAACATTAACAAATACGTGTAAATCTCATCTCATGAAGAGTTAATCGATCCCATGTCCACCTTCCTCCTAACGCCATGCCAAATTTGTGTTGCATAAGGACACGCAAAGAACAGGTGTTCATGTGAATCAGGCCCAGATGTGCATAAGGAACAACACATAAGATTGAAATTATAGTTACCCGATGAAGCCCATGTACTTATCACATCCTGTGTCTTCAGTCTTTTGTTAATAAGCAGCCACATAAGAAACGAGTGACGAGGAATAGCTTGAGGATACCACACCAGACTAGCCCAAGACACCTCATTCCGATGAGGCCGAATATCATTCCAAACACACGTAGTTTGATAATCCATATCCATGCCCGATCTCGTTCTCCATACGACCCTATCCTGGACGTTCAGGTGAAAGATTACCGGTTGCATATTATTCAAATCTGGGAACCGAATCAGCCAAGTGTTCGGCCACCTCCAACCTCCCGCATCACACACATTTGCAACTGTAGAGCTCAAGTCAAAACCCGCATTAGCTATCATCCTTGGAGTGATAAACGAGATCAGAGGACAAACGACATCCAATTTATCAAACCAAACCATCGTTCTATTACCATTTCCAATGTTAATCCATATACGGTCACGTATGATAGGTCGAATTTGAAGGATTTTCCTCCATGTCCACGTCTCATTATTTCTACTTGGAATATCCCAGAAACTTCTTTTACGAATACGATACTCATGAATCCATTTGACCCAAAGAGACTCTCGACCCATAAGAATACTCCAAACATGAGCGACCATGAGAGCTATATTCATATCCCACACTCTACGAATCCCCAAACCTCCTTCTTTTTTCGGTAAACACACCTTACTCCATTTCACTTTAGCCTTCCCTTTTATGTTGTTACCCTGAGCCCAAAGAAAACGCCTCATCCTATCCTCCAGCTCCTTAACTAGACGCTTTGGCAAAACAAACATAGAGGCCCAATATTCATGGATGTTAGAACCGAACGAATCAGTTGAAGCCTACCTGCAAAAGATAACGTCTTTGTTTTCCAGTCCGTTATTCTTGATTCCATATTTTCCACTAGCCGCTTGCAATCCTTGTAAGTAAGTCTAGATGTTATTAAAGGGACTCCAAGGTATCGGACAGGCAGCCTACCTTCCTCAAACGACATTATATCACGAATACGGTTCTTCACACCGTTTGACACATTGCAAAAAAAATACAGTGCTCTTATTCATGCTAGGAACCAGGCCCGACATATTCTTGAATGCATTCAAAGACTCCATAATAACTTTAGCTGACGGTTGTGTGACAACCCGTGATTTAGGGCTCTTAATTACGTAATTAACAGGCGATTAACGCGACAATAAATAGTGTTTGAGACGCAAATTAACTTAATTAGGCCTTTGGAGTGCCTAGGAACGTCTAGCCGACTTTACAGTACGCGAACGGTGATTAGCGGAGAAACATGTTAAACGTTAAGTGATAACGAAACGAAACCGGACGAAATACTAACAACGCCTACAAATATTAAATTTTTACGATATATTTTAGCTTCGTAATTAAAATTTAGTGACGACAGGCGAAACCGGATCGAAAAACGGATTAAAGACGACAACGATACAACTTTTTGCGATTATTACCGTAACCGACGAACGGGCGTGCAAACAACGACTACCGACCGCATTTTTGGGTATTTTAATTTTTGATGTTAAACGGAGTTCAGGATGTGACAACGAGTCTCGTAGGAATTACGAGCCACTTACACACGAGATGGGCTTGTGGGCCCTGGGCCCAAGCCCAACACCAACAAGCCTAAACCTACGCATATATATTAGATCTCTCAAGATCTTTTCAAGATTTGATAATCTTGTAAAATCTCTTCAAATCTATACAAACGATTTTTTTGTCTGGCACATAAGATCTCACAAGATTTCTTCAAGGTTTCATCTACCATCTATAAGATCCATCCCCATCTTCACAAACAAAAACACAGACACACATCATCCATCTTCACTCTCTTCTCTCTCGGTTACAATATGCAAACATAGAGCAGTCACATTCCCAAAGAGGAACCCCAGCTGCTCACACCCCCCTGTTGTTCGACCTGCCTGATCGTCGGGCTCCGGCGATGGTGACGGCCGGCGGTGTTTTGTCTAGCAGATCCACTCGAACACCCCACCTTCACCGACAACATCAAGACCCCCCCGGCTCCATGGTCCGACCGGCTCCGCCGGTGACGTCGGAGATGATGACGCGGACTGATGACGAAGGTTGAAGCTGATGATGACGACGCTGCTGAGGAATCGGGTCAGATCTGGCCGAAATCGACTCTGGCCGCTTCATTCCTGTTGACGACGATTATGTTTTTCGATGCTTGTGATAATGTTGACGAGAAGATGGTGATGGTAGGGGGTCGAAGCCGGCGACGGCTGCACATGGTGGCAGCACCGCCGCTCACAACGGCGGTGGTAACTTCTCCGGTCAAGTTCTCCGGTAAATCCTCGTTCCCTTTCATTTTGTTTCTGCTGGAGACTAATGAAGTTGATGGATAGTTGTGTCACTGATGATGATGATATGATTTTTATTTGTTTCGAGAGCGCGGTTCAACACTTCGGTTCGGTTCAACATCAAGTTCGGGTTTGGTCAACTTGGTCAAAGTCAGCGGGTTCGGGTCAGAACCAGAGGTGTTCGGGTTAGCTTCGTTCCGTTCTCACGGTTCGTGGTTTGGTTTGGTCAAAGGTCAGTCAACGGGTCAACCAGTTCGGGTCAGAATCAGTTAAAGTCAACAGCGGCCTCGGTTCGGTTGACTCAGTCAGCGAGTCGACTCAGTCAAGACTCGTCTCAGGTTAACAAGTCCAACTCGGTTCGACTCGGTTCCATACGGCTCGACTCAGTTCAACTCAGTTGACTCGGTCAACTCAGTCAAGCGGCTCGACATTTTGACGGAAGATGGTAAAGATTAGCGACGCATTTTCTTTCGTTATCTCTATAGTTTTGATACTTACGTGACAAACGAGCTCGAACCGACTGTTTATAAATTGCATTTGTTATATAAAGTTTACATATAGTTGAATCTTGATTAAATTGTGTTGAATTTTTGAAAATAAAACGACGACTTGTGTCCCAAAAACAGAGGAAACTCTACCCGTTTTTCGAGAAAATCCGTAAAAAAGAGCGCGTTTTATTATAAAACAAACATCGGATTCAAATGATATTTTGGAAAGACGAATACAAGCATATAGTTTCTTTCGATAACACTTTACTACTTACAATAAATGACGAGTCGGAAATTTATTTACAACAAATAAATATAATTATTATATTTATTATAAACTTCGGAATTTCGACAATTCCTTTATAAAATGAATATATTTTATATATTTATTTCAAGCATCAAACAACTCGTATTCGTTTATACACGTATGACTACTCGAGACGGCTAACACACCTACAACGAGATATTTATATATTTTTATATGAATATTTATTCATTTTAAGTCTCTCGGAAACTAAGTCTTTTGCAAGACTTATTAAACTGCTACTGACATTAAACGAGATTTAACACATATAACTTAATCTTTTCCATTAAGTTAACAACTTACTGTCGAATCGTTCGGCTAACGATTCGGTAGAGCGTGGTGACACATAGACTAGTTACCGCTTTTATTTAGAAACTTATTGTCACACCCTGGCTTTTGCGGAAGCGTGGGTTTATTTGGTGTGACTTCTTAATACCATAGCAACAATCACAACAATACTATATGATAAAATACAAGATGTTCATCCATTAATAAAACTGAGAAAATACCACCATAATATTGTTTCGAAACATCGACATTTGAAATAAGTTACAAACCACAAATTATTTAAAACGTGTTCATAAGACACATAAAAGACTTTGGATAAGACGAGGTTTAAAGACATATAACCCGTCCAGGAGTAGGTTACACCTCTTAAACTTCACAACTCTTGGATGACATCTAATAACCAACGCAGCTAGACATAAGCATACCCTGCCAGATCCTGCTAGTTCCCTGAAATACATGTAGTTTGAAAAATCAACAAAAAGGTTGAGCGAGTTCATGTGTAAGTCTGTGTATATAAACCTTTGTAATATGTCTTGCATGTATAGAAAGTCCCTGGTATGTAGCAATTAAGGAAAAATAAGTCACCAATGGGTTGCAAAGCCAAAGGTAAGTGTGATAAGGTGCGGAAAACTCAAACCTAGCATATTTGTACCGGGCTTCCGGCTGGATGACATAGTCACCTCTATGGGTCACCCTGACCTCATGGGTGTGGGCTCGCTACACCCAAATAGATCTATCACTCATGTCCCTCGGTCCTACGACGAGGATTAATGGCCTTAAGTATGGTGCCCACCTTTCACAGTCTAGTAGTAAACCCTCCTTAAGCTAACCATACCATGTATAAAATGTCTGTAATAGTGTAACATACTTGGTACTCGTTCTCACCAAGAGTGTTTCTTGTATTCTCAAATTTCATTATACTTGGTACTCGTTCTCACCAAGAGTGTTTCTTGTTTTTGTATCCATAATACCATTGTAATATTTGTAACATGTATTTCACCCCGAAGTATAAAACTGAAAACAGTTAAGAGAAAAGGGGGAACATGAACTCACAGTAGTGCGTCTCTAACAAGAAATCTCCCGGTCAACCTGTTGTGCGACGACCTACACGTACTAACTTTTATTAGATGGACGGCCGTGCTTTAGCTTAAGGTTTAATGTCTTGGGAAATAGTTAGGTAACTATTTCGTAGTTACACTTCGTAATTATTTTATAAATATATTCATTCCCAAGGATGGGGGTTTTAATACATGTGTGTTCGTATAACTTCGAAATATATTATTAAGTCTCACTTAATGTAATATATTTTATTTCATTTGACCAAAATACTTTACTTCCAAAATATAAATATTTTTCCCAAAAATATTATATTTTATTCCATAAAATTTCCAAAATAATACTTTGTCAAAATACACACTTATGGGTATTTTCTGAAAATACGTAAGTTATGTTGTAAGGTTCGGGTGATATAAATAATACCGGTGTAACTTAAATATTTACTGTGAAGGCGTTAGCATTATTTTGGAGCCGTGAATATTCAATGTGTTCCAGTAATATTATTTTTACTCTAAAAATAATATTTATGTAGTTCACCAAGTAATCATAAAAATTACACAAGTGTTACTATGAAAATATATATACTAAATATATATTTTAACAAATTTTATTTATGAAAATCCCACCTCCGACACTTGGAAATTTTAGTAATAAAAATTCATGGCGAAGTTTGTTTGGAAAAACAAGTCGAAAATATATTCATAGCACTTGTCGTAAGAATATTTTCCAAGTGTTATATTTCTGGAAAAATTTTGCCAGAGTTTCCTCTGTAACTGGAGGTGGCCACGTTTTTAAGCGTATCATTTTATTTTATAAATTCAACCAACAATAAATATTCATATCAAAACTAGTTTCAAAAGTTTTACACTAACATTCATTCATTAACCACCATGTTTATTATTTTTAGTAGGCTTTTAGTTTTGATCTTATATGTTCATGATTTTTATCCGACAAATTTCTTATTAACTACTTAGATATGAACAATAGGTTGTTTAGAGTCACTTACTACTAGCTCGAGGCTAGGGAAGAAACTAGACGAAAAAACGGGTGGTTAATAGCGTTGTGGTGAGGTCCTTGGCGATCCGTAAGCACCAAGCTTCCTTATACGTAATCCTTTACACTTGTATGTATATAAAATAATAAGGTTGAAACTACAAAATGGATGGATGGATGTGAAGGCTCTCGACCGTAGGTAATAAAAGGAAAGAAAGAAAATTTCGTTGTTATGTGATTTATGAATGGAATGTGTGATCTAGTGGTGTTATTTATAATCCACCATTTCTATTTATCAAATAAATAATGGGTAGCATGGGTTAATAAAATACTCAAAAGTTTGTGGTGTGGTGTGGACCGATCGGTTATAATGGAGTAGGTAATTGGTTTGTTTTTTTTTTTTTTTTTTAGCTAAATGCCAAGTATTAGTTAGTTAGGAATCTAAACAAATTATTAGTGTGTTATAAAATATAACGGGTGTTAGGGTATTTGGGGACCCTAACTAGCTCAGAAAAGTGTAAATAATATCATTGGCAATATTTTTATGTTCCGGGTAAAGTCCGGTTGTTCAGTTGGATATTAATCCGTTAAAGTGCTAATTAAGCATTTGAAGTATGTTTTAGGTACTTCCCGGTACTATAACTATCACCTAGTGACGCAGTTCTACAATCCTCTCCTCCCTACACTCCCTACTAGTGTAATAATCTATTCCCGGCTCATAATGACCTCAGAGACAGTAACTGTCTGATGCTGGCTATGTCAGCATGTTTACTGGGTTATCCGTATCGTGTGCTCATTGTGCTTTTTGTGCATCAAGGTTGTCACTGATGTTGTATAAAAATAATAGAGTGACAGTATAAATGTGATGCATATGTATCTATGATGCAGAACTCATAAAGCAGTTTAATTCAACAGTCGTAGTCAAGCACAGTCATTAAGCACATAATTTAATATTAATTAATTGTATGGATACCTGTAATTTTGAGGGTTGTCACACTTATTAGATATTCCGTGTTAGGAATATTGTAGAATGCGCGCTAGCGAGTCTCATTTTGGAAACGACATCACGAAGTCGTATATAGCTAGCTTTGCACAGGAATATTCAGGTGAGTTCATAACCCCACTTTTTATGGTTTTACATTTTTGTAAATGTTTTCGGGCTGGAAAGACATGCACGTTTTGCAAAAACATACAAAGTTTTGAACAAACGCAAAACTCGTATTTCTAAATCATATTACGAAGGGATTTCGAGGAACACAAATGATTTACGAAAGGTTTATACTAAACATACCGGTTTTCAAACAAACGTATCTTTCGGAATATGCATACCCACGAATTCTAGTTTTCTAAACTACGGGTAAATACAAGAAGCACTCTTGGTGAGAACGAGTACCAAGTATGATGCAAATGCTTATTTTTGAAATGTGAATGATTTTCGGTCAGGGTGACCAGGGATTCGGTCAGGGTGACCAGGGATTTGGTCGGGGATACCAGGGATTTTTATACATGGTATGATTAGCGTAAGGAGGGTTACTACTTAGATCATGTGAGTGGGTAGGTGGTACTTGAGGCCATTAATCCTCATTGTAGGACCGAGGGGCACGATGCGGTAGATCTATCTGGGTGTAGCGAGCCCAGCCCCAGGCCCAGCTGAACGGACCACGGGGTGACTATGTTCCCGACGCACAAATCCGCTAGGTTTGAGTCTTCCTACTGGCACTTCACACATATCAATGGCCTTGCAAACCATTGGTGATCTCTTTTTCCTTATTGCTACATACCAGGGATTTTATACTTACGGAAAATACTTGTTCATACAAATTAAACACCATGTTTTATACAAGAATTTAAAGCATAGGATTATGCGAGTATGGAGTTAAAGTCAGGGTGGGCATTGACGGTTATGCGAACATTACAAATACAAGGCTTTACAAATACATGGTTCTATGAACATAACGTGTTACAAACACAACGTTTCCATATAACTTGGCAAGAAAATGATTCTTAAATTCATTTTCTCAATACTATTTCTGTCACACCCCCAAAATACCACATGCGGAAACCCCCGCAAGGCGTGTGACGTACCAGGATCCAAGCCACCAATCACATTGAACTCATAGATATAAGTAAATAAAACTTTCATTCATAAACATAAGGTGTTACAAACGTCTCATATCATTTATTGAATACAGCGGAAGCATAACTCATATGTTAAGTGTTTCGTAAACAATGTGTACATAAACCATTAAGCTTGTATTGAGATTCCATGTATATTGACCCATGACCACTCCAGCCTCTCAGACAGCAAGTTCCAAATGATATAAGCCTAAAGACCTGCAAGCATGCAGACAAGTGTGTCAGACGACGCTGGTGAGTTCAAGGTTTTGTTAACGTGTGTAGTTACCAGATATCTGTTAAGTCAATTTGTTGTTTCGTTTTGAGATTGTTATTATCGTAGGAGAGTCTTATATATTGGGAGTGTGTCCAATATATACCGTGGGAGTGTGCCCAATATAACCTGGGAGTGTGCCCAATATAACCTGGGAGTGTGCCCAATATAACCTGGGAGTGTGCCCATCCCCAATGCCCCTAACCAAGAATTGGTAATGATATCCCCAAACCACCGGAACGCATGCTTAGAGAAGTGCAATGAACTCACCTTGGTTTGCTCGGTATGCTAAGTAAGTGCTCAAAGTAAATCAATCACGTCCTAAATACGCACGTATGCATAATCAGTTTATATCCAACTTGTTTACGTATAGATATAATCATAGAAGTACTAGCATGTAACCATTATCATATAAGTCATGCACATCACTGAACAGTAGTTAAATATCTCAGTTAACTTCTAACAGAGTTAAGTCAGGTTACTGTGCAAAATATTCAAGTCGGCGAAACACAGGTTGGCGAAACACATAAGTTGGCGAATCACAAATATTGACGAAACACATATCCTGTTTCGTCGAGTCTTGTTTGGCGAAACAAGATTTCTATCTCGTCGACTTTCCTTGGCGAAACACTTTCTGTTTCGCCAAGATGTCTGTTTCGTCGAGTTATCAGTTACGTCGTATAATCAGTTACGTACAGCAAACCCTAACTGCCGTCAGCACTAACATCGATTAAGCAGAGATCATATAGCACAGAAATCATCATGAGTTAATCAACAGAAATCATACGGTGCTTATCGAATCAATATACATAGTTCCCTCATTTAACATTCGATTGACAAGAACATCAAACCCATTCACATGCAATATGGTATCAGATTCATCAATATCAGTAACCAATCAGCAAGGCATCATCATCATCAACAATCACTCACAACATACATCATTCTGACCTTAACAGTTTATCAATTTCCGATTCGATTTCATAAGTATTTCATATATATATTTAACGATCGAAACATCGGTTTATAATACAATATCAAACCCTATTCATCAACATGACAAGAATCCTAATTCATACAACATGTAGTGTCGGTTACAAATATGCATCACATACGGAATCATATAAACACATATACAGATGAAAGATAAATCAAAACACATAGATTTACTAACCGAACAATGATTAGATCGCACAAGAGTTTCCGGTGGGTTCTAGTTTGCCGTCACACAGCAGAGCGTCCTCTAGGGTTTCTGGTTGCCAAAATAATAACGAATGACCGAGTTCCCTAATGTATACATCGACGTAACACTACTAGGCCTCTACTGGGCTTCGTGTAGTAGTTGGGCCGGCGAAACAGTTCATCTCGTCAAGATGGATTTGACGAAACAAGCTTCTGTTTCGTCGAGCTGCTATTGGCGAAACACATCATGTGTTTCGTCGAGCCTATTCACATGCTTAACAGTTGTTGCTTTCCTACTAGGCCTTAATTTATAATACAATCATATACATGTAAAAATCACAAAGTGTTTCATTATGGCACAACGTATACAGTTACAAGTCAAACAAGTAAACAACCAAATAGTCAAAGTCAAAAGTCAAAGTGCAATAAATGCGAAAGTGAAATGTCGAAAACTCGAGTTGTCACATTATCCCCAACTTGAAAGAAATTTCGTCCCGAAATTTAGCATGCGGTTACTGAGAAAGCTAGGTAAGTTGTATCGTTTACTGGTTTTCCTGGGGTGTCACATCATCCCCCCGTTGATTTGGAATTTCGTCCCGAAATTCTGTAGTAGCTTCAGCCTCAGTAGTGGTTGCACCGTTTCCGAATAACTGGGGGCACTTGAGTTTCATTTGATCTTCTCGTTCCCAGGTAAACTCTGGGCCACGACAGGAGTTCCAACGAACTCGAACAAGAGGTATTCTGGTGTGCTTGAGGACCTTAACATCCCGGTCCGCGATTTCAACTGGTTCCTCGACGAATGGCAACTGATCGTCGATAGTGAGCTCCTTCAAAGGAACTATGAGCGTCTCATCTGACAGACACTTCTTCAGATTCGTCCGTGAAAAACGTTGTGAACTGCACTGAGTTCAGCTGGTAAGTTCAGTCTGTAGGCTACTTTACCTATTTTCTCAATGATTTCAAATGATCCGACATATCGCGGATTGAGCTTGCCTCGTTTGCCAAAACGAACAACACCCTTCCAGGGTGAAACTTTGAGTAGCACTCGATCCTCAACCTGGAACTCGAGTAGTTTCCTGTCTTTATCTGCGTATGCTTTCTGACGGTCACGTGCGGCCGCCATGCGTTGTCGTATTTGAGCAATCTCTTCAGTAGTATCAACTACCATTTCTGGACCTGTGATCTGACTGTCATCCATCTCTGCCCAACAAAAAGGTGATCGGCATTTACGCCCGTACAATGCCTCAAATGGAGCAGCTTTAATGCTGGTGTGGTAGCTGTTGTTGTACGAAAATTCCACAAGTGGCAGATGTTTTTCCCAACCATTGCCAAAGTCGATTACGCACGCCCGAAGCATGTCTTCTAGAGTCTGAATAGTGTGCTCAGACTGCCCATCCGTCTGAGGATGATAAGCTGTGCTCATGTCTAAACGAGAACCAAAAGATTTATGCATTGCTTGCCACAGTTCTGAAGTAAAACGTGCATCATGATCAGAGATAATAGAGGTGGGCACCCCGTGCCTTGAGACCACTTCCTTCAAGTATACGTCTGCTAGTGTGGAGAACTTGTCCGTTTCCTTGATAGCCAAGAAGTGAGCAGACTTTGTGAGTCGATCCACGATCACCCAAATAGTATCATTTCCGCGCTGAGATCTAGGTAAGCCTGTAACAAAATCCATGGAAATTTGTTCCCATTTCCATTGTGGTATCTCAGGTTGTTGGAGTGGGCCTGATGGTTTCGGATATTCCGCTTTAACTCTTGCACAAGTCAAGCACTTGCTAACGTAAGTGGCTATGTGAGCTTTCATGCTAGGCCACCAATATGTAGTTCTGAGGTCGTGGTACATCTTATCCGAACCTGAATGTACTGAGTAGCGAGACTTATGAGCTTCATCCCTTACAAGCTCGCGTAAGTTGCTATAGAGTGGGACCCAGATGCGTCCTGTTACGTAATAGGCACCGTCTTCCTTTTGTTCTAACCGTTGCTTTGAGCCGCGTAGAGCTTCAGCCCTGACGTTTTCTAGTTCCAATGCTTCTACCTGAGCATCTCGTATCCGTGCAGGAAGACTAGACTGAATGGTGAATGGCAACGCTCGTACACGCCTAGGTGCAATATCCTTTCGACTGAGGGCACCAGCCACAACATTGGCTTTGCCTGGATGGTACTTGATAGCGCATTCGTAATCATTAAGTAGCTCGGCCCATCGACGTTGCCGCATGTTCAATTCCTTCTGCTTGAAAATATGCTCGAGACTCCTGTGATCAGTGTAGATGGTGCACTTAGTGTCATACAGGTAATGTCGCCATATCTTGAGCGCAAAGACAACAGATCCCAACTCTAAATCATGTGTTGTGCAATTCCGTTCGTGAATCTTAAGTTGGCGCGAAGCATAAGCAATAACTTTATCCCGTTGCATCAATACACATTCAAGACCCTGGATAGATGCGTCGCAGTAGACTACAAAATCGTCCGTGCCTTCAGGCAATGAGAGGATAGGTGCGCTACAAAGTCTATCCTTTAAGTGTTGAAACACTGTTCCCTGTGTATTACCCCAACGATAAACAACACCTTTCTGTGTCAGTAGCGTAAGTGGCTGTGCGATCTTTGAGAAATCTTTGATGAACCGTCTGTAATAACCCGCCAAACCCAAGAATTGGCGTATTTCGGTTGTTGTACGAGGTGCAGGCCAGTTCTTGATCGAATCTACCTTGGATGGATCAACGTGAATCCCATCCTTGTTTACCACGTGGCCTAAGAAGTGGACTTCACGAAGCCAGAAGTCGCATTTTGAAAACTTCGCGTATAGCTGTTCCGTTCGTAGAAGTTCCAATATAAGCCGTAAGTGCTGCTCGTGTTCCTCCTGACTCTTCGAATAGATCAGGATGTCGTCGATGAAAACAATGACGAACTTGTCAAGACAAGGTTTGCACACCCTGTTCATAAGATCCATGAAAATCGCAGGCGCGTTCGTTAACCCGAATGGCATGACTAGAAACTCGTAGTGGCCGTAGCGTGTTCTGAATGCTGTTTTGGAGACGTCCTCATCCCGGACTCTCAGTTGGTGATAACCTGACCTCAGATCAATTTTCGAGTAATAACTCGACCCTTGCAATTGGTCGAATAAGTCGTCGATGCGTGGAAGAGGATAGCGATTCTTCACAGTCACCTTGTTCAGTTCGCGGTAGTCTATACACATGCGGAAGGTACCATCCTTCTTCTTTACGAATAGTACTGGAGCTCCCCAGGGCGAAGAGCTAGATCGTTAAAACTCCCACCCGGTAGTTCCTGAAGTTGATTAGACAGTTCTGGCAGTCCTCCTGGTGCAAGTCGGTATGGAGTACGCGTGATCAAGGCTGCTTCTGGCGTGAGATTAAACTGAGATTTTGCCTAACAGTTGTGGAAGTAAGCCTGAAAGTTCCTCGGGTAGCAAACCGAGAGGGATCACAAACAATTGGTGGATCCTCGATCCTCTTTTCCCTCAGCCCTAACATCAGTAACAGTTGCTAACACTGCGGAGTAATCCTTCCGTAGACACTTCTGACCTTCATAGCCGAAATGGCACTACCTTTTTGCACTACTCTGATGCTTTAGAACAAATAGCGATCCTCCACACAAAGTTTTCTCCTCACTGAGTATATCTGCGTGATTACTAGATAACCAACTCACACTAACTACTGCGTTGTACCCATCGAGGATAGTAGAAGGAAGGTCGACGTCGAACATTTGTCCCACAAGGTCGTGTTTACACCCCAACGAACATATGAGATTTCATTTGGCTTGCCATCAGCCGATTCCACATCAGGTTTGGTTTTCAAGAAGTATCAGGGTCAAGCAAAATAGAGACAAAGCGAACAGCTACCCATACAAGCTACCATGTTGCTGTTATGCCTGACGTCGCCTACTCCAATCCTAAATGTCCTTCCACGAGCATCATTTCCAGTGTTGTTGTTATGGTTGCGAGGGTTCCCATCACTTTCATTATTCCCTTGGTTGTTGACGTCTTGACTTAGCAACAGTCAATCCCTGTCAATGTCATCTTCGTTTCCATGCTGTAGACTACGATTACGAGTACCTTCATGTTGCCGCGATCTGTTGTCTCCAATGCCGTTGCTTGAAACGAAGCCCTACAATCTTTCACCATCAAAATCCATCTTTTCACATTCTGTGCCACGCGCCACTCACTGTGCTGGTAGCCACATATTTCACACTATAATCTGTTGTCATCGCTTATGTTCCGATTGATTCGTAAAAGTTGACTCCCACGAGTCGCTGACTAGAGTTAAGAATTCGATTGAAGTCAATGTGCTGGTGTTTGTTGCCGGTAATCAAGGTTGTCCAATTACTGAGGTCGGTAAAATACTACGCTCACCCTTTTGTCCATCGATCCAGCAAGTAGATTGAGTAATACGCGGTATGCTGTGACAGTGTTGCCAAAGTGTCCACACTTCGGAGTCTAAGACGTCAATACATAGAGTTTCAGCAAACGAAGAGAAGCGAGAAAGATATAGAGCTGCTCAAGGACGTCTGTGCAAGCACCTAACATTCTACACGTTTCACTAGGCGTTCAGATGGGTGTTCAGGTACTACTCGATGGCATCGAGATTCGAAAGGATTCAGTGAGAGGTGAAAAGGTCACATTCGAGTAGGAGACGGTCACTGATATGACTCCTATAAATTTGTTACGTTTCACACTGATCAAATAACAGAGCGGAACCCCTTCTTCACTTGTTAAGCCTCACTGGGACTCACATGCACCCCACATTATTATTATGTGTGCACCCACAATAATATTGTGATTTGCATGCTCATCTCAGCTCCTCCTAACTCATGTCGAATGGTTCCTCAAACTCGAGTAGCAAACAAAGAGCATCACAAAACGTGAGTCACGAATGTTTAGGGAAACACCACCCTAGTAGTCATATAACACGTGCAAGTAATACGTAAGTTCATACTGTTGTGTTAAACGAGCAATCACATGCAATATCATATGTAAGTGTTCACTAGTTACGCAGTACAATGAGTACAAGAGACGAACCTTGCAATCTGGAGCTGACTGTCATGGTCGTATTCTCTGTTGTCAAAACTGTTCGGTTATAGTCTGGTTTTATAAAAACGTTTTTAAAACCAAGTTCACTATAACCAGTGGCTCTGATACCAAACTGTCACACCCCCAAAATACCACATGCGGAAACCCCCGCAAGGCGTGTGACGTACCAGGATCCAAGCCACCAATCACATTGAACTCATAGATATAAGTAAATAAAACTTTCATTCATAAACATAAGGTGTTACAAACGTCTCATATCATTTATTGAATACAGCGGAAGCATAACTCATATGTTAAGTGTTTCGTAAACAATGTGTACATAAACCATTAAGCTTGTATTGAGATTCCATGTATATTGACCCATGACCACTCCAGCCTCTCAGACAACAAGTTCCAAATGATATAAGCCTAAAGACCTGCAAGCATGCAGACAAGTGTGTCAGACGACGCTGGTGAGTTCAAGGTTTTGTTAACGTGTGTAGTTACCAGATATCTGTTAAGTCAATTTGTTGTTTCGTTTTGAGATTGTTATTATCGTAGGAGAGTCTTATATATTGGGAGTGTGTCCAATATATACCGTGGGAGTGTGCCCAATATAACCTGGGAGTGTGCCCAATATAACCTGGGAGTGTGCCCATCCCCAATGCCCCTAACCAAGAATTGGTAATGATATCCCCAAACCACCGGAACGCATGCTTAGAGAAGTGCAATGAACTCACCTTGGTTTGCTCGGTATGCTAAGTAAGTGCTCAAAGTAAATCAATCACGTCCTAAATACGCACGTATGCATAATCAGTTTATATCCAACTTGTTTACGTATAGATATAATCATAGAAGTACTAGCATGTAACCATTATCATATAAGTCATGCACATCACTGAACAGTAGTTAAATATCTCAGTTAACTTCTAACAGAGTTAAGTCAGGTTACTGTGCAAAATATTCAAGTTGGCGAATCACAAATATTGACGAAACACATATCCTGTTTCGTCGAGTCTTGTTTGGTGAAACAAGATTTCTATCTCGTCGACTTTCCTTGGCGAAACACTTTCTGTTTCGCCAAGATGTCTGTTTCGTCGAGTTATCAGTTACGTCGTATAATCAGTTACGTACAGCAAACCCTAACTGCCGTCAGCACTAACATCGATTAAGCAGAGATCATATAGCACAGAAATCATCATGAGTTAATCAACAGAAATCATACGGTGCTTATCGAATCAATATACATAGTTCCCTCATTTAACATTCGATTAACAAGAACATCAAACCCATTCACATGCAATATGGTATCAGATTCATCAATATCAGTAACCAATCAGCAAGGCATCATCATCATCATCAACAATCACTCACAACATACATCATTCTGACCTTAACAGTTTATCAATTTCCGATTCGATTTCATAAGTATTTCATATATATATTTAACGATCGAAACATCGGTTTATAATACAATATCAAACCCTATTCATCAACATGACAAGAACCCTAATTCATACAACATGTAGTGTCGGTTACAAATATGCATCACATACGGAATCATATAAACACATATACAGATGAAAGATAAATCAAAACACATAGATTTACTAACCGAACAATGATTAGATCGCACAAGAGTTTCCGGTGGGTTCTAGTTTGCCGTCACACAGCAGAGCGTCCTCTAGGGTTTCTGGTTGCCAAAATAATAACGAATGACCGAGTTCCCTAATGTATACATCGACGTAACACTACTGGGCCTCTACTGGGCTTCGTGTAGTAGTTGGGCCGGCGAAACAGTTCATCTCGTCAAGATGGATTTGACGAAACAAGCTTTTGTTTCGTCGAGCTGCTATTGGCGAAACACATCATGTGTTTCGTCGAGCCTATTCACATGCTTAACAGTTGATGCTTTCCTACTAGGCCTTAATTTATAATACAATCATATACATGTAAAAATCACAAAGTGTTTCATTATGGCACAACGTATACAGTTACAAGTCGAACAAGTAAACAACCAAATAGTCAAAGTCAAAAGTCAAAGTGCAATAAATGCTAAAGTGAAATGTCGAAAACTCGAGTTGTCACAATTTCAAAAATCGGTTATTCCAAAGATTTATTTCAAAGCTTTCACAACTCAACAGATTTACTTCAAATCTTTCACAACTCAAAAGATTTATTTCAAATCTTTTACAAACAAACTATGAACTCGCTCAACATTATGTTGATTTTTCTCGCATGTTCTTTCTCTGGTTGCATTTCTAAGACAAGGCACGGTTGGAATAGGAGAACCATGGAGAGTCGAGTACTTAGCGGCGTTCAATTTCTAGAAGTCTTTGCTTATTTGCTTCCGCTGTGCAATGAAGATACCAGTCCAGTCACGCCAATGCTCTGATAAATTTCGGGGTGTGACAGATTGGTATCAGAGCTATAGGTTACAGCGAATTAGGTTTCTGTTGTGATACCTAGGCTCTAACCTCACTTTCCTCTGGGAACTTAGACTATTAAGACGTTGAATACATACAGAACGCCGAGTACTCGAATATGGTCTCCAACCGTTGTCAAAAAACAAACAGTCAAAATTTCGTTTTCAAACATACGCTAAAGTTATGTTTTACACACGGTACACGAAACGATTACATACAATACACAACACTCTGAGAGTTTAGGAAACATGCATTTAAGACCTTCGAAACAGGGAGTCAGTCTGAGAGGCTGGGAATGTAGTCTGAGAGACTAGGAGATTCAGTCTGAGAGGCTGGGAGGATAGTCTAGTGGGACTAGGAGAGTCAGTCTGGGAGGCTGGGAAAATTGTCTAGTGGGACTAGGGAGTCAGTCTGGGAGGCTGGGAGGCTAGTGGGACTAGGAGGACTATTTGATTGCTTATTGGTTATTTGTGCATGTGTGTGTTTATTAAAGGTCATCACGTAGGAACCGCGAATATTAACTCGGGCACACATTATTATCCATATTGTCTGTGATATTTTAACTTCCCGAGCAGGCAGCCTACGCATAACAAAACGAGTGCACAAGAATACATGCAACTCAATCTTTACGTCAACGGATGTCGGGGCACATCACGTTCTACGCAGAATGAAACGCTAGTGCACAGGTATATGCGAAACTCAATATATACGTCAACGGAGGTTGAAGCACGTCACATACGACTGTCGAGGCGAGGCCTTTGAGAAGGAACGATGACGCAAATTTAACTACGACGCTAGATCCCTGTCAGCAGGAGAACTAACGATCAGGAAACGACAACTTGTCACGCGATCCTGCAACGACACAAATCACGTCAGGGAGAAGACGATTGTCTCCGCACTCCCCCCTACCTAACTAATGACGAATACGCTATGTTCGACATTCCATGGTAATGTCACCTAACAAATGGTCGTCACACGAAACCCCAGGTAAAGTCCTCAAATTTCTTTTATTAAAATTTCGACTCTCATATTTACTGAGTAGATTTTCGTATCTCTACTCCTCTTAATGGACATTGTGCCACAATCATTATTATTGACTTGTGAATTCGAATGACCCACATTATTGTAACTGTTGGCTCCTTTGTTATCAAGTCAACACATTTTCTTGAAAAATTCTCTTCTTTTCAAGTTACATACATGGTTTTTCGTTGTGACCATGCCGAAAGTTTTCTTGTCGATACATATACTTATTATCGGATTACGCTAAAACCAAGTTCAATTGTTTGAACTTGTTCATTACACATATTCATTTCAGAACATAATATGATGTATTGGGAGCATCATATTCAAATTCGTATTAACAAGCGTTTCATTTGTTCCGAGTCGAGGTAAACTTGTTTGGTATTCGACTCCATTAAATTGTCTGTTGATTTCGACACCATGTGATGGTGATTTTCATTAGTTTGAAGCTTGTGCTAAACTCGTTTACGCATCTCATGCACGGATCTAAATATTTATTGATTGTTTTTCCAATCCACTTCGATTTATTATATCAAAGCGGTCTTAATACAATAGTGTGTTAAGACAATGGTACACAAATTCATTTCTATATTCTGGTGTACCTACTAACGGTTCTTTCGACATCAATCGAATATTTCGCAATATTCATTGCTTCTTCCTCTTCGATCGAAAACATTATTTCTTTAATGTTCCATTTTCAATTGAAAATCTTTCGATGTTTGTTGGAACAAACATTCATATTTACTTCATGGCGTTTTCATTTGACTTCAAACACGGTGGATTTGTTTGATCACCACTATTATTGAATTATTAAGTCACTACGACACCTTGTGATGTCAGTACAAACTTGTAGCTTGGGCTAATCATGATTGAGCATTTCATGCAATACACAGGTGATACTTGTTCGATCACTCCTACTATTGAATTGTTTCATTCGTTGCGACACCTTGTGGCGTCGGTATGACTTGCAGCTTGCGCTAATCACGATCGAGCGTTTCATGCAAACTATTACATTTGAGATTGTGGATTCTAAGTTCATCTAGTGGATGTCATTGCTTCTAGAACTCATTTACATGTTATAAATATTCATATGGAATTCGATTGGTCGAAGTTCCTGTTCATTGTTGGATCCTTGTTAACTTAGTCGCACTGGTGACTGTATCATTAAGTCTTGTTTCGATTACGCGGTCATTCACTTTGTTATTATTCGGACTTACCTGCGAACAATACAATTCCGAGGAAATAACATAGTCTAAATTTCGAGGACGAAATTTCTGTAACAGGGGGAGAATGTGACAACCCGTGATTTACGGCTCTTAATTACGTAATTAACAGGCGATTAACGCGACAATAAATAGTGTTTGAGACGCAAATTAACTTAATTAGGCCTTTGGAGTGCCTAGGAACGTCTAGCCAACTTTACAGTACGCGAACAGTGATTAGCGGAGAAACATGTTAAACGTTAAGCGATAACGAAACAAAACTGGACGAAATACTAACAACGCCTACAAATATTAAATTTTTACGATATATTTTAGCTTCGTAATTAAAATTTAGTGACGACAGGCGAAACCGGATCGAAAAACGGATTAAAGACGACAACGATACAACTTTTCGAAATTATTACCGTAACCGACGAACGGGCGTGCAAACAACGACTACCGACCGCATTTTTGGGTATTTTAATTTTTGACGTTAAACGGAGTTCAGGATTTGACAACGAGTCTCGTAGGAATTACGAGCCACTTACACACGAGATGGGCTTGTGGGCCCTGGGCATATATATTAGATCTCTCAAGATCTTTTCAAGATTTGATAATCTTGTAAAATCTCTTCAAATCTATACAAACGATTTTTTTGTTTGGCACATAAGATCTCACAAGATTTCTTCAAGGTTTCATCTACCATCTATAAGATCCATCCCCATCTTCACAAACAAAAACACAGACACACATCATCCATCTTCACTCTCTTCTCTCTCGGTTACAATATGCAAACATAGAGCAGTCACATTCCCAAAGAGGAACCCCAGCTGCTCACACCCCCCCTGTTGTTCGACCTGCCTGATCGCCGGGCTCCGGCGATGGTGACGGCCGGTGGTGTTTTGTCTAGCAGATCCACTCGAACACCCCACCTTCACCGACAACATCAAGACCCCCCCGCTCCATGGTCCGACCGGCTCCGCCGGTGACGTCGGAGATGATGACGCGGACTGATGACGAAGGTTGAAGCTGATGATGACGACGCTGCTGAGGAATCGGGTCAGATCTGGCCGAAATCGACTCTGGCCGCTTCATTCCTGTTGACGACGATTATGTTTTTCGATGCTTGTGATGATGTTGACGAGAAGATGGTGATGGTAGGGGGTCGAAGCCGGCGACGGCTGCACATGGTGGCAGCGCCGCCGCTCACAACGGCGGTGGTAACTTCTCCGGTAAATCCTCGTTCCCTTTCATTTTGTTTCTGCTGGAGACTAATGAAGTTGATGGATAGTTGTGTCACTGATGATGATGATATGATTTTTATTTGTTTCGAGAGCGCGGTTCAACACTTCGGTTCGGTTCAACATCAAGTTCGGGTTTGGTCAACTTGGTCAAAGTCAGCGGGTTCGGGTCAGAACCAGAGGTTTTCGGGTTAGCTTCGTTCCGTTCTCACGGTTCGTGGTTTGGTTCGGTCAAAGGTCAGTCAACGGGTCAACCAGTTTGGGTCAGAATCGGTTAAAGTCAACAGCGGCCTCGGTTCGGTTGACTCAGTCAGCGAGTCGACTCAGTCAAGACTCGTCTCAGGTTAACAAGTCCAACTCGGTTCGACTCGGTTCCATACGGCTCGACTCAGTTCAACTCAGTTGACTCGGTCAACTCAGTCAAGCGGCTCGACATTTTGACGGAAGATGGTAAAGATTAGCGACGCATTTTCTTTCGTTATCTCTATAGTTTTGATACTTACGTGACAAACGAGCTCGAACCGACTGTTTATAAATTGCATTTGTTATATAAAGTTTACATATAGTTGAATCTTGATTAAATTGTGTTGAATTTTTGAAAATAAAACGACGACTTGTGTTGTCGGGGGCGTCCAAAAAAAGAGGAAACTCTGCCCGTTTTTCGAGAAAATCCATAAAAAGAGCGCGTTTTATTATAAAACAAACATCAGATTCAAATGATATTTTGGAAAGACGAATACAAGCATATAGTTTCTTTCGATAACACTTTACTACTTACAATAAATGACGTGTCGGAAATTTATTTACAACAAATAAATATAATTATTATATTTATTATAAACTTCGGAATTTCGACAATTCCTTTATAAAATGAATATATTTTATATATTTATTTCAAGCGTCAAACAACTCGTATTCGTTTATACACGTATGACTACTCGAGACGGCTAACACACCTACAACGAGATATTTATATATTTTTATATGAATATTTATTCATTTTAAGTCTCTCGGAAACTAAGTCTTTTGCAAGACTTATTAAACTGCTACTGACATTAAACGAGATTTAACACATATAACTTAATCTTTTCCATTAAGTTAACAACTTACTGTCGAATCGTTCGGCTAACGATTCGGTAGAGCTCGGTGACACGTAGACTAGTTACCGCTTTTATTTAGAAACTTATTAGATATTCCGTGTTAGGAATATTATAGAATGCGCGCTAGCGAGTCTCATTTTGGAAACGACATCACGAAGTCGTATATAGCTAGCTTTGCACAGGAATATTCAGGTGAGTTCATAACCCCACTTTTTATGGTTTTACATTTTTGTAAATGTTTTCGGGGTGGAAAGACATGCACGTTTTGCAAAAACATACAAAGTTTTGAACAAACGCAAAACTCGTATTTCTAAATCATATTACGAAGGGATTTCGAGGAACACAAATGATTTACGAAAGGTTTATACTAAACATACCGGTTTTCAAACAAACGTATCTTTCGAAATATGCATACCCACGAATTCTAGTTTTCTAAACTACGGGTAAATACAAGAAGCACTCTTGGTGAGAACGAGTACCAAGTATGATGCAAATGCTTATTTTTGAAATGTGAATGATTTTCGGTCAGGGTGACCAGGGATTCGGTCAGGGTGACCAGGGATTTGGTCGGGGATACCAGGGATTTTTATACATGGTATGATTAGCGTAAGGAGGGTTACTACTTAGATCATGTGAGTGGGTAGGTGGTACTTGAGGCCATTAATCCTCATTGTAGGATCGAGGGGCACGATGCGGTAGATCTATCTGGGTGTAGCGAGCCCAGCCCCAGGCCCAGCAGAACGGACCTCGGGGTGACTATGTTCCCGACGCACAAATCCGCTAGGTTTGAGTCTTCCTACTTGCACTTCACACATATCAATGGCCTTGCAAACCATTGGTGATCTCTTTTTCCTTATTGCTACATACCAGGGATTTTATACTTACGGAAAATACTTGTTCATACAAATTAAACACCATGTTTTATACAAGAATTTAAAGCATAGGATTATGCGGGTATGGAGTCAAAGTCAGGGTGGGCATTGACGGTTATGCGAACATTACAAATACAAGGCTTTACAAATACATGGTTCTATGAACATAACGTGTTACAAACACAACGTTTCCATATAACTTGGCAAGAAAATGATTCTTAAATTCATTTTCTCAATACTATTTCAAAAACCGGTTATTCCAAAGATTTATTTCAAACCTTTCACAACTCAATAGATTTACTTCAAATCTTTCACAACTCAAAAGATTTATTTCAAATCTTTTACAAACAAACTATGAACTCGCTCAACATTATGTTGATTTTTCTCGCATGTTCTTTCTCAGGTTGCATTTCTAAGACAAGGCACGGTTGGAATAGGAGAACCATGGAGAGTCGAGTACTTAGCGGCGTTCAATTTCTAGAAGTCTTTGCTTATTTGCTTCCGGTGTGCAATGAAGATACCAGTCCAGTCACGCCAATGCTCTGATAAATTTCGGGGTGTGACAGGTTGATCCCCTCGAGCAAACAAAAAAAGATCATCCGCGAAGCACAAGTTAATTATTTTCTGTTTTTGACATCTATTATGAAATCTAAAATCATTCGACACTGTAACTTTCTTTATCAAAATCAACGTTAAAACCTCCATCACCAACGTGAAAAGATAAGGGGACATCGGATCATCCTGACGCAACCCTCTCTTCCCCTTAAAATACCCATACAGATTACCATGAAGCGCCACTGAGAATGAAGTTGATGTTACACACCTCATTATCCAACACACCATCTTCCTATGAAACCCAAAGCCCATTAAAATTTGTTTTAAGAAATTCCAATCAACCGTGTCATAAGCCTTTTGGATGTCAACCTTAAAAGCACATCTTGGGGGTCCAGCATCTCGATGATAGTTATGCATTAATTCCTGGGTTAACAGAATATTATCCGATATTCTTCTACCAGGAACAAACGCCGACCGATTAATACTAACAATATCGGCCAACCCTTCCTTAATGCGATTCGTAATTATCTTGCAAATACACTTGTACAGAGTATGTAACACCTGTGTCATTTCAACCATCAAACAAATGCCCACCCAGTGAAATATTGTATTTCATACTTGGGATTTGTAAAAATATGTGTATCGTTTACACATATCAATTCTTGTTCGATTTCAAGCTCTAAATCGCTTTCTGGAAGGTTATACGCGCACTAATGCGTAAATATAACCAGTTTAATGCAACGAACACTCCGGAATAGTGAAATAGGCTTAATATACCTTAAATAACCTTTACATAACTTAAAAATAAGTTTTGAAGGCTTTGGTATGACAAAAACAAGTTAATTCGCTTACAGGGACTAAAGTTGACAAACTACGAAAGTATGCCAATTTGAACTGTAACAGACCTTCCGGAACATGACCATAAGTTAAACATACCATAAATATCCTTTACATAGCTTAGAAATAGGCTTTGAGGGGTTCGGTGTGCTAAAATAAACTTTTGGGTCATTCAGGGACTAAAAGTGTCAAAAAGTGCACAAGTTTGCATTTTCGCGCATAACTTACGTTCTGAATACATCCGGACATCCAAAAATTTATGTGAGCATGACTACATTATATTTTAGTGTTCTCCTTAAGAAAAATCCATTCGTCACGTCATTTGGATCGTTTTTCGCGCTTGTGCGCATTCCGTCGTAATTAAGCGAACATCGCGTTCGTACGGCTAAACGAACCGACATCCGAGATATTTTTGAGCACATTTTAAGTTCCCTATACTTTAACTTCATTTTAGAGCTTTGAAATGGGGTTAACGGGCCTTAAACGTGTCAAAAATGCATTGAAAACCAAGTTTAGGGGCTGCAGGGACCAAAACTGTAAATCTGCCAAAGTTGTTACCTTACGGACCTCAACATTGGCAGCTTTGAGGTCCGTAAAGCAAGTTCAGACCAGATGCAGAGTACTTAACAGCCTGTTTTCAGCTGTTTTGCACTCCCTAACCCCTTGCCAAGTGTCCAATCCTTATGGTGGTGAGCATTTTGAGGCACCATGACTTTCCGACAAGTGTACGCCTTGGATCATGGCACGTTTTCCAAGAAACGATCCTAACGGCTCTACTTTTCCTATAAATACCCACCCCCCTTTGGCTTAAAAACCCACAAATCTGATCATTGGGCTCTAAGTTGGAACCTTCGTTTCATACCTGAGCTATTTTGATCTGGGTTAGCATTCGGGGACCCTTCGTAAGTATTCTTTCGTTCTTTTCCTTATTTTACTGCTTTTCGAGTCAGAAAGTCAAACTTTGTTTGACTTTCAGCATTGACCGGTAATGGTCAATGCGAAGTTCGTTTGAACTTCGCAACGTGAGTGTAATCACGTTGGTTATAGTCCCTTGGGACTATGCCTACTGATTACCACGTTGTCTAGGGTCGTAGGGTAAGCGATCTAATAAATCGCTTATACCTCGAACCCGACCCAGTTTGGTCGATCATTAGGATCCGACCAAATACATTAGGTGACCATAGTAGGTAGGGAATAACCTTCCGAGGTTATACCCTATGGTCACATCGTTTAAGTAGTTGTATGATAGGTAGTTTATATGCCTTAGGTAAATTACCAGAATACCCTTTTCATGTATAATTGGTAATTAAGCATATGTAACCTAAACTTTTGTCACGTAACTGATTATGTAACATGTTTAGGCATATAATACTTGTCATAGGACTAGTTAGGCGGTCCGAACGCGTTTCACGCGCACGACGCGTTAAAGTAGCATAAGCTTCCTAAACGGGTCGTAATGGGTCGTAAACAATTATGATAGGTTTCATTTAGTATGTAGGCTTTGTTAAACCATATCACACGAGTCTCCACACTCGTTTGGTTTACAAACCCTAATGCTACCCAGTCTTCCGATTTAGGTCCGGTTATTTAACATAGTTACCTATATTAGGAGCCGTTTGATTCCGAGATCTCTAGCACTGCTTGGTGGTTATCTTTAGACAACTGAGCAATCTCAAGTGAGTACATAGACCCCTCTTTTACTGTTTTCCAAACTGTTTTGGGGTGGAACACATGTGCCTACTTGTTACTTTCATGCTTTCCTGTTTTGACATCATATACTTGCTATGTTCATTTGTACATTATAGTACATGATTTCATTACATTTCATGCTATGTATGCCCATTGTGTGCGTACTTAGTACATTGTTTTACATTACATTTTATGCTATGTATGCCCATTGTGTGCGTACTTAGTACATCGTTCTACATTACATTTCATGCTATGTATGCCCATTGTGTGTGTACTTAGTACATTGTTTTACGTTGCTTTTCTGTTGCATATGCTTATCCAGCATATGAACACATTATACTACATATTGAACCGTTGTAATCATTTGACTGTGATCCGTTGATATCTGTGAACCGTTTGTATCTGTGAACCGTGTGAACCGTATTTGACATAGACATTTCGGCATAGACATTTTAACATGATTGACATTTGATCATGCATTTCCCACAAAACATAACTTTGATTTAAACCAAGTTTTACTTCAATACTTTGTTTTTGTGCATATGGTTTAGTTGAGACATTTCACTTGCCATACATAACATTCTGACAAAGACATTTGACATGGATATTTGACATAGACATTTGACATGGATATTTGACATAGACATTTTGACATTTGTTTGGTTTGGTTTGGTTTGATTAAGTGATTAAGTAACGATGCGTGTGTAATATGATACAATCATGGTGGATACGCCGCTGGTACTTCCTATATATAAGTGTTTGTATGGTATTACATATCGTAGCGTTATTTGAATCATTTCAGTTTGATACATATGACATTTTATACAAATAACATACTTTTCACAAGACATTGTTTTACAAACAACCTATCTTATACAAATCCATTTTACTATGGTTATTCATTTAACCATACATTATTCATTTATTGTATACATATCATCTGAACTCATTGTTTTTCAAATGATTTACAAAACAAAGCAAATTACAAGGTTCATGACTAAACATTTTCTCAAACATAAGTCATGGAACCTATTTTCACAAAACCTATGTATCTCACAGGCATTTTTATGCTGACGTACCTATTTTCACATGTGTTTTTCAGGAGCTGTTGCATAAGATGATCAAGATACATATAGGCAGACTTGGGCTTTAGTGACAATAAAAGATGCAAGACTAGTTAATTATGTCGTATTTCTTTGTTTATTAAGACATCGTAACACTTTTAATTAATAAAACGAAACTTCAATTGCCATGGATTTGAAACAATTAATTCTGTTACAACACTCCCCGATGTTTCCGCCACGTTTCGTATGTTCTACGTGGTCGGGGTGTGACAGAAAAGATGGTATCAGAGCCAATGGTTATAGGGTATTAGGTTATTAGTAATGCTTTGACCTAGTCTATAACTTTCTTAGGACCCTAACGCGAGTTTACTTGCGTTTAGTCATAAAACAATACCGTCACCTATCCTTAGGCGACTACCACAACAAGAACATAATTTTTCGAAACCGTTTTGAAAACTAATCATCTGTTCTAGGATGATTTATTGTAAGGTTTTGAACCATCTGTTATATGGTTTTGAACCCCTTTGAGTTTTCAAAAATCTCGTCAAGGTTTTGGGTTTTAAATAATGTGAACACGTGCAAACTGGAAGGGTGAATGCCTGTATTCTGGGTTTTCTGTCTAGGCAAGCACTTCGTATACATCTCATCAGACGCGAGACCAGTTGTGCTTACCTGGGAATTCTTGGGATGAGTGTTCACTTATAGGCGAGCATGTCTTCGCTATACATTATTTTTGACCTATTTACTTTAATCATCGAGGTCGTTTGTTGCTTTGTAGTAACAAACAAATGACCACCATCCTTGCATTCATCAGATTTGTTTCACCTCATTCGTTTCGTCTAACTCTCTCACTCGTTTCTTTTCATGTTTCCTCTTTTAGAATGCCTCCTCGACGCGAAAGCCAGATAGAGACTGCCGAATTGGCAGAAATCATTGCGCAGCAAATGGCTGCTCAATTCCCAAACCTCTTTGCTCAATGGAATCAAGCCAACAACAACAACAATGGTCCATGCAATTTCAAGAGTTTTAACTCGGCGAAACCACTCAAGTTTAATGGTTCTGAGGGAGCGACTGGGCTTCTTCAATGGTTCGAGAGCATTGAGAATACTTTCCGCCATGTGCAGTGTCCTGACAATCGCAAGGTCGAGTTTGCTTCGAGTGTGTTCCAGAAGAGAGCCCTTACGTGGTGGAACGGGGTTATGAGAGATCGTGGTGCAGAAGTTGCTCTAGCACAGACATGGGCCGAACTTAGGGCTCTCATGATGAAGGAGTTTTGTCCTCGTCACGAGATCAGGGCTTTGGAAAGGGAATTTGATGATCTTAAGCAAGACAGCGGTGAGCATCGAGCCTACACGGACCGTTATGAGGAGTTAAGTCTGTTATGCCCAAACATGGTCACGCCTTTGGATAAGGCGATCGAAAAGTACATTGATGGCCTTCCCGACTCAATACAAGACATTTTGACTGGTAGCAACCCTACTACTGTTAGGCAGGCCATTGAGTTATCTGCAACCTTGACTGAATCGCAGATCAGGAAACGTAAGCTTTTCCGAAAGGGTGACAAGAAACTGGTCGAGGAATCGAAACCAATCGAGGAATCAAAGACCATGGATGAACAGACTGGATCCTCTAAGAAGTCAAAGAAGCGAAAGGCTTCTCAGAACTTCGCCGTGGTCGCTCACAATGATCAAGCCGTCCCCAACCAACCAGCTCAACCCCCTGCCAGGAAACCCTACAAAGGAACTGCACCCATGTGCAACCAATGTGGCCTACATCATCATGCTGGTGTGAAGTGCCGCACATGCCAAGTTTGCGGACTTATAGGTCATACAGTGAGGGTTTGCCCAACAGCAGCAGCACCAAATCAGATTAACAACAATCCTGCTCAAACTCGTTTCCCACTGGGATCTTGCTACAACTGTGGCGAGATGGGCCATTTTAGTAGAAATTGCCCAAGACTTGCTGATGCAAATCCAGCGCAGGGATGAGTATCTGACCGACAGAAGATAACGCTGTTTAGAAAATAATCGAGCCTTGTGTATTATTTTCTTTTATCACAATCTATGAAACCGTTGTTGTTATTGTTGTTTATAAATAAATCTTTCATTTACATTTCAATATGTTTATGTGGTTGCATGTATAAACATATCCCCTACAATACCGACAATCAAGGAACCGCATTCCTTGAAGAACAGACTACTTCCAAATTTCTTCCCTTGTATAATCTCTTGCGTTTCCACGAAAATCCTAAGTACCCGTTTCTTCCAAGAGAAACGATGTACGAGGCGCCAATTTAATAGCAATCAATAACAAGAAAAATAACAATTAAACAATTATGTGGTTATGTGCTTATGTGTTATCCTTTATGTGTCATGTAATCCAATTTATGTTATTCAAATACTCGTGAAATCTTACATATCTTTGTGCAAGAGATTCATAGTAGGATACCCAAAGGTACTACTTAAATCCTTAATGGACTTCTACGTTGTAGTTAAAGTCCCTTGGATTATAATGTACTACCTCAAAATTTGACCCCTTTAGTGGTCTAGTTAAACAGATTGATCCAAAAATCTGGTTAGGGATATCATGTGATGATATAGCTGAAAGGACTCCTTAGTGGCCTAATTAAGAAGATCCTCTGTTGATCTAATTAAAAGGACCCTATGGTAGTCTAGTCACTCTCATCTCAGGTTTGATATCTTTCCCCACAACATTCCAAAACAAACTGTGCGGACTGTGCAAGGAATTACGTAATTATGGATGCATACATAATTATGGAATTTAGTGCACAGAAATCACAGCAAGTTCTATCATGTATCAAGAGTTAACCCTATTCATTTCCAATTCTGATGAAGCATCCGTTGAGGAAAAATGAACTAGCTATTCATTTTTCACTTCTGAAGAATATCCGTTGAGGAAATGAATATCCGTTGTTTATCTTTTCATTTCCATTCTGAAGAATAACCGTTGAGGAAAATGAATTATCCATTCATTTTCGTTCTAAAGAATATCCGTTGAAGAAATGAATATCCGTTGTTTATCTTTTCATTTCCATTCTGAAGAATAACCGTTGAGGAAAATGAATTATCCATTCATTTTCGTTCTAAAGAATATCCGTTGAGGAAATGAATATCCGTTGTGTAATCCTTCATTTCCAACTCTGAGGAAGCAACCGTTGAAAATGACTCCGTTAGTTCATTTTCGTTTCTGAAGATTTATCCGTTGAGGAAATGAATATCCGTTGTGTAATCCTTCATTTCCAACTCTGAGGAAGCAACCGTTGAAAATGACTCCGTTAGTTCATTTTCGTTTCTGAAGATTTATCCGTTGAGGAAATGAATATCCGTTGATTTTTCTTTCATTTCAAATTCTGAAGAACAAACCGTTGAGGAAAATGACCCCGTTTGTTCATTTTCGTTCTGAAGAATACCCGTTGAGAGAAATGAATATCCGTTGATTTTTCTTTCATTTCAAATTCTGAAGAACAAACCGTTGAGGAAAATGACTCCGTTTGTTCATTTTCGTTCTGAAGAATATCCGTTGAGAGAAATGAATATCCGTTGATTTTTCTTTCATTTCAAATTCTGAAGAACAAACCGTTGAGGAAAATGACCCCGTTTGTTCATTTTCGTTCTGAAGAATACCCGTTGAGAGAAATGAATATCCGTGGATTATTCCTTCATTCCCATTTCTGACAAAGAATCCGTTGAGAAAAAAATGAATCATCCATTCATTTTCACTTCTGAAAAATATCCGTTGAGGAAAATAATCAGATTATGCTACATATCTTTGATGACTATTTGAAACAAAGTCATAGACAGACTCCTACGAATTAATTTCGGGACGAAATTTCCTAAAGTAGGGGAGACTGTAACACCTGTGTCATTTCAACCATCAAACAAATGCCCACCCAGTGAAATATTGTATTTCATACTTGGGATTTGTAAAAATATGTGTATCGTTTACACATATCAATTCTTGTTCGATTTCAAGCTCTAAATCGCTTTCTGGAAGGTTATACGCGCACTAATGCGTAAATATAACCAGTTTAATGCAACGAACACTCCGGAATAGTGAAATAGGCTTAATATACCTTAAATAACCTTTACATAACTTAAAAATAAGTTTTGAAGGCTTTGGTATGACAAAAACAAGTTAATTCGCTTACAGGGACTAAAGTTGACAAACTACGAAAGTATGCCAATTTGAACTGTAACAGACCTTCCGGAACATGACCATAAGTTAAACATACCATAAATATCCTTTACATAGCTTAGAAATAGGCTTTGAGGGGTTCGGTGTGCTAAAATAAACTTTTGGGTCATTCAGGGACTAAAAGTGTCAAAAAGTGCACAAGTTTGCATTTTCGCGCATAACTTACGTTCTGAATACATCCGGACATCCAAAAATTTATGTGAGTATGACTACATTATATTTTAGTGTTCGCCTTAAGAAAAATCCATTCGTCACGTCATTTGGATCGTTTTTCGCGCTTGTGCGCATTCCGTCGTAATTAAGCGAACATCGCGTTCGTACGGCTAAACGAACCGACATCCGAGATATTTTTGAGCACATTTTAAGTTCCCTATACTTTAACTTCATTTTAGAGCTTTGAAATGGGGTTAACGGGCCTTAAACGTGTCAAAAATGCATTGAAAACCAAGTTTAGGGGCTGCAGGGACCAAAACTGTAAATCTGCCAAAGTTGTTACCTTACGGACCTCAACATTGGCAGCTTTGAGGTCCGTAAAGCAAGTTCAGACCAGATGCAGAGTACTTAACAGCCTGTTTTCAGCTGTTTTGCACTCCCTAACCCCTTGCCAAGTGTCCAATCCTTATGGTGGTGAGCATTTTGAGGCACCATGACTTTCCGACAAGTGTACGCCTTGGATCATGGCACGTTTTCCAAGAAACGATCCTAACGGCTCTACTTTTCCTATAAATACCCACCCCCCTTTGGCTTAAAAACCCACAAATCTGATCATTGGGCTCTAAGTTGGAACCTTCGTTTCATACCTGAGCTATTTTGATCTGGGTTAGCATTCGGGGACCCTTCGTAAGTATTCTTTCGTTCTTTTCCTTATTTTACTGCTTTTCGAGTCAGAAAGTCAAACTTTGTTTGACTTTCAGCATTGACCGGTAATGGTCAATGCGAAGTTCGTTTGAACTTCGCAACGTGAGTGTAATCACGTTGGTTATAGTCCCTTGGGACTATGCCTACTGATTACCACGTTGTCTAGGGTCGTAGGGTAAGCGATCTAATAAATCGCTTATACCTCGAACCCGACCCAGTTTGGTCGATCATTAGGATCCGACCAAATACATTAGGTGACCATAGTAGGTAGGGAATAACCTTCCGAGGTTATACCCTATGGTCACATCGTTTAAGTAGTTGTATGATAGGTAGTTTATATGCCTTAGGTAAATTACCAGAATACCCTTTTCATGTATAATTGGTAATTAAGCATATGTAACCTAAACTTTTGTCACGTAACTGATTATGTAACATGTTTAGGCATATAATACTTGTCATAGGACTAGTTAGGCGGTCCGAACGCGTTTCACGCGCACGACGCGTTAAAGTAGCATAAGCTTCCTAAACGGGTCGTAATGGGTCGTAAACAATTATGATAGGTTTCATTTAGTATGTAGGCTTTGTTAAACCATATCACACGAGTCTCCACACTCGTTTGGTTTACAAACCCTAATGCTACCCAGTCTTCCGATTTAGGTCCGGTTATTTAACATAGTTACCTATATTAGGAGCCGTTTGATTCCGAGATCTCTAGCACTGCTTGGTGGTTATCTTTAGACAACTGAGCAATCTCAAGTGAGTACATAGACCCCTCTTTTACTGTTTTCCAAACTGTTTTGGGGTGGAACACATGTGCCTACTTGTTACTTTCATGCTTTCCTGTTTTGACATCATATACTTGCTATGTTCATTTGTACATTATAGTACATGATTTCATTACATTTCATGCTATGTATGCCCATTGTGTGCGTACTTAGTACATTGTTTTACATTACATTTTATGCTATGTATGCCCATTGTGTGCGTACTTAGTACATCGTTCTACATTACATTTCATGCTATGTATGCCCATTGTGTGTGTACTTAGTACATTGTTTTACGTTGCTTTTCTGTTGCATATGCTTATCCAGCATATGAACACATTATACTACATATTGAACCGTTGTAATCATTTGACTGTGATCCGTTGATATCTGTGAACCGTTTGTATCTGTGAACCGTGTGAACCGTATTTGACATAGACATTTCGGCATAGACATTTTAACATGATTGACATTTGATCATGCATTTCCCACAAAACATAACTTTGATTTAAACCAAGTTTTACTTCAATACTTTGTTTTTGTGCATATGGTTTAGTTGAGACATTTCACTTGCCATACATAACATTCTGACAAAGACATTTGACATGGATATTTGACATAGACATTTGACATGGATATTTGACATAGACATTTTGACATTTGTTTGGTTTGGTTTGGTTTGATTAAGTGATTAAGTAACGATGCGTGTGTAATATGATACAATCATGGTGGATACGCCGCTGGTACTTCCTATATATAAGTGTTTGTATGGTATTACATATCGTAGCGTTATTTGAATCATTTCAGTTTGATACATATGACATTTTATACAAATAACATACTTTTCACAAGACATTGTTTTACAAACAACCTATCTTATACAAATCCATTTTACTATGGTTATTCATTTAACCATACATTATTCATTTATTGTATACATATCATCTGAACTCATTGTTTTTCAAATGATTTACAAAACAAAGCAAATTACAAGGTTCATGACTAAACATTTTCTCAAACATAAGTCATGGAACCTATTTTCACAAAACCTATGTATCTCACAGGCATTTTTATGCTGACGTACCTATTTTCACATGTGTTTTTCAGGAGCTGTTGCATAAGATGATCAAGATACATATAGGCAGACTTGGGCTTTAGTGACAATAAAAGATGCAAGACTAGTTAATTATGTCGTATTTCTTTGTTTATTAAGACATCGTAACACTTTTAATTAATAAAACGAAACTTCAATTGCCATGGATTTGAAACAATTAATTCTGTTACAACACTCCCCGATGTTTCCGCCACGTTTCGTATGTTCTACGTGGTCGGGGTGTGACAGAGTATTACAGCAAGAAATAGGCCTATAATCAGAAATAGTCGAAGGGGTAGATACCTTTGGAATTAGAGCAATAATCGTGTGATTAAGCTCCTGAAGCAGATTACCATTTTGGAAAAAATCTTGCACAGCACCACAAACGTCTTTCCCGATTACCTCCCAAGACTTCTTAAAGAAGACTGATGTGAAGCCATCCGGACCAGGCGCTTTATTCCCCGCAATAGAGAACATAGCCGCTTTAACTTCCTCTTCCGTTACCATCCGCACCATGTTACTCGCTGTATCAGAATTAAGCACTTTCTTGAATAACTCCGGCGTTGGATATAAGCTGATTTCACTCGTGCTTCCAAAAAACTTCGTATAGTGCTCAACCATCACTTGAGGCACTGCTCCCCCTTCGTGAAGAGTTCCCTTAGCATCTCTAACAGAGAAAATACGGCTTCGGTGATTTTTTGTTTTCACGACATTATGGAAGTATTTCGTATTTGAGTCTCCCACCGCAAGCCACTCTACCTTAGATTTTTGCTTCAAAAAGGATCCCTCATCATGAACGGCTTCCTTATATTGTTGAAGTAATATACCATGTTGAGCTAAAATGTCTTCATTTAACGGATCACCATCTAAGCTCATTTGGCACACATCTAAAGCTTTTCTAGCACTCTTCACCTTCTCATGAAGATTGCCCTGTTTATGAAATAATTTCCGAAGAGGAGATTTTAACAACTTCAGCTTCCTCACCACTTGGTACATACGATAACCATCAATATTAGAATGCCAAACTCGCTTAACTTCTTCCATAAACCCATCCTTTTCAGCCACCAAGTTAACAAATTTAAACGGCTTTGGTTTGTCCCTCGTCACATTCGACAGCTTTAATATACTAGGAGTATGATCCGACACTCGATAAGGATGAAAAAACGCCGAAGCATTAAGAAACATATCAATACAATGTATGTTACACATTATACGGTCATGAATCCTATTTACACAAAACCTATAAGTCATGAATCCTATTTACACAAAACCTATGTATCTCACAGGCATTTTTATGCTGACGTACCTATTTTCACATGTGTTTTCAGGAGCTTTTCCGTAGGATGATGATCGTGACACTAGGGCGGACCTGTGCCTTAGAGACATAAAAAGAAGATAAACTTAGTTTAATTATGTTATGAACTCTTTATTTCCTATTTAAGACAATGTAACTCTTATGTTTATAAATGAAATACAACTTTGAATGCCATGGTTATGAAACAATTAATTCTGTTACAACACTCCCCGACGTTTCCGCCGCGGTTGCATGTTATACGCGGTCAGGGTGTGACAAAACCTGTTTTCTAAACTTAGTTAGGCATGTTTTAACATGCTTAGCACGTCACTTTTAGTTTAGTGCTATTATAGGGTCGTAAAGGTAAGCGGTCTAAACAATCGCTTACACTTTCGAACCCGACCCGTTTGGTCGATCATTAGGATCCGACCAAACACTTTAGTTGACCAAAGTATTTAGGGAATAACCTTTCGAGGTTATACCTTATGGTCGCTTCGTTTAAGTAGTTGTATGATAGGTAGTTTATATGCCTTAGGTAAATTACCAAAATGCCCTTTTTACGCCAAAATTCATTTTAAGCATATGTAACATAACTTTTGGTTCCGTTAAAAGAGTTTGAGGAGGCTTCGGGTCTTGTTCCTAGTAATGCGAAAAGTTCCATATTTTTTAGTAATGTTCATTCATCGGCTAGGAGTAGGATTGCTGCGCTGGTTCCGTTTGAGGAGGGGAGTCTTCCTATTAAGTACTTGGGTGTTCCGTTGCTTGCGTCGAGACTGCTGGTTAAGGATTGCAAAGTGTTAGTCGAGCGGGTTTCTAAACGTATTAATGACTGGAAAAACAGGTTCCTCTCTTTTGCAGGTAGGCTCCAGCTGGTTGTTTCTATGCTCTCTTCAATCCATGTGTATTGGGCTTCAGTCTTTATCTTGCCGGTCAGCATCATAAAAGAGCTGGAGTGTAAAATGAAATGGTTTTTGTGGGGTTATGATACGGGTTCGAAGGGTAGAGCTAAAGTGGCATGGAAGGAAGTTTGTCTCCCAAAAGTGGAAGGGGGTTTGGGAATTCGACGGATATCGGAGGTGAATAAGTCGTTAATGGCTTACCACATTTTCAGCATTTTGTCCGGTAGAAAGTCGTTGTGGACCACTTGGATCGAATTACATAGACTTTGTGGCAGAAGCATTTGGGATATTCTGGTTCAAGTCAACTCGCCATGGGGATGGAAAAGATTAATGAAGTGTAGATATGTTTTTCGGGATCATCTATGGAGCAAGGTAGGTAATGATCTTAGCACGTCCCTTTGGTTCGATAAGTGGTCGTCTGAGTGTCCTTTACAGAATGTTGTGACTCCGCGTCAAATGGCTAGATATGGATTTAATATCAAGTCTCGTGTCGCGGATGCTATTAGCGATGGTCGATGGGTTTGGCCGGAAGCTTGGAGGAACGTTTACCCTATTTTGTTTCAGCTTCGGCCTATTAGCTTGACTTCTATGAACGATAAAGTTCTATGGATGAATACGAATGGTAAGCTAGTCCCCTTTTCGTCTAAGGAGGTATGGGAATCGATCAGAGTTTGGGACCAGCGAACGGACTGGTCGAAAATTATTTGGTCTTCATTCAATATTCCCAAACATGCATTCGTGTGTTGGCTTATTTTCAAAAAGAAACTCTGGACACAGGACCGGATTTTACGATGGAATCATGCAGTCACGGGCTCGATGAATCAGATGTGTTGCCTCTTATGTTATTCAAATTTAGAGACTCATGAGCACTTGTTTTTCGATTGCTCCTTCTCGAAATTAGTGTGGTGCAAAGTGAGGTGTAAAATTGGCATGGATTCGGTTACTGAAGCATGGGAAGATATAGTTGCCAGGCTCGTCTCTACAGCTAGTTCGAAATCGGTTTATGCGGTTGCTAGTAGATTGGTTGTGGCAGCAGCAGTTTATGCTATTTGGAGTGAAAGAAACACGAGATTCTTCAGCAACAGGTTGAGACCCCCGGAACAAATTGCCGATGGTATTATTAGCACTGTTAGAGCAAAATTAATCTCCTTCAAGTACAAGCAAACTTCTAATGTTAAGCGGTTTTTGGAGGAGTGGAAGATGGATAAAGAAGACTTCTTGAATGAAGAGTGAAGACCAATTTCGATTTAATCGTTTGATGTAATTGGTTGTTTTTTGTTTGTCTGTGTTGCACTCTTAGTGGTATGCCACTAAGAGAACTAGGGAGTATTTCAGCTTCCTACTTGTTTTCTTTTGTTAATTTATAAAATCACCGAGGTAACCCCTTTACCCAAAAAAAACATAACTTTTGGTATCTAAACTGATTTGACAACAATATTAAACATGTTAAGGCATATTTTACTTATCATAGAACTAGTTAGGCGGTCCGAACGCGTTTTATGCGAACGACGCGTTAAAGTAGCATAAGCTACCTAAACGGGTCGTAATGGATCGTAAGCACTTAGGTTAGGTTTCATTGTAGTATGTAGGCTTTGTTCAACCATATTACATGAGTTCCCATACTCATTTGGTTTACGAGCCCTCATTCTATCCGATCCTCCAGTATAGGTCCGGTTTATTAATGTAATTACCTATATTAGGTGTCGTTTGAATCCGTAACCTACTAGCTTTGCTTGGTGGATATCTAAAGTCTATTGAGCAATCTCAAGTGAGTACATAGACCCCTCTTTTACTGTTTTCCAAACTGTTTTGGGGTGAAACACATGTGCCTACTTGTTACTTTCATGCTTTCATGTTTTCACATCATAAACTTGTTATGTTCATTAGTACACTTATAGTACATGATTTACATTACATTGATTTACATGACTTTTTCTGCTATGTATGTTGACTGAGCATGCTAGCACATTGATTTACATCACTTTTCCTGCTTTGTATGTTTACTTAGCATACTTAGTACATTGTTTTACATTACATCTAGTTGCATATGCTCATCCGGCATATGGACACATTGTTTTACATTACATCCTGTTGCATATGCTCATCCAGCATATGAACACATTACATTACATTTTGAACCGTTTGTAACCATTTGACTATGTGAACCGTTGTAACCATTTGATTATACGAACCGTTTGTAACTGTTGAACCGTGTGAACCGTATTTGACCATACATAAACATTTCTACAATTGTTAAACATTACATTTTGGTGGTTGTTTTGGGTAAGTGGTTTAAGTAATGAGGCGACGTGTAATACGATAAAAACATGGTGGATACGCCGCTGGTACTTCCTATATATAAGTGCTTTTATGGTATTACATATCGTAACGTTATTTAAACCATTTCAGTTTAGACATATTACATATACAATACAATCTTCACATAAACATCGTTTTACAAATGACTTAACTTATACAAACTCATTTTACATGGTTATTCACTTAACCATACATTATTCTCTTATACATATATATCATTTTACATTATTCTCTTATACATATATGTCAAGTATTGGTGGAACGAATGAATAAGAGGATCATGGATTGGAAAAATCGTTTTCTTTCATTTGCTGGTAGATTACAATTAGTCGTATCAGTGCTTTCGTCTATTCATGTTTACTGGGCTTCAGTTTTTATCTTACCGACTAGTGTTATAAAGGAGCTTGAAAGTAAAATGAAATGGTTTCTTTGGGGTCGTGGTACAGCATCAAAAGGTAGAGCAAAGGTTGCTTGGAAGGAGATATGTCTTCCAAAGGCCGAGGGAGGTTTGGGGATTAGGCGCATTGCTGATGTAAACAAATCGCTCATGGCTTACCATTTTTATAGTCTTCTCTCGGGTAGGAAGTCTCTATGGAATAATTGGGTTGGGTTATATAGGCTAAAAGGTCGCAGCTTATGGGACATTCCGGTTCAACTGAACTCACCGTGGGGATGGAAGAAATTATTAAAATGTAGGGTGATTTTTCGGGATTTTTTTTGGACCAAAGTGGGTAATGGTCGAAGTACTTTTATTTGGTTTGATAAGTGGTGTATAGACTGCCCACTTGCGAATTTTGTTACTCCAAGACAAATGGCGAGATATGGTTACAATGTCATGACTAAAGTTGCGGACGTAATCGAGCACGGGTTGTGGAACTGGCCAGACGCATGGAGGGATGTTTATCCGGTTTTGTTTCAGTTGCAATCGGTTAATATTTCTAATGCTAAAGACCAGATCTTATGGAGGAATTCGGAAGGTAAACTAGTGCAGTTCACTTCTAAAGAGGTGTGGAATTCCATTCGTATTAGGGAGCAACAGAAACCTTGGTCAGTGATCGTATGGTCTTCTTTTAACATTCCAAAGCATGCTTTCACGTGTTGGTTGATTTTCAAGAGGAAACTTTGGACCCAGGACCGTATTCTGCAATGGAATCATAAAGTTACCGGCTCTATGAATCAGATGTGTTGTTTATCGTGCTATGCAGGTCTAGAGACACATGAACATTTATTTTTTGAATGCTCATACTCGAAGGAGGTGTGGAATTCAGTTCGTACTAGAGCAGGAATGAGTGCGGTTCACGAACGATGGGAGGATATAGTCTCTTGGCTGATTCCGAGAGCAAATTCAAGATCAGTTTCATCGATTGTCAGTAAACTGATTACGGCTGCTTCGGCTTATGCTATTTGGAGCGAAAGAAACACTAGATTCTTCAGTAATAGATTGCGGCCCCCTGAACAAACATCGGAACATATTCTTAGCACAATTAGAACCAAATTGATCTCTTTCAAGTATAAAAATGCTGATAATGTGAGACGTTTTTTTTGGAGGAGTGGAAAATTGATGGGGTAGAGTACTTTGAAGAGCAATGAAGGCATTAGCATATTGTTTCTTTTTGTACTAGTTAAACCGTTTTGGTTGGTTTGTCTTGTTTACTCTTTTGTGGTATGTCACGAAGAGAACTAGGGGGTGTATCAGCCTTCCTACTTGTATTTTTTGGTTATGTTATAAAATCACCGGGGTAACCCTTTACCCAAAAAAATATATATCATTTGGTTTATTTATCACTTTTCAAATCATTTATGAAAGGAAATACTCGACAAGATTAATGGCTACTTTTATTAAACAGTTTCTTTAAACTTACAAGTCATGAATCCTATTTTTACAAAACCTATGTATCTCACAGGCATTTTTATGCTGACGTACCTATTTTCACATGTGTTTTCAGGAACTGTTGCATAGGATGATCGAGAAATACTTAGGCGGACCTGTGCCTTAGTGACTTAAAACGAAGCAAGAACTAGTTAAATTATGTTATGTACTCTTTGTTTCTTGTTTAAGACAATGTAACTCTCTTGATTGATATATAAAACGTAACTTTAATTACCATGGTTGTGAAACAATTAATTCTGTTACAACACTCCCCGATGTTTCCGCCACGTTTCATTGTTTTACGTGGTCGGGGTGTGACCGAAAAGTTGGTATCAGAGCCAATGGTTATAGGGAATTAGGTTATTAGTAATGCTTTGACCTAGAATATAACCTTCCTAGGACCCTAACGCGATTTTACTTGCGTTTAGTCATAAAACAATACCGTTGCCTATCTTTAGGCAGCAACCACAACGAGAACATCAATTCTGAATTCGCTTTGAAAATTAATCATATGTTTTTGGATGATTGATTACTAGGTTTTGAAACTTCTGTTGTAAGGTTTTGAGTCCTCTGTTATAAGGTTTTGAACCCCTTTGAGTTTTCAAAATCTCGCCAAAGTTTTGGGTCCTAAATAGTGTGAACACGTGCGAACTGGAAGAGTGAATGCCTGTACCCTGGGTTTTCTGTCTAAGGCTAGAGTGTTCGTACAAATCAACATAATCGGACCAGTCACTCTTACCTGGGAACTCTTGGGGTGAGTGTTCACTTATAGGCGAGCATGTCTTCGCGATACATCATTTTGACCCATTTACTTTGATTAGTCACAATGTGTCGTTTGTTTGCCTTGTGGTAACAGACAAATGGCAACCACCTTTGCTTTTGTCAAATATTGTAACACCTCATCCTTTTCATCTAATCGTCTCGTTCGTTTCCTTTCATGTTTCCCCTTTTTAGAATGCCTCCTCGACGCGATAATCAGATAGCGAATGCCGAACTGGCAGAAATCATCACGCAGCAAATGGCTGCTGCTTTCCCAAATCTTATTGCTCAATGGAACCAAGCGAACAACAACAATCATGCTCCATGCAATTTCAAGAGTTTCAATTCGGCTAAGCCACTCAAGTTTAGTGGTTCTGAAGGAGCAACTGGGCTCCTACAATGGTTCGAGAGCACTGAGAGTACATTTCGTCACGTTCAGTGTCCTGATAATCGCAAGGTCGAGTTTGCTTCCAGTGTGTTTCAGAAGAGGGCTCTTACATGGTGGCGCTGAGGTTGCTTTAACACAGACTTGGGTCGAGCTTAGGGCTCTTATGATGAAGGAGTTCTGTCCTCGTCATGAACTGAGGGCTTTGGAAAGGGAATTTGACGATCTTAAGCAATATAGCGGTGAGCATCGAGCCTACACGGACCGTTATGAGGAGTTAAGTCTGTTATGCCCAAACATGGTCACGCCTTTGGATAAGGCAATCGAAAAGTACATTGATGGCCTCCCTGACTCAATACAAGCCATTGTGACTGGTAGCAACCCTACTACAGTTAGACAGGCCATTGAGATATCTGCAACCTTGACTGAATCTAAGATCAGGAAAGGTAAACTTTTCCGAAAAGGTGACAAGAAACCGGTCGAGGAATCGAAACCAATCGAGGAATCAAAGACCATGGATGAATAGACTAGATCCCCTAAGAAATCAAAGAAGCAAAAGGCTTCTCAGAACTTCGCCGTGGTCGCTCACAATGGTCAAGTCGTCCCCAACCAACCAGCTAAACCCCCTGCTAGAAAGCCATACAACGGAACAGCACCCTTGTGCAATCAATGTAACCTTCATCATCATGCTGGTGTGAAGTGCCGCACATGCCAAGTTTGTGGACTTGTAGGTCACACAGTGAGGGTTTGCCCAACAGCAGCTGCACCGAATCAAGCTGGCAACAATCCTGCTCAATCTCGTTTTCCACCAGGTTCTTGCTTCAACTATGGCGAGATGGGCCATTTCCGAAGAAACTGCCCAAAGCTTGCAAATGCGAATCCAACTCAGGGATGAGCATCTGACCAATTGGAAGACAACACCGTTTAGAAATAAACAAGCCTTATGTATTATTTTCTTTTGTTGTCATGATCCATGAAACAGTTATTGATGTTGTTTATAAATAAATCTTTTATTTATATTGCAATATGCTTATGTGGTTGCATGTATAAAACAACGTATCCCCTACATTACCGACAATCAAGGAACCGTATTCCTTGAAAGACACTACCCCCAAAATTCTTCCACTTTATGATCTCTTGCGTTTTCCACGAAAATCCTAAGTACCCGTATCTTCCAAGGAAAACGAAGTACAAGGCGCAAGTTACAACTCTGGATGAATACCCACTCCTTAATGGGGTACCTAAGGGTATTCCCGTAAGTCCTTAATTGTTGTATACCTTAATTCGAATGTGGTGATTCCTTGTAATCAAAAATCGAATTTTTAGAAGATCATCCTATCTTTTCAGATAGATGCTTGAGGACGTTGAAGTCCATCAACTGGGTTCCTGGTATGCCTTGAATACCCATGTTCAAATCAACGCCAAGTTAATAACAATTAATAACCAAGAAAACAATTATGTGATTATGTGCTTATATGTTCCCTTTTATATTTTTGTGTGATCCAAATTATGTTATCCAAATCCTCGTAGAATCTTCCATATCTTCGTATAAGGGATTCATAGTAGAATACCCAAAGGTACTACCTAAAATCCTTAATGGACTTCTACGTTGTAGTTAAGTCCCTTGGATTATAAGGTACTACTCCATAATTAGACCCCTTGAGTGGTCTAGTTAAACAAATTGATCCAAAAATCTGGTTAGGAATATCATGTGATGATGTAGCTGAAAGGACTCCTTGGTGGTCTAATTAAAAAGATCATATGTCGATCTAATTAAAAGGACCCTATGGTAGTCTAGTCACCCTCATCATCAGGTTTGATTTTCTTCCAATAAACATTACAAAACAAACTGTGCGGACTGTGCAAGGAATTACGTAATTATGGATGCATACATAATTATGGAATTTAGTGCACAGAAATCACAGCAAGTTCTATCATGTATCTAGAGTTAACCCTATTTATTTCCATTTCTGATGAAGCATCCGTTGAGGAAAAATGAACTAGCTATTCATTTTTCACTTCTGAAGAATATCCGTTGAGGAAATGAATATCCGTTTATCCTTCATTTCCAACTCTGATGAAGCAACCGTTGAAAATGACTCCGTTTGTTCATTTTCGTTTCTAAAGATTATCCGTTGAGGAAATGAATATCCGTTTGTCTAATCCTTCATTTCCATTTCTGATGAAGCAACCGTTAAAAATGACTCCTTCAGTTCATTTTTTGTTTCTGAAGATTACCCGTTGAGGAAATGAATACCCGTTTGTTTATCCTTCTGATTTCCGTTTCTGAGGAAGCAACCATTGAAGATGACTCCGTCTGTTCATTTTCGTTTCTAAAGATTATCCGTTGAGGAAATGAATATCCGTTTGTCTAATCCTTCATTTCCATTTCTGATGAAGCAACCGTTGAAAATGACTCCTTCAGTTCATTTTCGTTTCTGAAGATTACCCGTTGAGGAAATGAATATCCGTTTGATTATCCTTTTCATTTCCGTTTCTGAGGAAGCAACCGATGAAGATGACTCCGTCTGTTCATTTTCGTTTCTAAAGATTGTCCGTTGAGGAAATGAATATCCGTTGTTTAATCCTTCATTTCCGCTTCTGAAGAATACTCGTTGAGGAAAATAATAGGATTATGCCTTTCATATCTTTAATGATCATTTAACACAAAGTCACAGACAGACTCCTACAAATAAATTTCGGGACGGAATTTCCTAAAGTAGGGGAGACTGTGACACCTGGGTCACTGCGACTAGCAAACAAATACCAAATCAATGAAATATTGTGTTTCATACTTGGAATTTGTATAAATATGTGTGATCTTTGCACATATCAATTCTTGTTCGATTTCGAACTTTAAATCGCTTTCTGGAAGGTTATACGCAATCTAATGCGTAAATATAACCAGTTTAATGAAACAAACACTCTGGAACAGTGAAATATGCTTAACATACCTTAAATGACCTTTACATGACTTAGAAATAAGTTTTGAAGGCTTTGGTATGGCAAAAACAAGTCAATTCGCTTACATGGACTAAATTCGACAAACTGCGAAAGTATGCCGATTCGTACTGTAACGAACATTCCGGAACATGACCATAAGTTAAACATACCATAAATATCCTTTACATAGCTTAGAAATAGGCTTCGAGGGGTTCGGTGTTCTAAAATAAACTTTTGGGTCATTCAGGGACTAAAAGCGTCAAAAAGTGCACAAGTTTGCATTTTCGCGCATAACTTCCGTTCTGAATACATCCGGACATCCAAAAATTTATGTAAGCACTAAAATATTTTATTTTAGTGTTTGGCATAAGAAAAATCCATTCGTCGCGCAATTTGGATCGTTTTTCGCGCTTATGCGCATTCCGTCGTAATTAAGTGAACATCGCGATCATACGACCAAACGAACCGACACCCGGCATATTTCTGAGCATGTTTCATGTCCACATTGTTTAGGCATCATTTTAGGGCCTTAAAGTTGGCTTAACGGGCCTTACACATGTCGAAATGAGCTCTAAACACCAACAGGGACTGAAACTGTCATTTTTGAAAGTTGATTTCTGATCAGAACCTCCAGGCGGGGCGCGTAAGGTTTGGCCATACCTTACGCGGGGCGCGAGGCCCTCCCAGATCAGTAAAACCTGCTTTACAGCCTGTTAACAGTTGTTATGCACTCATAAACCCACTTCCACATGTTGATTCCTGATAGTAGGGGCCATTTTGAGTTACCTTAGTGTTGCAACAAGTGTAGGGACAAGATCAAAGCACGGTATTCGAGGAACGATCCTAACGGTCCTAGAAATCCTATAAATACCCCTTTGAATAACAACTCAAAACCCACATTTGATCTGAGTTTTTCTCTAAGTGGTTGTGTTTATACACTTCCTACCTGATATTACTTGGAATCAAATCTTGCGGGGACCTTTGTAAGTCTTCTTTAGTTCTTTTATTCGTTTTGTCGTGAAAGTCAAACTTTGTTTGACTTTCTGCATTGACCAGTTTATGGTCAATGCGAAGTTCGTTTGAACTTCATAACGTGAGCGTAATCGCGATGGTTATAGTCCCTAGTGACTATACCTACTGATTACCACGTTATCTAGGCTCAGTGACGAGTCGTAGTTTCGGCCAAAATGTGCATTCTTGCGTATTTTGTAACCAAACTACTCTTAGGTATCAAAACCGTTTGTTTTGATACCAAACCTGTTTTCTAAACTTAGTTAAGCATGTTTTAACATGCTTAGCTCGTCACTTTTAGTTTAGTGCTATTATAGGGTCGTAAAGGTAAGCGATCTAAACAATCGCTTACACTTTCGAACCCGACCCGTTTGGTCGATCATTAGGATCCGACCAAACACTTTAGGTGACCATAGTATTTAGGGAATAACCTTCCGAGGTTATACCTTATGGTCGCTTCGTTTAAGTAGTTGTATGATTTATATGCCTTAGGTAAATTACCAAAATGCCCTTTTTACGCCAAAATTCATTTTAAGCATATGTAACATAACTTTTGGTATCTAAACTGATTTGGCAACAATATTAAACATGTTAAGGCATATTTTACTTATCATAGAACTAGTTAGGCGGTCCGAATGCGTTTTTCGAGCATGATTTTGGTATCTAAACTGATTTGGTAACAATATTGAACCGTGTGAACTATTTGTATCTGTTGACAGGATTTATATTGAACCGGAACATGACCCATTACGACCCGTTTAGGTAGCTTATGCTACTTTAACGCGTCGTTCGCGTAAAACGCGTTCGGAATGCCTAACTAGTCCTATGATAAGTAAAATATGCCTTAACATGTCTAATATTGTTACCAAATCAGTTTAGATACCAAAATTTATGTTACATATGCTTAAAATGAATTTTGGCGTCCAAAGGGCATTTTGGTAATTTACCTAAGGCATATAAACTACCTATCATACAACTACTTAAACGAAGTGACCACAATGTATAACCCCGGAAGGTTATTCCCTATATACTATGGTCACCTAATGTGTTTGGTCGGATCCTAATGATCGACTAAACGGATTGGGTTCGAAAGTATAAGCGATTGTTTAGATCGCTTACCTGACGACCCTATATAAGCACTAAAAGTGACGAGCTAAGCATGTTAAAACATGCTTAACTAAGTTTAGAAAACATGTTTGGTGTCACAACAAACGGTTGTGATACCTAAGAGTAGTTTGGTTACAAAATACGCAATAATACGTATTCTGACCGAAACTACGGCTCGTCACTGAGCCTAGATAACGTGGTAATCAGTAGGTATAGTCACTAGGGACTATAACCATCGTGATCACGCTCACGTTATGAAGTTCAAACGAACTTCGCATCGATCATAAACTAGTCAATGCAGAAAGTCAAACAAAGTTTGACTTTCGGACTCGAAAAGCAATAAAAGAAAGAAGGAACACTTACAAAGGGTCCCCGAATGCTAATCTAGATCAAAATAGCTCAGGTATGAAACAAAGGTTTCAACTTAGAGCACAATTGATCAGATTCTATTGAGAAAAGAAGTGAAATGGGTTGGGTATTTATAGGATCGTTTCTTGGAAAAGAGGGAATTATCTAGCCTGTACACTTGTTGCAATGTTGTGGTGACTGATTTTTGGCCACCATAAGAGTTTAACATGTGCCACTTGACCTTTGGAGGGGTTTAAAAGCTGAAATCAGATGTTTACTTGACCTTTGCTGATCTGAAGGGCTGATGCGGCCCGCTTCAGGATCAGACAAAGCTCAGGCGGGCTGCCTGGAGCTTCTGATCAGAAACCAAGTTTCAGAAATTGCAGTTTCAGTCCCTGCACGTGTTTAAGGCCATTCCCGACACTTCTAAGGCCCGTAAAGCCAACTTTAAGGCCCTAAAATGATGCCTAAACATTGTGGACATGAAACATGCTAAAAAATATGTCAGATATCAGTTCGTTTGGTCGTACGAACGCGATGTTCGCTTAATTACGACGGAATGCGCACAAACGCGAAAAATGATCCAAATGACGCGACGAATGGATTTTTCTTATGCCAAACACTAAAATAAAATATTTTAGTGCTTACATAAATATTTGGATGTCCGGATGTATTCAGAACGTGAGTTATGCGCAAAAGTGCAAACTTGTGCACTTTTTGACACTTTTAGTCCCTGAATGACCCAAAAGTTTATTTTAGCACACCGAACCCCTCAAAGCCTATTTCTAAGCTATGTGAAGGATATTTATGGTATGTTTAACTTATGGCCATGTTCCGGAATGTCTGTTACTGTTCAAATTGGCATACTTTCGCAGTTTGTCAACTTTAGTCCCTGTAAGCGATTTAACTTGATTTTGCCATACCAAAGCCTTCAAAACTTATTTCTAAGTTAAGTAAAGGTTATTTAAGGTATGTTAAGCCTATTTCACTATTCCGGAGTGTTCGTTGCATTGAACTGGTTATATTTACGCATTAGCGCGCGTATAACCTTCTAGAAAGCGATTTAGAGCTTTAAATCGAACAAGAGTTGATATGTGTAAACGATACACATATTTTTACAAATCCCAAGTATGAAATACAATATTTCATTGGTTTGGCATTTGTTTGATGGTTGAAGTGACACAGGTGTCACAGTCTCCCCTACTTTAGGAAATTTCGTCCCGAAATTTATTCGTAGGAGTCTATTTGTGACTTTGTGTCAAATAACCACCAGAGATATGTAAGGCATAATCCTGTCATTTCCTTAACGGACATTCTTCAGAACGAAAATGAACAGACGGAGTCATTTTCCTCAACGAGTATTCTTCAGAAGCGGAAATGAAGGAATAAACAAACGGGGATTCATTTCCTCAACGGGAAATCTTCAGAAACGTAAAATGAACTTACGGAGTCATTTTCAACGGGTGCTTCATCAGAAATGGAAATGAAAAGGAGAAACAAACGGATATTCATTTCCTCAACGGACAAATCTTCAGAAACGAAAATGAACAAACGGAGTCATTTTCAACGGGTGCTTCCTCAGAAACGGAAATGAAAATGATAGGCAAACGGATATTCATTTCCTCAACGGACAATCTTCAGAAACGAAAATGAACAAACGGAGTCATTTTCAACGGGTGCTTCCTCAGAAACGGAAATGAAAATGATAGACAAACGGATATTCATTTCCTCGACGGACAATCTTCAGAAACGAAAATGAACAAAAGGAGTCATTTTCAACGGGTGCTTCCTCAGAATCGGAAACAAATAGAGTTAACTTCTAGGCACATGACAAGGCTCGCTGTGGTTTCTGTGCACTAAATTCCATAATTATGTATGCATCCATAATTACGTAATTCCTTGCACAGTCCGCACAGTTTGTCTTGTAATGTTCATAAGCACATAATCACATAGTTTTTTAACTTGGTTATTAATTTGTTATCGATTGAGAACGGATATGGAAACCAGTCGATGGACTTCAATGTCCTCAGGGATCTATATGAAGAGATAGGAAGATCTCCCAAAAATTCGATTTTGTTTTCAAAGAAACGTAATAGTCGAATTAAGGAACACCAAAAATTTTAGGATTCACGGAAATACCCTTAGGTACCCTATTTAAGGATTTATAGTGGTACTTTGGGTATTCGTCCAGTGTTGTAACTTGCGCCTTGTACTTTCTTTCCTTAGAAGAAACGGGTACTTAGGAATTTCGTGGAAAATGCAAGAGATCATAAAGTGGAAGAAAGTTTGGGGGTAGTCTGTCCTTCAAGGAATACGGTTCCTTGATTGTCGGTATTGTAAGAGATATGTTGTTTATACATACAACCACATAAATACATTGTAATGTAAATAAAAGATTTATTTATAAACAACGATAACAACTGTTTCTTGGACCTTGACAACAAAAGAAAATAATACATAAGACGTGATTATTTCTAAACGATGTTGTCTTCTAGTCAGTCAGATGCTCATCCCTGTGCTGGATTTGCATTAGCAATCTTTGGGCAATTTCTTCGGAAATGACCCATCACGCCACAGTTGAAGCAAGAACCTGGTAGAAAACGACCTTGAGCAGGGTTGTTGCCAGCTTGGTTTGGTGCAGCTGCAGCTGGGCAGACTCTTGTTGTATGGCCTATAAGTCCACAAGTTTGGCATTTGCGGCACTTTACATTGGCATGATGATGGAGGCTACATTGGTTGCACAAGGGTGCAGTTCCATTGTATGGCTTCCTAGCAGGGGGTTGAGCTGGTTGGTTGGGGACAGCTTGATCATTGTGAGTAACCATGGCGAAGTTCTGAGAAGCCTTTCGCTTCTTTGACTTCCTAGGGGATCCAGTCTGTTCATCCATGGTCTTTGATTCCTCGATTGGGTTCGATTCCTCGATCGGTTTCTTGTCACCCTTTCGGGAAAGCTTACCTTTCCTGATCTTTGATTCAGTCAAGGTTGCAGATAGCTCAATGGCCTGTCTAACTGTAGTAGGGTTACTACCAGTCACAATGTCTTGTATTGAGTCAGGGAGGCCATCAATGTACTTTTCGATTACCTTATCCAAAGGCGTGACCATGTTTGGGCATAACAGACTTAACTCCTCATAACGGTCCGTGTAGGCTCGATGCTCACCGCAGTCTTGCTCAAGATTGTCGAATTCCCTTTCCAAGGCCCTGATCTCATGACGAGGACATAATTCCTTCATCATAAGGGCCCTCAGTTCAGCCCATGTCTGTGCTAGAGCAACTTCTGCACCACGGTCTCTCATAACCCCGTTCCACCATGTAAGGGCCCTCTTCTGAAACACACTCGAAGAAAACTCGACCTTGCGATTGTCAGGACACTGCACGTGGCGGAAAGTATTCTCAATGCTCTCGAACCATTGAAGAAGCCCAGTCGCTCCCTCAGAACCACTAAACTTGAGTGGTTTAGCCGAGATGAAACTCTTGAAATTGCATGGACCATTGTTGTTGTTGTTGGCTTGGTTCCATTGAGCAAAGAGGTTTGGGAACTGAGCAGCCATTTGCTGCGCAATGATTTCTGCCAGTTCGGCAGTCGCTATCTGGTTCTCGCGCCGAGGAGGCATTCTAAAAGAGGAAACATGAAAGGGAACCAGTTAGAGTATTAGTCGAAAAGAATGAGATGAAACAAATGTGATGAAAGCAAGGATATTGGTCATTTGTTTGTTACTACAAGGCAACAAACGACCCCGGTGATTAATCAAAGTAAATAGGTCAAAAATAATGTATCGCGAAGACATGCTCGCCTATAAGTGAACACTCATCCCAAGAATTCCCAGGTAAGCACAACTGGTCTCGCGTCTGATGAGATATATACGAAGTGCTTGCCTAGACAGAAAACCCAGAATACAGACATTCACCCTTCCAGTTTGCACGTGTTCACATTATTTAAAACCCAAAACCTTGACGAGATTTTGAAAACTCAAAGGGGTTCAAAACCATATAACAGAGGGTTCAAAACCTTACAATAGAGGGTTCAAAACCTAGTAATCAATCATCCTAGAACAGATGATTAGTTTTCACAGCGGTTTTGAAATTTATGTTCTTGTTGTGGTCGTCGCCTAAGGATAGGTGACGGTATTGTTTTATGACTAAACGCAAGTAAACTCGCGTTAGGGTCCTAAGAAGGTTATAGACTAGGTCAAAGCATTACTAATAACCTAATTCCCTATAACCATGGGCTCTGATACCAACTTTTCTGTCACACCCCGACCACGTGGAACAACCAAACGTGGCGGAAACGTCGGGGAGTGTTGTAACAGAATTAATTGTTTCAAATCCATGGCAATTAAAGTTTCGTTTTATTAATCAAACACGAGAGTTACATTGTTTTAAACAAGAAACAAAGAGTATATAACAAAAATTAACTAGTTCTTGTCTCGTTTTAAGTCACTAAGGCACAGGTCCGCCTAAGTATGTCTTGATAAGTCCTATGCATCATCTCCTGAAAACACATGTGAAAATAGGTACGTCAGCATAAAAATGCCTGTGAGATACATAGGTTTTGTGAAAACAGAATTCATGACTTATGTTTGGGAAAATGTTTAGTCATGAACCTTGTAATTTGCTTTGTCTTGTAAATCATTTGAAAAACGATAAGATCAGATGATATGTATAAATAATTGTCAGGTTAAATGAATAACCATGTAAAAATGTGTTTGTATAAGACAATGTCTTGTGAAAAGTATGATATTTGTATAAAATGTTATATGTCTCAAACTGAAATGATTCAAATAACATTACGATATGTAATACCATACAAACACTTATATATAGGAAGTACCAGCGGCGTATCCACCATGCTTGTATCATATTACACACGCATCGTTACTTAATCACTTAATCAAACCAAACCACCAAAGTAATGTTTAACAATTGTAGAAATGTTTATGTAATGTCAAATGTCTATTGTCAAATGTAAATCCTGTCAACAGATACAAATAGTTCACACGGTTTAATAGTTACAAGCGGTTCATATAATCAAATGGTTACGACGGTTCACATAGTCAAAAGGTTACAACGGTTCAAAATGTAGTATAATGTGTTCACATGCTGGATGAGCATATGCAACAGAAATGCAATGTAAAACAATGTACTAAGCATACACACCATGGACATACATAGCATAAGTGTAATGTAAAACAATGTACTAAGTATGAACTAAATGGACATACATAGCATGAAATGTAATGTAAAACGATGTACTAAGTACGCACACAATGGGCATACATAGCATGAGTGTAAAGTAAAACGATGTACTAAGTACGCACACAATGGGCATACATAGCATGAACACAATGAAAACATGTACTATAATGTACTAACGAACATAACAGGTATATGATGTGAAAACATGGAAAGCAGTATTAACATCTTTAGATTTATAAGAATAGCTAAAAAAGTGAGCAACCCTAATTCTCTCTCAAGCATGGCGATTTTTCTTCTTCATGCAACCTTTGATTTTTCTTCATGATCTTTGTATAACAGTCTGATTATTGGAGTTTTGATTTATCAAGACTTACAATTCGAACTAGTTAGCAAAAGGATTAAGTTAAATTTAGGGTTTTTCTTGTTTTTCATATCGCCCCCCTTCTTTCTTTGTGTCGATCTGGTTGTATAGCGGTGTGAGTTTGGAAACATCTTTTCTTACTGATTCCTCTATATGATTTCGAAAAACACATGGGGTAGGGTTTTGCTTGTTTAGGGTTTTTCTGTTTCAGTTCGTGTGTGGGTTTTTCGGGTTTGCTGTTTTATTTTCGTGCATGGTTAGCTGCGTTTTCTTGATCAAAGAGAGTAGTACTTTTAAACATGGATGATCGTTTTCAGTCTGGGAATCTCCAGGCTGCCGGCGGTCAAAACCCAAGTTTGTCGTTCAAGGGTTTTTCTGGCAGGAGCATTAATATTGATGGTAATCCTTTAGCTCCAAGACGTGGGGTTATCAGAAACGATAATAAGGAGCCGATACCAATTAACGTTATTGATGAGCTTGAGAAAATTACTGTTCCAATACAGCTACAAAGTAGTATTGATCAGATTCTTGAGGATAAGCCGGAGAATAGCACTAAAGCAGGTTCGTATGCTGATATGGTTAAGCAAAAGGCATCTCTGAAACGGGAAGTAAACTTCAGGAAGCTAGATACGTCGGAGACGCTTCAAGATGCTGATGTAGTTATCCCTCGTGAGGTAATTCGGAAAGCTCAGGAAAAACTTGAAAATGTTTTGTTTGGTTATTTCTTGGGGAATAGGCTTCCTTTTCCAGTAGTTGAGTATTATGCGAAAAATGCCTGGTCAAAATTTGGATTTGCTAAAGCGATGATGAACTCAACTGGATTCTTTTTCTTTAAGTTTGACTCTAAGGAGGGTATGGCTAAGGTACTTGAGGGGGGGCCGTGGCTGATTAGGAAGGTTCCATTGTTTCTAAATGTCTGGTCTCCATCTGTAAGCCTTAAAAAAGAGGGTATTAAATCTGTTCCGGTTTGGGTTAAACTACATAATGTTCCGATAGCTGTTTACACGGATGAGGGGCTCAGTTTACTAGCGTCCAAGATAGGTGTTCCAAAAAGATTAGATAGTTATACTGCGGACATGTGTGCTGAGAATTGGGGGAGGAGCAGCTTTGCTCGGGCGTTAATTGAAATTAATGCGGAGAATGAGATAAAAGATCATATCAATGTGGCTCTTCCGAAACTAGATGAAGAGGGCTATTTAATGGAGAGAGTGGGTGTGGAATATGAATGGAAACCTTTACGGTGTTCTCTGTGTTGTGTTTTCGGACATAATGACCAAAATTGTAGTAAAAATGCTCAGAGTAAGAAGAAACAGGTGGTTGTTGATGATGAGGGTTTTATTTCAGATAAGAGGAAGACGATTAGACTGGGACTAGTGCAGAAAAAACAAAAGGCGAAATTTATCTACAAGCCGAAGATAAACAAACCAGGGCCGAGTACTTCAGGTACAAAGGATGAGAAGCTGAAAAATGATAAAGCTGGTGATGTTCATTTAAAGAATTCTTTTGAGGCACTTACCAAGAATGATGAATATGCGGATGCGGATGTGTTTGATTTCGAAGATGGGTATGAGGCAAGACAGGTAGTAAACAATGTAAGCAAGGGCCAAGTGAACATTGTAGATGGGGTGGTGCATATTGATGATGAGGTTGTGGATTCGGTTCCTACGGAAATGGACGACTTTATGAGGAATGATAAAAGAAAAGATAATTCTGAGGGGGCAAGCACTCCCGTGTTGGTGGGTTTAAATGGATAGCATCGCCGCTTGGAACATAAGGGGTTTGAACCGACCCCTGAAACAAAGTGAGGTTCGGATTCTTTTGTCTGAAAATAAATTAGCGGTTTGTGCCATCCTTGAGTCGCATGTTGATATCATGAAGCTTGATAAAGTTTGTAAAGGTGTCTTCAGAAATTGGAGTTGGACGTCTAATGGTAACTTGTGTGATCGGGGCACTAGAATAATTTTGGGGTGGAATTCTGTTGATGTTGATGTCATGGTTTTGTCTCAATCGGACCAGGTTATTCACGTACAACTTCGATACAAGTCATGCATGAAAGTTATTTTCTGTTCGTTTGTGTATGCGAAGAATAAATATCAGGAAAGACGAGAGCTTTGGGATAATCTTTGTAAGCATAAGGCCTTATGTCATGATAAACCATGGGTAGTCATGGGAGATTTTAATTCAGCTTTGCACCATGAAGATTCTATTTGCGGATCGTCCACTCAAACTATTGGCATGAGAGAATTTTATGATTGTGTTCAGGTTACGGAATTGCTTGACATTATGGGCCATGGGTTGCACTATACTTGGAATCAGAAGCCGAAAGAGGGAATTGGGTTGCTGAAAAAGATTGATCGGGTGATGGGTAATATGAAGTTCTTAGAGACATGTCCGGATGCCTTTGTTCTTTATCATCCTTTCCGTGTGTCAGATCACACTCCTTGTATTCTTAAGATGGGAGACTCGACTAAGGCTAAGCCTAAACCTTTTAAATTTGCAAACTTTATCACTTCTAAACCAGAGTTTAGGTCTTCGGTTGAGCAGGAGTGGAGAAAAACGATTAACGGGGTGGCTATGTACTCGGTTACTAAGAAGCTCAAGAACTTGAAGCCGTTTTTGCGGAGAATTCTTTTTAGACAAGGTAATTTGCATGATAAAGTATCTGAGCTGAGAAGTAAATTGGATGATATTCAAAAAAAGATTGATGCTAATCCGCTTAATAGAGAGCTGAGAAACATGGAAGCTGAATTCTTAAAAGAGTTCAAGTCAGCGGCTTATGATGAGGAATGTTTTTTAAAGCAGAAGTCTAAAGTAGAATGGTTACGTGCGGGGGATTCTAATACAGCCTTCTTCCATAACAGTGTGAAATGCAGGAATGCGAGATCAAAAATTCAATCTATTAAGGATGTTGCTGGGAACCGATTTGAGGGTGAAGATGTTTCCATTGCTTTAGTCAACCATTATGCAAATTTTCTGGGCAAGGAGGATCAAGTTATTCAACTTAATCAGGAAGATATTTTTGTTAATGTGCTTAGTCCTGCTGTTGCGGATAATATGGTTAGACAGGTTACGCGCGAAGAGATCAAGAATGCTATGTTTTCTATTGGCGAGAATAAAGCTGTCACACCCCGACCACGTGTAACATACAAAACGTGGCGGAAACGTCGGGGAGTGTTGTAACAGAATTAATTGTCTCATAACCATGGCATACAAAGTTTTATTTATTTATTAAACAAGGGTGTTTCATTGTCTTGAACAGTAAACAAAAGAGTTTATAACATAATTAAACATAGTCTATCTTCTTTTAAAGTCTCTAAGGCACAGGTCCGCCCTAGTATCATGATCAACATCCTACGGAAAAGCTCCTGAAAACACATGTGAAAATAGGTACGTCAGCATAAAAATGCTTGTGAGATACATAGGTTTGTAAAAATAGGATTCATGACTTATGTTTAAGAAAAATGTTTAGTCATGAACCTTGTAGTTTGCTTTGTCTTGTAAATCATTTGAAAACAATAAGATCAGATGATATGTATAAGTAATTGTCAGGTTAAATAAATGACCATGTAAAAATGTGTTTGTATAAGATAAGTTGTTTATAAATTAATGGAGTTAATTACATAGTTAGTCCCTGTGGTTTGCACAAAATAACAAGTTTAGGTACTAATAGTTTCTGATAACATTCTAGGGTATTAACTTTTCATTTTGTAACGTTTGAGGGTATTAGCACTGTTTAAAGGCTTAAAATCACATTTTATTAGTACCCTCAAACGTTACAAAATGAAAAATTAATACCCTCAAACGTTACAAAATGAAAAGTTAATACCCTCAAACGTTACAAAATGAAAACTTAATACCCTAGAATGTGATTTTAAACTATTAGTACCTAATGTTGTTATTTTGTGCAAACCACAGGGACTAACTATGTAATTTGTAACACCTGTGCCTCCACGGCCATCAAACAAATGCCAAACCAATGAAATATTATATTTCATACATAGGATTTGTAAAAATATGTGTATCATTTGCACATATCAATTTTTGTTCAATTCCAAACTCTAAATCGCTTTCTGGAAGGTTATACGCGCACAGATGCGTAAATATAACCAGTTTAATGCAACAAACACTCCGGAATAGTGACATAGGCTTAACATACCTTAAATAACCTTTACATAACTTAGAAATAAGTTTTGAAGGCTTTGGTATGACAAAAACAAGTTAAATCGCTTACAGGGACTAAAGTTGACAAACTGCGAAAGTATGCCAATTTGAACTGTAACAGACATTCCGGAACATGACCATAAGTTAAACATACCATATATATCCTTTACATAGCTTAGAAATAGGCTTTGAGGTGTTCGGTATGCTAAAATAAACTTTTGGGTCATTCAGGGACTAAAAGTGTCAAAAAGTGCACAAGTTTGCATTTTCGCGCATAACTTACGTTCTGAATACATCCGGACATCCAAAAATTTATGTAAGCATGACTATATTATATTTTAGTGTTCGCCATAAGAAAAATCCATTCGTCGCGTCGTTTGGATCGTTTTTCGCATTTGTGCGCATTCCGTCGTAATTAAGCGAACATCGCGTTCGTACGACCAAACGAACCATCATCCGGCATATTTTTGAACATGTTTCATGTCCACAATGTTTAGGAAACATTTTAGGGCCTTAAATTTGGCTTTACGGGCCTTAGAAGTGTCGGAAATGGCCTTAAACACGTGCAGGGACTGAAACTGTCAATTCTGCAAGAAGTTTGCTGATCAGACAGCCAGGCGGCCCGCCTCAGTTTCTGTGTATCCTTAGGCGGCCCGCGTCAGTGTCCCAGATCAGTTAAATCATTTTTAACAGCTGTTAACAGCTGTTAAGCACTCACAACCCCTTCCCAAGTGGTATTTCCTGATTCTATGGGCTCAAATGGTTTTTCAAAACCATGTGCCCAAGTGTACGGCTCGGATCGTGGCACGATATTCAAGAAACGATCCTAACGGCTCTACTTTTCCTATAAATACCCACCCCCCATTGCTTCAAAACCCACAAATCTGATCATTTGGACTCTAAGTTGGAACTTTCGTTTCATACCTGAGTTACTTGGATCGGGATTAGCATTCGGGGACCCCGAGTAAGTATTCTTTCGTTCTTTTAATCGCTTTCGAGTCCGAAAGTCAAACTTTGTTTGACTTTCTGCATTGACCAGTTTATGGTCGATGCGAAGTTCGTTTGGACTTCATAACGTGAGCGTGATCACGATGGTTATAGTCCCTAGTGACTATACCTACTGATTACCACGTTATCTAGGCTCAGTGACGAGCCGTAGTTTCGGTCAGAATACGTATTCTTGCGTATTTTGTAACCAAACTACTTATGGGTATCAAGACCGTTTGTTTTGATACCAAACCTGTTTTCTAAACTTAGTTAAGCATGTTTTAACATGCTTAGCTCGTCACTTTTAGTTTAGTGCTTAGATAGGGTCGTAAGGTAAGCGATCTAAACAATCGCTTATACTTTCGAACCCGACCCGTTTGGTCGATCATTAGGATCCGACCAAGCACATTAGGTGACCATAGTATATAGGGAATAACCTTACGAGGTTATACCTTATGGTCGCTTCGTTTAAGTAGTTGTATGATAGGTAGTTTATATGCCTTAGGTAAATTACCAAAATACCCCTTTGATGCCAAAATTCATTTTAAACATATGTAACATAACTTTTGACATCTAAACTAATTTGACAACCATATTAGACATGTTAAGGCATATATTACTTGTCATAGTACTAGTTAGGCGGTCCGAACGCGTTTCACGCGAACGACGCGTTAAAGTAGCCTAAGCTACCTAAACGGGTCGTAATGGGTCACAAGCACTTAGGATAGGTTTCATTTAGTATGTAGGCTTTGTTAAACCAAATGACACGAGTCTCTACACTCGTTTGGTTTACGAAACCTCATTCTATCCAATCATCCGATTAAGGTCCGGTTATTAACATAGTTACCTATATTAGGTGCCGTTTGATTCTGAGATCTCTAGCATTACTTGGTGATTATCTTTAGACATCTGAGCAATCTCAAGTGAGTACATAGACCCCTCTTTTACTGTTTTCCAAACTGTTTTGGGGTGGAACACATGTGCCTACTTGTTACTTTCCTGCTTTCCAGTTTTCACATCATATACTACTATGTTCGTTAGTACATTATAGTACATGATCTCATTGTGTTTTATGCCATGTATGTCCATTTAGTTCATACTTAGTACATCGTTTTACATTTACATTTTATGCTATTTATGTCCATTGAGTGCATACTTAGTACATTGTTTTCATCACATGCTTACATTTTGGTATGACATTTGGTTTGTTTACATGGGACAATACATTCATTAACACCGATCATGCCGTTCGTTAGTAGGTAGTGGTACCATAGGAATTGACAACTCCCGTTCCGGACGTCCCAGGGAAAGGGGATGAAAGGAATGACCGAATTCGTTGTTAAAAAGACAGATAGACCTTTAATTTGTTTAAAGGGTTTATCACCTCAGTCGCCAGGCTTGGATGTATGCATATTCACAATACCGCATAAATGTTTATATTAAATAGTTGCATGCATTAACACAAAACATAGCTTTGATTTAAACCAAGTTTTACTTCAATACTTTGTTCTTGTGCATATGGTTTAGTTGAGACATTTCACTTGCCATACATGACATTTTGACATAGACATTTGACATGGATATTTGACATAGACATTCGACATGGATATTTGACATAGACATTTGACATGGATATTTGACATAGACATTTTGACATGATTTACATCTTGACATGAACATTTTACATTGTTTGGTTTGGCTTGATTAAGTGATTAAGTAACGATGCGTGTGTAATATGATACAAGCATGGTGGATACGCCGCTGGTACTTCCTATATATAAGTGTTTGTATGGTATTACATGTCGTAACGTTATTTGAATCATTTCAGTTTGAGACATATAACATTTCATACAAATAACATATTTTTCACAAGACATTGATTTATAAACAACTTATCTTATGCAAACATATTTTACTTGATTATTCATTTAACCTTACATTTATTTATACTTATCATCTGATCTTATCGTTCTTCAAATGATTTACAAAACAAAGCAAATTACAAGGTTCATGACTAAACATTTTCTCAAACATAAGTCATGAAACTTACTTTCACAAAACCTATGTATCTCACAGGCATTTTTATGCTGACGTACCTATTTTCACATGTGTTTTTCAGGAGCTGTTGCATAAGATGATCAAGATACACATAGGCATACTTGGGCTTTAGTGACAATAAAAGATGCAAGACTAGTTAATTAGGTTGTATTTATTTGTTTATTAAGACATTGTAACACTTTTAATCAATAAAACGAAACTTCAATTGCAATGGATTTGAAACAATTAATTCTGTTACAACACTCCCCGATATTTCCGCCACGTTTTGTATGTTCTACGTGGTCGGGGTGTGACAGAAAAGATGGTATCAGAGCCCATGGTTATAGGGAATTAGGTTATTAGTAATGCTTTGACCTAGTCTATAACCTTCTTAGGACCCTAACGCGAGTTTACTTGCGTTTAGTCATAAAACAATACCGTCACCTATCCTTAGGCGACGACCTCAACAAGAACATAAATTTCAAAACCACTTTGAAAACTAATCATCTGTTCTAGGATGATTGATTACTAGGTTTTGAACCCTCTATTGTAAGGTTTTGAACTCTCTATTATATGGTTTTGAACCCCTTTGAGTTTTCAAAACTTCGTCAAGGTTTTGGGTTTTAAATGATGTGAACACGTGCAAACTGGAAGGGTGAATGCCTGTATTCTGGGTTTTCTGTCTAGGCAAGCACTTCGTATACATCTCATCATACGCGAGACCAGTTGTGCTTACCTGGGAATTCTTGGGATGAGTGTTCACTTATAGGCGAGCATGTCTTCGCGATACATTATTTTTGACCTATTTACTTTGATTTGTCACCATCTCATTTGTTTGCCTTAGGTAACAAACAAATGATCAAAATTTTCATTCGTTACCATTCTGTATTGATTATCCAATAACCTTTCACTCGTTTCTTCTTCTGTCTTTCTTTTTTCTTCTAGAATGTCTATTCCTCTTGGCACTGGTCAAATGCCCGAGCGAACAGCCAAATTTGTCCAGCAAATTGGCGAAGTGATTCAGAGGACTGTGGATTTAGGTATTGCCATGGCTCGTCTCAACAATGAAGCCTCTCGTCTCGACAATGAAGCCACTCAAGAGCCACCAAAGGAAGCAGAAGTCAAACCAGCACCAAAATCAAGGAAGCGTAAGGCTTCAAGGAAACCCGCAGCGGTTACACCTAATCAAGCGGGACCTAGCCAAGTGGCAAGGCCACCAGCTAGGAAGCCGTACTTTGGAACTTCACCTTTGTGCAAACAATGTAGCCTTCATCATCAGGCTAGTGTGAAGTGCTGCAAATGCCAAACTTGTGGACTTATAGGTCATACGGCAAGGGTTTGTCCAACTGCAGCAGTACCAAATCAAGCAGGACCCATCCGGGTGTCAACACCACCTGCTAAGAAGCAATACAAGGGAACGGCACCATTATGCAACAAATGTAAGGGGCATCACCAAGCTCACTTACAGTGTCATCGGTGTGTATCATGTGGACGAGTTGGTCACCTGGCAAGTACTTGTCGATGTAACCCGAACCAAGGTGGTCTAAATCAATTCCAAGTCAACCCTACTCAAGCTCGTTTCCCGCGTGGTACTTGCTACAACTGTGGCGATACGAGCCATTTCAGGAACAACTGCCCGAAGATAGTCAGTGCAAATCCAACCCTCGGATGAGCATTTGGCTAAACAAAGGATGTTGCTGTCTTATGCCTTTGTTTCTTTTGTTTTCGTGTATTGTGAAACAATATGTCTTGTTCATAAATAAAAATCGTTGTTCACAAATTCTGATATACAAGTATAGTTACATGTGTGTATGATTTTCCTATGATACCTGCATTAAGGAACTATGTTCCTTACAAACTACTCTTGTGATTCTCACTTTCAAGTGATCGCTCATAATTTCCTCGAAAGTTCTAAGTACTCGTTTCATTCTAAGAAACGAAGTACAGGATATAAAGTGAAATTATGAGTAATCGTGCTTTTGACACATCTGTATTTTTGAATCTTTGGTTGGATAACTAAGGATATTTTCAAATCTCATACCCATTACGTTTTGATTTTTCAACATTCACAGTACAAGTATTTCAAAACAATCTTCATGATTTCAAAACATTTCATATAGTTTGAAAACAATTTTTCTAGATGCATTGTCTATGTTATTTCAAAAACATTGGCCATGTTATCAAAACCAACCTTCCTAATTTCAAAATATTTTATATAGTCTGAAGACAATATTAACACAATACATTTTCTTATCAAGTGCATGATTTCGAAAAGCATCATTCATGTCTTTCAAAAACCTTATACATAATTTCAAAATTCATCTCGCATGATTTTAAAACTTTTTTTGTAAATATATCTACCTAATACACCTACTTTATTTCAAAAGTATTATATATAAGGTTTCAAAAACGTTAAACACATTTTTCTTAAAAGAACCCCATGCACAGTTTTCAAAAACATTCTCCTCGTACATTGACTTAACCTTCAAAATTCTGCTTCATATGTCGCCTTGACATATCAAGCATCTCAACTTCATAAACATTTTTACATCATGTTTTGACCTAAGCACATCCAGTGCAAGGTTTCAAAACATCTTCAACTTCTAAAATTCATATGGGATCTTTTTATCTTTACAATTAGATCCTTGTGGATGATTATCGTTCAAATCAGAGTCCTTAATTGGATTCCTTATGTACCTTAATTCGAACACTTCGGTTCCTAATAATCGAAATCGAATTTTCTTTTTGAATCTTTCTATCTTTATAGTTGGATTCTTGATAACGTTTAAAGTACCAAATGAAATCCACGGAATGGATTCCTAGTGTGCTTTAAATGCATGTACGCAATTAACAAGACAAGTTAACAAACAATTTTGTGGTTATGTGATTATGTGTTTACATATTTGGTGTTTTCATTTATGCATTTTTGTGTTTTTGGTATACTCTGGGTATTCATTATCCAAATCCTCGTAGAATCTTTCATATCTTCATATGAGGGATTCGTAGTAGGATATTCAAAAGGGTACTACCTTAAATCCTAAATGGGCTTCTATGTAATAGTTAAGACCTTTGGATTATATAGTACCGCTCCATGTTTCATAAGAGACCCTTTAGTGGTCTAGTCAAAAAGATTGATTCAGAATCTGGTTAAGAACGACATCCAGTGATGTAGCTGAACAGACTCCTTGATAGTCTATTTAGATCATTTATTGATTTAATTAAAAGGACTCTAAGGCGGTCTAGTTACACACATCACAGGATTGTTCATTTGGTTTTACTCTACACATTATAAAATAGACTGTGTGAACTATGCAAGGAATTGTCTAATTATGGACGCGTACATAATTATGAAATTTAGTGCACAGAAACCCAGTAAGGTTTATTATGTGTAAGAACCGATAGTGACAACAATAACGAAATGAGAACGATGTAATGGAGGTACGGTGGACGCACCAATGACGCTTCATATACTTGTATATAAGTATCCCTCTTACATTGCTAACATAATATTATTAAGGTTACTAGAAATTCAAGAACCCTAACCAATATTGTTCGATCTTTTCAACTTCATGTTTTAAACTCCCACAAGTTTCCTCTAAATAAATTTCGGGACGAAATTTCCTAAAGTAGGGGAGACTGTAACACCTGTGCCTCCACGGCCATCAAACAAATGCCAAACCAATGAAATATTATATTTCATACATAGGATTTGTAAAAATATGTGTATCATTTGCACATATCAATTTTTGTTCAATTCCAAACTCTAAATCGCTTTCTGGAAGGTTATACGCGCACAGATGCGTAAATATAACCAGTTTAATGCAACAAACACTCCGGAATAGTGACATAGGCTTAACATACCTTAAATAACCTTTACATAACTTAGAAATAAGTTTTGAAGGCTTTGGTATGACAAAAACAAGTTAAATCGCTTACAGGGACTAAAGTTGACAAACTGCGAAAGTATGCCAATTTGAACTGTAACAGACATTCCGGAACATGACCATAAGTTAAACATACCATATATATCCTTTACATAGCTTAGAAATAGGCTTTGAGGTGTTCGGTATGCTAAAATAAACTTTTGGGTCATTCAGGGACTAAAAGTGTCAAAAAGTGCACAAGTTTGCATTTTCGCGCATAACTTACGTTCTGAATACATCCGGACATCCAAAAATTTATGTAAGCATGACTATATTATATTTTAGTGTTCGCCATAAGAAAAATCCATTCGTCGCGTCGTTTGGATCGTTTTTCGCATTTGTGCGCATTCCGTCGTAATTAAGCGAACATCGCGTTCGTACGACCAAACGAACCATCATCCGGCATATTTTTGAACATGTTTCATGTCCACAATGTTTAGGAAACATTTTAGGGCCTTAAATTTGGCTTTACGGGCCTTAGAAGTGTCGGAAATGGCCTTAAACACGTGCAGGGACTGAAACTGTCAATTCTGCAAGAAGTTTGCTGATCAGACAGCCAGGCGGCCCGCCTCAGTTTCTGTGTATCCTTAGGCGGCCCGCGTCAGTGTCCCAGATCAGTTAAATCATTTTTAACAGCTGTTAACAGCTGTTAAGCACTCACAACCCCTTCCCAAGTGGTATTTCCTGATTCTATGGGCTCAAATGGTTTTTCAAAACCATGTGCCCAAGTGTACGGCTCGGATCGTGGCACGATATTCAAGAAACGATCCTAACGGCTCTACTTTTCCTATAAATACCCACCCCCCATTGCTTCAAAACCCACAAATCTGATCATTTGGACTCTAAGTTGGAACTTTCGTTTCATACCTGAGTTACTTGGATCGGGATTAGCATTCGGGGACCCCGAGTAAGTATTCTTTCGTTCTTTTAATCGCTTTCGAGTCCGAAAGTCAAACTTTGTTTGACTTTCTGCATTGACCAGTTTATGGTCGATGCGAAGTTCGTTTGGACTTCATAACGTGAGCGTGATCACGATGGTTATAGTCCCTAGTGACTATACCTACTGATTACCACGTTATCTAGGCTCAGTGACGAGCCGTAGTTTCGGTCAGAATACGTATTCTTGCGTATTTTGTAACCAAACTACTTATGGGTATCAAGACCGTTTGTTTTGATACCAAACCTGTTTTCTAAACTTAGTTAAGCATGTTTTAACATGCTTAGCTCGTCACTTTTAGTTTAGTGCTTAGATAGGGTCGTAAGGTAAGCGATCTAAACAATCGCTTATACTTTCGAACCCGACCCGTTTGGTCGATCATTAGGATCCGACCAAGCACATTAGGTGACCATAGTATATAGGGAATAACCTTACGAGGTTATACCTTATGGTCGCTTCGTTTAAGTAGTTGTATGATAGGTAGTTTATATGCCTTAGGTAAATTACCAAAATACCCCTTTGATGCCAAAATTCATTTTAAACATATGTAACATAACTTTTGACATCTAAACTAATTTGACAACCATATTAGACATGTTAAGGCATATATTACTTGTCATAGTACTAGTTAGGCGGTCCGAACGCGTTTCACGCGAACGACGCGTTAAAGTAGCCTAAGCTACCTAAACGGGTCGTAATGGGTCACAAGCACTTAGGATAGGTTTCATTTAGTATGTAGGCTTTGTTAAACCAAATGACACGAGTCTCTACACTCGTTTGGTTTACGAAACCTCATTCTATCCAATCATCCGATTAAGGTCCGGTTATTAACATAGTTACCTATATTAGGTGCCGTTTGATTCTGAGATCTCTAGCATTACTTGGTGATTATCTTTAGACATCTGAGCAATCTCAAGTGAGTACATAGACCCCTCTTTTACTGTTTTCCAAACTGTTTTGGGGTGGAACACATGTGCCTACTTGTTACTTTCCTGCTTTCCAGTTTTCACATCATATACTACTATGTTCGTTAGTACATTATAGTACATGATCTCATTGTGTTTTATGCCATGTATGTCCATTTAGTTCATACTTAGTACATCGTTTTACATTTACATTTTATGCTATTTATGTCCATTGAGTGCATACTTAGTACATTGTTTTCATCACATGCTTACATTTTGGTATGACATTTGGTTTGTTTACATGGGACAATACATTCATTAACACCGATCATGCCGTTCGTTAGTAGGTAGTGGTACCATAGGAATTGACAACTCCCGTTCCGGACGTCCCAGGGAAAGGGGATGAAAGGAATGACCGAATTCGTTGTTAAAAAGACAGATAGACCTTTAATTTGTTTAAAGGGTTTATCACCTCAGTCGCCAGGCTTGGATGTATGCATATTCACAATACCGCATAAATGTTTATATTAAATAGTTGCATGCATTAACACAAAACATAGCTTTGATTTAAACCAAGTTTTACTTCAATACTTTGTTCTTGTGCATATGGTTTAGTTGAGACATTTCACTTGCCATACATGACATTTTGACATAGACATTTGACATGGATATTTGACATAGACATTCGACATGGATATTTGACATAGACATTTGACATGGATATTTGACATAGACATTTTGACATGATTTACATCTTGACATGAACATTTTACATTGTTTGGTTTGGCTTGATTAAGTGATTAAGTAACGATGCGTGTGTAATATGATACAAGCATGGTGGATACGCCGCTGGTACTTCCTATATATAAGTGTTTGTATGGTATTACATGTCGTAACGTTATTTGAATCATTTCAGTTTGAGACATATAACATTTCATACAAATAACATATTTTTCACAAGACATTGATTTATAAACAACTTATCTTATGCAAACATATTTTACTTGATTATTCATTTAACCTTACATTTATTTATACTTATCATCTGATCTTATCGTTCTTCAAATGATTTACAAAACAAAGCAAATTACAAGGTTCATGACTAAACATTTTCTCAAACATAAGTCATGAAACTTACTTTCACAAAACCTATGTATCTCACAGGCATTTTTATGCTGACGTACCTATTTTCACATGTGTTTTTCAGGAGCTGTTGCATAAGATGATCAAGATACACATAGGCATACTTGGGCTTTAGTGACAATAAAAGATGCAAGACTAGTTAATTAGGTTGTATTTATTTGTTTATTAAGACATTGTAACACTTTTAATCAATAAAACGAAACTTCAATTGCAATGGATTTGAAACAATTAATTCTGTTACAACACTCCCCGATATTTCCGCCACGTTTTGTATGTTCTACGTGGTCGGGGTGTGACAGAAAAGATGGTATCAGAGCCCATGGTTATAGGGAATTAGGTTATTAGTAATGCTTTGACCTAGTCTATAACCTTCTTAGGACCCTAACGCGAGTTTACTTGCGTTTAGTCATAAAACAATACCGTCACCTATCCTTAGGCGACGACCTCAACAAGAACATAAATTTCAAAACCACTTTGAAAACTAATCATCTGTTCTAGGATGATTGATTACTAGGTTTTGAACCCTCTATTGTAAGGTTTTGAACTCTCTATTATATGGTTTTGAACCCCTTTGAGTTTTCAAAACTTCGTCAAGGTTTTGGGTTTTAAATGATGTGAACACGTGCAAACTGGAAGGGTGAATGCCTGTATTCTGGGTTTTCTGTCTAGGCAAGCACTTCGTATACATCTCATCATACGCGAGACCAGTTGTGCTTACCTGGGAATTCTTGGGATGAGTGTTCACTTATAGGCGAGCATGTCTTCGCGATACATTATTTTTGACCTATTTACTTTGATTTGTCACCATCTCATTTGTTTGCCTTAGGTAACAAACAAATGATCAAAATTTTCATTCGTTACCATTCTGTATTGATTATCCAATAACCTTTCACTCGTTTCTTCTTCTGTCTTTCTTTTTTCTTCTAGAATGTCTATTCCTCTTGGCACTGGTCAAATGCCCGAGCGAACAGCCAAATTTGTCCAGCAAATTGGCGAAGTGATTCAGAGGACTGTGGATTTAGGTATTGCCATGGCTCGTCTCAACAATGAAGCCTCTCGTCTCGACAATGAAGCCACTCAAGAGCCACCAAAGGAAGCAGAAGTCAAACCAGCACCAAAATCAAGGAAGCGTAAGGCTTCAAGGAAACCCGCAGCGGTTACACCTAATCAAGCGGGACCTAGCCAAGTGGCAAGGCCACCAGCTAGGAAGCCGTACTTTGGAACTTCACCTTTGTGCAAACATCCATGTCAAATGTCTATGTCAAATATCCATGTCAAATGTCTATGTCAAATATCCATGTCAAATGTCTATGTCAAATATCCATGTCAAATGTTTATGTGAATAATGTCTATGTCAAAATGTCATGTATGGCAAGTGAAATGTCTCAACTAAACCATATGCACAAAAACAAAATATTGAAGTAAAACTTGGTTTAAATCAAAGCTATGTTTTGTGTAAATGCATGCAACTATTTAATATGAACATTTATGCGGTATTGTGAAAATGCATACATCCAAGCCTTGTGACTGTGGTGATAAACCCTTTAAACGAATTAAAGGTCTATCTGTCTTATATCATCGAATTCGGTCTTTCCTTTCTGTCCCCTTTCCCTGGGATGTCCGGAACGGGAGTTGTCAATTCCTATGGTACCACTACCTACTAACGAACGGCGTAGCTAATGTTAATGAATGTATTGTCCCATGTAAACAAACCAAATGTCATACCAAAATGTAAACATGTGAAAAACAATGCACTAAGTATGTAATCAAATGAACATACATAGCGTGAAATGTCATGTAAAACGATGTACCTAGAAATGCACAAAATGGGCACACCTAGCATGAAATGTCATGTAAAACGATGTACTAAGTAATGCACAAAATGGGCACACCTAGCATGAAATGTCATGTAAAACGATGTACTATAATGTACTAACGAACATAGCAGGTATATGATGTGAAAACAGGAAAGCATGAAAGTAACATGTAGGCACATGTGTTTCACCCCAAAACAGTTTGGAAAACAGTAAAAGAGGGGTCTATGTACTCACTTGTGATTGCTCAGATGTCTAAAGATAATCACCAAGTAATGCTAGAGATCTCGGAATCAAACGGCACCTAGTATAGGTAACTATGTTAATAAACCGGACCTATCTCGGAAGATTGGGTAGCATTAGGGTTTGTAAACCAAATGAGTGTAGGAACTCACGTGATATGGTTTAACAAAGCCTACATGCTAAATGAAACTTAACCTAAGTCTTATTGACCCATTATGATCCGTTTAGGTAGCTTACGCTACTTTAACGCATCGTGCGCGTGAAACGCGTTCGGACCACCTAACTAGTCCTATGACAAGTATTATATGCCTAAACATGTTACATAATCAGTTACGTGACAAAAGTTTAGGTTACATATGCTAAATTACCAATTATGTATGAAAAGGGTATTCTGGTAATTTACCTAAGGCATATAAACTACCTATCATACAACTACTTAAACGTCGTGACCATAAGGTATAACCTCGGAAGGTTATTCCCTACACTATGGTCACCTAATGTATTTGGTCGGATCCTAATGATCGACCAAACTGGGTCGGGTTCGAAGGTATAAGCGATTGATCATATCGCTTACCCTACGACCCTAGACAACGTGGTAATCAGTAGGCATAGTCCCAAGGGACTATGACCATCGTGATCACAATCACGTTGCGAAGTTCAATCGAACTTCGCATTGACCATTACTGGTCAACGTTGAAAGTCAAACAAAGTTTGACTTTCTGACTCGAAAAGCAGTAAAAATAAGGAAAAGAACGAAAGAATACTTACGAAGGGTCCCCGAATGCTAATCTAGATCAATATAGTTCAGGTATGAAACAAGGTTTCAACTTAGAACACAATCAATCAGATTCTAGTGCTTTAAAACAATGAAAGGCATGGGGTATATATAGTTTTCGGTGAACCGTTGAGATCGTTTCTTGGAAAAGGGGAAAAGATCTAGCCCGTACACTTGTCACAATGTTATGGTTACTGAATATGGCCTATTAAGAGCTGAAAGGGCAAGTTAGAACTTGTGGTTGAGGATTAATCAGCTGATAATCTGCTGACTGTTTGTTATTATCTGTTCTGGCACAGGCTAGCGCACCGCTACGCTAAAAGTGTAGCGCACCGCTAGGCCCTAGTTTGGCAGAATTACACTTTTGGTCCCTGTATTGTAATCAGCCCATTTTCGACACGTTTAAGGCCCGTTAACCCCATTTCAAAGCTCTAAAATGAAGTTAAAGTATAGGGAACTTAAAATGTGTTCAAAAATATCTCGGATGTCGGTTCGTTTGGCCGTACGGTCGCGATGTTCGGTTAATTACGACGGAATGCGCATAAGCGCGAAAAACGATCCAAATGACGCGACGAATGGATTTTCTTATGGCGAACACTAAAATATAATATAGTCATGCTCATATAAATTTTTGGATGTCCGGATGTATTCAGAACGTAAGTTATGCGCGAAAATGCAAACTTGTGCACTTTTTGACACTTTTAGTCCCTGAATGACCCAAAAGTTTATTTTAGCACACCGAACCCCTCAAAGCCTATTTCTAAGCTATGTAAAGGATATTTATGGTATGTTTAACTTATGGTCTTGTTCCGGAATGTTCGTTACAGTTCAAATTGGCATACTTTCGCAGTTTGTCATATTTAGTCCCTGTAGTCGAATTAACTTGTTTTTGCCATACCAAAGCCTTCAAAACTTATTTCTAAGTTATGTAGAGGTTATTTAAGGTATGTTGAGTATATGTTGATGTTCCGGAGTATTTCTCGCATTAAACTGCGTATGTTTACGCACTAGTTTGTGTATAACTCTCCAGAAATTGATATAGAGTTTGGAATTGGATAAAAGTCAAAACATGAAAAATGTAAAACATAACAAAACAAACATTGGGATCAAATAACATTGTTTTATTGATAACAGAACTGTTCATAGTGATTACAAGCACAGTTGTTACAAAAGCTCCGGGTCCTGATGGTTATACGTCGGCATTTTTTAAACATACATGGGACATTGTGGGTGATGAAATCACAAAGGCCATATTAGAGTTTTTTGATAATGGTAAGATCCTGAAACAACTTAATCATACTATTCTGGCTCTTATTCCAAAAGTGGAGACTCCGGATTCGGTTCTTGATTATCGGCCTATCTCTTGCTGTAATGTCTTGTACAAATGTATTAGCAAGATCCTCACTGATAGATTGAAGGGGAGTCTGGGTGATTTGGTGAGTATTAATCAGTCTGCCTTTGTTCCGGGTAGGAAAATATCAGATAACATCCTTCTTACTCAAGAATTGATGCACAATTATCATTTGAATCGGGGGCCAGCTAGATGTGCGTTCAAAATAGATATCCAAAAAGCTTATGATACAGTTAGTTGGGCGTTTTTGGAGGATGTTTTGCATGGATTTGGGTTTCATCAAAAGATGGTTGCGTGGATTATGGCTTGTGTAACCACAACCACTTATTCTCTTAGCATTAATGGTAATTTGCATGGTTTTTTCGGGGGTAAGAGGGGCCTGCGGCAAGGGGATCCTATGTCGCCATACTTATTCACATTGATTATGGAGGTTCTCTCTATGCTTCTTCAACAAGCTGCTCATTCTAGCACTATGTTTAAGTTTCACGCAAACTGTGTTAAGCAGAAGATTATAAACGTTTCATTTGCTGATGATTTATTCATTTTTGTGCATGGGGATATAGTTTCGGTGAAAAAGGTTAGAGATGCTCTTGAGAAGTTTACAAATCTTTCTGGATTAGTGCCGAGTTCAGCTAAGAGCACGGCTTATTTCTGTAATGTGCCGAATAATGTCAAGCAAGATATACTTCGGATCATGCCTTTCCAGGAAGGTTCGTTGCCGGTGAGGTATCTGGGGGTGCCGTTAATTTCCACTAAGTTGGGATTTAAGGATTGCAAACCTCTTCTAGATCGGATGGAAAAGAGAATTAATAGCTGGCTGAATAAGTCTCTTTCTTTTGCTGGTAGACTACAACTTATTAACTCTGTTTTATCGGCCATGCATATCTATTGGGCTTCCGTGTTTATTATTCCTTCTCGGGTCATCAATGATCTTGAGAAGCAGATGCGTAGGTTCTTGTGGAATGGCAATAATCTGAGTAGAGTTAAGGCGAAAGTTCCTTGGGCCGATGTTTGCTTGCCGAAGAGTGAGGGTGGTTTAGGCATAAAATGTATTTCGGATGTGAATAAGGCACTTATGACTAATCATATTTGGAGCATTTTGGTTAATAGGAAATCTCTTTGGGTCCAATGGATATATACACACAAATTGAAGGGTAGGAGAGTTGGGGATGGAGGAAGCTCTTGTCTCTTCGCAGTGTTGTTAGGCCTTTTATATGGAAGGTTGTTCGAAGTGGGGCTCAAACGAATGCCTGGTGGGATAATTGGTGTCATTTAAGTCCTCTAAGTTCATTCATTACGCCTAGGAAAATAACTAATGCGGGATTTAACTTTTCTTCTTCTATTTCGGATCTTGTGGATGAAAACGGAGACTGGAGGTGGCCTCAAGCTTGGTATGATTTATATCCGGTTTTGATTGGGTTAAAAGTTCCTCAGTTGACGCAAAATATGCTGGACCGTACGGTTTGGAAAGATTTGGATGGGAACTCTTGCTCGTTTCGGTCTTCTGAAGTGTGGCATACCATTCGGTGTAGGCAGAGTATAGTCTCGTGGGTTGATGGGGTATGGTTTTCTCAATGTATTCCAAGACATTCGTTTCACTTATGGTTAGTCATAAAGAATAAACTTAAAACCCAAGACCGGCTTGCTGCTTGGGAGGTGGGAAGTGCAACGAATTTAAATCTCATGTGTTGTCCGCTTTGTAGAAGGAATCGGGACTCTAGAGATCATTTATTTTTTCAGTGTTCGTTTGCTTCCAAAGTGTGGAATGAAATTAAGAGTTTGGTTCAAATGGGTAATGTTGATAGCACGTGGCAATCGGTTATGAGCTGGATGGATCAAAATTCAAGCTCGAAGAAGACGGAGCATATTATATGTAAGCTGGTTATTGCGGCTTCGACGTATTTCATATGGCAAGAGAGAAATAACTGTCTATTTTCAAATGATTTGGCTGATCAGAATGCGGTGATTCAGAGGATCAAGGAAGTTGTCCGGTTACGTTTAATGGGGTTCAAGTTTAGAAGACAATCGGGTATCGAGAGTCTTCGGAGGACGTGGAAGATATGTTCGGAAGATGAGGCTAATGATCCGGGCTAGCTGATGTTAGTTGTTTTCTCGGTTTTCTTTAGAGCTGGTCGTTTTATTATAGTTTGTTTTTGAATGGTTGTGTTTGTGGGTTGTGTTGTCTTGTGTTCCTAGGCGTTGGTATGTCAAGCCTAGTTGGTGTGTCCGAGTTGGGCATGCCCTTGTTCTTATTTTCATTTAAAAAATTTACCTGGGGTAAACCCTTTACCCAAAAAAAAAAACATGGAAAGCATGAAAGTAACAAGTAGGCACATGTGTTCCACCCCAAAACGTTTGGAAAACAGTAAAAGAGGGGTCTATGTACTCACTTGAGATTGCTCAGAAGTCCTAAGATAACCACCAAGCAATGCTAGATGTCACACCCCCAAAATCCACTTGCGGAGTATCACCGCTTGGAGGCGTGACTGACCAGGATCAAACCACTAATCATATTGAACAAGTAAATATTTAATGTAAAAGTCCAACCAACACGATTAATATCCAAAACAAACATAGTTAAGTTATGAGCGGAAGCATAATGTTCAAAACCAAATCCAAAGTTTAATTATCCAAATGTTTAACATGGCACACAGCTGTCCATGTCCCACAACGACTCTTCCTTGTGCAAGCTCCAGTTAAGTACCTATAGACCTGCAAAGCATGTAGTAACGAGTCAACAACTAGTTGAGTGAGTTCACGGTTGGGTGTTCGTTTTAAGTTGTTCCAAAAACAGTTTTCCTTTAGCTGGCGTTCCCGCCGTGGGGGTTACCCCATAGTTGAAAACGTGATTTGTTTAACCCTTTGTTTAACCCATTTACTCTGGCAAACCTGCCGTGGGGGCTACCCCATGATAGTTATCTGGCATTTCGGCCGTGGGGGCTACCCCATGTATACACTAGACTCGTTACCATATCGACTACTGACTGAAGTCATGTTTAAGTGCCCTGAAACTGTCAATGTCTATCAGCATTGACGTGCCTCAGATCCATTAGTTCACGCCCGTCCTCTGCGGCACGGTGTGAGGCTTGTCAGACCTAAATAGCGCTATCTAACTAATGACCCGCTCGCCATTGGCTCGGCGATTAAGTCGATATAAAAAGGAGGGACTTCGTGATAGAGTTTTGGTCTAGTACGAGTTATCTGTCCGTGAGGACGAGGAATTACATTCCTGAACCAATACTGTCCTACCCAAGAAGGACGAGGAATCCATATTCCTTAACCCCATTCCCAACCCCTGGGAATCCCATGCTTTGTAGAGTGTGAACTCACCTTGGTTTGCTCGGCAGATTACACAGAAAGGTCAAGTCTATCAGCTAGTGGTCAACCACGTCCTAACATGGTTACCATACAAAGTCAGGTTTTGGTTCCAAGTAGTGCACACAAGTATCACATAGATTGCATATATAAGAAACACATACGGATCATGGCATCATGCAACATCACGCTCAATAGTTAAGACATAATCAACTTGCGCAATTAAGTGATTGGGCTCGCACAAGTCTAATGACCTTGTGCGAGTCATTCGTTGAAGCCCATTACTACCCGGCCCAAAAGCATGAAACCCAAATAAATCCGTAAGCATAACACGGCCCAGACAATTAAACTTAAGCCTTGTGCGATCCATGTTATCTTGTGCGATTCCATTATCAGTCCGGCCCAACATATACCTATGGCCCAATAACAACAAACAACAATTCTTGTGCGACTGGGCTGTTTGTACGATCAGGTCCTCTTGTGCGACCTGATCAGCTTGTGCGGCCGGACATGTCTTATGCGAGTGGACCTCTTGTACGACCGAGAGGTCTTGTGCGACCAGCTTACACATCTGAGAATTATGTTATTTAGTTACAACCATTCAATTGTTTCCTTATTTACATTTTATCAATTAACAAGTTTCCATCCATCCATATCACCTCCAATCGATCAAACAAAGCATTTTTAATTAAATTTCCATAACCCTAATCATAACCATAATCATGAACAATAATCAAGACACCTAACATAATCATCTAAGGGTTTCGAACCATCATATAACACTTCATGCTCTACCCTACAACTAACCCGATTTTTATCAAACATGCAGCCGATTATAACAATCATATTCTTAGAACCATCATATGCAATCCGATTCACATGAACAATATCTAATGCACATATGTAAGCCGATTTCATGAACACTATAAGTGAGCCCTTCGGATTCGAATCAAATACATATATAGCCGATTACATACATACAACATGTTTCATCATTTGATCTTGAATCATTATGTAAACAAATCCGAAAATAAAACATGGCAGCCGATCATCATACATGTAAACATCATGTTCATCATACGTTCAATACTTCATCATTTAATCAAATCGTGAATCATAACATTATTCATAACACACTAATCATAAAGCACTAACCGATTAAGATGAGATAAGAGTGATCCGAATCACAAGCTTCAAGGAATGGAGGGGTGTTGTTGCCGTCGAGTTCTAGAGAGAAGGAAGAGAGCTAGGGTTTGTGTGTGTGGGTGATTAGTAACAAATGAGGAGTTTTACCCTAACCCCTTAGTGTTATGCGACAAAGAAAAGAGTGGGCCGAACCCTCAATGGGCTGCCCATTGATCCGAATCACAAAGTGTAGCCCAAACAGACTTGTGCGAGTGGGTTGTGTTGTGCGTTCGGGTCGATCCTATACATACATACATACTACACAGCATATAACATATAGCATATTACACAAAGTCACTTATTATCTCATTAATTCAACATATCAAGTAATTACACCAAGTTCAAATACGTTACATCAAGTACGTAGATAAGTTCGGAAATACGAGTTGTCACATTATCCCCAAGTTGAAAGAAATTTCGTCCCGAAATTTAGCACGTACTCACTGAGGAAGCTAGTTAAGTTGCATGGTTTTCCTGGTTTTCCTGGGGTGTCACATCCTCCTCCCGTTGATCTGGAATTTCGTCCCGAAATTCCGTAGCTTCAGCCTCAGTAGTGGTTGTACCGGTTGCGAACAGTTGGGGATACTTTTGCTTCATCTGATCTTCGCGTTCCCAGGTGAACTCTGGGCCGCGACGTGAGTTCCAACGAACTCGAACGAGGGGTATTCTGGTATGCTTGAGGACCTTAACATCCCGGTCCGTGATTTCAACAGGTTCCTCGACGAATCGCAACTGCTCGTCGATCGTGAGCTCCTTCAGAGGAACTACGTGGGGCTCATCTGATAAACACTTCTTCAGGTTCGACACGTGGAAAACATTGTGAACTGCACTGAGTTCTGCTGGTAAATTCAGTCTGTAGGCCACCTTGCCTATTTTCTCAATGACTTCGAAGGGTCCAACGTATCGTGGGTTAAGTTTGCCGCGTTTGCCAAAACGAACCACACCCTTCCAGGGTGAAACTTTGAGTAGCGCTCGATCCCCAACTTGGAATTCGAGTAGTTTCCTGTCTTTATCGGCGTATGCTTTCTAACTGTCACGAGCTGCCGCCATTCGTTGTCGTATCTGGGCAATTTTCTCTGTTGTGTCTACCACATGTTCTGGACCAGTAATCTGACTATCCCCCACCTCTGCCTAACAAAGAGGTGACCGGCATTTACGCCCGTACAATGCCTCAAACGGAGCAGCTTTAATGCTGGTGTGGTAGCTATTGTTGTACGAAAATTCCACAAGTGGCAGATGCTTTTCCCAGCCGTTGCCAAAGTCAATGACACATGCCCTAAGCATGTCTTCGAGGGTCTGGATGGTGCGTTCAGACTGCCCATCCGTTTGCGGGTGATAAGCTGTGCTCATGTCTAATCTTGAGCCAAAGGACTTGTGCATTGCTTGCCACAATTCTGATGTAAAACGTGCATCTCGATCCGAGATAATAGAGGTGGGCACCCCGTGCCTCGAGACAACTTCCTTTAGGTATACTTCTGCTAGAGTGGAGAACTTATCCGTTTCTTTGATAGCCAGGAAGTGAGCAGACTTTGTGAGTCGATCCACGATCACCCAAATAGTATCGTTACCACGTTGTGATCTAGGCAGGCCAGTAACAAAATCCATGGAAATTTGCTCCCATTTCCATTGTGGTATCTCTGGTTGTTGAAGGGGGCCTGAAGGTTTCTGGTATTCCGCCTTGACTCTCGCACAAGTCAAGCACTTGCTAACGTATGTTGCTATGTGGGCCTTCATGCTAGGCCACCAGTACGTGGTTTTGATGTCGTGGTACATTTTATCCGAGCCAGGGTGCACTGAGTAACGAGACTTGTGTGCCTCATCCATCACAAGCTCTCATAGGTTGCCATAAAATGGGACCCAAATGCGTCCCGTGACGTAGTAAGCGTCGTCTTCCTTCTGTTCTAAGCGTTGCCTTGAGCCGCGTAGGGCTTCGGCCCTGACGTTCTATGGTTTCAATGCTTCTATCTGAGCATTTCGTATTTGAGAAGGAAGGCTAGACTGTATAGTGAGTTGTAAAGCTCTTACGCGCTTGGGCGCGGTGTCCTTTCGACTGAGGGCGTCAGCCACAACATTGGCTTTGCCCGGGTGGTACCTGATCGAGCATTCGTAATCGTTCAGCAGTTCGACCCATCGTCATTGTCTCATATTGAGTTCCTTCTGTTTAAAGATGTGCTCGAGACTTCTGTGATCAGTGTAGATAGCACACTTGGTGCCATACAAGTAGTGTCGCCATATCTTAAGTGCAAAAACAACCGCTCCCAGCTCTAGATCGTGTGTAGTGTAGTTCTTCTCATGAACCTTGAGTTGGCGTGAAGCGTATGCTATAACTTTATCCCGCTGCATCAAAACACAACCAAGACCCTGAATAGATGCGTCGCAATAAACCACGAAGTCGTCTGTGCCCTCTGGCAATGAAAGGATAGGTGCACTACAAAGTCTATCCTTTAAGTGCTGAAACGCTATCTCCTGTGCGTTTCCCCAACGATAAACAACGCCCTTCTGCGTTAGTGAAGTAAGAGGCTGAGCAATCTTGGAAAAATCCTTGATAAATCTCCTGTAATAACCTGCCAATCCCAAGAATTGGTGAATTTCCGTTGGCGTACGAGGTGCAGGCCAGCTCTTGATTGACTCTACCTTGGATGGATCAACGTGAATCCCATCCTTGTTCACTACGTGGCCTAAGAAATGGACTTCACGAAGCCAGAAGTCACATTTTGAAAACTTGGCGTACAACTGTTCCTTTCAAAGAAGTTCCAAAATAAGTCGTAAATGTTGCTCGTGTTCCTCCTGACTCTTCGAATAGATCAGGATGTCATCGATGAAGACAATAACGAATTTGTCTAAGTAGGGCTTGCACACTCGATTCATCAAGTCCATGAAGACCGCTGGTGCGTTTGTCATCCCAAAAGGCATGACCAAAAACTCATAGTGGCCATAACGAGTTCTGAAGGCTGTTTTGGAGACGTCCTCTTCTCGGACTCTCAGCTGGTGATACCCCGATCTCAAATCGATCTTTGAATAGTAGCTCGACCCTTGCAGCTGGTCGAACAGGTCGTCAATGCGTGGAAGAGGGTAGCGATTCTTCACAGTCACCTTGTTCAGTTCACGGTAGTCGATACACATTCTGAACGTACCGTCTTTCTTCTTCACAAATAGCACTGGAGCTCCCCAGGGCGAAGAACTAGGACGAATAAAACCCTTATCTAAGAGTTCTTGTAATTGCGTAGATAGCTCTTTCAACTCTGATGGAGCTAAACGATACGGTGCACGAGCTATAGGCGCTGCTCCAGGAGCTAGCTCGATTTGAAACTCGACCTGGCGATGAGGCGGGAGGCCAGGTAGTTCCTCAGGAAATACCTCAGGATAGTCGCGTACAATTGGAAAGTCTTCTATCTTTTTCTCTTTCTTCGAGGTGTCAGTAACAAGAGCCAGAAAGGCAGTGTGGCCCTTACGCAAACACTTTTGAGCCTTAAGGGAAGAAATGATGCTCGTAACAGCACCACTCTTGTCGCCACGAATCATATGAGGTTCCTCACCTGGGCACGGAATACGGACAATCTTTTCGTTGCAAAGGATCTCGGCTTGATGTTGGGATAACCAGTCCATCCCAATGACAACGTCGAAACTACCCAGAGTAATAGGAAGGAGGTCGATCGAGAAAGTGTGATCAGCAAGAACGAGATTACAACCTTTGACTACGTGTGTGACCTCTATACTTTTACCATTAGCTAACTCTACAGCATGTTTGGGATTCAAAGGTGTTGGGGTACGCTTAAGCAGTTGACTAACGCTTTGAGACACATAACTAGTATCAGCACCCGAATCAAATAAGACAGTAACGTAAAAGTCGTCGAGAAGGAACTTACCCGTCACAACATTGGGATCATTCCTTGCTTCTCCATTGCCAATAACGAACGCACGGCCCCTTGCTCCATTACCATTGTTACCCCCGTTGTTCCCATTCCCCTGATTGTTGTTGTTATTGTTGTTCTGGTTCCTGTTCAGCTGGGGACAATCTCTCTTGAAGTGGCCTTCAGCTCCACACTGAAAGCACCCTTTGTTGTTACCCTGCGGCTGCTGTTGCTGGCGTTGATTCTGTTGATCTTGCGGTTGCTAACGATTCTGGTTTGCTGGGTATAAGCTTCTACAATCCTTTGCCGCATGGCCTGGCTTGTTGCACCGATGACAGTTACCCCTGGTGCATGGCCCGCGGTGATGTAAGTTGCAACGATTACATTTGGGGTGATTTCCTTTGTATCCACCCTGACCTTGGCTACCTGACGATTGCTGACTAGGACTCTTATACTCTTCAGTTCTTCTCTGCTGCGACTGGGATTAAACAGAAGTCGAACCTCTGCTTGAAGCTCCATCCCATTTACGTTTGTTATCACTGGGAGGTTCAGAGGTAGCTGTAGCACTAATACGTTTTGGTAACTTGTTTTGCTCCACCGCCTGATCAGTGAGACGGTGAGCCAACTGAACAACCTGCTGGTAAGTGGCGAGGTTTGCTGAAGTCACATGACTTTGGATCTCTGGTTTCAGACCCTTGAGGTAGAGTTCAATACGCTTAGTTGGAGGGTCCACCATAGTAGGACACAGTAGTGCAAGCTCATTCGATCTCTTAGTATATGCCTCAATTTCCGACCCCGTCATCTTGAGGTTGAAGAACTCAACTTCCAGCTTATGTATGTCGTCACGACTGCAGTATTCTTCCTTGATCATCTCTTTGAAATTGTTCCATGGGGTGGCGTTAGCAGCAACCAACCCCAGCATTTGTACCTGGGCGTTCCACCATGTGAGAGCTAAACCCTCGAGAGTGCCGGTAGCATATTTCACTCTGCGTGCCTCAGGGCATTCGCACATCTCGAATACAGACTCTAGTTTCTCAAACCAGTGGAGGAGACCTACTGCTCCTTCAGTGCCACTAAAAGTAGTGGGTCGGCAGTCCATGAAAGTTTTGAAGGTGCAAACAGGTGGCTGAGCATGTTGACCTGTTGTGGGTATATGAAAGGACAAGGTTTAACACAAGGATAGATTCACGAGAGTAAGATCGAAAGATCCTAGAATGAGTTATAAACTGCAGGGTATACCTCCTGCCTGTGCGGCTGCAAGTGCCGCAGCAACCTGTTCGTTGATCAGAGCCGTCAACTAGGCTTGAGTCATGTTGATGCGTCCAGACATGATCTTCATATCAAAGGAAGCATGAGTGAGAAGGGTTCGCGAAAGTGCGATGACAGAAGAGAGTAAGCACACACGTGTTCAGGCAAGAGTAGCTATACTAGCTAAGCATATCATGAGCAAAGTTCTACGTAATCTAGCATGTAGGTAATATAACATAAACCACTTCACCTAGAATGTCGAGTCTTGCACGTGGAGTGAAGCGTCGTTGTGGATCGTAGAGCACTGTACAGGTTATAGTCTGGTTTTAACAAAAACGTTTTCCTTTATTATAACCAAGTTCTCTATAACCAATGGCTCTGATACCAATCTGTCACACCCCCAAAATCCACCTGCGGAGTACCACCGCTTGGAGGCGTGACTGACCAGGATCAAACCACTAATCATATTGAACAAGTAAATATTTAATGTAAAAGTCCAACCAACACGATTAATATCCAAAACAAACATAGTTAAGTTATGTAGCTCGGGTCCAGACTCACACGAGCTATCCCGCGATAGCACGTCTAATGTTTGGGAGGATATTCGGTATTCTCAACCCAAGGTTTCTTGGACGAATATGGTGTGGTTCGCTCAAGCTATCCCGCGACACTCGTTTCTTATGTGGTTACTGGTAAATAAAAAGTTGAAAACGCAGGACGTCATGAGCTTGTGGCAGTCGTCGGGTAACACAAATTTTCAATTGCTATGTTGTTCGTTATGTAGCTCGGGTCCAGACTCACACGAGCATCTATTCTTTGAATGTCGGTATGCTACAAAGGTGTGGAATGGAATAAAAGGTAGAGCTGGTATAATCAATATTCAAGAAAAGTGGGCCGATATATTTGATTATTTGGTGGATATAGCTGAATCAAAAAAAGCTCAGCATGTTATTTCTAAATTGGCCATTGGAGCGGCGGCTTATTTTGTTTGGCAAGAAAGAAACCAAAGACTATTTTCGAACAAGAAGAGGGGGCCGGAGAAGCTGATCGAGTTGATCTTGACTACGGTACGATTGAAACTTCACACGTTAAAGTTCAAAAACACAAGTCAGGTCGGAGCGATATTACAAGAATGGAGGTTACCTCGTGGATTGTTGGTTGCTGATGATGATTGTGGCTAAGAGGCTGATAGCTTTAGTTTGTTTGCATAACTAGTTATTGTTTCTAGTGTGTTTAGTTTTCGTGTTTGCTATTTGCTTGTCTACTCTAATATGGCATGTCATATTGGAGAACTAAGGAGTGTTTTATATTCCTCACTTGTTTTATTTGGTTGATGATATAAATTTCACCGGGGTAACCCTTTACCCAAAAAAAAAAAAAACAAACATAGTTAAGTTATGAGCGGAAGCATAATGTTCAAAACCAAATCCAAAGTTTAATTATCCAAATGTTTAACATGGCACACAGCTGTCCATGTCCCACAACGACTCTTCCTTGTGCAAGCTCCAGTTAAGTACCTATAGACCTGCAAAGCATGTAGTAACGAGTCAACAACTAGTTGAGTGAGTTCACGGTTGGGTGTTCGTTTTAAGTTGTTCCAAAAACAGTTTTCCTTTAGCTGGCGTTCCCGCCGTGGGGGTTACCCCATAGTTGAAAACGTGATTTGTTTAACCCTTTGTTTAACCCATTTACTTTGGCAAACCTGCCGTGGGGGCTACCCCATGATAGTTATCTGGCATTTCGGCCGTGGGGGCTACCCCATGTATACACTAGACTCGTTACCATATCGACTACTGACTGAAGTCATGTTTAAGTGCCCTGAAACTGTCAATGTCTATCAGCATTGACGTGCCCCAGATCCATTAGTTCACGCCCGTCCTCTGCGGCACAGTGTGAGGCTTGTCAGACCTAAATAGCGCTATCTAACTAATGACCCGCTCGCCATTGGCTCGGCGATTAAGTCGATATAAAAAGGAGGTGGGAAGTGCAACGAATTTAAATCTCATGTGTTGTCCGCTTTGTAGAAGGAATCGGGACTCTAGAGATCATTTATTTTTTCAGTGTTCGTTTGCTTCCAAAGTGTGGAATGAAATTAAGAGTTTGGTTCAAATGGGTAATGTTGATAGCACGTGGCAATCGGTTATGAGCTGGATGGATCAAAATTCAAGCTCGAAGAAGACGGAGCATATTATATGTAAGCTGGTTATTGCGGCTTCGACGTATTTCATATGGCAAGAGAGAAATAACTGTCTATTTTCAAATGCTTTGGCTGATCAGAATGCGGTGATTCAGAGGATCAAGGAAGTTGTCCGGTTACGTTTAATGGGGTTCAAGTTTAGAAGACAATCGGGTATCGAGAGTCTTCGGAGGACGTGGAAGATATGTTCGGAAGATGAGGCTAATGATCCGGGCTAGCTGATGTTAGTTGTTTTCTCGGTTTTCTTTAGAGCTGGTCGTTTTATTATAGTTTATTTTTGAATGGTTGTGTTTGTGGGTTGTGTTGTCTTGTGTTCCTAGGCGTTGGTATGTCAAGCCTAGTTGGTGTGTCCGAGTTGGGCATGCCCTTGTTCTTATTTTCATTTAAAAAATTTACCTGGGGTAAACCCTTTACACAAAAAAAAAAACATGGAAAGCATGAAAGTAACAAGTAGGCACATGTGTTCCACCCCAAAACGTTTGGAAAACAGTAAAAGAGGGGTCTATGTACTCACTTGAGATTGCTCAGAAGTCCTAAGATAACCACCAAGCAATGCTAGATGTCACACCCCCAAAATCCACCTGCGGAGTATCACCGCTTGGAGGCGTGACTGACCAGGATCAAACCACTAATCATATTGAACAAGTAAATATTTAATGTAAAAGTCCAACCAACACGATTAATATCCAAAACAAACATAGTTAAGTTATGAGCGGAAGCATAATGTTCAAAACCAAATCCAAAGTTTAATTATCCAAATGTTTAACATGGAACACAGCTGTCCATGTCCCACAACGACTCTTCCTTGTGCAAGCTCCAGTTAAGTACCTATAGACCTGCAAAGCATGTAGTAACGAGTCAACAACTAGTTGAGTGAGTTCACGGTTGGGTGTTCGTTTTAAGTTGTTCCAAAAACAGTTTTCCTTTAGCTGGCGTTCCCGCCGTGGGGGTTACCCCATAGTTGAAAACGTGATTTGTTTAACCCTTTGTTTAACCCATTTACTCTGGCAAACCTGCCGTGGGGGCTACCCCATGATAGTTATCTGGCATTTCGGCCGTGGGGGCTACCCCATGTATACACTAGACTCGTTACCATATCGACTACTGACTGAAGTCATGTTTAAGTGCCCTGAAACTGTCAATGTCTATCAGCATTGACGTGCCCCAGATCCATTAGTTCACGCCCGTCCTTTGCGGCACGGTGTGAGGCTTGTCAGACCTAAATAGCGCTATCTAACTAATGACCCGCTCGCCATTGGCTCGGCGATTAAGTCGATATAAAAAGGAGGGACTTCGTGATAGAGTTTTGGTCTAGTACGAGTTATCTGTCCGTGAGGACAAGGAATTACATTCCTGAACCAATACTCTCCTACCCAAGAAGGACGAGGAATCCATATTCCTTAACCCCATTCCCAACCCCTGGGAATCCCATGCTTTGTAGAGTGTGAACTCACCTTGGTTTGCTCGGCAGATTACACAGAAAGGTCAAGTCTATCAGCTAGTGGTCAACCACGTCCTAACATGGTTACCATACAAAGTCAGGTTTTGGTTCCAAGTAGTGCACACAAGTATCACATAGATTGCATATATAAGAAACACATACGGATCATGGCATCATGCAACATCACGCTCAATAGTTAAGACATAATCAACTTGCGCAATTAAGTGATTGGGCTCGCACAAGTCTAATGACCTTGTGCGAGTCATTCGTTGAAGCCCATTACTACCCGGCCCAAAAGCATGAAACCCAAATAAATCCGTAAGCATAACACGGCCCAGACAATTAAACTTAAGCCTTGTGCGATCCATGTTATCTTGTGCGATTCCATTATCAGTCCGGCCCAACATATACCTACGGCCCAATAACAACAAACAACAATTCTTGTGCGACTGGGCTGTTTGTACGATCAGGTCCTCTTGTGCGACCTGATCAGCTTGTGCGGCCGGACATGTCTTATGCGAGTGGACCTCTTGTACGACCGAGAGGTCTTGTGCGACCAGCTTACACATCCGAGAATTATGTTATTTAGTTACAACCATTCAATTGTTTCCTTATTTACATTTTATCAATTAACAAGTTTCCATCCATCCATATCACCTCCAATCGATCAAACAAAGCATTTTTAATTAAATTTCCATAACCCTAATCATAACCATAATCATGAACAATAATCAAGACACCTAACATAATCATCTAAGGGTTTCGAACCATCATATAACACTTCATGCTCTACCCTACAACTAACCCGATTTTTATCAAACATGCAGCCGATTATAACAATCATATTCTTAGAACCATCATATGCAATCCGATTCACATGAACAATATCTAATGCACATATGTAAGCCGATTTCATGAACACTATAAGTGAGCCCTTCGGATTCGAATCAAATACATATATAGCCGATTACATACATACAACATGTTTCATCATTTGATCTTGAATCATTATGTAAACAAATCCGAAAATAAAACATGGCAGCCGATCATCATACATGTAAACATCATGTTCATCATACGTTCAATACTTCATCATTTAATCAAATCGTGAATCATAACATTATTCATAACACACTAATCATAAAGCACTAACCGATTAAGATGAGATAAGAGTGATCTGAATCATAAGCTTCGAGGAATGGAGGGGTGTTGTTGCCGTCGAGTTCTAAAGAGATGGAAGAGAGCTAGGGTTTGTGTGTGTGGGTGATTAGTAACAAATGAGGAGTTTTACCCTAACCCCTTAGTGTTATGCGACAAAGAGAAGAGTGGGCCGAACCCTCAATGGGCTGCCCATTGATCCGAATCACAAAGTGTAGCCCAAACAGACTTGTGCGAGTGGGTTGTGTTGTGCGTTCGGGTCGATCCTATACATACATACATACTACACAGCATATAACATATAGCATATTACACAAAGTCACTTATTATCTCATTAATTCAACATATCAAGTAATTACACCAAGTTCAAATACGTTACATCAAGTACGTAGATAAGTTTGGAAATACGAGTTGTCACACTAGAGATCACGGATAACAAACGGCACCTAATATAGGTAACTATGTTAATAAACCGGACCTAAACCGGAGGATCGGATAGAATGTGGGTTTGTAAACCAAACGAGTATGGAGACTCGTTTAGTATGGTTTAACAAAGCCTACATACTAAATGAAACTTAACCTAAGTGTTTACGACCCATTACGACCCGTTTAGGTAGCTTATGCTACTTTAATGCGTCGTTCGCGTAAAACGCGTTCGGAATGCCTAACTAGTCCTATGATAAGTAAAATATGCCTTAATTGTCTAATATTGTTACCAAATCAGTTTAGATACCAAAATTTATGTTACATATGCTTAAAATGAATTTTGGCGTCAAAAGGGCATTTTGGTAATTTACCTAAGGCATATAAACTACCTATCATACAACAACTTAAACGAAGTGACCATAAGGTATAACCCCGGAAGGTTATTCCCTATATACTATGGTCACCTAATGTGTTTGGTCGGATCCTAATGATCGACTAAACGGGTCGGGTTTGAAAGTATAAGCGATTGTTTAGATCGCTTACCTGACGACCCTATATAAGCACTAAAAGTGACGAGCTAAGCATGTTAAAACATGCTTAACTAAGTTTAGAAAACAGGTTTGGTATCACAACAAACGGTTGTGATACCTAAGAGTAGTTTGGTTACAAAATACGCAAGAATACGTATTCTGACCGAAACTACGGCTCGTCACTGAGCCTAGATAACGTGGTAATCAGTAGGTATAGTCACTAGGGACTATAACCATCGTGATCACGCTCATGTTATGAAGTTCAAACGAACTTCGCATCGACCATAAATTGGTCAATGCAGAAAGTCAAACAAAGTTTGACTTTTGGACTCGAAAACCAATAAAAGAACGAAGGAACACTTACGAAGGGTCCCCGAATGCTAATCTAGATCAAAATAGCTCAGGTATGAAACAAAGGTTTCAACTTAGAGCACAATTGATCAGATTCTAGTGAGAAAAGAAGTGAAATGGGCTGGGTATTTATAGTTTTCGGTCCACCGTTAGGATCGTTTCTTGGAAAAGAGGGAATGATCTAGCCCGTACACTTGTTGCAATGTTGTGGTGACTGATTTTTGGCCACCATAAGAGTTTAACATGTGGCACTTGACCTTTGGAGGGGTTTAAAAGCTGAAATCAGATGTTTACTTGACCTTTGCTGATCTGAAGGGCTGATGCGGCCCACTTCAGGATCAGACTAAGCTCAGGCGGGCCGCCTGGAGCTTCTGATCAGAAACCAAGTTTCAGAAATTGCAGTTTCAGTCCCTGCACGTGTTTAAGGCCATTCCCGACACTTCTAAGGCCCGTAAAGCCAACTTTAAGGCCCTAAAATGATGCCTAAACATTGTGGACATGAAACATGCTCAAAAATATGTCGGATATCAGTTCGTTTGGTCGTACGAACGTGATGTTCGCTTAATTACGACGGAATGCGCACAAACGCGAAAAACGATCCAAATGACGCGACGAATGGATTTTTCTTATGCCAAACACTAAAATAAAATATTTTATTGCTTACATAAATTTTTGGATGTCCGGATGTATTCAGAACGTGAGTTATGCGCAAAAGTGCAAACTTGTGCACTTTTTGACACTTTTAGTCCCTGAATGACCCAAAAGTTTATTTTAGCATACCGAACCCCTTAAAGCCTATTTCTAAGCTATGTGAAGGATATTTATGGTATGTTTAACTTATGGCCATGTTCCGGAATGTCTGTTACTATTCAAATTGGCATACTTTCGCAGTTTGTCAACTTTAGTCCCTGTAAGCGATTTAACTTGATTTTGCCATACCAAAGCCTTCAAAACTTATTTCTAAGTTAAGTAAAGGTTATTTAAGGTATGTTAAGCCTATTTCACTATTCCGGAGTGTTCGTTGCATTGAACTGGTTATATTTACGCATCAGTGCGCGTATAACCTTCATGAATTGGAGAAGATAACTGTTCCGGTTGAGAATGTTTATGCGGATAAACAACAGGAGAATCAGGTGTCGTATGCTAAAAAGGTGATGATGAATTCTAAGTCTAATTGTGAAGTTAACTTCAGGAAGCTGGACACTATGGAGACTCATCAGGAAGCTGATATTGTGATCCCGATGGAGGTAGTTAAAACGGTTAAGGACAGATTTTATAATGTGCTATTTGGTTACTTTCTGGGGAACAGATTGCCGTTTCCTGTTGTGGAGTATTATGTTAAAAATGTTTGGTCAAAATTTGGATTTGCTAAAGTCATGATGAATGCTGAAGGTTTTTTCTTTTTTAAATTTGATACAAAGGAAGGTATGAATAAAGTTCTTGAGGGTGGGCCTTGGCTAATTCGTAAAGTTCCTCTTTTTCTCAACATCTGGTCGCCTTCGGTTAGTCTGAAAAAAGAAGGAATTAAATCAGTTCCTATATGGGTTAAGCTTCATAATGTTCCTATTTCTATCTATACGGATGATGGTTTGAGCTTGCTGGCGTCGAAAATTGGAACACCAAAAAGGCTGGATAGTTACACAGCGGACATGTGTGCGGATAGCTGGGGTAGGAGCAGCTTTGCTAGAGCCTTGATTGAAGTTAGTGCTGATGATGTTCTTAAGGATCAGATAGTTGTTGCTATACCGAAGCTGGAGGATGATGGTTTTATCATGGAGAAAATCAGAGTTGAGTATGAATGGAAGCCGCATCATTGTACTGCTTGTTGCATTTTTGGTCATAATGACCAAAACTGTCCTAAGAATGTTAATGTTAGCCAGAAGCAAGTAACGGTGGATGAGGAAGGATTTGTCACGGATAAGAGAAAGGTTGCTAAGTTTGGGGTTGGGCAGAAAAAACAGAAACCAAAGTTTGTTTACAAGCCAAAAGCTAATAGATCGGGTGCGAGCACTTCAGGAACGAAGCAAGATAATCATATTAAAACAGCGAATTCTTTTGAAGCATTAGCGGCTGTGGATGGAAATGGAGAGGAGATTAGAGATGTTGAGAATCAGAGGATGCATGTCGAGACCAATCGGGCTAAGAAAACTGATGACGAGGTGAAGGAGGTTACTCCAACTGAGATGGCACAGTTTATGAATAATGACCAGCATACTAATTCTGAGGGGGCAAGCACTCCCGGTTCAAATGGTTTAAATGGGTAGCATAGTGACTTGGAATATTAGGGGCTTGAACCGGCCCCTGAAACAAAGTGAGGTTCGTTCTATTGTAACTGGTAATAATTTAGATATGTGTGCGATTCTTGAATCTCATGTGGATGTTTCCAAGCTGGCTAACATTTGCAAGTATGTTTTCCGTAATTGGTGTTGGACTTCTAATGGTGGTTTATGCTCGCGTGGTACGAGAATTATTTTGGGGTGGAATCCTAATGTGTTTGATGTAATGGTACTCTATCAATCCGATCAACTTATTAATACTCAGGTAATATTTAAAGATAGCAAAAAGGTTCTTTTCTGCTCTTTTGTGTATGCTGAAAATAAGTATCAAGATCGAAGACCGTTATGGGATGATTTATGCAAGCATAAGGTTTTTTGTCATGATAAGCCGTGGGTTGTTATGGGAGATTTCAACTCGGTTCTCAAAGTTGAAGACTCTTTGTTTGGGTCGTCCAACCATTCTATTGGTATGCGTGAGTTTGATGATTGTGTTCAACAAACAGAATTGTTTGATGTTCAGGCACATGGTATGCAATACACTTGGAGTCAAAAACCGAAGAATGGTGTGGGTCTTCTCAAGAAGATTGATAGAGTTGTGAGTAATGTTTCGTTTATAGATCATTTTCCTGATGCATTTGCTTTCTTTCACCCGTTTCAGGTGTCTGATCATGCGCCTTGCATTCAAAGAATGATGTGCACATCTGGAACTCGTCCAAGACCTTTTAAATTTCCGAATTTCATTGTTACTAAACCTGATTTTAAAGAGTCTGTGAAGCAGGAGTGGATCAAAATAGTGGAGGGCGTCACTATGCTCTCCGTTGTGAAGAAAATGAGGAATTTAAAACCTAGGTTAAGAAAGATTCTTTTTAACCAAGGTAATTTACATGATAGGGTGGTGGAGTTGAGGAAAAATTTGGATGATATTCAGATTCGGGTAGATCAGAATCCGATGGATGTTCGGCTTAGACAAATGGAGACTCAATGTCTTCAAGATTTTCAATCTGCGGCTTACGATGAAGAATGTTTTTTAAAACAGAAATCCAAGGTTGAGTGGCTTCGGGCAGGAGACTCTAATGTGACAACTGGCACAAACCGGTAATTTCCGTACACTATAATTATTGCTTAATGACTGCAATTATGAGTTAATTGTCAGCAATGGCTGAACACCCAAGAAACAAGTGAATTCATGCATGTTGTATACTACAAAATATTTGCTTTATGCATAAACGAGAGCGTTGCGTCAATAGTAAACTCACCGGTAAGACACACTGTGTCGACTGAACTGCAGAAAGCAGTCAGACATTATAATTGAGGCCTAGGTGTAGGTCCGACGACAAAAGTACATTAAAACCCAAGAGTACATACAAGGGTTTAATATATAGACATTACGGAAGCAAAAATAAGCACTAAAAAGCACCCGAAACGCACTTTAAGTGCAGAATTTATACAAATCAGCAATAATTCAGCATTTAGACACATGAATATTATGCAGAAATGTCGTTTTATTATCCAGAATATTTCCCTAAGTGTTGGGAATTGAAAGAGTACAAGAAAGGTACTTAAACGACACTAAAAAGTGTAATTTAGCACTTTAACGAATCGGTATGTAACCGAACAACCGGACTATACCCGGAACATGAAAATATTGTTATTTTCATTAATTATCTTTTCTGAGCTAGTTAGGGTCCCCGAACACCCTAACACTCACTAAAATAGCTAGTAACTAACCTACTTAACTATATACTTGGTTATGGATTACAAGTAACTAATTAGTTCACATTTACACATTACCCCCCCCCCCCTTGTATTGTGGACGGTTATAAAGGGGTCCCACCACCCAAATCTTGTTAAATATTCCACATGATCCTCCATAATCTTCTCATAGATTTAGTAGAGATTATGTCTAGTACTTGACCAACATGTTACACTTTGGTTAAAACCTTATCTCGATAAATTCGTGATTGTATTTATCGATGATATCCTGATTTACTCGCGAACGAAAGAAGAGCACGAGCAACATCTCAGAACCATCTTGGAGCTACTGAAGAAAGAGAAACTTTATGCAAAGTTCTCGAAATGCGAATTCTGGATTCGCGAAGTACAATTTCTTGGTCACGTGGTGAATGAGAAAGGCATTCATGTAGACCCGTCCAAGATAGAAGCAATAAAGAATTGGGAAGCTCCCAAGACCCCAACTGAAGTTCGTCAATTTTTGGGCTTAGCGGGCTACTATCGGCGATTCATTGAGAATTTCTCGAAGATAGCTCAACCGCTAACGACCCTGACTAAGAAAGACAAGAAGTACGACTGGGGTCACAAACAAGAAGAAGCCTTTCAGCTACTTAAGAACAAGCTCTGCGATGCACCGATACTATCGTTACCCGAAGGCACTGAAGACTTCGTGGTATACTGCGACGCCTCACGACAAGGCTTGGGTTGCGTGCTCATGCAACGCCAAAAAGTCATCGCTTACGCTTCAAGACAACTGAAGGTTCACGAGAGAAATTATACCACTCACGACCTGGAGCTGGGTGCAGTGGTATTCGCCTTGAAGATTTGGCGACATTATTTATATGGTACTCGATGTACAATCTTCACAGATCACAAAAGCTTACAACACATATTTGATCAGAAGGAATTAAATATGCGCCAGCGACGTTGGGTCGAGCTGCTGAATGATTATGACTGTGAGATTAAGTACCATCCTGGAAAGGCGAACGTTGTAGCAGACGCGTTGAGCCGAAAAGAAAGGGTTAAGACCCTAAGGGTTCGAGCATTGGAAATGACGATTCGAACGAACCTCACTGCGCGCATTCGGGATGCGCAACAAGAAGCTCTTAAAGAAGAGAACCGTAAAGCTGAATACCTCCGGGGTGCATTGAATTACATGGTGCCAAACGAAGAGGGAGCCTTATACTTTGAGAAGCGTATTTAGGTTCCACTCTATGGTGGCATACGAGAAGTCATCCTTAATGAAGCCCACAAATTGAGATATTCGATCCATCCAGGATCGGACAAGATGTACCAAGACTTGAAAGAGTACTATTGGTGGCCGAGACTCAAAAGCGACGTTGCTGTCTATGTTGGAAAATGCCTAACCTGTGCGAAGGTTAAGGCCGAATATCAGAAACCGTCCGGCCTACTACAACAACCAGAGATTCCCGTGTGGAAGTGGGAACAAATCTCGATGGACTTCATAACGAAGTTACCCAGGACCCCGAGAGGACACGATATGATATGGGTAATCGTTGATCGATTAACGAAGTCTGCGCATTTCCTACCAATCCGAGAGAAGGATAGCACTGGAAAGCTGGCAGGGATATACTTAAGAGAAATTGTGGCACGTCATGGAGTGCCAATCTCAATCATTTCAGACAGAGATGGACGCTTTGTCTCAAGAATCTGGCAATCATTTCAGGAAGCCTTTGGATCTCAGTTAGATCTGAGCACGGCATTCCACCCACAAACAGACGGCCAGAGCGAACGGACTATACAAACGTTAGAAGATATGCTTCGCGCATGTGTCATGGACCTAGGCGGCAGCTGGGATACTCATCTACCTTTAGTTGAGTTTTCCTACAATAACAGTTATCATACGAGCATAAAAGCCGCGCCGTTCGAAGCTCTGTATGGCCGCAAATGCCGATCGCCCTTATGTTGGGCAGATGCCGGAGATAAACGTATGGTTGGTCCTGAACTTGTACAAGAGACAACCGACAAGATTGCGCAGATCCGAGAGCGCATTAAGGCGGCTCGAGAGCGACAAAAGAGCTACGCGGATCCAAATAGAAAATCGGTAGATTTCAAGGTGGGAGACAAAGTGTTGTTAAAAGTCTCACCATGGAAGGGCGTAGTCAGATTTGGAAAGCGTGGAAAGTTGAATCCACGATACATCGGACCATTCAGAATATTGAGAAGAATTGGTACCGTGGCATACAAGTTGGAGTTACCGGCAGAACTTAATGGAGTACATGATACGTTTCATGTATCCAACCTGAAGAAGAGTCCAACGCAAGAAAACGTGACCATCCCGTTGGATGAAGTGCATATTGATGAAGCCCTCCGATTTACAGAACAACCCGTTGAGGTTACTGACTGGAAAGTCAACAAGACCAGGAGGAGCAGTGTGAAACTTGTCAAAGTACGTTGGAGCTCTAAGCACGGACCCGAGTACACATGGGAACGTGAAGACCAGTTCAAGAAAAAGTATCCCCACCTATTCAAGAAGACTCCGGCGAGAGTTAGTTCAGTCTGAATTTCGGGACGAAATTCTTTTAACGGGGGGGAGACTGTGACAACTGGCACAAACCGGTAATTTCCGTACACTATAATTATTGCTTAATGACTGCAATTATGAGTTAATTGTCAGCAATGGCTGAACACCCAAGAAACAAGTGAATTCATGCATGTTGTATACTACAAAATATTTGCTTTATGCATAAACGAGAGCGTTGCGTCAATAGTAAACTCACCGGTAAGACACACTGTGTCGACTGAACTGCAGAAAGCAGTCAGACATTATAATTGAGGCCTAGGTGTAGGTCCGACGACAAAAGTACATTAAAACCCAAGAGTACATACAAGGGTTTAATATATAGACATTACGGAAGCAAAAATAAGCACTAAAAAGCACCCGAAACGCACTTTAAGTGCAGAATTTATACAAATCAGCAATAATTCAGCATTTAGACACATGAATATTATGCAGAAATGTCGTTTTATTATCCAGAATATTTCCCTAAGTGTTGGGAATTGAAAGAGTACAAGAAAGGTACTTAAACGACACTAAAAAGTGTAATTTAGCACTTTAACGAATCGGTATGTAACCGAACAACCGGACTATACCCGGAACATGAAAATATTGTTATTTTCATTAATTATCTTTTCTGAGCTAGTTAGGGTCCCCGAACACCCTAACACTCACTAAAATAGCTAGTAACTAACCTACTTAACTATATACTTGGTTATGGATTACAAGTAACTAATTAGTTCACATTTACACATTACCCCCCCCCCCCTTGTATTGTGGACGGTTATAAAGGGGTCCCACCACCCAAATCTTGTTAAATATTCCACATGATCCTCCATAATCTTCTCATAGATTTAGTAGAGATTATGTCTAGTACTTGACCAACATGTTACACTTTGGTTAAAACCTTAACATGGTCTATAAGTAAAGCTCAAGGATCATGATCTTTCACACACCAACACCACAAAACTCTCTCTCTTTCTCCCTCTAGAACTTACGGCCAAGCACCCCTCATTCAACCATCCATCTTCGAGTTCGATCATCATCATTCCAAGCACACACAAGTGTTAAGGGTCACATATTAGGAGTCTTGGAGCAAACGGAAGGCGAAGGACCTCTACCGTTAGCTTTTATCCACGCGTTTTTCATCAAGGATCTTCCCTAGCCTTGAGCTAGAGGTATAATGTTTAAAACTTGTTCTTGAACGTATTTAAAGTGGTTAAAAGGAATATTGTCGGTTGAATCTCGTTAAAATGAAAGATGATGATCAAAAGTCTACTAAAAACACATAAAATGGTGGTTAATAGCATATATGTTGTGTAAATGTTGTAGTATTTGAAATGTATGATTGTTTGGACCCGATCTATGTTATGGTAGCTCGGATCACCATTTAACCCGGTTTGGTAAGATCGTTGATCTTAACATAAGCTCGTTTTTAGTTAACACAAGGGTTAAAGGGTGAAACTCTACCACACATGAGACATGAACTTGTGTAAAATATTTTACTTGTGTAAAAGTAATTTAACCTGTACATTGGTGTTTAAAACTAGCGGATCTACGTATCTGCAAGTGGTATTTTTGAAGAACCACACTTTAAAGAAATCACATGTCCTAAACCGGGTCTTACACAAACAAAAGTGGTTTTTGTGAACAAACAAGTGTATGGATACTTGTGAAACAAAGGTTTTAACAAAGAAATAATTTTCGTAAAAACCGACTAGAAGTTGTAAAACTTCATATTCTTTAAAAATAAAGTTTTTAAGGAATTAAACTTATTTTTAAAGATAACAAGACTTACTAAATGTGCTAGTAAGTTACTACACAATCTTGGTAAATATCCAAGTTCATGAAGTGGGGAAAAGTAGTGTTTATTGATGAAAATTGTTGTTGCTGATTATTGATGATTGATGATGATTTAAAAGAAAATAAACACACGTTTTGAAAACGTGGGAAACCTCCATTTTTAGGGGAAACTCTGTCAAAATTTTTATAAATTTTGACACTTAGAAAAATATAAGTTTTTGAGAAACTTATTCCCTAAAAATGTGTTTAAGAGTATTACTAAGGTTTCCCTAATTTTGGTGATAAGAAATGAGGATTTCTTCAAGAATAAAAATGGATAATAAGTATATATTTTTGAGAGAAAAATATATATTATTTTATCACCAAATTTTGTGCTAAGTGTATATAGTATGTGTTATATGTGCTAGTGTATTAAGACTTAAAAATACACTAAATACTCATGAGGAGTAGAAATATAGAAATACACATACAAAACACAAGATACATGATTCGGGTGCAAAGTGCAAAACACAAAAGACTTATATTTATTTTTGAAGAAAATAATATAAGTAAGATACGTAGTTAAAAATATGGAATATTTTTAACACAAGAATATATACACAAAAGAGAGTGACTGTACTTGTGCTACACAAGTCTAGTGACTAACGTTAAGAAAACGCGTATAGGTTACGACGTTAATTAAGCAAATCCGGTGGAGTTTACGACGCTAGGAACGCAAAGTTGTGAGTTCATGCTCCCCCTTTTCTCTTAACTGTTTTCAGTTTTATAACTTCGGGGGTGAAATACATGTTACGTGGTATAATAAACGAGAATTGATACTGGGTATAATAAACGAGAATTGATACTTGATATAAAAAACGAGAATTGATACTTGGTGTAATAAACGAGAATTGGTACTTGGTATCATAAACGAGAAATAGTGTCACGAATAGGGTACCATAAGCACCATTAATCGTGTACATACTTAGACCGCAGAACAAAAGGTTAGATCTAACGGGTACTCGGGCAGCCCCACTCTTGGTGACCACTAGTACCGAGGAGTGTTTTTGTGTCTCCGTCGTGAATCGACAACTAGAAAAATGCCTATGGTTTGGTGACTTCCTATGTTGTGCCACACGTTAATGGCCTTGCAACCCATTAACTAAACAAGAATACTTTATTTGGTTTATACCACAAGAATACTTTATTTGGTTTACACCACAAGAATACTTTATTTACACAAGAATACCTTATTTGGTTTATACCACAAGAATACTTTATTTACACAAGAATACTTTATTTGGTTTATACCACAAGAATACTTTATTTGGTTTACACCACAAGAATACTTTATTTACACAAGAATACCTTGTTTGGTTTATACCACAGGAATACTTTATTTACACAAGAATACCTTATTTGGTTTATACCACAAGAATACTTTATTTACACAAGAATACCTTATTTGGTTTATACCACAAGAATACTTTATTTACACAAGAATACCTTATTTGGTTTATACCACAAGAATACTTTATTCAGTTTACACTACAAGAATACTTTATTTTCACAAGATACTCGTTATGTTTTCATACAAAGTATACAAACGTGTTCAACACAAAACTGCATGAATTCACACCAACTTTATGTTGACGTTTTTCCAAAAACTCACATGTATTTCAGGTAACTAGGATGGATCTGCGCGTGGTCTTGCTTATGCTCATGGATGTCGCTTGTGTTTAACTTTAAATAAAGTTGTAAACTTTTGAGACAATGTCTTTATGCTGTCTAGCGATGTAAACGCTAACGTATGTTTTCAAATTATGGTATTTGAATGTTATTTTACGAGCATGTAGCATGTTTACTCTTCGTATGCAATGAGAACCTTTCATGATCACACCTCGTGCTTCCGCCGCAGAAAGGGGTGTGACAGATTGGTATCAGAGCTGCGATTGTAGTGAACCAGGATTCATTCTCGAGTCTAGTCTACAATCTCTAAGATCCATTCACGAAAACAATTTTTCAAAGAGTTTTCATTGCATAAAACGTCCCGCGACATCCACTGCCTGAAACCGGATACATGAGTCTAGAAAAGACACTACGAGACTTAGAGTGCACTAGAGTAGCACTTGTCATTGACTAGAAATTACTTGCAATCATGTGTGATAATTAGCATGTACTAGAAGTAGAATATCACAAGTATATGTGACTTTACCTAAAAGCAATGGCCTACCTGAAGGAAGAAATACGAGGATGAAACGAACTGTGCGGACTGTGCAAGGAGTTACGTAATTATGGATGCATACATAATTATGGAATTCAGTGCACAGAAATCACAGCAAGTCTTGTCACGTATAGATTCCCTCAGTGCAAGCCTACTAAGTACTCTGCTAGAGTAATAATTGTTTGATGTCACTTGTGTGGTATATATACCTGTGAATATATATGATACTACAGTCTAGTGTGACGATATCAAACAAATGTCTAACCCTGCTGTGTTATGTTCTGTCAGAACATGGCACCCAGGAAAACTGTGAATGCTCGCAATGATGATCAACCTCCACCTCCCCCACTGCCAAGAACTGCTGAAGAGCTGAACGCTTTGCTAGAGGAAAGGATCTCCGCTGCTATCGCCCAGTACGAGGCGAACCGAACTCAAGACAGTGGAGGACCAAGCAACGCTAGGCGTAATGGGAATGGAGATTCGTCTGGAGGCAATGCAGCTCAAGGCTGCACTTTCAAGCAGTTCCTCGACTGCAAGCCGATAAACTATGACGGCACAGGAGGTGCAGTAGCATTTGTGCGCTGGACGGAGAAGACTGAAGCTACTTTCTGCATGAGCAAGTGTACCGCGGATCAACAAGTCACTTTTGCTACTGGGTTATTCGTCGATAAAGCTCTGACTTGGTGGAACCTACAAGCCCAAACCTTGGGTGATGATGCCGCTTATGGCCTAACTTGGGAGGAACTGAAGGAAAGGATGAGAGAGAAGTACTGCTCTCGTGCCGAACTCCAAAGGCTGGAGACAGAGTTCTGGCACCTGACCATGGAAGGTGCTGACATAAATGGTTATACTCGAAGGTTCCACGATCTGTCTAGAGTGCTTCCCTACATGGTGACTCCTGAATTTAAGCGTGTGGAACGCTACATTTGGGGACTGGCCTCAGAATTTCGTGGCATGGTAACGGCGGCCAAACCACAAACAATCACCGAGGCTGTAACTCTGGCTGTCAGCCTGACTGAAGATTGTGTTCGTATGAAGAAGCTCTCACTGAACCCAACAGAAAATACCGAGACACATGCTGAGTTGTCCGGTGACAAGAAAAGAAAACATGCAAACCTGAGTCAAGCAACTCGTAACAACAGGGGTTCCAACAAGAAGCGTGACACTAACCCGCCGCAGGGGGCGAAATCTCTTGCAGCCATGAATGACGCTTCTGCCAAGAGGTACCTGGGCACTCGGCCCCTTTGCAACAATTGCAAGCGTCACCACGAAGGGGTTTGTCGCGTTCCAAAATGCGATAAATGTGGAAAGTTGGGTCACTATGCTGAGGATTGTTGGAGTAAAGGAAGGAATGGGAATGGAAACCGCAACGATACTGGTAATAGAAACAATGGTGGAAATGGGAATGGCAATGGTAACCGAACTGGGAATGGAGCTGGGCGAAATCAAGGATGCTTCAGTTGTGGAAGCAACGAACATTTCATGAAAGATTGTCCAAAAGGAAACACTGCTCAGGCTCGAGCATTTGTGATTGGAGCAAAGAACGCACGCGAGGACCCAAACGTGGTCACCGGTACGTTTCTCATTAACAATCACTTTGCATCCATATTATTCGACACTGGCGCCGATTATAGCTTCGTGTCTGTGGAATTTAAACGCATACTTGGTATAGAATCTAGTAGATTAGAAATACCTTATTCCATAGAGCTAGCCAATGGTAAACTTGTTGAGTCGGGCGAAGTTGTTAGAGGTTGCACATTGGAACTTGGAGAACGGAGATTTAGCATCGACCTCTTGCCTATTCAATTGGGTAGCTTCGATGTAGTGGTCGGAATGGACTGGTTGTCCAAGAACAGAGCTGAAGTTATCTGTCATGAGAAAATCATTCGCATCCCTCTAGCGAATGATGAAACTCTCATCGTGCATGGAGAAAAACGAGACGCGCCTCTTCGAATCATCAGCTGTATGAAGGCACAGAAGTGCTTAAGGAAAGGATGTGTCGCTTTCCTAGCACACGTTATAGACAAGAAGGCTGTGGAGCCAAAACTCGAAGACATTCCTGTGGTGAAGGAATTTCCTGATGTGTTCCCTGAAGATCTGCCAGGATTACCTCCGCAACGACAAGTCGAATTCCGTATAGACTTGGTCCCAGGAGCTGCTCCTGTAGCCAAGGCACCCTATCGACTTGCACCATCCGAAATGCAAGAATTATCTACACAGCTCCAGGAGTTGTTGGATAAAGGATTCATAAGACCAAGCTTCTCACCCTGGGGAGCTCCAGTATTATTCGTGAAGAAGAAGGATGGAACACTGCGGATGTGTATCGATTACAGGGAACTGAACAAGCTCACAATCAAGAATCGGTATCCGCTACCAAGGATTGATGATTTATTTGATCAACTGCAAGGATCAAGCTACTATTCCAAGATCGACCTTCGATCTGGATACCATCAGCTGAGAATCCAAGATGAAAGCGTGTCAAAGACTGCATTCAGAACGCGCTATGGGCACTACGAATTTCTTGTGATGCCATTTGGACTGACAAATGCACCAGCGGTCTTTATGGATCTAATGAACCGCGTGTGCAAACCATATCTCGATAAATTCGTGATTGTATTTATCGATGATATCCTGATTTACTCGCGAACGAAAGAAGAGCACGAGCAACATCTCAGAACCATCTTGGAGCTACTGAAGAAAGAGAAACTTTATGCAAAGTTCTCGAAATGCGAATTCTGGATTCGCGAAGTACAATTTCTTGGTCACGTGGTGAATGAGAAAGGCATTCATGTAGACCCGTCCAAGATAGAAGCAATAAAGAATTGGGAAGCTCCCAAGACCCCAACTGAAGTTCGTCAATTTTTGGGCTTAGCGGGCTACTATCGGCGATTCATTGAGAATTTCTCGAAGATAGCTCAACCGCTAACGACCCTGACTAAGAAAGACAAGAAGTACGACTGGGGTCACAAACAAGAAGAAGCCTTTCAGCTACTTAAGAACAAGCTCTGCGATGCACCGATACTATCGTTACCCGAAGGCACTGAAGACTTCGTGGTATACTGCGACGCCTCACGACAAGGCTTGGGTTGCGTGCTCATGCAACGCCAAAAAGTCATCGCTTACGCTTCAAGACAACTGAAGGTTCACGAGAGAAATTATACCACTCACGACCTGGAGCTGGGTGCAGTGGTATTCGCCTTGAAGATTTGGCGACATTATTTATATGGTACTCGATGTACAATCTTCACAGATCACAAAAGCTTACAACACATATTTGATCAGAAGGAATTAAATATGCGCCAGCGACGTTGGGTCGAGCTGCTGAATGATTATGACTGTGAGATTAAGTACCATCCTGGAAAGGCGAACGTTGTAGCAGACGCGTTGAGCCGAAAAGAAAGGGTTAAGACCCTAAGGGTTCGAGCATTGGAAATGACGATTCGAACGAACCTCACTGCGTGCATTCGGGATGCGCAACAAGAAGCTCTTAAAGAAGAGAACCGTAAAGCTGAATACCTCCGGGGTGCATTGAATTACATGGTGCCAAACGAAGAGGGAGCCTTATACTTTGAGAAGCGTATTTGGGTTCCACTCTATGGTGGCATACGAGAAGTCATCCTTAATGAAGCCCACAAATCGAGATATTCGATCCATCCAGGATCGGACAAGATGTACCAAGACTTGAAAGAGTACTATTGGTGGCCGAGACTCAAAAGCGACGTTGCTGTCTATGTTGGAAAATGCCTAACCTGTGCGAAGGTTAAGGCCGAATATCAGAAACCGTCCGGCCTACTACAACAACCAGAGATTCCTGTGTGGAAGTGGGAACAAATCTCGATGGACTTCATAACGAAGTTACCCAGGACCCCGAGAGGACACGATATGATATGGGTAATCGTTGATCGATTAACGAAGTCTGCGCATTTCCTACCAATCCGAGAGAAGGATAGCACTGGAAAGCTGGCAGGGATATACTTAAGAGAAATTGTGGCACGTCATGGAGTGCCAATCTCAATCATTTCAGACAGAGATGGACGCTTTGTCTCAAGAATCTGGCAATCATTTCAGGAAGCCTTTGGATCTCAGTTAGATCTGAGCACGGCATTCCACCCACAAACAGACGGCCAGAGCGAACGGACTATACAAACGTTAGAAGATATGCTTCGCGCATGTGTCATGGACCTAGGCGGCAGCTGGGATACTCATCTACCTTTAGTTGAGTTTTCCTACAATAACAGTTATCATACGAGCATAAAAGCCGCGCCGTTCGAAGCTCTGTATGGCCGCAAATGCCGATCGCCCTTATGTTGGGCAGATGCCGGAGATAAACGTATGGTTGGTCCTGAACTTGTACAAGAGACAACCGACAAGATTGCGCAGATCCGAGAGCGCATTAAGGCGGCTCGAGAGCGACAAAAGAGCTACGCGGATCCAAATAGAAAATCGGTAGATTTCAAGGTGGGAGACAAAGTGTTGTTAAAAGTCTCACCATGGAAGGGCGTAGTCAGATTTGGAAAGCGTGGAAAGTTGAATCCACGATACATCGGACCATTCAGAATATTGAGAAGAATTGGTACCGTGGCATACAAGTTGGAGTTACCGGCAGAACTTAATGGAGTACATGATACGTTTCATGTATCCAACCTGAAGAAGAGTCCAACGCAAGAAAACGTGACCATCCCGTTGGATGAAGTGCATATTGATGAAGCCCTCCGATTTACAGAACAACCCGTTGAGGTTACTGACTGGAAAGTCAACAAGACCAGGAGGAGCAGTGTGAAACTTGTCAAAGTACGTTGGAGCTCTAAGCACGGACCCGAGTACACATGGGAACGTGAAGACCAGTTCAAGAAAAAGTATCCCCACCTATTCAAGAAGACTCCGGCGAGAGTTAGTTCAGTCTGAATTTCGGGACGAAATTCTTTTAACGGGGGGGAGACTGTGACAACTGGCACAAACCGGTAATTTCCGTACACTATAATTATTGCTTAATGACTGCAATTATGAGTTAATTGTCAGCAATGGCTGAACACCCAAGAAACAAGTGAATTCATGCATGTTGTATACTACAAAATATTTGCTTTATGCATAAACGAGAGCGTTGCGTCAATAGTAAACTCACCGGTAAGACACACTGTGTCGACTGAACTGCAGAAAGCAGTCAGACATTATAATTGAGGCCTAGGTGTAGGTCCGACGACAAAAGTACATTAAAACCCAAGAGTACATACAAGGGTTTAATATATAGACATTACGGAAGCAAAAATAAGCACTAAAAAGCACCCGAAACGCACTTTAAGTGCAGAATTTATACAAATCAGCAATAATTCAGCATTTAGACACATGAATATTATGCAGAAATGTCGTTTTATTATCCAGAATATTTCCCTAAGTGTTGGGAATTGAAAGAGTACAAGAAAGGTACTTAAACGACACTAAAAAGTGTAATTTAGCACTTTAACGAATCGGTATGTAACCGAACAACCGGACTATACCCGGAACATGAAAATATTGTTATTTTCATTAATTATCTTTTCTGAGCTAGTTAGGGTCCCCGAACACCCTAACACTCACTAAAATAGCTAGTAACTAACCTACTTAACTATATACTTGGTTATGGATTACAAGTAACTAATTAGTTCACATTTACACATTACCCCCCCCCCCCCCTTGTATTGTGGACGGTTATAAAGGGGTCCCACCACCCAAATCTTGTTAAATATTCCACATGATCCTCCATAATCTTCTCATAGATTTAGTAGAGATTATGTCTAGTACTTGACCAACATGTTACACTTTGGTTAAAACCTTAACATGGTCTATAAGTAAAGCTCAAGGATCATGATCTTTCACACACCAACACCACAAAACTCTCTCTCTTTCTCCCTCTAGAACTTACGGCCAAGCACCCCTCATTCAACCATCCATCTTCGAGTTCGATCATCATCATTCCAAGCACACACAAGTGTTAAGGGTCACATATTAGGAGTCTTGGAGCAAACGGAAGGCGAAGGACCTCTACCGTTAGCTTTTATCCACGCGTTTTTCATCAAGGATCTTCCCTAGCCTTGAGCTAGAGGTATAATGTTTAAAACTTGTTCTTGAACGTATTTAAAGTGGTTAAAAGGAATATTGTCGGTTGAATCTCGTTAAAATGAAAGATGATGATCAAAAGTCTACTAAAAACACATAAAATGGTGGTTAATAGCATATATGTTGTGTAAATGTTGTAGTATTTGAAATGTATGATTGTTTGGACCCGATCTATGTTATGGTAGCTCGGATCACCATTTAACCCGGTTTGGTAAGATCGTTGATCTTAACATAAGCTCGTTTTTAGTTAACACAAGGGTTAAAGGGTGAAACTCTACCACACATGAGACATGAACTTGTGTAAAATATTTTACTTGTGTAAAAGTAATTTAACCTGTACATTGGTGTTTAAAACTAGCGGATCTACGTATCTGCAAGTGGTATTTTTGAAGAACCACACTTTAAAGAAATCACATGTCCTAAACCGGGTCTTACACAAACAAAAGTGGTTTTTGTGAACAAACAAGTGTATGGATACTTGTGAAACAAAGGTTTTAACAAAGAAATAATTTTCGTAAAAACCGACTAGAAGTTGTAAAACTTCATATTCTTTAAAAATAAAGTTTTTAAGGAATTAAACTTATTTTTAAAGATAACAAGACTTACTAAATGTGCTAGTAAGTTACTACACAATCTTGGTAAATATCCAAGTTCATGAAGTGGGGAAAAGTAGTGTTTATTGATGAAAATTGTTGTTGCTGATTATTGATGATTGATGATGATTTAAAAGAAAATAAACACACGTTTTGAAAACGTGGGAAACCTCCATTTTTAGGGGAAACTCTGTCAAAATTTTTATAAATTTTGACACTTAGAAAAATATAAGTTTTTGAGAAACTTATTCCCTAAAAATGTGTTTAAGAGTATTACTAAGGTTTCCCTAATTTTGGTGATAAGAAATGAGGATTTCTTCAAGAATAAAAATGGATAATAAGTATATATTTTTGAGAGAAAAATATATATTATTTTATCACCAAATTTTGTGCTAAGTGTATATAGTATGTGTTATATGTGCTAGTGTATTAAGACTTAAAAATACACTAAATACTCATGAGGAGTAGAAATATAGAAATACACATACAAAACACAAGATACATGATTCGGGTGCAAAGTGCAAAACACAAAAGACTTATATTTATTTTTGAAGAAAATAATATAAGTAAGATACGTAGTTAAAAATATGGAATATTTTTAACACAAGAATATATACACAAAAGAGAGTGACTGTACTTGTGCGACACAAGTCTAGTGACTAACGTTAAGAAAACGCGTATAGGTTACGACGTTAATTAAGCAAATCCGGTGGAGTTTACGACGCTAGGAACGCAAAGTTGTGAGTTCATGCTCCCCCTTTTCTCTTAACTGTTTTCAGTTTTATAACTTCGGGGGTGAAATACATGTTACGTGGTATAATAAACGAGAATTGATACTGGGTATAATAAACGAGAATTGATACTTGATATAAAAAACGAGAATTGATACTTGGTGTAATAAACGAGAATTGGTACTTGGTATCATAAACGAGAAATAGTGTCACGAATAGGGTACCATAAGCACCATTAATCGTGTACATACTTAGACCGCAGAACAAAAGGTTAGATCTAACGGGTACTCGGGCAGCCCCACTCTTGGTGACCACTAGTACCGAGGAGTGTTTTTGTGTCTCCGTCGTGAATCGACAACTAGAAAAATGCCTATGGTTTGGTGACTTCCTATGTTGTGCCACACGTTAATGGCCTTGCAACCCATTAACTAAACAAGAATACTTTATTTGGTTTATACCACAAGAATACTTTATTTGGTTTACACCACAAGAATACTTTATTTACACAAGAATACCTTATTTGGTTTATACCACAAGAATACTTTATTTACACAAGAATACTTTATTTGGTTTATACCACAAGAATATTTTATTTGGTTTACACCACAAGAATACTTTATTTACACAAGAATACCTTGTTTGGTTTATACCACAGGAATACTTTATTTACACAAGAATACCTTATTTGGTTTATACCACAAGAATACTTTATTTACACAAGAATACCTTATTTGGTTTATACCACAAGAATACTTTATTTACACAAGAATACCTTATTTGGTTTATACCACAAGAATACTTTATTCAGTTTACACTACAAGAATACTTTATTTTCACAAGATACTCGTTATGTTTTCATACAAAGTATACAAACGTGTTCAACACAAAACTGCATGAATTCACACCAACTTTATGTTGACGTTTTTCCAAAAACTCACATGTATTTCAGGTAACTAGGATGGATGTGCGCGTGGTCTTGCTTATGCTCATGGATGTCGCTTGTGTTTAACTTTAAATAAAGTTGTAAACTTTTGAGACAATGTCTTTATGCTGTCTAGCGATGTAAACGCTAACGTATGTTTTTCAAATTATGGTATTTGAATGTTATTTTACGAGCATGTAGCATGTTTACTCTTCGTATGCAATGAGAACCTTTCATGATCACACCTCGTGCTTCCGCCGCAGAAAGGGGTGTGACAGATTGGTATCAGAGCTGCGATTGTAGTGAACCAGGATTCATTCTCGAGTCTAGTCTACAATCTCTAAGATCCATTCACGAAAACAATTTTTCAAAGAGTTTTCATTGCATAAAACGTCCCGCGACATCCACTGCCTGAAACCGGATACATGAGTCTAGAAAAGACACTACGAGACTTAGAGTGCACTAGAGTAGCACTTGTCATTGACTAGAAATTACTTGCAATCATGTGTGATAATTAGCATGTACTAGAAGTAGAATATCACAAGTATATGTGACTTTACCTAAAAGCAATGGCCTACCTGAAGGAAGAAATACGAGGATGAAACGAACTGTGCGGACTGTGCAAGGAGTTACGTAATTATGGATGCATACATAATTATGGAATTCAGTGCACAGAAATCACAGCAAGTCTTGTCACGTATAGATTCCCTCAGTGCAAGCCTACTAAGTACTCTGCTAGAGTAATAATTGTTTGATGTCACTTGTGTGGTATATATACCTGTGAATATATATGATACTACAGTCTAGTGTGACGATATCAAACAAATGTCTAACCCTGCTGTGTTATGTTCTGTCAGAACATGGCACCCAGGAAAACTGTGAATGCTCGCAATGATGATCAACCTCCACCTCCCCCACTGCCAAGAACTGCTGAAGAGCTGAACGCTTTGCTAGAGGAAAGGATCTCCGCTGCTATCGCCCAGTACGAGGCGAACCGAACTCAAGACAGTGGAGGACCAAGCAACGCTAGGCGTAATGGGAATGGAGATTCGTCTGGAGGCAATGCAGCTCAAGGCTGCACTTTCAAGCAGTTCCTCGACTGCAAGCCGATAAACTATGACGGCACAGGAGGTGCAGTAGCATTTGTGCGCTGGACGGAGAAGACTGAAGCTACTTTCTGCATGAGCAAGTGTACCGCGGATCAACAAGTCACTTTTGCTACTGGGTTATTCGTCGATGAAGCTCTGACTTGGTGGAACCTACAAGCCCAAACCTTGGGTGATGATGCCGCTTATGGCCTAACTTGGGAGGAACTGAAGGAAAGGATGAGAGAGAAGTACTGCTCTCGTGCCGAACTCCAAAGGCTGGAGACAGAGTTCTGGCACCTGACCATGGAAGGTGCTGACATAAATGGTTATACTCGAAGGTTCCACGATCTGTCTAGAGTGCTTCCCTACATGGTGACTCCTGAATTTAAGCGTGTGGAACGCTACATTTGGGGACTGGCCTCAGAATTTCGTGGCATGGTAACGGCGGCCAAACCACAAACAATCACCGAGGCTGTAACTCTGGCTGTCAGCCTGACTGAAGATTGTGTTCGTATGAAGAAGCTCTCACTGAACCCAACAGAAAATACCGAGACACATGCTGAGTTGTCCGGTGACAAGAAAAGAAAACATGCAAACCTGAGTCAAGCAACTCGTAACAACAGGGGTTCCAACAAGAAGCGTGACACTAACCCGCCGCAGGGGGCGAAATCTCTTGCAGCCATGAATGACGCTTCTGCCAAGAGGTACCTGGGCACTCGGCCCCTTTGCAACAATTGCAAGCGTCACCACGAAGGGGTTTGTCGCGTTCCAAAATGCGATAAATGTGGAAAGTTGGGTCACTATGCTGAGGATTGTTGGAGTAAAGGAAGGAATGGGAATGGAAACCGCAACGATACTGGTAATAGAAACAATGGTGGAAATGGGAATGGCAATGGTAACCGAACTGGGAATGGAGCTGGGCGAAATCAAGGATGCTTCAGTTGTGGAAGCAACGAACATTTCATGAAAGATTGTCCAAAAGGAAACACTGCTCAGGCTCGAGCATTTGTGATTGGAGCAAAGAACGCACGCGAGGACCCAAACGTGGTCACCGGTACGTTTCTCATTAACAATCACTTTGCATCCATATTATTCGACACTGGCGCCGATTATAGCTTCGTGTCTGTGGAATTTAAACGCATACTTGGTATAGAATCTAGTAGATTAGAAATACCTTATTCCATAGAGCTAGCCAATGGTAAACTTGTTGAGTCGGGCGAAGTTGTTAGAGGTTGCACATTGGAACTTGGAGAACGGAGATTTAGCATCGACCTCTTGCCTATTCAATTGGGTAGCTTCGATGTAGTGGTCGGAATGGACTGGTTGTCCAAGAACAGAGCTGAAGTTATCTGTCATGAGAAAATCATTCGCATCCCTCTAGCGAATGATGAAACTCTCATCGTGCATGGAGAAAAACGAGACGCGCCTCTTCGAATCATCAGCTGTATGAAGGCACAGAAGTGCTTAAGGAAAGGATGTGTCGCTTTCCTAGCACACGTTATAGACAAGAAGGCTGTGGAGCCAAAACTCGAAGACATTCCTGTGGTGAAGGAATTTCCTGATGTGTTCCCTGAAGATCTGCCAGGATTACCTCCGCAACGACAAGTCGAATTCCGTATAGACTTGGTCCCAGGAGCTGCTCCTGTAGCCAAGGCACCCTATCGACTTGCACCATCCGAAATGCAAGAATTATCTACACAGCTCCAGGAGTTGTTGGATAAAGGATTCATAAGACCAAGCTTCTCACCCTGGGGAGCTCCAGTATTATTCGTGAAGAAGAAGGATGGAACACTGCGGATGTGTATCGATTACAGGGAACTGAACAAGCTCACAATCAAGAATCGGTATCCGCTACCAAGGATTGATGATTTATTTGATCAACTGCAAGGATCAAGCTACTATTCCAAGATCGACCTTCGATCTGGATACCATCAGCTGAGAATCCAAGATGAAAGCGTGTCAAAGACTGCATTCAGAACGCGCTATGGGCACTACGAATTTCTTGTGATGCCATTTGGACTGACGAATGCACCAGCGGTCTTTATGGATCTAATGAACCGCGTGTGCAAACCATATCTCGATAAATTCGTGATTGTATTTATCGATGATATCCTGATTTACTCGCGAACGAAAGAAGAGCACGAGCAACATCTCAGAACCATCTTGGAGCTACTGAAGAAAGAGAAACTTTATGCAAAGTTCTCGAAATGCGAATTCTGGATTCGCGAAGTACAATTTCTTGGTCACGTGGTGAATGAGAAAGGCATTCATGTAGACCCGTCCAAGATAGAAGCAATAAAGAATTGGGAAGCTCCCAAGACCCCAACTGAAGTTCGTCAATTTTTGGGCTTAGCGGGCTACTATCGGCGATTCATTGAGAATTTCTCGAAGATAGCTCAACCGCTAACGACCCTGACTAAGAAAGACAAGAAGTACGACTGGGGTCACAAACAAGAAGAAGCCTTTCAGCTACTTAAGAACAAGCTCTGCGATGCACCGATACTATCGTTACCCGAAGGCACTGAAGACTTCGTGGTATACTGCGACGCCTCACGACAAGGCTTGGGTTGCGTGCTCATGCAACGCCAAAAAGTCATCGCTTACGCTTCAAGACAACTGAAGGTTCACGAGAGAAATTATACCACTCACGACCTGGAGCTGGGTGCAGTGGTATTCGCCTTGAAGATTTGGCGACATTATTTATATGGTACTCGATGTACAATCTTCACAGATCACAAAAGCTTACAACACATATTTGATCAGAAGGAATTAAATATGCGCCAGCGACGTTGGGTCGAGCTGCTGAATGATTATGACTGTGAGATTAAGTACCATCCTGGAAAGGCGAACGTTGTAGCAGACGCGTTGAGCCGAAAAGAAAGGGTTAAGACCCTAAGGGTTCGAGCATTGGAAATGACGATTCGAACGAACCTCACTGCGCGCATTCGGGATGCGCAACAAGAAGCTCTTAAAGAAGAGAACCGTAAAGCTGAATACCTCCGGGGTGCATTGAATTACATGGTGCCAAACGAAGAGGGAGCCTTATACTTTGAGAAGCGTATTTGGGTTCCACTCTATGGTGGCATACGAGAAGTCATCCTTAATGAAGCCCACAAATCGAGATATTCGATCCATCCAGGATCGGACAAGATGTACCAAGACTTGAAAGAGTACTATTGGTGGCCGAGACTCAAAAGCGACGTTGCTGTCTATGTTGGAAAATGCCTAACCTGTGCGAAGGTTAAGGCCGAATATCAGAAACCGTCCGGCCTACTACAACAACCAGAGATTCCCGTGTGGAAGTGGGAACAAATCTCGATGGACTTCATAACGAAGTTACCCAGGACCCCGAGAGGACACGATATGATATGGGTAATCGTTGATCGATTAACGAAGTCTGCGCATTTCCTACCAATCCGAGAGAAGGATAGCACTGGAAAGCTGGCAGGGATATACTTAAGAGAAATTGTGGCACGTCATGGAGTGCCAATCTCAATCATTTCAGACAGAGATGGACGCTTTGTCTCAAGAATCTGGCAATCATTTCAGGAAGCCTTTGGATCTCAGTTAGATCTGAGCACGGCATTCCACCCACAAACAGACGGCCAGAGCGAACGGACTATACAAACGTTAGAAGATATGCTTCGCGCATGTGTCATGGACCTAGGCGGCAGCTGGGATACTCATCTACCTTTAGTTGAGTTTTCCTACAATAACAGTTATCATACGAGCATAAAAGCCGCGCCGTTCGAAGCTCTGTATGGCCGCAAATGCCGATCGCCCTTATGTTGGGCAGATGCCGGAGATAAACGTATGGTTGGTCCTGAACTTGTACAAGAGACAACCGACAAGATTGCGCAGATCCGAGAGCGCATTAAGGCGGCTCGAGAGCGACAAAAGAGCTACGCGGATCCAAATAGAAAATCGGTAGATTTCAAGGTGGGAGACAAAGTGTTGTTAAAAGTCTCACCATGGAAGGGCGTAGTCAGATTTGGAAAGCGTGGAAAGTTGAATCCACGATACATCGGACCATTCAGAATATTGAGAAGAATTGGTACCGTGGCATACAAGTTGGAGTTACCGGCAGAACTTAATGGAGTACATGATACGTTTCATGTATCCAACCTGAAGAAGAGTCCAACGCAAGAAAACGTGACCATCCCGTTGGATGAAGTGCATATTGATGAAGCCCTCCGATTTACAGAACAACCCGTTGAGGTTACTGACTGGAAAGTCAACAAGACCAGGAGGAGCAGTGTGAAACTTGTCAAAGTACGTTGGAGCTCTAAGCACGGACCCGAGTACACATGGGAACGTGAAGACCAGTTCAAGAAAAAGTATCCCCACCTATTCAAGAAGACTCCGGCGAGAGTTAGTTCAGTCTGAATTTCGGGACGAAATTCTTTTAACGGGGGGGAGACTGTGACAACTGGCACAAACCGGTAATTTCCGTACACTATAATTATTGCTTAATGACTGCAATTATGAGTTAATTGTCAGCAATGGCTGAACACCCAAGAAACAAGTGAATTCATGCATGTTGTATACTACAAAATATTTGCTTTATGCATAAACGAGAGCGTTGCGTCAATAGTAAACTCACCGGTAAGACACACTGTGTCGACTGAACTGCAGAAAGCAGTCAGACATTATAATTGAGGCCTAGGTGTAGGTCCGACGACAAAAGTACATTAAAACCCAAGAGTACATACAAGGGTTTAATATATAGACATTACGGAAGCAAAAATAAGCACTAAAAAGCACCCGAAACGCACTTTAAGTGCAGAATTTATACAAATCAGCAATAATTCAGCATTTAGACACATGAATATTATGCAGAAATGTCGTTTTATTATCCAGAATATTTCCCTAAGTGTTGGGAATTGAAAGAGTACAAGAAAGGTACTTAAACGACACTAAAAAGTGTAATTTAGCACTTTAACGAATCGGTATGTAACCGAACAACCGGACTATACCCGGAACATGAAAATATTGTTATTTTCATTAATTATCTTTTCTGAGCTAGTTAGGGTCCCCGAACACCCTAACACTCACTAAAATAGCTAGTAACTAACCTACTTAACTATATACTTGGTTATGGATTACAAGTAACTAATTAGTTCACATTTACACATTACCCCCCCCCCCCTTGTATTGTGGACGGTTATAAAGGGGTCCCACCACCCAAATCTTGTTAAATATTCCACATGATCCTCCATAATCTTCTCATAGATTTAGTAGAGATTATGTCTAGTACTTGACCAACATGTTACACTTTGGTTAAAACCTTAACATGGTCTATAAGTAAAGCTCAAGGATCATGATCTTTCACACACCAACACCACAAAACTCTCTCTCTTTCTCCCTCTAGAACTTACGGCCAAGCACCCCTCATTCAACCATCCATCTTCGAGTTCGATCATCATCATTCCAAGCACACACAAGTGTTAAGGGTCACATATTAGGAGTCTTGGAGCAAACGGAAGGCGAAGGACCTCTACCGTTAGCTTTTATCCACGCGTTTTTCATCAAGGATCTTCCCTAGCCTTGAGCTAGAGGTATAATGTTTAAAACTTGTTCTTGAACGTATTTAAAGTGGTTAAAAGGAATATTGTCGGTTGAATCTCGTTAAAATGAAAGATGATGATCAAAAGTCTACTAAAAACACATAAAATGGTGGTTAATAGCATATATGTTGTGTAAATGTTGTAGTATTTGAAATGTATGATTGTTTGGACCCGATCTATGTTATGGTAGCTCGGATCACCATTTAACCCGGTTTGGTAAGATCGTTGATCTTAACATAAGCTCGTTTTTAGTTAACACAAGGGTTAAAGGGTGAAACTCTACCACACATGAGACATGAACTTGTGTAAAATATTTTACTTGTGTAAAAGTAATTTAACCTGTACATTGGTGTTTAAAACTAGCGGATCTACGTATCTGCAAGTGGTATTTTTGAAGAACCACACTTTAAAGAAATCACATGTCCTAAACCGGGTCTTACACAAACAAAAGTGGTTTTTGTGAACAAACAAGTGTATGGATACTTGTGAAACAAAGGTTTTAACAAAGAAATAATTTTCGTAAAAACCGACTAGAAGTTGTAAAACTTCATATTCTTTAAAAATAAAGTTTTTAAGGAATTAAACTTATTTTTAAAGATAACAAGACTTACTAAATGTGCTAGTAAGTTACTACACAATCTTGGTAAATATCCAAGTTCATGAAGTGGGGAAAAGTAGTGTTTATTGATGAAAATTGTTGTTGCTGATTATTGATGATTGATGATGATTTAAAAGAAAATAAACACACGTTTTGAAAACGTGGGAAACCTCCATTTTTAGGGGAAACTCTGTCAAAATTTTTATAAATTTTGACACTTAGAAAAATATAAGTTTTTGAGAAACTTATTCCCTAAAAATGTGTTTAAGAGTATTACTAAGGTTTCCCTAATTTTGGTGATAAGAAATGAGGATTTCTTCAAGAATAAAAATGGATAATAAGTATATATTTTTGAGAGAAAAATATATATTATTTTATCACCAAATTTTGTGCTAAGTGTATATAGTATGTGTTATATGTGCTAGTGTATTAAGACTTAAAAATACACTAAATACTCATGAGGAGTAGAAATATAGAAATACACATACAAAACACAAGATACATGATTCGGGTGCAAAGTGCAAAACACAAAAGACTTATATTTATTTTTGAAGAAAATAATATAAGTAAGATACGTAGTTAAAAATATGGAATATTTTTAACACAAGAATATATACACAAAAGAGAGTGACTGTACTTGTGCGACACAAGTCTAGTGACTAACGTTAAGAAAACACGTATAGGTTACGACGTTAATTAAGCAAATCCGGTGGAGTTTACGACGCTAGGAACGCAAAGTTGTGAGTTCATGCTCCCCCTTTTCTCTTAACTGTTTTCAGTTTTATAACTTCGGGGGTGAAATACATGTTACGTGGTATAATAAACGAGAATTGATACTGGGTATAATAAACGAGAATTGATACTTGATATAAAAAACGAGAATTGATACTTGGTGTAATAAACGAGAATTGGTACTTGGTATCATAAACGAGAAATAGTGTCACGAATAGGGTACCATAAGCACCATTAATCGTGTACATACTTAGACCGCAGAACAAAAGGTTAGATCTAACGGGTACTCGGGCAGCCCCACTCTTGGTGACCACTAGTACCGAGGAGTGTTTTTGTGTCTCCGTCGTGAATCGACAACTAGAAAAATGCCTATGGTTTGGTGACTTCCTATGTTGTGCCACACGTTAATGGCCTTGCAACCCATTAACTAAACAAGAATACTTTATTTGGTTTATACCACAAGAATACTTTATTTGGTTTACACCACAAGAATACTTTATTTACACAAGAATACCTTATTTGGTTTATACCACAAGAATACTTTATTTACACAAGAATACTTTATTTGGTTTATACCACAAGAATACTTTATTTGGTTTACACCACAAGAATACTTTATTTACACAAGAATACCTTGTTTGGTTTATACCACAGGAATACTTTATTTACACAAGAATACCTTATTTGGTTTATACCACAAGAATACTTTATTTACACAAGAATACCTTATTTGGTTTATACCACAAGAATACTTTATTTACACAAGAATACCTTATTTGGTTTATACCACAAGAATACTTTATTCAGTTTACACTACAAGAATACTTTATTTTCACAAGATACTCGTTATGTTTTCATACAAAGTATACAAACGTGTTCAACACAAAACTGCATGAATTCACACCAACTTTATGTTGACGTTTTTCCAAAAACTCACATGTATTTCAGGTAACTAGGATGGATGTGCGCGTGGTCTTGCTTATGCTCGTGGATGTCGCTTGTGTTTAACTTTAAATAAAGTTGTAAACTTTTGAGACAATGTCTTTATGCTGTCTAGCGATGTAAACGCTAACGTATGTTTTCAAATTATGGTATTTGAATGTTATTTTACGAGCATGTAGCATGTTTACTCTTCGTATGCAATGAGAACCTTTCATGATCACACCTCGTGCTTCCGCCGCAGAAAGGGGTGTGACATCTAATACCAGATTTTTCCATAACACTGTTAAAGCTAGAAATGCTAGATCCAAGATTTCTAGTATCACGGATACTCTGGGAGCTCGCCATGAAGGAGATGCGGTTACGTATATTCTGGTTTCTCATTATACTCGGTTTTTGGGGGTTGATATCTCGGTTGAAAAGGTTAATTCGGACATTCTGTTCCCTAATGTGCTAAGTAGTGAGGTTGCGGATCAAATGGTGTCTCGGGTTACTCGTGAGGAAGTTAAAAATGCGATGTTCAGTATTGGAGAAGACAAAGCTCCGGGTCCAGATGGATACACGTCCGCGTTTTTTAAGCATGCTTGGGATATTGTTGGTAAGGAGGTTACGGATGCGATGTTGCAATTTTTCGAGAATGGTAAACTTCTGACTCAAGTTAATCATACTATTCTGGCTTTGATTCCAAAAAAAAGATTGTGACACTTCGGGTTTTCCCGAGCCAACTTTCGTCTTTAAACGAATGTATGTGTATATATAGATATGATATTAAATGAGAACTTGTTACTTATTGTGGTGCATTATGTGATCTTTTGATTGTGTCGTGTGTATTATGTATGTATATATATATATATATATATAAGTGTGAACCGAACCGAACCCGACTCGAGACCACTCGGTCTCGAGTAAACAAGTAACGATATGGGCCGGTTGGGCCGTAACCTTAGCCCACCCGGAAACCCCCCCCCTTACCCACTCGAGATATATAACCGGCCACCCTCACAACTTGCACCATTTTTGCAACATCACTCTCTCATCTCACACACCCTCCTTCATCCTCCCAACCAAAACCCTAGCAACATCTTTCTCCTCTCCTCCTCGGATCAAACCGGTGACAACCAAAGGAGCTCTCGGATTCAACACTCGGAAGCTCTTTCATCAACCCTTCACATTTTCACACCTTGAATCTAGCCGGTTAGTGCCTCTTGTAGCTAAATACATAAGTTGTTGTTTATCTATAATGAAGGTGCTTGCTTGATGATAGGAGTAGTATGTTTTACTTGATTTAAGTGATTTACAATGTTCCTTCATGTTGATATGTGGACGGTTTGGTAAAAGTATGATAATGTCTTGCTAAATGATAAAAGTATGATGGCTAGGATTTGCTTATGATCATCCGATTTATGATAAGAGGATATAGAACAAATGTTTTGCTTAATGGTAGTTTACAAGATGATCTCGAAATCTAGTTATGTGTTATGAATGCTTGTCCAATAGAAGGCATGATTGTGTAGAATGAATCTTGATGGCTTAGGATGAATGAGATAGTGTAGGATTTGGTGATAGTCATGATGTGTGATACAAGTGTGCATGATTTAATTGAATAGTTGGATCTGTTTTGAATGAATGTGCTTAATAGATGACTTGAATATATGAAGAACAGTATGATGATCATGAAAATATTTGAATATGCTTGTTTTGATCTGATTTTGTTATGATTTGGACAATAAAACATGTTTATGCATTTTGGTTGGATAGTACAAAATTTCATGAAAACAGAATTCTATTGGTCAGTACATCCGCCAGGTTCTAGAAGGTTTCTTGTGCACGTTTCCGAGGTTGCGACTCGCAACCCCCGATTGCGACTCGCAACCGAAGCATGACAACTCGAAACCACGACGGTTGCGACTCGTAAACAGATCACGACAACTCGAAACCTCCGGTTGCGACTCGTAACCAAGACATGACCAGTCGACATACCGGTTGCGACTCGCAACCAAGACGTGACAAGCCGCAACCTCCGGTTGCGACTCGCAACTGCGTGATCTCGAGTCAAGACCACCTGGTCTCGACTGGGCTGTTAGTTATTGGGCCCAAAGTGTGTTAGCTGTGCATGCTTGTTACTGTTTCAATGGGCTACGTGTTAACTATTAACTGTTGCTGTAATTATATGTTGTGCATGCTATGTGTTAGTTATGTGTAGATTATACGTGAACACTTGTACCCCAACTTGACCTATATTGGTAACCATGCTAGGACGTGGTGACCAACGTGATCAACCGGGTAATTAATCTACCGAGCAACCCAAGGTGAGTTCACAACCTAAAGCATGTGTTCCCGGTGGTTTGGGAAACGGAACTAAAAACAACACTATCCCCTTATGAGGGATACAACCTACTTTTCTTCCCTTGTTATTGGGAACCTTTTAGTTAATTACTGTTTATACGGATTGCAACAAACAGCACTAAACGAAACTCTATCACTTAAAGTCCCTACTACTTAATACCGATTAGTCGCCGGGGCCAGGCGAACGGGTTATTAGTTGATAGCGCTATTTAGGTCTTACCAACCTCACACCGTGCCAAGGTATGGGATCGGTCGTGAACTAATGTACTCAGGCATCCGTCAATGATGATAGAACATTGACATCGGGGCACTCTCTTGCGGATACGCAACGGTCACCTAGTGTTCGGTATTGGAAAAACAGTTTAGTTGCTAACTTTTGGGGTAGCTCCCCATGGCATGTATAAACGGATAAATTAACTGGTGAAACAAGTTTTGGTAATTAAAACTGGACAACTAGTGAACTCACTCAGCATTATTGTTGACCCCTTACTGCATGCTTTGCAGGTAACCAGTGACTGAGGAGCTTGCAGCTTGGGAAGTGTAGTGGTCGCCTAAACCCGCGTGTTGGGTTCTAAATAATTTGAACTATGAACTTTGTTTAAACTATTTTGCCTATGCTTCCGCTACTTACTTAACTATTATTTGAACCTAAACATTTGAACTTTAAACTATGGTGTTTACTAACCATTATGGCTGGTGATCACCCTTACTATTATCCAATGCTCAGTATAATTGGTGGCTGGATCCTGGTCGGTCACGCCCTCAAGCGGACGGTACTCCGCAGGTGGAATTTGGGGGTGTGACAAAGATGTCCCGGATTCAGTTCTAGATTACAGGCCGATTTCTTGTTGCAATGTTCTCTATAAATGCATAAGTAAGATAATTACGGATCGTTTAAAAGGAAGTTTGGGTACTCTTGTTAGTATCAACCAGTCAGCTTTTGTGCCGGGTCGAAAGATCTCTGACAACATTCTTCTTATACAAGAATTAATGCATAATTATCACCTGAATAGGGGTCCGGCTAGATGTGCGTTCAAAATTGATATTCAGAAAGCATATGACACGGTTAATTGGACCTTCTTGCCTGATATTTTGGTTCGATTTGGATTTCATCAGAGAATGATTGAATGGATTATGACATGCGTTTCAACTGTGTCTTATTCGTTGAATATTAATGGCAATCTTCATGGTTATTTTAGAGGCAAACGAGGGTTAAGACAAGGTGATCCAATGTCACCTTATTTATTCACGTTAATTATGGAGGTTCTGTCGCTCATGCTTCAACAGGCTGCTAGTTTTCCATACAAATATCATGCTCATTGTGCCAAGCAAAAAATTATCAATGTTTCCTTTGCTGACGACTTGTTTATTTTTGTGCATGCTGATGTTGTTTCGGTAAAGAAAGTTAAGGAGGCTCTTGGGATGTTTACTAACGTTTCTGGTTTGGCTCCTAGTCCAGCTAAAAGCACAGTCTTTTTCTGCAATGTTCCACTGTCGATTAGACAGGAAATTCTGGAGATTATGTCATTTCAGGAGGGTGTTTTTCCGGTTCGTTATCTTGGGGTTCCGCTTATTTCTTCCAGACTGCTCTTTAAGGATTGTAAAATTCTTATTGATCGAATGGATAAGAAGATTGCTAACTGGATGACCAAGTCGTTATCTTTTGCTGGCCGTTTGCAGCTAATAAACTCGGTTCTTTCATCTATGCATATATATTGGGCCTCTGTCTTCATTATTCCAGCTCGGGTTATTAATGAACTTGAGAAAAGAATTCGTAGATTCTTGTGGAATGCGGGATCGGAGGGTAGAATCCGTGCTAAAGTTGCTTGGAAAGATGTGTGTTTGTCGAAAGATGAAGGTGGTTTGGGCATTCGAAGTATAAATGATGTCAATAAACCGCTTATGGCTAAGCATGTTTGGAGTATTATAACTAAACGGGAATCCATTTGGGTGACATGGATTCACGAACACAAGATAAAGGGGAGAAATTTTTGGGAGGTGCCTTGTCGAGGGAATATGAGTTGGGGTTGGCGGAAAATTCTATCTATTCGTTGTATTATGCGGCCTCACATATGGTCTCTACTAAAAAGTGGCGAGCAAACTAATGTTTGGAGTGACAATTGGTGTCCTATGAGTCCTCTTAGCTCCTTTATTACTCCTCAGTCTATAGCTAATGCTGGTTTCAGTTTGAACTCCTCGGTCGCTGATGTTGTTGACGCGTATGGGCAGTGGAGATGGCCCCAAGCTTGGCTAGATTTGTTCCCGGTTTTAATAAGCATCCAAACGCCTCAGCTGGTTGATGGTACTCTTGATCGGTTGGCTTGGAAAGCTCTGGATGGGAAGTATACAGATTTTGAATCGGCTCAGGTATGGAGTACAATTCGGACAAGAGATAATCAGGTCAACTGGGCAAACATGGTTTGGTTTTCTCAGTGTATTCCTCGCCACTCGTTTCACATGTGGTTAGTGTTTCGGAACAAGTTAAAAACTCAGGATAGGTTGGCGGTTTGGGAAGCTGGAAGTGCTACAAATCTAAATCTTATGTGCTGCCCGTTGTGCAAACATGATCGAGATAGCCGTAATCATTTGTTCTTTCAATGTGAGTTTGCAAGTCAAGTTTGGGATAAAGTGAAGACTATGGCGAAGTTGGAGAATGTTGATAACACATGGCAGTCTTTAATGTTATGGGTTGATCAACATTCTACTTCGAAGACAACTGATGATATTGTGTGTAAGTTGGTGGTAGCTGCGGCTACCTATTACATATGGCAAAAGCAGAATGATAGCCTTTTTAGCCCCAACCAATTGACCGCATTGCAAGTTGCTGAGAAGATTAAAAGCGTGGTTCGACTTCGTCTTATGGGTTTCAAGTTTCGAGTGGAGTCGGCTAGGAGGAGGATATACGAAATCTGGAAGATTAATGATAACAAGGATGATGAACCGGGCTAGTTGTTTATTTGTTTAGTTTCTTTCTTGGCCTAGGTTGCTTATTTTTTGGCCATGGTAGCTTGCTTTGTTTGATAACTTTTTAAGTTGGTTGTTTGCTTGGTCTTGTCGTTTGATGTCCTAGTCTTGGTATGCCAAGTCTAGTTGGTGTGTTGCTTTGACACATCCTTGTACTGTATTGGTTATTTATAAAATTCATCGGGGTAACCCTTTACCCAAAAAAAAAGAAAGCGATTTAGAGCTTTAAATCGAACAAGAGTTGATATGTGTAAACGATACACATATTTTTACAAATCCCAAGTATGAAATACAATATTTCATTGGTTTGGCATTTGTTTGATGGTTGAAGTGACACAGGTGTCACACATCCAGCATATGAACACATTACATTACATTTTGAACCGTTTGTAACCATTTGACTATGTGAACCGTTGTAACCATTTGATTATACGAACTATTTGTAACTGTTGAACCGCGTGAACCGTATTTGACCATACATAAACATTTCTACAATTGTTAAACATTACATTTTGGTGGTTGTTTTGGGTAAGGGGTTTAAGTAACGAGGCGACGTGTAATACGATAAAAACATGGTGGATACGCCACTGGTACTTCCTATATATAAGTGCTTTTATGGTATTACATATCGTAGCATTATTTAAACCATTTCAGTTTAGACATATTACATATACAATACAATCTTCACATAAACATCGTTTTACAAATGACTTAACTTATACAAACTCATTTTACATGGTTATTCACTTAACCATACATTATTCTCTTATACATATATATCATTTGGTTTATTTATCACTTTTCAAATGATTTATGAAAGGAAATACTCGACAAGATTCATGGCTACTTTTATTAAACAGTTTCTTTAAACTTACAAGTCATGAATCCTATTTTTACAAAACCTATGTATCTCACAGGCATTTTTATGCTGACGTACCTATTTTCACATGTGTTTTCAGGAACTGTTGCATAGGATGATCGAGACACACTTAGGCGGACCTGTGCCTTAGTGACTTAAAACGAAGCAAGAACTAGTTAAATTATGTTATGTACTCTTTGTTTCTTGTTTAAGACAATGTAACTCACTTGATTGATATATAAAACGTAACTTTAATTACCATGGTTGTGAAACAATTAATTCTGTTACAACACTCCCCGACGTTTCCGCCACGTTTCATTGTTTTACGTGGTCGGGGTGTGACAGAAAAGTTGGCATCAGAGCCAATGGTTATAGGGAATTAGGTTATTAGTAATGCTTTGACCTAGACTATAACCTTCCTAGGACCCTAACGCGAGTTTACTTGCGTTTAGTCATAAAACAATACCGCTGCCTATCTTTAGGCAGCAACCACAACGAGAACATCAATTCCGAATCCGTTTAGTCCGAACGCGTTTTACGCAAACGACGTGTAAAGGAATTTTAGGTTAAAAATTTAGGTTACATATGCTTAAAATGAATTTTACGCAAACGACTGAATCTGTGATTGTTAATTTACACTTTGGTGGTTTATTAACGCCTTAGGAAAATGACCAAAATGCCCTTTTTACGCATAAATTCATTTTAAGCATATGTAACCTAAGTTTTTATATCTAAACTGATTAGGTAACATTATTAGACATGTTAAGGCATATAATACTTGTCATAGGACTAGTTAGGTGGTCCGAACGCGTTTTACGCAAACGACGCGTTAAAGTAGCGTAAGCTACCTAAACGGGTCGTAATGGGTCGTAAGCACTTAGGTTAGGTTTCGATTTAGTATGTAGGCTTTGTTAAACCATATCATATGAGTTCCAATACTCATTTGGTTTACGAAACCTCATCCTATCCGATCTTCCGATTTAGGTCCGGTTTATTTACTTAGTTACTTATATTGGGTGCCGATTGATTTCCGTGATCCCTCTAGCTTTGCTTGGTGGTTATTCAAGACTTCTAAGCATTCTCAAGTGAGTACATAGTTCCCCTATTTTACTGTTTTCGATTGTTTTGGGGTGATTCATATGTGTTGAATGATTTCGATGTTTTTAATGATGGTTTTGAAAATGATTAAAATGGTTTATATTTAATTAATAACGATTTCGATAATGTGGATAAACTTGTTGGTTGTAATTACATAACGAATAACATTCATTAGTTTTGGCCGAACCGACCAGTATTAGGTTTTGGTACCATAGGATCTGACAAATCCCGTTATCAGACTGCACCCATGGTTATGTGTGGGTTAGGTGGGTAACGACTGAATCTGTGATTGTTAATTTACACTTTGGTTGTTAATTAATGCGAGAAGCGATAGGCAAGTTGCGAAGGTTTGGATGTTATTAGCGAGACGACCAAAAATAGATTTCACAAGTTAAACGATTTTAACGAGTTAAACGATTTGGGTAAACGATTGGTTTTTGGTTAGTGTTTGGATAACGGGATGTGTGTAATGTGATGAAAGCATGGTGGATACGACGCTGGTACTTCCTATATATAAGTGTTTTCATCATATTACATACCGTGGCGTTATTTAGCTCACTTGGGTAATCGATTTTGAAACGATGTCACACAACGATGTTTTCTAAAAGATATAAACCATACGAGTTTTATTAACGAGTTTTTACGAGATGTTTTACGAGATGTTTTACAATTTGATTTAATTAAATAAATGTTTTGGGGTTAAGAATCATGGCTACGAGATTTTATAAATTATAACCAACTTGATTTGAGTTGGTTAATTTTGTCGCAATACTATATTTTTCAAAACAAGGTTTTTAATTAAGTATTGCAACATGTAAACTAGCCATGAATCCGACATTCTCATAAACCTATGTACTCGCTAGCATTTCTTTGTTGACTTTGTTTTTACATATGTTTCAGGTGTTGTTGAATGATGTTGATTGCTAGGATGCATGCTCACATAGGACTGGACGAGGCCTTAGTGACTTAATAACAATGATAGACTATGTTTAACTTGTTTGTTTAGATTTCAAGATGATGTAAATGTTTAATGTTTAATAAAATGAAACTTCAAATTTCCGTGTGTTTTGAAACAATGATTCTGTTACAACACTCCCCGACGATTCCGCCACGATTTGTTGTTTTATGCGGTCGGGGTGTGACATAGTGCTTTGATCTTGACCTTACAAGTGGGCACATGGTTTTCTAAACCTTGGGAACATCAAAAACAAGCAAAATCCAACAAATGGTATTGAAAAACTATGATCAAAACCATCAAAACATCAAAATTGGACTAGATACAATGAATCTGGTCATTTGGGTACTTTTTGATGCTTTTAGTCCCTGTTGATCAAATAAGTTTATTTTTGCGCACCAAACACCTCAAAGCCTATTTCTAAGCTTTGTAAAGGATATTTAGGGCATGTTTGACTTATGATCATATTCCGGAAGGTTCGTTACAGTACGAATCGGCATACTTTCGCAGTTTGTCGAAATTAGTCCCTGTAAGCGAATAAACTTGATTTCGACACACCAAACCCTCCAAAACTTATTTCTAAGTTATGTAAAGGTTATTTAAGGTATGTTAAGCCTATGTCACTGTTCCAAAATGTTTGTCGTGTTAAACTGATTACGTTTACACATCAGTTCGCGTATAACTTTTTAGAAAGTGATTTAGAGCTCGAAATCGAACGGGAATTGATATGTGCAAATGATACACATATTTATACAAATCCCAAGTATGAAACACAATATTCCATTGATTTGGTATTTGTTTGATGACCGTGGAGTCACAGATGTCACAGTCTCCCCTACTTCAAGAAATTTCGTCCCGAAATTTATTTAAAGGAAACTTGTGAGAGCTCGAAACATGAAGTCGAAAAGATAAAACAACACTGGTTAGGGTTCTGAACTTCTAGTAACTTTAATAACATCATGCTTGCAATATAAGAGGGACACTTATATACCAGTATATGAAGCGCCATTGGTGGGTCCACCGTACCTCCATTACATTGTTCACGTTTTGTTATTGTTGCTACTATAGGTTCTTACACATGATAAATCTTACTGGGGTTCCTGTGCACTGAATTTCATAATTATGTAGGCGTCCATAATTACGTAATTCCTTCCATAGTCCGCACAGTGCATTTTATAATGTGTAGGGGAAAACCAAATGAACAAACCTGTGATGAGCGTGACTAGACCACCCTAGGGTCCTTTTTAATTAAACCAATAAATGATCTTTTTAAATAGACCACCAAGGAGTCTTTCCAGCTATATCATCAGATGCCATTCTTAACCAGATTCTGAATCAATCTTTTTAACCAGACCACACAAGGGGTCTTTTTCGAATCATGGAATGGTACTATATAACCCAAGGGTCTTAACTACCACGTAGAAGCCCATTAAGGATTTAAGGTAGTACCTTTTGAGTATCCTACTATGAATCCCTCATATGAAGATATGGAAGATTCTATGAGGATTTGGATAACGAAAATCGGAGCACACAAAAACATAAAAGAGAACACATAAACACATAATCACATAATCGCATAATCACATAATTGTTTAATTTGACCTTTCATTTGTTATACTTGGACACGGGTATTTAAAGCACACAAGGAATCCAATCCGTGGATTTCATTTGTCACTTTAAACATTTTCAAGAATCTAACTATGAAGATAGGAGGATCTTAATAGGAATTCGGCTTGTCCTTATTGAATTGTAATGTACGTATTAAGGCGTACAAGGAATCCAATTCAAGGGCTCTGATTTGAGCGATAATCATCCACAAGGATCTAATTGTGAAGATAAGAAGATCCTATATGGATTTTTGGATTTCGAATAGCAGGAGGTGCTTCGAAACCTTGCACTAGACGTGCTTAAGTCGATACACGAGGTAGAATGCTCATGAAGTTGAGGTGCTAGATATGCCAAGGCGACACATAAAGCAGAATTTGAAGGTTGGGTAATACGAGCATAATGCTTTTCGAAAACTATGCATGGGGTTCTTTTTAGAAATGTGTTTAATGTTTTTGAAATCCTACATAATACTTTTGAAATCATGAAGTATGTGTATATTTATAAAATATTTTAAAATCATGCGAGATAAATTTTGAAATTATAAGGGTTTTGAAAACATGAATAATGCTTTTCGAAATCATGCACTTGATATATTATGAAAATATACTGTGTTAAAAATCGTTTTCAAACTATATGAAATATTTTAAAATCATGAAGGTTGTTTTGAAAACTTATACTATGTATATTGTTACGAAAAACCAGAATAAAATGATATGAGATTGAAGAAAGGTATCCTTAGTTATCTAACCAAGGATTTAAAGTGATTACTCAGGATATCACTTATTTTCTGTACTTCGTTTCTTAGAATGAAACGAGCACTTAGAATTTTCGAGGAGATCATGAGCGATCATATGAACGAGAGAATTACAAATATGGTTCTTTGGTGTAGGTATCGTAGGGGTATTCCATACACACATGCAACTACATTTGTACATCAGAATTGCAAACAAAGATTTATTTATAAACAAAATCGATTGTTTCAGAGTTCAAAGAAAAACTCTAGAAACATAAACATAAGATTCAGATTATTCAAAGCAGCAGCTTCTTCTAATCGGCCAAATGCTCATCCGTGGGTCAGATTTGCATTGACAAACTTTGGGTATTTGTCCCTGACATAACCCGTCTCGCCATAGGTGTAGCAAGTACCAGGAGGAAAATGAGCTCATGGTGGATCTGCTTGAGCAGCAGCGGGATCTACAACAGTTTTATTTTGTATCGCAAAACGGCATGTTTTGACCAAATATCCCCATCGTCCACAGTGGGTACATTTGAAACATGGTGTTCGAACTGGATGATGACCAATGCATTGATTGCACAAGGGAGCAGTTCCCAAGTATGGCTTCTTGGCTGGTGGTGCTGCCACCTGGCTAGGTTCTGCTTGATTTGGTGCCACAGCTGCGGGATCCTTTGGAGCTTTTCGCTTCTTTGACTTTTTCGAAGGCTCGGCTTCTGCTTCTTTTGATGCTTCTTGGGTGGCTTCATTGTTGAGACGAGACATGGCGACACCTAAATCAACAGACTTTAGGATTACTTTGCCTATTCGCTGGGAAAATTTGGCAGTTTGCTCAGACATTTGAGTGTCGCTGCGATGAAGAGACATTCTGGAGAAAATGAAAGACATAGGAGGAAACAAGTGAAATGTTATCGGAAAATCAAAACAGAATGACAACGCATAGAAATTGCGATCATTTGTTTGTTACCTAAGACAAACAAATGAGATGGTGACTAATCAAAGTAAACGGGTCATATTAATGTATCACTGAAGACATGCTCGCCTATAAGTGAACACTCACCCCAAGAGTTCCCAGGTAAGAGTGACTGGTCCGATACGGCGGATTTGTACGAACACTCTAGCCTTAGACAGAAAACTCTAGGTACTGGCATTCACCCTTCCAGTTTGCAGGTGTTCACATTATAAGACCCAAACTTTGACTAGATTTTGAAAACTTTGAAGGTTCAAAACCTTATAATAAATCATCCTAGAACAGATGATTGGTTTTCAAAGCGGAATTGAAATTTATGTTCTTGTTGTGGTTGTCACCTAAGGATAAGTGACGGTATTGTTTTAAGATCTAAACACAAGAATCTTGTGTTAGGGTCATAGGAAGGTTATAGTCTAGGTCAAAGCATTACTAATAACCTAATTCCCTATAACCCATGAGCTCTGATACCAACTTTTCTGTCACACCCCGACCGCGTAAAACAACAAATCATGGCGGAATCGTCGGGGAGTGTTATAACAGAATCATTGTTTCAAAACACACGGAAATTTGAAGTTTTGTTTTATTAAACTTTTACATCATCTTGAAATCTAAACAAACAAGTTAAACATAGTCTATCATTGTTATTAAGTCAATAAGGCCTCGTCCAGTCCTATGTAAGCATGCATCCTAGCAATCAACATCATTCAACAACACCTGAAAAATATGTAAAAACAAAGCCAGCAAAGAAATGCTGGCGAGTACATAGGTTTATGAGAGTGTCGGATTCGTGGCTAGTTTACATGTTGCAATACTTAATTAAAAACCTTGTTTTGAAAAATATAGTATTGCGACAAAATTAACCAACTCAAATCAAGTTGGTTATAATTTATAAAATCTCGTAGCCATGATTCTTACCCCAAAACATTTATTTAATTAAATCAAACTGTAAAACATCTCGTAAAAACTCGTTAATAAAACTCGTATGGTTTATATCTTTTAGAATACATCGTTGTGTGACATCGTTTCAAAATCGATTACCCAAGTGAACTAAATAACGCCACGGTATGTAATATGATGAAAACACTTGTATATAGGAAGTACCAGCGGCGTATCCACCATGCTTTCATCACATTACACCCGTCCCGTTATCTAAACACTAACCAAAAACCAATCGTTTACCCAAATCATTTAACTCATTAAAATCGCTTCAGTCGTTTAAATCATTCTCGTTTTAATTGTGAAATCTACTTTTGGTCGTCTCGCTAATAACATCCAAACCTTAGCAACTCGCCTATCGCTTCTCGCATTAATAAACCACCAAAGGGTAAATTAACAATCACAGATTCAGGAAAAAGAACTCCATGCATAATAATAAAAAAAACCCTTTTCTCTCTCTCCTATGGCGATCTCTTGTTCCTCTTGAAACCCTAGTTTTTCTTTGCGATCTTTTGTATAACAGTCTGTGATTAGAGTTTTGATTATCAGAGTTCTTTAACGAACTAGTTAGCAAAGTGACCGATTTGGAATTAGGGTTTTCTTTTTCATTTTTCGATTGCCGCCTTAGATTCTGATTCGATGCCCTGAATTATTAAATTGATAGTTATTGATCGCGGTTAACTGAGTGTAACTTAGCTAGATTAATACATTGGTTTAATCGATTAAGGATTGAAGATTCATTCTAGGGTTTTAGGAGTAGGGTTTTTGTTGTTTCGGATTTGTCGTTCTTCTTGATTGCGGATTTTCTGGTGCATGAAGTATTAATTCTGTGTTTAAAGGAGAGATTGGTTTTCTTTGGTATGGATGAACGTAAAAAGTCTAAGGGTAACGTGCATGACAGCCGATTTAAGCCGCCGATATCCTTTCAGGATATTAAAAGCCGTGTAGTTGATGTAGAAGGGACTACCTTTTCGTATTCAACCTTGACTTCCTCCATAACATAACCCTCTTCAACCAATTTAGGAACAACTACAACTACATGTTCTATCAATTCCTTATCAGCTGAAATTTCAATCATAGCACGTTCAAAACTTGTGCTACCCCAATGATCAAGACACATATCAGCAATATAGTTGTCCAACCTCTTTGGGATACCAATCTTCGATGCCAAAAGACTCAGGCCATCATCAGTGTATACAGCAATAGGCACATTATGAAACTTTACCCACACAGGGACCGATTTGATCCCATCCTTTCTAAGTGTTACTGCCGGGGTCCAAACATTGAGAAATAACGGGACTTTCCTGATTAGCCAAGGACCACCTTCAAGAACCTTGTTCATTCCTTTAGATGAATCAAATTTAAAAAAGAAGAACCCATTGGAGTTCATCATAGCCTTAGAGAATCCATACTTGTTCCAGACATTTTTTTGCGTAATATTCTACCACAGGAAACGGAAGTCTACTGCCCAAAAAGTAACCATACAAGACATTAGTAAACCTATCCTTCACTTTCCGAACCGCTTCTTTAGGGATAACAATATCAGCATTCTCCATTACTTCTTGAGCCTCGATAAGCCTAAAATTAACCACCCTTTTAGTTCCACCAGAAGACTGAAGCTTCTCAGCATAAGAGACAGGCTTTGTCATATTCACACTCGGTTTAGCTTGACAACTAGCCTTAGCAACTGGAAGAAATATGGTATTCAAAAGTCGATGATGAATGATAATGGATTCTTTTTCTTTAAGTTCTCAGACGAGGAAGGTATGATGAATGTTTTGAAGGATGGCCCTTGGATTATTAGGTCACAACCGTTATTTCTAAATGTTTGGAGCCCGACTTCTAAGTTGGAAAAAAAGGGTGTCAAAAAGGTGCAAATATACTCTCTTATGATGATCTTGTAATATGGTTTAAACCCTAACTCTCTCTCCTTTGGGCGATTCTTGTTCCTCACCATGAATCCTTCTGTTTTTCTTCGTAATCTGATGCATAACAGTCTGTGATTAGAGTTTTGTCTTTCAAAACCCTATAACGAACTTGTTAGCATTAGTGATCGATCCAAAACTAGGGTTTATTTTCTTTTTTCTTCAATCGCTGCCTTAGTAATCCTTTTCGATTCTCTGATTTATTAATCTGGGTGTTATTGATTGCGGTTAGCTGAGACTAATTTAGCTAGATTGATAACTCTGGGTTAATCGATTAAGGGGTGAGATCGGATTCTAGGGTTTAAAGGATTAGGGTTTTGTTTTCTCTGATTTTGGTTTTCTGGTCTTCGTTTGGTTCTTTGCATGGTGTTTTGAGTTTCTTGCTGATGGAGGGAGTTGCCAATAACAATCTGAATGTGCGTACAAAACCGGGGGATAACATGTTTTTTGATCGTGGGAAGCCGCCTACAAGAATTCAGGGTTTAGCTTCTCGGGTAGTTGATATTGAAGGTAAAACGTTGATGCCGAGGAGGGGTGTTGTTTCGTCGGCTGCAAATGATGCTGGTAAGTTCAATGTAATTGATGAGTTGTCTAAAATTACGGTTCCGGTTGAACCTGTTCTAAGAGGGGATGTTGCTGTTCCGGTTCAGTCATCGGAAACTAAGGGAGAGGAAAGTGCTGATTTAGGCGAGGGTGTCATATCCGATACTCATGTTACTGTTGAAAACGCTAGACCATTATCATATGCTGAATCCGTGATGAATAAGAATACCATGCAGATTAATTTTCGGACCCTCGCGAATACTGAAAAGCGAGAAGGATGTGATGTGGTTTTGTCCCGTGAATCAGTTAAAGTCGTTCAGGATAAGCTTGCTAATACTCTTTACGGGTATTTTTGGGGTGATCGTGTGGCATACCCGGTAGTAGAGTATTTTGTTCGAAACAATTGGAAGAAATTCGGTTTGCAGAAATCCATGATGAACGCCAATGGATTTTTCTTTTTTAAGTTTTCGGATAAAGCGGGTATGATGAATGCTCTTAAAGAAGGTCCTTGGATTATTCGTTCGCAGCCTCTATTCCTGAATATATGGTCCGCCTCCACCAAACTTGAGAAGAAGGAAGTTAAGAAGCTACAACTTTGGGTTAAGATACACGATGTACCAATTGCGGCTTACACAGAAGATGGATTGAGTCTAATTGCTACGGCGATCGGAGAACCTAAAATGTTGGATTCATATACAACATCTATGTGTACGGATGCTTGGGGGAGGAGTAGTTATGCTCGTGCATTGATTGAAATTTCAGCAGATAATTATCTTAAAGAGGAATTAGTTATAGCTGTTCCAGAGCTTGAGGGTGATGGGTTCGTTAAAGAAAAGATGTTTATCGAGTATGAATGGAGTCCGTATAGATGTAGTCATTGCTGTGTGTTTGGTCATTCTGATGATCAATGTCCGAAACAAGTTAAATCTACAAGGCAACAAGGAAGCATGGCTAATAACGGGAAAAAACAACCGCATGTAGCTAAAACTCGGGAGCAGTCAAAGCGAGTGGTTGATGAGGATGGTTTTACAGTTGTAGATGATAAGAAAACAGCCAAGAGGTCTGGGTTTCCGGTCAACAAACAAAAACCAAAATTCGAATATAGGCCTATTGGTGCTAAGCCGGTTGCAAATGTAAAGAAACATGAGAATTCAAGTTCAATAGTGTCTAGCAATCCTTTTGATGTGTTAAGAGATGAAGTTGGCGAGACTAGCAAATCCGCTCGGATAAGGGATGATGGTTTAGAATCCTCGGATGATGAGGAGGTGATGGAGGTTTATAATGAAACGAATGAATTTCTTAAAGTTGATCCTAGCCATGACGTTAATAAAAAGGGGCAAGCACTCCTTCTGTGAGGGTGTCTCAATGATTAGTATGGCCGTTTGGAATATTCGGGGTTTGAACCGCCCTTTAAAACAAAATGAGGTTCGGCAGGTTGTCAAAGATAATAAGTTAAGTCTTTGTGCGGTTTTAGAGTCTCATGTGGGTGTCGATAATCTTACTAAGGTTTGTAATGCGGTGTTTCGAAGATGGGATTGGACTTCCAATGGGGGATGTTGCAACAAAGGAGCTAGTATTATCTTGGGGTGGAACCCGATGGAGGTAGATGTTATGGTTATTGCGCAATCAGCCCAAGTGCTTCATATACAGGTTTTTTGTAAGGCTAATAAAAGTATGTTTTTCTGTTCTCTGGTATATGCTGCAAACTATTACGTTTCTAGAAGGGAGCTATGGCAGAATTTACGAATGCATAAAGCTTTAGTTCATGATAAACCGTGGGTGATTATGGGAGATTTCAATTCTGCGCTTAATATTGAAGATAAGTCGATTGGTACTTCTTCCATTACGTCTGGTATGCGTGATTTTAAAGACTGTGTGGAACATATTGAGGTTTTTGATATAAATCGAACCGGCTTACATTTCACATGGAGTCAAAAACCGAAGAAAGGAATAGGATTGCTGAAAAAGATTGATAGAGTCTTAGCCAATGCTCCGTTCATTAGCTCTTTTCCAGATTCCGTTGCTGTTTTTAGACCGTATGGTATTTCTGATCATTGTCCGTGTGTTCTTAAGTTGTTCTCGGCTGGTATATCGAAGCCGAAACCTTTTAAGTTTGCTAACTTTTTGGTTCATAAGACGGGCTTCTTTGATATTGTTAAATCCAGCTGGAATGTGCAAATTAATGGAGTTCATCAATTTCGTCTTATTAAGAAACTAACTGTGACAACTCGAATTTCCGACGTTCTTTATTCGCATTTAATGCACGTTGACTTTGACTATATGGTTGTGTTATGATAAAACCTAGTATGTTTGCATGGTTATGTGTGATTGTATAACATGTGTACTGTTGTAAAACTTAAACTGTTGAGAACCCGACGAAACACAAGGCTGTTTCGCCATAACCCATTCCGACGAAACAGGCTGTTTCGCCATGAACACTCCGACGAAACAGAAGTCTGTTTCGCCGGCCCAGTAGTTCACGAAGCCCAGCTTGGGCCCAGAACGTTATTTTGTGTATGTGTACGTAAAACAGTATCACTTTTACATTTTCTATCAACACAACCGAAACCCTAGAGCTCTATCACTGTGACGGCAAACTAGAACCCACCGGAAACCATTGTGTGATCAAACCATCATCTCGGTTAGTAAACCTATGTGCCTTGATTGATCTTTCATCCGTGAACGTGTTTCTGCGTCATGTGATTCTGCTACGTTGATGTATAATTGTAACTGATGCATGTTAAAAGTTAGGGTTCTTGTTATTATGATGTTTGGAGTTTGATGTTGTAATATAATCCGCTGATTCAATTGATAAATGTATATACGAATCTCTTATGAAACCGAATCAGAATCTGGTAAACTGTTGAGATCAGGATTTATGCATGATATACGTGGTTGTGATGATCAGAGTTTAGATACGCGATAGTACACGGATTATGTATACGTAAGTTAGGGTTTCTGCTAGATGTGAAGTACTGTGATGATTATGTATATTGTGAATGATGAATTCTGTGCTGCATGATGATTACATGATATTAAGAAACGGCAGAACATGATGATTAGGGTTTACATACGTTACTGACCTGATGACGAACTGCTATCCTCGGCGAAACTGAATACGACGAAACTAAGTGTGTTTCGTCGAGGTGACCACGACGAAACACAATATGTGATTCGCCAAGGACTGAATACGACGAAACTGAATTGTGTTTCGCCAACTATGTGTTTCGCCAACTTATGTGTTTCGCCATTATGTGTGTTTCGCTGAACAGTTAATCTGCGCAGTAACTTGAGTTAATTCTGTTAAGTGTTAACTGGAATATCTGACTGCTGTTAAATGATATACATGACTTGTGTGTTTGCGAATACGTACTACATGCTTATACGTGTACCTTGTGACTACAAACTGATTATGTATACGTGCCTACTTTAGGACGTGATTGATTTACTTTGAGCACATACTTAGCATACCGAGCAAATCAAGGTGAGTTCACACTCTTACCAAGGCATGGGATTCCCCAGTTGGGTTGGGAATGGGATTGAATGATTACTTGCACTTACATCAACACTAGACTACTTACCACGGTCCTCGGATTGGGAAGGATGCCTGTGCCAAATTCTACGCAAAGCCTACGTACTGTCCTCGGATTGGGAAGGACACCAGCACTAAACCTACGTAAAACCTACGTACTACCGTCCTCGGATTGGGAAGGACGCCAGTGCTAAACCTACGTACTACCGTCCTCGGATTGGGAAGGACGCCAGCGCTAAACCTACGTACTCGCTACGTACTGTCCTCGGTTGGGAAGGGCACTTACATAAAACCTGCGTAAACCTATACTTACTACTATCCTCGGATTGGGAAGGATACTTATGATTACGAATAGTCTAGGGGATATATAACATGGGAAGCCCCCACCAATATAACGTACTATCGGCCCAGTAGAGCCACATGTTACATACGAACTTACTATTACGCATTTACTTTCTGTGAACTCGCTCAACTAGTTGTTGATCCTCTGTTACATGCCTTGCAGGACCTTAGGTACTTATGGAGCTTGCACGGGAGGCGCAGTCGTTGTGGACAAGGATCGTGAATACTTGATTAGACATTATGACATTTCACACTTTATTGTGTTGGGTTTATTTATACGCTTCCGCTAAACAGTGATAACATATTTATGTTTTGGAACACCTCTCATATGGATTGGTTTGATTAAATTGCAATTACTTTTACTTTATACATTGTTCTATATGATTGGTGGCTTGATCCTGGTCAGTCACGCTCCCAAGCGGTGATACTCCGCAGGTGGATTTTGGGGATGTGACAGATTGGTATCAGAGCCATTGGTTATAGAGAACTTGGTTTTGATATGGGGAAAACGATTTTATTAAAACCAGACTATAACCGGAACAGTGCTCTCAACGATCCACAACGACGCTTCGCTCCACGTGCAAGACTCAACATCCTAGGTAATAAGGTTTATGTTTATTGCCTACATGCTAGAACTATATAGAACTTTGCTCGTGGTATGCTTAGATTACAATGCTCACTAATTGTTGTTGCATGAGAACACTTGTGTGCTCACTCTCTTCTGTCATCGCACTATTCGCGAACCTATCTCACTTACGTTATCTTTACTATGAAGATCATGTCTGGACGTATCAACATGACTCAGGACCAGTTGACGGCCCTCATTAACGAACGAGTTACTGCGACAGTTGCAGCCGCACAAGCAGGAGGTATACCCTGCAGTTACAACTCACACTAGGATCCTTAGATCCTACATTCCTAAATCAACTCTCGTGTTTAAACTTGTCCTAATTCTTTTACACAACAGGTCAAGCACCTGTTTGCACTTTCAAGACTTTCATGGACTGTCGTCCATCCACTTTCAGCGGCACTGAAGGAGCCGTAGGCCTCCTGCACTGGTTTGAAAAGATAGAGTCTGTGTTTGAGATGTGTGAATGCCCTGAGGCACGCAGGGTGAAGTATGCTACCGGTACCCTCGAGGGTTTAGCCCTCACATGGTGGAAAGCACAGGTCCAAATACTGGGGTTGGTTGCTGCTAACGCCACCCCATGGAACAATTTCAAAGAGATGATCAAGGAGGAATACTGCAGTAGAGATGATATTCATAAGCTGGAAGTCGAGTTTTTCAACCTCAAGATGACGGGGTCTGAGATCGAAGCGTATACCAAGAGATCGAATGAGCTTGCATTACTGTGTCCTACTCTGGTGGACAAGCGTATTGAACTTTATCTTAAGGGTCTGGTGCCAGAGATCCAGAGTCATGTGACTTCAGCAAATCATGCCACTTACCAGCAGGTTGTTCAGTTGGCTCACCGTCTCACTGATCAAGCGGTGGAGCAGAACCGGTTGCCCAAACGCATCAACGCTACCACTACAGCTACTACTTCGGTTACTCCTGCTACTCCCAGTGACAGCAAGCGAAAATGGGAGGGGGATTCCAGCAAAGGATCAGCACCAGTTCAGTCCCAAGTTCAGCAACGAAAGACTGACAACGATCAGAGCCCTAGTCAGCACTCTTCGGGCAGTCACAAGCAGGGTGGTTATCGAGGGAACCTCCCAAAGTGCAACATCTGCAACAAGCACCACAATGGCCAGTGTAACAGGGGTCGTTGTCAAAGGTGTTTCAGGACGGGCCATGAGGCCAAGGATTGTAGGAGCCCACAGCCTGTAAATCAGAATCAGCCGCAGCAGCAAGCACGGCAGAATCAGCAACAGGGTAACTGTGACAACTCGAGTTTCCGACATTCTTTATTCGCATTTAATGCACATTGACTTTGACTATATGGTTGTGTTATGATAAAACCTAGTATGTTTGCATGGTTATGTGTGATTGTATAACATGTGTACTGTTGTAAAACTTAAACTGTTGAGAACCCGACGAAACACAAGGCTGTTTCGCCATAACCCATTCCGACGAAACAGGCTGTTTCGCCATGAACACTCCGACGAAACAGAAGTCTGTTTCGCCGGCCCAGTAGTTCACGAAGCCCAGCTTGGGCCCAGAACGTTATTTTGTGTATGTGTACGTAAAACAGTATCACTTTTACATTTTCTATCAACACAACCGAAACCCTAGAGCTCTCTCACTGTGACGGCAAACTAGAACCCACCGGAAACCATTGTGCGATCAAACCATCATCTCGGTTAGTAAACCTATGTGCCTTGATTGATCTTTCATCCGTGAACGTGTTTCTGTGTCATGTGATTCTGCTACGTTGATGTATAATTGTAACTGATGCATGTTAAAAGTTAGGGTTCTTGTTATTATGATGTTTGGAGTTTGATGTTGTAATATAATCCGTTGATTCAATTGATAAATGTATATACGAATCTCTTATGAAACCGAATCAGAATCTGGTAAACTGTTTTATGCATGATATACGTGGTTGTGATGATCAGAGTTTAGATACGCGATAGTACACGGATTATGTATACGTAAGTTAGGGTTTCTGCTAGATGTGAAGTACTGTGATGATTATGTATATTGTGAATGATGAATTCTGTGCTGCATGATGATTACATGATATTAAGAAACGGCAGAACATGATGATTAGGGTTTACATACGTTACTGACCTGATGACGAACTGCTATCCTCGGCGAAATTGAATACGACGAAACTGAGTGTGTTTCGTCGAGGTGACCACGACGAAACACAATATGTGATTCGCCAAGGACTGTCGACGAAATAGAAGTTTGTTTCGCCGATGTGGTGTTTCGCCGACAGTTGTGTTTCGCCAAATAGCTGATCTGTGCAGTAACCTGAGTTAATTCTGTTAAGTGTTAACTGGAATATTTAACTGCTGTTAATTGTAACCATCTTGTATATGATTGTGATTACGTGTTACGTGTTTTTACGTGCAAAACTTGAACACAAACTGATCTCACATACATGCATACTTTAGGACGTGATTGATTTACCTTGAGCACATACTTAGCATACCGAGCAAACCAAGGTGAGTTCACACTCTTACCAAGGCATGGGATTCCCCAGTTGGGTTGGGAATGGGATTGAAGGATTACCTGTACTTACATTACCACTAGACTACTTACCACGGTCCTCGGATTGGGAAGGATGCCTGTGCCAAATTCTACGCAAAGCCTACGTACTGTCCTCGGATTGGGAAGGACACCAGCACTAAACCTACGTAAAACCTACGTACTACCGTCCTCGGATTGGGAAGGACGCCAGTGCTAAACCTACGTACTACCGTCCTCGGATTGGGAAGGACGCCAGCGCTAAACCTACGTACTCGCTACGTACTGTCCTCGGTTGGGAAGGGCACTTACATAAAACCTGCGTAAACCTATACTTACTACTATCCTCGGATTGGGAAGGATACTTATGATTACGAATAGTCTAGGGGATATATAACATGCGAAGCCCCCACCAATATAACGTACTATCGGCCCTGTAGAGCCACATGTTACATACGAACTTACTATTACGCATTTACTTTCTGTGAACTCGCTCAACTAGTTGTTGATCCTCTGTTACATGCCTTGCAGGACCTTAGGTACTTATGGAGCTTGCACGGGAGGCGCAGTCGTTGTGGACAAGGATCGTGAATACTTGATTAGACATTATGACATTTCACACTTTATTGTGTTGGGTTTATTTATACGCTTCCGCTAAACAGTGATAACATATTTATGTTTTGGAACACCTCTCATATGGATTGGTTTGATTAAATTGCAATTACTTTTACTTTATACATTGTTCTATATGATTGGTGGCTTGATCCTGGTCAGTCACGCTCCCAAGCGGTGATACTCCGCAGGTGGATTTTGGGGGTGTGACAGATTGGTATCAGAGCCATTGGTTATAGAGAACTTGGTTTTAATATGGGGAAAACGATTTTATTAAAACCAGACTATAACCGGAACAGTGCTCTCAACGATCCACAACGACGCTTCGCTCCACGTGCAAGACTCAACATCCTAGGTAATAAGGTTTATGTTTATTGCCTACATGCTAGAACTATATAGAACTTTGCTCGTGGTATGCTTAGATTACAATGCTCACTAATTGTTGTTGCATGAGAACACTTGTGTGCTCACTCTCTTCTGTCATCGCACTATTCGCGAACCTATCTCACTTACGTTATCTTTACTATGAAGATCATGTCTGGACGTATCAACATGACTCAGGACCAGTTGACGGCCCTCATTAACGAACGAGTTACTGCGGCAGTTGCAGCCGCACAAGCAGGATGTATACCCTGCAGTTACAACTCACACTAGGATCCTTAGATCCTACATTCCTAAATCAACTCTCGTGTTTAAACTTGTCCTAATTCTTTTACACAACAGGTCAAGCACCTGTTTGCACTTTCAAGACTTTCATGGACTGTCGTCCATCCACTTTCAGCGGCACTGAAGGAGTCGTAGGCCTCCTGCACTGGTTTGAAAAGATAGAGTCTGTGTTTGAGATGTGTGAATGCCCTGAGGCACGCAGGGTGAAGTATGCTACCGGTACCCTCGAGGGTTTAGCCCTCACATGGTGGAAAGCACAGGTCCAAATACTGGGGTTGGTTGCTGCTAACGCCACCCCATGGAACAATTTCAAAGAGATGATCAAGGAGGAATACTGCAGTAGAGATGATATTCATAAGCTGGAAGTCGAGTTTTTCAACCTCAAGATGACGGGGTCTGAAATCGAAGCGTATACCAAGAGATCGAATGAGCTTGCATTACTGTGTCCTACTCTGGTGGACAAGCGTATTGAACTTTATCTTAAGGGTCTGGTGCCAGAGATCCAGAGTCATGTGACTTCAGCAAATCATGCCACTTACCAGCAGGTTGTTCAGTTGGCTCACCGTCTCACTGATCAAGCGGTGGAGCAGAACCGGTTGCCCAAACGCATCAACGCTACCACTACAGCTACTACTTCGGTTACTCCTGCTACTCCCAGTGACAGCAAGCGAAAATGGGAGGGGGATTCCAGCAAAGGATCAGCACCAGTTCAGTCCCAAGTTCAGCAACGAAAGACTGACAACGATCAGAGCCCTAGTCAGCACTCTTCGGGCAGTCACAAGCAGGGTGGTTATCGAGGGAACCTCCCAAAGTGCAACATCTGCAACAAGCACCACAATGGCCAGTGTAACAGGGGTTGTTGTCAAAGGTGTTTCAGGACGGGCCATGAGGCCAAGGATTGTAGGAGCCCACAGCCTGTAAATCAGAATCAGCCGCAGCAGCAAGCACGGCAGAATCAGCAACAGGGTAACTGTGACAACTCGAGTTTCCGACATTCTTTATTCGCATTTAATGCACATTGACTTTGACTATATGGTTGTGTTATGATAAAACCTAGTATGTTTGCATGGTTATGTGTGATTGTATAACATGTGTACTGTTGTAAAACTTAAACTGTTGAGAACCCGACGAAACACAATGCTGTTTCGCCATAACCCATTCCGACGAAACAGGCTGTTTCGCCATGAACACTCCGACGAAACAGAAGTCTGTTTCGCCGGCCCAGTAGTTCACGAAGCCCAGCTTGGGCCCAGAACGTTATTTTGTGTATGTGTACGTAAAACAGTATCACTTTTACATTTTCTATCAACACAACCGAAACCCTAGAGCTCTCTCACTGTGACGGCAAACTAGAACCCACCGGAAACCATTGTGCGATCAAACCATCATCTCGGTTAGTAAACCTATGTGCCTTGATTGATCTTTCATCCGTGAACGTGTTTCTGTGTCATGTGATTCTGCTACGTTGATGTATAATTGTAACTGATGCATGTTAAAAGTTAGGGTTCTTGTTATTATGATGTTTGGAGTTTGATGTTGTAATATAATCCGTTGATTCAATTGATAAATGTATATACGAATCTCTTATGAAACCGAATCAGAATCTGGTAAACTGTTTTATGCATGATATACGTGGTTGTGATGATCAGAGTTTAGATACGCGATAGTACACGGATTATGTATACGTAAGTTAGGGTTTCTGCTAGATGTGAAGTACTGTGATGATTATGTATATTGTGAATGATGAATTCTGTGCTGCATGATGATTACATGATATTAAGAAACGGCAGAACATGATGATTAGGGTTTACATACGTTACTGACCTGATGACGAACTGCTATCCTCGGCGAAATTGAATACGACGAAACTGAGTGTGTTTCGTCGAGGTGACCACGACGAAACACAATATGTGATTCGCCAAGGACTGTCGACGAAATAGAAGTTTGTTTCGCCGATGTGGTGTTTCGCCGACAGTTGTGTTTCGCCAAATAGCTGATCTGTGCAGTAACCTGAGTTAATTCTGTTAAGTGTTAACTGGAATATTTAACTGCTGTTAATTGTAACCATCTTGTATATGATTGTGATTACGTGTTACGTGTTTTTACGTGCAAAACTTGAACACAAACTGATCTCACATACATGCATACTTTAGGACGTGATTGATTTACCTTGAGCACATACTTAGCATACCGAGCAAACCAAGGTGAGTTCACACTCTTACCAAGGCATGGGATTCCCCAGTTGGGTTGGGAATGGGATTGAAGGATTACCTGTACTTACATTACCACTAGACTACTTACCACGGTCCTCGGATTGGGAAGGATGCCTGTGCCAAATTCTACGCAAAGCCTACGTACTGTCCTCGGATTGGGAAGGACACCAGCACTAAACCTACGTAAAACCTACGTACTACCGTCCTCGGATTGGGAAGGACGCCAGTGCTAAACCTACGTACTACCGTCCTCGGATTGGGAAGGACGCCAGCGCTAAACCTACGTACTCGCTACGTACTGTCCTCGGTTGGGAAGGGCACTTACATAAACCTGCGTAAACCTATACTTACTACTATCCTCGGATTGGGAAGGATACTTATGATTACGAATAGTCTAGGGGATATATATAACATGGGAAGCCCCCACCAATAGAACGTACTATCGGCCCAGTAGAGCCACATGTTACATACGAACTTACTATTACGCATTTACTTTCTGTGAACTCGCTCAACTAGTTGTTGATCCTCTGTTACATGCCTTGCAGGACCTTAGGTACTTATGGAGCTTGCACGGGAGGCGCAGTCGTTGTGGACAAGGATCGTGAATACTTGATTAGACATTATGACATTTCGCACTTTATTGTGTTGGGTTTATTTATACGCTTCCGCTAAACAGTGATAACATATTTATGTTTTGGAACACCTCTCATATGGATTGGTTTGACTAAATTGCAATTACTTTTACTTTATACATTGTTCTATATGATTGGTGGCTTGATCCTGGTCAGTCACGCTCCCAAGCGGTGATACTCCGCAGGTGGATTTTGGGGGTGTGACAGTAACAAAGGATGTTTTCAGTGTGGCGCCGAAGGTCACTTCAAAAGACACTGCCCTCAGCTAAACCGAAACCAGAACAACAACAACAACCAGGGCAATGGGAACAACAACAACGGGGGAAACAACAATGATGGGAACAACGGCGCAAGGGGACGAGCATTTGTGATTGGGCAGGGTGATGCCAGGAATGATCCCAATGTGGTTATGGGTAAGTTTCTCCTCGACGACTTTTATGTTACTGTACTATTTGATTCGGGTGCGGATACCAGTTATATGTCTCTGAAAGTTAGCCAAATGCTTAAACGCGCACCAACACGTTTGAACACTAAACATGTCGTAGAGTTAGCTAACGGTAAAAGTTTAGAGGCCACACACATAGTTCAGGGTTGTAATCTTATCCTCGCTGGTCAGACTTTCTCCATCGATATCATCCCTATAACTCTGAGTAGTTTCGACATTGTCATCGGTATGGATTGGTTATCCCAACAACAAGCAGAGATACTATGCAGGGAGAAGATCATTCGTATTCCCCGTTCTGGTCAAGAACCTCTCGAAGTTCAAGGCGACAAGAGTGGTGTCGTGAGTGGCATCATTTCCTTCCTGAAGGCCCAGAAGTGTTTACGAAAGGGCCACACAGCTGTTTTAGCTCTCGTTACGGATACATCGAAGAAAGAGAAAAAGATTGAGGATATTCCGGTGGTACGCGATTTTCCTCAAGTATTTCCAGAAGAGTTACCCGGGTTACCGCCTCATCGTCAGGTTGAATTTCAGATCGAGCTCGCTTCAGGAGCAGCACCCATAGCTCGAGCGCCTTATCGTTTGGCTCCAACTGAATTGGAAGAACTGTCAAAGCAGCTACAAGAACTCTTGGAAAAGGGTTTTATACGTCCTAGCTCTTCGCCTTGGGGAGCTCCAGTGTTATTCGTAAAGAAGAAAGACGGTACGTTCAGGATGTGTATAGACTACCGTGAACTCAACAAGGTGACGATCAAGAATCGTTATCCTCTTCCGCGCATAGATGATTTATTCGACCAGCTGCAAGGGTCGAGCTACTACTCCAAGATAGACTTAAGGTCAGGGTACCATCAGCTGAGAGTCCGGGATGAGGACGTCTCTAAAACAGCATTTAGAACTCGCTACGGCCACTACGAGTTTATGGTCATGCCATTCGGGCTAACGAACGCGCCTGCCGTATTTATGGATCTTATGAACAGGGTGTGCAAACCCTATCTCGACAAGTTTGTCATTGTTTTCATCGACGACATCCTGATTTATTCGAAAAGTCAGGAGGAACACGAGCAGCACTTACGACTTATACTGGAACTTCTACGAACGGAACAGCTATACGCTAAGTTTTCCAAATGTGACTTCTGGCTTCGTGAAGTCCACTTCTTAGGTTCTGATTTCGGCGCTATTGAGGTGAGTCCAGATTTCGTGATTAGGGTTTGTAGTCGTGGTTTTCTGTTTGCGAAGGTGGTGCGGCTAGTTCCTTTTGCTTTAGGGTTTCAGCAGGTTTTTTCATCTTCGACTTTCTTTGATTTGGCTGGTTTGTTGATCACAATCTGTCCGAATGGAGAGCCAAACTGCAGAAAAATTAAATGTGTTTGCCAACAAAATTAAGAACATTGACGGTAAAACATTTGAGCCAAGACAAACATCATTTTTGGCGAATAGGGTTTCTGAAATGCCGAGTAAGAAGGTATGTTTTATGATGCCGCTAAATGATACTGAACATGTTATTGGTTGTTCTGATTCTCCTAATCAGAATTATGCGAAAGTTTTTGACAAGAGAAAGGTAGCATTTGTGCTACCGGTGAATGATATTAGTCCTACTCGAGTTCAAAATCTGAATCAAGATGATAATGCTCATGTCCAATCTTATGCAGATGTGGTCCTACAGGAACGTATTGAGCAGGGTGATACTAAGAGGGGTGGGGATTCAATTCAGAATCAGAATGAAGATGAAAACAATAGGAAGGCCAATGATGCGGTTGTTCAAGTTCCTAAGGTAAATTTTCGACAACTAAAATCAGATGTATCATTGGATGGAGTGGATGTAGTGCTTCCGATTGATTCGGTTCGCCAGGTTAATAACAGGTTAGCAAACACTCTTTATGGTTATTTCCTGGGGGATAGGATTGCATATCCAGTAGTTGAATATTTTGTCAGAAAAAATTGGAAAAAACATGGTCTTCAGACAACTATGATGAATTCAAATGGTTTCTTTTTCTTCAAGTTTGAAGATAGAAAGGGTATGGATACTGTTCTTGAAGGGGGACCTTGGCTGATCCGTAACAAACCTATGTTTCTCAACATTTGGTCTCCTACAAACACCCTTAAAAAAGAAGAGGTTAAAAAGGTTGCAGTTTGGGTTAAATTGCATGATGTTCCGCTAGTGGCATATTCTGATGATGGTTTAAGCATGTTGGCTTCAAAAATTGGGTCCCCTGTGCGCCTGGACTCGTATACTAGTGATATGTGTAATGAGGCTTGGGGAAGAAGCAGCTATGCTAGGGCTCTCATTGAAATATCAGCTGATCATGAGTTGAAAGAGGCTCTAACCATGGCTATTCCTGAATTGGATGGGAACAAATATGTTAATGAGACTATTCGGGTGGAGTATGAATGGGAGCCTCCGAGATGTGTCCACTGCTGTGTATTTGGGCATGATTCTGAGGAGTGTCCAAAACGCATTCGACCGACAGTGAAACCTCCTACACATAGACCGAACGTAGATGAGGATGGTTATACGGAAGTCAAGACAAAGAAGAATGTAAAGAAAAGCGGTTTTCAAGTTAATAATCAAAAACCCAAGTTTGAATATAGACCTGTGGATAAAAAGAAAAAGGCAGTGAGTTCTGCTTACATGAGTGCGAGGAGCACTAGTTCTTCTAAGGTTCAAACACATAATTCGTTTAGCGCACTTGGGTTTGTTGGAGGGAACGGGGATAAAGGGAGACGTGAGCCAAATGAGGAGTCTGATGATGACGGGGTAGAGGTTGTATATGATGAAACGAATGAGTTTAGGACATCGGGTACTCATCCTACGTCTTCCAGTACAGGGGCAAGCACCTCTCACATAAACTTGTCTAATGGATAGGTGGCGTATATTTCATGCTAAAGGGCTGCCAGTTGGTAGCAATTTCATTTTTGACGATGGCGGTTGACGTCTTTTTGTTTATTTTTCGTTTGTCTACTAGTTAGTCATTATCATGATTGTAGTAGGCTAGAATAATGTGGTAACTAGGTTTGTTTGGTTTTTTTTTTTTTGTTTACATATATGGGGCATGTCCTGTATATGAACTAGTGGGGAATTCATCCTCTCTACTTGTACTTATTTGGCGGTTGTCTATAATAGAATCACCGGGGTAACCCTTTACCCAAAAAAAGTCCACTTCTTAGGCCACGTGGTAAACAAGGATGGGATTCATGTAGATCCATCCAAGGTGGATTCGATCAAGAACTGGCCTGCACCTCGCACACCAACAGAAATACGCCAATTCTTGGGTTTGGCGGGTTATTACAGAAGGTTCATCAAAGACTTCTCAAAGATTGCTCAGCCACTTACACTACTGACGCAGAAGGGTGTTGTCTACCGTTGGGGTAATGCACAGGATACAGCGTTCCAACACTTAAAGGATAGACTCTGTAGCGCACCTATCCTCTCACTGCCTGAAGGCACGGACGATTTCGTAGTCTACTGCGACGCATCTATCCAAGGTCTTGGATGTGTATTGATGCAGAGGGATAAAGTTATTGCTTATGCTTCGCGCCAACTTAAGATTCACGAACGGAATTATACGACACACGACCTAGAGCTGGGAGCGGTTGTTTTTGCACTTAAGATATGGCGACACTACTTGTACGGTACCAAATGTGCTATCTACACTGACCACAGAAGCCTCGAACATATATTCAAACAGAAGGAACTGAATATGCGACAACGACGATGGGTTGAACTGTTAAATGACTACGAATGCTCAATCAGGTACCACCCAGGCAAAGCCAATGTTGTGGCTGACGCCCTCAGTCGAAAGGACACCGCGCCTAAGCGCGTACGAGCCTTACAACTCACTATAAAGTCTAGTCTTCCTTCCCAGATACGAAATGCTCAGGTGGAAGCATTGAAACCAGAAAACGTCAGGGCAGAAGCCTTACGCGGCTCAAGGCAACGCTTAGAACAGAAGGAAGATGGTGCTTATTACGTAACAGGACGCATTTGGGTCCCACTGTACGGCAACTTACGCGAGCTGGTAATGGATGAAGCTCACAAGTCTCGCTACTCGGTACACCCTGGTTCGGATAAAATGTACCACGATATTAAGACTACATACTGGTGGCCTAGCATGAAGGCCCACATAGCCACATACGTTAGCAAATGCTTGACTTGTGCGAGAGTCAAGGCAGAATATCAGAAACCGTCAGGACCACTCCAACAACCTGAGATACCACAATGGAAATGGGAGCAAATTTCCATGGATTTTGTTACTGGCCTACCTAGATCTCAGCGCGGAAATGATACTATTTGGGTGATCGTGGATCGGCTCACAAAGTCTGCTCACTTCTTGGCTATCAAAGAAACAGACAAGTTCTCTACCTTAGCAGACGTTTACTTAAAAGAAGTGGTCTCGAGGCACGGGGTGCCCACCTCCATCATCTCTGATCGTGACGCACGTTTTACTTCAGAACTGTGGCAGGCAATGCATAAATCTTTTGGCTCTCGTTTAGACATGAGCACGGCGTATCATCCTCAGACGGATGGGCAGTCTGAGCGCACTATCCAGACTCTAGAAGACATGCTTCGGGCGTGCGTAATTGATTTTGGAAACGGTTGGGAAAAACATCTGCCACTTGTGGAATTCTCATACAATAACAGCTACCACACCAGCATTAAGGCTGCACCATTTGAGGCATTGTACGGGCGTAAATGCCGATCACCTCTCTGTTGGGCAGAGGTGGGAGATAGTCAAATTATAGGTCCAGAAATGGTAGTCGATACTACAGAAAAGATTGCACAAATACGACAACGCATGGCGGCAACTCGTGACCGTCAGAAAGTATACGCTGATAAAGACAGGAAACTACTCGAATTCCAGGTTGGGGATCGAGCGCTACTTAATGTTTCACCCTGGAAGGGTGTAGTTCGTTTTGGCAAACGCGGCAAACTAAATCCACGATATGTTGGACCTTTCGAAGTTATTGAGAAAATAGGCAAAGTGGCCTACAGACTGAACTTACCACCTGAACTCAGTGCAGTTCACAACGTCTTTCACGTGTCGAATCTGAAGAAGTGTACGTCAGATGAGACCCACATAGTTCCTTTGAAGGAACTCACTATCGACGAGCGGTTGCACTTCGTCGAGGAACCTGTTGAAATCACAGACCGGGATGTTAAGGTCCTCAAGAACACGAGAATCCCTCTTGTACGAGTTCGTTGGAACTCCCGTCGTGGCCCAGAGTATACCTGGGAACGAGAAGATCAAATGGAACTCAAGTATCCCCAATTATTCGGAAAACGTGCAACCACTACTGAGGCTGAAGCTACAACTTCAGAATTTCGGGACGAAATTCCAAATCAACGGGGGGATGATGTGACACCCCAGGAAAACCAGTAAACGATACAACTCACCTAGCTTCCTCAGTAACCGCATGCTAAATTTCGGGACGAAATTTCTTTCAAGTTGGGGATAATGTGACAACTCGAGTTTCCGACATTCTTTATTCGCATTTAATGCACGTTGACTTTGACTATATGGTTGTGTTATGATAAAACCTAGTATGTTTGCATGGTTATGTGTGATTGTATAACATGTGTACTGTTGTAAAACTTAAACTGTTGAGAACCCGACGAAACACAAGGCTGTTTCGCCATAACCCATTCCGACGAAACAGGCTGTTTCGCCATGAACACTCCGACGAAACAGAAGTCTGTTTCGCCGGCCCAGTAGTTCACGAAGCCCAGCTTGGGCCCAGAACGTTATTTTGTGTATGTGTACGTAAAACAGTATCACTTTTACATTTTCTATCAACACAACCGAAACCCTAGAGCTCTCTCACTGTGACGGCAAACTAGAACCCACCGGAAACCATTGTGCGATCAAACCATCATCTCGGTTAGTAAACCTATGTGCCTTGATTGATCTTTCATCCGTGAACGTGTTTCTGTGTCATGTGATTCTGCTACGTTGATGTATAATTGTAACTGATGCATGTTAAAAGTTAGGGTTCTTGTTATTATGATGTTTGGAGTTTGATGTTGTAATATAATCCGTTGATTCAATTGATAAATGTATATACGAATCTCTTATGAAACCGAATCAGAATCTGGTAAACTGTTTTATGCATGATATACGTGGTTGGGATGATCAGAGTTTAGATACGCGATAGTACACGGATTATGTATACGTAAGTTAGGGTTTCTGCTAGATGTGAAGTACTGTGATGATTATGTATATTGTGAATGATGAATTCTGTGCTGCATGATGATTACATGATATTAAGAAACGGCAGAACATGATGATTAGGGTTTACATACGTTACTGACCTGATGACGAACTGCTATCCTCGGCGAAATTGAATACGACGAAACTGAGTGTGTTTCGTCGAGGTGACCACGACGAAACACAATATGTGATTCGCCAAGGACTGTCGACGAAATAGAAGTTTGTTTCGCCGATGTGGTGTTTCGCCGACAGTTGTGTTTCGCCAAATAGCTTATCTGTGCAGTAACCTGAGTTAATTCTGTTAAGTGTTAACTGGAATATTTAATTGCTGTTAATTGTAACCATCTTGTATATGATTGTGATTACGTGTTACGTGTTTTTACGTGCAAAACTTGAACACAAACTGATCTCACATACATGCATACTTTAGGACGTGATTGATTTACCTTGAGCACATACTTAGCATACCGAGCAAACCAAGGTGAGTTCACACTCTTACCAAGGCATGGGATTCCCCAGTTGGGTTGGGAATGGGATTGAAGGATTACCTGTACTTACATTACCACTAGACTACTTACCACGGTCCTCGGATTGGGAAGGATGCCTGTGCCAAATTCTACGCAAAGCCTACGTACTGTCCTCGGATTGGGAAGGACACCAGCACTAAACCTACGTAAAACCTACGTACTACCGTCCTCGGATTGGGAAGGACGCCAGTGCTAAACCTACGTACTACCGTCCTCGGATTGGGAAGGACGCCAGCGCTAAACCTACGTACTCGCTACGTACTGTCCTCGGTTGGGAAGGGCACTTACATAAACCTGCGTAAACCTATACTTACTACTATCCTCGGATTGGGAAGGATACTTATGATTACGAATAGTCTAGGGGATATATATAACATGGGAAGCCCCCACCAATAGAACGTACTATCGGCCCAGTAGAGCCACATGTTACATACGAACTTACTATTACGCATTTACTTTCTGTGAACTCGCTCAACTAGTTGTTGATCCTCTGTTACATGCCTTGCAGGACCTTAGGTACTTATGGAGCTTGCACGGGAGGCGCAGTCGTTGTGGACAAGGATCGTGAATACTTGATTAGACATTATGACATTTCGCACTTTATTGTGTTGGGTTTATTTATACGCTTCCGCTAAACAGTGATAACATATTTATGTTTTGGAACACCTCTCATATGGATTGGTTTGACTAAATTGCAATTACTTTTACTTTATACATTGTTCTATATGATTGGTGGCTTGATCCTGGTCAGTCACGCTCCCAAGCGGTGATACTCCGCAGGTGGATTTTGGGGGTGTGACAGTAACAAAGGATGTTTTCAGTGTGGCGCCGAAGGTCACTTCAAAAGACACTGCCCTCAGCTAAACCGAAACCAGAACAACAACAACAACCAGGGCAATGGGAACAACAACAACGGGGGAAACAACAATGATGGGAACAACGGCGCAAGGGGACAAGCATTTGTGATTGGGCAGGGTGATGCCAGGAATGATCCCAATGTGGTTATGGGTAAGTTTCTCCTCGACGACTTTTATGTTACTGTACTATTTGATTCGGGTGCGGATACCAGTTATATGTCTCTGAAAGTTAGCCAAATGCTTAAACGCGCACCAACACGTTTGAACACTAAACATGTCGTAGAGTTAGCTAACGGTAAAAGTTTAGAGGCCACACACATAGTTCAGGGTTGTAATCTTATCCTCGCTGGTCAGACTTTCTCCATCGATATCATCCCTATAACTCTGAGTAGTTTCGACATTGTCATCGGTATGGATTGGTTATCCCAACAACAAGCAGAGATACTATGCAGGGAGAAGATCATTCGTATTCCCCGTTCTGGTCAAGAACCTCTCGAAGTTCAAGGCGATAAGAGTGGTGTCGTGAGTGGCATCATTTCCTTCCTGAAGGCCCAGAAGTGTTTACGAAAGGGCCACACAGCTGTTTTAGCTCTCGTTACGGATACATCGAAGAAAGAGAAAAAGATTGAGGATATTCCGGTGGTACGCGATTTTCCTCAAGTATTTCCAGAAGAGTTACCCGGGTTACCGCCTCATCGTCAGGTTGAATTTCAGATCGAGCTCGCTTCAGGAGCAGCACCCATAGCTCGAGCGCCTTATCGTTTGGCTCCAACTGAATTGGAAGAACTGTCAAAGCAGCTACAAGAACTCTTGGAAAAGGGTTTTATACGTCCTAGCTCTTCGCCTTGGGGAGCTCCAGTGTTATTCGTAAAGAAGAAAGACGGTACGTTCAGGATGTGTATAGACTACCGTGAACTCAACAAGGTGACGATCAAGAATCGTTATCCTCTTCCGCGCATAGATGATTTATTCGACCAGCTGCAAGGGTCGAGCTACTACTCCAAGATAGACTTAAGGTCAGGGTACCATCAGCTGAGAGTCCGGGATGAGGACGTCTCTAAAACAGCATTTAGAACTCGCTACGGCCACTACGAGTTTATGGTCATGCCATTCGGGCTAACGAACGCGCCTGCCGTATTTATGGATCTTATGAACAGGGTGTGCAAACCCTATCTCGACAAGTTTGTCATTGTTTTCATCGACGACATCCTGATTTATTCGAAAAGTCAGGAGGAACACGAGCAGCACTTACGACTTATACTGGAACTTCTACGAACGGAACAGCTATACGCTAAGTTTTCCAAATGTGACTTCTGGCTTCGTGAAGTCCACTTCTTAGGCCACGTGGTAAACCAAGATGGGATCCATGTCGATCCATCCAAGGTAGATTCGATCAAGAATTGGCCTGCGCCTCGTACACCAACAGAAATACGCCAATTCTTGGGTTTGGCGGGTTATTACAGGAGGTTCATCAAAGACTTCTCAAAGATTGCTCAGCCACTTACACTACTGACGCAGAAGGGTGTTGTTTATCGTTGGAGTAATGCACAGGAAACAACATTCCAACACTTAAAGGATAGACTCTGTAGCGCACCTATCCTCTCACTGCCTGAAGGCACGGACGATTTCGTAGTCTACTGCGACGCATCTATCCAAGGTCTTGGATGTGTATTGATGCAGAGGGATAAAGTTATTGCTTATGCTTCGCGCCAACTTAAGATTCACGAACGGAATTATACGACACACGACCTAGAGCTGGGAGCGGTTGTTTTTGCACTTAAGATATGGCGACACTACTTGTACGGTACCAAATGTGCTATCTACACTGACCACAGAAGCCTCGAACATATATTCAAACAGAAGGAACTGAATATGCGACAACGACGATGGGTTGAACTGTTAAATGACTACGAATGCTCAATCAGGTACCACCCAGGCAAAGCCAATGTTGTGGCTGACGCCCTCAGTCGAAAGGACACCGCGCCTAAGCGCGTACGAGCTTTACAACTCACTATACAGTCTAGTCTTCCTTCCCAGATACGAAATGCTCAGGTGGAAGCATTGAAACCAGAAAACGTCAGGGCAGAAGCCTTACTTCAAGGCAACGCTTAGAACAGAAGGAAGATGGTGCTTATTACGTAACAGGACGCATTTGGGTCCCACTTTATGGTAACTTACGCGAGCTGGTAATGGATGAAGCTCACACGTCTCGCTACTCGGTACATCCTGGTTCGGACAAAATGTACCACGATATTAAGACTACATACTGGTGGCCTAGCATGAAGGCCCACATAGCAACCTACGTTAGCAAATGCTTGACTTGTGCGAGAGTCAAGGCGGAATACCAGAAACCTTCAGGTCCACTCCAACAACCTGAAATACCACGATGGAAATGGGAACAAATTTCAATGGATTATGTTACTGGTTTACCTAGACCTCAGCACGGAAACGATATTATTTGGGTGATCGTGGATCGACTCACAAAGTCTGCTCACTTCTTGGGTATCAAAGAAACAGACAAGTTCTCTACCTTAGCAGACATATATCTTAAGGAAGTTATTTCGAGGCACGGTGTGCCCACCTCCATCATCTCAGATCGTGACGCACGTTTTACTTCAGAACTGTGGCAAGCAATGCATAAATCTTTTGGCTCTCGTTTAGACATGAGCACGGCGTATCATCCTCAGACAGATGGACAGTCTGAGCGCACTATTCAAACTCTTGAAGACATGCTTCGGGCGTGCGTAATTGACTTTGGCAATGGTTGGGAAAAACATTTGCCACTTGTGGAATTTTCATACAATAACAGCTACCACACAAGCATTAAAGCTGCACCATTTGAGGCATTGTACGGGCGTAAATGCCGGTCACCTCTCTGTTGGGCAGAGGTGGGAGATAGTCAGATCACAGGTCCAGAAATGGTAGTTGATACTACTGAAAAGATTGCTCAAATACGATAACGCATGGCGGCAGCACGTGACCGTCAGAAAGAATACGCCGATAAAGATAGAAAACTACTCGAATTCCAAGTTGGGGATCGAGCGCTACTTAAAGTCTCACCCTGGAAGGGTGTGGTTCGTTTTGGCAAACGAGGCAAGCTCAATCCGCGTTATGTCGGACCTTTCGAGGTCACAGAGAAAATAGGCAAAGTGGCCTACAGACTGAACTTACCACCTGAACTCAGTGCAGTTCACAATGTCTTTCACGTGTCCAATCTGAAGAAGTGTACGTCAGATGAGACCCACATAGTTCCCTTGAAGGAACTCACTATCGACGAACGGTTGCACTTCGTCGAGGAACCTGTTGAAATCACGGACCGGGATGTTAAGGTCCTCAAGAACACGAGAATCCCTCTTGTACGAGTTCGTTGGAACTCCCGCCGCGGCCCAGAGTATACCTGGGAACGAGAAGATCAAATGGAACTCAAATATCCCCAGTTATTCGGAACCAATGCAACTACTACTGAGGCTGAAGCTACTACTGCAGAATTTCGGGACGAAATTCCAAACCAACGGGGGGATGATGTGACACCCCAGGAAAACCAGTGAACAATACAACTTACCTAGCTTCCTCAGTAACCGCATGCTAAATTTCGGGACGAAATTTCTTTCAAGTTGGGGATAATGTGACAACTCGAATTTCCGACGTTCTTTATTCGCATTTAATGCACGTTGACTTTGACTATATGGTTGTGTTATGATAAAACCTAGTATGTTTGCATGGTTATGTGTGATTGTATAACATGTGTACTGTTGTAAAACTTAAACTGTTGAGAACCCGACGAAACACAAGGCTGTTTCGCCATAACCCATTCCGACGAAACAGGCTGTTTCGCCATGAACACTCCGACGAAACAGAAGTCTGTTTCGCCGGCCCAGTAGTTCACGAAGCCCAGCTTGGGCCCAGAACGTTATTTTGTGTATGTGTACGTAAAACAGTATCACTTTTACATTTTCTATCAACACAACCGAAACCCTAGAGCTCTCTCACTGTGACGGCAAACTAGAACCCACCGGAAACCATTGTGTGATCAAACCATCATCTCGGTTAGTAAACCTATGTGCCTTGATTGATCTTTCATCCGTGAACGTGTTTCTGCGTCATGTGATTCTGCTACGTTGATGTATAATTGTAACTGATGCATGTTAAAAGTTAGGGTTCTTGTTATTATGATGTTTGGAGTTTGATGTTGTAATATAATCCGCTGATTCAATTGATAAATGTATATACGAATCTCTTATGAAACCGAATCAGAATCTGGTAAACTGTTGAGATCAGGATTTATGCATGATATACGTGGTTGTGATGATCAGAGTTTAGATACGCGATAGTACACGGATTATGTATACGTAAGTTAGGGTTTCTGCTAGATGTGAAGTACTGTGATGATTATGTATATTGTGAATGATGAATTCTGTGCTGCATGATGATTACATGATATTAAGAAACGGCAGAACATGATGATTAGGGTTTACATACGTTACTGACCTGATGACGAACTGCTATCCTCGGCGAAACTGAATACGACGAAACTAAGTGTGTTTCGTCGAGGTGACCACGACGAAACACAATATGTGATTCGCCAAGGACTGAATACGACGAAACTGTGACAACCCTCAAAATTCCATGTATTCCGTACAATTTATTAATGACAATTAAAGTGCTTGACGACTGTGTGGAATCACTTAACTGCTTTCTGATATCTGTGTTATGCTTACACGTATTTGTTAATATACTAATAGTGTACAGAAAGGTCACTAAATAGTCCGTTATATTTTCCTAAGCGTTAGAAAGTAAAAACGTTACAAAAAATATATATAAGACACTATATGGAATAACTTAGCACTTTAACGGAACGGTATTCAACCGAACAACCGGACATTAACCGGAACACAAAAATATTATTTAAAACATTGTTACACTTTTTCTGAGCTAGTTATGGTCCCCGAGCACCATAACACCTTACATAATACCCGGTACACGCTAGACACTAGACATAACATTAAACTCCCACTAATTAATTTATTTACCCATTTAAATTACATTTACCCCCCTTTCCCCCCATCATAAACGTCCACTTAAGGGACCCACCCAAGGATTTCTTAAACTTTCCATATCTTCCTAGTGATCTTCCATGGGAATCATGAAGATAATGTTTGTACTCTTGTGGACACAATGACCAATGGACAATAGAATTTGAATTATAAATAACCACTATCATTTTCACTTAATCACCACAAAGAAACTTCCTTCTCTCCTACAACAAAAGCTACGGCCAAACATAGTCCCACCATTACCATCCTTTTTGATCATCACCCATTCATTTCAAGTATACATCAAGGTGTTAGAAGGTGAATTAGGAGGCCCGGTGTTCTCAGAACTTGAAGGACCACCTTCGTTTGTTATTAACCACCACTTTTGCTTCTTGATCTTCCCTAGCTTCAAGCTAGTAGTAAGCCTCTTATACACTCTTGATACTTCATGATTTTAGTGGTTAATAGACACATCATGTTGATTTTTGCAAGAACACTAAAGATCATAAACATAAGTCATAAACATATAGGTTTACATAAAAGATGAAATGTGAAGAAGTAATGTTAGTATGAAGTTGTTTTGATTCTTGTTGATTACCTGATGATTTGCTTGTTAATATTGATATTCGATGTTGTTGTGATCACTAAACATGTTAACGGAATCAATCGAACACGAACTAGAAAGCTAAAGGCTGAAAAACAGAATCTGTCCAAGCTTTTACAGCCAACTTCAGTTGGCTGTAAACAGGTCTTAAACTCAACGAAAAATCGATATTTTGAATCTAAAATATGTTATTATGAAATACGGTTCTAATGGCACCGGAATCGTAATTTTTGGACTCCGTTTACTATTTTTAAAGTGTTAATTTGTAACAGCTACTTAAGCTGAATTTTGACAGCAATAAATGAGTGTCGTACTTTCAGTCATAACCTGAGTTTTGTGATGAATCGGACCATGAAAATTTTACTGTAGATGATAACTGAAGTATTTGTAATTACCCCACTGGAATTTCGCAAATCGGACTTACGATGAATTTTTAATAAATTGTTTCGTGGACTGTGGTCAGAAATACATAAATCTGAGTTCAGTCCCGAATATGAATTTTTATAAAATATTGGTGATGAACCGGACCCCGATATTTTTACACAATAAAATATGGAACGTTTAAGACATTCTGTAAAAATTTGGGAATTTTTGGAACATGTTAACTATTTTATTTAAATGCCCGAAAACAGCCGGTTTTGAATATTAATGCTGAAATAACATAAGTTGTGATTTGCGCGTCTAAATGTCGAGTATGCTATCTGTGAATAATTTGACATGTTATATATGTTAGGTGCATTATCGTATGTTTGATTTTGAGTGGGGAATGGACGGGAAACTTAGATGGGCATAAACCGTTACAGTGATGCATGTTATGTGATAGATACGTGTAGGAACTTTGTGTTCTATTGGAAAGCCACTAAATGACTAACTGGTAAATCATACTAGGACGTGATTGACCGACCTTGACTGTTAGCTATATTGAGAATCTAACCGAGCAAACCGAGGTGAGTTCACACCCTTACTAAGGCATGGGATTCCCGGTGGTTGGGAATGGGATTGAATAACTACTCGTACTATCACTCTATTTATATTACCAACACTACTAGACTACCTACTACTGTCCTCGGATTGAGAAGGGCACGTACGTAAAACCTACGTACACTCACTACTGTCCTCAGATGAGAAGGGCACGTACGTAAAACCTACGTACACTCACACTCACTACTGTCCTCGGATGAGAAGGACACGTACGTAAAACCTACGTACACTCATACTTAACACCGTCCTCGGATTGGGAAGGACTCTTATGGATACGCCTAGTCTAGTAACATACATAATGGGAAGCCCCCACTAAATATCGTAAAGGTTTGGGAATCAAGAATAATGGGTAATACTTGGTTATGAAACGAACTTCCGATTCCTGATACGAACTCATTAACTAAACAACCAAACGTGAACTCACTCAACTTTGTTGTTGACTCGTTGTTACATGCCTTACAGGTCGCTAGATGCTTTTGGGAGCTTGCACGAGGAGAAGGTTGTTGTGGAATATGGGTTGTTATATCCCATACTTAATAATTGAACTTTATAAACCTATGGAACTTATGTTTGAGACTTTAAACTTATGAACTGTGAACTTGTGTTTTGAACTCACGTTTATGCTTCCGCTGTTTAAACCAAACAAGGTTAACTAGCTTTGGTCACCAATCGTATTATGTTTGGTTTTATTTACTTAATTGAATTGTTCAATATGATTGGTGGCTCGATCCTGGTCATGTCACGCCTCCAAGCGGTGATACTCCGCATGGTGGATTTTGGGGGTGTGACAGATTGGTATCAGAGCCATTGGTTATAGAGAACTTGGTTTTAATAAGGGAAGAGTTTTCATTAAAGCCAGACTATAACCTGTACAGTGCTCCACGATCCACAACGACGCTTCGCTCCACGTGCAAGACTCGACACCATAAGTGGTATGATTTATGTTATATTGTCGGTTAGATAGTTCTCACTGTGCATTAGATAATGTGATAATTGCTATTAGAACCTTGTGTGCTTACTCTCTAATGTCGTCCCATACTTACACACTTTCGCGACACTTTCCTCACTTACGTTGCTTCATTATGAAGATCATGAGCGGACGCGAAGGACGTATCAACCTCACTCAAGCCCAGTTGACGGCTTTGATCAACGAACGAGTTGCGGAGGCACTCGCAGCTAACCCTGCAGGAGGTATAACCTGCCATACCAACTCACCTTAGGACATTTAGATCCTACCTTCGCAAACCAACCCTCGTGCTTAATCTTGTCTTTTATTCTCGCGCAACAGGTCAACATGCTCAACCTCCTGTGTGCACGTTCAAGACGTTCATGGACTGTCGACCTACCACTTTCAGTGGCACCGAAGGAGCAGTGGGCCTTCTTCACTGGTTTGAAAAGCTTGAGACAGTTTTCGAGATGTGCGAATGCCCCGAAGACCGTAGGGTGAAATATGCTACCGGAACACTTGAAGGAGCTGCGTTAACCTGGTGGAAGGCACAGGTTCAACTACTAGGACTGGCAGTTGCTAATGCCACGCCCTGGAATGGTTTCAAAGAGCTGATCAAAGAGGAGTACTGTAGTCGGGATGACATCCACAAGCTAGAAGTGGAATTTTACAATCTGAAGATGACAGGATCTGAGATTGAGGCGTATACCAAGAGGTCGAATGAACTGGCCATCCTGTGCCCAACTATGGTGGACCCTCCCATCAAACGTATTGAGCTTTACCTCAAGGGCCTTGCACCAGCGATTCAAAGTCATGTGACTTCAGCCAACTTGGGTACCATCCAGCAAGTCGTCAAATTGGCTCATCGTCTCACCGACCAGGCAGTGGAACAAAACAGACTACCCAAGCGTATTGGTGCTGCTACTTCTGATGCACCTACCGACAACAAACGAAAATGGGATGGGAATTCCGGCAAAGGCTCTGCCTCTGTTCAGTCTCAGTCTCAGCAACGAAGGACTGAGGACCATAGGAGCCCTGGTCAGCACTTTTCTGGTAGTCAAGGGCAGGGTGGATATCGAGGAAACCACCCAAAGTGCAACAAATGCAACAGACACCACAGTGGTCAGTGCAACAAGGGACACTGTCAGAGGTGTCTCAAGATGGGTCATGAAGCCAAGGATTGCAGGAGCCCACGGCCTACGAATCAGAATCGTCAGCAGCAACAGCAAGCACCGCAGAATCAGCAACAGCAACAGGGCAACAAGGGATGCTTTCAGTGTGGTGCTGAAGGTCACTTCAAGAGACACTGCCCGCAGTTAAATCAGAATCAGAATCACAACCAAGGAAACGGGAACAATAATGGGGGCAACAATGGAGGAAACAATGATGGCAACGGTGCCAGGGGTCGTGTGTTCGTGATTGGTCAGGGAGAAGCAAGGAACGATCCCAACGTTGTGATGGGTAAGTTTCTTCTTGACGACTTCTTCGTTACTGTTTTATTCGATTCGGGTGCCGATACTAGTTATGTGTCCGTGAAAGTTAGCCAAATTCTTAAGCGCACCCCAACACTCCTGAACACCAAACACACGGTAGAACTAGCTAACGGTAAAAGTCTTGAAACCACACACGTAGTTAAAGGTTGTAACCTCGTCTTAGCTGGTCAGACTTTCCCTATCGATCTTGTTCCTATCACACTTGGTAGTTTCGACGTCGTTATTGGGATGGATTGGCTATCTCATCATCAAGCCGAGATTGTTTGCAAGGAGAAAATCATCCGCATTCCTCGTTCTGATAAAGAACCCCTCGTGATTCATGGCGACAAGAGTGGTGCTGTCGAAGGCATCATCTCTTTCCTTAAGGCCCAGAAGTGTGTGCGAAAGGGCCACACTGCCATTTTAGCACTCGTTACTGACACGTCCACGGAAGAGAAGAGAATTGAAGACATCCCTATTGTGCGCGAATTTTCCGAGGTATTTCCTGAGGAATTACCTGGTCTTCCTCCTCATCGCCAAGTCGAGTTTCAAATCGAGCTAGCTCCTGGAGCAGCGCCAGTAGCTCGAGCACCATATCGTCTAGCCCCATCAGAACTCGAAGAACTGTCCACACAGCTACAAGAACTCTTGGAAAAGGGTTTTATACGTCCTAGCTCTTCACCCTGGGGAGCTCCAGTCTTGTTCGTGAAGAAGAAAGACGGTACCTTCAGGATGTGTATTGACTATCGCGAACTTAACAAGGTGACTGTGAAGAATCGTTATCCTCTTCCACGTATTGACGACTTGTTTGACCAGTTGCAAGGGTCGAGCTATTACTCCAAGATTAATTTGAGATCGGGATACCATCAGCTGAGAGTCCGAGATGAGGACGTCTCCAAAACAGCATTCAGAACTCGTTACGGCCATTACGAGTTTCTGGTTATGCCATTCGGGCTGACGAATGCACCGGCAGTCTTCATGGATCTCATGAACCGAGTGTGCAAGCCTTACCTGGATAAGTTCGTTATTGTGTTCATCGATGATATCCTGATCTATTCTAAGAGTCAGGAGGAACACGAGCAGCATCTACGACTTATGCTGGAACTTCTTCGAAAAGAACAGTTGTATGCCAAGTTTTCGAAATGTGATTTCTGGCTTCGCGAAGTCCACTTTCTAGGCCACGTGGTAAACAAGGATGGAATTCATGTGGATCCATCTAAGGTTGAATCAATCAAGAACTGGCCTGCACCCCGCACACCAACAGAAATCCGCCAATTCTTGGGTTTGGCCGGATATTACAGAAGGTTTATAAAAGATTTCTCCAAGATTGCGCAACCTCTCACTTCACTGACTCAGAAGGGCATCATCTATCGTTGGGGTGATGCACAGGAGTCCGCGTTTCAACATCTAAAGGATAGACTTTGTAGCGCGCCTATCCTCTCATTGCCAGAAGGCACCGATGATTTCGTGGTTTATTGCGACGCTTCCATCCAAGGACTTGGTTGCGTATTGATGCAACGTGACAAGGTCATTGCCTACGCATCGCGCCAACTTAAAGTTCACGAAAGAAACTACACTACTCACGATCTGGAGCTGGGAGCAGTTGTATTCGCGCTTAAGATATGGAGACATTACCTGTACGGTACCAAGTGCACCATTTACACCGACCACAGGAGTCTCGAGCATATTTTCAAGCAAAAGGAGTTAAACATGCGTCAACGCCGATGGGTTGAGCTCTTGAACGATTATGAATGCGCAATCAAATATCATCCGGGCAAGGCCAATGTTGTGGCCGACGCCCTCAGTCGAAAGGATACTCTACCTAAGCGTGTACGTGCTTTACAGCTTACCATCCCATCCAACCTCCCCTCTCAGATTCCTGATGCTCAGGTCGAAGCATTGAAAGCAGAGAACATCAGGGCTGAATCCCTACGAGGATCGAGGCAGCGGCTAGAACAAAAGGAAGACGGCGCTTACTATGTAAACGGACGCATCTGGGTTCCATTTTATGGAAACTTACGCGAGCTTGTGATGGACGAAGCGCACAAGTCTCGTTATTCGGTACATCCTGGTTCGGATAAAATGTACCACGACCTCAAGACTACGTATTGGTGGCCTGGCATGAAAGCCCACATAGCAACCTACGTCAGTAAGTGCTTGACTTGTGCGAGAGTCAAGTCTGAATATCAGAAACCATCAGGCCTACTTCAACAACCGGAGATCCCGAAATGGAAATGGGAGCAAATTTCCATGGATTTCGTTACTGGCCTGCCCAGATCTCAACGCGGAAACGATACCATTTGGGTGATCGTAGATCGATTAACCAAGTCTGCACATTTTCTGGCCATCAAGGAAACGGATAAGTTTTCTACTCTTGCAGACATTTACCTAAAGGAAGTGGTATCAAGGCACGGAGTGCCAATCTCTATTATATCTGATCGTGACGCACGTTTTACTTCTGAACTGTGGCAAGCAATGCACAAGTCCTTTGGCTCACGTTTAGATATGAGCACCGCTTATCACCCGCAGACGGATGGGCAATCTGAACGCACCATCCAAACCCTTGAAGACATGCTTAGGGCATGTGTAATCGATTTTGGTAACGGCTGGGAAAAGCACCTCCCGCTAGTGGAGTTCTCATATAACAACAGCTACCACACCAGCATCCAAGCCGCTCCGTTTGAGGCATTGTACGGACGCAAATGCCGATCGCCTCTCTGTTGGGCAGAAGTTGGTGACAGCCAAATCACTGGCCCAGAACACGTGGTAGATACCACCGAGAAAATTGCTCAGATACGACAGCGAATGGCGGCAGCTCGTGACCGTCAGAAACGCTATGCTGATGAGGGAAGAAAACCACTCGAGCTCCAGGTTGGGGATCGAGTGCTACTCAAAGTCTCACCTTGGAAAGGTGTAGTCCGCTTTGGCAAACGAGGCAAACTCAATCCGCGTTATGTCGGACCGTTCAAAGTCATTGAGAAAATTGGCCAAGTCGCCTACAGGTTGGATCTACCTGAAGAACTCAGCGGAGTTCACAACGTATTCCACGTATCAAATCTGAAGAAGTGTCTGTCAGATGAGCCCTTCATAGTTCCTCTCAAGGAACTCACAATCGACGACCAGCTGCGATTCGTCGAGGAACCAGTAGAGATTACTGATCGAGATGTTAAGATTCTCAAGCACACAAGAATACCTCTCGTTCGAGTTCGTTGGAATGCTCGTCGTGGCCCAGAGTATACCTGGGAACGAGAAGACCAAATGAAACTCAAGTATCCCCAACTATTTAAGAAAAACGCAACCACTACTGAGGCTGAAGCTACTGCAGAATTTCGGGACGAAATTCCAAATCAACGGGGGGATGATGTGACACCCCAGGAAAATCTGGAAAACAACGCAACTTAACTAGCTTCCTCAGTAACCACGCGCTAAATTTCGGGACGAAATTCTCTTAACAGGGGGAGAATGTGACAACCCTCAAAATTCCATGTATTCCGTACAATTTATTAATGATAATTAAAGTGCTTGACGACTGTGTGGAATCACTTAACTGCTTTCTGATATCTGTGTTATGCTTACACGTATTTGTTAATATACTAATAGTGTACAGAAAGGTCACTAAATAGTCCGTTATATTTTCCTAAGCGTTAGAAAGTAAAAACGTTACAAAAAATATATATAAGACACTATATGGAATAACTTAGCACTTTAACGGAACGGTATTCAACCGAACAACCGGACATTAACCGGAACACAAAAATATTATTTAAAACATTGTTACACTTTTTCTGAGCTAGTTATGGTCCCCGAGCACCATAACACCTTACATAATACCCGGTACACGCTAGACACTAGACATAACATTAAACTCCCACTAATTAATTTATTTACCCATTTAAATTACATTTACCCCCCTTTCCCCCCATCATAAACGTCCACTTAAGGGACCCACCCAAGGATTTCTTAAACTTTCCATATCTTCCTAGTGATCTTCCATGGGAATCATGAAGATAATGTTTGTACTCTTGTGGACACAATGACCAATGGACAATAGAATTTGAATTATAAATAACCACTATCATTTTCACTTAATCACCACAAAGAAACTTCCTTCTCTCCTACAACAAAAGCTACGGCCAAACATAGTCCCACCATTACCATCCTTTTTGATCATCACCCATTCATTTCAAGTATACATCAAGGTGTTAGAAGGTGAATTAGGAGGCCCGGTGTTCTCAGAACTTGAAGGACCACCTTCGTTTGTTATTAACCACCACTTTTGCTTCTTGATCTTCCCTAGCTTCAAGCTAGTAGTAAGCCTCTTATACACTCTTGATACTTCATGATTTTAGTGGTTAATAGACACATCATGTTGATTTTTGCAAGAACACTAAAGATCATAAACATAAGTCATAAACATATAGGTTTACATAAAAGATGAAATGTGAAGAAGTAATGTTAGTATGAAGTTGTTTTGATTCTTGTTGATTACCTGATGATTTGCTTGTTAATATTGATATTCGATGTTGTTGTGATCACTAAACATGTTAACGGAATCAATCGAACACGAACTAGAAAGCTAAAGGCTGAAAAACAGAATCTGTCCAAGCTTTTACAGCCAACTTCAGTTGGCTGTAAACAGGTCTTAAACTCAACGAAAAATCGATATTTTGAATCTAAAATATGTTATTATGAAATACGGTTCTAATGGCACCGGAATCGTAATTTTTGGACTCCGTTTACTATTTTTAAAGTGTTAATTTGTAACAGCTACTTAAGCTGAATTTTGACAGCAATAAATGAGTGTCGTACTTTCAGTCATAACCTGAGTTTTGTGATGAATCGGACCATGAAAATTTTACTGTAGATGATAACTGAAGTATTTGTAATTACCCCACTGGAATTTCGCAAATCGGACTTACGATGAATTTTTAATAAATTGTTTCGTGGACTGTGGTCAGAAATACATAAATCTGAGTTCAGTCCCGAATATGAATTTTTATAAAATATTGGTGATGAACCGGACCCCGATATTTTTACACAATAAAATATGGAACGTTTAAGACATTCTGTAAAAATTTGGGAATTTTTGGAACATGTTAACTATTTTATTTAAATGCCCGAAAACAGCCGGTTTTGAATATTAATGCTGAAATAACATAAGTTGTGATTTGCGCGTCTAAATGTCGAGTATGCTATCTGTGAATAATTTGACATGTTATATATGTTAGGTGCATTATCGTATGTTTGATTTTGAGTGGGGAATGGACGGGAAACTTAGATGGGCATAAACCGTTACAGTGATGCATGTTATGTGATAGATACGTGTAGGAACTTTGTGTTCTATTGGAAAGCCACTAAATGACTAACTGGTAAATCATACTAGGACGTGATTGACCGACCTTGACTGTTAGCTATATTGAGAATCTAACCGAGCAAACCGAGGTGAGTTCACACCCTTACTAAGGCATGGGATTCCCGGTGGTTGGGAATGGGATTGAATAACTACTCGTACTATCACTCTATTTATATTACCAACACTACTAGACTACCTACTACTGTCCTCGGATTGAGAAGGGCACGTACGTAAAACCTACGTACACTCACTACTGTCCTCAGATGAGAAGGGCACGTACGTAAAACCTACGTACACTCACACTCACTACTGTCCTCGGATGAGAAGGACACGTACGTAAAACCTACGTACACTCATACTTAACACCGTCCTCGGATTGGGAAGGACTCTTATGGATACGCCTAGTCTAGTAACATACATAATGGGAAGCCCCCACTAAATATCGTAAAGGTTTGGGAATCAAGAATAATGGGTAATACTTGGTTATGAAACGAACTTCCGATTCCTGATACGAACTCATTAACTAAACAACCAAACGTGAACTCACTCAACTTTGTTGTTGACTCGTTGTTACATGCCTTACAGGTCGCTAGATGCTTTTGGGAGCTTGCACGAGGAGAAGGTTGTTGTGGAATATGGGTTGTTATATCCCATACTTAATAATTGAACTTTATAAACCTATGGAACTTATGTTTGAGACTTTAAACTTATGAACTGTGAACTTGTGTTTTGAACTCACGTTTATGCTTCTGCTGTTTAAACCAAACAAGGTTAACTAGCTTTGGTCACCAATCGTATTATGTTTGGTTTTATTTACTTAATTGAATTGTTCAATATGATTGGTGGCTCGATCCTGGTCATGTCACGCCTCCAAGCGGTGATACTCCGCATGGTGGATTTTGGGGGTGTGACAGAAACTGAATTGTGTTTCGCCAACTATGTGTTTCGCCAACTATGTGTTTCGCCAACTTATGTGTTTCGCCATTATGTGTGTTTCGCTGAACAGTTAATCTGCGCAGTAACTTGAGTTAATTCTGTTAAGTGTTAACTGGAATATCTGACTGCTGTTAAATGATATACATGACTTGTGTGTTTGCGAATACGTACTACATGCTTATACGTGTACCTTGTGACTACAAACTGATTATGTATACGTGCCTACTTTAGGACGTGATTGATTTACTTTGAGCACATACTTAGCATACCGAGCAAATCAAGGTGAGTTCACACTCTTACCAAGGCATGGGATTCCCTAGTTGGGTTGGGAATGGGATTGAATGATTACTTGCACTTACATCAACACTAGACTACTTACCACGGTCCTCGGATTGGGAAGGATGCCTGTGCCAAATTCTACGCAAAGCCTACGTACTGTCCTCGGATTGGGAAGGACACCAGCACTAAACCTACGTAAAACCTACGTACTACCGTCCTCGGATTGGGAAGGACGCCAGTGCTAAACCTACGTACTACCGTCCTCGGATTGGGAAGGACGCCAGCGCTAAACCTACGTACTCGCTACGTACTGTCCTCGGTTGGGAAGGGCACTTACATAAAACCTGCGTAAACCTATACTTACTACTATCCTCGGATTGGGAAGGATACTTATGATTACGAATAGTCTAGGGGATATATAACATGGGAAGCCCCCACCAATAGAACGTACTATCGGCCCAGTAGAGCCACATGTTACATACGAACTTACTATTACGCATTTACTTTCTGTGAACTCGCTCAACTAGTTGTTGATCCTCTGTTACATGCCTTGCAGGACCTTAGGTACTTATGGAGCTTGCACGGGAGGCGCAGTCGTTGTGGACAAGGATCGTGAATACTTGATTAGACATTATGACATTTCACACTTTATTGTGTTGGGTTTATTTATACGCTTCCGCTAAACAGTGATAACATATTTATGTTTTGGAACACCTCTCATATGGATTGGTTTGATTAAATTGCAATTACTTTTACTTTATACATTGTTCTATATGATTGGTGGCTTGATCCTGGTCAGTCACGCTCCCAAGCGGTGATACTCCGCAGGTGGATTTTGGGGGTGTGACACTAACTCTCATGAAACCTTCTCTTCGGGCATTCCTGTTCAAGCAAGGGAACCTTCATGAAAAGGTGACTAAACTCCGTGGTAATCTAGAGGCTATTCAGCGTGATATTGATAGTGATCCAATGAATGATTCTTTACGGTGTCAAGAAGCGTCCGTGTTGCGGGATTTTCAGGAGGCTCTTCTTGATGAGGAGAGATTTCTTAAACAGAAGTCTAAAGTGGAGTGGCTTCGGGCAGGTGATGCTAATACGGCGTATTTCCATACATCCTTAAAATGTAAAAATCATTTTAATCGTATTGAGGTGATTTCGGATTCGAGTGGAAATCTGTTTGAAGGAGATAATGTGGCTACGGCTTTTGTTAACCACTACGAGCATTTTCTGGGAGGTGAAGGTCAAGTTTCTTTATTACCTTCGCCGGAGCTTTTTTCTAATAAACTGAATCCTGAAACTGCAAATCATATGGTTCGTCCAGTCACCTTGGAGGAGATTAAATCAGCTATGTTTTCAATTGGGAATGATAAGGCTCCTGGTCCTGACGGTTACACGGCTGCGTTTTTTAAGAGTACTTGGCATATTGTGGGGAATGATGTCTCAAATGCTATTCTGGATTTTTTTAACACTGGAAATCTTCTGAAGCAAATGAATCACACGTTAATTGTACTGATTCCAAAGGTATCGTCCCCTTCAAGAATTACTGATTATCGGCCTATTTCCTGCTGTAATGTTATTTTTAAATGCATTAGTAAGGTCCTGGTGGATAGGTTGAAAGGTTTGTTAAGTCAGATTGTGAGCATAAATCAATCAGCGTTTGTTCCTGGTCGGAAAATTTCGGATAATATTCTTCTTACGCAGGAGTTGATGCATAATTACCATCGTAATTTTGGTCCCCCTAGGTGTGCTTTTAAAGTAGACATTCAGAAAGCGTATGATACGGTTGAGTGGGGATTTCTTAAAAATGTTTTGGTAGGGTTTGGTTTTAATGCTACAATGGTTGATTGGATTATGATGTGTGTTTCTACTGCCTCATATTCGGTTTGTGTAAACGGGAATATTCATGGGTATTTTAAAGGGAAAAGAGGTTTAAGGCAGGGTGATCCTCTATCTCCCTACCTTTTCACTCTTGTGATGGAAATTTTGAGTTGTATTCTCAACAATGCGACAAGGATTGATTCGTCTTTCAAGTTTCATAATAAATGTGAGAAGCAGAAAATTGTTAATCTATGTTTTGCAGATGATCTTTTCCTGTTTGCTAGAGGTGATGTAGCTTCGGCGAGATGTATTATGTCTTCTCTCACTCAGTTCACTCGCATGTCAGGTTTGGTTCCTAGTGCTCAGAAAAGTACGGGATTTTTTTGCAATGTTCCGAATAATGTTAAAAGGGATATATTGACCATCATGCCGTTTGAGGAGGGTACGTTACCGGTGAGATACTTGGGTGTTCCGCTTATTACTTCTAGACTGTTGTACAAGGATTGTAGTGTTCTTGTGGAACGGCTTGAAAAACGGATAGATAATTGGAAGAACAAAATGTTATCTTTCGCTGGCAGGTTACAATTAATCTTATCGGTTCTTTCTTCTCTTCATGTGTACTGGTCTTCGATGTTTATTCTTCCAGCAAGAGTAATTAAGGACTTGGAAGCGAAAATGCGTAATTTTCTTTGGGCTCAATCCTCCTCTAAGCGTGGTAGGTCGAAAGTTTCTTGGAAGGCGGTCTGTGTGCCTAAGCATGAGGGGGGTTTGGGCATTCGTCGAATTGCAGATGTAAATAGAGCCCTTATGGTGTCTCATATTTGGAGTGTCTTAACTAATCGGAATTCTTTATGGGTTGCTTGGATCCATTCGTATCGGTTAAAAGGTAGAAGTTTTTGGGATCACAGGATTCCTTCATCTTGCTGTTGGAGTTGGAGGAAGATGGCCCAGCTTCGGTCCTTAATTCGTCAACATGTTTGGTCTCAGATTGGGGATGGAAGCCGTACGTATGTTTGGTTTGATTTGTGGAGCGATATTGGTCCGTTATGTAATTTTTTATCGCCTAGAGTGATAACGCGTGAGGGTTTTTCTTTGAATGCCAAAGTGGCGGATGTCTATGCTGAAGGATCATGGCTGTGGTCGGATGCATGGAGAGATACTTTCCCTGTTCTTATTCAACTAGATTTTCTTCAAAGAAATTTGAATAATCTAGATCGTCTATTGTGGAAAGATGGAGATAATGTAGCTGAATATTCTTCGTCAGGGGTTTGGAATTCGATTCGGATAAGGGATCAGGAGGTGAATTGGGATAGCATTGTTTGGTTTTCACAATGTGTCCCTCGGCATGCTTTTTTGATGTGGCTTATTGTTCGGTGCAAGCTCATGACACAAGACAAAATCTTGCAATGGAACTATAACCGCGCAAATAATATGAACATGATGTGTTGCCTCTTGTGTTATGAGAATATAGATTCACATGATCACTTATTTTTTGAGTGCAAGTTTTGTTCGGATCTTTGGCATAAGGTTCGGTCTAAAGCTGGTATGCATAGAGTGGAAGCTAGATGGAACGATATTGTTGATTGGTTGGGCCGTCGGTCTCGGTCAAAATCAGCGACCAATCTGGTTAGTAGATTGCTTGTTGCAGCTTTGGCATACGGTATTTGGCAGGAAAGAAACAATCGTCTATTCAGAAATCATGCGAGACCACCGGATACGATGTTGAAGTATGTTTTAGAAAGCGTGAGGTACAAGTTGATGGGGCTTAAATTCAAGAACACAGTTAGAGTTCGGGAACTGCTGGCGAAGTGGGATATTCAAGACGCTGACTTGATTATGGAGAATGGCTGATTCCTTTTGTCTAGTGTCGTGTATGTCTAGATGAGTGTCTAGTTGTTGGTTTTCGTTTGATTCCCATTGTTGGTTGTTTTTCTTTTTGTTATACTTTCATGAGGTTTTATCTCATGTCTGAACTAGTAAGGATGTTACCTTACTACTTGTTTTTATTTTTGTGAATATATAAAATCACCGGGGTAACCCTTTACCAAAAAAAAAAAGGTGCAAATATGGGTAAAAATCCATGATGTCCCGATTGCTGCTTACACGGAGGATGGGCTTAGTTTGATTGCAACTACAATTGGTGAGCCGAAAGCTATGGATTCTTATACGTCATCGATGTGTATGGATATGTGGGGCCGTAGCAGTTATGCAAGAGCCTTAATAGAGGTGTCGGCTGATAAGCAATTAAGGGAGGAGATCACGTTAGCAATACCTGAACCTGAGGGGGAGGGGTTTATTAAGGAGTCGATGTCGGTTGAGTACGAATGGAATCCGCTGCGTTGTGCTCACTGTTGTGTATTTGGTCATTCTGATGATCATTGTCCGTACCAGCCTAAGATTCGGACAAGTGCACGGAATGTTATTAAGACTGGTAAGAAACCGGTGGTGGACGAGGAGGGGTATACAGGGGTTTATGGTAAGAAGGCTGCCAGGAAATCTGGATTCACGATTAACAAGCCTAAGCAAAAATTTGAGTACAGGCCCGTGGTAGCAAAGAAGAGTCAAGAGAAAGGGAGTGGGTCACGTGAGCCGATAGTACAATCGGCTAATCAGTTTGATATTCTTAATGATCCAAGTGTTATTGAGGTAGGGGAGAGTAGTAAGTCGGGTGATGCTCGGGTTAATGTGGAGGACGAGGTGGTGGATGAGGTTTATTCCGAGGGGGATGGGTACGAGTTGGATGAGTTTTTGAAGCAAGAGCACTCCTTCTTCAATAGTTATTAATGGTTAACATCGCCTCTTGGAATATTCGGGGTTTGAACCGCCCTATTAAGCAAGCTGAGGTTCGTCAAAATATCAAAGAGTTTAAGTTAAGTATGTGTGATGTTCTTGAAACCCATGTCGATCTGAGTAATCTTTCTAATATATGCAAGTCGGTGTTTCGTTCGTGGCATTGGTCTTCTAATGGGGCTCGTTGCAATAAAGGTACAAGAATTAATGTGGGTTGGAATCCCTATGTTTTTGATGTTATGGTGCTATCGCAGACGGACCAGGTTATGCACTTGCAATTGTTTTTTAAACAGGAGAAAAAATGATGTTTTGTTCGATTATCTATGCTGCAAATTATTATATTTCTCGTAGAGATTTATGGAGCCAGCTCTCGTTACATAAAGTGTTGGTCCGTGACGCTCCTTGGGCCATTCTTGGTGATTTTAATTCTGCTCTGAACTTGGAGGATAAATCTATGGGTTGTTCTTCTGTTTCGGCTAGTATGAGGGAGTTTCAGGAATGTGTTGCTGATATAGAGATGCTAGACGTGAATCGTTCTGGCATTCACTTTACGTGGAGCCAAAAACCAAGGAAGGGGATTGGGTTAATGAAAAAAATCGATAGAATCATGGGGAACTCGCAGTTCATAACTATGTTTCCGAATGCTGTGGCGTTGTTTCATCCAGCTAGGCTTTCGGATCATTGTTCGTGTGTGTTGAAAATTCAGGAACCTGGGAATCTAAAGCACAAGTCTTTCAAATTTGCTAATTTCTTGGTTCATAAGCCGGAGTTTCTAGACATCGTTAAGCGAAGGTGGGATACGTGTATTAATGGGGTGTTTCAGTTTTCGGTTGTAAAGAAGCTTAGGATGTTAAAGGCCCCTCTTCGAGTCTTACTGTTTAAACAAGGAAATTTGCATAATAAAGTTCAAGACTTGCGGGTTAAGTTGGATGGGATTCAGCGTAGTATTGATAATGATCCGTCTTCTGTTTTACTTCGAGAAGAGGAAATTAATACACGTCGTGATTATCAGGAAGCTCTTTTAGATGAAGAACGTTATTTGAAACAAAAGTCAAAAGTGGATTGGTTGGCGGCTGGGGACATGAATTCCGCGTTTTTTCACTCGTCTCTTAAAAATAAAGTTCATCATAGCCGTATAAATGTCATTCGTGATACTAGTGGCAACGTGTTTGAGGATGATTTGGTTCACGTAGCGTTTGTTAAGCACTATGAAAAAATTTTGGGTGGAACTGAAGACTCGTCTCTTATGCCAGCTCCAGACTTATTCACCAAGTCGTTGGATTTGAATGCAGCGGCTCATATGGTCCGGCCGGTCACTTCTGAAGAGGTTAAGAAGGCAATGTTTTCAATTGGTTCAGATAAAGCTCCGGGCCCTGATGGGTTCACTGCGGGTTTCTTTAAGGGTGCTTGGCCTATTGTGGGTAGTGAAGTGACGAAGGCGGTTATTGATTTTTTCGATACCGGTAAACTTCTTCGGGAATTAAATCATACGCTTATAGTGTTGCTTCCTAAGTCCTCTTCCCCGACAATGGTTACTGATTATCGTCCTATTGCTTGTTGCAATGTTTTTTATAAATGCATTAGCAAGATTATAGCTGATAGAATTAAAGTGGTTTTGGATGATCTCGTTAGTTTAAACCAATCAGCTTTCGTGCCTGGAAGAAGAATCTCTGATAATATTCTGTTAACCCAAGAGTTGATGCATAATTATCATCGGAACATTGGCCCTCCTAAATGTGCTTTCAAAGTTGATATTCAGAAGGCTTATGACACTGTTGATTGGAAGTTTCTCAAAAGTATTTTACTTGGGTTTGGGTTTCATCACAATATGGTTCACTGGATTATGCTTTGTGTCTCCACTACTACGTTCTCGATTTGTGTTAATGGGGAGGTTCACGGTTATTTTAAGGGTAGTCGTGGGCTTAGACAGGGTGACCCAGTATCTCCTTACTTATTCACCCTAGTTATGGAAGTTCTAACGGCCATATTAAATCATGCGGTAAGGATTGACTCTTCTTTTAAATTTCATAACAAGTGTGAACGCCAACAAATTATCAACCTTTGTTTCGCGGATGATTTGTTTATTTTTTCGAAAGGTGAGATTGCTTCGGCTAGATGCATTATGAAGTCGCTTGATTCTTTTGCTAAAATGTCTGGCTTGTTTCCAAGTGTTCAGAAGAGTACAGTTTATTTTTTGAATGTGCCATCTTATGTGAAGTCCGCTATTTTGAACCTTATGCCGTTTAATGAAGGTTGCTTGCCGGTGAAGTATTTGGGTGTGCCTCTTATATCCTCGAGGCTTCTTTATAAAGACTGTCAAATCTTGGTGGAGAAGCTGGAAAAACGTATTATGCATTGGAGGAATAAGTTACTTTCTTTTGCAGGCAGGTTGCAACTTATTGTCTCTGTTTTGTCTTCGTTACATATCTACTGGTCGTCAGTTTTTATGTTGCCGAACCGTGTGATCGTTAACTTGGAGGCTTTGTTGCGGAATTTTTTATGGTCCCAAGATAGTGCTTTTCAGAAAGGTCATGCTAAAGTTTCGTGGAAAACGGTTTGTGTCCCTAAACATGAGGGTGGTTTAGGGATTCGTCGGATAGGAGACGTCAATATTGCTCTTATGGCGACGCATATTTGGAGTATCCTTACGAACCGTCGGTCAATGTGGGTTGAATGGGTTCATGCGTATAGGTTAAGAGGCAAAAGCTTTTGGGCTTGCAAGGTTCCGTCTACTTGCTGTTGGTCTTGGAGAAAAATTCTTCAGCTTCGTCCTTTTATGAGAAACTTTATATGGTCCGAAATTGGTAATGGCTTAGACACCTCTGCTTGGTATGATACTTGGAGCGAATTAGGGCCTCTCGTGCAGATTTTATCTCCTCGGCTTATCGCTAATGCGGGGTTTGACATGAACTCTAAAGTGTCCGATGTTTATTCTGATAACTTATGGAGGTGGCCAGATGCGTGGAGGGATATTTACCCGGTTCTAAATCAGCTTGATCGGTTGTCTTTGGATCCGAACAAGTCTGATAAACTTTTGTGGCGTCATGGTGATGATAAACATGACTTTTCCTCTTCTCGCGCTTGGGATTCGGTAAGGCATCAGGAAGAACAGGTTAATTGGTGTAGTATTGTGTGGTTTTCACAGTGCATCCCTCGTCATGCTTTTCTAATGTGGCTTATCATGAGACGGAAGCTGCTTACTCAACACATACATGATGTGTTGTTTATTATGTTATGAGGATCACGACTCTCATCATCATTTATTCTTTGAATGTAAGTTTTCGACTAAAGTGTGGGTTATGGTTAGGCATAAGGTTGGCATGGATTTGGTTCAGCCGAAGTGGGATGAAGTTGTTAAGTGGTTGCGTGATCGTGCCAAGTCGAAATCCGTTAATGACTATGTTGCAAGACTGTTAGTTGCGGCTAGTGCCTATTTCATTTGGTAGGAGCGTAACGCTAGATTATTCAAGAATCAATTGCGGCCTCCGGAAACTATTGGTGAACTTATTACTCAACAAGTGCGGTATAAACTGATGGGAGCGAAGCTGAAGGATTGTGCTAATGTTCGAAGGTTGCTTGGGGATTGGGAGATAAAGGGGGCAGAATTTCAATATGATGGCAGCTGATTAACGATTTTATATGTGTTAGTTTGTCTAGGAGGTGGTTGTCTAGTGGCGTTACTCTTTAGTGGTTGTATTTGTTTGGTTTTGTTTTTTCTGGTTGTACAGTCTTAGGGCATGTCCTATGACTGAACTAGTGTAGGCTCTCTACACTACTTGTGTTTTTTGGTTGTGAATATATAAAATCACCGGGGTAACCCTTTACCCAAAAAACTAGCCTTAGCAACATGTGTCTGAACAGGTACAGTCACCTTCTCCAATGGAGACCGAAAAGATGTGCTACTTGCTGCCTATTTGGCCATGATGTCTCGTCCTGTCTGAAGGTAGAACCGGAGCTGCCCAAAAAAGTTTCCATTGATCAGGATGGATTTGTGACTGATAAAAGGAAAACGGCTAAACACGTTTTTCCACAGAAGAAGAAAAAGGCTAAATTTGTTTATAAACAAAAAACTAATCTTTCTGGGGCTGGCATGAGTAAGGGTGTTAATGGAGGTAATGGTTCGTCTGGTGCTGGTACGTCTGGAACGAAACAAGATGATGAGCTTCTCAATGGGAATGGCACGAGTAAGGGTGTTAATGGAGGTAACGATAGTAATAACAGTATTATAAAAATCCAGAACTCGTTTGCTGCATTATCTAGTGACGATACTTTGGAGGGGGTTACCTATGTGGACCTGAGCTATAAGAATGAGCCGATACGGATTCCGAATGATGATGAAGGGGTTATAGAGGACCTACAAACTGAAATATCAGATTTTATGGCTGCGGACAAGCATACAAAACCAACTGAGGGGGCAAGCACTCCCGGTCTAAAGGGTGTTAATGGGTAGTTTAATGGTTTGGAATGTTAGGGGCTTGAACCATCCCCTGAAACAACGAGAGGTTCGGAAATTAATTATTGAAAATCATCTTAATATATGTGCTGTTTTGGAGTCGCATGTTAACATTACTAATCTGGATAGAGTTTGCAAAGGGGTGTTCGGGAACTGGGAGTGGTATTCTAATAGTAGTAGTTGTTCAAGGGGTACTGTAACACCTGTGTCATTTCAACCATCAAACAAATGCCAAACCAATGAAATATTGTATTTCATACTTTGGACTTGTATAAATATGTGTATCTTTTGCACATATCAATTCTTGTTCAATTTCAAACTCTATAGCTTTCTGGAAGGTTATACGCGCACTAATGCGTAAATATAACCAGTTTAATGCAAAAAACACTCCGGAATAGTGACATATACTAAACATACCTTAAATAACCTTTACATAACTTATAAATAAGTTTTGAAGGCTTTGGTATGGCAAAAAAAAAACAAGTTAATTCGCTTACAGGGTCTAAAATTGACAAACTGCGAAAGTATGCCAATTTGAACTGTAACAGACCTTCCGGAACATGACCATAAGTTAAACATACCATAAATATCCTTTACATAGTTTAGAAATAGGCTTTGAGGGGTTCGGTGTGCTAAAATAAACTTTTGGGTCATTCAGGGACTAAAAGTGTCAAAAAGTGCACAAGTTTGCATTTTCGCGCATAACTTACGTTCTGAATACATCCGGACATCCAAAAATTTATGTAAGCACTAAAATATTTTATTTTAGTGTTCTCCATAAGAAAAATCCATTCGTCACGTCATTTGGATCGTTTTTCGCGCTTGTGCGCATTCCGTCGTAATTAAGCGAACATCGCGTTCGTACGACCAAACGAACCAACATCCGGCATATTTTTGATCATGTTTTGAGTTCCCTATACTTTAACTTCATTTTAGAGCCTTGAAATGAGGTTAACGGGGTTCAAACGCATCGAAAAAGGCCTTAAACACGTGCAGGGACCATTTCTGCCAACTTTGAAACATTTCTGAATCAGAGGGGTGCTAGCGTAGCGCGAGCCCTATAGGCTTTACCAGTCGCGCTACGCGACTGCCTATGCTGGACAGAAAACATGCAGAAATATCAGTTTTGCACTTTCGGGACCAGATTCGATGTATTAGCCGTTGTTTAATTCACAACCACACATTCTAACATGCTTAGTCAGCGGATAAGGATGGAATTTAGGCACCATAACTTTGCAACACATGTATGGATGGAATTTAAGCACCTAAACACCATAACTTTGCAACACATGTATGGATGGAATTTAAGCACCTAAACACCATAACTTTGCAACACATGTACGGATGGGATTAAGGCACGTTTTCCATGAAACGATCTTAACGGTTCGGGTATTCCTATAAATACCCCATACCCCCCATTGCTAAAATCACTAGAAACTTGATTTGAGAAACTCTAAGTTGAAACATTTGTTTCATACCTGAGATTTTTGAATCGAGTTTAGCATTCGGGGACCCTTCGTAAGTATTCTTTCGTTCTTTTCCTTATTTTACTGCTTTTCGAGTCAGAAAGTCAAACTTTGTTTGACTTTCAGCGTTGACCAGTAATGGTCAATGCGAAGTTCGTTTGAACTTCGCAACGTGAGTGTAATCACGTTGGTCATAGTCCCTTGGGACTATGCCCACTGATTACCACGTTGTTTAGGGTCGTAGGGTAAGCGATCTGATAAATCGCTTATACCTCGAACCTGACCCAGTTTGGTCGATCATTAGGATCCGACCAAACACATTATGTGACCATAGTAGGTAGGGAATAACCTTCCGAGGTTATACCCTATGGTCACATCGTTTAAGTAGTTGTATGATAGGTAGTTTATATGCCTTAGGTAAATTACCAGAATACCCTTTCCATGTATAATTGGTAATTAAGCATATGTAACCTAAACCTTTGTCACATAACTGATTATGTAATATGTTTAGGCATATAACACTTGTCATAGGGCTAGTTAGGCGGTCCGAACGCGTTTCACGCGAACGACGCGTTAAAGTAGCATAAGCTACCTAAACGGGTCGTAATGGGTCGAAATCACTTAGGTTAAGTTTCATTTAGTATGTAGGCTTTGTTAAACCAAATGACACGAGTCTCAACACTCGTTTGGTTTACAAACCCTAATGCTACCCGATCTTCCGATTTAGGTCCGGTTTATTAATGTAGTTACCTATAGTAGGTGCCGTTTGATTCCGTGATCTCTAGCTTTGCTTGGTGGTTATCCTAGGACTTCTGAGCAATCTCAAGTGAGTACATAGACCCCTCTTTTACTGTTTTCCAAACTGTTTTGGGGTGGAACACATGTGCCTACTTGTTACATTCATGCTTTCCCGTTTTCACATCATATACCTGCTATGTTCGTTAGTACATTATAGTACATGATTTCAATACACTTTATGCTATGTATGTCCATTATGTGCATACTTAGTACATTGTTTTTCATTGCTTTTCTGTTGCATATGCTTATCCAGCATATGAACACATAATACTACATATTGAACCGTTGTAAACATTTGACTATGTGAACCGTTGTAATCATTCGACTATGTGATCCGTTGATATCTGTGAACCGTTTGTATCTGTGATCCGTTGATATCTGTGAACCGTTTGTATCTGTGAACCGTTTGTATCTGTGAACCGTTTGTATCTGTGAACCGTTTGTATTTGTGAACCGTTTGTATCTGTGAACCGTATTTGACCATACATAAACATTTCTACTATTGTTAAACATTACTTTGGTGGTTTGGTTTGATTAAATGATTAAGTAACGATACGTGTGTAATATGATACAAGCATGGTGGATACGCCGCTGGTACTTCCTATATATAAGTGTTTGTATGGTATTACATATTGTAGCGTTATTTGAATCATTTCAGTTTGAGACATATAACATTTTATACAAATAACATACTTTTCACAAGACATTGTTTTACAAACAACTTATCTTATACAAACTCATTTTACTATGGTTATTCATTTAACCATACATTATTCACTTATTTATACATATCATCTGAACTCATTGTTTTTCAAATGATTTACAAAACAAAGCAAATTACAAGGTTCATGACTAAACATTTTCTCAAACATAAGTCATGGAACCTATTTTCACAAAACCTATGTATCTCACAGGCATTTTTATGCTGACGTACCTATTTTCACATGTGTTTTTCAGGAGCTGTTGCATAAGATGATCAAGATACACATAGGCAGACTTGGGCTTTAGTGACAATAAAAGATGCAAGACTAGTTAATTATGTTGTATTTCTTTGTTTGTTAAGACATTGTAACACCTTTAATCAATAAAACAAAACTTCAATTGCCATGGATTTGAAACAATTAATTCTGTTACAACACTCCCCGACGTTTCCGCCACGTTTTGTATGTTCTACGTGGTCGGGGTGTGACAGGTACTAGGATTATAGTGGGCTGGAATAAGGAGTTGGTGGACCTTATGGTGATCCATCAAACTGACCAGGTTATCCATGTGCAATCCCGTCTCAAGTCGGATGACAAGATCCTGTTTTGTTCGATTGTTTATGCCAAGAATAAGTACCAAGATAGAAGAGAACTGTGGGAAAACTTATGTATGCACAAAAACTTTGTTAGAGATAGGCCGTGGGTTGTAATGGGGGATTTTAACTCGGCGCTATCAATGGAAGATTGTATAGTTGGCTCTTCTACTATTACTATTGGAATGAGAGAGTTCTATGAGTGTGTCCAATGTAATGAGCTGGTTGATATCAAGAGCCATGGAATGCATTTTACCTGGAATCAAAAACCGAAACAAGGAATAGGAGTGGTTAAAAAGATTGATAGGATCATGGGGAACATTCACTTCTTGGATATGTATCCTGATGCTTATGCTCTTTTCCACCCTTTTCGTATTTCGGATCATACCCCTTGCATACTTTTCCTATCCAGATATAAACATAATCGGCCAAAACCCTTTAAATTTGCTAACTTCCTAGAAACTAAGGAGGGATCATCCAATGTGTTTCGAATGAATGGAGTAAGGAGGTTCAAGGGGTAACCATGTTTTCGGTTGTAAAAAAGCTCACCTCTTTGAAATCTCCTCTAAGACGACTTCTATACAAGCAAGGTAATCTCCATGATAGGGTTAAGTCTTTGAGGTTGAAGTTAGATGAGGTCCAAAAGGCTATAGATGCTAATCCGTTTGATGCTGGGCTAAGAGAGGAAGAGTCTATCCGTCTTAAAGAGTTCCGTTCAGCTTCTTATGATGAAGAGTGCTTTCTTAAGCAAAAAGCCAAAGCGGACTGGTTGGCGGCGGGTGATTCAAATACTAAATTTTTCCACAACTGTGTGAAAACGAGGAACGTGTGCAATAAAATCCTCCAAATCAAAGATATTAACGGAAATCAGTTTAAGGGTGATGATGTTTTTGCAGTGTTGGTTAGTCACTATGCTGATTTTTTGGGTACGGTGCATAATGTGGAAAAACTAGAAGTAAATGGTTTGTTCAGTAATAGTATGGATTCAAATGTTGCAGCCTCTATGATCCGTCAGGTTACTCGGGAGGAGGTAAAAAGTGCAATGTTTTCTATTGGTGAGAATAAGGCCCTAGGTCCAGATGGTTACACTTCGGCATTTTTTAAAAATTCATGGGAGATTGTCGGTGATGAGGTTACGAAAGCTATTTTGGAATTCTTTAATAATGGGAAGCTGCTGCAACAAATCAATCACACCATCATAGCGTTGGTCCCAAAAGTTACTACCCCTAATTCGGTAAGTGATTATCGGCCTATTTCTTGTTGCAACGTTCTTTATAAGTGTATCAGCAAAATTATTACTGATAGAATCAAAGGTAGCCTGGATTTTCTGGTGAATATTAGCCAATCTGCCTTTGTCCCTGGTAGGAAGATATCAGATAATATCCTTCTTACTCAGGAGTTAATGCATAACTATCACCTGAATGTTGGGCCTCCTAGATGTGCGTTTAAGATTGATATTCAGAAGGCTTATGATACAGTTAGCTGGTCCTTTCTGGAGGATATTCTGATTGCGTTTGGATTCCCTCTCAAAATGGGTAGTTGGATTATGACGTGTGTTAGTACTGTTTCATACTCTTTGAGCATTAATGGTAATCTTCATGGGTATTTCAAGGGCAAACGGGGGTTGAGACAGGGGGACCCGATATCTCCTTATCTATTTACTTTGGTTATGGAGGCTCTTTCGCTTTTACTACACAATGCAGCTACCTCTAGTAATGCATTTAGATACCATATCCATTGTAAAAAACAGAAGATTATAAATGTCACTTTTGCTGATGATCTGTTCATTTTTGTGAATGCTGATGCCGTTTCGGCTAACATAGTGAGAGATGCTCTTAATCGGTTTTCTATGGTTTCGGGCCTGATTCCCAATATGATGAAAAGCACGGCCTTCTTTGGTAACGTTCCCCATTCTATTAAAAGAGAAATCCTGAGCATTATGCCATTTCAAGAGGGTGTGCTTCCTGTTCGCTATTTGGGTGTTCCTCTAGTATCATCTAAGCTCTCGTATAAGGATTGTAAGGCGCTGGTAGAGAAAATGGAAAAGAAGATTGATAACTGGACGACAAAATCTCTATCTTTTGCAGGTAGATTACAGTTGGTTAATTCGGTCCTTTCGGCGATGCATACTTACTGGGCTACGGTATTCTTATTACCAGCTAAAATTGTTACAGAGTTGGAAAAACGTATGCGAGATTTTCTATGGTCTGGTAATTACCATAAGACTGTGAAGCCAAAGGTTGCTTGGAAGGTTGTTTGTCTTCCGAAGGATGAGGGAGGATTGGGTATTCGTAGCATATCGGATGTTAACTAGGCCCTCTTATCTTCACATGTCTGGAGCATCCTATCCAATCGGAAATCTTTATGGGTCCAATGGATTCATACTTATAAGCTTAAGGGTCGAAGCTTCTGGGAGATCCCTTGTAGAGGTCGTATGACATGGGGATGGAGAAAACTCCTTGCTAGTCGGACACTCATTCGTCCTTTCATGTGGAAAACTATAGGGAATGGTGCTGAAACTAATGCTTGGAGTGATACGTGGTGCAATGTGGGTCCTCTTCGTGCTTTTATTACTCCTCGGCTTATCGCTAATGCAGGCTTCAGCTTGCAATCATCTCTAGCTGATCTAGTGGATCGAGATGGGCAATGGAGTTGGCCGACTGCGTGGCTTAACCTGTTTCCAGTCTTAATTAACCTGGTGGTTCCTACTTTATGTGACAATTCTCGAGATAGGTTGGTTTGGAAAGACTTGGAAGGGAACAATCGTCCATTTTCTTCTTGGGAGGTTTGGAATAATATTCGGCATCATGCAAGTAAAGTGCAATGGGGGAATATGGTTTGGTTTAAACAATGCATTCCTAGGCATGCGTTCCATATATGGCTAGTTATTCAAAACAAATTGAAGACACAGGATCGGCTTCATGTTTGGGAAGCGGGAAGTGAAACAAATTTGAATCTTATGTGCTGCCCTTTATGCTGTTACAACAGGGATTCGAGAGACCATCTCTTCTTTGAATGCTCTTTTGCTACACAGGTCTGGAACAATGTTAGGAGTCTCACTAATATGGAAGATGTTAATGGAAGCTGGACCGATATCATGGCTTGGATGAACCACAACTCGTCCTTACAAAAGCCTGACAATTTTGTTAGTCGGTTGGTAGTTGCGGCTGCAACCTATTTTATATGGCAAGAACGCAACAGCAGGTTGTTTTCTCGGAACCATCGGACGGCAATGGTAGTGTCTCAGGAGATTATTAATACTGTTCGATTGCGGCTTATTTCCCTCAAGTTTAAACGGAGATTTAAAAATGGTAGCTTGGTGGAAAAGTGGAAGATTCCTGGAAACAATTTAGAGATTGATCCCGGCTAGTTAGTTGTCTTTGTTTGTAGTTTGTTTTTGTTTTTGGCCGTGTTTGGTTTGTTAGCTGGTTTGTGGCCTTGTGTGCCTAGTTGTGTTTTTTTGTGGGATGTTTATTCCTAGTGTTGGTATGCCAACGCTAGTTTGGGTGTGGTAACTCAGCCACACTACTATTTTTATGGTTTGATTTATAAAATTCACTGGGGTAACCCTTTACCCAAAAAAAAGGGACTACCTTTTTGCCTCGACGGGGAATTGTCCAGCAGCAGGTCACGGAACCAAGGATGATTAATGTGATTGATGAGTTGACAAAGATTACGATGCCGGTTGACTTGGGCTTTAAACAGGACCATGCTGATGAACTAGGATGCAACAATGTTAATAACAAAGGACCAGTTATCCATCCAGATCTGAAGGATAACCGAAGTAATGTGCAATCTTATGCTGAAAAATTGGCCACATTCAAACCTACTCAAAAGGTAAACTTTCGTTTCATGGAAAATTCCAAAGCTGTTGAAGACGTAGAAGTAACTATACCAATTGCGTCGGTAAGACAGGTTCAGGATAGATTTACTAATGTGCTGTTCGGGTATTTTCTAGGGAAGAGACTAGCGTTTCCAGTGGTTGAATACTATGTTAGGAATAGATGGGAGAAATACGGGTTGCAAAAGTCCATGATGAATGGAAAAGGATTTTTCTTTTTTAAGTTCAACTCTAAGGAAGGAATGGATCAAGTGCTTCAAGATGGTCCGTGGCTGATTAGGAATATTCCGTTATTCCTGAAGCATTGGTCTCCGAATACAGAATTGAAAAAAGAAGAGTTAAAGAAAATTCCAGTTTGGGTTAAGATGCATGACGTTCCGTTGGCAGCCTATACGGAAGATGGATTGAGCCTGATTGCGTCGAAGTTAGGTACTCCAAAGGTGCTTGATAATGAAACGACCAAAATGTGCATTGACTCGTGGGGAAGAAGTGGTTTTGCAAGAGCTATCATTGAATTGGATGCTGAAAAGGAATTTAAGGATAGTGTTACTGTTGCTATACCGAATATCGAAGAAAGTGGCTTTCTTAGGAGCAATGTCAGAATTGAGTATGAGTGGAAACCTCCTAGATGCAGTACATGTAATTTGTTTGGTCATGGTGATGATGAATGCCCGATGAGAATCAACGACAAACCTGAAACGGGAGGGAATGAGAAGGACAAAATGGATGATCAAGGGTTTCGAAGTGGTACGAGTAGGAAAAAGACTGTGAAGCAGCAATTACAAGTTAAGGAGAAACAGAAGTTTGTTTATAGGCCGAAGAAAATGGGAGATAAGGCAGATGTGAACAAACCGAGCTCCTCAAAAAATCCTAATATTGTTATTAGTAACCCATTAAGTGTTCTAAACGATATGGACGGTGAAGGGGTAGTGGAACCGGATGAAGTGAGATTGAAGATGGATGATGGTATGTCAAAATTCATGGAAGGTAACCAAGGTGATAACCATATGAAAACAGGTGCAAGCACACCTGCTGAAAAGGTTATCAATGGATAGTATCGCTGCTTGGAATGTGAGGGGCCTGAACCATCCCCTGAAACAAAAAGAGGTTCAAAAATTTGTTAAAGGTAATGCTTTGCAGGTTTTAGCTATCTTGGAATCGCATGTTAAGGTGGATAATCTAAACAAAGTGTGCAAGAATATATTTCGGAATTGGGAATGGTCTTCAAATGGTAGTGTGTGTAGCAAAGGAACTAGAATCATATTGGGTTGGAAAGTTGAAAGCGTTGATGTTATGGTGTTACATGTTACAGATCAGATTGTTCATACCCAGATAGTGTTCAAAAAGGACAAACGGATGATGTTTGTTTCGTTTGTGTATGCTAGCAATAGTGATATGGAACGAAAAGACCTTTGGGCCTCTCTAAAATTGCATAAAGGGGTGGCAAAGAATCATCCTTGGGTCATAATGGGGGATTTCAATGTTACCCTCAATCTAGAGGATATTTGTATGGGATCCTCTTCCGTTAGCTCTGCTGTGAAGGATTTCAAAGATTATGCAAATTGTATTGAAATGCTTGATGTAAAGGCACATGGTATGCATTATACTTGGAACCAAAGACCGAAAAATGGTGTGGGAATCAGGAAAAAGCTGGATAGAATTATGGCCAATGTTAAGTTTGTGGATACTTTTGTGGAGGCCTATGCTAGTTTTCTTATGGAGTTTCGGATCACTGCCCGTGCGTTTTAAAAATTATTCAGTCTAGCCGTTATAACCGAAACCATTTAAATTTACTAACTTGCTGGCTCACAAGAAGGAATTCATGGATGTGGTAAAGGCGGGGTGGGACGTGTCGGTTGATGGAGTCCCTATGTTTCGAGTTGTAAAGAAGCTTCGGGGATTGAAACATCCGTTAAGAGTGCTGATGCTCAAGCAAGGTAATCTTCACAAAAAAGTGTTGGATATTAAAAATGAGCTTGATAGGGTTCAGACCAGATTAGATGCGGATCCTTTCAATATGACGATCAAGGAAGCTGAATCCTTATGTGTTAAGAAGTACCAGGATGCTCTTTTGGATGAGGAGAGGTTTCTAAAACAAAAATCTAAGCAAAAGTGGCTGGAAGTTGGGGATTCAAATACGGCTTTCTTTCACAATGTTGTGAAGTGCAGGAACCATTTTAATAAAATCCATGTCATCAAAGATGTGTCCGAAAATATTCATGAAGGTGATGGGGTTGCTACAGCTTTGGTTAATCATTTTCGAGTGTTCTTGGGTACCGAAGGGGGTATCATCAATAGGGTGGATCATGGTATTTTCTCAACTAAAATCAACTCTCAGGTGGCGGATTTCATGTGTCGGCCGATCACTCATGTGACAACCCGAACTCTCAAGGATTGTGCCTTTCTGTTTTGTGATCCTGATTTCCTCTTTATTCCTTTTTGTCACGTTAGTCGTTAAACTATTGTGCTAGAAACTTGTTAAAATTTCAAACATGAACAAGGAGGACTAGTTGCGTGTTTGGGCTACATGTATTTGGGCCGCACACACACGGGGTGTATCTGGGCCGTGACATGTGATTGACTAGCTACCCACCTCCTCTTGTTTCTAAACCCGTTGGCCCACATAGGTGATACTAGGCCGATCATGCAAGTCCAAAGCCCAAAACTTTGTTGTAGACTACATAGTTGTGAGTTGTCGTGTGTTAATTGTTAAACGTGTTAAATGCCTAGATTAGTTGAACGTCCGCTCTAGTCGCCTAATGTACCCACACTAGTAATGATATGCACCCTTGGCCCAAAACTTCTATTAATTGAGTTATGTTTCTTGGCCAAAAAGAAGCCCAACATGGCCCGATAGCTTCCTGCCCATATTTACGCAAGGAATATGGTTCACATATTAATTATTTAGCAAACATTACACAAAAGAAAAACCCTAATCACTCTCTCGCTCCTCCTTCGAATTCGGCGGCTGCACACCCATAATCTCCACATCTTGGTAGGTAAGCTTACTTATGATTGGTTTAGATTTCAAATATGTTGACTTGTGAATTGGCTGCCATGTGCGTTGCATTATAACATGTTACTTGTGATGGGATGAGATTTCAAATGTGTTGACTTGTGAGTTTGCCTGCCATGTGCGTTACATGATTTCATGTGATGATTGTTGATTTTTGTCATTAATGCATGCTAGTATCATCATCGAATCTCCACATCTTGGTTAGCAAGTTTATGTGATCTGAATAGACATGTACATGTGGTAATATATGTAGGTACTGTATGCTTGTGATAGTGGATCGATGATTAATGATATCTTATGATCTTGGTATGTTGATCGCGTAATGCTTATGACACTCGAATCGTATGTAACAAATCGTTAGAATGTTAGGATGTGGTTTGTTGGTAACACAAATAAAGTGAATATGTGGGTTAGGAATGCATGTTAGTGATGATACGTATGATTGTCTGATGTGTGTGGCAAACTTGGAAATATTGTTGAAGTATGATTTGATAATGGCTTGCTAGAATTACCGACCAATAGATGAAATAGAACCATGTATGTTATGTAATATTTGCAAATAATAAAGAAAAGTATCTGATGCTATCACATACACACTTGATGGATTAATTCAAGATTAGGCCATGCACATGTTTGATTGGACTGTCTAGACTTTGGGCTGTGCATTTCTTTTAATTCACACCCTTGGGTATGGGCCGCACTAGATTGGGCAAGGCAGATTAAGTGACTTATATGGACATGAGTGTTTGAACATATGTACATTTGTGATGGGTCGAGTGGTGTTGAAACCACTTTACATTGGGCTGGCATGACAACGGGCCGCACCTCAAGATTAGCGGATCTGTTTAAATTGGGCCGAATATGATTAAAGGTTGGGCTGGTAGTGTTTGCGTATAAAACTATGTATGTATGTGTGATGCAAGTTGGAATCATGACATGCTTAAGTAATAATCTGAGGGCACTAGGCGAATAAATTTACGGTCACGACTTAAACTATATGTATGTGCGTTATCTGTCCATTAAATGTGCTTCATGTGAACGATGAATGTGTGAATTAATCGTACATAGAGCTGACTGTTATCGGTACTCGTGATAGGACGTATTTGATCAATTGTTATGCAAGTAAATAATCTTACCGAGCAAAACTAAGGTGAGTTCACTACATTCGAGCATGCGTCCCAGTGGTTGGGGACAGTCAGTGGGTATCCCGTGGAGGGATAAGTCTTTTGGGTAAAAACGGGTATATTGGTTAATATTCTCACCTATCAATCTTGTAAGTCCCTTATTATGTTACCTGGAGGGTAACGGGTATTAGTTGGTAGCGCTACTTAGGTTTGGCACCCTCACACCGCTCCTAGATAGGACGGATGTGAACTAATGACCCAGTCGGGGCCCAGTACTAGATAGGAGTACGTGGGAAGGGCAGTCATATATTTCAGGAGCCGTCTTGTTCGGAATTGAGATATTAACAATATTACTTGCATTGGTTATTGAACTGTTTTACATACAACTGGTAACAAACGTTTTCTAAAACTGTGAACTCGCCAGCTTTGTCTGATACACTTGTTACATGCTCGCAGGTCATTAGGTACTTGGGAACAGGAACTTGCTGGCTGGAGGGTGTGAGTGGTCATGGTTGCATTGATGGGTTTATTTATCAAACATTTATTTATTATGGTTGTTTGGAAAGTATTTACATTATGTTACGTTAACGCTTCCGCTGAACTTGATGGTTTTTGAATTGCTTATGTTTGGATTTTATTACTATTAAATGATGAAACTTTATTTTAAACTTATGGATTCAATGTAATTGGTGGCTCATTACTAGTGGTCACACGCCTAATAGGGACACTCCCTAAGTGGTAATTTGAGGGTGTGACAACTCAAGATGAGGTAAAAAATGCTATCTTTTCTATTAATGAGAATAAAGCTCCTGGACCTGACGGGTTTACATCGGAGTTCTTTAAAAAGGCGTAGCCAGTTATTGGTAGTGAGGTTACTTCAGCTGTTATCGATTTTTTCGAAACGGGTAAAATGCTACAAGAGATAAACCATACTTTTCTTGCTTTCATCCCTAAGGTTTATACTCCTGGTGTTGTGATGGACTACAGGCCTATCTCGTGCTGTAATGTAGTTTATAAAGGAATAAGTAAGATAATAACTAGCAGGATTCTTGAAGGTCTTAATGGTATTATTAGTGAAAACCAGTCAGCTTTTGTCCCTGGAAGGAGAATTTATGATAATATAATGCTAACACAGGAGCTTATGCACAATTATCATCGCCAGATTGGTCCTCCAAAATGTGCTATGAAAGTGGATATTCAAAAGGCCTATGACAGTTGATTGGAGGTTCTTATGTGATGTTTTGCATGGGTTTGGGTTTCATCAACGGTTTATCAGCTGGTTTATGGAATGTGTCACGTCTACCTCTTTCTCTTTAAGTATTAATGTCAATATTCATGGATACTTTAAAGGTAAACGAGGATTAAGACAGGGTGATCCGATGTCTCCTTACTTATTTACCATGGTCATGGAGGTCTTAACATTGATTCTTCGAAAAGATGCTGACTTGGATACTTCATTCAGGTTCCACAATAAATGTGAAAAACAGATGATTATCAACCTTTGCTTTGCTGATGACTTACTCTTATTCGCGCGAGGGGAGGTCAACTTGGTCAAAGTTATAATGGGATCCTTACAGAAGTTCGAAGAGGTTTCGGGTTTGGTCCCTAGTAACTCTAAAAGCACTGTCTTCTTTTGTAATGTGCCGAACCGTGCTAAGTCTAGAATATTGGAGTTAATTCCGTTTGAGGAAGGTAAGCTTCCTATCAAATATCTCGGAGTTCCCTTGTTGGCTTCTAGACTTTTAGTTAAAGACTGTAAAGTGCTGGTGGAACGAATGAACAAGCGTATATTAGACTGGAAAAATAGATTTCTATCTTTTGCGGGTCGGCTTCAGTTGGTTATCTCTGTTCTCTCATCCATACATGTCTACTGGGCCTATGTTTTTGTTTTACCGGCGAGTATTATAAAGGAGTTGGAGAACAAAATGAAATGGTTTTTGTGGGGTTATGGCACAGCTTCGAAAGGTCGAGCGAAAGTTGCTTGGAAGGAGGTTTGTCTTCCAAAAATTGAAGGTGGGTTGGGGATCAGGCGAATTTCTGATGTAAATAAGTCTCTTATGGGTAGGAATTCTTTGCGGACTACTTGGGTCGAATTACACAGGCTCAAAGGCCATAGTTTATGGGATATTCCGGTTCAAGGGAGCGCTCCATGGGGATGGAAAAAATTGCTAAGTTGTCGGTTGTTCTTTCGGGATTACTTTTGGACTAAAATAGGTAATGGCCAAAATACATTTGTTTGGTTTGATAAATGGTGTGATGAATGTCCTTTAGGGAACGTGATTACGCCCAGGCAAATGGCGAGATACGGGTATAATGTGACGACCAAGGTAGCGGATGTTATTAAGCATGGATTATGGTCGTGGCCGGAAGATTGGAGAACTATATTTCTGATTTTGTTTCGGCTGCAATCTTGTCATCTTTCGAATGCAAAGGATCAGGTTTTGTGGCGAAACTTTGAAAGGAAATTAGTGCCGTTCGCTTCTAAAGAGGTGTGGGATACCATTCGGGTTCGAGATCATCAACATGCTTGGGCGGACATCGTCTGGTCGTCTTTTAACATTCCAAAACACGCGTTCACATGTTGGTTGATATTCAAAGGGAAGCTTTGGACGCAAGATTGTATTCTTAGGTGGAATCACACGGTTACTGGCTCTATGAATCAGATGTGTTGTTTACTGTGCTATGCAGGTCTAGAGACTCATGATCACTTATTTTTTCAATGCCCGTACTCTTCAACGGTGTGGAATATTGTTTGTGACAAAGTAGGTATGAACTCGGTGCAACAAAGATGGGAAGACATAGCAAACTGGCTGGGAACGAGAGCCAAATCCAGATCTATATATCTGATTGCTAGTAAACTAGTGGTTGCTGCCTCGGCTTATGTGATTTGGAGTGAAAGAAATGCTAGATTCTTTAGTAATCGATTAAGACCTCCTGAGAAGATTTCAGAAGTTATTATTAGCACGGTCCGAGCCAAGTTATTATCATTCAAATACAAAGATTCGGATAATGTGAGGCGTTTCTTGGAAGAGTGGAAGATTGAGGGGGCGGATTTTTATGAGGAAACCTGAAGACCATAGCTAGTATTTGTCTCTAGTTTGTTTGGTTTGATTGGTTGTTTATTTGTTTACTCTCTTGTGGTATGTCACGGAGAGAACTAGGGGGTATGTCAGCCTTCCTACTTGTTTTGTTTTGGTTATGTTATAAAATCACCGGGGTAACCCTTTACCCAAAAAAAACAATCACAGATTCAGTCGTTACCCACCTAACCCACGCATAACCATGGGTGCAGTCTGATAACGGGATTTGTCAGATCCTATGGTACCATAACCTAATACTGGTCGGTTCGGCCAAAACTAATGAATGTTATTCGTTATGTAATTACAACCAACAAGTTTATCCACATTATCGAAATCGTTATTAATTTAATATAAACCATTTTAATCATTTTCGAAACCATCGTTAAAAACATCGAAATCATTCAACACATATGAATCACCCCAAAACAATCGAAAACAGGAAAATAGGGGAACTATGTACTCACTCGAGAATGCTTAGAAGTCTCGAATAACCAAGCAAAGCTAGAGGGATCACGGAAATCAATCGACACCTAATATAAGTAACTAAGTAAATAAACCGGACCTAAATCGGAAGATCGGATAGGATGAGGTTTCGTAAACCAAATTAGTATTGGAACTCATATGATATGGTTTAACAAAGCCTACATACTAAATCGAAACCTAACCTAAGTGCTTACGACCCATTACGACCCGTTTAGGTAGCCTACACTACTTTAAGTCGTTTGCGAAAAACGTGTTCGGACCGCCTAACTAGTCCCATGACAAGTATTATATGCCTTGGGTTTTCTTGTCCGTTTTTTGTTTCTTCGATTTTCTTCACTGTTTTCTTTGGATTGCTTATGGATTTCACCCCTAAGCATGAGTCTGTTCATATTCCCCCTGATCCTCCAACGGATTCAAGGGTTGGGGGTTTTTCGATTGAGCCCGATGGTCTTGTGTTTTCTAATGGGAGTAACTTTGGGTTCGGTGGATCGAAGGAGGATTTGAAGATGAATGATGCTGGTTTGGGATGGTCTAATCGTATTAGGGTTTCAGAGGTCCCTGTTGGTATGGATTCAGGTATTATTCGTTCTATTATTCTTAGGGAGGCTGATATGGTTTGTTTGGGGAATGTGTTGGGGGATAACTGGAGATCTAGGGTTCTGAATGAGAAACTTGTGTTCAATAACTCGGATCTGAAGGTTTCTTTTAGTGCTGATGCAGGACTGGATGGGTTTAAGGTTGATTGTCCTGTGAATTTGATTATAGAAGGGTTGGGTAGGGGGACGGTTATGATGAGGTTTGTTCTGATCAATATGGGTCTGTGTTAGAGGTTTTGGCTAAGCTAGTTAAGTATGGGGGTAGGACAGATGGGAAGGATTTGGTTATGAAAGAGATGGGTGGTAGGACTAAGTTCCCTCAGTTAGATCCTAATATCAATGTGTTTGACCTAAATGCTGTTGGGAGTTTTGAGACTATGGAAAAGAGGAAGAAGAGGTCTATCAGGAATGAGGGGTTAAAAGTGAAGGCAAGCAAAGTTATGTGGGATGATAAGTCGTTTGTGAAAGTTCCGATAGAAGGAAGTGTGGTTGGAAAAGATGAGGTGTTGCCTGATGGGGCTTGTGCTCATGAATTGGCTGCTTCTTTGGTGAGTTTGGGGAATAAGGGTATGAATAGAGATGGGATGTTGAGAAGTAGTAGAAGAAGTGGATTCAATGATAATGCTAGAATGTTTAGATTTTCTGTGGCTGCGTTAAACTTTTCGTTTAATCCGGGTTCTAAGGATGGAAAAGTGAAGGAGCCTGTTCCTGAGTTTAAAGCGAGTGGGGGGAAGAATATTAGTGGTACTATTGGGATTGATAAGAAGGGTATTGGTGTGAAGATGGGCGGGGATAAGATTAATAAAAGAGTTTCTATGAAAAAGCTAATTCAGCTGCTGAAAATAGTCCGTATCGTATTTCTAAAGTTGATCTGCCTCTTATTAACAGTTTGACACCGACTGTGAAGTCTTTTCTGAACTCTGTTAAGTTGAAGGATAATGTTGTGTTTACTGCAACCAGAAGTGCTATTAAGGGGAGTGAGAAGTAGAAAGATAATTTATCCTATGCAGCTACTGTGGGTGAGTCAAGGAATGTGATGACTGAGAAGGTTCAGTTTTACCCTCCAAAAGTTTTGGAGAATGGTGAAAAGGTGGCTGTGATTAAACCTGAGAAACTTGCAGAAGCCAAAAAAGTTTATAGTGCTTATTTGTATGGGTATTTTGTGGGGTAAGATTTGCCTATTGGTATGGTGAGATATCATTTGTATAAGATGTGGAAGAAGTTTGGAATATTGGATATTTCAACTAATAACAATGGGATTTTCTTTTTCAAATTCAGAAATGAGGTGGGAATGATTAATGCTGTTGAAAAGGGGCCTTGGTTGGTGAATGATATTCCTCTATGTATCAAGAAATGGGAGGCTGGTATTTGTTTGGAGAAGAAGGAACCGTCTGAGATTCCGTTATGGGTAACAATTCCTAATTTACCGTTGGAATTATGGAATTCTGAAAGTATATGTAGCATGCTTAGTTGTATTGGAAACCCGATCATATTTGATAAGATTACTACTGAAAGATGTGGGCTAAAAGAAGGACCGCCTGGGTTTGCGAGAGTGTTAGTGGAAGTGGGTGCTGATACTGTCTTGCCTGAGTTTGTTAAAGCGTATTATCCTGAAGATGATGGAAATCCGACGTTTATAAAAGAAATAAGAGTGGCTTATCAAATAAAAGTTAAGAAGTGTTCAGTGTGTAAAGATTTTGGACATGATTTTGAAACATGTACCAAGAGAATCATGTCTGAGGATGAGTTCAGTGTTAAGGCAATGAAGTTATTGAATGATATTAAAAAGGCTGGAGATCAATCTTTACCTGTTTCTGGTGTGGATTCTGCTGGTTATCAAGTGGTTGGGAAGAATAACAAAGTCATCAAACCGGTGGATAGTAAGCAGGGGTATATGCAAGGGAAAGGTAATGTGTATAAGAGGGTTCAAGGTGGTGGAAATAGAATGGGTAATCCTGGGAATGGAGGTAGAGTGGGTAGTGGAGGGGCTAGTACTTCTGGGGTAAAAAATGATAAAGGGGAGATAATAAATCAAAGGAATGGTGAGCAGGTGAAAAGTAATGCTGGAATGAGGAAGGGTGGGGTGGAAAATGGGGTGAAACAGGAATTCAGGGTTAAAAGTCAGGGAGCTGGTAATGCTAAGAAGGGTGTAGTTAGTGGTGAGAATGTGGTTAAAGTTGCGAATAGATTTGATGTTTTGGGGAAAGAGAATATGGGGGGGGGGAGATGAATGAAGAGATTGGAGGGGTGAATAATAAAAATGTGCAGAATAAGGGCATGAATGTTGATAAGGGGAAGCATGGGATTAATAACATGAATGTGCAAGAGAGAGTTTTGAAGCCAGTCAAAATTGTGGGAAGTGAGAATGTTGATCAGGGAAAGAATGATAGTTTGATTGGTAAAATTGAAACAAAAGTTAATACGAAGTGTGGTTATTTTAAAATGAATGAAGAGCAGTTTAATGAAGTGTCTCATTATGTTCTTAATAAGATTTGTCCTGCAAATGATACTATGCTGAAGTGGAATATTGGTCAGAAAAAGTTATTTTTTGAGCAGTGGGATAAAATCATGTTTCAAAAAGTGGTGGATTCTGGTGAGGTAAAGTCTAAGGGTGATGAGATGGCAGTGTCTATGAAAGATGATGGGGATATTATTACTGATGAGCCTGCTCATATCTTGAGTAGCTCAGTTGATGGGGTTTGTTTGCAATGAAGTTACAGATTATGGCTTGGAATGTGAGGGGACTTGGGTTAAATGAGCGTCAGTCTGAAGTTAGAAGGTTATTAAAAGATAACAAAGTTAATGTCTGTGGTTTGGTTGAAACTAGGGTGGGTTGTGAAAACATTGCTAATGTGGGGTTGAAAATAAGTAGAAGATGGAGCTGGTTTTCTAATGCTAATCGGTGTGGTAGTTGGGTTAGAATTTTGGTGGGATGGGACCCTAGAGTGATTGATGTGACTATTTTGGATTATAATGAGCAGGTTATTCACTGTAAAATAAAAGTTGTTGGGGAAGAAGAAGTGCTGATGTGTTCGTTTATTTATGGTTTTACTAAAGTTGCTGGGAGAAGATCTTTGTGGGATAATTTGCGGGAGTTTAGTAGGGATTTGCAGGAAGTTCCGTCGGCTATTTTGGGAGATTTTAATGCTATTCTAAATCCTGATGAGAAGAGTAATGGGCATAAGAGAGTTAATTATGGGATGGAGGAGTTTAAAGGGTGTGTTAATGAGCTGCATGTTGTTGATATTTCGATGTCGGGATTGTTTTTTACGTGGAATCAAAAACCAGGGAATAGAGGAGGTATTCTTGAAAAGTTAGATAGGGTTATGGGTAACCAGAAGTTTGTTGTGAAGTACCCGGCTGCTTATGCTAAGTTTTTACCTTTCTATTCTTCTGATCATGCTCCTGCTCTTCTTGTTTTGGGTTCTGATTATAAGGCTAAGCCTAAGCCGTTTACGTTTTGGAATTATTTGGTGAATAAAGATGAGTTTCTGCCTATTGTTAAAAAGGGTTAGGAAAATAAGTTTGTGGGTTGCAAGATGTATGTGGTTGTATCAAAATTAAAAGCGTTAAAGAAGCCGTTGAGAAAGTTGAATTTCTGTCAGGGTAATTTGCATAAAAAGGTGGATATGTTAAGAAGTGAGGTGGAAAGGATACAGAAGGAAATTGTATTGGATCCTTTGAATGATGAATTGAGGGTTAAAGAGGCTGTTTATGTGGCAGCGTATAAGGAAGTTTTAATTGATGAGGAATATTTGTTGAAACAAAAAGCTAGAGTTCATTGGTTAAAGGTGGGGGATCAAAATTCGAAGTTTTTTCACCAATCTATGAAGAATAGGGAATGCAGAAATAAAGTTAATTCTCTAGAGGATCTGGAAGGTAATGTTTTTTTCTGGGGAAAATGTGGGGGAGGTTTTTGTGAAATATTTTAAGGGTATTATGGGATTGGCAGCTGATGTTAGTAGGATTGATGATCCGGGAAGTTTGTTCATTAATAAGTTAAGTATCGGGGAAGCAGAGCAACTTATTTGTAAAGTTAGTAGGGAAGAGGTGAGAGAAGCAATGTTTCAGATTGATGATGAGAAAGCACCTGGGCAAGATGGGTATACAGCAAAATTCTTTAAAGCTTCATGGGGTGTTATTGGTGAAGATATTACTGATGCTGTGATGGAATTTTCTGTAATGGAAAGTTATTGAAAGAGATCAATGCTACCATCATTTCAGTGGTACCTAAAGTTAAAGTTTTTTTTGGGTAAAGGGTTACCCCGGTAAATTTTATAAATCAAACCAATAAACAACCAAGTGAGGAAAAGAAACGATCCTCAGTTCTCTAGCATGGCATTCCACACTAGAGTAGACTAAAAAAAACAAGCACATCAGGCTAAACAAGTCAACAATACAACTAGACGCATTAAACAAGTCAACCTAAAGTTAAAGTTCCTAATGTGGTGAATCAATTCAGGCCTATTGCATGTTGTAATGTTATTTACAAATGCATTAGCAAGGTTTTAAGCAATAGGTTGAAGAATGTGTTGGGAAAACTGGTATGTAATAATCAGAGTGCTTTTGTTCCGGGTAGGCTGATCAGTGATAACATAATGTTATCACAAGAATTAGTTAAAGGTTATGATTGGGCTAAGGGATGTCCGAGGGTTCTTTTAAAAGAGATTTGCAGAAAGCGTATGATTCTGTTGATCATAGGTTCCTTGAAGAATGTTTGGTGAATTTTGGGTTGCATAAAAAATTTATTAGCTGGATTATGGTTTGCATGACGTCTGTTCATTATTCAGTTGCTTATCAATGGAATTTGTATGGTTTTTTTAAAGGAAAAAGAGGTTTGAGGCAGGGGGATCCTATCTCTCCATATTTGTTTACTTTGGTAATGGAGGTGTTAAATTTGATGCTTATAAGAAGAATTGAGGCTGCTGAAGGTTTCAGTTACCATTGGAGGTGTGATAAGTTGAAACTAACTCATTTATGCTTTGCCGATGACCTGCTTATTTTTTATGGGGCGGATATTGGATCTGTGAAGGTTATAAAGGATGCTTTGAATGAATTCAGTTATGTGTCTGGTTTGGTTCCCAATATGAATAAAAGTGATGTAATTTTTGGTAATGTTGATGAGAAGGTTCAGAAGTTAATTCTTGATATTTTACCTTTTAGAGTTGGAGTTTTCCTATGAAGTATCTGGGGATTCCGCTTTCTTCTAAGAGGCTGTATCAGAAAGATTGTAAAGCGTTAACTGATAGAGTGAAGGGGAGGATTTCTGACTGGAAGGTTAAGTTTTTATCCTTTGCTGGTAGAGTTCAGTTAATAAAATTTGTCTTATCTTCTATCACTATATATTGGGCTTCGTTGTATATCCTTCCTGTTGCTATCAGTGAAGAAATTGAAAGGCTGCTGTGTGGTTTTTTGTGGAGTCAGGGGAGGGGAAATAAGGGGATAGCTAGAGTTAAATGGGAGGAAATTTGTATGGCTAAATGTCAAGGAGGATTGAATATCTCTTCTCTAAAAATCCAGAATATTGCTTTGATGTCGAAGCATATGTGGAATGTTTTGTCTAATAAGGATTCTGTATGGGTGAGGTGGGTTGGAAAATACAAATTATGCGGTAAAAGTTTTTGGGAAGTTAGTGAGACTAGTGTTGATTCTTGGAGTTGGAGGCAAATTTTGCAGCATAGAAGTATGTTTAGCGAAAAATTCTATGCTGTGATAGGTAATGGGAAGGGTGTGAGGGCATGGCTTGATCTTTGGCATGAAAAGGGTATTCTTCTGAATAGTATTAATAGGCGTGATATAAAGGCTGCGGGTTTTACTATGAATACTAGAGTTGCTGAAATTTTTGATGGCAAAGAATGGAAGCTTCCTAAGGAGTGGTTCTCTAAATATCCTTGGTTAGTTTCTTCTAATATTTATCAGTATAATGCTTTAAGAGAAGATAAGTTTATGTGGAAAATGGAGAACGGGAAGTTGGAAGAGTATGCTGTTAGAAGAGTGTATAAAACTCTTTGTATGAATGGCCCTAAGGTTCTTTGGAGTAGTGCTATTTGGTTTAGTCAAAATATCCCGAAGCATGCATTTATTTTATGGTTGGCTTTTAAATTTCGGTTACTTACTCAGGACAGGTTATTTAAATGAGGTTATGAAGGTGATCTGAGGTGTGTGCTATGCAGAAAATGTCCTGATAGTCATAGGCATTTGTTTTTTGAATGTGAGTATGCATTAGCTGTGTGGAGAAGGTGTAAAGTATTTGGTAGAATGAATGATGCTCCTAATTCATGGCCTGATATCACTAGGTTTGTGGAAGAAAAGGGTTTATTAAATTCTGTATGGGGTATTATTGGGAAATTAGTTCTCGCTGCTTCAGTGTATTTTATTTGGCAAGAGAGGAATTATAGGCATTTTGGGGAGGGGAAGCATTCTGTGCAGTAGTTATGTGGTACAGTTTTTGAAACTGTTAGAATGAGGTTGTTGGGTCTATGCTTTAAAGATACTCCTAATGTGAGAATGGTTGCTGACATTTGGGGTTTTTAAGTGAAGACTAAAGGTAATGGTATTAATCTTAATGGGGTTGCAAATGTGGGGGTTGGTTGAGGTGCAGGTTTGGGTTGTTATGGGTGTTTGGGGCAGATTGGGGATGACAGTTATGGGAATGGTTAATTATTGGTTGGTTTGTAGTTGGGAGGGTATGGTTGGTAACATTGGGAGTGTGAAAGGGGGGTGGAGGGGTATTTTGGGTATTTTTTGGTGTTGGAATATGGATGTTTTGGTTCGGTTTATTTTGAAAGGGATTGTGGTGTTTGGGTGTGTTGTTTGGGAGTTGTTTAGATGGAATTTTGTGTATGTGGTGGGTTTGGTAAAGAAAGGGTATTTGGGGATTTTTTGGTGCTGGTTTTATATTAACCCAGATGGTGAGGGGAGGTTTGATAATGTGATGGGTTGGGATAGTGGTATGAGTGGTGGTTTAGATGTTTTGGGTAGTGCTGTTTGGGTTAAATTATGTTTGGCTAGTGCAAAAACAGTTAATATGGGTAGATGGTTGCTGCTGGGGAGGCTGCATGATGGATGGCTGCTGGAATATGAGTTGCTGATTAGAAGATTGTTGGATATTCAGGGAGCTGAAGATTTGAAGTTTCAATATTGTTTTATATTTGTTTTTGCAGGTACATGGATGGAAAATGGTTTGAATGTTGTGTTATGTTTTTTGATAGATTTGATGTATAGGGCTTTTGTCTTTTGGTTATGTATTTTGATGGATTGGTTTTTGTTTAGCTGGATAGGTTGGTTGGTGGTGTGTCTAGGCAAGAGCCGGATCATGTTGGTCCATTTTGTTAGGCTCGTTGCATTAGGGGTGTGGTGTTCCTTGGGTTTTATGTCCCGGGAGACTAAACCCCTTTAGGTGTAATTATATTTTTTGATATTAATAAAATTTACTGGAGGTGCCGCCCTCCTTTACCAAAAAAAAAGTATTATATACCTTAACATGTTTAATAGTGTTACCTAATCAGTTTAGATATAAAAATTTAGGTTACATATGCTTAAAATGAATTTATGCGTAAAAAGGGCATTTTGGTCATTTTCCTAAGGCATATAAACTACCTATCATACAACTAACTAAACGAAGTGACCATAAGGTATAACCTCGGAAGGTTATTCCCTATACAACTATGGTCACTAAACATGCTTGGTCGGATCCTAATGATCGACCAAACGGGTCTAGTTCGAAAGTCTAAGCGGTTGATAAGACCGCTTGACTTACGACTCTATACAAGCACTATACTAAAAGTGATGAGCTAAACGTGTTAAAACATGTTTAGTTAAGTTAGAAAACAGGTTTTGATATCAAAACAAATGGTTTTGATACCCAAGAGTAGTTTGGTTACAAAATACACATGAATACGCACTTTGGCCAAAACTACGACTCGTCACTACGCCTAATCAACGTGGTAATCAGTAGGTTTAGTCACACGGGACTAAAACCATCGTGATTATGCTCATGTTACGAAGTTCAACGAACTTCGTGTTGACCAACTCGTGGTTAAAGCAGAAAGTCAAATACTGTTTGACTTTCGTGCTAAAAATGCATAAAAAGCACGAAAGAGACTTACAAAGGGTCCAAGCTAGAAGATCTTGATTCAAATTGATCAGGTATGAAGTGTTAATCCCCAACTTAGAGCTATTTGAATCAGATTGTGAGGAATGAGAATGAAAGTGTTGGGTTTATATAGATTTCGGTAAACCGTTAGGATCGTTTCTCACATTTCGTGCTTCGATCTTGGCCCTTCACTTGGGCACATGGTTTTTCAAAACCATGGGAATACTTAAAAACATCAAATTCCAGCCCATAGAGTGCAAAACCTTGGGTTAAAACCATCAAAACCTCAAAAATGGACCAAGTTCAATGTATCTGCCAGAAATTTCAAAAATGGTCCCTGCACTTGTAAAACTTGATTTTTTGGCACTTTTAAGCCCCCGTTATGTCACACCCCCAAAATCCACTGTGGAGTATCACCACTTGGAGGCGTGACTGACCAGGATCAAGCCACCAATCATATTGAACATATAAGTAAATACCAAAAATCATTCATCAATACGAAAGGTGTTTTCAAAACCAAACATCAACAAGTGTTTAGCGGAAGCATAAGTATGTAAACCCAATGTAAATAGTAAATTCAAATGTTTAGATAGATAACATGGCATCATCGATCCATGTCCCACAACGACCTGCTCCTCCCTGTGCAAGCTCCATATGTACCTAAGGTCCTGCAAGGCATGCAAGAGAGAGTCAACAACTAGTTGAGCGAGTTCACAGTTAATAGTTCAGTAATAGTATAGCGTGAGTAGTAGTATGTTCGTTCGTTACAAAGTATCGTATTATTTCCCATCGCGGCCTTCCAGGCAGGTGTGCGAAGATATTGGGGAATGTTTTTCCCAAGTATTCTAGACTAGGTTTATTTGTATCGCGGCCTCTCCAGGCAGGTGTGCGAAGATTTGTAGATTTAGTTCGCGGCCATTCTATGGCAGGTGTGCGAAGTCAATCATAATATCGCGGCCAATCCTTGGCAGGTGTGCGAAGATCAGTTCAAAAAGTGTTACTAGTCTAGTTGTATCTGATCGTTAGGTTCTACTTTATGAGTATACACAATAATTCATCAAATCCCATTCCCACCCGGGAACCCCATGCCTTGGCTGTGTGAACTCACCTTGGTTTGCTCGGTATGCTAGGTTATGTGCTCGCAAATAAGTCAATCACGTCCTAGAGTATGCACGTATATAAAATCAGTTTGTGTTCAAGTTGTTCACGTGTAAGCATGTAGCACGTATTCACAATCGTATACAAGATGGTTACACTTAACAGAAGTTAAATATTCCAGTTAACACTTAACAGAATTAACTCAAGTTACTGTGCAGATTAACTGTTCGGCGAAACACACATAATGGCGAAACACATAAGTTGGCGAAACACACTTTCGGCGAAACACAAATTGACGAAACACATTCTGTTTCGTCATGGCCTTGTTTGGCGAAACAGGATTCTAATTCGTCGATGACTCTTGGCGAAACACATTCTGTTTCGCCGAGAGTCCTGTTTCGTCGGACAGTTCAGTTTCGCAGACATCAGTTACAGCAGATGCGAATAACACATAAACCCTAATCATTCTAGCAGTCGTCATCAATAACAGAAATCATATGAAGATCAATGTGCAAATCAAATCATCATAAATCAACCATCCAAGAATCATTGTCTAGCATAAACCCTAGTTTATGTGTATAGCATATCAAATAACATACAACATCATCACATCAATCCCTATCAAGATACTAATGTAATCAGAATCAGGCCATATAAACAACATTCAGAACCGAGCATTCGATTGTATCAAGTTTCGCATATCATTTATATATATCCTACTATATCATATCATACACATCGAAATCTATATCATCACCATCCTACTCTCATCACAGCAGTAGCACACATCAAACATATGCACCAGCCAGAATCTATATAATACAGAAACATAGAATCGATTAACAAACACACACTAACCGATTCGAGACGAAGGAACAAGGATTCGAGAGCTAGGGATGATGGTGAACGATGGTTGTGGCCGTCGCACAGAAGGGAGAGTGTTCTAGGGTTTTTCTGATTGCTTAGGGTGTGAAACTGAACCCGTTTCACGTAAATATTCGCGAAATAACATTCTGGGCCGTACTGGGCTTTTGGTGAAACTGGGCTTGGCGAAACAGCCTGTTTCATCGAGAAGGTTGTTGACGAAACTGACCTGTTTCGTCGAGGTCGAACTTGGCGAAACTCACTTGTTTCGTCGAGTTGTTTTATGGTTTACAAGTCTAAGTTTTTCAAACAGTATGCAAGCTATCATATTACACATAACCATGCAAGTACACTACGTTTTATCATATCACAACTTAAATAGTCAAAGTCAACGTGCATTAAATGCGAATAAAGAATGTCAGAAATTCGAGTTGTCACACGTTAACCCCATTTCAAGGCTCTAAAATAAAGTTAAAGTATAGGGAACTTGAAATGTGCTCAAAAATATCTCGGATGTTGGTTCGTTTGGTCGTACGGTTGCGCTGTTCGGTTAATTACGACGGAAATCGTAGCGAACGCAAAAACGATCCAAATTACGCGACGAATTGAATTTTATCATGCGAATCACTAAAATAAAATATTTTAATGATTACATAAATTTTTGGATGTCCGGATCCAAACACCTCAAAGCCTATTTCTAAGCTATGTAAAGGATATTTAGGGCATTTTTAACTTATGATCATATTCCGGAATGTTCATTACAGTACGAATCGGCATACTTTCGCAGTTTGTCAAAATTAGTCCTTGTAAGCGAATAAACTTGATTTCGACACACCAAACCCTCCACAACTTATTTCTAAGTTATGTAAAGGTTATTTAAGGTATGTTAAGCCTATGTCACTGTTCCAGAGTGTTTTTCACGTTAAACTGATTACATTTATGCATCAGTTCGCGTATAACTTTTCAGAAAGTGACTTAGAGGTCGAAATCGAACAAGAATTGATATGTGCAAATGATACACATATTTATACAAATCCCAAGTATGAAACACAATATTTCATTGATTTGGTATTTGTTTGATGGCCGTGGAGGCACAGATGTCACACACGATTTGCGAGAAACGATCCTAACGGTTCTCCGAAATCTATAAATACCCATGCTCCCATTCCATTTTCCTCACACCTTGATCTGATTTTATGCTCTAAGTTGAAGCTTTATGCTTCATACCTAAGTATTTAGATCAAGTTCTTCCTAGCTTGGACCCGTTGTAAGTTTCTTTCATGCTTTTATGCGTTTTTAAGCACGAAAGTCAAACTGTGTTTGACTTTCTGCTTTGACCAGCCTTTGGTCAACACGAAGTTCGTTCGAACTTCGCAATGTGAGCGTAATCAAGATGGTTATAGTCCCTTGTGACTATACCTACTGATTACCACGTTGATTAGGTGTAGTGACGAGTCATAGTTTCGGTCAAAATGCGTATTCATGCGTATTTTGCAACCAAACTATTCTTGGGTATCAAAAACGGTGAGAATGAAGCTGATGTCGTTCAATTTTAAGAATAGTGCTCGGGTCCAGGCGTTCCTAGAAGACTGGAAGTTAGAAGAAGCTGACAGATTTGGAAATGACTAATGTCTTACTTGTAAACTGTTTTAGTTGATTTGTTGTTGGCTGTTTTTCTTGTTCACTTATATGTGGCATGTCACATATAAGAATTAGGGGGTATTTCAGCCTCTCTACTTGTGCTTTTGATTTTGTTTATAATAGAATCACCGGGGTAACCCTTTACCCAAAAAAAAAAAAAAAACTTGTTTTCTAACATCGTTAAACATGTTTTAACATGTTTAACTCGTCACTTTTAGATTAGTGCTTATATAGGGTCGTAAGATAAGTTGTCTAAACAACCGCTTAGACTTTCGAACCCGACCCGTTTGGTCGATCTTTAGGATCCGACCAAGCATGTTTAGTGACCATAGTTGTATAGGGAATAACCTTCCAAGGTTATACCTTATGGTCACTACGTTTAGTTAGTTGTATGATAGGTAATTTATATGCCTTAGGAAAATGACCAAAATGCCCTTTTTACACATAAATTCATTTTAAGCATATGTAACATAAATTTTGGTATCTAAACTGATTAGGAAACATTATTAGACATGTTAAGGCATATAATACTTGTCATAGGACTAGTTAGGCGGTCCAAACGCGTTTTACGCGAACGACGCGTTAAAGTGGCGTAAGCTACCTTAACGAGTCGTAATGGGTCGTAAGTACTTAGGTTAGGGCGTTTTAGAATGTAGGCTTTGTTAAACCATATTACATGAGTCCCTACACTCATTGGGTTTACAAAACCTCATTTTATCCGATCCTCCGATTTAGGTCCGTTTATTAACCTAGTTACCTATATTAGGTGCCGTTTGATTTCCGTTATCCCTCTTGCTTTGTTTGGTTGTTAGTCAAGACTTCTAAGCATCCTCAAGTGAGTACATAGTCCCCTCTTTTACTGTTTTCAAACTGTTTTGGGTTCAACACATGTGCCTACTAGTTACTTTCGTGCTTTTCATGATTTTATATCATATGCTTGTTATGTTCATTAGTACATATATAGTACATGATTTCATTATGTTTTGCTATGTATGTTCACTTAACATGCTAGCACATTGATTTTTGTATATTACATTTTGTTGCATATGTTCACTCAGCATATGGACACATTGTTTTACATTTTGAACCGTTGTAACTGTTTGATTTATATGAACCGTTAGTAACTGTTTGATTATGTGAACCGTTAGTAACTGTTTGATTATGTGAACCGTTAGTAACTGCTTGATTTATATGAACCGTTAGTAACTGTTTGATTATGTGAACCGTTAGTAACTGTTTGATTTATATGAACCGTTTGTAACTGTTTGATTATGTCAACCGTTTGTAACTGTTTGATTTATATGAACCGTTTGTAACTGTTTGATTTATATGAACCGTTTGTAACTGTTTGATTATGTGAACCGTTTGGTATTGTTTGAACCGTTGGGTTAGGGAAGTGATTAGGTAACGGGGCGGGTGTAATGTGTTAAAAGCATGGTGGATACGCCGCTGGTACTTCATATATATAAGTGCTTTTAATACATTATATATCATTGCGTTATTTAGATCACTTGGGCAAGTTTATCAAAACAAAGTTATATTACAAGGTTTTTCTAATAATATAAAACATTCGAGTTTTATTTAAAAAACGATTTACAATTTGGGTTTACTTAAACAAATGTTTTGGAGTTAAGATTCATGGTATCGAGATTTTATAAACTTTAATTAATCTGTTTTGACCTGGTTATTCCAATTTACAATATAAATATTTTACAAAACTTGGTTTTCTAATTATTAATTAACAAAGTTATTCAAGTTATTTTAAAAGGTAAACGAGCCATGAATCTGATACTCACATAAAACCTATGTACTCACCGGCATTTTTATGCTGACGTATTTTCACATGTGTTTCAGGTACAATAGTTGATGATGTTTGATAATGATATTGGTGTATGCTCACATAGGAATGGACGAGGCCTTAGTGACTTAATAACAAGGAAAATTTATTTGTTCATGTTTTGTTTCTAATTCCAATATAATGTAATACATTTAATTCAATAAAACATAACTTCAATCCATGTGTTATGAAACAATGATTCTGTTACGACACTCCCCGATGTTTCCGCCACGATTTGTTGTTTTTCGTGGTCGGGGTGTGACAAAGATCAAAGCTCGTAATCCAAGAAACGATCTTAACGGCTCTTGAATTCCTATAAATACCCACCTTGTTTCATTTCAATCCTCACATTTGATCTGAGTTTATACTCTAAGTTGAAGCCTTTGCTTCATACCTGTGTATCTTAGATCAAATTCTTCATCGCTTGGACCTTTTGTAAGTTTCTTTCATGCTTTTATGCGTTTTTAAGCGTTAAAGTCAAACAATGTTTGACTTTCTACTTTGACCAGTCTTTGGTCAACGTGAATTTCGTTTGAACTTCGCAACGTGAGCGTAATCACGATGGTCATAGTCCTTTGTGACTATACTTACTGATTACCACGTTATTTAGGCATAGTGACGAGTCATAGTTTCGGTCAAAATACGCGTTTATGCGTATTTTGCAACCAAACTATTCTTGGGTAACAAAACCATTTGTTTTGATATCAAACTTGTAACCTAAATTTTGACATCTAAACTGATTAGGCAATATTATTAGACATGTTAAGGCATATAATACTTGTCATATGATTATTTAGGCGGTCCGAACGCGTTTTACACGAACGACGCGTTAAAGTAGTGTAAATTTCAGAATCAAAAGGATGCTCCAAAGGTAAATTTTAGGTCGATGGAAACCTTGGATACAATGGATGGTGTTGATGTGGTAATTCCTTTATCTTCGGTTAAGGAGGTGAATGATAGGTTTGAGAACACTCTTTATGGGTACTTCTTAGGGAAGAGGCTCGCGTTTCCTGTCGTAGATTACTTTGTTAAAAACAGCTGGGCGAAATATGGGTTGGTGAGGATGATGATGAACTCCAATGGTTTTTTCTTTTTCAAGTTTAAAACCAAAAGAGGTCTTCAACAATTAATGGAGGATGGTCCATGGCTGATTCGTAATGTTCCTATAATCCTTAATGAATGGTCTCCGTCAACTGTGCTGGTTAAGGAGGATATCAAATCGATACCGGTATGGGTAAAAATGCATAATGTTCCGTTATCGGCGTTTACTGAGGATGGATTGAGTTTATTAGCAACGAAAATAGGTGTTCCTAAGATGCTTGATTCGTTTACTGCGACGATGTGTTCGGAATCATGGGGTCGAAGCAGTTTTGCAAGGGCTTTGATTGAGGTCAATGCTGGTCGGGAATTGGTTAGGAGTATTAAAATTGCGGTACCGGATTTGGAGGGTGTTCGACATTCATTCGCTGAGATTAACATTGAGTATGATTGGGAACAGTTAAGGTGTGTTGCTTGTGGTGTGTTTGGCCATGATGATAGTTCGTGTCCTAAAAACCAAAAAACTAATATGCCGGATAATAATAGGAAGATGGCGGATGAGTTTCAGGATGTTAATTATAAAGGAAAAAATAAAAAACCTGCTCAGCAAGGTTTTCATGTGAAAAACCAGAAACAGAAGCTAGTTTATCGGCCAGTTCCGAATGCAAAGTCAGCTGGAGAAACTTCGTCATCATCTAGAGGTCCTACGGTAAAAGCTAATCCTAAGGTTGTTGTCTCAAACCCGTTTGATGCTTTAAAAGACATGGATGTGGGAGACCTGAATAATCAGCCAGCGCATAGTGATAAGGATCCGCCTACGACCTCCTAGCTGAAATACCTAAATTTCTGGATGCGAAGTTGGATAAAAGTACATCTGAGGGTGCAAGCACACCCGGTCAAAAAGGTTTAAATGGGTAGTGTTGCTGCTTGGAACATAAGGGGGTTGAACCGCTCCCTGAAACAGAAGGAGGTTCGACAGATGTTGCTTGATAATCACGTTCAGGTTTGTGCAATTATGGAAACTCATGTAGATTCGTCTAATGTTGCTACAGTTTGTAAAAAAGTTTGTGGGTTTTGGGATTGGGTTTCAAATGATGACTGTTGTGATAAGGGAACTCGAATAATGGTGGGGTGGGATCCTAATATGGTGGATGTTATGATTTTATCTCACTCGGATCAAGTCATTCACACCCAGATTGTCTTTAAGATGGACCGAAAGTCTCTGTTTTGTTCTTTTGTGTATGCGCACAATCAGTATAAGAGAAGGAGAGAGTTATGGAGTAATCTTTGTAGGCATGGTACGTTAATGCATGATAAACCGTGGTCCGTGATGGGAGATTTCAATGAGGCGTTATTTCATGATGATGTTTTTGCTGGTTCTTCGAATCTAAGTATTGGTAGCAGGGAATTTAAGGATTGTGTTCATGAAATTGAGGTGTTTGATCTTAATCGGTCGGGTATTCAGTTTACGTGGACAAATAATCAGAAAAATCGTGCAACTATATTAAAAAAGCTTGATAGGGTCATGGGTAATGTGCGCTTGATTGATGCTTTTCCAGCCACTTGTGTTTATTTCCTGCCGTATCGAATATCTGACCATAGCCCATGTATTCTGAAGCTACCTAATGTGACTAGAGATAAGCCGAAACCGTTCAAGTTTGTGAATTTGATAGCTGATAAACCCGGATTCTTGGATGAAGTTAGTTCGGTTTGGAGTAAGCATATTCAAGGGTTTCGTATGTTCCAAGTGGTGAATAAGCTTAAGTTGCTCAAAACTCCATTAAGAAAGTTGTTCTTTAAGCAAGGGAATTTACACGAAAAGGTCAATGTGGCTAGGAAACTTTTGGAGGATTGTCAAAAGGCTATTGATAATGATCCTCAAAATGATGTTTTCAAAGACAAGCTTGATCAGTTGGTGCATGATTACAAGGAGGCGGTGAAAGATGAAGGTTTATTTTTAAAACAGAAGTCGAAACTTGAGTGGCTTGCGGTGGGGGATTCCAATTCGAAATTTTTTCACAACACTATTAAAGCGAAGAATCATCGTAGTAGGATTTTTACTATTAGAGATGGTGGTTGAAATCTGCATGAAGGCGGTATGGTGCAGCAAGTTCTGGTTGATCATTATACGGATTTTTTCGGGAGTGTGGGGAATATTACTATGCAGCCGTCAACTGAATTGTTTCGAAATGTTTTATTGCCAGAGAAAGCAGTTAATATGGTGAGGGACATTACTGATGACGAAATTAAATTGGCTATGTTTTCTATAGCTGGTAATAAATCACCGGGCCCGGATGGATACACTTCAGTGTTTTTCAAGAAGGCGTGGGATATTGTGGGCCAGGATGTATGTAATGCTGTGAAGGATTTTTTTGAGAACGGCCAGCTTTTGCAACAGTTAAACCATACGGTAATTGCTCTAATTCCGAAAGTTTGTACTCCTTCGTTGATAACGGATTATAGACCCATCTCATGTTGCAATACTCTTTACAAGTGCATTAGTAAAATTATTACGAATCGTATTAAAGAGGGCTTGTGTGACATTGTCAATATAAATCAGTCAGCGTTTGTACCGGGTAGAAGAATTACAGATAATATTCTGCTAACTCAGGAGATTATGCATAACTATCATCGAAATCAGGGGCCTCCGAAATGTGCTTTTAAGGTTGATATTCAAAAGGCTTATGATACGGTTGACTGGAAATTTCTTGAAAGAACTCTAATGGGATTTCGATTCCATTGGAAAATGGTGAAATGGATTATGGCATGCGTTACCTCTACATCGTTTACTATTGCAATTAATGGGAATCTGTATGGGTATTTTAAAGGGAAACGTGGGTTAAGACAAGGTGATCCAATGTCTCCGTACTTATTCACGTTAGTTATGGAAGTGTTAACTCTGATCTTGCAAAAACATGTGTCCTTGTCGAATGATTTCAGATTTCATCATAAATGTGAGAAACAAAGAATTATAAACTTGTGCTTTGCAGATGACTTGTTTCTATTTTCTCGTGGGGATCACAAATCAGCTAAAGTCATCATTGATTCTATTAATGATTTCAAGAGCATGTCTGGCTTGGTTCCGAGTATTAATAAGAGTACAGTCTTCTTTGGAAATGTGGCAAATGCAGTTAAGGTCCGTATTAGAGATATTATTTCTTTTGATGAAGGGGTATTGCCTGTTCGTTATTTGGGTGTCCCTCTAATCACTTCGCGGTTGAGTAGTAATGACTGTAAAAAGTTGGTGGAAACCTTGGAGTCTAGGATCACGAATTGGAAGACGAAATCGTTATCATTTGCGGGAAGATTACAACTTGTTCAATCAGTTATGTCTTCCATGCATATCTTCTGGGCCTCGGTTTTCATATTACCAAAACAGGTTATTATTGATCTTGAGGGAAAGATGAGGAGATTTCTTTGGGCGCAAGGGAACAATATTCAGGGGAAAGCGAAGGTTAAATGGAGCCATGTTTGTCTGCCGAAGCAGGAGGGTGGTTTGGGTGTTCGTAGGGTGCAGGATATGGATATTTCGTTGATGATAGCTCATGTTTGGAGTCTCTTATCTTTGAGAGAGTCGTTGTGGGTAAAATGGATGCACTCGTATCTTTTACGGAATAGGAGTTTTTGGGATGTTCCTTTACGTAATAATACATCTTGGACATGGAGGAAATTATTAGGTATGCGGCCGCTATTAAAACAACACATATGGACCAAGATAGGTGATGGAACTAGAACCTCAGCTTGGTTTGATAGATGGGATGACGTATGCCCGTTAAAATCGTTTATAACTCCGAGGTTTATTGCTAACGCGGGATTTTCTCTAACTACGACTGTGGCGGAAGTGTGGGATCAAGGGGGGTGGAGATGGCCGACTAATTGGGTTTAGCGGTTTCCGGTTCTTAATAACATGAAAAGTATTGTTTTAAACTTGTCTACCCAGGATCGGTTGATGTGGAAAACTAGGTCAGGTAAACTGGCTGATTATTGTGTTTCAATGGTGTGGGAAGATATTCGAATTCATCAAAACGAGGTGTCATGGGTTAATATGGTGTGGTTCAAGCAGTCGATTCCAAGGCACTCGTTCTTCATGTGGCTTCTTGTGAATAAGAAACTAAAAACACAGGATGTTATGAGTAAATGGTGTTCCACGGGTAACAATAACTTTAACTTATTGTGTTGCTCGATTTGTGTTTTAGGTCCGGACTCTCATGAGCATTTGTTCTTTGAGTGCGGATATGCTTCTCAAGTATGGAATGGTGTTAAAGTTAAAGCGGGTATGGGCCATATTCAAGCGAATTGGGCTGCTATCTTTGCTTTCTTGGATCAGGTGGCGACATCTACGAAGGCTCAACATATTATTGCAAAACTTATTGTTGGGGCTTCGGCTTACTTTGTGTGGCAGGAACGAAATAGAAGACTCTTTTCTAATAAAAAGAGAACATCGGATCAGCTTATTGAGATGGTGTTATCTACTGTTCGATTAAAACTTCATACCATGAGGTTTAAAAGAACGACTCAGATTGAAGGGATTTTGCGGGATTGGAGTTTGCCTCGTGGGCTGGTGGTTGCTGATGATGATCTCGGCTAATTTTATAACTTGTTTTGAGTTTAGTGACCGAGTGTCTTAGTATGAACTAGTTTTGGTTGTGCATTGTTGCTTGTTAACTCTAGGATGGCATGTCATGCTAGAGAATTGGGGACTATTTTTTCCTCACTTGTTTTTATTGGTTGATGATATAAAATTTTACCGGGGTAACCCTTTACCCCAAAAAAAAAAGCTACCTAAACGGGTCGTAATGGGTAGTAAGCACTTAGGATAGGTTTCGATTTAGAATGTAGATGTGACACCTGGGTCACTGCGACCATCAAACAAATTCCAAGCCAATGAAATATTGTATTTCATACTTGGGATCTGTATAAATATGTGTATCTTTTGCACATATCAAGTCTTGTTTGATTTCAAGCTCTAAATCGCTTTCTGGAAGGTTATACGCGCACTGATGCGTAGATATAACCAGTTTTATGCAACGAACACTCCGGAATAGTGAAATATACTTAACATACCTTAAATAACCTTTACATAACTTATAAATAAGTTTTGAAGGCTTTGGTATGGCAAAAACAAGTTAAATCGCTTACAGGGACTAAAGTTGACAAACTGCGAAAGTATGCCAATCTGAACTGTAACAGACATTCCGGAACATGACCATAAGTTAAACATACCCTAAATATCCTTCACATAGCTTAGACATAGGCTTTGAGGGGTTCGGTATGCTAAAATAAACTTTTGGGTCTTTCAGGGACTAAAAGCGTCAAAAAGTGCACAAGTTTGCACTTTCGCGCATAACTTACGTTCTGAATACATCCGGACATCCAAAAATTTATGTAAGCACTAAAATATTTTATTTTAGTGTTTGGCATGAGAAAAATCCATTCGTCGCGTCATTTGGATCGTTTTTCGCGCTTATGCGCATTCCGTCCTAATTAAGCGAACATCGCGATCGTACGACCAAACGAACCGACATCCGAGATATTTTTGAGCATGTTTCATGTCCACAATGTTTAGGCATCATTTTAAGGCCTTAAAGTTGGCTTTACGGGCCTTAGAAGTGTCGGAAATGGCCTTAAACACTAACAGGGACTGAAACTGTCATTTAACAAACTTGGTTCTGATCAGACATGGCCATACGGACCGCGTAATGTTTGTGTGCATCGTTACGCAGCCCGCATCAGGGTCTCAGATCAGATAAGATCGATTTGTCAGCAGATTACAGCTGTTTAATTCACAACCACAAACCCACACTTGACCTTTTAGCTCATTAGGGGCCATTTTTAGTTACCACAACTTTCCAACAAGTGTACGCATGAGATTCAATCACGTTTTCCAAGAAACAATCCTAACGGTTCGGGAAATCCTATAAATACCCAACCCACTTAACTTCAAAACCCACTAGAATCTGATCTAATGTGCTCTAAGTTGAAACCTTTGTTTCATACCTAAGCTATGTTGATCTAGATTAGCATTCGGGGACCCTTCGTAAGTATTCCTTCGTTCTTTTATTGCTTTTCGAGTCCGAAAGTCAAACTTTGTTTGACTTTCTGCATTGACCAGTTTATGGTCAATGCGAAGTTCGTTTGAACTTCGCAACGTGAGCGTAATCACGATGGTTATAGTCCCTTGTGACTATGCCTACTGATTACCATGTTGTCTAGGGTCGTAAGGGTTAGCGATCTAATAAATCGCTTATACCTTCGAACCCGACCCATTTGGTCGATCATTAGGATCCGACCAAACACATTAGGTGACCATAGTATATAGGGAATAACCTTCCGAGGTTATACCTTATGGTCACTTCGTTTAAGTAGTTGTATGATAGGTAGTTTATATGACTTAGGTAAATTACCAAAATACCCCTTTGATGCCAAAATTCATTATAAACATATGACATAACTTTTGACATCTAAACTGATTTGGCGACAATATTAGACTTTGTTAAACCATATTACACGAGTCTCCATACTCTTTGGGTTTACGAACCCTCATACTATCTAAATCCTCCGATTTAGGTCTGGTTTATTAACATAGTTACCTATATTAGGTGCCGTTTGATTTCCGAGATCTCTAGCATTGATTGGTGGTTATCTTAGGACTTCTGAGCAATCTCAAGTGAGTACATAGACCCCTCTTTTACTGTTTTTCAAACGTTTTGGGGTGGAACACATGTGCCTACTTGTTACTTTCATGCTTTCCATGTTTTCACATCATATACCTGCTATGTTCGTTAGTACATTATAGTACATGATTTCATTACATTTCATGCTATGTATGCCCACTATGTGCGTACTTAGTACATCGTTTTACATTACATGCTATGTATGCCCATTGGGTGCGTACTTAGTACATCGTTCTACATTACATTTCATGCTATGTATGCCCATTGTGTGCGTACTTAGTACATCGTCCTACATTTCATTTCATGCTATGTATGTCCATTGTGTGCATACTTAGTACATTGTTTTACATTACACTTATGCTATGTATGTTCTTTGTTGCATACTTAGTACATTGTTATACATTACACTTTATGCTATGTATGTTCTTTGTTGCATACTTAGTACATTTGTTATTCATCACATGCTTACATTTTGGATACACATTACATGATTTACATTAAACATGAACATTTTACTTTGGTAGTTTGGTTTGATTAAGTTGTGACAACTCGAGTTTTCGACTTTCACTTTCGCATTAAATGCACGTTTACTTTGACTGTTTAGTTGTTTGACTCGTCTGATTTGTAACGGTACACTTCGTGTGATAATAAACGTATTGTGTTTGCTTGATTATGTGTTGATATTATAGCATGAGACTTAGTATTTTAGAAATCACATAAACTGATTTAACACATGAAACTGCTCGACGAAACAGAAGTTTGTTTCGCCAAACTCATCTCGACGAAATAGACTGTTTCGCCGGCCCAGTTATTCACGAAGCCCAGCTTGGGCCCAGTACGTAAACTCTCATATTATTACGTGAACCAACCTCCTGTTTCATATGTTTGAGTAATCTGAAACCCTAGAGGACTCTCTACTGTGTGACGGCAAACGAAAACCCACCGGAAACCCTTGTGCGATCAAACCATCATCTCGGTTAGTAAATCTATGTGTCTTGATTGATCTTTCATCCGTGTATGTGTTTTTGTGTCATGTGCTTCTGCTGGGATGATGTATATTTGTAACCGATACATGTTAATTATTAGGGTTCTTGTGATGATGATGATGATGATATAGATTTCGATATGAATGTGGTAGTTGGATATAAATAATGCTATGCGAAACTTATTACAATCGAATGCTGCGGTTCTGGATATTTTATTATGTTCTGATTCTGAATGAACGTTAGCATCTGGATAGGGTTCAATGATATGATGTTGTATGTTAGTTGATATGTTATATACATAAACTAGGGTTTATGCTAGACAATGATTCTTGGATGATTGAGTTATGATGATCCTACATGCACATCGATCTTCATATGATTTCTGTTACTGATGACGGCTGTTAGAATGATTAGGGTTTCTGTATGATTCGTAACTGTTAAGACGTAACTGACTGTTCGACGAAACAGGTCACTTGACGAAACAGAAGTGTTTCGCCAAGGGCAAATCGACGAATTAGAATCCTGTTTCGCCAAACAAGACCACGACGAGACAGAACTTGTTTCGTCAAATGTGTGTTTCGCCAACTCACTTGTTTCGCCAATTTTTGTGTTTTGCCGAATATGTAATCTGCACAGCAATTTGAGTTAATTCTGTTAAGTGTTAACTGGAATATTTAACTGCTGTTAAATAATAAACATGACTTGAATGCTTGCGAATACATACTACTTGCTTATACGTGAACAACTTGAACACAAACTGATTATTCTATACATGCATACTTTAGGACGTGATTGATTTACTTGAGCACATACTTAGCATACCGAGCAAAACCAAGGTGAGTTCATACTGCCAAGGCATGGGGTTCCCGGGTGGGAATGGGATTTGATGAATTATTGTGTATACTCAGACGGTAGAACCTAACGATAAGATACGACTAGACTAGTAACACTTATTGAACTGATCTTCGCACACCTGCCAAGGGTTGGCCGCGATATTATGACTGACTTCGCACACCTGCCATAGGAAGGCCGCGAACTAAATTTACAAATCTTCGCACACCTGCCTGGGAGGCCGCGATACAAATAAACCTAGTCTAGAATACTTGGGAAAAACATCCCCTAATATCTTCGCATACCTGCCTGGGAGGCCGCGATGGAAACTAATAGGATACATGACGTAACGAACGAACATACTACTACTCACGCTATACTATTACTGAACTGTTATCTGTGAACTCGCTCAACTAGTTGTTGACTCTCTGCTGCATGCCTTGCAGGACCTTAGGTACATATGGAGCTTGCACAGGGAGGAGCAGGTCATTGTGGGACATGGATCGATGATGCCATGTTAATTATCTAAACGTTTGAATTTACGATTTACATTGGGTTTACATACTTATGCTTCCGCTACACACTTGTTGATGTTTGGTTTTGAAAACACCTTTCGTATTGATGAATGACTTATATTATTTACTATTATGTTCAATATGATTGGTGGCTTGATCCTGGTCAGTCACGCCTCCAAGCGGTGATACTCCGCATGTGGATTTTGGGGGTGTGACAGATTGGTATCAGAGCCATTGGTTATAGAGAACTCGGTTTTAATAAAGGGAAAACGATTTTGTTAAAACCAGACTATAACCAGAACAGTGCTCTCAACGATCCACAACGACGCTTCTCTCCACGTGCAAGACTCAACATCATAGGTACTACTATTCATGTTACCTTACCTACTTGCTAGAATTACATAGAACTTTGCTCGTGGTATGCTTAGATTACATTACCTACTACTCACTACTGCTTGAAAACGCTTGTGTGCTCACTCTCTTCTGTCATCGCACTATTCGCGAACCTCTCTCACTTATGTTATCTTTACTATGAAGATCATGTCTGGACGTATCAACATGACTCAAGACCAGTTGACGGCTTTCATTAACGAACGAGTTACTGCGGCCGTTGCAGCCGCACAAGCAGGAGGTATACCCTGCAGTTACAACTCACACTAGGATCCTTAGATCCTGCATTCCTAAACCAACTCTCGTGTTTTATCTTATCCTAACTCTTATACACAACAGGTCAACCACCTGTTTGCACTTTCAAGACATTCATGGACTGTCGTCCTACTACTTTTAGCGGCACGGAAGGAGCCATAGGTCTCCTGCACTGGTTTGAAAAGCTTGAGTCAGTATTTGAAATGTGTGAATGCCCTGAGGCACGCAGGGTGAAGTATGCTACCGGTACCCTCGAGGGTTTAGCCCTCACATGGTGGAAAGCTCAGGTCCAAATACTGGGGTTGGTTGCTGCTAACGCCACCCCATGGAACAATTTCAAGGAGATGATCAAGCAGGAATACTGCAGTCGAGATGATATTCATAAGCTGGAAGTCGAGTTTTTCAACCTCAAGATGACGGGGTCAGAGATTGAGGCGTACACCAAGAGATCGAATGAGCTTGCATTACTGTGTCCTACTCTGGTGGACAAGCGTATCGAACTTTATCTTAAGGGTCTAGTGCCATAGATCCAAAGTCATGTAACTTATGCAAATCTTGCCACCTATCAGCAGGTTGTTCAGTTGGCTCACCGTCTCACTGATCAGGCGGTGGAGCAAAACAGGTTGCCTAAACGCATCAATGCTACTACTACCGCTACCACTTCAGTTACTCCTGCTACTCCCAGCGACAATAAGAGGAAATGGGAGGGGGATTCTAGCAAAGGTTCAGCTACTGTTCAGTCTCAAGCTCAGCAACGCAAGACGAATGACTACCAGAGTCCGAATCAGCAATCATCAGGTAGTCAAGGGCAGAGTGGATATCGGGGAATTCATCCATGGTGTAGTAGGTGCAACAAACACCACAGTGGAAGATGTCGCAGGGAACGTTGTCAAAGATGCCTCAAGATGTGTCATGAGGCTAAGGATTGTAGATGCTCACGGCCAGCAAATCAGCACCAGCAACTCCCACTACCAGCTCCACAACACCAGCAACAACAGCCACAACGAGGAAACCGGGGGTGTTTCCAGTGTGGGGCTGAAGGTCATTTCAAACGTGATTGCCCTCAGTTAAACCAGAATCAGAACAACAACAACAATAACAATCAGGGCAATGGGAATAACAACAATGGGGGAAACAACAATAATGGTGCTAGGGGTCGTGCATTTGTGATTGGTCAGGCTGATGCAAGGAACGATCCTAATGTGATTATGGGTAAGTTTCTCCTTGACGACTTTTATGTTACTGTATTATTTGATTCGGGTGCGGATACCAGTAATATGTCTTTGAAGGTTAGTCAAATGCTTAAACGTGCACCAACACTTTTGAACACCAAACATGTCGTAGAGTTAGCCAACGGTAAAAGTTTAGAGGCCACACACATAGTTCAGGGTTGTAATCTTATCCTCGCTGGTCAGACTTTCTCCATCGATCTCATCCCTATAACTCTGAGTAGTTTCGACATCGTTATCGGTATGGATTGGTTATCCCAACAACAAGCAAAGATCCTATGCAAGGAGAAGATCATTCGTATCCCACGTTCTGGTAAAGAACCTCTCGAAGTTCAAGGCGACAAGAGTGGTATCGTGAGTGGCGTCATTTCCTTCCTGAAGGCTCAGAAGTGTTTGCGAAAGGGCCACACAGCTGTTTTAGCTCTCGTTACCGATTCATCGAAGAAAGAGAAAAAGATTGAGGATATTCCTGTGGTACGCGATTTTCCTCAAGTGTTTCCAGAAGAGTTACCTGGGTTACCGCCTCATCGTCAGGTCGAATTTCAGATCGAGCTCGCTCCAGGAGCAGCACCTATAGCTCGCGCACCTTATCGCTTAGCACCAACTGAACTGGAAGAACTGTCTAAGCAACTGCAAGAACTCTTGGAAAAGGGTTTCATACGTCCTAGCTCTTCGCCTTGGGGAGCTCCAGTACTATTTGTAAAGAAGAAGGATGGTACCTTCCGCATGTGTATAGACTACCGCGAATTGAACAAGGTGACTGTGAAGAATCGCTATCCTCTTCCACGCATCGACGACTTATTCGACCAGTTGCAAGGGTCGAGCTATTACTCGAAGATTGATCTAAGGTCAGGGTATCATCAACTGAGAGTCCGGGATGAGGACGTCTCCAAAACAGCGTTCAGAACACGCTACGGCCATTACGAGTTTCTGGTCATGCCTTTCGGGTTGACGAACGCGCCTGCAGTTTTTATGGACCTTATGAACAGGGTGTGCAAACCCTATCTTGACAAGTTCGTCATTGTTTTCATCGATGACATCCTGATTTATTCGAAGAGTCAGGAGGAGCACGAGCATCATTTACGACTTATTTTGGAACTTCTTCGAACGGAACAGCTATACGCTAAATTTTCAAAATGTGACTTTTGGCTTCGTGAAGTCCACTTTCTAGGCCACGTGGTAAACAAGGATGGGATTCATGTTGATCCATCCAAGGTAGATTCGATCAAGAACTGGCCTGCACCTCGCACACCAACGGAAATACGCCAATTCTTGAGTTTGGCGGGTTATTATAGACGGTTCATCAAAGACTTCTCAAAGATTGCTCAGCCACTTACACTACTGACGCAGAAGGGTGTTGTTTACCGTTGGGGAAATGCACAGGAAACAGCGTTTCAGCACTTAAAGGATAGACTCTGTAGCGCACCTATCCTCTCATTGCCTGAAGGCACGGACGATTTTGTAGTCTACTGCGATGCATCTATCCAGGGTCTTGGATGTGTATTGATGCAACGGGATAAAGTTATTGCTTATGCTTCGCGCCAACTTAAGATTCACGAACAGAATTACACAACACACGATTTAGAGCTGGGAGCGGTTGTTTTTTGCACTCAAGATATGGCGCCATTACCTGTACGGTACCAAGTGCACTATATACACTGATCACAGGAGTCTCGAACATATTTTCAAGCAGAAAGAATTGAACATGCGACAACGTAGATGGGTCGAACTACTGAACGATTACGAATGTGCTATAAAGTACCATCCGGGCAAAGCCAATGTGGTGGCCGACGCCCTCAGTCGAAAGGATACTACGCCTAGGCGTGTACGAGCATTGCAACTTACTATCCAGTCTAGCCTTCCTTCTCTGATACGAGATGCTCAGGTAGAAGCATTGAAACCAGACAACGTCAGGGCTGAAGCCTTACGTGGCTCAAGGCAACGATTAGAACAAAAGGCAGACAGCGCTTATTACGTAACAGGACGCATTTGGGTCCCACTCTATGGTAACTTACGCGAGCTTGTAATGGATGAAGCTCATAAGTCCTGTTACTCGGTACATCCAGGTGCAGATAAAATGTACCACGAAATCAGAACTACATATTGGTGGCCTAGCATGAAGGCCCACATAGCCACATACGTTAGCAAATGCTTGACTTGTGCGAGAGTCAAGGCAGAATATCAGAAACCGTCAGGACCACTTCAACAACCTGAGATACCACAATGGAAATGGGAACAAATTTCCATGGATTTTGTTACTGGCTTACCTAGATCTCAGCGCGGAAATGATACTATATGGGTGATCGTGGATCGACTCACAAAGTCTGCTCACTTCTTGGCTATCAAAGAAACAGACAAGTTCTCTACCTTAGCAGAAATTTACTTAAAAGAAGTGGTCTCGAGGCACGGGGTGCCCACCTCCATCATCTCTGATCGTGACGCACGTTTTACTTCAGAACTGTGGCAAGCAATGCATAAATCTTTTGGCTCTCGATTAGACATGAGCACAGCTTATCACCCTCAAACAGATGGACAGTCTGAGCGCACTATTCAAACTCTAGAAGACATGCTTCGGGCGTGCGTAATTGACTTTGGCAATGGTTGGGAAAAACATCTGCCACTTGTAGAATTTTCGTATAACAACAGCTACCACACCAGCATTAAAGCTGCACCATTCGAGGCATTGTACGGGCGTAAATGCCGGTCACCTCTCTGTTGGGCAGAGGTGGGAGATAGTCAAATCACAGGTCCAGAAATGGTAGTTGATACTACTGAAAAGATTGCTCAAATACGACAACGCATGGCGGCAGCTCGTGACCGTCAGAAAGTATACGCCGATAAAGATAGAAAACTACTCGAATTCCAAGTTGGGGATCGAGCGCTACTCAAAGTTTCGCCCTGGAAGGGTGTGGTTCGTTTTGGCAAACGCGGCAAACTCAATCCACGATACGTCGGACCTTTCGAAGTTATTGAGAAGATAGGCAGGGTGGCCTACAGATTGAACTTACCAGCTGAACTCAGTGCAGTTCACAACGTCTTTCACGTGTCGAATCTGAAGAAGTGTACGTCAGATGAGACCCACATAGTTCCCTTAAAGGAACTCACTATCGACGAGCGGTTGCACTTCGTCGAGGAACCTGTTGAAATCACGGACCGGGATGTTAAGGTCCTCAAGAACACGAGAATCCCTCTTGTACGAGTTCGTTGGAACTCCCGCCGCGGCCCAGAGTTCACCTGGGAGCGTGAAGATCAAATGGAACTCAAATATCCCCAGTTATTCGGAACCAATGCAACTACTACTGAGGCTGAAGCTACCAATACAGAATTTCGGGACGAAATTCCAAATCAACGGGGGGATGATGTGACACCCCAAGAAAACCAGTAATCTTCGCAAACCTGCTCGGGGAGCCGCGATACGATACAGGTAAACAACGTCACACCATTAGCTTTCCTCAGTAACTGCATGCTAAATTTCGGGACGAAATTTCTTTCAAGTTGGGGATAATGTGACAACTCGAGTTTTCGACTTTCACTTTCGCATTAAATGCACGTTTACTTTGACTGTTTAGTTGTTTGACTGGTCTGATTTGTAACGGTACACTTCGTGTGATAATAAACGTATTGTGTTTGCTTGATTATGTGTTGATATTATAGCATGAGACTTAGTATTTTAGAAATCACATAAACTGATTTAGCACATGAAACTGCTCGACGAAACAGAAGTTTGTTTCGCCAAACTCATCTCGACGAAATAGACTGTTTCGCCGGCCCAGTTATTCACGAAGCCCAGCTTGGGCCCAGTACGTAAACTCTCATATTATTACGTGAACCAACCTCCTGTTTCATATGTTTGAGTAATCTGAAACCCTAGAGGACTCTCTACTGTGTGACGGCAAACGAGAACCCACCGGAAACCCTTGTACGATCAAACCATCATCTCGGTTAGTAAATCTATGTGTCTTGATTGATCTTTCATCCGTGTATGTGTTTTTGTGTCATGTGCTTCTGCTGGGATGATGTATATTTTTAAACGATACATGTTAATTATTAGGGTTCTTGTGATGATGATGATGATATAGATTTCGATATGAATGTGGTAGTTGGATATAAATAATGCTATGCGAAACTTATTACAATCGAATGCTGCGGTTCTGGATATTTTATTATGTTCTGATTCTGAATGAACGTTAGCATCTGGATAGGGTTCAATGATATGATGTTGTATGTTAGTTGATATGTTATATACATAAACTAGGGTTTATGCTAGACAATGATTCTTGGATGATTGAGTTATGATGATCCTACATGCACATCGATCTTCATATGATTTCTGTTACTGATGACGGCTGTTAGAATGATTAGGGTTTCTGTATGATTCGTAACTGTTAAGACGTAACTGACTGTTCGACGAAACAGGTCACTTGACGAAACAGAAGTGTTTCGCCAAGGGCAAATCGACGAATTAGAATCCTGTTTCGCCAAACAAGACCACGACGAGACAGAACGTGTTTCGTCAAATGTGTGTTTCGCCAACTCACTTGTTTCGCCAATTTTTGTGTTTCGCCGAATATGTAATCTGCACAGCAACTTGAGTTAATTCTGTTAAGTGTTAACTGGAATATTTAACTGCTGTTAAATAATAAACATGACTTGAATGCTTGCGAATACATACTACTTGCTTATACGTGAACAACTTGAACACAAACTGATTATTCTATACATGCATACTTTAGGACGTGATTGATTTACTTGAGCACATACTTAGCATACCGAGCAAAACCAAGGTGAGTTCATACTGCCAAGGCATGGGGTTCCCGGGTGGGAATGGGATTTGATGAATTATTGTGTATACTCAGACGGTAGAACCTAACGATAAGATACGACTAGACTAGTAACACTTATTGAACTGATCTTCGCACACCTGCCAAGGGTTGGCCGCGATATTATGACTGACTTCGCACACCTGCCATAGGAAGGCCGCGAACTAAATTTACAAATCTTCGCACACCTGCCTGGGAGGCCCCGATACAAATAAACCTAGTCTAGAATACTTGGAAAAAACATCCCCTAATATCTTCGCATACCTGCCTGGGAGGCCGCGATGGAAACTAATACGATACATGACGTAACGAACGAACATACTACTACTCACGCTATACTATTACTGAACTGTTATCTGTGAACTCGCTCAACTAGTTGTTGACTCTCTGCTGCATGCCTTGCAGGACCTTAGGTACATATGGAGCTTGCACAGGGAGGAGCAGGTCGTTGTGGGACATGGATCGAGGATGCCATGTTAATTATCTAAACGTTTGAATTTACGATTTACATTGGGTTTACATACTTATGCTTCCGCTACACACTTGTTGATGTTTGGTTTTGAAAACACCTTTCGTATTGATGAATGACTTATATTATTTACTATTATGTTCAATATGATTGGTGGCTTGATCCTGGTCAGTCACGCCTCCAAGCGGTGATACTCCGCATGTGGATTTTGGGGGTGTGACATAAGTGATTAAGTAACGAGGCGTGTGTAATATGATACAAGTATGGTGGATACGCCGCTGGTACTTCCTATATATATAAGTGCTTGTATGGTATTACATATCGTACTGTTATTTGAATCATTTCAATTTGAGACATATAACATTTTATACAAATAACATACTTTTCACAAGACATTGATTTACAAACAACTTATCTTATACAAACTCATCTCACATGGTTATTCATTTAACCATATATTATTCTCTTATTTATACATATCATCTGATCTTATCGTTTTTCAAATGATTTACAAGACAAATCAAATTACAAGGTTCATGACTAAACATTTTCTCAAACATAAGTCATGAATCCTATTTTCACAAAACCTATGTATCTCACAGGCATTTTTATGCTGACGTACCTATTTTCACATGTGTTTTCAGGAGATGATGCATAGGACTTATCAAGACATACTTAGGCGGACCAGTGCCTTAGTGACTTAAAACGAGACAAGAACTAGTTAATTTATGTTATGTATTCTTTGTTTCTTGTTAAAACAATGTAACTCTCTTATTTGATTAATAAAACGAAACTTTATTATCCATGGTTGTGAAACAAATGATTCTGTTACAACACTCCCCGACGTTTTCCGCCACGTTTGGTTGTCCTACGTGGTCGGGGTGTGACAGAAAAGTTGGTATCAGAGCCAATGATTATAGGGAATTGGGTTATTAGTAATGCTTTGACCTAGTCTATAACATTCCTAGGACCCTAACGCGAGTTTACTTGCGTTTAGTCATAAAACAATACCGTCACCTATCCTTAGGCGACGACCACAACAAGAACATAAATTTCAAAACCGCTTTGAAAACTAATCATCTGTTCTAGGATGATTGATTACTAGGTTTTGAACCCTCTGTTATAAGGTTTTGAACCCCTTTGAGTTTTCAAAATCTCGTCAAAGTTTTGGGTCCTAAATAGTGTGAACATGTGCAAACTGAAAGAGTGAATGCCTGTACCCTGAGTTTTCTGTCTAAGGCTAGAGTTTTCGTACAAATCCACATAATCGGACCAGTCACTCTTACCTGGGAACTCTTGGGGTGAGTGTCCACTTATAGGCGAGCATGTCTTCGCGATACACTATGAGGATCTATTTGCTTTGATTCAGCCTTTGTGTTGTTTGTTTGTTTCGTGGTTCAAACAAATGACCATCACCCATGATTTTGGTCGGTATTTGCAACATCCTATTCTTACCCAATGCCATTTCATTTGTTTTCTCTCTTGTTTCCCCTTTTTAGAATGCCTCCACGACGCGAAAATCCGGTATCTATTGAAGAGCTGGCAGCTGTCATTACACAGCAAATGACTGCTGCAATCCCGAATATCGTTGCTCAATGTCACCAAGCTCTCAACAACAATAATGGCCTCTGCAACTTCAAGACGTTCAACTCGGCTAAGCCATCAAAGTTTCCTGGGTCTCAAGGAGCGACTGCACTTCTGCAATGGTTCGAGAGTCTAGAGAGCACCTTCAGGCATGTTCAATGTCCAAACGAGCGAAAGGTAGATTTCGCATCTAGTATCTTTGAGAAATGAGCTTTGACGTGGTGGAACGGTGTGGTGAGAGATAGGGGTGCCGATGTGGCACTGGCTCAAACGTGGGAAGAACTTAGAGCACTGATGATGAAGGAATTCTTTTCTCGTCACGAGATCAGATCCTTGGAAAGGGAATTCGACGATCTTAAGCAAGACAGCGGCGAACATCGAGCATACACTGATCGATATGAGGAGCTGAGCCTGTTGTGTCCTACCATGGTTACGACTTTGGATAAGGCGATCGAAAAATACATTGATGGTCTCCCTGACTCAGTTCAGGACATTGTTACTGGTAGTAACCCCACTACGGTTTGGCAGGCCATTGAGCTATCTGCAACCTTGACTGAATCTCATATCAGGAAACGTAAAATTTTTCGAAAGGGTGACAAGAAGCCAATCGAGGAATCAAAGACCATGGATGAACAGACTGGATCCCCTAAGCAGTCAAAGAAGCGAAAGGCATCTCAGAACTTCGCCATGGTTACTCACAATGATCAAGCCGTCCCCAACCAACCAGCTCAACCCCCTGCTAGGAAGCCATACAATGGAACTTCACCCTTGTGCAACCAATGTAAACTTCATCATCATGTTAACGTGAAGTGCCGCGAATGCCAAATTTGTGGACGTAAAGGTCATACCGCAAAAGTTTGCCGAGCTGCAGTTGCACCAAATCAAGCTGACAACAATCCTGCTCAAGCTCGCTTTCCACCAGGTTCTTGCTACAATTGTGGCGAGATGGGTCACTTCCGAAGAAATTGCCCAAAGCTTGCTAATGCTAATCCAGCGCAGCGATGAGCATCTGACCGACTAGAAGACAACACCCTTAGAAATAATCATGTCTTATGTATTATTTTCTTTTGTTGTCAAGATCCATGAAACATTTGTTATCATTGTTTATAAATAAATCTTTTATTTAGATTTCAATGTATTTATGAGGTTGTATGTATAAACAACATATCCCTTACAATACCAATAATCAAGGAATCGTATTCCTTGGAAAGCAAACTACCCCCAATTAATTTTTTTCTATTTTATGATCTCTTGCGTTTTCCACGAAAATCCTAAGTACCCGTTTCTTCCAAGGAAACGAAGTACAAGGCTCAAGTTACAACACTGGACGAATACCCAAAGTACCACTATAAATCCTTAATAGGGTACCTAAGGGTATTTCCGTAAATCCTAAAATGGTTATGTTCCTTAATTCGAATATTACGTTTCTTTGAGAACAAAAATCGAATATTTGGGAGATCTTCCTATCTTTTCAGATAGATCCTAGAGGACATTGTAGCCCATCGACTGGTTTCCATATCCATTCTCAATCGATAACAAATTAATAACCAAGATAAACAACTATGTGATTATGTGCTTATGTGTTCCTTTTTATGTTTTTGTGTGATCCAAGTTTTGTTATCTAAATCCTCGTAGAACCTTTCATATCTTCATATGAAAGATTCGTAGTAGGATACCCAAAGGTACTACATAAAATCCTTAATGGACTACTACGTTGTAGATTAAGTCCCTTGGATTATAAAGTACTACTCCATAATTAGACCCCTTGAGTGGTCTAGTTAAACAGATTGATCCAAAAATCTTGTTAGGAACATCATGTGATGATATAGCTGAAAGGACTCCTTGGTGGCCTAATTAAATCATCTGTCGATCTAATTAAAAGGACCCTATGGTAGTCCAGTCACACTCATCACAGGTTTGATATTCCTCCCTAAACATTACAAGACAAACTGTGTGGACTATGCAAGGAATTACGTAATTATGGATGCATACATAATTATGGAATTCAGTGCACAGAAACCACAGCGAGTTTTGTCATGTTTCTAGAGTTGATTCGTTCATTTTTGTTTCTGAAGAAATTGTGAAAAATGACTTATTCCGTTCATTTTTGTTTCTGAAGAAATGGTGTAAAATGACTCATTCCGTTCATTCTTGTTTCTGAAGAAATGGTGGAAAATGACTCGTTCCGTTCATTTTCGTTTCTGAAGAAATTGTGAAAAATGACTCGTTCCGTTCATTTTTGTTTCTGAAGAAATTGTGTAAAATGACTCATTCCGTTCATTCTTGTTTCTGAAGAAATGGTGGAAAATGACTCGTTCCGTTCATTTTCGTTTCTGAAGAAATTGTGAAAAATGACTCGTTCCGTTCATTTTTGTTTCTGAAGAAATTGTGGAAAATGACTCATTCCGTTCATTTTCGTTTCTGAAGAGGTTGTGGAAAATGACTCATTCCGTTCATTTTCGTTTCTGAAGATGTTGTGAAAAATGACTCATTCCGTTCATTTTCGTTTCTGAAGGAATTGTGAAAAATGACTCATTCCGTTCATTTTTGTTTCTGAAGAGGTTGTGGAAAATGACTCATTCCGTTCATTTTCGTTTCTGAAGGAATTGTAAAAAATGACTCATTCCGTTCATTTTCATTTCTGAAGAGGTTGTGGAAAATGACTCATTCCGTTCATTTTCGTTTCTGAAGAAATTGTGGAAAATGACTCATTCCGTTCTTTTTCGTTTCTAAAGAATGCCTGTTGAAAATAACTCCGTTCATTTTTCATTTCTGAAAAATGTCCGTTAAAGAGAAATAACAGCATTATGCCTTACTTATCTTTAATGGTTATTTGACACAAAGTCACTAATAGACTCCTACGAATAAATTTCGGGATGAAATTTCCTAAAGTAGGGGAGACTGTGACACCTGGGTCACTGCGAACATCAAACAAATGCCAAGCCAATGAAATATTGTATTTCATACTTGGGATCTGTATAAATATGTGTATCTTTTGCACATATCAAGTCTTGTTCGATTTCAAGTTCTAAATCGCTTTCTGGAAGGTTATACGCGCACTGATGCGTAGATATAACCAGTTTAATGCAACGAACACTCCGGAATAGTGAAATATACTTAACATACCTTAAATAACCTTTACATAACTTAGAAATAAGTTTTGAAGGCTTTGGTATGGCAAAAACAAGTTAAATCGCTTACATGGACTAAAGTTGACAAACTGCGAAAGTATGCCAATCTGAACTGTAACAGACATTCTGGAACATGACCATAAGTTAAACATACCCTAAATATCCTTAACATAGCTTAGAAATAGGCTTTGAGGGGTTCGGTATGCTAAAATAAACTTTTGGGTCTTTCAGGGACTAAAAGCGTCAAAAAGTGCACAAGTTTGCACTTTCACGCATAACTTACGTTCTGAATACATCCGGGCATCCAAAAATTTATGTAAGCACTAAAATATTTTATTTTAGTGTTTGGCATGAGAAAAATACATTCGTCGCGTCATTTGGATCGTTTTTCGCGCTTATGCGCATTCCGTCGTAATTAAGCGAACATCGCGATCGTACGACCAAACGAACCGACATCCGAGATATTTTTGAGCATGTTTCATGTCCACAATGTTTAGGCATCATTTTAGGGCCTTAAAGTTGGCTTTACGGGCCTTAGAAGTGTCGGAAATGGCCTTAAACACTAACATGGACTGAAACTGTCATTTAACAAACTTGGTTCTGATCAGACATGGCCATGCGGCCCGCGTAAGGTTTGTGTGCATCTTTACGCGGCCCGCGTCAGGGTCTCAGATCCTATAAGATCGATTTGTCAGCAGATTACAGCTGTTTAATTCACAACCACAAACCCACACTTGACCTTTCAGCTCATTAGGGGCCATTTTTAGTTACCACAACTTTCCAACAAGTGTACATACGAGATTCAATCACGTTTTCCAAGAAACGATCCTAACGGTTCGGGAAATCCTATAAATACCCAACCCACTTAACTTCAAAACCCACTAGAATCTGATCTAATGTGCTCTAAGTTTTTTTTGGGTAAAGGGTTACCCCGGTGATTCTATTAAAATTCAACCGCAAATAAGTACAAGTAGTGAGGATGTGTTCCACACTAGTTCATATATAGGACATGCCCCATATATGTAAGACAAAGCAAAACAAAATAACTATGACACCCCATAACCTAGTCTACTATACATCATGAAAGAAATCTAGTAGACAAACACTGCAAAAACAAACAAAATCCTCAACCGCCATCATCAAATATAAAGCTGCCACAAACCGGCAACCCCTTCAAACGAACCAATAGACGCCTATCCATTCGAGAATTTTGTGGGAGAGGTGCTAGCCCCTGCTTTCGAAGAAAAAGGATGAATACCCGATGTCATAAATTCACTGGTTTCATTGTAGACTTCAACGACCACCTCTTCATCCGACTCGTGCCTGTCACTCGACTGTTTCTCCTTCTTCTCTATACGACCCACGGTACTACCTCCCTGACCACCATCATCTTCCTTAAGGGCATCAAAGGGGTTAGACGTTGATACCTGATTGTTCATCGGCTTCTTCAAGGACGAAATTGGTTTAGGGTTTACAACTGGTATGTACACTACCTTCGGCTTCTGATTTTTCATGTGAAGACCTTGGTTAGTAGATTTCTTCTTCTTAGCACCCACCACCTGAAAATCATCAATCTTTTTTCCAGACTCCCCACTCGAAACAACCTGAGGCCTCTTTGGACACGAGTGATCCTCATGTCCAAACACGCAACAAGAAGAGCACCTTACAGGCTCCCAATCATATTCAATTTTAACCTCCACCATTGCGTGACTATTACCCTCTAAAGATGGGATTGCAACTGTAACACTCCTCATTAATTCAGCCCCGGCTTGAACTTCAATGAGCGCTCTAGCATAACTGCTTCTACCCCATGACTCAGCACACATTGTAGCAGTGTATGAATCTAGCATCTTAGGCACCCCTATCTTAGAGGCGAGCAAGCTAAGACCATCCTCAGTATATGCTGCTAACGGCACTTCATGCATCTTAACCCAAACTGGGATAGCCTTTATATCTTCTTTCTCCAACTTGACAGAGGCCGACCACTCCTTCAAGATTATCGGGACATTTCTAATCATCCAAGGTCCATCCTCCACCAATTTATCCATCCCTTCCTTTGTTTTGAACTTAAAGAAAAAGAACCCGTTTGCATTCATCATTAGTCTAGAGAGACCATATTTAACCCAGTTGTTCTTTGCAAAATAATCCACTACAGGAAAAGCCAGCCGTTTACCCAAGAAATATCCACACAACGTGTTAGCATACCTGTCAGAGACTTGTTTAACCGAAGACAATGGAATGACGACATCAGCTCCATCAACCGACTCGCAAGATTCCATCATCCGAAAATTAACCTTTACGTTCTCCTTTGCGGTGTTCACAACACTAGCAAATGATAACGGTTCTGCAGCCCCAGATACTTTTGGAATCGAGTTACCAGCCAATGGAGTTGCCAAATTCACTCCATAAACACCTGTAGTAGGCGAGAACAGTTTATCCATGTGAACCGGAGCCGTGACCTTAGTAAGTTCATCAATGATGTTAATACCACGTCTTGGCTGAATATTGTTACCATCAACATCAAGAATTCGATCCGCTATTTCCTTAAATGACAGTGGTGGCCTTCCACCAGGTTTCATGCGTTCATCCATTAAAAGTAATCCGTATCAGCCAGAATTCGTTCAAAGAACAGCCACCTGAAATAAACCCTAGTAGCCGTCAAACCACCAATAGACTTGCCGACAATCAGAATGGATGAATTCAGCCGCAAACCCTAGTCGGATTGAGTAAGCCGCCGCAAAATCCAAGACTGAATTGTCGCTGAAAATTGACTGCCAACCCCTAATCTGAATCGTCAAAAGTATTGCCGAAACCCTAATCAGAAAATTGACTGCCAAACCCTAATCAGAATCGACGCAATCCAGAAAATTGACTGCCGAAACCTGAATGAATAACCAGCACCGTGATCTGAAGATGAAATTCCGAATGATTTGCAATCAAGAAAAAAAACAGCGCCGACAACAAACCCTAATCCGATTACTTGAATATAGCCGACTTCAAGTGATTAGAACCTAAAGAACCGATTAAAGATGAATCGAAATCCTTAGATACTAATCAAGATCAATCGAAATCAAGGATCGAATGGATCGACTAGGGTTTCATCAAATCTCCAAAATCGCCCTTTTTCCTTAGACTCCCATATATTTCTTAGACATGTGCTCTAAGTTGAAACCTTTGTTTCATACCTGAGCTATTTTGAACGGCAAATTCAAAATAGCTCAGGTATGAAACAAAGGTTTCAACTTAGAGCACATGTCTGAGCTATTTTGATCTAGATTAGTGTCACACCCCGACCGCGTAAAACAACAAACCGCGGCGGAAACATCGGGGCGTGTTGCGACAGAATTAATTGTTTCATAACCATGGCACACAAAGTGTATTTTATTTATTAAACAAGGGTGTTACATTGTCTCGAAATAGTAAATTAAGAGTTCAGAACATAATTAAACATAGTCTATCATCTTTTAAAGTCTCTAAGGCACAGGTCCGCCCTAGTATCATGAACAACATCCTATGGAAAAGCACCTGAAAACACATGTGAAAATAGGTACGTCAGCATAAAAATGCCTGTGAGATACATAGGTTTGTGAAAATAGGATTCATGACTTATGTTTAAGAAAATGTTTAGTCATGAACCTTGTAATTTGCTTTGTCTTGTAAATCATTTGAAAATAATAAGATCAGATGATATGTATAAGTAAATGTCAGGTTAAATAAATAATCATGTAAAAATGATGTGTTTGTATAAAATAAGTTGTTTTGTAAATCAATGTCTTGTGAAAAGTATGTTATTTGTATAAAATGTTCTATGTCTCAAACTGAAATGATTCAAATAACGTTACGCCATGTAATACCATACAAACACTTATATATAGGAAGTACCAGCGGCGTATCCACCATGCTTGTATCATATTACACACGCATAGTTACTTAATCACTTAATCAAACCAAACCAATGTAAGAAGTCTATGTTTAAACCAATTGTCAAATGTATTGAATAATATGTCAAAGCGTTTATGTCAAGATGTAAATCATGTCAAAATGTCTATGTCAAATATCCATGTCAAATGTCTATGTCAACTATCCATGTCAAATGTTTATGTCAAATATCCATGTCAAATGTCTATGTCAAAATGTCATGTATGGCAAGTGAAATGTCTCAACTAAACCATATGCACAAAAAACAAAGTATTGAAGTAAAACTTGGTTTAAATCAAAGCTATGTTTTGTGTAAATGCATGCAACTATTTAATATGAACATTTATGCGGTATTGTGAATATGCATACATCCAAGCCTGGCGACTGTGGTGATAAACCCTTTAAACAAATTAAAGGTCTATCTGTCTTATGTCAACGAATTCGGTCATTCCTTTCTGTCCCCTTTCCCTGGGATGTCCGGAACGGGAGTTGTCAATTCCTATGGTACCACTACCTACTAACGAACGGCGTAGCTAATGTTAATGAATGTATTGTCCCATGTAAACAAACCAAATGTCATACCAAAATGTAAACATGTGAAAACAATGCACTAAGTATGTAATCAAATGAACATACATAGCGTGAAATGTCATGTAAAACGATGTACTAAGTAATGCACACAATGGGCACACCTAGCAGGAAATGTCATGTAAAACAATGTACTAAGTAATGCACACAATGGGCACACCTAGCAGGAAATGTCATGTAAAACAATGTACTAAGTAATGCACACAATGGGCACACCTAGCAGGAAATGTCATGTAAAACGATGTACTATAATGTACTAACGAACATAGCAGTATATGATGTGAAAACAGGAAAGCATGAAAGTAACAAGTAGGCACATGTGTTCCACCCCAAAACAGTTTGGAAAACAGTAAAAGAGGGGTCTATGTACTCACTTGAGATTGCTCAGTTGTCAAAAGATAACCACCAAGTAATGCTATAGATCTCGGAATCAAACGGCACCTAATATAGGTAACTATGTTAATAAACCGGACCTATCTCGGAAGACTGGGTAGCATTAGGGTTTGTAAACCAAATGAGTGTCGGAACTCACGTGATATGGTTTAACAAAGCCTACATGCTAAATGAAACTTAACCTAAGTCTTATTGACCCAATATGATCCGTTTAGGTAGCTTACGCTACTTTAACGCATCGTGCGCGTGAAACGCGTTCGGACCGCCTAACTAGTCCTATGACAAGTATTATATGCCTAAACATGTTACATAATCAGTTACGTGACAAAAGTTTAGGTTACATATGCTAAATTACCAATTATGTATGAAAAGGGTATTCTGGTAATTTACCTAAGGCATATAAACTACCTATCATACAACTACTTAAACGATGTGACCATAGGGTATAACCTCGAAAGGTTATTCCCTACCTACTATGGTCACCTAAAGTATTTGGTCGGATCCTAATGATCGACCAAACTGGGTCGGGTTCGAAGGTATAGGCGATTTATTAGATCGCCTACCCTACGACCCTAGACAACGTGGTAATCAGTAGGCATAGTCCCAAGGGACTATGACCATCGTGATTACAATCACGTTGCGAAGTTACTGGTCAACGCTGAAAGTCAAACAAAGTTTGACTTTCTGACTCGAAAAGCAGTAAAAATAAGGAAAAGAACGAAAGAATACTTACGAAGGGTCCCCGAATGCTAACCCAGATCAAAATAGCTCAGGTATGAAACGAAGGTTCCAACTTAGAGCCCAAATGATCAGATTTGTGGGTTTTTAAGCCAAAGGGGGGTGGGTATTTATAGAAAAAGTAGAGCCGCTAGGATCGTTTCTTGAATATCGTGCCACGATCCGAGCCGTACACTTGTCACAAAGTTGTGGTGGCTAGAAACTTGTTCTTATCCGCTGACTAGACCCGTTTAGAATGTGTGGACACGAATCAATCAGCTGCAACTTGCTAAAAAGACATTGAATTTGGTCCAGATCACTCACTCGCGTAGCGCGACGGGTAGAGCCTTAGGGCTCGCGCTACGCGACTGCCTCCCGGTTCCAGAATTGTTTCAAACTTGGCAGAAATGGTCCCTGCACGTGTTTAAGCCCTTTTTCGATGCGTTTGAACCCCGTTAACCTCATTTTAAGGCTCTAAAATGAAGTTAAAGTATAGGGAACTCAAAACATGTTCAAAAATATCTCAGATGATGGTTCGTTTAGTCGTACGAACGCGATGTTCGCTTAATTACGACGGAATGCGCATAAGCGCGAAAAACGATCCAAATGACGAAACGAATGGATTTTTCTTAAGGCGAACACTAAAATATAATGTAGTCATGCTTACATAAATTTTTGGATCTCCAGATGTATTCAGAACGTAAGTTATGCGCGAAAATGCAAACTTGTGCACTTTTTGACACTTTTAGTCCCTGAATGTCCCAAAAGTTTATTTTAGCACACCGAACCTCTCAAAGCCTATTTCTAAGCTATGTAAAGGATATTTAAGGTGTGTTTAACTTATGGTCATGTTCCGGAATGTTCGTTACAGTTCAAATTGACATACTTTCGCAGTTTGTCATATTTAGTCCCTGTAAGCTAATTAACTTGTTTTTGCCATACCAAAGCCTTTAAAACTTATTTCTAAGTTATGTAAAGGTTATTTAAGGTATGTTGAGTATATGTTGATGTTCCGGAGTATTTCTCGCATTAAACTGAGTACGTTTACGCACTAGTTTGCGTATAACTCTCCAGAAAGTGATGTAGAGTTTGAAATTACATAAAAGTCAAAACATGAAAAATGTATAACATAACAAAACAAACATTGTGATCAAATAACATTGTTTTATTGATAATAGAACTGTTCATAGTGATTCCAAGCACAGTTGTTACAGTCTCCCCTACTTGTGGAAATTTCGTCCCGAAATTATTTAGAGGAAACTCGTGGAAAAAGATGTGGATATTTCGCCTTCATTTGATCTTCGCGTTCCCAAGTAAACTCAGGTCCACGTTTAGCTTCCCAGCGAACTTTGACCAAAGGAATGCGCTTGCGTTTAAGCCACTTGACTTCACGTTCCATGATTTCCACTGGTTTCTCAACAAATTTCAGTGTTTTGCCAACACGAATTTCGTCAAGCGGTATGGAGAAGTTCTCATCAGCTGTACACTTCTTGAGATTGGACACGTGAAAAGTTGGATGAACATTTCCAAGTTCAGGAGGTAACTCAAGTCTGTAGGCTACCTTTCCGATTCTTTCGACGATCTTGAATGGTCCAACGTATCTAGGTGCAAGTTTTCCTTTCTTTCCAAATCTGATCACACCTTTCCAAGGTGAGACCTTAAGTAATACTCGATCACCGACTTGAAATTCCAAGGCTTTGCGTTTTGGGTCCGCGTAAATCTTCTGACGGCTTCTAGCTGCCTGAAGGTTATCACGAACCTTCTTGACCTTGTCAGTTGTCTCTAAAATGAGGGCAGGTCCAGTAAGTTGAGCCTCGCCAATCTCATTCCAGCAGACTGGTGAACGACATTTTCGACCATAGAGAGCTTCGAAAGGAGCCATTTTGATGCTAGTGTGATAACTGTTGTTGTAGGAGAATTCAATCAATTTCAGATGGGAATCCCAGCTACCACCAAAATCGATCACACAAGCTCTAAGCATATCCTCCAGAGTCTGGATTGTTCTTTCAGATTGACCATCCGTTTGCGGATGATAAGCTGTGCTCAGATTAAGTTGGGTCCCCATGGCAGATTGCATAGTTCTCCAAAAATGAGAAGTGAAACGAGCATCTCTGTCAGAAATGATGTTCAAAGGAACACCATGTCGAGCCACAATTTCATCTACATAGATTTGAGCAAGTCTGTCAGTAGGAAAATCCTCGCGGATTGGCAAGAAATGTGCTGACTTTGTAAGACGATCAACGACTACCCAGATGGCATCATGACCTTTCTTTGTGCGCGGGAGTTTGGTAACAAGATCCATAGTAATGTTTTCCCATTTCCAAACTGGGATCTCTGGTTGCTCCAATAAACCAGAAGGACGCTGATGTTCAGCCTTGACCTTTAGACAAGTAAGGCATTTGGATACGTATAAGGCAATGTCTTTCTTCATACCAGGCCACCAATAGTGAATACGAAGATCCTTATACATTTTATCTGAGCCCGGATGAATAGAATAGCGAGACTTATGGGCTTCATCCATAAGCAAGGTACGAAGATCATCCTGGCTTGGGACCCACAAACGGTCCATGAAGTAATATGCTCCATTGTCCTTCAGTTCCAGAGCAGGCGTTATGTGATAGGGAAATTCCTTATCCATCAAACCCTGTGAAACACAAGATTGTTGAGCTTGAGCAATGCGTGCTTGAATATCGGATCGAGCTTGAATAACAGACTGAACACGTACACAATGAAGCTTAGTACGTTCCTTACGACTCAATGCATCGGCCACGACATTCGCCTTACCAGGATGCTAGCGAATTTCACAGTCGTAGTCGTTTAAAAGCTCAACCCAACGTCGCTGTCTCATGTTGAGTTCTTTCTGGTTGAAGATATGCTGAAGACTTTTGTGGTCAGTGAAAACCACACATTTTGTACCATACAAATAGTGTCTCCAGATCTTGAGAGCGAAAACAACTGCACCCAACTCAAGATCATGAGTGGTGTAGTTCTTCTCATGTATCTTCAATTGTCTTGATGCATAGGCTATGACTTTGTTCCTTTGCATCAGAACACAGCCAAGACCCAATTTAGATGCATCACAATACACGACAAAATCATCATCACCCTCAGGCAATGATAGGACAGGCGCATCGCAAAGCTTCTGCTTCAGGTGTTGAAAAGCTTCCTCTTGTTTGAATCCCCAGTAAAAGGGCATTTTCTTCTGAGTTAGAGCAGTTAGAGGAACTGCAATCTTCGAGAAGTTTTCTATGAAGCGGCGATAATAACCCGCTAGACCAAGAAAAGAACGAACTTCAGTAGGAGTAGTAGGCGTATCCCAATCCTTAATCGCACTGATCTTGGAGGGATCTACATGAACACCTCGTTCGTTGATAATGTGCCCCAAAAATTGAACTTCTTTAAGCCAAAATTCGCACTTGGAGAATTTGGCGAAAAGTTGCTCTTTCTTTAGGAGTTCAAGGGTAAGACGAAGATGTTGCTCGTGGTCAGCTCGCGTCTTAGAGTATATCAAGATGTCGTCAATAAAAACAATGATGAACTGATCCAAATAAGGTTTGCAGACCCTATTCATTAAGTCCATGAAAACAGCAGGAGCATTAGTCAAACCGAATGGCATGACTGTGAATTCATAATGCCCATAACGAGTACGGAACGCTGTCTTCGGAATGTCTTCTTCTTGCACCCGAAGTTGATGATATCCGGAACGCAGATCGATCTTTGAAAAATAAGAAGCACCTTGTAACTGATCAAAGAGGTCGTCTATGCGAGGTAGGGGATATCGATTCTTGATGGTAAGCTTGTTAAGCTCACGATAATCGATACACATCCTAAAGGATCCATCCTTCTTCTTGACAAAGAGAACGGGAGCACCCCAAGGTGAAAAGCTGGGACGGATAAAACCTTTGTCAGAGAGCTCCTGAAGCTGTTTAGACAACTCTTGCATCTCAGGCGGTGCAAGACGATATGGAGCTCTGGCAATGGGGTTTGCACCCGGTACGAGATCAATGCGGAACTCGACTTGGCGTGCTGGAGGTAGACCAGGTAAATCTTCAGGGAATACTTCAGAATAATCCCGAACGACAGGAATATCTGAAATAGACTTACCCTTGCCTTTATCTTCTGTAACATGTGCTAAGAAAGCCACATAGTTCTTCTGCAGATACTTCCGAGCTTTAAAACAAGACATGAGTTTGAGACCACCGGTGGGCTTCTCACCTTGAACCTGCAGGATCTCGCCTGTCGAAAGCGGCACACGAACAATCTTCTTAGAACAAACTATCTCTGCGTGATGCTTGGATAACCAATCCATTCCCACAATAACGTCGAAGCTTCCAAGTTGCATAGGCGCGAGGTCAATAGGAAAAAGATGGTCGTTAAGATTCAACTGGCAGTTGCGAAGAACAGAATTAAGAACAATGGGTTCACCACTAGCAACCTCTACTGTCAAAGATTTGCCTAGTTTCGTTCTAGACACGCGAAGCATTTGCTCAAAAGACAAAGACACGAAACTCTTATCGGCACCGGAATCGAAAAGAACAGATGCAGGCTGATTATTAATAAAGAACGTACCGTTCACCACATTATCGTCAGCCTGTGCCTCTTGGGCATTCATGTTAAAAACTCGACCTCGAGCCGGAGCCGGATTCTGGTTCTGGTTCTGGTTCGCCAGTCTTGGGCACCGATTTCTATAGTGGGTCAGATCCCCACAATTGTAACAAGCACCTGGTGGGTATTGTGGTCGTGCAGCTTGACCCTGTTGTGGAGCAGGAGGCTGAGCAACTTGTTGAGCCGGGTTCTGAACTGCGCGATTCTGAGCAAACCGAAAAACATCGGCAAGATGACCTGACTTCCCACAGCTAGCACAGAAACGGCATGGAAGTTGTGGCTGGTGGTGACTGTTGCATCTATTGCACAGAGGTGCATTCCCTGTATAGGGTTTCTTCGCTGGAGGCTGTGCAGGTTGGTTGGGAGCTGCCAGATTAGCTTGGGCAGTGATAGCAAAATTTTGGGAAGCCTTACGCTTCCTTGACCTCTTCGAAGAACCAGAGTTCTTCCCATTCGAGTTTTGACCTTTCTTGCTATCTTCCTTGTCAGCCGACTGCTTCTTGCCCTTGTCACCCTTCCGATGTAACTTGTTCTTCCGGATCTGCGACTCAGTCAATGTCGCAGATAACTCGATCGCCTGACGAAGTGTGGCAGGGTTACTACCAGTAAGAATGTCTTGTACCGAGTCAGGTAGGCCATCGATGTATCTCTCGATAGCCTTGTCGAGTGGGGTGACCATTGTTGGGCAAAGCAGACTCAATTCTTCAAACCGGTCAGTATAAGCCCTGTGCTCACCACTATCTTGCTTCAAAACATCAAACTCTTTCTCCAACGCTCGTTGTTCATGGCGAGGACAGAATTCCCTCATCATAAGGGCTCTAAGTTCAGCCCATGTCTGTGCGAGAGCAACTTCTGCACCCCGGTCTCTCATAACCCCGTTCCACCATGTCAAAGCCCTCTTCTGAAATACGCTCGAGGAGAACTCGACCTTGCGATTATCCGGACACTGCACATGGCGAAAAGTATTCTCTATACTCTCAAACCACTGAAGAAGCCCAGTCGCTCCCTCAGAACCACTAAACTTGAGTGGTTTAGCCTGGTTAAAATCCTTGTATTTGCATGGGACATTGTTGTTATTGTTGGCTGCGTGCCATTGAGCAAAGAGATTTGGGAACTGAGCAGCCATCTGTTCCGCAATAATTTCTGCCAGTTCGGCAGTAGCTATCTGGTTCTCGCGTCGAGGAGGCATTCTAAAAGAGGAAAACATGAAAAGGAACGAGTGAGGTGATTGGATGAAAAGAATGAGATGATAAAAACAAGAATTGCAAACAGCATAGATGGTGGTCATTCATCCGTATCACAAAGCAAACAAACGACTCACAGTGACTAATCAAAGTAAATGGGTCAAAAATAATGTATAATGAAGACATGCTCGCCTATAAGTGAACACTCACTCCAAGAATTCCCAGGTAAGCACAACTGGTCTCGCGTCTGGTTGAGATGTATACGAAGTGCTTGCCTAGACAGAAAACCCAGAATACAGGCATTCACCCTTCCAGTTTGCACATGTTCACATTATTTAAAACCCAAAACGTTTGACGGGATTTTGAAAATTTGAAGGCACAAGGCCAAAAACCAATACTGAAAAGGGTTCAAAACCATATAACAGAGGGTTCAAAACCTTACAATTGAGGGTTCAAAACCTTGTAAAAATTTATTCAAAAACAGATGATTGTTTTTCAAAAATCGTTTCGGAAAAAATTTTGGTTCCTTGTTTTGTTAATCACCTAAGGATAGGTGATGTACATGTTTTAAGATCTAAACACAAGATAACTTGTGTTAGGTTCCTAGAAAAGTTATAGTCTAGGTCAAAGCATTACTAATAACCTAATTCCCTATAACCATTGGCTCCGATACCAACTCTTCTGTCACACCCCGACCGCGTAAAACAACAAACCGCGGCGGAAACAACGGGGCGTGTTGCGACAGAATTAATTGTTTCATAACCATGGCACACAAAGTGTATTTTATTTATTAAACAAGGGTGTTACATTGTCTCGAAATAGTAAATTAAGAGTTCAGAACATAATTAAACATAGTCTATCATCTTTTAAAGTCTCTAAGGCACAGGTCCGCCCTAGTATCATGAACAACATCCTATGGAAAAGCACCTGAAAACACATGTGAAAATAGGTACGTCGGCATAAAAATGCCTGTGAGATACATAGGTTTGTGAAAATAGGATTCATGACTTATGTTTAAGAAAATGTTTAGTCATGAACCTTGTAATTTGCTTTGTCTTGTAAATCATTTGAAAATAATAAGATCAGATGATATGTATAAGTAAATGTCAGGTTAAATAAATAATCATGTAAAAATGATGTGTTTGTATAAAATAAGTTGTTTTGTAAATCAATGTCTTGTGAAAAGTATGTTATTTGTATAAAATGTTCTATGTCTCAAACTGAAATGATTCAAATAACGTTACGCCATGTAATACCATACAAACACTTATATATAGGAAGTACCAGCGGCGTATCCACCATGCTTGTATCATATTACACACGCATAGTTACTTAATCACTTAATCAAACCAAACCAATGTAAGAAGTCTATGTTTAAACCAATTGTCAAATGTATTGAATAATATGTCAAAGCGTTTATGTCAAGATGTAAATCATGTCAAAATGTCTATGTCAAATATCCATGTCAAATGTCTATGTCAACTATCCATGTCAAATGTTTATGTCAAATATCCATGTCAAATGTCTATGTCAAAATGTCATGTATGGCAAGTGAAATGTCTCAACTAAACCATATGCACAAAAAACAAAGTATTGAAGTAAAACTTGGTTTAAATCAAAGCTATGTTTTGTGTAAATGCATGCAACTATTTAATATGAACATTTATGCGGTATTGTGAATATGCATACATCCAAGCCTGGCGACTGTGGTGATAAACCCTTTAAACAAATTAAAGGTCTATCTGTCTTATGTCAACGAATTCGGTCATTCCTTTCTGTCCCCTTTCCCTGGGATGTCCGGAACGGGAGTTGTCAATTCCTATGGTACCACTACCTACTAACGAACGGCGTAGCTAATGTTAATGAATGTATTGTCCCATGTAAACAAACCAAATGTCATACCAAAATGTAAACATGTGAAAACAATGCACTAAGTATGTAATCAAATGAACATACATAGCGTGAAATGTCATGTAAAACGATGTACTAAGTAATGCACACAATGGGCACACCTAGCAGGAAATGTCATGTAAAACAATGTACTAAGTAATGCACACAATGGGCACACCTAGCAGGAAATGTCATGTAAAACAATGTACTAAGTAATGCACACAATGGGCACACCTAGCAGGAAATGTCATGTAAAACGATGTACTATAATGTACTAACGAACATAGCAGTATATGATGTGAAAACAGGAAAGCATGAAAGTAACAAGTAGGCACATGTGTTCCACCCCAAAACAGTTTGGAAAACAGTAAAAGAGGGGTCTATGTACTCACTTGAGATTGCTCAGTTGTCAAAAGATAACCACCAAGTAATGCTATAGATCTCGGAATCAAACGGCACCTAATATAGGTAACTATGTTAATAAACCGGACCTATCTCGGAAGACTGGGTAGCATTAGGGTTTGTAAACCAAATGAGTGTCGGAACTCACGTGATATGGTTTAACAAAGCCTACATGCTAAATGAAACTTAACCTAAGTCTTATTGACCCAATATGATCCGTTTAGGTAGCTTACGCTACTTTAACGCATCGTGCGCGTGAAACGCGTTCGGACCGCCTAACTAGTCCTATGACAAGTATTATATGCCTAAACATGTTACATAATCAGTTACGTGACAAAAGTTTAGGTTACATATGCTAAATTACCAATTATGTATGAAAAGGGTATTCTGGTAATTTACCTAAGGCATATAAACTACCTATCATACAACTACTTAAACGATGTGACCATAGGGTATAACCTCGAAAGGTTATTCCCTACCTACTATGGTCACCTAAAGTATTTGGTCGGATCCTAATGATCGACCAAACTGGGTCGGGTTCGAAGGTATAGGCGATTTATTAGATCGCCTACCCTACGACCCTAGACAACGTGGTAATCAGGAGGCATAGTCCCAAGGGACTATGACCATCGTGATTACAATCACGTTGCGAAGTTCTAACGAACTTCGCATTGACCATTACTGGTCAACGCTGAAAGTCAAACAAAGTTTGACTTTCTGACTCGAAAAGCAGTAAAAATAAGGAAAAGAACGAAAGAATACTTACGAAGGGTCCCCGAATGCTAACCCAGATCAAAATAGCTCAGGTATGAAACGAAGGTTCCAACTTAGAGCCCAAATGATCAGATTTGTGGGTTTTTAAGCCAAAGGGGGGTGGGTATTTATAGAAAAAGTAGAGCCGCTAGGATCGTTTCTTGAATATCGTGCCACGATCCGAGCCGTACACTTGTCACAAAGTTGTGGTGGCTAGAAACTTGTTCTTATCCGCTGACTAGACCCGTTTAGAATGTGTGGACACGAATCAATCAGCTGCAACTTGCTAAAAAGACATTGAATCTGGTCCAGATCACTCACTCGCGTAGCGCGACGGGTAGAGCCTTAGGGCTCGCGCTACGCGACTGCCTCCCAGTTCCAGAATTGTTTCAAACTTGGCAGAAATGGTCCCTGCACGTGTTTAAGCCCTTTTTCGATGCGTTTGAACCCCGTTAACCTCATTTTAAGGCTCTAAAATGAAGTTAAAGTATAGGGAACTCAAAACATGTTCAAAAATATCTCAGATGATGGTTCGTTTAGTCGTACGAACGCGATGTTCGCTTAATTACGACGGAATGCGCATAAGCGCGAAAAACGATCCAAATGACGAAACGAATGGATTTTTCTTAAGGCGAACACTAAAATATAATGTAGTCATGCTTACATAAATTTTTGGATGTCCAGATGTATTCAGAACGTAAGTTATGCGCGAAAATGCAAACTTGTGCACTTTTTGACACTTTTAGTCCCTGAATGTCCCAAAAGTTTATTTTAGCACACCGAACCTCTCAAAGCCTATTTCTAAGCTATGTAAAGGATATTTAAGGTGTGTTTAACTTATGGTCATGTTCCGGAATGTTCGTTACAGTTCAAATTGACATGCTTTCGCAGTTGTCATATTTAGTCCCTGTAAGCTAATTAACTTGTTTTTGCCATACCAAAGCCTTTAAAACTTATTTCTAAGTTATGTAAAGGTTATTTAAGGTATGTTGAGTATATGTTGATGTTCCGGAGTATTTCTCGCATTAAACTGAGTACGTTTACGCACTAGTTTGCGTATAACTCTCCAGAAAGTGATGTAGAGTTTGAAATTACATAAAAGTCAAAACATGAAAAATGTATAACATAACAAAACAAACATTGTGATCAAATAACATTGTTTTATTGATAATAGAACTGTTCATAGTGATTCCAAGCACAGTTGTTACAATTAGCATTCGGGGACCCTTCGTAAGTATTCCTTCGCTCTTATATTACTTTTCGAGTCCGAAAGTCAAACTTTGTTTGACTTTCTGAATTGACCAGTTTATGGTCAATGCGAAGTTCGTTTGAACTTCGCAACGTGAGCATAATCACGATGGTTATAGTCCCTTGTGACAATGCCTACTGATTACCACGTTGTCTAGGGTCGTAAGGGTAAGCGATCTTATAAATCGCTTATACCTTCGAACCCGACCCATTTGGTCGATCATTAGGATCCAACCAAACACATTAGGTGACCATAGTATATAGGGAATAACCTTCCGAGGTTATACCTTATGGTCGCTTCGTTTAAGTAGTTGTATGATAGGTAGTTTATATGCCTTAGGTAAATTACCAAAATACCCCTTTGATGCCAAAATTCATTATAAACATATGTGACATAACTTTTGACATCTAAACTGATTTGGCGACAATATTAGACATGTTAAGGCTTATATTACTTGTCATAGGACTAGGTAAGCGGTCCGAACGCGTTTCGCGCGAACGACGCGTTAAAGTAGCATAAGCTACCTAAACGGGTCGTAATGGGTCGTAAGTGCTTAGGTTAGGTTTCATTTAGTATGTAGACTTTGTTAAACCATATTACACGAGTCTCCATACTCGTTTGGTTTACAGACCCTCATACTGTCTAAATCCTCCGATTTAGGTCCGGTTTATTAACATAGTTACATATATTAGGTGCCGTTTGATTTCCGAGATCTCTAGCATTGCTTGGTGGTTATCTTAGGACTTTTGAGCAATCTCAAGTGTGTACATAGACCCCTATTTTACTGTTTTTCAAACGTTTTGGGGTGGAACACATGTGCCTACTTGTTACTTTCATGCTTTCCATGTTTTCACATCATATACATGCTATGCTCGTTAGTACATTATAGTACATGATTTCATTACATTTCATGCTATGTATGCCCATTGTGTGCGTACTTAGTACATCGTTTTACATTACATGCTATGTATGCCCATTGGGTGCGTACTTAGTACATCGTTCTACATTACATTTCATGCTATGTATGCCCATTGTGTGCGTACTTAGTACATCGTCCTACATTTCATTTCATGCTATGTATGTCCATTGTGTGCATACTTAGTACATTGTTTTACATTACACTTATGCTATGTATGTTCTTTGTTGCATACTTAGTACATTGTTATACATTACACTTTATGCTATGTATGTTCTTTGTTGCATACTTAGTACATTTGTTATTCATCACATGCTTACATTTTGGATACACATTACATGATTTACATTAAACATGAACATTTTACTTTGGTAGTTTGGTTTGATTAAGTGATTAAGTAACGAGGCGTGTGTAATATGATACAAGTATGGTGGATACGCCGTTGGTACTTCCTATATATATAAGTGCTTGTATGGTATTACATATCGTAGCGTTATTTGAATCATTTCAATTTGAGACATATAACATTTTATACAAATAACATACTTTTCACAAGACATTGATTTACAAACAACTTATCTTATACAAACTCATCTCACATGGTTATTCATTTAACCATACATTATTCTCTTATTTATACATATCATCTGATCTTATCGTTTTTCAAATGATTTACAAGACAAATCAAATTACAAGGTTCATGACTAAACATTTTCTCAAACATAAGTCATGAATCCTATTTTCAAAAAACCTATGTATCTCACATGCATTTTTATGCTGACGTACCTATTTTCACATGTGTTTTCAGGAGATGATGCATAGGACTTATCAAGACATACTTAGGCGGACCAGTGCCTTAGTGACTTAAAACGAGACAAGAACTAGTTAATTTATGTTATGTATTCTTTGTTTCTTGTTAAAACAATGTAACTCTCTTATTTGATTAATAAAACGAAACTTTATTATCCATGGTTGTGAAACAAATGATTCTGTTACAACACTCCCCGACGTTTTCCTCCACGTTTGGTTGTCCTACGTGGTCGGGGTGTGACAGAAAAGTTGGTATCAGAGCCAATGGTTATAGGGAATTAGGTTATTAGTAATGCTTTGACCTAGTCTATAACCTTCCTAGGACCCTAACGCGAGTTTACTTGCGTTTAGTCATAAAACAATACCGTCACCTATCCTTAGGCGACGACCACAACAAGAACATAAATTTCAAAACCGCTTTGAAAACTAATCATCTGTTCTAGGATGATTGATTACTAGGTTTTGAACCCTCTGTTATAAGGTTTTGAACCCCTTTGAGTTTTCAAAATCTCGTCAAAGTTTTGGGTCCTAAATAGTGTGAACACGTGCAAACTGGAAGAGTGAATGCCTGTACCCTGAGTTTTCTGTCTAAGGCTAGAGTGTTCGTACAAATCCACATAATCGGACCAGTCACTCTTACCTGGGAACTCTTGGGGTGAGTGTCCACTTATAGGCGAGCATGTCTTCGCGATACACTACGAGGATCTATTTGCTTTGATTCAGCCTTTGTGTTGTTTGTTTGTTTCGTGGTTCAAACAAATGACCATCACCCATGATTTTGGTCGGTATTTGCAACATCCTATTCTTACCCAATGCCATTTCATTTGTTTTCTCTCTTGTTTCCCCTTTTTAGAATGCCTCCACGACGCGAAAATCCGGTATCTATTGAAGAGCTGGCAGCTGTCATTACACAGCAAATGACTGCTGCAATCCCGAATATCGTTGCTCAATGTCACCAAGCTCTCAACAACAATAATGCCCTCTGCAACTTCAAGACGTTCAACTCGGCTAAGCCATCAAAGTTTTATGGGTCTCAAGGAGCGCCTGCACTTCTGCAATGGTTCAAGAGTCTAGAGAGCACCTTCAGGCATGTTCAATTTCCAAACGAGTGAAAGGTAGATTTCGCATCTAGTATCTTTGAGAAACGAGCTTTGACGTGGTGGAACGGTGTGGTGAGAGATAGGGGTGCCGATGTGGCACTGGCTCAAACGTGGGAAGAACTTAGAGCACTGATGATGAAGGAATTATGTCCTCGTCACGAGATCAGAGCCTTGGAAAGGGAATTCGACGATCTTAAGCAAGACAGCGGCGAACATCGAGCATACACTGATCGATATGAGGAGCTGAGCCTGTTGTGTCCTACCATGGTTACGCCTTTGGATAAGGCGATCAAAAATTACATTGATAGTCTCCCTGACTCAGTTCAGGACATTGTTACTGGTAGTAACCCCACTACGGTTAGGCAGGCCATTGAGCTATCTGCAACCTTGACTGAATCTCAGATCAGGAAACGTAAACTTTTTCGAAAGGGTGATAAGAAGCCAATCGAGGAATCAAAGACCATGGATGAACAGACTGGATCCCCTAAGCAGTCAAAGAAGCGAAAGGCTTCTCAGAACTTCGCCATGGTTACTCACAATGATCAAGCCGTCCCCAACCAACCATCTCAACCCCCTGCTAGGAAGCCATACAATGGAACTTCACCCTTGTGCAACCAATGTAAACTTATCATCATGTTAATGTGAAGTGCCGCGAATGCCAAATTTGTGGACGTAAAGGTCAAACCGTAAAAGTTTGCCGAGCTGCAGTTGCACCAAATCAAGCTGACAACAATCCTGCTCAAGCTCGCTTTCCACCAGGTTCTTGCTACAATTGTGGCGAGATGGGTCATTTCCGAAGAAATTGCCCAAAGCTTCCAGCGCAGCGATGAGCATCTGACCGACTAGAAGACAACACCCTTAGAAATAATCATGTCTTATGTATTATTTTCTTTTGTTGTCAAGATCCATGAAACAGTTGTTATCATTGTTTATAAATAAATCTTTTATTTACATTTCAATGTATTTATGAGGTTGTATGTATAAACAACATATCCCTTACAATACCAACAATCAAGGAATCGTATTCCTTGAAAAGCAAACTACCCCCAATTAATTTTTTTTCTATTTTATGATCTCTTGCGTTTTCCACGAAAATCCTAAGTACCCGTTTCTTCCAAGGAAACGAAGTACAAGGCGCAAGTTACAACACTGGACGAATACCCAAAGTACCACTATAAATCCTTAATAGGGTACCTAAGGGTATTTCCGTAAATCCTAAAATGGTTATGTTCCTTAATTCGAATATTACGTTTCTTTGAGAACAAAAATCGAATATTTGGGAGATCTTCCTATCTTTTCAGATATATCCCAGAGGACATTGTAGCCCATCGACTGGTTTCCATATCCATTCTCAATCGATAACAAATTAATAACCAAGATAAACAACTATGTGATTATGTGCTTATGTGTTCCTTTTTATGTTTTTGTGTGATCCAAGTTTTGTTATCTAAATCCTTGTAGAACCTTTCGTATCTTCATATGAGAGATTCGTAGTAGGATACCCAAAGGTACTACATAAAATCCTTAATGGACTACTACGTTGTAGATTAAGTCCCTTGGATTATAAAGTACTACTCCATAATTAGACCCCTTGAGTGGTCTAGTTAAACAGATTGATCCAAAAATCTTGTTAGGAACATCATGTGATGATATAGCTGAAAGGACTCCTTGGTGGCCTAATTAAATCATCTGTCGATCTAATTAAAAGGACCCTATGGTAGTCCAGTCACACTCATCACAGGTTTTATATTCCTCCCTAAACATTAAAAGACAAACTGTGCGGACTATGCAAGGAATTACGTAATTATGGATGCATACATAATTATGGAATTCAGTGCATAGAAACCACAGCGAGTTTTGTCATTTGTCCAGAGTTGATTCGTTCATTTTCGTTTCTGAAGAAATTGTGAAAAATGACTTATTCCGTTCATTTTTGTTTATGAAGAAATGGTGTAAAATGACTCATTCCGTTCATTCTTGTTTCTGAAGAAATGGTGGAAAATGACTCGTTCCGTTCATTTTCGTTTCTGAAGGAATTGTGAAAAATGACTCGTTCCGTTCATTTTCGTTTCTGAAGAGGTTGTGGAAAATGACTCATTCCGTTCATTTTCGTTTCTGAAGGAATTGTGAAAAATGACTCATTCCGTTCATTTTTGTTTCTGAAGAGGTTGTGGAAAATGACTCATTCCGTTCATTTTCGTTTCTGAAGGAATTGTGGAAAATGACTCATTCCGTTCTTTTTCGTTTCTGAAGAATGCCTGTTGAAAATAACTCCGTTCATTTTTCATTTCTGAAAAATGTCCGTTAAAGAGAAATAACAGGATTATGCCTTACTTATCTTTAATGGTTATTTGACACAAAGTCACGAATAGACTCCTACGAATAAATTTCGGGACGAAATTTCCTAAAGTAGGGGAGACTGTGACACCTGGGTCACTGCGACCATCAAACAAATGCCAAGCCAATGAAATATTGTATTTCATACTTGGGATCTGTAGAAATATGTGTATCTTTTGCACATATCAAGTCTTGTTCGATTTCAAGCTCTAAATCGCTTTCTGGAAGGTTATATGTCACACCCCGACCGCGTAAAACAACAAATCGCGGCGGAAACATCGGGGCGTGTTGCGACAGAATTAATTGTTTCATAACCATGGCATACAAAGTTGTCTTTTATTTATAAACAAAGGTGTTACATTGTTTTAAACAGGAAATTAAAGAGTTCAGAACATAATTAAACATAGTCTATCTTATTTTAAAGTCTCTAAGGCACAGGTCCGCCCTAGTATCATGATCAACATCCTATGGAAAAGCACCTGAAAACACATGTGAAAATAGGTACGTCAGCATAAAAATGCCTGTGAGATACATAGGTTTGTGAAAATAGGATTCATGACTTGTATTTGAGAAAATGTTTAGTCATGAACCTTGTAATTTGCTTTGTCTTGTAAATCATTTGAATAACAACAAGATCAGATGATATGTATAAGTAAATGTCAGGTTAAATAAATAACCATGTAAAAATGTGTTTGTATAAGATAAATTGTTTGTAAATCAATGTCTTGTGAAAAGTATGTTATTTGTATATAATGTTCTATGTATCAAACTGAAATGATTCAAATAACGTTACGATATGTAATACCATACAAACACTTATATATAGGAAGTACCAGCGGCGTATCCACCATGCTTGTATCATATTACACACGCATCGTTACTTAATCACTTAATCAAACCAAACCAACCAATGTAAGAAGTCTATGTTTAAACCAATTGTCAAATGTATTAAATAATATGTCAAAGTATTCATGTCAAGATGTAAATCATGTAGTATGTAAAACCAATGTCAAAAGTGTTTGTGTCAAATGTAAATCATGTCAAAATATCTATGTCAAATATCCATGTCAAATGTCTATGTCAAATATCCATGTCAAATGTCTATGTCAAATATCCATGTCAAATGTCTATGTCAAAATGTCATGTATGGCAAGTGAAATGTCTCAACTAAACCATATGCACAAAAACAAAGTATTGAAGTAAAACTTGGTTTAAATCAAAGCTATGTTTTGTGTAAATGCATGCAACTATTTAATATGAACATTTATGCGGTATTGTAAAAATGCATACATCCAAGCCTTGTGATTGTGGTGATAAACCCTTTAAACAAATTAAAGGTCTATCTGTCTTATATCATCGAATTCGGTCATTCCTTTCTGTCCCCTTTCCCTGGGATGTCCGGAACGGGAGTTGTCAATTCCTATGGTACCACTACCTACTAACGAACGGCGTAGCTAATGTTAATGAATGTATTGTCCCATGTAAACAAACCAAATGTCATACCAAAATGTAAGCATGTGAAAACAATGCACTAAGTATGTAATCAAATGAACATACATAGCGTGAAATGTCATGTAAAACGATGTACTAAGTAATGCACACAATGGGCACACCTAGCATGAAATGTCATGTAAAACGATGTACTAAGTAATGCACACAATGGGCACACCTAGCATAAAATGAAATGAAATCATGTACTATAATGTACTAACAAACATAACCGGTATATGATGTGAAAACAGGAAAGCATGAAAGTAACAAGTAGGCACATGTGTTCCACCCCAAAACAGTTTGGAAAACAGTAAAAGAGGGGTCTATGTACTCACTTGAGATTGCTCAGTTGTCTAAAGATAACCACCAAGTAATGCTATAGATCTCGGAATCAAACGGCACCTAATATAGGTAACTATGTTAATAACCGGACCTTAATCGGATGATTGGATAGAATGAGGTTTCGTAAACCAAACGAGTGTAGAGTTTGAAATTGAACAAAAGTCAAAACATGAAAAATGTAAAACATAACAAAACAAACATTGTGATCAAATAACATTGTTTTATTGATAACATAACTGTTCATAGTGATTACAAGCACAGTTGTTACATTATACGCGCACTGATGCGTAGATATAACCAGTTTAATGCAACGAACACTCCGGAATAGTGAAATATACTTAACATACCTTAAATAACCTTTACATAACTTAGAAATAAGTTTTGAAGGCTTTGGTATGGCAAAAACAAGTTAAATCGCTTACAGGGACTAAAGTTGACAAACTGCGAAAGTATGCCAATCTGAACTGTAACAGACATTCCGGAACATGACCATAAGTTAATCATACCCTAAATATCCTTCACATAGCTTAGAAATAGGCTTTGTGGGGTTCGGTATGCTAAAATAAACTTTTGGGTCTTTCAGGGACTAAAAGCGTCAAAAAGTGCACAAGTTTGCACTTTCGCGCATAACTTACGTTCTAAATACATCCGGATATCCAAAATTTATGTAAGCACTAAAATATTTTATCTTAGTGTTTGGCATGAGAAAAATCCATTCGTCGCGTCATTTGGATCGTTTTTCGCGCTTATGCGCATTCCGTCATAATTAAGCGAACATCGCGATCGTACGACCAAACGAACCGACATCCGAGATATTTTTGAGCATGTTTCATGTCCACAATGTTTAGGCATCATTTTAGGGCCTTAAAGTTGGCTTTACGGGCCTTAGAAGTGTCGGAAATGGCCTTAAACACTAACAGGGACTGAAACTGTCATTTAACAAACTTGGTTCTGATCAGACACGGCCATGCGGCCCGCGTAAGGTTTGTGTGCATCTTTACGCGGCCCGCGTCAGGGTCTCAGATCAGATAAGATCGATTTGTCAGCAGATTACAGCTGTTTAATTCACAACCACAAACCCACACTTGACCTTTCAGCACATTAGGGGCCATTTTTAGTTACCACAACTTTCCAACAAGTGTACGCACGAGATTCAATCACGTTTTCCAAGAAACGATCCTAACGGTTCAGGAAATCCTATAAATACCCAACCCACTTAACTTCAAAACCCACTAGAATCTGATCTAATGTGCTCTAAGTTGAAACCTTTGTTTCATACCTGAGCTATTTTGATCTAGATTAGCATTCGAGGACCCTTCGTAAGTATTCCTTCGTTCTTTTATTGCTTTTCGAGTCCGAAAGTCAAACTTTGTTTGACTTTCTGCATTGACCAGTTTATGGTCAATGCGAAGTTCGTTTGAACTTCGCAACGTGAGCGTAATCACGATGGTTATAGTCCCTTGTGACTATGCCTACTGATTACCACGTTGTCTAGGGTCGTAAGGGTAAGCGATCTAATAAATCGCTTATACCTTCGAACCCGACCCATTTGGTCGATCATTAGGATCCGACCAAACACATTAGGTGACCATAGTATATAGGGAATAACCTTCCGAGGTTATACCTTATGGTCGCTTCGTTTAAGTAGTTGTATGATAGGTAGTTTATATGCCTTAGGTAAATTACCAAAATACCCCTTTGATGCCAAAATTCATTATAATCATATGTGACATAACTTTTGACATCTAAACTGATTTGGCGACAATATTAGACATGTTAAGGCGTATATTACTTGTCATAGGACTAGGTAAGCGGTCCGAACGCGTTTCGCGCGAACGACGCATTAAAGTAGCATAAGCTACCTAAACGGGTCGTAATGGGTCGTAAGTGCTTAGGTTAGGTTTCATTTAGTATGTAGACTTTGTTAAACCATATTACACGAGTCTCCATACTCGTTTGGTTTACGGACCCTCATACTATCTAAATCCTCCGATTTAGGTCCGGTTTATTAACATAGTTACCTATATTAGGTGCCGTTTGATTTCCGAGATCTCTAGCATTGCTTGGTGGTTATCTTAGGACTTCTGAGCAATCTCAAGTGAGTACATAGACCCCTATTTTACTGTTTTTCAAACGTTTTGGGGTGGAATACATGTGCCTACTTGTTACTTTCATGCTTTCCATGTTTTCACATCATATACCTGCTATGTTCGTTAGTACATTATAGTACATGATTTCATTACATTTCATGCTATGTATGCCCATTGTGTGCGTACTTAGTACATCGTTTTACATTACATGCTATGTATGCCCATTGGGTGCGTACTTAGTACATCGTTCTACATTACATTACATTTCATGCTATGTATGCCCATTGTGTACGTACTTAGTACATCGTCCTACATTTCATTTCATGCTATGTATGTCCATTGTGTGCATACTTAGTACATTGTTTTACATTACACTTATGCTATGTATGTTCTTTGTTGCATACTTAGTACATTGTTATACATTACACTTTATGCTATGTATGTTCTTTGTTGCATACTTAGTACATTTGTTATTCATCACATGCTTACATTTTGGATACACATTACATGATTTACATTAAAGATGAACATTTTACTTTGGTAGTTTGGTTTGATTAAGTGATTAAGTAACGAGGCGTGTGTAATATGACACAAGTATGGTGGATACGCCGCTGGTACTTCCTATATATATAAGTGCTTGTATGGTATTACATATCGTAGCGTTATTTGAATCATTTCAATTTGAGACATATAACATTTTATACAAATAACATACTTTTCACAAGACATTGATTTACAAACAACTTATCTTATACAAACTCATCTCACATGGTTATTCATTTAACCATACATTATTCTCTTATTTATACATATCATCTGATCTTATCGTTTTTCAAATGATTTACAAGACAAATCAAATTACAAGGTTCATGACTAAACATTTTCTCAAACATAAGTCATGAATCCTATTTTCACAAAACCTATGTGTCTCACAGGCATTTTTATGCTGACGTACCTATTTTCACATGTGTTTTCAGGAGATGATGCATAGGACTTATCAAGACATACTTAGGCGGACCAGTGCCTTAGTGACTTAAAACGAGACAAGAACTAGTTAATTTATGTTATGTATTCTTTGTTTGTTGTTAAAACAATGTAACTCTCTTATTTGATTAATAAAACGAAACTTTATTATCCATGGTTGTGAAACAAATGATTCTGTTACAACACTCCCCGACGTTTTCCGCCACGTTTGGTTGTCCTACGTGGTCGGGGTGTGACAGTAGACTTTGTTAAACCATATTACATGAGTTCCTATACTCATTTGATTTATGAAACCTCATTCTATCCGATCTTCCGATTTAGGTCTGGTTTATTAACAGAGTTACCTATATTAGGTGTCGTTTGATTCCGTGATCCCTCTAGCTTTGCTTGGTTGTTATCCAAGACTTCTAAGCATTCTCAAGTGAGTACATAGTCCCCTCTTTTACGGTTTTCAAATATTTTGGGTGATACACATGTGCCTACTTGTTACTTTTGTGTTATTCGTGCTTTCATAATATATACTTGCTATGTTCATTAGTACACATATAGTACATGATTTCATTATGTTTTGCTATGTATGTTCACTTAACATGCTAGCACATTGATTTTCATAATTACTTTTGTTGCATATGTTCACTCAGCATATGGACACATTGATTTCATTGCATTTTTGTTGCATATGTTCACTCAGCATATGGACACATTGTTTTACATTTCTACTTTGTATGTTCATTTAGCATATTTAGTACATTATTTTCATATAACATGCTTACACTTGGTATAACATTTGGTTTGTTTAACGAAACTAATACATTCATTAACACCGATCATGCCGTTATTTTGTAGGTAGTGGTACCATGGGAATTGACAACTCCCATTTCTGAAATCCTAGGTTTGTTTGGGTGGAAGGAATGACCGAATTCGATATTCATAAGTTTGATAAACCTTTAACTTGTTAAGGGTTTGTCTCTTCAGTCGCAAGGCTTGAATGTAGACGTTTAACATTACCGCGTAGATGTTTGTATCAATAAAGCATGAATTTTACAAAACATAACTTTTGATTTAAATTATGATTTATCAAATACATTGTTTTGTACATTTCTTTCTTATAGTGTTGAGTAAATGCTTTTATTCACTATACATTACATTTGATTATACATGAACATTTTTACATTGGTGGTTTGTTTGGGTAAGTGATTTAAATAACGACACGTGTGTAATATGATAAAAGCATGGTAGATACGCCGCTGGTACTTCCTATATATAAGTGCTTTTATGATATTACATATCGTAGCGTTATTTAAACCATTTCAATTTAGACATATCACATTTTACACAAATAACATATCTTTACAAAACATTGTTTTACAAACAACATATTTTATACAAACTCATTTTTTACTTGGTTATTCACTTAATTATGCATTATTCTTTTATATCATCTGATTTCTTATCGACTTTCGGTTGATTTCTAAAAAAAAATATTTTAAGGTTCATGACTACTTTTGTTAAACATTTTCTTTAAACTTACAAGTCATGAATCCTATTTTAATAAAACTTATGTATCTCACAGGCATTTTTATGCTGACGTACCTTTTTTCACATGTGTTTTCAGGAGCTGATGCATATGATTAATCAAGATACACTTAGGCGGACTTAGGCCTTAGTGACAATAAAAGATGCAAGACTAGTTAATTATGTTATGTTTCTTTGTTTTTAAGACATTGTAACCTCTTTTAATTCAATAAAACAAAACTTCAATTTCCATGTGTTATGAAACAATGATTCTGTTACGACACTCCCCGACGATTCCGCCGCGGTTTGTTATTTTACGCGGTCGGGATGTGACAGAAGAGTTGGTATCAGAGCTCATGGTTATAGGGAATTAGGTTATTAGTAATGCTTTGACCTAGTCTATAACCTTCCTAGGACCCTAACACAAGATTCTTGTATTTAGATCTTAAAACAATACCGTCACATATCCTTAGGCGACAACCACAACGAGAACACAAATTTCAAATCCGCTTTGAAAACCAATCATCTGTTCTAGGATGATTTATTATAAGGTTTTGAACCTTTAAAATTTTCCAAAACGATTTTGAAAATAATCACCCACCCTTTCGGATGATTCGTTTTTGGCTTAGTGCCTTCCGAATTTTCAAAATCTCGTCAAAGTTTGGGTCTTATAGTGTGAACACATGCAATCTGGAAGAGTGGATGCTTGTACTCTGAGTTTTCTGTCTAAGGCTAGAGTGTTTGTCACACCCCCCAAAATACCACCCATGGGAAACCCTGCTAGGCGTTTGACAAACCAATAATGTAACACCCCCAAAATACCACCTGCGGAAACTCCGCGAGGCGTGTTACTCATCAGAGTTCGAGCCACCAATCACATTGAACAAATGATAAATACTTTAATAAAACACGTTATGAATTACCAATAGAAAATGTCAAACATAAAGTTAATCACAAAGAGTTGAGTAGCGGAAGCATATAGTAAGTCGTTTAACAACTGTTTCATAAGAAATGTTCAAAACCAATGTTTCACTTATGAATTAATCCAAGAGCCTCGATCCATGACCACTCCAGCACTCCCAGATAGCAAGTCCACGTCACGAATCCTAATGACCTGCAAGCATGCAGACAAGTGTGCAGACGACGCTGGTGAGTTCAAGGTTATGTTACCATGTGTAGTTACCAGATAACTGTTAAGTCAATTTGTTGTTTCGCTTTAAGATTGTTATTATCGTAAGAGAGTCTTATATATTGGAAGTGTGTCCAATATATACCATGGGAGTGTGCCCAATATAACCTGGGAGTGTGCCCAATATAACCTGGGAGTGTGCCCAACCCCAATGCCCCCTACAAGCATTGGTAATGATATTCCAAAACCACCGGGACGCATGCTTAAAGAAGTGCAATGAACTCACCTTGGTTTGCTCGGAATGCTAAGTATGTGCTCGCAAATAATCAATCACGTCCTATAGTATGCACGTATGTGAGATCAGTTTGTGTTCACATATAGACACACAGTTGATAAGCAAGTAGCACGTATTCGAGATCATACACAAGATGATTACGCTAAACAGCAGTTAAATATTCCAGTTAACACCTAACAGCAGTTAACTAACCAGGTTAACTTTTAACAGAATTCAACTAAGTTAATGTGCAATGTATTCAAGTCGGCGAAACACAAGTTTGGCGAAACACTTTATTGGCGAAACACATTCTGTTTCGTCGTTCCATTCGTTGACGAAACATAATTCTGTTTCGTCAACTACCCTTGGCGAAACACCCTATCTGTTTCGTCAATAGTTCCGATTCGTAAGCTAGTTTCAGTTACGTCAAACATCAGTTACGAAATCATACAGAAAACCCTAGTTGCCGTCATCATCTACACAGCAATCATGCAGAAATCATTTAACGTATCATCATTATCCAATCATTGATACAATACAGTAATCATTCATATTCATGTATCTTAGTCTCATGTATTACCTCCAACACATCGTATCATATCAAGTTTACGTAATACGTTCATGCAAAATCCTTTCCCATGTATATATGTGTATTATCAGTTTAACGACGAGCAAAACATATGATATCTACAGAATAACAAACCCTGATAATGAACATATTAATCAGTTTCACAAACAACATCGATACGTGACCTCCAATTCTGCAAACCCTAACTATGATTATCATGCGGATCAATCGATAGAACGGAATACACATTTAACGCATAACAATCAGAACATAAACAATCGATCAACATCCGATATAACTCAAACAAATCAAACAAGAGTTAACACTAACCGCAATGACAAAGTATGATCAATCTAGCGGGTTTCGGAGTAACACAAGGTTGCCGTCACAGTGAGGGAGCTCTAGGGTTTCGGTTGTTATGATGAAAGTGTGAAACTGATGTTGTTTTACGTATTAAAACTCGAAATAACATGTTGGGCCCGAACTGGGCTTCGGCGGATCTGGGCTTGGCGAAACACACTGTTTCGTCGAGATGTATATGGCGAAACAGGTTCTGTTTCGTCGGAACTGGTTGTGGCAGAACACTCTTGTGTTTCATCGGGTTCTTTTATAGTTTAACAGTTTAAGTTTCTCAAACAGTATACATGCTATACCATCAAACACATAATCATGTAAACACAATCGTTTATTATAACACCATGTATATATTACAAGTCAACAAATTAAACAACTAAACAGTCAAAGTCAACGTGTATTTAATGCGAAAGTGAAAGTCGGAAACTCGAATTGTCACATTATCCCCAACTTGAAAGAAATTTCTTCCCGAAATTTGATAAGCCATCCGCCACACAATGCGATGCTAATCAGGACGACTGCGCATTTTCCGTGGGTGTCACATCATCCCCAACTTGAATGGTAATTTCGTCCCGAAATTCACCAGTCACACGAGATCTAGAATTTCTAGGCTTGGTCTTGTCCTTGGGGAACAAATGTGGATACTTAAGTTCCATTTGGTCCTCGCGTTCCCACGTGAACTCCGGACCACGTCTTGAGTTCCAACGAACTCTCACAATAGGTATACGGCTGTGCTTACGAACTTTGACTTCTCGATCCATAATCTCAATTGGTTCTTCGACAAACTGCAACTTGTCGTCTATTTTCAGCTCTTGATATGGTACCACTAATGGGTCGTCAGTATAGCACTTCTTTAACTGCGATACATGAAACACGTCGTGAACATTGCCCAGCTCAGTGGGTAACTCCAACCTATAAGCCACCTTACCGATACGCTCAAGAACTTTAAACGGCCCAACATAACGTGGATTCAACTTGCCACGCTTCCCAAAGCGTACAACCCCTTTCCACGGTGAGACTTTCAGCATGACGCGGTCATTCACTTCAAACACCACTTCCTTGGCACGCTCGTCAGCATAGGCCTTCTGGCGGTCACGAGCAGCTGCCATACGTTCCCTGATTTTCACAATCATATCCGAAGTTTCGAGTACCATCTCAGGACCTGTGATCTGACTATCACCCACTTCAGCCCTGCAGAGAGGTGAACGGCACTTCCTCCCGTACAGTGCCTCAAATGGTGCCGCTTTGATACTGGTGTGGTAGCTGTTGTTGTAGGAAAACTCTACCAATGGCAAGTGCTTCCCCCATCCTTTCCCAAAATCAATAACACATGCCCGCAGCATGTCCTCTAATGTCTGAATAGTACGCTCACTCTGACCATCTGTCTGTGGATGATAAGCCGTGCTCATATCGAGACGTGAGCCTAACATCTTATGCATAGCCTGCCATAACTCCGAAGTAAAACGAGGATCTCGATCAGAAATAATAGAAGTCGGCACCCCGTGTCTAGAAACCACCTCCTTAAGGTACACTGCTGCGCGCTGCGAATACTTATCTGTCTCCTTGATTGCTAGGAAATGTGCTGACTTTGTGAGACGGTCGACAATCACCCATATAGTATCGTTCCCAGCCTGTGTTCTAGGTAACCCTGTAACAAAATCAATAGTGATCTGTTCCCATTTCCACATGGGTATCTCTGGCTGCTGAAGTAGACCCGAAGGCTTCTGGTACTCGGCCTTGACCCTAGCACAGGTCAAACACTTACCCACGTAGGTGGAAATAATAGCTTTCATGTTCGGCCACCAATACAAAACCTTGAGGTCCTGGTACATCTTATCAGACCCTGGATGAATAGAATATCGTGACTTGTGTGCTTCGTCCATCACAAGTTCTCGAAGATTACCAAATGAAGGAACCCATATCCGTTCCAGGGAGGAATGTCAGGTTAATGGGATGTTGGTTATTACTCAGTTTCTATCATATAAGACCCCTTACATGTCACACCCCGACCACGTATAACATACAAGACGTGGCGGAAACATCGGGGAGTGTTGTAACAGAATTAATGTCTCATAACCATGGATACCAAAAAGTGTTTCGTTTTATTAAACATTGAATAATTACTTCGTCTGGAAATCTAAATACACAAATTAAACATAATCTATCATTGTTATTGAGTCACTAAGGCCTTGTCCAGTCCTATGTGAGCATGCACCTTATCAATCGATATCATCCAACTATACCTGAAACATATGTGAAAATGAGGTCAGCAAAGAAATGCTGGCGAGTACATAGGTTTTGTGAAAATAAGATTCATGACTTCAGTTTAAGAAAATGTTTAGTCATGAACCTTGTAATTTGCTTTGTCTTTGTAAATCATTTGAAAAATAATAAGTTTAGATGATATGTATAAATAAGAGAATAATGCATGATTAAATGAATAACCATGTGAAATGAGTCTTTATAATACAAGTTGTTTGTAAATAAATGTCTTGTGAAAAGTATGTTACTTGTATAAAATGTTCTATGTCTCAAACTGAAATGATTCAAATAACGCTACAATATGTAATACCATACAAACACTTATATATAGGAAGTACCAGCGGCGTATCCACCATGTTTGTATCATATTATACACGCATCGTTACTTAATCACTTAATCAAACCAAACCAAACAATGTAAAATGTCTATGTTTAAATCAATTGTCAAATGTATTGATTAATATGTCAAAGTATTCATGTCAAGATGTAAATCATGTCAAAATGTCTATGTCAAATATCCATGTCAAATGTCTATGTCAAATATCCATGTCAAATGTCTATGTCAAATATCCATGTCAAATGTCTATGTCAAATATCCATGTATGGCAAGTGAAATGTCTCAACTAAACCATATGCACAACAACAAAGTATTGAAGTAAAACTTGGTTTAAATCAATACTATGTTTCGTGGAAATGCATGATCAAATGTCAATCATGTTCCGATGTTTACCCAATCGTTAACCCATTTTGTAAAATCGTTCTAGTCGTTCTTGTTTTAATTGTGAAACTACTTTATGGTCGATTCTCTAATAACATTCAAACCTTCTTGACGCGTTCCTCGTTCCATCTCGCTCTCGCTCTCGTTCTTAACAAACCCTTACCAAAGGGTAAGTTAATAATTACAGATTCAGTCGTTACCCAAAATACCCACACATAACCATGGGTATAGAGAACAACGGGATTTGTCAGATCCTATGGTACCATAACCTAATACTGGTCGGCTTGATCATTGCTAATGAATGTCATCGGTTATGTAACTACTACCAACAAGTTTGTTCACTTTATTGAAATCGTTCTTGAAACTATTGTAATTGTTTTTGTAATCGTTCTTGAAATCACATTGTAATTGCTATTGTAATCGTTCTTGAAATCATTGTTAAAACATTTAGCACATATGAGTCACCCCAAAACAGTTGAAAACAGTAAAAGAGGGGAATAATGTACTCGCCTGAGAGTGCTTAGGAGTCTTGAACAACTACCAAGTAAGCTAGAGGAGTCCCGGAAATCAAACGGTACCTAATATAGGTAACTACATAAATAACCCGGACCTAAATCGGAAGACTGGGTAGCAGGAGGGTCTGTAAACCAAATGAGTGTAGGAACTCATATGATATGGTTTAACAAAGCCTACATACTAAATGAAACTTAACCTAAGTATTATCGACCCATCACGACCCATTAAGGTAGCTTATGCTACTTTAACGCGTCGTTTGCGTGAAACGCGTTCGGACCGCCTAACTAGTCCTATGACAAGTAATATATGCCTTAACATGTCTAATATGGTTGTCAAATCAGTTTAGATGTCAAAAGTTATGTTACATATGTTTAAAATGAATTTTGGCATCAAAGGGGTATTTTGGTAATTTTCCTAAGGCATATAAACTACCTATCATACAACTACTTAAACGAAGCGACCATAAGGTATAACCTCGTAAGGTTATTATATACTATGGTCACCTAATGTGCTTGGTCGGATCTTAATGATCGACCAAACGGGTCGGGTTCGAAAGTATAAGCGATTGTTTAGATCGCTTACCTTACGACCCTATCTAAGCACTAAACTAAAAGTGACGAGCTAAGCATGTTAAAACATGCTTAACTAAGTTTAGAAAACAGGTTTGGTATCAAAACAAACGGTTTTGATACTCATATGTAGTTTGGTTACAAAATACGCAAGAATACGTATTCTGACCGAAACTACGGCTCGTCACTGAGCCTAGATAACGTGGTAATCAGTAGGTATAGTCGCTAGGGACTATAACCATCGTGATCACGCTCACGTTATGAAGTTCAAACGAACTTTGCATCGACCATAAACTGGTCAATGCAGAAAGTCAAACAAAGTTTGACTTTCGGACTCGAAAAGCAATAAAAAAACGAAAGAGGACTTACGAAGGGTCCCCGAATGCTAATCCCGATCCAAGTAGCTCAGGTATGAAACGAAGGTTCCAACTTAGAGCCCAAATGATCAGATTTGTGGGTTTTGAAGCAATGGGGGGGGGGGGTGGGTATTTATAGGAAAAGTAGAGCCGTTAGGATCGTTTCTTGAATATCGTGCCACGATCCGAGCCGTACACTTGTCACAAAGTTGTGGTGGTTAGAATTGATGTTTATCAGCTGAAAATGCAAGTTGCAAACATGTGGTTGTGGTTTAATCAGCTGATAATCTGCTGACTGTTTGTTATTATCTGTTCTGGCATAGGCTAGCGCACCGCTACACTAAAAGTGTAGCGCACCGCTAGGCCTAAGTTTGGCAGATTTACACTTTTGGTCCCTGTCATGCATTCAGCCCATTTTCGACACGTTTAAGGCCCGTTAACCCCATTTCAAAGCTCTAAAATGAAGTTAAAGTATAGGGAACTTAAAATGTGCTAAAAAATATCTTGGATGTCGGTTCGTTTAACCGTACGGTCGCGATGTTCGGTTAATTACGACGGAATGCGCATAAGCGCGTAAAACGATCCAAATGACGCGACGAATGGATTTTTGGCAAGCCAAACACTAAAATAAAATATTTTAGTTCTTACATAAATTTTTGGATGTCCGGATGTATTCAGAACGTAAGTTATGCGCGAAAATGCAAACTTGGGCACTTTTTGACACTTTTAGTCCCTGAATGACACAAAAGTTTATTTTAGCATACCGAACACCTCAAAGCCTATTTCTAAGCTATGTAAAGGATATTTATGGTATGTTTAACTTACGGTCATGTTCCGGAATATCTGTTACAGTTCAAATTGGCATACTTTCGTAGTTTGTCAACTTTAGCCCCTGTAAGCGATTTAACTTTGATTTCACCACACCAAACCTTCCAAAACTTATATCTAAGTTATGTAAAGGTTATTTAAAGTATGTTAAGCCTATTTCACTATTCCGGAGTGTTCGTTGCATTAAACTGGTTATATTTACGCATCGGTGCGCATATAACCTTCCAGAAAGCGATTTAGAGTCTGAATTCGAACAAAATATGATATGTGTAAATGATACACATATTTTTACAAATCCCAAGTATGAAATACAACATTTCATTGGTTTGGTATTTGTTTGATGGCCGTGAAGGCACAGGTGTTACAGTCTCCCCTACTTTAGGAAATTTCGTCCCGAAATTTATTTAGAGGAAACTTGTGAGAGCTTGAAAACATGTTGTTGAAAAGATCGAACAAAATTGGTTAGGGTTCTGAACTTCTAGTAACCTTAATAACATTATGCTTGCAATGTAAGAGGGACACTTATATACAAGTATATAAAGCGTCATTGGTGCGTCCACCGTACCTCCATTACATCGTTCTCATTTTGTTATTGTTGTCACTATCGGTTCTTACACATAATAAACCTTACAGGGTTTCTGTGCACTAAATTTCATAATTATGTACGCGTCCATAATTAGACAATTCCTTGCATAGTTCACACAGTCTATTTTATAATGTGTAGAGTAAAACCAACTGAACAATCCTGTGATGAGTGTGACTAGACTGCCATAGAGTCCTTTTTAATTAAATCAATAAATGATCTAAATAGACTATAAATGTGTCTGTCCAACTACATCACTAGATGTCGTTCTTAACCAAATTGTAAATCAATCTTTTTGACTAGACCACCAAAAGGGTCTCTTATGAATCATGGAGTGATACTATAAAATCCAAGGGTCTTATCTATTACATAGAAGCCCATTAAGGATTTAAGGTAGTACCTTTTGACTATCCTGCTACGAATCCCTCATATGAAGATATGAAAGATCCTGCGAGGATTTGGATAACAAATTATCCAGAGTATAAAAACACAAAAACATAGAGGAGAACACATAACACATAAACACATAATCGCATAATTGCATACTCGTTCAATCGCATAATCGTTCAATTTGACCTTTAATTTGTTATCTTTGGACACGGGTATTTAAAGCATACCAGGAACCCAATCTGTGGATTTCCTTTGGCACTTTAAATATTTTCAAGAATCTAACTATGAAGATAGAAAGATCTTAAAAGGAATTCGGTTTGTCCTAATTGAGTTGTATTGTACATTTTAAAGTGTACAAGGAATTCAATCAGGGCTCCGATGTCAACGAAGGTGTTGATCGTGATCGGCTCGAGACATGAATAGATCAAGATGTCATCAATAACAACAATGACGAACTGATCCAAATAAGGCTTGCAGACTCTATTTATTAAGTCCTTGAAGCTGGCTGGAGCATTTGTCAACCCAAAAGGCATGACTGTAAACTCGTAATGGCCATACTTCGTGCAGAAAACCATTTTGGGAATATCTTCTTCGAGAATACAAAGTTGATGATACCCAGAACGCAAATCGATCTTGGAAAAGCATGAAGCGCTCTGCAGATGATCGGAGAGATCATCGATTTAAGGTAGTGGATATCGATTCTTGATGGTAAGCTTAACAGGCTTACGTTAATCGATATGAATTCGAAAAGATCCATTCTCCCTTTTACAAGGAGAACAGGAGCTTCTCTAAGGTGAAAAGTTCGGACGGATGAATCCTTTATCAGACAACTCTTGAAGCTGTTTTGATAATTCTTGCATCTCGAATGGTGCAAGACGATAAGATACTATAGATTTAAAAGAAGTAAGTGTTTGAGGTTCTTAGGGAGATTACAAGTGATCATAAAAATGTCAGAACCACACGAGTAGTTTTGTCTTTGTGTTGACATCATAAGGTTGGATCAAACATTCATACAATTGCATTAGTTAAAAATAAAACCACAAATTTTATTTATATAACATCCGCATTGTCTTTAAATGTTACAAGATAACAACCAGAGGAAAAACAGACTGCTAATTGTTCACTCCTTCATCATTGAGTGCCTCATTGATGTTAAACACTCGACCGCGTGCTGGATTCACATTGACGTTGACGTTCGCATTCGGGTTTGCGTTAGCATTTGCATTCACCAGTCTTGGGCAGTTGTGGCGGAAGTGACCAATCTCTCCGCAGTTGAAACATGAACCTAGTGGAAATCTCACAGCATTCCCTTGAACCGGAGCTTGAACCTGAGCAGCCTGATTTTGTGCCAAACGACAAATCTTGGCCAAATGCCCAAGTTTACCACACGTCGTGCATTGCCAGCAAGCTTGTTGTACTGCGTGATGACCGTTGCAGCGTGCACAATAAGGTGCGGTACCGGCATATGCTTTCTTTGCAGGTGGCTGAGCTGGTAAGTTTCGCGGATTCTGAGCAGTCTGTGCTGTAACCGCAAAGTTTTGACCACCCTTTCGCTTCCTTGATTTCTTTGACGTCTCACCTTCCTTACCCTTCTTGTTTTGACCTTTCTTGCTATCCTCCTTGTCAGCTGACTGTTTCTTGCCCTTGTCACCCTTCCTGTGTAACTTGTTCTTCCGAATCTGCGACTCAGACAATGTCGCTGATAACTCGATCGCCTGACGGAGTGTGGCAGGGTTACTACCAGTAAGGATGTCTTGTACCGAGTCAGGTAGGCCGTCGATGTACCTTTCGATAGCTATGTCAAGTGGGGTAACCATTGTCGGGCAAAGCAGACTCAGCTCCTCAAACCTATCAGTATACGCCCTGTGCTCACCACTATCTTGCTTCAACTCATCAAATTCCTTCTCCAAAGCTCGCTGTTCATGACGAGGACAGAATTCCCTCATCATAAGGGCTCTCAGTTCAGCCCATGTCTGTGCGAGAGCAACTTCGGCACCTCTGTCTCTCATAACCCCGTTCCACCATGTCAAAGCCCTCTTCTGAAATACGCTCGAAGAAAACTCTACCTTGCGATTTTCCGGACACTGCACATGGCGAAAAGTATTCTCTATGCTCTCGAACCACTGAAGAAGTCCAGTTGCTCCTTCAGAACCACTAAACTTGAGTGGTTTAGCCTGGTTGAAATCCTTGTATTTGCATAGCACATTGTTGTTGTTGTTGGCTTGGTTCCATTGAGCAAAGAGGTTTGGGAATTGAGCAGCCATCTGCTGTGCAATTATTTCTGCCAATTCGGCAGTCTCTATCTGGCTTTCGCGTCGAGGAGGCATTGTCTAAAAGAGGAAACATGAAAGGAAACGAGTGAGAGAATTAGACGAAAAGAATGAGATGCAACAAATCTGATGAAAGCAAGGATAGTGGTCATTTGTTTGTTACTACAAAGCAACAAACGACCTTGGTGATTAGTCAAAGTAAATAGGTTAAAAATAATGTATCGCGAAGACATGCTCGCCTATAAGTGAACACTCATCCCAAGAATTCCCAGGTAAGCACAACTGGTCTCGCGTCTGATGAGATGTATACGAAGTGCTTGCCTAGACAGAAGACCCAGAATACAGGCATTCACCCTTCCAGTTTGCACGTGTTCACATTATTTAAAACCCAAAACCTTGACGAGATTTTTGAAAAAAATCAAAGGGGTTCAAAACCATATAACAGAGGGTTCAAAACCTTACAATAGAAGGTTCAAAACCTAGAAATTAATCATCCTAGAACAGATGATTAGTTTTCAAAGCGGTTTTGAAATTTATGTTCTTGTTGTGGTCGACACCTAAGGATAGGTGACGGTATTGTTTTATGACTAAACGCAAGTAAACTCGCGTTAGGGTCCTAAGAAGGTTATAGACTAGGTCAAAGCGTTACTAATAACCTAATTCCCTATAACCATTGGCTCTGATACCATCTTTTCTGTCACACCCCGACCACGTATAACATACAAGACGTGGCGGAAACATCGGGGAGTGTTGTAACAGAATTAATGTCTCATAACCATGGATACCAAAAAGTGTTTCGTTTTATTAAACATTGAATAATTACTTCGTCTGGAAATCTAAATACACAAATTAAACATAATCTATCATTGTTATTGAGTCACTAAGGCCTTGTCCAGTCCTATGTGAGCATGCACCTTATCAATCGATATCATCCAACTATACCTGAAACATATGTGAAAACGAGGTCAGCAAAGAAATGCTGGCGAGTACATAGGTTTTGTGAAAATAAGATTCATGACTTCAGTTTAAGAAAATGTTTAGTCATGAACCTTGTAATTTGCTTTGTCTTTGTAAATCATTTGAAAAATAATAAGTTTAGATGATATGTATAAATAAGAGAATAATGCATGATTAAATGAATAACCATGTGAAATGAGTCTTTATAATACAAGTTGTTTGTAAATAAATGTCTTGTGAAAAGTATGTTACTTGTATAAAATGTTCTATGTCTCAAACTGAAATGATTCAAATAACGCTACAATATGTAATACCATACAAACACTTATATATAGGAAGTACCAGCGGCGTATCCACCATGTTTGTATCATATTATACACGCATCGTTACTTAATCACTTAATCAAACCAAACCAAACAATGTAAAATGTCTATGTTTAAATCAATTGTCAAATGTATTGATTAATATGTCAAAGTATTCATGTCAAGATGTAAATCATGTCAAAATGTCTATGTCAAATATCCATGTCAAATGTCTATGTCAAATATCCATGTCAAATGTCTATGTCAAATATCCATGTCAAATGTCTATGTCAAATATCCATGTATGGCAAGTGAAATGTCTCAACTAAACCATATGCACAACAACAAAGTATTGAAGTAAAACTTGGTTTAAATCAATACTATGTTTCGTGGAAATGCATGATCAAATGTCAATCATGTTCCGATGTTTACCCAATCGTTAACCCATTTTGTAAAATCGTTCTAGTCGTTCTTGTTTTAATTGTGAAACTACTTTATGGTCGATTCTCTAATAACATTCAAACCTTCTTGACGCGTTCCTCGTTCCATCTCGCTCTCGCTCTCGTTCTTAACAAACCCTTACCAAAGGGTAAGTTAATAATTACAGATTCAGTCGTTACCCAAAATACCCACACATAACCATGGGTATAGAGAACAACGGGATTTGTTAGATCCTATGGTACCATAACCTAATACTGGTCGGCTTGATCATTGCTAATGAATGTCATCGGTTATGTAACTACTACCAACAAGTTTGTTCACTTTATTGAAATCGTTCTTGAAACTATTGTAATTGTTTTTGTAATCGTTCTTGAAATCACATTGTAATTGCTATTGTAATCGTTCTTGAAATCATTGTTAAAACATTTAGCACATATGAGTCACCCCAAAACAGTTGAAAACAGTAAAAGAGGGGAATAATGTACTCGCCTGAGAGTGCTTAGGAGTCTTGAACAACTACCAAGTAAGCTAGAGGAGTCCCGGAAATCAAACGGTACCTAATATAGGTAACTACATAAATAACCCGGACCTAAATCGGAAGACTGGGTAGCAGGAGGGTCTGTAAACCAAATGAGTGTAGGAACTCATATGATATGGTTTAACAAAGCCTACATACTAAATGAAACTTAACCTAAGTATTATCGACCCATCACGACCCATTAAGGTAGCTTATGCTACTTTAACGCGTCGTTTGCGTGAAACGCGTTCGGACCGCCTAACTAGTCCTATGACAAGTAATATATGCCTTAACATGTCTAATATGGTTGTCAAATCAGTTTAGATGTCAAAAGTCATGTTACATATGTTTAAAATGAATTTTGGCATCAAAGGGGTATTTTGGTAATTTTCCTAAGGCATATAAACTACCTATCATACAACTACTTAAACGAAGCGACCATAAGGTATAACCTCGTAAGGTTATTATATACTATGGTCACCTAATGTGCTTGGTCGGATCTTAATGATCGACCAAACGGGTCGGGTTCGAAAGTATAAGCGATTGTTTAGATCGCTTACCTTACGACCCTATCTAAGCACTAAACTAAAAGTGACGAGCTAAGCATGTTAAAACATGCTTAACTAAGTTTAGAAAACAGGTTTGGTATCAAAACAAACGGTTTTGATACTCATATGTAGTTTGGTTACAAAATACGCAAGAATACGTATTCTGACCGAAACTATGGCTCGTCACTGAGCCTAGATAACGTGGTAATCAGTAGGTATAGTCGCTAGGGACTATAACCATCGTGATCACGCTCACGTTATGAAGTTCAAACGAACTTTGCATCGACCATAAACTGGTCAATGCAGAAAGTCAAACAAAGTTTGACTTTCGGACTCGAAAAGCAATAAAAGAACGAAAGAGGACTTACGAAGGGTCCCCGAATGCTAATCCCGATCCAAGTAGCTCAGGTATGAAACGAAGGTTCCAACTTAGAGCCCAAATGATCAGATTTGTGGGTTTTGAAGCAATGGGGGGTGGGTATTTATAGGAAAAGTAGAGCCGTTAGGATCGTTTCTTGAATATCGTGCCACGATCCGAGCCGTACACTTGTCACAAAGTTGTGGTGGTTAGAATTGATGTTTATCAGCTGAAAATGCAAGTTGCAAACATGTGGTTGTGGTTTAATCAGCTGATAATCTGCTGACTGTTTATTATTATCTGTTCTGGCATAGGCTAGCGCACCGCTACACTAAAAGTGTAGCGCACCGCTAGGCCTAAGTTTGGCAGATTTACACTTTTGGTCCCTGTCATGCATTCAGCCCATTTTCGACACGTTTAAGGCCCGTTAACCCCATTTCAAAGCTCTAAAATGAAGTTAAAGTATAGGGAACTTAAAATGTGCTCAAAAATATCTTGGATGTCGGTTCGTTTAACCGTACGGTCGCGATGTTCGGTTAATTACGACGGAATGCGCATAAGCGCGTAAAACGATCCAAATGACGCGACGAATGGATTTTTGGCAAGCCAAACACTAAAATAAAATATTTTAGTGCTTACATAAATTTTTGGATGTCCGGATGTATTCAGAACGTAAGTTATGCGCGAAAATGCAAACTTGTGCACTTTTTGACACTTTTAGTCCCTGAATGACACAAAAGTTTATTTTAGCATACCGAACACCTCAAAGCCTATTTCTAAGCTATGTAAAGGATATTTATGGTATGTTTAACTTACGGTCATGTTCCGGAATATCTGTTACAGTTCAAATTGGCATACTTTCGCAGTTTGTCAACTTTAGTCCCTGTAAGCGATTTAACTTTGATTTCACCACACCAAACCTTCCAAAACTTATATCTAAGTTATGTAAAGGTTATTTAAAGTATGTTAAGCCTATTTCACTATTCCGGAGTGTTCGTTGCATTAAACTGGTTATATTTACGCATCGGTGCGCATATAACCTTCCAGAAAGCGATTTAGAGTCTGAATTCGAACAAAATATGATATGTGTAAATGATACACATATTTTTACAAATCCCAAGTATGAAATACAACATTTCATTGGTTTGGTATTTGTTTGATGGCCGTGAAGGCACAGGTGTTACATTACATCTACCGATTGTTGCCGGGAAGGCAACGAGGTATTTAGTTGATAGCGCTACTAGGTTTGGCACCCTCACACTAGGCCGGAATGGACGGGCGTGAACTAATTACCTTGACCACTTGACCAATGCTTTGATAGAGGCATTGGGGTTAGGCAAACACATCTTGCAGCCACACACGGTAATCGAGTTAATGATAATATCAAAACATAACGTTGAACTGTTTTAAACACACATCTGGTAACTAAACGCGTTAACAAAACTTTGAACTCACCAGCGTTGTCTGACACACTTGTCTGCATGCTTGCATGTCGTTAGATTTCTAGACATGGACTTGCTATTTGGGAGTGCTGGAGTGGTCATGGATCAAGGCTCTTGGATACATTTGATACATTGGTTTTGAACACTTTTCATGAAACAGTTGTTTAACAATTTTACTATATGCTTCCGCTGAACATCTCCTTTGGTTTCAACTTATGATTTTGATTTGTATTGGCAATTAATGAAATATTTTATTTAAATACTATATGTGATTCAATGTGATTGGTGGCTTGGATCCTGGTACGTCACACATCCCGCGGTGTTCCTGCATGTGGTATTTTGGGGGTGTGACAGTTTGGTATCAGAGCCACTGGTTATAGTGAACTAGGTTTTAAAACGTTTCATAAAACCAGACTATAACCGAACAACTTCGAAAATCAACCATGACACTCAGCTCCAGATTGCAAGGTTCGTCTTTTGTTTACTTTATGCAATACTTGTTTAGTAGTCACACACTCACAGTTGCAAGAAACAACATACTAGATACTATGGTGACTTGATAGCATGACACTACCCTTCGACTCTTTTGATTTGTAATTCTGTAACACTTTCTGTTTTGCTACTTGAATGCGGGGGAAACTTTTAGCACATGTTAAGAGTCACTAAGATGAGCATGCAAATTGCCTTATTATTATGGGTGCACACATAATAATAACGTGAGGTGCGTGCAAGTCCCAGTGAGGCTTAACAAGTGTGAGAAGGGTTCTGCTCTATTGTGTGTGAATTTGGTAGTTGTAGACTTAAACGTAATACTTGACTTCTACCTCAACTCGACTCTTAAGTTTGTTCCCTCTCCTTTTATAGAATCATGAGTGGACGAGGTCACGGACGTGGTCACATTGCGATGACCCAAGCTGAGCTGACAAATCTGATTAATACACGTGTGGCTGAGGCTTTGGCAGCCTACCAAGCTGGTACGATAAGTGCCAATTACCTTTATGTTCTTGTGTCGCGTACACAACTCTTAACTCTATAATGTGTTTTCTTTCGTCCAATAGGTCAGCAAAACCAAAATAATCCACCTGCTTGTACGTTCAAGATGTTCATGGATTATAAGCCACAGACCTTCAATGGGACTGAAGGGGCTGTAGGACTCATGCGATGGTTTGAGAAGGAAGAGTCGGTATTTTCTATGTGTAACTGTCCTGCTGGGGACAGAGTGAAGTATGCTACGGGCACACTCGAGGATGGTGCCCTGATATGGTGGAATGCCCAGGTTCAGCTGTTGGGCATCGAGGTGGCAAATGCCACTACCTGGGATGATTTTAAGGAACTGATAAGGGAGGAGTATTGTCCTCGTGATGAGATTCAGAAACTAGAGAATGAGTACTATGATCCGAAGATGGTGGGATCTGAGATTGAAGCGTATGCGAAACGGTCACATGAGTTGGCGATCATCTGCCCGAACTTGTCCCGACCTCCGCATTGGAGGATTGAACTGTTCATCAAGGGATTAGCTCCTCGAGTGAAGGGCTTGGTAACTGCAGCGAACCTCAACAACTTAACTCAGATTGTTCGTTTGGCTCACAAAATCACCGATCAGGAGGTGGAGAGTGGTTCGTTACCACCGCGTGTTTCTGCCACTACTGCTGCTACAACCACAGCTACTACGCCTGTTAGTGATAACAAGCAGAAATGGAGCGACGCCGACAAGTCAACCAGTGTCAGCCAATCTCAGAAAAGGCCTGACAACAGTAACAACCGCAGTTTCAGTCAGTCGTCTTCGGTTAATCAAGGCCATGGCAGCAATCAGAATCAGAGCTCCTATGTTGGGAAGAAACCACATTGCAACAAGTGTGGCTATCATCATTATGGGCAGTGTGTTCTGGCTTGTCGAAGGTGCGAGAAAGTGGGCCATGAGGCCAAAGATTGTAGTTCCCCACAACCAAAGCAGCAGCAGCAACACCATCAGTACCAGCGACAACAAAGGCAACAACCCCCACAGAATCAGGGTTTCAATAAGGGGTGTTATTAGTGTGGGGATGAGGGCCACTTCAAGCGGGATTGCCCTCAGTTGAATCAGAACGCCAACGACAACAACCGCCAGAATAACAACAGCAATGCTGGAAACAACAACAACGGCAACAATGGGGGCAACGGTGCTCGTGGAAGGGTATTCACGATCGGGGCTGGGGATGCTAGGAACGACGGCAATGTCGTGACTGGTACGGTTTCAATCTAGTAAATTGAGAAAGAAATTATATATTTAAAATACTAGTACTAGATGAATCGATGAGTTCCCCGAGTTTTTTTTATCTATTTCTGGATTGACAGTGCCAAAATACTTTGATTTCTTATATTTGTGATAACATGATCATATCTTACGTGGCAGACATGCTAATTTGAATTAATTTATGAAAATTTGAATTTATATGATAATATTACTTATTCAATAAATTCGATTGATTTATACGAGTTGATTTTCTGTTACGATAAATTGATGAAACAATAGCGAGTCCAATAGCGGCTTCAGCAGCTGCAATAGCTATAACAAAAATAGAAAAAATGGCTCCTTTTAATTGACGACTATCAAAAAAATCAGAAAATGTTACAAAATTGAGATTAACTGCATTTAATATAAGTTCAAGACACATAAGAGCCCTAACCTTATTTCGACTTGTAATCAATCCATATAGACCGACAGAAAATAAATAGGCACTCAAAACAAGTACATGCTCGAGCATCATTAACCAACTCCTTATCAATCTCGATTCATTTCAATATGAACAACAATTTAACCAATCGGATTGACTAGAAAATAACGAGTAATGGAATAAAGGAATATATTGGGAATAGATCGAACTACTAAAGAATTGAAATTTTATATACAAAGTTAAATAGAAAAAAGGAAATACATGTGATAGCTCATAACAAGGGTTTTCCAGTTCTAAAGAGTTATTATTGATGAGCTACAGCAATTGCGCTGGTTAACGCAACTAAAAGAATTATTGAAATGAATTCAAACGGAATAAAAAAATCTGTTGATAAATGAATCACGATTTGTTGACTATTACTTATCAGATCTTGCTCTATAATCTGGTTTGCTTTTGTAGTCCAAATAATCCTGTACCATGACGTATCTGGAATAGTAGTAATTAGTGAAACAAAAAGACTTGTACAGACCACGGAAGTTACTCCATCTCCCACGGTCCAAAGATGGAAATCTTTGGAATATTCTGAACCATTTATGAACATCACAGCAAAAATGATTAAAACATTTATGGCTCCTACGTAAATAAGGAGCTGCGCGGCAGCTACAAAATCGGAGTTCGATAGAATATAGAATAACGATATACAAACAAAAACCAATCCCAATGAAAAGGCAGAATAAATGGGATTGGCAAGTAATACTACTCCCAGACCCCCTAATATACGACCCAATCCCAGAAAGACTAAAAGAAAATCATGTATTAGTCCAGGTAAATCCATTATATATAAAATAAGAGATAAATAAATCAAAATCTTGCATAACTTTATTGACCCGGTCAGGAAAAAAGAAGTAACTCTACCTTTTTTATAATAGTTCTTAATTATTCAATTTGAAAAATTCCATTTTCATGGATATGGATTGAATTATTGGCCTAATCTCTCGAAAGAGTAATTTGAGTCTATATATTTTTAAATCATCTCTATATATTTTTAAATCATCAATATGGACTATAGAAAATAAATCTATTTTTCATATGAATTTATATTCATATATGAATATAAATTCAAACAAAATTCTCGCTCCCTAATCAATATAATTATGAATATAACTGTAGTTATTCACCAAACAAAAACCTTCATTCTTTTAGATCAAAATGAATTCTTAAGTTTTTATTTCAGGCAAATTTAAAATTGTTCGAATTGTGTAATCGTCAATTATTGACATTGGTAACCGACCCAAAGCAATTTGATTATAATTCAATTCGTGACGATCATAAGTAGAAAGTTCATATTCTTCAGTCATTGATAAGCAATTTGTTGGACAATACTCAACGCAATTACCACAAAATATACATATTCCGAAATCAATACTGTAATTAAGCAATCGTTTCTTTCTAATATCAGTTTCCAATTTCCAATCAACAACGGGTAGATCTATAGGACATACACGAACACATACTTCACAAGCAATGCATTTATCAAATTCAAGGTGGATTCTACCGCGGAAATGCTCGGATGTGATCAATTTTTCGTAGGGATATTGAATAGTTACAGGTAAACGATTCGCGTCTTATTTCTTCTGTGCTATTTGATTCCGGTGCCGATTGGAGTTATGTGTCCCTAGAGTTTAGTCAGCGACTAGGGTTAACTCCCACACCTTTAGAGGTTAAGCAAGTAGTAGAATTAGCTGATGATAAAACAATAGAAGCTTCGCACGTCTTTTTGGGTGTAAACTAGATCTCGTGGGTCAAGTGTTTGATATTGATCTCCTTTCTATTACCCTCGGTAGTTTCGACATAGTGATTGGTATGGATTGGCTGTCTAAGCACCAAGCTGAGATTCTGTGTAAGGAAAAGATTGTGCATATCCCTATCCCTGAAGGAGAGCCATTGTTGGTTCAGGGGCATCGCAGTGGTGCGATGGTCGGTATTATTTCAGCTATGCAAGAACAGAAATGTCTACGAAAAGGGTATCCTTCTATTTTGGCACTTGTTACTGATACTCCATCAGGAGAAAGAAAGATCGAGGATCTACCAGTAGTACGTGAATTCGCCGATGTATTTCCTGAGGAGCTTCCTGGTTTACCTCCTCACCGTCAAGTGGAATTTCAAATTGACCTTGCGCCAGGAGCGGCTCCAATCGCTCGTGCTCCTTACCGTTTAGCACCTAGAGAGTTGCAGGAGCTGTCTAATCAGCTGCAAGAGTTATTGGACAGAGGCTTTATTCGAGCCAGTTCTTCGCCTTGGGGAGCCCCGGTTTTGTTTGTAAAGAAGAAAGACGGGTCCTTTCGCATGTGCATTGATTATCGGGAACTCAACAAGGTGACTATCAAGAACCGCTATCCATTGCCACGCATCGACGACTTGTTTGACCAGTTGCAAGGGTCAAGCTTTTATTCGAAGATCGACTTAAGATCGGGCTATCATCAGATGAGAGTCCGGGAGGAGGATATTCCTAAAAGGGCTTTTAGAACGCGTTATGGGCACTATGAGTTTTTGGTTATGCCATTTGGGTTGACGAACGCGCCAGCAGTCTTCATGGACCTCATGAACCGTGTATGCAAGCAGTATCTCGACGATTTCATTATAGTATTCATAGATGACATTTTGATCTACTCGAAGAGCAAGGAAGATCAAGAGTTGCACTTACGTCTCGTTTTGGAGCTCTTGAGGAAGGAGCAACTCTATGAAAAGTTTTCTAAGTGTGACTTCTGGATTCGAGAGGTACACTTCCTTGGGCACATAGTGAATGAATCAGGAATACACGTGGATCCAGCTAAGATTGATGCTGTCAAGAATTGGGCGGCACCAAAGAATCCTTCGGAGGTGCGACAATTTCTTGGTCTTGCAAGGTATTATAGAAGATTTATCAAGGATTTCTCGAAGATCGCTCAACCTCTCAGTTCATTGACACAGAAAGGCATTGTATACTTGTGGGGAACAAAGCAGGAGGAGGCTTTTCAGCTATTGAAACAGAAACTTTGCAGTGCGCCGATTTTGTCCCTACCAGATGGTACAGAAGATTTTGTGGTATATTGTGACGCTTCTATTCAGGGACTTGGTTGCGTGCTGATGCAACACAACAACGTGATAGCTTATGCTTCTCGACAGTTGAAGGTTCATGAGAACAATTATATGACACACGACTTGGAGTTAGGAGCCGTAGTGTTTGCGCTCAAAATATGGAGGCATTACTTGTACGGTACTAAATGTACTATTTTTACAGACCACAAGAGCCTTCAGCATATTTTTGATCAGAAGGATTTGAATATGCGACAGCGTCGCTGGGTTGAACTCTTGAACGACTATGATTGTGCAATCAAGTATCATCCGGGTAAGGCCAATGTTGTAGCTGACGCTCTCAGTCGAAAGGAATCGAAACCCAAACGTGTTCGCGCCTTGCAGCTTACCATTCATTCTAACCTGCCTGACCAGATTCGTTCGGCTCAAGCTGAAGCGTTAAAAGAGGAAAACATTGAAGCAGAATACTTAAGGGGCATGGAAAAGCAACTTGTAAAGAGATCAGATGGTATTTATGTCACACCCCCAATTTCCACATGCGGAGTACTACCGCTTGGAGGCGTGACTGACCAGGATCCAGCCACCAATTATACTGAGCATTGAATAATAGTGAAAGTATTCACCAACCACAGTAGTTAGTAAACACCATGTTTTTAAAGTTCTAAAAGTTTAAGTTCAAATGGTAGTTTAAACAAACAGCGGAAGCATAAACCAAACAGTTTCAAAACAGAGTTCATTGTTCAAGATTATTTGAAACCCAACACACGGGTTAAGACGACCACTACATATCCCCAAGCTGCAAGCTCCTGATTCACTGGTTACCTGCAAAGCATGCAGTAGGGTGTCAACAGAAATGTTGGCGAGTTCACGAAATGTCCAGTTTTAGCTTTTCAAAAGAAAATGTAGGTTGTTTAGGTAAAGCGTTTATAATCACGTCATGGGGAGCTACCCCATATGAAAGCTACTAAACTTGAATTACCGAAACTGTTGACGAGAAGATTTGGTGCCCCAGGTCAATGTCTATCGTCATTGACCGAGATGCAAGGTCTATAGTTCACGCCCGATCTCCCCCGGTCACGGTGTGAGGTTGTCAAACCTAATAGCGCTATCAACTAATAACCCGTTCGCCCCCGGCGATTAATCGGTACTATAAGCAGGGACTTGATGTGATAGAGATTCGTTTAGTGTTGCTAGTTGTGATTTATAAATAATACCCAAACGTATTTCCCCCGGATGTAGTAGTACAAGAGTACCGTTTGTATATTCCCCCGGAAATCATTAGTTTGAAAACATTATTCAGTTTGTTCGTGTCCCTCCCTGGGACGCATGCTTTTAGTGTGTGAACTCACCTTGGGTTGCTCGGTAGATTATTTACTTGGTCAATCACGTAGGTCACCACGTCCTAGCATGGTCACAAATACGGGTCAAGTTGGGGTACAAGTATTCACGTATAATCTACACATAACTAACACTTAGCATACACAACACATGATCATCCAGCAAGTTTATCGGGCCTATTCTGATACATAGCAGTTAAACAGTGAACATCAACAACTGTCACACAAATCATAAGTGTTATTGGGCCTATCAGATCGCACTAACAGTTAACGGTATGCGCAGCCCACACGTCCTTGGCCCAATAACGGAGACAAGCAGCCCAGTCGAGACCAGGAGGTCTCGACTCGAGAACACACAGTCTCGAGTCGCAACCGGAGGTTTCGACTTGCCATGGTCTGGTTTCGAGTCGCAACCGGAGGTTTCGACTTGTCATGGTCTGGTTTCGAGTCGCAACCTCGGATACGTGCACAAGAATCCTTCTAGACCCTGTTCCAATGTACTATCCAATAGAATTCTGTTTTCATGAAAATTTGTACTAACCAACCATATTGCAATAACATGTTTTGTTGTCTAATTATTAATAAAAATGGATCAAACACAGCATATTCAAATATCCATATGATATTTAACCTACATTCATCCAGTTCATCATTTGCAAGCATGTTCACCCAAACAAAATACCATTTAGTCATCAACATCGGCCCTATATCTAGCACATTATCACCGGTTTAGTCATCATCAACATACACTCGATATTTGTGATTTTGTATATCATTATTCAAGCCAATTCATAGCTAATATTCAAGTAGCAAGTCTTAACAAGTTTCATATCAATATGGCAAGAAATTGTCAAGGCATCACGGTTCCTATATCCTTCATCATTTTAAACAACAATCTACTTCATTCATCATTCAAATACACATATTATTATCAAAGAAGCATCTTATTGTTCATATGCATCATTCAAGACACACTTTGTACCAAAGATATCACCTAAGGATCATAACAACAATAAAACACTAACCGGCTAGAACTCCAAAGTGTGAAGGTGTGAAGGATTGATGAAAGAACTTCCAAATGATGGTTATAAGCAAACTCCGAGAATCCCTTGTGGTAGCCGGTTTGATCCGAGGATGAGGAGGAGGAGATGATTTTGTTATGGTTTTGTTGAGAGGGTGAGGGAGAGTGTGTGGGAGTGAGTGAATGATTGTGGGTTTGAGTGTCCAAAGAGTAGGATAATGTGGCTTATGTGAGGGTTTTATAACCCAATTCACGGGCTTAAGGAGATGCGATGCGGCCCATATGGCCCAAGGGTCTCGAGTCGGGTTTCGTGGTCTCGGCCCACTACACACACATACCTATATATATATACTACCTATACAATCATAGTGCAAGGATCACATAGAATCATCAAAATAATCACGCAACTTTCCTTTAATAACATATATATATATATTCATACGCACTAATTAATTACAAGGTGTTAGCTCGGGAAAACCTAGAGTGTCACATTATCCCCAAGTTTTAAGAACTTTCGTCCCGAAAGTTAAGGCAGCCACTGACAAGCTAATGTAAATACGAACTTTTCAACGGGATGTCACATCATCCCCCCGTTAGTTTGGAATTTCGTCCCGAAATTCAGTTGTAGCTTCAGTGCTGGGGGTTTCATTTGGGAACAGCTGGGGATACTTGCGCTTCATCTGGTCTTCCCGCTCCCAGGTAAACTCTGGGCCACGGCGTGAGTTCCAACGAACTCGCACGAGGGGTATCTGGCTATGTTTGAGGGTTTTGATCTCACGATCCGTGATCTCAACCGGTTCCTCAGTAAAGTGTAGCTGTTCGTCAATAGTAAGTTCCTTGTAAGGAATGACGAGTGTTTCATCTGACAGGCACTTCTTCAGATTAGACACGTGGAAGACGTTGTGCACAGCACTCAGTTCTTCAGGCAGATTCAATCTGTAAGCGGCCATACCGATCTTTTCGGTAACTTCAAAGGGTCCGACATATCTCGGATTGAGCTTGCCCCGTTTTCCAAAACGAACCACACCCTTCCAGGGTGAGACCTTAAGTAGAGCCCGCTCACCAACCTGGAACTCTAGTGGTTTCCTATCCTTATCCGCGTATCTCTTCTGACGGTCACGAGCTGCCGCCATGCGTTGCCTAATCTGGGTAATCTTTTCGGTAGTGTCAACTACATGTTCCGGGCCTGTGATCTGGCTGTCACCAACCTCCGCCCAGCAGAGAGGCGATCGACATCTACGACCGTACAATGCCTCAAAGGGTGCCGCCTGAATGCTGGTGTGGTAGCTGTTGTTGTAGGAGAATTCCACTAACGGTAGGTGCTTCTCCCAATTTTTGCCAAAATCAATCACACATGCCCTAAGCATGTCTTCGAGGGTTTGGATGGTGCGTTCCGATTGCCCATCCGTTTGCGGATGATAAGCGGTGCTCATGTCTAAACGCGAGCCAAAAGATTTGTGCATAGCTTGCCACAATTCAGAAGTAAAACGTGCATCTCGATCAGAAATAATAGAGGTGGGCACTCCGTGCTTCGAAACCACTTCTTTTAAGTATACCTCTGCTAGGGTGGAGAACTTGTCTGTTTCTTTGATAGCCAAAAAGTGTGCAGATTTAGTTAAGCGATCCACGATCACCCAAATGGTGTCATTTCCGCGTTGAGACCTAGGCAGGCCAGTAACAAAATCCATGGAAATCTGCTCCCATTTCCATTGCGGGATCTCTGGCTGTTGGAGTAGGCCTGATGGTTTCTGATACTCAGCCTTGACTCTTGCGCAGGTTAAACATTTTCTGACATACGTTGCTATGTGGGCTTTCATGCCAGGCCACCAATAGGTAGTCCTTAAGTCGTGGTACATCTTATCTGAACCCGGATGTACTGAGTAACGGGACTTATGGGCTTCATCCATCACAAGGTCACGTAAATTTCCATAAAGCGGAACCCATATGCGTCCGGTTACGTAGTAAGCACCGTCTTCTTTTTGTTCCAATCGTTGTCTCGATCCTCGTAGGGACTCAGCCCTGATGTTCTCGGCTTTCAATGCTTCAACCTGAGCATTTCGAATTTGATTAGGGAGGTTCGAGTGGATAGTGAGCTGTAAGGCACGAACACAATGGGTTTGGTCTCCTTTCTGCTGAGGGCATCGGCTACCACATTAGCCTTGCCTGGGTGATATTTGATTGCACACTCGTAGTCATTTAGGAGTTCGACCCATCGGCGTTGCCGCATATTCAGCTCCTTTTGTCCCATTATGTGCTGGAGACTCTTGTGATCAGTGTAAATCGTGCACTTGGTGCCGTACAAGTAGTGTCTCCAAAGCTTGAGCGCGAAGACCACAGCTCCAAATTCTAAGTCATGCGTCGTATAGTTCCGTTCGTGAACCTTGAGTTGTCGCGAGGCGTAAGCAATAACTTTCTCGCGTTGCATCAACACGCAGCCAAGTCCTTGAATAGAAGCGTCACAGTAAATGACGAAGTCGTCGGTACCTTCAGGTAAGGAGAGGATAGGAGCACTACAAAGGTTCTTCTTTAGTTCCTGGAAGGCAGATTCCTGAGCATCGCTCCATTTGTAAGCAACACTCTTCTGAGTGAGGGTCGTAAGTGGTTGAGCGATCTTAGAGAATCCCTTGATAAATCTTTGATAGTATCCTGCCAATCCCAAGAATTGGCGAACTTCGGTCGGAGTCTTAGGTACAGGCCAATTCTTAATGGACTCAATCTTAGCAGGGTCAACATGAATCCCTTCCTGATTGACGATGTGCCCAAGGAAATGAACTTCTCTAAGCCAGAAATCACATTTCGAGAATTTGGCGTACAGTTGCTCATTGCGAAGGAGTTCGAGAATGAGACGCAGGTGTTGTTCATGCTCCTCTTGGCTCTTCGAATAGATTAAGATGTCGTCAATAAACACGATTACGAACTTGTCGAGGTAGGGTTTGCATACTCGGTTCATGAGATCCATGAAGATTGCAGGTGCGTTGGTCATTCCGAAAGGCATAACAAGGAATTCGTAGTGACCATAGCGGGTTCTGAAAGCAGTCTTAGAGATGTCCTCATCGCGGACTCTCAGCTGGTGATAACCCGATCGCAGATCGATCTTGGAATAATAGCTCGACCCTTGCAGCTGGTCGAACAGGTCGTCGATACGGGGAAGTGGATAACGATTCTTGATGGTAACCTTGTTAAGTTCGCGGTAGTCAATGCACATTCGGTATGAGCCATCTTTCTTTTTGACGAAGAGCACTGGGGCTCCCCAGGGTGATGAGCTAGGACGGATAAAACCTTTGTCCAAAAGTTCTTGTAGTTGAGTAGAGAGTTCCTTGAGTTCCGCTGGAGCTAGACGATAAGGTGCACGAGCTATAGGTGCTGCTCCAGGAGCTAGCTCGATTTGGAATTCGACCTGACGGTGAGGAGGGAGTCCAGGTAGTTCTTCCGGGAATACCTCAGGATAGTTGCGTACGACTGGAAAATCTTCAATCCTGCTTTCCATTTTCTGTGTGTCGGCAACGAGTGCCAAGATAGCGGTGTGCCCCTTTCACAGACACTTCTGGGCCTTTAAGAATGAAATGATGCCTGTGACTTCTCCGCTCTTGTCTCCTTGAACTATAAGAGGCTCGCCAGGGGGACGGGGAATGCGAATAGCTTTCTCTTGGCAGAGGATTTCAGCTCGATGTTTGGATAACCAATCCATACCAATGATGACGTCGAAGCTTCCAAGAATGATGGGGAAGAGATCGATACGGAAGGTCTGACCAGACAACTCTAATTTGCAGTTACGAATTATGTGTGAGGCCTCGAGGTTTCTACCATTAGCTATTTCAACGGTGTGCTTAGAGCTTAGCGGCGTAAGAGTGAGCTTAAGTTTCTTACTAATACGTAGGGATACATAACTAGCATCTGCTCCGGAATCAAATAGCATGGAAACATAACGATCATTAAGGAGGAACTTACCCGCTACAACGTTGGGGTCATTCCTTGCTTCTCCAGCTCCAATCACAAAAGCCCTTCCTCTTGCACCATTCCCAGCATTGTTGGCGTTGTTGTTGTTATTTCCCGCACCCTGATTGGGGTTGTTCTGGTTTAACTGAGGACAATTCTTCTTAATGTGCCCCTCAGCTCCGCACTGGAAACAACCCTTGATGTTCCCATGATGTTGCTGCTGCTGTGGTTGATTTTGCCTTGCGGGATGAGGGCTCCTACAATCCTTGGCCTCATGTCCCATCTTGTTGCACCGCTGGCACTTGTTCTTCGCACAGGGCCCATTGTGATGCCGATTGCACTTGTTACATTTGGGGAGATGGCCCTGATAGCCACCCTGCTGCTGAGGGCCCTTGTTATTTTCAGTTTTCCTTTGCTGAGCCGGGGCTTGAGTAGAGTTAACATCCTTACCCTGGTTTCCATCCCACTTTCGTTTGTTGTCATTAGAAGTTCCAGTAGTAGCACTAATCCTTTGGGGCAACTTGCCTTCTTCCACAGCCTGATTGGTGAGTTTGTGAGCAAGACGAACCACGGGCTGTATGGTGTTGAGATTGGCTGAGGTCACATGGCTCCGAATTTCTGGGACCAAGCCTTTGATGTACAATTCAATCCTTCGGTACATAGGTCAGGACATGTTTGGGCAAAGTGCAGCATAGTCGTTGGACTGCTTGGTGTAGGTCTCAATCTCTGACCCAACCATCTTGAGCGCGTAGTACTCGTTCTCGAGTTTGTGGATGTCATCCCTGTGACAGTACTCCTCTTTGATCATGTCCTTGAAATCTTCCCATGCAGTAGCATTAGCAGTTTCCAGACCAAGCATCTGAATCTGCGCTTTCCACCATGAAAGCGCGTTTCCCTCAAGCGTACCAGTCGCGAACTTAACCCAGTTAGCAGGGGGACACTCGCAGACAGCAAAGACAGCTTCGGCCTTCTCAATCCAGTGTAGGAGGCCTATGGCACCCTCAGTGCCGTTGAAAGGGAGAGGTTTGCCATCCATGAAAGTTTTGAAAGTACAGACACGTGGCTGTGCAGGCGCAGGCTGACCTCCAGGGTGAGCTGCGAAGGCTGCAGCCACCGTGTTGAGCAAGTTAGTGAATTGAGCCTGAGTCATGTTAACACTTCCTCTTCCGCGTCCACTCATTGTCTTCATAACCAGAAAACACAGTATGAGTGTGATGTCGTAATGTAGCGAGAATGAGTTAGGAGAGGGATGTGTATCTATCTAATTAGGCACACTAGTATGTATAGTAGATCAGTCAATATAAGATAAACAAGTAGGTAAACACAAGTCCGAGCTACGAGGTCTAACATGTTGAGTCTTGCCCTTGGAGTGTAGTGTCGTCACGAGTCACGGGTTATAGTCTGGTTTTTCTCAAAAAGACTCTTCTTTTTAAAACCAAGTTCACTATAACCAATGGCTCTGATACCAATCTGTCACACCCCCAATTTCCACATGCGGAGTACTACCGCTTGGATGCGTGACTGACCAGGATCCAGCCACCAATTATACTGAGCATTGAATAATAGTGAAAGTATTCACCAACCACAGTAGTTAGTAAACACCATGTTTTTAAAGTTCTAAAAGTTTAAGTTCAAATGGTAGTTTAAACAAACAGCGGAAGCATAAACCAAACAGTTTCAAAACAGAGTTCATTGTTCAAGATTATTTGAAACCCAACACACGGGTTAAGACGACCACTACATATCCCCAAGCTGCAAGCTCCTGATTCACTGGTTACCTGCAAAGCATGCAGTAGGGTGTCAACAGAAATGTTGGCGAGTTCACGAAATGTCCAGTTTTAGCTTTTCAAAAGAAAATGTAGGTTGTTTAGGTAAAGCGTTTATAATCACGTCATGGGGAGCTACCCCATATGAAAGCTACTAAACTTGAATTACCGAAACTGTTGACGAGAAGATTTGGTGCCCCAGGTCAATGTCTATCGTCATTGACCGAGATGCAAGGTCTATAGTTCACGCCCGATCTCCCCCGGTCACGGTGTGAGGTTGTCAAACCTAATAGCGCTATCAACTAATAACCCGTTCGCCCCCGGCGATTAATCGGTACTATAAGCAGGGACTTGATGTGATAGAGATTCGTTTAGTGTTGCTAGTTGTGATTTATAAATAATACCCAAACGTATTTCCCCCGGATGTAGTAGTACAAGAGTACCGTTTGTATATTCCCCCGGAAATCATTAGTTTGAAAACATTATTCAGTTTGTTCGTGTCCCTCCCTGGGACGCATGCTTTTAGTGTGTGAACTCACCTTGGGTTGCTCGGTAGATTATTTACTTGGTCAATCACGTAGGTCACCACGTCCTAGCATGGTCACCAATACGGGTCAAGTTGGGGTACAAGTATTCACGTATAATCTACACATAACTAACACTTAGCATACACAACACATGATCATCCAGCAAGTTTATCGGGCCTATTCTGATACATAGCAGTTAAACAGTGAACATCAACAACTGTCACACAAATCATAAGTGTTATTGGGCCTATCAGATCGCACTAACAGTTAACGGTATGCGCAGCCCACACGTCCTTGGCCCAATAACGGAGACAAGCAGCCCAGTCGAGACCAGGAGGTCTCGACTCGAGAACACACAGTCTCGAGTCGCAACCGGAGGTTTCGACTTGCCATGGTCTGGTTTCGAGTCGCAACCGGAGGTTTCGACTTGTCATGGTCTGGTTTCGAGTCGCAACCGGAGGTTTCGACTTGTCATGGTCTGGTTTCGAGTCACAACCTTGGATACGTGCACAAGAATCCTTCTAGACCCTGTTCCAATGTACTATCCAATAGAATTCTGTTTTCATGAAATTTTGTACTAACCAACCATATTGCAATAACATGTTTTGTTGTCTAATTATTAAAAAAAATGGATCAAACACAGCATATTCAAATATCCATATGATATTTAACCTACATTCATCCAGTTCATCATTTGCAAGCATGTTCACCCAAACAAAATACCATTTAGTCATCAACATCGGCCCTATATCTAGCACATTATCACCGGTTTAGTCATCATCAACATACACTCGATATTTGTGATTTTGTATATCATTATTCAAGCCAATTCATAGCTAATATTCATGTAGCAAGTCTTAACAAGTTTCATATCAATATGGCAAGAAATTGTCAAGGCATCACGGTTCCTATATCCTTCATCATTTTAAACAACAATCTACTTCATTCATCATTCAAATACACATATTATTATCAAAGAAGCATCTTATTGTTCATATGCATCATTCAAGACACACTTTGTACCAAAGATATCACCTAAGGATCATAACAACAATAAAACACTAACCGGCTAGAACTCCAAAGTGTGAAGGTGTGAAGGATTGATGAAAGAACTTCCAAATGATGGTTATAAGCAAACTCCGAGAATCCCTTGTGGTAGCCGGTTTGATCCGAGGATGAGGAGGAGGAGATGATTTTGTTATGGTTTTGTTGAGAGGGTGAGGGAGAGTGTGTGGGAGTGAGTGAATGATTGTGGGTTTGAGTGTCCAAAGAGTAGGATAATGTGGCTTATGTGAGGGTTTTATAACCCAATTCACGGGCTTAAGGAGATGCGATGCGGCCCATATGGCCCAAGGGTCTCGAGTCGGGTTTCGTGGTCTCGGCCCACTACACACACATACCTATATATATATACTACCTATACAATCATAGTGCAAGGATCACATAGAATCATCAAAATAATCACGCAACTTTCCTTTAATAACATATATATATATTCATACGCACTAATTAATTACAAGGTGTTAGCTCGGGAAAACCTAGAGTGTCACAATTTACTACTTCATGGAGCGTGTATGGATTCCTTTGTTTGGTGACCTTAGAGAACTTGTGATGGATGAAGCGCACAAGTCTCGATACTCTGTACATCCAGGTTCAGATAAGATGTATCAGGATCTCAAAATTATGTATTGGTGGCCGAAGATGAACGCTCACATCGCAACTTATGTGAGTAAATGTCTAACCTGCTCGAAAGTTAAAGTGGAATACCAGAAGCCGTCGGGATTGTTGCAACAAGCGGAAATACCCATGTAGAAATGGTAGCAAATTGCTATGGATTTTGTCACCGGGCTACCGAGAACCCAAAACGAAAACGATACCATCTGGGTGATTGTTGATCGCCTCACGAAGTCAGCACATTTTCTAGCAATCAAGGAAACGGATAAGTTCTCACAACTAGCTGCTGTCTATCTCAAGGAAGTGGTTTCTAGGCACGGCGTGCCTACATCTATTATCTCTGATCGTGACCCGCGTTTCATTTCATATTTTTGGCAGTCGATGCACAAATCGTTTGGTTCGCAACTCAGCATGAGTACTGCTTATCACCCGCAGACGGATGGTCAAAGTGAGCGAACCATCCAGAAGCTAGAAGACATGCCGCGGGCGTGTGTTATCGATTTTGGAAAAGGTTGGGAGAAACACTTGCCTTTGGTGGCGTTTTCTTACAATAATAGCTATCATACCAGCATTCAGGCAGCTCCATTCGAAGCGTTGTACGGACGAAAGTGTCGTTCACCTCTCTGTTGGGCTGAGGTGGGTGACAGCCAGGTCACAGGCCCTGAACTTGTGTTGGAAACTTTAGAAAAGATTGTGCAGATCAGGAACCGTATGGCAGCAGCACGCGACCGTTAGAAAAGCTACGCTGATAAGCGTAGGAAACCTTTGGAATTCGAAGTTAATGATCGTGTTATGTTAAAGGTCTCACCCTGGAAGGGTGTGGTGCATTTTAGGAAATGTGGCAAGCTAAACCCTCGTTATGTAGGGCCATTTAAAATTCTGGAACGGATTGGTAAAGTGGCCTACAAGTTGGAGTTACCTGCTGAGTTGGGTAACGTCCACGATGTCTTCCATGTGTCGCAACTAAAGAAGTGTTTGTCTGACGAAACACTGGTGGTACCGTTTCAAGAGCTGAAGATCGACGACAAGTTGCAGTTTGTCGAAGAACCAATAGAAATTATGGATCGGGAGGTTAAGGTCCGTAAGCACAGCCGTATTCCGATAGTGAGAGTTCGTTGGAACTCAAGGCATGGACCAGAGTTCACGTGGGAATGTGAAGATCAGATGAACTCAAGTACCTACATCTATTTCCAGCTGACAAAACTAAGTCTGGCACGACTAGTGAATTTCGGGACAAAATTCCCAATCAAGTTGGGGATGCTGTGGCCCCATAGAGAAGGCCCAATCATCTTGATCTAACACTGTACCATTTTGGATTGCTTGACAAATTTCGGGACGAAATTTCTTTCAAGTTGGGGATGATGTGACGACCCGAGTTTTCGCGTTACTTGTTTCACGTAATGTTTTCATGATTAGTTGCATTGTAACTTGTGCACGTTTGAATTATGTGTGATGTATGGTATTATGATGTTTGATGTATGCTTGATGTATTGTAACTTGTAACTGTTTGAGATTATAATTCCACAAACCCCATTCGACAAAGATTGGCATTTCGTCACCACCTTGGCCATCATTGACGAAACATGATGTTTCTGAAGGGATTTTAACATGTTTATCAAAGCAATTTCATCCATATGAAATAAAAACGCAGCGGAAAAATAGTTTAAAACATGTTACTTTTATAAGATATAAAACCATTTATATGCAAAATCCCTAAACCCGGATCCATATATGAGATGTATACTATCAAACACAACCATAGGATGTTTAGAAAACTACCTTCTTGAAGTACAAGGATTATGAAACGGATGATGCTTCTTGAAATGGTTGTCTTCAAGAGTAGAAGACCTCAAGCTTGTATACCCCAAGCTTCCAACAAACACCTTATGTTTAGCTAGGATTTGAACATGTAACACCTGTGTCATTTCAACCATCAAACAAATGCCCAACCAGTGAAATATTGTATTTCATACTTGGGATTTGTAAAAATATGTGTATCGTTTACACATATCAATTCTTGTTCGATTTCAAACACTATATCGCTTTCTGGAAGGTTATACGCGCACTAATGCGTAAATATAACCAGTTTAATGCAACAAACACTCCGGAATAGTGAAATAGGCTTAACATACCTTAAATAACCTATACATAACTTAGATATAAGTTTTGGAAGGTTTGGTGTGGTGAAATCAAAGTTAAATCGCTTACAGGGACTAAAGTTGACAAACTGCGAAAGTATGCCAATTTGAACTGTAACAGACCTTCCGGAACATGACCATAAGTTAAACATACCATAAATATCCTTTACATAGCTTAGAAATAGGCTTTGAGGGGTTCGGTGTGCTAAAATAAACTTTTGGGTCATTCAGGGACTAAAAGTGTCAAAAAGTGCACAAGTTTGCATTTTCGCGCATAACTTACGTTCTGAATACATCCGGACATCCAAAAATTTATGGAAGCATGACTACATTATATTTTATTGTTCGCCTTAAGAAAAATCCATTCGTCGCGTCTTTTGGATCGTTTTTCGCGCTTATGCGCATTCCGTCGTAATTAACCGAACGTCGCAACCGTACGGCTAAACGAACCGACATCCGAGATATTTTTGAACACATTTTAAGTTCCCTATACTTTAACTTCATTTTAGAGCTTTGAAATGGGGTTAACGGGCCTTAAACGTGTCAGAAATGGCCTAATTGCATAACAGGGACCAAATGTGCAATTCTGCCAAACTTGGCAGTAGCGCACCGCTACACTAAACATGTAACGGTGCGCTAGCCTTCTGCAGACCAGATACAGTGTACTTAACAGCCTGTTTGCAGCTGTTAAACACTCCTAATCTCTCTTCCACATGTTGATCTCTTATGGTGAGTGGCCAAATGAGCCACCATAAGCTTCCGACACTTGTACGGGTGAGATCAAGGCACGTTTCCCGATAAACGATCCTAACGATGGACCGTTTACTATAAATACCCAACCCCCCTTCCATTCAAAACCCACCAAAGCTGATCCAAATGCTCTAAGTTGAGGCCTTCGCTTCATACCTGAGCTATTCGATCACGATTCACTAGCGGGGACCCTTCGTAAGTATTCTTTCGTTCTTTTCCTTATTTTTACTGCTTTTCGAGTCATAAAGTCAAACTTTGTTTGACTTTCAGCGTTGACCAGTAATGGTCAATGCGAAGTTCGTTAGAACTTCGCAACGTGATTGTAATCACGATGGTCATAGTCCCTTGGGACTATGCCTACTGATTACCACGTTGTCTAGGGTCGTAGGGTAGGCGATCTAATAAATCGCCTATACCTTCGAACCCGACCCAGTTTGGTCGATCATTAGGATCCGACCAAATATATTAGGTGACCATAGTAGGTAGGGAATAACCTTCCGAGGTTATACCCTATGGTCGCTTCGTTTAAGTAGTTGTATGATAGGTAGTTTATATGCCTTAGGTAAATTACCAGAATACCCTTTTCATGTATAATTGGTAATTAAGCATATGTAACCTAAACTGTTGTCACATAACTAATTATGTAACATGTTTAGGCATATAACACTTGTCATAGGACTAGTTAGGCGGTCCGTACGCGTTCTACGCGCACGACACGTTAAAGTAGCATAAGCTTCCTAAACGGGTCATAATGGGTCGTAGACACTTAGGTTAAGTTTCATTTAGTATGTAGGCTTTGTTAAACCAAATGACACGAGTCTCTACACTCGTTTGGTTTACAAACCCTAATGCTACCCAATCTTCCGATCTAGGTCCGGTTTATTAATGTAGTTACCTATATTAGGTGCCGTTTGATATCCGCGATCTCTAGCATTGTTTGGTTGTTACTCAAGGACTACTGAGCAATCTCAAGTGAGTACATAGACCCCTCTTTTACTGTTTTCCAAACTGTTTTGGGGTGGAACACATGTGCCTACTTGTTACTTTCCTGCTTTCCTGTTTTCACATCATATACTGCTATGTTCGTTAGTACATTATAGTACATGATTTCATTACATTTCATGCTATGTATGCCCAAATTGTGTGCGTACTTAGTACATTGTTTTACATTGCTTTTCTGTTGCATATGCTTTTCTAGCATATGAATACATTATACTACATATTGAACCGTTGTAATCATTTGACTGTGATCCGTTGATATCTGTGAACCGTTGTATCTGTGAACCGTGTGAACCGTATTTGACATAGACATTTCGGCATAGACATTTTAACATGATTGACATTTGATCATGCATTTCCCACAAAACATAACTTTGATTTAAACCAAGTTTTACTTTAATACTTTGTTTTTGTGTATATGGTTTAGTTGAGACATTTCACTTGCCATACATGATATTTTGACATAGACATTTGACATGGATATTTGACATAGACATTTGACATGGATATTTGACATAGACATTTTGACATTTGTTTGGTTTGATTAAGTGATTAAGTAACGATGCGTGTGTAATATGATACAAGCATGGTGGATACGCCGCTGGTACTTCCTATATATAAGTGTTTGTATGGTATTACATATTGTAGCGTTATTTGAATCATTTCAGTTTGATACATATAACATTTTATACAAATAACATACTTTTCACAAGACATTGTTTTACAAATAACTTATCTTATACAAATCCGTTTTACTATGGTTATTCATTTAACCATACATTATTTACTTATTTATACATATCATCTGATCTTATCGATTTTCAAATGATTTACAAAACAAAGCAAATTACAAGGTTCATGACTAAACTTTTTCTCAAACATAAGTCATGGAACCTATTTTCACAAAACCTATGTATCTCACAGGCATTTTTATGCTGACGTACCTATTTTCACATGTGTTTTTCAGGAACTGTTGCATAAGACGATCAAGATACATATAGGCAGACTTGGGCTTTAGTGACAATAAAAGATGCAAGACTAGTTAATTATGTTATATTTCCTTGTTTGATTAGACATTGTAACACTTTTAATCAATAAAACGAAACTTCAATTGCCATGGATTTGAAACAATTAATTCTGTTACAACACTCCCCGATGTTTCCGCCACGTTTCGTATGTTCCACGTGGTCGGGGTGTGACAGAACACTTGAAGATCAAAGATTGAACACTTGAAGAAACACTCTTATGGCCGAAAAATATGAGAGCAAAAATTCAGCTCTTATGTTTATTTTTGGTCATCCATTTGATTAAATATTAGAGAGAATATTCACAAAACCAAGACCCAATCAAAATCTCTTACACATGCAAAGTTGCATGTCATACCATTGGACCAACATAGGTCTTGGGAAGACCCCCAAAGTGGACGGCCCCTTAAGGGTTTTTTAAAAAAAAATCCAATTTTTTTATAACATTTAAAGTCTTGTTTAATTTTATAACTTTTATAAAATTATAACACTATGTTTGCAAGACTTTATATAATCTTTTATAATGTCATTTAACCTATTAAATAACAAAATAAAATATTCTCTCAAAATAAATTATCCACATAATTTATTGGTTTCTCAAGTGTAATTATTTAGAAAACCAATTTCTAAATATTGTAAGTGTTAATATTTATTTGTTTGATCATATCACAAATAAATAATATAAGTGTTTGTCTAGCTTGTTATTGGGTATGACTCGACGTGGATCATAACGTACTAGCCACATCAATTTATTATGTGTCTTGGGCATACAGAGTCCAACAATCTCCCACTTGCACAAGATACATAGAAGATTGATGCAAGCAGTAAATGACGCCTAACTACGGTTTACTACCCCCAATACGTATGACTATATTTGCCATTCAATAACATCATCCCTTTCAAGTCCCTTACTTGAACATGATTTAGGTGAATCTATCATTTATCCTTTCGTTACAGATGTCATGTCAAATCCAGAGACACAGAGTGATCACTCTCTGTTGATTTAACTTTAGCAGGCCTTAGACATCTTACTCTCAACGAATAAGAGGAACAAATCCCATCTTGACTACATACGTCTCTCACAATCACCTTGTACCACACCTGAGCTTAGCCTTATGTACTGTCATATTACTGACAGCGAAGAAATAAGTCAAGGCATAATATTTGGTGAATATCAAGACCCAATATGTATCTCAGGTCTGAGGATACTATGATATTCTCTTTTACTCAAATTTACTTATGATCAATCACAGATGATTCCATGCAGTAATATTTGAGAGCGAGTCAGTCCAATATTTGTATCCCACAAATATCTATGAACCTTGGTAGCAACACTTTGCTCTATATTCATATCTAATGAATATCCACCAATCCAAATTCATAATAGTCTTACATTTATATTTGTTCCCGCAATTATGATCGACTACAGACATTTAGAATAAGTAACTTATTCACGGATTTAAACATGCTAATATGGAACATAACTCAAACTACCATAAAGAGTTATAATAACAATTGTTCCAATATCCAAATACAAAATAGATCAAATCCAATCACTAGAATATCGAAGTCCTAAGGCACAAGTATGACCCTTTCATGCTTTGCCCATTCAAGGAGCTTCGTGAGTGGATCCGCAATATTTTGATCAGTGTGAATTTTGCGAATACATATTTTTCTCCTTTTCAACTTCATCCCTTATGTAGTTGAAAGTCCGCTCAATGTGCCTAGTCTTTCGATGTACACGAGGTTCCTTGATTTAAGCAATCGCACCATCGTTATCACAAAGATCTCTAGGGGTCCTGAATGGTAGGGACTACCCCTAGATCGGCAATAATTCAAGTGGCAGATCCATATGAATTATCACAATCAATGAAGCGGTGATGTATTCTGATTATGTAGTGGACAATGCTACCCTGATTGTGATCGAGGACCATTTCGATCAGTTTGGAAACTCGTATCTATGTAACCCTTTACAGCGAATTCCGAAACTCGCATCCCTGTAACGAGTTCTTTTCACCAGATCCATATATTAGAAATATATCCTTAGTCCTTCTAAGGTATTTAAATATACTTTCTAATGGTCATCCAATGACCGTTATTTGGATTTTACTGGTATCTTCTCGTCATGCTTAAAGCGCATAACTTGTCCGGTCTAGTACATATCATTACATACATAATGAATCCTATAGCTGACGTATATGGGATTCCTTTCATTCTTTCTTGCTCATCCTTTGAGCTTGGACATTGAAACGCATTCAATATTGTCCACTCTTTGAATAGGTACCAAACCTTTCATAGAGTTCTCTATCTTGAACCCTTTCAAGACTTTGTCAATGTATGCACTTTAGTTTAAACCTATCAAGCGCCTTGATCTATCCCTGTAGATCTTTACTCCCAAAATATAGGTGGCTTCTCCAAGATCCTTAATTGAAAAACAACTTTCAAGCCAGGCTTTTACACCTTCCAAGGTTTGGAAATAATAGAATCACCGGGGTAACCCTTTACCCAAAAAAAATGTTATTCCAAATAGTAGAATGTCATCTTCATGTAATTTTAAGAAAGTAATAATGCTCCCACTAGCTTTCTTATACACACAAGCTTCATCACCGTTCTTGATGAATCCAAAATTCTTAATTTCTTCATCAAAACGATGATTCCAACTTCTAGATGCTTATTTCAATCCATAGATTAATTTCTTTAACTTGCATACTTTGTCAGGATGTTTTGGATCAACAAAACCTTCAGGCTTAACTATATAGACATCTTCCTCAAGATATCTATTAAGGAAAGTCGTTTTGAGATCCATTTGCCAAATCTCATAATCATATTGTGCAAGCATGGCAAATGATATCCTAGTTGACTTTAGCATCGCTACAGGCGATAAGGTCTCATCACAATCAACCTTTGAGTTTGATTGAAACCTTTTGCTACAAGTCTCGCTGTACAAGTATCCAAGTTTCCATGCATATATGTTTTCTTCATGAAAACCCACTTACTTCCAACCATTTTTTGGAGTTAAGAGGTTGCATAACCAATTCCTATACTTGGTTGTTATACATGGATCGCATCTCTACGTTCATAGCCTCAAGCCATTTGTCGCAATCGGATTTCGACATTGCATCATGGTATGTGGTTGGTTCATCTGAATCTACCACGTAGCATCCATCCATGAAAAATCCATATCTTTCAGGTGGATTACTAATTCTACCAGATCTGCGAACATTTTGTGTGTACTGATCAACCTCTTGATCGTTTTCAACAACCTCTTGTTGAGTGCTAGTATCAACCAAAAGTGTATCGTCTTGTGGTTTTTGATCCTCTTCAAGTTCCACTGTTCTACTACTAGTTCCTTCCATAAGGAATTTAGCTTCTAAGAACTTACCCTTTCGAGCAACAAATACCTTTTGCTCGGTTGGATCGTAGAAATAATATCCTATATCATCTTTAGGATATCCTACGAAGATACACTTAGTGGATCGTACTTCCAACTTGTTTGGGGTGTATTGCTTCACATAAGCTTCACAACCCATACCTTTTAAATATGATAATGATGGAGCCCTTCCATGTCATATTTCAAAAGACGTTGTATCCACTTTCTTGGTTGGGGCCATATGGGCCACAGAGAGCAAAGCGTAACCCCAAAGTGATAGAGATAATGCGCTCCTAGCCATCATAGATCGAACCATATCTAATAGAGTTCGATTCCTCCTCTATCAAAACGAAGAACTTTAAAAGAGTTGATTTTGTACTTCACTTTTTGAAGATTCTGAACGTTTCAAAACTCCTTCTTTGTGTCAAGTACACATAACCATAACTACTATAGTTGTCGGTTAAAGTAATGAAGTATCTTTCACCATACCTAGTCATTGGCTTAAAAGGATCACATACATTCGAATGTATGATACCTAAGAAATATATTGCCCTTTCCCACTAAAGGGTTTCTTAGTCATTTTACCTTGCAAACAAGATTCACATGTATCAAATGAACCAATTTCATTTGTTTCCAAAAGATCATTCTTTCGAAGTGTTTACATGCGACATCTGTTTATATGACCAAGGCAATAATGCCAAGGATAGGTCTTACTCAAATCCATTTTGAGTTTGTTGGTGATTGCTTGGTACATTGAACTATCAAATGATGTATTATTATGAACCAATTCATAACTACCATTTGAAGGCATAGTTTTTAAAGTAAAACATGTCATTCATCGAAATATAAATGTCATTGTTTACAAACTTTAAATCAAAACATATTGTCTCAAAAGGGAAACTTAAATAATGTTCCTAGTCAAACTAGGAGCATTCAAAACATTTTAAAATGATTTCCAAACTATTTGGAAGTTTCAAAACATAGTCTCCTTTCTTGTAATGTTTATTTCTTTTGAACCTTTTGCAACGAATTGCAAATATGAGTTCCACTTCCGGTATCTAATACCCATGTGTTAAAAGAAATAACATTAAGGTCAATATGTATCATCAAGATTGTACCTGAGGTTTGCCTAGCATCCCTCTTGTTTTTCAACTCTTTGAGATAGGTTGGACAATTCCTATTTAAATGCCCTATCTCACCACGCTTAAAGCATGGATCGTTCGTGGCAACCTTTGCCTTCTTTTCTATTGGTTTCGGTGGTTCCGCTTTAGTCTTTCTTTTTCTTTCCTTTGATGTGCCCCTTTCCAGCCGCCACCCTCATTGATCGTTAGAATGGATAAAACCCTTTTATCCATATTGAGCCTCTCGTGGTGATCATTGTGGCTTTTCATCTTAAAGACATAAGATGAGTCCGATTGGGTTTCCTCCATTCGACACGCATGAAGCGCTCGAACCGTTTCGAAGCGCTCTATCCTTAGGAACATTTCCTACAATTGGGTAATCATGTCGTATGCTCATGATGTTCAAAAATTCTTTTGAATCTTGGGAATCAGAATTCCCAACATGAGACAAGAGGTTTGCATAGTATTCTTGTTATACTTAATCCAATCGTTATAGGCATCCTTATCTTCCATAAGATGTTCATCGGGATTAGGATTGTTTTTCTAGTGATAGGTTACGGACGGTTTGGGTAATATTGTTAGCGGCCATCTACAAAATTTAACAAGGTTCAATTTTAGTATTTTCGATATTATTATATTTTAATCATTAATACCCTTTGTGTCTCATAGACAATTAATAATTAAAATCTAGAATCCAACGTTACATTTAAATATTGGTTAGGTGACCTTTATCCCTCTATTTAAATTAACACGGTAGTCAACGTTTGACAATTGCAACTCTTTGCAACTTCTAGTCATATGGGATCGGTTAAACATCTTTATGTTTAGTTGGCATGTTTAATCCCATCAACACCTTTTGTTCCCCATGCTTCGGTGACCCTAAGTTCATGGTTTCCAAATCAAGTCGTCCAACTTACACACACGTGTGAGTTTATACACATAAGTGGTTAGGTGACCTTTATCCCACAAACATGGTAAACCCACCTCGAATATACAAGTTCCCTCAAATATGGTTAGGTGACCTTTATCCCACAAAAGAGTTCCCAAGTGATTCGAGTGTTGTATAAAAGGATGGTGTTTGACTTGTTTTATAAAAGGGATTTTGAGTTTTCAAAATTCTAGTTTAGAAAACTTTATGTACCATATATTTGCATGCATTCAAATCCTTGGTACTTTTGTGAAAACAAATTTTCAAGGTTCTTTTTAATAAAACCCATTTTATTATAAAATCATTAATTTTTAATAACCTTTTATTAACCAATTTTAATGATCTTTTAAAGAACCAATTTTAAGCTTGTTGTTGATTATTAGTTTGTTAAGCATGCATATCCAAATATCATCAAAACAATATAAATAAGCAACCACACAAGCATAACACATATATCATTAGGTGCATAACCATAGCCAACTATTTTGACAACACTTGTTAGCCGAAACAAGTGCGCCAAAAGGTCCTTCCTAAAGGGTAAAAAATGACACAAGCGATGTGTCGTTGAACTCCCACTTGATCCCGCATCCAAATGCTTCAAGTCTCCCTTTTGTGTTGTGATTTCTCCACTTTCTTTGAGCTTCCAAAATATACTTTAATTCAGCTCCAAACTCCTTTGGGCTCCGAAAATGTGTTTTGCTTTTCGGGCTAAAATTCCGTTAAGAACTATGAAGTCCTTTATGCCCGAAATTGGCAAAAACCAAAACTGCATTTTTGTGTGCATCATCTTTTACAAAATATATCCTAATACATTTTCTAGTAAAATAAAATGCATCTAATCTATTTACTTACATACCAAATGAAAAATAAATAAATTACATATTTTTACAAATGGAAGACAAAATAATAATTATTACAACCCATTGAATAATTAATAAATAAATCACAACACAATTATTCAACACAAGGTCATGGCTAGGTTATATGCACCAAAATATATATCCAAATATATATTTATATTAATTTCAAGAAGCATAAAAAAAATGGTTCCCTTTTAATAACCATTTTCGACTATGTCCAAAAAACCGAAAAGGTTAGTTTTGTCCAAACAAACAAATCATCCATATGAAATAATTTTTCAAGATTCATTTATGCATGTAAGAATATAATCTTGAAAAACAAAGGGATAACCATACTTAAAATTTCGGCCATAGGGTTTTCACCAAACCCGAAACCCGAAAATTTTAAGTCTATTGAAGCATGCACTCATATAAGCGGCTCTAGATGCCATTGAAGGGATTTTAACATGTTTATCAAAGCAATTTCATCCATATGAAATAAAAACGCAGCGGAAAAATAGTTTAAAACATGTTATTTTTATAAGATATAAAACCATTTATATATGCAAAATCCCTAAACCCGGATCCATATATGAGATGTATACTATCAAACACAACCATAGGATGTTTAGAAAACTACCTTCTTGAAGTACAAGGATTATGAAACGGATGATGCTTCTTGAAATGGTTGTCTTCAAGAGTAGAAGACCTCAAGCTTGTATACCCCAAGCTTCCAACAAACACCTTATGTTTAGCTAGGATTTGAACACTTGAAGATCAAAGATTGAACACTTGAAGAAACACTCTTATGGCCGAAAAATATGAGAGCAAAAATTCAGCTCTTATGTTTATTTTTGGTCATCCATTTGATTAAATATTAGAGAGAATATTCACAAAACCAAGACCCAATCAAAATCTCTTACACATGCAAAGTTGCATGTCATACCATTGGACCAACATAGGTCTTGGGAAGACCCCCAAAGTGGACCTCCCCTTAAGGGTTTTTTTAAAAAAAATCCAATTTTTTATAAGAGTTAATTACATAGTTAGTCCCTGTGGTTTGCACAAAATAACAAGTTTAGGTACTAATAGTTTCTGATAACATTCTAGGGTATTAACTTTTCATTTTGTAACGTTTGAGGGTATTAAGCTTATTTGTAGGCTTAAAATCACATTTTGTTAGTACCTAAGTATGTTATTTTGTGCAAACCACAAGGACTACTTATGTTATTACCTTAGAAGTTAATACCTCCAAACGTTACAAAATGAAAAGTTAATACCCTAGAAGGTGATTTTAAACTATTAGTACCTAAGTTTGTTATTTTGTGCAAACCACAGGGACTAACTATGTAATTAACTCTTTTTATAACATTTAAAGTCTTGTTTAATTTTATAACTTTTATAAAATTATAACACTATGTTTGCAAGACTTTATATAATCTTTTATAATGTCATTTAACCTATTAAATAACAAAATAAAATATTCTCTCAAAATAAATTATCCACATAATTTATTGGTTTCTCAAGTGTAATTATTTAGAAAACCAATTTCTAAATATTGTAAGTGTTAATATTTATTTGTTTGATCATATCACAAATAAATAATATAAGTGTTTGTCTAGCTTGTTATTGGGTATGACTCGACTTGGATCATAACGTACTAGCCACATCAATTTATTATGTGTCTTGGGCATACAGAGTCCAACAGTTTCGTCATTCCATTTTGGCTCGACAAAATCTTAGGGACGAAACCCTAGGGTTTCGCCACAAACCATGCACGACGCAAGTCGACGAAAGCTGGAGTTTCATCGGGAACGGGCTTCGGCCCAATGGCTACGCGGCCCAAACTTGTCCTGGTTATATTTAAACGTGATATGTCAGTTAGAAAACCCGCGACTCACTCTAAACTTGTTGAAGCTAGTAAACTCTTTCTCTCGAAACATCATCTCTTTGGATTAACAACCCTAACTCTTGTATCAAGGTTTTTTTTGGGTAAAGGGATACCCCGGTGATTCTATATATCAAGAAACAAATAAAACAAGTAGTGAGGAGACATCCACACTAGTTCAATCATGAGACATGCCCCATGAAAGTAAACCAAACAACCAACACAAGGAACAAACACCAACAACTAGACAAATTCTAGACAAAGAACACACTAAAAACTACTCAGCCACCATTATCTCTGCCATCACCACTCCGGATATCCCATTCATCAAGAAGTCTCCTGTATCAAGGCTAGCGTTCACTTGTTCATTAGATCTATTATATATGAATACGATGAAACTTATGTGTGTAAGGATGACCGTTCGATAATCGTGTTGTGTGATTGGGATAGTTCAATGAAATCCTGTATGAACTTGTGTTTCCTCATGATTAGTGATGGATTTGAATGATGATTAGATGTTAATTGAGAAATTGTTATGATTATGACAACTCGAGTTTCCGACATTTCACTTTCGCATTTATTGCGCGTTGACTGTTTAGTTGCTCGATTTATTTCCTTGTAATTATACACACTGAATTATATGCTGAGAACTATATGCTGAAATGTTGATTTGATGTGTTATTCATGTAATGTGATTAAAGTGTTTATCATGTATACTGTTTAAACAACCTAGACTAGTAAACCATAAAACAACCCAACGAAACACAAGTGTGTTTCGCCATGAATCATTCCGACGAAACACAAGTGATTCGCCATCCACATCTCGACGAAACGGGGTGTTTCGCCGAGCCCAGTTACGCCAAAGCCCAGTTCGAGCCCAATACGTAATGACGGATATAATTACGTGAAACGACTTCTGTTTCACACCTTGGGGAAAAATAAGAAACCCTAGAGCCTCTTTCTCTGTGCGACGGCATTTTTGTGTTCCGCAAGCTTCCTCTAGCTATCAATCCACCATTCTTCGTATCTCGGTTAGTTCGTACGATTGTTTGTTTGAGCATGATGTTTTAGCAGATCATTACATGATTTCCTATATGTGCGCACATATGATGTATAAAGTCTGTTATTTTCTATGTATGATATGGATATGTTCATAGATGTTGATGTCCTTAAGATTCGAATGGCATACAATGATTGTTTTGCATGTGTTGATAATGTAAAGTATGGTTGGTCCAATTGAAATTTAGTAGTATAGGTATTTAAATAAGAACTCAAGGATTTTGCATGTGAATTAATTTATGATGTCTGATCCATGCCCTGTGAGTTCTTGTCTTATAGTTGGTCATATAGCATCAGGAAAACAACCTTCCTTTGTCGGCCATTTGTTGATTTGTTTAATGAATGTTTTGGTAATTTATATGTTAATCTATCGATGACTGATTAAAGGGTTTCGTTGATGTTTGATCGTGTATTTATTAGATGATGATTATACGCTGAATGCTTTCTGTATGATTGATGATGTTGATGACGGCTGTTAGAAAGGATTAGGGTTTCTGTGTAACTGATGTGTTAGATGAAACGTAACTTACGAAACGGACACGACGAAACAAATACGTTTCGTCGAGGGTAAACACGACGGAACAAATGTGTTTCGCCAAAGGGTAAATACGACGAAACAAGGGTGTTTCGTCGAGTTGTTAATCTGCACAGTAACTTGGTCTATTTCTGTTAAGACTTAACTGGGGTAACTAACTGAGGTTAAATGATACGCATGGCTTGTATGAATTTGAATACGTGCAATGTGCTACTCGGTGATTATTGATGCGTTGTCCACTATGATTATACTTGCGAGCCAACTTCGTAAATACAAACTGAATGTGTATACGTGCGTACTTTAGGACGTGATTGATTAACTGCGAGCATACTTAGCATACCGAGTAAGCCAAAGTGAGTTCACACTCTTACCAAGGCATGGGATTCCCAGGGTGGGAATGGGTTTGAATTATTTACTTGTACTTACCTAGCTTATGGAACTTAGTTATATGGTCCTCGGGTGAGGAAGGGTTATTGATAAGATACGACTAGACTAGTGATACTTATAGAACTGATCTTCGCACACACGCCGGGGTTGGCTGCGATAATATGACTGATCTTCGCACACACGCCGGGGTTGGCTGCGATAATATGACTGATCTGTGACAACTGGCACAAACCGGTAATTTCCGTACACTATAATTACTGCTTAATGACTGCAATTATGAGTTTAATTGTCAGCAATGTCTGAACACATGATTAAACAAGTGAATTCATGCATGTTGTATACTACAAAATATTGCTTTATGCATAAACGAGAGCGTTGCGTCAGAATAATAGTAAACTCACCGGTAAGACACAATGTGTCAACAGAACTGCAGAAAGCAGTCAGACATAAGAATTGAGGCCTAGGTGTAGGTCCGACGACAAAAGTACATTAAAACCCAAGAGTATATGTAAGGGTTTAATTTATATACATTGCGAAAGCAAAAATAAGCACTAAAAAGCACCCGAAACGCACTTTAAGTGCAAAAATTATACAAATCAGCAATAATTCAGCATTTAGACACTTAAATATTATGCAGAAATGTCGTTTTATTATCCAGAATATTTCCCTAAGTGTTGGGAATTGAAAGAGTACAAGAAAGGTACTTAAACGACACTAAAAAGTGTAATTTAGCACTTTAACGAATCGGTATGTAACCGAACAACCGGACTATACCCGGAACATAAAAATAATGTCAATGACATTGTTTATACTTTTCTGAACTAGTTAGGGTCCCCGAACACCCTAACACCCTTTATATTACACTACACATTAATAACCTACTTAAAATCCTAACTAAACATAACTAGAATCTAACTAACCATTGAGATGCAACCAATACCCCCCCCCCCTAGTGTTGGACGGTTGGGAGACCAAATCCCTTATGGGATTTCTTTCACATATTTCAATGGATGGTGTTGGACCTTTAGAGACACAAGACCCATTGGGTATTAGCACCTTGGATTGTCTATAAAATAACACTTGTGCACCATGATCATTCACATAACTCCACACCACACCACAACTCTCTCTTTCTCTCCCACAACTTACGGCCAAACACCCCTAATCCATCCATCACATTTTCAACCTTGATCTTCATATTTCAAGCACACACAAGTGTTAAGGGTCACATATTAGGAGTCTTGGAGCAAACGGAAGGCGAAGGACCTCTCTACTTTGCTTTTATCCACTCGATTTGTGCTTAGATTCTTCCCTAGCCTTGAGCTAGAGGTATAATGCTTAAAACTCATACTTTAACTAATCTAAGGTGGTTAATAAGATGTATGATGATTAAAACTCGGAATCTTGCATTTTGAAGCATTAAAGTCCACTAAACTTGCAAATATTGTTGGTTAAAAGCATATATGTTGTGTAAAAGTTGTAGTATTTGAAATATATGGTTATCTAGACCCGATCTATGATGTGGTAGCTCGGATCATCGTTTAACCCGGTTTGGTAAGATCATGGATCTTAACATAAAGCTATTTTAGAAGTAACAAGGGTTAAAAGGTGAAACCCTACCACACATAAACCATGAACTTGTGTAAAAATGTTTTAACTTGTACAAAAGTGTTTAAAACTAGCGGATCTACGTATCTGCAAGTGGTATTTTTGAAGAACCACACTTTAAAGAAATCACATGTTCTAACCCGGGTCTTACACAAACAAAAGTGGTTTTCATGAACAAACAAGTGTGTGGACACTGGTGTAACAAATGTTTTAACAAAGAAATAATTTTCGTAAAAACCGACTAGAAGTTGTGAAACTTCATACTCTTTAAAAATAAAGTTTTTAAGAAATTAAACTTATTTTTAAAGATAACAAGACTTACTAAATGTGCTAGTAAGATACTACACAATCTTGGTAAATATCCAAGTTCATGAAGTGGGGAAAAGTAGTGATTATTGTTGATAATTGTTGTTGCTGATTGTTGATGATTGATAATGATTTAAAAGAAAATAAACACACGTTTTGAAAACGTGGGAAACCTCCATTTTTAGGGGAAACTCTGTCAAAATTTTTATAAATTTCGACACTTAGAAAAATATAAGTTTTGAGAAACTTATTCCCTAAAAATGTGTTTAAAAGTATTACTAAGGTTTCCCTAATTTTTGGTGATAAGAAATGAGGATTTCTTCAAAAATAAAAAAATGGACATTATGTATATATATTTTTGAGAGAAAAATATATATTATTTTATCACCAATTTTTGTGCTAAGTGTATATAGTATGTGCTATACGTGCTAGTGTATTAAGACTTAAAAATACACTAAATACTCATGAGGAGTATAAACATAAAAATGCACATACAAAATACAAGATACATAATTCGGGTGCAAAGTGCAAAACACAAAAGACTTATATTTATTTTGGAGAAAATAATATAAGTAAGATACGTAGTTAAAAATATAAGAATATTTTTAACACAAGAAATATACACAAAAGAGAGTGACTGTACTTGTGCGACGCAAGTCTAGTGACTAACGATAAGAAAACGCGTATAGGTTACGACGTTAAGTAAGCAAATCCGGTGGAGTTTACGACGCTAGGAACGCAAAGTTGTGAGTTCATGCTCCCCCTTTTCTCTTTAACTGTTTTCAGTTTTTATAACTTCGGGGGTGAAATACATGTACAAAAGTACAATATTTATAAATGGTATGATATAAATACAAGAAGTACACTTGGTGAGAACGAGAACCAAGTGTGACGAAATATAAAATACAAGAAGTACACTTGGTGAGAACGAGAACCAAGTGTGACGAAATATAAGGGTATGAGAAGCGCATTTGGTGAGACAAGAACCAAGTATAAGGCGCAATGAGAAACGATAACAAGAAACGCGCTTGGTGAGAACGAGAACCAAGTAGAAGGCGTTATGAGAAATAGTGTCACGAATAGGGTACAGAAGCACCATTAATCAACAATATACCTAGACCGCAGAACAAAAGGTTAGATCTAACAGGTGCCTGGCAGCCTCACACTCGGTCGGGGCGAGAATCGAGTGGTGCTTTTGTGTCTCAGAATATACCAATTAAATGCCTTAGGTTTGGTGACTTCCTATGACGTGCCACAGGTTAATGGCTTTGCAACCCATTAACAATCTGATAATTACAGAAATACTGTATTTACATAAAATTCATACCATACAAAATTGATATATAACTTGAAGTACGTGGGGTACTCAAGAAGATTGAATTATACTTGAAGTACGTGGGGTACTCAAGAGAATGAGAATTAAACTTGAGTACGTGGGGTACTCAAGAAGAAATTGAATTATACAGATGTACGTGGTGTACACATGAAACTGGATTTACATATGAAAACTTGATTTACTCACAAACTATGTTTTCATACGAAGTATACAAACATGAAATACAAAACTGCATGAATTCACACCAACTTTATGTTGACGTTTTTCCAAAAACTCACATGTATTTCAGGTAACTAGGATGGATGTGCGCGTGGTCTAGCTTATGCTCGTGGATGTCGCTTGTGTTTAACTTTGAATAAAGTTGTAAACTTTTAAGACAATGCTTTATGCGACTTAGCGATGTAAACGCTAACGAATGTTTTCAAATTATGGTATTTGAATGTTATTTTTACGAGCATGTAGCATGTTTACTCTTCGTATGCAATGAGAACCTTTCATGATCACACCTCATGCTTCCGCCGTAGAAAGGGGTGTGACATGATCTTCGCACACATGCCTGGGATGGCTGCGAACCATACTTTGAACTTCGCACACATGCCGGGTGGGCTGCGATACAAATATACCTAGTCTAGAAAACATGGGAAACCCCCCTACATTCTTCGCACACATGTCTGGGAGACTGCGATTCAAGTACATACGATATATGGGTTACTAAACGAACATACGGTTTACAATACAATTACTATAACTGAACAACCAACTGTGAACTCGCTCAACTAGTTGTTGACTCTCTGTTACATGCCTTGCAGGACCATAGGTACACACGGAGCTTGCACGGGAGGCACGGTCGTTGTGGACATGGATCGTGAATGCTTTGTTTACCATTATAACATTTCATACTTATACTTATGTTGGGTTTTACATTTATGCTTCCGCTAAACATTGATACTATACTTTGGTTTTCGAACACCTTTCATATTGTTTGGTTGAGTTACATTTATTAATAACATGGTTCAATATGATTGGTGGCTTGATCCTGGTCAATCACGCCTCCAAGCGGTGATACTCCGCGTGTGGATTTTGGGGGTGTGACAGATTGGTATCAGAGCCATTGGTTATAGAGAACTCGGTTTTAATAAGGGGAAAACGTTTTTATTAAAACCAGACTATAACCAGAACAGTGCTCAACGATCCACAACGACGCCTCACTCCACGTGCAAGACTCAACATTCTAGGTAATATGGTATATGTTTTATTGCCTACTTGCTAGATTACATAGAACTTTGCTCATGGTATGCTTAGATACACATAACCCCTATTGCTTGAGAACACTTGTGTGCTCACTCTCTTCTGTCATCGCACTATTCGCGAACCTCTCTCACTCATGTTTCCTTTGGTATGAAGATCATGAGTGGACCTGTCAACATGACTCAAGCCCAGTTGGCGGCTTCGATCACTGAACAAGTTACTGCAGCACTCGCAGCTGCCGAGGCAGGAGGTGTAACCTGCCATCACCACTTACTCTAGGATCTTTAGATCCTACTCTCGTAAACCAACACTCGTGCTTCAGTATGTTTACTCTTACGCACACGACAGGTCAACACGCTCAGCCACCTGTTTGCACCTTCAAAACTTTCATGGACTGTCGTCCTACTACTTTCAGTGGCACGGAAGGAGCAGTTGGACTCCTCCATTGGTTTGAAAAGCTCGAGTCCGTTTTTGAGATGTGTGAATGCCCTGAGGCTCGCAGGGTGAAGTACGCCACTGGTACTCTAGAAGGCATTGCGCTGACTTGGTGGAAGGCGCAAGTTCAGATGTTAGGGTTGGCAGTTGCTAACGCCACACCCTGGAACGATTTCAAGGAACTAATCAAGCAAGAATACTGTACACGTGATGACATCCACAAGTTAGAAGTGGAGTTCTTTAACCTGAAGATGACGGGGTCAGAAATAGAAGCGTACGCGAAACGATCCAACGAACTGGCAGTGTTATGTCCAACTATGGTGGATCATCCCATCAAGCGCTTTGAGCTGTACCTCAAAGGCTTAGTACCAGAGATTCCAAAGTCATGTGACTTCTACTAACCTTGCTACTATTCAAGCTGTTACTCGTCTTGCTCATCGTCTCACAGACCAGGCAGTGGAACAGAACAAGCTGCCTACACGTATTGGTGCTACTACTACTACTACTACTACTACTACTACTACTTTTTTTTTTGGGTAAAGGGTTACCCCGGTGATTCTATTATAGACAACCGCCAAATAAGTACAAGTAGTGAGGATGAATTCCCCACTAGTTCATATACAGGACATGCCCCATATATGTAAACAAAAACCAAACAAACCAAGTCACCACATTAATCTAGCCTACTACAATCATGATAATGACTAACTAGTAGACAAACGAAAAAACAAACAAAAGACATCAACCGCCATCGTCAAAAATGAAATTGCTACCAACTGGCAGCCCCTTAGCATGAAATAGACGCCACCTATCCATTAGACAACTTTATGTGAGAGGTGCTTGCCCCTGTACTGGAAGACGTAGGATGTGTACCCGATGTCATAAACTCATTCGTTTCATCATATACAACCTCTACCTCGTCATCATCAGACTCCTCATTTGGCTCACGTCTCCCTTTATCCCCGTTCCCTCCAACAAACCCAAGTGCGCTAAACGAATTATGTGTTTGAACCTTAGAAGAACTAGTGCTCCTCGCACTCATGTAAGCAGAACTCACTGCCTTTTTCTTTTTATCCACAGGTCTATATTCAAACTTGGGCTTTTGATTGTTAACTTGAAAACCGCTTTTCTTTACATTCTTCTTTGTCTTGACTTCCGTATAACCATCCTCATCTACTTTCGGTCTATATGTAGGAGGTTTCACTGTCGGTCGAATGCGTTTTGGACACTCCTCAGAATCATGCCCAAATACACAGCAGTGGACACATCTCGGAGGTTCCCATTCATACTACTACTACTTCTGCTATTCCTATTGACAACAAGCGAAAATGGGATGGAACCTCCAGCAAGGGTTCAACTTCGGTTCAATCCCAGGCACAGCAGCAAAAGACAGATAATTACCAGAGCCCCAGTCAGCAGTTTTCTAGTAGTCAAAGGCAGGGTGGATATCGAGGAGATCACCCAAAGTGCAATAGATGCAACAGACACCACAGTGGTCACATAGTCTTTTTGGGTAAAGGGTTACCCCGGTGATTCTATTATAGACAACCGCCAAATAAGTACAAGTAGTGAGGATGAATTCCCCACTAGTTCATATACAGGACATGCCCCATATATGTAAACAAAAACCAAACAAACCAACTTACCACATTAATCTAGCCTACTACAGTGGTCACATAGTCTAGGGTTGTAATCTTATCCTCGTTGGTCAGACTTTCTCTATCGATCTTATCCCTATAAATCTGGGTAGTTTCGACATTGTCATTGGTATGGATTGGTTATCCCAACAGCAAGCAGAGATCTTATGCAAAGAAAAGGTCATTCGTATTTCCCGTTCTGGCAAAGAACCTCTCGAAGTTCAAGGCGACAAGAGTGGTGTCGTGAGCGGCATCATCTCCTTTTTGAAGGCTCAGAAGTGTTTGCGAAAGGGCCACACTACAATACTGGCACTCGTTACTGATACATCAAAGAAAGAGAAAAAGATTGAGGATATTCCAGTAGTACGCGACTTTCCTCAAGTGTTTCCTGAGGAGTTACCTAGGTTACCGCCTCATCGTCAGGTCGAATTTCAGATCGAGCTAGCTCCAGGAGCAGCACCCATAGCTGGAGCACCTTATCGCTTAGCTCCAACTGAACTGGAAGAACTTTCCAAGCAACTGCAAGAACTCTTGGAAAAGGGTTTCATACGTCCTAGCTCTTCGCCCTGGGGAGCTCCAGTGCTTTTTGTGAAGAAGGACGGTACCTTCCGCATGTGTATAAACTACCGCGAACTGAACAAGGTGACTGTGAAGAATCACTATCCTCTTCCACGCATCGACGACTTATTCGACCAGTTGCAAGGGTCGAGCTATTACTCAAAGATTGATCTGAGGTCAGGCTATCACCAACTGAGAGTCTGGGATGAGGACGTCTCCAAAATAGCGTTCAGAACACGCTACGGTCACTACGAATTTTTGGTCATGCCATTCAGGTTAACGAACGCGCCTGCGGTTTTCATGGAACTTATGAACAGGGTGTGCAAACCTTATCTTGACAAGTTTGTTATTGTTTTCATTGATGACATCCTGATCTACTAAAAGAGTCGGGAGGAACACGAGCAGCACTTACGACTTATTTTGGAACTCCTACGAACGGAACAACTATACGCTAAGTTTACAAAATGCGACTTCTGGCTTCGTGAAGTCCACTTTCTAGGCCACGTGGTAAACAAGGATGAGATTCATGTCGATCCATCCAAGGTAGATTCGATCAAGAACTGGCCTACACCTCGCACACCGATAGAAATACGCCAATTCTTGGGTTTGGCGGGTTATTACAGACAGTTCATCAAAGACTTCTCAAAGATTGCACAGCCGCTCACATTACTGACACAGAAAGGTGTTGTTTATCGTTGGGGTAATACGCAGGAAACATCATTTTAGCACTTAAAGGATAGACTTTGTAGCGCACCTATCCTCTCTTTGCCTGAAGGCACGGACGATTTTGTAGTCTACTGCGACGCATCTATCCAGGGTCTTGGATGTGTGTTGATGCAACGGGATAAAGTCATTGCTTATGCTTCGCGCCAACTTAAGATTCACGAACGGAATTACACCACACATGATTTAGAGCTGGGAGCTGTTGTCTTTGCGCTCAAGATATGGCGACATTACCTGTATGGCACTAAGTGCACCATCTACACCGATCACAGGAGTCTCGAGCATATTTTCAAGCAGAAAGAATTGAACATGCGACAACGTAGATGGGTCGAGCTACTGAACGATTACGAATGTGCTATAAAGTACCATCCGGGCAAGGCCAATGTGGTGGCCGACGCCCTTAGTCGAAAGGATACTACACCTAGGCGTGTATGAGCGTTGCAACTTACTATTCAGTCTAGTCTTCCTTCACAGATACGAGATGCTCAGGTAGAAGCATTGAAACCAGAAAACGTCAGGGCTGAAGCCCTACGCGGCTCAAGGCAACGGTTAGAACAAAAGGCAGACGGAGCCTACTATGTAACAGGACACATCTGGGTCCCACTCTATGGCAACTTACGCGAGCTTGTAATGGACGAAGCTCATAAATCTCGCTACTCAGTACATTCTGGTTCGGATAAGATGTACCACAACCTCAGAACTACATACTGGTGGCCTAGCATGAAAGCTCACATAGCAACTTACGTTAGCAAGTGTTTGACTTGTGCGAGAGTCAAAGCGGAATATCAGAAACTTTCAGGCCCACTCTAACAACCTGAGATACCACAATGGAAATGGGAACAAATTTCCATGGATTTTGTTACTGGCCTACCTAGATCTCAGCGCGGAAATGATACTATTTGGGTGATCGTGGATCGACTCACAAAGTCTGCTCACTTCTTGGCTATCAAGGAAACGAACAAGTTCTCCACATTAGCAGACATCTACTTGAAGGAAGTGGTCTCGAGGCACGGGGTGCCCACTTCTATCATTTCGGATCGTGATGCACGATTCACTTCAGAACTGTGGCAAGCAATGCACAAATCTTTTGGCTCACGATTACACATGAGCACAGCCTATCACCCTTAGACGGATGGGCAGTCTGAGCGCACGATCCAGACCCTAGAAGACATGCTTCGGGCATGTGTCATCGACTTCGGCAACAGCTGGGAAAAACATCTCCCTTTAGTGGAGTTTTCGTATAACAACAGTTACCACACCAGCAACCAAGCCGCTCCATTCGAGGCATTGTACGGACGTAAATGCCGGTCGCCTCTCTGTTGGGCAGAGGTGGGGGATAGTCAAATCACAGGTCCAGAACTTGTAGTCGATGCTACCGAATGAATTGCACAGATATGACAACGCATGGCGGCAGCTCACGACCGTTAGAAAAGTTACGCTGACAAGCGTAGGAAACCTTTGGAATTTCAGGTCGGGGACCGGGTTTTACTTAAAGTCTCACCCTGGAAGGGTGTGATTTGTTTTGGAAACCGGGGCAAACTCAATCCGCGGTATGTCGGACCGTTCGAAATCACAGAAAGAATAGGCAAAGTGGCCTACAAACTGAACTTACCAGCTGAACTCAGTGCAGTTCACAATGTTTTTCACGTGTCGAATCTGAAGAAGTGTCTGTCAGATGAGACCCTCATAGTTCCTTTGAAGGAGCTCACTATCGACGAACAGTTATGATTCGTCGAGGAACCTGTTGAAATCACGGACCGGGATGTTAAGGTCCTCAAGAACACCAGAATACCTCTTGTACGAGTTCGTTGGAACTCCCGTCGTGGCCCAGAGTTCACCTGGGAACGCGAAGATCAAATGAAACTCAAGTATCCCCAGTTGTTCGAGAACAATGCAACCACTACTGAGGCTGAAGCTACTACAGAATTTCGGGACGAAATTCCAAATCAACGGGGGGATGATGTGACACCCCAGGAAAACCAGTAAACGATACAACTTACCTAGCTTCCTCAGCAACCGCATGCTAAATTTCGGGACGAAATTTCTTTCAAGTTGGGGATAATGTGACAACTCGAGTTTCCGACATTTCACTTTCGCATTTATTGCGCGTTGACTGTTTAGTTGCTCGATTTATTTCCTTGTAATTATACACACTGAATTATATGCTGAGAACTATATGCTGAAATGTTGATTTGATGTGTTATTCATGTAATGTGATTAAAGTGTTTATCATGTATACTGTTTGAACAACCTAGACTAGTAAACCATAAAACAACCCGACGAAACACAAGTGTGTTTCGCCATGAATCATTCCGAAGAAACACAAGTGATTCGCCATCCACATCTCGACGAAACGGGGTGTTTCGCTGAGCCCAGTTACGCCAAAGCCCAGTTCGGGCCCAATACGTAATGACGGATATAATTACGTGAAATGACTTCTGTTTCACACCTTGGGGAAAAATAAGAAACCCTAGAGCCTCTTTCTCTGTGCGACGGCATTTTTGTGTTCCGCAAGCTTCCTCTAGCTATCAATCCACCATTCTTTGTATCTCGATTAGTTCGTACGATTGTTTGTTTGAGCATGATGTTTTAGCAGATCATTACATGATTTCCAATATGTACGCACATATGATGTATAAAGTCTGTTATTTTCTATGTATGATATGGATATGTTCATAGATGTTGATGTCCTTAAGATTCGAATGGCATACAATGATTGTTTTGCATGTGTTGATAATGTAAAGTATGGTTGGTCCAATTGAAATTTAGTAGTATAGGTATTTAAATAAGAACTCAAGGATTTTGCATGTGAATTAATTTATGATGTCTGATCCATGCCATGTGAGTTCTTGTCTTATAGTTGGTCATATAGCATCAGGAAAACAACCTTCCTTTGTCGGCCATTTGTTGATTTGTTTAATGAATGTTTTGGTAACTTATATGTTAATCTATCGATGACTGATTAAAGGGTTTCGTTGATGTTTGATCGTGTATTTATTAGATGATGATTATACGCTGAATGCTTTCTGTATGATTGATGATGTTGATGACGGCTGTTAGAAAGGATTAGGGTTTCTGTGTAACTGATGTGTTAGACGAAACGTAACTTACGAAACAGACACGACGAAACAAATACGTTTCGTCGAGGGTAAACACGACGGAACAAATGTGTTTCGCCAAAGGGTAAATACGACAAAACAAGGGTGTTTCGTCGAGTTTTTAATTTGCACAGTAACTTGGTCTATTTCTGTTAAGACTTAACTGGGGTAACTAACTGAGGTTAAATGATACGCATGGCTTGTATGAATTTGAATACGTGTAATGTGCTACTCGGTGATTATTGATGCGTTGTCCACTATGATTATACTTGCGAGCCAACTTCGTAAATACAAACTGAATGTGTATACGTGCGTACTTTAGGACGTGATTGATTAACTGCGAGCATACTTAGCATACCGAGCAAACTAAGGTGAGTTCACACTCTTACCAAGGCATGGGATTACCAGGGTGGGAATGGGTTTGGATTATTTACTTGTACTTACCTAGCTTATGGAACTTAGTTATATGGTCCTCGGGTGAGGAAGGGTTATTGATAAGATACGACTAGACTAGTGATACTTATAGAACTAATCTTCGCACACACGCCGGGGTTGGCTGCGATAATATGACTGATCTTCGCACACACGCCGGGGTTGGCTGCGATAATATGACTGATCTTCGCACACATGCCTGGGATGGCTGCGAACCATACTTTGAACTTCGCACACATGCCGGGTGGGCTGCGATACAAATATACCTAGTCTAGAAAACATGGGAAACCCCCCTACATTCTTCGCACACATGTCTGGGAGACTGCGATTCAAGTACATACGATATATGGGTTACTAAACGAACATACGGTTTACAATACAATTACTATAACTGAACAACCAACTGTGAACTCGCTCAACTAGTTGTTGACTCTCTGTTACATGCCTTGCAGGACCATAGGTACACACGGAGCTTGCACGGGAGGCACGGTCGTTGTGGACATGGATCGTGAATGCTTTGTTTACCATTATAACATTTCATACTTATACTTATGTTGGGTTTTACATTTATGCTTCCGCTAAACATTGATACTATACTTTGGTTTTCGAACACCTTTCATATTGTTTGGTTGAGTTACATTTATTAATAACATGGTTCAATATGATTGGTGGCTTGATCCTGGTCAGTCACGCCTCCAAGCGGTGATACTCCGCGTGTGGATTTTGGGGGTGTGACAATGATAATTGAGAAACTGATTAAATTACTCGATGATTATGATGGAAACTGTTGATGATGATTAGGGTTTAGAAACTGTCAGAACACGTAATCTGTGAATCTGTAACTGTTAACTCACGAAACCCAGGAGTTTCGCCACAACTTACCAAGTTTCGTCACATGGCAACTCGACGAAACCTTTAGTGTTTCGTCGCATGGGGGAGTTTCTCAGGGGACAGGTTGCATGGGCAGTAGGTTTTGTTGGTTGAGTAAACTACATGCATAATAGTGAATGAATATACTACTGTATCTACTGTTAATGATGGATGATTATGAATATGTTAATAAACCACGATGTCTATTGTTAATGATATATACTGTCCATTGTTGATGCTATCTACTGAATGTTGTTAATGATATTTACTGATGATCAAGTGGCATAATCTGATTCATACATCTAGTATGGTACACACAACTGTTAATCATTGTTCGGAACATATATGTGAATTGTGGGATTATATGAGTTGTATAACTACTGTGGTAACTTGTATGCACACTATGACTATACGTGAACGTAAACTGATTACGAGTGCTTGAATACATTAGGGTGTGATTGTCTAAGTGTGAACAAGTAATTAACTCTACCGAGCAAACTAAGGTGAGTTCACTGCTCTTTACCATGCATGCATCCCAGGGAGGGATATCGGGTAACGTTCCAGGGAGGAATGCCAGGTTAATGGGATGTTGGTTATTACTCAGTTTCTATCATATAAGACCCCTTACATCTACCGATTGTTGCCGGGAAGGCAACGAGGTATTTAGTTGATAGCGCTATTAGGTTTGGCACCCTCACACCGGGCCAGAATGGACTGGCATGAACTAATTACCTTGACCACTTGACCAATGCTTTGATAGAGGCATTGGGGTTGGGAAAACACATCTTGGAGCCACATACGGTAATCGAGTTAATGACAACATCAAAACATAACGTTGAACTGTTTTAAACACTTTCGAATACTTGGGCGTCGATTATGCAATGGATGGAGCTTAACTATAATTCAAGAAATTTGGAACAGATTATTTGCAATATTTTGATAGCGGCTACCACGTATTTTATATGGCAGGAAAGAAACAATCGTTTATTTTCTTCGCTTCAACGGAATGCTGGTGCTCTCTCAAAGGTTATCACTGATACGATTCGGCTTAGAATTGTGGGTTTCAAGATGGGTAGGGAACCGAAACATGAGAAGATTTTGGAAAGATGGCTGATCTCGAAGAATAGGTGTTTGGATCCGGGCTAAAGTCGATTTTAGTTTAGCCTAGTGTTTGTGTTTTCGGGTCATGTTGTCTAGTTTCGTTTTGTCTTGGTTGTGACGTTTTGTCGGGTTTTCTTTTGTTTGTTTGCCTAGTCTTGGTATGCCAAGTCTAGAAGTGTGTGTTGATGTCATGACACACCCTGTTTTATTTGTTGGTAGATATAAAATTTCACCGGTGTGGGATGGTATTCGTGCTTGTCACACCCCGACCGCGTAAAACAACAAATCGCGGCGGAAACATCGGGGCGTGTTGCGACAGAATTATTTGTCTCATAACCATGGCATACAAAGTTTTATTTATATATTAAACAAGGGTGTTTCATTGTTTCAAACAGGTAATTAAAGAGTTCAGAACATAATTAAACATAGTCTATCTTCTTTTAAAGTTTCTAAGGCACAGGTCCGCCCTAGTATCCTGATCAACATCCTATGGAAAAGCACCTGAAAACACATGTGAAAATAGGTACGTCAGCATAAAAATGCCTGTGAGATACATAGGTTTTGTGAAAATAAGATTCATGACTTATGTTTGAGAAAATGTTTAGTCATGAACCTTGTTATTTGCTTTGTCTTGTAAATCATTTGAAAACAATAAGATCAGATGATATGTATAAGTAATAGTCAGGTTAAATAGATAACCATGTAAAAATGTGTTTGTATGAGATAAGTTGTTTGTAAATCAATGTCTTGTGAAAAGTATGTTATTTGTATAAAATGTTCTATGTCTCAAACTGAAATGATTCAAATAACGTTACGCCATGTAATACCATACAAACACTTATATATAGGAAGTACCAGCGGCGTATCCACCATGCTTGTATCATATTACACACGCATCGTTACTTAATCACTTAATCAAACCAAACCAACCAATGTAAGAAGTCTATGTTTAAACCAATTGTCAAAGTGTATTGAATAATATGTCAAAGTGTTTATGTCAAGATGTAAATCATGTCAAATGTCTATGTCAAATATCCATGTCAAATGTCTATGTCAAATATCCATGTCAAATGTCTATGTCAAAATATCCATGTCAAATGTCTATGTCAAAATATCCATATCAAATGTCTATGTCAAAATGTCATGTATGGCAAGTGAAATGTCTCAACTAAACCATATGCACAAAAACAAAGTATTGAGGTAAAACTTGGTTTAAATCAAAGCTATGTTTTGTGTAAATGCATGCAACTATTTAATATGAACATTTATGCGGTATTGTGTAAATGCATACATCCAAGCCTGGCGACTGTGGTGATAAAACCCTTTAAACAAATTAAAGGTCTATCTGTCTAAATGTCAACGAATTCGGTCATTCCTTTCTGTCCCCTTACCCTGGGATGTCCGGAACGGGAGTTGTCAATTCCTATGGTACCACTACCTACTAACGAACGGCGTAGCTAATGTTAATGGATATATTGTCCCATGTAAACAAACCAAATGTCATAACAAAATGTGAGCATGTGAAAACAATGCACTAAGTATGTAATCAAATGAACATACATAGCGTGAAATGTCATGTAAAACGATGTACTAAGTAATGCACACAATGGGCATACCTAGCATGAAATGTCATGTAAAACAATGTACTAAGTAATGCACACAATGGGCATACCTAGCATGAAATGTCATGTAAAACGATGTACTAAGTAATGCACACAATGGGCATACCTAGCATGAAATGTAATGTAAAACAATGTACCAAGTAATGCACACAATGGGCACACCTAGCATAAGATGTAATGAAATCATGTACTATAATGTACTAACGAACATAGCAGTATATGATGTGAAAACTGGAAAGCAGGAAAGTAACAAGTAGGCACATGTGTTCCACCCCAAAACAGTTTGGAAAACAGTAAAAGAGGGGGGTTCTATGTACTCACCTGAGATTGCTTAGATGTATTGAGATAACCACCAAGCAATGCTAGAGATCACGGAATCAAACGGCACCTAATATAGGTAACTATGTTAATAAACCGGACCTAAATCGGAAGATCGGATAGAATGAGGTTTCGTAAACCAAACGAGTATAGGAACTCGTGTGATATGGTTTAACAAACCCTACATACTAAGACGAAACTTAACCTAAGTGCTTGTGACCCATTACGACCCGTTTAGGTAGCTTATGCTACCTTAACGCGTCGTTCGCGTAAAACGCGTTTGGAACGCCTAACATTTGTGACCACAAGGTATAACCTCGGAAGGTTACAACTATGGTCACCTAATGTGTTTGGTCGGATCCTAATGATCGACCAAATGGGTCGGGTTCGAAAGTATAAGCGATCGTTTAGATCGCTTACCTTACGACCCTATCTAAGCACTATACTAACAGTGACGAGCTAAGCATGTTAGAACATGCTTAACTAAGTTTAGAAAACAGGTTTGGCATCAAAACAAACGGTTTTGATGCTCACGAGTAGTTTGGTTACAAAATACGCAAGAATACGTATTCTGCCCGAAACTACGGCTCGTCACTGAGCCTAGATAACGTGGTAATCAGTAGGTATAGTCACTAGGGACTATAACCATCGTGATCACGCTCACGTTATGAAGTTCAAACGAACTTCGCATCGACCATAAACTGGTCAATGCAGAAAGTCAAACATAGTTCGACTTTCGGGCTATAAAAGCGATAAAAGAACGAAGGAACACTTACAAAGGGTCCCCGCTAGTAAATCTTGATCGAGTAGCTCAGGTATGAAGTGATTTGCTTCAACTTAGAGCACTTTTAATCAGATTTGTGAGGAATGAGGTGAAAATGTGATGGGTATTTATAGGAAAAGTAGAGCCGTTAGGATCGTTTCTTGAATATCGTGCCACGATCCGAGCCGTACACTTGTCACAAAGTTGTGGTGGCTAAAAAATGGACACCATAGGAGTTTAACAAGTGTCATTTGGCCTTTGGGAGGTGTTAAGGGCTGAATAAATGAGTTTATGCATTTTTTTTATATATATTTTTTTTTCTATTTTTTTTATTATTTTAGCAGTTTTGCAGTTTTGGTTCCTGTGTGCGTATCGTAGTGTTTTGGCACTTCTAACACCCGTCAAGCCCATTTTTAAGCTTCACAAGGATGTTAAAGTATAGGAAACATGAAACATGCTCAAAAATATCTCGGATGTCGGTTCGTTTGGTCGTACGATCGCGATGTTCGCTTAATTACGACGGTATGCGCATAAGCGCGAAAAACGATCCAAATGACGCGACGAATGGATTTTTCTTATGCCAAACACTAAAATAAAATATTTTAGTGCTTACATAAATTTTTGGATGTCCGGATGTATTCAGAACGTAAGTTATGCGCGAAAATGCAAACTTGTGCACTTTTTGACACTTTTAGTCCCTGAATGATCCAAAAGTTTATTTTAGCACACCGAACCCCTCAAAGCCTATTTCTAAGCTATGTAAAGGATATTTAAGGTGTGTTTAACTTATGGTCATGTTCCGGAATGTTCGTTACAGTTCAAATTGACATACTTTCGCAGTTTGTCATATTTAGTCCCTGTAAGCGAATTAACTTGTTTTTGCCATACCAAAGCCTTCAAAACTTATTTCTAAGTTATGTAAAGGTTATTTAAGGTATGTTGAGTATATGTTGATGTTCCGGAGTATTTCTCGCATTAAACTGAGTACGTTTACGCACTAGTTTGCGTATAACTCTCCAGAAAGTGATGTAGAGTTTGAAATTACATAAAAGTCAAAACATGAAAAATGTATAACATAACAAAACAAACATTGTGATCAAATAACGTTGTTTTATTGATAACGGAACTGTTCATAGTGATTACAAGCACAGTTGTTACAGTCTCCCCTACTTGTGGAAATTTCGTCCCGAAATTTATTTAGAGGAAACTCGTGGAAAAAGATGTGGATATTTCGCCTTCATTTGATCTTCGCGTTCCCAAGTAAACTCAGGTCCACGTTTAGCTTCCCAGCGAACTTTGACCAAAGGAATGCGCTTGCGTTTAAGCCACTTGACTTCACGTTCCATGATTTCCACTGGTTTCTCAACAAATTTCAGTGTTTTGCCAACACGAATTTCGTCAAGCGGTATGGAGTAGTTCTCATCAGCTGTACACTTCTTGAGATTGGACACGTGAAAAGTTGGATGAACATTTCCTAGTTCAGGAGGTAACTCAAGTCTGTAGGCTACCTTTCCGATTCTTTCGACGATCTTGAATGGTCCAACGTATCTAGGTGCAAGTTTTCCTTTCTTTCCAAATCTGATCACACCTTTCCAAGGTGAGACCTTAAGTAATACTCGATCACCGATTTGAAATTCCAAGGCTTTGCGTTTTGGGTCCGCGTAAATCTTCTGACGGTTTCTAGCTGCCTGAAGGTTATCACGAACTTTCTTGACCTTGTCAGTTGTCTCTAAAATGAGGGCAGGTCCAGTAAGTTGAGCCTCGCCAATCTCATTCCAGCAGACTGGTGAACGACATTTTCGACCATAGAGAGCTTCGAAAGGAGCCATTTTGATGCTAGTGTGATAACTGTTGTTGTAGGAGAATTCAATCAATTTAAGATGTGAATCCCAGCTACCACCAAAATCGATCACACAAGCTCTTAGCATATCCTCCAGTGTCTGGATTGTTCTCTCAGATTGACCATCCGTTTGCGGATGATAAGCTGTGCTCAGATTAAGTTGGGTCCCCATAGCAGATTGCATGGTTCTCCAAAAATGAGAAGTGAAACGAGCATCTCTGTCAGAAATGATGTTCAAAGGAACACCATGTCGAGCCACAATTTCATCTACATAGATTTGAGCAAGTCTGTCAGTAGGAAAATCCTCGCGGATTGGCAAGAAATGCGCTGACTTTGTAAGACGATCAACGACTACCCAGATGGCATCATGACCTTTCTTTGTGCGCGGGAGTTTGGTAACAAGATCCATAGTAATGTTTTCCCATTTCCAAACTGGGATCTCTGGTTGCTCCAATAAACCCGAAGGACGTTGATGTTCAGCCTTAACCTTAAGACAAGTAAGGCATTTTGATACGTATAAAGCAATGTCTTTCTTCATACCAGGCCACCAATAGTGAGTACGAAGGTCCTTATACATTTTATCTGAGCCCGGATGAATAGAATAGCGAGACTTATGGGCTTCATCCATAAGCAAGGTACGAAGATCATCCTGTCTTGGGACCCACAAACGGTCCATGAAGTAATACGATCCATTGTCCTTCAGTTCCAGAGCAGGTGTTATGTGATAAGGAAATTCCTTATCCATCAAACCTTGTGAAACACAAGATTGTTGAGCTTGAGCAATGCGTGCTTGAATATTGGATCGAGCTTGAATAACAGATTGAACACGTACACAATGAAGCTTAGTACGTTCCTTACGACTCAATGCATCAGCTACGACATTCGCCTTACCAGGATGGTAGCGAATTTCGCAGTCGTAGTCGTTTAAAAGCTCAACCCAACGTCGCTGCCTCATGTTGAGTTCTTTCTGATTGAAGATATGCTGAAGACTTTTGTGGTCAGTGAAAACCACACATTTTGTACCGTACAAATAGTGTCTCCAGATCTTGAGAGCAAAGACAACTGCACCCAACTCAAGATCATGAGTGGTGTAGTTCTTCTCATGTATCTTCAACTGTCTTGATGCATAGGCTATGACTTTGTTCCTTTGCATAAGAACACAGCCAAGACCTAATTTCGATGCATCACAATACACAACAAAATCATCATCACCCTCAGGCAATGATAGAACAGGCGCATTGCAAAGCTTCTGCTTCAGGTGTTGAAAAGCTTCCTCTTGTTTGATTCCCCAATAAAATGGCATTTTCTTCTGAGTTAGAGCAGTTAGAGGAACTGCAATCTTAGAGAAGTTTTCAATGAAGCGGCGATAATAACCCGCTAGACCAAGAAATGAACGAACTTCAGTAGGAGTAGTAGGTGTATCCCAATCCTTAATCGCGCTGATCTTGGAGGGATCTACATGAACACCTCGTTCGTTGATAATGTGTCCCAAAAATTGAACTTCTTTAAGCCAAAATTCGCACTTGGAGAATTTGGCGAAAAGTTGCTCTTTCTTCAGGAGTTCCAGAGTAAGACGAAGATGCTGCTCGTGATCAGCTCGTGTCTTAGAGTAAATCAAGATGTCATCGATAAAAACAATGACGAACTGATCCAAATAAGGTTTGCAGACCCTATTCATTAAGTCCATGAAAACAGCAGGAGCATTAGTCAAACCGAATGGCATGACTGTGAATTCATAATGCCCATAACGAGTGCGGAATGCTGTCTTCGGAATGTCTTCTTCTTGCACTCGAAGTTGATGATATCCAGAACGTAGATCAATCTTCGAAAAATAAGAAGCGCCTTGTAACTGATCAAAGAGATCATCAATGCGAGGTAAAGGATATCGATTCTTGATGGTAAGCTTGTTAAGCTCACGATAATCGATACACATCCTAAAGGATCCATCCTTCTTCTTTACAAAGAGAACGGGAACACCCCAAGGTGAAAAACTAGGACGTATAAAACCTTTGTCAGAGAGCTCCTGAAGCTGTTTAGACAACTCTTGCATCTCAGACGGTGCAAGACGATATGGAGCTCTGGCAATGGGATTTGCACCAGGTACGAGATCAATGCGGAACTCGACTTGGCGTGCTGGAGGTAGACCAGGTAAATCTTCAGGGAATACTTCAGAATAATCCCGAACGACAGGAATATCTGAAATAGACTTACCCTTTCCTTTATCTTCTGTAACATGTGCTAAGAAAGCCACATAGTTCTTCTGCAGATACTTCCGAGCTTTGAAACAAGACATGAGTCTGAGACCACCGATAGGCTTCTCACCTTGAACCTGTAGGATCTCGCCTGTCGAAAGCGGCACACGAACAATCTTCTTAGAACAAACTATCTCTGCGTGATGCTTGGATAACCAATCCATTCCCACAATAACGTCGAAGCTTCCAAGTTGCATAGGCGCGAGATCAATAGGAAAAAGATGGTCGTTAAGATTCAACTGGCAGTTGCGAAGAACAGAATCAAGAATAATGGGTTCACCACTAGCAACCTATACTGTCAAAGATTTGCCTAGTTTCGTTCTAGACACGCGAAGCATTTGCTCAAAAGATAATGACACGAAACTCTTATCGGCACCGGAATCGAAAAGAACAGATGCAGGCTGATTATTAATAAAGAACGTACCGTTCACCACATTATCGTCAGCCTGTGCCTCTTGGGCATTCATGTTAAAAACTCGGCCTCGAGCCGGAGCTGGATTCTGGTTCTGGTTCTGGTTCTGGTTGGCTAGCCTTGGGCACCGGTTTCTATAGTGGGTCAGATCCCCACAATTGTAACAAGCACCCGGTGGGTATTGTGGTCTTGCAGCTTGACCCTGTTGCGGTGCAGGAGGCTGAGCAACTTGTTGAGCCGGGTTCTGAACCGCGGGATTCTGAGCAGATCGACAAAAATTGGAGAGATGGCCTGATTTCCCACAGTTAGTACAGAAACGGCATGGAAGTTGTGGCTGGTGGTGACTGTTGCATCTATTGCACAAAGGTGCATTCCCTGAATAGGGTCTCTTCGCTGGAGGCTGTGCGGGTTGGTTGAGAGCTGCCTGATTAGCTTGGGCAGTGATAGCAAAATTTTGAGAAGCCTTACGCTTCTTTGACCTCTTCGAAGAACCAGAGTTCTTTCCATTCAAGTTTTGACCTTTCTTGCTATCTTCCTTGTCAGCCGACTGCTTCTTGCCCTTGTCACCCTTCCGGTGTAACTTGTTCTTTCTAATCTGCGACTCAGTCAATGTCGCTGATAACTCGATCGCCTGACGGAGTGTGGCAGGGTTACTACCAGTAAGAATGTCTTGTACCGAGTCAGGTAGGCCATCGATGTATCTCTCGATAGCCTTGTCGAGTGGGGTGACCATTGTTGGGCAAAGCAGACTCAATTCTTCAAACCGATCAGTATAAGCCCTGTGCTCACCACTATCTTGCTTCAAAACATCAAACTCTTTCTCCAACGCTCGCTGCTCATGGCGAGGACAGAATTCCCTCATCATAAGGGCTCTAAGTTCAGCCCAGGTCTGTGCGAGAGCAACTTCTGCACCCTGGTCTCTCATAACCCCGTTCCACCATGTCAAAGCCCTCTTCTGAAATACGCTCGAGGAGAACTCGACCTTGCGATTATCCGGACACTGCACATGGCGAAAAGTATTCTCTATGCTCTCGAACCACTGAAGAAGCCCAGTCGCTCCCTCAGAACCACTAAACTTGAGTGGTTTAGCCTGGTTAAAATCCTTGTATTTGCACGGACCATTGTTGTTGTTGTTGGCCTGGTTCCATTGAGCAAAGAGATTTGGAAACTGAGCAGCCATCTGCTGCGCAATAATTTCTGCCAGCTCGGCAGTTGCTATCTGATTCTCGCGTCGAGGAGGCATTCTAAAAGAGGAAAACATGAAAAGAAACGAGTGAGATGATTGGATGAAAAGAATGAGATGATAAAAACAAGAATTGCAAACATCATAGATGGTGGTCATTCGTCCGTATCACAAAGCAAACAAACGACTCACAGTGACTAATCAAAGTAAATGGGTCAAAAATAATGTATAATGAAGACATGCTCGCCTATAAGTGAACACTCACTCCAAGAATTCCCAGGTAAGCACAACTGGTCTCGCGTCTGGTTGAGATGTATACGAAGTGCTTGCCTAGACAGAAAACCCAGAATACAGGCATTCACCCTTCCAGTTTGCACATGTTCACATTATTTAAAACCCAAAACGTTTGACGGGATTTTGAAAATTAGAAGGCACAAGGCCAAAAACCAATACTGAAAAGGGTTCAAAACCATAAAACAGAGGGTTCAAAACCTTACAATTGAGGGTTCAAAACCTTGTAAAAATTTATTCAAAAACAGATGATTGTTTTTCAAAAATCGTTTCGGAAAAATTTTGGTTCCTTGTTTTGTTAATCACCTAAGGATAGGTGATGTACATGTTTTAAGATCTAAACACAAGATAACTTGTGTTAGGTTCCTAGAAAAGTTATAGTCTAGGTCAAAGCATTACTAATAACCTAGTTCCCTATAACCATTGGCTCTGATACCAACTCTTCTGTCACACCCCGACCGCGTAAAACAACAAATCGCGGCGGAAACATCGGGGCGTGTTGCGACAGAATTATTTGTCTCATAACCATGGCATACAAAGTTTTATTTATATATTAAACAAGGGTGTTTCATTGTTTCAAACAGGTAATTAAAGAGTTCAGAACATAATTAAACATAGTCTATCTTCTTTTAAAGTTTCTAAGGCACAGGTCCGCCCTAGTATCCTGATCAACATCCTATGGAAAAGCACCTGAAAACACATGTGAAAATAGGTACGTCAGCATAAAAATGCCTGTGAGATACATAGGTTTTGTGAAAATAAGATTCATGACTTATGTTTGAGAAAATGTTTAGTCATGAACCTTGTTATTTGCTTTGTCTTGTAAATCATTTGAAAACAATAAGATCAGATGATATGTATAAGTAATAGTCAGGTTAAATAGATAACCATGTAAAAATGTGTTTGTATGAGATAAGTTGTTTGTAAATCAATGTCTTGTGAAAAGTATGTTATTTGTATAAAATGTTCTATGTCTCAAACTGAAATGATTCAAATAACGTTACGCCATGTAATACCATACAAACACTTATATATAGGAAGTACCAGCGGCGTATCCACCATGCTTGTATCATATTACACACGCATCGTTACTTAATCACTTAATCAAACCAAACCAACCAATGTAAGAAGTCTATGTTTAAACCAATTGTCAAAGTGTATTGAATAATATGTCAAAGTGTTTATGTCAAGATGTAAATCATGTCAAATGTCTATGTCAAATATCCATGTCAAATGTCTATGTCAAATATCCATGTCAAATGTCTATGTCAAAATATCCATGTCAAATGTCTATGTCAAAATATCCATATCAAATGTCTATGTCAAAATGTCATGTATGGCAAGTGAAATGTCTCAACTAAACCATATGCACAAAAACAAAGTATTGAGGTAAAACTTGGTTTAAATCAAAGCTATGTTTTGTGTAAATGCATGCAACTATTTAATATGAACATTTATGCGGTATTGTGTAAATGCATACATCCAAGCTTGGCGACTGTGGTGATAAAACCCTTTAAACAAATTAAAGGTCTATCTGTCTAAATGTCAACGAATTCGGTCATTCCTTTCTGTCCCCTTACCCTGGGATGTCCGGAACGGGAGTTGTCAATTCCTATGGTACCACTACCTACTAACGAACGGCGTAGCTAATGTTAATGGATATATTGTCCCATGTAAACAAACCAAATGTCATAACAAAATGTGAGCATGTGAAAACAATGCACTAAGTATGTAATCAAATGAACATACATAGCGTGAAATGTCATGTAAAACGATGTACTAAGTAATGCACACAATGGGCATACCTAGCATGAAATGTCATGTAAAACGATGTACTAAGTAATGCACACAATGGGCATACCTAGCATGAAATGTCATGTAAAACGATGTACTAAGTAATGCACACAATGGGCATACCTAGCATGAAATGTAATGTAAAACAATGTACCAAGTAATGCACACAATGGGCACACCTAGCATAAGATGTAATGAAATCATGTACTATAATGTACTAACGAACATAGCAGTATATGATGTGAAAACTGGAAAGCAGGAAAGTAACAAGTAGGCACATGTGTTCCACCCCAAAACAGTTTGGAAAACAGTAAAAGAGGGGGGGTTCTATGTACTCACCTGAGATTGCTTAGATGTATTGAGATAACCACCAAGCAATGCTAGAGATCACGGAATCAAACGGCACCTAATATAGGTAACTATGTTAATAAACCGGACCTAAATCGGAAGATCGGATAGAATGAGGTTTCGTAAACCAAACGAGTATAGGAACTCGTGTGATATGGTTTAACAAACCCTACATACTAAGACGAAACTTAACCTAAGTGCTTGTGACCCATTACGACCCGTTTAGGTAGCTTATGCTACCTTAACGCGTCGTTCGCGTAAAACGCGTTTGGAACGCCTAACATTTGTGACCACAAGGTATAACCTCGGAAGGTTACAACTATGGTCACCTAATGTGTTTGGTCGGATCCTAATGATCGACCAAATGGGTCGGGTTCGAAAGTATAAGCGATCGTTTAGATCGCTTACCTTACGACCCTATCTAAGCACTATACTAACAGTGACGAGCTAAGCATGTTAGAACATGCTTAACTAAGTTTAGAAAACAGGTTTGGCATCAAAACAAACGGTTTTGATGCTCACGAGTAGTTTGGTTACAAAATACGCAAGAATACGTATTCTGCCCGAAACTACGGCTCGTCACTGAGCCTAGATAACGTGGTAATCAGTAGGTATAGTCACTAGGGACTATAACCATCGTGATCACGCTCACGTTATGAAGTTCAAACGAACTTCGCATCGACCATAAACTGGTCAATGCAGAAAGTCAAACATAGTTCGACTTTCGGGCTATAAAAGCGATAAAAGAACGAAGGAACACTTACAAAGGGTCCCCGCTAGTAAATCTTGATCGAGTAGCTCAGGTATGAAGTGATTTGCTTCAACTTAGAGCACTTTTAATCAGATTTGTGAGGAATGAGGTGAAAATGTGATGGGTATTTATAGGAAAAGTAGAGCCGTTAGGATCGTTTCTTGAATATCGTGCCACGATCCGAGCCGTACACTTGTCACAAAGTTGTGGTGGCTAAAAAATGGACACCATAGGAGTTTAACAAGTGTCATTTGGCCTTTGGGAGGTGTTAAGGGCTGAATAAATGAGTTTATGCATTTTTTTTATATATATTTTTTTTTCTATTTTTTTTATTATTTTAGCAGTTTTGCAGTTTTGGTTCCTGTGTGCGTATCGTAGTGTTTTGGCACTTCTAACACCCGTCAAGCCCATTTTTAAGCTTCACAAGGATGTTAAAGTATAGGAAACATGAAACATGCTCAAAAATATCTCGGATGTCGGTTCGTTTGGTCGTACGATCGCGATGTTCGCTTAATTACGACGGTATGCGCATAAGCGCGAAAAACGATCCAAATGACGCGACGAATGGATTTTTCTTATGCCAAACACTAAAATAAAATATTTTAGTGCTTACATAAATTTTTGGATGTCCGGATGTATTCAGAACGTAAGTTATGCGCGAAAATGCAAACTTGTGCACTTTTTGACACTTTTAGTCCCTGAATGATCCAAAAGTTTATTTTAGCACACCGAACCCCTCAAAGCCTATTTCTAAGCTATGTAAAGGATATTTAAGGTGTGTTTAACTTATGGTCATGTTCCGGAATGTTCGTTACAGTTCAAATTGACATACTTTCGCAGTTTGTCATATTTAGTCCCTGTAAGCGAATTAACTTGTTTTTGCCATACCAAAGCCTTCAAAACTTATTTCTAAGTTATGTAAAGGTTATTTAAGGTATGTTGAGTATATGTTGATGTTCCGGAGTATTTCTCGCATTAAACTGAGTACGTTTACGCACTAGTTTGCGTATAACTCTCCAGAAAGTGATGTAGAGTTTGAAATTACATAAAAGTCAAAACATGAAAAATGTATAACATAACAAAACAAACATTGTGATCAAATAACGTTGTTTTATTGATAACGGAACTGTTCATAGTGATTACAAGCACAGTTGTTACAGTGCTACTCAGAATGAAGTCCATTGGTCGAAGATGGTTTGGTTTTCGCAAGCTATTCCTAAACACTCATTTATAATATGGTTGATTATTAACAAAAAACTGAAGACGCAAGATGTTATGATGAGATGGAATACTTCGGGTAACATGAACGTTAACCTTATGTGCTGCTCGTTGTGTACTTCAGGCCCGGACTCTCATGACCATTTGTTTTTTGAGTGTTGCTATGCTTCTAAAGTCTGGGATGGTGTCAAAGGCAGAGCGGGTATGGAAGCTATTTCAAAAAGATGGAGTGATATTTTTGACTTCCTAGTGGGAATAGCGGATTCGAAGAAGGCTTCGCATGTTATTGCCAAGCTTGTGGTGTGCGCTTCAGCTTATTTTATTTGGAATGAGCGGAATAGGAGATTATTCTCTAAGCATCGAAGAAGTCAGGAGCAGTTGGTTGATGTTATTCTTTCTACCGTACGGTTGAAGCTTCAATCGATGAAGTTCAAGCAGTCAGTTCATACTGATAGGATCTTGCAAGAATGGGCGCTTCCAAGGGGTCTGTTACTTGCTGATGATGATTGTGGCTGATTTTATTTGTTAGTGAGTTTTGTTTGTAAGCTTAGTTGACTGGTGTGTGTTTTGCGTTGTTGAGCGCTTGTTCACTCTCGTTAGGTATGTCTTTCGAGAGAACTGGGGTGTGTTTTTGTGCCCCACTTGTTTTTATGTTTTGGTTGGTATAATATTCACCGGGGTAACCCTTTACCCAAAAAAAAAAAAATTTCACCCGGGTAACCCTTTACCCAAAAAAAAACTCACAAGCGTCGTCTGACACACTTGTCTGCATGCTTGCAGGTCGTTAGATTTCTTGACATAGACTTGCTATCTGGGAGTGCTGGAGTGGTCATGGATCGATGCTCTTGTATACATTTGATACATTGGTTTTGAACACTTATCATGAAACAGTTGTTTAACAATTTTACTATATGCTTCCGCTGAACATCTCCTTTGGTTTCAACTTATGATTTGGATTTGTATTGGCAATTAATGAAATATTTTATTTAAATACTATATGTGGTTCAATGTGATTAGTGGCTTGGATCCTGGTACGTCACACATCCCGCGGTGTTCCCGCATGTGGTATTTTGGGGGTGTGACATATTGTACATGGTTTCCTCATACATGGAGCTGGTTTTGGGCACCCATAGCTTTGTAAAACAGTGGGTAATACTTGTAAGGCCAAGATCAAAGCTCGTAATCCAAGAAACGATCTTAACGACTCTTGAATTCCTATAAATACCCACCTTGTTTCATTTCAATCCTCACATTTGATCTGAGTTTATACTCTAAGTTGAAGCCTTTGCTTCATACCTGAGTATCTTAGATTAAATTCTTCATCGCTTGGACCTTTTGTAAGTTTCTTTCATGCTTTTATGCGTTTTTAAGCGTGAAAGTCAAACAATGATTGACTTTCTGCTTTGACCAGTCTTTGGACAACACGAAGTTCGTTTGAACTTCGCAACGTGAGACCTATGACTGGGAGCGCATGGGGCTCTGGGCGACTTGGGCGATTTTGGGAGACTCTAGATTCTTCAATTCTTTCCTGTTCTGAATCGATTTTGATTAGCAACTAGGGTTGTTTCGGTTTCTTTATTGGTAAGGAATTCGATTGCTCCCTTGTTTCTAATTGATTGAATGTTCGGATTAGGGTTCTTATTCTTATTCTAGGGTTTCGAAGTTTTTGGCTGCATTGGTTCTGATCTGCTTACATTCATTGCTAACCTGATTCGTTCGAGTTTAGTTTCAATAGCGAGTAGGGTATTGATCAGATCTGATTAGTTGCTCTCTAACCTGATTTTGAGATTAGGGTTTTGTTTTCAAGTGCCATTTCAGTCTAAGGTGTATGTTCGGCATTTTTGGTTTCGGTTGTCTGCTGATTGATTTATTTCGCCATGGATGATAAGTGTGCGGATAACAAAAATATGTTTACTAAGAAGATTAAGAATATTGACGGGAAGCCTTTTGAGCCAAGACAAGCTTTACGTATGGCGGCTAGGAGTTCTGAGTCTCCGAAGAAGGTAACATTTATGCTTCCGTTAAATGATGTTCTTCATGCTGGTCGTTCCGATTCTCCAATTCAGAATTACGCTTAGGTTTTAGATAAACGGAAGGTATCGTTTGTTCTTCCGCTAAATGATGTATGTCCTGATCCTCCAGTCCATGATGTTCGTCCGCAACATCAATCTTATGCAAGTGTGGTCTTAAATGATCAAGCTGAACAAGGTGATGGTAACATGGGACTCGGATAGAATCAAAACCAGAATGTTGATGGTATAGATAGGAATGCCAATGAACCGGCTGATCAAATTCCAAAAATCAACTTTCGATCCTTAAAATCGGATGTTTCATTGGATGGAGTGGATGTTGTGCTACCGATTGCATCTGTTCGTGAGGTTAACAACAGGTTAGCTAATACTCTTTATGGGTACTTCCTGGGGGATAGAATTGCATATCCGGTTGTTGAATATTTTGCGAAAACAAATTGGAGGAAACATGGTATTCAGAAAATTATGATGAATTCGAATGGGTTTTTCTTCTTCAAGTTTGAAGATAGTAGGGGTATGAATAATGTCCTTGAAGGGGGTCCTTGGCTGATTCGTAATAAACCTCTTTTCCTAAACACTTGGTCCCCCACAAACACTCTTAAAAAAGAAGATATTAAAAAGGTTGCGGTTTGGGTGAAATTGCATGAGGTTCCTCTAGTGGCATATACTGATGATGGGTTAAGCATGTTGGCATCTAAAATTGGTTCTCCTATGCGGTTGGACTCGTATACTATTGATATGTGTAACGAGGCTTGGGGACGTAGCAGCTATGCTAGGGCTCTCATTGAAATATCAGCTGAACATGACTTTAAAGAGGTTCTAACCATGGCTATTCCTGAGTTGGAGGAGAACAAGTATGTCAATGAGACTATTCGTGTGGAATATGAATGGAAACCACTGAGATGTGCCCACTATTGTGTATTTGGGCATGATTCTGAGGAGTGTCCAAAATGCATTCGATCGACAGTGAATCCTACTACAAACAGTCCGAAAGTAGATGAGGATGGTTATACGGAAGTCAAGACAAAAAGGAATGTAAAGAAGAACGGTTTTCAAGTTAACAATCAAAAGCCCAAGTTTGAATATAGACCTGTGGATAAAAAGAAAAAGGCAGTGAGTTCTTCCTACGTGAATGCGAGGAGCACTAGTTCGTCCAAGGTTCAAACACATAATTCGTTTAGTGCTCTTGGGTTCGTTGAGGGGAATGGGGGTTCCTCCCAGGGGAGATATAAAGGGGGACGTGAGCTAAATGGGGAGTCTGACGATGACGAGGTAGAGGTATATGATGAAACGAATGAGGTTATGACATCGGGTACACATCCTACGTCTTCCAGTACAGGGGCAAGCACCTCTCACATAAAGTTGTCCAATGGATAGGTGGTTTCTGTTTCATGCTAAGGGGCTGCCGGTTGGTAGCAATTTCATTTTTTATGATGGCGGTTGACGTTGTTGTTTGATTTTTTTCGTTTGTCTACTAGGTAGTCATTACCATGATTGTAGTAGGCTAGATTGAGTTGGTATGTTGGTTTGTTTTGCTTTTTGCTTACATATATGGGGCATGTCCTGTATATGAACTAGTGGGGAACTCATCCTCACTATTTGTACTTATTTGGAGGTTGTCTATAATAGAATCACCGGGGTAACCCTTTACCCAAAAAAAAAACTTCGCAACGTGAGCGTAATCATGATGGTCATTGTCCTTTGTGACTATACCTACTGATTACCACGTTATTTAGGCATAGTGACGAGTCATAGTTTCAGTCAAAATACGCGTTTATGCGTATTTTGCAACCAAACTATTCTTGGGTATCAAAACCCTTTGTTTTGTTATCAAACTTGTTTTCTAACTTTTTTTTTGGGTAAAGGGTTACCCCGGTGAATTTTATATATCAACAATAAAAACAGGGTGTGACAAAAAACTGGCACACACTACTAGGCTTGGCATACCAAGCCTAGGCAATTCGACACAACACAACCAAAAGCATAAAACAGCCCACAGCTACAACTGAAAGAACACGAAAAATAGACATAGCCACAACTAAACTAGACCCCCAAGAAACAAATTAGCTCGTCACTTTTGTTTAGCTCGTCACTTTTAGTTTAGTGCTTATATAGGGTCGTAAGATAAGCGGTCTAAACAACCGCTTAGACTTTCGAACCCGACCCGTTTGGTCGATCATTAGGATCCGACCAAACATCTTTTGTGACCATAGTTGTATAGGGAATAATCTTCTGAGGTTATACCTTATGGTCACTTCATTTAGTTAGTCGTATGATAAGTAATTTATATGCCTTAGGAAAAATGACCAAAATGCCCTTTATACGCATAATTTCATTTTAAGCATATGTAACCTAAATTTTGATATCAAGAACAAAGTATTGAAGTAAAACATGGTTTAAATATAGGATTGATATCAAGATGCGTGTGATGGCTCTGGGCGAAATTGGCGACCGTGGGAAACCCTAGTTTTTCTTGTTCGTGTGTTCATACTGATCTTCTTCTTGATTGATCTGGGTTAGCAAGTGTAACAACTGTGCTTGTAATCACTATGAACAGTTCTATTATCAATAAAACAATGTTATTTGATCCCAATGTTTGTTTGATTGTGTTATACATTTTTCATGTTTTGACTTTTGTTCAATTCCAAACTCTACATCACTTTCTGGAGAGTTATACGCAAACTAGAGAGTAAACGTACTCAGTTTAATGCGAGAAATACTCCGGAACATCAACATATACTCAACATACCTTAAATAACCTTTACATAACTTAGAAATAAGTTTTGAAGGCTTTGGTATGGCAAAAACAAGTTAATTCGCTTACAGGGACTAAATATGACAAACTGCGAAAGTATGACAATTTGAACTGTAACGAACATTCCGGAACATGACCATAAGTTAAACACACCTTAAATATCCTTTACATAGCTTAGAAATAGGCTTTGAGGGGTTCGGTGTGCTAAAATAAACTTTTGGGTCATCCAGGGACTAAAAGTGTCAAAAAGTGCACAAGTTTGCATTTTCGCGCATAACTTACGTTCTGAATACATCTGGACATCCAAAAATTTATGTAAGCATGACTATATTTTATTTTAGTGTTCGCCTTAAGAAAAATCCATTCGTCGCGTCATTTGGATCGTTTTTCGCGCTTGTGCGCATTCCGTCGTAATTAACCGAACATCGCGACCGTACGGCCAAACGAACCGACATCCGAGATATTTTTGAGCATGTTTTAAGTTCCCTATACTTTAACTTCATTTTAGAGCTTTGAAATGGGGTTAACGGGCCTTAAACGTGTCAAAAATGACCTAAATACAGTTCAGGGACCAAACATGTAAATCTGCCAAACTTATGTGTAGCGCACCGCTACACTTATATTGTAATGGTGCGCTAGCCTTGCACTGATCAGATTCAATGTTTTTAAACACAAGTTGCAACCAATTGATCCTTAACCACATGTTTTAAGTTGATGTGTCACTAAGTTAAGGAGCATATGTGGTTCCATAACATTCCGACAAGTGTACGAACTAGATCTTTTCCCCTTTTCCAAGAAACGATCTCAACGGTGGACCGAAAACTATAAATACCCCACCCCCCATTGTTCATAATCACTAGAAATTTGATTTGAGAAACTCTAAGTTGAAACATTAGTTTCATACCTGAGATTTTCGAATCGAGTTTAGCATTCGGGGACCCTTCGTAAGTATTCTTTCGTTCTTTTCCTTATTTTTACTGCTTTTCGAGTCAGAAAGTCAAACTTTGTTTGACTTTCAGCGTTGACCAGTAATGGTCAATGCGAAGTTCGGTTGAACTTCGCAACGTGATTGTAATCACGATGGTCATAGTCCCTTGGGACTATGCCTACTGATTACCACGTTGTCTAGGGTCGTAGGGTAGGCGATCTAATAAATCGCCTATACCTTTGAACCCGACCCAGTTTGGTCGATCATTAGGATCCGACCAAATACATTAGGTGACCATAGTAGGTAGGGAATAACCTTCCGAGGTTATACCCTATGGTCACGACGTTTAAGTAGTTGTATGATAGGTAGTTTATATGCCTTAGGTAAATTACCAGAATACCCTTTTCATACATAATTGGTAATTTAGCATATGTAACCTAAACTTTTGTCACGTAACTGATTATGTAACATGTTTAGGCATATAATACCTGTCATAGGACTAGTTAGGCGGTCCGAACGCGTTTCACGCGCACGACACGTTAAAGTAGCATAAGCTTCCTAAACGGGTCGTAATGGGTCGATAAGACTTAGGTTAAGTTTCATTTAGCATGTAGGCTTTGTTAAACCATATCACATGAGTTCCTACACTCATTTGGTTTACAAACCCTAATGCTACCCAGTCTTCCGATATAGGTCCGGTTTATTAACATAGTTACCTATACTAGGTGCCGTTTGATTCCGAGATCTCTAGCATTACTTGGTGATTATCTTTAGACATCTGAGCAATCACAAGTGAGTACATAGACCCCTCTTTTACTGTTTTCCAAACTGTTTTGGGGTGGAACACATGTGCCTATTTGTTACTTTCATGCTTTCCTGTTTTCACATCATATACATGCTATGTTCGTTAGTACATTATAGTACATGATTTCATATCATCTTATGCTAGGTGTGCCCATTGTGTGCATTACTTAGTACATTGTTTTACATTACATTTCATGCTAGGTGTGCCCATTGTGTGCATTACTTAGTACATTGTTTTACATGACATTTCATGCTAGGTGTGCCCATTGTGTGCATTACTTAGTACATTGTTTTACATGACATTTCATGCTAGGTATGCCCATTGTGTGCATTACTTAGTACATCGTTTTACATGACATTTCCTGCTAGGTGTGCCCATTGTGTGCATTACTTAGTACATTGTTTTACATGACATTTCCTGCTAGGTGTGCCCATTGTGTGCATTACTTAGTACATCGTTTTACATGACATTTCACGCTATGTATGTTCATTTGATTACATACTTAGTGCATTGTTTTCACATGTTTACATTTTGGTATGACATTTGGTTTGTTTACATGGGACAATACATTCATTAACATTAGCTACGCTGTTCGTTAGTAGGTAGTGGTACCATAGGAATTGACAACTCCCGTTCCGGACATCCCAGGGAAAGGGGACAGAAAGGAATGACCGAATTCGATGTTATAAAGACAGATAGACCTTTAATTTGTTTAAAGGGTTTATCACCACAGTCACAAGGCTTGGATGTATGTATTTTCACAATACCGCATAAATGGTCATATTAAATAGTTGCATGCATTTACACAAAACATAGCTTTGATTTAAATCAAGTTTTACTTCAATACTTTGTTTTTGTGCATATGGTTTAGTTTGAGACATTTCACTTGCCATACATGACATTTTGACATAGACATTTGACATGGATATTTGACATAGACATTTGACATGGATATTTGACATAGACATTTGACATGGATATTCGACATAGACATTTTGACATGATTTACATTTGACACAAACACTTTTGACATTGGTTTTACATACTACATGATTTACATCTTGACATGAACACTTTGACATATTATTCAATACATTCTGACAATTGGTTTAAACATAGACTTCTTACATTGGTTGGTTTGGTTTGATTAAGTGATTGAGTAACGATGCGTGTGTAATATGATACAAGCATGGTGGATACGCCGCTGGTACTTCCTATATATAAGTGTTTGTATGGTATTATATGTCGTAACGTTATTTGAATCATTTCAGTTTGAGACATAGAACATTTTATACAAATAACATACTTTTCACAAGACATTGATTTACAAACAACTTATCTTATACAAACACATTTTTACATGGTTATTTGTTTAACCTGACATTTACTTATACATATCATCTGATCTTATTGTTATTCAAATGATTTACAAGACAAAGCAAATTACAAGGTTCATGACTAAACATTTTCTCAAATACAAGTCATGAATCCTATTTTCACAAACCTATGTATCTCACAGGCATTTTTATGCTGACGTACCTATTTTCACATGTGTTTTCAGGTGCTTTTCCATAGGATGTTGATCATGATACTAGGGCGGACCTGTGCCTTAGAGACTTTAAAATAAGATAGACTATGTTTAATTATGTTCTGAACTCTTTAATTTCCTGTTTAAGACAATGTAACACCTTTGTTTATAAATAAAATACAACTTTGTATGCCATGGTTATGAAACAATTAATTCTGTTGCAACACGCCCTGATGTTTCCGCCGCGATTTGTTGTTTTACGCGGTCGGGGTGTGACAGCAAGTGTGGTGTTGTCGTTCCTTCTGAGTAAGGATACTTGTGACAACCCGCACTTTGAGGTCAGAATCGCCTAACCTCGTAACACTCAACTCGTATCGTTACTCTCCATGCTCCGTTCTACGTTATAATTAGGTGTGTGTTATGTCAAGTGGATAAATATGTTTTAATTATGCATGATTGTTTTGTGAATGCTAGTGTTGGTATTACGAAGTCGGCCGCCCACTATTCTGGGTCGCACACTACACAACCGGCCGCACACGCAGGTGTGAGCATGCCATGTATTCCTGGGCCGGTTAGCCCAATGTAAGCCAAACTCCTCTTAACCTTCGGCCCAACCCACCGATTATTTTGTTGGATGCAATTTATGAGAACATGTGCACACCCTTTTTGACAATTATTTGTAAAACCCTAGCTCCCTTGATATTGACGGCAGTTTCTTTCCTCCACATCGTTCCATCATCAATGGCAGTCATCGACTATGGTTCCTTCAAAACCCTTGGTCACGTTTTCTACCTTGCACTCTCCTACTATACTTTAACAACAAACCTCACCATGAACATCCTCCCATTATCGGAATATTATTGGAGCAAGTGAAGTTGTCGGGACACGCGGAGGATCACGACGGGAACCATTCTTCGACTCTTAAATACTTGATGACACGAAGGTGCCGCCGGATGCACCCGAAGCTCTCCTTCTCTCGACTCAGCTCTCTCTCTCACACGAACACTTGGTTAGTATAATCATCACCGATTTGGTTTCCACTTTGTATGTATCCTGGCTTTGTGGTTAGATATTGTGTGGTGTTGATGTTTATATATGCATGGGGACAAACTGTTAACATAATCTCAAAATAACCATGGAAGTGGAATTCGTGATCTCTGCTTGCATGTGTACTATATTCTGATAGTAATCATATGAATGCTTGGTGATGGGTTTTCATGAAAACGTACAACCGATTAAGCATAGGGTATAACATGGTCATGCGCATATACAATGTTTAAGCCCACTATCTGTTTAAGTGACGTTGATGATCATGCTCGAAGCTGTTGCCTGTCGTATTAGTTTCCATCGATGTTGTTTGTTATTTGATAAGGATGGTCCATATTGAATGATAACAAGTGACTATATACGAAACTTGTAGGATTAAATGATGAAGTTGTTAGTTGATTTCAATGACAAATGTATGAACTAGATTGTGTGTATTTATCATACAAATAGCTTGAATATAGAAGCTGGGTTTTAATGGTGGTACAACCCTATATGCATATAGTACACCACAAGTAAAGATGCATGTTTTGAATCTGTGTATTAAAGAGATTTGTCTTATTCAGATGGATTTTGATAGTAATATGATGATTTGTTATCATGGCCGCACATGAATATTTCAATGGGGTTTTCTTTGGCTGCAGTTGGGTGTCTTTGCTTATGAAATCCAATCCTATTCAATAAATAATATAAGCAACAACAGTATACAAATTCTTAAACTATTATAAATGTGTATATGGATTCCAGGTGTCCAATCTTGTATAATAAATGTGGTCATCACAATATATTAAGTCATATGTCATCCTTGCCCATTTTTGTAGAAAATAAATAAGATATTCGAATCTGTGTATATTTGATAGAATTCTTTTTTTTTGTTATGTTGAATTGAACAAAGTGGCCTGCCCATGATTCGTGTATATATGTATATGTGACAAATTGGTTTGTGAACCAAGTATACGCTAGAGACTATTGATTTACTGTTATGGCTTGAATTTCACAAATGTGTTGCATGTATTTTGACTGTGTGATAAGTGAATAAGGGACACATGACTTGTTATACGTGAAATGTGTGGCTCATGTGTATGAGGTACTGACTGTTATCGGTAATCCTTTTAGGACGTGTTTGTGCAACTGTTAGTCAAGTAAACAATCAAACCGAGCAAAACCAAGGTGAGTTCACTACATTCGAGCATGCGTCCCAGTGGTTGGGGACAGTCAGTGGTGTAACAACTGTGCTTGTAATCACTATGAACAGTTATGTTATCAATAAAACAATGTTATTTGATCACAATGTTTGTTTTGTTATGTTTTACATTTTTCATGTTTTGACTTTTGTTCAATTTCAAACTCTACATCGCTTTCTGGAGAGTTATACGCAAACTAGTGTGTAAACGTACTCAGTTTAATGCGAGAAATACTCCGGAACATCAACATATACTCAACATACCTTAAATAACCTTTACATAACTTAGAAATAAGTTTTAAAGGCTTTGGTATGGCAAAAACAAGTTAATTCGCTTACAGGGACTAAAAATGACAAACTGCGAAAGTATGTCAATTTGAACTGTAACGAACATTCCGGAACCTAACCATAAGTTAAACACACCTTAAATATCCTTTACATAGCTTAGAAATAGGCTTTGAGGGGTTCGGTGTGCTAAAATAAACTTTTGGGTCATTCAGGGACTAAAAGTGTCAAAAAGTGCACAAGTTTGCATTTTCGCGCATAACATACGTTCTGAATACATCCGGACATCCAAAAATTTATGTAAGCACCAAAATATTTTATTTTAGTGTTTGGCATAAGAAAAATCCATTCGTCGCGCAATTTGGATCGTTTTTCGCGCTTATGCGCATTCCGTCATAATTAACCGAACATCGCGATCGTACGACCAAACGAACGTTGGTGACCGACCGGATAATATTTAAATCCCACAAATATTCTGTTATGATTAAAATCTTATTTTAATCAGGTCTGTGTTGGAAAATAAATTAAAACGCCTAAAAACGTTATTTTTCAAAGTTTAAGCGCGTACCGTGTGTTTCTGCGCAACACAGTGCTTCTACTGCAAAACGCAGACAACGCAGCCAGTCCTGGCAACTGAAATTTATTTCAGTAATAACTTGGCGAGTTTATTTTTATAGAGTAATAAAAATAATTTAGAACGCCATAAACCGGGATTTAAACGCTAGATAAAATACCCGGTACCCAGTTAAATACCCGTCTTAGCCATATACTAGGAATATGCTTGGCATATGCTTGGAATATGCTAAGGTATATGCTTGGAATATGCTAAGGTATATGCTTGGAATATGCTAAGGTATATGCTAGGAATATGCTTGGAATATGCTAGGAATATTCTAGGAATATTCTATATGGAAAAACTATAAATACCCACCATATGTTTCATTCATAATCACTAGAAATTTGATTTGAGAAACTCTAAGTTGAAACACTAGTTTCATACCTGAGATTTTCGAATCGAGTTTAGCATTCGGGGACCCTTCGTAAGTATTCTTTCGTTCTTTTCCTTATTTTTACTGCTTTTCGAGTCAGAAAGTCAAACTTTGTTTGACTTTCAGCGTTGACCAGTAATGGTCAATGCGAAGTTCGGTTGAACTTCGCAACGTGATTGTAATCACGATGGTCATAGTCCCTTGGGACTATGCCTACTGATTACCACGTTGTCTAGGGTCGTAGGGTAGGCGATCTAATAAATCGCCTATACCTTCGAACCCGACCCAGTTTGGTCGATCATTAGGATCCGACCAAATACATTAGGTGACCATAGTGTAGGGAATAACCTTCCGAGGTTATACCCTATGGTCACATCGTTTAAGTAGTTGTATGATAGGTAGTTTATATGCCTTAGGTAAATTACCAGAATACCCTTTTTCATGTATAATTGGTAATTAAGCATATGTAACCTAAACCTTTGTCACGTAGCTAATTATGTAACATGTTTAGGCATATAACACTTGTCATAGGACTAGTTAGGCGGTCCGAACGCGTTTCACGCGCACGACACGTTAAAGTAGCATAAGCTTCCTAAACGGGTCGTAATGGGTCGTAAACAATTATGTTAAGTTTCATTTAGCATGTAGGCTTTGTTAAACCAAATGACACGAGTCTCTACACTCGTTTGGTTTACGAAACCTCATTCTATCCAATCATCCGATTAAGGTCCGGTTATTAACATAGTTACCTATATTAGGTGCCGTTTGATTCCGAGATCTATAGCATTACTTGGTGGTTATCTTTAGACAACTGAGCAATCTCAAGTGAGTACATAGACCCCTCTTTTACTGTTTTCCAAACTGTTTTGGGGTGGAACACATGTGCCTACTTGTTACTTTCATGCTTTCCTGTTTTAACATCATATACTGCTATGTTCGTTAGTACATTATAGTACATGATTTTATGACATCTTATGCTAGGTGTGCCCATTGTGTGCATTACTTGGTACATTGTTTTACATTACATTTCATGCTAGGTGTGCCCATTGTGTGCATTACTTAGTACATTGTTTTACATTACATTTCATGCTAGGTGTGCCCATTGTGTGCATTACTTAGTACATTGTTTTACATGACATTTCATGCTAGGTGTGCCCATTGTGTGCATTACTTAGTACATTGTTTTACATTACATTTCATGCTAGGTGTGCCCATTGTGTGCATTACTTAGTACATTGTTTTACATTACATTTCATGCTAGGTGTGCCCATTGTGTGCATTACTTAGTACATCGTTTTACATGACATTTCACGCTATGTATGTTCATTTGATTACATACTTAGTGCATTGTTTTCACATGTTTACAATTTTGGTATGACATTTGGTTTGTTTACATGGGACAATACATTCATTAACATTAGCTACGCCGTTCGTTAGTAGGTAGTGGTACCATAGGAATTGACAACTCCCGTTCCGGACATCCCAGGGAAAGGGGACAGAAAGGAATGACCGAATTCGATGTTATAAAGACAGATAGACCTTTAATTTGTTTAAAGGGTTTATCACCACAGTCACAAGGCTTGGATGTATGCATTTTCACAATACCGCATAAATGTTCATATTAAATAGTTGCATGCATTTACACAAAACATAGCTTTGATTTAAACCAAGTTTTACTTCAATACTTTGTTTTTGTGCATATGGTTTAGTTTGAGACATTTCACTTGCCATACATGACATTTTGACATAGACATTTGACATGGATATTTGACATAGACATTTGACATGGATATTTGACATAGATATTTTGACATGATTTACATTTGACACAAACACTTTTGACATTGGTTTTACATACTACATGATTTACATCTTGACATGAATACTTTGACATATTATTTAATACATTTGACAATTGGTTTAAACATAGACTTCTTACATTGGTTGGTTTGGTTTGATTAAGTGATTAAGTAACGATGCGTGTGTAATATGATACAAGCATGGTGGATACGCCGCTGGTACTTCCTATATATAAGTGTTTGTATGGTATTACATATCGTAACGTTATTTGAATCATTTCAGTTTGATACATAGAACATTTTATACAAATAACATACTTTTCACAAGACATTGATTTACAAACAATTTATCTTATACAAACACATTTTTACATGGTTATTTATTAAACCTGACATTTACTTATACATATCATCTGATCTTCTTATTTTCAAATGATTTACAAGACAAAGCAAATTACAAGGTTCATGACTAAACATTCTCTTAAACATAAGTCATGAATCCTATTTTCACAAACCTATGTATCTCACAGGCATTTTTATGCTGACGTACCTATTTTCACATGTGTTTTCAGGTGCTTTTCCATAGGATGTTGATCATGATACTAGGGCGGACCTGTGCCTTAGAGACTTTAAAATAAGATAGACTATGTTTAATTATGTTCTGAACTCTTTAATTTCCTGTTATGAAACAATTAATTCTGTCGCAACACGCCCCGATGTTTCCGCCGCGATTTGTTGTTTTACGCGGTCGGGGTGTGACAGAAGAGTTGGTATCAGAGCTAATGGTTATAGGGAATTAGGTTATTAGTAATGCTTTGACCTAGACTATAACTTTTCTAGGAACCTAACGCAAGTTATCTTGTGTTTAGATCTTAAAACATGTAAATCACCTATCCTTAGGTGATTAACAAAACAAGGAACCAAAATTTTTCCGAAACGATTTTTGAAAAACAATCATCTGTTTTTGAATAAATTTTTACAAGGTTTTGAACCCTCAATTGTAAGGTTTTGAACCCTCTGTTATATGGTTTTGAACCCTTTTCAGTATTGGTTTTTGGCCTTGTGCCTTCAAATTTTCAAAATCCCGTCAAACGTTTTGGGTTTTAAATAATGTGAACATGTGCAAACTGGAAGGGTGAATGCCTGTATTCTGAGTTTTCTGTCTAGGCAAGCACTTCGTATACATCTCAACCAGACGCGAGACCAGTTGTGCTTACCTGGGAATTCTTGGAGTGAGTGTTCACTTATAGGCGAGCATGTCTTCATTATACATTATTTTTGACCCATTTACTTTGATTAGTCGCTGTGTGTTGTTTGTTTGCTCTGTGATACGAACGAATGACCACCATCTATGCTGTTACTGCCCAAGCTAACCAGGCAGCTCCCAATCAAACCCGCACAGCCGCCAGCAAAGAAACCCTATACAGGGAATGCACCTTTGTGCAATAGATGCAACAGTCACCACCAGCCGCAACTTCCATGCCGTTTCTGTACTAACTGTGGGAAGTCAGGCCATCTTGCCAATGTTTGTCGGTCTGCTCAGAATCCCGCGGTTCAGAACCCGGCTCAACAAGTTGCTCAGCAACAGGGTCAAGCTGCAAGACCATAATACCCACCAGGTGCTTGTTACAATTGTGGGGATCTGACCCACTATAGGAATCGGTGCCCAAGACTGGCGAACCAGAACCAGAATCAGGCTCAGGCTCCGGCTCGAGGCCGAGTTTTTAACATGAATGCCCAAGAGGCACAGGCTGACGATAATGTGGTGAACGGTACGTTCTTTATTAATAATCAGCCTGCATCTGTTCTTTTCGATTCCGGTGCCGATAAGAGTTTCGTGTCTTTGTCCTTTGAACCAATGCTTCGAGTGTCTAGAACGAAACTAGGCAAATCTTTGACAGTAGAGGTTGCTAGTGGTGAACCCATTATTCTTAATTCTGTTCTTCGCAACTGCCAGTTGAATCTTAACGACCATCTTTTTCCTATCGACCTCACGCCTATGCAACTCGGAAGCTTCGACGTTATTGTGGGAATGGATTGGTTATCCAAGCATCACGCAGAGATAGTTTGTTCTGAGAAGATTGTTCGTGTGCCGCTTTCGACAGACGAGATTCTGCAGGTTCAAGGTGAGAAGCCTATCGGTGGTCTCAAACTCATGTCTTGTTTTAAAGCTCGGAAGTATCTGCAGAAGAACTATGTGGCTTTCTTAGCACATGTTACAGAAGATAAAGGCAAGGGTAAGTCTATTTCAGATATTCCTGTCGTTCGGGATTATTCTGAAGTATTCCCTGAAGATTTACCTGGTCTACCTCCAGCACGCCAAGTCGAGTTCCGCATTGATCTCGTACCTGGTGCAAATCCCATTGCTAGAGCTCCATATCGTCTTGCACCATCCGAGATGCAAGAGTTGTCTAAACAGCTTCAGGAGCTCTCTGACAAAGGTTTTATACGTCCTAGTTTTTCACCTTGGGGTGCTCCCGTTCTTTTTGTAAAGAAGAAGGATGGATCCTTTAGGATGTGTATCGATTATCATGAGCTTAACAAACTTACCATCAAGAATCGATATCCCTTACCTCGCATAGACGACCTCTTTGATCAGTTACAGGGCGCTTCTTATTTTTCGAAGATTGATCTACGTTCCGGGTATCATCAACTTCGGGTGCAAGAAGAAGACATTCCGAAGACAGCGTTCCGTACTCGTTATGGGCATTATGAATTCACAGTCATGCCATTTGGTTTGACTAATGCTCCTGCTGTTTTCATGGACTTAATGAATAGGGTCTGCAAACCTTATTTGGATCAGTTCGTCATTGTTTTTATTGACGACATCTTGATTTATTCTAAGACGCAAGCTGATCACGAGCAACATCTTCGTCTTACCCTTGAACTCCTAAAGAAAGAGCAACTTTTCGCCAAATTCTCCAAGTGCGAATTTTGGCTTAAAGAAGTTCAATTTTTGGGGCATGTTATCAACGAACGGGGTATTCATAGATCCCTCCAAGATCAGTGCGATTAAGGATTGGGATACACCTACTACTCCTACTGAAGTTCGTTCTTTTCTTGGTCTAGCGGGTTATTATCGCCGCTTCATAGAAAACTTCTCGAAGATTGCAGTTCCTTTAACTGCTCTAACTCAGAAGAAAATGCCCTTTTATTGGGGAAACAAACAAGAGGAAGCTTTTCAACACCTGAAGCAGAAGCTATGCGATGCGCCTGTTCTATCATTGCCTGAGGGTGATGATGATTTTGTTGTGTATTGTGATGCATCAAAATTGGGTCTTGGCTGTGTTCTTATGCAAAGGAACAAAGTCATAGCCTATGCATCGAGGCAGTTGAAGATACATGAGAAAAACTACACTACTCATGATCTTGAGTTGGGTGCAGTTGTCTTTGCTCTCAAGATCTGGAGACACTATTTGTACGGTACAAAATGTGTGGTTTTCACTGACCACAAAAGTCTTCAGCATATCTTCAACCAAAAAGAACTCAACATGAGACAACGACGTTGGGCTGAGCTTTTAAACGACTATGACTGCGAAATTCGCTACCATCCTGGTAAGGCGAATGTCGTAGCTGATGCATTAAGTCGTAAGGAACGTACTAAGCTTCATTGTGTACGTGTTCAATCTGTTATTCAAGCTCGATCCGATATCCAAGCACGCATTTCTCAGTCTCAACAATCTTGTGTTTCACAAGGATTGATGGATAAGGAATTTCCCTATCACATAACACCTGCTCTGGAACTGAAGGACAATGGATCATATTACTTCATGGACCGTTTGTGGGTCCCAAGCCTAGATGATCTTCGTACCTTGCTTATGGATGAAGCCCATAAGTCTCGTTATTCTATTCATCCGGGCTCAGATAAAATGTATAAGGATCTTCGTATTCACTATTGGTGGCCTGGTATGAAGAAAGACATTGCCTTATACGTATCAAAATGCCTTACTTGTCTTAAGGTTAAGGCTGAACATCAACGTCCTTCTGGTTTATTGGAGCAACCAGAGATCCCAGTTTGGAAATGGGAAAACATTACTATGGATCTTGTTACCAAACTCCCACGCACAAAGAAAGGTCATGATGCCATCTGGGTAGTCGTTGATCGTCTTACAAAGTCAGCGCATTTCTTGCCAATCCGCGAGGATTTTCCTTCTGACAGACTTGCTCAAATCTATGTAGATGAAATTGTAGCTCGACATGGTGTTCCGTTGAACATCATTTCTGACAGAGATGCTCGTTTCACTTCTCATTTTTGGAGAACCATGCAATCTGCTATGGGGACCCAACTTAATCTGAGCACAGCTTATCATCCGCAAACGGATGGTCAATCTGAGAGAACAATCCAGACTCTGGAGGATATGCTTAGAGCTTGTGTGATCGATTTTGGTGGTAGCTGGGATTCACATCTTAAATTGATTGAATTCTCCTACAACAACAGTTATCACACTAGCATCAAAATGGCTCCTTTCGAAGCTCTCTATGGTCGAAAATGTCGTTCACCAGTCTGCTGGAATGAGATTGGCGAGGCTCAACTTACTGGACCTGCCCTCATTTTAGAGACAACTGACAAGGTCAAGAAAGTTCGTGATAACCTTCAGGCAGCTAGAAACCGTCAGAAGATTTACGCGGACCCAAAACGCAAAGCCTTGGAATTTCAAGTCGGTGATCGAGTATTACTTAAGGTCTCACCTTGGAAAGGTGTGATCAGATTTGGAAAGAAAGGAAAACTTGCACCTAGATACGTTGGACCATTCAAGATCGTCAAAAGAATCGGAAAGGTAGCCTACAGACTTGAGTTACCTCCTGAACTGGGAAATGTTCATCCAACTTTTCACGTGTCCAATCTCAAGAAGTGTACAGCTGATGAGAATTTCTCCATACCGCTTGGCGAAATTCGTGTTGGCAAAACACTGAAATTTGTTGAGAAGCCAGTGGAAATCATGGAACGTGAAGTCAAGTGGCTTAAACGCAAGCGCATTCCTTTGGTCAAAGTTCGCTGGGAAGCTAAACGTGGACCCGAGTTTACTTGGGAACGCGAAGATCAAATGAAAGCGAAATATCCGCATCTTTTTCCACGAGTTTCCTCTAAATAAATTTCGGGACGAAATTTCCACAAGTAGGGGAGACTGTAACAACTGTGCTTGTAATCACTATGAACAGTTATGTTATCAATAAAACAATGTTATTTGATCACAATGTTTGTTTTGTTATGTTTTACATTTTTCATGTTTTGACTTTTGTTCAATTTCAAACTCTACATCGCTTTCTGGAGAGTTATACGCAAACTAGTGTGTAAACGTACTCAGTTTAATGCGAGAAATACTCCGGAACATCAACATATACTCAACATACCTTAAATAACCTTTACATAACTTAGAAATAAGTTTTAAAGGCTTTGGTATGGCAAAAACAAGTTAATTCGCTTACAGGGACTAAAAATGACAAACTGCGAAAGTATGTCAATTTGAACTGTAACGAACATTCCGGAACCTAACCATAAGTTAAACACACCTTAAATATCCTTTACATAGCTTAGAAATAGGCTTTGAGGGGTTCGGTGTGCTAAAATAAACTTTTGGGTCATTCAGGGACTAAAAGTGTCAAAAAGTGCACAAGTTTGCATTTTCGCGCATAACATACGTTCTGAATACATCCGGACATCCAAAAATTTATGTAAGCACCAAAATATTTTATTTTAGTGTTTGGCATAAGAAAAATCCATTCGTCGCGCAATTTGGATCGTTTTTCGCGCTTATGCGCATTCCGTCGTAATTAACCGAACATCGCGATCGTACGACCAAACGAACGTTGGTGACCGACCGGATAATATTTAAATCCCACAAATATTCTGTTATGATTAAAATCTTATTTTAATCAGGTCCGTGTTGGAAAATAAATTAAAACGCCTAAAAACGTTATTTTTCAAAGTTTAAGCGCGTACCGTGTGTTTCTGCGCAACACAGTGCTTCTACTGCAAAACGCAGACAACGCAGCCAGTCCTGGCAACTGAAATTTATTTCAGTAATAACTTGGCGAGTTTATTTTTATAGAGTAATAAAAATAATTTAGAACGCCATAAACCGGGATTTAAACGCTAGATAAAATACCCGGTACCCAGTTAAATACCCGTCTTAGCCATATACTAGGAATATGCTTGGCATATGCTTGGAATATGCTAAGGTATATGCTTGGAATATGCTAAGGTATATGCTTGGAATATGCTAAGGTATATGCTAGGAATATGCTTGGAATATGCTAGGAATATTCTAGGAATATTCTATATGGAAAAACTATAAATACCCACCATATGTTTCATTCATAATCACTAGAAATTTGATTTGAGAAACTCTAAGTTGAAACACTAGTTTCATACCTGAGATTTTCGAATTGAGTTTAGCATTCGGGGACCCTTCGTAAGTATTCTTTCGTTCTTTTCCTTATTTTTACTGCTTTTCGAGTCAGAAAGTCAAACTTTGTTTGACTTTCAGCGTTGACCAGTAATGGTCAATGCGAAGTTCGGTTGAACTTCGCAACGTGATTGTAATCACGATGGTCATAGTCCCTTGGGACTATGCCTACTGATTACCACGTTGTCTAGGGTCGTAGGGTAGGCGATCTAATAAATCGCCTATACCTTCGAACCCGACCCAGTTTGGTCGATCATTAGGATCCGACCAAATACATTAGGTGACCATAGTGTAGGGAATAACCTTCCGAGGTTATACCCTATGGTCACATCGTTTAAGTAGTTGTATGATAGGTAGTTTATATGCCTTAGGTAAATTACCAGAATACCCTTTTTCATGTATAATTGGTAATTAAGCATATGTAACCTAAACCTTTGTCACGTAGCTAATTATGTAACATGTTTAGGCATATAACACTTGTCATAGGACTAGTTAGGCGGTCCGAACGCGTTTCACGCGCACGACACGTTAAAGTAGCATAAGCTTCCTAAACGGGTCGTAATGGGTCGTAAACAATTATGTTAAGTTTCATTTAGCATGTAGGCTTTGTTAAACCAAATGACACGAGTCTCTACACTCGTTTGGTTTACGAAACCTCATTCTATCCAATCATCCGATTAAGGTCCGGTTATTAACATAGTTACCTATATTAGGTGCCGTTTGATTCCGAGATCTATAGCATTACTTGGTGGTTATCTTTAGACAACTGAGCAATCTCAAGTGAGTACATAGACCCCTCTTTTACTGTTTTCCAAACTGTTTTGGGGTGGAACACATGTGCCTACTTGTTACTTTCATGCTTTCCTGTTTTAACATCATATACTGCTATGTTCGTTAGTACATTATAGTACATGATTTTATGACATCTTATGCTAGGTGTGCCCATTGTGTGCATTACTTGGTACATTGTTTTACATTACATTTCATGCTAGGTGTGCCCATTGTGTGCATTACTTAGTACATTGTTTTACATTACATTTCATGCTAGGTGTGCCCATTGTGTGCATTACTTAGTACATTGTTTTACATGACATTTCATGCTAGGTGTGCCCATTGTGTGCATTACTTAGTACATTGTTTTACATTACATTTCATGCTAGGTGTGCCCATTGTGTGCATTACTTAGTACATTGTTTTACATTACATTTCATGCTAGGTGTGCCCATTGTGTGCATTACTTAGTACATCGTTTTACATGACATTTCACGCTATGTATGTTCATTTGATTACATACTTAGTGCATTGTTTTCACATGTTTACAATTTTGGTATGACATTTGGTTTGTTTACATGGGACAATACATTCATTAACATTAGCTACGCCGTTCGTTAGTAGGTAGTGGTACCATAGGAATTGACAACTCCCGTTCCGGACATCCCAGGGAAAGGGGACAGAAAGGAATGACCGAATTCGATGTTATAAAGACAGATAGACCTTTAATTTGTTTAAAGGGTTTATCACCACAGTCACAAGGCTTGGATGTATGCATTTTCACAATACCGCATAAATGTTCATATTAAATAGTTGCATGCATTTACACAAAACATAGCTTTGATTTAAACCAAGTTTTACTTCAATACTTTGTTTTTGTGCATATGGTTTAGTTTGAGACATTTCACTTGCCATACATGACATTTTGACATAGACATTTGACATGGATATTTGACATAGACATTTGACATGGATATTTGACATAGACATTTGACATGGATATTTGACATAGACATTTGACATGGATATTTGACATAGATATTTTGACATGATTTACATTTGACACAAACACTTTTGACATTGGTTTTACATACTACATGATTTACATCTTGACATGAATACTTTGACATATTATTTAATACATTTGACAATTGGTTTAAACATAGACTTCTTACATTGGTTGGTTTGGTTTGATTAAGTGATTAAGTAACGATGCGTGTGTAATATGATACAAGCATGGTGGATACGCCGCTGGTACTTCCTATATATAAGTGTTTGTATGGTATTACATATCGTAACGTTATTTGAATCATTTCAGTTTGATACATAGAACATTTTATACAAATAACATACTTTTCACAAGACATTGATTTACAAACAATTTATCTTATACAAACACATTTTTACATGGTTATTTATTAAACCTGACATTTACTTATACATATCATCTGATCTTCTTATTTTCAAATGATTTACAAGACAAAGCAAATTACAAGGTTCATGACTAAACATTCTCTTAAACATAAGTCATGAATCCTATTTTCACAAACCTATGTATCTCACAGGCATTTTTATGCTGACGTACCTATTTTCACATGTGTTTTCAGGTGCTTTTCCATAGGATGTTGATCATGATACTAGGGCGGACCTGTGCCTTAGAGACTTTAAAATAAGATAGACTATGTTTAATTATGTTCTGAACTCTTTAATTTCCTGTTATGAAACAATTAATTCTGTCGCAACACGCCCCGATGTTTCCGCCGCGATTTGTTGTTTTACGCGGTCGGGGTGTGACAAGTGGTTTGGGTAAAAACGGGTATATTGGTTAATATTCTCACCTATCATTTTTGTAAGTCCCTTATTCGGGTATTAGTTGGTAGCGCTACTTAGGTTTGGCACCCTCACACCGCTCCTGGATAGGACGGATGTGAACTAATGACCCAGTCGGGCCCAGTACTAGATAGGAGTACGTGGGATAGGGCAGTCATGTACATCAGGAGCCGTCTTGTTCGGAATTGAGATATTAACAATATTACTTGCATTGGTTATTGAACTGTTTTACATACAACTGGTAACAAACGTTTTCTAAAACTGTGAACTCGCCAGCTTTGTCTGATACACTTGTTACGTGCTCGCAGGTCGTTAGGTACTTGGGAACGGGAACTTGCTGGCTGGAGGGCGTGAGTGGTCATGGTTGCATTGATGGGTTTATTTATCAAACATTATTTACTATGGTTGTTTGGAAAGTATTTACATTATGATACGTTAACGCTTCCGCTGAACTTGATGGTTTTTGAACTACTTTTATTTGGATTTTATTACTATTAAATGATGAAACTTTATTTTAAACTTGTGATTCAATGTAATTGGTGGCTCATTGCTAGTCGTCACACGCCTAACAGGGACACTCCCTAGGTGGTAATTTGAGGGTGTGACAGTTTGGTATCAGAGCCACTGGTTATAGTGAATTTGGTTTTAAAAACGTTTCTATAAAACCAGACTATAACCGAACAGATCTGAAATCGACCATGACACTCAGCTCCAGACTGCAAGGTTCGTCTCTCGTTTACTTACTGTACTGCATAACTAGTGAACACTTACATATGATATTGCATGTGATTGCACGTTTAGCACAACCGTATGAATTCTTTACTTGCATGTGCTATGTGAAGGGTAGTGTGGTGTTTCCTTAGACATTCATGACTCGCGTTTTGTGTTGTTCTTTGCTTGCTACTTGAGTTTGAGGAACCATTTGACATGAGTTAGGAGGAGCTGAGATGAGCATGCAAATCACAATAGTATTGTGGGTGCACACATAATAATAATGTGGGGTGCATGCGAGTCCCAGTGAGGGTTAACAAGTGAAAAAGGGGTTCCGATCCGTTATTTGATTAATGTGAAACACAACAGTCTACAAGAGTCATAGCAGTGATTGTCTCTTACTTGAACGTGATCTTTTCACTCCACTCTGAATCCTTACGAATCTCGATGCTATCGAGTATTACCTGAACGCCCATCTGAACGCCTAACGAATGGTGTAGAATGTTAGGTGTTGGTACGAACATCCCTGAGTTAGATGTTGCAGTGTCGAATGATTGGACTATACCTTTTCACTCTTTTTCATTGGTTGGAACTCAATGTACCGACGTCTTAGACCCCGGAGTGCGATCACTTCTGCAACACTCTAGAAACATATCGTGTATTACTCAGTCAACTTGCAAGAACGAGGGACAAGAGGATGAGCGTAGTGCCTTACCAACCTCAGTATTAAAACGATCTTGATTACCAGCAACGAACTCTAGCAGATTGACCTCAACCGAATCCTTAACCCTCGCAAGCAACTTATGGGAGTCGACTCTTATGAATCCATCGGGATACGGAATGTGTAACTTCCCACGCAGTGAGTAATGCCTTAGGACGTGACACGGGATGGGACAAGATGGACCCTGTTGTTGAAAGATCGTAGGCCCCGTTTTAAGCAACGGCAGTAGAGGCGACGGTCACGGCAACATCAAGGAACTTGTAATCATAGCTTATAGTATGGAAACGAATTGACCTCGACAAGGATTAACTATGTTAAGTCAAAGTGCCAACATCCAAGGGAACAAAGACGGTACTAGGAGTTCTCGCAACGAAAACAACAACACTGGAAATGATGCCTACGGAAGGGCATTTAGAATTGGCGTGGGCGACGCCAGGACTTTAGCAACATGGTAGCTAGTATGCGTAATCGCTCCGTCTCTGTTCCGTTTGACCCTGATGCTTTTTGAAACCGAACCGGTTGTGGAGTCGGCTGATGCAAGTCAATTGAAGCCTTATATGTTCGTTGGGATGCAAACTCGACCTTAGGGGACAGGTGTTCTGTAACACCTGTGTCATTTCAACCATCAAACAAATGCCCACCCAGTGAAATATTGTATTTCATACTTGGGATTTGTAAAAATATGTGTATCGTTTACACATATCAATTCTTGTTCGATTTCAAGCTCTAAATCGCTTTCTGGAAGGTTATACGCGCACTAATGCGTAAATATAACCAGTTTAATGCAACGAACATTCCGGAATAGTGAAATAGGCTTAATATACCTTAAATAACCTTTACATAACTTAGAAATAAGTTTTGAAGGCTTTGGTATGACAAAAACAAGTTAATTCGCTTACAGGGACTAAAGTTGACAAACTACGAAAGTATGCCAATTTGAACTGTAACAGACCTTCCGGAACATGACCATAAGTTAAACATACCATAAATATCCTTTACATAGCTTAGAAATAGGCTTTGAGGGGTTCGGTGTGCTAAAATAAACTTTTGGGTCATTCAGGGACTAAAAGTGTCAAAAAGTGCACAAGTTTGCATTTTCGCGCATAACTTACGTTCTGAATACATCTGGACATCCAAAAATTTATGTAAGCATGACTACATTATATTTTAGTGTTCGCCTTAAGAAAAATCCATTCGTCACGTCATTTGGATCGTTTTTCGCGCTTGTGCGCATTCCGTCGTAATTAAGCGAACATCGCGTTCGTACGGCTAAACGAACCGACATCCGAGATATTTTTGAGCACATTTTAAGTTCCCTATACTTTAACTTCATTTTAGAGCTTTGAAATGGGGTTAACGGGCCTTAAACGTGTCAAAAATGCATTGAAAACCAAGTTTAGGGGCTGCAGGGACCAAAACTGCAAATCTGCCAAAGTTGTTACCTTACGGACCTCAACATTGGTAGCTTTGAGGTCCGTAAAGCAAGTTCAGACCAGATGCAGAGTACTTAACAGCCTGTTTTCAGCTGTTTTGCACTCCCTAACCCCTTGCCAAGTGTCCAATCTTTATGGTGGTGAGCATTTTGAGGCACCATGACTTTCCGACAAGTGTACGCCTTGGATCATGGCACGTTTTCCAAGAAACGATCCTAACGGCTCTACTTTTCCTATAAATACCCACCCCCCTTTGGCTTAAAAACCCACAAATCTGATCATTGGGCTCTAAGTTGGAACCTTCGTTTCATACCTGAGCTATTTTGATCTGGGTTAGCATTCGGGGACCCTTCGTAAGTATTCTTTCGTTCTTTTCCTTATTTTACTGCTTTTCGAGTCAGAAAGTCAAACTTTGTTTGACTTTCAGCATTGACCGGTAATGGTCAATGCGAAGTTCGTTTGAACTTCGCAACGTGAGTGTAATCACGTTGGTTATAGTCCCTTGGGACTATGCCTACTGATTACCACGTTGTCTAGGGTCGTAGGGTAAGCGATCTAATAAATCGCTTATACCTCGAACCCGACCCAGTTTGGTCGATCATTAGGATCCGACCAAATACATTAGGTGACCATAGTAGGTAGGGAATAACCTTCCGAGGTTATACCCTATGGTCACATCGTTTAAGTAGTTGTATGATAGGTAGTTTATATGCCTTAGGTAAATTACCAGAATACCCTTTTCATGTATAATTGGTAATTAAGCATATGTAACCTAAACTTTTGTCACGTAACTGATTATGTAACATGTTTAGGCATATAATACTTGTCATAGGACTAGTTAGGCGGTCCGAACGCGTTTCACGCGCACGACGCGTTAAAGTAGCATAAGCTTCCTAAACGGGTCGTAATGGGTCGTAAACAATTATGATAGGTTTCATTTAGTATGTAGGCTTTGTTAAACCATATCACACGAGTCTCCACACTCGTTTGGTTTACAAACCCTAATGCTACCCAGTCTTCCGATTTAGGTCCGGTTATTTAACATAGTTACCTATATTAGGAGCCGTTTGATTCCGAGATCTCTAGCACTGCTTGGTGGTTATCTTTAGACAACTGAGCAATCTCAAGTGAGTACATAGACCCCTCTTTTACTGTTTTCCAAACTGTTTTGGGGTGGAACACATGTGCCTACTTGTTACTTTCATGCTTTCCTGTTTTGACATCATATACTTGCTATGTTCATTAGTACATTATAGTACATGATTTCATTACATTTCATGCTATGTATGCCCATTGTGTGCGTACTTAGTACATTGTTTTACATTACATTTTATGCTATGTATGCCCATTGTGTGCGTACTTAGTACATCGTTCTACATTACATTTCATGCTATGTATGCCCATTGTGTGCGTACTTAGTACATTGTTTTACGTTGCTTTTCTGTTGCATATGCTTATCCAGCATATGAACACATTATACTACATATTGAACCGTTGTAATCATTTGACTGTGATCCGTTGATATCTGTGAACCGTTTGTATCTGTGAACCGTGTGAACCGTATTTGACATAGACATTTCGGCATAGACATTTTAACATGATTGACATTTGATCATGCATTTCCCACAAAACATAACTTTGATTTAAACCAAGTTTTACTTCAATACTTTGTTTTTGTGCATATGGTTTAGTTGAGACATTTCACTTGCCATACATAACATTCTGACATAGACATTTGACATGGATATTTGACATAGACATTTGACATGGATATTTGACATAGACATTTTGACATTTGTTTGGTTTGGTTTGATTAAGTGATTAAGTAACGATGCGTGTGTAATATGATACAATCATGGTGGATACGCCGCTGGTACTTCCTATATATAAGTGTTTGTATGGTATTACATATCGTAGCGTTATTTGAATCATTTCAGTTTGATACATATGACATTTTATACAAATAACATACTTTTCACAAGACATTGTTTTACAAACAACCTATCTTATACAAATCCATTTTACTATGGTTATTCATTTAACCATACATTATTCATTTATTGTATACATATCATCTGAACTCATTGTTTTTCAAATGATTTACAAAACAAAGCAAATTACAAGGTTCATGACTAAACATTTTCTCAAACATAAGTCATGGAACCTATTTTCACAAAACCTATGTATCTCACAGGCATTTTTATGCTGACGTACCTATTTTCACATGTGTTTTTCAGGAACTGTTGCATAAGATGATCAAGATACATATAGGCAGACTTGGGCTTTAGTGACAATAAAAGATGCAAGACTAGTTAATTATGTCGTATTTCTTTGTTTATTAAGACATCGTAACACTTTTAATTAATAAAACGAAACTTCAATTGCCATGGATTTGAAACAATTAATTCTGTTACAACACTTCCCGATGTTTCCGCCACGTTTCGTATGTTCTACGTGGTCGGGGTGTGACAGAAAAGATGGTATCAGAGCCAATGGTTATAGGGAATTAGGTTATTAGTAATGCTTTGACCTAGTCTATAACCTTCTTAGGACCCTAACGCGAGTTTACTTGCGTTTAGTCATAAAACAATACCGTCACCTATCCTTAGGCGACTTTCACAACTAGAACATAAATTTCAAAACCGCTTTGAAAACTAATCATCTGTTCTAGGATGATTGATAACTAGGTTTTGAACCCTCTGTTATATGGTTTTGAACCCCTTTGAATTTTCAAAAATCTCGTCAAGGTTTTGGGTTTTAAATAATGTGAACACGTGCAAACTGGAAGGGTGAATGCCTGTATTCTGGGTTTTCTGTCTAGGCAAGCACTTCGTATACATCTCAACCAGACGCGAGACCAGTTGTGCTTACCTGGGAATTCTTGGGATGAGTGTTCACTTATAGGCGAGCATGTCTTCGCGATACATTATTTTTGACCTATTTACTTGGATTAATCACCGAGGTCGTTTGTTGCTTTGTAGTAACAAACAAATGACCACTATCCATTGCTTTCATCAAATTTGTTTCACCTCATTCGTTTCGTCTAACTCTCTCACTCGTTTCATTTCATGTTTCCTCTTTTAGAATGCCTCCTCGACGCGAAAGCCAGATAGCGACTGCCGAGCTGGCAGAAATCATTGCGCAGCAAATGGCTGCTCAATTCCCAAACCTCTTTGCTCTATGGAATCAAGCCAACAACAACAACAATGGTCCATGCAATTTCAAGAGTTTTAACTCGGCGAAACCACTCAAGTTTAGTGGTTCTGAGGGAGCGACTGGCTTCTTCAATGGTTCGAGAGCATTGAGAATACTTTCCGCCATGTGCAGTGTCCTGACAATCGCAAGGTCGAGTTTGCTTCGAGTGTGTTCCAGAAGAGAGCCCTTACGTGGTGGAATGGGGTGATGAGAGATCGTGGTGCAGAAGTTGCTCTAGCACAGACATGGGCCGAACTTAGGGCTCACATGATGAAGGAGTTTTGTCCTCGTCACGAGATCAGGGCTTTGGAAAGGGAATTTGATGATCTTAAGCAAGACAGCGGTGAGCATCGAGCCTACACGGACCGTTATGAGGAGTTAAGTCTGTTATGCCCAAACATGGTCACGCCTTTGGATAAGGCGATCGAAAAGTACATTGATGGCCTTCCCGACTCAATACAAGACATTTTGACTGGTAGCAACCCTACTACTGTTAGGCAGGCCATTGAGTTATCTGCAACCTTGACTGAATCGCAGATCAGGAAACGTAAGCTTTTCCGAAAGGGTGACAAGAAACTGGTCGAGGAATCGAAACCAATCGAGGAATCAAAGACCATGGATGAACAGACTGGATCCTCTAAGAAGTCAAAGAAGCGAAAGGCTTCTCAGAACTTCGCCGTGGTCGCTCACAATGATCAAGCCGTCCCCAACCAACCAGCTCAACCCCCTGCCAGGAAACCCTACAAAGGAACTGCACCCATGTGCAACCAATGTGGCCTACATCATCATGCTGGTGTGAAGTGCCGCACATGCCAAGTTTGCGGACTTATAGGTCATACAGCGAGGGTTTGCCCAACAGCAGCAGCACCAAATCAGATTAACAACAATCCTGCTCAAGCTCGTTTCCCACTGGGATCTTGCTACAACTGTGGCGAGATGGGCCATTTTAGTAGAAATTGCCCAAGACTTGCTGATGCAAATCCAGCGCAGGGATGAGTATCTGACCGACAGAAGATAACGCTGTTTAGAAAATAATCGAGCCTTGTGTATTATTTTCTTTTATCACAATCTATGAAACAGTTGTTGTTATTGTTGTTTATAAATAAATCTTTCATTTACATTTCAATATGTTTATGTGGTTGCATGTATAAACATATCCCATACAATACCGACAATCAAGGAACCGCATTCCTTGAAGAACAGACTACTTCCAAATTTCTTCCCTTGTATAATCTCTTGCGTTTCCACGAAAATCCTAAGTACCCGTTTCTTCCAAGAGAAACGATGTACGAGGCGCCAAGTTAATAGCAATCAATAACAAGAAAAATAACAATTAAACAATTATGTGGTTATGTGCTTATGTGTTATCCTTTATGTGTCATGTGATCCAATTTATGTTATTCAAATCCTCGTAAAATCTTACATATCTTTGTGCAAGAGATTCATAGTAGGATACCCAAAGGTACTACTTAAATCCTTAATGGACTTCTACGTTGTAGTTAAAGTCCATTGGATTATAATGTACTACTTCATAATTAGACCCCTTTTGTGGTCTAGTTAAACAGATTGATCCAAAAATCTGGTTAGGGATATCATGTGATGATATAGCTGAAAGGACTCCTTAGTGGCCTAATTAAGAAGATCCTCTGTTGATCTAATTAAAAGGACCCTATGGTAGTCTAGTCACTCTCATCTCAGGTTTGATATCTTTCCCCACAACATTCCAAAACAAACTGTGCGGACTGTGCAAGGAATTACGTAATTATGGATGCATACATAATTATGGAATTTAGTGCACAGAAATCACAGCAAGTTCTATCATGTATCAAGAGTTAACCCTATTCATTTCCAATTCTGATGAAGCATCCGTTGAGGAAAAATGAACTAGCTATTCATTTTTCACTTCTGAAGAATATCCGTTGAGGAAATGAATATCCGTTGTTTATCTTTTCATTTCCATTCTGAAGAATAACCGTTGAGGAAAATGAATTATCCATTCATTTTCGTTCTAAAGAATATCCGTTGAAGAAATGAATATCCGTTGTTTATCTTTTCATTTCCATTCTGAAGAATAACCGTTGAGGAAAATGAATTATCCATTCATTTTCGTTCTAAAGAATATCCGTTGAGGAAATGAATATCCGTTGTGTAATCCTTCATTTCCAACTCTGAGGAAGCAACCGTTGAAAATGACTCCGTTAGTTCATTTTCGTTTCTGAAGATTTATCCGTTGAGGAAATGAATATCCGTTGTGTAATCCTTCATTTCCAACTCTGAGGAAGCAACCGTTGAAAATGACTCCGTTAGTTCATTTTCGTTTCTGAAGATTTATCCGTTGAGGAAATGAATATCCGTTGATTTTTCTTTCATTTCAAATTCTGAAGAACAAACCGTTGAGGAAAATGACTCCGTTTGTTCATTTTCGTTCTGAAGAATATCCGTTGAGAGAAATGAATATCCGTTGATTTTTTCTTTCATTTCAAATTCTGAAGAACAAACCGTTGAGGAAAATGACCCCGTTTGTTCATTTTCGTTCTGAAGAATACCCGTTGAGAGAAATGAATATCCGTGGATTATTCCTTCATTCCCATTTCTGACAAAGAATCCGTTGAGAAAAAAATGAATCATCCATTCATTTTCACTTCTGAAAAATATCCGTTGAGGAAAATAATCAGATTATGCTACATATCTTTGATGACTATTTGAAACAAAGTCATAGACAGACTCCTACGAATTAATTTCGGGACGAAATTTCCTAAAGTAGGGGAGACTGTAACACCTGTGTCATTTCAACCATCAAACAAATGCCCACCCAGTGAAATATTGTATTTCATACTTGGGATTTGTAAAAATATGTGTATCGTTTACACATATCAATTCTTGTTCGATTTCAAGCTCTAAATCGCTTTCTGGAAGGTTATACGCGCACTAATGCGTAAATATAACCAGTTTAATGCAACGAACACTCCGGAATAGTGAAATAGGCTTAATATACCTTAAATAACCTTTACATAACTTAGAAATAAGTTTTGAAGGCTTTGGTATGACAAAAACAAGTTAATTCGCTTACAGGGACTAAAGTTGACAAACTACGAAAGTATGCCAATTTGAACTGTAACAGACCTTCCGGAACATGACCATAAGTTAAACATACCATAAATATCCTTTACATAGCTTAGAAATAGGCTTTGAGGGGTTCGGTGTGCTAAAATAAACTTTTGGGTCATTCAGGGACTAAAAGTGTCAAAAAGTGCACAAGTTTGCATTTTCGCGCATAACATACGTTCTGAATACATCTGGACATCCAAAAATTTATGTAAGCATGACTACATTATATTTTAGTGTTCGCCTTAAGAAAAATCCATTCGTCACGTCATTTGGATCGTTTTTCGCGCTTGTGCGCATTCCGTCGTAATTAAGCGAACATCGCGTTCGTACGGCTAAACGAACCGACATCCGAGATATTTTTGAGCACATTTTAAGTTCCCTATACTTTAACTTCATTTTAGAGCTTTGAAATGGGGTTAACGGGCCTTAAACGTGTCAAAAATGCATTGAAAACCAAGTTTAGGGGCTGCAGGGACTAAAACTGCAAATCTGCCAAAGTTGTTACCTTACGGACCTCAACATTGGCAGCTTTGAGGTCCGTAAAGCAAGTTCAGACCAGATGCAGAGTACTTAACAGCCTGTTTTCAGCTGTTTTGCACTCCCTAACCCCTTGCCAAGTGTCCAATCCTTATGGTGGTGAGCATTTTGAGGCACCATGACTTTCCGACAAGTGTACGCCTTGGATCATGGCACGTTTTCCAAGAAACGATCCTAACGGCTCTACTTTTCCTATAAATACCCACCCCCCTTTGGCTTAAAAACACACAACTGATCATTGGGCTCTAAGTTGGAACCTTCGTTTCATACCTGAGCTATTTTGATCTGGGTTAGCATTCGGGGACCCTTCGTAAGTATTCTTTCGTTCTTTTCCTTATTTTACTGCTTTTCGAGTCAGAAAGTCAAACTTTGTTTGACTTTCAGCATTGACCGGTAATGGTCAATGCGAAGTTCGTTTGAACTTCGCAACGTGAGTGTAATCACGTTGGTTATAGTCCCTTGGGACTATGCCTACTGATTACCACGTTGTCTAGGGTCGTAGGGTAAGCGATCTAATAAATCGCTTATACCTCGAACCCGACCCAGTTTGGTCGATCATTAGGATCCGACCAAATACATTAGGTGACCATAGTAGGTAGGGAATAACCTTCCGAGGTTATACCCTATGGTCACATCGTTTAAGTAGTTGTATGATAGGTAGTTTATATGCCTTAGGTAAATTACCAGAATACCCTTTTCATGTATAATTGGTAATTAAGCATATGTAACCTAAAATTTTGTCACGTAACTGATTATGTAACATGTTTAGGCATATAATACTTGTCATAGGACTAGTTAGGCGGTCCGAACGCGTTTCACGCGCACGACGCGTTAAAGTAGCATAAGCTTCCTAAACGGGTCGTAATGGGTCGTAAACAATTATGATAGGTTTCATTTAGTATGTAGGCTTTGTTAAACCATATCACACGAGTCTCCACACTCGTTTGGTTTACAAACCCTAATGCTACCCAGTCTTCCGATTTAGGTCCGGTTATTTAACATAGTTACCTATATTAGGAGCCGTTTGATTCCGAGATCTCTAGCACTGCTTGGTGGTTATCTTTAGACAACTGAGCAATCTCAAGTGAGTACATAGACCCCTCTTTTACTGTTTTCCAAACTGTTTTGGGGTGGAACACATGTGCCTACTTGTTACTTTCATGCTTTCCTGTTTTGACATCATATACTTGCTATGTTCATTAGTACATTATAGTACATGATTTCATTACATTTCATGCTATGTATGCCCATTGTGTGCGTACTTAGTACATTGTTTTACATTACATTTTATGCTATGTATGCCCATTGTGTGCGTACTTAGTACATCGTTCTACATTACATTTCATGCTATGTATGCCCATTGTGTGCGTACTTAGTACATTGTTTTACGTTGCTTTTCTGTTGCATATGCTTATCCAGCATATGAACACATTATACTACATATTGAACCGTTGTAATCATTTGACTGTGATCCGTTGATATCTGTGAACCGTTTGTATCTGTGAACCGTGTGAACCGTATTTGACATAGACATTTCGGCATAGACATTTTAACATGATTGACATTTGATCATGCATTTCCCACAAAACATAACTTTGATTTAAACCAAGTTTTACTTCAATACTTTGTTTTTGTGCATATGGTTTAGTTGAGACATTTCACTTGCCATACATAACATTCTGACATAGACATTTGACATGGATATTTGACATAGACATTTGACATGGATATTTGACATAGACATTTTGACATTTGTTTGGTTTGGTTTGATTAAGTGATTAAGTAACGATGCGTGTGTAATATGATACAATCATGGTGGATACGCCGCTGGTACTTCCTATATATAAGTGTTTGTATGGTATTACATATCGTAGCGTTATTTGAATCATTTCAGTTTGATACATATGACATTTTATACAAATAACATACTTTTCACAAGACATTGTTTTACAAACAACCTATCTTATACAAATCCATTTTACTATGGTTATTCATTTAACCATACATTATTCATTTATTGTATACATATCATCTGAACTCATTGTTTTTCAAATGATTTACAAAACAAAGCAAATTACAAGGTTCATGACTAAACATTTTCTCAAACATAAGTCATGGAACCTATTTTCACAAAACCTATGTATCTCACAGGCATTTTTATGCTGACGTACCTATTTTCACATGTGTTTTTCAGGAACTGTTGCATAAGATGATCAAGATACATTTAGGCAGACTTGGGCTTTAGTGACAATAAAAGATGCAAGACTAGTTAATTATGTCGTATTTCTTTGTTTATTAAGACATCGTAACACTTTTAATTAATAAAACGAAACTTCAATTGCCATGGATTTGAAACAATTAATTCTGTTACAACACTCCCCGATGTTTCCGCCACGTTTCGTATGTTCTACGTGGTCGGGGTGTGACATGTTCGACATCGACTTTCCTTCTACTACCCCTGATGGTTACAATGCAGTAGTTAGTGTGGATTGGTTAATCAGAAATCGCGCAGACATACCTTGTGAGGAGAAAATTTCGTGAGGAGAATCGTTATTTGTTCTAAAGCAACAGAGTGGTGTAAAGGTTAGCGCCATATCAGCTATGAAGGCCCAGAAGTGTCTACGGAGGGATCACCCCGCTACGTTAGCACCCGTTACTGATGTTGAGGCTAAGGAAAAGAGGATCGAGGATCCACCAATTGTTCGTGATTCCTCTCAGTGTGCTACCCGAAGAGCTTACAGATTTACTTCCACCACAGTTAGGCAGAATCTCAGTTTGATCTCACGACAGGGGCAACCCTGATTACTCGTGCTACATACCGTCTTGCACCAGGAAGGTTGCAAGGATTATCTACAGGAAATGTTGAACATGAGTTTTATAGGAAATAGTTTTGTTCGCTTTGGGAAGCCCCAGCTATATTCGGGAAGATAAAGCCATTTTCGTATGCGTACTGATTATCCAGAACTCAGCTGGGTGACAATCAAGAATTGTTTGCCTCGACCATGTATTGACGGAAGACCAAGAGGAGAATGTTCCTACAACGGCATATCAAACGCAGTGTGGCCTTTGCAACGTTGTATTCTATAACCTTTGGGCTAATCATCACACCAGCAGCTTTATTGATCACATGAATCAACTATGTTTATTGATGACATGTCGAATCATTTCTAGGAGAAAGGAACATCATGGACGACATCTGTATCATATTTTAGAGCTCCTGAGGGAGGAGCCATTGCGTGTGAAGTCTTGTTAAATGTAACATCTAGATTCGAGAGATGCATTTTGATCATGTAACCAACGGAGTGGGAGTGCACGTGGATCTTGCTAGGATCCATTTGGTTAGAAACTGATCGACACCAAAGATTCCTTCGGGGATTAAGCAATGTCTTGGTTTCGCTGAATATTATCGCAGATTCATCACTGGATTTTCGAAGATCGCGCAGCTTGAATTTCTTTAGCACAACAGGGTGCTGTGTTCGGGGAAGACAAAACAGGAGGATTTCTTTTCAGCTTTCGAATCCCAACTCTGCAATACACTGAGCATCGTCTTTACCCGAGGGTACGGGTGATCTAGTGGTATACCATGATGGTTCGAGTCAGAGTCCCAGTTACACGCCAATGTAAAACGAGAAGGTGATGGCTTACGTAGTGGATTTACAAGAAGAATTGCCCGAGTCACAACCGGCGGTGGAAGCCATGGTATTGGATTTAAGCTGGAGGCATTACTTGGACGGTACCAAATGCACTACTTAGACCGATCACAAGGGCCTCCCGTGTACCCTTATTTCTAAAAGAACTAAACGTGTGATAGGATCGCTGGAAGGAACTTTCGAATGATTTCGACTATGGAACCTAAACGCGTTTGAGCTTGCTGCTCACCATCGACTCTAGCCTACACGATCAGATTTGCCCTGTCCAAATCGAAGAACTGAAGGAAGAGGATTTTCAAGTTAAACCCATAAGGGGCGTGGAAAAGCAACCGTTGGCAGGACAGACGATATTCACTACCCCATGCAGCGAATGTGGGTCTCGTTATACGGTAACTTTAGGGAACTCGTGTTGAGCAAGGCACGCCGGCCTCGATATTCTGGTCGTCTGGATTTTGATGAGAGATATTGGGATTTATAAATCTAGTACTGGTGATCAGGCAGGAAGGCCCACCTAGCTATGTTTGTGGATGATGTTTGACTTGTGGGAAAGTCAAGGTGGAGTAGCAGCATCCGGAAACACCCATAGGGAAATGAGAACAGACTGACATGGATTATGTCACTAGTTTCCTTACAACTCGAAACGGAAACAATATCACCTAGGTGATCGTTGATGGTCTCACGTTACCCGCACACCTTCTTGCAATCAAGGAAACTGACAAGTCTTCACAGCTGTGAATGTTCCTCTGAGAGAGGCGGCTTTTAGGCACGAGGTGCCAACTCCTGTTACCTCAGAATTTGATCTATGCATGATTTATGTCAGGCAATACACAACACCCTTGGCTCACGTCAGGACAAGAGCATTGCTTATCGCCGTTGGGCAAACGATCAGAGAAAACGAACTTTCCTGGCACTCGAAGACATGCTGCGGGCATGTGTGTGACTGGATTTGGTACAAATTGGAAGGACTCTTACCGGTGGTTGGGTACTACTGCGGCAGTTATCATCTGGGTAACCAGACAGCTCTGTTGAGGCATTACATAGACAATAATGCCAACCTTCTTGTTAGACTGAGATGGTTGACAACTTAATTACTGGTCCAGGACTGGTACTCGAAACTCTTGGGAATGTTGTTTGGATCGGGAGTCGATTGGCGGCAACGCGTGACCGTCAGGAAAGCTGATGAACTTGGGAAACGCTGGAAGATCGCTGTAGCGAGCGTATTATGTTGAAACTCTCACCCTTGGAGGGTGTGGAATGCTTGGGAAGCATGGCAAGCTTAACTGAAGCCACGATGGACCATTCAACGGTCTGGGAAGAATCGGTAGCGTAACCTACAAACTCGAGTTACCCGACGAATTGGGTAACGTGCATGATATCATTTATGTCTCGAATCTAAAGCAGTGTTTGTCTGATGAAACACGTGCGATACCTTTATTGGAGGAATTTATCGAACACATGGACTAGGAAGTCGAGAATCGTTAACACAGTTGGATTCCAATCGCGAAAGTTTGATGGAATTCAAGACATGGACCGGAGCTCACGTAGGAACGCAAGGATCAGACGAAGCTCTAGTACCCTCGATTGTTCAAACGGTTGAAGCAACTCCTGATGACATTGGCGAATTTCGGGACGAAATTTCTTTCAAGTTGGGGATGATGTGACAACCCGCACGTTGAGGTCAGAATCGCCTAACCTCGTAACACTCAACTCGTATCGTTACTCTCCATGCTCCGTTCTACGTTATAATTAGGTGTGTGTTATGTCAAGTGGATAAATATGTTTTAATTATGCATGATTGTTTTGTGAATGCTAGTGTTGGTATTACGAAGTCGGCCGCCCACTATTCCGGGTCGCACACTACACAACCGGCCGCACACGCAGGTGTGAGCATGCCATGTATTCCTGGGCCGGTTAGCCCAATGTAAGCCAAACTCCTCTTAACCTTCGGCCCAACCCACCGATTATTTTGTTGGATGCAATTTATGAGAACATGTGCACACCCTTTTTGACAATTATTTGTAAAACCCTAGCTCCCTTGATATTGACGGCAGTTTCTTTCCTCCACATCGTTCCATCATCAATGGCAGTCATCGACTATGGTTCCTTCAAAACCCTTGGTCACCTTTTCTACCTTGCACTCTCCTACTATACTTTAACAACAAACCTCACCATGAACATCCTCCCATTATCGGAATATTATTGGAGCAAGTGAAGTTGTCGGGACACGCGGAGGATCACGACGGGAACCATTCTTCGACTCTTAAATACTTGATGACACGAAGGTGCCGCCGGATGCACCCGAAGCTCTCCTTCTCTCGACTCAGCTCTCTCTCTCACACGAACACTTGGTTAGTATAATCATCACCGATTTGGTTTCCACTTTGTATGTATCCTGGCTTTGTGGTTAGATATTGTGTGGTGTTGATGTTTATATATGCATGGGGACAAACTGTTAACATAATCTCAAAATAACCATGGAAGTGGAATTCGTGATCTCTGCTTGCATGTGTACTATATTCTGATAGTAATCATATGAATGCTTGGTGATGGGTTTTCATGAAAACGTACAACCGATTAAGCATAGGGTATAACATGGTCATGCGCATATACAATGTTTAAGCCCACTATCTGTTTAAGTGACGTTGATGATCATGCTCGAAGCTGTTGCCTGTCGTATTAGTTTCCATCGATGTTGTTTGTTATTTGATAAGGATGGTCCATATTGAATGATAACAAGTGACTATATACGAAACTTGTAGGATTAAATGATGAAGTTGTTAGTTGATTTCAATGACAAATGTATGAACTAGATTGTGTGTATTTATCATACAAATAGCTTGAATATAGAAGCTGGGTTTTAATGGTGGTACAACCCTATATGCATATAGTACACCACAAGTAAAGATGCATGTTTTGAATCTGTGTATTAAAGAGATTTGTCTTATTCAGATGGATTTTGATAGTAATATGATGATTTGTTATCATGGCCGCACATGAATATTTCAATGGGGTTTTCTTTGGCTGCAGTTGGGTGTCTTTGCTTATGAAATCCAATCCTATTCAATAAATAATATAAGCAACAACAGTATACAAATTCTTAAACTATTATAAATGTGTATATGGATTCCAGGTGTCCAATCTTGTATAATAAATGTGGTCATCACAATATATTAAGTCATATGTCATCCTTGCCCATTTTTGTAGAAAATAAATAAGATATTCGAATCTGTGTATATTTGATAGAATTCTTTTTTTTTGTTATGTTGAATTGAACAAAGTGGCCTGCCCATGATTCGTGTATATATGTATATGTGACAAATTGGTTTGTGAACCAAGTATACGCTAGAGACTATTGATTTACTGTTATGGCTTGAATTTCACAAATGTGTTGCATGTATTTTGACTGTGTGATAAGTGAATAAGGGACACATGACTTGTTATACGTGAAATGTGTGGCTCATGTGTATGAGGTACTGACTGTTATCGGTAATCCTTTTAGGACGTGTTTGTGCAACTGTTAGTCAAGTAAACAATCAAACCGAGCAAAACCAAGGTGAGTTCACAACATTCGAGCATGCGTCCCAGTGGTTGGGGACAGTCAGTGGTTTGGGTAAAAACGGGTATATTGGTTAATATTTGTAACAACTGTGCTTGTAATCACTATGAACAGTTCTGTTATCAATAAAACAATGTTACTTGATCACAATGTTTGTTTTGTTATGTTTTACATTTTTCATGTTTTGACTTTTTGTGTAATTTCAAACTCTATATCGCTTTCTGGAGAGTTATACGCAAACTGATGCGTAAGCGTAATCAGTTTAATGCGAGAAATACTCCGGAACATCAACATATACTTAACATACCTTAAATAACCCTTACATAACTTAGAAATGAGTTTTGAAGGCTTTGGTATGTCAAAAACAAGTTAGTTCGCTTACAGGGACTAAACTTGACAAACTGCGAAAGTATGACGATTCGTACTGGAACAGACATTCCGGAACTTGATCATAAGTTAAACATACCCTAAATATCCTTTACATAGCTTAGAAATATGCTTTGAGGGGTACGGTATGCTAAAATAAACTTTATGCTCATTCAGGGACTAAAAGTGTCAAAAAGTGCACACGTTTGCACTTTCGCGCATATCTTACGTTCTGAATACATCCGGACATCCAAAAATTTATGTAAGCACTAAAATATTTTATTTTAGTGTTTGGCATAAGAAAAATCCATTCGTCGCGTCATTTGGATCGTTTTTCGCGCTTATGCGCATACCGTCGTAATTAAGCGAACATCGCGATCGTACGACCAAACGAACCGACATCCGAGATATTTTTGAGCATTTTTCATGTTTCCTATACTTTAACATCCTTGTGAAGCTTAAAAATGGGCTTGACGGGTGTTAGAAGTGCCAAAACACGACGATACGCGCACAGGAACCAAAACTGCAAAACTGCTAAAATAATAAAAAAAGATAGAAAAAAAAATATATATATAAAAAAATGCATAAACTCTTTTGTTCAGCCCTTAACACCTCCCAAAGGCCAAATGACACTTGTTAAACTCCTATGGTGTCCATTTTTAGCCACCACAACTTTGTGACAAGTGTACGGCTCGGATCGTGGCACGATATTCAAGAAACGATCCTAACGGCTCTACTTTTCCTATAAATACCCATCACATTTTCACCTCATTCCTCACAAATCTGATTAAAAGTGCTCTAAGTTGAAGCAAATCACTTCATACCTGAGCTACTCGATCAAGATTTACTAGCGGGGACCCTTTGTAAGTGTTCCTTCGTTCTTTTATCGCTTTTATAGCCCGAAAGTCGAACTATGTTTGACTTTCTGCATTGACCAGTTTATGGTCGATGCGAAGTTCGTTTGAACTTCATAACGTGAGCGTGATCACGATGGTTATAGTCCCTAGTGACTATACCTACTGATTACCACGTTATCTAGGCTCAGTGACGAGCCGTAGTTTCGGGCAGAATACGTATTCTTGCGTATTTTGTAACCAAACTACTCGTGAGCATCAAAACCGTTTGTTTTGATGCCAAACCTGTTTTCTAAACTTAGTTAAGCATGTTCTAACATGCTTAGCTCGTCACTTTTAGTATAGTGCTTAGATAGGGTCGTAAGGTAAGCGATCTAAACGATCGCTTATACTTTCGAACCCGACCCATTTGGTCGATCATTAGGATCCGACCAAACACATTAGGTGACCATAGTTGTAACCTTCCGAGGTTATACCTTGAGGTCACAAATGTTAGGCGTTCCAAACGCGTTTTACGCGAACGACGCGTTAAGGTAGCATAAGCTACCTAAACGGGTCGTAATGGGTCACAAGCACTTAGGTTAAGTTTCGTCTTAGTATGTAGGGTTTGTTAAACCATATCACACGAGTTCCTATACTCGTTTGGTTTACGAAACCTCATTCTATCCGATCTTCCGATTTAGGTCCGGTTTATTAACATAGTTACCTATATTAGGTGCCGTTTGATTCCGAGATCTATAGCATTACTTGGTGGTTATCTTTTGACAACTGAGCAATCTCAAGTGAGTACATAGACCCCTCTTTTACTGTTTTCCAAACTGTTTTGGGGTGGAACACATGTGCCTACTTGTTACTTTCCTGTTTTCCAGTTTTCACATCATACACTGCTATGTTCGTTAGTACATTATAGTACATGATTTCATTACATCTTATGCTAGGTGTGCCCATTGTGTGCATTACTTGGTACATTGTTTTACATTACATTTCATGCTAGGTATGCCCATTGTGTGCATTACTTAGTACATCGTTTTACATGACATTTCATGCTAGGTGTGCCCATTGTGTGCATTACTTAGTACATCGTTTTACATGACATTTCATGCTAGGTGTGCCCATTGTGTGCATTACTTAGTACATCGTTTTACATGACATTTCATGCTAGGTATGCCCATTGTGTGCATTACTTAGTACATCGTTTTACATGACATTTCACGCTATGTATGTTCATTTGATTACATACTTAGTGCATTGTTTTCACATGCTCACATTTTGTTATGACATTTGGTTTGTTTACATGGGACAATATATCCATTAACATTAGCTACGCCGTTCGTTAGTAGGTAGTGGTACCATAGGAATTGACAACTCCCGTTCCGGACATCCCAGGGTAAGGGGACAGAAAGGAATGACCGAATTCGTTGACATTAAGACAGATAGACCTTTAATTTGTTTAAAGGGTTTTATCACCACAGTCGCCAGGCTTGGATGTATGCATTTTTACAATACCACATAAATGTTCATATTAAATAGTTGCATGCATTTACACAAAACATAGCTTTGATTTAAACCAAGTTTTACTTCAATATCTTGTTTTTGTGCATATGGTTTAGTTGAGACATTTCACTTGCCATACATGACATTTTGACATCGACATTTTACACAAAGACATTTGACAAAGGCAATTGACATAGACATTTGACATGGATATTTGACATAGACATTTGACATGATTTACTTTTGACACATAACATGTTTGACAATTGTTTCACACTATATGATTTACATCTTGACATGAACACTTGACATATCATTCAATACATTTGACAATTGGTTTAAACATAGACTTTTTACATTGTTTGGTTTGGTTTGATTAAGTGATTAAGTAACGATGCGTGTGTAATATGATACAAGCATGGTGGATACGCCGCTGGTACTTCCTATATATAAGTGTTTGTATGGTATTACATGTCGTAACGTTATTTGAATCATTTCAATATTGAGAAATAGAACATTTTATACAAATAACATACTTTTCACAAGACATTGATTTACAAACAACTTATCTTATACAAACACATTTTTACATGGTTATCTATTTAACCTGACATTTACTTATACATATCATCTGATCTTATTGTTTTCAAATGATTTACACGACAAAGCAAATAACAAGGTTCATGACTAAACATTTTCTCAAACATAAGTCATGAATCTTATTTTCACAAAACCTATGTATCTCACAGGCATTTTTATGCTGACGTACCTATTTTCACATGTGTTTTCAGGTGCTTTTCCATAGGGTGTTGATCATGATACTAGGGCGGACCTGTGCCTTAGAGACTTTAAAAGAAGATAGACTATGTTTAAATATGTTCTGAACTCTTTAATTTCCTGTTTGAAACAATGTAACACCTTTGTTTATAAATAAAATACAACTTTGCATGCCATGGTTATGAAACAATTAATTCTGTTGCAACACTCCCCGATGTTTCCGCCACGCTTTGCATGTTATACGTGGTCGGGGTGTGACAGAAGAGTTGGTATCAGAGCCAATGGTTATAGGGAATTAGGTTATTAGTAATGCTTTGACCTAGACTATAACTTTCTAGGACCCTAACACAAGTTATCTTGTGTTTAGATCTTAAAACATGTACATCACCTATCCTTAGGTGATTATCAAAACAAGGAACCAAAAATTTTTCCGAAACGATTTTTGAAAAACAATCATCTGTTTTTGGATGATTTATTACAAGGTTTTGAACCCTCTGTTATATGGTTTTGAACCCTTTTCAGTTTGGTTTTTGGCCTTGTGCCTTCAAATTTTCAAAATCCCGTCAAACGTTTTGGGTTTTAAATAATGTGAACATGTGCAAACTGGAAGGGTGAATGCCTGTATTCTGGGTTTTCTGTCTAGGCAAGCACTTCGTATACATCTCAACCAGACGCGAGACCAGTTGTGCTTACCTGGGAATTCTTGGAGTGAGTGTTCACTTATAGGCGAGCATGTCTTCATTATACATTATTTTTGACCCATTTACTTTGATTAGTCACTGTGAGTCGTTTGTTTGCTTTGTGATACGGACGAATGACCACCATCTATGCTGTTTGCAATTCTTGTTTTTATCATCTCATTCTTTTCATCCAATCATCTCACTCGTTTCTTTTCATGTTTTCCTCTTTTAGAATGCCTCCTCGACGCGAGAATCAGATAGCTACTGCCGAGCTGGCAGAAATTATTGCACAGCAGATGGCTGCTCAGTTTCCAAATCTCTTTGCTCAATGGAATCAAGCCAACAACAACAACAATGTCCCATGCAAATACAAGGATTTTAACCAGGCTAAACCACTCAAGTTTAGTGGTTCTGAGGGAGCGACTGGGCTTCTTCAGTGGTTCGAGAGCATAGAGAATACTTTTCGCCATGTGCAGTGTCCGGATAATCGCAAGGTCGAGTTCTCCTCGAGCGTATTTCAGAAGAGGGCTTTGACATGGTGGAACGGGGTTATGAGAGACCGGGGTGCAGAAGTTGCTCTCGCGCAGACATGGGCTGAACTTAGAGCCCTTATGATGAGGGAATTTTGTCCTCGTCATGAGCAGCGAGCTTTGGAGAAAGAGTTTGATGTATTGAAGCAAGATAGTGGTGAGCACAGGGCTTATACTGATCGGTTTGAAGAGTTGAGTCTGCTTTGCCCAACAATGGTCACCCCACTCGACAAGGCTATCGAGAGACACATCGATGGTCTACCTGACTCGGTACAAGACATTCTTACTGGTAGTAACCCTGCCACACTTCGTCAGGCGATCGAGCTATCTGCGACATTGACTGAGTCGCAGATTAGAAAGGGAAAGCTACACAGGAAGGGTGACAAGGGCAAGAAGCAGTCGGCTGACAAGGAAGATAGCAAGAAAGGTCAAAACTTGAATGGAAAGAACTCTAGTTCTTCGAAGAGGTCAAAGAAGCGTAAGGCTTCTCAAAATTTTGCTATCACTGCTCAAGCTAACCAGGTAGCTCTCAACCAACCCGCACAGCCTCCAGCAAAGAAACCCTATTCAGGGAATGCACCTTTGTGCAATAGATGCAACAGTCACCACCAGCCACAACTTCCATGCCGTTTCTGTACTAACTGTGGGAAATCAGGCCATCTCGCCAATTTTTGTCGATCTGCTCAGAATCCCGCGGTTCAGAACCCGGCTCAACAAGTTGCTCAGCCTCCTGCTCCACAACAGGGTCAGGCTGCAAGACCACAATACCCACCGGGTGCTTGTTACAATTGTGGGGATCTGACCCACTACAGGAACCGGTGCCCAAGGCTAGCCAACCAGAACCAGAACCAGAATCCAACTCCGGCTCGAGGCCGAGTTTTTAACATGAATGCCCAAGAGGCACAGGCTGACGATAATGTGGTGAACGGTACGTTCTTTATTAATAATCAGCCTGCATCTGTTCTTTTCGATTCCGGTGCCGATAAAAGTTTCGTGTCTTTGTCCTTTGAGCAAATGCTTCGCGTGTCTAGAACGAAACTAGGCAAATCTTTGACAGTAGAGGTTGCTAGTGGTGAACCCATTATTCTTGATTCTGTTCTTCACAACTGCCAGTTGAATCTTAACGACCATCTTTTTCCTATTGACCTCGCGCCTATGCAACTTGGAAGCTTCGACGTTATTGTGGGAATGGATTGGTTATCCAAGCATCACGCAGAGATAGTTTGTTCTAAGAAGATTGTTCGTGTGCCGCTTTCGACAGGCGAGATCCTGCAGGTTCAAGGTGAGAAGCCTATCGGTGGTCTCAGACTCATGTCTTGTTTTAAAGCTCGAAAGTATCTGCAGAAGAACTATGTGGCTTTCTTAGCACATGTTACAGAAGATAAAGGCAAGGGTAAGTCTATTTCAGATATTCCTGTCGTTCGGGATTATTCTGAAGTGTTCCCTGAAGATTTACCTGGTCTACCTCCAGCACGCCAAGTCGAGTTCCGCATTGATCTCGTACCTGGTGCAAATCCCATTGCCAGAGCTCCATATCGTCTTGCACCGTCTGAGATGCAAGAGTTGTCTAAACAGCTTCAGGAACTCTCTGACAAAGGTTTTATCCGTCCTAGCTTTTCACCTTGGGGTGCTCCCGTTCTTTTTGTCAAGAAGAAGGATGGATCCTTTAGAATGTGTATCGATTATCGTGAGCTTAACAAGCTTACCATCAAGAATCGATATCCTCTACCTCGCATAGACGACCTCTTTGATCAGTTACAAGGTGCTTCTTATTTTTCGAAGATTGATCTGCGATCTGGATATCATCAACTTCGGGTGCAAGAAGAAGACATTCCGAAGACAGCATTCCGTACTCGTTATGGACATTACGAGTTCACAGTCATGCCATTCGGTTTGACTAATGCTCCTGCTGTTTTCATGGACTTAATGAATAGGGTCTGCAAACCTTATTTGGATCAGTTCGTCATTGTTTTTATTGACGACATCTTGATATACTCTAAGACACGAGCTGATCACGAGCAGCATCTTCGTCTTACTCTGGAACTCCTGAAGAAAGAGCAACTTTTCGCCAAATTCTCCAAGTGCGAATTTTGGCTTAAAGAAGTTCAATTTTTGGGACACATTATCAACGAACGAGGTGTTCATGTAGATCCCTCCAAGATCAGTGCGATTAAGGATTGGGATACGCCTACTACTCCTACTGAAGTTCGTTCTTTTCTTGGTCTAGCGGGTTATTATCGCCGCTTCATTGAGAACTTCTCTAAGATTGCAGTTCCTCTAACTGCTCTAACTCAGAAGAAAATGCCCTTTTTCTGGGGATTCAAACAAGAGGAAGCTTTTCAACACTTGAAGCAGAAGCTTTGCGATGCGCCTGTTCTATCATTGCCTGAGGGTGATGATGATTTTGTTGTGTATTGTGATGCATCGAAATTGGGTCTTGGCTGTGTTCTTATGCAAAGGAACAAAGTCATAGCTTATGCATCGAGGCAGTTGAAGATACATGAGAAGAACTACACCACTCATGATCTTGAGTTGGGTGCAGTTGTCTTTGCTCTCAAGATCTGGAGACACTATTTGTACGGTACAAAATGTGTGGTTTTCACTGACCACAAAAGTCTTCAGCACATCTTCAACCAGAAAGAACTCAACATGAGACAACGACGTTGGGTCGAACTCCTAAACGACTATGACTGCGAAATTCGCTACCATCCTGGTAAGGCGAATGTCGTAGCCGATGCATTAAGTCGTAAGGAACGTACTAAGCTTCATTGTGTACGTGTTCAATCTGTTATTCAAGCTCGATCCGATATTCAAGCCCGCATTTTGCAGGCTCAACAATCTTGTGTTGCACAAGGTTTGATGGATAAGGAATTTCCTTACCACATAACACCTGCTCTGGAACTGAAGGACAATGGATCGTATTACTTCATGGACCGTTTGTGGGTCCCAAGCCAGAATGATCTTCGTACCTTGCTTATGGATGAAGCCCATAAGTCTCGTTATTCCATTCATCCGGGCTCAGATAAGATGTATAAGGATCTTCGTATGCACTATTGGTGGCCTGGTATGAAGAAAGACATTGCCTTATACGTATCCAAATGCCTTACTTGTCTTAAGGTTAAGGCTGAACATCAGCGTCCTTCGGGTTTATTGGAGCAACCAGAGATCCCAGTTTGGAAATGGGAAAACATTACTATGGATCTTGTTACCAAACTCCCGCGCACAAAGAAAGGTCATGATGCCATCTGGGTAGTCGTTGATCGTCTTACAAAGTCAGCGCATTTCTTGCCAATCCGCGAGGATTTTCCTACTGACAGACTTGCTCAAATCTATGTAGATGAAATTGTAGCTCGACATGGTGTTCCGTTGAACATCATTTCTGACAGAGATGCTCGTTTCACTTCTCATTTTTGGAGAACCATGCAATCTGCCATGGGGACCCAACTTAATCTGAGCACAGCTTATCATCCGCAAACGGATGGTCAATCTGAGAGAACAATCCAGACTCTGGAGGATATGCTAAGAGCTTGTGTGATCGATTTTGGTGGTAGCTGGGATTCACATCTGAAATTGATTGAATTCTCCTACAACAACAGTTATCACACTAGCATCAAAATGGCTCCTTTCGAAGCTCTCTATGGTCGAAAATGTCGTTCACCAGTCTGCTGGAATGAGATTGGCGAGGCTCAACTTACTGGACCTGCCCTCATTTTAGAGACAACTGACAAGGTCAAGAAAGTTCGTGATAACCTTCAGGCAGCTAGAAACCGTCAGAAGATTTACGCGGACCCAAAACGCAAAGCCTTGGAATTTCAAATCGGTGATCGAGTATTACTTAAGGTCTCACCTTGGAAAGGTGTGATCAGATTTGGAAAGAAAGGAAAACTTGCACCTAGATACGTTGGACCATTCAAGATCGTCGAAAGAATCGGAAAGGTAGCCTACAGACTTGAGTTACCTCCTGAACTTGGAAATGTTCATCCAACTTTTCACATATCAAATCTCAAGAAGTGTATAGCTGAAGAGAACTTCTCCATACCGCTTGACGAAATTCGTGTTGGCAAAACACTGAAATTTGTTGAGAAGCCAGTGGAAATCATGGAACGTGAAGTCAAGTGGCTTAAACGCAAGCGCATTCCTTTGGTCAAAGTTCGCTGGGAAGCTAAACGTGGACCCGAGTTTACTTGGGAACGCGAAGATCAAATGAAAGCGAAATATCCACATCTTTTTCCACGAGTTTCCTCTAAATAAATTTCGGGACGAAATTTCCACAAGTAGGGGAGACTGTAACAACTGTGCTTGTAATCACTATGAACAGTTCTGTTATCAATAAAACAATGTTATTTGATCACAATGTTTGTTTTGTTATGTTTTACATTTTTCATGTTTTGACTTTTTGTGTAATTTCAAACTCTATATCGCTTTCTGGAGAGTTATACGCAAACTGATGCGTAAGCGTAATCAGTTTAATGCGAGAAATACTCCGGAACATCAACATATACTTAAAATACCTTAAATAACCCTTACATAACTTAGAAATGAGTTTTGAAGGCTTTGGTATGTCAAAAACAAGTTAGTTCGCTTACAGGGACTAAACTTGACAAACTGCGAAAGTATGACGATTCGTACTGGAACAGACATTCCGGAACTTGATCATAAGTTAAACATACCCTAAATATCCTTTACATAGCTTAGAAATATGCTTTGAGGGGTACGGTATGCTAAAATAAACTTTATGCTCATTCAGGGACTAAAAGTGTCAAAAAGTGCACACGTTTGCACTTTCGCGCATATCTTACGTTCTGAATACATCCGGACATCCAAAAATTTATGTAAGCACTAAAATATTTTATTTTAGTGTTTGGCATAAGAAAAATCCATTCGTCGCGTCATTTGGATCGTTTTTCGCGCTTATGCGCATACCGTCGTAATTAAGCGAACATCGCGATCGTACGACCAAACGAACCGACATCCGAGATATTTTTGAGCATTTTTCATGTTTCCTATACTTTAACATCCTTGTGAAGCTTAAAAATGGGCTTGACGGGTGTTAGAAGTGCCAAAACACGACGATACGCGCACAGGAACCAAAACTGCAAAACTGCTAAAATAATAAAAAAAAATAGAAAAAAAAAATATATATAAAAAAATGCATAAACTCTTTTGTTCAGCCCTTAACACCTCCCAAAGGCCAAATGACACTTGTTAAACTCCTATGGTGTCCATTTTTAGCCACCACAACTTTGTGACAAGTGTACGGCTCGGATCGTGGCACGATATTCAAGAAACGATCCTAACGGCTCTACTTTTCCTATAAATACCCATCACATTTTCACCTCATTCCTCACAAATCTGATTAAAAGTGCTCTAAGTTGAAGCAAATCACTTCATACCTGAGCTACTCGATCAAGATTTACTAGCGGGGACCCTTTGTAAGTGTTCCTTCGTTCTTTTATCGCTTTTATAGCCCGAAAGTCGAACTATGTTTGACTTTCTGCATTGACCAGTTTATGGTCGATGCGAAGTTCGTTTGAACTTCATAACGTGAGCGTGATCACGATGGTTATAGTCCCTAGTGACTATACCTACTGATTACCACGTTATCTAGGCTCAGTGACGAGCCGTAGTTTCGGGCAGAATACGTATTCTTGCGTATTTTGTAACCAAACTACTCGTGAGCATCAAAACCGTTTGTTTTGATGCCAAACCTGTTTTCTAAACTTAGTTAAGCATGTTCTAACATGCTTAGCTCGTCACTTTTAGTATAGTGCTTAGATAGGGTCGTAAGGTAAGCGATCTAAACGATCGCTTATACTTTCGAACCCGACCCATTTGGTCGATCATTAGGATCCGACCAAACACATTAGGTGACCATAGTTGTAACCTTCCGAGGTTATACCTTGAGGTCACAAATGTTAGGCGTTCCAAACGCGTTTTACGCGAACGACGCGTTAAGGTAGCATAAGCTACCTAAACGGGTCGTAATGGGTCACAAGCACTTAGGTTAAGTTTCGTCTTAGTATGTAGGGTTTGTTAAACCATATCACACGAGTTCCTATACTCGTTTGGTTTACGAAACCTCATTCTATCCGATCTTCCGATTTAGGTCCGGTTTATTAACATAGTTACCTATATTAGGTGCCGTTTGATTCCGAGATCTATAGCATTACTTGGTGGTTATCTTTTGACAACTGAGCAATCTCAAGTGAGTACATAGACCCCTCTTTTACTGTTTTCCAAACTGTTTTGGGGTGGAACACATGTGCCTACTTGTTACTTTCCTGTTTTCCAGTTTTCACATCATACACTGCTATGTTCGTTAGTACATTATAGTACATGATTTCATTACATCTTATGCTAGGTGTGCCCATTGTGTGCATTACTTGGTACATTGTTTTACATTACATTTCATGCTAGGTATGCCCATTGTGTGCATTACTTAGTACATCGTTTTACATGACATTTCATGCTAGGTGTGCCCATTGTGTGCATTACTTAGTACATCGTTTTACATGACATTTCATGCTAGGTATGCCCATTGTGTGCATTACTTAGTACATCGTTTTACATGACATTTCACGCTATGTATGTTCATTTGATTACATACTTAGTGCATTGTTTTCACATGCTCACATTTTGTTATGACATTTGGTTTGTTTACATGGGACAATATATCCATTAACATTAGCTACGCCGTTCGTTAGTAGGTAGTGGTACCATAGGAATTGACAACTCCCGTTCCGGACATCCCAGGGTAAGGGGACAGAAAGGAATGACCGAATTCGTTGACATTAAGACAGATAGACCTTTAATTTGTTTAAAGGGTTTTATCACCACAGTCGCCAGGCTTGGATGTATGCATTTTTACAATACCACATAAATGTTCATATTAAATAGTTGCATGCATTTACACAAAACATAGCTTTGATTTAAACCAAGTTTTACTTCAATATCTTGTTTTTGTGCATATGGTTTAGTTGAGACATTTCACTTGCCATACATGACATTTTGACATCGACATTTTACACAAAGACATTTGACAAAGGCAATTGACATAGACATTTGACATGGATATTTGACATAGACATTTGACATGATTTACTTTTGACACATAACATGTTTGACAATTGTTTCACACTATATGATTTACATCTTGACATGAACACTTGACATATCATTCAATACATTTGACAATTGGTTTAAACATAGACTTTTTACATTGTTTGGTTTGGTTTGATTAAGTGATTAAGTAACGATGCGTGTGTAATATGATACAAGCATGGTGGATACGCCGCTGGTACTTCCTATATATAAGTGTTTGTATGGTATTACATGTCGTAACGTTATTTGAATCATTTCAATATTGAGAAATAGAACATTTTATACAAATAACATACTTTTCACAAGACATTGATTTACAAACAACTTATCTTATACAAACACATTTTTACATGGTTATCTATTTAACCTGACATTTACTTATACATATCATCTGATCTTATTGTTTTCAAATGATTTACACGACAAAGCAAATAACAAGGTTCATGACTAAACATTTTCTCAAACATAAGTCATGAATCTTATTTTCACAAAACCTATGTATCTCACAGGCATTTTTATGCTGACGTACCTATTTTCACATGTGTTTTCAGGTGCTTTTCCATAGGGTGTTGATCATGATACTAGGGCGGACCTGTGCCTTAGAGACTTTAAAAGAAGATAGACTATGTTTAATTATGTTCTGAACTCTTTAATTTCCTGTTTGAAACAATGTAACACCTTTGTTTATAAATAAAATACAACTTTGCATGCCATGGTTATGAAACAATTAATTCTGTTGCAACACTCCCCGATGTTTCCGCCACGCTTTGCATGTTATACGTGGTCGGGGTGTGACAATATTCTCACCTATCATTTTTGTAAGTCCCTTATTCGGGTATTAGTTGGTAGCGCTACTTAGGTTTGGCACCCTCACACCGCTCCTGGATAGGACGGATGTGAACTAATGACCCAGTCGGGCCCAGTACTAGATAGGAGTACGTGGGATAGGGCAGTCATGTACATCAGGAGCCGTCTTGTTCGGAATTGAGATATTAACAATATTACTTGCATTGGTTATTGAACTGTTTTACATACAACTGGTAACAAACGTTTTCTAAAACTGTGAACTCGCCAGCTTTGTCTGATACACTTGTTACGTGCTCGCAGGTCGTTAGGTACTTGGGAACGGGAACTTGCTGGCTGGAGGGCGTGAGTGGTCATGGTTGCATTGATGGGTTTATTTATCAAACATTATTTACTATGGTTGTTTGGAAAGTATTTACATTATGATACGTTAACGCTTCCGCTGAACTTGATGGTTTTTGAACTACTTTTATTTGGATTTTATTACTATTAAATGATGAAACTTTATTTTAAACTTGTGATTCAATGTAATTGGTGGCTCATTGCTAGTCGTCACACGCCTAACAGGGACACTCCCTAGGTGGTAATTTGAGGGTGTGACAATACTAGACTTTACCTTGCTACTAATCTTTTGACGTCAGGATCAGGGTTAGATTTCTTTGTTTTTCTTCTAGGGTTTTGTTGTCAATTCGTTTGGGTGTATTTATTATTTGTGTTTTTCTGATCGTTGCATGGTTCTAGAGTTATTGTGGAATGGATTATAGTACTTTCATAACGGCGGATATGGATGCAAGACATGTCAAGCCGCCGGATATTTTGTCTTCCTCGTTAAACCCTAATAAGGGTTTTGCTTCTAGATTACTGAATATTGACGGCAAAACATTATGTCCGCGTAGGGGTGTTTTATCTGATCAACAACAGGGACAGAGGGTAATCAATGTCATAGATGAACTTTCCAAGATCACAACTCCAGTTGATCATGATGCTGATGGCCACGATGTGGATAAAGTGAAGACTAATGTTGTGCATGATGATGTGTTCTGGGAAGCTAATAAAGGGGAAAAATCAGGCTCGTATGCTGAAAAGGTACAATCTAATCGTAAAAAAAGGGAGGTAAATTTCAGACTTTTGGAACCAAAGGAAACTAGAGATGATGCTGATATTGTTATACCGAAAGAGGTTGTTCAGCAGGTGCAAGATAAATTCGATAATGTCCTTTATGGTTATTTTTTAGGGAATAGATTGCCTTTTCCTGTGGTTGAGTATTATGCAAAGAATGTTTGGGCAAAGTTTGGATTTTCAAAACTTATGATGAACATGGCAGGTTTCTTTTTCTTTAAGTTTGATTCGAAGGATGGATTGACTAAGGTGTTGGAGGGAGGACCATGGCTAATACGAAAAGTACCATTATTTCTGAACATATGGTCTCCGAAGGTTACACTTAAGAAAGATAGTATCAAGACCGTTCCAATATGGGTTAAATTGCATAATGTGCCGATTTCAGTTTATACTGATGATGGTCTGAGCTTGTTGGCTTCGAAGCTAGGGGTCCCTAAAAGGTTAGATTCTTATACAGCGGATATGTGTGTTGAAAACTGGGGTAGGAGTAGTTATGCTCGTGCGATGATTGAGATAAATGCTGACAACGACCTTAAGGATCACATTACTGTAGCTATACCTAAAATGGATGAGGATGGGTTTATTATGGAACGGGTTAAAGTTGAATATGAGTGGAGGCCGTTGCGTTGTAGTGCATGCTGTTTATTTGGGCATGATGATAATACCTGTAGCAAGAAACCTAGTGGTAAGGATAAAATGGTTACTGTTGATGAGGAGGGGTTTGTTACTGATAAAAGGAAGATGGCGAGGTATTCTTTCCCTCAAAAAAAGCAGAAACCGAAGGTTATGTATAGACCTAAGACTAATAAATACCATGCAAGTACATCTGGATCGAAGGGGGATAATTCAAGGGCTACGAACACTAATGTGCAGGTGTCAAATTCTTTTGCGGTGCATGATAATGATAACAATAATGAGAAAAGGGAACCGACTAGAGTCAAATCAACGATTGATGAAAATCATGGAACCCGAATACAACAACCTGATGAAGTTAAAGAGTTGAATCCGACAGAGATGGCTGAGTTTATGAGTGGAAATCTGAACAATCAAACTTCTGAGGGGGCAAGCACTCCCGTTGACAATGGTTTTAATGGGTAGTTTAGCTGCTTGGAACATAAGGGGTCTGAACCAACCCCTGAAACAAAGTGAGGTTCGCCATTTTATTGCTGAGAATCATTTAAGTGTTTGTGCAATTTTAGAGTCTCATGTGGAAGTTAATAAGCTGGATAAGATATGCGAAAAAGTGTTTCGGAATTGGAAGTGGACATCGAATGGAGGTATGTGTAGTAGAGGTACGAGGGTGATATTGGGATGGAATGCAGATGATATTGATCTTATGGTTATATCCCAATCAGACCAGGTTATTCATGCTCAGGTATTGTTAAAATCGGTCAAAAAGAAGATATTTTGTTCTTTTGTGTATGCGGAAAACAAATATCAAGATAGGAGAAGCTTGTGGGCTGATTTGTGTAATTTTAAAGGCATCACTCATGATGACCCTTGGGTTGTTATGGGTGATTTCAATGCAGCTTTGAATATGGAGGATTTTACAATGGGGCCGTCTTCACACACAATAGCTATGCGAGAATTCTATGAGTGTATTCAAGAGGCAGAATTGGTTGATGTTAAGAGTCATGGGTTGCATTATACTTGGAACCAAAAACCGAAGGATGGGGTAGGAATGTTAAAGAAGATCGACCGTATTATGGGTAACATCAAACTGTTGGATGTTTTCTCGGACGCTTATGCTATGTTTCAGCCTTTTCGGGTTTCAGATCATGCTCCTGCTATCCTGAAGTTATTCTCTATGTCTACGGTTCGTCCTAAATCGTTTAAATTCCCAAATTTTATTGTCACAAAGCCTGAGTTTAGCCAAGTTGTTGTGTCTGAATGGAACAAAACCGTGGAGGGAGCTACCATGTTTTCTGTGGTTAAGAAAATGAAGAGTTTGAAACCACACTTTAGAAGAATATTGCGTAATCAAGGTAATCTCCATAAGAGAGTTACTGATTTACGGAATGAGCTGGACCAGATTCAAAAACAGGTGGAAGCTCATCCTTTTGATGCTGCTATTCCGTCTTCGGAAACTATATGTTTGCGAGATTTCAAATCAGCGGTTTATGATGAGGAGTGTTTCTTGAAACAAAAATCTAAAGTGCAATGGTTATGTGCGGGCGATTCAAATACTTCCTATTTTCATAATTGCGTGAAGAGTAGGAATGCTAGAAATAAAATCAGTTGCATTAAGGATACGAATGGAAACCAGTATGAGGGAGTGGATGTCGCGTCTGTGTTGTTAACTCATTATTCAGGTTTCATGGGTACGGAAGATCAAGTGAATAGCTTGGATGATGCAGATTTGTTTGTTAATGTCTTACAACAGAATGTGGCGGAGAATATGGTGAGACAGGTTACTGATGATGAAGTTAAACAGGCCATGTTCAGTATAGGTGAGAATAAGGCCCCAGGTCCGGACGGATACACTTCAGCTTTTTTTAAAAATGCCTGGAATATTGTGGGCGGTGAAGTGACAAAGGCGGTGTGTGAATTCTTTAATAATGGCCAAATTCTAAAGCAAATTAATCATACGATATTAGCATTGGTGCCAAAGATTGATACCCCAAATACGGTTCTTGATTACAGGCCAATATCATGTTGCAATGTGATATACAAGTGTATTAGCAAAATAATCACTGATAGGTTGAAGGGGGGCTTGGGGACGCTTGTGAATATCAACCAGTCGGCGTTTGTTCCGGATAGAAAGATATCTGATAATATCCTTGTTACGCAAGAGCTGATGCATAATTATCATGTGGATCGTGGTCCTCCGAGGTGTGCTTTGAAGATTGATATCCAGAAAGCTTATGATATTGTAAGCTGGTCGTTTTTAGAAGCTATTTTATACCGGTTCGGTTTTCACCGGAAAATGGTTTCTTGGATTATGGCGTGTGTCACAACGGTTTCCTATTCGATTACTGTAAATGGTGAGTTGCATGGTTATTTTTCGGGGAAACGGGGCCTTCGTCAAGGTGATCCAATGTCCCCGTACCTTTTCACGTTGATTATGGAGGTGCTATCTCTCATGTTTCAAAAGATGGCTTTAAACCCTGATTTCAAGTTCCACAGTCACTGTTCTAAACAAAAGATTATCAACGTCTCTTTTGCTGATGATTTATTTGTTTTTGTGAATGGGGATACGGGATCGGTTCAACTTATTCGGCATGTTTTGGAGAAATTTTCTAGTGTTTCGGGTCTGGTCCCTAGCTTGCCTAAGAGTACGATTTTTTTCTGCAATGTTCCAAGGCGAGTAAAAGAGGAGATTCTGGGTCTGTTGCCTTTTCGTGAGGGTGAACTCCCGGTTCGTTACCTCGGGGTTCCTTTAATCTCTACTAAGTTCGTTACCTCGGGGTTCCTTTTAGAGATTGTCGGGTTCTAGTGGAACACATGGAGAGGAAGATTGATAATTGGATGTCTAAATTGTTATCATTTGCGGGTCGATTGCAGCTCCTTAACTCTGTGCTTGCAGCTATGTATACATTTTGGGCCTCGGTATTTATTTTGCCGCAGCGTATAGTGAAGGATCTAGAAAAGAGAATGCGAAGGTTTCTATGGAATGGGGGGACTCCTGGGAGTATTCGGTCAAAAGTAGCATGGAAGGATGTTTGTCTGCCTAAGGAGGAGGGAGGGCTTGGAATCTGTAACACCTGTGCCTCCACGGCCATCAAACAAATACCAAACCAATGAAATATTATATTTCATACTTGGGATTTGTAAAAATATGTGTATCATTCTGCACATATCAATTCTCGTTCAATTCCAAACTCTAAATTCACTTTCTAGAAGGTTATACGCGCACCGATGCGTAGATATAACCAGTTTAATGCAACAAACACTCCGGAATAGTGAAATAGGCTTAACATACCTTAAATAACCTTTACATAACTTAGAAATAAGTTTTGAAGGCTTTGGTATGGCAAAACCAAGTTAATTCGCTTACAGGGACTAAAGTTGACAAACTGCGAAAGTATGCCAATTTGAACTGTAACAGACATTCCGGAACATGACCATAAGTTAAACATACCATAAATATCCTTTACATAGCTTAGAAATAGGCTTTGAGGGGTTCGGTGTGCTAAAATAAACTTTGGTGTCATTCAGGGACTAAAAGTGTCAAAAAGTGCACAAGTTTGCATTTTCGCGCATAACTTACGTTCTGAATACATCTGGACATCCAAAAATTTATGTAAGCATGACTACATTATATTTAAGTGTTCGCCTTAAGAAAAATCCATTCGTTGCGTCATTTGGATCGTTTTTCGCGCTTGTGCGCATTCCATCGTAATTAAGCGAACATCGCGATCGTACGGCCAAACGAACCGACATCTGAGACATTTTTGAACATGTTTTGAGTTCCCTATACTTTAACTTCATTTTAGAGCCTTGAAATGAGGTTAACGGGGTTCAAACGCATCGAAAATCGCTTAAAAGGGCTGCAGGGACTAAACCTGTCACTTTTGAAACAATTCTGAATCAGATAGGCACTAGCGTAGCGCTACGCGAGTGAGTATTCTGACCAGATTCAATGTTTTAATTACAAGTTGCAACCAATTAATCCTTAACCACATGTTTTTAGTTGATGTGTCACAAAGTTAAGGAGCATATGTGGCTCCATAACCTTTGTGACAAGTGTACGCACGAGATTAAGGCACGATAATCGACAAACGATCCTAACGGTGGACCGAATACTATAAATACCCATCCACCCTCAACCCCAAAACCCACAAATCTGATTAAGAAAGCTCTAAGTTGGAACCTTCGTTTCATACCTGAGCTATTTTGATCTTGGTTAGCATTCGGGGACCCTTCGTAAGTATTCTTTCGTTCTTTTCCTTATTTTTACTGCTTTTCGAGTCAGAAAGTCAAACTTTGTTTGACTTTCAGCGTTGACCAGTAATGGTCAATGCGAAGTTCGTTTGAACTTCGCAACGTGATTGTAATCACGATGGTTATAGTCCCTTGGGACTATGCCTACTGATTACCACGTTGCCTAGGGTCGTAGGGTAGGCGATCTAATAAATCGCCTATACCTTCGAACCCGACCCAGTTTGGTCGATCATTAGGATCCGACCAAATAGATTAGGTGACCATATTGTAGGGAATAACCTTCCGAGGTTATACCTTATGGTCACGGCGTTTAAGTAGTTGTATGATAGGTAGTTTATATGCCTTAGGTAAATTACCAAAATACCCTTTTCATACATAATTGGTAATTTAGCATATGTAACCTAAACTTTTGTCACGTAACTGATTATGTAACATGTTTAGGCATATAATACTTGTCATAGGACTAGTTAGGCGGTCCAAACGCGTTTCACGCGCACGACGCGTTAAAGTAGCATAAGCTTCCTAAACGGGTCGTAATGGGTCGTAAACAATTATGTTAAGTTTCATTTAGTCTGTAGGCTTTGTTAAACCAAATGACACGAGTCTCTACACTCGTTTGGTTTACGAAACCTCATTCTATCCAATCTTCCGATTTAGGTCCGGTTTATTAACATAGTTACCTATATTAGGTGCCGTTTGATTCCGAGATCTATAGCATTACTTGGTGGTTATCTTTTGCCAACTGAGCAATCTCAAGTGAGTACATAGACCCCTCTTTTACTGTTTTCCAAACTGTTTTGGGGTGGAACACATGTGCCTACTTGTTACTTTCATGCTTTCCTGTTTTCACATCATATACATGCTATGTTCGTTAGTACATTATAGTACATGATTTCAGATCATTTCCTGCTAGGTGTGCCCATTGTGTGCATACTTAGTACATTGTTTTACATGACATTTCCTGCTAGGTGTGCCCATTGTGTGCATTACTTAGTACATTGTTTTACATGACATTTCACGCTATGTATGTTCATTTGATTACATAATTAGTGCATTGTTTTCACATGTTTTCATTTTGGTATGACATTTGGTTTGTTTACATGGGACAATATATCCATTAACATTAGCTACGCCGTTCGTTAGTAGGTAGTGGTACCATAGGAATTGACAACTCCCGTTCCGGACATCCCAGGGTAAGGGGACAGAAAGGAATGACCGAATTCGTTGACATTAAGACAGATAGACCTTTAATTTGTTTAAAGGGTTTTATCACCACAGTCGCCAGGCTTGGATGTATGCATTTTCACAATACCACATAAATGTTCATATTAAATATTTGCATGCATTTACACAAAACATAGCTTTGATTTAAACCAAGTTTTAATTCAATACTTTGTTTTTGTGCATATGGTTTAGTTGAGACCTTTCACTTGCCATACATGACATTTTGACATAGACATTTGACTTGGATATTTGACATAGACATTTGACATGGATATTTGACATAGACATTTGACATGGATATTTGACATAGACATTTTGACATGATTTACATCTTGACATGAACATTTTACATTGTTTGGTTTGGTTTGATTAAGTGATTAAGTAACGATGCGTGTGTAATATGATACAAGCATGGTGGATACGCCGCTGGTACTTCCTATATATAAGTGTTTGTATGGTATTACATGTCGTAACGTTATTTGAATCATTCCAGTTTGAGACATAGAACATTTCATACAAATAACATACTTTTCCCAAGACATTGATTTATAAACAACTTATCTTATGTAAACACATTTTTCTTGGTTATTCATTTAACCTTACATTTATTTATACTTATCATCTGATCTTATCGTTTTTCAAATGATTTAAAAGACAAAGCAAATAACAAGGTTCATGACTAAACATTTTCTCAAACATAAGTCATGAATCTTATTTTCACAAAACCTATGTATCTCACAGGCATTTTTATGCTGACGTACCTATTTTCACATGTGTTTTTCAGGAGCTGTTGCATAAGATGTTCAAGATACACATAGACAGACTTGGGCTTTAGTGACAATAAAAGATGCAAGACTAGTTAATTATGTTGTATTTCTTTGTTTGTTAAGGCATAGTAACACTTTTAATCAATAAAACGAAACTTCAATATCCACGGTTGTGAAACATTAATTCTGTTACAACACTCCCCGATGTTTCCGCCACGTTTTGTATGTTCTACGTGGTCGGGGTGTGACAGAAAAGATGGTATCAGAGCCAATGGTTATAGGGAATTAGGTTATTAGTAATGCTTTGACCTAGTCTATAACCTTTCTAGGACCCTAACGCGAGTTTACTTGCGTTTAGTCATAAAACAATACCGTCACCTATCCTTAGGTGACGACCACAACAAGAACATAAATTTCTAAACCGCTTTGAAAACTAATCATCTGTTCTAGGATGATTGATTACTAGGTTTTGAACCCTCTATTGTAAGGTTTTGAACTCTCTATTATATGGTTTTGAACCCCTTTGAGTTTTCAAAATCTCGTCAAGGTTTTGGGTTTTAAATAATGTGAACACGTGCAAACTGGAAGGGTGAATGCCTGTATTCTGGGTTTTCTGGCTAGGCAAGCACTTCGTATACATCTCATCAGACGCGAGACCAGTTGTGCTTACCTGGGAATTCTTGGGATGAGTGTTCACCTATAGGCGAGCATGTCTTCGCGATACATTATTTTTGACCTATTTACTTTGATTTGTCACCATCTCATTTGTTTGCCTTAGGTAACAAACAAATGATCACAATTTTCATTCGTTACCATTCTGTATTGATTATCCAATAACCTTTCACTCATTTCTTCCTCTGTCTTTCATTTTCTTCTAGAATGTCTATTCCTCTTGGCACTGGTCAAATGCCCGAGCGAACAGCCAAATTTGTCCAGCAAATTGGCGAAGTGATTCAGAGGACTGTGGATTTAGGTATTGCCATGGCTCGTCTTAACAATGAAGCCTCTCGTCTCGACAATGAAGCCACTCAAGAGACACCAAAGGAAGCAGTAGTCAGGCTTGCAACAACATCAAGGAAGCGTAAGGCTTCAAGGAAACCCGCAGCGGTTACACCTAATCAAGCTGGACCTAGCCAAGTGGCAAGGCCACCAACTAGGAAGCCGTACTTAGGAACTGCTCCTAGGTGCAAGCGATGCAACGGTCATCATTCAAACCTCATACCCTGCTGGAAATGTACCTACTGTGGACGGCGGGGACATTTGGTCAACACATGCCGCTTTGCTATCCAGAACAAAGCTGTTGCAAATCTTGCTGCTACCCAACTCCAAGTCAACCCTACTCAAGCTCGTTTCCCGCGTGGTACTTGCTACAACTGTGGCGATACGAGCCATTTCAGGAATAACTGCCCGAAGATAGTCAGTGCAAATCCAACCCTCGGATGAGCATTTGGCTGAACAAAGGATGTTGCTGTCTTATGCCTTTGTTTCTTTTGTTTCGTGTATTGTGAAACAATATGTCTTGTTCATAAATAAAAAAATCGTTGTTCACAAATTCTGATATACAAGTATAGTTACATGTGTGTATGATTTTCCTATGATACCTGCATTAAGGAACTATGTTCCTTACAAACTACTCTTGTGATTCTCACTTCCAAGTGATCGCTCATAGTTTCCTCGAAAATTTTAAATACTCGTTTCACTCTAAGAAACAAAGTACAGAAAATTAAGTGACATTATGAGTAATCGTGCTTTTTGCACATCAGTACCTTTGAAATCCTTGGTTAAACAACTAAGGATATTTTCAAATCTCATACCCATTACGTTTTGATTTTTCAACATACACAGTACCAGTATTTCAAAACAATCTTCATGATCTCAAAACATTTCATATAGTTTGAAAACAATTTTTCTAGAAACATTGTCTATGTTATTTCAAAAACATTGGCCATGTTATCAAAACCAACCTTTCTAATTTCAAAATATTCCATATAGTCTGAAGACAATATTAACACAATACATTTTCTTATCAAGTGCATGATTTCGAAAAGCATCATCCATGTCTTTCAAAAAAAAACCTTATACATAATTTCAAAATTCATCTCGCATGATTTTAAAACATTTTTAAATATATCTATCTAATACACCTACTTTATGATTTCAAAAGTATTATATATAAGGTTTCAAAAACGTTAAACACAGTTTTTCTTAAAAGAACCCCATGCACAGTTTTCAAAAATATTTTCCTCGTACATTGACATAACCTTCAAATTCTGCTTCATATGTCGCCTTGACATATCTAGCATCTCAACTTCATAAGCATTTTACATCATGTTTTGACATAAGCACGTCCAGTGCAAGATTTCAAAACATCTTCAACTTCAAAAATCCATATGGGATCTTTTTATCTTCACATTTAGATCCTTGTGGATAATCATCATTCAAATCAGAGTCCTTAATTGGATTCCTTATGTACCTTAATTCGAACACTTCGGTTCCTAATAATCGAAATCGAATTTTCTTTTTGAATCTTTCTATCTTTATAGTTGGATTCTTGATAACGTTTAAAGTACCAAATGAAATCCACGGAATAGATTCCTAGTGTGCTTTAAATGCATGTACGCAATTAACAAGACAAGTTAACAAACAATTTTGTGGTTATGTGACTATGTGTTTACTCATCTTATGTTTTCTTTTATGCATTTTTGGTGTTTTTACTACTCTGGATATTCTTTATCCAAATCCTTGCAGGATCTTTCATATCTTCATATGAGGGATTCGTAGCAGGATATTCAAAAGGTACTACCTTTAATCCTTAAATGGGCTTCTATGTAATAGTTAAGACCCTTGGATTATATAGTACCACTCCATGATTCATAAGGGACCCTTTAGTGGTCTAGTCAAAAAGATTGATTCACAATTTGGTTAAAAAATGACATCTAGTGATGTAACTGAACAGACTCCTGGATAGTCTATTTAAATCATTTATTGATTTAGTCTAAAGGACTCTATGGCGGTCTAAGTCACGCTCATCACAGGATTGTTCATTTGGTTTTACCCTACACATTATAAAATAGACTGTGTGAACTGTGCAAGGAATTCTCTAATTATGTATGCGCACATAATTATGAAATTTAGTGCACAGAAATCCAGTAAGGTTTATTATGTGAAAGAACCGATAGTGACAACAATAACAAAATGAGAACGATGTAATGGAGGCATGGTGGACGCACCAATGACGCTTCATATACTTGTATATAAGTGTCCCTCTTACATTGCAAACATAATGTTATTAAGGTTACTAGAAGTTCAAGAACCCTAACCAAAGTTGTTTGATCTTTTCAACTTCATGTTTTAAATTCACACAAGTTTCCTCTAAATAAATTTCGGGACGAAATTTCCTAAAGTAGGGGAGACTGTAACACCTGTGCCTCCACGGCCATCAAACAAATACCGAACCAATGAAATATTATATTTCATACTTGGGATTTGTAAAAATATGTGTATCATTCTGCACATATCAATTCTCGTTCAATTCCAAACTCTAAATTCACTTTCTAGAAGGTTATACGCGCACCGATGCGTAGATATAACCAGTTTAATGCAACAAACACTCCGGAATAGTGAAATAGGCTTAACATACCTTAAATAACCTTTACATAACTTAGAAATAAGTTTTGAAGGCTTTGGTATGGCAAAACCAAGTTAATTCGCTTACAGGGACTAAAGTTGACAAACTGCGAAAGTATGCCAATTTGAACTGTAACAGACATTCCAGAACATGACCATAAGTTAAACATACCATAAATATCCTTTACATAGCTTAGAAATAGGCTTTGAGGGGTTCGGTGTGCTAAAATAAACTTTGGTGTCATTCAGGGACTAAAAGTGTCAAAAAGTGCACAAGTTTGCATTTTCGCGCATAACTTACGTTCTGAATACATCTGGACATCCAAAAATTTATGTAAGCATGACTACATTATATTTAAGTGTTCGCCTTAAGAAAAATCCATTCGTTGCGTCATTTGGATCGTTTTTCGCGCTTGTGCGCATTCCGTCGTAATTAAGCGAACATCGCGATCGTACGGCCAAACGAACCGACATCTGAGATATTTTTGAACATGTTTTGAGTTCCCTATACTTTAACTTCATTTTAGAGCCTTGAAATGAGGTTAACGGGGTTCAAACGCATCGAAAATCGCTTAAAAGGGCTGCAGGGACTAAACCTGTCACTTTTGAAACAATTCTGAATCAGATAGGCACTAGCGTAGCGCGAGCCCTAAGGCTCTACCCGTAGCGCTACGCGAGTGAGTGTTCTGACCAGATTCAAAGTTTTAATTACAAGTTGCAACCAATTAATCCTTAACCACATGTTTTTAGTTGATGTGTCACAAAGTTAAGGAGCATATGTGGCTCCATAACCTTTGTGACAAGTGTACGCACGAGATTAAGGCACGATAATCGACAAACGATCCTAACGGTGGACCGAATACTATAAATACCCATCCACCCTCAACCCCAAAACCCACAAATCTGATTAAGAAAGCTCTAAGTTGGAACCTTCGTTTCATACCTGAGCTATTTTGATCTTGGTTAGCATTCGGGGACCCTTCGTAAGTATTCTTTCGTTCTTTTCCTTATTTTTACTGCTTTTCGAGTCAGAAAGTCAAACTTTGTTTGACTTTCAGCGTTGACCAGTAATGGTCAATGCGAAGTTCGTTTGAACTTCGCAACGTGATTGTAATCACGATGGTTATAGTCCCTTGGGACTATGCCTACTGATTACCACGTTGCCTAGGGTCGTAGGGTAGGCGATCTAATAAATCGCCTATACCTTCGAACCCGACCCAGTTTGGTCGATCATTAGGATCCGACCAAATACATTAGGTGACCATATTGTAGGGAATAACCTTCCGAGGTTATACCTTATGGTCACGGCGTTTAAGTAGTTGTATGATAGGTAGTTTATATGCCTTAGGTAAATTACCAAAATACCCTTTTCATACATAATTGGTAATTTAGCATATGTAACCTAAACTTTTGTCACGTAACTGATTATGTAACATGTTTAGGCATATAATACTTGTCATAGGACTAGTTAGGCGGTCCAAACGCGTTTCACGCGCACGACGCGTTAAAGTAGCATAAGCTTCCTAAACGGGTCGTAATGGGTCGTAAACAATTATGTTAAGTTTCATTTAGTATGTAGGCTTTGTTAAACCAAATGACACGAGTCTCTACACTCGTTTGGTTTACGAAACCTCATTCTATCCAATCTTCCGATTTAGGTCCGGTTTATTAACATAGTTACCTATATTAGGTGCCGTTTGATTCCGAGATCTATAGCATTACTTGGTGGTTATCTTTTGACAACTGAGCAATCTCAAGTGAGTACATAGACCCCTCTTTTACTGTTTTCCAAACTGTTTTGGGGTGGAACACATGTGCCTACTTGTTACTTTCATGCTTTCCTGTTTTCACATCATATACATGCTATGTTCGTTAGTACATTATAGTACATGATTTCAGATCATTTCCTGCTAGGTGTGCCCATTGTGTGCATACTTAGTACATTGTTTTACATGACATTTCCTGCTAGGTGTGCCCATTGTGTGCATTACTTAGTACATTGTTTTACATGACATTTCACGCTATGTATGTTCATTTGATTACATACTTAGTGCATTGTTTTCACATGTTTTCATTTTGGTATGACATTTGGTTTGTTTACATGGGACAATATATCCATTAACATTAGCTACGCCGTTCGTTAGTAGGTAGTGGTACCATAGGAATTGACAACTCCCGTTCCGGACATCCCAGGGTAAGGGGACAGAAAGGAATGACCGAATTCGTTGACATTAAGACAGATAGACCTTTAATTTGTTTAAAGGGTTTTATCACCACAGTCGCCAGGCTTGGATGTATGCATTTTCACAATACCACATAAATGTTCATATTAAATATTTGCATGCATTTACACAAAACATAGCTTTGATTTAAACCAAGTTTTACTTCAATACTTTGTTTTTGTGCATATGGTTTAGTTGAGACCTTTCACTTGCCATACATGACATTTTGACATAGACATTTGACATAGACATTTCGGCATAGACATTTTAACATGATTGACATTTGATCATGCATTTACACAAAACATAGCTTTGATTTAAACCAAGTTTTACTTCAATACTTTGTTTTTGTGCATATGGTTTAGTTGAGACCTTTCACTTGCCATACATGACATTTTGACATAGACATTTGACTTGGATATTTGACATAGACATTTGACATGGATATTTGACATAGACATTTGACATGGATATTTGACATAGACATTTTGACATGATTTACATCTTGACATGAACATTTTACATTGTTTGGTTTGGTTTGATTAAGTGATTAAGTAACGATGCGTGTGTAATATGATACAAGCATGGTGGATACGCCGCTGGTACTTCCTATATATAAGTGTTTGTATGGTATTACATGTCGTAACGTATTTGAATCATTCCAGTTTGAGACATAGAACATTTCATACAAATAACATACTTTTCACAAGACATTGATTTATAAACAACTTATCTTATGTAAACACATTTTTCTTGGTTATTCATTTAACCTTACATTTATTTATACTTATCATCTGATCTTATCATTTTTCAAATGATTTAAAAGACAAAGCAAATAACAAGGTTCATGACTAAACATTTTCTCAAACATAAGTCATGAATCTTATTTTCACAAAACCTATGTATCTCACAGGCATTTTTATGCTGACGTACCTATTTTCACATGTGTTTTTCAGGAGCTGTTGCATAAGATGTTCAAGATACACATAGACAGACTTGGGCTTTAGTGACAATAAAAGATGCAAGACTAGTTAATTATGTTGTATTTCTTTGTTTGTTAAGGCATAGTAACACTTTTAATCAATAAAACGAAACTTCAATATCCACGGTTGTGAAACATTAATTCTGTTACAACACTCCCCGATGTTTCCGCCACGTTTTGTATGTTCTACGTGGTCGGGGTGTGACAGAATCCGAAATATATCAGATGTGAACAAAGCTCTTATGATGACGCATATTTGGAGCATTATTAGTAATCGGGAATCCCTGTGGGTAAAATGGATCCATTCTTACAAGATTAAAGGTAGAAATTTCTGGGAGATTCCAAGCCGTGGTAATATGACTTGGAGTTGGCGAAAGATTTTATCTATTCGTCCTTTGGTTAGACCGTATGTTTGGAAGTTGATTGGGAGTGGTTCTCAGACAAATGCGTGGAGTGATAATTGGTGTTCGTGCAGTCCCATCCGAAACTTCATAACGCCAAGGAGAATTGCTCAAGCGGGTTTTAATTTGCAAACTACTGTTGCGGAGCTGGTAGACGCTAATGGCAACTGGCGATGGCCTCAGGAATGGTATGATTTATTTCCAGTACTCATAAATGTTATGGATCATCCTCTTGTTCCTGATTCGGTAGACAGACTGGGATGGAAATCTGTGGAAGGTAAAATTGTTCATTTTAGCTCGTGGGAAGCTTGGAATAATTTACGGGTTAGGGATAGTAAGGTGGCTTGGGTGGATATGGTGTGGTATGACCAATGCATTCCAAGGCATTCTTTTCATTTTTGGTTAGTTCTGAAGAATAAGCTGAAAACGCAAGATAGGTTGGCAGTTTGGGAAGCGGGGAGTGAAACAAATTTACATCTTATGTGCTGTCCCCTTTGTAATTATGGACGAGATTCAAGAGATCATTTGTTCTTTCAATGTTCTTTTGCGGCCAAGGTTTGGAGTATTGTAAAGAAAAAAAGTTGATATGGTAAATGTTAACGACTCATGGAGTTCAATCATGGCGTGGATAGAGTTGAATGCGAGTTCGAAGAAACTGGAACACATTGTATGTAAGCTTGTGGTAGCTGCGTCTACATACTTTATATGGCAAGAACGGAATAACCGGCTGTTTTCCAACAAACACAGGAAGGAAGAGATGGTGGCTCAGCTTATCGTGGAAGTGGTGCGGCTTCGTATAATGGGTTTCAAGATCGGACGAGACATCAATTATCGGAAGCTGTTGGAAGTATGGGGAGTAAAAGAAGGCGAACCGGGCTGATTGCGATTTTAGTTTGCTAGTGTTTTGTAGTTGCTTGGTTTTGTTATTTTCGGGTTGTTTAGTTTGGTATGGCCGTGTGTGTGTTTGTTTGGTTTTTGTTTGTCTAGGTTTGGCCTGTCAAGCCTAGTAGTGTGTGTCAAACTCTTGTCACACCCTATGGTAGTCTAGTCACTCTCATCTCAGGTTTGATATCTTTCCCCACAACATTTCAAAACAAACTGTGCGGACTGTGCAAGGAATTACGTAATTATGGATGCATACATAATTATGGAATTTAGTGCACAGAAATCACAGCAAGTTCTATCATGTATCAAGAGTTAACCCTATTCATTTCCAATTCTGATGAAGCATCCGTTGAGGAAAAATGAACTAGCTATTCATTTTTCACTTCTGAAGAATATCCGTTGAGGAAATGAATATCCGTTGATTATCTTTTCATTTCAAATTCTGAAGAACAAACCGTTGAGGAAAATGACCCCGTTTGTTCATTTTCGATCTGAAGAATACCCGTTGAGAGAAATGAATATCCGTTGTTTATCTTTTCATTTCCATTCTGAAGAATAACCGTTGAGGAAAATGAATTATCCATTCATTTTCGTTCTAAAGAATATCCGTTGAGGAAATGAATATCCGTTGTGTAATCCTTCATTTCCAACTCTGAGGAAGCAACCGTTGAAAATGACTCCGTTAGTTCATTTTCGTTTCTGAAGATTTATCCGTTGAGGAAATGAATATCCGTTGTGTAATCCTTCATTTCCAACTCTGAGGAAGCAACCGTTGAAAATGACTCCGTTAGTTCATTTTCGTTTCTGAAGATTTATCCGTTGAGGAAATGAATATCCGTTGTGTAATCCTTCATTTCCAACTCTGAGGAAGCAACCGTTGAAAATGACTCCGTTAGTTCATTTTCGTTTCTGAAGATTTATCCGTTGAGGAAATGAATATCCGTTGTGTAATCCTTCATTTCCAACTCTGAGGAAGCAACCGTTGAAAATGACTCCGTTAGTTCATTTTCGTTTCTGAAGATTTATCCGTTGAGGAAATGAATATCCGTTGTGTAATCCTTCATTTCCAACTCTGAGGAAGCAACCGTTGAAAATGACTCCGTTAGTTCATTTTCGTTTCTGAAGATTTATGCGTTGAGGAAATGAATATCCGTTGTGTAATCCTTCATTTCCAACTCTGAGGAAGCAACCGTTGAAAATGACTCCGTTAGTTCATTTTCGTTTCTGAAGATTTATCCGTTGAGGAAATGAATATCCGTTGTGTAATCCTTCATTTCCAACTCTGAGGAAATAACCGTTGAAAATGACTCCGTTAGTTCATTTTCGTTTCTGAAGATTTATCCGTTGAGGAAATGAATATCCGTTGATTTTTCTTTCATTTCAAATTCTGAAGAACAAACCGTTGAGGAAAATGACCCCGTTTGTTCATTTTCGTTCTGAAGAATATCCGTTGAGAGAAATGAATATCCGTTGATTTTTCTTTCATTTCAAATTCTGAAGAACAAACCGTTGAGGAAAATGACCCCGTTTGTTCATTTTCGTTCTGAAGAATATCCGTTGAGAGAAATGAATATCCGTTGATTTTTCTTTCATTTCAAATTCTGAAGAACAAACCGTTGAGGAAAATGACCCCGTTTGTTCATTTTCGTTCTGAAGAATACCCGTTGAGAGAAATGAATATCCTTGGATTATTCCTTCATTCCCATTTCTGACAAAGAATCCGTTGAGAAAGAATGAATCATCCATTCATTTTCACTTCTGAAGAATATCCGTTGAGGGAAATGTATATCCGTTTAGTTAATTCCTTTATTTTCCATTTCCGAAGAACCCGTTGAAGAAAATGACTCTGCTCGTTCATTTTCGCTTCTGAAAAATATCCGTTGAGGAAAATAATCAGATTATGCTTTACATATCTTTGATGACTATTTGAAACAAAGTCATAGACAGACTCCTACGAATTAATTTCGGGACGAAATTTCCTAAAGTAGGGGAGACTGTAACACCTGTGTCATTTCAACCATCAAACAAATGCCCAACCAGTGAAATATTGTATTTCATACTTGGGATTTGTAAAAATATGTGTATCGTTTACACATATCAATTCTTGTTCGATTTCAAGCTCTAAATCGCTTTCTGGAAGGTTATACGCGCACTAATGCGTAAATATAACCAGTTTAATGCAACGAACACTCCGGAAAAGTGAAATAGGCTTAACATACCTTAAATAAACTTTACATAACTTAGATATAAGTTTTGGAAGGTTTGGTGTGGTGAAATCAAAGTTTAATCGCTTACAGGGACTAAAGTTGACAAACTGCGAAAGTATGCCAATTTGAACTGTAACAGACATTCCGGAACATGACCATAAGTTAAACATACCATAAATATCCTTTACATAGCTTAGAAATAGGCTTTGAGGGGTTCGGTATGCTAAAATAAACTTTTGGGTCATTCAGGGACTAAAAGTGTCAAAAAGTGCACAAGTTTGCATTTTCGCGCATAACTTACGTTCTGAATACATCTGGACATCCAAAAATTTATGTGAGCATGACTATATTATATTTTAGTGTTCGCCATAAGAAAAATCCATTCGTCGCGTCATTTGGATCGTTTTTCGCGCTTATGCGCATTCCGTCGTAATTAAGCGAACATCGCGATCGTACGACCAAACGAACCGACATCCGACATATTTTTGAGCATGTTTTGAGTTCCCTATACTTTAACTTCATTTTAGAGCCTTGAAATGAGGTTAACGGGGTTCAAACGCATCGAAAAAGGCCTTAAACACGTGCAGGGACCATTTCTGACACTTTTGAAACATTTCTGAAACAGGGAGGTGCTAGCGTAGCGCGACTGCATAGTGCCTTTGCACTAGCGCTACGCGACTGCCTAACCTGACCAGATTAAGTGTATTTGCAATCAGATTTCAGCTGATTAACCACAACCACATGTTTGCAACTTGCTTAATCACTAAGATTAGGAGCATATGTGGCTCCATAACCTTTGTGACAAGTGTACGGCTCGGATCGTGGCACGATATTCAAGAAACGATCCTAGCGGCTCTACTTTATCTATAAATACCCACCCCCCTTTGGCTTAAAAACCCACAAATCTGATTGAAAAGACTCTAAGTTGGAACCTTCGTTTCATACCTGAGCTATTTTGATCTGGGTTAGCATTCGGGGACCCTGGGTAAGTATTCTTTCGTTCTTTTCCTTATTTTACTGCTTTTCGAGTCAGAAAGTCAAACTTTGTTTGACTTTCAGCGTTGACCAGTAATGGTCAATGCGAAGTTCGTTTGAACTTCGCAACGTGAGTGTAATCACGTTGGTCATAGTCCCTTGGGACTATGCCCACTGACTACCACGTTGTCTAGGGTCGTAGGGTAGGCGATCTAATAAATCGCCTATACCTTCGAACCCGACCCAGTTTTGGTCGATCATTAGGATCCGACCAAATACATTAGGTGACCATAGTAGGTAGGGAATAACCTTCCGAGGTTATACCCTATGGTCACATCGTTTAAGTAGTTGTATGATAGGTAGTTTATATGCCTTAGGTAAATTACCAGAATACCCTTTTCATACATAATTGATAATTTAGCATATGTAACCTAAACCTTTGTCACATAACTGATTATGTAACATGTTAAGGCATATATTACTTCTCATAGGACTAGTTAGGCGGTCCGAACGCGTTTCACGCGAACGACGCGTTAAAGTAGCATAAGCTACCTAAACGGGTCGTAATGGGTCGTAGACACTTAGGTTAAGTTTCATTTAGTATGTAGGCTTTGCTAAAACCAAAAGACACGAGTCTCTACACTCGTTTGGTTTACAAACCCTAATGCTACCCGATCTTCCGATTTAGGTCCGGTTTATTAATGTAGCTACCTATACTAGGTGCCGTTTGATATCCGCGATCTCTAGTATTGTTTGGTTGTTACTCAAGGACTACCGAGCAATCTCAAGTGAGTACATAGACCCCTCTTTTACTGTTTTCCAAACTGTTTTGGGGTGGAACACATGTGCCTACTTGTTACTTTCATGTTTTCCTGTTTTGACATCATATACTTACTATGTTCATTAGTACATTATAGTACATGATTTCATATCATCTTATGCTAGGTGTGCCCATTGTGTGCATTACTTAGTACATTGTTTTACATGACATTTCCTGCTAGGTGTGCCCATTGTGTGCATTACTTAGTACATTGTTTTACATTGCATTTTGTTGCATATGCTCATCCAGCATGTGAACACATTATACTACATTTTGAACCGTTGTATCTATGAACCGTTGTATCTGTGAACCGTTGTACCTGTGAACCGTTTGTATCTGTGAACCGTTGTACCTGTGAACCGTTCGTATCTGTGAACCGTTTGTATCTGTGAACCGTGTGAACCGTATTTGACATAGACATTTCGGCATAGACATTTTAACATGATTGACATTTGATCATGTATTTCCCACAAAACATAACTTTGATTTAAACCAAGTTTTACTTCAATACTTTGTTCTTGTGTATATGGTTTAGTTGAGACATTTCACTTGCCATACATGATATTTTGACATAGACATTTGACATGGATATTTGACATAGACATTTTGACATTAGTTTGGTTTGATTAAGTAACGATGCGTGTGTAATATGATACAAGCATGGTGGATACGCCGCTGGTACTTCCTATATATAAGTGTTTGTATGGTATTACATATTGTAGCGTTATTTGAATCATTTCAGTTTGAGACATAGAACGTTTTATACAAATAACATACTTTTCACAAGACATTGTTTTACAAACAACTTATCTTATACAAACTCATCTTACATGGTCATTTATTTAACCATACATTATTTACTTATTTATACATATCATCTGATCTTATCGATTTTCAAATGATTTACAAAACAAAGCAAATTACAAGGTTCATGACTAAACATTTTCTCAAACATAAGTCATGGAACCTATTTTCACAAAACCTATGTATCTCACAGGCATTTTTATGCTGACGTACCTATTTTCACATGTGTTTTTCAGGAGCTGTTGCATAAGATGATCAAGATACATATAGGCAGACTTGGGCTTTAGTGACAATAAAAGATGCAAGACTAGTTAATTATGTTGTTTTTCCTTGTTTGATTAGACATTGTATCACTTTTAATTAATAAAACGAAACTTCAATTGCCATGGATTTGAAACATTAAATTCTGTTACAACACTCCCCGATGTTTCCGCCACGTTTCGTATGTTCTACGTGGTCGGGGTGTGACAGAAAAGATGGTAACAGAGCCAATGGTTATAGGGAATTAGGTTATTAGTAATTAGTAATGCTTTGACCTAGTCTATAACCTTCTTAGGACCCTAACGCGAGTTTACTTGCGTTTAGTCATAAAACAATACTGTCACCTATCCTTAGGCGACGACCACAACAAGAACATAAATTTCAAAACCGCTTTGAAAACTAATCATCTGTTCTAGGATGATTGATTACTAGGTTTTGAACCCTCTGTTATATGGTTTTGAACCCCTTTGAGTTTTCAAAATCTCGTCAAGGTTTTGGGTTTTAAATAATGTGAACACGTGCAAACTGGAAGGGTGAATGCCTGTATTCTGGGTTTTCTGTCTAGGCAAGCACTTCGTATACATCTCATCAGACGCGAGACCAGTTGTGCTTACCTGGGAATCCTTGGGATGAGTGTTCACTTATAGGCGAGCATATCTTCGCAATACATTATTTTTGACCTATTTACTTTTCACCGGGTCGTTTGTTGCTTTGTAGTAACAAACAGATGACCACTATCCTTGCTTTCATCAAGATTTGTTTCATCTCATTCTTTTCGTCTAATCCTCTCACTCGTTTCATTTCATGTTTCCTCTTTTAGAATGCCTCCTCGACGCGAAAGCCAGATAGCGACTGCCGAATTGGCAGAAATCATTGCGCAGCAAATGGCTGCTCAATTCCCAAACCTCTTTGCTCAATGGAATCAAGCCAACAACAACAACAATGGTCCGTGCAACTTCAAGAGTTTTAACTCGGCGAAACCACTCAAGTTTAGTGGTTCTGAGGGAGCGACTGGGCTTCTTCAATGGTTCGAGAGCATTGAGAATACTTTCCGCCATGTGCAGTGTCCTGACAATCGCAAGGTCGAGTTTGCTTCGAGTGTGTTCCAGAAGAGAGCCCTTACGTGGTGGAATGGGGTTATGAGAGATCGTGGTGCAGAAGTTGCTCTAGCACAGACATGGGCCGAACTTAGGGCTCTCATGATGAAGGAGTTTTGTCCTCGTCACGAGATCAGGGCTTTGGAAAGGGAATTTGATGATCTTAAGCAAGACAGCGGTGAACATCGAGCCTACACGGACCGTTATGAGGAGCTAAGTCTGTTATGCCCAAACATGGTCACGCCTTTGGATAAGGCGATCGAAAAGTACATTGATGGCCTTCCCGACTCAATACAAGACATTTTGACTGGTAGCAACCCTACTACTGTTAGGCAGGCCATTGAGTTATCTGCAACCTTGACTGAATCGCAGATCAGGAAACGTAAGCTTTTCCGAAAGGGTGACAAGAAACTGGTCGAGGAATCGAAACCAATCGAGGAATCAAAGACCATGGATGAACAGACTGGATCCTCTAAGAAGTCAAAGAAGCGAAAGGCTTCTCAGAACTTCGCCGTGGTCGCTCACAATGATCAAGCCGTCCCCAACCAACCAGCTCAACCCCCTGCCAGGAAACCCTACAAAGGAACTGCACCCTTGTGCAACCAATGTGGCCTACATCATCATGCTGGTGTGAAGTGCCGCACATGCCAAGTTTGCGGACTTATAGGTCATACAGCGAGGGTTTGCCCAACAGCAGCAGCACCAAATCAGATTAACAACAATCCTGCTCAAGCTCGTTTCCCACTGGGATCTTGCTACAACTATGGCGAGATGGGCCATTTTAGTAGGAATTGCCCAAGACTTGATGATGCAAATCCAGCGCAGGGATGAGTATCTGACCGACAGAAGATAACGCTGTTTAGAAAATAATCGAGCCTTGTGTATTATTTTCTTTTATCACAATCTATGAAACAGTTGTTGTTATTGTTGTTTATAAATAAATCTTTCATTTACATTTCAATATGTTTATGTGGTTGCATGTATAAACATATCCCCTACAATACCGACAATCAAGGAACCGCATTCCTTGAAGAACAGACTACTTCCAAATTTCTTCCCTTGTATAATCTCTTGCGTTTCCACGAAAATCCTAAGTACCCGTTTCTTCCAAGAGAAACGATATACGAGGCGCCAAGTTAATAGCAATCAATAACAAGAAAAATAACAATTAAACAATTATGTGGTTATGTGGTTATGTGTTATCCTTTATGTGTCATGTGATCCAATTTATGTTATTCAAATCCTCGTAAAATCTTACATATCTTTGTGCAAGAGATTCATAGTAGGATACCCAAAGGTACTACTTAAATCCTTAATGGACTTCTACGTTGTAGTTAAAGTCCCTTGGATTATAATGTACTACTTCATAATTAGACCCTTTAGTGGTCTAGTTAAACAGATTGATCCAAAAATCTGATTAGGGATATCATGTGATGATATAGCTGAAAGGACTCCTTAGTGGCCTAATTAAGAAGATCCTCTGTTGATCTAATTAAAAGGACCCTATGGTAGTCTAGTCACTCTCATCTCAGGTTTGATATCTTTCCCCACAACATTTCAAAACAAACTGTGCGGACTGTGCAAGGAATTACGTAATTATGGATGCATACATAATTATGGAATTTAGTGCACAAAAATCACAGCAAGTTCTATCATGTATCAAGAGTTAACCCTATTCATTTCCAATTCTGATGAAGCATCCGTTGAGGAAAAATGAACTAGCTATTCATTTTTCACTTCTGAAGAATATCCGTTGAGGAAATGAATATCCGTTGATTATCTTTTCATTTCAAATTCTGAAGAACAAACCGTTGAGGAAAATGACCCCGTTTGTTCATTTTCGTTCTGAAGAATACCCGTTGAGAGAAATGAATATCCGTTGTTTATCTTTTCATTTCCATTCTGAAGAATAACCGTTGAGGAAAATGAATTATCCATTCATTTTCGTTCTAAAGAATATCCGTTGAGGAAATGAATATCCGTTGTGAAATCCTTCATTTCCAACTCTGAGGAAGCAACCGTTGAAAATGACTCCGTTAGTTCATTTTCGTTTCTGAAGATTTATCCGTTGAGGAAATGAATATCCGTTGTGTAATCCTTCATTTCCAACTCTGAGGAAGCAACCGTTGAAAATGACTCCGTTAGTTCATTTTCGTTTCTGAAGATTTATCCGTTGAGGAAATGAATATCCGTTGTGTAATCCTTCATTTCCAACTCTGAGGAAGCAACCGTTGAAAATGACTCCGTTAGTTCATTTTCGTTTCTGAAGATTTATCCGTTGAGGAAATGAATATCCGTTGTGTAATCCTTCATTTCCAACTCTGAGGAAGCAACCGTTGAAAATGACTCCGTTAGTTCATTTTCGTTTCTGAAGATTTATCCGTTGAGGAAATGAATATCCGTTGATTTTTCTTTCATTTCAAATTCTGAAGAACAAACCGTTGAGGAAAATGACCCCGTTTGTTCATTTTCGTTCTGAAGAATATCCGTTGAGAGAAATGAATATCCGTTGATTTTTCTTTCATTTCAAATTCTGAAGAACAAACCGTTGAGGAAAATGACCCCGTTTGTTCATTTTCGTTCTGAAGAATACCCGTTGAGAGAAATGAATATCCGTGGATTATTCCTTCATTCCCATTTCTGACAAAGAATCCGTTGAGAAAGAATGAATCATCCATTCATTTTCACTTCTGAAGAATATCCGTTGAGGGAAATGTATATCCGTTTAGTTAATTCCTTTATTTTCCATTTCCGAAGAACCCGTTGAAGAAAATGACTCTGCTCGTTCATTTTCGCTTCTGAAAAATATCCGTTGAGGAAAATAATCAGATTATGCTTTACATATCTTTGATGACTATTTGAAACAAAGTCATAGACAGACTCCTACGAATTAATTTCGGGACGAAATTTCCTAAAGTAGGGGAGACTGTAACACCTGTGTCATTTCAACCATCAAACAAATGCCCAACCAGTGAAATATTGTATTTCATACTTGGGATTTGTAAAAATATGTGTATCGTTTACACATATCAATTCTTGTTCGATTTCAAGCTCTAAATCGCTTTCTGGAAGGTTATACGCGCACTAATGCGTAAATATAACCAGTTTAATGCAACGAACACTCCGGAAAAGTGAAATAGGCTTAACATACCTTAAATAAACTTTACATAACTTAGATATAAGTTTTGGAAGGTTTGGTGTGGTGAAATCAAAGTTTAATCGCTTACAGGGACTAAAGTTGACAAACTGCGAAAGTATGCCAATTTGAACTGTAACAGACATTCCGGAACATGACCATAAGTTAAACATACCATAAATATCCTTTACATAGCTTAGAAATAGGCTTTGAGGGGTTCGGTATGCTAAAATAAACTTTTGGGTCATTCAGGGACTAAAAGTGTCAAAAAGTGCACAAGTTTGCATTTTCGCGCATAACTTACGTTCTGAATACATCTGGACATCCAAAATTTATGTGAGCATGACTATATTATATTTTAGTGTTCGCCATAAGAAAAATCCATTCGTCGCGTCATTTGGATCGTTTTTCGCGCTTATGCGCATTCCGTCGTAATTAAGCGAACATCGCGATCGTACGACCAAACGAACCGACATCCGACATATTTTTGAGCATGTTTTGAGTTCCCTATACTTTAACTTCATTTTAGAGCCTTGAAATGAGGTTAACGGGGTTCAAACGCATCGAAAAAGGCCTTAAACACGTGCAGGGACCATTTCTGACACTTTTGAAACATTTCTGAAACAGGGAGGTGCTAGCGTAGCGCGACTGCATAGTGCCTTTGCACTAGCGCTACGCGACTGCCTAACCTGACCAGATTAAGTGTATTTGCAATCAGATTTCAGCTGATTAACCACAACCACATGTTTGCAACTTGCTTAATCACTAAGATTAGGAGCATATGTGGCTCCATAACCTTTGTGACAAGTGTACGGCTCGGATCGTGGCACGATATTCAAGAAACGATCCTAGCGGCTCTACTTTATCTATAAATACCCACCCCCCTTTGGCTTAAAAACCCACAAATCTGATTGAAAAGACTCTAAGTTGGAACCTTCGTTTCATACCTGAGCTATTTTGATCTGGGTTAGCATTCGGGGACCCTGGGTAAGTATTCTTTCGTTCTTTTCCTTATTTTACTGCTTTTCGAGTCAGAAAGTCAAACTTTGTTTGACTTTCAGCGTTGACCAGTAATGGTCAATGCGAAGTTCGTTTGAACTTCGCAACGTGAGTGTAATCACGTTGGTCATAGTCCCTTGGGACTATGCCCACTGACTACCACGTTGTCTAGGGTCGTAGGGTAGGCGATCTAATAAATCGCCTATACCTTCGAACCCGACCCAGTTTTGGTCGATCATTAGGATCCGACCAAATACATTAGGTGACCATAGTAGGTAGGGAATAACCTTCCGAGGTTATACCCTATGGTCACATCGTTTAAGTAGTTGTATGATAGGTAGTTTATATGCCTTAGGTAAATTACCAGAATACCCTTTTCATACATAATTGATAATTTAGCATATGTAACCTAAACCTTTGTCACATAACTGATTATGTAACATGTTAAGGCATATATTACTTCTCATAGGACTAGTTAGGCGGTCCGAACGCGTTTCACGCGAACGACGCGTTAAAGTAGCATAAGCTACCTAAACGGGTCGTAATGGGTCGTAGACACTTAGGTTAAGTTTCATTTAGTATGTAGGCTTTGCTAAAACCAAAAGACACGAGTCTCTACACTCGTTTGGTTTACAAACCCTAATGCTACCCGATCTTCCGATTTAGGTCCGGTTTATTAATGTAGCTACCTATACTAGGTGCCGTTTGATATCCGCGATCTCTAGTATTGTTTGGTTGTTACTCAAGGACTACCGAGCAATCTCAAGTGAGTACATAGACCCCTCTTTTACTGTTTTCCAAACTGTTTTGGGGTGGAACACATGTGCCTACTTGTTACTTTCATGTTTTCCTGTTTTGACATCATATACTTACTATGTTCATTAGTACATTATAGTACATGATTTCATATCATCTTATGCTAGGTGTGCCCATTGTGTGCATTACTTAGTACATTGTTTTACATGACATTTCCTGCTAGGTGTGCCCATTGTGTGCATTACTTAGTACATTGTTTTACATTGCATTTTGTTGCATATGCTCATCCAGCATGTGAACACATTATACTACATTTTGAACCGTTGTATCTATGAACCGTTGTATCTGTGAACCGTTGTACCTGTGAACCGTTTGTATCTGTGAACCGTTGTACCTGTGAACCGTTCGTATCTGTGAACCGTTTGTATCTGTGAACCGTGTGAACCGTATTTGACATAGACATTTCGGCATAGACATTTTAACATGATTGACATTTGATCATGTATTTCCCACAAAACATAACTTTGATTTAAACCAAGTTTTACTTCAATACTTTGTTCTTGTGTATATGGTTTAGTTGAGACATTTCACTTGCCATACATGATATTTTGACATAGACATTTGACATGGATATTTGACATAGACATTTTGACATTAGTTTGGTTTGATTAAGTAACGATGCGTGTGTAATATGATACAAGCATGGTGGATACGCCGCTGGTACTTCCTATATATAAGTGTTTGTATGGTATTACATATTGTAGCGTTATTTGAATCATTTCAGTTTGAGACATAGAACGTTTTATACAAATAACATACTTTTCACAAGACATTGTTTCCAAATTTCTTCCCTTGTATAATCTCTTGCGGTCCGAACGCGTTTCACGCGAACGACGCGTTAAAGTAGCATAAGCTACCTAAACGGGTCGTAATGGGTCGTAGACACTTAGGTTAAGTTTCATTTAGTATGTAGGCTTTGTTAAAACCAAAAGACACGAGTCTCTACACTCGTTTGGTTTACAAACCCTAATGCTACCCGATCTTCCGATTTAGGTCCGGTTTATTAATGTAGCTACCTATACTAGGTGCCGTTTGATATCCGCGATCTCTAGTATTGTTTGGTTGTTACTCAAGGACTACCGAGCAATCTCAAGTGAGTACATAGACCCCTCTTTTACTGTTTTCCAAACTGTTTTGGGGTGGAACACATGTGCCTACTTGTTACTTTCATGTTTTCCTGTTTTGACATCATATACTTACTATGTTCATTAGTACATTATAGTACATGATTTCATATCATCTTATGCTAGGTGTGCCCATTGTGTGCATTACTTAGTACATTGTTTTACATGACATTTCCTGCTAGGTGTGCCCATTGTGTGCATTACTTAGTACATTGTTTTACATTGCATTTTGTTGCATATGCTCATCCAGCATGTGAACACATTATACTACATTTTGAACCGTTGTATCTATGAACCGTTGTATCTGTGAACCGTTGTACCTGTGAACCGTTTGTATCTGTGAACCGTTCGTATCTGTGAACCGTTTGTATCTGTGAACCGTGTGAACCGTATTTGACATAGACATTTCGGCATAGACATTTTAACATGATTGACATTTGATCATGTATTTCCCACAAAACATAACTTTGATTTAAACCAAGTTTTACTTCAATACTTTGTTCTTGTGTATATGGTTTAGTTGAGACATTTCACTTGCCATACATGATATTTTGACATAGACATTTGACATGGATATTTGACATAGACATTTTGACATTAGTTTGGTTTGATTAAGTAACGATGCGTGTGTAATATGATACAAGCATGGTGGATACGCCGCTGGTACTTCCTATATATAAGTGTTTGTATGGTATTACATATTGTAGCGTTATTTGAATCATTTCAGTTTGAGACATAGAACGTTTTATACAAATAACATACTTTTCACAAGACATTGTTTTACTAACAACTTATCTTATACAAACTCATCTTACATGGTCATTTATTTAACCATACATTATTTACTTATTTATACATATCATCTGATCTTATCGATTTTCAAATGATTTACAAAACAAAGCAAATTACAAGGTTCATGACTAAACATTTTCTCAAACATAAGTCATGGAACCTATTTTCACAAAACCTATGTATCTCACAGGCATTTTTATGCTGACGTACCTATTTTCACATGTGTTTTTCAGGAGCTGTTGCATAAGATGATCAAGATACATATAGGCAGACTTGGGCTTTAGTGACAATAAAAGATGCAAGACTAGTTAATTATGTTGTTTTTCCTTGTTTGATTAGACATTGTATCACTTTTAATTAATAAAACGAAACTTCAATTGCCATGGATTTGAAACATTAAATTCTGTTACAACACTCCCCGATGTTTCCGCCACGTTTCGTATGTTCTACGTGGTCGGGGTGTGACATGTTAAGGCATATAATACTTGTCATAGGATTAGTTAGGAGGTCCGAACGCGTTTTATGCGAACGACGCGTTAAAGTAGCGTAAGCTACCTAAACGGGTCGTAATGGGTCGTAAGCACTTAGGATAGGTTTCGATTTAGAATGTAGACTTTGTTGAACCATATTACATGAGTTCCTATACTCATTTGGTTTACGAAACCTCATTCTATCCGATCTTCCGATTTAGGTCCGATTTATTAACGTAGTTACCTATATTAGGTGCCGTTTGATTCCGTGATCCCTCTAGCTTTGCTTGGTTGTTATCCAAGACTTCTAAGCATTCTCAAGTGAGTACATAGTCCCCTCTTTTACTGTTTTAAAATTTTGGGGTGATACACATGTGCCTACTTGTTACTTTCGTGTTTTTTGTGCTTTCATAATATATACTTGCTATGTTCATTAGTACACATATAGTACATGATTTCATTATGTTTTGCTATGTATGTTCACTTAGCATGCTAGCACATTGATTTTCATAATTACTTTTGTTGTATATGTTCACTCAGCATATGGATACATTGATTTCATTGCATTTTTGTTGCATATATTCACTCAGCATATGGACACATTGTTTTACATTTCTACTTTGTATGTTCATTTAGCATATTTAGTACATTATTTTCATATAACATGCTTACACTTGGTATAACATTTGGTTTGTTTAACAAAACTAGTACATTAATTAACACCGATCATGCCGTTCGTTAGTAGGTAGTGAGGTAGTGGTACCATAGGAATTGACAACTCCCATTTCTGAAATCCTAGGTTTGTTTGGGTGGAAGGAATGACCGAATTCGATATTCATAAGTTTGATAAACCTTTAACTTGTTAAGGGTTTGTCTCTTCAGTCGCAAGGCTTGAATGTAGACGTTTAACATTGCCGCATAGATGTTTGTATCAATAAAGCATGAATTTTACAAAACATAACTTTTGATTTAAATTATGATTTATCAAATACATTGTTTTGTACATTTCTTTCTTATAGGGTTGAGTAAATGCTTTTATTCACCATACATTACATTTGATTTATACATGAACATTTTTACATTGGTGGTTTGTTTGGGTAAGTGATTTAATTAACGAGGCGTGTGTAATATGATAAAAGCATGGTGGATACGCCGCTGGTACTTCCTATATATAAGTGCTTTTATGATATTACATATCGTAGCGTTATTTAAACCATTTCAATTTAGACATATTACATTTTACACAAATAACATATCTTTACAAAACATTGTTTTACAAACAACATATTTTATACAAACTCATTTTTTTACTTGGATATTCACTTAATTATGCATTATTCTTTTATATCATCTGATTTGTTATCAACTTTCGTTTGATTTCTAAAAGAAAATATTTTAAGGTTCATGACTATTGTTAAACATTTTCTCTAAACTTACAAGTCATGAATCCTATTTTAATAAAACCTATGTATCTCAGAGGCATTTTTATGCTGACGTAGCTATTTTCACATGTGTTTTCAGGAGCTGATGCATAGGATTAATCAAGATACACTTAGGCGGACTTGGGCCTTAGTGACAATAAAAGATGCAAGACTAGTTAATTATGTTATGTTTCTTTGTTTTTAAGACATTGTAACCTCTTTTAATTCAATAAATAAAACTTCAATTTCCATGTGTTATGAAACAATGATTCTGTTACGACACTCCCCGACGATTCCGCCGTGGTTTGTTGTTTTACGCGGTCGGGGTGTGACAAGGGGGCTGAGCAAAATTTAAATGAACAAACATTACAAGCTCAACCCACTGCTATTGAGCCCACTGCTCCTAGTGATCACAACACTACAACCAGTGTTGTGAAACCCACACTAGCCAAATCCAAAAAGAAACCTACTACATCCAAAAAGCCCACCAAAACAAAACCCAAAAAGGCTACTCTGGAAGATGAGATCCCAGAGATGCCTGTGACAACACAAATGTCACTTTAAACCACTGTTGTTACTTCCTCACTGCAGCTGGAAAGATCTCCACCTAAAAGCCTATCTCCTCTTGAATCCTCACAAAAGGATCAAGTTGTAAGCACAGGGACACCACAATATGAAGCTCTAGATTCACTTGCATCCATCTTCCGCAGCCCCTCTCCCAGGGCAATGTCGTTTTCTACTCCACAAGCCTCACCCATCACGTTACCACCAACAATATTACCTCTGTTGAAGGCAATTGATATTGATCAGACACATATCAGTCCCTCTCACTCACCTATTCATGAGAGCTCACCTCTACATATGACTGAGTCTGATCCTATCTCTCTTGCTAACCCATCAGCAGCTGAGGAGGCTACACCCCATGAGTTACATGTAACTCTTGGTGGTTACATACTTAAGACTTCCGTGAAGGCAACAACTGTTGAGGCTACTACTTTAACCTCTGTTCCAGTTGGAAGTCCCCCGAACCCAGACAAAGGAGCATCTGGATTTGATGATATGGGATTTACTTCCATGGAGAATCCAGATACAACCACCACTGGTGGGAGCTCAGATGATCCTATTAAGTTTTTTTTTTTTTGGGTAAAGGGTTACCCCGGTGATTCTATATATCAACAAAACCAAAACAAAACAAGTAGCATGGAGAGTCCATACTAGTTCAGTCATGGGACATCCCCCATGAAAGTAAACCAACAAAACACAATACACCCAAATAAAACAACTAGACTACTAATCTAGAAAGGAATCAAACAAAAACACTATGAAAAATCAGCCGCCATCATCAATCAATTGAGTATCGCAGATCTCCCAAGCACGAAGCATCTTCCTCACCTTCACAGTGTCCTTAAACTTCACTCCCATAAGTTTGTATCGAACCGTATGAAGAATTGTATCACATAAAACATCTGGAGGTCTTGTCTGGAAGCGAATTTAGACCGAGAACTAGCCGCCATCCAGTCCACAATAGAGCTCCAATCAGAACCAACATTAAACATACCACCTTTACTGCGAACCGAATTCCAAACTAGCTTCAAATAATTACAATCAAAGAAAAGATGGGCATGAGAGTCCGTATTCGCATAACAAAGGAGACAACACATCATGTTCATATTCTTTCTTCTCGAAATATCCCACTGTAGGATTTTGTCTTGCGTCAAGAGCTTACGACGAATATCCAACCACATAAAAAACGCATGCTTCGGAATACACTGAGGAAACCAAATAAAATTCACCCAATCTACCTCTTGATCCTATTAAGTTAGGTGATAAGCTAAGATACAAGGAATTGACGGAGATAATGACTCGCATGGAATCATCAGTGGATGATGTAAAATCCATGGTGCAACAACTGCTAAAACTTTATGAGTCTCATCCACCTGCACCAACCACTGCTGATCAATTATGGAAGATGACTGAACCAGTCATATTAGCTCAAAGGCAATTGGCAGAAATCCAGCATACAACTCAGATGAAACTTATCAGAGAGATGGTTGATGCAAGGTACAAAGATACTCAGGCTGAGATTAAAGCTATAAAGGATCATTTGCTAAAAACAACTGGCTCTTTCCCTACTCCTGTCTTCCCAGAGGACCTTGTAGATGATGCCGAAAAGGGGGAGAAAGACTCAATAAGAAAGTTAAAGCCTGGTTCATCAGCAAAGCCAAAAGAGACTGAAACCACTGCTACAGCCACTGCTTCTAAAGAAATTGATGATTCTCTAAACAAAGAAACAGATAAAATCATTGAAGTGGTTGAGGAATTATGTGGAATGGGGCTCTGGGCGACTTGGGCGATTTTGGGAGACTCTAGATTCTTCAATTCTTTCCTGTTCTGAATCGATTTTGATTAGCAACTAGGGTTGTTTCGGTTTCTTTATTGGTAAGGAATTTGATTGCTCCCTTGTTTCTAATTGATTGAACGTTCGGTTTAGGGTTCTTATTCTTATTCTAGGGTTTCGAAGTTTTTGTCTGCATTGGTTCTGATCTGCTTACATTCATTGCTAACCTGATTCGTTCGAGTTTAGTTTCAATAGCGAGTAGGGTATTGATCAGGTCTGATTTGTTGCTCTCTAACCTGATTTTGAGATTAGGGTTTTGTTTTCAAGTGCCATTTCAGTCTAAGGTGTATGTTCGGCATTTTTGGTTTCGGTTGTCTGCTGATTGATTTATTTCGCCATGGATGATAAGTGTGCGGATAACTCAAATCTGTTTGCTAAGAAGATTAAGAATATTGACGGGAAGCCTTTTGAGCCAAGACAAGCTTTACGTATGGCGGCTAGGAGTTCTGAGTCTCCGAAGAAGGTAACATTTATGCTTCCGTTAAATGATGTTCTTCATGCTGGTCGTTCTGATTCTCCAATTCAGAATTATGCTAAGGTTTTAGATAAACGGAAGGTATCGTTTGTTCTTCCGCTAAATGATGTATGTCCTGATTCTCCAGTCCATGATGTTCGTCCGCAACATCAATCTTATGCAAGTGTGGTCTTAAATGATCAAGCTGAACAAGGTGATGGTAACATGGGAATCGGATCGAATCAAAACCAGAATGTTGATGGTATAGATAGGAATGCCAATGAACCGGCTGGTCAAATTCCAAAAATCAACTTTCGATCCTTAAAATCGGATGTTTCATTGGATGGAGTGGATGTTGTGCTACCGATTGCATCTGTTCGTGAGGTTAACAACAGGTTAGCTAATACTCTTTATGGGTACTTCCTGGGGGGTAGAATTGCATATCCGGTTGTTGAATATTTTGCGAAAACAAATTGGAGGAAACATGGTATTCAGAAAATTATGATGAATTCGAATGGGTTTTTCTTCTTCAAGTTTGAAGATAGTAGGGGTATGAATAATGTCCTTGAAGGGGGTCCTTGGCTGATTCGTAATAAACCTCTTTTCCTAAACACTTGGTCCCCCACAAACACTCTTAAAAAAGAAGATATTAAAAAGGTTGCGGTTTGGGTGAAATTGCATGAGGTTCCTCTAGTAGCATATACTGATGATGGGTTAAGCATGTTGGCATCTAAAATTGGTTCTCCTATGCGGTTGGACTCGTATACTATTGATATGTGTAACGAGGCTTGGGGACGTAGCAGCTATGCTAGGGCTCTCATTGAAATATCTGCTGAACATGACTTTAAAGAGGTTCTAACCATGGCTATTCCTGAGTTGGAGGAGAACAAGTATGTCAATGAGACTATTCGTGTGGAATATGAATGGAAACCACCGAGATGTGCCCACTGTTGTGTATTTGGGCATGATTCTGAGGAGTGTCCAAAATGCATTCGATCGACAGTGAATCCTACTACAAACAGTCCGAAAGTAGATGAGGATGGTTATACGGAAGTCAAGACAAAAAGGAATGTAAAGAAGAACGGTTTTCAAGTTAACAATCAAAAGCCCAAGTTTGAATATAGACATGTGGATAAAAAGAAAAAGGCAGTGAGTTCTTCCTACGTGAATGCGAGGAGCACTAGTTCGTCCAAGGTTCAAACACATAATTTGTTTAGTGCTCTTGGGTTCGTTGAGGGGAATGGGGGTTCCTCCCAGGGGAGATATAAAGGGGGACGTGAGCTAAACGGGGAGTCTGACGATGACGAGGTAGAGGTTGTATATGATGAAACGAATGAGGTTATGACATCGGGTACACATCCTACGTCTTCCAGTACAGGGGCAAGCACCTCTCACATAAAGTTGTCCAATGGATAGGTGGTTTCTGTTTCATGCTAAGGGGTTGCCGGTTGGTAGCAATTTCATTTTTGATGATGGCGGTTGACGTTGTTGTTTGATTTTTTCGTTTGTCTACTAGGTAGTCATTACCATGATTGTAGTAGGCTAGATTGAGTTGGTATGTTGGTTTGTTTTGCTTTTTGCTTGCATATATGGGGCATGTCCTGTATATGAACTAGTGGGGAACTCATCCTCACTACTTGTACTTATTTGGCGGTTGTCTATAATAGAATCACCGGGGTAACCCTTTACCCAAAAAAATAAAATCATTGAAGACAAGCAGAAAATCCTGAGGAACTTAAGGGCAGAGAGCAAAAGCTTGGTCAAGCAAAAATTGGACCAACAAAAGGAAAAAGAAGACATTGACTCTTCAAGAAAGAAGAGTTCAGCAAGAAAAGCTGCAAGGCCAATATCCACTCCTTCTAAAACCATTGCTGGTGCAATTCTAACTGTATCCTCTGCCCCATCTACTCAAAGTCCAAATCCTCAAATCACCACACCTAAAACTACTCCAGCAGATGTTGTTATGTTGATACAGCAGAGGTTACAGCAGATCTTCCACAAACCACTTCCATGATTACATTTACCACAACAACTTAGCCAATTCCCACACCAACTAGAATTCCTGAACAACCACCCTCACCAAAACTCACCTTTAAACGCAGAAAGAAAACTTCTATCGTTGAAGATGATAACATCTTTCCATCACCAATTCCCTTATCATCACAACCAATAACCACATCATCCTCATCACCTCCACCCACATCATAACAACCCTCCTAGAACCCTTAACGTGACCCTAGATGTCCCAAAATATACCCCGTATACGAGAAACGAGCCCGAAATACCCTTATACTTATAAAAAACAAGAAAAACAAAGTTTAGGAGTCGCTCGCGGAGCGCGACCCCCTTAGCTTCGTGAGTCGCGGGTCGTAACTGGCTTGGATTGCCGGTCAAGGCATACCTCCACGTGGCAGGTGACTCGGCAGACCTATATATGGACTCGACCAAGCTATAAATTACACGCAGTCCCTCGCGGGCCACGAAAGAACAAGAGAAGGCCCTCGCGGGCCGCGAGCGGCCTTTGATCAGGCCTATAAATAGAGGTCGATCGGCTCATTTGTTCAACATTCAAATTTCAAATTCTCTCCCAAAATTCTGTAGGCAATTATTATACCCGGGCATAATACCCCTATAAAGCGAAGCTTTGCCTCGTTGTAAGTATTATAACCCTGCTGTTACCCTACACGATCGATCTAGGACTCCGTAACGCATGTCAAGGCTCTGCCTGACTCAGTCGGTGGAGTTCTGTCTCGCGTTACACCCGATTGATCTAGGATTCCGCAATGCATGTTAAGGCTCTGCCTGACTCAGTCATTGGAATTCTGTCTCGAGTTGTACGGTTAATGTGATTTGGGTTATTTTACTAACACGTGTGCATTGTTTAATTTGAATAGATAATAACTAGGAGAATCCCCATGAAGCTATAATAGTATCACCTAAGTCAACAATGTAAGTACATTTTCTTTTATAAACACTTTTTATGAGTCAGATTGTTTTACCAAAACCTCAGATGTTTTCAAATACAATTACAGTGATTATGGGGTTTGTATACAGTACTTGATAATCTTCACAATTGGGCACGGGTATCCAATGTCTGATATAACCATAGTCACAGATCCGTCGAGTGACACGTACTGAACGAGTAATTGTGTAGATATAAACATTGTAATCGCCCTTAATACTATAATGTGTAACAACTGGTGCTTTACAAAATGGAATGTACTTGCCAGTATTTCTTGCTGATAAAATGTTTTTAAAACGCGTTTCAGGTAACACAATGTGAAAGCCAATAGAAGCCAGCTGGAGAGCACTGAAGGCTTGGTAAAGTGGCTATAAAAGTTACCTAAATAAAAAGGAGTTTTTGTTTTCAATAATTAGTGTCTATCCCTACAAATGTATTGTCAAATGAACTTGAGTTTTATCCCAATGATTTGTTATAAAAAGTTTGGTGTTTTACTCTGATAAAAATATTTCCTAACTACGGTCCTGATGAATTCCGCTGCCAAATTAATAAACACCGATACCATCTATCTAATCTCGCGGCACCCGCTCTCCCGGGGTAGGGGTCGGGGGTTGCGACAGGAGGTGGTATCAGAGCTACAACCACTGGTTTAAGCCAAAGAAGTGTTCTGCTGACACTTAAATTCTGTGTTAGGAAATAATTTATGTGATTACATATTGTTTTGTGTTATTTGACTATTTGTTATTTTACAGTATGAGTGAGCAAGGAACATCGGACGCTTATCGTCATATAGCTAGTTCACCAAAAGATGAAAGAACATCATCTCAACCTAATCCCTCAGGATACTCAGCCGATACTGTGGAAGGGATATTTATTTTTAAGGCACAGTCTGAGGAACCATTCACTACTAAAAAGAGAGGTTGGTTTAATAGAGGAGTACATGAGAGAAGAAAAAGAATGAAAAAGTTACAACAACAGAGAGCGATAGTCAGAGCTAATAGGGAAGCGAATGCACAAACTCGGGAAACAGTCAATAGGCCACCTTGGGAAGAGGAACTAGATAGACAGCTGGCAGATTTCCATATGTTAGCCACTACAGCAGTAGACGCTAACCTAAACCAAATAGCTGAACCACCACTGTTACCCTTATTCCTAGACCAACAAATGCTAGAACCCGACCAGGAAGACCAGTTTCCAATTCCAGATGTAGATCCCTATGAGATTCCCAGAATTCCCCCACCAAACCCCATAGCTCAGTACACTGACCTTAACCCTTTAGATCCCTTTTGGAACAACGAATGGTGGACGCAGAGTGTGATACACAATCCATACCCTTACTGACAACCTATCCCTCGACACCCTAATCCAGTACCAGCACCCATGCCACCTATGAGCCAGGAAAATTTGGAAGAACTTCGCTCATATGGTGACGAATTAGTGGAGGAAGGAGATAGAATTCGTCAATAGGAGAGAAGCTTATGTGGAAGCATGTTGAGCGTGATATACATGATTGGATACATGATACTTAGAAAATGCCTAGATATATGTGTAATTTTGTATTTTGATAAAAAAATTCTATAGATAGAAAATAGATACGGATGCATAGCTACTAGTATATTTGATTTCCAGTTATAGTATGTAACATATATGTATGTATATATATTTATGCATCGGTTACATACTACAAATGTTTGTGTGATGGACTTTTTTGATCAAATTGTTTGTGTGATTGTGTATAAATATTTGTACTAAATTTATTCTGTGATAATTAATAATTGATAAATGTTCGCAATTCTGAGGGACAACGAAGTAAATAAGGAAAACCAGAATAATGAGAATAACGGAAACCAAATAGATAACCGTGCCATCCAACATATAGTAGCACAATGAATTATAGATGTTATGCCCTATATTATCAAGACTGTTAAGGAAGCAGAAAATAATAAATCTGCAAATGGAAGTAAACGGCAACACACTGAACCAAGTCACAGTGTGAACGATAATAACAGACCTATAATCCAAGCTCCAATTCCTAAAAGAAGAAGAACCACTTCTTACGGTTGTTCTTATAAAGAATTATTGGACTGCAAACCAATAGAATTCCCAGGCAATGAAGGAGCCATTGCAGCATTACGTTGGATAGAAAAGACAGAAGCAGTCATAAAAATAAGTAAATGTGCAGACGAAGATAAAATTATGTTTGCTTCTAATCTTTTCAAAAATGCAACCTTAGAATGGTGGAATACTATTCTCCAGTTTAGGGGAAGTGACATAGTATATAATATGGAATGGACTAACTTTACGGAGATAGTCGAAGAAAATTCTATCCTCCTAATGAAAAGGAACAAATCGCCAATAAGTTCCCAAATCTAAAAATGACTGGAATAGACTGCAAAGGTTACACTACCATATTCTTCGAATATGCTAGGATAGTGCCAACCTTAGCCTCACCTGAACCAATGTTAATCTCCCGTTATATTTGGGGATTAATTAGTGAGATTAGACACGTAGTCAAGGCAGCTAGACCACAAACCATAGAAGAAGCAGTAGAATTAGCAAATACCGTGACTGACGAATTGGTACGTACCCAAGAGGAAAATGTCACACCCCGACCACGTAGAACAACAAAACGTGGCAGAAAACGTCGGGGAGTGTTGTAACAGAATCATTGTTTCATAACACATGGAAATTGAAATATTGTTTTATTGATTTAAGTAGTTACAATGTCTTGACAATCAAAGAAACATAACATAAATAACTAGTCTTGCATCTTTTATTGTCGCTAAGGCCCAAGTCCGCCTAAGTGTATCTTGATAAATCCTATGCATCATATCCTGAAACACATATAAAAATAGGTACGTCAGCATAAAAATGCATGTGAGATACATAGGTTTATGAAAATAGGATTCATGACTTATTGTTTAAGAAAATGTTTAGTCATGCACCTTGTAATTTGATTTGTCTTGTAAATCTTTTGAAAAACGATAAGATCAGATGATATGTATAAATAAGAGAATAAGGTATGGTTAAATGAATAACCATATAAAAATGAGTTTGTATAATTTAAGTTGTTTGTAAAACAATGTATTGTGAAAAGTATATTATTTGTATAAAATGTTATATGTCCAAATTGAAATGATTTAAATAACGCTACGATATGTAATACCATACAATCACTTATATATAGGAAGTACCAGCGGCGTATCCACCATGCTTGTATCATATTACACACGCCTCGTTACTCAAATCACTTACCCAAACAAACCACTAATGTAAGATGTCTATGTTTAAACCAATTGCCAACGTATTGAATAATATGTCAAAATGTTTATGTCAATATGTAAATCATGTAATGTATAACCAATGTCAATAATGTTTATGTGTCAAATGTAAATCATGTAATGTGTAACCAATGTCAATAATGTTTATGTGTCAGATGTAAATCATGTAATGTGTAACCAATGTCAAAAATGTTTATGTGTCAGATGTAAATCATGTAATGTGTAACCAATGTCAATAATGTTTATGTGTCAAATGTAAATCATGTAATGTGTAACCAATGTCAAAAATGTTTATGTGTCAGATGTAAATCATGTAATGTGTAACCAATGTCAATAATGTTTATGTGTCAAATGTAAATCATGTAATGTGTAATCAAAATGATATGTATGGCTAGTGAAATATATCAACTAAACCATATGCACAAAAACAAAGTATTGAAGTAAAACTCGGTTTAAATCAAAGCTATGTTTTGTGGAAATGCATGCTATACTGATACAAATGTCTATGCGGTATTGTGAGAATGCATACATCCAAGCCTTGAGACTGTGGTGATAAACCCTTAAACAAATTAAAGGATTATCTGTGCCTATGTATATCGAATTCGGTCATTCCTTTCATCCCCACCTACCCAGGATGTCCGGAACGGGAGTTGTCAATTCCTATGGTACCACTACCTACTAACGAACGGCGTGATCGGTGCTTGTCACACCCCCAAAATCCACCATGCGGAGTATCACCGCTTGGAGGCGTGACATGACCAGGATCGAGCCACCAATCATATTGAACAACACAATTAAGTAAATAAAACCAAACATAATACGATTGGTGACCAAAGCTAGTTAACCTTGTTTGGTTTAAACAGCGGAAGCATAAACGTGAGTTCAAAAGCATAAGTTCACAGTTCATAAGTTTAAAGTCTCAAACATAAGTTCCATAGGTTTATAAAGTTCAATTATTAAGTATGGGATATAACAACCCATGTTCCACAACAACCTCCTCCTCGTGCAAGCTACCAAAAGCATCTAGCGACCTGTAAGGCATGTAACAACGAGTCAACAACAAAGTTGAGTGAGTTCACGTTTGGTTGTTTAGTTTTAAGTTGTTTCTGAAAACGTGGTTTGACTTTCGTTGGCTTATTTGCCGTGGGGGTTACCCCGTAGTTGAAAGTATGTTTAACCATTTCTCTTTTTCTTTACCCGATCCATAACCATGATCAGTGGGGGTTTTCCCCGTTTGAACTACTAGACGGAATGATATCGACTGCTACGCAAATAAGTTGTGCCCTATATCAGTGTCTATCATCACTGACAATCTGCCATAGTCCATTAGTACACGCCCGTCCGAACGGCACGGTGTGAGGTTTGTTAAACCTAATAGCGCTATTAACTAATGACCCGCTCGCCATTGGCCTCGGCGATTAAGTCGATATGAAGAGGGACTTATTGATAGAGTTTTGTCTAGCTAGTTTTAAGGTTGTTGTCCTGCACCAGGAGGACGAACGTACGTATTCTGCACCAGGAGAATTCGTAGGATTAATAATGGCATCCGCTCTATGGAGGATGGCCGTACATATCCTACCCAAGGAGGATATGTAGATTTAGTTTTAATTCTTTAACCCATTCCCAAACCACCGGGAATCCCATGCCTTAGAAAGTGTGTGAACTCACCTCGGTTTGCTCGGTTAGATTCTCAATATAGCTAACAGTCAAGGTCGGTCAATCACGTCCTAGTATGATTTACCAGTTAGTCATTTAGTGGCTTTCAAATAGAACACAAAGTTCCTACACGTATCTATCACATAACATGCATCACTGTAACGGTTTATGCCCATCTAAGTTTCCCGTCCATTCCCCACTCAAAATCAAACATACGATAATGCACATAACATATATAACATGTCAAATCATTCACAGATAGCATACTCGACATTTAGACACGCAAATCACTACTTATGTCGTTTCAGCATTAATACTCAAAACCGGCTGTTTTCGGACATTTAAATAAAATAGTTAGATTATTCCAAAAATTCCTAAATTTTTATAGAATGTCATAAACATTCAATATTTTATTGTGTAAAAATATTGGGGTCCGGTTCATCACCAATATTTTATAAAAATTTCATATTCGGGACTGAACTCAGATTTATGTATTTCTGACCACAGCCCACGAAACAATTTATTAAAAATTCATCGTAAGTCCGATTTGCGAAATTCCAGTGGGGTAATTACAAATACTTCAGTTATCATCTACAGTAAAATTTTCATGGTCCGATTCATCACAAAACTCAGGTTATGACTGAAAGTACGACACCCATTTATTGCTGTCAAAATTCAGCGTAAGTAGCTGTTACAAATTAACACTTTAAAAATAGTAAACGGAGTCCAAAAATTACGATTCCGGTGCCATTAGAACCGTATTTCATAATAACATATTTTAGATTCAAAATATCGATTTTTCGTTGAGGTTAAGACCTGTTTACAGCCAACAGAAGTGGGCTGTAAAAGTTGGACAGATTCTGATTTCAAGTGTTTAACCATCTAAATCATGTTCGATCGATTCCGTTAACGAGTTTAGTGACCACAACAACATCATATACTAATATCATTCAGTAAAGCATCAGATAATCACCCAATCATCATAACCACACAAGATCTACATGATTTACACACATATTCATCCATTAACCACCTTGTTCATCACTTTAGTAAACTTTTAGACTTTGATCTTATATGTTCGTAATTTTTAACCGACGAAACTTATATTAACCACTCTAGACAAGATCAAGAAGAGGTTTAGAGTCACTTACTACTAGCTCGAGGCTAGGGAAGATTCTAGTCGAAAATCGAGTGGATAAAAGCAATAGAATGAGGTCCTTCGCGTTCCGTTTGCACCAAGCTTCCTAATACGCGATCCTCGACACTTGTATGGACTTGGAATGAGGTGATCAAGATCGAAAATGATGGATGGATGGTGGGTGATGTTTGGCCGTAAGCTTATAGAGAGGAGAGGGAGAGTTTTGTGTTGGTTAAGTGTGAAGTGAATATGATGGGTTTAGGTTAGAACTTATAGACAAATCCTTATGTAATTATCCAATGGATTGTATGCTCTCTAGATACTAAACATGTAGATTAAAATAATAGTTTAGAGGACAAAGTATGTTCCCCTTCTTGGGGACGGTTGGTTAAGGGGGGGGGGTCTAGTTCATTTCCAACTAAACCTTAAGTACTAGTTAGATCAAGTTTAGTTATTTTAGGGATTAACCTGTAACACCTGTGCCTCCACGGCCATCAAACAAATACCGAACCAATGAAATATTATATTTCATACTTGGTATTTGTAAAAATATGTGTATCATTCTGCACATATCAATTCTCTTTCAATTCCAAACTCTAAATTCACTTTCTAGAAGGTTATACGCGCACCGATGCGTAGATATAACCAGTTTAATGCAACAAACACTCCGGAATAGTGAAATAGGCTTAACATACCTTAAATAACCTTTACATAACTTAGAAATAAGTTTTGAAGGCTTTGGTATGGCAAAACCAAGTTAATTCGCTTACAGGGACTAAAGTTGACAAACTGTGAAAGTATGCCAATTTGAACTGTAACAGACATTCCGGAACATGACCATAAGTTAAACATACCATAAATATCCTTTACATAGCTTAGAAATAGGCTTTGAGGGGTTCGGTGTGCTAAAATAAACTTTGGTGTCATTTAGGGACTAAAAGTGTCAAAAAGTGCACAAGTTTGCATTTTCGCGCATAACTTACGTTCTGAATACATCTGGACATCCAAAAATTTATGTAAGCATGACTACATTATATTTAAGTGTTCGCCTTAAGAAAAATCCATTCGTTGCGTCATTTGGATCGTTTTTCGCGCTTGTGCGCATTCCGTCGTAATTAAGCGAACATCGCGATCGTACGGCCAAACGAACCGACATCTGAGATATTTTTGAACATGTTTTGAGTTCCCTATACTTTAACTTCATTTTAGAGCCTTGAAATGAGGTTAACGGGGTTCAAACGCATCGAAAATCGCTTAAAAGGGCTGCAGGGACTAAACCTGTCACTTTTGAAACAATTCTGAATCAGATAGGCACTAGCGTAGCGCGAGCCCTAAGGCTCTACCCGTAGCGCTACGCGAGTGAGTGTTCTGACCAGATTCAATGTTTTAATTACAAGTTGCAACCAATTAATCCTTAACCACATGTTTTTAGTTGATGTGTCACAAAGTTAAGGAGCATATGTGGCTCCATAACCTTTGTGACAAGTGTACGCACGAGATTAAGGCACGATAATCGACAAACGATCCTAACGGTGGACCGAATACTATAAATACCCATTCACCCTCAACCCCAAAACCCACAAATCTGATTAAGAAAGCTCTAAGTTGGAACCTTCGTTTCATACCTGAGCTATTTTGATCTTGGTTAGCATTCGGGGACCCTTCGTAAGTATTCTTTCGTTCTTTTCCTTATTTTTACTGCTTTTCGAGTCAGAAAGTCAAACTTTGTTTGACTTTCAGCGTTGACCAGTAATGGTCAATGCGAAGTTCGTTTGAACTTCGCAACGTGATTGTAATCACGATGGTTATAGTCCCTTGGGACTATGCCTACTGATTACCACGTTGCCTAGGGTCGTAGGGTAGGCGATCTAATAAATCGCCTATACCTTCGAACCCGACCCAGTTTGGTCGATCATTAGGATCCGACCAAATACATTAGGTGACCATATTGTAGGGAATAACCTTCCGAGGTTATACCTTATGGTCACGGCGTTTAAGTAGTTGTATGATAGGTAGTTTATATGCCTTAGGTAAATTACCAAAATACCCTTTTCATACATAATTGGTAATTTAGCATATGTAACCTAAACTTTTGTCACGTAACTGATTATGTAACATGTTTAGGCATATAATACTTGTCATAGGACTAGTTAGGCGGTCCAAACGCGTTTCACGCGCACGACGCGTTAAAGTAGCATAAGCTTCCTAAACGGGTCGTAATGGGTCGTAAACAATTATGTTAAGTTTCATTTAGTATGTAGGCTTTGTTAAACCAAATGACACGAGTCTCTACACTCGTTTGGTTTACGAAACCTCATGTAACACCTGTGTCATTTCAACCATCAAACAAATGCCCACCCAGTGAAATATTGTATCTCATACTTGGGATTTGTAAAAATATGTGTATCGTTTACACATATCAATTCTTGTTCGATTTCAAGCTCTAAATCGCTTTCTGGAAGGTTATACGCGCACTAATGCGTAAATATAACCAGTTTAATGCAACGAACACTCCGGAATAGTGAAATAGGCTTAATATACCTTAAATAACCTTTACATAACTTAGAAATAAGTTTTGAAGGCTTTGGTATAACAAAAACAAGTTAATTCGCTTACAGGGACTAAAGTTGACAAACTGCGAAAGTATGCCAATTTGAACTGTAACAGACATTCCGGAACATGACCATAAGTTAAACATACCATATATATCCTTTACATAGCTTAGAAATAGGCTTTGAGGGGTTCGGTGTGCTAAAATAAACTTTTGGGTCATTCAGGGACTAAAAGTGTCAAAAAGTGCACAAGTTTGCATTTTCAGGCATAACTTACGTTCTGAATACATCCGGACATCCAAAAATTTATGTAAGCATGACTATATTATATTTTAGTGTTCGCCATAAGAAAAATCCATTCGTCGCATCATTTGGATCGTTTTTCGCGCTTGTGCGCATTCCGTCGTAATTAAGCGAACATCGCGACCGTACGGCCAAACGAACCGACATCCGAGATATTTTTGAACACATTTTAAGTTCCCTATACTTTAAATTCATTTTAGAGCTTTGAAATGGGGTTAACGGGCCTTAAACGTGTCAAAAATGCATTGAAAACCAAGTTTAGGGGCTGCAGGGACCAAAACTGTAAATCTGCCAAAGTTGTTACCTTACGGACCTCAACATTGGCAGCTTTGAGGTCCGTAAAGCAAGTTCAGACCAGATGCAGAGTACTTAACAGCCTGTTTTCAGCTGTTTTGCACTCCCTAACCCCTTGCCAAGTGTCCAATCCTTATGGTGGTGAGCATTTTGAGGCACCATGACTTTCCGACAAGTGTACGCCTTGGATCATGGCACGTTTTACAACAAACGATCTTAACGGTTACCCGAAAACTATAAATACCCACCCCCCTTTTTGCTTAAAACCCACAAATCTGATTGAAAAGACTCTAAGTTGGAACCTTCGTTTCATACCTGAGCTATTTTGATCTGGGTTAGCATTCGGGGACCCTTCGTAAGTATTCTTTCGTTCTTTTCCTTATTTTACTGCTTTTCGAGTCAGAAAGTCAAACTTTGTTTGACTTTCATCGTTGACCGGTAATGGTCAATGCGAAGTTCGTTTGAACTTCGCAACGTGAGTGTAATCACGTTGGTTATAGTCCCTTGGGACTATGCCTACTGATTACCACGTTGTCTAGGGTCGTAGGGTAAGCGATCTAATAAATCGCTTATACCTCGAACCCGACCCAGTTTGGTCGATCATTAGGATCCGACCAAATACATTAGGTGACCCTAGTATAGGGCATAACCTTCCGAGGTTATACCCTATGGTCACATCGTTTAAGTAGTTGTATGATAGGTAGTTTATATGCGTTAGGTAAATTACCAGAATACCCTTTTCATGTATAATTGGTAATTAAGCATATGTAACCTAAACTTTTGTCACATAACTGATTATGTAACATGTTTAGGCATATAACACTTGTCATAGGGCTAGTTAGGCGGTCCGAACGCGTTCCACGCAAACGACGCGTTAAAGTAGCATAAGCTACCTAAACGGGTCGTAATGGGTCGTAGACACTTAGGTTAAGTTTCATTTAGTATGTAGGCTTTGATTAACCATATCACATGAGTTCCTACACTCATTTGGTTTACAAACCCTCATGCTACCCAGTCTTTCGATTTAGGTCCGGTTTATTAATGTAGTTACCTATATTAGGTGCCGTTTGATATTCCGCGATCTCTAGCATTGCTTGGTGGTTATCCTAGGACTTCTGAGCAATCTCATGTGAGTACATAGACCCCTCTTTTACTGTTTTCCAAACTGTTTTGGGGTGGAACACATGTGCCTACTTGTTACTTTCATGCTTTCCTGTTTTGACATCATATACTTGCTATGTTCATTAGTACATTATAGTACATGATTTCATTACATTTCATGCTATGTATGCCCATTGTGTGCGTACTTAGTACATTGTTTTACATTACATTTTATGCTATGTATGCCCATTGTGTGCGTACTTAGTACATCGTTCTACATTACATTTCAAGCTATGTATGCCCATTGTGTGCGTACTTAGCACATTGTTTTACGTTGCTTTTCTGTTGCATATGCTTATCCAGCATATGAACACATTATACTACATATTGAACCGTTGTAATCATTTGACTGTGATCCGTTGATATCTGTGAACCGTTTGTATCTGTGAACCGTGTGGACCGTATTTGACATAGACATTTCGGCATAGACATTTTAACATGATTGACATTTGATCATGCATTTCCCACAAAACATAACTTTGATTTAAAACCAAGTTTTACTTCAATACTTTGTTTTTGTGGATATGGTTTAGTTGAGACATTTCACTTGCCATACATGATATTTTGACATAGACATTTGACATGGATATTTGACATACACATTTTGACATTGGTTTGGTTTGGTTTGGTTTGGTTTGATTAAGTGATTTAGTAACGATGCGTGTGTAATATGATACAAGCATGGTGGATACGCCGCTGGTACTTCCTATATATAAGTGTTTGTATGGTATTACATATTGTAGCGTTATTTGAATCATTTCAGTTTGATACATATGACATTTTATACAAATAACATACTTTTCACAAGACATTGTTTTACAAACAACCTATCTTATACAAATCCATTTTACTATGGTTATTCATTTAACCATACATTATTCATTTATTGTATACATATCATCTGAACTCATTGTTTTTCAAATGATTTACAAAACAAAGCAAATTACAAGGTTCATGACTAAACATTTTCTTAAACTCAAGTCATGAATCCTATTTTCACAAAACCTATGTATCTCACAGGCATTTTTATGCTGACGTACCTATTTTCACATGTGTTTTTCAGGAACTGTTGCATAAGATGATCAAGATACACATAGGCAGACTTGGGCTTTAGTAACAATAAAAGATGCAAGACTAGTTAATTATGTTGTATTTCTTTGTTTGTTAAGACATTGTAACACTTTTAATTAATAAAACGAAACTTCAATTGCCATGGATTTGAAACAATTAATTCTGTTACAACACTCCCCGATGTTTCCGCCACGTTTCGTATGTTCTACGTGGTCGGGGTGTGACAGAAAAGATGGTATCAGAGCCAATGGTTATAGGGAATTAGGTTATTAGTAATGCTTTGACCTAGTCTATAACTTTCTTAGGACCCTAACGCGAGTTTACTTGCGTTTAGTCATAAAACAATACCGTCACCTATCCTTAGGCGACTACCACAACTAGAACATAAATTTCAAAACCGCTTTGAAAACTAATCATCTGTTCTAGGATGATTGATTACTAGGTTTTGAACCCTCTGTTATATGGTTTTGAACCCCTTTGAGTTTTCAAAAATCTCGTCAAGGTTTTGGGTTTTAAATAATGTGAACACGTGCAAACTGGAAGGGTGAATGCCTGTATTCTGGGTTTTCTGTCTAGGCAAGCACTTCGTATACATCTCATCAGACGCGAGACCAGTTGTGCTTACCTAGGAATTCTTGGGATGAGTGTTCACTTATAGGCGAGCATGTCTTCGCTATACATTATTTTTGACCTATTTACTTTAATCACCGAGGTCGTTTGTTGCTTTGTAGTAACAAACAAATGACCACCATCCTTGCATTCATCCGATTTGTTTCACCTCATTCGTTTCGTCTAACTCTCTCACTCGTTTCTTTTCATGTTTCCTCTTTTAGAATGCCTCCTCGACGCGAAAGCCAGATAGAGACTGCCGAATTGGCAGAAATCATTGCGCAGCAAATGGCTGCTCAATTCCCAAACCTCTTTGCTCTATGGAATCAAGCCAACAACAACAACAATGGTCCATGCAATTTCAAGAGTTTTAACTCGGCGAAACCACTCAAGTTTAGTGGTTCTGAGGGAGCGACTGGGCTTCTTCAATGGTTCGAGAGCATTGAGAATACTTTCCGCCATGTGCAGTGTCCTGACAATCGCAAGGTCGAGTTTGCTTCGAGTGTGTTCCAGAAGAGAGCCCTTACGTGGTGGAATGGGGTTATGAGAGATCGTGGTGCAGAAGTTGCTCTAGCACAGACATGGGCCGAACTTAGGGCTCTCATGATGAAGGAGTTTTGTCCTCGTCACGAGATCAAGGCTTTGGAAAGGGAATTTGATGATCTTAAGCAAGACAGCGGTGAGCATCGAGCCTACACGGACCGTTATGAGGAGTTAAGTCTGTTATGCCCAAACATGGTCACGCCTTTGGATAAGGCGATCGAAAAGTACATTGATGGCCTTCCCGACTCAATACAAGACATTTTGACTGGTAGCAACCCTACTACTGTTAGGCAGGCCATTGAGTTATCTGCAACCTTGACTGAATCGTAGATCAGGAAACGTAAGCTTTTCCGAAAGGGTGACAAGAAACTGGTCGAGGAATCGAAACCAATCGAGGAATCAAAGACCATGGATGAACAGACTGGATCCTCTAAGAAGTCAAAGAAGCGAAAGGCTTCTCAGAACTTCGCCGTGGTCGCTCACAATGATCAAGCCGTCCCCAACCAACCAGCTCAACCCCCTGCCAGGAAACCCTACAAAGGAACTGCACCCATGTGCAACCAATGTGGCCTACATCATCATGCTGGTGTGAAGTGCCGCACATGCCAAGTTTGCGGACTTATAGGTCATACAGCGAGGGTTTGCCCAACAGCAGCAGCACCAAAGCAGATTAACAACAATCCTGCTCAAGCTCGTTTCCCACTGGGATCTTGCTACAACTGTGGCGAGATGGGCCATTTTGGTAGAAATTTCCCAAGACTTGCTGATGCAAATCCAGCTCAGGGATGAGTATCTGACCGACAGAAGATAACGCTGTTTAGAAAATAATCGAGCCTTGTGTATTATTTTCTTTTATCACAATCTATGAAACAGTTGTTGTTATTGTTGTTTATAAATAAATCTTTCATTTACATTTCAATATGTTTATGTGGTTGCATGTATAAACATATCCCCTACAATACCGACAATCAAGGAACCGCATTCCTTGAAGAACAGACTACTTCCAAATTTCTTCCCTTGTATAATCTCTTGCGTTTCCACGAAAATCCTAAGTACCCGTTTCTTCCAAGAGAAACGATGTACGAGGCGCCAAGTTAATAGCAATCAATAACAAGAAAATAACAATTAAACAATTATGTGCTTATGTGTTATCCTTTATGTGTCATGTGATCCAATTTATGTTATTCAAATCCTCGTAAAATCTTACATATCTTTGTGCAAGAGATTCATAGTAGGATACCCAAAGGTACTACTTAAATCCTTAATGGACTTCTACGTTGTAGTTAAAGTCCCTTGGATTATAATGTACTACTTCATAATTAGACCCCTTTTGTGGTCTAGTTAAACAGATTGATCCAAAAATCTGGTTAGGGATATCATGTGATGATATAGCTGAAAGGACTCCTTAGTGGCCTAATTAAGAAGATCCTCTGATGATCTAATTAAAAGGACCCTATGGTAGTCTAGTCACTCTCATCTCAGGTTTGATATCTTTCCCCTCAACATTTCAAAACAAACTGTGCGGACTGTGCAAGGAATTACGTAATTATGGATGCATACATAATTATGGAATTTAGTGCACAGAAATCACAGCAAGTTCTATCTTGTATCAAGAGTTAACCCTATTCATTTCCAATTCTGATGAAGCATCCGTTGAGGAAAAATGAACTAGCTATTCATTTTTCACTTCTGAAGAATATCCGTTGAGGAAATGAATATCCGTTGTTTATCTTTTCATTTCCATTCTGAAGAATAACCGTTGAGGAAAATGAATTATCCATTCATTTTCGTTCTAAAGAATATCCGTTGAAGAAATGAATATCCGTTGTTTATCTTTTCATTTCCATTCTGAAGAATAACCGTTGAGGAAAATGAATTATCCATTCATTTTCGTTCTAAAGAATATCCGTTGAGGAAATGAATATCCGTTGTGTAATCCTTCATTTCCAACTCTGAGGAAGCAACCGTTGAAAATGACTCCGTTAGTTCATTTTCGTTTCTGAAGATTTATCCGTTGAGGAAATGAATATCCGTTGTGTAATCCTTCATTTCCAACTCTGAGGAAGCAACCGTTGAAAATGACTCCGTTAGTTCATTTTCGTTTCTGAAGATTTATCCGTTGAGGAAATGAATATCCGTTGTGAAATCCTTCATTTCCAACTCTGAGGAAATAACCGTTGAAAATGACTCCGTTTGTTCATTTTCGTTCTGAAGAATATCCGTTGAGAGAAATGAATATCCGTTGATTTTTCTTTCATTTCAAATTCTGAAGAACAAACCGTTGAGGAAAATGACCCCGTTTGTTCATTTTTCGTTCTGAAGAATACCCGTTGAGAGAAATGAATATCCGTGGATTATTCCTTCATTCCCATTTCTGACAAAGAATCCGTTGAGAAAAAAAAAATGAATCATCCATTCATTTTCACTTCTGAAAAATATCCGTTGAGGAAAATAATCAGATTATGCTACATATCTTTGATGACTATTTGAAACAAAGTCATAGACAGACTCCTACGAATTAATTTCGGGACGAAATTTCCTAAAGTAGGGGAGACTGTGACACCTGTGTCATTTCAACCATCAAACAAATGCCCACCCAGTGAAATATTGTATCTCATACTTGGGATTTGTAAAAATATGTGTATCGTTTACACATATCAATTCTTGTTCGATTTCAAGCTCTAAATCGCTTTCTGGAAGGTTATACGCGCACTAATGCGTAAATATAACCAGTTTAATGCAACGAACACTCCGGAATAGTGAAATAGGCTTAATATACCTTAAATAACCTTTACATAACTTAGAAATAAGTTTTGAAGGCTTTGGTATAACAAAAACAAGTTAATTCGCTTACAGGGACTAAAGTTGACAAACTGCGAAAGTATGCCAATTTGAACTGTAACAGACATTCCGGAACATGACCATAAGTTAAACATACCATATATATCCTTTACATAGCTTAGAAATAGGCTTTGAGGGGTTCGGTGTGCTAAAATAAACTTTTGGGTCATTCAGGGACTAAAAGTGTCAAAAAGTGCACAAGTTTGCATTTTCAGGCATAACTTACGTTCTGAATACATCCGGACATCCAAAAATTTATGTAAGCATGACTATATTATATTTTAGTGTTCACCATAAGAAAAATCCATTCGTCGCATCATTTGGATCGTTTTTCGCGCTTGTGCGCATTCCGTCGTAATTAAGCGAACATCGCGACCGTACGGCCAAACGAACCGACATCCGAGATATTTTTGAACACATTTTAAGTTCCCTATACTTTAACTTCATTTTAGAGCTTTGAAATGGGGTTAACGGGCCTTAAACGTGTCAAAAATGCATTGAAAACCAAGTTTAGGGGCTGCAGGGACCAAAACTGTAAATCTGCCAAAGTTGTTACCTTACGGACCTCAACATTGGCAGCTTTGAGGTCCGTAAAGCAAGTTCAGACCAGATGCAGAGTACTTAACAGCCTGTTTTCAGCTGTTTTGCACTCCCTAACCCCTTGCCAAGTGTCCAATCCTTATGGTGGTGAGCATTTTGAGGCACCATGACTTTCCGACAAGTGTACGCCTTGGATCATGGCACGTTTTACAACAAACGATCTTAACGGTTACCCGAAAACTATAAATACCCACCCCCCTTTTTGCTTAAAACCCACAAATCTGATTGAAAAGACTCTAAGTTGGAACCTTCGTTTCATACCTGAGCTATTTTGATCTGGGTTAGCATTCGGGGACCCTTCGTAAGTATTCTTTCGTTCTTTTCCTTTGTTTGACTTTCATCGTTGACCGGTAATGGTCAATGCGAAGTTCGTTTGAACTTCGCAACGTGAGTGTAATCACGTTGGTTATAGTCCCTTGGGACTATGCCTACTGATTACCACGTTGTCTAGGGTCGTAGGGTAAGCGATCTAATAAATCGCTTATACCTCGAACCCGACCCAGTTTGGTCGATCATTAGGATCCGACCAAATACATTAGGTGACCCTAGTATAGGGCATAACCTTCCGAGGTTATACCCTATGGTCACATCGTTTAAGTAGTTGTATGATAGGTAGTTTATATGCCTTAGGTAAATTACCAGAATACCCTTTTCATGTATAATTGGTAATTAAGCATATGTAACCTAAACTTTTGTCACATAACTGATTATGTAACATGTTTAGGCATATAACACTTGTCATAGGGCTAGTTAGGCGGTCCGAACGCGTTCCACGCAAACGACGCGTTAAAGTAGCATAAGCTACCTAAACGGGTCGTAATGGGTCGTAGACACTTAGGTTAAGTTTCATTTAGTATGTAGGCTTTGATTAACCATATCACATGAGTTCCTACACTCATTTGGTTTACAAACCCTCATGCTACCCAGTCTTTCGATTTAGGTCCGGTTTATTAATGTAGTTACCTATATTAGGTGCCGTTTGATATTCCGCGATCTCTAGCATTGCTTGGTGGTTATCCTAGGACTTCTGAGCAATCTCATGTGAGTACATAGACCCCTCTTTTACTGTTTTCCAAACTGTTTTGGGGTGGAACACATGTGCCTACTTGTTACTTTCATGCTTTCCTGTTTTGACATCATATACTTGCTATGTTCATTAGTACATTATAGTACATGATTTCATTACATTTCATGCTATGTATGCCCATTGTGTGCGTACTTAGTACATTGTTTTACATTACATTTTATGCTATGTATGCCCATTGTGTGCGTACTTAGTACATCGTTCTACATTACATTTCAAGCTATGTATGCCCATTGTGTGCGTACTTAGCACATTGTTTTACGTTGCTTTTCTGTTGCATATGCTTATCCAGCATATGAACACATTATACTACATATTGAACCGTTGTAATCATTTGACTGTGATCCGTTGATATCTGTGAACCGTTTGTATCTGTGAACCGTGTGGACCGTATTTGACATAGACATTTCGGCATAGACATTTTAACATGATTGACATTTGATCATGCATTTCCCACAAAACATAACTTTGATTTAAAACCAAGTTTTACTTCAATACTTTGTTTTTGTGGATATGGTTTAGTTGAGACATTTCACTTGCCATACATGATATTTTGACATAGACATTTGACATGGATATTTGACATACACATTTTGACATTGGTTTGGTTTGGTTTGGTTTGGTTTGATTAAGTGATTTAGTAACGATGCGTGTGTAATATGATACAAGCATGGTGGATACGCCGCTGGTACTTCCTATATATAAGTGTTTGTATGGTATTACATATTGTAGCGTTATTTGAATCATTTCAGTTTGATACATATGACATTTTATACAAATAACATACTTTTCACAAGACATTGTTTTACAAACAACCTATCTTATACAAATCCATTTTACTATGGTTATTCATTTAACCATACATTATTCATTTATTGTATACATATCATCTGAACTCATTGTTTTTCAAATGATTTACAAAACAAAGCAAATTACAAGGTTCATGACTAAACATTTTCTTAAACTCAAGTCATGAATCCTATTTTCACAAAACCTATGTATCTCACAGGCATTTTTATGCTGACGTACCTATTTTCACATGTGTTTTTCAGGAACTGTTGCATAAGATGATCAAGATACACATAGGCAGACTTGGGCTTTAGTAACAATAAAAGATGCAAGACTAGTTAATTATGTTGTATTTCTTTGTTTGTTAAGACATTGTAACACTTTTAATTAATAAAACGAAACTTCAATTGCCATGGATTTGAAACAATTAATTCTGTTACAACACTCCCCGATGTTTCCGCCACGTTTCGTATGTTCTACGTGGTCGGGGTGTGACACCTCATTCTATCCAATCTTCCGATTTAGGTCCGGTTTATTAACATAGTTACCTATATTAGGTGCCGTTTGATTCCGAGATCTATAGCATTACTTGGTGGTTATCTTTTGACAACTGAGCAATCTCAAGTGAGTACATAGACCCCTCTTTTACTGTTTTCCAAACTGTTTTGGGGTGGAACACATGTGCCTACTTGTTACTTTCATGCTTTCCTGTTTTCACATCATATACTGCTATGTTCGTTAGTACATTATAGTACGTGATCTCATTGTGTTTTATGCTATGTATGTCCATTTAGTTCATACTTAGTACATCGTTTTACATTTACATTTTATGCTATGTATGTCCATTGCGTGCATACTTAGTACATTGTTTTCATCACATGCTTACATTTTGGTATGACATTTGGTTTGTTTACATGGGACAATACATTCATTAACACCGATCATGCCGTTCGTTAGTAGGTAGTGGTACCATAGGAATTGACAACTCCCGTTCCGGACGTCCCAGGGAAAGGGGATGAAAGGAATGACCGAATTCGTTGATATTAAGACAGATAGACCTTTAATTTGTTTAAAGGGTTTATCACCACAGTCGCCAGGCTTGGATGTATGCATTTTCACAATACCGCATAAATGTTCATATTAAATATTTGCATGCATTTACACAAAACATAGCTTTGATTTAAACCAAGTTTTACTTCAATACTTTGTTTTTGTGCATATGGTTTAGTTGAGACCTTTCACTTGCCATACATGACATTTTGAAATAGACATTTGACATAGACATTTCGGCATAGACATTTTAACATGATTGACATTTGATCATGCATTTACACAAAACATAGCTTTGATTTAAACCAAGTTTTACTTCAATACTTTGTTTTTGTGCATATGGTTTAGTTGAGACCTTTCACTTGCCATACATGACATTTTGACATAGACATTTGACTTGGATATTTGACATAGACATTTGACATGGATATTTGACATAGACATTTGACATGGATATTTGACATAGACATTTTGACATGATTTACATCTTGACATGAACATTTTACATTGTTTGGTTTGGTTTGATTAAGTGATTAAGTAACGATGCGTGTGTAATATGATACAAGCATGGTGGATACGCCGCTGGTACTTCCTATATATAAGTGTTTGTATGGTATTACATGTCGTAACGTTATTTGAATCATTCCAGTTTGAGACATAGAACATTTCATACAAATAACATACTTTTCACAAGACATTGATTTATAAACAACTTATCTTATGTAAACACATTTTTCTTGGTTATTCATTTAACCTTACATTTATTTATACTTATCATCTGATCTTATCGTTTTTCAAATGATTTAAAAGACAAAGCAAATAACAAGGTTCATGACTAAACATTTTCTCAAACATAAGTCATGAATCTTATTTTCACAAAACCTATGTATCTCACAGGCATTTTTATGCTGACGTACCAATTTTCACATGTGTTTTTCAGGAGCTGTTGCATAAGATGTTCAAGATACACATAGACAGACTTGGGCTTTAGTGACAATAAAAGATGCAAGACTAGTTAATTATGTTGTATTTCTTTGTTTGTTAAGGCATAGTAACACTTTTAATCAATAAAACGAAACTTCAATATCCATGGTTGTGAAACATTAATTCTGTTACAACACTCCCCGATGTTTCCGCCACGTTTTGTATGTTCTACGTGGTCGGGGTGTGACAGAAAAGATGGTATCAGAGCCAATGGTTATAGGGAATTAGGTTATTAGTAATGCTTTGACCTAGTCTATAACCTTTCTAGGACCCTAACGCGAGTTTACTTGCGTTTAGTCATAAAACAATACCGTCACCTATCCTTAGGTGACGACCACAACAAGAACATAAATTTCAAAACCGCTTTGAAAACTAATCATCTGTTCTAGGATGATTGATTACTAGGTTTTGAACCCTCTATTGTAAGGTTTTGAACTCTCTATTATATGGTTTTGAACCCCTTTGAGTTTTCAAAATCTCGTCAAGGTTTTGGGTTTTAAATAATGTGAACACGTGCAAACTGGAAGGGTGAATGCCTGTATTCTGGGTTTTCTGGCTAGGCAAGCACTTCGTATACATCTCATCAGACGCGAGACCAGTTGTGCTTACCTGGGAATTCTTGGGATGAGTGTTCACCTATAGGCGAGCATGTCTTCGCGATACATTTTTTTTGACCTATTTACTTTGATTTGTCACCATCTCATTTGTTTGCCTTAGGTAACAAACAAATGATCACAATTTTCATTCGTTACCATTCTGTATTGATTATCCAATAACCTTTCACTCATTTCTTCCTCTGTCTTTCATTTTCTTCTAGAATGTCTATTCCTCTTGGCACTGGTCAAATGCCCGAGCGAACAGCCAAATTTGTCCAGCAAATTGGCGAAGTGATTCAGAGGACTGTGGATTTAGGTATTGCCATGGCTCGTCTTAACAATGAAGCCTCTCGTCTCGACAATGAAGCCACTCAAGAGACACCAAAGGAAGCAGTAGTCAGGCTTGCAACAACATCAAGGAAGCGTAAGGCTTCAAGGAAACCCGCAGCGGTTACACCTAATCAAGCTGGACCTAGCCAAGTGGCAAGGCCACCAACTAGGAAGCCGTACTTAGGAACTGCTCCTAGGTGCAAGCGATGCAACGGTCATCATTCAAACCTCATACCCTGCTGGAAATGTACCTACTGTGGACGGCGGGGACATTTGGTCAACACATGCCGCTTTGCTATCCAGAACAAAGCTGTTGCAAATCTTGCTGCTACCCAACTCCAAGTCAACCCTACTCAAGCTCGTTTCCCGCGTGGTACTTGCTACAACTGTGGCGATACGAGCCATTTCAGGAATAACTGCCCGAAGATAGTCAGTGCAAATCCAACCCTCGGATGAGCATTTGGCTGAACAAAGGATGTTGCTGTCTTATGCCTTTGTTTCTTTTGTTTCGTGTATTGTGAAACAATATGTCTTGTTCATAAATAAAAAAATCGTTGTTCACAAATTCTGATATACAAGTATAGTTACATGTGTGTATGATTTTCCTATGATACCTGCATTAAGGAACTATGTTCCTTACAAACTACTCTTGTGATTCTCACTTCCAAGTGATCGCTCATAGTTTCCTCGAAAATTTTAAATACTCGTTTCACTCTAAGAAACAAAGTACAGAAAATTAAGTGACATTATGAGTAATCGTGCTTTTTGCACATCAGTACCTTTGAAATCCTTGGTTAAACAACTAAGGATATTTTCAAATCTCATACCCATTACGTTTTGATTTTTCAACATACACAGTACCAGTATTTCAAAACAATCTTCATGATCTCAAAACATTTCATATAGTTTGAAAACAATTTTTCTAGAAACATTGTCTATGTTATTTCAAAAACATTGGCCATGTTATCAAAACCAACCTTTCTAATTTCAAAATATTCCATATAGTCTGAAGACAATATTAACACAATACATTTTCTTATCAAGTGCATGATTTCGAAAAGCATCATCCATGTCTTTCAAAAAAAAACCTTATACATAATTTCAAAATTCATCTCGCATGATTTTAAAACATTTTTAAATATATCTATCTAATACACCTACTTTATGATTTCAAAAGTATTATATATAAGGTTTCAAAAACGTTAAACACAGTTTTTCTTAAAAGAACCCCATGCACAGTTTTCAAAAATATTTTCCTCGTACATTGACATAACCTTCAAATTCTGCTTCATATGTCGCCTTGACATATCTAGCATCTCAACTTCATAAGCATTTTACATCATGTTTTGACATAAGCACGTCCAGTGCAAGATTTCAAAACATCTTCAACTTCTAAAATCCATATGGGATCTTTTTATCTTCACATTTAGATCCTTGTGGATAATCATCATTCAAATCAGAGTCCTTAATTGGATTCCTTATGTACCTTAATTCGAACACTTCGGTTCCTAATAATCGAAATCGAATTTTCTTTTTGAATCTTTCTATCTTTATAGTTGGATTCTTGATAACGTTTAAAGTACCAAATGAAATCCACGGAATAGATTCCTAGTGTGCTTTAAATGCATGTACGCAATTAACAAGACAAGTTAACAAACAATTTTGTGGTTATGTGACTATGTGTTTACTCATCTTATGTTTTCTTTTATGCATTTTTGGTGTTTTTACTACTCTGGATATTCTTTATCCAAATCCTTGCAGGATCTTTCATATCTTCATATGAGGGATTCGTAGCAGGATATTCAAAAGGTACTACCTTTAATCCTTAAATGGGCTTCTATGTAATAGTTAAGACCCTTGGATTATATAGTACCACTCCATGATTCATAAGGGACCCTTTAGTGGTCTAGTCAAAAAGATTGATTCACAATTTGGTTAAAAAATGACATCTAGTGATGTAACTGAACAGACTCCTGGATAGTCTATTTAAATCATTTATTGATTTAGTCTAAAGGACTCTATGGCGGTCTAAGTCACGCTCATCACAGGATTGTTCATTTGGTTTTACCCTACACATTATAAAATAGACTGTGTGAACTGTGCAAGGAATTCTCTAATTATGTATGCGCACATAATTATGAAATTTAGTGCACAGAAATCCAGTAAGGTTTATTATGTGAAAGAACCGATAGTGACAACAATAACAAAATGAGAACGATGTAATGGAGGCATGGTGGACGCACCAATGACGCTTCATATACTTGTATATAAGTGTCCCTCTTACATTGCAAACATAATGTTATTAAGGTTACTAGAAGTTCAAGAACCCTAACCAATGTTGTTTGATCTTTTCAACTTCATGTTTTAAACTCACACAAGTTTCCTCTAAATAAATTTCGGGACGAAATTTCCTAAAGTAGGGGAGACTGTAACACCTGTGCCTCCACGGCCATCAAACAAATACCGAACCAATGAAATATTATATTTCATACTTGGGATTTGTAAAAATATGTGTATCATTCTGCACATATCAATTCTCTTTCAATTCCAAACTCTAAATTCACTTTCTAGAAGGTTATACGCGCACCGATGCGTAGATATAACCAGTTTAATGCAACAAACACTCCGGAATAGTGAAATAGGCTTAACATACCTTAAATAACCTTTACATAACTTAGAAATAAGTTTTGAAGGCTTTGGTATGGCAAAACCAAGTTAATTCGCTTACAGGGACTAAAGTTGACAAACTGCGAAAGTATGCCAATTTGAACTGTAACAGACATTCCGGAACATGACCATAAGTTAAACATACCATAAATATCCTTTACATAGCTTAGAAATAGGCTTTGAGGGGTTCGGTGTGCTAAAATAAACTTTGGTGTCATTCAGGGACTAAAAGTGTCAAAAAGTGCACAAGTTTGCATTTTCGCGCATAACTTACGTTCTGAATACATCTGGACATCCAAAAATTTATGTAAGCATGACTACATTATATTTAAGTGTTCGCCTTAAGAAAAATCCATTCGTTGCGTCATTTGGATCGTTTTTCGCGCTTGTGCGCATTCCGTCGTAATTAAGCGAACATCGCGATCGTACGGCCAAACGAACCGACATCTGAGATATTTTTGAACATGTTTTGAGTTCCCTATACTTTAAATTCATTTTAGAGCCTTGAAATGAGGTTAACGGGGTTCAAACGCATCGAAAATCGCTTAAAAGGGCTGCAGGGACTAAACCTGTCACTTTTGAAACAATTCTGAATCAGATAGGCACTAGCGTAGCGCGAGCCCTAAGGCTCTACCCGTAGCGCTACGCGAGTGAGTGTTCTGACCAGATTCAATGTTTTAATTACAAGTTGCAACCAATTAATCCTTAACCACATGTTTTTAGTTGATGTGTCACAAAGTTAAGGAGCATATGTGGCTCCATAACCTTTGTGACAAGTGTACGCACGAGATTAAGGCACGATAATCGACAAACGATCCTAACGGTGGACCGAATACTATAAATACCCATCCACCCTCAACCCCAAAACCCACAAATCTGATTAAGAAAGCTCTAAGTTGGAACCTTCGTTTCATACCTGAGCTATTTTGATCTTGGTTAGCATTCGGGGACCCTTCGTAAGTATTCTTTCGTTCTTTTCCTTATTTTTACTGCTTTTCGAGTCAGAAAGTCAAACTTTGTTTGACTTTCAGCGTTGACCAGTAATGGTCAAAGCGAAGTTCGTTTGAACTTCGCAACGTGATTGTAATCACGATGGTTATAGTCCCTTGGGACTATGCCTACTGATTACCACGTTGCCTAGGGTCGTAGGGTAGGCGATCTAATAAATCGCCTATACCTTCGAACCCGACCCAGTTTGGTCGATCATTAGGATCCGACCAAATACATTAGGTGACATATTGTAGGGAATAACCTTCCGAGGTTATACCTTATGGTCACGGCGTTTAAGTAGTTGTATGATAGGTAGTTTATATGCCTTAGGTAAATTACCAAAATACCCTTTTCATACATAATTGGTAATTTAGCATATGTAACCTAAACTTTTGTCACGTAACTGATTATGTAACATGTTTAGGCATATAATACTTGTCATAGGACTAGTTAGGCGGTCCAAACGCGTTTCACGCGCACGACGCGTTAAAGTAGCATAAGCTTCCTAAACGGGTCGTAATGGGTCGTAAACAATTATGTTAAGTTTCATTTAGTATGTAGGCTTTGTTAAACCAAATGACACGAGTCTCTACACTCGTTTGGTTTACGAAACCTCATTCTATCCAATCTTCCGATTTAGGTCCGGTTTATTAACATAGTTACCTATATTAGGTGCCGTTTGATTCCGAGATCTATAGCATTACTTGGTGGTTATCTTTTGACAACTGAGCAATCTCAAGTGAGTACATAGACCCCTCTTTTACTGTTTTCCAAACTGTTTTGGGGTGGAACACATGTGCCTACTTGTTACTTTCATGCTTTCCTGTTTTCGCATCATATACTGCTATGTTCGTTAGTACATTATAGTACGTGATCTCATTGTGTTTTATGCTATGTATGTCCATTTAGTTCATACTTAGTACATCGTTTTACATTTACATTTTATGCTATGTATGTCCATTGCGTGCATACTTAGTACATTGTTTTCATCACATGCTTACATTTTGGTATGACATTTGGTTTGTTTACATGGGACAATACATTCATTAACACCGATCATGCCGTTCGTTAGTAGGTAGTGGTACCATAGGAATTGACAACTCCCGTTCCGGACATCCCAGGGAAAGGGGATGAAAGGAATGACCGAATTCGTTGATATTAAGACAGATAGACCTTTAATTTGTTTAAAGGGTTTATCACCACAGTCGCCAGGCTTGGATGTATGCATTTTCACAATACCGCATAAATGTTCATATTAAATATTTGCATGCATTTACACAAAACATAGCTTTGATTTAAACCAAGTTTTACTTCAATACTTTGTTTTTGTGCATATGGTTTAGTTGAGACCTTTCACTTGCCATACATGACATTTTGACATAGACATTTCGGCATAGACATTTTAACATGATTGACATTTGATCATGCATTTACACAAAACATAGCTTTGATTTAAACCAAGTTTTACTTCAATACTTTGTTTTTGTGCATATGGTTTAGTTGAGACCTTTCACTTGCCATACATGACATTTTGACATAGACATTTGACTTGGATATTTGACATAGACATTTGACATGGATATTTGACATAGACATTTTGACATGATTTACATCTTGACATGAACATTTTACATTGTTTGGTTTGGTTTGATTAAGTGATTAAGTAACGATGCGTGTGTAATATGATACAAGCATGGTGGATACGCCGCTGGTACTTCCTATATATAAGTGTTTGTATGGTATTACATGTCGTAACGTTATTTGAATCATTCCAGTTTGAGACATAGAACATTTCATACAAATAACATACTTTTCACAAGACATTGATTTATAAACAACTTATCTTATGTAAACACATTTTTCTTGGTTATTCATTTAACCTTACATTTATTTATACTTATCATCTGATCTTATCGTTTTTCAAATGATTTAAAAGACAAAGCAAATAACAAGGTTCATGACTAAACATTTTCTCAAACATAAGTCATGAATCTTATTTTCACAAAACCTATGTATCTCACAGGCATTTTTATGCTGACGTACCTATTTTCACATGTGTTTTTCAGGAGCTGTTGCATAAGATGTTCAAGATACACATAGACAGACTTGGGCTTTAGTGACAATAAAAGATGCAAGACTAGTTAATTATGTTGTATTTCTTTGTTTGTTAAGGCATAGTAACACTTTTAATCAATAAAACGAAACTTCAATATCCATGGTTGTGAAACATTAATTCTGTTACAACACTCCCCGATGTTTCCGCCACGTTTTGTATGTTCTACGTGGTCGGGGTGTGACATAACCCGGTTACTAGCGTGTAGTAAGTTGTGACGGGGGTTAGGGTATTCAGGGACCCTAACTGGCTCAGAAAAAGATAAACAATGTGAATGGCAATATTTTTAGGTTCCGGGTAAAGTCCGGTTGTTCGGTTCGACACTGTTCCGATAAACTGCTTAATTAATCCGTATAGCGTCCTACTTATATATTTTTGTAACGTTTTTACTTTCTAATACTTAGGAAAATATAACGGACTATTTAGTGACCTTTCTGTACACTATTGGCATATTAACAAATACGTGTAATCATAACACAGATATCAGAAAGCAGTTAAGTAATTCCAGGCAGTCGTCAGACACTTTAATTATCATTAATAATTTGTACGGAATACATGGGATTTTGAGGGTTGTCACATTCTCCCCCTGTTAAGAGAATTTCGTCCCGAAATTTAGCGCGTGGTTACTGAGGAAGCTAGTTAAGTTGCGTTGTTTTCCAGATTTTTCTGGGGTGTCACATCATCCCCCCGTTGATTTGGAATTTCGTCCCGAAATTCTGCGGTAGCTTCAGCCTCAGTAGTGGTTGCGTTTTTCTTAAACAGTTGGGGATACTTGAGTTTCATTTGGTCTTCTCGTTCCCAGGTATACTCTGGGCCACGACGAGCATTCCAACGAACTCGAACGAGAGGTATTCTTGTATGCTTAAGGACCTTAACATCTCGATCAGTAATCTCTACAGGTTCCTCGACGAATCGGAGCTGGTCGTCGATTGTGAGTTCCTTGAGAGGAACTATGAAGGGCTCATCTGACAGACACTTCTTCAGATTTGATACGTGGAATACGTTGTGAACTCCGCTGAGTTCTTCAGGTAGATCCAACCTGTAGGCGACTTGGCCAATTTTCTCAATGACTTTGAACGGTCCGACATAACGCGGATTGAGTTTGCCTCGTTTGCCAAAGCGGACTACACCTTTCCAAGGTGAGACTTTGAGTAGCACTCGATCCCCAACCTGGAGCTCGAGTGGTTTTCTTCCCTCATCAGCATAGCGTTTCTGACGGTCACGAGCTGCCGCCATTCGCTGTCGTATCTGAGCAATTTTCTCGGTGGTATCTACCACATGTTCTGGGCCAGTGATTTGGCTGTCACCAACTTCTGCCCAACAGAGAGGCGATCGGCATTTGCGTCCGTACAATGCCTCAAACGGAGCGGCTTGGATGCTGGTGTGGTAGCTGTTGTTATATGAGAACTCCACTAGCGGGAGGTGCTTTTCCCAGCCGTTACCAAAATCGATTACACATGCCCTAAGCATGTCTTCAAGGGTTTGGATTGTGCGTTCAGATTGCCCATCCGTCTGTGGGTGATAAGCGGTGCTCATATCTAAACGTGAGCCAAAGGACTTGTGCATTGCTTGCCACAGTTCAGAAGTAAAACGTGCATCACGATCAGATATAATAGAGATTGGCACTCCGTGCCTTGATACCACTTCCTTTAGGTAAATGTCTGCAAGAGTAGAAAACTTATCCGTTTCTTTGATAGCCAGAAAATGTGCAGACTTGGTTAGTCGATCTACGATCACCCAAATGGTATCGTTTCCGCGTTGAGATCTGGGCAGGCCGGTAACGAAATCCATGGAAATTTGCTCCCATTTCCATTTCGGGATCTCCGGTTGTTGAAGTAGGCCTGATGGTTTCTGATATTCAGACTTGACTCTCGCACAAGTCAAGCACTTACTGACGTAGGTTGCTATGTGGGCTTTCATGCCAGGCCACCAATACGTAGTTTTGAGGTCGTGGTACATTTTATCCGAACCAGGATGTACCGAATAACGAGACTTGTGCGCTTCGTCCATCACAAGCTCGCGTAAGTTTCCATAAAATGGAACCCAGATGCGTCCGTTTACATAGTAAGCGCCGTCTCCCTTTTGTTCTAGCCGCTGCCTCGATCCTCGTAGGGACTCAGCCCTGATGTTTTCTGCTTTCAATGCTTCGACCTGGGCATCTCGAATCTGAGCAGGAAAGTTAGACTGGATGGTAAGCTGTAATGCTCGTACACGCTTAGGTAAAGTATCCTTTCGACTGAGGGCGTCAGCCACAACATTGGCTTTGCCCGGATGATACTTGATAGCGCATTCGTAATCATTCAAGAGTTCGACCCATCGGCGTTGTCGCATGTTTAACTCTTTTTGCTTGAAGATATGCTCGAGACTCCTGTGGTCGGTGTAAATGGTGCACTTGGTACCGTACAGGTAATGTCTCCATATCTTAAGTGCGAAAACAACTGCTCCCAGCTCCAGATCGTGAGTAGTGTAGTTTCTTTCGTGAACTTTAAGTTGGCGCGATGCGTAGGCAATGACCTTGTCACGTTGCATCAATACGCAACCAAGTCCTTGGATGGAAGCGTCGCAATAAACCACGAAATCATCGGTGCCTTCTGGCAATGAGAGGATAGGCGCGCTACAAAGTCTATCCTTTAGATGTTGAAACGCGGACTCCTGTGCATCACCCCAACGATAGATGACACCCTTCTGAGTCAGTGAAGTGAGAGGTGGCGCAATCTTGGAGAAGTCTTTGATAAATCTTCTGTAATATCCTGCCAAACCCAAGAATTGGCGGATTTCTTTTGGTGTGCGGGGTGCAGGCCAGTTCTTGATCGATTCAACCTTAGATGGATCCACATGAATTCCATCCTTGTTTACCACGTGGCCTAGAAAGTGGACTTCGCGAAGCCAGAAATCACATTTCGAAAACTTGGCATACAACTGTTCTTTTCGAAGAAGTTCCAGCATAAGTCGTAGATGCTGCTCGTGTTCCTCCTGACTCTTAGAATAGATCAGGATATCATCGATGAACACAATAACGAACTTATCCAGGTAAGGCTTGCACACTCGGTTCATGAGATCCATGAAGACTGCCGGTGCATTCGTCAGCCCGAATGGCATAACCAGAAACTCGTAATGGCCGTAACGAGTTCTGAATGCTGTTTTGGAGACGTCCTCATCTCGGACTCTCAGCTGATGGTATCCCGATCTCAAATCAATCTTGGAGTAATAGCTCGACCCTTGCAACTGGTCAAATAAGTCGTCAATACGTGGAAGAGGATAACGATTCTTCACAGTCACCTTGTTAAGTTCGCGATAGTCAATACACATCCTGAAGGTACCGTCTTTCTTTTTCACGAACAAGACTGGAGCTCCCCAGGGTGAAGAGCTCGGACGTATAAAACCCTTTTCCAAGAGTTCTTGTAGTTGTGTGGACAGTTCTTCGAGTTCTGATGGGGCTAGACGATATGGTGCTCGAGCTACTGGCGCTGCTCCAGGAGCTAGCTCGATTTGAAACTCAACTTGGCGATGAGGAGGAAGACCAGGTAATTCCTCAGGAAATACCTCGGGAAATTCGCGCACAATAGGGATGTCTTCAATTCTCTTCTCTTCCGTGGATGTGTCAGTAACGAGTGCTAAAATGGCAGTGTGGCCCTTTCGCAAACACTTCTGGGCCTTAAGGAAAGAGATGATGCCTTCGACAGCACCACTCTTGTCGCCACGAATCACGAGGGGTTCTTTATCAGAACGAGGAATGCGGATGATTTTCTCCTTGCAAACAATCTCCGCTTGATGATGAGATAACCAATCCATCCCAATAACGACGTCGAAACTACCAAGTGTGATAGGAACAAGATCGATAGGGAAAGTCTGACCAGCTAAGACGAGGTTACAACCTTTAACTACGTGTGTGGCTTCAAGACTTTTACCGTTAGCTAGTTCTACCGTGTGTTTGGTGTTCAGGAGTGTTGGGGTGCGCTTAAGAATTTGGCTAACTTTTACGGACACATAACTAGTATCGGCACCCGAATCGAATAAAACAGTAACGAAGAAGTCGTCAAGAAGAAACTTACCCATCACAACGTTGGGATCGTTCCTTGCTTCTCCTTGACCAATCACGAACACACGACCCCTTGCCCCGTTGCCATTGTTGTCTCCCCCATTTCCGCCTCCATTGTTGTTCCCATTGTGGTTCCCATTTCCTTGGTTATTGTTCTGGTTTTGGTTTAGCTGGGGGCAGTTCCTCTTAAAGTGGCCTTCAGCGCCACACTGAAAGCATCCTTTATTTCCCTGCTGATGCTGTTGCTGGTGGTTCTGTGGGGCTTGTTGTTGTTGTTGGCGATTCTGATTCGCAGGACGTGGGCTCCTGCACTCTTTGGCTTCATGGCCCAGTCTGTGACATCTCTGACATCGACCTTTGTTGCACTGCCCGCTGTGATGCTTGTTGCACCGGTTGCACTTGGGGTGGTTTCCTCGGTATCCACCCTGCCCTTGATTACCAGAAGATTGCTGACCGGGACTCTGGTAGTCATCACTCTTTCGCTGTTGAGACTGAACTGAAGTCGAACCTTTACTGGAGTTCCCATCCCATTTTCGCTTGTTATCGGTAGGTGCATCAGAAGTAGCTGTGGCACTGATACGTTTGGGTAGCCTGTTTTGCTCCACCGCCTGGTCGGTGAGACGATGAGCCAACTTGATAATTTGCTGAATGGTACCCAGGTTGGCTGAAGTTACGTGACTTTGAATCGCTGGTGCAAGGCCCTTGAGGTAAAGCTCAATACGTTTGATGGGAGGGTCCACCATAGTTGGGCACAGGATGGCCAGTTCATTCGACCTCTTGGTATACGCCTCAATCTCAGATCCTGTCATCTTCAGATTGTAAAATTCCACTTCTAGCTTGTGGATGTCATCCCGACTACAGTACTCCTCTTTGATCAGCTCTTTGAAACCATTCCAGGGCGTGGCATTAGCAACTGCCAGCCCTAGTAGTTGAACCTGTGCCTTCCACCAGGTTAACGCAGCTCCTTCAAGTGTTCCGGTAGCATATTTCACCCTACGGTCTTCGGGGCATTCGCACATCTTGAAAACTGTCTCAAGCTTTTCAAACCAGTGAAGAAGGCCCACTGCTCCTTCGGTGCCACTGAAAGTGGTAGGTCGACAGTCCATGAACGTCTTGAACGTGCACACAGGAGGTTGAGCATGTTGACCTGTTGCGCGAGAATAAAAGACAAGATTAAGCACGAGGGTTGGTTTGCGAAGGTAGGATCTAAATGTCCTAAGGTGAGTTGGTATGGCAGGTTATACCTCCTGCAGGGTTAGCTGCGAGTGCCTCCGCAACTCGTTCGTTGATCAAAGCCGTCAACTGGGCTTGAGTGAGGTTGATACGTCCTTCGCGTCCGCTCATGATCTTCATAATGAAGCAACGTAAGTGAGGAAAGTGTCGCGAAAGTGTGTAAGTGTGTGGGACGACATTAGAGAGTAAGCACACAAGGTTCAAATAGCAATTATCACGTTATCTAATGCACAGTGAGAACTATCTAACCGACAATATAACATAATCATACCACTTATGGTGTCGAGCCTTGCACGTGGAGCGAAGCGTCGTTGTGGATCGTTGAGCACTGTACAGGTTATAGTCTGGTTTTAATAAAAACTTTTTCCCTTATTAAAAACCAAGTTCACTATAACCAATGGCTCTGATACCAATCTGTCACACCCCCAAAATCCACCATGCGGAGTATCACCGCTTGGAGGCGTGACATGACCAGGATCGAGCCACCAATCATATTGAACAACACAATTAAGTAAATAAAACCAAACATAATACGATTGGTGACCAAAGCTAGTTAACCTTGTTTGGTTTAAACAGCGGAAGCATAAACGTGAGTTCAAAAGCATAAGTTCACAGTTCATAAGTTTAAAGTCTCAAACATAAGTTCCATAGGTTTATAAAGTTCAATTATTAAGTATGGGATATAACAACCCATGTTCCACAACAACCTCCTCCTCGTGCAAGCTCCCAAAAGCATCTAGTGACCTGTAAGGCATGTAACAACGAGTCAACAACAAAGTTGAGTGAGTTCACGTTTGGTTGTTTAGTTTTAAGTTGTTTCTGAAAACGTGGTTTGACTTTCGTTGGCTTATTTGCCGTGGGGGTTACCCCGTAGTTGAAAGTATGTTTAACCATTTCTCTTTTTCTTTACCCGATCCATAACCATGATCAGTGGGGGTTTTCCCCGTTTGAACTACTAGACGGAATGATATCGACTGCTACGCAAATAAGTTGTGCCCTATATCAGTGTCTATCATCACTGACAATCTGCCATAGTCCATTAGTACACGCCCGTCCGAACGGCACGGTGTGAGGTTTGTTAAACCTAATAGCGCTATTAACTAATGACCCGCTCGCCATTGGCCTCGGCGATTAAGTCGATATGAAGAGGGACTTATTGATAGAGTTTTGTCTAGCTAGTTTTAAGGTTGTTGTCCTGCACCAGGAGAATTCGTAGGATTAATAATGGCATCCGCTCTATGGAGGATGGCCGTACATATCCTACCCAAGGAGGATATGTAGATTTAGTTTTAATTCTTTAACCCATTCCCAAACCACCGGGAATCCCATGCCTTAGAAAGTGTGTGAACTCACCTCGGTTTGCTCGGTTAGATTCTCAATATAGCTAACAGTCAAGGTCGGTCAATCACGTCCTAGTATGATTTACCAGTTAGTCATTTAGTGGCTTTCAAATAGAACACAAAGTTCCTACACGTATCTATCACATAACATGCATCACTGTAACGGTTTATGCCCATCTAAGTTTCCCGTCCATTCCCCACTCAAAATCAAACATACGATAATGCACATAACATATATAACATGTCAAATCATTCACAGATAGCATACTCGACATTTAGACACGCAAATCACTACTTATGTCGTTTCAGCATTAATACTCAAAACCGGCTGTTTTCGGACATTTAAATAAAATAGTTAGATTATTCCAAAAATTCCTAAATTTTTATAGAATGTCATAAACATTCAATACTTTATTGTGTAAAAATATCGGGGTCCGGTTCATCACCAATATTTTATAAAAATTTCATATTCGGGACTGAACTCAGATTTATGTATTTCTGACCACAGCCCACGAAACAATTTATTAAAAATTCATCGTAAGTCCGATTTGCGAAATTCCAGTGGGGTAATTACAAATACTTCAGTTATCATCTACAGTAAAATTTCATGGTCCGATTCATCACAAAACTCAGGTTATGACTGAAAGTACAACACCCATTTATTGCTGTCAAAATTCAGCTTAAGTAGCTGTTACAAATTAACACTTTAAAAATAGTAAACGGAGTCCAAAAATTACGATTCCGGTGCCATTAGAACCGTATTTCATAATAACATATTTTAGATTCAAAATATCGATTTTTCGTTGAGGTTAAGACCTGTTTACAGCCAACAGAAGTGGGCTGTAAAAGTTGGACAGATTCTGATTTCAAGTGTTTAACCATCTAAATCATGTTCGATCGATTCCGTTAACGAGTTTAGTGACCACAACAACATCATATACTAATATCATTCAGTAAAGCATCAGATAATCACCCAATCATCATAACCACACAAGATCTACATGATTTACACACATATTCATCCATTAACCACCTTGTTCATCACTTTAGTAAACTTTTAGACTTTGATCTTATATGTTCGTAATTTTTAACCGACGAAACTTATATTAACCACTCTAGACAAGATCAAGAAGAGGTTTAGAGTCACTTACTACTAGCTCGAGGCTAGGGAAGATTCTAGTCAAAAATCGAGTGGATAAAAGCAATAGAATGAGGTCCTTCGCGTTCCGTTTGCACCAAGCTTCCTAATACGCGATCCTCGACACTTGTATGGACTTGGAATGAGGTGATCAAGATCGAAAATGATGGATGGATGGTGGGTGATGTTTGGCCGTAAGCTTATAGAGAGGAGAGGGAGAGTTTTGTGTTGGTTAAGTGTGAAGTGAATATGATGGGTTTAGGTTAGAACTTATAGACAAATCCTTATGTAATTATCCAATGGATTATATGCTCTCTAGATACTAAACATGTAGATTAAAATAATAGTTTAGAGGACAAAGTATGTTCCCCTTCTTGGGGACGGTTGGTTAAGGGGGGGGGGGTCTAGTTCATTTCCAACTAAACCTTAAGTACTAGTTAGATCAAGTTTAGTTATTTTAGGGATTAACCCGGTTACTAGCGTGTAGTAAGTTGTGACGGGGGTTAGGGTATTCAGGGACCCTAACTGGCTCAGAAAAAGATAAACAATGTGAATGGCAATATTTTTAGGTTCCGGGTAAAGTCCGGTTGTTCGGTTCGACACTGTTCCGATAAACTGCTTAATTAATCCGTATAGCGTCCTACTTATATATTTTTGTAACGTTTTTACTTTCTAATACTTAGGAAAATATAACGGACTATTTAGTGACCTTTCTGTACACTATTGGCATATTAACAAATACGTGTAATCATAACACAGATATCAGAAAGCAGTTAAGTAATTCCAGGCAGTCGTCAGACACTTTAATTATCATTAATAATTTGTACGGAATACATGGGATTTTGAGGGTTGTCACATTCTCCCCCTGTTAAGAGAATTTCGTCCCGAAATTTAGCGCGTGGTTACTGAGGAAGCTAGTTAAGTTGCGTTGTTTTCCAGATTTTTCTGGGGTGTCACAGTGCTAATGAATGTATATTGATCCATCAAAACAATCCAAATATCATATCAAAATGTAAGCATGTGATGAAAACAACTGTACTAAGTATGCAACAAATGAACATACATAGCATGTGATGTGATGTGAAACGATGTACTAAGTATGAACTAAATGGACATACATAGCATAAAATGTAATGTAAGACAATGAAATCACGTACTATAAATGTACTAATGAACATAGCAAGTATATGATGTGAAAACATGGAAAGCACGAAAGTAACAAGTAGGCACATGTGTTCCACCCCAAAATGTTTGGAAAACAGTAAAAGAGGGGTCTATGTACTCACTTGAGATTGCTCAGAAGTCCTAAGATAACCACCAAGCAATGCTAGAGATCACGGAATCAAACGACACCTAATATAGGTAACTACATTAATAAACCGGACCTAAATCGGAAGATCGGATAGAATGAGGGTTCGTAAACCAAACGAGTATGGGAACTCGTGTAATATGGTTTAACAAAGCCCACATACTAAAACGAAACTTAACCTAAGTGTTTGTGACCCATTACGACCAGTTTAGGTAGCTTATGCTACTTTAACGCGTCGTTCGCGTAAAACGCGTTTGGACCGCCTAACTAGTCCTATGACAAGTAACATATGCCTTAACATGTCTAATATTGTTGTCAAATCAGTTTAGATGTCAAAAGTTATGTTACATATGTTTAAAATGAATTTTGGCATCAAAGGGGTATTTTGGTAAGTTACCTAAGACATATAAACTACCTATCATACAACTACTTAAACGAAGCGACCATAAGGTATAACCTCGGAAGGTTATTCCCTATATACTATGGTCACCTAATGTGTTTGGTCGGATCCTAATGATCGACCAAATGGGTCGGGTTCGAAAGTATAAGCGATTGTTTAGATCGCTTACCTTTACGACCCTATATAAGCACTAAACTAAAAGTGACGAGCTAAGCATGTTAAAACATGCTTAACTAAGTTTAGAAAATAGGTTGGGTATCAAAACAAACGGTTTTGATACCTAAGAGTAGTTTGGTTACAAAATACGCAAGAATACGTATTCTGGCCGAAACTACGGCTCGTCACTGAGCCTAGATAACGTGGTAATCAGTAGGTATAGTCACTAGGGACTATAACCATCGTGATTACGCTCACGTTATGAAGTTTAAACGAACTTCGCATTGACCATAAACTGGTCAATGTAGAAAGTCAAACAAAGTTTGACTTTCGGACTCGAAAAGCAATAAAAGAAACGAAGGAACACTTACGAAGGGTCCCCGAATGCTAATCTAGATCAAAATAGCTCAGGTATGAAACAAAGGTTTCAACTTAGAGCACAATTGATCAGATTCTAGTGAGAAATGAAGTTGGGGTATGTGGGTATTTATAGTTTTCGGTTCACCGTTAGGATCGTTTCTTGGAAAAGAGGGAATGATCTAGCCCGTACACTTGTCAAAATGTTGTGGTAACTAATTTTGGCCACCATAGGAGATTAACATGTGGCACTTGACCTTTGGAAAGTGTTTAAAAGGTTGTTATCAGCTGTTACTTGACCTTTGCTGATCTGAAGGGCTGACGCGGCCCGCGTCAGGATATGCACAAACTCAGGCGGGCCGCCTGGCCTTGTCTGATCAGAACTATGTTTGCATTTTGACAGTTTCAGTCCCTGCACGTGTTTAAGGCCATTCCCGACACTTCTAAGGCCCGTAAAGCCAACTTTAAGGCCCTAAAATGATGCCTAAACATTGTGGACATGAAACATGCTCAAAAATATGTCGGATGTTGGTTCGTTTGGTCGTACGAACGCGATGTTCGCTTAATTACGACGGAATGCGCATAAGCGCGAAAAACGATCCAAATGACGCAACGAATGAATTTTTCTTATGCCAAACACTAAAATAAAATATTTTAGTGCTTACATAAATTTTTGGATGTCCGGATGTATTCAGAACGTAAGTTATGCGCGAAAATGCAAACTTGTGCACTTTTTGAGACTTTTAGTCCCTGAATGACCCAAAAGTATATTTTAGCACACCGAACCCCTCAAAGCTTATTTCTAAGCTAGGTAAAGGATATTTAAGGTGTTTTTAACTTATGGTCATGTTCCGGAATGTTCGTTACAGTTCAAATTGGCATACTTTCGCAGTTTGTCAACTTTAGTCCCTGTAAGCGTATTAACTTGATTTTGCCATACCAAAGCCTTCAAAACTTATTTCTAAGTTATGTAAAGGTTATTTAAGGTATGTTAAGCCTATGTCACTATTCCGGAGTGTTTGTTGCATTAAACTGGTTATATTTACGCGTCAGTGCGCGTATAACCTTCCAGAAAGTGATTTAGAGTTTGAAATTGAACAAAAATTGATATGTGCAAATGGTACACATATTTTTACAAATCCCAAGTATGAAATACAATATTTCATTGGTTTGGTATTTGTTTGATGGTCGCAGTGACCCAGGTGTCACAGAAAACCAGAGAAAGAACCTAGCTCAAAAGCTTACCCAGGAATTTTGTTTTGGTAATTCCTATCGTGGAAAAGGAACAGGTTCTTCTGCACCCTACTGCAAGTTTTGTAAAAAGAAGCACTCAGGAAAGTGTGTTGTGTCCTGCAACTTTTGCAAATACCCAGGACATAAGGAAGAATATTGTAGGAGAAAGGCTAATGCCAGAATATGCTACAATTGTGGAGAGGCTGGTCACATCAAACCGAACTATCCGAAACTAGCTCTAGCAACAACCAACAAGGCTAAGACAACTGAAGCACCTAAGAAAATTGCCAGAGCGTTTGTTCTGACAGCTGAGGAAGCCAAGATGATTCCGGATGTGATTGCCGGTACGTTCTTAGTTAATAATATATTTGCCAAAGTATTATTTGACTCTGGTGCAAACCAATGTTTTATTAATACTTCTTTCTACAAACTTCACGACCAACCCTTAGCCAAATTTCAACAAGATTGTCTGGTAGAGACAGCAAACAGAGAATCCATTAAGATAAGTGAAATCTTGCAGTGAGCAAGAATAGAAATCCTAAACTATCATTTCTTTGCTAACCTTTATCCAATGAATCTAGTCGGATTCAATGGTGTATTAGGAATGGATTGGTTGGTAGCCAATCGTGCTAGTATTTTATGTGATCAAAAGACAGTACAAGTAAGTACATCAACAGGTGAAAAGATCACAATTAAAGGAGATAAGCCAACCAGATCGACAAAGTTCATCTTTGTAATGAAAGCCGCAAGTTATGAAAGGAAAGGAGGAGTAGTATATATGATTTTCGTAATCATTCGTACTAAAGGAAAAGAACTAAAAGATATTCCTGTGATATCCAAATTTTCAGACGTCTTTCCGGAAGAGTTACCTGGATTACCGCCTGATAGAGAGGTTGAATTTAGAATTCACCTAATACCAGGGACGGCACCGATTGCCAAAGCACCATATCGATTAGCACCAACGGAGATGCAGGAACTGAAGAAACAATTGGACGAACTTCTTGACAAAGGTTTTATACAACCAAGTTCATCACCGTGGGGAGCACCGGTGTTGTTTGTTAAGAAGAAAGACGGATCGATGCGTATGTGCATTGATTACCGAGAATTGAACAAGGTTACGATTAAGAATCGGTACCCACTACCGAGAATTGATGACCTGTTCGATCAACTTCAAGGAGCTCGATTCTTTTCTAAGATCGATTTACGCTCAGGATATCATCAACTGAAACTTCAAGTGTTACTACGGCTATGAGGGATTTCAAGGAGTGTGTGGAGCAGATAGAGGTGTTAGACATTAACAGGTTCGGATTACACTACACATTGTGGACATGAAACATGCTCAAAAATATGTCGGATGTTGGTTCGTTTGGTCGTACGAACGCGTTGTTCGCTTAATTACGACGGAATGCGCATAAGCGCGAAAAACGATCCAAATGACGCAACAAATGAATTTTTCTTATGCCAAACACTAAAATAAAATATTTTAGTGCTTACATAAATTTTTGGATGTCCGGATGTATTCAGAACGTAAGTTATGCGCGAAAATGCAAACTTGTGCACTTTTTGACACTTTTAGTCCCTGAATGACCCAAAAGTATATTTTAGCACACCGAACCCCTCAAAGCTTATTTCTAAGCTAGGTAAAGGATATTTAAGGTGTGTTTAACTTATGGTCATGTTCCGGAATGTTCGTTACAGTTCAAATTGGCATACTTTCACAGTTTGTCAACTTTAGTCCCTGTAAGCGTATTAACTTGATTTTGCCATACCAAAGCCTTCAAAACTTATTTCTAAGTTATGTAAAGGTTATTTAAGGTATGTTAAGCCTATGTCACTATTCCGGAGTGTTTGTTGCATTAAACTGGTTATATTTACGCGTCAGTGCGCGTATAACCTTCCAGAAAGTGATTTAGAGTTTGAAATTTAACAAAATTGATATGTGCAAATGGTACACATATTTTTACAAATCCCAAGTATGAAATACAATATTTCATTGGTTTGGTATTTGTTTGATGATCGCAGTGACCCGGGTGTCACAGTCTCCCCTACTTTAGGAAATTTCGTCCCGAAATTTTATCTAGAGGAAACTTGTGTGAGTTTGAAAACATGAAGTTGAAAAGATCGAACAACATTGGTTAGGGTTCTGAACTTCTAGTAACTTTAATAACATCATGCTTGCAATGTAAGAGGGATAGTTATATACAAGTATATGAAGCGTCATTGGTGCGTCCACCGTACCTCCATTTCATCGTTCTCATTTTGTTATTGTTGTCACTATCGGTTCTTACACATAATAAATCTTACTGTGGTTACCGTGCACTGACTCTCATAATTATGTACGAATCCATAATTAGACAATTCCTTGCACAGTTCACACAGTCTATTTTATAATGTGTAGGGGAAAACCAAATGAACAATCCTGTGATGAGTGTGACTAGACCGCCATAGAGTCCTTTTAATTAAATCAATAAATGATCTAAATAGACTGTCAAGGAGTCTGTTCAGCTACATCACTAGATGTCGTTCTTTAACCAAATTGTGAATCAATCTTTTTGACTAGACCACTAAAGGGTCTCTTATGAATCATGGAGTGGTACTATATAATCCAAGGGTCTTAACTATTACATAGTAGCCCATTAAGGAATTAAGGTAGTACCTTTTTGAATATCCTACTACGAATCCCTCATATGAAGATATGAAAATTCTACGAGGATTTGGATAACGAATATCCAGAGTATACAAAAACCCAAAATGCATAAAAGAAAACACAAGATACATAAACACATAGTCATATAACCATAAAGATTGTTTATCTAGATCTTTAATTTGTTAATTTGTTTTGCTAACAGAGCGCATGTATTTAAAGCACACTAGGAATCCATCTCGTGGATTTCATTTGGTACTTTAAACATTATCAAGAATCTAACTATAAAGATAGAAAGATTTTTAAAAGAAAAATTCAATTTCGATTATAAGGAACCGAAGTGTTCGAATTTAGGTACATAAGGAATCCAATCAAGGACTCTGATTTGAATGATAATCATCCACAAGGGTCTAAATGTGAAGATAAAAAGATCCCATATGGATTTTAGAAGTTGAAGATGTTTTGAAACCTTGCATTGGACGTGCTTAAATCAAAACATGAAGTAAAATGCTTATGAAGTTGAGATGCTAGCTATGTCAAGGCGACATATGAAGCTGAATTTGAAGGCTAAGTCAATGTATGAGGAAAATATTTTTGAAAACTATGCATGGGGTTCTTAAAAAAAAATGTGTTCAATGTTTTTGAAACCTTATATATAATACATTTGAAATCATAAAGTAGGTGTACTAGTTAAGTATATTTATAAAAATGTTTTAAAATCATGCTAGATGAATTTTGAAATTATGTATAAGGTTTTTGGGAAACATGAATGATGCTTTTGAAATCATGCACTTAATAAGAAAATATATTGTATTAATATTGTTCTCAGGCTATATGAGACATTTTGAAATTATGAAGGTTGTTTTTGAAAACATAGCCAATGTTTTTGAAATAACATAGACAATGTATTTTAAAAAAAAAATTGTTTTCAAACTATATGAAATGTTTTGAGATTATGAAGATTGTTTTTGAAATACTTGTACTGTGTATGTTGAAAAATCAAAACGTAATGGGTATGAGTTTTGAAAATACCCTTAGTTATCTAACCAAGGATTCAAAGGTACTGATGTGCAGAAGCATGATTACTCATAATGTCACTTTATTTTCCGTACTTTGTTTCTTAGAGTGAAACGAGTACTTAAAATTTTCGAGGGAATCATGAGTGATCATTTGAAAGAGAGACTCACAAGAGTAGTTTGTAAGGAACATAGTTCCTTAATACAGGTATTATAGGGAAATGCCATAAACACATGTGATTATACTTGTATATCAGAATTGCGAACAACAACTTTTATTTATGAACGAGACATATTGTTTCACAATACACGAAAACAAAAGAAACCAAGGCATAAGACAGCAACATCCTTTGTTCAGCCAAATGCTCATCCAAGGGTTGGATTTGCATTAGCAAGCTTTGGGCATTTGTTCCTGAAATGGCTTGTCTCGCCACAGTTGTAGCACGATCCAGGCGGAAAGCGAGCTTGAGCAGAGTCGCCAACTTGCTTTGGAGCAACTGCAGCTCGGCAAACTTTTGCTGTATGACCTTTAAGTCCACAAATTTGGCATTTGCGGCACTTCACACTAGGGTGATGATGTAGGGTACATTGGTTGCACAAGGGTGCAGTTCCGTTGTATGGCTTCCTAGCAGGGGGTTGAGCTGGTTGGTTGGAGACGGCTTTACCATTGTGAGTGACCATGGCGAAGTTCTGAGAAGCCTTTCGCTTCTTTGACTTCTTAGGGGATCGTTCATCCATGGTCTTTGATTCCTTGATTGGTTTCTTGGCTGGTGGTGCTGTCACTTGGCTAGGTCTTGCCTGTTTTGGTGCAACCGCTGCGGGATTCTTTGAAGCTTTACGTTTCTTTGGTTTTGGTGAAGGCTTGGCTTCCGTCTCCTTTGGTGATTTTTGAGTGGCTTCATTCTGGAGACGATACATGGCAGTAGCTAATTCGACAGTCTTCAGGACTACTACGCCTATTCGCTGGGCAAATTTGGTTGTCTGTTCGGATATCTGGGCGTCATCGCGATGAAGTGACATTCTAGAAGAAAATGAGAGACATAGGAAAAAAAAACAAGTGAAATGTCATCGGATAAACAATACAGGATGGCAATGCATAAGAATTTGCGATCATTTGTTTGTTACCTAAGGCAAACAAATGAGATGGTGACTAATCAAAGTGAACGGATCATATTAATGTATCATTGAAGACATGCTCGCCTATAAGTGTTGGACTCTGTATGCCCAAGGCACATATTAAATTGATGTGGCTAGTACGTTATGATCCAAGTCGAGTCATACCCAAATACAAGCTAGACAAACACTTACAACATTTATTTATGATATGATCAAACAAATAAATATTAACACTTAGAATATTTAGAAATTGGTTTTCTAAATAATTGCACTTGACAAACTAATAAATTATATGGATAATTTATTTTGAGAGAATATTTTATCTTGTTATTTAATGGGTTACATAACATAATAAAAGTTATATAAGTCTTATAACATGAGTTGTTATAATTTTATAAAAGTTATAAAATTAATCAAGACTTAAATTATTTTATAAAAGAAATTGAATTTTTTTTTTATAAAAAATAAAGTGCCCCCCCCCCCCCTTGGTGTTCTTCCCAAACATTTTGATCCAATCACAATACATGCAATTGTCATAAGCTAGAGAAGAGTTGATTAGGTGGTCTAACCAAGACCATTTTGGTCCAATGGGGTTTCATGTACTTGCATGTGTAAGTTGGCACATGATTGGTCAAGGTGGGTGGCAATTCTCTCTCATGGTTCTATAAATACTTAGATGTCAAATGCAAGAATGTGCAAGACTTATGAACTTGAAAGAAAAACTTGAGAATTTCTTCTCTAAATTTCGGCCAACAAGTGTTGGTTCAAGAGGTTTTCAAGTTTGTAATTCAAGTGCCAAGAACTCTCATATTCCCTAGTGGAATTTTCGGCCAAGGGTTGGCTCCAAGAAGGAAGTTTTAGTGAGTTCACAAGTGTTCAAATCCTAGCTAAAACTAAGGTGTTTGTTGGAAGGCTTGGGGTATACAAGCTTGAGGTCTTCTACACTTGAAGGCAACCATTCAAGAAGCATCATCTTCTTCATATCCATTACTCATTGGAAGGTAGTATTCTAAACACCCTATGGTTGTGGTTTAAATATTTGATAGCATGCATTTTCGTATATGGATCCGGGATTGGGTTTTACATAGAAAATGAGTTTTATATCTTGAAAGTAAACATGTTTTAAATAATTATTTCCGCTGCATTTTAATTTTATAAGGATAAAATAGCTTTGATAAACATGTGAAAAACCCAACAATGGTATCAGAGCCGCTTATATGAGTGCATGCTTCATAGGATATGAAATTTTCGGGTTTCGGGTTTGGTTAAAACCCTATGGCCGAAATTTTATATATGGTTATCCTTTTGTTTTTCAAGATTATTTTAATACATGCATAAAAGTATCTTGAAAAATTATGTCATTTGGATGATTTGTTTGTTTGGACAAAAACCCACTTTTTCGGTTTTTTCATTCTTGACCGAAAAGTAGGTTGTAAAAAGGAAACCATTTTCCTTTTTGAATTTTATATATGTGGAGATATATATTTTTTGGTGTTCATAACCTAGCCATGACCTTGTGTGAATATGTTGAATATTTGTGTTTGTGATTTGTATTTAATTATTTGAAAGGGTTGTATTAATAATTATTTATCTTTGTTCTTCCATTTGTAAAGTTATGTAATTTATTTATTTTCATTTGGTATGTAAAATAAATAGATTAGGTGCATTTTATTTTACTAGAAAAATGTATTAAGATATTTTTTTGTAAAAGAAGATGCACACAAAAATGCGGTTTTGGTTTTGGCTAATTTCGCGCCTAAAGGACTTCATAGTTCTTAACGGGATTTTAGCCCGATAACCAAAACACATTTTTGAAGTCCAAAGGAGTTTGGAGCTGAATTAAAGGACATTTTGGAAGCTAAAAAAATGTGAATAAATCACAACACAAGAAGAAGACTTGAAGCATTTGGATGCGGGATCAAGTGGGAGTTCAACGATACATCATTTGTGTCATTTTTCACCCTTTAGGAAGGACCTTTTGGCACACTTGTTTCGGCTAACAAGTGTGGTCAAAATAGTTGGCTATGGTTATGCACCTATTGTTAAGAATGTTATGCTTGTGTCGTTGCTTATTTTATTGTTTGGATGATATTTGGATATGCATGCTTAACAAACTAATAATCAACAACAAGCTTAAAATTGGTTCTTTAAAGATCATTAAAAATGGTTAATAAAAGGTTATTAAAATTAATGATTTTATAATAAAATGGGTTTTATTAAAAAGAACCTTAAAAATTTGTTTTCACAAAAGTACCAAGGATTTGAATGCATGCAAATGTATGGTACATAAAGTTTTCTAAACTAGAATTTTTGAAAACTCAAAATCCCTTTTATAAAACAAGTCAAACACCATCATTTTATACAACACTCGAATCACTTGGGAACTCTTTTGTGGGATAAAGGTCACCTAACCACATTTGAGGGAACTTGTATATTCGAGGTGGGTTTACCATGTTTGTGGGATAAAGGTCACCTAACCACTTATGTGTATAAACTCACATGTGTGTGTAAGTTGGACGACTTGATTTGGAAACCATGAACTTAGGGTCACTGAAGCATGGGGTACAAAAGGTGTTGATGAGATTAAACATGCCAACTAAACATAAAGATGTTTAACTGATCTCATATGGCTAGAAGTTGCAAAGGGTTGCAATCGTCAAACGTTGACTACCTTGTTAATTTAAATAATGGGATAAAGGTCACCTAACTAATATTTAAATGTAACGTTGGATTCTAGATTTTAATTATTAATTGTCTATAAGATACAAAAGGGTATTAATGATTAAAATATAATAATATCGAAAATACTAAAATTGAACGTTGTAAAATTTTGTAGATGGCCGCTAACAATATTACCCAAACCGTCCGTAACCTATCATTGAAAACGATTCTAAATCCCGATGAACCTCTTATGGAAGATAAGGATGCCTATGACGATTGGATTAAGTATATCGAGGATACTACGCAGCCTCTTGCCTCATGTTAGGAATTATGATTCCCGAAATTCAAAAGGTTTTGAACATCATGAGCATACGACATGATTACCCAATTGTAGGAAATGTTCCTAAGGGTAAAACGCTTCGAAACGGTTCGAGCGCTTCATGCATGTCGAATGGACGAAACCCAATCGGACTCATCTTATGTCTTTAAAATGAAAAGACACATTGATCTCCTCGAAAGGCTCAATATGGATAAAAGGGTTTTATCCATTCTAACGATCAATGAGGGTGGCAACTAGAAAGGGCATCACCCCGACACCAAAGCAAATGTTGAAAATGGAAACGGGTAATTTAAAGGGAAATGATTAGAAAGACTAAAGCGAAACCACCAAAACCAAAAGAGAAGAAGGCAAAGGTTTCCATAAACGATCCATGCTTTGAGTGTGGTGAGATAGGGCATTTAAATAGGAATTGTCCAACCTATCTCAAAGAGTTGAAAAACAAGAGGGATGCTAGGCAAACCTCAGGTACAATCTTAATGATACATATTGACCTTAATGTTATTTCTTCTAACACATGGGTATTAGATACCGGATGAGGAACTCATGTTTGCAATTCGTTGCAAAAGGTTCAAAAGAAATAAACATTACAAGAAAGGAGACTATGTTTTGAAACTTCCAAATGGTTTGGAAATTGTTTTAAAATGTCTTAGTTTGACTAGGAACATTATTCAAGTTTCCCTTTTAAGACAATATGGTTTTAATTTAAAGTTTGTAAACAATGACATTTATGTTTCGATAAATGACATGTTCTACTTTAAAGCTATGCCTTCAAATGGTATTTATGAATTGGTTCATGATAATATACCATTTGATAGTTAAATGTACCAAGCAATCACCAAGCAACTCAAAATGGATTTGAGTAAGACCTATCTTTGGCATTATAGCCTTGGTCATATAAACAGATGTCGCATGTAAACACTTCGAAAGAATTGTCTTTTGGAAACAAATGAAACTGGTTCATTTGATACATGCGAATCTTATTTACAAGGTAAAATGACTAAGAAACCCTTTAGTGGGAAAGGGCAAAAGATTTATTAGGTATCATACATTTGGATGTATGTGATCCTTTTAAGCCAATGACTAGGAATGGTGAAAGATACTTCATTACTTTTACCGACAACTATAGTAGTTATGGTTATGTGTACTTGCTAAGACACAAAGAAGAAGTTTTGAAACGTTCAGAATCTTCAAAAGGTGAAGTACAAAATCAACTCTTTTAAAGTTCTTCGTTTCGATAGAGGAGGAGTCGAACTCTATTAGATATGGTTCGATCTATGATGGCTAGGAGCGCATTATCTCTATCACTTTGGGGTTACGCTTTGCTCTTTGTGGCTCGTATATTAAATATGGCCCAAGCCAAGAAAGTGGATAAGACACCTTTTGAAATATGACATGGAAGGGCTCCATCATTATCATATTTAAATGTATGGGTTGTAAAGCTTATGTTAAGCTATACACCTCAAATAAATTGAAAGTCCGATCCACTAAGTGTATCTTCGTAGGATATCCTAAAGATGGTATAGGATATTAATTCTACGATCCAACAGAGCAAAAGGTATTTGTTGCTCGAAAGGCTGAGTTCATGGAAGCTAAGTTCCTTGTGGAAGGAATTAGTAGAACAATGGAACTTGATGAAGATCAAGAACCACAAGCCGATACACATTTGGTTAAAACTAGCAATCAACAAGAGGTTGTTGAAAACGATCAAATGGTTGATTAATACACATAAAACGTTCATAGATCTGGTAGAATTAGTAGTCCACCTGAAAGATATGGATTTTTCATGGATGGATGCTACGTGGTAGATTCGGATGAACCAACCACATACCATGATCCAATGTCAAAATCCGATTGTGACAAAAGGCTTGAAGCCATGAACGTAGAGATGCAATCCATGTATAACAACCAAGCATGGGAATTGGTTGTGCAATCTCTTAACTCCAAAGTAGTTGAAAGTAAGTGGGTTCTCAGGAAGAAAACAGATGTGCATGGTAACTTGGACACTTATAAAGCGAGACTTGTAGCAAAAGGTTTCAATCAAAATTAAGGGGTTGATTATGATGAGACCTTCTCGCCTATGGCGATGCTAAAGTCAATTAGGATATTATTTCCCATACCTGCATAATATGATTATGAGATTTGGAAAATGGATGTCAAAACGGCTTTCCTTAATAGATATCTTGAGGAAGATGTCTATATGGTTCAGCCTGAAAGTTTTGTCGATCCAAAACATCCTAACAAAGTATGGAAGTTAAATAAATCAATCTATGTATTGAAACAAGCATCTAGAAGTTGGAATCACCGTTTTGATGAAGAGATTAGGGAATATGGATTCATCAAGAACGGTGATGAAGCTTGTGTGTATAAGAAGGCTAGTGGGAGCATTATTACTTTCTTAGTATTAAATGTCGATGACATTCTACTATTTGAAAATGACATTCCAACCATGGAAGGTGTAAAAAACCTGGCTTGAAAGTTGTTTTTCCATTAAGGATCTTGGTGAAGTTGCCTATATTTTGGAATAAAGATCTATAGGGATAGATCAAGGCGCTTGATAGGTTTAAACCAAAGTGCATACATTCACAAAGTCTTGAAAAGGTTCAAGATGAAGAACTCTATGAAAGGTTTGGTACCTATTCAAGAGAGGACAATATTGAATGCGTCTCAATGTCCAAGCTCAAAGGATGAGCAAGAAAGAATGAAAGGAATCCCATATGCGTCAGCTATAGGATTCATTATGTATGTAATGATATGCACTAAACCGGACATGTCATGTGCATTAAGCATGACTAGAAGATACCAGCGAAATCCAAGTAACGGTCATTGGGTGATTGTTAAAATATATTGAAATACCTTAGAAGGACTAAGGATATATATTTCTAATATATGGATTTGGTGAAGAAGAAATCGTTGTAAAGGGTTACATGGATGCGAGTTTCCTGTCACACCCCGACCACGTGGAACATACAAAACGTGGCGGAAATGTCGGGGAGTGTTGTAACAGAATTAATTGTTTCAAATCCATGGCAATTGAAGTTTCGTTTTATTGATTAAAAGTGTTACAATGTCTTAACAAACAAGGAAATACAACATAATTAACTAGTCTTGCATCTTTTATTGTCACTAAGGCCCATGTCCGCCTAAGTGTATCTTGATCAATCCTATTCTTCATTTCCTGAAACACATGTGAAAATAGGTACATCAGCATAAAAATGCCGGCGAGTACATAGGTTTTGTAAAAATAAGATTCATGACTTCTGTTTAAGAAAATGTTTAGTCATGAACCTTGTAATTTGCTTTGTCTTTATAAATCATTTGAAAAACAATAAGTTCAGATCATACGTATAAATAAGAAAATAATGCATGGTTAAATGAATAACCATGTAAAAATGAGTTTGTATAAGTTAAGTTGTTTGTAAATCAATGTCTTGTGAAAAATATGTTATTTGTATAAAATGTTCTATGTCTCAAATTGAAATGATTCAAATAACGCTACAATATGTAATATCATACAAACACTTATATATAGGAAGTACCAGCGGCGTATCCACCATGCTTGTATCATATTCCACATGCCTCGTTACTTAAATCACTTACCCAAACAAACCACCAATGTAAATTGTCCATGTATAAATAAATTTGTCAAATGTATTGAATAATATGTCAAAATGTTTATGTGTCAAATGTAAACCTATGTAAAATGCATGATCAATGTAAATCATGTAATGTGTAACCAAAATGATATGTATGGCTAGTGAAAACGCATCAACTAAACCATAGGTGAAATGCACAAAAACAAAGTATTGAAGTAAAACTTGGTTTAAATCAAAGCTATGTTTTGTGTAAATGCATGATCAATGTAAATCATGTAATGTGTAAATGCATGATCAATGTAAATCATGTAATGTGTAACCAAACTGATCTGTATGACTAGTGATAAATATCACTAAACCATATGCACAAGAACATAGTATTGAAGTAAAACTTGGTTTAAATCAAAGCTATGTTTTGTGTAAATGCATGCTATACTGATTCGAACATCTATACGGTATTGTGAAAATGCATACATCCAAGCCTTGAGACTGAAGCGATAAACCCTTAAACCACTTAAAGGTTTATCTAAATTATGTATATCGAATTCGGTCATTCCTTTCATCCCCTTTCCCTGGGATGTCCGGAACGGGAGTTGTCAATTCCTATTGTACCACTACCTACTAACGAATGGCATGATCAATGTTAATGAATGTATTGTTCCATTTTAAACAAACCAAATGTCATACCCAAAATGTAAGCATGTGAAAACGATGCACTAAGTATGTAATCATATGAACATACGTAGCGTGAAATGTAATGAAAAACGATGTACTAAGTAATGCACACAATGGGCACACCTAGCATGAAATGTAATGTAAAACGATGTACTAAGTAATGCACACAATGGGCACACCTAGCATGAAATGTAATGTAAAACAATGTACCAAGTAATGCACACAATGGGCACACCTAGCATGAAATGTAATGAAATCATGTACTATAATGTACTAACGAACATATCATGTATATGATGTGAAAACAGGAAAGCATGAAAGTAACAAGTAGGCACATGTGTTACACCCCAAAACAGTTTGGAAAACAGTAAAAGAGGGGTCTATGTACTCACTTGAGATTGCTCAGTAGTCCTTGAGTAACAACCAAACAATGCTAGAGATCGCGGATATCAAACGGCACCTAATATAGGTAACTATGTTAATAAACCGGACCTAAATCGGAAGATCAGGTAGCATTAGGGTTTGTAAACCAAACGAGTGTAGAGACTCGTGTCATTTGGTTTAACAAAGCCTACATACTAAATGAAACTTAACCTAAGTGTTTTCGACCCATTACGACCCGTTTAGGTAGCTTATGCTACTTTAACGCGTCGTTCGCGTGAAACGCGTTCGGACCGTCTAACTAGTCCTATGACAAGTGTTATATGCCTAAACATGTTACATAATCAGTTATGTGACAAAAGTTTAGGTTACATATGCTTAATTACCAATTATACATGAAAAGGGTATTCTGGTAATTTACCTAAGGCATATAAACTACCTATCATACAACTACTTAAACGATGTGACCATAGGGTATAACCTCGGAAGGTTATGCCCTATACTAGGGTCACCTAATGTATTTGGTTGGATCCTAATGATCGACCAAACTGGGTCGGGTTCGAAGGTATAAGCGATTTATCAGATCGCTTACCCTACGACCCTAGACAACGTGGTAATCAGTAGGCATAGTCCCAAGGGACTATAACCAACGTGATTACACTCACGTTGCGAAGTTCAAACGAACTTCACATTGACCATTACTGGTCAACGCTGAAAGTCAAACAAAGTTTGACTTTCTGACTCGAAAAGCAATAAAATAAGGAAAAGAACGAAAGAATACTTACGAAGGGTCCCCGAATGCTAATCCTGATTCAAGAATCTCAGGTATGAAACAATGGTTTCAACTTAGAGCTCCTCAAATCAGAATTCTAGTGGTTTTAGAGTAATGGGGGGTGGGGTATTTATAGTTTTCGGGTAACCGTTAAGATCATTTGTCGAATATCGTGCCTTAATCGTAACCGTACAAGTGTCGGAAAGTTGTGGTGCCTAAAAACCATCTTTATCAGCTGAATATGCAAGTGGGAAAGGTGTGGTTGTGGTTAAAACAGCTGGAACACGCTGACTGTTCGATATTATCTGATCAGACAGGCGGACGCGGCCCGCGTCAGAATCAAGCAAATCTCAGGCGGGGCGCCTGAGAGTTGCAGATCAGAACTATGTTGCTGTTTTGACAGTTTCAGTCCCTGCACGTGTTTAAGCCCATTTCCGACACTTCTAAAGCCCGTAAAGCCAACTTTAAGGCCCTAAAATGTTGCCTAAACATTGTGGACATGAAACATGCTCAAAAATATGCCGGATGTTGGTTCGTTTGGCCGTACGAACGCGATGTTTACTTAATTACGACGGAATGCGCACAAGCGTGAAAAACGATCCAAATGACGTGACGAATGGATTTTTCTTATGCCAAACACTAAAATAAAATGTTTTAGTGCTTACATAAATTTTTGGATGTCCGGATGTATTCAGAACGTAAGTTATGCGCGAAAATGCAAACTTGTGCACTTTTTAACGCTTTTAGTCCCTGAATGACCCAAAATTTTATTTTAGCACACCAAACTCCTCAAAGCCTATTTCTAAGCTATGTAAAGGATATTTATGGTGTGTTTAACTTATGATCAAGTTCCGGAATGTCTGTTACAGTTCAAATTGGTATACTTTCGAAGTTTGTCAACTTTAGTCCCTGTAAGCGATTTAACTTGTTTTTGCCATACCAAAGCCTTCAAAACTTATTTCTAAGTTATGTAAAGGTTATTTAAGGTATGTTAAGTATATGTCACTATTCCGGAGCGTTCGTTGCATTAAACTGGTTATATTTACGCATCAGTGCGCGTATAACCTTCCAGAAAGCGATTTAGAGTTTGAAATCGAACAAGAATTGATATATGTAAACGATACACATATTTTTACAAATCTCAAGTATGAAATACAATATTTCATTGGTTGGGCATTTGTTTGATGGCCGTGGAGGCACAGGTGTTACATTTCCAAACTGATTGAGATGATTCTCGATCGCAATCAGGGTAGCATTGTCCACTACAGAATCAGAATACATCGCCGCTTCATTGATCGAGATAATTCATATGGATCTACCACTTGAATTATTGCCGATCTAAGGGTAGTCCCTACCATTCAGGACCCTAGAGATCTTTGTGATAACGATGATGCGATTGCTCAATCAAGGAACCTCGTGCACATCAAAAGACTGGGCACATTAAGCGGAGTTTCAACTACATAAGGGATGAAATTGAAAAAGGGAAAAATATGTATTCGCAAAGTTCACACTGATCAAAATATTGCGGATCCACTCATGAAGCTCCTTGAACGGGCAAAGCATGAAAGGGTCATACTTGTGCCTTAGGACTTCGATATTCTAGTGATTGGATTTGATCTATTTTTATTTGGATATTGGAACAACTGTTATTATAACTCTTTATGATATGTTGAGTTATGTTCCATTTTAGCATGTTTAAATCCGTGAATAAGTTACTTATTCTAAATGTTCGTAGTCGATCATACTTGTGGGAACAAATATGAATGTAAGACTATTATGAACTTGGATTGGTGGATATTCATGAAGTATGAATATAGAGCAAGGCATTGCTGCTAAGGCTCATAGATATTTGTGGGATACAAATATTGGACTGACTCGCTCTCAAATATTACTGCATGGAATCATTTGTGATTGATCATAAGTAAATTTGAGTAAAGGAGAATATCATAGTATCCTCAGACCTGAGATACATATTGGGTCTTGATATTCACCAAATATTGTACCTTGACTTTTTCCTTCGCTGTTAGTAATATGACAGTATATAAGGCTAAGCTCAGGTGTGGTACAAGGTGATTGTGAGAGACGTATGTAGTCAAGATGGGATTTGTTCCTCTTATTCGTTGAGAGTAAGATGTCTAAGGCCTACTAAAGTTAAATCAACAGAGAGTGATCACTCTATGTCTCTGGATTTGACATGACACCTGTAACGAAAGGATAAATGATAGATTCACCTAAATCATGTTCAAGTAAGGGACTTGAAGCGGATGATGTTATTGAATGGCAAATACAGTCATACGTATTGGGGGTAGTAAACCGTAGTTAGGCGTCATTTACTGCTTGCATCAATCTTCTATGTATCTTGTGCAAGTGGGAGATTGTTGGACTCTGTATGCCCAAGGCACATATTAAATTGATGTGGCTAGTACGTTATGATCCAAGTCGAGTCATACCCAAATACAAGCTAGACAAACACTTACAACATTTATTTATGATATGATCAAACAAATAAATATTACCACTTAGAATATTTAGAAATTGGTTTTCTAAATAATTGCACTTGACAAACTAATAAATTATATGGATAATTTATTTTGAGAGAATATTTTATCTTGTTATTTAATGGGTTAAATAACATAATAAAAGTTATATAAGTCTTATAACATGAGATGTTATAATTTTATAAAAGTTATAAAATTAATCAAGACTTAAATTATTTTATAAAAGAAATTGAATTTTTTTTATAAAAAATAAAGTGCCCCCCCCCCCCTTGGTGTTCTTCCCAAACATTTTGATCCAATCACAATACATGCAATTGTCATAAGCTAGAGAAGAGTTGATTAGGTGGTCTAACCAAGACCATTTTGGTCCAATGGGGTTTCATGTACTTGCATGTGTAAGTTGGCCCATGATTGGTCAAGGTGGGTGGCAATTCTCTCTCATGGTTCTATAAATACTTAGATGTCAAATGCAAGAATGTGCAAGACTTATGAACTTGAAAGAAAAACTAGAGAATTTCTTCTCTAAATTTCGGCCAACAAGTGTTGGTTCAAGAGGTTTTCCAGTTTGTAATTCAAGTGCCAAGAACTCTCATATTCCCTAGTGGAATTTTCGGCCAAGGGTTGGCTCCAAGAAGGAAGTTTTAGTGAGTTCACAAGTGTTCAAATCCTAGCTAAAACTAAGGTGTTTGTTGGAAGGCTTGGGGTATACAAGCTTGAGGTCTTCTTCACTTGAAGGCAACCATTCAAGAAGCATCATCTTCTTCATATCCATTACTCATTGGAAGGTAGTATTCTAAACACCCTATGGTTGTGGTTTAAATATTTGATAGCATGCATTTTCGTATATGGATCCGGGATTGGGTTTTACATAGAAAATGAGTTTTATATCTTGAAAGTAAACATGTTTTAAATAATTATTTCCGCTGCATTTTAATTTTATAAGGATAAAATAGCTTTGATAAACATGTGAAAAACCCAACAATAAGTGAACACTCACCCCAAGAGTTCCCAGGTAAGAGTGACTGGTCCGATACTGCGGATTTGTACGAACACTCTAGCCTTCGACAGAAAACTCAGGGTACATGCATTCACTCTTCCAGTTTGCACGTGTTAACATTATACGACCCAAACTTTGACGAGATTTTTGAAAATTCAAAGGGGTTCAAAACCATATAACAGAGGGTTCAAAACCTTACAATAGAGAGTTCAAAACCTAGTAATCCATCATCCTAGAACAGATGATTAGTTTTCAAAGCGGTTTTGAAATTTATGTTCTTGTTGTGGTTGTCGCCTAAGGATAGGTGGCAGTATTGTTTTATGACTAAACGTAAGTAAACTCACGTTAGGGTCCTAGAAAGGTTATAGACTAGGTCAAAGCATTACTAATAACCTAATTCCCTATAACCATGAGCTCTGATACCAACTTTTCTGTCACACCCCGACCACGTAGAACAACAAAACGTGGCGGAAAGCGTCGGGGAGTGTTGTAACAGAATCATTGTTTCATAACACATGGAAATTGAAATATTGTTTTATTGATTTAAGTAGTTACAATGTCTTGACAATCAAAGAAACATAACATAAATAACTAGTCTTGCATCTTTTATTGTCGCTAAGGCCCAAGTCCGCCTAAGTGTATCTTGATAAATCCTATGCATCATATCCTGAAACACATGTGAAAATAGGTACGTCAGCATAAAAATGCCTGTGAGATACATAGGTTTATGAAAATATGATTCATGACTTATTGTTTAAGAAAATGTTTAGTCATGCATGTTAATAAGCAATGTGGGCTCTGGGCGAATAGGGCGATTTGGGCGACTTGGGCGTTTCTGTGAAATTAATCCTCTCGTTAATTCAATCCTGGTTCTGATCGATCTTGCTTAGCATCTAGGGAGTTCCTGATTACATTCCTTAGTTTCTAATCGATTGAAATAAGTCTAGAGTTTCGCGAGTATAGGATTTATGTCTGTTTCGTTCGACTAAGCTATTAATTTCCGATTTTGCTTTACGATTCCAGATTCTTTTCTGAATTCGTTAATTGATTGCTTCGGTTGTTGAAGTTTAGGGTTCCGATTGTTAAATCTGTTTTGGGTATTGAACGTTTTCCTGCTTGACGGCTGCTAGGGTTTTATCAGGGTTCTTTTGTTTTTCAGCCGTCATACCCTTTCTGTTTGATCAGATTAGGGTTCAATGGATGAACGCATGTATCCTGGTGGCAAGCCGCCACTGTCGTTTAAAGAAATAGCAGATCGAATTCTCGATGTTGATGGGAACACTGTACAGCCAAAACGTGGCGTCAACATCATTGAACAACTCACAAGGGTTTCTTCACCGGTTCAGCTTGATAAACTATTCAAGGTGTCTGACCCAGTTCTGGTTGAGAATGTGCGGGCTGATCTTAGCTTTTCGGATAATTTGGAAGGTTATGCAGCGTCGCAGGGGAACCGAAGTGGTCTGAACAACAACTCTAAGCCAATGTCTTATGCAGATTCAGTTGGTGCAGCCAAGTCGGTTAAGGTAAACTTCAGGTTTCTTGCAAGCACTGATGCGCATGAGGGTTGTGATGTGGTGCTGCCTCGTGACTCTGTTAAAGTAGTTCAAGAGAAGTTAGCAAATACTCTTTATGGTTACTTCCTAGGGGACCGAGTTGCGTACCCGGTGGTGGATTATTTTGTGCGGACAAATTGGAAGAAGCATGGATTGCAAAAATCCATGATGAATGCTAATGGATTCTTCTTTTTCAAGTTTGCTGATAAAGACGGGATGACGAATGTGCTGAAAGAAGGACCATGGATTATTCGAGGTCAGCCTATATTTCTTAATGTTTGGTCGCCCACTTCAAAACTGGAAAAGAAGGAGGTCAAGAAATTGCAAGTGTGGGTCAAAATCCATGATGTTCCGATTGCTGCGTATACGGAGGATGGTTTGAGTATGATAGCTACGGCTATTGGTGATCCGAAAATGTTGGACTCGTATACCTCGTCCATGTGTATGGATACTTGGGGAAGGAGTAGTTATGCTAGAGCATTATTAGAAATATCAGCCGATAATGATTTTAAAGAGGAGATAGTTATAGCGGTTCCTGACCTTGAAGGTGAAGGTTTTGTTAAACAAAAACTTTATGTGGAGTATGAATGGAGTCCTTATAGGTGTGCTCATTGCAAAGTGTTTGGCCATTCTGATGATACATGCCCGAGGCAGACTAGGAGGGTTCCTAAGGAGCCGGTTAACATTCAGAAACAATATGAAGGGACTAATAGGCAGCAAGGGAAACAACCGGTAATAGACAAGGATGGGTTTATGGATGTGGTTCGTAAGAAAGCGGCTAGGAAAACAGGATTTCCTGTAAGCAAGCAGAAACAGAAGTTTGAGTATAGGCCGATTGGGCCCAAGACAAATCCATCGGCTCAACAATCGAATGTCGTTTCAAAGAATTCTTTCGAAGTTTTACGGGATAAGGGTCTTCCTATGGGTCAATCTTCTAGTGGGGTTCATAATGATCAGCAAGACTCGGATGATGAGGAAGTCACAGAAGTATACAATGAAACAAATGGAGATATGACCTCCTCGTCTGCAAGAGTAGGAGCAAGCACATATTCCTCAAAGTTTTACAATGGATAGATTGTCTCGGGGTCGTGTGAAGGGGCTGCCGGTTCTCGGCAATTTTATTTTTGATGATGGAGGATGATGTTTGTTTTTGTTTATTTTGTTTGTCTACTAGATAGTCATTTTTGATGTTTAGTAGACTAGGGTATGTGTTTTCATAGGTTCTTTGTTGGTTGGCTTTACATATATGGGGCATGTCCTATATATGAACTAGTGTGGAACTCTTCCTCACTACTTGTACTTATTTGCGGTTGTTTTATAATAGAATCACCGGGGTAACCCTTTACCCAAAAATGTTTAGTCATGCACCTTGTAATTTGATTTGTCTTGTAAATCTTTTGAAAAACGATAAGATCAGATGATATGTATAAATAAGAGAATAAGGTATGGTTAAATGAATAACCATATAAAAATGAGTTTGTATAATTTAAGTTGTTTGTAAAACAATGTATTGTGAAAAGTATATTATTTGTATAAAATGTTATATGTCCAAATTGAAATGATTTAAATAATGCTACGATATGTAATACCATACAATCACTTATATATAGGAAGTACCAGCGGCGTATCCACCATGCTTGTATCATATTACACACGCCTCGTTACTCAAATCACTTACCCAAACAAACCACTAATGTAAGATGTCTATGTTTAAACCAATTGCCAGCGTATTGAATAATATGTCAAAATGTTTATGTCAATATGTAAATCATGTAATGTATAACCAATGTCAATAATGTTTATGTGTCAAATGTAAATCATGTAATGTGTAACCAATGTCAATAATGTTTATGTGTCAGATGTAAATCATGTAATGTGTAACCAATGTCAAAAATGTTTATGTGTCAGATGTAAATCATGTAATGTGTAACCAATGTCAATAATGTTTATGTGTCAAATGTAAATCATGTAATGTGTAACCAATGTCAAAAATGTTTATGTGTCAGATGTAAATCATGTAATGTGTAACCAATGTCAATAATGTTTATGTGTCAAATGTAAATCATGTAATGTGTAATCAAAATGATATGTATGGCTAGTGAAATATATCAACTAAACCATATGCACAAAAACAAAGTATTGAAGTAAAACTCGGTTTAAATCAAAGCTATGTTTTGAGAAAATGCATGCTATACTGATACAAATATCTATGCGGTATTGTGAGAATTCATACATCCAAGCCTTGAGACTGTGGTGATAAACCCTTAAACAAATTAAAGGATTATCTGTGCCTATGTATATCGAATTCGGTCATTCCTTTCATCCCCACCTACCCAGGATGTCCGGAACGGGAGTTGTCAATTCCTATGGTACCACTACCTACTAACGAACGGCGTGATCGGTGCTAATGAATGTATATTGATCCATCAAAACAATCCAAATATCATATCAAAATGTAAGCATGTGATGAAAACAACTGTACTAAGTATGCAACAAATGAACATACATAGCATGTGATGTGATGTGAAACGATGTACTAAGTATGAACTAAATGGACATACATGGCATAAAATGTAATGTAAGACAATGAAATCATGTACTATAAATGTACTAATGAACATAGCAAGTATATGATGTGAAAACATGGAAAGCACGAAAGTAACAAGTAGGCACATGTGTTCCACCCCAAAATGTTTGGAAAACAGTAAAAGAGGGGTCTATGTACTCACTTGAGATTGCTCAGAAGTCCTAAGATAACCACCAAGCAATGCTAGAGATCACGGAATCAAACGGCACCTAATATAGGTAACTACATTAATAAACCGGACCTAAATCGGAAGATCGAATAGAATGAGGGTTCGTAAACCAAACGAGTATGGGAACTCGTGTAATATGGTTTAACAAAGCCCACATACTAAAACGAAACTTAACCTAAGTGTTTGTGACCCATTACGACCAGTTTAGGTAGCTTATGCTACTTTAACGCGTCGTTCGCGTAAAACGCGTTTCGACCGCCTAACTAGTCCTATGACAAGTAACATATGCCTTAACATGTCTAATATTGTTGTCAAATCAGTTTAGATGTCAAAAGTTATGTTACATATGTTTAAAATGAATTTTGGCATCAAAGGGGTATTTTGGTAAGTTACCTAAGACATATAAACTACCTATCATACAACTACTTAAACGAAGCGACCATAAGGTATAACCTCGGAAGGTTATTCCCTATATACTATGGTCACCTAATGTGTTTGGTCGGATCCTAATGATCGACCAAATGGGTTGGGTTCGAAAGTATAAGCGATTGTTTAGATCGCTTACCTTTACGACCCTATATAAGCACTAAACTAAAAGTGACGAGCTAAGCATGTTAAAACATGCTTAACTAAGTTTAGAAAACAGGTTGGGTATCAAAACAAACGGTTTTGATACCTAAGAGTAGTTTGGTTACAAAATACGCAAGAATACGTATTCTGGCCGAAACTACGGCTCGTCACTGAGCCTAGATAACGTGGTAATCAGTAGGTATAGTCACTAGGGACTATAACCATCGTGATTACGCTCACGTTATGAAGTTCAAACGAACTTCGCATTGACCATAAACTGGTCAATGTAGAAAGTCAAACAAAGTTTGACTTTCGGACTCGAAAAGCAATAAAAGAACGAAGGAACACTTACGAAGGGTCCCCGAATGCTAATCTAGATCAAAATAGCTCAGGTATGAAACAAAGGTTTCAACTTAGAGCACAATTGATCAGATTCTAGTGAGAAATGAAGTTGGAGTATGTGGGTATTTATAGTTTTCGGTTCACCGTTAGGATCGTTTCTTGGAAAAGAGGGAATGATCTAGCCCGTACACTTGTCAAAATGTTGTGGTAACTAATTTTGGCCACCATAGGAGATTAACATGTGGCACTTGACCTTTGGAAAGTGTTTAAAAGGCTGTTATCAGCTGTTACTTGACCTTTGCTGATCTGAAGGGCTGACGCGGCCCGCGTCAGGATATGCACAAACTCAGGCGGGCCGCCTGGCCTTGTCTGATCAGAACTATGTTTGCATTTTGACAGTTTCAGTCCCTGCACGTGTTTAAGGCCATTCCCGACACTTCTAAGGCCCGTAAAGCCAACTTTAAGGCCCTAAAATGATGCCTAAACATTGTGGACATGAAACATGCTCAAAAATATGTCGGATGTTGGTTCGTTTGGTCGTACGAACGCGATGTTCGCTTAATTACGACGGAATGCGCATAAGCGCGAAAAACGATCCAAATGACGCAACGAATGAATTTTTCTTATGCCAAACACTAAAATAAAATATTTTAGTGCTTACATAAATTTTTGGATGTCCGGATGTATTCAGAACGTAAGTTATGCGCAAAAATGCAAACTTGTGCACTTTTTGAGACTTTTAGTCCCTGAATGACCCAAAAGTATATTTTAGCACACCGAACCCCTCAAAGCTTATTTCTAAGCTAGGTAAAGGATATTTAAGGTGTTTTTAACTTATGGTCATGTTCCGGAATGTTCGTTACAGTTCAAATTGGCATACTTTCGCAGTTTGTCAACTTTAGTCCCTGTAAGCGTATTAACTTGATTTTGCCATACCAAAGCCTTCAAAACTTATTTCTAAGTTATGTAAAGGTTATTTAAGGTATGTTAAGCCTATGTCACTATTCCGGAGTGTTTGTTGTTGGACTCTGTATGCCCAAGACACATATTAAATTGATGTGGCTAGTACGTTATGATCCAAGTCGGGTCATACCCAATAACAAGCTAGACAAACACCAACAATATTTATTTATGATATGATCAAACAAATAAATATCAACACTTAGAATATTTAGAAATTGGTTTTCTAAATAATTACACTTGACAAACTAATAAATTATATGGATAATTTATTTTTGAGAGAATATTTTACTTTGTTATTTAATGGGTTAAATAACAATTAAAAGGTTGCATATTGTTTATAAAATGTTATATTAAGTTTTATAAAAGTTATAAATACTTAATTTAAAGACATGGAGACAAGCTTTAATTTTATGATTGGGTGAAGTGGGAGGTGGCTTGGGCCGCCCCTTATACCTCTTCCCAAGAGGTTTCAACCACTAAAATTACATGCAAGTTTTTACAAGAACAAGGCACTTGATTTCATAAAGTTTTGCAACACTCTCTCTCATAAACAACATAAGATAATCAAGTGTAAAACTCCCTTTTTCTCTCAACAAAATTTCGGCCAAGAGCTGAATTGTTAGAGGTTTTTTAGTGAGTTTTCAAGTGCAAATCCTAGCAATCTCAAGGTGTTTGTTGGGGCTTTCGGGTATACTAGCTTGAGGCTTTCTCGTTTGGAAGCTACCATTCAAGATTCATCATCATCTTCCATCTCCTTGCTCCAAAGAAAGGTTGAACTCTCAAACACCCTATGGTTGTATTTTGATAGCATGTATGTCATATATGGATCCGGTTTTGGGTTTTTGCATTTAAAAGAGTTTTAAATCTTGTAAAGTAACATGTTTTAAATCCTTATTCCGCTGCGTTTTAATTTTATTCGGATAAAATTAGCTTTGATAAACATGTACAAAACCCAACAATGGCATCTAGAGCCGCTTATATGAGTGCATGCTTCATTGGATTTAAAATTTTCGGGTTTTGGGTTTGGTTAAACCCTATGGCCGAAAGTTTTGACCACGGTTCTCCTTTTATTTTTCAAGATTTATTTCCTACATGCATAAAGGAATCTTGAAAAAATTATGTCATATGGATGATTTGTTTTGTTTGGACAAAAACCCACATTTTTCGGTTTTTCATTCTTGGCCGAAAAATATAGGTTGTAAAAGGAAACCATTTTGCTCTTGAAGTTTATATATATTTGGATATATATTTTGGTGTTCATAACCTAGCCATGACCTTGTATGAATATGTTTGTGTTTGTGATTTTAGTTAATTATTCAATGGGTTGTAATAATTATTGTTTTGTCTTCCATTTGTAAAATTATGTAATTTATTTATTTTCATATGGTATGTAAGTAAATTGATTAGATGCATTTATTTTACTAGAAAAATGTATTAGGATACTTTTATGTAAAAGAAGATGCACACAAAAATGCGGTTTTGGTTTTGCCAATTTCGGGCAAAAAGGACTTCATAGTTCTTAACGGGATTTTAGCCCGATAACCAAAACACATTTTGAAGTCCAAAGGAGTTTGGAGCTGAATTTAAAAGACATTTGGAAGCTCAAAAATGTGAAGAAATCACAACACAAGATGAAGACTTGAAGCATTTGGATGCGGGATCAAGTGGGAGTTCACCGACACTTTTTTATGTCCATATTCACCCTTTAGGAAGGACCTTTTGACACACTTGTTTCGGCTAACAAGTGTGGTCAAAATAGTTGGCTATGGTTATGCACTTTTTATCATATGTGTTGTGCTTGTATGGTTATATTTTATTTATGGTTGTTTGGATGATATTTGGATATGCATACTTAACAACTAATAACCCGTAACAAGCTTAAAAAATTGGTTGTTACAAAATCATTAAAACGATTAATAAAAGGTTTATTAAAAAAAAATTAATGATTTTATAATAAAATGGGTTTTATTAAAAGAACCTTGAAAATTGGTTTTCACTAAAGTACCATTGATTTGAATGCATGCAAATATATGGTACATAAATTTTTTTTTCTAAACTAGAATTTTGAAAAAAATAAAAATCCCTTTTATAAAACAAGTCAAACACCATCCTTTTATACAACACTCAAATTACTTGGGAACTCTTTGTGGGATAAAGGTCACCTAACCACATTTGAGGAAACTTGTATATTTGAGGTGGGTTTACCATGTTTGTGGGATAAAGGTCACCTAACCACTTATGTGTATAAACTCACACGTGTGTGTAAGTTGGACGACTTGATTTGGAAACCATGAACTTAGGGTCACCGAAGCATGGAGAACAAAGGTGTTGATGGGATTAAACATGCCAACTAAACATAAAGATGTTTAACCGATCCCATATGGCTAGAAATTGCAAAGGGTTGCAATCGTCAAACGTTGACTACCTTGTTAATTTAAATAATGGGATAAAGGTCACCTAACCAATATTTAAATGTAACGTTGGATTCTAGATTTTAATTATTAATTGTCTATGAGACGTTAAAAGGGTATTAATGATTAAAATTTTAATAATATCAAAAATACTAAAATTGAACTTTGTTAAATTTTGTAGATGGCCGCTAACAATGCAAACCCGATTAACCAAACCGTCCGTAACCTATCACTAAGAACCATCCTTGAAAAGGATCGTCTCTACCATAACAACTTCATGGATTGGTTTCGAAACTTGAGAATTGTTCTCAAGCAAGAGAAGATATCCTATGTGTTGGACGATCCTATTCCCGATCAACCCGACGAGGAAGATGAAGAAGCCTACAATAATTGGGTTAAGTATACCGAGGACTCCATGCAAGCCTCTTGCCTCATGTTGGGAACTATGATTCCCGAGATTCAAAAGGACTTTGAACATCATGGGGCATACGACATGATTACCCAATTGAAGGAAATGTTCCTACAACAAGCAAGGGTAGAACGCTTCGAAACGGTTCGAGCGCTTCATGCATGTCGAATGGAGGAAATCCAATCGGTCTCATCTTACGTCCTAAAAATGAAAAGCCACATTGATCGCCTCGAAAGGCTCAATTGTCCCGTCTCTAAAGAGTTGGCTACGGATTTGATCCTCAACTCTTTAACAAAGAAATTTGAGAGCTTTGTCATGAACTATAACATGAATGGATGGGACAAGAGCATTGGTGAGCTTCATGCAATGCTCAAAACGGCCGAAGCGGGAATGGGTAAAAAGGCTTTACCCGTTCTAACGATCAATGAGGGAGGCAAGAAGGGACATCACTCCGACTCTAAGGCAAATGTTGCCAAAGGAAAGGGGCACGTCAAAGGGAAGGGAAAAAGAAAGGCTAAAGCAGAACCACCAAAACCAAAAGAGAAGAAGGCAAAGGTTGCCACGAGCGATCCATGCTTTGAGTGTGGAGAGATAGGGCATTGGAAAAGGAATTGTCCAACCTATCTCAAAGAGTTGAAAAACAAGAGGGATGCAGGGCAAACCTCAGGTACAATCTTTATGATACATATTGATCTAAATGTTATTTCTTCTAACACATGGGTATTAGATACCGGATGTGGAACTCATATTTGCAATTCGTTGCAGGGGTTCAAAAGAAATAAGCATTACAAGAAGGGAGACACTAGTCTCTTCATGGGCAATGGAGCGAAGGTTCAAGTTGAAGCCCAAGGAGACTATGTTTTAAAACTTCCAAGTGGTTTGGAAATTTGTTTGAAAAATGTTTTGTATGCTCCTAGTTTGACTAGGAACATTATTTCTGTGTCCCTTTTAAGACAATATGGATTTGATTTGAAGTTTGTGAACAATGAAATTTATGCTTTGATGAATGACATGTTCTACTTTAAAGCTACGCCTTCAAATGGTATTTATGAATTGGTTCATAATAATACATCATTTGATAATTCGATGTACCAAGCAAACACCAAGAAACTCAAAACGGATTTGAGTGAGACCTATCTTTGGCATTATCGTCTTGGTCATATAAACAGAAATCGCATGCAAACACTTCAAAAGAATGGTCTTTTGGAAACAAATGAAATTGGTTCATTTGATACATGCGAATCTTGTTTACAAGGTAAAATGACCAAGAAACCCTTTAGTGGCACAAACCAAAGGGCAAAAGATTTATTAGGCATCATACATTCGGATGTATGTGGTCCTTTTAAGCCAATGACTAGGAATGGTGAAAGATACTTCGTAACTTTTACCGACGACTTCAGTCGTTATGGTTATGTGTACTTGTTAAGACACAAAGATGAAGTTTATGAAACGTTCAAAATCTTCCAAAACGAAGTAGAGAATCAACTCACCAAGACAATCAAAGTTCTTCGTTCCGATAGAGGAGGTGAATACCTTAGTGATGCTTTTCAAGATCATCTTAGGAGTTGTGGGATCATCTCACAACTTACTTCACCTGGAACACCACAACATAATGGTGTGTCTAAGAGGAGGAATCGAACTCTATTGGATATGGTTTGATCTATGATGGCTAGAAGCACATTGCCTCTATCATTTTGGGGTTACGCTTTGCTCTCCGCGGCTCGTATATTAAATATGGCCCCAACCAAGAAAGTGGATAAGACACCTTTTGAAATATGGCATGGAACGGTTCCATCATTATCATATTTGAAGGTATGGGGTTGTGATGCTTATGTAAAGCAATACACCCCAAACAAGTTAGAAGTACGATCCATTAAGTGTATTTTCGTAGGATATCCTAAAGATGATATAGGATATTATTTCTACAATCCAACAGAGCAAAAGGTATTTGTTGCTCGAAAGGGCAAGTTCTTGGAGGATAAGTTCCTTATGGAAGGAACTAGTAGAACAGTGGAACTTGATGAGGATCAAGAACCACAAGCCGATACACGTTTGGTTGATACTAGCATTCAACAAGAGGTTGTTGAAAATGATCAAATGGTTGATCAACATACACAAAACGTTCGCAGATCTGGTAGAATTAGTAATCCACCTGAAAGATATGGATTTTTCATGGACGGATGCTATGTGGTAGATTCAGATGAACCAACCACATACCATGATGCAATGTCGAAATCCGATTGCGACAAATGGCTTGAGGCTATGAACGTAGAGATGCAATCCATGTATGACAACCAAGTTTGGGAATTGGTTGTGCCACCTCTTAACTCCAAAGTAGTTGGAAGTAAGTGGGTTTTCAAGAAGAAAACAGATATGCATGGTAACTTGGATACTTATAAAGCGAGACTTGTAGCAAAAGGTTTCACTCAAACTCAAGGGGTTGATTATGATGAGACCTTCTCGCCAGTGGCAATGCTAAAGTCGATTAGGATATTATTTGCCATAGCTGCATATTATGACTATGAGATTTGGCAAATGGATGTCAAAACGGCTTTCCTCAATGGATATCTTGATGAAGATGTCTATATGGTTCAGCCTGAAGGTTTTGTTGATCCAAACATCCTAATAAAGTGTGCAAGTTAAAGAAATCAATCTATGGATTGAAACAAGCATCGAGAAGTTGGAATCACCGTTTTGATGAAGAGATTAGGAATTTTGGGTTCATCAAGAACGGCGATGAAGCTTGTGTGTATAAGAAAGCTAGTGGGAGCACCGTCACTTTCTTAGTATTGTATGTCGATGACATTCTACTATTTGGAAATGACATTCCAACCATGGAAGGTGTAAAAGCATGGCTTGGAAGATGTTTTTCCATTAAAGATCTTGGAGAAGCTGCCTATATTTTGGGAATAAAGATCTATAGGGATAGATCAAGGCGCTTGATAGGTTTAAACCAAAGTGCATACATTGACAAGGTCTTGAAAAGGTTTAAGATGGAGAACTCTAAGAAAGGTTTGGTACCTATTCAAAAGGGGACAATATTGAATGTGACTCAATGTCCAAGCTCAAAGGATGAGCAAGAAAGAATGAAAGGAATCCCATATACGTCTGCTATAGGATCCATAATGTACGCAATGATATGCACTAGACCGGACGTGTCATGCGCTTTAAGCATGACAAGTAGATACCAGCAAAATCCAGGTAACAGTCATTGGATGGCTGTTAAGAGCATATTGAAATACCTTAGGAGGACTAAGGATATGTTTCTAATATATGGATCTGGTGAAGAGGAACTCGTTGTAAAAGGTTACACGGATGCGAGTTTCCAAACTGATCGAGATGGTTCTCGATCACAATCTGGATATGTCTTCATTTTGAATGGAGCTGCAGTCTCTTGGAAGAGCTCGAAGCAGGATGTTGTAGCATTGTCCACTACAGAATCAGAATACATCGCCGCCTCATTGGCAGCACAAGAAGCTGCATGGTTAAAGAAGTTCATTGCTGACCTAGGGGTAGTCCCTACCATTCAAGACCCCCTAGAGATCTTTTGTGATAACGAGGGTGCGATTGCTCAAATCAAGGAACCTCGTGCACATCAAAAGACTAGGCACATTGAGCGGAGATTCAACTACATAAGGGATGAAGTTGAAAAAGGAAAGATATGTATTCGCAAAGTTCACACCGATCAAAACATTGCGGATCCACTCACGAAGCTCCTTGAACGGCCAAAACATGAGGGTCATACTTGTGCCTTAGGACTTCGGTATTCTAGTGATTGGATTTGATCTATTTTGTATTTGGAGATTGGAACAATTGTTATTTTAACTCTATTATGGTATTTTGAGTTATGTTCCATTTTGCATGTTTAAATCCGTGAATAAATTAATTATTCTAAATGTCCGTAGTCGATCATAATTGTGGGAACAAATATGAATGTAAGACTATTATGAACTTGGATTGGTGGATATTCATTAGGTATGAATATAGAGCAAAGTGTTGCTTCCAAAGTTCATAGATATTTGTGGGATACAAATATTGGACTGACCCGCTCTCAAATGTTACTGCATGGAATCATTGATTGATCATAAGTAAATTTGAGCAAAGGCGAATATCATAGTATCCTCTGACCTGAGATACATATTGGGTCTTGATATTCACCAAATATTATGCCTTGACTTAGTTCTTCGCTGTCTGTAATAAGATAGTACATAAGACTAAGCTCAGGTATGGTACGAGGTGATTGTGAGAGACGTATGTAGTCAAGAAGGGATTTGTTCCTCTTATTCGTTGAGAGTAAGATGTCTAAGGCCTGCTTAAGTTAAATCAACAGAGAATGATCACACTGTGTCTCTGGATTTGACATGACATCTGTAACAAATGATAAATGATAGATTCACCTAAATCATGTTCAAGTAAAGGACTTGAAGGGGATGATGTTATTGAATGGCACTTCGTCATACGTATTAGGGGTAGTAAACCGTTGTTAGGCGTTATTTACTACTTGCATCAATCTTCTATGTATCTTGTGCAAGTGGGAGATTGTTGGACTCTGTATGCCCAAGACACATATTAAATTGATGTGGCTAGTACGTTATGATCCAAGTCGGGTCATACCCAATAACAAGCTAGACAAACACCAACAATATTTATTTATGATATGATCAAACAAATAAATATCAACACTTAGAATATTTAGAAATTGGTTTTCTAAATAATTACACTGACAAACTAATAAATTATATGGATAATTTATTTTTGAGAGAATATTTTACTTTGTTATTTAATGGGTTAAATAACAATTAAAAGGTTGCATATTGTTTATAAAATGTTATATTAAGTTTTATAAAAGTTATAAATACTTAATTTAAAGACATGGAGACAAGCTTTAATTTTATGATTGGGTGAAGTGGGAGGTGGCTTGGGCCGCCCCTTATACCTCTTCCCAAGAGGTTTCAACCACTAAAATTACATGCAAGTTTTTACAAGAACAAGGCACTTGATTTCATAAAGTTTTGCAACACTCTCTCTCATAAACAACATAAGATAATCAAGTGTAAAACTCCCTTTTTCTCTCAACAAAATTTCGGCCAAGAGCTGAATTGTTAGAGGTTTTTTAGTGAGTTTTCAAGTGCAAATCCTAGCAATCTCAAGGTGTTTGTTGGGGCTTTCGGGTATACTAGCTTGAGGCTTTCTCGTTTGGAAGCTACCATTCAAGATTCATCATCATCTTCCATCTCCTTGCTCCAAAGAAAGGTTGAACTCTCAAACACCCTATGGTTGTATTTTGATAGCATGTATGTCATATATGGATCCGGTTTTGGGTTTTTGCATTTAAAAGAGTTTTAAATCTTGTAAAGTAACATGTTTTAAATCCTTATTCCGCTGCGTTTTAATTTTATTCGGATAAAATTAGCTTTGATAAACATGTACAAAACCCAACAATTGTTGCATTAAACTGGTTATATTTACGCGTCAGTGCGCGTATAACCTTCCAGAAAGTGATTTAGAGTTTGAAATTGAACAAAAATTGATATGTGCAAATGGTACACATATTTTTACAAATCCCAAGTATGAAATACAATATTTCATTGGTTTGGTATTTGTTTGATGGTCGCAGTGACCCAGGTGTCACAGAAAACCAGAGAAAGAACCTAGCTCAAAAGCTTACCCAGGAATTTTGTTTTGGTAATTCCTACCGTGGAAAAGGAACAGGTTCTTCTGCACCCTACTGCAAGTTTTGTAAAAAGAAGCACTCAGGAAAGTGTGTTGTGTCCTGCAACTTTTGCAAATACCCAGGACATAAGGAAGAATATTGTAGGAGAAAGGCTAATGCCAGAATATGCTACAATTGTGGAGAGGCTGGTCACATCAAACCGAACTATTTGAAACTAGCTCTAGCAACAACCAACAAGGCTAAGACAACTGAAGCACCTAAGAAAATTGCCAGAGCGTTTGTTCTGACAGCTGAGGAAGCCAAGATGATTCCGGATGTGATTGCCGGTACGTTCTTAGTTAATAATATATTTGCCAAAGTATTATTTGACTCTGGTGCAAACCAATGTTTTATTAATACTTCTTTCTACAAACTTCTCGACCAACCCTTAGCCAAATTTCAACAAGATTGTCTGGTAGAGACAGCAAACAGAGAATCCATTAAGATAAGTGAAATCTTGCAGGGAGCAAGAATAGAAATCCTAAACTATCATTTCTTTGCTAACCTTTATCCAATGAATCTAGTCGGATTCAATGGTGTATTAGGAATGGATTGGTTGTAGCCAATCGTGCTAGTATTTTATGTGATCAAAAGACAGTACAAGTAAGTACATCAACAGGTGAAAAGATCACAATTAAAGGAGATAAGCCAACCAGATCGACAAAGTTCATCTCTGTAATGAAAGCCGCAAGTTATGAAAGGAAAGGAGGAGTAGTATATATGATTTCCGTAATCATTCGTACTAAAGGAAAAGAACTAAAAGATATTCCTGTGATATCCAAATTTTCAGACGTCTTTCCGGAAGAGTTACCTGGATTACCGCCTGATAGAGAGGTTGAATTTAGAATTCACCTAATACCAGGGACGGAACCGATTGCCAAAGCACCATATCGATTAGCACCAACGGAGATGCAGGAACTGAAGAAACAATTGGACGAACTTCTTGACAAAGGTTTTATACAACCAAGTTCATCACCGTGGGGAGCACCGGTGTTGTTTGTTAAGAAGAAAGACGGATCGATGCGTATGTGCATTGATTACCGAGAATTGAACAAGGTTACGATTATGAATCGGTACCCACTACCGAGAATCGATGACCTGTTCGATCAACTTCAAGGAGCTCGATTCTTTTCTAAGATCGATTTACGCTCAGGATATCATCAACTGAAACTTCAAGTGTTACTACGGCTATGAGGGATTTCAAGGAGTGTGTGGAGCAGATAGAGGTGTTAGACATTAACAGGTTCGGATTACACTACACTTGGAATCAAAAGCCAAGAAAGGGTATAGGTATTATGAAGAAAATTGATAGAGTCATGGGAAATGCGCAATTCCTGGTGGAGTTTCCTTCGGCTCACGCTGTTTTTCAACCGTATCGTGTTTCAGACCATAGTCCGTGTATTTTAAAGATCCCTAGTCTCGCAAGGGTGGGCCCGAAATCTTTCAAGTTTGCTAATTTTTTTAGTTCACAAGGCTGAATTCAGGGAGGAAGTCTTAAAAGTGTGGACTTTACCTTGCACAGGTAATCGTATGTATTGTGTAGTTAAACGTTTGAAGCAGCTGAAATCTCCTATGCGAAAACTCTTGTATAAGCAAGGAAATCTGCATGAGAAGGTTGTTAAGCTAAGGGCAGAGTTGGATGAAGTCCAAATGGCTATCGATGGTGATCCGTTTAATGTCAGTCTTCGTGGGAGAGAAGTTGATTTAGTCAAGGTTTTTAATGAAGCGAAGTTGGATGAGGAACAATTTTTGAAGCAAAAATCCAAAGTGGAATGGCTTCAGGTAGGCGACTCAAATTCGGCTTATTTTCATAACTCTCTCAAGTGTCGAAACCATGTTACCCGTATTGATTGCATTAAAGATCGAAATGGTATAGTTTTTGAAGGAGTGGACGTCCCGACGGTTCTCGTTGAGCATTACACTCAATTTTTAGGAGTTGAGGGGAATATTACTGAGGTCATGAATCCGGAGTTATTTTATAGGAGGTTGTGTCCGTTGAAGGCTCAGAATATGGTTCGGGATGTTTCGATAGTGGAAGTTAAAGAAGCTATGTTCTCAATTGGTAATGATAAGGCGCCAGGCCCAGATGGTTTCTCTGCTGTTTTCTTTAAACATTCTTGGGATGTGGTGGGTAATGATATCTCTTGTGCCATTCAAGAGTTTTTTGCTAATGGGAAGCTGCTCAAGGAGGTAAATCATACTATTTTGGCTTTGATTCCTAAAATACATACTCCTAATTCGGTTATGGATTATCGCCCTATTTCTTGCTGCAATGTTCTCTATAAGTGCATTAGCAAGATTATCACAAACAGAATAAAAATTGGGCTTGATGATGTGGTAGATATTAATCAATCTGCGTTTGTTCCCGGAAGACGTATTTCTGATAATATTTTGCTGACACAAGAACTGATGCACAATTATCACCGTAATATTGGCCCGCCAAAGTGTGCTTTTAAAGTTGATATTCAAAAGGCTTATGATACGGTAGATTGGTCGTTTATAAAGTCTTTGCTTGTGGGTTTTGGGTTTCACCCCAAAATGGTGCATTGGATAATGGAATGTGTTACTACTGTCTCCTTTTCTGTTGGAGTGAATGGTAATATTCATGGTTTTTTCAAGGCAAAAGGGGGTTGCGACAAGGTGATCCAATGTCACCTTATTTATTCACTATGGTTATGGAAGCTTTGACTCTTATTCTAAAAGATTTGGTGAATAAATCTTCGAATTTCAAGTATCATAACCTTTGTAAAAAACAAAAAAATTGTGAATATCTGTTTTGCGGATGACTTGTTTATGTTTTCTAGAGGCGATATTTCTTCGGCTAGAAGTATTATGGATGGGCTGGAGAGGTTCAAGAATGTGTCAGGGTTAGTTCCTAGTATGGCAAAGAGTACCGTGTTTTTTGGCAATGTTGCAAGGGAGGTTAAGCAAAGCATTTTACAGTTGATGCCGTTTGAAGAGGGCTCTTTACCGGTTCGTTACTTGGGAGTGCCTCTTATCTTGTCGAGGTTAGTGTATAAAGATTGCAAGATTCTGGTTGAAAAAATGGAAGCTAGAATTAATAGTTGGAAGAATAAAACTTTGTCTTTTGCTGGTCGTCTTCAACTAATAAAATCCGTCTTATCTTCCATGCATATATATTGGGCGTCAGTTTTTATTCTTCCGGGTAGAATTATTGCAGATTTAGAGAAAAATATGAGGGCCTTTCTATGGTGTCAAGGTCCAATGAAGAAAGGTCGTGCGAAAGTAAAATGGTCTGATGTTTGTCTTCCCAAGTTTGAAGGTGGTTTGGGTATTAGGAGAATTCGTGACATGAATATGGCGTTAATGACCACTCATATAGAAGGCATTCTATATGGGTGAATTGGATTCTTGAGCACAAACTTAAAGGTCAGTCGTTCTGGCAGTTTCGGTCAAGAGGTAATTGTGCAACGGGGTGGCGGAATATTTTGAATATTCGGGATCGAGTTCGTCCTTTTATTGTCTCCAAGATTGGTAATGGTCTTAATACATCAGCTTGGTTTGATAGTTGGGCGCATATTGGTCCGTTATGTGAGTTTATTTCAGCTCGTCGGCTTCATAATGCAGGGTTTACACTTACTTCAATTGTTAATGATATTCTGAATAATGGAGATTGGGGGTGGCCGAGAGCCTGGCTGGATTTTTTTCCGGTTTTATTAAACGTTCATCTGCCTACGATTGTTCCTCATAAACCTGATTTCTTAGTTTGGCGTGATACTAGGGGCTCTAAGCAGGATTATTCAGCGACTGCTGTGTGGGATACGATCGGAATTCAGGGTGATAGAGTCCCTTGGGTCGAGATTGTATGGTTTGCGAATTGTATTCCTATACATGCTTTTCTTGCGTGGCTTATCTGCAAGAAGAAGCTCAAAACACAGGATAAATTGAGGCAATGGGATGTTGGTGTTACCACTAACTTAAACTTGCTTTCTTGTCCGCTGTGTGATGTGGAACCGGACTCGCATGATCATTTGTTTTTGAATGCCCTTATTCAATGCAGGTTTGGTCTTCTATTAAATCTTTTGTTGGAATCTAGATAACATCCAGTAAGTGGGAGGATATTATTGACTGGCTGATTGCTGTTCCTTCAAAGAAGTCGATGCGAAGTGTGATTGGTCGTTTACTCCTAGCGGCGACTGCATATTTTCTATGGCAAGAGCGAAATCAGCGGCTATTTAAATCAAAGAAACGAACAGCGCACGTGATTTCTGAAGCTATTGTATCTACGGTTAGATTGAAGCTAGCCTCGGTGAAGATCAAGAGCTCTACGACTGGAATGAGCTTATTAGAAAAATGGAAGGTGCCGAGCATGTAGCTTTATTGGGTGTCTCTAGTAGTGTCTAGAGTTGTGTTTGTTGTTTGCTTGTGGTTTGCTTTTTAGCTTGTTTAACGCTTCCTGGCATGTCAGGATAGTGAACTAGTGAGGACTCTCCTTACTACTTGTATTTTTTTGGTTTGTGATATATGAAAGTGAACCGGGGTAACCCTTTACCCAAAAAAAAAACTGAAAGTTCAGGAAGAGGACGTTCCTAAAACCGCTTTCAGGACAAGGTACGGTCATTATGAATTTACCGTCATGCCATTTGGTTTAACCAATGCCCTAACTGCATTTATGGACATGATGAACAGGATATGTAAGCCATACCTGGAAAAATTCATAATTGTTTTTATAGATGATATTCTAATTTACTCTAAGAGTAAAGAGGAACATGCAGCGCATCTGCATACACTTCTGACATTGTTGAGAAAAGAGAAGTTTTATGCTAGATTCTCAAAATGTGAATTTTGGTTACAAGAAGTACAATTCCTTGGACATCTGGTTAATCATGAAGGAATTCATATGGATCCCACAAAGATCGAGGCAATTACTAAGTGGAAAGTCCCTGAGTCGCCAACAGAAGTAAGAAGTTTTCTTGGACTGGCAGGATATTATAGACGGTTTATTCGAGATTTCTGTAGAATAGCCATTCCATTAACCAAACTGGCCTACAAATCAGTTAAGTTTGAATGGGGACCAAAACAGGAAGAACCTTTTAAGATTCTTAAGCAAAGGTTAACCAACGCACCCATTTTTTTTGGGTAAAGGGTTACCCCGATGAATTTTATAAATGAAACAATAAGTACAAGGGTGTGTCAAAAACGACACACCAACTAGACTTGACAGACCAAGCCTAGGACACCATACAAACACATCCAAACCACAAAACAACTAACCAAGAAAAACAGCCAAAAGAACAACCCAAACCGAACTAAAACATGACACTATCGACTACTAGCCCGGATCCACTATATCATCTTTGATATCTTCAATCTGCCACGCCCTGAAGATCCTCTCCTTAGCCGAATTCACACGAAATCTGAATCCCATGAGCCTCAGACGAACCGAACTTTTAATCTTCTCAATCACTTGGTCGACTGTCCTCTTATTATTATTAAATAACCTGTTATTCCTCTCTTGCCAAATATAATAAGAGGAAGCTGATATCAATAGTTTACAAACAATATGATCTACTACCTTCGATCTTGAATGTTGCTCCTCCCACATTAGTAACGATGCCCAAGTATTATCCACATTCGCCAAGTTTACCATCACCTTCACACTACTCCATACTTGAGCCGAAAACTTGCACTGGAAAAACAAGTGATCACGACTATCCCGGTCAAAATTGCATAGCGGACAACACATAAGGTTCAGATTTGTTTGACTACCAGCTTCCCAAACTGCCAATTTGTCTTGCGTCTTTAACTTATTTTTGAAAACCAGCCACATATGAAACGAGTGCCTCGGAACACATTGAGAAAACCAAACCATGTTAGCCCACGAGGTATGATTCTCTCTACTTCGAATAGTATTCCAAACTTTAGCCGATTTGAAGTCACCCACCTTCCCATCCAAGTCTTTCCAAATAAGCCGATCCACAGAATTAGACACTAAATTAGGAACCGAAATTGTGATTAACACCGGAAAAAGATCAAGCCAAGCTTGAGGCCATTTCCAGTTACCACACTGATCAATAACATCCGCAACCTTAGTCTGAAGATTGAACCCCGCATTAGTGATGGACCTTGGAGTGATAAACAATCTAAGCGGACTCACCGTGCACCATATATCACTCCACACATTAGTTTGCATGCCACTCTTTAAAGAAGACCATATGTGAGGACGAATGAGATTACGGATAGATAAATTTTTTCTCCATCCCCAACTCATGCTCCCCTTGCAAGGAACCTCCCAAAAGCTTCTACCTTTAAGCTTATAATTATGAATCCATCTAACCCAAATAGACTCCCGGTTAGTAAGAATACTCCAAATATGGTTTGCCATAAGAGATTTATTAACATCCGAAATACTTCGAATACCCAAACCACCTTCATCTTTAGGCAAACACACATCTTTCCAAGCAACCTTAGCACGAATCCTGCCCTCCGAACAGCATTCCACAAAAACCGACGAATTCTTTTCTCAAGCTCACTAACAACCCGAGCTGGGATAACAAAAACTGATGCCCAATATATGTGCATAGAGGAGAGAACCGAGTTGATAAGCTGCAAACGGCCCGCAAACGACAGAGATTTGGTGACCCAGTTAACAACCTTTTTCTCCATACGCTCAATGAGGATTTCACAATCTTTATATAACAATCTCGAAGAGATAAGAGGAACCCCAAGATACCTGACCGGAAGGATGCCCTCCTGAAACGGCATTATTTCAAGAATTTCCTGTCTGATCGAACTAGGAACATTGCAGAAGAAGACAGTACTTTTAGCTGGACTAGGAGCTAAACCTGAAATATTAGTAAATATCTCCAGCGCCTCCTTAATCTTTCTAACCGAAACAACATCACCATGAACAAATATAAATAAGTCATCCGCAAACGACACATTAATAATTTTTTCCTTTGCACATTTGGCATGATATTTATATGAGTTACTAGCAGCTTGTCTCAACAAAAGAGATAAAACCTCCATAATTAACGTGAATAAGTAAGGCGACATTGGATCTCCTTGCCTTAACCCACGTTTGCCCTTAAAATACCCATGAAGATTGCCATTAATACACAATGAGTACGAAACTGTGGTCACACAAGTCATGATCCACTTTACCATTTTATGATGAAAACCAAATCGAATAAGTATTACCTCCAAGAACTCCCAGTTGACTGTATCATAAGCTTTTTGAATGTCAATTTTAAAGGCACACCTAGTCGGGCCCCTGTTAAGGTGATAATTATGCATCAATTCCTGAGTGAGGAGAATGTTATCTGAAATTTTCCTGCCCGGCACAAAAGCAGATTGATTGATACTGACAAGACCACCCAAAGAACCTTTCAAACGATCCGTAAGAATCTTGCTGATACATTTATATAGAACGTTGCAACAAGAGATGGGCCGATAATCCAAAACCGAATCCGGGACGTCTTTTTTCGGAATTAAAGAAAGAATCGTATGATTAACTTGATTAAGAAGCTTACCGTTTTCAAACAACTGTAAAATCGCTTCAGTCACTTCATTACCAACAACATCCCAAGCATGCTTGAAGAAAGCCAAAGTGTACCCATCTGGACCCGGGGCCTTATCTTCTCCAATACTAAACATAGCCTGCTTGACCTCCTCTCGAGTAACCTGACGAACCATATGATCCGCTACATCAATGCTAAGCACATTAGTAAACAAGTTTTCCAAGTTAACCGTTTGAACCGGAACCTCAACACCCAAGAAACTCATATAATGCGAAACCATAGCATCGGCTACACCATCACCTTCAAATCTATTTCCCAAAGAATCCATAACACTATAGATTTTGGTTCTCGCATTTTTAACTTTTACAGTATTATGAAAAAACTTTGTATTTGAATCTCCCGCACAAAGCCACGCCACCTTAGATTTCTGCTTTAGAAAACATTCCTCATCATAGGCCGCCGACTGAAAATCCCGAAGGCATTGAGCTTCCAATTGCCGCAAACCACTATCCAACGGATTTTGATCCACTTGAACTTGAAGATCATCAAGCTTCTTTCTCAAATCATTCACCTTTACATGCAAGTTACCTTGGTCGGACAAAATCTTCCTCAACTTCGGCTTTAAATTTCTGAGTTTCTTTACTACCGAAAGCATAGTGATCCCCTCAACTCTTTTCTCCCATTCAGACTTGACACTATCCTTGAATTCAGGTTTCGTGACAATAAAATTCGGAAACTTAAAAGGTTTAGGCCGAAAACCGTTGGTGCCCATCATTTTAAGTAAACACGGTGTATGGTCCGACACTCTAAACGGGTGAAACACAGCATAAGCAGAAGGATACTGATCTAAAAACGTAACGTTACCCATAACTCTATCAATTTTCTTCAAGAGGCCTACTCCACTCTTCGGCTTCTGACTCCAAGTATATTGCAAACCATGACCGCTAATATCCATCAATTCAGCTTGTTGCACACAATCATCAAATTCACGCATGCCAATAGATTGTTTAGAGCACCCATATAACGAATCTTCAAGCTTGAGCGCAGAATTAAAGTCTCCCATAACTACCCACGGCTTATCACAACAAAAAACCTTATGCTTGCATAAATCATTCCAAAGTGCTCTCCGATCTTGATACTTATTTTCAGCATAAACAAACGAACAAAAGAACACTTTTTTGCTGGCTTTAAATAAAAGCTGAGTATGAATAATTTGGTCCGTTTGATTGAGAATCATAACATCAAGATTATCCGCATTCCAACCCAGAATAATTCTGGTCCCTCGGCTACATACCCCACCATTAGAAGTCCAATTCCAACTACGAAAAACATACTTACATACTTTCTCCGGCTTCCTAACATCCACATGAGATTCAAGAATAGCACACAATTCGACATTATTTACTGAAATAAGAGTACGAACCTCACTTTGTTTCAGGGGACGGTTCAAGCCCCTAACATTCCAAGACATTATGCTACCCATTTAAACCCTTATATCCGGGAGTGCTTGCCCCCTCAGAAGTATCAATCTGTTGTTCATTAGACATAAATTGCGCCATTTCCGTCGGAGTGCCTTCCAGAATTTCTTCAACTACCTGTGACGGTCTATAAGCCTTCCCATTCGTCCCATCATTCTTAACACTATCATCCTCATATCCATCTCCGTCCCCATCATCTAAAGCATCAAAAGCATTGGATGTTTTTATGTTAATAGAAACTGAACCAGAATCCTTCTTCGTACCTGAAGTACTAGCACCCGACTTATTAATTTTTTACCTATAAATGAATTTTGTTTTCTGTTTTTTATTCATAACTCCAATCTTTGCAACCTTCCTTTTATCTGTAATAAACCCTTCCGCATCAACAGATACTTGTTTAGAATTAGCATTTTGATTTTTCGGGCAATTTTGATCATTATGACCAAAAATATTACACGCAGAACATCGCTGAGGCTTCCACTCATACTCAACCGTGATCTTTTCCATAATAAAACCATCCTCATCTAGTTTTGGGATCGCAACAACTATATTGTCCTTAAGCTCATTCTCCGCATTAACTTCTATCAAAGCTCGAGCAAAACTACTCCTACCCTAACTATTAGCACACATATCAGCCGTATAACTATCCAACCTTTTCGGAACACCAATCTTCGAAGCCAGCAAACTTAACCCGTCATCCGTATAGATTGCAATCGAAACATTGTGGAGCTTAACCCATATCGGAACAGATTTTATACCCTCCTTTTTTAAACTGATTGATGGAGACCATATGTTAAGAAATAATGGCACTTTACGAATTAACCCTAGGCCCACCCTCCAGCACTTTGTTCATACCTTCTTTTGAATCAAACTTAAAAAAGAAAAAACCCTCTGAATTCATCATGATCTTAGCAAACCCGAACTTCGCCCAAACATTTTTAACGTAATACTCAACAACCGGAAACGACAATCTATTCCCCAGAATAACCAAATAAGACATTATCAAACCTGTCTTGAACCTGTTTAACAACCTCTCTTGGAATCACAACATCTGCTTCTTGGTGCGTTTCCTTGGAATCCAGCTTCCTAAAGTTCACTTCAGTCGTAAGACGGGAATTATTTCTCAGCTTTTCAGCGTAAGAAACATGCTCCTCAGGTTGTTTTGGCTTATCCAAGTTATTACTATCCTTTTCGGGTTGAATAGGAACAGTAATTTTCTGTAGTTCATCTATAACATTCAACACACGAGGTTCCTGTTTATTGTTCGTCACAACACCTCTTCTAGGGATCAGCGGCTTACCATCAATGTTCAGAATTCTACCCCCAACCCCCTTTAAAGCGTTCACCGGTTTCCCATGCAAATCATTAGTATGTTCAACATTCAAGGACGTAGGTTTTCCAAATAACTCATTAATATCAGGAGGTTTAGAGTTCATGGTCAAATGAAAACGTAACACATGCACACGTAAAGAGCTAAAGCAAACTCCCAGATCAGAAGTAAACCCTAATCAGAAGTGAAACTCTCTCCTTCAGAAACAACGAATCTCCGAAACCCCAATAAGGAACAATCAGCCGACCAGCAAAGCAAACAGAAAAACAAACCCTAGACTAGCTTAACCCTAACTTGTGATTCTAGCAAGATCATATAGAGAAATCGTTAAGTCCAAACAGACAAAACAATCACGCTATTCAATCAGTTCGAAATCAGCAGGTTATGGCGGCGATTAGAAACAAAACAGAAAACAGAAAAAACCCTAGTTTAGATCGATCACTAGATTGCTAACGAGTTCGTTATGGATCATTTGAGTAATCAAAATACCAATCACAGACTGTTATGCAAAAAGATCACGAAAAAAACAGGATTGCAATGAAGAACTCAGAATCGCCTGGCTAGAGAGAGAACTAGGGTTTTCGACTAAGTCTTTTACCCTTTTTTAACCAACGCACCCATACCCGCATTACCAGAAGGAACTGAAGACTTTATAGTCTATTGTGATGCGTCTAAGTTAGGATATGGATGTGTGTTGATGCAACGTCAAAAGGTTATAGCTTATGCCTCAAGACAACTTAAGAAACATGGAGAGAATTATACAACCCATGATCTAGAGTTAGGAGCTATAGTTTTTGCCCTTAAGATTTGGAGACACTATTTATATGGAAATAAATTCGTTGTCTTCACTGATCATAAGAGTTTAAGATACATTTTTGGGCAAAAATAATTAAATATGAGACAGAGACGTTGGATGGAAGTTCTTAGTGATTATGATTGTGATATCCAGTATCATGCTGGGAAAACTAATTTAGTAGCTGATGTTTTAAGTCGAAAGTATCATGAAAAGCCGAAACGAGTGCGTTCTCTCAGATTAAATCTATAAGTAGATTTAAATGAGGAAATTAGAGAGGTACAGGAAACAACATTCAAGGACTATGCTGAAGGTTTAGAAGGAATAATTAAAGAGTTAGAACAAGGAACAGATGGAATTTGGAAGTTCCATAGAAAAGGATGTGGATACCTAAAAAGGGAAACCTACGCCACAGAATTTTAGAAGAAGCTCATAAGTCTAAGTATACGATACATCCCGGAAGTGATAAGATGTATCAAGATCTAAGAAAGATTTTTTGGTGGATAGGAATGAAAAAGGATATAGCAAACTACGTTGCTAAATGTTTAACCTGTTCACAATTTAAAGCTGAGCATCAGAAACCCTCAGGATTATTGCAACAGTTAGAGATGCCAATATGGAAATGGGAATTGATAACAATGGACTTTGTTACCAAATTACCCAAGACAAGAAAAGGAAATGATACAATATGGGTGATTGTAGATAGATTGACCAAATCTGCTCATTTCTTACCAATGAAGGAAACTTTCAGTATGGAACAGTTAGCCAAGTTATATGTAAATGAAATAGTTTCATTACATGGAATTCCTTTATCTATTGTAACTGATAGAGATAGTCGCTTTACTTCTCATTTTTGGATAAGTTTCCAAAAAGCAATGGGAACCGGGTTAAATCTAAGCACAGCTTATCATCCACAAACAGACGGACAAACCGAAAGAACAATACAAACACTGGAAGATATGCTTAGAGCCTGTGTAATTGATTTCGAAGGAAATTGGGACGATCTTTTTTTTGGGTAAAGGGTTACCCCGGTGATTCTATTTAAACAACCGCAATTAAGTGCAAGTAGTGAGGATGTGTTCCACACTAGTTCATATACGGGACATGCCTCATATATGTATGACAAACAAAACAAATAGACCTATGACACCCCATAACCTAGCCTACTATACATCATGAAAAGATATCTAGTAGACAAGACAAAACAAAACAACATAAAACCCTCAACTGCCATCATCAAAGATGAAGTTGCCACACACTGGCAACCCCTTCACACGAACCAAAAAAAGCCTATCCATTTGAGAACTTTGTGGAAGAGGTGCTTGCCCCTGCTCTCGAAGATGAAGAATGAGTACCCAAGGTCATAAATTGAATAGTTTCATTATAAACTTCAACGACCTCTTCCTCCTCATCCGAATCCTGCCTATCACTTGACTGCGTAGCCTTCTTCTGTGACAACTCGAGTTTCCAAGATTCTATCTTCGCATTTAGTGCACGTTAATTTTTTTTTATTTAGTTGTTTGTTAATACGACTCGTTGTTTCACAACGCTTACCTTTGTAATACGTTATATCGTATTTCGATTAATATTTTGTACTTGGAAATCCATAATATTTGTTAATATGTGAGTGTATGTTTATAAGGCTTTGCATTAATTAACATGGTAAATAAAGATGAAACTTTTACTGGAAACAATTATCCATGAAATCACCCAAGTGGTGAAAACACTTTAGGTGTTTTCGTCCACTGAAGACCACGAAATCACAGATGGGCTTGGCCCAGTGTCCAATCTTGAGATATTTTATATATATAATCATTTTATAAACAATCTTCTCTGAGAAGTCTCACATTTACCAATCCATATCTTATCACAATTGTTTTTCTCTCTATCTCTGAAACCCACAAAGAGTTCCTCATTTGAAGCAAAACCTCTGTTTAATCTTGGTTAGTGATTTCATGATTCAAGTTGTTTCTTGTTGCATATCGTATGATTTTGGATGTTTATTCATGATGTATGTATACATTTATATATGTGATTATGTGATTGATCATTGTGTGATGGTTAGATAATTATTATCTATGAACTGTATGTGTATTTGAGGTTTTGATCAACAGTGGGTATATGTAATGAATGATAAACTGATTCAAGTATGTTCTTGATCTCACTAAGTTTTGGTAGAGTATTTGTTTTAATATCAATGATTGATAAATGTCTTGTAGATGATTAAACCTGTAACTGTAATAAGATTTAGTTGCTGGGTTTAAGTTACAGAGAATTTTGGTGAAGATGATGTTCTGGACGAAATCACCCATCACCATTAAAGTGGACGAAATCACCTTAGGTGATTTCGGCCCACATGTTGATTTCGGCCCAGTAAGGGTGTTTTCGGCCCACTAGTGTTTTCGGCAACCTTATGTGTTTTCGGCACATAAGTGATTTCGGCCATAAGTGATTTCGGCCCAATGGTGTTTTCGGCTATAAAGGGATTTCGGTACTCTTGTGTTTTCGGCCCATGTGTTAGATTTCGGCCCAACTGTTATCTGTTAACTGTTAACTGGTTAAATTTATTAAGTTGTTAACTTATTAAATTACATACAATAACTCTGATTAGTTATGTAACCATATTTAGCCTACTAACTGTCATTAACTCAGTTAACTTTACACACTATGTAAGATTCATGGATGACATTCTGTTAAATATATAACTTAGTTAAGTAAAGCATGTGACACAGTTAGTTACCAGTTTGTTAAATGTTAATTCTGTTAACCGTATATCCCTGTTTATATATGCTAACTCAGTTAAGCATACTAGCTTTATTAACTGTGATGTTGGTTAACTATGTTAGAATTATTGAGAAGGCTATTATGAGGAAGATGAATGTGCATGAATGAGAGTAACTGTTTACATGATACAAGAATGCAAATTGCTAGACACGCTTTGTGATATTACTGTGATGCTAGTTACATGTGAAATATTACGAACGTAAACTGACTGAACATACGTGCACTATAGGACTTGACTGATTAATTGTGAGCACTTAACTTAGCATACCGAGCAAACAAGGTGAGTTCACACCTCTACCAAGGCATGGGATTCCCGGGGTTGGGAATGGGTTGATTAATTGATTATTTATGCTTAAGAGTTATCGGAATTACATACCATTGGCTTCGGGAGAGGAAGGTCAATGGTAGATACTACTAGACTAGTGATACATATACTTCTCTTCGCAAACATGCCGGGATCGGCCGCGATACTAGAACAATCTTCGCAAACATGCCTGGAATGGCCGCGAACTATACTTTAATCTTCGCAAACATGCCTGGAGGGCCGCGATACAAATATACCTAGTCTAGAAAACATGGGAAACCCCCACTAAACTTCGCAAACATGCCTGGAGGGCCGCGATGCTATTACATACGATACATGATTACTAATCGAACATACGATTCACGAAATGAACATTATAACTAAATAACCAACTGTGAACTCGCTCAACTAGTTGTTGACTCTCTGTTACATGCCTTGCAGGACCTTAGGTACTTTTGGAGCTTGCACGGGAGGCACGGTCGTTGTGGACATGGATCGTGAATGTGTTGTTAAACATTATAACATTTTGTACTTAGACTTATGTTTTTTTTTTTTTGGGTAAAGGGTTACCCCGGTGATTCTATTATAGACAACCGCCAAATAAGAACAAGTAGTGAGGATGAGTTCCCCACTAGTTCATATACAGGACATGCCCCGTATATGTAAACAAAAAAAAAACAAAACAAAACAAGTTACCACCTCAAACTAGCCTACTACAATCATGATAATGACTAACTAGTAGACAAACGAAAAAACAAACAAACGACGTCAACCACCATCATCAAAAATGAAATTGCTACCAACCGGCAGCCCCTTAGCATGAACCAGAAGCCACCTATCCATTGGACACCTTTATGTGAGAGGTGCTTGCCCCTGTACTGGAAGACGTATTATGTGTACCCGATGTCATAAACTCCTTCGTTTCATCATATACATTTTCTACCTCATCATCATCAGACTCCTCATTTAGCTCATGACCCCCTTTAGATCTCCCTTGGAAGGAACCCCCGTCCCCCCCCCCCCCCCAACAAACCCAAGAGCACTAAAAGAATTGTGTGTTTGAACCTTGGACGAGCTAGTCACTGCCTTTTTCTTCTTGTCCACAGGTCTATATTCAAATTTGGGCTTTTGATTGTTAACTTGAAAACCGCTCTTCTTTACATTCTTCTTTTTCGTGACTTCCGTATAACCATCCTCATCTACTTTCTGATTGTTTATAGGAGGTTTCACTGTCGATCGAGTGACTTTAGGACACTCCTCATAAACATGCCCAAAAACACAGCAATGGGCACATCTCGGGGGTTCCCATTCATACTCCACCCTAATAGTCTCAGTAACATATTTATTCCCATCCAATTCAGGAATAGCCATGGTAAGAGTCTCTTTCAAATCCTGATCAGCCGATATTTCAATGAGAGCCCTAGCATAGCTACTACACTTGTTTATATTTGGTTTTGTAAACACCTATCGTATTGATGAATGACTTTTGGTATATATACTTATGTTCAATATGATTGGTGGCTTGATCCTGGTCATGTCACGCCTCCAAGCGGTGGTACTCCGCGTGTGGATTTTGGGGGTGTGACAGATTGGTATCAGAGCCATTGGTTATAGAGAACTCGGTTTTAATAAGGGGAAAACGTTTTTATTAAAACCAGACTATAACCAGAACAGTGCTCAACGATCCACAACGACGCCTCGCTCCACGTGCAAGACTCAACATCATAGGTAATATGGTATATAATCAGGGCAGTGGGAACAACAATGGGGGAAACAACAACAACAATGGTGCAAAGGGTCGTTTATTTGTGATTGGTCAGAGTGACGCAAGGAACGATCCTAATGTGGTTACGGGTAAGTTTCTTCTTGACGACTTTTATGTTACTGTATTATTTGATTCGGGTGCGGATACCAGTTATATGTCTCTGAACGTTAGTCAAATGCTTAAACGCGCACCAACACTTTTGAACACCAAACATGTCGTAGAGTTAGCTAACGGTAAAAGTCTAGAGGCCACACACATAGTTCAGGGTTGTAATCTTATCCTCGCTGGTCAGACTTTCTCTATCGATCTCATTCCTATAACTCTGAGTAGTTTCGACATTGTCATCGGTATGGATTGGTTATCCCAACAGCAAGCAGAGATCCTATGCAAGGAGAAGATCATTCGTATTCCTCGTTCTGGAAAAGAACCTCTCGAAGTTCAAGGCGACAAGAGTGGTGTCGTGAGTGGCATCATCTCCTTCTTGAAGGCTCAGAAGTGTCTGCGAAAGGGCCACGTAGCTATTTTAGCACTCGTTACTGATACATCGACGACAGAGAAAAAGATTGGGGATATTCCTGTAGTACGCGACTTTCCTCAAGTGTTTCCTGAAGAGTTACCTGGGCTACCGCCCCATCGCCAGGTCGAATTTCAGATCGAGCTAGCTCCAGGAGCAGCACCTATAGCTCGAGCGCCATACCGCTTAGCTCCAACTGAACTGGAAGAACTGTCTAAGCAATTGCAAGAACTCTTGGAAAAGGGTTTCATACGTCCTAGCTCTTCGCCATGGGGAGCTCCAGTATTATTTGTAAAGAAGAAAGACGGTACCTTTCGTATGTGCATAGATTACCGCGAACTGAACAAGGTGACGGTGAAGAATCGCTATCCACTTCCACGCATCGACGACTTATTCGACCAGTTGCAAGGGTCGAGCTATTACTCAAAGATTGACCTGAGGTCAGGTTACCATCAACTGAGAGTCCGGGATGAGGACGTCTCCAAAACAGCATTCAGAACTCGCTACGGTCATTACGAGTTTTTGGTCATGCCATTCGGGCTAACGAACGCGCCTGCGGTTTTCATGGATCTTATGAACAGGGTGTGCAAACCTTATCTTGACAAGTTTGTTATTGTTTTTATTGATGACATCCTGATCTACTCGAAGAATCGGGAGGAACATGAGCAGCATTTACGACTTATTCTGGAACTCCTTCGAACGGAACAGCTGTACGCTAAGTTTTCAAAATGCGACTTCTGGCTTCGTGAAGTCCACTTTCTAGGCTATGTGGTAACCAAGGATGGGATTCATGTCGATCCATCCAAAGTAGATTCGATCAAGAACTGGCCTGCACCTCGCACACCGACAGAAATACGCCAATTCTTGGGTTTGGCGGGTTATTACAGACGGTTCATCAAAGACTTCTCAAAGATTGCACAGCCGCTTACATTATTGACACAGAAAGGTGTTGTTTACCGTTGGAGTGATACATAGGAAACAGCGTTTCAGCACTTAAAGGATAGACTTTGTAGTGTACCTATCCTCTCATTGCCTGAAGGCACGGACGATTTTGTAGTCTACTGCGATGCATCTATCCAAGGTCTTGGATGTGTGTTGATGCAACGGGATAAAGTTATTGCTTATGCTTCACGCCAACTTAAGATTCACGAACGGAATTACACTACGCACGATTTAGAGCTTGGAGCTGTTGTCTTTGCACTCAAGATATGGAGACATTATCTGTATGGCACCAAGTGCACCATCTACACCGATCACAGGAGTCTTGAGCATATCTTCAAGCAGAAAGAGTTGAACATGCGACAACGTCGATGGGTCGAGTTACTGAACGATTATGAATGTGCTATAAAGTACCATCCGGGCAAAGCCAATGTGGTGGCCGACGCCCTCAGTCGAAAGGATACTACACCTAGGCGTGTACGAGCGTTGCAACTCACTATTCAGTCCAGTCTTCCTTCACAGATACGAGATGCTCAGGTAGAAGCATTGAAACCAGAAAACGTCAGGGCTGAAGCCCTACGCGGCTCAAGGCAACGGTTAGAACAAAAGGCAGACGGCGCCTACTATGTAACAGGACGCATCTGGGTCCCACTCTATGGTAATTTACGCGAGCTTGTAATGGATGAAGCTCATAAGTCTCGCTACTCAGTACATCCTGGTTCGGATAAGATGTACCACGACCTCAGAACTACATATTGGTGGCCTAGCATGAAAGCTCACATAGCCACTTACGTTAGCAAGTGTTTGACTTGTGCGAGAGTCAAAGCGGAATATCAGAAACCATCAGGCCCACTCCAACAACCTGAGATACCACAATGGAAATGGGAGCAAATTTCCATGGATTTTGTTACCGGCCTACCTAGATCTCAGCGCGGAAATGATACTATTTGGGTGATCGTGGATCGACTCACAAAGTCTGCTCACTTCTTGGCTATCAAGGAAACGGATAAGTTCTCCACTCTAGCAGACATATACCTTAAGGAAGTTGTCTCGAGGCACGGGGTGCCCACCTCTATTATCTCTGATCGTGACGCACGTTTTACTTCAGAACTGTGGCAAGCAATGCACAAATCTTTTGGCTCTCGATTAGACATGAGCACAGCTTATCATCCTCAGACAGATGGGCAATCTGAGCGCACTATTCAAACTCTAGAAGACATGCTTCGGGCGTGCGTAATTGACTTTGGCAAGGGCTGGGAAAAACATCTGCCACTTGTGGAATTTTCGTACAACAACAGCTACCACACCAGCATTAAAGTTGCTCCATTTGAGGCATTGTACGGGCGTAAATGCCGATCACCTCTTTGTTGGGCAGAGGTGGGTGACAGTCAGATCACAGGTCCGGAAATGGTAGTTGATACTACTGAAAAGATTGCTCAAATACGACAACGCATGGCGGCAGCTCGTGACCGTCAGAAAGTATACGCCGATAAAGACAGGAAAATACTCGAATTCCAGGTTGGGGATCGAGCACTACTCAAAGTTTCACCCTGGAAGGGTGTTGTTCGTTTTGGCAAACGAGGCAAGCTCAATCCACGATATGTTGGACCATTTGAAGTTATAGAGAAGATAGGCACAGTGGCCTACAGACTGAATTTACCAGCTGAACTCAGTGCAGTTCACAACGTTTTCCACGTGTCGAATCTGAAGAAGTTTCTGTCAGATGAGACCCACATAGTTCCTCTGAAGGAGCTCACTATCGACGAACAATTGCATTTCATCGAGGAACCAGTTGAAATCACGGACCGGGATGTTAAGGTCCTCAAGAACACCAGAATACCTCTTGTTCGAGTTCGTTGGAACTCCCGTCGTGGCCCAGAGTTCACCTGGGAACGCGAAGACCAAATGGAACTCAAATATCCCCAGTTGTTCGAAAACAATGCAACTACTACTGAGGCTGAAGCTACTACAGAATTTCGGGAAGAAATTCCAAATCAACGGGGGGGATGATGTGACACCCCAGGAGAACCAGTAAACGATAACTTACCTAGCTTCCTCAGTAACCGCATGCTAAATTTCGGGACGAAATTTCTTTCAAGTTGGGGATAATGTGACAACTCGAGTTTCCAAGATTCTATCTTCGCATTTAGTGCACGTTAATTTTTTTTTATTTAGTTGTTTGTTAATACGACTCGTTGTTTCACAACGCTTACCTTTGTAATACGTTATATCGTATTTCGATTAATATTTTGTACTTGGAAATCCATAATATTTGTTAATATGTGAGTGTATGTTTATAAGGCTTTGCATTAATTAACATGGTAAATAAAGATGAAACTTTTACAGGAAACAATTATCCATGAAATCACCCAAGTGGTGAAAACACTTTAGGTGTTTTCGTCCACTGAAGACCACGAAATCACAGATGGGCTTGGCCCAGTGTCCAATCTTGAGATATTTTATATATATAATCATTTTATAAACAATCTTCTCTGAGAAGTCTCACATTTACCAAGCCATATCTTATCACAATTGTTTTTCTCTCTATCTCTGAAACCCACAAAGAGTTCCTCATTTGAAGCAAAACCTCTGTTTAATCTTGGTTAGTGATTTCATGATTCAAGTTGTTTCTTGTTGCATATCGTATGATTTTGGATGTTTATTCATGATGTATGTATACATTTATATATGTGATTATGTGATTGATCATTGTGTGATGGTTAGATAATTATTATCTATGAACTGTATGTGTATTTGAGGTTTTGATCAACAGTGGGTATATGTAATGAATGATAAACTGATTCAAGTATGTTCTTGATCTCACTAAGTTTTGGTAGAGTATTTGTTTTAATATCAATGATTGATAAATGTCTTGTAGATGATTAAACCTGTAACTGTAATAAGATTTAGTTGCTGGGTTTAAGTTACAGAGAATTTTGGCGAAGATGATGTTCTGGACGAAATCACCCATCACCATTAAAGTGGACGAAATCACCTTAGGTGATTTCGGCCCACATGTTGATTTCGGCCCAGTAAGGGTGTTTTCGGCCCACTAGTGTTTTCGGCAACCTTATGTGTTTTCGGCACATAAGTGATTTCGGCCATAAGTGATTTCGGCCCAATGGTGTTTTCGGCTATAAAGGGATTTCGGTACTCTTGTGTTTTCGGCCCATGTGTTAGATTTCGGCCCAACTGTTATCTGTTAACTGTTAACTGGTTAAATTTATTAAGTTGTTAACTTATTAAATTACATACAATAACTCTGATTAGTTATGTAACCATATTTAGCCTACTAACTGTCATTAACTCAGTTAACTTTACACACTATGTAAGATTCATGGATGACATTCTGTTAAATATATAACTTAGTTAAGTAAAGCATGTGACACAGTTAGTTACCAGTTTGTTAAATGTTAATTCTGTTAACCGTATATCCCTGTTTATATATGCTAACTCAGTTAAGCATACTAGCTTTATTAACTGTGATGTTGGTTAACTATGTTAGAATTATTGAGAAGGCTATTATGAGGAAGATGAATGTGCATGAATGAGAGTAACTGTTTACATGATACAAGAATGCAAATTGCTAGACACGCTTTGTGATATTACTGTGATGCTAGTTGCATGTGAAATATTACGAACGTAAACTGACTGAACATACGTGCACTATAGGACTTGACTGATTAATTGTGAGCACTTAACTTAGCATACCGAGCAAACAAGGTGAGTTCACACCTCTACCAAGGCATGGGATTCCCGGGGTTGGGAATGGGTTGATTAATTGATTATTTATGCTTAAGAGTTATCGGAATTACATACCATTGGCTTCGGGAGAGGAAGGTCAATGGTAGATACTACTAGACTAGTGATACATATACTTCTCTTCGCAAACATGCCGGGATCGGCCGCGATACTAGAACAATCTTCGCAAACATGCCTGGAATGGCCGCGAACTATACTTTAATCTTCGCAAACATGCCTGGAGGGCCGCGATACAAATATACCTAGTCTAGAAAACATGGGAAACCCCCACTAAACTTCGCAAACATGCCTGGAGGGCCGCGATGCTATTACATACGATACATGATTACTAATCGAACATACGATTCACGAAATGAACATTATAACTAAATAACCAACTGTGAACTCGCTCAACTAGTTGTTGACTCTCTGTTACATGCCTTGCAGGACCTTAGGTACTTTTGGAGCTTGCACGGGAGGCACGGTCGTTGTGGACATGGATCGTGAATGTGTTGTTAAACATTATAACATTTTGTACTTAAACTTATGTTGGGTTTTACATTAATGCTTCCGCTACACACTTGTTTATATTTGGTTTTGTAAACACCTATCGTATTGATGAATGACTTTTGGTATATATACTTATGTTCAATATGATTGGTGGCTTGATCCTGGTCATGTCACGCCTCCAAGCGGTGGTACTCCGCGTGTGGATTTTGGGGGTGTGACATCTTCTCCACTCGACCCACAGTGACACCTCCCTGACTTCCGTCATCGTCCTTAAGGATGTCAAAAGGGTTCGACGTTGAAACCTGGTTAATCAGCGGACTCCTCAAGGACGATTTTGGTTTAGGTTTGACAACTGGTCTATAGACCAACTTAGGTTTCTGATTTTTCATATGAAGACCTTGGTTATTAGCTTTCTTCTTTTTTGCACCCACAACCTGAAAGTCATCATTATTCTTCTCAACATCCCCAAACAAACTTATCTGAGGGTTCTTAGGACACGAGCTATCTTCATGACCGAAAACACAGCAAGATGAACACCTTAAAGGCTCCCAATCATAATCAATTTTTACCTCCACCATTGAATGACCATTACCATCCAAAGATGGGATTGCAACAGTTACACTCCGTCACACCCCGACCACATATAACATACAAAACGTGGCGGAAAATGTCCGGGAGTGTTGTAACAGAATTAATTTTTTCATAACCATGGCATACAAAGTTGTATCTTATTTATCAACATAAGAGTTACATTGTTTTAAACAGGAATCAAAGAGTTTATAACATAATTAAACTAAGTCTATCTTCATTTTATGTCTCTAAGGCATAGGTCCGCCCTAGTGTCACGATCATCGTCCTACGCAAAAGCTCCTGAAAACACATGTGAAAATAGGTACGTCAGCATAAAAATGCCTGTGGGATACATAGGTTTTGTGAAAATAGGATTCATGACTTAAGTTTAAGAAAAAGTTGTTTATCAAAAGTCAGTCATGAACTTAGTAAATTGTTTTGCTTTGTAAATCGTTTAAAAAGCGATAAGATCGAATGATATGTATAAATAAAAGAATAATGTGTGGTTAAATGTATAACCAAGTAAAATGAGTTGTATAAAATAAGTTGTTTGTAAAGCAATGTCTTGTGAAAGATACGTTATTTATATAAAATGTTATATGTCTCAAATTGAAATGATTCAAATAACGCTACGATATGTAATACCATACAAACACTTATATATAGGAAGTACTAGCGGCGTATCCACCATGCTTGTATCATATTACACACGCCTCGTTACTTAAATCACTTAAACAAACCACCAATGTATAAAGTCCATGTTTAAACCAATTGTCAAAAGTCCTTGAATAAGCCATGTCAAATGTTTATAAGTCCAAAAGTAGTCAAGTAATGTGTATCAAATGTTATGTATTGTAAGTAAAGTATTGTCACATAATCCAAATGTAGAAATGTACAAAACAAAGTATTTTGAATATATCAGAAAGTTATGTTTTGCAAAGTAAGGCATGTTACATTGATACAAACATTTATGTGGTAAGTTAACGCATACATTCAAGCCTTGAGACAGTCGGATAACCCTTTCAGTCAAGGTTATCAAAAGTAATGTTTTCGGATTCAGTCATTCCTTACATCCAAACAAACCCGGGATGTCAGGAATGGGATTTGTCAAGTCCTATGGTACCAGTACTTACTACCGAGCGGCGTAGCTAATGTTAATGAACGTATATAAGTCTCGTTTGTGCAAACCAAATGTTATAGCAGTTGTATACATGTCATATGAAAACAATGTACTAAGTATGCTAAGTTAACATACAAAGCAGAAAAGTCATGTAAATCAATGTGCTAGCATGCTATTAGTCAACATACATAGCAGAAATGTAAAGTAAAACAATGTACTAAGTATGCACACAATGGACATACATAGCATGAAATGTAATGAAATCATGTACTATAATGTACTAACAAACATAGCAGGTATATGATGTGAAAACAGGAAAGCATGAAAGTAACAAGTAGGCACATGTGTTCCACCCCAAAATGTTTGGAAAACAGTAAAAGAGGGGTCTATGTACTCACTTGAGATTGCTCAGAAGTCCTAAGATAACCACCAAGCAATGCTAGAGATCTCGGAAATCAAACGACACCTAATATAGGTAACTATGTTAATAAACCGGACCTAAATCAGAGGATTTAGATAGTATGAGGGTTCGTAAACCAAACGAGTATGGAGACTCGTGTAATATGGTTTAACAAAGCCTACATACTAAATGAAACCTAACCTAAGTGCTTACGACCCATCACGACCCGTTTAGGTAGCTTATGCTACTTTAACGCGTCGTTCGCGTAAAACGCGTTCGGACCGCCTAACTAATCCTATGACAAGTAAAATATGCCTTAACATGTTTAATATTGTTGTCAAATCAGTTTAGATGTCAAAAGTTACGTCACATATGTAAAAAATGAATTTTGGTATTAAAGGGGTATTTTGGTAATTTACCTAAGGCATATAAACTACCTATCATACAACTACTTAAACGTCGTGACCATAAGGTATAACCTCGGAAGGTTATTACGTATATACTATGGTCACCTAATGTATTTGGTCGGATCCTAATGATCGACCAAATGGGTCGGGTTCGAAGGTATAAGCGATTTATTAGATCGCTTACCCTTACGACCCTAGACAACGTGGTAATCAGTAGGCATAGTCACAAGGGACTATAACCATCATGATTACAATCACGTTGCGAAGTTCAAACGAACTTCGCATTGTCAAAAACTGGTCAACGCAGAAAGTCAAACAAAGTTTGACTTTCGGACTCGAAAAGCAATAAAAGAACGAAGGGTCCCCGAATGCTAATCTAGATCAAAATAGCTCAGGTATGAAACAAAGGTTTCAACTTAGAGCACATTAGATCAGATTCTAGTGAGTTTGAAGCAAATGGGGGTGGGGTATTTATAGTTTTTCCCGAACCGTTAGGATCGTTTCTTGGAAAACGTGATCGAATCTCGTGCGTACACTTGTTGGAATGTTGTGGTGACTAAAAATGGCCCCTAATGAGCTGAAAGGGCAAGTGTGGGTTTGTGGTTGTGAGTTAAACAGCTGTGATCTGCTGACTAATCGATCTTATCTGATCTGGGACCCTGACGCGGGCCGCGTAAAGTTACACATAGATCTTACGCGGGCCGCGTGGCCTGCACAGATCAGAAACATGTTTCAGAATTTACAGTTTTGGTCCCTGCACGTGTTTAAGGCCATTTCCGACACTTCTCAGGCCCGTAAAGCCAACTTTAAGGCCCTAAAATGATGCCTATTCATTGTGGACATGAAACATGCTCAAAAATATGCCGGATGTGGGTTCGTTTGGTCGCACGAACGCGATGTTTGCTTAATTACGACGGAATGCGCACAAGCACGAAAAACGATCCAAAAGACGCGACGAATGGATTTTTCTCAAGCCAAACACTAAAATAAAATATTTTAGCTTCCCAGCGAACTTTGACCAAAGGAATGCGCTTGCGTTTAAGCCATTTGATTTCACGTTCCATGATTTCCACTGGCTTCTCAACAAATTTCAGTGTTTTATTAAAGATCAACAATGCGTATTAATGCTCCACCAAAACTGAGTGTAACCCTTTACCCAAAAAAAAAAAGAAATGATATTTGAGCTTTGATAAAACAACAATTTGGAGTGAAGCCCTCCAATGGTGTTCACGAATCAACGAACCACATGCGAGACAAACAATGCATGCGTACATATGAATTTATCAAAGAATCTCATAACTCAAATAAACCAAGCCAACAATAACAATGTTAATGTGATAAGAAAAACCCTAGTTCTCTCTCTCTGATGGAGAAAAACGGCGACCACACCATTGATTGACCTAACTTTCGTGATTACTTGCTGATTATGAGGATTGTTTGTGTGATTAGAGTCTTATGATCTCTAGTTTATCCTTGCAATTCAATATAATCGTCATTGATCCGTTTTTAGTCATTAGGGTTACGATTTTCTCCTCTTCTTGGGTTTTTTGCACTTGGCTGCCATTGTTTATTGGTTTCATTGATAGTCTGGTTTAGGATTTCAAAGAGGGAGTGTATTTTGCTGCGTATGTTCTGATTCTAGGGTTGCTACATAGTTGTCAAACTGATTCATCCTCTCTTGAATGAGTTAGGGTTGACGGCTACAAGGGTTTCTCAGGTTTCTTTTCTGCGCATTAGGGTTCTTTTATTTAACTAACAGGGTCTCGAATGGATGATCATAAATCAGATGGGGCGTTTCCTCAAGATTGCGGTAAACCACAATTCTCGTTTGACAGTTTTGCTAGCCGGGTGATCGACGTTGAGGGAAACACGTGGATGCCTCGTAGGGGTTCAATTCAGACTCCGCAAACTGATCAGAGCAACACTTCTGTTCAGGTTCTTGTGGAGAAGGTGCGGCCTAATATCATCGATGAACTTTCGAAGATCACGATGCCAGTTCAATTAGAGAAACCGGCTGGTGAGCATTCAGAACACTTTTGGGATTATTCTAATATGGGGTATTCGACCTCAGCAGGTCTAGAGGGTGGGAAGTTGTTGGCTGCACAAGGAAAACCACGGAATTCGGGGGCTGCAGACCCTTTATCATTCGCTAACATAGTTAAGAACACTAAGGAGAATGTTAAAGTGAATTTCAGGGTGATGGAATCTACTGAGACAGTTGATGGGGCGGATGTTGTTATTCCATTGTCATCGGTTCAACAAGTCACTAATAGGTATGCTAACACTTTGTATGGTTATTTTCTGGGTAAACGGTTGGCATTTCCTGTGGTCGATTACTTTGCTAAAAACAACTGGGTTAAATATGGTCTCTCTCGGCTTATGATGAATGCAAACAGCTTCCTTTTCTTTAAGTTTAAAACTAAGGAAGGGATGAATCAAATGCTTGAGGATGGGCCTTGGTTGATCAGAAGTGTTCCGATAATTTTGAAGGAGTGGTCGCCCTCTATTAAGATGGAAAAAGAGGATATTAAAGTTGTTCCAGTTTGGGTCAAGATGCATGATGTGCCGTTAGCGGCATTTACCGAGGATGGTCTTAGCTTGGTCGCTTCTAAGATTGGGACTCCTAAGATGTTGGATTCATATACTGCCACAATGTGTGCTGAGTCTTGGGGAAGAAGCAGCTATGCTAGAACGCTTATAGAAGTTCAGGCGGGAGCTGAGTTAAAAAAGAGTGTTACTGTTGCAATCCCATCTTTGGATGGTAATGGTCATTCAAAGGTGGAGGTCAAAGTTGAATATGATTGGGAGCCTCTAAGGTGCTCCTCTTGCTGTGTGTTTGGTCATGATGATAGCTCGTGCCCAAAGAACCCTCAGGTAACTTCAAGTGGGGATTCTGATAAGAATAATGATGAGTTTCAGGTTGTGGGTGCCAAGAAGAAGAAAGTTAATAACCAAGGCCTCCATATGAAAAATCAGAAGCCTAAGTTACTTTACAGACCAGTTGTCAAACCTAAACCAAAATCGTCCTTGAGGAATCCGATGAATAACCAGGTTTCAACGTCAAACCCGTTTGACATCCTTAAGGATGATGATAGAAATCAGGGAGGTACCACTGTGGGTCGAGTGGAGAAGAAAGCTGCGCAGATTAATAGTGACAAACAGGAATCGGATGAGGAGGAGGTCGTTGAAGTCTATAATGAAACTAGTGAATTTATGACTTCGGGTTTATATTCTTCATCTTCGAGAGCTAAGGCAAGCACCTCTACCACAAAGTTCTCCAATGGATAGTCTCTTTTTGGTTCGTGTGAAGGGGTTGCCGGTGTCTGGCAATTTCATCTTCGATGATGGCGGATGAAGGCGTTTCGTTTTGTTTTGTCTTGTTTTGTCATGTCCACTGATGTATAGTAGGCTAGGTTATGGGGTGTCATAGGTTAATTGCTTTTTTGTTTTACATATATGGGGCATGTCCTGTATATGAACTAGTGTGGAATACATCCTCACTACTTGTATTTATTTGCGGTTGTTTTAATAGAATCACCGGGGTAACCCTTTACCCATATGAATTTATCAAAAATAAAACAATTGAGTGTTTGCTATCATGGAAGAAAATCTTCGTGGTGCAACGACCACTAGGGGGAGTAGAGATGCGAAAATCTACTCACTATATGCAAAATTTCGGAATTTTAGTAAAAGAAATTTGAGGACTTTACCTGGAAGTTCGTGTGATAATCGGTTGTTAGATGACATTACCATGGAATGCCGAACATTGCGTATTTGCCATTCATGAAATAGGGGAGATGCGAAGACGCGTGACTTCTTTTGCAGTGCCAACAAGTGTAAGTCTCTTCAGACTAAGTATCCACTGTTGTGAAATCTTGTTTTAAGGTACCTCAGCGTGATTCGTGTCGTTTGCAGGATCACGTGGCAAAGTGCTGCATTGCAGTTGGTAGTTCTCCCCCTGCCGGGATTAGTGTCGTTGCTATCGTGCCTAATCATGTTTTCCCAAGGCCTTGTCTCGAAAGTCATGTCCGCTGACGTATAGTTTAAGTTTTATGTATACTTGTGTGCACTAGCGTTTTGTTCCGCGTAGAATGTGATGTGCTCCGACATCCGTTGATGTATAATTTGAGTTTCATGTATTCTCGTGCACTAGTGTTTCGTTCCGTGTAGGTTACCTGTTCGGTAAGTAAGATAGCATACACGACATAATATAATGGCGTTTCCCCGAGTTAATAGTCACGATTTCTAAGGGAGGACCTTTACTGAGTTTCGACATAAGCTTTCCAAAGGTCATAAATGCATGTTATCCAAAACTCTCAAAGTTTTGCTTAATGTATGAATCTGTTTCGTGAACCGTGTATCAACGCAACACTTGTGTTTGTTTAAAACCAAAATTGTTGACTCATTGTTTTTGGCAATGGTTGGAACCCATATTCGAGTCTTAGGCGTTCTGTATGCATTCAATCCTTGATATCTAAGTCCCCAGAGGATAGTGAGGTTAAAGCCTAGGTATCTCTACAGAAACCTAATTCGCTGAAACCTATAGCTCTGATACCAATATGTCACACCCCGAAATACCAGAGCTGGCGTGACTGGACCGGTATCTTCATTGCACAGCGGAAGCAATTAAGCTAAGACTTCTAGAAATTAAACGCCTACTAAGTACTCGAATTCCCATGGGTTCTCCTATTCCAACCGTTCCATAGTTTTGAAAATGCAACCTGAGAAAGAAACATGCGAAAAATCGTCAACATAAAGTTGAGCGAGTTCATAGTTTGTTTTGAAAAGATTTAAAATAAATCTTTTTGATAACCGGTTTTAAAGTTGTCGAGAAAATATAGTAAAATTATTTTCTTGGCATGATATAAGGAAAAATGTGAGTCTAGCCCACAAGAGTCTTCGTGCATTGCACGAGAGAGAATGGGCCGAGCCCAAACGAACCTTTGAAAGCAGGATCAGCGTGTCCTCTTACTTAGGTATAATTTGAAAAACGTTACCAAAGTTTGTAAATCCATGTATTTGTGATAGCTAGGGTGGAGCGCCGCCGTGGAATCCCACTGCCGCCACCATCACCATCATCTCCGACATAACGATCATCATCGGAAAAAAAACATAAAACGTGGATTTTGAGTGCACAAGATCTAACGGATCTGAGTAAAGAGAAACAAAAATAACATACTCGGTTCACTAACCGGAGTTCGTCGGAGACATACCACCATCGCCGCTGGCGGCCGGCCCAGAGCCGCCGGTTGCGTCGTCGCATCCACCCTAGCCATCACCCGTTCGAAGTCCACCGCCCCCAGGGCTAGTGTTGTGGTCACTGGAGTTGTACCGCCACTCAACTGCTCGAATCGCCACCACCCGAAACCTCCACTTGTGCTTCGCCGCTGCTGTGGTCTCTGGTGACTATCCAGCTGCCATGAAACGCCGCCCCAAGTGGTGGTCGTTCCATCAGTTTGCATCTATCTCTCTCTATCCTTAGATTATTTTGGCATGTGACATTCAAACATAAAGTTTGACATAAAGTTTGATGGTGATGATGACTCTGAATAAAGAAAAAGAAGGAACATGGCAGTTGTACGTAGGTGATGGGTTTGTAGTTTAGGTTATTTTTACACACTTGCTAAAGTATGACAAAAGTGAAATAAATATTATTTTATTTATTTTGGTGACCTGCTTAAACTTCCATACCATCCACACATTCTTGATTGTTTTTTTTTCTAGTATATATGTGTAAAGTTCCCATGCTACTTTACCTTACTTTTGTCAGACAAATCCATATTTACTATGGCCAAAGATATGGAATGATAAGTATAAGGGATTGACATTTTATATATGAAATAATCTAGAGTATATGGAATGGTGATCTAATATATGACATATAATTGTCTAGATAAAACTATTGTATATTGGTTGAAATATTATTTACTCAATTGAAATATACAAGGATCATATAAATTAATCAATCATATAGAAGTGTATACACACACGTATACATTGTGTATTTTGAAAAAGAAAAAGAATAGTTAATCTTTATGAATGTAGATACATGTTAAATCAAGATATTATATAATCATGTTTAAATGCATATTTTATAACTATATCCATCCTAACAAAAATAACTTTTAGAACGTTTTATAGCTTTTTGATTGTCACATCACCAACGTCCTTGTTTGTCTAATTTACTCGTGTGTGACCCGGTAATTTCTAAAAACTACCGAATAAAATAAAAAAATGTGACTCGAATAGACATTCTATGTGTATGACGACCCAATTTATAGAAACAAAATCTATAATATAAGATCACGATATGTACGAGATTTGAGCGCGTAAAAATGTTGTTCTGAATTTGCGGGTTATCACATAAACCCAATTCGAGAGAAAGGTGAATACCTTTAAACCTTTTAAGGGATATGAATCCCTTAAACGTGAGAGATGGGGCCAATCCTCTAGTCTTTCGATTCATCTTGAGTATATATCCTAGAGTAACATCCTAAAGCATGTCCTACAAAACACCTTTAAACTAAGGTGGGTGTTAGCCTGGCTAACACCCCTCCGACGCTTAAGTTAGTATTGGGTTTCAAAGAATAATTAAATCAAAGATATTTAATAGAGATAGCATTCATACCACCCTGAGTTAGAAATTAAATCCTAAACTCACTTGAAGTAAGCTTTAAGGTGTATAACATTCCAGGATCTTGGCAACATATCCCCCTCCATAGTCTTGAGTCGGTATGCTCCCTTTCCGGATTCTGTTTCAAATTCATAGGGTCCTTCCCATTTTGGGGCTAACTTTTTTTTGGGTAAAGGGTTACCCCGGTGATTTTATATATTCACAAAACAGAAAAAACAAGTAGTAAGGAAAACCCTTACTAGTTCAAACATGAGACATGCCTCATGAAAGTGGAACAAGCAAAAACAAGAATCAAGCCTAAGCAACATCGACTAGACTAAACATCTAGGAAACAAAATATAACAAACCAACACGTCAATCGGCCTCCATCATCATTAGCCGAAACTCCATGAATCTCCCACTTCTGAAGAAGTATCCTCACGTTAGACGTATTCTTGAACTTTAAACCCATCAATCTATATCGGACTGTATCAAAAATCGAATCACATATAGGTTCTGGGGGCATAGCATGGTTCTTGAATAAACGAGTGTTTCTCTCCTGCCAAATAGCATAAGCAGTAGCAGCAACAATCAATCGACACACTAAATTAGCAGCGGACTTGACCTAGCACGTTGTCAAAGCCACTCTATGATAGCACTCCTTTTAGCTTCCACATTACCCATACCTGCTTTTGCACGAACCAACTCCCAAACCTTAGCCGAGAACTTGCACTCAAAAAACAAATGATCATGCGAGTCCATATTCTCATAGCATAAGAGGCAGCACATCATATTCATATTAGTTCTTCTTGTGGAGTTCCAATGCATGATTTTATCTTGAGTCACCAGCTTACGCCGCATAATAAGCCACATAAAGAAAGCATGCCGAGGAATACATGATTTTATTTTGGGGTAACTTCCCATCAGTAGGATTGGTTGTATTTTGAAAAGCCTTCCTTAACACCCAATCTCCAAATTGAAATCTCCTAGTCCTTAAATTCTTGTTATATAACTTGGATATCCTCTGCTGATATGTTGCCATCCTTAGCTTTGCCGCATCTCTTGTTTCATCAATAGTATCTAGTTCTTACATAAGACTTCAGGATTTTATTCAGGACCCCGTAAGCTTGATCTAGCTATCTGTATCACCATTTCTGTCGGGATCACTACTTCTATCCCAAATACCAAAGAAAATGGAGTTTGCTCGGTAGTATTCTTCATAGTTGTCCTATCAGCCCATAGAACAAATGGTAGTTCTTCTGCCCATCTTCCTTTTTTGGCACCTAACCTCTTCTTTAGGTTATTGACAATTACCTTGTTTGAGGATTCTGCTTGCCCTTTTGCTTGAGGATGCACTGGTGTTGACGTAATCATCTTGACTCCCCATCTTTTACAAAAATCAGTAGCTCTTTTGCTAATGAATTGGGAGCCATTATCACAAATTATCTCAGCCGGTACTGTTATGGGTGGTTTTCTGCTTATATATCCTGAATAATATTATGACTATGTTTCTTTTGTTGTGATCAGGATACCGGATCAGGATATTGGTAACATCCTGCTACAGTATCCTGGTAGTAACTAATTAATTCACGTGCAGATTATTGGAACAAGTCTATAACATTCAAGTGGACTTCTTCTCCCAAAGACTCGGGCAAATCTGTTGAATTATGGAAGTTGAAGCCGGAAGACGTGGACTACAACGTTCACAAAGGGAATATTCGTTATATCCCGGATTTATAGGCTAGTTAGTTAGTTTTATCTTACTATAAATAGGATTGATCGGATCAGATAAGAACACACACAATCTCTCGAACTCTCTTTCTCTCTAGCTGCAAACACTCCCAACACACTTACACTTGTATTCAAATTACATTGTAACACTTAGTTGATCCGCATCATATCCTGCACTATATCCTGACATTTGAAGTAATAAGAAGAACAAGGCAGCCGCGATTGTCAGCTCCCGAGGTTTTGTGCCGGCGATCTAGATTGATCAAGGGCTTTCCTCGTACATCCCATGTCACCCTTTACATTTTGGCTCATTGTTTGATTGTAGATACAGCTCGATATCCTGAGCCGTGTCCTGATAACTGTATTTGTAAACAACTAAACTAGCATATTTTCGATACACATTCTTAGCACACTACCTCACTTAACTAATTTGATCACTTAATTGCTTCGGTAATTTTTGACCAAAACAATTTGGCGCCCACCGTGGGGCAAGTGGTGCTATTTCTACTAAAAGCTTTTGCAAAATCATTACATGGTTTTCCGTTTTCAAAACTTTTTGCTACACTATTTTCAATGGCCTCGAGATCAAACATGAGCTCTTCCACCATGTATGCTACAACCTCTGCAACAATTGGTTCGGTGCTTCCACCACCTCCTCCGAGAACGCAAGCCTCTTCACAATGAATTGAAATTCATGTGGCTCGAGACGTTATCCCCGCTCGCAACATTCAGGGATAAAAGCTTACAACACATATTTGATCAAAAGGAATTGAATATGCGCCAGCGACGTTGGGTCGAGCTGCTGAATGATTATGACTGTGAAATTAAGTACCATCCTGGAAAGGCAAACGTTGTAGCAGACGCGTTGAGCCGAAAAGAAAGGATTAAGACCCTAAGGGTTCGAGCATTGGAAATGACCATTCGAACGAACCTCACTGCACGCATTCGGGATGCACAACAAGAAGCTCTTAAAGAAGAGAACCGTAAAGCTGAATACCTACGGGGTATGCTGAAATACATGGTGCCAAATGAAGAGGGAGCCTTATACTTCAAGAAGCGTATCTGGGTTCCACTCTGTGGTGGCATACGTGAGGTCATCCTTAATGAAGCCCACAAATCGAGATATTCGATCCATCCAGGATCAGATAAAATGTATCAAGATTTGAAAGAATACTATTGGTGGCCGAGACTCAAGAGCGACGTTGCTGTTTATGTTGGAAAATGCCTAACCTGTGCCAAGGTTAAGGCAGAATATCAGAAACCGTCCGGCCTACTACAACAACCAGAGATTCCCGTGTGGAAGTGGGAACAAATCTCGATGGACTTCATAACGAAATTACCCAGGACCCCGAGAGGGCACGATATGATATGGGTAATCGTTGATCGATTGACGAAGTCTGCGCATTTCCTACCAATCCGAGAAAAGGATAGCACTGGAAAGCTTGCAGAGATATACTTAAGAGAAATTGTGGCACGTCATGGAGTGCCAATCTCAATCATTTCAGACAGAGATGGACGCTTTGTCTCAAGAATCTGGCAATCATTTCAGGAAGCCTTTGGATCTCAGTTAGATCTGAGCACGGCATTCCATCCGAAAACAGACGGCCAGAGCGAACGGACTATACAAACGCTAGAAGATACGCTTCGCGCATGTGTCATGGATCTAGGCGGCAGCTGGGATACTCATCTACGTTTAGTTGAGTTTTCCTACAATAACAGCTATCATACGAGCATAAAAGCCGCGCCGTTCGAAGCTCTGTATGGCCGCAAATGCCGATCGCCCTTATGTTGGGCAGATACCGGGGATAAACGTATGGTTGGTCCTGAACTTGTACAAGAGACAACCGACAAGATTGCGCAGATCCGAGAGCGCATTAAGGCGGCTCGAGAGCGACAAAAGAGCTACGCTGATCCAAATAGAAAATCAGTAGATTTCAAGGTGGGAGACAAAGTGTTGTTAAAAGTCTCACCATGGAAGGGCGTAGTCAGGTTTGGAAAGCGTGGAAAGCTGAATCCACGATACATCGGACCATTCAGAATTTTGAAGAGAATTGGTACCGTGGCATACAAGTTGGAATTACCGGAAGAACTTAATGGAGTACATGATACGTTTCATGTATCCAACCTGAAGAAGAGTCCAACACAAGAGAACGTGATCATCCCGATGGATGAAGTGCACATTGATGAAGCCCTCCGATTTACAGAACAACCCGTTGAGGTTACCGACTGGAAAGTCAACAAGACCAGGAGGAGCAGTGTGAAACTTGTCAAAGTACGTTGGAGCTCTAAGCACGGACCCGAGTACACATGGGAACGTGAAGACCAGTTCAAGAAAAAGTATCCCCACCTATTCAAGAAGACTCCCGCGAGAGTTAGTTCAATCTGAATTTCGGGACGAAATTCTTTTAACGGGGGGAGACTGTGACAACTGGCCCAAACCGGTAATTTCCGTACACCTTAATTATTGCTTAATGACTGCAATTATGTGCTTAATTGTCAGCAATGTCTGAACACATGATTAAACAAGTGAATTCATGCACGTTGTATACTACAAAATATTGTTTTATGCATAAACGAGAGCGTTGCGTCAAAAATAATAGTAAACTCACCGGTAAGACACAACGTGTCAACAGAACTGCAGAAAGCAGTCAGACAATAAAATTGGAGCCTAGGTGTAGGTCCGACAATAAGAATGCATTAAAACCCAAGAGTACATACAAGGGTTAATATATATGCAATACGAAAGCAAAAATAAGCACTAAAAAGCACCCGAAACACACTTGAAGTGCATAATTTGGTATAATTCAACTCAATTCAGCATTTAAGCATATGATTATTATGCAGAAATTTCGTTTTACCATCCAGAATATTTCCCAAAGTGTTGGGAATTGAAAGGATACAAAAAGGGTACTTAAAAGACACTAAAAAGTGTAATTTAGCACTTTAACGAATCGGTATGTAACCGAACAACCGGATATTACCCGGAACATCAAAATAATGCTAGAAGCATTGTTTTTATTTTTCTAAGCTAGTTAGGGTCCCCGAACACCCTAACACACCTTATATTATACTACACACAATTAACCCCTAAACTAACACTTAAAGTCTAACTAGAGAATGTAACTTGTAGTTGAGAAGCAACCAAGACACCCCCCCCCCCCCCATAACCGGTTGGGACATGGGATCCACATGGTGGATTTTATTTTAATATTTTATGTGATATGTCTTGAGATTAAGAAACATATGGACCAATGAATAAAAAAATGTTGGAAGAACTTTATAAAAACCCCTAGTCCATAACCCAATTCATCTTCACCCTTCACCACACCAAAACTTTCCTTCCTTCTCCAAAGGCTACGGCCCAAACACCCTCCACCCACACCTTCACTTCAAGCTTCATTCCATTCACTCTCTTGGTATACAATGGTGTAAGAAGCAAAGTTAGGAAGTGTGGAAGCAACGGAACTTGAAGAACCTCTCTACATTTCTTTTACCCACCACATTTATACTCTTGAACTTCCCTAGCCTTGTGCTAGTAGTAAGTGCTCTAAAACACCATCTTGTTCATGTTTTTGGTGGTTAATAGATGATTTATTGGTTAAAAAGCAAGAACACACAAGAACATAACTAAAAGTCTTGAAAGAAAGATAAACTAGTTGGTTAAAGAGTAGATATGTGTGTAAATCATGTGAATCTTGTATGATTGTTATTATTTGATGTTGTTGTTAGCAAAAGCAAGATGGATCATCATCTAGACATACTAGTCCATGTTTGAGAGCATGAACTAGTAGGATGTAAAAGTTAGAAAGTTAAAAGATGATGGATCCATCCATTCATAAGACATGAACTTGTGTAAAAGTAAATTTTCTTGTAAAATAAGACTCTAAACATGTAGATCTAAAGATCTACAAGTGGTTTTTCGGAAGAACCAAGCAAAAATATTAGTTTTGTTAAAACCCGGATCTTATCCGAACTAAAAGCATTTTCGTACATAAACAAGTCTGTAGACACTTGTGTCACAAGAAAAATTTAACAAAGAAATATTTTTGCGAATCTCGACTAGAAGTTGTGAAACTTCATATTCTTTAAAAATAAGGTTTTTAAGAAATTAAACTTATTTTTAAAGATAACAAGACTTACTAAATGTGCTAGTAAGTTACTACACATTTTTGTAAATATTCAAGTTCATGAAATGGAGAAATTAGTGATTATTGTTGATGAGTATTGTTGATAATTGTTGTTGATGATTGTTGACGATTTAAAAGAAAATAAACACATGTTTTGAAAACATGGGAAACCTCCATTTTCAGGGGAAACTCTGTCAAAATTTTTATAAATTTTGACACTTAGAAAATATAAGTTTTTTGAGAAACTTATTCCCTAAAAATGTATTCAAAAGTTTACCAAGGTTTCCCTAATTTTTGGTGATAAGAAATGAGGATTTCTTTAAGAATAAAAATGGATATAAATATGTATATTTTTGAGAGAAAAATATATAATATTTGATCACCAACTTTTGTGCTAAGTGTATATAGTATGTGTTATACGTGCTAGTGTATTAAGACTTAAAAATACACTAAATACTCGTGAGGAGTATAAACATAAAAATACACATACAACATACAAGATACATAATTCGGGTGCAAAGTGCAAAACACAAAAGACTTATATTTATTTTGGAGAAAATAATATAAGTAAGATACGTAGTTAAAAATATAGAATATTTTTAACACAAGAATGTATACAAAAGAAAGTGACTGTACCTGTGCGACGCAAGTCTAGTGACTAACGTTAAGAAAACGCGTATAGGTTACGACGTTATTTAAGCAAATCCGGTGAAGTTTACGACGCTAGGAACGCAAAGTTGTGAGTTCATGCTCCCCCTTTTCTCTTTAACTGTTTTCAGTTTTTATAACTTCGGGGGTGAAATACATGTACAAATGTACAATATTTATAATTGGTATGATATAAATACAAGAAGCATACTTGGTGAGAACGAGAACCAAGTGTGACGAAAAATAAGAATACAAGAAGTACACTTGGTGAGAACGAGAACCAAGTGTGACGAAATAATAGAATATGAGAAACGCACTTGGTGAGAACGAGAACCAAGTAGGATGCGTTATGAGAAATGATAACAAGAAACGCGCTTGGTGAGAACGAGAACCAAGTAGGATGCGTTATGAGAAATAGTGTCACGAATAGGGTACAGAAGCACCATTAATCAACAATATACCTAGACCGCAGAACAAAAGGTTAGATCTAACGGGTGCCTGGCAGCCACACACTCGGTCGGGGCGAGAATCGAGTAGTGCTTTTGTGTCTCAGAATATACCAATTAAATGCCTTAGGTTTGGTGACTTCCTATGTCGTGCCACATGTTAATGGCTTTGCAACCCATTAACAATCTGATAATTACAGAAATACTGTATTTACATAAAATTCATACCATACTAAAATTGATATATAACTTGAAGTACGTGGGGTACTCAAGAGGATTGATATATAACTTGAAGTACGTGGGGTACTCAAGAGGATTGATATATAACTTGAAGTACGTGGGGTACTCAAGAGGATTGGTATATAACTTGAAGTACGTGGAGTACTCGAGAAAAACTTGATTTATTCACAACTATGTTTTTATACAAAGTATACAAACGTGAAATACAAAACTGCATGAATTCACACCAACTTTATGTTGATGTTTTCCCAAAAACTCACATGTATTTCAGGTAACTAGGATGGATGTGCGCGTGGTCTTGCTTATGCTCGTGGATATCGCTTGTGTTTAACTTTAAATAAAGTTGTAAACTTTTAAGACAATGCTTTATGCGACTTAGCGATGTAAACGCTAACGTATGTTTTTCAAATTATGGTATTTGAAGTTATTTTCTTGAGCATGTAGCATGTTTACTCTTCGTATGCAATGAGAACCTTTCATGATCACACCTTGTGCTTCCGCCGTAGAAAGGGGTGTGACATCTAATGAAGAAATTCTAACTTTGTTTGGTAGTGTACAGGAACAGATGAGGCAACAGTAGGAGACCAACCAAATGCTGATGAGAGAGATACAGCTCTCTCATAGTTCGGGGGTTGGTCAGAATGCTGAACGAAATGGTCCTATGACGGTATCTTATGCTGATTTAGTGGCTAGGCCTAATGGTAAGAATCTAAACTTTCGATCACTTGCAAGTCCAGAGAAACATGAGGATTGTGATGTGGTTCTCCCTAGGGAATCGATTAGAGTGGTTCAGGATAAACTAGCAAACACACTATATGGGTATTTTCTGGGAGATCGTATAGCATATCCAGTAGTGGAGTACTTCGTGAAAAATCAATGGAAGAAGTTTGGATTACAAAAAATGATGATGAATGCTAACGGTTTCTTTTTCTTCAAGTTTGCGGATAAGGAGGGTATGAGGGCCGTTCTTAAGGAGGGTCCTTGGATCATCCGATCACAGCCGCTGTTTTTATGTGAATGGTCTCCTACCACTAAGTTGGAAAAAAGGAAGTCAAGAAAGTGCAATTATGGGTCAAGATTCATGAGGTTCCTATTGCCGCATATACGGAGGACGGGCTTAGCTTGATAGCTACGGCTATAGGTGATCCGAAACTCCTTGACTCGTACACCACCACGATGTGTATGGATTCATGGGGACGTAGTAGTTATGCTAGAGCTTTGATTGAAGTGTCGGCTGAAAAGGGGCTGAAAGAGGAAATCACGATGGGTATTCCGGTTTTGGAGGGTGAGGGGTATGTTAAAGAGACTATGTATGTTGAGTACGAGTGGAGTCCTCTTCGGTGTTCTCATTGCTGTGTGTTTGGACACTCGGATGATCAATGTCTGAAGCAACAAAGGATCCACGGTAAGCGTGTGAATGATGATAGGAACCGAAAATATGTGGATAAAGCGAGACATGTGGACCAAGGTCGTAGGCCTGATAAAAAACCGGTGGTTGATGAGGAGGGGTATATGGGTGTGCATGCTAAGAAAGTGGTTAGGAAAACAGGATTCAAGTGAACAAACCAAAAGAGAAATTTGAGTATCGTCCTATTGCCTCTAAGCCGAAGGATGTGGTGAAAAATGTGGCGTCGGTTGACAATTTTTTCTCTAGCAATCCGTTTGATGTTTTGAGTAATGAAGTTGGGGATCAAGGGCAAAGTAGTAAGGAGGCTGGTGGTGGTCAGGAGGATTCGAATGAAGACGAGATTCTTGAAGGTTATAATGAAACTAATGAATTCATCATGGAAGGCACTTATAACATTAATAAAAAAGGGGCAAGCACTCCTCCACCGATAGTTTCTGATGGTTAGTCTAGCTACGTGGAACATAAGAGGATTGAACCGTCCTCTTAAACAGAAAGAGGTTCGTCAAGTAGTAAAAGATAGTAATCTTAGTTTGTGTGCTATTCTGGAGTCTCATGTGGATGTGGCGAATCTAAGTAAGGTTTGTTCGTCAGTTTTTCGTCGTTGGGATTGGACTTCTAATGGAGGTTGTTGTGATAAAGGTACTCGCATTATCATCGGGTGGAACCCGGAGGTTTTTGACGTTATGGTTTTATTTCAATCGGACCAGCTCATGCATATTCAACTTGTGTTTAAAGAAGGCAGCAGAGTTTTGTTTTGTTCTTTTGTTTATGCGGCCAACTACTATATTACTCGACATGCATTATGGGCTCAGTTATATTTGCACAAGCATGTGGTAGCCGACAAGCCTTGGATAATTATGGGAGATTTCAACTCGGCTTTACACCTGGAGGATAAGTCTATAGGAGCGTCCTCTTTTTCTGCAGGTATACGTGATTTTCAGAACTGTGTGTTAGATATTGAAGTGATGGATATAAACAGATCGGGTCTCCATTTCACATGGAATCAAAAGCCGAAGAAGGGTGTTGGTTTGCTAAAGAAGATTGATCAGGTTATGGGTAATTCTCAATTTATTGCTGAATTTCCGAATTCGGTTGCTATTTTTCATCCTTATCGGTTATCTGATCATGCTCCTTGTATTCTTAAAGTCCAACATCAGCTGAAAAGAAAACATAAACCATTTAAGCTTGCTAACTTTTTGGTGCATAAGCTAGAATTTATGAGTATTGTCAAGAAGTCTTGGGAGTTGAATGTTAATGGTGTGGTTCAGTTTCAGGTTGTGAAGAAGCTTCGACAATTAAAGTCTCCGATGCGAGCTTTATTATTTAGCCAGGGTAATCTTCACAAGAAAGTCATAGAGCTTCGTGGTAAATTGGATGACATTCAGCATGAGATCGATAATGACCCTTCGAATGTGGTTTTAAGAACTCGAGAAACTAAGCTAACTTTGGATTATCAGGAGGCTTGTTTAGATGAGGAAAGGTTTCTAAAACAAAAATCGAAAATGGAGTGGCTTAGGGCGGGTGACTCGAATACTGCTTTTTTCCATGCAGCCGTAAAAAGTAGGAATCATTGGAACCGGATTCAGGTTATTACGGATGCTAGCGGGGTCATGCATGAAGGGGAGGATGTTAACTCTATTTTAGTGCAACATTATGAGAGTTTCTTGGGTTGTAGTGATGACCTTTCTTTACAACCTTCTCCTGATTTATTTACTAAACATGTGAACCCGATGGATGCTTCTAATATGGTTCGGCTAGTCACGATGGATGAGGTTAAAAAAGCTATGTTTGCGATAGGTAATGACAAGGCTCCAGGTCCGGATGGATACACGGCTGCTTTCTTTAAAGCAGCTTGGCCGATTATTGGGGATGATGTTTCCAAGGCGGTTATGGATTTTTTCGTGACAGGTAAATTGCTTCAGGAATTAAATCATACTCTAATTGCTCTTGTGCCAAAGAAATCCACACCGATGCTGGTCACGGATTACCGGCCTATTGCTTGCTGTAACGTTTTGTTCAAGTGTATTACTAAGATCATTGCTGACCGCTTAAAAGGTGTTCTACATCAAGTTGTTAGCATAAACCAATCTGTATTTGTCCCCGGAGGAAGATTTCAGATAACATTTTGTTGACTCAGGAGCTTTTGCATAATTATCATAGAAGTGCAGGTCCTCCTAGATGTGCTTTTAAGGTGGACATTCAGAAAGCTTATGACACGGTTGATTGGAAATTCTTAAGGAATGTGCTGCTTGGTTTCGGCTTTGATTCTAAAATGGTGGAATGGATTATGATCTATGTCTCGACGGCTCCGTATTCTATATGTGTCAATGGTAACATTTACGGGTATTTCAAGGGGAAACGGGGCCTTCGACAAGGAGATCCTTTATCCCCTTATTTATTCACTCTTGTTATGGAGATGTTGATGTGTATCCTTTAAAATACTACGCAGATTGATGCTTCTTTCAGGTTCCACAATAAATGTGAAAGACAACGGATTATTAATCTTTGTTTTGCAGATGATTTATTTTTGTTTGCGAGAGGAGATATTAATTCAGTCAAATGCATTATGTCATCTCTTACAAACTTCACAAAAATGTATGGATTGGTGCCTAGTATTCAGAAAAGTACGGGTTTCTTTTGTAATGTGCCTACTAATGTTAAATCTCAGATTCTGGATATTATGCCTTTTGAGGAGGGATCATTGCCAGTTCGATATCTAGGAGTTCCGCTTATTACATCTAGGCTTTTATATAAAGATTGCAGCATTTTACTTGAACGAATGGACCAACGTATTATGAGTTGGAGGAATAAATTCCTTTCTTTTGCTGGCAGGTTGCAACTGATTAACTCGGTTCTATCGGCTATGCATGTGTATTGGTCTTCTGCGTTTATTCTTCCTACTCGGGTTATTTTAGACCTGGAAGCGAAAATGAGGAATTTTTTATGGTCTTCAGCTAGTTCGTTTCAAAAGGGGAAGGCAAAGGTTTCTTGGAAGTCGGTTTGTGTCCCTAAGTTTGAAGGAGGCTTGGGGGTTCGTCGCATTGGCGAAGTTAATAAAGCTCTTATGACCTCTCATATCTGGAGTATTTTGGTTAAACGTCAGTCCTTATGGGTTGATTGGATTCATTCGTATAGATTAAGAGGTAAGAGTTTTTGGGTTTGTAAATCTGTTTCTAATTGTTGCTGGAGTTGGCGCAAGATCCTTCAGCTTAGACCTTTCATTAGAGATTTTGTTTGGTCCAAGCTAGGGGATGGTAGTAGTACTTCGGCTTGGTATGACTCTTGGTGTCAATTGGGGCCGTTAGGTAATTTTCTCTCGCTGAGAGTTATCACTTCAGCAGGTTTCAGGCTCAGTGCTACGGTTCTAGATGTTCAACTTAATGGTGTTTGAAATGGCCGGTTGCTTGGAGAGATCTTTTTCCAGTACTTAATCAGATCGATCACATTCATTTGGCCCCTAACCAGCGAGATAAGCTTCTGTGGAAAGATGGTAATGATTTGTTTGAGCACTCATCTTCTCAGGTTTGGCATTCAGTTCGGCAACGAGATCAAGAGGTGGATTGGATGAATTTTATTTGGTTTCCCCAGTGTATCCCAAAGCATGCGTTTTTTATGTGGTTGGTTATTCGTCGTAAACTCTTGACGCAAGATAAAATCCTACAGTGGGATATTTCGAGAAGAAAAAATATGAACATGATGTGTTGTCTCCTGTGTTATGCTAATACGGACTCTCATGCTCATCTTTTCTTTGATTGTAATTATTCGAAGCTAGTTTGGAATTCGGTTCGCAGGAAAGGAGGTATGTCTAATGTTGGTTCTGATTGGAGCTCTATTGTGGACTGGATGCTGGCTAGGTCTCGGTCTAAATCGGCTTCCAACTATGTTAGTAGGTTGGTCCTTGCAACTACTACTTATTTTATCTGGCAAGAGAGAAATGCAAGACTTTTCAAGAACCAGACAAGACCTCCAGATGTTTTATGTGATACAATTCTTCATACGGTTCGCTATAAACTTATGGGAGTGAAGTTTAAGGACACTATGAAGGTGAGGGAGCTGCTTCGTGCATGGGAGATCTGTGATACTCGATTGTTTGATGGCGGCTGATTTTCTATAGTGTTTTTGTTGGATCCTGTCTAGATCAGTAGTCTAGTTGTTTTATTTGGGTGTCGTGTGTTTTTTTGGTTTACTTTCATGGGGTATGCCCCATGTTTGAACTAGTATGGACTCTCCATACTACTTGTTTTGTATTGGTTTTGTTAATATATAGAATCACCGGGGTAACCATTTACCCAAAAAAAAAAACTCTTGAAATCCAACTCAAGCAGGCCCGCTGAGGATACTGTTACTCCCTTGCAACCCGGAGCTTTGAACTTCAGTTCTGCAGTATATACTGAGGATAACAGGGGGAATATTGTGCCTAGCCATTCCTAGAGTCATATTCCTGAGATACCCTCTTCGGTTAGGGTGTCAACTGTGAGAAGTTTAGGATATGCTTCGGGATATGGCCAGAATCCTCAGACTGGTAACCTATCTAATAATAATAATACTCTTGCTACTAATGGTATTAGATCTTTGCAAGATGCAGGTATGACATAAGCATTTTCTAGGGAGCTTCAGAAATTGAAGGACATGAAATCCAGTGTACTTGGAGTGTTCCAGCCAATTCCAGAAGTATCCCAAGACAGCCACAGGATATCCCGGTTTGCATGTCCTATTTGTGATGCTGAAATCCCAAAACGATTTCAGACCCCAATATGAAGCTCTATGATGGAACTACGGATCCTGAAGAGCATATTGCCTAGTATAGGGAAAGGATGGACATTAACCCTATCCCTCCGGATCTCAAGGAAGCATGCCTATGCAAGGGTTTTGGTTCTACCTTAACAGGATCGGCCTTAAAATGGCTCTTAAACGTTCCTCCTCACTCAATTACATCGTTTGCTCATTTAGTCAATTTATTTAATAGTCAATTTTCTTGCAGTCTAAGTTTTGAAAAACTAACCAGTGATCTCTACAGGATAACTCAAGGACCTCAGGAATCCTTGAGAGATTATGTGAACAAGTTTAGCCGAGAATCCTTAGATATCCCGCATCTTGATGTTGCAACAGCTATGCAGGCTTTCAAGATGGGATTGCAGAAAGATTCTCAATTTTACCAGGATCTTGTAATGAATCCCTGCAGGAACCTGGATGAAGCTCGGAACAGGGCTTTAAGATATATTCGAATGGAGGATGACAAAAAGATGCAAGAGAGGATGAATTCATCCACAACCTATGAGTCAACCAACAGGAAATCAGAATCCTCGTACAAACCATATCGCTCTAAGCCATATGGCAGGAATGACAACAAGAAAGTGAATGTTATTGAAGACGAGGATCCTGAGGAGTATCCTGAGTTGTCTGAATATTGTTTTTCTGTTAATATACCTGAACTAATGTATGCTATGCAGGGTTTAGGAGACAAAGCAAGGTGGCCCCGGAAGAATCAACAAAAAGCTGATTGGAAGGATAAGTCTAAATGGTGTGGTGTGCCTTCCATGAGGATTTCGGACATGTTACTGAGGATTACATTGCTTTGAGGAAAGAAATAAGCTATCTCTTGAGCAAGGGATATCTGAAGGACCTCCTAGGAAGAAAGAAAAATAAGGGTCAGGATACGAAGAAGGATCCTGAGTGAGCAGCATCACCTCCTGCGGATGCCAAGATAATTAACTTCATTTTTTTTGGGTAAAGGGTTACCCCGGTGATTCTATTAAAATGCAACCGCAATTAAGTACAAGTAGTGAGGATGAGTTCCACACTAGTTCATATACAGGACATGCCCCATATATGTAAGACAAATCAAAACAAAAATACCTATGACACCCCATAACCTAGCCTACTAAATATCATGAATAGACTTCTAGTAGACAAACAAAGCAAAATAAAAACATAATCCTCAACCGCCATCATCAAAGATAAAGCTGTCGCCAACCAGCAACCCCTTCAAACGAACCAACAAACGCCTATCCATTTGAGAATTTTGTGGAAGAGGTGCTTGCCCCTGCTTTCGATGAAACAGAATGAGTACCCGATGTCATAAAGTCACTAGTTTCATTGTATACTTCAACGACCTCCGCCTCATCCGATTCCTGCATGTCTCTCGACTGATTCTCTTTCTTCTCTACTCGACCCACATTGATACCTCCTTGATTACCGTCATCGTCTTTAAGGATATCAAAAGGGTTCGACGTTGAGACCTAATGAATCACCGGATTCCTCAAAGACGATTTCGGTTTCGGATTGACAACTGGTCTATAGACTAACTTAGACTTCTGATTCTTCATACGAAGCCCTTGATTATTAGCTTTCTTCTTTTTGGCACCCACAACCAGAAAATCATCATTATTCTTCTTCTCAGCATCCCCAATCGAACTTACCTGAGGGTTCTTAGGACACGAGCTGTCTTCATGACCGAAAACACAACAAGATGAACACCTTAAAGGCTCCCAATCATACTCAATTTTAACCTCCACCATTGAATGACCAATACCATCCAAAGATGGGATTGCAACAGTTACACTATTCTATAAATCAACCCCTGCCTTAACTTCAATAAGTGCTCTAGCATAGCTGCTTCTTCCCCAAGACTCCGCACACATTGTGGCAGTATACGAATCCAACATCTTAGGCACCCCAATCTTAGATGCAAGTAAACTAAGTCCATCCTCAGAAAAAGCCGTTAAGGGCACATCATGCATCTTTACCCAAACTGGAATAGATTTTAAATCCTCTTTTTCCAACTTGATAGAGGCCGACCACTCTTTCAAAATTATGGGAACATTTCTTATCATCCACGGTCCATCCTCTAACATTTGGTCCATCCCTTCTTTAGTTTTGAACTTGAAGAAAAATAACCCATGTGCATTCATCATAATTCTTGACAGACCATATTTTGCCCAATTGTTCTTTGCAAAGAAATCTACCACAGGAAATGCCAGTCGTTTACCCAGAAAATACCCATACAAAGTGTTCGCATACCTGTCAGAGACTTGTTTAACTGAAGACAATGGAATAACAACATCAGCTCCGTCAACAGCCTCACTCGATTCCATCACCCTAAAGTTCACTTTAACATTCTCTTTAGTATCCTTCACTATATTAGCAAACGATAAACGTTCCGCAGATCCAGAAACTGTTGGTTTCCTTTTATCAGCCGAAAAAGATGATCCAATGTAGTCTGATGTTGGCGCATACCCCATGGAAGTATGAACAGCCCCTGGATAATCCGAACCTGAACACAGTTTCTCCACAGAGATTGGAGCAGAAACCTTTGTCAATTCATCAATTATATTTTTACGGGGTTCAGTTGGAGACGCTTGAACTATGCCCCGTCGAGGCAGCCACGTATTACCATCCACATCAATAACTCTTTTTTGGGTAAAGGGTTACCCCGGTAAAATTTTATAAAATAATCAATAAGTACACAGGTGTGCCTGACATAGCACACACAGCTAGCCTTGGCATACCAAGACTAGGAAAACCAGAAACTAACAAAACCAGACACATCACAACTAGTTTAAGCAACAAACACAACCCAAAAACGGCCACTACAAATAAACACTAACTAAGGACCCTCCAATCGAACTGCCTCAGCCCGGGTCCTCTTCCAGCACCCTTGACGGGATCTGCCACTTATTCAGCACTTTGTTATGATCCACATGGCCTTGGTACTTGAAGCCCATCAATCGTAACCGAACAGTATGTTTAATCTTTTCAGTCACCTGAATGGCCGAACATGCTACTTGAGAGAATAACCGGTTATTTCGTTCTTGCCAAATAAAATAAACCGAAGCCGCTAAAACCAATTTGCACACAATCTGCTCCAATCTCTTTGAGTTTGAGTACCGCTCCATCCATTCCACAACTGAATTCCATGAGTTGGTAACATAAGCCAAGTCTACCATTGACTTAATTTTCATCCAGACCTGTGATGCAAAGTTACACGAGAAAAAAAGATGGTCTCTCGAATCACGGTCATGCTGACATAGGGGACAACACATCAATCTTAAATTTGTTTCACTACCAGCTTCCCAAACTTTCAACCGATCTTGTGTCTTCAGCTTATTCTTGATCACTAACCATAATTGAAAGGAATGCCTCGGAATACATTGACTGAACCAAACCATACTAGCCCAGCTAATAGGATTGTTACGCAATCGAATGGTATGCTGTTCCAAAGAACTATAATGCCTCTCATTACCCTCCAAATCTTTCCACACCGTACGGTCATGTAATTGTGTTCTAGGCTGATCAATTGTCAAACCAATTAAAACTGGGTAGGTGTCATACCAAGCTTGAGGCCATTTCCATTGACCATTCTCATCTAATAAATCCGCCACTGAAGACTGAAGATTAAAGCCCGCATTTGCAATGTGTCTCGGAGTTATAAAAGCCCTAAGGGGACTTAGGTGACACCAGTTATCGCTCCAGGCATTTGTTTGCATTCCACTTCGAATAACTTTCCAAATGAACGGCCGAACAATATTGTGAATGGATAATAGCTTCCTCCACCCCCAACTCATGCTACCCCTACATTGGACATCCCAGAAATTCTGATTCTTCAATTTATGAGCATAAATCCACTGCACCCATAGAGACTTTCTTCTAACAAGGATACTCCAAATGTGATTAGTGATAAGGGCTCTATTCACTTCCCCAATTCGCCGAATGCCTAAGCCGCCCTCCATCTTAGGAAGACAAATATCATTCCATGCCACTTTAGCCTTTACCTTGCCAACGTTTCCAGCATTCCAAAGAAATCGACGCATCCGCTTCTCCAGCTCATTGATGACACGAGCCGGTATAATGAAAACCGAAGCCCAGTATATATGCATGGCTGAGAGGACTGAGTTGATAAGCTGCAATCTACCCGCAAAAGATAGCGTTTTGGTCATCCAATTGTTAACTTTCTTATCCATTCGGTCCACTAAAAGCTTGCAATCCCCAGAGCTTAACTTTGAAGATATTAACGGCACCCCTAAGTATCGAACAGGCAAGTAACCTTCCTGAAACGGCATATCATTAAGAATTTCCTGTTTAACCTGCTGAGGGACATTACAAAAAAGACCGTGCTTTTGGCAGAACTCGGCACCAGACCCGACATAATCGTGAAACCCTCCAACGCGGCTTTGATCTTTCTAACCGAATGGATACTCCCATGAACAAAAATAAAGAGGTCATCAGCAAATGATACATTTATAATTCTTTGTTTCATACAATGAGCGTGATACTTAAAAGAAGAGCTTGAGCGCGCAGTTTTTTGGAGTAATAAGGTAAGAACCTCCATAACAAGAGTGAACAAGTACGGAGACATCGGATCCCCTTGGCGAAGACCCCTTCTTCCCTTAAAAAACCATGAAGATTACCGTTAATACTCAAGGAATACATGGCTGTGGTAACACACGCCATAATCCACTTCACCATCTTCCTGTGATAACCAAACTGGTCAAGAATCTTCTCCAGAAACGACCAACTAACTGTGTCATAAGCCTTTTGAATGTCAATCTTCAACGCACATCTAGGAGGGCCTTTGTTCAAGTGATAGTTGTGCATCAACTCTTGGGTTAACAGAATATTATCAGAAATCCGCCTACCTGGAACGAAAGCAGACTGATTAATGCTAACCAACGACTCCAAGGTCCCTTTTAACCTATCCGTAATAATCTTGCTAATGCATTTGTAGAGAACATTACAGCATGAAATAGGACGATAATCAAGGACAGAATCAGGGGTATCCACTTTGGGAATAAGAGCCAAGATTATGTGATTTAACTGTTTCAGGATTTTGCCATTATCAAAAAAATCAAGAACTGCATTTGTTACCTCATTACCCACTATCTCCCAAGCATGCTTAAAGAAAGCTGACGTATAACCATCCAGGCCAGGAGCTTTTTTTTGGGGGGGGGGTAAAGGGTTACCCCGGTGATTCTATATATTCACAACCAAATAAAACAAGTAGCGTAGAGCGCCTACACTAGTTCAATCATGAGACATGCCCCATGAAAGTAAACAAAAAGAAAACCACAAAACACCAATCTACCAAGAAACACAACTAGACTAAACTCTAGAGACAAAATAAACACCAATCCGGGCCAGGAGCTTTGATTTCACTTATGCTGAACATAGCATTCTTAACCTCTTCACGCGTAACCTGTCTAACCATATTAGCTGCTTCATCCGGGTTAACAACATTAACAAACACGTCACTTATGTTCATGGTAGCAACAGCATCCTCCATACCTAAAAATGTTGAATAATGGTTGACAAGCGCTGCCACTGCTTCATCACCTTCAAAACGATTACCTGCCACATCCCGAATGCAATGTATTTTACTTCGGTTGTTTTTGCATTTAACACTATTGTGAAAGAATGCCGTATTAGAATCCCCCGCACATAGCCATTCAACCTTCGACTTTTGTTTCAAAAAGCATTCCTCATCATAAGCCGCAACTTTGAAATCCTGAAGGCACTTGATCTCCCTTTTACGAATCTCCTCATCCAACGGGTTCACATCTACCAATTTTTGAACTTCATCTAGCTTCTTGCGCAACTCAAGAACTTTATTATGCAGATTACCTTGTTGGAAAAGGATTTTTCTGAGCCCTGGTTTCAGATTTTTTAACTTATTAACGACCGAGAACATAGAAAATCCATCAATCCTTTTTGCCCACTCGCGCTCCACACAAACTTTAAATTCAGGCTTGGTAACAATAAAATTGGCAAACTTGAAAGGCTTAGGCCGAGAATTGTTTGTAGTATTGGCCAGCTTCAATATACACGGAGTATGGTCAGAAACTCGATATGGATGAAACGTAACATAAGCATCAGGAAATAAATCTAGACACTTTACATTACTCATGACTCGATCAATTTTTCTAAGAAGACCAATTCCTTCCTTCGGCTTCTGGTTCCAAGTGTAATGAATGCCATGACCCTTAACATCAACAAGTTCCGTTTCTTGAATGCATTCATAAAATTCCCGCATGCCAATCGATTGACTAGAAGCTCCAAACAGCGAATCATCCACATGAAGAGCTGAATTAAAATCACCCATGACTAACCATGCCTTATTTGTACACAAAGCTTTATGCCTACATAAATCCTCCCAAAGCCTTCTTCGCTCTTGGTACTTGTTTTTTGCATAAACAAACGAGCAAAAAAACACTCGTATTATCAGCTTTGGACCAGATTTGAGAGTGAATGACCTGATCTGTTTGTGACAAAATCATAATATCTACCACTTCACTATCCCAACCGAGAATAATTCTAGCTCCCCTATCACATAACCCCCCATTAGACGTCCAACTCCATTTTCTGAAAACATTTTTACATACTCTATCCAGATTAGCAACATCGACATGAGACTCTAAGACGGCACAAACTGAGATCTTATTTTCCGAGAGAATAACACGAACCTCACTTTGTTTCAGGGGTCGGTTCAAACCCCCTATATTCCATGTAAGGATACTATCCATTAAGACCAACATGATCGGGAGTGCTTGCCCCCTCAGCAACCTTTTCATGGTTATCATTCATCATAAATTTTGCAGCTTCCGTTGGTATAGTCTCCACCACCTCTTCATCTATCTTAGTTTGCTCCCCATTGTTATTATTCAAGTTTTTCCTCAAGACATTGTCATCCTTCAACTCCTGCCCATCTATTTTCGATAAGATCTCAAAAGAATTCCGTGTTTTAACATTGTCTATTCTCTTCGTATTAATATTTGCCTCCTTTGTTCCAGACGTGCTCGGATCAGCCTTATTAACCTTCGGCTTGTACATATGTTTCTGCTTTTGTTTCTTTTGTATCACTCCTATACGAGCCGTCCTCCTCTTATCCGTAACAAAACCCTCCTCATCCACGATCACTTGTTTTTCTTTTTTAGCTTCATTTTTAGCACACGTTTGATCATTGTGACCAAAAACACAACACAAGGAGCACCTTTGCGGCTTCCACTCATATTCCACCTTCACTACTTCATTAATATATCCCTCCTCCTCTAGTTTTGGAATAGCAACGACTATATGATCCTTAAGTTCCTTATCCGCAATTATTTCAATCAAAGCCCGAACAAAACTACTCCTTCCCCAGTTTTCCGAACACATATCAGCTGTATAGCTATCTAGACGTTTAGGTTCACCTATCTTGGATGCTAATAAGCTTAACCCATCATCATTGTAGATCGAAATGGGAACATTATGAAGTTTCAGCCACACGGGAACTGACCTAATACCTTCTTTCTTAAGACTAACTGATGGGGACCAGACATTTAAAAACAACGGCATTTTCCTGATAAGCCATGGCCCTCCTTCCAACACTTTAGCCATACCCTCTTTTGAATCAAATTTAAAGAAAAAGAACCCATCCGAGTTCATCATGAGTTTAACGAAACCAAACTTCGCCCATACATTCTTAGCATAGTATTCAACAATAGGGTATGGTAACCGATTTCCCAAGAAATATCCATATAAAACATTCACAAACTTCTCCTGAACTTTACTAATTACTTCTCGAGGAATGACAACATCAGCATCCAGATTTGTCTCTCCTGAATCCATCTTTCTGAAATTCACTTCTCTTTTCCTTGTGCTCATATTCTTAACTTTATCAGCATAAGACAGCATGGTTACACCCTTGTCGGTTACCTCCAGTTTTCGATCAGCCAAAACACTTGGTTCTTGAACTGGAACAGTCACCTTTTCCAATTCGTCAATGATATTAATCATTCTCGGATCGTTTTGGACAACTCCTCGTCTCGGCAACATCGGATTTCCATCAATTTTCAAAGACTTAGCATCAAGACTATTAACAAACGAATGAAGATTGGGACGCCCCTCCTGAGGATTCGACGGCATAGCATTGGTCTTAGAGATAAAAATATCTCCATGCAGCTTTTCGGTGAACGACTGAAACCCTAAATCCTCCAACCCTGTATCCTTATTTCTCTCCATGCTCGACAAATACGTAAACCTCAATCAAACGAAAAAACATGCGGCACCAAGAAACCCTAATCCGATAAACCCTAGTGTTAATCTTCAACCCTTAACCGATTAATCCAATGTTTTCGATCTAGCTAAATTAATCTCAGTTAACCGCAATAAAAAACAATCAGATTAATAAATCAGAATATCAAATTAAACACTAAGGAGGCGATTGAAAAGAAGAAACAAGAAAACCCTAAATTTGAAATTGGTCACAATTGCTAACTAGTTCGTTATAGAGTTTTGAAAGAATCAAATCTCCAATCACAGACTGTTATACAATAGATAACAAAGAAGAATCAAGGATTTCGTGAAGAAGCAAGATCGCCTAGGGTTAGAGAGAAAACGGCCATCGGAGACTTAGTACCAGTTAATTTGTGAGAACGAATCCATGGCAGTGTACATTTGTTAATTTGTGAGAACGAATCCACATCAATAACTCGGCTGGCCAAATCCTCAAACGAGTATGAAGGTCTGTCACCGCCATCAGTGTACGTGTTATGCACATCCATTCAGAAAAAAAACTCTCTTTAACCGATTGTAGAATCAAACTCGACCAAAACAAATCACCAACTAAACCCGTCGAACCAACAAAAACGCAGAAACAAACAAAAAAAACCCTAAACAAGCAAGAAACCCTAACCCATGAAATCGAATAGATCTGATAGCTTACTTGGAAAATCAGGCCGATAACCAAAGAAGCAAGCCGACTTCGTTTTAGAAGTTAGAAACTATACGATGTAGAATGGATTTGGGCGGCGATTGGAGGACAAATAGAGAAACCCTAGATGAATATCGAACAGATCTGCAAGCCGACTTCGTTTTAGAAGTTAGAAACTTCCGAAGAACTAATCAGCATCAGAAATCACGGTGAAAACCTAGGGTTACGGTTGAAGGATCAAAGTCGCCATATGCTAGAGAGAGAATTAGGGTTTTTTATCTACAACCAACAAGTTTATAATTAACTTCATTTCAGGAGGATCCGACATTTGCGGGACATCATATTCTGCGGCAAAAAGGCACGCGAAGGAGGCCAAGGCAGAGAGGGGAGATAACCCAAACCAGGATGTCAACCCTCATGACTGATAAAGTGATCACGTTCGATAGTGATGACAGGGATACTGTCCAGGATTCTCACCATGATGCTTTGGTAATAACTTTATATGTTGCTAACCATTTTGTGTGCAGGGTACTGGTGGATAATGGCAGCTCCGTCAACATAATTCAACTAGAAACATTGAAGAGGATGAATGTATCCCCGATGGATATTACTTCAAAATCCATTGTGCTTGTTGGGTTCAGTGGAGAAGCCAGGAATACTGTGGGAGAGATAAAATTTCCTGTGTATGTTGAAGGGGTCAACTCAATGCAACGCTTTTGTGCCATGGACTCCTTATCCTGCTATAATATTATATTGGGTAGGCCGTAGATCCATGATATGAAAGCTGTGCCGTCAACCTATCATCAATGCATCAAGATCCCTACCCCTTGGGGAGTAGTCAAGGTGGAAAGTGATCACCATGAGGCAAAGGAGTGTTATTCTTCTTCGATGAAATCCTCGACAAAGCCTAGTGCAGCATAGCAATTAAAGATGCGAGCCCAGGATATCATGGAGGCTTCAGAGCAGGATGTAAAGAAAATTATCCTGGATCAGGATAATCCAGATATCTCGGTGCTCGTGGGAACCAATATCACTCAGGATATTGAAAATCAATTGACTAACTTTTTGAAATGCAGGATGTCAACATTCGCGTGGAAACATGAGGATATGGCAGGTATTTCCAAGGATATTATAACTCATAAGCTCGTAATTGATAGGTCTTTCAAGCCTGTCCAACAGAAACGAAGGAAGTTTGCTCCAGAGCGGAACACAGTCATTCAGGAAGAAGTTGAAAGATTGTTAAAGAGCAAGATGATTAGGGAAGTGAAATTTCCCAAATGGCTGGCAAATGTAGTGGTGATGCAAAAGAAAAATGGGAAATGGAGAGTCTGTGTAGATTACACAGACTTGAACAAAGCTTGTCCCAAAGACCCATTTCCCCTACCTCATATTGATTCAATGGTGGATGCTACTGCCGGCCACGAGATGTTAACCTTCATGGATGCCTCCTCGGGATTCCAGCAGATCCAAATGGAACCCTCGGATCAGGAGGATACTACTTTCATGACACCGACATGTATTTATTGTTATACTGCTATGCCTTTTGGTTTAAAAAATGCAGGTGCAACATACCAAAGATTGGTGAACATGATGTTTAAAGATAAGCTGGGGGACACCATGGAGGTGTAGATCGATGACATGGTAGTAAAATCTAAAAAGGCTGAGGATCACCTCCAGGATATTAAGGGAGCATTCGATATCCTGGACCAATACAACATGAAACTAAATCCTGCCAAATGCCATTTTGGAGTGGGGGCAGGAAAATTTCTAGGATACATGGTGACCAAACACGGGTATAGAAGCAAGCCCGGAGCAGATAAAAGCTATCTTAGACATCAAGTCACCTTCAAATATGAAAGATATACAAAGATTAACAGGGCGAGTAGCAGCATTAAACAGGTTTATATCAAGATCCTCGGAAAAATGTAAGGAATTCTATGATATCCTGAAGAAGAATAAGAAATTCGAATGGGGAGAGAAGCATGAAGCAGCCTTGAAGGAATTAAAGCAGTATCTCTCAACTGCACCTCTATTGATGAAGCCCGAGAATGGTGAACCATTATCCCTGTATCTTGCAGTATCAGGGAATGCGGTAAGTGTTGTCCTTGTAAAGGATCACGAAGGTCAGCAATATCATGTCTATTATGTTAGCAAAAGTTTATTAGATGCTGAAACTTGATATTCACACTTAGAAAAATTGATATTGGCCCTAGTTATGGCATCGACAAAACTTAGACATTATTTTGAGACACATAGGATTCATGTTAAAACTAACTATCCTGTTAAAAATGTGCTTAGGATACCTGAGATGTCAAGTAGGATGGCTAAGTGCTCAGTAAAATTAAGTGCCTATGATCTAGTATATGAACCTAGAAATGCCATAAAGTCTCAGGCTCTAGCTGACTTTGTGGCTGATTTCAATAGTGATATTCAAAATGAAGTAGACCTAGAAGTACAACAGCTAGGAGAAAATTTAGAATCCTGGACATTATATACTGATGGTGCATCTAATGTAAGAGGTGTAGGTTTGGGTATACTACTAAAATCGCCACAGGGGGACATATTACCCCAGGCTATTAGGTGTGAGTTTTTTTTGGGGTAAAGGGTTACCCTGGTGATTTTATATATTCACAAACAATCAAAACAAGTAGTAAGGTAACATCCTTACTAGTTCAAACATGAGACATACCCTCATATAAGTAGAACAAAACTAGAAACAACCAACAAAAGAAACCAAATAAAACAACCACTAGACAACTATCTAGGCTAAACGACACCAAACTTATGAGAACTTAGCCATTATCCATTACTAAATCTGCGCCATGGATGTCCCACTTCTCCAGCAACTCCCGAACTCTAGCTGTGTTCTTGAATCTGAGCCCCATCAATTTATACCTCACATTTTCTAAAACGGCCTTACATATGGTATCTGGGGGTCTCGCATGTTCCTTAAGAGCTGATTGTTCCTTTCCTGCCAAATAATGTATGCCAGAGCAGCAACTAACAACCTACATACCAGGTTCTTTGCTGATTTTGACCGAGAACGAAGGCCAAGCCATTCCAAAATATCGCTCCACCTTGAGTCCACATTTTCCATACCAGCTTTAGATCTGACCATATTCCAGATTTGCGTAGACAGTTTGCATTCAAAGAATAAATGGTCATGCAAGTCGACATTCTCATAACACAGGAGGCAACACATCATGTTCATGTTATTTCTTCGAGTATAGCTCCATTGCAAGATTTTGTCTTGAGTCAAAAGTTTACGCCGCACAATAAGCCACATCAGAAAAGCGTGGCGGGGGATACATTGAGAGAACCAAATGATGCTAGCCCAATTCACTTCCTGCTCCCTTGTCCGAACTGAAACCCATACCCCGGAAGAAGAGTGCTCGGCTATATTATCACCATCCTTCCAAAAAAGACGATCCTGATTATTTAAGTTCCGTTGCAAGTGATCTAATTGTATGAGTACTGGGTATGTATCTCTCCACGCAACCGGCCAAAGCCACGAGCCATCTGAATAAACATCCGCTACTGTGGCATTTAGAGAGAACCCCTCTCGAGTTATCACTCTAGGCGATAGGAAACTACATAGCGGACCAATATTACTCCACGAGTCAAACCAAGCTGAGGTACAGCTACCATCACCAATCTGAGACCAAACGTGTTGTCGAATCAAAGGGCGAATCTGAGCCATCTTCCTACAGCTCCAACAACAACTAGACGGAACCTTGTGATCCCAAAAACTACGACCTCTTAATCGATAAGAATGGATCCAAGCAACCCATAAAGATTGACGATTACTGTTTTGGTCAAAAATCACACAAGGATAATGCAACCAAATCTGATTTTGTGAGGAATGATGCTTGGTTAATTGTATGAACAACAAGTATATGAAATCAACGATGAACACCGAGATTTATACGAGGAAAAAGCCCTTGATCTTTAGAAGATCTCCGGCATAAAAAACCTCGGGTGATGGAAACTACCGATCACCAACTATATTGCAAAAAGAGCAGTGATCCTTGTACAACTTCGGAAGAAAACAAGCTCAATACAATGAATTTCTAGTGAAAGTGTGTGTTTTTTGCTAAGTGTTTGCAGAGAATTCGAGTTTTGTGTGTAATTTCAGTGGTGTGCACGACTTATTTCTATAATGAGCTTGTTTCCCCTTAAAAAAGATAAGAAAAAACAACTAACTAACTTCCCGAAAAAGGTGGAAGTCACCCATGACCACCACCAACGGTTATTTCTTCAATATACACGTGCCTAAAAGCATATTCCACGAGATTCCAGCAAAGAAGTGGTCCACTACGTCCATTCCCTGCATTTACACATTAAAAACGTGCAAAACATAAGTTCTGTTAAGGATCCTGATCCTCAGACTTGTGATCCTCAGACGCGTGATCCTCAGACTCGTGATCCTCAGACGCGTGATCCTCAGACTCGTGATCCTCAGACTCTGGATCCTTAGACTGTCTGCATCATCCATTAAGGATCCGTGATCCATGCCCAGACTCAGGATAGATGATCCTTAGCATAAAATTCATGCCCTAACAAATGCCCCCAATATGGCAGTTGTGATAAGGATTCACAGCTGTCATATTTCCGTCAGAAGCGGACTAGCCGTTGCTGCTGGTAACTAGTTGTTACACTGCCTGTCGTCACTGATAAGACCTGCTATAATGATCATTGCAGAATATAGAGTTAGAGATAACTCCTCAAGTGCCTTTACAGATCAGAAGATCCGTCCGTTCGTGGAGAATGAATCCTTCTACACAGTTTGCTATTAACCTTCCTGCACTTTAATTTCTGCATAGACACTTTAACTGTTAGATAGCCTTATCCGGCCTGGGTGGATGGTCCACGGTTTTGCTGGTGAAATCCAGGCCAGATGATTTGATACATAATGAATGGGTAATAACATTAAACTTTTTTAGCTACATCTATTGTTGTTTCTTCCCTTTTTATTTTTCATGTATGCTTTCTATTTTCAAAAATATCATCACCAAACAACTGGAAAGTTATTGAAAATCTGATGATAATGTTACACTTTTAACAGAAAACTTGAAGTGTTCATATAAATGTGGATCAATGATCCTTAACCAAAAAAGATAAGAGACAACTTACAGCTTCGAAAAAGTTAGAATATAACATACCAGAGAATCCAAGTTAGGATTCTATATCCTTGTAAATTATTGCTGAATAAGCAAACTATGAAAAGTAAAGCTTCTAGGATCAAGGATCCTTATCGTCAGAACTTGTATAACATTAGACAGTAGTTTCTAAGGTGAAGAATCATGGATCCTTGAACAATAGGCAGGATAATGGGTGGTGGATGGATCCTCTGTTTGGGGGATGAAGCCACTCGTTATCCTTCCGTCTTTTATTTTCTGCACTACAAAGACCCGTAAACAATGGACACCCTTTGCCAACCCATGTGGACGGGCCACGTTTTGCTGGTAGAAACGTGGGTTGGCAATTTTGACAACTTTAAAAGGTTTAATGTTTTGTGAATAAAATAACTTTAACTTTTTGGCTATCTCCCGTGTTGCTATCCTTATGTATCCTTTAGTTTTCAATTGTTGTGATATACATTTGTTTGAATAAGAAAAGTTAAACAAATTAAGTTTAAGAATTTTAGGATATGATCCAGGATCAAATATCCTATAGTTGAAAAGTTCCGAAAAGTAGTATATTTTAAGGATCATAAGTTCAGTTGTCAAAGTATAAGGGCTATTCAAATGAATAATGAATAAAATCAAAATAGTTAAGGATCATACCTGAGAATCCAAGTTAGGATCCTAACCTTTATCATTATAAACAGGATAACCATAAGACAAACCTTAATGGAAGGTAAGGATCAAGGATCCTTGGTCGTTTGTCTCCAAAAACCTGAAATAGGATACAACTTGGGACTAAGCCAATATAAGATAAGAGTTAGTAACTGGGGACAAGCCCAACAAACTGGGGACAAGCCCAAATAAACTGGGGACAAGCCCAAATAAACGGATGTAAACTGGGGTCAAGCCCATATAAACGGATGTAAACTGGGGTCAAGCCCATATAAACGGATGTAAACTGGAGTATGGCCCTCACTGGCGACTATCCAAACTTGAGCGACATGAAAATGCCGAAACCTTAGCTAACGTGAAAACGTTAGAAACCTTAGCTAACGTGAAAATGTTAGAAACCTTAGGAACGGATGTATGGTACGTCTACCATTATACGTAGGATCCTAAGCATAGCCAGTACAATGGAATTATCAGCCCCTAAAACGAGTACTGGTCCCAATGCCTTGAACTATACCAGGATCATCGTGCGCTACTGGCGAAACTGGGGACAGGCCCAAACTGGGGACAAGCCCAAAACTTTGGAGAGTTGGCCAACCACTTTGATCTTCTGTAAAATGATAACAACTCTGCAAAAGCTTAAACTTTGTGAAAATAGATGTTAACTGATTAACATCTTTAACTTATGATAAGTAATAAGTATAAAATGAATGAAAATGAAAATGAAAGTAATGTGTTACCAAATGTAGAATCATATATCCTTTGAGGATCCTGGATCCTTAATCAGAATACCGGTATCGCTGAGGATCCCTGATCCTTCTTACTTAAAGTATTTTTTGAGATGAACAGCATTCCAAGCTCTTGGTAGGAGATCATCATCCATTGTTAACAAGTGATATGCCCCCTTTCCTGATTCAGCTTCAATTAGATAGGGGTCTTCCCACTTTGGTGCTAGCTTGCCATCAGAAGGATTTGTAGTGTTCTGGAATGCTTTTCTTAGCACAAAATCACCAACTTGAAATCTTCTAATCCTGACATTCTTGTTGTATGCTCCAGCCATTCCTTGTTGATAACTGGCCATTTCCTTTTTTCTGACTTTGAGCAAAAGCTTCTTCTTAGGATGCAGATGTTATGTTGGTTGGTGTAGAATAGTACTGTGTCTTTGACAAGCATCACACTTCTTTGCATAATCCACAACATCCTTCTTCGTGGTAGGCCTATAGTATGTTGTTCTAAGAATCCTTGAGAATAGTGCTCTGCCCCCAGTGTGGTTTCCACAGTCTCCTTGACTTTGAAAGCTTTAGGATTTTGTCCTGTAGGGATCTCTCCATGTTGTATATATCTTAGGATTGGAAGGATCCAGGATCCTGAATTCGACTGTGCAGGATCACCAGGTATGATTGCATAATCCTCCACTATCTCCATGGATACGTGATCCTCAATTGCAGGAGTTAAAACATGGGTGATGAGTATTTTTCACATCTTCTTGCATCTTTAGGAATGATCCAAGGTTAGTTAAAGCGTCAGCTTCTGCATTTTCTTCCCTGGGTACCTGTGGTAGACTGAAAAAAGCAAAAGAATCTGCCAGTTTCCTGACTCATGATTAGTGGTTTGGAATTCTGTGCAGTGGATTGGGGTATAATGTCCCCTTGTGGCGATTTTAGTAGTGTGCCTTGTCAAGTTCCTTTAACATTTGAAGCTCCATCCGTGAAGAGTGTCCAAGGATCCTTTGTCTTCTCAAGTTGTTGAACTTCTCATTCAGCTTTCCTTTGTAGATCACTACTGAAATCAGCCACAAAGTCAGCTAAGGCTTGGGACTTGATGGCAGTCCTGGGTTCATACTCAATGCTTGACTATCCACTTTGCCATTCTACCTGCCATTTCAGTTTTTCTGGGAACATTCTTAATAGGAAAGTTAGCTTTCATAATAATAGTGTGAGTTTCTAAATAATGTCTATGTTTAGCAGAAGCCATAATTAAATCAAGAATTAATTTCTCTAAATGAGAATACCTGGCCTCAGCATCAAGTAGAATTTTACTTACATAGTATACCGGATGTTGAGAGCCTTCATGATCCTTAACTAGGATCACACTTACTGCTTTAACTGAAATAGCTAAGTATAAGGATAACGATTCTCCATTTTCTGGTTTCATCAGGGCTGGTGCTGAGGATAGATAATCCTTAAGAACCTTGAGTGCAGCTTCATGCTTATCAGTCCACTCAAACTTGCCTTGAGCAATTTGTCTACCTCTTCTTGGACAATGACATTCCTTTCAAGTGTAAACTTTCTCCTTTTTTGGGGTATTGGCTTGAAAGACCTGTCAATACCAAGTTTGTGAGTAATAACATTCTTAGATATACCTGTCATATCTTCATGTTTCCAAGCAAAGGTAGATTTTCTTCTTTCCAAGAAGGATACTAAATCCTGCTCAATACTGTCTAGGATCCCGGATCCTATAAAAATTTTGGATTCAGGATCCTCTGGGTTCAACAGAATATCCTTGACGTCTTGCTCTTTTGCCTCCATGACGTCTTGCTCCTTAGAGGCTGGCTTCATTGAAGAAGTGTAATAGTTCTTTGCCTCCTGCTGATCACTTTCTATCTTCACCATATCTCATAGAGTTAGGAGCTTGACACATTGATGATATGTTGAGGGGGATTGCCTTCATATCGTGTATCCATGGCCTGTCAAAGATAACATTACAGCAAGACAAGCAATCAATAACATATATTTTTTAACATAATTCACTCCCTCTATATAGATAGGAAGTTTGATATCCCCCAATGTAATCTTTGTCTCTCCACTGAATCCCACAAGGACAGATGATCTTTGGGCAATATCGGATTCAAGGATGTCCATTCTATTGAGGACATCCAACTGGATTATGTTCACTGAGCTTTTCCCATCAATGAGAATCCTGTGAACAAAATGGTTAGATATAAATAATGTAATAACTACACCGTCGTGATGAGGATCCTGAATGTCCGCACAGTTATCCTCATCATATGATATCACTTTCTGATGGGTAAGGATGGAGGTCCGAACAGGTCTGCCCCCATTCTCCATCTTTGTTTCCTTTGCACGTCTCTTAGCTGCTGAGAACCTCCGAAGATGAAATGGATGATTTGAGCATCGGATGGTGGAAGAGGAGCTTTTTCAGGAACTTTCTCAGGATACTTGATCCTTGACTTTTTCCTTCCAAGCAATTCCTTCAAGTATCCTTTGCTCAAAAGATAACCTATCTCCTTCCTTAATGCTATGCACTCATCTGTGAGATGACCAGAATCCCCATAGTAAGCACACCATTTTGATTCTTCTTTGGTGGTAGGCGGTTTGTCATTCTTCCTTGGCCACATAACCTTGTCACCTAAACTCTGCATAGAAAGGATTAGTTCATTATTATCAGCAGAAAAACAATATTCAGAAATAGGAGGATAATCCTGATCATCTTCATCTTGTTCCACAACATGCACACTCTGGTTGTCATGCTTGGAGTATTGCTTGGATCAGTTATCCTTGAGATAGGATCCTTATTTGTCTTGATTTGAGGATCCTGGCAATCTCTCGTGGATCCTTTTGTCATCCTCTAAACGGATGAACCTAAGGGCCCTGTTTCTTTTTTCATCTAAGTTCCTGCAAGGGGTCATGACAAGATCATCATAGAACATTGAATCCCTAAGCAAACCCATTTTAAAGGCTTCTAGAGCTGTAGCAATATCTAAGTTAGGGATTTCTAAGGATTCTTTACTAAATCTAGTGATGTAATCTCTAAGTGATTCATTTTGACCTTGTGTTACCCTATATAGATCACTAGTTAATCGTTCAAATTTTCTACTACATGAAAATTGGCTATTAAACAAATTAACTAGATTAGCAAATGAAGTAATAAAGTAAGGAGGAAGACTTAGCAGCCATTTTAATGTTGATCCGGTAAGTGTGGATCCAAAGCCCTTGTACAAGCAACCAGATTTGGTGTCTGAAACCTCTTCGGTATCTCTCCTGAATGATTCAAGTTTGGAATTCCAGATGTGAATCCATGTTGGCGGGATTCTGGCATAACCAAGGGACCAGAGGAAGCAATGGTCTGCATTGGTATGAAGTCTCCTAGATAAACATCTGAACTTCTGGGTTGCACACTCCTTAAGTATCCTAGATCCTGGAAGATGTTGGATCCTTGAAGTGTTGTGAATGGGGGTCTTGGAGGATAATCCATGGATCCGGAAACCTGAGATGAGGATCCTTGAACCTGGAAGGAGGATCCTTGAACCTGAGAGGATCCTTGAACCTGAGAGGGTCCTTGAAACTGGGAGGATCCTTGAAGCTGCGAGGATCCTTGAACCTGAGAGGGTCCTTGAAACTGGGAGGATCCTTGAACCTGAGAGGATCCTTGGACCTGTGAGGATCCTTGAACCTGAGAGGATCCTTGAATCTAAGAGTATCCTTTAACCTGCGAGGATCCTCGAACCTGAGAGGATCCTTGAATCTGCGAGGATCCTTGAACCTGAGAGGATCCTTAAACCTGCGAGGATCCTTGAACCTGCGAGGATCCTTGAACCTGAGAGGATCCTTGAATCGGCTGCGTCCCCATGCATCCTCCTAAACTGGTGAAGAATCCCTGATGCTGAAATGAGGATCCTGAAGGCTGGAAAGAGGATCCTCGAGCCTGAGACATTACCGATGATCCAGAACATATTCCTATTGATGCACCCTGGTATTGGACATCTGGAGCTGCAAAGTGCTGGGAAGTTATGACTGGAGTGTCGAAATTCAGCGACCTCGACATCAAAGGGGAGTGATCCTCTGCTGATTTTATCAATTTCGCGAAGGATCCTGCCATTGGTTTTGACCTGCTGCTGCATGTGATCCTTCATCTGCACAATCAAAGCATAAAAATCACTGTTAGTAAGTGTAGAGCAAGAAACAACAGTTGGTTTTGTGAAAACGGGGGTTGTCTTCTTCAGAGAATTCTCAGCATTCTTCTGGAATGCAAGGGGGAGATGATGCAAAGGCGGAATGCCCTGTGAAAAAGTGACCGCCGGCATAGAACTTGGAGTAGTTTTCCCTGAGAAGCCATGTGGTTGAAGATAATGAACCGAAATGAATGAAATGAACAAAATTTCTCAGAATTGAAGCACCAATTGCCCCACGGTGGGCGCCAAACTGTTTTGGTCAAAAATCACACAAGGATAATGCAACCAAATCTGATTTTGTGAGGAATGATGCTTGGTTAATTGTATGAACAACAAGTATATGAAATCAACGATGAACACCGAGATTTATACGAGGAAAAAGCCCTTGATCTTTAGAAGATCTCCGGCATAAAAAACCTCGGGTGATGGAAACTACCGATCACTAACTATATTGCAAAAAGAGCAGTAATCCTTGTACAACTTCGGAAGAAAACAAGCTCAATACAATGAATTTCTAGTGAAAGTGTGTGTTTTTTGCTAACTGTTTGCAGAGAATTCGAGTTTTGTGTGTAATTTCAGTGGTGTGCACGACTTATTTCTATAATGAGCTTGTTTCCCCTTAAAAAAGATAAGAAAAAACAACTAACTAACTTCCCGAAAAAGGTGGAAGTCACCCATGACCACCACCAACGGTTATTTCTTCAATATACACGTGCCTAAAAGCATATTCCACGAGATTCCAGCAAAGAAGTGGTCCACTACGTCCATTCCCTGCATTTACACATTAAAAACGTGCAAAACATAAGTTCTGTTAAGGATCCTGATCCTCAGACTCGTGATCCTCAGACGCGTGATCCTCAGACTCGTGATCCTCAGACGCGTGATCCTCAGACTCGTGATCCTCAGACTCTGGATCCTTAGACTGTCTGCATCATCCATTAAGGATCCGTGATCCATGCCCAGACTCAGGATAGATGATCCTTAGCATAAAATTCATGCCCTAACAATTACTTAGAATGCTCCAAATATGCGACACCATAAGAGATTTATTAACATCAGCAATTTGACGAATACCCAAACCCCCTTCATGCTTAGGCACACAAACAGACTTCCATGACACTTTCGCCCTACCACGTTGAGAGGAGGATTGAGCCCATAGAAAATTCCGCATTTTAGCTTCCAATTCCTTTACCACCCTGGCTGGTAAAATAAAAACCGAAGATCAATACACATGTAAAGCTGAAGGAACCGAAATAATTAATTGTAGTCTGCCAGCGAACGATAACATTTTGTTCTTCCAATTATTTATTCGTTGTTCAAGACGATCCACAAGAATACTACAATCCTTATACAACAGCCTAGAAGAAATAAGCGAAACACCCAAGTATCTCGTGCCCTCCACAAAAGGCATAATGGTCAAGATTTCTCTTTTAACGTGATTCGGGACATTACAGAAAAACCATGTACTCTTCTGAATACTTGGAACCAAGCCTGACATTCGAGTGAACTGTGTGAGGGATAACATAATACACCTAGCCGAAGCCACATCTCCTCTAGCAAACAGGAATAAATCATCTGCAAAACAAAGATTAACAATTTGTTGCTTCTCACATTTATTATGGAACCTGAAAGACGAGTCGATCCTTGTCGCTTGGTTCAAAATGGATGTCAAGACTTCCATCACGAGAGTGAAAAGATAAGGGGATAGGGGATCACCCTACCTTAAACCCCTTTTTCCTTTAAAATACCCATGAATATTCCCGTTAACACATACCGAATAAGAGGCTGTTGACACACACAGCATGATCCAATCCACCATAATACCATTAAATCCAAACCCTACCAACACATTTTTAAGAAACCTCCACTCAACCGTATCATAAGCTTTCTGGATATCTACCTTAAAAGCACACCTTGGGGGACCAAAATCTCGATGGTAATTATGCATCAATTCCTGCGTAAGAAGAATGTTATCCGAAATTTTCCAACCAAGAACAAAAGCTGATTGGTTTATGCTCACAATTTCCTTTAACGAACCCTTCAACCGATCCGCCAGCACCTTACTAATACATTTAAAAATAACGTTACAGCAGGATATAGGACGATAGTCAGTAATTTTTGTAGGGGTCGACACCTTGGGAACCAGAACGACTAACGTGTGATTAAGTTGTTGCAGAAGATTTCCAGTGTTAAAGAAATCTAGAATAGCATTCGAAACATCACTCCCCACTATATGCCAAGCACTCTTGAAAAACACAGCCGTATAACCATCAGGCCCAGGGGCTGTCACACCCCGACCACGTGGAACATACAAAACGTGGCGGAAATGTCGGGGAGTGTTGTAACAGAATTAATTGTTTCAAATCCATGGCAATTGAAGTTTCGTTTTATTGATTAAAAGTGTTACAATGTCTTAACAAACAAGAAATACAACATAATTAACTAGTCTTGCATCTTTTATTGTCACTAAAGTCCAAGACTGCCTATATGTATCTTGATCATCTTATGCAACAGTTCCTGAAAAACACATGTGAAAATAGGTACGTCAGCATAAAAATGCCTGTGAGATACATAGGTTTTGTGAAAATAAGATTCATGACTTATGTTTGAGAAAATGTTTAGTCATGAACCTTGTTATTTGCTTTGTTTTGTAAATCATTTGAAAATCGATAAGATCAGATGATAAGTATAAATAAATGTAAGGTTAAATGAATAACCAAGTAAAATATGTTTGCATAAGATAAGTTGTTTATAAATCAATGTCTTGTGAAAAGTATGTTACTTGTATAAAATGTTCTATGTCTCAAACTGAAATGATTCAAATAACGCTACAATATATAATACCATACAAACACTTATATATAGGAAGTACCAGCGGCGTATCCACCATGCTTGTATCATATTACACACGCATCGTTACTTAATCACTTAATCAAACCAAACCAACCAATGTAAGAAGTCTATGTTTAAATCAATTGTCAAATGTATTGGGTAATATGTCAAAGTGTTCATGTCAAGATGTAAATCATATCAAAATGTCTATGTCAAATATCCATGTCAAATGTCTATGTCAAAATGTCATGTATGGCAAGTGAAATGTCTCAACTAAACCATATGCACAAAAACAAAGTATTGAAGTAAAACTTGGTTTAAATCAAAGTTATGTTTTGTGGGAAATGCATGATCAAATGTCAATCATGTTAAAATGTCTATGCCGAAATGTCTATGTCAAATGTCTATGTCAAAATGTCATGTAAAACGATGTACTAAGTAATGCACACAATGGCAATACATAGCATGAAATGTAATGAAATCATGTACTATAATGTACTAACGAACATAGCAGTATATGATGTGAAAACAGGAAAGCAGGAAAGTAACAAGTAGGCACATGTGTTCCACCCCAAAACAGTTTGGAAAACAGTAAAAGAGGGGTCTATGTACTCACCTGAGATTGCTCAGTAGTCCTTGAGTAACAACTAAACAATGCTAGAGATCGCGGATATCAAACGGCACCTAGTATAGGTAACTATGTTAATTAACCGGACCTAGATCGGAAGATCGGGTAGCATTAGGGTTTGTAAACCAAACGAGTATAGAGACTCGTGTCATTTGGTTTAACAAAGCCTACATACTAAATGAAACTTAACCTAAGTGTTTACGACCCATTTCGACCCGTTTAGGTAGCTTATGCTACTTTAACGCGTCGTTCGCGTGAAACGCGTTCGGACCGCCTAACTAGTCCTATGACAAGTGTTATATGCCTAAACGTGTTACATAATCAGTTATGTGATGAAAGTTTAGGTTACATATGCTTAATTACCAATTATACATGAAAAGGGTATTCTGGTAATTTACCTAAGGCATATAAACTACCTATCATACAACTACTTAAACGATGTGACCATAGGGTATAACCTCGGAAGGTTATTCCCTACCTACTATGGTCACCTAATGTGTTTGGTCGGATCCTAATGATCGACCAAACTGGGTCGGGTTCGAAGGTATAGGCGATTTATTAGATCGCCTACCCTACGACCCTAGACAACGTGGTAATCAGTGGGCATAGTCCCAAGGGACTATGACCAACGTGATTACACTCACGTTGCGAAGTTCAAACGAACTTCGCATTGACCATTACTGGTCAACGCTGAAAGTCAAACAAAGTTTGACTTTCTGACTCGAAAAGCAATAAAATAAGGAAAAGAACGAAAGAATACTTACGAAGGGTCCCCGAATGCTAATCGTGATCGAATAGCTCAGGTATGAAGCGAAGGCTTCAACTTAGAGCTCCTCAATCAGATTCTAGTGGGTTTTTGTGTTGAGTATGGATGGGTATTTATAGTAAATGCACCACCGTTAGGATCGTTTATCGGGAAACGTGCCTTGATCTCACCCGTACAAGTGTCGGAAGCTTATGGTAGGTTAATTGGCCACCCACCATAAGGTATCAACATGTGGAAGAGAGATTAGGAGTGCAAAACAGCTGAAAACAGGCTGTTAAGTACTCTGCATCTGGTCTGAACTTGCTTTACGGACCTCAAAGCTGCCAATGTTGAGGTCCGTAAGGTAACAACTTTGGCAGATTTACAGTTTTGGTCCCTGCAGCCCCTAAACTTGGTTTTCGATGCATTTTTGACACGTTTAAGCCCCGTTAACCCCATTTCAAAGCTCTAAAATGAAGTTAAAGTATAGGGAACTTAAATTGTGCTAAAAAATATCTCGGATGTCGGTTCGTTTGGCCGTACGATTGCGTTGTTCGGTTAATTACGACGGAAGTCGTAACGAACGCAAAAACGATCCAAATGATGCGACGAATGGATTTTTCTTATGGCGAACACTAAAATATAATATAGTCATGCTCACATAAATTTTTGGATGTCCAGATGTATTCAGAACGTAAGTTATGCGCGAAAATGCAAACTTGTGCACTTTTTGACACTTTTAGTCCCTGAATGTCCCAAAAGTTTATTTTAGCACACCAAACCCCTCAAAGCCTATTTCTAAGCTATGTAAAGGATATTTAAGGTGTGTTTAACTTATGGTCATGTTCCGGAATGTTCGTTACAGTTCAAATTGACATACTTTCGCAGTTTGTCAACTTTAGTCCCTGTAAGCGATTTAACTTTGATTTCACCACACCAAACCTTCCAAAACTTATGTCTAAGTTATGTCAAGGTTATTTAAGGTATGTTAAGCCTATTTCACTATTCCGGAGTGTTTGTTGGATTAAACTGGTTATATTTACGCATCGGTGCGCGTATAACCTTCCAGAAAGCGATTTAGGGTTTGAAATTGAACAAGAGTTGATATGTGTAAACGATACACATATTTTTACAAATCCCAAGTATGAAATATAATATTTCATTGGTTTGGTATTTGTTTGATGGCCGTGAAGGCACAGGTGTTACAGGGGCTATATCATTCCCAATCGAAAACATAGCTGACTTAATTTCCTCCAAAGTGACCGGCCGAACCATATAGTTTGCAGTTTCAGGATTCAGCTTATTAGAAAAAAGATCAGGCGAAGGTAACAAAGACACTTGACCTTCACAACCCAAAAAATGCTCATAATGGTTAACAAAAGCCGCAGCCACATTATCACCCTCAAACAGGTTTCCACTCAAATCAGATATAGCCTCAATACGATTAATGTGGTTTCTACATTTTAACAACGTATGAAAATAGGCCGTATTAGCATCACCTGCTCGAAGCTACTCAACTTTAGACTTTTGCTTTAGGAATCTTTCCTCATCAAGCGAAGCCTCCTGAAAATCACGCAGCACGGAAGCTTCTTGACAACGTAATAACTCATTCATTGGGTCCCTATCAATGTCTCGCTGGAGAGCCTCAAGTTTTCCACGAAGATTCACAACCTTTTCATAGAGGTTCCCTTGTTGAAATAGGAGAGCTCGAAGAGAGGGTTTCATTAGAGTGAGTTTCTTAATGACACGAAACTAATGTACTCCATTAATGTGAACATCCCACTTTGAAATAACAATATCCAAGAAACCCGGCTTATGCACCAAGAAATTAGCAAACTTGAAAGGTCTCGGTTTAAATTTACCAGCCGATAACAACTTCAGGACACACGGACAGTGATCCGAAACTCCATAGGGTCTAAACACAGCAATCGAATCTGGAAAAGCACTAATAAAAGGAGCGTTACCCAAGACTCTATCAATCTTTTTCAGCAATCCTACTCCTTTTTTGGGTTTTTCGCTCCACATGAAATGAAAACCCGTTCGATTTATATCAAAGGCCTCAATATCCTCCACACAGTCATTAAATTCGCGCATACCAGGAGAAATAGAGGAAATACCGATCGATTTATCTTCAATATTAAGAGCAGAGTTGAAATCTCCCATGATAATCCAAGGTTTATCATGAACCAGGCCTTTATGCATACGTAAATTCTGCCAGAGCTCCCTTCGAGAAACATAATAATTCGCGACATAGACCAGAGAACAAAAAAACATACTCTTATTAGCTTTACAAATAACCTGAACATGTAAGATTTGAGCCGCCTGAGCAAGAACCATAACGTCCACCTCCGCAGGTGTTATGGGTGAAATTCTTAGCGCATATCCTGGGTAATATCTTAAGTTATATCTTGGTTGTATGATATATGTTCATGCCCGGGATGCTCATTCAGGATATTGGTAACATCCTGAATGGTATCCTAAGGATCACTAACGGATTATGTGCATGAATATGAATCCAAGCTCGTAACGTTCATGAGGACCCTTTCCCCGGAAGACTCAGTCTAAGTCGTTCAAAGGAAGATGTGACACTCTAGGTTTTCCGAGCAAGCACCTTGTAATTACGTTGTGCGTATATATGTGTTATTAAATGAAAAGTTGTGTTTTACCTTAATGTGCTATGTGTGGTATGTATGTGTATATATATGTATGTGTGTACGTATAATATATGGGCGAATATGTTTTAGCAAACCAAACCGAAACCCCTCTCTTGTACACTATGGACTACCAACCTACCTAGCCCATCAACTTAAGGACCCGACTCGAGACCACTCGGTCTCGAGTGAACAGTGACAAACGGGCCGGATGGGCCGCAACCTTCCTTAGCCCACTCGGAAACCCACTTGGGGTGCATCACCTCCTATTTAAGCCTAAAACCCTCACACACACTCTCTTTTACACTCTATCTCACCCTATCTCACTAAGACCCTAACAACACACCCTCTCCTCTCCTCTCCCTCTCTCGGATCAAACCAGCGATAACCAAAGGGGCTCTCGGATCATCTCGGATTAGCTTGAGACCATCACTCGGAACTTAGTCCATCAATCCCTCATACCCTTTCATCTAGCCGGTTAGTTTTTGATTGTTGGATATTTGAATGAGTATGTGGCTTATTAGATAATAAGTTTGTTTTGCTTGCTTGACTTATTAAGTAGTGAATGAGATGCGAACCATTGCACCTTGAACGATTAATGATGCTTATCACCATTCGATTCATGATGAATTTTGGGTTTAATGATTGTCTCGATATTTAGAAAGTATGTCACATAATTCTTGTTAGCAAATTTAGTGTTTCATGTGTAGAACTAAGGATATATGTGCATGCTTTGAAGATTAGGATGAATGATAAAAACTCTAGTGTTAGAATACACGAACAAGTGTGAATATTTGAATGTGATTTGAACATGATGAAAACCCTAATGATGAACTTGTTGAATATGACATGAATATTTGAAATATTGTGTGTTTGATCCATTTTTATCAAATATTAGACAACAAAACATGTTTATGGGATTTTATTGGTTAGTACAAAATTACATGAAAACAGAATTCTATTGGATAGTACATTGGAACAGGGTCTAGAAGGATTCTTGTGCACGTATCCGAGGTTGCGACTCGAAACCTCCGGTTACGATTCGCAACCAAAACATGACAACTCGAGACCTCCGGTTGCGACTCGAAACCAGACCATGACAAGTCGAAATCTCCGGTTGCGACTCGAAACCAGACCATGACAAGTCGAAACCTCCGGCTGCGACTAGAAACCAGACCATGACCAGTCGAAACCCCCGGTTGCGACTCGAAACTGGGTGTTCTCGAGTCAAGACCTCCTGGTCTCGACTGGGCTGCCTGTTTCCGTTATTGGGCCAAAATGTATGAACTGTTCATGCTTGTTACTATTTAAACTGGAATAGGTGACCTATATGTTTTGGGCTTGTATCTGTTCAAATATGCCATGTGCTGATTACTGTTAATTTTATGTCGTGCATGCTATGTGTTAGATACGTGTAGAATATACGTGACTTCTCTGTACCCAAACCTGACCTATACTGGTAACCATATTAGGACGTGGTGACCAACGTATTTGACCAAGTAGACTGTCTACCGAGCAACCCAAGGTGAGTTCACAACTTAAAGCATGCATTCCCGGTGGTTGGGAAACGGTCTTGAAAACAACACTATTCCTTTGTAAGGGATACAAACTTACTTTTCTTCCCTTGTTACTGGGATACAAACTTAGTTAATTATCGTTTATATGGTAATGCAAACAAGCAACACTAAACGAAACTCTATCACTTAAGTCCTCACTACATAATACCGATTAGTCGCCGGGGCCTGGCGAACGGGTTATTAGTTGATAGCGCTATTTAGGTGTAACCAGCCTCACACCGACCCTTGTTACTGGGAACGGGAGTGAACTAATGTACTCTGGCAAACCGCCAATGATGATAGAACATTGACAAACGGGGCACTACGGAAACGTACGGTTAAGTAAGTATTCGGTATTGGAAAAACAGTTTAGTCGCTTACTTGTGGGGTAGCTCCCCATCGCATGTATAAACGGATTAATTAACTGGTGAAACAAGTTTTTGGTAATTAAAACTGGACAACTCGTGGACTCGCCAACATTTTTGTTGATACCCTACTGCATGCTTTGCAGGTACCCAGTGACTCAGGAGCTTGCAGCTTGGGAATGTGTAGTGGTCGTCTAACCCATGTGTTGGGTCCTAAATAACCTGAACTACGAACCTTGTTTAAATTATTTTGCCTATGCTTCCGCTACTTACTTAAACTGTTATTTGAACTTGAACTTTTGAACTTTAAACTATGATGTTTACTAACTATCATGGTTGGTCTTACTATTAACTAATGCTCAGTATAATTGGTGGCTGGATCCTGGTCAGTCACGCCTCCAAGCGGTGGTACTCCGCATGTGGATTTTGGGGGTGTGACAGAAGACATTGAAGCCGCTTTACTCGGTCCATAACGTTAACTATGGAATATTCGGAAACATCCCCCGTTTATAGGAATTTTTGTTTGTATTTCTTAGCTATAAATAGATGGATAAATCAGATCGAATAGGACACAACAACACTCACTGCTCTCTAACACTTTACTCTCTCGCAACTTTCACTTTCACAAAAAGCATTGTAACACTTAGCGATCTGATCAATATCCTGCACTGTATCCTGACGTTTAAAGCAATAAGAAGAACAAGGCAGCTGCGATTGTCAGCTCCCGAGGTTTTGTGCTGGCGATCTAGTTTGATTAAGGGCTTTCCTCGTATATCTCGTGTCACCCCCTTTTACTTTTTGCTCATAGTTTGGTCATAGAGACAGCTCAATATCCTGAGCCGTATCCTGAAAACTGTTTTTGCAAACAACTTAATCAGCATATTTTCGACACACTTTCTTAGCACACTACCTCACTTAACTAATTTGATCACTTAATTGCTTCGGTAATTTTTGACCAAAACAATTTGGTGCCCACCATGGGGCAAGTGGTGCTATTTCTACTAAAAACCTTTGTGAAATCGTTACTTGGATTTCTATTCTCAAAACTTTTTGCCACACTATTTACAATGGCCTCAAGATCAAACATGAGCTCCTCCACCGTGGCTGCTACAACCTCTGCTACTATTGGTTCGGCACTTCCACCACCTCCTCTAAGGATGCAAGCTTCTTCACAACCTCACGATATTATCCCTACTCGGAACACTCAGGGATCTGGTCCTGTTTTGGCTTCTAATGATGAAATTCTAACCTTATTTGGTAGTGTACAGGAATAGATGAGGCAACAGCAGGAAACCAACCAAATGCTGATGAGAGAAATACAACTCTTGAAGTCCAACTCGAGCAGGCCCACTGAGGATATTGTCACTCCTTTACCACCCAAAGCTTTGAACTTCAGTTCAGCCATATATACTGAGGATAACAGAGGAAATATTGTGCCTAGCCATTCTCAGAATCAGACTCCTGAAATACCCTCCTCGATCAGGATGTCAACTGTGAGGAGCTCAGCATATGTTTTAGGATATGGCCAGAATCCTCAGACTGGTAACGTGACAAATAATAATAATATTCTTGCTACTAACATTAGTGGATCTTTACAGGATGCAGGTATGACGTCAGCATTTACTAGGGAGCTCCAGAAATTGAAGGACACGATATCCAGTATACCTGGGGTGGTCCAGCCAATTCCGGAAGTGTCCCAAGAGAGCAACAGGATATCTCGGTTTGCATATCCTATTTGTGATGCTGAAATCCCGAAAAGATTTCAAACCCCCAACATGAAGCTCTATGACGGAACTACGGATCCTGAAGAGCATATTGCCCAGTATAGGGAAAGAATGGAGATTAACCCTATCCCTCCAGAGCTCAAGGAACCATGCCTATGCAAGGGTTTTGGTTCTACCTTAACAGGATCGGCCTTAAAATGGCTCCTAAATGTTCCTCCTCATTCGATTACATCATTTGCTCACCTAGTGAATTTATTTAATAGTCAATTTTCTTGCAGTCGAAGTTTTGAAAAACTAACAAGTGATCTCTACAGGATAACTCAAGGACCTCAGGAATTCTTAAGAGATTATGTGAACAAGTTTAGCCGAGAATCCTTAGATATTCCACATCTTGATGTTGCAACAGCGGTGCAGGCTTTCAACATGGGGCTGCAAAAAGATTCTCAATTTTACCAAGATCTTGTAATGAGCCCATGCAGGAACTTGGATGAAGCTTGAAACAGGGCTCTAAGATATATTCGACTGGAGGATGACAAAAAGATGCAAGAGGGGATGAATTTGTCCACCACTTATGAATCAACCAATAGGAAATCAGAATCCTCGTTTAAACCATATCGCTCTAAGCCGTATGGCAGAAATGACAACAAGAAAGTGAATGTTGTTGAAGACGAGGATTCTGAGGAGTATCCTGAATTATCTGAATATTGCTTTTCTGTTAACATACCTGAACTGATGTATGCTATGCAGGGTTTAGGAGACAAAGCCAGGTGGCCTCGGAAGAATCAAGAAAAAGCTGATTGGAAGGATAAGTCCAAATGGTGTGCCTTCCATGAAGATTTCGGACATGTAACTGAGGATTGCATTGCCCTAAGAAAAGAAATAAGTTATCTTCTAAGCAAGGGATATCTGAAGGATCTCCTAGGAAGAAAGAAGAATAAGGGTCAGGATACTGAGAAGGATCCTGAACGAGCAGCATCACCTCCTGTGGATGCCAAGATAATCAACTTTATTTCAGGAGGATCCGATATTTGTGGGACGTCGTATTTTGCGGCCAAGAGACATGCAAAGGAAGCTAAGGCCGAAAGAGGAGATAAACCAGCCAGGATGACTACCCTCACCACTGATAAAGTGATCACCTTCGACAGTGATGACAGGGACACTGTCCAGAATCCTCACGATGATGCTCTGGTAATAGCATTATATGTGGCTAACCATTTTGTACACAGGATATTGGTAGACAATGGCGGCTCCGTCAACATAATCCAACTAGAGACTTTGAAGAGAATGAATGTATCTCCAATGGATATCACTTCGAAATCCACCGTGCTGGTTGGGTTCAGTGGAGAGGCTAGGAACACAGTGGGAGAGATAAAGTTACCAGTATATGTTGAAGGGTTCAACTCGATACAATGCTTCTGTGTTATGGACTCCCTATCCTGCTATAATATCATATTGGGTAGGCCATGGATCCATGATATGAAAGCTGTGCCATCAACTTATCATCAATGCATCAAGATCCCTACCCCTTGGGGGGTTGTCAAGGTTGATAGCGATCAGCAGGAGGCGAAGGAATGTTAGTCATCCTCGATGAAATCCTCAACTAAGCCTAATGCAGCATAGCAATTAAAGATGCGGGCCCAGGATATCATGGAGGCTTCAGAGCAGGACGTAAAGAAAATTATCCTGGATCAGGATAATCCGGATATCTCGGTGCTCGTAGGAACCAATATCCCTCGGGATATTGAAGAACAGTTAACTGACTTTTTGAAATGCAGGATGTTAACATTCGCGTGGAAGCACGAGGATATGACAGGCATTTCCAAAGATATTATAACACACAAGCTCGGCATTGACAGATCGTTCAAACCTGTCCAACAAAAGAGAAGGAAGTTTGCTCCGGAGCGAAATTTGATCATTCAGGAAGAAGTAGAGAGGCTATTGAAATCTAAAATGATCAGAGAAGTCAAGTTTCCAAAATGGCTAGCAAATGTAGTCGTGGTACAGAAGAAAAATAGGAAATGGAGAGTTTGTGTAGATTACACAGACTTGAATACAGTTTGTCCCAAAGACCCATTTCATCTTCCTCATATTGATGCAATGGTGGATGCTACTGCCGGCCATGAGATGTTAACCTTCATGGATGCATCCTCAGGATTTCAGCAGATCCAAATGGAACCTTCGGACCAGGAGGATACTGCCTTCATGACACCAACAAGTATTTATTTTTTTGGGTAAAGGGTTACCCCGGTGATTCTATATATCAACAAAACCAATACAAAACAAGTAGTATGGAAAGTCCATACTAGTTCAAACATGGGGCATACCCCATGAAAGTAAACCAACAAGTATTTATTGTTATACTGCTATGCCTTTTGGTTTGAAAAATGCAAGTGCAACTTACCAGAGTTTGGTGAACATGATGTTTAAAGACAAGCTGGGGGACACCATGGAGGTGTACATTGATGATATGGTGGTAAAATCTAAGAAGGCTGAGGATCACCTCCAGGATATTAAGGGAGCTCCAGGATATTAAGGGAGCATTTGATATCCTGGATCAGTATAACATGAAGCTAAATCCTGCTAAGTGCCATTTCGGAGTGGGGGCAGGAAAGTTTCTAGGATATATGGTAACTAAAAGAGGGATAGAAGCTAGCCCAGAACAGATCAAAGCCATCTTAGGTATCAAATCACCTACCAATATGAAGGATGTTCAGAGACTGACGGGACGAGTAGCGGCATTGAACAGATTTATCTCAAGATCCTCCGAAAAATGCAAGGAATTTTATGATATCCTGAAGAAAAATAAGAAGTTCAAATGGAAAGAGAAGCATGAAGCAGCCCTGCAGGATTTGAAGCAGTATCTTTCAACTGCACCTCTATTGATGAATCCTGAAAATGGTGAACCACTGTCCCTATACCTCGCAATATCAGGGAATGCTGTAAGTGATGTCCTTATAAAGGATCATGAAGGTCTGCAGTATCATGTCTATTATGTTAGTAAAAGTTTATTAGATGCTGAAACTAGATATTCTCATTTAGAAAAATTAATATTGGCTCTAGTTATGGCATCAACAAAGCTTAGACATTACTTTGAGACACATAGGATTCATGTTAAAACCAATTATCCTGTTAAAAATGTGCTTAGGAAACCTGAGATGTCAGGCAGGATGGCTAAGTGGTCAGTGAAGTTAAGTGCTTATGACTTAGTATATGAACCTAGAAATGCCATAAAATCACAGGCCCTAGCTGATTTTGTGGCTGATTTCAGTAGTGATATTCAGGATGAAGTAGACCTAGAAGTCCAACAGTTAGGAGAAACCTCAGAATCCTGGATATTATATACTGATGGTGCATCTAATGTTAGAGGAGTAGGATTGGGAATACTACTAAAATCGCCACAGGGGGACATATTACCCCAGGCTGTTAGGTGTGAATTTCCTGCCACTAATAATGAAGCAGAATATGAGGCTTTAATTGCAGGATTAGAGTTGGCTAAAAATATGAATATTAAGAATTTGCAAGTATATGTTGACTCCTTGTTAATCACTAATCTTTTTAATGGATCCTATGCAGTTAAAGGTGAGAAGTTAATCGAGTACCTCGATATTCTCAAAAAATTAGCAGGATATTTCGATGTTTTTACACTTGAACAGATACCAAGAGAAGATAATGCTGAAGCGGATGCCTTGGCAAACCTAGGATCATCAGTCAGGATACCAGAGGGAACCCAAAAACCGATACTTCATATCCTGTATCCTGTTTTGGATCCCTTCAAAGCTCAGGATAAGGAGGTAACAAGCATCCAGGATCCTGGTCATGATCCTGATGAGGATATTGAATCCTGGATGACACCAATCATAAGATATCTCAAGGAAGGACACATCCCTAAAGACGAAAACCCTAAGGCATTTAGGATGAAGGTATCGCGATTCACCATTATAAATAATGTTTTGTACAAGAAATCTCTTGCAGGACAATACCTGAGATGCTTGAAGGATCCTGAAACTAAGGAAGTGCTTCAGGATATACATGAAGGGGATTATGGTAACCACACTAGGGGCAGGTCATTATTCTCAAAAGTATTAAGAACATGATACTACTGGCCGACAATGAAAAAAGATGCTACATAATATGCTCGAAGATGTGATGCATGTCAAAGGCATAGTAACGTACTACATCAACCAGCTGAACCACTATATCCTATAACTTCCCCTTGGCCATTCATGAAATGGGGGATGGACATAGTAGGGAAATTGCCAAAAGCTCCAGGAGGAAAAGTCTTTATGCTGGCAATGACTGACTATTTTTCCAAATGGGTTGAATCTGAAGCATTTGTTCAAGTTCGAGACCAAGAAGTAGTATCCTTCATAAAAAGGAATATCCTAACCAGGTTTGGAGTACCAGCTGAAATCATTTGTGACAATGGACCCCAGTTTATAAGCAAGAGGACTACTGACTTTTGCAAGAGTTGGAGAATCAAAATGATCACATCTACTCCAGTACATCCTCAAGCAAAGGGACAAGCTGAGTCCTCGAACAAGATAATTATCAACAACTTAAAGAAGAGACTAGGAGCTAAGATAGGAAGATGGGTAGAAGAACTACCCTTTGTTTTGTGGGCCGATAGAACAACGGTAAAAAATGCAACTGGCCAAACCCCGTTTTCCTTAGTATTTGGAGCAGAAGCAGTGATCCCAACAGAAATGGTGATACCTACGGCAAGATCTATCCTCCGGGATCCTGAGCAGAATCCTGAAGCTTTGTGCCAAGATTTGGACACTGTAGACAAAACAAGAGATGCAGCAAGGATAAGGATGGCAGCATATCAACAGAGGATATCCAGAGTATATAACAAGAATATAAGGACTAGAAGATATCAAGTTGGTGATTGGGTATTAAGAAAGGCTTTTCAAAATACTACTAATCCTGCCGATGGAAAGTTGGCTCCAAAGTGGGAAGGACCATACGAGGTTGAATCAGAATCAGGAAAAGGAGTATACCGACTCAAGAGTATGGAGGGGTATATGCTACCGAGATCCTAGAATGCTATACACTTAAAGCTCTATTTCAAGTAAGAATATAATTTAATTTCTATCTCAGAATGGTATGTATTCTACCTCTTTTAAATATATTTGAATTTGTTTATTATTTTGAACCCAATACTGACTTAAGCTTCGGAGGGGTGTTAGCCAAGCTAACACCCACCTTAGTTTAAGATTATTTTGCAGAATATTCCTCAGGATATAGCTCCAGGATTCACGCTCAGGATATTTCGAAGGATTAGAGGATTGGCCCCCTCTCTCACGTATAAGGGATTCGAATCCCTTCAAAGGTTTAAAGGTATTCACCTTTCTTACGAATTGGGTTTAAACACCCCGTCTGGAGCGCAAGTTATCCATGGATAGTTCAAGGTAGCGGGACCAGTTCATGTAAAAGTGGCTGACAATTTCATTACTATTGGCTATATCCTAGATCCTAAAGGTATATGAGGATTTATCACCCTCTCTCACGAAAGGGTATTTTCATACTCTCTAAGGTTTAAAGGTTTTCACCTTTCTAAGTCTTGGAGTTTGTACACTCTCACCTGTAGCGAATGAAAATCAGGGTTTATCCCCAGGATATTAAGGGTTTATCCCCAGGATATTAAGGGTTTATCCCTAGAATATTAAGGGTTTATCCCAGGATATTAAGGGTTTATCCCATGATATTCAGGATTCATCTACAAAAAAGCTAAGGTATGACTATGCTTGCATTCCTAAGTCTTCAAATATGGTGAACACAGGGGACATACATCATACAATTCAAAGGATGGATTCAAACTAATAAATGTGCACTGGGGACATTCCTATGATGGAAGATTGGAGTTGACTCTTTAAGAATCTTTGGTATGGTCTCTCCTTTTTATTTGGATAACTTAAGTTTTATAAGTTATGTGGCAGTATCCTGAGCTATTTCTCAGGATACTCTTACAATATGTTCCCAAGAATGTTCAAAAAAAACTATTTTCATAAACAAATTTTATATAGTAAAGTTGTAACAACAGAAATAAAGCCAAAAGAAGGTTATATTATTAACATATCAAAAGTTGTGCTTTTGGTTTCACCTCAAACACCCACCAAAAGCACGATTAGTTCCTTACCATATTTACTTAACAGTTGAAGGTTTTGTCTCAAACCGAGACCCATCCACCTCCAACTGTTATATTGTCCAAAAGTAAAGCATACTAGCGTTTATGACCAAGGGCTTCATCCTGAAACTCAGGATCCCTCCACCTTTGGCCATCATATTGTTCAAATGTAGGAAAAATAAAATGCAGGAAAATTAAATTGTTTTAGGGTTACACACCAACATTCAAATTTAAAAAAAAAGTGGGCTCCGGCCTAGGCATCAACATCCATCATTGCCCACTTGAATGCCCTCACACAGCGGTATCTTCTCCAGCCTTCTCCGTCTTCTCGGCCCCAGTATCCTGAGCAGCATCATCGCCAGCATCCGTCCCAGCATCCTTCTTTTCTCCAGACTTGTCCACCGGCTCTGCTGACTTAGAGGATTCGCCACTCTCAGCAGGAAGTGGCACAGCTTTTGTCACACCCCCAAAATCCACCATGCGGAGTATCACCGCTTGGAGGCGTGACATGACCAGGATCGAGCCACCAATCATATTGAACAACACAATTAAGTAAATAAAACCAAACATAATACGATTGGTGACCAAAGCTAGTTAACCTTGTTTGGTTTAAACAGCGGAAGCATAAACGTGAGTTCAAAAGCATAAGTCCATAGTTCATAAGTTAAAGTTTCAAAACGCTAGTTTAGTAAGTTCATAAGGATTTAAACATTAAGCACGGAACATAACAGTCCGTACACCACAACGACTCCTTCAAGTGCAAGCTCCAAGCATTTAGCGACCTGTAAGGCATGTAACAACGAGTCAACAACAAAGTTGAGTGAGTTCACGTTTGGTTGTTTAGTTTTAAGTTGTTTCTGAAAATGTGCTTTGACTTTCGTTGGCTTATTTGCCGTGGGGGTTACCCCGTAGTTGAAAGTATGTTTAACCATTTCTCTTTTTCTTTACCCAATCCATAACCATGATCAGTGGGGGTTTTCCCCGTTTGAACTACTAGACGGAATGATATCGACTGCTACGCAAATAAGTTGTGCCCTATATCAGTGTCTATCATCACTGACAGTCTGCCATAGTCCATTAGTACACGCCCGTCCGACTGGCACGGTGTGAGGTTTGTTAAACCTAATAGCGCTATTAACTAATGACCCGCTCGCCATTGGCCTCGGCGATTAAGTCGATATAAATTGAGGGACTTCATGATAGAGTTTTGTCTAGCTAGTTTTAAGGTTGTTGTCCTGCACCAGGAGGACGAACGTACGTATTCTGCACCAGGAGAATTCGTAGGATTAATAATGGCATCCGCTCTATGGAGGATGGCCGTACATATCCTACCCAAGGAGGATATGTAGATTTAGTTTTAATTCTTTAACCCATTCCCAAACCACCGGGAATCTCATGCCTTAGAAAGTGTGTGAACTCACCTCGGTTTGCTCGGTTAGATTCTCAATATAGCTAACAGTCAAGGTCGGTCAATCACGTCCTAGTATGATTTACCAGTTAGTCATTTAGTGGCTTTCAAATAGAACACAAAGTTCCTACACGTATCTATCACATAACATGCATCACTGTAACGGTTTATGCCCATCTAAGTTTCCCGTCCATTCCCCACTCAAAATCAAACATACGATAATGCACATAACATATATAACATGTCAAATCATTCACAGATAGCATACTCGACATTTAGACACGCAAATCACTACTTATGTCGTTTCAGCTTTTATACTCGAAACTGGGCTGTTTTCGGGGATTTTAATAAAATAGTTAACATATTCCAAAAATTCCCAAATTTTTACAGAATGTCTTAAACGTTCCATATTTTATTGTGTAAAAATATCGGGGTCCGGTTCATCACCAATATTTTATAAAAATTCATATTCGGGACTGAACTCAGATTTATGTATTTCTGACCACAGTCCACGAAACAATTTATTAAAAATTCATCGTAAGTCCGATTTGCGAAGTTCCAGTGGGGTAATTACAAATACTTCAGTTATCATCTACAGTAAAATTTTCATGGTCCGATTCATCACAAAACTCCGGTTATGACTGAAAGTACGACACCCATTTATTGCTGTCAAAATTCAGCTTAAGTAGCTGTTACAAATTAACACTTTAAAAATAGTAAACGGAGTCCAAAAATTACGATTCCGGTGCCATTAGAACCGTATTTCATAATAACATATTTTAGATTCAAAATATCGATTTTTCGTTGAGGTTAAGACCTGTTTACAGCCAACAGAAGTGGGCTGTAAAAGTTGGACAGATTCTGATTTCAAGTGTTTAACCATCTAAATCATGTTCGATCGATTCCGTTAGCGAGTTTAGTGACCACAACAACATCATATACTAATATCATTCAGTAAAGCATCAGATAATCACCCAAATCATCATAACCACACAAGATCTACATGATTTACACACATATTCATCCATTAACCACCTTGTTCATCACTTTAGTAAACTTTTAGACTTTGATCTTATATGTTCGTAATTTTTAACCGACGAAACTTTTATTAACCACTCTAGACAAGATCAAGAAGAGGTTTAGAGTCACTTACTACTAGCTCGAGGCTAGGGAAGATTCTAGTCGAAAATCGAGTGGATAAAAGCAATAGAATGAGGTCCTTCGCGTTCCGTTTGCACCAAGCTTCCTAATGTGTGATCCTTCACACTTGTATGTAAAATGCTTTGATCAAAATGGAAAAAAAAATGGATGGTGGGTGGTGCTATGGTTTTAGCCGTAGGTATAAGATGGAAAGAAAGTTTTCTTTTTTTTTTTGTTAAGTGGGTAAATGTGATGGATGGACTCAAGGTTTCTTTTATAGACCAAGTTAGGAAGTTATCCAAGGGTCAATGTGTTATTAAGATATTAAGCATCCATGATTATAATATTCAAAAAGTGTGTGGTGGTGTCCCCTTGGGGGAGCCGATCTCGTTGGGGGGTAGGGGGTAATTGGGTTAGTTTTCAACTATTTAGTTAGTGTTAGTTTGGTAGAATTAGGAGGTTAACTAGTTACTAGTATGTTGTAATTTATAACGGGTGTTAGGGTACTCGGGGACCCTCACTGGCTCAGAAAAAGAAAAATAGTGTCAATGACAATTTTTTTTGTGTTCCGGGTAGAGTCCGGTTGTTCGGTTGGATATTAATCCGTTAAAGTCCTAAATTAATTCGTAAGGCGTCCTATTTATATATTTTGTAACGTTTTTACTTTCTAACACTTAGGAAAATATAACGGACTATTTAGTGACCTTTCTGTACACTATTAGTATATTAACAAATACGTGTAAGCATAACACAGATATCAGAAAGCAGTTAAGTAATTCACACAGTCGTCAAGCACATTAATTATTATTAATAAACTGTACGGTTACATGAAAATTCGAGGGTTGTCACATTCTCCCCCTGTTAAGAGAATTTCGTCCCGAAATTTAGCGCGTGGTTACTGAGGAAGCTAGTTAAGTTGCGTTGTTTTCCAGATTTTCCTGGGGTGTCACATCATCCCCCCGTTGATTTGGAATTTCGTCCCGAAATTCTGCGGTAGCTTCAGCCTCAGTAGTGGTTGCGTTTTTCTTAAACAGTTGGGGATACTTAAGTTTCATTTGGTCTTCTCGTTCCCAGGTATACTCTGGGCCACGACGAGCATTCCAACGAACTCGAACGAGAGGTATTCTTGTGTGCTTGAGAATCTTAACATCTCGATCAGTAATCTCTACTGGTTCCTCGACGAATCGCAGCTGGTCGTCGATTGTGAGTTCCTTGAGAGGAACTATGAAGGGCTCATCTGACAGACACTTCTTCAGATTTGATACGTGGAATACGTTGTGAACTCCGCTGAGTTCTTCAGGTAGATCCAACCTGTAGGCGACTTGGCCAATTTTCTCAATGACTTTGAACGGTCCGACATAACGCGGATTGAGTTTGCCTCGTTTGCCAAAGCGGACTACACCTTTCCAAGGTGAGACTTTGAGTAGCACTCGATCCCCAACCTGGAGCTCGAGTGGTTTTCTTCCCTCATCAGTATAGCGTTTCTGACGGTCACGAGCTGCCGCCATTCGCTGTCGTATCTAAGCAATTTTCTCGGTGGTATCTACCACATGTTCTGGGCCAGTGATTTGGCTGTCACCAACTTCTGCCCAACAGAGAGGCGATCGGCATTTGCGTCCGTACAATGCCTCAAACGGAGCGGCTTGGATGCTGGTGTGGTAGCTGTTGTTATATGAGAACTCCACTAGCGGGAGGTGCTTTTCCCAGCCGTTACCAAAATCGATTACACATGCCCTAAGCATGTCTTCAAGGGTTTGGATGGTGCGTTCAGATTGCCCATCCGTCTGCGGGTGATAAGCGGTGCTCATATCTAAACGTGAGCCAAAGGACTTGTGCATTGCTTGCCACAGTTCAGAAGTAAAACGTGCGTCACGATCAGATATAATAGAGATGGGCACTCCGTGCCTTGATACCACTTCCTTTAGGTAAATGTCTGCAAGAGTAGAAAACTTATCCGTTTCCTTGATGGCCAGAAAATGTGCAGACTTGGTTAATCGATCTACGATCACCCAAATGGTATCGTTTCCGCGTTGAGATCTGGGCAGGCCAGTAACAAAATCCATGGAGATTTGCTCCCATTTCCATTTTGGGATCTCCGGTTGTTGAAGTAGGCCTGATGGTTTCTGATATTCAGACTTGACTCTCGCACAAGTCAAGCACTTACTGACGTAGGTTGCTATGTGGGCTTTCATGCCAGGCCACCAATACGTAGTCTTGAGGTCGTGGTACATCTTGTCTGAACCAGGGTGTACAGAATAACGAGACTTATGTGCTTCATCCATCACAAGCTCGCGTAAGTTGCCATAAAATGGAACCCAGATGCGTCCGTTAACATAGTAGGCACCGTCTTCCTTTTGTTCTAGCCGCTGCCTCGATCCTCGTAGGGACTCAGCCCTGATGTTCTCTGCTTCCAATGCTTCGACCTGGGCATCTCGAATCTGAGCAGGAAGGTTAGACTGGATGGTAAGCTGTAATGCTCGTACATGCTTAGGTAAAGTATCCTTTCGACTGAGGGCGTCAGCCACTACATTGGCTTTGCCCGGATGATACTTGATAGCGCATTCGTAATCATTCAAGAGTTCGACCCATCGGCGTTGTCGCATGTTTAACTCTTTTTGCTTGAAGATATGCTCGAGACTCCTGTGGTCGGTGTAAATGGTGCACTTTGTACCGTACAGGTAATGTCTCCATATCTTAAGTGCGAATACAACTGCTCCCAGCTCCAGATCGTGAGTAGTGTAGTTTCTTTCGTGAACTTTAAGTTGGCGTGATGCGTAGGCAATGACCTTGTCACGTTGCATCAATACGCAACCAAGTCCTTGGATGGAAGCGTCGCAATAAACCACGAAATCATCGGTGCCTTCTGGCAATGAGAGGATAGGCGCGCTACAAAGTCTATCCTTTAGATGTTGAAACGCGGACTCCTGTGCATCACCCCAACGATAGATGACGCCCTTCTGAGTCAGTGAAGTGAGAGGTTGCGCAATCTTGGAGAAATCTTTTATAAACCTTCTGTAATATCCGGCCAAACCCAAGAATTGGCGGATTTCTGTTGGTGTGCGGGGTGCGGGCCAGTTCTTGATCGATTCAACCTTAGATGGATCCACATGAATTCCATCCTTGTTTACCACGTGGCCTAGAAAGTGGACTTCGCGAAGCCAGAAGTCACATTTCGAAAACTTGGCATACAACTGCTCTTTTCGAAGAAGTTCCAGCATAAGTCGTAGGTGCTGCTCGTGTTCCTCCTGACTCTTGGAATAGATCAGGATGTCGTCGATGAACACAATAACGAACTTATCCAGGTAAGGCTTGCACACTCGGTTCATGAGATCCATGAAGACTGCCGGTGCATTCGTCAGCCCGAATGGCATAACCAGAAACTCGTAATGGCCGTAACGAGTTCTGAATGCTGTTTTGGAGACGTCCTCATCTCGGACTCTCAGCTGATGGTATCCCGATCTCAAATCAATCTTGGAGTAATAGCTCGACCCTTGCAACTGGTCAAACAAGTCGTCAATACGTGGAAGAGGATAACGATTCTTCACAGTCACCTTGTTAAGTTCGCGATAGTCAATACACATCCTGAAGGTACCGTCTTTCTTTTTCACGAACAAGACTGGAGCTCCCCAGGGTGAAGAGCTCGGACGTATAAAACCCTTTTTCCAAGAGTTCTTGTAGCTGTGTGGACAGTTCTTCGAGTTCTGATGGGGCTAGACGATATGGTGCTCGAGCTACTGGCGCTGCTCCAGGAGCTAGCTCGATTTGAAACTCAACTTGGCGATGAGGAGGAAGACCAGGTAATTCCTCAGGAAATACCTCGGAAAATTCGCGCACAATAGGGATGTCTTCAATTCTCTTCTCTTCCGTGGACGTGTCAGTAACGAGTGCTAAAATGGCAGTGTGGCCCTTTCGCAAACACTTCTGGGCCTTAAGGAAAGAGATGATGCCTTCGACAGCACCACTCTTGTCGCCACGAATCACGAGGGGTTCTTTATCAGAACGAGGAATGCGGATGATTTTCTCCTTGCAAACAATCTCCGCTTGATGATGAGATAACCAATCCATCCCAATAACGACGTCGAAACTACCAAGTGTGATAGGAACAAGATCGATAGGGAAAGTCTGACCAGCTAAGACGAGGTTACAACCTTTAACTACGTGTGTGGCTTCAAGACTTTTACCGTTAGCTAGTTCTACCGTGTGTTTGGTGTTCAGGAGTGTTGGGGTGCGCTTAAGAATTTGGCTAACTTTCACGGACACATAACTAGTATCGGCACCCGAATCGAATAAAACAGTAACGAAGAAGTCGTCAAGAAGAAACTTACCCATCACAACGTTGGGATCGTTCCTTGCTTCTCCTTGACCAATCACGAACACACGACCCCTTGCCCCGTTGCCATTGTTGTCTCCCCCATTTCCGCCTCCATTGTTGTTCCCATTGTGGTTCCCATTTCCTTGGTTATTGTTATGGTTTTGGTTTAACTGGGGGCAGTTCCTCTTAAAGTGGCCTTCAGCGCCACACTGAAAGCATCCTTTATTTCCCTGCTGATGCTGTTGCTGGTGGTTCTGTGGGGCTTGTTGTTGTTGTTGGCGATTCTGATTCGCAGGACGTGGGCTCCTGCAATCTTTGGCTTCATGGCCCAGCCTGTGACATCTCTGACATCGACCTTTGTTGCACTGCCCGCTGTGATGCTTGTTGCACCGGTTGCACTTGGGGTGGTTTCCTCGGTATCCACCCTGTCCTTGATTACCAGAAGATTGCTGACCGGGACTCTGGTAGTCATCACTCTTTCGCTGTTGAGACTGAACTGAAGTAGACCCCCTTCCGGAGTTCCCATCCCATTTTCGCTTGTTGTCGGTAGGTGCATCAGAAGTAGCTGTGGCACTGATACATTTGGGTAGCCTGTTTTGCTCCACCGCCTGGTCGGTGAGACGATGAGCCAACTTGATAATTTGCTGAATGGTACCCAGGTTGGCTGAAGTTACGTGACTTTGAATCGCTGGTGCAAGGCCCTTGAGGTAAAGCTCAATACGTTTGATGGGAGGGTCCACCATAGTTGGGCACAGGATGGCCAGTTCATTCGACCTCTTGGTATACGCCTCAATCTCAGATCATGTCATCTTCAGATTGTAAAATTCCACTTCTAGCTTGTGGATGTCATCCCGACTACAGTACTCCTCTTTGATCAGCTCTTTGAAACCATTCCAGGGCGTGGCATTAGCAACTGCCAGCCCTAGTAGTTGAACCTGTGCCTTCCACCAGGTTAACGCAGCTCCTTCAAGTGTTCCGGTAGCATATTTCACCCTACGGTCCTCGGGGCATTCGCACATCTCGAAAACTGTCTCAAGCTTTTCAAACCAGTGAAGAAGGCCCACTGCTCCTTCGGTGCCACTGAAAGTGGTAGGTCGACAGTCCATGAACGTCTTGAACGTGCACACAGGAGGTTGAGCATGTTGACCTGTTGCGCGAGAATAAAAGACAAGATTAAGCACGAGGGTTGGTTTGCGAAGGTAGGATCTAAATGTCCTAAGGTGAGTTGGTATGGCAGGTTATACCTCCTGCAGGGTTAGCTGCGAGTGCCTCCGCAACTCGTTCGTTGATCAAAGCCGTCAACTGGGCTTGAGTGAGGTTGATACGTCCTTCGCGTCCGCTCATGATCTTCATAATGAAGCAACGTAAGTGAGGAAAGTGTCGCGAAAGTGTGTAAGTGTGTGGGACGACATTAGAGAGTAAGCACACAAGGTTCAAATAGCAATTATCACGTTATCTAATGCACAGTGAGAACTATCTAACCGACAATATAACATAATCATACCACTTATGGTGTCGAGCCTTGCACGTGGAGCGAAGCGTCGTTGTGGATCGTTGAGCACTGTACAGGTTATAGTCTGGTTTTAATAAAAACTTTTTCCCTTATTAAAAACCAAGTTCACTATAACCAATGGCTCTGATACCAATCTGTCACACCCCCAAAATCCACCATGCGGAGTATCACCGCTTGGAGGCGTGACATGACCAGGATCGAGCCACCAATCATATTGAACAACACAATTAAGTAAATAAAACCAAACATAATACGATTGGTGACCAAAGCTAGTTAACCTTGTTTGGTTTAAACAGCGGAAGCATAAACGTGAGTTCAAAAGCATAAGTCCATAGTTCATAAGTTAAAGTTTCAAAACGCTAGTTTAGTAAGTTCATAAGGATTTAAACATTAAGCACGGAACATAACAGTCCGTACACCACAACGACTCCTTCAAGTGCAAGCTCCAAGCATTTAGCGACCTGTAAGGCATGTAACAACGAGTCAACAACAAAGTTGAGTGAGTTCACGTTTGGTTGTTTAGTTTTAAGTTGTTTCTGAAAACGTGGTTTGACTTTCGTTGGCTTATTTGCCGTGGGGGTTACCCCGTAGTTGAAAGTATGTTTAACCATTTCTCTTTTTCTTTACCCAATCCATAACCATGATCAGTGGGGGTTTTCCCCGTTTGAACTACTAGACGGAATGATATCGACTGCTACGCAAATAAGTTGTGCCCTATATCAGTGTCTATCATCACTGACAGTCTGCCATAGTCCATTAGTACACGCCCGTCCGACTGGCACGGTGTGAGGTTTGTTAAACCTAATAGCGCTATTAACTAATGACCCGCTCGCCATTGGCCTCGGCGATTAAGTCGATATAAATTGAGGGACTTCATGATAGAGTTTTGTCTAGCTAGTTTTAAGGTTGTTGTCCTGCACCAGGAGGACGAACGTACGTATTCTGCACCAGGAGAATTCGTAGGATTAATAATGGCATCCGCTCTATGGAGAATGGCCGTACATATCCTACCCAAGGAGGATATGTAGATTTAGTTTTAATTCTTTAACCCATTCCCAAACCACCGGGAATCTCATGCCTTAGAAAGTGTGTGAACTCACCTCGGTTTGCTCGGTTAGATTCTCAATATAGCTAACAGTCAAGGTCGGTCAATCACGTCCTAGTATGATTTACCAGTTAGTCATTTAGTGGCTTTCAAATAGAACACAAAGTTCCTACACGTATCTATCACATAACATGCATCACTGTAACGGTTTATGCCCATCTAAGTTTCCCGTCCATTCCCCACTCAAAATCAAACATACGATAATGCACATAACATATATAACATGTCAAATCATTCACAGATAGCATACTCGACATTTAGACACGCAAATCACTACTTATGTCGTTTCAGCTTTTATACTCGAAACTGGGCTGTTTTCGGGGATTTTAATAAAATAGTTAACATGTTCCAAAAATTCCCAAATTTTTACAGAATGTCTTAAACGTTCCATATTTTATTGTGTAAAAATATCGGGGTCCGGTTCATCACCAATATTTTATAAAAATTCATATTCGGGACTGAACTCAGATTTATGTATTTCTGACCACAGTCCACGAAACAATTTATTAAAAATTCATCGTAAGTCCGATTTGCGAAGTTCCAGTGGGGTAATTACAAATACTTCAGTTATCATCTACAGTAAAATTTTCATGGTCCGATTCATCACAAAACTCCGGTTATGACTGAAAGTACGACACCCATTTATTGCTGTCAAAATTCAGCTTAAGTAGCTGTTACAAATTAACACTTTAAAAATAGTAAACGGAGTCCAAAAATTACGATTCCGGTGCCATTAGAACCGTATTTCATAATAACATATTTTAGATTCAAAATATCAATTTTTCGTTGAGGTTAAGACCTGTTTACAGCCAACAGAAGTGGGCTGTAAAAGTTGGACAGATTCTGATTTCAAGTGTTTAACCATCTAAATCATGTTCGATCGATTCCGTTAGCGAGTTTAGTGACCACAACAACATCATATACTAATATCATTCAGTAAAGCATCGGATAATCACCCAAATCATCATAACCACACAAGATCTACATGATTTACACACATATTCATCCATTAACCACCTTGTTCATCACTTTAGTAAACTTTTAGACTTTGATCTTATATGTTCGTAATTTTTAACCGACGAAACTTTTATTAACCACTCTAGACAAGATCAAGAAGAGGTTTAGAGTCACTTACTACTAGCTCGAGGCTAGGGAAGATTCTAGTCGAAAATCGAGTGGATAAAAGCAATAGAATGAGGTCCTTCGCGTTCCGTTTGCACCAAGCTTCCTAATGTGTGATCCTTCACACTTGTATGTAAAATGCTTTGATCAAAATGGAAAAAAAATGGATGGTGGGTGGTGCTATGGTTTTAGCCGTAGGTATAAGATGGAAAGAAAGTTTTCTTTTTTTTTTTGTTAAGTGGGTGAATGTGATGGATGGACTCAAGGTTTCTTTTATAGACCAAGTTAGGAAGTTATCCAAGGGTCAATGTGTTATTAAGATATTAAGCATCCATGATTATAATATTCAAAAAGTGTGTGGTGGTGTCCCCTTGGGGGAGCCGATCTCGTTGGGGGGTAGGGGGTAATTGGGTTAGTTTTCAACTATTTAGTTAGTGTTAGTTTGGTAGAATTAGGAGGTTAACTAGTTACTAGTATGTTGTAATTTATAACGGGTGTTAGGGTACTCGGGGACCCTCACTGGCTCAGAAAAAGAAAAATAGTGTCAATGACAATTTTTTTTGTGTTCCGGGTAGAGTCCGGTTGTTCGGTTGGATATTAATCCGTTAAAGTCCTAAATTAATCTTAAGGCGTCCTATTTATATATTTTGTAACGTTTTTACTTTCTAACACTTAGGAAAATATAACGGACTATTTAGTGACCTTTCTGTACACTATTAGTATATTAACAAATACGTGTAAGCATAACACAGATATCAGAAAGCAGTTAAGTAATTCACACAGTCGTCAAGCACATTAATTATTATTAATAAACTGTACGGTTACATGAAAATTCGAGGGTTGTCACAGCTTTGCCTCCAAGTTCCTTCAGCTTCGCCACCCAGGAATCAACCGGCCAGGTTGGGCATTCAAGACCTGTCTCCTTAGCCTCGTAAGCCATCTTGATGCGAGCTTGTAGCAAAGAGACAATAGCTGAGTTCTTGATCCCTTCCCGGAAAGAGACCATGGCCTGTTCGTGCTCCACTTGGACGACAACCGGTTTTATCTCAGCATCCCGAGTGACCTTCTTCAACTTGTCCTCATAATGCTGGGTCTTGACTTCAGCAATGGCGCCTTGGTCGGCAACAGTGGTCTCAAGCTGTTTGATCCTGGCCTCTTGGAACTTGTTTGTGCTGCAAGCATCGGTATAAAGGTGGAGCAGATGCTGGAGGCCCTGCACGTCATAATTCAGGTATAAGTCAAAATATATTAACCAGGATATCCTGTCAGGATATTCTATCAGGATATGTGTGCAGGATATAGTATCAGGATATTACCTTGTTGAGGAAGGATGTCATCGGTTCTAAGGAATCAGTGAAGCTGAGTTCTTCGTATGAGAAGCCCTCAGGACCTGGAGTGCTGACCTCAGAACCTTTCCTCTTCTTGGAAGTAGAAGCACGTGTTCTCGGGGTAGGCCTGGGAGCCAGAAGCGGCTTGGAGCTGGTAATGGCAGGAGTTTCTTTCTTGACATCGACTGGAGTGGGGTAGCTATCAAGCTCATCAAGGTCTAGGAAGACTGGAACTTTGCTGGAGTCTGCATACATGGAGTGAAATTCTTTCCTAAATATATCAAATAAAAACATGTATGCAGGATATCGTGCAGGATCCTTACCAGACATGTTTGCATTGGAAAGTGGACTTGGAGATGCTGCTGGAAATGGGTTGAAACTTCTTTCAGCCTCTAGGAGGAGTCTGGTAGCGTCGATTCTCTTCTGTGAGTCAGCTAGGGGAGGTGCAAGCTTCCTAAAATCGGCTGTGTACAAGAAAATGAAAAAAAAAATTAGTACAAGATATGAAACAGGATACAAGGCAGGATCATCCTAAAACCCTAAATCCTACCCTTTCTCAACCACCTCAGCGGATAATCCGCTCCACCAGGGATTGAATCTCGTTTTACAAAAAAGAACTTGGATTTCCATTCCTCTTCGTTCCTGGTGGCTCGGAGTATCAGTGGATCGCTGGAAGTGGAATAGAATAAAAACCGGCAAGAACCATGGCATCTAAGCCGATATGCTAAGGGGAGGTCATGAATGGAAAGGTCAGGTATATGGTTCCTCTTGATCTGATCAAGAACAGACAAGACTCGCCAGAGCATCGACATTGTTTGGCTAAAACAGATTTTCGTGGTATTAAAGAACTCAGTGATGAAATCTGGAAAGGGAAACTGCAATCCTAAGGTAAAGGGAAAGGCATTAAAACATAACCACTCGTCGGAAACCATGTCCGACCGGATTTCCTGGTCAAACGACCGGAACACCATCCCTTTCGGGAAGATGCCGGAGGATTTGAGAGCCGACAAGTGGGCACTATCGAAGGTGCATATTTCCTTCTTCGGATCTTGGAGAATATTCTGGTGAATGAACGTGGGAGCAGAGTCACCGGAGCTCGATCTTGTTTATCTTGCCATATGGTGCCGGAATATTGAACAGATGGGAGGATGAAGATGAAGATGAGAGAGAAAATATTTACCTTTTTTCTCTTCGGTAATGGTTAAAGAGGATGAGGATGAGAAGTTATAGGGAGGTAATGAGTAATTATAGACTAAGTGGTTACAAGCTGTCACATCAAGGTCTAATCTCTTAATTGCCTCGTTATTCGTAAAAAATATAACCGTTAGTGCCAGGATACTAAACGGTAACATTTTTTGGGGACAATTGTTATGGGTGAAATTCTGAGCCCATATCCTGGGTAATATCTTAAGTTATATCTTGGTTGTATGATATATGTTCATGCCCGGGATGCTCATTCAGGATATTGGTAACATCCTGAATGGTATCCTGAGGATCACTAACGGATTATGTGAAGGAATATGAGTCCAAGCTCGTAATGTTCATGAGGACCCTTTCCCCAGAAGACTCGGTCTAAGTCGTTCAAAGGAAGACGTTGAAGCCGCTTTACTCGGTCCATAATGTTAACTATCGAATATTCAGAGGCATCCCCCGTTTAAAGGAATTTTTGTTTGTATTTCTTAGCTATAAATAGATGGATAAATCAGATCGAATAGGACACAACAACACTCACTGCTCTCTAACACTTTACTCTCTCGCAACTTTCACTTTCACAAAAAGCATTGTAACACTTAGTGATCTGATCAATATCATGCACTCTATCCTGACGTTTAAAGCAATAAGAAGAACAAGGCAGCTGCGATTGTCACTATGAACAGTTCCGTTATCAATAAAACAATGTTATTTGATCACAATGTTTGTTTTGTTATGTTATACATTTTTCATGTTTTGACTTTTATGTAATTTCAAACTCTACATCACTTTCTGGAGAGTTATACGCAAACTAGTGCGTAAACGTACTCAGTTTAATGCGAGAAATACTCCGGAACATCAACATATACTCAACATACCTTAAATAACCTTTACATAACTTAGAAATAAGTTTTGAAGGCTTTGGTATGGCAAAAACAAGTTAATTAGCTTACAGGGACTAAATATGACAAACTGCGAAAGTATGTCAATTTGAACTGTAACGAACATTCCGGAACATGACCATAAGTTAAACACACCTTAAATATCCTTTACATAGCTTAGAAATAGGCTTTGAGAGGTTCGGTGTGCTAAAATAAACTTTTGGGACATTCAGGGACTAAAAGTGTCAAAAAGTGCACAAGTTTGCATTTTCGCGCATAACTTACGTTCTGAATACATCTGGACATCCAAAAATTTATGTAAGCATGACTACATTATATTTTAGTGTTCTCCTTAAGAAAAATCCATTCGTTTCGTCATTTGGATCGTTTTTCGCGCTTATGCGCATTCCGTCGTAATTAAGCGAACATCGCGTTCGTACGACTAAACGAACCATCATCTGAGATATTTTTGAACATGTTTTGAGTTCCCTATACTTTAACTTCATTTTAGAGCCTTAAAATGAGGTTAACGGGGTTCAAACGCATCGAAAAAGGGCTTAAACACGTGCAGGGACCATTTCTGCCAAGTTTGAAACAATTCTGGAACTGGGAGGCAGTCGCGTAGCGCGAGCCCTAAGGCTCTACCCGTCGCGCTACGCGAGTGAGTGATCTGGACCAGATTCAATGTCTTTTTAGCAAGTTGCAGCTGATCGATTCGTGTCCACACATTCTAAACGGGTCTAGTCAGCGGATAAGAACAAGTTTCTAGCCACCACAACTTTGTGACAAGTGTACGGCTCGGATCGTGGCACGATATTCAAGAAACGATCCTAGCGGCTCTACTTTTTCTATAAATACCCACCCCCCTTTGGCTTAAAAACCCACAAATCTGATCATTTGGGCTCTAAGTTGGAACCTTCGTTTCATACCTGAGCTATTTTGATCTGGGTTAGCATTCGGGGACCCTTCGTAAGTATTCTTTCGTTCTTTTCCTTATTTTTACTGCTTTTCGAGTCAGAAAGTCAAACTTTGTTTGACTTTCAGCATTGACCAGTAATGGTCAATGCGAAGTTCGTTAGAACTTCGCAACGTGATTGTAATCACGATGGTCATAGTCCCTTGGGACTATGCCTACTGATTACCACGTTGTCTAGGGTCGTAGGGTAGGCGATCTGATAAATCGTCTATACCTTCGAACCCGACCCAGTTTGGTCGATCATTAGGATCCGACCAAATACTTTAGGTGACCATAGTGTAGGGAATAACCTTCCGAGGTTATACCTTATGGTCACGACGTTTAAGTAGTTGTATGATAGGTAGTTTATATGCCTTAGGTAAATTACCAGAATACCCTTTTCATACATAATTGGTAATTTAGCATATGTAACCTAAACTTTTGTCAGATAACTGATCATTTAACATGTTTAGGCATATAATACTTGTCATAGGACTAGTTAGGCGGTCCAAACGCGTTTCACGCGCACGACACGTTAAAGTAGCATAAGCTTCCTAAACGAGTCGTAATGGGTCGTAAACAATTATGTTAAGTTTCATTTAGCATGTAGGCTTTGTTAAACCATATCACGTGAGTTCCGACACTCATTTGGTTTACAAACCCTAATGCTACCCAGTCTTCCGAGATAGGTCCGGTTTATTAACATAGTTACCTATATTAGGTGCCGTTTGATTCCGAAATCTATAGCATTACTTGGTGGTTATCTTTTGACAACTGAGCAATCTCAAGTGAGTACATAGACCCCTCTTTTACTGTTTTTCCAAACTGTTTTGGGGTGGAACACATGTGCCTACTTGTTACTTTCATGCTTTCCTGTTTTCACATCATATACCTGCTATGTTCGTTAGTACATTATAGTACATTGTTTTACATGACATTTCCTGCTAGGTGTGCCCATTGTGTGCATTACTTAGTACATTGTTTTACATGACATTTCCTGCTAGGTGTGCCCATTGTGTGCATTACTTAGTACATTGTTTTACATGACATTTCCTGCTAGGTGTGCCCATTGTGTGCATTACTTAGTACATTGTTTTACATGACATTTCCTGCTAGGTGTGCCCATAGTGTGCATTACTTAGTACATTGTTTTACGTGACATTTCCTGCTAGGTGTGCCCATTGTGTGCATTACTTAGTACATTGTTTTACATGACATTTCCTGCTAGGTGTGCCCATTGTGTGCATTACTTAGTACATTGTTTTACATGACATTTCACGCTATGTATGTTCATTTGATTACATACTTAGTGCATTGTTTTCACATGTTTACATTTTGGTATGACATTTGGTTTGTTTACATGGGACAATACATTCATTAACATTAGCTACGCCGTTCGTTAGTAGGTAGTGGTACCATAGGAATTGACAACTCCCGTTCCGGACATCCCAGGGTAAGGGGACAGAAAGGAATGACCGAATTCGTTGACATAAGACAGATAGACCTTTAATTTGTTTAAAGGGTTTATCACCACAGTCGCCAGGCTTGGATGTATGCATTTTTACAATACCGCATAAATGTTCATATTAAATAGTTGCATGCATTTACACAAAACATAGCTTTGATTTAAACCAAGTTTTACTTCAATACTTTGTTTTTGTGCATATGGTTTAGTTGAGACATTTCACTTGCCATACATGACATTTTGACATAGACATTTGACATGGATATTTGACATAGACATTTGACATGGATATTTGACATAGACATTTGACATGGATATTTGACATAGACATTTTGACATGATTTACATCTTGACATAAACGCTTTGACATATTATTCAATACATTTGACAATTGGTTTAAACATAGACTTCTTACATTGGTTTGGTTTGATTAAGTGATTAAGTAACTATGCGTGTGTAATATGATACAAGCATGGTGGATACGCCGCTGGTACTTCCTATATATAAGTGTTTGTATGGTATTACATGGCGTAACGTTATTTGAATCATTTCAGTTTGAGACATAGAACATTTTATACAAATAACATACTTTTCACAAGACATTGATTTACAAAACAACTTATCTTATACAAACACATTTTTTTACATGGTCATTTATTTAACCTGACAATTACTTATACATATCATCTGATCTTATTGTTTTCAAATGATTTACAAGACAAAGCAAATAACAAGGTTCATGACTAAACATTTTCTCAAACAAAAGTCATGAATCTTATTTTCACAAAACCTATGTATCTCACAGGCATTTTTATGCTGACGTACCTATTTTCACATGTGTTTTCAGGTGCTTTTCCATAGGATGTTGTTCATGATACTAGGGCGGACCTGTGCCTTAGAGACTTTAAAAGAAGATAGACTATGTTTAATTATGTTCTGAACTCTTAATTTACTGTTTCGAGTCAATGTAACACCCTTGTTTAATAAATAAAATACACTTTGTGTGCCATGGTTATGAGACAATTAATTCTGTCGCGACACGCCCCGATGTTTCCGCCGCGATTTGTTGTTTTACGCGGTCGGGGTGTGACAGAAGAGTTGGTATCAGAGCCAATGGTTATAGGGAATTAGGTTATTAGTAATGCTTTGACCTAGACTATAACTTTTCTAGGAACCTAACGCAAGTTATCTTGTGTTTAGATCTTAAAACATGTACATCACCTATCCTTAGGTGATTAACAAAACAAGGAACCAAAATTTTTCCGAAACGATTTTTGAAAAACAATCATCTGTTTTTGAATAAATTTTTACAAGGTTTTGAACCCTCAATTGTAAGGTTTTGAACCCTCTGTTATATGGTTTTGAACCCTTTTCAGTATTGGTTTTTGGCCTTGTGCCTTCAAATTTTCAAAATCCCGTCAAACGTTTTGGGTTTTAAATAATGTGAACATGTGCAAACTGGAAGGGTGAATGCCTGTATTCTGAGTTTTCTGTCTAGGCAAGCACTTCGTATACATCTCAACCAGACGCGAGACCAGTTGTGCTTACCTGGGAATTCTTGTAGTGAGTGTTCACTTATAGGCGAGCATGTCTTCATTATACATTATTTTTGACCCATTTACTTTGATTAGTCGCTGTGTGTTGTTTGTTTGCTCTGTGATACGGACGAATGACCACCATCTTTGCTTTTGTTGATTTTGTTTCATCTCATTCTCTTCATCCAATCATCTCACTCGTTTCTTTTCATGTTTTCCCCTTTTAGAATGCCTCCTCGACGCGAGAACCAGACAGCTACTGCTGAACTGGCAGAAATTATTGCGCAGCAGATGGCTGCTCAATTCCCAAATCTCTTTGCTCAATGGCAACAAGCCAACAACAACAACAATGGTCCGTGCAAATACAAGGATTTTAACCAGGCTAAACCACTCAAGTTTAGTGGTTCTGAGGGAGCGACTGGGCTTCTTCAGTGGTTCGAGAGCATAGAGAATACTTTTCGCCATGTGCAGTGTCCGGATAATCGCAAGGTCGAGTTCTCCTCGAGCGTATTTCAGAAGAGGGCTCTTACATGGTGGAATGGGGTGATGAGAGACCGAGGTGCAGAAGTTGCTCTCGCACAGACATGGGCTGAACTTAGAGCCCTTATGATGAGGGAATTCTGTCCTCGCCATGAACAGCGAGCGTTGGAGAAAGAGTTTGATGTTTTGAAGCAAGATAGTGGTGAGCACAGGGCTTATACTGATCGGTTTGAAGAATTGAGTCTGCTTTGCCCGACAATGGTCACCCCACTCGACAAGGCTATCGAGAGATACATCGATGGCCTACCTGACTCGGTACAAGACATTCTTACTGGTAGTAACCCTGCCACACTTCGTCAGGCGATCGAGTTATCTGCGACATTGACTGAGTCGCAGATCCGGAAGAACAAGTTACATCGGAAGGGTGACAAGGGCAAGAAGCAGTCGGCTGACAAGGAAGATAGCAAGAAAGGTCAAAACTCGAATGGGAAGAACTCTGGTTCTTCGAAGAGGTCAAGGAAGCGTAAGGCTTCCCAAAATTTTGCTATCACTGCTCAAGCTAACCAGGTAGCTCACAACCAACCTGCACAGCATCCAGCAAAGAAACCCTATTCAGGGAATGCACCTCTGTGCAATAGATGCAACAGTCACCACCAGCCGCAACTTCCATGCCGTTTCTGTACTAACTGTGGGAAGTCAGGCCATCTTGCCAATTTTTGTCGGTCTGCTCAAAATCCCGCGGTTCAGAACCCGGCTGTCACACCCCGACCACGTGGAACATACAAAACGTGGCGGAAATGTCGGGGAGTGTTGTAACAGAATTAATGTTTCAAATCCATGGAAATTGAAGTTCCGTTTTATTGTTTAAAAGTGTTACAATGTCTTAACAAACAAAGAAATACAACTTAATTAACTAGTCTTGCATCTTTTATTGTCACTAAAGCCCAAATCTGTCTATGTGTATCTTGACCATCTTATGCAACAGTTCCTGGAAAACACATGTGAAAATAGGTACGTCAGCATAAAAATGCCTGTGAGATACATAGGTTTTGTGAAAATAAGATTCATGACTTATGTTTGAGAAAATGTTTAGTCATGAACCTTGTTATTTGCTTTGTCTTTTAAATCATTTGAAAAACGACAAGATCAGATGATAAGTATAAATAAATGTAAGGTTAAATGAATAACCAAGAAAAATGTGTTTGTATAAGATAAGTCGTTTATAAATCAATGTCTTGTGAAAAGTATGTTATTTGTATGAAATGTTCTATGTCTCAAACTGAAATGATTCAAATAACGTTACGACATGTAATACCATACAAACACTTATATATAGGAAGTACCAGCGGCGTATCCACCATGCTTGTATCATATTACACACGCATCGTTACTTAATCACTTAATCAAACCAAACCAAACAATGTAAAATGTTCATGTCAAGATGTAAATCATGTCGAAATGTCTATGTCAAATATCCATGTCAAATGTCTATGTCAAATATCCATGTCAAATGTCTATGTCAAATATCCAAGTTAAATGTCTATGTCAAAATGTCATGTATGGCAAGTGAAAGGTCTCAACTAAACCATATGCACAAAAACAAAGTATTGAAGTAAAACTTGGTTTAAATCAAAGCTATGTTTTGTGTAAATGCATGCAACTATTTAATATGAACATTTATGTGGTATTGTAAAAATGCATACATCCAAGCCTGGCGACTGTGGTGATAAAACCCTTTAAACAAATTAAAGGTCTATCTGTCTTAATGTCAACGAATTCGGTCATTCCTTTCTGTCCCCTTACCCTGGGATGTCCGGAACGGAAGTTGTCAATTCCTATGGTACCACTACCTACTAACGAACGGCGTAGCTAATGTTAATGGATATATTGTCCCATGTAAACAAACCAAATGTCATACCAAAATGAAAACATGTGAAAACAATGCACTAAGTATGTAATCAAATGAACATACATAGCGTGAAATGTCATGTAAAACAATGTACTAAGTAATGCACACAATGGGCACACCTAGCAGGAAATGTCATGTAAAACAATGTACTAAGTATTGCACACAATGGGCATACCTAGCAGGAAATGTCATGTAAAACAATGTACTAAGTAATGCACACAATGGGCACACCTAGCAGGAAATGTCATGTAAAACAATGTACTAAGTAATGCACACAATGGGCACACCTAGCAGGAAATGATATGAAATCATGTACTATAATGTACTAACGAACATAGCATGTATATGATGTGAAAACAGGAAAGCATGAAAGTAACAAGTAGGCACATGTGTTCCACCCCAAAACAGTTTGGAAAACAGTAAAAGAGGGGTCTATGTACTCACTTGAGATTGCTCAGTAGTCCTTGAGTAACAACTAAACAATGCTAGAGATCGCGGATATCAAACGGCACCTAGTATAGGTAACTATGTTAATAAACCGGACCTAAATCGGAAGATTGGATAGAATGAGGTTTCGTAAACCAAACGAGTGTAGAGACTCGTGTCATTTGGTTTAACAAAGCCTACATACTAAATGAAACTTAACATAATTGTTTACGACCCATTACGACCCGTTTAGGAAGCTTATGCTACTTTAACGCGTCGTGCGCGTGAAACGCGTTTGGACCGCCTAACTAGTCCTATGACGAGTATTATATGCCTAAACATGTTACATAATCAGTTACGTGACAAAAGTTTAGGTTACATATGCTAAATTACCAATTATGTATGAAAAGGGTATTCTGGTAATTTACCTAAGGCATATAAACTACCTATCATACAACTACTTAAACGATGTGACCATAGGGTATAACCTCGGAAGGTTATTCCCTACCTACTATGGTCACCTAATGTGTTTGGTCGGATCCTAATGATCGACCAAACTGGGTCGGGTTCGAGGTATAAGCGATTTATTAGATCGCTTACCCTACGACCCTAGACAACGTGGTAATCAGTAGGCATAGTCCCAAGGGACTATGACCATCGTGATTACAATCACGTTGCGAAGTTCAAACGAACTTCGCATTGACCATTACTGGTCAATGCTGAAAGTCAAACAAAGTTTGACTTTCTGACTCGAAAAGCAGTAACAATAAGGAAAAGAACGAAAGAATACTTACGAAGGGTCCCCGAATGCTAACCCAGATCGAAATAGCTCAGGTATGAAACGAAGGTTCCAACTTAGAGCTTTCTTAATCAGATTTGTGGGTTTTTGGGGTTGAGGGTGGATGGGTATTTATAGTATTCGGTCCACCGTTAGGATCGTTTGTCGATTATCGTGCCTTAATCTCGTGCGTACACTTGTCACAAAGTTGTGGTGTCCAGAAAGTTGTTCTTATCCGCTGACTAGACGATAGGAAATGTGTGGACACGAATCAACCAGTTGCAACTTGCAACAAAAACAATGAATCTGGTCAGATCATGCAGTCGCGTAGCGCGACTGGCAAGCCTCTAGGGCTCGCGCTACGCGACACCCTCACCTGTTTCAGAAAAGTTTCAAAAGTTACAGGTATGGTCCCTGCACGTGTTTAAGGCCTTTTTCGATGCGTTTGAACCCCGTTAACCTCATTTCAAGGCTCTAAAATGAAGTTAAAGTATAGGGAACTCAAAACATACTCAAAAATATGCCGGATGATGGTTCGTTTGGTCGTACGAACGCGATGTTCGCTTAATTACGACGGAATGCGCATAAGCGCGAAAAACGAACCAAATGACGCGACGAATGGATTTTTCTTATGGCGAACACTAAAATATAATGTAGTCATGCTCTCATAAATTTTTGGATGTCCAGATGTATTCAGAACGTAAGTTATGCGCGAAAATGCAAACTTGTGCACTTTTTGACACTTTTAGTCCCTGAATGACACAAAAGTTTATTTTAGCACACCGAACCCCTCAAAGCCTATTTCTAAGCTTTGTAAAGGATATTTATGGTATGTTTAACTTATGGTCATGTTCCGGAAGGTCTGTTACAGTTCAAATTGGCATACTTTCGCAGTTTGTCAACTTTAGTCCCTGTAAGCGATTTAACTTTGATTTCACCACACCAAACCTTCCAAAACTTATATCTAAGTTATGTAAAGGTTATTTTAGGTATGTTAAACCTATTTCACTATTCCGGAGTGTTTGTTGCATTAAACTGGTTATATTTACGCATTAGTGCGCGTATAACCTTCCAGAAAGCGATTTAGAGTTTGAAATTGAACAGAAATTGATATGTGCAAATGATACACATATTTTTACAAATCCCAAGTATGAAATACAATATTTCATTGGTTTGGTATTTGTTTGATGGCCGTGGAGGCACAGGTGTTACAGTCTCCCCTACTTTAGGAAATTTCGTCCCGAAATTTATTTAGAGGAAACTTGTGAGAGTCTAAAACATGAAGTTGAAAAGATCGAACAACATTGGTTAGGGTTCTGAACTTCTAGTAACTTTAATAACATCATGCTTGCAATGTAAGAGGGACACTTATATACAAGTATATGAAGCGTCATTGGTGCGTCCACCATGCCTCCATTACATCGTTCTCATTTTGTTATTGTTGTCACTATCGGTTCTTACACATAATAAATCTTACTGGGTTTCTGTGCATTGAATTCCACAATTATGTAGGCCTCCATAATTACGTAGTTCCTTGTACAGTCCGCACAGTCTATTTTATAATGTGTAGTGTAAAACCAAATGAACAATCCTGTGATGAGTGTAACTAGACTGCCATAGAGTCCTTTAGACTAAATCAATAAATGATTTAAATAGACTATCCAGGAGTCTGTTCAGTTACATCACTAGATGTCATTCTTTAACCAAATTGTGAATCAATCTTTTTGACTAGACCACTAAAGGGTCCCTTATGAATCATGGAGTGGTACTATATAATCCAAGGGTCTTAACTATTACATAGAAGCCCATTCAGGATTTAAGGTAGTACCTTTGAATATCCTACTACGAATCCCTCATATCAAGATATGAAAGATTCTACGAGGATTTGGATAATGAATACCCAGAGTATACCAAAAACATAAAATGCATTAATGAAAACACCAAATATGTAAACACATAATCACATAACCACAAAATTGTTTGTTAACTTGTCTTGTTAATTGCGTACATGCATTTAAAGCACACTAGGAATCTATTCCGTGGATTTCATTTGGTACTTTAAACGTTATCAAGAATCCAACTATAAAGATAGAAAGATTCAAAAAGAAAATTCGATTTCGATTATTAGGAACCGAAGTGTTCGAATTAAGGTACATAAGGAATCCAATTAAGGACTCTGATTTGAATGATGATTATCCACAAGGATCTAAATGTGAAGATAAAAAGATCCCATATGGATTTTAGAAGTTGAAGATGTTTTGAAATCTTGCACTGGACGTGCTTATGTCAAAACATGATGTAAAATGCTTATGAAGTTGAGATGCTAGATATGTCAAGGCGACATATGAAGCAGAATTTTGAAGGTTAAGTCAATGTATATGGAAAAATATTTTTGAAAACTATGCATGGGGTTCTTTTAAGAAAAATGTGTTTGACGTTTTTGAAACCTTATATATAATACTTTTGAAATCATAAAGTAGGTGTATTAGATAGATATATTTACAAAAATGTTTTAAAAATCATGCGAGATGAATTTTGAAATTATGTATAAGGTTTTTGAAAGACATGAATGATGCTTTTCGAAATCATGCACTTGATAAGAAAATGTATTGTGTTAATATTGTCTTCAGACTATATGAAATATTTTGAAATTAGAAAGGTTGGTTTTGATAACATGGCCAATGTTTTTGAAATAACATAGACAATGTATCTAGAAAAATTGTTTTCAAAATATATGAAATGTTTTGAGATCATGAAGATTGTGTTGAAATACTTGTACTGTGTATGTTGAAAAATCAAAACGTAATGGGTATGAGATTTGAAAATATCCTTAGTTATCCAACCAAGGATTCAAAAGTACAGATGTGCAAAAAGCACGATTACTCATAGTTTCACTTTATTTCATGTTCTTCATTTCTTAGAATGAAACGAGTACTTAGAACTTTCGAGGAAATTATGAGTGATTTCTTGTAAGAGAGAATCACAAGAGTAGTTTGTAAGGAACATAGTTCCTTGATACAGGTATTATAGGGAAATGCCATAAACACAGGTAATTATACCTGTATATCAGAATTGTGAACAACAACTTTTATTTATGAACAAGACATATTGTTTCACAATACACGGGAACAAAAGAAACAAAGGCATAAGACAGCAACATCCTTTTTTTTTTCCAGCCGAACGCTCATCCAAGGGTTGGATTTGCATTAGCAAGCTTTGGGCAGTTGTGGCGGAAGTGACCAATCTCTCCGCAGTTGAAACATGAACCCAGTGGGAATTTCGCAGCATTCCCTTGAACCGGAGCTTGAACCTGAGCAGCCTGATTTGGTCCCAAACGACAAACTTTGGCCAAGTGCCCAAGTTTACCACACGTCGTGCATTGCCAGCAAACTTGTTGTAACGCGTGATGACCGTTGCAGCGTGCACAATGAGGTGCAGTACCGGCATATGCTTTCTTTGCAGGTGGTGTTGCCACCCGGATGGGTCCTGCTTGACTTGCTACTGCCGCAGTCGGACAAACCCTTGCCGTATGACCTATAAGTCCACAAGTTTGGCATTTGCGGCACTTCACACTAGCCTGATGATGAAGGCTACATTGGTTGCACAAGGGTGCAGTTCCGTTGTATGGCTTCCTAGCTGGTGGCCCTGCCATATGGATAGGTCCCGCTTGATTAGGTGTAACCGTTGCGGGTTTCCTTGAAGCCTTACGCTTCCTTGACTTTGGTGCTGGCTTGACTTCTGTTTCCTTTGATGGCTCTTGAGTGGCTTCATTGTCGAGACGAGAGGCTTCATTGTTGAGACGAGCCATGGAAATGCCTAAATCCACAGTCCTCTGAATCACTTCGCCAATTTGCTGGACAAATTTGGCTGTTCGCTCAGACGTTTGACCAGTGCCAAGAGGAATAGACATTCTAGAAGAAAAAGAAAGACAGAAGAAGAAGAAACGAGTGAAAGGTTATTGGATAATCAATACTGAATGGTAACGAATGTAAATTGTGATCATTTGTTTGTTACCTAAGGCAAACAAATGAGATGGTGACAAATCAAAGTAAATAGGTCAAAAATAATGTATCGCGAAGACATGCTCGCCTATAAGTGAACACTCATCCCAAGAATTCCCAGGTAAGCACAACTGGTCTCGCGTCTGATGAGATGTATACGAAGTGCTTGCCTAGCCAGAAAACCCAGAATACAGGCATTCACCCTTCCAGTTTGCACGTGTTCACATTATTTAAAACCTAAAACCTTGACGAGATTTTGAAAACTCAAAGGGGTTCAAAACCATATAATAGAGAGTTCAAAACCTTACAATAGAGGGTTCAAAACCTAGTAATCAATCATCCTAGAACAGATGATTAGTTTTCAAAGCGGTTTTGAAATTTATGTTCTTGTTGTGGTCGTCACCTAAGGATAGGTGACGGTATTGTTTTATGACTAAACGCAAGTAAACTCGCGTTAGGGTCCTAGAAAGGTTATAGACTAGGTCAAAGCATTACTAATAACCTAATTCCCTATAACCATTGGCTCTGATACCATCTTTTCTGTCACACCCCGACCACGTGGAACATACAAAACGTGGCGGAAATGTCGGGGAGTGTTGTAACAGAATTAATGTTTCAAATCCATGGAAATTGAAGTTCCGTTTTATTGATTAAAAGTGTTACAATGTCTTAACAAACAAAGAAATACAACTTAATTAACTAGTCTTGCATCTTTTATTGTCACTAAAGCCCAAGTCTGTCTATGTGTATCTTGACCATCTTATGCAACAGTTCCTGGAAAACACATGTGAAAATAGGTACGTCAGCATAAAAATGCCTGTGAGATACATAGGTTTTGTGAAAATAAGATTCATGACTTATGTTTGAGAAAATGTTTAGTCATGAACCTTGTTATTTGCTTTGTCTTTTAAATCATTTGAAAAACGACAAGATCAGATGATAAGTATAAATAAATGTAAGGTTAAATGAATAACCAAGAAAAATGTGTTTGTATAAGATAAGTCGTTTATAAATCAATGTCTTGTGAAAAGTATGTTATTTGTATGAAATGTTCTATGTCTCAAACTGAAATGATTCAAATAACGTTACGACATGTAATACCATACAAACACTTATATATAGGAAGTACCAGCGGCGTATCCACCATGCTTGTATCATATTACACACGCATCGTTACTTAATCACTTAATCAAACCAAACCAAACAATGTAAAATGTTCATGTCAAGATGTAAATCATGTCGAAATGTCTATGTCAAATATCCATGTCAAATGTCTATGTCAAATATCCATGTCAAATGTCTATGTCAAATATCCAAGTCAAATGTCTATGTCAAAATGTCATGTATGGCAAGTGAAAGGTCTCAACTAAACCATATGCACAAAAACAAAGTATTGAAGTAAAACTTGGTTTAAATCAAAGCTATGTTTTGTGTAAATGCATGCAACTATTTAATATGAACATTTATGTGGTATTGTAAAAATGCATACATCCAAGCCTGGCGACTGTGGTGATAAAACCCTTTAAACAAATTAAAGGTCTATCTGTCTTAATGTCAACGAATTCGGTCATTCCTTTCTGTCCCCTTACCCTGGGATGTCCGGAACGGGAGTTGTCAATTCCTATGGTACCACTACCTACTAACGAACGGCGTAGCTAATGTTAATGGATATATTGTCCCATGTAAACAAACCAAATGTCATACCAAAATGAAAACATGTGAAAACAATGCACTAAGTATGTAATCAAATGAACATACATAGCGTGAAATGTCATGTAAAACAATGTACTAAGTAATGCACACAATGGGCACACCTAGCAGGAAATGTCATGTAAAACAATGTACTAAGTATTGCACACAATGGGCATACCTAGCAGGAAATGTCATGTAAAACAATGTACTAAGTAATGCACACAATGGGCACACCTAGCAGGAAATGTCATGTAAAACAATGTACTAAGTAATGCACACAATGGGCACACCTAGCAGGAAATGATATGAAATCATGTACTATAATGTACTAACGAACATAGCATGTATATGATGTGAAAACAGGAAAGCATGAAAGTAACAAGTAGGCACATGTGTTCCACCCCAAAACAGTTTGGAAAACAGTAAAAGAGGGGTCTATGTACTCACTTGAGATTGCTCAGTAGTCCTTGAGTAACAACTAAACAATGCTAGAGATCGCGGATATCAAACGGCACCTAGTATAGGTAACTATGTTAATAAACCGGACCTAAATCGGAAGATTGGATAGAATGAGGTTTCGTAAACCAAACGAGTGTAGAGACTCGTGTCATTTGGTTTAACAAAGCCTACATACTAAATGAAACTTAACATAATTGTTTACGACCCATTACGACCCGTTTAGGAAGCTTATGCTACTTTAACGCGTCGTGCGCGTGAAACGCGTTTGGACCGCCTAACTAGTCCTATGACGAGTATTATATGCCTAAACATGTTACATAATCAGTTACGTGACAAAAGTTTAGGTTACATATGCTAAATTACCAATTATGTATGAAAAGGGTATTCTGGTAATTTACCTAAGGCATATAAACTACCTATCATACAACTACTTAAACGATGTGACCATAGGGTATAACCTCGGAAGGTTATTCCCTACCTACTATGGTCACCTAATGTGTTTGGTCGGATCCTAATGATCGACCAAACTGGGTCGGGTTCGAGGTATAAGCGATTTATTAGATCGCTTACCCTACGACCCTAGACAACGTGGTAATCAGTAGGCATAGTCCCAAGGGACTATGACCATCGTGATTACAATCACGTTGCGAAGTTCAAACGAACTTCGCATTGACCATTACTGGTCAATGCTGAAAGTCAAACAAAGTTTGACTTTCTGACTCGAAAAGCAGTAACAATAAGGAAAAGAACGAAAGAATACTTACGAAGGGTCCCCGAATGCTAACCCAGATCGAAATAGCTTAGGTATGAAACGAAGGTTCCAACTTAGAGCTTTCTTAATCAGATTTGTGGGTTTTTGGGGTTGAGGGTGGATGGGTATTTATAGTATTCGGTCCACCGTTAGGATCGTTTGTCGATTATCGTGCCTTAATCTCGTGCGTACACTTGTCACAAAGTTGTGGTGTCCAGAAAGTTGTTCTTATCCGCTGACTAGACGATAGGAAATGTGTGGACACGAATCAACCAGTTGCAACTTGCAACAAAAACAATGAATCTGGTCAGATCATGCAGTCGCGTAGCGCGACTGGCAAGCCTCTAGGGCTCGCGCTACGCGACACCCTCACCTGTTTCAGAAAAGTTTCAAAAGTTACAGGTATGGTCCCTGCACGTGTTTAAGGCCTTTTTCGATGCGTTTGAACCCCGTTAACCTCATTTCAAGGCTCTAAAATGAAGTTAAAGTATAGGGAACTCAAAAAATACTCAAAAATATGCCGGATGATGGTTCGTTTGGTCGTACGAACGCGATGTTCGCTTAATTACGACGGAATGCGCATAAGCGCGAAAAACGAACCAAATGACGCGACGAATGGATTTTTCTTATGGCGAACACTAAAATATAATGTAGTCATGCTCTCATAAATTTTTGGATGTCCAGATGTATTCAGAACGTAAGTTATGCGCGAAAATGCAAACTTGTGCACTTTTTGACACTTTTAGTCCCTGAATGACACAAAAGTTTATTTTAGCACACCGAACCCCTCAAAGCCTATTTCTAAGCTTTGTAAAGGATATTTATGGTATGTTTAACTTATGGTCATGTTCCGGAAGGTCTGTTACAGTTCAAATTGGCATACTTTCGCAGTTTGTCAACTTTAGTCCCTGTAAGCGATTTAACTTTGATTTCACCACACCAAACCTTCCAAAACTTATATCTAAGTTATGTAAAGGTTATTTTAGGTATGTTAAACCTATTTCACTATTCCGGAGTGTTTGTTGCATTAAACTGGTTATATTTACGCATTAGTGCGCGTATAACCTTCCAGAAAGCGATTTAGAGTTTGAAATTGAAAAGAAATTGATATGTGCAAATGATACACATATTTTTACAAATCCCAAGTATGAAATACAATATTTCATTGGTTTGGTATTTGTTTGATGGCCGTGGAGGCACAGGTGTTACACCGGCTCAACAAGTTGCTCAGCCTCCTGCTCCACAACAGGGTCAAGCTGCACGACCACAATACCCACCAGGTGCTTGTTACAATTGTGGGGATCTGACCCACTATGGGAATCGGTGCCCAAGACTGGCGAACCAGAACCAGAACCAGAATCAGGCTCCGGCTCGAGGCCGAGTTTTTAACATGAATGCCCAAGAGGCACAGGCTGACGATAATGTGGTGAACGGTACGTTCTATATTAATAATCAGCCTGCATATGTACTTTTCGATTCCGGTGCCGATAAGAGTTTCGTGTCTTTGTCTTTTGAGCCTATGCTTCGCGTGTCTAGAACGAAACTAGGCAAATCTTTGACAGTAGAGGTTGCTAGTGGTGAACCCATTATTCTTGATTCTGGTCTTCGCAACTGTCAGTTGAATCTTAACGACCATCTTTTTCCTATTGACCTCGCGCCTATGCAACTTGGAAGCTTCGACGTTATTGTGGGAATGGATTGGTTATCCAAGCATCACGCAGAGATAGTTTGTTCTAAGAAGATTGTTCGTGTGCCGCTTTCGTCAGGCGAGATTCTGCAGGTTCAAGGTGAGAAGCCTATCGGTGGTCTCAGACTCATGTCTTGTTTCAAAGCTCGGAAGTATCTGCAGAAGAACTATGTGGCTTTCTTAGCACATGTTACAGAAGATAAAGGCAAGGGTAAGTCTATTTCAGATATTCCTGTCGTTCGGGATTATTCTGAAGTGTTCCCTGAAGATTTACCTGGTCTACCTCCAGCACGCCAAGTCGAGTTTCGCATTGATCTCGTACCTGGTGCAAATCCCGTTGCCAGAGCTCCATATCGTCTTGCACCGTCTGAGATGCAAGAGTTGTCCAAACAGCTTCAGGAGCTCTCTAACAAAGGTTTTATACGTCCTAGCTTTTCACCTTGGGGTGCTCCCGTTCTCTTTGTCAAGAAGAAGGATGGATCCTTTAGAATGTGTATCGATTATCGTGAGCTTAACAAGCTTACCATCAAGAATCGATATCCCCTACCTCGCATCGATGATCTCTTTGATCAGTTACAAGGCGCTTCTTATTTTTCGAAGATTGATCTGCGATCTGGATATCATCAACTTCGAGTGCAAGAAGAAGACATTCCGAAGACAGCATTCCGCACTCGTTATGGGCATTATGAATTCACAGTCATGCCATTCGGTTTGACTAATGCTCCTGCTGTTTTCATGGACTTAATGAATAGGGTCTGCAAACCTTATTTGGATCAGTTCGTCATTGTTTTTATAGATGACATCTTGATATACTCTAAGACGCAAGCTGACCACGAGCAACATCTTCGTCTTACTTTGGAACTCCTAAAGAAAGAGCAACTTTTCGCCAAATTCTCCAAGTGCGAATTTTGGCTTAAAGAAGTTCAATTCTTAGGACATATTATCAACGAACGAGGTATTCATGTAGATCCCTCCAAGATCAGTGCGATTAAGGATTGGGATACACCTTCTACTCCTACTGAAGTTCGTTCTTTTCTTGGTCTAGCGGGTTATTATCGCCGCTTCATAGAAAACTTCTCGAAGATTGCAGTTCCTCTAACTGCTCTAACTCAGAAGAAAATGCCCTTTTACTGGGGATTCAAACAAGAGGAAGCTTTTCAACACCTGAAGCAGAAGCTTTGCGATGCGCCTGTTCTATCATTGCCTGAGGGTGATGATGATTTTGTTGTGTATTGTGATGCATCGAAATTGGGTCTTGGCTGTGTTCTTATGCAAAGGAACAAAGTCATAGCTTATGCATCGAGGCAGTTGAAGATACATGAGAAGAACTACACCACTCATGATCTTGAGTTGGGTGCAGTTGTTTTCGCTCTCAAGATCTGGAGACACTATTTGTATGGTACAAAATGTGTGGTTTTCACTGACCACAAAAGTCTTCAGCATATCTTCAACCAGAAAGAACTCAACATGAGACAGCGACGTTGGGTTGAGCTTTTAAACGACTATGATTGCGAAATTCGCTACCATCCTGGTAAGGCGAATGTCGTGGCTGATGCATTGAGTCGTAAGGAACGTACTAAGCTTCATTGTGTACGTGTTCAATCTGATATTCAAGCTCGATCCGATATTCAAGCACGCATTGCTCAAGCTCAACAATCTTGTGTTTCACAAGGTTTAATGGATAAGGAATTTCCTTACCACATAACGCCTGCTCTGGAACTGAAGGATAATGGATCATATTACTTCATGGACCGTTTGTGGGTCCTAAGCCAGGATGATCTTCGTACCTTGCTTATGGATGAAGCCCATAAGTCTCGCTATTCTATTCATCCGGGCTCAGATAAAATGTATAAGGATCTTCGTATTCACTATTGGTGGCCTGGTATGAAGAAAGACATTGCCTTATACGTATCCAAATGCCTTACTTGTCTTAAGGTTAAGGCTGAACATCAACGTCCTTCTGGTTTATTGGAGCAACCAGAGATCCCAGTTTGGAAATGGGAAAACATTACTATGGATCTTGTTACCAAACTCCCACGCGCAAAGAAAGGTCATGATGCCATCTGGGTAGTCGTTGATCGTCTTACAAAGTCAGCGCATTTCTTGCCAATCCGCGAGGATTTTCCTACTGACAGACTTGCTCAAATCTATGTAGATGAAATTGTTGCTCGACATGGTGTTCCTTTGAACATCATTTCTGACAGAGATGCTCGTTTCACTTCGCACTTTTGGAGAACCATGCAATCTGCTATGGGGACCCAACTTAATCTGAGCACAGCTTATCATCCGCAAACGGATGGTCAATCTGAGAGAACAATCCAGACTCTGGAGGATATGCTTAGAGCTTGTGTGATCGATTTTGGTGGTAGCTGGGATTCCCATCTGAAATTGATTGAATTCTCCTACAACAACAGTTATCACACTAGCATCAAAATGGCTCCTTTCGAAGCTCTCTATGGTCGAAAATGTCGTTCACCAGTCTGCTGGAATGAGATTGGCGAGGCTCAACTTACTGGACCTGCCCTCATTTTAGAGACAACTGACAAGGTCAAGAAAGTTCGTGATAACCTTCAGGCAGCTAGAAGCCGTCAGAAGATTTACGCGGACCCAAAACGCAAAGCCTTGGAATTTCAAGTCGGTGATCGTGTATTACTTAAGGTCTCACCTTTGAAAGGTGTGATCAGATTTGGAAAGAAAGGAAAACTTGCACCTAGATACGTTGGACCATTTAAGATCGTCGAAAGAATCGGAAAGGTAGCCTACAGACTTGAGTTACCTCCTGAACTTGGAAATGTTCATCCAACTTTTCACATATCAAATCTCAAGAAGTGTACAGCTGATGAGAACTACTCCATACCGCTTGACGAAATTCGTGTTGGCAAAACACTGAAATTTGTTGAGAAACCAGTGGAAATCATGGAACGTGAAGTCAAGTGGCTTAAACGCAAGCGCATTCCTTTGGTCAAAGTTCGCTGGGAAGCTAAGCGTGGACCTGAGTTTACTTGGGAACGCGAAGATCAAATGAAGGCGAAATATCCACATCTTTTCGCACGAGTTTCCTCTAAATAAATTTCGGGACGAAATTTCCACAAGTAGGGGAGACTGTAACAACTGTGCTTGTAATCACTATGAACAGTTCCGTTATCAATAAAACAATGTTATTTGATCACAATGTTTGTTTTGTTATGTTATACATTTTTCATGTTTTGACTTTTATGTAATTTCAAACTCTACATCACTTTATGGAGAGTTATACGCAAACTAGTGCGTAAACGTACTCAGTTTAATGCGAGAAATACTCCGGAACATCAACATATACTCAACATACCTTAAATAACCTTTACATAACTTAGAAATAAGTTTTGAAGGCTTTGGTATGGCAAAAACAAGTTAATTAGCTTACAGGGACTAAATATGACAAACTGCGAAAGTATGTCAATTTGAACTGTAACGAACATTCCGGAACATGACCATAAGTTAAACACACCTTAAATATCCTTTACATAGCTTAGAAATAGGCTTTGAGAGGTTCGGTGTGCTAAAATAAACTTTTGGGACATTCAGGGACTAAAAGTGTCAAAAAGTGCACAAGTTTGCATTTTCGCGCATAACTTACGTTCTGAATACATCTGGACATCCAAAAATTTATGTAAGCATGACTACATTATATTTTAGTGTTCGCCTTAAGAAAAATCCATTCGTTTCGTCATTTGGATCGTTTTTCGCGCTTATGCGCATTCCGTCGTAATTAAGCGAACATCGCGTTCGTACGACTAAACGAACCATCATCTGAGATATTTTTGAACATGTTTTGAGTTCCCTATACTTTAACTTCATTTTAGAGCCTTAAAATGAGGTTAACAGGGTTCAAACGCATCGAAAAAGGGCTTAAACACGTGCAGGGACCATTTCTGCCAAGTTTGAAACAATTCTGGAACTGGGAGGCAGTCGCGTAGCACGAGCCCTAAGGCTCTACCCGTCGCGCTACGCGAGTGAGTGATCTGGACCAGATTCAATGTCTTTTTAGCAAGTTGCAGCTGATCGATTCGTGTCCACACATTCTAAACGGGTCTAGTCAGCGGATAAGAACAAGTTTCTAGCCACCACAACTTTGTGACAAGTGTACGGCTCGGATCGTGGCACGATATTCAAGAAACGATCCTAGCGGCTCTACTTTTTCTATAAATACCCACCCCCCTTTGGCTTAAAAACCCACAAATCTGATCATTTGGGCTCTAAGTTGGAACCTTCGTTTCATACCTGAGCTATTTTGATCTGGGTTAGCATTCGGGGACCCTTCGTAAGTATTCTTTCGTTCTTTTCCTTATTTTTACTGCTTTTCGAGTCAGAAAGTCAAACTTTGTTTGACTTTCAGCATTGACCAGTAATGGTCAATGCGAAGTTCGTTAGAACTTCGCAACGTGATTGTAATCACGATGGTCATAGTCCCTTGGGACTATGCCTACTGATTACCACGTTGTCTAGGGTCGTAGGGTAGGCGATCTGATAAATCGCCTATACCTTCGAACCCGACCCAGTTTGGTCGATCATTAGGATCCGACCAAATACTTTAGGTGACCATAGTGTAGGGAATAACCTTCCGAGGTTATACCTTATGGTCACGACGTTTAAGTAGTTGTATGATAGGTAGTTTATATGCCTTAGGTAAATTACCAGAATACCCTTTTCATACATAATTGGTAATTTAGCATATGTAACCTAAACTTTTGTCACATAACTGATTATTTAACATGTTTAGGCATATAATACTTGTCATAGGACTAGTTAGGCGGTCCAAACGCGTTTCACGCGCACGACACGTTAAAGTAGCATAAGCTTCCTAAACGAGTCGTAATGGGTCGTAAACAATTATGTTAAGTTTCATTTAGCATGTAGGCTTTGTTAAACCATATCACGTGAGTTCCGACACTCATTTGGTTTACAAACCCTAATGCTACCCAGTCTTCCGAGATAGGTCCGGTTTATTAACATAGTTACCTATATTAGGTGCCGTTTGATTCCGAAATCTATAGCATTACTTGGTGGTTATCTTTTGACAACTGAGCAATCTCAAGTGAGTACATAGACCCCTCTTTTACTGTTTTTCCAAACTGTTTTGGGGTGGAACACATGTGCCTACTTGTTACTTTCATGCTTTCCTGTTTTCACATCATATACCTGCTATGTTCGTTAGTACATTATAGTACATTGTTTTACATGACATTTCCTGCTAGGTGTGCCCATTGTGTGCATTACTTAGTACATTGTTTTACATGACATTTCCTGTTAGGTGTGCCCATTGTGTGCATTACTTAGTACATTGTTTTACATGACATTTCCTGCTAGGTGTGCCCATAGTGTGCATTACTTAGTACATTGTTTTACGTGACATTTCCTGCTAGGTGTGCCCATTGTGTGCATTACTTAGTACATTGTTTTACATGACATTTCCTGCTAGGTGTGCCCATTGTGTGCATTACTTAGTACATTGTTTTACATGACATTTCACGCTATGTATGTTCATTTGATTACATACTTAGTGCATTGTTTTCACATGTTTACATTTTGGTATGACATTTGGTTTGTTTACATGGGACAATACATTCATTAACATTAGCTACGCCGTTCGTTAGTAGGTAGTGGTACCATAGGAATTGACAACTCCCGTTCCGGACATCCCAGGGTAAGGGGACATAAAGGAATGACCGAATTCGTTTACATAAGACAGATAGACCTTTAATTTGTTTAAAGGGTTTATCACCACAGTCGCCAGGCTTGGATGTATGCATTTTCACAATACCGCATAAATGTTCATATTAAATAGTTGCATGCATTTACACAAAACATAGCTTTGATTTAAACCAAGTTTTACTTCAATACTTTGTTTTTGTGCATATGGTTTAGTTGAGACATTTCACTTGCCATACATGACATTTTGACATAGACATTTGACATGGATATTTGACATAGACATTTGACATGGATATTTGACATAGACATTTGACATGGATATTTGACATAGACATTTTGACATGATTTACATCTTGACATAAACGCTTTGACATATTATTCAATACATTTGACAATTGGTTTAAACATAGACTTCTTACATTGGTTTGGTTTGATTAAGTGATTAAGTAACTATGCGTGTGTAATATGATACAAGCATGGTGGATACGCCGCTGGTACTTCCTATATATAAGTGTTTGTATGGTATTACATGGCGTAACGTTATTTGAATCATTTCAGTTTGAGACATAGAACATTTTATACAAATAACATACTTTTCACAAGACATTGATTTACAAAACAACTTATCTTATACAAACACATTTTTTTACATGGTCATTTATTTAACCTGACAATTACTTATACATATCATCTGATCTTATTGTTTTCAAATGATTTACAAGACAAAGCAAATAACAAGGTTCATGACTAAACATTTTCTCAAACAAAAGTCATGAATCTTATTTTCACAAAACCTATGTATCTCACAGGCATTTTTATGCTGACGTACCTATTTTCACATGTGTTTTCAGGTGCTTTTCCATAGGATGTTGTTCATGATACTAGGGCGGACCTGTGCCTTAGAGACTTTAAAAGAAGATAGACTATGTTTAATTATGTTCTGAACTCTTAATTTACTGTTTCGAGTCAATGTAACACCCTTGTTTAATAAATAAAATACACTTTGTGTGCCATGGTTATGAGACAATTAATTCTGTCGCGACACGCCCCGATGTTTCCGCCGCGATTTGTTGTTTTACGCGGTCGGGGTGTGACATTAACTGTTTTAAACTACCCTCGCACTCTCAACAACTCGACGAAACACTAACAACTCGATGAAACACTAGATGTTTCGTCATCAACAACTCGACAAAAGACAAACTTGACGAACCAGGGAGTTTCGCCGCCCCTTTTGTTGTTTCTTCGCCAAGATGGGCTTTTGGCCCAAATACGGTTCGGCTATATATATTTACACACTGTACATAGAGTTTTATTTAGCGAAACCCTAGTTCTCTCTTCACCTAGTGACGGCAACAAATCCTTTACGAAACACCATCTTCTCTGTTCGATTTTTCTCTAAGCACGCATTCGGTGTTCTAGCACGAGACTACATCCTATATCGGTTAGTCGGTTTGTACCCACTGTTGGGTTTTTCACATGTTTATCAAAGTATTTTATCCATATAAAATAAAAACGCAGCAGAAATTATTATTTAAAACATGTTACTTACAAGATATAAAACTCATTTTATATGTAAAACCCAATCCCGGATCCATATACGAACATGCATGCTATCAAAATAAAAACACAACCATAGAGTGTTTAGAATACTACCTTCCAAGGAGTAAAGGATATGAAGAAGATAGCACCTCTCCCACAAAGTTCACTAATGGATAATCTATTTCGAGGCAATTTTATTTTTGATGATGGAGGATAATGACTCTTGTTGGTTATGTTTGTTTTGTCTACTAAGCATTTTTTCATGATGTAAAGTAGACTAGGTTTTGAGGTGTCTTAGGTAATTTGTTTTTGGCTTACATATATGGGGCATGTCCTGTATATGAACTAATGTGGAACTCATCCTCACTACTTGTACTTATTTGCGGTTGTTTTAATAGAATCATCGGGGTAACCCTTTACCCAAAAAAAAGGATATGAAGAAGATGATGCTTCTTGAACGGTTGCCTTCAAGTGTAGAAGACCTCAAGCTTGTATACCCCAAGCCTTCCAACAAACACCTTATGTTTAGCTAGGATTTTGTACACTAATAACTCAAAATTGAAACCCTCTTGAAACCATCATATGGCCGAAAATTAGAAGGACTATTTTGAGTTCTTGCACTTGATTTTACAAACTTGAAAACCCTCTTTGAACACCCATCTTAGCCGAAAATTAGAGAGTATTTTTCTAGAGTTTTTCAAGTTCTATCTTGCAAAAATGATCATGGAATGTTTAAGTCTTGCAAGTGTTGAGAATAATAACTGTATGCTGAGTCAGTTCTGAATAATAACTCTAAAAAGGTAAACTTTCGGAATCTTGCTAGTGTTGAGAAACAAGATGGATGTTATGTGGTTCTTCCCCGGGATTCGGTTAGGGCTGTTCAGGAAAAGCTTGCTAATACGTTATATGGATACTTTTTAGGTGATCGAGTAGCCTACCCGGTTGTAGAGTATTTCGTTCGTAATAATTGGAAGAAGTTTGGATTACAAAAATCAATGATGAATGCGAATGGCTTTTTCTTTTTCAAATTTGCGGATCAATCAGGCATGATGAGTGCTTTAAAAGCTGGCCCGTGGATTATTCGGTCACAACCCTTATTTTTGAATGTCTGGTCAGCTTCTACAAAGCTCGAGAAAACGGAAGTTAAACAGTTACAATTATGGGTTAAGATCCATGATGTTCCCATTGCTGCATACACGGAAGACGGGTTAAGTCTTATAGCAACGGCGATAGATGAACCGAAAATGTTAGATTCGTATACTACGAATATGTGTATGGATGCTTGGGGGAGGAGTAGCTATGCTCGTGCTCTTATTGAGATTTCTGCTGAAAATGATTTTAAAGAAGAGTTAGTTATTGTTGTTCCAGATCTGGATGGAGATGGGTTCGTTAAACAAAAGTTGTATGTTGAATATGAGTGGAGTCCATATCGATGTAGTCAATGTTGTGTCTTTGGTCATTCTGATAAAGGATGTCCGAAACAAATCAGGTCTAATTTGAAACATGGGAACATGGGAAATACCGGAAACAAACATAAGGAGGTAGCTAAAATCATGGACCGGGGAAGAACATGGTTGACGATGATGGTTTTACAACAGTGGAGGATAAAAAGGTGGCAAAGAGATCGGGTTTTCCCGTTAATAAACAGAAACAAAAGTTTGAATACAGACCTATTGGAAATAAATCGGATGGAGGTACCAAGAAGGTTGATAAACCGCCTACGTTTGTGTCTAATAATCCTTTTGATGCTTTAAGGGATAATGTTGGGGAGTCGAGTAAATCTGGTCGGGACATGGGGGATGGTTTCGAGAGCTCTGATGATGAGGAGGTGATGGATGGATACAATGAAACTAACGAATTTCTTAAGGAAGATTCAGCTCATGATTTCAATAAAAAAGGGGCAAGCACTCCTTCTTCCAAGGTGATTAAATGATTAGTTTCGCTGTTTGGAATGTTAGGGGCTTGAACCGGCCGCTAAAACAGAATGAGGTTCGTCACGTGGTTAAAAATAATAAGCTAAGTTTGTGTGCAATCTTAGAGTCTCATGTGGATATGGACAATCTTCGTAAAGTTTGTAACGTGGTATTTAGGAGATGGGATTGGACATCAAATGGGGGTTGTTGTAAGAAAGGCGCTCGCATAATTTTAGGGTGGGATCCTACGGAGGTGGATGTTGTGGTTATTGCTCAGACGGATCAAGTTTTACATACCCAGGTTTTGTGTAAAACTAACAAGAGAATGGTTTTTTGCTCGTTTGTCTATGCTGCAAATTTTTTTGGGTAAAGGGTTACCCCTGGTGAATTTTATAAAGAATCAAAGAACAGGGTGCGACAAGAGTTTGACACACACTACTAGGCTTGACAGGACAAACCTAGACAACCAAGAACCAAACAAAACACACACGGCCATACCAAACTAAACAACCCGAAAACAACAAAACCAAGCAACTACAAAACACTAGCAAACTAAAATCGCAATCAGCCCGGTTCGCCTTCTTTTACTCCCCATACTTCCAAAAGCTTCCGATAATTGATGTCTCGTCCGATCTTGAAACCCATTATACGAAGCCGCACCACTTCCACGATAAGCTGAGCCACCAACGCTTCCTTCCTGTGTATGTTGGAAAACAGCCGGTTATTCCGTTCTTGCCATATAAAGTATGTAGACGCAGCTACCACAAGCTTACATACAATGTGTTCCAGTTTCTTCGAACTCGCATTCAACTCTATCCACGCCATAATTGAACTCCATGAGTCGTTAACATTTACCATATCAACTTTTTTCTTTACAATACTCCAAACCTTGGCCGCAAAAGAACATTGAAAGAACAAATGATCTCTTGAATCTCGTCCATAATTACAAAGGGGACAGCACATAAGACGTAAATTTGTTTCACTCCCCGCTTCCCAAACTGCCAACCTATCTTGCGTTTTCAGCTTATTCTTCAGAACTAACCAAAAATGAAAAGAATGCCTTGGAATGCATTGGCCATACCACACCATATCCACCCAAGCCACCTTACTATCCCTAACCCGTAAATTATTCCAAGCTTCCCACGAGCTAAAATGAACAATTTTACCTTCCACAGATTTCCATCCCAGTCTGTCTACCGAATCAGGAACAAGAGGTTGATCCATAACATTTATGAGTACTGGAAATAAATCATACCATGCCTGAGGCCATCGCCAGTTGCCATTAGCGTCTACCAGCTCCGCAACAGTAGTTTGCAAATTAAAACCCGCTTGAGCAATTCTCCTTGGCGTTATGAAGTTACGGATGGGACTGCACGAACACCAATTATCACTCCACACATTTGTCTGAGACCCACTCCCAATCAACTTCCAAACATACGGTCTAACCAAAGGACGAATAGATAAAATCTTTCGCCAACTCCAAGTCATATTACCACGACTTGGAATCTCCCAGAAATTTCTACCTTTTATCTTGTAAGAATGGATCCATTTTACCCACAGGGATTCCCGATTACTAATAATGCTCCAAATATGCGTCATCATAAGAGCTTTGTTCACATCTGAAATATTTCGGATTCCAAGACCTCCCTCCTCCTTAGGCAGACAAACATCCTTCCATGCTACTTTTGACCGAATACTCCCAGGAGTCCCCCCATTCCATAGAAACCTTCGCATTCTCTTTTCTAGATCCTTCACTATACGCTGCGGCAAAATAAATACCGAGGCCCAAAACGTATACATAGCTGCAAGCACAGAATTAAGGAGCTGCAATCGACCCGCAAATGATAACAATTTAGACATCCAATTATCAATCTTCCTCTCCATGCGTTCCACTAGAACCCGACAATCTATAAAAGATAACTTAGTAGAGATTAAAGGAACCCCGTGGTAACGAACCGGGAGATCACCCTCACGAAAAGGCAACAGACCCAGAATCTCCTCTTTTACACGCCTTGGAACATTGTAGAAAAAAATCGTACTCTTAGGCAAGCTAGGGACCAGACCCGAAACACTAGAAAATTTCTCCAAAACATGCCGAATAAGTTGAACCGATCCCGTATCCCCATTCACAAAAACAAATAAATCATCAGCAAAAGAGACGTTGATAATCTTTTGTTTAGAACAGTGACTGTGGAACTTGAAATCAGGGTTTAAAGCCATCTTTTGAAACATGAGAGATAGCACCTCCATAATCAACGTGAAAAGATACGGGGACATAGGATCACCTTGACGAAGCCCCCGTTTCCCTGAAAAATAACCATGCAACTCACCATTTACACTAATCGAATAGGAAACCGTTGTGACACACGCCATAATCCAAGAAACCATTTTCCGGTGAAAACCGAACCGGTATAAAATAGCTTCTAAAAACGACCAGCTTACAGTATCATAAGCTTTCTGAATATCAATCTTCAAAGCACACCTCGGAGGACCACGTTCCACATGATAATTATGCATCAGCTCTTGCGTAATAAGGATATTATCAGATATCTTTCTACCAGGAACAAACGCCGACTGGTTGATATTCACAAGCGTTCCCAAGCCCCCCTTCAACCGATCAGTGATTATTTTGCTAATACACTTGTATATCACATTGCAACAAGATATTGGCCTGTAATCAAGAACCGTATTTGGGGTATCAATCTTTGGCACCAATGCTAATATCGTATGATTAATTTGCTTTAGAATTTGGCCATTATTAAAGAATTCACACACCGCCTTTGTCACTTCACCGCCCACAATATTCCAGGCATTTTTAAAAAAAGCTGAAGTGTATCCGTCCGGACCTGGGGCCTTATTCTCACCTATACTGAACATGGCCTGTTTAACTTCATCATCAGTAACCTGTCTCACCATATTCTCCGCCACATTCTGTTGCAAAACATTAACAAACAAATCTGCATCATCTAAGCTATTCACTTGATCTTCCATACCCATGAAACCTGAATAATGAGTTAACAAAGCAGACGCTACATCCACTCCCTCATACTGGTTTCCATTCGTATCCTTAATGCAACTGATTTTATTTCTAGCATTCCTACTCTTCACACAATTATGAAAATAGGAAGTATTTGAATCACCCGCACATAACCATTGCACTTTAGATTTTTGCTTCAAGAAACACTCCTCATCATAAACCGCTGATTTGAAATCTCGCAAACATATAGTTTCCGAAGACCGAATAGCAGCATCAAAAGGATGAGCTTCCACCTGTTTTTGAATCTGGTCCAGCTCATTCCGTAAATCAGTAACTCTCTTATGGAGATTACCTTGATTACGCAATATTCTTCTAAAGTGTGGTTTCAAACTCTTCATTTTCTTAACCACAGAAAACATGGTAGCTCCCTCCACGGTTTTGTTCCATTCAGACACAACAACTTGGCTAAACTCAGGCTTTGTGACAATAAAATTTGGGAATTTAAACGATTTAGGACGAACCGTAGATATAGAAAATAACTTCAGGATAGCAGGAGCATGATCTGAAACCCGAAAAGGCTGAAACATAGCATAAGCATCCGAGAAAGGGTTCTTTGGCATAATCTTCGTGCGCATAAGGGCCTAGTTCATGACAAGCCTTGGGTTATTTTGGGAGATTTTAACTCTGCTCTTAATCTTGAGGATAGATCTTTTGGTTGTTCTTCTGTTTCCTCAGGTATGCGTGAATTTAAAGAATGTGTTGAGGATATTGATGTGTTTGATATCAAACGAACAGGTTTTCACTACACTTGGACCCAAAAACCCAAAAGGGGTGTCGGTTTACTGAAAAAGATTGATAGAATCTTGGGTAATGCTGTTTTTCCTAGTTCGTTTCCTCAGTCGGTTGCTGTGTTTTCTCCTTATGGTATTTCGGATCATTGTTTGTGTGTGTTGAAGATGTTATCGGCTGAAAAGACTAAACCGAAACCATTTAAGTTCGCAAATTTCTTAGTACATAAGCCTGGCTTTCTGGATCTTGTAAGCTCTAAGTGGAATGTTAATGTTGATGGGGTTCACCAGTTTCGCCTTGTTAAAAAACTTTCTCTAATGAAGTCCCCTCTTCGAGCTCTATTATTTCAACAAGGGAATCTTCATGATAAGGTTGCGAATTTAAGAGGAAATCTGGAGGCTATACAGCGTGACATTGATAGGGATCCGATGAATGAATCTTTGCGTACTAAAGAAGCAGTTATTCTTCGTGATTTTCAGGAGGCGTCGCTTGATGAGGAAAGATTCCTTAAGCAGAAGTCCAAAGTTGAATGGCTTCGTGCTGGTGATGCTAATACGGCTTATTTTCACACATCGCTTAAGTGTAGAAATCACATTAATCGGATTGAGGCTATTTCTGATTCTAGTGGAAACCTGTTTGAGGGTGATAAGGTGGCGGAAGCTTTTGTTAATCATTATGAGCACTTTCTAGGATGTGAAGTTCAAATTACTTTGGTTCCTTCTCCTGATCTTTTTTGTAATAAGTTGAATCTGGAGAGTGCTAATCATATGGTTCGGCCGGTTACGTTGGAGGAAATTAAGGCCGCTATGTTTTCGATTGGGAATGATAAAGCTCCGGGGCCGGATGGTTATACATCTGCTTTTTTCAGGAGTACTTGGCAAATAGTGGGGAGTGATGTTTCGAATGCTATTATGGATTTCTTTAACACGGGGAATCTACTTCAGCAACTTAATCACACGTTAGTCGCTTTGGTTCCAAAGGTGTCATCTCCTACCTACATTACTGATTATCGTCCTATTTCGTGCTGTAATGTTATATTTAAATGTATTAGTAAGGTGTTGGCGGATCGTTTGAAGGGCTATTTGAATGAGATTGTCAGCATTAATCAATCAGCTTTTGTTCCGGGTCGGAAAATCTCCGATAATATTCTTCTTACACAGGAATTAATGCATAATTATCATCGTGATTTTGGGCCTCCTAGATGTGCTTTTAAAGTTGATATCCAAAAGGCTTATGACACGGTGGAGTGGAGTTTTCTTAAAACGGTTTTACTTGGGTTCGGGTTTAATAGCATTATGGTTCACTGGATAATGTTATGTGTGTCTACAGCTTCTTATTCGGTTTGTGTTAATGGGAATGTTCATGGTTATTTCAAAGGTAAAAGGGGTCTAAGGCAGGGTGACTCACTGTCCCCTTATCTTTTTACCCTAGTGATGGAAGTCTTGACGTGCATTCTGAATCAAGTGACAAGAATTGATACTTCTTTTCGGTTCCATAATAAATGTGAGAAGTAGAAAATTGTTAACCTGTGTTTCGCGGATGATTTATTCCTTTTCGCTAGGGGGGATGTGGCTTCGGCTAAGTGTGTTATGCTCTCCCTCACAAACTTCACTCAAATGTCGGGATTAGTCCCTAGTATTCAGAAGAGCACATGATTTTTCTGTAATGTTCCAAATCATGTCAAAAGAGAGATTTTGAATATTTTGCCGTTTGTGGAGGGTACGTTGCCAGTCAGATATTTGGGGGTCCCACTTATTTCTTCTAGGATTTTATACAAAGATTGTAGCATTCTTGTGGAGCGGCTTGAATGCCGGATTGATAATTGGAAGAATAAAATGTTGTCTTTCGCAGGTAGACTTCAACTTATTATTTCGGTTCTTTCATCGCTGCATGTCTACTGGTCTTCGGTTTTTATATTACCAGCTAGGGTAGTTAAGGAGTTGGAAACTAAAATGCGGAATTTTCTTTGGGCTCAATCTTCTTCTAAGCGTGGTAGGGCGAAAGTTTCATGGAGCTCTGTGTGTGTGCTGAAAACTGAAGGGGGTTTGGGGATTCGACGTATAGCTGATTTTAATAAAGCTCTTATGGTTTCGCATATTTGGAGTATTCTAAGTAATCGTCATTCGTTATGGGTTGCTTGGATCCACTCTTATCGGTTAAAAGGTCGGAGTTTTTGGGACCATAAGATTCCGGCTACTTGTTGCTGGAGCTGGAAAAAGATGGCCCAACTTCGGCCTTTGTTACGTCAACATGTTTGGTCTATGATTGGTGATGGCAGAAGTACCTCAGCTTGGTTTGACACTTGGAGCAGCATTGGTCCGTTATGCAATTTTTTGTCTCCAAGAGTTATTACCCGAGAAGGATTCTCTCTAAGTGCTACAGTTGCGGATGTGTCTCCTAATGGTTCTTGGATTTGGCCGTTAGCTTGGAGGGTGTAACACCTGTGCCTCCACGGCCATCAAACAAATACCGAACCAATGAAATACTATATTTCATACTTGGGATTTGTAAAAATATGTGTATCATTCTGCACATATCAATTCTCGTTCAATTCCAAACTCTAAATTCACTTTCTGGAAGGTTATACGCGCACCGATGCGTAGATATAACCAGTTTAATGCAACAAACACTCCGGAATAGTGAAATAGGCTTAACATACCTTAAATAACCTTTACATAACTTAGAAATAAGTTTTGAAGGCTTTGGTATGGCAAAAACAAGTTAATTCGCTTACAGGGACTAAATATGACAAACTGCGAAAGTATGTCAATTTGAACTGTAACGAACATTCCGGAACATGACCATAAGTTAAACACACCTTAGATATCCTTTACATAGCTTAGAAATAGGCTTTGAGGGGTTTGGTGTGCTAAAATAAACTTTTGGGTCATTCAGGGACTAAAAGTGTCAAAAAGTGCACAAGTTTGCACTTTTGCCCATAACTTACGTTCTGAATACATCCGGACATCCAAAAATTTATGTAAGCATGACTACATTATATTTTAGTGTTCGCCTTAAGAAAAATCCATTCGTCGCGTCATTTGGATCGTTTTTCGCGCTTATGCGCATTCCGTCGTAATTAAGCGAACATCGCGATCGTACGGCCAAACGAACCGACATCCGAGATATTTTTGAGCATGTTTTGAGTTCCCTATACTTTAACTTCATTTTAGAGCCTTGAAATGAGGTTAACGGGGTTCAAACGCATCAAAAATCGCTTAAACGGGCTGCAGGGACTAAACCTGTCATTTTGAAACATTTCTGATACAGGAGGGTCAGTGGCGTAGCGCGACTGCCTAGGCCTTCACCGTCGCGCTACGCGACTGCCTATTCTGGGGCAGAAACATGCAGAAACTTCATTTTTCGCATTTTCGGGACCAGATTCGATGTATCGACAGCTGTTCACAGCTGTTACCCACTCCTAATCACTTTGCCACATGTTGATCTCTTATGGTGAGTGACCAAATGAGCCACCATAAGGTTCCGACAAGTGTACACATGAGATTAAGGCACGATATTCGACAAACGATCCTAACGGTGGACCGTTTACTATAAATACCCCATCACCCCCAACCTCATTACTTACAAGAATCTGATCTATTTGACTCTAAGTTGGAACCATTGTTTCATACCTGAGTTATTGTGATCACGATTAGCATTCGGGGACCCTTCGTAAGTATTCTTTCGTTCTTTTCCTTATTTTACTGCTTTTCGAGTCAGAAAGTCAAACTTTGTTTGACTTCCAGCGTTGACCAGTAATGGTCAATGCGAAGTTCGTTTGAACTTCGCAACGTGATTGTAATCACGATGGTCATAGTCCCTTGGGACTATGCCTACTGATTACCACGTTGTCTAGGGTCGTAGGGTAAGCGATCTAATAAATCGCTTATACCTCGAACCCGACCCAGTTTGGTCGATCATTAGGATCCGACCAAATACTTTGGGTGACCATAGTAGGTAGGGAATAACCTTCCGAGGTTATACCCTATGGTCACATCGTTTAAGTAGTTGTATGATAGGTAGTTTATATGCCTTAGGTAAATTACCAGAATACCCTTTTCATGTATAATTGGTAATTAAGCATATGTAACCTAAACCTTTGTCATATAACTGATTATTAAACATGTTTAGGCATATAATACTTGTCATAGGACTAGTTAGGCGGTCCGAACGCGTTTCACGCGAACGACGCGTTAAAGTAGCATAAGCTACCTAAACGGGTCGTAATGGGTCGTATACAATTAGGTTAAGTTTCATTTAGTATGTAGGCTTTGTTAAACCATATCACACGAGTCTCCACACTCGTTTGGTTTACAAACCCTAATGCTACCCAGTCTTCCGATTTAGGTCCGGTTATTTAACATAGTTACCTATATTAGGTGCCGTTTGATTCCGAGATCTCTAGCACTGTTTGGTGGTTATCTTTAGACAACTGAGCAATCTCAAGTGAGTACATAGACCCCTCTTTTACTGTTTTCCAAACTGTTTTGGGGTGGAACACATGTGCCTACTTGTTACTTTCCTGCTTTCCTGTTTTCACATCATATACCGACTATGTTTGTTAGTACATTATAGTACATGATTTCATTACTTTTCTGCTATGTATGTTGACTGATAACATGCTAAGCACATTGATTTACATGACTTTTCTGCTATGTATGTTGACTGATAACATGCTAAGCACATTGATTTACATGACTTTTCTGCTTTGTATGTTAACTTAGCATACTTAGTACATCATTTTACATTGCATCTCTGTTGCATATGTTCCAGTAACATATGGACACATTGTTTTACAACTCTACCTTGTATGTTTACTCTAGCATACTAGGTACATTATCTTCATCTCATGCTTACATTTTGGTATGACATTTGGTTTGTTTAACGGGTCTATATAACATTCATTAACATTTGCTACGCCGCTCGGTAGTAGGTAGTGGTACCATAGGACTTGACAAATCCCGTTCCGGACATCCCAGGGAAAGGGGATGAAAGGAATGACCGAATCCGAATACATATTCTCTTGATAACTCACTTTTACATAGTTATCCGGCTGTCTCAAGGCTTGAATGTTTGCGTTTAACATACTGCATAAGTGTTTGTATCAGTAAAGCATGCATTATTCTACAAAACATAACTTTGATTTAAACCAAGTTTTACTTCAATACTTTGTTTTGTTCATTTTTATTTATGGTTTAAGTAGTCTAAATTTTACTTACCATACATATCATTTTGGTTATATATTACTTGACTACTTTTGGACTATCAACATTTGACATGGTTTATACAAGGACTTTTGACTATTGGTTTAAACATAGACATTTGACATGGATATTTGACATAGACATTTGACTTGGATATTTGACATAGACATTTTGACATGATTTACATCTTGACATGAACATTTTACATTGTTTGGTTTGGTTTGATTAAGTGATTAAGTAACGATGCGTGTGTAATATGATACAAGCATGGTGGATACGCCGCTGGTACTTCCTATATATAAGTGTTTGTATGGTATTACATGTCGTCACGTTATTTGAATTATTTCAGTTTGAGACATAGAACATTTCATACAAATAACATACTTTTCACAAGACATTGATTTATAAACAACTTATCTTATACAAACACATTTTACTTGGTTATCCATTTAACCTTACATTTATTTATACTTATCATCTGATCTTATCGTTTTTCAAATGATTTAAAGACAAGGCAAATAACAAGGTTCATGACTAAACATTTTCTCAAACATAAGTCATGAATCTTATTTTCACAAAACCTATGTATCTCACAGGCATTTTTATGCTGACGTACCTATTTTCACATGTGTTTTTCAGGAGCTGTTGCATAAGATGACCAAGATACACATAGGCAGACTTGGGCTTTAGTGACAATAAAAGATGCAAGACTAGTTAATTATGTTGAAATTCCTTGTTTGTTAAGACATTGTAACACTTTTAATCAATAAAACGAAACTTTAATATCCATGGTTGTGAAACATTAATTCTGTTACAACACTCCCCGATGTTTCCGCCACGTTTTGTATGTTCTACGTGGTCGGGGTGTGACAGAAAAGATGGTATCAGAGCCAATGGTTATAGGGAATTAGGTTATTAGTAATTAGTAATGCTTTGACCTAGTCTATAACCTTCTTAGGACCCTAACGCGAGTTTACTTGCGTTTAGTCATAAAACAATACTGTCACCTATCCTTAGGCGACAACCACAACAAGAACATAAATTTCAAAACCGCTTTGAAAACTAATCATCTGTTCTAGGATGATTGATTACTAGGTTTTGAACCCTCTATTGTAAGGTTTTGAACTCTCTATTATATGGTTTTGAACCCTTTGAGTTTTCAAAATCTCGTCAAGGTTTTGGGTTTTTAATAATGTGAACACGTGCAAACTGGAAGGGTGAATGCCTGTATTCTGGGTTTTCTGGCTAGGCAAGCACTTCGTATACATCTCATCAGACGCGAGACCAGTTGTGCTTACCTGGGAATTCTTGGGATGAGTGTTCACTTATAGGCGAGCATGTCTTCGCGATACATTATTTTTTTTACCCATTTACTTTGATTAGTCACCGTCTCATTTGTTTGCCTTAGGTAACAAACAAATGATCGCAATCTTCATGCGTTATCATTCTGTTTTGATTGTCCAATAATCTTTCACCTGTTTCTCCCTATGCCTTTCTTTTTCTTCAAGAATGTCTCTTCATCACGATGACGCCCAGATATCTGAGCAAGCAGCCAAATTCGCTCAGCGAATAGGCGAAGTAGTCCTGAAGACTGTGGAATTAGTTACTGCCATGTATCGTCTCCTGGATGAAGCCACTCAAGAGTCACCAAGACAGGCAGGACCTAGTCAGGTGACAACACCATCAGCCAATAAACCAATCGAGGAATCAAAGACCATGGATGAACAACCCCCTAAGAAGTCAAAGAAGCGAAAGGCTTCTCAGAACTTCGCCATTGTCGCTCACAATGGTCAAGCCTTCCCCAACCAACCAGCTCAACCCCCTGCTAGGAAGTCATACAATGGAACTGCACTCTTGTGCAACCAATGTAACCTTCATCATCACCCTTGTGTGAAGTGCCGCAAATGTCAGATTTGTGGACTTATAGGTCATACAGCAAGGGTTTGCCCAACTACAGCTGTACCAAATCAAGTTGGCGACACTCCTGCTCAAGCTCGTTTCTCACGAGGGCTTTGCTATAACTGTGGCGAGATGGGCCATTTCCTAAGGGATTGCCCAAAGCTTGCTAAGGCAAATCTGACCCACTACAGAAACCGATGCCCAAAGCTTGCTAATGCAAATCCGACCCACGGATGAGCATTCAGCTGAACAAAGGATGTTGCTGTCTTATGCCTTTGTTTCTTTTGTTTTCGTGTATTGTGAAACAATATGTCTCGTTCATAAATAAAAGTTGTTGTTCACAATTCTGATATACAAGTATAATTACATGTGTGTATGACTTTTCCTATGATACCTACATCAAGGAACTATGTTCCTTACAAACTACTCTTGTGATTCTCTCTTTCAAATGATCGCTCATGATTCCTTCGAAAATTTTAAGTACTCGTTTCATTCTAAGATACGAAGTACAGAAAATAAAGTGAAATTATGAGTAATCATGCTTCTGCACATCAGTGCCTTTGAAATCCTTGGTTAAATAACTAAGGGTGTTTTCAAATCTCATACCCATCACGTTTTAATTTTTCAACATACACAGTACCAGTATTTCAAAACAATCTTCATGATCTCAAAACATTTCATATAGTTTGAAAACAATTTTTCTAGATGCATTGTCTATGTTATTTCAAAAACATTGGCCATGTTATCAAAACCAACCTTTCTAATTTCAAAATATTTCATATAGTCTGAAGACAATATTAATGTAACAACCTTGATTTTCAAACATGTACTTGTTTGATACACACATCATATTTGAAATGAAATCTGTTTGATTCATGCTTTGTTTTATGCCCTTACATGCTTATACCAATACAAACATGTGAAACAATTACAATCTTGTTGAGTTTTATGCTATTAAACAAGACTACACAAACTATAAGGGCCTATTATGACATTTTGTGAAACTACAATTTGAAGGATCTAATTTTCATTCCTTGAAACTTGCTTGAAAACGTTGATTTAAAGTCCGAGGACTAAAACCATCATTTTTAGAATCTTGTAAGTTCGGGTTAAAATGTAAATATTGAAAACTCAAAAGTTTAGGGTCCTAATTGTCATTTTTGATACTTATATTTATTTTGAAATAAAAGTATAAGGACCATTTGGTCATTTTGTGAAAGTTATACTCCAGGGACTGTTTTGGACATTTGGAAACTATTTTAACCTAAAAATCCTAACCGGGTTAGATGCATTATAAAGGATTTCTATTAGAAAGGACTAACCTAGTTAGTCTTCCCAGTTAACTACTTCAGGGACCAATTCTATCATTTTCAAAACTGTTTTAACCAGAAACTCTAACCCAGTTAGCTTTTATATAAGGGATTTTAAAACAAAAAAATTAACTCAGTTAACTGTTATGTTAACTGTTACAGGGACCATAGGTAACAATAATGAAACCGCAGGGACTAAGTGTAAATTTTTGATTTTAAAAACATAAAAAGGGTTTAAACCCTATCGAACCGGCCACAACTAGGATCGAACTCGAGACCTCAACGATAACAAACAACATCACAACCACTCGGCCGGGCATGCCACATCCGTTTATATATAAGATCTTAATTCATATATTCACACACTAGGATTTTAATATTATTATTTCAAATCTGAAACCGGAAACCACGTCTGTTCACCGGTTTTCAACCCATTCCCACTCATTATTGTTTATTCGATCCGACAACATCACCAACTCGTTACCAATTTTTTTTGCCAAATTATTCTCACATTAGTTAGACATATTCGGTACATTATTACCTTTAACCGAAAGTTTTTATAAAAAAATGAAAACCGAACAATCCCACTAAGATTTGTCGAATCTAAGATCAAATTGAAGGGCTATATAAGCTCATTAACTTCATACGATCATCCTACACCTTTCAAATTACACAAACACATCGAAAAGTGCCGGAAACCGAACCTGCAACTTAGCCGGAACAGTACCGTCGCCGGAATCCACTTCTTCTTCGAATTTCATCGATACCGGATCGGTTATACTCGTCCAATCAGTATGTTCATACTTATTTAATATTTCTGCAAGTTTAATTCGATTATAATCCTGTTTTGAATCAGAATCGGGCGGGTTTGACTTCGGGTTGACTGGTTTGGGGAGGAAGACAATGAATAGTACCTTGTTTTCTTTTTATTTAAACTGTTTTATTCAAAAATTTATATTAAATCGAGATTAATCAGTTAAAGTCTAAAATTTTTAACATAAGTATTTTACATGCTGATTCTTTTACTAACAATATAAAACTTGCAAAAATATTTATAAAACCAATTTTTATATTTTTAAAACAGATTTATACTTTAAAATTCATATTAAATCCGATTTTCAGAAATAAAATCTGAAAATTTTATGATACTTATTTTATATGTTGTACATTACAGAAATAATTTTATTACTAATATTTCATGTAATTCTGTTATTTTTATAAATAAATCAGTATTTACACTATAAAAATATAGTTTGATTTAACATATTTAAATTAAATAACTATATAATTTTTATCTGAAATTATTTTTATGATATTACATACATTATTCTGAGTTTATATAAATTTTGTCACTGTTTTATTATTTACAGTTTATATTACATAATTAAATCAGTTAAGTTATTTAATTAAAACTTAACAGTTTTATTTATATAATTATACAAACTCTGCCCGAAAATATTTTATAACAAAACACATAATTTTCTGGGTTTATAAAATTTCTGAAACTGATTTGTTACTTACATATTATTTTAATAACTAAAACCATATAAACCATTATTATTATTTTAACCTTTTATTCCAAATTATTTATATAAAAATATTCAAAGACTCTAATAATTACTGTAAATCAGTAATATTACAAATTAATAATCAAAAATGTTATTTTTAATTATTCTGATTTAAATTAATTATTTGATAATTAATCATATAATTATCATAAACAAAATGCTTATTATTTATCGAATAATTATATACTTTTGTACTTCTAAATTCAATTATAAAGTTATAAATTAATTATATCACTTGTACAATATTTTACCAATAATCATTATAATTAATTACGTTATTTATTTATACTAATTAATTGTATTTGATTTATTATTACAAATGTTTATATTAAAGCAATTACATATCTTTGCAATTTTATTATTTATGTTAAATTAATATTTTTCATAAATAATTCCGTTACATCATATTCATTTTCCGAGTCCTCTTGTTAGGTTATCCAAATCACATAATTACCATTTAAACAAAAATCCTATAGATTTAGGATTTCCGATTATCCAATTAAACATTATTGTTGATACATATTCCATATTGTTACATGTTAAATCAATTAGAGTGACGTGGAATCTTATTCCCAAGAACTCTCACACTTTGCATAATTGTTTGGACTTAACCGAAATCAAGGTGAGTTCATAGTCCCTTTTTACATTATTTTCGGGATGATACATATGTTACAATGTGATACAAACTATTTGCTATACATGGTTTCCCCGATTGTTTTTGCATTTGCTTAATACTTTGTTGTTTACTTTAAGAAGTTTACGTTCATTAACATGTACTTGCCCATCGGTTGTATTATAGCGCTATAGGATTGACGCCCCATTTCACTTCTCAAACTATTGTTGTGATATTGATAACTATTGTTGTGGCATTGATAACTAATGTGAAACTTAGAAGTGAAGTGATATTACCGTGTTACGTCATAACGCAGGCTTGAATGTACCACTAAGTAAATACATGTATTACTCTTTTGCTATAAAGACATATCGACAACCACTTTTTGTTGAAACTATATCTATATCACATTGACAATTTTTGCAGAAACAAAACCTATGAATTCACTCAACCGTTTGTTGATCCTTTTACTCCTAACATATGTTTCAGGTGACAATGTTTGATGACATGATTTGCAAGAATATTTTACATAAGATTGATTCAAGACTTATGCCTTAGACTAAATCCGAAATCAAGTGTAACTGTTATGTTGTATTTTTATTTATGTACAAGAATTTCTTTTGGATTTGAATGCAATCTATTTAATTGAACCTTAATCATATTTCAACTTAATTTAAACTCCATGTGCTCAAATGCATTCTATCAAGTTTCGTGACACCTTTGGCTTTTCCGCCTTCGGCCGGGGTGTTACAGATTGGTATCAGAGCCATGGTTATAGGGATTTAGGTTATTAGAAATTACTTTTGACCTAGACTATAACTACCTAGGACACTTTTCCATTAGAAACTCTTCCGTTATCTTTGCCTTTGACTTCATCACTATCCTTACCCTTTGTAACCAAAACCTCTTCACTATGAATTTCATCTTTAGACTCTCTAAGTTACTTAAATACTCATCACCTATCCTTAGGTGATTATTTTCAAAACCTCTTCTGATTTTTAGTTCTCATCAAAGTCTTGGGCTCTAATAACGAACTCGTGCAATCTGGAAGGGTGGATGCCTGTATTCTGAGTTTTCTGTCTAGGCAAGCACTTCGTATATATCCTAACTCGAAGGACCAGTTGTGCTTACCTGGGAATTCTTGGGATGAGTATCCACTTATAGGCTAAAGCATGACTTCACCAAGTTATAAGAACCCAACTACTTTGACTTGTCATTGATGTCATTTATTCGTGGAATAAATGATATCCATCTTGTTACGTGTTTTCTTTGATCCTCATTGATTTTATGAAACTACATTACCCCATTATGAAATCACTATAATCTTTTTTCCAGAAAATGCCTTCATGACGAGACACACGTTTGCCTACCTGGGAACTACCGATGAGAGTACAGTATGCCTATCGGCTCAAGGCATGTTACCCTAATTCAAAAGAATATTTTTTTTTCTTTTCTCCGTTTCAGAACAATCCAAGCCCTAATCAACCTACGTTGTACTATTATCAAATTATTACGATACGATTCCCTCTTTTTCAAATTCAAAATTTTCTCGAGACCATACCTGTCAGATTCAAATTTTCAAACTAGCTGTAGGACGTAGCAGGGAAGCTCTAACCGATCACATGGTGTAATCCGGAATCTCCTTATCTATATAAGAACCTCACTACACGAGCTAATCTACACAAGAACTACAAACTTCTGATATAACTCAACACATACCCAAACCTTTCTTAGTTCAACAAAACCCCATATTCAAATGGCAAATCTCCTAGCAGCGTATGCTGAATCTTCAAATGCCGCAAACATTCATCCTTTCCTTCAGTTTACTAAATTACACTATCAAGAGAGGTATCAAAAACTCAAGCATCATGAAGTTCTTAATATTAGTGGTATTGATTGGCAACATATGGGAATGATTGATCCCAGTGGTTTACTGGCGAGATCACTACTACCTAATACGCCCTGGCGTCGTTTCTTCGACATCCTAGAACCATCATACGATGAACTGGTGTATGAGTTCTCGTCCACTTTCTATTATAAATATAATAGAAACCTTACCGACGAATCCATTCATTTCCAACTTTGTGGACAACATCATACTATGTCATTGACAGAATTCGCAGTTCGTCTAGGCATATATACAAATGAAGAAGCTAAACAACCCATTTTTACGGAGGCATCAACCTCTTATTCCTCCGCTGATATGGTAAGTTATTGGCAATGCCATTCATCAAAAGCATGGTGTGGCCACAATAGTGCTACGAGCTTCACAAACCCTTGTTATCAGTATATGCACCGTGTGTTAGCCAACACTATCACGGGGCGCAAGCATAATCCACAAAGGGTTAAAAAAATCGAACTTTTCTATCTGCGTAGTATGTTTGAGCAAGTTCCTTGTAATATTGCCCACGGGCTTGCTGATTATTTTTCTAGTCAAAAATCACAACCTTTGAAAAGTCTCATGGGAGGGTCTTACGTCACAAAGCTAGCACAATCATTAGGTGTCTTAAGTGATCAGATTATCCAGGGATTATCTCCACCAAAGGCACCTGGGATTGTAAATCCTCACACCATGAGGCTAATCCCTGTTCATATTAACACACTAACTCAACCATCCCAATCGAAGGGAACTTCAGTTACCTTAGAGAATACCTTCCCACAAAATTTACAACAATCATTTTTCCAATTTCCACCATCATCTTCTTATCAATTTGATATGCAGCCACCGCTGCCATACATACAAGAACCTATTACACCTAACCTATCCCAACCTTTAACACCGAACGTCTTACCAAGCTTTCCACCGTCATTTTTCGAGGAGAGTTCAACAATGCAAGGAACTTGGTTTGATGAAAACATGATGACACAAGAACAGTTAGCATCAGAACCCTTTTTGCAAGCACCATTACTGTCACATTCTTTCCAGTCACTGTTGGGCGAAGTGGAACAACTGCCAACAACTAATATAGCAGGCCCAAGTACGGTGCCTCAAATGGATCTATATCCAGATCAAATGGTAGTTGAAATGGCTAGGCTAAACGAGCAGAACCAAGATTTGCTACGGCAAGTACAATGGTTGACAGAAAGAAATCAATGGTTGGAAAGTATGCTAGTTGCTCATATGCAACTGGATCCACTACCTCCACTACCTGATAGTTTTGAGCCTGAAATTGATCCATTACATGACTTATTTCAATGGTAAATTGTCTACAGCATACTAGACCATCAAACAAATGATGCTATCTTTGCTAATGTGAAATACGTTCTAATCCAGGAGATGTTATATTATGTTGATGCTCGTCTGATTTAAACAGTATCTTAATTTTATTTGTTTCCTCGCTTAATCTCATACTCATATCCACGTCATTATACCCATAAGCGTTACTAATTACACTTATACTTTACGTTTTCATCTACGCTTACACTCCCAAATTAGCATGGGTTACGGATCGAAACCCTCAAGGCTTAGGAGTTACAAACCGTGAGTATATATATGACCACTGTATAACGGTCACATACAACGGTTACATGGCTATTGTAAAACGGTTATATTCCACCTCTATAAATAACCAATCGACAATCTCATTTTTATTCACAACAAAACCCTCTTTCTTTTCGTTCTCTTCAAAAATGCATCCGAGTAGCTTGGTTCTGGTGATCGCTGGTGTGATGCTTGGAGTATTATTATATCTAATTCTTAACCTTCCACCAGAAGAAGTGGGTCACTTTCTTCTCGTATACTGTTTCGTTGTTATACCATTGTATTATATTTGTATCATGATGAGCCTATGAACTTCGTGTTTAGTGCATTTATTCTAGAAATGATATATTAATATTTTCAAAGTGTGTTGTGAATAAAACCATTTGATCCAGATACAATCATGCATTACGAATTCACACTTATGTTCATTTCCCCTCATTTCGTTTATACAAATTTTCCCTTACGTACTTAACTAGAAGAGCTATGTCGACCATACGATGAAACGCGTAATTATGGGTGCACACTTAATTACGGGGTTCAACGCATGAGAATCATAGTAAATCTTGTTAAGTATGGTGGCATGTGGATACGCCGCAGGTACTTCCTATATATAAGTGTTCTTATTATGTTATACTTGAAACTTTGCCAGAGTCACTTGAAGATTTTATGTTACCCGGGACCATATTATTGTTATCTAATACATGTTGTTTGCAATTATACCCCATGTCTGCGTGTAAAACATTGCCTAACAAGAATCAAAACCATATTCATTCCGTTTCTGAGAAATGAATTATTCATTACTTGCTTGTTTGTACACACAATTGTTTACGTTGCAATTACATTTTACGGTCTCTTTCGAATAAATTTCGGGACGAAATTTTCTAAAGTAGGGGAGACTGTAACAACCTTGATTTTCAAACATGTACTTGTTTGATACACACATCATATTTGAAATGAAATCTGTTTGATTCATGCTTTGTTTTATGCCCTTACATGCTTATACCAATACAAACATGTGAAACAATTACAATCTTGTTGAGTTTTATGCTATTAAACAAGACTACACAAACTATAAGGGCCTATTATGACATTTTGTGAAACTACAATTTGAAGGATCTAATTTTCATTCCTTGAAACTTGCTTGAAAACGTTGATTTAAAGTCCGAGGACTAAAACCATCATTTTTAGAATCTTGTAAGTTCGGGTTAAAATGTAAATATTGAAAACTCAAAAGTTTAGGGTCCTAATTGTCATTTTTGATACTTATATTTATTTTGAAATAAAAGTATAAGGACCATTTGGTCATTTTGTGAAAGTTATACTCCAGGGACTGTTTTGGACATTTGGAAACTATTTTAACCTAAAAATCCTAACCGGGTTAGATGCATTATAAAGGATTTCTATTAGAAAGGACTAACCTAGTTAGTCTTCCCAGTTAACTACTTCAGGGACCAATTCTATCATTTTCAAAACTGTTTTAACCAGAAACTCTAACCCAGTTAGCTTTTATATAAGGGATTTTAAAACAAAAAAATTAACTCAGTTAACTGTTATGTTAACTGTTACAGGGACCATAGGTAACAATAATGAAACCGCAGGGACTAAGTGTAAATTTTTGATTTTAAAAACATAAAAAGGGTTTAAACCCTATCGAACCGGCCACAACTAGGATCGAACTCGAGACCTCAACGATAACAAACAACATCACAACCACTCGGCCGGGCATGCCACATCCGTTTATATATAAGATCTTAATTCATATATTCACACACTAGGATTTTAATATTATTATTTCAAATCTGAAACCGGAAACCACGTCTGTTCACCGGTTTTCAACCCATTCCCACTCATTATTGTTTATTCGATCCGACAACATCACCAACTCGTTACCAATTTTTTTTGCCAAATTATTCTCACATTAGTTAGACATATTCGGTACATTATTACCTTTAACCGAAAGTTTTTATAAAAAAATGAAAACCGAACAATCCCACTAAGATTTGTCGAATCTAAGATCAAATTGAAGGGCTATATAAGCTCATTAACTTCATACGATCATCCTACACCTTTCAAATTACACAAACACATCGAAAAGTGCCGGAAACCGAACCTGCAATAGTTGCCGGAACCGGAGCTCGCCGGAGTTAGTCGCTACGTCGTTCCAGACGTAACCGGAACGTTTTTTTTCGTTAAATCGGTTAGTTTATGCTCATTTAATGTTTTCCTAGATTTAATTCGAATATAAACCTGCATTGATCGAGAACTGGACCTGTTGACTTTCGTTGACCAGTTTGGGGAGGAAGACAATGAATAGTACCTTGTTTTCTTTTTATTTAAACTGTTTTATTCAAAAATTTATATTAAATCGAGATTAATCAGTTAAAGTCTAAAATTTTTAACATAAGTATTTTACATGCTGATTCTTTTACTAACAATATAAAACTTGCAAAAATATTTATAAAACCAATTTTTATATTTTTAAAACAGATTTATACTTTAAAATTCATATTAAATCCGATTTTCAGAAATAAAATCTGAAAATTTTATGATACTTATTTTATATGTTGTACATTACAGAAATAATTTTATTACTAATATTTCATGTAATTCTGTTATTTTTATAAATAAATCAGTATTTACACTATAAAAATATAGTTTGATTTAACATATTTAAATTAAATAACTATATAATTTTTATCTGAAATTATTTTTATGATATTACATACATTATTCTGAGTTTATATAAATTTTGTCACTGTTTTATTATTTACAGTTTATATTACATAATTAAATCAGTTAAGTTATTTAATTAAAACTTAACAGTTTTATTTATATAATTATACAAACTCTGCCCGAAAATATTTTATAACAAAACACATAATTTTCTGGGTTTATAAAATTTCTGAAACTGATTTGTTACTTACATATTATTTTAATAACTAAAACCATATAAACCATTATTATTATTTTAACCTTTTATTCCAAATTATTTATATAAAAATATTCAAAGACTCTAATAATTACTGTAAATCAGTAATATTACAAATTAATAATCAAAAATGTTATTTTTAATTATTCTGATTTAAATTAATTATTTGATAATTAATCATATAATTATCATAAACAAAATGCTTATTATTTATCGAATAATTATATACTTTTGTACTTCTAAATTCAATTATAAAGTTATAAATTAATTATATCACTTGTACAATATTTTACCAATAATCATTATAATTAATTACGTTATTTATTTATACTAATTAATTGTATTTGATTTATTATTACAAATGTTTATATTAAAGCAATTACATATCTTTGCAATTTTATTATTTATGTTAAATTAATATTTTTCATAAATAATTCCGTTACATCATATTCATTTTCCGAGTCCTCTTGTTAGGTTATCCAAATCACATAATTACCATTTAAACAAAAATCCTATAGATTTAGGATTTCCGATTATCCAATTAAACATTATTGTTGATACATATTCCATATTGTTACATGTTAAATCAATTAGAGTGACGTGGAATCTTATTCCCAAGAACTCTCACACTTTGCATAATTGTTTGGACTTAACCGAAATCAAGGTGAGTTCATAGTCCCTTTTTACATTATTTTCGGGATGATACATATGTTACAATGTGATACAAACTATTTGCTATACATGGTTTCCCCGATTGTTTTTGCATTTGCTTAATACTTTGTTGTTTACTTTAAGAAGTTTACGTTCATTAACATGTACTTGCCCATCGGTTGTATTATAGCGCTATAGGATTGACGCCCCATTTCACTTCTCAAACTATTGTTGTGATATTGATAACTATTGTTGTGGCATTGATAACTAATGTGAAACTTAGAAGTGAAGTGATATTACCGTGTTACGTCATAACGCAGGCTTGAATGTACCACTAAGTAAATACATGTATTACTCTTTTGCTATAAAGACATATCGACAACCACTTTTTGTTGAAACTATATCTATATCACATTGACAATTTTTGCAGAAACAAAACCTATGAATTCACTCAACCGTTTGTTGATCCTTTTACTCCTAACATATGTTTCAGGTGACAATGTTTGATGACATGATTTGCAAGAATATTTTACATAAGATTGATTCAAGACTTATGCCTTAGACTAAATCCGAAATCAAGTGTAACTGTTATGTTGTATTTTTATTTATGTACAAGAATTTCTTTTGGATTTGAATGCAATCTATTTAATTGAACCTTAATCATATTTCAACTTAATTTAAACTCCATGTGCTCAAATGCATTCTATCAAGTTTCGTGACACCTTTGGCTTTTCCGCCTTCGGCCGGGGTGTTACAATTAACACAATACATTTTCTGATCAAGTGCATGATTTCGAAAAGCATCATTCATGTCTTTCAAAAACCTTATACATAATTTCAAAATTCATCTCGCATGATTTTAAAACATTTTTGTAAATATATCTACCTAATACACCTACTTTATGATTTCAAAAAGTATTATATATAAGGTTTCAGAAACGTTAAACACATTTTTCTTAAAAGAACCCCATGCATAGTTTTCAAAAATATTTTCCTCATACATTGACTTAACCTTCAAAATTCCGCTTCATATGTCGCCTTGACATATCAAGCATCTCAACTTCTTAAGCATTTTACATCATGTTTTGACCTAAGCACGTCCAGTGCAAGGTTTCAAAACATCTCCAACTTTTAAATCCATATGGGATCTTTTTATCCTCACAATTAGATCCTTGTGGATGATTATTATTCAAATCAGAGTCCTTAATTGGATTCCTTATGTACCTTAATTCGAACACTTCGGTTCCAAATAATCGAAGTCGAATTTTCTTTTTGAATCTTTCTATCTTTATAGTTGGATTCTTGATAACGTTTAAAGTACCAAATGAAATCCACGGAATGGATTCCTAGTGTGCTTTAAATGCATGTACGCAATTTACAAGACAAATTAACAAACAATTTTGTGGTTATGTGACTATGTGTTTACTCATCTTATGTTTTCTTTTATGCATTTTTGGTGTTTTTTTTTTACTACTCTGGATATTCTTTATCCAAATCCTTGCAGGATCTTTCATATCTTCATATGAGGGATTCGTAGCAGGATATTCAAAAGGTACTACCTTTAATCCTTAAATGGGCTTCTATGTAATAGTTAAGACCCTTGGATTATATAGTACCACTCCAAGATTCATAAGAGACCCTTTAGTGGTCTAGTCAAAAAGACTGATTCACAATTTGGTTAAAAAAAATGACATCTAGTGATGTAGCTGAACAGACTCCTTGATAGTCTATTTAAATCATTTATTGATTTAGTCTAAAGGACTCTATGGCGGTCTAAGTCACGCTCATCACAGGATTTTTCATTTGGTTTTACCCTACACATTATAAAATAGACTGTGTGAACTGTGCAAGGAATTCTCTAATTATGTATGCGCACATAATTATGAAATTTAGTGCACAGAAATCTAGTAAGATTTATTATGTGAAGGAACCGATAGTGACAACAATAACAAAATGAGAACGATGTAATGGAGGCATGGTGGACGCACCAATGACGCTTCATATACTTGTATATAAGTGTCCCTCTTACATTGCAAACATAATGTTATTAAGGTTACTAGAAGTTCAAGAACCCTAACCAATGTTGTTTGATCTTTTCAACTTCATGTTTTAAACTCTCACAAGTTTCCTCTAAATAAATTTCGGGACGAAATTTCCTAAAGTAGGGGAGACTGTAACACCTGTGCCTCCACGGCCATCAAACAAATACCGAACCAATGAAATACTATATTTCATACTTGGGATTTGTAAAAATATGTGTATCATTCTGCACATAATAATTCTCGTTCAATTCCAAACTCTAAATTCACTTTCTGGAAGGTTATACGCGCACCGATGCGTAGATATAACCAGTTTAATGCAACAAACACTCCGGAATAGTGAAATAGGCTTAACATACCTTAAATAACCTTTACATAACTTAGAAATAAGTTTTGAAGGCTTTGGTATGGCAAAAACAAGTTAATTCGCTTACAGGGACTAAATATGACAAACTGCGAAAGTATGTCAATTTGAACTGTAACGAACATTCCGGAACATGACCATAAGTTAAACACACCTTAGATATCCTTTACATAGCTTAGAAATAGGCTTTGAGGGGTTTGGTGTGCTAAAATAAACTTTTGGGTCATTCAGGGACTAAAAGTGTCAAAAAGTGCACAAGTTTGCACTTTTGCCCATAACTTACGTTCTGAATACATCCGGACATCCAAAAATTTATGTAAGCATGACTACATTATATTTTAGTGTTCGCCTTAAGAAAAATCCATTCGTCGCGTCATTTGGATCGTTTTTCGCGCTTATGCGCATTCCGTCGTAATTAAGCTAACATCGCGATCGTACGGCCAAACGAACCGACATCCGAGATATTTTTGAGCATGTTTTGAGTTCCCTATACTTTAACTTCATTTTAGAGCCTTGAAATGAGGTTAACGGGGTTCAAACGCATCAAAAATCGCTTAAACGGGCTGCAGGGACTAAACCTGTCATTTTGAAACATTTCTGATACAGGAGGGTCAGTGGCATAGCGCGACTGCCTAGGCCTTCACCGTCGCGCTACGCGACTGCCTATTCTGGGGCAGAAACATGCAGAAACTTCATTTTTCGCATTTTCGGGACCAGATTCGATGTATCGACAGCTGTTCACAGCTGTTACCCACTCCTAATCACTTTGCCACATGTTGATCTCTTATGGTGAGTGACCAAATGAGCCACCATAAGGTTCCGACAAGTGTACGCATGAGATTAAGGCACGATATTCGACAAACGATCCTAACGGTGGACCGTTTACTATAAATACCCCATCACCCCCAACCTCATTACTTACAAGAATCTGATCTATTTGACTCTAAGTTGGAACCATTGTTTCATACCTGAGTTATTGTGATCACGATTAGCATTCGGGGACCCTTCGTAAGTATTCTTTCGTTCTTTTCCTTATTTTACTGCTTTTCGAGTCAGAAAGTCAAACTTTGTTTGACTTTCAGCGTTGACCAGTAATGGTCAATGCGAAGTTCGTTTGAACTTCGCAACGTGATTGTAATCACGATGGTCATAGTCCCTTGGGACTATGCCTACTGATTACCACGTTGTCTAGGGTCGTAGGGTAAGCGATCTAATAAATCGCTTATACCTCGAACCCGACCCAGTTTGGTCGATCATTAGGATCCGACCAAATACTTTGGGTGACCATAGTAGGTAGGGAATAACCTTCCGAGGTTATACCCTATGGTCACATCGTTTAAGTAGTTGTATGATAGGTAGTTTATATGCCTTAGGTAAATTACCAGAATACCCTTTTCATGTATAATTGGTAATTAAGCATATGTAACCTAAACCTTTGTCATATAACTGATTATTAAACATGTTTAGGCATATAATACTTGTCATAGGACTAGTTAGGCGGTCCGAACGCGTTTCACGCGAACGACGCGTTAAAGTAGCATAAGCTACCTAAACGGGTCGTAATGGGTCGTATACAATTAGGTTAAGTTTCATTTAGTATGTAGGCTTTGTTAAACCATATCACACGAGTCTCCACACTCGTTTGGTTTACAAACCCTAATGCTACCCAGTCTTCCGATTTAGGTCCGGTTATTTAACATAGTTACCTATATTAGGTGTCGTTTGATTCCGAGATCTCTAGCACTGTTTGGTGGTTATCTTTAGACAACTGAGCAATCTCAAGTGAGTACATAGACCCCTCTTTTACTGTTTTCCAAACTGTTTTGGGGTGGAACACATGTGCCTACTTGTTACTTTCCTGCTTTCCTGTTTTCACATCATATACCGACTATGTTTGTTAGTACATTATAGTACATGATTTCATTACTTTTCTGCTATGTATGTTGACTGATAACATGCTAAGCACATTGATTTACATGACTTTTCTGCTATGTATGTTGACTGATAACATGCTAAGCACATTGATTTACATGACTTTTCTGCTTTGTATGTTAACTTAGCATACTTAGTACATCATTTTACATTGCATCTCTGTTGCATATGTTCCAGTAACATATGGACACATTGTTTTACAACTCTACCTTGTATGTTTACTCTAGCATACTAGGTACATTATCTTCATCTCATGCTTACATTTTGGTATGACATTTGGTTTGTTTAACGGGTCTATATAACATTCATTAACATTTGCTACGCCGCTCGGTAGTAGGTAGTGGTACCATAGGACTTGACAAATCCCGTTCCGGACATCCCAGGGAAAGGGGATGAAAGGAATGACCGAATCCGAATACATATTCTCTTGATAACTCACTTTTACATAGTTATCCGGCTGTCTCAAGGCTTGAATGTTTGCGTTTAACATACTGCATAAGTGTTTGTATCAGTAAAGCATGCATTATTCTACAAAACATAACTTTGATTTAAACCAAGTTTTACTTCAATACTTTGTTTTGTTCATTTTTATTTATGGTTTAAGTAGTCTAAATTTTACTTACCATACATATCATTTTGGTTATACATTACTTGACTACTTTTGGACTATCAACATTTGACATGGTTTATACAAGGACTTTTGACTATTGGTTTAAACATAGACATTTGACATGGATATTTGACATAGACATTTGACTTGGATATTTGACATAGACATTTTGACATGATTTACATCTTGACATGAACATTTTACATTGTTTGGTTTGGTTTGATTAAGTGATTAAGTAACGATGCGTGTGTAATATGATACAAGCATGGTGGATACGCCGCTGGTACTTCCTATATATAAGTGTTTGTATGGTATTACATGTCGTCACGTTATTTGAATCATTTCAGTTTGAGACATAGAACATTTCATACAAATAACATACTTTTCACAAGACATTGATTTATAAACAACTTATCTTATACAAACACATTTTACTTGGTTATCCATTTAACCTTACATTTATTTATACTTATCATCTGATCTTATCGTTTTTCAAATGATTTAAAGACAAGGCAAATAACAAGGTTCATGACTAAACATTTTCTCAAACATAAGTCATGAATCTTATTTTCACAAAACCTATGTATCTCACAGGCATTTTTATGCTGACGTACCTATTTTCACATGTGTTTTTCAGGAGCTGTTGCATAAGATGACCAAGATACACATAGGCAGACTTGGGCTTTAGTGACAATAAAAGATGCAAGACTAGTTAATTATGTTGAAATTCCTTGTTTGTTAAGACATTGTAACACTTTTAATCAATAAAACGAAACTTTAATATCCATGGTTGTGAAACATTAATTCTGTTACAACACTCCCCGATGTTTCCGCCACGTTTTGTATGTTCTACGTGGTCGGGGTGTGATAGAAAAGATGGTATCAGAGCCAATGGTTATAGGGAATTAGGTTATTAGTAATTAGTAATGCTTTGACCTAGTCTATAACCTTCTTAGGACCCTAACGCGAGTTTACTTGCGTTTAGTCATAAAACAATACTGTCACCTATCCTTAGGCGACAACCACAACAAGAACATAAATTTCAAAACCGCTTTGAAAACTAATCATCTGTTCTAGGATGATTGATTACTAGGTTTTGAACCCTCTATTGTAAGGTTTTGAACTCTCTATTATATGGTTTTGAACCCTTTGAGTTTTCAAAATCTCGTCAAGGTTTTGGGTTTTTAATAATGTGAACACGTGCAAACTGGAAGGGTGAATGCCTGTATTCTGGGTTTTCTGGCTAGGCAAGCACTTCGTATACATCTCATCAGACGCGAGACCAGTTGTGCTTACCTGGGAATTCTTGGGATGAGTGTTCACTTATAGGCGAGCATGTCTTCGCGATACATTATTTTTTTACCCATTTACTTTGATTAGTCACCGTCTCATTTGTTTGCCTTAGGTAACAAACAAATGATCGCAATCTTCATGCGTTATCATTCTGTTTTGATTGTCCAATAATCTTTCACCTGTTTCACCCTATGCCTTTCTTTTTCTTCAAGAATGTCTCTTCATCACGATGACGCCCAGATATCTGAGCAAGCAGCCAAATTCGCTCAGCGAATAGGCGAAGTAGTCCTGAAGACTGTGGAATTAGTTACTGCCATGTATCGTCTCCTGGATGAAGCCACTCAAGAGTCACCAAGACAGGCAGGACCTAGTCAGGTGACAACACCATCAGCCAATAAACCAATCGAGGAATCAAAGACCATGGATGAACAACCCCCTAAGAAGTCAAAGAAGCGAAAGGCTTCTCAGAACTTCTCCATTGTCGCTCACAATGGTCAAGCCTTCCCCAACCAACCAGCTCAACCCCCTGCTAGGAAGTCATACAATGGAACTGCACTCTTGTGCAACCAATGTAACCTTCATCATCACCCTTGTGTGAAGTGCCGCAAATGTCAGATTTGTGGACTTATAGGTCATACAGCAAGGGTTTGCCCAACTACAGCTGTACCAAATCAAGTTGGCGACACTCCTGCTCAAGCTCGTTTCTCACGAGGGCTTTGCTATAACTGTGGCGAGATGGGCCATTTCCTAAGGGATTGCCCAAAGCTTGCTAAGGCAAATCTGACCCACTACAGAAACCGATGCCCAAAGCTTGCTAATGCAAATCCGACCCACGGATGAGCATTCAGCTGAACAAAGGATGTTGCTGTCTTATGCCTTTGTTTCTTTTGTTTTCGTGTATTGTGAAACAATATGTCTCGTTCATAAATAAAAGTTGTTGTTCACAATTCTGATATACAAGTATAATTACATGTGTGTATGACTTTTCCTATGATACCTACATCAAGGAACTATGTTCCTTACAAACTACTCTTGTGATTCTCTCTTTCAAATGATCGCTCATGATTCCTTCGAAAATTTTAAGTACTCGTTTCATTCTAAGATACGAAGTACAGAAAATAAAGTGAAATTATGAGTAATCATGCTTCTGCACATCAGTGCCTTTGAAATCCTTGGTTAAATAACTAAGGGTGTTTTCAAATCTCATACCCATTACGTTTTAATTTTTCAACATACACAGTACCAGTATTTCAAAACAATCTTCATGATCTCAAAACATTTCATATAGCTTGAAAACAATTTTTCTAGATGCATTGTCTATGTTATTTCAAAAACATTGGCCATGTTATCAAAACCAACCTTTCTAATTTCAAAATATTTCATATAGTCTGAAGACAATATTAACACAATACATTTTCTGATCAAGTGCATGATTTCGAAAAGCATCATTCATGTCTTTCAAAAACCTTATACATAATTTCAAAATTCATCTCGCATGATTTTAAAACATTTTTGTAAATATATCTACCTAATACACCTACTTTATGATTTCAAAAAGTATTATATATAAGGTTTCAGAAACGTTAAACACATTTTTCTTAAAAGAACCCCATGCATAGTTTTCAAAAATATTTTCCTCATACATTGACTTAACCTTCAAAATTCCGCTTCATATGTCGCCTTGACATATCAAGCATCTCAACTTCTTAAGCATTTTACATCATGTTTTGACCTAAGCACGTCCAGTGCAAGGTTTCAAAACATCTTCAACTTTTAAATCCATATGGGATCTTTTTATCCTCACAATTAGATCCTTGTGGATGATTATTATTCAAATCAGAGTCCTTAATTGGATTCCTTATGTACCTTAATTCGAACACTTCGGTTCCAAATAATCGAAGTCGAATTTTCTTTTTGAATCTTTCTATCTTTATAGTTGGATTCTTGATAACGTTTAAAGTACCAAATGAAATCCACGGAATGGATTCCTAGTGTGCTTTAAATGCATGTACGCAATTTACAAGACAAATTAACAAACAATTTTGTGGTTATGTGACTATGTGTTTACTCATCTTATGTTTTCTTTTATGCATTTTTGGTGTTTTTTTTTACTACTCTGGATATTCTTTATCCAAATCCTTGCAGGATCTTTCATATCTTCATATGAGGGATTCGTAGCAGGATATTCAAAAGGTACTACCTTTAATCCTTAAATGGGCTTCTATGTAATAGTTAAGACCCTTGGATTATATAGTACCACTCCAAGATTCATAAGAGACCCTTTAGTGGTCTAGTCAAAAAGACTGATTCACAATTTGGTTAAAAAAAATGACATCTAGTGATGTAGCTGAACAGACTCCTTGATAGTCTATTTAAATCATTTATTGATTTAGTCTAAAGGACTCTATGGCGGTCTAAGTCACGCTCATCACAGGATTTTTCATTTGGTTTTACCCTACACATTATAAAATAGACTGTGTGAACTGTGCAAGGAATTCTCTAATTATGTATGCGCACATAATTATGAAATTTAGTGCACAGAAATCTAGTAAGATTTATTATGTGAAGGAACCGATAGTGACAACAATAACAAAATGAGAACGATGTAATGGAGGCATGGTGGACGCACCAATGACGCTTCATATACTTGTATATAAGTGTCCCTCTTACATTGCAAACATAATGTTATTAAGGTTACTAGAAGTTCAAGAACCCTAACCAATGTTGTTTGATCTTTTCAACTTCATGTTTTAAACTCTCACAAGTTTCCTCTAAATAAATTTCGGGACGAAATTTCCTAAAGTAGGGGAGACTGTAACACCTGTGCCTCCACGGCCATCAAACAAATACCGAACCAATGAAATACTATATTTCATACTTGGGATTTGTAAAAATATGTGTATCATTCTGCACATATCAATTCTCGTTCAATTCCAAACTCTAAATTCACTTTCTGGAAGGTTATACGCGCACCGATGCGTAGATATAACCAGTTTAATGCAACAAACACTCCGGGATAGTGAAATAGGCTTAACATACCTTAAATAACCTTTACATAACTTAGAAATAAGTTTTGAAGGCTTTGGTATGGCAAAAACAAGTTAATTCGCTTACAGGGACTAAATATGACAAACTGCGAAAGTATGTCAATTTGAACTGTAACGAACATTCCGGAACATAACCATAAGTTAAACACACCTTAGATATCCTTTACATAGCTTAGAAATAGGCTTTGAGGGGTTTGGTGTGCTAAAATAAACTTTTGGGTCATTCAGGGACTAAAAGTGTCAAAAAGTGCACAAGTTTGCACTTTTGCCCATAACTTACGTTCTGAATACATCCGGACATCCAAAAATTTATGTAAGCATGACTACATTATATTTTAGTGTTCGCCTTAAGAAAAATCCATTCGTCGCGTCATTTGGATCGTTTTTCGCGCTTATGCGCATTCCGTCGTAATTAAGCGAACATCGCGATCGTACGGCCAAACGAACCGACATCCGAGATATTTTTGAGCATGTTTTGAGTTCCCTATACTTTAACTTCATTTTAGAGCCTTGAAATGAGGTTAACGGGGTTCAAACGCATCAAAAATCGCTTAAACGGGCTGCAGGGACTAAACCTGTCATTTTGAAACATTTCTGATACAGGAGGGTCAGTGGCGTAGCGCGACTGCCTAGGCCTTCACCGTCGCGCTACGCGACTGCCTATTCTGAGGCAGAAACATGCAGAAACTTCATTTTTCGCATTTTCGGGACCAGATTCGATGTATCGACAGCTGTTCACAGCTGTTACCCACTCCTAATCACTTTACCACATGTTGATCTCTTATGGTGAGTGACCAAATGAGCCACCATAAGGTTCCGACAAGTGTACGCATGAGATTAAGGCACGATATTCGACAAACGATCCTAACGGTGGACCGTTTACTATAAATACCCCATCACCCCCAACCTCATTACTTACAAGAATCTGATCTATTTGACTCTAAGTTGGAACCATTGTTTCATACCTGAGTTATTGTGATCACGATTAGCATTCGGGGATCCTTCGTAAGTATTCTTTCGTTCTTTTCCTTATTTTACTGCTTTTCGAGTCAGAAAGTCAAACTTTGTTTGACTTTCAGCGTTGACCAGTAATGGTCAATGCGAAGTTCGTTTGAACTTCGCAACGTGATTGTAATCACGGTGGTCATAGTCCCTTGGGACTATGCCTACTGATTACCACGTTGTCTAGGGTCGTAGGGTAAGCGATCTAATAAATCGCTTATACCTCGAACCCGACCCAGTTTGGTCGATCATTAGGATCCGACCAAATACTTTGGGTGACCATAGTAGGTAGGGAATAACCTTCCGAGGTTATACCCTATGGTCACATCGTTTAAGTAGTTGTATGATAGGTAGTTTATATGCCTTAGGTAAATTACCAGAATACCCTTTTCATGTATAATTGGTAATTAAGCATATGTAACCTAAACGTTTGTCATATAACTGATTATTAAACATGTTTAGGCATATAATACTTGTCATAGGACTAGTTAGGCGGTCCGAACGCGTTTCACGCGAACGACGCGTTAAAGTAGCATAAGCTACCTAAACGGGTCGTAATGGGTCGTATACAATTAGGTTAAGTTTCATTTAGTATGTAGGCTTTGTTAAACCATATCACACGAGTCTCCACACTCGTTTGGTTTACAAACCCTAATGCTACCCAGTCTTCCGATTTAGGTCCGGTTATTTAACATAGTTACCTATATTAGGTGCCGTTTGATTCCGAGATCTCTAGCACTGTTTGGTGGTTATCTTTAGACAACTGAGCAATCTCAAGTGAGTACATAGACCCCTCTTTTACTGTTTTCCAAACTGTTTTGGGGTGGAACACATGTGCCTACTTGTTACTTTCCTGCTTTCCTGTTTTCACATCATATACCGACTATGTTTGTTAGTACATTATAGTACATGATTTCATTACTTTTCTGCTATGTATGTTGACTGATAACATGCTAAGCACATTGATTTACATGACTTTTCTGCTATGTATGTTGACTGATAACATGCTAAGCACATTGATTTACATGACTTTTCTGCTTTGTATGTTAACTTAGCATACTTAGTACATCATTTTACATTGCATCTCTGTTGCATATGTTCCAGTAACATATGGACACATTGTTTTACAACTCTACCTTGTATGTTTACTCTAGCATACTAGGTACATTATCTTCATCTCATGCTTACATTTTGGTATGACATTTGGTTTGTTTAACGGGTCTATATAACATTCATTAACATTTGCTACGCCGCTCGGTAGTAGGTAGTGGTACCATAGGACTTGACAAATCCCGTTCCGGACATCCCAGGGAAAGGGGATGAAAGGAATGACCGAATCCGAATACATATTCTCTTGATAACTCACTTTTACATAGTTATCCGGCTGTCTCAAGGCTTGAATGTTTGCGTTTAACATACTGCATAAGTGTTTGTATCAGTAAAGCATGCATTATTCTACAAAACATAACTTTGATTTAAACCAAGTTTTACTTCAATACTTTGTTTTGTTCATTTTTATTTATGGTTTAAGTAGTCTAAATTTTACTTACCATACATATCATTTTGGTTATACATTACTTGACTACTTTTGGACTATCAACATTTGACATGGTTTATACAAGGACTTTTGACTATTGGTTTAAACATAGACATTTGACATGGATATTTGACATAGACATTTGACTTGGATATTTGACATAGACATTTTGACATGATTTACATCTTGACATGAACATTTTACATTGTTTGGTTTGGTTTGATTAAGTGATTAAGTAACGATGCGTGTGTAATATGATACAAGCATGGTGGATACGCCGCTGGTACTTCCTATAAATAAGTGTTTGTATGGTATTACATGTCGTCACGTTATTTGAATCATTTCAGTTTGAGACATAGAACATTTCATACAAATAACATACTTTTCACAAGACATTGATTTATAAACAACTTATCTTATACAAACACATTTTACTTGGTTATCCATTTAACCTTACATTTATTTATACTTATCATCTGATCTTATCGTTTTTCAAATGATTTAAAGACAAAGCAAATAACAAGGTTCATGACTAAACATTTTCTCAAACATAAGTCATGAATCTTATTTTCACAAAACCTATGTATCTCACAGGCATTTTTATGCTGACGTACCTATTTTCACATGTGTTTTTCAGGAGCTGTTGCATAAGATGACCAAGATACACATAGGCAGACTTGGGCTTTAGTGACAATAAAAGATGCAAGACTAGTTAATTATGTTGAAATTCCTTGTTTGTTAAGACATTGTAACACTTTTAATCAATAAAACGAAACTTTAATATCCATGGTTGTGAAACATTAATTCTGTTACAACACTCCCCGATGTTTCCGCCACGTTTTGTATGTTCTACGTGGTCGGGGTGTGACAGAGGGATATATTCCCAGTTCTTATTCAGCTTGATAACATGCAACGTAATTTAAATGCACGAGATCGTCTCCTTTGGAAAGATGGGGATAGTGAGGCCGATTACTCTTCTACTGGGGTTTGGAATTCTGTTCGAGCAAGGGAGCCGGAGGTGGCTTGGGCTGCTTTCATTTGGTTTTCTCATTGTATCCCTCGTCATGCTTTTCTGATGTGGCTTATTGTGCATCGTAAGTTACTTACTCAAGACAAAATGTTGCTTTGGAATCATACTCGATGTAACAACATGAACATGATGTGTTGCCTGTTGTGTTATGAGAATATTGACTCACATGCCCATTTATTCTTTGAGTGTAATCTATCCACGCAAGTTTGGGAAATGGTTCGTGCTAAAGCTGGTATGGAGAGTGTCGATTCAAAGTGGAGTGATGTTTTCGAATGGCTAGGTACTCGTTCTCGGTCAAAATCAGCATCAAATATGGTGGCTAGGTTGTTGATTGCAGCGCTGGCATATACCATATGGCAGGAGAGAAATAACCGATTATTTAGGAACCATGCAAGGCCTCCGGATGTTCTATGTCAGCTTGTTATAGAAAGTGTTAGATATAAGCTGATGGGGCTCAAGTTCAAGAACACTGCGAGAGTTCGGGGTTTACTGGAGAAGTGGGATATTCATGGAGCTGACTTACTCATGGATAATGGTTGATTTCAGATAGTTAAGGAGTCTTTTTGTTCTAGATAGTGTGTCTAGTGGTCGTTTCTTGGTTTTACAGTTTGTGGTTTAGTTTGTTTTACTTTCATGGGGGTATGTCCCATGTCTGAACTAGTAAGGATGTTACCTTACTACTTGTTTTATTTTTTGTGAATATATAGAATCACCGGGGTAACCCTTTACCCAAAAAAAAAGTCTTGCAACCATTTTTGTGTTGAAAGAATGAGAGATGTAGCCACCCCTTTTGTCCAATCAAATGCCATCTAACTTTGAAGATTGCATGTAACATGATTGGACCATAAAATGCTTGGGAAGAGTACATGTTGGGGGCGACCCACATGTTTATTTTATAAAAAATTCAAATTTCTTTTATAAAATAATTTAAGTCTTGATTAATTTTATAACTTTTATTAAAATATAACATCACATGTTATAAGACTTATGCAACTTTTAAAATGTTATTTAACCCACTAATAACAAAATAAAATATTCTCTCATAATAAATTATCCACATAATTTATTAGTTTATCAAGTGCAATTATTTAGAAAACCAATTTCTAAATATTCTAAGTGTTTAATATTTATTTGTTTGATCATATCATAAATAAATATTATAACTGTTTGTCTAGCTTATATTTGGGTATGACTCGACTTGGATCATAACGTACTAGCCACATCAATTTAATATGTTTCTTGGGCATACAGAATCCAACAATCTCCCACTTGCACAAGATACATAGAAGATTGATGCAAGTAGTAAAGACCACCTAACTATAGTTTACTACCCCTAATACGTATGACTATATGTCCCATTCAATAACATCATCCCCTTCTAGTCCCTTACTTGAACATGATTTAGGTGAATCTATCATTTATCCTTTCGTTACAGATGTCATGTCAAATCCAGAGACATAGAGTGATCACTCTCTGTTGATTTAACTTTAGCATGCCTTAGACATCTTACTCTCAATGAATAAGAGGAACAAATCCCTTCTTGACTACATACGTCTCTCACAATCACCTTGTACCACACCTGAGCTTAGCCTTATGTACTGTCATTTTACTAACAGCGAAGACATAAGTCAAGGTATAAAATTTGGTGAATATCAAGACCCAATATGTATCTCAGGTTAGAGGATACTATGATATTCTCCTTTACTCAAATTTACTTATGATCAATCACAAATGATTCCATGCAGTAATATTTGAGAGCGAGGCAGTCCAATATTTGTATCCCACAAATATCTATGAACTTTGGCAGCAACACTTTGCTCTATATTCATACCTAATGAACATCCACCAATCCAAGTTCATAATAGTCTTACATTCATATTTGTTCCCACAAGTATGATCGACTACGAACATTTAGAATAAGCAACTTATTCACGGATTTAAAATGCTAATATGGAACATAACTCAAAATACCATAAAGAGTTATATTAACAGTTGTTCCAATATCCAAATACAAAATAGATCAAATCCAATCACTAGAATATCGAAGTCCTTAGGCATAAGTATGACCCTTCATGCTTTGCCCGTTCAAGGAGCTTCTTTTTTTTTGGGTAAAGGGTTACCCTGGTGATTCTATATATCAACAAAACCAAAACAAAACAAGTAGCATGGAGAGTCCATACTAGTTCAGTCATGGGACATCCCCCATGAAAGTAAACCAACAAAACACAATACACCCAAATAAAACAACTAGACTACTAATCTAGAAAGGAATCAAACAAAAACACTATGAAAAATCAGCCGCCATCATCAATCAATCGAGTATCGCAGATCTCCCAAGCACGAAGCAGCTTCCTCACCTTCACAGTGTCCTTAAACTTCACTCCCATAAGTTTGTAGCGAACCGTATGAAGAATTGTATCACATAAAACATCTGGAGGTCTTGTCTGGTTCTTGAAAATTCTTGCATTTCTCTCTTGCCAGATAAAATAAGTAGTAGCTGCAAGAACCAACCTGCTAACATAATTGGAAGTGGATTTAGACCGAGACCTAGCCGCCATCCAGTCCACAATAGAGCTCCAATCATAACCAACATTAAACATACCACCTTTACTGCGAACCGAATTCCAAACTAGCTACGTATAATTACAATCAAAGAAAAGATGGGCATGCGAGTCCGTATCCGCATAACAAAGGAGACAACACATCATGTTCATATTCTTTCTTCTCGAAATATCCCACTTTAGGATTTTGTCTTGCGTCAAGAGCTTACGACGAATAACCAACCACATAAAAAACGCATGCTTCGGAATACACTGAGGAAACCAAATAAAATTCACCCAATCTACCTCTTGATCTCGCTGCCGAACTGAATGCCAAAATTGAGAAGATGAATGCTCAAATAAATCATTACCATCTTTCCATAGAAGCTTATCTCGCCGATTAGGGGCCAAATAGATGTGATCGATCTGATTAAGCACTGGATAAAGGTCTCTCCAAGCAACCGGCCATCGCCAAACACCATTAAGTTGAACATCTTGAACCGTAGCACTAAGACTGAAACCTACTGAAGTGATAACTCTCGGCGACAGAAAATTACCTAACGGACCCAGTTGACACCAAGAGTCATACCAAGCCGAAGTACTACTACCATCTCCTAGCTTGGACCATACAAAATCTCTAATGAAAGGTCTAAGCTGAAGGATCTTACGCCAGCTCCAACAACAATTAGAAACAGATTTACAAACCCAAAAACTCTTACCTCTTAGTCTATACGAATGAATCCAATCAACCCATAAAGACTGACGTTTAACCAATATACTCCAGATGTGAGATGTCATAAGAGCTTTATTAACTTCGCCAATGCGACGAACCCCCAAATCTCCTTCAAACTTAGGGACAAAAACCGACTTCCATGAAACCTTTGCCTTCCCCTTTTGAAACGTGCCAGCTGAAGACCATAAAAAATTCCTCATTTTCGCTTCCAGCTCTAAAATAACCCGAGTAGGAAGAATAAAAGCAAAAGACCAATACATATGCATAGTATAGAGAACTGAGTTAATCAGTTGCAACCTGCCTGCAAAAGAAAGGAACTTATTTCTCCAACTCATAATACGTTGGTCCATTCTTTCTACTAAGATGCTGCAATCTTTATATAAAAGTCTAGATGAAATCAGCGGAACACCCAGATATCGAACTGGTAACGATCCCTCCACAAAAGGCATAATACCGAGAATATGGGTTTTAACATTAGTAGGCACATTACAGAAGAAACCCGTACTTTTCTGAATACTAGGCACCAATCCAGACATTTTGGTGAAGTTTGTAAGAGAAGACATAATGCACTTGACTGAATTGATATCTCCTCTCGCAAACAAAAATAAATCATCTGCAAAACAAAGAAGCATCGATCCTAGTAGTATGCTGAAGGATATACGTCAACACCTCCATGACAAGAGTGAATAAATAAGGGGATAATGGATCTCCTTGTTTCAGCCCACGCTTCCCCTTGAAATACCCATAAATGTTACCATTGACATAAATAGAATACAATGCCGTCGAGACGCATATCATAATCCACTCCACCATTTTAGAATGAAAACCAAACCCAAGCAGCACATTCTTCAAGAACTACCAGTCAACCGTGTCATAGGCTTTCTGAATGTCCACCTTAAAAGCACACCTAGGCGGACCTGCACTTTTATGATAATTATGCAAAAGCTCCTGAGTCAACAATATGTTATCCGAGATCTTCCTTCCAGGGACAAACGCAGACTGGTTTATGATAACAACTTGATGGAGAACACCTTTTAAACGTTCAGCAATAATCTTGGTAATACACTTGAACAAAACATTACAGCAAGCAATAGGCCGGTAATCCGTTACCAGCATCGGCGTCGATTTCTTTGGCACAAGAGCAATTAAAGTATGATTTAATTCCTGAAGTAATTTACCTGTAACGAAAAAATCCATAACCGCCTTTGAAACATCATCTCCAATAATCGGCCAAGCTGCTTTAAAAAAGGCAGTCGTGTATCCATCCGGACCAGGCGCCTTGTCATTACCTATCGCAAACATAGCTATTTTAACCTCTTCCATCGTGACCGGCCGAACCATATTAGAAGCATCCATCGGGTTCACATATTTAGTAAATAAATCAGGAGTAGGTTGTAACGAAAGGTCATCTTGACAACCCAAGAAGCTTTCATAATGTTGAACTAAAATAGAGCTAACATCCTCACCTTCATGCATCACCCCGTTAACATTCAAAATAACCTGAATCCGGTTCCAATGATTCCTACTTTAACGGCTGCATGAAAGAATGCAGTATTCGCGTCACCCACCCTAAGCCACTCCATTTTCGACTTTTGCTTAAGAAACCTTTTCTTATCTAGACAAGCCTCCTGATAATCAGAAGTTAACTTAGTTTCTCGAGTTCTTAAACCACATTCAAGGGGTCATTATCGATCTCATGTTGAATGTCATCCAATTTACCACGAAGCTCTATGACTTTCTTGTGAAGATTACCCTGGCTAAATAATAAAGCTCGCAGCGGAGACTTTAGTTGCCGAAGCTTTTTTACAACCTGAAACTGAACCACCCCATTGACATTCGCATCCCAAGACTTCTTGACAATGCTCATAAAATCCGGCTTATGCACCAAAAAGTTGGCAAACTTAAAAGGTTTATGTTTTCTTTTGAGCTGATGTTGGATTTTAAGAATACATGGAGCATGATCCGACAACCGATAAGGATGAAAGACAGCAACCGAATTCGGGAATTCAGCAATAAACGGAGAATTACCCATAACCCGATCAATCTTCTTAAGCAAACCCACTCCCTTCTTTGGCTTCTGATTCCAAGTGAAATGGAGACCCGACCTGTTAATATCCATCACTTCAATATCTAGCACACAATTCTGAAAGTCACGCATACCTACTGAAGACGTGGATGTTCCTATAGACTTATCCTCTAGGTGCAACGCCGAGTTAAAGTCTCCCATAATTACCCATGACTTGTCGGCTACCATATGCTTATGCAAAGATAACTGAGCCCATAACTCACGTCGAGTAATATAGTAGTTTGCCACATAAACAATAGAACAATACAAGATTCTCCTGTCTTCTTTAAACACAAGCTGAATTTGCATGAGCTGAGACGACTGAAATAAAACCATGACATCAAATATCTTCGGGTTCCACCCTATGATAATGCGAGTACCTTTATTACAACAACCCCCATTAGAGGTCCAATCCCAACGACGAAAAACTGAAGAACAAACCTTACTTAGATTCGCCACATCCACATGTGACTCCAGAATAGCACACGAACTAAGATTACTGTCTTTCACTACCTGACGAACCTCTTTTTGCTTAAGAGGGCGGTTCAACCCTCTTATATTCCACGAAGCCAAACTAACCATCAGACACTATCGGTAAAGGAGTGCTTGCCCCTGTTTTATTAGAATTACGAGTGCCTTCCATAATAAACTCATCAGTTTCATTAAAGACTTCAAGAACCTCTTCATCATCAGAATCATCCTGTCTACCACCAGCATCGTTACTACTTTGCCCTTGATCCCCACCTTCATTACTCAAAACATCAAACGCATTGCTAGAAAAGACATTGTTAGACGACGTGACATTCTTCACCACATCCTTCGGCTTAGGAGCAATAGGACGATACTCATTCATATTAAACCCAACTTTCCTAGCTGCCTTCTTACCTTGAACAGTCATGTAGCCATCTTCATCCACAGTAGGTTGACGTTTTGAAGGCCCCCTATCCTGAATCGGCTGTTTAAATTTCTTATCATGACCTGGAATCTTGCCATCTTGATGTTTACCATTAGACACTTTAGTAGCCTGCTTTGGACAAGTTCCCTCATCATGGCCAAAAACACAACATCGACCACACCTATGGGGACACCATTCATATTCGACATAAACCTTTTCCTTAACAAATCCATCTCTATCCAAACAAGGAACCGTAATAGTCAACTCCTCCTTAAGCTCATTGTCGGCTGAGATCTCAACCAGTGCTCAAGCAAAACTGCTTCTACCCCACATATCTACGCACATTGAGGTAGTAAAAGAATCCAAAGCTTTCGGCTCCCCAATAGTTGTTGCAATAAAACTTAAACCATCCTCCGTATACGCCGCAATAGGAACTTCATGAAGTTTAGCCCAAACCTGAACCCTTTTCACTTCCTTCTTCTCAAGCTTAACCGAGGGCGACCAAATCTCCAAAAACAACGACTGAGAACGAATTATCCACGGTCCCTCATTAATAGCCTTCAGCATACCTGCTTGATCAGCAAACTTGAAAAAGAAAAAGCTCTGGCATTCATCATTGATTTCTGCAATCTAAATCGCTTCCAATTATTCCTAACAAAGTATTCCACAACGGGGTACGCTACCCGATCCCCCAAAAAATATCCATATAGCGTGTTGGCCAGTTTATCTTGCACTACTCTGACGGAGTCCCTAGACAATACAACATCACAACCATCCTGCTTCTCATCAGTCGCCAATGCACGAAAGTTAACCTTCCTAACACTAGGTCCCTTAACAGATTCAGCATATGACAAAGGTTTTTCTATATTACCAGGATTCTGTTGACTACTAGCAACCTGATTTTGATGTTTCTCAGCATCCTGACTTTCTGAGCTGACTTTCTCCACATTATCCAGGTTTACAGGTTTAGAAATGGCTGCCAACCCATACAGAGACGTTATTTGAATAAAACAACCCTCTTCTCGGCAACATTGGATTACCTTCGATGTTGGTCACACGTAGCCCAATGCCGCGAACAGGAACAGTACCCGGGGTAGAGCCTGCCTCATGAACCACAGAATCATTCAGAACATCAGCTGCAGCCGGGGATAAAGGGTATCCATCCAGATCAAACAATCCCTGATTCACCTGTTTATTTGGGATGTTACTCCCAGGATTATCACGATCAGTCGTTAGCAAACACACAACTCTCCCTTAAACAACGAAACAGAAGACACCATCCAAACTAGAAGATGACCACCACGCCAAGAAACCGAAGAACACTTATCAGAAGAAAACCCTAATCCTTTAAACCCTAGACTCAATCCTCAACCCTTAATCAATTAACCCAGAGTATCAATCTAGCTAAGGAGCTTCGTGAGTGGATCCGCAATATTTTGATCAGTGTGAACTTTGCGAATACATATCTTTCCCTTTTTCAACTTCATCCCTTATTTAGTTGAAACTCCGCTCAATGTGCCTAGTCTTTCGATGTACACGAGTTTCCTTGATTTAAGCAATCACACCTTCGTTATCACAAAGATCTCTATGGGTCCTGAATGGTTGGGACTACCCCTAGATCGGCAATAATTCAAGTGGCAGATCCATATGAATTATCTTAATTAATGAAGCGGCGATGTATTCTGATTCTGTAGTGGACAATGCTACCCTGATTGTGATCAAGAACCATCTCGATCAGTTTGGAAACTCGTAACCATGTAACCCTTTACAACGAGTTCTTTTTCACCAGATCTATATATTAGAAATATATCCTTAGTCCTTCTAAGGTATTTCAATATATATATTTTTAACAGTTACCCAATGACCATTACTCGCTGGTATCTTCTCGTCATTCTTAATGCGCATGACATGTCCGGTCTAGTGCATATCATTACATACATAATGAATCCTATAGCAGACGCATATGGGATTCCTTTCATTCTTTCTTGCTCATCCTTTGAGCTTGGACATTGAAACACTTTCAATATTATCCCCTTTTTGAACAGGTACCAAACCTTTCATAAAGTTCTATATTTTGAACTTTTTCAAAATTTTGTCAAAGTATGCACTTTGGTTTAAACCTATCAAGCGCCTCGATCTATCCCTATAGATCTTTATTCCCAAAATATAGGCGACTTCACCAAGATCCTTAATGGAAAAACAACTTCCAAGCCAGGTTTTTACACCTTCCATGGTTGGAATGTCATTTCCAAATAGAAGAATGTCACACCCCCAAAATACCACCTAGGGAGTGTCCCTGCTAGGCGTGTGACAAACCAATAACGAGCCACCAATCATATTGAACTCATAATAAGTTTGTAAATAAAATACCAATCATTAAAGAATTGTACCGATAATAAGTTTAGTAAATCCCAACAAGTTCAGCGGAAGCAAAATAGATAACTAAAGTTAAACAGTATCAAAACCAAGTTACAATATCAAGAACCATCTCATGAATCTCTTCTGTCGACCCATGACCACTCCAGCTACCTCAGACAGCAAGTTCCACCATCCAAAATACCTAACGACCTGCGAGCATGCAACAAGTGTATCAGACAAAGCTAGCGAGTTCACAGTTTTAATAAAACGTTAGTTACCAAGTATTTAGTCCAGTTTGTTTAACAAATACGAAAGCAATGTTGATAATATCTCGATACTGAACAAGACGGCTCCTGATCTATGTTTTGCCCGTTCCCCAGTGCTCCTATCAAAGCACTGGGCCCGACTGGTTCATTAGTTCACACCCGCCCTCTCTCAGGAATGGGGTGAGGGTGCCAAACCTAAGTAGCGCTACCAACTAATACCCCGCTACCACCCACGAAAGCAAGAGATGGGACTTAAGAGATAGAGAGTGAGAATATTATCCAACATCCCAGTTTTACCCAAAAGATTTATCCCTCCCTGGGATACCCACTGACTGTCCCAAACCACCGGGACGCATGCTCAAAGTAGTGAACTTACCTTGGTTTTGCTCGGTTAGATTGTTTACTCGATTAACAGTTGAACAACCATGTCCTAAAAGGGTTACCGACAATAGTAAGTTTTTCATGCATTTTGCGTACAACTAATTGACGTATTCAAGGTTCACATCAAGCATATTCATTGCTCACATAACGCACACATATAGTCCAATTCACAACAGTTTATTCATGCATCTCGGGTATCAATCAGATGCTTAACATGTAATCACTCAAGCATGTTATACGCATTCATACATAATCTGCTAGTCCACCCTTCAATTCAGCTATTAAACATGTTTGACCCAAATAACATGACATGTATGTATCACAGTTATTAACACAACAATCATTCATTGACCACCAAATCATATTAGGCACAAACATTGCCTTGGCAGTCCTTCTCGACCCAACGTTGCTGGCCCAAGTCCAGTTACGTTGCTCAGTTGGCTCCGGCCCAGCTGGGTTGTGTGCATAGGAACCTCGTGGCCCCGTGTTGTTGTCGCGGCTCAACTGCGAACTGGCTCGGTTGTGGCCCAGAACCACAATTCAGATTATATGTGTGTGTGTGTGCTCAGTAGTTACATGTGGCCCAACTAATAAGCTAATCCAATACTTTCTAACAATCCAATACCAAACATCAGCCCAGGCAATAAGCATATGACCTGTTAAGGTATTCGGTCCAAATCAACAATCCCAATCATGCGTTCAATGCTCAAACAGTGATCCAACATCACCTAAATCATGCAATTCTAAGGAGAAATCACATCATGCAACTCATGAATAATATTCACTATCATCTATAATATTAACACGAGTCCCATGCATCAGTAATTCAAATCACATAACAAATACCCTATTCACCTTTGAATAGCTACACGAGAACATCAATCAAATCGGACCCAAAACATCATTCGCCTCACATGTGTTTTTACATACTGTTCAATTTTTAAGGTCTCAAACGCTCCATAACTACCAACGATCGACCGAGCATGATGTCGACAGTTGCATGAAATCACTCAAGTAAGGACACATAACATTCCTAGTTCGTTCATATATGTCGACATCGTTAACCTGTTTCGTGCCTACGCACCTACGGCTTGGTTACATCAAAAAAATCAGATCAACAGATTCATAGATCACGTTCAGACTATCATATTCATACATGTCATCGCATATATAGTTTCATACTCTTCCCACCTACTGTTACATGTGCATGCATACTCACTAAACAATTTCACAAAAACATTCACATATACGCATGGTATTCCTCATACATAATTTCATAACCTACCAATCCATTGTTGTTTATATACAAACATATTCATATAACCAGGGAATTATGTGAACATTAACTACAACTCGAACCGAAACCGTGACGAATCTTATAACTAGAATTACGAGCGAGTGGGGGAATAGAGGATCTTACCGGTGTTCGGCAGTGACAGAACTCGCCGGAGAAGACGATGGTGATGGCTGGTTTGTCGTAGGGTTTCGAGGGAGGGAAGAAACTTGCGACGATGAGGGGGTGGTTATCTTGCTGTCGTAGGGTTTGTGGGGTGATCGCTATTCTAAAAACAAGCTACGAAATTTACAGGCTTGAACAAATCAATCGGTGGGAATGTGTGTGTGTGGGCCGATAACTAGGTAAAGTGGGCTGGGGTCACGTAAAGGTTTCCCACCAACCCAACTTTTTGATTTATAAATCTTTCACATATGCATATTATCATTATTATCAAACCTTATTAGTATAGTTATCACTTCGTTTATTTATATATATATAGGGTAAGGTTCATGCGAGAACCACCCTTATTGCGAGAACCGCGAGAACCAATGTGAACACAAAATAAAATCTAAAAAAAATCAAAAAAACACTCAAAATTTTTTTTTTATTTTTTTTAATATTTTTTAATAAAAAATCGCTATATTTCGTTCCCATAAAAAAAAAAAAAAAAAAACTTTTTTTTTCAAGTAAGAGTTATCCATGCACATGTGCATATGTATCATTACTTCAACAAATTCGGTAATACGTTATCAGGAATAGACAATTGCACTTTAATTTACAATACCATTAGTAATACACTACTTTTTACATTACCAATATTCAAAATGCACATGTGCATAATTAGGTATAACCATTATATAACGTGTTTTGGTACAAAAAGTTTGTGATTTTGAATGGAGAAGTAGACCCATATACATGTTTTTTGGTTAGTTATATCTAGTGGTTGATGGTTTGGTTATAGTTGTCAATTTTTTATGTAATATGTTGATTGGATGGTATAAATGGTGTTTACATACATGTAATAAAGTGAAAATATTGTTAATGGTATTGTATTATGGATAGTAGGAGGTAATGGTATTGTATTATGGATGGTAGGAGGTAATGGTAGTGTATTATGGATGGTATGATAGATGAAAGGGAAAGTGTATTCAAAGTGGTGTACAAAAACACCTTATTTCATGTTGATACATATGAATGCACATGTGCATTTCTAATATTGGTAATGTAAAAAGTAGTGTATTACATATGGTAGTGTAAATGAAAGTGCAATTGTCTAATATATGTAATGAATTACGGAATTTGTCAAAGAAATGACAAAAATGCACATGTGCATGCTTGTGTATTATGGATGGAATGATAGATGAAAGAGAAAGTAGTGTACCAAAACACCTTATTTCCTGTTGATACATATAGATGCACATGTGCATTTCTAACATTGGTAATGTAAAAAATAGTGTATTACATGTAGTAGTGTAAATGAAAGTGCAATTGACTATTATTTGTAATGAATTACGGAATTTGACAAAGAAACGACACATATGCACATGTGCATGGATAACTGTTACTCAAAATTTTTTTTTTTTTGAAATTTTTTTTATTTTTTTTATTAACAAAATATAGCGATTTTTTCAAAAAAAAATAGTAAAAAAAAAAAAAAAATTTTTGGGTGTTTTTTAGATTTTTTTAGGAATTACTGTTTGTGTTCACACTGGTTCTCGCGGTTCTCGCAATAAGGGGTGGTTCCTAACGGATCTTTGTCCTATATATATATATATATATATATATATATATATATATATGCGCAACGAGTTAGCAATGTCGTGTAATATCCAAGCTATGTTTTGACTCTCAAAGGTTTCGGGTTGCGCGAAGAGGTTGGGTCGACTAGTGGGACATGACTATGGTTCAAACAACTCCAGTCAATTCAACGCGACATGGATGAAACCTAATTAATCTATCAAATAAAACAAATACAAGATTCGATTTATAAAAGCGAAACAAACGGTTTGTACCTTGAAGTTACGGGTTGTCACAAAGAATGTCATCGACATACAATACTAAGAAAGTAATAATGCTCCCACTAGCCTTCTTATACACAAGCTTTATCGACGTTCTTGATGAATCCATATTCCCTAATCTCTTCATCAAAACGGTGATTCCAACTTCTAGATGCTTGTTTCAATCTATAGATTGATTTCTTTAACTTGCATACTTTGTTAGGATGTTTTGGATCGACAAAACCTTCAGGCTGAACCATATATAGACATCTTCCTCAAGATATCTATTAAGGAAAGCCATTTTGACATCCATTTGCCAAATCCCATAATCATATTATGCAGGTATGGCAAATAATATCCTTATTGACTTTAGCATCGCCACAGGGGAAAAGGTCTCATCATAATCAACCCCTTGAGTTTGAGTGAAACCTTTTGCTACAAGTCTCGTTTTACAAGTATCCAAGTTGTCACACCCCGACCACGTAAAACCTACAAAACGCGGCGGAAACATCGGGGAGTGTTGTAACAGAATCATTGTTTCATAACACATGGAACTTGAAATATTGTTTTATTGATTAAAAGAGTTACAATGTCTTGACAATCAAAGAAACATAACAAAATAACTAGTCTTGCATCTTTTATTGTCACTAAGGCCCATGTCCGCCTAAGTGTATCTTGATCAATCCTATGCTTCATTTCCTGAAACACATGTGAAAATAGGTACGTCAGCATAAAAATGCCGGCGAGTACATAGGTTTTGTGAAAATAAGATTCATGACATCTGTTTAAGAAAATGTTTAGTCATGAACCTTGTAATTTGCTTTGTCTTTGTAAATCATTTGAAAAACAATAAGTTCAGATGATACGTATAAATAAGAGAATAATGCATGGTTAAATGAATAACCATGTAAAAATGAGTTTGTATAAGTTAAGTTGTTTGTAAAACAATGTATTGTGAAAAGTATGTTATTTGTATAAAATGTTATATGTCTAAATTGAAATGATTTCAAATAACGCAACGATATGTAATACCATACAATCACTTATATATAGGAAGTACCAGCGGCGTATCCACCATGCTTGTATCATATTACACACGCCTCGTTACTTAAATCACTTACTCAAACCAAACCACCAATATAAGATGTCTATGTTTAAACCAATTGTCAAAAGTCCTTGTATAAACCATGTCAAATGTTGATAGTCCAAAAGTAGTCAAGTAATGTGTAACAAATGTTTATGTATGGCTAGTGAAATGCATCAACTAAACCATAGATGAAATGCACAAAACAAAGTATTGAAGTAAAACTTGGTTTAAATCAAAGTTATGTTTTGTAAAATATATGCATGCTATACTGAATATGAACATTTATGCGGTATTGTAAAAATTCATACATCCAAGCCTTGCGACAGTCGGATAACTATGTAAAAATGAGTTATCAAAAGAATATGTATTCGGATTCGGTCATTCCTTACGTCCAAACAAACACGAGATTTCAGGAATGGGATTTGTCAAGTCCTATGGTACCACTACCGAGCGGCGTGATCGGTGTTAATGAATGTATAGTATAGTTTAAACAAACCAAATGTCATACCAAAATGTAAGCATGTTTTATGAAGATAATGTACCTAGTATGCTAGAGTAAACATACAAGGTAGAGCTGTAAAACAATGTGTCCATATGTTACTGGAACATATGCAACAGAGATGCAATGTAAAATAATGTACTAAGCATGTACTAAATGGACATACATAGCATGTGATGTGATGTGATGTAAAACAATGTACTAAGTATGCACACAATGGACATACATAGCATAAAATGTAATGAAATCATGTACTAATAGTGTACTAATGAACATAGCATGTATATAATGTGAAAACATGGAAAACATGGAAGTAACAAGTAGGCACATGTGTTCCACCCCAAAACGTTTGGAAAACAGTAAAAGAGGGGTCTATGTACTCACTTGAGATTGCTCAGAAGTCCTAAGATAACCACCAAGCAATGCTAGATATCTCGGAATATCAAACGGCACCTAATATAGGTAACTACATTAATAAACCGGACCTAAATCGGAAGATCGGATAGAATGAGGGCTCGTAAACCAAATGAGTATGGGAACTCATGTAGTATGGTTTAACAAAGCCTACATACTAAATGAAACCTAACCTAAGTGCTTACGACCCATTACGACCCGTTTAGGTAGCTTATGCTACTTTAACGCGTCGTTCGCGTAAAACGCGTTTGGACCGCCTAACTAGTCCTATGACAAGTAACATATGCCTTAACATGTCTAATATTGTTGTCAAATCAGTTTAGATGTCAAAAGTTATGTTACATATGCTTAAAATGAATTTTGGCGTCAAAAGGGCATTTTGGTAATTTACCTAAGGCATATAAGCTACCTATCATACAACTACTTAAACGAAGCGACCATAAGGTATAACCTCGGAAGGTTATTCCCTATATACTATGGTCACCTAATGTGCTTGGTCGGATCCTAATGATCGACCAAACGGGTCGGGTTCGAAAGTATAAGCGATTGTTTAAATCGCTTACCTTACGACCCTATATAAGCACTAAACTAAAAGTGACGAGCTAAGCATGTTAAAACATGCTTAACTAAGTTTAGAAAACAGGTTTGGTATCAAAACAAACGGTTTTGATACCCATAAGTAGTTTGGTTACAAAATACGCAAGAATACGTATTCTGACCGAAACTACGGCTCGTCACTGAGCCTAGATAACGTGGTAATCAGTAGGTATAGTCACAAAGGACTATAACCATCGTGATTACAATCACGTTGCGAAGTTCAAACGAAATTCGCATTGACCATAAGCTGGTCAATGCAGAAAGTCAAACAAAGTTTGACTTTCAGACTCGAAAAGCAATAAAAGAACGAAAGAATACTCACGTAGGGTCCCCGAATGCTAATCTAGATCAAAATAGCTCAGGTATGAAACAAAGGTTTCAACTTAGAGCATTTGAGATCAGATTCTAGTGAGTTTAGAGGTTGGATGGCAAGGGGTATTTATAGTGAATGGTCCACCATTAGGATCGTTTGTCGAAATACGTGCCTTAATCTCATCCGTACATGTGTCGGAACCTTATGGTACCCAAAAAGGCCACTCACCATAAGAGTTTGACACTTGGCACTTGACCTTTGGAGAGTGTTAAGGGCTGTTAAAAGATGAAAAAAAAAACGTTTTGCTGCATCTGGCCCCTGTTTACGGACCTAGTTTGGCAGATTTACAGTTTCAGTCCCTGCAACCTCAAAACTTGGTTTTCGATGCGTTTTTTTTTTTTTGACACGTTTAAGCCCTGTTAACCCCATTTCAAAGCTCTAAAATGAAGTTAAAGTATAAGGAACTTAAAATGTGTTCAAAAATATCTCGGGTGTCGGTTCGTTTAGCCGTACGGTTACGTTGTTCGGTTATTTACGACGGAATGCGCATAAGCGCGAAAAATGATCCAAATGGTGTGACGAATCGATTTTTCTTATGCCAAACACTAAAATAAAATATTTTAGTGCTTACATAAATTTTTGGATGTCCGGATGTATTCAGAACGTAAGTTATGCACGAAAATGCAAACTTGTGCACTTTTTGACGCTTTTAGTACCTGAATGAGCCAAAAGTTTATTTTAGCACACCGAACCCCTCAAAGCCTATTTCTAAGCTATATAAAGGATATTTAAGGTGTGTTTAACTTATGGTCATGTTCCGGAATGTCTGTTACAGTTCAAATTGGCATACTTTCACAGTTTGTCAAGTTTAGTCCCTGTAAGCGAATTAACTTGTTTTTGCCATACCAAAGCCTTCAAAACTTATTTCTAAGTTATGTAAAGGTTATTTAAGGTATGTTAAGCCTATGTCACTATTCCGGAGTGTTTGTTGCATTAAACTGGTTATATTTACGCATCGGTGCGCGTATAACCTTCCAGAAAGCGATTTAGAGTTTGGAATTGAACAAAAATTGATATGTGCAAATGATACACATATTTTTACAAATCCCAAGTATGAAATATAATATTTCATTGGTTCGGTATTTGTTTGATGGCCGTGGAGGCACAGGTGTTACAGTCTCCCCTACTTTAGGAAATTTCGTCCCGAAATTTATTTAGAGGAAACTTGTGAGAGTTTAAAACATGAAGTTGAAAAGATCGAACAATATTGGTTAGGGTTCTGAACTTCCAGTAACCTTAATAACATTATGCTTGCAATGTAAGAGGGACACTTATATACAAGTATATGAAGCGTCATTGGTGCGTCCACCGTACCTCCATTACATCGTTCTCATTTTGTTATTGTTGTCGCTATCGGTTCTTACACATAATAAATCTTACTGGGTTTCTGTGCACTAAATTTCATAATTATGTACGCGTCCATAATTAGACAATTCCTTGCACAGTTCACACAGTCTATTTTATAATGTGTAGTGTAAAACAAAATGAACAAACCTGTGATGAGTGTGACTAGACCGCCATAGAGTCCTTTTAATTAAGTCAATAAATGATCTAAATAGACTATCAAGGAGTCTGTTCAGCTACATCACTAGATGTCGTCCTTTAACCAGATTGTGAATCAATCTTTTTTACTAGACCTCTAAAAGGGTCTCTTATGAAACATGCAGTGGTACTATATAATCCAAGGGTCTTAACTATTATATAGAAGCCCATTAAGGATTTAAGGCAGTACCTTTTGACTATCCTGCTACGAATCCCTCATATGGAGATATGAAAGATCCTGCGAGGATTTGGATAACAAATATCCAGAGTATAAAAACACAAAATGCATAAAAGAAAACATAAGATGAATAAACACATAGTCACATAACCACAAAATTGTTTGTTAATTTGTCTTGTTAATTGTGTACATGCATTTAAAGCACACTAGGAATCCATTCCGTGGATTTCATTTGGTACTTTAAACGTTATCAATAATCTAACTATAAAGATAGAAAGATTCAAAAAGAAAATTCGATTTCGATTATTAGGAACCGAAATGTTCGAATTTAGGTACATAAGGAATCCAATTAAGGACTCTGATTTGTATGACAATTATCCACAAGGATCTAATTGTGAAGATAAAAAGATCCCATATGGATTTTAGAGGTTGAAGATGTTTTGAAACCTTGCACTGGACGTGCTTAAGTCAAAACATGAAGTTGAAATGCTTATGAAGTTGAGATGCTCGATATGCCAAGGCGACATATGAAGCGAAATTTGAAGGTTAAGTCAATGCATGAGAATTTTTTTTTTTTTTGCAATACTATGCATGGGGTTCTAAAAATGTGTTCAATGTTTTTGAAACCTTATATATAATACCTTTGAAATCATAAAGTAGTTGTATTAGGTTGGTATATTCATAAAAATGTTTTAAAATCATGCGAAATGAATTTTGAAATTATGTATAAGGTTTTTGGAAAACATGAATGATGCTTTTGAAATCATGCACTTGATAAGAAAATATATTGTACTAATATTGTTTTCAGGCTATATGAGACATTTTGAAATCATGACGGTTGTTTTTGAAAATACAGACAAAGCTTTGTGCATTTGTTATGTTTAAGTAAATACACTATATTAAAAATGTTTTCGAACTATGTATAGGATGTTTTGAAATCATGTAGGTTGTTTTGAAAACTTATGTTATGCATGTTGAAGAAATCAGAACGTAATGGGTATGAGATTTGAAAATACTCTTAGTTATCTATCCAAGAATTCAAAGGCACAGATGTGTGAAAAGCACGATTACTCATAATTTCGATTTATTTCTTGTACTTCGTTTCCTAGAATGAAACGAGTACTTAGAATTTTCCAAAGGAATCATGAACAAACGCAAGAATGGGAAATTCGCAAAAGTAGTTTGTAAGGAATATAGTTCCTTAATGTAGGTATCATAGGAAAAGTCATACACATATGTAACTACAATTGTACATCAGAATTTGTGAACAATAATTTATTTATAAACAAAACAGATTGTTTCACATTACAAGAAAATAAAAGAACAAAAGCAGAAGACAGCAACATCCTTTGTTCAGTCAAATGCTCATCCGAGGGTCAGATTTGCATTAGCAAGCTTTGGGCAATCCCTCCGGAAATGGCCCATCTCGCCACAGTTGTAGCAAGACCCCGACGAGAAACGAGCTTGAGCAGGATTGTCATCAGCTTGATTTGGTACAGCTGCAGTTGGGCAAACCCTTGTTGTATGACCTATAAGTCCACAAATCTGGCATTTGCGGCACTTCACACTAGCATGATGATGGAGGCTACATTGGTTGCACAAGGGTGCAGTTCCATTATATGGCTTCCTAGTAGGGGGTTGAGTTGGTTGGTTGGGGATGGCTTGATCATTGTGAGCGACCACAGCGAAATTCTGAGAAGCCTTTCGCTTCTTTGACTTCTTAGGAGATCGTTCATCCATGGTCTTTGATTCCTCGATTGGTTTCTTGGCTGATGGTGCTGTCACCTGACTAGGTCCTGCCTGTCTTGGTGACTCTTGAGTGGCTTCATCCTGGAGACGATACATGGTAGTAGTTAATTCAACAGTCTTCAGGACTACTTCGCCTATTCGTTGAGCGAATTTGGCTGTCTGCTCGGACATTTGACCGGTGCTGAAAGGAAGAGACATTCTAGAAGCAAATGAAAGGCATAGGAAGAAACAGGTGAAAGGTTATTGGATAATCAATACAGAATGGTAACGAATGAAAATTATGATCATTTGTTTGTTTCCTAAGGCAAACAAATGAGATGGTGACAAATCAAAGTAAATGGGTCAAAAATAATGTATCGTGAAGACATGCTCGCCTATAAGTGAACACTCATCCCAAGAATTCCCTGGTAAGCACAACTGGTCTCGCGTCTGATGAGATGTATACGAAGTTCTTGCCTAGACAGAAAACCCAGAATACAGGCATTCACCCTTCCAGTTTGCACGTGTTCACATTATTTAAAACCCAAGACCTTGACGAGGTTTTGAAAAACTCAAAGGGGTTCAAAACCATATAACAGAGGGTTCAAAACCTTACAATAAAGGGTTCAAAACCTAGTAATCAATCATCCTAGAACAAATGATTAGTTTTCAAAGTGGTTTTGAAATTTATGTTCTTGTTGTGGTTGTCGCCTAAGGATAGGTGACAATATTGTTTTATGACTAAACGCAAGTAAACTCGCGTTAGGGTCCTAAGAAGGTTATAGACTAGGTCAAAGTATTACTAATAACCTAATTCCCTATAACCATGAGCTCTGATACCAACTTTTCTGTCACACCCCGATCACGTAGAACCTACAAAACGTGGCGGAAACATCGGGGAGTGTTGTAACAGAATCATTGTTTCATAACACATGGAACTTGAAATATTGTTTTATTGATTAAAAGAGTTACAATGTCTTGACAATCAAAGAAACATAACAAAATAACTAGTCTTGCATCTTTTATTGTCACTAAGGCCCATGTCCGCCTAAGTGTATCTTGATCAATCCTATGCTTCATTTCCTGAAACACATGTGAAAATAGGTACGTCAGCATAAAAATGCCGGCGAGTACATAGGTTTTGTGAAAATAAGATTCATGACATCTGTTTAAGAAAATGTTTAGTCATGAACCTTGTAATTTGCTTTGTCTTTGTAAATCATTTGAAAAACAATAAGTTCAGATGATACGTATAAATAAGAGAATAATGCATGGTTAAATGAATAACCATGTAAAAATGAGTTTGTATAAGTTAAGTTGTTTGTAAAACAATGTATTGTGAAAAGTATGTTATTTGTATAAAATGTTATATGTCTAAATTGAAATGATTTCAAATAACGCAACGATATGTAATACCATAAAATCACTTATATATAGGAAGTACCAGCGGCGTATCCACCATGCTTGTATCATATTACACACGCCTCGTTACTTAAATCACTTACTCAAACCAAACCACCAATATAAGATGTCTATGTTTAAACCAATTGTCAAAAGTCCTTGTATAAACCATGTCAAATGTTGATAGTCCAAAAGTAGTCAAGTAATGTGTAACAAATGTTTATGTATGGCTAGTGAAATGCATCAACTAAACCATAGATGAAATGCACAAAACAAAGTATTGAAGTAAAACTTGGTTTAAATCAAAGTTATGTTTTGTAAAATATATGCATGCTATACTGAATATGAACATTTATGCGGTATTGTAAAAATTCATACATCCAAGCCTTGCGACAGTCGGATAACTATGTAAAAATGAGTTATCAAAAGAATATGTATTCGGATTCGGTCATTCCTTACGTCCAAACAAACCCGAGATTTCAGGAATGGGATTTGTCAAGTCCTATGGTACCACTACCGAGCGGCGTGATCGGTGTTAATGAATGTATAGTATAGTTTAAACAAACCAAATGTCATACCAAAATGTAAGCATGTTTTATGAAGATAATGTACCTAGTATGCTAGAGTAAACATACAAGGTAGAGCTGTAAAACAATGTGTCCATATGTTACTGGAACATATGCAACAGAGATGCAATGTAAAATAATGTACTAAGCATGTACTAAATGGACATACATAGCATGTGATGTGATGTAAAACAATGTACTAAGTATGCACACAATGGACATACATAGCATAAAATGTAATGAAATCATGTACTAATAGTGTACTAATGAACATAGCATGTATATAATGTGAAAAGATGGAAAACATGGAAGTAACAAGTAGGCACATGTGTTCCACCCCAAAACGTTTGGAAAACAGTAAAAGAGGGGTCTATGTACTCACTTGAGATTGCTCAGAAGTCCTAAGATAACCACCAAGCAATGCTAGAGATCTCGGAATATCAAACGGCACCTAATATAGGTAACTACATTAATAAACCGGACCTAAATCGGAAGATCGGATAGAATGAGGGCTCGTAAACCAAATGAGTATGGGAACTCATGTAGTATGGTTTAACAAAGCCTACATACTAAATGAAACCTAACCTAAGTGCTTACGACCCATTACGACCCGTTTAGGTAGCTTATGCTACTTTAACGCGTCGTTCGCGTAAAACGCGTTCGGACCGCCTAACTAGTCCTATGACAAGTAACATATGCCTTAACATGTCTAATATTGTTGTCAAATCAGTTTAGATGTCAAAAGTTATGTTACATATGCTTAAAATGAATTTTGGCGTCAAAAGGGCATTTTGGTAATTTACCTAAGGCATATAAGCTACCTATCATACAACTACTTAAACGAAGCGACCATAAGGTATAACCTCGGAAGGTTATTCCCTATATACTATGGTCACCTAATGTGCTTGGTCGGATCCTAATGATCGACCAAACGGGTCGGGTTCGAAAGTATAAGCGATTGTTTAAATCGCTTACCTTACGACCCTATATAAGCACTAAACTAAAAGTGACGAGCTAAGCATGTTAAAACATGCTTAACTAAGTTTAGAAAACAGGTTTGGTATCAAAACAAACGGTTTTGATACCCATAAGTAGTTTGGTTACAAAATACGCAAGAATACGTATTCTGACCGAAACTACGGCTCGTCACTGAGCCTAGATAACGTGGTAATCAGTAGGTATAGTCACAAAGGACTATAACCATCGTGATTACAATCACGTTGCGAAGTTCAAACGAACTTCGCATTGACCATAAGCTGGTCAATGCAGAAAGTCAAACAAAGTTTGACTTTCAGACTCGAAAAGCAATAAAAGAACGAAAGAATACTCACGTAGGGTCACCGAATGCTAATCTAGATCAAAATAGCTCAGTTATGAAACAAAGGTTTCAACTTAGAGCATTTGAGATCAGATTCTAGTGAGTTTAGAGGTTGGATGGCAAGGGGTATTTATAGTGAATGGTCCACCATTAGGATCGTTTGTCGAAATACGTGCCTTAATCTCATCCGTACATGTTTCGGAACCTTATGGTACCCAAAAAGGCCACTCACCATATGTGACAACTCAAGTTTCCGACTTTCACTTTCGCATTAAATGCACGTTGACTTTGACTGTTGACTGTGACTATTAGTTGTTTGTTTAATTGACTTATAACTGAAACCGTTGTAATAAGATAAAGTGCATTGTGTTTGCATGAGTATGTGTTATTGGGTTTGCATGGTTATGTGTTCGTTTGGGACATGTGAACTTAACTGATTAAATCTTTACGGACCTAAAAGCCCATTAAGGACCCGACGAATCAAATGTGATTCGCCATACAACCTCTCGACGAAACAGATCCTTGATTCGTCAAGAGCACGTCAACGAAACAGAAGTCAGTTTCGCCGGCCCAGTTTCGCCAAAGGCCCAGTTCGGGCCCAAAACGTTAAATCGCAAATATTAACGTAAACCGACTTCTGTTTTCATATCTTTGGCAAAAGTTGAAATCCTAGGGCTCTCCTCTGTGTGACGGCAACTCTGTGAACACCCGAACCCTCCCGAACGATTAAATCATCGTTTCCTTCATCTCGGTTAGTGTGTTTAGTTCCGTGATTTGTCTTGTTTGCTTATTTTGATGTTGTTGTTTTCATAAACCTGATCAGACAATCGAATAGAGTCCTGGCAACGATTACATGTTATGTTATGGTATTGAATGATGCTTGAGAATTGTCGTGTCCGAATATATAATTGATGATGAATATGAAAACGGTAGACTATTAGGGTTTTTATGGTTGAATCGGATGATGATAAACTCTGCTCCGTTAATGATGAGATATATCATAGAAACCGGCTTGTTGATACGTTTAAACTAGGGTTCATGCTAGACAATGATTCTGGAATGATTGAGTTATGATGATTCTATATGCCCATTGATCTCCATATAATTTCTGTTGTTGATGACGGCTGATAGCATGATTAGGGTTTCTGTGTTATTCGTAACTGATATAACTGATGTTCGACGTAACTGAACTGTTAGACGAAACAGAACTCTCGGCGAAACAGAATGTGTTTCGCCGAGGGTAATCGACGAATTAGAAGTTCTGTTTCGCCAAAGGAGACCTCGACGAAACAAATGTGTTTCGCCGATGTATGTGTTTCGCCAACCTGTGTTTCGCCGACTTGAACACTTTGCACAGTAACTTAGTTTATTTCTGTTAGAGTTAACCCAGTTAGTTAACTGCTGTTAAATGCTATGCATGACTTGTACAATGTCGATTATGTGATATGTACTACTTGGTGATCATTGATTGTATCTATACGTGAACTTCGTGAATGCAAACTGATTTTGGTACACGTGCCTACTTTAGGGTTGACTGATTAAGTGTGAACAAGTAGTTAATCTTACCGAGCAAACCAAGGTGAGTTCACTGCACTTTTCTAAGCATGCGTCCCGGTGGTTTGGGACATCTAGTAAACGTGTTCAAAAGGGAATACTGGGTAAACTATTATTTGGGATATTTGATATTGAATACAGGATCGATCATCTACTGTGTTGCCTGTAAGGCAATGGGGTAACTAGTTACCGGGACATCATTACCAATGCTTGGTTAGGGGCATTGGGGTTGGGCACACTCCCAGGTTATATTGGGCACACTCCCAGGTTATATAGGGCACACTCCCATGGTATATATTGGACACACTTCCAATATATAAGACTCTCCTACGATAATAACAATCTCAAAACGAAACAACAAGTTGACTTAACATATATCTGGTAACTACACACGTTAACAAAACCTTGAACTCACCAGCGTCGTCTGACATACTTGTCTGCATGCTTGTAGGTCTATAGGCTTATATCATTTGGAACTTGCTGTCTGAGAGGCTGGAGTGGTCATGGGTCAATATACATGGAATCTCAATACAAGCTTAATGGTTTATGTACACATTGTTTACGAAACACTTAACATATGAGTTATGCTTCCGCTGTATTCAATAAATGATATGAGACGTTTGTAACACCTTATGTTTATGAATGAAAGTTTTATTTACTTATATCTATGAGTTCAATGTGATTGGTGGCTTGGATCCTGGTACGTCACACGCCTCACGGGGGTTTCCGCAATGGGGTGTTTTGGGGGTGTGACAGTTTGGTATCAGAGCCACTGGTTATAGTGAACTTGGTTTTAAAAACGTTTTTATAAAACCAGACTATAACCGAACAGTTTTGACAACAGAGAATACGACCATGACACTCAGCTCCAGATTGCAAGGTTCGTCTCTTGTACTCATTGTACTGCGTAACTAGTGAACACTTACATATGATATTGCATGTGATTGCACGTTTAACACAACAGTATGAACTTATGCATTACTTGCACGTGTTATATGACTACTAGGGTGGTGTTTCCCTAAACATTCGTGACTCACGTTTTGTGATGCTCTTTGTTTGCTACTCGAGTTCGAGGAACCATTCAACATGAGTTAGGAGGAGCTGAGATGAGCATGCAAATCACAATATTATTGTGGGTGCACACATAATAATAATGTGGGGTGCATGTGAGTCCCAGTGAGGCTTAACAAGTGAAGAAGGGGTTCCGCTCTGTTATTTGATCAGTGTGAAACGTAACAAATTTATAGGAGTCATATCAGTGACCGTCTCCTACCCGAATGTGACCTTTTCACCTCTCTCTGAATCCTTTCGAATCTCGATGCCATCGAGTAGTACCTGAACACCCATCTGAACGCCTAGCGAAACGTGTAGAATGTTAGGTGCTTGCACGGACGTCCTTGAGCAGCTCTATATCTTTCTCGTTTCTCTTCGTTTGCTGAAACTCTATGTATTGACGCCTTAGATCCCGAAGTGCGATCACTTCTGCAACACTCTCGCAACATACCGTGTATTACTCGGTCAACTTGCAAGAACGATGGACAAGAGGGTAAACGTAGTACCTTATCGACTTCAGCATTTGAACGACCCTGATTACCGGCAACAAACACCAGCACATTGACTTCAATCGAATTCTTAACTCTAGTCAGCGACTCGTGGGAGTCAACTCTTACGAATCAATCGGAACATAAGCGATGACAACAGATTATAGTGTGAAATATGTGGCTACCAGCACAGTGAGTAGCGCGTGGCACAGAATGTGAAAAGATGGATTTTTATGGTGAAAGATTGTAGGGCTTCGTTTCAAGCAACGGCATTGGAGGCAACAGTCGCGGCGACATCAAGGTACTTGTAATCGTAGTCCACAGCATGGAAACGAAGATGACATTGACAGGGATTGACTGTTGCTAAGTCAAGACGTCAACAACCAAGGGAATAATGATAGTAATGGGAACCCTCGCAACCATAACAACAACACTGGAAATGATACTCGTGGAAGGACATTTAGGATTGGCGTAGGCGACGTCAGGCATAGCAGCAACATGGTAGCTTGTATGGGTAGCTGTTCGCTTCGTCTCTATTTTGCTTGACCCTGATACTTCTTGAAAACCAAACCTGATGTGGAATCGGCTGATGGCAAGCCAAATGAAATCTTATATGTTCGTTGGGGTGTAAACACGACCTTGTGGGACAAATGTTCGACGTCGACCTTCCTTCTACTATCCTCGATGGGTACAACGCAGTAGTTAGTGTGAGTTGGTTATCCAGTAATCACGCAGATATACTCAGTGAGGAGAAAACTTTATGTGGAGAATCGCTATTTGTTCTAAAGCATCAGAGTAGTGCAAAAGGTAGTGCCATTTCAGCTATGAAGGTCAGAAGTGTCTACGGAGGGATTACTCCGCAGTGTTAGCAACCGTTACTGATGTTAGGGCTGAGGGAAAAGAGGATCGAGGATCCACCAATTGTTTGTGATCCCTCTCGGTTTGCTACCCGAGGAACTTTCAGGCTTACTTCCACAACTGTTAGGCAAAATCTCAGTTTAATCTCACGCCAGAAGTAGCCTTGATCACGCGTACTCCATACCGACTTGTACCAGGAGGGCTGCCAGAACTGTCTAATCAACTTCAGGAATTACCGGGTGGGAGTTTTAACGATCTAGCTCTTCGCCCTGGGGAGCTCCAGTACTATTTGTAAAGAAGAAGGACGGTACCTTCCGCATGTGTATAGACTACCGCGAGCTGAACAAGGTGACTGTGAAGAATCGCTATCCTCTTCCACGCATCGACGACTTATTCGACCAATTGCAAGGGTCGAGTTATTACTCGAAGATTGATCTGAGGTCAGGTTATCACCAACTGAGAGTCCGGGATGAGGACGTCTCCAAAACAGCATTCAGAACACGCTACGGCCACTACGAGTTTCTAGTCATGCCATTCGGGTTAACGAACGCGCCTGCGATTTTCATGGATCTTATGAACAGGGTGTGCAAACCTTATCTTGACAAGTTCGTCATTGTTTTCATCGACGACATCCTGATCTATTCGAAGAGTCAGGAGGAACACGAGCAGCACTTACGGCTTATTTTGGAACTTCTACGAACGGAACAGCTATACGCGAAGTTTTCAAAATGCGACTTCTGGCTTCGTGAAGTCCACTTCTTAGGCCACGTGGTGAACAAGGATGGGATTCACGTTGATCCATCCAAGGTAGATTCGATCAAGAACTGGCCTGCACCTCGTACACCAACCGAAATACGCCAATTCTTGGGTTTGGCGGGTTATTACAGACGGTTCATCAAAGATTTCTCAAAGATCGCACAGCCACTTACGCTACTGACACAAAAAGGTGTTGTTTATCGTTGGGGTAATACACAGGGAACAGCGTTTCAACACTTAAAGGATAGACTTTGTAGCGCACCTATCCTCTCATTGCCTGAAGGCACGGACGATTTTGTAGTCTACTGCGACGCATCTATCCAGGGTCTTGAATGTGTATTGATGCAACGGGATAAGTTATTGCTTATGCTTCGCGCCAAATTAAGATTCACGAACGGAATTACACAACACATGATTTAGAGCTGGGAGCTGTTGTCTTTGCGCTCAAGATATGGCGACATTACCTGTATGACACTAAGTGCACCATCTACACTGATCACAGGAGTCTCGAGCATATTTTCAAGCAGAAGGAATTGAACATGCGGCAACGTCGATGGGCCAAGCTACTTAATGATTACGAATGCGCTATCAAGTGCCATCCAGGCAAAGCCAATGTTGTGGCTGGTGCCCTCAGTCGAAAGGATACTGCACCTAGGCGTGTACGAGCGTTGCAATTCACCATTCAGTCTAGTCTTCCTGCACAGATACGAGATGCTCAGGTAGAAGCAGTGAAACTAGAAAACGTCAGGGCTGAAGCTCTACGCGGCTCAAAGCAACGGTTAGAACAAAAGGAAGACGGTGCCTATTACGTAACAGGACGCATCTGGGTCCCACTCTATAGCAACTTACGCGAGCTTGTAATGGATGAAGCTCATAAGTCTCGCTACTCAGTACATTCAGGTTCGGGTAAGATGTACCACGACCTCAGAACTACATATTGGTGGCCTAGCATGAAAGCCCACATAGCCACTTACGTTAGCAAGTGCTTGACTTGTGCGAGAGTTAAAGCGGAATATCAGAAACCATCAGGCCCACTCCAACAACCTGAAATACCACAATGGGAATGGGAACAAATTTCCATGGATTTTGTTACAGGCCTACCTAGATCTCAACGCGGAAATGATACTATTTGGGTGATCGTGGATCGACTCACAAAGTCTGCTCACTTCTTGGCTATCAAGGAAACGGACAAGTTCCCCACACTAGCAGACGTATACTTGAAGGAAGTGGTCTCAAGGCACGGGGTGCCCACCTCTATTATCTCTGATCGTGATGCACGTTTTACTTCAGAACTGTGGCAAGCAATGCATAAATCTTTTGGTTCTCGTTTAGACATGAGCACAACTTATCATCCTCAGACGGATGGGCAGTCTGATCGCACTATTCAGACTCTAGAAGACATGCTTCGGGCGTGCGTAATCGACTTTGGCAATGGTTGGGAAAAACATCTGCCACTTGTGGAATTTTCGTACAACAACAGCTACCACACCAGCATTAAAGCTGCTCCATTTGAGGCATTGTACGGGCGTAAATGCCGATCACCTTTTTGTTGGGCAGAGGTGGATGACAGTCAGATCACAGGTCCAGAAATGGTAGTTGATACTACTGAAAAGATTGCTCAAATACGACAACGCATGGCGGCAGCACGTGACCGTCAGAAAGCATACGCAGATAAAGACAGGAAACTACTCGAGTTCCAGGTTGGGGATCGAATGCTACTCAAAGTTTCACCCTGGAAGGGTGTAGTTCGTTTTGGCAAACGAGGCAAGCTCAATCCGCGATATGTCGGATCATTTGAAATCAATGAGGAAATAGGTAAAGTAGCCTACAGACTGAACTTACCAGCTGAACTCAGTGCAGTTCACAACGTTTTTCACGTGACGAATCTGAAGAAGTGTCTGTCAGATGAGACCCTCATAGTTCCTTTGAAGGAGCTCACTATCGACGATCAGTTGCCATTCGTCGAGGAACCAGTTGAAATCGCGGACCGGGATGTTAAGGTCCTCAAGCACACCAGAATACCTCTTGTTCGAGTTCTTTGGAACTCCCGTCGTGGCCCAGAGTTTACCTGGGAACGAGAAGATCAAATGAAACTCAAGTGCCCCCAGTTATTCGGAAACAGTGCAACCACTACTGAGGCTGAAGCTACTACAGAATTTCGGGACGAAATTCCAAATCAACGGGGGGATGATGTGACACCCCAGGAAAACCAGTAAACGATACAACTTACCTAGCTTTCTTAGTAACTGCATGCTAAATTTCGGGACGAAATTTCTTTCAAGTTGGGGATAATGTGACAACTCAAGTTTCCGACTTTCACTTTCGCATTAAATGCACGTTGACTTTGACTGTTGACTGTGACTATTAGTTGTTTGTTTAATTGACTTATAACTGAAACCGTTGTAATAAGATAAAGTGCATTGTGTTTGCATGAGTATGTGTTATTGGGTTTGCATGGTTATGTATTCGTTTGGGACATGTGAACTTAACTGATTAAATATTTACGGACCTAAAAGCCCATTAAGGACCCGACGAATCAAATGTGATTCGCCATACAACCTCTCGACGAAACAGATCCTTGATTCGTCAAGAGCACGTCAACGAAACAGAAGTCAGTTTCGCCGGCCCAGTTTCGCCAAAGGCCCAGTTCGGGCCCAGAACGTTAAATCGCAAATATTAACTTAAACCGACTACTGTTTTCATATCTTTGGCAAAAGTTGAAACCCTAGGGCTCTCCTCTGTGTGACGGCAGCTCTGTGAACACCCGAACCCTCCCGAACGATTAAATCATCGTTTCCTTCATCTCGGTTAGTGTGTTTAGTTCCGTGATTTGTCTTGTTTGCTTATTTTGATGTTGTTGTTTTCATAAACCTGATCAGACAATCGAATAGAGTCCTGGCAACGATTACATGTTATGTTATGGTATTGAATGATGCTTGAGAATTGTCGTGTCCGAATATATAATTGATGATGAATATGAAAACGGTAGACTATTAGGGTTTTTATGGTTGAATCGGATGATGATAAACTCTGCTCCGTTAATGATGAGATATATCATAGAAACCGGCTTGTTGATACGTTTAAACTAGGGTTCATGCTAGACAATGATTCTGGAATGATTGAGTTATGATGATTCTATATGCCCATTGATCTCCATATAATTTCTGTTGTTGATGACGGCTGATAGCATGATTAGGGTTTCTGTGTTATTCGTAACTGATATAACTGATGTTCGACGTAACTGAACTGTTAGACGAAACAGAACTCTCGGCGAAACAGAATGTGTTTCGCCGAGGGTAATCGACGAATTAGAAGTTCTGTTTCGCCAAAGGAGACCTCGACGAAACAAATGTGTTTCGCCGATGTATGTGTTTCGCCAACCTGTGTTTCGCCGACTTGAACACTTTGCACAGTAACTTAGTTTATTTCTGTTAGAGTTAACCCAGTTAGTTAACTGCTGTTAAATGCTATGCATGACTTGTACAATGTCGATTATGTGATATGTACTACTTGGTGATCATTGATTGTATCTATACGTGAACTTCGTGAATGCAAACTGATTTTGGTACACGTGCCTACTTTAGGGTTGACTGATTAAGTGTGAACAAGTAGTTAATCTTACCGAGCAAACCAAGGTGAGTTCACTGCACTTTTCTAAGCATGCGTCCCGGTGGTTTGGGACATCTAGTAAACGTGTTCAAAAGGGAATACTGGGTAAACTATTATTTGGGATATTTGCTATTGAATACAGGATCGATCATCTACTGTGTTGCCTGTAAGGCAATGGGGTAACTAGTTACCGGGACATCATTACCAATGCTTGGTTAGGGGCATTGGGGTTGGGCACACTCCCAGGTTATATGGGGCACACTCCCAGGTTATATAGGGCACACTCCCATGGTATATATTGGACACACTTCCAATATATAAGACTCTCCTACGATAATAACAATCTCAAAACGAAACAACAAGTTGACTTAACAGATATCTGGTAACTACACACGTTAACAAAACCTTGAACTCACCAGCGTCGTCTGACACACTTGTCTGCATGCTTGCAGGTCTATAGGCTTATATCATTTGGAACTTGCTGTCTGAGAGGCTGGAGTGGTCATGGGTCAATATACATGGAATCTCAATACAAGCTTAATGGTTTATGTACACATTGTTTACGAAACACTTAACATATGAGTTATGCTTCCGTTGTATTCAATAAATGATATGAGACGTTTGTAACACCTTATGTTTATGAATGAAAGTTTTATTTACTTATATCTATGAGTTCAATGTGATTGGTGGCTTGGATCCTGGTACGTCACACGCCTCACGGGGGTTTCCGCAATGGGGTGTTTTGGGGGTGTGACACCATAAGAGTTTGACACTTGGCACTTGACCTTTGGAGAGTGTTAAGGGCTGTTAAAAGATGAAAAAAAGAAACGTTTTGCTGCATCTGGCCCCTGTTTACGGACCTAGTTTGGCAGATTTACAGTTTCAGTCCCTGCAACCTCAAAACTTGGTTTTCGATGCGTTTTTTTTTTACACGTTTAAGCCCTGTTAACCCCATTTCAAAGCTCTAAAATGAAGTTAAAGTATAGGGAACTTAAAATGTGTTCAAAAATATCTCGGGTGTCGGTTCGTTTAGCCGTACGGTTACGTTGTTCGGTTAATTACGACGGAATGCGCATAAGCGCGAAAAATGATCCAAATGGCGTGACGAATGGATTTTTCTTATGCCAAACACTAAAATAAAATATTTTAGTGCTTACATAAATTTTTGGATGTCCGGATGTATTCAGAACGTAAGTTATGCACGAAAATGCAAACTTGTGCACTTTTTGACGCTTTTTTTTTTGGGTAAAGGGTTACCCCGATTCACTTTTATATATCACGAAACCAAATAAAACAAGTAGTAAGGTGAGTCCTTACTAGTTCACTATCCTGACATGCCAGGAAGTGTTAAACAAGCTATAAAAGAAGCACACCACAAACAAAGACAAACACAAACTCTAGCCACTAACTAGAGACATCCAATGAACCTACATACTTGGTACATTCCATTTTTCTAATAAGCTCAATCCAGTCGTAGAGCTCTTGACCTTTATCGAGGCTAGCTTCAATCTAACCGTAGACACAATAGCTTCAGAAATCATGTGCACTGTTCGTTTCTTTGATTTAAAAAGTCTCTGATTCCGCTCTTGCCACAGAAAATAAGCAGTCGCTGCTAGAAGTAATCTGCCAATAACACTTCGCATCGACTTCTTCGAAGGAACAGCAATCAACCATTGAACAATATCCTCCCACTTATTGGATGATAATTGAATTCCAGCAAAAGATTTAATAGAAGACCAAACCTGCATTGAAAACTGGCATTGAAAAAACAAATGATCATGCGAGTCCGGTTCCGCACCACACAACGGACAAGAGAGCAGGTGTAAATTAGAGATATCACCAACATCCCATTGCTTTAATTTGTCTTGCGTTTTGAGCTTCTTCTTGCAAATAAGCCACACAAGAAAAGCATGTCTCGGAATACAATTTGCGAACCATACAATCTCGACCCAAGGAACTTTCTCACCCTGAGTTCTGATCGTATCCCACACAATGGACGCTGAATAATCATGCTTAAGACCCCTATCATCACGCCACATTAAACAATCTGATTTATGCGGAATGATTATAGGCGGTTGAATGTTTAATAAAACCGGATATAAATCCAACCATGCTATCGGCCACCCCCAATCACCATTGTTAAGAAGATCATTAACCTTGGAAGTTATAGTAAAACCCGCAACATGAAGCCGACGAGCTGAAACAAAGTCACATAACGGACCAATGTGAGACCAGCGATCAAACCAAGCTGACGTATTAAGACCATTTCCAATCTTCGAAACAATAAACGGACGAACTCGATCCCGAATATTCAAAAGATTTCGCCAACTCGTAGCACAGTTACCCCTTGACCGAATATACCAAAAAGACTGACCTTTTAGTTTATTCTCATGGATCCAAGTAACCCATATCGAATGCCTTCTAGTTAGGAGACTCCAAATATGTGTAGTCATTAGCGCCATATTCATATCACGAATTCTCCTAATACCCAAACCACCTTCAAACTTAGGAAGATAAACATCCGACCATTTTACTTTCGCACGCCCTTTCTTCATTGGACCTTGACACCAAAGAAAAGCCCTCATCTTTTTCTCTAAATCAGCAGTAATTCTAGCCGGTAGAATAAAAACCGATGCCCAATAAATATGCATGGCAGAAAGGACTGATTTTATTAATTGAAGACGACCAGCAAATGACAAAGTTTTATTCTTCCAACTATCAATTCTAGCTTCCATCTTTTCAACCAGAATCTTACAATCTTTATAAACTAACCTCGATGAGATAAGTGGCACTCCCAAGTAACGAACCGGTAAAGAACCTTCCTCAAACGGCATCAACTGTAAAATGCTTTGCTTAACCTCCCTAGCAACATTGCCAAAAAACACAGTACTCTTCGCCATACTAGGAACTAGCCCCGACACATTCTTGAACCTCTCCAATCCATCCATAATACACCTAGCCGAAGAAACATCACCTCTAGAAAACATAAACAGTGTCACACCCCCAAAATCCACGCGCGGAGTATCACCGCTTGGAGGCGTGACTGACCAGGATCAAGCCACCAATCATATTGAACATATAAGTAAGTAGTAAAATCATTCATCAATACGAAAGGTGTTTTCAAATACCAAACGTCAACAAGTATGTAGCGGAAGCATAAGTATGTAAACCCAAAGTAAATAGTAAATTCAAATGTTTAGATAGATAACATGGCATCATCGATCCATGTCCCACAACGACCTGCTCCTCCCTGTGCAAGCTCCATATGTACCTAAGGTCCTGCAAGGCATGCAAGAGAGAGTCAACAACTAGTTGAGCGAGTTCACAGTTAATAGTTCAGTATTAGTATAGCGTGAGTAGTAGTATGTTCGTTCGTTACAAAGTATCGTATTATTTCCCATCGCGGCCCTCCAGGCAGGTGTGCGAAGATGTTGGGGAATGTTATTCCCCAAGTATTCTAGACTAGGTTTATTTGTATCGCGGCCTCTCCAGGCAGGTGTGCGAAGATTTGTAAGTTTAGTTCGCGGCCATCATATGGCAGGTGTGCGAAGACAGTCATAATATCGCGGCCAATCCTTGGCAGGTGTGCGAAGATCGTTCAATAAGTGTTACTAGTCTAGCAGTAGGTTCCATCATTTACGTATGTATAGTAAATCATCAAATCCCCATTCCCCCCTGGGAACCCCATGCCTTGGCTTGTGTGAACTCACCTTGGTTTGCTCGGTATGCTAAGTATATGTTCGCAAGTAATCAATCCCGTCCTAAAGTATGCATGTATGTGAGATCAGTTTGTGTTCAAGTTGTTCACGTATAAACATGTAGCACGTAATCACAATCATATACCAGATGGTTACACTTAACAGCAGTTAAATACTCCAGTTTACACTTAACAGAATTGACCCAAGTTGCTGTGCTGATACACATTGGCGAAACACACATGTTGGCGAAACACAATAGTTGGCGAAACACAATAGTTGGCGAAACACAATATTGACGAAACACATTATTGACGAAACTCATTCAGTTTCGTCGTGTCCTTGTTTGGCGAAACAGGATTCTGATTCGTCGATTTGCTCTTGGTGAAACACTTCTGTTTCGTCAAGAGACCTGTTTCGTCGAACAGTCAGTTACGTCTAACAGTTACGAATCATACAGAAAACCCTAATCATCACTAACAGCCGACATCAACATTAACAATCATGCAGTAATCATTTGTTCACAGAATCACATAACACAATCCTTAAAGAATCATCGTCTAGCATGAACCCTAGTTTACATATACAATATATCGATTAACATACAACGTCGCATCACCGATCCCTATCAAGATGTTAGTGTGTACTCAGTACCAGATCATAATAACAACATTCAGAACCGAGTACTTGATCGTATTAATCTTTACATAGCACTATTATATCCGATTACATCATGCATATCAAAACCTATATCATCATCATACTCTTATAATCACAGCAGTAATACACATCAATCATATACACAAGCATGAATCGAGACACCACAGAAACATGAAACCGAATAACAAACATACACTAACCGATTCGAGATGAACAAACAAGGATTCGAGAGCTAGGGAACGCTAGATTGCCGTCAACAGAGAAGGAGAGACTCTAGGGTTTCGGTGGTTATGATAAAAGTGTGAAACTGACGTTGTTTTACGTATTACAACTCGAAATAACATGTTGGGCCCGAACTGGGCTTCGTGAATTACTGGGCCGGCGAAACAGACTTCTGTTTCGTCGAGATGTATATGGCGAAACAGCCTGTTTCGTCGGGATGGGTTATGGCGAAACACTCTTGTGTTTCGTCGGGTTGTTCAATTCTTAAACAGCTTATGTTTCTTAACAAGTTCCACGTTATACAATCAAACACATAATCATGCAACATAATACGTCTCATCATATCACAAAGTGTACAGTTACGAAATCAGGCAAGTCAAACAACTAAACAGTCAACGACAACGTGCATTAAATGCGAATAGAGAATGTCGGAAATTCGAGTTGTCACAAACAGGTCATCCGCAAAACAAATATTCACAATTCTTTGTTTTTTACAAAGATTATGAAACTTGAAATTAGGAGACTTATTCACCAAGTCTTTCAGAATAAGAGTCAATGCTTCCATAACCATAGTGAACAAATAAGGTGACATTGGATCACCTTGTCGCAACCCCCTTTTTCCTTGGAAAAAAACCATGAATATTACCGTTTACTCCAACAGAGAATGAAACAGTAGTAACACAAACCATTATCCAATTCACCATTTTGGGATGAAAACCAAAACCCAGAAGCAACGACTTTAGAAACGACCAATCAACCGTATCATACGCCTTTTGAATATCAACTTTAAAAGCACATTTAGGCGGCCAAATATTACGATGATAATTGTGTATCAGCTCTTGTGTCAGCAAAATATTATCAGAGATACGTCTTCCGGGGACAAAAGCTGACTGGTTAATATCTACCACATCATCAAGGCCTATTTTAATTCTGTTTGTGATAATCTTGCTAATGCACTTATAAAGAACATTACAGCAAGAAATGGGACGGTAATCCAACACCACATCATCAAGGCCTATTTTAATTCTGATGTGGTTAATATCTACCACATCATCAAGGCCTATTTTAATTCTTTTTGACGCTTTTAGTACCTGAATGAGCCAAAAGTCTATTTTAGCACACCGAACCCCTCAAAGCCTATTTCTAAGCTATATAAAGGATATTTAAGGTGTGTTTAACTTATGGTCATGTTTCGGAATGTCTGTTACAGTTCAAATTGGCATACTTTCACAGTTTGTCAAGTTTAGTCCCTGTAAGCGAATTAACTTGTTTTTGCCATACCAAAGCCTTCAAAACTTATTTCTAAGTTATGTAAAGGTTATTTAAGGTATGTTAAGCCTATATCACTATTCCAGAGTGTTTGTTGCATTAAACTGGTTATATTTACGCATCAGTGCGCGTATAACCTTCCAGAAAGCGATTTAGAGTTTGGAATTGAACAAAAATTGATATGTGCAAATGATACACATATTTTAACAATTCCCAAGTATGAAATATAATATTTCATTGGTTCGGTATTTGTTTGATGGCCGTGGAGGCACAGGTGTTACACAAGTTACCATGCATATCGGTTTTCTTCCTGAAAACCCACTTATTTCCAACTACTTTGGAGTTAAGAGACGGTACAACCAATTCCCATATTTGGTTGTCATATATGGACTGCATCTTTACGTTCATGGCTTCAAGCCATTTGTCATAATCGGATTTTGACATTGCGTCATGGTATGTGGTAGGTTCACCAGAATCTACCACTTAGTATCCATCCATGAAAATCCATATCTTTCTGGTGGACTACTAATTCTACCAGATCTGCGAACGTTTTGTGTGTATTGATCAACCACTTGATCGTTTTCAACAACCTCTTGTTGACTGCTAGTATCAACCAAACGTATATCGGCTTGTGGTTCTTGATCCTCATCAAGTTCCACTGTTCTACTAATTCCTTCCACAAGGAACTTAGCTTCCAAGAACTCAGCCTTTTGAGCAACAAATACTTTTGCTCTGTTGGATCATAGAAGTAATATCCTATACCATCTTTAGGATATTCTACAAAGATACACTTAGTGGATTGTATTACCAATTTATTTGGGGTGTGTTTCTTTACGTAAGCTTCACAACCCATACCTTTAAATATGATAATGATGGAGCCCTTCCATGCCATATTTCAAAAGGTGACTTATCCACTTTCTTGGTTGGGGTCATACGGGCCGCGGAGAGCAAAGCGTAACCCCAAAATGATAGTGATAATGCGCTCCTAGCCATTATAGATCGAACTATATCCAAATAGAGTTCGATTCCTCTTCTATCGGAACGAAGAACTTTGATTGAGTTGATTTTGTACTTCACCTTTTGAAGGCTTTGAACATTTCAAAACTTCAACTTTGTGTGTTAGCAAGCATACATAACCATAACTATTATAGTCGTTGGTAAAATAATGTAGTATCTTTCACCATTCCTAGTCATTGGCTTAAAATGATCACATACATCTGAATGTATGATACCTAATAAATCTTTTACCCCTTCCCATTAAAGGGTTTCTTAGTCATCTTACCCTGTAAACAAGATTCACATGTATCAAATGAACCAACTCCATTTGTCTCCAAAAGACCATTTTTTCGAAGTGTTTACATGCGACATATGTTTATATGACTAAGGAGATAATGCCAAAGATAGGTCTTACTCAAATCCATTTTGAGTTTCATGGTGATTGCTTGGTACATTGAAGTATCAAATGATATATTATTATGAACCAATTCATAAATACCATTTGAAAGCATAGCTTTAAAGTAAAACATGTCATTCATCTAAATATAAATGTCATTGTTTACAAACTTTAAATCAAAACCATATTGTCTTATAAGGGAAAACTTGAATAATGTTCCTAGTCAAACTAGGAGCACATAATATATTTTTAAAACAATTTCCAAACCATTTGGAAGTTTCAAAACATAGTCTCCTTTCTTGTAATGCTTATTTCTTTTGAACTCTTGCAACGGATTGCAAATATGAGTTCCACATCCGGTATCTAATACCCATGTGTTAGAAGAAATAACATTAAGGTCAATATGTTTCATAAAGATTGTACCTGAGGTTTTCCCCGCATTCCTCTTAGTTTTCAACTCTTTGAGATAGGTTGGACAATTCTTTTTCAAATACCCTATCTCACCATACTCAAAGCATGGATCGTTCGTGGCAACCTTTGCCTACTTTTCTTTTGGTTTCGGTGGTTTCGCTTTAGTCTTTCTTTTCCATTTCCCTTTGAATTTCCCGTTTCCATTTGCAACATTTTCTTTGGTGTCGGGGTGATGCCCTTTCTTGTTGCCAACCTCATTGATCGTTAGAACGGATAAAGTCCTTTTACCCATATTGAGCCTTTTGAGGTGATCAATGTGGCTTTTCATCTTAAAGATATAAGATGAGACCGATTGGGTTTCCTCCATTCGACATACATGAAGCGCTCGAACCGTTTCGAAGCATTCTACCCTTAGGAACATTTCCCATAATTGGCTAATCATGTCGTATGCTCATGATGTTCAAAATCCTTTTGAATCTCGGGAATCATAATTTCTAACATGAGGTAAGAGGCTTGCATAGTATCCTTGATATACTTAATCCAATCGTTATAGGCATCCTTATCTTCCATAAGATGTTAATCGGGATTAGGATCGTTCAACACATAGGATATCTTTTCTTACTTGAGAATGATTCTTAAGTTTCGATATCAATCCATAAAGTGTTATGATTGAAACGATCCTTTTCAAGGATTGTTTTTAGTGATAGGTTACGGACGGTTTTGGGTAATATTGTTAGAGGCCATCTACAGAATTTTACAAGGTTCAATTTTAGTATTTTCGATATTATTATATTTTAATTATTAATACCCTTTTATGTCTCATAGACAATTAATAATTAAAATCTAGAATCCAACGTTACCTTTAAATATTGGTTAGGTGACCTTTATCCCTCTATTTAAATTAACAAGGTAGTCACCGTTTGACAATTGCAACCCTTTGCAACTTCTAGCCATATGGGATCGGTTAAACATCTTTTTGTTTAGTTTGCATGTTTAACCCCATCAACACCTTTGTTCCCCATGCTTCGGTGACCCTAAGTTCATGGTTTCCAAATCAAGTCGTCCAACTTACACACGTGTGAGTTTATACACATAAGTGGTTAGGTGACCTTTATCCCACAAACATGGTAAACCCACCTCAAACATACAAGTTCCCTCAAATGTGATTAGGTGACCTTTATCCCACAAAAGAGTTCCCAAGTGATTCGAGTGTTGTATAAAAGGATGGTGTTTGACTTGTTTTATAAAAGGGATTTTGAGTTTTCAAAATTCTAGTTTAGAAAACTTTATGTACCATACATTTGCATGCATTCAAATCCTTGGTACTTTTGTGAAAACAAAATTTTCAAGGTTCCTTTTAATAAAACCCATTTTATTATAAAAATCAGTAATTTTTAATAACCTTTTATTAACCATTTTTAATGATCTTTTAAAGAACCATTTTTAAGCTTGTTGTTGATTATTAGTTTGTTAAGCACGCATATCAACATATCATCCAAACAACATAAATAAACAACCACATAAGCACAACACACATAACAATAGGTGCATAACCATAGCCAACTATTTTGACCACACTTGTTAGCCGAAACAAGTATGTCAAAAGGTCCTTCCTAAAGGGGTGAATATTGACACAATAAATGTGTCGTTGAACTCCCACTTGATCCCGCATCCAAATGCTTCAAGTCTTCTTCTTGTGTTATGATTTCTTCACATTCTTTGGTCTTCCAAATGTCTTTTATATTCAGCTCCAAACTCCTTTGGACTTCAAAAAATGTGTTTTGGTTATCGGGCTAAAATCCCGTTAAGAACTATGAAGTCCTTTAGGCCCGAAATTAGCCAAAACCAAAACCGCATTTTGTGTGCATCTTCTTTTACAAAAATTTATCCTAATACATTTTTCTAGTAAAAACAAAATGCACCTAATCTATTTATTTACATGCCAAATGAAAATAAATAAATTACATAACTTTACAAATGGAAGAACAAAAATAATAATTATTACAACCTTTGAAATAATTAAACACAAATCACAACCACAAATATTCAACATATTCACACAAGGTCATCCTAGGTTATGAACACCAAATATATATATATATCCAAATATATAAAATTCAAGAAGCAAAATGGTTTCCTTTATACAACCTACTTTTCGGTCAAGAATGAAAAAACCGAAAAAGTGGGTTTTTGTCCAAACAAACAAACCATCCAAATGACATAATTTTCAAGATATTTTTATGCATGTAAGATTAATATCTTGAAAAACAAAAGGAGAACCATGATGAAAAATTTCGGCCATAGGGTTTTATCCAAACCCTAAGCACGAAAATTTCATATCCTATGAAGCATGCACTCATATAAGCGGCTCTAGATGCCATTGTTGGGTTTTTCACATGTTTGTCAAAGTATTTTATCCATATAAAATAAAAACGCAGCGGAAATTATTATTTAAAACATGTTACTTACAAGATATAAAACTCATTTTATATGTAAAACCCAATCCCGGATACATATACGAACATGCATGCTATCAAAATTAAAACACAACCATAGAGTGTTTAGAATACTACCTTCCAAGGAGTAAAGGATATGAAGAAGATGATGCTTCTTGAACAGTTGCCTTCAAGTGTAGAAGACCTCAAGCTTGTATACCCCAAGCCTTCCAACAAACACCTTATGTTTAGCTAGGATTTTGTACACTAATAACTCAAAATTGAAACCCTCTTGAAACCATCTATCACATGTGACAACTCGAGTTTCCGACTTTCACTTTCGCATTAAATGCACGTTGACTTTGACTGATTAGTTGTTTGACTTGTCTTACTCTGTAACTGTACACTTTGTTAGAATGAAACGCATTGTGTTTGCATGATTTTGTGTTTGGTTGTATAACATGAGACGGTTTAGAAAACTAAAACTGTTTAACACAATGAAAGGACCCGACGAAACAAAGTGTTTCGCCAAGACCAAACCCGACGAAACAGAAGCCGTTCCGTCGGCAAATCAGTTTCGCCGGCCCAACTGTTACGCGAAGCCCAGTTCGGGCCCAACACATAAACTCGAATATTAAAACGAGAAACAACATCAGTTTTACACCTTTTATCAAAACAAGAAAACCCTAGAGGCTTTGTGACGGCAACCTAACATCCATTGGAGATTTGTAACCGAACTGATCATCGACTATACTTCCGGTTAGTTCTAATCGATTGTTTATTTTCTGATTGCTATGTGTTAGATGTGTATCTCGTTCTTTCGATCGATCCGCATGGTGATCATATTGTTTTCGTCTATGCTAGGGTTTGAAAAATCGGATGTCACGTATCGATGTTGATTAGTTATTTGTTTTGTTTCATCATGTGCTATGTTTGATGATCACGTGTTAACTGTGATTTGATTTGTTTGGAATTGTAATACCAAGTGATAAATCTGCATGTATTGAATGTTATGATTGATGCTAATTCCGATATATATGTAATACATGATAACCATGTGAACCAACTAAAGTGAATCTAAGATGAAAGACCATCACATGGCTTTGTCAGAAACATGATTATGTGCACACATTTTAAAACTAGGGATTTTGGCTGATGTGATGATTATAGATATATTGTTTTAATAAATATAACATGTCATAAGATGGTCCAATCACCTCTTGAGGTGATTATAATTGTCGGCCATTGATCTGTATGATAAGGGTTGATGATAACTATAGGATCTTTGTATGATGATTGACGGCTGCTAGGGTTCTGCATGAAACTGATATGACGTAACTGATGAATCGACGAAACAGACCTATTGACGAAATAGATCTTTGTTTCGCCAAAGGGCAGTCGACGAAACATAATGTGTTTCGTCAAATTGTGTTTCGCCAACATGTGTTTTTCGCCAAATGTGTATCAGCACAGTAACTTGAGTTAATTCTGTTAATTGTTAACTGGAATAATTAACTGCTGTTAGACGTTAAACGTGACTTGTATGATTGTGATTACGTGTTACATGCTTATATGTGAACGACTTGAACACAAACTGACTATGTATACATGCATACCTTAGGATGTGATTGATTTTTTGCAAGCATATACTTAGCATACCGAGCAAACCAAGGTGAGTTCACACCCTTACTAAGGCATGGGATTCCCAGGGTTTGGGGAATGGGATTGAAGGAATAAGGTTGAATAGATTCGTACATACACTGATACTAGACTACCATACCATTGTCCTCGGTTGTGCAGGACACATACGTAAAACCTACGTATACTTATGCTACTCGCTATCCTCGGTTGTGAAGGATACTCACGTAAAACCTACGTGAACCTATACTTACAACTGCCTCGGTTGTGTCAGGCACTTACGTAAAACCTACGTAAACCCCCGCGTACCCCTATCCTCGATTGTGAAGGATACTTACGTAAAACCTACGTAAAACTTGTACGTATTACTGTTCTCGGTTGTGAAGAACACCTATGGTTACAAATAGTCTAGTGGATATACAACATGGGAAGCCCCCACCAATAGAACATACTGTCGGTCCAGTAGAGCCACATGTTACAAGCGAACTTACTATTACGCATTTACTTTCTGTGAACTCGCTCAACTAGTTGTTGATCCTCTGTTACATGCCTTGCAGGTCGTTAGATATATGGAGCTTGCACAGGGAGGAGCTGGTCGTTGTGGGCTTGGATCGTGATTGTTTCGTTAAACACTTTATGACATTTCATACTTTATTTTGTTGGGTTTATTCATACGCTTCCGCTAAACAGTGATAACCTACGTCTATTTTGAACACCTTTCATATTGGTGGTTGAATGGCATTTACTTTTATATATTAATTACATGTTCAATATGATTGGTGGCTTGATCCTGGTCAGTCATGTCACACCCCGACCGCGTAAAACAACAAATCGCGGCGGAAACATCGGGGCGTGTTGCGACAGAATTAATTGTCTCATAACCATGGCATACAAAGTTTTATTTAATTATTAAACAAGGGTGTTACATTGTTTCAAACAGGAAATTAAAGAGTTCAGAACATAATTAAACATAGTCTATCTTCTTTTAAAGTCTCTAAGGCACAGGTCCGCCCTAGTATCATGATCAACATCCTACGGAAAAGCACCTGAAAACACATGTGAAAATAGGTACGTCAGCATAAAAATGCCTGTGAGATACATAGGTTTGTGAAAATAGGATTCATGACTTATGTTTAAGAAAAATGTTTAGTCATGAACCTTGTAATTTGCTTTGTCTTGTAAATCATTTGAAAACAATAAGATCAGATGATATGTATAAGTAAATGTCAGGTTAAATAAATAACCATGTAAAAATGTATTTGTATAAGATAGGTTGTTTGTAAATCAATGTCTTGTGAAAAGTATGTTATTTGTATAAAATGTTCTATGTCTCAAACTGAAATGATTCAAATAACGTTACGACATATAATACCATACAAACACTTATATATAGGAAGTACCAGCGGCGTATCCACCATGCTTGTATCATATTACACACGCATCGTTACTTAATCACTTAATCAAACCAAACCAACCAATGTAAAAAGTCTATGTTTAAACCAATTGTCAATTGTATTGAATAATATGTCAAATGTAAATCATGTCAAATGTCTATGTCAAATATCCATGTCAAATGTCTATGTCAAATATCCATGTCAAATGTCTATGTCAAAATGTCATGTATGGCAAGTGAAATGTCTCAAACTAAACCATATGTACAAAAACAAAGTATTGAAGTAAAACTTAGTTTAAATCAAAGCTATGTTTTGTGTAAATGCATGCAACTATTTAATATGAACATTTATGCGGTATTGTGAATATGCATACATCCAAGCCTGGCGACTGTGGTGATAAACCCTTTAAACAAATTAAAGGTCTATCTGTCTTAATGTCAACGAATTCGGTCATTCCTTTCTGTCCCCTTACCCTGGGATGTCCGGAACGGGAGTTGTCAATTCCTATGGTACCACTACCTACTAACGAACGGCGTAGCTAATGTTAATGAATGTATTGTCCCATGTAAACAAACCAAATGTCATACCAAAATGAAAACATGTGAAAACAATGCACTAAGTATGTAATCAAATGAACATACATAGCGTGAAATGTCATGTAAAACGATGTACTAAGTAATGCACACAATGGGCATACCTAGCATGAAATGTCATGTAAAACAATGTACTAAGTAATGCACACAATGGGCACACCTAGCATGAAATGTCATGTAAAACAATGTACTAAGTAATGCACACAATGGGCACACCTAGCATGAAATGTAATGTAAAACAATGTACTAAGTAATGCACACAATGGGCACACCTAGCATAAGATGATATGAAATCATGTACTATAATGTACTAACGAACATAGCATGTATATGATGTGAAAACAGGAAAGCATGAAAGTAACAAATAGGCACATGTGTTCCACCCCAAAACAGTTTGGAAAACAGTAAAAGAGGGGGGTTCTATGTACTCACTTGAGATTGCTCAGATGTATAAAGATAATCACCAAGTAATGCTAGAGATCTCGGAATCAAACGGCACCTAATATAGGTAACTATGTTAATAACCGGACCTTAATCGGATGATTGGATAGAATGAGGTTTCGTAAACCAAACGAGTGTAGAGACTCGTGTGATATGGTTTAACAAAGCCTACATACTAAATGAAACTTAACATAATCGTTTACGACCCATTACGACCCGTTTAGGAAGCTTATGCTACTTTAACGTGTCGTGCGTGTGAAACGCGTTCGGACCGCCTAACTAGTCCTATGACAGGTATTATATGCCTAAACATGTTACATAATCAGTTACATGACAAAAGTTTAGGTTACATATGCTAAATTACCAATTATGTATGAAAAGGGTATTCTGGTAATTTACCTAAGGCATATAAACTACCTATCATACAACTACTTAAACGATGTGACCATAGGGTATAACCTCGGAAGGTTATTCCCTACCTACTATGGTCACCTAATGTGTTTGGTCGGATCCTAATGATCGACCAAATGGGTCGGGTTCGAAGGTATAGGCGATTTATTAGATCGCCTACCCTACGACCCTAGACAACGTGGTAATCAGTGGGCATAGTCCCAAAGGACTATGACCAACGTGATTACACTCACGTTGCGAAGTTCAAACGAACTTCGCATTGACCATTACTGGTCAACGCTGAAAGTCAAACAAAGTTTGACTTTCTGACTCGAAAAGCAGTAAAAATAAGGAAAAGAACGAAAGAATACTAACCCAGGGTCCCCGAATGCTAATCTCAATTCAAAAATCTCAGGTATGAAACAAAGGTTTCAACTTAGAGTTTCTCAAATTGAAATTCTAGTAAGAAATGCAATGGGGGTGGATGGGTATATATAGTTTTCGGTGAACCGTTGAGATCGTTTCTTGAATAACGTGCCACGATCCAAGCCGAACACTTGTCAAAATGTTGTGGTGGCTAAATCTTGATCTTATCTTGCTGATTAGGCAAGTTTAAAACATGTGGATGGGGTTTAATCAGCTGCAACTTGCAAAAACAACCATTGAATCTGGTCTGAAAGTGCCATGCGGCCCGCTTTAGATTCATGCAAACACAATGCGGGCCGCTTGGGCCCTCTGATCTGCACATATGTTTCAGAAATGACAGTTTAGGTCCCTGCACGTGTTTTAAGGCATTTCCGACACTTCTAAGGCCCGTAAAGCCAACTTTAAGGCCCTAAAATGTTGCCTAAACATTGTGGACATGAAACATGTTCAAAAATATGTCTGATGATGGTTCGTTTAGCCGTACGAACGCGATGTTCGCTTAATTACGACGGAATGCGCACAAGCGCGAAAAACGATCCAAATGACGCAACGAATGGATTTTTCTTAAGGCGAACACTAAAATATAATATAGTCATACTTACATAAATTTTTGGATGTCCGGATGTATTCAGAACGTAAGTTATGCGCGAAAATGCAAACTTGTGCACTTTTTGACACTTTTAGTCCCTGAATGACCCAAAAGTTTATTTTAGCACACCGAACCCCTCAAAGCCTATTTCTAAGCTATGTAAAGGATATTTAAGGTGTGTTTAACTTATGGTTATGTTCCAGAATGTTCGTTACAGTTCAAATTGACATACTTTCGCAGTTTGTCATATTTAGTCCCTGTAAGCGAATTAACTTGTTTTTGCCATACCAAAGCCTTCAAAACTTATTTCTAAGTTATGTAAAGGTTATTTAAGGTATGTTGAGTATATGTTGATGTTCCGGAGTATTTCTCGCATTAAACTGAGTACGTTTACGCACTAGTTTGCGTATAACTCTCCAGAAAGCGATGTAGAGTTTGAAATTACATAAAAGTCAAAACATGAAAAATGTAAAACATAACAAAACAAACATTGTGATCAAATAACATTGATTTATTGATAACAGAACTGTTCATAGTTATTACAAGCACAGTTGTTACAGTCTCCCCTACTTGTGGAAATTTCGTCCCGAAATTTATTTAGAGGAAACTCGTGGAAAAAGATGTGGATATTTCGCCTTCATTTGATCTTCGCGTTCCCAAGTAAACTCAGGTCCACGTTTAGCTTCCCAGCGAACTTTGACCAAAGGAATGCGCTTGCGTTTAAGCCACTTGACTTCACGTTCCATGATTTCCACTGGTTTCTCAACAAATTTCAGTGTTTTGCCAACACGAATTTCGTCAAGCGGTATGGAGAAGTTCTCATCAGCTGTACACTTCTTGAGATTGGACACGTGAAAAGTTGGATGAACATTTCCCAGTTCAGGAGGTAACTCAAGTCTGTAGGCTACCTTTCCGATTCTTTCGACGATCTTGAATGGTCCAACGTATCTAGGTGCAAGTTTTCCTTTCTTTCCAAATCTGATCACACCTTTCCAAGGTGAGACCTTAAGTAATACTCGATCACCGACTTGAAATTCCAAGGCTTTGCGTTTTGGATCCGCGTAAATCTTCTGACGGTTTCTAGCTGCCTGAAGGTTATCACGAACTTTCTTGACCTTGTCAGTTGTCTCTAAAATGAGGGCAGGTCCAGTAAGTTGAGCCTCGCCAATCTCATTCCAGCAGACTGGTGAACGACATTTTCGACCATAGAGAGCTTCGAAAGGAGCCATTTTGATGCTAGTGTGATAACTGTTGTTGTAGGAGAATTCAATCAATTTCAGATGTGAATCCCAGCTACCACCAAAATCGATCACACAAGCTCTTAGCATATCCTCCAGTGTCTGGATTGTTCTCTCAGATTGACCATCTGTTTGCGGATGATAAGCTGTGCTCAGATTAAGTTGGGTCCCCATAGCAGATTGCATGGTTCTCCAAAAATGAGAAGTGAAACGAGCATCTCTGTCAGAAATGATGTTCAAAGGAACACCATGTCGAGCTACAATTTCATCTACATAGATTTGAGCAAGTCTGTCAGTAGGAAAATCCTCGCGGATTGGCAAGAAATGTGCTGACTTTGTAAGACGATCAACGACTACCCATATGGCATCATGACCTTTCTTTGTGCGCGGGAGTTTGGTAACAAGATCCATAGTAATGTTTTCCCATTTCCAAACTGGGATCTCTGGTTGCTCCAATAAACCCGAAGGACGCTGATGTTCAGCCTTAACCTTAAGACAAGTAAGGCATTTTGAAACGTATAAGGCAATGTCTTTCTTCATACCAGGCCACCAATAGTGAATACGAAGATCCTTATACATTTTATCTGAGCCCGGATGAATAGAATAGCGAGACTTATGGGCTTCATCCATAAGCAAGGTACGAAGATCATCCTGGCTTGGGACCCACAAACGGTCCATGAAGTAATATGATCCATTGTCCTTCAGTTCCAGAGCAGGTGTTATGTGGTAAGGAAATTCCTTATCCATCAAACCTTGTGAAACACAAGATTGTTGAGCTTGAGCAATGCGTGCTTGAATATCGGATCGAGCTTGAATAACAGACTGAACACGTACACAATGAAGCTTAGTACGTTCCTTACGACTCAATGCATCTGCTACGACATTCGCCTTACCAGGATGGTAGCGAATTTCGCAATCATAGTCGTTTAGAAGCTCAACCCAACGTCGCTGTCTCATGTTGAGTTCTTTCTGGTTGAAGATATGCTGAAGACTTTTGTGGTCAGTGAAAACCACACATTTCGTACCGTACAAATAGTGTCTCCAGATCTTGAGAGCGAAAACAACTGCACCCAACTCAAGATCATGAGTGGTGTAGTTCTTCTCATGTATCTTCAATTGTCTCGATGCATAGGCTATGACTTTGTTCCTTTGCATAAGAACACAGCCAAGACCCAATTTCGATGCATCACAATACACAACAAAATCATCATCACCCTCAGGCAATGATAGAACAGGCGCATCGCAAAGCTTCTGCTTCAGGTGTTGAAAAGCTTCCTCTTGTTTGTATCCCCAATAAAAGGGCATTTTCTTCTGAGTTAGAGCAGTTAGAGGAACTGCAATCTTAGAGAAATTCTCAATGAAGCGGCGATAATAACCCGCTAGACCAAGAAAAGAACGAACTTCAGTAGGAGTAGTAGGTGTATCCCAATCCTTGATCGCACTGATCTTGGAGGGATCTACATGAATACCTCGTTCGTTGATAACATGCCCCAAAAATTGAACTTCTTTAAGCCAAAATTCGCACTTGGAGAATTTTGCGAAAAGTTGTTCTTTCTTTAGGAGTTCTAGGGTAAGACGAAGATGTTGCTCATGATCAGCTCGTGTCTTAGAGTATATCAAGATGTCGTCAATAAAAACAATGACGAACTGATCCAAATAAGGTTTGCAGACCCTATTCATTAAGTCCATGAAAACAGCAGGAGCATTAGTCAAACCGAATGGCATGACTGTGAATTCATAATGCCCATAACGAGTACGGAATGCTGTCTTCGGAATGTCTTCTTCTTGCACCCGAAGTTGATGATATCCAGATCGCAGATCAATCTTAGAAAAATAAGAAGCACCTTGTAACTGATCAAAGAGATCATCAATGCGAGGTAAAGGATATCGATTCTTGATGGTAAGCTTGTTAAGCTCACGATAATCGATACACATCCTAAAGGATCCATCCTTCTTCTTTACAAAAAGAACGGGAGCACCCCAAGGTGAAAAACTAGGACGTATAAAACCTTTGTCAGAGAGCTCCTGAAGCTGCTTAGACAACTCTTGCATCTCAGACGGGGCAAGACGATATGGAGCTCTGGCTATGGGATTTGCACCAGGTACGAGATCAATGCGGAACTCGACTTGGCGTGCTGGAGGTAGACCAGGTAAATCTTCAGGGAATACTTCAGAATAATCCCGAACGACAGGAATATCTGAAATAGACTTACCCTTGCCTTTATCTTCTGTAACATGTGCTAAGAAAGCCATATAGTTCTTCTGCAGATACTTCCGAGCTTTAAAACAAGACATGAGTTTGAGACCACCGATAGGCTTCTCACCTTGAACTTGCAGGATCTCGCCTGTCGAAAGTGGCACACGAACAATCTTCTTAGAACAAACTATCTCTGCGTGATGCTTGGATAACCAATCCATTCCCACAATAACGTCAAAGCTTCCAAGTTGCATAGGCACGAGGTCAATAGGAAAAAGATGGTCGTTAAGATTCAACTGGCAGTTGTGAAGAACAGAATCAAGAATAATGGGTTCACCACTAGCAACCTCTACTGTCAAAGATTTGCCTAGTTTCGTTCTAGACACGCGAAGCATTTGCTCAAAAGACAAAGACACGAAACTCTTATCGGCACCGGAATCGAAAAGAACAGACGCAGGCTGATTATTAATAAAGAACGTACCGTTTACCACATTATCGTCAGCCTGTGCCTCTTGGGCATTCATGTTAAAAACTCGGCCTCGAGCCGGAGCCGGATTTTGGTTCTGGTTCTGGTTCTGGTTCTGGTTGGCTAGCCTTGGGCACCGATTCCTATAGTGGGTCAGATCCCCACAATTGTAACAAGCACCTGGTGGGTATTGTGGTCTTGCAGCTTGACCCTGTTGCTGAGCAACTTGCTGAGCCGGGTTCTGAACCGCGGGATTCTGAGCAGATCGACAAACATTGGCGAGATGGCCTGATTTCCCACAGTTAGTACAGAAACGGCATGGAAATTGCGGCTGGTGGTGACTGTTGCATCTATTGCACAAAGGTGCATTCCCTGTATAGGGTTTCTTCGCTGGAAGCTGTGCGGGTTGGTTGAGAGCTGCCTGATTAGCTTGGGCAGTGATAGCAAAATTTTGAGAAGCCTTACGCTTCTTTGACCTCTTCGAAGAACCAGAGTTCTTTCCATTCAAGTTTTGACCTTTCTTGCTATCTTCCTTGTCAGCCGACTGCTTCTTGCCCTTGTCACCCTTCCTGTGTAGCTTGTTCTTCCGGACCTGCGACTCAGTCAGCGTCGCTGATAACTCGATCGCCTGACGGAGTGTGGCAGGTTCACTACCAGTAAGAATGTCTTGTACCGAGTCAGGTAGGCCGTCGATGTATCTCTCGATAGCCTTGTCAAGTGGGGTAACCATAGTCGGGCAAAGCAAACTCAACTCTTCAAACCGATCAGTATAAGCCCTATGCTCACCACTATCTTGCTTCAGCTCATCAAACTCCTTCTCCAACGCTCGTTGCTCATGACGAGGACAGAATTCCCTCATCATAAGGGCTCTAAGTTCAGCCCATGTCTGTGCGAGAGCAACTTCTGCACCTTGGTCCCTCATAACCCCATTCCACCATGTAAGAGCCCTCTTCTGAAACACGCTCGAGGAGAACTCGACCTTGCGATTATCCGGACACTGCACATGGCGAAAAGTATTCTCTATGCTCTCGAACCACTGAAGAAGCCCAGTCGCTCCCTCAGAACCACTAAACTTGAGTGGTTTGGCCTGGTTAAAATCCTTGTATTTGCATGGAACATTGTTGTTGTTGTTGGCCTGGTTCCATTGAGCAAAGAGATTTGGAAACTGAGCAGCCATCTGCTGCGCAATAATTTCTGCCAGCTCGGCAGTAGCTATCTGGTTCTCGCGTCGAGGAGGCATTCTAAAAGAGGAAAACATGAAAAGAAACGAGTGAGATGATTGGATGAAAAGAATGAGATGATAAAAACAAGAATTGCAAACAGCAAAGATGGTGGTCATTCGTCCGTATCACAAAGCAAACAAACGACTTACAGTGACTAATCAAAGTAAATGGGTCAAAAATAATGTATAATGAAGACATGCTCGCCTATAAGTGAACACTCACTCCAAGAATTCCCAGGTAAGCACAACTGGTCTCGCGTCTGGTTGAGATGTATACGAAGTGCTTGCCTAGACAGAAAACCCAGAATACAGGCATTCACCCTTCCAGTTTGCACATGTTCACATTATTTAAAACCCAAAACGTTTGACGGGATTTTGAAAATTAGAAGGCACAAGGCCAAAAACCAATACTGAAAAGGGTTCAAAACCATAAAACAGAGGGTTCAAAACCTTACAATTGAGGGTTCAAAACCTTGTAAAAATTTATTCAAAAACAGATGATTGTTTTTCAAAAATTGTTTCGGAAAAATTTTGGTTCCTTGTTTTGTTAATCACCTAAGGATAGGTGATATACATGTTTTAAGATCTAAACACAAGATAACTCGTGTTAGGTTCCTAGAAAAGTTATAGTCTAGGTCAAAGCATTACTAATAACCTAATTCCCTATAACCATTGGCTCTGATACCAACTCTTCTGTCACACCCCGACCGCGTAAAACAACAAATCGCGGCGGAAACATCGGGGCGTGTTGCGACAGAATTAATTGTCTCATAACCATGGCATACAAAGTTTTATTTAATTATTAAACAAGGGTGTTACATTGTTTCAAACAGGAAATTAAAGAGTTCAGAACATAATTAAACATAGTCTATCTTCTTTTAAAGTCTCTAAGGCACAGGTCCGCCCTAGTATCATGATCAACATCCTACGGAAAAGCACCTGAAAACACATGTGAAAATAGGTACGTCAGCATAAAAATGCCTGTGAGATACATAGGTTTGTGAAAATAGGATTCATGACTTATGTTTAAGAAAAATGTTTAGTCATGAACCTTGTAATTTGCTTTGTCTTGTAAATCATTTGAAAACAATAAGATCAGATGATATGTATAAGTAAATGTCAGGTTAAATAAATAACCATGTAAAAATGTATTTGTATAAGATAGGTTGTTTGTAAATCAATGTCTTGTGAAAAGTATGTTATTTGTATAAAATGTTCTATGTCTCAAACTGAAATGATTCAAATAACGTTACGACATATAATACCATACAAACACTTATATATAGGAAGTACCAGCGGCGTATCCACCATGCTTGTATCATATTACACACGCATCGTTACTTAATCACTTAATCAAACCAAACCAACCAATGTAAAAAGTCTATGTTTAAACCAATTGTCAATTGTATTGAATAATATGTCAAATGTAAATCATGTCAAATGTCTATGTCAAATATCCATGTCAAATGTCTATGTCAAATATCCATGTCAAATGTCTATGTCAAATATCCATGTCAAATGTCTATGTCAAATATCCATGTCAAATGTCTATGTCAAAATGTCATGTATGGCAAGTGAAATGTCTCAAACTAAACCATATGTACAAAAACAAAGTATTGAAGTAAAACTTAGTTTAAATCAAAGCTATGTTTTGTGTAAATGCATGCAACTATTTAATATGAACATTTATGCGGTATTGTGAATATGCATACATCCAAGCCTGGCGACTGTGGTGATAAACCCTTTAAACAAATTAAAGGTCTATCTGTCTTAATGTCAACGAATTCGGTCATTCCTTTCTGTCCCCTTACCCTGGGATGTCCGGAACGGGAGTTGTCAATTCCTATGGTACCACTACCTACTAACGAACGGCGTAGCTAATGTTAATGAATGTATTGTCCCATGTAAACAAACCAAATGTCATACCAAAATGAAAACATGTGAAAACAATGCACTAAGTATGTAATCAAATGAACATACATAGCGTGAAATGTCATGTAAAACGATGTACTAAGTAATGCACACAATGGGCATACCTAGCATGAAATGTCATGTAAAACAATGTACTAAGTAATGCACACAATGGGCACACCTAGCATGAAATGTCATGTAAAACAATGTACTAAGTAATGCACACAATGGGCACACCTAGCATGAAATGTAATGTAAAACAATGTACTAAGTAATGCACACAATGGGCACACCTAGCATAAGATGATATGAAATCATGTACTATAATGTACTAACGAACATAGCATGTATATGATGTGAAAACAGGAAAGCATGAAAGTAACAAATAGGCACATGTGTTCCACCCCAAAACAGTTTGGAAAACAGTAAAAGAGGGGGGTTCTATGTACTCACTTGAGATTGCTCAGATGTATAAAGATAATCACCAAGTAATGCTAGAGATCTCGGAATCAAACGGCACCTAATATAGGTAACTATGTTAATAACCGGACCTTAATCGGATGATTGGATAGAATGAGGTTTCGTAAACCAAACGAGTGTAGAGACTCGTGTGATATGGTTTAACAAAGCCTACATACTAAATGAAACTTAACATAATCGTTTACGACCCATTACGACCCGTTTAGGAAGCTTATGCTACTTTAACGTGTCGTGCGTGTGAAACGCGTTCGGACCGCCTAACTAGTCCTATGACAGGTATTATATGCCTAAACATGTTACATAATCAGTTACATGACAAAAGTTTAGGTTACATATGCTAAATTACCAATTATGTATGAAAAGGGTATTCTGGTAATTTACCTAAGGCATATAAACTACCTATCATACAACTACTTAAACGATGTGACCATAGGGTATAACCTCGGAAGGTTATTCCCTACCTACTATGGTCACCTAATGTGTTTGGTCGGATCCTAATGATCGACCAAATGGGTCGGGTTCGAAGGTATAGGCGATTTATTAGATCGCCTACCCTACGACCCTAGACAACGTGGTAATCAGTGGGCATAGTCCCAAAGGACTATGACCAACGTGATTACACTCACGTTGCGAAGTTCAAACGAACTTCGCATTGACCATTACTGGTCAACGCTGAAAGTCAAACAAAGTTTGACTTTCTGACTCGAAAAGCAGTAAAAATAAGGAAAAGAACGAAAGAATACTAACCCAGGGTCCCCGAATGCTAATCTCAATTCAAAAATCTCAGGTATGAAACAAAGGTTTCAACTTAGAGTTTCTCAAATTGAAATTCTAGTAAGAAATGCAATGGGGGTGGATGGGTATATATAGTTTTCGGTGAACCGTTGAGATCGTTTCTTGAATAACGTGCCACGATCCAAGCCGAACACTTGTCAAAATGTTGTGGTGGCTAAATCTTGATCTTATCTTGCTGATTAGGCAAGTTTAAAACATGTGGATGGGGTTTAATCAGCTGCAACTTGCAAAAACAACCATTGAATCTGGTCTGAAAGTGCCATGCGGCCCGCTTTAGATTCATGCAAACACAATGCGGGCCGCTTGGGCCCTCTGATCTGCACATATGTTTCAGAAATGACAGTTTAGGTCCCTGCACGTGTTTTAAGGCATTTCCGACACTTCTAAGGCCCGTAAAGCCAACTTTAAGGCCCTAAAATGTTGCCTAAACATTGTGGACATGAAACATGTTCAAAAATATGTCTGATGATGGTTCGTTTAGCCGTACGAACGCGATGTTCGCTTAATTACGACGGAATGCGCACAAGCGCGAAAAACGATCCAAATGACGCAACGAATGGATTTTTCTTAAGGCGAACACTAAAATATAATATAGTCATACTTACATAAATTTTTGGATGTCCGGATGTATTCAGAACGTAAGTTATGCGCGAAAATGCAAACTTGTGCACTTTTTGACACTTTTAGTCCCTGAATGACCCAAAAGTTTATTTTAGCACACCGAACCCCTCAAAGCCTATTTCTAAGCTATGTAAAGGATATTTAAGGTGTGTTTAACTTATGGTTATGTTCCAGAATGTTCGTTACAGTTCAAATTGACATACTTTCGCAGTTTGTCATATTTAGTCCCTGTAAGCGAATTAACTTGTTTTTGCCATACCAAAGCCTTCAAAACTTATTTCTAAGTTATGTAAAGGTTATTTAAGGTATGTTGAGTATATGTTGATGTTCCGGAGTATTTCTCGCATTAAACTGAGTACGTTTACGCACTAGTTTGCGTATAACTCTCCAGAAAGCGATGTAGAGTTTGAAATTACATAAAAGTCAAAACATGAAAAATGTAAAACATAACAAAACAAACATTGTGATCAAATAACATTGATTTATTGATAACAGAACTGTTCATAGTGATTACAAGCACAGTTGTTACAAGTCACGCCTCCAAGCGGTGATACTCCGCGTGTGGATTTTGGGGGTGTGACAGATTGGTATCAGAGCCATTGGTTATAGAGAACTTGGTTTTAATATGGGGAAAATGTTTTTATTAAAACAAGACTATAACCAGTACAGTGCTCAACGATCCACAACGACGCTTCGCTCCACGTGCAAGACTCAACATACTAGGTGATAAGGTTTATGTTTATTGCCTACATACTAGAATTACATAGAACTTTGCTCGTGGTATGCTTAGATTACATTGCTCACTATTTGTTATTGCATGAGAACACTTGTGTGCTTACTCTCTTCTGTCATCGCACTATTCGCGAACCTCTCTCACTTACGTTATCTTTACTATGAAGATCATGTCTGGACGTATCAACATGACCCAGGACCAGTTGACGGCCCTCATTAACGAACGAGTTACTGCGGCAGTTGCAGCTGCTCAAGCAGGAGGTATACCCTGCAGTTACAACTCACGCTAGGATCCTTAGATCCTACAATCTTAAGCCAAATCTTGTGTTTAACCTTACTTTGATTCTTACACAACAGGTCAACCACCTGTTTGCACTTTCAAGACTTTCATGGACTGTCGTCCAACTACTTTCAGCGGCACTGAAGGAGCCGTAGGTCTTATCCACTGGTTCGAGAAGCTAGAGTCTGTATTCGAAATGTGTGAATGCCCTGAGGCACGCAGGGTGAAATATGCTACTGGCACTCTCGAGGGTTTATGTCACACCCCCAAAATCCACCTGCGGAGTATCACCGCTTGGGAGCGTGACTGACCAGGATCAAGCCACCAATCATATAGAACAATGTATAAAGTAAAAGTAATTGCAATTTAATCAAACCAATCCATATGAGAGGTGTTCCAAAACATAAATATGTTATCACTGTTTAGCGGAAGCGCATGAATAAAACCCAACAAAATAAAGTATGAAATGTCATAAAGTGTTTAACGTAACAATCACGATCCAAGTCCACAACGACCAGCTCCTCCCTGTGAAAGCTCCATGTATCTAAAGACCTGCAAGGCATGTAACAGAGGATCAACAACTAGTTGAGCGAGTTCACAGAATGTAAATGCGTGATAGTAAGTTCGTATGTAACATGTGGCTCTACTGGGCCGATAGTACGTTCTATTGGTGGGGGCTTCCCATGTTATATATCCCCTAGACTATTCGTAATCATAAGTATCCTTCCCAATCCAAGGATAGTAGTATGTATAGGTTTACGCAGGTTTTATGTAAGTGCCCTTCCCAACCGAGGACAGTACGTAGCGAGTACGTAGGTTTAGCGCTGGCGTCCTTCCCAATCCGAGGACGGTAGTACGTAGGTTTAGCACTGGCGTCCTTCCCAATCCGAGGACGGTAGTACGTAGGTTTTACGTAGGTTTAGTGCTGGTGTCCTTCCCAATCCGAGGACAGTACGTAGGCTTTGCGTAGAATTTGGCACAGGCATCCTTCCCAATCCGAGGACCGTGGTAAATAGTCTAGTGTTAATGTAAGTGCAGATAATCATTCATTCCCATTCCCAACCCAACCGGGGAATCCCATGCCTTGGTAAGAGTGTGAACTCACCTTGGTTTGCTCGGTATGCTAAGTATGTGCTCAAGGTAAATCAATCACGTCCTAAAGTATGTACGTATGTGAAATCAGTTTGTGTTCAAGTTGTGCACGTAAAAACATGTAATCACGTAATCACAATCATATACATGATGGCTACACTTAACAGCAGTTAAATATTCCAGTTAACACTTAACAGAATTAACTCAGTTTACTGCACAGTTCGGCGAAACACATATATGGCGAAACACATAAGTTGGCGAAAACACACCTAGTGGCGAAACACATATAGTGACGAAACACATATAGTGACGAAACACACTCTGTTTCGTCGTGGCTTTGCTTGGCGAAACAGGATTCTAATTCGTCGACGACTCTTGGCGAAACACATTCTGTTTCGCCGAGATTCCTGTTTCGTCGAATGTCTGATTCGTAGACACCGTTACAGCAGTTACGAAATACACAGAAACCCTAATCATAATAGCAGCCGACATCAATATTATCAATCATGCAGTAATCATTCAACACAGAATCATAGTAACCTCATCATAGTATAATCATCGGATCACTTTAACGTCTAGCATGAACCCTAGTTTACGTATACAACATATCGATTATAACATCACATCATCAAACCCTATCAAGATGCTAACTTGCATTCAGAATCATATCATAATAACAACATCCAGAACCGAATATTCGATCATGTTAGGTTTCGCATATAGTTACGTATCCGATTAATCATGCATATCAAAATCTATATCATCATCATCATAACAAGAACCCTAATATTTAACATGTGTCAGTTACAATTATACATCAACATAGCAGAATCACATGGCACAGAAACACATACATGGATGAGAGATCAATCAAGACACATAGGATTACTAACCGAGATGATGGTTTTGATCGCACAAGAGTTTCTAGTGGGTTCTAGCTTGCCGTCACAGTAAGAGAGCTCTAGGGTTTCGGTTGTGTTGATAGAAAGTGAAATATGATGATGTTTTACGTAAATAAACTCAGAATAACGTTTTGGGCCCAAACTGGGCTTCGTGAATCTGGGCCGGCGAAACAGACTTCTGTTTCGTCGGAGTGTTCATGGCGAAACAGCCTGTTTCGTCGGAATGGGCTATGGCGAAACAGCCTTGTGTTTCGTCGGGTTCTTAACAGTTTAAGTTCTACAGACAGTACACATGTTATACAATTACACATAACCATGCAAACACACTAGGTTTTATCATAACACATCCATATAGTCAAAGTCAACGTGCATTAAATGCGAATAAAGAATGTCGGAAATTCGAGTTGTCACATTATCCCCAACTTGAAAGAAATTTCGTCCCGAAATTTAGCATGCGGTTACTGAGGAAAGCTAATGGTGTGACGTTGTTTACCTGAATTGTATCGCGGCTCCCCGAGCATGTTTGCGAAGATTACTGGTTTTCTTGGGGTGTCACATTATCCCCCCGTTGATTTGGAATTTCGTCCCGAAATTTTGCATTGGTAGCTTCAGCCTCAGTAGTAGTTGCATTGGTTCCGAATAACTGGGGATATTTGAGTTCCATTTGATCTTCGCGCTCCCAGGTGAACTCTGGGCCGCGGCGGGAGTTCCAACGAACTCGTACAAGAGGGATTCTCGTGTTCTTGAGGACCTTAACATCCCGGTCCGTGATTTCAACAGGTTCCTCGACGAAGTTCAACCGTTCGTCGATAGTGAGTTCCTTCAAGGGAACTACGTGGGTCTCATCTGACGTACATTTCTTCAGATTCGACACGTGAAAGACATTGTGAACTGCACTGAGTTCAGGTGGTAAGTTCAATCTGTAGGCCACTTTGCCTATCTTCTCAATAACTTCGAAAGGTCCGACGTATCGTGGATTAAGTTTGCCGCGTTTGCCAAAACGAACCACACCCTTCCAGGGTGAAACTTTAAGTAGCGCTCGATCCCCAACCTGGAATTCGAGTAGTTTCCTGTCTTTATCAGCGTATACTTTCTGACGGTCCCGAGCTGCCGCCATGCGTTGTCGTATTTGAGCAATCTTTTCAGTAGTATCAACTACCATTTCTGGACCTGTGATTTGACTTTCTCCCACCTCTGCCCAACAGAGAGGTGACCGGCACTTACGCCCGTACAGTGCCTCGAATGGTGCAGCTTTAATGCTGGTGTGGTAGCTGTTATTGTATGAAAATTCCACGAGTGGCAAATGTTTCTCCCAACCATTGCCAAAATCAATTACGCACGCCCGAAGCATGTCTTCTAAAGTTTGAATAGTGCGCTCAGACTGCCCATCGGTCTGAGGATGATACGCCGTGCTCATGTCTAAACGAGAGCCAAAAGATTTGTGCATTGCTTGCCACAGCTCTGAAGTAAAACGTGCGTCCCGATCAGAAATGATGGAGGTGGGCACTCCGTGCCTCGAGACCACTTCTTTTAAGTAGATGTCTGCTAATGTAGAGAACTTGTCTGTTTCTTTGATGGCCAAGAAGTGAGCAGACTTTGTGAGTCGATCCACGATCACCCAAATAGTATCATTTCCGCGCTGAGATCTAGGTAGGCCAGTGACAAAATCCATGGAAATTTGCTCCCATTTCCATTGTGGTATCTCAGGTTGTTGTAGTGGTCCTGACGGTTTCTGATATTCTGCCTTGACTCTCGCACAAGTCAAGCATTTACTAACGTATGTGGCTATGTGGGCCTTCATGCTAGGCCACCAATATGTAGTTTTGATGTCGTGGTACATTTTATCCGAACCAGGATGTACCGAGTAGCGAGACTTGTGAGCTTCATCCATTACTAGCTCGCGTAAGTTGCCGTACAGTGGCACCCAAATGCGTCCTGTTACGTAATAAGCGCTGTCTGCCCTTTGTTCTAATCGTTGCCTTGAGCCGCGTAGGGCTTCAGCCCTGACGTTGTCTGGTTTCAATGCTTCTATCTGAGCATCTCGTATCAGGGAAGGAAGACTAGACTGTATGGTCAGTTGTAAAGCTCGCACGCGCTTAGGCGCAGTGTCCTTTCGACTGAGGGCGTCAGCCACAACATTGGCTTTGCCTGGGTGGTACCTGATTGAGCATTCGTAGTCGTTTAGCAGTTCGACCCATCGTCGTTGTCGCATATTCAGCTCTTTCTGTTTGAAGATATGTTCGAGGCTTCTGTGATCAGTGTAGATTGCGCATTTGGTACCGTACAAATAGTGTCGCCATATCTTAAGTGCAAAAACAACCGCTCCCAGCTCTAAATCATGCGTAGTGTAGTTTCGTTCGTGAATCTTAAGCTGGCGCGAAGCATAAGCAATAACTTTATCCCTCTGCATCAATACACATCCAAGACCTTGGATGGATGCGTCGCAGTAGACTACAAAATCATCCGTGCCTTCAGGCAATGAGAGGATAGGTGCGCTACAGAGTCTATCCTTTAAGTGTTGGAACGCTGTTTCCTGTGCATTACCCCAACGGTAAACAACACCTTTCTGCGTCAGTAGTGTAAGCGGCTGAGCAATCTTTGAGAAGTCTTTGATGAAACGTCTGTAATAACCCGCCAAACCTAAGAATTGACGTATTTCCATTGGTGTACGAGGCGCAGGCCAGTTCTTGATCGAATCTACCTTGGATGGATCTACATGAATCCCATCCTTGTTCACCACGTGGCCTAAAAAGTGGACTTCATGAAGCCAGAAGTCACATTTAGAAAACTTAGCGTATAGCTGTTCCGTTCGTAGAAGTTCCAGTATAAGTCGTAAGTGCTGCTCGTGTTCCTCCTGACTCTTCGAATAAATCAGGATGTCGTCGATGAAAACAATGACGAACTTGTCGAGATAGGGTTTGCACACCCTGTTCATGAGATCCATAAATACGGCAGGCGCGTTCGTTAGCCCGAATGGCATGACCATAAACTCGTAGTGGCCGTAGCGAGTTCTAAATGTTGTTTTAGAGACGTCCTCATCCCGGACTCTCAGCTGATGGTACCCTGACCTTAAGTCTATCTTGGAGTAGTAGCTCGACCCTTGCAGCTGATCGAATAAATTATCTATGCGCGGAAGAGGGTAACGATTCTTGATCGTCACCTTGTTGAGTTCACGGTAGTCTATACACATCCTGAACGTACCGTCTTTCTTCTTTACGAATAACACTGGGGCTCCCCAAGGCGAAGAGCTAGGACGTATAAAACCCTTTTCCAAGAGTTCTTGTAGCTGCTTTGACAGTTCTTCTAATTCAGTTGGAGCTAGACGATAAGGCGCTCGAGCTATGGGTGCTGCTCCTGGAGCGAGCTCGATCTGAAATTCAACTTGACGATGAGGCGGTAACCCAGGTAATTCCTCAGGGAACACTTGAGGAAAGTCACGTACTACAGGAATATCTTCAATCTTTCTTTCTTTCTTCGAGGTATCTGTAACGAGAGCTAAAACAGCTGTGTGGCCCTTTCGTAAACACTTCTGAGCCTTCAAAAAGGAGATGATGCCACTCACGACACCACTCTTGTCGCCTTGAACTTCGAGAGGTTCCAAGCCCGAACGAGGAATACGAATAACCTTTTCTTTGCATAAAATCTCCGCTTGTTGTTGAGATAACCAATCCATACCGATGACGACGTCAAAGCTACCCAAGGTTATAGGAATGAGATCGATGGAGAAAGTCTGACCAGCGAGGATAAGATTACACCCTTTAACTATGTGTGTGGCTTCTAAACTTTTACCGTTAGCTAACTCTACGACATGTTTGGTGTTTAGAAGAGTTGGGGCACGTTTCAACATTTCACTAGCTTTTAAAGACATGTAACTAGTATCCGCACCAGAATCAAATAGTACAGTAACATAAAAGTCGTCAAGAAGAAACTTACCCATAACCACGTTGGGATCATTCCTGGCATCACCCTGACCGATCACAAACATACGGCCTCTGGCACCATTGTTGTTATTGTCCCCACCGTTGTTGTTGTTCCCATTGCCCTGGTTGTTGTTGTTGTTCTGGTTTCGGTTTAGCTGAGGGCAGTGTCTTTTGAAGTGACCTTCGGCGCCACACTGAAAACATCCTTTGTTGCCCTGTTGCTGATTCTGCCGTGCTTGCTGCTGCGGCTGATTCTGGTTTACAGGCTGTGGGCTCCTACAATCCTTGGCCTCATGGCCCGTCCTGAAACACCTTTGACAACGACCCCTGTTACACTGGCCATTGTGGTGCTTGTTGCAGATGTTGCACTTTGGGAGGTTCCCTCGATAACCACCCTGCTTGTGACTGCCCGAAGAGTGCTGACTAGGGCTCTGGTAGTTGTCAGTCTTTCGTTGCTGAACTTGGGGCTGAACTGAAGCTGATCCCTTGCTGGAGTCCCCCTCCCATTTTTGCTTGCTGTCACTGGGAGTAGCAGGAGTAACCGAAGTAGTAGCTGTAGGGGTAGCGTTGATGCGTTTAGGCAACCTGTTTTGCTCCACCGCCTGATCAGTGAGACGGTGAGCCAGCTGAACAACCTGCTGGTAAGTGGCATGATTTGCTGAAGTCACATGACTCTGGATCTCTGGCACCAGACCCTTAAGATAAAGTTCAATACGCTTGTCCACCAGAGTAGGACACAGTAATGCAAGCTCATTCGATCTCTTTGTATACGCCTCAATTTCCGACCCTGTCATCTTGAGGTTGAAAAACTCGACCTCCAGCTTATGGATATCATCTCGACTGCAGTATTCTTCCTTGATCATCTCTTTGAAATTGTTCCATGGGGTGGCGTTAGCAGCAACCAACCCCAGTATTTGGACTTGAGCTTTCCACCATGTGAGGGCTAAACCCTCGAGGGTACCGGTAGCATATTTCACCCTGCGTGCCTCAGGGCATTCACACATCTCAAACACAGACTCTATCTTTTCAAACCAGTGCAGGAGACCTACGGCTCCTTCAGTGCCGCTGAAAGTGGATGGACGACAGTCCATGAAAGTCTTGAAAGTGCAAACAGGTGCTTGACCTGTTGTGTAAAAGAATTAGGACAAGTTTAAACACGAGAGTTGATTTAGGAATGTAGGATCTAAGGATCCTAGTGTGAGTTGTAACTGCAGGGTATACCTCCTGCTTGTGCGGCTGCAACTGCCGCGGCAACTCGTTCGTTAATGAGGGCCGTCAACTGGTCCTGAGTCATGTTGATACGTCCAGACATGATCTTCATAGGAAAGATAACGTATGTGAGATAGGTTCGCGAATAGTGCGATGACAGAAGAGAGTGAGCACACAAGTGTTCTCATGCAACAACAAATAGTGAGCAATGTAATCTAAGCATACCATGAGCAAAGTTCTATGTAATTCTAGTATGTAGGCAATAAACATAAACCTTATTACCTAGGATGTCGAGTCTTGCACGTGGAGCGAAGCGTCGTTGTGGATCGTTGAGAGCACTGTTCTGGTTATAGTCTGGTTTTAATAAAATCGTTTTCCCCGTATTAAAACCGAGTTCTCTATAACCAATGGCTCTGATACCAATCTGTCACACCCCCAAAATCCACCTGCGGAGTATCACCGCTTGGGAGCGTGACTGACCAGGATCAAGCCACCAATCATATAGAACAATGTATAAAGTAAAAGTAATTGCAATTTAATCAAACCAATCCATATGAGAGGTGTTCCAAAACATAAATATGTTATCACTGTTTAGCGGAAGCGCATGAATAAAACCCAACAAAATAAAGTATGAAATGTCATAAAGTGTTTAACGTAACAATCACGATCCAAGTCCACAACGACCAGCTCCTCCCTGTGCAAGCTCCATGTATCTAAAGACTTGCAAGGCATGTAACAGAGGATCAACAACTAGTTGAGCGAGTTCACAGAATGTAAATGCGTGATAGTAAGTTCGTATGTAACATGTGGCTCTACTGGGCCGATAGTACGTTCTATTGGTGGGGGCTTCCCATGTTATATATCCCCTAGACTATTCGTAATCATAAGTATCCTTCCCAATCCGAGGATAGTAGTATGTATAGGTTTACGCAGGTTTTATGTAAGTGCCCTTCCCAACCGAGGACAGTACGTAGCGAGTACGTAGGTTTAGCGCTGGCGTCCTTCCCAATCCGAGGACGGTAGTACGTAGGTTTAGCACTGGCATCCTTCCCAATCCGAGGACGGTAGTACGTAGGTTTTACGTAGGTTTAGTGCAGCTATCTTCGGGCAGTCACAAGCAGGGTGGTTATCGAGGGAACCTCCCAAAGTGCAACAACTGCAACAGGCACCACAGTGGCCAGTGTAACAGGGGTCGTTGTCAAAGGTGTTTCAAGATGGGCCATGAGGTAAAGGATTGTAGGAGCCCACGACCAGTAAATCAGAATCAGCCGCAGCAGCAAGCACAGCAGAATCAGCAACAGGGCAACAAGGGATGTTTTCAGTGTGGCGCTGAAGGCCACTTCAAAAGACACTGCCCTCAGCTAAACCGAAACCAGAACAACAACAACAACCAGGGCAATGGGAACAACAACGGGGGAAACAACAATGATGGGAACAACGGCGCTAGGGGACGAGCATTCGTGATTGGGCAGGGTGATGCCAGGAATGATCCCAACGTGGTTATGGGTAAGTTTCTTCTCGACGACTTTTATGTTACTGTACTATTTGATTCGGGTGCGGATACCAGTTATATGTCTCTAAAGGTTAGCCAAATGCTTAAACGTGCACCAACACTTTTGAACACCAAACATGTCGTAGAGTTAGCTAACGGTAAAAGTTTAGAGGCCACACACATAGTTCAAGGTTGTAATCTTATCCTCGCTGGTCAGACTTTCTCCATCGATCTCATTCCTATAACTCTGAGTAGTTTCGACATCGTCATCGGTATGGATTGGTTATCCCAACAACAAGCAGAGATCCTATGCAAGGAGAAGATCATTCGTATCCCACGTTCTGGTAAAGAACCTCTCGAAGTTCAAGGCGACAAGAGTGGTGTCGTGACTGGCATCATTTCCTTCCTGAAGGCTCAGAAGTGTTTACGAAAGGGCCACACAGCTGTTTTAGCACTCGTTACAGATACATCGAAGAAAGAGAAAAAGATTGAGGATATTCCTGTGGTACGCGATTTTCCTCAAGTGTTTCCCGAAGAGTTACCTGGGTTACCGCCTCATCGCCAGGTCGAATTTCAGATCGAGCTCGCTCCAGGAGCAGCACCCATAGCTCGAGCACCTTATCGCTTAGCTCCAACCGAACTGGAAGAACTGTCTAAGCAAATGCAAGAACTCTTGGAAAAGGGTTTCATTCGTCCTAGCTCTTCGCCTTGGGGAGCTCCAGTGCTATTCGTGAAGAAGAAAGATGGTACTTTCAGAATGTGCATTGATTACCGTGAACTAAACAAGGTGACAGTGAAGAACCGCTATCCTCTGCCACGTATTGATGACTTATTCGACCAGTTGCAAGGGTCGAGCTACTACTCCAAAATAGACTTGAGGTCAGGTTACCATCAGCTGAGAGTCCGGGATGAGGATGTCTCCAAGACAGCATTCAGAACACGATACGGCCACTACGAGTTTTTGGTCATGCCATTCGGGCTAACGAACGCGCCTGCGGTTTTCATGGATCTTATGAACAGGGTGTGCAAACCTTATCTTGACAGGTTCGTTATTGTTTTTATCGACGATATCCTGATCTATTCGAAGAGTCAGGAGGAACACGAGCATCACTTACGACTTTTTTTGGAACTCCTTCGAACGGAACAACTATACGCTAAGTTTTCAAAATGCGACTTCTGGCTCCGTGAAGTCCACTTCTTAGGCCATGTGGTAAACAAGGATGGGATTCATGTCGATCCATCCAAGGTGGATTCGATCAAGAACTGGCCTGCACCTCGCACACCAACAGAAATACGCCAATTCTTGGGTTTGGCGGGTTATTACAGAAGATTTATCAAAGACTTCTCAAAGATTGCTCAGCCACTTACACTACTGACGCAGAAGGGTGTTGTTTATCGTTGGGGTAATGCACAGGAAACAGCGTTTCAGCATTTAAAGGATAGGCTTTGTAGTGCACCTATCCTCTCATTGCCGGAAGGCACGGATGATTTTGTAGTCTACTGCGATGCATCTATCCAAGGTCTTGGATGTGTATTGATGCAAAGGGATAAAGTCATTGCTTATGCTTCGCGCCAACTTAAGATTCACGAACGGAATTACACTACGCATGATTTAGAGCTGGGAGCGGTTGTTTTTGCACTTAAGATATGGCGACACTATTTGTATGGTACCAAATGTGCTATCTACACTGACCACAGAAGCCTCGAACATATATTCAAACAGAAGGAACTGAATATGCGACAGCGAGGATGGGTCGAACTGTTGAATGACTATGAATGCTCAATCAGGTACCACCCAGGCAAAGCCAATGTTGTGGCTGACGCCCTCAGTCGAAAGGACACCGCGCCTAAGCGCGTGCGAGCTTTACAACTCACTATACAGTCTAGTCTCCCTTCTCAGATACGAGATGCTCAGGTGGAAGCATTGAAACCAGAAAATGTCAGGGCTGAAGCCCTACGTGGCTCAAGACAACGTTTAGAACAAAAGGAAGATGGTGCTTACTACGTCACAGGACGCATTTGGGTTCCACTTTATGGCAACTTACGTGAGCTAGTAATGGATGAAGCTCATAAGTCTCGCTACTCGGTACATCCTGGTGCGGATAAAATGTACCACGATATCAAAACTACATACTGGTGGCCTAGCATGAAGGCCCACATAGCAACATACGTTAGCAAATGCTTGACTTGTGCGAGAGTCAAGGCGGAATATCAGAAACCTTCAGGTCCACTCCAACAACCTGAGATACCACAATGGAAATGGGAGCAAATTTCCATGGATTTTGTTACAGGCTTACCTAGATCTCAGCGCGGAAATGATACTATTTGGGTGATCGTGGATCGACTTACAAAGTCTGCTCACTTCTTGGCCATCAAAGAAACATACAAGTTTTTCTACCTTAGCAGACATCTACTTGAAAGAAGTGGTCTCAAGGCACGGGGTGCCAACCTCCATTATCTCTGATCGTGACGCACGATTTACTTCAGAACTATGGCAAGCAATGCACAAATCGTTTGGCTCTCGTTTAGACATGAGCACAGCTTATCATCCTCAGACGGATGGGCAGTCGGAGCGCACCATTCAAACTCTAGAAGACATGCTTCGGGCGTGCGTAATCGACTTTGGCAATGGTTGGGAAAAACATCTGCCACTTGTGGAATTTTCGTATAATAACAGCTACCACACCAGCATTAAAGCTGCTCCATTGAGGCATTGTACGGGCGTAAATGCCGGTCACCTCTCTGTTGGGCAGAGGTGGGAGATAGTCAAATCACAGGTCCAGAAATGGTAGTTGATACTACTGAAAAGATTGCTCAAATACGACAACGCATGGCGGCAGCTCGTGACCGTCAGAAAGCATACGCTGATAAAGACAGGAAACTACTCGAATTCCAGGTTGGGGATCGAGCGCTACTTAAAGTTTCACCCTGGAAGGGTGTGGTTCGTTTTGGCAAACGAGGCAAGCTCAATCCGCGTTATGTCGGACCTTTCGAAGTCACAGAGAAAATAGGCAAAGTGGCCTACAGACTGAACTTACCACCTGAACTCAGTGCAGTTCACAACGTCTTTCACGTGTCGAATCTGAAGAAGTGTACGTCAGATGAGACCCACATAGTTCCCTTAAAGGAACTCACTATCGACGAGCGGTTGCACTTCGTCCAGGAACCTGTTGAAATCACGGACCGGGATGTTAAGGTCCTCAAGAACACGAGAATCCCTCTTGTACGAGTTCGTTGGAACTCCCGCCGCGGCCCAGAGTTCACCTGGGAGCGTGAAGATCAAATGGAACTCAAGTATCCCCAGTTATTCGGAACCAATGCAACAACTACTGAGGCTGAAGCTACTACTACAGAATTTCGGGACGAAATTCCAAATCAACGGGGGGATGATGTGACACCCCAGGAAAACCAGTAAACGATTACAACTTACCTAGCTTCCTCAGTAACCGCATGCTAAATTTCGGGACGAAATTTCTTTCAAGTTGGGGATAATGTGACAACTCGAGTTTCCGACTTTCACTTTCGCATTAAATGCACGTTGACTTTGACTGATTAGTTGTTTGACTTGTCTTACTCTGTAACTGTACACTTTGTTAGAATGAAACGCATTGTGTTTGCATGATTTTGTGTTTGGTTGTATAACATGAGACGGTTTAGAAAACTAAAACTGTTTAACACAATGAAAGGACCCGACGAAACAAAGTGTTTCGCCAAGACCAAACCCGACGAAACAGAAGCCGTTCCGTCGGCAAATCAGTTTCGCCGGCCCAACTGTTACGCGAAGCCCAGTTCGGGCCCAACACATAAACTCGAATATAAAAACGAGAAACAACATCAGTTTTACACCTTTTATCAAAACAAGAAAACCCTATAGGCTTTGTGACGGCAACCTAACATCCATTGGAGATTTGTAACCAAACTGATCATCGACTATACTTCTGGTTAGTTCTAATCGATTGTTTATTTTCTGATTGCTATGTGTTAGATGTGTATCTCGTTCTTTCGATCGATCCGCATGGTGATCATATTGTTTTCGTCTATGCTAGGGTTTGATAAATCGGATGTCACGTATCGATGTTGATTAGTTATTTGTTTTGTTTCATCATGTGCTATGTTTGATGATCACGTGTTAACTGTGATTTGATTTGTTTGGAATTGTAATACCAAGTGATAAATCTGCATGTATTGAATGTTATGATTGATGCTAATTCCGATATATATGTAATACATGATAACCATGTGAACCAACTAAAGTGAATCTAAGATGAAAGACCATCACATGGCTTTGTCAGAAACATGATTATGTGCACACATTTTAAAACTAGGGATTTTGGCTGATGTGATGATTATAGATATATTGTTTTAATAAATATAACATGTCATAAGATGGTCCAATCACCTCTTGAGGTGATTATAATTGTCGGCCATTGATCTGTATGATAAGGGTTGATGATAACTATAGGATCTTTGTATGATGATTGACGGCTGCTAGGGTTCTGCATGAAACTGATATGACGTAACTGATGAATCGACGAAACAGACCTATTGACGAAATAGATCTTTGTTTCGCCAAAGGGCAGTCGACGAAACATAATGTGTTTCGTCAAATTGTGTTTCGCCAACATGTGTGTTTCGCCAAATGTGTATCAGCACAGTAACTTGAGTTAATTCTGTTAATTGTTAACTGGAATAATTAACTGCTGTTAGACGTTAAACGTGACTTGTATGATTGTGATTACGTGTTACATGCTTATATGTGAACGACTTGAACACAAACTGATTATGTATACATGCATACCTTAGGACGTGATTGATTATTTGCAAGCATATACTTAGCATACCGAGCAAACCAAGGTGAGTTCACACCCTTACTAAGGCATGGGATTCCCAGGGTTTGGGGAATGGGATTGAAGGAATAAGGTTGAATAGATTCGTACATACACTGATACTAGACTACCATACCATTGTCCTCGGTTGTGCAGGACACATACGTAAAACCTACGTATACTTATGCTACTCGCTATCCTCGGTTGTGAAGGATACTCACGTAAAACCTACGTGAACCTATACTTACAACTGCCTCGGTTGTGTCAGGCACTTACGTAAAACCTACGTAAACCCCCGCGTACCCCTATCCTCGGTTGTGAAGGATACTTACGTAAAACCTACGTAAAACTTGTACGTATTACTGTTCTCGGTTGTGAAGAACACCTATGGTTACAAATAGTCTAGTGGATATACAACATGGGAAGCCCCCACCAATAGAACATACTGTCGGTCCAGTAGAGCCACATGTTACAAGCGAACTTACTATTACGCATTTACTTTCTGTGAACTCGCTCAACTAGTTGTTGATCCTCTGTTACATGCCTTGTAGGTCGTTAGATATATGGAGCTTGCACAGGGAGGAGCTGGTCGTTGTGGGCTTGGATCGTGATTGTTTCGTTAAACACTTTATGACATTTCATACTTTATTTTGTTGGGTTTATTCATACGCTTCCGCTAAACAGTGATAACCTACGTCTATTTTGAACACCTTTCATATTGGTGGTTGAATGGCATTTACTTTTATATATTAATTACATGTTCAATATGATTGGTGGCTTGATCCTGGTCAGTCACGCCTCCAAGCGGTGATACTCCGCGTGTGGATTTTGGGGGTGTGACATCACACCCCCAAAATCCACAAGCGGAGTATAACCGCAGGAGGCATGACTGACCAGGATCTAGCCACCAATCACATTGAATTCATAGGTAAGTTTAAATAAAACTTTCATTTATTAACATTAAGTGTTACAATGTTACATATAATTCACAATGTACAACAGAAGCAAAATTCAATCGTTTAGTGTTAATAAACCATATGTAAAAACCATTAATCCTGTGTTGCGATTCCATGTATCTCGACCCATGACCACTCCAGCCTCCCAGACAGCAAGTTCCAACAATATGCACCTAAAGACCTTCAAGGTATGTAACAACGAATCAACAACTGTCACACCCCGACCGCGTAAAACAACAAATCGCGGCGGAAACATCGGGGCGTGTTGCAACAGAATTAATGTTTCATAACCATGGATACCAAAAGTGTTTCGTTTTATTAAACATTGAATAATTACATCGTCTGGAAATCTAAATACACAAATTAGACATAGTCTATCATTATTATTGAGTCACTAAGGCCTTGTCCAGTCCTATGTGAGCATGCATCTTATCAATCGATATCATCCAACAATACCTGAAACATATGTGATAACGAGGTCAGCAAAGAAATGCTGGCGAGTACATAGGTTTTGTGAAAATAAGATTCATGACTTCTGTTTAAGAAAAAGTTTAGTCGTGAACCTTGTAATTTGCTTTGTCTTTGTAAATCATTTGCAAAATAATAAGTTTAGATGATATGTATAAATAAGAGAATAATGCATGATTAAATGAATAACCATGTAAAATGAGTTTGTATAAGATAAGTTGTTTGTAAATAAATGTCTTCTGAAAAGTATGTTACTTGTATAAAATGTTCTATGTCTCCAGCTGAAATGATTCAAATAACGCTACAATATGTAATACCATACAAACACTTATATATAGGAAGTACCAGCGGCGTATCCACCATGTTTGTATCATATTATACACGCATCGTTACTTAATCACTTAATCAAACCAAACCAAACAATGTAAAATGTCTATGTTTAAATCAATTGTCAAATGTATTGAATAATATGTCAAAGTAATCATGTCAAGATGTAAATCATGTCAAAATGTCTATGTCAATTATCCATATCAAATGTCTATGTCAAATATCCATGTATGGCAAGTGAAATGTCTCAACTAAACCATATGCACAACAACAAAGTATTTGTCACACCCCCAAAATCCACACGCGGAGTATCACCGCTTGGAGGCGTGACTGACCAGGATCAAGCCATCAATCATATCAAACATAGTATTTAAGTGTAAAAGTAGGAAAATGAAATTCATCTTGACATGACTGATGTTCATAACCAAACATTGTTTAAGTAGCGGAAGCATAATAATGAAAACCCAAAGTAAGTTATAAGTTCAAATATCGTCTACGATCCGTATCCCACAACGACCTGCTCCTCCCTGTGCAAGCTCCATATGTACCTAAGGTCCTGCAAGGCATGTAAGAGAGAGTCAACAACTAGTTGAGCGAGTTCACAGTTAATAGTTCAGTAATAGTATAGCGTGAGTAGTAGTATGTTCGTTCGTTACAATGTATCGTATTAGTTTCCATCGCGGCCCTCCAGGCAGGTGTGCGAAGATGTTGGGGAAGGTCTTTCCCCAAGTTTTTCTAGACTAGGTTTGTTTGTATCGCGGCCTCTCTAGGCAGGTGTGCGAAGATGTTGTAAATTTAGTTCGCGGCCAATGTCCTTGGCAGGTGTGCGAAGACAGTCATAATATCGCGGCCAATGTCCTTGGCAGGTGTGCGAATATCGTTCAATAAGTGTTACTAGTCTAGCAGTAGGTTCTGTTATCTATGTACGTACAGTAATCATCAAATCCCCATTCCCCCCTGGGAACCCCATGCCTTGGCTTGTGTGAACTCACCTTGGTTTGCTCGGTATGCTAAGTATGTGCTCGCAAATAAATCAATCACGTCCTAAAGTACGCACGTATACAATAATCAGTTCATATTCGTAATGTTTCTCGTTCAATCAGTATTACAAAGTGATTTAGCCGTTAACCTCAAATATCACATAAACAGTTTGTCAATCATACAAGATACGAAGTTACTTGCAAGTTCTTTAACCAATTAGTATGCTTAAAAGAGTAACATATTTTAACAGAGTTATTAGCTAACTGAATTAGTAAACAAATAGCGTTAACCACTTAACATCTTAACAGAGGTTGACATGCGTAACAAGTTTACACATTTAACTTAACAAAGTATGAATTAACGGAGTTAACAAGTTATGTTTCAACACATTGGTTACAGATCATGGGCCGAAAACACTAATGCCACGAAATCCCTTATGTGATTTCGCTAAAATGGGGATTTCGTTGAGGTGGATCATTATCAACAACACTATCAGTTACAAGTTTTTCCCCAAAGCCCTAAAGTAATTCTAACCGTTACCTTAACAATAATCACGAAATCATTAAATCATGATCATCATTCAGTTATCGAATAACATCAGCTAGTAGATATAAATCATCAAATATTCGACATATGTTTCAACACCAAACCATAATCCACCCAGCATTAATATTCGGAGGTATTACCCACAATCATCATTTGAACATTGACAGTATCATTCACTAAAAACAAAGAAAAAGTCATGGGCACATAACATGTTGTCAGTTCATCATCATCATGATAAGCAATAATAAAAATTGAAACCCAAATAACAGCCACATATTTTCTGACAACTCCATGTGCAATTGTAAATGTTATGACCAAAAGTATTAAGTTTTACTATCCACTAAGATATTGAGCCCACAAACCAAGCAAACATCAAAGCAATGATATTACTAACCGAAAACTAAGAATGATCAAACAAAGGAAATCTGGCTTTGATGGAGAGGCAGCCGTCGGGTTCCAAGGGTAGCGAGAGAGAGAGGAGATGTGATTAGGGTTTAGTCAGTTATCCTCTGTAGGCGTATATGTACAATAAGTTTTATATTAATTCAATACTAATACTGGGCCAAAGCCCACTATAGATTTCGTTGGGCATGGGGTGGCCGAAATCACTAAAGTGATTTCAGTAAAGTGTGAGATGGAGAACTGATTTCATGGAAAGTGTTTGACCAAGTTCCATATTTTTCATAAACTATCAATATTAAGTCAAAATATATCATCAACACAATTATCCAACTTACATCCACCCTTATAACACACATCACATATAACATATCCATCATAATAAGGCTTAATGTATTACAAACGTGCCCAGTCATAAAACAAACAAGTACGATCTAACTAATAACGTGCAATAAATGCAAGGATGGAGTCTTAGAAACTCGAGTTGTCACATTATCCCCGACTTGAAAGAAATTTCGTCCCGAAATTTAGCATGCAGTTACTGAGGAAGCTAGTAGTGTGACGTTGTTTACCTGTATTGTATCGCGGCTCCCCTGAGCATGTTTGCGAAGGTTACTGGTTTTCTTGGGGTGTCACATTATCCCCCCGTTGATTTGGAATTTCGTCCCGAAATTCTGCATTGGTAGCTTCAGCCTCAGTAGTAGTTGCTTGGTTTCCGAATAACTGGGGATATTTGAGTTCCATTTGATCTTCGCGCTCCCAGGTGAACTCTGGGCCGCGGCGGGAGTTCCAACGAACTCGTACAAGAGGGATTTTCGTGTTTTTGAGGACCTTAACATCCCGGTCCGTGATTTCAACAGGTTCCTCGACGAAGTGCAACCGCTCGTCGATAGTGAGTTCCTTCAAGGAAACTATGTAGGTCTCATCTGACGTACACTTCTTCAGATTCGATACGTGGAAGACGTTGTGAACTGTACTGAGTTCAGGTGGTAAGTTCAATCTGTAGGCCAATTTACCTATTTTCTCTGTAACTTCGAAAGGTCCGACGTATCGTGGATTGAGTTTGCCGCGTTTGCCAAAACGAACCACACCCTTCCAGGGTGAAACTTTAAGTAGCGCTCGATCCCCAACCTGGAATTCGAGTAGTTTCCTGTCTAAATCAGCGTATGCTTTCTGACGGTCGCGTGCTGCCGCCATGCGTTGTCGTATTTGTGCAATCTTTTCTGTAGTATCGACTACCATTTCTGGACCTGTGATTTGACTTTCTCCCACCTCTGCCCAACAGAGAGGTGACCAGCACTTACGCCCGTATAGTGCCTCGAATGGTGCAGCTTTAATGCTGGTGTGGTAAATGTTATTGTATGAAAATTCCACAAGTGGCAGATGTTTTTCCCAACCATTGCCAAAATCTATTACGCACGCCCGAAGCATGTCTTCTAGAGTTTGAATAGTGCGCTCAGACTGCCCATCAGTCTGAGGATGATACGCCGTGCTCATGTCTAAACGAGAGCCAAAAGATTTATGCATTGCTTGCCACAGTTCTGAAGTAAAACGTGCGTCACGATCAGAGATGATGGAGGTGGGCACACCGTGCCTCGAAATAACTTCCTTAAGATATATGTCTGCTAAGGTAGAGAACTTGTCTGTTTCTTTGATACCCAAGAAGTGAGTAGACTTTGTGAGTCGATCCACGATCACCCAAATAATATCGTTTCCGTGCTGAGATCTAGGTAGGCCAGTAACAAAATCCATGGAAATTTGCTCCCATTTCCATTGTGGTATCTCAGGTTGTTGGAGTGGTCCTGACGGTTTCTGATATTCTGCCTTGACTCTCGCACAAGTCAAGCATTTGCTAACGTATGTGGCTATGTGGGCCTTCATGCTAGGCCACCAGTATGTAGTCTTAATATCGTGGTACATTTTATCCGAGCCAGGGTGTACCGAGTAGCGAGACTTGTGAGCTTCATCCATTACCAGCTCGCGTAAGTTTCCGTACAGTGGGACCCAGATGCGTCCTGTGACGTAGTAAGCACCATCTTCCTTCTGTTCTAATCGTTGTCTTGAGCCGCGTAGGGCTTCAGCCCTGACATTTTCTGGTTTCAATGCTTCTATCTGAGCATTTCGTATCTGGGAAGGAAGACTAGACTGTATAGTGAGTTGTAAAGCTCGTACGCGTTTAGGCGCGGTGTCCTTTCGGCTGAGGGCGTCAGCCACAACATTGGCTTTGCCGGGGTGGTACCTGATTGAGCATTCATAGTCATTTAGCAGTTCGACCCATCGTCGCTGTCGCATATTCAGTTCCTTCTGTTTGAATATATGCTCGAGGCTTCTGTGATCAGCGTAGATAGCACATTTAGTGCCGTACAAGTAGTGTCGCTATATCTTAAGTGCAAAAACAACCGCTCCCAGCTCTAGGTCGTGTGTCGTGTAATTTCGTTCGTGAATCTTAAGTTGGCGCGAAGCATAAGCAATAACTTTATCCCTTTGCATCAATACACATCCAAGACCTTGGGTAGATGCGTCGCAGTAGACAACAAAATCGTCGTGCCTTCAGGCAGTGAGAGGATAGGTGCGCTACATAGTCTATCCTTTAAGTGCTGAAACGCTGTTTCCTGTGCGTTACCCCAACGGTAAACAACACCCTTCTGCGTCAGTAGTGTAAGCGGCTGAGCAATCTTTGAAAAGTCCTTGATGAACCGTCTGTAATAACCTGCCAAACCCAAGAATTGGCGTATTTCTGTTGGTGTACGAGGCGCAGGCCAGTTCTTGATCGAATCTACCTTGGATGGATCGACATGAATCCCATCCTTGTTCACCACGTGGCCTAAGAAGTGGACTTCACGAAGCCAGAAGTCACATTTTGAAAACTTAACGTATAGCTGTTCCGATCGTAGAAGTTCCAGTATGAGTCGTAAGTGCTGCTCATGTTCCTCCTGACTCTTCGAATTGATCAGGATGTCGTCGATGAAAACAATGACGAACTTGTCAAGATAGGGTTTGCACACCCTGTTCATAAGATCCATGAAAACAGCGGGCGCGTTCGTTAGCCCGAATGGCATGACCATAAACTCGTAGTGGCCGTAGCGTGTTCTGAATGCTGTTTTGGGGACGTCCTCATCCCGGACTCTCAGTTGATGATAACCAGACCTCAAGTCTATTTTGGAGTAGTAGCTCGACCCTTGCAGCTGGTCGAATAAATCGTCGATGCGTGGAAGAGGATAACGATTCTTGATCGTCACCTTGTTGAGTTCACGGTAGTCTATGCACATTTTGAAAGTTCCGTCTTTCTTCTTCACAAAAAGCACTGGTGCTCCCCAAGGCGAAGAGCTAGGACGTATGAAACCCTTTTCCAAGAGTTCTTGCAGTTGCTTAGATAGTTCTTCCAGTTCGGTTGGAGCTAAGCGATAAGGTGCTCGAGCTATGGGTGCTGCTCCTGGAGCGAGCTCGATCTGAAATTCGACCTGACGATGAGGCGGTAACCCAGGTAACTCTTCAGGAAACACTTGAGGAAAATCGCGTACTACAGGAATCTCCTCAATCTTTTCCTCTTTCTTCGATGTATCGGTAACGAGTGCTAAAACAGCTGCGTGGCCCTTTCGTAAACACTTCTGAGCCTTCAAGAAAGAAATGATGCCACTCACGACACCACTCTTGTCGCCTTGGACTTCGAGAGGTTCTTTACCAGAACGAGGAATGCGAATGATCTTCTCCTTGCATAGGATCTCTGCTTGTTGTTGGGATAACCAATCCATGCCAATGACGATGTTGGAACCATCGTAACGCTGGGGTCATTCCTAGTATCACCCTGACCAATCACGAACACTCGACCCCTGGCACCATTGTCGTCGTTATTACCCTCGTTGTTGCCTCCATTTTTGTTCCTGTTTCTTTGATTGTGGTTCTGATTCTGGTTCTGGTTCAACCGTGGGCAGTGTCTCTTGAAGTGACCTTCAGCACCACACTGATAACATCCCTTGTTACCCTGCTGTTGCTGCTGATTCTATAGATCTTGTGGCTGTTGTTGTTGGTTTTGGTTTGCAGGACGTGAGTTTCTACCATCTTTGGTTCCATGACCAAGCTTGTTGCATTATTGACAATGATTGCGTTTGCCCTGCCCGCTGTGGTGCAGGTTACATCGTTTGCGCTTAGGGTGGTTTCCCCTGTATCCACCCTGCCATTGACTACTAAAAGGTTGCTGACCAGGACTTTGGTTGTCATCGATCTTTCACTGCTATGCTTGGGACGGAATCGTAGTCGAACCCTTGCTAGAGGTTCCATCCCACTTTCATTTGTTGTCACTGAGGGTAGCAGAAGTAGTTGAGGTAGTAGTGGTAGTAGTAGCGCTGATACTTTGAGGCAGCTTGTTCTATTCCACTGCCTGGTCTGTGAGACGATGAGCAAGATGAGTAACATCTTGAATAGTAGCAAGATTAGCCGTCATCACGTGGTTTTGAATTCCTAGTACTAATCCTTTGAGGTACAGCTCAAAGCTCTTTATGGGAGGATCCACCATAGTTGGACACAAAATTGCTAGTTTGTTGGATCGTTATCGTGCACGCTTCTATCTCTGACCCCGTCATCTTCATGTTAAAGGACTCCACTTCCAACTTATGGATGGCATCATAACTACTGTATTCACGTTTGATAGGTTCCTTAAAATCATTCCATGGGGTGGCATTAGCAGCCGCCAGCCCCAGCATCTGAACTTGCGTGTTCCACCAAGTTAACGCAGTGCCTTAGAGAGTATCCGTGGCATATTTCACCTTACGAGCCTCAGGTCATTCGCACATTCGAAGACCGATTCGAGTTCCTCGAACTAATGGAGGAGTCCAACAGCTCCTTCAGTGTCGCTGAAAGTAGTAGGACGACAGTCCATAAAAGTCGTGTATGTGCACACAGGTGGCTGAGCGTGTTAACTTGTCGTGTGCGTAAGAGTAATCAAAATTAAGCACAAGTGTTGAGTTACAAGAGTAGGATCTAAAAATCCTGGAGTAAGTGGTGATGGCAGGTTACACCTCCTGTCTGGGCAGCTGCGAGTGCTGCAGTAACTTGTTCAGTGATCGAAGCCGCCAACTGGGCTTGAGTTAGGTTAACGCGTCCACTCATGATCTTGACATCAAGGAGGACATGTGTAAGAGAGGTTCGCGAATAGTGCGAAGAGAGTGAGCACACAAGTATTCTCAAGCAATAACGTATAGTAGGTTCTGTAATCTGAGCATACCACGAGCAAAGTTCTATGTAATTCTAGCATATAGGTAAGGTAACATGAATAGTAGTACCTATGATGTTGGGCCTTGCACGTGGAGCGAAGCGTCGTTGTGGATCGTTGAGAGCACTATTCTGGTTATAGTCTGGTTTTAACAAAAATCGTTTTCCCTTTATTAAAACCGAGTTCTCTATAACCAATGGCTCTGATACCAATCTGTCACACCCCCAAAATCCACACGCGGAGTATCACCGCTTGGAGGCGTGACTGACCAGGATCAAGCCATCAATCATATCAAACATAGTATTTAAGTGTAAAAGTAGGAAAATGAAATTCATCTTGACATGACTGATGTTCATAACCAAACATTGTTTAAGTAGCGGAAGCATAATAATGAAAACCCAAAGTAAGTTATAAGTTCAAATATCGTCTACGATCCGTATCCCACAACGACCTGCTCCTCCCTGTGCAAGCTCCATATGTACCTAAGGTCCTGCAAGGCATGTAAGAGAGAGTCAACAACTAGTTGAGCGAGTTCACAGTTCTCAGTAATAGTATAGCGTGAGTAGTAGTATGTTCGTTCGTTACAATGTATCGTATTAGTTTCCATCGCGGCCCTCCAGGCAGGTGTGCGAAGATGTTGGGGAAGGTCTTTCCCCAAGTTTTTCTAGACTAGGTTTGTTTGTATCGCGGCCTCTCTAGGCAGGTGTGCGAAGATGTTGTAAATTTAGTTCGCGGCCAATGTCCTTGGCAGGTGTGCGAAGACAGTCATAATATCGCGGCCAATGTCCTTGGCAGGTGTGCGAAGATCGTTCAATAAGTGTTACTAGTCTAGCAGTAGGTTCTGTTATCTATGTACGTACAGTAATCATCAAATCCCCATTCCCCCCTGGGAACCCCATGCCTTGGCTTGTGTGAACTCACCTTGGTTTGCTCGGTATGCTAAGTATGTGCTCGCAAATAAATCAATCACGTCCTAAAGTACGCACGTATACAATAATCAGTTCATATTCGTAATGTTTCTCGTTCAATCAGTATTACAAAGTGATTTGGCCGTTAACCTCAAATATCACATAAACAGTTTGTCAATCATACAAGATACGAAGTTACTTGCAAGTTCTTTAACCAATTAGTATGCTTAAAAGAGTAACATATTTTAACAGAGTTATTAGCTAACTGAATTAGTAAACAAATAGCGTTAACCACTTAACATCTTAACAGAGGTTGACATGCGTAACAAGTTTACACATTTAACTTAACAAAGTATGAATTAACGGAGTTAACAAGTTATGTTTCAACACATTGGTTACAGATCATGGGCCGAAAACACTAATGCCACGAAATCCCTTATGTGATTTCGCTAAAATGGGGATTTCGTTGAGGTGGATCATTATCAACAACACTATCAGTTACAAGTTTTTCCCCAAAGCCCTAAAGTAATTCTAACCGTTACCTTAACAATAATCACGAAATCATTAAATCATGATCATCATTCAGTTATCGAATAACATCAGCTAGTAGATATAAATCATCAAATATTCGACATATGTTTCAACACCAAACCATAATCCACCCAGCATTAATATTCGGAGGTATTACCCACAATCATCATTTGAACATTGACAGTATCATTCACTAAAAACAAAGAAAAAGTCATGGGCACATAACATGTTGTCAGTTCATCATCATCATGATAAGCAATAATAAAAATTGAAACCCAAATAACAGCCACATATTTTCTGACAACTCCATGTGCAATTGTAAATGTTATGACCAAAAGTATTAAGTTTTACTATCCACTAAGATATTGAGCCCACAAACCAAGCAAACATCAAAGCAATGATATTACTAACCGAAAACTAAGAATGATCAAACAAAGGAAATCTGGCTTTGATGGAGAGGCAGCCGTCGGGTTCCAAGGGTAGCGAGAGAGAGAGGAGATGTGATTAGGGTTTAGTCAGTTATCCTCCGTAGGCGTATATGTACAATAAGTTTTATACTAATTCAATACTAATACTGGGCCAAAGCCCACTATAGATTTCGTTGGGCATGGGGTGGCCGAAATCACTAAAGTGATTTCAGTAAAGTGTGAGATGGAGAACTGATTTCATGGAAAGTGTTTGACCAAGTTCCATATTTTTCATAAACTATCAATATTAAGTCAAAATATATCATCAACACAATTATCCAACTTACATCCACCCTTATAACACACATCACATATAACATATCCATCATAATAAGGCTTAATGTATTACAAACGTGCCCAGTCATAAAACAAACAAGTACGATCTAACTAATAACGTGCAATAAATGCAAGGATGGAGTCTTAGAAACTCGAGTTGTCACAGTATTGAAGTAAAACTTGGTTTAAACCAGTACTATGTTTCGTGTAAATGCATGATCAAATGTAAATCATGTACAAATGTTTACCCAAACGTTAAAACTTGTTCTTGTTCTTAACAAACCCTTACCAAAGGGTAAGTTAATATTTTAATTGTGAAACTACTTTATGGTCGATTCTCTAATAACATTCAAACCTTCTTGACGCGTTCCTCGCTCCATCTCGCTCTCGTTCTTAACAAACCCTTACCAAAGGATAAGTTAATAATTACAGATTCAGTCGCTACCCACAACCCCCACACATAACAATGGGTGCAGTAAATAACGGGATTTGTCAGATCCTATGGTACCATAACCTAATACTGGTCGGCTTGATCATTGCTAATGAATGTCATCGGTCATGTAAACTACAACCAACAAGTTTGTTCACTTTTTGAAATTGTTATTAGTTTTTGAAATCATTGTATTCGTTCTTGAAATCATTGTTAGCGTTCTTGAAATCATTGATAAAACATTTAGCACATATGAGTCACCCCAAAACAGTTGAAAACAGTAAAAGAGGGGAATAATGTACTCGCCTGAAAATGCTTGGAGGTCTTGAACAACAACCAAACAAAGCTAGAGGGAGCACGGAATCAGTCGGCAATCTAAAACTATATAAATAAACCGGACTTAAATCGGGAGATCGGATAGGATGAGGCTTGGCAAACCAAATGAGTATTGGAACTCATATGATATGGTTTAACAAGGCCTACATACTACAATGAGACTAACCTAAGTGCTTTCGACCCATCGCGACTCATTAAGGTAACTTATGCTACTTTAACGCGTCGTGCGCGCAAAGCGCGTTCGGACCGCCTAACTAGTCCTATGACAAGTGTTATATGCCTAACCATGTTACATAATCAGTTATGTGACAAAAGTTTAGGTTACATATGCTTAATCACCAATTATACATGAAAAGGGTATTCTGGTAATTTACCTAAGGCATATAAACTACCTATCATACAACTACTTAAACGATGTGACCATAAGGTATAACCTCGGAAGGTTATTCCCTACACTATGGTCACCTAATGTATTTGGTCGGATCCTAATGATCGACCAAACTGGGTCGGGTTCGAAGTAATAGGCGATTTATTAGATCGCCTACCCTGCGACCCTAGACAACGTGGTAATCAGTGGGCATAGTCCCAAGGGACTATGACCAACGTGATTACACTCACGTTGCGAAGTTCAAACGAACTTCGCATTGACCATTACTGGTCAACGCTGAAAGTCAAACAAAGTTTGACTTTCTGACTCGAAAAGCAGTAAAATAAGGAAAAGAACGAAAGAATACTTACGAAGGGTCCCCGAATGCTAACCTCGATTCAAAAATCTCAGGTATGAAACAATAGTTTCAACTTAGAGTTTCTCAAATCAAAGTTCTAGTGATTTTAGCAATGGGGGTGGATGGGTATTTATAGGAATACCCGAACCGTTAAGAACGTTTCATGGAAAACGTGCCTTAATCCCATTCGTACATGTGTTGAAATGTCATGGTGTTTAGGTGTTTAAATTCCATCCATACATGTGTTGAAATGTCATGGTGTTTAGGTGTTTAAATTCCATCCATACATGTGTTGAAATGTCATGGTGTTTAGGTGTTTAAATTCCATCCTTATCCGCTGACTAAGCAAGTTTAGAATGTGTGGTTGTGAATTAAACAACGGCTAATACATCGAATCTGGTCCCGAATGCGAAAAACGAACCAAATGACGCGACGAATGGATTTTTCTTATGGCGAACACTAAAATAAAATATTTTAGTGCTTACATAAATTTTTGGATGTCCGGATGTATTCAGAACGTAAGTTATGCGCGAAAATGCAAACTTGTGCACTTTTTGACACTTTTAGTCCCTGAATGACCCAAAAGTTTATTTTAGCACACCGAACCCATCAAAGCCTATTTCTAAGCTATGTAAAGGATATTTAAGGTGTGTTTAACTTATGGTTATGTTCCGGAATGTCTGTTACAGTTCAAATTGGCATACTTTCGCAGTTTGTCAACTTTAGTCCCTGTAAGTGATTTAACTTGATTTTGCCATACCCAAGCCTTCAAAACTTATTTCTAAGTTATGTAAAGGTTATTTAAGGTATGTTAAGCCTATTTCACTATTCCGGAGTGTTTGTTGCATTAAACTGGTTATATCTACGCATCGGTGCGCGTATAACCTTCCAGAAAGTGATTTAGAGTTTGGAATTGAACAAGAATTGATATGTGCAAATGATACACATATTTTTACAAATCCCAAGTATGAAATATAATATTTCATTGGTTCGGTATTTGTTTGATGGCCGTGGAGGCACAGGTGTTACAGTCTCCCCTACTTTAGGAAATTTCGTCCCGAAATTTATTTAGAGGAAACTTGTGAGAGCTTGAGAACATGAAGTTGAAAAGATCGAACAACATTGGTTAGGGTTCTTGAACTTCTAGTAACCTTAATAACATTATGTTTGCAATGTAAGAGGGACACTTATATACAAGTATATAAAGCGTCATTGGTGCGTCCACCGTACCTCCATTACATCGTTCTCATTTCGTTATTTTTGTCACTATCGGTTCTTACACATAATAAATCTTACTGTGATTACCGTGCACTGGATCTCACAATTATGTACGCGTCCATAATTAGACAATTCCTTGCACAGTTCACACAGTCTATTTTATAATATGTAGGGTAAAACCAAATGAACAATCCTGTGATGAGTGTGACTAGACCGCCATAGAGTCCTTTTAACTAAATCAATAAATGATCTAAATAGACTATCAAGGAGTCTGTCCAGCTACATCACTAGATGTCGTCTTTTAACCAAATTGTGAATCAATCTTTTTCTAGACCACTCAAAGGTCTCTTATCGAATCATGGAATGGTACTTATATAACCCAATGGTCTTAACTACCACGTAGAAGCCCATAAGGATTTAAGGTAGTACCTTTTGAATATCTTACTATGAATCCCTCATATGAAGATATGAAAGATTCTATGAGGATTTGAAAATCGTACCACACAAAAACATAGAGGAGAACACATAAACACATAGTCACATAATTGCATACTCGTTCAATCGCATAATCGTTCAATTTGACCTTTAATTTGTTATCTTTGGACACGGGTATTTAAAGCATACCAGAAACCCAATCCGTGGATTTCCTTTGGCACTTTAAATATTTTCAAGAATCTAACTATGAAGATAGGAAGATCTTAAAAGGAATTCGGTTTGTCTTAATTGAGTTGTTTTGTACATTTTAAAGTGTACAAGGAATTCAATCAGGGCTCCGATGTTAACGAAGGTGTTGATCGTGATCGGCTCAGGACATGAATAGATCAAGATGTCATCAATAATAACAATGACGATCTGATCCAAATAAGGCTTGCAGACTCTATTTATTAAGTCCTTGAAGATGGCTGGAGTATTTGTCAACCAAAAAGGCATGACTGTAAACTCGTAATGGCCATACTTCATGCAGAAAACCGTTTTGGGAATATCTTCTTCGAGAATACAAAGTTGATGATACCCAAAACGCAAATCGATCTTGGAAAAGCATGAAACGCTATGCAGTTGATCGGAGAAATCGTTGATTTAAGGTAGGGGATATCGATTCTTGATGGTAAGCTTACTAGGCTTACGTTAATCGATATTCATTCGAAAAGATCCATTTTTCTTCTCACAAGGAGAACAGGAATTTCTCCAAGGTGCAAAGTTCGGACGGATGAATCCTTTATCAGACAACTCTTGAAGCTGTTTTGATAATTCTTGCATCTCGAACGGTGCAAGACGATAAGATGCTTTAGATTTATAAGAAACAAGTGTTTGAGGTTCTTAGGGAGATCACAAGTGATCGTAAAAATGACAGAACCACACGAGTAGTTTTGTCTTTGTGTTGACATCACAAGGTTGAATCAAACATTCATACAATTGCATTAGTTAGAAAATAAAACCACAAGTTTTTATTTATATAACAACCGCATTGTCTTTAAATGTTACAAGATAACAACCCGAGGAAATACAAAATGCTAATCGTTCATCGCTGCATCGTTGATAGCCAGCCTCATTGATGTTAAACACTCAACCATGTGCTGGATTCACATTGACGTTGGCGTTCGCATTTGGGTTTGCGTTAGCATTTGCATTCACCAGTCTTGGGCAGTTGTGGCGGAAGTGACCAATCTCTCCGCAGTTGAAACATGAACCCAGTGGGAATCTCGCAGCATTCCCTTGAACCGGAGCTTGAACCTGAGCAGCCTGATTTTGTCCCAAACGACAAATCTTGGCCAAATGCCCAAGTTTACCACACGTCGTGCATTGCCAGCAAGCTTGTTGTACTGCGTGATGACCGTTGCAGCGTGCACAATAAGGTGCGGTACCGGCATATGCTTTCTTTGCAGGTGGCTGAGCTGGTTGGTTCCGCGGGTTCTGAGCAGTCTGTGCTGTAACAGCAAAATTTTGGGCACCCTTTCGCTTCTTTGATTTCTTTGACGTCTCACCTTCCTTACCCTTCTTGTTTTGGCCTTTCTTGCTATCCTCCTTGTCAGCTGACTGTTTCTTGCCCTTGTCACCCTTCCTGTGTAACTTGTTCTTCCGAATCTGCGACTCAGTCAATGTCGCTGATAACTCGATCGCCTGACGGAGTGTGGCAGGGTTACTACCAGTAAGGATGTCTTGTACCAAGTCAGGTAGGCCGTCGATGTACCTTTCGATAGCTATGTCAAGTGGGGTAACCATTGTCGGGCAAAGCAGACTCAGCTCCTCAAACCTATCAGTATACGCCCTGTGCTCACCACTATCTTGCTTCAACTCATCAAATTCCTTCTCCAAAGCTCGCTGCTCATGACGAGGACAGAATTCCCTCATCATCAGAGCCCTAAGTTCAGCCCATGTCTGTGCGAGAGCAACTTCCGCACCTCGGTCTCTCATTACCCCATTCCACCATGTAAGAGCCCTCTTCTGAAACACGCTCGAGGAGAACTCGACCTTGCGATTATCCGGGCACTGCACGTGGCGAAAAGTATTCTCAATGCTTTCGAACCACTGAAGAAGCCCAGTTGCTCCTTCAGAACCACTAAACTTGAGTGGTTTAGCCTGGTTGAAATCCTTGTATTTGCATAGCACATTGTTGTTGTTGGCTTGGTTCCATTGAGCAAAGAGGTTTGGGAATTGAGCAGCCATTTGCTGCGCAATGATTTCTGCCAGCTCGGCAGTCTCTATCTGGCTTTCGCGTCGAGGAGGCATTGTCTAAAAGAGGAAACATGAAAGGAAACGAGTGAGAGAATTTAGACGAAAAGAATAAGATGAAACAAATCTGATGAAAGTAAGGATAGTGGTCATTTGTTTGTTACTACAAAGCAACAAACGACACACAGTGACTGATCAAAGTAAATGGGTCAAAAATAATGTATCGCGAAGACATGCTCGCCTATAAGTGAACACTCATCCCAAGAATTCCCAGGTAAGCACAACTGGTCTCGCGTCTGATGAGATATATACGAAGTGCTTGCCTAGACAGAAAACCCAGAATACAGGCATTCACCCTTCCAGTTTGCACGTGTTCACATTATTTAAGACTCAAAACCTTTTCGAGATTTTTGAAAATTCGAAGGGGTTCAAAACCATATAACAGAGGGTTCAAAACCTTACAATAGAGGGTTCAAAACCTAGAAATTAATCATCCTAGAACAGATGATTAGTTTTCAAAGCGGTTTTGAAATTTATGTTCTTGTTGTGGTCGTCGCCTAAGGATAGGTGACGGTATTGTTTTATGACTAAACGTAAGTAAACTCGCGTTAGGGTCCTAAGAAGGTTATAGACTAGGTCAAAGCATTACTAATTACTAATAACCTAATTCCCTATAACCATTGGCTCTGATACCATCTTTTCTGTCACACCCCGACCGCGTAAAACAACAAATCGCGGCGGAAACATCGGGGCGTGTTGCAACAGAATTAATGTTTCATAACCATGGATACCAAAAGTGTTTCGTTTTATTAAACATTGAATAATTACATCGTCTGGAAATCTAAATACACAAATTAGACATAGTCTATCATTATTATTGAGTCACTAAGGCCTTGTCCAGTCCTATGTGAGCATGCATCTTATCAATCGATATCATCCAACAATACCTGAAACATATTTGAAAACGAGGTCAGCAAAGAAATGCTGGCGAGTACATAGGTTTTGTGAAAATAAGATTCATGACTTCTGTTTAAGAAAAAGTTTAGTCATGAACCTTGTAATTTGCTTTGTCTTTGTAAATCATTAGCAAAATAATAAGTTTAGATGATATGTATAAATAAGAGAATAATGCATGATTAAATGAATAACCATGTAAAATGAGTTTGTATAAGATAAGTTGTTTGTAAATAAATGTCTTGTGAAAAGTATGTTACTTGTATAAAATGTTCTATGTCTCCAGCTGAAATGATTCAAATAACGCTACAATATGTAATACCATACAAACACTTATATATAGGAAGTACCAGCGGCGTATCCACCATGTTTGTATCATATTATACACGCATCGTTACTTAATCACTTAATCAAACCAAACCAAACAATGTAAAATGTCTATGTTTAAATCAATTGTCAAATGTATTGAATAATATGTCAAAGTAATCATGTCAAGATGTAAATCATGTCAAAATGTCTATGTCAATTATCCATATCAAATGTCTATGTCAAATATCCATGTATGGCAAGTGAAATGTCTCAACTAAACCATATGCACAACAACAAAGTATTGAAGTAAAACTTGGTTTAAACCAATACTATGTTTCGTGTAAATGCATGATCAAATGTAAATCATGTACAAATGTTTACCCAAACGTTAAAACTTGTTCTTGTTCTTAACAAACCCTTACCAAAGGGTAAGTTAATATTTTAATTGTGAAACTACTTTATGGTCGATTCTCTAATAACATTCAAACCTTCTTGACGCGTTCCTCGCTCCATCTCGCTCTCGCTCTCGTTCTTAACAAACCCTTACCAAAGGATTAGTTAATAATTACAGATTCAGTCGCTACCCACAACCCCCACACATAACAATGGGTGCAGTAAATAACGGGATTTGTCAGATCCTATGGTACCATAACCTAATACTGGTCGGCTTGATCATTGCTAATGAATGTCATCGGTCATGTAAACTACAACCAACAAGTTTGTTCACTTTTTGAAATTGTTATTAGTTTTTGAAATCATTGTATTCGTTCTTGAAATCATTGTTAGCGTTCTTGAAATCATTGATAAAACATTTAGCACATATGAGTCACCCCAAAACAGTTGAAAACAGTAAAAGAGGGGAATAATGTACTCGCCTGAAAATGCTTGGAGGTCTTGAACAACAACCAAACAAAGCTAGAGGGAGCACGGAATCAGTCGGCAATCTAAAACTATATAAATAAACCGGACTTAAATCGGGAGATCGGATAGGATGAGGCTTGGCAAACCAAATGAGTATTGGAACTCATATGATATGGTTTAACAAGGCCTACATACTACAATGAGACTAACCTAAGTGCTTTCGACCCATCGCGACTCATTAAGGTAACTTATGCTACTTTAACGCGTCGTGCGCGCAAAGCGCGTTCGGACCGCCTAACTAGTCCTATGACAAGTGTTATATGCCTAAACATGTTACATAATCAGTTATGTGACAAAAGTTTAGGTTACATATGCTTAATTACCAATTATACATGAAAAGGGTATTCTGGTAATTTACCTAAGGCATATAAACTACCTATCATACAACTACTTAAACGATGTGACCATAAGGTATAACCTCGGAAGGTTATTCCCTACACTATGGTCACCTAATGTATTTGGTCGGATCCTAATGATCGACCAAACTGGGTCGGGTTCGAAGGTATAGGCGATTTATTAGATCGCCTACCTTGCGACCCTAGACAACGTGGTAATCAGTGGGCATAGTCCCAAGGGACTATGACCAACGTGATTACACTCACGTTGCGAAGTTCAAACGAACTTCGCATTGACCATTACTGGTCAACGCTGAAAGTCAAACAAAGTTTGACTTTCTGACTCGAAAAGCAGTAAAATAAGGAAAAGAACGAAAGAATACTTACGAAGGGTCCCCGAATGCTAACCTCGATTCAAAAATCTCAGGTATGAAACAATAGTTTCAACTTAGAGTTTCTCAAATCAAAGTTCTAGTGATTTTAGCAATGGGGGTGGATGGGTATTTATAGGAATACCCGAACCGTTAAGATCGTTTCATGGAAAACGTGCCTTAATCCCATCCGTACATGTGTTGAAATGTCATGGTGTTTAGGTGTTTAAATTCCATCCATACATGTGTTGAAATGTCATGGTGTTTAGGTGTTTAAATTCCATCCATACATGTGTTGAAATGTCATGGTGTTTAGGTGTTTAAATTCCATCCTTATCCGCTGACTAAGCAAGTTTAGAATGTGTGGTTGTGAATTAAACAACGGCTAATACATCGAATCTGGTCCCGAATGCGAAAAACGAACCAAATGACGCGACGAATGGATTTTTCTTATGGCGAACACTAAAATAAAATATTTTAGTGCTTACATAAATTTTTGGATGTCCGGATGTATTCAGAACGTAAGTTATGCGCGAAAATGCAAACTTGTGCACTTTTTGACACTTTTAGTCCCTGAATGACCCAAAAGTTTATTTTAGCACACCGAACCCCTCAAAGCCTATTTCTAAGCTATGTAAAGGATATTTAAGGTGTGTTTAACTTATGGTTATGTTCCGGAATGTCTGTTACAGTTCAAATTGGCATACTTTCGCAGTTTGTCAACTTTAGTCCCTGTAAGTGATTTAACTTGATTTTGCCATACCCAAGCCTTCAAAACTTATTTCTAAGTTATGTAAAGGTTATTTAAGGTATGTTAAGCCTATTTCACTATTCCGGAGTGTTTGTTGCATTAAACTGGTTATATCTACGCATCGGTGCGCGTATAACCTTCCAGAAAGTGATTTAGAGTTTGGAATTGAACAAGAATTGATATGTGCAAATGATACACATATTTTTACAAATCCCAAGTATGAAATATAATATTTCATTGGTTCGGTATTTGTTTGATGGCCGTGGAGGCACAGGTGTTACAGTCTCCCCTACTTTAGGAAATTTCGTCCCGAAATTTATTTAGAGGAAACTTGTGAGAGCTTGAGAACATGAAGTTTCACAGTTGGTTGTCCGTTTTAAAGTTTTTCCAAAAATCTTAAGTTCATTTGAAAACCAGTAGTTAATCAGTTCCTTGTTTCCCAAACCATAACCAGTGGGGGCTTCCCCATGTGAACCACTAGACCCGTTACCATATCGACCACTGACTGAAGTAAGTTGGTGCCCTAGCGTCAATATCTATCATCATTGACGTTCCCAGATCCATTAGTTCACGCCCGTCCTCTGCGGCACGGTGTGAGGCTTGTCAAACCTAAATAGCGCTATCTAACTAATGACCCGCTCGCCATTGGCCCGACGATTAAGTCGATATAAATGTGAGGGACTTCATGATAGAGTTTTTGGTCTAGTATCAGCGTTGTCACCCTTCACTAAAGAGGATGTAGTACGTGTCCCCCAAACCAGGAGATCACGTAGGTTCCGTGTTGTCACCCTTCAATTAAGAGGATGTAGTACGTGTTCCAAACCAGGAGATCATGCAGTTTCAGTTTAAATCCTTTACCCATTCCCAACCCCTGGGAATCCCATGCCTTGTAGAAAGTGTGAACTCACCTTGGTTTGCTCGGTTAGATTAAATGCTCGTTAAACAGTTGATCAGTCAAATCCTATCGTGGTTACCAGAGATAGTCAGTTTCATGAATTCACAATTCACGTATCTTATCACACGTATTGCTCATACAATAAACAACCAAACATATAACCATCACGTATGTCATAACAAGCGTAATTCGTACAATCACACAAGTTGTAGCAAGTATCCATACCGACACATACTCACATTGCAAGTTAGAGCCGTACACGCATGTTTTGTTTTATCACTTGTATCTAGTGTGCCAATCACAAGAGAATGGAACCCAATCGATTAACAAGTAACCCAAGTGTCTCTCACCCCTCTTACCCGGCCCAACATGTCCAATATATAGTATGCACCGTACAGGTGTGGGGCCCAATGTAACTAGTCTGATCTAAGTATGTGTGTGGCCCAAATATATGTGTGTTGCCATCTAAGGTTTTATGCAGCCCATTAAAGTAAGGCAATCCATTAATTAACATGTATCCTAAATGATATATATTCCACTTGTGATAACATGTACGGGTCGGTTATGAATACACAAAAGTTCCATTTAATTAGGCTAGCACATATCGAACACTAACCAACAATATTTGATTCTAAGCAGATAACCCAATAGATTTCTTCAAATAATCTATCGGTTTGTCAAATAACCTATCACTACCAAATCTAGTTGAAATCAAAATCACCATTTACATCATGCTTTCATGTGTCCAAGTAATAACCGATCACCATTTAGTACATAGATTAACATTCAAATCAAGTATTCAGTTTATTATTTAATTACTCTTTCGAAGCCCTTATTCTTTCTTTTTGAATTACCACAAACAACAACATCAGTAAGCAATATATTGAGTTCGGTTTAGTCAAGATCAAGTTCACAAATCACAATCATAATTCACCAATTTGTCACATAATATCAATATAATTTCAACAACAGTGATAGTTATCTAGTCGAGTAATTACTGGCAAAAAACAGTTTATTCATATCATCAATTACTCATCCTTAACATATAGCGTATGATCATTCTTCTTCATATATATGTTCATAACAAGTTCTGCCTACTATAATACATTTGCTAATCATAATACATAAAGAACAATCACATAATAAATAACATAGTAGGGGTTCACTAACCAAGATCTTGATTAATAGGATGAGTTCTCATGAGGGGGGGGGGGTCTCCTATGTCCCTCGCAAATCAGGGAAGAGGAAGGATAGGGTTTGAGGTGTATACGTATGTTAATTTAAACATGACAGAAGCCGTATGCCATAAGTATCAATTAGTTTGGGTTTGCATTAAATCTCGGAGATGTGGGCGGCCCAATACCAATACCAAACATAAGGATATGCCTTGGGCAGCCCAATTTAATTACAAAACATAAAGGTGAGGTGCGGTCCAATTGTGTAGCGGCAACCCAATATTATAACCATACAAACTTTGTGGCCCAATGAGATTTTAATATGCCATATAGTTGTCGGCCTTTGCATGTGATATATTGTGTGGTATGTCAGATTAGTCTTCGGCCCATGTGAGCATTGTGACACCTGGGTCACTGCGACCATTAAACAAATACCAAGCCAATGAAATATTGTATTTCATACTTGGGATCTGTATAAATATGTGTATCTTTTGCACATATCAACTCTTGTTCGATTTCAAGCTCTAAATCACTTCTAGAAGGTTATACGCGCGCTGATGCGTAAATATAACCAGTTTAATGCAACGAACACTCCATAATAGTGAAATGGGCTTAACATACCTTAAATAACCTTTACATAACTTAGAAATAAGTTTTGAAGGCTTTGGTATGGCAAAATCAAGTTAAATCGCTTACAGGGACTAAACTTGACAAACTGCGAAAGTATGCCAATTTGAACTATAACGAACATTCCGGAACATGACCATAAGTTAAACATACCCTAAAGATCCTTTACATAGCTTAGAAATAGGCTTTGAGGGGTTCGGTTTGCTAAAATAAACTTTTGGGTCATTCAGGGACTAAAAGCGTCAAAAAGTGCACAAGTTTGCACTTTCGCTCATAACTTACGTTCTGAATACATCCGGACCTCCAAAAATTTATGTAAGCACTAAAACATTTTATTTTAATGTTTGGCATAAGAAAAATCCATTCGTCGCATCATTTGGATCGTTTTTCGCGCTTATGCGCATTCCGTCGTAATTAACCGAACAACGCGATCGTACGGCCAAACGAACCGACACCCGAGATATTTTTGAACACATTTTAAGTTCCCTATACTTTAACTTCATTTTAGAGCTTTGAAATGGGGTTAACGGGCCTTAAACATGTCGGAAATGGCTCAAAACACTAACAGGGACCAAAAGTGTAATTCTGTGAAACCAGGTCCTTGCGCACCTCAACACTCTGAGTGTTACGGTGCGCAAGCAGGGGCCAGATGCAGCAACTTGTTTTTAACAGCCTGTTTCCAGCCCTTAAACACCCCAAAGGCCAATGCCACTTGTCAATAACTGGTGATGGGAGCAAAATGAGCTACCATAACATTCCGACAAGTGTACGGGTGAGATCAAGGCACGTTATTCGATAAACGATCCTAACGGTTGTCCATTTACTATAAATACCCATCCATCCCCATTGCAACCACTTGAAATCTGAGTTTTTCTCTAAGTGGTTGTGTTTATACACTTCCTACCTGAGATTACTTGGAAATCAATCTTGCGGGGACCCTTTGTAAGTGTTCCTTCGTTCTTTTATCGCTTTTCTAGTCCGAAAGTCGAACTATGTATGACTTTCTGCATTGACCAGTTTATGGTCGATGCGAAGTTCGTTTGAACTTCATAACGTGAGCGTGATCACTATGGTTATAGTCCTTAGTGACTGTACCTACTGATTACCACGTTATCAAGGCTCAGTGACGAGTCGTAGTTTCGGCCAAAATGCGTATTCTTGCGTATTTTGTAACCAAACTACTCTTGGGTATCAAAACCGTTTGTTTTGATACCAAACCTGTTTTCTAAACTTAGTTAAGCATGTTTTAACATGCTTAGCTCGTCACTTTTAGTTTAGTGCTTATATAGGGTCGTAAGGTAAACGATCTAAACAATCGCTTATACTTTCGAACCCGACCCGTTTGGTCGATCATTAGGATCCGACCAAACACATTAGGTGACCATAGTATATAGGGAATAACCTTCCGAGGTTATACCTTATGGTCACATCGTTTGAATAGTTGTATGATAGGTAGTATATATGCCTTACGTAAATTACCAAAATGCCCTTTTGACGCCAAAATTCATTTTAAGCAAATGTAACATAACTTTTGGTATCTAAACTGATTTGGTAACAATATTAGACATGTTAAGGCATATTTTACTTATCATAGGACTAGTTAGGCATTCCGAACGCGTTTCACGCGAACGACGCGTTAAAGTAACATAAGCTACCTAAACGGGTCGTAATGGGTCGTAAGCACTTCGGTTAGGTTTCATTTTAGTATGTGGGCTTTGCTAAACCATATTACACGAGTCTCCATACTCGTTTGGTTTACGAACCCTCATTCTATTCGATCTTCCGATTTAGGTCCGGTTTATTAATGTAGTTACCTATATTAGGTGCCGTTTGATATCCGTGATCTCTAGCATTGTTTGGTTGTCACTCAAGGACTACTGAGCAAACTCAAGTGAGTACATAGACCCCTCTTTTACTGTTTTCCAAACTGTTTTGGGGTGAAACACATGTGCCTACTTGTTACTTTCATGTTTTCCCGTTTTCACATCATATACTTGCTATGTTTATTAGGACATTTATAGTACATGATTTCAATACATTTTATGCTATGTATGCCCATTGTGTGCATACTTAGTACATCACTTTACAATACATTTTATGCTATGTATGCCCATTGTGTGCATACTTAGTACATCACTTTACAATACATTTCATGCTATGTACGCCCATTGTGTGCATACTTAGTACATTGTTTTACATTACACTTATGCTATGTATGTCCATTACGTGCATACTTAGTACATTGTTTTACATTGCATTTCTGTTGCATATGCTCATCCAGCATATGAACACATTATACTACATTTTGAACCGCTGTAACCATTTGACTATGTGAACCGTCGTAACCCTTTGAATATATGAACCGTTAGTAACTATTGAACCGTGTGAACCATTTGTATCTGTTGACATGATTTACATTTGACGATAGACATTTGACTATACATAAACATTTCTACAATTGTTAAACATTTCATCTTGATGGTTGGGTTTGAGTAAGTGATTTAAGTAACGAGGCGTATGTAATATGATACAAGCACGGTGGATACGCCGCTGGTACTTCCTATATATAAGTGTTTGTATGATATCACATATTGTAGCGTTATTTGAATCATTTCAATTTGAGACATATAACATTTTATACAAATGACATACTTTTCACAAGACATTGATTTACAAACAACTTATCTTATACAAACTCATTTTACATGGTTATTCATTTAACCATACATTATTCTCTTATTTATACATATAATCTGATCTTATCGTTTTTCGAATGATTTACAAGACAAAGCAAATTACAAGGTTCATGACTAAACATTTTTCACAAACATAAGTCATGAATCCTGTTTTCACAAAACCTATGTATCTCACAGGCATTTTTATGCTGACGTACCTATTTTCACATGTGTTTTCAGGAGATGATGCATAGGAATTATCAAGACATACTTAGGCGGACCTGTGCCTTAGTGACTTAAAACGAGACAAGAACTAGTTAATTTATGTTATGTACTCTTTGGTTCTTGTTTAAAACAATGTAAACTTTCATGTTTGATTAATAAAATGAAACTTCAATTGCCATGGATTTGAAACAATTAATTCTGTTACAACACTCCCCGATGTTCCCGCCACGTTTTGTATGTTCTACGTGGTCGGGGTGTGACAGAAAAGTTGGTATCAGAGCCCATGGTTATAGGGAATTAGGTTATTAATAATGCTTTGGCCTAGTCTATAACCTTCCTAGGACCCTAACGCTAGTTTACTTGCGTTTAGTCATAAAACAATACCGTCACCTATCCTTAGGCGACGACCACAACAAGAACATAAATTTCAAAACCGCTTTGAAAACTAATCATCTGTTCTAGGATGATTGATTACTAGGTTTTGAACCCTCTGTTATAAGGTTTTGAACCCCTTTGATTTTTCAAAACTCTCGTCAGAGTTTTGGGTCCTAAATAGTGTGAACACGTGCAAACTGGAAGAGTGAATGCCTGTACCCTGGGTTTTCTGTCTAAGGCTAGAGTGTTCGTACAAATCCACATAATCGGACCAGTCACTCTTACCTGGGAACTCTTGGGGTGAGTGTCCACTTATAGGCGAGCATGTCTTCGCAATACACTATGAGGATCTATTTGCTTTGATTCAGCCTTTGTGTTGTTTGTTTGCTTCGTGGTTCAAACAAATGACCATCAACCATGATTTTGGTCGGTAATTGTAACATCCTATTCTACCCAATGCCATTTCATTTGTTTTCTTTCATGTTTTCCTCTTTTAGAATGCCTCCTCGACGCGAAAACCAGATAGCGACTGCCGAACTGGCAGAAATCATTGCGCAGCAAATGGCTGCTCAATTCCCAAACCTCTTTGCTCAATGGAACCAAGCCAACAACAACAACAATGGTCCATGCAACTTCAAGACGTTCAACTCGGCTAAGCCATCAAAGTTTTCTGGGTCTCAAGGAGCGACTGCACTTCTGCAATGGTTCGAGAGTCTAGAGAGCACCTTCAGGCATGTCCAATGCCCAAATGAGTGAAAGGTAGAATTCGCATCTAGCGTCTTTGAGAAACGAGCTTTGACATGGTGGAATGGTGTGATGAGAGATAGGGGTGCCGATGTGGCACTGGCTCAAACGTGGGTAGAGCTTCGAGCTCTGATGATGAAGGAATTCTGTCCTCGTCACGAGATCAGGGCCTTGGAAAGGGAATTTGACGATCTTACGCAAGATAGCGGTGAGCATCGAGCCTACACGGACCGTTATGAGGAGTTAAATCTGTTATGCCCAAATATGGTCACGCCTTTGGATAAGGCAATTGAAAAGTACATTGATGGCCTCCCTGACTCAATACAAGACATTGTGACTGGTAGCAACCCTACTACAGTTAGACAGGCCGCTATCTGCAACCTTGACTGAATCAAAGATCAGGAAAGGTAAACTTTTCCGAAATGGTGACAAGAAACCGGTCGAGGAATCGAACCCAATTGAGGAATCAAAGACCATGGATGAACAGACTGGATCCTCTAAGAAGTCAAAGAAGCGAAAGGCTTCTCAGAACTTCGCCATGGTTACTCACAATGATCAAGTCGTCCCCAACCAACCAGCTCAACCCCCTGCTAGGAAGCCATACAATGGAACTGCACCCTTGTGCAACCAATGTAGCCTCCATCATCATGCCAATGTAAAGTGCCGCAAATGCCAAACTTGTGGATTTATAGGCCATACAGCATGAGTCTGCCCAGTTGCAGCTGCACCAAACCGAGTTGGCAACAATCCTGCTCAAGGTCGTTTTCTACCAGGTTCTTGCTTCAACTGTGGCGAGATGGGTCATTTCCGAAGAAATTGCCCAAAGCTTACTAATGCAAATCCAGCACAGGGATGAGCATTTGACTTGTAACACCTGTGTCATTTCAACCATCAAACAAATGCCCAACCAGTGAAATATTGTATTTCATACTTGGGATTTGTAAAAATATGTGTATCGTTTACACATATCAACTCTTGTTCGATTTCAAGCTCTAAATCGCTTTCTGGAAGGTTATACACGCACTGATGCGTAAATATAACCAGTTTAATGCAACGAACACTCCGGAATAGTGAAATGGGCTTAACATACCTTAAATAACCTTTACATAACTTAGATATAAGTTTTGGAAGGTTTGGTGTGGTGAAATCAAAGTTAATTCGTTTACAGGGACTAAACTTGACAAACTGCGAAAGTATGTCAATTTGAACTGTAACGAACATTCCGGAACATAACCATAAGTTAAACACACCTTAAATATCCTTTAAATAGCTTAGAAATAGGCTTTGAGGGGTTCGGTGTGCTAAAATAAACTTTTGGGTCATTCAGGGACTAAAAGTGTCAAAAAGTGCACAAGTTTGCATTTTCGCGCATAACTTACGTTCTGAATACATCTGGACATCCAAAAATTTATGTAAGCATGACTATATTATATTTTAGTGTTCGCCATAACAAAAATCCATTCGTCGCGTCATTTGGATCGTTTTTCGCGCTTATGCGCATTCCGTCGTAATTAAGCGAACATCGCGATCGTACGACCAAACGAACCGACATCCGACATATTTTTGAGCATTTTTTGAGTTCCCTATACTTTAACTTCATTTTAGAGCCTTGAAATGAGGTTAACGGGGTTCAAACGCATCGAAAAAGGCCTTAAACACGTGCAGGGACCATTTCTGCCACTTTTGAAACATTTCTGAAACAGGGAGGTGCTAGCGTAGCGCGACTGCATAGTGCCTTTGCACTAGCGCTACGCGACTGCCTAACCTGACCAGATTAAGTGTATTTGCAATCAGATTTCAGCTGATTAACCACAACCACATGTTTGCAACTTGCTTAATCACTAAGATTAGGAGCATATGTGGCTCCATAACCTTTGTGACAAGTGTACGGCTCGGATCGTGGCACGATATTCAAGAAACGATCCTAGCGGCTCTACTTTATCTATAAATACCCACCCCCCTTTGGCTTAAAAACCCACAAATCTGATTGAAAAGACTCTAAGTTGGAACCTTCGTTTCATACCTGAGCTATTTTGATCTGGGTTAGCATTCGGGGACCCTGGGTAAGTATTCTTTCGTTCTTTTCCTTATTTTACTGCTTTTCGAGTCAGAAAGTCAAACTTTGTTTGACTTTCAGCATTGACCAGTAATGGTCAATGCGAAGTTCGTTTGAACTTCGCAACGTGATTGTAATCACGATGGTCATAGTCCCTTGGGACTATGCCTACTGATTACCACGTCGTCTAGGGTCGTAGGGTAAGCGATCTAATAAATCGCTTATACCTCGAACCCGACCCAGTTTGGTCGATCATTAGGATCCGACCAAACACATTAGGTGACCATAGTAGGTAGGGAATAACCTTCCGAGGTTATACCCTATGGTCACATCGTTTAAGTAGTTGTATGATAGGTAGTTTATATGCCTTAGGTAAATTACCAGAATACCCTTTTCATGTATAATTGGTAATTAAGCATATGTAACCTAAACCTTTGTCACATAACTGATTATGTAATATGTTTAGGCATATAACACTTGTCATAGGGCTAGTTAGGCGGTCCGAACGCGTTTCACGCGAACGACGCGTTAAAGTAGCACAAGCTACCTAAACGGGTCGTAATGGGTCGTAGACACTTAGGTTAAGTTTCATTTAGTATGTAGGCTTTGTTAAACCAAAAGACACGAGTCTCTACACTCGTTTGGTTTACAAACCCTAATGCTACCCGATCTTCCGATTTAGGTCCGGTTTATTAATGTAGCTACCTATACTAGGTGCCGTTTGATATCCGCGATCTCTAGCATTGTTTAGTTGTTACTCAAGGACTACTGAGCAATCTCAAGTGAGTACATAGACCCCTCTTTTACTGATTTCCAAACTGTTTTGGGGTGGAACACATGTGCCTACTTGTTACTTTCATGCTTTCCTGTTTTCACATCATATACATGCTATGTTCGTTAGTACATTATAGTACATGATTTCATTACTTTTCATGCTAGGTGTGCCCATTGTGTGCATTACTTAGTACATTGTTTTACATTACATTTCATGCTAGGTGTGCCCATTGTGTGCATTACTTAGTACATTGTTTTACATTACTTTTCATGCTAGGTGTGCCCATTGTGTGCATTACTTAGTACATTGTTTTACATTACATTTTGTTGCATATGCTCATCCAGTATATGAACACATTATATTACATTTTGAACCGTTGTATCTATGAACCGTTTGTATCTGTGAACCGATGTACCTGTGAACCGTTTGTATCTGTGAACCGTTGTATCTGTGAACCGTTGTATCTGTGAACCGTTGTATCTGTGAACCGTTGTACCTGTGAACCGTTGTGTCTGTGAACCGTTGTATCTGTGAACCGTTGTATCTGTGAACCGTTGTACCTGTGAACCGTTTGTATCTGTGAACCGTTGTATCTGTGAACCGTTTGTATCTGTGAACCGTTGTATCTGTGAACCGTTTGTATCTGTGAACCGTTTGTATCTATGAACCGTGTGAACCGTCTTTGACCATACATAAACATTTCTACAACTGTTAAACATTACTTTGGTGTTTTGGTTTGATTAAGTGATTAAGTAACGATGCGTGTGTAATATGATACAAGCATGGTGGATACGCCGCTGGTACTTCCTATATATAAGTGTTTGTATGGTATTACATATCGTAGCGTTATTTGAATCATTTCAGTTTGATACATATAACATTTTATTCAAATAACATACTTTTCGCAAGACATTGTTTTACAAACAACTTATCTTATACAAACTCAGTTTACATGGTTATTCATTTAACCATACATTATTCACTTATTTATACATATCATCTGAACTCATTGTTTTTCAAATGATTTACAAAACAAAGCAAATTACAAGGTTCATGACTAAACATTTTCTCAAACATAAGTCATGAAACCTATTTTCACAAAACCTATGTATCTCACAGGCATTTTTATGCTGACGTACCTATTTTCACATGTGTTTTTCAGGAGCTGTTGCATAAGATGGTCAAGATACATATAGGCAGACTTGGGCCTTAGTGACAATAAAAGATGCAAGACTAGTTAATTATGTTGTATTTCTTTGATTGTTAAGACATTGTTACACCTTTAATCAATAAAACGAAACTTCAATTGCCATGGATTTGAAACAATTAATTCTGTTACAACACTCCCCGATGTTTCCGCCACGTTTAGTATGTTCCACGTGGTCGGGGTGTGACAGAAAAGATGGTATCAGAGCCAATGGTTATAGGGAATTAGGTTATTAGTAATTAGTAATGCTTTGACCTAGTCTATAACTTTCTTAGGACCCTAACGCGAGTTTACTTGCGTTTAGTCATAAAACAATACCGTCACCTATCCTTAGGCGACTACCACAACAAGAACATAAAATTTCAAAACCGCTTTGAAAAAAAACTAATCATCTGTTCTAGGATGATTAATTACTAGGTTTTGAACCCTCTGTTATAAGGTTTTGAACCCCTTTGAGTTTTCAAAAATCTCGTCAAGGTTTTGGGTTTTAAATAATGTGAACACGTGCAAACTGGAAGGGTGAATGCCTGTATTCTGGGTTTTCTGTCTAGGCAAGCACTTCGTATACATCTCATCAGACGCGAGACCAGTTGTGCTTACCTGGGAATTCTTGGAATGAGTGTTCACTTATAGGCGAGCATATCTTCGCAATACATTATTTTTGACCTATTTACTTTTCACTGTGTGTCGTTTGTTGCTTTGTAGTAACAAACAAATGACCACTATCCTTGTTTTCATCAGATTTGTTTCATCTCATTCTTTTCGTCTAATCCTCTCACTCGTTTCATTTCATGTTTCCTCTTTTAGAATGCCTCCTCGACGCGAAAGCCAGATAGCGACTGCCGAATTGGCAGAAATCATTGCGCAGCAAATGGCTGCTCAATTCCCAAACCTCTTTGCTCAATGGAATCAAGCCAACAACAACAACAATGGTCCGTGCAACTTCAAGAGTTTTAACTCGGCGAAACCACTCAAGTTTAGTGGTTCTGAGGGAGCGACTGGGCTTCTTCAATGGTTCGAGAGCATTGAGAATACTTTCCGCCATGTGCAGTGTCCTGACAATCGCAAGGTCGAGTTTGCTTCGAGTGTGTTCCAGAAGAGAGCCCTTACGTGGTGGAATGGGGTTATGAGAGATCGTGGTGCAGAAGTTGCTCTAGCACAAACATGGGCCGAACTTAGGGCTCTCATGATGAAGGAGTTTTGTCCTCGTCACGAGATCAGGGCTTTGGAAAGGGAATTTGATGATCTTAAGCAAGTCAGCGGTGAGCATCGAGCCTACACGGACCGTTATGAGGAGTTAAGTCTGTTATGCCCAAACATGGTCACGCCTTTGGATAAGGCGATCGAAAAGTACATTGATGGCCTTCCCGACTCAATACAAGACATTTTGACTGGTAGCAACCCTACTACTGTTAGGCAGGCCATTGAGTTATCTGCAACCTTGACTGAATCGCAGATCAGGAAACGTAAGCTTTTCCGAAAGGGTGACAAGAAACTGGTCGAGGAATCGAAACCAATCGAGGAATCAAAGACCATGGATGAACAGACTGGATCCTCTAAGAAGTCAAAGAAGCGAAAGGCTTCTCAGAACTTCGCCGTGGTCGCTCACAATGATCAAGCCGTCCCCAACCAACCAGCTCAACCCCCTGCCAGGAAACCCTACAAAGGAACTGCACCCATGTGCAACCAATGTGGCCTACATCATCATGCTGGTGTGAAGTGCCGCACATGCCAAGTTTGCGGACTTATAGGTCATACAGCGAGGGTTTGCCCAACAGCAGCAGCACCAAATCAGATTAACAACAATCCTGCTCAAGCTCGTTTCCCACTGGGATCTTGCTACAACTGTGGCGAGATGGGCCATTTTAGTAGAAATTGCCCAAGACTTGCTGATGCAAATCCAACGCAGGGATGAGTATCTGACCGACAGAAGATAACGCTGTTTAGAAAATAATCGAGCCTTGTGTATTATTTTCTTTTATCACAATCTATGAAACAGTTGTTGTTATTGTTGTTTATAAATAAATCTTTCATTTACATTTCAATATGTTTATGTGGTTGCATGTATAAACATATCCCCTACAATACCGACAATCAAGGAACCGCATTCCTTGAAGAACAGACTACTTCCAAATTTCTTCCCTTGTATAATCTCTTGCGTTTCCACGAAAATCCTAAGTACCCGTTTCTTCCAAGAGAAACGATGTACGAGGCGCCAAGTTAATAGCAATCAATAACAAGAAAAATAACAATTAAACAATTATGTGGTTATGTGCTTATGTGTTATCCTTTATGTGTCATGTGATCCAATTTATGTTATTCAAATCCTCGTAAAATCTTACATATCTTTGTGCAAGAGATTCATAGTAGGATACCCAAAGGTACTACTTAAATCCTTAATGGACTTCTACGTTGTAGTTAAAGTCCCTTGGACCCTTTAGTGGTCTAGTTCATAATTAGACCCTTTAGTGGTCTAGTTAAACAGATTGATCCAAAAATCTGATTAGGGATATCATGTGATGATATAGCTGAAAGGACTCCTTAGTGGCCTAATTAAGAAGATCCTCTGTTGATCTAATTAAAAGGACCCTATGGTAGTCTAGTCACTCTCATCTCAGGTTTGATATCTTTCCCCACAACATTTCAAAACAAACTGTGCGGACTGTGCAAGGAATTACGTAATTATGGATGCATACATAATTATGGAATTTAGTGCACAGAAATCACAGCAAGTTCTATCATGTATCAAGAGTTAACCCTATTCATTTCCAATTCTGATGAAGCATCCGTTGAGGAAAAAATGAACTAGCTATTCATTTTTCACTTCTAAAGAATATCCGTTGAAGAAATGAATATCCGTTGTTTATCTTTTCATTTCCATTCTGAAGAATAACCGTTGAGGAAAATGAATTATCCATTCATTTTCGTTCTAAAGAATATCCGTTGAAGAAATGAATATCCGTTGTTTATCTTTTCATTTCCATTCTGAAGAATAACCGTTGAGGAAAATGAATTATCCATTCATTTTCGTTCTAAAGAATATCCGTTGAGGAAATGAATATCCGTTGTGTAATCCTTCATTTCCAACTCTGAGGAAGCAACCGTTGAAAATGACTCCGTTAGTTCATTTTCGTTTCCTAAGATTTATCCGTTGAGGAAATGAATATCCGTTGTGTAATCCTTCATTTCCAACTCTGAGGAAGCAACCGTTGAAAATGACTCCGTTAGTTCATTTTCGTTTCTGAAGATTTATCCGTTGAGGAAATGAATATCCGTTGTGTAATTCTTCATTTCCAACTCTGAGGAAATAACCGTTGAAAATGACTCCGTTAGTTCATTTTCGTTTCTGAAGATTTATCCGTTGAGGAGATGAATATCCGTTGATTTTTCTTTCATTTCAAATTCTGAAGAACAAACCGTTGAGGAAAATGACCCCGTTTGTTCATTTTCGTTCTGAAGAATATCCGTTGAGAGAAATAAATATCCGTTGATTTTTCTTTCATTTCAAATTCTGAAGAACAAACCGTTGAGGAAAATGACCCCGTTTGTTCATTTTCGTTGTGACAACTCGAATTTCCGACAGTCTTTATTCGCATTTAATGCACGTTGACTTTGACTTGTTTGACTTATAACTGTACATTGTGATATGATGAATGCATTGTGATTGCATGGTTATGTGTGATTATGTAAACATGTGTACTGTTTGTGAAACTTAAACTGTTAAACTATAAAAGAATCCGACGAAACATAATGTATTTCGCCAAGTGAGTTCCGACGAAACAAAACCTGTTTCGCCAACAATCCTCTCGACGAAACAGCTGTTTCACCGAGCCCAGATTCGCCGAGGCCCAGTAGGGTCCAGTACTGTTAGACATGTTTATATTACGTAGAACGATTCCATTCGCCACACTTTAGCAAACCAGAAAACCCTAGAGGACTCTCTACTGTGTGACGGCGAACTAGAACCCACCGGAAACTCGTGTGCGATCCAACCTTCATCTCGGTTAGTACGGGTTTGTTAAATCGGTTCTGTTGATGTTTCTGATTACTTGTTATGCGTACATGTAAATGCTGATTTATGCAACGGATTATGAATATATGATGGTATAGATGTCGATGTACGTGATTAATCGGATAAGTAATTATAAGCGAAACTTAATACGATCAAAAACAATCGGTTCTGAATGTTGTTGATATACTCTGATTCTGAATACACGTTAGTATCGGGATAGGATTCGATGATATGATGTTATATGTTAATCGATTCGATATACGTTTAAACTAGGGTTCATGCTAGACAATGATTTTTGAATGATTGAGTTGTGATGTTTCTGCATGTACGTTGATCTCCATACAATTCTGATATTTGTGACGACTGTTAGGACAATTAGGGTTTCTGTATGATACGTAACTGACATTCATGACGTAGCTGAAATTGTGACGAATCAAACAGCTCTTGACGAAACAGAGGTAACGACGAAACAGTATGTGTTTCGTCGAGACTCCAACGACGAATCAGATTGTAGACGAAACAGGGTGTTTCGTCGAAGGGACTTATGGCGAAACAGGGGTGTTTCGCCAAGTGGGTAATCAGCACAGTAACATGTTTTTATTCTGTTTAAAAGTTAACCGGGTTAGTTAACTGCTGTTAAGTGTTACCATCTTGTGTATGATCTGAAATACGCGCTACGTGCTACTTGCTTACCAACTGTGTGTCTATACATGAAAACAAACTGATTTCACATACGTGCGTACTTTAGGACGTGATTGATTATTTGCGAGCATACATACTTAACATACCGAGCAAACCAAGGTGAGTTCACACAGCCAAGGCATGGGATTCCCGGGTTGGGAATTGGGTTGGATTATTTGTAATGGATAACTACTCGTACTTACGCTATCGCTAGACTATAGACCATCGTCATCAGGATAGTCAGGACACTTACGTAAAACCTACGTAACCTAGTATCTACCATTGTCTCCCGGGTCGGGAGGACACTTACGTAAAACCTACGTAAACTAATACCCACTACTGTCTTCCGGGTCGGAAAGACACTTACGTAAAACCTACGTAAACCCCACACGTACCACTGTCCTCGGGGAAGGGCACTCACGTAAATCCTACGTGACCTTGTACGTATTCCTGTTCTCGGATTTAGAAGAACACATGGTTGTAAATAGTCTAGTAAGTACAAACATGGGAAACCCCCATTAGTAAAGTTAAACGTGGGAAACCCCCACTAGTAATACATATGATCATGGGAAACCCCCACTATTAGCACATACCTACATGGGAAGCCCCCACTAAATGCATACATGATTTGTATAACGAACTTATTAACTGTGAACTCGCTCAACTAGTTGTTGACTCTCTGCTGCATGCCTTGCAGGACCTTAGGTACATTTGGAGCTTGCACGGGGAGGAGCAGGTCGTTGTGGGACATGGATCGATGATGCCGTGTTAACTATCTAAACATTTGAATTTATGATTTACTTTGGGTTTACATACTTATGCTTCCGCTACATACTTGTTGATGTTTGGTTTTGAAAACACCTTTCGTATTGATGAATGATTTTTGGTATTTACTATATGTTCAATATGATTGGTGGCTTGATCCTGGTCAGTCACGCCTCCAAGCAGTGATACTCCGCGTGTGGATTTTGGGGGTGTGACAGATTGGTATCAGAGCCATTGGTTATAGAGAACTTGGTTTTAATAAAGGGAAAACGATTTTTGTTAAAACCAGACTATAACCAGAACAGTGCTCTCAACGATCCACAACGACGCTTCGCTCCACGTGCAAGACTCGACATCCTAGGTAATAAGGTTTATGTTTATTGCCTACATATTAGAATTACATAGAACTTTGCTCGTGGTATGCTTAGATTACATTGCTCACTATTTGTTGTTGCATGAGAACACTTGTGTGCTCACTCTCTTCTGTCATCGCACTATTCGCGAACCTATCTCACATACGTTATCTTTCCTATGAAGATCATGTCTGGACGTATCAACATGACCCAGGACCAGTTGATGGCCCTCATTAATGAACGAGTTACTGCGGCAGTTGCAGCCGCACAAGCAGGAGGTATACCCTGCAGTTACAACTCACACTAGGATCCTTAGATCCTACATTCCTAAATCAACTCTCGTGTTTAAAACTTGTCCTAATTCTTTTACACAACAGGTCAAGCACCTGTTTGCACTTTCAAGACTTTCATGGACTGTCGTCCATCCACTTTCAACGGCACTGAAGGAGCCGTAGGTCTCCTGCACTGGTTTGAAAAGATAGAGTCTGTGTTTGAGATGTGTGAATGCCCTGAGGCACGCAGGGTGAAATATGCTACCGGTACCCTCGAGGGTTTAGCCCTCACATGGTGGAAAGCTCATGTCCAAATACTGGGGTTGGTTGCTGCTAACGCCACCCCATGGAACAATTTCAAAGAGATGATCAAGGAAGAATACTGCAGTCGAGATGATATTCATAAGCTGGAAGTCGAGTTTTTCAACCTCAAGATGACGGGGTCTGAGATTGAAGCGTATACCAAAAGATCGAATGAGCTTGCGTTACTGTGTCCTACTCTGGTGGACAAACGTATCGAACTTTATCTTAAGGGTCTGGTGCCAGAGATCCAGAGTCATGTGACTTCAGCAAATCATGCCACATACCAGCAGGTTGTTCAATTGGCTCACCGTCTCACTGATCAGGCGGTGGAGCAAAACAGGTTGCCTAAACGCATCAGCGCTACTGCTACCGCTACCACTTCGGTTACTCCTGCTACCTCCAGTGATAATAAGAGGAAATGGGAGGGGGATTCCAGCAAAGGTTCAGCTATCATTCAGTCTCAAGCTCAGCAACGCAAGACCAATGATTATCAGAGTCCGAGTCAGCAGTCATCTGGTAGTCACGGACAGAGAGTTTATCGAGGAAACCACCCCAAGTGCCACAATTGTAACAGGCACCACAGTGGCCAGTGCAACAAGGGCCGTTGTCAAAGATGTCTCAGGATGGGTCATGAGGCCAAAGATTGCAGGAGCCCACGACCTGCAAATCAGAACCAGCAACAACAACCCTCTGCTCCACGAAACCAGCCTCAGCAGCAGCAGCAGCATGGAATCAGGGGATGCTTTCAATGCGGGGCTGAAGGTCATTACAAGCGGGATTGCCCACAGTTAAACCAGAACCAGAATAATAACAACAACAACAATCAGGGCAACGGAAACAACAACAACGGTGGGAACAACAACAACAACAATGGTGCTAGAGGCCGTATGTTTGTGATCGGTCAGGGTGATGCGAGGAATGATCCCAACGTAGTTATGGGTAAGTTTCTTCTTGACGACTTTTATGTTACTGTACTATTTGATTCTGGTGCGGATACTAGTTACATGTCTTTAAAAGCTAGTGAAATGTTGAAACGTGCCCCAACTCTTCTAAACACCAAACATGTCGTAGAGTTAGCTAACGGTAAAAGTTTAGAAGCCACACACATAGTTAAAGGGTGTAATCTTATCCTCGCTGGTCAGACTTTCTCCATCGATCTCATTCCTATAACCTTGGGTAGCTTTGACGTCGTCATCGGTATGGATTGGTTATCTCAACAACAAGCGGAGATTTTATGTAAAGAAAAGGTTATTCGTATTCCTCGTTCGGGCTTGGAACCTCTCGAAGTTCAAGGCGACAAGAGTGGTGTCGTGAGTGGCATCATCTCCTTTTTGAAGGCTCAGAAGTGTTTACGAAAGGGCCACACAGCTGTTTTAGCTCTCGTTACAGATACCTCGAAGAAAGAAAGAAAGATTGAAGATATTCCTGTAGCACGTGACTTTCCTCAAGTGTTCCCTGAGGAATTACCTGGGTTACCGCCTCATCGTCAAGTTGAATTTCAGATCGAGCTCGCTCCAGGAGCAGCACCCATAGCTCGAGCGCCTTATCGTCTAGCTCCAACTGAATTAGAAGAACTGTCAAAGCAGCTACAAGAACTCTTGGAAAAGGGTTTTATACGTCCTAGCTCTTCGCCTTAGGGAGCCCCAGTGTTATTCGTAAAGAAGAAAGACGGTACGTTCAGGATGTGTATAGACTACCGTGAACTCAACAAGGTGACGATCAAGAATCGTTACCCTCTTCCGCGCATAGATGATTTATTCGATCAGCTGCAAGGGTCGAGCTACTACTCCAAGATAGACTTAAGGTCAGGGTACCATCAGCTGAGAGTCCGGGATGAGGACGTCTCTAAAACAGCATTTAGAACTCGTTACGGCCACTACGAGTTTATGGTCATGCCATTCGGGCTAACGAACGCGCCTGCTGTATTTATGGATCTTATGAACAGGGTGTGCAAACCCTATCTCGACAAGTTCGTCATTGTTTTCATCGACGACATCCTGATTTATTCGAAAAGTCAGGAGGAACACGAGCAGCACCTGCGACTCATACTGGAACTTCTACGAACGGAACAGCTATACGCTAAGTTTTCCAAATGTGACTTCTGGCTTCGTGAAGTCCACTTCTTAGGCCACGTGGTGAACAAGGATGGGATCCATGTCGATCCATCCAAGGTAGATTCGATCAAGAACTGGCCTGCACCCCGTACACCAACAGAAATACGCCAGTTCTTGGGTTTGGCGGCTTATTACAGAAGGTTCATCAAAGACTTCTCAAAGATTGCTCAGCCACTTACACTACTGACGCAGAAGGGTGTGGTCTACCGTTGGGGTAATGCACAGGATACAGCGTTCCAACACTTAAAGGATAGACTCTGTTGTAACAACTGTGCTTGTAATCACTATGACCAGTTCTGTTATCAATAAAATAATGTTATTTGATCACAATGTTTGTTTTGTTATGTTTTACATTTCTCATGTTTTGACTTATATCCAATTTCAAACTCTACATCGCTTTCTGGAGAGTTATACGCAAACTAGTGCGTAAACGTACTCAGTTTAATGCGAGAAATACTCCGGAACAGCAACATATACTCAACATACCTTAAATAACCTTTACATAACTTAGAAATAAGTTTTGAAGGCTTTGGTATGGCAAAAACAAGTTAATTCGCTTACAGGGACTAAATATGACAAACTGCGAAAGTATGTCAATTTGAACTGTAACGAACATTCCGGAACCTAACCATAAGTTAAACACACCTTAAATATCCTTTACATAGCTTAGAAATAGGCTTTGAGGGGTTTAGTGTGCTAAAATAAACTTTTGGGACATTCAGGGACTAAAAGTGTCAAAAAGTGCACAAGTTTGCATTTTCGCGCATAACTTACGTTCTGAATACATCTGGACATCCAAAAATTTATGTAAGCATGACTACATTATATTTAAGTGTTCGCCTTAAGAAAAATCCATTCGTTTCGTCATTTGGATCGTTTTTCGCGCTTATGCGCATTCCGTCGTAATTAAGCGAACATCGCGTTCGTACGGCCAAACGAACCGACATCCGAGATATTTTTGAGCATGTTTTGAGTTCCCTATACTTTAACTTCATTTTAGAGCCTTGAAATGAGGTTAACGGGGTTCAAACGCATCGAAAAAGGTCTTAAAACACAACAGGGACCATTGCTGCCAATTTTCAAACTTTCTGATTCAGGATGAGTGCTAGCGTAGCGCGAGCCCATAGGGCTTACCCGTCGCGCTACGCGACTGACTTGCTGGACAGATTCAATGTTTCTAAATGCAAGTTGCAACTAATCAATCCTTAACCACATGTTTTAAGTGATGTGTCACTAAGTTAAGGAGCATTTGTGGCACCATAACTTTCCGACAAGTGTACGCACGAGATTCGATCACGTTATTCAAGAAACGATCCTAACGGTTACCCGAATACTATATATAACCCATGCCTTTCATTGTTTTTAAGCACTAGAATCTTATTAGTTGTGTTCTAAGTTGAAACCTTGTTTCATACCTGAACTATACTGATCTAGATTAGCATTCGGGGACCCTTCGTAAGTATTCTTTCGTCCTTTTCCTTATTTTTACTGCTTTTCGAGTCAGAAAGTCAAACTTTGTTTGACTTTCAGCGTTGACCAGTAATGGTCAATGCGAAGTTCGGTTGAACTTCGCAACGTGATTGTAATCACGATGGTCATAGTCCCTTGGGACTATGCCTACTGATTACCACGTTGTCTAGGGTCGTAGGGTAGGCGATCTAATAAATCGCCTATACCTTCGAACCCGACCCAGTTTGGTCGATCATTAGGATCCGACCAAATACATTAGGTGACCATAGTAGGTAGGGAATAACCTTCCGAGGTTATACCCTATGGTCACGACGTTTAAGTAGTTGTATGATAGGTAGTTTATATGCCTTAGGTAAATTACCAAAATACCCTTTTCATACATAATTGGTAATTTAGCATATGTAACCTAAACTTTTGTCACGTAACTGATTATGTAACATGTTTAGGCGTATAATACTTGTCATAGGACTAGTTAGGCGGTCCGAACGCGTTTCACGCGCACGACACGTTAAAGTAGCATAAGCTTCCTAAACGGGTCGTAATGGGTCGTAAACAATTATGTTAAGTTTCATTTAGTATGTAGGCTTTGTTAAACCAAATGACACGAGTCTCTACACTCGTTTGGTTTACGAAACCTCATTCTATCCAATCTTCCGATTTAGGTCCGGTTTATTAACATAGTTACCTATATTAGGTGCCGTTTGATTCCGAGATCTATAGCATTACTTGGTGGTTATCTTTTGACAACTGAGCAATCTCAAGTGAGTACATAGACCCCTCTTTTACTGTTTTCCAAACTGTTTTGGGGTGGAACACATGTGCCTACTTGTTACTTTCCTGCTTTCCAGTTTTCACATCATATACTGCTATGTTCGATAGTACATTATAGTACATGATTTCATTACATCTTATGCTAGGTGTGCCCATTGTGTGCATTACTTGGTACATTGTTTTACATTACATTTCATGCTAGGTGTGCCATTGTGTGCATTACTTAGTACATCGTTTTATATGACATTTCATGCTAGGTATGCCCATTGTGTGCATTACTTAGTACATCGTTTTACATGACATTTCATGCTAGGTATGCCCATTGTGTGCATTACTTAGTACATCGTTTTACATGACATTTCACGCTATGTATGTTCATTTGATTACATACTTAGTGCATTGTTTTCACATGCTCACATTTTGTTATGACATTTGGTTTGTTTACATGGGACAATATATCCATTAACATTAGCTACGCCGTTCGTTAGTAGGTAGTGGTACCATAGGAATTGACAACTCCCGTTCCGGACATCCCAGGGTAAGGGGACAGAAAGGAATGACCGAATTCGTTGACATTAAGACAGATAGACCTTTAATTTGTTTAAAGGGTTTTATCACCACAGTCGCCAGGCTTGGATGTATGCATATTCACAATACCACATAAATGTTCATATTAAATAGTTGCATGCATTTACACAAAACATAGCTTTGATTTAAACCAAGTTTTACTTCAATACTTTGTTTTTGTGCATATGGTTTAGTTGAGACATTTCACTTGCCATACATGACATTTTGACATAGACATTTGACATGGATATTTTGACATAGACATTTGACATGGATATTTGACATAGACATTTGACATGATTTACATCTTGACATAAACACTTTGACATATTATTCAATACCTTTGACAATATGGTTTAAACATAGACTTCTTACATCGGTTTGGTTTGATTAAGTGATTAAGTTAACGATGCGTGTGTAATATGATACAAGCATGGTGGATACGCCGCTGGTACTTCCTATATATAAGTGTTTGTATGGTATTACATGGCGTAACGTTATTTGAATCATTTCAGTTTGAGACATAGAACATTTTATACAAATAACATACTTTTCACAAGACATTAATTTACAAACAACTTATCTTATACAAACACATTTTTACATGGTTATTTATTTAATCTGACATTTACTTATACATATCATCTGATCTTATTGTTTTCAAATGATTTACAAGTCAAAGCAAATAACAAGGTTCATGACTAAACATTTTCTCAAATACAAGTCATGAATCTTATTTTCACAAACCTATGTATCTCACAGGCATTTTTATGCTGACGTACCTATTTTCACATGTGTTTTCAGGTGCTTTTCCATAGGATGTTGATCATGATACTAGGGCGGACCTGTGCCTTAGAAACTTTAAAAGAAGATAGACTATGTTTAATTATGTTCTGAACTCTTTAATTACCTGTTCAAGACAATGAAACACCCTTGTTTAATAATTAAATAAAACTTTGTATGCCATGGTTATGAGACAATTAATTCTGTCGCAACACGCCCCGATGTTTCCGCCGCGATTTGTTGTTTTACGCGGTCGGGGTGTGACAGAAGAGTTGGTATCAGAGCCAATGGTTATAGGGAATTAGGTTATTAGTAATGCTTTGACCTAGACTATAACTTTTCTAGGAACCTAACGCAAGTTATCTTGTGTTTAGATCTTAAAACATGTACATCACCTATCCTTAGGTGATTAACAAAACAAGGAACCAAAATTTTTCCAAAACGATTTTTGAAAAACAATCATCTGTTTTTGAATAAATTATTACAAGGTTTTGAACCCTCAATTGTAAGGTTTTGAACCCTCTGTTATATGGTTTTGAACCCTTTTTAAGTTTGGTTTTTGGCCTTGTGCCTTCTAATTTTCAAAATCCCGTCAAACGTTTTGGGTTTTAAATAATGTGAACATGTGCAAACTGGAAGGGTGAATGCCTGTATTCTGGGTTTTCTGTCTAGGCAAGCACTTCGTATACATCTCAACCAGACGCGAGACCAGTTGTGCTTACCTGGGAATTCTTGGAGTGAGTGTTCACTTATAGGCGAGCATGTCTTCATTATACATTATTTTTGACCCATTTACTTTGATTAGTCGCTGTGTGTTGTTTGTTTGCTCTGTGATACGGACGAATGACCACCATCTTTGCTTTTGTTGATTTTGTTTCATCTCATTCTTTTCATCCAATCATCTCACTCGTTCTTTTCATGTTTTCCTCTTTTAGAATGCCTCCTCGACGCGAGAATCAGATAGCAACTGCCGAGCTGGCAGAAATTATTGCGCAGCAGATGGCTGCTCAATTTCCAAACCTCTTTGCTCAATGGAACCAGGCCAACAACAACAACAATGTTCCATGCAAATACAAGGATTTTAACCACGCCAAACCACTCAAGTTTAGTGGTTCTGAGGGAGCGACTGGGCTTCTTCAGTGGTTCGAGAGTATAGAGAATACTTTTCGCCATGTGCAGTGTCCGGATAATCGCAAGGTCGAGTTCTCCTCGAGCGTTTTTCAGAAGAGGGCCTTGACATGGTGGAACGGGGTTATGAGAGACCAGGGTGCAGAAGTTGCTCTCGCACAGACATGGGCTGAACTTAGAGCCCTTATGATGAGGGAATTCTGTCCTCGCCATGAACAGCGAGCGTTGGAGAAAGGGTTTGATGTATTGAAGCAAGATAGTGGTGAGCACAGGGCTTATACTGATCGGTTTGAAGAATTGAGTCTGCTTTGCCCAACAATGGTCACCCCACTCGACAAAGCTATCGAGAGATACATAGATGGCCTACCTGACTCGGTACAAGACATTCTTACTGGTAGTAACCCTGCCACACTTCGTCAGGCGATCGAGCTATCTGCGACATTGACTGAGTCGCAGATTAGAAAGGGAAAGCTACACAGGAAGGGTGACAAGGGCAAGAAGCAGTCGGCTGACAAGGAAGATAGCAAGAAAGGTCAAAACTTGAATGGAAAGAACTCTGGTTCTTCGAAGAGGTCAAAGAAGCGTAAGGCTTCTCAAAATTTTGCTATCACTGCCCAAGCTAATCAGGCAGCTCTCAACCAACCTACACAGCCTCTAGCGAAGAGACCTTATTCAGGGAATGCACCTTTGTGCAATAGATGCAACAGTCACCACCAGCCGCAACTTCCATGCCGTTTCTGTACTAACTGTGGGAAATCAGGCCATCTCGCCAATTTTTGTCGATCTGCTCAGAATCCCGCGGTTCAGAACCCGGCTCAACAAGTTGCTCAGCCTCCTGCTCCGCAACAGGGTCAAGCTGCACGACCACAATACCCACCAGGTGCTTGTTACAATTGTGGGGATCTGACCCACTATAGAAACCGGTGTCCAAGGCTAGCCAACCAGAACCAGAACCAGAACCAGAACCAGAATCCGGCTCCGGCTCGAGGCCGAGTTTTTAACATGAATGCCCAAGAGGCACAGGCTGACGATAATGTGGTGAACGGTACGTTCTTTATTAATAATCAGCCTGCATCTGTTCTTTTCGATTCTGGTGCCGATAAAAGTTTCGTGTCTTTGTCTTTTGAGCCTATGCTTCGAGTGTCTAGAACGAAACTAGGAAAACCTTTGACAGTAGAGGTTGCTAGTGGTGAACCTATTATTCTTGATTCTGTTCTTCACAACTGCCAGTTGAATCTTAACGACCATCTTTTTCCTATTGACCTCGCGCCTATGCAACTCGGAAGCTTCGACGTTATTGTGGGAATGGATTGGTTATCCAAGCATCACGCAGAGATAGTTTGTTATGAGAAGATTGTTCGTGTGCCGCTTTCGACAGACGAGATTCTGCAGGTTCAAGGTGAGAAGCCTATCGGTGGTCTCAAACTCATGTCTTGTTTTAAAGCTCGGAAGTATCTGCAGAAGAACTATGTGGCTTTCTTAGCACATGTTACAGAAGATAAAGGCAAGGGTAAGTCTATTTCAGATATTCCTGTCGTTCGGGATTATTCTGAAGTATTCCCTGAAGATTTACCTGGTCTACCTCCAGCACGCCAAGTCGAGTTCCGTATTGATCTCGTACCTGGTGCAAATCCCATAGCCAGAGCTCCATATCGTCTTGCCCCGTCTGAGATGCAAGAGTTGTCTAAGCAGCTTCAGGAGCTCTCTGACAAAGGTTTTATACGTCCTAGTTTTTCACCTTGGGGTGCTCCCGTTCTTTTTGTAAAGAAGAAGGATGGATCCTTTAGGATTTGTATCGATTATCGTGAGCTTAACAAGCTTACCATCAAGAATCGATATCCTCTACCTCGCATTGATGATCTCTTTGATCAGTTACAAGGTGCTTCTTATTTTTCAAAGATTGATCTACGTTCCGGATATCATCAACTTCGGGTGCAAGAAGAAGACATTCCGAAGACAGCATTCCGTACTCGTTATGGACATTATGAATTCACAGTCATGCCATTCGGTTTGACTAATGCTCCTGCTGTTTTCATGGACTTAATGAATCGGGTCTGCAAACCTTATTTGGATCAGTTCGTCATTGTTTTTATTGACGACATCTTGATATACTCTAAGACGCGAGCTGATCACGAGCAGCATCTTCGTCTTACTTTGGAACTCCTGAAGAAAGAGCAACTTTTCGCCAAATTCTCCAAGTGCGAATTTTGGCTTAAAGAAGTTCAATTTTTGGGGCATGTTATCAACGAACGAGGTATTCATGTAGATCCCTCCAAGATCAGTGCGATTAAGGATTGGGATACACCTACTACTCCTACTGAAGTTCGTTCTTTTCTTGGTCTAGCGGGTTATTATCGCCGCTTCATAGAAAACTTCTCGAAGATTGCAGTTCCTCTAACTGCTCTAACTCAGAAGAAAATGCCCTTTTATTGGGGAAACAAACAAGAGGAAGCTTTTCAACACCTGAAGCAGAAGCATTGCGATGCGCCTGTTCTATCATTGCCTGAGGGTGATGATGATTTTGTTGTGTATTGTGATGCATCGAAATTGGGTCTTGGCTGTGTTCTTATGCAAAGGAACAAAGTCATAGCCTATGCATCGAGGCAGTTGAAGATACATGAGAAGAACTACACCACTCATGATCTTGAGTTGGGTGCAGTTGTCTTTGCTCTCAAGATCTGGAGACACTATTTGTACGGTACAAAATGTGTGGTTTTCACTGACCACAAAAGTCTTCAGCATATCTTCAATCAGAAAGAACTCAACATGAGACAACGACGTTGGGTTGAGCTTTTAAACGACTATGATTGCGAAATTCGCTACCATCCTGGTAAGGCGAATGTCGTAGCTGATGCATTAAGTCGTAAGGAACGTACTAAGCTTCATTGTGTACGTGTTCAATCTGTTATTCAAGCTCGATCCGATATCCAAGCACGCATTTCTCAGTCTCAACAATCTTGTGTTGCACAAGGTTTGATGGATAAGGAATTTCCCTATCACATAACACCTGCTCTGGAACTGAAGGACAATGGATCATATTACTTCATGGACCGTTTGTGGGTCCCAAGCCAAGATGATCTTCGTACCTTGCTTATGGATGAAGCCCATAAGTCGCGTTATTCCATTCATCCGGGCTCAGATAAAATGTATAAGGATCTTCGTATTCACTATTGGTGGCCTGGTATGAAGAAAGACATTGCCTTATACGTATCGAAATGCCTTACTTGTCTTAAGGTTAAGGCTGAACATCAACGTCCTTCTGGTTTAGTGGAGCAACCAGAGATCCCAGTTTGGAAATGGGAAAACATTACTATGGATCTTGTTACCAAACTCCCGCGCACTAAGAAAGGTCATGATGCCATCTGGGTAGTCGTTGATCGTCTTACAAAGTCAGCACATTTCTTGCCAATCCGCGAGGATTTTCCTACTGACAGACTTGCTCAAATCTATGTAGATGAAATTGTGGCTCGACATGGTGTTCCTTTGAACATCATTTCTGACAGAGATGCTCGTTTCACTTCTCATTTTTGGAGAACCATGCAATCTGCTATGGGGACCCAACTTAATCTGAGCACAGCTTATCATCCGCAAACGGATGGTCAATCTGAGAGAACAATCCAGACACTGGAGGATATGCTAAGAGCTTGTGTGATCGATTTTGGTGGTAGCTGGGATTCACATCTTAAATTGATTGAATTCTCCTACAACAACAGTTATCACACTAGCATCAAAATGGCTCCTTTCGAAGCTCTCTATGGTCGAAAATGTCGTTCACCAGTCTGCTGGAATGAGATTGGCGAGGCTCAACTTACTGGACCTGCCCTCATTTTAGAGACAACTGACAAGGTCAAGAAAGTTCGTGATAACCTTCAGGCAGCTAGAAGCCGTCAGAAGATTTACGCGGATCCAAAACGCAAAGCCTTGGAATTTCAAGTCGGTGATCGAGTATTACTTAAGGTCTCACCTTGGAAAGGTGTGATCAGATTTGGAAAGAAAGGAAAACTTGCACCTAGATACGTTGGACCATTCAAGATCGTCGAAAGAATCGGAAAGGTAGCCTACAGACTTGAGTTACCTCCTGAACTGGGAAATGTTCATCCAACTTTTCACATATCAAATCTCAAGAAGTGTACAGCTGATGAAAACTTCTCCATACCGCTTGACGAAATTCGTGTTGGCAAAACACTGAAATTTGTCGAGAAACCAGTGGAAATCATGGAACGTGAAGTCAAGTGGCTTAAACGCAAGCGCATTCCTTTGGTCAAGGTTCGCTGGGAAGCTAAACGTGGACCTGAGTTTACTTGGGAACGCGAATATCAAATGAAGGCGAAATATCCACATTTTTTTCCACGAGTTTCCTCTAAATAAATTTCGGGACGAAATTTCCACAAGTAGGGGAGACTGTAACAACTGTGCTTGTAATCACTATGACCAGTTCTGTTATCAATAAAATAATGTTATTTGATCACAATGTTTGTTTTGTTATGTTTTACATTTCTCATGTTTTGACTTATATCCAATTTCAAACTCTACATCGCTTTCTGGAGAGTTATACGCAAAGTAGTGCGTAAATGTACTCAGTTTAATGCGAGAAATACTCCGGAACAGCAACATATACTCAACATACCTTAAATAACCTTTACATAACTTAGAAATAAGTTTTGAAGGCTTTGGTATGGCAAAAACAAGTTAATTCGCTTACAGGGACTAAATATGACAAACTGCGAAAGTATGTCAATTTGAACTGTAACGAACATTCCGGAACCTAACCATAAGTTAAACACACCTTAAATATCCTTTACATAGCTTAGAAATAGGCTTTGAGGGGTTTAGTGTGCTAAAATAAACTTTTGGGACATTCAGGGACTAAAAGTGTCAAAAAGTGCACAAGTTTGCATTTTCGCGCATAACTTACGTTCTGAATACATCTGGACATCCAAAAATTTATGTAAGCATGACTACATTATATTTAAGTGTTCGCCTTAAGAAAAATCCATTCGTTTCGTCATTTGGATCGTTTTTCGCGCTTATGCGCATTCCGTCGTAATTAAGCGAACATCGCGTTCGTACGGCCAAACGAACCGACATCCGAGATATTTTTGAGCATGTTTTGAGTTCCCTATACTTTAACTTCATTTTAGAGACTTGAAATGAGGTTAACGGGGTTCAAACGCATCGAAAAAGGTCTTAAAACACAACAGGGACCATTGCTGCCAATTTTCAAACTTTCTGATTCAGGATGAGTGCTAGCGTAGCGCGAGCCCATAGGGCTTACCCGTCGCGCTACGCGACTGACTTGCTGGACAGATTCAATGTTTCTAAATGCAAGTTGCAACTAATCAATCCTTAACCACATGTTTTAAGTGATGTGTCACTAAGTTAAGGAGCATTTGTGGCACCATAACTTTCCGACAAGTGTACGCACGAGATTCGATCACGTTATTCAAGAAACGATCCTAACGGTTACCCGAATACTATATATAACCCATGCCTTTCATTGTTTTTAAGCACTAGAATCTTATTAGTTGTGTTCTAAGTTGAAACCTTGTTTCATACCTGAACTATACTGATCTAGATTAGCATTCGGGGACCCTTCGTAAGTATTCTTTCGTCCTTTTCCTTATTTTTACTGCTTTTCGAGTCAGAAAGTCAAACTTTGTTTGACTTTCAGCGTTGACCAGTAATGGTCAATGCGAAGTTCGGTTGAACTTCGCAACGTGATTGTAATCACGATGGTCATAGTCCCTTGGGACTATGCCTACTGATTACCACGTTGTCTAGGGTCGTAGGGTAGGCGATCTAATAAATCGCCTATACCTTCGAACCCGACCCAGTTTGGTCGATCATTAGGATCCGACCAAATACATTAGGTGACCATAGTAGGTAGGGAATAACCTTCCGAGGTTATACCCTATGGTCACGACGTTTAAGTAGTTGTATGATAGGTAGTTTATATGCCTTAGGTAAATTACCAAAATACCCTTTTCATACATAATTGGTAATTTAGCATATGTAACCTAAACTTTTGTCACGTAACTGATTATGTAACATGTTTAGGCGTATAATACTTGTCATAGGACTAGTTAGGCGGTCCGAACGCGTTTCACGCGCACGACACGTTAAAGTAGCATAAGCTTCCTAAACGGGTCGTAAACAATTATGTTAAGTTTCATTTAGTATGTAGGCTTTGTTAAACCAAATGACACGAGTCTCTACACTCGTTTGGTTTACGAAACCTCATTCTATCCAATCTTCCGATTTAGGTCCGGTTTATTAACATAGTTACCTATATTAGGTGCCGTTTGATTCCGAGATCTATAGCATTACTTGGTGGTTATCTTTTGACAACTGAGCAATCTCAAGTGAGTACATAGACCCCTCTTTTACTGTTTTCCAAACTGTTTTGGGGTGGAACACATGTGCCTACTTGTTACTTTCCTGCTTTCCAGTTTTCACATCATATACTGCTATGTTCGATAGTACATTATAGTACATGATTTCATTACATCTTATGCTAGGTGTGCCCATTGTGTGCATTACTTGGTACATTGTTTTACATTACATTTCATGCTAGGTGTGCCATTGTGTGCATTACTTAGTACATCGTTTTATATGACATTTCATGCTAGGTATGCCCATTGTGTGCATTACTTAGTACATCGTTTTACATGACATTTCATGCTAGGTATGCCCATTGTGTGCATTACTTAGTACATCGTTTTACATGACATTTCACGCTATGTATGTTCATTTGATTACATACTTAGTGCATTGTTTTCACATGCTCACATTTTGTTATGACATTTGGTTTGTTTACATGGGACAATATATCCATTAACATTAGCTACGCCGTTCGTTAGTAGGTAGTGGTACCATAGGAATTGACAACTCCCGTTCCGGACATCCCAGGGTAAGGGGACAGAAAGGAATGACCGAATTCGTTGACATTAAGACAGATAGACCTTTAATTTGTTTAAAGGGTTTTATCACCACAGTCGCCAGGCTTGGATGTATGCATATTCACAATACCACATAAATGTTCATATTAAATAGTTGCATGCATTTACACAAAACATAGCTTTGATTTAAACCAAGTTTTACTTCAATACTTTGTTTTTGTGCATATGGTTTAGTTGAGACATTTCACTTGCCATACATGACATTTTGACATAGACATTTGACATGGATATTTTGACATAGACATTTGACATGGATATTTGACATAGACATTTGACATGATTTACATCTTGACATAAACACTTTGACATATTATTCAATACCTTTGACAATATGGTTTAAACATAGACTTCTTACATCGGTTTGGTTTGATTAAGTGATTAAGTTAACGATGCGTGTGTAATATGATACAAGCATGGTGGATACGCCGCTGGTACTTCCTATATATAAGTGTTTGTATGGTATTACATGGCGTAACGTTATTTGAATCATTTCAGTTTGAGACATAGAACATTTTATACAAATAACATACTTTTCACAAGACATTAATTTACAAACAACTTATCTTATACAAACACATTTTTACATGGTTATTTATTTAATCTGACATTTACTTATACATATCATCTGATCTTATTGTTTTCAAATGATTTACAAGTCAAAGCAAATAACAAGGTTCATGACTAAACATTTTCTCAAATACAAGTCATGAATCTTATTTTCACAAACCTATGTATCTCACAGGCATTTTTATGCTGACGTACCTATTTTCACATGTGTTTTCAGGTGCTTTTCCATAGGATGTTGATCATGATACTAGGGCGGACCTGTGCCTTAGAAACTTTAAAAGAAGATAGACTATGTTTAATTATGTTCTGAACTCTTTAATTACCTGTTCAAGACAATGAAACACCCTTGTTTAATAATTAAATAAAACTTTGTATGCCATGGTTATGAGACAATTAATTCTGTCGCAACACGCCCCGATGTTTCCGCCGCGATTTGTTGTTTTACGCGGTCGGGGTGTGACATCTGTAGCGCACCTATCCTCTCATTGCCTGAAGGCACGGATGATTTCGTAGTCTACTGCGACGCATCTATCCAAGGTCTTGGATGTGTATTGATGCAGAGGGATAAAGTTATTGCTTATGCTTCACGCCAACTTAAGGTTCATGAACGGAATTACACTACGCATGATTTAGAGCTGGGAGCTGTTGTTTTTGCGCTCAAGATATGGCGACACTACTTGTACGGTACCAAATGTGCTATCTACACTGACCACAGAAGCCTTGAGCATATCTTCAAACAGAAAGAGCTGAATATGCGACAGCGACGATGGGTTGAACTGCTAAACGACTACGAATGCTCAATCAGGTACCACCCGGGCAAAGCCAATGTTGTGGCTGACGCCCTCAGTCGAAAGGACACCGCGCCTAAGCGCGTACGAGCTCTACAACTCACTATACAGTCTAGTCTTCCTTCCCAGATACGAGATGCTCAGGTAGAAGCATTGAAACCAGATAATGTCAGGGCTGAAGCCCTACGCGGCTCAAGACGACGATTAGAACAGAAGGAAGATGGTGCTTACTACGTCACAGGACGCATCTGGGTCCCACTGTACGGCAACTTACGCGAGCTGGTAATGGATGAAGCTCACAAGTCTCGCTACTCGGTACACCCTGGTTCGGATAAAATGTACCACGATATTAAGACTACATACTGGTGGCCTAGCATGAAGGCCCACATAGCCACATACGTTAGCAAATGCTTGACTTGTGCGAGAGTCAAGGCAGAATATCAGAAACCGTCAGGTCCACTCCAACAACCTGAGATACCACAATGGAAATGGCAGCAAATTTCCATGGATTTTGTTACCGGTTTACCTAGATCCCAGCGCGGAAATGACACTATTTGGGTGATCGTGGATCGACTCACTAAGTCTGCTCACTTCCTGGCAATCAAAGAAACAGACAAGTTCTCTACCTTAGCAGACATCTACTTGAAAGAAGTGGTCTCCAGGCACGGTGTGCCAACCTCTATTATCTCTGATCGTGACGCACGTTTTACTTCAGAATTGTGGCAAGCAATGCATAAATCTTTTGGCTCTCGTTTAGACATGAGCACGGCGTATCACCCTCAGACAGATGGGCAGTCTGAGCGCACTATACAAACTCTAGAAGACATGCTTCGGGCGTGCGTAATTGACTTTGGCAACGGTTGGGAGAAACATCTGCCACTTGTGGAATTTTCATACAATAACAGTTACCACACAAGCATTAAAGCTGCTCCATTCGAGGCATTGTACGGGCGTAAATGCCGGTCACCTCTCTGTTGGGCAGAGGTGGGAGAAAGTCAAATCACAGGTCCAGAAATGGTAGTTGATACTACTGAAAAGATTGCACAAATACGACAACGCATGGCGGCAGCTCGTGACTGTCAGAAAGTATACGCTGATAAAGACAGGAAACTACTCGAATTCCAGGTTGGGGATCGAGCGCTACTTAAAGTTTCACCCTGGAAGGGTGTGGTTCGTTTTGGCAAACGCGGCAAACTCAATCCACGATACGTCGGACCTTTCGAAGTTATTGAGAAAATAGGCAAAGTGGCCTACAGATTGAACTTACCACCTGAACTCAGTGCAGTTCACAATGTCTTTCACGTGTCGAATTTGAAGAAATGTACGTCAGATGAGACCCACGTAGTTCCCTTGAAGGAACTCACTATCGACGAGCGGTTTAACTTCGTCGAGGAACCTGTTGAAATCACGGACCGGGATGTTAAGGTCCTCAAGAACACGAGAATCCCTCTTGTACGAGTTCGTTGGAACTCCCGCCGCGGCCCAGAGTTCACCTGGGAGCGCGAAGATCAAATGGAACTCAAATATCCCCAGCTATTCGGAACCAATGCAACTACTACTGAGGCTGAAGCTACCAATGCAGAATTTCGGGACGAAATTCCAAATCAACGGGGGGATAATGTGACACCCCAGGAAAACCAGTAATCTTTGCAAACCTGCTCGAGGAGCCGCGATACGACACAGGTAAACAACGTCACACTACTAGCTTCCTCAGTAACCGCATGCTAAATTTCGGGACGAAATTTCTTTCAAGTTGGGGATAATGTGACAACTCGAATTTCCGACAGTCTTTATTCGCATTTAATGCACGTTGACTTTGACTTGTTTGACTTATAACTGTACATTGTGATATGATGAATGCATTGTGATTGCATGGTTATGTGTGATTATGTAAACATGTGTACTGTTTGTGAAACTTAAACTGTTAAACTATAAAAGAATCCGACGAAACATAATGTATTTCGCCAAGTGAGTTCCGACGAAACAAAACCTGTTTCGCCAACAATCCTCTCGACGAAACAGCTGTTTCACCGAGCCCAGATTCGCCGAGGCCCAGTAGGGTCCAGTACTGTTAGACATGTTTATATTACGTAGAACGATTCCATTCGCCACACTTTAGCAAACCAGAAAACCCTAGAGGACTCTCTACTGTGTGACGGCGAACTAGAACCCACCGGAAACTCGTGTGCGATCCAACCTTCATCTCGGTTAGTACGGGTTTGTTAAATCGGTTCTGTTGATGTTTCTGATTACTTGTTATGCGTACATGTAAATGCTGATTTATGCAACGGATTATGAATATATGATGGTATAGATGTCGATGTACGTGATTAATCGGATAAGTAATTATAAGCGAAACTTAATACGATCAAAAACAATCGGTTCTGAATGTTGTTGATATACTCTGATTCTGAATACACGTTAGTATCGGGATAGGATTCGATGATATGATGTTATATGTTAATCGATTCGATATACGTTTAAACTAGGGTTCATGCTAGACAATGATTTTTGAATGATTGAGTTGTGATGTTTCTGCATGTACGTTGATCTCCATACAATTCTGATATTTGTGACGACTGTTAGGACAATTAGGGTTTCTGTATGATACGTAACTGACATTCATGACGTAGCTGAAATTGTGACGAATCAAACAGCTCTTGACGAAACAGAGGTAACGACGAAACAGTATGTGTTTCGTCGAGACTCCAACGACGAATCAGATTGTAGACGAAACAGGGTGTTTCGTCGAAGGGACTTATGGCGAAACAGGGGTGTTTCGCCAAGTGGGTAATCAGCACAGTAACATGTTTTTATTCTGTTTAAAAGTTAACCGGGTTAGTTAACTGCTGTTAAGTGTTACCATCTTGTGTATGTTCTGAAATACGTGCTACGTGCTACTTGCTTACCAACTGTGTGTCTATACATGAAAACAAACTGATTTCACATACGTGCATACTTTAGGACGTGATTGATTATTTGCGAGCATACATACTTAACATACCGAGCAAACCAAGGTGAGTTCACACAGCCAAGGCATGGGATTCCCGGGTTGGGAATTGGGTTGGATTATTTGTAATGGATAACTACTCGTACTTACGCTATCGCTAGACTATAGACCATCGTCCTCAGGATAGTCAGGACACTTACGTAAAACCTACGTAACCTAGTATCTACCATTGTCTCCCGGGTCGGGAGGACACTTACGTAAAACCTACGTAAACTAATACCCACTACTGTCTTCCGGGTCGGAAAGACACTTACGTAAAACCTACGTAAACCCCACACGTACCACTGTCCTCGGGGAAGGGCACTCACGTAAATCCTACGTGACCTTGTACGTATTCCTGTTCTCGGATTTAGAAGAACACATGGTTGTAAATAGTCTAGTAAGTACAAACATGGGAAACCCCCATTAGTAAAGTTAAACGTGGGAAACCCCCACTAGTAATACATATGATCATGGGAAACCCCCACTATTAGCACATACCTACATGGGAAGCCCCCACTAAATGCATACATGATTTGTATAACGAACTTATTAACTGTGAACTCGCTCAACTAGTTGTTGACTCTCTGCTGCATGCCTTGCAGGACCTTAGGTACATTTGGAGCTTGCACGGGGAGGAGCAGGTCGTTGTGGGACATGGATCGATGATGCCGTGTTAACTATCTAAACATTTGAATTTATGATTTACTTTGGGTTTACATACTTATGCTTCCGCTACATACTTGTTGATGTTTGGTTTTGAAAACACCTTTCGTATTGATGAATGATTTTTGGTATTTACTATATGTTCAATATGATTGGTGGCTTGATCCTGGTCAGTCACGCCTCCAAGCGGTGATACTCCGCGTGTGGATTTTGGGGGTGTGACATTCGTTCTGAAGAATATCCGTTGAGAGAAATGAATATCCGTGGATTATTCCTTCATTCCCATTTCTGACAAAGAATCCGTTGAGAAAGAATGAATCATCCATTCATTTTCACTTCTGAAGAATATCCGTTGAGGGAAATGTATATCCGTTTAGTTAATTCCTTTATTTTCCATTTCCGAAGAACCCGTTGAAGAAAATGACTCTGTTCGTTCATTTTCGCTTCTGAAAAATATCCGTTGAGGAAAATAATCAGATTATGCTTTACATATCTTTGATGACTATTTGAAACAGAGTCATAGACAGACTCCTACGAATTAATTTCGGGACGAAATTTCCTAAAGTAGGGGATACTGTAACACCTGTGTCATTTCAACCATCAAACAAATGCCCAACCAGTGAAATATTGTATTTCATACTTGGGATTTGTAAAAATATGTGTATCGTTTACACATATCAACTCTTGTTCGATTTCAAGCTCTAAATCGCTTTCTGGAAGGTTATACACGCACTGATGCGTAAATATAACCAGTTTAATGCAACGAACACTCCGGAATAGTGAAATGGGCTTAACATACCTTAAATAACCTTTACATAACTTAGATATAAGTTTTGGAAGGTTTGGTGTGGTGAAATCAAAGTTAATTCGTTTACAGGGACTAAACTTGACAAACTGCGAAAGTATGTCAATTTGAACTGTAACGAACATTCCGGATCATAACCATAAGTTAAACACACCTTAAATATCCTTTAAATAGCTTAGAAATAGGCTTTGAGGGGTTCGGTGTGCTAAAATAAACTTTTGGGTCATTCAGGGACTAAAAGTGTCAAAAAGTGCACAAGTTTGCATTTTCGCGCATAACTTACGTTCTGAATACATCTGGACATCCAAAAATTTATGTAAGCATGACTATATTATATTTTAGTGTTCGCCATAAGAAAAATCCATTCGTCGCGTCATTTGGATCGTTTTTCGCGCTTATGCGCATTCCGTCGTAATTAAGCGAACATCGCGATCGTACGACCAAACGAACCGACATCCGACATATTTTTGAGCATGTTTTGAATTCCCTATACTTTAACTTCATTTTAGAGCCTTGAAATGAGGTTAACGGGGTTCAAACGCATCGAAAAAGGCCTTAAACACGTGCAGGGACCATTTCTGCCACTTTTGAAACATTTCTGAAACAGGGAGGTGCTAGCGTAGCGCGACTGCATAGTGCCTTTGCACTAGCGCTACGCGACTGCCTAACCTGACCAGATTAAGTGTATTTGCAATCAGATTTCAGCTGATTAACCACAACCACATGTTTGCAACTTGCTTAATCACTAAGATTAGGAGCATATGTGGCTCCATAACCTTTGTGACAAGTGTACGGCTCGGATCGTGGCACGATATTCAAGAAACGATCCTAGCGGCTCTACTTTATCTATAAATACCCACCCCCCTTTGGCTTAAAAACCCACAAATCTGATTGAAAAGACTCTAAGTTGGAACCTTCGTTTCATACCTGAGCTATTTTGATCTGGGTTAGCATTCGGGGACCCTGGGTAAGTATTCTTTCGTTCTTTTCCTTATTTTACTGCTTTTCGAGTCAGAAAGTCAAACTTTGTTTGACTTTCAGCATTGACCAGTAATGGTCAATGCGAAGTTCGTTTGAACTTCGCAACGTGATTGTAATCACGATGGTCATAGTCCCTTGGGACTATGCCTACTGATTACCACGTCGTCTAGGGTCGTAGGGTAAGCGATCTAATAAATCGCTTATACCTCGAACCCGACCCAGTTTGGTCGATCATTAGGATCCGACCAAACACATTAGGTGACCATAGTAGGTAGGGAATAACCTTCCGAGGTTATACCCTATGGTCACATCGTTTAAGTAGTTGTATGATAGGTAGTTTATATGCCTTAGGTAAATTACCAGAATACCCTTTTCATGTATAATTGGTAATTAAGCATATGTAACCTAAACCTTTGTCACATAACTGATTATGTAATATGTTTAGGCATATAACACTTGTCATAGGGCTAGTTAGGCGGTCCGAACGCGTTTCACGCGAACGACGCGTTAAAGTAGCACAAGCTACCTAAACGGGTCGTAATGGGTCGTAGACACTTAGGTTAAGTTTCATTTAGTATGTAGGCTTTGTTAAACCAAAAGACACGAGTCTCTACACTCGTTTGGTTTATAAACCCTAATGCTACCCGATCTTCCGATTTAGGTCCGGTTTATTAATGTAGCTACCTATACTAGGTGCCGTTTGATATCCGCGATCTCTAGCATTGTTTAGTTGTTACTCAAGGACTACTGAGCAATCTCAAGTGAGTACATAGACCCCTCTTTTACTGATTTCCAAACTGTTTTGGGGTGGAACACATGTGCCTACTTGTTACTTTCATGCTTTCCTGTTTTCACATCATATACATGCTATGTTCGTTAGTACATTATAGTACATGATTTCATTACTTTTCATGCTAGGTGTGCCCATTGTGTGCATTACTTAGTACATTGTTTTACATTACATTTCATGCTAGGTGTGCCCATTGTGTGCATTACTTAGTACATTGTTTTACATTACTTTTCATGCTAGGTGTGCCCATTGTGTGCATTACTTAGTACATTGTTTTACATTACATTTTGTTGCATATGCTCATCCAGTATATGAACACATTATATTACATTTTGAACCGTTGTATCTATGAACCGTTTGTATCTGTGAACCGATGTACCTGTGAACCGTTTGTATCTGTGAACCGTTGTATCTGTGAACCGTTGTATCTGTGAACCGTTGTACCTGTGAACCATTGTGTCTGTGAACCGTTGTATCTGTGAACCGTTGTATCTGTGAACCGTTGTACCTGTGAACCGTTTGTATCTGTGAACCGTTGTATCTGTGAACCGTTTGTATCTGTGAACCGTTGTATCTGTGAACCGTTTGTATCTGTGAACCGTTTGTATCTATGAACCGTGTGAACCGTCTTTGACCATACATAAACATTTCTACAACTGTTAAACATTACTTTGGTGTTTTGGTTTGATTAAGTGATTAAGTAACGATGCGTGTGTAATATGATACAAGCATGGTGGATACGCCGCTGGTACTTCCTATATATAAGTGTTTGTATGGTATTACATATCGTAGCGTTATTTGAATCATTTCAGTTTGATACATATAACATTTTATTCAAATAACATACTTTTCGCAAGACATTGTTTTACAAACAACTTATCTTATACAAACTCAGTTTACATGGTTATTCATTTAACCATACATTATTCACTTATTTATACATATCATCTGAACTCATTGTTTTTCAAATGATTTACAAAACAAAGCAAATTACAAGGTTCATGACTAAACATTTTCTCAAACATAAGTCATGAAACCTATTTTCACAAAACCTATGTATCTCACAGGCATTTTTATGCTGACGTACCTATTTTCACATGTGTTTTTCAGGAGCTGTTGCATAAGATGGTCAAGATACATATAGGCAGACTTGGGCCTTAGTGACAATAAAAGATGCAAGACTAGTTAATTATGTTGTATTTCTTTGATTGTTAAGACATTGTTACACCTTTAATCAATAAAACGAAACTTCAATTGCCATGGATTTGAAACAATTAATTCTGTTACAACACTCCCCGATGTTTCCGTCACGTTTAGTATGTTCCACGTGGTCGGGGTGTGACATGACTGACTAGAAGACAACATCGTTTAGAAATAATCATGTCTTATGTATTATTTTCTTTTGTTGTCAAGGTCCAAGAAACAGTTGTTATCATTGTTTATAAATAAATCTTTTTTTTTTGGGTAAAGGGTTACCCCGATGAATTTTATAAATGAACCAATAAGAACAAGGGTGTGTCAAAGCGACACACCAACTAGGCTTGGCATACCAAGCCTAGGAAGACAAAACAAACAAACAACCAACAAAACAAAACAACCAAACAGAGTATCAAGAACTAGACACAACCACGGCTAAACAACTCGGCCGAACTCTAATCTAATTCAAAAGTTCTAGCCCGGATCAAGTTGATCTTCCTTGCTATGATTAATCTTCCAGATGCTGAATATCTTCCTCCTAGCCAATTCCAGCCGAAACTTGAAGCCCATAAGTCTTAATCAAACCGAATTTTTAATCTTCTCCGCAACTTGTGTCTCCGTCAAATGAGATGAGCTAAAAAGCCGACTATTCCGCTCTTGCCAAATATAATAGGAAGCCGCAACAATGACCAATTTACATACTATATCATCCACTTTCTTAGACTTGGAATATTGATCAATCCAAACCATTAAGGACTGCCATGTATGATCAACACTATCTAAGTTCACCATGCTCTTCACATTTGTCCAAACTTTATTCGCATAAGCACATTGAAAAAACAAGTGATCTCGACTATCTCTACCATTTTTACACAACGGCCAACACATAAGATTCAGATTTGTTGCACTCCCAGCTTCCCAAACTGCTAACCGATCCCGAGTCTTCAGTTTATTCTTAATCACCAGCCACAAATGAAAAGAATGCCGTGGAACACATTGAGAGAACCAAACCATATGAGCCCAGTTTGCAATGTTATCCCTGTTCCGAATGGTGTGCCAAACTTGGGCCGATTCAAAGTCACCAACATTACCATCCAAACCTTTCCAAACCAAACGATCAAGGGCATTTTCAACCAGTTGAGGCGTTTGAATAGTTATTAGAACGGGAAACAAGTCTAACTAAGCTTGGGGCCATCTCCAATTCCCATTCGCATCAATGACATCCGCAACCGACGACTTCAAGTTAAACCCTGCATTTGCTATAGCACGAGGGGTAATAAATGAGCTCACCGGACTTACATTGCACCAATTATCGCTCCAAACATTTGTTTGCATACCACTTTTGAGTAAATACCAGATAAAAGGTCTCATAATACTCCTAATGGGCAAAATTTTCCTCCATCCCCAACTCATACTACCCCGACAAGGAACCTCCCAAAAATTCCTTCCTTTAAGTTTGTACTCGTGAATCCATTTCACCCAAATAGAATCACATTTACTTATAATACTCCAAACATGTTTGGCCATGAGCGATATATTCACATCCAAAATGCATCGAATGCCCAACCCCCCCCCCCTTTCTTTAGGCAAGCACACTTCTTTCCAGGCAACTTTTGCACGGATTCTACCCTCCGAACCCGCATTCCACAAGAATTTACGAATTCTTTTCTCAAGCTCATTGATAACACGAGTGGGGATAATGAAAACAGAGGCCCAATATATATGCATAGATGAAATAACCGAGTTTATAAGTTGAAGCCGGCCAACAAAAGATAATGTCTTTGTCATCCAATTAACAATCTTCTTATCCATACGATCAATAAGGACTTTGCAATCTTTAAAAAGAAGTCTGGAAGAAATGAGTGGGACCCCCAGATAGCGAACCGGAAACTCACCCTCCTGAAATGGCATGATATCCAGAATTTCCTGTCTAATCGACTGAGGAACATTGCAGAAAAAAAAACTGTACTTTTCGCTGGACTAGGAGCCAAACCAGAGATGTTAGTAAATGTCTCAAGAGCCTGCTTAACCTTTTTAACCGAACAAACATCACCATGCACAAAAATAAATAGGTCATCAGCAAACGACACATTAATTATTTTTTGCTTGGCACAATTAGCATGATATTTGTATGGAAAACTAGCAGCCTGTTGGAGTAAAAGAGAGAGAACCTCCATGATTAACGTGAATAAATAAGGAGACATTGGATCACCCTGTCGTAGCCCTCGTTTGCCTCTAAAATAACCATGAAGATTGCCATTGATACTCAACGAGTATGAGACTGTAGAAACACAAGTCATAATCCACCCAATCATTTTATGATGAAACCCAAATCGATTCAAAACCTCTTCTAGAAAAGACCAATTAACCGTATCATAGGCTTTCTGGATATCAATTTTGAACGCACATCTAGCCGGACCCCTATTAAGGTGATAATTATGCATTAGCTCTTGTGTAAGAAGGATATTATCAGAGATCTTTCGGCCTGGCACAAATGCAGATTGATTGATACCAAGAGTTCCCAAACTTCCTTTTAATCGATCCGTGATAATCTTGCTTATGCATTTATAGATCACATTGCAACAAGAAATCGGCCTGTAGTCTAGAACTGAATCAGGAACATCTTTTTTCGGAATCAAGGCAAGAATAGTGTGATTAACCTGAGTTAGAATCTTTCCGTTTTCAAAAAATTGTAACACCGCATCAGTGACCTCATTACCCACAATATCCCACGCATGTTTAAAAAAAGCTGACGTATACCCGTCAGGCCCCGGAGCCTTATCCTCTCCAATACTGAACATGGCGTTTTTGACTTCCTGACGAGTAACTTGAGTAACCATTTGATCTGCAACCTCCCTGCTCAACACGTTAACGAAGAGATTATCCATGCTAACATTATCAACCGTACCATCGAACCCCAAAAACTCCTTATAGTGCGAGACTAGGACATCAGCAACATTATCACCTTCATGCCGAACTCCCATCCGATCCGTAATACTGCATATTTTAGTATGAGCATTTCTGGCTTTCACAGAATTGTGAAAAAACCGAGTATTAGAGTCTCCCACACGAAGCCATGTTACATTAGATTTATGTTTTAAGAAGCATTATTCATCGTAAACCGCTGATTGAAAGTCTTGAAGACATTGAGTCTCCATTTGCCGTAGCCGAACATCCAACGGGTTTTGATCAATCCGGCTCTGAATATCATCCAAAGATTTCCTCAACTCATTCACCCTAACATGTAAATTACCTTGGTTGAAAAGAATCTTCCTCAACATAGGTTTCAAATCCCTCATCTTCTTCACAACAGAAAGCATAGTGATACCTTCAACTGTTTTTATCCACTCATTTTGAACGGCCTCCTTAAATTCAGGTTTCGTCACAATGAAATTCAGAAATTTAAAAGGTCTCGGCTGATTCCCATATGAAGTCAACATTCTTAAAATGCACGGGGTATGGTCCGACACTCGAAACGGATGAAACAAAGCGAAAGCATCCGGAAATTGATCAATAAAAGAAACATTACCCATAATTCTATCTATCTTTTTAAGAAGACCCACTCCACTCTTAGGCTTTTGACTCCAAGTATATTGCAAACCATGAGCTTGAATATCAAATAATTCGGCTTGTTGAACACAATCATTAAATTCACGCATACCAATAGACAAATTGGAAGACCCAAACAATGAATCTTCAATATTGAGAGCCGAGTTGAAATCTCCCATCACCACCCACGGCTTATCGTGACAGAAAGCCATATGCTTACATAAATCATCCCAAAGACGTCTTCGATCTTGATACTTATTCTCAGCATAAACAAAAGAGCAAAAAAGAACCTTTTTGCTATCTTTAAAAATAACCTGAACAGAACGGAACTTGAAAAGCTCTATGCTCTCTCTCCTTTAGGCGATTTCTTGTTTCTTCATGAATCCTCATGTTTTTTGTTGTGATCTTATGCATAACAGTCTGTGATTGGAGTTCTGATCTGTCATAACTCTATAACGAACTTGTTAGCATTAGGGATCAGTTTAAAACTAGGGTTTTTCTTCATTCGTTGTTCATCGCCGCCCTAGTGATTATCTCCGATACCCTGATTTATTAACCTTATAGTATTGATTGCGGTTAACTGAGATTAATTTAGCTAGATCGATACTAGAGTTTAATCGATTCAGGGCAGAGGTTTTGATTCTAGGGTTAAAAGGATTAGGGTTTTTCGTTTATTGCTGACTGTTTGGTTTTTGGTTCTTCGTTTCATCGTGCATGGTGTGTTTCTTCTTTGGCTATTGTGAGAGTTGTGTTTCCTATTATGGATGATCGTAACAAAACTGGAGATAATAATCAGGGTGATCGTGGAAAGCCTCCATTGCAGTTTAAGGGTATTTCTAGCCGTACATTGAATATTGATGGTAAGACAACTTGTCCTCGCCGAGGGACGGTGATCTCAAACCAGGCTAATCCTAAGATGTTTAATGTTATCGATGAACTTGAGAAGGTTACGGTACCAGTCTCTATGGATAGTGTGAAATCGGATAGTTTGGGTATGGGAAATAATCCAAGTACAGGAGTAGGTCTTCATGGAGGTCAGCCAGAACATGGGAGCACGTCATCGTCCATGTCTTATGCAGATTCGCTTCTTGCGGACAAGACAAAGAAGGTAAACTTTCCCTCTCTGGCTAGTTCGAGTGTGCATGAGGGGTGTGATGTTGTGTTGCCGAGGGATTCTGTTAGGATGGTGCAAAACAAATTGGCTAACACGCTTTATGGCTATTTTTTGGGTGACCGAGTGGCTTTTCCGGTGGTTGAGTATTTTGTGAGGCTTAATTGGAAACAATATGGTCTACAAAAATCAATGATGAATGCAAACGACTTTTTCTTTTTCAAGTTTAATGATGACGTAGGTATGCGGAATGCTCTAAAAGTGGGTCCTTGGATTATTAGATCTCAACCTCTGATTCTCAATGAGTGGACTCCTATGACTAAGCTGGAAAAAAAGGAAGTAAAGAAGGTTCAGGTATGGGTGAAAATCCATGAAGTTCCACTTGCGGCTTATACAGAAGATGGACTTAGCTTAGTGGCTACAACCATTGGTGTTCCTAAGATGCTTGATACTTATACCACGACTATGTGTAATGAGGTGTGGGGTAGAAGTAGTTATGCTCGGGCGTTAATTGAAATTTCTGCTGAGAATGAGTTGAAAGAAGAGATTACTATAGCCATTCCAGAACTAGATGGGGAGGGGTTTGTGAAGGAGACCATGTATGTTGAGTATGAATGGAGTCCACTTTGATGTGCTTCTTGTTGTGTCTTTGGTCACTCGAATGAATCTTGTCCGAAGCAACCTAAGAAAATAGGAAGGGCTATGAATGATAATCAATATCGGAACAATGGGAACCAAGGCCGTTCGGGTAAGAAGTCTCCTGTTATTGATGAGGATGGATATATTGGGGTCTATGGTAAAAAGGCTGCTAAGAAAACTGGAATCCAAGTTAACAAGCAGAAATCGAAGTTCGAGTATAGGCCGGTGGTGGCTAAGCCGAAAGGGGAGATCAAATCAGGAAAAACCGTGAATAGGTTCGAATCTACTAACCCGTTTGATGTGCTGAATGAGGTGAATACGGAAGATAAGGATGGGAGTAAAAAGGTAGGAGATGATGGTGGGTTTTATGATTCAGATGATGATGAAGTTACTGAGGTTTATAATGAAACAAATGATTTTCTTCTCAAAGGTTCTCAGAAGCCGATCACAAATACAGGGGCAAGCACTCCTAACCAAGTTGTTTCTGATGATTAGTCTTGCTGCATGGAATATAAGGGGTTGAACCGCCCTCTGAAACAAAAGGAGGTTCGGCACATTGTAAAAGAGAGTAATCTGAGCTTCTGTGCTATTTTAGAGTCTCATGTTGATGTGGGTAATCTGAATAAAGTTTGTAAATCTGTTTTCCGTAATTGGGATTGGACGTCGAATGGTGGCCTTTGTGACAAGGGTACTAGGATCATTATTGGTTGGAATCCGGATGTGTTTGATGTTATGGTTCTGAATCAATCTTCTCAGGTGATACATGTTCAGATCAGGTTTAAGATTGATAAAAAGTTGATGTTTTGTTCGATAGTTTATGCGGCTAACTATTATGTTACTAGAAGAGATTTATGGCAACAACTTTCGATGCATAATGTGTTGGTTGGTAATCAACCGTGGGCTATCATGGGTGACTTTAATTCAGCTCTTAATATTGAAGATAAGTCCTTGGGAGCTTCTTCTATTTCGGCTGGTATGAGGGAGTTCCAGAATTGTCTTGATGATATTGAGGTTTTTGATATCAATCGATCGGGTCTTCATTTCACATGGAATCAAAAACCAAAGGAGGGTGCTGGGTTGCTTAAGAAAATCGATAGAGTGTTGGGGAATACACAGTTTGTGGTTGAGTATCCTAGCCCGGTTGCTTATTTCCATCTGTATAGGCTGTCGGACCATTGCCCTTGCATCCTCAAAATCCCTAAAGTGGAGGTCTGTAAACATAAATCCTTTAAGTTCGCTAATTTTTTGATTCACAAGCCTGATTTTTTAGATATTGTGAAACGGTCTTGGATTTTAAGTGTTGATGGTGTGCACCAGTTCCGGGTTGTAAAGAAACTCAGGTTGCTTAAGGGACCTCTTAGAGCTCTTCTATTTAAACAGGGTAATTTGCATCGGAAGGTTGTTGAGCTTCGATCTAAATTGGATGGTGTTCAAAGTTGTATAGATGCGGACCCGTCTAATGTTGACTTACGGGCTGAGGAGGCTTCTCTTACGTGTGATTATCAGGAAGCCTCATTGTATAAGGAACGGTTTCTTAAGCAAAAGTCAAAGGTGGATTGGTTACAAGCTGGTGATATGAACACGGCTTTTTTTCACTCATCTCTTAAAACTAGGAATCATCGAAATAGGATTGATGTCATTAAGGATTTGAATGGCGTTATGTATGAAGGTGAGAATGTTCAACTGGCGCTAGTGCAACACTATGAAAACTTTTTGGGTTGTCAGGGTGTTATTTCTATCAGTCCTTCGGCTGAGTTATTTGGTAATTCTTTGGATCCAGTTGTTGCTACCTATATGGTTCGTCAGGTTACGGCTGATGAGGTTAGAAAGGCTATGTTTTCGATTGGTGCTGACAAGGCACCAAGGCTAGATGGCTACTCTTCAGATTTCTTTAAGGGTGCTTGGTCGGTTATCGGGGAAGATGTGTCGAACGCTATTATTGATTTCTTTTCAACTGGTAAACTTTTGCGAGAATTAAACCATACTCTAATTGTTCTTGTGCCGAAAGTTGCTACCCCTTCGAGTGTTACAGATTACCGTCCTATAGCGTGCTGCAATGTTTTGTATAAGTGCATTAGTAAGATTCTGGCGGATCATCTTAAAGTGGCGCTAAATATGATTGTTAACGTTAATCAGTCGGCTTTTGTCCCGGGTCGGAAAATTTCAGACAATATCTTACTTACTCAGGAGCTCATGCACAACTATCATAGAAATGTGGGACCACCCAGGTGTGCTTTTAAAGTAGACATTCAGAAAGCTTACGATACCGTTGATTGGAGATTTTTAAGGAATGTGTTGCTGGGTTTTGGGTTCAATATTAAGATGGTGGATTGGATTATGACCTGTGTGTCTACCCCATCTTACTCTATTTGTGTTAATGGTAATGTCCATGGATATTTCAGAGGTAGACGTGGGTTACGGCAAGGGGATCCATTATCTCCGTATCTGTTTACGCTGGTTATGGAGGTTCTAACAGGTATCCTTCAACATGAAACAAAGATGGATTCTTCATTCAGGTTTCATAACAGATGTGAGAAGCAGCAGATTATTAACCTTTGCTTTGCAGATGATCTTTTTTATTTGCTAGAGGAGATATCGGCTCGGCGAAGTGTGTTATGGTGGCCCTTAATAGTTTCGCTAATATGTCAGGTTTGGTCCCTAGTGTCCAAAAGAGTACGATCTTCTTTTGTAATGTTCCACAACAGGTGAAGAATGCTATCCTAAATGTTATGCCATTTGTGGAAGGATCCCTCCCGGTTAGATATTTGGGAGTTCCTCTTATTTCCACAAGGCTTCTATATAAGGATTGTAGTGTCCTCGTTGAAGGTTTAGAGAAGCGTATTTCGAACTGGAAGAATAAGCTGCTCTCGTTTGCGGGGCGGTTACAGCTTATTTTGGCAGTCCTCTCTTCGATGCACATCTACTGGTCATCGGTATTTATTTTACCATCTCGGGTGACGCATGATCTTGAAGCTAGAATGCGTATTTTTTTATGGAGTCAAGATAGCTCGTATCAAAAAGGGAGGGCCAAAGTTTCCTGGAAGTCTATTTGCACCCCAAAGTATGAAGGAGGTTTGGGAATTAGACGGATTGGTGATGTTAATAAAGCTCTTATGGCTAATCATGTATGGAGTGTTATCACTAAACGGAAGTCCCTTTGGGTTGAATGAGTGCATGATTATAAACTAAAAGGTAAGAGTTTCTGGGTTGTAAAGGTTCCTACTAATTGTTCTTGGAGCTGGAGAAAAATTCTTCAGCTTCGGCCAATAATAAGAAACCATTTGTGGACGACGCTTGGGGATGGGATGTCGACATCAGCTTGGTATGACAACTGGTGTGCGTTAGGGCCGCTAGGTAATTTTTTGTCTCCCAGAACCATTACGAGAGCAGGATTCAGATTGGATAACTCTGTTGCGGGTATTCATTCAGGAGGTGTTTGGCAATGGCCCACGGCTTGGAGGGATTTGTTTCCTGTCCTTATTCAACTAGACCATGTCCACCCGGTTGTAGGTAAACGAGATATCCTTCAATGGCGGGTTGGTGATAATTTTTATGAGGTTTCGGCTTCACAGATTTGGGATTCTATTCGGTATAGAGATCAGGAGATCGAGTGGACTAAAGTTGTTTGGTTCGCTCATTGCATTCCGAGGCATTCTTTCTTATTGTGGCTGATTATGAGGAAGAAATTACTCACTCAAGATGTTATTCTTAGCTGGGAACTCACGAGGAGAAAAAACATGAATATGATGTGTTGCTTGCTTTGTTATGAGAACCATGATTCTCATAATCATTTGTTCTTTGAATGCAAATTCTCTTCGGAGGTTTGGGCTATGGTTCGAGTTAGAGCGAGTATGGATAGTGTTAATCCAAAGTGGGAGGATATTATTACATGCTTAATGGCCAGGTCTTGTTCTAAGTTAGCAGCCGATTATGTTAGCAGACTCTTGGTGGCGGCTAGTGCTTATTTTATATGGCAGGAACGTAATTCTAGACTGTTTAAAGACCAGCTGAGACCTCCGGAGCAACTTTATGAAGTGATTATCAAGACCGTACGATATAAGCTTATGGTAGTGAAGATGAAGCGGACGGATAGAGTTCGTAAACTTCTAGGTGAATGGGAGATTGCTGATGCTGATAATGATGGTGATGGCGGTTGATTAGTTTTTGTTTTCTTTTGTTTGTCGCTAGTTATGTAGTCTAGTTGTTGATTAGTCTGCTTGGTGTTTTCTGGTTTTTCTTGGGTTACAGTCATGGGGCATGTCTCATGATTGAACTAGTGTAGACCTCTCTACGCTACTTGTTTTATTTGGTTGTGAATATATAGAATCACCGGGGTAACCCTTTACCCAAAAAAAATAACCTGAACATGAATAAGTTGGTCTGATTGAAACAGGACCATAACATCAAACACATTAGGATTCCAACCGAGAATAATTCTTGTTCCCCGAGAGCATAACCCTCCATTAGACGTCCAGCACCAATTACGGAACACATACTTACACACTTTAGCCAACTTAGAGACATCTACATGAGATTCAAGAATTGCACACATATCTAGTTTGTTATCAGCAACAATAGAACGAACTTCACTTTGTTTCAGGGACCGGTTCAAGCCCCTAACATTCCAAGTCATTATAACCATTCAAACCGGGAGTGCTTTGCCCCCTCAGAATTAGTATGCTGGTCATTATTCATAAACTGTGCCATCTCAGTCGGAGTAACTTCCTTCACCTCATCATCAGTCTTCGGAGACCGATTGGTCTCAACATGCAGCCTCTCATTCTCAACATCTCTGATCTCCTCTCCATTTCCATCCACAGCTGCTAAAGCTTCAAAAGAATTCGCTGTTTTAATATGAATAGACCCCGAGCTATTGTCTTGCTTCGTTCCTGAAGTACACGCACCCGATCTATTTGCTTTTGGCTTGTAAACAAACTTTGGTTTCTGTTTTTTCTGCCCAACCCCAAACTTAGCAACCTTTCTCTTATCCGTGAAAAATCCTTCCTCATCCACCGTTACTTGCTTCTGGCTAACATTAACATTCTTAGGACAGTTTTGGTCATTATGACCAAAAAAGCAACAAGTAGCACAATGATGCGGCTTCCATTCATACTCAACTCTGACCTTTTCCATGATAAAACCATCATCCTCCAGCTTCGGTATAGCAACAACTATCTGATCCTTAAGAACATCATCTGCACTAACTTCAATCAAGGCTCTAGCAAAGCTGCTCCTACCCCAACTATCCGCACACATGTCCGCTGAGTAGCTATCCAGTCTTTTTGGTGTTCCAATTTTCGATGCCAGCAAGCTCAAACCATCATTCGTATAGATAGAAATAGGAACATTATGAAGCTTAACCCATATAGGAACCGACTTAATTCCTTCTTTTTTCAGACTGACTGAAGGCGACCAGATATTGAGAAAAATAGGAACTTTACGTATTAGCCAAGGCCCACCCTCAAGAACTTTATTCATACCTTCCTTTGTATCAAGTTTAAAAAAGAAAAAACCTTCAGCATTCATCATGACTTTAGCAAATCCAAATTTCGACCAAACATTTTTAACATAATACTCCACAACAGGAAACGGCAATCTGTTCCCCAGAAAATAACCAAATAGCACACTATCAAATCTGTCTTTAATCGTTTTAACTACCTCCCTCGGGATCACAATATCAGCTTCCTGATGAGTCTCCATCGTGTCCAGCTTCCTGAAGTTAACTTCACGATTAGACTTAGAATTCATCATCACCTTTTTAGCATAAGACACCTGGTTCTCCTGTTGTTTATCCGCATAAACATTCTCAACCGGAACAGTTATTTTCTCCAATTCATCAAGAACATTGAGAACTCGAGGCTCATTCAGATTATTCACGACAACTCCACGTCTCGGTGCCATCGTTTTGCCATCAATATTCAGTATTTTACTCCCCAAACCCTTCAGCACGGTCGGCGGCTTCCCATACAAATCACGGTATTCAGCATTCAAAGATGGAGGTTTCCCAAATATTTCATTGATATCAGGCGGTTCAGTATTCATCTTTGTATCAAATTAATCACATGCAGACGTAAAAAAGCAGCAGAAACAGATTACGGAGACAGCAACAGAAACCCTAATCAGCCGACAAAACAAATCTCTCCTAAAAACGAATGAAACAGACTCCGAAACTCCAAGAAAAAACAATCAGCAATCTACCAGCGAAACCTGACCAAACCCTAGACTAGCAAAACCCCTAACTTGTGATTCTCACTAGATCATATAGAATGATTAATAAAAGAATCAACCACGCTATACAATAAGATCAAACACAACAAGTTAAGGAGCGATTGAAGGAAAAACAGGAAAACCCTAGATTAGATCGTTCCCTAGATTGCTAACGAGTTCGTTATGGATCATTTGAATAATCAAACACCAATCACAGACTGTTATACAAAAAGATCACGAAGAAACCTAGGATTGCAAGAAGAACAGAATCGCCTGGCTAGAGAGAGAAACTAGGGTTTTCTGGTTTACTTTCATGGGGCATGTCTCATGATTGAACTAGTGTAGATTCTCTACTATTTATAAATAAATCTTTTATTTACATTGCAATGTATTTATGTGGTTGCATGTATAAACAACATATCTCTTACAATACCGACAATCAAGGAATCGTATCCCTTGTAAAGCAAACTACCCCCAAAATTTTTTTTTCCATCTTATGATCTCTTGCGTTTCCACGAAATTCCTAAGTACCCGTTTATTCTAAGGAAACGAAGTACAAGGCGCAAGTTACAACACGAGACGAATACCCAAAGTACCACTATAAATCCTTAATAAGGGTACTTAAGGATATTTCCGTAAATCCTAAAATTTTTGTGTTCCTTAATTCGAATATTACGTTTCTTTGAAAAAAAATCGAATTTTGGGAGATCATCCTATCTTTTCAGATAGATCCCAGAGGACATTGAAGTCCAGCGACTGGTTTTTTGGTGTACTTTGAATATCCATATTCAATCACTAACAAGTTAATAACAAATTAATAACTGAGTTAAGCAACTATGTGATTATGTGCTTATGTGTTCCCTTTTATGTTTTTGGTGTAATCCAAGTTTTTGTTATCTAAAATCCTTAATGGACTTCTATGTTGTAGTTAAGCCCCTTGGGTTATAAAGTACTACTCCATAATTAGACCCCTTGAGTGGTCTAGTTAAACAGATTGATCCAAAAATCTGGTTAGGAACATCATGTGATGATATAGCTGAAAGGACTCCTTGGTGGCCTAATTAAAAAGATCATTTGTCGATCTAATTAAAAGGACCCTATGGTAGTCTAGTCACCCTCATCACAGGTTTGATTTTTCTTTCCCTAAACATTACAAGACAAACTGTGCGGACTGTGCAAGGAATTACGTAATTATGGATGCATACATAATTATGGAATTTAGTGCACAGAAACCACAGCGAGCTTTGTCATGTGCCTAGAAGTTAACTCTATTCATTTCCGTTTCTGAGGAAGCACCCGTTGAAAATCACTCCGTTTGTTCATTTTCGTTTCTGAAGATTGCCCGTTGAGGAAATGAATATCCGTTTGATTATCCTTTTCATTTCCATTTCTGAGGAAGCACCCGTTGAAAATGACTCCGTTTGTTCATTTTCGTTTCTGAAGATTGTCCGTTGAGGAAATGAATATCCGTTTGATTATCCTTTTCATTTCCATTTCTGATGAAGCACCCGTTGAAAATGACTCCGTTTTGATCTAGAAGTATATGTGAGAAAAAACCCTATGCTCTCTCTCCTTTGGGCGATTTTCAGTTCATCATGAATCCTAAGTTTTTCTTTGTGATCTTTTGCATAACAGTCTGTGATTAGAGGTTTGATCTTTCAAAACTCTATAACGAACTAGTTAGCATTAGGGATCGATCTAAAACTAGGGTTTCTTTCTGTTTTTTTTTTCAATCGCCACTTTAGATTTAATTCTGAAACCTTGATTTATTAAACTGGCTGTTGTTGATTGCGGTTAACTGAGATTAATTTAGCTAGATTGATACTCTGGTTTAATCGATTAAGGGTTGAGGTTTTAATCTAGGGTTTAAAGGATTAGGGTTTTGCTTTTCTTCCTTGTCGATTTCATCTGGTGTGGCATTGGTATTGTGCATGGTTGTTTGCTGTTTTGGTTCAAGTGAGAGTTGACGGATTAGGAATGGATGATCGTAACAAACCTGATGACTCTGCAAAGGGTGATCGGGGTAAACCTCCTTTACCTTTTAAGGGTTTGGCTAGTCGGGTGGTGAATATTGATGGGAATCCATTGCTTCCTAGGAGAGGTGTAGCACAATCGGAGCCTAAGAGAATTAATGTCATCGACGAATTAAACAAGATCACAGTTCCGGTTTAGTTGCCACCGGAATTCTATGGTATGGAGAATAAGTTGGCTGGAAGTGAAGGGGTTCAGGTATCTTCTGTGGATCAGGGTAGTACCTCTAAGCCGATATCTTATGCGGAATCCGTTGTAATCAATAACCCTATGGTAAACTTTCGTTCTTTTGCAAACTCGGATGTGCATGATGGCTGTGATGTTGTCCTCCCTAGGGAGTCGGTTCGGGTGGTTCGAGATAAACTGGCAAACACTCTATACGGGTATTTTCTAGGGGATCGGGTTGCGTTTCCAGTTGTAGATTACTATGTAAGAAACAATTGGAAGAAATATGGTTTGGAAAAGACAATGATGAATGCAAATGGCTTTTTCTTTTTCAAGTTCAAGGATGAAGATGATATGTTGAATGTGGTTAAGGATGGCCCTTGGATAATAAGGTCGCAACCTTTGTTTCTTAATAGCTGGACTCCAACGACAAAATTGGAAAAGAAAGAGGTAAAGACGGTCCAAGTTTGGATTAAAATTCATGAAGTTCCTTTAGCCGCATACACGAAAGATGGTCTTAGTTTAATTGCCACGACGATTGGGGAACCTAAGATGCTAGATTCGTTCACCACGTCTATGTGCATGGATGCATGGGGTAGAAGTAGTTATGCAAGGGCATTGATAGAAATTTCGGCTGACAAAGAGTTTCGTGAAGAGATTACAATGGCAATACCAGAACCTGAGGGAGAGGGGTTCATAAAGGAAACGATGTATGTCGAGTACGAATGGAGCCCCCATAGATGTGCAACATGTTGCGTGTTTGGTCATTCTTCTGAGACTTGTCCGAAACAGCCTATGAAAACGAGGAAAACCTTTCAGGAGGATTATAACCGGAATATTCAAAAGCAGAAACCAGCTAAGAAAGTCCCGACTATGGATCAAGACGGTTATATAGGTGTGTATGGCAAGAAGGTAGCGAAAAGGGTTGGAGTCCCTGTGAACAAACAGAAGTCTAAGTTTGAATACCGGCCTGTGGTACCGAAACCAAAGGGTGACAATAATAGAGCTTCATCGTCTAACATGGTAAAGTCTTCTAATCCTTTTGATATTCTGAATGATGTGGATGCGGATACGGGAGAGACCCAAAAGCCGTCAGATTTGGAGGATGAGGAAAAGGACGATGATGAGGTAGAGGAAGTGTATAATGAAATGGATGAATTCATGACACGTGGGTCAAAAAATATGAACAGCAACAAAGGAGCAAGCACTCCTGATCAACAGGTTCATAATGATTAGTTTAGCGGCGTGGAATATTAGGGGGTTGAACCGCCCTCTGAAACAAAAGGAGGTTCGGCAAGTGGTCAAGGAAAACAATTTGAAATTTTGTGCTATTTTAGAGTCTCATGTTGATGTCAACAACCTGGGTAGAGTATGTAAGTCAGTTTTTCGTAACTGGGATTGGACTTCTAATGGGGGCCAGTGTACGAAGGGTACTCGAATTATTCTTGGGTGGAACCCGGATATATTTGATGTTATGGTTTTAAATCAGACTTCTCAAGTTATGCATGTTCAAGTTTTTTTCAAGTCTGATAAGAAAATGTTCTTTTGTTCGATAGTTTATGCTGCAAATTACTATGTATCCAGAAGGGAATTGTGGCAACATCTGTCTATGCATAAGCCAATTGTTGGAAGTAAGCCTTGGGTCATAATGGGTGATTTTAACTCAACTCTTAATCTCGAAGATCAGTCGATGGGGACTTCATCTATCTCGGTTAGTATGCGAGAGTTTCAGGATTGTATTAATGATATTGAGGTTTTTGACATCAACCGTTCAGGATTTCACTTTACTTGGAATCAAAAGCCTAAGGAAGGAATAGGTTTGCTAAAGAAGATTGATAGGGTGCTGGGTAATACGGCTTTTGTGGTTGATTATCCGAGTTCGGTGGCTGTTTTTAACTCATATAGGCTTTCGGACCATTGCCCATGCATCCTAAGGATCCCGAAAAATGGAGAGGTTAAGCGGAAATCTTTTAAATTTGCAAACTTTTTGGTGTTTAAACCAGAATTTATTAAGATTGTACAAAAATATTGGGAGACGAACATTGATGGTGTTCATCAGTTCCGAGTTGTCAAGAGGCTTCGCTTGTTAAAGTCTCCATTACGAGCACTTTTATATCAACAAGGAAATCTCCATCGTAAGGTTATTGAGCTTCGAACTAAACTGGATTCTATTCAGCAATGTATAGATGTTGACCCGTTAAACGTGGAGCTTCAGAATGATGAGTCAAAGGCTACTAATGCTTATCAGGAAGCATGCTTGGATGAGGAACGATTCCTTAAACAAAAGTCTAAAGTGGACTGGTTGTGTTCGGGTGATATGAACACGACATTCTTCCATTCGACGTTAAAAATAGGAATCATAGGAGTCGGATTGATGTTATTAAAGATGCCGATGGGATTGAGTATGAGGGGGACCATGTTCATTCGGCTCTAGTCAAGCACTATGAGAAGTTTCTGGGCGGTCAGGATGAGATGTCGCTAATTCCCACTCCCGATTTGTTTTCTGATAAATTGCAACCGGAAGTGGCTAGTTATATGGTTCGTCAAGTTACGGAGGATGAGGTGAAGAATGCTATGTTATCGATTGGTATTGATTAGGCTCCGGGTCCTGATGGGTACACTTCAGCGTTTTTTAAAAATGCTTAGCCTATTATTGGGCATGATGTGTCTTTGGCTGTTATGGATTTTTTTCTCTACGAGTAGAATGCTTCGTGAGCTGAATCACACCCTCATTGTTCTTATTCCTAAAACAGCTACGCCAGCTTATGTCACAGATTATCGGTCAATTGCATGTTGCAATGTGCTTTATAAATGTATTAGTAAGATTATTGCCGATCGAATCAAAGCGGCGTTAAATGGGATTGTGAGTGTTAATCAGTCTGCTTTTGTTCCAGGTAGGAAAATTTCTGATAACATCCTTCTTACTCAGGAATTAATGCACAACTATCATAGAAATTCGGGCCCTCCTAGGTGTGCATTCAAAGTTGACATCAAGAAAGCGTATGATACCGTGTACTGGAGTTTTCTTAAATCAACGTTACTTGGGTTTGGGTTCAATAGTCGGATGGTGGATTGGATTATGGTTTGTGTGGGTACTTCATCTTTCTCGGTTTGTGTTAATGGTAATGTTCATGGATACTTTAGAGGCCAACGAGGGTTAAGGCAAGGGGATCCCATTTCCCCATACCTTTTCACTCTTGTTATGGAGATTTTGACGGCTATTCTGAAACGTGAAACTATGATTGATTCTTCGTTCAGATTTCACAACAGATGTGAGCGTCAGCAGATTATAAATCTTTGCTTTGCGGATGATCTTTTCATGTTTGCTAGAGGTGATGTGAATTCGGCTAAATGCATTATGTCTTCTCTTACCATATTCTCCAACATGTCAGGTTTAATCCCTAGTATTCCGAAGAGCACGGTTTTCTTTTGCAATGTTCCTACTAATGTTAAACAAGCTATTCTTAATATTTTACCATTTGTGGAGGGTTCGCTTCCGGTTAGATACTTGGGAGTTCCATTAATTTCTTCAAGACTTCTCTATAAAGATTGTAATGTCCTTATTGAGAAATTGGATAGCCGTATTATGAGCTGGAGAAATAAGCTTCTGTCATTTGCAGGGAGGTTGTAATTAATATTGTCGGTTCTCTCATCGATGCATATATACTGGTCCTTTGTGTTTATACTTCCGGCTCGGGTAATTCGGGACCTGGAGGCTAGAATGAGGAATTTTTTATGGTCTCAAGATGCTTCGTTTCGTAGAGGTAAGGCGAAAGTTTCATGGAAATCTGTTTGTCTTCCAAAATTTGAAGGGGGTTTGGGCATTAGGCGTATTGGTGATGTGAACAAAGCGCTTATGGCAAATCATATTTGGAGCATTATCACTAAACGTAAATCTCTCTGGGTGGACTTGGTGCATGATTACAGACTAAAGGGTAAAAGTTTTTGGGTTAGTAAGATGCCGACTAATTGTTGCTGGAGTTGGCGTAAACTTCTTCAATTGCGGCCGATTATGAGAGCCCACTTTAGTTCTCGGCTTGGGGATGGTAGAAGGACATCGGCCTGGTACGATTCTTGGTCCGATTTGGGTCCTCTGGGCAATTTTTTATCACCACGGACTATAACAAATGCAGGTTTTAGACTGGAGGATTCGGTTGCTGATATTAACATGAATGGTTCGTGGTTATGGCCAATGGCTTGGCGTGACTTATTTCCTGTGCTTATACAATTAGATCAAGTCCATGTAGTAGATAATAAAGCTGATAGTATACAATGGAAAAATGGGGATGTTGTGTCAGAAGTTTCGGCTTCAAATATTTGGAATACGGTTCGATATAGTGATTTGGAGGTGGGGTGGAGTAAGATTGTCTGGTGTGCGCATTGTATTCCGTGACACGCGTTTTTCTTGTGGTTGATTATGAGGAAGAAATTATTAACTCAAGATGTTATCCTTCAATGGGATTTATCGAGAAGAAAGAATATGAATATGATGTGTTGCTTGCTATGCTATGAAAACCATGATTCTCATGAACATCTATTTTTCGAGTGTAAGTATTCATCAAAGATTTGGAATAGTGTTCGTCAAAAAGCCGGTATGTATGATCTTGCCCCTAAATGGGAGGAGATTGTCGAATGGCTTATGGATTGTGCAAACTCAAAATCGGCATCTAACTATGTGAGCAGAATTTTGGTGGTGGTTGCGGCTTACTTTTTTTGGCAAGAACGGAATGCTAGGTTGTTCAAGAATCAAGTGAGGCCTCCGGATCAATTATGTCAAATTATCATTAATACTGTTTGGTATAAGCTTATGGGTGTTCGGCTGAAGCGGACTGATAATATGCTGAAGCTGTTGCGTGAATGGGATATTCAAGATGGAGATCGCTCAGATGATGGTGGCTGAGTAGTTGTTTTTGTTTTCGAGTGTTTCTAGTTCGTAGACTAGTTGTTTTGTTATTCGTATGTTTTGTTTTTGTGGTGCTACATTCATGAGGCATGTCACATGTTTGAACTAGTGTAGATTTCTCTACACTACTTGTTTTGGTTTGGTTGTGAAATAGAATCACCGGGGTAACCCTTTACCCAAAAAAAAGAAAATGACTCTGTTTGTTCATTTTCGTTTCTGAAGATTGTCCGTTGAGGAAATGAATATCCGTTTGATTATCCTTTTCATTTCCATTTCTGAGGAAGCACCCGTTGAAAATGACTCCGTTTGTTCATTTTCGTTTCTAAAGATTGTCCATTGAGGAAATGAATATCCGTTTGATTATCCTTTTCATTTCCATTTCTGATGAAGCACCCGTTGAAAATGACTCTGTTTGTTCATTTTCGTTTCTAAAGATTGTCCGTCGAGGAAATGAATATCCGTTTGATTATCCTTTTCATTTCCATTTCTGATGAAGCACCCGTTGAAAATGACTCTGTTTGTTCATTTTCGTTTCTGAAGATTGGCCGTTGAGGAAATGAATATCCGTTTGATTATCCTTTTCATTTCCATTTCCATTTCTGATGAAGCAACCGTTGAAAATGACTCCGTAAGTTCATTTTACGTTTGTGAAGATTGTTCGCTGAGGAAATGAATCCCCGTTTGTTTACTCCTTCATTTCTGTTTCTGAAGAATACTCGTTGAGGAAAATGACTCCGTCTGTTCATTTTCGTTTCTGAAGATTGTCCGTTAAGGAAATGACAGGATTATGCCTTGTATATCTGGTGGTTACGTGACACAAAGTGTCAGATGGACTCCTACGAATAAATTTCGGGACGAAATTTCCTAAAGTAGGGGAGACTGTGACACCTGGGTTTGTTCATTTCTGAGGAAGCACCCGTTGAAAATGACTCCGTTTGTTCATTTTCGTTTCTGAAGATTGTCCGTTGAGGAAATGAATATCCGTTTGATTATCCTTTTCATTTCCATTTCTGATGAAGCACCCGTTGAAAATGACTCCGTTTGTTCATTTTCGTTTCTGAAGATTGTCCGTTGAGGAAATGAATATCCGTTTGATTATCCTTTTCATTTCCATTTCTGAGGAAGCACCCGTTGAAAATGACTCCGTTTGTTCATTTTCGTTTCTGAAGATTGTCCGTTGAGGAAATGAATATTCGTTTGATTATCCTTTTCATTTCCATTTCTGATGAAGCACCAGTTGAAAATGACTCTGTTTGTTCATTTTCGTTTCTGAAGATTGTCCGTTGAGGAAATGAATATCCGTTTGATTATCCTTTTCATTTCCATTTCCATTTCTGATGAAGCACCCGTTGAAAATGACTCTGTTTGTTCATTTTCGTTTCTGAAGATTGTCCGTTGAGGAAATGAATATCCGTTTGATTATCCTTTTCATTTCCATTTCTGATGAAGCAACCGTTGAAAATGACTCCGTAAGTTCATTTTACGTTTCTGAAGATTGTTCGTTGAGGAAATGAATCCCCGTTTGTTTATTCCTTCATTTCTGTTTCTGAAGAATACTCGTTGAGGAAAATGACCCCGTCTGTTCATTTTTGTTTCTGAAGATTGTCCGTTAAGGAAATGACAGGATTATGCCTTGTATATCTGGTGGTTACGTGACACAAAGTGTCAGATGGACTCCTACGAATAAATTTCGGGATGAAATTTCCTAAAGTAGGGGAGACTGTGACACCGGGGTCACTGCGACCATCAAACAAATACCAAGCCAATGAAATATTGTATTTCATACTTGGGATCTGTATAAATATGTGTATCTTTTGCACATATCAACTCTTGTTCGATTTCAAGCTCTAAATCGCTTTCTAGAAGGTTATACGCGTGCTGATGCGTAAATATAAACAGTTTAATGCAACGAACACTCCGGAATAGTGAAATAGGCTTAACATACCTTAAATAACCTTTACATAACTTAGAAATAAGTTTTGAAGGCTTTGGTATGGCAAAATCAAGTTAAATCGCTTACAGGGACTAAACTTGACAAACCGCGAAAGTATGCCAATTTGAACTGTAACGAACATTCCGGAACATAACCATAAGTTAAACATACCCTAAATATCCTTTACATAGCTTAGAAATAGGCTTTGAGGGGTTCGGTGTGCTAAAATAAACTTTTTGGTCTGAATACATCCTGAATACATCCGGACCTCCAAAAATTGCACAAGTTTGCACTTTCGCGCATAACTTACGTTCTGAATACATCCGGACCTCCAAAAATTTATGTAAGCACTAAAACATTTTATTTTAATGTTTGGCATAAGAAAAATCCATTTGTCGCGTCATTTGGATCGTTTTTCGCGCTTATGCGCATTCCGTCGTAATTAACCGAACAACGCGATCGTACGGCCAAACGAACCGACACCCGAGATATTTTTGAACACATTTTAAGTTCCCTATACTTTAACTTCATTTTAGAGCTTTGAAATGGGGTGAACGGGCCTTAAACATGTCGGAAATGGCTCAAAACACTAACAGGGACCAAAAGTGTAATTCTGTGAAACTAGGTCCTTGCGCACCTCAACACTCTGAGTGTTACGGTGCGCAAGCAGGGGCCAGATGCAGTAACTTGTTTTTAACAGCCTGTTTCCAGCCCTTAAACACCCCCAAAGGCCAATGCCACTTGTCAATAACTGGTGGTGGGAGCAAAATGAGCTACCATAACATTCCGACAAGTGTACGGGTGAGATCAAGGCACGTTATTCGATAAACGATCCTAACGGTTGTCCATTTACTATAAATACCCATCCATCCCCATTGCAAAACCCACTTGAAATCTGAGTTTTTCTCTAAGTGGTTGTGTTTATACACTTCCTACCTGAGATTACTTGGAAATCAATATTGCGGGGACCCTTTGTAAGTGTTCCTTCATTCTTTTTTCGCTTTTCTAGTCCGAAAGTCGAACTATGTTTGACTTTCTGCATTGACCAGTTTATGGTCGATGCGAAGTTCGTTTGAACTTCATAACGTGAGCGTGATCACAATGGTTATAGTCCTTAGTGACTATACCTACTGATTACCACGTTATCAAGGCTCAGTGACGAGTCGTAGTTTCGGCCAGAATGCGTATTCTTGCGTATTTTGTAACCAAACTACTCTTGGGTATCTAAACTGTTTGTTTTGATACCAAACCTGTTTTCTAAACTTAGTTAAGCATGTTTTAACATGCTTAGCTCGTCACTTTTAGTTTAGTGCTTATATAGGGTCGTAAGGTAAGCGATCTAAACAATCGCTTATACTTTCGAACATGACCCGTTTGGTCGATCATTAGGATCCGACCAAACACATTAGGTGACCATAGTATATAGGGAATAACCTTCCGAGGTTATACCTTATGGTCACATCATTTGAATAGTTGTATTGTGACAACCCTCAAATTCCATGTATTCCGTACAATTTATTAATGACAATTAAAGTGCTTGACGACTGTGTGGAATCACTTAACTGCTTTCTGATATCTGTGTTATGCTTACACGTATTTGTTAATATACTAATAGTGTACAGAAAGGTCACTAAATAGTCCGTTATATTTTCCTAAGTGTTAGAAATTAAAAACGTTACAAAAATATACATATAGGACGCTTTGCGGATTAATTAAGCAGTTTAACGGAACAGTATCAAACCGAACAACCGGACTTTACCCGGAACATAAAAATATTGTTAATGACATTGTTTTTCTTTTCTGAGCCAGTTAGGGTCCCCGAATACCCTAACACCCGTTATATTTCTTAGCACACCAATAACTAATTTTAATCCCTAACTAAACCCACTAGTTGCTAACTATCTAGTTGGAAACAAACTATAACCCTTCCCCCCTTTTTGAGAAACTTGGTGATGGGGGGACACCCCCACACACTTCTTAAATATTTTATTAATCTTGTTTAGTATCAAGGTGACACATTGTATAGTGGACAATAAGGATTATGGATTATAAGTATGTTTAGGGGATTACCCTTCTCTTTCATAAAATCACCAACATCAAACTTCTTTCTTTTCTCTCTTCCTTTACCTACGGCTCCACTAATCTTCTACCATCTCACCATCATTCAACTTTCATACAACCATTTATTACATACACAAAGGTGTTAGAGCTCATACGAGGAGACCCGGTGTTTACGGAATCGCAAGGACCTCTCTACGACGCTATTAACCAACCCGTTTTCCGTCTAGTTTCCTCCCTAGCCTTGAGCTAGTAGTAAGTGACTCTAAACGCCTTCTTGATCTTGTCTAGAGTGGTTAATAAGAGATTTGTCGGTTAAAAATTATGAATATATAAGATCAAAGTCTAAGAGTTTACTAAAGTGATGAACAAGGTGGTTAATGGATGAATATTAGTGTAAATCATGTAGATCTTGTGTGATTATGATTATTGGTTGACTATTTGATGTTTTGCTGGTTAGTATTGATGTTTAATATTGTTGTGATTAATAAATCTGCTAACGGAAATCAATCGAACACGAACTAGGAGGTTATAGACTGAAAACAACTTGCTGATGTGTATTTTCAGCCGCCTTTAACAGGCTGTAAACAGACCGTAACTTAACAAAAAATGTATTTTCTGAAGTCTAGGTTTACGTACTATGAAATACGGTTCTAATGGCACCGGAATCGTAATTTTTGGACTTCATTTACTATTTTTAAAGCATCATTTCGTAACAGCAGCTAGAGCTGTATTTTTCTGCTGAAATTATATGTTTTGTTTTCTGCCATAACGTGGGTTCCGTGTAGAGTTAGATCATGAAAATTTTACTGTAGATGAAAACTGTAGCATTTGTAATTACCCCACTGGAATTTCGTAAATCGGACTTACGATGAATTTTTAATAAATTGTTTCGTGGACTGTGGTCAGAAAGAGATAAATCTGAGTTCAGTCCCGAATATGAATTTTTATAAAATATTGGTGATGAACCGAACCCCGATATTTTTACACAATAAAATATGGAACGTTTAAGACATTCTGTAAAAATTTGGGAATTTTTGGAACATGTTAACTATTTTATTAAAATCCCCGAAAACAGCCCAGCTTCGAGTATAAAAGCTGAAACGACATAAGTAGTGATTTGCGTGTCTAAATGTCGAGTATGCTATCTGTGAATGATCTAACATGTTATATGTGTTATATGCATTATTGTATGTTTGCTTATGAGTGGGGAATGGATGGGAAGTATATATGGGCGTAAATCGTTAAAGTGTGTGCCTGTTATGTGGTAGAAGTAATGTGCAAATAAACCGTACGTAGGATACGTGTTATGCATGAGAAACTGATTGTTATCCGTACCTTATTAGGACGCGATTGACCGACCTTGACTGTTAACTATATTGAGAATCTAACCGAGCAAACCGAGGTGAGTTCACACACTTTCTAAGGCATGGGATTCCCGGTGGTTTGGGAATGGGTTAAAGAACTAAAACTAAATCTACATATCCTCCTTGGGTAGGATATGTACGGCCATCCTCCATAGATTGGATGCCATTATTAATCCTACGAATTCTCCTGGTGCAGAATACGTACGTTGTGGTCCTCCTGGTGCAGGACAACAACCTTAAAACTAGCTAGACAAAACTCTATCATGAAGTCCCTCAATTTATATCGACTTAATCGCCGAGGCCAATGGCGAGCGGGTCATTAGTTAATAGCGCTATTAGGTTTAACAAACCTCACACCGTGCCAGTCGGACGGGCGTGTACTAATGGACTATGGCAGACTGTCAGTGATGATAGACACTGATATAGGGCACAACTTATTTGCGTAGCAGTCGATATCATTCCGTCTAGTAGTTCAAACGGGGAAAACCCCCACTGATCATGGTTATGGATTGGGTAAAGAAAAAGAGAAATGGTTAAACATACTTTCAACTACGGGGTAACCCCCACGGCAAATAAGCCAACGAAAGTCAAACCACGTTTTCAGAAACAACTTAAAACTAAACAACCAAACGTGAACTCACTCAACTTTGTTGTTGACTCGTTGTTACATGCCTTACAGGTCGCTAAATGCTTGGAGCTTGCACTTGAAGGAGTCGTTGTGGTGTACGGACTGTTATGTTCCGTGCTTAATGTTTAAATCCTTATGAACTTACTAAACTAGCGTTTTGAAACTTTAACTTATGAACTATGGACTTATGCTTTTGAACTCACGTTTATGCTTCCGCTGTTTAAACCAAACAAGGTTAACTAGCTTTGGTCACCAATCGTATTATGTTTGGTTTTATTTACTTAATTGTGTTGTTCAATATGATTGGTGGCTCGATCCTGGTCATGTCACGCCTCCAAGCGGTGATACTCCGCGTGTGGATTTTGGGGGTGTGACATGTATGATAGGTAGTATATATGCCTTAGGTAAATTACCAAAATGCCCTTTTGATGCCAAAATTCATTTTAAGCATATGTAACATAACTTTTGGTATCTAAACTGATTTGGTAACAATATTAGACATGTTAAGGCATATTTTACTTATCATAGGACTAGTTAGGCATTCCGAACGCGTTTCACGCGAACGACGCGTTAAAGTAGCATAAGCTACCTAAACGGGTCGTAATGGGTCGTAAGCACTTAGGTTAGGTTTCATTTTAGTATGTGGGCTTTGCTAAACCATATTACACAAGTCTCCATACTCGTTTGGTTTACGAACCCTCATTCTATCCGATCTTCCAATTTAGGTCCGGTTTATTAATGTAGTTACCTATATTAGGTGTCGTTTGATATCCGTGATCTCTAGCATTGTTTGGTTGTCACTCAAGGACTACTGAGCAATCTCAAGTGATTACATAGACCCCTCTTTTACTGTTTTCCAAACTGTTTCGGGGTGAAACACATGTGCCTACTTGTTACTTTCATGCTTTCCCGTTTTCACATCATATACTTGCTATGTTTATTAGTACATTTATAGTACATGATTTCAATACATTTTATGCTATGTATGCCCATTGTGTGCATACTTAGTACATCACTTTACAATACATTTTATGCTATGTATGCCCATTGTGTGCATACTTAGTACATCACTTTACAATACATTTCATGCTGTGTACGCCCATTGTGTGCATACTTAGTACATTGTTTTACATTACACTTATGCTATGTTTGTCCATTACGTGCATACTTAGTACATTGTTTTACATTGCATTTCTGTTGCATATGCTCATCCAGCATATGAACACATTATACTACATTTTGAACCGTTGTAACCATTTGACTATGTGAACCGTTGTAACCCTTTGATTATATGAACCGTTTATAACTATTGAACCGTGTGAACCATTTGTATCTGTTGACATGATTTACATTTGACGATAGACATTTGACTATACATAAACATTTCTACAATTGTTAAACATTTCATCTTGATGGTTGGGTTTGAGTAAGTGATTTAAGTAACGAGGCGTATGTAATATGATACAAGCACGGTGGATACGCCGCTGGTACTTCCTATATATAAGTGTTTGTATGATATCACATATTGTAGCGTTATTTGAATCATTTCAATTTGAGACATATAACATTTTATACAAATGACATACTTTTCACAAGACATTGATTTACAAACAACTTATCTTATACAAACTCATTTTACATGGTTATTCATTTAACCATACATTATTCTCTTATTTATACATATCATCTGATCTTATCGTTTTTCAAATGATTTACAAGACAAAGCAAATTACAAGGTTCATGACTAAACATTTTTCTCAAACATAAGTCATGAATCCTGTTTTCACAAAACCTATGTATCTCACAGGCATTTTTATGCTGACGTACCTATTTTCACATGTGTTTTCAGGAGATGATGCATAGGACTTATCAAGACATACTTAGGCGGACCTGTGCCTTAGTGACTTAAAACGAGACAAGAACTAGTTAATTTATGTTATGTACTCTTTGGTTCTTGTTTAAAACAATGTAAACTTTCATGTTTGATTAATAAAACGAAACTTCAATTGCCATGGATTTGAAACAATTAATTCTGTTACAACACTCCCCGATGTTTCCGCCACGTTTTGTATGTTCTATGTGGTCGGGGTGTGACAAGCATATTGATTCCGTTGTCAGTTCAGTAATCATAGTCAACATTAACATTACTACACTAAACGTTATTACACTTAGCCAAATAATTACACATCACATGTACAAATTATGATCAACACAGGGTTATCAAACAAGTGATTCATAGGAAAGGGACCTTGAAATCTCGGGATGTCACATCATCCCCAACTTGAAAGAAATTTCGTCCCGAAATTTGATAAGTGATCCCAAATGGCAAAATGTTAACTCAGATTGACTGTGGATTTTCTGCGGGTACCACATCATACCCAACATGAAAGGGAATTTCGTCCCGAAATTCGACAATGATATCAGAAGTTGAAACAACCGTTAGAACAATCGAGGATACTGAAGCTTACTCCGATCATTATGTTCTCGCGTCTTGAGTTTCAACGGACTCTCACGATTGTCATACGACTTATGCTAACGAACCTTGACTTCCTGGTCCAAGGTTTTCGATAAATACCACTGGTCAGTTACCCTAAGGCTCTGGTAAAGGTATCACAAGTGTTTCATCGGACAAACACTGCCTTAGATTCGAGGCATAAATATCATCGCGAACGTTATCTAATTTCGTCAGTTAACTCGAGTTTGTGAGCCATGTCACCGATTCGTTCCAGAAATCCAAATGTTCCAGCGTACCGCAACTAAGCTTGCCACGTTTCCTATAGTTTCGATCATAATATGTTCGCCCACAGCGAACTCCCAGTGTTTCCGCCAAACGACTTCCGATCTAATTAATCTTCCCAAGAGTTTCAAGTACAAGTCCTGGACCTTCGATTACGTTGTCCCCCAATTTAATCCAACAATGAGATTAGCGTTACTGTCCATGTGATGTCTCAAACACGGCTGTATGCATACTAACACGGTAACAGCTGCAGTAAAACTTCTCCCAAAGATAAGTGTCCTTCCCAAATGTTTACTAAGGTCAATCACGCACATGCTCACGACATGTCTTCATGTATTCAGATGGTTCGTTACTCTGCTCGGTTGCCCTACAGTGATAAGCAATGCTCATGTCTAGGTGTGAGCCAAGGGTGTGTGTATTGCCTGCCTTAAATCAGGTATAGCTCAAAATCAACGGTAACTGGAGTTAGCACCTCGTGCCTATAAGCCGTCTCTTCTAGAGGAATCTTTACAAGCTGAGAAGACTCGTCAGTTCCCATGACTGCAAGAAGGTGTGCTAGTTACATGCGGCGATCAACGATCATCCATGTGTTACTATTTCCGTTTCGAGTTGTAAGTAGACTAGTGACTAAATTCATATCAGTCTGCTCCCATCTTCCTTATGGGTGTTGCCGGTTCCTGATACTTCCTCGCCTTGACTTTTCCACAAGTCAAACGTCATACACATACATTGCTTGGCGGGTTTTCATGCCCAATCATTAATACAAGATTTACCGACCCAAACATCCTTCTTCAAAACCCAGGTGACTAGAATTTCGAAGCCAGTGTGCTTTGCTCAACACAATTTCCCTACCGTTACTGCATAATGAGATCCACACTCGTTCCATGAGGTAGCGAATATCGTCTGACCTGCCAAGTTTGCTTCTCCATGTCCCACAGGGGTTCAACTTAAAAATCCTCTTCCTTCAGTTCTCCAGTTTGAATAGGGCGAGTCAGATCAGGTAAGTTAGAGTCGATAGTGAGCTGCAAAGCTCGTGCACGTTCAAGTTTCATAGTTGTAATCATCCAAAAGTTTCCTCCAGCGATGCCATTAACTGATTTAGCTTTGCCGAAGCCAAGGTACATGGGAGGCCCTTGTGATCGGTCTAAATAACGCACCTGGTACCGTCCAAGTAATGCCTCCATCTAAAATCCCAAGGACCATAGCTTCCACCGTAGTTTGTGACGCGTGCAAATCTTCTTGTAAATCCATCGAGTAGATCATGACTTTCTGCGTGTTGCGTCGGTGTGTAACTGATACTCTGATTCAGATAGAAGCGACGCTCAGTGCATTGCAGAGTTGAAATTCAAAAACTGAAAAGACGTTCTCCTGTTTTGTCTCCCATGAATACACAACACCGTGCTGTGCTAAAGAGGTTAGAGTTGTGCAATCTTCGAAAATCCTATGATGAATCTGCGATAGTATCTAGTGAGACCAAGAAATTGCTGTATCCTCGAATGGATCTTTGGTGTCGATCAGTTTCTAACAAAATGGATCTTATCAAGGTCCACGTGCATTCCCACTTCGTTGTTTATACGACCAAAATGTACCTCTCGATTCCAGAAGTTACCTTTTAGCAAGATTTCGCGCAGAGTGGCTCCTCCCTCAGGAGCACTAAAATAGGATACATATGCCGCCCATGTTGTTCCTTTCTCCTGGTAATGATTCAAAACGTCATCAACAAACACGGTCGATTTTTGTGGCCCATGAAGTTGCTAGTGTACAGAAAATCGTGATGGCCGTACTGCGTTTGAAATGTCGTCTTAGGAACATCCTCCTCGTGGACTTCCATCTGATGATTGCCCGATCTTACATCAGTTTTCGGGTAGATGATTGACCCTTGCAGCTGGTCAAGAGAGTTGTCAGTGAGGTAATGGGTGATGGTTTCCGACTAATATCTTGCGGAGTTCTCGATAATCATTACATATGTCCAACAAAAAGCTTATCCTCACGGATATAATCGGGTCTCCCCAGAGTGAAAAACTAGGTCCAACAAAACTCCTATCCAATAGTTGCTGTAGTTGATTCGATAGTTCTTGCAACCCTCCTGGTGCAGGACGGTATGAAGTACGAGAAATCACACTGCCTCTGGCGTGAGATTAATCTGAGATTCTGTCTAACAGTTGTGGAAGTAAGCATGAAAGTTCCTCGGGTAGCAAACCGAGAGGAATCACGAACAATTGGTGGATCCTCGATCCTCTTTTTCCTTAGCCCTGACATCAGTAACGGTTGCTAACACAGCGGAGTAATCCCTCCGTAGACACTTCTGGCCTTCACTGCTGAATTGATGCTAACCTCTGCACCACTCGGATACTTTATGACAGACAACAACCTTCCCCTCATAGGGTATAACTGCGCGATGTCTGGTTAACCCACCCATACTGGCTACTGCATCAACGCCATCGTGGATAGTAGAAGGAAGATCGATGTCGAAAACTTGTCCCACACGGTTGAATTTGCATCCCTACGAACATATGATGCTTCAATTGACTTGTCATAAGCCTTTCGAGAAACTAAATAGGACAGGGGCGAAGCGATTAGCTACCCGTACAAGCTTCCAAATTGCCACCATCCTGGCGTCGCCCGTGTCAACCCTAAATGCCCTTCCATTAGCATCATTTCCAGTGTTGTTATTTTCATTACAAGGAATTCCAGTACTTGTCGTCATCCCCTTGGTTGTTGTCGTCTTGAATTATCAACGGCCAATCCATGCCTAGACGCCTTCATTTCCATACTGTAGGCTACTATTACAAGTACCTTGATGTTTCCATAACTATTGCCTCTAATGTCGTTGCTTGAAACGGAGTCCTGTGTTCTTACACCATTAGGGTCCATCCTTTCACATTTCGTGTCACGTCCTAAGGCACTACTCCTGGTGCGGGCAGTTGCACATTCCACCCTATTGTCAATTGTCATCGATTACGTCCCGATTGATTCGTTAGAGTTGACTCCCATGAGTCGCTGACTAGGGTTAAGGATTCGGTTGAAGTCGATTTGCTGGTGTTCGTTGCCGTGACCAGGGCTGTCCTAATACTAAGGTCGGTGAGGTACTACGCTCATCCTCTTATCCATCGATCTTGCAAGTTGATTGGATAATACACGGTGTATTGCGAGAGTGTTGCAGAAGTGATCGCACTTCGGGATCTAAGGCGTCAGTACATTGAGTTCCAACAACAAAGAGGAGTGGGGGGTATAGACCAATCATTGACGCTGCAACATCCACTCAGGGACGTTCGTACAAGCACCTAACATTCTATAGGGTTCGCTAGGTGTTCAGATGGGTGTTCAGGTAAAACTCGATAACATCGAGATTCGAAAAGATTCAGAGAGGAGTGAAAAGGTCACGTTCGAGTAGGAGACAATCACTGGTATGCCCCTATAGGTTTGTTATGTTTCACATTGATCAGATAACGGAACGGAACCCCTTTTCCACTTGTTAAGGCTCACTGGGACTCGCATGCACCCCACATTATTATTATGTGTGCACCCATAATAATATTGCGATTTGCATGCTCATCTCAGTTCCTCCTAACTCATGTCAAATGGTTCTTCAAACTCAAATGTCAAACAGAGGTTGTCAAGGTAATAAAATCACAGGAATCCAAAGACTATGGCATACTATGTCAAACGGAGGTTGTCAAGGTAATAAAATCTGTCACAGCCCAGCGTAACCGCACCATGATATTGTCCGCTTTGGCGGCCAGCACGCCCCCGGTGTCCGCCCCTCACGGTTTTCAAAACGCGTTATAATGTAAGCAAGTAACTCACGCAATCATGCTATAGTGACGAGTGTGTGTTCGTATGTCGTGTCATAAGCAGTTGTGTACTAATCATGTAATGTATGCAACAAGTGAGAAAGACGAACCTTGCAATCTGGAGCTGAGTGTCATGGTCGTTTTCACGTTTTCAGAACTGTTCGGTTATAGTCTGGTTTTATAAAAACATTTTCCCCCCTTTTTAAAACCAAGTTCACTATAACCAATGGCTCTAATACCAATTTGTCACACCCCCAAAATCCACAAGCGGAGTATCACCGCAGGAGGCGTGACTGACCAGGATCTAGCCACCAATCACATTGAACTCATAGGTAAGTTTAAATAAAACTTTCATTTATTAACATTAAGTGTTACAATGTTACATATAATTCACAGTGTACAACAGAAGCATAATTCAATCGTTAAGTGTTTATAAACCATATGTAAAAACCATTAATCCTGTGTTGCGATTCCATGTATCTCGACCCATGACCACTCCAGCCTCCCAGACAGCAAGTTCCAACAATATGCACCTAAAGACCTGCAAGGCATGTAACAACGAATCAACAACAAAGTTGAGCGAGTTCACAGTTGGTTGCCCGTTTTAAAGTTGTTCCAAAAATCATAAGTTCATTCGAAAACCAGTAGTTAATCAGTTCCTTGTTTCCCAAACCATAACCAGTGGGGGCTTCCCCATGTGAACCACTAGACCCGTTACCATATCGACCACTGACTGAAGTAAGTTGGTGCCCTAGCGTCAATGTCTATCATTATTGACGTGCCCAGATCCATTAGTTCATGCCCGTCCTCTGCGGCACGGTGTGAGGCTTGTCAAACCTAAATAGTGCTATCTAACTAATGACCCGCTCGCCATTGGCCCGGCGATTAAGTCGATATAAATGTGAGGGACTTCATGATAGAGTTTTTGGTCTAGTATCAGCGTTGTCACCCTTCACTAAAGAGGATGTAGTACGTGTCCCCAAACCAGGAGATTACGTAGGTTCCGTGTTGTCACCCTTCAATTAAGAGGATGTAGTACGTGTTCCAAAGCAGGAGATCACGCAGTTTCAGTTTAAATCCTTTACCCATTCCTAACCCCTGGGAATCCCATGCCTTGTAGAAAGTGTGAACTCACCTTGGTTTGCTCGGTTAGATTAAATGCTCGTTAAACAGTTGATCAGTCAAATCCTATCGTGGTTACCAGAGATAGTCAGTTTCATGAATTCACAATTCACGTATCTTATCACACGTATTGCTTAAACAATAAACAACCAAACATATAACCATCACGTATGTCATAACAAGCGTAGTTCGTACAATCACACAAGTTGTAGCAAGTATCCATACCGACACATACTCACATTGCAAGTTAGAGCCGTACACGCATGTTTCGTTTTATCACTTGTATCTAGTGTGCCAATCACAAGAGAATGGAACCCAATCGATTAACAAGTAACCCAAGTGTCTCTCACCTCTCTTACCCGGCCCAACATGTCCAATATATAGTATGCACCGTACAGGTGTGGGGCCCAATGTAACTAGTCTGATCTAAGTATGTGTGTGGCCCAAATATATGTGTGTTGCCATCTAAGGTTTTATGCCGCCCATTAAAGTTAGGCAATCCATTAATTAACATGTATCCTAGATGATATATATTCCACTTGTGATAACATGTACGGGTCGGTTATGAATACACAAAAGTTCCATTTAATTAGGCTAGCACATATCGAACACTAGCCAACAATATTTGATTCTAAGCAGATAACCCAATAGATTTCTTCAAACAATCTATTGGTTTGTCAAATAACCTATCACTACCAAATCTAGTTGAAATCAAAATCACCATTTACATCATGCTTTCATGTGTCCAAGTAATAACAGATCACCATTTAGTACATAGATTAACATTCAAATCAAGTATTTAGTTTCTTATTTAATTACTCTTTCGAAGCCCTTATTCTTTCTTTTTGAATTACCACAAACAACAACATCAGTAAGCAACATATTGAGTTCGGTTTAGTCAAGATCAAGTTCACAAATCACAATCATAATTCACCAATTTGTCACATAATATCAATATAATTTCAACAACAGTGATAGTTATCTAGTCGAGTAATTACTGGCACAAAACTGTTGGACTCTGTATGCCCAAGACACATATTAAATTGACGTGGCTAGTACGTTATGATCCAAGTCGAGTCATACCCAATAACAAGCTAGACAAACACTTATATTATTTATTTGTGATATGATCAAACAAATAAATATTAACACTTACAATATTTAGAAATTGGTTTTCTAAATAATTGCACTTGACAAACCAATAAATTATATGGATAATTTGTTTTGAGAGAATATTTTATCTTGTTATTTAATAGGTTAAATAACATAATAAAAGTTATATAAGTCTTATAACATGAGATGTTATAATTTTATAAAAGTTATAAAATACATATATATATATATATATATATATATATATATATATATATACTAGTCACGTACCCGCGCGATGCGGCGGGAGTGGCAATTTACAATAGTATAATTGTTTACCGTTAGTTTATACGTCGTCTCGTGATATATTGTATAGTACTTAAGTTAGTTTTCTTATTCGTGATATGATGACACTGGTTTTTCTGTTAGTTTATCGATTCTTTGGTGATCTTCTACAAGAAGAGTACAAAACAAGGAAGTAGATGTAATTAAAAACAAGAAGAGTTCAAAACAGTCAAGTAGCTGGACAAAACAATAAAAACAAAATGTGGGGAGTCTCTTGTATCTCTTCCTGTTTTACCAATACATCCGTTCGCTTATGACTTTCTTGTATCTTCTCCTCTACTGTACCAGATTTCGACACATAAAAAAAATGTTAGACGCTTACAGGTGATTTAAAATAGTAATTAAAAGGTAATTTCTGGAAGCAAATAAGGCACAAAATCTACTAATTTACCTTCTTTTTGATACGGATGCGATTAATTAATCACGCAACACTTCCTGGTAGACAACATTTGATGTGTAAACTCCGCGCTGTTTGAATTCTTTGGCGAGATGTACCAACACCTTCGTACTTTGTCTTGAAATCCCTCTTGATAACGCGACATAAAGTTGTCCATGTGAAAATACAGAATCCGGTAGATAAATACCAACGTTCGGAATTGTTTGACCTTGAGCTTTATTAATCGTCATGGAAAAGCTAAGTCGAATTGGAAATTGTTTTCTTTTCAGCTTGAATGGGAACATGTCATCTTCAGAAAGGGTTAGAGGGATTCTTGGCAAAAAAAACTCTTTTTCCGGCATGTTGACCGACTGCAATTTCCGCATCAATAACATTTCGCATGAAACCCTTACATATCAACCGCGTGCCATTACACAGGCCATGTGATGGATCGATATTATGTAACAATATTATTGGGCATCCAATTTTTAAACGAAGCTTATGAGGCGCCAAACCACTAACATTTAGCGAGTTTAAGAACTCGACCAGATAGAAGTTACGCTGATCGTCTTCAGCTTCATCAAAACTGTAATAAACTTTTTCCTCCCCTTGAAAAATTTCAATCATTTGATTATTAATCTCGTCAACACTCTCATTTTTAGTGGACAATATTGCTCTAGGGATTATATAATCTGAAGAATATACATTATCTTCAATTGATGGAAAGATGGCATGGATCAATTCTTTTATAGCGTTTTCTCTGTTGTTGCACTGAATTGTCATGTCATCGGGTATGCGAATATAGTTTCCTTCGATTGGTTCTTCAGTTCCATCGCCAACTCTTAAAAGAAATTTAGAAAACCACGGATCTTTCAGCACTCTCATATTTATGGTCAACCGCATCTTCTTAGTCAAAGACCAAAGAGGTGACATTCGTACGCTGGAGTCTACAATCTGTGCTCGAGTGCCACGTTTAATAACCGGCAACACTTGTCTGAAGTCACCTCCCATAACCATTATCTTCCCACCAAATGGGAGACTAACGCCTATAATGTCTTGGAATGTACGATCGACTGCCTCTATCGCCTGTCGTTTAGCCATCGACGCTTCATCCCATATGATTATTTTGGCAGACCGAATCAGTTTAGCGGCCCCACTCTGTTTTTTGATATTGCACATTGAATTATTTTCAAGATTAAGAGGAATCTTGAATCTTGAGTGAGCCGTTCTACCTCCTGGCATATTATTAGCCGCTGCACCTGATGAAGCTGTTGCAAGAGCAATAAGACCACGTGACCGAATTTCAGTAAGCAAGGCAATGTACAAAAATGTTTTTCCAGTTCCACCTGGGCCATCAATAAAGAACACGCCTGGAAGATCATTATCAACATGCATCATGATCTCATCAAACACGTTTTTCTGGTCCGGATTAAGTGAATCTTTGGCACTCAAGTGTTCAGGTTCCAAAACAATCCCATACTCTTCTTGTAACTCACGGTTACCTGCATCTTGTAAGTTAACATCGTCTGTTATCTTAGGAAGGTCGAATTCATTGATATTTTTACCCATGGATTGTAGCAAGACACTAATTTCAGTAAGAACCATATTTTGAACTCGTTCTATACTTTGACAGTGTAACCGATGATCTTCAGACAGTGATTCAAAGTGGTCATTCCATAACTTTCGAATATCTCCAGGTTGGCAAAAAATCATTATGGTCGCAAATAACCTTCGAAGAGCATTAGGAAACTGAAACGTAGAGGCTTCTTCGAGACATTGTGATAGATATTCATCGTCTTCTATTAAGCCTAACTCAAGAGCTGCTTTTTGAAATGTCTCACACCGTTGACCATTAACTGTGCATAGATGTTCAAAAGAAGTAGGCCCTCTGACATTTGACAAAAGTAGGCGTAAGTAGTACCTTTCTCCTTCGGCTGGATTAGCGGAAACGATACGACCTCTTTGGTTTTTACGGCCACGAGGATTCCAACGGCGTGTGCTTCCATTCCACGTAAAGTGTTTTGGAAAATCTTTATACAAATATACCCTTGCTGTTTCATCGATTCTATTTCTCTCAAAAAATGCTGTTAGCATGGTTCTCTTATCCCTTTCCCTATCAACAATATTAGACATTAAGTCATCATCTCTAAATCTAACCATCTGATTATTTGGGAGATGAAGTTGTAAGGCTAAAACAGAAGGTGAGATTTGAGAAAGAGAGAAGGAAAAAATGCGCCACATAGCCTCTGGGGGAGATATGTAGCGTGCATCTTGAAAGCTCTTTATCTCATTAACAACAACCCCTGGCTCACTTTGATCAACTTGAATAACCTGTTTGTCATGTCCTTTATAAACATATTTAAAAAGATATTTCACAGATTTTATACTTGAGCAAACTTCAACATTGATGTGGCAGTTAAACATCATCAAAAGCCTTGGGTTATATGGGACCACCCATCTATTATCAAGTGTTTTTCCTCGTACATCCACTTCTATCCCGGTGTCTCTCCTTCGATACAACGGATACGAATCTGTTCATTAAATTGTCTAGGATAGTGAAAACGACAAATTTTAGGATCACCCTGCATACAAGGATTGCTTAATCGTAAATTGCCGCAAGGACCGTGAATCATGTGTTTGACAACCATCTCATGCAATTTGGGATGTCTTTGTTTGTTAGGAATTTCAGCACACACAACCTTATCATAATGGTCCGCGTTATTGATCTTGTGTTGCGGGTACATGATAAGGAGAAAATGTGCGTGCGGCAAACCACGCTTTTGAAATTCGATGACATAAACGTATGACTTAACTTCCCCAAGGATATGTTTCTTGAAGAGTTGTTCCTTAAGATCTTCTAATTTACCCCGGAACACTCTTGAAACAAGGTCTGGACGATCTTGTGCAGTTTGACCAACATGTAAATTATCACATATCTCAGGCCACTTAGGATTACACGTCATTGTAAGGAATATATCAGGCTTGCTGTCGTCTTGAACTAAAGTCATCGCATCTAGAAACCGACGTCGCATGTCGCGAGGCCCTCCGATGAAAGATGCAGGCAACACAATTCTTTTCCCAACTCTGTTTGCATGAACCTCACCAGCATTGACGCAATCCACAAGACCTTGGTACAAATCGGCCCGTATCTTAGCCTGGTTTCTCTCACAAAATTGTAAGCGTGACGTCTCAATTTTTATGTAAACATCTACCGCAAACTGTTGTAGCAGTCTACCACCGAACAGAAGCACGTTTTCGGTAGATCGAATCTGGAACTTGTAACAGTAGTACTCTCGCATAGCCACGGTTGTTCTACCACTTCGTGTGTTAGCCTCTGAACGATGAAGATGTTTTAAAAACAAACAGTTAATAAAAATAAGACGCATTACGGTATTTTTATTATCTTCACTTAAAAAGGATAATAAATTGTTGGTACCTTCCATTTCTCCTTCGATGTTGTCATTGTTGCGAACCTCATTTATTGATACTCCGTGACGTGGTATGTTTGCATGCCAACCCGACTCACCATTAGGAAAAAATAGAGGATACGACAATGGATCGTAACAACTGAAGTACGGCTGAATAGTTTGGCTATATTCAGACCTACCATACACAACAATACTTCGTTTATACGAAGTGATATTGTCATTACCTTCTACCCAAATACCAGCAACCTATATAATCGTGAACTATAAGTAAGTAAAATAAGCAATACTATTAAATAATTTTAATTAATATAATATATTTTATATACCTCCGATGTCGTTGGTCGGTTGTACACCCTTTGGTCAAGTTCAACCGAAGCATTCAAAGTGACTCTATAGTTGTCCAGAGGTCCTAGTTCTGCAAGTCTTCTAAATGTATCGACATATGGGTTTGTAGAAAGAACGCGTGTCAAAATCTGAGTAATACGACGATCAAGATTTGGCCATTGGAGTCTGAGATCTAACTCGGCATCAGGATCATAAAAATACAACTGTAGGTACCTAGGGGTTCCATCCCTCGGAACTAATTGGTTGATTTTGTGATATATTCCTCTATGTGCACGAAAAGTATATACACCGTCTCTCATATTGTTCAATGTATCATCCAACGTCACTCCCATTGAGGCAAAAGAAAAATTCGTGTTATAAGCACGAATGTTTTGCCTAAAAATATTTCCAATTTCATCTTGCGATGTGAAAAGTCGGTGCAATTCCTCTGGAATTTCTGAATTTGCTAACACAGTTTTCCCACTCATACAACAAAAGGTATCAAATTCAAATTGAAAACGTTTTGCTCCACAATCAGGACATGCACCACGTTCTTTTAAAACACAATGTTCTCTAGGTAAACGATCGTAAACAAAGTTATATGGATCATCTTCTACATTCTCATTTTGGAAGGAAGGTTGATCAACTACTTCAGAAAATTGAGGTAAAAGTGTACGTGGTTGAATTCGAACACCTAAAAAATTCGTTGTCTTAAGTAATGAAGTTTAAAGATATCAAATTCAATAAAGAAATCAATGTTAAATAAATAGAAACCTCGTGATGTTCTGGTAGTGACTTCATCAACTACATTGGGGAATGTGGTTGTCGGCGTAACATCATTGGTCGGGGTTGATGTAATTTGACTACCGTTTAAAATATGCATTCCATTGTACTCCTTACGTCTCACGGTAGAAATACTTGACGCGTTCACGTTTGTCATTTGGGTAAATTGAGTAATATTAGTCTGTAAACTTCTTAACGGTGTCCTTTCTGCTGATCTATTACTCATTAAAGATAGTGATGAAGCACTTTGGGAGACCTCACCACTCCCAAATTTCGGGACTTTGTTATTTTCTTTGCGTGCAGCATAATATCTTTTGTTATACCCTTTCGTTTTTCAGCTTTAGTAGATGTACTCGAGCTAGAAGCTTGATTAAGATGGTTTGGTTGTCCATTAGTCATTGTAAATTGTTAAAGTGTCAAATACCTTGCAAATTAAATAAAAGATAGTTATCATAGATGATGAAATTCTGAAATTATTACAAGATTAGTACACGACACTTAAACAAAATAACATGATTACCAGAAATAGAAAACAAAAATTCTTAAAACATTGAATACATAATGATAACATTAAGTGAAAGCCAAACTAAATACTTGGTGAAACGACGGTCTCCACAAACACCGCACCCTTATAACCACGAAACCAAGTAACTGGATAAAGAATTTCGAAGGGCTTCGTATCCATTTCAATAGTAAAAAGCTTCCCTAATTTAGTCATCACAAACCAATTACCATTCGTCACGTAATGTGTTATATCGCCCCACAATGACAATGATATTGGGGGGATCGGAGGACACGATAAGACCTTAATCCAGTAATCCTCTTTTAACGTCCACAGGTCAATTGTTATCTCAAACCAGCCAGTCGTGGCAAACATGTGAAGCTCATTTTTTACATTCACTAAAACACCTTGAACAAATCCCGTAGATGGAACAGGTGGAAAGCTTATCTCCTTGAACTGCTCTGAATTAATATCAAAACAAATCACCACATTTGTACCTCCAACCCAACATTCACAAAGAGTGAAATACAGAGTACCACCACAAAATGTGCCTGGTGACCAATAGAAATTGGGGCTAAGGTACTCTTGTCTTGTTAAGAAAGGAATATTTCTCCAAAAGTTTAATTCCCTAGAATAAACATAGCTTTCATATACACCCCACCTACGCTTGATATGCAAGACCTTGTAATCATCGGCATCATCAGCATACAAACCAACGGCATCAAGATTATTTATATAGATTCCAAGAGAATTAGGTGTTGACAAACGCTTGAAAGCAGTAGTTGTTGGATTCCAAAGAAGCAACTCGTTTGTATGATTCAAGCAAACACACAACAATCCATTCAAATGTGAAAGTATTGACACATCATTATTTTGGTGGTCGAATGGTAATGTAACTATTGACCTTGGCCCATAATCATAGGATTGAAAGATGATTGGATGAACAGAGCATGTTAGGTCGTCAATTAAGAGAACTCTCTGGTTAGATGAAACTAATGAGCGAGAACAATGTACCCTTATGAAATCTCGAGTTGACAGCAACGCATACCATTCCTTACAAACACTCCTAGAACGTCCTACGACCTTCGCTGGCACCCTCGTTAATATCTCAAATATTGTTTCAATAGGAAGGTCAGCCATGGTGATACCTTCGTTTAAGATAAATAATAACTTTTTAGTTGTCCAACCTATCTAAATTATAGTTTGGTGAAAAATAGGTGTAACCATTACTTTTAAATCAAGTAATATAACATACTTGTTACAACATAATATTAAACAAACTAAAGTATACTTCTACAAGTAGGAAAGAAACATAAAGGCAGTTAACCAAAAGCAAATCACAAAACACCATCATGGATTTTAATATTCAACAACTAAAGATATAAAAACACCCAATGTTTCTATCATGAACAGGGACTTAAGTATAGATCCATAATTTAAATATCTCGTGCCTCGAGCATATCTGGGTCGTACGTAATCCTACTCAGTTCTGTAGACTTCAAAATATTAACTGAAAAAAAATAAAAAACAACTTTTATTAAATTACATGACCCATTAAATGTAACTAATTTTTTAGAAAGTTGATGTTTAAAGCATAACGTACTATCCGGTAGGTGAACCAACTTGACACGTGATACGTATATGATAGACTTTCGTTGCACCGCTCGAATGGTACATATAACATCGGAAGGCTTAAGGGCGGACAAAAACATTTGTATTGTATGACCACTGTACACAACAATTTTAGGTTAAAGTTCTTTTAAAATTAGTTTTTTTGTTACATACGGTGTAAATATTATGTCTCTAATATGTTAATAAATAATAACTTACGTCTTATCTCGAAGAGAAAGTTCGAAACAACAATGATCCCCTTTACGTTCTATTATCCTCCCAACCACATCTACAATGAAATCAACCAAATTGTATACACCATATCTAATATATAAATATATAACCTTTTATATTTTTAATTAAAAAATAAAGAATGGGATTTTATATGTACCAACAATAAGTTTTTTAAGTCTTCTGTCATGCTTCAATTTCATAATGGAAGGCACCAACGGATATATACAAGCACCTCTTGGAATCGTAAGCTCCAGTGATAAAAGCTTCGTATATTCATTGATGATAATTTTTTTCTCCGAACTGACTAAGAGGTAATTATGGTACTTTGGGTACTCATGATAGTGGAGATTCTCAATTTGGAAATTATTCAACAAAAAAAAGCCTCCCATCAATGTAGCGTCATTATATAGGTGTATCAAATGTTGTGGAACGATCGCAACAATTTTTTGTCTCTAAAAAAAGAACACATTTAGTGGTGAAAAAACATTCACTCGTATAACATATAGCAAAATAAAATAATGTTCTTACGTTTTGATCAAGAAAAATGACCACTAATCTCTTTCCCTCGACGTCATGCCAAATAAGTTCGACCATAACAAAGGTTAGATTATACCAAGCTCTATCATTTCTCAATGATGAAAATTCGTCGACCGTACAATGACCGGACATATCCTATTAATGTTCAATGTTAGTCAAAGAAAAAATAAAAATTACATATATTTAAATTTATATCTGTTTGATTTTTAAGGTCAAGTAGATAAGAGAGGGAGCCAACTAAAATTAAAGTAATACATGATTAAAATTTAAATAACCTTAAAATTAAAAAGTTATATTAATACATAATTAAAACCGAAGCATCTAGATAAATAAAATTCAAACTAATACAAAACAAAAATACATTGAAATAAAAATAACTAACACATAATAGAACATTTAGTAAATCACATTAAATATTACTCAAAAACAAAACACCAAATCATAGGAGAATCAATCATTATCATCGTCGTTTCGGTGGATGCATTCATCAATAACGTTTTTTTAAGGTTCCCAAATCATTTCTTCATCCAAGGGTGGTTCGTATTCCGCTCCAGGATCGGTTTCGTACCCTTCAGCCCAGTTCGGTACTCCTTGTGTTTGATGGGGGTTTTCCACATGAGGGGGGTTTGAAGATGGTGGATGGTTTGGCACTGTAGGAGTGTTTGCCAATGGACGATAATGCCCCTCCCCAATACGTAGTGCCCCAAATTGTAGTTGAGCAAAAGTATAGTCATACGCCCAAATAAACTCTTCATCCGTCCAAGTATTTGGATCATTATCTTGAGGAATTGTGACAGGAGGTGGGTTTGTGACGGGAGGTGGGTTTTTGACGGGGGGTGGGTTTGTTACGGAAGGTGGGGTTGTCACTGGAGAAGGGTTTGATCGTCCATGACTTGAAGGCCCTTGTGGTTCAACTGGAATAGGATAACCACCACCCATACCACTCAATTGATATGTGTTTGGAATGAATTTTAAACTGAAAAATACAATTTTGATTGGATATAAAGATCAATTTTTAAGCAAATAAAATTTGTTTAAATACAATTTGATTGGATACAATTGAACACAAACGTACAGGAACCAAAAAGTATTTAAAATCAATATACATATTTTTATGAAAAAGCCCTTTGATTTTTTGCCTCGTCACTTATCATTACACATAAATGAAAAATTCATTCAGGAACCAAAAAGTCTTGTAATAATAAATGAAAAGTTTATGAAATATTTTACTGCAAAAAGTTGCTTAGATAGTTTGAATAATAGTATCCGACTTTACTTTATGAAATAAGTATTTACTTTAGTAGATAGAACTCTTAGATTTGCCCTTAGTTAAATGAAAAGTTTTTTTATATCCATGTAAATTGTATCACTTGGTTCTCGTAGATTTACATAATAATATTTTACTGCAAAAAGTTGCTTAGATAGTTTGAATAAGGGGTAGGCTAAATGCACCCCCGTTTTTACTTTTCACACCCCTTTTCTAAAAATAATAGTTTTAAAGTTGTCAAATTTCACCCAACAAAAATCCTTATTTTTGATTCTATACATAACTAATTCATATTCGTTCAATCTGTATAATCTTTGGATAAGACTTGGTTATATAATTTAATATATTTATTTGAACTGTTTAAAATTTTTGTAAGACTCGGTTATAATTTACTCAGTTTTTTTAAATGTTAAAAAGCTTACTTAACTATATTTTTTTAACTATACGAATTTCGTTACTATATTTTTTAATAGTAAAAACTTACGTAAATGTTATATATCTCAGTTTAAAACTATATCAAAAATTATTTTAAATTATTTACATTATTCATATAATTACTTACGTATTCATTGATTAATCTCTTTTCTATTATTATATATTAAAATCGATTCAGAAGAAATCTATTTAATATAATTTATATATATGTTATGTATGAACAAATATGCATACCGACTTGTTGATTTACATTAAAACAGAGTACTTATATGTTGACATTATAATTTAACTAATATCATAATTATATCTAAGGTTTGAATTTTCCGTGTGATACAAATAAATTCATTTTAAAAATTGTTTTATACATAAATAATTGACACAGCAGCGTAAAAACAAATTCGATGTATAAATTGTCGCAAAAACTTTTTTACAGCAGCGTAAAAAAATGCGAGGTAAAAAGTTCTCGCTAAAACATTTATATGATGATAAAAAAAGTATTTACATGTAGAATTCCATTTTTCCAGATTTACACTTGTATTTGTGGTGGCGATGGAAGATATAACGATCAAGTTCCTTTAGCAAAAGTATATTGTCATCGTGCAGACTCGATCAAAACCCAGCCCATTGCAAATTTTGGGTGTAAAAAATTTAGAAGAAAACAGAATACTGGTTGTAAATACTATCTTAATTTAACTCAAAGAGAGACTTGCTTGTGTATAAACATAACATTGCCGGTTGAGGTTCACATTGATATATTTTTACAGAACGGGAAAAAATGAAGATTGTTATCACATACAAAATAAAACAGTCGATAAGTCTTAACAATTAAAATAGTGTAAGATTTTTACAATCGGTGTATCAAACATTGTTATCACTATGTAAGATTACAACACACATACAAAATAAAACAGTCGAAATGTGAGAAATACTTACCACAACGCAGGACCAAGATGTTAAAAATAGAGAAATAATGCAAGAATCAAATGTATAGAGGTGAGAAACAATGCAAGACCCAGATGAAAATAGTATTCTGAAATGAAATAAAACACAATTTGTTAGGAATACAAATATAACAAAAGTGAGCTTTAAAAGTAACGTTAAGTTAAACTGACACTAACTTACAATTAGACGGTTGAATTGATTTTATGAATGTTGTTCATTCTATGTAGCAGCAAACTGAAGGTGAAGGTGGGTGTGTAGTGTTTGTAGAAAGTTGGATAGAGTTTATAAAGCTTAAATTTACTATATATAATGTCAAAAGTAGTAGTTGTACTTTTTTCAAACTGAATATATAATGTAAAAAAGTAGACATCTACTTAACCCAACCCAGCTGTAAGTTGACCAAAAAAAAAGCTGTAAGTTGACAAAAAAAAAGTAGATGTATAGAGCATACTACTGAATTCTGTGTTCACCTCTTTTCAGCATACTGCCGAATTCTGACCAATGTTCACCTCTTTTCAACTTCTGACCACTGTTGACCATTGTTCCCTCTTTTCAAAGTTCGGACAGCTGTTCCCCCTTTTCACCCTTCCCACTGTTGACCACTATTCCCTCTTTTCAACCCAGCTGTTCACCTCTTTTCAACCTGTGCACATAACATCTTTTAGTTGGGGCTTGTTCAAATATTAGTACAAAACCAACAAGATATTGGTTTCTTGTTTAAAACCAACAAAATCAGCTTAACTCAATGCAAGGTTTTAAATGAAAATGAAAATAATGTATAACTTCTCAAGCTAAAAAATTATATTAAAAGAAAATTGAAAAATGCTAATCACAAAATCCAAAATAGAAAACATCAACATACTAAATATACATCAACAGGTCTAACTAATTGTAATCTGAAAGAAATTAATCCAAATTGCTGAAAACTACTTTTACCTAACAAATAGTTTATACAAAGTGATGCCCACGTCAATAGTCCAAATTAGTTTTAAGAAATCAGTTTTGTTACCTACTTACATTGATGTAGGTACTTTGCGAGAGTCTCGTGTAGCATAAATTTAGCAAGTAATCTTTCATTGCCTTGACAACAACTGAGCAGACCGGCTAATCTCAGGTTTTGAAGCTGACCTTGCTTCTTCCTGTAATAATACACAAATGAAGTTGAAATTATCTCAAAATATGTGATTTGAGCTTAAACCAAATAAGAAAACATGAAACATTACCAAGGACACATAATTCTCGTAAAAATAGTGCCTAACACTTTTGACAAGTATGCATGGACCGAACTGGTCCATTGACACTCGCCCAGCTAAAACTTTTATTTTGTAAAGAGGTATTTATGAGAGATCCATCACAATATAAGCATGTGGGGTGCAGCTGCCATCACAAAAGATCCGAATATAAGCATGTGGGGTGCAGCTGCCATCACAAAAGATCCAAGTGCGAAAATTACATCAGCGATAAGCGTAGCACTTTTGCGGCCTTGATCGTCATTTAACCACCCACCGGCTGCAGCTCCAATCATTGCACCAAGTAAAGCCATGCTAACAATTGTCTCCTGCGTATAACATAGATGATTTAAAAGGTCAAAGATTGAAGCAAAGAGCCAAGAGTTAAGTAACTGATAACTGATTTTGCACCTGTAAAAAGCTGCTTTGATCAACGATCTCGAAGTCATAACGGATGTACAGAAGGGCTCCTGATATAACTCCTGAAACAAATGTTTAAATGTCAAACGAATAAGCACGATTACATTGGGTGAATTATAGTCATTATGCACATGTATCGACTGATCAAAAACAACAAAGTTGTATACAATTAAACCCTATGTTCGATTAAATCATGAAAAATTCTCATCACATGGGCTTGTAAATCAAACTGTTTGGTCCACAGCAGCATATTTGCATACCGATTAGGCTGATATACATACAATTATGAAAATATGATACATATTATCAACAATAGCAAAATAAGAAGTTGATACCTGTGTCATAACCAAAAAGCAGACCACCAATGCCAGCAACAACAGTCAAACCCAACACATATTTGTTGCTAAAATATGTTATTTTCTTGTCACCACCAGCATTTATCAGCCCAGAACTCCCTGGTATCATGTCAATCGTCATATTTTCCCTAAATAACTCTAACCCTTTGTTAAATCTTTCAAAATTTGATGATTAATATCAGAAACCTTCACAAGTGCAAATGGTCGAACAATTGGAGTGCATAAGAAACACCCAGGTTGTAACACCTGTGCCTCCACGGCCATCAAACAAATACCGAACCAATGAAATATTATATTTCATACTTGGGATTTGTAAAAATATGTGTATCATTCTGCACATATCAATTCTCGTTCAATTCCAAACTCTAAATTCACTTTCTAGAAGGTTATACGCGCACCGATGCGTAGATATAACCAGTTTAATGCAACAAACACTCCGGAATAGTGAAATAGGCTTAACATACCTTAAATAACCTTTACATAACTTAGAAATAAGTTTTGAAGGCTTTGGTATGGCAAAACCAAGTTAATTCGCTTACAGGGACTAAAGTTGACAAACTGCGAAAGTATGCCAATTTGAACTGTAACAGACATTCCGGAACATGACCATAAGTTAAAAATACCATAAATATCCTTTACATAGCTTAGAAATAGGCTTTGAGGGGTTTGGTGTGCTAAAATAAACTTTGGTGTCATTCAGGGACTAAAAGTGTCAAAAAGTGCACAAGTTTGCATTTTCGCGCATAACTTACGTTCTGAATACATCTGGACATCCAAAAATTTATGTAAGCATGACTACATTATATTTAAGTGTTTGCCTTAAGAAAAATCCATTCGTTGCGTCATTTGGATCGTTTTTCGCGCTTGTGCGCATTCCGTCGTAATTAAGCGAACATCGCGATCGTACGGCCAAACGAACCGACATCTGAGATATTTTTGAACATGTTTTGAGTTCCCTATACTTTAACTTCATTTTAGAGCCTTGAAATGAGGTTAACGGGGTTCAAACGCATCGAAAATCGCTTAAAAGGGCTGCAGGGACTAAACCTGTCACTTTTGAAACAATTCTGAATCAGATAGGCACTAGCGTAGCGCGAGCCCTAAGGCTCTACCCGTAGCGCTACGCGAGTGAGTGTTCTGACCAGATTCAATGTTTTAATTACAAGTTGCAACCAATTAATCCTTAACCACATGTTTTTAGTTGATGTGTCACAAAGTTAAGGAGCATATGTGGCTCCATAACCTTTGTGACAAGTGTACGCACGAGATTAAGGCACGATAATCGACAAACGATCCTAACGGTGGACCGAATACTATAAATACCCATCCACCCTCAACCCCAAAACCCACAAATCTGATTAAGAAAGCTCTAAGTTGGAACCTTCGTTTCATACCTGAGCTATTTTGATCTTGGTTAGCATTCGGGGACCCTTCGTAAGTATTCTTTCGTTCTTTTCCTTATTTTTACTGCTTTTCGAGTCAGAAAGTCAAACTTTGTTTGACTTTCAGCGTTGACCAGTAATGGTCAATGCGAAGTTCGTTTGAACTTCGCAACGTGATTGTAATCACGATGGTTATAGTCCCTTGGGACTATGCCTACTGATTACCACGTTGCCTAGGGTCGTAGGGTAGGCGATCTAATAAATCGCCTATACCTTCGAACCCGACCCAGTTTGGTCGATCATTAGGATCCGACCAAATACATTAGGTGACCATATTGTAGGGAATAACCTTCCGAGGTTATACCTTATGGTCACGGCGTTTAAGTAGTTGTATGATAGGTAGTTTATATGCCTTAGGTAAATTACCAAAATACCCTTTTCATACATAATTGGTAATTTAGCATATGTAACCTAAACTTTTGTCACGTAACTGATTATGTAACATGTTTAGGCATATAATACTTGTCATAGGACTAGTTAGGCGGTCCAAACGCGTTTCACGCGCACGACGCGTTAAAGTAGCATAAGCTTCCTAAACGGGTCGTAATGGGTCGTAAACAATTATGTTAAGTTTCATTTAGTATGTAGGCTTTGTTAAACCAAATGACACGAGTCTCTACACTCGTTTGGTTTACGAAACCTCATTCTATCCAATCTTCCGATTTAGGTCCGGTTTATTAACATAGTTACCTATATTAGGTGCCGTTTGATTCCGAGATCTATAGCATTACTTGGTGGTTATCTTTTGACAACTGAGCAATCTCAAGTGAGTACATAGACCCCTCTTTTACTGTTTTCCAAACTGTTTTGGGGTGGAACACATGTGCCTACTTGTTACTTTCATGCTTTCCTGTTTTCGCATCATATACTGCTATGTTCGTTAGTACATTATAGTACGTGATCTCATTGTGTTTTATGCTATGTATGTCCATTTAGTTCATACTTAGTACATCGTTTTACATTTACATTTTATGCTATGTATGTCCATTGCGTGCATACTTAGTACATTGTTTTCATCACATGCTTACATTTTGGTATGACATTTGGTTTGTTTACATGGGACAATACATTCATTAACACCGATCATGCCGTTCGTTAGTAGGTAGTGGTACCATAGGAATTGACAACTCCCGTTCCGGACGTCCCAGGGAAAGGGGATGAAAGGAATGACCGAATTCGTTGATATTAAGACAGATAGACCTTTAATTTGTTTAAAGGGTTTATCACCACAGTCGCCAGGCTTGGATGTATGCATTTTCACAATACCGCATAAATGTTCATATTAAATATTTGCATGCATTTACACAAAACATAGCTTTGATTTAAACCAAGTTTTACTTCAATACTTTGTTTTTGTGCATATGGTTTAGTTGAGACCTTTCACTTGCCATACATGACATTTTGACATAGACATTTGACATAGACATTTCGGCATAGACATTTTAACATGATTGACATTTGATCATGCATTTACACAAAACATAGCTTTGATTTAAACCAAGTTTTACTTCAATACTTTGTTTTTGTGCATATGGTTTAGTTGAGACCTTTCACTTGCCATACATGACATTTTGACATAGACATTTGACTTGGATATTTGACATAGACATTTGACATGGATATTTGACATAGACATTTGACATGGATATTTGACATAAACATTTTGACATGATTTACATCTTGACATGAACATTTTACATTGTTTGGTTTGGTTTGATTAAGTGATTAAGTAACGATGCGTGTGTAATATGATACAAGCATGGTGGATACGCCGCTGGTACTTCCTATATATAAGTGTTTGTATGGTATTACATGTCGTAACGTTATTTGAATCATTCCAGTTTGAGACATAGAACATTTCATACAAATAACATACTTTTCACAAGACATTGATTTATAAACAACTTATCTTATGTAAACACATTTTCCTTGGTTATTCATTTAACCTTACATTTATTTATACTTATCATCTGATCTTATCGTTTTTCAAATGATTTAAAAGACAAAGCAAATAACAAGGTTCATGACTAAACATTTTCTCAAACATAAGTCATGAATCTTATTTTCACAAAACCTATGTATCTCACAGGCATTTTTATGCTGACGTACCTATTTTCACATGTGTTTTTCAGGAGCTGTTGCATAAGATGTTCAAGATACACATAGACAGACTTGGGCTTTAGTGACAATAAAAGATGCAAGACTAGTTAATTATGTTGTATTTCTTTGTTTGTTAAGGCATAGTAACACTTTTAATCAATAAAACGAAACTTCAATATCCACGGTTGTGAAACATTAATTCTGTTACAACACTCCCCGATGTTTCCGCCACGTTTTGTATGTTCTACGTGGTCGGGGTGTGACAGAAAAGATGGTATCAGAGCCAATGGTTATAGGGAATTAGGTTATTAGTAATGCTTTGACCTAGTCTATAACCTTTCTAGGACCCTAACGCGAGTTTACTTGCGTTTAGTCATAAAACAATACCGTCACCTATCCTTAGGTGACGACCACAACAAGAACATAAATTTCAAAACCGCTTTGAAAACTAATCATCTGTTCTAGGATGATTGATTACTAGGTTTTGAACCCTCTATTGTAAGGTTTTGAACTCTCTATTATATGGTTTTGAACCCCTTTGAGTTTTCAAAATCTCGTCAAGGTTTTGGGTTTTAAATAATGTGAACACATGCAAACTGGAAGGGTGAATGCCTGTATTCTGGGTTTTCTGGCTAGGCAAGCACTTCGTATACATCTCATCAGACGCGAGACCAGTTGTGCTTACCTGGGAATTCTTGGGATGAGTGTTCACCTATAGGCGAGCATGTCTTCGCGATACATTATTTTTGACCTATTTACTTTGATTTGTCACCATCTCATTTGTTTGCCTTAGGTAACAAACAAATGATCACAATTTTCATTCGTTACCATTCTGTATTGATTATCCAATAACCTTTCACTCATTTCTTCCTCTGTCTTTCATTTTCTTCTAGAATGTCTATTCCTCTTGGCACTGGTCAAATGCCCGAGCGAACAGCCAAATTTGTCCAGCAAATTGGCGAAGTGATTCAGAGGACTGTGGATTTAGGTATTGCCATGGCTCGTCTTAACAATGAAGCCTCTCGTCTCGACAATGAAGCCACTCAAGAGACACCAAAGGAAGCAGTAGTCAGGCTTGCAACAACATCAAGGAAGCGTAAGGCTTCAAGGAAACCCGCAGCGGTTACACCTAATCAAGCTGGACCTAGCCAAGTGGCAAGGCCACCAACTAGGAAGCCGTACTTAGGAACTGCTCCTAGGTGCAAGCGATGCAACGGTCATCATTCAAACCTCATACCCTGCTGGAAATGTACCTACTGTGGACGGCGGGGACATTTGGTCAACACATGCCGCTTTGCTATCCAGAACAAAGCTGTTGCAAATCTTGCTGCTACCCAACTCCAAGTCAACCCTACTCAAGCTCGTTTCCCGCGTGGTACTTGCTACAACTGTGGCGATACGAGCCATTTCAGGAATAACTGCCCGAAGATAGTCAGTGCAAATCCAACCCTCGGATGAGCATTTGGCTGAACAAAGGATGTTGCTGTCTTATGCCTTTGTTTCTTTTGTTTCGTGTATTGTGAAACAATATGTCTTGTTCATAAATAAAAAAATCGTTGTTCACAAATTCTGATATACAAGTATAGTTACATGTGTGTATGATTTTCCTATGATACCTGCATTAAGGAACTATGTTCCTTACAAACTACTCTTGTGATTCTCACTTCCAAGTGATCGCTCATAGTTTCCTCGAAAATTTTAAATACTCGTTTCACTCTAAGAAACAAAGTACAGAAAATTAAGTGACATTATGAGTAATCGTGCTTTTTGCACATCAGTACCTTTGAAATCCTTGGTTAAACAACTAAGGATATTTTCAAATCTCATACCCATTACGTTTTGATTTTTCAACATACACAGTACCAGTATTTCAAAACAATCTTCATGATCTCAAAACATTTCATATAGTTTGAAAACAATTTTTCTAGAAACATTGTCTATGTTATTTCAAAAACATTGGCCATGTTATCAAAACCAACCTTTCTAATTTCAAAATATTCCATATAGTCTGAAGACAATATTAACACAATACATTTTCTTATCAAGTGCATGATTTCGAAAAGCATCATCCATGTCTTTCAAAAAAAAACCTTATACATAATTTCAAAATTCATCTCGCATGATTTTAAAACATTTTTAAATATATCTATCTAATACACCTACTTTATGATTTCAAAAGTATTATATATAAGGTTTCAAAAACGTTAAACACAGTTTTTCTTAAAAGAACCCCATGCACAGTTTTCAAAAATATTTTCCTCGTACATTGACATAACCTTCAAATTCTGCTTCATATGTCGCCTTGACATATCTAGCATCTCAACTTCATAAGCATTTTACATCATGTTTTGACATAAGCACGTCCAGTGCAAGATTTCAAAACATCTTCAACTTCTAAAATCCATATGGGATCTTTTTATCTTCACATTTAGATCCTTGTGGATAATCATCATTCAAATCAGAGTCCTTAATTGGATTCCTTATGTACCTTAATTCGAACACTTCGGTTCCTAATAATCGAAATCGAATTTTCTTTTTGAATCTTTCTATCTTTATAGTTGGATTCTTGATAACGTTTAAAGTACCAAATGAAATCCACGGAATAGATTCCTAGTGTGCTTTAAATGCATGTACGCAATTAACAAGACAAGTTAACAAACAATTTTGTGGTTATGTGACTATGTGTTTACTCATCTTATGTTTTCTTTTATGCATTTTTGGTGTTTTTACTACTCTGGATATTCTTTATCCAAATCCTTGCAGGATCTTTCATATCTTCATATGAGGGATTCGTAGCAGGATATTCAAAAGGTACTACCTTTAATCCTTAAATGGGCTTCTATGTAATAGTTAAGACCCTTGGATTATATAGTACCACTCCATGATTCATAAGGGACCCTTTAGTGGTCTAGTAAAAAAGATTGATTCACAATTTGGTTAAAAAATGACATCTAGTGATGTAACTGAACAGACTCCTGGATAGTCTATTTAAATCATTTATTGATTTAGTCTAAAGGACTCTATGGCGGTCTAAGTCACGCTCATCACAGGATTGTTCATTTGGTTTTACCCTACACATTATAAAATAGACTGTGTGAACTGTGCAAGGAATTCTCTAATTATGTATGCGCACATAATTATGAAATTTAGTGCACAGAAATCCAGTAAGGTTTATTATGTGAAAGAACCGATAGTGACAACAATAACAAAATGAGAACGATGTAATGGAGGCATGGTGGACGCACCAATGACGCTTCATATACTTGTATATAAGTGTCCCTCTTACATTGCAAACATAATGTTATTAAGGTTACTAGAAGTTCAAGAACCCTAACCAATGTTGTTTGATCTTTTCAACTTCATGTTTTAAACTCACACAAGTTTCCTCTAAATAAATTTCGGGACGAAATTTCCTAAAGTAGGGGAGACTGTAACACCTGTGCCTCCACGGCCATCAAACAAATACCGAACCAATGAAATATTATATTTCATACTTGGGATTTGTAAAAATATGTGTATCATTCTGCACATATCAATTCTCGTTCAATTCCAAACTCTAAATTCACTTTCTAGAAGGTTATACGCGCACCGATGCGTAGATATAACCAGTTTAATGCAACAAACACTCCGGAATAGTGAAATAGGCTTAACATACCTTAAATAACCTTTACATAACTTAGAAATAAGTTTTGAAGGCTTTGGTATGGCAAAACCAAGTTAATTCGCTTACAGGGACTAAAGTTGACAAACTGCGAAAGTATGCCAATTTGAACTGTAACAGACATTCCGGAACATGACCATAAGTTAAACATACCATAAATATCCTTTACATAGCTTAGAAATAGGCTTTGAGGGGTTCGGTGTGCTAAAATAAACTTTGGTGTCATTCAGGGACTAAAAGTGTCAAAAAGTGCACAAGTTTGCATTTTCGCGCATAACTTACGTTCTGAATACATCTGGACATCCAAAAATTTATGTAAGCATGACTACATTATATTTAAGTGTTCGCCTTAAGAAAAATCCATTCGTTGCGTCATTTGGATCGTTTTTCGCGCTTGTGCGCATTCCGTCGTAATTAAGCGAACATCGCGATCGTACGGCCAAACGAACCGACATCTGAGATATTTTTGAACATGTTTTGAGTTCCCTATACTTTAACTTCATTTTAGAGCCTTGAAATGAGGTTAACGGGGTTCAAACGCATCGAAAATCGCTTAAAAGGGCTGCAGGGACTAAACCTGTCACTTTTGAAACAATTCTGAATCAGATAGGCACTAGCGTAGCGCGAGCCCTAAGGCTCTACCCGTAGCGCTACGCGAGTGAGTGTTCTGACCAGATTCAATGTTTTAATTACAAGTTGCAACCAATTAATCCTTAACCACATGTTTTTAGTTGATGTGTCACAAAGTTAAGGAGCATATGTGGCTCCATAACCTTTGTGACAAGTGTACGCACGAGATTAAGGCACGATAATCGACAAACGATCCTAACGGTGGACCGAATACTATAAATACCCATCCACCCTCAACCCCAAAACCCACAAATCTGATTAAGAAAGCTCTAAGTTGGAACCTTCGTTTCATACCTGAGCTATTTTGATCTTGGTTAGCATTCGGGGACCCTTCGTAAGTATTCTTTCGTTCTTTTCCTTATTTTTACTGCTTTTCGAGTCAGAAAGTCAAACTTTGTTTGACTTTCAGCGTTGACCAGTAATGGTCAATGCGAAGTTCGTTTGAACTTCGCAACGTGATTGTAATCACGATGGTTATAGTCCCTTGGGACTATGCCTACTGATTACCACGTTGCCTAGGGTCGTAGGGTAGGCGATCTAATAAATCGCCTATACCTTCGAACCCGACCCAGTTTGGTCGATCATTAGGATCCGACCAAATACATTAGGTGACCATATTGTAGGGAATAACCTTCCGAGGTTATACCTTATGGTCACGGCGTTTAAGTAGTTGTATGATAGGTAGTTTATATGCCTTAGGTAAATTACCAAAATACCCTTTTCATACATAATTGGTAATTTAGCATATGTAACCTAAACTTTTGTCACGTAACTGATTATGTAACATGTTTAGGCATATAATACTTGTCATAGGACTAGTTAGGCGGTCCAAACGCGTTTCACGCGCACGACGCGTTAAAGTAGCATAAGCTTCCTAAACGGGTCGTAATGGGTCGTAAACAATTATGTTAAGTTTCATTTAGTATGTAGGCTTTGTTAAACCAAATGACACGAGTCTCTACACTCGTTTGGTTTACGAAACCTCATTCTATCCAATCTTCCGATTTAGGTCCGGTTTATTAACATAGTTACCTATATTAGGTGCCGTTTGATTCCGAGATCTATAGCATTACTTGGTGGTTATCTTTTGACAACTGAGCAATCTCAAGTGAGTACATAGACCCCTCTTTTACTGTTTTCCAAACTGTTTTGGGGTGGAACACATGTGCCTACTTGTTACTTTCATGCTTTCCTGTTTTCGCATCATATACTGCTATGTTCGTTAGTACATTATAGTACGTGATCTCATTGTGTTTTATGCTATGTATGTCCATTTAGTTCATACTTAGTACATCGTTTTACATTTACATTTTATGCTATGTATGTCCATTGCGTGCATACTTAGTACATTGTTTTCATCACATGCTTACATTTTGGTATGACATTTGGTTTGTTTACATGGGACAATACATTCATTAACACCGATCATGCCGTTCGTTAGTAGGTAGTGGTACCATAGGAATTGACAACTCCCGTTCCGGACGTCCCAGGGAAAGGGGATGAAAGGAATGACCGAATTCGTTGATATTAAGACAGATAGACCTTTAATTTGTTTAAAGGGTTTATCACCACAGTCGCCAGGCTTGGATGTATGCATTTTCACAATACCGCATAAATGTTCATATTAAATATTTGCATGCATTTACACAAAACATAGCTTTGATTTAAACCAAGTTTTACTTCAATACTTTGTTTTTGTGCATATGGTTTAGTTGAGACCTTTCACTTGCCATACATGACATTTTGACATAGACATTTGACATAGACATTTCGGCATAGACATTTTAACATGATTGACATTTGATCATGCATTTACACAAAACATAGCTTTGATTTAAACCAAGTTTTACTTCAATACTTTGTTTTTGTGCATATGGTTTAGTTGAGACCTTTCACTTGCCATACATGACATTTTGACATAGACATTTGACTTGGATATTTGACATAGACATTTGACATGGATATTTGACATAGACATTTGACATGGATATTTGACATAGACATTTTGACATGATTTACATCTTGACATGAACATTTTACATTGTTTGGTTTGGTTTGATTAAGTGATTAAGTAACGATGCGTGTGTAATATGATACAAGCATGGTGGATACGCCGCTGGTACTTCCTATATATAAGTGTTTGTATGGTATTACATGTCGTAACGTTATTTGAATCATTCCAGTTTGAGACATAGAACATTTCATACAAATAACATACTTTTCACAAGACATTGATTTATAAACAACTTATCTTATGTAAACACATTTTTCTTGGTTATTCATTTAACCTTACATTTATTTATACTTATCATCTGATCTTATCGTTTTTCAAATGATTTAAAAGACAAAGCAAATAACAAGGTTCATGACTAAACATTTTCTCAAACATAAGTCATGAATCTTATTTTCACAAAACCTATGTATCTCACAGGCATTTTTATGCTGACGTACCTATTTTCACATGTGTTTTTCAGGAGCTGTTGCATAAGATGTTCAAGATACACATAGACAGACTTGGGCTTTAGTGACAATAAAAGATGCAAGACTAGTTAATTATGTTGTATTTCTTTGTTTGTTAAGGCATAGTAACACTTTTAATCAATAAAACGAAACTTCAATATCCATGGTTGTGAAACATTAATTCTGTTACAACACTCCCCGATGTTTCCGCCACGTTTTGTATGTTCTACGTGGTCGGGGTGTGACACAGGTAAAACACTGATCTTCACTTATTTTTTTTCTTAAATCATGACGAATTGAGGTGATCAAATATTTGGTGATCTGGATAAGAAATTGTCTAAAAATTTGAGACGATGAGTCTGATTTGGGCATGTGACTACCAGTGGACCATATTACCAAAAGCACAAACGTAATCACAATATTTTTGTCACCTAGAACAAACATTTGACTACAAGTAATCAAACAATAATCACAACAAATGAGTTTACAATAACAACTATTAAAATTAACCTGAGAAAGAGGATGAGCAACCGTTAGTCTACAAAATAATAGGAAATTACTGCAAAATCAAAAGCTCAAGAAATTACCTAACCTTTGTAGACCATAAAGAACCGAACAATCAAAAAGCAACTCCACCACAACCACCAGATTTAACATGAAACTCGGATGTTATTTTTCCCAAATGATCTATAGAGTGTAAAAAAGCAAAAATTGTTATACTATTGAAAAGAAAGCACATGTAATTTGAAAAACGTACTCACAATCGAGTAATAAAAACTATGTGATTGATCCTTCAGTTGGGATGGTTTCTTTCACTACATCTAAGCCTATATCCGAACCTGCAACAAGATCATACAAAACCATGGCGGGTTTCGTGCTAAGATGTGTGTCATCGATTCCATCCTCCATCACTCTGATCTTGTAACACCTGTGCCTCCACGGCCATCAAACAAATACCAAACCAATGAAATATTATATTTCGTACTTGGGATTTGTAAAAATATGTGTATCATTTACACATATCAACTCTTGTTCGATTTCAAGCTCTAAATCGCTTTCTGGAAGGTTATACGCGCACTAATGCGTAAATATAACCAGTTTAATCCAACGAACACTCCGGAATAGTGAAATAGGCTTAACATACCTTAAATAACCTTTACATAACTTAGAAATAAGTTTTGAAGGCTTTGGTATGGCAAAACCAAGTTAATTCGCTTACAGGGACTAAAGTTGACAAACTGCGAAAGTATGCCAATTTGAACTGTAACAGACATTCCGGAACATGACCATAAGTTAAACATACCATAAATATCCTTTACATAGCTTAGAAATAGGCTTTGAGGTGTTCGGTATGCTAAAATAAACTTTTGTGTCATTCAGGGACTAAAAGCGTCAAAAAGTGCACAAGTTTGCATTTTCGCGCATAACTTACGTTCTGAATACATCCGGACATCTAAAAATTTATGTAAGCATGACTACATTATATTTTATGGTTCGCCTTAAGAAAAATCCATTCGTCGCGTCATTTGGATCGTTTTTCGCGCTTATGCGCATTCCGTCGTAATTAAGCGAACATCGCGTTCGTACGGCTAAACGAACCGACATCCGAGATATTTTTGAGCATGTTTTAAGTTCCCTATACTTTAACTTCATTTTAGAGCTTTGAAATGGGGTTAACGGGCCTTAAACGTGTCAAAAATGGCCTAAATACAGTTCAGGGACCAAAACTGTAATTCTGCCAAAGTTCACCCATACGATGCGTATGGTATATATACCATACGATGCGTATGGGGTCTCCAGACCAGGTGCAATGTTTAAACAGCCTGTTTTCAGCAGATTTAACCACAACCACATGTTCCCAATTGTCTAGTCATGTGATAAGGATGGAATTTTAGTTACCATAAGGTCCCGACACTTGTACGGTTACGATTAAAGCATGGTTTCCATGAAACGATCCTAACGGTGGACCGAAAACTATATATACCCATCCACCCCCATTGCATTTCTCACTAGAATTCTGATTTTGAGAGCTCTAAGTTGAAACCATTGTTTCATACCTGAGTTCTTGGAATCGGGATTAGCATTCGGGGACCCTGGGTAAGTATTCTTTCGTTCTTTTCCTTATTTTTACTGCTTTTCGAGTCAGAAAGTCAAACTTTGTTTGACTTTCAGCGTTGACCAGTAATGGTCAATGCGAAGTTCGTAGGAACTTCGCAACGTGATTGTAATCACGTTGGTCATAGTCCCTTGGGACTATGCCCACTGATTACCACGTTGTCTAGGGTCGTAGGGTAGGCGATCTGATAAATCGCCTATACCTTCGAACCCGACCCAGTTTGGTCGATCATTAGGATCCGACCAAATACATTAGGTGACCCTAGTATAGGGCATAACCTTCCGAGGTTATACCCTATGGTCACATCGTTTAAGTAGTTGTATGATAGGTAGTTTATATGCCTTAGGTAAATTACCAGAATACCCTTTTCATGTATAAATTGGTAATTAAGCATATGTAACCTAAACTTTTGTCACATAACTGATTATGTAATATGTTTAGGCATATAACACTTGTCATAGGACTAGTTAGGCGATCCGAACGCGTTTCACGCGAACGACGCGTTAAAGTAGCATAAGCTACCTAAACGGGTCGTAATGGGTCGTAAGCAGTTAGGTTAAGTTTCATTTAGTATGTAGGCTTTGTTAAACCATATCACACGAGTCTCCACACTCGTTTGGTTTACAAACCCTAATGCTACCCAGTCTTCCGATTTAGGTCCGGTTATTTAACATAGTTACCTATATTAGGTGCCGTTTGATTCCGAGATCTCTAGCACTGTTTGGTGGTTATCTTTAGACAACTGAGCAATCTCAAGTGAGTACATAGACCCCTCTTTTACTGTTTTCCAAACTGTTTTGGGGTGGAACACATGTGCCTACTTGTTACTTTCCTGCTTTCCTGTTTTCACATCATATACCGACTATGTTTGTTAGTACATTATAGTACATGATTTCATTACTTTTCTGCTATGTATGTTGACTGATAACATGCTAAGCACATTGATTTACATGACTTTTCTGCTATGTATGTTGACTGATAACATGCTTAGTACATTGATTTACATGACTTTTCTGCTATGTATGTTGACTGATAACATGCTTAGTACATTGTTTTACATGACTTTTCTACTTTGTATGATGACTTTGCATACTTAGTACATTGTTTTATACTGCATCTCTGTTGCATATGTTCCAGTAACATATGGACACATGGTTTTATAGCTCTACCCTGTATGTTTACTCTAGCATACTAGGTACATTATCTTCATAAAACATGCTTACATTTTGGTATGACATTTGGTTTGTTTAAACTATACTATACATTCATTAACACCGATCATGCCGCTCGGTAGTAGGTAGTGGTACCATAGGACTTGACAAATCCCGTTCCGGACATCCCAGGGAAAGGGGATGAAAGGAATGACCGAATCCGAATACATATTCTCTTGATAACTCACTTTTACATAGTTATCCGTCTGTCTCAAGGCTTGGATGTATGAATTTTCACAATACCGCATAAATGTTCATATTCAGTATAGCATGCATATATCTTACAAAACATAACTTTGATTTAAACCAAGTTTTACTTTAATACTTTGTTTTGTACATTTTTACTTATGGTTTAAGTAGTCTAAATTTTACTTACCATACATATCATTTTGGTTATACATTACTTGACTACTCTTGGACTATAGACATTTGACATGGATACTTGACATAGACATTTGACATGGATATTTGACATAGACATTTTGACATGATTTACATCTTGACATGAACATTTTACATTGTTTGGTTTGGTTTGATTAAGTGATTAAGTAACGATGCGTGTGTAATATGATACAAGCATGGTGGATACGCCGCTGGTACTTCCTATATATAAGTGTTTGTATGGTATTACATGTCGTAACGTTATTTGAATCATTTCAGTTTGAGACATAGAACATTTCATACAAATAACATACTTTTCACAAGACATTGATTTATAAACAACTTATCTTATACAAACACATTTTTCTTGGTTATTCATTTAACCTTACATTTATTTATACTTATCATCTGATCCTATCGTTTTTCAAATGATTTAAAAGACAAAGCAAATAACAAGGTTCATGACTAAACATTTTCTCAAACATAAGTCATGAATCTTATTTTCACAAAACCTATGTATCTCACAGGCATTTTTATGTTGACGTACCTATTTTCACATGTGTTTTTCAGGAGCTGTTGCATAAGATAATCAAGACACACATAGACAGACTTGGGCTTTAGTGACAATAAAAGATGCAAGACTAGTTAATTATGTTGTATTTCCTTGTTTGTTAAGACATTGTAACACTTTTAATGAATAAAACGAAACTTCAATTGCCATGGATTTGAAACATTAATTCTGTTACAACACTCCCCGATGTTTCCGCCACGTTTGGTATGTTCTACGTGGTCGGGGTGTGACAGATCTGACCACCATATCAGATGTTACACTCATACCTCCTGCATCTGAACTCGTTGCATGCATCACCATTCAAAAATGCATTAGTTCTTTATATGGACTTGACATTGGCAGATGATTATTAGTCAACTCAACAGAACAACAAATGTATTATTATATACCTTGTATTGCAAATCTTGAACTGCTTCAACGCCTCTTCAACCATGGTAACACTAACATTTCGTAGGGTTTTAGGGTTCCGTTGAGTACTTCACCTGAGATTATCATGAACAAAATTAAATTCATACATCAATATGCGTATATATTTGTGTCTGTATAAATATAAGTGTACGGATAAGTGTGTGTGTGTGTAACACAATAACAAATCCAGAATCATCCAAAACTTTCGCCAGATCTAACCCTAGATCTCGGTTCGCACATCCTTCCACGCAGATCTGAACAAATTCATCATATAAAACGTGATTTTAACACCTAAAATCAACCAAAAACAACAGATTCAACAACAGATACAAAGTAAACTAAAGCTAGATTAAACGATTACCGGTATTAAAACCAGATCTGAACAGAAGACGATGAGGATTAACATAAGCAGCAGCCGATCTCGGGGAAGATGGTTTATAACGGTACCAAGAGGTCAACCCCAGTGGATCTTCTGTCGGATTGAGAGAAAATGAACCATTCGACACAGATAACAAACATATCAGACTCAAATAACAAACAAAAAACTTTAGATGTGGTTTAAAACGGTACCTAGATCTTGAAGCGAACTGTGAAAGCCAGATCTTGAAGGGCATGTAGAAACCCTAGATCTTGTTTGAGAGAGAAAGATGTGATAGCCAGATCTTGAATCACATGTAGAAACCCTAGATCTCATTTGAGAGAGAAAGCAGGGGTTTCTGAATCGCCGAGAGAGAGAGGGAGGCGGATAGGAATGAGTTGAGAAATCTGAAACCCTAATGAGAGTGATACCGTGTTTTTTTTAATGAGTAGTACATTATGCATCTCATGTTGTACCGCGTGTGTTTTTTTTAGTGAAGGGCATAATTGGGATTGTAAATTATATTGTGCTTAAAAGACTTGTACATTATGCTTCAGGGGTCTTTTAATGAATTTTTTTTGGACTTTAAGAAGTCCTTCCTATATTCATTATAAAGTAGTATAGATATATAAGACTTATATTATTTAAAAGAAAAAATTGATTTTTTTTTTAATAAAAGTCTAGGCCGCCACCCCCCCCCCCCATGGGGTCTTCCCAAGAAATTTTAGTCCAATAGAAATGCATGTGCTAGAGAAGATTTGATTGGGTGGTCTAACCAATACCATTTTGGTCCAATGGGGTTTCATGCACTTGCATGTGTAAGTTGGCACATGATTGGTCAAGGTGGGTGGCAATTCTCTCTCATGGTTCTATAAATACTTAGATCACAAATGCAAGAATGTGCAAGACTTAGGAACTTGAAAGAAAAACTAGAGAATTTCTTCTCTAAATTTCGGCCAACAAGTGTTGGTTCAAGAGGTTTTCAAGTTTGTAATTCAAGTGCCAAGAACTCTCATATTCCCTAGTGGAATTTTCGGCTAAGGGTTGGCTCCAAGAAGGAAGTTTTAGTGAGTTCACAAGTGTTCAAATCCTAGCTAAAACTAAGGTGTTTGTCGGAAGGCTTGGGGTATGCAAGCTTGAGGTCTTCTACACTTGAAGGCAACCATTCAAGAAGCATCATCCTCTTCATATCCTTTACTCCTTGGAAGGTAGTATTCTAAACACTCTATGGTTGTGTTTTATTTTGATAGCATGCATGTTCATTCATATATGGATCCAGGATTGGGTTTTACATATAAAATGGGTTTTATATCTTGTAAGTAACATGTTTTAAATAATAATTTTCCGCTGCATTTTTATTTTATATGGATAAAATGCTTTGATAAACATGTGAAAACCCCAACAGTGGTATCAGAGCCGCTTATATGAATGCATGCTTCATAGGATATGAAATTTTTGGGTTTCGGGTTTGGTTAAACCCTATGGCCGAAATTTTTCACCATGGTTATCCATTTGTTTTTTAAGATTATATTCTAACATGCATAAATGAATCTTGAAAAATTATTTCATTTGGATGATTATTTTGTTTGGACAAAAACCCACATTTTTCGGTTTTTCATTCTTGACCGAAAATTGTAGGTTGTAAAAGGGAACCATTTTGCTTCTTGAATTTTATATATTTGGATATATATATTTTGGTGTTCATAACCTAGCCATGACCTTGTGTGAATATTGTTGAATATTTGTGTTTGTGATTTATATTTAATTATTTCAATAGGTTGTAATAATTATTATTTTTGTTCTTCCATTTGTACGATATGTAATTTATTTATTTTCATTTGGTATGTAAAATAAATAGATTAGGTGCATTTTATTTTACTAGAAAAAATGTATTAGGATATATTTTGTAAAAGAAGATGCACACAAAAATGCGGTTTTGGTTTGGACCATAATATTCGGTCCAAAGAACTTCATCGTTCTCAACGGGATTTTAACCCGATAACCAAAACACATTTTTGAAGTCCAAAGGAGTTTGGAGCTGAAAATAAAAGACTTTTGGAAGCTCAAAGAAGGTGGAGATATCACAACACAAGAAGAAGACTTGAAGCATTCGGATGCGGGATCAAGTGGGAGTTCAACGATGTCACACCCCCAAAATCCACACGCGGAGTACCACCGCTTGGAGGCGTGACATGACCAGGATCGAGCCACCAATCATATTGAACATAAGTATATAGTAAAAGTCATTCATCAATACGATAGGTGTTACCAAAACCAAATATAAACAAGTGTGTAGCGGAAGCAATAAAGTAAAACCCAACATAAGTTTAAGTACAAAATGTCATAATGTTTAACAACACATTCACGATCCATGTCCACAACGACTGTGCCTCCCGTGCAAGCTCCAAAAGTACCTAAGGTCCTGCAAGGCATGTAACAGAGAGTCAACAACTAGTTGAGCGAGTTCACAGTAAGTAAATTCGTAAATGCAAGTTCGTTTCGTAACGTGCGGCTATACTGGGCTGATAGTATGTTCTATTAGTGGGGGCTTCCCATGTTTGCATATACACTAGACTATTTGCAACCATAAGTGTTCTTCTTACCGAGAACAGTAGTACGTACAAAGTTTACGTAGGTTTTACGTAAGTGTCCTTCACAACCGAGGACAGGGGTACGCGGGGGTTTACGTAGGTTTTACGTAAGTGCCTGACACAACCCGAGGCAGTAATGAGTATTAGTTTACGTAGGTTTTACGTAAGTGCCCTTCACAACCGAGGACAGTGATGTGTACAAGTATACGTAGGTTTTACGGCGCATCCGAGGACGATGGTAGATAGTCTAGTAACATTGTAAGTACAAATCCATTCCTTCAATCCCATTCCCAACCCCGGGAATCCCATGCCTTGGTAAGAGTGTGAACTCACCTTGTTTTGCTCGGTATGCTAAGTTAAGTGCTCACAATAAATGAGTCAAGTCCTATAGTGCACGTATATACAGTCAGTTTATGTTTGCAAGGTTTCGTTTGCAATCTATGTTACCAAGTGTGTTTGACTGTTAACATCATGTATCTCATAGACAATTAATCACATTCATGCCATTCATACTTCACATAGATTTCCTCCACAGTTTATTCTAATCATGGTTATTCTCTTACATACTTGACAGGTTTAACAAGCTTAACAAGGTTAACATATGTAACAGGGATAATAACTTTACAGTATTAGTTAACTAACAGAGTTAACATCTTTTAGTTGAATTAATAATCTATGGAGAACCAACATGCTAAACAAAATTGCTAGACTTAACAGAATTGATAACAAACAATATTGTTAAACATAACAGAGTTAATCAAACAAATAAAGCTAGCAACTTAATAACTTAACAGAGTTTAAATGCTTAACATAGTTGGCATATAACTGAACTAATAGACTGAGTAGTTAAACTGAGTTATTTACTTAACAGAGTTACCCACTTAACAGAATCAACTAACTAACAAAATTAATAAATTAACAGCAACAATGAAATGAAATCACCAAACTGGCGAAATCCCTCTTTTGGCCGAAAACACCCTTGGCCGAAATCCCTATGGTTGCCGAAATCACTATATGCCGAAAACCAACTTGGGCCGAAAACACTATGCTAGCCGAAAACCCTTATGTTCGAAATCCCTTGGCCGAAATCCCTTATGTGTGGGCCGAAAACCCATCTGGGCCAAACTCACTATGTGGGCCGAAATCACATAAGTGATTTCATCCACTTTCTTTTGTGGGGGGTTTTCGTTACTGTTCATCATCATCAACAACACTTACTGTTAAAACCCAGCAATTTCTAATCCCATTTCTTATCAGATTCAACCCCTTTGGTACAAACAACCAATCAAACAAAAGCATAAAGCATTTGATTAGATATCTACTCATCTGTATTCTCAGAATTAACATCCAACAACATCATAGTGTTTATCATTTAACAGGAGATCTAGTTTAAGCATCTATCAACTGGATATCTACGATCACTTTATCTCGAAGATTAACAATCACCATTCATAGAAAACAATGATCTAAACATTAAATCATCAATCAAAGTCAGATCATAAGATTATAATATCTTACAGTAGCAGTCAATATAAGATATCATTTTTAACATGTGAATCACTAACCGTAGATTAAACAGAGGTTTGGCTTCAAGATGAGGAATTCAGTTTGTGGGTTTTCAGATGTAGAGAGAGAGAGAACAAAGTGATAAGGTTATGGTTTTGTAACTGTGAAACTTCTCTGAGAAGATTGTTTATAAAATGACTATTTATAAAATATCTCAACCCACACTGGGCCAAGGCCCATCTTCTGATTTCGTTGGCCATCAGTGAACGAAAACACTTAAAGTGTTTTCACCACTTGGGTGATTTCATGAGTACTTGTTCTCAGTGAGTTCCAACTTTATTTAACATGTTAATTAATACAAACCTTATTAACATACAATCACATAAAATAAATATGATGGATCCCAAGTATAAAATGTCAATCGAAGTACGATATAACGTATTACAATTGTAAGCGTTGTGAAACAACGAGTCGTGTAACAAACCACATAAACAATAATTAAAAAAAAATTAACGTGCACTAAATGCGAAGATGGAAATCTTGGAAACTCGAGTTGTCACAAACGACACATTATTTGTGTCAATATTCACCCTTAGGAAGGACCTTTTTGGCACACTTGTTTCGGCTAACAAGTGTGGTCAAAATAGTTGGCTATGGTTATGCACCTATTGATATATGTGTTATGCTTGTGTGGTTGCTTATTTTATTGTTTGGATGATATTTGGATATGCATGCTTAACAAACTAATAATCAACAACAAGCTTAAAAATGGTTCTTACCAAAATCATTAAAATGGTTAATAAAGGATTTATTAAAAATTAATGATTTTATAATAAAATGGGTTTTATTAAAAAGAACCTTGAAAATTAGTTTTCACTAAAGTACCAAGGATTTGAATGCATGCAAATGTATGGTACATAATATTTTCTAAACTAGAATTTTGAAATATTAAAAACCCTTTTATAAAACAAGTCAAACACCATCCTTTTATACAACACTCGAAACACTTGGGAACTCTTATTGTGGGATAAAGGTCACCCTAACCACTTATGTGAATAAACTCACACGTGTGTGTAAGTTGGACGACTTGATTTGGAAACCATGAACTTAGGGTCACCGAAGCATGGGGAACAAAAGGTGTTGATGGGATTAAACATGCCAACTAAACATAAAGATGTTTAACCGATCCCATAAGGCTAGAAGTTGCAAAGGGTTGCAATTGTCAAACATTGACTACCTTGTTAATTTAAATAAAGGGATAAAGGTCACCTAACCAATATTTAAATGTAACGTTGGATTCTAGATTTTAATTAATAATTGTCTATGAGACATAAAAGGGTATTAATAATTAAAATATAATAATATTGAAAATACTAAAATTTCAACCTTGTTAAATTTTGTAGATGGCCGCTAACAATATTACCCAAACCGTCCGTAACCTATCACTAAAAACAATCCTTGACAAGGATCGTCTCAATCATAACACTTCATGGATTAATATCGAAACTTAAGAATCGTTCTCAAGTAAAAGATATTCTATGAGTTGAACGATCCTAATCCCGATGAACATCTTATGGAAGATAAGGATACCTATAACGATTGACTAAGTATATCGAGGATAATATGCAAGCCTCTTGCCTCATGTGAGGAATTATGATTTCCGTAATTCAAAGGGATTTTGAACATCATGAGCATACGACGTGATTACCCAATTGAAGGAAATGTTCCTACAATATGCAAGGATAGAACGCTTCGAAACGGTTCGAGCGCTTCATGCATGTCGAATGGAGGAAACCCAATCGGTTTCATCTTAAGTCTTTAAGATGACAAAGCCACATTGATCACCTCGAAAGGCTCAATATGGGTAAAAGGGTTTTATCCATTCTAACGATCAATGAGGGTGGCAACAAGAAAGGGCATCACCCCGACACCAAAGCAAATGTTGCAAATGGAAACGGGAAATTCAAAGGGAAAAAGAAAAGAAAGACTAAAGCGAAACCAACGAAACCAAAAGAAGAGAAGGCAAAGATTGCCATGAAGGATCCGTGCTTTAATTGTGGTGAGATGGGGTATTTGAAAAGGAGTTGTCCAACCTATCTCAAAGAGTTGAACAACAAGAGGGATGCCAGGCAAACCTCAGGTACAATTTTATGAAACATATTGACTTTATTGTCATTTCTTCTAACACATGGGTATTAGATACTGGATGTGGAACTCATGTTTGCAATTTGTTGCAAAACGTTCAAAAGAAATAAGCATTACAAGAAAGGAGACTATATTTTGAAACTTCCAAATGGTTTGGAAATTGTTTTAAAAATATATTGTGTGCTCCTAGTTTGACGAGGAACATTATTCAAGTTTTCCTTATAAGACAATATGGTTTTGAGTTAAAGTTAGTAAACAATGACATTTATATTTCGATAAATGACATGTTTTACTTTAGAGCTATGCTTTCAAATGGTATTTATGAATTGGTTCATAAGAATACATCATTTGATAGTTAAATGTACCTAGAAATCACCAAGAAACTCAAAATGGATTTGAGTGAGACCTATCTTTGGCATTATCGCCTTGGTCATATAAACAGAAGTCGCATGTAAACACTTTGAAAGAATGATCTTTTGGAAACAAATGAAGTTGGTTCATTTGATACATGTGAATCTTGTTTACAAGTAAAATGACTAAGGAACCCTTTAGTGGAAAAGGGCAAAAGATTTATTAGGCATAACTCTTTTCGGCTGAGAAACAATAAAGTCGCTTTGGTGGATTCGGTTTGGTTTAGCCAGTGCGTTCCTAGGCACTCGTTTCACTTGTGGCTAGTTATCAATAACAAGCTAAAGACTCAGGATAGGATGGCTATTTGGGAAGCGGGTAGTGCCACCATCCTCATCCTCGTGTGTTGTCCGCTATGTTGTTATGATCGGGACTCTAGGGGTTATCTCTTCTTCCAGTGTTCTTATGCATCTAAGGTGTGGCAAACAGTGAGGGAAAGGGTCGATATGGGGAGCGTCAATAATACATGGAGCTCGATCATGGCTTGGATGAAACAAAGCGCTAACTTGAGGCAACTTGAAAGGATAGTTTGCAAGATTCTAGTAGGGGCAGCTACATATTTCATATGGCAAGAAAGAAACAACCGTTTATTCTCGAAGCTTCAACTTACCCCGTGTATGCTTTCTCAAGTTATTATTAGTACGGTTCGGCTGAAGTTAATGGGATTCAAGTTTGGCAGAGACCCGAATCACATAAAGATTCTTGATAAGTGGCATATCTCGAAGATGGATATGATGTCGGATCCAGGCTAAGGAGGCGTTGGATTGATTTTTGTTTGTTTTTTATTTTGTGGTAGTGTTTTGTCTAGATGGTGTCTTGGCTGTGTTTGTGTTTGGTTTGTCATGGTTGTTTGGTTCCCTAGTCAGGGTATGCCTTGGCTAGTAGTGTGTGTCGGGTTCTTGACACACCCTGTTCTTTTTATTGGTTATTTATAAAATTCACCGGGGTAACCCTTTACCCAAAAAACACTTTGTTTTGATATCAAAACTGTCACACCCCCAAAATCCACATGCGGAGTACCACCGCTTGGAGGCGTGACTGACCAGGATCCAGCCACCAATTATACCGAGCATTAATTAAAAGTAAAAATGTTCACTAACTACAATAGTTAGTAAGCACCATAGTTAAAAGTTTAAGTTCAAATAACAGTTTAAGCAACAGCGGAAGCATAAACCCAACAGTTTCAAAACAAAGTTCATAGTTCAAGATTATTTAGAACCCAACACATGGGCTAGACGACCACTACACATCCCCAAGCAGCAAGCTCCTGAGTCACTGGTTACCTGCAAAGCATGCAGTAGAGTATCAACAAAAAAATGTTGGCGAGTCCACGAGTTGACCAGTTTTAATTACCAAAAACTTGTTTCACCAGTTAATTTATCCGTTTATACATGCGATGGGGAGCTACCCCATAAGTAAGCGACTAAACTGTTTTTCCAATACCGAATACTTACTTAACCGTACGTTTCCGTAGTGCCCCGTTGTCAATGTTCTATCATCATTGACGGTTTGCCAGAGTTCATTAGTTCACTCCCGTTCCCAGTAACAAGGGTCGGTGTGAGGCTGGTTACACCTAAATAACGTTATTAACTAATAACCCGTTCGCCAGGCCCCGGCGACTAATCGGTATTAAATGGTAGGGACTTAAGTGATAGAGTTTCGTTTAGTGTTGCTTGTTGCATTCCGTATAAACAATAATTAACCAAGAGTTCCCAGTAACAAGGGAGGTAAGTAAGTTTGTTCCCAGTAACAAGGGAAGAAGAGTAAGTTTGTATCCCTTACGCGGGGATAGCGTTGATTAAGTTTCCGTTTCCCAAAACCACCGGGAACGCATGCTTTAATAGTTGTGAACTCACCTTGGGTTGCTCGGCAGATAGTTTACTTGGTCAAATACGTTGGTCACCACGTCCTAACATGGTTACCAGCATAGGTCAGGTTTGGGTTCAAAGAAGTCACGTATATTCTACACGTATTCTAACACATAGCATACATACACATAAAGTCATTGGGTCAGTTCTATCGCATGTTCGGCAGCCCATAATCCATTTAAACAGAAATCAAACATGAACAGTTCATACAGTTCGGCCCATTAACGTAAATAAGTAGTCTAAACGAGACAAGGTTGTCACACACCTTTCTACGGCGGAAGCACGAGGTGTGATCATGAAAGGTTCTCATTGCATACGAAGAGTAAACATGCTACATGCTCGTAAAAATAACATTCAAATACCATAATTTGAAAACATTCGTTAGCGTTTACATCGCTAAGTCGCATAAAGCATTGTCTTAAAAGTTTACAACTTTATTCAAAGTTAAACACAAGCGACACCCACGAGCATAAGCTAGACCACGCGCACATCCATCCTAGTTACCTGAAATACATGTGAGTTTTTGGAAAAACGTCAACATAAAGTTGGTGTGAATTCATGCAGTTTTGTATTTCATGTTTGTATACTTTGTATGAAAACATAGTTTGTGAGTAAATCAAGTTTTCATATATAAATCCAGTTTCATGTGTACACCACGTACCCATTTATAATTCAATCTTTTCTTGAGTACCCCACGTACTTCAAGTTATATCTCAATCCTCTTGAGTACCCCACGTACTTCAAGTTATATATTAATCTTCTTGAGTACCCCACGTACTTCAAGTTATATATCAATCTTCTTGAGTACCCCACGTACTTCAAGTTATATATCAATTTTGTATGGTATGAATTTTATGTACATACAGTATTTCTGTAATTATCAGATTGTTAATGGGTTGCAAAGCCATTAACCTGTGGCACGTCATAGGAAGTCACCAAACCTAAGGCATTTAATTGGTATATTCTGAGACACAAAAGCACTTCCTCGGTTCTCGCCCCGACCGGGAGTGTGGCTGCCAGGCACCCGTTAGATCTAACCTTTTGTTCTGCGGTCTAGGTATATTGTTGATTAATGGTGCTTCTGTACCCTATTCGTGACACTATTTCTCATAACGCCTCCTACTTGGTTCTCGTTCTCACCAAGCGCGTTTCTTGTTATCATTTCTCATAGCGCCTTATACTTGGTTCTCGTCTCACCAAATGCGCTTCTCATATTCATATATTTCGTCACACTTGGTTCTCGTTCTCACCAAGTGTACTTCTTGTATTTATATCATACCATTTATAAATATTGTACTTTTGTACATGTATTTCACCCCCGAAGTTATAAAAACAAAAAACAGTTAAAGAGAAAAGGGGGAGCATGAACTCACAACTTTGCGTTCCTAGCGTCGTAAACTCCACCGGATTTGCTTAATTAACGTCGTAACCTATACGCGTTTTCTTAACGTTAGTCACTAGACTTGCGTCGCACAAGTACAGTCACTCTCTTTTGTATATATTCTTGTGTTAAAAATATTCTATATTTTTAACTACGTATCTTACTTATATTATTTTCTCCAAAAATAAATATAAGTCTTTTGTGTTTTGCACTTTGCACCCGAATTATGTTTCTTGTATGTTGTATGTGTATTTTTATATTTATACTCCTCACGAGTATTTAGTGTATTTTTAAGTCTTAATACACTAGCACGTATAACACATACTATATACACTTAACACACAAGTTGGTGATCAAATAATATATATTTTTCTCTCAAAAATATATACTTATTATCCATTTTTACTCTTGAAGAAATCCACATTTCTTATCATCAAAATTCAGGGAAACCTTAGTAATACTCTTAAACACATTTTTAGGGAATAAGTTTCTCAAAAACTTATATTTTTCTAAGTGTCAAAATTTATAAAAATTTTGACAGAGTTTCCCCTAAAAATGGAGGTTTCCCACGTTTTCAAAACGTGTGTTTATTTTCTTTTAAATCATCATCAATCATCAATAATCAGCAACAACAATTATCAACAATAATCACTACTTTTCCCCACTTCATGAACTTGGATGTTTACAAAAATGTGTAGTAACTTACTAGCACATTTAGTAAGTCTTGTTATCTTTAAAAATAAGTTTAATTTCTTAAAAACTTTATTTTTAAAGAATATGAAGTTTTACAACTTCTAGTCGGTTTTTACGAAAATTATTTCTTTGTTAAAACCCTTGTTACACAAGTATCCATACACTTGTTTGTTCACAAAAACCACTTTTGTTTGTGTAAGATCCGGTTTAGAACATGTGATTTCTTTAAAGTGTGGTTCTTCAAAAATACCACTTGCAGATACGTAGATCCGCTAGTTTTAAACACCAATGTACAGGTTAAATTACTTTTACACAAGTAAAATATTTTACACAAGTTCATGTCTCTAGTGTGGTAGAGTTTCGCCTTTTAACCCTTGTAGTAACCAAAAACGAGCTTATGTGAAGATCCATGATCTTACCAAACCGGGTTAAACGGTGTTCCGAGCTACCACATCATAGATCGGGTCTCAAATATAACAATTTTCAAGTCCTACAACTTTTACACAAGTTATATGTTATTAACCTCCATTTTAGCATTTTTACTAGACTTTAATGCATCAAAACATAAGTTAACGATATTTAACCGACAAAAATCTTTTTAACCACTTTAGATACGTTCAAGAACAAGTTTTAAACAATATACCTCTAGCTCGGGGCTAGGGAAGAATCTTGGCGAAAAGTGGGTGGATAAAAGCTAACGGTAGAGGTCCTTCGTGTCCCGCTTGCTCCGAGGCTCCTAATACGTGACTTGTGAAGCTTGTATATGCTTGGAATGGAGAGATCAAGGACCGAAAGTATGATGGTGGTGAGGGTGGTGTTCGGCCGAGATGGGAGGAGAGCAAGGGAGAGAGTTGAAGTTGGTGTTTGATTGTGATAACTACTCATGTGTAACACTTGCATTATATAGACAAATGGTAAGAGTTTTATCCCAAGGATAATGTGTCTCCAAGATGCTTAGCAACTAAGATTTGCCAAATCACTAGTACAAGGGGGGGGGTGTCCCCCTAGATATGGGGCCGGTTATGAGAAAGGGGGGGGGGGGGTTCGATCCAAACTAGATTAGTTAGGTGATTAGTTTAGGTTAAATAGGTAAGTTAAGTGTTAAACTCCGTTAGTTATATAAGGCGTGTTATGACGGGTGTTAGGGAAATCAGGGACCCTAACTGGCTCAGAAAAATATAAATAGTGAAAATAATAATATTTTCATGCTCCGGGTATAGTCCGGTTGTTCGGTTGCATACCGATTCGTTAAAGTGCTAAATTACACTTTTTAGTGTCGTTTAAGTACCTTTCTCGTACTCTTTCAATTCCCAACACTTAGGGAAATATACTGGATAATAAAACGACATTTCTGCATAATATTTATATGTTCAAATGCTGAATTATTGCTGATTTGTATAAATTCTGCACTTAAAGTGCGTTTCGGGTGCTTTTTAGTGCATATTTTTTGCTTTCGCAATGTCCATAAATTAAACCCTTACACATACTCTAGGGTTTTAATGCATTCTTGTTGTCGGACCTACACCTAGGCTCCAATTTTATTGTCTGACTGCTTTCTGCAGTTCAGTCGACACATTGTGTCTTACCGGTGAGTTTACTATTATTCTGACGCAACGCTCTCGTTTATGCATAAAGCAATATTTTGTAGTATACAACGTACATGAATTCACTTGTTTAATCATGTGTTCAGACATTGCTGACAATTAAACTCATAATTGCAGTCATTAAGCAATAATTAATGTGTACGGAAATTACCGGTTTGGGCCAGTTGTCACAGTCTCCCCCCGTTAAAAGAATTCCGTCCCGAAATTCAGACTGAACTAACTCTCGCTGGAGTCTTCTTGAATAGGTGGGGATACTTTTTCTTGAACTGGTCTTCACGTTCCCATGTGTACTCGGGTCCGTGCTTAGAGCTCCAACGTACTTTGACAAGTTTCACACTGCTCCTCCTGGTCTTGTTGACTTTCCAGTCAGTAACCTCAACGGGTTGTTCTGTAAATCGGAGGGCTTCATCAATATGCACTTCATCCAACGGGATGGTCACGTTTTCTTGCGTTGGACTCTTCTTCAGGTTGGATACATGAAACGTATCATGTACTCCATTAAGTTCTGCCGGTAACTCCAACTTGTATGCCACGGTACCAATTCTTTTCACAATTCTGAATGGTCCGATGTATCGTGGATTCAGCTTTCCACGTTTTCCAAATCTGACTACGCCCTTCCATGGTGAGACTTTTAACAACACTTTGTCTCCCACCTTGAAATCTACCGATTTTCTATTTGGATCCGCGTAGCTCTTTTGTCGCTCTCGAGCCGCCCTAATGCGCTCTCGGATCTGCGCAATCTTATCGGTTGTCTCTTGTACAAGTTCAGGACCAACCATACGTTTATCTCCGGCATCTGCCCAACATAAGGGCGATCGGCATTTGCGGCCATACAGAGCTTCGAACGGCGCGGCTTTTATGCTTGTATGATAGCTGTTATTGTAGGAAAACTCAACTAAAGGTAGATGAGTATCCCAGCTGCCGCCTAGGTCCATGACACATGCGCGAAGCATATCTTCTAATGTTTGTATAGTCCGTTCGCTCTGGCCGTCTGTTTGTGGATGGAATGCCGTGCTTAGATCTAACTGAGATCCAAAGGCTTCCTGAAATGATTGCCAGATTCTTGAGACAAAGCGTCCATCTCTGTCTGAAATGATTGAGATTGGCACTCCATGTCGTGCCACAATTTCTCTTAAGTATATCTCTGCAAGCTTTCCAGTGCTATCCTTCTCTCGGATTGGTAGGAAATGCGCAGACTTTGTCAATCGATCAACTATTACCCATATCATATCGTGCCCTCTCGGGGTCCTGGGTAATTTCGTTATGAAGTCCATCGAGATTTGTTCCCACTTCCATACGGGAATCTCTGGTTGTTGTAGTAGGCCGGACGGTTTCTGATATTCCGCCTTAACCTTAGCACAGGTTAGGCATTTTCCAACATAGACAGCAACGTCGCTTTTGAGTCTCGGCCACCAATAGTATTCTTTCAAGTCTTGATACATTTTGTCCGATCCTGGATGGATCGAATATCTCGATTTGTGGGCTTCATTAAGGATGACTTCTCGTATGCCACCATAGAGTGGAACCCAAATACGCTTCTTAAAGTATAAGGCTCCCTCTTCGTTTGGCACCATGTATTTCAGCATACCCCGTAGGTATTCAGCTTTACGGTTCTCTTCTTTAAGAGCTTCTTGTTGTGCATCCCGAATGCGTGCAGTGATGTTCGTTCGAATCGTCATTTCCAATGCTCGAACCCTTAGGGTCTTACCCCTTTCCTTTCGGCTCAACGCGTCTGCTACAACGTTTGCCTTTCCAGGATGGTACTTAATCTCACAGTCATAATCATTCAGCAGCTCGACCCAACGTCGCTGGCGCATATTTAATTCCTTCTGATCAAATATGTGTTGTAAGCTTTTGTGATCTGTGAAGATTGTACATTGAGTACCATATAAATAATGTCGCCAAATCTTCAAGGCGAATACCACTGCGCCCAACTCTAGGTCGTGAGTGGTATAATTTCTTTCATGAACCTTCAGTTGTCTTGAAGCGTAAGCGATGACTTTTTGGCGTTGCATGAGCACGCAACCCAAGCCTTGTCGTGAGGCGTCGCAGTATACCACGAAGTCTTCAGTGCCTTCGGGTAACGATAGTATCGGTGCATCGCAGAGCTTGTTCTTAAGTAGCTGAAAGGCTTCTTCTTGTTTGTGACCCCAGTCGTACTTCTTGTCTTTCTGAGTCATGGTCGTTAGCGGTTGAGCTATCTTCGAGAAATTCTCAATGAATCGCCGATAGTAGCCCGCTAAGCCCAAAAATTGACGAACTTCAGTTGGGGTCTTGGGAGCTTCCCAATTCTTTATTGCTTCAATCTTGGACGGGTCTACATGAATGCCTTTCTCATTCACCACGTGACCAAGAAATTGTACTTCGCGAATCCAGAATTCGCATTTCGAGAACTTTGCATAAAGCTTCTCTTTCTTCAGTAGTTCCAAGATGGTTCTGAGATGTTGCTCGTGCTCTTCTTTCGTTCGCGAGTAAATTAGGATATCATCGATAAATACAATCACGAATTTATCGAGATATGGTTTGCACACGCGGTTCATTAGGTCCATAAAGACCGCTGGCGCGTTCGTCAATCCAAACGGCATCACAAGAAATTCGTAGTGCCCATATCGCGTTCTGAATGCAGTCTTTGGCACGCTTTCATCTTGGATTCTCAGCTGATGGTATCCAGATCGAAGGTCGATCTTGGAATAGTAGCTTGATCCTTGCAATTGATCAAATAAGTCATCAATCCTTGGTAGCGGATACCGATTCTTGATTGTGAGCTTGTTCAGTTCCCTGTAATCGATACACATCCGCAGTGTTCCATCCTTCTTCTTCACGAATAATACTGGAGCTCCCCAGGGTGAGAAGCTTGGCCTTATGAATCCTTTATCCAACAACTCCTGGAGCTGTGTAGATAATTCTTGCATTTCGGATGGTGCAAGTCGATAGGGTGCCTTGGCTACAGGAGCAGCTCCTGGAACCAAGTCTATACGGAATTCGACTTGTCGTTGCGGAGGTAGTCCTGGCAGATCTTCAGGGAATACATCAGGAAATTCCTTCACCACAGGAATGTCTTCGAGTTTCGGCTCCACAGCCTTCTTGTCTATAACGTGTGCTAGGAAAGCGACACATCCTTTCCTTAAGCACTTCTGTGCCTTCATACAGCTGATGATTCGAAGAGGCGCGTCTCGTTTTTCTCCATGCACGATGAGAGTTTCACCATTCGCTAAAGGGATGCGAATGATTTTCTCATGACAAATAACCTCAGCTTTGTTCTTGGACAACCAGTCCATTCCGACTACTACATCGAAGCTACCCAATTGAATAGGTAAGAGATCGATGCTAAAATTCCGTTCGCCAAGTTCTAGTGTGCAGCCTCTAACAACTTCGCTTGATTCAACAAGTTTACCATTGGCTAGTTCTATGGAATAAGGAATTTCTAATCTACTAGATTCTATTCCGAGTATGCGTTTAAATTCCACAGACATGAAGCTATAATCGGCGCCAGTGTCGAATAATATGGATGCAAAGTGATTGTTAATGAGAAACGTACCGGTGACCACGTTAGGGTCCTCGCGTGCGTCTCTTGCTCCAATCACAAATGCTCGAGCCGGAGCGTTGTTTCTCTCTGGGCAGTTCTTCATGAAGTGATCATTGCTTCCACACTTGAAGCATCCTTGGTTCTGCCCTTTCCCGTTGCCATTCTTATTACCAGCACCGTTTCCATTTCGGTTCTTTCCTTTTCCCCAACAGTCTTCGGTTTGATGACCCAATTTACCACATTTGTCGCACCTTGGAATGCGACAAGCTCCATCATGATGATACTTACATTTTTGGCATCTAGGCATGGAGCCTTGGTATGCTTTGGTTGCATGGGTTTTCGCCTCCTGGGACGTGTTAGCGTCACGCTTCATGCTGAAACCCTTGTTGTTGCGAGTTGCTTGATTCAAGTTTGCATGTTTCCTTTTCTTGTTGCCAGACGACTCAGCATGCGTCTCAGCATTTTCTGTTGGGTTCAGTGAGAGCTTCTTCATACGAACACAATCTTCAGTAAGGCTGACAGCCAGAGTTACAGCCTCGGTGATTGTTTGTGGTTTGGCCGACGTCACCATGCCACGAAACTCTGAGGCCAGTCCCCAAATGTAACGTTCAACACGCTTGAATTCGGGAGTCACCATGTAGGGAAGTACTCTAGATAGATCGTGGAACCTTCGAGTGTAACCATTTATGTCAGCACCTTCCATGGTCAGGTGCCAGAACTCCGTCTCCAGCCTTTGGAGTTCAGCACGAGAGCAGTACTTCTCTCTCATCCTTTCCTTCAGTTCCTCCCAAGTGAGGCCATAAGCGGCGTCATCACCCAAGGTTTGGGCTTGCAGGTTCCACCAAGTCAGAGCTTCATCGACGAATAACCCAGTAGCAAAAGTGACTTGCTGATCCGCGGTACACTTGCTCATGCGGAATGTAGCTTCAGTCTTCTCCGTCCAGCGCACAAATGCTACTGCACCTCCTGTGCCATCATAGTTCATCGGCTTGCAGTCGAGGAACTGCTTGAAGGTGCAGCCTGGAATTGATTCAACCAATTCACATGTGAGCAATCGAAGAAATAATGAAACAAAGACCGTTCATAAATTTCCTCATGCTTAGTACAGTGTCTCAAGGTTACCTTGAGCTGCATTGCCTCCAGACGAATCTCCATTCCCATTACGCCTAGCGTTGCTTGGTCCTCCACTGTCTTGAGTTCGGTTCGCCTTGTACTGGGCGATAGCAGCGGAGATCCTTTCCTCTAGCAAAGCGTTCAGCTCTTCAGCAGTTCTTGGCAGTGGGGGAGGTGGAGGTTGATCATCATTGCGAGCATTCACAGTTTTCCTGGGTGCCATGTTCTGACAGAACATAACACAGCAGGGTTAGACATTTGTTTGATATCGTCACACTAGACTGTAGTATCATATATATTCACAGGTATATATACCACACAAGTGACATCAAACAATTATTACTCTAGCAGAGTACTTAGTAGGCTTGCACTGAGGGAATCTATACGTGACAAGACTTGCTGTGATTTTTGTGCACTGAATTCCATAATTATGTATGCATCCATAATTACGTAACTCCTTGCACAGTCCGCACAGTTCGTTTCATCCTCGTATTTCTTCCTTCAGATGGGCCATCGCTTTCAGGTAAAGTCACGTATACTTGTGACATTCTACCTCTAGTATATGCTAATTATCACACATAATTGCAAGTAATTTCTAGTCAATGACAAGTGCTACTCAAGTGCACTCTAAGTCTTGTAGTGTCTTTTCTAGACTCATGTAGACAGTTTCAGGCAGTGGATGTCGCGGGACGTTTTATGCAATGAAAACTCTTTGAAAATTGTTTTCGTGAATGGATCCTAGAGATTGTAGACTAGACTCGAGAATGAATCCTGGTTCACTACAATCGCAGCTCTGATACCAATCTGTCACACCCCTTTCTACGGCGGAAGCACGAGGTGTGATCATGAAAGGTTCTCATTGCATACGAAGAGTAAACATGCTACATGCTCGTAAAAATAACATTCAAATACCATAATTTGAAAACATTCGTTAGCGTTTACATCGCTAAGTCGCATAAAGCATTGTCTTAAAAGTTTACAACTTTATTCAAAGTTAAACACAAGCGACATCCACGAGCATAAGCTAGACCACGCGCACATCCATCCTAGTTACCTGAAATACATGTGAGTTTTTGGAAAAACGTCAACATAAAGTTGGTGTGAATTCATGCAGTTTTGTATTTCATGTTTGTATACTTTGTATGAAAACATAGTTTGTGAGTAAATCAAGTTTTCATATATAAATCCAGTTTCATGTGTACACCACGTACCCATTTATAATTCAATCTTTTCTTGAGTACCCCACGTACTTCAAGTTATATCTCAATCCTCTTGAGTACCCCACGTACTTCAAGTTATATATCAATCTTCTTGAGTACCCCACATACTTCAAGTTATATATCAATCTTCTTGAGTACCCCACGTACTTCAAGTTATATATCAATTTTGTATGGTATGAATTTTATGTACATACAGTATTTCTGTAATTATCAGATTGTTAATGGGTTGCAAAGCCATTAACCTGTGGCACGTCATAGGAAGTCACCAAACCTAAGGCATTTAATTGGTATATTCTGAGACACAAAAGCACTTCCTCGGTTCTCGCCCCGACCGGGAGTGTGGCTGCCAGGCACCCGTTAGATCTAACCTTTTGTTCTGCGGTCTAGGTATATTGTTGATTAATGGTGCTTCTGTACCCTATTCGTGACACTATTTCTCATAACGCCTCCTACTTGGTTCTCGTTCTCACCAAGCGCGTTTCTTGTTATCATTTCTCATAGCGCCTTATACTTGGTTCTCGTCTCACCAAATGCGCTTCTCATATTCATATATTTCGTCACACTTGGTTCTCGTTCTCACCAAGTGTACTTCTTGTATTTATATCATACCATTTATAAATATTGTACTTTTGTACATGTATTTCACCCCCGAAGTTATAAAAACAAAAAACAGTTAAAGAGAAAAGGGGGAGCATGAACTCACAACTTTGCGTTCCTAGCGTCGTAAACTCCACCGGATTTGCTTAATTAACGTCGTAACCTATACGCGTTTTCTTAACGTTAGTCACTAGACTTGCGTCGCACAAGTACAGTCACTCTCTTTTGTATATATTCTTGTGTTAAAAATATTCTATATTTTTAACTACGTATCTTACTTATATTATTTTCTCCAAAAATAAATATAAGTCTTTTGTGTTTTGCACTTTGCACCCGAATTATGTTTCTTGTATGTTGTATGTGTATTTTTATATTTATACTCCTCACGAGTATTTAGTGTATTTTTAAGTCTTAATACACTAGCACGTATAACACATACTATATACACTTAACACACAAGTTGGTGATCAAATAATATATATTTTTCTCTCAAAAATATATACTTATTATCCATTTTTACTCTTGAAGAAATCCTCATTTCTTATCATCAAAATTCAGGGAAACCTTAGTAATACTCTTAAACACATTTTTAGGGAATAAGTTTCTCAAAAACTTATATTTTTCTAAGTGTCAAAATTTATAAAAATTTTGACAGAGTTTCCCCTAAAAATGGAGGTTTCCCACGTTTTCAAAACGTGTGTTTATTTTCTTTTAAATCATCATCAATCATCAATAATCAGCAACAACAATTATCAACAATAATCACTACTTTTCCCCACTTCATGAACTTGGATGTTTACAAAAATGTGTAGTAACTTACTAGCACATTTAGTAAGTCTTGTTATCTTTAAAAATAAGTTTAATTTCTTAAAAACTTTATTTTTAAAGAATATGAAGTTTTACAACTTCTAGTCGGTTTTTACGAAAATTATTTCTTTGTTAAAACCCTTGTTACACAAGTATCCATACACTTGTTTGTTCACAAAAAACCACTTTTGTTTGTGTAAGATCCGGTTTAGAACATGTGATTTCTTTAAAGTGTGGTTCTTCAAAAATACCACTTGCAGATACGTAGATCCGCTAGTTTTAAACACCAATGTACAGGTTAAATTACTTTTACACAAGTAAAATATTTTACACAAGTTCATGTCTCTAGTGTGGTAGAGTTTCGCCTTTTAACCCTTGTAGTAACCAAAAACGAGCTTATGTGAAGATCCATAATCTTACCAAACCGGGTTAAACGGTGTTCCGAGCTACCACATCATAGATCGGGTCTCAAATATAACAATTTTCAAGTCCTACAACTTTTACACAAGTTATATGTTATTAACCTCCATTTTAGCATTTTTACTAGACTTTAATGCATCAAAACATAAGTTAACGATATTTAACCGACAAAAATCTTTTTAACCACTTTAGATACGTTCAAGAACAAGTTTTAAACAATATACCTCTAGCTCGGGGCTAGGGAAGAATCTTGGCGAAAAGTGGGTGGATAAAAGCTAACGGTAGAGGTCCTTCGTGTCCCGCTTGCTCCGAGGCTCCTAATACGTGACTTGTGAAGCTTGTATATGCTTGGAATGGAGAGATCAAGGACCGAAAGTATGATGGTGGTGAGGGTGGTGTTCGGCCGAGATGGGAGGAGAGCAAGGGAGAGAGTTGAAGTTGGTGTTTGATTGTGATAACTACTCATGTGTAACACTTGCATTATATAGACAAATGGTAAGAGTTTTATCCCAAGGATAATGTGTCTCCAAGATGCTTAGCAACTAAGATTTGCCAAATCACTAGTACAAGGGGGGGTGTCCCCCTAGATATGGGGCCGGTTATGAGAAAGGGGGGGGGGGGGTTCGATCCAAACTAGATTAGTTAGGTGATTAGTTTAGGTTAAATAGGTAAGTTAAGTGTTAAACTCCGTTAGTTATATAAGGCGTGTTATGACGGGTGTTAGGGAAATCAGGGACCCTAACTGGCTCAGAAAAATATAAATAGTGAAAATAATAATATTTTCATGCTCCGGGTATAGTCCGGTTGTTCGGTTGCATACCGATTCGTTAAAGTGCTAAATTACACTTTTTAGTGTCGTTTAAGTACCTTTCTCGTACTCTTTCAATTCCCAACACTTAGGGAAATATACTGGATAATAAAACGACATTTCTGCATAATATTTATATGTTCAAATGCTGAATTATTGCTGATTTGTATAAATTCTGCACTTAAAGTGTGTTTCGGGTGCTTTTTAGTGCATATTTTTTGCTTTCGCAATGTCCATAAATTAAACCCTTACACATACTCTAGGGTTTTAATGCATTCTTGTTGTCGGACCTACACCTAGGCTCCAATTTTATTGTCTGACTGCTTTCTGCAGTTCAGTCGACACATTGTGTCTTACCGGTGAGTTTACTATTATTCTGACGCAACGCTCTCGTTTATGCATAAAGCAATATTTTGTAGTATACAACGTGCATGAATTCACTTGTTTAATCATGTGTTCAGACATTGCTGACAATTAAACTCATAATTGCAGTCATTAAGCAATAATTAATGTGTACGGAAATTACCGGTTTCGGCCAGTTGTCACAAAGGTGGTCTCGACTCAAGAACACGCGGTCTCGAGTCGCAACATGGAGATCTCGAGTCGTGGGCTCCTGGTCTCGAGTAGTGCTGGTATGAGTCGCAACCTCAGGGATCTCGAGTCCCGTCTCGAGTCGCAATCAGAAGATCTCGAGTCGAGACCTTGATGGTCTCGAGTCCCTGAAGTCTGTTTTGAGTTGCTTGGACATGGTCTCGAGTCGCAACTGCTGTGGTCTCGAGTTGTCACGGGTTGGTCTCGAGTCGCAACCGGGGGTCTCGACTCGCAACCCTGGATGCGTGCACATGAAGTCCTTCTAGAACATCTGATGTACTAACCAATAATCTTGCAATTTCATGTAATTGTGTACTAGCCAATAGAATTTCATAAACATGTTTTGTTGTCTAATTCCCAAACAATTCAGATTAAACATGGCATCTTTTAATGTTCAAAGCATATTCAAATCTTCATATTCACATTGTTCATCATATTCAACATTCAAACACATTCAACACATATTCATGTCATATTCATATAGTTCATCACTAGGGTTTTATCATTCATCTTTATATTCAAAGTGTGTGCATATATCCTAAATTCTTCAACATATAACATAAGACTTGTGAATAAGAACCATGTAACACATACCCTAGATATCAAGACAATCTTGTAATCCCACCATCTAAACACAATGTTTGTCCTATTTTATCAAGCATGAATCGGATTGTCATAAGTATCATCAATTATTTATCATTCAAAGCACAATTTGTTCACATCTTATTCATCATTCAATCATTCAAAGTAAGTCACATCATTATACACAAAAACACATAGTAAAGATCTAAAACACTAACCGGTTGATAGAGAGTGTGTGAAGGCGAGTAGGTTTGTCGTCCGGTATTCTCCAAGTGAAGAACACAAGCTAATCCGAGGGCTTGGTTGTCGCCGGTTTGATCCGAGAGAGGGAGAGGAGAGGTTGTGTTGTTAGTGTTTTTAGTGAGAGAGGATGTAGTAGAGTGTGTGTGTAGGAGAGTGTGAAGGGATGGTGATTGAAAAGTGGCAAGGTTGGCCATCAACATAGTATATATACCCGATCAATGTAGGTGCACCCTAATGGGTTCGAGTGGGCTTTTGAGGTGCACGGCCCAACCGGCCCAGTCATTCACTCGAGACCGAATGGTCTCGAGTCGGGTTCATGGTCTCAGTTCACTTATATATATTACATACACATAGTTTAATACAAGCGTCACATAATACTTCAAGATAATTCGCAAATCTTCATTTAATAATATATGTACACATAAGGCTAAACCAAAATGGCTACTCGGGAAAACCTAGAGTGTCACATTATCCCCAAGTTTTAAGAACTTTCGTCCCGAAAGTTAAGGCAGCCACTGACAAGCTAGTGTAAGTGAGAACGTTTCAACGGGGTATCACATCATCCCCCCGTTAGTTTGGAATTTCGTCCCGAAATTCGGTTGTAGCTTCAGTGCTGGGAGTTTCATTTGGGAACAACTGGGGATACTTGCGCTTCATCTGGTCTTCCCGCTCCCAGGTAAACTCTGGGCCACGGCGTGAGTTCCAACGAACTCGCACGAGAGGTATCTGGCTACGTTTGAGGGTTTTGATCTCACGATCCGTGATCTCAATTGGTTCCTCAGTAAAGTGTAGCTGTTCGTCAATAGTAAGTTCCTTGAAAGGAATGATGAGTGTTTCATCTGACAGACACTTCTTCAGATTAGACACGTGGAAGACGTTGTGCACAGCACTCAGTTCTTCAGGCAGATTCATTCTGTAAGCGACCTTACCGATCTTTTCGGTAATTTCAAAGGGTCCGACATATCTCGGATTTAGCTTGCCCCGTTTTCCAAAACAAACCACACCCTTCCAGGGTGAGACTTTAAGTAGAGCCCGGTCACCAACTTGGAACTCTAGTGGTTTCCTATCCTTATCAGCGTAGCTCTTCTGACGGTCACGAGCCGCCGCCATGCGTTGCCTAATCTGGGCAATCTTTTTTGTAGTGTCTACTACATGTTCCGGGCCTGTGATCTGGCTGTCACCAACCTCCGCCTAGCAGAGAGGCGATCGGCATTTACGACCGTACAATGCCTCAAAGGGTGCTGCCTGAATGCTGGTGTGGTAGCTGTTGTTGTAGGAGAATTCCACTAATGGCAGGTGCTTCTCCCAATTCTTGCCAAAATCGATCACACATGCCCTAAGCATGTCTTCGAGGGTTTGGATGGTGCGTTCAGATTGCCCATCCGTTTGCGGATGAAAAGCGGTGCTCATGTCTAAACGTGAGCCAAAAGATTTGTGCATAGCTTGCCACAACTCAGAAGTAAAACGTGCGTCTCGATCGGAAATAATAGAGGTTGGCACCCCGTGCTTCGAAACCACTTCCTTTAAGTATACCTCTGCTAAGGTAGAGAACTTGTCTGTTTCTTTAATAGCCAAAAGTGTGCAGACTTAGTTAATCGGTCCACTATTACCCAAATGGTGTCATTTCCGCGTTGAGACCTAGGCAGGCTAGTGACAAAATCCATGGAAATTTGCTCCCATTTCCATTGCGGGATTTCTGGTTGTTGGAGTAGGCCTGATGGTTTCTGATACTCAGCCTTGACTCTTGCACAAGTCAAACATTTTCTGACATAGGTTGCTATGTGGGCTTTCATGCCAGGCCACCAATATGTAGTCTTTAAGCCGTGGTACATCTTATCCGAACCAGGATGTGCTGAGTAACGGGACTTATGGGCTTCATCCATTACAAGCTCGCGCAAATCCCCATAAAGTGGGACCCATATACGCCCGTTTACGTAGTAAGCACCATCTTCTTTTTGTTCTAGCCGTTTCCTTGATCCTCGCAGGGACTCAGCCCTGACGTTCTCGGTTTTCAATGCTTCGGCCTGAGCGTTACGGATTTGCTTAGGGAGGTTCGAGTGGATGGTGAGCTGTAAGTGTCACACCCCCAAATTACCACCTAGGGCATGTCCCCAATGGAGGTGCAACGATCCAACAAAGAGCCACCAATCATGTCAAACACAAGTAATAATGTATGGAAATACTCAATTGAAAGAAATGTATCGTTTGTAAGTTAAACCAAAACCAAAATATTGAGCGGAAGCATAAATGTATAAGTGTATCAAAACCAAATCAATGTAATTTGTTTCTCATGACCACAACCACTCCAGCAGCATCAGACGGCAAGTTCCCAAGTTCCTTCAGTGATTACCTACAAGCATGTAAACAAGTGTGTCAGACTACGCTGGTGAGTTCAAGGTTTTGTTAACGTGTTTTGTTACCAGACGTATGTTAAGCCAATTCAACGTTGTGATATGATGCTGTTTATGACTTGTTGAGATACCCTAGGGAGTGTGCCCATATGTATCCGGGAAGTGTGTCCCTTAATAACCTGGAAGTGTGTCCAGTCCCCAATGCCCCTAACCAAGCATTGGTAATGATGCCCAGATAATTAGTTCGCGCCCGTCCTTACGGCCCGGTGCGAGGTATCAAACCTAATAGCGCTATCAACTAATTACCCCATTGCCCTACAGGCAATCCGATAATGATAGATTCCATGTTCAATAACCAAAACCCAATTTAACTGTTTACCCAAGATTCCCTTCCAAATGTTTACTAGTTGTCCCAAACCACCGGGACGCATGCTTGAGAAATGCAGTGAACTCACCTTGGTTTGCTCGGTATGCTAAAGTATGTGTTCGCAAGTAATCAGTCAAGTCCTATAATATGCACGTATACTTAATCAGTTAGGTTCGTAATGACTCGCACGCAAATCCAACACCCCGTAGTGCGTGGCAGTTGACATCATGTATCACGTAAGCAACTAATCAATCTCATGCACTTCATACTTCACATAAGTGTCTTTAACAGTTTATTCTAACATGGTTGTTCGTTGATAGTCCAGGTATGTTTAACAATGTTAATCAGAATTATCAGAACTAGTATACAAAATAGAGTTAACACACTTAATACAGTTACTGTTTCATGTCCAGTTAGATCAAACTTAACAAAGTTATCATACGTAATGAGCTTTACATACATAACCTAGTTAACATAACCCAGTTAACATATTAACATAATTGACATGCTTTAACAGTGTAAGTAACTTAACAGGTCTAACATATTAACATAACTACTAAACTAACTGAGTTAATTAACTAACAAAGTTAACAAATCATAAAAGTTACGCTTAACAAGGTTACTGTTCAGGATATTCACCTAAACACATGTGCCGAAATCATATTGTTGGCGAAAACCCCTATGGCCGAAATCACATTTGACGTGTTTTCGTCTGAAGGTTTCATCAATAACAGTAGTTACGTGTTCCAACCCTAATGGTCATCTAGCAATCAATTACTCGGACTAAACTGTGTAATCATATATTTTACCAATCACCAAACAATCATGATCATCACACAATTATTATTCAATCCTCCAACATCAACAGGGTGTTATGATCATTAAGTTTTGTCAAATACTCATCATGCAAGTCTGAACCATGATAAATTAATCACACCAACCATGCACTGTCATATAAGCATCGGTCCAATCATGAACAACCAAAACATATTCATTCCTTCAATCATAAAAGGATTCCCATGCTACTAGGATGGATTGTCAGCAATTAACATGTTATTCAATTAATGAAGTTCAGTAAATCACATGCTATACCAACAATGAAGTGATGTTTGTTTTCATCGGCCCAATCAATCATTACTAAACCTCATGTGCATAAGTTGACTTTAACAAATATGTTCCACTAACAACTTCATGTGATTAAACAGTATTACACCTTGTCCTAGGTTACATCTAGTGTTCGATAACATCAACCCTACAACCCAGTTATCATGCAGAACTGTATAACATACAATCGGCTACACATAAACAATCAGAATTAAACAAATATTCAGCAACATATTCGTACTAACCGAAGAATGGTTATTGCTAACGCAAGGGACAAGTTTCAAGGGAATGCAAGCCTCAGATGGATGAATTGCCGTCAAGTTCTAAGGGGGCGATCAGGAGTGCTAGGGTTTGAGATTAGACTTGTGATTGAGATAATAAAACGATCACACAAAACCATGTGTGTATATACGCTACAAAGGGAGCCAGGCCCATCTTTGGCTTCATTTGGGCTTTACAAGGCCCACGCATATTTGTGCTATAATTAAACGTATATGTGTGCTTCGGGTTGGGCTCAAGTAAACTCGCGGCTCACAAGTGCCGAATAATTCCGCGGCCCAAATTAGTTAGTTTCCTAAATTTACTAACTACACAATTAAACGTATCACGGTTTCCTGCAAACATACACACAAAAATATTTAATAGCATACAATTTTAACTTTCAAGTAATTTAAACATGTATTTGACAGCTATCGTTTAATAACAAAGTCCATATGGTATTCGAGTGAACTACCACATACAGTAAAGCATGAAACGATCAGTACAGAAAGGAATGGAGTTTGAAAATACGAGTTGTCACATTATCCCCAACTTGAAAGAAATTTCGTCCCGAAATTTAGCACGTGGTTACTGAGGAAGCTAGTTGTGTTGTGTAGTCTACTGGTTTTCCTGGGGTGTCACATCATCCCCCCGTTGATTTGGAATTTCGTCCCGAAATTCTGTAGTAGCTTCAGCCTCAGTAGTAGTTGCACTGTTTCCGAATAACTGGGGATACTTGAGTTTCATTTGATCTTCTCGTTCCCAGGTAAACTATGGGCCACGAAGGGAGTTCCAACGAACTCGAACAAGAGGTATTCTCATCTGACAGACACTTCTTCAGATTCGACACGTGAAAGACGTTGTGAACTGCACTGAGTTCTGTTGGTAAGTTCAGTCTGTAGGCCACTTTTTGCCTATCTTCTCAATGACCTCGAATGGTCCGACATACCGCGGATTAAGCTTGCCTCGTTTGCCAGAACGAACCACACCCTTCCAGGGTGAAACTTTGAGTAGCACTCGATCCCCAACCTGGAACTCGAGTGGTTTCCTGTCTTTATCAGCGTATACTTTCTGACAGTCGCGAGTTGCCGCCATGCGTTGCCGTATCTGTGCAATCTTTTCTGTCGTATCAATTACGAGTTCTGGACCTGTGATTTGACTATCACCCACCTCTGCCCAACAAAGAGGTGACCGACATTTACGTCCGCACAATGCCTCAAATGGAGCAGCTTTAATGCTGGTGTGATAACTGTTGTTGTATGAGAATTCCACAAGTGGTAGATGCTTTTCCCAACCGTTGCCAAAGTCGATTACACATGCACGAAGCATGTCTTCCAGAGTTTGAACAGTGCGCTCAGACTGCCCATCCGTCTGAGGATGATAAGCTGTGCTCATGTCTAATCGAGAGCCAAAAGATTTGTGCATCGCTCGCCACAGTTCTGATGTAAAACGTGCATCTAGATCCGAGATAATAGAGGTGGGCACACCGTGTCTCGAAACAACTTCCTTAAGATATATGTCTGCTAGTGTGGAGAACTTATCCGTTTCCTTGATAGCCAAGAAGTGGGCAGACTTTGTGAGTCGATCCACGATCACCCATATAATATCGTTACCACGTTGTGATCTAGGCAGGCCAGTAACAAAATCCATGGAAATTTGCTCCCATTTCCATTGTGGTATCTCTGGTTGTTGGAGTAGGCCTGATGGTTTCTGGTATTCCGTTTTGACTCTCGCACAAGTCAAACATTTGCTAACGTAAGTTGCTATGTGAGCTTTCATGCTCGGCCACCAATATGTAGTTTTCAAGTCATGGTACATCTTATCTGAACCAGGATGTACTAAGTAGCGAGACTTAGGAGCTTCTTCCATTACAAGCTCGCGTAAGTTGCCATAGAGTGGGACCCAGATGCGTCCTGTTACATTGTAGGTTCCGTCTGCCTTTTGTTCTAACCGTTGCCTTGAGCCGCGTAGGGCTTCAGCCCTGATGTTTTCTGGTTTCAATGCTTCTACCAGAGCATCTCGTATCTGAGAAGGAAGACTAGACTGAATAGTGAGTTGCAACGCTCGTACACGCCTAGGTGTAGTAGTATCCTTTCGACTAAGGGCGTCGGCCACCGCATTGGCTTTGCCCGGATGGTACTTTATAGCGCATTCGTAATCGTTCAGTAGCTCGACCCATCGACGTTGTCGCATATTCAGTTCCTTCTGTTTGAATATATGTTCGAGGCTTCTGTGGTCAGTGTAGATAGCACATTTGGTACCGTACAAGTAGTGTCGCCATATCTTAAGTGCAAAGACGACCGCTCCCAGCTCTAGGTCGTGTGTAGTGTAATTCCGTTCGTGAATCTTAAGTTGGCGCGAAGCATACGCAATGACTTTATCCCTTTGCATCAATACACATCCAAGACCCCGGATAGATGCATCGCAATAGACTACAAAATCGTCCGTGCCTTCAGGCAAAGAGAGGATAGGTGCGCTACAGAGTCTATCCTTTAAGTGCTGAAACGCTGTTTCCTGTGCATTACCCCAACGGTAAACAACACCTTTCTGCGTCAGTAGTGTAAGCGGTTGAGCAATCTTTGAGAAGTCTTTGATGAACCGTCTGTAATAACCCGCCAAACCCAAGAATTGGCGTATTTCTGTTGGTGTGCGAGGTGCAGGCCAGTTCTTGATCGAATCCACCTTGGATGGATCAACATGAATCCCATCCTTGTTCACTACATGGCCTAAGAATTGGACTTCACGAAGCCAGAAGTCACATTTTGAAAACTTGGCGTACAACTGTTCTGTTCGAAGGAGTTCTAAAATGAGTCGTAGATGCTGCTCGTGTTCCTCCCGACTCTTAGAATAGATCAGGATGTCGTCGATGAAAACAATAACAAACTTGTCAAGATAAGGTTTGCACACCCTGTTCATAAGATCCATGAAAACCGCAGGCGCGTTCGTTAACCCGAATGGCATGACCAGAAACTCGTAATGGCCGTAGCGAGTTCTAAATGCTGTTTTGGAGACGTCCTCATCCCGGACTCTCAGTTGATGATAGCATGACCTCAGATCAATCTTCGAGTAATAGCTTGACCCTTGCAACTGGTCGAATAAGTCATCAATGCGTGGAAGAGGATAGTGATTCTTCACAGTCACCTTGTTCAGTTCGCGGTAATCTATACACATGCGGAAGGTACCGTCCTTCTTCTTTACAAATAGAACTGGAGCTCCCCAGGGCGAAGAGCTAGGACGTATGAAACCCTTTTCCAAGAGTTCTTGCAATTGCTTAGATAGTTCTTCCAGTTTGGTTGGAGCTAAACGATAAGGTGCTCGAACTATAGGTGCTGCTCCTGGAGCTAGCTCGATCTGAAATTCGACCTGGCGATGAGGCGGTAGCCCAGGTAACTCTTCAGGAAACACTTGAGGAAAGTCGCGTAAAACTGGAATATCCTCTAACTTCTTCTCTTTCGTCGATGTATCTGTAACGAGTGCTAAAATGGCAGTGTGTCCCTTTCGCAAACATTTCTGAGCCTTCAGAAAGGAGATGATGCCAACCACGGCACCACTCTCGTCGCCTTGATCTTCGAGAGGTTCCTTGCCAGAACAGGGAATACGAATGATCTTCTCTGTGCATAGGATCTCTGCTTGCTGTTGGGATAACCAATCTATCCCAATGACGATGTCAAAACTACTCAAGACTATAGGAGTGAGATTGATGGAGAATGTCTGACCAGCTAAGACGAGGTTACAACCCTTGACTACCAGAAGATTGCTGACCAGTGCTCTGATATTCATAAATCTTTCGTTGCCGTGCCTGAGACTGAACTGAAGTTGAACCCTTGCTGGAGGTTCCATCCCGTTTTCGCTTGTTATCACTGGGAATAGCAGAGGTAGTAATAGTAGTGGTAGCACCGATACGTTTAGGCAGCTTGTTCTGTTCCACTGCCTGGTCTGTGAGACGATGAGCAAGACGAGTAACATCCTGGATGGTAGCAAGGTTAGCAGAAGTCACATGACTTTGAATCTCTGGTACTAAGCCTTTGAGGTACAGCTCAATGCGCTTGATGGGAGGATCCACCATAGTTGGACACAACACTGCCAGTTCGTTGGATCGTTTCGTGTACGCTTCTATCTCTGACCCCGTCATCTTCAGGTTATAGAACTCCACTTCCAGATGGTGGATGTCATCATGACTACAGTATTCACGTTTGATCAGTTCCTTAAAATCATTCCATGGGGTGGCATTAGCAGCCGCCAGCCCCAGTATCTGAACTTGCGCGTTCCACCAAGTTAGCGCAGTGCCTTCGAGAGTACCGGTAGCGTACTTCACCCTACGAGCCTCAGGGCATTCTTACATTTCGAAGACCGATTCGAGCTTCTCGAACCAGTGGAGGAGTCCAACGGCCCCTTCAGTGCCACTGAAAGTACTAAGACGACAGTCCATGAAAGTTTGGAACGTGCACACAGGTGGCTGAGTGTGTTGACCTGTCGTGTGCGTAAGAGTAAACATACTTGAGCACGAGTGTTGGTTTACGAGAGTAGGACCTAAAGATCCTAGAGTAAGTGGTGATGGCAGGTTACACTTCCTGCCTGGGCAGTTGCGAGTGCTGCAGTAACTTGTTCAGGGATCGAAGCCGCCAACTGGGCTTGAGTTAGGTTAACGCGTCCACTCATGATTCTATAATAGAAGAAAGGGGACGAATTTAGGAGTCGAGAACGAGAAATGTGTTCAGGTTTATCACGTTAGGAACGATTAACCACCATGTACATACACAAACAAGGAAGAACCCCTCTTACACTCGTTAAGCCTCATTGGGATTTGCATGCACCACGCGTTATTATTATGTGTGCACCCATGATAATAAGGCGGTTTGCATGCTTCTCTCGATGCTTCTTAACTCATGTTTGAAGTTTCTCCCACCCACAAAATATGCACTACCAACAAGATTAGGATTTACTAGGTGCAAGAGTTATGTTACACTATCAGTGTGTCATGACATCTACCATGTCGTGTCGTGCATGCTATAAACATAGATACGTTTACCAGACATGTAATGCATAAACTAACGAGGAACGAACCTTGCAATCTGAAGCTGAGTGTCATGGTCATCGTTTGGATCAATTCGGTTATAGTCTGGTTTTATGAAAACATTTTAAAACCGAGTTCTCTATAACCAGTGGCTCTGATACCAAACTGTCACACCCCCAAATTACCACCTAGGGCATGTCCCCAATGGAGGTGCAACGATCCAACAAAGAGCCACCAATCATGTCAAACACAAGTAATAATGTATGGAAATACTCAATTGAAAGAAATGTATCGTTTGTAAGTTAAACCAAAACCAAAATATTGAGCGGAAGCATAAATGTATAAGTGTATCAAAACCAAATCAATGTAATTTGTTTCTCATGACCACAACCACTCCAGCAGCATCAGACGGCAAGTTCCCAAGTTCCTTCAGTGATTACCTACAAGCATGTAAACAAGTGTGTCAGACTACGCTGGTGAGTTCAAGGTTTTGTTAACGTGTTTTGTTACCAGACGTATGTTAAGCCAATTCAACGTTGTGATATGATGCTGTTTATGACTTGTTGAGATACCCTAGGGAGTGTGCCCATATGTATCCGGGAAGTGTGTCCCTTAATAACCTGGAAGTGTGTCCAGTCCCCAATGCCCCTAACCAAGCATTGGTAATGATGCCCAGATAATTAGTTCGCGCCCGTCCTTACGGCCCGGTGCGAGGTATCAAACCTAATAGCGCTATCAACTAATTACCCCATTGCCCTACAGGCAATCCGATAATGATAGATTCCATGTTCAATAACCAAAACCCAATTTAACTGTTTACCCAAGATTCCCTTCCAAATGTTTACTAGTTGTCCCAAACCACCGGGACGCATGCTTGAGAAATGCAGTGAACTCACCTTGGTTTGCTCGGTATGCTAAAGTATGTGTTCGCAAGTAATCAGTCAAGTCCTATAATATGCACGTATACTTAATCAGTTAGGTTCGTAATGACTCGCACGCAAATCCAACACCCCGTAGTGCGTGGCAGTTGACATCATGTATCACGTAAGCAACTAATCAATCTCATGCACTTCATACTTCACATAAGTGTCTTTAACAGTTTATTCTAACATGGTTGTTCGTTGATAGTCCAGGTATGTTTAACAATGTTAATCAGAATTATCAGAACTAGTATACAAAATAGAGTTAACACACTTAATACAGTTACTGTTTCATGTCCAGTTAGATCAAACTTAACAAAGTTATCATACGTAATGAGCTTTACATACATAACCTAGTTAACATAACCCAGTTAACATATTAACATAATTGACATGCTTTAACAGTGTAAGTAACTTAACAGGTCTAACATATTAACATAACTACTAAACTAACTGAGTTAATTAACTAACAAAGTTAACAAATCATAAAAGTTACGCTTAACAAGGTTACTGTTCAGGATATTCACCTAAACACATGTGCCGAAATCATATTGTTGGCGAAAACCCCTATGGCCGAAATCACATTTGACGTGTTTTCGTCTGAAGGTTTCATCAATAACAGTAGTTACGTGTTCCAACCCTAATGGTCATCTAGCAATCAATTACTCGGACTAAACTGTGTAATCATATATTTTACCAATCACCAAACAATCATGATCATCACACAATTATTATTCAATCCTCCAACATCAACAGGGTGTTATGATCATTAAGTTTTGTCAAATACTCATCATGCAAGTCTGAACCATGATAAATTAATCACACCAACCATGCACTGTCATATAAGCATCGGTCCAATCATGAACAACCAAAACATATTCATTCCTTCAATCATAAAAGGATTCCCATGCTACTAGGATGGATTGTCAGCAATTAACATGTTATTCAATTAATGAAGTTCAGTAAATCACATGCTATACCAACAATGAAGTGATGTTTGTTTTCATCGGCCCAATCAATCATTACTAAACCTCATGTGCATAAGTTGACTTTAACAAATATGTTCCACTAACAACTTCATGTGATTAAACAGTATTACACCTTGTCCTAGGTTACATCTAGTGTTCGATAACATCAACCCTACAACCCAGTTATCATGCAGAACTGTATAACATACAATCGGCTACACATAAACAATCAGAATTAAACAAATATTCAGCAACATATTCGTACTAACCGAAGAATGGTTATTGCTAACGCAAGGGACAAGTTTCAAGGGAATGCAAGCCTCAGATGGATGAATTGCCGTCAAGTTCTAAGGGGGCGATCAGGAGTGCTAGGGTTTGAGATTAGACTTGTGATTGAGATAATAAAACGATCACACAAAACCATGTGTGTATATACGCTACAAAGGGAGCCAGGCCCATCTTTGGCTTCATTTGGGCTTTACAAGGCCCACGCATATTTGTGCTATAATTAAACGTATATGTGTGCTTCGGGTTGGGCTCAAGTAAACTCGCGGCTCATAAGTGCCGAATAATTCCGCGGCCCAAATTAGTTAGTTTCCTAAATTTACTAACTACACAATTAAACGTATCACGGTTTCCTGCAAACATACACACAAAAATATTTAATAGCATACAATTTTAACTTTCAAGTAATTTAAACATGTATTTGACAGCTATCGTTTAATAACAAAGTCCATATGGTATTCGAGTGAACTACCACATACAGTAAAGCATGAAACGATCAGTACAGAAAGGAATGGAGTTTGAAAATACGAGTTGTCACAGTAAGGCACGAACACGCTTAGGCTTGGTCTCCTTCCTGCTGAGGGCATCAGCTACCACATTAGCCTTCCCCGGATGGTACTTAATTGCGCACTCGTAGTCGTTTAGAAGCTCGACCCATCGGCGTTGCCGCATATTCAACTCCTTTTGTTCCATTATGTGTTGGAGACTCTTGTGATCAGTGTAAATCGTGCACTTGGTACCGTATAAATAATGTCTCCAAATCTTGAGCGCAAAAACCACAGCTCCAAATTCTAAGTCGTGTGTCGTGTAGTTCCTTTCATGGATCTTGAGTTGTCGCGAAGCGTAAGCAATAACCTTCTCGCGTTGCATCAACACGCAACCAAGTCCTTGAATAGAAGCGTCGCAGTAAACAACAAAGTCGTCGGTACCTTCAGGTAGGGAAAGCATAGGAGCACTACAAAGGTTCTTCTTTAGTTCCTGGAAGGCAGATTCCTGGGCATCATTCCACTTATAAGCAACGCCCTTCTGAGTGAGGGTCGTAAGTGGTTGAGCGATCTTAGAGAATCCCTTGATAAATCTTTGATAGTATCCTGCCAACCCCAAGAATTGGCGAACTTCGGTCGGAGTCTTAGGTATAGGCCAGTTCTTAATGGATTCGATCTTGGCGGGGTCAACGTGAATCCCATCCTGATTGACTATGTGCCCAAGGAAATGGACTTCTCTAAGCCAGAAATCACACTTTGAGAATTTGGCATACAGTTGCTCATTACGAAGGAGTTCGAGAATAAGACGCAAGTGTTGTTCATGCTCCTCTCGACTCTTCGAGTAGATAAGGATGTCGTCAATAAACACAATTACGAACTTATCGAGGTAGGGTTTACATACTCGGTTCATGAGATCCATGAAGATCGCAGGTGCGTTGGTCATTCCGAAAGGCATAACAAGGAATTCGTAGTGACCATAGCGGGTTCTGAAAGCAGTCTTAGAGATGTCCTCATCGCGGACTCTCAGCTGGTGATAACCCGATCGCAGATCGATCTTGGAATAATAGCTCGACCCTTGCAGCTGGTCGAACAAGTCATCGATACGGGGAAGTGGATAACGATTCTTGATGGTAACCTTGTTCAGTTCACGGTAATCGATGCACATTCGGAATGTGCCATCCTTCTTTTTGACAAAGAGCACTGGGGCTCCCCAGGGTGATGAGCTAGGACGGATAAAACCTTTGTCCAAAAGTTCTTGTAGTTGAGTAGAAAGTTCTTTGAGTTCTGCGGGAGCTAGACGATAAGGTGCACGAGCTATAGGCGCTGCTCCGGGAGCTAGCTCGATTTGAAATTCGACCTGACGGTGAGGAGGGAGTCCAGGTAGTTCTTCAGGGAATTCCTCGGGATAGTCGCGTACAACTGGAAAGTCTTCAATCTTGCTCTCCTTTTTCTGCGTGTCGGCAACAAGTGCTAAGATAGCGGTGTGCCCCTTTCGTAAACACTTCTGGGCTTTTAAGAATGAAATGATGCCTGTGACTTCTCCGCTTTTGTCGCCTTGAACTATAAGGGGTTTGCCAGAAGGACGGGGAATACGAATAGCTTTCTCTTGGCAGAGGATTTCGGCTCGATGCTTGGATAACCAATCCATGCCAATGACGACGTCGAAGCTTCCGAGAATGATGGGGAAAAGATCGATACGGAAGGTCTGACCAGACAACTCTAATTTGCAGTTACGTATTACGTGTGAGGCCTCGAGGTTTCTTCCATTAGCTATTTCAACGATGTGCTTAGAGCTTAACGGCGTAGGAGTGGACTTAAGCTTCTTACTAATACGTAGGGATACATAACTAGGATCTGCTCCGGAATCAAATAATATGGAAACATAACGGTCATTAAGTAGGAATTTACCCGCCACCACGTTAGGGTCGTTCCTTGCTTCAGCAGCCCAAATCACGAATGCCCTTGCATTGTTTCCAGCTCCCTGGTTGTTGTTGTTGTTGTTCCCAGCACCTTGATTATTGTTGTTGCGATTCTGGTTCAGCTGAGGGCAATCCTTTCGCATGTGCCCTATTGCCCCACATTTGTAGCATTCACGGTTGTTTCCCTGCTGCTGCTGTTGCTGTGGTTGATGCTGATTCTGCCTAGCTGGGAACTGGCTCCTGCAGTCTTTGGCTTCATGCCCCATTTTGTTGCATCGCTGACACTGACCTTTGCCACATGGCCCACTGTGGTGACGATTACATTTGTTACACTTGGGGTGGTTTCCTCGATAGCCACCCTGTTGCTGAGGGCCTTTGTTGTTTTCAGTCTTCCTTTGTTGAACTAGGGCCTGAGTGGGGTTAGCATCCTTTCCCTGACTTCCATCCCACTTTTGTTTGTTATCGCTAGAAGTTCCAGCAGTAGCACTGATCCTCTTGGGCAACTTGCCCTCCTCCACAGCCTGATTGGTGAGTTTGTGAGCAAGACGAACCACGGGCTGTATGGTATTGAGGTTGGCTGAGGTCACATGGCTCCGGATTTCTGGGACCAAGCCTTTGATGTACAATTCGATCCTTCGATACATAGGTCAGGACATGTTTGGGCAAAGTGCAGCATAGTCGTTGGACTGCTTGGTGTAGGTCTCAATCTCTGACACAACCATCTTGAGCTCATAGTACCCGTTCTCGAGTTTGTGGATGTCATCCCTGTGACAGTACTCCTCTTTGATCATGTCCTTGAAATCTTCCCACGCAGTAGCATTAGCAGTTTCCAGACCAAGCATCTGAATCTGTGCTTTCCACCATGAAAGCGCGTTTCTTTCAAGCGTACCAGTCGTGAACTTAACCCAGTTGGCAGGGGGACACTCGCAGACAGCAAAGACAGCTTCGGCCTTTTCAATCCAGTGCAGAAGGCCTATGGCACCCTCAGTGCCGTTGAAAGGGAGAGGCTTGCCATCCATGAAGGTTTTAAAAGTACAAACACGTGGCTGCGCAGGCGCTTGCTGACCTGTCGTGAGAAGCGAAGCGAATAGGCTTAGAGGTGAAAAGACGATGTGGGGGTAGGATCTGAACATCCTAAAGTAACTAGTTTACCTCCAGGGTGAGCTGTGAAAGCTGCAGCCACCGTGTTGAGCAAGTTGGTGAACTGAGCCTGAGTCATGTTAACGTTTCCTCTTCCGCGTCCACTCATTGTCTTCATAACCAGAAAACACAGTATGAGTGTGATGTCGTAACGTAGCGAGAATGAGGTAGAAAAGGGATGTGTAACTATCTAATTAGGCACACTAGTACGTTTAGTAGAGCAATCAGAGTAAAGTAAACAAGCAAGTAAACACAAGTCCGAGCTATGCGGTCTAATAAGCTGAGTCTTGCCCTTGGAGTGTAGTGTCGACACGAGTCACGGGTTATAGTCTGGTTTTTCTCAAAAAGACTTTCTTTTTAAAACCAAGTTCACTATAACCAATGGCTCTGATACCAATCTGTCACACCCCCAAAATCCACATGCGGAGTACCACCGCTTGGAGGCGTGACTGACCAGGATCCAGCCACCAATTATACCGAGCATTAATTAAAAGTAAAAATGTTCACTAACTACAATAGTTAGTAAGCACCATAGTTAAAAGTTTAAGTTCAAATAACAGTTTAAGCAACAACGGAAGCATCAACCCAACAGTTTCAAAACAAAGTTCATAGTTCAAGATTATTTAGAACCCAACACATGGGCTAGACGACCACTACACATCCCCAAGCAGCAAGCTCCTAAGTCACTGGTTACCTGCAAAGCATGCAGTAGGGTATCCACAAAAAAATGTTGGCGAGTCCACGAGTTGACTAGTTTTAATTACCAAAAACTTGTTTCACCAGTTAATTTATCCGTTTATACATGCGATGGGGAGCTACCCCATAAGTAAGCCACTAAACTGTTTTTCCAATACCGAATACTTACTTAACCGTACGTTTCCGTAGTGCCCCGTTGTCAATGTTCTATCATCATTGACGGTTTGCCAGAGTTCATTAGTTCACTCCCGTTCCCAGTAACAAGGGTCGGTGTGAGGCTGGTTACACCTAAATAGCGCTATTAACTAATAACCCGTTCGCCAGGCCCCGATGACTAATCGGTATTAAATGGTAGGGACTTAAGTGATAGAGTTTCGTTTAGTGTTGCTTGTTGCATTCCGTATAAACAATAATTAACCAAGAGTTCCCAGTAACAAGGGAGGTAAGTAAGTTTGTTCCTAGTAACAAGGGAAGAAAAGTAAGTTTGTATCCCTTACGCGGGGATAGCGTTGATTAAGTTTCCGTTTCCCAAAACCACCGGGAACGCATGCTTTAATAGTTGTGAACTCACCTTGGGTTGCTCGGCAGACAGTTTACTTGGTCAAATACGTTGGTCACCACGTCCTAACATGGTTACCAGCATAGGTCAGGTTTGGGTTCAAAGAAGTCACGTATATTCTACACGTATTCTAACACATAGCATACATACACATAAAGTCATTGGGCCAGTTCTATCGCATGTTCGCAGCCCATAATCCATTTAAACAGAAATCAAACATGAACAGTTCATACAGTTCGGCCCATTAACGTAAATAACTAGTCCAGACGAGACAAGGTGGTCTCGACTCAAGAACACGCGGTCTCGAGTCGCAACATGGAGATCTCGAGTCGTGGGCTCCTGGTCTCGAGTAGTGCCGGTATGAGTCGCAACCTCAGGGATCTCGAGTCCCGTCTCGAGTCGCAATCAGAAGATCTCGAGTCGAGACCTTGATGGTCTCGAGTCCCTGAAGTCTGTTTTGAGTTGCTTGGACATGGTCTCGAGTCGCAACTGCTGTGGTCTCGAGTTGTCACGGGTTGGTCTCGAGTCGCAACCGGGGGTCTCGACTCGCAACCCTGGATGCGTGCACATGAAGTCCTTCTAGAACATCTGATGTACTAACCAATAATCTTGCAATTTCATGTAATTGTGTACTAGCCAATAGAATTTCATAAACAGGTTTTGTTGTCTAATTCCCAAACAATTCAGATTAAACATGGCATCTTTTAATGTTCAAAGCATATTCAAATCTTCATATTCACATTGTTCATCATATTCAATGTCACACCCCCAAAATACCACCTAGGGAATGTCCCTGCTAGGCGTGTGACGTACCAACAACGAGCCACTAATTACATTGAACCAACCACAATATGTTTAATAAAAATTACATTCATGAAATAAAAACGTTCGTAGAATATAATCCAAGTTAAATAATGACAGCGGAAGCAAATAACAATTCATTGTTTAAATGTTTCAAAACCCAATGTAAATGAATTCCGTGAATGAGACACGCGTAGCCAAACACTGCGACCCATGACCACTCCAACCATCCAGATAGCAAGTTCCCATCCAAAGTACCTAACGACCTGCGAGCATGCAACAAGTGTATCAGACAAAGCTGGCGAGTTCACAGTTTAAGAAAACGTTTTGTTACCAGTTGTATGTAAAACAGTTCACTGACGAATGCAAGTAATATTGTTAATATCTCAATTCCGAACAAGACGGCTCCTGATGTACATGACTGCCCTTCCCACGTACTCCTATCTAGTACTGGGCCCCGACTGGGTCATTAGTTCACATCCGTCCTATCTAGGAGCGGTGTGAGGGTGCCAAACCTAAGTAGCGCTACCAACTAATACCTGTTACCCTCCAGGTAACATAATAAGGGACTTACAAAAATGATAGGTGAGAATATTAACCAATATACCCGTTATTACCCAGACCACTGACTGTCCCCAACCACTGGGACGCATGCTCAAATGTAATGAACTCACCTTTGGTTTGCTCAGTAAGGTTAAAGTATATGCTCACAGTTTGATCAACCACGCCCTGAATACAAGAAGGTTGACGAGGAGGGGAAGAGGGTTTCGCTGAGGGGTGTTGCCGTCGGGTCGCTCGAGGGAGAAAAGGGGAAACTAGGGTTTAGAATATTATTGTGTTTTGATAATATAACGACATCACACACAAATCATGTGTGTGTATATGCGTAACATATATAAGACGGCCTGGCCTACGGGCTTCGTTTGGGTCATGCTCCATAACACAAAAGGTGATAATTTTGGGCCGAGGTATAACAAAAGGGACACGGCTTGGGTCTAGATGTGTGTATGCGGCCCATAGCATGAGTGGCCCACTTAACAATCAAGACACTAAGGACGGCTCAACAAAACACTCAAACTTGCTCTAACACGTTTTACGCTCGACAATCTCATCATAGCAAAACGTGTAACAAAAGTTTAACATATCAAAGACGTGAAATGAGCGAATTATTAAAAGTTAGAATCACGAAACTATCCGACACTAACCTTGAAAGTTCAGGTTGTCACATCATCCCCAACTTGAAAGAAATTTCGTCCCGAAATTTGACAAGTAATCCAAAACAGCAAGATGTTAACTCGGGATGACTGTGGATTTTCCGCGGGTACCACATCATCCCCAACTTGAAAGGGAATTTCGTCCCGAAATTCATCAGTCGCAGCAGAATTCGATTCTGCGGTTTCGAACGATTACGGACACTTGAGCCTCCTCAGATTCTTGCGTTCCCACGTGGACTCCAGTCCACGTCTTTAGTCCCAACGAACTCTCCCGACCAGGATTCGACTATGCGTACGGTTCTTGACTTCCTGGTTCATGTTTTCAATGGATTCCTCGACAAGCTGCAAGTTGTTGTTAATCTACAGGTTCGAGACATGAATGATTCGTTACCCAATTCGTCAGGTAACTCGAGTTTGTGGGTCATGTCACCAATTCGTTCCAGAGATCTGGATGTCCCAACGCATCGTAAACTAAGCTTGCCACGTTGTCTATAGCGTACCGCACACTCCTAGAGTGGGACTTTCGATTATGACACGTTCGCCTACAGCGAACTCCCAGTGTTTCCCAAGCCTATCAACTTTCCTGACAGTCACGTGTTGCCGTTAAGCAAATTCCGATCTAAGCAATCTTCAAGAGTTTCGAGTACAAGTTCTGGATCTGTGATTAGGTTGTCACCCACCTTAGTCCAACAAGAAAATTGGTATTATCATCCAAGCAATGCCTCAAACAGAGCTGTCTGAATACTAGAATGGTAACGGCTGCAGTAGAACTCAGCCAAAGGCATGTGTCGCTCTAATTCTTACTAAAGTCCATCACACTCATGCTCGCAGCATGCCTTCGAGGGTCTGGATGGTTCGTTTACTCTGGCCATCTGCCCCATGGCGACAGGTAATGCTCATGTCTAGACGCGAACCAAGGGTATTCTGTATTGCTTGTTATGAATCGAGGGTAGATCAAAATCAGAGGTATCAGGAGTTGGCACCCCGTGCCTAAAAGTCACCTCTTTCCGAGAAATATTCACAAGCTGTGATGACTCGTCAGTGTCCTTGATTGTCATAAAGTGTGCTTGTTACGTGAGACGATCAACGATCATCCAGGTGATATTGTTTCCGTTCCGAGTTGTAAGTAGTCTAGCGACAGAATCCATGTCAGTCTGTTCTCATTCCCATGCGGGTATTGCTGGTTGCTGATAATTCACCTTGACTTTCCCACAAGCCAACCATCATTCACATACATAGCTAGGTGGGCCTTCATGCCCGATCGCTAATACAAGACTTATAGATCCTAGTATATCTCATCCAAAAACCCAGACGACTAGTATTTCGAGGCCGGTGTGTTTTGCCCAACACAAGTTCCCTACAGTTGCCATATAGATCCGCCTTCGTTCCATGAGGTAGCGAATATCGTCCGTCCTGCCAATTGTTGCTTCTCCATGCCCCACATGGGTTCTACTTGAATATCCTCTTCCTTCAGTTCTCCATTCTGAACAGAGCAAGTTTGATCAAGTAGGTTAGAGTCGATAATGAGATGCAGAGCTCGTGCACATTCAAGTTTCGCAGTCGTAAACATCCAAAAATTCCATCCAGCGATGCCATAAACTGATTAAGCTCTTTCGTAACAGGGTACACGGGAGGCCCTTGTGATCGGTCTAAGCGGCGCATTCGGTACCATCCAAGTAATGCCTACCACGGTTTCCACCGCGGATTGTGTGTCATGCAATCCTCCTTGTAAGTCTATTACGTAAGCTATCACCTCCTTGTGTTGCATCGGCGTGTAACTGGGACTCTGATTGGAACCATCATGACATACCACTAAATCACCCGCACCCTCGGGTAGAGACGATGCTCAGTGTATTGCAGAGTTGGGATTCGAAAGCCGAAAAGACGTCCTCCTGTTTTGTCTCCCACGAATACAGCACCCTGATGTGCTAAAGAGATGTAAGCTGCGCGATATTCAAAAATCTTATGATGAATCTGCGGTAGCATCTGGTGAGACCAAGAAATTGCTGTATCCTCAAAGGGATCTTTGATGTCGATCAGTTTCTAACCCAAACGGGTCTTAGCGAGATCCACGTGTATTCCCACTTCGTTGATATATGACCAAAAAGGTACCTCTCGCATCCAGAAGTTACATTTATCAAGACTTCGCGCGGTGTGGCTCCTCCCTCAGGAGCTCTCAAGTAAGATACAAATCTGCCCATGATGTTCCTTTCTCCTGGAAATGATTCAACACGTCATCAATAAGCATAGTCGATTCATGTGATCCATACAGCTGCTGGTGCGAAGATTAGCCCAAAGGTCTTGGAATACAACGTCGTAATGGCGACACTACGTTTGAAATGCCGTTGTAGGAACATTCTCCCCTTAGACTTCTATCTGGCAATAGTTCGTTCATTAATCAATCCTCGAATGGGAGCTTGACCCTCGCTACTGGTCGACAGGCTTGCAATGCCTGGTCGAGGCAAACGGTTCTTGACTGTCACCTTGTTGAGTTCTCGATAATCAGTACACATGTCCCACGATAAGGCTTATCTTCACGGATATACTCCCCAAACTAAAACTAGGTCCGATAAAACTCCTGTCCTACAGTTCCTGTAGTTGATTAGACAATTCTTGCAACCCTCTTGGCGCAAGACAGTATGAAGTACGAGTAATCAGGGCTGCCTCTGACGCGAGATCAACTGAGATTCTTCTCTACAATTGTGGAAGTAGATCGGTAAATTCTACAGGTAGAACATCGAGGGAAATCACGAGCAGTTGGTGGATCCTCAATCCTCTTTTCCTTAATCATAATATCAGTAACAGTTGCTAGCATAGCAGGGTAATCCTTCCGTAGATACTTATGGGCCTTCATTGCTGAAATGATGTTAACCTTTACGTCACTCTGACGCTCTAGAACAGATAACGATTCTCCACTAGGAAGAGAGGGGTACGCAAAATCTTCTCCTGACCAGGTATATCTGCACAACATCTGGATAACCAGTTCATACTAATTACTGCATCGAGACTATCAAGCATAGCAAAAGAAAGGTCTATGTCGAACACTTGTCCCACAAGGTCGAGTTGCATCCCAACGAACATACGAGGCTTCACTTGTCTTGCCATCAGCCGATTCCACAACAGGTCTCGTTTCAGGAAGTAGCAGGGTGGAACAGAACAGGAATGAAACGATTAGCTTCCAAGAACGTGCTGGCCACCATGTTGCTGTAATCCTGGCGTCGCCCACGCCAGTCCCAAGTGCCCTTCCATGAGCATCATGTTGTTGTTTTCGCTACGAGAATTTCCAGTACTGCCGTCGTTCCCTTGGTTGTTGTCGTTTGATTTAACAACGGCCACTACATGTTGTAGGCACCTTCATTTTTCCATACAGTTGGTTACCATTACAAATATCTTGATGTTGCCATGACTGTTGCCTCTAATGTTGTTGTTTGAAACGGAGCTCTACGATCTTTCACTGACAGGGTCCACCTCTTCACATTCCATGGTACGAGCTAAGGCACTACTCACTGTGCGGGGAGTTTCACATTCCATTCTACAGTCAGTTGTCATTGCTTATGTCCTGATTGATTCATAGAGTTGACTCCCATGAGTCGCTGGAAATCGGGATCGTCAAAATACCGAGGTCGGTAAAGTGCTACACTCATCCTCTTGCCCATCAATGTTGCAAGTTGTTTGAGTAATACACGGTATGCTGCGAGAGTGTTGCAGAAGTGATCACACTTCGGTGTATAAGACGTCAATACATAGAGTTCTAGCAAACGAAGAGAAGCAAGAAAGGTATAGACCAACTCAAGGACATTTATGCAAGCACCTAACATTCTACACGTTTGGCTAGGCGTTCAGATGTGTGTTCAGGTAATACTCGATAGCATCGAGATTCATAAGGATTCAGAAAGGAGTGAAAAGATTACGTTCGAGTAAAAGACAATCACTACTATGACCCCACTTAGGTTTGTTACATTTCTCATTGATTAGATACAGATCAGAACCCCTTTTTCACTTGTTAGGGCTCACTGGGACTCGCATGCACCCCACAGTATTATTATGTGTGCACCCACAATAATATTGCGATTTGCATGCTCATCTCAGCTCCTCCTAACTCATGTCAAATGGTTCCTCAAACTCGTGTAGCTAGCAAAGAATATCACGAAACGCGAGTCAAGAATGTCTAAGGAAACACCATACTACCAATCACATAACGTATGCAAGTAATGAATTCATACTGTTGTGCTAAACGTGCAATCACATGCAATATCATATGTAAGTGTTCACTAGTTACTCAATACAATGAGTATACGAGAGACGAACCTTGCAATCTGGAGCTGAGTGTCATGGTCGATTTCGGATCCGTTCGGTTATAGTCTGGTTTTATAAAAACGTTTTAAAACCAAGTTCACTATAACCAGTGGCTCTGATACCAAACTGTCACACCCCCAAAATACCACCTAGGGAATGTCCCTGCTAGGCGTGTGACGTACCAACAACGAGCCACTAATTACATTGAACCAACCACAATATGTTTAATAAAAATTCCATTCATGAAATAAAAACGTTCGTAGAATATAATCCAAGTTAAATAATGACAGCGGAAGCAAATAACAATTCATTGTTTAAATGTTTCAAAACCCAATGTAAATGAATTCCGTGAATGAGACACGCATAGCCAAACACTGCGACCCATGACCACTCCAACCATCCAGATAGCAAGTTCCCATCCAAAGTACCTAACGACCTGCGAGCATGCAACAAGTGTATCAGACAAAGCTGGCGAGTTCACAGTTTAAGAAAACGTTTTGTTACCAGTTGTATGTAAAACAGTTCACTGACGAATGCAAGTAATATTGTTAATATCTCAATTCCGAACAAGACGGCTCCTGATGTACATGACTGCCCTTCCCACGTACTCCTATCTAGTACTGGGCCCCGACTGGGTCATTAGTTCACATCTGTCCTATCTAGGAGCGGTGTGAGGGTGCCAAACCTAAGTAGCGCTACCAACTAATACCCGTTACCCTCCAGGTAACATAATAAGGGACTTACAAAAATGATAGGTGAGAATATTAACCAATATACCCGTTATTACCCAGACCACTGACTGTCCCCAACCACTGGGACGCATGCTCAAATGTAATGAACTCACCTTTGGTTTGCTCGGTAAGGTTAAAGTATATGCTCACAGTTTGATCAACCACGCCCTGAATACAAGAAGGTTGACGAGGAGGGGAAGAGGGTTTCGCTGAGGGGTGTTGCCGTCGGGTCGCTCGAGGGAGAAAAGGGGAAACTAGGGTTTAGAATATTATTGTGTTTTGATAATATAACGACATCACACACAAATCATGTGTGTGTATATGCGTAACATATATAAGACGGCCTGGCCTACGGGCTTCGTTTGGGTCATGCTCCATAACACAAAAGGTGATAATTTTGGGCCGAGGTATAACAAAAGGGACACGGCTTGGGTCTAGATGTGTGTATGCGGCCCATAGCATGAGTGGCCCACTTAACAATCAAGACACTAAGGACGGCTCAACAAAACACTCAAACTTGCTCTAACACGTTTTACGCTCGACAATCTCATCATAGCAAAACGTGTAACAAAAGTTTAACATATCAAAGACGTGAAATGAGCGAATTATTAAAAGTTAGAATCACGAAACTATCCGACACTAACCTTGAAAGTTCAGGTTGTCACATTCAACATTCAAACACATTCAACACATATTCATGTCATATTCATATAGTTCATCACTAGGGTTTTATCATTCATCTTTATATTCAAAGTGTGTGCATATATCCTAAATTCTTCAACATATAACATAAGACTTGTGAATAAGAACCATGTAACACATACCCTAGATATCAAGACAATCTTGTAATCCCACCATCTAAACACAATGTTTGTCCTATTTTATCAAGCATGAATCGGATTGTCATAAGTATCATCAATTATTTATCATTCAAAGCACAATTTGTTCACATCTTATTCATCATTCAATCATTCAAAGTAAGTCACATCATTATACACAAAAACACATAGTAAAGATCTAAAACACTAACCGGTTGATAGAGAGTGTGTGAAGGCGAGTAGGTTTGTCGTCCGGTATTCTCCAAGTGAAGAACACAAGCTAATCCGAGGGCTTGGTTGTCGCCGGTTTGATCTGAGAGAGGGAGAGGAGAGGTTGTGTTGTTAGTGTTTTTAGTGAGAGAGGATGTAGTAGAGTGTGTGTGTAGGAGAGTGTGAAGGGATGGTGATTGAAAAGTGGCAAGGTTGGCCATCAACATAGTATATATACCCGATCCATGTAGGTGCACCCTAATGGGTTCGAGTGGGCTTTTGAGGTGCACGGCCCAACCGGCCCAGTCGTTCACTCGAGACCGAATGGTCTCGAGTCGGGTTCATGGTCTCGGTTCACTTATATATATTACATACACATAGTTTAATACAAGCGTCACATAATACTTCAAGATAATTCGCAAATCTTCATTTAATAATATATGTACACATAAGGCTAAACCAAAATGGCTACTCGGGAAAACCCAGAGTGTCACAAAAACCTGTTTTCTAACTTAACTAAACATGTTTTAGCATGTTTAGCTCGTCACTATTAGTTTAGTGCTTGTGTAGAGTTGTAAGTCAAGCGGACTAAACACCCGCTTAGACTTTCGAACTCGACCCGTTTGGTCGATCGTTAGGATCCGACCAAGCATGTTTAGTGACCATAGTTTCATAGGGAATAACCTTCCGAGGTTATACCTTATGGTCACTTAGGTTTAATTAGTTGTATGATAGGTAGTTTATATGCCTTAGGTAAATGACCAAAATGCCCTTTTCATGCATAATTGATAATTAAACATATGTAACATAAAATTTTGTCACATAACTGATTATGCAACATATTTAAACATGTGTTAGGCATATAATACTTGTCATAGGACTAGTTAGACGTCTCGAACGCGCTTATGCGCGCACGACACGTTAAAGTAGCGTAAGCTCCCTTAATGGGTCGTGACGGGTCGAAAGCACTTAGGTTTTCCGATTTAGGATGTAGGCCAAGACCCTATGGTTTACAAGACCTCATTCTGTCTGATCTTCCGATTTAGGCGTCTATTGTTTGACTAGTGGTTCGATTACTAGGTGCTGCTTGATTTCTCTGGTTTACTAGAGTTTGTTGAAGTTCTGTTGATTGAGGATACTTTGCACTTCACGTGAGTACATAGTTCCCCTATTTTACTGTTTTCAATTGTTTTTGGGTGATTCATATGTATCAAAATGATTTTCGATATTATAACGATGATTTCAAAAACGATTAAGATGGTTTATACTAAACTAATAACGATTTCGATAATGTGAACGAACTTGTTGGTTGTAGTTACATAACGAATGATATTCATTAATTTTGGCCGAACCGACCAGTATTAGGTTATGGTACCATAGGATCTGACAAATCCCGTTATCAGACTGCACCCATGGTTATGTGTGGGTTAGGTGGGTAACGACTGAATCTGTGATTGTTAACTTACCCTTTGGTGGTTTGTTAATGCGAGAAGCGAGATAATCGAGTCACGAAGGTTTGAATGTTATTAGCGAGATGACCACAAATAGTTTTCACAATTAAAAACAAGGATGATTTAAACAATATGAACGAGTTAACGATTTGGAAATGATTTGAATAAGTTAAACGAGTTGGATAAACGATTGGTTTTTGGTTAAGTGGACGGGTGTAATGTGGTGAAAACATGGTAGATACGCCGCTGGTACTTCTTATATATAAGTGTTTTCAACATATTACATATCGTGGCGTTATTTAGTTCACTTGGGTAAACGAATTTGAAACGATGTTACATAACGATGTTTTCGAAAGGATATAAACCATGCGAGATTTATTAAACGAGTTAATACGAAATGTTTTACAATTTGGTTTACTAAAATAAATGTTTTTGGGTTAAGAATCATGGCTACGAGGTTTATAAATTATAACCCACTTGATTTAAGTTGGTTAATTATGTTGCAATATTATACTCTTTTCAAAAAAAGGTTTTTAACAAGGTATTGCAACATATAAACTAGCCATGAATCCGACACTCTTATAAAACCTTTGTACTCGCCAGCATTTATTTACTGACTTTGTTTTTACTTATGTTTCAGGTGATGTTGCTTGATGTTGATTACTAGGATGCATGAGTCACATAGAATCTGGACGAGGCCTTAGTGACATAATAACAGTGATAGTTGATATGTAACTTGTTTGTTTCATGTTAAAACAATGTAAATTACTTAATGAATAAATAAAACGAAACTCTTTTTGTATCCATGGTTGTGAAACAATAATTCTGTTACAACACTCCCCGACGTTTCCCCCACGATTTGTTGTTTTAATTGGTCGGGGTGTGACATTTTTCACAACCCGAAACTGATGGACGCCATCTATATCAGTATCCCACGCACGCTTTACAATCTCCATAAAACCCGGCTTAAACACCAAAAAATTTGCAAACTTGAACGACCTAGGATTTATAATAATACTTTAGACATCCTTTAAAGAATCTAACATATAAAGATATGGGAGATTCTTCATGGATTTGGATAATCGAATATTGGATCAATTGTACACAAAATCCTAAAGTGATTCGGATAACGCTACAAGAGTAATAAAATAAGAACACTTATATATAGGAAGTACCAGCGGCGTATCCACCATGTTCTTATTTTATTATACTCGTTTCACAACTACCACATAAACACATAAATTGTTAATCTGTCAATCAACTTGTAAACACGCATTAAGGCACACAATGAATCCAATCAAGGACTCCAATATTAGTACTTTAAACATCCTACAAGAATCAACCTATGAAGATAGATAGATGCTATAAGGATTCGGTTTCTGTTACATTGTCTACTCACATACACATTAAAGCACACAATGAATCCAATCAAGGACTCCAATATTAGTACTTTAAACATTCTACAAGAATCAATCTATGAAGATATTTTTTTGGGTAAAGGGTTACCCCGGTGATTCTATATATTCACAACCAAACCAAAACAAGTAGTGTAGAGAAACCTACACTAGGTCAAACATGAGACACGCCTCATGAATGTAACACCACAAAAAACAAAAGACCACAGAAAGCTACTACAGTGTCAAAACACCTAGTCTAATAACTAGAAAAACCAAAACAATAAACAACTAGTCAGCCACCATCGCCCGAGCCGTCACCATCTTGAATCTCCCATTCTCGCACCAGCCTCACCACATTATCAGTCCGCTTAAGCCAAACTCCCATAAGATTATACCGAACAGTATTGAAAATAACTTGACATAATTGATCCGGAGGCCTAACTTGATTCTTGAAGAACCTTGCATTCCGTTCTTGCCAAATGAAGTAAGCCGTAGCCGCAACCAAAATTCTGCTCACATAATTAGAAGCCGATTTGGAGTTTACATGCACCAAAAGCCATTCCACTATCTCCTCCCATTTAGGGGCAACATCATTCATACCCGCTTTTTGACGAACATTATACCAGATCTTTGCTGAAAACTTACACTCGAAAAAGAGATGGTCAAGAGAATCATGATTTTCAAAGCAGAGCAAACAACACATCATATTCATATTCTTTCTTCTCGAGAGATCCCACTGAAGGATAATATCTTGGGTTAATAATTTCTTCCTCATAATCAGCCACAAGAGAAAAGCGTGCCTCGGAATACAATGCGCACACCAGACAATCTTGCTCCAACCGACCTCCAAGTCACTATATCGAACCTAATCGAGATAGATGAAGCCCCCATCGAATTGTCTTCAAGATTTAGAGCTGAGTTAAAATCGCCCATTATGACCCAGGGATTACTTCCTACAAGCGCCTTATGCATAAACAAATGCTGCCACAACTCCCTTCTGGACACATAATAGTTATCCGCATAAACTATCGAACAAAAGAACATTTTCTTATCAGACTTGAAAAAAAGTTGGACATGCATAACTTGAGATGTCTGATTTAAAACCATAACATCAAATATATCCGGATTCCAGCCAAGGATAATTCTGGCTCCCTTCTTACAGACTTTACCGAGGTTATTGACATCAACGTGAGATTCCAAAATAGCACAAAAATTCAAGTTGTTTTCCTTCACCACTTGCCGAACCTCCTTTTGTTTCAGAGGGCGGTTCAACCCCCTAATATTCCACGCAGCTAAACTAATCATCATAAACATCGTTATCAGGAGTGCTTGCTCCTTTGTTGCTATTCAGATTTTTAGACCCTCTTATCATGAATTCATCCATTTCATTATACACCTCCTCTACCTCATCATCCTCTTTTTCCTCATCTTCCAAACCTGAAACATTTTTGGTCTCTCCCGTGTCCGCATCCACATCATTCAGAATATCAAAAGGTTTAGAAGACTTCATCGTGTTAGACGATGAGGCCCTATTATTGTCACCCTTCGGCTTCGATCCCACAGGCCGGTATTCAAATTTAGACTTTGGCTTGTTCACAGGAACTCCAGCCCTCTTCGCTATGAAGATAGATTGATTAGAAGACTTCAAATCTATGAAGATAGATTGATGCTAAAAGGAATTTGGGTTCTGTTACATTGAATCTATGAAGATAGATTCATGCTAAAAGGAATCTATGAAGATAGAATGATGCATCCACATCATTCAGAATATCAAAAGGATTAGAAGACTTCAAATCTATGAAGATAGATTGATGCTAAAAGGAATTTGGGTTCTGTTACATTGAATCATTGAATCAAAACAATCCTAAATCAAAAACGTAATGGGTATGAGATTTGAAACTGAAAACTCTTCTATTGATGGCTGTTTTCTCTCTAACCCTAGGCGATCTTGTTCTTCGTGAAATCCTTGATTCTTCTTTGTGATCTTTTGTATAACAGTCTGTGATTGGAGTTTTGATTCAGTCAAATCTCTATAACGAACTAGTTAGCAATTGTGAGCAATTTCGAATTTAGGGTTTTTTTCTTTCTTTTCAATCGCCTCCTTAGTGTTTAATTTGATATTCTGATTTATTAATCTGATTGTTTTTTATTGCGGTTAACTGAGTTTAATTTAGCTAGATCGAAAACATTGGATTAATCGGTTAAGGGTTGAAGATTAACACTAGGGTTTTCGGATTAGGGTTTCTTGGTGCCGTATGTGATTGAGGTTTACGTTGTTGTCGTGCATGGAGAGTAATAAAGATTCAGATTTGGAGGATTTAGGGTTTCACTCGTTCACCGAAAAGCTGCATGGAGATATTTTTATATCTAAGACAAGTGCTATGCCGTCGAATCTGCAGGAGGGGCGTCCTAATCTTGATTCGTTTATGAACAGTCTTGATGCTAAGTCTTTGAAAATTGATGGTAAACCGTTTGCTCCTATTCGAACTCTGAATATTGATGGTAACCCGTTAGCTCCTAGACGTGGAATTGTGTCAAGTAACCAGGTTGAACTTCGCAACATCAATGTAATTGATGAGTTGGAAAAAGTAATAGTTCCTGTGGAAAATGTTTATGCGAATAAGCATCAGGAGGAAAAGGTTTCTTATGCGCAAAAGGTGATGCTGAATCCTAGTATTAAACGTGAAGTGAACTTCAGAAAATTGGAATCCATGGAGACTCATCAAGAAGCTGATATAGTAATTCCTAGGGAGGTAGTTAAGAAAGTTCAAGACAGGTTTGACAATGTTTTATTTGGATACTTCCTGGGAAATAGATTACCGTTTCCGGTGGTTGAGTATTATGTTAAAAATGTGTGGTCGAAGTTTGGATTTGTCAAGATTATGATGAATGCTGAAGGTTTCTTTTTCTTTAAGTTTGATTCTAAGGAAGGAATGCATAATGTTCTTGAGGGAGGGCCGTGGTTAATCCGCAAAGTTCCGTTAATTCTTAATATCTGGTCGCCATCAGTTAGTTTGAAAAAGGAAGGAATAAAGTCGGTTCCTATATGGGTGAAGCTTCATAATGTTCCGATCTCTATCTATACGGATGATGGTCTTAGTTTGTTGGCGTCAAAGATTGGAGTCCCAAAGAGATTGGATAGCTATACAGCGGATATGTGTGCCAATAGTTGGGGTAGGAGCAGTTTTGCTAGAGCTTTGATTGAGGTAAGTGCGGATGATGTTCTGAAGGATCACATAGTTGTAGCCATTCCGAAATTGGATGATGAGGGATTCATTATGGAAAGTGTAAAGGTTGAGTATGAATGGAAACCGCACCGGTGTGCTGAATGTTGCATCTTTGGTCATAATGATCAGAACTGTCCAAAAGCTGTTAATCCCAAACAGAAGCAAGTAATGGTGGATGCGGAAGGCTTTATCACGGATAAGAGAAGGGTTGCTAAGATTGGAGTTGGACAAAAGAAACCGAAGTTTGTTTATAAGCCGAAAACTAACAGATTTGCTGCCAGTACTTCTGGAACGAAGACTGGTACTAGTTCGGGTTCTAGTCAAATCAAAACAGGTAATTCGTTTGATGCTTTAGCAAATGAGGATGGGAATGGGGATGAAAATATTGCTGCTAAGAAGGATGAAGAGAATAACAAGAATGCTAGACAATCGTAGGTTGATAATGAGATGAAACAAAGAAGGGTGGGGCAGGTTGATAGTGACATGAAAGAGGTTACTCCGACGGAGATGGCACAATTTATGAAGAATGATCAGCCTATTAATTCTGAGGGGGCAAGCACTCCCGGTCTCAATGGTTTAAATGGGTAGCATCATGACCTGGAATGTTAGGGGATTTAACCGGCCCCTGAAACAAAGTGAGGTTCGTTCAATTGTTGCTGAGAATAAATTAGATATGTGTGCAATCCTTGAATCGCATGTGGATGTTAATAAGCTGGCTAAAATTTGCAAGTATGTGTTCCGTAAGTGGTGTTGGATGTCTAATGGTGATTTATGCACGCGAGGCACGAGAATTATCTTAGGATGGAATCCTGATATGTTTGATGTTATGGTTATTTATCAAACTGATCAACTTATACATACTCAGGTAGTGATAAAAGATAGCAAAAAGAGTTACTTTTGTTCGTTTGTGTATGCTGAAAATAAATATCAAGACCGTAGACTGCTCTGGGAGGATTTATGTAAGCATAAAGTGTTCTGTCATGGTAAACCGTGGATAGTTATGGGGGATTTTAACACGGCGTTAAATGTTGAGGATTCTTTATTTGGTTCGTCTAGCATGTCTATTGGTATGCATGAGTTTCATGATTGTATCCTTCAAGCTGAATTGTTCGACATTAATGCTCATGGGCTGCAATACACGTGGAGTCAAAAGCCAAAGAGTGGAGTGGGTCTTCTTAAAAAGATTGATAGAATTATGGGTAATGTGTCGTTCATTGAGCAATTTCCTGATGCGTTTGCTTTGTTTCACCATTTTCGGTTGTCAGACCATACTCCATGTATTCTTAGAATGGTGAGCTCCAATGGGAATAGGCCTAAGCCTTTTAAATTCCCGAATTTTATAGTGTCAAAACCAGAATTTCAGGAGTCTGTGAAACAGGAGTGGATGAAAACAATAGATGGTATTACGATGCTTTCTGTTGTAAAGAAAATGAGAAACTTGAAACCTAGGTTGAGAAAGATTCTTTTCAATCAGGGTAATTTACATAAGAGGGTTATTGATTTGAGGAAAACATTGGATGAAATTCAGATTCAAGTGGATCAGAACCCTATGGATGTTCGGTTAAGGCAGCGGGAGACGCAATGTTTACAAGAATTTCAATCTGTGGCTTATGATGAAGAATGTTATCTTAAACAGAAATCTAAGGTTGAGTGGCTTTGCGCGGGAGATTCGAATACCAGGTTTTTTCATAATTCAGTTAAGGCTCGAAATGCTCGAACAAAAATTCAGAGTATTACGGATACCATGGGAACTAGACATGAAGGTAATCAAATTGCTGATGTGTTGGTTTCGCATTACACCAATTTTTTGGGGATGGAGTCTTCGGTTAATCAGGTTGATTTGGATGGCATCTTCACTAATGTTTTAAGTAGCGAGATTGCGGATCAAATGGTCTCTCAGGTCTCTCGAGAGGAAGTTAAAAATGCTATGTTCAGTATTAGAGAGGATAAAGCCCCAGGCCCTGATGGGTACACTTCGGCGTTTTTTAAGCATGCATGGGAGATTGTTGGTAATGAAGTTACGGATGCAGTGTTGCAATTTTTTGAGAATGGTAAGCTTTTAACTCAGGTTAATCATACTATTCTTGCATTGATCCCGAAAAAAGAAGTCCCGGATTCAGTACTTAACTACAGGCCGATATCTTGTTGCAATGTGATTTACAAATGCATAAGTAAAATTATCACGGACCGCCTAAAAGGTAGTTTGGGAAATCTTGTTAGTATCAACCAATCAGCGTTTGTGCCGGGGCGGAAAATTTCTGATAATATTCTTCTCACGCAAGAATTAATGCATAATTACCATCTTAACAGGGGTCCGACTAGATGTGCTTTCAAAATTGATATTCAGAAAGCATATGATACGGTAAATTGGTCTTTCTTGGAAAATATATTGATTCGATATGGGTTTCATCATAAAATGGTTGGGTGGATTATGACATGTGTGTCGACAGTTTCTTATTCGTTGAGCATCAATGGAAACCTTCATGGCTATTTTAGAGGAAAACGAGGGTTACGGCAGGGTGATCCCATGTCACCCTACTTATTCACGTTAATCATGGAGATTCTTTCTTGTTTACTTCAGCAGGCTGCTTCCTCTCCGTTTTGATACCATGCTCATTGTGCCAAACAAAAAATAATTAATGTCTCGTTTGCTGATGACTTATTTATTTTTGTTCATGGAGATGTTGTTTCGGTTAAAAGGGTCAAAGAGGCGCTTCAGACGTTTATTAACATCTCTGGTTTGGCTCCTAGCCCAGCGAAAAGTACAGTGTTCTTCTGTAATGTTCCACACTTGATTAGACAGGAAATTATGGATATTATGCCATTTAAAGAGGGTGTTTTTCCGGTTCGTTATCTGGGGGTTCCGCTCATCTCATCTAGGCTTCTCTTTAAAGATTGCAAGGTTCTTATTGATCGAATGGAAAAGAAGATTAATAACTGGATGACAAAGTCGCTATCCTTTGCTGGTAGGTTGCAACTAATAAACTCAGTTTTGTCTTCTATGCATATCTATTGGGCTTCTGTGTTCATTATTCCTACTCGAGTTATCAATGAGCTTGAAAAAAGAATCCGTAGATTCTTATGGAATGCAGGATCGGAGGGTAAAATACGCGCGAAAGTTGCTTGGAAAGATGTGTGCTTGCCTAAACAAGAAGGTGGTTTGGGTATTCGGAATATATCGGATGTTAATAAATCGCTTATGGCTACGCATGTTTGGAGTATTTTAACCAAACGTGAGTCCATTTGGGTTAGGTGGATTCATGAATATAAGTTAAAAGGGAGAAATTTTTGGGAGGTCCCTTGTCGAGGGAGCATGAGTTGGGGATGGCGGAAAATATTGTCTATTCGGAGCATTGTGCGGCCTCACATATGGTTTTTACTAAAAAGTGGGATGCAAAAAATGCTTGGAGTGATAACTGGTGCCATATGAGTCCTCTTATTTCTTTTATTACTCCTAGATCGATAGCTAATGCAGGTTTTAATTTGAAATCTTCGGTTGCGGATGTCATTGATGAGAATGGGCAGTGGAGGTGGCCTCAAGCGTGGCTAGACTTGTTCCCGGTTTTAATAAATATTCAAATACCCCATCTGATTGATAATGCTCAGGATAGAATAGTGTGGAAAGCTGTGGATGGGGAGTTTGGCGATTTTAAGTCCTCTCAAGTTTGGGATATGGTTCGAAATAGAGATAATAATGCGGCCTGGGCTAATATGGTTTGGTTCTCTCAATGTGTCCCGCGCCACTCATTCCATATGTGGTTGGTGTTCAGGGATAAATTGAAGACGCAGGATAGGTTGGCAGTTTGGGAAGCAGGAAGTGCAACAAATCTTAACCTCATGTGTTGCCCTTTGTGCCATTATGATCATGATAGTCGAGAGCATCTTTACTTTCAATGCGTCTTTGCGGATCAAGTATGGACAAACGTGAAGGGTATGGTGAACATGGATAGTGTAGATAATACATGGCAGTCATTAATGGGTTGGGTTGAACATCATTCTAACTCGAAGACAGTTGATGATATTGTGTGTAAAATGGTAGTTGCGGCGACCTCGTATTACATATGGCAAGAGAGGAACAGTCGGCTGTTTACTTCTAATCATTTATCTGCAGTTCAAGTGGCTGAGAAGATTAAAAGTTCAGTTCGTCTAAGACTTATGGGGTTCAAGTTTCGATTAGAGGCTACAAGGAAGATGATATTTGAAATATGGAAGATTAGTGATACTAAGGATGGCGAGCTGGATCCGGGCTAGATATTTTTTGTTTGTTGTTTAGGCCGGCCTTGTGTTTGTTTGTGTTTTTGGCTGTGGTTGTTTTGTTTTTGCCTTGACGTTTTGTCTGGTTGTTTGTTGTTTGGTTTGTTGGATTGGTGTCCTAGGCTTGGTCTGTCAAGTCTAGTTGATGTGTTGCTCTGACACATCTTTGTTTTATTGGTTATATATAAAATTCACCGGGGTAACCCTTTACCCAAAAAAACAATCCTAAATCCTAATGCTGATTCGGGATAACGCTACGAAGGTTAATACAATAAGCACACTTATATATAGGAAGTACCAGCGGCGTATCCACCATGTGCTTATTGTATTATCTAGTTTCGTTATCTAAATCACCAACAATCTACACATAAACCACAACCATCGAGTCGTAAAGTACTTCTTAAAAATCTCACTATGAAGATAGGAATATCTAAGACTGTACTTCAAATATCCTATAAGAATCTAACTATGAAGATAGGTAGATCTTTTAAGGATTTGGAGAAACATCATATTTGCATAATCGGAATAATACACATAAAAGTACTTAGTAATCACATATATGCCATACATTTGGAAAACAAATTGGTTACACATATGAATCACCCCAAAACATTTGAAAACGGTAAAAGAGGGGAACTATGTACTCGCCTGGGATTGCGTATAGTTCTTGTTCACAAGATATATAACAAAGCTCAAAAGACCAAGAGTTCAAGTGTTGAAGCGGTTCCTAGTGTAACGGATACTATGTTAGTGAATCGACACCTAAATCGGAAGATCGGGTAGAATGAGGTCTTGTAAACCAAATGAGTATTGGAACTCATGTGATATGGTTTAACAAAGCCTACATTCTAAATCGGAACCTATCCTAAGTGCTTATGACCCATTACGACCCATTAAGGTAGCTTACGCTGCTTTAACGCGTCGTTCGCGTGAAAGCGCGTTCGAGACGCCTAACTAGTCCTATGACAAGTATTATATTCCCTAACATATTTAAATATGTTGCATAATCAGTTTAAGTGAGAAAAGTTGGGTTATATATGCTTAAAATCAAATTATGCATGAAAAGGGCATTTTGGTCATTTTCCTAAGGCATATAAACTACCTATCATACAACTAACTAAACGAAGTGACCATAAGATATAACCTCGGAAGGTTATTCCCTATACAACTATGGTCACAAAATATGTTTGGTCGGATCCTAACGATCGACCAAACGGGTCGGGTTCGAAAGTCTAAGCGGTTGTCAAGACCGCTTGACTTACAACCTTATAGAAGCACTAGTCTAAAAGTGACGAGTTAAACATGTTAAAACATGTTTAACTAAGTTAGAAAACAGGTTTGATATCAAAACAAAGTGTTTTGATACCCGAAAATAGCTTCGTTTCAAAATACGCATTTTGACCGAAACTTTGACTCGTCACTTCGACTAATCGACGTGGTAATCAATAGGTATAGTCACAAGGGACTATAACCATCGTGATTACGCTCACGTTACAAAGTTCAAATGAACTTTATGTTGACCAAAACGTGGTCAAAGCAGAAAGTCAAACACTATTTGACTTTCATGCTTGAAAAGCATAAAAGCATGAAAAAAGCTTACAAAAGGTCCAAGCAAGGAAGATTTGATTCAAATTGCTCAGGTGTGAAGTATAGAACTCCAACTTAGAGCAGGTTTTTGAATCAAGTGTACAGAATGAGAATGAAGCAAGTGGGTATTTATAGAAAGTCAAGAACCATTAGGATCGTTTCTCGTAATTTGATCTTTGATCTTGGCCACCCATAGTTTTGAATACAATGGGACCTTAAAAACTAGCTCAAGGTATTGAAAATGTTGCATAAAAGACCCTAGAAATCAAGCTGGTTGCTGAAAATGGAGATTCTGTCAATTTAGGGTCGTCGCGTGCCACCACGGCACCACCCTTATGCTGTGGCGCGACGCCACCCCTTCCCAGATGCATGTTTAAAAAATTGGCAGATTTGGTCCCTGCAGCATGTTTAAGCCATTTTCGACGCGTTTAAACCCCGTTAACCCATTTTCAAGGCTCAATAATGAAGTTGAAGTATAGGGGACATGAAATATGCTTGAAAACATCTCGGATGTCGGTTCGTTTGGTCGTACGGTTGCGTTGTTCGGTTAATTACGACGAAACTCGATCGGACGCGAAAAATGATCCAAATTACACGACAAATGGTATTATAACATTCCAATCACTAAAATAAAATATTTTAATGATTACAAAAATTTTTGGATGTCCGGATATGTTCAGAACGTAAGATATGCACATAAATGCAAACTTATGCACTTTTTGACGCTTTTAGTCCCTGTCGATCAAAAAAGTTTATTTTCACGTACCGAACCCTCAAAGCCTATTTCTAAGCTATGTAAAGGATATTTATGGTATGTTTAACTTATGATCATGTTCTGGAATGTACGTTACTATAAGAATCGACATACTTTCGCAGTTTGTCAAAAATAGTCCCTGTAAGCGAATAAACTTGATTTTAACACACCAAAGCCTTCGAAACTTATTTTTAAGTTATATAAAAGTTGTTTAAGGTATGTTAAGCCTATGTCACTGTTCCGGAGTGTTTGTCGCATTAAACTGATTACGTTTACGTACCGGTTTGCGTATAACTTTCCAGAAAGCGATTTAAAGCTTGAAATTGAACCTAAAATCAAAACGTGAAATTGTCAAACATAAAAAGCAAACATTGAGGCCAAAAACACATTGTTTATTTGATAAAAGATATTGTCCTACATCGTGCGGTGTTTACGGAGCACAAGTGTCACAAATTGGATTCATGAACACAAAATTAAAGGGTAGTCCTTTTGGCAAATTCGCTCACGGGGTAATTCAGCGACGGGTTGGAGAAATATTATGAATCTTCATGATAGGATTCGTCCGTTCATTGTCTCTAAGATTGGAGATGGTTTAAATACTTCTGCATGGTTTGATAACTGGGCTCATATAGGTCCTTTATGTGCTCTTATCTCGTCTCATTAGTTGCATAGTGCAAGCTTTAATCCTCAGTCGAAGGGTAATGACATTCTGAATAATGGGGTTTGGAGGTGATCGAGAGCTTGGTTGGATATGTGTCACACCCCCAAAATACCACATGCGGGAATACCACGGGACGTGTGACGTACCAGGATCTAGCCACCAATCACATTGAACTCATGTGAGATTTTTAAATAAAACTTTCATTCATTAACATAAAGTGTTTTTTTTTTGGGTAAAGGGTTACCCCGGTGATTTTATAACATATCAAAACTCAAACAAGTAGAAGGCTTACAATACCCTCTAGTTCTCTAAGTGGCATACCACTAAAGAGTTCCACAAGAAAAACAACCAAATTAAACAACCGATCACATTCAAAAAAACAATTAGGTCATTGGTCTTCAGTCTTCATCAATGAAGTCTTCCTTATCCATCTTCCACTCTTCCAAAAAGCATTTGACATTTGAAGTTTGTCTGTATCTGAAAGAGATTAATTTTGTTCTTACCGTGCTGATAACAAAATCGGCCATCTGCTCTGGAGGTCTCAACCGGTTACTAAAAAATCTAGAGTTACGTTCACTCCAAATGGCATATGCTGCAGCCGCCACCACCAATCTGCTCGCAACAGAAAAAACTGTCTTCGACTTCGCACAAGAAATCAACCAAGCCGAGATATCCTCCCATGATTCCATAACCGAACCCATGTCTACTTTCTACCGAACTTTATGCCATACTGATTTCAAGTATGAACATTCGAAAAACAAGTGCTCATGAGTCTCTAATCCAGAATGACATAACAAACAGCACATCAGATTCATTGAACCCGTAACTGACTGGTTCCACCTCATAATCCGGTCTTGAGTCCAAAGTTTCCTTTTAAAGATAAGCCAACACATGAACGAATGTTTAGGAATATTGAACGAAGACCACACAACCTTCGCCCACGGTATAGGCTGCTCACGGATCCGAAAAGCATCCCACACTTCTTTAGACGTGTACGGAACAAGCTTTCCATCAGAATTTTTCCATAAAACCCTATCTTGAATGTTAGATAACATAAGAGGCGGAAGTTGGAACAATGTCGGATACATACTCCTCCAATCTTCCGGCCAAACCCAATAGCCATCAATAAACGCTTCCGTTATTTTCGATTTAACTGTAAAACCATATCGAGCCATTTGACGCGGGGTAACAACATGCTGAAGCAGGCACTCATTCGACCATTTATCAAACCACAAAAAAGTGTTTTGGCCGTTACCAATCTTACTCCACAAATGATCCCGAAAAACATCCCTGCTCTTCAATAATCTTTTCCATCCCCACGGAGAGCTGGATTGAACCGGAATGTCCCAGAGACTACGATCGCGAAGTCTATGTAAAGCTACCCAGTTCGTCCATAACGATTCCTTGCCAGAAACAATACTATAAATGTGGTAGGCCATCAGCGACTTGTTTACATCCGAAATCTTTCTTATGCCTAAACCACCTTCCAACTTTGGAAGACAAACCTCTCTCCAAGCTACTTTTGCTCTCCCCTTCGAACCCATGCCCTGACCCCATAGAAAACATTTCATCTTGCTTTCCAAATCCTTTATGATACTAACCGGCAAAATAAATACCGAAGCCCAATAAACATGAATAGATGAGAGAACAGAAAGAACCAGCTGAAGTCTTCCCGCAAACGATAGAAACCTGTTTTTCCAATCATTAATACGTTTAGACATACGTTCCACTAACACTTTGCAATCTTTAATTAAAAGGCGAGAAGCAAGCAAAGGAACCCCCAAGTAACGAATAGGAAGTCTCCCTTCATCGAATGGAACCAATTCAGCGATCCTGGTTCTAGTCGATACCGGCACATTACAATAAAAAATGGTACTTTTAGCATTGCTAGGAACTAAACCAGAAGCTTCCTCAAACTGTTTCAATGAACGCATAACAACTTTTACCGAACCAACATCCCCTCTAGCAAATAAGAAAAGATCGTCAGCAAAACAAACGTTAATAATCATTTGCTTTTCACATTTATTATGGAACCGAAAAGAGGAATTCAATTCCACGGCTTTGTTGAGAATAAGAGTTAAAACTTCCATGACCATCGTGAACAAATAGGGAGACATTGGATCCCCTTGACGCAATCCCCGCTTTCCTTTAAAATACCCGTGCACATTACCGTTCACACTTATAGAAAACGAAGTAGATGTGATACACTCCATAATCCATAAAATAAAACGTTGACGAAAACCAAATCCATGCAGAACATCACGTAAAAATCTCCAATCCACTGTATCATAGGCTTTCTGGATATCCACTTTCATGGCACATCTAGGTGGCCCAGTTTGACGATGATAATTATGCATAAGTTCTTGAGTCAGCATTATATTATCCGAAATCCTCCTACCTGGAACAAACGCCGATTGGTTCTCACTTATAATTCCCTTTAAGCCTTCAAGAATCCTAGCCGTAAGGATTTTACTAATAGCTTTATACACCACATTACAACACGATATTGGCCTATAATCAGTGACCACTTCCGGAGTAGAAACCTTAGGAATGAGAGCTAGAAATGTGTGATTTATCTCTCTAAGTAATCTACCCGAATCAAAAAAATCAATTATAGCAGCTATTACCTCATTTCCAACAACTGACCATGATTTTTTAAAGAAATCTGACGTGTAACCATCCGGCCCCGGAGCCTTGTTTTCATTAATCGAGAAGACTGCAGGTTTAACTTCATCCGGAGTCACTTGTCTACACATAGAGTCCGCCACAATAGGGTTAAGAGTAACCGAGAAAATGTCTCGGTCTACTCGGTTCACCCTGCCCCCATCCGAACCCAAAAAGTCTCGGAAATGATTAACTAATGCCGTTGAAACTTCAGTCCCTTCATAAACATTCCCCGCGGTGTCTTTAATGACATTGATTTTGTTAATATGATTGCAACATTTCACCACATTATGAAAGAAAGCGGTATTCGAATCTCCAACTTCAAGCCATTTCTGTTTAGCCTTTTGTTTCAAGAATCTCTCATCATCTAAAGTAGCCTCCAAATATTTTTTCACACAAACTGATTCAGCTTCTTTAATTGTTAAGTTAAATGGATCCGCATCAAACTTAGTTTGTAAAGAATCCAGCTCCGCCTTCAAATCAAGCACCTTTTTGTGAATGTTACCTTGCTTCATAAGTAACAATCTTAGTGGGTGTTTAAGCCCTCTTAGCTTCTTGACTACACGAAACATCTGAACCCCCATAACTTCCACCGCCCATCCATTGGTAACCACATTCAAAAATCCTTTTTATAAGTCAATAAATTAGTAAACTTGAATGGTTTAGGTTTATTCTTTTCGGACATAGTAATTTTAAGCAAACCTGGGCAATGATCCGAAATACCATTTGGCAAAAAAACCGCATAAGCATCCACAAACTTATCTACAAAACTGATATTGGCCATAATCCTGTCCAATTTCTTCCGAATTCCAATCCCCTTCTTCGGGCACTGGCTCCAAGTGTAGTGCATACCATGAGCTCTAACGTCAAAGACTTCAAGATAACTTACATAGTCATTAAAATCTTTCATAGCAGCATTCACATTCGACGACCCCGTACACTTATCTTCCAAATTCAGCACCACATTAAAATCCCCCATGATTATCCACGGGTTCGAGTGAACCACCCCTTTGTGCATTTTGAGCGACTCCCACAGCTGTTTCCTTTCTTGATCATTATTACTAGCATACACAAAAGAGACATTTAACATTGCATTGTCTTTTTATTAACATAAAGTGTTACAAAACAGTAAATACAAATCATCGTGTTCAGCGGAAGCATAATGCATGTTTAACTAAAACCCAAGTGTATGAAATCATTTAGTCTCGTTTCAAGTTTCCATATTCCTGGACCCATGACCACTCCAGCATCCCAGACAGCAAGTTCCACATCCAGACATACCTATAACCTGCGAGCATGCACACACGTGTATCAGACAATGCTGGTGAGTTTATTGTTTTACGAAAACGTTAGTTACCAAGTGTTTAATTCCGTTCATTGATTACAATGTTGATAATACCTCGAATACAAGACGGCTCCTGATTTACATTGCCCTTTCCCCAATGCTCCTATCAAAGCATTGGGCATGACTGAGTCATTAGTTCACACCCGTCCTCTCAGGTACGGGGTGAGGGTGCCAAACCTAGATAGCGCTACCAACTAATACTCCGTTACCTCTCAGGTAACAAACAACAAGGAGGGACTTTAATGGTGATAGGATGAGTGCATTATCCAACATTCCAGATTTACCCACAAGACGTATTCCTCTCAGGAATACCCAATTGATTTACCCAAAAAACCTATCCCTCTCAGCGTATGGCCCACTAGCATATTCCAGCCCATTAACGTGTGTGGCCGGATCTCGTCTGTGCAACCAGTTGGGCTTGTGGCCCAACATCATTGATGCGGCCCAAGGGCATACGCAACCCAGTAAGAAACGACCCATCCTAAGTGTACATTATGTCAACTTGTTCGGCCCGATGTGTATGCCAACCTTAAGGAATTTTTGTGCTACAAATCCAAACCCATTAAATCCATGTTTCCCGTAATCACAACCCCCGTCATGTTACCCGGCCCAAACACATCAAGCCCCGACATAAAATGAAACCCGTTACCTCCTGTGGCCCATTAGTCTGCGTGCGGTGCACTCTAGCAATGCCCAACTTAGTTACACACAAACTATACCAACCCATTTAGCATATTAGGGGTCATCACATATCAGATTATTTGTATGGTAATTTTTAGAAATCATAATCCTCAATCAAACACCTTCACTAACTACCATGTTCCATCAATCTTGTATTCATATATTACAATACTTTCTTGTGTTTGCGTACAACCTAATTACCATGCACACAAGGTTTTCTTATTTATGAAAACATGCTAATCTAGTTCTTTATTCCGACAGATTCTAATCTCATTATATACGACATCATGGCATGGTTTAATACACATAAAACCCCTTGTTATCAATGAGTATCATTATTAAGGTGTGTAAATTATCATAACCCTATGGAATTATCGGCCAACTGTGAATCATAAACAAGATATACATTATTTAACACAATTAATCAACATATATATATATATATACATGAATAAAACCGAGATGATTTACTAACCAGATGATGTATAAAACTAAGCACAAAGGATGAGCTCTACGAGAAAAGGGACTCCAAAGGGGGGGGGGGGTTGATCGTCGATGAGAATGAGATGCACTAGGGTTTCTTTTTGTTAACCTTATGTAATATACGTATTCCCTTAACTCCTTATTCTACAATTAAGCAAAACCCATAAAAGGGTATGTATTCCGGGCTGGACATAATAGTGGGCCGAGACTTGAGATAATTATATGTGGGCCGGGTGGTTTAAAGGTAAGGTGATAATAGAAAGGGGGTGAGGTGCAACTTAAGGGGGTGTGTGTGCAGCCCAAGTCTTCATGCGGCCCAGACACACGTGCGGCCCAAACACAATAATTATACCCTTAGAGTAGCCCAACTACACACCCAATCAAACACAATTACGTTTACGTGTTACAAATTTGACACAGTCAAGAACATGAACGAAGAATAAGAAGAAATCAAAATTACGAGATTACACAACACTAACCTTGAAAGTTCGGGTTGTCCCATCATCCCCAACTTGAAAGAAATTTCATCCCGAAATTTGACAAGTAATCCAAAACAGCAAGATGTTAACTCAGGATGACTGTGGATTTTCCGCGGGTACCACATCATCCCTAACTTGAAAGGGAATTTCGTCCCGAAATTCCTCAATGACATCCAAGGTTCAAACATCCGTTTGAACAATTGAGGATACAAGAACTTCATCCGATCATTGCGTTTCCATGTGAACTCCGGTCCACGTCTTGAGTTCCAACTAACACTCACAATTGGAATTCGGCTATGTTAACGAACCTTGACTTCCTAGTTCATATCTTCGATAGACTCTTTGACCACTGCAACTTGTCTAACAAAGGTTGTTCACAGACAAGCGAAGAAGTAAAGATCAACTGATAGAGATTGTGTTATCAACGGTTAGATTGAAACTTCACACAATGAGGTTCAAGAATACAAGTCATACATCTAGAGTATTGCACGAGTGGAGCCTTCCGAGAGGTCTTTTAGTGGCGGACGACGATTGTGGCTAAGGAGGGTGTCTCGTTTTTGTGTTGATAGTCGATTGAATTGTATTGGTGTTTTGTTTTAGCATTTTTTGCTTTGTTTGCTGTTGCGTGTTTACTCTTGTATGACATGTTATACTCGAGAACTGGAGGCGTATAGTCTTCACTTGTTTTACTTGTTGGTTGGTAATAAAATTTAACCGGGGTAACCCTTTACCCAAAAAAAAAAAAAACTTGTCTAACAAAGGTATCACAAACGTTTCATCGGACAAACATTGCCTTAAATTCGAGACTTACATGACATTGTGCACTTTACCCAGTTCGTCGGGTAATTCGAATTTGAAGGCCATGCCCCTGATTCTTTCCAAAATTTGAATGGCTCAACGTGACGTAAATTAAGCTTGCCACGCTTCCCAAACTCCCAGTGTTTCCTAAGCTTATCAGCTTTCCTGACAGTCACGCGTTGCCATCAAACAATTTCCGATCTAAGCAATCTTCCCAAGAGTTTCGAGTACAAGTCCTGGACCTGTGATTAAGTTGTCACCCACCTTAGTCCAACAAGGGGATCGGCATTGTCACCCAAGCAATGTCTCAAACGGAGCTGTCTGAATACTAGGATGGTAACTGTCACAGTAGAACTCAACCAAAGATAAGTGTCCTCCCAATTCTCACTAAAGCTAATCACATACATGCTTGCAACATGTCTTCGAGTGTCAGGATGATTCGTTTACTCTGATCGTTTATCCTACGGTGATAGGTGATGCTCATGTCTAGACGTGAGCCAAGGGTGTTGTGTATTGCCTTTCATAAATCATGTATAACTCAAAATCAGAGGTGACAGGAGTTGGCACCTCGAGCCTAAAAGCCGCCTCTCTCAGAGAAACATTCACGGCTGTGAAGACTCGTCAGTCCCCTTGATTGCATGGGAGTGTGCTGGTAACGTAAGACAATCAGCGATCACTCAGGTGATATTGTCTCCGTTTCGAGTTGCAAGTAGTCTAGATGGCAGACTGCTCTCATTTCCTTTTGGGTGTTTCTGGTTGCTGACCCAACTAGAAGGTTTCTGATACTCCACCTTGACTTTCCCACAAGTCAGAAATCATTCACATACATTGCTAGGTGGGCCTTCATGCCCGATCACCAATACAAGATTTATAGATCCTAATATCTCTCATCAAAACCCAGACTACTAGAATAACAAGGCGGGTGTGTTTCGCTCAACACAAGTTTCCTATGATTGCCGTATAGCGGAATCCATATTCGTTCGACGAAGTAGCGAACATTGTGACAAACCGAGTTTTCAAGGTCTTTATCCGATTTAACTTCGTACTTATTTGCCAAGTGTGTTTAATAATTATTGGATGTGCAATATAAGTGTATTCGTGATGTGTATATTGTATGTGTATTTGTTATTCATATGTTGCATTAATAAGTTGATTGAGTAATTGTTAATAAAATATGGAACTTGTGCCAAACACCCCTCACGAAATCACCCCAGCTGAAAAACACACACCCACACACGAAAACACAAGGTGTTTTCGTCCACTTTCTTGCCAAGGAAAACAGAATGGGCTTTAGGCCCAGTAGTGGTTCAGTTATTTATATTATTCTCAACCTTTATGTGAAAGCTTAATCGCCAAACCCTAGAGTCTTGGAACGCGACGGCAACAATTATTTTTGTGAAGCTTTTCCTTATTCCTTCTCTATTTTCGGTTAGTATAATCTCTTCGTGTATTGAATGAAATCTCCTTGTATCGCATGCCTAGTTGTACTGATTCTTGATTACTGATTATGTTGTATGCTATCGCTAATATGTTATCTGTTTACATGATGTATCGATGATTGCTTGTGATCCGATCTAAACGTGTTAACTATATTTTTGATATGATATGTCTGTGTTAACAATGATGTGATGCATGAATTCGAAGGGTTTAATAATAGATGGCACACGTGATGTTGCGGGTTAGTTGTAATCACGTCGGTTGTTGTAGACCTTGTAATCATTGATTGTTTTGGTGGCCCATGTGTTTGTGTGTTGTGGTCTTGATCAAATCAAACATGTGAATACTAATACAAGTTGTCAGTATCATCACATGAAGCTTTAAAGGTTGTAAAGTTACTCGGTCCAATTAAAATTCATTGTGTGAAAAGTGGTCGCCCATTGTTGATTATTTTAAATGATGATCAGGATTTGTATAACGATTTGGTAATTCATATGTTTACATATCAACGATTTGATTAAATGACTTTGTTGATTGGTCATGTAACTGTTAGATGAGATCGGAATTGATGTGTTCACGTAACTTCTGTTGATAATTGAAAACCCAACGAAAACCCAATCCCAACGAAATCACCTTGGGGGATTTCGGCCCAAGCTTGGATTTCGGCCCAAAGTGATTTCGGCCACCTAGTGATTTCGTCAAAGGGTTTTCGCCCACAAAGTGACTTTGTTGATTTGTTTGTACAGTGAACTTTGTTAAGTTAAGGATGTTAACTCTGATAGTGATTAACCTTGTTAACTTGTTACTCAGTTAAATCATTTACTTTGGTTAATTCCGTTAGTCTGCTAAAACTGCTAAACATTAACTCTGTTAATTATCAACTCCATTAGTTGTTAATTCAGTAAACATGTTAAATCTATTAGACATGTGACATTGCTAGTGTGTGAATCCTGTTAAGTGTGCTAACATGGTGAAGTATGTTAACTGCCTTTTAATCCTGTCAAGCATGAATTGTACGGTTTTGACTAACTGCATATATGAAATGTGATAACTGCTTAAACACACACTTCGTGACATAAATGACATACGAACTTGAACTGACTGTGTATACATGCATACTCTAGGCTTTGATTGATTGTTTGTTTGCGAGCACATAGTTAGCATACCGAGCAAACCAAGGTGAGTTCACACTCTTACCAAGGCATGGGATTCCCGGGGTTGGGATTGGGTTTGGATGATTACTTATGCTTAAATTGTTATCGGAATTACATACCATAGGCCTCGGGAGAGGAAGGTTATTGGTAGGTACTGCTAGACTAGTGATACATATACGTCTCTTCGCACACACGCCGGGAATGGCTGCGATAATAGAACTAATCTTCGCACACATGCCTGGAATGGCTGCGAACCATACTCTAAACTTCGCACACACGCCGGGAATGGCTGCGATAATAGAACTAATCTTCGCACACATGCCTGGAATGGCTGCGAACCATACTCTAAACTTCGCACACATGCCGGGTGGGCTGCGATACAAATATACCTAGTCTAGAAAACTTGGGAAACACACCACAATCTTCGCACACATGTCTAGGAGACTGCGATTCAAGTACATATGATATATGGGTTACTAAACGAACATAAGGTTTACAATACAATTACTATAACTGAACAACCAACTGTGAACTCGCTCAACTAGTTGTTGACTCTCTGTTACATGCCTTGCAGGACCTTAGGTACCCATGGAGCTTGCACGGGAGGCGCAGTCGTTGTGGAACATGGACCGAGGATGCTATATTAAAACATTTAAACATTTGAACTTATTACTTACATTGGGTTTACAATTATGCTTCCGCTAGACACTTAATATGCTTTGTTTGAACACCTTTCATATTGTTTGGTTAAATTACATTTATTACTTATTATGTTCGATATGATTGGTGGCTTGATCCTGGTCAGTCACGCCCCCAAGCGGTGATACTCCGCGCGTGGATTTTAGGGGTGTGACAGATTGGTATCAGAGCCATTGGTTATAGAGAACTTGGTTTTAATAAGGGAAAAAGTTTTTTTTGTTAAAACCAAACTATAACCTGAACAGTGCTCAACGATCCACAACTGTGACACCCGTGTCACTGCGACCATCAAACAAATGCCAAACCAATGAAATATTGTATTTCATACTTGGGATTTGTAAAAATATGTGTATCATTTACACATATCAACTCTTGTTCGATTTCAAGCTTTAAATCGCTTTCTGGAGGGTTATACGCGCACTGATGCGTAAATATAACCAGTTCAATGCAACGAACACTCCGGAATAGTGAAATAGGCTTAACATACCTTAAATAACCTTTACATAACTTATATATAAGTTTTGGAAGGTTTGGTGTGGTGAAATCAAAGTTTAATCGCTTACAGGGACTAAATTTGACAAACTGCGAAAGTATGCCAATTTGAACTGTAACAGACATTCCGGAACATGACCATAAGTTAAACATACCATAAATATCCTTTACATAGCTTAGAAATAGGCTTTGAGGTGTTCGGTATGCTAAAATAAACTTTTGTGTCATTCAGGGACTAAAAGTGTCAAAAAGTGCACAAGTTTGCATTTTCGCGCATAACTTACGTTCTGAATACATCCGGACATCCAAAAATTTATGTAAGCACTAAAATATTTTATTTTAGTGTTCGCCATAAGAAAACATGCAGAAACTCAGTTTTTCGCATTCGGGACCAGATTCGATGTATTAGCCGTTGTTTAATTCACAACCACACATTCTAAACTTGCTTAGTCAGCGGATAAGGATGGAATTTAAACACCTAAACACCATGACATTTCAACACATGTATGGATGGAAATTTAAACACCTAAACACCATGACATTTCAACACATGTATGGATGGAATTTAAACACCTAAACACCATGACATTTCAACACATGTATGGATGGAATTTAAACACCTAAACACCATGACATTTCAACACATGTACGGATGGGATTAAGGCACGTTTTCCATGAAACGATCTTAACGGTTCGGGTATTCCTATAAATACCCCATACCCCCCATTGCTAAAATCACTAGAATTCTGATTTGAGAACCTCTAAGTTGAAACCATTGTTTCATACCTGAGATTCTTGAATCGGGATTAGCATTCGGGGACCCTTCGTAAGTATTCTTTCATTCTTTTCCTTATTTTACTGCTTTTCGAGTCAGAAAGTCAAACTTTGTTTGACTTTCAGCGTTGACCAGTAATGGTCAATGCGAAGTTCGTCTGAACTTCGCAACGTGAGTGTAATCACGTTGGTTATAGTCCCTTGGGACTATGCCTACTGATTACCACGTTGTCTAGGGTCGTAGGGTAAGCGATCTAATAAATCGCCTATACCTTCGAACCCGACCCAGTTTGGTCGATCATTAGGATCCGACCAAATACATTAGGTGACCCTAGTATAGGGCATAACCTTCCGGGGTTATACCCTATGGTCACATCGTTTAAGTAGTTGTATGATAGGTAGTTTATATGCCTTAGGTAAATTACCAGAATACCCTTTTCATGTATAATTGGTAATTAAGCATATGTAACCTAAACTTTTGTCACGTAACTGATTATGTAACATGTTTAGGCATATAACACTTGTCATAGGACTAGTTAGACGGTCCGAACGCGTTTCACGCGAACGACGCGTTAAAGTAGCATAAGCTACCTAAACGGGTCATAATGGGTTGTAGACACTTAGGTTAAGTTTCATTTAGTATGTAGGCTTTGATTAACCATATCATATGAGTTCCTACACTCATTTGGTTTACAAACCCTCATGCTACCCAGTCTTCCGATTTAGGTCCGGTTTATTAATGTAGTTACCTATATTAGGTGCCGTTTGATATTCCGCGATCTCTAGCATTGCTTGGTGGTTATCCTAGGACTTCTGAGCAATCTCAAGTGAGTACATAGACCCCTCTTTTACTGTTTTCCAAACTGTTTTGGGGTGGAACACATGTGCCTACTTGTTACTTTCATGCTTTCCTGTTTTCACATCATATACTGCTATGTTCGGTAGTACATTATAGTACATGATTTTATGACATTTCATGCTAGGTATGCCCAATTGTGTGCATTACTTAGTACATCGTTTTACATGACATTTTGACATAGACATCTGACATAGACATTTCGGCATAGACATTTTAACATGATTGACATTTGATCATGCATTTTCCCACAAAACATAACTTTGATTTAAACCAAGTTTTATTTCAATACTTTGTTTTTGTGCATATGGTTTAGTTGAGACATTTCACTTGCCATACATGACATCTTGACATAGACATTTGACATGGATATTTGACATAGACATTTGACATGGATATTTGACATAGACATTTTGACATGATTTACATCTTGACATGAATACTTTGACATATTATTCAATACATTTGACAATTGATTTAAACATAGACATTTTACATTGACAACCCTCAAATTTACATGTAACCATACAGTTTATTAATAATAATTAATGTGCTTGACGACTGTGTGGAATTACTTAACTGCTTTCTGATATCTGTGTTATGCTTACACGTATTTGTTAATATACTAATAGTGTACAGAAAGGTCACTAAATAGACCGTTATATCTCCTGAGTGTTTAAAATTAAAAACGTTACAAAATATATATGTTGGACACTTTACGGATTAATTAAGCACTTTAACGGAACAGTATCTAACTGAACAACCGGACATTACCCAGAACACCAAAATATTGCTAGAAGCATTGTGTTACTTTTTCTGAGCTAGTTATGGTTCCCGAGCACTCTAACATATTACATAATACATGATACACATAAACACAAGACTTTTACACTTAACACCTCCACTAAATCACCTACTTACCATTTAAACTTTCACTTAACCCCTCCCCCATTGATGTAATCGGCCCAATGAGGGGCCCCACTCTCAAGATTGCCTAATCTCCTTAGATTTCTTGGGAATGCATGTGACAAGGTCTTGTGATTTCCCCATCCTTTTACTTTCCCCTGGTGATTGTTGACAAAGAAATAAGTAGATAAATTTCTAAAATATTAAATTACAAATCCATGTTCCCAAGAAATGCTAGTTATCATAGAGTAGGATTCAAAATATCCTATGAAGTACAACACACATATCCCATTCGGTTCTGATCCAACCGAATTCCCAAATCCTTTTCAAATCAAAAACCATTTTACAACTAGCTGGTTGGCTTGCTTGGAGACCGTGCTTTCATTTTTATTTTTAATTGTATGATTTTTGGGAACCATGTAGCCTTATACATACTTTTCAAGACTTGAGGTTAGAGATATTCATTCACCATCCAGCCTCTAGCTCTTACTCTTTCTCTCTCCGCTCTATAAACACCAAACCAAACCCACCCTTTCCCACTTACTCTTGTCATTTTTTTTGAAGCCACACGAATAAAGACATAAGATCAAGTTTTAGTGGTGTGTTAATGTAGCAAGCTTGGTTAATCTTAAGGGTTCCAGATCTATTGGTTTTTCTTCATCCACCTTTTCTTTTTGGTAAGAAGTATTAACCTTTTAAAAAAAAAATATCTACTCTTTTCATTTTACAAGTTTGATTATGATGAAAGGTTCACCCTGATAGTTGAAGTTAGCTTAACTTTTTGAACTTATAAAGGTTACTAGATAACGAACATGGTTTTCTAAGGAAAATGAATAACTGGATACAAAGAAAAAGGGCGTCATGCCTCCACTGATTGTTACACAAGATATGTTGATATGGCCATGATATAATACAAGAGATTATGTATTTCTAAAATATTCGGTTAATCTACAACGTATTAGGTCTAGTTTTCAATTTATACTAGAAGACCTAATATAAATTTGTGATATTTTAAATTATTTTTATGAAAGTATATATATTTGGCATGACCTTATATCTTTATGAACAATAATGAAATATTTATTGTTGGGTTTGCTATTGCATAAACCGTTACAGTGATGCATGTTGTGTGATAGATACGTGTAGGAACTTTGTGTTCTATTTGAAAGCCACTAAATGACTAACTGGTAAATCATACTAGGACGTGATTGACCGACCTTGACTGTTAGCTATATTGAGAATCTAACCGAGCAAACCGAGGTGAGTTCACACTTTCTACAAGGCATGGGATTCCCGGTGGTTTGGGAATGGGTTAAAGAATTTAAAACTAAATCTACATATCCTCCTTGGGTAGGATATGTACGACCATCCTCCATAGAGCGGATGCCATTATTAATCCTACGAATTCTCCTGGTGCAGAATACGTACGTTCGTCCTCCTGGTGCAGGACAACAACCTTAAAACTAGCTAGACAAAACTCTATCATGAAGTCCCTCAATTTATATCGACTTAATCGCCGAGGCCAATGGCGAGCGGGTCATTAGTTAATAGCGCTATTAGGTTTAACAAACCTCACACCGTGCCAGTCGGACGGGCGTGTACTAATGGACTATGGCAGATTGTCAGTGATGATAGACACTGATATAGGGCACAACTTATTTGCGTAGCAGTCGATATCATTCCGTCTAGTAGTTCAAACGGGGAAAACCCCCACTGATCATGGTTATGGATTGGCTAAAGAAAAAGAGAAATGGTTAAACATACTTTCAACTACGGGGTAACCCCCACGGCAAATAAGCCAACGAAAGTCAAACCACGTTTTCAGAACCAACTTAAAACTAAACAACCAAACGTGAACTCACTCAACTTTGTTGTTGACTCGTTGTTACATGCCTTACAGGTCGCTAAATGCTTGGAGCTTGCACGGGGAAGGAGTCGTTGTGGTGTACGGACTGTTATGTTCCGTGCTTAATATTTAAATCCTTATGAACTTACTAAACTTGCGTTTTGAAACTTTAACTTATGAACTATGGACTTATGCTTTTGAACTCACGTTTATGCTTCCGCTGTTTAAACCAAACAAGGTTAACTAGCTTTGGTCACCAATCGTATTATGTTTGGTTTTATTTACTTAATTGAGTTGTTCAATATGATTGGTGGCTCAATCCCGGTCACGTCACGCCTCCAAGCAGTGGTACTCCGCATGGTGGATTTTGGGGGTGTGACAGATTGGTATCAGAGCCATTGGTTATAGTGAACTTGGTTTTTAATAAGGGAAAAAGTTTTTATTAAAACCAGACTATAACCTGTACAGTGCTCAACGATCCACAACGACACTTCGCTCCACGTGCAAGACTCGACACCATAAGTGGTATGATTATGTTATATTGTCGGTTAGATAGTTCTCACTGTGCATTAGATAACGTGATAATTGCTATTTGAACCTTGTGTGCTTACTCTCTAATGTCGTCCCACACACCTACACACTTTCGCGACACTTTCCTCACTTATGTTGCTTCATTATGAAGATCATGAGCGGACGCGAAGGACGTATCAACCTCACTCAAGCCCAGTTGACGGCTTTGATCAACGAACGAGTTGCGGAGGCACTCGCAGCTAACCCTGCAGGAGGTATAACCTGCCATACCAACTCACCTTAGGACATTTAGATGCTACCTTCGCAAACCAACCCTCGTGCTTAATCTTGTCTTTTATTCTCGCGCAACAGGTCAACATGCTCAACCTCCTGTGTGCACGTTCAAGACGTTCATGGACTGTCGACCTACCACTTTCAGTGGCACCGAAGGAGCAGTGGGCCTTCTTCACTGGTTTGAAAAGCTTGAGACAGTTTTCGAGATGTGCGAATGCCCCGAAGACCGTAGGGTGAAATATGCTACCGGAACACTTGAAGGAGCTGCGTTAACCTGGTGGAAGGCACAGGTTCAACTACTAGGACTGGCAGTTGCTAATGCCACGCCCTGGAATGGTTTCAAAGAGCTGATCAAAGAGGAGTACTGTAGTCGGGATGACATCTACAAGCTAGAAGTGGAATTTTACAATCTGAAGATGACAGGATCTGAGATTGAGGCGTATACCAAGAGGTCGAATGAACTGGCCATCCTGTGCCCAACTATGGTGGACCCTCCCATCAAACGTATTGAGCTTTACCTCAAGGGCCTTGCACCAGCGATTCAAAGTCACGTAACTTCAGCCAACCTGGGTACCATTCAGCAAATTATCAAGTTGGCTCATCGTCTCACCGACCAGGCGGTGGAGCAAAACAGGCTACCCAAACGTATCAGTGCCACAGCTACTTCTGATGTACCTACCGACAACAAGCGAAAATGGGATGGGAACTCCGGAAGGGGGTCTACTTCAGTTCAGTCTCAACAGCGAAAGAGTGATGACTACCAGAGTCCCGGTCAGCAATCTTCTGGTAATCAAGGACAGGGTGGATACCGAGGAAACCACCCCAAGTGCAACCGGTGCAACAAGCATCACAGCGGGCAGTGCAACAAAGGTCGATGTCAGAGATGTCACAGGCTGGGCCATGAAGCCAAAGATTGCAGGAGCCCACGTCCTGCGAATCAGAATCGCCAACAACAACAACAAGCCCCACAGAACCACCAGCAACAGCATCAGCAGGGTAATAAAGGATGCTTTCAGTGTGGCGCTGAAGGCCACTTCAAGAGGAACTGCCCCCAGCTAAACCAAAACCAGAACAATAACCAAGGAAATGGGAACCACAATGGGAACAACAATGGAGGAGACAACAATGGCAACGGGGCAAGGGGTCGTGTGTTCGTGATTGGTCAGGGAGAAGCAAGGAACGATCCCAACGTTGTGATGGGTAAGTTTCTTCTTGACGACTTCTTCGTTACTGTTTTATTCGATTCGGGTGCCGATACTAGTTATGTGTCCGTGAAAGTTAGCCAAATTCTTAAGCGCACCCCAACACTCCTGAACACCAAACACACGGTAGAACTAGCTAACGGTAAAAGTCTTGAAGCCACACACATAGTTAAAGGTTGTAACCTCGTCTTAGCTGGTCAGACTTTCCCTATCGATCTTGTTCCTATCACACTTGGTAGTTTCGACGTCGTTATTGGGATGGATTGGTTATCTCATCATCAAGCGGAGATTGTTTGCAAGGAGAAAATCATCCGCATTCCTCATTCTGATAAAGAACCCCTCGTGATTCGTGGCGACAAGAGTGGTGCTGTCGAAGGCATCATCTCTTTCCTTAAGGCCCAGAAGTGTTTGCGAAAGGGCCACACTGCCATTTTAGCACTCGTTACTGACACATCCACGGAAGAGAAGAGAATTGAAGACATCCCTATTGTGCGCGAATTTCCCGAGGTATTTCCTGAGGAATTACCTGGTCTTCCTCCTCATCGCCAAGTTGAGTTTCAAATCGAGCTAGCTCCTGGAGCAGCGCCAGTAGCTCGAGCACCATATCGTCTAGCCCCATCAGAACTCGAAGAACTGTCCACACAGCTACAAGAACTCTTGGAAAAGGGTTTTATACGTCCTAGCTCTTCACCCTGGGGAGCTCCAGTCTTGTTCGTGAAAAAGAAAGACGGTACCTTCAGGATGTGTATTGACTATCGCGAACTTAACAAGGTGACTGTGAAGAATCGTTATCCTCTTCCACGTATTGACGACTTGTTTGACCAGTTGCAAGGGTCGAGCTATTACTCCAAGATTGATTTGAGATCGGGATACCATCAGCTGAGAGTCCGAGATGAGGACGTCTCCAAAACAACATTCAGAACTCGTTACGGCCATTACGAGTTTCTGGTTATGCCATTCGGGCTGACGAATGCACCGGCAGTCTTCATGGATCTCATGAACCGAGTGTGCAAGCCTTACCTGGATAAGTTCGTTATTGTGTTCATCGATGATATCCTGATCTATTCTAAGAGTCAGGAGGAACACGAGCAGCACCTACGACTTATGCTGGAACTTCTTCGAAAAGAACGGTTGTATGCCAAGTTTTCGAAATGTGATTTCTGGCTTCGCGAAGTCCACTTTCTAGGCCACGTGGTAAACAAGGATGGAATTCATGTGGATCCATCTAAGGTTGAATCGATCAAGAACTGGCCTGCACCCCGCACACCAACAGAAATCCGCCAATTCTTGGGTTTGGCCGGATATTACAGAAGGTTTATAAAAGATTTCTCCAAGATTGCGCAACCTCTCACTTCACTGACTCAGAAGGGTGTCATCTATCATTGGGGTGATGCACAGGAGTCCGCGTTTCAACATCTAAAGGATAGACTTTGTAGCGCGCCTATCCTCTCATTGCCAGAAGGCACCGATGATTTCGTGGTTTATTGCGACGCTTCCATCCAAGGACTTGGTTGCGTATTGATGCAACGTGACAAGGTCATTGCCTACGCATCGCGCCAACTTAAAGTTCACGAAAGAAACTACACTACTCACGATCTGGAGCTGGGAGCAGTTGTTTTCGCACTTAAGATATGGAGACATTACCTGTACGGTACCAAGTGCACCATTTACACCGACCACAGGAGTCTCGAGCATATCTTCAAGCAAAAAGAGTTAAACATGCGACAACGCCGATGGGTCAAACTCTTGAATGATTACGAATGCGCTATCAAGTATCATCCGGGCAAAGCCAATGTTGTGGCTGACGCCCTCAGTCGAAATGATACTTTACCTAAGCGTGTACGAGCATTACAGCTTACCATCCAGTCTAACCTTCCTGCCCAAATTCGAGATGCCCAGGTCGAAGCATTGAAAGCAGAGAACATCAGGGCTGAATCCTTACGAGGATCAAGGCAGCGGCTGGAACTAAAGGAAAACGGTGCCTACTATGTTAACGGGCGCATCTGGGTTCCATTTTATGGAAACTTACGCGAGCTTGTGATGGACGAAGCGCACAAGTCTCGTTATTCGGTACATCCTGGTTCGGATAAAATGTACCACGACCTCAAGACTACGTATTGGTGGCCTGGCATGAAAGCCCACATAGCAACCTACGTCAGTAAGTGCTTGACTTGTGCAAGAGTCAAGTCTGAATATCAGAAACCATCAGGCCTACTTCAACAACCGGAGATCCCGAAATGGAAATGGGAGCAAATCTCCATGGATTTTGTTACTGGCCTGCCCAGATCTCAACGCGGAAACGATACCATTTGGGTGATCGTAGATCGACTAACCAAGTCTGCACATTTTCTGGCTATGAAAGAAACGGACAAGTTCTCTACTCTTGCAGACATTTACCTAAAGGAAGTGGTATCAAGGCACGGAGTGCCAATCTCTATTATATCTGATCGTGACGCACGTTTTACTTCTGAACTGTGGCAAGCAATGCACAAGTCCTTTGGCTCACGTTTAGATATGAGCACCGCTTATCACCCGCAGACGGATGGGCAATCTGAACGCACCATCCAAACCCTTGAAGACATGCTTAGGGCATGTGTAATCGATTTTGGTAACGGCTGGGAAAAGCACCTCCCGCTAGTGGAGTTCTCATATAACAACAGCTACCACACCAGCATCCAAGCCGCTCCGTTTGAGGCATTGTACGGACGCAAATGCCGATCGCCTCTCTGTTGGGCAGAAGTTGGTGACAGCCAAATCACTGGCCCAGAACATGTGGTAGATACCACCGAGAAAATTGTTCAGATACGACAGCGAATGGCGGCAGCTCGTGACCGTCAGAAACGCTATGCTGATGAGGGAAGAAAACCACTCGAGCTCCAGGTTGGGGATCGAGTGCTACTCAAAGTCTCACCTTGGAAAGGTGTAGTCCGCTTTGGCAAACGAGGCAAACTCAATCCGCGTTATATCGGACCATTCAAAGTTATTGAGAAAATTGGCCAAGTCGCCTACAGGTTGGATCTACCTGAAGAACTCAGCGGAGTTCACAACGTATTCCACGTATCAAATCTGAAGAAGTGTCTGTCAGATGAGACCTTCATAGTTCCTCTCAAGGAACTCACAATCGACGACCAGCTGCGATTCGTCGAGGAACCAGTAGAGATTACTGATCGAGATGTTAAGATCCTCAAGCATACCAGGATACCTCTGGTCCGAGTTCGTTGGAATGCTCGTCGTGGCCCAGAGTATACCTGGGAACGAGAAGACCAAATAAAACTCAAGTATCCCCAGCTGTTTAAGAAAAACGCAAACACTACTGAGGCTGAAGCTACTGCAGAATTTCGGGACGAAATTCCAAATCAACGGGGGGATGATGTGACACCCCAGGAAAATCAGGAAAACAACGCAACTTAACTAGCTTTCTCAGTAACCACGTGCTAAATTTCGGGACGAAATTCTCTTAACAGGGGGAGAATGTGACAACCCTCAAATTTACATGTAACCATACAGTTTATTAATAATAATTAATGTGCTTGACGACTGTGTGGAATTACTTAACTGCTTTCTGATATCTGTGTTATGCTTACACGTATTTGTTAATATACTAATAGTGTACAGAAAGGTCACTAAATAGACCGTTATATCTCCTGAGTGTTTAAAATTAAAAACGTTACAAAATATATATGTTGGACACTTTACGGATTAATTAAGCACTTTAACGGAACAGTATCTAACCGAACAACCGGACATTACCCAGAACACCAAAATATTGCTAGAAGCATTGTGTTACTTTTTCTGAGCTAGTTATGGTTCCCGAGCACTCTAACATATTACATAATACATGATACACATAAACACAAGACTTTTACACTTAACACCTCCACTAAATCACCTACTTACCATTTAAACTTTCACTTAACCCCTCCCCCATTGATGTAATCGGCCCAATGAGGGGCCCCACTCTCAAGATTGCCTAATCTCCTTAGATTTCTTGGGAATGCATGTGACAAGGTCTTGTGATTTCCCCATCCTTTTACTTTCCCCTGGTGATTGTTGACAAAGAAATAAGTAGATAAATTTCTAAAATATTAAATTACAAATCCATGTTCCCAAGAAATGCTAGTTATCATAGAGTAGGATTCAAAATATCCTATGAAGTACAACACACATATCCCATTCGGTTCTGATCCAACCGAATTCCCAAATCCTTTTCAAATCAAAAACCATTTTACAACTAGCTGGTTGGCTTGCTTGGAGACCGTGCTTTCATTTTTATTTTTAATTGTATGATTTTTGGGAACCATGTAGCCTTATATATACTTTTCAAGACTTGAGGTTAGAGATATTCATTCACCATCCAGCCTCTAGCTCTTACTCTTTCTCTCTCCGCTCTATAAACACCAAACCAAACCCACCCTTTCCCACTTACTCTTGTCATTTTTTTTGAAGCCACACGAATAAAGACATAAGATCAAGTTTTAGTGGTGTGTTAATGTAGCAAGCTTGGTTAATCTTAAGGGTTCCAGATCTATTGGTTTTTCTTCATCCACCTTTTCTTTTTGGTAAGAAGTATTAACCTTTTAAAAAAAAATATCTACTCTTTTCATTTTACAAGTTTGATTATGATGAAAGGTTCACCCTGATAGTTGAAGTTAGCTTAACTTTTTGAACTTATAAAGGTTACTAGATAACGAACATGGTTTTCTAAGGAAAATGAATAACTGGATACAAAGAAAAAGGGCGTCATGCCTCCACTGATTGTTACACAAGATATGTTGATATGGCCATGATATAATACAAGAGATTATGTATTTCTAAAATATTCGGTTAATCTACAACGTATTAGGTCTAGTTTTCAATTTATACTAGAAGACCTAATATAAATTTGTGATATTTTAAATTATTTTTATGAAAGTATATATATTTGGCATGACCTTATATCTTTATGAACAATAATGAAATATTTATTGTTGGGTTTGCTATTGCATAAACCGTTACAGTGATGCATGTTGTGTGATAGATACGTGTAGGAACTTTGTGTTCTATTTGAAAGCCACTAAATGACTAACTGGTAAATCATACTAGGACGTGATTGACCGACCTTGACTGTTAGCTATATTGAGAATCTAACCGAGCAAACCGAGGTGAGTTCACACTTTCTACAAGGCATGGGATTCCCGGTGGTTTGGGAATGGGTTAAAGAATTTAAAACTAAATCTACATATCCTCCTTGGGTAGGATATGTACGGCCATCCTCCATAGAGCGGATGCCATTATTAATCCTACGAATTCTCCTGGTGCAGAATACGTACGTTCGTCCTCCTGGTGCAGGACAACAACCTTAAAACTAGCTAGACAAAACTTGTCACACCCCGACCACGTGGAACATACAAAACGTGGCGGAAATGTCGGGGAGTGTTGTAACAGAATTAATTGTTTCATAACCATGGCAATTGAAGTTTCGTTTTATTAAGTAAAAGTGATACAATGTCTTAACAAACAAAGAAATACAACATAATTAACTAGTCTTGCATCTTTTATTGTTACTAAAGCCCAAGTCTGCCTATGTGTATCTTGATCATCTTATGCAACAGTTCCTGAAAAACACATGTGAAAATAGGTACGTCAGCATAAAAATGCCTGTGAGATACATAGGTTTTGTGAAAATAGGTTCCATGACTTATGTTTGAGAAAATGTTTAGTCATGAACCTTGTAATTTGCTTTGTTTTGTAAATCACTTGAAAAACAATGAGTTCAGATGATATGTATACAATAAATGAATAATGTATGGTTAAATGAATAACCATAGTAAAAATGGATTTGTATAAGATAGGTTGTTTGTAAAACAATGTCTTGTGAAAAGTATGTTATTTGTATAAAATGTCATATGTATCAAACTGAAATGATTCAAATAACGCTACAATATGTAATACCATACAAACACTTATATATAGGAAGTACCAGCGGCGTATCCACCATGCTTGTATCATATTACACACGCATCGTTACTTAATCACTTAATCAAACCAAACCAAACCAATGTCAAAATGTCTATGTCAAATATCCATGTCAAATGTCTATGTCAAATATCCATGTCAAATGTCTATGTCAAAATATCATGTATGGCAAGTGAAATGTCTCAACTAAACCATATACACAAAAACAAAGTATTGAAGTAAAACTTGGTTTTAAATCAAAGTTATGTTTTGTGGGAAATGCATGATCAAATGTCAATCATGTTAAGATGTCTATGCCGAAATGTCTATGTCAAATACGGTTCACACGGTTCACAGATACAAACGGTTCACAGATATCAACGGATCACAGTCAAATGATTACAACGGTTCAATATGTAGTATAATGTGTTCATATGCTGGATAAGCATATGCAACAGAAAAGCAACGTAAAACAATGTACTAAGTACGCACACAATGGGCATACATAGCATGAAATGTAATGTAGAACGATGTACTAAGTACGCACACAATGGGCATACATAGCATAAAATGTAATGTAAAACAATGTACTAAGTACGCACACAATGGGCATACATAGCATGAAATGTAATGAAATCATGTACTATAATGTACTAATGAACATAGCAAGTATATGATGTCAAAACAGGAAAGCATGAAAGTAACAAGTAGGCACATGTGTTCCACCCCAAAACAGTTTGGAAAACAGTAAAAGAGGGGTCTATGTACTCACCTGGGATTGCTCAGTAGTTCTGGAGTGACAACTAAACAATGCTAGAGATCGCGGATATCAAACGGCACCTAGTATAGGTAGCTACATTAATAAACCGGACCTAAATCGGAGGATCGGGTAGCATTAGGGTTTGTAAACCAAACGAGTGTAGAGACTCGTGTCTTTTGGTTTAACAAAGCCTACATACTAAATGAAACTTAACCTAAGTGTCTACGACCCATTACGACCCGTTTAGGTAGCTTATGCTACTTTAACGCGTCGTTCGCGTGAAACGCGTTCGGACCGCCTAACTAGCCCTATGACAAGTGTTATATGCCTAAACATATTACATAATCAGTTATGTGACAAAGGTTTAGGTTACATATGCTTAATTACCAATTATACATGAAAAGGGTATTCTGGTAATTTACCTAAGGCATATAAACTACCTATCATACAACTACTTAAACGATGTGACCATAGGGTATAACCTCGGAAGGTTATTCCCTACCTACTATGGTCACCTAATGTATTTGGTCGGATCCTAATGATCGACCAAACTGGGTCGGGTTCGAGGTATAAGCGATTTATTAGATCGCTTACCCTACGACCCTAGACAACGTGGTAATCAGTAGGCATAGTCCCAAGGGACTATAACCAACGTGATTACACTCACGTTGCGAAGTTCAAACGAACTTCGCATTGACCATTACTGGTCAACGCTGAAAGTCAAACAAAGTTTGACTTTCTGACTCGAAAAGCAGTAAAATAAGGAAAAGAACGAAAGAATACTTACGAAGGGTCCCCGAATGCTAACCCAGATCAAAATAGCTCAGGTATGAAACGAAGGTTCCAACTTAGAGTCTTTTCAATCAGATTTGTGGGTTTTAAGCCAAAAGGGGGGTGGGTATTTATAGATAAAGTAGAGCCGCTAGGATCGTTTCTTGAATATCGTGCCACGATCCGAGCCGTACACTTGTCACAACCTTATGGTGGCTGAAATTAGGTTCTTATCCGCTGACTAGACGATTGAGAATGTGTGGTTGAGAATCAAACAGCTGGGACCCGCTGTTAAAAACATGGAATCTGGTCCAGAAGGGGGCTCGCGTGACGCTAAGGCCCGTCGCGTCACGCTAGGCCCCTGTTTTGGCAGATTTTACAGAAATGGTCCCTGCACCTTGTTTAAGCGATTTTCGATGCGTTTGAACTCCGTTAACCTCATTTCAAGGATCTAAAATGAAGTTAAAGTATAGGGAACTCAAAATATGCTCAAAAATATGTCGGATGTCGGTTCGTTTGGTTGTACGATCGCGATGTTCGCTTAATTACGACGGAATGCGCATAAGCGCGAAAAACGATCCAAATGACGCGACGAATGGATTTTTCTTATGGCGAACACTAAAATATAATATAGTCATGCTTACATAAATTTTTGGATGTCCAGATGTATTCAGAACGTAAGTTATGCGCGAAAATGCAAACTTGTGCACTTTTTGACACTTTTAGTCCCTGAATGTTCCAAAAGTTTATTTTAGCATACCGAACCCCTCAAAGCCTATTTCTAAGCTATGTAAAGGATATATATGGTATGTTTAACTTATGGTCAAGTTCCGGAATGTCTGTTACAGTTCAAATTGGCATACTTTCGCAGTTTGTCAACTTTAGTCCCTGTAAGCGAATTAACTTTGATTTCACCACACCAAACCTTCCAAAACTTATATCTAAGTTATGTATAGGTTATTTAAGGTATGTTAAGCCTATTTCACTATTCCGGAGTGTTTGTTGCATTAAACTGGTTATATTTACGCATTAGTGCGCGTATAACCTTCCAGAAAGCGATATAGTGATTGAAATCGAACAAGAATTGATATGTGTAAACGATACACATATTTTTACAAATCCCAAGTATGAAATACAATATTTCACTGGTTGGGCATTTGTTTGATGGTTGAAATGACACAGGTGTTACAAAACTCTATCATGAAGTCCCTCAATTTATATCGACTTAATCGCCGAGGCCAATGGCGAGCGGGTCATTAGTTAATAGCGCTATTAGGTTTAACAAACCTCACACCGTGCCAGTCGGACGGGGGTGTACTAATGGACTATGGCAGATTGTCAGTGATGATAGACACTGATATAGGGCACAACTTATTTGCGTAGCAGTCGATATCATTCCGTCTAGTAGTTCAAACGGGGAAAACCCCCACTGATCATGGTTATGGATTGGCTAAAGAAAAAGAGAAATGGTTAAACATACTTTCAACTACGGGGTAACCCCCACGGCAAATAAGCCAACGAAAGTCAAACCACGTTTTCAGAAACAACTTAAAACTAAACAACCAAACGTGAACTCACTCAACTTTGTTGTTGACTCGTTGTTACATGCCTTACAGGTCGCTAAATGCTTGGAGCTTGCACGGGGAAGGAGTCGTTGTGGTGTACGGACTGTTATGTTCCGTGCTTAATATTTAAATCCTTATGAACTTACTAAACTTGCGTTTTGAAACTTTAACTTATGAACTATGGACTTATGCTTTTGAACTCACGTTTATGCTTCCGCTGTTTAAACCAAACAAGGTTAACTAGCTTTGGTCACCAATCGTATTATGTTTAGTTTTATTTACTTAATTGAGTTGTTCAATATGATTGGTGGCTCGATCCCGGTCACGTCACGCCTCCAAGCGGTGGTACTCCGCATGGTGGATTTTGGGGGTGTGACAGTTTGGTTTGATTAAGTGATTAAGTAACGATGTGTGTGTAATATGATACAAGCATGGTGGATACGCCGCTGGTACTTCCTATATATAAGTGTTTGTATGGTATTACATATCGTAGCATTATTTGAATCATTTCAGTTTGATACATATAACATTTTATACAAATAACATACTTTTCACAAGACATTGTTTTACAAACAACTTATCTTATACAAACCCATTTTACTATGGTTATTCATTTAACCATACATTATTCACTTATTTATACATATCATCGGAACTCATTGTTTTTCAAATGATTTACAAGACAAAGCAAATTATAAGGTTCATGACTAAACATTTTCTCAAACATAAGTCATGAATCTCATTTTCACAAAACCTATGTATCTCACAGGCATTTTTATGCTGACGTACCTATTTTCACATGTGTTTTTCAGGAGCTGTTGCATAAGATGATCAAGATACACATAGGCAGACTTGGGCTTTAGTGACAATAAAAGATACAAGACTAGTTAATTATGTTGTATTTCCTTGTTTGTTAAGACATTGTAACACTTTTAATCAATAAAACGAAACTTCAATTGCCATGGATTTGACACAATTAATTCTGTTACAACACTCCCCGATGTTTCCGCCACGTTTCGTATGTTCTACGTGGTCGGGGTGTGACAGAAAAGATGGTATCAGAGCCAATGGTTATAGGGAATTATGTTATTAGTAATGCTTTGACCTAGTCTATAACCTTCTTAGGACCCTAACGCGAGTTTACTTGCGTTTAGTCATAAAACAATATTGTCACCTATCCTTAGGCGACGACCACAACAAGAACATAAATTTCAAAACCGCTTTGAAAACTAATCATCTGTTCTAGGATGATTGATTACTAGGTTTTGAACCCTCTGTTATATGGTTTCGAACCCCTTTGAATTTTCAAAATCTCGTCAAGGTTTTGGGTTTTAAATAATGTGAACATGTGCAAACTGGAAGGGTGAATGCCTGTATTCTGGGTTTTCTGTCTAGGCAAGCACTTCGTATACATCTCAACCAGACGCGAGACCAGTTGTGCTTACCTGGGAATTCTTGGGATGAGTGTTCACTTATAGGCGAGCATGTCTTCGCGATACATTATATTGACCCATTTATTTTGATTAGTCACTGTCTCATTTGTTTACCTTTGGTAACAAACAAATGGTCACAATCTTCATGCGTTGTCATTTTCTCTCGATTATCTTTCCCTTGTTTCCTCCCATGTCTTCTATTTTCTTCATGGTGCCTCTTCATCGCAACAACAATGTCCGAACCAGGTGCTGCAATTACCCAGCGAATAGGCGTCGTACTCCAGAGGACCGTTGACTTAGCTATCACCATGACTCGCCTCAGGGATGAAGCCGTAAGGGAACTGCTCCTTGGTGCAATCAATGCCATCGTCATTATTCAAATCAAATACCTTGTTTCAAATGTAGCCACGGTGGACGATGGAGACATTTGGTTAACATATGCCGCTTTGCAATCCAAAGCAAAGCTGTTACAAATCCTGCTGCTGCTCAACCTTCAAACTCTGCTTCATATGTCGCTTGGCATATCTGGCGCCTCAACCTCATGAACTTTCTACTTTGTGTATCGACGTAAGCACGCCTAGTGCAAGGTGTCAGAACACTCTCGTTACACAAACTCCAAAATCCATGGAGGATCTTTCTATCTTCATAATTAGATCCTTGTGGATGGATATCATTCATCGGAGTCCTTAATTGAATTCTTTGTATGATTCAATACGTATATCACAATTCAATAGGGACAAAGCCGAATTTCTTTTAAGATTATTCTATCTTCATAGATAGATTCTTGAAATGATTAAAGTGCCAAATGAAATCCACGAATTGGATTCCTGGTGTGCTTTAAGTATCTGCGTCCGAAGATAACAAATTAATAACCAAGTTAAACAACTATGTGATTATGTGCTTATGTGTTCCTTTTATGTTTTTGGTGTAATCCAAGTTTTGTTATCCAAATCCTCGTAGAATCTTCCATATCTTTGTGTACTATATTAAATCCTCAATGGGCTTTTACGTTGTAGTTAAGTCCCTTGGATTATATTGTACCATTCCATAATTAGACCCCTGAGTGGTCTAGGTAAACAGATTGATCCAAAAATCTGGTTAGGAATATCATATGATGATATAGCTGAAAGGACTCCTTGGTGGTCTAATTAAAAGGATCCTTTGTTGATCTAATTAAAAGGACCCTATGGTAGTCTAGTCACACTCATCACAGGTTTGATTATCCTCCCCACAAACATTTCAAGACAAGTTGTGCGGACTATGCAAGGAATTGCATAATTATGGATGCATACATAATTATGGAATTCAGTGCACAGAAACCACAGCGAATTTTGTCATGTGTCTAGAGTCTATTCCGTTCATTTTTGTTTCTGAAGATGTAAAATGACTATTCCGTTCATTTTTGTTTCTGAAGATGTAAAATGACTATTCCGTTCATTTTTGTTTCTGAAGATGTAAAATGACTATTCCGTTCATTTTTGTTTCTGAAGATGTAAAATGACTATTCCGTTCATTTTTGTTTCTGAAGATGTAAAATGACTATTCCGTTCATTTTTGTTTCTGAAGATGTAAAATGACTATTCCGTTCATTTTTGTTTCTGAAGATGTAAAATGACTATTCCGTTCATTTTTTTGTTTCTGAAGATGTAAAATGACTATTCTGTTCATTTTTGTTTCTGAAGATGTTGTGGAAAATGACTATTCTGTTCATTTTTGTTTCTAAAGAATGCCTGTTGAAAATAACTCCGTTCATTTTTCATTTCTGAAAAATGTTCGTTAAAGAGAAATTACAGGATTACGTCTTGTTCATCTTTGATGGTTATTTAACACAAAGTCACAAATAGACTCCTACGAATTAATTTCGGGACGAAATTTCCTAAAGTAGGGGAGACTGTGACACCCGTGTCACTGCGACCATCAAACAAATGCCAAACCAATGAAATATTGTATTTCATACTTGGGATTTGTAAAAATATGTGTATCATTTACACATATCAACTCTTGTTCGATTTCAAGCTTTAAATCGCTTTCTGGAGGGTTATACGCGCACTGATGCGTAAATATAACCAGTTCAATGCAACGAACACTCCGGAATAGTGAAATAGGCTTAACATACCTTAAATAACCTTTACATAACTTATATATAAGTTTTGGAAGGTTTGGTGTGGTGAAATCAAAGTTTAATCGCCTACAGGGACTAAATTTGACAAACTGCGAAAGTATGCCAATTTGAACTGTAACAGACATTCCGGAACATGACCATAAGTTAAACATACCATAAATATCCTTTACATAGCTTAGAAATAGGCTTTGAGGTGTTCGGTATGCTAAAATAAACTTTTGTGTCATTCAGGGACTAAAAGTGTCAAAAAGTGCACAAGTTTGCATTTTCGCGCATAACTTACGTTCTGAATACATCCGGACATCCAAAAATTTATGTAAGCACTAAAATATTTTATTTTAGTGTTCGCCATAAGAAAACAAGCAGAAACTCAGTTTTTCGCATTCGGGACCAGATTCGATGTATTAGCCGTTGTTTAATTCACAACCACACATTCTAAACTTGCTTAGTCAGCGGATAAGGATGGAATTTAAACACCTAAACACCATGACATTTCAACACATGTATGGATGGAAATTTAAACACCTAAACACCATGACATTTCAACACATGTATGGATGGAATTTAAACACCTAAACACCATGACATTTCAACACATGTATGGATGGAATTTAAACACCTAAACACCATGACATTTCAACACATGTATGGATGGAATTTAAACACCTAAACACCATGACATTTCAACATATGTACGGATGGGATTAAGGCACGTTTTCCATGAAACGATCTTAACGGTTCGGGTATTCCTATAAATACCCCATACCCCCCATTGCTAAAATCACTAGAATTCTGATTTGAGAACCTCTAAGTTGAAACCATTGTTTCATACCTGAGATTCTTGAATCGGGATTAGCATTCGGGGACCCTTCGTAAGTATTCTTTCGTTCTTTTCCTTATTTTACTGCTTTTCGAGTCAGAAAGTCAAACTTTGTTTGACTTTCAGCGTTGACCAGTAATGGTCAATGCGAAGTTCGTCTGAACTTCGCAACGTGAGTGTAATCACGTTGGTTATAGTCCCTTGGGACTATGCCTACTGATTACCACGTTGTCTAGGGTCGTAGGGTAAGCGATCTAATAAATCGCCTATACCTTCGAACCCGACCCAGTTTGGTCGATCATTAGGATCCGACCAAATACATTAGGTGACCCTAGTATAGGGCATAACCTTCCGAGGTTATACCCTATGGTCACATCGTTTAAGTAGTTGTATGATAGGTAGTTTATATGCCTTAGGTAAATTACCAGAATACCCTTTTCATGTATAATTGGTAATTAAGCATATGTAACCTAAACTTTTGTCACGTAACTGATTATGTAACATGTTTAGGCATATAACACTTGTCATAGGACTAGTTAGACGGTCCGAACGCGTTTCACGCGAACGACGCGTTAAAGTAGCATAAGCTACCTAAACGGGTCATAATGGGTCGTAGACACTTAGGTTAAGTTTCATTTAGTATGTAGGCTTTGATTAACCATATCATATGAGTTCCTACACTCATTTGGTTTACAAACCCTCATGCTACCCAGTCTTCCGATTTAGGTCCGGTTTATTAATGTAGTTACCTATATTAGGTGCCGTTTGATATTCCGCGATCTCTAGCATTGCTTGGTGGTTATCCTTGGACTTCTGAGCAATCTCAAGTGAGTACATAGACCCCTCTTTTACTGTTTTCCAAACTGTTTTGGGGTGGAACACATGTGCCTACTTGTTACTTTCATGCTTTCCTGTTTTCACATCATATACTGCTATGTTCGGTAGTACATTATAGTACATGATTTTATGACATTTCATGCTAGGTATGCCCAATTGTGTGCATTACTTAGTACATCGTTTTACATGACATTTTGACATAGACATCTGACATAGACATTTCGGCATAGACATTTTAACATGATTGACATTTGATCATGCATTTTCCCACAAAACATAACTTTGATTTAAACCAAGTTTTATTTCAATACTTTGTTTTTGTGCATATGGTTTAGTTGAGACATTTCACTTGCCATACATGACACATCTTGACATAGACATTTGACATGGATATTTGACATAGACATTTTGACATGATTTACATCTTGACATGAATACTTTGACCTATTATTCAATACATTTGACAATTGATTTAAACATAGACATTTTACATTGTTTGGTTTGATTAAGTGATTAAGTAACGATGTGTGTGTAATATGATACAAGCATGGTGGATACGCCGCTGGTACTTCCTATATATAAGTGTTTGTATGGTATTACATATCGTAGCATTATTTGAATCATTTCAGTTTGATACATATAACATTTTATACAAATAACATACTTTTCACAAGACATTGTTTTACAAACAACTTATCTTATACAAACCCATTTTACTATGGTTATTCATTTAACTATACATTATTCACTTATTTATACATATCATCGGAACTCATTGTTTTTCAAATGATTTACAAGACAAAGCAAATTATAAGGTTCATGACTAAACATTTTCTCAAACATAAGTCATGAATCTCATTTTCACAAAACCTATGTATCTCACAGGCATTTTTATGCTGACGTACCTATTTTCACATGTGTTTTTCGGGAGCTGTTGCATAAGATGATCAAGATACACATAGGCAGACTTGGGCTTTAGTGACAATAAAAGATACAAGACTAGTTAATTATGTTGTATTTCCTTGTTAGTTAAGACATTGTAACACTTTTAATCAATAAAACGAAACTTCAATTGCCATGGATTTGACACAATTAATTCTGTTACAACACTCCCCGATGTTTCCGCCACGTTTCGTATGTTCTACGTGGTCGGGGTGTGACAACAACGACGCTTCGCTCCACGTGCAAGGCTCGACATTCTAGGTAATATGGTATATGTTTTATTGCCTACTTGCTAGAATTACATAGAACTTTGCTCATGGTATGCTTATGTGACAACCCGAGTTTCCAAGGTTCCTACTCGACTTAACCTAGTACTTGTTTGCAACATGTTTTGATTTTATTTATAATTGGTGTATATCATAAGTGATGAAAACACTTAAAGTGTTTTCGTCCATGCTACTGCCGAAAACAAGGATGGGCTTGGGCCCAGTAGTGTTTAATTCAAATGTTTATACTTAACCTAACTTGTACGCGAGAACAGTAATTAGTTAAACCCTAATCACACTTCATCTCTCTCTCACTACCTTTGAACCCGACGACAAGTTCTAGCTCTTTGATAATCGTTGCTACGTTGCTAGTCTCTTGGTTAGTTTATCCTCTCGGATTGTTGTTACACATATTAGATGTTTATTATATAGTGATTGCAAACGGTTATATAATTATGTTGTGATTTGGATTGACTGTTTTGATATGAATTCTTATAAACTGAGATTATGATTAGTTGTGTTATGGTCTCTGTCAAGGTTCGGTTGATGTTGTGTATATATGCATGTCCTTGAATGCTATAATGAAGGATAGATAGGGTTTATGTTCGTCATGTGGGTTAGATCTGATGTTATGATAACAGTTGAATAGATCTCGATGCATGTTCAAATTTATGTATAATAATTATATCAACTCAGTATTGAAGGAATTCGTATTAATGTTTTGTATGAAAGAAGTATCGCATGATTGTCATGATTGAATGAGTAATACCTACTGAATCTTATTTATTGTCAAGCATGTGATTCTGACAAATTGTAAGGATAGGTAAACCCTTTAATATTAAATGAATGGATGCTATTTTCCTTTTTATTATGCTTGCTATTGGACCGGTTATAGTATGATAAAGCATGATTTCCTATGTCAGTAGACATGTGATGTTCTTTATGAATGTGTAATTTGTTAAAGTCATGCTTGTTTGATTTGAGAGAATACAGTCGATAGGTGCAGCCTAATTTAAGGTGTTGCATGTGATGACATAGGAATTGTCGGCTAGTCATTTTTGTTATGCATAGGGAATCGATTACATCAGAGATATGATTAGTAATCATCGTGTTATTGTTATCTGTTAATGTTTATGATGATGAGGATATAGCCGACGAAAACCCCACCCCACTTGAAAGACATCTGTACGAAATCACATAGTGATTTCGGCCCCAAGAGTTCCGGCCCAAAGGGTGTTTTCGGCCCACATAAGGGTTTTCGGCACATGTGTTTCAATTAATATATAACTCTGTTAGCTGAAAACGCTGTTAGTTGATTAACTCTGTTAACTGCATTAACGCTGTTAAGTGAGGCAACCACATTAATCATGTAAAGTTTGAAAGTTATTAATTCAGTTAGTTCAAGTAACTTAACTAGTTGATTAACTTTGTTAGTTAATTAACTCAGTTAGTTTAGTAGTTATGTTAATATGTTAGACCTGTTAAGTTACTTACACTGTTAAAGACACTTATGTGAAGTATGAAGTTGATGTGTGTAAAATGCAACATATAAATTACATCAATTGAGACATAAAACTAACCCTTTTTTAGTGCTAATATTGGAAAAAGAGTGTTTTTGTCTTACTTTTGTATTTTCAGGATTAAATGAGCTCAAAAACGTAAAAGAAGCAAAAAGACAGCTAAATCCAACATAAATACAAGAAAAGGAACATTAGTGGACTGCCCGAACCCTCAACGGCACCTTCCAAAAGCAAAATAGAGAAAACAGAAGACTGAACACGCCCCGTGCTCAGCCAGCACGGGGCCGTGCCCAAGAAGCAGCAGAAAAGACAAACCTATAGAAGCTTCTATTGCCCATCACGGGGCCGTGCTCAACGGACATGGGGGCGTGTCGAAAGTACAGCAGGCGCATTTATTGTAATTGCGAATTACAATTAATGAGGAGAGAGAGTGTCAGACGGACACGGGGCCGTGCCCAGCGGACACGGGGCCGTGTCCAGCTCTCTGTTCAGCCTATAAATAGGAGTGCTTGGATTCATTTCATCTCATCCCTTGGCACACCACCTCTCTCACACTTCATCCACCACCCACCACCATCACAACACCATCATCCACCACCATCATTCATTGTCCATCGTAGAGTGTGTGAGTCGTCTCGGGATCCAAGATTGATCGTAAGAGTTCTTGACAATCAAGGCCATGTTTGCCTAAGTCTCTTACATCACTTGGTGAAGACAAAGTGTCTAGTATAATACTTTTTATTTCTAATCTTTTGCACTTTTTATTTGGTTTTGTATTAATGACTTTAATAACTAGTTACTTATGTTGAAGGTGATCTTTCCTTATCGTTTGTCCGTGGTGTCTTGGCATTATTTTACTGTCTATATAAAATAAAGGATTTTCACCATTCATATCTCCACGGTCTATATGGAGATATGTTGGCTACCTGGTAGGGGGTTAAGGGAACGGTTTGGTAAAGGTCTTGCCATTGTTCAGCGTTTAGAGGTCCTGCAATGGACCTGGGTCAAATTTAGTAGGACCTCCTTCAATGCTTCACGGTATTGGATGGCGGGGGTCCAAACTCTTTGATCCCCTCATAAGTTAACTACTATTAATACTATAACCCGGCTATTTAGGACTGTATCCCTGCTGACTCAGACTACTTAGCCGAGGGTAACGTCACCGCCAAAAGCGGGGCCTACCACAATACTGCATTAATAACTTAATTCATTATCTTCCAATAATCCACCCTTTTAGGATTGTATCCCTGCTGACTCAAACTACTGGGGTGAGGGTAACGTCGCCTTCAAAAGAGGGGCCTACTACAATAACTAAGATAATCTCTTAATTATGTGCAAAAGTGCGGAAATAATCAAAGGTTATACTAGATACGAGTCGGAACCAAGTGATTCATCTTGTCTATCTGTTTTTATTTTTATTTTTATTTTCAGCATTTTAGTTAGTTTTATTTTTTTAGTTTAAAACATTTTTCTAAACTTTTATTTTGGTTAGACGTTGAGGATAAACCGGTACTAAAAGCTCTTGTGTCCTTGGACGACCTCGGTATCTTACCAACGCTATACTACACTCAACGATGGGTGCACTTGCCCATATGTGTGTTTAGTGTTAGTGAAATATCGTGTTTTATAAATTTAAAACTTGGCTAAAATAAGTGTTAAAAAGGGCTTAAAATATACACCTAATATATACGACACTTTATCGCACATCAAGTTTTTGGCGCCGTTGCCGGGGACACAAGGATTTTAGGAAAGCTTAAAATCGACGGCCTAATCAGTTTTTCAAAACCTTTTCAAAACAGGCCCACATTTTTCTGCATTTTAGTTTAGTTTTGCATTTACAGTAGGTTGAACACGGGCCGTGCTCACTGAACACGCCCCGTGCTCAACTAGATCAGTAAATTTAATTAAAACGCCCAGATACAGATCCTGAACACGGGGCCATGTCCACTGAACACGGGGCCGTGTCCAGCCTCTGTTTCCGTTTTTATTTTTGTTTTCTGATCTCGAGACTCGGTTGTGGTCTGCTGAGTGATTCTTATGGATCAATACTCAGGAGGTTACAACTACACCTATGAGGAGGATGATTATAGGGGTAATTATTGCACTAATTGTCGTAACGCACGATCGGTCCAAAATAGTCACTCATATCAACCATCCAATTCATACACCTACTATGAGGAGCCCAGGTACGAGCCATCAACTTCATACACATCCTATGAAGACCAAAGGTATGAACCTCCTCCCTCATACTCATATTTTGATGAACCAAGGTATGAGCATTCGTACTCATACTTTGAGGAACCAAGATATGAGCCACCACCTTCGTATACTTACTATGAGGAACCATGGCGTGAACAACCCACCTCATATGAGTATTATGAAGAACAAAATTACGACCCTTATCCATCATATGCTTACAATGAAGAACAATGGTGTGAACCATCTACTTCATATGGGTATTATGAGGAACAAAGGATCGAACAACCGGATTCAAGCTTTGAAAATCCCGATTCTTTTTCTATAACCGAAGTAACCGATAGGATATTAGAACACATAAGAGTTATCGATCGATGTATAAAAGAAGCTCGCGCAAGGGAAGAGGATGTCACACCCCGACCGCGTAAAACAACAAATCGCGGCGGAAACATCGGGGCGTGTTGCGACAGAATTAATTGTCTCATAACCATGGCATACAAAGTTTTATTTAATTATTAAACAAGGGTGTTTCATTGTTTCAAACAGGAAATTAAAGAGTTCAGAACATAATTAAACATAGTCTATCTTCTTTTAAAGTTTCTAAGGCACAGGTCCGCCCTAGTATCGTGATCAACATCCTATGGAAAAGCACCTGAAAACACATGTGAAAATAGGTACGTCAGCATAAAAATGCCTGTGAGATACATAGGTTTTGTGAAAATAAGATTCATGACTTATGTTTGAGAAAATGTTTAGTCATGAACCTTGTTATTTGCTTTGTCTTGTAAATCATTTGAAAATCGATAAGATCAGATGATAAGTATAAATAAATGTAAGGTTAAATGAATAACCAAGTAAAATATGTTTGCATAAGATAAGATGTTTATAAATCAATGTCTTGTGAAAAGTATGTTATTTGTATAAAATGTTCTATGTCTCAAACTGAAATGATTCAAATAACGTTACGCCATGTAATACCATACAAACACTTATATATAGGAAGTACCAGCGGCGTATCCACCATGCTTGTATCATATTACACACGCATCGTTACTTAATCACTTAATCAAACAAAACCAACCAATGTAAGAAGTCTATGTTTAAACAAATTGTCAAATGTATTGAATAATATGTCAAGTGTAAATCATGTCAAATGTCTATGTCAATTATCCATGTCAAATGTCTATGTCAAATATCCATGTCAAATGTCTATGTCAAATATCCATGTCAAATGTCTATGTCAAAATATCCATGTCAAATGTCTATGTCAAAATGTCATGTATGGCAAGTGAAATGTCTCAACTAAACCATATGCACAAAAACAAAGTATTGAAGTAAAACTTGGTTTAAATCAAAGCTATGTTTTGTGTAAATGCATGCAACTATTTAATATGAACATTTATGTGGTATTGTGAATATGCATACATCCAAGCCTGGCGACTGTGGTGATAAAACCCTTTAAACAAATTAAAGGTCTATCTGTCTTTAATGTCAACGAATTCGGTCATTCCTTTCTGTCCCCTTACCCTGGGATGTCCGGAACGGGAGTTGTCAATTCCTATGGTACCACTACCTACTAACGAACGGCGTAGCTAATGTTAATGGATATATTGTCCCATGTAAACAAACCAAATGTCATAACAAAATGTGAGCATGTGAAAACAATGCACTAAGTATGTAATCAAATGAACATACATAGCGTGAAATGTCATGTAAAACGATGTACTAAGTAATGCACACAATGGGCATACCTAGCATGAAATGTCATATAAAACGATGTACTAAGTAATGCACACAATGGGCATACCTAGCATGAAATGTCATGTAAAACGATGTACTAAGTAATGCACACAATGGGCATACCTAGCATGAAGTGTAATGTAAAACAATGTACCAAGTAATGCACACAATGGGCACACCTAGCATAAGATGTAATGAAATCATGTACTATAATGTACTAACGAACATAGCAGTATATGATGTGAAAACAGGAAAGCATGAAAGTAACAAGTAGGCACATGTGTTCCACCCCAAAACAGTTTGGAAAACAGTAAAAGAGGGGTCTATGTACTCACTTGAGATTGCTCAGTTGTATAAAGATAACCACCAAGCAATGCAAGAGATCTCGGAATCAAACGGCACCTAATATAGGTAACTATGTTAATAAACCGGACCTATCTCGGAAGACTGGGTAGCATTAGGGTTTGTAAACCAAGTGAGTGTCGGAACTCACGTGATATGGTTTAACAAAGCCTACATGCTAAATGAAACTTAACATAATTGTTTACGACCCATTACGATCCGTTTAGGTAGCTTATGCTACTTTAACGCATCGTGCGCGTGAAACGCGTTCGGACCGCCTAACTAGTCCTATGACAAGTATTATATGCCTAAACATGTTACATAATCAGTTACGTGACAAAAGTTTAGGTTACATATGCTAAATTACCAATTATGTATGAAAAGGGTATTCTGGTAATTTACCTAAGGCATATAAACTACCTATCATATAACTACTTAAACGTCGTGACCATAAGGTATAACCTCGGAAGGTTATTCCCTACACTATGGTCACCTAATGTGTTTGGTCGGATCCTAATGATCGACCAAACTGGGTCGGGTTCGAAGGTATAGGCGATTTATTAGATCGCCTACCCTACGACCCTAGACAACGTGGTAATCAGTAGGCATAGTCCCAAAGGACTATGACCATCGTGATTACAATCACGTTGCGAAGTTCAAACGAACTTCGCATTGACCATTACTGGTCAACGCTGAAAGTCAAACAAAGTTTGACTTTCTGACTCGAAAAGCAGTAAAAATAAGGAAAAGAACGAAAGAATACTTACGAAGGGTCCCCGAATGCTAACCCAGATCGAAATAGCTCAGGTATGAAACGAAGGTTCCAACTTAGAGCTTTCTTAATCAGATTTGTGGGTTTTGGGGTTGTGGGTGGATGGGTATTTATAGAATTCGGGTAACCGTTGAGATCGTTTCTTGGAAAAGGGGAAAAGATCTAGTCCGTACACTTGTTGCAAGGTTATGGAAGCTTAATTCCATCCTTATCTTAGTGACTAAGCAAGTGAAAACATGTGGTTAAGAATCAATTGGTTGCAACTTGTGTTAAAAACACTGAATCTGGTCCAGATAGGGGCTCGCGTGACGCTAAGGACCCTCGCGTCACGCTAGGCCCCTGTTTTGGCAGATTTTGCAGAAATGGTCCCTGCACTTTGTTTAAGCGATTTTCGATGCGTTTGAACCCCGTTAACCTCATTTCAAGGCTCTAAAATGAAGTTAAAGTATAGGGAACTCAAAACATACTCAAAAATATGCCGGATGATGGTTCGTTTGGTCGTACGAACGCGATGTTCGCTTAATTACGACGGAATGCGCATAAGCGCGAAAAACGATCCAAATGACGCGACTAATGGATTTTTCTTAAGGCGAACACTAAAATATAATGTAGTCATGCTTACATAAATTTTTGGATGTCCAGATGTATTCAGAACGTAAGTTATGCGCGAAAATGCAAACTTGTGCACTTTTTGACACTTTTAGTCCCTGAATGTCCCAAAAGTTTATTTTAGCACACCGAACCCCTCAAAGCCTATTTCTAAGCTATGTCAAGGATATTTAAGGTGTGTTTAACTTATGGTTATGTTCCGGAATGTTCGTTACAGTTCAAATTGACATACTTTCGCAGTTTGTCATATTTAGTCCCTGTAAGCGAATTAACTTGTTTTTGCTATACCAAAGCCTTTAAAACTTATTTCTAAGTTATGTAAAGGTTATTTAAGATATGTTGAGTATATGTTGATGTTCCGGAGTATTTCTCGCATTAAACTGAGTACGTTTACGCACTAGTTTGCGTATAACTCTCCAGAAAGCGATGTAGAGTTTGAAATTACATAAAAGTCAAAACATGAAAAATGTAAAACATAACAAAACAAACATTGTGATCAAATAACATTATTTTATTGATAACAGAACTGTTCATAGTGATTACAAGCACAGTTGTTACAGTCTCCCCTACTTGTGGAAATTTCGTCCCGAAATTTATTTAGAGGAAACTCGTGGAAAAAGATGTGGATATTTCGCCTTCATTTGATCTTCGCGTTCCCAAGTAAACTCAGGTCCACGTTTTGCTTCCCAGCGAACTTTGACCAAAGGAATGCGCTTGCGTTTAAGCCACTTGACTTCACGTTCCATGATTTCCACTGGTCTCTCAACAAATTTCAGTGTTTTGCCAACACGAATTTCGTCAAGCGGTATGGAGAAGTTCTCATCAGCTGTACACTTCTTGAGATTGGACACGTGAAAAGTTGGATGAACATTTCCTAGTTCAGGAGGTAACTCAAGTCTGTAGGCTACCTTTCCGATTCTTTCGACGATCTTGAATGGTCCAACGTATCTAGGTGCAAGTTTTCCTTTCTTTCCAAATCTGATCACACCTTTCCAAGGTGAGACCTTAAGTAATACTCGATCACCGACTTGAAATTCAAAGGCTTTGCGTTTTGGGTCCGCGTAAATCTTCTGACGGCTTCTAGCTGCCTGAAGGTTATCACGAACTTTCTTGACCTTGTCAGTTGTCTCTAAAATGAGGGCAGGTCCAGTAAGTTGAGCCTCGCCAATCTCATTCCAGCAGACTGGTGAACGACATTTTCGACCATAGAGAGCTTCGAAAGGAGCCATTTTGATGCTAGTGTGATAACTGTTGTTGTAGGAGAATTCAATCAATTTAAGATGTGAATCCCAGCTACCACCAAAATCGATCACACAAGCTCTTAGCATATCCTCCAGAGTCTGGATTGTTCTCTCAGATTGACCATCCGTTTGCGGATGATAAGCTGTGCTCAGATTAAGTTGGGTCCCCATAGCAGATTGCATGGTTCTCCAAAAATGAGAAGTGAAACGAGCATCTCTGTCAGAAATGATGTTCAAAGGAACACCATGTCGAGCCACAATTTCATCTACATAGATTTGAGCAAGTCTGTCAGTAGGAAAATCCTCGCGGATTGGCAAGAAATGTGCTGACTTTGTAAGACGATCAACGACTACCCAGATGGCATCATGACCTTTCTTTGTGCGCGGGAGTTTGGTAACAAGATCCATAGTAATGTTTTCCCATTTCCAAACTGGGATCTCTGGTTGCTCCAATAAACCAGATGGACGCTGATGTTCAGCCTTAACCTTAAGACAAGTAAGGCATTTTGATACGTATAAGGCAATGTCTTTCTTCATACCAGGCCACCAATAGTGAATACGAAGATCCTTATACATTTTATCTGAGCCCGGATGAATAGAATAACGAGACTTATGGGCTTCATCCATAAGTAAGGTACGAAGATCATCTAGGCTTGGGACCCACAAACGGTCCATGAAGTAATATGATCCATTGTCCTTCAGTTCCAGAGCAGGTGTTATGTGATAAGGGAATTCCTTATCCATCAAACCTTGTGCAACACAAGATTGTTGAGCCTGAGAAATGCGTGCTTGAATATCGGATCGAGCTTGAATGACAGATTGAACACGTACACAATGAAGCTTAGTACGTTCCTTACGACTCAATGCATCGGCCACGACATTCGCCTTACCAGGATGGTAGCGAATTTCGCAATCATAGTCGTTTAAAAGCTCAACCCAACGTCGTTGCCTCATGTTGAGTTCTTTCTGATTGAAGATATGCTGAAGACTTTTGTGGTCCGTGAAAACCACACATTTTGTACCGTACAAATAGTGTCTCCAGATCTTGAGAGCAAAGACAACTGCACCCAACTCAAGATCATGAGTGGTGTAGTTCTTCTCATGAATCTTCAACTGCCTCGATGCATAGGCTATGACTTTGTTCCTTTGCATAAGAACACAGCCAAGACCCAATTTTGATGCATCACAATACACAACAAAATCATCATCACCCTCAGGCAATGATAGAACAGGCGCATCGCAAAGCTTCTGCTTCAGGTGTTGAAAAGCTTCCTCTTGTTTGAATCCCCAGTAAAAGGGCATTTTCTTCTGAGTTAGAGCAGTTAGAGGAACTGCAATCTTAGAGAAGTTTTCAATGAAGCGGCGATAATAACCCGCTAGACCAAGAAATGAACGAACTTCAGTAGGAGTAGTAGGTGTATCCCAATCCTTAATCGCGCTGATCTTGGAGGGATCTACATGAACACCTCGTTCGTTGATAATGTGTCCCAAAAATTGAACTTCTTTAAGCCAAAATTCGCACTTGGAGAATTTGGCGAAAAGTTGCTCTTTCTTCAGGAGTTCCAGAGTAAGACGAAGATGCTGCTCGTGATCAGCTCGTGTCTTAGAGTAAATCAAGATGTCATCGATAAAAACAATGACGAACTGATCCAAATAAGGTTTGCAGACCCTATTCATTAAGTCCATGAAAACAGCAGGAGCATTAGTCAAACCGAATGGCATGACTGTGAATTCATAATGCCCATAACGAGTACGGAATGCTGTCTTCGGAATGTCTTCTTCTTGCACCCGAAGTTGATGATATCCAGATCGCAGATCAATCTTAGAAAAATAAGAAGCACCTTGTAACTGATCAAAGAGATCATCAATGCGAGGTAAAGGATATCGATTCTTGATGGTAAGTTTGTTAAGCTCACGATAATCGATACACATCCTAAAGGATCCATCCTTCTTCTTTACAAAAAGAACGGGAGCACCCCAAGGTGAAAAACTAGGACGTATAAAACCTTTGTCAGAGAGCTCCTGAAGCTGCTTAGACAACTCTTGCATCTCAGACGGGGCAAGACGATATGGAGCTCTGGCTATGGGATTTGCACCAGGTACTAGATCAATACGGAACTCGACTTGGCGTGCTGGAGGTAGACCAGGTAAATCTTCAGGGAATACTTCAGAATAATCCCGAACGACAGGAATATCTGAAATAGACTTACCCTTGCCTTTATCTTCTGTAACATGTGCTAAGAAAGCCACATAGTTCTTCTGTAGATACTTCCGAGCTTTAAAACAAGACATGAGTTTGAGACCACCGATAGGCTTCTCACCTTGAACTTGCAGGATCTCGCCTGTCGAAAGTGGCACACGAACAATCTTCTTAGAACAAACTATCTCTGCGTGATGCTTGGATAACCAATCCATTCCCACAATAACGTCAAAGCTTCCAAGTTGCATAGGCACGAGGTCAATAGGAAAAAGATGGTCGTTAAGATTCAACTGGCAGTTGCGAAGAACAGAATCAAGAATAATGGGTTCACCACTAGCAACCTCTACTGTCAAAGATTTGCCTAGTTTCGTTCTAGACACGCGAAGCATTTGCTCAAAAGACAAAGACACGAAACTCTTATCGGCACCGGAATCGAAAAGAACAGACGCAGGCTGATTATTAATAAAGAACGTACCGTTTACCACATTATCGTCAGCCTGTGCCTCTTGAGCATTCATGTTAAAAACTCGGCCTCGAGCCGGAGCTGGATTCTGGTTCTGGTTCTGGTTGGCTAGCCTTGGGCACCGGTTTCTATAGTGGGTCAGATCCCCACAATTGTAACAAGCACCTGGTGGGTATTGTGGTCGTGCAGCTTGACCCTGTTGCGGAGCAGCTTGTTGAGCTGGGTTCTGAACCGCGGGATTCTGAGCAGATCGACAAAAATTGGCGAGATGGCCTGATTTCCCACAGTTAGTACAGAAACGGCATGGAAGTTGCGGCTGGTGGTGACTGTTGCATCTATTGCACAAAGGTGCATTCCCTGAATAGGGTCTCTTCGCTGGAGGCTGTGCAGGTTGGTTGAGAGCTGCCTGATTAGCTTGGGCAGTGATAGCAAAATTTTGAGAAGCCTTACGCTTCTTTGACCTCTTCGAAGAACCAGAGTTCTTTCCATTCAAGTTTTGACCTTTCTTGTTATCTTCCTTGTCAGCCGACTGCTTCTTGCCCTTGTCACCCTTCCTGTGTAGCTTTCCCTTTCTAATCTGCGACTCAGTCAATGTCGCAGATAGCTCGATCGCCTGACGAAGTGTGGCAGGGTTACTACCAGTAAGAATGTCTTGTACCGAGTCAGGTAGGCCATCGATGTATCTCTCGATAGCTTTGTCGAGTGGGGTGACCATTGTTGGGCAAAGCAGACTCAATTCTTCAAACCGATCAGTATAAGCCCTGTGCTCACCACTATCTTGCTTCAATACATCAAACTCTTTCTCCAACGCTCGTTGTTCATGGCGAGGACAGAATTCCCTCATCATAAGGGCTCTAAGTTCAGCCCATGTCTGTGCGAGAGCAACTTCTGCACCCCGGTCTCTCATAACCCCGTTCCACCATGTCAAAGCCCTCTTCTGAAATACGCTCGAGGAGAACTCGACCTTGCGATTATCCGGACACTGCACATGGCGAAAGGTATTCTCTATACTCTCGAACCACTGAAGAAGCCCAGTCGCTCCCTCAGAACCACTAAACTTGAGTGGTTTAGCCTGGTTAAAATCCTTGTATTTGCATGGAACATTGTTGTTGTTGTTGGCCTGGTTCCATTGAGCAAAGAGATTTGGAAACTGAGCAGCCATCTGCTGCGCAATAATTTCTGCCAGCTCGGCAGTAGCTATCTGATTCTCGCGTCGAGGAGGCATTCTAAAAGAGGAAAACATGAAAAGAAACGAGTGAGATGATTGGATGAAGAGAATGAGATGATAAAAACAAGAATTGCAAACAACATAGATGGTGATCATTCGTCCGTATCACAAAGCAAACAAACGACACACAGTGACTAATCAAAGTAAATGGGTCAAAAATAATGTATAATGAAGACATGCTCGCCTATAAGTGAACACTCACTCCAAGAATTCCCAGGTAAGCACAACTGGTCTCGCGTCTGGTTGAGATGTATACGAAGTGCTTGCCTAGACAGAAAACCCAGAATACAGGCATTCACCCTTCCAGTTTGCACATGTTCACATTATTTAAAACTCAAAACGTTTGACGGGATTTTGAAAATTAGAAGGCACAAGGCCAAAAACTAATACTGAAAAGGGTTCAAAACCATAAAACAGAGGGTTCAAAACCTTACAATAGAGGGTTCAAAACCTTGTAATAATTTAATCAAAAACAGATGATTGTTTTTCAAAAATCGTTTCGGAAAAATTCGGTTCTTGTTTTGATAATCACCTAAGGATAGGTGAAGTACATGTTTTAAGATCTAAACACAAGATAACTCGTGTTAGGGTCCTAGAAAAGTTATAGTCTAGGTCAAAGCATTACTAATAACCTAATTCCCTATAACCATTGGCTCTGATACCAACTCTTCTGTCACACCCCGACCGCGTAAAACAACAAATCGCGGCGGAAACATCGGGGCGTGTTGCGACAGAATTAATTGTCTCATAACCATGGCATACAAAGTTTTATTTAATTATTAAACAAGGGTGTTTCATTGTTTCAAACAGGAAATTAAAGAGTTCAGAACATAATTAAACATAGTCTATCTTCTTTTAAAGTTTCTAAGGCACAGGTCCGCCCTAGTATCGTGATCAACATCCTATGGAAAAGCACCTGAAAACACATGTGAAAATAGGTACGTCAGCATAAAAATGCCTGTGAGATACATAGGTTTTGTGAAAATAAGATTCATGACTTATGTTTGAGAAAATGTTTAGTCATGAACCTTGTTATTTGCTTTGTCTTGTAAATCATTTGAAAATCGATAAGATCAGATGATAAGTATAAATAAATGTAAGGTTAAATGAATAACCAAGTAAAATATGTTTGCATAAGATAAGATGTTTATAAATCAATGTCTTGTGAAAAGTATGTTATTTGTATAAAATGTTCTATGTCTCAAACTGAAATGATTCAAATAACGTTACGCCATGTAATACCATACAAACACTTATATATAGGAAGTACCAGCGGCGTATCCACCATGCTTGTATCATATTACACACGCATCGTTACTTAATCACTTAATCAAACAAAACCAACCAATGTAAGAAGTCTATGTTTAAACAAATTGTCAAATGTATTGAATAATATGTCAAGTGTAAATCATGTCAAATGTCTATGTCAATTATCCATGTCAAATGTCTATGTCAAATATCCATGTTAAATGTCTATGTCAAATATCCATGTCAAATGTCTATGTCAAAATATCCATGTCAAATGTCTATGTCAAAATGTCATGTATGGCAAGTGAAATGTCTCAACTAAACCATATGCACAAAAACAAAGTATTGAAGTAAAACTTGGTTTAAATCAAAGCTATGTTTTGTGTAAATGCATGCAACTATTTAATATGAACATTTATGTGGTATTGTGAATATGCATACATCCAAGCCTGGCGACTGTGGTGATAAAACCCTTTAAACAAATTAAAGGTCTATCTGTCTTTAATGTCAACGAATTCGGTCATTCCTTTCTGTCCCCTTACCCTGGGATGTCCGGAACGGGAGTTGTCAATTCCTATGGTACCACTACCTACTAACGAACGGCGTAGCTAATGTTAATGGATATATTGTCCCATGTAAACAAACCAAATGTCATAACAAAATGTGAGCATGTGAAAACAATGCACTAAGTATGTAATCAAATGAACATACATAGCGTGAAATGTCATGTAAAACGATGTACTAAGTAATGCACACAATGGGCATACCTAGCATGAAATGTCATGTAAAACGATGTACTAAGTAATGCACACAATGGGCATACCTAGCATGAAATGTCATATAAAACGATGTACTAAGTAATGCACACAATGGGCATACCTAGCATGAAATGTCATGTAAAACGATGTACTAAGTAATGCACACAATGGGCATACCTAGCATGAAGTGTAATGTAAAACAATGTACCAAGTAATGCACACAATGGGCACACCTAGCATAAGATGTAATGAAATCATGTACTATAATGTACTAACGAACATAGCAGTATATGATGTGAAAACAGGAAAGCATGAAAGTAACAAGTAGGCACATGTGTTCCACCCCAAAACAGTTTGGAAAACAGTAAAAGAGGGGTCTATGTACTCACTTGAGATTGCTCAGTTGTATAAAGATAACCACCAAGCAATGCAAGAGATCTCGGAATCAAACGGCACCTAATAGGTAACTATTTTAATAAACCGGACCTATCTCGGAAGACTGGGTAGCATTAGGGTTTGTAAACCAAGTGAGTGTCGGAACTCACGTGATATGGTTTAACAAAGCCTACATGCTAAATGAAACTTAACATAATTGTTTACGACCCATTACGATCCGTTTAGGTAGCTTATGCTACTTTAACGCATCGTGCGCGTGAAACGCGTTCGGACCGCCTAACTAGTCCTATGACAAGTATTATATGCCTAAACATGTTACATAATCAGTTACGTGACAAAAGTTTAGGTTACATATGCTAAATTACCAATTATGTATGAAAAGGGTATTCTGGTAATTTACCTAAGGCATATAAACTACCTATCATATAACTACTTAAACGTCGTGACCATAAGGTATAACCTCGGAAGGTTATTCCCTACACTATGGTCACCTAATGTGTTTGGTCGGATCCTAATGATCGACCAAACTGGGTCGGGTTCGAAGGTATAGGCGATTTATTAGATCGCCTACCCTACGACCCTAGACAACGTGGTAATCAGTAGGCATAGTCCCAAGGGACTATGACCATCGTGATTACAATCACGTTGCGAAGTTCAAACGAACTTCGCATTGACCATTACTGGTCAACGCTGAAAGTCAAACAAAGTTTGACTTTCTGACTCGAAAAGCAGTAAAAATAAGGAAAAGAACGAAAGAATACTTACGAAGGGTCCCCAAATGCTAACCCAGATCGAAATAGCTCAGGTATGAAACGAAGGTTCCAACTTAGAGCTTTCTTAATCAAATTTGTGGGTTTTGGGGTTGTGGGTGGATGGGTATTTATAGAATTCGGGTAACCGTTGAGATCGTTTCTTGGAAAAGGGGAAAAGATCTAGTCCGTACACTTGTTGCAAGGTTATGGAAGCTTAATTCCATCCTTATCTTAGTGACTAAGCAAGTGAAAACATGTGGTTAAGAATCAATTGATTGCAACTTGTGTTAAAAACACTGAATCTGGTCCAGATAGGGGCTCGCGTGACGCTAAGGACCCTCGCGTCACGCTAGGCCCCTGTTTTGGCAGATTTTGCAGAAATGGTCCCTGCACTTTGTTTAAGCGATTTTCGATGCGTTTGAACCCCGTTAACCTCATTTCAAGGCTCTAAAATGAAGTTAAAGTATAGGGAACTCAAAACATACTCAAAAATATGCCGGATGATGGTTCGTTTGGTCGTACGAACGCGATGTTCGCTTAATTACGACGGAATGCGCATAAGCGCGAAAAACGATCCAAATGACGCGACGAATGGATTTTTCTTAAGGCGAACACTAAAATATAATGTAGTCATGCTTACATAAATTTTTGGATGTCCAGATGTATTCAGAACGTAAGTTATGCGCGAAAATGCAAACTTGTGCACTTTTTGACACTTTTAGTCCCTGAATGTCCCAAAAGTTTATTTTAGCACACCGAACCCCTCAAAGCCTATTTCTAAGCTATGTCAAGGATATTTAAGGTGTGTTTAACTTATGGTTATGTTCCGGAATGTTCGTTACAGTTCAAATTGACATACTTTCGCAGTTTGTCATATTTAGTCCCTGTAAGCGAATTAACTTGTTTTTGCCATACCAAAGCCTTTAAAACTTATTTCTAAGTTATGTAAAGGTTATTTAAGATATGTTGAGTATATGTTGATGTTCCGGAGTATTTCTCGCATTAAACTGAGTACGTTTACGCACTAGTTTGCGTATAACTCTCCAGAAAGCGATGTAGAGTTTGAAATTACATAAAAGTCAAAACATGAAAAATGTAAAACATAACAAAACAAACATTGTGATCAAATAACATTATTTTATTGATAACAGAACTGTTCATAGTGATTACAAGCACAGTTGTTACAGAGGAGTCCCGCGCAAGAGAAGAATTAAAAAAGGAAGAGATAACCGAAAGTGTAAAAATGGAAGAACAAATAAGTGAAAAACCGACACATGAGATAAACAACAAAAAAGGTGAGTCCGACAACGTTAAAATTCAAGAAGAGTCTAATTTTGAAGAAATTAATCTCTTGTCACCTTCTTTTGAAAATCATTGTTTAGTACCCACTCATGCTAAGTTTTTAAAAGAGTTAAATACTAACACTAAAATTGACGAAACGGTAAGTGTTAAGTTAACTAATGATCAAACTTCGCTAATAAAAGAAGACCCATTTGAAATTAACATTACACCGGTTCCATGTTTCTTTCAAAATTCGTTTATTAATAATGTCACAATCGATAAAGATCTTTGTGTTAACATAATGCCTAACTACATTTTCGAAAAATTAAGTATTAGTGATTTTTCTCCACTTCAAATACCCATTTTTCTATCCAATCGGAAAGTAATAAAATCAATCGGTATAGTTGAAGATGTCTTGGTTCAAAAAAATCAAATGGTAATCCCGACCGATTTTGTCATCCTCGATGACGCTCCTCTAGTGTTGGGACGACCATTTGTAAAAACTCACGAAGCTTTGAAAAACCGGAAGTTCAACAATCTACCTCTTCAATTAGGGGCATTTAAAAGAAGTGTCGATCTTGAGCGATCAATGAAATATCCATTCGGCAATGACGATCCCCAAATTGAAGATGAGCCAGAACCACCCGATAAGGTGGGTCTAGCCAAGGACCCTTATAAACGTGGCGCACCACGGAGGCATTCCGCGGAACTATCCGTAGTTTTAGTTTAGATTAATTTTTATGTTTTCTAGTTAGTTTTAATTTTCAGGAATAAAACACACTCATGCTGGTAAAGGATGAAGAGGGGAACGAGAAAAATGATCCCATGCACAAGAACGAGGCAACCCGACAATTTTCTCCATTTCAGAAGGTTCAACACGGGCCGTGCCCAACCAACACGGCCCCGTGCCGAACCACCTGCAGAAAAACGTCCAGTACAGGTACCTGGACACGGGCCGTGTTCACCCAACACGCCCCCATGTCCAGCCTTCTGTTTGACTTATTTCAATTTTGTTACTGGCACTTGAACACGGGGCCGTGCCCGGATAACACGGGGCCGTGTTCAGCGCCCAGTAACACAATTTTTTTGCTTTTTAAACACTATTTTACACATCTAATCAACCAAAAAATTTATTTTTGGGACACATTGAGGACAATGTGTAATTTAAGTGTGGGGGGGATGCTAAAACCTTGAATTTTGCAAGTCCTAAATACAAGCCTTACACAAAACTCTATTGGAACCGCTAATCACCCCAAATTTTTTCAAAAATTTCATTTTTTTACTTGTCTAGGTTTAACTCGGGAAATTCAAGTTCTCAAAAAGGTTATATTTTTACAAATTTACAACCGATAGCGTAGTGATAAAAAGAACCAACATAAGAAAATTATGAAAAGGCATAGCAAACTTATTTAAAATTTGATTATATACTTGATCACATAAAAACCCATTCCCACAAAAGTGAGTTTTGAGCCTTTAATTGAGCACACAATTTCATATCATTTGACTAAATGCTCATTTTTCGTTTCTTGTGTGAATAGCCGCTTGGTTCTTACGACTCTAGAACTTGCCATGACAATACATTCCCGGTCCTTATCAACTTAAACCCGAGTAAGTAAATGATGGAGGCATTAGGACTAACCCTTTTCATTTCTGCACCATTATTTTTCTTTTTCCTTTTCCACCTACCCAAAAATCCCCCTAGTTAGCCCCTTTGAGCCTAAACCTTTTCGTTTCATCACCCAAACAAAAACCCTTTCATCCACCAAAACCTTTTTCATTTTTAACCCTTTATTTTAGTAACAAGTTCGGTTCTTCGTGAAAAAAAAAATTTGTGATAATGATGAAGCAAAAAGAAATAAACAAACAAGTTTATCAAAAATAACTTTGTTTGAATAGTGGCTTCATCAAAATAAAAAAAAATAATAAATAAAAAAAAAGGTCTTACGAAAACCGATGCTTTTTACGCCTTTCGCCCTTTTACTAACCACTAACCCAACCACCTACCTTTAACCCAAGCCTAACCCTTAACCCACAAAGTCCTCTTGATATTTACAAAGGTATATAAGTAAAAAGGAGGAGGATTGATTGCTTGGCAAGCCTATGGTAGGAGTAAGTTCCATGCCGCTCTCGAGTGTTTCACAAAAATACATCTTCGGCCGAGTGTTGAGTGATTCCCCGTGAGGTATGTGAACTTGTATATAAATAAAATTTTAAAAAGGCATGTTATGCCCAAATAAGTAATCTCTCTTATGAAAAGTTCAAAATAAATCATAACGAATAGGATTGTAAATAAATAAAAATAAAACCCAAAAAGATCTTGGAAATCCCGACACTCTACGACAAGCCCAAAACCTTCTCTTCTACCTATTCCATTTGGGAGTGTAAGCCACATATTAAAGAGTTTTGCTTGAGGACAAGCAAAAGTTCAAGTGTGGGGGTATTTGATGTGTGTAAAATGCAACATATAAATTACATCAATTGAGGCATAAAACTAACCCTTTTTTAGTGCTAATATTGGAAAAAGAGTATTTTTGTCTTCCTTTTGTATTTTCAGGATTGCTCAAAAACGCAAAAGAAGCAAAAAGACAGCTAAATCCAACATAAATACAAGAAAAGGAACATTAGTGGACTGCCCGAACCCTCAACGGCACCTTCCAAAAGCAAAATAGAGAAAACAGAAGACTGAACACGCCCCGTGCTCAGCCAGCACGGGGTCGTGCCCAAGAAGCAGCAGAAAAGACAAACCTATAGAAGCTTCTATTGCCCATCACGGGGCCGTGCTCAGCGGACACGGGGGCGTGTCGAAAGTACAGCAGGCGCATTTATTGTAATTGCGAATTACAATTAATGAGGAGAGAGAGTGTCAGACGGACACGGGGCCGTGCCCAGCGGACACGGGGCCGTGTCCAGCTCTCTGTTCAGCCTATAAATAGGAGTGCTTGGATTCATTTCATCTCATCCCTTGGCACACCACCTCTCTCACACTTCATCCACCACCCACCACCATCACAACACCATCATCCACCACCATCATCCATTGTCCATCGTAGAGTGTGTGAGTCGTCTCGGGATCCAAGATTGATCGTAAGAGTTCTTGACAATCAAGGCCATGTTTGCCTAAGTCTCTTACATCACTTGGTGAAGACAAAGTGTCTAGTATAATACTTTTTATTTCTAATCTTTTGCACTTTTTATTTGGTTTTGTATTAATGACTTTAATAACTAGTTACTTATGTTGAAGGTGATCTTTCCTTATCGTTTGTCCGTGGTGTCTTGGCATTATTTTACTGTCTATATAAAATAAAGGATTTTCACCATTCATATCTCCACGGTCTATATGGAGATATGTTGGCTACCTGGTAGGGGGTTAAGGGAACGGTTTGGTAAAGGTCTTGCCATTGTTCAGCGTTTAGAGGTCCTGCAATGGACCTGGGTCAAATTTAGTAGGACCTCCTTCAATACTTCACGGTATTGGATGGCGGGGGTCCAAACTCTTTGATCCCCTCATAAGTTAACTACTATTAATACTATAACCCGGCTATTTAGGACTGTATCCCTGCTGACTCAGACTACTTAGCCGAGGGTAACGTCACCGCCAAAAGCGGGGCCTACCACAATACTGCATTAATAACTTAATTCATTATCTTCCAATAATCCACCCTTTTAGGATTGTATCCCTGCTGACTCAAACTACTGGGGTGAGGGTAACGTCGCCTTCAAAAGAGGGGCCTACTACAATAACTAAGATAATCTCTTAATTATGTGCAAAAGTGCGGAAATAATCAAAGGTTATACTAGATACGAGTCGGAACCAAGTGATTCATCTTGTCTATCTGTTTTTATTTTTATTTTTATTTTCAGCATTTATTTTTCTTAGTTTAAAACATTTTTCTAAACTTTTATTTTGGTTAGACGTTGAGGATAAACCGGTACTAAAAGCTCTTGTGTCCTTGGACGACCTCGGTATCTTACCAACGCTATACTACACTCAACGATGGGTGCACTTGCCCATATGTGTGTTTAGTGTTAGTGAAATATCGTGTTTTATAAATTTAAAACTTGGCTAAAATAAGTGTTAAAAAGGGCTTAAAATATACACCTAATATATACGACACTTTATCGCACATCAGAAGTGCATGAGTTTGATTAGTTGCTTACGTGATACATGATGTCAACTACCACGCACTACGGAGTGTTGGATTTGCGTGCGAGTCATTACGAACCTAACTGATTATGTATACGTGTATATTATAGGATTTGACTGATTACTTTGAGCACATACTTAGCATACCGAGCAAACCAAGGTGAGTTCACACCCTTACTAAGGCATGGGATTCCCAGGGTTTGGGGAATGGGATTGAAGGAATAAGGTTGAATAGATTCGTACATACACTGATACTAGACTACCATACCATTGTCCTCGGTTGTGCAGGACACATACGTAAAACCTACGTATACTTATGCTACTCGCTATCCTCGGTTGTGAAGGATACTCACGTAAAACCTACGTGAACCTATACTTACTACTGCCTCGGTTGTGTCAGGCACTTACGTAAAACCTATGTAAACCCCCACGTACCCCTATCCTCGGTTGTGAAGGATACTTACGTAAATCCTACGTAAACTTGTACGTATTACTGTTCTCGGGATATGTAGAACACTTATGGTTGCGAATAGTCTAGTGGTTATACAACATGGGAAGCCCCCACAAATAGAACGTACTATCGGCCCAGTAGAGCCACATGTTACAAACGAACTTACCATTACGCATTTACTTTCGGTGAACTCGCTCAACTAGTTGTTGATCCTCTGTTACATGCCTTGCAGGTCGTTAGGTACATGGAGCTTGCACAGGGAGGAGCTGGTCGTTGTGGGCTTGGATCGTGATTGTGTGTTAAACACTTTATGACATTACATACTTATTTATGCTGAGTTTTATCTATACGCTTCCGCTAAACTTTGATATGATACTTATGTTTTGGAACACCTTTCATATGGATTGGTTTGGTTTAATACAATTACTTTTACTTTATACATTGTTCTATATGATTGGTGGCTTGATCCTGGTCAGTCACGCTCCCAAGCGGTGATACTCCGTAGGTGGATTTTGGGGGTGTGACAGATTGGTATCAGAGCCATTGGTTATAGAGAACTCGGTTTTAATAAGGGAAAGACGTTTTTATTAAAACCAGACTATAACCAGTACAGTGCTCAACGATCCACAACGACGCCTCACTCCACGTGCAAGACTCAACATCCTAGGTAATATGGTACATGTTTTATTGCCTACTTGCTAGAATTACATAGAACTTTGCTCATGGTATGCTTAGATATACATAACCCCTATTGCCTGAGAATACTTGTGTGTTCACTCTCTTCTGTCATCGCACTATTCGCGAACCTCTCTTACTTATGTTATCTTTGCTATGAAGATCATGGCTGGACGCATTAACATGACACAAGCCCAGTTTTTTTTTTTTTGGGTAAAGGTTTCACCCTGGTAAATTTTATATCACAACAAACGCCAAACAGAACAAGTGGGGGACAAAAACATCCACCAGTTCATATACCCGACATGCCAGGTATATGTACAACCAAACACAAACCAAACAACGAGAATTAAACAAAAATACAAATTAGCATCTACTTGCTAATCTGCATCACTATCTACTCCATAGCTCTTAGCCGATCCCTTCATATATCACAAGGCCACTTGGCAACTTCCAGTCACTAATAATTTGGTTCACTGAGGTTGAGTTCTTAAATTTTAGCGTTACCATCTTCAAACGGACCTCAGCAGTAATATCCTCAGCCACTTGGTTGGCTGGCCTCTTCCTATTAGTAAATAATCTAGCATTTCTTTCTTTCCAAACATGATACACTGTTGCTGCCACTAGCAGTCTACCAATAACATTTTTCGCCGCTTTTGATTTGGAAGTAGAGATTAAATGATCAAGGACACTCTCCCATTTATCCGAAATATGTTGCATAGATCCTAGCGGCTTGACCTTTTCCCACACTTGAGCCGAGTAAACACATTCAAAAAATAGGTGATTATGAGAATCAATACCATTTTGGCATAGTGAGCAACACATCAGCCGCAAATTGTACTCTCCACCAACCTCCCATTGCTTCAGCTTGTCTTGTGTCTTCAGCTTATTACGAATAACTAACCACAATAGAAACGCATGACGTGGTATACATTGTGAGAACCAAACCACATTATGCCACGGAACTGTATCTCCATGAAGACGAAGTGTTTCCCATACCGCCTTAGCTGAATAAGGCACCTCTTTACCCGCTTCAGTGATCCAGGTGACGGTATCACGCAAATTGGGTTGAAGGTTCGGAGGTTGCAGATTAATAAGGACCGGGTAAACATCTAACCAAGCCGCTGGCCACATCCATTGTCCGTCATTCACAACATCAGCCATTTTAGAGTGGATATAGAACCCAGCTTGCCGTATCATTCTAGGAGTGATAACATTCCCTATCGGATCAACATTTGACCATTTATCATACCATGCCGAAGTACTCATACCATCCCCTATCTTCGACCATATATTGTTGCGAATACTTGATCTAAGAGTCAAGATCTTCCTCCAACCCCAACTATTCCCTTGCTTCAGAGGAATATCCCAAAAACTTCTTTGTTTCAACTTATATGTATGAATCCACTTAACCCATAAGGATTCACGATTAGTGATAAGGCTCCAAACATGGAAGGTCATTAACGCTTTATTAACATCTTCAACTCGTTTGATTCCCAACCCACCTTCCCACCTTGGCCGACACACATCTTTCCAAGCAACTTTAGCCTTGCCTTTTCCCACCGAACCACTCTTCCAAAGGAAATCTCTCACTTTCTTTTCAAGGCCTTTAATGATACGTTTCGGCATAATGAATACCGATGCCCAATAAACGTGCATAGACGATAAAACTGACCTTATTAATTGCAGCCTTCCCGCAAAAGAAAGGAATTTGTTGCCCCAGTGAGTAATTCTACTCTCCATTCTTTCAAGAAGCACCTTGCAATCCTTGTACAATAACCTTGTAGATATTAGAGGAACCCCTAAGTATCGCACAGGAAGACACCCCTCCTTGAACGCTAGAAGATCAAGAATATTCTGTTTGACCTGGCTGTTTACATTTGCAAAATAAACAGTGCTCTTTGGAATACTAGGAACAAGACCCGACATGTTTTTGAACCTTTCTAGCGCATCGAGAACCACCTTAACCGATTTAACCTCTCCTCTAGCAAACATGATGTCACACCCCGACCGCGTAAAACAACAAATCGCGGCGGAAACATCGGGGCGTGTTGCAACAGAATTAATGTTTCATAACCATGGATACCAAAAAGTGTTTCGTTTTATTAAACATTGAATAATTACATCGTCTTGAAATCTAAATACACTATTTAAACATAGTCTATCATTGTTATTGAGTCACTAAGGCCTTGTCCAGTCCTATGTGAGCATGCATTTTATCAATCGATATCTTTCAACAATACCTGAAACATATGTGAAAACGAGGTCAGCAAAGAAATGCTGGCGAGTACATAGGTTTTGTAGGAGTGTCGAAATCATGGCTAGTTTAGACGTTGCAATACTTTATTTAAAAACCTTGTTTTGAAAAGAGTATAATATTGCAACTTAATTAACCAACTCAAATCAAGCGAGTTATAATTTGTAGAAACCTCGTAGCCATGACTCTTAACCCAAAAACATTTGTTTTAGTAAATTATTTGAAAACAATGATAAGTTCAGGTGATATGTATAAATAAGAGAATAATGCATGATTAAATGAATAACCATGTAAAATGAGTTTGTATAAGATAAGTTGTTTGTAAAACAATGTCTTGTGAAAAGTATGTTATTTGTATAAAATGTTATATGTATCAAACTGAAATGATTCAAATAACGCTACAATATGTAATACCATACAAACACTTATATATAGGAAGTACCAGCGGCGTATCCACCATGCTTGTATCATATTCCACACGCATCGTTACTTAATCACTTAATCCAAACCAAACCACCAAAGTAATGTTCATGCCCAAATGTAAATCATGTAATATGTATAACCAAAATAATATCGTATATCGCTTTGAAGCCAATCGTTTACCCAATCGTTAAAACATCGTGTGAAACCCAATCGTTACCCAATCGTTAAAACATCGTGTGAAAACCAATCGTAAATCGTTTAATTCGTTTTAGGTCGTGAAACCACTTATAAGGTCGTCTCGCTAATAACATTCAAACCTTCGTGACTCATCACTCGTCGCTTCTCGTTTTCGTATTAACAAACCTCCATAGGGTAAGTTAACAATTACAGATTCAGTCGCTACCTTCCATACCCACACATAACCACGGGTATAGTAAATAACGGGATTAGTCAGATCCTATGGTACCATAACCTAATACTGGTCGGCTTGATCATCGCTAATGAATGTCATTTGTTATGTAAACACAACCAACAAGTTTGTTCACTTTATGAAATCGTTATTAGTTTTGTATAAATCGCCTTAGTTGTTTTTGAAACCATCGTTATAACATCGAAAACATTTAGCACATATGAGTCACCCCAAAACAATTGAAAACAGTAAAATAGGGGCAGAATGTACTCGCCTGAGAATGCTTGGAGGTCTTGAACAACAACCAAACAAAGCTAGAGAGAGCACGGAATCAAACGGTACCTAATATAGGTAATTACATAAATAACCCGGACCTAAATCGGAAGACTGGGTAGCAGGAGGGTTTGTAAACCACATGAGTGTAGGAACTCATATGATATGGTTTAACAAAGCCTACATACCAAATGAAACTTAACCTAAGTATTATCGACCCATCGCGACCCATTAAGGTAACTTATGCTACTTTAACGCGTCGTGTGCGTGAAACGCGTTCGGACCGTCTAACTAGTCCTATGACAAGTGTTATATGCCTAGACATGTTACATAATCAGTTATGTGACAAAAGTTTAGGTTACATATGCTTAATTACCAATTATACATGAAAATGGTATTCTGGTAATTTACCTAAGGCATATAAACTACCTATCATACAACTACTTAAACGATGTGACCATAGGGTATAACCTCGGAAGGTTATTCCCTACCTACTATGGTCACCTAATGTATTTGGTCGGATCCTAATGATCGACCAAATGGGTCGAGTTCGAAGGTATAGGCGATTTATTAGATCGCCTACCCTACGACCCTAGACAACGTGGTAATCAGTGGCATAGTCCCAAGGGACTATGACCAACGTGATTACACTCACGTTGCGAAGTTCAAACGAACTTCGCATTGACCATTACTGGTCAATGCTGAAAGTCAAACAAAGTTTGACTTTCTGACTCGAAAAGCAATAAAATAAGGAAAAGAACGAAAGAATACTTACGAAGGGTCCCCGAATGCTAACCCAGATCAAAATAGCTCAGGTATGAAACGAAGGTTCCAACTTAGAGCTTTATTAATCAGATTTGTGGGTTTTGGGGTTGAGGGTGGATGGGTATTTATAGTATTCGGAGAACCGTTAAGATCGTTTCATGGAAAACGTGCCACGATCCAAGGCGTACACTTGTCGGGACCTTATGGTGGCTAAAAATCCATCCTTATCATCTGACTAGACTCATGGGAATGTGTGGTTGAGAATCGAACAGCTGGGACCCGCTGTTAAAAACATGGAATCTGGTCCAGAAGGGGGCTCGCGTGACGCTAAGGCCCGTCGCGTCACGCTAGGCCCCTGTTTTGGCAGATTTTGCAGAAATGGTCCCTGCACCTTGTTTAAGCGATTTTTGATGCGTTTGAACCCCGTTAACCTCATTTCAAGGCTCTAAAATGAAGTTAAAGTATAGGGAACTCAAAACATGCTCAAAAATATCTCCGATGTCGGTTCGTTTGGCCGTACGATCGCGATGTTCGCTTAATTACGACGGAATGCGCATAAGCGCGAAAAACGATCCAAATGACGCGACGAATGGATTTTTCTTATAGCGAACACTAAAATATAATGTAGTCATGCTTACATAAATTTTTGGATGTCCAGATGTATTCAGAACGTAGGTTATGCGCGAAAATGCAAACTTGTGCACTTTTTGACACTTTTAGTCCCTGAATGACACAAAAGTTTATTTTAGCACACCGAACCCCTCAAAGCCTATTTCTAAGCTATGTAAAGGATAGTTATGGTATGTTTAACTTATGGTCATGTTCCGGAATGTCTGTTATAGTTCAAATTGGCATACTTTCGCAGTTTGTCAAATTTAGTCCCTGTAAGCGAATTAGCTTGTTTTTGCCATACCAAAGCCTTCAAAACTTATTTCTAAGTTATGTAAGGGCTATTTAAGGTATGTTAAGCCTATGTCACTATTCCGGAGTGGTCGTTGGATTAAACTGGTTATATTTACGCATCAGAGCGCGTATAACCCTCCAGAAAGCGATTTAAAGCTTAAAATCAAACAAGAGTTTATGTGTGTAAAAGATACACATATTTTTACAAATCCCAAGTATGAAATATAATATTTCATTGGTTTGGTATTTGTTTGATGGCCGTGGAGGCACAGGTGTTACAGTCTCCCCTACTTTAGGAAATTTCGTCCCGAAATTTATTTAGAGGAAACTTGTGAGAGCTTGAGAACATGAAATTGAAAAGATCGAACAACATTGGTTAGGGTTCTTGAACTTCTAGTAACCTTAATAACATTATGTTTGCAATGTAAGAGGGACACTTATATACAAGTATATGAAGCGTCATTGGTGCGTCCACCGTACCTCCATTACATCGTTCTCATTTCGTTATTGTTGTCACTATCGGTTCTTACACATAATAAACCTTACTGGGTTTCTGTGCACTAAATTTCATAATTATGTACGCGTCCATAATTAGACAATTCCTTGCATAGTCCACACAGTCTATTTTATAATGTGTAGGGTAAAACCAAATGAACAATCCTGTGATGAGCGTGACTTAGACCGCCATAGAGTCCTTTAGACTAAATCAATAAATGATTTAAATAGACTATCAAGGAGTCTGTCCAGCTACATCACTAGATGTCGTTCTTTAACCAAATTGTGAATCAATCTTTTTGATTAGACCACTAAAGGGTCTCTTATGAATCATTGAGCAGTACTATCTAATCCAAGGGTCTTAACTATTACATAGAAGCCCATTAAGGATTGAAGGTAGTACCTTTTGAATATCCTGCTACGAATCTCTCATATGAAGATATGAAAGATCCTGCGAGGATTTGGATAACGAATATCCAGAGTATTAAAAGCACAAAAATGCAGACAAGAAAACATGAGATGAATAAACACATAGTCACATAATTGTATAATCGTTTAATCGCAAAATCGTTTAATTTGTTATCTTTGGACATGGGTATTTAAAGCATACTAGGAATCCAATCCGTGGATTTCACTTGACACTTTAAATATTTTCAAGAATTTAACTATGAAAATAGGAAGATCTAAAAAGGAATTCGGCTTGTCCTAATTGAGTTGTAATGTACATATTAAGGTGTACAAGGAATCCAATCAGGCTCCGAAATCAACGAAGGTGTTGATCGTGGTCGGCTCGGGACTTTGAATAGATCAAGATGTCATCAATAAAAACAATGACGAACTGATCCAAATAAGGCTTGCAGACCCTATTTATTAAGTCCATGAAGATGGCTGGAGCATTTGTCAAACCAAAAGGTATGACTGTAAACTCGTAATGGCCATACTTCGTGCAGAAAACCGTTTTGGGAACATCTTCTTCGAGAATACGAAGTTGATGATACCAAGAACGCAAATCGATCTTGGAAAAACATGAAGTACCCTGCAGATTATCGGATCATTGATTTAAGGTAGGGAATATCGATTCTTGATGGTAAGCTTACTAGGCTTACGTTAATCGATATATATTTGAAAAGATCCATTTTTTTCTTTTCACAAAGAGAACAGGAGTTTCTCCAAGGTGAAAAGTTCGGACGGATGAATCCTTTATCAGACAACTCTTGAAGCTGTTTTGATAATTCTTGCATCTCGAACGGTACAAGACGATAAGCTACTCTTAGATTTAAAAGAAACGAGTGTTTGAGGTTCTTAAGGAGATCACAAGTGATCATAAAAATGACAGAACCACACGAGTAGTTTTGTCTTTGTGTTAACATCATAAGGTTGGATCAAACATTCAAACAATTGCATTAGTTAAAAATAAAAACCACAAATTTTTTATTTATATAGCAACCGCATTGTCTTTAAATGTTATAAGATAACAACCAGAGGAAATACAAAATACTAAAAGTTCACTTCTTCATCATCGATTGCCTCATTGATGTTAAACACTCGACCACGTGCTGGATTCACATTGACGTGAACGTTCGCATTCGGGTTTGCGTGAGCATTTGCATTCACCAGTCTCGGACAGTTGGGGCGGAAATGACCAAACTCTCCGCAGTTGAAACATGAACCCAGTGGGAATCTCGCAGCATTCCCTTGAACTGGAGCTTGAACCTGAGCAGCCTGATTTTGTCTCAGACGACAAGTATTGGCTAAATGCCCAAGTCTACCACACGTTGTGCATTTCTTGCAATCTTGTTGTGCAACGTGATGACCGTTGCAACGGGCACAATGTGGTGCGGTACCAGCATATGCCTTCTTTGCATGTGGCTGAGCCGGTGGATTCTGCAGGTTCTAAGCAGTCTGTGCTGTAACAGCAAAATTTTGGGCACCCTTCCGCTTCTTCGATTTCTTCGACGTCTCACCTTCCTTACCCTTCCCCTTATCCTTCTTCTTGTCCTTTCCAGAATCGGTTGCCTTCTTTTTATCACCCTTGCGGGTGAGTTTACCCTTTCTGACTTGAGACTCAGTCAGGGTAGCTGACAACTCGATTGCTTGACGAAGGGTGGTAGGATTAACACCGATCAAAATATCCATAATAGAATCGGGTAAACCATCTATGTATCTCTCGATCGCTTTTTCCAGAGGGGTAACCATGGTGGGACACAATAGACTGAGTTCTTCAAAACGATCCGTGTACGCACGGTGTTCAGCCCCATCTTGCTTTAAGTCGTCAAACTCTCGTTCCAAAACTCGAATCTCGTGACGGGGACAAAACTCCTTCATCATGAGAGCCCGAAGCTCTGCCCATGTTTGTGCCAACGCCACTTCGGCACCCCTATCTCGCATAACACCATTCCACCAAGTAAGCGCTCGCTTTTCAAACACACTCGAAGCAAATTCCACCTTACGCGCATCCTGACACTGCACATGTCTGAATGTGCTCTCGATACTCTCAAACCACTGCAGGAGCGCAGTTGCTCCTTGAGTCCCAGAAAACTTTTGTGGCTTCACAGAATTGAAGTTCTTGAAATTACACGGTGCATTATTGTTGTTGTTGTTGCCGTTGTTGTACATCTCGTGGACTTGGGTTACAACACCGGGAACCACAGCAGCCACCTGTTGAGAGATCAGGGCTGCTAGTTCTTCAATAGTAAAAGTCCGAGTATCGGTTCGGGTATCGCGTCGAGGAGGCATTGTCTGACAAGGAAACGAGTGAGAGAGTTAGACGAAAAGAATGAGATGAAACAAATCTGATGAAAGCAAGGATAGTGGTCATTTGTTTGTTACTACAAAGCAACAAACGACCTCGGTGATTTAATCAAAGTAAATAGGTCAAAAATAATGTATCGCGAAGACATGCTCGCCTATAAGTGAACACTCATCCCAAGAATTCCCAGGTAAGCACAACTGGTCTCGCGTCTGATGAGATGTATACGAAGTGCTTGCCTAGACAGAAAACCCAGAATACAGGCATTCACCCTTCCAGTTTGCACGTGTTCACATTATCTAAGACCCAAAACCTTGACGAGATTTTGAAAACTCAAAGGGGTTCAAAACCATATAATAGAGAGTTCAAAACCTTACAATAGAGGGTTCAAAACCTTGTAATCAATCATCCTAGAACAGATGATTAGTTTTCAAAGCGGTTTTGAAATTTATGTTCTTGTTGTGGTCGTCGCCTAAGGATAGGTGACGGTATTGTTTTATGACTAGACGCAAGTAAACTCGCGTTAGGGTCCTAGAAAGGTTATAGACTAGGTCAAAGCATTACTAATTACTAATAACCTAATTCCCTATAACCATTGGCTCTGATACCATCTTTTCTGTCACACCCCGACCGCGTAAAACAACAAATCGCGGCGGAAACATCGGGGCGTGTTGCAACAGAATTAATGTTTCATAACCATGGATACCAAAAAGTGTTTCGTTTTATTAAACATTGAATAATTACATCGTCTTGAAATCTAAATACACTATTTAAACATAGTCTATCATTGTTATTGAGTCACTAAGGCCTTGTCCAGTCCTATGTGAGCATGCATTTTATCAATCGATATCTTTCAACAATACCTGAAACATATGTGAAAACGAGGTCAGCAAAGAAATGCTGGCGAGTACATAGGTTTTGTAGGAGTGTCGAAATCATGGCTAGTTTAGACGTTGCAATACTTTATTTAAAAACCTTGTTTTGAAAAGAGTATAATATTGCAACTTAATTAACCAACTCAAATCAAGCGAGTTATAATTTGTAGAAACCTCGTAGCCATGACTCTTAACCCAAAAACATTTGTTTTAGTAAATTATTTGAAAACAATGATAAGTTCAGGTGATATGTATAAATAAGAGAATAATGCATGATTAAATGAATAACCATGTAAAATGAGTTTGTATAAGATAAGTTGTTTGTAAAACAATGTCTTGTGAAAAGTATGTTATTTGTATAAAATGTTATATGTATCAAACTGAAATGATTCAAATAACGCTACAATATGTAATACCATACAAACACTTATATATAGGAAGTACCAGCGGCGTATCCACCATGCTTGTATCATATTCCACACGCATCGTTACTTAATCACTTAATCCAAACCAAACCACCAAAGTAATGTTCATGCCCAAATGTAAATCATGTAATATGTATAACCAAAATAATATCGTATATCGCTTTGAAGCCAATCGTTTACCCAATCGTTAAAACATCGTGTGAAACCCAATCGTTACCCAATCGTTAAAACATCGTGTGAAAACCAATCGTAAATCGTTTAATTCGTTTTAGGTCGTGAAACCACTTATAAGGTCGTCTCGCTAATAACATTCAAACCTTCGTGACTCATCACTCGTCGCTTCTCGTTTTCGTATTAACAAACCTCCATAGGGTAAGTTAACAATTACAGATTCAGTCGCTACCTACCATACCCACACATAACCACGGGTATAGTAAATAACGGGATTAGTCAGATCCTATGGTACCATAACCTAATACTGGTCGGCTTGATCATCGCTAATGAATGTCATTTGTTATGTAAACACAACCAACAAGTTTGTTCACTTTATGAAATCGTTATTAGTTTTGTATAAATCGCCTTAGTTGTTTTTGAAACCATCGTTATAACATCGAAAACATTTAGCACATATGAGTCACCCCAAAACAATTGAAAACAGTAAAATAGGGGCAGAATGTACTCGCCTGAGAATGCTTGGAGGTCTTGAACAACAACCAAACAAAGCTAGAGAGAGCACGGAATCAAACGGTACCTAATATAGGTAATTACATAAATAACCCGGACCTAAATCGGAAGACTGGGTAGCAGGAGGGTTTGTAAACCACATGAGTGTAGGAACTCATATGATATGGTTTAACAAAGCCTACATACCAAATGAAACTTAACCTAAGTATTATCGACCCATCGCGACCCATTAAGGTAACTTATGCTACTTTAACGCGTCGTGTGCGTGAAACGCGTTCGGACCGTCTAACTAGTCCTATGACAAGTGTTATATGCCTAGACATGTTACATAATCAGTTATGTGACAAAAGTTTAGGTTACATATGCTTAATTACCAATTATACATGAAAAGGGTATTCTGGTAATTTACCTAAGGCATATAAACTACCTATCATACAACTACTTAAACGATGTGACCATAGGGTATAACCTCGGAAGGTTATTCCCTACCTACTATGGTCACCTAATGTATTTGGTCGGATCCTAATGATCGACCAAATGGGTCGAGTTCGAAGGTATAGGCGATTTATTAGATCGCCTACCCTACGACCCTAGACAACGTGGTAATCAGTGGCATAGTCCCAAGGGACTATGACCAACGTGATTACACTCACGTTGCGAAGTTCAAACGAACTTCGCATTGACCATTACTGGTCAATGCTGAAAGTCAAACAAAGTTTGACTTTCTGACTCGAAAAGCAATAAAATAAGGAAAAGAACGAAAGAATACTTACGAAGGGTCCCCGAATGCTAACCCAGATCAAAATAGCTCAGGTATGAAACGAAGGTTCCAACTTAGAGCTTTATTAATCAGATTTGTGGGTTTTGGGGTTGAGGGTGGATGGGTATTTATAGTATTCGGAGAACCGTTAAGATCGTTTCATGGAAAACGTGCCACGATCCAAGGCGTACACTTGTCGGGACCTTATGGTGGCTAAAAATCCATCCTTATCATCTGACTAGACTCATGGGAATGTGTGGTTGAGAATCGAACAGCTGGGACCCGCTGTTAAAAACATGGAATCTGGTCCAGAAGGGGGCTCGCGTGACGCTAAGGCCCGTCGCGTCACGCTAGGCCCCTGTTTTGGCAGATTTTGCAGAAATGGTCCCTGCACCTTGTTTAAGCGATTTTTGATGCGTTTGAACCCCGTTAATCTCATTTCAAGGCTCTAAAATGAAGTTAAAGTATAGGGAACTCAAAACATGCTCAAAAATATCTCCGATGTCGGTTCGTTTGGCCGTACGATCGCGATGTTCGCTTAATTACGACGGAATGCGCATAAGCGCGAAAAACGATCCAAATGACGCGACGAATGGATTTTTCTTATAGCGAACACTAAAATATAATGTAGTCATGCTTACATAAATTTTTGGATGTCCAGATGTATTCAGAACGTAGGTTATGCGCGAAAATGCAAACTTGTGCACTTTTTGACACTTTTAGTCCCTGAATGACACAAAAGTTTATTTTAGCACACCGAACCCCTCAAAGCCTATTTCTAAGCTATGTAAAGGATAGTTATGGTATGTTTAACTTATGGTCATGTTCCGGAATGTCTGTTATAGTTCAAATTGGCATACTTTCGCAGTTTGTCAAATTTAGTCCCTGTAAGCGAATTAGCTTGTTTTTGCCATACCAAAGCCTTCAAAACTTATTTCTAAGTTATGTAAGGGCTATTTAAGGTATGTTAAGCCTATGTCACTATTCCGGAGTGGTCGTTGGATTAAACTGGTTATATTTACGCATCAGAGCGCGTATAACCCTCCAGAAAGCGATTTAAAGCTTAAAATCAAACAAGAGTTTATGTGTGTAAAAGATACACATATTTTTACAAATCCCAAGTATGAAATATAATATTTCATTGGTTTGGTATTTGTTTGATGGCCGTGGAGGCACAGGTGTTACACATGAGAAGATCATCCGCAAAACAAAGGCTCACAATTCTTTGCTTGTCACATTTATTATGAAATCTAAAATTGATAGATGATGCCACCATGTGATCAAGCTGAAGGGTTAGGACTTCCATCACTAACGTAAATAAATACGGGGACATTGGGTCCCCTTGCCTTAATCCCCTTTGACCTTTGAAGAAGCCATTCAGATTACCATTAATACTCAAGGAAAACGTGGTAGTCGAGACACACGTCATAATCCATTTAATCATACGTTCATGGAATCCAAACCCGTTGATAGCATGTTTTAAAAAATCCCAATCCACTGTATCATAAGCCTTTTGAATATCGATTTTAAATGCACATCTGGGTGGCCCTGCGTTTCTATGATAATTATGCATTAGTTCTTGCGTAAGCATAATATTATCCGAAATACGCCTTCCCGGAATGAACGCCGATTGATTTATGCTAACCAGGTCTTGTAAACCATTCTTTATTCGCATTGTAATAATTTTGCTTACACACTTGTAAATGGTGTTGCAACAAGATATCGGCCTATAATCCGTTACATATTCAGGCGTAGAGACCTTTGGAATTAGAGCAATAATAGTGTGATTTACCTCTTTCAGTAGCTTTCCATTCCTGAAAAACTCCCTCACTGCACGGCACACATCATCACCAACTATACTCCATGCTTTTTTATAGAAGACTGATGTGAACCCATCAGGTCCAGGCGCTTTGTTGTCTCCTATACCAAACATAGCATTCTTTATTTCCTCATCCGAAATTGCCACTACCATAGCTTGTGCTTTTGGCCCGGTTAACTTTTTAACAAACAAATCAGCCGATGGTCTCTCCAAGTTATTAGCCTTTAGACCAAGAAACTTTTCATAGTATTCCAGGAAAGCTTTTGACGCCTCAGCACCTCCATATTGGGTACCATTAGTATCTTTAATAATCTCAATTCTACTCCGGTGGTTTTTGTTCTTAACTGAATTATGGAAGAAAGCTGAATTTGAATCACCCGCCCCTAGCCATTCAACTTTAGCTTTTTGTTTAAGGAAGCTTTCCTCATCAGCAGAAGCATCATTAAAAGCTTTAAATATAACAGCCTCCTTTTGCCGAAGCACATCATTACTCGGGTCACTATCCAGCTCAATCTGCACATCGTCCAGCTCCTTGCGCAGCCTAGCCACTTCTTTATGGAGATTTCCTTGGTCACGAAGAAGCTTCCTTAATGGAGGTTTTAGTTTTTTCATTTTCGTTACTAGCTTGAACATTTGGCAGCCCTCAATATCCTCTTCCCACTCTTTGTTTACCACTTCCATAAATCCTTCTTTACTAGCAATGAAATTAGGAAACTTGAACGGTTTCGGCTTCTCCTTTAACACCGACGGCATCTTTAGAATACAAGGTGAGTGGTTCGATATTCTGTTGGGATGGAAAACCGCACATGCTGCTGGATATAAATCTATGAAGTGCACATTGGCCATAACTCTATCAATTTTCTTTATAATTCCCACACCCTTCTTCGGTTTTTGCTTCCAAGTGTAATGAACCCCAGTGCTATTGACATCAAAGACTTCCAGCTCGTCCACACATTCTTTAAAATCTCGCATTCCCGTATTCACTTTGGACGACCCAAACAAGTTATCTTCTAGATTCAAAGAAGAGTTAAAATCCCCTAGCATTACCCATGGTTTATCATGGACTAAAGCTTTATGTTGTCGAAGACTCTCCCATAAATCACGTCTATGTTTATAGTAATTGTCCGCATAAATAAAAGAGCAAAACAAGATTTTGGACTCCCTTTTAAACTTGATTTGAGCATGAATAACTTGACTCGTTTGATCCAACACCATCACATCTACTTCTGCAGTGTTCCATCCCAGAATGATTCTAGTACCCTTTGGACAGCAATTACCATTGGAAGTCCAATCCCAAGTCCTCCAAATCTTACTACACACATTAGAAAGATTGCTAATATCGACATGTGATTCAATAATGGCACAAATCTGGAGCCGGTTTTCTACAATAACTTGCCGAACCTCTTTTTGTTTCAGAGGGCGGTTCAACCCCCTTATATTCCAGGAAGCTATGCTAAACATTGGAAACATTCTCACCGGGAGTGCTTGCCCCCTCAGAATTTTTTACTTCTCCCACCAAAGATTGAATCGTTTCATTATACACCTCTTCCACTTCATCGTCATCCGATTTATCATTTTCCTCCGACTGCTTATCATTTTTAGACACATTCCTTTGCTTTTCCGCTATTTCACTCTCATTCTTTTGAATCATGTTTTCCACATCCCCACTCAACAATTCAAATTTGTTACTAGTTTTGATCTGATTCTCCGGTTCCACTGGCACCACAACCGTCACTTTTTCCATCTCATCTATCATATTAATAATTCTTGGCTCACGCTTTGTGTTCTTAGGAACCGGCCTATACTCAAACTTCGTCCCTTGTTTCTTCGTCGGGAAACCATATTTAGCCTTATTTTTCTTCTTAACCACCTCATACCCATCTTCCAGCTTTCTATCTTCCTCTTGTGTTTGTTTGATTTGCTGTTTAGGGCATTTCGAGTCTGAATGACCAAACACTTTACATAAGCTACACCTAGGCGGCTGCCACTCATATTCGACCTTGACCAAACTTTTTGCAAATCCTTCCTCGTCCTCCAACGGAACAGCCACCATAACATTTTCCTTTAGTTCATGTTCAGCATTTACTTCAATCAAAGCTCTAGCGTAGCTGCTTCTGCCCCACGAGTCATTACACATCGTTGCCGTATAGGAGTCTAGCATTCTTGGTTTACCCACCTTTGTGGCGATCATGCTTAATCCATCCTCTGAAAACGCTGCTATAGGCACATCATGCAATTTCACCCAAACTGGTATTGATGTTAAGTCTTCTTTTACCAGCTTTGCAGACGGTTTCCAAATATTAAGTACAAGCGGCAAGTTCCTTATTAACCATGGTCCCTCCTCCATAACTCTATCCATTCCTTCTTTAGAGTTGAATTTGAAGAAAAAGAAGCCGTTAGCGTTCATCATAGTCTTACTAATTCCATACTTTGCCCACGTATTTTTAACATAGTTTTCAACAATTGGAAACGCCAATCTTTTCCCCATAAAGTACCCGTAAAGTGTGTTAGTAAACCGGTCCTGTACCTTTTTCACTGAAGCCATCGGTATCACCACATCAGCCCCTTCAACAGACGTTGTTGAGTTTAAAACTCGGAAATTAACCTTGTTTCTAATTGTGCCCGTTTCAATCACACTAGCATATGACCTCTTGCGTTGTACTGCTTCCATATTAGAATTCCCCAGCACATTCACTTGATCAATACTACCAGTCAATATATCATCATATACTCCCATATCCGGTTGCCCCCCCACGTGTTTTGATTGAAGACCATTCTGAGACTTGGAAACTGTATGATTAAGGTCCCCAATCCCCGTAAAATCAAGGTTCACAGGTACATGATCAGCCTTTAGGTTGTTCATGAATGATGTATTATTCGTTGAATAAATACCCCTCCTAGGGAGTAGCGGATTACCTTCAATGTTTGTTACCCTAAGTCCAATCCCACGAACTGGAGCTGTTCCTGGGGTTGATTCGGCTTCGTCATCCAGTTTATTGCTTCCATCCCCATCATAAAGTTCAACTCTCTCCATAATCACGAAGCAGTCACACCATGCAACAAGAAACCACGTAAACCCAGGCACCAAAGAACACAGCAAAAGAAAACCCTAAATCTAGCAAAAACCCTAACCCAAAAGTCGTCACGAAATCAAATAGAGCACCCGATCAATCAAGGTTACTGCCTCACCAGTAGGACCGAAAGACCCAATACGCTATCCAATCAGATCAGACTTAGAGATTAAAGCCGGCAAAACAGAAACGAATAAACCCAAGAAAACAACGAAACAAAAAAAATGTTAACGAGTTCGTTACAAGAGTTTGATGAATCAAATCTTGATTACAGACTGTTATACACCTTAGATTCGAAGAATTCAAGGATCCATGGAAGTAAAATCGCCTGCTAGAGAGATAGAATTAGGGTTTTACTTTTTAAAAAAGGCTATGACACAAGCCCAGTTGACAGCTCTTATCAATGAACAAGTTGCTGCGGCACTTGCAGCTGCAAACGCAGGAGGTATACCCTGCAGTCGTAACTCATCCTAGGATCTTTAGATCCTACGTTCCTAAACAACTCTTGTGTTTAACTTTATTCTGTTCTTACACATCAGGTCAACCCGTTCAGCAACCTGTGTGTACTTTCAAGACTTTCATGGACTGTCGTCCTAGCACATTCAGTGGCACGGAAGGAGCAGTTGGACTCCTCCACTGGTTTGAAAAGCTTGAGTCAGTATTCGAAATGTGTGAATGCCCTGAGGCACGCAGGGTGAAGTATGCTACCGGTACTCTCGAGGGTTTAGCCCTCACATGGTGGAAAGCTCAGGTCCAAATGCTGGGGTTGGTTGCTGCTAACGCCACCCCATGGAACAACTTCAAAGAGATGATCAAGGAGGAATACTGCAGTCGTGACGACATTCTTAAGCTAGAAGTCGAGTTCTTCCATCTCAAGATGACGGGGTCAGAAATTGAGGCGTTTACAAAGAGATCTAATGAGCTTGCATTACTGTGTCCTACTATGGTGGACCCCCCAATTAAGCGTATCGAACTTTATCTTCAGGGTCTAGTGCCAGAGATCCAAAGTCATGTAACTTCAGCAAACCTTGCCACCTACCAGCAGGTTGTTCAGTTGGCTCACCGTCTCACTGATCAGGCGGTGGAGCAGAACAGGTTGCCTAAACGTCTCAGCGCTACTACTACCGCTACCACTTAAGCTACTCCTGCTACTCCTAGTGATAACAAGAGAAAAATGGGAGGGGGATTCCAGCAAAGGTTCAGCTACAGTTCAGTCACAGGTTCAGCAGCGAAAGACTGACAGTTATCAGAGTCCCAGTCAGTACTCTTCAGGTAGCCACAGGCAGGGCGGATATCGAGGAAACCTCCCAAAGTGTAACACCTGTAACAGACATCACAGTGGCCAGTGTAACAAGGGTCGCTGCCAAAGATGCCTCAAGTTGGGTCATGAGGCCAAGGATTGTCGGAGCCCTCGGCCTGCGAATCAGAATCAGCAGCAGCCACCAGCACAGCAGAATCAGCAACAGGGCAACAGGGGATGTTTTCATTGTGGTGCTGAAGGTCACTTCAAAAGGCACTGTCCTCAGCTAAACAGGAACCAGAACAACAACAACAACAATAATAACAACAATCAGGGCAATGGCAACAACAACAACGGGGGAAACAACAACAACGGCAATGAAGCAAGGGGTCGTGCATTTGTGTTGGGGCAGGGTGATGCCAGAAATGATCCCAACGTCGTTATGGGTAAGTTTCTTCTTGACGATATTTATGTTACTGTTTTGTTTGATTCGGGTGCGGATACAAGTTATATGTCTTTGAAAATGAGTAAATTGTTAAAACGTACATCAACACCCCTAAACACCAAACACGTCGTAGAACTAGCAAATGGTAAAAGTGTAGAAGCCACGCATATAGTCAAGGGTTGTAACATCGTTCTAGCGGGTCAGACCTTCTCGATCGACCTCATTCCCATAGTTCTGGGTAGTTTCGACATTGTCATCGGCATGGATTGGTTATCCAAGCAGCAGGCAGAGATCCTTTGTAAGGAAAAGATCATTCGTATTCCTCGTTTGGGTAAAGAATCTCTCGAAGTTCAAGGCGACAAGAGTGGTGCTGTGGTTGGCATCATCTCTTTCTTGAAGGCTCAGAAATGTTTACGAAAGGGTCACACTGCCATTTTGGCACTAGTTACTGATGCAGCTACGAAAGAGAATAGAATAGAGGATATTCCAGTTGTGCGCGAATTTCCTCAAGTGTTTCCAGAAGATTTACCTGGTCTACAGCCTCATCGCCAGGTCGAGTTTCAAATCGAGCTAGCTCCAGGAGCAGCACCTATAGCTCACGCACCATATCGTTTAGCTCCAACTGAACTGGAAGAACTGTCTAAGCAACTACAAGAGCTCTTGAATAAGGGCTTCATTCGTCCAAGCTCTTCGCCTTGGGGAGCTCCAGTACTATTCGTGAAAAAGAAGGATGGCACTTTCAGGATGTGCATAGACTACCGCGAACTGAACAAGGTCATAGTGAAGAACCGTTATCCTCTTCCTCGTATTGACGACTTATTCGACCAGTTGCAGGGGTCGAGTTACTACTCCAAGATTGATCTAAGGTCAGGGTACCATCAACTGAGAGTCCGGGATGAGGACGTCTCCAAAACAACATTCAGAACTCGCTACGGCCATTACGAGTTTCTGGTCATGCCATTCGGGCTAACGAACGCGCCTGCGATTTTCATGGACCTTATGAACAGGGTGTGCAAACCTTATCTTGACAAGTTTGTTATTGTTTTCATTGACGACATCCTGATCTACTCGAAGAGTCGGGAGGAACACGAGCCGCACTTACGGCTTATTTTGGAACTCCTTCGAACGGAACAGCTATACGCCAAGTTTTCGAAATGCGACTTCTGGCTTCGTGAAGTCCACTTTCTAGGCCACGTGGTAAACAAGGATGGGATTCATGTTGATCCATCCAAAGTAGATTCGATCAAGAACTGGCCTGCACCTCGCACACCAACAGAAATACGCCAATTCTTGGGTTTGGCGGGTTATTACAGACGGTTCATCAAAGACTTCTCAAAGATTGCACAGCCGCTCACATTACTGACACAGAAAGGTGTTGTTTATCGTTCGGGTAATACACAGGAAACAGCATTTCAGCACTTAAAGGATAGACTTTGTAGCGCACCTATCCTCTCATTGCCTGAAGGCATGGACGATTTTGTAGTCTACTGCGACGCGTCTATCCAGGGACTTGGATGTGTGTTGATGCAGCGGGATAAAGTCATTACACCACACACGATTTAGAGCTGGGAGCTGTTGTTTTTGCGCTCAAGATATGGCGACATTACCTGTATGGCACTAAATGCACCATCTACACCGATCACAGGAGTCTCGAGCATATTTTCAAGCAGAAAGAATTGAACATGCGACAACGTAGATGGGTTGAGCTACTGAACGATTACGAGTGTGCCATAAAGTACCATCCGGGCAAAGCCAATGTGGTGGCCGACGCCCTCAGTCGAAAAGATACTGCACCTAGGCGTGTACGAGCGTTGCAACTCACTATTCAGTCTAGTCTTCCTTCTCAGATACGAGATGCTCAGGTAGAAGCATTGAAACCAGAAAACGTCAGGGCTCACGGCCCTTGGCCCCGGTTCGACCCGGTCCAGAGCCGCGAGGCAGGAAATCCCGTGGTATTTAATTTAGTGACAGCGGAAGACTTTTTAACCAGGATCAATTATTAATAAAACTGCTCGTTTATATATATAATATAGGGATAATTCCCATAATTTACAAACACTTGATTTCACTAGGAAATCCTTTATCTCTTTAAAACATGTTTCTTTATTTATTTATATTGAGCCACTTTCTAAGCTTGTAGTGCTACTCGGCACTTTTCCTTTGCTCACAACAGATCACCTGAAACATGTTTGAAAAAGGTTTTGTCAGCGGGAAATACTGAGTGAATCATTCGGTTTTAGTAAAACATCCTGTTTATTATAATGTACAGTATTAAGAGCGATTACAATTGCCTCATCTTTTAAATTAACTGATCCAGTTGTCACTTTACCGGACTGTGACTGTGGACATATCACTTGTAGGGTCCTTTCACCCCAAGTGATAAATAATTAGTAGCTATGTGCACATCCCCCCACATACTGGCAGTAATTTCAGATAACAAAGACTTAATCCCTGTAACTATAATTTTGATAAAAACATGCTTTTGAAAAGTATTTTGATAAAAAGAGAATGACTCACATTGTAGATTTAACGAGCAGAATATAAGCCTACTGATTAGCCTTGATTAACCTAATTTAATTAACAATGCACACACAATCAGTTAGTAACTAATACAATAGTTACGACAATTCACGAGATTAAACCTTCACATCAATTGTTTAGTGCAATACTTAACAATTCAGTGGATTCACAACGAATGACAGAGTATAGTCCGAATTCGAGCAGTACTCAAACATTCAAGTCGAAATCACAATGAATTAATAAAGTATAATCTCAATTAGAGAGGTACTTAAACAATCGTTGGATAGTTATAATCGATCGGACGTTGAATCGTAATAGCGATCGAGTTAATACCCTGATTGTGGCGTCGATTAGTGCACTGTGTGTGTTAATTGTAGTATACAGAACGTAAATTCGATTTCTGGACAGAATTCCTTCGTCGATTTTATGCCAAATTTCAAGTCCCAATGTCTGCTATTTATAGCCAAATTTTGAGATGCCCTGCGCATCGTAGGCCAAACATCCCCTACGCACCGTATGGGATTTTTAACTGGCTGCGCATCGTAGGCAATAAAGCCCTACGATGCGTATGGGTTGAAAAATAGGGTTATAGACTAGCCACGTCTGGGACTAGCTATGCTGAATCAGTACATTCGAATTTTATGCATTTTACAACGAATTTTAAAGGATAATTATCAACTAGGGTTTACCCCCTTTGAGTTTTAGGGGCCCTAATCCTGATTCTGAAAATTATGAAAATTTCAGGGTTTGTTCAGAATCACTTGGGTTTCTCAATTAGGGTTTCCTATTGACCAAATTAAAATAATAACTAGGACTTTTGATGAGAGTTGTTACATTCTTCCCACCTTATTTTAAATCTCGTCCTCGAGATTTATTGGAATAAATGAGGATACTTTTTCTTCATTTCTGATTCCAGCTCCCAAGTGTATTCAGCTCCTCTTTTTGAATCCCATCTAACTTTGACTAAAACTAGTCTTTTATGTTTGAGAAACTTGATCTTTCGATCCTCAATTTGAAGAGGTTTCTCTACAAATTTCAGCTTTTCGTTTACCTCTATTTCTTGAAGAGGCACTACCAAAGATTCATCTGATAAACATTTCTTGAGATTGGATACATGAAATACATCATGTACTCCAGCTAATTCTTCTGGTAGTTGTAAACGATAAGCAAGTAATCCTATACGTTGGATCACTGAAAATGGTCCTACGTACCTTGGACTTAGCTTTCCTTTATTACCGAATCGAACAACTCCTTTCCAAGGAGAAACTTTTAATAGTACTTTATCTCCTACTTGGAATTCTATTGGTTTGCGTCGATTATCTGCACAACTCTTCTGGCGATCTCGAGCAGTCTTCAACCTTTCTTTGATTTGAGTAATCTTGTCAGTCGTCTCTTGCACTATTTCAGGTCCTGACAATTGACTTTCTCCTATTTCTGCCCAACAAACTGGAGTTCTACACTTTCTTCCATAAAGTGCCTCAAATGGAGCAGTTTCAATACTTGAATGATAACTATTATTATAGGAGAATTCAATTAATGGTAAATGATCATCCCAACATCCACCAAAATCAATTACACATGCTCGGAGCATGTCTTCCAGTGTTTGTATTGTCCTTTCACTTTGTCCGTCTGTTTGAGGATGATATGCAGTGCTTAATTTTAGTCGAGTTCCCATTGCTTGCTGGAAACTTTTTCAGAAATGAGAAGTGAAACGACTATCTCTATCTGAAACAATGGAGAGTGGGACTCCATGTAAAGATACTACTTCGTCTACGTACAACTTGGCTAACCTTTCCATACTAAAGGTTTCCTTCATTGGTAGAAAATGAGCTGATTTGGTTAATCGATCCACAATTACCCAAATCGCATCATTACCTTTTCTGGTCTTGGGTAACTTAGTAACAAAATCCATTGTTATAAGTTCCCATTTCCATACAGGCATTTCCAATTGTTGTAGTAAACCTGAGGGTTTCTGGTGTTCTGCCTTAGCTTGTGAACAAGTAAGACACTTAGATACATATTTTGCTATATCTTTCTTCATTCCTATCCACCAGAAATTCTTTCTTAAATCTTGGTACATCTTATTGTTTCCAGGGTGCATAGTATACCTAGATTTATGAGCTTCTTCTAAAATTTTATTTCTTAACTCTCCTTGTTTAGGTACCCAAATTCTTTTCTTATGGAATCTCCAAATTCCATCATTTCCTTGCTCTAGTTCTTTTATATAACCTTTCATTCCTTCAGCATCGTCCTTGATTGCTGTTTCTTGAATGTTCTTTAATTGTTCTATTAAATCTACTTGTAGATTTAATCTAAGAGCACGGACTCGCTTTTGTTTTTCATGATACTTACGACTTAAGGCATCTGCAACTACATTTGCCTTCCCTTCGTGATATTGAATATCACAGTCGTAATCGCTTAGAATTTCCATCCATCTTCTTTGCCTCATATTTAATTCTTTCTGCCCAAATATATACCTTAAACTTTTATGATCTGTATAGACAGTAAACTTGCTGCCGTACAGATAATGTCTCCAAATTTTCAAGGCAAAAATTATGGCTCCTAATTCTAAGTCATGAGTTGTATAATTTTCCTCATGCTTTTTCAACTGCCGGGAAGCATACGCAATTACCTTCTTGCGTTGCATCAATACACATCCGTATCCTAATTTTGAAGCATCACAGTATACTTCAAAATCTTCTGTTCCTTCGGGCAATGCTAAAATTGGAGCATTCGTCAACCGTTGCTTTAAAATCTTAAAAGCTTCTTCTTGCCTATGTCCCCATTCAAACTTAGTGGCTTTACAGGTTAACTTAGTCAAAGGTACAGCTATCTTAGAGAAATCCTTAATAAATCTTCTGTAATATCCAGCTAAGCCTAGAAAACTTCTAATTTCCATAGCTGTTTGTGGGACCTTCCATTTGGTAATTGCTTCTATTTTGGCAGGATCTACATGGATTCCTTCATGATTTACCATATGACCTAAAAATTGCACTTCCTTTAACCAAAATTCACACTTTGAGAATTTTGCATAAAGCTTTTCCTTTCTTAACAAGGTTAAGAGTGCATGCAAATGTTGGCAATGTTCTTCTTGACTTTTGGAATAAATTAGTATATCGTCGATGAATACGATTACAAATTTATCCAGATGTGGTTTACAGATCCGATTCATCATGTCCATAAATGCTGCTGGGGCATTTGTTAATCCAAAGGGCATGACTGTAAACTCATAATGGCCATACCTAGTTCTGAAAGCAGTTTTAGGTATGTCTTCTTCTTCTACTTTTAACTGGTGATATCCGGATCTTAAATCTATCTTAGAAAAATACCTAGCACCTTGAAGTTGATCAAAAAGATCATCAATCCTAGGTAATGGGTATCGATTCTTAATTGTAACTTTATTTAGTTCCCTATAATCGATACACATTCTCATAGATCCATCTTTCTTTTTCACAAACAACACTGGTGCTCCCCAAGGGGATGAACTAGGTTGTATAAATCCTTTGCTTAATAATTCATCTAACTGCTTTTTCAATTCTAGCATTTCGGTGGGTGCTAATCTATAAGGTGCCTTAGCTATTGGTGTAGTACCTGGAATTAGATGAATTCTAAACTCTACTTCCCTATCTGGTGGTAACCCAGGTAATTCTTCTGGAAAGATGTCTGGGTATTCTGAAACTATAGGGATGTCTGAAAGTTCCTTACTTTTAGTGTTAATGATTACGGAAATCATATACACTATTCCTTACTTTCGTTCATAACTAGCAACTTTCATTACTGATATGAACTTTAGGGACTTTCGTGGTTTATCTCCGGTAATTAAAATTACCTCTCCTGTAGGAGTACGGATTTCTACGGAATTCTTGTCACAAAGGATTCGAGCATGGTTGGCTATTAACCAATCCATTCCTAATACGACATCGAATCCGGCTAAATTCATAGGTAACAGGTTTGCAGAAAACTTATGACCTAACAGTTCTATCTTACCTTCTTGCAAAACCTTATCTATGTTAACAGAATTTCCGTCTGCCGTTTCGACTGTAAAAATCTGCCTAAGGGTGGTTAAAGGTAAATTAAGAGCTTGGCAAAATGAAGTATTGATAAAACTTTGGTTTGCACCAGAGTCAAATAATACTTTTGCATAAACATCGTGGACCAAGAACGTACCGGCTATGACGTCAGGAATGAGTTCAGCTTCTTGAGTAGTTAGCTGAAATGCTCGGGCATTCTTCTTTGTTGTTCCATCAGCTGGTTTGCCTTTATTGTCTGCAGGTTTTGTCAATTTAGGACATTCGGTTCGAAAATGACCTATTTCGCCACAATTGTAGCAGATTAGAGATTTCTTCCTGCAATTATCCTCTTGATGTCCTGGAATTTTGCAAAAATTGCAATATTCTTTGCATTTTCCAAAATGCTTCTTTTTGCAATTTCTACAATACGGAGGAACTGAGGATTGCCCGGTTCCTCTTTTCTTGAATCGATTATTATTATTATTACCCACGCGAAATCCTTGGGTAATCTTTTGCGCCAATTCCTTCTTTCTGTCTTCTTCTCTTGTTCGCACCAATTCATCAGTTAGGGTATTAGCTAATTCCACAGCATCGTCAATAGTGCGAGGTCTCGCAGCTTTAACAATATTGCGGATTTCACTAATTAATCCCCATATGTACCGAGAAATGAGTACCGGTTCTGGCGAAGCCAGTGTAGGTACCACTCGTGCATACTCAAAGAATGTCGAAGTATAACTGCGGCACTCTACTCCTATCATACGATGATTTAGGAACTTATTTGCCATTTGTTCCTTCTCATATTCAGGACAATATTTCCTTTCTACAAGATTCTTGAATTCTTCCCAGTTCATGGCATAAGCCATCCTTCTTCCTTTAGCTTGTAGCACCGTATTCCACCATTCTAATGCTCCTTCCTTGAACAAATTTGATGCATACATCACCTGATCTTCTTCTGAACACTTACTTATTGCAATTACTGCTTCGGTTTTCTCTAACCAACGCAGTACTGCAGTTGCTCCTTCATTACCTGCAAATTCAGCAGGTTTGCAAGCAAGAAATTCTTTGAAAGTGCAACCAGGTGTTGCGGCTTTCATTTTCTTAAGAGGTGGAGCCTGTCGTAGATTATCATTATCATTATGATTGCTGCCTCCATTTACACTATGACTAAAATTATCTTCCTGAGTGCGTTTACTAGGAATGATTTGTTGCGGTTCTATTGGATTTTTAACAGCAGCAACGAATGCTGGAATAGCATTGGCTATCCCTTGTGCAACAATATTTTCTATATCCTGTCTAGTCATATACTGGTTTTCCTGATTTTGTTCAGATTGATTCCCTTCATTAACTGGTTCATTATTAGCATTTTCCATCTGATAATTATTAAAAATATATTTATTAGTATCGAGTGATGAATAAAATAATTTCACAGAGGCACATAAAATCTGGTAACACAGATATATAGATCAAAATTGTCGATGTTTCGACTTCTATTTTTCTTTATATATATATTAGATAGGCATCCCTACACACCGTTTATCTTACAATGTTTTATTTCCCATTTTACAGAGTTATATTTAATTATTATTATTAATATACAGACATTCTTCCCAACCCCACTATTCTTTGGTCACAGGCAGTTTAGTAACGACGTTCCCTTTCGTCGTACTTCCAGGTAATCCTTTCTCCCATATCCTTAATCCTATTTCCTGTATTTATCAGTTCTTCACCGTACTGACGGAGTTCGGCTAAGTTTTCGTAGCTCATTGGAGGATTGGGGATAGGATCTGGTTCCCACTGTGGAAGAAAAGAATAAGGACTGTTGACAATATTCTGGAATGGCCAGTCATTTGTCCACCATTCTTCCATTTGACCTAAAGGTATAGTGTGGACCAGTGGATCTGGAATAGCTGGTTCCAGATTAACAGGAAGTTGGGTTTCTAGGGTAGGATATAGATTATTATGGATAGGACTAAAGACATCACAATTTGCCAGTAGACGGTCGATTTCGTCTTGGAATGTGATTTCCTCAACTTGTCTATAACTCTCTCCCGTCTCTATTCCTTTTTGTTTGTAGTCTGTCCTAATCCCTATTTCTGCTGGATTTGAGCCTTCTCCGATTTCAATTCCTTTCCCTTTATCTATAGGGTTTTCTATTTTAGGGAGTTTCCTAGTAGCTGGCTTTCTTCTGCGTACTTTTCTCCATCCTACATATCTTCTCTTCTTTTTAAGTTTTGCTTTTTCCAGCGGTGGAGCTTGGAATTCCACGGGTTCCTCTATGTCAGCAATATAACCAGTAAAGTCGTGGGAGACTTCAATTGGTACTGGGTAGAGGTTGAGATTCTGAAACGCTTCTGATATCTCAGTCATGCTGGACAGCATATATGCAAAATGCATAAAAATGCTAAGTTAAAACTTTGGAACAAAGTTTAACAAATAAACATTAAGTTTATTGCATATGGATTTGTACAAAAGACTACAGGAAGTTGAACACACTATAATTTATTTATTTATTGGGTATTACTAGACCGGATTTTAAAATTTATAGATTTGCATTCTCTGCTACGGTAGCTAGCATATAAAGGTTTGCCTATTTTTCATCTAAGGTATCTTCCCATGGTGACTTATTGCCTAATTCCTGGATTTCTGGATTAAACCTCACTTTCTTGGCTTGGGTTTTCTTTATTTTCTCTTGTCCCTTTCTAAGAATCAAATTTCTTTTCTCTTGGGTGAGAGGGTTTTCATAATTTGCTTTACGGACAAAAATCCCTTTATCTAGATCTGCTGGGTTTTTGGATGAAGATGTTCCTTTTCTTGTGGGTGCAGTATCTAATTTGTGATAGATAGCAGAAATCTTATGTTTACCCATACTGTAACTCAACAATTAATCAGTTAATAAAACATATTTTCACAGAATAGCAATTAAATTTCCTAATTATTTTAATAGGCTAAAATCAATAGTAAGCTTAAATCAGTGGCTCTGATACCACCTTTTCCTGTCACGGCCCTTGGCCCCGGTTCGACCCGGTCCAGAGCCGCGAGGCAGGAAATCCCGTGGTATTTAATTTAGTGACAGCGGAAGACTTTTTAACCAGGATCAATTATTAATAAAACTGCTCGTTTATATATATAATATAGGGATAATTCCCATAATTTACAAACACTTGATTTCACTAGGAAATCCTTTATCTCTTTAAAACATGTTTCTTTATTTATTTATATTGAGCCACTTTCTAAGCTTGTAGTGCTACTCGGCACTTTTCCTTTGCTCACAACAGATCACCTGAAACATGTTTGAAAAAGGTTTTGTCAGCGGGAAATACTGAGTGAATCATTCGGTTTTAGTAAAACATCCTGTTTATTATAATGTACAGTATTAAGAGCGATTACAATTGCCTCATCTTTTAAATTAACTGATCCAGTTGTCACTTTACCGGACTGTGACTGTGGACATATCACTTGTAGGGTTCTTTCACCCCAAGTGATAAATAATTAGTAGCTATGTGCACATCCCCCCACATACTGGCAGTAATTTCAGATAACAAAGACTTAATCCCTGTAACTATAATGTTGATAAAAACATGCTTTTGAAAAGTATTTTGATAAAAAGAGAATGACTCACATTGTAGATTTAACGAGCAGAATATAAGCCTACTGATTAGCCTTGATTAACCTAATTTAATTAACAATGCACACACAATCAGTTAGTAACTAATACAATAGTTACGACAATTCACGAGATTAAACCTTCACATCAATTGTTTAGTGCAATACTTAACAATTCAGTGGATTCACAACGAATGACAGAGTATAGTCCGAATTCGAGCAGTACTCAAACATTCAAGTCGAAATCACAATGAATTAATAAAGTATAATCTCAATTAGAGAGGTACTTAAACAATCGTTGGATAGTTATAATCGATCGGACGTTGAATCGTAATAGCGATCGAGTTAATACCCTGATTGTGGCGTCGATTAGTGCACTGTGTGTGTTAATTGTAGTATACAGAACGTAAATTCGATTTCTGGACAGAATTCCTTCGTCGATTTTATGCCAAATTTCAAGTCCCAATGTCTGCTATTTATAGCCAAATTTTGAGATGCCCTGCGCATCGTAGGCCAAACATCCCCTACGCACCGTATGGGATTTTTAACTGGCTGCGCATCGTAGGCAATAAAGCCCTACGATGCGTATGGGTTGAAAAATAGGGTTATAGACTAGCCACGTCTGGGACTAGCTATGCTGAATCAGTACATTCGAATTTTATGCATTTTACAACGAATTTTAAAGGATAATTATCAACTAGGGTTTACCCCCTTTGAGTTTTAGGGGCCCTAATCCTGATTCTGAAAATTATGAAAATTTCAGGGTTTGTTCAGAATCACTTGGGTTTCTCAATTAGGGTTTCCTATTGACCAAATTAAAATAATAACTAGGACTTTTGATGAGAGTTGTTACAGCTGAAGCCCTACGCGGCTCAAGGCAACGGTTAGAACAAAAGGCAGACGGAGCCTACTATGTAACAGGACGCATCTGGGTCCCACTCCATGGCAACTTACGCGAGCTTGTAATGGAAGAGGCTCATAAGTCTCGCTACTCAGTACATCCTGGTTCGGATAAGATGTACCACGACCTCAAAACTACATATTGGTGGCCTAGCATGAAAGCTCACATAGCTACTTACGTTAGCAAGTGCTTGACTTGTGCGAGAGTTAAAGCGGAATATCAGAAACCATCAGGCCCACTTCAACAACCTGAGATACCACAATGGAAATGGGAACAAATTTCCATGGATTTTGTTACTGGCCTACCTAGATCTCAGCGTGGAAATGATACTATTTGGGTGATCGTGGATCGACTCACAAAGTCTGCACACTTCCTGGCTATTAAGGAAACAGACAAGTTCTCTACATTAGCAGACATCTATCTTAAAGAAGTGGTTTCAAGGCACGGAGTGCCAACTTCCATTATCTCTGATCGTGATGCACGTTTTACTTCGGAACTGTGGCAAGCAATGCACAAATCCTTTGGCTCTCGTTTAGATATGAGCACAGCTTATCACCCTCAGACAGATGGGCAATCTGAGCGCACTATTCAAACACTAGAAGACATGCTTCGTGCATGTGTAATCGATTTCGGCAATGGCTGGGAAAAACATCTCCCGTTAGTGGAGTTCTCGTACAACAACAGTTACCACACCAGCATCAAAGCCGCTCCATTTGAGGCATTGTACGGACGTAAATGCCGGTCACCTCTTTGTTGGGCAGAGGTGGGTGATAGTCAAATCACAGGTCCAGAAATGGTAGTTGATACTACAGAAAAGATTGCTCGGATACGACAACGCATGGCGGCAGCTCGTGACCGTCAGAAAGCATACGCAGATAAAGACAGAAAACTACTCGAGTTCCAGGTTGGGGACCGAGCGCTACTCAAAGTTTCACCCTGGAAGGGTGTTGTTCGTTTTGTCAAACGCGGCAAACTTAATCCACGATACGTTGGACCATTCGAAGTTATAGAGAAAATAGGCAAAGTGGCCTACAGACTGAACTTACCAGCAGAACTCAGTGCAGTTCACAACGTCTTTCACGTGTCGAATCTGAAGAAGTGTCTGTCAGATGAGACCCACATAGTTCCTTTGAAGGAGCTCACTATCGATGAACAGTTGCGATTCGTCGAGGAACCAGTTGAAATCACGGACCGGGATGTTAAGGTCCTCAAGCACACCAGAATCCCTCTTGTACGAGTTCGTTGGAACTCCCGTCGCGGCCCAGAGTTCACCTGGGAGCGTGAAGACCAAATGGAACTCAAGTATCCCCAGTTATTCGGAAACAATGCAACCACTACTGAGGCTGAAGCTACTACAGAATTTCGGGACGAAATTCCAAATCAACGGGGGGATGATGTGACACCCCAGGAAAACCAGTGAACGATACAACTTACCTAGCTTCCTCAGTAACCGCATGCTAAATTTCGGGACGAAATTTCTTTCAAGTTGGGGATAATGTGACAACCCGAGTTTCCAAGGTTCCTACTCGACTTAACCTAGTACTTGTTTGCAACATGTTTTGATTTTATTTATAATTGGTGTATATCATAAGTGATGAAAACACTTAAAGTGTTTTCGTCCATGCTACTGCCGAAAACAAGGATGGGCTTGGGCCCAGTAGTGTTTAATTCAAATGTTTATACTTAACCTAACTTGTACGCGAGAACAGTAATTAGTTAAACCCTAATCACACTTCATCTCTCTCTCACTACCTTTGAACCCGACGGCAAGTTCTAGCTCTTTGATAACCGTTGCTACGTTGCTAGTCTCTTGGTTAGTTTATCCTCTCGGATTGTTGTTACGCATATTAGATGTTTATTATATAGTGATTGCAAACGGTTATATAATTATATTGTGATTTGGATTGACTGTTTTGATATGAATTCTTATAAACTGAGATTATGATTAGTTGTGTTATGGTCTCTGTCAAGGTTCGGTTGATGTTGTGTATATATGCATGTCCTTGAATGCTATAATGAAGGATAGATAGGGTTTATGTTCGTCATGTGGGTTAGATCTGATGTTATGATAGCAGTTGAATAGATCTCGATGCATGTTCAAATTTATGTATAATAATTATATCAACTCAGTATTGAAGGAATTCGTATTAATGTTTTGTATGAAAGAAGTATCGCATAATTGTCATGATTGAATGAGTAATACCTACTGAATCTTATTTATTGTCAAGCATGTGATTCTGACAAATTGTAAGGATAGGTAAACCCTTTAATATTAAATGAATGGATGCTATTTTCCTTTTTATTATGCTTGCTATTGGACCGGTTATAGTATGATAAAGCATGATTTCCTATGTCAGTAGACATGTGATGTTCTTTATGAATGTGTAATTTGTTAAAGTCATGCTTGTTTGATTTGAGAGAATACAGTCGATAGGTGCAGCCTAATTTAAGGTGTTGCATGTGATGACATAGGAATTGTCGGCTAGTCATTTTTGTTATGCATAGGGAATCGATTACATCAGAGATATGATTAGTAATCATCGTGTTATTGTTATATGTTAATGTTTATGATGATGAGGATATAGCCGACGAAAACCCCACCCCACTTGAAAGACATCTGTACGAAATCACATAGTGATTTCGGCCCCAAGAGTTCCGGCCCAAAGGGTGTTTTCGGCCCACATAAGGGTTTTCGGCACATGTGTTTCAATTAATATATAACTCTGTTAGCTGAAAACGCTGTTAGTTGATTAACTCTGTTAACTGCATTAACGCTGTTAAGTGAGGCAACCACATTAATCATGTAAAGTTTGAAAGTTATTAATTCAGTTAGTTCAAATAACTTAACTAGTTGATTAACTTTGTTAGTTAATTAACTCAGTTAGTTTAGTAGTTATGTTAATATGTTAGACCTGTTAAGTTACTTACACTGTTAAAGACACTTATGTGAAGTATGAAGTGCATGAGTTTGATTAGTTGCTTACGTGATACATGATGTCAACTACCACGCACTACGGAGTGTTGGATTTGCGTGCGAGTCATTACGAACCTAATTGATTATGTATACGTGCATATTATAGGATTTGACTGATTACTTTGAGCACATACTTAGCACACCGAGCAAACCAAGGTGAGTTCACACCCTTACTAAGGCATGGGATTCCCAGGGTTTGGGGAATGGGATTGAAGGAATAAGGTTGAATAGATTCGTACATACACTGATACTAGACTACCATACCATTGTCCTCGGTTGTGCAGGACACATACGTAAAACCTACGTATACTTATGCTACTCGCTATCCTCGGTTGTGAAGGATACTCACGTAAAACCTACGTGAACCTATACTTACTACTGCCTCGGTTGTGTCAGGCACTTACGTAAAACCTACGTAAACCCCCACGCACCCCTATCCTCGGTTGTGAAGGATACTTACGTAAATCCTACGTAAACTTGTACGTATTACTGTTCTCGGGATATGTAGAACACTTATGGTTGCGAATAGTCTAGTGGTTATACAACATGGGAAGCCCCCACAAATAGAACGTACTATCGGCCCAGTAGAGCCACATGTTACAAACGAACTTACCATTACGCATTTACTTTCTGTGAACTCGCTCAACTAGTTGTTGATCCTCTGTTACATGCCTTGCAGGTCGTTAGGTACATGGAGCTTGCACAGGGAGGAGCTGGTCGTTGTGGGCTTGGATCGTGATTGTGTGTTAAACACTTTATGACATTACATACTTATTTATGCTGAGTTTTATCTATACGCTTCTGCTAAACTTTGATATGATACTTATGTTTTGGAACACCTTTCATATGGATTGGTTTGGTTTAATACAATTACTTTTACTTTATACATTGTTCTATATGATTGGTGGCTTGATCCTGGTCAGTCACGCTCCCAAGCGGTGATACTCCGCAGGTGGATTTTGGGGGTGTGACAGCTTAGATACACATAACCCCTATTGCTTGATAATACTTGTGTGCTCACTCCCTTCTGTCATCGCACTATTCGCGAACCTCTCTCACTCATGTTTCCTTGGGTATGAAGATCATGAGTGGACGTGTCAATATAACTCAAGCCCAGTTGGCGGTTTTGATCACTGAACAAGTTACTGCAGCACTCGCAGCTGCCCAGGCAGGAGGTATATCCTGCAGTCGCAACTTACTCTAGGATTCTTTAGATCCTACTCTCGTCAACCAACACTTGTGCTTAAGTATGTTTACTCTTACGCACACGACAGGTCAACACGCTCAGCCACCTGTGTGCACGTTCAAAACTTTCATGGACTGTCGTCCTACTACTTTCAGTGGCACGGAAGGAGCAGTTGGACTCCTCCATTGGTTTGAAAAGCTCGAGTCCGTATTTGAGACGTGTGAATGCCCTGAGGCTCGCAGGGTGAAATACGTCACTGGTACTCTAGAAGGCATTGCGCTGACTTGGTGGAATGCGCAAGTTCAAATGTTAGGGTTGGCTGTTGCTAACGCCACCCCTTGGAACGATTTCAAGGAACTAATCAAGCAAGAATACTGTACCCGTGATGACATCCAAAAGTTAGAAGTGGAGTTCTTTAACCTGAAGATGACAGGGTCAGAGATAGAGGCATATACGAAGCGATCTAACGAACTGGAAATTTTGTGTCCAACTATGGTGGATCCTCCCATCAAGCGTATTGAGCTGTACCTCAAAGGCTTAGTACCAGAGATTCAAAGTCATGTGATTTCTGCTAACCTTGCTACTATCCAGGATGTTACTCGTCTTGCTCATCGTCTCACAGACCAGGTAGTGGAACAGAACAGGTTGCCTAAGCGTATTGGTGCTACTGCTACTACTACTTCTGCTATTCCCAGTGATAATAAGCGAAAGTGGGATGGAACCTCTAGCAAGGGGTCGACTACGGTTCAGTCCCAGGCACAATAGCGAAAGATCGATGACTACCAGAGTCCTGGTCAGCAATCTTCTGGTAGTCGAGGGCAGGGTGGATATCGAGGAAATCACCCTAAGTGCAATCGATGTACTTTGCACCACAACGGGCCGTGCAACAAAGATCGTTGTCAGAGATGCAACAAGCTTGGTCGTGAAGCCAAAGATTGTAGAAGCTCACGTCCTGCAAATCAGAATCCGACAACAGCAGCCACAAGCTCCACAGAATCAACAGCAACAGTAGGGTATCAGGGGATGCCATCAGTGTGGTGCTGAAGGTCACTTCAAGAGACACTGCCCACAGTTGAACCAGAACCAGAATCAGAACCACAACCAAGGAAACGGGGACAATAATGGAGGCAACAACGGGGGTAATAACGACGGCAATGGTTCCAGAGGTCGAGTGTTCGTGATTGGTCAGGGTGATGCTAGGAATGACCCCAACGTTGTGATGGTTTTGACATCGTTATTAGTATGGATTGGCTACCTCAACATCGAGCAGAGATTCTTTGCAAAGAAAAGATCGTCCACATTCCTCGTGCTGGTGAAGAACCTTTAGTAATTCATGGTGACAAGGGTGGTGCTGTTGTGAGCATCATCTCCTTTCTTAAGGCCCAGAAGTGTTTGCGAAAGGGCCACACTGCTATCTTAGCACTCGTTACTGACGCATCATCGGAAGAGAAGAAGATAGAGGATATCCCAGTAGTGCGTGATTTTCCTCAAGTGTTCCCTGAAGATTTACCTGGGCTACAGCCTCATCGCCAGGTCGAATTCCAGATCGAGCTAGCTCCAGGAGCAGCACCTATAGCTCAAGCACCTTATCGCTTAGCTCCAACTGAACTGGAAGAACTATCTAAGCAATTGCAAGAACTTTTGGAGAAGGGTTTCATTCGTCCGAGCTCTTCGCCCTGGGGAGCTCCAGTACTATTTGTGAAGAAGAAAGACGGTACCTTCCGTATGTGCATAGATTACCGCGAATTAAACAAGGTGACCGTGAAGAACCGCTATCCTCTTCCATGCATTGATGACTTGTTCGACCAGCTGCAAGGGTCGAGCTACTATTAAAAGATTGTTCTGAGGTCATGCTACCATCAACTGAGAGTCCGGGATGAGGACGTCTCCAAAACAGCATTCAGAACTCGCTACGGCCACTACGAGTTTTCTAGTCATGTCATTTGGGTTAACAAATGCGCCTACAGTCTTCATGGACCTTATGAACAGAGTGTGCAAGCCCTACCTGGATAAGTTTGTGATTGTATTCATCGACGACATTCTGATCTACTCTAAGAGTCAGGAGGAACACGAGCAGCATTTACGACTTATTTTGGAACTCCTTCGAACAGAACAACTGTACGCCAAGTTTTCAAAATGCGACTTCTGGCTTCGTGAAGTCCGCTTCCTAGGCCACGTGGTAAACAAGGATGAGATTCATGTTGATCCATCCAAGGTAGATTCGATCAAGAACTGGCCTGCACCTCGTACACCAACCGAAATACGCCAATTCTTGGGTTTGGCGGGTTATTACAGACGGTTCATCAAAGACTTCTCAAAGATTTCACAGCCGCTTACACTACTGACACAGAAAGGTGTTGCTTACCGTTGGGGTAATACACAGGAAACAGCGTTTCAACATTTAAAGGATAGACTTTGTAGCGCACCTATCCTCTCATTGCCTGAAGGCACAGACGATTTTGTAGTCTACTGCGACACATCCATTCAGGGTCTTGGATGTATGTTGATGCAACGGGATAAAGTCATTGCTTATGCTTCGCGCCAACTTAAGATTCACGAACGGAATTACACTACGCACGATTTAGAGCTGGGAGCTGTCGTTTTTGCGCTCAAGATATGGCGACACTACCTGTACGGTACCAAGTGTACCATCTACACCGATCACAGGAGTCTCGAGCATATCTTCAAGCAGAAAGAGTTGAACATGCGTCAGCGTCGATGGGTCGAGCTTTTAAACGATTTCGAATGTGCTATAAAGTACCATCCGGGCAAAGCCAATGTGGTGGCCGACGCCCTTAGTCGAAAGGATACTACACCTAGGCGTGTACGAGCGTTGCAACTCACTATTCAGTCTAGCCTTCCTTCTCAGATACGAGATGCTCAGGTAGAAGCATTGAAACCAGAAAACGTCAGTGCTGAAGCTCTACGCGGTTCAAGGCAACGGTTGGAACGAAAGGCAGACGGCGCCTACTATGTAACGGGACGCATCTGGGTCCCACTCTATGGCAACTTACGTGAGCTTGTAATGGATGAAGCACATAAGTCTCGTTACTCAGTACATCCTGGTTCGGATAAGATGTACCACGACTTGAGAACCACGTATTGGTGGCCTAGCATGAAAGCTCATATAGCAACTTACGTTAACAAATGTTTGACTTGTGCGAGAGTCAAGACCGAATACCAGAAAACATCAGGCCTACTCCAACAACCAGAGATACCACAATGGAAATGGGAGCAAATTTCCATGGATTTTTGTTACTGGCCTGCCTAGATCTCAACGTGGTAACGATACTATTTGGGTGATCGTGGATCAACTCACAAAGTCTGCTCACTTCTTGGCTATCAAGGAAACGGATAAGTTCTCCACACTAGCAAACGTATATCTTAAGGAAGTTGTCTCGAGGCACGGAGTGCCCACCTCTATTATCTCGGATCGAGATGCACGTTTTACTTCAGAACTGTGGCAAGTAATGCACAAGTCCTTTGGCTCACGTTTAGATATGAGCACAGCTTATCACCCACAAACGGATGGGTAGTCTGAACGCACCATCCAGATTCTCAAAGACATGCTTAGGGCATGTGTAATTGACTTTGGCAACAGCTGGGAAAAGCATCTGCTACTTGTGGAACTTTCGTACAATAACAGCTACCACACCAGCATTCAAGCTGCTCCGTTTGAGGCATTGTCCGGGCGTAAATGCCGATCACCTCTTTGTTGGGCAGAGGTGGGTGATAGTAAGATCACAGGTCCAGAACTCGTAGTTGATACTATAGAAAAGATTGCTCAGATACGACAACGCATGGCGGCAGCTCGTGACCGTCAGAAAGCATACGCCGATAAAGACAGGAAACAACTCGAGTTCCAAGTTGGGGATCGAGTGCTACTCAAAGTTTCACCCTGGAAGGGTGTGGTTCGTTTTGGCAAACGAGGCAAACTCAATCCACGATACGTTGGACCGTTCGTAGTCATTGAGAAAATAGGCAGAGTGGCCTACAGACTGAACTTACCAGCTGAACTCAGTGCAGTTCACAACGTCTTTCACGTGTCGAATCCGAAGAAGTGTTTGTCAGATGAGACCCTCATAGTTCCTTTGAAGGAGCTCACTATCGACGAGCAGTTACGAGTCATCGAGGAACCAGTTGAAATCACAGACCGGGATGTTAAGGTCCTCAAACGCACTAGAATACCTCTCGTTCGAGTTCGTTGGAACTCACGTCGCAGCCCAGAGTTCACCTGGGAACGAGAAGATCAAATGAAACGCAAGTATCCCCAGTTATTCAGAAACAGTGCAACCACTACTGAGGCTGAAGCTACTACAGAATTTCGGGACGAAATTCCAAATCAACGGGGGGATGATGTGACACCCCAGGAAAACCAGTAAACTACACAACATAACTAGCTTCCTCAGTAACCTCGCGCTAAATTTCGGGACAAAATTGTTTTCAAGTTGGGGATAATGTGACAACCCGAGATTTCAAGGTCTTTATCCGATTTAACTTCGTACTTATTTGCCAAGTGTGTTTAATAATTATTGGATGTGCAATATAAGTGTATTCGTGATGTGTATATTGTGTGTGTATTTGTTATTCATATGTTGCATTAATAAGATGATTGAGTAATTGTTAATAAAATATGGAACTTGTGCCAAACACCCCTCACGAAATCACCCCAGCTGAAAAACACACACCCACTCACGAAAACACAAGGTATTTTCGTCCACTTTCTTGCCAAGGAAACAGAATGGGCTTTAGGCCCAGTAGTGGTTCAGTTATTTATATTATTCTCAACCTTTATATCAATCAATCAATCATACCCAGTAAAATCCCACAAATAGCAAAGCTATTGGTAGGGTCTGGGGAGGGTGGGATGTAGGCACACCTTACCTCTACCTCTAGGGATAGAGAGGCTATTCTCAACCTTTATGTGAAAGCTTAATCGCCAAACCCTAGAGTCTTGGAACAGGACGACAACAATTCTTTTCGTGAAGCTTTTCCTTATTCCTTCTTTATTTCGGTTAGTATAATCTCTTCGCGTATTGAATGAAATCTCCTTGTATCGCATGCCTAGTTGTACTGATTCTTGATTACTGATTATGTTGTATGCTATCACTAATATGTTATCTGTTTACATGATGTATCGATGATTGCTTGTGATCCGATCTAAACGTGTTAACTATATTTTTGATATGATATGTCTGTGTTAACAATGATGTGATGCATGACTTCGAAGGGTTTAATAATAGATGGCACATGTGATGTTGCGGGTTAGTTGTAATCACGTCGGTTGTTGTAGACCTTGTAATCATTGATTGTTTTGGTGGCCCATGTGTTTGTGTGTTGTGGTCTTGATCAAATCAAACATGTGAATACTAATACAAGTTGTCAGTATCATCACATGAAGCTTTAAAGGTTGGAAAGTTACTCGATCCAATTAAAATTCATTGTGTGAAAAGTGGTCGGCCATTGTTGATTATTTTAAATGATGATCAGGATTTGTATAACGATTTGGTAATTCATATGTTTACATATCAACGATTTGATTAAATGACTTTATTGATTGGTCATGTAACTGTTAGATGAGATCGGAATTGATGTGTTCACGTAACTTCTGTTGATAATTGAAAACCCAACGAAAACCCAATCCCAACGAAATCACCTTGGGGGATTTCGGCCCAAGCTTGGATTTCGGCCCAAAGTGATTTCGGCCACCTAGTGATTTCATCAAAGGGTTTTCGCCCACAAAGTGAATTCGTTGATTTGTTTGTACAGTGAAGTTTGTTAAGTTAAGGATGTTAACTCTGATAGTGATTAACCTTGTTAACTTGTTACTCAGTTAAATCATTTACTTTGGTTAATTCCGTTAGTCTGCTAAAACTGCTAAACATTAACTCTGTTAGTTATCAACTCCGTTAGTTGTTAATTCAGTAAACATGTTAACTCTGTTAGACATGTGACATTGCTAGTGTGTGAATCCTGTTAAGTGTGCTAACATGGTGAAGTATGTTAACTGCCTGTTAATCCTGTCAAGCATGAATTGTACGGTTTTGACTAACTGCATATATGAAATGTGATAACTGCTTAAACACACACTTCGTGACATAAATGACATACGAACTTGAACTGACTGTGTATACATGCATACTCTAGGCTTTGATTGATTGTTTGCGAGCACATAGTTAGCATACCGAGCAAACCAAGGTGAGTTCACACTCTTACCAAGGCATGGGATTCCCGGGGTTGGGAATGGGTTTGGATGATTACTTATGCTTAAATTGTTATCGGAATTACATACCATAGGCCTCGGGAGAGGAAGGTTATTGGTAGGTACTGCTAGACTAGTGATACATATAGCACACACGCCGGGAATGGCTGTGATAATAGAACTAATCTTCGCACACATGCCTGGAATGGCTGCGAGCCATACTCTAAACTTCGCACATACGCCGGGAATGGCTACGATAATAGAACTAATCTTCGCACACATGCTTGGAATGGCTGCGAACCATACTCTAAACTTCGCACACATGCCGGGTGGGCTGCGATACAAATATACCTAGTCTAGAAAACTTGGGAAACACACCACAATCTTCGCACACATGTCTAGGAGACTGCGATTCAAGTACATACGATATATGGGTTACTAAACGAACATAAGGTTTACAATACAATTACGGAGTCAAAACCCTAATTCTCTCTCTCTAGCATGGCGATTATCTCTTCCTGCAACCTTCGATTTTCTTCTTGATTTTGGTATAACAGTCTGATCATCGGATTGTTGATTTTATCAACATATCTGATTCGAACTTGTTAGCCAAAGGATTGAGGTTTATCTAGGGTTTTTTCAGTTTTCTTTATCGTCTTCTTTAACTTTATGGTTTTTTTTTTTTTGGTAAAGGGTTACCCCGGTGATTCTATATATTCACAACCAATAAAAACCAAGTAGTGTAGAGAGCCTACACTAGTTCAATCATAGGACATGCCCCATGAAAGTAGACAAAAGAACCAAAAAACAAAAAACAAGATACCAAATGTCCCACTAGACTACTCTCTAGACCACCAAAACACAAAATAAATCAAAACTATTCAGCCACCATCATCAATAGTGTCATTGCCATGAATCTCCCACTTCCTACAAAGTCTTCGAACATTTTCAGTATTCTTCAGTCTCGCTCCCATCAGCTTGTACCGAACCAAACTAATGATTTTTTCACTAACAATCTCAGGAGGTCTCATGCGATTCTTGTAAAGCCTGATGTTACGTTCCTGCCAAACAACATAAGCACTAGCCGCCACCAATAGTCTCGCAACATAATCAGAAGCTAACTTAGAATTGGATCGAGTAAGAAGCCAATTAACAATATCCTCCCACTTAGGTTGAACCGTATCCATACCCACTTTCTGTCTCACAATATGCTAAACTTTCGAAGAGAACTCACATTCAAAGAACAAGTGACTATGAGAGTCATGATTAGCATAGCATAACAAACAACACATCATATTCATATTCTTTCTTCGAGAAAAATCCCAGTTAAGAATTTTATCTTGAGTGAGCAGCTTACCTCTCATGATCAGCCACATTAAGAACGCATGCCTCGGGATGCATTGGGTAAACCAGACAATAGTACTCCATTCTATCTCGGGTTCTTTATGACGAACCAAATTCCAAACCCCTGAAGATGAGAATACACTCGTGTTGTGACCATCACGCCACATAATTTTATCAGGTTTATTCGGTATAATTTGGACTTGATCTAGCTGAATCAGAACTGGAAATAAATCTCTCCAAGCAACCGGCCACTTCCACTCACCATTGTCGTGGATGTCAGAAACCGAAGCCTCTAAACGGAAGCCTGCATTAGAAATAGCTCTAGGCGAAATAAACTCCCCAAGCGGCCCAATTTCACTCCAAATATCATACCAAGCCGAGGCCGAAGTCCCATTACCAATATCAAACCAAAAAAACTCCCTCAAATACGGACGAAGCTGAAGTAGCTTTCTCCACGAGTAACTACAAGTAGAGGGAATTTTAGCAATCCAGAAATTTTTACCTTTTAATCTGTAAACATGAACCCAATCCACCCACAAAGACTTCCTCCTCATAAGAATACTCCAAATGTGATTAGTCATAAGAGCTTTGTTTACATCGCCAATTCGCCGAATACCCAAACCTCCTTCATATTTAGGAAGACAAACTGCTTTCCAAGAAACCTTAGCTTTGCCCTTCTGGAAAACTGTATCTTGAGACCACAAAAAGTTTCTCATCTTCGCCTCCAACTCATGAACAACTCTAATCGGAAGCATAAACACAGAGGACCAGAAAATATGCATAGAAGATAAGACAGAAATAATAAGTTGCAATCTACCAGCAAACGAGAGTAACTTATTCCTCCAATGCATGATACGTTTGTCTAATTTTTCCAGCATAACACTACAATCTTTATACACCAGACCCGACGATATTAAAGGAACACCAAGATAGCGAACAGGTAAAGAACCCTCCTTAAACGGCATGATATTCAGAATAGCACTTTTAATATAACTTGGAACATTGCAAAAGAAAACTGTGCTTTTCTGATTGTTAGGCACCAGTCCCGACATCAAAGCAAATTTAGAAAGAGAGCTCATAATATACCTAGCTGAAGCAATTTCCCCTCTAGCAAATAGAAAAAGATCGTCCGCAAAACAAAGGTTGATAATTTGCTGCTTCTCACATTTATTATGAAATTTGAAAGAAGAATCAATCCTTAACGAATGATGCAAAATGGCCGTCAGAACTTCCATAACAAGAGTAAACAAATACGGGGACAGAGGATCTCCCTGACGAAGCCCACGATTACCTTTGAAATACCCATGGACATTACCATTGACACAAACAGAATATGATGTAGTAGAAACACACACCATAATCCAGTTGACCATCGATGCATTGAATCCGAATCCAAGTAGAATATTTTTCAGAAAGTTCCAATCAACCGTATCATAGGCCTTTTGGATATCAACTTTAAAAGCACATCTTGGGGGGCCAACATTCCTATGATAATTGTGCATCAACTCTTGAGTTAACAAAATGTTGTCTGAAATCTTCCTGCCTGGGACAAAAGCTGATTGATTTATACTAACAATATTATTTAACACCACCTTAAGTCTCTCCGCACTGATCTTGCTAATGCACTTGTATATAACATTACAACAAGCTATCGGCCTATAATCCGTAACCACCGACGGAGAAGGGACTTTAGGCACAAGCACAATAAGAGTGTGATTTAACTCTCGAAGCAAAAGACCTGTATCAAAAAAATCAATGACAGCCTTTGAAACATCATTCCCGATAATAGGCCAAGCACTCTTGAAAAACGCAGCCGTAAACCCATCCGGACCTGGCGCTTTATCTATGCCAATAGAGAACATAGCCTTCTTAACTTCATCTTCAGTCACTTGTCTGATCATATGTGTAGCAGTCTGTGGATCCAAAACTTGCGTGAATAAGTCCGGAGCCGAACTAATTGACGTATCACACCGGCACCCCAAAAACTTCTCATAATGATCAACAAAGGCTTGCTGAACTTTATCACCTTCAAAAACAAAACCTCCTGAATCACTAATAACATCAATACGGCTGTGATGATTTTTGCTTTTAACCGAAGAGTGAAAGAAAGCCGTATTCATATCCCCAGCCCTCAACCAATCCACTTTAGATTTTTGTTTCAGAAATCGCTCCTCATCCAACATAGTTTCTTGATATTGACCAGTAATGGTAGCCTCTTGAATTCGTAGGTCTTCATTATTCGGCTCCTGATCTAGGACTTTCTGCAAGTTATCAAGCTTTTCACGAAGCCTTTCCACTTTCTTATGCAAATTACCCTGCTTAAATAACAGCGCTCGGAGAGGATTCTTGAGAAAACGAAGCCGTTTAGCAACACAAAACTGATGTACTCCATGAACTCTAGTCTCCCATCCCCTCCTCACAATATCTAGAAATTTTGGTTTGTAAACCAAAAAATTAGCAAATTTAAAGGACCGAGGCTTCAGAATACCAGCATCAGGAATTTTTAAGACACAAGGGCAATGGTCTGAAAGCCTATACGGCTGAAAGAAAGCGACTGCACTCGGACATTGGCTCACAAATTGGGTGTTCCCAAGCACTCTATCAATCTTCTTCAGTAATCCAATCCCTTTCTTGGGCTTTTGATTCCATGTAAAATGAAGACCTGAACGATTGATATCAAACATCTCAATCTTATCCACACACTCTTGAAACTCTTTCATACTAATAGACACCGACGAGGATCCCATCGACTTATCTTCTAGATTTAGAGCAGAGTTGAAATCCCCCATAACCACCCAAGGGTTATTCCCAACGAAACCTTTATGTAAAGACAGATGATGCCATAAATCCCTTCGAGTGACATAATAATTAGCGGCATAGACAATCGAGCAATAAACCATTTTCTTATCCAGCTTGAAAAAGAGTTGTAAATGAATAACCTGATCAGTCTGAGACAACACCATAACATCAAAAACAGCTGGATTCCAACCAATAATAATCCTCGTTCCTTTGTTGCATGTAGCCCCATTAGACGTCCAATCCCACGAACGAAAAATAGATTTGCAAATTTGACCAAGCCTACTTACATCAACATGCGATTCCAAGATAGCACATAAACTCAAACTGTAATCTTTAACTGCCTGACGAACCTCCGTTTGTTTCAGAGGGCGGTTCAACCCCCTAATATTCCAAGAAGCAATACTAACCATTGTTAACATTCACAGAAGGAGTGCTTGCCCCTTGTTGATTATCAGGTTTTTTTGTCCCACTAACAAGAAACTCATCTGTTTTGTTATAAACTTCTTGAACTTCATCATCATCCGAATCATATGAATCCTCTCGAGCTCCCTCCCCATCAGCTAAGTTATCTATCTTGGTATCATTAAACACATCAAAAGTATTAAACGAAAGAAAACTAGTAGAAGGAGCTGATTTACTACCACTTCCGCTAGCTTTAGAGGTAACAGGACGATATTCAAATTGATGCTTCGGTTTATTAACTGGAAATCCTGTTCTCTTGGCTGCTTTTCGAGTATCAACATCCCTAAACCCATCCTTATCTATCACCGGTTGTTTTAAAGACCCTTTGTTCTTAGACCCATGTTGAGTTTGTTGGACTTTAACCGAAGCTTTAGTAACCTGCCTGGTTTGTCTCGGACAAGTCTGATCATCATGACCAAATATTTTGCATAACGCACATCTATGAGGACTCCATTCGTATTCAACATAAACTTTTTCCCTGACAAAACCTTCCCCCTCCACTTCCGAAACTGCTATTACAATTTCCTCTTTGAATTCATGCTCAGCCGAAACCTCCACTAACGCTCTAGCAAAGCTACTCCTTCCCCAAGAGTCAAGGCACATTGAGGAAGTATACGTATCCAAATCTAGAGGCGTTCCAACAGCCGTAGCAATCATGCTTAAACCATCCTCCGTGTAGGCTGCAATTGGAACTTCATGAAGTTTAACCCAAAGTTGCACATTCTTAACTTCCTTTTTTCCAATTTTGAAGATGGGGACCATACATTAAGAAACAAAGGTTGTGAACGAATTATCCACGGACCCTCCTTCATAACGTTCTTCATACCATTCTCATCAGCAAACTTAAAAAAGAAGAAACCATTCGCGTTCATCATCGATTTTTGAAGACCAAATCTCTTCCAGTTATTCCTTACGAAGTATTCAACTACCGGGTATGCAACACGATCGCCTAGAAAGTATCCATATAGAGTATTGGCTAGTTTATCCTTAACAGTTCTAACAGATTCTTTCGGCAAAACCACATCACAACCTTCAGGTCCAACTGGACTTGTAAGAGCTCGAAAATTAACCCTCTTATTATTAGATACCCCCACGGATTCAGCATAAGATAATGGAGTTTTACCTAAATCCAGTTTTCCACTCTGAACACCTTGTAGCAAACCCTCTGAACCTTGAGTCACCGACGGATTAACATGTCACACCCCCAAAATCTACCATGCGGAGTATAACCGCTTGGAGGCGTGACATGACCAGGATCGAGCCACCAATCATATTGAACAATTCAATTAAGTAAATAAAACCAAACATAATACGATTGGTGACCAAAGCTAGTTAACTTTGTTTGGTTTAGACAGCGGAAGCATAAACGTGAGTTCAAAACATAAGTTCACAGTTCATAAGTTTAAAGTCTCAAACATAAGTTCCATAGGTTTATAAAGTTCAATTATTAAGTATGGGATATAACAACCCATATTCCACAACGACTCCTTCCCCGTGCAAGCTCCAAGCATTTAGCGACCTGTAAGGCATGTAACAACTAGTCAACAACAAAGTTGAGTGAGTTCACGTTTGGTTGTTTAGTTAATGAGTTCGTATCAGGAATCGGAAGTTCGTTTCATAACCAAGTATTACCCATTATTCTTGATTCCCAAACCTTTACGATATTTAGTGGGGGCTTCCCATTATGTATGTTACTAGACTAGGCGTATCCATAAGAGTCCTTCCCAATCCGAGGACGGTGTTAAGTATGAGTGTACGTAGGTTTTACGTACGTGCCCTTCTCATCCGAGGACAGTAGTGAGTGTGAGTGTACGTAGGTTTTACGTACGTGCCCTTCTCATCTGAGGACAGTAGTGAGTGTGAGTGTACGTAGGTTTTACGTACGTGCCCTTCTCATCTGAGGACAGTAGTAAGTGTGAGTGTACGTAGGTTTTACTTACGTGCCCTTCTCAATCCGAGGACAGTAGTTGGTAGTCTAGTAGTGTTGGTAATATAAATAGAGTGATAGTACGAGTAGTTATTCAATCCCATTCCCAACCACCGGGAATCGCATGCCTTAGTAAGGGTGTGAACTCACCTCGGTTTGCTCGGTTAGATTCTCAATATAGCTAACAGTCAAGGTCGGTCAATCACGTCCTAGTATGATTTACCAGTTAGTCATTTAGTGGCTTTCCAATAGAACACAAGGTTCCTACACGTATCTATCACATAACATGCATCACTGTAACGGTTTATGCCCATCTAAGTTTCCCGTCCATTCCCCACTCAAAATCAAACATACGATAATGCACATAACATATATAACATGTTAAATCATTCACAGATAGCATACTCGACATTTAGACACGCAAGTCACAACTTATGTCAATTCGGCATTAATACTCAAAACCGGCTGTTTTCGGACATTTAAATAAAATAGTTAGATTATTCGAAAAATTCCCAAATTTTTATAGAATGTCACAAACATTCCATATTTTATTGTGTAAAAATATCGGGGTCCGGTTCATCACCAATATTTTATAAAAATTCATATTCGGGACTGAACTCAGATTTATGTATTTCTGACCACAGTCCACGAAACAATTTATTAAAAATTCTTCGTAAGTCCGATTTGCGAAATTCCAGTGGGGTAATTACAAATACTTCAGTTATCATCTACAGTAAGATTTTCATGGTCCGATTTATCACAAAACTCAGGTTATGACTGAAAGTACGACACCCATTTATTGCTGTCAAAATTCAGCTTAAGTAGCTGTTACAAATTAACACTTTAAAAATAGTAAACGGAGTCCAAAAATTACGATTCCGGTGCCATTAGAACCGTATTTCATAATAACATATTTTAGATTCAAAATATCGATTTTTCGTTGAGGTTAAGACCTGTTTACAGCCAACAGAAGTGGGCTGTAAAAGTTAGACAGATTCCGATTTAAAGTGTTTAACCTTCTAAATTGTGTTCGATCGATTCCGTTAACGAGTTTAGTGACCACAACAACATGACACATTAATATTAATCAGCAAATCATCAGATAATCAACAAATAATCATAATCACACAAGATCTACATGATTTATACACCTAGCTTTTCTTTATCCACCCTTTATCACTTTATGTTTAAGATTAATGTAAGTTCTTTAGTGTTTCATGGATTTTCATCATCGAACATCTATTAACCACCTAAATACCATAAAGAATGAACGGATCTAAGTTCTTACCACTAGCTCAAGGCTAGGGAAGTTCGAGTGAAGAAATGTGGTGGTTAATAGCGAATGGAGAAGGTCTTTCAACTTCCGAGAGCACCAAGCTTCGTTGTATGACCCGTAGCACCTTTGTATGTATGGAGAATGTTTGAAGGAAGACTTGAAGGTGGTGATGGTGGTGTTGTTTGTCACACCCCGACCGCGTAAAACAACAATTCGCGGCGGAAACATCGGGGCGTGTTGCAACAGAATTAATGTTTCATAACCATGGATACCAAAAAGTGTTTCGTTTTATTAAACATAGAATAATTACATCGTCTTGAAATCTAAATACACTATTTAAACATAGTCTATCATTGTTATTGAGTCACTAAGGCCTTGTCCAGTCCTATGTGAGCATGCATCTTATCAATCGATATCATTCAACAATACCTGAAACATATGTGAAAACGAGGTCAGCAAAGAAATGCTGGCGAGTACATAGGTTTTGTAGGAGTGTCGAAATCATGGCTAGTTTAGACGTTGCAATACTTTATTTAAAAACCTTGTTTTGAAAAGAGTATAATATTGCAACTTAATTAACCAACTCAAATCAAGCGGGTTATAATTTGTAAAACCTCGTAGCCATGACTCTTAACCCAAAAACATTTGTTTTAGTAAATTATTTGAAAAACAATGATAAGTTCAGGTGATATGTATAAATAAGAGAATAATGCATGATTAAATGAATAACCATGTAAAATGAGTTTGTATAAGATAAGTTGTTTGTAAATAAATGTCTTGTGAAAAGTATGTTACTTGTATAAAATGTTCTATGTCTCAAACTGAAATGATTCAAATAACGCTACAATATGTAATACCATACAAACACTTATATATAGGAAGTACCAGCGGCGTATCCACCATGCTTGTATCATATTCCACACGCATTGTTACTTAATCACTTAATCCAAACCAAACCACCAAAGTAATGTTCATGCCCAAATGTAAATCATGTAATATGTATAACCAAAATAATATCGTATATCGCTTTGAAGCCAATCGTTAAAACATCGTGTGAAACCCAATCGTTACCCAATCGTTAAAACATCGTGTGAAAACCAATCGTAAATCGTTTAATTCGTTTTAGGTCGTGAAACTACTTATAAGGTCGTCTCGCTAATAACATCCAAACCTTCGTGACTTTCGTCGCTTCTCGTTTTCGTATTAACAAACCTCCATAGGGTAAGTTAATAATTACAGATTCAGTCGCTACCTACCATACCCACACATAACCACGGGTGTAGTAAATAACGGGATTTGTCAGATCCTATGGTACCATAACCTAATACTGGTCGGCTTGATCATTGCTAATGAATGTCATTTGTTATGTAACTACAACCAACAAGTTTGTTCACTTTATGAAATCGTTATTAGTTTTGTATAAATCGCTTTAATTGTTTTTGAAACCATCGTTATAACATCGAAAACATTTAGCACATATGAGTCACCCCAAAACAATTGAAAACAGTAAAATAGGGGAAAATGTACTCGCCTGAGAATGCTTGGAGGTCTTGAACAACAACCAAACAAAGCTAGAGGGAGCACGGAATCAGTCGGCAATCTAAAACTATATAAATAAACCGGACTTAAATCGGGAGATCGGATAGGATGAGGCTTGGTAAACCAAATGAGTATTGGAACTCATATGATATGGTTTAACAAGGCCTACATACTACAATGAAACCAAACCTAAGTGCTTTCGACCCATCGCGACCCATTAAGGTAACATATGCTACTTTAACGCGTCGTGCGCGTGAAACGCGTTCGGACCGTCTAACTAGTCCTATGACAAGTGTTATATGCCTAAACATGTTACATAATCAGTTATATGACAAAGGTTTAGGTTACATATGCTTAGTTACCAATTATACATGAAAAGGGTATTATGGTAATTTACCTAAGGCATATAAACTACCTATCATTCAACTACTTAAACGATGTGACCATAGGGTATAACCTCGGAAGGTTATGCCCTATACTAGGGTCACCTAATGTATTTGGTCGGATCCTAATGATCGACCAAACTGGGTCGAGTTCGAAGGTATAAGCGATTTATTAGATCGCTTACCCTACGACCCTAAACAACGTGGTAATCAGTAGGCATAATCCCAAGGGACTATGACCATCGTGATTACAATCACGTTGCGAAGTTCAAACGAACTTCGCATTGACCATTACTGGTCAACGCTGAAAGTCAAACAAAGTTTGACTTTCTGACTCGAAAAGCAATAAAATAAGGAAAAGAACGAAAGAATACTTACGAAGGGTCCCCGAATGCTAATCCCGATCCAAGAACTCAGGTATGAAACAATGGTTTCAAATTAGAGCTCTCAAATCAGAATTCTTGTAAGAAATGAGGTTGAATGGGTTGGGTATTTATAGGAATACCCGAACCGTTAAGATCGTTTGTCGAAACTCGTGCCTTAATCATGTCCGTACAAGTGTCGGAAGGTTATGGTGACTAAATTGGCACTAACCATAGGCTATCAACATGTGGCAAAGGATTTGGGAGTGCAAAACAGCTGTAAACAGCTGTCGATACATCGAATCTGGTCCCGAAAATGCGAAAAATGAGTTTTCTGCATGTTTCTGCCCAGAATAGGCAGTCGCGTAGCGCGAATGGTAAGGCCACATGCAGTGGCGCTACGCCACTGCCCCCCTTGTTTCAGCAACTTTCAAAATTGGCAGAAATGGTCCCTGCAGCCCGTTTAAGCGATTTTCGATGTGTTTGAACCCCGTTAACCTCATTTCAAGGCTCTAAAATGAAGTTAAAGTATAGGGAACTCAAAACATGCTCAAAAATATCTCGGATGTCGGTTCGTTTGGTCGTACGATCGCGATGTTCGCTTAATTACGACGGAATGCGCATAAGCGCGAAAAACGATCCAAATGACGCGACGAATGGATTTTTCTTAAGGAGAACACTAAAATATAATGTAGTCATGCTTACATAAATTTTTGGATGTCCAGATGTATTCAGAACGTAAGTTATGCGCGAAAATGCAAACTTGTGCACTTTTTGACACTTTTAGTCCCTGAATGACACAAAAGTTTATTTTAGCACACCGAACCCATCAAAGCCTATTTCTAAGCTATGTAAAGGATATTTATGGTATGTTTAACTTATGGTCATGTTCCGGAATGTCTGTTACAGTTCAAATTGGCATACTTTCGCAGTTTGTCATATTTAGTCCCTGTAAGCGAGTTAACTTGTTTTCGGCATACCAAACCTTCCAAAACTTATTTCTAAGTTATGTAAAGGTTATTTAAGGTATGTTAAGCCTATTTCACTATTCCGGAGTGTTCGTTGCATTAAACTGGTTATATTTACGCATCGGTGCGCGTATAACCTTCTAGAAAGCGATTTAGAGTTTGAAATAGAACAAGAATTGATATGTGTAAATGATACACACATTTTTACAAATCCCCAAGTATGAAATATAATATTTCATTGGTTCGGTATTTGTTTGATGGCCGTGGAGGCACAGGTGTTACAGTCTCCCCTACTTTAGGAAATTTCGTCCCGAAATTTATTTAGAGGAAACTTGTGAGAGCTTGAAAACATGAGGTTGAAAAGATCGAACAACATTGGTTAGGGTTCTTGAACTTCTAGTAACCTTAATAACATTATGTTTGCAATGTAAGAGGGACACTTATATACAAGTATATGAAGCGTCATTGGTGCGTCCACCGTACCTCCATTACATCGTTCTCATTTCGTTATTTTTGTCACTATCGGTTCTTACACATAATAAATCTTACTGGGTTCCTATGCACTAAATTTCATAATTATGTACGCGTCCATAATTAGACAATTCCTTGCACAGTTCACACAGTCTATTTTATAATGTGTAGGGTAAAACCAAATGAACAAACCTGTGATGAGTGTAACTAGACCGCCATAGAGTCCTTTTAATTAAATCGATAAATGATCTAAATATACTATCAAGGAGTCTGTTCAGCTACATCACTAGATGCCGTTCTTTAACCAAATTGTGAATCAATCTTTTAGACTAGACCACTAAAGGGTTTCTTATGAATCATGGAATGGTACCATATAATCCCAAGGGTCTTTAACTGCAACGTAGAAGCCCATTAAGGATTTAAAGTAGTACCTTTTGAATATCCTACTATGAATCCCTCATATAAAGATACGAAAGATTCTATGAGGATTTGAAAATTGGATCACACAAAAACATAGAGGAGAACATATATCACATAAACACATAATCGCATAATTGTAAAATCGTTTAATCGCAAAATCGTTTAATTTGTTATCTTTGGACATGGGTATTTAAAGCATACTAGGAATCCAATCTGTGGATTTCATTTGGTACTTTAAACGTTATCAAGAATCCAACTATAAAGATAGAAAGATTCAAAAAGAAAATTCGATTTCGATTACTAGGAACCGAAGTGTTCGAATTAAGGTACATAAGGAATCCGATTAAGAACTCTGATTTGAATGATGATTATCCACAAGGGTCTAATTGTGGAGATAAAAAAGATCCCATATGGATTTTAGAAGTTGAAAATGTTTTGAAATCTTGCACGGGATGTGCTTAAGTCAAAACATGAAGTAAAATGCTTATGAAGTTGAGATGCCTGATATGTCAAGGCGACATATGAAGCGGAATTTGAAGGTTAAGTCAATGTATGAGGAAAATATTTTTGAAAACTATGCATGGGGTTCTTTTAAGAAAAATGTGTTTAACGTTTTTGAAACCTTATATATAATATATATATTTTTTTTTGAAATCATAAAGTAGGTGTAATAGGTAGATATATTTACAAAAATGTTTTAAAATCATGCGAAATGAATTTTGAAATTATGTATAAGGTTTTTGAAAGACATGAATGATGCTTTTCGAAATCATGCACTTGATCAGAAAATGTATTGTGTTAATATTGTCTTCAGACTATATGAAATATTTTGAAATTAGAAAGGTTGGTTTTGATAACATGGCCAATGTTTTTGAAATAACACAGACAATGCATCTAGAAAAATTGTTTTCAAACTATATGAAATGTTTTGAGATCATGAAGATTGTTTTGAAATACTGGTACTGTGTATGTTGAAAAATCAAAACGTAATGGGTATGAGATTTGAAAATACCCTTAGTTATCTAACCAAGGATTTAAAGGCACAGATGTGCGAAAAGCACGATTACTCATAATGTCACTAAATTTTCTGTACTTTGTTTCTTAGAGTGAAACGAGTACTTAAAATTTTCGAGGGAATCATGAGCAATCATTTGAGAGAGAGAAATCACAAGAGTAGGTTGTAAGGTACATAGTTCCTTGATGTAGGTATCATAGGAAAAGCCATACACACCTAGCAGGGGGTTGAGCTGGTTGGTTGGGGACTGCTTTACCATTGTGAGCGACCATGGCGAAGTTCTGAGAAGCCTTTCGCTTCTTTGACTTCTTAGGGGATTGTTCATCCATGGTCTTTGATTCCTCGATTGGTTTCTTGGCTGATAGTGTTGTCGCCTGACTAGGTCCTGCCTGTCTTGGTGACTCTTGAGTGGCTTCATCCTGGAGATGATACATGGCAGTAGCTAATTCAACAGTCTTCAGGACTACTTCGCCTATTCGCTGAGCGAATTTGGCTGCTTGCTCAGATATCTGGGCGTCATTGTGATGAAGAGACATTCTTGAAAAAAAAGAAAGGCATAGGGAGAAACAGGTGCAAGATTATTGGACAATCAAAACAGAATGATAACGCATGAAGATTTGCGATCATTTGTTTGTTACCTAAGGCAAACAAATGAGACGGTGACTGATCAAAGTAAATGGGTCAAAAATAATGTATCGCGAAGACATGCTCGCCTAATAAGTGAACACTCATCCCAAGAATTCCCAGGTAAGCACAACTGGTCTCGCGTCTGATGAGATGTATACGAAGTGCTTGCCTAGCCAGAAAACCCAGAATACAGGCATTCACCCTTCCAGTTTGCACGTGTTCACATTATTTAAAACCCAAAACCTTGACGAAGTTTTGAAAACTCAAAGAGGTTAAAAACCATATAATAGAGAGTTCAAAACCTTACAATAGAGGGTTCAAAACCTAGTAATCAATCATCCTAGAACAGATGATTAATTTTCAAAGCGGTTTTGAAATATATGTTCTTGCTGTGGTCGTCGCCTAAGGATAGGTGACGGTATTGTTTTATGACTAAACGCAAGTAAACTCGCGTTAGGGTCCTAAGAAGGTTATAGACTAGGTCAAAGCATTACTAATTACTAATAACCTAATTCCCTATAACCATTGGCTCTGATACCATCTTTTCTGTCACACCCCGACCGCGTAAAACAACAATTCGCGGCGGAAACATCGGGGCGTGTTGCAACAGAATTAATGTTTCATAACCATGGATACCAAAAAGTGTTTCGTTTTATTAAACATAGAATAATTACATCGTCTTGAAATCTAAATACACTATTTAAACATAGTCTATCATTGTTATTGAGTCACTAAGGCCTTGTCCAGTCCTATGTGAGCATGCATCTTATCAATCGATATCATTCAACAATACCTGAAACATATGTGAAAACGAGGTCAGCAAAGAAATGCTGGCGAGTACATAGGTTTTGTAGGAGTGTCGAAATCATGGCTAGTTTAGACGTTGCAATACTTTATTTAAAAACCTTGTTTTGAAAAGAGTATAATATTGCAACTTAATTAACCAACTCAAATCAAGCGGGTTATAATTTGTAAAACCTCGTAGCCATGACTCTTAACCCAAAAACATTTGTTTTAGTAAATTATTTGAAAAACAATGATAAGTTCAGGTGATATGTATAAATAAGAGAATAATGCATGATTAAATGAATAACCATGTAAAATGAGTTTGTATAAGATAAGTTGTTTGTAAATAAATGTCTTGTGAAAAGTATGTTACTTGTATAAAATGTTCTATGTCTCAAACTGAAATGATTCAAATAACGCTACAATATGTAATACCATACAAACACTTATATATAGGAAGTACCAGCGGCGTATCCACCATGCTTGTATCATATTCCACACGCATTGTTACTTAATCACTTAATCCAAACCAAACCACCAAAGTAATGTTCATGCCCAAATGTAAATCATGTAATATGTATAACCAAAATAATATCGTATATCGCTTTGAAGCCAATCGTTAAAACATCGTGTGAAACCCAATCGTTACCCAATCGTTAAAACATCGTGTGAAAACCAATCGTAAATCGTTTAATTCGTTTTAGGTCGTGAAACTACTTATAAGGTCGTCTCGCTAATAACATTCAAACCTTCGTGACTTTCGTCGCTTCTCGTTTTCGTATTAACAAACCTCCATAGGGTAAGTTAATAATTACAGATTCAGTCGCTACCTACCATACCCACACATAACCACGGGTGTAGTAAATAACGGGATTTGTCAGATCCTATGGTACCATAACCTAATACTGGTCGGCTTGATCATTGCTAATGAATGTCATTTGTTATGTAACTACAACCAACAAGTTTGTTCACTTTATGAAATCGTTATTAGTTTTGTATAAATCGCTTTAATTGTTTTTGAAACCATCGTTATAACATCGAAAACATTTAGCACATATGAGTCACCCCAAAACAATTGAAAACAGTAAAATAGGGGAAAATGTACTCGCCTGAGAATGCTTGGAGGTCTTGAACAACAACCAAACAAAGCTAGAGGGAGCACGGAATCAGTCGGCAATCTAAAACTATATAAATAAACCGGACTTAAATCGGGAGATCGGATAGGATGAGGCTTGGTAAACCAAATGAGTATTGGAACTCATATGATATGGTTTAACAAGGCCTACATACTACAATGAAACCAAACCTAAGTGCTTTCGACCCATCGCGACCCATTAAGGTAACATATGCTACTTTAACGCGTCGTGCGCGTGAAACGCGTTCGGACCGTCTAACTAGTCCTATGACAAGTGTTATATGCCTAAACATGTTACATAATCAGTTATATGACAAAGGTTTAGGTTACATATGCTTAGTTACCAATTATACATGAAAAGGGTATTATGGTAATTTACCTAAGGCATATAAACTACCTATCATTCAACTACTTAAACGATGTGACCATAGGGTATAACCTCGGAAGGTTATGCCCTATACTAGGGTCACCTAATGTATTTGGTCGGATCCTAATGATCGACCAAACTGGGTCGAGTTCGAAGGTATAAGCGATTTATTAGATCGCTTACCCTACGACCCTAAACAACGTGGTAATCAGTAGGCATAATCCCAAGGGACTATGACCATCGTGATTACAATCACGTTGCGAAGTTCAAACGAACTTCGCATTGACCATTACTGGTCAACGCTGAAAGTCAAACAAAGTTTGACTTTCTGACTCGAAAAGCAATAAAATAAGGAAAAGAACGAAAGAATACTTACGAAGGGTCCCCGAATGCTAATCCCGATCCAAGAACTCAGGTATGAAACAATGGTTTCAAATTAGAGCTCTCAAATCAGAATTCTTGTAAGAAATGAGGTTGAATGGGTTGGGTATTTATAGGAATACCCGAACCGTTAAGATCGTTTGTCGAAACTCGTGCCTTAATCATGTCCGTACAAGTGTCGGAAGGTTATGGTGACTAAATTGGCACTAACCATAGGCTATCAACATGTGGCAAAGGATTTGGGAGTGCAAAACAGCTGTCGATACATCGAATCTGGTCCCGAAAATGCGAAAAATGAGTTTTCTGCATGTTTCTGCCCAGAATAGGCAGTCGCGTAGCGCGAATGGTAAGGCCACATGCAGTGGCGCTACGCCACTGCCCCCCTTGTTTCAGCAACTTTCAAAATTGGCAGAAATGGTCCCTGCAGCCCGTTTAAGCGATTTTCGATGTGTTTGAACCCCGTTAACCTCATTTCAAGGCTCTAAAATGAAGTTAAAGTATAGGGAACTCAAAACATGCTCAAAAATATCTCGGATGTCGGTTCGTTTGGTCGTACGATCGCGATGTTCGCTTAATTACGACGGAATGCGCATAAGCGCGAAAAACGATCCAAATGACGCGACGAATGGATTTTTCTTAAGGAGAACACTAAAATATAATGTAGTCATGCTTACATAAATTTTTGGATGTCCAGATGTATTCAGAACGTAAGTTATGCGCGAAAATGCAAACTTGTGCACTTTTTGACACTTTTAGTCCCTGAATGACACAAAAGTTTATTTTAGCACACCGAACCCATCAAAGCCTATTTCTAAGCTATGTAAAGGATATTTATGGTATGTTTAACTTATGGTCATGTTCCGGAATGTCTGTTACAGTTCAAATTGGCATACTTTCGCAGTTTGTCATATTTAGTCCCTGTAAGCGAGTTAACTTGTTTTCGGCATACCAAACCTTCCAAAACTTATTTCTAAGTTATGTAAAGGTTATTTAAGGTATGTTAAGCCTATTTCACTATTCCGGAGTGTTCGTTGCATTAAACTGGTTATATTTACGCATCGGTGCGCGTATAACCTTCCAGAAAGCGATTTAGAGTTTGAAATAGAACAAGAATTGATATGTGTAAATGATACACACATTTTTACAAATCCCCAAGTATGAAATATAATATTTCATTGGTTCGGTATTTGTTTGATGGCCGTGGAGGCACAGGTGTTACATTGTTGGTGGCTGCCGAACTCAAAGGGGAAGGAGGAAGAAGAAGTTTGTTTGAGTTAGAGAATGATGGATGGTGATGGACTTGTGGGTTAAATAGGAATCTTCCAACATCTTCATTAACTAGTGGTCACTATGTCCCTTAATGGCCTAACACAATCCACTAAACAATTTAAAGAAATCATGTGTGTCCTTCTTTGTCTCTAACCGATTTGAGGGGGGGGGGGGGGGGTTGGTTTGGTTGAGATGTAAAGCTAGTTAGTTTAGTTAGTTAATTGTTAAGTGTTTAGTTTAAGTGTTTAAGTGTTGTGTAATAATATAGTGTGTTATGGTGTTCGGGAACCATAACTAGTTCAGAAAAATATAAACAATGCTTCTAGCATTATTTTGGTGTTTCGGGTAAAGTCCGGTTGTTCGGTTCGACACTGTTCCGTTAAAGTGCTCAATTAATCCGAAAAGTGTCTTACATATATATTTTTGCAACGTTTTTAATTTCTAACACTTAGGAAATTATAACGGACTATTTAGTGACCTATCTTTACACTATTAGTATATTAACAAATACGTGTAAGCATAACACAGATATCAGAAAGCAGTTAAGTAATTCCACACAGTCGTCAAGCACATTAATTATTATTAATAAACTGTACGGTTACATGTAAATTCGAGGGTTGTCACATTCTCCCCCTGTTAAGAGAATTTCGTCCCGAAATTTAGCGCGTGGTTACTGAGGAAGCTAGTTAAGTTGCGTTGTCTTCCAGATTTTCCTGGGGTGTCACATCATCCCCCCGTTGATTTGGAATTTCGTCCCGAAATTCTGCGGTAGCTTCAGCCTCAGTAGTGGTTGCGTTTTTCTTAAACAGTTGGGGATACTTGAGTTTCATTTGGTCTTCTCGTTCCCAGGTATACTCTGGGCCACGACGAGCATTCCAACGAACTCGAACGAGAGGTATTCTTGTGTGCTTGAGAATCTTAACATCTCGATCAGTAATCTCTACTGGTTCCTCGACGAACCGCAGCTGGTCGTCGATTGTGAGTTCCTTGAGAGGAACTATGAAGGTCTCCTCTGACAGACACTTCTTCAGATTTGATACGTGGAATACGTTGTGAACTCCGCTGAGTTGTTCAGGTAGATCCAACCTGTAGGCGACTTGGCCAATTTTCTCAATGACTTTGAACGGTCCGACATAACGCGGATTGAGTTTGCCTCGTTTGCCAAAGCGGACTACACCTTTCCAAGGTGAGACTTTGAGTAGCACTCGATCCCCAACCTGGAGCTCGAGTGGTTTTCTTCCCTCATCAGCATAGCGTTTCTGACGGTCACGAGCTGCCGCCATTCGCTGTCGTATCTGAGCAATTTTCTCGGTGGTATCTACCACATGTTCTGGGCCAGTGATTTGGCTGTCACCAACTTCTGCCCAACAGAGAGGCGATCGGCATTTGCGTCCGTACAATGCCTCAAACGGAGCGGCTTGGATGCTGGTGTGGTAGCTGTTGTTATATGAGAACTCCACTAGCGGGAGGTGCTTCTCCCAGCCGTTACCAAAATCGATTACACATGCCCTAAGCATGTCTTCAAGGGTTTGGATGGTGCGTTCAGATTGCCCATCCGTCTGTGGGTGATAAGCGGTGCTCATATCTAAACGTGAGCCAAAGGACTTGTGCATTGCTTGCCACAGTTCAGAAGTAAAACGCGCGTCACGATCAGATATAATAGAGATTGGCACCCCGTGCCTTGACACTACCTCCTTTAGATAAATGTCTGCAAGAGTAGAAAACTTATCCGTTTCTTTGATGGCCAGAAAATGTGCAGACTTGGTCAGTCGATCTACGATCACCCAAATGGTATCGTTTCCGCGTTGAGATCTGGGCAGGCCAGTAACGAAATCCATGGAAATTTGCTCCCATTTCCATTTCGGGATCTCCGGTTGTTGAAGTAGGCCCGATGGTTTCTGATATTCAGACTTGACTCTCGCACAAGTCAAGCACTTACTGACGTAGGTTGCTATGTGGGCTTTCATGCCAGGCCACCAGTACGTAGTCTTGAGATCGTGGTACATTTTATCCGAACCAGGATGTACCGAATAACGAGACTTATGTGCTTCATCCATCACAAGCTCGCGTAAGTTGCCATAAAATGGAACCCAGATGCGTCCGTTAACATAGTAGGCACCGTCTCCCTTTTGTTCTAGCCGCTGCCTCGATCCTCGTAGGGACTCAGCCCTGATGTTTTCTGCTTTCAATGCTTCGACCTGGGCATCTCGAATCTGGGCAGGAAGGTTAAACTGGATGGTTAGCTGTAATGCTCGTACACGCTTAGGTAAAGTATCCTTTCGACTGAGGGCGTCAGCCACAACATTGGCTTTGCCCGGATGATACTTGCTAGCGCATTCGTAATCATTCAAGAGTTCGACCCATCGGCGTTGTCGCATGTTTAACTCTTTTTGCTTGAAGATATGCTCGAGACTCCTGTGGTCGGTGTAAATGGTGCACTTGGTACCGTACAGGTAATGTCTCCATATCTTAAGTGCGAATACAACTGCTCCCAGTTCCAGATCGTGAGTAGTGTAGTTTCTTTCGTGAACTTTAAGTTGGCGCGATGCGTAGGCAATGACCTTGTCACGTTGCATCAATACGCAACCAAGTCCTTGGATGGAAGCGTCGCAATAAACCACGAAATCATCGGTGCCCTCTGGCAATGAGAGGATAGGCGCGCTACAAAGTCTATCCTTTAGATGTTGAAATGCGGACTCCTGTGCATCACCCCAACGATAGATGACACCCTTCTGAGTCAGTGAAGTGAGAGGTTGCGCAATCTTGGAGAAATCTTTTATAAACCTTCTGTAATATCCGGCCAAACCCAAGAATTGGCGGATTTCTGTTGGTGTGCGGGCCAGTTCTTGATCGATTCAACCTTAGATGGGTCCACATGAATTCCATCCTTGTTTACCACGTGGCCTAGAAAGTGGACTTCGCGGAGCCAGAAATCACATTTCGAAAACTTGGCATACAACCGTTCCTTTCGAAGAAGTTCCAGCATAAGTCGTAGATGCTGCTCGTGTTCCTCCTGACTCTTAGAATAGATCAGGATATCATCGATGAACACAATAACGAACTTATCCAGGTAAGGCTTGCACACTCGGTTCATGAGATCCATGAAGACTGCCGGTGCATTCGTCAGCCCGAACGGCATAACCAGGAACTCGTAATGGCCGTAACGAGTTCTGAATGCTGTTTTGGAGACGTCCTCATCTCGGACTCTCAGCTGATGGTATCCCGATCTCAAATCAATCTTGGAGTAATAGCTCGACCCTTGCAACTGGTCGAATAAATCGTCAATACGTGGAAGAGGATAACGATTCTTCACAGTCACCTTGTTGAGCTCGCGATAGTCAATACACATCCTGAAGGTACCGTCTTTCTTCTTCACTAACAAGACTGGAGCTCCCCAGGGTGAAGAGCTAGGACGTATAAAACCCTTTTCCAAGAGTTCTTGTAGTTGTGTGGACAGTTCTTCGAGTTCTGATGGGGCTAGACGATATGGTGCTCGAGCTACTGGCGCTGCTCCAGGAGCTAGCTCGATTTGAAACTCAACTTGGCGATGGGGAGGAAGACCAGGTAATTCCTCAGGAAATACCTCGGGAAATTCGCGCACAATAGAGATGTCTTCAATTCTCTTCTCTTCCGTGGATGTGTCAGTAACGATGTCACACCCCCAAAATCCACCTGCGGAGTATCACCGCTTGGAGGCATGACTGACCAGGATCAAGCCACCAATCATATTGAACATAGTAAGAATTAAATGTAAAACAACCCAACCAATATGAAAGGTGTTCAAAACATAAGTATAAATTCAACGTTTAGCGGAAGCATAAATAAACCCAATCATAAGTAACAATTCAAATGTTTAAATGTTGTTCATAACATCCACAAACTGTGCCCACAACGACCGTGCCTCCCGTGCAAGCTCCATAAGTACCTAAGGTCCTGCAAGGCATGTAACAGAGAGTCAACAACTAGTTGAGCGAGTTCACAGTGAGTTTGTTTAGTTATAGTGTTCATAATGTAGTTCGTATGTTCATTTAGTAATCATGTATCGTATGTATCGTATCGCGGCCCTCTAGGCATGTTTGCGAAGTATAGTGGGGATTTCCCATGTTTGCTAGACTAGGTATAGTAGTATCGCGGCCCTTCCTGGCATGTTTGCGAAGATTAGAGTATATAGTTCGCGGCCCTTCTTAGGCATGTGTGCGAAGATTGTCATAATATCGCGGCCGACCCTTGGCGTGTGTGCGAAGATCGTTTAAATTAGTATAACCAGTCTAGTCTGTTCTTATCCATAATCCTTCCTCTCCCGGGAATCATATATCTAAGTTCCATAAACTGAACGAATAAATAATCCAACCCATTCCCATCCTGGGAATCCCATGCCTTGGCTGTGTGAACTCACCTTGGTTTGCTCGGTATGCTAAGTGTATGCTCGCAAGTAATCAATCACGTCCTAAAGTATGCACGTATGTGAAATCAGTTTGCGTTCAAGTTGTGCACGTATAAACATGTAACACGTAATCACAATCATATACAAGATGGTTACACTTAACAGCAGTTAAATATTCCAGTTAACACTTAACAGAATTAACCCAAGTTACTGTGCAGATTCTGTTCGGCGAAACACACATAATGGCGAAACACAAATTGACGAAACACATATAGTGACGAAACACACTCTGTTTCGTCGTGGCTTTGCTTGGCGAAACAGGATTCCAATTCGTCGACGACTCTTGGCGAAACACATTCTGTTTCGCCGAGGTTCCTGTTTCGTCGAATGTCTGATTCGTAGACACAGTTACAGCAGTTACGAAATACACAGAAACCCTAATCATGTTAGCAGCCGACATCAATATTATCAATCATGCAGTAATCATTCAACACAGAATCATTGTAACATCATCATAGCATAATCATCGAACCACTTTAACGTCTAGCATGAACCCTAGCTTACGTATACAACATATCGATTACAACATCACATCATCAAACCCTATCAAGATGCTAACTTGCATTCAGAATCAGATCATAATAACAACATCCAGAACCGAGTATTCAATCATATTAAGTTTCGCATAAAACCATCTATATCCGACTACAATATTCATATCGAAATCCATATCATCATCATTATAACAAGAACCCTAATATTTAACATGTATCAGTTTCAGATATACATCATCAAGGCAGAATCACATGACACATAAACCCGTACACTGATGAAAGATCAATCAAGACACATAGATTTACTAACCGAGATGATGGTTTTATCGCACAAGGGTTTCCGGTGGGTTCTAGTTCGCCGTCACAGTGAGAGAGCTCTAGGGTTTCGGTTGTGTTGATAGAAAGTGTAAAATGATGATGTTTTACGTAAAAAAATACACAGAATAACGTTCTGGGCCCAAGCTGGGCTTCGGCAGATCTGGGCTCGGCGAAACAGTTTGTTTCGTCGAGTCGTATACGGCGAAACATATCCTGTTTCGTCGGGAATGGTTATGGCGAAACACACTTGTGTTTCGTCGGGTTCTATCTTATGTTACAGTTTATGTTTCACGACATGTTATACAATCAAACACATAATCAAGCAAACACACTAGGTTTTATCATAACACAACCATATAGTCAAAGTCAACGTGCATTTAATGCGAATAAAGAATGTCGGAAATTCGAGTTGTCACATTATCCCCAACTTGAAAGAAATTTCGTCCCGAAATTTAGCATGCGGTTACTGAGGAAAGCTAATGGTGTGACGTTGTTTACCTGTATTGTATCGCGGCTCCCCGAGCATGTTTGCGAAGATTACTGGTTTTCCTGGGATGTCACATTATCCCCCCGTTGATTTGGAATTTCGTCCCGAAATTCTGCATTGGTAGCTTCAGCCTCAGTAGTAGTTGCATTGGTTCCGAATAACTGGGGATATTTGAGTTCCATTTGATCTTCGCGCTCCCAGGTGAACTCTGGGCCGCGGCGGGAGTTCCAACGAACTCGTACAAGAGGGATTCTCGTGTTCTTGAGGACCTTAACATCCCGGTCCGTGATTTCAACAGGTTCCTCGACGAAGTGCAACCGCTCGTCGATAGTGAGTTCCTTTAAGGGAACTATGTGGGTCTCATCTGACGTCCACTTCTTCAGATTCGACACGTGAAAGACGTTGTGAACTGCACTGAGTTCAGGTGGTAAGTTCAATATGTAGGCCACTTTGCCTATTTTCTCAATAACTTCGAAAGGTCCAACATATCGTGGATTTAGTTTGCCGCGTTTGCCAAAACGAACCACACCCTTCCAGGGTGAAACTTTAAGTAGCGCTCGATCCCCAACTTGGAATTCGAGTAGTTTCCTGTCTAAATCAGCGTATGCTTTCTGACGGTCGCGAGCTGCCGCCATGCGTTGTCGTATTTGTGCAATCTTCTCTGTAGTATCAACAACCATTTCTGGACCTGTGATTTGACTTTCTCCCACCTCTGCCCAACAGAGAGGTGACCGGCATTTACGCCCGTACAATGCCTCGAATGGTGCAGCCTTAATGCTCGTGTGGTAGCTGTTATTGTATGAGAATTCCACAAGTGGCAGATGTTTTTCCCAACCGTTGCCAAAATCAATTACGCACGCCCGAAGCATGTCTTCTAGAGTCTGGATAGTGCGCTCAGACTGCCCATCCGTCTGAGGATGATACGCCGTGCTCATGTCTAAACGAGAGCCAAAAGATTTATGCATTGCTTGCCACAGTTCTGAAGTAAAACGTGCGTCACGATCAGAGATGATGGAGGTGGGCACTCCGTGCCTGGAGACCACTTCTTTTAAGTAAATGTCTGCTAGTGTAGAGAACTTGTCTGTTTCTTTGATTGCCAAGAAGTGAGCAGACTTTGTGAGTCGATCCACGATCACCCAAATAGTATCATTTCCGCGCTGAGATTTAGGTAGGCCAGTAACAAAATCCATGGAAATTTGCTCCCATTTCCATTGTGGTATCTCAGGTTGTTGTAGTGGTCCTGACGGTTTCTGATATTCTGCCTTGACTCTCGCACAAGTCAAGCATTTGCTAACGTATGTGGCTATGTGGGCCTTCATGCTAGGCCACCAGTATGTAGTCTTAATATCGTGGTACATTTTATCCGAACCAGGGTGTACCGAGTAGCGAGACTTGTGAGCTTCATCCATTACCAGCTCGCGTAAGTTGCCATAAAATGGGACCCAAATGCGTCCTGTGACGTAGTAAGCACCATCTTCCTTTTGTTCTAAACGTTGTCTTGAGCCGCGCAGGGCTTCAGCCCTGACATTATCTGGTTTCAATGCTTCTGTCTGAGCATCTCGTATCTGAGAAGGAAGGTTAGACTGTATGGTGAGTTGTAAAGCTCGCACGCGCTTAGGCGCAGTGTCTTTTCGACTGAGGGCGTCAGCCACAACATTGGCTTTGCCTGGATGGTACCTGATTGAGCATTCGTAGTCGTTTAGCAGTTCGACCCATCGTCGCTGTCGCATATTCAGTTCCTTCTGTTTGAATATATGTTCGAGGCTCCTGTGGTCAGTGTAGATAGCACATTTAGTGCCGTACAAGTAGTGTCGCCATATCTTAAGTGCAAAAACAACCGCTCCCAGCTCTAAATCGTGCGTAGTGTAATTCCGCTCGTGAACCTTAAGTTGGCGCGAAGCATAAGCAATAACTTTATCCCGTTGCATCAACACACATCCAAGACCCTGGATAGATGCATCGCAGTAGACTACAAAATCGTCCGTGCCTTCAGGCAGTGAGAGGATAGGTGCGCTACAGAGTCTATCCTTTAAGTGTTGGAACGCTGTCTCCTGTGCATTACCCCAACGGTAAACAACACCCTTTTGCGTCAGTAGTGTAAGCGGCTGAGCAATCTTTGAGAAGTCTTTGATGAACCTTCTGTAGTAACCTGCCAAACCTAAGAATTGGCGTATTTCTGTTGGTGTACGAGGCGCAGGCCAATTCTTGATCGAATCCACTGTCACACCCTGGCTTTGCGGAAGCGTGGTTAATGTTGGTGTGACTTCTTAATACCATAGCTTAATCATACCAAAGCTATATGAGTTAAAAAAAACATGCAAGTCATCCATTAAGTTTTAAAAACCAAAATACAGTACCATTGTTTTAACCAACAACCATAACCTTGTTCAACAACCTTACAAATTAAAACATAACATAAACGTGGTTTAAGGACTGTGTCTTGTCCAGGAAAGAGACACATCCCCTAAACCCGGATGACTCCATGACAAGTGCAGCGGAAAACATGCCATACCGTGCCAGATCTCGTTAATTTCCTGAAATACATGTAAGTTGAAAAATCAACAATAATGTTGAGCGAGTTCATGTGTAAGTGAGTATGTAAAACACTTGTGAGTATAAAAATAGTTGTGGTATGTAGCAGTTGTAAGAGGACTTGTGATCACCAATGGTTTGCAAGGCCACTGACATATGTGAAGTGCAAATAGGGAGACTCAAACCTAGCAGATTTCGCCACGGCAAAGTATGTGGACAAAGTCACCCCACGGTCCGTTTCTAGTTTGGCCGGGGGCTGGGCTCGCTACACCCAGATAGATCTACCGCTCCTGTCCCTCGGTCCCTCCATGAGGACTAATGGCCCCATGTTGTTCCTATCCACTCACATGATCGTATAACACCTCCTTACGTTAAACATACCGTTGTAAAGTACTCGTAAATCATAGTAACATGTATTTCACCCCCGCGGTTAAGTAAACTGAAAACAGTTAGAGAAAAGGGGGACATGAACTCACAGTGAATGCGCGTCTCTACCAAGTGTCTCCAATACAGTAAGCTGTGCAACGACCTACAAGTGCTAATTCTATTAGACGGACGGCCGTGCTTTAGCTTTATAGTTTATGTCTTTGGGAAATAGTTAGACAACTATTTCGTGTTTATGTTCCGTATACACTTGGTAGTTATTCTTCTTCCCAAGGATGGGGATACAACACATGTGCGTAAGTTACGTTTTATCAATCTTGTGGTAATGTAATTACCGGTGTAACTTATATGTTTGTGGAAGCGTTCGTAAAGTTTTGGAATCATTAACGCTTGTAAATATTATTTTTACTCCAAAATAATATTTATGTATTTTCACAAAATAATCATAAACAGTGTTGTGACAAATATATTTATCACGTTAATCTTTGTGAAAATCCCACCTCCGAATATTTAGTAAAATATAGTGCTGGCGAAATTTATGTTTTGAAAATATGTCCAAAGATAGTTCTAACACTTGTTGTGTAAAAAGTCTAAGTGTTAGGTTTTTGGAAAGTTTCGCCAGAGTTTCCTCTGTAACTGGAGGTGGCCACGCTTTCAAGCGTATCATTTTCTTTTAACAAATCAATTCAACAATCTTCTTTATCCGATCAACAATTTCCGACACATCAAACTAGTCGACAAGTATGTAAATTTGCATAATCGCATGAACTTGCAGTTTTTCCGTATCTTTAATGTAAATCACCTTTATATATGTAGATCTTTATATAAAGTAGCTTTAATCTTATAAAAACCTCGTGTTTAGAGAAATCCGTCTTTACAACTTCTAGTCACTTTTCCCAAAAATAGTTATTTGTCGGATCTTTTCATTTCACAAGTGTCTACACACTTGTGGTTTATAAAATCATGTTTGTTAGTGTAAGATCCCTTCTTTAAATTACATGACTTCTTAAATGTGTGGTCCCTCAAAAATACCACTTGCGGATACGTAGATCCGCTAGTTTTAAACACCATTTTACCGGTTAAATTACTTTTACACAAGTAAAATATTTTCACACAAGTTCATGTATCTTGTGTGGTAGAGTTTCACCTTTAACCCTTGTATTTAGTCAAAAACGAGCTTATGTGAAGACACATGATCTTACAAAGTCGGGTTAAACGGAGATCCGAGCTACCACATCATAGATCGGGTCTCAATAATCACATATTTCAAGTCCTACGACTTTTACACAAGTTATATGCTATTAACCACCACTTTTATAGTTTTTACTAGACTTTTGATCATCATCTTTCATTTTAACAAGATTCAACCGACATAACTTCTTTTAACCACTCTAGATATGTGTAAATATGAGTTTTAAACAATATACCTCTAGCTCGGGGCTAGGGAAGAATCGTGATGAAAAACGCGTGGATAAAAGCTAACGGAAGTGGTCCTTCGTGTTCCGCTTGCTCCGAGGCTCCTAATACGTGACTTGTGAAGTTTGCATATGCTTGGAATGAGAGGAACTAAACTTGAAAGTGTGATGTGTGTGTGTGTGGAGTTCGGCCGTGAGCCAAAGGGAAAAAGAGAGAGAGTTTTTGTGTGGGTTTGTTTGTGATAATGTTCATGCTTCATCCCAAGATCTTATAGGCAATTAGTAGATAATTATCCATAGGTCCAAGTGTCCCCTAGATTTTATACACCCAAGATTTTAATAATCTTGTAAGGACAAGGTATGTCCCTTATGGGACGATTTCGGTTCAAGGGGAGGGGTTACCCGGTTCATTTCCAACTAATCTCCAAGTATTAGTTAGTTAGTTAAGATTTTAATATTAGTTACTAAAGTGTTATGCATTAACGCGGGTGTTAGGGTATACGGGGACCTTAACTGGTTCAGAAAAAAAAAAAAATACAATTAGTGAAAATAATAATATTTTCATGTTCCGGGTAAAGTCCGGGTGTCCGGTTGGATAGTAATCCGTTAAAGTCTTTTGTAATGCTTTAAAGTGTCGTTATTAACATTTTTAGTGACCCATCTTGTTTCCAACACTTTTAGAAAGTGTCTAGTGTTATTTTCTCATGTTCTGGCACTTTATTAGTCAGCTAGAAGCTGGTTTATTTATTAAAGTGCTGTGTTGGTATTTAAAGTACGTTTTAGGCACATCCGAAATAGTGTATCTTATCCCTAGAGACGCGGTACCATAACCCTTATATCCCTACACTCACTACCAGTGTAGTCAAAATATATGAGGCTCTTAACAGGCCTTAGAGGCAGTGTCTGCCTGATGCTGGTCATATCAGCATGTTCACTGTGTATCCGTTTAGTGCTACTGTGCTTTTTGTGCATCATGTTTGTCACTAAGGTGCCGTATGTAAATAATGTAGTGACAGCATATTAAAGTATGATGCAAGTAAGTGCATGTATCAGTATGCAGGTAGCAGTTTCTCAGCTAGTTCAATCAAGCACAGTAATCAAGTAGTAATTAATCATTAATTAAGTTGTACGGATACCTGGTTTAGTGCGGGTTGTCACATCCACCTTGGATGGATCTACATGAATCCCATCCTTGTTCACCACGTGGCCTAAAAAGTGTACTTCACGAAGCCAGAAGTCACATTTAGAAAACTTAGCGTATAGCTGTTCCGTTCGTAGAAGTTCCAGTATAAGTCGTAGGTGCTGCTCGTGTTCCTCCTGACTTTTCGAATAAATCAGGATGTCGTCGATGAAAACAATGACGAACTTGTCGAGATAGGGTTTGCACACCCTGTTCATAAGATCCATAAATACTGCAGGCGCGTTCGTTAGCCCAAATGGCATGACCATAAACTCGTAGTGGCCGTAGCGTGTTCTAAACGCTGTTTTGGAGACGTCCTCATCCCGGACTCTCAGCTGATGGTAACCTGACCTTAAGTCTATCTTGGAGTAGTAGCTCGACCCTTGGAGCTGGTCGAATAAATCATCTATGCGCGGAAGAGGATAACGATTCTTGATCGTCACCTTGTTGAGTTCACGGTAGTCTATACACATCCTGAACGTACCGTCTTTCTTCTTTACGAATAACACTGGAGCTCCCCAGGGCGAAGAGCTAGGACGTATGAAACCCTTTTCCAAGAGTTCTTGTAGCTGCTTTGACAATTCTTCCAATTCAGTTGGAGCTAAACGGTAAGGTGCTCGAGCTATAGGTGCTGCTCCTGGAGCGAGCTCGATCTGAAATTCAACTTGACGATGAGGCGGTAACCCAGGTAATTCCTCAGGAAACACTTGAGGAAAGTCACGTACTACAGGAATATCTTCAATCTTTTTCTCTTTCTTCGAGGTATCTGTGACGAGTGCTAGTATAGCAGTGTGCCCCTTGCGTAAACACTTCTGAGCCTTCAAAAAGGAGATGATGCCACTCACGGCACCACTCTTGTCGCCTTGAACTTCGAGAGGTTCCTTGCCCGAACGAGGAATACGAATAACCTTTTCTTTGCATAAAATCTCCGCTTGTTGTTGAGATAACCAATCCATACCAATGACGACGTCAAAGCTACCCAAGGTTATAGGAATGAGATCAATGGAGAAAGTCTGACCAGCGAGGATAAGATTACACCCTTTAACTATGTGTGTGGCCTCTAGACTTTTACCGTTAGCTAACTCTACAACATGTTTGGTGTTTAAGGGAGTTGGTGCACGTTTTATCATTTCACTAGCTTTCAGAGACATGTAACTTGTATCCGCACCAGAATCAAATAGTACAGTAACATAAAAGTCGTCAAGAAGAAACTTACCCATAACCACGTTGGGATCATTCCTGGCATCACCCTGACCGATCACAAACATACGGCCTCTAGCACCATTGTTGTTATTGTTCCCACCGTTGTTGTTGTTCCCGTTACCCTGATTGTTGTTGTTGTTATTGTTCTGGTTCTGGTTTAACTGAGGGCAATCCCGCTTGTAATGACCTTCAGCCCCACACTGGTAGCATCCCCTGTTTCCCTGCTGCTGCTGCTGAGGCTGGTTTCGTGGAGCAGGTGGCTGTTGTTGCTGGTTCTGATTCGCAGGTCGTGAACTCCTGCAATCTTTAGCTTCGTGCCCGTTTTTGAGACATCTCTGACAGTAGGCCTTGCGACACTGCCCACTGTGATGTTTGTAGCACCTGTTACATAGTGGATGATTTCCCCGATAACCACTCTGTCTCTGCCCACCAGAAGTTTGCTGACTTGGGTTCTGGTAGTCATTAGTCTTGCGTTGCTGAGCCTGAGATTGAACTATAGCTGAACCTTTGCTGGAATCCCCATCCCATTTCCGCTTGTTGTCACTGGGAGTAGCAGGAGTGACCGGAGTAGTAGCGGTAGTAGTAGTGCTGATGCGTTCAGGCAACTTGTTCCGCTCCACCGCCTGATCCGTGAGACGGTGAGCCAGCTGTACAACCTGCTGATAAGTGGCGAGGTTTGCTGAAGTGACGTGACTCTGGATCTCTGGCACTAGACCCTTGAGGAACAGTTCGATTCGCTTGATTGGAGGGTCCACCATCGTAGGACACAATAGAGCAAGTTCATTAGATCTTTTGGTGTATGCCTCAATCTCTGACCCCTTCATCTTGAGATTGAAAAACTCGACCTCCAGCTTATGAATATCATCCCTGCTGCAATATTCCTCTTTGATCATTTCCTTAAAGTTGTTCCATGGGGTAGCGTTAGCAGCAACCAACCCCAGCATTTGCACCTGAGCTTTCCACCATGTGAGAGCTAAACCCTCTAGGGTACCGGTGGCATACTTCACCCTGCGTGCCTCAGGGCATTCACACATTTCGAATACAGTCTCGATCTTTTCAAACCAGTGGAGGAGTCCGACTGCTCCCTCCGTGCCGCTGAAAGTACTGGGACGACAGTCCATGAACGTTTTGAAAGTGCAAACAGGTGCTTGACCTGTTGTGTGCGTAAGAGTAAACAAAAATTTTAGCACAAGAGTTGGTTTAAGAATGTAGGATTCTAAGGACCCTAGTGTGAGTTTCAACTGCAGGGTATACCTCCTGCTTGTGCGGCTGCAACTGCCGCAGTAACTTGTTCAGCGATGAGAGCCGTCAATTGGGCTTGTGTCATGTTGATACGTCCAGACATGATCTTCATAGTAAAGATAGCATAAGTCAGAGAGGATCGCGAATCGTGCGATGACAGAAGAGTGTGAGCATATAAGCGTTCTCAGGCAGTAACGAATAATAATCAACGTAATCTAAGCATACCACGAGCAAAGTTCTATGTAATTCTAGCAAGTAGGCAATAAACATAAACCTTATTACCTAGGATGTTGAGTCTTGCACGTGGAGCGAGGTGTCGTTGTGGATCGTTGAGCACTGTACTGGTTATAGTCTGGTTTCAATAAAAACGTTTTTCCCTTATTAAAACCGAGTTCTCTATAACCAATGGCTCTGATACCAATCTGTCACACCCCCAAAATCCACCTGCGGAGTATCACCGCTTGGAGGCGTGACTGACCAGGATCAAGCCACCAATCATATTGAACATAGTAAGAATTAAATGTAAAACAACCCAACCAATATGAAAGGTGTTCAAAACATAAGTATAAATTCAACGTTTAGCGGAAGCATAAATAAACCCAATCATAAGTAACAATTCAAATGTTTAAATGTTGTTCATAACATCCACAAACTGTGCCCACAACGACCGTGCCTCCCGTGCAAGCTCCATAAGTACCTAAGGTCCTGCAAGGCATGTAACAGAGAGTCAACAACTAGTTGAGCGAGTTCACAGTGAGTTTGTTTAGTTATAGTGTTCATAATGTAGTTCGTATGTTCATTTAGTAATCATGTATCGTATGTATCGTATCGCGGCCCTCTAGGCATGTTTGCGAAGTATAGTGGGGATTTCCCATGTTTGCTAGACTAGGTATAGTAGTATCGCGGCCCTTCCTAGCATGTTTGCGAAGATTAGAGTATATAGTTCGCGGCCCTTCTTAGGCATGTGTGCGAAGATTGTCATAATATCGCGGCCGACCCTTGGCGTGTGTGCGAAGATCGTTTAAATTAGTATAACCAGTCTAGTCTGTTCTTATCCATAATCCTTCCTCTCCCGGGAATCATATATCTAAGTTCCATAAACTGAACGAATAAATAATCCAACCCATTGTAACACCTGTGCCTCCACGGCCATCAAACAAATACCAAACCAATGAAATATTGTATTTCATACTTGGGATTTGTAAAAATATGTGTATCATTTGCACATATCAATTTCTGTTCAATTTCAAACTCTAAATCGCTTTCTGGAAGGTTATACGCGCACTAATGCGTAAATATAACCAGTTTAATGCAACAAACACTCCGGAATAGTGAAATAGGTTTAACATACCTAAAATAACCTTTACATAACTTAGATATAAGTTTTGGAAGGTTTGGTGTGGTGAAATCAAAGTTAAATCGCTTACAGGGACTAAAGTTGACAAACTGCGAAAGTACGCCAATTTGAACTGTAACAGACCTTCCGAAACAAGACCATAAGTTAAACATACCATAAATATCCTTTACATAGCTTAGAAATAGGCTTTGAGGGGTTCGGTGTGCTAAAATAAACTTTTGTGTCATTCAGGGACTAAAAGTGTCAAAAAGTGCACAAGTTTGCATTTTCGCGCATAACTTACGTTCTGAATACATCTGGGCATCCAAAAATTTATGTAAGCATGACTACATTATATTTTAGTGTTCGCCTTAAGAAAAATCCATTCGTCGCGTCATTTGGTTCGTTTTTCGCGCTTATTCGCATTCCGTCGTAATTAAGCGAACATCGCGATCGTACGGCCAAACGAACCGACATCCTAGATATTTTTGAGCATATTTTGAGTTCCCTATACTTTAACTTCATTTTAGAGCCTTAAAATGAGGTTAACGGGGTTCAAACGCATCGAAAATCGCTTAAACAAGGTGCAGGGACCATTTCTGTAAAATCTGCCAAAACAGGGGCCTAGCGTGACGCGACGGGCCTTAGCGTCACGCGAGCCCCCTTCTGGACCAGATTCCATGTTTTTAACAGCGGGTCCCAGCTGATTAACCACAACCACATGTTTGCAACTTGCTTAATCACTAAGATAAGGAGCATATGTGGCTCCATAACCTTTGTGACAAGTGTTCGGCTCGGATCGTGGCACGATATTCAAGAAACGATCCTAACGGCTCTACCTTTTCTATAAATACCCACCCCCCATTTGTTCAAAACCCACAAATCTGATCCAAATGCTCTAAGTTGAGGTTTTCGCTTCATACCTGAGCTATTCGATCACGATTAGCATTCGGGGACCCTGGGTAAGTATTCTTTCGTTCTTTTCCTTATTTTTACTGCTTTTCGAGTCAGAAAGTCAAACTTTGTTTGACTTTCAGCGTTGACCAGTAATGGTCAATGCGAAGTTCGTTTGAACTTCGCAACGTGAGTGTAATCACGTTGGTTATAGTCCCTTGGGACTATGCCTACTGATTACCACGTTGTCTAGGGTCGTAGGGTAAGCGATCTGATAAATCGCTTATACCTCGAACCCGACCCATTTGGTCGATCATTAGGATCCGACCAAACACATTAGGTGACCATGGTAGGTAGGGAATGACCTTCCGAGGTTATACCCTATGGTCACATCGTTTAAGTAGTTGTATGATAGGTAGTTCATATGCCTTAGGTAAATTACCAAAATACCCTTTTCATACATAATTGGTAATTTAGCATATGTAACCTAAACTTTTGTCACGTAACTGATTATGTAACATGTTTAGGCATATAATACTTGTCATAGGACTAGTTAGGCGGTCCAAACGCGTTTCACGCGAACGACGCGTTAAAGTAGCATAAGCTACCTAAACGGGTCGTAATGGGTCGTAGGCAGTTATGTTAGGTTTCATTTAGTATGTAGGCTTTGTTAAACCATATCACACGAGTCTCCACACTCGTTTGGTTTACAAACCCTAATGCTACCCAGTCTTCCGATTTAGGTCCGATTATTTAACATAGTTACCTATATTAGGAGCCGTTTGATTCCGAGATCTCTAGCACTGCTTGGTGGTTATCTTTAGACAACTGAGCAATCTCAGGTGAGTACATAGACCCCTCTTTTACTGTTTTTCCAAACTGTTTTGGGGTGGAACACATGTGCCTACTTGTTACTTTCCTGCTTTCCTGTTTTCGCATCATATACTGCTATGTTCGTTAGTACATTATAGTACATGATTTCATTACATTTTATGCTATGTATGTCCATTGCGTTCATACTTAGTACATCGTTTTACATTTACATTTTATGCTATTTATGTCCATTGCGTGCATACTTAGTACATTGTTTTTCATCACATGCTTACATTTTGGTATGACATTTGGTTTGTTTACATGGGACAATACATTCATTAACATTAGCTACGCCGTTCGTTAGTAGGTAGTGGTACCATAGGAATTGACAACTCCCGTTCCGGACGTCCCAGGGAAAGGGGATGAAAGGAATGACCGAATTCGTTGATATTAAGACAGATAGACCTTTAATTTGTTTAAAGGGTTTATCACCACAGTCGCCAGGCTTGGATGTATGCATTTTCACAATACCGCATAAATGTTCATATTAAATATTTGCATGCATTTACACAAAACATAGCTTTGATTTAAACCAAGTTTTACTTCAATACTTTGTTTTTGTGCATATGGTTTAGTTGAGACCTTTCACTTGCCATACATGACATTTTGACATAGACATTTGACTTGGATATTTGACATAGACATTTGACATGGATATTTGACATAGACATTTGACATGGATATTTGACATAGACATTTTGACATGATTTACATCTTGACATGAACATTTTACATTGTTTGGTTTGGTTTGATTAAGTGATTAAGTAACGATGCGAGTGTAATATGATACAAGCATGGTGGATACGCCGCTGGTACTTCCTATATATAAGTGTTTGTATGGTATTACATGTCGTAACGTTATTTGAATCATTTCAGTTTGAGACATAGAACATTTCATACAAATAACATACTTTTCACAAGACATTGATTTATAAACAACTTATCTTATGCAAACACATTTTTCTTGGTTATTCATTTAACCTTACATTTATTTATACTTATCATCTGATCTTATCGTTTTTCAAATGATTTAAAAGACAAAGCAAATAACAAGGTTCATGACTAAACATTTTCTCAAACATAAGTCATGAATCTTATTTTCACAAAACCTATGTATCTCACAGGCATTTTTATGCTGACGTACCTATTTTCACATGTGTTTTTCAGGAGCTGTTGCATAAGATGTTCAAGATACACATAGACAGACTTGGGCCTTAGTGACAATAAAAGACGCAAGACTAGTTAATTATGTTGTATTTCCTTGTTTGTTAAGACATTGTAACACTTTTAATCAATAAAACGAAACTTTAATATCCATGGTTGTGAAACATTAATTCTGTTACAACACTCCCCGATGTTTCCGCCACGTTTTGTATGTTCTACGTGGTCGGGGTGTGACACCCATTCCCATCCTGGGAATCCCATGCCTTGGCTGTGTGAACTCACCTTGGTTTGCTCGGTATGCTAAGTGTATGCTCGCAAGTAATCAATCACGTCCTAAAGTATGCACGTATGTGAAATCAGTTTGCGTTCAAGTTGTGCACGTATAAACATGTAACACGTAATCACAATCATATACAAGATGGTTACACTTAACAGCAGTTAAATATTCCAGTTAACACTTAACAGAATTAACCCAAGTTACTGTGCAGATTCTGTTCGGCGAAACACACATAATGGCGAAACACAAATTGACGAAACACATATAGTGACGAAACACACTCTGTTTCGTCGTGGCTTTGCTTGGCGAAACAGGATTCCAATTCGTCGACGACTCTTGGCGAAACACATTCTGTTTCGCCGAGGTTCCTGTTTCGTCGAATGTCTGATTCGTAGACACAGTTACAGCAGTTACGAAATACACAGAAACCCTAATCATGTTAGCAGCCGACATCAATATTATCAATCATGCAGTAATCATTCAACACAGAATCATTGTAACATCATCATAGCATAATCATCGAACCACTTTAACGTCTAGCATGAACCCTAGCTTACGTATACAACATATCGATTACAACATCACATCATCAAACCCTATCAAGATGCTAACTTGCATTCAGAATCAGATCATAATAACAACATCCAGAACCGAGTATTCAATCATATTAAGTTTCGCATAAAACCATCTATATCCGACTACAATATTCATATCGAAATCCATATCATCATCATTATAACAAGAACCCTAATATTTAACATGTATCAGTTTCAGATATACATCATCAAGGCAGAATCACATGACACATAAACCCGTACACTGATGAAAGATCAATCAAGACACATAGATTTACTAACCGAGATGATGGTTTTATCGCACAAGGGTTTCCGGTGGGTTCTAGTTCGCCGTCACAGTGAGAGAGCTCTAGGGTTTCGATTGTGTTGATAGAAAGTGTAAAATGATGATGTTTTACGTAAAAAAATACACAGAATAACGTTCTGGGCCCAAGCTGGGCTTCGGCAGATCTGGGCTCGGCGAAACAGTTTGTTTCGTCGAGTCGTATACGGCGAAACATATCCTGTTTCGTCGGGAATGGTTATGGCGAAACACACTTGTGTTTCGTCGGGTTCTATCTTATGTTACAGTTTATGTTTCACGACATGTTATACAATCAAACACATAATCAAGCAAACACACTAGGTTTTATCATAACACAACCATATAGTCAAAGTCAACGTGCATTTAATGCGAATAAAGAATGTCGGAAATTCGAGTTGTCACATTATCCCCAACTTGAAAGAAATTTCGTCCCGAAATTTAGCATGCGGTTACTGAGGAAAGCTAATGGTGTGACGTTGTTTACCTGTATTGTATCGCGGCTCCCCGAGCATGTTTGCGAAGATTACTGGTTTTCCTGGGATGTCACATTATCCCCCCGTTGATTTGGAATTTCGTCCCGAAATTCTGCATTGGTAGCTTCAGCCTCAGTAGTAGTTGCATTGGTTCCGAATAACTGGGGATATTTGAGTTCCATTTGATCTTCGCGCTCCCAGGTGAACTCTGGGCCGCGGCGGGAGTTCCAACGAACTCGTACAAGAGGGATTCTCGTGTTCTTGAGGACCTTAACATCCCGGTCCGTGATTTCAACAGGTTCCTCGACGAAGTGCAACCGCTCGTCGATAGTGAGTTCCTTTAAGGGAACTATGTGGGTCTCATCTGACGTCCACTTCTTCAGATTCGACACGTGAAAGACGTTGTGAACTGCACTGAGTTCAGGTGGTAAGTTCAATATGTAGGCCACTTTGCCTATTTTCTCAATAACTTCGAAAGGTCCAACATATCGTGGATTTAGTTTGCCGCGTTTGCCAAAACGAACCACACCCTTCCAGGGTGAAACTTTAAGTAGCGCTCGATCCCCAACTTGGAATTCGAGTAGTTTCCTGTCTAAATCAGCGTATGCTTTCTGACGGTCGCGAGCTGCCGCCATGCGTTGTCGTATTTGTGCAATCTTCTCTGTAGTATCAACAACCATTTCTGGACCTGTGATTTGACTTTCTCCCACCTCTGCCCAACAGAGAGGTGACCGGCATTTACGCCCGTACAATGCCTCGAATGGTGCAGCCTTAATGCTCGTGTGGTAGCTGTTATTGTATGAGAATTCCACAAGTGGCAGATGTTTTTCCCAACCGTTGCCAAAATCAATTACGCACGCCCGAAACATGTCTTCTAGAGTCTGGATAGTGCGCTCAGACTGCCCATCCGTCTGAGGATGATACGCCGTGCTCATGTCTAAACGAGAGCCAAAAGATTTATGCATTGCTTGCCACAGTTCTGAAGTAAAACGTGCGTCACGATCAGAGATGATGGAGGTGGGCACTCCGTGCCTGGAGACCACTTCTTTTAAGTAAATGTCTGCTAGTGTAGAGAACTTGTCTGTTTCTTTGATTGCCAAGAAGTGAGCAGACTTTGTGAGTCGATCCACGATCACCCAAATAGTATCATTTCCGCGCTGAGATTTAGGTAGGCCAGTAACAAAATCCATGGAAATTTGCTCCCATTTCCATTGTGGTATCTCAGGTTGTTGTAGTGGTCCTGACGGTTTCTGATATTCTGCCTTGACTCTCGCACAAGTCAAGCATTTGCTAACGTATGTGGCTATGTGGGCCTTCATGCTAGGCCACCAGTATGTAGTCTTAATATCGTGGTACATTTTATCCGAACCAGGGTGTACCGAGTAGCGAGACTTGTGAGCTTCATCCATTACCAGCTCGCGTAAGTTGCCATAAAATGGGACCCAAATGCGTCCTGTGACGTAGTAAGCACCATCTTCCTTTTGTTCTAAACGTTGTCTTGAGCCGCGCAGGGCTTCAGCCCTGACATTATCTGGTTTCAATGCTTCTGTCTGAGCATCTCGTATCTGAGAAGGAAGGTTAGACTGTATGGTGAGTTGTAAAGCTCGCACGCGCTTAGGCGCAGTGTCTTTTCGACTGAGGGCGTCAGCCACAACATTGGCTTTGCCTGGATGGTACCTGATTGAGCATTCGTAGTCGTTTAGCAGTTCGACCCATCGTCGCTGTCGCATATTCAGTTCCTTCTGTTTGAATATATGTTCGAGGCTCCTGTGGTCAGTGTAGATAGCACATTTAGTGCCGTACAAGTAGTGTCGCCATATCTTAAGTGCAAAAACAACCGCTCCCAGCTCTAAATCGTGCGTAGTGTAATTCCGCTCGTGAACCTTAAGTTGGCGCGAAGCATAAGCAATAACTTTATCCCGTTGCATCAACACACATCCAAGACCCTGGATAGATGCATCGCAGTAGACTACAAAATCGTCCGTGCCTTCAGGCAGTGAGAGGATAGGTGCGCTACAGAGTCTATCCTTTAAGTGTTGGAACGCTGTCTCCTGTGCATTACCCCAACGGTAAACAACACCCTTTTGCGTCAGTAGTGTAAGCGGCTGAGCAATCTTTGAGAAGTCTTTGATGAACCTTCTGTAGTAACCTGCCAAACCTAAGAATTGGCGTATTTCTGTTGGTGTACGAGGCGCAGGCCAATTCTTGATCGAATCCACTGTCACACCCTGGCTTTGCGGAAGCGTGGTTAATGTTGGTGTGACTTCTTAATACCATAGCTTAATCATACCAAAGCTATATGAGTTAAAAAAAACATGCAAGTCATCCATTAAGTTTTAAAAACCAAAATACAGTACCATTGTTTTAACCAACAACCATAACCTTGTTCAACAACCTTACAAATTAAAACATAACATAAACGTGGTTTAAGGACTGTGTCTTGTCCAGGAAAGAGACACATCCCCTAAACCTGGATGACTCCATGACAAGTGCAGCGGAAAACATGCCATACCGTGCCAGATCTCGTTAATTTCCTGAAATACATGTAAGTTGAAAAATCAACAATAATGTTGAGCGAGTTCATGTGTAAGTGAGTATGTAAAACACTTGTGAGTATAAAAATAGTTGTGGTATGTAGCAGTTGTAAGAGGACTTGTGATCACCAATGGTTTGCAAGGCCACTGACATATGTGAAGTGCAAATAGGGAGACTCAAACCTAGCAGATTTCGCCACGGCAAAGTATGTGGACAAAGTCACCCCACGGTCCGTTTCTAGTTTGGCCGGGGGCTGGGCTCGCTACACCCAGATAGATCTACCGCTCCTGTCCCTCGGTCCCTCCATGAGGACTAATGGCCCCATGTTGTTCCTATCCACTCACATGATCGTATAACACCTCCTTACGTTAAACATACCATTGTAAAGTACTCGTAAATCATAGTAACATGTATTTCACCCCCGCGGTTAAGTAAACTGAAAACAGTTAGAGAAAAGGGGGACATGAACTCACAGTGAATGCGCGTCTCTACCAAGTGTCTCCAATACAGTAAGCTGTGCAACGACCTACAAGTGCTAATTCTATTAGACGGACGGCCGTGCTTTAGCTTTATAGTTTATGTCTTTGGGAAATAGTTAGACAACTATTTCGTGTTTATGTTCCGTATACACTTGGTAGTTATTCTTCTTCCCAAGGATGGGGATACAACACATGTGCGTAAGTTACGTTTTATCAATCTTGTGGTAATGTAATTACCGGTGTAACTTATATGTTTGTGGAAGCGTTCGTAAAGTTTTGGAATCATTAACGCTTGTAAATATTATTTTTACTCCAAAATAATATTTATGTATTTTCACAAAATAATCATAAACAGTGTTGTGACAAATATATTTATCACGTTAATCTTTGTGAAAATCCCACCTCCGAATATTTAGTAAAATATAGTGCTGGCGAAATTTATGTTTTGAAAATATGTCCAAAGATAGTTCTAACACTTGTTGTGTAAAAAGTCTAAGTGTTAGGTTTTTGGAAAGTTTCGCCAGAGTTTCCTCTGTAACTGGAGGTGGCCACGCTTTCAAGCGTATCATTTTCTTTTAACAAATCAATTCAACAATCTTCTTTATCCGATCAACAATTTCCGACACATCAAACTAGTCGACAAGTATGTAAATTTGCATAATCGCATGAACTTGCAGTTTTTCCGTATCTTTAATGTAAATCACCTTTATATATGTAGATCTTTATATAAAGTAGCTTTAATCTTATAAAAACCTCGTGTTTAGAGAAATCCGTCTTTACAACTTCTAGTCACTTTTCCCAAAAATAGTTATTTGTCGGATCTTTTCATTTCACAAGTGTCTACACACTTGTGGTTTATAAAATCATGTTTGTTAGTGTAAGATCCCTTCTTTAAATTACATGACTTCTTAAATGTGTGGTCCCTCAAAAATACCACTTGCGGATACGTAGATCCGCTAGTTTTAAACACCATTTTACCGGTTAAATTACTTTTACACAAGTAAAATATTTTCACACAAGTTCATGTATCTTGTGTGGTAGAGTTTCACCTTTAACCCTTGTATTTAGTCAAAAACGAGCTTATGTGAAGACACATGATCTTACAAAGTCGGGTTAAACGGAGATCCGAGCTACCACATCATAGATCGGGTCTCAATAATCACATATTTCAAGTCCTACGACTTTTACACAAGTTATATGCTATTAACCACCACTTTTATAGTTTTTACTAGACTTTTGATCATCATCTTTCATTTTAACAAGATTCAACCGACATAACTTCTTTTAACCACTCTAGATATGTGTAAATATGAGTTTTAAACAATATACCTCTAGCTCGGGGCTAGGGAAGAATCGTGATGAAAAACGCGTGGATAAAAGCTAACGGAAGTGGTCCTTCGTGTTCCGCTTGCTCCGAGGCTCCTAATACGTGACTTGTGAAGTTTGCATATGCTTGGAATGAGAGGAACTAAACTTGAAAGTGTGATGTGTGTGTGTGTGGAGTTCGGCCGTGAGCCAAAGGGAAAAAGAGAGAGAGTTTTTGTGTGGGTTTGTTTGTGATAATGTTCATGCTTCATCCCAAGATCTTATAGGCAATTAGTAGATAATTATCCATAGGTCCAAGTGTCCCCTAGATTTTATACACCCAAGATTTTAATAATCTTGTAAGGACAAGGTATGTCCCTTATGGGACGATTTCGGTTCAAGGGGAGGGGTTACCCGGTTCATTTCCAACTAATCTCCAAGTATTAGTTAGTTAGTTAAGATTTTAATATTAGTTACTAAAGTGTTATGCATTAACGCGGGTGTTAGGGTATACGGGGACCTTAACTGGTTCAGAAAAAAAAAAAAATACAATTAGTGAAAATAATAATATTTTCATGTTCTGGGTAAAGTCCGGGTGTCCGGTTGGATAGTAATCCGTTAAAGTCTTTTGTAATGCTTTAAAGTGTCGTTATTAACATTTTTAGTGACCCATCTTGTTTCCAACACTTTTAGAAAGTGTCTAGTGTTATTTTCTCATGTTCTGGCACTTTATTAGTCAGCTAGAAGCTGGTTTATTTATTAAAGTGCTGTGTTGGTATTTAAAGTACGTTTTAGGCACATCCGAAATAGTGTATCTTATCCCTAGAGACGCGGTACCATAACCCTTATATCCCTACACTCACTACCAGTGTAGTCAAAATATATGAGGCTCTTAACAGGCCTTAGAGGCAGTGTCTGCCTGATGCTGGTCATATCAGCATGTTCACTGTGTATCCGTTTAGTGCTACTGTGCTTTTTGTGCATCATGTTTGTCACTAAGGTGCCGTATGTAAATAATGTAGTGACAGCATATTAAAGTATGATGCAAGTAAGTGCATGTATCAGTATGCAGGTAGCAGTTTATCAGCTAGTTCAATCAAGCACAGTAATCAAGTAGTAATTAATCATTAATTAAGTTGTACGGATACCTGGTTTAGTGCGGGTTGTCACATCCACCTTGGATGGATCTACATGAATCCCATCCTTGTTCACCACGTGGCCTAAAAAGTGTACTTCACGAAGCCAGAAGTCACATTTAGAAAACTTAGCGTATAGCTGTTCCGTTCGTAGAAGTTCCAGTATAAGTCGTAGGTGCTGCTCGTGTTCCTCCTGACTTTTCGAATAAATCAGGATGTCGTCGATGAAAACAATGACGAACTTGTCGAGATAGGGTTTGCACACCCTGTTCATAAGATCCATAAATACTGCAGGCGCGTTCGTTAGCCCAAATGGCATGACCATAAACTCGTAGTGGCCGTAGCGTGTTCTAAACGCTGTTTTGGAGACGTCCTCATCCCGGACTCTCAGCTGATGGTAACCTGACCTTAAGTCTATCTTGGAGTAGTAGCTCGACCCTTGGAGCTGGTCGAATAAATCATCTATGCGCGGAAGAGGATAACGATTCTTGATCGTCACCTTGTTGAGTTCACGGTAGTCTATACACATCCTGAACGTACCGTCTTTCTTCTTTACGAATAACACTGGAGCTCCCCAGGGCGAAGAGCTAGGACGTATGAAACCCTTTTCCAAGAGTTCTTGTAGCTGCTTTGACAATTCTTCCAATTCAGTTGGAGCTAAACGGTAAGGTGCTCGAGCTATAGGTGCTGCTCCTGGAGCGAGCTCGATCTGAAATTCAACTTGACGATGAGGCGGTAACCCAGGTAATTCCTCAGGAAACACTTGAGGAAAGTCACGTACTACAGGAATATCTTCAATCTTTTTCTCTTTCTTCGAGGTATCTGTGACGAGTGCTAGTATAGCAGTGTGCCCCTTGCGTAAACACTTCTGAGCCTTCAAAAAGGAGATGATGCCACTCACGGCACCACTCTTGTCGCCTTGAACTTCGAGAGGTTCCTTGCCCGAACGAGGAATACGAATAACCTTTTCTTTGCATAAAATCTCCGCTTGTTGTTGAGATAACCAATCCATACCAATGACGACGTCAAAGCTACCCAAGGTTATAGGAATGAGATCAATGGAGAAAGTCTGACCAGCGAGGATAAGATTACACCCTTTAACTATGTGTGTGGCCTCTAGACTTTTACCGTTAGCTAACTCTACAACATGTTTGGTGTTTAAGGGAGTTGGTGCACGTTTTATCATTTCACTAGCTTTCAGAGACATGTAACTTGTATCCGCACCAGAATCAAATAGTACAGTAACATAAAAGTCGTCAAGAAGAAACTTACCCATAACCACGTTGGGATCATTCCTGGCATCACCCTGACCGATCACAAACATACGGCCTCTAGCACCATTGTTGTTATTGTTCCCACCGTTGTTGTTGTTCCCGTTACCCTGATTGTTGTTGTTGTTATTGTTCTGGTTCTGGTTTAACTGAGGGCAATCCCGCTTGTAATGACCTTCAGCCCCACACTGGTAGCATCCCCTGTTTCCCTGCTGCTGCTGCTGAGGCTGGTTTCGTGGAGCAGGTGGCTGTTGTTGCTGGTTCTGATTCGCAGGTCGTGAACTCCTGCAATCTTTAGCTTCGTGCCCGTTTTTGAGACATCTCTGACAGTAGGCCTTGCGACACTGCCCACTGTGATGTTTGTAGCACCTGTTACATAGTGGATGATTTCCCCGATAACCACTCTGTCTCTGCCCACCAGAAGTTTGCTGACTTGGGTTCTGGTAGTCATTAGTCTTGCGTTGCTGAGCCTGAGATTGAACTATAGCTGAACCTTTGCTGGAATCCCCATCCCATTTCCGCTTGTTGTCACTGGGAGTAGCAGGAGTGACCGGAGTAGTAGCGGTAGTAGTAGTGCTGATGCGTTCAGGCAACTTGTTCCGCTCCACCGCCTGATCCGTGAGACGGTGAGCCAGCTGTACAACCTGCTGATAAGTGGCGAGGTTTGCTGAAGTGACGTGACTCTGGATCTCTGGCACTAGACCCTTGAGGAACAGTTCGATTCGCTTGATTGGAGGGTCCACCATCGTAGGACACAATAGAGCAAGTTCATTAGATCTTTTGGTGTATGCCTCAATCTCTGACCCCTTCATCTTGAGATTGAAAAACTCGACCTCCAGCTTATGAATATCATCCCTGCTGCAATATTCCTCTTTGATCATTTCCTTAAAGTTGTTCCATGGGGTAGCGTTAGCAGCAACCAACCCCAGCATTTGCACCTGAGCTTTCCACCATGTGAGAGCTAAACCCTCTAGGGTACCGGTGGCATACTTCACCCTGCGTGCCTCAGGGCATTCACACATTTCGAATACAGTCTCGATCTTTTCAAACCAGTGGAGGAGTCCGACTGCTCCCTCCGTGCCGCTGAAAGTACTGGGACGACAGTCCATGAACGTTTTGAAAGTGCAAACAGGTGCTTGACCTGTTGTGTGCGTAAGAGTAAACAAAAATTTTAGCACAAGAGTTGGTTTAAGAATGTAGGATTCTAAGGACCCTAGTGTGAGTTTCAACTGCAGGGTATACCTCCTGCTTGTGCGGCTGCAACTGCCGCAGTAACTTGTTCAGCGATGAGAGCCGTCAATTGGGCTTGTGTCATGTTGATACGTCCAGACATGATCTTCTCCTTGCAAACAATCTCCGCTTGATGATGAGATAACCAATCCATCCCAATAACGACGTCGAAACTACCAAGTGTGATAGGAACAAGATCGATAGGGAAAGTCTGACCAGCTAAGACGAGGTTACAACCTTTAACTATGTGTGTGGCTTCAAGACTTTTACCGTTAGCTAGTTCTACCGTGTGTTTGGTGTTCAGGAGTGTTGGGGTGCGCTTAAGAATTTGGCTAACTTTCACGGACACATAACTAGTATCGGCACCCGAATCGAATAAAACAGTAACGAAGAAGTCGTCAAGAAGAAACTTACCCATCACAACGTTGGGATCGTTCCTTGCTTCTCCCTGACCAATCACGAACACACGACCCCTGGCACCGTTGCCATCATTGTTTCCTCCATTGTTGCCCCCATTATTGTTCCCGTTTCCTTGGTTGTGATTCTGATTCTGATTTAACTGCGGGCAGTGTCTCTTGAAGTGACCTTCAGCACCACACTGAAAGCATCCCTTGTTGCCCTGTTGCTGTTGCTGATTCTGCGGTGCTTGCTGTTGCTGCTGACGATTCTGATTCGTAGGCCGTGGGCTCCTGCAATCCTTGGCTTCATGACCCATCTTGAGACACCTCTGACAGTGTCCCTTGTTGCACTGACCACTGTGGTGTCTGTTGCATTTGTTGCACTTTGGGTGGTTTCCTCGATATCCACCCTGCCCTTGACTACCAGAAAAGTGCTGACCAGGGCTCCTATGGTCCTCAGTCCTTCGTTGCTGAGACTGAGACTGAACAGAGGCAGAGCCTTTGCCGGAATTTCCATCCCATTTTCGTTTGTTGTCGGTAGGTGCATCAGAAGTAGCAGCACCAATACGCTTGGGTAGTCTGTTTTGTTCCACTGCCTGGTCGGTGAGACGATGAGCCAATTTGACGACTTGCTGGATGGTACCCAAGTTGGCTGAAGTCACATGACTTTGAATCGCTGGTGCAAGGCCCTTGAGGTAAAGCTCAATACGTTTGATGGGAGGGTCCACCATAGTTGGGCACAGGATGGCCAGTTCATTCGACCTCTTGGTATACGCCTCAATCTCAGATCCTGTCATCTTCAGATTGTAAAATTCCACTTCTAGCTTGTGGATGTCATCCCGACTACAGTACTCCTCTTTGATCAGCTCTTTGAAACCATTCCAGGGCGTGGCATTAGCAACTGCCAGTCCTAGTAGTTGAACCTGTGCCTTCCACCAGGTTAACGCAGCTCCTTCAAGTGTTCCGGTAGCATATTTCACCCTACGGTCTTCGGGGCATTCGCACATCTCGAAAACTGTCTCAAGCTTTTCAAACCAGTGAAGAAGGCCCACTGCTCCTTCGGTGCCACTGAAAGTGGTAGGTCGACAGTCCATGAACGTCTTGAATTTGCACACAGGAGGTTGAGCATGTTGACCTCCTGCAGGGTTAGCTGCGAGTGCCTCCGCAACTCGTTCGTTGATCAAAGCCGTCAACTGGGCTTGAGTGAGGTTGATACGTCCTTCGCGTCCGCTCATGATCTTCATAATGAAGCAACGTAAGTGAGGAAAGTGTCGCGAAAGTGTGTAAGTGTGTGGGACGACATTAGAGAGTAAGCACACAAGGTTCAAATAGCAATTATCACGTTATCTAATGCATAGTGAGAACTATCTAACCGACAATATAACATAATCATACCACTTATGGTGTCGAGTCTTGCACGTGGAGCGAAGCGTCGTTGTGGATCGTTGAGCACTGTACAGGTTATAGTCTGGTTTTAATAAAAACTTTTTCCCTTATTAAAAACCAAGTTCACTATAACCAATGGCTCTGATACCAATCTGTCACACCCCCAAAATCCACCATGCGGAGTATCACCGCTTGGAGGCGTGACATGACCAGGATCGAGCCACCAATCATATTGAACAATTCAATTAAGTAAATAAAACCAAACATAATACGATTGGTGACCAAAGCTAGTTAACTTTGTTTGGTTTAGACAGCGGAAGCATAAACGTGAGTTCAAAACATAAGTTCACAGTTCATAAGTTTAAAGTCTCAAACATAAGTTCCATAGGTTTATAAAGTTCAATTATTAAGTATGGGATATAACAACCCATATTCCACAACGACTCCTTCCCCGTGCAAGCTCCAAGCATTTAGCGACCTGTAAGGCATGTAACAACTCCTTCCCCGTCAACAACAAAGTTGAGTGAGTTCACGTTTGGTTGTTTAGTTAATGAGTTCGTATCAGGAATCGGAAGTTCGTTTCATAACCAAGTATTACCCATTATTCTTGATTCCCAAACCTTTACGATATTTAGTGGGGGCTTCCCATTATGTATGTTACTAGACTAGGCGTATCCATAAGAGTCCTTCCCAATCCGAGGACGGTGTTAAGTATGAGTGTACGTAGGTTTTACGTACGTGCCCTTCTCATCCGAGGACAGTAGTGAGTGTGAGTGTACGTAGGTTTTACGTACGTGCCCTTCTCATCCGAGGACAGTAGTAAGTGTGAGTGTACGTAGGTTTTACGTACGTGCCCTTCTCAATCCGAGGACAGTAGTTGGTAGTCTAGTAGTGTTGGTAATATAAATAGAGTGATAGTACGAGTAGTTATTCAATCCCATTCCCAACCACCGGGAATCCCATGCCTTAGTAAGGGTGTGAACTCACCTCGGTTTGCTCGGTTAGATTCTCAATATAGCTAACAGTCAAGGTCGGTCAATCACGTCCTAGTATGAATTACCAGTTAGTCATTTAGTGGCTTTCCAATAGAACACAAGGTTCCTACACGTATCTATCACATAACATGCATCACTGTAACGGTTTATGCCCATCTAAGTTTCCCGTCCATTCCCCACTCAAAATCAAACATACGATAATGCACATAACATATATAACATGTTAAATCATTCACAGATAGCATACTCGACATTTAGACACGCAAGTCACAACTTATGTCAATTCGGCATTAATACTCAAAACCGGCTGTTTTCGGACATTTAAATAAAATAGTTAGATTATTCGAAAAATTCCCAAATTTTTATAGAATGTCACAAACATTCCATATTTTATTGTGTAAAAATATCGGGGTCCGGTTCATCACCAATATTTTATAAAAATTCATATTCGGGACTGAACTCAGATTTATGTATTTCTGACCACAGTCCACGAAACAATTTATTAAAAATTCTTCGTAAGTCCGATTTGCGAAATTCCAGTGGGGTAATTACAAATACTTCAGTTATCATCTACAGTAAGATTTTCATGGTCCGATTTATCACAAAACTCAGGTTATGACTGAAAGTACGACACCCATTTATTGCTGTCAAAATTCAGCTTAAGTAGCTGTTACAAATTAACACTTTAAAAATAGTAAACGGAGTCCAAAAATTACGATTCCGGTGCCATTAGAACCGTATTTCATAATAACATATTTTAGATTCAAAATATCGATTTTTCGTTGAGGTTAAGACCTGTTTACAGCCAACAGAAGTGGGCTGTAAAAGTTAGACAGATTCCGATTTAAAGTGTTTAACCTTCTAAATTGTGTTCGATCGATTCCGTTAACGAGTTTAGTGACCACAACAACATGACACATTAATATTAATCAGCAAATCATCAGATAATCAACAAATAATCATAATCACACAAGATCTACATGATTTATACACCTAACTTTTCTTTATCCACCCTTTATCACTTTATGTTTAAGATTAATGTAAGTTCTTTAGTGTTTCATGGATTTTCATCATCGAACATCTATTAACCACCTAAATACCATAAAGAATGAACGGATCTAAGTTCTTACCACTAGCTCAAGGCTAGGGAAGTTCGAGTGAAGAAATGTGGTGGTTAATAGCGAATGGAGAAGGTCTTTCAACTTCCGAGAGCACCAAGCTTCGTTGTATGACCCGTAGCACCTTTGTATGTATGGAGAATGTTTGAAGGAAGACTTGAAGGTGGTGATGGTGGTGTTGTTGGTGGCTGCCGAACTCAAAGGGGAAGGAGGAAGAAGTTTGTTTGAGTTAGAGAATGATGGATGGTGATGGACTTGTGGGTTAAATAGGAATCTTCCAACATCTTCATTAACTAGTGGTCACTATGTCCCTTAATGGCCTAACACAATCCACTAAACAATTTAAAGAAATCATGTGTGTCCTTCTTTGTCTCTAACCGATTTGAGGGGGGGGGGGGGGTTGGTTTGGTTGAGATGTAAAGCTAGTTAGTTTAGTTAGTTAATTGTTAAGTGTTTAGTTTAAGTGTTGTGTAATAATATAGTGTGTTATGGTGTTCGGGAACCATAACTAGTTCAGAAAAATATAAACAATGCTTCTAGCATTATTTTGGTGTTTCGGGTAAAGTCCGGTTGTTCGGTTCGACACTGTTCCGTTAAAGTGCTCAATTAATCCGAAAAGTGTCTTACATATATATTTTTGCAACGTTTTTAATTTCTAACACTTAGGAAATTATAACGGACTATTTAGTGACCTATCTTTACACTATTAGTATATTAACAAATACGTGTAAGCATAACACAGATATCAGAAAGCAGTTAAGTAATTCCACACAGTCGTCAAGCACATTAATTATTATTAATAAACTGTACGGTTACATGTAAATTCGAGGGTTGTCACATTCTCCCCCTGTTAAGAGAATTTCGTCCCGAAATTTAGCGCGTGGTTACTGAGGAAGCTAGTTAAGTTGCGTTGTCTTCCAGATTTTCCTGGGGTGTCACATAACAGGAATGGTTACCTTAGTTAACTCGTCAATAACATTAAACAACTTCGGATCAGATTGAGAATTCTACACCGTACCTCTCCTAGCCAACATTGGATTACCATCGATCTTCATCACTGTCACACCCCCAAAATCCACACGCGGAGTATCACCGCTTGGAGGCGTGACTGACCAGGATCAAGCCATCAATCATATCAAACATAGCATTTAAGTGTAAAAGTAGAAAAATGTAATTCATCTTGACATGACTGATGTTCATAACCAAACATTGTTTAAGTAGCGGAAGCATAATAATGAAGACCCAAAGTAAGTTATAAGTTCAAATATCGTCTTTGATCCGTATCCCACAACGACCTGCTCCTCCCTGTGCAAGCTCCATTTGTACCTAAGGTCCTGCAAGGCATGTAACAGAGAGTCAACAACTAGTTGAGCGAGTTCACAGAAAGTAAGTTCGTTAACAAATCCTATATGCATTCAGTGGGGGTTTCCCATGTAAGTATGTACTAATAGTGGGGGTTTCCCATGGTCATATGTATTACTGGTGGGGGTTTCCCACGTTTATCTTTACTAATGGGGGCTTCCCATGTTTGTACTCACTAGACTATTTGCAACCATGTGTTCTTCTTTATCCGAGAACAGGTATACGTACTAGGTCACGTAGGATTTACGTGAGTGCCCTTCCCCGAGGACAGTGGTACGTGTGGGGTTTACGTAGGATTTACGTAAGTGTCCTTCCGACCCGGAAGACAGTAGTAGGTATTAGTTTACGTAGGTTTTACGTAAGTGTCCTCCCGACCCGGGAGACAATGGTAGATACTAGGTTACGTAGGTTTTACGTAAGTGTCCTGACTAACCTGAGGACGATGGTCTATAGTCTAGTGATCGCGTAAGTACGAGTAGTTATCCATTCCAAATAATCCAACCCGATTCCCATCCCGAGAATCCCATGCCTTGGCTGTGTGAACTCACCTTGGTTTGCTCGGTATGCTAAGTATGTGCTCAAAGTAAATCAATCACATCCTAAAGTATGCACGTATACAAAAAAAATCAGTTTGTGTTCAAGTTGTTCACGTATAAGCAGGTAACACATAATCCTACCAGTCATGCTTATTATTTGACAGCAGTTAGTTAACTGGGTTAAGTCTTAACAGAATCAGATTACTAAACAGTTTACTCAGTCGGCGAAACACAGTTTACAAGTAAGCAACACGTATATTATTACGTAGATCATAGCGAGCAGTTGAGTCTAAAAAACAACACAAGTTCATATCACACTACATCACGAACTACATCACGAACTACATCACGAGTGGTTTGGTTTACATGCAAGTACACACGCTAATATAAGTGACCAATAAACAGGCATCATAATTTAATCGTTTAGCTTCATGTAAATTATTTAGACACACAATAATGGCCGACAATGGTTAAACCCTACAAGTTATTATTGGACCGATTACATGTATTAATGGACTGACAAGTTTATTGGGTCTGTCAAGCTATACTCACGTGAGTTGTCCACAATACTAACATAAAGCATGTGCTTTAGTGGCCTGACAAATCTAATCACATAACCTAACACATATTCAACTACTTCTAAACTGTTGACACGTTTTCAGGTTTCTAGTTCCTTAACAACATGCATGAACATTTGTCTTATCAACTCCATTAATCAATTTCATGTGATTAAACAGCATAACACCTTGCCCTAGATTACATCTATTGTTCAATAACATCAACCCTATAACCCAGTTATTAGACAAAACCGTATAACATACAACCGGCTACACATACACAATCAAAATCAAAATCAAACCAACATTCAGCAACATATTCGTACTCACCAAGTAAACCAGGCAATAATTCAAGGCGATTCCTTTGAGATGTATTACCACTGCCGTCGACTTGTGGGTGAGAGGGTGAGGGTTAGGGTTTTTCAATTAACTTACACGTAAAGACTAGAGGTAATATAATTTCTCCACCAGTGGGCCTAAAGCCCATCATGATTTCGCCAGTGTGTAAGTGACGAAAACACTTGATGTTTTCATGGGGTGTGTGGGTGTTTTCGGCTAAGGTGTTTTCAGCTAGGATCCATGTTTCAATTAAACAATCATAATACTAGTTCAATATATATCATAACATACTCACTTATATTGCCACCACATATAAATACAAAACACACGTTGCAAATAAGCACAAACTTAAGTCGAATAGAGACCTTAAAAACTCGGGTTGTCACAATCACTTTACTAGCCAATCCCTTATAAGGTAACGGTGGTTTACCTCTATCATCCTTAGCAGCATCATCAGATTTCTTACGATCATCCATTGAAAGAAAGCCAACTCTCTCCTTTACTCAGCAAATAAAACAACCATGCACGTCAGACAACGAATACCGAAGAAAACCAGTCGAACCAAAAAAAGAAAACAATAAGAAAACCCTAATTTAGCTAGACGGCAAAAAGAAAAGAAAAACCTACGATTGAAACTCAATCCTTCCGCTAACTAGTTCGAATCAGAGATATTGATAAATCATAACTCCGATGATCAGACTGTTATACGAAAATCATGAATCAAAATCGAAGGTAAGAAAGAGAACCAGAGTCGCCATAGCTAGAGAGAGAAAATTAGGGTTTCTGCCTAAACTTTAACTTTATGGTTCGAATCAATTGGTATAGTGTTTAGGGTTTATCGGTTATATCTTGGACCTTGATTTACCTTAATCCCTATTCTGATTTGATAGAGGCATGGGGTAAAGTGCTAGATTTAGGGTTTTGTTTTTGTTCTTGTTCGTAGCATCTTCTGGTTTTCTTGGTTTCTTCTTTGCATGGTTGTCTGGTTTCTTGTTCACGGAGAGAGTTGCAATTTATAGAATGGATGATCGTAAAAAACCTTCGGGAGTCTTGCCGGATCTGCATCGAAAATCTGTTTCTTCTTATCAGGGATTAGCGAGTCGGATTGTTAACATAGAGGGTAACACTCTAGCTCCGCGAAGGGGTGTTGTTCAATCGAATCAGGCTCAGGTGGCTCAATCTCAACCGAAATTGATTAATGTTATTGACGAACTGGAAAAGATCACACTTTCGGTGGATCTGCAGTATGAGCAACGTGGTGGTCAGGTTGCCGAGGAGGAGATGAGTCAGGTTAAAGCAGGTGGAGGTGTGATGGAAGATAATCAGGTTAATATGGGGAGTCCGAAACCTTTATCCTGAATCAGTTCTGAATCATAATTCTAAAAAGGTAAACTTTTGGAATCTTGCTAGTGTAGAGAAACAAGATGGTTGTGATGTGGTTTTAACTCGGGATTCGGTTAGGGCGGTTCAGGATAAGCTGGCAAATACGTTATATGGATATTTTTTGGGTGATCATGTGGCCTATCCGGTAGTTGAGTATTTTTTCGTAACAATTGGAAGAAGTTCGGTCTCCAGAAATCCATGATGAATGCTAATGGATTCTTCTTTTTCAAGTTCGCGGATAAGTCTGGTATGATGAATGCTATGAATGCTGGGCCATGGATTATTCGGTCTCAACCTTTATTTTTAAACATCTGGTCGGCTTCTACAAGGAGGTAAAAAAGTTACAACTCTGGGTAAAAATACATGACGTCCTAATTGCTGCTTATACGGAAGATGGCTTAAGTCTTATAGCGACGGCGATTGGAGAACCGAAAATGCTGGATTCATTTACTACAACTATGTGTATGGATACTTGGGGGAGGAGTAGTTATGCTCGGGCACTCATTGAAATCTCTGCTGATAACGAGTTTAAAGATGAGTTAGTTGTTGCTGTTCCAGAGATCGATGGGGATGGTTTCGTTAAAGAAAAGTTGTTTGTCGAGTATGAGTGGAGTCCGCAGAGGTGTGGGCACTGTTGTGTGTTTGGGCACTCGGATGAAGGGTGTCCGAAACAAATAAAGACTAATCAGAAGCAGGGAAACATGGGGTATTATGGGAAAAAACAAAAGGAGGCTGCTAATAACCGTGGACAGGGAAAGACTAAGATTGATGAGGATGGGTTTACGATTGTGGATGGAAAAAAGACTGCAAAAAGATCGGGCTTTCCAGTAAATAAGCAGAAACAAAAGTTTGAGTATAGGCCTATAGGCAACAAAACGGAAGGAGGTATCGAAAAAACTAATAGACCGATTTCTCTGGTTTCGAAAAATCCTTTTGATGCTTTAAGAGATGATGTTGGAGAATCTAGTAAATCTGGTCGGAATTTGGAAGGTGAGAATGAGAACTCGGATGATGACGAGGTGGAGGAAATATATAATGAAACAAATGAATTTCTTAAAGTAGATCCGGGTCATGATGTTCATAAAAAAGGGGCAAGCACTCCTTCTCCAAAGATGTTTAAATGATTAGTATGGCTGTTTGGAATATTAGGGGTTTGAACCGGCCTCTTAAACAAAACGAGGTTCGCCAGGTTGTTAAAAATAATAAGCTCAGTTTGTGCGCAATCTTGGAGTCTCATGTGGATATGGATAATCTTCAGAAAGTTTGTAATGTTGTGTTTCGAAGATGGGATTGGACGTCTAATGGGAGGTGTTGCAATAAGGGTGCTCGCATAATCTTGGGATGGAATCCTGTGGAGGTGGATGTTATGGTTATTGCTCAGACGGATCAAATATTACATGTCCAGATTATTTGTAAAGATAATAAGAGTATGTTCTTTTGTTCTTTGGTCTATGCAGCGAATTACTATGTTGATCGGAGGGAACTCTGGAAGAATCTACGTATGCATAAAGGCCTCGTTCATGATAAACCTTGGGTTATTATGGGAGATTTCAACTCTGCTCTTAATCTTGAAGATAGATCGATTGGTAGTTCCTCTATTTCTCCTGGTATGCGTGAATTTAAAGATTGTGTTGAGGAGATTGAGGTTTTTGATATTAATCGAACAGGTTTTCACTACACTTGGAGCCAAAAACCAAAAAAGGGTGTCGGGTTATTAAAGAAAATTGATAGAGTTATGGGTAATGCTCCTTTTGTTAGCTCGTTTCCTCAGTCGGTAGCTATGTTTAGACCTTATGGAGTTTCGGACCATTGTCCATGTGTGTTGAAATTGTTTTCGGCTGAAAAGTCTAAACCGAGACCTTTCAAGTTCGCAAACTTTTTAGTGCATAAACCTGGTTTTATGGAGCTTGTTAGTTCAAAGTGGGATGTTAATGTCAATGGAGTTCACCAGTTTCGTCTTGTGAAGAAATTAACTATTATGAAGTCTTCTCTTCGAGGTTTTTTATTTCAACAAGGGAACTTACATGAAAAGGTTGTTAATTTAAGAGGTGAGCTTGAGGCTATCCAGCGAGACATAGATAGGGACCCGATGAATGATCTTTTAAGATCTCAAGAGGCGACGGTGCTTCGTAATTTTCATGAGGCGTCGCTTGATGAGGAAAGATTTTTAAAGTAGAAGTCTAAAGTAGAGTGGTTGCGTGCTGGTGATGCAAATACGGCATATTTTTTTTTGGGGGTAAAGGGTTACCCCGGTGATTTTATATATTCACAACCAAATAAAACAAGTAGTGAAGATACGTCTTCACTAATTCAAACATGGGACATGCCCCATGAATGTTTTTCAAACAACAAACAAACTGAAAAGCAAAACAACTAGACTCAAATCTAGACAACCTCAAAAACTTAACAAATCAATCAGCCTCCATCTTGTATACTTTCGTCCCCTCCAATCTCCCAATCTTCAAGCAACCTCCGAGTTTTCACACACCTCTTAAGCTTGACTCCCATAAGTTTGTATCGAATAATCTTAATAATTAACTGACAAATGGTATCCGGAGGTCTCGTTTGGTTTTTGAACAACCTAGCATTGCGCTCCTGCCATATGACATAGGCAACCGTAGCAACAAGCAACTTGGAAACATAGATGGCTGCTGATTTGGATCGAGAACGATCTAACAACCAATTCATGACTGAGCTCCATTTTGGATCCACATTATTCATGCCACCCCTGTGTCTAAGCGTATTCCAAACCTGACTTGAAAACTTACACTCGAAGAAAAGATGGTCATGGGAATCAACATTAGCATAACACAATAAGCAACACATCATGTTCATGTTGTTTCTTCTCGAACTATCCCACTTCAGAATTCTATCTTGAGTCAGCAACTTACGACGCATGATCAGCCACATAAGAAAAGCGTGTTTTGGAATGCATTGTGGGAACCATACAATGTTAACCCAATTAACTTCTTGATCTCTCATACGAATCGACTGCCAAACATTTGCCGAAGAAAAATTAAGAAGATCGTCCCCATCCTTCCAATAAATACGATCCATTTCACCTGGATGCAACGTGATTTGGTCCAGTTGGATCAGAACTGGAAACAAATCTCTCCAGGCAACAGGCCAAGACCAATCACCATTATCATGAACATCTACAACTTTAGCTCCCAGCTCAAAACCCGCATTTGTGATAACTCTAGGAGTAAGAAAAGTAGATAAAGGTCCCAAGCTACTCCAAGTGTCATACCATGCTGAAGTACGGCTTCCATCTCCCAAAGTCGACCAAAAATGACTTCTTATAAGAGGCCTGATTTGAATTAGTTTCTTCCAGCTCCAACTGCAATTAGCGACCTCTTTGCAACACCAAAAACTCCGGCCTTTAAGCCTATACGAATGAATCCAGCTAACCCACAAAGAATCTCTTTTAATAAGAATGCTCCATATATGAGAAACCATAAGAGCTTTATTGAAATCCCCTATCCGACGTAACCCCAACCCACCCTCATATTTAGGGACACAAATCAAATTCCACGAGACTTTAACTTTACCCTTGTGATAGGCAGTCTCCTGCGTCCAAAGAAAGTTCCGCATCTTGGCCTCTAACTCCTTAATAATACGAGCCGGAAGGATAAAGACAGAAGACCAATAAATATGCATGGCCGATAACACCGAAGATATTAGCTGAAGTCTGCCCGCAAAAGAAAGAAACCTGTTTCGCCAATTCATAATACGATTATCTAGTTTTTCCACGAGGACACTACAGTCCTTATAAAGAAGACGACTTGAAATTAAAGGAACCCCTAAATATCTGACCGGAAGCATACCCTCTTCAAACGGTAAAATATCCAAAATAGCATTTTTAACATGAGCAGGAACATTACAAAAAAACGCCGTACTCTTCTGTATACTTGGGACTAAGCCTGACATACTCGTGAACAAAGTAATCGACCTCATAATACAATTAGCCGATTTAACATCCCCACGAGCAAAGAGGAACAAGTCATCTGCAAAACAAAGGTTAATAATTCGTTGTTTCTCGCATCTATTATGAAATCTGAACGACGAATCCAACCTAACATTCCGCTGTAAAATACACGTTAGAATCTCCATAACAAGCGTAAACAAATATGGTGAAAGCGGATCGCCCTGCCTTAAACCGCGGCTACCTCTGAAATACCCATAAACTTCACCATTGACACATACTGAATAAGAAACAGACGCAACACATGTCATTATCCACTCCACCATCTTATAATTAAATCCAAACCCTAGAAGAACATCCTTGAGAAATCTCCAATCCACAGTATCATACGCTTTTTGAATATCAACTTTAAAGGCACATCTCGGGGGACCGTGATCTCTATGATAGTTGTGCATCAGCTCTTGAGTCAACAGAATATTATCAGAAATTTTCCTACCCGGAACAAACGCTGATTGATTGATACTCACAATTCTGTTTAGAGCACCTTTAATGCGGTCTGCGACAATTTTACTAATGCATTTGTATAACACATTACAACAAGCTATTGGACGATAGTCCGTGACTAACAATGGAGTAGGCTTCTTCGGAATAAGAACAATAAGAGTGTTATTAATTTCACGAAGAAGCTTACCAGTATCAAAAAAATCCCTGATAGCTCTCGTAACATCATCGCCAATAACATTCCAGACACTTTTAAAAAATGCTGCTGAAAAACCATCAGGCCCTGGGGCCTTGTCATTACCAATCGAAAACATGGCCTTCTTGATCTCCTCATCTGTGACCGGACGCTCCATATGAGACGCTTCAAACGAACTCAACTTGTTAGAAAACAAATCAGCCGTAGGAGCTAAAAAATCCGGCTCCTCACATCCAAGGAACTTCTCATAATATTGCACAAGAGTTTTATGAACATTATCCCCCTCCATTAAAATCCCATCCGAATTCATAATAACATCAATCCTACTTAGATGATTCTTACTCTTTAATGTTGCATGAAAAAACTTGGTATTTGCATCACCAGCTTGCAGCCAATCTACTTTTGATTTTTGTCTTAAAAAACGTTCCTCATCGAGACAAGCTTCGAGAAAATCAGCATTTAACTTAGATTCCTGCAGCCGCAAATCAGCATTCATTGGATCGTTATCAATCTCTTGCTGAACCGAATCCACTTTGCCACGGAGATCTTCCACTTTTTTATGTAAATTCCCTTGTTGAAACAGAAGATTCCTCAACGGGCCCTTTAACAGTTTCAATTTCTTCACAACTTTAAATTGGTGAACCCCATCAACATTCGTTTCCCAAATGTTCTTCACTACATCCGAAAATCCTGGTTTGTGAATCAAAAAATTCGCAAACTTGAAAGGTCTACGTTTAGCATTAGACATACTCGGAATTTTAAGCAGAGAAGGACAGTGATCAGACATTCTATAAGGGTGAAAAAACGCCACCGAGTTTGGAAATTCAACAACAAACGAGGTATTCCCCATCACCCGATCAATTTTCTTCAGTAACCCAACACCCTTTTTTGGTTTCTGGTTCCATGTAAATTGAAACCCGGATCGATTAATATCAAACATCTCAATGTTGGCCACACACTCTTGGAACTCCCTCATACTGATCGACACTTGCGAAACTCCCATTGACATGTCTTCCAGATTTAGCGCTGAGTTAAAGTCCCCTAGAATAACCCACGGCCTATCACCCACCAAAACTTTATGCATATTAAGTTGGTGCCAAAGCTCCCTCCTAGTAACATAATAATTGGCCGCATAGATTACTGAACAAAATAAAAGCTTTTTATCATTCTTGAATATAAGCTGAAGATGCATAACTTGATCAGTTTGAGCAATCACCATAACATCAACTACACTTGAATCCCACCCAGTAATTATCCTGGTACCTTTATTACATCTATTCGCATTAGACGTCCACTCCCACTTTCGAAAAACAGATTTACACACTTTCTGTAAATTATCCATATCCACGTGTGATTCTAAAATAGCACAAAGACTCAACTTATTACTCCGGACAACCTGACGAACCTCCTTTTGTTTTAGAGGACGGTTCAATCCTCTAACGTTCCATGCCGCAAAACTAACCATTGGAAACTTGTGTAGAAGGAGTGCTTGCCCCTTTAGTATCTCCTTTAGTATTTTTTGGATTTTGAGTACCCTCCATTATGTAACTATCCGTTTCATTAAAAACCTCGACTACCTCTTCCTCATCCGAAGATTGTTGGTCACCACCACCCTCTTTACTACTTTGCCCCGTCTCCAAATTATCAGCAAACTGTAAAACATCAAAAGGGTTTGAAGTTTTAACCGAGTGAATCTGACCTGACTTAGTTACTGGCTCCTTCGGCTTAGGACCAATAGGCCTATATTCAAATTTTGGCTTCTGCTTATTAACAGGGAACCCTACCTTCCGAGCTACTTTTTTGTTATGCACACCCATATAACCATCATCATCAACAACCGGTTTCTTATCCTGTCTTCGGTCTTGCTCAAAAGCCTTAAAAGACTTATCTCCATTGAATTGTTTACCCATTTTCCTAGGTTGTTTAGGATAAGTATCGTCCGTATGACCAAACACACAGCATTGGGAGCACCTATGCGGACACCATTCATATTCTACATACATGGTTTCTTTAACGTATCCATCACCTTCCAGCTCTGGGATTGCCATGGTTATTTTCTCTTTAAGTTTCTTATCAGCCGACACTTCAATCAAAGCCCTAGCATAACTACTTCGACCCCATGAATCCAGACACATCGATGTAGTATAAGAATCAAGAAGCTTTGGTTCACCAATCGCTGTAGCAATCAAACTAAGACCATCCTCTGTATAAGCCGCCAGAGGGACCTCATGAATTTTCACCCAAATCTGCATTTTATTGACCTCTTTTTTAATCAGCTTAGTGTTTGGACTCCATTCACTTAAAAAGAAGGGTTGAGATCTAATTATCCACGGACCTCCATTTAGAACATCCAACATACCCTTGTTATCAGCAAACTTGAAGAAACAGAATCCATTAGCGTTCATCATAATTTTCTCCAACCCAAACTTTTTCCAATTATTTTTTACATAATATTCAACCACCGGGTATGCAATCCGATCTCCCAGAAAGTATCCATAAATCGTGTTAGCTAGCTTATCTTTTACCACTCGAATAGACTCCTTCGGCAATACCACATCACACTCATCACAACAATCCGCAGTAGCAAAAGATCTGAAGTTAATCTTATTACCTGTAGCATTCTTCACGGATTCAGCATAAGATAATGGTCTATTTCTGTTATCTTGGTCATTCTGATACAATTCAGCCAAGGCTGGAATTTCCGCATTCTTTTGACCATCAGCTTGAACATCAATCTCAGAAACAGGAACAGTAATCTTGCTAAGCTCATCTATAACATTAAACTTAGCCGGCTCAAACGTAGCAGAAGACACCGTGCCCCTACGAGGCATTAAAGGTTTGCCCTCAATATCGATCACACGAGAAGCTAACCCCTGCCGTAAGGTTGAAGTAAACGGCGGTTTAAATCTACCATCATGCACATCCCCCTCTGATTTCTTACGATCATCCATACTATAATAATCACCTCTCTCAATTAACAAGTCAGCAACAAACCATGCAAAAAGAAACCCCTCGTCACAAGCAAACCAAGACACAAAAGATGAAAAACCCTAATCCTTTAAACCCTAGATTCAGATCTCAACCCTTAATCGATTAACCTAGAGTTGTCAATCTAGCTAAATTAGTCTCAGCTAACCGCAATCAACAACAACCAGGTTAATAAATCAGAGTATCAAAACGAATTACTAAGGCAGCGATTGAAGAAACAAGAAAAAACCCTATTTTTAGATCGATCCCTAATGCTAACAAGTTCGTTATAGAATTTTGAAATAACAAAACTCTAATCACAGACTGTTATGCATAAGATCACGAAGAAAAATATAGGATTCATGATGAAGAATCACGAAAATCGCCTAAAGGAGAGAGAGTTTAGGGTTAGTTCATAAGACCACATCAATCGTATTGAGGCCATTTCCAATTCTAGTGGGAACATGTTTGAGGGTGATAAGGTAGCGGATGCTTTTGTCAATCATTATGAGCAATTTTTAGGTTGTGAAGGTCAACTTTCTTCGGTCCCTTCACCTGATCTCTTTTGTTATAAGCTGAAACCTGAGAGTGCTAATCATATGGTGCGGCCGGTTACTTTGGAGGAAGTTAAATCAGCTATGTTTTCGATTGGGAATGATAAAGCTCCAGGCCCGGATGGGTATACGGCTGCGTTTTTTAAAAGTACTTGGCAAATTGTGGGGAGTGATGTGTCGATGGCTATTCTTGATTTCTTTAACACGGGAAACCTTCTTAAGCAACTCAATCACACTTTAGTAGTTCTGGTGCCAAAGGTCTCGTCTCCTACTTATATTACTGATTATCGGCCTATATCGTGCTGTAATGTTATTTTTAAATGTATCAGTAAGGTGTTGGCGGAGCGGTTAAAGGGTTTTTTGAATGAGATTGTAAGCATTAATCAATCAGCGTTTGTTCCTGGTCGGAAAATTTCAGATAATATTCTTCTTACTCAGGAATTAATGCATAACTACCACCGTGATTTTGGTCCTCCGAGATGTGCTTTCAAGGTTGATATCCAAAAAGCTTATGACATGGTTGAGTGGAGCTTTCTTAAAGCTGTCTTGCTGGGATTTGGTTTTAATGGTACCATGGTCGAATGGATCATGTTATGTGTGACTACCGCTTCTTATTCGGTATGTGTAAATGGGAATATTCATGGTTTTTTTTAAAGGAAAAAGGGGTCTAAGACAGGGTGATCCTCTATCTCCGTATCTTTTTACTCTAGTAATGGAAGTCTTGACTTGCATTTTGAACCATGCCACTAGAATTGATTCTTCTTTTCGGTTCCATAATAAATGTGAGAAGCAGAAAATAGTTAATCTGTGCTTTGCGGATGACTTATTCCTTTTTTCTAGGGGTGATGTGGCTTCGGTTAGGTGTGTTATGCTTTCCCTTACAAATTTTACACGAATGTCGGGTTTGGTTCCTAGTGTTCAAAAGAGTACAGGGTTTTTCTGTAATGTCCCGAATCATGTGAAAAGAGAAATCTTGAATATTATGCCGTTTGTTGAGGGTAATTTGCCTGTCAGATATTTGGGGGTTCCTCTGATCTCATCTCGGCTTTTGTATAAAGATTGTAGTATTCTTGTGGAACGTCTTGATCAGCGGATTGATAACTGGAAAAATAAAATGTTATCTTTTGCTGGTAGACTTCAGCTAATACTATCCGTTCTATCAGCTTTACATGTGTATTGGTCTTCGGTATTTATTTTACCATCTAGACTGGTTAAGGAATTAGAAGCCAAAATGCGGAATTTCTTGTGGGCTCAATCTTCTTCAAAGCGTGGTAGGGCGAAAGTGTCTTGGAAATCTATTTGTGTGCCGAAGGTGGAAGGGGGCTTAGGCATTCGTCGGATAGCAGATTTTAATAAAGCTCTTATGGTTTCGCATATTTGGAGTATTCTAAGTAATCGTCAATCTTTATGGGTTGCTTGGATTCACTCTTATCGATTAAAAGGTCGGAGTTTTTGGGATCACAAAATTCCGATTACTTGTTGCTGGAGCTGGAGGAAGATAATTCAAATTCGACCCGTGATTCGTCAATATGTTTGGACTCGGCTTGGTGATGGAAGAAATACTTCAGCATGATTTGACACATGGAGTAATATTGGGCCGTTATGTACCTTCTTGTCTCCGAGAACCATTACTCGTGAAGGTTTTTCTCTTAAGGCTACAGTTGCGAATGTATCTTCTAATGGTTGTTGGCTTTGGCCTGCGGCTTGGAGAGATATGTTTCCAGTTCTTATTCAAATCGATCACATGCAACGGAATTTAAATGCTCCAGATTGTCTTCTTTGGAAAGATGGGGATAATGTGACCGAGCACTCTTCTTCTGGTGTTTGGGATTCTATTCGTACAAGAGACCAAGAGGTGGATTGGGCTACAATTGTTTGGTTTTCTCAATGTATCCCTCGTCATGCATTTTTTATGTGGCTTATTATGCGACGTAAGTTACTAACTCAAGACAAAATTCTGATATGGAATCATACACGGTGTAGTAGCATGAACTTGTTGTGTTGCCTGTTGTGTTATGAAAATGTGGATTCGTATGATCATTTATTTTTTGAGTGCAAGTTTTCGGCACAAATATGGGATATGTGTCACACCCCCAAAATCCACATGCGGAGTATCACCGCTTGGAGGCGTGACTGACCAGGATCAAACCACCAATCATATTGAACAAGTAAGTAATTAATTGTAAAAGTCCAACCAACACGATTAGTGTCCAAAACAAACATAGTTTAAGTTATGAGCGGAAGCATAATGTTTTAAACCAAAACTTAAGTTTAAATATCCAAAGGTCTCACATGGCACACAGCTGTCCATGTCCCACAACGACTCTTCCTTGTGCAAGCTCCAGCTAAGTACCTATTGACCTGCAAAGCATGTAGTAACGAGTCAACAACAAGTTGAGTGAGTTCACGGTTGGGTGTTCGTTTTAAGTTGTTCCAAAAACAGTTTCCTTTAACTGGCATCCTGCCGTGGGGGTTACCCCATAGTTGAAAAACGTGATTTGTTTAACCCATTAACTCTGGCAATCCAGCCGTGGGGGCTACCCCATGTTAGTTATCTGGCATTTCGGCCGTGGGGGCTACCCCATGTATACACTAGACTCGTTACCATATCGACTACTGACTGAAGTCATGTTTAAGTGCCCTGAAACTGTCAATGTCTATCAGCATTGACGTGCCCCAGATCCATTAGTTCACGCCCGTCCTCTGTGGCACGGTGTGAGGCTTGTCAGACCTAAATAGCGCTATCTAACTAATGACCCGCTCGCCATTGGCCCGGCGATTAAGTCGATATAAAAACGAGGGACTTCGTGATAGAGTTTTGGTCTAGTAAAGTTACCTTTTTTTTGGGTAAAAGGGTTACCCCGGTGATTCTATATATCAACAAACAAAAAACACAAGTAATGTGGAGAGCCCACACTAGTTCAAACATGGGACATCCCCCATGAGAGTACACCCGAAAAAACAAACACAAACAAACCAAGACATCAAAACAAAACTACTAGACTATAATCTAGAAAAAACAAAGAACAAAACTACTCAGCCGCCTTCATCCTCTAGCCTGCTTGAGAAAATCTCCCAGGATTCCAACAATCTTCTAACATTAGTGCTCTCCTTAAACTTCACCCCCATTAACTTATAACGAACCGTCTGCAGGATTAAGACACTCAGAACATCAGGAGGTCTAGTCTGGTTCTTGAAAATTCTGGCGTTACGCTCTTGCCATATTAAATAGATCGCAGCCGAAACTATAAGGCGACTAATGAAATTAATCGTTGTTTTAGACTTTGCACGAGCCGCTAACCAGTCAACAATAGCTTCCCAATCTGGATGAACAGTATCCATACCCCCCTTACCACGAACCTTTATCCAAACTTGAGTAGAGTAATTACAGTCGAAAAATAAATGCTTATGAGAATCAGTATCCGCATAGCATAGAAGACAGCACATCATATTCATGTTTTTCCTTCTTGACAAATCCCATTGCAAAATTTTATCTTGAGTAAGGAGCTTACGACGAATCACCAACCACATGAGAAAGGCATGCTTAGGAATACATTGAGAAAACCATACAAGTTTTGTCCAATCTACCTCCTCAGTTCGATATCTAATAGAATGCCAAACCCGAGATGAAGAGTATTCAGCGAGATCATTACCATCCTTCCACATGAATTGATCAGATCGATTGGAAACCAGCCGAACATTATCAAGTTGAATTAAAACGGGATAGGTATCTCTCCACGCCTCAGGCCATCTCCAAACCCCATCATCATAAATTTCCTGCACCGTAGACTTAAGAGAAAAACCCGCATTAGAGATTATTCTAGGCGTCAAAATATTACCCAGCGGACCTAGATGGCTCCACCAATCAAACCACGCTGAAGTATTGCTTCCATCACCCAACTTAGACCAAATAAACTTCCTAATAACAGGTCTAAGCTGCAATAACTTCCTCCAACTACAACAAGAAGACGCCACAGCCTTGCACATCCAAAAGCTATGACCTTTAAGCCTATACGTGTGAACCCATTCCACCCACAAAGAGTCACGTTTAACCAAAATACTCCATACGTGAGAAATCATTAACGCTTTATTAACATCTCCAATCCTGCGAATACCTAAACCACCCTCATATTTTGGAACACAAATAGATTTCCAAGAGGCTTTGGCCTTCCCCTTATGAAATAAACCATCCGAAGACCACAAAAAATTACGCATTTTGGCTTCCAACTCAAGAATGATTCGATTCGGAAGAATAAACACAGAAGACCAGAAAATATGCATAGACGAGAGAACCGAATTAATAAGCTGTAATCTACCTGCAAAGGAGAGAAGCTTATTCTTCCAGTTGGTAATACGCTGCTCCAATCTATCCACAAGAACCCTACAATCTTTATAGAGAAGACCAGTTGAGATAAGAGAAACTCCCAAATATTTAACCGGCAACAACCCTTCAACAAACGGCATGATGCTCAAAATATGATTTTTAACATGAGAAGGCACATTACAAAAAACTCCCGTGCTCTTAGGAATACTAGGAACTAACCCAGACATATTTGTGAAATTTGAAAGGGATGTCATAATGCATTGAACCGAATAAACATCTCCTCTAGCAAACAGGAATAAATCATCCGCAAAACAAAGATTAATAATCCGTTGCTTCTCACATTTATTATGAAATTTGAAAGACTTATCAATCCGGGCGGTTCGCTGAAGAATACAGGTCAAAACTTCCATAACCAACGTGAACAAATAAGGAGAAAGTGGATCACCCTGTCGAAGACCACGCTTGCCCTTAAAATATCCATGAATATTACCATTAACACACACAGAATAAGATGTAGTAGTGACACACATCATAATCCAATCGACCATCTTCTCATTAAAGCCAAACCCCATCAACACATTTTTCAAGAAACTCCAATCAACCGTATCATACGCTTTCTGAATATCTACCTTGAAAGCACAACGAGGAGGACCCGTATGCCTATGATAGTTATGAAGTAACTCTTGAGTGAGAAGGATGTTGTCTGAAATTTTCCTACCCGGGACAAAAGCTGATTGATTTATACTCACACTTGGTTAAGAACATTCTTTATACGATCCACAATAATCTTGCTCACACATTTGAAAAGGACATTACAACAAGCTATTGGTCTATAATCAGTAACTAGACCAGGAGAAGAATTCTTCGGAATAAGAGCAAGAAGAGTATGATTAATCTGACCAAGCAATCTACCTGTATTGAAAAAATCAATAACAGCCAAAGAAACATCACCTCCAACAATCGGCCAGGCAGCTTTAAAAAATGCAGCAGAGTAACCATCAGGACCCGGGGCCTTATCGTTACCTATAGAGAACATGGCATTCTTTACCTCCTCAACCGTAATCGGCCGAATCATATGAGAAGCATCAATGGGGTTCACATGCTTAGTAAAAAGTTCAGGAGTAGGAAACAAAGATAAATTATCTTGGCATCCCAAGAACATCTCATAATGTTTAACAAAAGCCTCTTGAACCGCATCTCCTTCATAATCCACCCCATTCATGTCTCGGACAACTTGAATTCGACATCTATGGTTTCGACTTTTAACCGTGGCATGGAAAAACGCTGTATTAGCGTCTCCAGCTCTTAACCACTCCATTTTAGCTTTTTGCTTTAAAAACCTTTCTTCATCAAGCGAAGCAACCTGAAATTCAGAATTTAACTTCGTTTCAAGAGCCCTAAGATCTGCATTCATAGGATCCTTATCAATTTGAGACTGAACATCATTTAAACTATCACGGAGACCAGCCACTTTCTTGTGGAGATTACCCTGTTTGAACAGTAAGGCACGCAAAGGGGTTTTTAGAGTCGAAAGTTTTTTAACTACCCGAAACTGATGAACTCCACTAACATTATACTCCCAAGCATCCTTCACAATTTTAAGGAACTCCGGTTTATGAATCAAAAAATTTGCAAACTTAAACGGCTTTCGCTTATTAGACTTGGCTCGATTCATAGTCAGGACACATGGGGAGTGGTCCGACAACCCATACGGATGAAACACAGCAACTGAGTTAGGAAAATCAGCTAGAAACGAGGTATTGCCCATGATACGATCAATTTTCTTTAATAAACCCACACCCTTTTTTGGCTTCTGGTTCCATGTAAAACGGAGACCCGACTGGTTGATATCCATCACCTCAATATTCGCCACACAATCCTGAAAATCCCGCATACCCGTAGTGATCGATGACACACCCATAGACTTATCTTCCAGACGAAGGGCAGAATTAAAATCACCCATAACAAGCCACGGTTTATCACCAACTAGCCGCTTATGATAAGAAAGATGAGACCAAAGATCACGTCGAGTAACATAGTAGTTTGCCGCATACACTACCGAGCAATAAAGCAACTTCTTATCCTCTTTAACAATAAGTTGTATATGCATAACTTGGTCAGTTTGAGACAGCACCATTACATCAAAAATATCCGGATCCCAACCTATAATTATACGAGCACCCCTATCACACATACCCCCATTCGAGGTCCAATCCCATCGACGAAAGACCGACTTACATACCTTACTTAAGTTATCAACATCAACGTGAGATTCAAGAATAGCACAAAAACTTAACTTTCTATCTTTAACAACAGAGCGAACCTCTTTTTGTTTCAGAGGGCGGTTCAACCCCCTAATATTCCAGAAAGCAAGACTAATCATTTGTAACCCCCACAATAGGAGTGCTTGCCCCTTTATTATCTTTTGGATTAATAGTACCTTCTTTCATAAACTCATTCGTTTCATTAAACACCTCTACTACCTCTTCCTCATCCGAAATATTTTGATCACCCCCTCCATCTTTACTACTTTGACCCGTCTCCAAATTATCATCAAAATTTAAAGCATCATAAGGGTTCGAAATTTTAACCGAATGAATCTGACCTGAATCTGGATCCTTCGGCTTTGAAACAATGGGCCTATATTCAAACTTTTGTTTCTGATTGTTAACAGGAAATCCTACCTTCCGTGCCATTTTCTTCGGCTGCACACCCATATACCCTTCATCATCAACCATCGGTTTCTTTTCATGTCTCCGATCTTGCACAAAAGCCTTAAAAGACTTCTCTCCATTTAAATGCTTACCCATCTTCCGCGGTTGTTTAGGACAAATGTCATCTGTATGACCAAAAACACAGCAATGAGAGCACCTCTGCGGATTCCATTCATACTCAACATACATGGTTTCTTTAACATATCCATCCCCTTCCAGCTCCGGAACAGCCATGGTTATTTCCTCTTTAAGTTTCTTATCAGCCACACTTCAATCAACGCCCTAGCATAGCTGCTTCGTCCCCAGGAATCCAGACACATCGCTGTGGTATATGAATCAAGAAGCTTTGGTTCCCCAATCACTGTAGCAATCAAACTAAGACCATCCTCCGTATAAGCCGCTAGAGGAACTTCATGAATTTTCACCCAGATCTGCATATTCTTGACCTCCTTTTTAATAAGTTTAGTACTTGGCGTCCACTCACTTAAAAATAAAGGTTGAGATCTTATTATCCAAGGACCTCCATTTAGAGCTGCCATCATACCCGTATTATCCGCAAACTTGAAGAAAAAGAATCCATTCGCGTTCATCATTATTTTCTCCAGCCCATACTTTTTCCAATTATTTTTGACATAATATTCCACCACCGGGTATGCAATCCGATCTCCCAGAAAGTATCCATAAAGCGTGTTTGCTAGCTTATCTTTTACCACTCTAATAGATTCCTTCGGCAATACCACATCACAATCATCACGACGATCAGCAGTAGCAAGAGGCCTAAAATTTAACTTTTTACCAGCAGCATTCTTCACGGACTCCGCATAAGATAATGGTTTGTTGCCCTTCTCCTCATGCATAAACAAACCAGCCATGGATGGCTGATCCGCAGACTTACAATCATGTTGCACATTATCCTCAGTTACTGGAACAGTAATCTTAGAAAGCTCATCTATAACATTAAACTTAGGCTGCTCATGTGTAGTAGAAGCAATGGTACCCCTACATGGCATTAAAGTTTTACCTTCAATGTCAACCACACGAGAAGCTAAACCCTGACGTAGTGAAGAAGTAAATGGCGGTTTATACCTACCATCATGCACATCCCCCTCCGATTTTTTACGATCATCCATACTCGAAATAACACCTCTCTCAATCGACAACTCAGCAACTTATCATGCAAGACAGAAACCCACGAACCAGATAAACCAAAAGAACAGATAACGGCAAAACCCTAATCCTTGAAACCCTAGAATCTGATCTCAACTCTTGATCGATTAATCCAGTGTATCAATCTAGCTAAATTAGTCTCAGCTAACCGCAATCAATAACATCCAAATTAATAAATCAGAGTATCAAAACAAATTACTAAGGCAGCGATTTATGAAAACAAGAAAAAAAACCCTAGTTTTTAGAACGATCCCTAATGCTAACAAGTTCGTTATAGAATTTTGAAAACAAAATCCTAATCACAGACTGTTATGCATATGATCACGAAGAAAAAACCAAAGAAATCATGAAGAAACCAAAGAAAATCGCCACAAGGAGAGAGAGTTTAGGGTTCGCCAAAAAAAAAGGTAACCTTTATGCTACCTTTGAATGATGTTAATCTAGTAAAGTTACCTGTCCGTGAGGAAGAGGAATTACATTCCTGAACCAATACTGTCCTACCCAAGAAAGGACGAGGAATCCATATTCCTTAACCCCATTCCCAACCCCTGGGAATCCCATGCTTTGTAGAGTGTGAACTCACCTTGGTTTGCTCGGCAGATTACACAGAAAGGTCAAGTCTAGCAGCTAGTGGTCAACCACGTCCTAACATGGTTATCATACAAGTCAGGTTTTGGTTTCAAGTAATGCACATAAGTGACACAGGAGCTGGCAGATAAAGAACACACACGGATCATGGCAATCACACAATGCACGTTAACACATTAGCAGTTAATTACATAACATCTGAAACTTGTACGATCTAAAGGTAAAGCCCAACAACAGGCGGCCCATCATGTTGTGGGGTCGGCACAGCCTTGTGCGACCCACATCATGTTGTGCGTTTCGGATAAACACCCGGCCCAAATAGTCCAAAGCCCAACATAACAGTACACGGCCTAATCAAATAACATGCAATAGTCTTGTGCGATCCGGATGCTTGTACGATCCGGTTGGGTTGTGCGATCAAGACTAGCCCAGCCCAACATCCTTACCCGGACCAACAGTTTAACAACAATACAACTTGTACGATCCAGTAAGACTTGTGTGACCGAAGACATCTTGTGCGACCAGATGTCTTGTGCGAAGGAACTCTTGTGCGACCAAGATACCTTGTGCGATTAGTTTTATTATCCGGGTATTATGGAAATTAGTTACAATCATTCAATTAATTTCCAAATTCACAATTTATCATTAAATGCTAACAACTTCCAAACCAAACAGAAATCGATCAAACAAGCTTTTTAAATATCAATTTCTTATGAACCCTAGACATGATCAAACACAATATCGACTAGACGATTTGTATTCTTGACTACGAGCATGAAATCTAATCATAACAATACCACGAAATCATTTGCACATACACACCTTACAACCGGTTAATCATCTATTCGGTTCTAAATTATCGGTAATATCATAAAATCGTCCAACCTTATATTAATCATAGTCACCATGCATGTGAGCCGATTAACCAGAACACTATCATTCAACTTCATGATCAATCATGTTAACGGAAACCCTAGATCATCATGCAAAATTATACACTCATCAAAACATCATCAAACATCATGTCAACCGACACACCTGCCATCGAACTAACCTATATTTAATAATACTATCCCATGATTCAACAAGTTATGAATTTAGTATGTTGGAACCCTAGACCTCATTGACTAATGATAGCCCTTATCATATTACATCCAATCTAAAGACACAAATCACCACCACATAATCACTGACAATCACATGCAACATTAATACAATGGCTGACAAGGAGGTGATGGCTATCCAAATCTCACATGCATAACAAACACAAGCATGATTTAATCACAATATTCGATGCTACATGTGCATGACAGGAGGTTCAATACTTTATTCATGTTATTTGCACACAGCCATTCCTAGATCACATCACAATTAATTCGGTCAACATGTTCAACAACACAAGAAACACTAACCGAGATTAAGAAGAGTATGGTGATGGCGATCATGACCGGGGGGGGGGGGGGGGTTCTCCAATTGCCGCACGATCTCAAGGAGAGAGTATGAGCTTTAGGGTTTTGAGATTAAGTCAAATACTAACTTAATGAGAGGGTTATATTCAATGAATGTGAGCCGAGCCCAAAAACTCGGGTTTCGTTTGGGCCGAGGGCTAGCCCAAGATAATTTAAAGAGTGTCGTGCGACTTGGGGTGTATTGTGCAAATCGGGTATACATTGTGCGATCCACATATGTTACGAGTATATACATACACACTAAAATTCCATAACACTTATCACATAATTAAATTATAACATTTTATTGCAACAATCACAATAGTTAATGACATAGTACTCACGCCGGTTACTTCAAAATGCATGAAAGGTTCGGAAATACGAGTTGTCACAATATGGTTCGGTCAAAAGCAGGTATGGTTAACGTAGATCCAAAGTGGAATGATATTATTGAACGGCTTCGTCTTCATTCGCGGTCAAAATCAGCAAAGAATATAATTTGTAGATTGTTAGTTGCTGCTTTGGCATACAATATCTGGCAGGAAAGGAATAATCGGCTCTTCAAGAACCATGCAAGACCACCGGATGTTTTATGTCAGGTGGTGTTGGAGAGTGTCAGGTACAAATTGATGGGACTCAGATTCAAGAACACATCTAGAGTTCGGGAATTACTCGAGAAGTGGGACATTCATGGAGCTGATTTACTTATGGATCATGGATAATGGATAATGTCGGATAATTGGGGTGTACTTGTAGCCTAGATAGTTTGTCTAGAGGTTGTTTTGGTTTACTTCTTTGTTGTTTTTCCTTGATTTACTTTCATGGGGGTATGTCCCATGATTGAACTAGTAAGGACTATCCTTACTACTTGTTTTATTTGGTTGTGAATATATAAAATCACCGGGGTAACCCTTTACCCAAAAAAAACTGAACAACCAACTGTGAACTCGCTCAACTAGTTGTTGACTCTCTGTTACATGCCTTGCAGGACCTTAGGTACCCATGGAGCTTGCACGGGAGGCGTAGTCGTTGTGGAACATGGACCGAGGATGCTATATTAAAACATTTAAACATTTGAACTTATTACTTACATTGGGTTTACAATTATGCTTCCACTAGACACTTAATATGCTTTGTTTGAACACCTTTCATATTGTTTGGTTAAATTACATTTATTACTTATTATGTTCGATATGATTGGTGGCTTGATCCTGGTCAGTCACGCCCCCAAGCGGTGATACTCCGCGCGTGGATTTTGGGGGTGTGACAAACATCGTCCAACTTGTGTAGGGGACAAAATCCCTGATGCTCTCTCTCCTTTTGGCGATTTCTGGTTCCTCATGAATCCCTTGTTTTTCTTTGTGATCTTTTGCATAACAGTCTGTGATTAGAGTTTTGATCCTTCAAAAGTCTATAACGAACTAGTTAGCATTAGGGATCGATCCAAAACTAGGGTCTTTTTTGTTTCTGTTTTTGCTTTTTCAATCGCCGCCTTAGTGTTCAATTCAAAACCCTGATTTATTAAACTGGTTGTTATTGATTGCGGTTAACTGAGTTTAATTTAGCTAGATTGATACTCTGGTTTAATCGGTTAAGGGTTAAAGATTGATACTAGGGTTTTAAAGGATTAGGGTTTACGTGTTCTTTCTTTGGTTGCATGTTTCTGTCGATTGGTTAAGGAGTGGATTTGAATACGTTTTTCATTGCATGGAGAGAAATAGGGATCGGGGATTGGAGGATCTAGGGTTCCAGTCATTTACTGAAAAGTTGCATGGGGATATCTTTATTAGTTCGAAGGGATCAAAGCCGATGGATGCTCAGGAGATACAAGAGAAACCTTCATTGTTTGGCAAGCCGCTGAACATTGATGGTAACCCATTGATGCCTCGTCGTGGAGTTGTTCAGAAAGAGCAGAAAGTGATCAACGTTATCGATGAATTGGAGAAAGTGACTGTTCCGGTTCCTTTGGTGACCGCTACAGCCGATGGTAAGGATGAGCAGAATCAGAAAAAATTGATGCCTATCTCTTATGCTGAAAAACTTCAGTCTACTGTACGAAACAAAAGAGAGATTAACTTTAGACTTATGAAGTCAATGGAGACCCGAGAAGATGATGATGTTGTTATACCTAGGGAGGTTGTTAAAAAAGTTCAGGAAATATTTGATAATGTCTTGTACGGCTATTTCCTGGGTAATCGCCTACCTTTCCCTGTGGTAGAATACTATGCAAAATATGTATGGTCGAAGTTTAGGTTTGAAAAGATTATGAGGAATTCCAATGGCTTCTTTTTCTTTAAGTTTGATTCTCAGGATGGTATGCAGAAAGTGCTGGAACGGGGACCGTGGTTAATCAGAAAAATTCTGTTGTTTCTCAATGTTTGGACTCCATCGGTTACCCTAAAAAAGACGGTATTAAAGTAGTCCATGTATGGGTGAAATTCCATAACGTTCCTATCGCTGTGTATACGGATGATGGATTGAGCTTATTAGCATCTAAGATTGGTGTGCCAAAACGATTGGATAGCTTTACTGCTGACATGTGTGCTGAAAACTGGGGCAGAAGTAGTTTTGCCAGAGCCATGATTGAGATTAATGCTGACAATGATCTTAAGGATCATATAACGGTTGCTATACCGAAACTTGATGAGGAGGGCTATATTGTGGAACAAATTGCTGTCAAGTATGAATGGAAGCCCCAACGTTGTTCGTTATGTTGTATCTTTGGTCATGATGACCACAACTGTGCAAAAAATTATTAATGCTAAGCCTAAGCAGGTAGTGGTTGACGAGGAGGGCTTTGTTACGGACAAAAGGAGAGTTGCTAAGTTGGGTAAGAAACAGAAACCGAAATTTATTTATAAACCTAAGAATAAAAGTTAGCAGCCAAGTACGTCAGGAACGAAGAATGATACCGGATCCTATACTACATCAGGTAACGTGCAAGTTATGAATAATTTTGATGTTCTAGCTAAAACGGATGAAGAGGGGTGGGACCTCTTAAAGACCACAAGGTAATTCTGAATGAAGACAATAGCAAATCCAATCGGGTTGATGATGAAGTTGCAGAGGTGATTCCAACGGAAATGTCTAACTTTATGAGGAATGGAAACCATGAAACACAATTTTTTTTGGGTAAAGGGTTACCCCGGATAAATTTCATTCATCACCAAAAAAATACAAGTGAGGAGTAGCGTACACCTCAATTCTCTAGAATGACATGCCATTGCTAGAGTAACTCTCCAACTAAACACAAAGTAATTAAACTAACACGCAAAAACTGCAAAACAAGTCACAAACGACAAAACAAGAACCCACACGGTCCCCTCCAAAAACGCTAATATGAATCAGCCACATTCATCTTGATCCATCAGTAATTCACGAGGAAGACTCCATTCGCTCAACACTTGAGCCATGTTTCTTGTTCTTTTAAACTTCATTGTGTGTAATTTCATTCTGATCGTCATGAGAATCACCTCTATCAGTTGAGTTGCACTCCTTTTCTTCGTCGAGAACAATCTGTTATTTCGTTCTTGCCAAATCAAGTAAGCCGATGCCGCCACTAATAACTTACCAATGATGTGAGATGCCTGTTTTGACTCCGCATGCTGCATTAGATATTCCATAATATCGCCCCACATTTTCCCTATATTTTGCATACCCGCCTTCTCCCGAACTCCATACCATATTTGAGATGCGAAATCGCACTCAAAAAATAGATTATCATGAGAGTCTGGTCCCGATGTACATAACAAACAACACAAAAGATTATAATTAGCATTACCCGATGATCGCCATTTGCACATAACATCTTGAGTCTTTAGTTTTTTGCAGAGTATGAGCCACATGAGAAAAGAGTGTCTAGGAATAGCCTGAGGAAACCACACAATACGTTCCCAAGCTACCTTATCTTGAATCTGCCGAATATCGTTCCACACTCCATACGTGCTAAACTCCATGTTTTTACCATCTCTAGATCGCCAAATAGTCCTATCTTGCACATGAGTCTCTAACGTTACATTAGATAGTTGTTGCAAAATCGGAAACCTACTCACCCAGGTGTTCGGCCAATCCCACACGCCATTCTGATACAAATCCGCCACTTTGACCCGCATATCAAACCCTGCATTAGCTATCATTCTTGGTGTAATAAAGAGATTCAAAGGACATACAGTATCCCATGTATCGAACCATACTCGAGTATTATCTCCATTACCCAGCTTAATCCAAATGTGTTGGCGTATTATTGTTCTCAATTGAAGCATCTTCCGCCAACCCCACGTAACGTTATTTCTAACCGGCACATCCCAAAAGCTTCTATCCCGGATACGATACGAATGCACCCATTTAACCCATAAGGATTCCCTATGCGTCAAGAGACTCCAAATATGAGCTACCATAAGCGCGTTATTCATGTCGGCAATTTTCCGGATACCCAAACCACCTTCTTCCTTAGGCAAACACACCCGACTCCACTTTACTTTAGCCTTTCCCTTTATGTTATTACCTTGGGTCCAAAGGAATCTTCGCATTCTATCTTCAAGATCATGAATAATTCTTTTTGGTAATATAAAGACAGAAGACCAATAAACATGCATAGATGATAATACCGATCTAATAAGCTGAAGACGACCTACAAAAGACAAACTTTTTGCTTTCCAATCCGTGATTCGAGACTCCAAATTATCAACAAGTTTTTTGCAAACAGAATAGGTCTGGACGAGATGAGAGGAACACCAAGATACCTAACTGGAAGAATACCTTCATCAAACTGCATGATACTTCGGATTTGATTCTTAACATAATTCGGAACACCTCCAAAAAACACAGTGCTCTTCGTCATGCTAGGAACCAAACCCGACATATTCTTGAACAAATTCAACGAATCTAGAATAACAGCAGCTGAAAGAGGATCACCACGAGCAAATAAAAATAAATCATCAGCAAAACATAAATTAATAATCCTTTGCTCCTCACATTTATGGTGAAATTTAAAATCAGCAGTATCATCAACTCTCTTTTGAAGAATTAACGTAAGGACCTCCATTACCAACGTAAAAAGATAAGGAGACATAGGATCCCCCTGGCGTAAGCCCCGCTTCCCCTTAAAATAACCATGAAGATTCCCGTTAATGTACAGAGAAAACGTAGTAGAAGTAACACACGCCATAACCCATTTGATCATCTTTTGGTGAAACCCAAAGCCATGTAAAATAGTTTCCAAGAAACCCCAATCAACAGTATCATATGCCTTCTGGATATCAACTTTAAAAGCACATCTAGGAGGCCCATGATTATGATGATAATTGTGCATTAATTCCTGAGTTAGGAGGATATTATCAGAAATCTTCCTACCCGGGATAAAAGCTGACTGATTAATATTAACAATATCTCCTAGGCCCTCTTTGATACGAGTAGTGATAATCTTGCTTATACACTTGTAAAGAGTGTTACAACACGATATAGGCCTATAATCCGTTACTGAATCTGGAGTAGAAGCTTGCCATTTTGGAAAAACTCTTGAATCGCTAAACAGACATCCTTTCCAATAACATCCCACGCTTTTTTAAAGAAAACAGAAGTATATCCATCCGGCCCTGGTGCCTTATTCCCTGCAATTGAGAACATAGCATCTTTTATTTCATCATCAGTCACTAAACGGATCATGTTATTCGCTTTCACCAAAGACAACTTATTCCGAAAGATATCCATATTTGGCCTACAAATAATCTGGCCCACACTCCCAAAAAATTTCGAATAATGATTAACCAATGCTAAAGCCGCTGCCCCACCTTCGTGTAAGATTCCATCCGTTTCACGAATTAAAAGAATTCGGCTTCTGTGATTATTCGCTTTCACAACGTTATGGAAGTATTTGGTGTTCGAATCCCCAAGAGTTAACCAATCAACTTTCGATTTTTGGAATCATGATTGTAGTTTAGTCATAATCATGATTGTAGTAGGCTAGGTCGAGGTGGTATCATAGTTTGTTTTTGTTGTTTTGCTTACATATATGGGGCCTGTCCTGTATATGAACTAGTGAGGAACTCATCCTCACTACTTGTACTTATTTGGCGGTTGTCTATAATAGAATCACCAGGGTAACCCTTTACCCAAAAAAAAAAAAAAAAAACTTTCGATTTTTGTTGTAAAAACACAGCTTCATCATGAATTGCATCTTTATAATTTTTAAGAAGAAGACTATGCTTTGCTAAGACCTCGTCATTTGTCGGCGCCTGATCCATAACGAACTGACATTCATCAAGATCCTTCCTCGCCTTCTTTACATTCTCATGCAGATTTCCTTGTTGAAAGAACAGTTTTCGTAACGGGGTTTTGAGTAACTTAAGCTTCATAACAACTTGGTACATACGAAATCCTGTAATCTCTTTATTCCAGATCTGATTAATAGCTTCCAGAAATCCCTGTTTTTCAGCTATTAAATTTACGAATTTGAACGGTCTTGGCTTGTCTCTGGCAACACTCGGCAACTTCAAGATGCAAGGAGCATGGTCCGAAACCCGAAAAGGATGAAAATAAGCTCCAGCATTTGGAAAATCAGCAACCAAATTTATATTGCACATAATTCTGTCCAATTTTTTAAAAATAATACCTCCTCTATGCTGATTAATCGTCCATGTGTAATGTACACATGTGCTATTAACATCAAACACATCGATAGAATTAACACACTCCCTAAATTCACGAGTTCCAATGCTATAACTGGATGAACCTGTGCTCGAATCATCATGAAATAATGAGGCATTGAAGTCCCCCATAATTACCCATGGCTTATCTTTCATAATAGAGCTATGAGCACACAAATTGTTCCATAAATCCCTTCTATTTCTATAGTTGTTATCCGCATAAACAAGCGTGCAAAATAAGGATTTCCTATCGAGTTTAAACATCACTTGAGTATGCATGACCTGATCGGTTTGCGAGAGAATCATAACATCAACCATATTCGGATCCCACCCAAGCATGATCTGAAACACAATCTGAGGGGGCAAGCACTCCCGGTCACATCGGTATCAATGGATAGCATTATGGCCTGGAACATAAGGGGTATGAACCGACCCCTGAAACAAAGTGAGGTTCGTTTACTTGTAGCTAAAAATAATTTAAAAAAATTGTGCTATCCTAGAGTCGTATGTGGAAGTTATGAAGCTGGTTAAGGTCTGTAAAAATGTCTTCAGAAAATGGAATTGGACTTCCAACGGTGGTCTGTGTAGTCGTGGCACTAGAATTATTTTGGGATGGGACACGGATACGGTAGATCTCATGGTTTTGTCTCAATCAGACCAAGTTATACATGTTCAACTGGATTTCAAAGCTGATAAAAAAGTTCTTTTCGGGTCGTTTGTGTATGCGGAAAATAAGTATCAGGACCGGAGGGTTCTGTGGGATGATTTATGAAAGCATAATAGCCTGTGTCATGATAAACCCTGGTTTGTTATGGGGGATTTTAACACGACTCTTCTCCTTGAGGATTCGCTATATGGGCCTTCGAAACAAACAATCAGCATGCGGGAGTTCAATGAATGTGTTCAGACTTTGGAGCTTATTGATATCATAGGGCACGGCCTTCACTATACTTGGACTCAAAAACCAAAAAATGGTGTGGGTCTCCTTAAGAAGATTGATCGGGTTATGGGTAATATTAAATTCTTAGAGCTGTTTCCTGATGCACATGTCATGTACCAGCCGTATAGAGTGTCAGATCATACTCCGTGCATTTTAAAGACGGCTACCAACACTGCGAACCATGCAAAACCTTTCAAGTTTCCTAACTATCACCGCCAAACCTGAATTCAGGAAGTATGTAGTTCAGGAATGGACAAAGAGCATTGAATGAGTTAACATGTTTTCGGTTATAAAGAAACTCAGGAATCTTAAGCCGCATATGAGAAGAATTTTATTTTATCAGGGTAACCTCCATGCTAAGGTGGTTGAGCTGAGGAAAAAGTTGGATTAAATCCAGAATCTGGTTGATAAGAATCCGCTGGATGCTAGTTTACGGCAAACGGAGGTGCAATGTCTTCATGAATTTGAATCAGCTGCTTACGATGAGGAGTGTTTTTTAAAACAGAAGTCTAAGGTGGAATGGTTATGTGCCGGTGATTCGAACACCAGTTTCTTTCATAACACGGTGAAAAGCAGGAATGCGAGAAACAAAATTCATAGTATTTTGGATGCTACGGGTACCCGTCATGAAGGAGATGGTGTTGTGGACGCTTTAGTGTCTCACTACTCAAATTTTTTGGGTGTAGAGTACCCGGTAGATACGGTTAACTTGGAGGACGTGTTTGTCAATGCTCTTACTTCTAATGTTGCAGATTACATGGTTCGTCAGGTTACTCGTGAGGAGATTAAGCAGGCTATGTTTAGTATCAGTGAGAATAAAGCCCCGGGCCGTGATGGTTACACGTCAGCCTTTTTTAAGCATGCTTGGGATATAGTGGGTGATGAAGTTACTAATGCGGTGTTGGATTTCTTTGATAACGGTCAAATCTTGAAACAAATAAACCACACGATTCTGGCTTTGATTCCAAAAAAAGAAACTGCGGATTCAATATTGGACTATCGTCCTATCTCCTGCTGCAATGTTTTGTACAAGTGCATTAGTAAGATTATTATGGATAGAATAAAGGGTAGTCTGGGTTCGCTTGTTGGTATAAATCAATCTGCCTTTGTGCCGGGAAGGAAAATATCTGACAATATTCTTCTTACTCAGGAACTGATGCACAACTATCACCTCAATAGAGGTCCCCCGAGATGTGCATTTAAGATTGATATTCAGAAAGCCTATGATACGGTGAATTGGGGTCTTTTGGAGGATGTTCTTCATCGTTTTGGTTTTCATCATAAGATGGTTGGGTGGATCATGCCTGTGTAACCACTGCTTCCTATTCTCTAAGTATCAATGGTGTATCCATGGCTATTTTCGAGGAAAGCGTGGCCTGCATCAGGGGGATCCTATGTCGCCTTACTTATTCACGCTAATCATGGAGGTGCTCTCTTTATTGCTTCAACAGGCGGCCAACACGTCGTTTAAATATCATGCCCATTGTGCTAAGCAGAAAATCATTAACGTATCATTTGCTAACGATTTATTTATTTTTGTTAATGGTGACATCAGATCGGTTAAGAAGGTTAAGGAGGTCCTTGAAGTGTTCACTCGTATTTCAGGTTTGGTTCCGAGCCCTTCGAAAAGCACGGTTTTCTTTTGTAACATTTCACAATCGGTTCATCAAGAGATCCTTAGTGTGATGCCTTTCCATCAAGGTGCTCTCCCCGTTCGGTATCTTGGGGTTCCTCTTATTACCACAATGCTGAATATTAAGGATTGCAAGATCCTTGTTGACCGTATGGATCATAAAATAGAAAGCTGGATGAATAAATCTTTGTCTTTTGCGGGTCGGTTACAACTTATAAATTCGGTTCTTTCATCTATGCACATTTACCGGGCTTTTGTCTTTATAATACCAGTCCGTGTTATTAGTGATCTTTAGAAAAGAATCCGCAGATTTTTATGGAATGCAGGAACTGAAGGTAGAGTGCGAGCGAAAGTGGCATGGAAAGACATTTGTTTACCTAAAAATGAAGGTGGGTTAGGCATTCGGAGTATTGCTGATGTGAATAAAGCTCTGATAACCAACCATATATGGAGTATTATCACGAAAAGGAAATCTCTATGGGTTGATTGGATTCATTCATATAAGCTGAAAGGGAAGTCTTTTTGGGATATTCCGAGTCGTAGTAGCATGAGCTGGGGATGGAGGAAATTCCTCTCTATTCGTAGTCTTGTGCGACCTCATGTTTGGTATTCTATTCGGAGTGGGTCTCAAACAAATGCATGGAGTGATAATTGGTGCGACTTGAGCCCATTCAGATCCTTTATTACTCCGAGAAATATTGCAAATGCAGGATTCAATCTCCAAACTTGTGTAGCGGATTTGATTGATGAAAATTCTCAATGGAAATGGCCCCAAGCATGGAATGACTTATATTCGGTTTTAATTAACCTATCTATTCCGATTCTGGATCATAATATGGATGATAGGCTGATTTGGAAGGACTTGGAAGGTAACACCTGTAGCTTCGGATCAGGGGTAGTGTGGGATACTATTCGTAACCGAGATAGTGTGGTATCGTGGGCGAACATGGTGTGGTTTGCTCAATGTATTCCGGGGCATTCGTTTCACATGTGGCTTGTGATCAAGAATAAACTACAGACTCAAGATAGATTAGCGGCTTGGGAAGCAGGAAGCGAAACAAATTTAAAGCTAATGTGTTGTCCGCTATGTAGGTACAATCGGGACTCGCGCGATCACCTTTTCTTTCAATGTACTTTTGCGTCTAAAGTTTGGAACATTGTGAAGTTAATGGCGGACCTGGATAGTGTTAATGATACTTGGAGTTCGATTATGAGATGGATGGAGCACTACTCTAATTCAAAGAAGCTGGTTCATGTTATTTGCAAGCTTCTTGTTGCGGCGTCTTCGTACTTTGTTTGGCAAGAGAGGAACAGTCGCTTATTCTCCCAAAACTACCGAACTCCTGAACAGGTGGCTCAAGTGATTATTCATACGGTTCGGCTAAGATTAATGGGATTTAAAGACGATAAAGATCCGGTGAACAGAAGATTACTAGAGAAATGGAAGATCTCCATGGAGAATCAAGTTAACGATCCAGGCTAATAGTTTTTAATTTGTTTCTTGGGTGTCTAGTTTGGTAGTGGCTGTGTTATTTTCAGTTGTAGTTTGGGCTGTTGCCTTTGTTTGATTGTGTCGGATTCCCTAGTCTTGGTATTCCTAGTCTAGTAGTGTGTGCCAGTTTCTTGTCACACCCTATTTATTATTGTTGATTTATAAAATTCACCGAGGTAACCCTTTACCCAAAAAAAAAACATCGTCTAACTTGCCAACGGTTGCTCCTCCATGCCCCGCATGGACCCAACTTGGAAATTTTCTTCCTTCAGTACTTCGGTTCGAACAAGGCGAATCTGATCAGATAGGTTAGAGTCGATAGTGTGCTGCAAACCTCGTGCACGTTCGGGTTTCACAGTCGTAATCATTCAAAGTTCCATCTAGCGATGCCATCACATGTTTAGCTCTCTTTCGAAACAAGGGTACACGGGAGGCCCTTGTGATCGGTCTAAGTAGTGCATCTGGTACCGTCCAAGTAATGCCTCCAATTAGATCCAAAGACCACGGTGTCCACCGCAAGTTGTGTGTCGTGCAGTTCCCCTTCGTAAATCCACTACGTGCGTCATTGGCTTCTCGTGTTGCATCGGCGTGTAACTGGGTCTCCGATTCGAACCATCATGGTATATGTCACACCCCGACCACGTAAAACAACGAAACGTGGCGGAAACGTCGGGGAGTGTTGTAACAGAATTAATTGTTTCACAACCATGGAAATTAAAGTTTCGTTTTATTTATCAAACAAGAGAGTTACATTGTCTTAAAACAAGAAACAAAGAGTACATAACATAAATTAACTAGTTCTTGCTTCGTTTTAAGTCACTAAGGCATAGGTCCGCCTAAATGTGTCTCGATCATCCTATGCAATAGCTCCTGAAAACACATGTGAAAATAGGTACGTCAACATAAAAATGTCTGTGAGATACGTAGGTTTTGTGAAAATAGGATTCATGACTGGCATTTAAAGAAACTGTTTAATAAAAGTAGCCATGAATCTTGTTGAGTGGTTCCTTTCATAAGCCATTTGAAAAGTGATAAATAAACCAAATGATATATATATGTTTAAAAGAATAATGTATGGTTAAGTGAATAACCATGTAAAATGAGTTTGTATAAGTTAAGTTATTTGTAAAACGATGTTTATGTGAAGATTGTATTGTAGATGTAATATGTCTAAACTGAAATGGTTTAAATAACGCTACGATATGTAATACCATAAAAGCACTTATATACAGGAAGTACCAGCGGCGTATCCACCATGTTTTTATCGTATTACACGTCACCTCGTTACTTAAATCACTTACCCAAACAACCACCAAAATGTAATGTTTAACAATTGTAGAAATGTTTATGTATGGTCAAATACGGTTTACACAGTTCAACAGTTACAAACGGTTCACATAATAAAATGGTTATAACGGTTCACATGGTCAAATGGTTATAACGGTTCACATGGTCTAATGGTTACAACGGTTCACATAGTCAAGTGGTTACAACGGTTCACATGGTCAAATAGTTACAAACGGTTCAAAATGTAATATAATGTGTTCATATGCTGGATGAGCATATGCAACAAATTGTAATGTAAAACAATGTACTAAGTATGCTAAGTTAACATACAAAGCAGAAAAGCCATATAAATCAATGTGCTAGCATGCTCAGTCAACATACATAGCAGAAATGTAAAGTAAAACAATGTAATGTAAATCATGTACTATAAGTGTACTAATGAACATAGCAAGTTTATGATGTGAAAACAGGAAAGCGTGAAAGTAACAAGTAGGCACATGTGTTTCACTCCAAAACAGTTTGGAAAACAGTAAAAGAGGGGTCTATGTACTCACTTGAGATTGCCTAGAAGTCCTTGAGTAACAACCACACAATGCTAGAGATCACGGAAATCAAACGGCACCTAATATAGGTAACTATGTTAATAAACGGACCTAAATCGGAGGATCAGATAGAATGAGGGTTCGTAAACCAAACGAGTATGGGAACTCGTGTAATATGGTTTAACAAAGCCTACATACTAAAATGAAACCTAACCTAAGTGCTTACGACCCATTACGACCCGTTCAGGTAGCTTATGCTACTTTAACGCGTCGTTCGCGTAAAGCGCGTTCGGAATGCCTAACTAGCCCTATGATAAGTAAAATATGCCTTAACATGTCTAATATTGTTGCTAAATCAGTTTAGATATCAAAAATTATGTTACATAGGCTTAAAATGAATTTTGGCGTAAAAAGGGCATTTTGGTAATTTACCTAAGGCATATAAACTACCTATCATGCGACTAATCAAACCTAAGTGACCATAAGGTATAACCTCGGAAGGTTATTCCCTACACTACTATGGTTACTTAACATGTTTGGTCGGATCCTAACGATCGACCAAACGGGTCGGGTTTGAAAGTATAAGCGATTGATTAGATCGCTTACCTTTACTACCCTAAACAAGCACAAAACTAAAAGTGACGAGCTAAGTATGTTAAAACATGCTTAACTAAGTTAGAAAACAAGTTTTGATATCAAAACAAACGGTTCTTGTCACACCCCCAAAATCCACCCGCGGAGTACTACCGCTTGGGGGCGTGACTGACCAGGATCCAGCCACCAATCATATTGAACAAGCATATAAGTAGTTATAAAAATCCACCCACTACAATTGGTGTTCAACAAAACATAGTTAAGTTGCAAGCGGAAGCATAAGTCTTAAATCAAAACATAAGTTTAATTGTTTCATAGTTTAACGTGGACACACAGTCGTCCATGTCCCACAACGATCCTCCTCCATGCAAGCTCCAGCTAAGAACCTAAGGACCTGCAAAGCATGTAGTAACGAGTCAACAACAAGTTGAGTGAGTTCACGATTGGGTGTTCGTTTTAAGTTGTTTCGAAAACAGTTTCCTTTATCTGGCATCCTGCCGTGGGGGTTACCCCATAGTTAAAAACGTGTCTTGTTTATTCCCGGTTACTCTGGCAATCCTGCCGTGGGGGCTACCCCGTGTTAGTTATCTGGCATTTCGGCCGTGGGGGCTACCCCATGTATACACTAGACTCGTTATCATATCGACTGCTGACTGTAGTCATGTTTATGTGCCCTGAAACTGTCAATGTCTATCATCATTGACGTGCCCCAGATCCATTAGTTCACGCCCGTCCTCTGCGGCACGGTGTGAGGTTTGTCAGACCTAAATAGCGCTATCTAACTAATGACCCGCTCGCCATTGGCCCGGCGATTAAGTCGATATAAAAATGAGGGACTTCGTGATAGAGTTTTGGTCTAGTACGAGTTATCTGTCCGTGAGGACGAGGAATTACATTCCTGAACCTTTGCTGTCCTACCCAAGGAGGACGCGGAACCCAGTTCCTTAACCCCAATTCCCGACCCCTGGGAATCCCATGCTTTGTAGAGGGTGTGAACTCACCTTGGTTTGCTCGGTAGAAAACACAGAAAAGTCAAACAAGCAACGTTGAGGCTACTCACGTCCTATCATAGTTGTATCATACAATCAGGTTCGTATTCAAGTAGTGCACGTATGGCATACACGTTTAATCATGGCAGTTAGCAAGTAATGCATACGAGTTGAACGAACAGTAACATGCCCAGAATTAAACAAAGTCCGAGGTCCGGCCCAAACACTAAGCCCATAATTTATCAAGTCCAAACAGTGTGTATCCGTGTATAGTCTCGAGTCGCAACTAGGCGTTTGCGACTCGCAACCGGAGTCGCAACTACGGTCTCGGTTCATGCTGCTTTGGTTACGAGTCGCAACTGGACTCGCAACTACGGTTTCGAGTCATACGGTTTGTGTGCTGATCACTTGTGGTTTCGAGTCGCAACCAGGTGTTTGCGACTCGCAACCGATGTCGCAACCGGGAGATTTCGACTCATCATGCATGGTTTCGAGTCGCAACTAGAGGCCTCGAGTGGACAACTGCTGATTCGGAACAGTGTACTATCCAATGGGAATTCTATTTCATGAAACAGTTTGTACTACTCTCATAAACATGTTTATTTGTCTAACAAATTACCATTTTGGATCAAACACAGCAGAATTCAAATATTCATGCATGTTCATATGATATTCAACAAGTTCTTCATGTGTTCATCATGTTCATCAAATATTCCTATGAACCTTAACCAAACAAAAATCATAACCAACAACTTATCAACACCAACATGTATCCTATGATATCAACACAATGAATCACCCTACTAATGAGCATTCGGTTCTTAACACAAGAGTATGCAATCCGGTTATATGAATATCATCTATCAAACATATGCAAGCCGGTTCTATAAACATCAACAACCAAGGGTTAACCATATTTAATCACAAGATTTCATTACTCATCATACAACATATATAAAATCAAGACATGTTTAACCGATTATCATCAATACACACATCCGAGAACATGATAAAGCCATAATCATACATTTTTTTTCCACTTACTAGTACATGAAGACAAGCATTAAATCATCAAGCACACATAATCCTTAAAACATAGCAAAACACTAACCGATTTGGTTCTCTAAGTGTGAGGGTATGAAGAGTGATTTCCGAATGATGATTTTAGCTCGGTCCGAGAGTCCTAACGGTTGATCCAAGAATGAAGGAGAGTAATGTTGTGGTTTAGGGTTTTAGTGTGAGAGAGTGGGGAGTGTGTTGGAGGAGTATGAGTGTTGTTGCCCAAAAATGACAAGTGTGGCTAACATGAGGACTATATACTAGTTCTAAGTAGTGCACCCTAATGGACTCGGATGAGGTGCACGGCCCCAACCGGCCCATAAGTTTCACTAGTTCACTCGAGACCACATGGTCTCGAGTCGGGTTCTTGTCGTTACGGTTCATAGACATACTCGCATACATACACATAGGCATAACATAACACATAAAAATCACATAGTCATATAAGAGGTTCGTTTGTCATTATCACATAAGTTAACTAGTCACACGTTTAAGCATTCACGAAAGGTTCTAGATTTCGAGTTGTCACATCATCCCCAAGTTGAAAGAAATTTCGTCCCGAAATTTGGTAGGCACTCACTGAGGAAGCTAGTTAAGTTGTATGGTTTTCCCGGTTTTCCTGGGGTGTCACATCCACCCCCCGTTGATCTGGAATTTCGTCCCGAAATTCCGTAGCTTCGGCCTCAGTAGTGGGTGTACTGTTTGCGAACAGTTGGGGATACTTTTGTTTCATCTGATCTTCGCGCTCCCAGGTGAACTCTGGGCCGCGACGTGAGTTCCAACGAACTCGAACGAGAGGTATTCTAGTGCTCTTGAGGACCTTAACATCCCGGTCCGTGATTTCGACTGGTTCCTCGACGAATCGTAACTGTTCGTTGATCGTGAGTTCCTTCAAAGGAACTACGTGGGTCTCATCTGATGGACACTTCTTCAGATTCGACACGTGAAAAACGTTGTGAACTGCACCGAGTTCCGCCGGTAAGTTTAGTCTGTAGGCCACCCTGCCTATTTTCTCAATGACCTCGAAAGGTCCAACGTATCGTGAGTTAAGTTTGCCGCGTTTACCAAAACGAACCACACCCTTCCAGGGTGAAACTTTGAGTAGTACCCGCTCCCCAACCTGGAGCTCAAGTGGTTTTCTGCCCATGTCGGCGTAAACTTTCTGACGTTCACGAGCGGCCGTCATGCGTTTTCGGATCTGAGCGATCTGCTCGGTTGTATCTACCACATATTCTGGACCAGTGATCTGACTTTCTCCCACCTCTGCCCAGCAAAGAGGAGACCGGCATTTACGCCCGTACAATGCCTCAAACGGAGCAGCTCCAATGCTGGTGTGGTAGCTGTTATTGTACGAGAATTCCACAAGTGGCAGATGCTTTTCCCAGCGGTTGCCAAAGTCGATTACACATGCACGAAGCATGTCTTCTAAGGTTTGAATCGTGCGCTCGGACTGCCCGTCCGTCTGGGGATGGTACGCTGTGCTCATGTCTAATCGTGAGCCGAAGGATTTGTGCATTGCTTGCCATAGCTCTGAAGTAAAACGTGCATCTCGATCCGAGATAATAGAGGTGGGCACCCCGTGCCTCGAAACAACTTCCTTGAGATAAATTTCTGCGAGAGTGGAGAACTTATCCGTCTCCTTGATAGCCAGGAAGTGTGCAGACTTTGTGAGTCGATCCACGATCACCCAAATAGTATCGTTCCCGCGCTGGGATCTAGGTAGGCCAGTAACAAAATCCATGGAAATTTGCTCCCATTTCCATTGAGGTATCTCTGGTTGTTGGAGCAGGCCTGATGGTTTCTGGTATTCAGACTTGACTCTCGCACAAGTCAAACACTTGCTGACGTAAGTTGCTATGTGGGCCTTCATGCTAGGCCACCAGTACGTAGTTTTGATGTCATGATACATCTTATCTGATCCAGGGTGTACTGAGTAGCGAGACTTGTGTGCTTCATCCATCACAAGCTCTCGTAGGTTGCCATAAAGTGGGACCCAAACGCGCCCCGTTACGTAGTAAGCACCGTCTTCCTTCTGTTCCAATCGTTGCCTTGATCCGCGTAGGGCTTCGGCCCTGACGTTTTCTGGTTTCAGTGCTTCTATCTGAGCTGCTCGTATCTGGGAAGGCAGACTAGAATGGATCGTGAGTTGTAAAGCTCGCACGCGCTTAGGTGCAGCGTCCTTCCGGCTGAGGGCGTCGGCCACAACATTGGCCTTGCCCGGGTGGTATCTGATTGCGCACTCGTAGTCATTCAGAAGTTCGACCCATCGTCGTTGTCGCATATTCAGTTCCTTCTGTTTGAAGATGTGTTCGAGACTCCTGTGGTCAGTGTAGATCGCGCACTTGGTACCATACAGGTAATGTCGCCATAACTTAAGCGCAAAGACAACAGCTCCCAGCTCTAAATCGTGCGTAGTGTAGTTCTTTTCATGAACCTTGAGTTGGCGTGAGGCGTAGGCTATAACTTTATCTCGTTGCATCAACACGCAACCAAGACCCTGAATTGATGCGTCGCAATATACCACAAAGTCGTCTGTGCCTTCCGGCAAGGAAAGGATAGGTGCGCTACAAAGTCTATCCTTTAGGTGCTGAAATGCCAACTCCTGTGCGTTTCCCCAGTGATAAACAACGCCCTTCTGCGTTAGTGAGGTGAGAGGCTGTGCAATCTTAGAAAAATCCTTTATGAATCTCCGGTAGTATCCTGCCAAACCCAAGAATTGGCGAATTTCCTTTGGTGTACGAGGTGCAGGCCAGTTCTTAATCGAGTCTATCTTGGATGGATCAACGTGAATCCCATCCTTGTTCACCACGTGGCCTAGGAAATGGACCTCTCGAAGCCAGAAGTCGCATTTCGAGAACTTTGCATAAAGCTGTTCTGTTCGAAGGAGTTCCAGAATAAGTCGCAGATGCTGCTCGTGTTCCTCCCGACTCTTGGAATAGATCAAGATGTCGTCGATGAAGACTATAACAAACTTGTCCAGGTAAGGCTTGCACACTCGATTCATCAAATCCATGAAAACCGCAGGTGCGTTTGTCATCCCAAAAGGCATGACCAAAAACTCATAGTGCCCGTATTGAGTTCTGAAAGCTGTTTTGGAGACGTCCTCTTCCCGGACTCTCAGCTGGTGATAACCCGATCTCAAATCAATCTTCGAATAGTAGCTCGACCCTTGCAACTGGTCGAACAAGTCGTCGATACGCGGTAGAGGATAACGGTTCTTCACCGTCACCTTGTTGAGTTCTCGGTAGTCGATGCACATTCTGAAAGTACCGTCTTTCTTTTTCACAAATAATACTGGAGCTCCCCAGGGCGATGAGCTTGGGCGAATGAAGCCCTTATCTAAGAGTTCTTGTAGTTGCGTGGAGAGTTCCTTCAACTCTGATGGAGCTAAACGATAAGGTGCACGAGCTATAGGCGCAGCTCCAGGAGCTAATTCGATCCGAAACTCGACTTGGCGATGGGGTGGAAGACCAGGTAATTCCTCAGGAAATACCTCTGGATAATCGCGTACAACTGGAAAATCTTCTATCTTCTTCTCTTTTTCTGAGGTGTCAGTAACGAGAGCCAAAATAGCAGTGTGGCCCTTTCGCAAGCACTTTTGGGCCTTAAGGAGAGAAATGACGTTCTCAACAGCACTCCTCTTGTCGCCATGAATCATGAGAGGTTCACCACCGGGACCTGGAATACGGACAACCTTCTCGTTGCAAAGAATCTCTGCGTGGTGTTGGGATAACCAATCCATCCCAATGACAACGTCGAAACTACCCAAGACAATAGGAATGAGGTCGATAGAGAAGGTTTGGTCAGCGAGAATAAGTTTACAACCCTTGACTACGTGTGTGGCTTCTAAGCTCTTACCATTTGCTAGCTCTACAGTATGCTTGTTGTTCAAAAGTGTTGGAATACGCTTAAGCATTCGACTAACTTCTAGTGACACGTAGCTAGTATCGGCACCCGAATCAAATAAAACTGAAACATAAAAGTCGTCGAGAAGGAACTTACCCGCCACAACATTGGGGTCATTCCTTGCTTCACCTTGGCCAATCACAAACATTCGCCCCCTGGCGCCATTGTTGTTGTTCCCATTGTTACCATTCCCCTGATTGTTGTTATTGTTGTTGTTGTTGTTCTGGTTCCTGTTCAGTTGGGGACAATCTCTCTTGAAGTGGCCCTCAGCTCCACACTGAAAGCACCCTTTGTTATCACCTTGTTGCTGTTGCTGGCGCTGGTTCTGTTGAGCTTGCTGACGATTCTGGTTGGCGGGGTATAAGCTCCTACAATCCTTTGCAGCGTGACCAGGCTTGTTGCACCGATGACAGTTGCCCCTGGTGCATGGTCCGCTGTGGTGCAGGCTGCAGCGATTGCATTTGGGGTGATTTCCTTTGTATCCGCCACCAGACGATTGCTGATTAGGGCTCTTGTAGTCCTCAGTCTTTCTCTGCTGAGACTGGGACTGAACAGAAGCCGAACCCTTACTCGAAGTTCCATCCCATTTCCGTTTGTTGTCGCTTGAGGTACCAGAAGTAGTTGCAGCACCTATGCGTTTTGGTAACTTGTTCTGCTCCACCGCCTGATCCGTGAGACGGTGAGCCAACTGAACAGTTTGCTGGTAGGTAGCGAGGTTCGCTGAAGTCACATGACTTTGGATTTCTGGCACTAAGCCCTGAAGAAATAGTTCGATGCGTTTGATGGGAGGATCCACCATAGTAGGGCACAGAATTGCCAGTTCGTTCGACCTTTTCACATAAGCTTCAATTTCCGACCCCGTCATCTTGAGGTTGAAGAACTCCACTTCCAGTTTGTGAATCTCATCACGACTGCAGTATTCCTCTTTGATCATTTCCTTAAAAGTTTCCCATGGGGTGGCGTTGGCAGCAACCAACCCTAGCATCTGAACTTGAGCGTTCCACCATGTGAGGGTTAAACCCTCGAGAGTGCCAGTAGCGTACTTCACCCTGCGCGCCTCAGGGCATTCACACATTTCGAAGACGGATTCTAGTTTCTCAAACCAGTGTAGGAGACCTACTGCTCCTTCAGTGCCGCTAAAAGTAGTTGGTCGGCAGTCCATGAAAGTCTTAAAAGTGCACACGGGTGGCTGAACATGATGACCTATCGTAGGTGAAAGAAAAGACAGAGTTTAACACAAAGGTTGGTTCACGAGAGTAGGATCCTAAAGATCCTAGAATGAGTTCAGACTGCAGGATATACCTCCCGCGTGTGTAGCTGCAAGTGCTGCGGCAACTCGTTCGTTGATCAGAGCCGTCAACTGGGCTTGTGTCAGGTTAACGCGTCCAGACATGATCTTCACATCAAGAAGAACGTGAGTGAGAGGGGTTCGCGAAAGTACGACGATAAAATAGAGTAAGCACGCACGTGTTCAAGCAACAGTAGTTATACTAACCGAGCATACCATGAGCAACGTACTATGTAACTAACAAGTAGGCGATATACACAGACCATATCACCTAGAGTGTCGAGCCTTGCATGTGGAGTGAAGCATCGTTGTGGACCGTTGAGCACTGTACAGGTTATAGTCTGGTTTTAACAAAAACGTTTTCCCCTTTATTAAAACCAAGTTCTCTATAACCAATGGCTCTGATACCAATCTGTCACACCCCCAAAATCCACCCGCGGAGTACTACCGCTTGGGGGCGTGACTGACCAGGATCCAGCCACCAATCATATTGAACAAGCATATAAGTAGTTATAAAAATCCACCCAATACAATTGGTGTTCAACAAAACATAGTTAAGTTGCAAGCGGAAGCATAAGTCTTAAATCAAAACATAAGTTTAATTGTTTCATAGTTTAACGTGGACACACAGTCGTCCATGTCCCACAACGATCCTCCTCCATGCAAGCTCCAGCTAAGAACCTAAGGACCTGCAAAGCATGTAGTAACGAGTCAACAACAAGTTGAGTGAGTTCACGATTGGGTGTTCGTTTTAAGTTGTTTCGAAAATAGTTTCCTTTATCTGGCATCCTGCCGTGGGGGTTACCCCATAGTTAAAAACGTGTCTTGTTTATTCCCGGTTACTCTGGCAATCCTGCCGTGGGGGCTACCCCGTGTTAGTTATCTGGCATTTCGGCCGTGGGGGCTACCCCATGTATACACTAGACTCGTTATCATATCGACTCCTGAATGTAGTCATGTTTATGTGCCCTGAAACTGCCAATGTCTATCATCATTGACGTGCCCCAGATCCATTAGTTCACGCCCGTCCTCTGCGGCACGGTGTGAGGTTTGTCAGACCTAAATAGCGCTATCTAACTAATGACCCGCTCGCCATTGGCCCGGCGATTAAGTCGATATAAAAATGAGGGACTTCGTGATAGAGTTTTGGTCTAGTACGAGTTATCTGTCCGTGAGGACGAGGAATTACATTCCTGATTCTTTGCTGTCCTACCCAAGGAGGACGAGGAACCCAGTTCCTTAACCCCAATTCCCGACCCCTGGGAATCCCATGCTTTGTAGAGGGTGTGAACTCACCTTGGTTTGCTCGGTAGAAAACACAGAAAAGTCAAACAAGCAACGTTGAGGCTACTCACGTCCTATCATAGTTGTATCATACAATCAGGTTCGTATTCAAGTAGTGCACGTATGGCATACACGTTTAATCATGGCAGTTAGCAAGTAATGCATACGAGTTGAACGAACAGTAACATGCCCAGAATTAAACAAAGTCCGAGGTCCGGCCCAAACACTAAGCCCATAATTTATCAAGTCCAAACAGTGTGTATCCGTGTATAGTCTCGAGTCGCAACTAGGCGTTTGCGACTCGCAACCGGAGTCGCAACTACGGTCTCGGTTCATGCTGCTTTGGTTACGAGTCGCAACTGGACTCGCAACTACGGTTTTGAGTCATACGGTTTGTGTGCTGATCACTTGTGGTTTCGAGTCGCAACCAGGTGTTTGCGACTCGCAACCGATGTCGCAACCGGGAGATTTCGACTCATCATGCATGGTTTCGAGTCGCAACTAGAGGCCTCGAGTGGACAACTGCTGATTCGGAACAGTGTACTATCCAATGGGAATTCTATTTCATGAAACAGTTTGTACTACTCTCATAAACATGTTTATTTGTCTAACAAATTACCATTTTGGATCAAACACAGCAGAATTCAAATATTCATGCATGTTCATATGATATTCAACAAGTTCTTCATGTGTTCATCATGTTCATCAAATATTCCTATGAACCTTAACCAAACAAAAATCATAACCAACAACTTATCAACACCAACATGTATCCTATGATATCAACACAATGAATCACCCTACTAATGAGCATTCGGTTCTTAACACAAGAGTATGCAATCCGGTTATATGAATATCATCTATCAAACATATGCAAGCCGGTTCTATAAACATCAACAACCAAGGGTTAACCATATTTAATCACAAGATTTCATTACTCATCATACAACATATATAAAATCAAGACATGTTTAACCGATTATCATCAATACACACATCCGAGAACATGATAAAGCCATAATCATACATTTTTTTCCACTTACTAGTACATGAAGACAAGCATTAAATCATCAAGCACACATAATCCTTAAAACATAGCAAAACACTAACCGATTTGGTTCTCTAAGTGTGAGGGTATGAAGAGTGATTTCCGAATGATGATTTTGAGCTCGGTCCGAGAGTCCTAATGCCACCGGTTGATCCAAGAATGAAGGAGAGTAATGTTGTGGTTTAGGGTTTTAGTGTGAGAGAGTGGGGAGTGTGTTGGAGGAGTATGAGTGTTGTTGCCCAAAAATGACAAGTGTGGCTAACATGAGGACTATATACTAGTTCTAAGTAGTGCACCCTAATGGACTCGGATGAGGTGCACGGCCCCAACTGGCCCATAAGTTTCACTAGTTCACTCGAGACCACATGGTCTCGAGTCGGGTTCTTGTCGTTACGGTTCATAGACATACTCGCATACATACACATAGGCATAACATAACACATAAAAATCACATAGTCATATAAGAGGTTCGTTTGTCATTATCACATAAGTTAACTAGTCACACGTTTAAGCATTCACGAAAGGTTCTAGATTTCGAGTTGTCACATCATCCCCAAGTTGAAAGAAATTTCGTCCCGAAATTTGGTAGGCACTCACTGAGGAAGCTAGTTAAGTTGTATGGTTTTCCCGGTTTTCCTGGGGTGTCACAGTTCTGATATCCTAGAGTAGTTTGGTTACAAAATACGCGAGAAAACGCATTTTGGCCGAAACTACGACTCGTCATTGAGCCTAGATAACGTGGTAATCAGTAGGTATAGTCACTAGGGACTATAACCATCGTGATTACGCTCACGTTATGAAGTTCAAATGAACTTCGCGTTGACAATAAACTGGTCAAAGCAGAAAGTCAAACGCAGTTTGACTTTAACGACAAAAACGAATGAAAAGAACGAAAGAATACTTACAGAAGGTCCCCGCAAGCTCTTGATCCGATTTACTCTCAGGTATGAAGCATAAACTTCAACTTAGAGAGCCAAAATCAGATTCAAGTGTGCTTTGGGAGGAAGTGAGGGTGGGTATTTATAGGAATTCAAGAACCGTTAAGGTCGTTCATCGAAAACTGAGCTTTGATCTGGACCTTACATGTGTGCCCATGGTTTTCTAAAACCATAGGAGCCTCTAATAATGGGCTAGGTTCATTGAATACCAGCCTATGATTTTGCAAAACCATGGTTTAAACCATTAACACTTCAAAATGGACTAGGTTCATTGAATCTGGTCAGAAATTTCAAAAATGGTCCCTCCACTTGTAAAACCTTATTTTTTTTGCACTTTTAAGCCCCCTTAACCCCATTTCAAGGCTCTAAAATAAATTTAAAGCATAGGGAACTCAAAACATGCTCAAAAGTATCTCATATGTCGGTTCGTTTGGTCGTACGGTTGCGTTATTCGCTTAATTACGACGGAACGCGCATAAGCGCGAAAAACAATCCAAATTGTGCGAAGAATGGATTTTTCTTATTCCAAACACTAAAATAAAATATTTTAATGCTTACATAAACTTTTGGATGTCCGGATGTATTCATAATGTATGTTATGCGCGAAAATGGAAACTTGTGCACTTTTTGACGCTTTAAGTCCCTGAATGACGCAAAAGTTTATTTTAGCACACCTAACTCCTCAAAGCATGTTTCTAAGCTATGTAAAGGATATTTATGGTATGTTTAACTTATGTTCATGTTCCGGAATGTCTGTTCCAGTACAAATCGTCATACTTTCGCAGTTTGTCGAATTTAGTCCCTGTAAGCGAATAAACTTGATTTTGCCATACGAAAGCCTTCAAAACTCATTTCTAAGTTATATAAAGGTTATTTAAAGTATGTTAAGCATATTTCACTGTTCCAGAGTGTTTGTTGCATTAAACTGGTTATATTTACGCATTAGATTGCGTATAACCTTCTAGAAAGCGATTTAAAGTTCGAAATCGAACAAGAATTGATGTGCAAAGATCACACATATTTATACAAATTCCAAGTATGAAACACAATATTTCATTGATTTGGTATTTGTTTGCTGGTCACAGTGACCCAGGTGTCACAGTCTCCCCTACTTTAAGAAATTTCATCCCGAAATTTATTCGTAGGAAGTCTGTCTGTGACTTTGTGTTAAATGATCATCAGCGATACGCAAGGCATAATCTTGTCATTTTCCTCAACGGATATTCTTCAGAAGCGAAAATGATCGAACGGAGTCATTTTCCTCAACGGGTTCTTCGTTAGAAACGGGAATGAAAGAATAATCAACGAATATTCATTTCACTCGACGGATACTCTTCAGAACGAAAATGAACAAACGGAGTCATTTTCCTCAATGAATATTCTTCAGAATTGGAAATGAAGGATTTAACAAACGGATATTCATTTGCTCAACGGATAATCTTCAGAAATGAAAATGAACTAACAGAGTCATTTTCAACGGTTGCTTCCTCAGGTACGGAAATGAAGGATTTAACAAACGGATATTCATTTCCTCAACGGATAATCTTCAGAAACGAAAATGAACTAACAGAGTCATTTTCAACGGTTGCTTCCTCAGGTACGGAAATGAAGGATTTAACAACGGATATTCATTTCCTCAACGGATAATCTTCAGAAACGGAAATGAACTAATGGAGTCATTTTCAACGGTTGCTTCATCAGAAATGGAAATGAAGGATTAGACAAATGGATATTCATTTCCTCAACGGATAATCTTTAGAAACGAAAATGAACAGACGGAGTCATTTTCAACGGTTGCTTCATCAGAGTTGGAAATGAATTGGGTTAACTCTAGATACATGACAGAACTTGCTGTGATTCTTGTGCACTAAATTCCATAATTATGTATGCATCCATAATTACGTAATTCCTTGCACAGTCCGCACAGTTTGTTTTGTAATTGTTTAGGGGAAGAAAATCAAACCTATGATGAGGGTGACTAGACTACCATAGAGTCCTTTTAATTAGATCGACAGATGATCTTTTTAATTAGGCCACCAAGGAGTCCTTTCAGCTATATCATCACATGATATTCCTAACCAGATTTTTTTGGATCAATCTGTTTAACTAGACCACTCAAGGGGTCTAATTATGGAGTAGTACTTTATAATCCAAGGGACTTAACTACAATGTAGAAGTCCATTAAGGATTTTAGGTAGTACCTTTGGGTATCCTACTATGAATCCCTTATACGAAGATATGGAAGATTCTACGAGGATTTGGATAACATAATTTGGATCACACAAAAACATAAAAGGGAACACATAAGCACATAATCACATAATTGTTTTCTTGGTTATTAATTGTTATTATCTTGTTATTGATTGTTATTAACTTGGCGTTGATTTGAACATGGGTATTCAAGGCATACTAGGAACCCAGTTGATGGACTTCAACGTCCTCAAGCATCTATCTGAAAAGATAGGATGATCTTCTAAAAATTTGATTTTTACAAAGAATCACCACATTCGAATTAAGGTATACAACAATTAAGGACTTACGGAAAAATCCTTAGGTACCCCATTAAGGGGTGGGTATTCGTCCAGAGTTGTAACTTGCGCCTTGTACTTCGTTTTCCTTGGAGGAACGGTTACTTAGGATTTTCGTGGAAAACGCAAGAGATCATACAATGGAAGAAATTTGGGGGTAGTCTGTTCTTCAAGGAATACGGTCCCTTGATTGTCGGTATCGCAGGGGATATGTTGTTTATTCATGCAACCACAATAAACATATTTCAATGTAAGTAAAAGATTTATTTATAAACAACATCAACAACTGTTTCATGGACCTTGACAACAAAAGAAAATAATACATAAGACGTGATTATTTCTAAACAGCGTTGTCTTCCATTCGCCCAGATGCTCATCCCTGCACCGGATTCGCATTAGCAAGCTTTGGGCAGTTTCTTCGGAAATGGCCCATCTCGCCACAGTTGAAACAAGAACCTGGTGGAAAACGACCTTGAGCAGGATTGTTGTTAACTTGGTTGGGTGCAGCTGTAGTTGGGTAAACCCTCGCTGTATGACCTATAAGTCCACAAACTTGGCATGTGCGGCACCTCGCACCAGCATGATGTTGTAGGCTACATTGGTTGCACAAGGGTGCAGTTCCATTGTAGGGCTTCCTAGCAGGGGGTTGAGCTGGTTGGTTGGGGACGGCTTGACCATTGTGAGCGACCATGGCGAAGTTCTGAGAAGCCTTTCGCTTCTTTGACTTCTTAGGGGATCCAGTCTGTTCATCCATGGTCTTTGATTCCTCGATTGGTTTCTTGTCACCCTTTCGAAAAAGTTTACCTTTCCTGATCTGAGATTCAGTCAAGGTTGCAGCTAGCTCAATGGCATGTCTAACTGTAGTAGGGTTGCTACCAGTCACAATGTCTTGTATTGAGTCAGGGAGGCCATCAATGTACTTTTCGATTGCCTTATCCAAAGGCATGACCATGTTTGGGCATAACAGACTTAACTCCTCGTAACGGTCCGTGTAGGCTCGATGCTCACCGCTATCTTGCTTAAGATCATCAAATTCCCTTTCTAGAGCCCTTAGCTCATGACGAGGACAGAATTCCTTCATCATAAGAGCCCTAAGCTCGGCCCAAGTCTGTGCTAAAGCGACCTCGGCACCACGGTCTCTCATCACCCCGTTCCACCATGTAAGAGCCCTCTTCAGAAACACACTGGAAGCGAACTCGACCTTGCGATTATCAGGACACTAAACGTGACGAAATGTACTCTCAGTGCTCTCGAACCATTGTAGGAGCCCAGTTGCTCCCTCAGAACCACTAAACTTGAGTGGCTTAGCCGAATTGAAACTCTTGAAATTGCATGGAGCATTATTGTTGTTGTTGGCTTGGTTTAGTTGAGCAATAAGATTTGGGAAAGCAGCAACCATTTGCTGCGCGATGATTTCTTCCAGTTCGGCATTCGCTGTCTGATGGTCGCGTCGAGGAGGCATTCTAAAAGGAGGGAAACATGAAAGGAAACGAGGGAGATGATTAGATGAAAAGGATGATGTGATACAAAATTTGACAAAAGCAAAGATGGCGGTCATTTGTTTGTTACCACAAGGCAAACAAACGACACGTTGTGACTAATCAAGGTAAATGGGTTAAAAATAATGTATCGCGAAGAGATGCTCGCCTATAAGTGAACACTCACCCCAAGAGTTCCCAGGTAAGAGTGACTGGTTCGATTATGTGGATTTGTACGAACACTCCAGCCTTAGACAGAAAACCCAGGGTATAGGCATTCACTCTTCCAGTTTGCACGTGTTCACACTATTTAGGACCTAAAACTTTGACGAGATTTTGAAAACTCAAAGGGGTTCAAAACCTTATAACAGCGGGTTCAAAACCTTACAACAGAGGGTTCAAAACCTAGTAATCAATCATCCATGAACAGATGATTAATTTTCAAAGTGGATTCGGAATTGATGTTCTCATTGCGGTTATCACCTAAGGATAGGTGACGGTTTTTGTTTTAAAAATCTAAACGCAAATCTTCTTGCGTTACGGTCCTAGGAAGGTTATAGTCCAGGTCAAAGCATTACTAATAACCTAATTCCCTATAACCATTGGCTCTGATACCAACTTTTCTGTCACACCCCGACCACGTAAAACAACGAAACGTGGCGGAAACGTCGGGGAGTGTTGTAACAGAATTAATTGTTTCACAACCATGGAAATTAAAGTTTCGTTTTATTTATCAAACAAGAGAGTTACATTGTCTTAAAACAAGAAACAAAGAGTACATAACATAAATTAACTAGTTCTTGCTTCGTTTTAAGTCACTAAGGCATAGGTCCGCCTAAATGTGTCTCGATCATCCTATGCAACAGCTCCTGAAAACACATGTGAAAATAGGTATGTCAGCATAAAAATGCCTGTGAGATACATAGGTTTTGTGAAAATAGGATTCATGACTGGCGTTTAAAGAAACTGTTTAATAAAAGTAGCCATGAATCTTGTTGAGTGGTTCCTTTCATAAGCCATTTGAAAAGTGATAAATAAACCAAATGATATATATATATATATATATATATATGTTTAAAAGAATAATGTATGGTTAAGTGAATAACCATGTAAAATGAGTTTGTATAAGTTAAGTTATTTGTAAAACGATGTTTATGTGAAGATTGTATTGTAGATGTAATATGTCTAAACTGAAATGGTTTAAATAACGCTACGATATGTAATACCATAAAAGCACTTATATATAGGAAGTACCAGTGGCGTATCCACCATGTTTTTATCGTATTACACGGCACCTCGTTACTTAAATCACTTACCCAAACAACCACCAAAATGTAATGTTTAACAATTGTAGAAATGTTTATGTATGGTCAAATACGGTTCACACAGTTCAACAGTTACAAACGGTTCAAATAATCAAATGGTTATAACGGTTCACATGGTCAAATGGTTATAACGGTTCACATGGTCTAATGGTTACAACGGTTCACATAGTCAAGTGGTTACAACGGTTCACATGGTCAAATAGTTACAAACGGTTCAAAATGTAATATAATGTGTTCATATGCTGGATGAGCATATGCAACAAATTGTAATGTAAAACAATGTACTAAGTATGCTAAGTTAACATACAAAGCAGAAAAGCCATGTAAATCAATGTGCTAGCATGCTCAGTCAACATACATAGCAGAAATGTAAAGTAAAACAATGTAATGTAAATCATGTACTATAAGTGTACTAATGAACATAGCAAGTTTATGATGTGAAAACAGGAAAGCGTGAAAGTAACAAGTAGGCACATGTGTTTCACCCCAAAACAGTTTGGAAAACAGTAAAAGAGGGGTCTATGTACTCACTTGAGATTGCCTAGAAGTCCTTGAGTAACAACCACACAATGCTAGAGATCACGGAAATCAAACGACACCTAATATAGGTAACTATGTTAATAAACGGACCTAAATCGGAGGATCAGATAGAATGAGGGTTCGTAAACCAAACGAGTATGGGAACTCATGTAATATGGTTTAACAAAGCCTACATACTAAAATGAAACCTAACCTAAGTGCTTACGACCCATTACGACCCGTTTAGGTAGCTTATGCTACTTTAATGCGTCGTTCGCGTAAAGCGCGTTCGGAATGCCTAACTAGCCCTATGATAAGTAAAATATGCATTAACGTGTCTAATATTGTTGCTAAATCAGTTTAGATATCAAAAATTATGTTACATAGGCTTAAAATGAATTTTGGCGTAAAAAGGGCATTTTGGTAATTTACCTAAGGCATATAAACTACCTATCATGCGACTAATCAAACCTAAGTGACCATAAGGTATAACCTCGGAAGGTCATTCCCTACGCTACTATGGTCACTTAACATGTTAGGTCGGATCCTAATGATCGACCAAACGGGTCGGGTTCGAAAGTATAAGCGATTGATTAGATCGCTTACCTTTACGACCCTAGACAAGCACAAAACTAAAAGTGACGAGCTAAGCATGTTAAAACATGCTTAATTAAGTTAGAAAACAAGTTTTGATATCAAAACAAATGGTTTTGATATCCTAGAGTAGTTTGGTTACAAAATACGCGAGAAAACGCATTTTGGCCGAAACTACGACTCGTCACTGAGCCTAGATAACGTGGTAATCAGTAGGTATAGTCACTAGGGACTATAACCATCGTGATTACGCTCACGTTATGAAGTTCAAATGAACTTCGCATTGACAATAAACCGGTCAAAGAGCAACGGAGGAAGAAAACTCTCTCTAGGAATGGAGAAAACGGTGCCCCCTTCCTTTCTTGACCTAATTTCGTGATTTCTTGGTGGTTATGGTGATTGTTTGTGTGATTAGGGTTTCTTGATTCTCTATTCATGCTCGCAAATCAGTATTATCATCAATTGATCCGTTTTTACACATTAGGGCTACGAATTTCTTCATCCTATTTGCGTTTTTCTTTGGCTGCCTTCTTTAAGTGGGATTCTTGTTCGTTCTTGGTTTGGGTTTTCTAGAGAGAGTGATTCCATTCGTTATTTTCTGATTGAATTAAGGATTCTTGGTAGCATTAGGGTTTCAAGATTGACGGTTGAATAACCTAGGTTCAAGTAAGGTGCTTGACGGCTGATTAGGGTTTCAATTTTAAGGTTTTGAAGGCTGGTTAACCTGAATCCATGAATTAGGGTTTCAAAATCAGGTTTCAATCAAAGAGAGTTTGCAATCAGTTTATTCTGATTCTTTCCGTTGGCTGGTAATGGATGATCAAAACGCAGATGTTTCAGACAATTCAGGCGTATTTGTAAAGAAGATCAAGAGTATTGATGGTAAACCATTTGAGCCAAGGCAATCGTTACGTATGGCGGCTAGGGGAGTGCATAAGAAGGTAACCTTTATGCTACCATTAAATGATGTAGAACACGATTTTGGTCGTTCTGATTCTCCTAACCAGCAGTACGCTAAGGTTGTTGACAAACGAAAAGTTGCTTTTGTTCTTCCATTTAATGACGTTAGCCCTCTTCCCCGTGTTCATTCTCAACACCGCTAATGCGGTTTCAAATGAACAAGCTGAACAGGGTGGTGCTAAAATGGATTTCGGTGCGACAAAAGTTGATATTTCAGCTATGAACGCTACTGAATCGGCTGATCAAACTCCCAAGATTAATTTTCGGGTACTAAAGTCTGATGTCTCATTGGAGGGAGTGGATGTTGTCTTACCAATCGCCTCTGTGCATCAGGTCAACAACAGGTTAGCTAACACTCTCTATGGGTATTTCCTGGGGGATAGAATTGCATATCCGGTTGTTGAATACTTTGTGAGAACAAATTGGAAGAAATATGGTCTGCAGAAGACTATGATGAATTCGAATGGGTTTTTCTTCTTCAAGTTTGAAGATAGGAAGGGTATGAATAATGTTCTTGAAGGGGGGCCATGGCTGATTCGTAATAAACCATTGTTTCTCAACACTTGGTCCCCTACAAACACCCTTAAAAAAGAAGATATTAAAAAGGTTGCGGGGGTTAAATTGCATGAGGTTCCATTAGTGGCGTATACAGATGATGGGTTAAGCATGCTGGCTTCTAAAATTGGTTCTCCTATGCGGTTGGATTCGTATACTAGTGATATGTGTAATGAGGCTTGGAGAAGGAGCAGCTATGCTAGGGCCCTCATTGAAATATCGGCCAAACATGACTTTAAAGAGGTTCTAACCATGGCTATTCCCGAGTTGGATGAAGGCAAGTATGTTACTGAGACTATTCGAGTGGAATATGAATGGATACCCCCAAGATGTGCCCACTGTCATGTGTTTGGACATGACTCTGAGGGATGTCCTAAATGTATTGGTTCGACGTCGAAACCTCCTACAATCAAGCCGAAAGTAGATGAGGATGGTTACACTGAAGTTAGGTCGAAAAAGAGTGCAAAGAAGAGTGGTTTTCAAGTTAATAACCTGAAACCCAAGTTCGAATATCGACCTGTGGATAGAAAGAAAAAGACATGGAGTTCTCCCTATGTAAATGAGCAGGGTACTAATTCGTCTAAGGTTCAAACTCATAACCCGTTTAGTGCTCTTGAAGTTGGTGGGGGAATGGGCATTCCATACAAGGAAACAGAAAAGGGGGACGTGTTCCAAATGAGGAGTCTGATGAGGATGAGGTAGAGGTGGTTTATGATGAAAGCAATGAGTTTATGACATCGGGCACGCATCCCACGTCTGCTAGGGTAGGGGCAAGCACCTCTCATACAAGGTTCTCCAATGGATAGAGTTTTTTTGGATCGGGCTAGGGGGTTGCTTCTTGGGGGCAACTTCATTTTTGATGATGGCGGATGAAGATTTTGTTTGTTAGTTTTGTCTTGTCTACTAGTTAGTCATTTTCATGATTGTAGTAGGCTAGGTTGATGTGGTATATTGGTTGTTTGACATTTTTGCTTACATATATGGGGCCTGTCCTGTATATGGACTAGTGGGGAACTCATCCTCACTACTTGTACTTATTTGGCGGTTGTCTATAATAGAATCACCGGGGTAACCCTTTACCAAAAAAAAAGACAATAAACTGGTCAAAGCAGAAAGTTAAACGCAGTTTGACTTTAACGACAAAAACGAATGAAAAGAACGAAAGAATACTTACAGAAGGTCCCCGCAAGCTCTTGATCCGATTTACTCTCAGGTATGAAGCATAAACTTCAACTTAGAGAGCCAAAATCAGATTCAAGTGTGCTTTGGGAGGAAGTGAGGGTGGGTATTTATAGGAATTCAAGAACCGTTAAGGTCGTTCATCGAAAACTGAGCTTTGATCTGGACCTTACATGTGTGCCCATGGTTTCTAAAACCATGGGAGCCCCTAATAATGGACTAGGTTCATTGAATACCAGCCCATGGTTTTGCAAAACCATGGGTTAAACCATCAACACTTCAAAATGGACTAGGTACATTGAATCTGGTCAGAAATTTCAAAAATGGTCCCTCCACTTGTAAAATTTGATTTTTTGCACTTTTAAGCCCCGTTAACCCCATTTCAAGGCTCTAAAATAAATTTAAAGCATAGGGAACTCAAAACATGCTCAAAAGTATCTCGGATGTCGGTTCGTTTGGTCGTACGGTTGCGTTATTCGCTTAATTACGACGGAATGCGCATAAGCGCGAAAAACAATCCAAATTGTGCGACGAATGGATTTTTCTTATGCCAAACACTAAAATAAAATATTTTAATGCTTTCATAAATTTTTGGATGTCCGGATGTATTCAGAATGTATGTTATACGCGAAAATGCAAACTTGTGCACTTTTTGACGCTTTCAGTCCCTCAATGACCCAAAAGTTTATTTTAGCAAACGTAACTCCTCAAAGCCTATTTCTAAGATATGTAAAGGATATTTATGGTATGTTTAACTTATGGTCATGTTCCGGAATGTCTGTTCCAGTACAAATCGTCATACTTTCGCAGTTTGTCGAATTTAGTCCCTGTAAGCGAATAAACTTGATTTTGCCATATCAAAGCCTTCAAAACTCATTTCTAAGTTATGTAAAGGTTATTTAAGGTATGTTAAGCATATGTCACTGTTCCAGAGTGTTTGTAGCATTAAACTGGTTATATTTACGCATTAGATTGCGTATAACCTTCCAGATAGCGATTTAAAGTTCGAAATCGAACAAGAATTGATGTACAAAGATCACACATATTTATACAAATTCCAAGTATGAAACACAATATTTCATGGATTTGGTATTTGTTTGCTGGTCGCAGTGACCCAGGTGTCACAGTATACCGCTAGATCACCCGTACCCTCGAGTAAAGACGTTGCTCAGTGCATTGTAGAGTCGGATTTCAAAAGCTGAAAAGACGTTCTCCTGTTTTGTCTCCCCCGAATACACAGCACCCTGCTGTGCTGAAGAGAGTTAAGCTGCACGATCTTCGAAAATCCCCTGGTGAATCTGCGATAGAATCTAGCGAAACCAAGGAATTGTTGTATCCCCGAAGGAATCTTTGGTGCCGACCAGTTTCTAACACAATGGATCTTTAGCGAGATTTATGTGTATTCCCACCTCGTTGATTGCATGACCAAAAATGTACCTCTCGAATCCAGTGGTTACATTTAACAAGACTTCGCACGAAGTGGCTCCTCCCTCAGGGGCTCTACAATAATATACAAATGCCGCCCATGATGTTCCTTTCTCCTGAAAATGTTTCAAAATGTCATCAAATAACAAGGTCGATTCATATGATCCATAAAGCTGCTGGTGTGTTGATTAACCCAAAGGTCATGGAATACAAAGTCGTAACGGCCATACTGTGTTTGATATGCCATTTTAGGAACATCCTCGCCTTGGGCTTCCATCTGATGATAGTTCGTTCGTTAATCGATCCTCGAATGGAAGCTTGGCCCTCGCAACTGGTCAATAAGTTGTCAATACATGGTCGAGGCGAACAGTTCTTGACTGTCACCTTGCTGAGTTCTCGATAGTCAGTACACATACAGAAAGGCTTATCCTCCCGAATATAACTGGGGCTCCCCAAAGTGAAAAACTAGGTCCAACAAAACTTCTGTCCAACAGTTCCTGTAGTTGATTAGACAGTTCTTGCAACCTTCCTGGTGCAAAACGGTAAAGAGTACGAGTAATCAGGGCTGCCTCTGGCGTGAGATCAAACTGAGATTCTGCCTAGCAGTTGTGGAAGTAACCCTGAAAGTTCCTCGGGTAGTACACTGAGAGAAATCACAAGCAATTGGTGGATCTTCGATCCTCTTTCTTTAGCCTTAACATTAGCAACGGTTGCCAACATAACAGGGTAGTCCCCCCGTAGACACTTCTGGGCCTTCATAGCTGAAATGGCGCTAACCTTTGCACCACTCTGGCGTCTTAGAACGGATGACGATTCTCCACTAGGGAGAAGGATACGCAAAATTTTCTTCTCATAGGATATATCTGCGCGATCTCTGGATAAACGATCCTCACTAACTACTGCATTGAAACCATCAAGGATAGCAGAAGGAAGGTCGATGTCGAACACTTGTCCCACAAGGTCGAGTTTGCATCCCAACAAACGTATGAGGTTTCATTTTATTTGCCATCAGCCGATTTCATAACAAATTCAGCTTCAAAGAGTATCAGGTTTGAACAGAACAGGTGTTATCAAGAATGTGCAGGCCACCATGCTGCTATAATCCTGTCATCGCCCATGCCAATCCTAAGCCATGAGTTTCATTTTCGGTTTTGTTGTTTCATTACGAGAATTTCTAGTACTGCCGTCATTCCCTCGGTTGTTGTTGCCTTGGTTTAGCAACAGCCAATCCATGTCGTAGGCACCTTCATTTCTATACTGTAGGCTACAATTACAAGTGCCCTGATGTTGCCGTGACTGTTGCCTCTAATGCCGTTGCTTGAAACAGAGCCCTACGATCTATCACCGACAAGGTCCATCCTGTCACTTTCCATGTCACGTCCTAAGGCGCTACTCATTGTGCTGTCAATTACACATTCCACACTATAGTCAATTGTCATTGCTTATGTCCCGATTGATTCGTAAAAGTTAACTCCCATAAGTCGCTGACTAGGGTTAAGAATTCGTTTGAAGTCAATTTGCCGGTGTTCGTTGCCAGTGATCAGAGTCGTTCTAATACTGCGGTCGGTAAGGCACTACATTCATCCTCTTGTCCATCGTTCTTGCAAGTTGATATAGTAATACACAGTATGTTTCTAGAGTGTTGCAGAAGTGGTAGCACTGCGGAATCTAAGGCGTCAATACATTGAGTTCCAGCCAACGAAGAGGAGTGAGAAAGGTATCGACCAATCATTCGACGCTGCGTCATCCAACTCAGGGATGTTCGTACAAGCACCTAACATTCTACACGGTTTGCTAGGCGTTCAGATGGGTGTTCAGGTAATACTCGATAACATCGAGATTCGTTAGGATTTAGAGAAGAGTGAGAAGATCACGTTCAAGTAGGAGGCAATCACTGCTAGGACTCCTATAGATTTGTTACGTTTCACATTGTTCGAATAACGAGACAGAACCCCTTTTTCACTTGTTAAGTCTCACTGGGACTTACATGCACCCCACATTATTATTATGTGTGCACCCACAATAATATTGTGATTTGCATGCTCATCTCAGTTCCTCCTTAGTCAAATGGTTCCTCAAACCCATATGTCAAACGGAGGTTGTCAAAGTAATAAGATCACAAAATTCCAAGGACTAAGGCATACTATCAACGCATCATAAAGTAAGCAAGCAATCCATGACATCATGTTATAGTGACGAGTGTGTGTTCATATGTTACGTCATAAACAAATGTGTACTAGTCATGTAATGTGTGCAACAAGTGAGAAAGACGAACCTTGCAATTGGAGCTGAGTCTGGTTGTACAAAACGTTTTAAAACCAAGTTCACTATAACCAGTGGCTCTGATACCAAACTGTCACACCCCCAAAATACCACATGCGGGAATACCGCGGGACGTGTGACGTACCAGGATCTAGCCACCAATCACATTGAACTCATGCGAGATTTTTTAAATAAAACTTTCCTTCATTAACATAAAGTGTTACAAAACATTAAATACAAATCATCGTGTTCATCGGAAGCATAATACATGTTTAACTAAAACCCAAGTGTATGAAATCATTTAGTCTCGTTTCAAGTTTCCAAATTCCTCGACCCATGACCACTCCAGCATCCCAGACAGCAAGTTCCACCTCCAGACATACCTATAACCTGCGATCATGTGGAAGTCAAAGATGGTTCTCTGGGCGAATTGGGCGATTTGGGCAATCTTGTGAAACAATCCTCTTTTCATTCCATCCCTGATTCGGATCGATCTTGCTTAGCATCTAGGGAGTATTACGCTCCTTAGTTTCTAATCGATTGAAATCAGATTAGGGTTTTTTCGAGAATAGGATTTCTGTCTATTTCGTTCGTATGCTAAGCTGTAGATTTCTGATTTCGATTCTTTTGTGATTTCGTTAATCTACTACTTTCGTTTGTTGAGGTTAGGGTTCCGATTCTTATATCTGGTTTGGGTATACAAATCTTGAACGAATTTCTGCTTGACGGCTGCTAGGTTTTGTCAGGGTTTTTTTGTTTTTCAGCCGTCATACCTATTCCGTTTGATCAGATTAGGGTTGAATGGATGAACGCATGAAACCTGGTGATAAGCCGCCACCGTCGTTTAAAGAAATAGCTGATCGAATTCTTGATGTTGATGGGAACACTATACAGCCAAAACGTGGTGTAAACATCATCGATGAACTCACAAAGGTCACGTCAACGGTTCAGTTGGATAAACTGTTTTCGCCAAAGACAGTTGTTGATGGAGGGAATTTGTCGACCGATCAGGGGAGTGTTAAGCTTTCTGCGACTCCTTTGGCTGGTCAGTTGAACACAAGATTCTCGGGGGCTGCTGAACCTTTATCATTTGCTAAAATAGTGAATAACGCTAAGGAGAATGTGAAGGTTAATTTTCGGATGATGCAATCTAGCGAGGCTGTTAACGGAGCTGATGTTGTTATTCCGTTGTCTTCGGTTAAACAAGTAACTGACAGGTATGCCAACACTTTGTATGGATATTTTCTGGGTAAACGCCTGGCTTTTCCTGTGGTTGATTACTTTGCAAAGAACAACTGGGTTAAATATGGTCTCTCTAGACTAATGATGAATGCGAACGGGTTCTTTTTCTTTAAGTTCAAAACAAAGGAAGGGATGGATAAAATGGTAGAGGATGGACCTTGGATGATTAGAAATGTTCCGATAATTTTGAAGGAGTGGTCAGCGTCTATCAAGATGGAAAAGGAAGATATAAAAGCTATTCATGTTTGGGTCAAGATGCATGATGTGCCGTTAGCGGCATATACTGAGGATGGTCTTAGTCTGCTTGCGTCTAAGATAGGGGTACCTAAGATGCTAGATTCGTACACTGCTATGATGTGTGCTGAATCTTGGGGATGAAGCAGTTATGCTAGAGCTCTCATTGAAATTCAGGCGGGGGCTGATTTAAAGAGGAGTGTTACTGTTGCAATCCCATCTTTAGATGGTAATGGTTATTCAAAGGTGGAGGTAACAGTTGAATATGATTGGGAGCCTTTAAGGTGGTCAGCTTGCTGCGTGTGTGGTCATGAGGATAACTCGTGCCCAAAGAAGCCTCAGGTTGTTTCGAGTGGGGAGTCTGGGAAGAAAATTGATGAGTTTCAGGTTGTGGGGGCCAAGAAGAAGAAAGCTACTAACCAAGGGCTTCATATGAAAAATCAGAAGCATAAGTTAGTATATAGACCATTTGTTAACCCTAAACCAAATCCGTCCTTGAGGAAGCCGATGAACAATCAAGCATCAACGTCAAATCCTTTTGATATCCTCAAGGACGATGATGGTGGGCAGGGAGGTAGTACTGTGGGTCGTATTGAGAAGAAGGCCAAGCAGACGAATGACAAGCAGGATTCAGATGAGGAGGAGGTCGTTGAAGTCTACAATGAAACTAATGAATTTATGACTTCGGGAACACATCCTTCTTCTTCTAGAGCAAGGGCAAGCAACTCCTCTACAAAGGGTACCAATGGATAGATATGCTGTGATTCGAGTCAAGGGGTTACCAGTGTGTGGCAACTTCATCTTTGATGATGGAGGTTGAGTCGTCGTCTTTTTGGTTTTGTGTGTTGGTCTTGTCTACTTAGTTTCATGATGTAATGTAGGCTAGGTCATGGGTTGTCTTAGAGTTTTTGGTTTTTATTTTGGTTCACATATACGGGGCATGTCCTGTATATGAATTAGTGTGGAACACATCCTCACTACTTGTACTTTATTGGGATTGTTTTAATAGAATCACCGGGGTAACCCTTTACCCAAAAAAAAATATAACCCGCGATCATGCACACACGTGTATCAGACAACGCTGGTGAGTTCATAGTTTTACGAAAACGTTAGTTACCAAGTGTTTAATTTCGTTCATTGATTACAATGTTGATAATACCTCGAATACAAGATGGCTCCTGATTTACATTGCCCTTTCCCCAATGCTCCTATCAAAGCATTGGGCATGACTGAGTCATTAGTTCACATCCGTCCTCTCAGGTACGGGGTGAGGGTGCCAAACCTAGATAGCGCTACCAACTAAGACTCCGTTACCTCTCAGGTAACAAACAACAAGGAGGGACTTTAATGGTGATAGGATGAGTGCATTATCCAACATTCCAGATTTACCCACAAGACGTATTCCTCTCAGGAATACCCAATTGATTTACCCAAAAAACCTATCCCTCTCAAGGATACCCAATGACTTTCCCAACCACCGGGACGCATGCTCAAGAAAAATGAACTCACCTTTGGTTTGCTCGGTAGTTTATGTTACTTGTTCCAAGTTAGTCAACCAAACCCTACCGTCTTTATCAAAGACAATCAGTTTTTGTATGCACATAAATTACGTACTATTCGTACACATTACACAAGTAGCGTACAAGTAAACATTCATCGTTATGCAAGTTGTTCAAGACACCGTATAGTACAACAACCCATAATGTCATTTAACATGTATTCGAGTCATAACAAGTCTCATCAAAAGTTCATATTTCACAAGACGCTAAACAGTTAATTTGTTGTTCATAAGAGTGTGTGATTAAATCCTGGTTTGTGCGGTTCCTAAGTTGTCTTGGCCCGTATTTAACCTACGGCCCAACATAAGTTGCGTCCCAAAAGAGGATGTGTGTGTGTGCAGGTCCGTTTCAGCGTATGGCCACTAGCATATTCCAGCCCATTAACGTGTGTGGCCGGATCTCGTCTGTGCAACCAGTTGGGCATGTGGCCCAACATCATTGATGCTGCCCAAGGGCATACGCAGCCCAGTAAGAAACGATCCATCCTAAGTGTACGTTATGTCAACTTGTTCGGCCTGATGTGCATGACAACCTTAAGGATTTTGTGCAACAAATCCAAACCCATTAAATCCATGTTTCCCGTAATCACAACCCCCTCGTGTTACCCGGCCCAAACACATCAAGCCCCGACATAAAATGAACCCCGTTACCTCCCGTGGCCCATTAGTCTGCGTGCGGTCCACTCTAGCAAGGCCCAACTTAATTACACAAACTATACAAAACCATTTAACATATTAGGGGTCATCACATATCAGATTATTTGTATGGTAATTTTTAGAAATCATAATCCTCAATCAAACACCTTGACTGACTACCATGTACCATCAATCATGTATTCATATATTACAATACTTTCTTGTGTTTGCATACAACCTAATTAACCATCTAAATAACCATCTAATTACCACACACAAAAGGTTTTCTTATTTATGAAAACATGCTAATCTAGTTCTTTATTCCGACAGATTCTAATATCATTATATGTGACATCATGGCATGGTTTAATACACATAAAACCCCTTGTTATCAATGAGTATCATTATTAAGGTGTGTAATTTTATCATAACCCTATGGAATTATCGGCCAACTGTGAATCATAAACAAGATATACATTATTTAACACAATTAATCAACACATATATATATACATGAATAAAACCGAGATGCTTTACTAACTAGATGATGTATAAAACTAAGCACAAAAGATGAGCTCTACGAGAAAGGGACTTCGAGGGGGGGGGGGGGTGATCGTCGATGAGAGTGAGATGCACTAGGGTTTCTTTTTGTTAACCTTATGTAATATACGTATTCCCTTAACTCCTTGTTCTACAATTAAGCAAAACCCATAAAAGGGTATGTATTGCGGGCTGGACATAATAGTGGGGCGAGACTTGAGATAATTATATGTGGGCCGGGTGGTTTAAAGGTAAGGTGATAATAGAAAGGGATGGGGTGCAACTTTAGGGGGTGTGTGTGCGGCCCAAGTCTTCATGCGGCCCAGACACACGTGCGGCCCAAACACAATAATTATACCCTTAGAGTAGCCCAACTACATACTCGATCAAACACAATTACGTTTTTTTGGGTAAAGGGTTTACCCCGGTGATTTTATAAATTTCACAAACTAAAAACATGTAGTATGGAAGCGTTCCAAACTAGATCATAGATGGGACATCCCCCCAATCTATGTAAAAACCAAAAAAAAAACACAATTCAAACAAGCTGAATGAGAAAAGCTAGCTAACTCCACTAGTCTAATAACTAGGATATAAAAAATCGCTAACTAAGCATGCGAGTGTAGGAGTAGTTTCCTTCATCCAGCATTCTACCTCCCCGAATGTTCCACTTCTCTAACGTCCTCATCACTTGAGAAGTCGGCTTGAACTTTAACCCCAAAGCTTGTAACGTATCGTTGTGAGGATTTCCTGGCCTAGTTGTTCCGGTGGACGTGCGTTGTTTTGGAAAATCCTTTGGTTTCGTTCCCTCCATATATAGTAGACTGACGCCGCTACCATAAGCCGAGCCACAATGTTGCTGATCAACTTTGGGTTGGTTCTTTGGGTTATGTCACTTAGAATGTCATTCCAACTAGGATGCGCATTACTCATTCCATTCGAACACTGTGCCACACTTGAGCTGAATATTTGCATGAGAAAAACAAGTGTTCATGCGAGTCAATGTTATTATAACATAGGAGACAACACATCATATTCATATTTTTCCTTCTAGCTTGTTCCCATCGCACAATCTTGTCTTGGGTAAGTAGTTTCTTTCTGATAACAAGCCACAGTAAGAACGTATGTCTTGGGATACATTGAGTGAACCAAATCACTTCTGACCATGGGACCTCCATATCTCTCATTCGAATGGTCTGCCAAACCGTAGAGCAAGAAAAATCCATACACTGGTTGTCTACTTTCCATTGAACTTTATCATTCACATCCTCCTGAAGATCAGGAGGATCTATATCATTAAGAATAGGGAACCGATTGACCCAATGCACTGGCCATAGCCATCGACCGTCACTATAAATGTCAGCAACTTTATCCTCTAAATGAAACCCACCATTAGCTATCATTCGTGGAGTGATGATGCTACTTAATAGACCCTCATTGCACCACTTGTCAAACCACGCCGAAGATAACCTACCATCTCCAAGCTTCCACCATATATACGGCTGAATTATCGGTCTAATTTGCAATATTTTTCTCCAACTCCAGCTACTATTATTTTGACTGGGACATTTCCAAAAGCTTCTCTCTTTCAACCGATAAGAATGTATCCATGCCACCCATAACGACTGACGATTAATAATGAGACTCAAGCATGAGTTGCCATAAGAGCCGTGTTTATCTCCCCAATACGCCTTATCCCAAGACCCCCTTCATACTTAGGCAAGCACACCGTCTTCCATGAAACTTTAGCCTTACCTTTTTGAATCGGACGTTGACACCATAAGAAAGCTCTCATTTAACCCTTTACCCAAAAAAATTTAACCCCTTACCCAAAAAAAGCTCTCATTTTGGTCTCTAACTCCTTAACAATTCTGACTGGAAGAATAAAAACTGAGCACCAGTAAATGTGCATGGCCGATAACACAGATATTACCAGTTGGAGCCTTCCTGCAAACGAGAGAAACCTATTCTTCCAAGATGAGATTCTTTTATCCAAGCTCTCCATAAGGACACTACAATCAGAGTAACGAAGCCGAGAGGAGATCAATGGGACGCCCAGGTACCGAACCAGAAGTTTACCCTCCATAAACGGCATAATGGCAAGGATACCTCTTTTAACATGCTCCTACACATTACATAAATAAACTATGCTCTTTGGAATACTTGGCACCAATCCAGACATTCTAGTGAAATCATTAATACACGCCATGATGCACTTTACTGAAACTATATCCCCTCTAGCAAAGAGAAATAAATCATCCGCGAAACAAAGATTAATGATGCGCTGTTTTTCACACCTGTTATGAAATCGAAATGCGGAATCCAATGAGACCGCCTTCTGCAAAAGTAAGGTCAGAATTTCCATAACTAGGGTAAAGAGATATGGTGATAATGGATCACCCTGTCTTAGGCCCCTCTTGCCTTTAAAATACCCAAATAAGTTTCCATTAATAGCTATCGAAAACGACGAAGTGGTGACACATAGCATGATCCATTCCACCATTTTCACATGAAAACCAAACCCACAAGAATCTTTTTCAAGAATTTCCAATCAACTGTATCGTATGCTTTTTGGATATCCACCTTAAAAGCACATCGAGGAGGCCCCACATTTCTATGGTAGTTATGCATTAGTTCTTGAGTTAAAAGAACATTATCCGAAATTTTCCTACCTGGAATGAAGGCCGATTGATTGACACTAACCACTCCATTTAGAGAACCCTTCATTCGATCAACCAGAATTTTACTGATGCATTTGTATAATACATTACAACATGCAATCGGACGGTAGTCCGTAACCACCGATGGAGTAGGCAACTTTGGCACTAAGGCAATAATTGTATGGTTTAGCTCCTGGAGTAATTTCCCTTCATCGAAAAAATCTTTAATCGCCTTTGAAACATCTTCCCCGACAATACTCCAAATATTTTTAAAAAACGGTGAAGTATATCCATCCGGACCCGGGGCTTTATTCTCAGCAATGGAGAACATGGCATTTTTTATTTCCTCATTTTGAATTGGCCACACCATCTCTTGAGCAACCGAAAAATTCAGCTTGTGAGTAAACAACTCGGGCGACGGATCCAGCGAGATTACATCTTTTGTTCCCAAAAACTTCTCAAAGTGATTAACGAATGCTAACGGAACATCTCCACCTTCATACAGCTGCCCTGAACTAGCTTTGATGACATCTATACTATTGATATGATTTTTACACTTGAGGGACTTATGAAAGAACGTAGTGTTTGAATCACCAGCTACTAACCATTGGACTTTAGATTTTTGCTTGAGAAATCTTTCCTCATCTAGGCTTGCATCTTGAAACTCTTGAAGACATTTTGCTTCTCTTGTTCGAAGATCAAGATCCGATGGGTTTGCATCAACTTTTTTGTGAATTTCATCCAGTACTCCTCTAAGCCGTTCAACTTTAACATGGAGATTCCCTTGTTTGTAAAAAAGCGAACGGATTGGAGACTTTAACCACCTGAGCTTTTTGGCAACACGAAATTGATGGACTCCTTCCACCTGTTTCTCCCAGTTCACCTTCACAATGTCCATAAATTCTGGTTTATGAACGAGAAAGTTTGCAAACTTAAATGGCTTGGGCTTACACCTACTCATTCCAGGAATCTTGAGAATACACGGTGAGTGATCCGAAATCCTATTAGGATAATAGACTGCAGTTGATGTAGAGAATAACTCCGCAAACTTGATGTTACACATGATTCTATCTATTTTCTTCAGGATCCCCATTCCAGTTTTCGGCTTTTGATTCCATGTGTAATGGATTCCCGTGCCTTTGACATCAAACAACTCAATCTGCTCCATCCAATCTTTGAAATCACGAATAGCTGTGTTTAACTTAGAGGATCCTATTGAGTAATCTTCCAAGTTAAGAGCACAGTTGAAATCACCCATACATACCCATGGCTTATCCGCCACCAAACTATGGTGACAGTGAAGACTACTCAACAATTTCCTTCGATTCATATAATAGTTGTCCCCATAAATGATCGAAACAAACACAACCTTTTGATCATTTTTAAAACCACTTGAGTGTGCATCACTTGATCAGTTTGGTCTAGAATCATTACCTGAATAATAGCTGGATCCCAACCAAGAATAATTCGAGTACCTTTAGAACATTTGCTACCATTCGACGTCCAATCCCAATCTTTAAAGACTCTTTTAAAAACATTAACTAACCCAGACACATCCACATGAGACTCCAAAACGGCACACATGCTTAGCTGACTATCCTTGACAAAATGCCGAACCTCCTTTTGTTTTAGCGAGTGGTTCAACCCCCTAATATTCCAAGTAGCGAGGCTAACCATTGGAAACATTCACAGCATGAGTGCTTGCCCCTGTTTTATTATTAGAAACCATAAACTCAGCAGTTTCGTTATAGACTTTGACTACTTCCTCCTCTTCATCATGTTCGTCCTCGTTGTCCATAGGTTTTACACCCCCACCCCTACTAGTTGATGCCAAAACATCTCCCTTGTTCGTATATAGGTCATCAAATGGATCATTCAGTTCATTGTTTAGGACATCAAACGGATTGGAAGTTTTTACCTGCTTTGAGACCGACTTATCTACCTCAAAAATTGCTTTTTTCTCCGGCTTTGAAGCCTGATGCTTAGGCCGATATTCCATCTTGGGTTTATTAATCTGGATCCCCGTTCTTTTTGCTGCCTTACGCTGTTTAACTACCGTATATCCATCCCCATCCACTCTAGCTGGTGTTTTAGATGAAGCTCTAATCTGTTTCGGACAAGATTCATCCGTATGGCCAAACACACAACAATGGCCACACCTATGTGGTGTCCATTCATATTCAACAAACATTTTTTCTGTGACAAAACTTTCACCATCAAGGTCCGGTATAGCCATTGTCAACTCCTCTTTCAACTCCTGTTCAGCCGAGATTTCTATGAGTGCACGAGCATAGCTACTTCTTCCCCATCCATGCACATTGTTGTGGTATACGAATCAAGAAGTTTTGGGACACCAAGTGTAGTTGCAATTAAACTCAACCCATCCTTCGTGTAAGCTGCAATGGGAACATCATATATCTTTACCCATACTTGTACCTTTCTAACTTCCTTCTTTTCTAGCTTTATCGCGGGAGACCACTCATTAAGAATCATTGGCTGTGACCTAATAATCCACGGCCCACTTTGGAGAGCATTCATCATTCCGTTTACGTATAACAAATTTGACACAGTCAAGAACATGAACGAAGAATAAGAAGAAATCAAAATTACGAGATTACACAACACTAACCTTGAAAGTTCGGGTTGTCACAATCTGTTTCCGGTTTTAATAAATGTCCAGCCGCCAACTATTAGCCCGCATTTACCTGATTCCCTAGCTTGGCGTGACACTCGTGCAGTGGAGCAGGATTACTTAGCGTCTGTTGTGTGGGATACAACCAGAATTCATGGAGATAGAGTCCCTTGGGTGGAGATAGTGTGGTTCGCTAACTGTATTCCAAGACATGCATTTCTTGCGTGGCTCATTTGTAAAAAGAAGTTAAAGATGCAAGATAAATTAAGGCAATGGGACGTTGGAGGTGCTACTAACTTGAATCTTCTTTGTTGCCCGCTGTGTTGCTCGGAGCCGGACTCACATGAACATTTGGTTTTGAAATTTCGTTTTCATTGCAGGTTTGTCTTCTATTAAATCTATGGCTAATATTCAGCTAGGATCCAATAAGTGGGAGGAGATTGTGGATTGGTTGATTTTAGTCCCTGCTAAGAAGTCTATGAGGAGTGTCATTGGTCGTTTACTTCTTCTGGCCACAGCATATTTCATTTGGCAAGAGCGTAATCCGAGGCTTTTTAAAGCTAAGAAAAAATCGGTCGCCGTGATTTGTGAGGCTATTGTTTCAACTGTTCGATTGAAACTAGCTTCGGTGAAGGTCAAGAGCTCTACTACTGGGATGAGCTTATTGCAGAAATGGAAGGTGCCAAGCGTGTAGTGTTTTTAGTTGTTTGTCTCTAGTCTGTCTAGAGTCTGTTGGGTTTTTAGTTGTGGTTTGCTGTTTTAGCTTCTCTACACTTCCTGGCATGTCAGGATAGTGAACTAGTGAGGACTCTCCTTTCTTCTTGTACTTATTTGGTTTGTGAAATATGAAATTGCACTGAGGTAACCCTTTACCCAAAAAAAGTATGGAAATACACAAGTACAAGTATACCTATACTTGGGAAAATATTTATGTGAGAATTACATGACAAAACAAGTTAAAATATAAATATATTATTTTAACAGTATTCCAAATAATTGTATAAAAATAGTTTAAGTTAAAATTTCCTTATTTTAACTTATAATTATATAATTTGGAATTATATAATATACGTCCAACATATAACTCAAAGTATACAAATTCCAAAATAAGTCTTAATAAATAAGACTAAGAGTCGTTACACGACCTAAACGTCTAATTAAACATAGCACGTGTATAGGTAGTTGTACGACCAGTGGGAAAAGATCTTTGAGTTTACATGACAAGCTACGCAAACTTGTGAGTTCATGTCCCCCTTTCCTTTTAACTGTTTTCAGATTTATAACTATCGGGGGTGAAATAAATGTCAACATGGGTATGATTTGGCTATGAAATGAACTAATAGATCATGTATCAAAGGTAAAGAATACCCTAATTCTCTCTCTCTACCCTGGTGATTTTCATCCCTCATGCAACCCTAGGTTTTTTCTTTGTAATCTACTGATTAACAGGTTCGTTATTAGCGTTTGATCTTTCCAATCTCTAGTACAGATTCTGTTTCCAGTAGTGATCGTGTTAAAATTAGGGTTTCTGTTTTTCGATTTCAATCGCCGCCTGGTTTCTGTGTTTAGAACATATTGGATAGATTTGCTGCTTTCTCAGTCATCTTTATATGATCTGCACGTTTCATGGGGTAGGGGCTTTTTGCTAGTTTAGGGTTTCTTTCTCGTTCCTGTTTGTTGCGGTCGTTGTTTGATTGGTATTCTTGTTGCATGATCGTGTGTTTTTTGATTATTGGAGAGAGTTGACTTGTCCCGTATGGATGAGCAAAAAAAACCTGAGGTGTTTCCTCAACATGATAGCGGCAAACCTCCATTATCATTTGAGGATTTAACTAGCCGAGTAATTGACGTTGAGGGTAATACATGGTTACCCCGAAGGGGAACAGTTCAGACGGCTCCAATTGAACCCAGAAAAATCAACGAAATTGATGAACTTTCGAAGATGTCTGTTCCAATTCACGTGGAGAAGTTGCGGCCAGATATTATGGTTTCGGAGTGTGAAGGGTCTGGTTATCCTAGCATGGGGAACACGCCAATATCAGGTTTCAATGGACTGAATGTATCGGCTGGTCAAGGGAAACCAACATCCTTTGGGGCTGTGGATCGTTTATCATTCGCTAAAGTTGTTACGGACACTAAAGAGAATGTTAAAGTGAATTTTAGGGTAATGGAATCTAGCGAGACTGTTGACGGAGCAGATGTTGTGATCCCATTGTCATCGGTTAAACAAGTTACTGACAGGTATGCTAATACTTTGTATGGGTATTTTCTGGGTAAACGTGTCACACCCCCAAAATACCACCTAGGGAATGTCCCTACTAGGCGTGTGACGTACCAACAACGAGCCACTAATCACATTGAACTCATTCAAGTTTATAAATAAAATCCTCAATTATTAATGAAAAATACCATTAACGAGTTTAAATGAAAACCACATGTTCAGCGGAAGGAAATAGTAAACCAAAGTTAAACAGTTTCAAAACCAATGTATAGTATCAAGAAATCAATCACGTGAATCCCTCTAGTTGACCCATGACCACTCCAGCTACTCCAGACAGCAAGTTCCAATCCAAGACATCTAACGACCTAAAAGCATGCAGACAAGTGTGTCAGACGACGCTGGTGAGTTCAAAGTTTTGTTAATGCCTTTAGTTACCAGGTATGTGTATAAAACAGTTCAACAGTTCAATAGTTCAATAATTTGATTTGATGTTATTAACTAGATTACCGCAGATGGCTACAAGATGTATTTGCCCAACCCCAATGTCTCTATCAAAACATTGGTCATGCTTTAAGGAAATTAGGTCACGCCCGTCCTCCCTGGTACGGTGTGAGGGTGCCAAACCTAATAGCGCTATCAACTAATAACCTCGTTGCCTCCCCGGCAACTATCGGTAGATGTAAGGGGTCTTATGTGATATGACAATGAGTGTAATAACAAACATCCCATTAACCTGACCCCATACCAGTTCGTTTAATGTCCATAATTGGCAATCATAAGTCATATAAGTGTGTGATCCGTTAACATGTAATAGTAACCCATACACTACCAAAGCCCAAATGAACTGTGAAATTTCCCTTGGTGTGTGTGATCGGGCTCCACTTGTGCAACTACCCTAAAGGTGTGCGAGTCCATCATTCAAAGCCCAATGTTTACGGCCCACACGTGAAGGTGTGTGTTCCCGTGTGCATGTGGTCTGTTCACATATTCAATTAGCCAGGTCAAACCCTCCATAATATCCCATAACATCTATCACTGACAATATCATTATGATGTCCACTCTAATTGTGTGACAACTCGTATTTCGAACCTATATTTGTACCTTGATGTAACGTAAACCTTATGTGACTATGTGTATCGGATGATTTAATAGAATATTACGTTATTGAATGTTAAGTGATTATATGTTGTGTGGTATGTATGTATGTATAGGAACCACCCAAACGCACAACACCATTCGATCGCACAAGCCCATTTGGGCTACACCTTGTATGCGGATCATGGGCAGCCCATTGAGAGTTCGGCCCACTCCTTCTTTTGTCGCATAACACTAGAGAGGGTATACTCCTCATTTGTTTTGCTAAACATTCTAAAAACACCAAACCCTAGTGCTCCCTTTCTCTCTTCTCAAACTCGACGGCAACAACCTTCATCCCTCTCGAAGCTTTACCTCTCGGATCAATCTCTACATTCTTCTTTAACCGGTTAGTGTTATAATTGTTGATTGTGTGTTACATGCTATGATGATTATATGATTCGCATATAATGAATTATGAATGATAATGGTTAATGTTAAGGTCTCGGCTCACATGTAAAGTATGTTAATCGATATAGGATTAATACTTACTGATGTTGTTAATGATTGAGAACCGAATACTTGTTAAATCGGCTGGTATGTTCTATGATTCGGATTGTTTTAAAAATAAGTTGTCTATAATTGACTTAGGTTATGGCATGTTAGCATGAGAATGTGTGTTGATGGGACTAGTGGAATGATTGTTGTTTTGTTCGAACAGTGTGTATCCATGATGATGAGCATGTGATTTTAATTAATTGTATTTTTAAGGATCTTTCATGATTACTTGCATGTGAATTGTCAGTATGTTTTGGATTGTTACATGTATTTTAATTGGAATAAGATCTCAGTGCATGTTCAAACTAATATATAATAATCCTGATTCGCATGCATGTAATCGGCTGGACACTCATGAAATCGGAACATATAATAATATTTGATAAGTTGTCGGCCATTGTTGTTTATTTCGATGATGAACATGTGTGGTTGTTGTTCATAATTATGATGTTAAGGTTATGAGAAACATTTGTTAAAAGTAATGAATTGATCGATATGGTTTGATTAGAATCATAAATCATGTTGATTGATTTTTATGCCGATTATGGAAACTATTATAATGGTCAAATGATTAATTGGAATAGACGTAACTGATTACTAGAATCACGAAAGTTTGTTAACCGGTCGCACAAGACCCCTAGTCGCATAAGGGGTCCATTCGCACAAGCCTTGTCAGTCGTACAAAGACACCTCCAGTCGCACAAGAGTTACTGGACCGCACAATTGAATTGTTGTTTAACTGTTGGGCCGGGTATGTTTGGGCCGGATTAACTCAACCGCACAAGATTAATTGTTTATTGTTATCGGGCCGTAAGTTATACGCATTGGGCTGGGAAACGAGACTGATCGCACAAGATGGACTATTTTGTTTATGTGTTGGGCCATGTATGTACATGAAGATGTGTTGGGCTTTCTTAGTTGCGGGCTGGGTTTTATTGGGCTTTAATGGACGACTCGCACAAGGCCATTAAGCTTGTGCGAGCCCAATCTTGAATACGCTATTAAACTGTTGAACGTGTTGATGTATGTTGCCATGACCCGTATGTGTTTCTTATTTGCTATCTATGTGATACTTATGTGCTTAACTCGAACGTGAACCTGACTTGTATAATAACCATGATAGGACGTGGTTGACCACTAGCATTTAGACTTGACCTTTCGTTTACCTACCGAGCAATCCTAGGTGAGTTCACACTTCTCTACAAAAGCATGGGATTCCCAGGGGTTGGGAATGGGTTAAGGAATAGGGATTCCTCGTCCTATTGAGACGTATTCAGGAACATAGATTCCTCGTCCTGTTGAGACGTAATCAGGAACATAGATTCCTCGTCCTGTTGAGATGTAATTAACTATACCAGACTAGAACTCTATCAACGAAGTCCCTCCTTTTGTATCGACTTAATCGCCGAGGCCAATGGCGAACGGGTCATTAGTTAAATAGCGCTATTAGGTTTAACAAACCTCACACCGTGCCGCAGAGGACGGGCGTGGACTAATGGACTATGGCACGTCAGTGATGATAGACACAGACGTTAGGGCACTTAAACATGACGAACGTTAGTAGTCGATATGGTAACGAGTCTGGTGAATTAAACATGGGGTAGCCCCCACGGCCATAGAGCCGGGCTGGAATAGCCAACGTAAGAACGGGTAACTAATAAACGTTTTTCGAACTATGGGGTAACCCCCACGGCTGGATAGCTGGTAAAGAGCAAACTGGGTTTTCGGAACAACTATAAACTGGACAACCAAACGTGAACTCACTCGGCATTGTTGTTGACTCGTTACTACATGCTTTGCAGGTCTATAGGTTCTTAGCTGGAGCTTGCACAAGGAAGAGTCGTTGTGGGACATGGACAGCTGTGTGCCATGTTAAACCTTTGGATATTTAAACTTATGTTTTGGGATTTAAACATTATGCTTCCGCTCATATCTAGAACTATATTTGTTTTGGACACTAAACGTGCTGGTTGGACTTTTACATTTAATTACTTACTTGTTCAATATGATTAGTGGTTTGATCCTGGTCAGTCACACCTCCAAGCGGTGATACTCCGCATGTGGATTTGGGGGTGTGACAAATTGATTAGATCAAGACTCAACACATGGGCCGCCAAAATTGATGATAATCTTTGTGATGATGATGTGATTTTATTAAAATAAGATGGTGCCCTACACTTCACGTGTATATTGCCCCCCAAAATTCACCTCCTGTATGCATGTATATCCATTCAGTGATCAGTTAAACACCCAACCCATAACTATCATAACCGTATACCCTCATAACTATCCTCTTTTACAACACAATTCTCCATTCAAAACAAATAGTATAACACTTCCTGATTTGTGATACAGTTCATTATATGCAACCATTCCAATCCTAGTTTACGTATTGCATGACATCACAGTTTATGCTAATCGGACCCATCATCATGCAATTCATTAATACACACAACATCAAGGACGAACATAAACAATCATTATAATTATGTATCGGCCCATGTGAACATCAGCTTTAAAAATTACAATCGGTCCAATTAATTTTTCTGAACAATAGTATGCGGCCCAATTACCTTTAAGAGCATTAATTGTGATGTTGGCCATTATCTAAAATCATTTCATTTACAAACCATGAGGTCCAATAGAAAGGTTAATGTGTTTAGCGGCCCAGTGAATACTCGATCTAATCAATACACATAACAACAAACATATAACAGTATTATCATCGGATCATTACTAACATTTATTAACCAACCCTAATCCTCTTAAACAACTAGTTAAATGTCATCCAAATCCCATAATTATCAAACATCTAATATTATTTCAAGATTATCAGAAACCTTCATAACAAACACATCATGGTTCAACTAACAGTTTACATAACCACAACTAGTCACCATAAATCTTATTATCATATGCATATATATCATGTTCAATTAAATCGCTACTAATCAATCACATAACATACATACACTTTTGCTACTCAACTCGCTCAACATTTGTTTGTAAAAAGTTTTGGATCTGGACTTAAGTGGTATGCAATAAAAATGTTTTCGTGAGAGCCCTAGTGATCATAGTCTAGACTCGAGAAAGAATCCTAGTTCGCTATGATCAGAGCTCTGATACCAAGCTGTCACACCCTGGCTTTGCGGATGCGTGGTTAATTTGGTGTGACTTCTTAATACCATAGCTTAACCATAACAAAGCTATATGAAATAAAATCATGCAAGATCATCCATTTGATTAAGTTTTAAAACCAGAGTAACATAACATTGTCTTAGAGACTTACAACATCATAACATAAAATATTGTTTGAAAGACATAAACATCGACATGAAATAAACGCAGTTTAAGATTTGTGACTTGTCCAGGAAAGAGTCACATTTCCTAAACTGGGATGACCTTGGAACCTTATGCAGCAGGAAAACATAACATACCGCGCCAGATCTTTAATTTCCTGAAATACATGTAAGTTGAAAAATCAACAATAATGTTGAGCGAGTTCATGTGTAGTGAGTATGTAAAACACTTGTAAGTATAAAAATCTTGGTATGTAGCAAATAAGGAAAAAGAGATCACCAATGGTTTGCAAGGCCATTGATATGTGTGAAGTGCAAGTAGGAAGACTCAAACCTTGCGATTTTGCGTCGGGGCACAAAGTCACCCCGAGGTCCGTACTGTTGGACCTGGGGTTGGGCTCGCTACACCCAGATAGATCTACCGCTTACGTCCCTCGGTCCTATAATGAGGATTAATGGCCTCCAGTTCACGCCTACCCACTCACATGATCTAAGTAATAAACCTCCTTACGCTAACCATACCATGTATAAAGTACTTGTAATCAAAGTAACATGTATTTCACCCCCGCAGTTTAGAAAACTGAAAACAGTTAAGAGAAAAGGGGGACATGAACTCACAGTGGTGCGTCTCTACCAAGTATGCCTCCAAATCAAGCAGCTATGTGACGACCTACAAGTACTAACTCTATTAGACGGACGGCCGTGCCTTAGCTTTATGGTTTAAGTTTTTGGGAAATAGTTAGGCAACTATTTCGTGTTTACATTCTGTATATACTTGGTAGTCATTTTCCTTCCCAAGGATGGGGGATTTAATACATGTGCGTTCGTAACATTCGGATTACACTATTAAGTCTCACTTAATATATTTTATTTCCAACTTCAAAATATAAATATTCTTCCCAAAAATATTATATTTTAATACATGTGATTTTCCCAAAATAATACTTAGTAATATTATTTTTACCCTAAAAATAATATTTACGTAGTTCACAAAATAATCATAAACACTTATACAAGTGATGTTGTGAAAAATATATACTAAATATATATATATATGTATCACGTTTTATTTTGTGAAATCCCACCTCCGATATTTTGTAAATAAGTCGTGGCGAAATCTATAATTTGAAAACAAGTCAAAATGTATTTCTAACACTTATAGTGAAAATATTTCTAAGTGTTAGGTTTTTGAGAAAATTTCGCCAGAGTTTCCTCTGTAACTGGAGGTGGCCACGCTTTCAAGCGTATCATTTTCGTTTATAAATCAAACCAACCATTTTTATTCAATCAAAACAATGTTCAAATCACAAACTAGTCAAAATATGTATATAAATCGCATAGATTTCATGAACTTGTGATTTATTCAAACTATGAAGTAAATCCCATTACTTTTAGTGGATCTTTATATAAAACAATCCGATTTTGTAAAAACCTCGCTTTTATGGAAGTTCCGTCTTTACAACTTCTCGTCATCTTTTTCAAAAATAGTTATTTTGTAGAAACTTTGTGTTACACAAATGTTTACACACTTGTGTGTTAAAAAAACCATTCGTGTTAGTGTAAGATCCGACTTTAAAAGTATGTTTTCTCTTGACACGTGGTCTTTTGAAAATACCGCTTGTAGATACGTAGATCTACTAGTTTTAAACACTATTGTACAAACAAAATCGCTTTTACACAAGTTCATGATATGTGTGTGGTAGAGTTTCGCCCTTTAACCCTTGTTACTTCCAAAACAACCTTATGTCATGATCCAAGATCGTGACCGACCCGGGTTAAATGACGATCCGAGCTACCACAACATAGATCGGGTCCAAATAACCACACAATTTGATTACTACAACATTTACACAACTTGTAAGCTTTTAACCAACATTTTAGTGTTTTAAGTAGACTTTAAAGCATTATCTTGTAAGATTTCGAGTTTTAACCGTTACACATCGTGTTAACCACTTCAAAATAGTTCGAGTAGGTGATTTAAGCAACTTACTACTAGCTCGAGGCTAGGGAAGAATCTAAGCGAAAAATGCGTGGATAAAAGCAAGAGAGTGAGGTCCTTCGCCTTCCATTTGCACCAAGACTCCTTATATGCGACCCTTAACACTTGTAGATGATTGGAAAGACTTGAGCTAAACTCGAAATCGGATGGATGGGGGTGGGGTGCTCTCGGCCGAGACCTCCAAGAGAGGGAGAGAAAGTGTGTTTGTTGATTTGTGTGTTATGATGAACATGTTATGCTAAACCATGATCTTATAGACAATCTCAACATGTTTAACCAATGGGTTTAGTGTCTTCTTGATACTAAGCACACTTAATATAATATTCAATAAATAGGACAAGTGTGTCCCCCTCATGGGGACGGTTTCTAAAGGGGGGGGGGTCTAGTTCGATTCTAACTAGTTAGTTAGGATAATAGTTAGGTTAAGTAAGTTAGTTAAGTGCTTAACCCGGTTAGTTGTGTGTCACGAGTTACAGTGGGTGTTAGGGTATTCAGGGACCCTAACTGGCTCAGAAAAAGATAAATAATGAAAAGGACATTATTTTCATGTTCCGGGTATAGTCCGGTTGTTCGGTTGGATAGTAATCCGTTAAAGTGTTAACAAAGCTTTAAAGTGTCGTTAATACCATTTTTAGTGACACAACTCATTTCTGACACTTTGGAAAGCGTCTAGTAATATTTTTCTAATGATTTGGCACTTTATTAGGTAGCTAAAAGCTGAATTATTATGTAAAGTGCTGAATTTTGTACTTAGAGTACGTTTTAGGCATATCCAGTCATTGTAACTTATTCCTAGAGACGCAGTTCTACAACCCTTATATCCCTACACTCACCACTAGTGTAGCAAAATATTTCTGGCTCATACAGGCCTTAGAGGCAGTGTTTGCCTGATGCTGGCTTTATCAGCATGTTCAATAGGTTATCCGTTATAGTGCTACTGTGCTTTTTGTGCATCATGTTTGTCACTAAGGTTCAGCATGTAAATAATGTAGTGACAGCAAGTAAAGTATGATGCAAGTAAGTACATGTATCAGTAATCAAGTAGCAGTTTATTCACAAGTTCAAGCAAGCACAGTAATTAAGCAGTAATTAATTATTAATTAAGTCGTACGGATACCTGGTTTAGTGAGGGTTGTCACATTCTCCCCCCGTTAGAAAAATTTCGTCCCGAAATTTTAAGTTCTGCTTGTAGATGCAGGGTTCTTAGGAAATAGGTGGGGGTATTTCTCTTTCATCCGGTCCTCACGCTCCCAGGTGTACTCAGGACCGTGTCTGGCATTCCAACGAACTTTGATGAGCTTGACACTGCTCCGGCGGGTCTTGTTTACTTTCCAATCCGTAACTTCAACCGGTTCTTCAACGAAATGGAGCGTGTCGTCGACATGAATCTCGTCGATGGGAATGGCAATGTCATCTTGAGTTGGACTTTTCTTCAGGTTGGATACATGGAATGTATCGTGAACACCATTCAGTTCAGCAGGTAGATCCAACTTGTATGCTACTAGTCCTAAATTTAACTTCCCACGCTTTCCAAAATTCTTGCTGTCACTACATTATTTACATGCTGAACCTTAGTGACAAACATGATGCATCGTGAACACCATTCAGTTCAGCAGGTTGGATACATGGAATGTATCGTGAACACCATTCTTTCCAAAATTCTGAAAGGACCAATGTAGCGCGGATTTAACTTCCCACGCTTTCCGAAGCGTGCCACACCCTTCCAGGGTAAAACCTTCAATAAAACCATTTCTCCCACTTGGAATTCCACGTGTTTTCGGTTTGGATCCGCATAGGCCTTCTGTCTATGGCGAGCTGCTTCGATGCGTTTAAGAATCTGTGCAATCTTGTCTGTCGTCTCTTGGACGATTTCGGGACCAGCAAGCTACCTATCACCTGCGTCGGCCCAGCATAAGGGTGATCGGCACTTGCGTCCGTAAAGGGCTTCGAATGGCGCAACACCAATACTGGTGTGGTAGCTGTTGTTGTATGAAAATTCGACCAAAGGCAAATGCTTGTCCCAGCTACCGCCCAAATCCATTACACATGCTCTCAGCATATCTTCTAACGTCTGAATCCTTCACTCGCTTTGACCGTCAGTTTGCAGATGAAACGCAGTGCTCAGATTTAATTGCGAGCCAAAGGCTTCTTGGAAGGATTGCCAAATCCTTGATATGAACCTTCCGTCTCTATCAGAGATGATCGAGAGAGGCACTCCATGACGTGCAACGATCTCTCTCATGTAAATTTCAGCCAATTTGCTCGTATTATCCTTCTCTCTGATAGGTAAGAAGTGTGCTGACTTTGTTAATCGATCCACTATTACCCAAATAGTGTCATGGCCTTTTGGCGTTCTTGGCAATTTTGTAACAAAATCCATTGAGATTTGTTCCCATTTCCACTTGGGAATCTCAGGTTGTTGCAGAAGTCCTGAAGGCTTCTGGTATTCGGCTTTAACCTTAGCGCATGTTAAACATTTGCTCACATAAACAGCAACATCGCCTTTCATCCTAGGCCACCAATAGTAATCCTTGAGATCCTGGTACATCTTATCCGCTCCTGGATGGACAGAGTACCGCGACTTGTGAGCTTCATCGAAAATAACCTTCCTTAAACCACCAAACAGAGGAACCCAAATCCTTTTCTCAAAACATAACGTTCCTTCCTCGTTTGGCATCAAAAGCTTCTCCATCCCACGGAGGTATTCTTCTTCAAGGTTTCCTTCCTTGAGAGCTTCTTTCTGCGCGGCACAAATGCGCAAGGAAAGATCGGTTCGGATAATCATTTCCAAAGCCCTAACCCTTATGGGCTTGATCCTCTCCTTTCGACTTAGGGCATCGGCGACCACATTCGCCTTCCCTGGATGATACTTTATCTCGCAGTCGTAATCGTTCAGCAACTCAACCCATCGTCTTTGCCTCATATTCAGCTCCTTCTGGTTGAATATGTGTTGTAGGCTCTTGTGATCTGTGAAGATTGTACACTTTGTACCATATAGGTAGTGTCTCCAGATCTTTAATGCAAAAACCACTGCGCCTAGCTCCAAATCATGTGTGGTATAGTTCTTTTCGTGCACTTTCAGTTGTCGTGATGCGTAAGCAATAACCTTTTGGCGTTGCATCAACACACAACCCAATCCTTGACGTGAGGCGTCACAGTATACCACAAAATCATCTGTACCTTCCGGTAGTGCTAAGATTGGCGCATTGCAGAGCTTACCCTTCAATACCTGGAACGCTTCTTCCTGTTTGATTCCCCAATCAAACTTCTTATCTTTCTGCGTGAGGAGCGTCAATGGTTGAGCGATCTTCGAAAAATCCTCAATGAACCTTCGATAGTAGCCAGCCAAACCCAAGAATTGTTGAATCTCGGTTGGCGTCTTTGGCGTTTCCCAATTCTTGATCGCTTCGATCTTGGTTGGATCTACATGGATTCCATCTCCATTCACCACATGTCCAAGAAATTGGACTTCACGCAGCCAAAACTCGCACTTAGAGAACTTGGCATACAACTGCTCTTTCCTTAGCAGCTCCAAAATAGCTCTTAAATGATGTTCGTGCTCAGCCTTTGTCCTTGAATAAATCAAGATGTCGTCGATGAACACAATCACGAACTTGTCCAAGTACGGCTTGCAAACTCTATTCATCAAATCCATAAAGACTGCAGGTGCGTTGGTCAAACCAAACGGCATAACAAGGAACTCGTAGTGTCCATAACGAGTTCTGAAGGCTGTCTTCGGGATACTTTCCTCTTGTATCCTTAGCTGATGGTATCCAGATCGAAGATCGATCTTTGAATAAAAGCTTGAGCCTTGCAGTTGGTCAAACAGATCATCAATCCTTGGCAGAGGGTATCTATTCTTGATCGTCAGCTTGTTCAATTCTCTGTAGTCAATGCACATACGAAAACTACCGTCCTTCTTCTTGACAAACAGGACCGGAGCTCCCCAAGGCGAGAAGCTTGGTCGGATAAATCCCTTGTCTAACAACTCTTGAAGTTGTGTCGACAATTCTTGCATCTCAGACGGAGCAAGTCTATAAGGTGCCTTAGCCACAGGCGCGGCGCCTGGAACTAAGTCAATGTGGAACTCTACTTGCCTCTGAGGTGGCAGTCCAGGTAAGTCCTCTGGGAAGACTTCTGGATATTCCCTCACGACAGGGATGTCTTCGATCTTCGGTTCTGCAGCTTTCTTATCCACAATGTGTGCCAGGAAGGCAACACATCCCTTCTGCAAACACTTTCGCGCTTTCAGGCAGCTGATAATACTTAACGGTGTAACACCTGTGCCTCCACGGCCATCAAACAAATACCAAACCAATGAAATATTATATTTCATACTTGGGATTTGTAAAAATATGTGTATCATTTGCACATATCAATTCTCGTTCAATTTCAAACTCTAAATCGCTTTCTGGAGGGTTATACGCGCTCCGATGTGTAGATATAACCAGTTTAATCCAACGAACACTCCGGAATAGTGAAATAGGCTTAACATACCTTAAATAACCTTTACATAACTTAGATATAAGTTTTGGAAGGTTTGGTGTGGTGAAATCAAGGTTTAATCACTTACAGGGACTAAAGTTGACAAACTGCGAAAGTATGCCAATTTGAACTGTAACAGACCTTCCGGAACATGACCATAAGTTAAACATACCATAAATATCCTTTACATAGCTTAGAAATAGGCTTTGAGGTGTTCGGTATGCTAAAATAAACTTTTGTGTCATTCAGGGACTAAAAGTGTCAAAAAGTGCACAAGTTTGCATTTTTACGCATAACTTACGTTCTGAATACATCCGGACATCCAAAAATTTATGTAAGCACTAAAATATTTTATTTTAGTGTTCGGCATAAGAAAAATCCATTCGTCGCGTCATTTGGATCGTTTTTCGCGCTTATGCGCATTCCGTCGTAATTAACCGAACAACGCAACCGTACGGCTAAACGAACCGACATCCGAGATATTTTTTAGCACAATTTAAGTTCCCTATACTTTAACTTCATTTTAGAGCTTTGAAATGGGGTTAACGGGGCTTAAACGTGTCAAAAATGCATCGAAAACCAAGTTTAGGGGCTGCAGGGACCAAAACTGTAAATCTGCCAAAGTTGTTACCTTACGGACCTCAACATTGGCAGCTTTGAGGTCCGTAAAGCAGTCTGCAGACCAGATTCAATGTTTTAAACAGCCTGTTTGCACTTGTTTAATCCACAACCACATGTTCTCCATTGCCTAGTCAGATGATAAGGACCATTTTGAGCCACCACAACTTCCCGACACTTGTACGGGTGGGATTAAGGCACGTTTTCCATGAAACGATCCTAACGGTGGACCTTTTACTATAAATACCCCACCCCCCATGCTTCAAAATTACAAGAATTCTGATTTGAGAAACTCTAAGTTGAAACCATTGTTTCATACCTGAGATTCTTGGATCGGGATTAGCATTCGGGGACCCTGGGTAAGTATTCTTTCGTTCTTTTCCTTATTTTATTGCTTTTCGAGTCCGAAAGTCAAACTTTGTTTGACTTTCAGCGTTGACCAGCATATGGTCAATGCGAAGTTCGTAGGAACTTCGCAACGTGAGTGTAATCACGTTGGTTATAGTCCCTTGGGACTATGCCTACTGATTACCACGTTGTCTAGGGTCGTAGGGTAGGCGATCTAATAAATCGCCTATACCTTCGAACCCGACCCATTTGGTCGATCATTAGGATCCGACCAAATACATTAGGTGACCATAGTAGGTAGGGAATAACCTTCCGAGGTTATACCCTATGGTCACATCGTTTGAGTAGTTGTATGATAGGTAGTTTATATGCCTTAGGTAAATTACCAGAATACCCTTTTCATGTATAATTGGTAATTAAGCATATGTAACCTAAACTTTTGTCACATAACTAATTATGTAACATGTTTAGGCATATAACACTTGTCATAGGACTAGTTAGACGGTCCGAACGCGTTTCACGCGCACGACGCGTTAAAGTAGCATATGTTACCTTAATGGGTCGCAATGGGTCGAAAGCACTTAGGTTAGGTTTCATGTAGTATGTAGGCCTTGTTAAACCATATCATATGAGTTCCAATACTCATTTGGGTTACCAAGCCTCATCCTATCCGATCTCCCGATTTAAGTCAGGTTTATTTATATAGTTTTAGATTGCCGACTGATTCCGTGCTCCCTCTAGCTTTGTTTGGTTGTTGTTCAAGACCTCCAAGCATTCTCAGGCGAGTACATTATTCCCCTATTTTACTGCTTTCAATTGTTTTGGGGTGACTCATATGTGCTAAATGTTTTCGATGTTATAACGATGGTTTCAAAAACGATTAAGACGATTTATACAAAACTAATAACGATTTCATAAAGTGAACAAACTTGTTGGTTGTAGTTACATAACAAATGACATTCATTAGCAATGATCAAGCCGACCAGTATTAGGTTATGGTACCATAGGATCTGACAAATCCCGTTATTTACTACACCCGTGGTTATGTGTGGGTATGGTAGGTAGCGACTGAATCTGTAATTGTTAACTTACCCTATGGAGGTTTGTTAATACGAAAACGAGAAGCGACGAGTGATGAGTCACGAAGGTTTGAATGTTATTAGCGAGACGATCATATAAGTAGTTTCACGACCTAAAACGAATTAAACGATTGGGTTTCACACGATGTTTTAACGATTGGGTTTCACACGATGTTTTAACGATTGGGTAACGATTGGGTTTCACACGATGTTTTAACGATTGGGTAACGATTGGGTTTCACACGATGTTTTAACGATTGGGCAACGATTGGGTTTCACACGATGTTTTAACGATTGGGTAACGATTGGGTTTCACACGATGTTTTAACGACTGGGTAACGATTGGGTTTCACACGATGTTTTAACGACTGGGTAACGATTGGGTAAACATTTGTACATGATTTACATTTGATCATGCATTTACACGAAACATAGTATTGGTTTTAACCAAGTTTTACTTCAATACTTTGTTTTGTGCGTTTCACCTATGGTTTAGTTGATGCATTTCACTAGCCATACATATTATTTTGGTTATACATATTACATGATTTACATTTGGGCATGAACATCACTTTGGTGGTTTGGTTTGGATTAAGTGATTAAGTAACAATGCGTGTGGAATATGATACAAGCATGGTGGATACGCCGCTGGTACTTCCTATATATAAGTGTTTGTATGGTATTACATATTGTAGCGTTATTTGAATCATTTCAGTTTGAGACATAGAACATTTTATACAAGTAACATACTTTTCACAAGACATTTATTTACAAACAACTTATCTTATACAAACTCATTTTACATGGTTATTCATTTAATCATGCATTATTCTCTTATTATACATATCACCTGAACTTATTATTTTTCAAATGATTTATAAAAGCAAAGCATATTACAAGGTTCATGACTAAACATTTTCTTAAACAGAAGTCATGAATCTTATTTTCACAAAACCTATGTACTCGCCAGCATTTCTTTGCTGACCTCGTTTTCGCATATGTTTCAGGTATTATTGGATGATATCGATTGATAAGATGCATGCTCACATAGGACTGGTCAAGGCCTTAGTGACTCAATAACAATGATAGACTATGTTTAATTTGTGTATTTAGATTTCCAGACGATGTAATTATTCAATGTTTAATAAAACAAAACACTTTTTGATATCCATGGTTATGAAACATTAATTCTGTTACAACACGCCTCGATGTTTCCGCCACGTTTTGTTGTTTTACGTGGTCGGGGTGTGACAAACGGCGTATCACGCTTTTCGCCATGTACCACAATTGTTTCGCCATCCTCGGTCGGGATACGAACAACCTTTTCGTGACAAACTATCTCAGCCTTGTTGCCTGATAACCAATCCATTCCTACCACCACGTCGAAGCTTCCCAACTTGACTGGTAGTAGATCCAAAGCAAACTCACGCTCTCCCAATTCGATCACACAGCCTCTGATAACTTCATTGGCTTCTACTAACTTCCCATTAGCCAATTCGATTGAGTAGGGAATATCTAACTTATTAGCGGCTAAACCAAGCATATTATTAAACTCTAATGATACGAAGCTATAATCGGCACCAGTATCAAATAAAACGGATGCATAGCGTTGATTTACAGGGAACGTACCAGTAACGACATTGGGGTCCTGGCGCGCTTCCCTCGCTTCGATTTGGAACACTCTTCCACGGGCTTGGTTTAACTCTGGGCAGTTCTTCTTAAAATGCCCAATATCACCGCAGTTAAAGCACCCAAGTCTTTGCCCGTTTCCACCTCCATTTACAGCTTGGTTGTTGTTTTGGTTCGCATTACCAACTTGATTCGCATCGATGCCTCGATTCCCGTTTCCTCCATTGTTCCCCTGTGGGCGATTCCCAATACCACCACGATTATTTCTATTCCCAAATCCTCCCTGGCCTCCCCGGCCAGCACTAGCCCAACAAGAATCCTTCAAGTGGCCAGTCTTTCCACAAGCTTCACATACTTTTGGCCCGCATCGGCCAGAGTGATGGCGTTGGCAAGAGTTACACTTGGGATGTGCACCCATATATCCTTTACCTTTCCTCCTACCACCAGCTGTATCCTGAGCTGGCGCGTTTTGCTCTCCTTTCTTAACAACCACACTGGCGCCCTGCTTGAAGTTCGAGAACTTCCGTTTGTTACCTCCTGATGACTCGACGTGAGTCTCTTTCTTCTTTTGCTCAACATCACCAAACTTGTTCAGGCGAATAGCCTCCTCTGTGAGAGCCACGCTCAAATCAATCGCCTCAGTAATAGTCGCAGGCTTGGATGAGGTCACCATGCTTATGATTTGAGGAGCTAATCCCCAAATGAAACATTCAATTCGCTTGAACTCCGGAGTGACCATGTAGGGTACCACATGCGATAAGTCATGGAACCTTTGAACGTATTCTGCGATCTTTGGACCGTCCATTTTCAAATGCCAGAACTCGGTTTCCAACCTTTGGATTTCCGCACGAGAGCAGTACTTTCTGCGCATAAGTTCCTTCAGTTCGGTCCAGGTTAGCGCATAGGCAGCAGCTTCACCAAGTGTCTGTACTTGCAGATTCCACCAAGAGAGGGCTCCATCCAAGAATAGCCCTGAGATATAGGTGACTTGCTGATCTAGTGCGCATTTGCTCATGCGAAGAACAGATTCAGTTTTCTCGGCCCAACGAACAAAGGCGACAGCACCTCCTGTGCCATCAAAGTTGACCGGTTTGCAGTCTAGAAACTGCTTGTAGGTGCACCCTGCACATACATTATAACATGTGAATGGCGTTAGCATCTTTGCTATAGATATCCAATTAGGTCATGGTAGGTCTAAATGACTTGGGTAAAGGTCTAAATGACTTGGTATTACCATGAGGTGGATTATTGTTGCCATTGTTGTTCGAGCTGCTTCCGCTGGGTCCTCCTTGCGAAGCGGCGTATTGTGCGATGGCAGCAGCGATGACTTGCTGGAGTTCTGCCTCATTGGTAGGCATGCGTGTCTCACGTCTCAGCGGCATCTTCTAAAAGATGGTTTACGTCGGTCAGGCCATAGTTATAATACATACGCTTTATGATAGTAATAGTACATAACATCTCATGTTATCATCACATCAAACACACAACATCCCATGTCACAAATATAAATCACACAACATCCCATGTCATAGAATACAAATAACCAAATCAAGCATCAGATATGGTGAGAATACTGCGATTGCCATATATTGAAACCACATAGGAAGTGTACAAGTACATCATAGTGTCATACAACATCAGTCGACTAAGGGCTACATCACCCTAGTCCAAAAACTATATCAAATCAGTATCAATACACCAAATACACATCAACAAAAGTCAGAATCATAATGTAGTCTCCAAAAATGCTGTGCAGTCAAAAGCATTCGCCGTCTTCTCACCAACGTCTACCCACACGGTACTGAAGAGCTCTACACGGATGGCGGTGGAGGAGGGGGAAAGTGGGTGTAAAACAAACGACGCAACTGGAGCCAGTCCTCCTCCATGGCTCTCTGGGTACGCAACCAGGAAGCAACCTGCTGCTCAAGTGCCAAAAGGCGTGCAGCATAGTCAGGTAACAAAGGTCGAGGGTGCAGCGAAGAAGAGTGGGTCTGACCCTGGCACGGACACGGCGGCGGCTGAGCTCTCTCAAGCTCCTGAATGCGCTGCGTGTGTGCCTCGTGCTGGGCGACAAAAGACATCAAAACGTCCTCAATAGTATACCCCATGTGGAAAGAATGGTAGGGGTCAGTCGGTGGCATAGCAGAAGATGACGACCAGAGAAACGGCTCACTGGTGGGATCAAAAGGTGCCACATGAAATGGAGAAACAGGGGGAAAAGTAGCAGACGGTGGTATAGTAGGGATAGATACCGGTACATGTCCAAAAGGGTGAGCCGAAGAACCTTCTCCAGGTCGCACTAGAGGTGTAAACCGAGGAAAAGAAAAGGAGGTATCAATGTGACGGGTATCAGCGATATGAGGAGGAATAGGTGGAACCTCGTCATCAGCAGGAATCCACCCACACTGGGTGTGCTCATCTCGTGGGTCCACCTGTGCCTCAAAAAGCGCACGATCAAACTGAACTAGCATAGGATCATGGTGAGGTGCAACAAGAGGGTCAACTGGTGCATCAGCAAAAAGTGGGGGATCAACATGATCAGCAACAAAGACATGATCGCCCTCCAACAACGGAGCATCTATAGGATGATCATCAACAGGTGGGTCAGCAATGACAGGCTCAATAATAGGTGCGTCAGCATGAACTGGGTCATGCTCAAGTACTGGGTCAGGAGCAGGGTCTAGTGGCTGCTCGGGCTCATCAAAGGCCATCTCAAAATCAAACTCAGGGTCGATGGGATCAAGTGGGTCGACTGGATCCTCCATAGGCTGATCCATGGGTATAAACTCTATATCCTCATCTGGGTCGAATCCTGTGGGAAAGACAGGATCGGAATCCTCCACATCCTCGTGGTCGAAAGCAAAGCTAGGAATAGGGGCAACTGAGGATGCCTGGTCGGGATCTGATCCATGAGAAAAGTGTTGCGCACTCTGAGTGTGTGAAGGTGCGGAAGCCACAGACTCGAAAGAGCCTGGGACCGGAGAGTGAGTAGGTGACTCCTCAGCGGGAGCATCTGCGATCAACAAAAGATCTCCTGCAGCAAGAAGGGCCTCGCCCTGAACCTCATCCTCCAAGGGCTCGTCATCAAACAGATCGACGTCGTCGTCAGCGTCGGCGTCGAGAAGCAAATCGCAAGCAGGATATGAAGCAAGCGGTATGGGAGCAGGGATCTCCACTAACAATAGGTCCCCGGCCAAAGGGCCATCAGCGAGCTCATCAGCACCATCAGGTAAAGCGAAGGGCTGAAAGTCGTCCTCGTCCGTGCTAGTAACGTCAGATGTGTGAACCTCGCGCTCAGAAGACTCTAGGTCGTCCGATACTATAGGTCTAGGTCCTGTGGTGTCTGAGTCACCAGTGTCAGAGGTGTCCATAGTGTCTGTAACATATACACAAACATGCACAAACAGTCAATCAAACAATCAAATAATCACATAAGTCGCCAAGTAAGCATCAAATAATTCTCCTAGTCCCACTAGCCTCCCAGCCTCTCAGACTGCTTTTCCTAGTCCCACTAGCCAAATTCTCCCAGCCTCTCAGACTGCTCTTCCTAGTCCCACTAGCCAATTCTCCCAGCCTCTCAGACTGCTCTTCCTAGTCCCACTAGCCAATTCTCCCAGCCTCTCAGACTGCTCTTCCTAGTCCCACTAGCCAATTCTCCTAGTCCCACTAGCCAACTACCTCGATCTCCCAGACCGAGCCTCGGCCTCTCAGACCGAGCCTCAGCCTTTCTAGACTGAGCCTATAAATAATAAATAAAATGTGCTCAACATTTGTTTGTAAAAAGTTTTGGATCTGGACTTAAGTGGTATGCAATAAAAATGTTTTCGTGAGAGCCCTAGTGATCATAGTCTAGACTCGAGAAAGAATCCTAGTTCGCTATGATCAGAGCTCTGATACCAAGCTGTCACACCCTGGCTTTGCGGAAGCGTGGTTAATTTGGTGTGACTTCTTAATACCATAGCTTAACCATAACAAAGCTATATGAAATAAAATCATGCAAGATCATCCATTTGATTAAGTTTTAAAACCAGAGTAACATAACATTGTCTTAGAGACTTACAACATCATAACATAAAATATTGTTTGAAAGACATAAACATCGGCATGAAATAAACGCAGTTTAAGATTTGTGACTTGTCCAGGAAAGAGTCACATTTCCTAAACTGGGATGACCTTGGAACCCTTATGCAGCGGGAAAACATAACATACCGCGCCAGATCTTTAATTTCCTGAAATACATGTAAGTTGAAAAATCAACAATAATGTTGAGCGAGTTCATGTGTAGTGAGTATGTAAAACACTTGTAAGTATAAAAATCCTGGTATGTAGCAAATAAGGAAAAAGAGATCACCAATGGTTTGCAAGGCCATTGATATGTGTGAAGTGCAAGTAGGAAGACTCAAACCTTGCGATTTTGCGTCGGGGCACAAAGTCACCCCGAGGTCCGTACTGTTGGACCTGGGGTTGGGCTCGCTACACCCAGATAGATCTACCGCTTACGTCCCTCGGTCCTATAATGAGGATTAATGGCCTCCAGTTCACGCCTACCCACTCACATGATCTAAGTAATAAACCTCCTTACGCTAACCATACCATGTATAAAGTACTTGTAATCAAAGTAACATGTATTTCACCCCCGCAGTTTAGAAAACTGAAAACAGTTAAGAGAAAAGGGGGACATGAACTCACAGTGGTGCGTCTCTACCAAGTATGCCTCCAAATCAAGCAGCTATGTGACGACCTACACGTACTAACTCTATTAGACGGACGGCCGTGCCTTAGCTTTATGGTTTAAGTTTTTGGGAAATAGTTAGGCAACTATTTCGTGTTTACATTCTGTATATACTTGGTAGTCATTTTCCTTCCCAAGGATGGGGGATTTAATACATGTGCGTTCGTAACATTCGGATTACACTATTAAGTCTCACTTAATATATTTTATTTCCAACTTCAAAATATAAATATTCTTCCCAAAAATATTATATTTTAATACATGTGATTTTCCTAAAATAATACTTAGTAATATTATTTTTACCCTAAAAATAATATTTACGTAGTTCACAAAATAATCATAAACACTTATACAAGTGATGTTGTGAAAAATATATACTAAATATATATATGTATCACGTTTTATTTTGTGAAATCCCACCTCCGATATTTTGTAAATAAGTCGTGGCGAAATCTATAATTTGAAAACAAGTCAAAATGTATTTCTAACACTTATAGTGAAAATATTTCTAAGTGTTAGGTTTTTGAGAAAATTTCGCCAGAGTTTCCTCTGTAACTGGAGGTGGCCACGCTTTCAAGCGTATCATTTTCTTTTATAAATCAAACCAACCATTTTTATTCAATCAAAACAATGTTCAAATCACAAACTAGTCAAAATATGTATATAAATCGCATAGATTTCATGAACTTGTGATTTATTCAAACTATGAAGTAAATCCCATTACTTTTAGTGGATCTTTATATAAAACAATCCGATTTTGTAAAAACCTCGATTTTATGGAAGTTCCGTCTTTACAACCTCTCGTCATCTTTTTCAAAAATAGTTATTTTGTCGAAACTTTGTGTTACACAAGTGTTTACACACTTGTGTGTTAAAAAAAAACCATTCGTGTTAGTGTAAGATCCGACTTTAAAAGTATGTTTTCTCTTGACACGTGGTCTTTTGAAAATACCGCTTGTAGATATGTAGATCTACTAGTTTTAAACACTATTGTACAAACAAAATCGCTTTTACACAAGTTCATGGTATGTGTGTGGTAGAGTTTCGCCCTTTAACCCTTGTTACTTCCAAAACAACCTTATGTCATGATCCAAGATCGTGACCGACCCGGGTTAAATGACGATCCGAGCTACCACAACATAGATCGGGTCCAAATAACCACACAATTTGATTACTACAACATTTACACAACTTGTAAGATTTTAACCAACATTTTAGTGTTTTAAGTAGACTTTAAAGCATTATCTTGTAAGATTTCGAGTTTTAACCGTTACACATCGTGTTAACCACTTCAAAATAGTTCGAGTAGGTGATTTAAGCAACTTACTACTAGCTCGAGGCTAGGGAAGAATCTAAGCGAAAAATGCATGGATAAAAGCAAGAGAGTGAGGTCCTTCGCCTTCCGTTTGCACCAAGACTCCTTATATGCGACCCTTAACACTTGTAGATGATTGGAAAGACTTGAGCTAAACTCGAAATCAGATGGATGGGGGTGGGGTGCTCTCGGCCGAGACCTCCAAGAGAGGGAGAGAAAGTGTGTTTGTTGATTTGTGTGTTATGATGAACATGTTATGCTAAACCATGATCTTATAGACAATCTCAACATGTTTAACCAATGGGTTTAGTGTCTTCTTGATACTAAGCACACTTAATATAATATTCAACAAATAGGACAAGTGTGTCCCCCTCATGGGGACGGTTTCTAAAGGGGGGGGGTCTAGTTCGATTCTAACTAGTTAGTTAGGATAATAGTTAGGTTAAGTAAGTTAGTTAAGTGCTTAACCCGGTTAGTTGTGTGTCACGCGTTACAGTGGGTGTTAGGGTATTCAGGGACCCTAACTGGCTCAGAAAAAAGATAAATAATGAAAAGGACATTATTTTCATGTTCCGGGTATAGTCCGGTTGTTCGGTTGGATAGTAATCCGTTAAAGTGTTAACAAAGCTTTAAAGTGTCGTTAATACCATTTTTAGTGACACAACTCATTTCTGACACTTTGGAAAGCGTCTAGTAATATTTTTCTCATGATTTGGCACTTTATTAGGTAGCTAAAAGCTGAATTATTATGTAAAGTGCTGAATTTTGTACTTAGAGTACGTTTTAGGCATATCCAGTCATTGTAACTTATTCCTAGAGACACAGTTCTACAACCCTTATATCCCTACACTCACCACTAGTGTAGCAAAATATTTCTGGCTCATACAGGCCTTAGAGGCAGTGTTTGCCTGATGCTGGCTTTATCAGCATGTTCAATAGGTTATCCGTTATAGTGCTACTGTGCTTTTTGTGCATCATGTTTGTCACTAAGGTTCAGCATGTAAATAATGTAGTGACAGCAAGTAAAGTATGATGCAAGTAAGTACATGTATCAGTAATCAAGTAGCAGTTTATTCACAAGTTCAAGCAAGCACAGTAATTAAGCAGTAATTAATTATTAATTAAGTCGTACGGATACCTGGTTTAGTGAGGGTTGTCACACTTAGCTTAGTTAGTTTGGGTTTAGGGAAAGTGGGCTAAGAACAGGATTGGTTAGTGTGGTCAGACGGGTTCTACGGCTCCGAGTACAAGTGTGGGGTTGAATATACATAAACTCTAAATGTGTATCATTTAATATGTAACAACTCACAATCATATAATCATGCTCGTTCATGTAATCTTATAAACACAATCAAGGTAAAACTTCATATATAACACATCACATATACATGCGTATCACAGTTTCCATAATGAGTCTCGCAAAACTTGTTCATACATGTAATCGTACCTATATCATATCATTGTGCAACAAGTTGTTATTATTTTTATATTTATATAAAATAAACATAACTCCCATTTATGAGAAAAGTTAGCGCGGATGAGCATTGAGTTTAACTGGACTAGACAAAATAATAATAACAAGGAAGCAATGGTAATCTGAAAGTGCCGGTTGTCACATCATCCCCAACATGAAAGAAATTTCACCCCGAAATTTGACAAGTAACCCAAAACGGCAGGATGTTAAATCAGGATGACTGTGGATTTTCCGCGGGTACCACATCATCCCCAACTTGAAAGAGATTTCGTCCCGAAATTTGACAAGTACAACAAGAGTTACTTCAGCCGTTTGAACAATCGAGGATACTAGAGCTTCATCAGTTCCTTGCGTTTCCCCGTGAACTCTAATCCATGACTTGAGTTCCAACGAACTCTCACGATTGAAATTCGACTGTGTTAACAGTGGGTTCCTCAACGAGGGTATCACAAGTGTTGCGTCGAACAGACGCTTCTTTTGTAACACCTGTGTCATTTCAACCATCAAACAAATGCCCAACCAGTGAAATATTGTATTTCATACTTGGGATTTGTAAAAATATGTGTATCGTTTACACATATCAATTCTTGTTCGATTTCAAGCTCTAAATCGCTTTCTGGAAGGTTATACGCGCACTAATGCGTAAATATAACCAGTTTAATGCAACGAACACTCCGGAATAGTGAAATAGGCTTAACATACCTTAAATAACCTTTACATAACTTAGAAATAAGTTTTGAAGGCTTTGGTATGACAAAAACAAGTTAATTCGCTTACAGGGACTAAAGTTGACAAACTGCGAAAGTATGCCAATTTGAACTGTAACAGACATTTCGGAACATGACCATAAGTTAAACATACCATATATATCCTTTACATAGCTTAGAAATAGGCTTTGAGGGGTTCGGTGTGCTAAAATAAACTTTTGGGTCATTCAGGGACTAAAAGTGTCAAAAAGTGCACAAGTTTGCATTTTCGCGCATAACTTACGTTCTGAATACATCCGGACATCCAAAAATTTATGTAAGCATGACTATATTATATTTTAGTGTTCGCCATAAGAAAAATCCATTCGTCGCGTCATTTGGATCGTTTTTCGCGCTTATGCGCATTCCGTCGTAATTAAGCGAACATCGCGATCGTACGACCAAACGAACCGACATCCGACATATTTTTGAGCATGTTTTGAGTTCCCTATACTTTAACTTCATTTTAGAGCCTTGAAATGAGGTTAACGGGGTTCAAACGCATCGAAAAAGGCCTTAAACACGTGCAGGGACCATTTCTGCCACTTTTGAAACATTTCTGAAACAGGGAGGTGCTAGCGTAGCGCGACTGCATAGTGCCTTTGCACTAGCGCTACGCGACTGCCTAACCTGACCAGATTAAGTGTATTTGCAATCAGATTTCAGCTGATTAACCACAACCACATGTTTGCAACTTTCTTAATCACTAAGATTAGGAGCATATGTGGCTCCATAACCTTTGTGACAAGTGTACGGCTCGGATCGTGGCACGATATTCAAGAAACGATCCTAGCGGCTCTACTTTATCTATAAATACCCACCCCCCTTTGGCTTAAAAACCCACAAATCTGATTGAAAAGACTCTAAGTTGGAACCTTCATTTCATACCTGAGCTATTTTGATCTGGGTTAGCATTCGGGGACCCTGGGTAAGTATTCTTTCGTTCTTTTCCTTATTTTATTGCTTTTCGAGTCAGAAAGTCAAACTTTGTTTGACTTTCAGCGTTGACCAGTATTGGTCAATGCGAAGTTCGTTTGAACTTCGCAACGTGAGTGTAATCACGTTGGTCATAGTCCCTTGGGACTATGCCCACTGACTACCACGTTGTCTAGGGTCGTAGGGTAGGCGATCTAATAAATCGCCTATACCTTCGAACCCGACCCAGTTTGGTCGATCATTAGGATCCGACCAAACACATTAGGTGACCATAGTAGGTAGGGAATAACCTTCCGAGGTTATACCCTATGGTCACATCGTTTAAGTAGTTGTATGATAGGTAGTTTATATGCCTTAGGTAAATTACCAGAATACCCTTTTCATGTATAATTGGTAATTAAGCATTTGTAACCTAAACCTTTGTCACATAACTGATTATGTAATATGTTTAGGCATATAACACTTGTCATAGGGCTAGTTAGGCGGTCCGAACGCGTTTCACGCGAACGACGCGTTAAAGTAGCACAAGCTACCTAAACGGGTCGTAATGGGTCGTAGACACTTAGGTTAAGTTTCATTTAGTATGTAGGCTTTGTTAAACCAAAAGACACGAGTCTCTACACTCGTTTGGTTTACAAACCCTAATGCTACCCGATCTTCCGATTTAGGTCCGGTTTATTAATGTAGCTACCTATACTAGGTGCCGTTTGATATCCGCGATCTCTAGTATTGTTTGGTTGTTACTCAAGGACTACTGAGCAATCTCAGGTGAGTACATAGACCCCTCTTTTACTGTTTTCCAAACTGTTTTGGGGTGGAACACATGTGCCTACTTGTTACTTTCATGCTTTCCTGTTTTGACATCATATACTTGCTATGTTCATTAGTACATTATAGTACATGATTTCATTACATTTCATGCTATGTATGCCCATTGTGTGCGTACTTAGTACATTGTTTTACATTACATCTCATGCTATGTATGCCATTGTGTGCGTACTTAGTACATTGTGTTACATTGCTTTTTCTGTTGCATATGCTTATCCAGCATATGAACACATTATACTACATATTGAACCGTTGAAATCATTTGACTGTGATCTGTTGATATCTGTGAACCGTTTGTATCTGTGAACCGTGTGAACCGTATTTGACATAGACATTTCGGCATAGACATTTTAACATGATTGACATTTGATCATGCATTTCCCACAAAACATAACTTTGATTTAAACCAAGTTTTACTTCAATACTCTGTTCTTGTGTATATGGTTTAGTTGAGACATTTCACTTGCCATACATGATATTTTGACATAGACATTTGACATGGATATTTGACATAGACATTTGACATGGATATTTGACATAGACATTTTGACATTAGTTTGGTTTGATTAAGTGATTAAGTAACGATGCGTGTGTAATATGATACAAGCATGGTGGATACGCCGCTGGTACTTCCTATATATAAGTGTTTGTATGGTATTACATATTGTAGCGTTATTTGAATCATTTCAGTTTGAGACATAGAACATTTTATACAAATAACATACTTTTCACAAGACATTGTTTTACAAACAACTTATCTTATACAAACTCATCTTACATGGTTATTTATTTAACCATACATTATTTACTTATTTATACATATCATCTGAACTCATTGTTTTTCAAATGATTTACAAAACAAAGCAAATTACAAGGTTCATGACTAAACATTTTCTCAAACATAAGTCATGGAACCTATTTTCACAAAACCTATGTATCTCACAGGCATTTTTATGCTGACGTACCTATTTTCACATGTGTTTTTCAGGAGCTGTTGCATAAGATGATCAAGATACATATAGGCAAACTTGGGCTTTAGTGACAATAAAAGATGCAAGACTAGTTAATTATGTTGTATTTCCTTGATTGATTAGACATTGTATCACTTTTAATTAATAAAACGAAACTTCAATTGCCATGGATTTGAAACATTAAATTCTGTTACAACACTCCCCGATGTTTCTGCCACGTTTCGTATGTTCTACGTGGTCGGGGTGTGACAGAAAAGATGGTATCAGAGCCAATGGTTATAGGGAATTAGGTTATTAGTAATGCTTTGACCTAGTCTATAACCTTCTTAGGACCCTAACGCGAGTTTACTTGCGTTTAGTCATAAAACAATACTGTCACTTATCCTTAGGCGACGACCACAACAAGAACATAAATTTCAAAACCGCTTTGAAAACTAATCATCTGTTCTAGGATGATTGATTACTAGGTTTTGAACCCTCTGTTATATGGTTTTGAACCCCTTTGAGTTTTCAAAATCTCGTCAAGGTTTTGGGTTTTAAATAATGTGAACACGTGCAAACTGGAAGGGTGAATGCCTGTATTCTGGGTTTTCTGTCTAGGCAAGCACTTCGTATACATCTCATCAGACGCGAGACCAGTTGTGCTTACCTGGGAATTCTTGGGATGAGTGTTCACTTATAGGCGAGCATGTCTTCTCGATACATTATTTTTGACCTATTTACTTTTCACCGGGTCGTTTGTTGCTTTGTAGTAACAAACAAATGACCACTATCCATTGCTTTCATCAGAATTGTTTCATCTCATTCTTTTCGTCTAATTCTCTCACTCGTTTCCTTTCATGTTTCCTCTTTTAGAATGCCTCCTCGACGCGAAAGCCAGATAGCGACTGCCGAATTGGCAGAAATCATTACGCAGCAAATGGCTGCTCAATTCCCAAACCTCTTTGCTCTATGGAATCAAGCCAACAACAACAACAATGGTCCATGCAATTTCAAGAGTTTTAACTCGGCGAAACCAGTCAAGTTTAGTGGTTCTGAGGGAGCGACTGGGCTTCTTCAATGGTTCGAGAGCATTGAGAATACTTTCCGCCATGTGCAGTGTCCTGACAATCGCAAGGTCGAGTTTGCTTCGAGTGTGTTCCAGAAGAGAGCCCTTACGTGGTGGAATAGGGTTATGAGAGATCGTGGTGCAGAAGTTGCTCTAGCACAGACATGGGCCGAACTTAGGGCTCTCATGATGAAGGAGTTCTGTCCTCGTCACGAGATCAGGGCTTTGGAAAGGGAATTTGATGATCTTAAGCAAGACAGCGGTGAGCATCGAGCCTACACGGACCGTTATGAGGAGTTAAGTATGTTATGCCCAAACATGGTCACGCCTTTGGATAAGGCGATCGAAAAGTACATTGATGGCCTTCCCGACTCAATACAAGACATTTTGACTGGTAGCAACCCTACTACTGTTAGGCAGGCCATTGAGTTATCTGCAACCTTGACTGAATCGCAGATCAGGAAACGTAAGCTTTTCCGAAAGGGTGACAAGAAACTGGTCGAGGAATCGAAACCAATCGAGGAATCAAAGACCATGGATGAACAGACTGGATCCTCTAAGAAGTCAAAGAAGCGAAAGGCTTCTCAGAACTTCGCCGTGGTCGCTCACAATGATCAAGCCGTCCCCAACCAACCAGCTCAACCCCCTGCCAGGAAACCCTACAAAGGAACTGCACCCTTGTGCAACCAATGTGGCCTACATCATCATGCTGGTGTGAAGTGCCGCACATGCCAAGTTTGCGGACTTATAGGTCATACAGCGAGGGTTTGCCCAACAGCAGCAGCACCAAATCAGATTAACAACAATCCTGCTCAAGCTCGTTTCCCACTGGGATCTTGCTACAACTGTGGCGAGATGGGCCATTTTAGTAGAAATTGCCCAAGACTTGCTGATGCAAATCCAGCGCAGGGATGAGTATCTGACCGACAGAAGATAACGCTGTTTAGAAAATAATCGAGCCTTGTGTATTATTTTCTTTTATCAATCTATGAAACAGTTGTTGTTATTGTTGTTTATAAATAAATCTTTCATTTACATTTCAATATGTTTATGTGGTTGCATGTATAAACATATCCCCTACAATACCGACAATCAAGGAACCGCATTCCTTGAAGAACAGACTACTTCCAAATTTCTTCCCTTGTATAATCTCTTGCGTTTCCACGAAAATCCTAAGTACCCGTTTCTTCCAAGAGAGACGATGTACGAGGCGCCAAGTTAATAGCAATCAATAACAAGAAAATAACAATTAAACAATTATGTGGTTATGTGCTTATGTGTTATCCTTTATGTGTCATGTGATCCAATTTATGTTATTCAAATCCTCGTAAAATCTTACATATCTTGGTGCAAGAGATTCATAGTAGGATACCCAAAGGTACTACTTAAATCCTTAATGGACTTCTACGTTGTAGTTAAAGTCCCTTGGATTATAATGTACTACTTCATAATTAGACCCCTTTTAGTGGTCTAGTTAAACAGATTGATCCAAAAATCTGGTTAGGGATATCATGTGAAGATATAGCTGAAAGGACTCCTTAGTGGCCTAATTAAGAAGATCCTCTGTTGATCTAATTAGAAGGTCCCTATGGTAGTCTAGTCACTCTCATCTCAGGTTTGATATCTTTCCCCACAACATTTCAAAACAAACTGTGCGGACTGTGCAAGGAATTACGTAATTATGGATGCATACATAATTATGGAATTTAGTGCACATAAATCACAGCAAGTTCTATCATGTATCAAGAGTTAACCCTATTCATTTCCAATTCTGATGAAGCATCCGTTGAGGAAAAATGAACTAGCTATTCATTTTTCACTTCTGAAGAATATCCGTTGAGGAAATGAATATCCGTTGTTTATCTTTTCATTTCCATTCTGAAGAATAACCGTTGAGGAAAATGAATTATCCATTCATTTTCGTTCTAAAGAATATCCGTTGAGGAAATGAATATCCGTTGTGAAATCCTTCATTTCCAACTCTGAGGAAACAACCGTTGAAAATGACTCCGTTAGTTCATTTTCGTTTCTGAAGATTTATCTGTTGAGGAAATGAATATCCGTTGTGTAATCCTTCATTTCCAACTCTGAGGAAGCAACCGTTGAAAATGACTCCGTTCGTTGAGGAAATGAATATCCGTTGATTTTTCTTTCATTTCAAATTCTGAAGAACAAACCGTTGAGGAAAATGACCCCGTTTGTTCATTTTCGTTCTGAAGAATATCCATTGAGAGAAATGAATATCCGTTGATTTTTCTTTCATTTCAACTTCTGAAGAACAAACCGTTGAGGAAAATGACCCCGTTTGTTCATTTTCGTTCTGAAGAATATCCGTTGAGAGAAATGAATATCCGTTGATTTTTCTTCATTCCCATTTCTGGCAAAGAATCCGTTGAGAAAGAATGAATCATCCATTCATTTTCACTTCTGAAGAATATCCGTTGAGGGAAATGTATATCCGTTTAGTTAATTCCTTTATTCTCCATTTCCGAAGAACCGTTGAAGAAAATGACTCTGTTCGTTCATTTTCGCTTCTGAAAAATATCCGTTGAGGAAAATAATCAGATTATGCTGTACATATCTTTGATGACTATTTGAAACAAAGTCATAGACAGACTCCTACGAATTAATTTCGGGACGAAATTTCCTAAAGTAGGGGAGACTGTAACACCTGTGTCATTTCAACCATCAAACAAATGCCCAACCAGTGAAATATTGTATTTCATACTTGGGATTTGTAAAAATATGTGTATCGTTTACACATATCAATTCTTGTTCGATTTCAGGCTCTAAATCGCTTTCTGGAAGGTTATACGCGCACTAATGCGTAAATATAACCAGTTTAATGCAACGAACACTCCGGAATAGTGAAATAGGCTTAACATACCTTAAATAACCTTTACATAACTTAGAAATAAGTTTTGAAGGCTTTGGTATGACAAAAACAAGTTAATTCGCTTACAGGGACTAAAGTTGACAAACTGCGAAAGTATGCCAATTTGAACTGTAACAGACATTCCGGAACATGACCATAAGTTAAACATACCATATATATCCTTTACATAGCTTAGAAATAGGCTTTGAGGGGTTCGGTGTGCTAAAATAAACTTTTGGGTCATTCAGGGACTAAAAGTGTCAAAAAGTGCACAAGTTTGCATTTTCGCGCATAACTTACGTTCTGAATACATCCGGACATCCAAAAATTTATGTAAGCATGACTATATTATATTTTAGTGTTCGCCATAAGAAAAATCCATTCGTCGCGTCATTTGGATCGTTTTTCGCGCTTATGCGCATTCCGTCGTAATTAAGCGAACATCGCGATCGTACGACCAAACGAACCGATATCCGACATATTTTTGAGCATGTTTTGAGTTCCCTATACTTTAACTTCATTTTAGAGCCTTGAAATGAGGTTAACGGGGTTCAAACGCATCGAAAAAGGCCTTAAACACGTGCAGGGACCATTTCTGCCACTTTTGAAACATTTCTGAAACAGGGAGGTGCTAGCGTAGCGCGACTGCATAGTGCCTTTGCACTAGCGCTACGCGACTGCCTAACCTGACCAGATTAAGTGTATTTGCAATCAGATTTCAGCTGATTAACCACAACCACATGTTTGCAACTTGCTTAATCACTAAGATTAGGAGCATATGTGGCTCCATAACCTTTGTGACAAGTGTACGGCTCGGATCGTGGCACGATATTCAAGAAACGATCCTAGCGGCTCTACTTTATCTATAAATACCCACCCCCCTTTGGCTTAAAAACCCACAAATCTGATTGAAAAGACTCTAAGTTGGAACCTTCGTTTCATACCTGAGCTATTTTGATCTGGGTTAGCATTCGGGGACCCTGGGTAAGTATTCTTTCGTTCTTTTCCTTATTTTACTGCTTTTCGAGTCAGAAAGTCAAACTTTGTTTGACTTTCAGCGTTGACCAGTATTGGTCAATGCGAAGTTCGTTTGAACTTCGCAACGTGAGTGTAATCACGTTGGTCATAGTCCCTTGGGACTATGCCCACTGACTACCACGTTGTCTAGGGTCGTAGGGTAGGCGATCTAATAAATCGCCTATACCTTCGAACCCGACCCAGTTTGGTGATCATTAGGATCCGACCAAACACATTAGGTGACCATAGTAGGTAGGGAATAACCTTCCGAGGTTATACCCTATGGTCACATCGTTTAAGTAGTTGTATGATAGGTAGTTTATATGCCTTAGGTAAATTACCAGAATACCCTTTTCATGTATAATTGGTAATTAAGCATATGTAACCTAAACCTTTGTCACATAACTGATTATGTAATATGTTTAGGCATATAACACTTGTCATAGGGCTAGTTAGGCGGTCCGAACGCGTTTCACGCGAACGACGCGTTAAAGTAGCACAAGCTACCTAAACGGGTCGTAATGGGTCGTAGACACTTAGGTTAAGTTTCATTTAGTATGTAGGCTTTGTTAAACCAAAAGACACGAGTCTCTACACTCGTTTGGTTTACAAACCCTAATGCTACCCGATCTTCCGATTTAGGTCCGGTTTATTAATGTAGCTACCTATACTAGGTGCCGTTTGATATCCGCGATCTCTAGTATTGTTTGGTTGTTACTCAAGGACTACTGAGCAATCTCAGGTGAGTACATAGACCCCTCTTTTACTGTTTTCCAAACTGTTTTGGGGTGGAACACATGTGCCTACTTGTTACTTTCATGCTTTCCTGTTTTGACATCATATACTTGCTATGTTCATTAGTACATTATAGTACATGATTTCATTACATTTCATGCTATGTATGCCCATTGTGTGCGTACTTAGTACATTGTTTTACATTACATCTCATGCTATGTATGCCATTGTGTGCGTACTTAGTACATTGTGTTACATTGCTTTTTCTGTTGCATATGCTTATCCAGCATATGAACACATTATACTACATATTGAACCGTTGAAATCATTTGACTGTGATCTGTTGATATCTGTGAACCGTTTGTATATGTGAACCGTGTGAACCGTATTTGACATAGACATTTCGGCATAGACATTTTAACATGATTGACATTTGATCATGCATTTCCCACAAAACATAACTTTGATTTAAACCAAGTTTTACTTCAATACTTTGTTCTTGTGTATATGGTTTAGTTGAGACATTTCACTTGCCATACATGATATTTTGACATAGACATTTGACATGGATATTTGACATAGACATTTTGACATTAGTTTGGTTTGATTAAGTGATTAAGTAACGATGCGTGTGTAATATGATACAAGCATGGTGGATACGCCGCTGGTACTTCCTATATATAAGTGTTTGTATGGTATTACATATTGTAGCGTTATTTGAATCATTTCAGTTTGAGACATAGAACATTTTATACAAATAACATACTTTTCACAAGACATTGTTTTACAAACAACTTATCTTATACAAACTCATCTTACATGGTTATTTATTTAACCATACATTATTTACTTATTTATACATATCATCTGAACTCATTGTTTTTCAAATGATTTACAAAACAAAGCAAATTACAAGGTTCATGACTAAACATTTTCTCAAACATAAGTCATGGAACCTATTTTCACAAAACCTATGTATCTCACAGGCATTTTTATGCTGACGTACCTATTTTCACATGTGTTTTTCAGGAGCTGTTGCATAAGATGATCAAGATACATATAGGCAAACTTGGGCTTTAGTGACAATAAAAGATGCAAGACTAGTTAATTATGTTGTATTTCCTTGATTGATTAGACATTGTATCACTTTTAATTAATAAAACGAAACTTCAATTGCCATGGATTTGAAACATTAAATTCTGTTACAACACTCCCCGATGTTTCCGCCACGTTTCGTATGTTCTACGTGGTCGGGGTGTGACATCTTTGGGTTCGAGACATAAATGACATCGTGTACGTTACCTAATTCGTCAGGTAACTCGAGTTTGTGAGTCATATCATCAATCCGCTCCAGAAATCCAAATATCCCGGTGTACCGCAAACTAAGCTGGCCACGTTTCCCATAGCGTATCGCACCCTCCCAGGGTGAGACTTTTGATTATGATACGTTCGCCCACAGGGAACTCCCAGTGTCTCCTAAGCTTAAAAACTTTCCTGGCAGTCACGTGTTGCCATCAAACAATTTCCGATCTAAGCAATCTTCAAGAGTTTCGAGCAGAAGTCCTGGACCTGTGATTAGGTTGCCATTCATCTTAATCCAACAAGGAGATTAGCATTACTGTCCAAGCAATGCCTCAAACAGAGTTGGCTGAATACTAGAGTGATAACTGCTACCGTAGAAATCAGCCAAAGATGTGTGTCCTTCCAATTTTCACTAAAGTCAATCACACCAATGCTCGCAGCATGTCTTTGAGTGCCAAGATGGTTTGTTTACTCAGACCGTTTGTCCTACAGTGATAAGCAATGCTCATGTCCAGACGTGAGCCAAGGGTGTTGTGTATTGTTTGTCATAAATCAGGTATACCTCAAAATCAGAAGTAATGGGAGTTGGCACCTCATGCCCAGAAGCCGCCTCTCTAAGAGGAACGTTCACAGCTGTGAAGACACGTCAGTTTCCTTGGTTGCAAGAAGGCGTGCTGGTAGCGTGAGACAATCAACGATCACCTAACTGTTATTGTTTCTGTTTCGATGCTTCTGGTAACTGATACTCCACCTTGACTTTCCCTGTGACACCTGTGTCACTTCAACCATCAAACAAATGCCAAACCAATGAAATATTGTATTTCATACTTGGGATTTGTAAAAATATGTGTATCGTTTGCACATATCAACTCTTGTTTGATTTCAAGCTTTAAATCGCTTTCTGGAGGGTTATACGCGCTCTGATGCGTAGATATAACCAGTTTAATGCAACGAACACTCCGTAATAATGAAATAGGCTTAACATACCTTAAATAACCTTTACATAACTTAGAAATAAGTTTTGAAGTCTTTGGTATGAAAAAATTGTAACACCTGTGTCATTTCAACCATCAAACAAATGCCCAACCAGTGAAATATTGTATTTCATACTTGGGATTTGTAAAAATATGTGTATCGTTTACACATATCAATTCTTGTTCGATTTCAAACACTATATCGCTTTCTGGAAGGTTATACGCGCACTGATGCGTAAATATAACCAGTTTAATCCAACGAACACTCCGGGATAGTGAAATAGGCTTTACATACCTTAAATAACCTTTACATAACTTAGAAATAAGTTTTGAAGGCTTTGGTATGGCAAAAACATGTTAAATCGCTTACAGGGACTAAAGTTGACAAACTGCGAAAGTATGCCAATTTGAACTGTAACAGACCTTCCGGAACATGACCATAAGTTAAACATACCATAAATATCCTTTACATAGCTTAGAAATAGGCTTTGAGGTGTTCGGTGTGCTAAAATAAACTTTTGTGTCATTCAGGGACTAAAAGTGTCAAAAAGTGCACAAGTTTGCATTTTCGCACATAACTTACGTTCTGAATACATCTGGACATCCAAAAATTTATGTAAGCATGACTACATTATATTTTAGTGTTCGCCATAAGAAAAATCCATTCGTCGCGTCATTTGGATCGTTTTTCGCGCTTATGCGCATTCCGTCGTAATTAAGCGAACATCGCGATCGTACGACCAAACGAACCGACATCCGACATATTTTTGAGCATGTTTTGAGTTCCCTATACTTTAACTTCATTTTAGAGCCTTGAAATGAGGTTAACGGGGTTCAAACGCATCGAAAAAGGCCTTAAACACGTGCAGGGACCATTTCTGCCACTTTTGAAACATTTCTGAAACAGGGGAGTGCTAGCGTAGCGCGACTGCATAGTGCCTTTGCACTAGCGCTACGCGACTGCCTAACCAGACCAGATTCAATGTTTTAAACACAAGTTGCAGCTGGTTGATTCGTGTCCACTCGTTTTAAGTTGATGTGTCACTAAGATAAGGAGCATAAGTGGCTCCATAACCCTTGTGACAAGTGTACGGCTCGGATCATGGCACGATATTCAAGAAACGATCCTAGCGGCTCTACTTTATCTATAAATACCCACCCCCCTTTGGCTTAAAAACCCACAAATCTGATTGAAAAGACTCTAAGTTGGAACCTTCGTTTCATACCTGAGCTATTTTAATCTGGGTTAGCATTCGGGGACCCTGGGTAAGTATTCTTTCGTTCTTTTCCTTATTTTACTGCTTTTCGAGTCAGAAAGTCAAACTTTGTTTGACTTTCAGCGTTGACCAGTAATGGTCAATGCGAAGTTCGTTTGAACTTCGCAACGTGATTGTAATCACGATGGTCATAGTCCCTTGGGACTATGCCTACTGATTACCACGTTGTCTAGGGTCGTAGGGTAAGCGATCTGATAAATCGCTTATACCTCGAACCCGACCCATTTGGTCGATCATTAGGATCCGACCAAATACATTAGGTGACCATAGTAGGTAGGGAATAACCTTCCGAGGTTATACCCTATGGTCACATCGTTTAAGTAGTTGTATGATAGGTAGTTTATATGCCTTAGGTAAATTACCAGAATACCCTTTTCATGTATAATTGGTAATTAAGCATATGTAACCTAAACCTTTGTCACATAACTGATTATGTAACATGTTTAAGGCATATAACACTTGTCATAGGACTAGTTAGGCGGTTCGAACGCATTTCACGCGAACGACGCGTTAAAGTAGCATAAGCTACCTAAACGGGTCGTAATGGGTCGTAGACACTTAGGTTAAGTTTCATTTAGTATGTAGGCTTTGTTAAACCAAAAGACACGAGTCTCTACACTCGTTTGGTTTACAAACCCTAATGCTACCCGATCTTCCGATTTAGGTCCGGTTTTTTAATGTAGCTACCTATACTAGGTGCCGTTTGATATCCGCGATCTCTAGCATTGTTTAGTTTTTACTCAAGGACTACTGAGCAATCTCAGGTGAGTACATAGACCCCTCTTTTACTGTTTTCCAAACTGTTTTGGGGTGGAACACATGTGCCTACTTGTTACTTTCATGTTTTCCTGTTTTGACATCATATACTTACTATGTTCATTAGTACATTATAGTACATGATTTCATATCATCTTATGCTAGGTGTGCCCATTGTGTGCATTACTTAGTACATTGTTTTACATGACATTTCCTGCTAGGTGTGCCCATTGTGTGCATTACTTAGTACATTGTTTTACATTGCATTTTGTTGCATATGCTCATCCAGCATGTGAACACATTATACTACATTTTGAACCGTTGTATCTATGAACCGTTGTATCTGTGAACCGTTGTACCTGTGAACCGTTTGTATCTGTGAACCGTTGTACCTGTGAACCGTTTGTATCTGTGAACCGTTTGTATCTGTGAACCGTGTGAACCGTATTTGACATAGACATTTCGGCATAGACATTTTAACATGATTGACATTTGATCATGCATTTCCCACAAAACATAACTTTGATTTAAACCAAGTTTTACTTCAATACTTTGTTCTTGTGTATATGGTTTAGTTGAGACATTTCACTTGCCATACATGATATTTTGACATAGACATTTGACATGGATATTTGACATAGACATTTTGACATTAGTTTGGTTTGATTAAGTGATTAAGTAACGATGCGTGTGTAATATGATACAAGCATGGTGGATACGCCGCTGGTACTTCCTATATATAAATGTTTGTATGGTATTACATAAGCGTTATTTGAATCATTTCAGTTTGAGACATAGAACGTTTTATACAAATAACATACTTTTCACAAGACATTGTTTTACAAACAACTTATCTTATACAAACTCATCTTACATGGTCATTCATTTAACCATACATTATTTACTTATTTATACATATCATCTGATCTTATCGATTTTCAAATGATTTACAAAACAAAGCAAATTACAAGGTTCATGACTAAACATTTTCTCAAACATAAGTCATGAAACCTATTCTCACAAAACCTATGTATCTCACAGGCATTTTTATGCTGACGTACCTATTTTCACATGTGTTTTTCAGGAACTGTTGCATAAGATGATCAAGATACATATAGGCAGACTTGGGCTTTAGTGACAATAAAAGATGCAAGACTAGTTAATTATGTTGTATTTCTTGTTTGTTAAGACATTGTAACACTTTTAATCAATAAAACGAAACTTCAATTGCCATGGATTTGAAACAATTAATTCTGTTACAACACTCCCCGATGTTTCCGCCACGTTTTGTATGTTCCACGTGGTCGGGGTGTGACAGAAAAGATGGTATCAGAGCCAATGGTTATAGGGAATTAGGTTATTAGTAATTAGTAATGCTTTGACCTAGTCTATAACCTTCTTAGGACCCTAACGCGAGTTTACTTGCGTTTAGTCATAAAACAATACTGTCACCTATCCTTAGGCGACGACCACAACAAGAACATAAATTTCAAAACCGCTTTGAAAACTAATCATCTGTTCTAGGATGATTGATTACTAGGTTTTGAACCCTCTGTTATATGGTTTTGAACCCCTTTGAGTTTTCAAAATCTCGTCAAGGTTTTGGGTTTTAAATAATGTGAACACGTGCAAACTGGAAGGGTGAATGCCTGTATTCTGGGTTTTCTGTCTAGGCAAGCACTTCGTATACATCTCATCAGACGCGAGACCAGTTGTGCTTACCTGGGAATTCTTGGGATGAGTGTTCACTTATAGGCGAGCATATCTTCGCAATACATTATTTTTGACCTATTTACTTTTCACCGGGTCGTTTGTTGCTTTGTAGTAACAAACAAATGACCACTATCCTTGCTTTCATCAGATTTGTTTCATCTCATTCTTTTCGTCTAATTCTCTCACTCGTTTCCTTTCATGTTTCCTCTTTTAGAATGCCTCCTCGACGCGAAAATCAGATAGCGACTGCCGAACTGGCAGAAATTATTGCACAGCAAATGGCTGCTTAATTCCCAAACCTCTTTGCTCAATGGAATCAAGCCAACAACAACAACAATGGTCCATGCAATTTCAAGAGTTTTAACTCGGCGAAACCACTCAAGTTTAGTGGTTCTGAGGGAGCGACTGGGCTTCTTCAATGGTTCGAGAGCATTGAGAATACTTTCCGCCATGTGCAGTGTCCTGACAATCGCAAGGTTGAGTTTGCTTCGAGTGTGTTCCAGAAGAGAGCCCTTACGTGGTGGAACGGGGTTATGAGATATCGTGGTGCAGAAGTTGCTCTAGCACAGACATGGGCTGAACTTAGGGCCCTTATGATGAAGGAATTCTGTCCTCGACATGAGATCAGGGCTTTGGAAAGGGAATTCGACAATCTGGAGCAAGACAGCGGTGAGCATCGAGCCTACACGGACCGTTATGAGGAGTTAAGTCTGTTATGCCCAAACATGGTCACGCCTTTGGATAAGGCGATCGAAAAGTACATTGATGGCCTTCCCGACTCAATACAAGACATTTTGACTGGTAGCAACCCTACTACTGTTAGGCAGGCCATTGAGTTATCTGCAACCTTGACTGAATCGCAGATCAGGAAACGTAAGCTTTTCCGAAAGGGTGACAAGAAACTGGTCGAGGAATCGAAACCAATCGAGGAATCAAAGACCATGGATGAACAGACTGGATCCTATAAGAAGTCAAAGAAGCGAAAGGCTTCTCAGAACTTCGTCGTGGTCGCTCACAATGATCAAGCCGTCCCCAACCAACCAGCTCAACCCCCTGCCAGGAAACCCTACAAAGGAACTGCACCCTTGTGCAACCAATGTGGCCTACATCATCATGCTGGTGTGAAGTGCCGCACATGCCAAGTTTGCGGACTTATAGGTCATACAGCGAGGGTTTGCCCAACAGCAGCAGCACCAAATCAGATTAACAACAATCCTGCTCAAGCTCGTTTCCCACTGGGATCTTGCTACAACTGTGGCGAGATGGGCCATTTTAGTAGAAATTGCCCAAGACTTGCTGATGCAAATCCAGCGCAGGGATGAGTATCTGACCGACAGAAGATAACGCTGTTTAGAAAATAATCGAGCCTTGTGTATTATTTTCTTTTATCACAATCTATGAAACAGTTGTTGTTATTGTTGTTTATAAATAAATCTTTCATTTACATTTCAATATGTTTATGTGGTTGCATGTATAAACATATCCCATACAATACCGACAATCAAGGAACCGCATTCCTTGAAGAACAGACTACTTCCAAATTTCTTCCCTTGTATAAATCTCTTGCGTTTCCACGAAAATCCTAAGTACCCGTTTCTTCCAAGAGAAACGATGTACGAGGCGCCAAGTTAATAGCAATCAATAACAAGAAAATACCAATTAAACAATTATGTGGTTATGTGCTTATGTGTTATCCTTTATATGTCATGTGATCCAATTTGTGTTATTCAAATCCTCGTAAAATCTTACATATCTTTGTGCAAGAGATTCATAGTAGGATACCCAAAGGTACTACTTAAATCCTTAATGGACTTCTACGTTGTAGTTAAAGTCCCTTGGATTATAATGTACTACTTCATAATTAGACCCCTTTAGTGGTCTAGTTAAACAGATTGATCCAAAAATCTGATCAGGGATATCATGTGATGATATAGCTGAAAGGACTCCTTAGTGGCCTAATTAAGAAGATCCTCTGTTGATCTAATTAAAAGGACCCTATGGTAGTCTAGTCACTCTCATCTCAGGTTTGATATCTTTCCCCACAACATTTCAAAACAAACTGTGCGGACTGTGCAAGGAATTACGTAATTATGGATGCATACATAATTATGGAATTTAGTGCACAGAAATCACAGCAAGTTCTATCATGTATCAAGAGTTAACCCTATTCATTTCCAATTCTGATGAAGCATCCGTTGAGGAAAAATGAACTAGCTATTCATTTTTCACTTCTGAAGAATATCCGTTGAGGAAATGAATATCCGTTGTTTATCTTTTCATTTCCATTCTGAAGAATAACCGTTGAGGAAAATGAATTATCCATTCATTTTCGTTCTAAAGAATATCCGTTGAGGAAATGAATATCCGTTGTGAAATCCTTCATTTCCAACTCTGAGGAAGCAACCGTTGAAAATGACTCCGTTAGTTCATTTTCGTTTCTGAAGATTTATCCGTTGAGGAAATGAATATCCGTTGTGAAATCCTTCATTTCCAACTCTGAGGAAGCAACCGTTGAAAATGACTCCGTTAGTTCATTTTCGTTTCTGAAGATTTATCCGTTGAGGAAATGAATATCCGTTGTGTAATCCTTCATTTCCAACTCTGAGGAAGCAACCGTTGAAAATGACTCCGTTAGTTCATTTTCGTTTCTGAAGATTTATCCGTTGAGGAAATGAATATCCGTTGTGTAATCCTTCATTTCCAACTCTGAGGAAATAACCGTTGAAAATGACCCCGTTTGTTCATTTTCGTTCTGAAGAATGTCCGTTGAGAGAAATGAATATCCGTTGATTTTTCTTTCATTTCAAATTCTGAAGAACAAACCGTTGAGGAAAATGACCCCGTTTGTTCATTTTCGTTCTGAAGAATATCCGTTGAGAGAAATGAATATCCTTTGATTTTTCTTTCATTTCAAATTCTGAAGAACAAACCGTTGAGGAAAATGACCCCGTTTGTTCATTTTCGTTCTGAAGAATATCCGTTGAGAGAAATGAATATCCGTTGATTTTTTCTTTCATTTCAACTTCTGAAGAACAAACCGTTGAGGAAAATGACCCCGTTTGTTCATTTTCGTTCTGAAGAATGTCCGTTGAGAGAAATGAATATCCGTGGATTATTCCTTCATTCCCATTTCTGACAAAGAATCCGTTGAGAAAGAATGAATCATCCATTCATTTTCGTTCTGAAGAATATCCGTTGAGAGAAATGTATATCCGTTTAGTTAATTCCTTTATTTTCCATTTCCGAAGAACCCGTTGAAGAAAATGACTCTGTTCGTTCATTTTCGCTTCTGAAAAATATCCGTTGAGGAAAATAATCAGATTATGCTTTACATATCTTTGATGACTATTTGAAACAAAGTCATAGACAGACTCCTACGAATTAATTTCGGGACGAAATTTCCTAAAGTAGGGGAGACTGTAACACCTGTGTCATTTCAACCATCAAACAAATGCCCAACCAGTGAAATATTGTATTTCATACTTGGGATTTGTAAAAATATGTGTATCGTTTACACATATCAATTCTTGTTCGATTTCAAACACTATATCACTTTCTGAAAGGTTATACGCGCACTGATGCGTAAATATAACCAGTTTAATCCAACGAACACTCCGGGATAGTGAAATAGGCTTTACATACCTTAAATAACCTTTACATAACTTAGAAATAAGTTTTGAAGGCTTTGGTATGGCAAAAACATGTTAAATCCCTTACAGGGACTAAAGTTGACAAACTGCGAAAGTATGCCAATTTGAACTGTAACAGACCTTCCGGAACATGACCATAAGTTAAACATACCATAAATATCCTTTACATAGCTTAGAAATAGGCTTTGAGGTGTTCGGTGTGCTAAAATAAACTTTTGTGTCATTCAGGGACTAAAAGTGTCAAAAAGTGCACAAGTTTGCATTTTCGCACATAACTTACGTTCTGAATACATCTGGACATCCAAAAATTTATGTAAGCATGACTACATTATATTTTAGTGTTCGCCATAAGAAAAATCCATTCGTCGCGTCATTTGGATCGTTTTTCGCGCTTATGCGCATTCCGTCGTAATTAAGCGAACATCGCGATCGTACGACCAAACGAACCGACATCCGACATATTTTTGAGCATGTTTTGAGTTCCCTATACTTTAACTTCATTTTAGAGCCTTGAAATGAGGTTAACGGGGTTCAAACGCATCGAAAAAGGCCTTAAACACGTGCAGGGACCATTTCTGCCACTTTTGAAACATTTCTGAAACAGGGGAGTGCTAGCGTAGCGCGACTGCATAGTGCCTTTGCACTAGCGCTACGCGACTGCCTAACCAGACCAGATTCAATGTTTTAAACACAAGTTGCAGCTGGTTGATTCGTGTCCACTCGTTTTAAGTTGATGTGTCACTAAGATAAGGAGCATAAGTGGCTCCATAACCCTTGTGACAAGTGTACGGCTCGGATCATGGCACGATATTCAAGAAACGATCCTAGCGGCTCTACTTTATCTATAAATACCCACCCCCCTTTGGCTTAAAAACCCACAAATCTGATTGAAAAGACTCTAAGTTGGAACCTTCGTTTCATACCTGAGCTATTTTAATCTGGGTTAGCATTCGGGGACCCTGGGTAAGTATTCTTTCGTTCTTTTCCTTATTTTACTGCTTTTCGAGTCAGAAAGTCAAACTTTGTTTGACTTTCAGCGTTGACCAGTAATGGTCAATGCGAAGTTCGTTTGAACTTCGCAACGTGATTGTAATCACGATGGTCATAGTCCCTTGGGACTATGCCTACTGATTACCACGTTGTCTAGGGTCGTAGGGTAAGCGATCTGATAAATCGCTTATACCTCGAACCCGACCCATTTGGTCGATCATTAGGATCCGACCAAATACATTAGGTGACCATAGTAGGTAGGGAATAACCTTCCGAGGTTATACCCTATGGTCACATCGTTTAAGTAGTTGTATGATAGGTAGTTTATATGCCTTAGGTAAATTACCAGAATACCCTTTTCATGTATAATTGGTAATTAAGCATATGTAACCTAAACCTTTGTCACATAACTGATTATGTAACATGTTTAAGGCATATAACACTTGTCATAGGACTAGTTAGGCGGTTCGAACGCATTTCACGCGAACGACGCGTTAAAGTAGCATAAGCTACCTAAACGGGTCGTAATGGGTCGTAGACACTTAGGTTAAGTTTCATTTAGTATGTAGGCTTTGTTAAACCAAAAGACACGAGTCTCTACACTCGTTTGGTTTACAAACCCTAATGCTACCCGATCTTCCGATTTAGGTCCGGTTTTTTAATGTAGCTACCTATACTAGGTGCCGTTTGATATCCGCGATCTCTAGCATTGTTTAGTTTTTACTCAAGGACTACTGAGCAATCTCAGGTGAGTACATAGACCCCTCTTTTACTGTTTTCCAAACTGTTTTGGGGTGGAACACATGTGCCTACTTGTTACTTTCATGTTTTCCTGTTTTGACATCATATACTTACTATGTTCATTAGTACATTATAGTACATGATTTCATATCATCTTATGCTAGGTGTGCCCATTGTGTGCATTACTTAGTACATTGTTTTACATGACATTTCCTGCTAGGTGTGCCCATTGTGTGCATTACTTAGTACATTGTTTTACATTGCATTTTGTTGCATATGCTCATCCAGCATGTGAACACATTATACTACATTTTGAACCGTTGTATCTATGAACCGTTGTATCTGTGAACCGTTGTACCTGTGAACCGTTTGTATCTGTGAACCGTTGTACCTGTGAACCGTTTGTATCTGTGAACCGTTTGTATCTGTGAACCGTGTGAACCGTATTTGACATAGACATTTCGGCATAGACATTTTAACATGATTGACATTTGATCATGCATTTCCCACAAAACATAACTTTGATTTAAACCAAGTTTTACTTTAATACTTTGTTCTTGTGTATATGGTTTAGTTGAGACATTTCACTTGCCATACATGATATTTTGACATAGACATTTGACATGGATATTTGACATAGACATTTTGACATTAGTTTGGTTTGATTAAGTGATTAAGTAACGATGCGTGTGTAATATGATACAAGCATGGTGGATACGCCGCTGGTACTTCCTATATATAAATGTTTGTATGGTATTACATAAGCGTTATTTGAATCATTTCAGTTTGAGACATAGAACGTTTTATACAAATAACATACTTTTCACAAGACATTGTTTTACAAACAACTTATCTTATACAAACTCATCTTACATGGTCATTCATTTAACCATACATTATTTACTTATTTATACATATCATCCGATCTTATCGATTTTCAAATGATTTACAAAACAAAGCAAATTACAAGGTTCATGACTAAACATTTTCTCAAACATAAGTCATGAAACCTATTCTCACAAAACCTATGTATCTCACAGGCATTTTTATGCTGACGTACCTATTTTCACATGTGTTTTTCAGGAACTGTTGCATAAGATGATCAAGATACATATAGGCAGACTTGGGCTTTAGTGACAATAAAAGATGCAAGACTAGTTAATTATGTTGTATTTCTTGTTTGTTAAGACATTGTAACACTTTTAATCAATAAAACGAAACTTCAATTGCCATGGATTTGAAACAATTAATTCTGTTACAACACTCCCCGATGTTTCCGCCACGTTTTGTATGTTCCACGTGGTCGGGGTGTGACAAAAATCGAGTTAAATCGCTTACAGGGACTAAAGTTGACAAACTGCGAAAGTATGCCAATTTGAACTGTAACAGACATTCCGGAACATGACCATAAGTTAAACATACCATAAATATCATTTACATAGCTTAGAAATAGGCTTTGAGGATAACAGTCTGTGATTAGATCTTGAACATTCAAGTATCTATAACGAACTCGTTAGCATTAGGGATCAATTAAGAAGCTAGGGTTTCTCTTTTGTTTTCTTGTAAATCGCCGCCTTAGTAATTAATTTTGATACCCTAATTTATTAATCTGGTTGCCATCGATTGCGGTTAACTGAGATTAACTTAGCTAGATTGATGACACTAGTTTAATCGATCAAGGGTTGAGGTTTTGTTCTAGGGTTTAAAGGGTTAGGGTTTCTGTTTTCTTGGGTATTTGAGTGATTGTCTATTGCGAGATTTGTTCTTGTCGGCTGATTAGGGTTTCTGCTGAATCTTTACGTTTGCATGTGTTAAGTTGACGTGGAGATAGTTGTTAGTGTGTTTTTTCTTTTGCATGGTCTGTTGATTTTACTACTATGGATCCAAGTGATAATATTCCAAAGGATGATAGGGGTAACCCGCCGTTACCTGTTAAGAGTATTGGTTCGGATAACCATAGCAGAGATAAGGGTTTTGAGGATCTAGATTTTCAGTCTTTCTCTGAAAAGATGTGTGGGGATGTTTTCATTAGCTCGAAGCCTCTGGGTGTTCAGGATTTGCGAGACAAAACTCCCATGTTTGCTAAGCTGCTGAATATTGATGGGAATATGTTGCTGCCTAAACGTGGTGTTTTACGGAATGTGCAAAAGGTAATTAATGTAATTGATGAATTGGAGAAGGTGACTGTTCCTGTTCAGCCACCCGATGCTAAAGCTGGTTGCCAAGCTAGTCCGATTGAGAAAACGACAATGCCAGTCTCTTATGCTGAGAAGCTTCAGTCTTCTGGTGGAAATAAAAGGGAGGTTAATTTTAGGCTTATGGAGGCTCAAGAAGTGATGGAGAATGTTGATATTGTCATCCCAAAAGAAGCGGTACGGAAAGTGCAGGATAGGTTTGCTAATGTCTTGTATGGTTATTTTTTGGGTAGTAGACTTCCGTTTCCAGTGGTAGAATATTATGCTAAAAATGTCTGGAACAAATATGGATTCTCTAAGGCTATGATGAATTCCAATGGTTTCTTCTTTTTTAAATTTGATTCATCTGAAGGAATGAATAAGGTTCTTGAAGGTGGCCCTTGGTTAATCAGGAAAGTCCCATTATTTCTCAATGTTTGGACCCCGGTAGTAAAACTTAGAAAGGATGGGATCAAAACGGTTCCTGTATGGGTAAAGTTTCATAATGTGCCTATTGCTGTCTACACTGATGATGGCATGAGTCTCCTGGCATCGAAGATTGGTATTCCTAAGAGGTTGGACAACTATACTGCTGATATGTGTCTGGATAATTGGGGTAGAACAAGCTTTGCACGTGCTATGATTGAAATATCAGCTGATAAGGAATTGAAAGACCATGTAGTTGTAGCCATTCCTAAATTGGTAGAAGAGGGTTATGTTATGGAGATAGTCAAGGTTGAATACGAATGGAGACCAAAAAGATGTCCTACCTGCTGTCTTTTTGGCCACGATGTTTCGTTGTGTCCGAAGTTAGAACCGGAGCAGCCCAAAAATGTCTCCATTGATCAGGATGGTTTTGTGACTGATAAAAGGAAAACAGCTAAACACGTGTTCCCTCAGAAGAAACAAAAGGCTAAATTTGTTTATAAACAAAAAACTAATCCTTCTGGGGCTGGTACGTCTGGAACGATACAAGATGATGAGATTCTCAATAGGGATGGCACGAGTAAGGGTGTTAATGGCGGTAAGGGAAACAATAAAAGTAATCTAAAGATCCAGAACTCGTTTGCTGCGTTATCTAGGGCTGTAAACGAACCGAACGAACACGAACAAGGCCTTGTTCGTGTTCGTTCGTTAAGGAAATAAATGTGTTCACGAACGGTTCATGAACACTTACCGAACGAGATTTTATGTTCGTGTTCGTTCATTAAGGAAATGAGCTTGTTCGCGAACGGTTCACGAACACAAATAAATTTGGCGAACGCGACGAAGGATAAAGATAGATGGTCCAGAGAGTAGCACTCGAACTTGAATCCCTTATTATGGAACGGAGGTCAATTGTATTTGCCAATGTAAATAATGAGAAATAAAAAGGGAAATGATGCATAAACAAGGTGAAAGTGGGTTTCCTAGTTTAATTGTTAGGGTAATAAAATAAATAAAAGTTTAATAATATAAAAAGTACAGATAAAATATAAGAAAGTACAAAGATCTTCAATTAAAACACAAACATACGAACATAAACGAACCCAAATCAACGAATGTTCACGAACACCTTACCGAATGTTCACGAACACAATCGAACGAACGAGACCTCTGTTCATGTTCGTTCATTTAACTAATCGAACGAAATTTCATGTTCATGTTCGTTCGTTTATTAAACGAACGAACATAAACGAACTTCCCGCTGAACGGTTCACGAACTGTTCGCTGAACGTTCGGTTCGTTTACAGCCCTAGCGTTATCTAGTGATGATACTATGGAGGGGGATCCTTTTGTGGACCTGAGTTATAAGAGTGGGTCGATACGGATTCCGAATGATGATGAAGGCGTTATAGACAACTTGCAAACTGAAATATCAGAGTTTATGGCTGCTGAAATGCATACAAAATCATCTGAGGGGGCAAGCACTCCCGGTCTAAAGGGTGTTAATGGGTAGTATAATGGTTTGGAATATTAGGGGCTTGAACCGTCCCCTGAAACAACGAGAGGTTCGGCAATTAATTACTGAAAATCATCTTAATATTTGTGTTGTTTTGGAGTCGCATGTTAATAATTCTAATCTGGATAGAGTGTGCAAAGGGGTATTCAGGAACTGGGATTGGTGTTCTAATAGTAGTAGTTGTTCGAGAGGAACTAGGATTATAGTGGGCTGGAATAAGGAGATAGTGGACCTTATGGTGATCCATCAAACTGACCAGGTTATTCATGTGCAATACCGCCTCAAGTCGGTTGATAAAAATCTTTTTTGTTCGTTTGTTTATGCCGAGAATAAGTACCAGGACAGAAGAGATCTTTGGGAGAACTTATGTAAGCACAAAAACTTTGTCCGGGATAGGCCGTGGGTAGTGATGGGGGATTTTAACTCGGCGCTTTCAATGGAAGATTGTCTGGTTGGCTCATCTACTATTACTATTGGCATGAGAGAGTTCTATTAATGTGTCCAATATAATGAGCTGGTTGATATCAAGAGCCATGATATGCATTTTACCTGGAATCAAAAACCGAAACAAGGAGTAGGTGTGGTAAAAAAGATTGATAGGATCATGGGGAATATTCACTTCTTGGATATGTATCCTGATGCATACGCTCTTTTTCACCCTTTCCGTGTTTCGGATCACACCCCTTGCATACTTATCCTTTCCAGCTACAATCATAGTCGGCCAAAACCCTTTAAGTTTGCTAACTTCCTAGCGACTAAGGAGGGATTCATCCAATGTGTTTCGAATGAATAGAGTAAGGAGGTTCAAGGGGTCACCATGTTTTCGGTTGTAAAAAAGCTCACATCTTTGAAATCTCCCCTTAGGCGTCTTCTATATAAGCAAGGTAATCTCCATGAAAGGGTTAAGTCTTTGAGGTTGAAGTTAGATGAGGCCCAAAAGTCTATAGATGCTAATCCGTTTGACGCTGGCCTAAGAGAGGAAGAGTCTATCTGTCTTAAAGAATTCCGTTCAGCTTCTTATGATGAAGAGTGCTTTCTAAAGCAAAAAGCCAAAGCGGACTGGTTGGCGGCGGGTGATTCAAATACTAAATTTTTTCACAACTGTGTGAAAACGAGGAACGCGTGCAATAAGATCCTCCAAATCCAAGATATAAACGGTAACTAGTTCAAGGGTGATGAAGTTTATGCAGTGTTGGTTAATCACTATGCTGATTTCTTGGGTACGATGCATAATGTGGAAAAACTAGATGTGAATGGCTTGTTCAGTAATGTTATGGATTCAAATGTTGCAGCCTCTATGATTCTTCAAGTTACGCGTGAGGAGGTAAAAAGTGTGATGTTCTCCATTGGTGAGAATAAGGCTCCAGGTCCGGATGGTTACACTTCGGCGTTTTTTAAAAATTCATGGGAGATTGTCGGGGATGAAGTTACGAAAGCTATTTTGGAATTCTTTAACAACGGGAAGCTGCTGCAACAAATCAATCATACCATCATTGCGTTGGTCCCAAAAGTTACTACCCCTAATTCGGTTAGTGATTATCGACCGATTTCTTGTTGTAACGTGTTATATAAGTGCATTAGCAAAATTATTACTGATAGAATCAAAGGTAGCCTGGATTTACTGGTGAACATTAGCCAATCTGCCTTTGTCCCTGGTAGAAAGATTTCAGATAATATCCTTCTCACTCAAGAGTTAATGCATAACTATCACCTGAATGTTGGCCCTCCTAGATGCGCGTTTAAGATCGATATTCAGAAGGCATATGATACAGTCAGTTGGTCCTTTCTGGAGGATATCCTGATTGCTTTTGGATTCCCCCTTAAAATGGTTAGTTGGATTATGACTTGTGTTAGCACTGTTTCATACTCTTTGAGCATTAATGGTAATCTTCATGGGTATTTCAAGGGCAAACGGGGATTGAGACAGGGGGACCCGTTATCTCCTTACCTGTTTACTTTGGTTATGGAGGCTCTTTCGCTATTACTAAAGAATGCAGCTACCTCTAGTAACGCATTTAGATACCATCTCCACTGTAAAAAAACAGAAGATTATAAATGTCTCATTTGCTGATGACCTGTTCATTTTTGTAAATGCTGATGCTGTTTCGGCTAAGATAGTGAGAGATGCTCTTAATCGGGTTTCAAGGGTCTCGGGCCTGATTCCCAATATGTTGAAAAGCACGGCCTTCTTTGGTAATGTTCCACATTCTATTAAACGGGAAATCCTGAGCATTATGCCGTTTCAAGAGGGTGTGCTTCCTGTTCGCTATTTGGGAGTTCCTTTAATATTATCTAAGCTCTCGTATAAGGATTGTAAGGTGCTGGTAGAGAAAATGGAAAAGAAGATCGATAACTGGACGACTAAATCACTCTCTTTTGTAGGTAGATTACAGTTGGTTAATTCGGTCCTTTCGGCGATGCATATTTACTGGGCTACGGTATTTTTATTACCAGCTAGAATTGTTACAGAGTTGGAAAAACGTATGTGAGATTTTCTATGGTCTGGCAATTACCATCAAACTGTGAAGCCAAAGGTTGCATGGAAGGTTGTTTGTCTCCCGAAGGATGAGGGAGGATTGGGAATTCGCAGCATCTCGGATGTTAATAAGGCCCTCTTATCTTCACATGTCTGGAGCATTCTATCAAATAGGAAATCGTTATGGGTTCATATCTATAAACTTAAGGGTCGAAGCTTCTGGGAGGTTCCTTGCCGAGGTCGTATGACATGGGGATGGAGGAAACTTCTTGCTATTCGGAGTCTTATTCGTCCTTTCATGTGGAAATCTATTGGGAATGGTGCTGAAACTAATGCATGGAGTGATACTTGGTGCAACACGGGTCCGCTTCGTGCTCTTATTACCCCAAGAATTATCGCTAATGCAGGCTTCAACTTGCATTCTTCTCTAGCTGATCTGGTGTCTCAAGATGGGCAATGGAGCTGGCCGACTGCTTGGTTTAACCTGTTCCCAGTCTTAATTAACCTGGTGGTTCCTACTTTATGTGACAACTCTCGAGATCGGTTGGTTTGGAAAGACTTGGAAGGGAATAATCGTCCTTTTTCTTCTTGGGGGGTTTGGAATAATATCCGTCATCATGAAAGTAAAGTGCCTTGGGGGAATATGGTTTGGTTTAAACAATGCATTCCTAGGCATGCGTTCCACATATGGCTAGTTATTCAAAACAAGTTGAAGACACAGGATCGTCTATCTGTTTGGGAAGCGGGAAGTGGAACAAATTTGAATCTAATGTGCTGCCCTTTATGTTGCTATAACAGGGACTCGAGAGATCATCTCTTCTTTGAATGCTCTTTTGCATCTCAGGTTTGGAACAATGTAAGGAGTCTCACCAATATGGAAGATGTGAATGGAGGCTGGATCGATATTATGGCTTGGATGAATCATAACTCGACCTTACAGAAGCCCGACAATGTTGTTAGTCGGTTGGTAGTTGCGGCTGCAACTTACTTTATATGGCAAGAACGTAACAACAGGTTGTTTTCTCGGAACCACCGGACGGTTATGGTAGTGTCTCAGGAGATTATTACTACTGTTCGATTGCGGCTTATATCCCTCAAGTTTAAACGGAGATTTGAAAATGGAAGCTTGGTGGAAAAGTGGAAGATTCCTGGCAATAATTTAGAGATTGATCCCGGCTAGTGTAGTTGTCTGTTTTTGTAGCGTGTTTTTGTTTTGGCCGTGTTTGGTTTTGTGTGCGTGTTAGTGGCCTAGGGTGCCTAGTTGTGGTTTGTTTGGATGTTTGTTCCTAGTGTTGGTATGCCAACGTTAGTTTGGGTGTGGTAACTCGGCCACACTTCTGTTTTTATTGGTTTGATTTATAAAATTCACCGGGGTAACCCTTTACCCAAAAAAAAAAGAAATAGGCTTTGAGGTGTTCGGTGTGCTAAAATAAACTTTTGGGTCATTCAGGGACTAAAAGCGTCAAAAAGTGCATAAGTTTGCATTTTCGCGCATAACTTACGTTCTGAATACATCCGGACATCCAAAAATTTATGTAAGCACTAAAACATTTTATTTTAGTGTTTGGCATAAGAAAAATCCATTCGTCGCGTCATTTGGATCGTTTTTCGCGCTTATGCGCATTCCGTCGTAATTAAGCGAACATCGCGATTGTACGGTCAAACGAACCGACATCCGAGATATTTTTGAGCACATTTTAAGTTCCCTATACTTTAACTTCATTTTAGAGCTTTGAAATGGGGTTAAAGGGCCTTAAACGTGTCGGAAATGGCCTTATTACACAACAGGGACCAAAACTGCCAAAAATCAAACTTTCTGGTCTGCAAGGTGCTTGCGCACCTCAACACAAAACACGTTATGGTGCGCAAGCAGGGGTCAGATGCAGCAACTTGTTTTTAACAGCCTATTTCCAGCCCTTAATCACCCCAAAGGCCAAGGCCAATTGTCAATAACTTGTGGTGGGTGCAAAATGAGCTACCATAACATTCCCACAAGTGTACGGGTGAGATCAAGGCACGATATTCAAGAAACGATCCTAACGGTGGTCCATTTCCTATAAATACCCACCACATTTTCACCTCATTCCTCACAAATCTGATCAAAAGTGCTCTAAGTTGAAGCCAATCACTTCATACCTGAGCTACTCGATCAAGATTTACTAGCGGGGACCCTTTGTAAGTGTTCCTTTGTTCCTTTATCGCTTTTCTAGCCTGAAAGTCGAACTATGTTTGACTTTCTGCGTTGACCAGTTTATGATCAACATGAAGTTCGTTTGAACTTCATAACGTGAGCGTGATCACGATGGTTATAGTCCCTAGTGACTATACCTACTGATTACCACGTTATCTAGGCTCAGTGACGAGTCGTAGTTTCGGCCAAAATGCGTATTCTTGCGTATTTTGTAACCAAACTACTCTTAGGTATCAAAACCGTTTGTTTTGATACCAAACCTGTTTTCTAAACTTAGTTAAGCATGTTTTAACATGCTTAGCTCGTCACTTTTAGTTTAGTGCTTATATATGGTCGTAAAGATAAGCGATCTAAACAATCGCTTATACTTTCGAACCCGACCCATTTGGTCGATCATTAGGATCCGACCAAATACATTAGGTGACCATAGTATATAGGGAATAACCTTCCGAGGTTATACCTTATGGTCGCTTCGTTTAAGTAGTTGTATGATAGGTAGTTTATATGCCTTAGGTAAATTACCATAATGCCCTTTTTACGCCAAAATTCATTTTAAGCACATGTAACATAACTTTTGGTATCTAAACTGATTTAGTAACAATATTAGACATGTTAAGGCATATTTTACTTGTCATAGGACTAGTTAGGCGTTCCGAACGCGTTTCACGCGAACGACTCGTTAAAGTAGCATAAGCTACCTAAACGGGTCGTAATGGGTCGAAAGCACTTAGGTTAGGTTTCGATTTAGTATGTAGGCTTTGTTAAACCATATTACATGAGTTCCCATACTCATTTGGTTTACAAGCCCTCATTCTACCCGATCCTCCGATTTAGGTCCGGTTAATTAACATAGTTACCTATGTTAGGTGCCGTTTGATTCCGTGATTTCTAGCATTGCTTGGTGGTTATCTTAGGACTTCTGAGCAATCTCAAGTGAGTACATAGACCCCTCTTTTACTGTTTTCCAAACGTTTTGGGGTTGAACACGTGTGCCTACTTGTTACTTTCATGCTTTCACATCATATACCTGCTATGTTCATTAGTACGTTTATAGTACATGATTTCATTACATTTTATGCTATGTATGCCCATTGTGTGCGTACTTAGTACATTGCCTTACATTACATGCTATGTATGCCCATTGTGTGCATACTTAGTACATTGCCTTACATTACATGCTATGTATGCCCATTGTGTGCGTACTTAGTACATTGCCTTACATTACATGCTATGTATGCCCATTGTGTGCGTACTTAGTACATTGTTTTACATTACATTTTATGCTATGTATGCCCATTGTGTGCGTACTTAGTACATTGTTATACATTACACTTTATGCTATGTATGTCTTTTGTTGCATAGTTAGTACATTTGTTATTCATCACATGCTTACATTTTGGATACACATTACATGATTTACATTAGACATGAACATTTTACTTTGGTAGTTTGGTTTGAGTAAGTGATTAAGTAACGAGGCGTGTGTAATATGATACAAGCATGGTGGATACGCCGCTGGTACTTCCTATATATAAGTGTTTGTATGGTATTACATATCGTAGCGTTATTTGAATCATTTCAGTTTGAGACATATAACATTTTATACAAATAACATACTTTTCACAAGACATTGATTTACAAACAACTTATCTTATACAAACTCATCTTACATGGTTATTCATTTAACCATACATTATTCTCTTATTTATACATATCATCTGATCTTATCGTTTTTCTAATGATTTACAAGACAAAGCAAATTACAAGGTTCATGACTAAACATTTTCTCAAACATAAGTCATGAATCCTATTTTCTCAAAACTTATGTATCTCACAGGCATTTTTATGCGGACGTACCTATTTTCATATGTGTTTTCAGGAGATGATGCATAGGACTTATCAAGACATACTTAGGCGGACCTGTGCCTTAGTGACTTAAAACGAGACAAGAACTAGTTAATTTATGTTATGTACTCTTTGGTTCTTGTTTAAAACAATGTAAACTTTCATGTTTGATTAATAAAACGAAACTTCAATTGCCATGGATTTGAAACAATTAATTCTGTTACAACACTCCCCGATGTTTCCGCCACGTTTCGTTGTCTCACGTGGTCGGGGTGTGACAGAAAAGTTGGTATCAGAGCTAATGGTTATAGGGAATTAGGTTATTAGTAATACTTTGACCTAGTCTATAACCTTCCTAGGACCCTAACGCGAGTTTACTTGCGTTTAGTCATAAAACAATACTGTATCCTTGGGCGACAACCACAACAAGAACATAAATTTCGAAACCGCTTTGAAAATTAATCATCTGTTCTTGGATGATTGATTGCTAGGTTTTGAACCCTTTATTGTAAGGTTTTGAACCCTCTGTTACAAGGTTTTGAACCCCTTTGAGTTTTCAAAACTCTCGTCAAAGTTTTGGGTCCTAAATAGTGTGAACACGTGCAAACTGGAAGAGTGGATGCCTGTACCCTGGGTTTTCTGTCTAAGGCTAGAGTGTTCGTACAAATCCACATAATCGGACCAGTCACTCTTACCTGGGAACTCTTGGGGTGAGTGTCCACTTATAGGCGAGCATGTCTTTGCGATACATTATGAGGATCTATTTGCTTTGACTCAGCCTTTGTGTTGTTTGTTTGCTTCGTGGATCAAACAAATGACCATCACCCATGATTTTGGTCGGTAATTGTAACATCCTATTCTTACCCAATGCCATTTCATTTGTTTTCTCTCTTGTTTCCCCTTTTAGAATGCCTCCACGACGCGAAAATCCGGTATCTATTGAAGAGCTGGCAGCTGTCATTACACAGCAAATGATTGCTGCAATCCCGAACATCGTTGCTCAATGTCACCAAGCTCTCAACAACAATAATGCCCTCTGCAACTTCAAGACGTTCAACTCGGCTAAGCCATCAAAGTTTTCTGGGTCTCAAGGAGCGACTGCACTTCTGTAATGGTTCGAGAGTCTAGAGAGTACCTTCAGGCATGTTCAATGTCCAAACGAGCGAAAGGTAGATTTCGCATCTAGTGTCTTTGAGAAACGAGCTTTGACGTGGTGGAACGGTGTGGTGAGAGATAGGGGTGCCGAAGTGGCACTGGCTCAAACGTGGGAAGAACTTAGAGCACTGATGATGAAGGAATTCTGTCCTCGTCACGAGATCAGGGCCTTGGAAAGGGAATTCGACGATCTTAAGCAAGACAGCGGTGAACATCGAGCCTACACTGATCGATATGAGGAGTTGAGCCTGTTGTGTCCTACTATGGTTACGCCTTTGGATAAGGCGATCGAAAAATACATTGATGGTCTCCCTGACTCGGTTCAGGACATTGTTACTGGTAGTAACCCCACTATGGTTAGGCAGGCCATTGAGCTAGCTGCAACCTTGACGGAATCTCAGATCAGAAAGAACAAACTTTTTCGGAAAGGCGACAAGAAACAAGCAGCAAATGTTCAGGAGGAAACCAAGGAAAGCAAAACAGAACCTTCTAAGAAGCGTAAGGCTTCGCAGAATTTTGCGATTGCTGCTCAACCCAACCAAAATACCCGCAACCAACCAACTCAACCTCCTGCAAGGAAACCTTATGCCGGTACTGCACCGATATGCAATAAATGTAATGCACACCACTTAGCTCACCTACAGTGTCGTTTATGTGCATCATGTGGGCGATTCGGTTACCTGGCAAATGCTTGTCGATTTACCCCATACCAAGGTGGTCTAAATCAACCTCAAGAAAATCCTGCTCAAGCTCGTTGTCCACCAGGTCCTTGCTTCAACTGTGGCGAGATGGGCCATTTCCGAAGAAATTGCCCAAAGATTGCTAATGCGAATCCAGCGCAGGGATGAGCATCGGACCAACTAGAAGACAATGTTGTTTAGAAATAATCAAGCCTTATGTATTATTTTCTTTTGTTGTCAAGGTCCATGAAACAGTTGTTGTTGTTCATAAATAAATCTTTTTATTTTACATTACAATGTACAAATGTGATGGCATGTATAAACAACGTATCCCCTACAATACCGACAATCAAGGAGCCGTATTCCTTGAAGAACAGATTACCCCCCAAAATCTTTCCATTTTATAATCTCTTGCGATTTCCCACAAAAATCCTAAGTACCCGTTTCTTCCAAGGAAACGAAGTACAAGGCGCAAGTTGCAACTCTGTACGAATACCCAAAGTACGACTATAAATTCTTAATAGGGTACCTAAGGGTATTTCTGTATATTCTAAAATTATTGTACCTTAATTCGAATATTGCGTTTTCTTGAAAACGAAATCAAATTTTTGGTAGATCATTCTATCTTTATAGATAGATTCTTGAAAATGTTTAAAGTACCAAATGAAATCCACGGAATGGATTCCTAGTGTGCTTCAAATACATGTACGCAATCAACAAAACAAATTAACAAATTAAAGATCTAGATAAACAAATTTTTTTTTTGGGTAAAGGGTTACCCCGATGATTTTTATTACATATCAAAAACAACCAAGTAGAAGGCTGAAAATACCCTCTAGTTCTCTTAGTGGCATACCACTAAAGAGTGCAACAAAAAGAAACCAAGGACAAAACCAATTACATCAAAAACAAATAAAACATTTGTCTTCAATCTTCATCCAAGAAATCTTCCTTATCCATCTTCCACTCTTCCAAAAAACACTTAACATTAGCCGTTTGTTTATACTTGAAAGAGATTAACTTAGCTCGGACTGTGCTGATTATGTGATCCGCCACCTTTTCTGGAGGTCTCAATCGGTTATTAAAAAATTTGGAGTTTCGTTCACTCCAAATAGCATAAGCTGCAGCCGCAACCACCAATCTACCAGCAACAGCCATAACTGACTTCGACTTAGCAGCTCTAGATAAACAATTTTGCGGTTGTGTGACTATGTGTATATGCATTTTGCGTTTTCTTTTATGTATTTTTGTGTTTTTGTATACTCTGGATATTCGTTATCCAAATCCTCATAGAATCTTTCTTATCTTCATATGAAGGATTCGTAGTAGGATATTCAAAAAGGTACTATCTTAAATCCTTAATGGACTTCTACGTTGTAGTTAAGTCCCTTGGATTATAAAGTACCATTCCAAAGTTTAAAGACATCCTTCGTCGATGTAGTTAAATATATCATGTGTTGATATAGTTAAATAGGCCCTCTGGTGGTCTAGTTAAAGAGATCCTTCGTCGATCTAAGTTAAAGAGATTGGTTCGACAATCTAGTTAAATATATCATGCGTTGATATAGTTAAAGAGGTCCTCTGGTGGTCTAGTTAAAGAGATCCTTCGTGGACCTAGTTAAATAGATTGGTTCGGCAATCTAGTTAAAGATATCATGTGTTTATGTAGTTAAATAGGCCCTCGGGTGGTCTAGTTCAAGAGATTATTCGTTGATCTAATCCTTTGGTGACCTAGTTAAAAAGACTCTATGGCAGTTTGGGTAAAATTGGTCCCCTACTACTACCCTTAGAAAGGAAGATATCAAGAAAGTTGCAGTTTGGGTAAAATTGCATGATGTTCCTCTTGCAGCTTACACCAATGATGGTTTGAGCATGTTGGCCTCAAAAATTGGTTCTCCTATGTTGCTTGATTCCTATACAGCTTCTATGTGTTCTGAAAATTGGGGTAGGAGTTCTTTTGCAAGGGCTCTTATTGAAGTTTCAGCTGAACATGGATTCAAGGAGGTGATATCTATGGCTATTCCTGATTTGGATGGTGAGAATTATGTTACGGAAAAGGTTAAGGTGGAGTATGAGTGGAAGCCTCCGAGATGTGCTCATTGTTGTGTCTTTGGTCATGATAGTGGTGATTGTCCTAAACAGGTTGTTCCTACTCCTAAACCCCATCCTAAAGCACCTATAGTAGATGGGGATGGTTACATTGAGGTTACGAATAGGAAAGCGGGTAGGAAAAGTGGGGTTCCGGTTAATACTCAAAAACCAAAATTTGAATATAAACCGTTGAATTACAGGAAAATGGTTGGGAATACATCTTCTTCTACTAATATGAAGGGTGGAAAAGGTTCAATTCAGACTCACAACCCTTTTAGTGCGCTTAACTCTGGAACAAACAGAACAATGGGGCAGCATAGTAGTGAAGATCTGGATGATGATGAAGTTGAGGTAGTGTATGATGAAACTTTGGGCGTTCAGAAGCCGGAAACTCCAGGGGCAAGCACCTCTACTACAAAGGTCTCCAATGGATAGACTCTTTTTATTTCGTGTGAAGGGGCTGGCTGTTTGGGGCAACTTCATCTTTGATGATGGCGGATGAGGGTTTATTTTGTTTTGGTTTGTCGTGTCTACTTGATATTTTTTCATGATGTATAGTAGGCTAGGTTATGGGGTGTCATAGGTTGTTTGGTTTGTTTGGTTTACATATATGGGGCATGTCCTGTATATGAACTAGTGGGGAACACATTCTCACTACTTGTACTTAATTGCGGTTGTTTTAATAGAATCACCGGGGTAACCCTTTACCCAAAAAAAAAGACTCTATGGCAGTCAACTTAAATCACCATAGGATTATTCGTTTGATTTTTTTTCCCATACGCATTATGAAATGAACTGTGCGGACTGTGCAAGGAAATACGTAATTATGGAGGCCTACATAATTATGGAATTCAGTGCACAGAAACCACATGAAGTTTTGTCATGTGTTAAGACCTACAGTGACAAGAGTAATGATACGGGAGAAGTCTTGGACTTTGACCAATGCCATTTATCCATACACTCCCCAATACTGATCTCAATCACATACCAAGTTTCCTATGATGAGGCTTCATAAGAAACATTTTTTTTCAGCCCGTAGTTCGAAACTCCATGTTTTGTTACTACAAGGACTTCACTTTGAGGGTTGACATTTTCGCTAAGAATCCTAACATGGCCCAGATTTTTACTTAAGGGTTCAATGGATTTGTCTGAAAGCGAAACCGTCACAGCTGTCTTCAGAAGTTTCCTCTAAAACTAAATTTCGGGACGAAATTTCCTAAAGTAGGGGAGACTGTGACACCTGTGTCACTTCAACCATCAAACAAATTCCAAACCAATGAAATATTGTATTTCATACTTGGACATAACCAGTTTAATGCAACGAACACTCCGGAATATTGTATTTCAACCATCAAGCTTTAAATCGCTTTCTGGAGGGTTATACGCGCTCTGATGCGTAGACATAACCAGTTTAATGCAACGAACACTCCGGAATAGTGAAATAGGCTTAACATACCTTAAATAACCTTTACATAACTTAGAAATAAGTTTTGAAGGCTTTGGTATGGCAAAATCGAGTTAAATCGCTTACAGGGACTAAAGTTGACAAACTGCGAAAGTATGCCAATTTGAACTGTAACAGACATTCCGAAACATGACCATAAGTTAAACATACCATAAATATCCTTTACATAGCTTAGAAATAGGCTTTGAGGTGTTCGGTGTGCTAAAATAAACTTTTGGGTCATTCAGGGACTAAAAGCGTCAAAAAGTGCACAAGTTTGCATTTTCGCACATAACTTACGTTCTGAATACATCCGGACATCCAAAAATTTATGTAAGCACTAAAACATTTTATTTTAGTGTTTGGCATAAGAAAAATCCATTCGTCGCGTCATTTGGATCGTTTTTCGCGCTTATGCGCATTCCGTCGTAATTAAGCGAACATCCCGATTGTACGGCCAAACGAACCGACATCCGAGATATTTTGAGCACATTTTAAGTTACCTATACTTTAACTTCATTTTAGAGCTTTGAAATGGGGTTAACGGGCCTTAAACGTGTCGGAAATGGCCTTATTACACAATAGGGACCAAAACTGCCAAAAATCAAACTTTCTGGTCTGCAAGGTGCTTGCGCACCTCAACACAAAACACGTTACGGTGCGCAAGCAGGGGTCAGATGCAACAACTTGTTTTTAACAGCCTGTTTCCAGCCCTTAATCACCCCAAAGGCCAAGGCCACTTGTCAATAACTTGTGGTAGGTGCAAAATGCCGGATTCACATGAACATTTGTTTTTTGAATGTTCGTTTTCTATGCAAGTTTGGTCTTCTATTAAGTCTATGGCTGGTATTCAACTGGGGTCCAATAAGTGGGATGAGATTGTTGACTGGCTGGTTTCAGTTCCTGCTAAGAAGTCTATGCGAAGTGTGATTGGTCGGTTACTTCTGGCGGCTACAGCGTACTTCATTTGGCAAGAGCGTAATCAGAGGTTATTTAAATCGAAGAAAAGACCAGTTGCAGTGGTGTGTGAGTCGATTGTTGCTACTGTTCGTTTGAAATTAGCTTCGGTAAAAGTCAAGAGCTCTACGGCTGGGATGAGCTTGCTGGAGAGATGGAATGTGCCAATCATGTAGTTTCCTAGTTTTGTATCTCTAGTTTTCTAGAGTTGTGATGGTTGTTATTTGTGGTTAGCTGTTTGCTTGTTAACACTTCCTGGCATGTCAGGATAGTGAATTAGTGAGGACTCTCCTTACTACTTGTATTTTTTTGGTTTGTGATATATGAAATTTACCGGGGTAACCCTTTACCCAAAAAAAACATTCCGACAAGTGTACGGGTGAGATCAAGGCACGATATTCAAGAAACGATCCTAACGGTGGTCCATTTCCTATAAATACCCACCACATTTTCACCTCATTCCTCACAAATCTGATCAAAAGTGCTCTAATTTGAAGCCAATCACTTCATACCTGAGCTACTCGATCAAGATTTACTAGCGGGGACCCTTTGTAAGTGTTCCTTTGTTCTTTTATCGCTTTTCTAGCCTGAAAGTCGAACTATGTTTGACTTTCTGCGTTGACCAGTTTATAGTCAACACGAAGTTCGTTTGAACTTCATAATGTGAGCGTGATCACGATGGTTATAGTCCCTAGTGACTATACCTACTGATTACCACGTTATCTAGGCTCAGTGACGATTCGTAGTTTCGGCCAAAATGTGTATTCTTGCGTATTTTGTAACCAAACTACTCTTAGGTATCAAAACCGTTTGTTTTGATACCAAACCTGTTTTCTAAACTTAGTTAAGCATGTTTTAACATGCTTAGCTCGTCACTTTTAGTTTAGTGCTTATATAGGGTCGTAAAGGTAAGCGATCTAAACAATCGCTTATACTTTCGAACCCGACCCATTTGGTCGATCATTAGGATCCGACCAAATACATTAGGTGACCATAGTATATAGGGAATAACCTTCCGAGGTTATACCTTATGGTCGCTTCGTTTAAGTAGTTGTATGATAGGAAGTTTATATGCCTTAGGTAAATTACCAAAATGCCCTTTTTACGCCAAAATTCATTTTAAGCACATGTAACATAACTTTTGGTATCTAAACTGATTTAGTAACAATATTAGACATGTTAAGGCATAATTTACTTGTCATAGGACTTGTTAGGCGTTCCGAACGCGTTTCACGCGAACGACTCGTTAAAGTAGCATAAGCTATCTAAATGGGTCGTAATGGGTCGAAAGCACTTAGGTTAGGTTCCGATTTAGTATGTAGGCTTTGTTAAACCATATTACATGAGTTCCCATACTCATTTGGTTTACAAGCCCTCATTCTACCTGATCCTCCGATTTAGGTCCGGTTAATTAACATAGTTACCTATATTAGGTGCCGTTTGATTCCGTGATCTCTAGCATTGCTTGGTGGTTATCTTAGGACTTCTGAGCAATCTCAAGTGAGTACATAGACCCCTCTTTTACCGTTTTCCAAACGTTTTGGGGTTGAACACGTGTGCCTACTTGTTACTTTCATGCTTTCACATCATATACCTGCTATGTTCATTAGTACATTTATAGTACATGATTTCATTACATTTTATGCTATGTATGCCCATTGTGTGCGTACTTAGTACATTGCCTTACATTACATGCTTTGTATGCCCATTGTGTGCGTACTTAGTACATTGACTTACATAACATGCTATGTATGCCCATTGTGTGCGTACTTAGTACATTGCCTTACATTACATGCTATGTATGCCCATTGTGTGCGTACTTAGTACATTGTTTTACATTACATTTTATGCTATCTATGCCCATTGTGTGCGTACTTAGTACATTGTTATACATTACACTTTATGCTATGTATGTCTTTTGTTGCATACTTAGTACATTTGTTATTCATCACATGCTTACATTTTGGATACACATTACATGATTTACATTAGACATGAACATTTTACTTTGGTAGTTTGGTTTGAGTAAGTGATTAAGTAACGAGGCGTGTGTAATATGATACAAGCATGGTGGATACGCCGCTGGTACTTCCTATATATAAGTGTTTGTATGGTATTACATATCGTAGCGTTATTTGAATCATTTCAGTTTGAGACATATAACATTTTATACAAATAACATACTTTTCACAAGACATTGATTTACAAACAACTTATCTTATACAAACTCATCTTACATGGTTATTCATTTAACCATACATTATTCTCCTATTTATACATATCATCTGATCTTATCATTTTTCAAATGATTTACAAGACAAAGCAAATTACAAGGTTCATGACTAAACATTTTCTCAAACATAAGTCATGAATCCTATTTTCTCAAAACCTATGTATCTCACAGGCATTTTTATGCTGACGTACCTATTTTCACATGTGTTTTCAGGAGATGATGCATAGGACTTATCAAGACATACTTAGGCGGACCTGTGCCTTAGTAACTTAAAACGAGACAAGAACTAGTTAATTTATGTTATGTACTCTTTGGTTCTTGTTTAAAATAATGTAAACTTTCATGTTTGATTAATAAAACGAAACTTCAATTGCCATGGATTTGAAACAATTAATTCTGTTACAACACTCCCCGATGTTTCCGCCACGTTTCGTTGTCTCACGTGGTCGGGGTGTGACATTCCCACAAGCCAAACATTACTCATATACCTTGCCAGGTGGGCCTTCATGTCCGACCACCAGTACAAGATTCATAGACCCTATTATCTCTCATCAAAACTCAGACGACTGGAATATCGTGGCCGGTGTGCTTTGCTCAACACAAATTCCCTAAAGTTGCCGTATAATGAGATCCACGTTCGTTCCACGAGGTAGCGAGTATCTTCTGTCCTGCCAAGGTTGCTTCTCCATGACCCACATGGGTTCAATTGGAAAATCCTCTTCCTGCAGTTCTCCAGTTTGAACAGGGCGAGTCGGATCAGGTAATTTAGAGTCGATAGTGAGCTGCAAAGCTCGTGCACGTTCAAGTTTCATAGTTGTAATCACCAAAAAGTTCCCTCCAGCGATGCCATTAACTGAATTAGCTCTGTCGAAGCCAAGGTACATGGGAGGCCCTTGTGATCGGTCTAAATAACGCACCTGGTACCATCAAAGTAATGCCTCCATCTAAAATCCCAAGACCACAGTTTTCACCGCCAGTTGTGTGTCGTGCGGTTCCTCCTTGTAACTCCATCACGTAAGTCATCACTCTCTAGTGTTGCATCGGTGTGTAACTGGGACTCTGATTCGGACCATCATGGCATACCACTAAATCACCCGCACCCTCGGGTAAAGACGATGCTCAGTGCATTGCAGAGTTGGAATTCGAAAGCTGAAATGACGTCCTCCTGTTTCGTCTTTCACGAACACAGCACCCTGCTGTGCTAAAGAGATTTAAGCTGTGCGACCTTCGAAAATCATGTGAATAAGCTGCGATAGTATCTAGCGAAACCAAGGAATTGCTGCATCCCCGAAGGAATCTTTGGTGTCGATCAGTTTCTAACAAAATGGATCTTTAGCAAGATCCACGTGTGTTCCCACTTCGTTGGTTACATGCCCAAAATGTATCTCTCGAATACAGATGTTACATTTTACAAGACTTCACATGGAATGGCTCCTCCCTCAGGAGCTCTAAATTAAGATACAGATGTCGTCCAGCACGTCGTCAATAAGCATAGCCGATTCATGTGATCCATACAACTGCTAATGGGATGATTAGCCCAAAAGTCATGGAATACAAAGTCACAATAGCCGTACTGCGTTCTATATGCTGTTGTAGGAATCATTTTTCCCTTGGACTTCCAACTGATGAGTTCGTTCGTTAGTCGACCCTCGAATAGGAGTTTAACCCTCGCAGCTGGTCAACAGGTTGCCAATACATGGTCGAGGCAAACGGTTCTTGGCTGTCACCTTGCTGAGTTCTCGATAGTTAGTACACATGTCCAACGACAAGGCTTATCTTTACGGATATAATCGGGGCTCCCCAGAGCGAAAACTAGATCCGACGAAACTCCTGTCCCACAGTTCCTGTAGTTGATTTTACAGTTCTTTCAACCCTCCTGGCGCAAGACTGTAAGAGGTACGAAGAATCATGGCTGCCTCTGGCGCGGGATCAAACTGAGAGTCCATCTAGCAGTTGTGGAAGTAAACCTGAAAGTTCCTCGAGTAGCTCACCGAAAGAAATCACGAACAGTTGTTGGATCCTCGATCCTCTTTTCCTTGGCTTTAACATTGGTACGAGTGCCAACATAGCGGACTAATCCCTCCGTAGACACTTCTGGGCATTCATTGCTGATATGATGCTACCCTTTACACCACTCTGACACATCAAAGTATAAAGCGACGCAAAATTTCCTTCCCACAGGGCATATCTACGAGATGTATGGATAACCAATCTACACAACTACAGCATCGAAGTCATCAAGGATAGCAGAAGGAAGGTCGATGTCGAACACTTGTCCCACAAGGTCGAGTTTGCATCCCAACGAACATATAAAGTTTCAATTGACTTGTCGTCAGTCGATTCGTTATCAAGAACGTGCAGGCCACCATGCTGTTGTATTCCTGGTGTCGCCCACGCCAATCCTAAATGGCCCTCCATGAGCATCATTTCCAGTGTTGTTGCTATTGTTACGAGGATTTCCAGTGCTGCTGTCGTTTCCTTGGTTGTTATCGTCTTGATTCAACAATGGGCGATCCATGCCGTAGGCACCTTCATTTCCCTACTATAGACTACAATTACGAGTGCCTTGATGTTGCCGTGACTGTTGCCTCTACTGTTGTTGCTTGAAACGGAGCCCTACGATCTCTCACCAACCTGGTCCATCATAACACATTCCGTGCCGCGACCTAAGGCGCCGCTCATTGCACTGGCAGTTATACATTCCTTTCTACAGTCCATTGTCATCGTGTATATCCCGTTTGGTTTGTATGAGTTGAATCCCATAAGTCGCTAACTAGGGTGAATGATCCATTTGAAGCCGATTCGCTAGTGTTCGTTGCCAGTAATCAGGGTCATCCAACTACTGAGGTCGGTAAAGTACTGCACTCATTCTCTTGTCCATCGAGGTTGCAAGTTGCTTGAGTACTACACGGTTTTTTGCGAGAGTATTGCAGAAGGGATCACGCTTCGAGATTTAGGGCGTCAAAATATGAGTTCCAGCAAACAAGAGGGGTGAGGAAGATATAGGCCAATCATTGACGCTGCAACATCCACTCAGGGACGTTCGTACAAGCACCTAACATTCTACACAGTTCTCTAGGCGTTCAGATGGGTGTTCAGGTAATACTCAATAACATCGAGATTCGTAATGATTCAGAGAGGAGTGAAAAGATCACGTTTCTAGTAAGGGACAACTACTGTTCTGACTCTTTTTTTATTGTGTAAGGGTTACCCCGGTAAAAAAATTTATTTCACACAACCACATAAAACAAGTGAGGGCCTATCATGAACCCCCAATTCTCAAATATGACATGCCACATTTGAGTTCAACAAGCTACAAATGCAAACAAAGAAAACCAAACACACAGGACTAAACTATACTAAAACACACGACAAACAAACACTTAGCCGCAGTTATCATCATCCATCAACAACCCGCGAGGTAAGCTCCATAAGTGCAAAACTCTCATCGCCTGAACTGGTCTCTTGAACTTCATAGAATGTAACTTCCTCCGGACAGTGTTCAGAATCACCTCTACTAGCTGCCTTTCATTCCTCTTCTTACTAAAGAACAACCGCTGGTTTCGCTCTTGCCATACAAAATAGACCGCTGCACCAAACACTAGACGTCCAACAATATGAATAACCTTCTTCGAATCCGCATGCTGAATTAAGTGATCATAAATCGCGTCCCAAGAGGAGTCCATAGTTCCCATATCCACTTTATCTCTAACACCATGCCATACCTGAGAAGCGTACGAACAATCAAAGAAAAGATGCTCATGAGAATCTGGGCCAGACGTACACAAGGAGCAGCACATGAGATTGAAGTTCATATTCCCCGAGGAACACAATTTCCTCATAACATCCTGTGTCTTTAGTTTCTTGTTTATAAGCAGCCACAAGACAAACGAATGCCGAGGAATAGCTTGAGAAAACCACACGATATTGGCCCAAGGAACCGCATTCTGACTAAGCCGAATCTCCTCCCATACCATCGAAGTTCCATAGTCTACAACTGAGCCCGAACTGGATCTCCACACCACCCTATCCTGCATATTAGGCTTCAAGTTAATAGCCCTCTTGTTTTGTAAACCCGGAAATCGCTGAACCCAAGCATTCGGCCACCTCCATCCTCCAAATTCCCACAACTCAGCAGCCTTAGTTTGAATACCAAACCCGGCATTAGCTATCATCCTAGGAGTCAGAAAGGAAATCAACGGACAAGCATCATCCCAGATATCAAACCACGCAAGAGTTTTATTACCATCACCAATTTCCGTCCATATATGCTTTCGAATAATTGGTCGAAGCTGCAACATTTTCCTCCAGCTCCACAGCACATTATTTTTGACCGGAATATCTCAGAAACTCTTATCACGTAAATGATACAAATGAATCCATTTAACCCACAAGGATTCTCTACATGTTAAGATACTCCAAACATGCGAGACAATGAGAGCATTATTCATATCCAAGACCCTGCGAATACCCAAACCTCCTTCCTGTTTCGGGAAGCAAACTTTACTCCACTTAACTTTAGCTTTTCCTATAATACTATTGCCCCGAGCCCAAAGAAAACGTCTCATCTTTTCCTCTAGCTCAATTATAACACGCTTTGGTAAGATAAAGACCGAAGCCCAGTATATATGCATAGATGATAAAACTGACCGGATTAGCTGGAGCCGCCCTGCAAAGGACAAGCTCTTCGCTTTCCAATCTGTAATTTTTGCCTCCATATTCTCAACTATCCGCATGCAGTCACTGTACACGAGTCTTGTTGTAATGAGCGGAACCCCTAGATAGCGAACTGGCGGGGTACCCTCTTCAAAAGGCATGAAGCTACGGATGAGGCCCTTCACACTATTCAAGACATTTGCAAAGTAAACAATGCTTTTGGTCATGCTTGGGACCAACCCCGACATGCTCTTGAAAAGATTTAAAGAATCCATAATGACCTTAGCCGAATTCTTTTCCCCTCTCGCAAACATAAAGAGATCATCAGCAAAACACAAATTTATAATTCTTTGCTTTTCACATTTATTGTGAAATCTGAACTCCAACGACAAGTCAACTTGTTTTTGCAAGATTAAGGTTAGAACCTCCATAACCAACGTAAACAGGTACGGAGATATCGGATCACCTTGCCGCAACCCCCTTTTCCCTTAAAATATCCATAAAGGTTACCATTCAATCCCACAGAGAACGAGGTAGTCGAGACACAAACCATAATCCAACTAACCATCTTCGAATGAAAACCAAATCCCATTAGAATCTGCTTCAAGAAATTCCAATCTACCGTATCATAAGCCTTCTGAATATCCACCTTAAACGCACACCTCGGTGGCCCATGATTTCTGTGATAATTATGCATTAATTCCTGGGTTAGGAGGATATTATCAGAAATCCTCCTACCTGGAACAAAAGCTGATTGGTTAATGTTCACAATGTCTGCCAAACCCTCTTTAATCCGATTCATGACTATTTTACTAATACATTTATATAATGTATTACAGCATGAAATAGGTCTATAATCCGAAATCGACGCAGGCGTGCTCACCTTCGGAATCAGCGAAATAATGGTATGATTCAGCTCACGCAAAAGTTTGCCATTAGAGAAAAAATCTTGCACAGCCGTACACACATCCTTCCCAGTAATATCCTAGGTCTTCTTAAAGAAAACCGAAGTATATCCGTCAGGGCCAGGTGCTTTATTCCCAGCAATTGAGAACATAGCTCTCTTTATTTCTTCTTCCATCACCACACGAACGCTTTGTCAGAAGATAAAACATTCCGAAATAAATCTGGAGTCGGATGCAAAGAAATATTACCCACCGTACCAAAAAAATTTGTGTAATGGTCAACCATGACCTGAGAAACTGATCCCCCCTCATGCAGCATTTGTGACAACTCGTATTTCCGACATTCTTTATTCGCATTTAATACACGTTGACTTTGACTATATAGTTGTGTTATGATAAAACCTAGTGTGTTTGCATGGTTATGTGTGATTGTACAACATGTGTACTGTTTGTAAAACTTAAACTGTTAAACCATATAAGAATCCGACGAAACACAAGTGAGATTCGCCAAGATCGATCTCGACGAAACAGATCAGTTTCGTCAACACCTTCTCGACGAAACAGGCTGTTTCACCGAGCCCAGTTTCGCCAAAAGCCCAGTACGGCCCAGAATGTTATTTTCACGAATATTTACGTGAAACGGGTTCAGTTTCACACCCTAAGCAATCAGAAAAACCCTAGAACACTCTCCCTTCTGTGCGACAGCCACAACCATCGTTCACCATCACCCCTAGCTCTCGAATCCTTGTTTCTTCATCTTGAATCGGTTAGTGTGTGTTTGTTAATCGATTCCATGTTTCTGTTATATCACGATTCTTGCTTGTGTATATGATTGATGTGTGTTACTGCTGTGATAAGAGTATGATTATGATGTTATAGATTTTGATATGTATGATGTAGTAGGATGTATATAAAATGCTATGCGAAACTTAATACAATCGAGTGCTCGGTTCTGGATATTGTTATTATGTTCTGATTATGAATACAAGTTAGTATCTTGATAGGGTACAATGATATGATGTTGTATGTTGATATGTTATACACATAAACTAGGGTTTATGCTAGACAATGACTCTTGGATGATTGATTTATGATGATTCGATATGCACATGGATCTTCGTATGATTTCTGTTATTGATGACGGCTGCTGGAATGATTAGGGTTTATGTGTTATTCGCATCTGCTTTAACTGATGTCTGCGAAACAGACATCCGACGAAACAGGACTCTCGGCGAAACAGAATGTGTTTCGCCAAGAGTCATCGACGAATTAGAATCCTGTTTCGCCAAATAAGGCCACGACGAAACGGAATGTGTTTCGTCAATTTGTGTTTCGCCGAAAGTGTGTTTCGCCAACTTATGTGTTTCGTCATTATGTGTGTTTCGCCGAACAGTTAATCTGTATAGTAACTTGAGTTAATTCTGTTAAGTGTTAACTGGAATATTTAATTGCTGTTAAGTGTAACCATCTTGTATACGATTGTGAATACGTGCTACATGTTTATACGTGAACAACATGAACACAAACTGATTATGTATACATGCATACTCTAGGACGTGATTGATTTTACTTTGAGCACATACTTAGCATACCGAGCAAACCCAAGGTGAGTTCACACAGCCAAGGCATGGGGTTCCCGGGTGGGAATGGAATTTGATGAATCATTGTGTATACTCATAAGGTAGAACCTAATGATAAGATACGACTAGACTAGTAACACTTATTGAACTGATCTTCGCACACCTGCCAAGGGTTGGCCGCGATATTATGACTGACTTCGCACACCTGCCATAGGAAGGCCGCGAACTAAATTTACAAATCTTCGCACACCTGCCTGGGAGGCCGTGATACAAATAAACCTAGTCTAGAATATTTGGGAAAAACATCCCCTGATATCTTCGCACACCTGCCTGGGAGGCCGCGATGGGAACTAATACGAAACATTGTAACAAACGAACATACTACTACTCACGCTATACTATTACTGAACTATTAACTGTGAACTCGCTCAACTAGTTGTTGACTCTCTCTTGCATGCCTTGCAGGACCTTAGGTACATATGGAGCTTGCACAGGGAGGAGCAGGTCGTTGTGGGACATGGATCGATGATGCCATGTTATCTATTTAAACATTTGAACTTACGATTTACATTGGGTTTATATACTTATGCTTCCGCTACACACTTGTTGATGTTTGGTTTTGAAAACACCTTTCGTATTGATGAATGAATTTTTGGTATTTATTTATATGTTCAATATGATTGGTGGCTTGATCCTGGTCAGTCACGCCTCCAAGCAGTGATACTCCGCGTGTGGATTTTGGGGGTGTGACAGCATTCCATTCCCATCTCGAATAGAAAAAATGGGACTTCGATGATTTTTAGTTTTGACAACATTATGAAAATATCTAGAGTTCGAATCCCCAACCGCAAGCCAATCAACCTTGGATTTTTGTTTCAGAAACAACCCTTCATCTCGCACCGCATCCTTGTATTGTTGAAGTAATGGGCCATGTTGACTAATTAATTCTCCATTTAGAGGGTCCCCATCAATACCAAACTGGCATTCATCTAACTCTTTCCGCAAATTAATCACATTCTGATGCAAATTGCCTTGTTTTTTTTGGGTAAAGGGTTACCCCGGAGATTTTATAACATTCAAAAAAACCAAGAAGGGAGGCTAACAAAACCCGCCTAGTTCTCTTAGAGACATACCGATAAAGAGTAAACAAGAAACAACCAAATAAAAACAACCAATTCTAGCACAAAACAAAAACTAGAAACATAGGTCTTCAATCTTCAAGGAGATCTTCCTTGTCCAGTGTGACACCTGTGTCACTTCAACCATGAAACAAATGCCAAACCAATGAAATATTGTATTTCATACTTGGGATTTGTAAAAATATGTGTATCGTTTGCACATATCTACTCTTGTTCGATTTTAAGCTTAAAATCGCTTTCTGGAGGGTTATACGCGCTCTGATGCGTAAATATAACCAGATTAATCCAACGAACACTCTGGAATAGTGAAATAGGCTTAACAAACCTTAAATAACCTTTACATAACTTAGAAATAAGTTTTAAAGGCTTTGGTATGGCAAAAACAAGTTAATTCGCTTACAGGGACTAAACTTGACAAACTGCGAAAGTATGCCAATTTGAACAGTAACGGACATTCTGGAACATGACCATAAGTTAAACACACCTTAAATATCCTTTATATAGCTTAGAAATAGGCTTTGAGGGGTTCGGTGTGCCAAAATAAACTTTTGGGTCATTCAGGGACTAAAAGTGTCAAAAAATGCATAAGTTTGCACTTTCGCGCATAACTTACGTTCTGAATACATCCGGACATCCAAAAATTTATGTAAGCACTAAAATATTTTATTTTAGTGTTTGGCATAAGAAAAATCCATTCGTCACGCCATTTGGATCGTTTTTTGCGCTTATGTGCATTCCGTCGTAATTAACCGAACAACGCAATCGTACGGCCGAACGAACCGACATCCGAGATATTTTTGAGCACATTTTAAGTTCCCTATACTTTAACTTCATTTTAGAGCTTTGAAATGGGGTTAACGGGCCTTAAACATGTCGAAAATAGCTCAAAACACTAACAGGGACCAAAAGTGTAAATCTGGGAAAGTAGTCCCTTGCGCACCTCAACACTCTGAGTGTTGCAGTGCGCAAGCTGGGGCCAGATGCAGCAAATCATTTTTGGCTGCTGTTATCAGCCCTTAAACACTCCCCAAAGGCCAAGTGCCACATGTTAATCTCTTGTGGTGGGCAAAATCAGTTACCACAACATTCCGACAAGTGTACGGGCGAGATCATTCCCTCTTCTCCAAGAAATGATCCTAACGGTGAACCGAAATCTATAAATACCCAACCCCCTTCATTGCAAAACCCACTTGATATCTGAGATTTCTCTAAGTTGGGGTGTTTCATCACTTCATACCTGAGAATACTTGGGTTATCAATCTTTCGGGGACCCTTCGTAAGTATTCCTTCGATCTTTTATTGCTTTTCGAGTCCGAAAGTTAAACTTTGTTTGACTTTCTGCATTGACCAGTTTATGGTCAATGCGAAGTTCGTTTGAACTTCGCAACGTGAGTGTAATCACAATGGTTATACTCCCTTGTGACTGTGCCTACTGATTACCACGTTCTCTAGGGTCGTAAGGGTAAGCGATCTAATAAATCGCTTATACCTTCGAACCCGACCCGTTTGGTCGATCATTAGGATCCGACCAAGCACATTAGGTGACCATAGTATATAGGGAATAACCTTCCGAGGTTATACCTTATGGTCACTGTCACACCCCGACCGCGTATAACATGCAACCGCGGCGGAAACGTCGGGGAGTGTTGTAACAGAATTAATTGTTTCATAACCATGGCATTCAAAGTTGTATTTTATTTATCAACATAAGAGTTTCATTGTCTTTAAACAGGAAATAAAGAGTTCATAACATAATTAAACTAAGTCTATCTCCGTTTTATGTCTCTAAGGCACAGATCCGCCCTAGTGTCACGATCATCATCTTACGGAAAAGCTCCTAAAAACACATGTGAAAATAGGTACGTCAACATAAAAATGCCTGTGAGATACATAGGTTTTGTGAAAATAGGATTCATGACTTATAAGTTTAGGAAAAATTGTTTAATAACAGTCAGTCATGAACCTTGTAAGTTGTTTTGTTTTGTAATCATTAAAAAGCAATGATATGTATAAATAAGAGAATAATGTAAGGTTAAATGAATAACCAAGTAAAAATGCGTTTGTATAAGATAAGTTGTTTTGTAAATCAACGTCTTGTGAAAATAAGTTGTTTATGTAAAATGTAATATGTCAAATATTGAAATTATTTAAATAACGTTACGATATTTAATATTATACAAACACTTATATATAGGAAGTACCAGCGGCGTATCCACCATGTTTGTATCATATTACACACGCATCGTTACTCAAATCACTTACCCAAACAACCACCAATGTAACTTGTTCATGTACAAATCAATTGTCAAGTGTTATTGTGTAAACCATATCAAAATGTCCATGTCTAATGTAAATCCCCAAATTTGTAATCAATGTCAACATGTTTATGTTTGATGTAAATCATATAATGTGTATCACAAAAATGTCATGTATGGTAAGTGAAATATATCAACTAAACCATATGTAAAATGCACAAAAACAAGGTATTGAAGTAAAACACGATTTAAATCAAAGTTATGTTTTGTGGAACAAATGCATGCTTTACTAATACAAACATTTATGCGGTATTGTGAAAATGCATACATCCAAGCCTTGAGACTGTGGCGATAAACCCTTAAACAAATTAAAGGTTTATCTAAGTTATGTATATCGAATTCGGTCATTCCTTCCAATCCACACAAACCCAGGATTTCAGGAACGGGAGTTGTCAATTCCTATGGTACCACTACCTACTAACGAACGGCGTAGCTAATGTTAATGAATGTATTGTTCCATTGTAAACAACCCAAATGTCATAACAAAATGTAAGCATGTGATGAAAACAACTGTACTAAGTACGCACACAATGGGCATACATAGCATGAAATGTAATGTAAAACAATGTACTAAGTACGCACACAATGGGCATACTTAGCATGAACACAATGAAATCATGTACTATAAATGTACTAATGAACATAGCAAGTATACGATGTGAAAGCAGGAAAGCACGAAAGTAACAAGTAGGCACATGTGTTTCACCCCAAAACAGTTTGGAAAACAGTAAAAGAGGGGTCTATGTACTCACTTGAGATTGCTCAGAAGTCCTAAGATAACCACCAAGCAATGCTAGAGATCACGGAATCAAACGGCACCTAATATAGGTAACTATGTTAATAAACCGGACCTTTATCGGAGGATCGGATAGAATGAGGGTTCGTAAACCAAACGAGTATGGAGACTCGTGTAATATGGTTTAACAAAGCCCACATACTAAAACGAAACTTAACCTAAGTGTTTGTGACCCATTACGACCCGTTTAGGTAGCTTATGCTACTTTAACGCGTCGTTCGCGTAAAACGCGTTCGGAACGCCTAACTAGTCCTATGACAAGTAAAATATGCCTTAACATGTCTAATATGGTTGTCAAATCAGTTTAGATGACAAAAGTTATGTTACATATGTTTATAACGAATTTTGGCATCAAAGGGGTATTTTGGTAATTTACCTAAGGCATATAAACTACCTATCATACAACTACTTAAACGAAGCGACCATAAGGTATAACCTCGGAAGGTTATTCCCTATATACTATGGTCACCTAATGTATTTGGTCGGATCCTAATGATCGACCAAATGGGTCGGGTTCGAAGGTATAAGTGATTTATTAGATCGCTTACCCTTACGACCCTAGACAACGTGGTAATCATTAGGCATAGTCACAAGGGACTATAACCATCGTGATTACAATCACGTTGCGAAGTTCAAACGAACTTCGCATTGACCATAAACTAGTCAATGCAGAAAGTCAAAAAAAGTTTGACTTTCGGACTCGAAAAGCAATAAAAGAACGAAGGAACACTTACGAAGGGTCCCCGAATGCTAATCTAGATCAAAATAGCTCAGGTATGAAACAAAGGTTTCAACTTAGAGCACATAAGATCAGATTCTTGTGAGGAAAAGTGAAGGGTGGAGGTGGGTATTTATAGTTTTCGGTTCACCGTTAGGATCATTTCTTGGAAAAGGGGGCACGATCTAAGCCGTACACTTGTTGGAAAGTTGTGGTAACTCATTTGCCATCCACCATAAGAGTTTAACACTTGGCACTTGGCCTTTGGATAGTGTTAAGGGCTGTTAAAATCTGAAAAAAAACGTTTTGCTGCATCTGGCCCCTACTTAAGGACCTAGTTTGGCAGATTTACAGTTTCAGTCCCTGCAACCTCAAAACTTGGCTTTCGATGCGTTTTTTTGACACGTTTAAGCCCCGTTAACCCCATTTAAAAGCTATAAAATGAAGTTAAAGTATAGGGAACTTAAAATGTGTTCAAAAATATCTCGGGTGTCGGTTCGTTTAGCCGTACGGTTACGTTGTTCGGTTAATTACGACGGAATGCGCATAAGCGCGAAAAATGATCCAAATGGCGTGACGAATGGATTTTAGTGCTTACATAAATTTTTGGATGTCCGGATGTATTCAGAACGTAAGTTATGCGCGAAAATGCAAACTTGTGCACTTTTTTGACGCTTTTAGTCCCTGAATGACCCCAAAAGTTTATTTTAGCATACCGAACCCCTCAAAGCCTATTTCTAAGCTATGTAAAGGATATTTATGGTATGTTTAACTTATGGTCATGTTTCGGAATGTTCGTTACAGTTCAAATTGGCATACTTTCGCAGTTTGTCAAGTTTAGTCCCTGTAAGCGAATTAACTTGTTTTTGCCATACCAAAGCCTTCAAAACTTATTTCTAAGTTATGTAAGGGTTGTTTAAGGTATGTTAAGTATATGTTGATGTTCCAAAGTATTTGTCGCATTAAACTGACTACGTTTACGCACCAGTTTGCGTATAAATCTCCAGAAAGCGATGTAGAGTTTGAAATTGGATAAAAGTCAAAACATGAAAAATGTAAAACACAACCAACAAACATTGGGATCAAATAACATTTTTTTATTGAAAATTGAACTGTTCATAATGATTACAAGCACAGATGTTACAGTCTCCCCTACTTGTGGAAATTTCGTCCCGAAATTTATTTAGAGGAAACTCGGGTCCACGTTTAGCTTCCCAGCGAACTTTGACCAAAGGAACGCGCTTGCGTTTGAGCCACTTGACTTCACGTTCCATGATTTCCACAGGTTTCTCAACAAATTTCAGTGTTTTGCCAACACGAATTTCGTGAAGCGGTATGTGGAGGTTCTCATCAGCTAGACACCTCTTGAGATTGGACACGTGAAAAGTTGGATGAACATTTCCAAGTTCAGGAGGTAACTCAAGTCTGTAGGCTACCTTTCCGATTCTTTCGACGATCTTGAATGGTCCAACGTATCTTGGTGCAAGTTTTCCTTTCTTTCCAAATCTGATCACACCTTTCCAAGGTGAGACCTTAAGTAATACTCGATCACCAACTTGAAATTCCAAGGGCTTGCGTTTTGGATCCGCGTAACTCTTTTGACGGCTTCTAGTTGTCTGAAGGTTATCACGAACTTTCTTGATTTTGTCAGTTGTCTCTAAAATGAGGGCAGGTCCAGTAAGTTGAGCCTCGCCGATCTCATTCCAGCAGACTGGTGAATGACATTTTCGACCATAGAGAGCCTCGAAAGGAGCCATTTTGATGCTGGTGTGATAACTGTTGTTGTAGGAGAATTCAATTAACTGAAGATGTGAGTCCCAACTACCACCAAAGTCGATCACACAAGCTCTAAGCATATCCTCCAGAGTCTGGATTGTTCTTTCAGATTGACCATCCGTTTGCGGATGATAAGCCGTGCTCAGATTAAGTTGGGTCCCCATAGCAGATTGCATGGTTCTCCAAAAATGAGAAGTGAAACGAGCATCTCTGTCAGAAATGATGTTCAAAGGAACACCATGTCGAGCTACAATTTCATCCACATAGATTTTAGCAAGTCTGTCAGTAGGAAAGTCCTCACGAATTGGTAAGAAATGTGCTGACTTAGTAAGACGATCAACAACTACCCAGATGGCATCATGACCTTTCTTTGTACGTGGAAGTTTGGTAATGAGATCCATAGTAATGTTTTCCCATTTCCAAACTGGGATCTCTGGTTGTACCAATAAACCCGAAGGACGTTGATGTTCAGCCTTAACCTTAAGACAAGTAAGGCATTTTGATACGTATAAGGCAATGTCTTTCTTCATACCAGGCCACCAATAGTGAATACGAAGATCCTTATACATCTTATCTGAGCCAAGATGAATAGAATAACGAGACTTATGGGCTTCATCCATAAGCAAGGTACGAAGATTATCTTGGCTTGGGACCCACAAACGATCCATGAAGTAATACGATCCATTGTCCTTCAGTTCCAGATCAGGTGTTATGTGATAGGGAAATTCCTTATCCATCAAACCTTGTGAAACACAAGATTGTTGGGCCTGAGAAATGCATGCTTGGATATCGGATCGAGCTTGAATAACAGATTGAACACGTACACAATGAAGCTTAGTACGTTCCTTACGACTCAATGCATCGGCTACGACATTCGCCTTACCAGGATGAATTTCGCAGTCATAGTCGTTTAGTAGCTCAACCCAACGTCGTTGCCTCATGTTGAGTTCTTTCTGGTTGAAGATATGCTGAAGACTTTTGTGGTCCATGAAAACCACACATTTTGTACCGTACAAATAGTGTCTCCAGATCTTAAGAGCGAAGACAACTGCACCCAACTCAAGATCATGAGTGGTGTAGTTCTTCTCATGTATCTTCAACTGCCTCGATGCATATGCTATGAATTTGTTCCTTTGCATCAGGACACAGCCAAGACCCAATTTAGATGCATCGCAATAAACGACGAAATCATCATTGCCCTCAGGCAAAGTTAGAACAGGCGCGTCGCAAAGCTTCCTCTTCAAGTGTTGAAAAGCTTCCTCTTGTTTGAATCCCCAGTCAAAGGGTTTGTTCTTCTGAGTTAGAGCAGTTAGAGGAACTGCAATCTTTGAGAAGTTCTCAATGAAGCGGCGGTAATAACCCGCTAGACCAAGAAAAGAACGAACCTCAGTGGGAGTAGTAGGCGTATCCCAATCCTTAATCGCACTGATCTTGGAGGGATCTACATGAATACCTTGTTCGTTGATGATATGTCGTAAGAATTGAACTTCTTTAAGCCAGAATTCACACTTGGAGAATTTGGTGAAAAGTTGTTCTTTCTTTAGGAGTTCCAAAGTAAGACGAAGATGTTGCTCGTGATCAGCTCGCGTCTTAGAATAAATCAAGATGTCGTCAATAAAAACAATGATGAACTGATCCAAATAAGGTTTGCAGACCCTATTCATTAAGTCCATGAAAATAGCAGGGGCATTAGTCAAACCGAATGGCATGACTGTGAACTTGTAATGCCCATACCGAGTGCGGAACGCCGTCTTGGGAATATCTTCTTCATGCACACGAAGTTGATGATATCCGGAACGTAGATCAATCTTCAAAAAATAAGAAGCGCCCTGTAACTGATCAAAGAGATCATCTATGCGAGGTAGGGGATATCGATTCTTGATGGTAAGCTTGTTAAGCTCACGATAATCGATACACATCCTAAAGGATCCATCCTTCTTCTTGACAAAAAGAACGGGAGCACCTTAAGGTGAAAAGCTGGGACGGATAAAGCCTTTGTCAGAGAGCTCCTGAAGCTGCTTAGACAACTCTTGCATCTCAGACGATGCAAGACGATATGGAGCTCTGGCAATGGGATTTGCACCAGGTACGAGATCAATGCAGAACTCGACTTGGCGTGCTGGGGGTAGACCAGGTAACTCTTCTGGGAAAACTTCAGAATAATCCCGAACGACAGGAATATCTGAAATAGACTTACCCTTGCCTTTATCTGCTGTAACATGTGCTAAGAAAGCCACATAGTTCTTCCGCAGATACTTTCGAGCTTTAAAACAAGACATGAGCTTGAGACCACCAGACGGTTTCTCACCTTGAACCTGTAGGATCTCGCCTGTCGAAAGCGGCACACGAACGATCTTCTCGAAACAAACTACTTCTGCGTGATGCTTGGATAACCAATCCATACCCACAAAAACGTCAAAGCTTCCAAGTTGCATAGGCGTGAGGTCAATAGGAAAAAGATGGTCGTTAAGGTTTAACTGGCAGTTGCGTAGAACAGAATCAAGAACAATGGGTTCACCACTAGCAACTTCTACTGTCAAGGGTTTTCCTAGTTTCGTTCTAGACACGCGAAGCATTGGCTCAAAAGACAATGACACAAAACTCTTGTCGGCACCCGAATCAAAAAGAATAGATGCAGGCTGATTATTAATAAAGAACGTACCGTTCACCACATTATCGTCCGCCTGCGCCTCTTGGGCGTTCAAGTTAAAAGCTCGCCCTCGAGCCTGAGCCTGATTCTGGTTTGGATTCTGATTCTGGTTAGCCAGCCTTGGGCACCGATTTCTGTAATGGGTCAGATCCCCACAGTTATAACAAGCACCTGGTGGGTATTGTGGTCTTGCAGCTTGACCCTGTTGCGGAGCAGGATGCTGAGCAACTTGTTGAGCCGGGTTCTGAACTGCGCGATTCTGAGCAAACTGACAAACATCGGCAAGATGACCTGACTTCCCACAGTTAGTACAGAAACGGCACTGATGTTGCGGCTGATGGTGACTGTTGCATCTATTGCACAAAGGTGCATTCCCTGAATAAGGCTTCTTTGCTGGAGGCTGTGCGGGTTGGTTGGGAGCTGCCTGGTTAGCTTGGGCAGTGACAGCATAGTTTTGGGAAGCCTTACGCTTCCTTGCCCTTTTCGATGAACCAGAATCCTTTCCATTCTTGTTTTGACCTTTCTTGCTATCCTCTTTGTCAGATGTCTGTTTCTTGCCCTTGTCACCCTTCCTGTGTAACTTATTCTTCCGAATCTGCGACTCAGTCAATGTCACTGATAACTCGATAGCCTGACGGAGTGTGGCAGGGTTACTACCAGTAATGATGTCTTGCACTGAGTCAGGTAGGCCGTCGATGTACCTTTCGATAGCCTTGTCGAGTGGGGTAACCATTGTTGGGCATAGCAGACTCAACTCCTCAAACCTGTAAGTATATGCCCTGTGCTCGCCACTATCTTGCTTCAAGTCATCAAACTCTTTCTCCAACGCTCGCTGTTCATGGCGAGGACAGAATTCCCTCATCATAAGGGCCCTAAGTTCAGCCCAAGTTTGTGCTAGAGCAACCTCTGCACCACGGTCTCTCATTACCCCATTCCACCATGTAAGAGCCCTCTTCTGAAACACGCTCGAAGAAAACTCGACCTTGCGATTATCCGGACACTGCACATGACGGAAAGTATTCTCAATGCTCTCGAACCATTGAAGAAGCCCAGTCACTCCTTCAGAACCACTAAACTTGAGTGGTTTAGCTGAGTTAAAATCCTTGTATTTGCATGGAGCATTGTTGTTGTTGTTGGCTTGGTGCCATTGAGCAAAGAGATTTGGGAATTGAGCAGCCATCTGCTGCGCAATAATTTCTGCCAGTTCGGCAGTCGCTATCTGGTTCTCGCGTCGAGGAGGCATTCTAAAAGAGGAAATCATGAAAGGAAACGAGTGAGATGATTGGATGAAAAGAATGAGATGAAACAAAATCAACAAAAGAAAAGATGGTGGTCATTCGTCCGCATTACCAAGCAAACAAACGACACACAGTGACTAATCAAAGTAAATGGATCAAAAATAATGTATTGCGAAGACATGCTCGCCTATAAGTGAACACTCATCCCAAGAATTCCTAGGTAAGCACAACTGGTCTTGCGTCTGATGAGATGTATACGAAGTGCTTGCCTAGACAGAAAACCCAGAATACAGGCATTCACTCTTCCAGTTTGCACGTGTTCACATTATTTAAAACCCAAGACGTTGACGAGATTTTGAAAATTTGAAGGCACAAGGCCAAAAATTTAGTCAAACTGGAAGGGTTCAAAACCTTACAAAAGAGGGTTCAAAACCTTGTAATAAATCATCCAAAAACAGATGATTGTTTGTCAAAAATCGTTTCGGAAAAATTTGGTTTTTGTTTTGATAATCACCTAAGGATAGGTGATGTACATGTTTTAAGATCTAAACACAAGATAACTTGTGTTAGGGTCCTAGAAAGGTTATAGTCTAGGTCAAAGAATTACTAATAACCTAATTCCCTACAACCATTGGCTCTGATACCAACTCTTCTGTCACACCCCGACCGCGTATAACATGCAACCGCGGCGGAAACGTCGGGGAGTGTTGTAACAGAATTAATTGTTTCATAACCATGGCATTCAAAGTTGTATTTTATTTATCAACATAAGAGTTTCATTGTCTTTAAACAGGAAATAAAGAGTTCATAACATAATTAAACTAAGTCTATCTCCGTTTTATCTCTAAGGCACAGGTCCGCCCTAGTGTCACGATCATCATCTTACGGAAAAGCTCCTGAAAACACATGTGAAAATTGGTACGTCAGCATAAAAATGCCTGTGAGATACATAGGTTTTGTGAAAATAGGATTCATGACTTATAAGTTTAGGAAAAATTGTTTAATAACAGTCAGTCATGAACCTTGTAAGTTGTTTTGTTTTGTAATCATTAAAAAGCAATGATATGTATAAATAAGAGAATAATGTAAGGTTAAATGAATAACCAAGTAAAAATGCGTTTGTATAAGATAAGTTGTTTTGTAAATCAACGTCTTGTGAAAATAAGTTGTTTATGTAAAATGTAATATGTCAAATATTGAAATGATTTAAATAACGTTACGATATGTAATATTATACAAACACTTATATATAGGAAGTACTAGCGGCGTATCCACCATGTTTGTATCATATTACACACGCATCGTTACTCAAATCACTTACCCAAACAACCACCAATGTAACTTGTTCATGTACAAATCAATTGTCAAGTGTTATTGTGTAAACCATATCAAAATGTCCATGTCTAATGTAAATCCCCAAATTTGTAATCAATGTCAACATGTTTATGTTTGATATAAATCATATAATGTGTATCCCAAAAATGTCATGTATGGTAAGTGAAATATATCAACTAAACCATATGTAAAATGCACAAAAACAAGGTATTGAAGTAAAACATGGTTTAAATCAAAGTTATGTTTTGTGGAACAAATGCATGCTTTACTGATACAAACATTTATGCGGTATTGTGAAAATGCATACATCCAAGCCTTGAGACTGTGGCGATAAACCCTTAAACAAATTAAAGGTTTATCTAAGTTATGTATATCGAATTCGGTCATTCCTTCCAATCCACACAAATCCAGTATTTCAGGAACGGGAGTTGTCAATTCCTATGGTACCACTACCTACTAACGAACGGCGTAGCTAATGTTAATGAATGTATTGTTCCATTGTAAACAACCCAAATGTCATAACAAAATGTAAGCATGTGATGAAAACAACTATACTAAGTACGCACACAATGGGCATACATAGCATGAAATGTAATGTAAAACAATGTACTAAGTATGCACACAATGCACATACATAGCATGAAATGTAATGTAAAACAATGTACTAAGTACGCACACAATGGGCATACTTAGCATGAACACAATGAAATCATGTACTATAAATGTACTAATGAACATAGCAAGTATACGATGTGAAAGCAGGAAAGCACGAAAGTAACAATTAGGCACATGTGTTTCACCCCAAAACAGTTTGGAAAACAGTAAAAGAGGGGTCTATGTACTCACTTGAGATTGCTCAGAAGTCCTAAGATAACCACCAAGCAATGCTAGAGATCACGGAATCAAACGGCACCTAATATAGGTAACTATGTTAATAAACCGGTCCTTTATCGGAGGATCGGATAGAATGAGGGTTCGTAAACCAAACGAGTATGGAGACTCGTGTAATATGGTTTAACAAAGCCCATATACTAAAACGAAACTTAACCTAAGTGTTTGTGACCCATTACGACCCGTTTAGGTAGCTTATGCTACTTTAACGCGTCGTTCGCGTAAAACGCGTTCGGAACGCCTAACTAGTCCTATGACAAGTAAAATATGCCTTAACATGTCTAATATGGTTGTCAAATCAGTTTAGATGACAAAAGTTATGTTACATATGTTTAAAACGAATTTTGGCATCAAAGGGGTATTTTGGTAATTTACCTAAGGCATATAAACTACCTATCATACAACTACTTAAACGAAGCGACCATAAGGTATAACCTCGGAAGGTTATTCCCTATATACTATGGTCACCTAATGTATTTGGTCGGATCCTAATGATCGACCAAATGGGTCGGGTTCGAAGGTATAAGTGATTTATTAGATCGCTTACCCTTACGACCCTAGACAACGTGGTAATCATTAGGCATAGTCACAAGGGACTATAACCATCGTGATTACAATCACGTTGCGAAGTTCAAATGAACTTCGCATTGACCATAAACTGGTCAATGCAGAAAGTCAAACAAAGTTTGACTTTCGGACTCGAAAAGCAATAAAAGAACGAAGGAACACTTACGAAGGGTCCCCGAATGCTAATCTAGATCAAAATAGCTCAGGTATGAAACAAAGGTTTCAACTTAGAGCACATAAGATCAGATTCTTGTGAGGAAAAGTGAAGGGTGGAGGTGGGTATTTATAGTTTTCGGTTCACCGTTAGGATCATTTCTTGGAAAAGGGGGCACGATCTAAGCCGTACACTTGTTGGAAAGTTGTGGTAACTCATTTGCCATCCACCATAAGAGTTTGACATTTGGCACTTGGCCTTTGGAGAGTGTTAAGGGCTGTTAAAATCTGAAAAAAAACGTTTTGCTGCATCTGGCCCCTACTTAAGGACCTAGTTTGGCAGATTTACAGTTTCAGTCCCTGCAACCTTAAAACTTGGCTTTCGATGCGTTTTTTTAACACCTTTAAGCCCCGTTAACCCCATTTCAAAGCTCTAAAATGAAGTTAAATTATAGGGAACTTAAAATGTGTTCAAAAATATCTCGGGTGTCAGTTCGTTTAGCCGTACGGTTACGTTGTTCGGTTAATTACGACGGAATGCGCATAAGCGCGAAAAATGATCCAAATGGCGTGACGAATGGATTTTTCTTATGCCAAACACTAAAATAAAATATTTTAGTGCTTACATAAATTTTTGGATGTCCGGATGTATTCAGAACGTAAGTTATGCGCGAAAATGCAAACTTGTGCACTTTTTTGACGCTTTTAGTCCCTGAATGACCCCAAAAGTTTATTTTAGCATACCGAACCCCTCAAAGCCTATTTCTAAGCTATGTAAAGGATATTTATGGTATGTTTAACTTATGGTCATGTTTCGGAATGTTCGTTACAGTTCAAATTGGCATACTTTCGCAGTTTGTCAAGTTTAGTCCCTCTAAGCGAATTAACTTGTTTTTACCATAGCAAAGCCTTCAAAACTTATTTCTAAGTTATGTAAGGGTTGTTTAAGGTATGTTAAGTATATGTTGATGTTCCAAAGTATTTTTCGCATTAAACTGACTACGTTTACGCACCAGTTTGCGTATAAATCTCCAGAAAGTGATGTAGAGTTTGAAATTGGATAAAAGTCAAAACATGAAAAATGTAAAACACAACCAAACAAACATTGGGATCAAATAACATGGGTTTATTGACAATTGAACTGTTCACAATGATTACAAGCACAGATGTTACAGTCACATTGTTTGAGTAGTTGTATGATAGGTAGTTTATATGTCTTAGGTAAATTACCAGAATACCCTTTTCATGTATAATTGGTAATTAAGCATATGTAACCTAAACTTTTGTTAAAGATTAAGAGGGGGAGGGCGATTTGGCCGTTTTCCATGAAACCCTAGCCGATTCCTTTGATTCTTGGTCTGGATTGATATTGGTTTGCATCTAAGGATTCATTATCTGTTTCTTTAGGTTCCAATCAATTGAAATCAGATTAAATTCGTGGCCTAGGGTTTTGTTTTCTTGAATTCGGATTTCTATTTCGTTTTTTTCTGTTTGTTATTGGAGCGACGGCATCATCCCAAAGCTTTGTTCCAATTGCTTGCTGAATTAGGGTTTCGGCAGATTCATTATTAGGGTTTGGCGGAATCTAGTCTTCATCTTTGTCATCCGATTAGGGTTTGCGGCGGCTTTTTCTTTCATTCTGAATTTCGGCAAGGCTATTCCGATTAGGGTTTTTTGCGGCTGGTTATGGTATTGGTGATTGACGGCTACTAGGGTTTATTCAGGCAACTTGTTTCTTGATTGACTTCTGGCTGCTAGGGATCAGTTTTAATGGATGATCGCATGAAACCTGGTGGAAGGCCACCATTGTCGTTTAAGGAAATAGCGGATCGTATTCTTGATGTTGATGGGAACAATATTCAGCCAAGACGTGGTATTAACATAATCGATGAACTTACTAGGGTCACGGCTCCGGTTCAGGTGGATAAACTGTTCTCGCCAACAATAGGTGTTCATGGAGTGAATTTGTCAACTCCATTGGCTGGTAAATCGGATTCAAAAGTATCTGGGGCTGCAGAACCTTTATCATTTGCTAGTGTAGTAAACACTGCGAAGGAGAATGTAAAGGTTAATTTTCGGATGATGGAATCTAGTGAGTCGGTTGATGGTGCTGATGTCGTCATTCCATTGTCTTCGGTTAAACAAGTCTCTAACAGGTATGCTAACACGTTGTGTGGATATTTCTTGGGTAAACGGCTGGCTTTTCCTGTAGTGGATTATTTTGCAAAGAACAACTGGGTTAAATATGGTCTCTCTAGACTAATGATGAATGCAAACGGGTTCTTTTTCTTTAAGTTCAAAACAAAGGAAGGGATGGATAAATTGGTGGAGGATGGACCTTGGATGATTAGAAATGTCCCGATAATCTTGAAGGAGTGGTCGGCCTCTGTCAAGTTGGAGAAAGAAGATATAAAGGCTATCCCAGTTTGGGTTAAGATGCATGAAGTGCCGTTAGCAGCATATACTGAGGATGGTCTTAGCTTGCTCGCTTCTAAGATAGGGGTGCCTAAGATGCTAGATTCATACACTGCTACAATGTGTGCTGAGTCATGGGGTAGAAGCAGTTATGCTAGAGCGCTCATTGAAGTTCAAGCCGGGGCCGAATTAATGAGGAGTGTTACAGTTGCAATCCCATCTTTAGAGGGTAATAGTCACGCAATGGTGGAGGTTAAAATCGAATATGATTGGGAGCCTGTAAGGTGCTCTTCTTGTTGCGTGTTTGGACATGAGGATCACTCGTGTCCAAAGAGGCCTCAGGTAATTTCGAGTGGGGAGTCTGGAAAAAAGATTGATGATTTTCAGGTGGTGGGTGCTAAGAAGAAGAAATCTACTAACCAAGGTCTTCACATGAAAAATCAGAAGCCGAAGGTAGTGTACAGACCAGTTGTAAACCCTAAACCAATTTCGTCCTTGAAGAAGCCGATGAACAATCAGGTATCAACGTCTAACCCCTTTGATGCCCTTAAGGAAGATGGTGGTGGTCAGGGAGGTAGTACCGTGGGTCGTATAGAGAAGAAGGAGAAACAGTCGAGTGACAGGCACGAGTCGGATGAAGAGGAGGTCGTTGAAGTATACAATGAAACCAGTGAATTTATGACATCGGGTATTCATCCTTTTTCTTCGAAAGCAGGGGCAAGCACCTATCCCACAAAATTCTCGAATGGATAGGCGTCTTTTGGTTCGTTTGAAGGGGTTGCCGGTTTGTGGCAGCTTTATCTTTAATGATGGCGGTTGAGGATTTTGTTTTGTTTTTGCAGTGTTTGTCTACTAGATCTCTTTCATGATGTATAGTAGACTAGGTTATGGGGTGTCATAGTTATTTTGTTTTGCTTTGTCTTACATATATGGGGCATGTCCTATATATGAACTAGTGTGGAACACATCCTCATTACTTGTACTTATTTGCGGTTGAATTTTAATAGAATCACCGGGGTAACCCTTTACCCAAAAAAAAAAACCTAAACTTTTGTCACATAACTGATTATGTAACATGTTTAGGCATATAACCCTTGTCATAGGGCTAGTTAGACGTCTCGAGTGCGCTTTTGCGCGCACGACGCGTTAAAGTAGTATAAGCTACCTTAATGGGTCGCGATGGGTCGAAAGCACTTAGGCTAGGTTTCATTTAGTATGTAGGCTTTGTTAAACCATATTACCTGAGTTCCCATACTCATTTGGTTTACGAGCCCTCATTCTATCCGATCCTCCGAATTAGGTCCGGTATATTAACATAGTACCTATATTAGGTGCCGTTTGATTCCGTGATCTCTAGCATTGCTTGGTGGTTATCTTAGGACTTCTGAGCAACCTCAGGTGAGTACATAGTTCCCCTATTTTACCGTTTTCCAAACTGTTTTGGGGTGAAGCATGTGTACCTATGTGTTATTTTCATGATTTCTAAGTATAATTGATTATACATGTTATTACTTATCTTTTGACAAACTAAATGACTATCTATGGTTTAAACACTGATTTTTTTTTTGGGTAAAGGGTTACCCCGGTGAATATTATAACAAACAAAAACCCAAGTGAGAAGCAAAACAAACTCCTCAGTTCTCCTGAATGACATGCCAAACAGGAGTCAAGACAAAAAAACTAAAACAAAAGGACAACCAATACACCAATCAAACTAAGCGACATCAATCGCGTAAACACTAGTGACAAAAAAGACGATCGTTAGCCACAATCATCATCCGCCACCATCAATCCGCGAGGAAGCATCCATTGCTGTAACACTTGAGCCGTATGAAAAGACATCTTGAACCGCATCGTATGGAGCTTCATTCGAACCTCTCCAAGAATCACCTCCACTAACTGATCTGAAATCCTTTTCTGATTCGAAAATAATCGTCGATTTCTTTCGTTCCACACAAAATAAGCCGCGGCACTAACCACCAACTTTGAACTAATGTAGCTAGCAGATGTTGAGTTCACGTTGCCCATTAAGAATTCCATGATATCCGTCCAAATGTTCTTAATCAATGTCATACCAGCTAGATCTTTAACACCATTCCACACCTGAGCCGCATAATCACACTCAAAGAACAGATGATCGTGGGAATCCAGGCCAGAAGTACACAACGAGCAGAACATCAGGTTATAGTTTGCATTACCCAAAGATTGCCAGCTAAGCATGATATCCTGCGTCTTTAATTTCCTATTAATGATCAACCACATAATAAAAGAGTGTTTTGGTATAGCTTGCGGAAACCACACCACACTCCCCCATTGAACTTCTGTATCGTGTATTCGAATGTCATCCCATACCGTAGAGGTACTAAACTCCATCAAAATCCCTCGCCTTGTTCTCCACATTAAGGTGTCTTTACGTGTTGGATCAGAAGCAACATCATGAACATTCTGAAGCACATTGAACCGATTGAACCAATCATTTGGCCATCTCCACTCCCCATTCACCAAAATATCCGCTAACTTAGATTTTAGATTAAAACCTGCATTAGCTATCAACCGAGGGGTAACAAAAGAAATAATCAGACAAACCTCATGCCATTTATCAAACCATACATTCGTGTCCGTTCCATCACCAACCTTGGTCCATATATAATTGCGAACATTCGATCTGAGTTGAAGTATCTTCCTCCAGCTCTAAGTGATATTATTTGTACCTGATAGTTCCCAAAAACTTTTATCCCGAATACGGTAAGAGTGAATCCATCTGACCCATAAAGACTCACGGTGAGTTAACAAGCTCCAAATATGCGAAACCATTAAGGCGTTATTCATATCATTTATCCGCCGAATACCAAGCCCCCCCTCACCTCTCGGGAGGCAAACCTTCTTCCACCGAACTTTCGCTTTCCCTTTAATCTTGTTCCCTTGCGACCACAAGAAACAACGCATCCCTTCTTCAAGCTCACGTATAACACGCTTGGGAAGGATGAAGACCGCAGCCCAATATATATGCATAGAAGCCAAAACTGAACGGATTAATTGCAACCTTCCTGCAAACGACAAACATTTTGTTTTCCAGTCTGTTATCCGTGCCTCCATACTCTCCACAAGTCTTTTGCAATCTTTGTATTTCAGCCGAGTAGAAATAAGAGGAACACCCAAGTATTTAACTGGAAGCGCTCCCTCTTCAAACGGCATAATACTCAAAATTCTCGCTTTCGCCTGATCCGTTACATTGCCAAAGAAAACAGTACTCTTAGCCATACTTGGAACAAGACCCGACAAAGACGTAAACTCATTAATCGCCGCCATTATGACTCCAGCCGATTTGTGTTCTCCTCTCGCAAAAATAAATAAATCATCTGCAAAACACAGATTGATTATTCTTTGCTTCTCACACTTGTTATGGAATCTAAAATCATTCGACAACACAACATGTTGGTTCAGAATTAGAGTAAGGACTTCCATAACCATCGTAAACAGATACGGAGACATAGGGTCACTCTGTCGTAGCCCTCGTTTCCCTTTAAAGTACCCAAAAAGGTTCCCGTTAATAGCTAACGAAAACGAAGTAGAAGCCACACACGCCATTATCCACTTTACCATTTTCTGATGGAACCCAAATCCTATCAACGTCCCTTCCAAAAAGGACCATTCGACCGTATCGTACGCTTTTTGTATATCAATCTTAAATGCACATCTAGGAGGACCCACTTTACGGTGATAATTATGCATGAGTTCTTGCCTTAAAAGGATATTATCAGATATACGTCTCCCCGGCACAAACGCAGACTGATTAATACTTACAATATCTGCCAAACCGTCTTTCGTCCGATCACTTATTATCTTGCTAATGCACTTGTATAACGTGTTGCAACACGAGATAGGTCTATAATCCCCAATCGAAGAAGGGGTTCTAACTTTAGGAATTAACGACACAACCGTGTGATTAATTTGCTGTAATAATTTCCCATTTTGGAAAAAAGCTTTCACCGCTTTGCACACATCATTCCCAACCACATTCCAAGCCCGTTTAAAGAATACCGACGTATATCCATCCGGCCCCGGAGCCTTGTTCCCTGCAATAGAAAAAATAACCTTTTTGATCTCGTCATCCGACACCTCTCGAACCATAAACGTAGCCTTTCGTCTGTCAACTTTGTATGAAACAAGTCAGGAGTAGGCATCATATTAACATTTGTTTTTGATCCAAAAAACTTTGAGTAATGATCTACCATGACCTGCGTCACCATATCTCCCTCTACCATGTTACCATTCGCATCCTTTATAGGAGAAATCCTGCTCCGATGATTCTTCGCTTTTACTACATTATGGAAATACTTAGTGTTCGAGTCACCAAGCTCTAACCAATCCACTTTAGACTTCTGCTGAAGAAACAAGGCTTCATCCCTGACCGCATCCTTGTAAACTTGTAGAAGATTTGACAGTTTATTGATTAAATCGCTATTCAGTGGATCAATATCAACCGCACATTGGCACTCATCCAGCTCCTTCCTCGCATGTTTTACATTCTCGTGTAAGTTCCCTTGTTGTTGCATGAGTTTCCTAAGTGGAGTTTTCAACAATTTCAACTTCTTAACAACCTGAAACATACACACTCCTTGAATATCCATGTCCCAAATACGTTGAACTTCCTCCATAAAACCTTGTTTATCCGCGAGCAAGTTAACAAACTTAAATGGTCTCGGCTTATCCCTTATAATACTCGACAAAACCAGGGTACATGGAGTGTGATCCGAAACTCTATACGGGTGGAAACATGCAGCGGCCGCTTGGAGCAAATCAATAAATTTGGTATTACCCATCACACGATCTAGTTTCTTGAACACCGCTCGTGGTTTCAGCTGTTTATTTGTCCAGGTATAATGTAATCCTAAACTATTAACATCCGACACTTTGATCTCGTTTACACAATCCTTGAACTCAACCATCCCTTGATTACTTGTTGAGGTACCCGATAAAGTATCATCAAGAAATAACGTACAATTAAAATCACCCATGAGAACCCACGGCTTATCTCGCATGAATGAGTGGTGCATGCATAGATTACCCCACAACTCTCTTCTATTATGGTAGTTATTTTCCGCATACACAAAAGAGCAAAAGACAGTTTTTCTATCAGATTTAAACACAATCTGTGTGTGGATAACTTGGTCTGATTGTGCTAAAATCATAACGTCAACAGCATTCACATCCCACCCCAGCATAATACGGGTACCCTTACTACAATACATGGCATTAGAAGCCCACTTCCACGAAGACGATACTTTCTTACAAATTGTCTCTACATTAGATGCATTAACATGTGTTTCCAAAATCGCACAAACCTGAAGATGATGATCCCTCATCAGCTGCTGAACCTCTTTCTGTTTAAAGGGGTGGTTCAATCCCCTTATATTCCATGCAGCTATACTACCCATTAATACTTTCTTGACCGGGTGTGCTTGCACCCTCAGGTTTTTTTCCATCTGCTATCTTATCCATAAACTTAGGAATGTCTGATAATACATCATCTATCCCAACATCATCGGCTATAACCTCAACCATATTACTCGCTCCTCCTTTTTTGGTCCTCACCGATTGTATATCAGGTATACCAGACATGTTTTGCACTTTATTATCCACTCCTTCTTGTAACACATCAAATGGGTTAGAAGTCCTAACCGTTGAGGTAGAAGCCTTATCATCATTCGTTTTGTTTTTACTTATCGGCCGATAAACCATCTTTAGTTTCAGATTTTTTAACTGAATCCCTTGCTGGGTTCCTTTCTTACCCTTTCCTTTAAATTCCTTAAAACCATCAGCATCTTTAATTGACCCACCTATATCAGCTGCTTTCGGTTTCTTTGGGCATTCCTTATCATCATGTCCAAAGACACAACAAGTACTACACCTAGACGGCACCCAGTCATATTCTACTTTAACATCAACTTTTAAATAACCATTACCTTCCAACGATGGAACCGCAATCTTGACACTTTTTTTCAATTCAGCTCCAGCATTAACTTCGATAAGGGCTCTTGCAAAGCTACTCCTTCCCCATGATTCGGCACACATAGACGCTGTGTACGAATCTAACATCTTGGGCACTACTACCTTTGACGCTAGTAAACTCAGGCCATCTTCCGTGAATGCTTGCAACGGCACATCAACCAGTTTCACCCATACAGGTATATCCGTGATATCTTCCTTAACCAACATAACTGAAGAAGACCATTCATTCAGAATTATTGGTACATTACGAATCGTCCAAGGGCCATCTTCCAGCAATTGCTCCAGACCTTGCTTCGTTTTAAATTTAAAGAAGAAAAAACCCTTAGCGTTCATCATTATTTTGATTAAACCATACTTCGCCCATTGATTCTTCACAAAGTATTCTACCACAGGAAAGGCAAGTCGTTTTCCTAAGAAATAACCATAAAGCGTATTAGCGAACCTCTCATTCACCTGTTTTACCGAAGCAACAAGAATTACAACATCCACATCCTCCATTTTCTCATCCGACTCCATATGTCTAAAGTTAACTTTTGTTGGTTCCTTATGCGCTTGAACAACACTAGCAAATGATTGGGGTTTCATATTTCCATCCACATGCAAATTTACGTTACTAGGGCTTGCTGACTTAGGGTTTGCATGCACACTTGTGGAATTAGGGTTGGCATGAAAATCCAAGTTAACAGGAGAAGAGATAGCCTCTAACCCATCCAGAACTGAACGATTATTGGTGGAGTAAATACCTCTTATTGGCATAAGTGGGTTCCCTTCAATGTTAGTAACATGTAATCCGATGCCACGCATTGGAGCCGTACCTGGTGAAGTATCATAATCCTCATTCCCCATATCAGATACGTTGTTTCCTCCTGTGTCGTTACTCATATACGGATATCCATCATCATCATCATCTTGTTCAACTCTCTCCATTCTCACGTCTACAAAACAACCATGCAACACCACACTACCGACCCGAAGTCCAAGAACAGATCAGACAAAAACCTAATTCCTTAAACCCTAGAAACTATCTTCAATCCTTAACTGATTAGAAAAGTGTTATCGATCTAGCTAAATTATACTCAGATAACCACAATCAACAACAACCAATATAATCAATCAGGATTTCGAACAGAATTCCAAGGCGACGATTAACACAGAAAGTGAAAAAACTGGAACCCTAATTCTAATCGGTCACTATTGCTAACGAGTTCGTTATAGAATTTTGAAAATCAAAACTCTAATCACGGACTGTTATGCAAAAGATCACAAAAAAAAATATAGGGTTACATGAAGAACACAAAATCGCCAAGGAGAGAGAGTTTAGCTCAGCTTCAATTCTTTAACCAACATATTCATCTTTCTTTCAAGACTTTTAGATTTGATCTTGTATGTTCTCGAGTTTTAACCGTTAAATCTCTTATTAACCACTTTAATCAAGAACAAGGAAGTGTTTAGAAGCACTTACTACTAGCTCGTGGCTCTAAACACTGATTTCTCAAAGAACATAAAATAAAAATGTTGAATTGTACTTATTTTATGTTCACCAGACCGATTGGTAGTATGATATAGCGCTATAGGATTAGACACCCCATTCCTGTTGTTATGGAATGTCTGAAACCAATTTGTTTCTCCATCCAAATAGGGATTGCCTTTGTAGTATCCTTATAGTCTCAAAGGTGTAGTTTGATGCACTAGGTCTGAATGAATTCTTAAATCACACATTTAAAGTATATTTTGATATACTCCCAAAAGTGTAGTTTGATATTCTCTCATGTGTGGTATTGTACAAAACCAACATATATTTATCACATCCAAAGCATATTTTGATATGTTATTTACAAACCAAAAACATAGTTTAATATGTTATTTATCACATCCAAAGCATATTTTGATATGTTATTTATGAAACCAAAACATAGTTTAATATGTTATTTACAAATCCAAAAGTATACCTTTAATATGCTACTATAAGGTTATTCGTTTAACCTTACATTATTTTACAAAGCATAACTTTTGATTTATTCAAACACTTTGTTTTGTACATTTTTACTTGTGGTTTAATAAATCTCATTTTACTTACCATACATAACTTTTGTTTACACATTACATGGTTTACATTTAACTTGAGTTATACAATAGCATTGGACTATTGGTTTAAACATGAACATTCTATATTGGTGGTTTGGTTTGAGTAAGTGACTTAAGTAACGAGGCGTGTGTAATATGATACAAGCATGGTGGATACGCCGCTGGTACTTCCTATATATAAGTGTTTGTATGGTATTACATATCGTAGCGTTATTTGAATCATTTCAATTTAAGTCATATAACATTTTATACAAATAACATACTTTTCATAAGACATTGTTTTACAACAACTTATCTTATACAAACTCATTTTACATGGTTTTTCATTTAACCTTACATTTATTTATACATATCATCTGATCATATTGTTTTTCAAACGATTTACAAAACAAATCAATTTACGAGGTTCATGACTAAACTTTATTAAACATTTTCTTAAACTTACAAGTCATGAATCCTATTTTCACAAAACCTATGTATCTCACAGGCATTTTTATGCTGACGTACCTATTTTTACACATGTTTTAGGTACTGCTTTGCAATGATTTGTTGATACATGCTACATTTAGGATGGACTCGTGCCTTAGCAACTTTAAAACTTGGAAGATCATAGTTGTAATTATTTGATTGTATTAAAACAATGAGTTCATTTATTCAATAAAACAGAATTTATTTATTCCATGGTTACGAAACAATGATTCTGTTACAACACTCCCCGATGTTTCCGCCACGTCTGGTTGTTCTACGTGGTCGGGGTGTGACAGAAAAGTTGGTATCAGAGCCAATGGTTATAGGGAATTAGGTTATTAGTAATGCTTTGACCTAGACTATAACCTTCCTAGGACCCTAACACAAGTTTTCTTGTGTTTAGTTTTAAAACAATACCATCACTTATTCTTAGGTGACAACCACAATAAGAACACAAATTTCTATCCCACTTTGAAAACTAATCATCTGTTCTAGGATGATTTATTATATGGTTTTGAACCCTCTAAGTTTTCAAATCTCGTCAAATTTGGTCTAAATAATGTGAACACGTGCAAACTGGATGGATGGGTGCCTGTACCCTGAGTTTTCTGTCTAAGGCTAGAGTGTTCGTACAAATCCACATAATCGGACCAGTCACTCTTACCTAGGAACTCTTGGGGTGAGTGTCCACTTATAGGCGAGCATGTCTTCGCGATACATTATTTTTGACCTATTTACTTTGATTAATCACCGGGGTCGTTTGTTGCTTTGTAGTAACAAACAAATGACCACTATCCTTGCTTTCATCAGATTCGTTTCATCTCATTCTTTTCGTCTAATTCTCTCACTCGTTTCCTTTTACGTTTCCTCTTTTAGAATGCCTCCTCGACGCGACAATCAGATGGCGAATGCCGAACTGGCGGAAATCATCGCGCAGCAAATGGCTGCTGCCTTCCCAAATCTTGATGCTCAAATGATTCAAGCCATCAACAACAACAATGCTCCATGCAATTTCAAGAATTTTAACTCGGCTAAACCGCTCAAGTTTAGTGGTTCTGAGGGAGCAACTGGGCTTCTTCAATGGTTCGAGAGCATTGAGAATACTTTCCGTCACGTTCAGTGTCCTGAAAATCGCAAGGTCGAGTTTTCTTCAAGTGTGTTTCAGAAGAGGGCTCTTACATGGTGGAACGGGGTTATGAGAGACCGCGGTGCTGAGGTTGCATTAGCACAGACTTGGGCTGAGCTTAGGGCTCTTATGATGAAGGAATTCTGTCCTCGTCATGAGTTAAGGGCTCTAGAAAGGGAGTTTGATGATTTGAAGCAAGACAGTGGGGAACATCGAGCCTATACTTACCGCTATGAGGAATTGAGCTTGTTATGCCCTACTATGGTTACGCCTTTGGATAAGGCGATTGAGAAATACATTGATGGTCTTCCTGACGTAGTTCAGGATATCGTTACTGGCAGCAACCCTACTACTGTCAGACAAGCCATTGAATTGGCTGCCACTCTGACTGAATCCCATATCAGGAAGCGCAAGCTGTTTCGGAAGGGCGACTTAAGACCACCTGACAAAACTGCTCATGTGGAACCAAAGGAAGAAAATGCTGAGGTGTCCAAGAAGAAGAAGCGCAAAGCCTCTCAAAACTACGCTGTAACTGCTCAAGACAAACAGGTTGCACCAAACCAGCCAGCACAACCTCGCAAAAGGCAAAACTATGTTGGTACCGCACCTTTGTGCAACAAGTGCAACCGTCATCATCTAGAGCAAGAGCAGTGTCACAAATGTACCCACTGTGGGCGTTTGGGACATTTGATCAATGTTTGTCGTTATGCAAATCAAGCTGCTGCAAACCCTGCTGCTGTTCAAGCGCGGTTCCCTCCGGGGTCATGTTATAACTGTGGTGACCTTACCCACTACAGGAACAATTGCCCAAGACTTGTTAACATACCTCCAGCACGTGGACGAGTGTTCAACATCAATGAGGCAAACGTGAACAATGATGCAGCAGTGAACAATTAGTGTTTTGTAATTCCTTGGTTGTTATCTTTTGACACTTCAAGACAATTCGGTTGTTACATAAATAAAGATTTATTGTTTTTATTTATGTAAAAGTTATGCGTTTATGTGAATGTATGATGCAACCTTATGATGTCAACCCGAAGACAAACTACTCGTATGGTTCAGTCATTTTATGATCACTTGTGATCTCCCTAAGAACCTATAACACTCGTTTCTTTTAAGAAACAAAGCCAAACTCTTATTGAAAATCCTTCTATCTTTATAGATAGATCCTTGAAAATCATTAAAGTGCCAAATGAAATCCATGGATTGGATTCCTAGTGTGCTTTAAATATCCATACCTAAAGATAACAAATTAAAGAATCAAGTTAACTAAATTTGTGCTTATATGTTTTTCTTACATGTTTTGTGGTTGTATGTGATCCATCCAAATCCTCATAGAATCTTCCATATCTCATACGAGAGATTCATAATAGGATATCCAAAGATACTATCTTAAATCCTTAATGAACTTCAACATTGTAGTTAAGTCCCCTGGGTTATAAAGTACTATTCTATAATTGGACCTCTTGAATGGTCTGGTTAAACAGATTGATTTTGAAAATCTGATTAGAAATATCATGTGATGATATAATTAATCCTTCTTACTCAAGAATTGATGCACAATTATCATTTGAATCGGGGGCCAGCTAGATGTGCGTTCAAAATAGATATCCAAAAAGCTTATGATACAGTTAGTTGGGCGTTTTTGGAGGTTGTTTTGCATGGATTTGGGTTTCATCAAAAGATGGTTGCGTGGATTATGGCTTGTGTAACCACAACCACTTATTCTCTTAGCATTAATGGTAATTTGCATGGTTTTTTCGGGGGTAAGAGGGGCCTGCGGCAAGGGGATCCTATGTCGCCATACTTATTCACATTGATTATGGAGGTTCTCTCAATGCTTCTTCAACAAGCTGCTCATTCTAGCACTATGTTTAAGTTTCACGCAAACTGTGTTAAGCAGAAGATTATAAACGTTTCATTTGCTGATGATTTATTCATATTTGTGCATGGGGATATTGTTTCGGTGAAAAAGGTTAGAGATGCTCTTGAGAAGTTTACAAATCTTTCTGGATTAGTGCCGAGTTCAGCTAAGAGCACGACTTATTTCTGTAATGTGCCGAATAATGTCAAGCAAGATATACTTCGGATCATGCCTTTCCAGGAAGGTTCGTTGCCGGTGAGGTATCTGGGGGTGCCGTTAATTTCCACTAAGTTGGGATTTAAGGATTGCAAACCTCTTCTAGATCGGATGGAAAAGAGAATTAATAGCTGGCTGAATAAGTCTCTTTCTTTTGCTGGTAGACTACAACTTATTAACTCTGTTTTATCGGCCATGCATATCTATTGGGCTTCCGTGTTTATTATTCCTTCTCGGGTCATCAATGATCTTGAGAAGCATATGCGAAGGTTCTTGTGGAATGGCAATAATCTGAGTAGAGTTAAGGCGAAAGTTCCTTGGGCCGATGTTTGCTTGCCGAAGAGTGAGGGTGGTTTAGGCATAAAATGTATTTCGGATGTGAATAAGGCACTTATGACTAATCATATTTGGAGCATTTTGGTTAATAGGAAATCTCTTTGGGTCCAATGGATATATACACACAAATTGAAGGGTAGGAGTTTTTGGGATGTTAACAGCAAAGGTAGTATGAGTTGGGGATGGAGGAAGCTCTTGTCTCTTCGTAGTGTTGTTAGGCCTTTTATATGGAAGGTTGTTCGAAGTGGAGCTCAAACGAATGCCTGGTGGGATAATTGGTGTCATTTAAGTCCTCTAAGTTCATTCATTACGCCTAGGAGAATAACTAATGCGGGATTTAACTTTTCTTCTTCTATTTCGGATCTTGTGGATGAAAACGGAAACTGGAGGTGGCCTCAAGCTTGGTATGATTTATATCCGGTTTTGATTGGGTTAAATGTTCCTCAGTTGACGCAAAATATGCTGGACCGTACGGTTTGGAAAGATTTGGATGGGAACTCTTGCTCGTTTCGATCTTTTGAAGTGTGGCATACCATTCGGTGTAGGCAGAGTACAGTCTCGTGGGTTGATGGGGTATGGTTTTCTCAATGTATTCCAAGACATTCGTTTCACTTATGGTTAGTCATAAAGAATAAACTTAAAACCCAAGACCGGCTTGCTGCTTGGGAGGTGGGGAGTGTAACGAATTTAAACCTCATGTGTTGTCCGCTTTGTAGAAGGAATCGGGACTCTAGAGATCATTTATTTTTTCAGTGTTCGTTTGCTTCCAAAGTGTGGAATGAAATTAAGAGTTTGGTTCAAATGGGTAATGTTGATAGCACGTGGCAATCGATTATGATCTGGATGGAACAAAATTCAAGCTCGAAGAAGACGGAGCATATTATATGTAAGCTGGTTATTGCGGCTTCGACGTATTTCATATGGCAAGAGAGAAATAACTGTCTATTTTCAAATGCTTTGGCTGATCAGAATGCGGTAATTCAGAGGATCAAGGAAGTTGTCCGGTTAGTTTAATGGGGTTCAAGTTTAGAAGACAATCGGGTATCGAGAGTCTTCTGAGGACGTGGAAGATATGTTCGGAAGATGAGGCTAATGATCCGGGCTAGCTGATGTTAGTTGTTTTCTCGGTTTTTGTTTAGAGCTGGTCGTTTTGTTATAGTTTGTTTTTGAATGGTTGTGTTTGTGGGTTGTGTTGTCTTGTGTTCCTAGGCGTTGGTATGTCAAGCCTAGTTGGTGTGTCCGAGTTGGGCATGCCCTTGTTCTTATTTTCATTTATAAAATTTACCTGGGGTAAACCCTTTACCCAAAAAAAAAAAAAAAAGATCCCTTAAGTGGTCTATTTAAGGAGATCATACGACGATCTAGTTAAGAAGATCATGTGTTGATCTAGTTAAAAGGCTCGTTCATTGATCTAATTGAAAGGACCCTTTGGTGGTCTAGTCGAGTCGCTTCATGTTTATTCAATTGATTTTTTTCTCTACGCATTATGAAATGAACTGTGCGGACTGTGCAAGGGATTACGTAATTATGGAGGCCTACATAATTATGGAATTCAGTGCACAGAAACCACAGGAAGCTTTGTGTCACACCCTCAAAATCCACACGCGGAGTATTACCGCGAGGCGTGTGACGACCAGGATCTTAGCCACTAATTATTTTGAACCGTTTAGTTATTATTACAAATAATGGTATAATCAGTGACCAATTTTTTTTTTGTTTAAATTTTTCAAAACATAGCTTGAGTTTGCATCGGAAAGGAAAGAGGAACACATCGAAATTTAAAACCACAAGTTGTTCATATGAAACTTACGAACCACGCACTCCATCCGATTGCAACGCCCGTCCAGAGCTGTATCGAGCAACCTGCAAAGCATGCAGTAGAGTGTCAACATAAAGTTGGCGAGTTCACGAGTTTAGTGTTTTCCAGTTTTATTTCCAAAAACTTGTTTTAACCAGTTAATTTATCCGTTTATACATGCGATGGGGAGCTACCCCATAAGTAAGCGACTAAACTGTTTTTACAATACCGAATACTATTCATCCGTACGTTTCCGTAGAGTGCCCCGTTTGTCAATGTTCTATCATCATTGACGGTTGCCAGAGTACATTAGTTCACGCCCGATCCCATACGCGGGCACGGTGTGAGGTTGGTGAGACCTAAATAGCGCTATCAACTAATAACCCGTTCGCCTGACCCCGGCGACTAATCGGTATTAAGAAGTGAGGACTTGAGTGATAGAGTTTTGTTTAGTGTTGCTTGTTGCATCCAGTATAAACAGTAATTAACTAAAAGTTCGCAGTAACAAGGGAAGTAAGTAAGTTTGTTCCCAGTAACAAGGGAAGAAAAGTAAGTTTGTTCCCAATGACACGGGAAGAAAAGTAAGTTTGTATCCCTCACAAGGGGATAGCGTTGTTACCCGTATCCCACACAAGGAGATAAAAATACCGTATCCCGCACAAGGAGATAGTAAGCAATCCCAAACCAGGAAAAGTGTTTTGTTCCGTTTCCCAATCCACCGGGAACGCATGATTTAAGTAAAAAGTAGTGAACTCACCTTTGCTTTGCTCGGTAGTTAATTTACTTGTGTTACGTTGGTCAACCATACCCAATTATGGTTATCAAATATTTATTAGGTTCGTATGCAAGTAGTGTCACGTATAATCCTACACGTATCTAACACATAGCGCGAGAGTCATACTAACATTTACGTTGTTGGGCCTATCCTAACATACGAGCAGTTAAACAGTAGTAGCACATAATTCAGTTAAGCAGTGGCAATAACACACAGTCCAAAACAAGTATCACATAATGCGGCCCACTAACGGAGTTAAGCAGCCCAGTCGAGACCGGATAGTCTCGACTCGAGACTATGAGGTCTCGAGTCGCAACCACTGGATTCTAAGTCGAAATCAGCTGGTCTCGAGTTGTGAACATTTGAGTCGCAACTGTAGAGGTCTCGAGTCAGGTCTTGAGTCGAGATCAGGAGATCTCGAGTCGTAACCATGCTGGTCTCGATTCCTGGAGTGCCTTGTTTGGTTTCGAGTGGTCGCTGAGTGGTCTCGAGTCGAAACCACATGATTCCGACTCGCAACCACTGATGAGAACATTGATGGAAATTCTTCTAGAATCCTTATCCAAATCAGTACTAGCCAATCAAATTACCTTAACATGTTTTGCATTTTGTACAAGCTTCTTTTTTTTTTGGGTAAAGGGTTACCCCGGTCAACTTTTATATCACTCGAAAACAAACAATACAAACCAAGTGGGAGCCAAGAACACGACCCCAGTTCTCAAATACGACATGCCATATTTGAGTGAACAAGCAAAACTGCAAACAAAAAAAACTAGACAACCAACTACATACTAACTAAAAGCATAAAACATTAGCCGCAGTCATCATCCTGAACCAGTAAACCTCTAGGAAGCCTCCACTCATGCAAGACTCTAGTAGCGTAATTTGTGGCCTTAAACTTCATAGTGTGTAACTTCATTCGAACCGTATTCAAGATCACTTCAATAAGTTGATCCGTACTCCTTTTCTTTCTAGAAAAAAGACGATAATTCCGCTCCTGCCAGACAAAATATGCGGACGCCCCTACCACTAGCTTCATAATCACATGCTCAGCCTTCTTTGAATCCGCAAACATTAACAAATACGTGTAAATCTCATCCCATGAGGAATTAATCGATCCCATCTCCACCTTCCCCCTAACGCCATGCCAAATTTGTGTTGCATAATGACACGCAAAGAACAGGTGTTGATGTGAATCAGGTCCAGATGTGCATAAGGAACAACACATAAGATTGAAATTATAGTTACCCGATGAAGCCCATGTACTTATCACATCCTGCGTCTTCAGTTTTTTATTAATAAGCAGCCACATAAGAAACGAGTGACGAGGAATAGCTTGAGGATACCACACCAGACTAGCCCAAGACACCTCATTCTGATGAGGCCGAATATCATCCCAAACACACGTAGTTTGATAATCCATATCTATACCCAATCTCGTTCTCCATACAACCCTATCCTGGACGTTCGGTTGAAAGATTACCGGTTGCATATTATTCAACTCTGGGAACCGAATCAGCTAAGTGTTCGGCCACCTCCAGCCTCCCGGATCACACACATTGGCAACTGTGGAGCTCAAGTCAAAAACCCGCATTAGCTATCATCCTTGGAGTGATAAACGATATCAGCGGACAAACAACATCCCATTTATCAAACCATACCATCGTTCTATTACCATTTCCAATTTTAATCCATATACGGTCACGTATGATAGATCGAGTTTGAAGGATTTTCCTCCATGTCCACGTCTCATTATTTCTACTTGGAATATCCCAGAAACTTCTTTTACGAATACGATACTCATGAATCCATTTGACCCATAGAGACTCTCGACCCGTAAGAATACTCCAAACATGAGCTACCATAAGAGCTATATTCATATCCCACACTCTACGAATCCCCAACCCTCCTTCTTTTTTCGGTAAACACACGTTACTCCATTTCACTTTAGCTTTCCCTTTTATGTTGTTACCCTGAGCCCAAAGAAAACGCCTCATCCTATCCTCCAGCTCCTTAACTAGACGCTTTGGCAAAACAAACATAGAGGCCCAATAAATATTCATGGATGCTAGCACCGAACGAATCAGTTGAAGCCTACCTGCAAAAGATAACGTCTTTGTTTTCCAGTCCGTTATTCTTGATTCCATATTTTCCACTAGCCGCTTGCAATCCTTGTAAGTAAGTCTAGATGTTATTAAAGGGACTCCAAGGTATCGGACTGGCAGCCTACCTTCCTCAAACGGCATAATATCACGAATACGGTCCTTCACACCGGTTGACACATTGCAAAAGAAAACAGTGCTCTTATTCATGCTAGGAACGAGGCCCGACATATTCTTGAATGCGTTCAAAGACTCCATAATAACTTTAGCTGACGGTTGATCCCCTCGAGCAAACAAAAAAAGATCATCCGCGAAGCACAAGTTTATTATTTTCTGTTTTTGACATTTATTATGAAATCTAAAATCATTCGATACTGTAACTTCCTTTATCAAAATCAACGTTAAAGCCTCCATCACCAACGTAAAAAGATAAGGAGACATCGGATCACCCTGACGCAACCCTCTCTTCCCCTTAAAATACCCATACAGATTACCATGAAGCGCCACTGAAAATGAAGTTGATGTTACACACCTCATTATCCAACACACCATCTTCCTATGAAACCCAAAGCCCATTAAAATTTGTTTTAAGAAATTCCAATCAACCGTGTCATACGCCTTTTGAATATCAACCTTAAAAGCACATCTTGGGGGTCCAGCATCTCGATGATAGTTGTGCATTAATTCCTGGGTTAACAAAATATTATCCGATATTCTTCTACCAGGAACAAACGCCGACTGATTAATACTAACAATATCGGCCAACCCTTCCTTAATGCGATTCGTAATTATCTTGCTGATACACTTGTACAGAGTATTACAGCAAGAAATAGGCCTATAATCAGAAATAGTCGAAGGGGTAGCTACCTTTGGAATTAAAGCAAGAATCGTGTGATTGAGCTCCTGAAGCAGATTACCATTCTGGAAAAAATCTTGCACAGCACCACAAACGTCTTTCCCGATAACCTCCCAAGACTTCTTAAAGAACACTGAAGTGAAGCCATCCGGGCCAGGCGCTTTATTCCCCGCAATAGAGAACATAGCCGCCTTAACTTCCTCCTCCGTTACCATCCGCACCATGTTACTCGCTGTATCAGAATGAAGCACTTTCCGGAATAACTCCGGCGTTGGGTGTAAGCTGATTTCACCCGTGCTTCCAAAAAAATTCGTATAGTGCTCAACCATCACTTGAGGCACTGCTCCCCCTTCGTGTAGAGTTCCCATAGCATCTCTAACAGAGAAAATACGGCTTCGATGATTTTTTGTTTTCACGACATTATGGAAGTATTTCGTATTTGAGTCTCCCACCGCAAGCCACTCTACCTTAGATTTTTGCTTCAAAAAGGATCCCTCATCATGAACGGCTTCCTTATATTGTTGAAGTAATATACCATGTTGAGCTAAAATGTCTTCATTTAACGGATCACCATCTAAGCTCATTTGGCACACATCTAAAGCTTTTCTAGCACTCTTGACCTTCTCATGAAGATTGCCCTGTTTATGAAATAATTTCCGAAGAGGAGATTTTAACAACTTCAGCTTCCTCACAACTTGATACATACGATAACCATCAATATTAGCCTGCCAAACTCGCTTAACTTCTTCCATAAACCCATCCTTTTCAGCCACCAAGTTAACAAATTTAAACGGCTTTGGTTTGTCCCTAGTCACATTCGGCAGCTTTAATATACTAGGAGCATGATCCGACACTCGATAGGGATGAAAAAACGCCGAAGCATTAGGAAACATATCAATACAATGTATGTTACACATTATACGGTCAATCTTCTTTAAAATGGGACCTTTTTTATATTGATTATTCGTCCAAGTAAAATGTAGGCCCGAGCTATTAACATCAAACATTTCCAGCTCATAAACACACTCCTTAAACTCCCGGTCCCCTATGTTAAGCGTAGAAGATCCTACACTTGTATCATCACTAGATAAAGAAGAGTTGAAATCTCCCATCATCACCCATGGTTTGTCACGCATGAACATACGGTGCGCCAATAAATTCTTCCACAATTCCCTCCTATCCTTGTAAGAATTTTCCGCATAAACAAAAGACACAAAAAGAGATTTTCTATCCAACTTAAACATCACCTGAGTATGCACCACTTGGTCCGTTTGGTGAAGAATCATCACATCAACTAAATTAGCATCCCAACCAACCATTATTCTAGTACCTCTCGTGCAATAATTTGCATTAGTAGCCCAACTCCATGAATTGCAAACTTTTTTACAGACATCAGAAATATTAGACGCATCTACATGAGTCTCCATAATTGCACACACTTGCAAATGATTATCTAACATCACCTGCCGAACCTCTTTTTGTTTAGGGGTGCGGTTCAGACCCCTTATATTCCAAGACGCTAAGCTACCCATGGATACCATCTTTTCCGAGTGTGCTTGCACCCTTAAAGTCTTGGTTCCCCTTCTTGTTTCCACCGGCTTTCGAAACATCAGCTATTAAATCATCAACACCCACTGTATCCACAATCACTTCCTCCATAGAGGAGCTTTTGTACTGATTTTGCTTTGGTTTTGTCGTTTCAGCTTCAGATGGAACATTTTGCTGATCCAGATCAGTATCATCACGCAGCCCATCAAACATGTTAGTATCCGAACCATCAGCTAAATTAACCACTTCCTCATCTTGTAACGCACCAAACGAGTTAGAAACTTTGACCAGAGCCGAAGATGAAGCACCTTTATCCGCCTGAGGTTTAACTTTAGAAACCGGGCGATACACCATTTTCGGCTTGTTGTTATGGATCTGGATCCCTTGCTGGGTAGTTTTTTTATTTTTACCCTTGAAATCTCGAAACCCATCAGCATCAGTCTTCTTACCATCCTCCATCTTCCTACGAGGGTTCTTTGGACAAGTAGCGTCATCATGACCGAAAACACAGCAACTGGCACACCTATGCGGTTCCCAATCATACTCAATTTTAACCTCAGTCATTAAGAAACCACCACCTTCCAACCCTGGAACAGCAACCTTAACGTTCCTTTTAAGTTCCGAATCAGCATTCACCTCAATAAGGGCTCTAGCAAAACTACTTCTACCCCAAGATTCTAAACACATCGAAGCCGTGTATGAGTCTAACATTTTCGGAACACCCACCTTAGATGCTAACAAACTCAATCCATCCTCAGTGAACGCCGCTAATGGTACATCATGCATCTTAACCCACACAGGAATAGCCTTAATATCTTCTTTAGCTAAAGACACCGACGAAGTCCATTCATTCAAAATAATCGGGACATTTCGAATCATCCATGGACCATCCTCCATCAGTTTTTCCAATCCACTTTTTGACTTGAATTTAAAGAAGAAAAATCCTTTTGAGTTCATCATTAATCTTGTTAAACCATATTTAGCCCATTGGTTTTTAGCAAAATACTCGACAACAGGGAACGCCAAACGTTTACCCAAGAAGTACCCATATAGAGTATTAGAAAATCTGTCACTAACCTGCTTAACCGACTCAACTGGAATAACCACATCCACCCCGTCCATGTTACTCTCCGGTTCCATCTTCCTGAAATTAACTTTAACAGACTCTTTTGGAATCTGACTACCCGCTTTGTTCGAACTAGCACCCTTAACAGATTCAGCATAAGACACTTGTTTTCCTAAATTCCCAGACGTTGGCTGGTTCCCATCATCCTTGTTTTGATGTTTCTCTCCCTCATTATCCTCCACATTATGTCTAACCACATTATCCAGATTCACGGGTTTTGATATGGCCGCCAACCCATCTAAGACCGAAACATTATTTGTAAAAAACATACCTCTCCTCGGCATCATAGAGTTACCTTCAATGTTAGTCACACGTAATCCAATACCTCGAACAGGAACTGTACCAGGCGTAGACCCATCAACACTCGGTTCCTTCACTTGATCGGTTGCAATCGGAGATAGCGGATACCCATCCAGATCAAAGTAATCCTTGTTCGGGGTGTTACCCCCAGATTTTCCACGTTCATTCATTTAAAAAATACTCCTCTCACTTCAACAAGACTCAGAAAAACACCATGCAGCACAAACACGAAGACCAGAAAACCAGAAAACCAAGAACACAGAAAACCGTAAAACCCTAATCCTTCAAACCCTAGTTTCAATCTTTAACCCTTAATCGATTATACCAGAGTATCAATCTAGCTAAATTAATCTCAGTTAACCGCGACCAATAACAACCAGTATAATAAATCAGGGTTTCGACTTGAAGAACTAGAGCAGCGATTGTAGAAGAAGATAGAAAAAACCCTAATTTTAGATCGATCCCAAATGCTAACAAGTTCGTTATAGAGATATGACGAATCAAACTCTAATCACAGACTGTTATGCATCAGATCACGAAGAAAAACGAGGATTCCATGAAGAACAAAATCGCCAGAAGAAGAGATCATAAGGTATAACTTCAGTCCTAAGTACCAGTTCAGTACTCACGTTTGGCATTTTTGTACAAGCTTCTAAATCAGATCAAATGCATATATTTCAAATATTTTCCAAACAAACAAACAGTCCATAATCATACAAGATCATCATCATCTTGTTGTTTTTAGACAAGATTATCGGAGGTCATATTACATAAACATTCGACAGATCTGGGTTTCATTCCACACCATCATCTCATCTTTAAACTTCATTTTATAAAACTCATTCATGCCAAAATAGTCCCCATATGAACAGTTTATACAAACAAATCATGTCATCATTATAACATCATATATTTAGCAAAAGTTCATATACCATATTTGCAAACATGAATCATCATTTCTAACCATAATAACAGTCAACAAGGTTTTTATTAACATTCAACTTCTAAACCCTTGAACAAACAACGTTCACTTTCATTTTCTATTTTAAAAACCACCGAAAATTTAGAACACTTAGCAATAATTGGATAAAAATCATCCTAACACTTTTTCTTGTAATTATCCACTCAAAAGTTATTAACAAATCAACAAACATCAAGGTCAAGAATCACAATGAAATTGTCCACTGACCGAGAGTTTAATGGACAAAAGGAGGTGTCCGCTGCCACTGCTGCAGCCTGATTCGGGGCTCCGGCGGTTCGCCGTCGCCGGTGATTACTCCTGCCGCCGTGTCGTCTCCATCCCCAACAGAAGCAGAAGTTGTCGCCCAAAAACACTACTACCCCAAAATTCCAAACCGCCATCAGAACCGCCACTGTTGCTTCAACTCACTGCCATACCACCGTTGTCATCATCTTCGGCGGCTACAGTCTCCGTCGGCCACCACCGGCATCAACTTCTTCATTATTATTAACAACAGCAGCAACGTTCATCATCATCATCCATCAGCGTTCATCACCGCTACCTCCGCCGTGAGTGCCGGCGGCGACACTGTCAAAATGACGAGGGAGAGAGGGAGGGGGGTGGATGTGTGTGTAAGAAGGAGAAGGTGGGTGAGGGTTTATCGGAGAACATGATGATCGGAGGGTCGCCGGAGAAGCTCCGGTCACCGGCGTGTGGAGAGGGGAGGGGAGTCTTGTGCGGCTGTACATGTATTATGGTTTTAGTTTGTGGGAAAAATAAGAGGGGAAGTGGGTTTAGGGTGTTTATATAGTGTAGAGTTTAGGTTAGTTGGGTTGGGCCTAGCCCAAGTGCGCGAATCCGTTAAACGATTAGGCGTCTCTCTCAACGAACTAGCTCGGTTTTGTTAACTCATGCCCAAATAATTGGAACTCTCGTGATGGATTATTATTATTTAAGTATTTAATAATCATAGTAAAAAAATAGTAATAATAATAATAACGCTCGTTTTTACTAAAATACCCTTCTCTCGACAACGGGAGTACGGGTTGTCACATTCTCCCCATGTTACAGGAATTTTGTCCTCGAAATTTAAGCTAAGTCACACGATTCGCTCTAATTATAGACTCGCTGATAACCTAGTGTCATACGTACATACACGTAGTTCACAAAAGTTCACAAAATAAACATGTAAGCCACATAGCACATAAGGTCACATTGCGTAGACGGTCAAGTAGCATAAGGTTCCAAGAATTTGCACGTATTTCACATAGTATAGAATTTCACAAATTTAATTATAGCATCCAAGAAACGTACAGGAAAACCCGAAGTGTCACATTATCCCCAAGTTCAAGAAATTCCGTCCCGAAATTTAGCGGGCAGCCACTGACAAGCTAGTTTGTTTAAACGTTTTCGCGGGGTGTCACATAATCCCCTTGTTGGCTTGAAATTTCTTCTAGAAATTTCAGTTGTAGCTTCAGTGCTGGAAGTAATGTTTGCAGACAACTGGGGATTCGTGCGCATCATCTGGTTTTCTCATTCCCAGGTAAACTCTAGGCCATGGCGTGAGTTCCAACGAACTCGGTCTGTTGGTTATACTACGCTCGAGGGTTTCGATTTCCTGATTCCTGTTCTCAACCAGTTTCTCAATGAAGCGTAGCCAGTTGCTGATCATGAGTTCCCAAAAAGGTACAATGAAACTTTCGTCGGACAGACACTTCTTCAGATTAGGCACATGAAGGACGTTGTGCACCGCATTCAGCTTTTCAGGCAGGTTTAGTCTGTAAGCAACTTTACCGATCCCCTCGGTAATTTCGAATGGTCCAATTCCTCGCGGATTAAGCTTGCCATGTTTGCCAAAGCGTACCACACCCTTGCAGGGTGAAACTTTAAGTAGAACCCAGTCTCCGATTAGGAATTCTAGAGGTTTCATATGCTTATCCGCGTAGCCTTTCTGGCGGTCTAGAGCTGCCGCCATGCATTGTCTGTTCTGGGCAATTCTACCCGTTGTGTCAAGTACAAGTTCTGGGCCGGAAATTTGGCTTCCGCCCAACTTAGAGGTGACTGGCATTTGCGTTCGTGCAATGCCTCAAATGGTGCTGTCTGAATGCTAGTGCGGTAGCAGTTGTTGGAAGGGAATTCTACAAAAGGGAAGTGTTACTCGTATCCACGGTCGATAACACATGTTCTTAGCATGCCTTTGAGTGTTTGGATGGTGCGTTTGGCCCGACCATCAGTTTGCGGGCGATAAGCGGTGTTCATGCTTAACAGTGAGCCAAAAGTTATTTGTGCACAGCCTTGCGACAGATCGGGTGCAAAACGTGGGTTACGATAAGATATAAGAGGAATCGGCATCCCGTGCCTAATATCTACTTCTATCAAGTAGATGGTTGCAAGTTCAAAAACTTGTTGGTTTCTTTGGTCGCGTGCCATTACTGGCAGTCATGTTATCGATGCCCCGGATATGATTGCATAAGACAGAAGCACCTCGTAGATTATCTTCCAATTGCTGGAGTTGCGGATCGTTTGAGGATCTCTCGAATGCTAGGTGATGCCCCTTTTGAGTTCAAATCGTGAGAGGTTGCGTATACGGTCGAGAAATGCAGGCTTTGTGGCGCTAAAAGTCGTGTACTGAAAACTTAGCGCAAGGCGGTTTTGCGTCGTAGAAGTTCCAAGGTAAACCGTAGGAGTCGTTTGGATTCCCCACTGACTTTCAGAATAGGTTCGGGCGTCGCCGAAAGAAACAAGTGTCGAATATTGACAGGATGGAATAAATTCGAGTGTCGTGACTAGGTGTTGATCGTATCGAGTTCGAAGAACAGTGATTGCGGTCTCCGTTACCCCCGGGGTATCCTTGGCTCGTTGCCCCAACGAGTAACATTCGATGGAAGTATTTCGTTCAAACGGAGATTTGTGCAGAATAGAGTAGGATAAGAATCAGGGAATTCTTAACACGAGTAGCGAGGTAATGTTTGAAGGGTAGTCAACGTTGGTGCGTTCAATTTGAGACAAAACATAAAAGGCTTGATGGTCGGTAATAAGGATTTATCTGGTGTCGATGAGGTAGCTGGTCGTACATAAGCCGTGGGCGATTAGGATAAAGAACGTCATTTTGCCGATAAGAGGTGTTACGTCAGTATGAATGGCACAACAAGAACCAATGATAGAGAAGGACGGTCGTCGTATGGGTCAGGGGGGGGGGTTTAGAACGTCTAACAAGATGTTCTGAGCTGGGCCGTATGCGAAAAACGAGTTTGTGATCTCCCAAACCGGTAAGTAGCCAAATTGAATAGACTACCGAAGTTGTGAGGACGAGTCCGAAGTAGTGCTTGTGTCGTCGAAAGGCTTCCATGTAAGGTAATAAAAACATGTCTGAAAGGATACGTTTGGATCACACGTCACCATTTTTAAGATTCAAGAAGTTTATTGACTAGTAGTCGAGCTTGCTGAATTTCCCCAAACTAGAGGGAAATCTGGTCAAGGTCTCAGTATGAGGGGGGGGGGGTTTCGACGTGAAGCTGTGAAAACAGGTTTTCAGGAAAGTACGAATGAAGTAACACATTGTTGAATTTCAAGGGATAAAAAGCTTGCTGACTAAAGGTCGAGTTTGTTGAATTCATTAATCTGGAGAGAAATCGGGTCAAGGTTTCCATATGAAGAAACGTGGATGTCGTGATAAAGGGACGATATAAGTGGGGATACCCTCTTGAGCAATGAACGCGGATTCGTACGAAAGCTAGCGGAAGGATTCACGGGATCAAAAAAGTCGTCAAAGAATATCGGATCTGGCAAATGAAGGATAAGGTAAGCATCTAGGTCACCGTACTCGTCGGCGGGTTGACCGGCTCGTATCTTCGTCTTGCCACGCCTTCAAATACACCGGTTTGTAAGAAAGATATCACTTTGTTGGGTTTTGGGGCGTGCTAAGGTATAAGGTTGAACTTGAATACAGATTCACCATGTAACGAGGAATTAGGGGAAATAACCTTGTGGTCGATAGAAGGGTGATTCGATTGCTGGCACTACAATGAGAAGCATACACCACACATGCTTTTCATGTTCGAGACGTGCAAACAGAAACCCGAAAGGTGTAGACTTTCTAGAAGGCTTCAAGAATCTAGGTGATCAGTCGTATGAGGGAACAAGTCTCATTACTTAAGTCGGGAAAAGAAATACGCAAGTAAAAAGGATGCGAATGACGTCGCCGTTCCTTCTAATATCCCATGATATAGGGGTGTCTCCCCTTCGTCGATTCGTTCTCGTAACTTTTCTATGTGCTTCATAGCAAGCCTGTCCTGGGCAGGTCTATTGAGTGGACGTCCCTCGCGTCGATTTGCAGTCCTGGGATGATATCAGGAAATACGTGGACAAGGGCTTGAAATAAGTGGCTCCCTGCCATTAGTGCATTGTGGTTTCGAACCCAGTTTAGGAGGACTCGCTCCTGTTTAACAAGTAACACGCTAGCCTAGCCTTTGTAAGATCCACTGTGTTAAATACTAAATATACGCATACATACTAACACATATATGCTAATTATACACATACACACATGCGTGTTCACACACCTAAGTTATGCACAAGTAAATGTCGTTAGCCTACCATTACCAGGTAAGCATCTGAGGTTGACGAACCTTGCAATCCGGAGTGTGGTGTCGTTGTGGTTTCCACTAAAGAACGGTTATAGTCTGGTCTTTTTATAAAATATTTTATTTTTCCCAAACCAAAAATATTTTATATTTAAAACCTAGTTCGCTATAACCAATGGCTCTGATACCAATCTGTCACACCCTCAAAATCCACACGCGGAGTATTACCGCGAGGCGTGTGACGACCAGGATCTTAGCCACTAATTATTTTGAACCGTTTAGTTATTATTACAAATAATGGTATAATCAGTGACCAAATTTTTTTTTGTTTAAATTTTTCAAAACATAGCTTGAGTTTGCAGCGGAAAGGAAAGAGGAACACATCGAAATTTAAAACCACAAGTTGTTCATATGAAACTTACGAACCACGCACTCCATCCGATTGCAACGCCCGTCCAGAGCTGTATCGAGCAACCTGCAAAGCATGCAGTAGAGTGTCAACATAAAGTTGGCGAGTTCACGAGTTTAGTGTTTTCCAGTTTTATTTCCAAAAACTTGTTTTAACTAGTTAATTTATCCGTTTATACATGCGATGGGGAGCTACCCCATAAGTAAGCGACTAAACTGTTTTTACAATACCGAATACTATTCATCCGTACGTTTCCGTAGAGTGCCCCGTTTGTCAATGTTCTATCATCATTGACGGTTGCCAGAGTACATTAGTTCACGCCCGATCCCATACGCGGGCACGGTGTGAGGTTGGTGAGACCTAAATAGCGCTATCAACTAATAACACGTTCGCCTGACCCCGGCGACTAATCGATATTAAGAAGTGAGGACTTGAGTGATAGAGTTTTGTTTAGTGTTGCTTGTTGCATCCAGTATAAACAGTAATTAACTAAAAGTTCCCAGTAACAAGGGAAGTAAGTAAGTTTGTTCCCAGTAACAAGGGAAGAAAAGTAAGTTTGTTCCTAATGACACGGGAAGAAAAGTAAGTTTGTATCCCTCACAAGGGGATAGCGTTGTTACCCGTATCCCACACAAGGAGATAAAAATACCGTATCCCGCACAAGGAGATAGTAAGCAATCCCAAACCAGGAAAAGTGTTTTGTTCCGTTTCCCAATCCACCGGGAACGCATGCTTTAAGTAAAAAGTAGTGAACTCACCTTTGCTTTGCTCGGTAGTTAATTTACTTGTGTTACGTTGGTCAACCATACCCTATTATGGTTATCAAATATTTATTAGGTTCGTATGCAAGTAGTGTCACGTATAATCCTACACGTATCTAACACATAGCGCGAGAGTCATACTAACATTTACGTTGTTGGGCCTATCCTAACATACGAGCAGTTAAACAGTAGTAGCACATAATTCAGTTAAGCAGTGGCAATAACACACAGTCCAAAACAAGTATCACATAATGCGGCCCACTAACGGAGTTAAGCAGCCCAGTCGAGACCGGATAGTCTCGACTCGAGACTATGAGGTCTCGAGTCGCAACCACTGGATTCTAAGTCGAAATCAGCTGGTCTCGAGTTGTGAACATTTGAGTCGCAACTGTAGAGGTCTCGAGTCAGGTCTTGAGTCGAGATCAGGAGATCTCGAGTCGTAACCATGCTGGTCTCGATTCCTGGAGCGCCTTGTTTGGTTTCGAGTGGTCGCTGAGTGGTCTCGAGTCGAAACCACATGATTCCGACTCGCAACCACTGATGAGAACATTGATGGAAATTCTTCTAGAATTCTTATCCAAATCAGTACTAGCCAATCAAATTACCTTAACATGTTTTGCATTTTGTACAAGCTTCTAAATCAGATCAAATGCATATATTTCAAATATTTTCCAAACAAACAAACAGTCCATAATCATACAAGATCATCATCATCTTGTTGTTTTTAGACAAGATTATCGGAGGTCATATTACATAAACATTCGACAGATCTGGGTTTCATTCCACACCATCATCTCATCTTTAAACTTCATTTTATAAAACTCATTCATGCCAAAATAGTCCCCATATGAACAGTTTATACAAACAAATCATGTCATCATTATAACATCATATATTTAGCAAAAGTTCATATACCATATTTGCAAACATGAATCATCATTTCTAACCATAATAACAGTCAATAAGGTTTTTATTAACAGTCAACTTCTAAACCCTTGAACAAACAACATTCACTTTCATTTTCTATTTTAAAAACCACCGAAAATTTAGAACACTTAGCAATAATTGGATAAAAATCATCCTAACACTTTTTCTTGTAATTATCCACTCAAAAGTTATTAACAAATCAACAAACATCAAGGTCAAGAATCACAATGAAATTGTCCACTGACCGAGAGTTTAATGGACAAAAGGAGGTGTCCGCTGCCACTGCTGCAGCCTGATTCGGGGCTCCGGCGGTTCGCCGTCGCCGGTGATTACTCCTGCCGCCGTGTCGTCTCCATCCCCAACAGAAGCAGAAGTTGTCGCCCAAAAACACTACTACCCCCAAATTCCAAACCGCCATCAGAACCGCCACTGTTGCTTCAACTCACTGCCATACCACCGTTGTCATCATCTCCGGCGGCTACAGTCTCCGTCGGCCACCACCGGCATCAACTTCTTCATTATTATTAACAACAGCAGCAACGTTCATCATCATCATCCATCAGCGTTCATCACCGCTACCTCCGCCGTGAGTGGCGGCGGCGACACTGTCAAAATGACGAGGGAGAGAAGGAGGGGGGGTGGATGTGTGTGTAAGAAGGAGAAGGTGGGTGAGGGTTTATCGGAGAACATGATGATCGGAGGGTCGCCGGAGAAGCTCCGGTCACCAGCGTGTGGAGAGGGGAGGGGAGTCTTGTGCGGCTGTACATGTATTATGGTTTTAGTTTGTGGGAAAAATAAGAGGGGAAGTGGGTTTAGGGTGTTTAAATAGTGTAGAGTTTAGGTTAGTTGGGTTGGGCCTAGCCCAAGTGCGTGAATCCGTTAAACGATTAGGCGTCTCTCTCAACGAACTGGCCCGGTTTTGTTAACTCATGCCCAAATAATTGGAACTCTCGTGATGGATTATTATTATTATTTGCGTATTTAATAATCATAGTAAAAAAAATAGTAATAATAATAATAACGCCCGTTTTTACTAAAATACCCTTCTCTCGACAACGGGAGTACGGGTTGTCACATTCTCCCCATGTTACAGGAATTTCGTCCTCGAAATTTAAGCTAAGTCACACGATTCGCTCTAATTATAGACTCGCTGATAACCTAGTGTCATACGTACATACACGTAGTTCACAAAAGTTCACAAAATAAACATGTAAGCCACATAGCACATAAGGTCACATTGCGTAGACGGTCAAGTAGCATAAGGTTCCAAGAGTTTGCACGTATTTCACATAGTATAGAATTTCACAAATTTAATTATAGCATCCAAGAAACGTACAGGAAAACCCGAAGTGTCACACTTTGTTATGTGTTAAGACCTATAGTGACAAGAATAATGATACGGGAGAAGTCTTGGACCTTGACCGATGTCATTTTATCTTACACTCCCCAATTCTGATTTCAAGCACACACAAGTTTCCTATGATAAGTCTTCATAAGAAAAGTTCTTCTGTCCGTAGTTCCAAAATTCCAGGTTTTACTACTACAAGGAATTCACTTTGAGGGTTAACAAATTCGATAAGAGTCCTAACATGACCCAGAGTTTTACTTAAGGGTTCAATGGATTTATTTGAAGGCGAAACCGTCACAGCTGTCTTCACAAGTTTCCTCTAGAATAAAATTTCGGGACGAAATTTCCTAAATTAGGGGAGACTGTGACACCTGTGTCACTTCAACCATCAAACAAATTCCAAACCAATGAAATATTGTATTTCATACTTGGGATTTGTAAAAATATGTGTATCGTTTGCACATATCTTCTCTTGTTCGATTTTAAGCTTTAAATCGCTTTCTGGAGGGTTATACTCGCTCTGATGCGTAAATATAACCAGATTAATCCAACGAACACTCCGGAATAGTGAAATAGGCTTAACATACCTTAAATAACCTTTACATAACTTAGAAATAAGTTTTAAAGGCTTTGGTATGGCAAAAACAAGTTAATTCGCTTACAGGGACTAAACTTGACAAACTGCGAAAGTATGCCAATTTGAACTGTAACGGACATTCTGGAACATGACCATAAGTTAAACACACCTTAAATATCCTTTATATAGCTTAGAAATAGGCTTTGAGGGGTTCAGTGTGCTAAAATAAACTTTTGGGTCATTCAAGGACTAAAAGTGTCAAAAAGTGCATAAGTTTGCACTTTCGCGCATAACTTACGTTCTGAATACATCCGGACATCCAAAAATTTATGTAAGCACTAAAATATTTTATTTTAGTGTTTGGCATAAGAAAAATCCATTCGTCACGCCGTTTGGATCGTTTTTCGCGCTTATGCGCATTCCGTCGTAATTAACCGAACAACGCAATCGTACGGCCGAACGAACCGACATCCGAGATATTTTTGAGCACATTTTAAGTTCCCTATACTTTAACTTCATTTTAGAGCTTTGAAATGGGGTTAACGGGCCTTAAACATGTCGAAAATAGCTCAAAACACTAACAGGGACCAAAAGTGTAAATATGTGAAAGTAGTCCCTTGCGCTACGGTCCATCTTAAATACAATCTGGGTGTGAATGACCTGATCCGAATGCGAAAGAATCATAACGTCCACCATATTAGGATCCCACCCCCACCATTATACGTGTTCCCTTATCACAACAGTCAACATTCGTTACCCATTCCCACAACCCACACACTTTTTTGCAAACACTAGCCACATTAGACGAGTCAACATGGGTTTCCATAATCGCACAAACCTGAACGTGATTATCTAACAACATCTACCGAACCTCCTTCTGTTTCAGGGAGCGGTTCAACCCCCTTATGTTCCATGTAGCAACACTACCCATTTAAACCTTCTTGACCAGGTGTGCTTGCACCCTCAGATTTATTCTTGTCTATCTTCGCATCCATGAACTTAGGTATTTCACCTAAGAGGTCATCCATCTCCACTTCATCCACTAAAACTTCAGCCGTACCACTTTTATTATTGTTGGTCCTCCTCATCGGCTGGCCCTCCCCACTATATAAAGGTGACTTCTTCATGTTCTCCTCATCCATATTCTCTAATACATCAAACGGATTCGATACACCAACATTAGCAACAGATTTTGACGCAGGCTCTCTCCGGATATTGGCACTAGATGATGATGTTTCTCCAGTGTACTTAACATTCGCTACTGGCTGATACACTAGTTTAGGCTTCTGGTTTTTAACATGGAATCCTTGCTGAGCTTGTTTTTTATGTTTTCCTTTTGAATTAGCATCCTGAAAGTCATCCGATATCTTCTTTGTATTGTCAGGTACATGAATTTTTGGTTTTTTCGAACACGAACAATCCTCATGGCCAAACACACCACACCCCGAACATCTCAAAGGTTCCCAGTCATACTCAATATTAACCTCAGCAATAGAATGCCCCACACCCTCCAAATCAGGAACCGCAACGTTAATCATCCTAACCAAATCCCTAGCCGCATTGACCTCAATCAAAGCCCTTGCAAAACTACTCCGTCCCCATGATTCCGCACACATCGTCGCAGTAAACGAGTCAAGCATTTTAGGAACCCCTATTTTTGTTGGTAACAAACTCAAACCATCCTCAGTAAAAGCCGATAGTGGAACATTATGCATTTTTACCCACACCGGTTGTCACACCCCTTTCTGCGGCGGAAGCACGAGGTGTGATCATGAAAGGTTCTCATTGCATACGAAAGGTAAACATGCTATATGCTCGTAAAACATCAAATACCATAATTTGAAAACATAAGTTTAGCGTTTACATCGCTAAGTCGCATAAAACATTGTCTTGAAAAGTTTACAACTTTATTTAAAGATAAACATAAGCGACATCCACAAGCATAAGCGAGACCGCGCGCACATCCATTTTAGTTACCTGAAATACATGTGAGTTTTGGAAAAAAAAACGTCAACATAATGTTGGTGTGAATTCATGCAGTTTTGTATTTCACGTTTGTATACTTTGTATGAAAACATAGTTTGTGAATAAATCAAGTTTTCATATATAAATTCAGTTTCATGTGTACACCACGTACTCATGTATAATTCAATTTCTTCTTGAGTACCCCACGTACTCAAGTATAATTCCCATTTTCTTGAGTACCCCACGTACTTCAAGTATAATTCAATCTTCTCTTGAGTACCCCACGTACTCAAGTATTCATCAATTTTTAGTATGGTATGACTTTTATGTAAATAAAGTATTCCTGTAAGTATCAGGATTGTTAATGGGTTGCAAAGCCATTAACATGTGACACGACATAGGAAGTCACCAAACCTAAGGCATTTAATTGGTATATTCTGAGACACAAAAGCACTACTCGATTCTCGCCCTCACCGAGAGTGTGGCTGCCAGGCACCCGTTAGATCTAACCTTTTGTTCTACGGTCTAGGTATATTGTTGATTAATGGTGCTTCTGTACCCTATTCGTGACACTATTTCTCATAACGCATTCTACTTGGTTCTCGTCCTCACCAAGCGCGTTTCTTGTTATCAATTCTCATAACGCATCCTACTTGGTTCTCGTCCTCACCAAGCGCGTTTCTTATTATCATTTCTCATAACGCATCCTACTTGGTTCTCGTCCTCACCAAGTGCGTTTCTTATTATCTTATATTTCGTCACACTTGGTTCTCGTTCTCACCAAGTGTACTTCTTGTATTCTTATATTTCATCACACTTGATTCTCGTTCTCACCAAGTGTGCTTCTTATATTTATATCATACCAATTATAAATATTGTACATTTGTACATGTATTTCACCCCCGGAGTTATAAAAACTGAAAACAGTTAAAGAAAAGGGGGAGCATGAACTCACAACTTTGCGTTCCTTGCGTCGTAAACTTCACCGGATTTGCTTAATTAACGTCGTAACCTATACGCGTTTTCTTAACGTTAGTTACTAGACTTGCGTCGCACAAGTACAGTCACTCTCTTTGGTGTATATATTCTTGTGTTAAAAATATTCTATATTTTTAACTACGTATCTTACTTATATTATTTTCTCTAAAATTAATATAAGTATCTCGTGTTTTGCACTTTGCACCCGAATTATGTATCTTGTATGTGTTGTATGTGTATTTTTATGTTTATACTTCTCATGAGTATTTAGTGTATTTTTAAGTCTTAATACACTAGCACGTATAACACATACTATACACACTTAGCACAAAAGTTGGTGATAACATAATATATATTTTTCTCTAAAAAAATATACATACTTATATCCAATTTCATTCTTGAAGAAATCCTCATTTCTTATCACCAAAAATTAGGGAAACCTTGGTAATACTCTTTAATACATTTTTAGGGAATAAGTTTCTCAAAAACTTATATTTTTCTAAGTGTCAAAATTTATAAAAATTTTGACAGAGTTTCCCCTAAAAATGGAGGTTTCCCATGTTTTCAAAACATGTGTTTATTTTCTTTTAAATCGTCAACAATCATCAACAACAATTATCAACAATAATCATCAACAATAATCACTAATTTCTCCATTTCATGAACTTGAATATTTACAAAAATGTGTAGTAACTTACTAGCACATTTAGTAAGTCTTGTCATCTTTAAAAATAAGTTTAATTTCTTAAAAACTTTATTTTTAAAGATCTTGAAGTTTCACAACTTCTAGTCGAGATTCGCAAAAATATTTCTTTGTTAAATTTTCTTGTGACACATGTGTCTACACACTTGTTTATTTACTAAAAATGCTTTTAGTTCGGATAAGATCCGGGTTTTAAACAAGACTAATATTTTTGCTTGGTTCTTCCGAAAAACCACTTGTAGATCTTTAGATCTACATGTTTAGAGTCTTGTTTTACAAGGAAAATTATGTTTACACAAGTTCATGTCTTATGAATGGATGGCTCCATCATCTTTTAACTTTCTAACTTTTACATCCTACTAGTTCATGCTTTCTAACATGGACTAGTATGTCTAGATGATGTTCCATCTTGCTTTTACTAACAACAACATCAAATAATCATAACTAGACAAGTTTCACAAGATCTACACACATATCTTCTCTTTATCCACCCTATACACCTTATGTTCAAGACTTTAATGTATGTTCTTTAGTGTTTAATGATTTTTATCCATTAAATCACCTATTAACCACCATAATCAAGAACAAGATGATGATTTAGAGCACTTACTACTAGCACAAGGCTAGGGGAGTTCAAGAGGGTAAATGAAGTGGATAAAAGCAAATGAAGAAGGTCCTTCAAGATCCGTTTGCACCGAGCTTCATTAGTGACCTTCTTACACCCTTGTATATGCTTGGAATTGTATGAAGGTGATCGAATGATGGTGATGTTGGTGTGGTTGAAGTTGGCCGAGAGCTCCCAAGGGGAGTAGAGAAATTGTGTGTTTTTCTAGTGTGTGTAAGAATGAAGTATGATCTCATGGGTATCACTTATAACCTTTCTAACATTTTACCCTTTGTATAACATGCCACTTAGGGGGGAACAAGATCTATTAAATAAATGATATAAAATCAAATGTGTAAGGCCATGTTGGCGGATCATAGGTTGGGGGGGGGGGGGTAGTAGGCTAGGTAGTAACTAAACTAGTTACATTAAGGTTAGAATTCAAGTATTAGTTGGAAGGCTTAGTTACAAGATATTTTAAGAGGTGTTATGATGTTCCGGGTATTATCCGGTTGTTCGGTTATATACCGGTTCGTTAAAGTGCTAAATTGCACCTTTTTAGTACCCTTTAAGTACCTTTTTGTATCCCTTTTAATTCCCAACACTTAGGGAAATATTCTGGATAATAAAATGACATTTCTGCATAATATTCATATGTCTAAATGCTGAAATATTGCTGAATTGAGCTGAATTATACAAAATTATGCACTTAAAGTGCGTTTCGGGTGCTTTTTAGTGCTTATTTTTGCTTTCGCAATGTCTATAAATTAAACCCTTATATGTACTCTTGGGTTTTAATCTATTCTTGTCGTTGGACCTACGCCTAGGCTCCACTTTTATTGTCTGACTGCTTTCTGCAGTTCTGTTGACACATTGTGTCCTACCGGTGAGTTTACTAATATTTCTGACGCAACGCTCTCGTTTATGCATAAAGCAATATTTTTGTAGTATACAACGTGCATGAATTCACTTGTTTAATCATGTGTTCAGACATTGCTGACAATTAAGCACATAATTGCAGTCAATAAATAATAATTAAAGTGTACGGAAATTACCGGTTTGGTGCCAGTTGTCACAGTCTCCCTCCGTTAAAAGAATTTCGTCCCGAAATTCAGGCTGAACTAACTCTCGCAGGAGTCTTCTTGAATAGGTGGGGATACTTTTCTTTGAACTGGTCTTCACGTTCCCATGTGTACTCAGGTCCGTGCTTAGAGCTCCAACATACTTTGACAAGTTTCACACTGCTCCTCCTGGTCTTGTTGACTTTCCAGTCGGTAACCTCAACGGGTTGTTCTGTAAATCGGAGGGCTTCATCGATATGCACTTCATTCATCGGGATGATCACGTTTTCTTGTGTTGGACTCTTCTTCAGGTTGGATACATGAAACGTATCATGTACTCCATTAAGTTCTTCCTGTAACTCCAACTTGTATGCCACGGTACCAATTCTCTTCAATATTCTGAATGGTCCGATGTATCGTGGATTCAGCTTTCCACGCTTTCCAAATCTGACTACGCCTTTCCATGGTGAGACTTTTAACAACACCTTGTCTCCCACCTTGAATTCTACTGATTTTCTTTTCGGATCACCGTAGCTCTTTTGTCGATCTTGAGCCGCCTTAATGCGCTCTCGGATCTGCACAATCTTGTCGGTTGTCTCTTGTACAAGTTCAGGACCAACCATGCGTTTATCTCCGGCATCTTCCCAACATAAGGGCGATCGACATTTGCGGCCATACAGAGCTTCGAACGGCGCGGCTTTTATGCTCGTATGATAACTGTTATTGTAGGAAAACTCAACTAAAGGTAGATGAGTATCCCAGCTGCCGCCTAGATCCATGACGCATGCGCGAAGCATATCTTCTAACGTTTGTATAGTCCGTTCGCTCTGGCCGTCTGTTTGCGGATGGAATGCTGTGCTTAGATCTAACTGAGATCCAAAGGCTTCCTGAAATGATTGCCAGATTCTTGAGACAAAGCGCCCATCTCTGTCTGAAATGATTGAGATTGGCACTCCATGACGTGCCACAATTTCTCTTAAGTATATTTCAGCAAGCTTTCCAGTGTTGTCTTTTTCTCGAATCGGTAGGAAGTGCGCAGACTTCGTTAATCGATCATCTATTACCCATATCATATCGTGCCCTCTCGGGGTCCTGGGTAATTTCGTTGTGAAGTCCATCGAGATTTGTTCCCACTTCCACACGGGAATCTCTGGTTGTTGTAATAGGCCAGACGGTTTCTGATATTCTGCCTTAACCTTGGCACAGGTTAGGCATTTTCCAACATAAACAGCAACATCGCTTTTAAGTCTCGGCCACCAGTAGTATTCCTCTAAGTCTTGATACATTTTGTCTGATCCAGGATGGATCGAATATCTCGATTTGTGGGCTTCATTAAGGATGACTTCTCGTATGCCACCATAGAGTGGAACCCAAATACGCTTCTTAAAGTATAAGGCTCCCTCTTCATTTGGCACCATGTATTCCAGCATACCCTGTAGGTATTCAGCTTTACGGTTCTCTTCTTTAAGAGCTTCTTGTTGTGCATCACGAATGCGTGCAGTGAGGTTCGTTCAAATCGTCATTTCCAATGCTCGAACCCTTAGGGTCTTAACCCTTTCTTTTCGGCTCAACGCATCCGCTACAACGTTTGCCTTTCCAGGATGGTACTTAATCTCACAGTCATAATCGTTCAGCAGCTCGACCCAACGTCGCTGGCGCATATTCAATTCCTTCTGATCAAATATGTGTTGTAAGCTTTTGTGATCTGTGAAAATTGTACATCGAGTACCATATAAATAATGTCGCCAAATCTTCAAGGCGAATACCACTGCACCTAGTTCCAAGTCGTGCGTGGTGTAATTTCTTTCATGTACCTTCAGTTGTCTTGAAGCGTAAGCGATGACTTTTTGGCGTTGCATGAGCACGCAACCCAAGCCTTTTCGTGAGGCGTCGCAGTACACCACGAAGTCTTCAGTGCCTTCGGGTAATGATAGTATCGGTGCATCGCATAGCTTGCTCTTAAGTAACTGGAAGGCTTCTTCTTGTTTGTGACCCCAGTCGTACCTCTTGTCTTTCTGTGTAAGGGTCGTTAGCGGTTGAGATATCTTTGAGAAATTCTCGATGAATCACCGATAATAGCCCGCTAAGCCCAAAAATTTTCGAACTTCGGTTGGGGTCTTGGGAGCTTCCCAATTCTTTATTGCTTCTATCTTGGACGGGTCTACATGAATGCCCTTCTCATTCACAACATTACCAAGAAATTGTACTTCGCGAATCCAGAATTCGCATTTCGAGAACTTTGCATAAAGTTTCTCTTTCTTCAATAGTTCCAGAATAGTTCTGAGATGTTGCTCGTGCTCTTCTTTCGTTCGCGAGTAAATCAGGATATCATCGATAAATACAATCACGAATTTATCGAGATATGGTTTGCATACGCGGTTCATCAGATCCATAAAGACCGCTGGTGCATTCGTCAGCCCAAACGGCATCACAAGAAATTCGTAGTGCCCATATCGCGTTCTGAATGCAGTCTTTGGCACGCTTTCTTCTTGGATTCTCAGCTGATGGTATCCAGATCGAAGGTCGATCTTGGAATAGTAGCTTGATCCTTGCAGTTGATCAAATAAGTCATCAATCCTCGGTAGTGGATACCGATTCTTGATTGTGAGCTTGTTCAGTTCTCTGTAATCGATACACATCCGCAATGTTCCATCCTTCTTCTTTACGAATAATACTGGAGCTCCCCAGGGTGAGAAGCTTGGCCTTATGAATCCTTTATCCAACAACTCCTGGAGTTGTGTAGATAATTCTTGCATTTCGGATGGAGCAAGTCGATAGGGAGCCTTGGCCACAGGAGCAGATCCTGGAACCAAGTCTATACGGAATTCGACTTGTCGTTGCGGAGGTAGTCCTGGCAGATCTTCAGGGAACACATCAGGAAATTCCTTCACCACAGGAATGTCTTCGAGTTTCGGCTCCACAGCCTTCTTGTCAATAACGTGTGCTAGGAAAGCGACACATCCTTTCCTTAAGCACTTCTGTGCCTTCATGCAACTGATGATTCGAAGAGGTGCGTCTCGTTTTTCTCCATGCACGATGAGAGTCTCACCATTCGCTAAAGGGATGCGAATGAATTTCTCATGACAAATAACTTCAGCTTTGTTCTTGGACAACCAGTCCATCCCGACTACTACATCGAAGCTACCCAATTGAATAGGTAGGAGGTCGATGCTAAATCTTCATTCACCAAGTTCTAGTGTGCAGCCTCTCACAACTTCGCCCGATTCAACAAGTTTACCATTGGCTAGTTCTATGGAATAAGGAATTTCTAATCTACTAGATTCTATTCCGAGTATGCGTTTAAATTCCACAGACATGAAGCTAAAATCGGCGCCAGTGTCAAATAATATGGATGCAAAGTGATTGTTAATGAGAAACGTACCGGTGACCACGTTAGGGTCCTCGCGTGCGTTCTTTGCTCCAATCACAAATGCTCTAGCCTGAGCATTGTTTCTCCAACCTTGGTTCCGCCCTTTCCCGTTACCATTCTTGTTACCAGCACCGTTTCCATTTCGGTTCTTTCCTTTTCCCCAACAGTCTTCTGTTTGATGACCCAATTTACCACATTTGTCGCACCTTGGAATGCAACAAGCTCCATCATGATGATACTTACATTTTTGGCATCTAGGTATGGAGCCTTGGTATGCTTTGGTTGCATGGGTTTTCGCCTCCTGGGACGGGTTAGCGTCACGCTTCTTGCTGAAACCCTTGTTGTTGCGAGTTGCTTGGTTCAAACTTGTATGCTTTCTCTTTTTGTCACCGGACGACTCAGCATGCGTCTCGGTCTTCTCAGTGGGGTTCAACGATAGCTTCTTCATACGAACACAATCTTCAGTTAGGCTGACAGCCAGAGTTACAGCCTCGGTGATTGTTTGTGGTTTGGCCGACGTCACCATGCCACGAAACTCTGGGGCCAGTCCCCAAATGTAGCGTTCAATGCGCTTGAACTCGGGAGTCACCATGTAGGGAAGCACTCTTGACAGATCATGGAACCTTCGAGTATAACCATTAATGTCAGCACCTACCATGGTCAAGTGCCAGAACTCCGTTTCCAGCCTTTGGAGTTCAGCGCGAGAGCAATACTTCTCTCTCATTCTTTCCTTCAGTTCCTCCCAAGTTAAGCCATAAGCGGCATCATAACCCAAGGTTTGGGCTTACAAGTTCCACCAAGTCAGAGCTTCATCGACGAATAACCCAGTAGCAAAGGTGACTTGCTGATCCGCGGTACACTTGCTCATGCGGATAGTAGCTTCAGTTTTCTCCGTCCAGCGCACAAATGCTACTGCACCTCCTGTGCCGTCATAGTTCATCGGCTTGCAGTCGAGGAACTGCTTGAAAGTGCAGCCTTGAGCTGCGTTTCCTCCAGATGAATCTCCATGCCCGTTACGCCTAGCATTGCTTGGTCCTCCACTGTCTTGAGTACGGTTCGCCTCGTACTGGGCGATAGCAGCGGAGATCCTTTCCTCCAGTAGAGCATTCAGCTCCTCAGCAGTTCTTGGCAGTGGGGGAGGAGGAGGTTGATCATCATTGCGAGCATTCACAGCTTTCCTGGGTGCCATGTTCTGACAGAACATAACACAACAGGGTTAACATTTGTTTGATATTGTCCTACTAGATAGTAGTAGTATATATATTCACAGGTATATACCACATAAGTGACATCAAACAACTATTACTCTAGCAGAGTACTTAGTAGGCTTGCACTAAGGGAATCTATGCGTGACAAGACTCGCTGTGATTTCTGTGCACTGAATTCCATAATTATGTATGCATCCATAATTACGTAACTCCTTGCACAGTCCACACAGTTCGTTTCATCCTCGTATTTCTTCCTTCAGATGGGCCATTGCTTTCAGATAAAGTCACGTATACTTGTGACATTCTACTTCTAGTACATGCTAATTACCACACATAATTGCAAGTAATTTCTAGTCAACGACATGTGCTACTCAAGTGCACTCTAAGTCTTGTAGTGTCTTTTCTAGACTCATGTAAGCAGTTTCAGGCAGTGGATGTCGCGGGACGTTTTATGCAATGAAAACTCTTTGAAAAATATTGTTTTCGTGAAAGGATCCTAGAGATTGTAGACTAGACTCGTGAAAGGATCCGATCGTGATGCACGTTTTACTTCAGAACTGTGGCAAGTGATGTCACACCCCGACCGCGTATAACCTGCAACCGCGGCGGAAACGTCGGGGAGTGTTGTAACAGAATTAATTGTTTCACAACCATGGCATACAAAGTTATATTTTATTTATGAAACAAGAGTGTTACATTGTCTCAAATCAGGAAATAAATAGTTTAGAACATAATTAAACTAAGTCTATCTTCATTTTATGTCTCTAAGGCACAGGTCCGCCCTAGTGTCACAATCATCATCCTAAGCAACAGCTCCTGAAAACACATGTGAAAATAGGTACGTCAGCATAAAAATGCCTGTGAGATACATAGGTTTTGTGAAAATAGGATTCATGACTTGGGTTTTTAAAAGAAAGATTTAATAAAAATTAGTCATGAATCTTGTTAAATGTTTTCTTTTATAAATCATATGAAAACTCGATAAAAAATCAGATTATATAAAAGAAAGGTGTATGGTTAATGAAATAACCAAATAAAATGAGTTTGTATAAGTTAAGTTATTTGTAAAACGATGTTTATGTGAAGATTGTATTATAGATGTAATATGTATAAACTTAAATGGTTTAAATAACGCTACGATATGTAATACCATAAAAGCACTTATATATAGGAAGTACCAGTGGCGTATCCACCATGTTTTTATCGTATTACACGTCGCCTCGTTACTCAAATCATTTACCCAAACCAACCACCAATGTAAATTGTTAATGTATAAATCAATTGTCAAGTGTTATTGTGTAAACCATATCAAAATGTCCATGTCTAATGTAAATCACCAAATGTGTATATAAATGTGAAAATGTTTATGTTTAATGTAAATCATATAATGTGTATCCAAAAATATCATGTATGGCATGTGAAATATATCAACTAAACCATAGGTAAAATGCACAAAAACAGGGTATTGAATTAAACATAGTTTAAGTCAAAGTTATGTTTTGTGGAACAAATGCATGCTATACTGATACAAACATATACGCGGTATTGTTAAAATGCATACATCCAAGCCTTGTGACTGTGGTGATAGACCTTTAAACAAATTAAAGGTTTATCTGTGTTATGTTTATCGAATTCGGTCATTCCTTCCACCCAAACAAACCTAGGGTTCAGGAACGGGAGTTGTCAAGTCCTATGGTACCACTACCTACTAACGAATGGCGTGATCAATGTCAATGAATGTATTTTTGTCCCATTTAAACAAACCAAATGTCATACAAAAAATGTAAGTATGTGAAAACAATGCACTAAGTATGTAATCAAATGAACATACATAGCGTGAAATGTAATGTAAAACAATGTACTAAGTATGCACACAATGGACATACATAGCATGAAATGTAATGTAAAACGATGTGCTAAGTATGCACACAATGGACATACATAGCATGAAATGTAATGAAATCATGTACCATAATGTACTAATGAACATAACAAGCATATGATATGAAAATATGAAAGGAACGAAAGTAACAAGTAGGCACATGTGTTTCACCCCAAAACAGTTTGAAAACAGTAAAAGAGGGGTCTATGTACTCACTTGAGATTGGTTAGTAATCCTTGAGTAACAACTAAACAATGCTAGAGATCACGGATATCAAACGGCACCTAATATAGGTAACTATGTTAATATACCGGACCTAAATCGGAGGATTTGGATAGAATGAGGGTTCGTAAACCAAATGAGTATGGGAACTCATGTAATATGGTTTAACAAAGCCCACATACTAAAATGAAACCTAACCTAAGTGCTTACGACCCAATATGACCCGTTTAGGTAGCTTATGCAACTTTAAGGCGTCGTTCGCGTAAAACGCGTTCGGAACGCCTAACTAGTCCAATGATAAGTAAAATATTCCTTAACATGTCTAATATTGTTACCAAATCAGTTTAGATACCAAAAGTTATGTTACATATGCTTAAAATGAATTTTGGCGTAAAAAGGACATTTTGGTGTAAAAAGGACATTTTGGTAATTTACCTAAGGCATATAAACTACCTATCATACAACTACTTAAATGAAGAAACCATAAGGTATAACCTCGGAAGGTTATTCTCTATATACTATGGTCACCTAATGTGTTTGGTCGGATCCTAATGATCGACCAAACGGGTCGGGTTCGAAAGTATAAGCGATTGTTTAGATCGCTTACCTTACGACCCTATATAAGCACTAAACTAAAAGTGACGAGCTAAGCATGTTAAAACATGCTTAACTAAGTTTAGAAAACAGGTTTGGTATCAAAACAAACGGTTTTGATACCCAAGATTAGTTTGGTTACAAAATACGTAAGAATACGCATTTTGGCCGAAACCACAACTCGTCATTGAGCCTAGATAACGTGGTAATCAGTAGGTATAGTCACTAGGGACTATAACCATCGTGATCACGCTCACGTTATGAAGTTCAACCGAACTTCGTGTTGACCATAAACTGGTCAACGCAGAAAGTCAAACATAGTTTGACTTTCGGACTCGAAAAGCGATAAAAGAACGAAGGAACACTTACAAAGGGTCCCCGCTAGTAATTCTTGATCGAATAGCCCAGGTATGAAGCAATGGCTTCAACTTAGAGCTTTTAGATCAGATTTGTGGGTTTTGAGTTGTGAAAGGGTTGGGTATTTATAGGATTCTGTTAGGATCGTTTGTCGAATAACGTGCTTTGATCGGGTCCATACACTTGTTGAAACCTTATGGTAACATCAAAATGGCCCCTTATGAGCATGAAAGGGCAAGTGTAAATTGGCCCCTCATTATCCTGAAGAGGCAAGTGCAAATTGGCCCCTCATTATCCTGAAGAGGTAAGTGCAAATTGGCCCCTCATTATCCTGAAGAGGCAACAACTGTTTAAACTGATCTGCTGTTCTGGGGACCCCTTACGGACCGTAAGGGTCATGGCTTACGGTCCGTAAGCCATTAACTTTGGTAGAATTACAGTTTCAGTCCCTGCACCTTGTTTCGTTGCGTAACGGCACTTCTAACACCCGTCAATCCCAATTTGAAGCTCCAAAATGATGTTAAGACATAGGGAACATGAAATATGTTTGAAAACATCTCGGATGTCGGTTCGTTTGGCTGTACGGTTGCGATGTTCGCTTAATTACGACGGAATGCGCATAAGCGCGAAAAACGATCCAAATTGCGTGACGAATGGATTTTCCTTATACCAAACACTAAAATAAAATATTTTAGTGCTTACATAAATTTTTGGATGTCCGGATGTATTCAGAACGTAAGTTATGCGCGAAAGTGCAAACTTGTACACTCTTTGACGCTTTTAGTCCCTGAATGACCCAAAAGTTTATTTTAGCACACCGAACCCCTCAAAGCCTATTTCTAAGCTATGTAAAGGATATTTATGGTATGTTTAACTTATGGTCATGTTCCGGAATGTATGTTACAGTGCAAATTGGCATACTTTCGCAGCTTGTCAAATTTAGTCCCTGTAGGCGAATTAACTTGTCTTTGCCATACCAAAGCCTTCAAAACTTATTTATAAGTTATGTAAAGGTTATTTAAGGTATGTTAAGTATATGTTGATGTTCCAGAGTATTTGTCGCATTAAACTGATTACGTTTACGCACCAGTTTGTGTATAACTCTCCAGAAAGCGATATAGAGTTTGAGAAGATAGTCAAAGTGGCCTACAAACTAAACCTACCAGCAGAACTCAGTGGAGTTCACGACGTTTTTCACATGTCAAATCTGAAGAAGTGTCTGTCAGATGAGACCCTCATAGTTCCTTTGAAGGAGCTCACTATCGACGATCAGTTGCGATTCGTCGAAGAACCAGTTGAAATCACAAATCGAGACATTAAGGTTCTCAAGCACACCAGAATACCTCTGGTTCGAGTTCGTTGGAACTCCCGTCGTGGCCCAGAGTTCACCTGGGAACGAGAAGATCAAATGAAACTCAAGTATCCCCAGTTGTTCGGGAACAATGCAACTACTACTGAGGCTGAAGCTACTGCAGAATTTCGGGACGAAATTCCAAACCAACGGGGGGATGATGTGACCCCCAGGAAAACCAGGAAACAACACAACAACACAACTAGCTTCCTCAGTAACTACGTGCTAAATTTCGGGATGAAATTTCTTTCAAGTTGGGGATAATGTGACAACCCGGGTTTTCAAGGTTCCGACTTGACTAAATACTTGTTCACTAAGTGTTGTTTTGTAATTATACATGGTGTGCATTATACGTGTGTAGGTTAAAATTATATTTTGTATTAATAGTATGATTGTAAAATTAAAAGCATAACCCTTGGCTGAATACCTCCCACTCGAAAACATCCCATGTCCGAAAACACCCCATGTGGCGAAAACACTAAGTGTTTTCGTCCATTATGAGGCCAACGAAAACAAGAGTGGGCTTGGCCCAGTGACGATAATAGTTTTGTTTATAACCTTTACGTGAGAACAGTATTCGGCAAAACCCTAACCACCTCTCACATTCTCTCTCTCGCTACCCTTTGAACCTGACGGCAAACTTGTGTTCCCCGGACCTTCAAGATCAACCAAGTTATTGTCTCGTTCGTCGCGGTTAGTGTTAACCTTTAACCAATTGTTTGATTTAAATCAAGTGTATGAACGATTTGTTTATTATCATAACTGTGATTGTTTTATAAACGTAAGACTGGATGATCGTTATATATATATATATTGTCTACAAACTGTCATGTATATTGCATGATATGATCGACCGTGTGTGCCTGTTAATGATGATCTGCTGATTGATTGGTGATCTTGGTCTCGCAATGATTTGGTAATTTATATGTTTATATATATATATATATATATATATATATATATATATATATATATATATTATTTGATTAAATGATTTCGTTGATGTTTGATCATGTTTTGTAAGTGATGATTAGGGTTACTGTATTGCATAACTGATGTTGATGATCTGGTTATGTTGATGGTATGATGTTTGATCTCGTTGATGTTTGAACATGAAATATGCTTGAAAACATCTCGGATGTCAGTTCATTTGGCCGTACGGTTGCGATGTTCGCTTAATTACGACGGAATGCGCATAAGCGCGAAAAACGATCCAAATTGCGTGACGAATGGGTTTTCCTTATGCCAAACACTAAAATAAAATATTTTAGTGCTTACATAAATTTTTGGATGTCCGGATGTATTCAGAACGTAAGTTATGCGCGAAAGTGCAAACTTGTGCACTTTTTGACGCTTTTATTCCCTGAATGACCCAAAAGTTTATTTTAGCACACCGAACCCCTCAAAGCCTATTTCTAAGCTATGTAAAGGATATTTATGGTATGTTTAACTTATGGTCATGTTCCGGAATGTCTGTTACAGTTCAAATTGGCATACTTTCGCAGCTTGTCAAATTTAGTCCCTGTAGGCGAATTAACTTGTTTTTGCCATACCAAAGCCTTCAAAACTTATTTCTAAGTTATGTAAAGGTTATTTAAGGTATGTTAAGTATATGTTGATGTTCTGGAGTATTTTTCGCATTAAACTGATTACGTTTACGCACCATTTTGCGTATAACTCTCCAGAAAGCGATATAGAGTTTGAAATTGAATAAAAGTCAAAACATGAAAAACGTAAAACATAACCAAACAAACATTGGGATCAAATAACATTGTTTTATTGATAATTGAACTGTTCACAATAATTACAAGCACAGATGTTACAGTCTCCCCTACTTGTGGAAATTTCGTCCCGAAATTTATTTAGAGGAAACTCGTGGGAAAAGATGCGGATATTTCGCCTTCATCTGATCTTCGCGTTCCCAAGTAAACTCGGGTCCACGTTTAGATTCCCAGCGAACTTTGACCAAAGGAATGTGCTTGCGTTTAAGCCACTTGACTTCACGTTCCATGATTTCCACTGGCTTCTCAACAAATTTCAGTGTTTTATCAACACGAATTTCGTCTAGCGGTATGTGGAGGTTCTCATCAGCTAAACACCTCTTGAGATTGGACACGTGAAAGGTTGGATGAACATTTCCAAGTTCAGGAGGTAGCTCAAGTCTGTAGGCTACCTTACCGATTCTTTCGACGATCTTGAATGGTCCAACGTATCTAGGTGCAAGTTTTCCTTTCTTTCCAAATCTGATCACACCTTACCAAGGTGATACCTTAAGTAATACACGATCACCGACTTGAAAATCCAAGGGCTTGTGTTTTAGGTCCGCGTAACTCTTTTGACGGTATCTTGCTGCCTGAAGGTTATCACGAACTTTCTTAACCTTATCAGTTGTCTCTAAAATGAGGGCAGGTCCAGTAAGCTGAGCCTCACCGATCTCATTCCAGCAGACTGGTGAACGACATTTTCGACCATAGAGAGCCTTGAAAGGAGCCATGTTGATGCTGGAGTGATAAATGTTGTTGTAGGAGAATTCAATTAACGGAAGATGTGAATCCCAACTACCACCAAAATCGATCACACAAGCTCTAAGCATATCCTCTAGAGTCTGGATTGTTCTCTCAGATTGACCATCCGTTTGCGGATGATAAGCTGTGCTCAGATTAAGTTGGGTCCCCATAGCAGATTGCATGGTTCTCCAAAAATGAGAAGTGAAACGAGCATCTCTGTCAGAAATGATGTTCAAAGGAACACCATGTCGAGCTACAATTTCATCAACATAGATTTTAGCAAGTTTATCAGCAGAAAAATCCTCACGGATTGGCAAGAAATGCGCTGACTTAGTAAGACGATCAACGACTACCCAGATGGCATCATGACCTTTCTTTGTGCGCGGAAGTTTAGTAACAAGATCCATAGTAATGTTTTCCCATTTCCAAACTGGGATCTCTGGTTGCACCAATAAACCGGAAGGACGTTGATGTTCAGCCTTAACCTTAAGACAAGTAAGGCATTTTGATTCATATAAGGCAATGTCTTTCTTCATACCAGGCCACCAATACTGAATACGAAGATCCTTATACATCTTATCTGAGCCAGGATGAACAGAATAACGAGACTTATGGGCTTCATCCATAAGCAAGGTACGAAGATTATCTTGGCTTGGGACCCACAAACGGTCCATGAAGTAATACGATCCATTGTCCTTCAGTTCCAGATTAGGTGTTATGTGATAAGGAAATTCCTTATCCATCAAACCTTGTGAAACACAAGTGTGTTGAGCCTGAGAAATGCCGGATTGGATATCGGATCGAGCTTGAATAACAGATTGGACACGAACACTATGAAGCTTAGTATGTTCCTTACGACTCAATGCATCGGCTACGACATTCACCTTACCAGGATGGTAGCGAATTTCGCAGTCATAGTCGTTTAGAAGCTCAACCCAACGTCGTTGCCTCATGTTGAGTTCTTTCTGATTGAAGATATGCTGAAGACTTTTGTGGTCTGTGAAAACCACACATTTTGTACCGTATAAATAGTGTCTCCAGATCTTAAGAGCGAAGACAACTGCACCCAATTCAAGATCATGAGTGGTGTAGTTCTTCTCATGTATCTTCAACTGCCTCGATGCATATGCTATGACTTTGTTCCTTTGCATCAGAACACAGCCAAGACCCAATTTAGATGCATCGCAATAAACAACGAAATCATCATTGCCCTCAGGCAAAGTCAGAACAGGCGCGTCACAAAGCTTCTGCTTCAAGTTTTGAAAAGCTTCCTCTTGTTTGAATCCCCAATCAAAGGGTTTGTTCTTCTGAGTTAGAGCAGTTAGAGGAACTGCAATCTTCGAGAAGTTTTCTATGAAGCGGCGATAATAACCCGCTAGACCCAGAAAAGAACGAACTTCAGTAGGAGTAGTAGGTGTATCCCAATCCTTAATCGCACTGATCTTGGAGGGATCTACATGAATACCTTGTTCGTTGACAATATGTCCTAAAAATTGAACTTCCTTAAGCCAGAATTCACACTTGGAGAATTTGGCGAAAAGTTGCTCTTTCTTTAGAAGTTCCAAAGTAAGACGAAGATGTTGCTCATGATCAGCTCGCGTCTTAGAGTATATCAAGATGTCATCAATAAAAACAATGACGAACTGATCCAAATAAGGCTTGCAGACCCTATTCATTAAGTCCATAAAAACAGCAGGAGCATTAGTCAAACCGAATGGCATGACTGTGAACTCATAATGCCCATAACGAGTGCGGAATGCTGTCTTGGGAATATCATCTTCATGCACGCGAAGCTGGTGATATCCAGATCGCAGATGAATCTTTGAAAAATAAGAAGCGCCCTGTAACTGATCAAAGAGATCATCGATGCGAGGTAGGGGATATCGATTCTTTATGGTAAGCTTGTTAAGCTCATGATAATCGATACACATCCTAAAAGATCCATCCTTCTTCTTGACAAAAAGAACGGGAGCACCCCAAGGTGAAAAGCTAGGACAGATAAAACCTTTGTCAAAGAGCTCCTGAAGCTGCTTAGACAACTCTTGCATCTCAGACGGTGCAAGACGATATGGAGCTCTTGCAATGGGATTTGCACCAGGTACGAGATCAATACGGAACTCGACTTGGCGTGCTGGGGGTAGACCAGGTAAATCTTCAGGGAAAACTTCGGGATAATTCCGAACAACAGGAATATCTTGGATAGACTTACCTTTGCCCTTATCTGCTACAACATGTGCCAAAAAGGCCACACAGTTCTTTCGCAGATACTTCCGGGCTTTAAAACAAGACATGAGTTTGAGACCACCAGCAGGTTTCTCACCACGAACCTGTAGGATCTCGCCTGTCGAAAGTGGCACACGAACAATCTTCTCAAAACAAACTACCTCTGCGCGATGCTTGGCTAACCAATCCATACCCACAATAACGTCGAAGCTTCCAAGTTGCATAGGCGTGAGGTCAATAGGAAAAAGATGGTCGTTAAGGTTCAACTGGCAGTTGCGAAGAACAGAATCAAGAACAATGGGTTCACCACTAGCAACTTCTACTGTCAAAGGTTTACCTAGTTTCGTTCTAGACACGCGAAGTAATGGCTCAAAAGATAATGACACAAAACTCTTATCGGCACCCGAATAAAAAAGAACAGATGCAGGCTGATTATTAATAAAGAACGTACCGTTCACCAATTCATTGTCTGCTTGTGCCTCTTGTGCATTCATGTTGAAGACTCGACCTCGAGCCTGAGCCTGATTCTGGTTTGGATTAGCATTCACCAATCTTGGAAACTGATTACGGTAGTGGGTCAGATCCCCACAATTGTAACAAGAACCTGGGGGGTAGTGTGGTCGTGCAGCTTGACCCTGTTGCTGAGCAGGAGGCTGAGCAACTCGTTGAGCCGGGTTCTGAACTGCCTGATTCTGAGCAAAACAAAAAACACCAGCAAGATGACCTGACTTCCCACAGTTAGTACAGAAACGGCACGGAAGTTGCGGCTGATGGTGTCTGTTGCATCTATTGCACAAAGGTGCATTTCCTGCATAAGGTTTCTTCGCTGGAGGCTGTGCGGGTTGGTTGGGAGCTGCCTGGTTAGCTTGGGCAGTGACAGCAAAATTTTGGGAAGCCTTACGCTTCCTTGACCCCCTTGAGGAACCATAATCCTTTCCCTTCTTGTTTTGACCTTTCTTGCTATCTTCTTTGTCAGACGCCTGCTTCTTACCCTTGTCACCCTTTTTGTGCAACTTTCCCTTTCGAACCTGCGACTCAGTCAATGTCGCTGCTAACTCCATCGCCTGACGGAGTGTGGTAGGGTTACTACCAGTAATGATGTCTTGTACTGAGTCAGGTAGACCATTGATGTACCTTTCGATAGCCTTGTCGAGTGGGGTAACCATTGTTGGGCAAAGCAGGCTCAACTCCTCAAACCTATCAGTATACGCCCTGTGCTCGCTACTATCTTGCTTCAAGTCATCAAACTCTCTCTCCAACGCTCGCTGTTCATGACGAGGACAGAACTCCCTCATCATAAGGGCTCTAAGTTCAGCCCATGTCTGTACTAGAGCAACTTTTGCACCACGATCTCTCATAACCCCGTTCCACCACGTAAGAGCCCTCTTCTGAAACACACTTGAAGAAAACTCGACCTTGCGATTGTCAGGACACTGCACGTGACGGAAAGTATTTTCAATGCTCTCGAACCATTGAAGAAGCCCAGTCGCTCCCTCAGAACCACTAAACTTGAGTGGTTTAGCTGAGTTAAAATCCTTGAATTTGCATGGAGCATTGTTGTTGTTGTTGGCTTGGTTTCATTGAGCAAAGAGGTTTGGGAATTGAGCAGCCATTTGCTGCGCAATGATTTCTGCCAGTTCGGCAGTCGCTATCTGGTTTTCGCGTCGAGGAGGCATTCTAAAAGAGGAAACCATGAAAGGAAACGAGTGAGATGATTGGATGAAGAGAATGAGATGAAACAAAATCAACAAAAGCAAAGATGGTGGTCGTTTATCCGCATCGTAAAGCAAACAAGTGACACACAGTGGCTAATCAAAGTAAATGGGTCAAAAATAATGTATCGCGAAGACATGCTCGCCTATAAGTGAACACTCACCCCAAGAGTTCCCAGGTAAGAGTGACTGGTCCGATTATGTGGATTTGTACGAACACTCTAGCCTTGGACAGAAAACCCAGGGTACAGGCATTCACCCTTCCAGTTTGCACGTGTTCACATTATTTAAAACTCAAAACCTTGACGAGATTTTGAAAACTCAAAGGGGTTCAAAACCATATAATAGAGGGTTCAAAACCATATAACAGAGGGTTCAAAACCTTACAATAGTGGGTTCAAAACCTTGTAATAATTCATTCAAAAACAGATGATTGATTTTCAAAAATCATTTCGGAAAATTGGGTTCTTGTTTTGATAATCACCTAAGGATAGGTGATGTGCATGTTTTAAGATCTAAACACAAGATAACTTGGGTTAGGGTCCTAGAAAGGTTATAGTCTAGGTCAAAGCATTACTAATAACCTAATTCCCTATAACCATTGGCTCTGATACCAACTCTTCTGTCACACCCCGACCGCGTATAACATGCAACCGCGACGGAAACATCGGGGAGTGTTGTAACAGAATTAATTGTTTCACAACCATGGCATACAAAGTTATATTTTATTTATGAAACAAGAGTGTTACATTGTCTCAAATCAGGAAATAAAGAGTTTTGAACATAATTAAACTAAGTCTATCTTCATTTTATGTCTCTAAGGCACATGTCCGCCCTAGTGTCACAATCATCATCCTAAGCAACAGCTCCTGAAAACACATGTGAAAATAGGTACGTCAGCATAAAAATGCCTGTGAGATACATAGGTTTTATGAAAATAGGATTCATGACTTGGGTTTTTAAAAGAAAGATTTAATAAAAATTAGTCTTGAATCTTGTTAAATGTTTTCTTTTATAAATCATATGAAAACTCGATAAGAAATCAAATTATATAAAAGAAAGGTGTATGGTTAATGAAATAACCAAATAAAATGAGTTTGTATAAGTTAAGTATTTGTAAAACGATGTTTATGTGAAGATTGTATTGTAGATGTAATATGTATAAACTGAAATGGTTTAAATAACGCTACGATATGTAATACCATAAAAGCACTTATATATAGGAAGTACCAGCGGCGTATCCACCATGTTTTTATCGTATTACACGTCGCCTCGTTACTAAAATCATTTACCCAAACCAACCACCAATGTAAATTGTTAATGTATAAATCAATTGTCAAGTGTTATTGTGTAAACCATATCAAAATGTCCATGTCTAATGTAAATCACCAAATGTGTATATCAATGTCAAAATGTTTATGTTTAATGTAAATCATATAATGTGTATCCAAAAATATAATGTATGACATGTGAAATATATCAACTAAACCATAGGTAAAATGCACAAAAACAGGGTATTGAATTAAACATAGTTTAAGTCAAAGTTATGTTTTGTGGAACAAATGCATGCTATACTGATACAAACATCTATGCGGTATTGTGAAAATGCATACATCCAAGCCTTGTGACTGTGGTGATAGACCTTTAAACAAATTAAAGGTTTATCTGTGTTATGTTTATCGAATTCGGTCATTCCTTCCACCCAAACAAACCTAGGGTTCAGGAACGGGAGTTGTCAAGTCCTATGGTACCACTACCTACTAACGAATGGCGTGATCAATGTTAATGAATGTATTTTTGTCCCATTTAAACAAACCAAATGTCATACCAAAAATGTAAGTATGTGAAAACAATGCACTAAGTATGTAATCAAATGAACATACATAGCGTGAAATGTAATGTAAAACAATGTACTAAGTATGCACACAATGGACATACATAGCATGAAATGTAATGTAAAACGATGTACTAAGTATGCACACAATGGACATACATAGCATGAAATGTAATGAAATCATGTACCATAATGTACTAATGAACATAACAAGCATATGATATGAAAACATGAAAGGAACGAAAGTAACAAGTAGGCACATGTGTTTCACCCCAAACCAGTTTGAAAACAGTAAAAGAGGGGTCTATGTACTCACTTGAGATTGCTTAGTAATCCTTGAGTAACAACCAAACAATGCTAGAGATCACGGATATCAAACGGCACCTAATATAGGTAACTATGTTAATATACCGGACCTAAATCGGAGGATTTGGATAGAATGAGGGTTCGTAAACTAAATGAGTATGGGAACTCATGTAATATGGTTTAACAAAGCCCACATACTAAAATGAAACCTAACCTAAGTGCTTACGACCCATTACGACCCGATTAGGTAGCTTATGCTACTTTAACGCGTCGTTCACGTAAAACGCGTTCGGAACGCCTAACTAGTCCTATGATAAGTAAAATATGCCTTAACATGTCTAATATTGTTACCAAATCAGTTTAGATACCAAAAGTTATGTTACATATGCTTAAAATGAATTTTGGCGTAAAAAGGCATTTTGGTAATTTACCTAAGGCATATAAACTACCTATCATACAACTACTTAAACGGAGCGACCATAAGGTATAACCTCGGAAGGTTATTCCCTATATACTATGTTCACCTAATGTGTTTGGTCGGATCCTAATGATCGACCAAACGGGTCGGGTTCGAAAGTATAAGCGATTGTTTAGATCGCTTACCTTACGACCCTATATAAGCACTAAACTAAAAGTGACGAGCTAAGCATGTTAAAACATGCTTAAACAAGTTTAGAAAACAGGTTTGGTATCAAAACAAACGGTTTTGATACCCAAGAGTAGTTTGGTTACAAAATACGTAAGAATACGCATTTTGGCCGAAACCACGACTTGTCACTGAGCCTAGATAACGTGGTAATCAGTAGGTATAGTCACTAGGGACTATAACCATCGTGATCACGCTCACGTTATGAAGTTCAACCGAACTTCATGTTGACCATAAACTGGTCAACGCAGAAAGTCAAACATAGTTTGACTTTCGGACTCGAAAAGCGATATTAGAACGAAGGAACATTTACAAAGGGTCCCTGCTAGTAATTCTTGATTGAATAGCCCAGGTATGAAGCAATGGCTTCAACTTAGAGCTTTTAGATCAGATTTGTGGGTTTTAAGTTGTGAAAGGGTTGGGTATTTATAGGACTCTTGGAACTGTTAGGATCGTTTATCGAATAACGTGCTTTGATCTGGTACATACACTTGTTGAAACCTTATGGTAACATCAAAATGGCCCCTCATGAGCATGAAAGAGCAAGTGTAAATTGGCCCCTCATTATCCTTAAGAGGCAAGTGCAAATTGGCCCCTCATTATCCTGAAGAGGCAAGTGCAAATTGGCCCCTCATTATCCTGAAGAGGCAAGTGCAAATTGGCCCCTCATTATCCTGAAGAGGCAACAACTGTTTAAACTGATCTGTTGTTCTAGGGACCCCTTACGGACCGTAAGGGTCATGGCTTACGGTTCGTAAGCCATTAACTTTGGCAGAATTACAGTTTCAGTCCCTGCACCTTGTTTCGTTGCGTAACGGCACTTCTAACACCCGTCAATCCCAATTTCAAGCTCCACAATGATGTTAAGACATAGGGAACATGAAATATGCTTGAAAACATCTCGGATGTCGGTTCGTTTGGCCGTACGGTTGCGATGTTCGCTTAATTACGACGGAATGCGCATAAGCGCGAAAAACAATCCAAATTGCATGACGAATGGATTTTCCTTATGCCAAACACTAAAATAAAATATTTTAGTGCTTACATAAATTTTTGGATGTCCGGATGTATTCAGAACGTAAGTTATGCGCGAAAGTGCAAACTTGTGCACTTTTTGATGCTTTTAGTCCCTGAATGACCCAAAAGTTTATTTTAGCACACCGAACCCCTCAAAGCCTATTTCTAAGCTATGTAAAGGATATTTATGGTATGTTTAACTTATGTTCATCTTCCGGAATGTCTTATACAGTTCAAATTGGCATACTTTCGCAGCTTGTCAAATTTAGTCCCTGTAGGCGAATTAACTTGTTTTTGCCATACCAAAGCCTTCAAAACTTATTTCTAAGTTATGTAAAGGTTATTTAAGGTATGTTAAGTATATGTTGATGTTCCGGAGTATTTGTCGCATTAAACTGATTACGTTTACGTACCAGTTTGCGTATAACTCTCTAGAAAGCGATATAGAGTTTGAAATTGAATAAAAGTCAAAACATGAAAAACGTAAAACATAACCAAACAAACATTGGGATCAAATAACATTGTTTTATTGATAATTGAACTGTTCACAATAATTACAAGCACAGATGTTACAAGCGATGCACAAATCTTTTGGCTCGCGTTTAGACATGAGCACAGCTTATTACCCGCAAACGGATGGGCGGTCCGAACGCACCATCCAAACCCTTGAAGACATGCTTAGGGCATGTGTGATTGATTTTGGCAATGGCTGGGAAAAACATCTTCCGTTAGTGGAGTTTTCGTATAATAACAGTTACCACACCAGCATCCAAGCCGCTCCGTTTGAGGCACTGTACGGGCGTAAGTGCCGATCACCTCTTTGTTGGGCAGAAGTTGGCGACAGCAAAATCACAGGCCCAGAACTCGTAGATGATACTACAGAAAGGATTGCCCAGATACGACAACGCATGGCGGTAGCTCGTGACCGTCAGAAAAGCTACGCTGATAAGCGTTGGAAACCTCTAGAATTTCAGGTCGGGGACCGGGTTCTACTTAAAGTCTCACCCTGGAAGGGTGTGGTTCGCTTTGGAAAAAGGGGCAAACTCAATCCACGTTATGTCGGACCGTTCGAAATCATTGAGAAGATAGGCAAAGTGGCCTACAAACTAAACCTACTAGCAGAACTCAGTGGAGTTCACGACGTTTTTCACGTGTCAAATCTGAAGAAGTGTCTGTCAGATGAGACCCTCATAGTTCCTTTGAAGGAGCTCACTATCGACGATCAGTTGTGATTCGTCGAAGAACCAGTTGAAATCACAAATCGAGACGTTAAGGTTATCAAGCACACCAGAATACCTCTGGTTCGAGTTCGTTGGAACTCCCGTCGTGGCCCAGAGTTCACCTGGGAACGAGAAGATCAAATGAAACTCAAGTATCCCTAGTTGTTCGGGAACAATGCAACTACTACTGAGGCTGAAGCTACTGCAGAATTTCAGGACGAAATTCCAAACCAACGGGGGGGTGATGTGACACCCTAGGAAAACCAGGAAACAACACAACAACAGAACTAGCTTCCTCAGTAACTACGTGCTAAATTTCTGGACGAAGTTTCTTTCAAGTTAGGGATAATGTGACAACCCGGGTTTTCAAGGTTCCGACTTGACTAAATACTTGTTCACTAAGTGTTGTTTTGTAATTATACATGGTGTGCATTATACGTGTGTAGGTTAAAATTATATTTTGTATTAATAGTATGATTGTAAAATTAAAAGCATAACCCTTGGCTGAATACCTCCCACTCGAAAACATCCCATGTCCGAAAACACCCCATGTGGCGAAAACACTAAGTGTTTTCGTCCACTATGAGGCCAACGAAAACAAGAGTGGGCTTGGCCCAGTGACGATAATAGTTTTGTTTATAACCTTTACGTGAGAACAGTATTCGGCAAAACCCTAACCACCTCTCACATTCTCTCTCTCGCTACCCTTTGAACCTGACGGCAAACTTGTGTTCCCCGGACCTTCAAGATCAACCAAGTTATTGTCTCGTTTGTCGCGGTTATTGTTAACCTTTAACCGATTGTTTGATTTAAATCAAGTGTATGAACGATTTGTTTATTATCATAACTGTGATTGTTTTATAAACGTAAGACTGGATGATCGTTATATATATATATATATATATATATATATATATTGTCTACAAACTGTCATGTATATTGCATGATATGATCGACCGTGTGTGCCTGTTAATGATGATCTGCTGATTGATTGGTGATCTTGGTCTCGCAATGATTTGGTAATTTATATGTTTATATATATATATTATTTGATTAAATGATTTCGTTGATGTTTGATCATGTTTTGTAAGTGATGATTAGGGTTACTGTATTGCGTAACTGATGTTGATGATCTGGTTATGTTGATGTAACGATGTTGGATAATTAGCAGATTATGGTTCTATTGTATGCATATGTTGACTACTGATTGATCATAACAATCTGCTAATATTGAATAATGATCGCATGACTGTATAATGTAGGAGATGTAACTGTTATATGATTAGTGGGATTCTGAGATGTTGTGTAACTGTTGTGTTGATGAAAACCCTACCCGACGAAATCCCCACCCAACGAAAACACAAGGAACCATGTGTTTTCGTCATACATCAACTCGACGAAAACCCTTAGATTTCATCGCCTGGGGGTTTTTGTCCAATGATAATTTCGTTGTGTGATGGGCACAGTGACTCTGTTAAAGTTTATTAACTCTGTTAAACCCATTAACTCTGTTAAGCTATGTATGCAACTCTGTTAGAATGTAACTCTGCTAAGTAAGTAGCTCTTTTAGTTTGTTAACTTGGTTAGTTAATTAAAGTGACACTATTAGTTTATTATTCCTGTTAAGTATGTTAATCCTGTTAAGTTTGTTAGCTTTGTTAGGTAGGTTAACTTTGTTAAGCTTGTTAACCCTATCCAATATGTTAGTGAATAACCATGTTAGAATAAACTGTGGAGGACATTTATGTGGAACATGAATAGTATGAATGTGATTAATTGTCTATGTGACGCATGATGTTAACTGCCAAACACACTTTGTGGCATAGATTGCATGTGAATCTTTACGAGCTTGAAATGATTGAGTATACGTGCATACTATAGGACTTGATTGATTACTTGTGAGCACATTGTTTAGCATACCGAGCAAACCAAGGTGAGTTCACACTCTTAAGGCATGGCATTCCCGGTGGGTTGGGAATGGGATTGAATAACTACGACAGAACTTGTACATATACCACTACTAGACTACTTACCACCGTCCTCGGATTGGGAAGGACGCCAGCACTAAACCTACGTACTCGCTACGTACCACCGTCCTCGGATTGGGAAGGACGCCAGCGCTAAATCTACGTACTCGCTACGTACCACTGTCCTCGGATTGGGAAGGGCACTTACGTAAAACCTAGGTAATCTCATACTTATCACTGTCCTCGTATTGGGAAGGACACCTTTAGATACAACTAGTCAAGTGAATTACAACATGGGAAGTCCCCACTAAATATCATACAGGTTTGGGAAACTAGGATACTGGTTAAAACATGGTTATGAAACAAACTTACGATTTCTGAAACGAACTCAATAACTGAACAATCAACTGTGAACTCGCTCAACTTTGTTGTTGACTCGTTGTTACATGCCTTGCAGGTCGATAGGTACTCATGGAGCTTGCACAGGGAGGCGCGGCCGTTGTGGGACATGGACAGTGGGTGCCATGTTAAAAACATTATAACATTTCGAACTTAATACTTATGTTGGGTTTTCACATTTATGCTTCCGCTAAACACTTAGCTATGTTTTGTTTTGAACACCTTTCGTATTGTTGGATTGAATTTTATTTATTACTTACAATGTTCAATATGATTGGTGGCTTGATCCTGGCCAGTCACTCCTCCAGGCGGTGATACTCCGCGTGTGGATTTTGGGGGTGTGACACTTCTCCTCGGTGACATGTGCCAGAAAAGCAACATATCCCTTTCGTAAATAACTTTGAGCTTTCGTACACGACATAAGCTTCAATCCACCAGATGGTTTCTCGCCACGAACTTCCAGAACATCGCCAGACGGAAGAGGAATACGAACAATCTTATCGAAACAAACCATCTCAGCATGATGTTTGGTTAACCAATCCATCCCCACGATAATATCGAAACTCCCAAGTTGCATCGGTGTGAGGTCAATGGGAAAAAGATGGTTATCAAGGTTTAACTGACAATCATGAATAACAGAATCGAGAACAAGAGGTTTACCAGTAGCAACTTCGATAGATAAGGGTTTCCTCAGTTTAGTTCTAGGTATCGCAAGTAAAGGTTCAAAAGACAACGAAACAAAACTTCTATCGGAACCAGAATCAATAAGAATAGATACAGGTCGATTGTTAACAAGAAACGTACCATTGACAACAAGGTTGTCAGCTCGAGCCTCGTTAGCGTTCAGATTGAATGCTCGTCCACGAGCGGGATTCACATTCGCGTTTGCATTGGCATTTGCATTCGCGTTCACCAACCTCGGGCACTTGTTGCGGAAATCACCCATTTCACCGCAATTATAACACGAACCAAGTGGGAATCTCGCAGCATTCCCCTGAACCTGTGCTGGATTCTGTGTCACACCCCCAAAAATCCACCATGCGGAGTACCACCGCTTGGAGGCGTGACGTGACCAGGATCAAGCCACCAATCATTTTGAACAAGCATGTAAGTAGTTTGTAAAATCCAACGCAATACAATTGGTGTCTAAACAAACATAGTTTAAGTTACAAGCGGAAGCATAAAGTTTAAAACCAAATCATAAGTTTAAACGTTTCAAATGTTTAGCATGGTACACAGTTGTCCATGTCCCACAACGACTCTTCCCACTCCGATGCAAGCTCCATAGATACCTAATGACCTGCAAGGCATGTAACAACGAGTCAACAACAAAGTTGAGTGAATTCACAGTTGGTTGTTTAGTTATAGTGTTCATGAATCATTTGTTTATTTCGTAAACCAAGTATCTTAGTTATCTGTATCACGGTTTCCCAAACATGTTTGCGATGATTAGTGGCCGGATCACGGTTTCCAAAACATGTGTGCGATGATTAGTGCCGTATCGCGGTTTCCCAGACATGTGTGCGAAGATTAGTGGGGGCTTCCCATGTGTCAACTAGTCGTGTTTGTACATGCCCTTCTTGATCCAAGGACCGTAGCGAGTGTGAGTGTACGTAGGTTTTACGTACGTGCCCTTCAATCCGAGGACGGTGAAAAGTAATTTAATAGTAATGATAGTACGAGTAATTATTCAATCCCATTCCCAACCCACCGGGAATCCCATGCCTTAGGAGTGTGAACTCACCTCAGTTGCTCGGTTTGACTCTCAAAAGTAGCTAACAGTCAAGGTCGGTCAATCACGTCCTAATAAGGTACGGGTAACAATCAGTTTCTCATGCATAACACGTATCCTACGTATGGTTTATTTGCACATTACTTCGTCCACATAACAGGTACACACTTTAACGATTTATGCCCATATAAACTTCCCATCCATTCCCCACTCATAAACAAACATACGATATTGCTCGTAACACATAATACATGTTAGATCATTCACCGATATCATACTCGACATTTAGACACGCAAGTCACAACTTATGTCAATTCAGCATTAATATTCAAAACCGGCTGTTTTTCGGACCTTTAAATAAAATAGTTAAATTATTCGAAAAATTCCCAAATTTTTACAGGATATCTTAAACGTTCCATATTTTATTGTGTAAAAATATCGGGGTCCGGTTCATTACCAATATTTTATAGAAAATCGTTTACCGAACTGTGATCAGATTTGTCACATTCTGTTCACAGTTTACGGAATAATTCGTCTAAAATTCCTCGTAAGTCCGTTTGTCGAAATTCCAGTTGGGGGGTCACAAATACATCAGTGACCATCTTTGATAAAAATTTCAGGGGCTGGTTCGGTTTAGATTTCAAGTTGTGACTGAAAACGTATGACCCATTTTACTGCAGTTAAAATCAGCCTTAGCTGCTGTCACGAAAACAGACTTTTAAAATAGTAAACGACCTCAAAAAAATACGATTCCAGCGCCATTTTCTTTGTTTTTAGAAAAGACCTGATTTAAGCTTCAGAACTTCTGTTTTTCGATTTGTTAAAGTCTGTTTACGGCCTGTTGAATGCGGCTGAAAAAGTACATCAGAATGCTGTTTCGTGGTTTAAGCATTACTAAATCGCATCAACGAGTGTCCGAAAAATGGATTTAACAAGAAACCAACAATCAAACATCAAGTATGATTTAACCAACCCTCAAACCGACAAGATTTCCGCTTCATTATTCAGACATAAATAACTTTATGTAACTTTTATAATCTTTACTTTTGTTTAACATTTTCTAGTCTTTTGTTCTTTTAGTGATTTAAACAACACATCATACTACAAATCATAATTTCGAACAAGATGAAACCAAGTGTAAGGAAATTTACTACTAGCCTCTAGCTAGGGACGAATCTATTGAGGAGGATGATGAGAAAAGATGAAGAACAAGCAAGACAAAGCTCTTCTTGAAGCTCCACAAGTAGTAACCTTCTTGAATCACCTTCTAAACTTAATGGAACTTGTAAAATGGAAGAGATGGTGTGAAAGTGAGGGTGATGGTGGCGGTTTTGTGGGAACCGAAAGTGAGAGAGAGGAGAGTGAGGATGGAGTGTCAATCTTGTGAATGATTTGTGTAAGAGAATGATATCCTTATAAGATCACCTCATATATCTTGGACACTTCCACAAGCCAAGATCCAATAAACAAATAAGATAAAATCTTTGCCTAATATTTGAAGTATGGTGAGAATGTGGGGTGGGTCCACCAAGGACCGAATTCGGTTTTTATGGGGGGGGGGGGGGGGGTTGGATGTAACTTTGTGACTAGGTGGGTAAGTGCTAGTTATAATTCAAGTAACTTGTTTATGTAAGTTAGTTATTGGATTTTTGGTGGGTATCTTGACAAACGGGGATCAAGACTAGCCAAAAATAATAAAACAATGTACTTGACAAATATTTGGTGTCCCGGGTAATGTCCGGTTAGACCCCGTTCCGTTAAAGTGTTTAATTGTTTCGTAAGGTGTCTTATATATATATTTTTGTAACGAAATTTATTCCTAACACATAGGAAAATATTCAGGACCACTTAGTAACTTTTCTGTGTACTACTAGTATGCTAACACGCACATGTAAGCATTACACAGTAATCAGAGAGCAATTAAATAATTTCACACAGTCATCAAGCACTTTAATTATCAATAATAAATTGTACGGAATACATGGGATTTGAGGGTTGTCACATTCTCCCCCTGTTAAGAGAATTTCGTCCCGAAATTTAGCGCGTGGTTACTGAGGAAGCTAGTTAAGTTATGTTGGTTTTCCTGGTTTTCCTGGGGTGTCACATCATCCCCCCTGTTGATTTGGAATTTCGTCCCGAAATTCTGCAGTAGCTTCAGCCTCAGTAGTGGTTGCGTTTTTCTTAAACAGCCGGGGATACTTGAGTTTCATTTGGTCTTCTCGTTCCCAGGTATACTCTGGGCCACGACGGGAATCCCAACGAACTCGGACAAGAGGTATTCTGGTACGCTTGAGAATCTTAACATCTCGATCAATAATCTCTACTGGTTCCTCGACGAATCGCAGCTGGTCGTCGATAGTGAGCTCCTTGAGAGGAACTATGAGGGCCTCATCTGACAGACACTTCTTCAGATTTGACACGTGAAAAACGTTGTGAACTGCACTGAGTTCTGCACGTAGGTTCAGTCTGTAGGCCACTCTGCCTATTTTCTTAATGATTTTGAATGGTCCGACATAACGCGGATTGAGTTTGCCTCGTTTGCCAAAGCGGACTACACCTTTCCAAGGTGAGACTTTGAGTAGCACTCGATCCCCAACCTGGAGCTCGAGTGGTTTTCTTCCCTTATCATCATAACTTTTCTGACGGTCACAAGCTGCCGCCATTCACTGTCGTATCTGAGCAATTCTTTCGGTGGTATCTACCACAAGTTCTGGGCCAGTGATTTGGCTGTCACCAACTTCTGCCCAACAGAGAGGTGATCGGCATTTGCGTCCGTACAATGCCTCGAACGGAGCGGCTTGGATGCTCGTGTGGTAGCTGTTGTTGTACGAAAACTCCACTAGCGGGAGGTGCCTTTCCCAGCCATTACCAAAATCGACTACACATGCCCTAAGCATGTTGTAACACCTGTGTCACTTCAACCATCAAACAAATACTCAACCAATGAAATATTGTATTTCATACTTTGGACTTGTATAAATATGTGTATCTTTAGCACATATCAACTCTTGTTCGATTTCAAGCTCTAAATCGCGTTCTGGAAGGTTATACGCGCACTGATGCGTAAATATAACCAGTTTAACGCAACAAACACACCGAAATAGTGAAATAGGCTTAACATACCTTAAATAACCTTTACATAACTTAGATATAAGTTTTGGAAGGTTTGGTGTGGTGAAATCAAAGTTTATTCGCTTACAGGGACTGAATTTGACAAATTGCGAAAGTATGCCAATTTGAACTGTAACAGACATTCCGGAACATGACCATAAGTTAAACACACCTTAAATATCCTTTACATAGCTTAGTAATAGGCTTTAAGGGGTTCGGTGTGCTAAAATAAACTTTTGGGTCATTCAGGGACTAAAAGTGTCAAAAACTGCACAAGTTTGTTTTTACGCATAACTTACGTTCTGAATGCATCCGGACATCCAAAAATTTATGTAAGCATGACTATATTATGCTTTATAGTTTGGCTTGCCAAAAATCTATTCGTCGCATCATTTGGATCGTTTTTCGTGCTTATGCGCATTCCGTCGTAATTAAGCGAACATCGCGACCGTATGGCTAAACGAACCGACATCCGAGATATTTTTGAGCACATTTTAAGTTCCCTATACTTTAACTTCATTTTAGAGCTTTGAAATGGGGTTAACGGGCCTTAAACGTGTCGAAAATGGGCTGAATGCATAACAGGGACCAAAAGTGTAAATCTGCCAAACGAAGGCCTAGCGCATCGCTACCCTTATTATGTAACGGTGCGCTAGCCTGGGTCAGACCAGATGCAGAGTATTTAACAGCCTGTTTGCAGCTGTTTGATCCACCACCACACATTCTAAGATGCTTAGTCAGCTGATAAGGATGTATTTGAGCTACCATAAGGTCCCGACACTTGTACGGGTGGGATTAAGGCACGTTTTCCATGAAACGATCTTAACGGTGGACCGAAAACTATAAATACCCATGCCCCCCATTGCTAAACTTACAAGAATTTTGATTTGAGAAACTCTAAGTTGAAACTATTGTTTCATACCTTAGATTTTTGAATCGAAATTAGCATTCGGGGACCCTTCGTAAGTATTCTTTCGTTCTTTTCCTTATTTTATTGCTTTTCGAGTCAGAAAGTTAAACTTTGTTTGACTTTCAGCGTTGACCAGCTTATGGTCAATGCGAAGTTCGTTTGAACTTCGCAACGTGAGTGTAATCACGTTGGTTATAGTCCCTTGGGACTATGCCTACTGATTACCACGTTGTCTAGGGTCGTAGGGTAAGCGATCTAATAAATCGCTTATACCTCGAACCCGACCCATTTGGTCGATCATTAGGATCCGACCAAATACATTAGGTGACCATAGTAGGTAGGGAATAACCTTCCGAGGTTATACCCTATGGTCGCTTCGTTTAAGTAGTTGTATGATAGGTAGTTTATATGCCTTAGGTAAATTACCAGAATACCCTTTTCATGTATAATTGGTAATTAAGCATATTTAACCTAAACCTTTGTCACATAATTGATTATGTAACATGTTTAGGCATATTCTACTTGTCATAGGACTAGTTAGGCGGTCCGAACGCGTTTCACGCGCACGACGCGTTAAAGTAGCATAAGCTACCTTAATGAGTCGCGATGGGTCGAAAGCACTTAGGTTAGTCTCAATGTAGTATGTAGGCCTTGTTAAACCATATCATATGAGTTCCAATACTCATTTGGTTTACCAAGCCTCATTCTATCCGATCTCCCGATTAAAGTCCGGTTTATTTATATAGTGTTAGATTGCCGACTGATTCCGTGCTCCCTCTAGCTTTGTTTGGTTGTTGTTCAAGACCTCTAAGCATTCTCAGGCGAGTACATTATTCCCCTCTTTTACTGTTTTCAACTGTTTTGGGGTGACTCATATGTGCTAAATGCTTTATCAATGATTTCAATAACAATTACAATGTGGTTTCAAGAACGATTACAATAATTTCAATAACAATTACAATGTGGTTTCAAGAACGATTTCAATGGTTCAAAAACTAATTACAAATTTCAAAAAGTGAACAAACTTGTTGGTTATAGTTACATAACCAAATGACATTCATTAGCAATGATCAAGCCGACCAGTATTAGGTTATGGTACCATAGGATCTGACAAATCCCGTTATTCTCTATACCCATGGTTATGTGTGGATATTTTGGGTAGCGACTGAATCTGTAATTATTAACTTACCCTTTGGTAAGGGTTTGTTAAGAACGAGAGCGAGAGCGAGTTGGAACGATGAACGCGTCAAGAAGGTTTGAATGTTATTAGAAAATCGACCATTAAGTAGTTTCACAATTAAAACAAGAACGATTTTAACAATTAAAACAAGAACGATTTTAACAATTAAAACAAGAACGATTTTAACGATTAAAACAAGAATGAATGGGTAAACATTCGGACATGATTTACATTTGATCATGCATTTCCACGAAACATAGTATTGATTTAAACCAAGTTTTACTTCAATACTTTGTTTTGTGCGTTTCACCTATGGTTTAGTTGATGCATTTCACTAGCCATACATATCATTTTGGTTACACATTACATGGTTTACATTTGACACAAACACTTTTGACATTGGTTATACATTACATGATTTACATTAGACATGAACATTTTACATTGTTGGTTTGGTTTGAGTATGTGATTAAGTAACGATGCGTGTGTAATATGATACAAGCATGGTGGATACGCCGCTGGTACTTCCTATATATAAGTGTTTGTATGGTATTACATATCGTAGCGTTATTTGAATCATTTTAGTTTATGACATATAACATTTTATACAAATAACATACTTTTCACAAGACATTGATTTACAAACAACTTAACTTATACAAACTCATTTTACATGGTTATTCATTTAATCATGCATTATTCTTTTATTTATACATATCATCTGAACTTATTATTTTTCAAATGATTTACAAGACAAAGCAAATTACAAGGTTCATGACTAAACATTTTTCAAAAACAGAAGTCATAAATCTTATTTTCACAAAACCTATGTATCTCGCCAGCATTTCTTTGTTGACCTCGTTTTCACATATGTTTCAGGTATTGTTGAATGATATCGATTGATAAGATGCATGCTCACATAGGACTGGACAAGGCCTTAGTGACTCAATAACAATGATAGACTATGTTTAAATTGTGTATTTAGATTTCCAGACGATGTAATAATTCAATGTTTAATAAAACGAAACACTTTTTGGTATCCATGGTTATGAAACATTAATTCTGTTGCAACGCGCCTCGATGTTTCCGCCACGTTTTGTTGTTCTACGTGGTCGGGGTGTGACACATGTCTTCAAGGGTTTGGATGGTGCGTTCAGATTGCCCATCCGTCTGCGGGTGATAAGCGGTGCTCATATCTAAACGTGAGCCAAAGGACTTGTGCATAGCTTGCCACAGTTCAGAAGTAAAACGCGCGTCACGATCAGAAATGATGGAAGTTGGCACTCCGTGCCTTGATACCATTTCCTTTAGGTAAATGTCTGCAAGAGTAGAAAACTTATCCGTTTCTTTGATAGCCAGAAAATGTGCAGACTTGGTCAGTCGATCTACGATCACCCAAATGGTATCGTTTCCGCGTTGAGATCTGGGCAGGCCGGTCACGAAATCCATGGAAATTTGCTCCCATTTCCATTTCGGGATCTCCGGTTGTTGAAGTAGGCCTGATGGTTTCTGATATTCAGACTTGACTCTCGCACAAGTCAAGCACTTGCTGACGTAGGTTGCTATGTGGGCTTTCATGCCAGGCCACCAATACGTAGTCTTGAGGTCGTGGTACATTTTATCCGAACCAGGATGTACGAATAATGAGACTTATGTGCTTCACCCATCACAAGCTCGCGTAAGTTTCCATAATGTGGAACCCAGATGTGCCCTGTTACATAGAAAGCGCCGTCTTCCTTTTGTTCTAGCTGCTGTCTCGATCCTCGTAGGGATTCAGCCCTGATGTTCTCTGCTTTCAATGCTTCGACCTGAGCATTGCGAATCTGAGCGGGAAGGCTAGAGTGAATGGTAAGCTGTAAAGCACGTACACGCTTAGGTATAGTATCCTTTCGACTGAGGGCGTCGGCCACAACATTGGCTTTGCCCGGATGATACTTGATTGCGCATTCATAATCGTTCAAGAGCTCAACCCATCGGCATTGACGCATGTTCAACTCCTTTTGCTTGAAGATATGCTCGAGACTCCTGTGATCGGTGTAAATGGTGCACTTGGTACCGTACAGGTAATGTCTTCATATCTTAAGCGCGAAAACAACTGCTCCCAGCTCCAGATCGTGAGTAGTGTAGTTCCTTTCGTGAACCTTAAGTTGGCGTGATGCGTAGGCAATGACCTTGTCACATTGCATCAATACGCAACCCAGTCCTTGTATGGATGTGTCGCAATAAACCACAAAATCATCTGTGCCTTTAGGCAATGGGAGAATAGGCGCGCTACAAAGTCTATCTTCCGAGTGTTGAAATGCAGACTCCTGTGCATCACCCCAACGATAGGTGACACCCTTCTGAGTCAGTGAAGTGAGAGGTTGCGCAATCCTTGAGAAATCCTTGATAAACCTTCTATAATATCCTGCCAAACCCAAGAATTGGCGGATTTCTGTTGGTGTGCGGGGTGCAGGCCAGTTCTTGATCGATTCAACCTTAGATGGATCCACGTGAATTCCATCCTTGTTTACCACATGGCCTAGAAAGTGGACTTCGCGAAGCCAGAAGTCACTTTTCGAAAAACTTGGCATACAACTGCTCATTTCGAAGAAGTTCAAGCATAAGTCGCAGATGCTGCTCGTGTTCCTCCTGACTCTTAGAATAGATCAGGATATCGTCGATGAACACAATAACGAACTTATACAGGTAAGGTTTGCATACTCGGTTCATGAGATCCATGAAGACCGCTGGTGCATTCGTCAGCCCGAATGGCATAACCAGAAACTCGTAATGGCCGTAACGAGTTCTGAATGCTGTTTTGGAGACGTCCTCATCTCGGACCCTCAGCTGATGGTATCCCGATCTCAAGTCAATCTTGGAGTAATGGCTCGACCCTTGCAACTGGTCGAAATAGTCATCAATGCGCGGGAGAGGATAACGATTCTTTACGGTCACCTTATTGAGTTCAAGGTAGTCGATGCACATTCTGAATGTACCGTCTTTCTTCCTTACGAATAACACTGAAGCTCCCTTGGGCGAAGAGCTAGGATGAATAAAAACCTTTTCCAAAGTTCTTGTAATTTCTTGGACAGTTCTTCCAGTTCGGTTGGGGCTAAGCGATGAGGTGCTTGAGCTATGGGCGCTGCTCCAGGAGCTAGCTCGATTTGGAATTCGACTCGTCGATGAGGCGGAAGACCAGGTAATTTCTCAGGAAATACCTCAGGAAAATCGCGCACTATAGGAATGTCTTAAATTTTCTTCTCTTCCGTTGATGTATCAGTATCGAGCGCTAGAATGGCAGTGTGGCCCTTATGCGAACACTTCTGGGCCTTTAAGGAAAGAGATAATGCCTACAACAGCACCACTCTTATCGACCTGAATCACCAGAGGTTCTTCACCAGAACGAGGAATGCGGACGATTTTCTCCTTGCAAACAATCTCCGCTTGATGATGAGATAGCCAATCCATCCCAATAACGACGTTGATACTACCAAGTGTGATAGGGATGAGATCGATAGAGAAAGTCTGACCAGCTAAGACGAGGTTACAACCTTTAACTATGTGTGTGGCCTCGAGACTTTTACCGTTTGCTAGCTCTACCGTGTGTTTGCCGGTCAAAAGTGTTGGAGTGCGCTTAAGCATTTGGCTAACTTATAAGGACACATAACTAGTATCGGCACCCGAATCGAATAAAACAGTAACAAAGAAATCATCTAGAAGAAACTTACCCATCACAACGTTGGGATCGTTCCTTGCGTCAGCCTGACCAATCACGAAGGTGCGACCCTTGCCTTTATTGTTACCCCCGTTTTTGCCTCCATTGTTGTTCTCATTTCCTTGGTTGTTGTTCTGATTCTGATTCAGCTGAGGACAGTGCCTCTTGAAGTGACCCTCAGCACCGCACTGGAAGCATCCCTTATTACCTTGCTGGTGTTGCTGTTGGTTTTGGGGAGTTTGTGGCCGCTGTTGTCGGTTCTGCTTCGCAGGACGTAAGCTTCGGCAATCTTTGGCTTCATGTCCCAACTTGCTACATCTCTGACAACGACCCTTGTTGCACGGCCTTCTGTGGTGCAAACTACATCGATTGCACTTTGGGTGATTTCCCCTGTATCTACCCTAACCTTGTTTTCCAGAAAACTGCTGACTGGGGCTCCAGTGTTCATCTGTCTTTCGTCGCTGGGGCTGGGACTGAACTGGTGTGGAACCCCTGCCCGAATTTCCATCCCACTTACACTTGTCACTGCTGGGAGCACCAGTAGCAGTAGTGCTAACACATTTGGGCAGCTTGCCCTCTTCCACTGCCTGATCGGTGAGCTGGTGTACCAAACGAATGACTTGCTGGATTGTGGGAAGGTTGGCCGCACTTACAGACCCTTGGATTTCCGGGACTAAGCCTCTGAGGTATAGCTTGATTCGCCTAGATATGGGTTGTGACATGTTAGGACATAAGGCAGCCAAGTCGTTGGACCTCTTTGTGTATGCCTCAATCTCTGATCCTTCCATCTTCAAACCATAATACTCTATCTCAAGTTTTAGTATGTCGTCCAGGTGGCAGAACTCTTCCTTAATCCAATCCTTGAAGTCGCTCCAGAGGGTGGCATTCGCGTCTGCCAACCCGAGCATCTGAACCTGTGCGTTCCACCAAGAATACGCTTTCCCTTGCAACATGCCAGTAGCGTACTCCACTCGTTTGTTGGTCGGGCTTTCACTTTCTTCGAATGTAAATTCGATTCTTCGGATCCAGTGTAGAAGGCCGATTGTCCCTTCAGTGCCGTCAAAAGTGGGAGGTTTGCATTCCAGGAACGCCTTGAAGGTGCCCATGCGTGTTTGAAGGTGCATGGGTTGACTCCCTGTTTGGGTTGCTAAGGCTTCAGCAATCCGTTCATTAATCAAGGTCGTCAGCTGACCCTGGGTCATGTCGAGACGTTCACTCATGATCTTCATATAGAAGGAACACACGTAAGAAGGTGTCGCAAGGTGCGTAAGTGTGGGATGACAGAAGAGAGTAAGCACACAAGGTTCAAATAGCAGTTATTACACTAGCTAATGCATACTATGATCAAACGTGCTACTAGCAGGTAGGTAATACAAACATAAACCATATTACCTATAATGTTGAGTCTTGCACGTGGAGCGAAGCGTCGTTGTGGATCGTTGAGCACTGTACAGGTTATAGTCTGGTTTTAACAAAAACTTTTTCCCCGTATTAAAACCAAGTTCACTATAACCAATGGCTCTGATACCAATCTGTCACACCCCCAAAAATCCACCATGCGGAGTACCACCGCTTGGAGGCGTGACGTGACCAGGATCAAGCCACCAATCATTTTGAACAAGCATGTAAGTAGTTTGTAAAATCCAACGCAATACAATTGGTGTCTAAACAAACATAGTTTAAGTTACAAGCGGAAGCATAAAGTTTAAAACCAAATCATAAGTTTAAACGTTTCAAATGTTTAGCATGGTACACAGTTGTCCATGTCCCACAACGACTCTTCCCACTCCGATGCAAGCTCCATAGATACCTAATGACCTGCAAGGCATGTAACAACGAGTCAACAACAAAGTTGAGTGAATTCACAGTTGGTTGTTTAGTTATAGTGTTCATGAATCATTTGTTTATTTCGTAAACCAAGTATCTTAATTATCTGTATCGCGGTATCCCAAACATGTTTGCGATGATTAGTGGCCGGATCGCGGTTTCCAAAACATGTGTGCGATGATTAGTGGCCGTATCGCGGTTTCCCAGACATGTGTGCGAAGATTAGTGGGGGCTTCCCATGTGTCGACTAGTCGTGTTTGTACGTGCCCTTCTTGATCCAAGGACCGTAGCGAGTGTGAGTGTACGTAGGTTTTACGTACGTGCCCTTCAATCCGAGGACGGTGAAAAGTAATTTAATAGTAATGATAGTACGAGTAATTATTCAATCCCATTCCCAACCCACCGGGAATCCCATGCCTTGGGAGTGTGAACTCACCTCAGTTGCTCGGTTTGACTCTCAAAAGTAGCTAACAGTCAAGGTCGGTCAATCACGTCCTAATAAGGTACGGGTAACAATCAGTTTCTCATGCATAACACGTATCCTACGTATGGTTTATTTGCACATTACTTCGTCCACATAACAGGTACACACTTTAACGATTTATGCCCATATAAACTTCCCATCCATTCCCCACTCATAAACAAACATACGATATTGCTCGTAACACATAATACATGTTAGATCATTCACCGATAGCATACTTGACATTTAGGCACGCAAGTCACAACTTATGTCAATTCAGCATTAATATTCAAAACCGGCTTTTTTTCGGACCTTTAAATAAAATAGTTAAATTATTCGAAAAATTCCCAAATTTTTACAGGATGTCTTAAACGTTCCATATTTTATTGTGTAAAAATATTGGGGTCCGGTTCATTACCAATATTTTATAGAAAATCGTTTACCGAACTGTGATCAGATTTGTCACATTCTGATCACAGTTTACGGAATAATTCGTCTAAAATTCCTCGTAAGTCCGTTTGTCGAAATTCCAGTTGGGGGGTCACAAATACATCAGTGACCATCTTTGATAAATATTTCAGGGGCTGGTTCGGTTTAGATTTCAAGTTGTGACTGAAAACGTATGACCCATTTTACTGCAGTTAAAATCAGCCTTAGCTGCTGTCACGAAAACAGACTTTTAAAATAGTAAACGACCTCAAAAAAATACGATTCCAGCGCCATTTTCTTTGTTTTTCGAAAAGACCCGATTTAGGCTTCAGAACTTCCGTTTTTCGATTTGTTAAAGTCTGTTTACGGCCTGTTGAATGCGGATGAAAAAGTACATCAGAATGCTGTTTCGTGGTTTAAGCATTACTAAATCGCATCAACGAGTGTCCGAAAAATGGATTTAACAAGAAACCAACAATCAAACATCAAGTATGATTTAACCAACCCTCAAACCGACAAGATTTCCGCTTCATTATTCAGACATAAATAACTTTATGTAACTTTTATAATCTTTACTTTTGTTTAACATTTTCTAGTCTTTTGTTCTTTTAGTGATTTAAACAACACATCATACTACAAATCATAATTTCGAACAAGATGAAACCAAGTGTAAGGAAACTTACTACTAGCCTCTAGCTAGGGACGAATCTATTGAGGAGGATGATGAGAAAAGATGAAGAACAAGCAAGACAAAGCTCTTCTTGAAGCTCCACAAGTAGTAACCTTCTTGAATCACCTTCTAAACTTAATGGAACTTGTAAAATGGAAGAGATGGTGTGAAAGTGAGGGTGATGGTGGCGGTTTTGTGGGAACCGAAAGTGAGAGAGAGGAGAGTGAGGATGGAGTGTCAATCTTGTGAATGATTTGTGTAAGAGAATGATATCCTTATAAGATCACCTCATATATCTTGGACGCTTCCACAAGCCAAGATCCAATAAACAAATAAGATAAAATCTTTGCCTAATATTTGAAGTATGGTGAGAATGTGGGGTGGGTCTACCAAGGACCGAATTCGGTTTTTATGGGGGGGGGGGGGTTGGATGTAACTTTGTGACTAGGTGGGTAAGTGCTAGTTATAATTCAAGTAACTTGTTTATGTAAGTTAGTTATTGGATTTTTGGTGGGTGTCATGACAAACGGGGATCAAGACTAGCCAAAAATAATAAAACAATGTACTTGACAAATATTTGGTGTCCCGGGTAATGTCCGGTTAGACACCGTTCTGTTAATGTGTTTAATTGTTTCGTAAGGTGTCTTATATATATATTTTTGTAACGAAATTTATTCCTAACACATAGGAAAATATTCAGGACCACTTAGTAACTTTTCTGTGTACTACTAGTATGCTAACACGCACATGTAAGTATTACACAGTAATCAGAGAGCAGTTAAATAATTTCACACAGTCATCAAGCACTTTAATTATCAATAATAAATTGTACGGAATACATGGGATTTGAGGGTTGTCACATTCTGAGCGGCTTGATTCTGGCCTAAGCGACAGATGTTGGCCAGATGCCCAAGTTTACCACACGTAGTGCATTGCTTGCAAGCTTGTTGTGCAACATGATGACCGTTGCAGCGAGCACAGTGAGGTGCGGTACCAGCATATACTTTCTTCGCAGGAGGTTGAGCCGGTGGGTTCTGAGCTGTTACTGCAAAATTCTGAGCACCCTTTCGCTTTCTCGACTTCTTCGACGACTCACCTTTCTTACCCTTACCCTTTTCCTTGACAGAATCGGTCGACTTCTTCTTATCACCCTTGCGAGTAAGTTTACCCCTCCTGACTTGAGACTCAGTCAGGGTAGCAGACAACTCGATCGCGTGACGAACAGTAGTAGGATTAATGCCAGTCACAATATCCTGTATGGAATCGGGTAAACCATCGATATACCTCTCTATCTCTTTCTCCAACGGGGTAACCTTAGTAGGACACAAAAGACCGAGTTCCTCAAAACGATCCGTGTACGCACGGTGTTCTCCCCCATCTTGCTTTAGATCGTCAAACTCTCATTCCAAAGCTCAAATTTCGTGACGGGGACAAAACTCTTTCATCATGAGAGCTCGAAGCTCTTCCCATGTTTGTGCTAATGCCACTTCGGCACCCCTATCGCGCATTACTCCGTTCCACCACGTAAGAGCACGCTTCTTAAACACACTTGATGCAAATTCAACCTTACGCCAATTTGGACATTGCACATGTCTGAATGTTCTCTCGATACTTTCGAACCATTGAAGGAGCGCAGTTGCTCCTTGCGACCCAGAAAACTTCAACGGCTTAGCAGAATTGAAATTCTTGAAATTACACTGTGCATTGTTATTATTATTGTTGTTGTATAACTCATGGATTTGGGTCACAACGCCTGGAAGCACAGCAGCCATTTGTTGAGAGACAAGGGCTGCGACTTCTTCAGCAGTAAAAGATTGTGCATCACGTCGAGGAGGCATTGTCTAAAAGGAAATATGAGAAACGAGTGAGGTTGACAATTAGGAAAAACAAAAGAGGTATTGAAAATATCGACAAAACACAAGGAAGGTGATCATTTGTTCATTACCTCGAACAAACAAACGACACGCAGTGACTAATCAAAATAATGTATCGCGAAGACATGCTCGCCTATAAGTGAACACTCACCCCAAGAGTTCCCACGTAAGAGTGACTGGTCCAATTATGTGGATTTGTACGAACACTCTAGCCTTAGACTAGAAAACTCAGGGTACAGGCATTCACTCTTCTAGTTTGCACGTGTTCACATTATTTAGACCCAAACTTTGACGAGATTTTAAAAACTCAAAAGGCACTAAGCCAAATATGAGTCAAACTGGAAGGGTTCAAAACCTAGTAATCAATCATCCTAGAACGGATGATTAATTTTCGAAGCAGATTCGGATTTTGTGTTCTCATTGTGGTTATCACCTAAGGGTAGGTGACGGTTTTGTTTTTTTTTAATCTAAAAGCCGAAAACTTGCGTTGGGGTCCTAGAAAGTTATAGTCTAGGTCAAAGCATTACTAACATAATTCCCTATAACCATTGGCTCTGATACCAACTCTTCTGTCACACCCCAACCACGTAAAACAACAAATCGTGGCGGAAACGTCGGGGAGTGTTGTAACAGAATTATTGTTTCATAACCATGGATACAAAAAGAGTTTCGTTTTATTTATTCATTTAGTAAGTTACATTGTTTTAACATGAAACAAACAAGTTACATATCGACTATCACTGTTATTATGTCACTAAGGCCTCGACCAGATCCTATGTGACAACATCAAGCAACATCACCTGAAAAATATGTAAAAACAAAGTCAGCAAAGAAATGTTGGCGAGTACATAGGTTTTATAAGAGTGTCGGATTCATGGCTAGTTTATATGTTGCAATACCTTATTAAAAACCTTGTTTTGAAAAGAGTATAATATTGCAACATAATTAACCAACTTAAATCAAGCGGGTTATAATTTATAAAACCTCGTAGCCATGATTCTTAACCCAAAAACATTTATTTTAGTAAACCAAATTGTAAAACATTTCGTATTAACTCGTTTAATAAATCTCGCATGGTTTATATCCTTTCGAAAACATCGTTATGTAACATCGTTTCAAATTCGCTTACCCAAGTGAACTAAATAACGCCACGGTATGTAATATGTTGAAAACACTTATATATAAGAAGTACCAGCGGCGTATCTACCATGTTTTCACCACATTACACTCGTCCCGTTATCTAAACACTTAACCAAAAACCAATCGTTTATCCAACTCGTTTAACTTATTCAAATCGTTTCCAAATCGTTAACTCGTTTATATCGTTTAAATCATCCTTTTTTTAATTGTGAAAACTATTTTTGGTCGTCTCGCTAATAACATTCAAACCTTCGTGACTCGATTATCTCGCTTCTCGCATTAACAAACCACCAAAAGGTAAGTTATCAATCACAAATTCAGTCGTTACCCACCTAACCTACACATAACCATGGGTGCAGTCTGATAACGGGATTTGTCAGATCCTATGGTACCATAACCTAATACTGGTCGGTTCGGCCAAAATTAATGAATATCATTCGTTATGTAACTACAACCAACAAGTTCATTCACATTATCGAAATCGTTATTAGTTTAGTATAAACCATCTTAATCGTTTTTGAAATCATCGTTATAATATCGAAAATCGTTTTGATACATATGAATCACCCCAAAACAATTGAAAACAGTAAAATAGGGGAACTATGTACTCACATGAAGTGCAAAGTATCCTCAATCAATAGAACTTCAACAAACTCAAGTAAACCAGAGAAATCAAGCAGCACCTAGTAATCGAATCACTAGTCAAACAATAGACTCCTAAATTGGAAGATCGGACAGAATGAGGTCTTGTAAACCAAATGAGTGTTGGAACTCATGTGATATGGTTTAACAAGGCCTACATCCTAAATTGGAACCTAACCTAAGTGCTTTCGACCCGTCACGACCCATTAAGGTAGCTTACGCTATTTTAACGAGTCGTGTGCGCATAAGCGTGATCGAGACGTCTAACTAGTCCTATGACAAGTATTATATGCCTAAACATGTTTAAATATGTTGCAAAATCAGTTATGTGACAAAACGTTTATGTTACATATGCTTAATTACCAATTATGCATGAAAAGGGCATTTTGGTCATTAACCTAAGGCATATAAACTACCTATCATACAACTAATTAAACCTAAGTGACCATAACGTATAACCTCGGAAGGTTATTCCCTATGCAACTATGGTCACTAAACATGTTTGGTCGGATCCTAATGATCGACCAAACGGGTCGAGTTCGAAAGTCTAAGCGGGTGTTTAGTCCGCTTGACTTACGACTCTACACAAGCACTAAACTAAAAGTGACGAGCTAAACATGTTAAAACATGTTTAGTTAAGTTAGAAAACAGGTTTTGGTATCAAAACAAACGGTTTTGATACCCAAGAGTAGTTTGGTTACAAAATGCGCACAAATGCGCATTTTGGCCGAAACTACGACTCGTCACTACGCCTAGTCAACGTGGTAATCAGTAGGTATAGTCACAAAGGGCTATAACCATCGTGATTACGCTCACGTTGCAAAGTTCAAATGAACTTTGTGTTGACCATTGACTGGTCAAAGCTGAAAGTCAAACACCGTTTGACTTTCATGCTTGAAATACAAGAACAAGCAAGAAGAGGACTTACAAAGGGTCCAAGAAGGTGTTTTAATTTAAAGTTACTCAGGTATGAGGTGTTAAAACCTCAACTTAGAGCAGAAGTTGAATCAAGGTGTGAAAAACCCAAATGAGGAAGCTTGTTATTTATAGGAAGTTAGGATCAATAGGATCATTCCATGTGTTTTGAGGGTGTAATCTTGACCATACATGTGGGTATATGGTATTAGAATACAATGGGGGCCGAAAACCAGCTCAAGGTATTGCAAAAGTTACAAAAAAAGACCCCCAAGTTCAATCCCATTGCCGAAAAATGCTGAAAAACAAGTTTCTGTCCAGATCAGGCCGTGGCGTCGCGCAACGGCAGAGACAGATGGTGTTGGCGCAGCGCCACCAGGTGCCAGTTCCAAAAATTTTGCCAAAATGGCAGAAATGGTCCCTGTACATGTTTAAGGCCTTTTTCGATGCGTTTAAACCCCGTTAACCCCATTTCAAGGCTCTAAAATGAAGTTAAAGTATAGGGAACTCAAAACATGCTAAAAAATATCATGTATGTTGGTTCGTTTGGTCGTACGGTTGCCTTATTCGGTTAATTACGACGGAAGTCGTAACGGACGCAAAATCGATCCAAATTAAGCGACGAATGTTATTTAAGGTATGTTAAGCCTATGTCACTATTCCGTATGTTAAGTCATGTGGATGTTATTTAAGGTATGTTAAGCCTAAGGTATGTTAAGCCTCTGTCACTATTCCGTAGTGTTTCTTTCAACACACCAAACCATCCAGAGCTTATTTCTAAGTCATGTGGATGTTATTTAAGGTATGTTAAGCCTATGTCACTATTCCGTAGTGTTTGTTGCGTTATAACGACTGCGTTTACGCACCAGTTTGCGTATAACCTTCCAGAAAGCGATTTAAAGCTTGAAATCGGAATCGAATCATATTGTAAAATCATCAAACACAATTACACACATAATAATCACCAAAACACATATAATAACACCAAAGCACATTGTTTTATTGATAACTGACATTGTTTTACATTATACATCGATTACAGAACACAGTTGTCACACTAGACGCGGCCGGAGCCCATTTTTTATGGTTTTTGAATCATGGTATTTTTATTTCAAACAATTATGGTTTGTAACTAAACAATAGTTTTTAGGATTAAGGATCACGGATCCTTGGGACAATAGGGGGTAGCAAAGGTGGATGGGTCCTTCTGTTTGTGGAGGATGAAGCCTTTGATGCCCCTCATCTTTTGATTTCCTGCATGACTTTGAACTTTTAGCATGGACACCCTTTGCCTACCCAAGCGGACGGGCCACGTATTGCTAGTAGATGTTTGGGTAGGCAATTTTGACAACCTTTAAAAGGGTTAATTATGATAAATAAATAAAACTTTAACCTTTGTACTATCTTTGTGTTGTTTATTTTGCATATATCTAACTTTCAATTGTTATTGTACAATTCTTTGAACTTACAAGTTATTAGTGAAAGTATAAAATCAGTTTATGTCAAAAAGTTTAGGATATGATCAAGGATCAAATATCCTATAATCAAAAAGTTTAACAAGTGACATAACCTTAGGATCATATATCCTGTTGTCAAAGAATATGGGTAACATTGATAAATCAAGAATAAAATTAAAGTAAATAAAGATCATACCAGAGAATCCAAGTTAGGATCCTATATCCTTGATACTTACAATCGTGATAACCAAAGGACAAAACCTTGTATAAAGTTAGGGTCCAGGATCCTTAACTGTTTAGCTTTGGAAACCTGAAATGAGACATAACTTGGGACTAAGCCAACTGTAAAAGAGGATGTTAGTATCTGGGGACAAGCCCAACAATCTGGGGACAAGCCCAATAAACTGGGGACAAGCCCAAAGGATCTTGTGTAAACTGGAGTATGGCCTATACTGGCGACTATCCAAACTTAGTGACATGAAAATGCCAAAACCTTAGCTAACATGAAAACGTTAGAAACCTTAGGAACGGATGTATGGTACGTCTACCATTATACTTAGGATCCTAAATATAGCTAGTACAATGAAATTGTCAGCCCCTAAGGCGAGTACTGGTCCCATTGCCTTTTACTGCACTAGGATAATCGTGCGCAACTGGCGAAGGTGTAAGAACCTGATTCGTAGAAGGTAGTAGATACCTTAAACTAGGGACAAGCCCAAAAAACTGGGGACAAACCCAAAAACTGGGGATAAACCCAAAGACTTAGAAAACTCCGAAGGATACTTGATCCTTTGTCATGGATACACCAACTTCTGCAAAACTCATAACTTAGTGAAAAAGGATGAAGGATTTTGGACCCTTCTCCTTATAATCAAGTAAAATAAAGGATTAGATAAATTGAAATCAAATCATTACCAGAATAAGGATCATAAATCCTCTAAGGATCCTTAATGTGTATCAGGTGTCAAGATAGCCAAGGATCCTAGATCCTTCTTACATGAAGTATCTCTTCAAGTGGATAGCATTCCAAGCTCTTGGTAACAAATCACCTTCCATTGTTAGTAAACGATATGCCCCATTTCCTGCCTCAACTTTGATAAGATAGGGGCCTTCCCACTTTGGTGCCAACTTGCCATCAGTAGGATTTGTGGTATTTTGGAATGCTTTCCTCAAAACCATGTCACCAACTTGAAACTTTCTAATCCTGACATTCTTGTTATAAGCCCCAGCCATCCTTTGTTGATAGCTAGCCAATCTTATCCTTGCCAAATCCCTGAGTTCTTCTATGGTATCCAAGTCTTGAACCAAGTTTTCAGCATTTCCTTCAGGATCACGGATGCTTGTTCTTGCAGTAGGGACTACCATCTCTGTAGGGATCACAGATTCAGCTCTAAACACTAAAGAAAATGGAGTCTGGTCAGTAGCATTCTTAGGAGTTGTTCTATCAGGCCATAACACATAAGGTAGCACTTCTGCCCATTTTCCCTTTTTGGATCCAAGCTTCTTCTTCAAGTTGTTGATGATGATTTTGTTAGATGATTCTGCCTGACAATTAGCTTGTGGGTGGATTGGTGTTGATGTTATCATCTTAATCCCCCAACTGTCACAAAAGTTAGTAGTTCTGTTCCCAATAAATTGGGATCCATTATCACAAACAATTTCAGAAGGAATGCCAAATCTAGTAATGATGTTTCTTTTAATAAAGGATATGACTTCTTTTTCTCTGACTTGAGCAAATGCTTCAGCTTCTATCCACTTGGAAAAGTAATCAGTCATAGCAAGCATAAACACTTTTCCTCCTGGTGCTTTGGGAAGTTTGCCCACTATATCCATTCCCCATCTCATGAATGGCCAAGAAGAGGATATAGGATGCAGGAGCTTTGTTGGTTGATGAAGGATATTGCTATGTCTTTGACAGGCATCACATTTATTCGCATAATCAACAGCATCCTTCTTCATAGTAGGCCAATAGTATCCTGTTCTAAGGATCCTTGAGAATAGTGCTCTGCCCCCAGTGTGGTTTCCACAATCTCCTTCATGGAAATCCTTCAGAAGTTCTTGGATTTCTGGATCCTCGATGCTCCTTAGATATGGACCTGCAAGAGAACGTTTATATAACGTGTTATTTAATATTGTAAATTGAGATACCTTAACTTTGAAAGCTCTGGGGTTTTCTCCTGTAGGAATCTCTCCATGTTGTATATATCTCATGATTGGAAGGATCCAGGATCCTGAATATGACTGTGCACCATCACTAGGTATGATTGCAGAATCCTCCACTATTTCCATAGTTGTATGATCCTCAATAGTAGGAGTCAAGATATGGATAATAGGAATTTTAATATCCTCTAGAATTTTCAATGATGATCCAAGGTTGGCTAAAGCATCAGCTTCTGCATTTTCTTCCCTGGGTACATGTGTCAAACTAAAAGAAGCAAAAGTGTCTGCCAATTTCTTGACTATCTCTAGATATTTGATTAGTCTTTCACCTTTAACAACATAAGAACCATTAAAGTGGTTAGTAATTAACAATGAATCTACATGTACCTCAAGATCCCTGATCCTGAGGAAGAAGGCGATTTTTGTTCTTCTTGAAACCCTAGCTTTTTCTTGTGATTTTTTGTATAACAGCCTGTGATTAGAGTTTTGATCTTTCAAAATCCTATAACGAACTCGTTAGCAATTGTGGCCGATTTGAATCTAGGGTCTTTTTTCTTGTTTTCTTGATAATCGCTGCCTTTGTGATCAGTTCGAAACCCTGATTTATTAACTTGGTTGTCATTGATCATGGTTAACTGAGATTAATTTAGCTAGATCGATACACTGCTTTAATTGATTAAGGGTTGAAGATTAATACTTGGGTTTTAAGGATTTAGGGTTTTTTTTACTTGGCTGCATGTTCTTGTCGTCTGGATGAGGTTTACGTCGTTTGGGTGCATGGAGAGAAATAGGGATCGGGGTTTGGAGGATCTAGGGTTCAATCATTTTCTGAAAAGCTGCATGGGGATATTTTCCTGAGTACGAGCAATGCTAAGCCTACGAATTCACAGGCGGTGTTAGGGAAACCTTCGGCGTTGGGCAAGGGTTATGATGGTATGTCACTTAACATTGATGGTAATCCGCTTCTGCCCAGACGTGGTATTATACAGAAGGAATCTAGGCTGATCAATGTAATTGATGAGCTAGAAAAGGTGAATGTGCCGGTCCATTCGAGAACTAGGAATATTGAGCGTAAGCTGGATGAAGAACCCGAGAAAAACACTTCAATGTCTTCGTATATGGATAGGGTCAAAAATGTCACTTCGATGAAACGTGAAGTTAATTTCAGACGGCTGGATTCGAATGAGACTATTCAGGATGCTGATGTTGTGATTCCTCGTGAGGTGATCCGAAAGGTACAGGAAAAGTTTGAGAATGTTCTATACGGCTACTTTTTAGGTAATCGATTGCCATACCCTGTTGTCGAATATTAAAGAATGTATGGTCTAGGTATGGGTTTGCTAAACTTATGATGAACTCGGATGGATTTTTTTTCTTTAAGTTTGACACTAAAGAGGGAATGGCCAAAGTGTTGGAGGGGGGTCCTGGTTGATTCGGAAAGTGCCGTTGTTTTTTAATGTTTGGTCTCCGTCTGTGAGCCTTAAAAAAAAGGGTATTAAATCAGTTCCGGTGTGGGTGAAGTTACATAATGTTCCTATCTCGGTTTACACGGATGATGGACTAAGTTTATTAGCATCCAAGATAGGGATTCCAAAAAGACTAGATGGTTATACGGCTGATAAGTGTGCGGATAACTAGGGGAGGAGTAGTTTTGCTCGGGCCTTAATTGAAGTTAATGCTGACAATGAACTGAAAGATCATATTATTGTTGCTATTCCGAAGTTACATGAGGATGGGTATATTACTGAAAGAGTTAAAGTGGAATATGAATGGAAGCCGCAACGATGTTCGGTATGTTGTGTCTTTGGTCACAATGATCAGACGTGTGTTAAGAATGTGAACAATAAAGCAAAGCAAGTGGTTGTTGATGAGGATGGGTTTATCACGGACAAGAGGAAGACGGTAAGGGTAGGAGCTATGCCAAAGAAACAAAAAACAAAGTTTATATACAAGCTTAAAAGTAACAAAGCCGGACCGAGTACTTCAGGTACTAAGGAGGATAAAGCGGATAACAAGGTGGGTGGTAATGTGAAAATCAGAAACTCGTTTGAGGCTCTCTCTATGGATGATGTGGAGGTTACGGATGGTGGCACACGGAATGAAAACGAGGTGCGGTCAACCTTCAAGAAAGATAATGGGAAATCTTCGTGTTCCGATGAAGAGGTAGTGGACACGGTTCCAACAGAAATGTCGGATTTTATGAGGCATGAACAACGTCAAGTTTCTGAGGGGGCAAGCACTCCCGGTAATATCGGTTTGAATGGATAGTATAGCTTCTTGGAATATAAGGGGTTTGAACCAACCCCTGAAACAAACGGAGGTTCGTATGCTTGTATCTGAGAATAAATTAGCTGTTTGTGCCATTCTGGAATCTCATGTGGATGTTACAAACCTAGCAAAGGTGTGTAAGGTTGGTTTTCATAACTGGGCTTGGACGTCGAATGGTGATTTGTGTGATCGAGGTACTAGAATTATTTTGGGTTGGAATACGGATGTTGTCAATCTCATGGTCTTGTCGAAAGAGGACCAAGTTATTCATACCCAAATCCATTCTAAACTTGATAATAATACTACTTTCTGTTCTTTTGTCTATGCAAAGAATACATATCAGGAGAGAAGATGCCTATGGGAAAATTTGTGTATGCATAAAAGCCTTTGCCATGATAAACCTTGGGTCGTTATGGGGGATTTCAACTCGGCTCTTCATGTGGAAGACTCTTTATATGGCCCGTCTACTGTTTCTATTGGCATGCGAGAGTTTCATGATTGTGTTCAGTATACGGAGCTTGTGGATATCAAGGGTCATGGGTTGCACTATACGTGGAATCAGAAACCAAAGAAGGGTATTGGCTTGTTAAAAAAGATTGACCGTGTCATGGGGAACTTGAAGTTTTTAGAGATGTTTCCTGAAGCGTTTGTTCATTATCATCCGTTTCGAATCTCGGATCACACTCCATGTGTTCTCAAAGTGGCTAACTCGGTTAAGATTAAGCCGAAACCTTTTAAATTTGCAAATTTTGTTACTTCGAAGCCAGAGTTCAGGTTGTTTGTGGAGCAGGAGTGGATGAAAAGTATCCAGGGGGTCACAATGTTTTCGGTCACTAAAAAGCTTCGAAATTTGAAACCTTTAATGCGGAAAATCTTGTTCAAACAAGGTAATTTGCATGAAAAAGTCTCGGAGTTAAGGAAGTAGCTTGATGATATTCAGAAGCTGGTGGATATTAACCCTTTAGATGTCGAATTGAGGGACAAGGAAGCTGAGTGCCTTAATCAGTTCAGAATTGCTTCTTATGACGAAGAATGTTTTTTAAAGCAAAAGTCTAAAGTGGAGTGGTTGTGTGCTGGCGACTCAAATACGGCGTTTTTTTCATAATAGTCTTAAATGCAGGAATGCTAGCGGTAGAATTCAGTCTATTCAAGATGTAGCTGGCAATCGGTTTGATGGAGACGATGTTGCTATCGCTCTTGTTCATCACTACGAAAACTTTTTGGGTCATGAGGACCACATTTCGAGCATTAATATGGAGAACTTGTGTGTGAATGTTTTGAGTTCTAATGCTACGAATCATATGGTTCGCCAGGTTCCTCGTGAGGAAGTGAAAAATGCTATGTTTAGTATTGGTGAGAATGGTCCTGATGGTTATACGTCGGCTTTTTTCAAGAACGCCTGGGATATTGTGGGTAATGAGATTTCTAATGCAGTTTTAGAATTTTTTGATAATGGTAAACTCCTGAAGCAACTAAACCATACGATTCTGGCTCTTGTTCCTAAAGTGGATACTCCTGATTCGATTCTTGATTATTGGCCTATATCGTGCTGTAATGTCTTGTATAAATGTATTAGCAAGATCATTACAGATAGATTAAAGGGTAGTTTGGGTGATCTGGTTAGCATAAATCAATCGGCTTTTGTTCCGTGAAGAAAAATCTCGGATAACATCCTTCTGACTCAGGAATTAATGCTTAACTATCACTTAAATTGGGGTCCTGCTAGATGTGCATTCAAGATAGATATCCAAAAAGCCTATGAAACAGTCAGCTGGTCTTTCTTGGAGAATGTTCTTAATGGGTTCGGGTTTCATAGGAAGATGGTTGAGTGGATTATGGCTTGTGTAACCATGATAACCTACTCTATAAGTATTAATGGTAATCTACATGGTTATTTTAAAGGAAGAAGGGGTTTAAGACAGGGATACCCTATCTCGCCATATCTTTTCACATTGATTATGGAGATTCTTTCTTTGTTACTTCAGCGTGGTGCCTGTTCGGCCACAGGTTTCAAGTTCCATGCGCATTGTGTGAAACAGAAAATTATCAATGTGTCATTTGCGGATGATCTTTTCATCTTTGTGCACGGGGATATCACTTCGGCCAAGAAAGTTAGAGATGCCCTTGAGCAGTTCACAAATGCTTCAGGTCTGAAGCCGAGCCCAGCCAAGAGTATGGCGTATTTTTGTAATGTGCCGCATCTTGTGAAGCAGGAAATCCTTCAAGTTATGCCATTCAATGAAGGTACGCTGCCTCTTCGTTACTTGGGGGTGCCGCTAATTTCTACTAAGCTAATGTTTAAAGATTGTAAGCCTCTTGTTGACCGAATGGAAAAGAAGATCGGTAGTTGGTTGAATAAGTCGTTATCGTTTGCTGGTAGATTGCAGCTTATCAATTCGGTCTTGTCTTCTATGCACATCTACTGGGCTTCTGTTTTTATTATTCCTGATCGAGTCACAAATGAATTGGAGAAGCTTATGCGCAGGTTCTTGTGGAATGCTAAAGTCAGGGAAGGGTCAAAGCGAAAGTGGCTTGGGCCGAGGTTTGTTTGCCTAAGGACGAAGGAGGTTTGGGCATTAGGAGCATATCGGATGTAAACAAGGCTCTAATGACTAACCATATTTGGAGTACTCTCACTAAACGGAAATCCCTTTGGGTTCAATGGATCTACTCGCATAAATTAAACAGCCGAAGCTTGTGGGATATCCAATCTCGAGGTAGTATCAGTTGGGGTTGGAGGAAAATTTTGGCCATTCGAAGTGCTGTTCGGCCATTTGTATGGAAATCTATTCGAAGTGGTTCACAAACTAACGCTTGGAGCGATAACTGGTGCCAGCTTAGCCCGCTTAGCTCATTCATTTCTCCAAGAAGAATAGCAAATGCGGGTTTTAATCTTAATTCTTCGCTTGCGGATCTCATTGATGACAATGGTCAGTGGAAGTGGCCTCGTGCATGGTATGATCTTTACCCGGTTTTAATTGGTTTAAATGCTCCTCAGTTGACACAGAATATGGAGGATGGTATAATCTGGAAAGATTTGGATGGCAATACTCGTCCTTTCGGGTCAATGGAAGTTTGGCATAACACCCGACACCGTGAATAACCAGTTACTTGGGTTAATGGGGTTTGGTTTAGTCAATGTATTCCAAGACACTCATTCCAACTATGGTTAGTAATCAAGAATAAGCTCAAGACGCAAGACCGGTTAGCCATTTGGGAGGCGGGGAGTGAAACTAACTTAAGACTTTTGTGTTGTCCTTTATGTAGGTATGACCGGTGTTATGGGTCATTTTCTGAACATATATATCCTGACTAATATTCTGCTTTTTATTGTTTACTTGTGATCAGGATACCGGATCAGGATATTGGTAACATCCTGGTGCGATATCCTAGTATTAACTGAATTAACCACGTGCAGGTTAGAAGCTGTGGGTCACTAACGGTCAAGTGGACCTCTTCTTCTTAAGACTCGGGCAAACCAGTTATAGGAGAGACGTTGAACCCGAAAGACCAGGTCTACAGCGTTCGTATAAGGAATACCCGCCGAATCTCGGTTTAATAGGGTAGTTTGTTATTTTTCTTTTACTATAAATAGATGGATCAGATCATATTAAGGCACGCAATTTCACTTACACTCTTTCTCTCTAGCTACTAGCAATCACTACACACAAATATTTGTACTCGAATTACCTTGTAACACCTAGTTGTTCCGCATCACATCCTGCACTGTATCCTGATATTCGAAGTAATAGAAGAACAAGGCAGCTGCGATTTTCAGCTCCCGAGGTTTTATGCCGGTGATCTAGATTGATCAAGGGCTTTCCTCGTATATCTTGTGTCACCCTTTACCTTTTTTGCTCATTGTTTGATCATAGATACAGCTCTATATCCTGAGCCGTATCCCGAAAACTATTTTTACAAACAACTTAATCAGCATATTTTTGACACATATTTCTAGCACACTACCTCACTTAACTAATTTGATCACTAAATTGCTTCGGTAATTTTTGACCAAAACAATTTGGCGCCCACCGTGGGGCAAGTGGTGCTATTTTTACTAAAAACTTTAGTAAAATATTACTCGGTTTTCTATTGTTAAAACTTTTTGCTACATTGTTTTCAATGGCCTCGAGATCAAACATGAGCTCTTCCACCATGTCTGCTGCAACCTCTACAACAATTGGTTCGGTGCTTCCACCTCCTCCTCCAAGAATGCAAGCCTCTTCACAGGGAACTGAGAGTCATGTGGCTCGGGATGTTATCCCCGCTCCCAGTACCCAGGGATCTGGTCCTGTTTTGGCTTCTAATGACGAAATTCTGAATTTGTTTGGTAATGTATAGGAACAGATGAGGCAGCAGCAGGAAACTAATCGGATGCTGATGAGAGAGATACAACTCTTGAAATCCGGCCCAAGTAGGCCTGCTGAAGAAACTGTCACTCCTTTGCAACCCAGGGCTTTGAACTTCAGTTCTGCAGTTTACACTGAGGATAACCGGGGGAATATCGTGCCAAGCCATTCCCAGAATCATACTCCTGAGATACCCTCTTCAATAAGAGTATCAACCGTGAAAAGCTTAGGATATGCTTTAGGATATGGCTAGAACCCTCAGACTGGTAACCTGTCAAATAATAATATTCTTGCTACTAACAATAGTGGATCTTTGCAGGATGCAGGTATGACGTCAACATTTACTAGGGAGCTTCAAAAGCTGAAAGACATGATATCCAGTGTGCCTGGGGTGGTCCAGCCGATTCCAGAAGTATCCCAAGACAGTCACAGGATATCCCGGTTTGCACAATTGTTTTGGTCAAAAATCAAGCAATGACAATGTAACCAAACTTTCTGTTGTGAGGTATGATGCTTGAATTGATGAACAATAATAAGAATCACTATGAAGTATAATGAACAAATGACACGAAGATTTATACGGGGAAAAAGCCCTTGATCAAGAGTTGATCTCCGACACAAAAAACCCCGGGTAATGGAAACTACCGATCACCAACTCAAATTAAATAAACAATCTGTTACAACTTCGGATGATAGCGAGCTAAGTACAAGGATCACTATAGTGTAACGTGTAGAAATGTGTGAAAAATGCTAAGTGTTTTGTAGAGAGCTAGTGAGAGCGGTTGTATGAGTGTGTGTGTAGCCAAAAATAGCTAAGTGTCTCTAAAAATAGCTCGCTACCCCTTTCCTTTACAAATAGAAAATATCAAGCCTAACTAACATTCCGCAAATGGTGCAAGTCTTCCACGACTCCACAACGTCCATTTCTGGCCAAGCAGGTGCGGAATACAATAAGAATATTCTCCAGGAATGTCGCAAAGACTCAGTCCAAGTTGATATTCCTGCAAAACATTTACGAATTCAAAGTAGACAATCGTTAGTACTGGGATCCTTATAGTTATCCATGATCCTGATCCTAATCCTGCAACACTTCTGAGGATCACTACTTCAGACAGAATTGAGGATCACTAAATCCAACAGCAAATAAGGATCACTGGTCATTTAGAAATCCACCCCTAACAATTGCCCCCAAAATATAAGGAGTAAATATGTAAATAAATGAGTTATATTTTGTCGATCTTATCCGTAGCAAACTAACGGATAACTAGCCGTTATAAGCGGACTAGCCATTACGATCATGACGTCAGTGAGGTGATTATCCTGTAAAATCATCATTATAAATAAGAGTTAGAGATAGGGATCGATTAGCATTCAAATTCAAGAGAACTCCCTTTAAATTCTCCTCTGACGATCAAGCAGGTAACTCTTTTCCTCTTCCTTCTTTACGTTTTCTTTCTCCGTTCATCTTTCTTTACATTCGAAAGAGAGATGCTGCTTCAATGATGCACAAATAGACAAAATTTGCCACTGTTTTCCGGCGAACACCGATTTCAAGCCATTCGATCCCACTTTTCTGAGCGACCACATTTCTGAGACATGGATTGCCTTTCCTGCTACCCCATTCATCATAGGGTACACCTATCCTTTCCAGCCTTTACCCAATCCTTTTTCTCCCTTACCGGCATCTCCTACATCCAGGCTATGCCGATGATCTGGAGGGTCTTATATACCCTTGAAAGAATCATCGAGCAGGAAGGGGTTGACCTAGGAATGTCGGAGTTGGCTGAGATGTATGATCTCACAACGTTTGGATCCCACCGATATTTGTTCAAACATAAACCCGGAGAAGAACATCCCATCTTTAAGGCTACTAAAAATTATACCAACTGGAAACGGCGGTTCTTCTTCGTCAGGAGCGATTATATCCCAGATGGAAAGGATTTACCGAAGAAATGGAGCACTCATGGTAGGATAGGAGGATCCTTAGAAGGATCACTAAGTAAGCTCATTCTGATAATGCTTACTAATATGCTTTTGTTTCTTTTTGTACAGCTATCACATTCTCGCATATCATTCCTTCAGCTGCCACCAAGGGGAGACTTGCTGCCTTTAGAAAGCTTGATCCTGAAACCAGATCATTCAAGACAATCACCCAGGATTCACAAGAGGTATCCTCAGGCTCTGTCACCATGTCAAGTAAGTATCCTGTTCTTTTTATATTCAAATGTTTAAATAAATAGTTATATATGAATAGAATAAGGACACTTATCTGTTTTGGGTGTATAGGCGCTGGATAATCATCAAGATCCGCTTCCAAATTTAGTGTCACTGAGCTAGACACCGTACGATCCTCCAGGAAGAAGCTTCCTGCTAGCCCAACTGCTTCGATCCCCAAGGCACCCACTAAAGGAAGGGGTGGCAAGAAAAGAAAAGCCTCTGAAGCTGAGGATCTGCAAGGTCTGCCCCTGATCCGTCACCAGTTCCTTGAATACTTCAATGAGGTAAGGATCCTTATCCCTGCTTTAGGTATCCAGCTTATTTGAGGATCACTTGTTCCTAAACTGTTCTTTATCTTCTTTGCAGAAATTTGCTGAGATTGAAGACTATGTTGGGCATGTCGAGGTGCAGGACAAGAAGATTGCTGACCTCCAACAAGTCGCATTGCTTAAGGACCTCAAGATTGCTGACCTCCAAAAGGATCTCAAAGATGCCAAAACTGAAACGGCCAAGATTCTGATCAATTTTTATTATGAAAAGCATGAGATCACAGATGACGCCAAAGTCTCCGCCGCCATAGCCATGTACAAGACCAAGCTACAAATGGCTCAAGAAGCTCAGGATCCTGCCTTCGATAGGAGCAGCTGGGATGTGGAAGGCTGGAAGGCAAGGCTGGCTGAACTGGATGATGAAGATGAGGCTGAGGAGATCCTGACGATCGAGGCTGGAGGCAGTGGCAAGGATCATGGTGGTGAAGCTAGTGGAGCTGGAGATGGTAGTGCAGCGAAGGTGTAGGCTGCAACAATGGGCGATGATGGACATTTCTAGACGTAGCCGGAGCCCATTTTTTAGTTTGGTTATGGTTTTTTGTTTTGATGGTGTTTTGATGAACAATGGTTGGTCTGTACTCAAACAATAGTAACTAGGATTGAGGATCATAGATGATCCTTCGAACAATAGGTAGGATTACACATGGTGGAGGGATCCTCTGTTTGGGGGATGAAGCCATTGTGATCCTGCCGTCTTTTGATTCCTGCACTTGAAAAACCTATGAACAATGGACACCCTTAACCTACCCAGCGGACGGGCCACGTATTGCTGGTAGATGCTCGGGGTAGGTAATTTTGACAACCTTAAAAGGGTTTAAGCTTTTGTGAATAAAATAACTTTAACTTTTTGGCTATATCCTGTGTTGATATCCTTATTGTTATTTTATTTTTCAATCTATTGTGTTGTTCACGTTGTTTAAACTTATCAAGTAAGGAAAAAATTTAAAAAACATCCCTTAAGAGTTAAGGATATGATCAAGGATCACATAAAAATAATTTAAGGATCATAACTTCAGTTGTCAAAGGATAAGTGTCACTCAAACACATAATGAATAAAATCAAAACAGTTTAGGATCATACCTGAGAACCCAAGTTAGGATCCTATCCTTTAACACATAAAATCAGGATAACCCAAGATATGAACCTTAGTTGAAAATAAGGGTCAAGAATCTTTTGCCATTTATCTTCACAAACCTGAAATAAGATATTGCTTGGAACTGAGCCATCATAAGATGAATGTTAGTGACTGGGGACAAGCCCAAAGGATAACTGGGGACAAGCCCAAAGGATAACTGGGGACAAGCCCAAAGGATCGTATGTAAACTGGAGTATGGCCCTTACTGGCGACTATCCAAACTTAGTGACATGAAAATGCCAAAACCTTAGCTAACGTGAAAACGTTAGAAACCTTAGGAACGGATGTATGGTACGTCTACCATTATACGTAGGATCCTGAATATAGCCAGTACAACGAAATTGTCAGCCCCTAAAGCGGGTACTGGTCCCATTGCCATAAACTATACCAGGATCATCGTGCGCTACTGGCGAAACTGGGGACAAGCCCAGACTGGGGACTAGCCCAAAAGATAACTGGATACTTCTGTGGATACTCAATGCTTAGTTAAGGATGCCTGAACCTTCAAAACTCAGAAATCACGTAAAAGGAGGATAAAGGACGCAGGATCCTTATCCTCATAAGAATAAAAAGAATGAAATAGTTTAAGATTGGAATGTTACCAGAAAGAGGATCATCTATCAGCGGGGATCCTTCAAGGATACTTGTCTGGTAAGGATCATGGATCATGATCACATGAAATATTTCTTCAAATGGACAGCATTCCAAGCTCTAGGTAGCAAATCACCCTCCATTGTTAGCAATCGATATGCCCCCTTTCCTGCTTCAGCTTCAATCAAATAGGGTCCTTCCCACTTTGGTGCTAGCTTTCCATCAGCAGGATTGGTGGTGTTTTGAAATGCTTTCCTTAATACCATATCCCCAACTTGGAATTTCCTGAGCCTGACATTTTTGTTGTAAGTTCCAGCCATCCTTTGTTGATAACTGGCCATCCTTATCCTTGCTAAATCCCTGATTTCTTCTATAGTATCCAAGTCTTGAATCAAGTTTTCAGCATTTTCTTCAGGATCACGAACGCTTGTTCTTGCAGTTGGAACCACCATCTCTGTAGGGATCACTGACTCTGCCCCAAATACCAAAGAAAATGGAGTTTGGCCTGTAGCATTCTTGGGAGTTGTTCTATCAGCCCACAACACATAAGGTAGTTCTTCTGCCCATTTTCCTTTCTTGGATCCAAGCTTCTTCTTCAAATTGTTGATGATGATCTTGTTGGATGATTCTGCCTGACCATTAGCTTGTGGATGGACTGGTGTTGATGTTATCATCTTAATTCCCCAACTGTCACAAAAGTTAGTGGTTCTATTCCCAATAAATTGGGATCCATTATCACAAATAATTTCAGAAGGGATGCCAAATCTAGTAATAATATTTCTTTTAATAAAGGATATAACTTCCTTTTCTCTGACTTGAGCAAAGGCTTCAGCCTCTATCCACTTAGAGAAGTAATCAGTCATAGCAAGCATGAATACTTTTCCACCTGGTGCCTTAGGAAGCTTTCCAATTATATCCATTCCCCATCTCATGAATGGCCAAGAAGAGGATATAGGATGCAAGAGCTCTGCTGGTTGGTGAAGGATATTACTATGCCTCTGACAAGGATCACACTTCTTGGCATATTCCACAGCGTCCTTCTTCATAGTGGGCCAATAGTATCCTGTTCTCAGGATCCTTGAGAATAATGCCCTGCCCCCAGTGTGGTTTCCACAATCTCCTTCATGGAAATCCTTTAGGACTTCTTGAATTTCAGGATCCTCAATGCATCTCAAATATAGTCCTGCAAGAGATCGTTTATACAACATATTATTTAATATTGTAAATTGAGATACCTTAATTTTAAAAGCCCTTGGGTTTTCTCCTGTAGGGATTTCTCCATGTTGTATATATCTCATGATTGGAAGTATCCATGATCCTGAATGAGATTGGGTATCATCACTGGGGATGATTGCGGAATCTTCTCCTATCTCCATAGTTACATGATCCTTGATAGCAGGGGTCAGGATATGGATAATAGGGATCTCAATATCCTCAGGAATCTTCAAAGATGATCCTAGATTGGCTAATGCATCAGCTTCTGCATTCTCTTCCCTTGGTACCTGTGTCAAACTAAAGGATACAAAAGAGAGTGCCAATTCTTTGACTATCTCCAAATATTTGATTAGCTTTTCACCTTTAACAGCATAGGATCCATTAAAGTGATTAGTGATCAATAAAGAATCTACATGTACCTCAAGATACCTGATATTCATATGCTTTGCAATTTGCAAACCAGCTATCAAGGCTTCATATTCAGCCTCATTGTTGGTAGTTTGAAATTCACAAGCTATGGAGTGGGGTATTATGTCCCTTTGTGGTGATTTTAGTAGTATTCCAAGCCCTGTTCCATTCACATTGGAGGATCCATCAGTAAACCGTATCCAAGGATCCTTGGTTTCTTCAAGCTGTTAGACTTCCAGTTCAGCTTCCTTTTGCAAATCACTACTGAAATCTGCCACAAAGTCAGCTAATGCTTGGGATTTAATGGCTGTCCTAGGCTCATATCTTATATCGTATGCACTCAACTTCACTGCCCACTTAGCCATCCTTCCTGACATTTCAGGTTTCCTGAGAACATTCTTAATTGGGAAATTAGTTTTAACAATAATGGCATGAGTCTCAAAATAATGTCTTAATTTAGTAGATGCCATAATTAATGCAAGGATAAGTTTCTCTAAATGTGAATACCTGGATTCAGCATCAAGTAAGCTCTTACTTACATAATAAACAGGATGTTGTGTACCTTGGTGATCCTTAACAAGGACCGCACTTACTGCTTTTGAGGATACCGCCAAATATAAGGATAACACATCTCCCTTTTCTGGTTTCATTAAGGCTGGGGCTGAGGATAGGTAATCTTTAAGAGCTTTAATGTCACACCCCGACCACGTAGAACATACAAAACGTGGCGGAAATGTCGGGGAGTGTTGTAACAGAATTAATTGCTTCAAATCCATGGCAATTAAAGTTTCGTTTTATTGATTAAAAGTGTTACAATGTCTTAACAAACAAAGAAATACAACATAATTAACTAGTCTTGCATCTTTTATTGTCACTAAAGCCCAAGTCTGCCTATGTGTATCTTGATCATCTTATGCAACAGCTCCTGAAAAACACATGTGAAAATAGGTACGTCAGCATAAAAATGCCTGTGAGATACATAGGTTTTGTGAAAATAGGTTTCATGACTTATGTTTGAGAAAATGTTTAGTCATGAACCTTGTAATTTGCTTTGTCTTGTAAATCATTTGAAAAACGATAAGATCAGATGATATGTATAAATAAATGTAAGGTTAAATGAATAACCAAGTAAAATGAGTTTGTATAAGATAAGTTGTTTGTAAATCAATGTCTTGTGAAAATTATGATATTTGTATAAAATGTTCTATGTCTCAAACTGAAATGATTCAAATAATGCTACGATATGTAATACCATACAAACACTTATATATAGGAAGTACCAGCGGCGTATCCACCATGCTTGTATCATATTACACACGCATCGTTACTTAATCACTTAATCAAACCAGACTACTAAAGTAAAATGTTCATGTCTAATGTAAATCATGTAATATGTATCCAAAATGTAATCATGTGATAAATAACAAATGTACTAAGTATGCAACAATAGACATACGTAGCATGTGACCTGTACTAAGTATGCAACAATAGACATACGTAGCATGTGACCTGTACTAAGTATGCAACAACAGACATACGTAGCATGTGACCTGTACTAAGTATGCAACAATAGACATACGAAGCATGAAATGTAATGTAAAACGATGTACTAAGTAATGCACACAATGGGCACACCTAGTATGAAATGTAATGTAAAACGATGTACTAAGTAATGCACACAATGGGCACACCTAGCATGAAATGTAATGTAAATCATGTACTATAATGTACTAACGAACATAGCAGGTATATGATGTGAAAACAGGAAAGCTTGAAAGTAACAAGTAGGCACATGTGTTCCACCCCAAAACAGTTTGGAAAACAGTAAAAGAGGGGTCTATGTACTCACTCGAGATTGCTCAGTAGTCCTTGAGTAACAACCAAACAATGCTAGAGATCACGGATATCAAACGGCACCTAATATAGGTAACTATGTTAATAACCGGACCTAAATCGGAGGATTTAGATAGAATGAGGGTTTGTAAACCACACGAGTATAGAGACTCGTGTCATATGGTTTAACAAAGCCTACATACTAAATGAAACCTAACCTAATAGCTTACGACCCATTACGACCCGTTTAGGAAGCTTATGCTACTTTAACGCGTCGTTCGCGTGAAACGCGTTCGGACCGCCTAACTAGTCCTATGACAAGTGTTATATGCCTAAACATGTTACATAATCAGTTATGTGACAAAAGTTTAGGTTACATAATCTTAATTACCAATTATACATGAAAAGGGTATTCTGGTAATTTACCTAAGGCATATAAACTACCTATCATACAACTACTTAAACGTCGTGACCATAAGGTATAACCTCGGAAGGTTATTCCCTATACACTATGGTCACCTAATGTATTTGGTCGGATCCTAATGATCGACCAAATGGGTCGAGTTCGAGGTATAAGCGATTTATTAGATCGCTTACCCTACGACCCTAGACAACGTGGTAATCAGTAGGCATAGTCCCAAGGGACTATAACCAACGTGATTACACTCACGTTGCGAAGTTCAAACGAACTTCGCATTGACCATAAACTGGTCAACGCAGAAAGTCAAACAAAGTTTGACTTTCAGACTCGAAAAGACTCGAAAAGGAATAAAAGAACGAAAGAATACTTACGAAGGGTCCCCGAATGCTAATCTCGATCCAAGAATCTCAGGTATGAAACAAAGGTTTCAACTTAGAGTTTCTCAAATCAAAATTCTTGTAAGTTTTGCAATGGGGTGGATGGGTATTTATAGGAAAACCCGAACCGTTAGGATCGTTTGTCGAATATCGTGCCTTAATCGCATCCGTACAAGTGTTGCAAAGTTGTGGTGGCTCAAAATGGTCCTTATCATCTGACTCGGCAATAGAGAACATGTGGTTGTGGATTAATCAGCTGCAAACAGGCTGTTAAATACACTGCATCTGGTCTGGAGACCCCCTACGCATCGTAGGACAAAAGTGCATGCGCATCGTAGGTATACAAGTTTGGCAGAATTACCATTTTAGTCCCTGTTATGCAATAAGGTCATTTTCGACACGTTTAAGGCCCGTTAACCCCATTTCAAAGCTCTAAAATGAAGTTAAAGTATAGGGAACTTAAAATATGCTCAAAAATATCTCGGATATCGGTTCGTTTGGTAGTACGAACGCGATGTTCGCTTAATTACGACGGAATGCGCACAAGCGCGAAAAACGATCCAAATGACGCGACGAATGGATTTTTCTTATGCCGAACACTAAAATAAAATATTTTAGTGCTTACATAAATTTTTGGATGTCCAGATGTATTCAGAACGTAAGATATGCGCGAAAATGCAAACTTGTGCACTTTTTGACGCTTTTAGTCCCTGAATGTCCCAAAAGTTTATTTTAGCACACCGAATCCCTCAAAGCTTATTTCTAAGCTATGTAAAGGATATTTAAGGTGTGTTTAACTTATGTTCATGTTCCGGAATGTCTGTTACAGTTCAAATTGGCATACTTTCGCAGTTTGTCAAATTTAGTCCCTGTAAGCGAATAAACTTTGATTTCACCACACCAAACCTTCCAAAACTTATATCTAAGTTAAGTAAAGGTTATTTAAGGTATGTTAAGCCTATTTCACTATTCCATAGTGTTCGTTTCATTAAACTGGTTATATTTACGCATCGGTGCGCGTATAACCTTCCAGAAAGCGATTTAGAGCTTGAAATCGAACAAGAATTGGTATGTGCAAATGATACACATATTTTTACAAATCCCAAGTATGAAATATAATATTTCATTGGTTCGGTATTTGTTTGATGGTTGAAGTGACACAGGTGTCACAGTCTCCCATACTTTAGGAAATTTCGTCACGAAATTAAATTTTAGGAGAAACTTGTGGGGACGACGGTGATGTTTTCGCTTTGAATGAACCCCTTGAACCCTAAGTAGAACTCTGGGCCATGTTAGGATTCTTAGCGAAAATGTCAACCCTTAAAGTGAAGTAATTGTAGTAACAAAACATGGAGTTTTGAACTACGGACAGAAGAACGTTTCTTATGAAGACTCATCATAGGAAATTGTGTGTGTGATTGAGATCAGAATTGGGGAGTGTGAGAATAAATGACATTGGTCAAAGTCCAAGGCTTCTCCCGTATCATTACTCTTGCCACTGTTGGTCTTAACACATGACAAAACTTCCTGTGGTTTCTATGCACTGAATTCCATAATTATGTAGGCCTCCATAATTACGTAGTTCCTTGCACAGTCCGCACAGTTCATTTCATAACAATCTCTTGATTTAGACCACCCGAGGGCCTATTTAACTACATAAACACATGATATATTTAACTAGATTGTCGAACCAATCTATTTAACTTAGATCGACGTAGGATCTCTTTAACTAAACTACCCACGGGGAATATTTAACTACATCGACGTAGGATGTATTTAGCTAAATTGTCGGACCAATCTATTTAACTTAGATCGACGTAGGATCTCTTTAACTAACTACCTACGGGGAATATTTAACTACATCGACGTAAGATGTATTTAACTAGATTGTCGGACCAATCTATGTAACTTAGATCGACGTAGGATCTCTTTAACTAACTACCTACGGGGAATATTTAAGTACATCGACGTAGGATGTATTTAACTAGATTGTCGGACCAATCTATTTAAGTTAGATCGACATAGGATCTCTTTAACTAACTACCTACTGGGAATATTTAACTACATCGACGTAGGATGTATTTAACTAGATTGTCGGACCAATCTATTTAACTTAACCTACGGGGAATATTTAACTACATTGACGTAGGATGTATTTAACTAGATTGTCGGACCAATCTATTTAACTTATCAACACATGTTGTCCTTAAACTTTGGAATAGTACTTTATAATCCAAGGGACTTAACTACAACGTAGAAGTCCATTAAGGATTTAAGATAGTACCTTTTTGAATATCCTACTACGAATCCTTCGTATGAAGATAAGAAAGATTCTATGAGGATTTGGATAGCGAATATCCAGAGTATACAAAAACACAAAATGCTTAAAAGGAAAGACAAGATGCATAAACACATAGTCACATAACCACAAAATTGTTTATCTAGATCTTTAATTTGTAAGTTTTGTTTTGTTAATTATGTACATGCATTTAAAGCACACTAGGAATCCATTTCATGGATTTCATTCGGCACTTTAAACATTAACAAAAATCTAACTATGAAGATAGAAAGATCTTAATAAGAATTCGGCTTTGTCCTTTATTGAATTGTAATGTACGTATTAAGGTATACGAATAATTCAATTAAGAGCTCCGATTTGAGTGATATTCATCCACAAGGATCTGATTATGAGGATAGAAAGATCCTTCATGGATTTTGGAATTTGTGTAACAAGAGGTGCTTCGACACCTTGCACTAGGCGTGTTTAAGTCGATACACAAGGTAGAAAGTTCATGAGGTTGAGGCGCTGGATATGCCAAGGCGACATATGAAGTAGAACTTGAAGGTTAAGCAGCAACAGGGTTTACAACTGCTTTGCTTTGAACAGCAAAGCGACACATGTTAACCAAATGTCTCCATCGTCCACCGTGGGTACATTTGTAACAGGATATTTGATTTGGATGATGACGGTTGCATTGATTTCTCCAAGGAGCGGTTCCCTTGCACAGCTTCATCCCTGAGATGACTCATGGTGATAGTTAAATCAACGGTCTTCTAGAGTACGACGCCTATTTGTTGGGCAATTGTAGCACCTGGTCCGGACATTGTTGTTGCGATGAAGAGACACCATGAAGAAAATAGGAGATATGGGAGGAAACAAGGGAAATGAAAACAGAATAACAATGCATAAAATTGCGATCATTTGTTTGTTACCTAAGGCAAACAAATGAGACGGTGACTAATCAAAGTAAATAGGTCAAAAATAATGTATCGCGAAGACATGCTCGCCTATAAGTGAACACTCATCCCAAGAATTCCCAGGTAAGCACAACTGGTCTCGCGTCTGATGAGATGTATACGAAGTGCTTGCCTAGACAGAAAACCCAGAATACAGGCATTCACCCTTCCAGTTTGCACGTGTTCACATTATTTAAAACCCAAAACCTTGACGAGAATTTGAAAAACTCAAAGGGGTTCAAAACCATATAACAGAGGGTTCAAAACCTTACAATAGAGGGTTCAAAACCTAGTAATCAATCATCCTAGAACAGATGATTAGTTTTCAAAGCGGTTTTGAAATTTATGTTCTTGTTGTGGTCGTCGCCTAAGGATAGGTGACAGTATTGTTTTATGACTAAACGCAAGTAAACTCGCGTTAGGGTCCTAAGAAGGTTATAGACTAGGTCAAAGCATTACTAATAACCTAATTCCCTATAATCATTGGCTCTGATACCATCTTTTCTATCACACCCCGACCACGTAGAACATACAAAACGTGGCGGAAATGTCGGGGAGTGTTGTAACAGAATTAATTGTTTCAAATCCATGGCAATTGAAGTTTCGTTTTATTGATTAAAAGTGTTACAATGTCTTAACAAACAAAGAAATACAACATAATTAACTAGTCTTGCATCTTTTATTGTCACTAAAGCCCAAGTCTGCCTATGTGTATCTTGATCATCTTATGCAACAGCTCTTGAAAAACACATGTGAAAATATGTACGTCAGCATAAAAATGCCTGTGAGATACATAGGTTTTGTGAAAATAGGTTTCATGACTTATGTTTGAGAAAATGTTTAGTCATGAACCTTGTAATTTTCTTTGTCTTGTAAATCATTTGAAAAACGATAAGATCAGATGATATGTATAAATAAATGTAAGGTTAAATGAATAACCAAGTAAAATGAGTTTGTATAAGATAAGTTGTTTGTAAATCAATGTCTTGTGAAAATTATGATATTTGTATAAAATGTTCTATGTCTCAAACTGAAATGATTCAAATAACGCTACGATATGTAATACCATACAAACACTTATATATAGGAAGTACCAGCGGCGTATCCACCATGCCTGTATCATATTACACACGCATCGTTACTTAATCACTTAATCACAAATCAGAAGTAATTATCTCATTGATCATTCAGACTGTTCGATATAAACTTATGGGAGCTAAATATAAGAGTACGGATAAAGTGAGACGCTTTCTAGAGATGTGGGAGATTCCTGAAAACTCGATGCTTGACGATGGTGGCTAGTGTTTTCTGATTTGTGTTTTATCTTGTTTTTCTAGATTATTGTCTAGTGGGTGTTGGTTTGTGAGTTAATGTTTTGTTTTTTCTTGTTTACTTTCATGGGGGGTGTCCCATGTTAGAACTAGTATGGGTTTTCCATACTACTTGTGTTTATGTTTTGTGAATATATAGAATCACCGGGGTAACCCTTTACCAAAAAAAAAAAAAAATAATAATCACTTAATCAAACCAGACTACTAAAGTAAAATGTTCATGTCTAATGTAAATCATGTAATATGTATCCAAAATGTAATCATGTGATAAATAACAAATGTACTAAGTATGCAACAATAGACATACGTAGCATGTGACCTGTACTAAGTATGCAACAATAGACATACGTAGCATGTGACCTGTACTAAGTATGCAACAACAGACATACGTAGCATGTGACTTGTACTAAGTATGCAACAACAGACATACGTAGCATGTGACCTGTACTAAGTATGCAACAATAGACATACGTAGCATGAAATGTAATGTAAAACGATGTACTAAGTAATGCACACAATGGGCACACCTAGTATGAAATGTAATGTAAAACGATGTACTAAGTAATGCACACAATGGGCACACCTAGCATGAAATGTAATGTAAATCATGTACTATAATGTACTAACGAACATAGCAGGTATATGATGTGAAAAAAGGAAAGCTTGAAAGTAACAAGTAGGCACATGTGTTCCACCCCAAAACAGTTTGGAAAACAGTAAAAGAGGGGTCTATGTACTCACTCGAGATTGCTCAGTAGTCCTTGAGTAACAACCAAACAATGCTAGAGATCACGGATATCAAACGGAACCTAATATAGGTAACTATGTTAATAACCGGATCTAAATCGGAGGATTTAGATAGAATGAGGGTTTGTAAACCACACGAGTATAGAGACTCGTGTCATATGGTTTGTAAAAACTGTGCTTGTAATCACTATGAACAGTTCTATTATCAATAAAACAATGTTATTTGATCCCAATGTTTGTTTGATTGTGTTATACATTTTTCATGTTTTGACTTTTGTTCAATTCCAAACTCTACATCACTTTCTGGAGAGTTATACGCAAACTAGAGAGTAAACGTACTCAGTTTAATGCGAGAAATACTCCGGAACATCAACATATACTCAACATACCTTAAATAACCTTTACATAACTTAGAAATAAGTTTTGAAGGCTTTGGTATGGCAAAAACAAGTTAATTCGCTTACAGGGACTAAATATGACAAACTGCGAAAGTATGACAATTTGAACTGTAACGAACATTCCGGAACATGACCATAAGTTAAACACACCTTAAATATCCTTTACATAGCTTAGAAATAGGCTTTGAGGGGTTCGGTGTGCTAAAATAAACTTTTGGGTCATCCAGGGACTAAAAGTGTCAAAAAGTGCACAAGTTTGCATTTTCGCGCATAACTTACGTTCTGAATACATCTGGACATCCAAAAATTTATGTAAGCATGACTATATTTTATTTTAGTGTTCGCCTTAAGAAAAATCCATTCGTCGCGTCATTTGGATCGTTTTTCGCGCTTGTGCGCATTCCGTCGTAATTAACCGAACATCGCGACCGTACGGCCAAACGAACCGACATCCGAGATATTTTTGAGCATGTTTTAAGTTCCCTATACTTTAACTTCATTTTAGAGTTTTGAAATGGGGTTAACGGGCCTTAAACGTGTCAAAAATGACCTAAATACAGTTCAGGGACCAAACATGTAAATCTGCCAAACTTATGTGTAGCGCACCGCTACACTTATATTGTAACGGTGCGCTAGCCTTGCACTGATCAGATTCAATGTTTTTAAACACAAGTTGCAACCAATTGATCCTTAACCACATGTTTTAAGTTGATGTGTCACTAAGTTAAGGAGCATATGTGGTTCCATAACATTCCGACAAGTGTACGGACTAGATCTTTTCCCCTTTTCCAAGAAACGATCTCAACGGTGGACCGAAAACTATAAATACCCCACCCCCATTGTTCATAATCACTAGAAATTTGATTTGAGAAACTCTAAGTTGAAACATTAGTTTCATACCTGAGATTTTCGAATCGAGTTTAGCATTCGGGGACCCTTCGTAAGTATTCTTTCGTTCTTTTCCTTATTTTTACTGCTTTTCGAGTCAGAAAGTCAAACTTTGTTTGACTTTTAGCGTTGACCAGTAATGGTCAATGCGAAGTTCGGTTGAACTTCGCAACGTGATTGTAATCACGATGGTCATAGTCCCTTGGGACTATGCCTACTGATTACCACGTTGTCTAGGGTCGTAGGGTAGGCGATCTAATAAATCGCCTATACCTTCGAACCCGACCCAGTTTGGTCGATCATTAGGATCCGACCAAATACATTAGGTGACCATAGTAGGTAGGGAATAACCTTCCGAGGTTATACCCTATGGTCACGACGTTTAAGTAGTTGTATGATAGGTAGTTTATATGCCTTAGGAAAATTACCAGAATACCCTTTTCATACATAATTGGTAATTTAGCATATGTAACCTAAACTTTTGTCACGTAACTGATTATGTAACATGTTTAGGCATATAATACCTGTCATAGGACTAGTTAGGTGGTCCGAACGCGTTTCACGCGCACGACACGTTAAAGTAGCATAAGCTTCCTAAACGGGTCGTAATGGGTCGATAAGACTTAGGTTAAGTTTCATTTAGCATGTAGGCTTTGTTAAACCATATCACATGAGTTCCTACACTCATTTGGTTTACAAACCCTAATGCTACCCAGTCTTCCGATATAGGTCCGGTTTATTAACATAGTTACCTATACTAGGTGCCGTTTGATTCCGAGATCTCTAGCATTACTTGGTGATTATCTTTAGACATCTGAGCAATCACAAGTGAGTACATAGACCCCTCTTTTACTGTTTTCCAAACTGTTTTGGGGTGGAACACATGTGCCTATTTGTTACTTTCATGCTTTCCTGTTTTCACATCATATACATGCTATGTTCGTTAGTACATTATAGTACATGATTTCATATCATCTTATGCTAGGTGTGCCCATTGTGTGCATTACTTAGTACATTGTTTTACATTACATTTCATGCTAGGTGTGCCCATTGTGTGCATTACTTAGTACATTGTTTTACATTACATTTCATGCTAGGTGTGCCCATTGTGTGCATTACTTAGTACATTGTTTTACATGACATTTCATGCTAGGTGTGCCCATTGTGTGCATTACTTAGTACATTGTTTTACATGACATTTCATGCTAGGTATGCCCATTGTGTGCATTACTTAGTACATCGTTTTACATGACATTTCCTGCTAGGTGTGCCCATTGTGTGCATTACTTAGTACATTGTTTTACATGACATTTCCTGCTAGGTGTGCCCATTGTGTGCATTACTTAGTACATCGTTTTACATGACATTTCACGCTATGTATGTTCATTTGATTACATACTTAGTGCATTGTTTTCACATGTTTACATTTTGGTATGACATTTGGTTTGTTTACATGGGACAATACATTCATTAACATTAGCTACGCCGTTCGTTAGTAGGTAGTGGTACCATAGGAATTGACAACTCCCGTTCCGGACATCCCAGGGAAAGGGGACAGAAAGGAATGACCGAATTCGATGTTATAAAGACAGATAGACCTTTAATTTGTTTAAAGGGTTTATCACCACAGTCACAAGGCTTGGATGTATGCATTTTCACAATACCGCATAAATGTTCATATTAAATAGTTGCATGCATTTACACAAAACATAGCTTTGATTTAAACCAAGTTTTACTTCAATACTTTGTTTTTGTGCATATGGTTTAGTTTGAGACATTTCACTTGCCATACATGACATTTTGACATAGACATTTGACATGGATATTTGACATAGACATTTGACATGGATATTTGACATAGACATTTGACATGGATATTTGACATAGACATTTGACATGGATATTTGACATAGACATTTGACATGGATATTCGACATAGACATTTTGACATGATTTACATTTGACACAAACACTTTTGACATTGGTTTTACATACTACATGATTTACATCTTGACATGAACACTTTGACATATTATTCAATACATTCTGACAATTGGTTTAAACATAGACTTCTTACATTGGTTGGTTTGGTTTGATTAAGTGATTGAGTAACGATGCGTGTGTAATATGATACAAGCATGGTGGATACGCCGCTGGTACTTCCTATATATAAGTGTTTGTATGGTATTATATGTCGTAACGTTATTTGAATCATTTCAGTTTGAGACATAGAACATTTTATACAAATAACATACTTTTCACAAGACATTGATTTACAAACAACTTATCTTATACAAACACATTTTTACATGGTTATTTGTTTAACCTGACATTTACTTATACATATCATCTGATCTTATTGTTATTCAAATGATTTACAAGACAAAGCAAATTACAAGGTTCATGACTAAACATTTTCTCAAATACAAGTCATGAATCCTATTTTCACAAACCTATGTATCTCACAGGCATTTTTATGCTGACGTACCTATTTTCACATGTGTTTTCAGGTGCTTTTCCATAGGATGTTGATCATGATACTAGGGCGGACCTGTGCCTTAGAGACTTTAAAATAAGATAGACTATGTTTAATTATGTTCTGAACTCTTTAATTTCCTGTTTAAGACAATGTAACACCTTTGTTTATAAATAAAATACAACTTTGTATGCCATGGTTATGAAACAATTAATTCTGTTGCAACACGCCCCGATGTTTCCGCCGCGATTTGTTGTTTTACGCGGTCGGGGTGTGACAGAAGAGTTGGTATCAGAGCCAATGGTTATAGGGAATTAGGTTATTAGTAATGCTTTGACCTAGACTATAACTTTTCTAGGAACCTAACACAAGTTATCTTGTGTTTAGATCTTAAAACATGTACATCACCTATCCTTAGGTGATTAACAAAACAAGGAACCAAAATTTTTCCGAAACGATTTTTTTAAAAACAATCATCTGTTTTTGAATAAATTTTTACAAGGTTTTGAACCCTCAATTGTAAGGTTTTGAACCCTCTGTTATATGGTTTTGAACCCTTTTCAGTATTGGTTTTTGGCCTTGTGCCTTCAAATTTTCAAAATCCCGTCAAACGTTTTGGGTTTTAAATAATGTGAACATGTGCAAACTGGAAGGGTGAATGCCTGTATTCTGGGTTTTCTGACTAGGCAAGCACTTCGTATACATCTCAACCAGACGCGAGACCAGTTGTGCTTACCTGGGAATTCTTGGAGTGAGTGTTCACTTATAGGCGAGCATGTCTTCATTATACATTATTTCTGATCCATTTACTTTGATTAGTCACTGTGTGTCGTTTGTTTGCTTTGTGATACGAACGAATGACCACCATCCATGCTGTTTGCAATTCTTGTTTTTATCATCTCATTCTTTTCATTCAATCATCTCATTCGTTTCTTTTCATGTCTTCCTCTTTTAGAATGCCTCCTCGACGCGAGAACCAGATAGCTACTGCTGAACTGGCAAAAATTATTGCGCAGCAGATGGCTGCTCAATTCCCAAATCTCTTTGCTCAATGGCAACAAGCCAACAACAACAACAATGGTCCGTGCAAATACAAGGATTTTAATCAGGCTAAACCACTCAAGTTTAGTGGTTCTGAAGGAGCGACTGGGCTTCTTCAGTGGTTTGAGAGCATAGAGAATACTTTTCGCCACGTGCAGTGTCTCGAAAATCGCAAAGTCGAGTTTGCTTCGAGCGTATTTCAGAAGAGGGCTTTGACATGGTGGAACGGGGTTATGAGGGACCAAGGTGCAGAAGTTGCTCTCGCACAGACATGGGCTGAACTTAGAGCCCTTATGATGAGGGAATTCTGTCCTCGTCATGAACAGCGAGCGTTGGAGAAAGAGTTTGATGTTTTGAAGCAAGATAGTGGTGAGCACATGGCTTATACTGATCGGTTTGAAGAGCTGAGTTTGCTTTGCCCGACTATGGTTACCCCACTTGACAAGGCTATCGAAAGATACATCGACGGCCTACCTGACTCGGTACAAGACATTCTTACTGGTAGTGAACCTGCCACACTCCGTCAGGCGATCGAGTTATCTGCGACATTGACTGAGTCGCAGATCCGGAAGAACAAGTTACACCGGAAGGGTGACAAGGGCAAGGAACAATCGGCTGACAAGGTGGATAGCAAGAAAGGTCAAAACGGGAATGGAAAGAACTCTGGTTCTTCGAAGAGGGCAAAGAAGCGTAAGGCTTCCCAAAACTATGTTGTTACTGCCCAAGCTAACCAGGCAGCTCTCAACCAACCCGCTCAGCTTCCAGCAAAGAAACCCTATACAGGGAATGCACCTTTGTGCAATAGATGCAACAGTCACCACCAGCCGCAACTTCCATGCCGTTTCTGTACTAACTGTGGGAAATCAGGCCATCTCGCCAATGTTTGTCGATCTGCTCAAAATCCCGCGGTTCAGAACCCGGCTCAACAAGTTGCTCAACAACAGGGTCAAGCTGCAAGACCACAATACCCACCGGGTGCTTGTTATAATTGTGGGGACCTGACCCACTATAGAAACCGGTGCCCAAGGCTAGCCAACCAGAACCAGAACCAGAACCAGAATCCGGCTCCGGCTCGAGGCCGAGTCTTTAACATGAATGCCCAAGAGGCACAGGCTGACGCTAATGTGGTGAACGGTACGTTCTTTATTAATAATCAGCCTGCATCTGTTCTTTTCGATTCCGGTGCCGATAAGAGTTTCGTGTCTTTGTCTTTTGAGCCAATGCTTCGCGTGTCTAGAACGAAACTAGGCAAATCTTTGACAGTAGAGGTTGCTAGTGGTGAACCCATTATTCTTGATTCTGTTCTTCGCAACTGCCAGTTGAATCTTAACGACCATCTTTTTCCTATCGACCTTACGCCTATGCAACTTGGAAGCTTCGACGTTATTGTGGGAATGGATTGGTTATCCAAGCATCACGCAGAGATAGTTTGTTCTAAGAAGATTGTTCGTGTGCCGCTTTCGACAGGCGAGATCCTGCAGGTTCAAGGTGAGAAGCCTATCGGTGGTCTCAGACTCATGTCTTGTTTTAAAGCTCGGAAGTATCTGCAGAAGAACTATGTGGCTTTCTTAGCACATGTTACAGAAGATAAAAGCAAGGGTAAGTCTATTTCAGATATTCCTGTCGTTCGGGATTATTCTGAAGTGTTCCCTGAAGATTTACCTGGTCTACCTCCAGCACGCCAAGTCGAGTTCCGCATTGATCTCGTACCTGGTGCAAATCCCATTGCTAGAGCTCCATATCGTCTTGCACCGTCTGAGATGCAAGAGTTGTCTAAACAGCTTCAAGAGCTCTCTGACAAAGGTTTTATACGTCCTAGTTTTTCACCTTGGGGTGCTCCCGTTCTTTTTGTCAAGAAGAAGGATGGATCCTTTAGGATGTGTATCGATTATCGTGAGCTTAACAAGCTTACCATCAAGAATCGATATCCTCTACCTCGCATAGACGATCTCTTTGATCAGTTACAAGGCGCTTCTTATTTTTCGAAGATTGATCTGCGATCTGGATATCATCAACTTCGGGTGCAAGAAGAAGACATTCCGAAGACAACGTTCCGTACTCGTTATGGGAATTATGAATTCACAGTCATGCCATTCGGTTTGACTAATGCTCCTGCTGTTTTCATGGACTTAATGAATAGGGTCTGCAAACCTTATTTGGATCAGTTCGTCATTGTTTTTATTGACGACATCTTGATATACTCTAAGACGCGAGCTGACCACGAGCAGCATCTTCGTCTTACCCTAGAACTCCTAAAGAAAGAACAACTTTTCGCCAAATTCTCCAAGTGTGAATTCTGGCTTAAAGAAGTTCAATTTTTGGGGCATGTTATCAACGAACGAGGTATTCATGTAGATCCCTCCAAGATCAGTGCGATTAAGGATTGGGATACGCCTACTACTCCTACTGAAGTTCGTTCTTTTCTTGGTCTAGCGGGTTATTATCGCCGCTTCATTGAGAATTTCTCTAAGATTGCAGTTCCTCTAACTGCTCTAACTCAGAAGAAAATGCCCTTTTATTGGGGGTACAAACAAGAGGAAGTTTTTCAACACTTGAAGCAGAAGCTTTGCGATGCGCCTGTTCTATCATTGCCTGAGGGTGATGATGATTTTGTTGTGTATTGTGATGCATCGAAATTGGGTCTTGGCTGTGTTCTGATGCAAAGGAACAAAGTCATAGCCTATGCATCGAGACAGTTGAAGATTCATGAGAAGAACTACACCACTCATGATCTTGAGTTGGGTGCAGTAGTCTTTGCTCTAAAGATCTGGAGACACTATTTGTACGGTACAAAATGTATGGTTTTCACTGACCACAAAAGTCTTCAGCATATCTTCAACCAGAAAGAACTCAACATGAGACAGCGACGTTGGGTTGAGCTTTTAAACGACTATGATTGCGAAATTCGCTACCATCCTGGTAAGGCGAATGTCGTGGCTGATGCATTGAGTCGTAAGGAACGTACTAAGCTTCATTGTGTACGTGTTCAATCTGATATTCAAGCTCGATCCGATATTCAAGCACGTATTGCTCAAGCTCAACAATCTTGTGTTTCACAAGGTTTAATGGATAAGGAATTTCCTTACCACATAACGCCTGCTCTGGAACTGAAGGACAATGGATCATACTACTTCATGGACCGTTTGTGGGTCCCAAGCCAGGATGATCTTCGTACCTTGCTTATGGATGAAGCCCATAAGTCTCGTTATTCTATTCATCCGGGCTCAGATAAAATGTATAAGGATCTTCGTATTCACTATTGGTGGCCTGGTATGAAGAAAGACATTGCCTTATATGTATCAAAATGCCTTACTTGTCTTAAGGTTAAGGCTGAACATCAGCGTCCATCTGGTTTATTGGAGCAACCAGAGATCCCAGTTTGGAAATGGGAAAACATTACTATGGATCTTGTTACCAAACTCCCACGCACAAAGAAAGGTCATGATGCCATCTGGGTAGTCGTTGATCGTCTTACAAAGTCAGCGCATTTCTTGCCAATCCGCGAGGATTTTCCTACTGACAGACTTGCTCAAATCTATGTAGATGAAATTGTGGCTCGACATGGTGTTCCGTTGAACATCATTTCTGACAGAGATGCTCGTTTCACTTCTCATTTTTGGAGAACCATGTAATCTGCCATGGGGACCCAACTTAATCTGAGCACAGCTTATCATCCGCAAACGGATGGTCAATCTGAGAGAACAATCCAGACTCTGGAGGATATGCTAAGAGCTTGTGTGATCGATTTTGGTGGTAGCTGGGATTCACATCTTAAATTGATTGAATTCTCCTACAACAACAGTTATCACACTAGCATCAAAATGGCTCCTTTCGAGGCTCTCTATGGTCGAAAATGTCGTTCACCAGTCTGCTGGAATGAGATTGGCGAGGCTCAACTTACTGGACCTGCCCTCATTTTAGAGACAACTGACAAGGTCAAGAAAGTTCGTGATAACCTTCAGGCAGCTAGAAGCCGTCAGAAGATTTACGCGGACCCAAAACGCAAAGCCTTGGAATTTCAAGTCGGTGATCGAGTATTACTTAAGGTCTCACCTTGGAAAGGTGTGATCAGATTTGGAAAGAAAGGAAAACTTGCACCTAGATACGTTGGACCATTCAAGATCGTCGAAAGAATCGGAAAGGTAGCCTACAGACTTGAGTTACCTCCTGAACTGGGAAATGTTCATCCAACTTTTCACATATCAAATCTCAAGAAGTGTACAGCTGATGAGAACTACTCCATACCGCTTGACGAAATTCGTGTTGACAAAACACTGAAATTTGTTGAGAAACCAGTGGAAATCATGGAACGTGAAGTCAAGTGGCTTAAACGCAAGCGCATTCCTTTGGTCAAAGTTCGCTGGGAAGCTAAGCGTGGACCTGAGTTTACTTGGGAATGCGAAGATCAAATGAAGGCGAAATATCCACATCTTTTCTCACGAGTTTCCTCTAAATAAATTTCGGGACGAAATTTCCACAAGTAGGGGAGACTGTAACAACTGTGCTTGTAATCACTATGAACAGTTCTATTATCAATAAAACAATGTTATTTGATCCCAATGTTTGTTTGATTGTGTTATACATTTTTCATGTTTTGACTTTTGTTCAATTCCAAACTCTACATCACTTTCTGGAGAGTTATACGCAAACTAGAGAGTAAACGTACTCAGTTTAATGCGAGAAATACTCCGGAACATCAACATATACTCAACATACCTTAAATAACCTTTACATAACTTAGAAATAAGTTTTGAAGGCTTTGGTATGGCAAAAACAAGTTAATTCGCTTACAGGGACTAAATATGACAAACTGCGAAAGTATGACAATTTGAACTGTAACGAACATTCCGGAACATGACCATAAGTTAAACACACCTTAAATATCCTTTACATAGCTTAGAAATAGGCTTTGAGGGGTTCGGTGTGCTAAAATAAACTTTTGGGTCATCCAGGGACTAAAAGTGTCAAAAAGTGCACAAGTTTGCATTTTCGCGCATAACTTACGTTCTGAATACATCTGGACATCCAAAAATTTATGTAAGCATGACTATATTTTATTTTAGTGTTCGCCTTAAGAAAAATCCATTCGTCGCGTCATTTGGATCGTTTTTCGCGCTTGTGCGCATTCCGTCGTAATTAACCGAACATCACGACCGTACGGCCAAACGAACCGACATCCGAGATATTTTTGAGCATGTTTTAAGTTCCCTATACTTTAACTTCATTTTAGAGCTTTGAAATGGGGTTAACGGGCCTTAAACGTGTCAAAAATGACCTAAATACAGTTCAGGGACCAAACATGTAAATCTGCCAAACTTATGTGTAGCGCACCGCTACACTTATATTGTAACGGTGCGCTAGCCTTGCACTGATCAGATTCAATGTTTTTAAACACAAGTTGCAACCAATTAATCCTTAACCACATGTTTTAAGTTGATGTGTCACTAAGTTAAGGAGCATATGTGGTTCCATAACATTCCGACAAGTGTACGGACTAGATCTTTTCCCCTTTTCCAAGAAACGATCTCAACGGTGGACCGAAAACTATAAATACCCCACCCCCCATTGTTCATAATCACTAGAAATTTGATTTGAGAAACTCTAAGTTGAAACATTAGTTTCATACCTGAGATTTTCGAATCGAGTTTAGCATTCGGGGACCCTTCGTAAGTATTCTTTCGTTCTTTTCCTTATTTTTACTGCTTTTCGAGTCAGAAAGTCAAACTTTGTTTGACTTTCAGCGTTGACCAGTAATGGTCAATGCGAAGTTCGGTTGAACTTCGCAACGTGATTGTAATCACGATGGTCATAGTCCCTTGGGACTATGCCTACTGATTACCACGTGGTCTAGGGTCGTAGGGTAGGCGATCTAATAAATCGCCTATACCTTCGAACCCGACCCAGTTTGGTCGATCATTAGGATCCGACCAAATACATTAGGTGACCATAGTAGGTAGGGAATAACCTTCCGAGGTTATACCCTATGGTCACGACGTTTAAGTAGTTGTATGATAGGTAGTTTATATGCCTTAGGAAAATTACCAGAATACCCTTTTCATACATAATTGGTAATTTAGCATATGTAACCTAAACTTTTGTCACGTAACTGATTATGTAACATGTTTAGGCATATAATACCTGTCATAGGACTAGTTAGGTGGTCCGAACGCGTTTCACGCGCACGACACGTTAAAGTAGCATAAGCTTCCTAAACGGGTCGTAATGGGTCGATAAGACTTAGGTTAAGTTTCATTTAGCATGTAGGCTTTGTTAAACCATATCACATGAGTTCCTACACTCATTTGGTTTACAAACCCTAATGCTACCCAGTCTTCCGATATAGGTCCGGTTTATTAACATAGTTACCTATACTAGGTGCCGTTTGATTCCGAGATCTCTAGCATTACTTGGTGATTATCTTTAGACATCTGAGCAATCACAAGTGAGTACATAGACCCCTCTTTTACTGTTTTCCAAACTGTTTTGGGGTGGAACACATGTGCCTATTTGTTACTTTCATGCTTTCCTGTTTTCACATCATATACATGCTATGTTCGTTAGTACATTATAGTACATGATTTCATATCATCTTATGCTAGGTGTGCCCATTGTGTGCATTACTTAGTACATTGTTTTACATTACATTTCATGCTAGGTGTGCCCATTGTGTGCATTACTTAGTACATTGTTTTACATTACATTTCATGCTAGGTGTGCCCATTGTGTGCATTACTTAGTACATTGTTTTACATGACATTTCATGCTAGGTGTGCCCATTGTGTGCATTACTTAGTACATTGTTTTACATGACATTTCATGCTAGGTATGCCCATTGTGTGCATTACTTAGTACATCGTTTTACATGACATTTCCTGCTAGGTGTGCCCATTGTGTGCATTACTTAGTACATTGTTTTACATGACATTTCCTGCTAGGTGTGCTGTAACAACTGTGCTTGTAATCACTATGAACAGTTCTGTTATCAATAAAACAATGTTATTTGATCCCAATGTTTGTTTGATTGTGTTTTACATTTTTCATGTTTTGACTTTTATCCAATTTCAAACTCTACATCACTTTCTGGAGAGTTATACGCAAACTAGTGCGTAAACGTACTCAGTTTAATGCGAGAAATACTCCGGAACATCAACATATACTCAACATACCTTAAATAACCTTTACATAACTTAGAAATAAGTTTTGAAGGCTTTGGTATGGCAAAAACAAGTTAATTCGCTTACAGGGACTAAATATGACAAACTGCGAAAGTATGTCAATTTGAACTGTAACGAACATTCCGGAACATGACCATAAGTTAAACACACCTTAAATATCCTTTACATAGCTTAGAAATAGGCTTTGAGGGGTTTAGTGTGCTAAAATAAACTTTTGGGACATTCAGGGACTAAAAGTGTCAAAAAGTGCACAAGTTTGCATTTTCGCGCATAACTTACGTTCTGAATACATCTGGACATCCAAAAATTTATGTAAGCATGACTACATTATATTTAAGTGTTCTCCTTAAGAAAAATCCATTCGTTTCGTCATTTGGATCGTTTTTCGCGCTTATGCGCATACCGTCGTAATTAAGCGAACATCGCGATCGTACGACCAAACGAACCGACATCCGAGATATTTTTGAGCATTTTTCATGTTTCCTATACTTTAACATCCTTGTGAAGCTTAAAAATGGGCTTGACGGGTGTTAGAAGTGCCAAAACACGACGATACGCGCACAGGAACCAAAACTGCAAAACTGCTAAAATAATAAAAAAAATAGAAAAAAAAATATATATAAAAAAATGCATAAACTCTTTTGTTCAGCCCTTAACACCTCCCAAAGGCCAAATGACACTTGTTAAACTCCTATGGTGTCCATTTTTAGCCACCACAACTTTGTGACAAGTGTACGGCTCGGATCGTGGCACGATATTCAAGAAACGATCCTAACGGCTCTACTTTTCCTATAAATACCCATCACATTTTCACCTCATTCCTCACAAATCTGATTAAAAGTGCTCTAAGTTGAAGCAAATCACTTCATACCTGAGCTACTCGATCAAGATTTACTAGCGGGGACCCTTTGTAAGTGTTCCTTCGTTCTTTTATCGCTTTTATAGCCCGAAAGTCGAACTATGTTTGACTTTCTGCATTGACCAGTTTATGGTCGATGCGAAGTTCGTTTGAACTTCATAACGTGAGCGTGATCACGATGGTTATAGTCCCTAGTGACTATACCTACTGATTACCACGTTATCTAGGCTCAGTGACGAGCCGTAGTTTCGGGCAGAATACGTATTCTTGCGTATTTTGTAACCAAACTACTCGTGAGCATCAAAACCGTTTGTTTTGATGCCAAACCTGTTTTCTAAACTTAGTTAAGCATGTTCTAACATGCTTAGCTCGTCACTTTTAGTATAGTGCTTAGATAGGGTCGTAAGGTAAGCGATCTAAACGATCGCTTATACTTTCGAACCTGACCCATTTGGTCGATCATTAGGATCCGACCAAACACATTAGGTGACCATAGTTGTAACCTTCCGAGGTTATACCTTGTGGTCACAAATGTTAGGCGTTCCAAACGCGTTTCACGCGCACGACACGTTAAAGTAGCATAAGCTTCCTAAACGGGTCGTAATGGGTCACAAGCACTTAGGTTAAGTTTCGTCTTAGTATGTAGGGTTTGTTAAACCATATCACACGAGTTCCTATACTCGTTTGGTTTACGAAACCTCATTCTATCCGATCTTCCGAGATAGGTCCGGTTTATTAACATAGTTACCTATATTAGGTGCTCCGAGATCTATAGCATTACTTGGTGGTTATCTTTTGACAACTGAGCAATCTCATGTGAGTACATAGACCCCTCTTTTACTGTTTTCCAAACTGTTTTGGGGTGGAACACATGTGCCTACTTGTTACTTTCCTGCTTTCCAGTTTTCACATCATATACTGCTATGTTCGATAGTACATTATAGTACATGATTTCATTACATTTCATGCTAGGTGTGCCCATTGTGTGCATTACTTAGTACATCGTTTTATATGACATTTCATGCTAGGTATGCCCATTGTGTGCATTACTTAGTACATCGTTTTACATGACATTTCATGCTAGGTATGCCCATTGTGTGCATTACTTAGTACATCGTTTTACATGACATTTCACGCTATGTATGTTCATTTGATTACATACTTAGTGCATTGTTTTCACATGCTCACATTTTGTTATGACATTTGGTTTGTTTACATGGGACAATATATCCATTAACATTAGCTACGCCGTTCGTTAGTAGGTAGTGGTACCATAGGAATTGACAACTCCCGTTCCGGACATCCCAGGGTAAGGGGACAGAAAGGAATGACCGAATTCGTTGACATTAAGACAGATAGACCTTTAATTTGTTTAAAGGGTTTTATCACCACAGTCGTCAGGCTTGGATGTATGCATATTCACAATACCACATAAATGTTCATATTAAATAGTTGCATGCATTTACACAAAACATAGCTTTGATTTAAACCAAGTTTTACTTCAATACTTTGTTTTTGTGCATATGGTTTAGTTGAGACATTTCACTTGCCATACATGGACATTTTGACATAGACATTTGACATGGATAATTGACATAGACATTTGACATGGATATTTGACATAGACATTTGACATGGATATTTGACATAGACATTTTGACATGATATACATTTGACACAAACATTTTTGACATTGGTTTTACATACTACATGATTTACATCTTGACATGAACACTTTGACATATTATTCAATACATTGACAAATGGTTTAAACATAGACCTCTTATATTGGTTGGTTTGGTTTGATTAAGTGATTAAGTTAACGATGCGTGTGTAATATGATACAAGCATGGTGGATACGCCGCTGGTACTTCCTATATATAAGTGTTTGTATGGTATTACATGGCGTAACGTTATTTGAATCATTTCAGTTTGAGACATAGAACATTTTATACAAATCACATACTTTTCACAAGACATTGATTTACAAACAACTTATCTTATACAAACACATTTTTACATGGTCATCTATTTAACCTGACAATTACTTATACATATCATCTGATCTTATTGTTTTCAAATGATTTACAAGACAAAGCAAATAACAAGGTTCATGACTAAACATTTTCTCAAACATAAGTCATGAATCTTATTTTCACAAAACCTATGTATCTCACAGGCATTTTTATGCTGACGTACCTATTTTCACATGTGTTTTCAGGTGCTTTTCAATAGGATGTTGATCATGATACTAGGGCGGACCTGTGCCTTAGAAACTTTAAAAGAAGATAGACTATGTTTAATTATGTTCTGAACTCTTTAATTTCCTGTTTGAAACAATGAAACACCCTTGTTTAATATATAAATAAAACTTTGTATGCCATGGTTATGAGACAATTAATTCTGTCGCAACACGCCCCGATGTTTCCGCCGCGATTTGTTGTTTTACGCGGTCGGGGTGTGACATGTGCCCATTGTGTGCATTACTTAGTACATCGTTTTACATGACATTTCACGCTATGTATGTTCATTTGATTACATACTTAGTGCATTGTTTTCACATGTTTACATTTTGGTATGACATTTGGTTTGTTTACATGGGACAATACATTCATTAACATTAGCTACGCCGTTCGTTAGTAGGTAGTGGTACCATAGGAATTGACAACTCCCGTTCCGGACATCCCAGGGAAAGGGGACAGAAAGGAATGACCGAATTCGATGTTATAAAGACAGATAGACCTTTAATTTGTTTAAAGGGTTTATCACCACAGTCACAAGGCTTGGATGTATGCATTTTCACAATACCGCATAAATGTTCATATTAAATAGTTGCATGCATTTACACAAAACATAGCTTTGATTTAAACCAAGTTTTACTTCAATACTTTGTTTTTGTGCATATGGTTTAGTTTAAGACATTTCACTTGCCATACATGACATTTTGACATAGACATTTGACATGGATATTTGACATAGACATTTGACATGGATATTTGACATAGACATTTGACATGGATATTTGACATAGACATTTGACATGGATATTTGACATAGACATTTGACATGGATATTCGACATAGACATTTTGACATGATTTACATTTGACACAAACACTTTTGACATTGGTTTTACATACTACATGATTTACATCTTGACATGAACACTTTGACATATTATTCAATACATTCTGACAATTGGTTTAAACATAGACTTCTTACATTGGTTGGTTTGGTTTGATTAAGTGATTGAGTAACGATGCGTGTGTAATATGATACAAGCATGGTGGATACGCCGCTGGTACTTCCTATATATAAGTGTTTGTATGGTATTATATGTCGTAACGTTATTTGAATCATTTCAGTTTGAGACATAGAACATTTTATACAAATAACATACTTTTCACAAGACATTGATTTACAAACAACTTATCTTATACAAACACATTTTTACATGGTTATTTGTTTAACCTGACATTTACTTATACATATCATCTGATCTTATTGTTATTCAAATGATTTACAAGACAAAGCAAATTACAAGGTTCATGACTAAACATTTTCTCAAATACAAGTCATGAATCCTATTTTCACAAACCTATGTATCTCACAGGCATTTTTATGCTGACGTACCTATTTTCACATGTGTTTTCAGGTGCTTTTCCATAGGATGTTGATCATGATACTAGGGCGGACCTGTGCCTTAGAGACTTTAAAATAAGATAGACTATGTTTAATTATGTTCTGAACTCTTTAATTTCCTGTTTAAGACAATGTAACACCTTTGTTTATAAATAAAATACAACTTTGTATGCCATGGTTATGAAACAATTAATTCTGTTGCAACACGCCCCGATGTTTCCGCCGCGATTTGTTGTTTTACGCGGTCGGGGTGTGACATGGTTTAACAAAGCCTACATACTAAATGAAACCTAACCTAATAGCTTACGACCCATTACGACCCGTTTAGGAAGCTTATGCTACTTTAACGCGTCGTTCGCGTGAAACGCGTTCGGACCGCCTAACTAGTCCTATGACAAGTGTTATATGCCTAAACATGTTACATAATCAGTTATGTGACAAAAGTTTAGGTTACATAATCTTAATTACCAATTATACATGAAAAGGGTATTCTGGTAATTTACCTAAGGCATATAAACTACCTATCATACAACTACTTAAACGTCGTGACCATAAGGTATAACCTCGGAAGGTTATTCCCTATACACTATGGTCACCTAATGCATTTGGTCGGATCCTAATGATCGACCAAATGGGTCGGGTTCGAGGTATAAGCGATTTATTAGATCGCTTACCCTACGACCCTAGACAACGTGGTAATCAGTAGGCATAGTCCCAAGGGACTATAACCAACGTGGTTACACTCACGTTGCGAAGTTCAAACGAACTTCGCATTGACCATAAACTGGTCAACGCAGAAAGTCAAACAAAGTTTGACTTTCAGACTCAAAAAGACTCGAAAAGACTCGAAAAGACTCGAAAAGCAATAAAAGAACGAAAGAATACTTACGAAGGGTCCCCGAATGCTAATCTCGATCCAAGAATCTCAGGTATGAAACAAAGGTTTCAACTTAGAGTTTCTCAAATCAAAATTCTTGTAAGTTTTGCAATGGGGTGGATGGGTATTTATAGGAATACCCGAACCGTTAGGATCGTTTGTCGAATATCGTGCCTTAATCGCATCCGTACAAGTGTTGCAAAGTTGTGGTGGCTCAAAATGGTCCTTATCATCTGACTAGGCAATAGAGAACATGTGGTTGTGGATTAATCAGCTGCAAACAGGCTGTTAAATACACTGCATCTGGTCTGGAGACCCCCTACGCATCGTAGGGCAAAAGTGCATGCGCATCGTAGGCATACAAGTTTGGCAGAATTACCATTTTAGTCCCTGTTATGCAATAAGGTCATTTTCAACACGTTTAAGGCCCGTTAACCCCATTTCAAAGCTCTAAAATGAAGTTAAAGTATAGGGAACTTAAAATATGCTCAAAAATATCTCGGATATCGGTTCGTTTGGTCATACGAACGCGATGTTCGCTTAATTACGACGGAATGCGCACAAGCGCGAAAAACGATCCAAATGACGCGACGAATGGATTTTCTTATGCCGAACACTAAAATAAAATATTTTAGTGCTTACATAAATTTTTGGATGTCCAGATGTATTCAGAACGTAAGATATGCACGAAAATGCAAACTTGTGCACTTTTTGACGCTTTTAGTCCCTGAATGTCCCAAAAGTTTATTTTAGCACACCGAATCCCTCAAGGCTTATTTCTAAGCTATGTAAAGGATATTTAAGTTGTGTTTAACTTATGGTCATGTTCCGGAATGTCTGTTACAGTTCAAATTGGCATACTTTCGCAGTTTGTCAAATTTAGTCCCTGTAAGCGAATAAACTTTGATTTCACCACACCAAACCTTCCAAAACTTATATCTAAGTTAAGTAAAGGTTATTTAAGGTATGTTAAGCCTATTTCACTATTCCGTAGTGTTCGTTGCATTAAACTGGTTATATTTACGCATCAGTGCGCGTATAACCTTCCAGAAAGCGATTTAGAGCTTGAAATCGAACAAGAATTGGTATGTGCAAATGATACACATATTTTTACAAATCCCAAGTATGAAATATAATATTTCATTGGTTCGGTATTTGTTTGATGGTTGAAGTGACACAGGTGTCACATTTAAGGGCACTTTCATGCTTCTCAGTCCATTCAAATTTCTTGTTTTTCCTCAGGATGTCATAGAACTCCTTGCACTTTTCTGAGGATTTGGATATGAATCTGTTCAAGGCTGCGATCCTGCCGGTCAACCTTTGCACATCCTTAGCATTGGCAGGAGATTTGATATTCACGATGGCCTTAATTTGCTCTGGACTTGCTTCAATGCCCCTCTTTGTTACCATATATCCTAAAAATTTACCTGCCTTTACACCAAAATGACACTTAGAAGGATTTAGTTTCATATTAAATTTATCAAGGATATTGAATGCTTCCTCCAAGTCTTTAAGGTGATCCTCAGCTCTTTTGGACTTAACCACCATGTCATCAATATAGACTTCCATAGTGTATCCAATTTGTTCTTTGAACATCATATTGACAAGCCTTTGGTAAGTAGCACCTGCATTCCTTAATCCAAATGGCATAGCAATATAACAGTATATACCAGTTGGGGTCATAAAGGTTGTATCCTCTTGATCGGATGGTTCCATCTGAATTTGTTGAAATCCAGATGAAGCATCCATAAAAGTTAACAACTCATGACCCGCGGTAGCATCCACCATGGAGTCAATGTGGGGTAATGGGAAAGGATCCTTGGGACATGCCTTATTTAAATCTGTAAAATCGACACATACCCTCCACTTTCCATTTTTCTTTTGAACAACAACCACATTGGCTAACCATCTTGGATACTTAACCTCTCTAATCATACCTGCTCGAAGTAGCTTATCTACCTCTTCCTGGATAATAGCATTTCTTTCAGGTGCAAACTTTCTCCTCTTTTGATGAATTGGCTTGAATGACCTGTCAATGCCAAGTTTGTGAGTAATTATATCCTTAGATATACCTGTCATGTCTTAATGTTTCCAGGCAAAGGTGGTCTTCCTTCTTTTGAGAAAGGATACTAGCTCTTGTTCAATATCGCTGAGGATCCCTGACCCTATGAAGATCTTGGATTCAGGATCATCAGGATCCATGAGGATTTCTTTCAAATCCTGTTCTCTTGCCTCCAAGACGTCTCTTGAAGGATACTTTAATTGCTATTGCTCCCTTGGTCTTGAGGCTGGTTTCATTGATGAGGTATAGCAATTCTTGGCCTCCTGTTGATCACTCTCAATTTTCACCACTCCCCATGGACTTGGAAGCTTTACACACTGATGATAGGTGGATGGAACTGCCTTCATATCATGTATCCATGGCCTGCCAAGGATAACGTTACAACACGATAAGCAATCAATAACACAAAACTTTTGATAATAATGCAATCCTTCAATATAGATTGGGAGTTTGATGTCCCCCAATGTATTCTTTGTTTCTCCACTGAATCCCACAAGTACTGAGGATCTTGGGATAATATCGGACTTTGGGATATTCATTTTCTTGAGAACATCCAGCTGAATGATGTTCACAGAGCTTCCTCCATCTATAAGGATCCTGCGAACAAAGTGGTTAGAAATAAACAATGTAATTATGAGACCGTCATGGTGAGGATCCTGGATGTCAACACGATCATCCTCATCAAAAGTAATGACTTTATCCTGGGTGACAACGGAGGTCCTGACGGGTCTGTCTCCATTATCCATCTTGGTTTCCTTAGCGTGTCTTTTTGCTGCTGAGAAGGATGTACCACAGATGTCTGATCCACCGGATATGAAATTTATGACTTGTGCATCTGCCGGAGGAGCAGGAGCCCTTTCCGGGATCCTTTCAGGATCCTGGGTTCTTGACTTCTTTCGTCCCAAGAGTTCCTTTAAATGCCCCTTGCTCAACAAATAACCAATCTCCTTTCTAAGTGCAATACATTCTTTAGTGAGATGCCCAAAATCCTCATGATATGCACACCACTTGGATTTATCCTTTGTGGCAGCTGGTTTATCACTTTTCCTTGGCCACCTAGCTTTCTCACCTAGATTCTGCATCGCAAGGATTAGTTCATTGTTATCAACAGAGAAACAATATTCAGAACTAGGAGGATAATTCTCATCATCCTCTTCTTGTTCCACTGCGTGCACATTCTGATTATCAGATCTGTTATAAGACTTGGATTTGTTGTTCCTGAAGTAGGATCCTTGCTTATCCTGTTTGGAGGATCCTGTCAATCTGTCCTGGATCCTTTTGTCATCCTCTAGGCGGATGAACCTAAGGGCCCTAGTCCTTACTTCATCAAGATTCCTGCAAGGTGTCATAACAAGATCATCATAGAATAATGAATCCCTAAGCAATCCCATTTTAAAGGCTTCAACAGCCGTAGTTATATCTAAATTGGGAATGTCTAAGGATTCTTTACTAAACTTAGTGATATAATCTCTAAGTGATTCATTTTGACCTTGTGTTACCCTATATAGATCACTAGTTAATTGTTCAAACTTTCTGCTACAAGAGAATTGACTATTGAACAAGTTAACTAAATTAGCAAATGAAGTAATAGAGTAAGGGGGAAGACTTAGCAGCCATTTAAGAGCAGATCCTGTAAGTGTGGATCCAAATCCCTTGCATAGACATGCTTCTTTCAATCTTTCAGGAATTGGATTGATCTCCATCCTCTCCCTGTACTGAGCTACATGCTCTTCTGGATCCGTTGAACCATCATATAGCTTCATTGATGGTATCTGGAATCTTTTAGGTATCTCAGCATCACACAAAGGTGGTGCAAAATGAGATATCCTATGGCTACCATCCGCAATCTCAGGAATGGGTTTAACCACTCCTGGTACACTGGATATCATATCCTTAAGCTTCTGCAGTTCCCTAGCCATGGCCTGATTCATACCTGTATCCTGCATAAAGCCATGGTTAGTGTTATATAAATTATTAAAAGTGTTACCTCCCATAGGATTCGAGTTTGGAATTGCGGATGTGAATCCATCTTGTCGAGACTCTGGCATGATTGAAGGACCAAAGGAGGCAACGGTCTGCATTGGTATGAAGTCTCCTTGATGGACGTCTGAGTTCTGAGGTTGTATATTTCTCGAGGATCCTTGATTTTGAAGGGGGTTGGATCCTTGGAATTGTGATGATCCTTGAATCTGAAAGGATCCTGGGACCAGGGAGGATCCTTGAACAAGGGAGAATCCTGGGACCAGAGAGGATCCTAGGACCTGAGAGGATCCTTGGACCTGGGAGGATCCTTGGACCTGGGAGGATCCTTGGACCTGTGAGGATCCTTGTACTGCATGCATTCCCACATATCCTCCTGACATAAAGTATCCTTGATGCTGAGAAGAGGATCCTAATGGTTGAGAAGAGGATCCCTGAGGCTGGAAGCAAGAGCCAAATGCCTGACTCATTGTTGTTGTCCCATAACGCCTTCCTGGTAGTTCACCCAAGTATTGCACATCCGGAACTGCTGAGTATTGTGAGGTTATGACCGGAGTGTCGAAGTTCAGCGATCTTGGCATCAGAGGGGAGTGATCCTCCACTGATTTATTCTGTTTCTTGATTTCGTCAATCTCCCGGAGGATCCTTTCGTTGGTCTTATCCTGCTCTTGTGCATGATTCCTCATCTGCAAAATCAAGGCATAGAGATCATTAGTAGTAGGATTAGTTGAAACAGAAGAAGTAGGTGGTTTCTGGAAAATAGGAGTTGGTTTTTTCGCAGCATTCTCAGCATTCTTCTGGGATCCAGAAGGTGGTGGAGGCAAAGGAGGAACGCCTTGTGAAGAACTGAATGAGGGCATCAAACTTGAAGTATTCTTCACTGAGGAAGCCATCTGTTTGGTTGTAGCGGATCGAAATGACCACAAAAACACGAATCTTTCTAAGAATGAAGCACCAATTGCCCCACGGTGGGCGCCAAACTGTTTTGGTCAAAAATCAAGCAATGCCAATGTAACCAAACTTTCTGTTGTGAGGTATGATGCTTGAATTGATGAACAATAATAAGAATCACTATGAAGTATAATGAACAAATGACACGAAGAATTATACGGGGAAAAAGCCCTTGATCAAGAGTTAATCTCCGGCACAAAAAACCCCGGGTGATGGAAACTACCAATCACCAACTCAAATTAAATAAACAATCTGTTACAACTTCGGATGATAGCGAGCTAAGTACAAGGATCACTATAGTGTAACGTGTAGAAATGTGTGAAAAATGCTAAGTGTTTTGTAGAGAGCCAGTGAGAGCGGTTGTATGAGTGTGTGTGTGTGTGTGTAGCAAAAAATAGCTAAGTGTCTCTAAAAATAGCTCGCTACCCCTTTACAAATAGAAAATATCAAGCCTAACTAACATTCCGCAAATGGTGCAAGTCTTCCACGACTCCACAACGTCCATTTCTGGCCAAGCACGTGCGGAATACAATAAGAATATTCTCCAGGAATGTCGCCAAGACTCAGTCCAAGTTGATATTCCTGCAAAACATTTACGAATTCAAAGTAGACAATCGTTAGTACTGGGATCCTTATAGTTATCCATGATCCTGATCCTGCAACACTTCTGAGGATCACTACTTCAGACAGAATTGAGGATCACTAAATCCAACAACAAATAAGGATCACTGGTAATTTAGAAATCCACCCCTAACAGCAACCTATCTGTGATGCTGAAATCCCGAAAAGATTTCAAACCCCCCAACATGAAACTCTATGACGGAACCACGGATCATGAAGAGCATATCGCCCAGTACAGGGAAAGGATGGAGATCAACCCTATCCCTCCAGATCTCAAGGAAGCATGCCTCTGCAAGGGTTTTGGTTCTACCTTGACAGGATCAGCCTTAAAATGGCTGTTAAATGTTCCTCCTCACTCAAATACTTCGTTTGCTCATTTGGTTAATTTATTTAATAGTCAGTTTTCTTGCAGCCGGAGTTTTGAGAAACTAACCAGTGATCTTTACAGGATAACTCAAGGTCCTCAGGAATCCTTGAGGGATTATGTGAACAAGTTTAGTCGGGAATCCTTGGATATCCCACATCTTGATATTGCAACAGCTGTGCAGGCTTTTAAGATGGGATTACAAAAAGATTCTCAATTTTATCAGGATCTTGTGATGAATCCCTGCAGGAATCTTGACGAAGCTCGTAACAGGGCCTTGAGATATATTCGCTTGGAGGATGACAAAAAGATGCAAGAGAGGATGAATTCCACCTCAACCTATGAATCAACCAATAGGAAATCAGAATCCTCGTATAAACCATATCGCTCTAAGCCGTATGGCATAATTGACAACAAGAAAGTGAATGTTGTTGAAGACGAGGATCCTGAAGAATATCCTGAATTATCTGAATATTGCTTTTCTGTTAACATACCCGTGTTAATGTATGCTATGCAGGGTTTACGAGACAAAGCTAGGTGGCCTCGAAAGAATCAACAAAAAGATGATTGGAAGGATAAATCCAAATGGTTTGCCTTCCATGAAGATTTCAGACATGTAACTGAGGATTGCATTTCTCTAAGAGAGGAAATAAGTTATCTTCTAAGCAAGGGATATCTGAAGGATCTCCTAGGAAGAAAGAAGAATAAGGGTCAGGATACTGAGAAGGATCCTGAACGAGCAGCATCACCTCCTGCGGATGCCAAGATAATCAACTTTATTTCCGGAGGATCCGACATTTGTGGGACTTCATATTCTGCGGCCAAGAGACATACAAAGGAAGCTAAGGCCGAGAGGGGAGATAAACCAGCCAGGATGACTACCCTCACAACTGATAAAGTGATCACTTTCGACAGTGATGACAGGGATACTGTCCAGGATCCTCACCATGATGCTCTCGTAATAACATTATACGTGGCTAACCATTTTGTATGCAGGATATTGGTGGATAATGGCAGCTCCGTCAACATAATCCAACTAGAAACTTTGAAAAGAATGAATGTATCTCCAATGGATATTACTTCAAAATCCACCGTGCTTGTTGGGTTCAGTGGAGAGGCCAGGAACACAGTGGGAGAGATAAAGTTACCGGTATATGTTGAAGGGGTCAACTCAATACAACGTTTCTGTGTGATGGACTCCCTATCCTGCTATAACATCATACTAGGCAGGCCATGGATCCATGATATGAAGGCTGTGCCATCGACTTATCATCAGTGCATCAAGATCCCTACCCCTTGGGGGGTTGTCAAGGTTGATAGTGATCAGTAGGAGGCGAAGGAATGTTACTCATCCTCGATGAAATCCTCAACCAAGCCTAACGCAGCATAGCAATTAAAGATGCGGGCCCAGGATATCATGGAGGCTTCAGAGCAGGATGTAAAGAAAATTATCCTGGATCAGGATAATCTAGATATCTCGGTGCTCGTAGGAGCCAATATCCCTCAGGATATTGAAAATCAGTTAACTAACTTTTTGAAATGCAGGATGTCAACATTCGCATGGAAGCATGAGGATATGTGTCACACCCCCAAAATCCACACGCGGAGTACCACCGCTTGGAGGCGTGACATGACCAGGATCAAGCCACCAATCATATTGAACATAAGTATATAGTAAAAGTCATTCATCAATACGATAGGTGTTTCCAAAACCAAATATAAACAAGTGTGTAGCGGAAGCAATAAAGTAAAACCCAACATAAGTTTAAGTACAAAATGTCACAATGTTTAACAACACATTCACGATCCATGTCCACAACGACTGTGCCTCCCGTGCAAGCTCCAAAAGTACCTAAGGTCCTGCAAGGCATGTAACAGAGAGTCAACAACTAGTTGAGCGAGTTCACAGTAAGTAAGTTCGTAAATGCAAGTTCGTTTCGTAACGTGCGGCTATACTGGGCCGATAGTATGTTCTATTAGTGGGGGCTTCCCATGTTTGCATATACACTAGACTATTTGCAACCATAAGTGTTCTTCTTACCGAGAACAGTAGTACGTACAAAGTTTACGTAGGTTTTACGTAAGTGTCCTTCACAACTGAGGACAGGGGTACGCGGGGGTTTACGTAGGTTTTACGTAAGTGCCTGACACAACCCGAGGCAGTAATGAGTATAAGTTTACGTAGGTTTTACGTAAGTGCCCTTCACAACCGAGGACAGTGATGTGTACAAGTATACGTAGGTTTTACGTATGTATCCTGCGCATCCGAGGACGATGGTAGATAGTCTAGTAACATTGTAAGTACAAATCCATTCCTTCAATCCCATTCCCAACCCCGGGAATCCCATGCCTTGGTAAGAGTGTGAACTCACCTTGTTTGCTCGGTATGCTAGGTTAAGTGCTCATAATAAATCAGTCAAGTCCTATAGTGCACGTATACTCAATCAGTTCACATTGTTTGTAAAGTTTCACATGGAACTAGTGTCACAGTAATATCACAAAGTGTGTTTGGCAGTTAATCACACATCACATAACAGTTAATCACAGTTCATTATAGCATAATATCCAATAACATACTTAATACAGTTACCGACTTGGCATAGTTAATGAACCATAACATAGTTGAATCAGAACTAACAGAGTTAACATATGTAACTGGATTAACAACCTAATGTAGTTAAGAACAAACAGAGTTACATACAGACAATTTTAATAACTTACTGTGTAAATTTAATAAATAGAGTTAATAACTTAACAAGGTTAACAAACCATAAAAGTTAACAACTTACTAGCTTAACAGAGTTAAGTAAACTAACTGAGTTATACAAGTGGTTAATTTATTTGAATAACCTATTCAATGACATTAAAATTAACAGTTAATAAGTTGCCAAAAACACATAAGTGTCGAAAACCCCTAAGGCCGAAATCCACTTTAGCCGAAAACACCCTATATGTTCGAAATCCCTTATGTGCCGAAAACACATGTGGGCCGAAAACCAACTAGGGCCGAAATCAAACACATGGGCCGAAAACACCCTTTGGGCCGGAACTGTTTGGGCCGAAATCACTTTAAGTGATTTCGTCCACTTTCTTTTGTGGTGGGTGATTTCGTCCACTTTATCATCTTCTTCAATAATACTTACAGTAACAAAAACCCAGCAACTATAATTCCCATTACAGTTACATGATTAAACATCTACAAGTCATTTAAATCAATCATTGATATAAAACAAATACTCTACCAAAACTTGTGAGATCAAGAACATACTTGAATCAGTTTATCATTCATTAACATACACCCACTGTTGTTCAAAACCTCAAATACACAGACAGTTCATAGATAATAATTATCTAACATGAACACAATGATCAATCACATAATCACATATATAAATATATACATACATCATGATTGAACATCCAATAATCATACGATATGTAACTAAAACAACTGAATCATGAAATCACTAACCAAGGATTTAAATAGAGGTTTTGCTTCAATGAGGAATTCTCTGTATGTTGGGTTTCAGAGATAGAAAGAGAAACAAAGTGATAAGCTTTGGTAAGTGGGAAACTTATCGGAGAAGATTTGTTTATAAACTGCTTAAATAAAATATCTCAAAATACTGGGCCATGGGCCAAGCCCATCTCTGATTTCGTCAGCCACATGGACGAAAACACAATAAGTTGTTTTCACCACTAGGGTGATTTCACCAGGGAGGTGGTGTTTTCATACTAGCAGGGGTGTTAGGCCAAACTTCCATAATAAATTATACAATCCCAATTAGCACAAATTACACCATCATCATATAATATAATATGCACCCCAAATATCAAATATCATTCGCAGTACTATTTAACGTTTTACAAATGTAAGCGTTGTGAAACAAACAAGTCGTGTAAACAAACAACATAAAAAAAATTAACGTGCACTAAATGCGAAGATGGAATCTTGGAAACTCGAGTTGTCACAATATGACAGGTATTTCTAAGGATATTATAACTCACAAGCTTAGAATTGACAAGTCTTTCAAGCCTATCCAGCAAAAGAGAAGAAAGTTTGCTCCAGAACGAAAGATAATTATTCAAGAAGAGGTTGAAAGACAATTGAAGTCCAAGATGATTAGGGAAGTGAAGTTTCCTAAATGGTTGGCAAATGTAGTCGTGGTACAGAAGAAAAATGGGAAATGGAGAGTTTGTGTAGATTACACGGACCTGAATAAAGCTTGTCCCAAAGACCCATTTCCTCTTCCTCATATTGATTCAATGGTGGATGCTACGACCGGCCACGAAATGTTAACCTTCATGGATGCATCATCAGGATTTCAGCAGATCCAAATGGAACCTTCAGACCAGGAGGATACTGCCTTCATGACACCGACATGTATTTATTGTTACACTGCTATGCCCGTTGGTTTGAAAAACGCAGGTGCAACATACCAAAGATTGGTAAACATGATGTTCAAAGACAAGTTGGGGGACACTATGGAGGTGTACATCGATGACATGGTAGTAAAATCTAAAAAGGCTGAAGATCACCTCCAGGATATTAAGGGAGCATTCGATATCCTGGATCAGTATAACATGAAATTGAATCCTGCTAAGTGCCATTTTGGAGTGGGGGCAGGAAAGTTTCTAGGATATATGGTGACTAAAAGAGGAATAGAGGCAAGCTCGGAGCAGATTAAAGCTATCTTGGATATCAAATCACCTTCAAATATGAAGGATGTTCAACGGTTAACAGGGCGAGTAGCAGCATTGAACAGATTTATCTCAAGATCCTCCGAGAAATGCAAGGAATTTTATGATATCCTGAAGAAAAACAAGAAGTTTGAATGGAAAGAGAAGCATGAAGCAGCCCTGCAGGATTTGAAGCAATATCTCTCAACTGCACCTCTATTGATGAAGCCTGAAAATGGTGAACCACTGTCCCTATACCTCGCAGTATCAGGGAATGCTATAAGTGCCGTTCTTATAAAGGGCCATGAAGGTCAGCAATATCCCGTCTATTATGTTAGTAAAAGTTTATTAGATGCTGAAACTAGATATTCTCATCTAGAAAAATTGATATTAGCCCTAGTTATGGCATCAACAAAACTTAGACATTATTTTGAGACACATAGGATTCATGTTAAAACTAATTATCCTGTTAAGAACGTGCTTAGGAAACCCGAGATGTCGGGTAGGATGGCTAAGTGGTCAGTAAAATTAAGTGCCTATGATTTAGTTTATGAGCCTAGAAATGCCATAAAGTCTCAAGCTTTAGCCGACTTTGTGGCTGATTTCAGTAGTGACATTCAAAATGAAGTAGACTTGGAAGTACAGCAGCTAGGAGAAAACTTAGAATCCTGGACATTATATACTGATGGTGCATCTAATGTAAGAGGTGTAGGTTTAGGTATACTACTAAAATCGCCACAAGGGGACATATTACCCCAGGCTGTTAGGTGTGAATTCCCTGCTACTAATAATGAAGCAGAATATGAGGCTTTAATTGCAGGATTAGAGTTGGCTAAAAATATGAATATTAAAAATTTGCAAGTATATGTCGATTCCTTGTTAATTACTAATCATTTTAAGGGATCATATGCAGTTAAAGGCGAGAAATTAATCGAGTATCTCAAAATTCTCAAAAAATTAGCAGGATATTTCGATATTTTCACACTTGAACAGGTACCAAGAGAGGATAATGCTGAAGCTGATGCCTTGGCGAATCTAGGATCATCAGTTAGGATACCGGAAGGAACCCGAATACCAATGTTACATATCTTATATCCTGGGACGAATCCTCCGGATAAGGAAGTACTAAGTATTCAGGATCCTGATGAGTATCCTGAGAAGGATTCCAAGTCCTGGATGGTTCCAATTATAAGATATCTCAAGGAAGGATACATCCCAAAGGATGAGAATCCTAAGGCCTTTAGAATGAAGGTATCACGATTCACTATTATAAATAATGTCTTGTATAAGAAATCTCTTGCAGGACCATATCTGAGGTGCTTAGAGGATCCCGAAACTAAGGAAGTGCTTCAGGATATACACGAAGGGGATTGTGGTAACCATACTGGGGGTAGGTCATTGTTTTCAAAAGTATTAAGAACAGGATATTATTGGCCGACGATGAGGAAAGATGCTGTAGAATATGCTCGAAGATGTGATGCATGTCAAAGACACAGTAACATATTACATCAGCCGGCCAAACCACTTTATCCTATAGCTTCCCCTTGGCCATTCATGAAATGGGGGATGGACATAGTAGGGAAATTACCAAAAGCTCCAGGAGGAAAAGTCTTTATGCTGGCAATGACTGATTATTTCTCTAAGTGGGTTGAAGCTGAAGCATTTGTTCAAGTTAGAGACCAAGAAGTAGTATCCTTTATAAAGAGGAATATCCTGACCAGATTTGGAGTACCAGCTAAAATCATTTGTGACAATGGATCCCAGTTTATAAGTAAAAGGACTACTGACTTTTGCAAGAGTTGGGGAATCAAAATGATCACGTCTACTCCGGTACATCCTCAAGCAAATGGAAAAGCAGAATCCTCAAACAAGATAATTGTCAACAACTTGAAAAAGAGACTAGGGGCTAAGAAAGGAAGATGGGCAGAAGAATTATCCTTTGTTTTGTGAGCTGATAGGACGACGGTGAAAAGTGCAACTGGCCAAACCCCGTTTTCCTTGGTGTTTGGAGCAGAAGCGGTGATCCCGACAGAGATGGTGATACCTACAACGAGATCCAACCTCTGGGATCCTGAGTACCTGAAGTCCTATGCCAGGAACTGGATACTATTGATGAGACAAGAGACGCAGCAAGGCTAAGGATGGCATCATATCAACAGAGGATATCTAAAACATATAACAAGAATATAAGGACTAGAATATTTCAAGTTGGAGATTGGGTGTTGAGAAAGGCTTTTCAGAATACTACTAATCCTGCTGATGGAAAGTTGGCTCCAAAATGGGAAGGACCCTATGAGGTTGAATCAGAATCAGGAAAAGGAGCATACCGACTCAAGAATATGAAGGGGGATATGCTACCGAGATCCTGGAATGCTATACATCTAAAACTCTATTTCAAGTGAGTATGGAATTTAGATTCTAACTCAGGATGGTATGGATTCTGTCTCTTTTATTAAATTTTAATATTATTTACTGTTTTGAACCCATTACTGACTTAAGCATCGGAGGGGTGTTAGCCAGGCTAACACCCACCTTAGCTTACAGTTGTTTTGCAGTATATGCTTCGAGATATAGCTCCAGGATATACATTCAGGATACTTCAGAAGATTAGAGGATTGGCCCCCTCTCTCACGTCTAAGGGATCCTGATCCCTTCACAGGTTTAAAGGTATTTACCTTTCTTCCGAATTGGGTTTAAACACCCCGCCTGGAGCGCAAGTTATTCGGGAATAATTCAAGGTGGCGGGACCAGTTCATGTAAAAGTGGCTGACAATTTCGTTAGTATTGGCTATATCCTGAATCCTAAAGGTATATGAGGATTGATCACCCTCTCTCACGAAAGGGTATTTTCATACTCTCTAAGGTTTAAAGGTTATCACCTTTCTAAGTCTTGGAGTTTATACACTCCCGCCTGTCGCGCATGAAAATTTGGGATTTTCCCCAGGATACTAAGGATTTATCTCCAGTATATTTTTGGGTTTTGTGACACCCCAGGAAAACCAGTAATCTTCGCATACATGCTCGGGGAGCCGCGATAGGAAACAGGTAAACAACGTCACACTATTAGCTTCCTCAGTAACCGCATGCTAAATTTCGGGACGAAATTTCTTTCAAGTTGGGGATAATGTGACAACTCGAATTTCCGACATTCTTTATTCGCATTTAATGCACGTTGACTTTGACTGTATAGTTGTTTGACTTGTCTGACTTCGTAACTGTACACTTGTGATATGATAAAATGCATTGTGTTTGCATGGTTATGTGTGATGGTATAACTTGTGTGCTATTTGTAAAACATAAACTGCTTAACTTATAAAAGAACCCGACGAAACACAACAGTGTTTCGCCATAGTCATGTACGACGAAACAGATTATGTTTCGCCATTCTCATCTCGACGAAACAGGCTGTTTCGCCGAGCCCAGTTTCGCCAAAAGCCCAGTTCGGGCCCAACTTGTTATTTTGGGTTTTAAAACGTGTAGCAGCCTTAGTTTCGCACATTTATCATAACAACCGAAACCCTAGAGCCATCCTCTCCTTGGTGACGGCAGTAGGAGCTTCTCGAAGATATCCCTAGCGATCGATTGTGTTTTCTCACATCTCGGTTAGTGTTTAATCCGTACGTGACTGATTGTTTGATATCATCGCTAAGTGTGTAATTGAAGTTATGATTCTGTGATGTTATGTAATGCTTGAAATCATGATTGAATAAAGATTCGTAGATTATTAGGTTATCAAATACGGTTCCGCATATTAAACGTGATCGGTTGATGTTATAATGATGAATGGATAGGGTTTATGTTTGTTAATGGATTGTCAGAAGTTGTTGGATGAACTTGTTAGTTGTCGGCCAATAGATGTAAACCTTGTTTGACTATTAATGATGAAGCCATGTGACCTGTTAGATTTGTGTGCATCATGTGAAAATACTTGCAACTCACAACAAGAAAATAGGTCCAATAAGATCACATATTGAATGTATTTGTCTGCTACAAACTTATAGGTGCATGTGTTGTGAAGTTCAAAGTCGACGACTCATCATGCATGATATCGATTCCATGTGTAAAAGTCAGACTTTTATATAAATGCATTTAGTATGTCGGCTATCAATTTAGAATTCATGCATATGGCTGATTAGATAAAATATTTGTGAATGATAATTGATGTGGCTAATAAGATGTGCAAATGATTCCTATTGTACTGTCAAATCTTCAATAAATGTATGTGATGATTAGGGTTTTTACGTAACTGAATATATGACGTAACTGATGCTTGTGACGAATCACAAATTGACGAAATGGATTGTGTTTCGCCAAGGGTAGTTGACGAAACTGAAGGGGGTGTTTCGCCAAGGGTTGTTGGCGAAACAGAATGTGTTTCGCCAACATGTGTTTCGCCAAAACCGTGTTTCGCCAATTTGAATACTTTGCACTGTAACTTGATTTAACTACGCCAAATGTTAACTGGATTGATTAACTGCTGTTAAGTGTAACCATCTTGTATATGATTGTGATTACGTGCTACATGCTTATACATGCACAACTTGAACACAAACTGATTTCACATACGTGCATACTTTAGGACGTGATTGATTACTTGCGAGCATACACTTAGCATACCGAGCAAACCAAGGTGAGTTCACACAGCCAAGGCATGGGATTCCCAGGATGGGAATGGGTTGGATTATTTATTCGTTCAGTTTATGGAACTTAGATATATGATTCCCGGGAGAGGAAGGATTATGGATAAGAACTGACTAGACTGGTTATACTAATTGAACTGATCTTCGCACACACGCCAAGTGATGGCCGCGATATTATGACAATCTTCGCACACATGCCTAGGAAGGGCCGCGAACTATATACTCTAATCTTCGCACACATGCCTAGGAAGGGCCGCGAACTATATACTCTAATCTTCGCAAACATGCCAGGAAGGGCCGCGATACTACTATACCTAGTCTAGCATATATGGGAAAACCCCACGAACTTCGCAAACATGCCTAGAGGGCCGCGATACGATACATATGACACATGATTACTAAACGAACATACGAACTACAATACGAACGTTATTACTAAACTATTAACTATGAACTCGCTCAACTAGTTGTTGACTCTCTGTTACATGCCTTGCAGGACCTTAGGTACATATGGAGCTTGCACAGGGAGGAGCAGGTCGTTGTGGGACATGGATCGATGATGCCATGTTAATTATCTAAACGTTTGAATTTACTATTTACATTGGGTTTACATACTTATGCTTCCGCTACACACTTGTTGATGTTTGGTTTTGAAAACACCTTTCGTATTGATGAATGATTTTTGGTATTTACTTATATGTTCAATATGATTGGTGGCTCGATCCTGGTCAGTCACGCCTCCAAGCGGTGATACTCCGCGTGTGGATTTTGGGGGTGTGACAGATTGGTATCAGAGCCATTGGTTATAGAGAACTCGGTTTTAATAAAGGGGAAAACGATTTTGTTAAAACCAGACTATAACCAGAACAGTGCTCTCAACGATCCACAACGACGCTTCGCTCCACGTGCAAGGCTCAACATCATAGGTACTACTATTCATGTTACTTTACCTACTTGCTAGAATTACATAGAACTTTGCTCGTGGTATGCTCAGATTACAGAACTTACTATACGTTATTGCTTGAGAATACTTGTGTGCTCACTCTCTTCGCACTATTCGCGAACCTCTCACCCACATGTTCTCCTTGATGTCAAGATCATGTGTGGACGCGTTAACCTAACTCAAGCCCAGTTGGCGGCTTCGATCACTGAACAAGTTACTGCAGCACTCGCAGCTGCCCAGGCAGGAGGTGTAACCTGCCATCGCCACTTACTCTAGGATTTTTAGATCCTACTCTCGTAACTCAACACTTGTGCTTAATTTTGATTACTCTTACGCACACGACAAGTCAACACGCTCAGCCACCTGTATGCATATACACGACTTTTTATGGACTGTCGTCCTACTACTTTCAACGACACTGAAGGAGCTGTTGGACTCCTCCGTTAGTTCGAGGAACTCGAATCGGACTTCGATTATGCGAATGAACCGAGGCTCGTAAGGTGAAATATGCCACTGATAGTCTCGAAGACACTGCGCAAACTTGGTGGAACGCGCAAGTTACGATGCTGGGGGCTGGCGGCTGCTAATGCCACCCCATGGAATGATTTTAAGGAACCGATCAAACGTGAATACAGTAGTTATGATGCCATCCACAAGTTGGAAGTGGAGTCCTTTAACATGAAGATGACGGGGTCAGAGATAGAAGCGTGCACGATAACGATCCAACAAACTGGCAATTTTGTGGTCAACTATGGTGGATCCTCCCATAAAGAGCTTTGAGCTGTACCTCAAATGCTTAGTACCAGGAATTCAAAACCATGTGAAGACGGCTAAACTTACTACTATTCAAGATGTTACTCATCTTGCTCATCGTCTCACAGACCAGGCAGTGGGACAGAACAAGCTGCCTCAACGTATCAGCGATACTACTACCACTACTACTTCAACTACTTCTGCTACCCTCAGTAACAACGGATGAAAGTGGGATGGAACCTCTAGCAAGGGTTCGACTACGATTCCGTCCCAGGCACGGCAGTGAAAGGTCGATGACAATTAAAGTCCTGATCAGCATCATTTAGTATTCAAGGGCAGGGTGGATACAAGGGAAACCACCCTAAGCACAAATGATGTAACCTGCACCACAGCGGGCAGGGCAAACGCAATCATTGTCAATAAGGAAACAAGCTTGGTCATGGAACCAAAGATGGTAGAAACTCACGTCCTGCAAACCAGAACCAACAACAACAGCCACAAGATCTATAGAATCAGCAGCAACAGCAGGGTAACGAGGGATGTTATCAGATGATGCTGAAGGGCACTTCAAAGTACACTGCCCACGGTTGAACCAGAACCAGAACTAGAACCACAACCAAGGAAACGGGAACTAGTGGAGACAACAATGGGGGTAATAACGACGGCAATGATGCCCGGGATCGAATGTTCGTGATTGGTCAGGGTGATACTAAGAATGACCCCCAAAGTTGTGATGGTTTCGACATCGACATTGGTATGGATTGGCTACCTCAAACAATCGAGCAGAAATCCTATGCAAGGAGAAGATCATTCGCATTCCCCGTTCCGGTAAAGAACCTCTCGAAGTGCAAGGCGACAAGAGTGGTGTCGTGAGTGGCATCATTTCCTTCCTGAAGGCTCAGAAGTGTTTACGAAAGGGCCACACAGCTGTGTTAGTACTCGTTACAGATACCTCGAAGAAAGAGAAAAAGATTGAAGATATTCATGTAGTACGTGACTTTCCTCAAGTGTTTCCTGAGGAATTACCTGGGTTACCGCCTCACCGTAAGGTCGAATTTCAGATCGAGCTCGCTCCAGGAGCAGCACCTATAGCTCGAGCACCTTACCGTTTAGCTCCAACTGAATTGGAAGAACTGTCAAAGCAGCTACAAGAACTCTTGGAAAAGGGTTTTATACGTCCTAACTCTTCGCCCTGGGGAGCTCCAGTGTTATTCGTAAAGAAGAAAGACGGTACGTTCAGGATGTGTATAGACTACCGGGAACTCAACAAGGTGACGATCAAGAATCGTTATCCTCTTCCGCGCATAGATGATCTATTCGACCAGCTGCAAGGGTCGAGCTACTACTCCAAAATAGACTTAAGGTCAGGATATCACCAGCTGAGAGTCCGGGACGAGGACGTCTCTAAAACAGCATTTAGAACTCGCTACGACCACTACGAGTTTATGGTCATGCCATTTGGGCTAACGAACGCGCCTGCCGTATTTATGGATCTTATGAACAGGGTGTGCAAACCCTATCTCGACAAGTTCGTCATTGTTTTCATCGACGACATCCTGATTTATTCGAAAAGTCAGGAGGAACACGAGCAGCACCTACGACTTATACTGGAACTTCTACGAACGGAACAGCTATACGCTAAGTTTTCTAAATGTGACTTCTAGCTTCGTGAAGTCCACTTTTTAGGCCACGTGGTGAACAAGGATGGGATTCATGTAGATCCATCCAAGGTAGATTCGATTAAAAACTGGCCTGCGCCTCGTACACCAACAGAAATACGTCAATTCTTAGGTTTGGCAGGTTACTACAGACGGTTCATCAAAGACTTCTCGAAGATTGCTCAGCCGCTTACATTACTGACACAGAAAGGTGTTGTTTACCGTTGGGGTAATGCATAGGAAACAGCGTTCCAACACTTAAAGGATAGACTCTGTAGCGCACCTATCCTCTCATTGCCTGAAGGCACGGATGATTTCGTAGTCTACTGCGACGCATCCATCCAAGGTCTTGGATGTGTATTGATGCAAAGGGATAAGGTTATTGCTTATGCTTCGCGCCAACTTAAGATTCACGAACGGAATTATACGACACACGACCTAGACCTGGGAGCGGTTGTTTTTGCACTCAAGATATGGCGACACTATTTGTATGGTACCAAGTGTGCAATCTACACTGATCACAGAAGCCTCGAACATATCTTCAAACAGAAAGAGCTGAATATGCGACAGCGACGATGGGTTGAACTGTTAAATGACTACGAATGCTCAATCAGGTATCACCCAGGCAAAGCCAACGTTGTGGCTGACGCCCTCAGTCGAAAGGACACCGCGCCTAAGCGCGTGCGAGCTTTACAACTCACTATACAGTCTAGTCTTCCTTCTCAGATACAAAATGCTCAGGTAGAAGCATTGAAACCAGAAAATGTCAGGGCTGAAGCCCTACGTGGCTCAAGACAACGTTTAGAACAGAAGGAAGATGGTGCTTACTACGTTACAGGACGCATTTGGGTTCCACTTTATGGCAACTTACGTGAGCTAGTGATGGATGAAGCTCATAAGTCTCGCTACTCGGTACATCCAGGTGCGGATAAAATGTACCACGACATCAAAACCACATATTGGTGGCCTAGCATGAAGGCCCACATAGCCACATACGTTAGCAAATGCTTGACTTGTGCGAGAGTCAAGGCAGAATATCAGAAACCATCAGGTCCACTCCAACAACCAGAGATACCACAATGGAAATGGGAGCAAATTTCCATGGATTTTGTTACTGGCCTACCTAGATCTCAGCGCGGAAATGATACTATTTGGGTGATCGTGGATCGACTCACAAAGTCTGCTCACTTCTTGGCTATCAAAGAAACAGACAAGTTCTCTACCTTAGCAGACATTTACTTAAAAGAAGTGGTCTCGAGGCACGGGGTGCCCACCTCCATCATCTCTGATCGTGACGCGCGTTTTACTTCAGAACTGTGGCAAGCAATGCATAAATCTTTTGGCTCTCGTTTAGACATGAGCACGGTGTATCATCCTCAGACGGATGGGCAATCTGAGCGCACTATCCAGACTCTAGAAGACATGCTTCGGGCGTGCGTAATTGATTTTGGAAACGGTTGGGAAAAACATCTGCCACTTGTGGAATTCTCATACAATAACAGCTACCACACCAGCATTAAGGCTGCACCATTCGAGGCATTGTACGGGCGTAAATGCCGATCACCTCTTTGTTGGGCAGAGGTGGGTAATAGTCAAATCACGGATCCAGAAATGGTAGTCGATACTACAGAAAAGATTGCACAAATACGACAACGCATGGCGGCAGCATGCGACCGTCAGAAAGCATACGCTGATTTAGACAGGAAACCACTCGAGTTCCAAGTTGGGGATCGAGTGCTACTCAAAGTTTCACCCTGGAAGGGTGTAGTTCGTTTTGGTAAACGCGGCAAACTCAATCCACGATACGTCGGACCTTTCGAAGTTACAGAGAAAATAGGTAAATTGGCCTACAGATTGAACTTACCACCTGAACTCAGTACAGTTCACAACGTCTTCCACGTATCGAATCTGAAGAAGTGTACGTCAGATGAGACCTACATAGTTTCCTTGAAGAAACTCACTATCGACGAGCGGTTGCACTTCGTCGAGGAACCTGTTGAAATCACGGACCGGGATGTTAAGGTCCTCAAGAACACGAGAATCCCTCTTGTACGAGTTCGTTGGAACTCCCGCCGCGGCCCAGAGTTCACCTGGGAGCGTGAAGATCAAATGGAACTCAAATATCCCCAGTTATTCGAAACCAATGCAACTACTACTGAGGCTGAAGCTACCAATACAGAATTTCGGGACGAAATTCCAAATCAACGGGGGGATAATGTGACACCCCAGGAAAACCAGTAATCTTCGCATACATGCTCGGGGAGCCGCGATACGAAACAGGTAAACAACGTCACACTATTAGCTTCCTCAGTAACCGCATGCTAAATTTCGGGACGAAATTTCTTTCAAGTTGGGGATAATGTGACAACTCGAATTTCCGACATTCTTTATTCGCATTTAATGCACGTTGACTTTGACTGTATAGTTGTTTGACTTGTCTGACTTCGTAACTGTACACTTGTGATATGATAAAATGCATTGTGTTTGCATGGTTATGTGTGATGGTATAACTTGTGTGCTATTTGTAAAACATAAACTGCTTAACTTATAAAAGAACCCGACGAAACACAACAGTGTTTCGCCATAGTCATGTACGACGAAACAGATTATGTTTCGCCATTCTCATCTCGACGAAACAGGCTGTTTCGCCGAGCCCAGTTTCGCCAAAAGCCCAGTTCGGGCCCAGCTTGTTATTTTGGGTTTTAAAACGTGTAGCAGCCTTAGTTTCGCACATTTATCATAACAACCGAAACCCTAGAGCCATCCTCTCCTTGGTGACGGCAGTAGGAGCTTCTCGAAGATATCCCTAGCGATCGATTGTGTTTTCTCACATCTCGGTTAGTATTTAATCCGTACGTGACTGATTTTTTGATATCATCGCTAAGTGTGTAATTGAAGTTATGATTCTGTGATGTTATGTAATGCTTGAAATCATGATTGAATAAAGAGTCGTAGATTATTAGGTTATCAAATACGGTTCCGCATATTAAAAGTGATCGGTTGATGTTATAATGATGAATGGATAGGGTTTATGTTTGTTAATGGATTGTCAGAAGTTGTTGGATGAACTTGTTAGTTGTCGGCCAATAGATGTAAACCTTGTTTGACTATTAATGATGAAGCCATGTGACCTGTTAGATTTGTGTGCATCATGTGAAAATACTTGCAACTCACAACAAGAAAATAGGTCCAATAAGATCACATATTGAATGTATTTGTCTGCTACAAACTTATAGGTGCATGTGTTGTGAAGTTCAAAGTCGACGACTCATCATGCATGATATCGATTCCATGTGTAAAAGTCAGACTTTTATATAAATGCATTTAGTATGTCGGCTATCAATTTAGAATTCATGCATATGGATGATTAGATAAAATATTTGTGAATGATAATTGATGTGGCTAATAAGATGTGCAAATGATTCCTATTGTACTGTCAAATCTTCAATAAATGTATGTGATGATTAGGGTTTTTACGTAACTGAATATATGACGTAACTGATGCTTGTGACGAATCACAAATTGACGAAATGGATTGTGTTTCGCCAAGGGTAGTTGACAAAACTGAAGGGGGTGTTTCGCCAAGGGTTGTTGGCGAAACAGAATGTGTTTCGCCAACATGTGTTTCGCCAAAACCGTGTTTCGCCAATTTGAATACTTTGCACTGTAACTTGATTTAACTACGCCAAATGTTAACTGGATTGATTAACTGCTGTTAAGTGTAACCATCTTGTATATGATTGTGATTACGTGCTACATGCTTATACATGCACAACTTGAACACAAACTGATTTCACATACGTGCATACTTTAGGACGTGATTGATTACTTGCGAGCATACACTTAGCATACCGAGCAAACCAAGGTGAGTTCACACAGCCAAGGCATGGGATTCCCAGGATGGGAATGGGTTGGATTATTTATTCGTTCAGTTTATGGAACTTAGATATATGATTCCCGGGAGAGGAAGGATTATGGATAAGAACTGACTAGACTGGTTATACTAATTGAACTGATCTTCGCACACACGCCAAGTGATGGCCGCGATATTATGACAATCTTCGCACACATGCCTAGGAAGGGCCGCGAACTATATACTCTAATCTTCGCACACATGCCTAGGAAGGGCCGCGAACTATATACTCTAATCTTCGCAAACATGCCAGGAAGGGCCGCGATACTACTATACCTAGTCTAGCATATATGGGAAAACCCCAGGAACTTCGCAAACATGCCTAGAGGGCCGCGATACGATACATATGACACATGATTACTAAACGAACATACGAACTACAATACGAACGTTATTACTAAACTATTAACTATGAACTCGCTCAACTAGTTGTTGACTCTCTGTTACATGCCTTGCAGGACCTTAGGTACATATGGAGCTTGCACAGGGAGGAGCAGGTCGTTGTGGGACATGGATCGATGATGCCATGTTAATTATCTAAACGTTTGAATTTACTATTTACATTGGGTTTACATACTTATGCTTCCGCTACACACTTGTTGATGTTTGGTTTTGAAAACACCTTTCGTATTGATGAATGATTTTTGGTATTTACTTATATGTTCAATATGATTGGTGGCTCGATCCTGGTCAGTCACGCCTCCAAGCGGTGATACTCCGCGTGTGGATTTTGGGGGTGTGACAGGTTTTACCCCTGTAACACAAGAATTTTCTAAACAGTTGGAACTGATATTCAAAAATTTTCTAAGTGTTTATAGACTTCATGCACAGGGGACATTCCTTCTAAAGCAATTGTGTGAAGCTCAAAAGATCAAAATTGGGCTAAGTGTCTCGGACTGGGGACATCTTAGTGGGAGAAGTCGCAAAAGGGGTTGGAGTTTAATACTAGGGTTACACTCAGTTCCTGGTATGATCTTTCCTTTGTGAACCTTACATTAATTGTTTAACTCTGTTTAAGGCTCAAAATATCTTGATATGGATATATCTTTAGGATATGTCTTCGAAATGTGTTTTTGGGATACGTTTCGGGATATTTGATTGGAATATTTGGGAGATGATACTTGGATTGAAAATTAATACTCTGATCAAACAAGTGTTATCAAAACAGGTTTTGGAAAATGGACTATCTTTTATTCTTTAGAAATTTTGTCTAAAATTGTTTGGATTTTGAGAAATTCTATTTGATAAAGGTCTTCATAAGATATCACTGAGTATATTGATCAGGATATTTTCAAAAGATAGTTGAACAAATTTTGCAAAGCTAAAATCTAAACTAAGAAATGCATGACAGAAATTAGAAGGCAGCAACAAACAAGTCAAAAGGAGGTTATATTATTAACATGTCAAAAGTTGTGCTTTTGGTTTCACCTCAAACCGAGGCCCATCCGCCAAAAGCACAATTAGTTTTTACCATACTTACATAACGGTTGAAGGTTTTATCTCAAAACGGGACCTGTCCACCTCTAACCGTTACGTCATTCAAAACAGGTTATACTAACCGATGACCAAGGGCTTCATCCTGAAACACAGGACCCATCCACCTTTGGTCATCGTTTTGTTCTATTGCAGGAAATATAAATTGTTCGAAGACAGGAAATGTAAATTGTTTAAACAAACCACAACCATTGAATTTAAAAAAGTGGGCTCCGGCCTTGGCACGTATATCCATCATCGCCCACTTCGCTGCTTAAGGGGCAGTACCTTCTTAACCACCAACCTCTTTCCCAGCATCTACACTAGCATCACCCTCAGGATTCTTCTCAGCATCATCACCAGCATTGGCCACCTCCTCTACCGCCTTAGAAGGCTCTTCACCAGCATGCTTTGTGGGATGTGCAACAGGATGGCCTCCAAGATGCTGTAATTTCGCTTCCCAAGCCTTGACATTCCAGGAGGGGCATTCGAAGCCCAAGGCTTTGTGTCACACCCCGACCGCGTATAACATGCAACCGCGGCGGAAACGTCGGGGAGTGTTGTAACAGAATTAATTGTTTCACAACCATGGCATACAAAGTTATATTTTATTTATGAAACAAGAGTGTTACATTGTCTCAAATCAGGAAATAAAGAGTTTAGAACATAATTAAACTAAGTCTATCTTCATTTTATGTCTCTAAGGCACAGGTCCGCCCTAGTGTCACAATCATCATCCTAAGCAACAGCTCCTGAAAACACATGTGAAAATAGGTACGTGACGTGTGCGTATATATACATAATATTTTGCAATGAATTACACACGATTGGGTTTTAAATTTATAAAAGTGATTATTACTTTTACATCAAAACACACACGAAAGAGGCAAGTGTACCCCGTCATATATGTAATAAAGTATCGGTAAGAACCAAGTATCGATCCAAGGAAATGGGCGGAGAATTTGTACTAGACCTTTGTCACTAAACTACCGGTAAAAACATAGGTTTTGTGATTTTAAACTAAACTAAAGTAAACATAACCAAATACATAATAAAAACATAGTAGAAAGTAGATAAAAAGCCTTGCTAAATACACAACCACAGCATGTCAACTAAGTCAATTTTGGCACTAGAAGCATTCGGTCAATTTTCCAATTTAAGACAATTAGTATCCCTAAGTTCGACGAGGACAAAACTCCTTCATCATGAGAGCCCTAAGTTCGGCCCATGTCTGTGCTAGAGCAACTTCTGCACCACGATCTCTCATAACCCCATTCCACCACGTAAGGGCTCTCTTCTGGAACACACTCGAAGCAAACTCGACCTTGCGATTGTCAGGACACTGCACATGGCGGAAAGTATTCTCAATGCTCTCGAACCATTGAAGAAGCCCAGTCGCTCCCTCAGAACCACTAAACTTGAGTGGTTTCGCCGAGTTAAAACTCTTGAAATTGCATGGACCATTGTTGTTGTTGTTGGCTTGATTCCATTGAGCAAAGAGGTTTGGGAATTGAGCAGCCATTTGCTGTGCAATGATTTCTGCCAGTTCGGCAGTCGCTATCTGGTTCTCGCGTCGAGGAGGCATTCTAAAAGAGGAAACATGAAAGGAAACGAGTGAGAGTATTAGACGAAAAGAATGAGATGAAACAAATCTGATGAAAGCAAGGATAGTGGTCATTTGTTTGTTACTACAAAGCAACAAACGACCCTGGTGAAAAGTAAATAGGTCAAAAATAATGTATAGCGAAGACATGCTCGCCTATAAGTGAACACTCATCCCAAGAATTCCCAGGTAAGCACAACTGGTCTCGCGTCTGGTTGAGATGTATACGAAGTGCTTGCCTAGACAGAAAACCCAGAATACAGGCATTCACCCTTCCAGTTTGCACGTGTTCACATTATTTAAAACCTAAAACCTTGACGAGATTTTTGAAAACTCAAAAGGGTTCAAAACCATATAACAGAGGGTTCAAAACCTAGTAATCAATCATCCTAGAACAGATGATTAGTTTTCAAAGCGGTTTTGAAATTTATGTTCTTGTTGTGGTCGTCGCCTAAGGATAGGTGACAGTATTGTTTTATGACTAAACGCAAGTAAACTCGCGTTAGGGTCCTAAGAAGGTTATAGACTAGGTCAAAGCATTACTAATTACTAATAACCTAATTCCCTATAACCATTGGCTCTGATACCATCTTTTCTGTCACACCCCGACCACGTAGAACATACGAAACGTGGCGGAAACATCGGGGAGTGTTGTAACAGAATTAATTGTGTCAAATCCATGGCAATTGAAGTTTCGTTTTATTGATTAAAAGTGTTACAATGTCTTAACAAACAAGGAAATACAACCTAATTAACTAGTCATGCATCTTTTATTGTCACTAAAGCCCAAGTCTGCCTATGTGTATCTTGATCATCTTATGCAACAGCTCCTGAAAAACACATGTGAAAATAGGTACGTCAGCATAAAAATGCCTGTGAGATACATAGGTTTTGTGAAAATAGATTCCATGACTTATGTTTGAGAAAATGTTTAGTCATGAACCTTGTAATTTGCTTTGTTTTGTAAATCATTTGAAATTCGATAAGATCAGATGATATGTATAAATAAGTAAATAATGTATGGTTAAATAAATAACCATGTAAGATGAGTTTGTATAAGATAAGTTGTTTGTAAAACAATGTCTTGTGAAAAGTATGTCATTTGTATAAAATGTTCTATGTCTCAAACTGAAATGATTCAAATAACGCTACAATATGTAATACCATACAAACACTTATATATAGGAAGTACCAGCGGCGTATCCACCATGCTTGTATCATATTACACACGCATCGTTACTTAATCACTTAATCAAACCAAACCAAACCAATGTCAAAATGTCTATGTCAAATATCCATGTCAAATGTCTATGTCAAATATCCATGTCAAATGTCTATGTCAGAATGTTATGTATGGCAAGTGAAATGTCTCAACTAAACCATATGCACAAAAACAAAGTATTGAAGTAAAACTTGGTTTAAATCAAAGTTATGTTTTGTGGGAAATGCATGATCAAATGTCAATCATGTTAAAATGTCTATGCCGAAATGTCTATGTCAAATACGGTTCACACGGTTCACAGATACAAACGGTTCACAGATATCAACGGATCACAGTCAAATGATTACAACGGTTCAATATGTAGTATAATGTGTTCATATGCTGGATAAGCATATGCAACAGAAAAACAACGTAAAACAATGTACTAAGTACGCACACAATGGGCATACATAGCATGAAATGTAATGTAGAACGATGTACTAAGTACGCACACAATGGGCATACATAGCATAAAATGTAATGTAAAACAATGTACTAAGTACGCACACAATGGGCATACATAGCATGAAATGTAATGAAATCATGTACTATAATGTACTAATGAACATAGCAAGTATATGATGTCAAAACAGGAAAGCATGAAAGTAACAAGTAGGCACATGTGTTCCACCCCAAAACAGTTTGGAAAACAGTAAAAGAGGGGTCTATGTACTCACCTGGGATTGCTCAGTAGTTCTGGAGTGACAACTAAACAATGCTAGAGATCGCGGATATCAAACGGCACCTAGTATAGGTAGCTACATTAATAAACCGGACCTAAATCGGAGGATCGGGTAGCATTAGGGTTTGTAAACCAAACGAGTGTAGAGACTCGTGTCTTTTGGTTTAACAAAGCCTACATACTAAATGAAACTTAACCTAAGTGTCTACGACACATTACGACCCGTTTAGGTAGCTTATGCTACTTTAACGCGTCGTTCGCGTGAAACGCGTTCGGACCGCCTAACTAGCCCTATGACAAGTGTTATATGCCTAAACATATTACATAATCAGTTATGTGACAAAGGTTTAGGTTACATATGCTTAATTACCAATTATACATGAAAAGGGTATTCTGGTAATTTACCTAAGGCATATAAACTACCTATCATACAACTACTTAAACGATGTGACCATAGGGTATAACCTCGGAAGGTTATTCCCTACCTACTATGGTCACCTAATGTATTTGGTCGGATCCTAATGATCGACCAAACTGGGTCGGGTTCGAGGTATAAGCGATTTATTAGATCGCTTACCCTACGACCCTAGACAACGTGGTAATCAGTAGGCATAGTCCCAAGGGACTATAACCAACGTGATTACACTCACGTTGCGAAGTTCAAACGAACTTCGCATTGACCATTACCGGTCAACGCTGAAAGTCAAACAAAGTTTGACTTTCTGACTCGAAAAGCAGTAAAATAAGGAAAAGAACGAAAGAATACTTACGAAGGGTCCCCGAATGCTAACCTAGATCAAAATAGCTCAGGTATGAAACGAAGGTTCCAACTTAGAGTCTTTTCAATCAGATTTGTGGGTTTTAAGCCAAAAGGGGGGTGGGTATTTATAGTTTTCGGGTAACCGTTAAGATCGTTTGTTGTAAAACGTGCCATGATCCAAGGCGTACACTTGTCGGAACCTTATGGTGGCTGAAATTAGGTTCTTATCCGCTGACTAGACGATTGAGAATGTGTGGTTGAGAATCAAACAGCTGGGACCCGCTGTTAAAAACATGGAATCTGGTCCAGAAGGGGGCTCGCGTGACGCTAAGGCCCGTCGCGTCACGCTAGGCCCCTGTTTTGGCAGATTTTACAGAAATGGTCCCTGCACCTTGTTTAAGCGATTTTCGATGCGTTTGAACTCCGTTAACCTCATTTCAAGGATCTAAAATGAAGTTAAAGTATAGGGAACTCAAAACATACTCAAAAATATGCCGGATGATGGTTCGTTTGGTCGTACGAACGCGATGTTCGCTTAATTACGACGGAATGCGCATAAGCGCGAAAAACGATCCAAATGACGCGATGAATGGATTTTTCTTATGGCGAACACTAAAATATAATATAGTCATGCTTACATAAATTTTTGGATGTCCAAATGTATTCAGAACGTAAGTTATGCGCGAAAATGCAAACTTGTGCACTTTTTGACACTTTTAGTCCCTGAATGTTCCAAAAGTTTATTTTAGCATACCGAACCCCTCAAAGCCTATTTATAAGCTATGTAAAGGATATATATGGTATGTTTAACTTATGGTCAAGTTCCGGAATGTCTGTTACAGTTCAAATTGGCATACTTTCGCAGTTTGTCAACTTTAGTCCCTGTAAGCGAATTAACTTTGATTTCACCACACCAAACCTTCCAAAACTTATATCTAAGTTATGTATAGGTTATTTAAGGTATGTTAAGCCTATTTCACTATTCCGGAGTGTTTGTTGCATTAAACTGGTTATATTTACGCATTAGTGCGCGTATAACCTTCCAGAAAGCGATATAGTGATTGAAATCGAACAAGAATTGATATGTGTAAACGATACACATATTTTTACAAATCCCAAGTATGAAATACAATATTTCACTGGTTGGGCATTTGTTTGATGGTTGAAATGACACAGGTGTTACAGTAATGAGTATAAGTTTACGTAGGTTTTACGTAAGTGTCCTTCACAACCGAGGACAGTGATGTGTACAAGTATACGTAGGTTTTACGTATGTATCATGCGCATCCGAGGACGATGGTAGATAGTCTAGTAACATTGTAAGTACAAATCCATTCCTTCAATCCCATTCCCAACCCCGGGAATCCCATGCCTTGGTAAGAGTGTGAACTCACCTTGTTTGCTCGGTATGCTAAGTTAAGTGCTCACAATTAATCAGTCAAGTCCTATAGTGCACGTATATTAAATCAGTTCACGTTCGTAATATTTCGCATGGAGCTAGCATCACTGTAATATCACAGAGTGGGTTTGACAGTTATTATTATGTAGCATACAAACAGTTAATTGCATCCATACAGTTCATGTACCACATCATATCTTTTACAGTTTCTTCCAGGATAGATACCCTATAATACACTTAACAGGGTTAACAGTTTAGCTGAATTAATGCATCTATCAGAGTTACATAGTTAACAGAGTTGACATGAATCAGAACTATTAACTAACTGTGTTTCATGCTTCACTTAACAGAATTAACAAGGTTAACAAAGTTAATAACTTAATCAAGTTAATAAACTAACAAACTAAATAACCCAGCAAAGTTAACCTCTAATGGAGTTAATTAACTGAGTTAATTATTAACAGTTTAGTAATACATATAACATATGGGACGAAATCACTAGATAATCGAATTCCCTCCTTGGCCGAAATCCCTTACTGCCGAAAACACTAGGTGGGCCGAAAACACCCTTATAGCCGAAATCACTAGGTGGGCCGAAAACCCTTAAGTGCCGAAATCCCTTAAGGATCGAAATCCCTCACATGGGCCGAAATCACCCACATGGGCCGGAACTGTTTGGGCCGAAATCACTTAAGTGATTTCGTCCATTTTAAAAAAAATGGTGGGGGTTTTCGTTACTAGTCATCATCATCAACAACACTTACTGTAACTTAAAACCCAGTAACTATAATCTCATTTCTTATCAGATTCAACCCCTTTTGTACAAACAATCAATCAAACAAAAGCATAAAGCATTTGATTAGATATCTACTCATCTGTATTCTCAGAATTAACATCCAGCAACATCATAGTTTTTAACATTTAACAGGAGATCTAGTTATGCATTTATCAACTGACTATCTACGATCACTTTATCTTGAAGATTAACAATCACCATTCATAGAAAACAATGATCTAAACAATAAATCATCAATCAAAATCAAATCATAAGATTATAATATCTCACAGTAGCAGTCAATATAAGATATCATCTTACCATGTAAGTCACTAACCGTAGATTTAACAGGGGTTTGGCTTCAAGATGAGGAATTCAGTTTGTGGGTTTTCAGATGTAGAGAGAGAACAAAGTGATAAGGTTTAGTAAGTAAGAAACTTCTCCGAGAAGATTGGTTTATAAAATGATTATATATAAAATATCTCAACCCACACTGGGCTAAGGCCCATCACTGATTTCGTCAGCCATCAGTGGACGAAAACACTTAAAGTGTTTTCACCACTTGGGTGATTTCATGAGTACTTGATTTCAGTGAGTTCCAACTTTATTTAACATGTTAATAATACAAACCTTATTAACATACAATCACATAATATAATTATTATGGATCCCAAGTATAAAATGTCAATCGAAATACGACATAACGTATTACAAATGTAAGCGTTGTGAAACAACGAGTCGTGTAACAAACAACATAAACAATAAAAAAATAATTAACGTGCACTAAATGCGAAGATGAAAATCTTGGAAACTCGAGTTGTCACATTATCCCCAACTTGAAAGGAATTTCGTCCCGAAATTTAGCATGCGGTTACTGAGGAAGCTAGGTAAGTTATCATTTACTGGTTCTCCTGGGGTGTCACATCATCCCCCCGTTGATTTGGAATTTCTTCCCGAAATTCTGTAGTAGCTTCAGCCTCAGTAGTGGTTGCATTGTTTTCGAACAACTGGGGATATTTGAGTTCCATTTGGTCTTCGCGTTCCCAGGTATATTCTGGGCCACGACGGGAGTTCCAACGAACTCGAACAAGAGGTATTCTGGTGTTCTTGAGGACCTTAACATCCCGGTCCGTGATTTCAACTGGTTCCTCGACGAAATGCAACCGTTCGTCGATAGTGAGCTCCTTCAGAGGAACTATGTGGGTCTCATCTGACAGACACTTCTTCAGATTCGACACGTGAAAGACGTTGTGAACTGCACTGAGTTCAGCTGGTAAGTTCAGTCTGTAGGCCACTTTGCCTATCTTCTCAATGACTTCAAATGGTCCAACGTATCGTGGATTGAGTTTGCCTCGTTTGCCAAAACGAACAACACCCTTCCAGGGTGAAACTATGAGTAGTGCTCGATCCCCAACCTGGAATTCGAGTAGTTTCCTGTCTTTATCGGCGTATACTTTCTGACGGTCACGTGCTGCCGCCATGCGTTGTCGTATTTGAGCAATCTTTTCAGTAGTATCAACTACCATTTCTGGACCTGTGATCTGACTGTCACCCACCTCTGCCCAACAAAGAGGTGATCGGCATTTACGCCCGTACAATGCCTCAAACGGAGCAGCTTTAATGCTGGTGTGGTAACTGTTGTTGTACGAAAATTCCACAAGTGGCAGATGTTTTTCCCAGCCCTTGCCAAAGTCAATTACGCACGCCCGAAGCATGTCTTCTAGAGTTTGAATAGTGCGCTCAGACTGCCCTTCTGTCTGAGGATGATAAGCTGTACTCATGTCTAAACGAGAGCCAAAAGATTTGTGCATTGCTTGCCACAGTTCTGAAGTAAAACGTGCATCACGATCAGAAATAATAGATGTGGGCACCCCGTGCCTCGAGACAACTTCCTTAAGGTATACGTCTGCTAGAGTGGAGAACTTATCCGTTTCCTTGATAGCCAAGAAGTGAGCAGACTTTGTGAGTCGATCTACGATCACCCAAATAGTATCATTTCCGCGCTGAGATCTAGGCAGGCCAGTAACAAAATCCATGGAAATTTGCTCCCATTTCCATTGTGGTATCTCAAGTTGTTGGAGTGGGCCTGAGGGTTTCTGATATTCCGCTTTGACTCTCGCACAAGTCAAACACTTGCTAACATAAGTTGCTATGTGGGCCTTCATGCTAGGCCACCAATATGTAGTTCTGAGGTCGTGGTACATCTTATCCGAACCAGGATATACTGAGTAGCGAGACTTATGAGCTTCATCCATTACAAGCTCGCGTAAATTACCATAGTGTGGGACCCAGATGCGTCCTGTTACATAGTAGGCGTCGTCTGCCTTTTGTTCTAACCGTTGCCTTGAGCCGCGTAGAGCTTCAGCCCTGACGTTTTCTGGTTTCAATGCTTCTACCTGAGCATCTCGTATCTGTGAAGGAAGACTAGACTGAATAGTGAGTTGCAACGCTCGTACACGCCTAGGTGTAGTATCCTTTCGACTGAGGGCGTCGGGCACCACATTGGCTTTGCCCGGATGGTACTTTATAGCACATTCGTAATCGTTCAGTAACTCGACCCATCGACGTTGTCGCATGTTCAATTCTTTCTGCTTGAAGATATGCTCAAGGCTCCTGTGATCGGTGTAGATGGTGCACTTGGTGCCATACAGATAATGTCGCCATATCTTGAGCGCAAAAACAACAGCTCCAAGCTCTGAATCGTGCGTAGTGTATTTCCGTTCGTGAATCTTAAGTTGGCGCGAAGCATAAGCAATAACTTTATCCCGTTGCATCAACACACATCCAAGACCTTGGATAGATGCATCGCAGTAGACTACAAAATCGTCCGTGCCTTCAGGCAATGAGAGGATAGGTGCGCTACAAAGTCTATCCTTTAAGTGCTGAAACGCTGTTTCCTGTCTATCACTCCAACGGTAAGCAATACCTTTCTGTGTCAGTAATGTAAGCGGCTGTGCAATCTTTGAGAAGTCTTTGATGAACCGTCTATAATAACCCGCCAAACCCAAGAATTGGCGTATTTCGGTTGGTGTACGAGGTGCAGGCCAGTTCTTGATCGAATCTACTTTGGATGGATCGACATGAATCCCATCCTTGGTTACCACGTGGCCTAGAAAGTGGACTTCACGAAGCCAGAAGTCGCATTTTGAAAACTTAGCGTACAGCTGTTCCGTTCGAAGGAGTTCCAAAATAAGTCGTAAATGCTGCTCATGTTCCTCCCGACTCTTCGAATAGATCAGGATGTCGTCGATAAAAACAATAACAAACTTGTCAAGGTAAGGTTTGCACACCCTGTTCATAAGATCCATGAAAACCGCAGGCGCGTTCGTTAGCCCAAATGGCATGACCAAAAACTCGTAATGACCGTAGCGAGTTCTGAATGCTGTTTTGGAGACGTCCTCATCCTGGACTCTCAGTTGATGGTAACCTGACCTTAGATCAATCTTTGAGTAATAGCTTGACCCCTGCAACTGGTCGAATAAGTCGTCGATGTGTGGAAGAGGATAGCGATTCTTCACGGTCACCTTGTTCAGTTCGCGGTAATCTATGCACATACGAAAGGTACCGTCTTTCTTCTTTACAAATAATACTGGAGCTCCCCAGGGTGATGAGCTAGGACGTATGAAACCCTTTTCCAAGAGTTCCTGCAATTGCTTAGACAGTTCTTCCAGTTCAGTTGGAGCTAAGCGGTAAGGCGCTCGAGCTATAGGTGCTGCTCCTGGAGCTAGCTCGATCTGAAATTCGACCTGGCGATGAGGCGGTAACCCAGGTAACTCTTCAGGAAACACTTGAGGAAAGTCGCGTACTACAGGAATGTCCCCAATCTTTTTCTCTGTCGTCGATGTATCAGTAACGAGTGCTAAAATAGCTATGTGGCCCTTTCGCAGACACTTATGAGCCTTCAAGAAGGAGATGATGCCACTCACGACACCACACTTATCGCCTTGAACTTCGAGAGGTTCTTTGCCAGTACGGGGAATACGAATGATCTTCTCCTTGCATAGGATCTCTGCTTGCTATTGGGATAACCAATCCATACCAATGACAATGTCGAAACTACTCAGAGTTATAGGAATGAGATCGATAGAGAAAGTCTGACCAGCGAGGATAAGATTACAACCCTGAACTATGTATGTGGCCTCTAGACTTTTACCGTTAGCTAACTCTATGACATGTTTGGTGTTCAAAAGTGTTGGTGCGCGTTTAAGCATTTGACTAACCTTCAGAGACATATAACTGGTATCCGCACCCGAATCAAATAATACGGTAACATAAAAGTCGTCGAGAAGAAACTTACCCGTAACCACATTAGGATCGTTCCTCGCATCACCCCGACCAATCACAAATGCACGTCCCCTAGCACCATTGTTCCCATCATTGTGGTTGTTGTTGTTCCCATTGCCCTGGTTGTTGTTGTTGTTCTGGTTTCGGTTTAACTGAGGGCAGTGTCTTTTGAAGTGACCTTCAGCACCACAATGAAAACATCCCTTGTTACCCTGTTGTTGGTTCTGTTGCGTTTGCTGCTGCTGTTGATTCTGAGTTACAGGCCGTGGGCTCCTACAATCCTTGGCCTCATGGCCCATCCTAAGGCACCTCTGACAACGACCCTTGTTGCACTGGCCATTGTGATGCCTGTTACAGTTGTTACACCTTGGGAGGTTCCCTCGATAACCACCCTGCCTGTGACTGCCCGAAGATTGCTGACTTGGGCTCTGATAGTTGTCAGTCTTTCGCTGCTGAACTTGAGACTGTACTAAAGCTGAACCTTTGCTGGAATCCCCCTCCCATTTTCTCTTGTTATTACTGGGGGTAGCAGGAGTAGTTGCTGAAACAGTAGCAGTAGTAGTAGCGCTGATACGTTTAGGCAGCTTGTTCTGTTCCACTGCCTGATCGGTGAGGCGATGAGCTAGCTTGACGATCTGTTGAATAGTGCCAAGATTCGCTGAGGTTACGTGGCTTTGAATCTCTGGCACCAGACCATTGAGATACAGTTCGATACGCTTAATGGGAGGGTCCACCATAGTAGGACACAAAATAGCCAACTCATTTGATCTTCTGGTGTACGCTTCAATTTCTGACCCCGTCATTTTCAAGTGGTAAAACTCTACCTCCAGCTTATGAATGTCATCACGACTACAGTATTCCTCTTTGATCAACTCCTTGAAATCATTCCAGGGTGTGGCGTTAGCAACAGCCAACCCTAACATCTGAATTTGCGCATTCCACCAAGTCAGTGCGATGCCTTCTAGAGTACCAGTGGCGTACTTCACCCTGCGAGCCTCAGGGCATTCACACATTTCAAATACGGACTCGAGCTTTTCAAACCAATGGAGGAGTCCAACCGCTCCTTCCGTGCCACTAAAAGTAGTAGGACGACAGTCCATGAAAGTTTTGTAGGTACAAACAGGTGGTTGACCTCCTGCTTGTGTGGCTGCAACTGCCGCAGCGACTTGTTCGTTAATGAGAGCCGTCAGCTGGGCTTGTGTCATGTTGATACGTCCAGACATGATCTTCATAGCAAAGATAACATAAGTGAGAGAGGTTCGCGAGTAGTGCGATGACAGAAGAGAGTAAGCACACAAGTGTTCTCATGCAATAGTGTTACGTTTATCTAAGCATACCCTGAGCAAAGTTCTATGCAATTCTAGCAAGTAGGCAATAAGACATGTACCATATTACCTAGAGTGATGAGTCTTGCACGTGGAGCGAGGCGTCGTTGTGGATCGTTGAGCACTGTTTCGGTTATAGTCTGGTTTTAATAAAAACATTTTCCCCTTATTAAAACTGAGTTCTCTATAACCAATGGCTCTGATACCAATCTGTCACACCCCCAAAATCCACACGCGGAGTACCACCGCTTGGAGGCGTGACATGACCAGGATCAAGCCACCAATCATATTGAACATAAGTATATAGTAAAAGTCATTCATCAATACGATAGGTGTTTCCAAAACCAAATATAAACAAGTGTGTAGCGGAAGCAATAAAGTAAAACCCAACATAAGTTTAAGTACAAAATGTCATAATGTTTAACAACACATTCATGATCCATGTCCATAACGACTGTGCCTCCCGTGCAAGCTCCAAAAGTACCTAAGGTCCTGCAAGGCATGTAACAGAGAGTCAACAACTAGTTGAGCGAGTTCACAGTAAGTAAGTTCGTAAATGCAAGTTCGTTTCGTAACGTGCGGCTATACTGGGCCGATAGTATGTTCTATTAGTGGGGGCTTCCCATGTTTGCATATACACTAGACTATTTGCAACCATAAGTGTTCTTCTTACCGAGAACAGTAGTACGTACAAAGTTTACGTAGGTTTTACGTAAGTGTCCTTCACAACCGAGGACAGGGGTACGCGGGGGTTTACGTAGGTTTTACGTAAGTGCCTGACACAACCCGAGGCAGTAATTGTCACACCCCGACCACGTAGAACATACGAAACGTGGCGGAAACATCGGGGAGTGTTGTAACAGAATTAATTGTGTCAAATCCATGGCAATTGAAGTTTCGTTTTATTGATTAAAAGTGTTACAATGTCTTAACAAACAAGGAAATACAACCTAATTAACTAGTCATGCATCTTTTATTGTCACTAAAGCCCAAGTCTGCCTATGTGTATCTTGATCATCTTATGCAACAGCTCCTGAAAAACACATGTGAAAATAGGTACGTCAGCATAAAAATGCCTGTGAGATACATAGGTTTTGTGAAAATAGATTCCATGACTTATGTTTGAGAAAATGTTTAGTCATGAACCTTGTAATTTGCTTTGTTTTGTAAATCATTTGAAATTCGATAAGATCAGATGATATGTATAAATAAGTAAATAATGTATGGTTAAATAAATAACCATGTAAGATGAGTTTGTATAAGATAAGTTGTTTGTAAAACAATGTCTTGTGAAAAGTATGTCATTTGTATAAAATGTTCTATGTCTCAAACTGAAATGATTCAAATAACGCTACAATATGTAATACCATACAAACACTTATATATAGGAAGTACCAGCGGCGTATCCACCATGCTTGTATCATATTACACATGCATCGTTACTTAATCACTTAATCAAACCAAACCAAACCAATGTCAAAATGTCTATGTCAAATATCCATGTCAAATGTCTATGTCAAATATCCATGTCAAATGTCTATGTCAGAATGTTATGTATGGCAAGTGAAATGTCTCAACTAAACCATATGCACAAAAACAAAGTATTGAAGTAAAACTTGGTTTAAATCAAAGTTATGTTTTGTGGGAAATGCATGATCAAATGTCAATCATGTTAAAATGTCTATGCCGAAATGTCTATGTCAAATACGGTTCACACGGTTCACAGATACAAACGGTTCACAGATATCAACGGATCACAGTCAAATGATTACAACGGTTCAATATGTAGTATAATGTGTTCATATGCTGGATAAGCATATGCAACAGAAAAACAACGTAAAACAATGTACTAAGTACGCACACAATGGGCATACATAGCATGAAATGTAATGTAGAACGATGTACTAAGTACGCACACAATGGGCATACATAGCATAAAATGTAATGTAAAACAATGTACTAAGTACGCACACAATGGGCATACATAGCATGAAATGTAATGAAATCATGTACTATAATGTACTAATGAACATAGCAAGTATATGATGTCAAAACAGGAAAGCATGAAAGTAACAAGTAGGCACATGTGTTCCACCCCAAAACAGTTTGGAAAACAGTAAAAGAGGGGTCTATGTACTCACCTGGGATTGCTCAGTAGTTCTGGAGTGACAACTAAACAATGCTAGAGATCGCGGATATCAAACGGCACCTAGTATAGGTAGCTACATTAATAAACCGGACCTAAATCGGAGGATCGGGTAGCATTAGGGTTTGTAAACCAAACGAGTGTAGAGACTCGTGTCTTTTGGTTTAACAAAGCCTACATACTAAATGAAACTTAACCTAAGTGTCTACGACACATTACGACCCGTTTAGGTAGCTTATGCTACTTTAACGCGTCGTTCGCGTGAAACGCGTTCGGACCGCCTAACTAGCCCTATGACAAGTGTTATATGCCTAAACATATTACATAATCAGTTATGTGACAAAGGTTTAGGTTACATATGCTTAATTACCAATTATACATGAAAAGGGTATTCTGGTACTTTACCTAAGGCATATAAACTACCTATCATACAACTACTTAAACGATGTGACCATAGGGTATAACCTCGGAAGGTTATTCCCTACCTACTATGGTCACCTAATGTATTTGGTCGGATCCTAATGATCGACCAAACTGGGTCGGGTTCGAGGTATAAGCGATTTATTAGATCGCTTACCCTACGACCCTAGACAACGTGGTAATCAGTAGGCATAGTCCCAAGGGACTATAACCAACGTGATTACACTCACGTTGCGAAGTTCAAACGAACTTCGCATTGACCATTACCGGTCAACGCTGAAAGTCAAACAAAGTTTGACTTTCTGACTCGAAAAGCAGTAAAATAAGGAAAAGAACGAAAGAATACTTACGAAGGGTCCCCGAATGCTAACCTAGATCAAAATAGCTCAGGTATGAAACGAAGGTTCCAACTTAGAGTCTTTTCAATCAGATTTGTGGGTTTTAAGCCAAAAGAGGGGTGGGTATTTATAGTTTTCGGGTAACCGTTAAGATCGTTTGTTGTAAAACGTGCCATGATCCAAGGCGTACACTTGTCGGAACCTTATGGTGGCTGAAATTAGGTTCTTATCCGCTGACTAGACGATTGAGAATGTGTGGTTGAGAATCAAACAGCTGGGACCCGCTGTTAAAAACATGGAATCTGGTCCAGAAGGGGGCTCGCGTGACGCTAAGGCCCGTCGCGTCACGCTAGGCCCCTGTTTTGGCAGATTTTACAGAAATGGTCCCTGCACCTTGTTTAAGCGATTTTCGATGCGTTTGAACTCCGTTAACCTCATTTCAAGGATCTAAAATGAAGTTAAAGTATAGGGAACTCAAAACATACTCAAAAATATGCCGGATGATGGTTCGTTTGGTCGTACGAACGCGATGTTCGCTTAATTACGACGGAATGCGCATAAGCGCGAAAAACGATCCAAATGACGCGACGAATGGATTTTTCTTATGGCGAACACTAAAATATAATATAGTCATGCTTACATAAATTTTTGGATGTCCAAATGTATTCAGAACGTAAGTTATGCGCGAAAATGCAAACTTGTGCACTTTTTGACACTTTTAGTCCCTGAATGTTCCAAAAGTTTATTTTAGCATACCGAACCCCTCAAAGCCTATTTCTAAGCTATGTAAAGGATATATACGGTATGTTTAACTTATGGTCAAGTTCCGGAATGTCTGTTACAGTTCAAATTGGCATACTTTCGCAGTTTGTCAACTTTAGTCCCTGTAAGCGAATTAACTTTGATTTCACCACACCAAACCTTCCAAAACTTATATCTAAGTTATGTATAGGTTATTTAAGGTATGTTAAGCCTATTTCACTATTCCGGAGTGTTTGTTGCATTAAACTGGTTATATTTACGCATTAGTGCGCGTATAACCTTCCAGAAAGCGATATAGTGATTGAAATCGAACAAGAATTGATATGTGTAAACGATACACATATTTTTACAAATCCCAAGTATGAAATACAATATTTCACTGGTTGGGCATTTGTTTGATGGTTGAAATGACACAGGTGTTACAGTCTCCCCTACTTTAGGAAATTTCGTCCCGAAATTAATTCGTAGGAGTCTGTCTATGACTTTGTTTCAAATAGTCATCAAAGATATGTAGCATAATCTGATTATTTTCCTCAACGGATATTTTTCAGAAGCGAAAATGAATGGATGATTCATTCTTTCTCAACGGATTCTTTTTCAGAAATGGGAATGAAGGAATAATCCACGGATATTCATTTCTCTCAACGGATATTCTTCAGAACGAAAATGAACAAACGGGGTCATTTTCCTCAACGGTTTGTTCTTCAGAATTTGAAATGAAAAAAAAAATCAACGGATATTCATTTCTCTCAACGGATATTCTTCAGAACGAAAATGAACAAACGGGGTCATTTTCCTCAACGGTTTGTTCTTCAGAATTTGAAATGAAAGAAAAATCAACGGATATTCATCTCCTCAACGGATAAATCTTCAGAAACGAAAATGAGCTAACGGAGTCATTTTCAACGGTTATTTCCTCAGAGTTGGAAATGAAGAATTACACAACGGATATTCATTTCCTCAACGGATAAATCTTCAGAAACGAAAATGAACTAACGGAGTCATTTTCAACGGTTGCTTCCTCAGAGTTAGAAATGAAGGATTACACAACGGATATTCATCTCCTCAACGGATAAATCTTCAGAAACGAAAATGAACAAACGGGGTCATTTTCCTCAACGGTTATTTCCTCAGAGTTGGAAATGAAGGATTACACAACGGATATTCATTTCCTCAACGGATAAATCTTCAGAAACGAAAATGAACTAACGGAGTCATTTTCAACGGTTGCTTCCTCAGAGTTGGAAATGAAGGATTACACAACGGATATTCATTTCCTCAACGGATATTCTTTAGAACGAAAATGAATGGATAATTCATTTTCCTCAACGGTTATTCTTCAGAATGGAAATGAAAAGATAAATAACGGATATTCATTTCCTCAACGGATATTCTTCAGAAGTGAAAAATGAATAGCTAGTTCATTTTTCCTCAACGGATGCTTCATCAGAATTGGAAATGAATAGGGTTAACTCTTGATACATGATAGATCTTGCTGTGATTTCTGTGCACTAAATTCCATAATTATGTATGCATCCATAATTACGTAATTCCTTGCACAGTCCGCACAGTTTGTTTTGAAATGTTGTGGGGAAAGATATCAAACCTGAGATGAGAGTGACTAGACTACCATAGGGTCCTTTTAATTAGATCCACAGAGGATCTTCTTAATTAGGCCACTAAGGAGTCCTTTCAGCTATATCATCACATGATATCCCTAACCAGATTTTTGGATCAATCTGTTTAACTAGACCACTAAAGGGGTCTAATTATGAAGTAGTACATTATAATCCAAGGGACTTTAACTACAACGTAGAAGTCCATTAAGGGTTTAAGTAGTACCTTTGGGTATCCTACTATGAATCTCTTGCACAAAGATATGTAAGATTTTACGAGGATTTGAATAACATAAATTGGATCACATGACACATAAAGGATAACACATAAGCACATAACCACATAATTGTTTAATTGTTATTTTCTTGTTATTGATTGCTATTAACTTGGCGCCTCGTACATCGTTTCTCTTGGAAGAAACGGGTACTTAGGATTTTCGTGGAAACGCAAGAGATTATACAAGGGAAGAAATTTGGAAGTAGTCTGTTCTTCAAGGAATGCGGTTCCTTGATTGTCGGTATTGTAGGGGATATGTTTATACATGAAACCACATAAACATATTGAAATGTAAATGAAAGATTTATTTATAAACAACAATAACAACAACTGTTTCATAGATTGTGATAAAAGAAAATAATACACAAGGCTCGATTATTTTCTAAACAGCGTTATCTTCTGTCGATCAGATACTCATCCCTGCGCTGGATTTGCATCAGCAAGTCTTGGGCAATTTCTACTAAAATGGCCCATCTCGCCACAGTTGTAGCAAGATCCCAGTGGGAAACGAGCTTGAGCAGGATTGTTGTTAATCTGATTTGGTGCTGCTGCTGTTGGGCAAACCCTCACTGTATGACCTATAAGTCCGCAAACTTGGCATGTGCGGCACTTCACACCAGCATGATGATGTAGGCCACATTGGTTGCACATGGGTGCAGTTCCTTTGTAGGGTTTCCTGGCAGGGGGTTGAGCTGGTTGGTTGGGGACGGCTTGATCATTGTGAGCGACCACGGCGAAGTTCTGAGAAGCCTTTCGCTTCTTTGACTTCTTAGAGGATCCAGTCTGTTCATCCATGGTCTTTGATTCCTCGATTGGTTTCGATTCCTCGACCAGTTTCTTGTCACCCTTTCGGAAAAGCTTACGTTTCCTGATCTGCGATTCAGTCAAGGTTGCAGATAACTCAATGGCCTGCCTAACAGTAGTAGGGTTGCTACCAGTCAAAATGTCTTGTATTGAGTCGGGAAGGCCATCAATGTACTTTTCGATCGCCTTATCCAAAGGCGTGACCATGTTTGGGCATAACAGACTTAACTCCTCATAACGGTCCGTGTAGGCTCGATGCTCACCGCTGTCTTGCTTAAGATCATCAAATTCCCTTTCCAAAGCCCTGATCTCGTGACGAGGACAAAACTCCTTCATCATGAGAGCCCTAAGTTCGGCCCATGTCTGTGCTAGAGCAACTTCTGCACCACGATCTCTCATAACCCCATTCCACCACGTAAGGGCTCTCTTCTGGAACACACTCGAAGCAAACTCGACCTTGCGATTGTCAGGACACTGCACATGGCGGAAAGTATTCTCAATGCTCTCGAACCATTGAAGAAGCCCAGTCGCTCCCTCAGAACAACTAAACTTGAGTGGTTTCGCCGAGTTAAAACTCTTGAAATTGCATGGACCATTGTTGTTGTTGTTGGCTTGATTCCATTGAGCAAAGAGGTTTGGGAATTGAGCAGCCATTTGTTGTGCAATGATTTCTGCCAGTTCGGCAGTCGCTATCTGGTTCTCGCGTCGAGGAGGCATTCTAAAAGAGGAAACATGAAAGGAAACGAGTGAGAGTATTAGACGAAAAGAATGAGATGAAACAAATCTGATGAAAGCAAGGATAGTGGTCATTTGTTTGTTACTACAAAGCAACAAACGACCCTGGTGAAAAGTAAATAGGTCAAAAATAATGTATAGCGAAGACATGCTCGCCTATAAGTGAACACTCATCCCAAGAATTCCCAGGTAAGCACAACTGGTCTCGCGTCTGGTTGAGATGTATACGAAGTGCTTGCCTAGACAGAAAACCCAGAATACAGGCATTCACCCTTCCAGTTTGCACGTGTTCACATTATTTAAAACCCAAAACCTTGACGAGATTTTTGAAAACTCAAAAGGGTTCAAAACCATATAACAGAGGGTTCAAAACCTAGTAATCAATCATCCTAGAACAGATGATTAGTTTTCAAAGCGGTTTTGAAATTTATGTTCTTGTTGTGGTCGTCGCCTAAGGATAGGTGACAGTATTGTTTTATGACTAAACGCAAGTAAACTCGCGTTAGGGTCCTAAGAAGGTTATAGACTAGGTCAAAGCATTACGAATTACTAATAACCTAATTCCCTATAACCATTGGCTCTGATACCATCTTTTCTGTCACACCCCGACCACGTAGAACATTCGAAACGTGGCGGAAACATCGGGGAGTGTTGTAACAGAATTAATTGTGTCAAATCCATGGCAATTGAAGTTTCGTTTTATTGATTAAAAGTGTTACAATGTCTTAACAAACAAGGAAATACAACCTAATTAACTAGTCATGCATCTTTTATTGTCACTAAAGCCCAAGTCTGCCTATGTGTATCTTGATCATCTTATGCAACAGCTCCTGAAAAACACATGTGAAAATAGGTACGTCAGCATAAAAATGCCTGTGAGATACATAGGTTTTGTGAAAATAGATTCCATGACTTATGTTTGAGAAAATGTTTAGTCATGAACCTTGTAATTTGCTTTGTTTTGTAAATCATTTGAAATTCGATAAGATCAGATGATATGTATAAATAAGTAAATAATGTATGGTTAAATAAATAACCATGTAAGATGAGTTTGTATAAGATAAGTTGTTTGTAAAACAATGTCTTGTGAAAAGTATGTCATTTGTATAAAATGTTCTATGTCTCAAACTGAAATGATTCAAATAACGCTACAATATGTAATACCATACAAACACTTATATATAGGAAGTACCAGCGGCGTATCCACCATGCTTGTATCATATTACACACGCATCGTTACTTAATCACTTAATCAAACCAAACCAATGTCAAAATGTCTATGTCAAATATCCATGTCAAATGTCTATGTCAAATATCCATGTCAAATGTCTATGTCAGAATGTTATGTATGGCAAGTGAAATGTCTCAACTAAACCATATGCACAAAAACAAAGTATTGAAGTAAAACTTGGTTTAAATCAAAGTTATGTTTTGTGGGAAATGCATGATCAAATGTCAATCATGTTAAAATGTCTATGCCGAAATGTCTATGTCAAATACGGTTCACACGGTTCACAGATACAAACGGTTCACAGATATCAACGGATCACAGTCAAATGATTACAACGGTTCAATATGTAGGATAATGTGTTCATATGCTGGATAAGCATATGCAACAGAAAAGCAACGTAAAACAATGTACTAAGTACGCACACAATGGGCATACATAGCATGAAATGTAATGTAGAACGATGTACTAAGTACGCACACAATGGGCATACATAGCATAAAATGTAATGTAAAACAATGTACTAAGTACGCACACAATGGGCATACATAGCATGAAATGTAATGAAATCATGTACTATAATGTACTAATGAACATAGCAAGTATATGATGTCAAACCAGGAAAGCATGAAAGTAACAAGTAGGCACATGTGTTCCACCCCAAAACAGTTTGGAAAACAGTAAAAGAGGGGTCTATGTACTCACCTGGGATTGCTCAGTAGTTCTGGAGTGACAACTAAACAATGCTAGAGATCGCGGATATCAAACGGCACCTAGTATAGGTAGCTACATTAATAAACCGGACCTAAATCGGAGGATCGGGTAGCATTAGGGTTTGTAAACCAAACGAGTGTAGAGACTCGTGTCTTTTGGTTTAACAAAGCCTACATACTAAATGAAACTTAACCTAAGTGTCTACGACACATTACGACCCGTTTAGGTAGCTTATGCTACTTTAACGCGTCGTTCGCGTGAAACGCGTTCGGACCGCCTAACTAGCCCTATGACAAGTGTTATATGCCTAAACATATTACATAATCAGTTATGTGACAAAGGTTTAGGTTACATATGCTTAATTACCAATTATACATGAAAAGGGTATTCTGGTAATTTACCTAAGGCATATAAACTACCTATCATACAACTACTTAAACGATGTGACCATAGGGTATAACCTCGGAAGGTTATTCCCTACCTACTATGGTCACCTAATGTATTTGGTCGGATCCTAATGATCGTCCAAACTGGGTCGGGTTCGAGGTATAAGCGATTTATTAGATCGCTTACCCTACGACCCTAGACAACGTGGTAATCAGCATAGTCCCAAGGGACTATAACCAACGTGATTACACTCACGTTGCGAAGTTCAAACGAACTTCGCATTGACCATTACCGGTCAACGCTGAAAGTCAAACAAAGTTTGACTTTCTGACTCGAAAAGCAGTAAAATAAGGAAAAGAACGAAAGAATACTTACGAAGGGTCCCCGAATGCTAACCTAGATCAAAATAGCTCAGGTATGAAACGAAGGTTCCAACTTAGAGTCTTTTCAATCAGATTTGTGGGTTTTAAGCCAAAAGGGGGGGTGGGTATTTATAGTTTTCGGGTAACCGTTAAGATCGTTTGTTGTAAAACGTGCCATGATCCAAGGCGTACACTTGTCGGAACCTTATGGTGGCTGAAATTAGGTTCTTATCCGCTGACTAGACGATTGAGAATGTGTGGTTGAGAATCAAACAGCTGGGACCCGCTGTTAAAAACATGGAATCTGGTCCAGAAGGGGGCTCGCGTGACGCTAAGGCCCGTCGCGTCACGCTAGGCCCCTGTTTTGGCAGATTTTACAGAAATGGTCCCTGCACCTTGTTTAAGCGATTTTCGATGCGTTTGAACTCCGTTAACCTCATTTCAAGGATCTAAAATGAAGTTAAAGTATAGGGAACTCAAAACATACTCAAAAATATGCCGGATGATGGTTCGTTTGGTCGTACGAACGCGATGTTCGCTTAATTACGACGGAATGCGCATAAGCGCGAAAAACGATCCAAATGACGCGACGAATGGATTTTTCTTATGGCGAACACTAAAATATAATATAGTCATGCTTACATAAATTTTTGGATGTCCAAATGTATTCAGAACGTAAGTTATGCGCGAAAATGCAAACTTGTGCACTTTTTGACACTTTTAGTCCCTGAATGTTCCAAAAGTTTATTTTAGCATACCGAACCCCTCAAAGCCTATTTCTAAGCTATGTAAAGGATATATACGGTATGTTTAACTTATGGTCAAGTTCCGGAATGTCTGTTACAGTTCAAATTGGCATACTTTCGCAGTTTGTCAACTTTAGTCCCTGTAAGCGAATTAACTTTGATTTCACCACACCAAACCTTCCAAAACTTATATCTAAGTTATGTATAGGTTATTTAAGGTATGTTAAGCCTATTTCACTATTCCGGAGTGTTTGTTGCATTAAACTGGTTATATTTACGCATTAGTGCGCGTATAACCTTCCAGAAAGCGATATAGTGATTGAAATCGAACAAGAATTGATATGTGTAAACGATACACATATTTTTACAAATCCCAAGTATGAAATACAATATTTCACTGGTTGGGCATTTGTTTGATGGTTGAAATGACACAGGTGTTACAGTAATGAGTATAAGTTTACGTAGGTTTTACGTAAGTGTCCTTCACAACCGAGGACAGTGATGTGTACAAGTATACGTAGGTTTTACGTATGTATCCTGCGCATCCGAGGACGATGGTAGATAGTCTAGTAACATTGTAAGTACAAATCCATTCCTTCAATCCCATTCCCAACCCCGGGAATCCCATGCCTTGGTAAGAGTGTGAACTCACCTTGTTTGCTCGGTATGCTAAGTTAAGTGCTCACAATTAATCAGTCAAGTCCTATAGTGCACGTATATTAAATCAGTTCACGTTCGTAATATTTCGCATGGAGCTAGCATCACTGTAATATCACAGAGTGGGTTTGACAGTTATTATTATGTAGCATACAAACAGTTAATTGCATCCATACAGTTCATGTACCACATCATATCTTTTACAGTTTCTTCCAGGATAGATACCCTATAATACACTTAACAGGGTTAACAGTTTAGCTGAATTAATGCATCTATCAGAGTTACATAGTTAACAGAGTTGACATGAATCAAAACTATTAACTAACTGTGTTTCATGCTTCACTTAACAGAATTAACAAAGTTAATAACTTAATCAAGTTAATAAACTAACAAACTAAATAACCCAGCAAAGTTAACCTCTAATGGAGTTAATTAACTGAGTTAATTATTAACAGTTTAGTAATACATATAACATATGGGACGAAATCACTAGATAATCGAATTCCCTCCTTGGCCGAAATCCCTTACTGCCGAAAACACTAGGTGGGCCGAAAACACCCTTATAGCCGAAATCACTAGGTGGGCCGAAAACCCTTAAGTGCCGAAATCCCTTAAGGATCGAAATCCCTCACATGGGCCGAAATCACCCACATGGGCCGGAACTGTTTGGGCCGAAATCACTTAAGTGATTTCGTCCATTTTAAAAAAAATGGTGGGGGTTTTCGTTACTAGTCATCATCATCAACAACACTTACTGTAACTTAAAACCCAGTAACTATAATCTCATTTCTTATCAGATTCAACCCCTTTTGTACAAACAATCAATCAAACAAAAGCATAAAGCATTTGATTAGATATCTACTCATCTGTATTCTCAGAATTAACATCCAGCAACATCATAGTTTTTAACATTTAACAGGAGATCTAGTTATGCATTTATCAACTGACTATCTACGATCACTTTATCTTGAAGATTAACAATCACCATTCATAGAAAACAATGATCTAAACAATAAATCATCAATCAAAATCAAATCATAAGATTATAATATCTCACAGTAGCAGTCAATATAAGATATCATCTTACCATGTAAGTCACTAACCGTAGATTTAACAGGGGTTTGGCTTCAAGATGAGGAATTCAGTTTGTGGGTTTTCAGATGTAGAGAGAGAACAAAGTGATAAGGTTTAGTAAGTAAGAAACTTCTCCGAGAAGATTGGTTTATAAAATGATTATATATAAAATATCTCAACCCACACTGGGCTAAGGCCCATCACTGATTTCGTCAGCCATCAGTGGACGAAAACACTTAAAGTGTTTTCACCACTTGGGTGATTTCATGAGTACTTGATTTCAGTGAGTTCCAACTTTATTTAACATGTTAATAATACAAACCTTATTAACATACAATCACATAATATAATTATTATGGATCCCAAGTATAAAATGTCAATCGAAATACGACATAACGTATTACAAATGTAAGCGTTGTGAAACAACGAGTCGTGTAACAAACAACATAAACAATAAAAAAATAATTAACGTGCACTAAATGCGAAGATGAAAATATTGGAAACTCGAGTTGTCACATTATCCCCAACTTGAAAGGAATTTCGTCCCGAAATTTAGCATGCGGTTACTGAGGAAGCTAGGTAAGTTATCATTTACTGGTTCTCCTGGGGTGTCACATCATCCCCCCGTTGATTTAGAATTTCTTCCCGAAATTCTGTAGTAGCTTCAGCCTCAGTAGTGGTTGCATTGTTTTCGAACAACTGGGGATATTTGAGTTCCATTTGGTCTTCGCGTTCCCAGGTATATTCTGGGCCACGACGGGAGTTCCAACGAACTCGAACAAGAGGTATTCTGGTGTTCTTGAGGACCTTAACATCCCGGTCCGTGATTTCAACTGGTTCCTCGACGAAATGCAACCGTTCGTCGATAGTGAGCTCCTTCAGAGGAACTATGTGGGTCTCATCTGACAGACACTTCTTCAGATTCGACACGTGAAAGACGTTATGAACTGCACTGAGTTCAGCTGGTAAGTTCAGTCTGTAGGCCACTTTGCCTATCTTCTCAATGACTTCAAATGGTCCAACGTATCGTGGATTGAGTTTGCCTCGTTTGCCAAAACGAACAACACCCTTCCAGGGTGAAACTTTGAGTAGTGCTCGATCCCCAACCTGGAATTCGAGTAGTTTCCTGTCTTTATCGGCGTATACTTTCTGACGGTCACGTGCTGCCGCCATGCGTTGTCGTATTTGAGCAATCTTTTCAGTAGTATCAACTACCATTTCTGGACCTGTGATCTGACTGTCACCCACCTCTGCCCAACAAAGAGGTGATCGGCATTTACGCCCGTACAATGCCTCAAACGGAGCAGCTTTAATGCTGGTGTGGTAACTGTTGTTGTACGAAAATTCCACAAGTGGCAGATGTTTTTCCCAGCCCTTGCCAAAGTCAATTACGCACGCCCGAAGCATGTCTTCTAGAGTTTGAATAGTGCGCTCAGACTGCCCTTCTGTCTGAGGATGATAAGCTGTGCTCATGTCTAAACGAGAGCCAAAAGATTTGTGCATTGCTTGCCACAGTTCTGAAGTAAAACGTGCATCACGATCAGAAATAATAGATGTGGGCACCCCGTGCCTCGAGACAACTTCCTTAAGGTATACGTCTGCTAGAGTGGAGAACTTATCCGTTTCCTTGATAGCCAAGAAGTGAGCAGACTTTGTGAGTCGATCTACGATCACCCAAATAGTATCATTTCCGCGCTGAGATCTAGGCAGGCCAGTAACAAAATCCATGGAAATTTGCTCCCATTTCCATTGTGGTATCTCAAGTTGTTGGAGTGGGCCTGAGGGTTTCTGATATTCCGCTTTGACTCTCGCACAAGTCAAACACTTGCTAACATAAGTTGCTATGTGGGCCTTCATGCTAGGCCACCAATATGTAGTTCTGAGGTCGTGGTACATCTTATCCGAACCAGGATATACTGAGTAGCGAGACTTATGAGCTTCATCCATTACAAGCTCGCGTAAATTACCATAGTGTGGGACCCAGATGCGTCCTGTTACATAGTAGGCGTCGTCTGCCTTTTGTTCTAACCGTTGCCTTGAGCCGCGTAGAGCTTCAGCCCTGACGTTTTCTGGTTTCAATGCTTCTACCTGAGCATCTCGTATCTGTGAAGGAAGACTAGACTGAATAGTGAGTTGCAACGCTCGTACACGCCTAGGTGTAGTATCCTTTCGACTGAGGGCGTCGGCCACCACATTGGCTTTGCCCGGATGGTACTTTATAGCACATTCGTAATCGTTCAGTAACTCGACCCATCGACGTTGTCGCATGTTCAATTCTTTCTGCTTGAAGATATGCTCAAGGCTCCTGTGATCGGTGTAGATGGTGCACTTGGTGCCATACAGATAATGTCGCCATATCTTGAGCGCAAAAACAACAGCTCCAAGCTCTGAATCGTGCGTAGTGTATTTCCGTTCGTGAATCTTAAGTTGGCGCGAAGCATAAGCAATAACTTTATCCCGTTGCATCAACACACATCCAAGACCTTGGATAGATGCATCGCAGTAGACTACAAAATCGTCCGTGCCTTCAGGCAATGAGAGGATAGGTGCGCTACAAAGTCTATCCTTTAAGTGCTGAAACGCTGTTTCCTGTCTATCACTCCAACGGTAAGCAATACCTTTCTGTGTCAGTAATGTAAGCGGCTGTGCAATCTTTGAGAAGTCTTTGATGAACCGTCTATAATAACCCGCCAAACCCAAGAATTGGCGTATTTCGGTTGGTGTACGAGGTGCAGGCCAGTTCTTGATCGAATCTACTTTGGATGGATCGACATGAATCCCATCCTTGGTTACCACGTGGCCTAGAAAGTGGACTTCACGAAGCCAGAAGTCGCATTTTGAAAACTTAGCGTACAGCTGTTCCGTTCGAAGGAGTTCCAAAATAAGTCGTAAATGCTGCTCATGTTCCTCCCGACTCTTCGAATAGATCAGGATGTCGTCGATAAAAACAATAACAAACTTGTCAAGGTAAGGTTTGCACACCCTGTTCATAAGATCCATGAAAACCGCAGGCGCGTTCGTTAGCCCAAATGGCATGACCAAAAACTCGTAATGACCGTAGCGAGTTCTGAATGCTGTTTTGGAGACGTCCTCATCCTGGACTCTCAGTTGATGGTAACCTGACCTTAGATCAATCTTTGAGTAATAGCTCGACCCCTGCAACTGGTCGAATAAGTCGTCGATGCGTGGAAGAGGATAGCGATTCTTCACGGTCACCTTGTTCAGTTCGCGGTAATCTATGCACATACGAAAGGTACCGTCTTTCTTCTTTACAAATAATACTGGAGCTCCCCAGGGTGATGAGCTAGGACGTATGAAACCCTTTTCCAAGAGTTCCTGCAATTGCTTAGACAGTTCTTCCAGTTCAGTTGGAGCTAAGCGGTAAGGCGCTCGAGCTATAGGTGCTGCTCCTAGAGCTAGCTCGATCTGAAATTCGACCTGGCGATGAGGCGGTAACCCAGGTAACTCTTCAGGAAACACTTGAGGAAAGTCGCGTACTACAGGAATGTCCCCAATCTTTTTCTCTGTCGTCGATGTATCAGTAACGAGTGCTAAAATAGCTATGTGGCCCTTTCGCAGACACTTATGAGCCTTCAAGAAGGAGATGATGCCACTCACGACACCACACTTATCGCCTTGAACTTCGAGAGGTTCTTTGCCAGTACGGGGAATACGAATGATCTTCTCCTTGCATAGGATCTCTGCTTGCTATTGGGATAACCAATCCATACCAATGACAATGTCGAAACTACTCAGAGTTATAGGAATGAGATCGATAGAGAAAGTCTGACCAGCGAGGATAAGATTACAACCCTGAACTATGTGTGTGGCCTCTAGACTTTTACCGTTAGCTAACTCTACGACATGTTTGGTGTTCAAAAGTGTTGGTGCGCGTTTAAGCATTTGACTAACCTTCAGAGACATATAACTGGTATCCGCACCCGAATCAAATAATACGGTAACATAAAAGTCGTCGAGAAGAAACTTACCCGTAACCACATTAGGATCGTTCCTCGCATCACCCCGACCAATCACAAATGCACGTCCCCTAGCACCATTGTTCCCATCATTGTGGTTGTTGTTGTTCCCATTGCCCTGGTTGTTGTTGTTGTTCTGGTTTCGGTTTAACTGAGGGCAGTGTCTTTTGAAGTGACCTTCAGCACCACAATGAAAACATCCCTTGTTACCCTGTTGTTGGTTCTGTTGCATTTGCTGCTGCTGTTGATTCTGAGTTACAGGCCGTGGGCTCCTACAATCCTTGGCCTCATGGCCCATCCTAAGGCACCTCTGACAACGACCCTTGTTGCACTAGCCATTGTGATGCCTGTTACAGTTGTTACACCTTGGGAGGTTCCCTCGATAACCACCCTGCCTGTGACTGCCTGAAGATTGCTGACTTGGGCTCTGATAGTTGTCAGTCTTTCGCTGCTGAACTTGAGACTGTACTAAAGCTGAACCTTTGCTGGAATCCCCCTCCCATTTTCTCTTGTTATTACTGGGGGTAGCAGGAGTAGTTGCTGAAACAGTAGCAGTAGTAGTAGCGCTGATACGTTTAGGCAGCTTGTTCTGTTCCACTGCCTGATCGGTGAGGCGATGAGCTAGCTTGACGATCTGTTGAATAGTGCCAAGATTCGCTGAGGTTACGTGGCTTTGAATCTCCGGCACCAGACCATTGAGATACAGTTCGATACGCTTAATGGGAGGGTCCACCATAGTAGGACACAAAATAGCCAACTCATTTGATCTTCTGGTGTACGCTTCAATTTCTGACCCCGTCATTTTCAAGTGGTAAAACTCTACCTCCAGCTTATGAATGTCATCACGACTACAGTATTCCTCTTTGATCAACTCCTTGAAATCATTCCAGGGTGTGGCGTTAGCAACAGCCAACCCTAACATCTGAATTTGCGCATTCCACCAAGTCAGTGCGATGCCTTCTAGAGTACCAGTGGCGTACTTCACCCTGCGAGCCTCAGGGCATTCACACATTTCAAATACGGACTCGAGCTTTTCAAACCAATGGAGGAGTCCAACCGCTCCTTCCGTGCCACTAAAAGTAGTAGGACGACAGTCCATGAAAGTTTTGTAGGTACAAACAGGTGGTTGACCTCCTGCTTGTGTGGCTGCAACTGCCGCAGCGACTTGTTCGTTAATGAGAGCCGTCAGCTGGGCTTGTGTCATGTTGATACGTCCAGACATGATCTTCATAGCAAAGATAACATAAGTGAGAGAGGTTCGCGAGTAGTGCGATGACAGAAGAGAGTAAGCACACAAGTGTTCTCATGCAATAGTGTTACGTTTATCTAAGCATACCCTGAGCAAAGTTCTATGCAATTCTAGCAAGTAGGCAATAAGACATGTACCATATTACCTAGAGTGATGAGTCTTGCACGTGGAGCGAGGCGTCGTTGTGGATCGTTGAGCACTGTTTCGGTTATAGTCTGGTTTTAATAAAAACATTTTCCCCTTATTAAAACCGAGTTCTCTATAACCAATGGCTCTGATACCAATCTGTCACACCCCCAAAATCCACACGCGGAGTACCACCGCTTGGAGGCGTGACATGACCAGGATCAAGCCACCAATCATATTGAACATAAGTATATAGTAAAAGTCATTCATCAATACGATAGGTGTTTCCAAAACCAAATATAAACAAGTGTGTAGCGGAAGCAATAAAGTAAAACCCAACATAAGTTTAAGTACAAAATGTCATAATGTTTAACAACACATTCACGATCCATGTCCACAACGAATGAGTATAAGTTTACGTAGGTTTTACGTAAGTGTCCTTCACAACCGAGGACAGTGATGTGTACAAGTATACGTAGGTTTTACGTATGTATCCTGCGCATCCGAGGACGATGGTAGATAGTCTAGTAACATTGTAAGTACAAATCCATTCCTTCAATCCCATTCCCAACCCCGGGAATCCCATGCCTTGGTAAGAGTGTGAACTCACCTTGTTTGCTCGGTATGCTAAGTTAAGTGCTCACAATTAATCAGTCAAGTCCTATAGTGCACGTATATTAAATCAGTTCACGTTCGTAATATTTCGCATGGAGCTAGCATCACTGTAATATCACAGAGTGGGTTTGACAGTTATTATTATGTAGCATACAAACAGTTAATTGCATCCATACAGTTCATGTACCACATCATATCTTTTACAGTTTCTTCCAGGATAGATACCCTATAATACACTTAACAGGGTTAACAGTTTAGCTGAATTAATGTATCTATCAGAGTTACATAGTTAACAGAGTTGACATGAATCAGAACTATTAACTAACTGTGTTTCATGCTTCACTTAACAGAATTAACAAGGTTAACAAAGTTAATAACTTAATCAAGTTAATAAACTAACAAACTAAATAACCCAGCAAAGTTAACCTCTAATACATATAACATATGGGACGAAATCACTAGATAATCGAATTCCCTCCTTGGCCGAAATCCCTTACTGCCGAAAACACTAGGTGGGCCGAAAACACCCTTATAGCCGAAATCACTAGGTGGGCCGAAAACCCTTAAGTGCCGAAATCCCTTAAGGATCGAAATCCCTCACATGGGCCGAAATCACCCACATGGGCCGGAACTGTTTGGGCCGAAATCACTTAAGTGATTTCGTCCATTTTAAAAAAAATGGTGGGGGTTTTCGTTACTAGTCATCATCATCAACAACACTTACTGTAACTTAAAACCCAGTAACTATAATCTCATTTCTTATCAGATTCAACCCCTTTTGTACAAACAATCAATCAAACAAAAGCATAAAGCATTTGATTAGATATCTACTCATCTGTATTCTCAGAATTAACATCCAGCAACATCATAGTTTTTAACATTTAACAGGAGATCTAGTTATGCATTTATCAACTGACTATCTACGATCACTTTATCTTGAAGATTAACAATCACCATTCATAGAAAACAATGATCTAAACAATAAATCATCAATCAAAATCAAATCATAAGATTATAATATCTCACAGTAGCAGTCAATATAAGATATCATCTTACCATGTAAGTCACTAACCGTAGATTTAACAGGGGTTTGGCTTCAAGATGAGGAATTCAGTTTGTGGGTTTTCAGATGTAGAGAGAGAACAAAGTGATAAGGTTTAGTAAGTAAGAAACTTCTCCGAGAAGATTGGTTTATAAAATGATTATATATAAAATATCTCAACCCACACTGGGCTAAGGCCCATCACTGATTTCGTCAGCCATCAGTGGACGAAAACACTTAAAGTGTTTTCACCACTTGGGTGATTTCATGAGTACTTGATTTCAGTGAGTTCCAACTTTATTTAACATGTTAATAATACAAACCTTATTAACATACAATCACATAATATAATTATTATGGATCCCAAGTATAAAATGTCAATCGAAATACGACATAACGTATTACAAATGTAAGCGTTGTGAAACAACGAGTCGTGTAACAAACAACATAAACAATAAAAAAATAATTAACGTGCACTAAATGCGAAGATGAAAATCTTGGAAACTCGAGTTGTCACAATGTACACCCAAAATATAACAGAAAAAGAAAAATCAAACAACCATAATTTACATAAATACTATCATCCAAACAAAATACAAACGAAATTGTTTGAAAATACATATCCGGGGTGTTTTAAATACTAAGTCAAAATAAACACCCAAAGAAAAACAAAGTACTGAAACATGAAACACCACCAAGTGCTACCACTACCGCAAACTACTCATCATCATCATCATCATGCCTCGTGCCAGATGGGCCCTGATCGCCATAGCCAGGGGGTTCCACGGTGGGAACTCCGGCGGGTGCTGAAAATAGTTGGGGTATGCGTGATGCATCTCCCCGAACAAATAAGAAAAACCCGCGGACACCCCCTGGTATAGAGTATCCTGGCGCTGCTCTAGTCGGTCATGTGTGGCCCGAAGCTCTGCCTGACTGGCCCTAATCTCGTCCTGGCTAGCCCGGATCTGGTCCTGGCTAGATCTGATCTCGCTGAAGTATGTACCATGCTGCTCCTGCGTGACACGCATGTCCTGGAACTGCTGGTAGAAAGTAGGCCAATCCTCATGCTGATGAAATGCATGATGCTGCGGCGAGTGTGGTGGTGTCTGTGGCTGTGGCTCGTGCATCTCAACATCTTCGTCGTCATCATCCTCATGTTCCTCCTCAGCTGGAGGTAACGGGTCCCATATCTCTCCATTCAAGCCCCTCAACCTATCTCTCCCATCCAACTCAGCAATAACCCCCATGAACTTCAAAGACCGTATATCAACATGCACCCCCTCAGTGATCAAAGTGAGACCCCTAAGTACCCCCGGCGTCATATATCGCTCATTGTACGCGATCTCGGTCACGTACTGACCGCCGTGGATCTCACTATTGTGGGTCCGCCCTGAACACTTGACAAAGTACTCAGCCATTCGCGCGGCAAGGTTGATCGGTGCTTTGTCAACCAACGCATAAAGAAAGAGCAAATCAGGTGTTGGACAGTTTCCTTGACTGTCCATGCGTCCGCAAATAGAATGGCTGAAAACATGGTGCATCACTCGCACCAGAGGGTCTCGAAGGCGCGAAGCCTTTGACATCCGTGGGTTGTATGGGCCCCCAATAGCATTACGCGTCCAGAATGCCTCACACGCTGCATCATTAGGGAAGTTGAACTGATCGTTGAAGATGTCGGGATCATCCATGTCCTCCCTTGTATAAATTCCAAGCCTCCGTCCCAAACGACCCACCGACCATGTATGCCATCGCCTACACAACCTGAAGGTGACCCGATTCCTGTAGCGGAAATCAGGTTCCGTATGTGCAACCGGCCTTTCATACTGATATGAGGCGAAGAATTCAATAGTTAACTCCCGGTAAACGGGTCGGTTGCAACCGACCAGGTTTGCCAGCGCGGGAGTCATCATTTCATCCAGTCGGTCATATTGATTCAAATCCCTCATGACCTCCCAGTCCAACCATCGGGGTTCGCCAAACTGATCCCGCCTCGCCCACAATTGATCGCGCTTCGCGATACATAGAGCTTCCTTCTCAATGTTGGGGTCAAATTGCAGGAAAGGGTGATCCATCTGTAATGGGGAATGTTGTTAGGAAGACAGAAACTGGAGAAAAAAGAGTTGAAAACAAGCGAGCAGCCAATTATGAAGCTACTGTCCAAACTGTACTGGCAATATGGCACGGTCGTTCTCCGGGACGCACGGTCGTGCGTCACCGAGAACTAACAGGCCAGACCAGACGATATCGTGAATAGCCGGCGAGGCACGACCGTTCCACCCGAGGAACGACCGTGCACTTCCGAATCTACAGATTTCGACCCACTGTTCTTAGAACAATCAGATTTTTCAAAAATTCAACAAGTATTGAGCTCACAGGGGTCTGCAAATCAACCGGGTGTTCACGATACTTCGATTAAACAAGGGTTAGGGTTTCGATTTGTTTATGAAGAGAACCCTAAAAATTCCTTGAAAAATCGGAAGAAAACTACACTAGAAAGAAAGAAAACAAGAAATCTAACACTAGAGACGTACCGTGCGAAGTTGGGTGCTTGATCGTGCGAAAAACCGTGCGATATGGTGAAAAATCGCCCAGGAACGGCCTGCAGCTGCTAGGGTTCGCGAATGATGGATCTTGCAGCAGATAATGGTATATATTGTCACACCCCGACCGCGTAAAACAACAAATCGCGGCGGAAACATCGGGGCGTGTTGCAACAGAATTAATTGTTTCATAACCATGGCATACAAAGTTGTATTTTATTTATAAACAAAGGTGTTACATTGTCTTAAACAGGAATTAAGGAGTTCAGAACATAATTAAACATAGTCTATCTTCTTTTAAAGTCTCTAAGGCACAGGTCCGCCCTAGTATCAAGATCAACATCTTACGGAAAAGCTCCTGAAAACACATGTGAAAATAGGTACGTCAGCATAAAAATGCCTGTGAGATACATAGGTTTGTGAAAATAGGATTCATGACTTATGTTTAAGAAAAATGTTTCGTCATGAACCTTGTAATTTGCTTTGTCTTGTAAATCATTTGAAAACAATAAGATCAAATGATATGTATTAGTAAATGTCAGGTTTAAATAAATAACCATGTAAAAATGTGTTTGTATAAGATAACTTGTTTGTAAATCAATGTCTTGTGAAAAATATGTTATTTGTATAAAATGTTCTATGTCTCAATATTGAAATGATTCAAATAACGTTACGACATGTAATACCATACAAACACTTATATATAGGAAGTACCAGCGGCGTATCCACCATGCTTGTATCATATTACACACGCATCGTTACTTAATCACTTAATCAAACAAAACCAACCAATGTAAGAAGTCTATGTTTAAACAAATTGTCAAATGTATTGAATAATATGTCAAGTGTAAATCATGTCAAATATCTATGTCAATTATCCATGTCAAATGTCTATGTCAAATATCCATGTCAAATGTCTATGTCAAATATCCATGTCAAATGTCTATGTCAAATATCCATGTCAAATGTCTTTGTGTAAAATGTCTATGTCAAAATGTCATGTATGGCAAGTGAAATGTCTCAACTAAACCATATGCACAAAAACAAAGTATTGAAGTAAAACTTGGTTTAAATCAAAGTTATGTTTTGTGTAAATGCATGCAACTATTTAATATGAACATTTATGCGGTATTGTGAAAATGCATACATCCAAGCCTTGTGACTGTGGTGATAAACCCTTTAAACAAATTAAAGGTCTATCTGTCTTATATCATCGAATTCGGTCATTCCTTTCTGTCCCCTTTCCCTGGGATGTCCGGAACGGGAGTTGTCAATTCCTATGGTACCACTACCTACTAACGAACGGCGTAGCTAATGTTAATGAATGTATTGTCCCATGTAAACAAACCAAATGTCATACCAAAATGTAAGCATGTGAAAACAATGCACTAAGTATGTAATCAAATGAACATACATAGCGTGAAATGTCATGTAAAACGATGTACTAAGTAATGCACACAATGGGCACACCTAGCATGAAATGTCATGTAAAACGATGTACTAAGTAATGCACACAATGGGCACACCTAGCATAAAATGAAATGAAATCATGTACTATAATGTACTAACAAACATAACCGGTATATGATGTGAAAACAGGAAAGCATGAAAGTAACAAGTAGGCACATGTGTTCCACCCCAAAACAGTTTGGAAAACAGTAAAAGAGGGGTCTATGTACTCACTTGAGATTGCTCAGTTGTCTAAAGATAACCACCAAGTAATGCTATAGATCTCGGAATCAAACGGCACCTAATATAGGTAACTATGTTAATAACCGGACCTTAATCGGATGATTGGATAGAATGAGGTTTCGTAAACCAAACGAGTGTAGAGACTCGTGTCATTTGGTTTAACAAAGCCTACATGCTAAATGAAACTTAACATAATTGTTTACGACCCATTACGACCCGTTTAGGAAGCTTATGCTACTTTAACGTGTCGTGCGCGTGAAACGCGTTCGGACCGCCTAACTAGTCCTATGACAAGTGTTATATGCCTAAACATGTTACATAATCAGCTACGTGACAAAGGTTTAGGTTACATATGCTTAATTACCAATTATATATGAAAAAGGGTATTCTGGTAATTTACTTAAGGCATATAAACTACCTATCATACAACTACTTAAACGATGTGACCATAGGGTATAACCTCGGAAGGTTATTCCCTACCTACTATGGTCACCTAATGTATTTGGTCGGATCCTAATGATCGACCAAATGGGTCGGGTTCGAAGGTATAGGCGATTTATTAGATCGCCTACCCTACGACCCTAGACAACGTGGTAATCAGTAGGCATAGTCCCAAGGGACTATGACCATCGTGATTACAATCACGTTGCGAAGTTCAACCGAACTTCGCATTGACCATTACTGGTCAACGCTGAAAGTCAAACAAAGTTTGACTTTCTGACTCGAAAAGCAGTAAAAATAAGGAAAAGAACGAAAGAATACTTACGAAGGGTCCCCGAATGCTAAACTCGATTCGAAAATCTCAGGTATGAAACTAGTGTTTCAACTTAGAGTTTCTCAAATCAAATTTCTAGTGATTATGAATGAAACATATGGTGGGTATTTATAGTTTTTCCATATGGAATATTCCTAGAATATTCCTAGCATATTCCAAGCATATTCCTAGCATATACCTTAGCATATTCCAAGCATATACCTTAGCATATTCCAAGCATATACCTTAGCATATTCCAAGCATATGCCAAGCATATTCCTAGTATATGGCTAAGACGGGTATTTAACTGGGTACCGGGTATTTTATCTAGCGTTTAAATCCCGGTTTATGGCGTTCTAAATTATTTTTATTACTCTATAAAAATAAACTCGCCAAGTTATTACTGAAATAAATTTCAGTTGCCAGGACTGGCTGCGTTGTCTGCGTTTTGCAGTAGAAGCACTGTGTTGCGCAGAAACACACGGTACGCGCTTAAACTTTGAAAAATAACGTTTTTAGGCGTTTTAATTTATTTTTCAACACGGACCTGATTAAAATAAGATTTTAATCATAACAGAATATTTGTGGGATTTAAATATTGTCCGGTCGGTCACCAACGTTCGTTTGGTCGTACGATCGCGATGTTCGGTTAATTACGACGGAATGCGCATAAGCGCGAAAAACGATCCAAATTGCGCGACGAATGGATTTTTCTTATGCCAAACACTAAAATAAAATATTTTGGTGCTTACATAAATTTTTGGATGTCCGGATGTATTCAGAACGTATGTTATGCGCGAAAATGCAAACTTGTGCACTTTTTGACACTTTTAGTCCCTGAATGACCCAAAAGTTTATTTTAGCACACCGAACCCCTCAAAGCCTATTTCTAAGCTATGTAAAGGATATTTAAGGTGTGTTTAACTTATGGTTAGGTTCCGGAATGTTCGTTACAGTTCAAATTGACATACTTTCGCAGTTTGTCATATTTAGTCCCTGTAAGCGAATTAACTTGTTTTTGCCATACCAAAGCCTTTAAAACTTATTTCTAAGTTATGTAAAGGTTATTTAAGGTATGTTGAGTATATGTTGATGTTCCGGAGTATTTCTCGCATTAAACTGAGTACGTTTACGCACTAGTTTGCGTATAACTCTCCAGAAAGCGATGTAGAGTTTGAAATTGAACAAAAGTCAAAACATGAAAAATGTAAAACATAACAAAACAAACATTGTGATCAAATAACATTGTTTTATTGATAACATAACTGTTCATAGTGATTACAAGCACAGTTGTTACAGTCTCCCCTACTTGTGGAAATTTCGTCCCGAAATTTATTTAGAGGAAACTCGTGGAAAAAGATGCGGATATTTCGCTTTCATTTGATCTTCGCGTTCCCAAGTAAACTCGGGTCCACGTTTAGCTTCCCAGCGAACTTTGACCAAAGGAATGCGCTTGCGTTTAAGCCACTTGACTTCACGTTCCATGATTTCCACTGGCTTCTCAACAAATTTCAGTGTTTTGCCAACACGAATTTCGTCAAGCGGTATGGAGAAATTCTCATCAGCTGTACACTTCTTGAGATTGGACACGTGAAAAGTTGGATGAACATTTCCCAGTTCAGGAGGTAACTCAAGTCTGTAGGCTACCTTTCCGATTCTTTCGACGATCTTGAATGGTCCAACGTATCTAGGTGCAAGTTTTCCTTTCTTTCCAAATCTGATCACACCTTTCCAAGGTGAGACCTTAAGTAATACTCGATCACCGACTTGAAATTCCAAGGCTTTGCGTTTTGGGTCCGCGTAAATCTTCTGACGGTTTCTAGCTGCCTGAAGGTTATCACGAACTTTCTTGACCTTGTCAGTTGTCTCTAAAATGAGGGCAGGTCCAGTAAGTTGGGCCTCGCCAATCTCATTCCAGCAGACTGGTGAACGACATTTTCGACCATAGAGAGCTTCGAAAGGAGCCATTTTGATGCTAGTGTGATAACTGTTGTTGTAGGAGAATTCAATCAATTTAAGATGTGAATCCCAGCTACCACCAAAATCGATCACACAAGCTCTAAGCATATCCTCCAGAGTCTGGATTGTTCTCTCAGATTGACCATCCGTTTGCGGATGATAAGCTGTGCTCAGATTAAGTTGGGTCCCCATAGCAGATTGCATGGTTCTCCAAAAATGAGAAGTGAAACGAGCATCTCTGTCAGAAATGATGTTCAACGGAACACCATGTCGAGCTACAATTTCATCTACATAGATTTGAGCAAGTCTGTCAGCAGGAAAATCCTCACGGATTGGCAAGAAATGTGCTGACTTTGTAAGACGATCAACGACTACCCAGATGGCATCATGACCTTTCTTTGTGCGCGGGAGTTTGGTAACAAGATCCATAGTAATGTTTTCCCATTTCCAAACTGGGATCTCTGGTTGCTCCAATAAACCAGATGGACGCTGATGTTCAGCCTTTACCTTAAGACAAGTAAGGCATTTTGATACGTATAAGGCAATGTCTTTCTTCATACCAGACCACCAATAGTGAATACGAAGATCCTTATACATTTTATCTGAGCCCGGATGAATAGAATAACGAGACTTATGGGCTTCATCCATAAGCAAGGTACGAAGATCATCTAGGCTTGGGACCCACAAACGGTCCATGAAGTAATATGATCCATTGTCCTTCAGTTCCAGTGCAGGTGTTATGTGATAAGGAAATTCCTTATCCATCAATCCTTGTGAAACACAAGATTGTTGAGACTGAGAAATGCGTGCTTGGATATCGGATCGAGCTTGAATAACAGATTGAACACGTACACAATGAAGCTTAGTACGTTCCTTACGACTTAATGCATCAGCTACGACATTCGCCTTACCAGGATGGTAGCGAATTTCGCAGTCATAGTCGTTTAAAAGCTCAACCCAACGTCGTTGTCTCATGTTGAGTTCTTTCTGGTTGAAGATATGCTGAAGACTTTTGTGGTCAGTGAAAACCACACATTTTGTACCGTACAAATAGTGTCTCCAGATCTTTAGAGCAAAGACTACTGCACCCAACTCAAGATCATGAGTGGTGTAGTTCTTCTCATGAATCTTCAACTGTCTCGATGCATAGGCTATGACTTTGTTCCTTTGCATCAGAACACAGCCAAGACCCAATTTCGATGCATCACAATACACAACAAAATCATCATCACCCTCAGGCAATGATAGAACAGGCGCATCGCAAAGCTTCTGCTTCAGGTGTTGAAAAGCTTCCTCTTGTTTGTTTCCCCAATAAAAGGGCATTTTCTTCTGAGTTAGAGCAGTTAGAGGAACTGCAATCTTCGAGAAGTTTTCTATGAAGCGGCGATAATAACCCGCTAGACCAAGAAAAGAACGAACTTCAGTAGGAGTAGTAGGTGTATCCCAATCCTTAATCGCACTGATCTTGGAGGGATCTACATGAATACCCCGTTCGTTGATAACATGCCCCAAAAATTGAACTTCTTTAAGCCAAAATTCGCACTTGGAGAATTTGGCGAAAAGTTGCTCTTTCTTTAGGAGTTCAAGGGTAAGACGAAGATGTTGCTCGTGATCAGCTTGCGTCTTAGAATAAATCAAGATGTCGTCAATAAAAACAATGACGAACTGATCCAAATAAGGTTTACAGACCCTATTCATTAAGTCCATGAAAACAGCAGGAGCATTAGTCAAACCGAATGGCATGACTGTGAATTCATAATGCCCATAACGAGTACGGAACGCTGTCTTCGGAATGTCTTCTTCTTGCACCCGAAGTTGATGATATCCAGATCGCAGATCAATCTTCGAAAAATAAGAAGCGCCCTGTAGTTGATCAAAGAGATCATCAATGCGAGGTAAAGGATATCGATTCTTGATGGTAAGTTTGTTAAGCTCACGATAATCGATACACATCCTAAAGGATCCATCCTTCTTCTTAACAAAAAGAACGGGAGCACCCCAAGGTGAAAAACTAGGACATATAAAACCTTTGTCAGAGAGCTCCTGAAGCTGTTTAGACAACTCTTGCATCTCGGATGGTGCAAGACGATATGGAGCTCTAGCAATGGGATTTGCACCAGGTACGAGATCAATGCGGAACTCGACTTGGCGTGCTGGAGGTAGACCAGGTAAATCTTCAGGGAATACTTCAGAATAATCCCGAACGATAGGAATATCTGAAATAGACTTACCCTTGCCTTTATCTTCTGTAACATGTGCTAAGAAAGCCACATAGTTCTTCTGCAGATACTTCCGAGCTTTAAAACAAGACATGAGTTTGAGACCACCGATAGGCTTCTCACCTTGAACCTGCAGAATCTCGTCTGTCGAAAGCGGCACACGAACAATCTTCTCAGAACAAACTATCTTTGCGTGATGCTTGGATAACCAATCCATTCCCACAATAACGTCGAAGCTTCCGAGTTGCATAGGCGCGAGGTCGATAGGAAAAAGATGGTCGTTAAGATTCAACTGGCAGTTGCGAAGAATAGAATTAAGAATAATGGGTTCACCACTAGCAACCTCTACTGTCAAAGATTTGCCTAGTTTCGTTCTAGACACTCGAAGCATTGGTTCAAAGGACAAAGACACGAAACTCTTATCGGCACCGGAATCGAAAAGAACAGATGCAGGCTGATTATTAATAAAGAACGTACCGTTCACCACATTATCGTCAGCCTGTGCCTCTTGGGCATTCATGTTAAAAACTCGGCCTCGAGCCGGAGCCTGAGCCTGATTCTGGTTCTGGTTCTGGTTCGCCAGTCTTGGGCACCGATTCCTATAGTGGGTCAGATCCCCACAATTGTAACAAGCACCTGGTGGGTATTGTGGTCGTGCAGCTTGACCCTGTTGCGGAGCAGCTTGTTGAGCCGGGTTCTGAACCGCGGGATTCTGAGCAGACCGACAAACATTGGCAAGATGGCCTGACTTCCCACAGTTAGTACAGAAACGGCATGGAAGTTGCGGCTGGTGGTGACTGTTGCATCTATTGCACAAAGGTGCATTCCCTGTATAGGGTTTCTTTGCTGGAAGCTGTGCGGGTTGGTTGGGAGCTGCCTGGTTAGCTTGGGCAGTAACAGCATAGATGGTGGTCATTCGTTCGTATCACAAAGCAAACAAACGACACACAGTGACTAATCAAAGTAAATGGGTCAAAAATAATGTATTAGCGAAGACATGCTCGCCTATAAGTGAACACTCACTCCAAGAATTCCCAGGTAAGCACAACTGGTCTCGCGTCTGGTTGAGATGTATACGAAGTGCTTGCCTAGACAGAAAACCCAGAATACAGGCATTCACCCTTCCAGTTTGCACCTGTTCACATTATTTAAAACCCAAAACGTTTGACGGGATTTTGAAAATTTGAAGGCACAAGGCCAAAAACCAATACTGAAAAGGGTTCAAAACCATATAACAGAGGGTTCAAAACCTTACAATTGAGGGTTCAAAACCTTGTAAAAATTTATTCAAAAACAGATGATTGTTTTTCAAAAATCGTTTCGGAAAAATTTTGGTTCCTTGTTTTGTTAATCACCTAAGGATAGGTGATGTACATGTTTTAAGATCTAAACACAAGATAACTTGTGTTAGGTTCCTAGAAAAGTTATAGTCTAGGTCAAAGCATTACTAATAACCTAATTCCCTATAACCATTGGCTCTGATACCAACTCTTCTGTCACACCCCGACCGCGTAAAACAACAAATCGCGGCGGAAACATCGGGGCGTGTTGCAACAGAATTAATTGTTTCATAACCATGGCATACAAAGTTGTATTTTATTTATAAACAAAGGTGTTACATTGTCTTAAACAGGAATTAAGGAGTTCAGAACATAATTAAACATAGTCTATCTTCTTTTAAAGTCTCTAAGGCACAGGTCCGCCCTAGTATCAAGATCAACATCTTACGGAAAAGCTCCTGAAAACACATGTGAAAATAGGTACGTCAGCATAAAAATGTCTGTGAGATACATAGGTTTGTGAAAATAGGATTCATGACTTATGTTTAAGAAAAATGTTTCGTCATGAACCTTGTAATTTGCTTTGTCTTGTAAATCATTTGAAAACAATAAGATCAAATGATATGTATTAGTAAATGTCAGGTTTAAATAAATAACCATGTAAAAATGTGTTTGTATAAGATAACTTGTTTGTAAATCAATGTCTTGTGAAAAATATGTTATTTGTATAAAATGTTCTATGTCTCAATATTGAAATGATTCAAATAACGTTACGACATGTAATACCATACAAACACTTATATATAGGAAGTACCAGCGGCGTATCCACCATGCTTGTATCATATTACACACGCATCGTTACTTAATCACTTAATCAAACAAAACCAACCAATGTAAGAAGTCTATGTTTAAACAAATTGTCAAATGTATTGAATAATATGTCAAGTGTAAATCATGTCAAATGTCTATGTCAATTATCCATGTCAAATGTCTATGTCAAATATCCATGTCAAATGTCTATGTCAAATATCCATGTCAAATGTCTATGTCAAATATCCATGTCAAATGTCTTTGTGTAAAATGTCTATGTCAAAATGTCATGTATGGCAAGTGAAATGTCTCAACTAAACCATATGCACAAAAACAAAGTATTGAAGTAAAACTTGGTTTAAATCAAAGTTATGTTTTGTGTAAATGCATGCAACTATTTAATATGAACATTTATGCGGTATTGTGAAAATGCATACATCCAAGCCTTGTGACTGTGGTGATAAACCCTTTAAACAAATTAAAGGTCTATCTGTCTTATATCATCGAATTCGGTCATTCCTTTCTGTCCCCTTTCCCTGGGATGTCCGGAACGGGAGTTGTCAATTCCTATGGTACCACTACCTACTAACGAACGGCGTAGCTAATGTTAATGAATGTATTGTCCCATGTAAACAAACCAAATGTCATACCAAAATGTAAGCATGTGAAAACAATGCACTAAGTATGTAATCAAATGAACATACATAGCGTGAAATGTCATGTAAAACGATGTACTAAGTAATGCACACAATGGGCACACCTAGCATGAAATGTCATGTAAAACGATGTACTAAGTAATGCACACAATGGGCACACCTAGCATAAAATGAAATGAAATCATGTACTATAATGTACTAACAAACATAACCGGTATATGATGTGAAAACAGGAAAGCATGAAAGTAACAAGTAGGCACATGTGTTCCACCCCAAAACAGTTTGGAAAACAGTAAAAGAGGGGTCTATGTACTCACTTGAGATTGCTCAGTTGTCTAAAGATAACCACCAAGTAATGCTATAGATCTCGGAATCAAACGGCACCTAATATAGGTAACTATGTTAATAACCGGACCTTAATCGGATGATTGGATAGAATGAGGTTTCGTAAACCAAACGAGTGTAGAGACTCGTGTCATTTGGTTTAACAAAGCCTACATGCTAAATGAAACTTAACATAATTGTTTACGACCCATTACGACCCGTTTAGGAAGCTTATGCTACTTTAACGTGTCGTGCGCGTGAAACGCGTTCGGACCGCCTAACTAGTCCTATGACAAGTGTTATATGCCTAAACATGTTACATAATCAGCTACGTGACAAAGGTTTAGGTTACATATGCTTAATTACCAATTATATATGAAAAAGGGTATTCTGGTAATTTACTTAAGGCATATAAACTACCTATCATACAACTACTTAAACGATGTGACCATAGGGTATAACCTCGGAAGGTTATTCCCTACCTACTATGGTCACCTAATGTATTTGGTCGGATCCTAATGATCGACCAAATGGGTCGGGTTCGAAGGTATAGGCGATTTATTAGATCGCCTACCCTACGACCCTAGACAACGTGGTAATCAGTAGGCATAGTCCCAAGGGACTATGACCATCGTGATTACAATCACGTTGCGAAGTTCAACCGAACTTCGCATTGACCATTACTGGTCAACGCTGAAAGTCAAACAAAGTTTGACTTTCTGACTCGAAAAGCAGTAAAAATAAGGAAAAGAACGAAAGAATACTTACGAAGGGTCCCCGAATGCTAAACTCGATTCGAAAATCTCAGGTATGAAACTAGTGTTTCAACTTAGAGTTTCTCAAATCAAATTTCTAGTGATTATGAATGAAACATATGGTGGGTATTTATAGTTTTTCCATATGGAATATTCCTAGAATATTCCTAGCATATTCCAAGCATATTCCTAGCATATACCTTAGCATATTCCAAGCATATACCTTAGCATATTCCAAGCATATACCTTAGCATATTCCAAGCATATGCCAAGCATATTCCTAGTATATGGCTAAGACGGGTATTTAACTGGGTACCGGGTATTTTATCTAGCGTTTAAATCCCGGTTTATGGCGTTCTAAATTATTTTTATTACTCTATAAAAATAAACTCGCCAAGTTATTACTGAAATAAATTTCAGTTGCCAGGACTGGCTGCGTTGTCTGCGTTTTGCAGTAGAAGCACTGTGTTGCGCAGAAACACACGGTACGCGCTTAAACTTTGAAAAATAACGTTTTTAGGCGTTTTAATTTATTTTTCAACACGGACCTGATTAAAATAAGATTTTAATCATAACAGAATATTTGTGGGATTTAAATATTGTCCGGTCGGTCACCAACGTTCGTTTGGTCGTACGATCGCGATGTTCGGTTAATTACGACGGAATGCGCATAAGCGCGAAAAACGATCCAAATTGCGCGACGAATGGATTTTTCTTATGCCAAACACTAAAATAAAATATTTTGGTGCTTACATAAATTTTTGGATGTCCGGATGTATTCAGAACGTATGTTATGCGCGAAAATGCAAACTTGTGCACTTTTTGACACTTTTAGTCCCTGAATGACCCAAAAGTTTATTTTAGCACACCGAACCCCTCAAAGCCTATTTCTAAGCTATGTAAAGGATATTTAAGGTGTGTTTAACTTATGGTTAGGTTCCGGAATGTTCGTTACAGTTCAAATTGACATACTTTCGCAGTTTGTCATATTTAGTCCCTGTAAGCGAATTAACTTGTTTTTGCCATACCAAAGCCTTTAAAACTTATTTCTAAGTTATGTAAAGGTTATTTAAGGTATGTTGAGTATATGTTGATGTTCCGGAGTATTTCTCGCATTAAACTGAGTACGTTTACGCACTAGTTTGCGTATAACTCTCCAGAAAGCGATGTAGAGTTTGAAATTGAACAAAAGTCAAAACATGAAAAATGTAAAACATAACAAAACAAACATTGTGATCAAATAACATTGTTTTATTGATAACATAACTGTTCATAGTGATTACAAGCACAGTTGTTACAGTCTCCCCTACTTGTGGAAATTTCGTCCCGAAATTTATTTAGAGGAAACTCGTGGAAAAAGATGCGGATATTTCGCTTTCATTTGATCTTCGCGTTCCCAAGTAAACTCGGGTCCACGTTTAGCTTCCCAGCGAACTTTGACCAAAGGAATGCGCTTGCGTTTAAGCCACTTGACTTCACGTTCCATGATTTCCACTGGCTTCTCAACAAATTTCAGTGTTTTGCCAACACGAATTTCGTCAAGCGGTATGGAGAAATTCTCATCAGCTGTACACTTCTTGAGATTGGACACGTGAAAAGTTGGATGAACATTTCCCAGTTCAGGAGGTAACTCAAGTCTGTAGGCTACCTTTCCGATTCTTTCGACGATCTTGAATGGTCCAACGTATCTAGGTGCAAGTTTTCCTTTCTTTCCAAATCTGATCACACCTTTCCAAGGTGAGACCTTAAGTAATACTCGATCACCGACTTGAAATTCCAAGGCTTTGCGTTTTGGGTCCGCGTAAATCTTCTGACGGTTTCTAGCTGCCTGAAGGTTATCACGAACTTTCTTGACCTTGTCAGTTGTCTCTAAAATGAGGGCAGGTCCAGTAAGTTGGGCCTCGCCAATCTCATTCCAGCAGACTGGTGAACGACATTTTCGACCATAGAGAGCTTCGAAAGGAGCCATTTTGATGCTAGTGTGATAACTGTTGTTGTAGGAGAATTCAATCAATTTAAGATGTGAATCCCAGCTACCACCAAAATCGATCACACAAGCTCTAAGCATATCCTCCAGAGTCTGGATTGTTCTCTCAGATTGACCATCCGTTTGCGGATGATAAGCTGTGCTCAGATTAAGTTGGGTCCCCATAGCAGATTGCATGGTTCTCCAAAAATGAGAAGTGAAACGAGCATCTCTGTCAGAAATGATGTTCAACGGAACACCATGTCGAGCTACAATTTCATCTACATAGATTTGAGCAAGTCTGTCAGCAGGAAAATCCTCACGGATTGGCAAGAAATGTGCTGACTTTGTAAGACGATCAACGACTACCCAGATGGCATCATGACCTTTCTTTGTGCGCGGGAGTTTGGTAACAAGATCCATAGTAATGTTTTCCCATTTCCAAACTGGGATCTCTGGTTGCTCCAATAAACCAGATGGACGCTGATGTTCAGCCTTTACCTTAAGACAAGTAAGGCATTTTGATACGTATAAGGCAATGTCTTTCTTCATACCAGACCACCAATAGTGAATACGAAGATCCTTATACATTTTATCTGAGCCCGGATGAATAGAATAACGAGACTTATGGGCTTCATCCATAAGCAAGGTACGAAGATCATCTAGGCTTGGGACCCACAAACGGTCCATGAAGTAATATGATCCATTGTCCTTCAGTTCCAGTGCAGGTGTTATGTGATAAGGAAATTCCTTATCCATCAATCCTTGTGAAACACAAGATTGTTGAGACTGAGAAATGCGTGCTTGGATATCGGATCGAGCTTGAATAACAGATTGAACACGTACACAATGAAGCTTAGTACGTTCCTTACGACTTAATGCATCAGCTACGACATTCGCCTTACCAGGATGGTAGCGAATTTCGCAGTCATAGTCGTTTAAAAGCTCAACCCAACGTCGCTGTCTCATGTTGAGTTCTTTCTGGTTGAAGATATGCTGAAGACTTTTGTGGTCAGTGAAAACCACACATTTTGTACCATACAAATAGTGTCTTCAGATCTTTAGAGCAAAGACTACTGCACCCAACTCAAGATCATGAGTGGTGTAGTTCTTCTCATGAATCTTCAACTGTCTCGATGCATAGGCTATGACTTTGTTCCTTTGCATCAGAACACAGCCAAGACCCAATTTCGATGCATCACAATACACAACAAAATCATCATCACCCTCAGGCAATGATAGAACAGGCGCATCGCAAAGCTTCTGCTTCAGGTGTTGAAAAGCTTCCTCTTGTTTGTTTCCCCAATAAAAGGGCATTTTCTTCTGAGTTAGAGCAGTTAGAGGAACTGCAATCTTCGAGAAGTTTTCTATGAAGCGGCGATAATAACCCGCTAGACCAAGAAAAGAACGAACTTCAGTAGGAGTAGTAGGTGTATCCCAATCCTTAATCGCACTGATCTTGGAGGGATCTACATGAATACCCCGTTCGTTGATAACATGCCCCAAAAATTGAACTTCTTTAAGCCAAAATTCGCACTTGGAGAATTTGGCGAAAAGTTGCTCTTTCTTTAGGAGTTCAAGGGTAAGACGAAGATGTTGCTCGTGATCAGCTTGCGTCTTAGAATAAATCAAGATGTCGTCAATAAAAACAATGACGAACTGATCCAAATAAGGTTTACAGACCCTATTCATTAAGTCCATGAAAACAGCAGGAGCATTAGTCAAACCGAATGGCATGACTGTGAATTCATAATGCCCATAACGAGTACGGAACGCTGTCTTCGGAATGTCTTCTTCTTGCACCCGAAGTTGATGATATCCAGATCGCAGATCAATCTTCGAAAAATAAGAAGCGCCCTGTAGTTGATCAAAGAGATCATCAATGCGAGGTAAAGGATATCGATTCTTGATGGTAAGTTTGTTAAGCTCACGATAATCGATACACATCCTAAAGGATCTATCCTTCTTCTTTACAAAAAGAACGGGAGCACCCCAAGGTGATAAACTAGGACATATAAAACCTTTGTCAGAGAGCTCCTGAAGCTGTTTAGACAACTCTTGCATCTCGGATGGTGCAAGACGATATGGAGCTCTAGCAATGGGATTTGCACCAGGTACGAGATCAATGCGGAACTCGACTTGGCGTGCTGGAGGTAGACCAGGTAAATCTTCAGGGAATACTTCAGAATAATCCCGAACGACAGGAATATCTGAAATAGACTTACCCTTGCCTTTATCTTCTGTAACATGTGCTAAGAAAGCCACATAGTTCTTCTGCAGATACTTCCGAGCTTTAAAACAAGACATGAGTTTGAGACCACCGATAGGCTTCTCACCTTGAACCTGCAGAATCTCGTCTGTCGAAAGCGGCACACGAACAATCTTCTCAGAACAAACTATCTTTGCATGATGCTTGGATAACCAATCCATTCCCACAATAACGTCGAAGCTTCCGAGTTGCATAGGCGCGAGGTCGATAGGAAAAAGATGGTCGTTAAGATTCAACTGGCAGTTGCGAAGAACAGAATTAAGAATAATGGGTTCACCACTAGCAACCTCTACTGTCAAAGATTTGCCTAGTTTCGTTCTAGACACTCGAAGCATTGGTTCAAAGGACAAAGACACGAAACTCTTATCGGCACCGGAATCGAAAAGAACAGATGCAGGCTGATTATTAATAAAGAACGTACCGTTCACCACATTATCGTCAGCCTGTGCCTCTTGGGCATTCATGTTAAAAACTCGGCCTCGAGCCGGATCCTGAGCCTGATTCTGGTTCTGGTTCTGGTTCGCCAGTCTTGGGCACCGATTCCTATAGTGGGTCAGATCCCCACAATTGTAACAAGCACCTGGTGGGTATTGTGGTCGTGCAGCTTGACCCTGTTGCGGAGCAGCTTGTTGAGCCGGGTTCTGAACCGCGGGATTCTGAGCAGACCGACAAACATTGGCAAGATGGCCTGACTTCCCACAGTTAGTACAGAAACGGCATGGAAGTTGCGGCTGGTGGTGACTGTTGCATCTATTGCACAAAGGTGCATTCCCTGTATAGGGTTTCTTTGCTGGAAGCTGTGCGGGTTGGTTGGGAGCTGCCTGGTTAGCTTGGGCAGTAACAGCATAGATGGTGGTCATTCGTTCGTATCACAAAGCAAACAAACGACACACAGTGACTAATCAAAGTAAATGGGTCAAAAATAATGTATTAGCGAAGACATGCTCGCCTATAAGTGAACACTCACTCCAAGAATTCCCAGGTAAGCACAACTGGTCTCGCGTCTGGTTGAGATGTATACGAAGTGCTTGCCTAGACAGAAAACCCAGAATACAGGCATTCACCCTTCCAGTTTGCACCTGTTCACATTATTTAAAACCCAAAACGTTTGACGGGATTTTGAAAATTTGAAGGCACAAGGCCAAAAACCAATACTGAAAAGGGTTCAAAACCATATAACAGAGGGTTCAAAACCTTACAATTGAGGGTTCAAAACCTTGTAAAAATTTATTCAAAAACAGATGATTGTTTTTCAAAAATCGTTTCGGAAAAATTTTGGTTCCTTGTTTTGTTAATCACCTAAGGATAGGTGATGTACATGTTTTAAGATCTAAACACAAGATAACTTGTGTTAGGTTCCTAGAAAAGTTATAGTCTAGGTCAAAGCATTACTAATAACCTAATTCCCTATAACCATTGGCTCTGATACCAACTCTTCTGTCACACCCCGACCGCGTAAAACAACAAATCGCGGCGGAAACATCGGGGCGTGTTGCAACAGAATTAATTGTTTCATAACCATGGCATACAAAGTTGTATTTTATTTATAAACAAAGGTGTTACATTGTCTTAAACAGGAATTAAGGAGTTCAGAACATAATTAAACATAGTCTATCTTCTTTTAAAGTCTCTAAGGCACAGGTCCGCCCTAGTATCAAGATCAACATCTTACGGAAAAGCTCCTGAAAACACATGTGAAAATAGGTACGTCAGCATAAAAATGCCTGTGAGATACATAGGTTTGTGAAAATAGGATTCATGACTTATGTTTAAGAAAAATGTTTCGTCATGAACCTTGTAATTTGCTTTGTCTTGTAAATCATTTGAAAACAATAAGATCAAATGATATGTATTAGTAAATGTCAGGTTTAAATAAATAACCATGTAAAAATGTGTTTGTATAAGATAACTTGTTTGTAAATCAATGTCTTGTGAAAAATATGTTATTTGTATAAAATGTTCTATGTCTCAATATTGAAATGATTCAAATAACGTTACGACATGTAATACCATACAAACACTTATATATAGGAAGTACCAGCGGCGTATCCACCATGCTTGTATCATATTACACACGCATCGTTACTTAATCACTTAATCAAACAAAACCAACCAATGTAAGAAGTCTATGTTTAAACAAATTGTCAAATGTATTGAATAATATGTCAAGTGTAAATCATGTCAAATGTCTATGTCAATTATCCATGTCAAATGTCTATGTCAAATATCCATGTCAAATGTCTATGTCAAATATCCATGTCAAATGTCTATGTCAAATATCCATGTCAAATGTCTTTGTGTAAAATGTCTATGTCAAAATGTCATGTATGGCAAGTGAAATGTCTCAACTAAACCATATGCACAAAAACAAAGTATTGAAGTAAAACTTGGTTTAAATCAAAGTTATGTTTTGTGTAAATGCATGCAACTATTTAATATGAACATTTATGCGGTATTGTGAAAATGCATACATCCAAGCCTTGTGACTGTGGTGATAAACCCTTTAAACAAATTAAAGGTCTATCTGTCTTATATCATCGAATTCGGTCATTCCTTTCTGTCCCCTTTCCCTGGGATGTCCGGAACGGGAGTTGTCAATTCCTATGGTACCACTACCTACTAACGAACGGCGGAGCTAATGTTAATGAATGTATTGTCCCATGTAAACAAACCAAATGTCATACCAAAATGTAAGCATGTGAAAACAATGCACTAAGTATGTAATCAAATGAACATACATAGCGTGAAATGTCATGTAAAACGATGTACTAAGTAATGGACACAATGGGCACACCTAGCATGAAATGTCATGTAAAACGATGTACTAAGTAATGCACACAATGGGCACACCTAGCATAAAATGAAATGAAATCATGTACTATAATGTACTAACAAACATAACCGGTATATGATGTGAAAACAGGAAAGCATGAAAGTAACAAGTAGGCACATGTGTTCCACCCCAAAACAGTTTGGAAAACAGTAAAAGAGGGGTCTATGTACTCACTTGAGATTGCTCAGTTGTCTAAAGATAACCACCAAGTAATGCTATAGATCTCGGAATCAAACGGCACCTAATATAGGTAACTATGTTAATAACCGGACCTTAATCGGATGATTGGATAGAATGAGGTTTCGTAAACCAAACGAGTGTAGAGACTCGTGTCATTTGGTTTAACAAAGCCTACATGCTAAATGAAACTTAACATAATTGTTTACGACCCATTACGACCCGTTTAGGAAGCTTATGCTGCTTTAACGTGTCGTGCGCGTGAAACGCGTTCGGACCGCCTAACTAGTCCTATGACAAGTGTTATATGCCTAAACATGTTACATAATCAGCTACGTGACAAAGGTTTAGGTTACATATGCTTAATTACCAATTATATATGAAAAAGGGTATTCTGGTAATTTACTTAAGGCATATAAACTACCTATCATACAACTACTTAAACGATGTGACCATAGGGTATAACCTCGGAAGGTTATTCCCTACCTACTATGGTCACCTAATGTATTTGGTCGGATCCTAATGATCGACCAAATGGGTCGGGTTCGAAGGTATAGGCGATTTATTAGATCGCCTACCCTACGACCCTAGACAACGTGGTAATCAGTAGGCATAGTCCCAAGGAACTATGACCATCGTGATTACAATCACGTTGCGAAGTTCAACCGAACTTCGCATTGACCATTACTGGTCAACGCTGAAAGTCAAACAAAGTTTGACTTTCTGACTCGAAAAGCAGTAAAAATAAGGAAAAGAACGAAAGAATACTTACGAAGGGTCCCCGAATGCTAAACTCGATTCGAAAATCTCAGGTATGAAACTAGTGTTTCAACTTAGAGTTTCTCAAATCAAATTTCTAGTGATTATGAATGAAACATATGGTGGGTATTTATAGTTTTTCCATATGGAATATTCCTAGAATATTCCTAGCATATTCCAAGCATATTTCTAGCATATAACTTAGCATATTCCAAGCATATACCTTAGCATATTCCAAGCATATACCTTAGCATATTCCTAGTATATGGCTAAGAAGGGTATTTAACTGGGTACCGGGTATTTTATCTAGCGTTTAAATCCCGGTTTATGGCGTTCTAAATTATTTTTATTACTCTATAAAAATAAACTCGCCAAGTTATTACTGAAATAAATTTCAGTTGCCAGGACTGGCTGCGTTGTCTGCGTTTTGCAGTAGAAGCACTGTGTTACGCAGAAACACACGGTACGCGCTTAAACTTTGAAAAATAACGTTTTTAGGCGTTTTAATTTATTTTTCAACACGGACCTGATTAAAATAAGATTTTAATCATAACAGAATATTTGTGGGATTTAAATATTGTCCGGTCGGTCACCAACGTTCGTTTGGTCGTACGATCGCGATGTTCGGTTAATTACGACGGAATGCGCATAAGCGCGAAAAACGATCCAAATTGCGCGACGAATGGATTTCTCTTATGCCAAACACTAAAATAAAATATTTTGGTGCTTACATAAATTTTTGGATGTCCGGATGTATTCAGAACGTATGTTATGCGCGAAAATGCAAACTTGTGCACTTTTTGACACTTTTAGTCCCTGAATGACCCAAAAGTTTATTTTAGCACACCGAACCCCTCAAAGCCTATTTCTAAGCTATGTAAAGGATATTTAAGGTGTGTTTAACTTATGGTTAGGTTCCGGAATGTTCGTTACAGTTCAAATTGACATACTTTCGCAGTTTGTCATATTTAGTCCCTGTAAGCGAATTAACTTGTTTTTGCCATACCAAAGCCTTTAAAACTTATTTCTAAGTTATGTAAAGGTTATTTAAGGTATGTTGAGTATATGTTGATGTTCCGGAGTATTTCTCGCATTAAACTGAGTACGTTTACGCACTAGTTTGCGTATAACTCTCCAGAAAGCGATGTAGAGTTTGAAATTGAACAAAAGTCAAAACATGAAAAATGTAAAACATAACAAAACAAACATTGTGATCAAATAACATTGTTTTATTGATAACATAACTGTTCATAGTGATTACAAGCACAGTTGTTACATATATAGTGTGCAAAATGACCAAATTTCCCTCAGCCAGTCGCACGGTCGTTCTCCGGAATGGAACGATCGTGCGTCACCGTGGTCGTTCAAACCTAGCAGCGTGTTCTCGGAAATGCACCGAGGGTGCAATCCACCGTTCCGGCTTCCTCGGAATCGCACGGTCGTACGACCCGAAGAACGATCGTGCATCAGGTGCAGATCAGAATTTTTCCGCAGAAGCCATTTTCAGCAGCTGTTTCGGCCGTTTTTCGCCGTTTTTTCGACACACCAACTGTTTTAACATTATTACAATACAGAACCTTCGCCCGGTACGTACGGAAACTAAACAAACAAAGGAAAACTACCTAACTAACCTAAATTACGCTAAAACTACCAAAACAAATAAAAGGACAATTTTGCCCTTATAGCGCCAAAGACGCTCCAGCTGCATTTTTGTCGGCGAGTCAGCAGCGTAGACTCATGCTAAATTTTTGTCGACGAGTCGATAGCAAGACTCAAAGCTAAAAACTAGAAAAACTACAAAAAAGACTAAACTACCCCTAAAGCGCAAAATACGCTCTTGCTACATTTTTGATCCGCGAGTCAGTAGCGTAGACTCTCTCCTCCCCACACTTATGATGTGTGCGGGGTTTGGAGTTCAATCACCTCCACCGCCGATTCTATCGGCCCGACAACGTATAACTTCAACCGGTGACCATTTACCTTAAATGCAACGCCATCCGCGTTCTCTACTGCAACAGTACCATACGGAAATACTCCTTAACCGTGTATGGTCCTGTCCAGCGTGAATGAAGCTTTCCAGGAAATAAGCGCAGCCTAGAATTGTACAGAAGAACAAGATCACCCGCTTGGAATTCTTTATGGTCCTTCAAGCGTTTGTCGTGAAGTTTCTTCGTGCGCTCTTTGTAGAGTACAGAGCTTTCGTAGGCTTGGTGCCGCAATTCTTCCAATTCATGAATTTGGAGAAACCGGGCTTCACCTCCGGTTTTTAGGTCCAAATTCGCGGTTTTCAATGCCCACATAGCCTTGTGCTCCAACTCAACCGGTAAATGGCACGCCTTTCCGTATACCAACCTATAGGGGGTGGTCCCTATAGGGGTCTTATAAGCTGTACGGAATGCCCATAAGGCCTCATCAAGCTTGTCCGACCACTCCTTTCGGTTCGCTCCAACCGACCGCTCAAGGATGCGCTTAAGCCCACGGTTCGTGACCTCCACCTGCCCGCTTGTCTGTGGATGATAGGGCGTGGACAAACGGTGATGCACACCGTATCGGGACAAAGCCTTTTCAAGCTGTGTATTACAAAAATGAGTCCCTCGGTCACTAATGAGCGCTTTCGGAGCGCCAAATCGGGCGAACAAACTCTTCAGAAACCTCACAACTGCTCTGGCGTCATTAGTGGGTAAGGCTTGCGCCTCCGCCCACTTTGATACATAGTCAACAGCCACGAGTATGTACTTGTTTCCACGTGAGGGGGGGAATGGTCCCATGAAGTCTATCCCCCAAACATCAAAGACTTCACATACCTGTATCCAGTTCTGGGGCATTTCGTCGCGTGCCGATATGTTCGTCGCCCTCTGACAAGCATCGCACGCCTTCACCCAACTCTGCGCGTCACGGAAAATGGTCGGCCAGTAAAACCCGGAATCCAACACCTTCTTCGCGGTGAAGTTGGCTCCGTGGTGGCCTCCGGTAGGTCCCTCATGACACTGGCGCAGAATGTCGGTCGCCTCAGACCCTGATACACACCTCCTAATCACCTGATCAGCACCCACCTTGAACAAGAAAGGGTCGTCCCATATGTAGTGCTTTAGATCTGAAAAGAATTTCCTCTTTTGCTGATGAGTCAACCCTTTAATCAAAATTCTACAAGCAAGGTAGTTCGCAAAGTCAGCGAACCATGGCGACTCATCACATATCTCAACACTCATCAAAGATTCGTGTGGGAACTTGTCATTGATGGAATCCCAACGCGAATCCTCGATGTCTCCGTGTTCTAACTGAGACAGATGGTCAGCCGCTACATTTAAAGCACCCTTTTTGTCTTGTATCTCGATATCAAACTCTTGTAGCAGCAGGATCCATCTGATTAGACGCGGTTTAGCGTCCTGCTTGCTAAAGAGGTATCTAATGGCTGCATGATCAGTGTATACAACAGTTTTCGAAAGCACTAGATACGATCTAAATTTATCGAATGCGAAGACGACCGCCAAGAGCTCTTTTTCAGTCGTGGTATAATGCTCTTGAGCGTCGTGGAGAGTTTTACTCGCATAGTAGATCGGATGGAAGTGCTTTTCCTTCTTTTGACCCAGAACGGCCCCTATAGCGTAATCACTCGCGTCGCACATGATTTCAAACGACAAACTCCAGTCCGGTGCGACTAAAATAGGGGCCTCTACCAACTTTTGCTTGAGGAGGTCAAAAACCCTCAAGCAATCATCTCCAAACACGAACGGAGCATCTTTCTCTAACAAACGAGTCATGGGTCTGGCGATTTTTGAAAAATCTTTGATGAATCGCCGATAGAACCCAGCATGACCGAGAAAGCTCCGTATAGCACGAACAGATGTGGGGGGCGGAAGTCGTGATATAACGTCGACTTTAGCTGGGTCGACTTCCATGCCCGCGTGAGAAATTTTGTGGCCCAAAACTATGCCCTCCTTCACCATGAAGTGGCATTTTTCCCAGTTCAGGACCAGATTGGTCTCCTCACACCTCTTCAACATTCTTTTCAAATTTTCCAGACATTGATCAAAGGAATCCCCAAATACCGAAAAATCGTCCATGAACACCTCCATGGAATCCTCAATCATGTCGTGGAAAATGGCGACCATACATCGCTGGAAAGTAGCCGGCGCATTACACAGCCCAAACGGCATACGCCGGTAGGAGAATGTACCGAAGGGACAGGTAAATGTGGTCTTCTCCTGGTCCTCGGGAGCGATAGGAATTTGAAAATAACCAGAGAACCCATCCAGAAAACAATAATATAACTTCCCTTACAGACGCTCCAACATTTGATCAATGAATGGAAGCGGGAAGTGGTCCTTGCGGGTGGCGTCATTGAGTTTGCGATAATCAATGCAAACCCGCCATCCAGTGACCGTCCTGGTTGGAATGAGCTCATTCCTATCGTTGGTGACCACAGTCATGCCCCCCTTTTTGGGCACTACCTGCACAGGGCTGACCCAAACAGAGTCGGAAATGGGATAGATCATACCAGCATCTAACAACTTAATCACTTCCTTTTTAATGACTTCTTGCATGTTCGGGTTCAGCCGCCTCTGGTGCTGCGCACACGGCTTGAACTAATCCTCCATAAGAATTTTATGTGTACAGAAGGAGGGATTTATACCTTTAATGTCCATGATTTTCCAAGCGATAGCTTTCTTATGAAGTTTCAAAACATTAAGCAGTCTGCTCTTTTCCTCTCCCGCCAAACCAGATGAAATAATGACAGGCAAATGGCGCTCCTTATCAAGAAACGCGTACTCTAGGTGCGGTGGGAGCTCTTTAAGCTCCAAGGTAGGAGGATCTTCCACTGAAGGCTTCGACTTCACTTCACTCTCGCGATCAATTTCTGTGAAACGATCCGGACTCTGGGGACTATCATCACCAATCTGATAGACTGGCTGCTCTAAATAGTGGCCCTCCTGCGTAATGCCATCTAAGTCCCCACACAACAGATGTGTGTCCGAATCTATCTCCTCGATCGTACCCTGGAAATGCGTGCTCACATAAGTGTCGACAATGTCAACATAATAGAGCGCGTCGTCCTGACTCAGAGGATGCTGCATAGAACGTTTAATGTCAAACGTCACATGCTCATCATCTACTCGGAGTGTGATCTCGCCCGCCGCCACATCCACAATCGTCCGGGCGGTATTCAAAAATGGGCGTCCGAGTATCAGAGGCACTCTCGAGTCCTCATCCATGTCCAGGATAACAAAATCCATGGGAAATACAAACTTGTCAATCTTAACAAGCATATTCTCTACAAACCCGCGTGGATACTTGACAGAACGATCTGCAAGTCGAATACTCATCCTCGTAGGTGACGGCTCACCTAGATCCAACTTTGTAAAAACCTTATAGGGCATAAGGTTTATACTCGCTCCTAGATCTGCTAACGCATTACTGACTGACAGATTGCCAATGAGGCAAGGAAGCGTGAAACTGCCTGGGTCGCCCATTTTTGTAGGCAGGCGATTCTGGAGAATAGCAGAGCAGCTTTCATTCATAACTACACAAGACATATCCTCGAGTTTTTGCTTGTTTGAGAGGATGTCTTTCAGAAACTTCGCATACTTTGGCATCTGTGCCAAAGCCTCAACAAACGGTATGTTTATATGCAATTGCTTAAACATCTCAAGAAACTTACCGTTTTGTTCATCCATCTTCTGCTTCTTCAACTTTCCTGGATAGGGCACTGGAGGCTTGTAACCTGTGACCGGCTCCTGGACTTGTGTTGTACTTGCTGGGCGGAGCCTGGCATGCACCTCATCCGGTGTGTCGGTCGGGACCGCTTCAGTGATCGGTGGTGAGTCCGATATGACGGGTCCGGTAGGTTTTCCACTCCTGGTCATCACCGCATTCACATCTCTATGCGGGTCCGGGTTTTTCTCAGTATTGCCCGGGAGACCACCCTGGGGTCTCTTTGACATCATCTGTGCCAGCTGACCAACCTGATTCTCAATGTTCTGAATCGAGGCCTTGTGGCTCCTCATTTCTCCCTCATGAGAGAGAAAACGATCCTCGCTCTGCTGATAGCGTTTTTCAGCTAGCTGATTCGCGCTCGAGGAGCTAGTAAGAAGCTGGGACATCATCTCCTCCAGCTTAGAACTAGACTGAGGGGCCTGCTGCTGGGAACTACTCCCAGAGCCCTGATTCTGATTCGGGTATGAACGCTGTTGGTAGGATTGGTTGTACTGCTGATAATGCTGACCCTGACCCTGATGCTGTTGCGCTGGAGCGCGCGGAGTGAATCCCGAAGGATTTTGATTGCCTGTGTTCGCACGCCACCCAAAATTTGGGTGATTTCTCCAACCGGGATTGTAAGTGTTACTGTAAGGGTTGTTTTGCGGCCTAACTTGATTACCCACGAAATCTACTTCTTCATGGCCCTCGTATCCGACTCCCTGAAAACATGCCCCAGGCTCGTGTGATACACCACACTGGTCACAACCCGAGCCCGCATGCGCAATCATCTGGGACTTGTCGAATCTCGATGCGAGAGCCGAGATTTGTGCAGTAATAGCTGTATAGTCGTCAACAGCATGCACTCCTGCGCGGGATCCTGATGATGATGATGTAGCCCGACTTCTATCTCCTTCGCGGTGAGAGCTAGACTTCAACGCAGCCTTTTCAATGATATCGTAAGCCTCATTGGGCGTCTTTGTCCCCAAATCGCCTCCTGCATTCATATCTAAACGCTCCTGCGTATTGTAGCTCAGCCCCTGATAGAATGTCAAGACTAACTGTCTCTTGGTGAACCCGTGATGTGGAACATCAAGTAACAGATCCTTGAATCTCTCCCATGCTGCATGCAATGACTCACCCTCATCCTGACGAAAGGTCACTACTCGGTTCCTTAGCTTGGTTGTCTTCTCGGGTGGAAAGTACTTTTTCATAAATAGCTCCGCCAACCCATTCCAGGTCCTGATGGACCCAGCTGGCAGTGACATAAGCCATGCTCTGGCTTTGTCACGCAGTGAGAAAGGAAACAACCGTAACCGAACGGCATCCTCCGAAACATCCCGCATTTTAAACGTGGAACACACTTCGAGAAAAGCTGCAATATGTCGTCCGGGATCCTCATGTTCGCGTCCGTCGAACTGCACCGAATTCTGCACCATATTAATTATACTAGATTTTTGATGCAGGGCATATCTTTTATTTATTTAAAATTCAAATTTCCTATTTTATCTTTTTACTTGTTTAGTATAAGTAGGGTATTTAGGGTTTATTGTTTTTTAGTTTTTGGTTGATTATTAAATAAAAAGAACTATGTTCTTTGAACGTTTGGTTCGTTTATCAGTCTTTGTTTAATCAATTGTTCTTGAGCCATTTGATTGCACGCGAAACTGCATCAGGTGGTATCAGAGCTTTGGTTTTCAAATGGCTCAACGTGAAGGCGAATGTTTTCTTGTTCGAAGAGTCGCCGACCGAGGCATCGACAAGAACATTGGTGATTCATGTGTTCGTGGAAATCGATTAAACTGTGACCGTAGATCCGCCGACCGAGGCAACGAGATCAGAAACCGTGATCCACGGGATATTATTAAGATCGAACGACTCCGACAGCGAGTCCGAGATCTTGAGGAGATCAAACGGCTCCGACAACGGGTCCGAGATCTTGAAGAGATCAATCGACGCCGTCAACGAGTCCGGGATCTTGAATCACAACGGGATATGCGCAACGTAGAAACCAAGTCAGTTGCCTTCGTCTGGGACAAAGGAAACGATGAGGAGGAGAATCTGTTCCGCTATCCCCAACCCTGGTTCTTTGAACCAAACTATCCGGAGGGTATGTTGGAAGATGAACCCATGTTTGACGAAGATGAAATTGAGGTGGACGAAGAAGAATACTGGTGGGCGCAACAAGCTATTAACGGATTTGCCAATCGTGAAGACGAAGAAGAGGAGGTCATCAACCAGCATGAAAATTCATCAGTTTCTGGTACGTTTGATTCGTTTCATAAAACTACTTGTGTATCGGATCAGTGTGAGAAAGATAAAATAATGGGTTTAAATAGAAGACCACTGAACCGGGAGTTGCCGGAGTATGTACAAGTGTCGGTCGGAAATTTTGATGAATTTTTGGAGGCCCCTTCAGTGGTTAATAGTGGTAGTACGGTGACAACCGGTGGCGATGAGTTTTTCAGACGGGATGCAACGGTTTTGGGAGTTCCAACTTTTGAGCCTATGGTTATGGAGGAATTGCTAATTTTTGGATCTATCAATTTCAAAATTCGAATTAAAGATGACATCGGAGTTTCCGAATATCCGAATAAACCTACCGATTGCAGTGATAAGAATTCTTTATTTCAAAATGATGGTGCTGCATGTGAAAAGCCATTCATTTGTGGACTGCATGAAAAAGGTCATCAGACTTTAAATTTGGTGATGGGGTCTCATGCAAATAATGATAAAGTGGACAACGGCTTATTTTTGATTGTATTTTTTGCTAACAACAATCGTCTAGTAGATTGTGGGCCACAAGATCAGATGGTAAGAAACGATTGCGAAGGGCCCATTACTACTACTTTTGTTGAGATTAATTCACTGACTTCAAAAATTGCCACAATAAATTGTTTAGTTGGAGTTGAATTGGTTGAGCGGGCCAAATCTATAGCGAACAACAAACATCACGATGTTCCCTTTGATCCAGGTGGTACAAGTGTGGAGTCGGGCGAAACGATTCGTAAAGTTGAGCTGTTTAGGTGGGTCGTGGTGATATTAAATCGGAATCGGGTTGATGTTCCCTTTGATCCGGGTGGCTTTGGTTCGAAGACAAAACTCGAGGACGAGTTTTTTTTTGAAGAGGGGGAGTATGATGCAGGGCATATCTTTTATTTATTTAAAATTCAAATTTCCTATTTTATCTTTTTACTTGTTTAGTATAAGTAGGGTATTTAGGGTTTATTGTTTTTCAGTTTTTGGTTGATTATTAAATAAAAAGAACTATGTTCTTTGAACGTTTGGTTCGTTTATCAGTCTTTGTTTAATCAATTGTTCTTGAGCCATTTGATTGCACGCGAAACTGCATCAATTTTATTTCAAAATTAGGTGCATCAATAGTAGGCCTAAGGATACTCGGCTCCAGGCTGGTTAGACTCATTCAACGGTTGATTATCGTCTGCCATGGTTATGTTTCCTCCTGAGCCCTCGGCTTCAGTAGGTACCACCGAATCCGGCCCGCCAGATGCGAGCAATAGCCCAACCGCACGCCCTTTCGCGCGAAGACGCCTCCGAAGATCACGTTCGGGTTCGTCAGACGGTTCAACACGTTCTGGAGCGGGGGTCGAGAACATCAACCTGCAAACGAAAATTCGACACGGTGAATATTTTATTAATTAAATAATGCTGTTTTTTTTTCAGCTGAATAGAAGCAGAAAATTATTATAAATGGGCTGAAAATTTTATAAAAATCCGAAAAATAGCCCGAAATTTTATAAAAATTCAACAAAATAAATAAATGAATCGACTAATACAAAAATGGCTTTAGGGTGCCGAAAACCCAAAGAATAAATGTATAAATGAATCCGGATCACAATAAATAAATGAAACAAAAATAACGCAAAAAATGAATAAATCGAATAAAACAAGAAATATTAACAAATAAATGAACAAATAAAGAATCATGAAATTATTCACAAAAATAAACAAGTATATACGCCGATAACAAAATGACTCGGGTCGTTCCTAAAACTCGCCACTTCCCCGGCAACGGCGCCAAAAACTTGACGTGTGCGTATATATACATAATATTTTGCAATGAATTACACACGATTGGGTTTTAAATTTATAAAAGTGATTATTACTTTTACATCAAAACACACACGAAAGAGGCAACTGTACCCCGCCATATATGTAATAAAGTATCAGTAAAAACCAAGTATCGATCCAAGGAAATGGGCGGAGAATTTGTACTAGACCTTTGTCACTAAACTACCGGTAAAAACATAGGTTTTGTGATTTTAAACTAAACTAAAGTAAACATAACCAAATACATAATAAAAACATAGTAGAAAGTAGATAAAAAGCCTTGCTAAATACACAACCACAACATGTCAACTAAGTCAACTTTGGCACTAGAAGCATTCGGTCAATTTTCCAATTTAAGACAATTAGTATCCCTTTCGGGAATCCTAGCATGACAATCATTCGGAAAGTTAAAACGATAGACACACTTTAACCACCTAAAATTGTTCTTTAACGTGCAATTGATAAATGTCTATGAAAATCTCTTAAAAATAAGTTAGGCAGCCGTTAGGATTATTCTAACCTCACTTAAACAAGGAAAGCGACATCGATAAACACAATGCAACCACCGAGATAAGCATAAACTAGATTAAATCACAACCGAGTTCATTTTACAAATCTTACACAATAATTCACCAAGATAGCAATTTTTGTCACACCCCGACCGCGTAAACCAACAAATCGCGGCGGAAACATCGGGGCGTGTTGCGACAGAATTAATTGTCTCATAACCATGGCATACAAAGTTTTATTTATTTATTAAACAAGGGTGTTTCATTGTTTCAAACAGGTAATTAAAGAGTTCAGAACATAATTAAACATAGTCTATCTTCTTTTAAAGTTTCTAAGGCACAGGTCCGCCCTAGTATCGTGATCAACATCCTATGGAAAAGCACCTGAAAACACATGTGAAAATAGGTACGTCAGCATAAAAATGCCTGTGAGATACATAGGTTTGTGAAAATAAGATTCATGACTTGTATTTGAGAAAATGTTTAGTCATGAACCTTGTTATTTGCTTTGACTTGTAAATCATTTGAAAACAATAAGATCAGATGATATGTATAAGTAAATGTCAGATTAAATAAATAACCATGTAAAAATGTGTTTGTATAAGATAAGTTGTTTGTAAATTAATGTCTTGTGAAAAGTATGTTATTTGTATAAAATGTTCTATGTCTCAAACTGAAATGATTCAAATAACGTTACGCCATGTAATACCATACAAACACTTATATATAGGAAGTACCAGCGGCGTATCCACCATGCTTGTATCATATTACACACGCATCGTTAACTTAATCACTTAATCAAACCAAACCGATGTAAGAAGTCTATGTTTAAACCATATTGTCAAATGTATTGAATAATATGTCAAAGTGTTTATGTCAAGATGTAAATCATGTCAAATGTCTATGTCAAATATCCATGTCAAATGTCTATGTCAAATATCCATGTCAAATGTCTATGTCAAAATATCCATGTCAAATGTCTATGTCAAAATGTCATGTATGGCAAGTGAAATGTCTCAACTAAACCATATGCACAAAAACAAAGTATTGAAGTAAAACTTGGTTTAAATCAAAACTATGTTTTGTGTAAATGCATGCAACTATTTAATATGAACATTTATGTGGTATTGTGTAAATGCATACATCCAAGCCTGGCGACTGTGGTGATAAAACCCTTTAAACAAATTAAAGGTCTATCTGTCTTAATGTCAACGAATTCGGTCATTCCTTTCTGTCCCCTTACCCTGGGATGTCCGGAACGGGAGTTGTCAATTCCTATGGTACCACTACCTACTAACGAACGGCGTAGCTAATGTTAATGGATATATTGTCCCATGTAAACAAACCAAATGTCATAACAAAATGTGAGCATGTGAAAACAATGCACTAAGTATGTAATCAAATGAACATACATAGCGTGAAATGTCATGTAAAACGATGTACTAAGTAATGCACACAATGGGCATACCTAGCATGAAATGTCATGTAAAACGATGTACTAAGTAATGCACACAATGGGCATACCTAGCATGAAATGTCATATAAAACGATGTACTAAGTAATGCACACAATGGGCATACCTAGCATGAAATGTCATGTAAAACGATGTACTAAGTAATGCACACAATGGGCATACCTAGCATGAAGTGTAATGTAAAACAATGTATCAAGTAATGCACACAATGGGCACACCTAGCATAAGATGTAATGAAATCATGTACTATAATGTACTAACGAACATAGCAGTATATGATGTGAAAACAGGAAAGCATAAAAGTAACAAGTAGGCACATGTGTTCCACCCCAAAACAGTTTGAAAAACAGTAAAAGAGGGGTCTATGTACTCACTTGAGATTGCTCAGTTGTCAAAAGATAACCACCAAGTAATGCTATAGATCTCGGAATCAAACGGCACCTAATATAGGTAACTATGTTAATAAACCGGACCTAAATCGGAAGATTGGATAGAATGAGGTTTCGTAAACCAAACGAGTGTAGAGACTCGTGTCATTTGGTTTAACAAAGCCTACATACTAAATGAAACTTAACATAATTGTTTACGACCCATTACGACCCGTTTAGGAAGCTTATGCTACTTTAACGCGTCGTGCGCGTGAAACGCGTTCGGACCGCCTAACTAGTCCTATGACAAGTATTATATGCCTAAACATGTTACATAATCAGTTACGTGACAAAAGTTTAGGTTACATATGCTAAATTACCAATTATGTATGAAAAGGGTATTTTGGTAATTTACCTAAGGCATATAAACTACCTATCATACAACTACTTAAACGTCGTGACCATAAGGTATAACCTTGGAAGGTTATTCCCTACACTATGGTCACCTAATGTGTTTGGTCGGATCCTAATGATCGACCAAACTGGGTCGGGTTCGAGGTATAAGCGATTTATTAGATCGCTTACTCTACGACCCTAGACAACGTGGTAATCAGTAGGCATAGTCCCAAGGGACTATGACCATCGTGATTACAATCACGTTGCGAAGTTCAAACGAACTTCGCATTGACCATTACTGGTCAACGCTGAAAGTCAAACAAAGTTTGACTTTCTGACTCGAAAAGCAGTAAAAATAAGGAAAAGAACGAAAGAATACTTACGAAGGGTCCCCGAATGCTAACCCAGATCAAAATAGCTCAGGTATGAAACGAAGGTTCCAACTTAGAGCTTTCTTAATCAGATTTGTGGGTTTTGGGGTTGTGGGTGGATGGGTATTTATAGAAAAGGTAGAGCCGTTAGGATCGTTTCTTGGAAAAGGGGAAAAGATCTAGTCCGTACACTTGTTGCAAGGTTATGGAAGCTTAATTCCATCCTTATCTAGTGACTAAGCAAGTGAAAGCATGTGGTTAAGGATTTAAGTGGCTGCAACTTGTGATAAAAACACTGAATCTGGTCCAGATAGGGGCTCGCGTGACGCTAAGGACCCTCGCGTCACGCTAGGCCCCTGTTTTGGCAGATTTTGCAGAAATGGTCCCTGCACTTTGTTTAAGCGATTTTTGATGCGTTTGAACCCCGTTAACCTCATTTCAAGGCTCTAAAATGAAGTTAAAGTATAGGGAACTCAAAAAATACTCAAAAATATGCCGGATGATGGTTCGTTTGGTCGTACGAACGCGATGTTCGCTTAATTACGACGGAATGCGCATAAGCGCGAAAAACGATCCAAATGACGCAACGAATGGATTTTTCTTAAGGCGAACACTAAAATATAATGTAGTCATGCTTACATAAATTTTTGGATGTCCAGATGTATTCAGAACGTAAGTTATGCGCGAAAATGCAAACTTGTGCACTTTTTGACACTTTTAGTCCCTGAATGACCCAAAAGTTTATTTTAGCACACCGAACCCCTCAAAGCCTATTTCTAAGCTATGTAAAGGATATTTAAGGTGTGTTTAACTTATGGTTATGTTCCGGAATGTTCGTTACAGTTCAAATTGACATACTTTCGCAGTTTGTCATATTTAGTCCCTGTAAGCGAATTAACTTGTTTTTGCCATACCAAAGCCTTCAAAACTTATTTCTAAGTTATGTAAAGGTTATTTAAGGTATGTTGAGTATATGTTGATGTTCCCGGAGTATTTCTCGCATTAAACTGAGTACGTTTACGCACTAGTTTGCGTATAACTCTCCAGAAAGTGATGTAGAGTTTGAAATTACATAAAAGTCAAAACATGAAAAATGTATAACATAACAAAACAAACATTGGGATCAAATAACATTAATTTATTGATAACAGAACTGTTCATAGTGATTACAAGCACAGTTGTTTAAGCCACGTTTAGCTTCCCAGCGAACTTTGACCAAAGGAATGCGCTTGCGTTTAAGCCACTTGACTTCACGTTCCATGATTTCCACTGGTCTCTCAACAAATTTCAGTGTTTTGCCAACACGAATTTCGTCAAGCGGTATGGAGAAGTTCTCATCAGCTGTACACTTCTTGAGATTGGACACGTGAAAAGTTGGATGAACATTTCCTAGTTCAGGAGGTAACTCAAGTCTGTAGGCTACCTTTCCGATTCTTTCGACGATCTTGAATGGTCCAACGTATCTAGGTGCAAGTTTTCCTTTATTTCCAAATCTGATCACACCTTTCCAAGGTGAGACCTTAAGTAATACTCGATCACCGACTTGAAATTCCAAGGCTTTGCGTTTTGGATCCGCGTAAATCTTCTGACGGCTTCTAGCTGCCTGAAGGTTATCACGAACCTTCTTGACCTTGTCAGTTGTCTCTAAAATGAGGGCAGGTCCAGTAAGTTGAGCCTCGCCAATCTCATTCCAGCAGACTGGCGAACGACATTTTCGACCATAGAGAGCTTCGAAAGGAGCCATTTTGATGCTAGTGTGATAACTGTTGTTGTAGGAGAATTCAATCAATTTCAGATGTGAATCCCAGCTACCACCAAAATCGATCACACAAGCTCTTAGCATATCCTCCAGTGTCTGGATTGTTCTCTCAGATTGACCATCTGTTTGCGGATGATAAGCTGTGCTCAGATTAAGTTGGGTCCCCATAGCAGATTGCATGGTTCTCCAAAAATGAGAAGTGAAACGAGCATCTCTGTCAGAAATGATGTTCAAAGGAACACCATGTCGAGCTACAATTTCATCTACATAGATTTGAGCAAGTCTGTCAGTAGGAAAATCCTCGCGGATTGGCAAGAAATGTGCTGACTTTGTAAGACGATCAACGACTACCCAGATGGCATCATGACCTTTCTTTGTGCGCGGGAGTTTGGTAACAAGATCCATAGTAATGTTTTCCCATTTCCAAACTGGGATCTCTGGTTGCTCCAATAATCCCGAAGGACGCTGATGTTCAGCCTTAACCTTTAGACAAGTAAGGCATTTGGATACGTATAAGGCAATGTCTTTCTTCATACCAGGCCACCAATAGTGAATACGAAGATCCTTATACATTTTATCTGAGCCCGGATGAATAGAATAACGAGACTTATGGGCTTCATCCATAAGCAAGGTACGAAGATCATCCTGGCTTGGGACCCACAAACGGTCCATGAAGTAATATGATCCATTGTCCTTCAGTTCCAGTGCAGGTGTTATGTGATAAGGAAATTCCTTATCCATCAATCCTTGTGAAACACAAGATTGTTGAGCCTGAGAAATGCGTGCTTGAATATCGGATCGAGCTTGAATGACAGATTGAACACGTACACAATGAAGCTTAGTACGTTCCTTACGACTCAATGCATCGGCCACGACATTCGCCTTACCAGGATGGTAGCGAATTTCACAGTCGTAGTCGTTTAAAAGCTCAACCCAACGTCGTTGCCTCATGTTGAGTTCTTTCTGATTGAAGATATGCTGAAGACTTTTGTGGTCAGTGAAAACCACACATTTTGTACCATACAAATAGTGTCTCCAGATTTTGAGAGCAAAGACAACTGCACCCAACTCAAGATCATGAGTGGTGTAGTTCTTCTCATGTATCTTCAATTGCCTCGATGCATAGGCTATGACTTTGTTCCTTTGCATCAGAACACAGCCAAGACCCAATTTAGATGCATCGCAATACACGACAAAATCATCATCACCCTCAGGCAATGATAGAACAGGCGCATCGCAAAGCTTCTGCTTCAAGTGTTGAAAAGCTTCCTCTTGTTTGTATCCCCAATAAAAGGGCATTTTCTTCTGAGTTAGAGCAGTTAGAGGAACTGCAATCTTAGAGAAGTTTTCAATGAAGCGGCGATAATAACCCGCTAGACCAAGAAAAGAACGAACTTCAGTAGGAGTAGTAGGTGTATCCCAATCCTTAATCGCGCTGATCTTGGAGGGATCTACATGAACACCTCATTCGTTGATAATGTGTCCCAAAAATTGAACTTCTTTAAGCCAAAATTCGCACTTGGAGAATTTGGCGAAAAGTTGCTCTTTCTTCAGGAGTTCCAGAGTAAGACGAAGATGTTGCTCGTGATCAGCTCGTGTCTTAGAGTAAATCAAGATGTCATCGATAAAAACAATGACGAACTGATCCAAATAAGGTTTGCAGACCCTATTCATTAAGTCCATGAAAATAGCAGGAGCATTAGTCAAACCGAATGGCATGACTGTGAATTCATAATGCCCATAACGAGTACGGAATGTTGTCTTCGGAATGTCTTCTTCTTGCACCCGAAGTTGATGATATCCAGATCGCAGATCAATCTTAGAAAAATAAGAAGCACCTTGTAACTGATCAAAGAGATCATCAATGCGAGGTAAAGGATATCGATTCTTGATGGTAAGTTTGTTAAGCTCACGATAATCGATACACATCCTAAAGGATCCATCCTTCTTCTTTACAAAAAGAACGGGAGCACCCCAAGGTGAAAAACTAGGACGTATAAAACCTTTGTCAGAGAGCTCCTGAAGCTGCTTAGACAACTCTTGCATCTCAGACGGGGCAAGACGATATGGAGCTCTGGCTATGGGATTTGCACCAGGTACGAGATCAATACGGAACTCGACTTGGCGTGCTGGAGGTAGACCAGGTAAATCTTCAGGGAATACTTCAGAATAATCCCGAACGACAGGAATATCTGAAATAGACTTACCCTTGCCTTTATCTTCTGTAACATGTGCTAAGAAAGCCACATAGTTCTTCTGCAGATACTTCCGAGCTTTAAAACAAGACATGAGTTTGAGACCACCGATAGGCTTCTCACCTTGAACCTGCAGAATCTCGTCTGTCGAAAGCGGCACACGAACAATCTTCTCAGAACAAACTATCTCTGCGTGATGCTTGGATAACCAATCCATTCCCACAATAACGTCGAAGCTTCCGAGTTGCATAGGCACGAGGTCAATAGGAAAAAGATGGTCGTTTAGATTCAACTGGCAGTTGTGAAGAACAGAATCAAGAATAATGGGTTCACCACTAGCAACCTCTACTGTCAAAGATTTGCCTAGTTTCGTTCTAGACACGCGAAGCATTTGCTCAAAAGACAAAGACACGAAACTCTTATCGGCACCGGAATCGAAAAGAACAGACGCAGGCTGATTATTAATAAAGAACGTACCGTTCACCACATTATCGTCAGCCTGTGCCTCTTGGGCATTCATGTTAAAAACTCGGCCTCGAGCCGGAGCCGGATTCTGGTTCTGGTTCTGGTTCTGGTTCTGGTTGGCTAGCCTTGGACACCGGTTCCTGTAGTGGGTCAGATCCCCACAATTGTAACAAGCACCTGGTGGGTATTGTGGTCGTGCAGCTTGACCCTGTTGCGGAGCAGCTTGTTGAGCCGGATTCTGAACCGCGGGATTCTGAGCAGATCGACAAAAATTGGCGAGATGGCCTGATTTCCCACAGTTAGTACAGAAACGGCATGGAAGTTGCGGCTGGTGGTGACTGTTGCATCTATTGCACAAAGGTGCATTCCCTGAATAAGGTCTCTTCGCTAGAGGCTGTGTAGGTTGGTTGAGAGCTGCCTGATTAGCTTGGGCAGTGATAGCAAAATTTTGAGAAGCCTTACGCTTCTTTGACCTCTTCGAAGAACCAGAGTTCTTTCCATTCAAGTTTTGACCTTTCTTGCTATCTTCCTTGTCAGCCGACTGCTTCTTGCCCTTGTCACCCTTCCTGTGTAGCTTTCCCTTTCTAATCTGCGACTCAGTCAATGTCGCAGATAGCTCGATCGCCTGACGAAGGGTGGCAGGGTTACTACCAGTAAGAATGTCTTGTACCGAGTCGGGTAGGCCGTCGATGTATCTTTCGATAGCCTTGTCAAGTGGGGTAACCATAGTCGGGCAAAGCAAACTCAGCTCTTCAAACCGATCAGTATAAGCCCTGTGCTCACCACTATCTTGCTTCAAAACATCAAACTCCTTCTCCAACGCTCGCTGCTCATGACGAGGACAGAATTCCCTCATCATAAGGGCTCTAAGTTCAGCCCATGTCTGTGCGAGAGCAACTTCTGCACCCCGGTCTCTCATAACCCCGTTCCACCATGTCAAAGCCCTCTTCTGAAATACGCTCGAGGAGAACTCGACCTTGCGATTATCCGGACACTGCACATGGCGAAAAGTATTCTCTATACTCTCGAACCACTGAAGAAGCCCAGTCGCTCCCTCAGAACCACTAAACTTGAGTGGTTTAGCCTGGTTAAAATCCTTGTATTTGCATGGAACATTGTTGTTGTTGTTGTTGGCCTGGTTCCATTGAGCAAAGAGATTTGGAAATTGAGCAGCCATCTGCTGCGCAATAATTTCTGCCAGCTCGGCAGTTGCTATCTGATTCTCGCGTCGAGGAGGCATTCTAAAAGAGGAAAACATGAAAAGAACGAGTGAGATGATTGGATGAAAAGAATGAGATGAAACAAAATCAACAAAAGCAAAGATGGTGGTCATTCGTCCGTATCACAGAGCAAACAAACAACACACAGCGACTAATCAAAGTAAATGGGTCAAAAATAATGTATAATGAAGACATGCTCGCCTATAAGTGAACACTCACTCCAATAATTCCCAGGTAAGCACAACTGGTCTCGCGTCTGGTTGAGACGTATACGAAGTGCTTGCCTAGACAGAAAACCCAGAATACAGGCATTCACCCTTCCAGTTTGCACATGTTCACATTATTTAAAACCCAAAACGTTTGACGGGATTTTGAAAATTAGAAGGCACAAGGCCAAAAACTAATACTGAAAAGGGTTCAAAACCATAAAACAGAGGGTTCAAAACCTTACAATTGAGGGTTCAAAACCTTGTAAAAATTTATTCAAAAACAGATGATTGTTTTTCAAAAATCGTTTCAGAAAAATTTTGGTTCCTTGTTTTGTTAATCACCTAAGGATAGGTGATGTACATGTTTTAAGATCTAAACACAAGATAACTTGTGTTAGGGTCCTAGAAAAGTTATAGTCTAGGTCAAAGCATTACTAATAACCTAGTTCCCTATAACCATTGGCTCTGATACCAACTCTTCTGTCACACCCCGACCGCGTAAAACAACAAATCGCGGCGGAAACATCGGGGCGTGTTGCGACAGAATTAATTGTCTCATAACCATGGCATACAAAGTTTTATTTATTTATTAAACAAGGGTGTTTCATTGTTTCAAACAGGTAATTAAAGAGTTCAGAACATAATTAAACATAGTCTATCTTCTTTTAAAGTTTCTAAGGCACAGGTCCGCCCTAGTATCGTGATCAACATCCTATGGAAAAGCACCTGAAAACACATGTGAAAATAGGTACGTCAGCATAAAAATGCCTGTGAGATACATAGGTTTGTGAAAATAAGATTCATGACTTGTATTTGAGAAAATGTTTAGTCATGAACCTTGTTATTTGCTTTGACTTGTAAATCATTTGAAAACAATAAGATCAGATGATATGTATAAGTAAATGTCAGATTAAATAAATAACCATGTAAAAATGTGTTTGTATAAGATAAGTTGTTTGTAAATTAATGTCTTGTGAAAAGTATGTTATTTGTATAAAATGTTCTATGTCTCAAACTGAAATGATTCAAATAACGTTACGCCATGTAATACCATACAAACACTTATATATAGGAAGTACCAGCGGCGTATCCACCATGCTTGTATCATATTACACACGCATCGTTAACTTAATCACTTAATCAAACCAAACCGATGTAAGAAGTCTATGTTTAAACCATATTGTCAAATGTATTGAATAATATGTCAAAGTGTTTATGTCAAGATGTAAATCATGTCAAATGTCTATGTCAAATATCCATGTCAAATGTCTATGTCAAATATCCATGTCAAATGTCTATGTCAAAATATCCATGTCAAATGTCTATGTCAAAATGTCATGTATGGCAAGTGAAATGTCTCAACTAAACCATATGCACAAAAACAAAGTATTGAAGTAAAACTTGGTTTAAATCAAAACTATGTTTTGTGTAAATGCATGCAACTATTTAATATGAACATTTATGTGGTATTGTGTAAATGCATACATCCAAGCCTAGCGACTGTGGTGATAAAACCCTTTAAACAAATTAAAGGTCTATCTGTCTTAATGTCAACGAATTCGGTCATTCCTTTCTGTCCCCTTACCCTGGGATGTCCGGAACGGGAGTTGTCAATTCCTATGGTACCACTACCTACTAACGAACGGCGTAGCTAATGTTAATGGATATATTGTCCCATGTAAACAAACCAAATGTCATAACAAAATGTGAGCATGTGAAAACAATGCACTAAGTATGTAATCAAATGAACATACATAGCGTGAAATGTCATGTAAAACGATGTACTAAGTAATGCACACAATGGGCATACCTAGCATGAAATGTCATGTAAAACGATGTACTAAGTAATGCACACAATGGGCATACCTAGCATGAAATGTCATATAAAACGATGTACTAAGTAATGCACACAATGGGCATACCTAGCATGAAATGTCATGTAAAACGATGTACTAAGTAATGCACACAATGGGCATACCTAGCATGAAGTGTAATGTAAAACAATGTACCAAGTAATGCACACAATGGGCACACCTAGCATAAGATGTAATGAAATCATGTACTATAATGTACTAACGAACATAGCAGTATATGATGTGAAAACAGGAAAGCATAAAAGTAACAAGTAGGCACATGTGTTCCACCCCAAAACAGTTTGAAAAACAGTAAAAGAGGGGTCTATGTACTCACTTGAGATTGCTCAGTTGTCAAAAGATAACCACCAAGTAATGCTATAGATCTCGGAATCAAACGGCACCTAATATAGGTAACTATGTTAATAAACCGGACCTAAATCGGAAGATTGGATAGAATGAGGTTTCGTAAACCAAACGAGTGTAGAGACTCGTGTCATTTGGTTTAACAAAGCCTACATACTAAATGAAACTTAACATAATTGTTTACGACCCATTACGACCCGTTTAGGAAGCTTATGCTACTTTAACGCGTCGTGCGCGTGAAACGCGTTCGGACCGCCTAACTAGTCCTATGACAAGTATTATATGCCTAAACATGTTACATAATCAGTTACGTGACAAAAGTTTAGGTTACATATGCTAAATTACCAATTATGTATGAAAAGGGTATTTTGGTAATTTACCTAAGGCATATAAACTACCTATCATACAACTACTTAAACGTCGTGACCATAAGGTATAACCTTGGAAGGTTATTCCCTACACTATGGTCACCTAATGTGTTTGGTCGGATCCTAATGATCGACCAAACTGGGTCGGGTTCGAGGTATAAGCGATTTATTAGATCGCTTACTCTACGACCCTAGACAACGTGGTAATCAGTAGGCATAGTCCCAAGGGACTATGACCATCGTGATTACAATCACGTTGCGAAGTTCAAACGAACTTCGCATTGACCATTACTGGTCAACGCTGAAAGTCAAACAAAGTTTGACTTTCTGACTCGAAAAGCAGTAAAAATAAGGAAAAGAACGAAAGAATACTTACGAAGGGTCCCCGAATGCTAACCCAGATCAAAATAGCTCAGGTATGAAACGAAGGTTCCAACTTAGAGCTTTCTTAATCAGATTTGTGGGTTTTGGGGTTGTGGGTGGATGGGTATTTATAGAAAAGGTAGAGCCGTTAGGATCGTTTCTTGGAAAAGGGGAAAAGATCTAGTCCGTACACTTGTTGCAAGGTTATGGAAGCTTAATTCCATCCTTATCTAGTGACTAAGCAAGTGAAAACATGTGGTTAAGGATTTAAGTGGCTGCAACTTGTGATAAAAACACTGAATCTGGTCCAGATAGGGGCTCGCGTGACGCTAAGGACCCTCGCGTCACGCTAGGCCCCTGTTTTGGCAGATTTTGCAGAAATGGTCCCTGCACTTTGTTTAAGCGATTTTCGATGCGTTTGAACCCCGTTAACCTCATTTCAAGGCTCTAAAATGAAGTTAAAGTATAGGGAACTCAAAACATACTCAAAAATATGCCAGATGATGGTTCGTTTGGTCGTACGAACGCGATGTTCGCTTAATTACGACGGAATGCGCATAAGCGCGAAAAACGATCCAAATGACGCAACGAATGGATTTTTCTTAAGGCGAACACTAAAATATAATGTAGTCATGCTTACATAAATTTTTGGATGTCCAGATGTATTCAGAACGTAAGTTATGCGCGAAAATGCAAACTTGTGCACTTTTTGACACTTTTAGTCCCTGAATGACCCAAAAGTTTATTTTAGCACACCGAACCCCTCAAAGCCTATTTCTAAGCTATGTAAAGGATATTTAAGGTGTGTTTAACTTATGGTTATGTTCCGGAATGTTCGTTACAGTTCAAATTGACATACTTTCGCAGTTTGTCATATTTAGTCCCTGTAAGCGAATTAACTTGTTTTTGCCATACCAAAGCCTTCAAAACTTATTTCTAAGTTATGTAAATGTTATTTAAGGTATGTTGAGTATATGTTGATGTTCCCGGAGTATTTCTCGCATTAAACTGAGTACGTTTACGCACTAGTTTGCGTATAACTCTCCAGAAAGTGATGTAGAGTTTGAAATTACATAAAAGTCAAAACATGAAAAATGTATAACATAACAAAACAAACATTGGGATCAAATAACATTAATTTATTGATAACAGAACTGTTCATAGTGATTACAAGCACAGTTGTTACAATTTTGGCCTAAATTACTAACTAAGCTAACAAATCATGGCAAGAATTCATAACGACACCATCTAACCCGTTTAGGTCCTTCCGTGACGGCAAGCTCTCTTGATTAACAATAATTACATTTTATTAAATCACTAACCATTTCTAGTATCATGATGCATACATTTAAACCAAGTTAAACTAGTTAACCAAATTCAAAGTTTACTAATACAAGATTAATTAAGCTTCATTTTTCAACTATCTTAACTAACCAAGCACCAATCATCCAACATAATTACTTATAATCAAGAATTCAATATCAATAACAAGGTTGCAAACTAATCATCAAAGATAAACATAGAAAATACTTCAAATGTCATTACAAACAAAGTTTAACAAACTAATGGTTATAATCTAGCAAGGGATTGTTGTGTTTTTGCCCAAAGGCTACAATAAAACATAAATCATAATCTAAGTACTTGAAAGATTAACAAAAACTTGGAAAGATTAGAAAATCAAACCATAAACAAGTACTAGACTAAGGATCCGGGTAGTAATCGAGCTAATTGGGATAATGTGGCTTGAATCCGGGTGAAAGCTAATGCCTCCGGAGCCTGCAAATCGCCTGAGAGCTCTCCAAAAATCCAGAATCTCGAGCAGAATGTTTCTGCTGTGTTTTTATACTTTTTTGCTGATGCACGGTCGTTCTCCCTGTGGAACGACCGTTCACTTTATTCAATTATTGGTCATGGGTCACCATACCGCATACGTCATCGGATCGTTGACCAGATCTGAAATGGCACGACCGTTCCCCATATGGAACGATCGTTCAGTTCCGAGCTTCATGTTGCACGCCAAGTCGCACCTACCGTTCAGTTCCGAGACTCTGTTGATTCACCGGAGATGCACGGTCGTTCCTCAGATAGAACGACCGTTCTTCACCTAGTCGCTTGTTTCCCTGGAACGCCCAGCCGCACCTACCGTTCATTGCTGAGATGATCAGCTTTGTCGGAGATGCACGACCGTGCATCAGGTGGAACGACTGTTCTACAGGCCCAGTTCAGAATCCTTAACAGAAAGTCCGCAGCTTTGTCGTTTTGTCCGGAAAGTCCTCGTTTTTGCTATTATCTTGTCTGGAATGCATTTTTAGGCCTGTAAACACAAATGTAGATAAATAAGTATCCGAACGACGGTTTTACGGCCAAAAACGCATAAAATAGGGGTAAAACGGGGGACTAAAATATGTGTAAATTAGAGTTTATCAGTACGTCAGCATAAAAATGTGTCACACCCCGACCACGTGTAACATACAAAACGTGGCGGAAACGTCGGGGAGTGTTGTAACAGAATTAATGTTTCATAACCATGGATACCAAAAGTGTTTCGTTTTATTAAACATTGAATAATTACATCGTCTGGAAATCTAAATACACAATTTAAACATAGTCTATCATTGTTATTGAGTCACTAAGGCCTTGTCCAGTCCTATGTGAGCAAGCATCCTATCAATCGATATCTTTCAACAATACCTGAAACATATGTGAAAACGAGGTCAGCAAAGAAATGCTGGCGAGTACATAGGTTTTGTGAAAATAAGATTCATGACTTCTATTTAAGAAAATGTTTAGTCATGAACCTTGTAATTTGCTTTGTCTTTGTAAATCATTTGAAAAATAATAAGTTTAGATGATATGTATAAATAAGAGAATAATGCATGATTATATGAATAACCATGTAAAATGAGTTTGTATAAGATAAGTTATTTGCAAATCAATGTCTTGTGAAAAGTATGTTACTTGTATAAAATGTTCTATGTCTCAAACTGAAATGATTTCAATAACGCTACAATATGTAATACCATACAAACACTTATATATAGGAAGTACCAGCGGCGTGTCCACCATGCTTGTATCATATTACACACGCCTCGTTACTTTAATCACTTACTCAAACCAAACCAACAATGTAAGATGTCTATGTTTAAACCAACTTCCAAATGTATTGAAATAATATGTAAAAATGTTTATGTCAAGATGTAAATCATGTAATGTATAACCAATGTCAAAAGTGTTTGTGTCAAATGTAAACCATGTAATATGTAACCAAAATGATATGTATGGCTAGTGAAATGCATCAACTAAACCATAGGAGAAAAGCACAAAACAAAGTATTGAAGTAAAACTTGGTTTAAATCAATACTATGTTTCGTGGAAATGCATGATCAAATGTAAATCATGTTCAAATGTTTACCCAATCGTTAAACCATGTTGTGAAATCGTTCCAAATCGTTCTTGTTTTAATTGTGAAACTACTTAATGGTCGATTTCTCTAATAACATTCAAACCTTCTTGACTCGTTCCTCGTTCCAACTCGCTCTCGTTCTCGTTCTGAACAAACCCTTACCAAAGGGTAAATTAATAATTACAGATTCAGTCATTACCCAAAATACCCACACATAACCATGGGTATAGAGAATAACGGGATTTATCAGATCCTATGGTACCATAACCTAATACTGGTCGGCTTGATCATTGCTAATGAATGTCATTGGTTATGTAACTACAACCAACAAGTTTGTTCACTTTATTGAAATCGTTCTTGAAACTATTGTAATTGTTTTTGAAACTATTGTTATCGTTCTTGAAACTATTGTTATCGTTCTTGATGCTACATTGTAATTGTTTTTGAAACCATTGTAATCGTTCTTGAAATCATTGTTATGATATTTAGCACATATGAGTCACCCCAAAACAGTTGAAAACAGTAAAAGAGGGGAATAATGTACTCGCCTGAGAATGCTTAGAGGTCTTGAACAACAACCAAACAAAGCTAGAGGGAGCACGGAATCAGTCGGCAATCTAACACTATATAAATAAACCGGACTTTAATCGGGAGATCAGATAGAATGAGGCTTGGTAAACCAAATGAGTATTGGAACTCATATGATATGGTTTAACAAGGCCTACATACTACATTGAGACTAACCTAAGTGCTTTCGACCCATCGCGACTCATTAAGGTAGCTTATGCTACTTTAACGCGTCGTGCGCGTGAAACGCGTTCGGACCGCCTAACTAGTCCTATGACAAGTAGAATATGCCTAAACATGTTACATAATCAGTTATGTGACAAAGTTTTAGGTTAAATATGCTTAATTACCAATTATACATGAAAAGGGTATTCTGGTAATTTACCTAAGGCATATAAACTACCTATCATACAACTACTTAAACGAAGCGACCATAGGGTATAACCTCGGAAGGTTATTCCCTACCTACTATGGTCACCTAAAGTATTTGGTCGGATCCTAATGATCAACCAAATGGGTCGGGTTCGAGGTATAAGCGATTTATTAGATCGCTTACCCAACGACCCTGGACAACGTGGTAATCAGTAGGCATAGTCCCAAGGGACTATAACCAACGTGATTACACTCACGTTGCGAAGTTCAAACGAACTTCGCATTGACCATAAGCTGGTCAACGCTGAAAGTCAAACAAATTTTGACTTTCTGACTCGAAAAGCAATAAAATAAGGAAAAGAACGAAAGAATACTTACGAAGGGTCCCCGAATGCTAATTTCGATTCAAAAATCTCAGGTATGAAACAATAGTTTCAACTTAGAGTTTCTCAAATCAAAATTCTTGTAAGTTTAGCAATGGGGGGCATGGGTATTTATAGTTTTTGGTCCACCGTTAAGATCGTTTCATGGAAAACGTGCCTTAATCCCACCCGTACAAGTGTCGGGACCTTATGGTAGCTCAAATACATCCTTATCAGCTGACTAAGCATCTTAGAATGTGTGGTGGTGGATCAAACAGCTGCAAACAGGCTGTTAAATACTCTGCATCTGGTCTGACCCAGGCTAGCGCACCGTTACATAATAAGGGTAGCGGTGCGCTAGGCCTTAGTTTGGCAGATTTACACTTTTGGTCCCTGTCATGCATTCAGCCCATTTTCGACACGTTTAAGGCCCGTTAACCCCATTTCAAAGCTCTAAAATGAAGTTAAAGTATAGGGAACTTAAAATGTGTTCAAAAATATCTCGGATGTCGGTTCGTTTAGCCGTACGGTTGCGATGTTCGGCTAATTACGACGGAATGCGCACAAGCGCGAAAAACGATCCAAATGACGCGACGAATGGATTTTTCTTAAGCCAAACACTAAAGAATAATATAGTCATGCTTACATAAATTTTTGGATGTCCGGATGTATTCAGAACGTAAGTTATGCTCGAAAATGCAAACTTGTGCACTTTTTGACACTTTTAGTCCCTGAATGACCCAAAAGTTTATTTTAGCATACCGAACTCCTCAAAGCCTATTTCTAAGCTATGTAAAGGATATTTATGGTATGTTTAACTTATGGTCATGTTCCGGAATGTCTGTTACAATTCAAATTGGCATACTTTCGCAGTTTGTCAACTTTAGTCCCTGTAAGCGATTTAACTTGTTTTTTTTGCCATACCAAAGCCTTCAAAACTTATTTCTAAGTTATGTAAAAGTTATTTAAGGTATGTTAAGCCTATTTCACTTTTCCGGAGTGTTTGTTCCATTAAACTGGTTATATTTACGCATCGGTGCGCGTATAACCTTCCAGAAAGCGATTTAGAGTTTGAAATCGAACAAGAGTTGATATGTGTAAACGATACACATATTTTTACAAATCCCAAGTATGAAATACAATATTTCATTGGTTTGGCATTTGTTTGATGGCCGTGGAGGCACAGGTGTTACAAAATGCCTGTGAGATACATAGGTTTTGTGAAAATAGGATTCATGACTTGGGTTTTTAAAAGAAAGATTTAATAAAAATTAGTCATGAATCTTGTTAAATGTTTTCGTTTTTAAATCATATGAAAACTCGATAAGAAATCAGATTATATAAAAGAAAGGTGTATGGTTAATGAAATAACCAAATAAAATGAGCTTGTATAAGTTAAGTTATTTGTAAAACGATGTTTATGTGAAGATTGTATTGTAGATGTAATATGTATAAACTGAAATGGTTTAAATAATGCTACGATATGTAATACCATAAAAGCACTTATATATAGGAAGTACCAGCGGCGTATCCACCATGTTTTTATCGTATTACACGTCGCCTCGTTACTCAAATCATTTACCCAAACCAACCACCAATGTAAATTGTTCATGTATAAATCAATTGTCAAGTGTTATTGTGTAAACCATATCAAAATGTCCATGTCTAATGTAAATCACCAAATGTGTATATCAATGTCAAAATGTTTATGTTTAATGTAAATCATATAATGTGTATCCAAAAATATCATGTATGGCATGTGAAATATATCAACTAAACCATAGGTAAAATGCACAAAAACAGGGTATTGAATTAAACATAGTTTAAGTCAAAGTTATGTTTTGTGGAACAAATGCATGCTATACTGATACAAACATCTATGCGGTATTGTGAAAATGCATACATCCAAGCCTTGTGACTGTGGTGATAGACCTTTAAACAAATTAAAGGTTTATCTGTGTTATGTTTATCGAATTCGGTCATTCCTTCCACCCAAACAAACCTAGGGTTCAGGAACGGGAGTTGTCAAGTCCTATGGTACCACTACCTACTAACGAATGGCGTGATCAATGTTAATGAATGTATTTTTGTCTCATTTAAACAAACCAAATGTCATACCAAAAATGTAAGTATGTGAAAACAATGCACTAAGTATGTAATCAAATGAACATACATAGCGTGAAATGTAATGTAAAACAATGTACTAAGTATGCACACAATGGACATACATAGCATGAAATGTAATGTAAAACGATGTACTAAGTATGCACACAATGGACATACATAGCATGAAATGTAATGAAATCATGTACCATAATGTACTAATGAACATAACAAGCATATGATATGAAAACATGAAAGGAACGAAAGTTACAAGTAGGCACATGTGTTTCACCCCAAAACAGTTTGAAAACAGTCTGTAGGCTACCTTACCGATTCTTTCGACGATCTTGAATGGTCCAACGTATCTAGGTGCAAGTTTTCCTTTCTTTCCAAATCTGATCACACCTTTCCAAGGGGAGACCTTAAGTAATACACGATCACCGACTTGAAAATCCAAGGGCTTGCGTTTTGGGTCCGCGTAACTCTTTTGACGGCTTCTAGCTGTCTGAAGGTTATCACGAACTTTCTTAATCTTATCAGTTGTCTCTAAAATGAGGGCAGGTCCAGTAAGCTGAGCCTCGCCGATCTCATTCCAGCAAACTGGTGAACGACATTTTCGACCATAGAGAGCTTCGAAAGGAGCCATTTTGATGCTGGTGTGATAACTGTTGTTGTAGGAGAATTCAATTAACGGAAGATGTGAATCCCAACTACCACCAAAATCGATCACACAAGCTCTAAGCATATCCTCCAGAGTCTGGATTGTTCTTTCAGATTGACCATCCGTTTGCGGATGATATGCTGTGCTCAGATTAAGTTGGGTCCCCATAGCAGATTGCATGGTTCTCCAAAAATGAGAAGTGAAACGAGCATCTCTGTCAGAAATGATGTTCAAAGGAACACCATGTCGAGCTATAATTTCATCCACATAGATTTTAGCAAGTTTGTCAGCATGAAAATCCTCACGGATTGGCAAGAAATGCGCTGACTTAGTAAGACGATCAACAACTACCCAGATGGCATCATGACCTTTCTTTGTGCGCGGAAGTTTAGTAATGAGATCCATAGTAATGTTTTCCCATTTCCAAACTGGTATCTCTGGTTGCACCAATAACCCAGAAGGACGCTGATGTTCAGCCTTAACCTTAAGACAAGTAAGGCATTTTGATACATATAAGGCAATGTCTCTCTTCATACCAGGCCACCAATACTGAATACGAAGGTCCTTATACATCTTATCTGAACCAGGATGAACAGAATAACGAGTCTTATGGGCTTCATCCATAAGAAAGGTGCAAAGGTTATCTTGGCTTGGGACCCACAAACGGTCCATGAAGTAATACGATCCATGGTCCTTCAGTTCGAGATAAGGTGTTATGTGATAAGGAAATTCCTTATCCATCAAACCTTGTGAAACACAAGTTTGTTGAGCCTGAGAAATGCGGGCTTGGATATCGGATCGAGCTTGGATGACAGATTGAACACGAACACAATGAAGCTTAGTACGTTCCTTACGACTCAATGCATCGGCTACGACATTCGCCTTACCAGGATGGTAGCGAATTTCGCAGTCATAGTCGTTTAGAAGCTCGACCCAACGTCGTTGCCTCATGTTGAGTTCTTTATGATTGAAGATATGTTGAAGACTTTTGTGGTCCGTGAAAACCACACATTTTGTTCCGTATAAATAGTGTCTCCAGATCTTAAGAGCGAAGACAACTGCACCTAACTCAAGATCATGAGTAGTGTAGTTTTTCTCATGTATCTTCAACTGCCTCGATGCATATGCTATGACTTTGTTTCTTTGCATCAGAATGCATCCAAGACCCAATTTAGATGCATCGCAATAAACGACGAAATCATCATTGCCCTCAGGCAAGGTCAGAACAGGCGCGTCGCAAAGTTTTTGTCACACCCCGACCGCGTAAAACAACAAATCGCGGCGGAAACATCGGGGCGTGTTGCAACAGAATTAATGTTTCACAACCATGGAAATTTAAGTTTCGTTTTATTGATTAAAAGTGTTACAATGCCTTAATCAAACAAGGAAATACAACATAATTAACTAGTCTTGCATCTTTTATTGTCACTAAAGCCCAAGTCTGCCTATGTGTATCTTGATCATCTTATGCAACAGTTCCTGAAAAACACATGTGAAAATAGGTACGTCAGCATAAAAATGCCTGTGAGATACATAGGTTTTGTGAAAATAAGATTCATGACTTATGTTTGAGAAAATGTTTAGTCATGAACCTTGTTATTTGCTTTGTCTTTTAAATCATTTGAAAAACGATAAGATCAGATGATAAGTATAAATAAATGTAAGGTTAAATGAATAACCAAGTAAAATATGTTTGCATAAGATAAGTTGTTTATAAATCAATGTCTTGTGAAAAGTATGTTATTTGTATGAAATGTTCTATGTCTCAAACTGAAATGATTCAAACAACGTTACGACATATAATACCATACAAACACTTATATATAGGAAGTACCAGCGGCGTATCCACCATGCTTGTATCATATTACACACGCATCGTTACTTAATCACTTAATCAAACCAAACCAACCAATGTAAGAAGTCTATGTTTAATTCAATTGTCAAATGTATTAAATAATATGTCAAAGTGTTCATGTCAAGATGTAAATCATGTAGTATGTAAAACCAATGTCAAAAGTGTTTGTGTCAAATGTAAATCATGTCAAAATGTCTATGTCAAATATCCATGTCAAATGTCTATGTCAAATATCCATGTCAAATGTCTATGTCAAATATCCATGTCAAATGTCTATGTCAAAATGTCATGTATGGCAAGTGAAATGTCTCAACTAAACCATATGCACAAAAACAAAGTATTGAAGTAAAACTTGGTTTAAATCAAAGCTATGTTTTGTGTAAATGCATGCAACTATTTAATATGAACATTTATGCGGTATTGTGAAAATGCATACATCCAAGCCTTGCGACTGTGGTGATAAACCCTTTAAACAAATTAAAGGTCTATCTGTCTTATATCATCGAATTCGGTCATTCCTTTCATCCCCTTTCCCTGGGACGTCCGGAACGGGATTTGTCAAGTCCTATGGTACCACTACCTACTAACGAACGGCATGATCGGTGTTAATGAATGTATTGTCCCATGTAAACAAACCAAATGTCATACCAAAATGTAAGCATGTGATGAAAACAATGTACTAAGTATGCACGCAATGGACATACATAGCATAAAATGTAAATGTAAAATGATGTACTAAGTATGAACTAAATGGACATACATAGCATAAAATGTAATGAAATCATGTACTATAATGTACTAACGAACATAGCAGGTATATGATGTGAAAACAGGAAAGCTTGAAAGTAACAAGTAGGCACATGTGTTCCACCCCAAAACAGTTTGGAAAACAGTAAAAGAGGGGTCTATGTACTCACTTGTGATTGCTCAGATGTCTAAAGATAATCACCAAGTAATGCTAGAGATCTCGGAATCAAACGGCACCTAGTATAGGTAACTATGTTAATAAACCGGACCTATCTCGGAAGACTGGGTAGCATTAGGGTTTGTAAACCAAATGAGTGTAGGAACTCACGTGATATGGTTTAACAAGTCCTACATGCTAAATGAAACTTAACCTAAGTCTTATTGACCCATTATGATCCGTTTAGGTAGCTTACGCTACTTTAACGCATCGTGCGCGTGAAACGCGTTCGGACCGCCTAACTAGTCCTATGACAAGTATTATATGCCTAAACATGTTACATAATCAGTTACGTGGCAAAAGTTTAGGTTACATATGCTAAATTACCAATTATGTATGAAAAGGGTATTCTGGTAATTTACCTAAGGCATATAAACTACCTATCATACAACTACTTAAACGTCGTGACCATAAGGTATAACCTCGGATGGTTATTCCCTACACTATGGTCACCTAATGTATTTGGTCGGATCCTAATGATCGACCAAACTGGGTCGGGTTCGAAGGTATAGGCGATTTATTAGATCGCCTACCCTACGACCCTAGACAACGTGGTAATCAGTGGGCATAGTCCCAAGGGACTATAACCAACGTGATTACACTCACGTTGCGAAGTTCAAACGAACTTCGCATTGACCATTACTGGTCAACGCTGAAAGTCAAACAAAGTTTGACTTTCTGACTCGAAAAGCAGTAAAAATAAGGAAAAGAACGAAAGAATACTTACGAAGGGTCCCCGAATGCTAATCGTGATCACAATAACTCAGATATGAAACAAAGGTTTCAACTTAGAGTCAAATAGATCAGATTCTTGTGGGTTTAGAAGTTGTGGGGGTGGGGTATTTATAGTTTTCGGGTAACCGTTAAGATCGTTTGTTGAATATCGTGCCTTAATCCAAGCCGTACAAGTGTCGGAAACTCATGGTGGCTAAAAATGATGTTTATCAACAGATTAGGCAAGTTGCAAGCATGTGGTTGTGGTTAAAACAGCTGGATCGTGCTGACTGTTCGTTGTTATCTGATCAGACAGGCGGACGCGGCCCGCTTCAGGATCAGCTAAGTCTCAGGCGGGCCGCCTGAGGCTTCTGATCAGCAAACATGTTTCCAAATTGACAGTTTCAGTCCCTGCACGTGTTTTAAGGCATTTCCGACACTTCTAAGGCCCGTAAAGCCAACTTTAAGGCCCTAAAATGATGCCTAAACATTGTGGACATGAAACATGCTCAAAAACATGCCGGATGTTGGTTCGTTTGGTCGTACGAACGCGATGTTCGCTTAATTACGACGGAATGCGCACAAGCGCGAAAAACGATCCAAATGACGCAATGAATGGATTTTTCTTATGGCGAACACTAAAATATAATATAGTCATGCTTACATAAATTTTTGGATGTCCAGATGTATTCAGAACGTAAGTTATGCGCGAAAATGCAAACTTGTGCACTTTTTGACATTTTTAGTCCCTGAATGACCCAAAAGTTTATTTTAGCACACCGAACCCCTCAAAGCCTATTTCTAAGCTATGTATAGGATATTTAAGGTATGTTTAACTTATGGTCATGTTCTGGAATGTCTGTTACAGTTCAAATTGGCATACTTTTGCAGTTTGTCAAATTTAGTACCTGTAAACGATTTAACTTGATTTCACCACACCAAACCTTCCAAAACTTATATCTAAGTTATGTAAAAGTTATTTAAGGTATGTTAAGCCTATTTCACTATTCCGGAGTGTTCGTTGCATTAAACTGGTTATATTTACGCATCAGTGCGCGTATAACCTTCTAGAAAGCGATTTAAAGCTTGAAATTGAACAAGAGTTGATATGTGTAAACGATTCACATATTTTTACAAATCCCAAGTATGAAATACAATATTTCATTGGTTTGACATTTGTTTGTCGGCCGTGGAGGCACAGGTGTTACAGTCTCCCCTACTTTAGGAAATTTCGTCCCGAAATTTATTTAGAGGAAACTTGTGAGAGTTTAAAACATGAAGTTGAAAAGATCGAACAACATTGGTTAGGTTTCTGAACTTCTAGTAACCTTTAATAACATCATGATTGCAATGTAAGAGGGATACTTATATACAAGTATATGAAGCGTCATTGGTGCGTCCACCATGCCTCCATTACATCGTTCTCATTTTGTTATTGTTGTCACTATCGGTTCTTACACATAACAAACCTTACTAGGTTTCTGTGCACTAAATTTTATAATTATGTACGCGTCCATAATCAGACAATTCCTTGCACAGTTCACACAGTCTATTTTATAATGTGTAGGGGGAAACCAAATGAACAATCCTGTGATGAGTGTGACTAGACCGCCATAGAGTCCTTTTGACTAAATCAATAAATGATCTAAATAGACTATCAAGGAGTCTGTCCAGCTACATCACTAGATGTCGTCTTTTAACCAAATTGTGAATTAATCTTTTTGACTAGACCACTTAAGGGTCTCCTATAAAACATGGAGTGGTACTATATAATCCAAGGGTCTTAACTATTACATATAAGCCCATTTAAGGATTAAAGGTAGTACCATTTGAATATCCTACTACGAATCCCTCATATGAAGATATGAAAGATCCTGCAAGGATTCAGATAAAGAATATCCAGAGTATTAAAAACACCAAAAATGCATAAAAGAAAACATAAGATGAGTAAACACATAGTCACATAACCACAAAATTGTTTGTTAATTTGTCTTGTAAATTGCGTACATGCATTTAAAGCACACTAGGAATCCATTCCGTGGATTTCATTTGGTACTTTAAACGTTATCAAGAATCCAACTATAAAGATAGAAAGATTCAAAAAGAAAATTCGATTTCGATTATTAGGAACCGAAGTGTTCGAATTAAGGTACATAAGGAATCCAATTAAGGACTCTGATTTGAATGATGATTATCCACAAGGGTCTAATTGTGGAGATAAAAAGATCCCATATGGATTTTAGAAGTTGAAGATGTTTTGAAATCTTGCACGGGATGTGCTTAAGTCAAAATATGAAGTAAAATGCTTATGAAGTTGAGATGCTAGATATGTCAAGGCGACATATGAAGCGGAATTTGAAGGTTAAGTCAATGTATGAGGAAAATATTTTTGAAAACTGTGCATGAGGTTCTTTTAAGAAAAACTGTGTTTAACGTTTTTGAAACCTTATATATAATACTTTTGAAATCATAAAGTAGGTGTATTAGATAGATATATTTAAAAATGTTTTAAAATCATGCGAGATGAATTTTGAACTTATGTATAAGGTTTTTAAAAGACATGAATGATGCTTTTCGAAATCATGCACTTGATAAGAAAATGTATGGTGTTAATATTGTCTTCAGACTATATGAAATATTTTGAAATTAAGAAGGTTGGTTTTGATAACATGGACAATGTTTTTGAAATAACATAGACAATGTATCTAGAAAAATTGTTTTCAAACTATATGAAATGTTTTGAAATCATGAAGATTGTTTTGAAATACTTGTACTGTGAATGTTGAAAAAAATCAAAACGTAATGGGTATGAGATTTGAAAATATCCTTAGTTATCCAACCAAGGATTCAAAAATACAGATGTGTAAAAAGCACGATTACTCATAATTTCACTTTATTTCATGTACTTCGTTTCTTAGAATGAAACGAGTACTTAGAACTTTCGAGGAAATTATGAGCGATCACTTGAAAGTGAGAATCACAAGAGTAGTTTGTAAGGAACATAGTTCCTTAATGCAGGTATCATAGGAAAATCATACACACATGTAACTATACTTGTATATCAGAATTTGTGAACAACGATTTTTATTTATGAACAAGACATATTGTTTCACAATACACGAAAACAAAAGAAACAAAGGCATAAGACAACAACATCCTTTGTTCAGCCAAATGCTCATCCGAGGGTTGGATTTGCACTGACTATCTTCGGGCAGTTGTTCCTGAAATGGCTCGTATCGCCACAGTTGTAGCATGTACCACGCGGGAAACGAGCTTGAGTAGGGTTGACTTGGAGTTGGGTAGCAGCAAGATTTGCAACAGCTTTGTTCTGGATAGCAAAGCGGCATGTGTTGACCAAATGTCCCCGCCGTCCACAGTAGGTACATTTCCAGCAGGGTATGAGGTTTGAATGATGACCGTTGCATCGCTTGCACCTAGGAGCAGTTCCTAAGTACGGCTTCCTAGCTGGTGGCCTTGCCACTTGGCTAGGTCCAGCTTGATTAGGTGTAACCGCTGCGGGTTTCCTTGAAGCCTTACGCTTCCTTGATGTTGTTGCAAGCCTGACTACTGCTTCCTTTGGTGTCTCTTGAGTGGCTTCATTGTCGAGACGAGAGGCTTCATTGTTAAGACGAGCCATGGCAATACCTAAATCCACAGTCCTCTGAATCACTTCGCCAATTTGCTGGACAAATTTGGCTGTTCGCTCGGGCATTTGACCAGTGCCAAGAGGAATAGACATTCTAGAAGAAAATGAAAGACAGAGGAAGAAACGAGTGAAAGGTTATTGGATAATCAATACAGAATGGTAACGAATGAAAATTGTGATCATTTGTTTGTTACCTAAGGCAAACAAATGAGATGGTGACAAATCAAAGTAAATAGGTCAAAAATAATGTATCGCGAAGACATGCTCGCCTATAAGTGAACACTCATCCCAAGAATTCCCAGGTAAGCACAACTGGTCTCGCGTCTGATGAGATGTATACGAAGTGCTTGCCTAGACAGAAAACCCAGAATACAGGCATTCACCCTTCCAGTTTGCACGTGTTCACATTATTTAAAACCCAAAACCTTGACGAAGTTTTAAAAACTCAAAGGGGTTCAAAACCATATAATAGAGAGTTCAAAACCTTACAATAGAGGGTTCAAAACCTAGTAATCAATCATCCTAGAACAGATGATTAGTTTTCAAAGCGGTTTTGAAATTTATGTTTTTGTTGTGGTTGTCGCCTAAGGATAGGTGACAGTATTGTTTTATGACTAAACGCAAGTAAACTCGCGTTAGGGTCCTAGAAAGGTTATAGACTAGGTCAAAGCATTACTAATAACCTAATTCCCTATAACCATTGGCTCTGATACCATCTTTTCTGTCACACCCCGACCGCGTAAAACAACAAATCGCGGCGGAAACATCGGGGCGTGTTGCAACAGAATTAATGTTTCACAACCATGGAAATTTAAGTTTCGTTTTATTGATTAAAAGTGTTACAATGCCTTAATCAAACAAGGAAATACAACATAATTAACTAGTCTTGCATCTTTTATTGTCACTAAAGCCCAAGTCTGCCTATGTGTATCTTGATCATCTTATGCAACAGTTCCTGAAAAACACATGTGAAAATAGGTACGTCAGCATAAAAATGCCTGTGAGATACATAGGTTTTGTGAAAATAAGATTCATGACTTATGTTTGAGAAAATGTTTAGTCATGAACCTTGTTATTTGCTTTGTCTTTTAAATCATTTGAAAAACGATAAGATCAGATGATAAGTATAAATAAATGTAAGGTTAAATGAATAACCAAGTAAAATATGTTTGCATAAGATAAGTTGTTTATAAATCAATGTCTTGTGAAAAGTATGTTATTTGTATGAAATGTTCTATGTCTCAAACTGAAATGATTCAAATAACGTTACGACATATAATACCATACAAACACTTATATATAGGAAGTACCAGCGGCGTATCCACCATGCTTGTATCATATTACACACGCATCGTTACTTAATCACTTAATCAAACCAAACCAACCAATGTAAGAAGTCTATGTTTAATTCAATTGTCAAATGTATTAAATAATATGTCAAAGTGTTCATGTCAAGATGTAAATCATGTAGTATGTAAAACCAATGTCAAAAGTGTTTGTGTCAAATGTAAATCATGTCAAAATGTCTATGTCAAATATCCATGTCAAATGTCTATGTCAAATATCCATGTCAAATGTCTATGTCAAATATCCATGTCAAATGTCTATGTCAAAATGTCATGTATGGCAAGTGAAATGTCTCAACTAAACCATATGCACAAAAACAAAGTATTGAAGTAAAACTTGGTTTAAATCAAAGTTATGTTTTGTGTAAATGCATGCAACTATTTAATATGAACATTTATGCGGTATTGTGAAAATGCATACATCCAAGCCTTGCGACTGTGGTGATAAACCCTTTAAACAAATTAAAGGTCTATCTGTCTTATATCATCGAATTCGGTCATTCCTTTCATCCCCTTTCCCTGGGACGTCCGGAACGGGATTTGTCAAGTCCTATGGTACCACTACCTACTAACGAACGACATGATCGGTGTTAATGAATGTATTGTCCCATGTAAACAAACCAAATGTCATACCAAAATGTAAGCATGTGATGAAAACAATGTACTAAGTATGCACGCAATGGACATACATAGCATAAAATGTAAATGTAAAACGATGTACTAAGTATGAACTAAATGGACATACATAGCATAAAATGTAATGAAATCATGTACTATAATGTACTAACGAACATAGCAGGTATATGATGTGAAAACAGGAAAGCTTGAAAGTAACAAGTAGGCACATGTGTTCCACCCCAAAACAGTTTGGAAAACAGTAAAAGAGGGGTCTATGTACTCACTTGTGATTGCTCAGATGTCTAAAGATAATCACCAAGTAATGCTAGAGATCTCGGAATCAAACGGCACCTAGTATAGGTAACTATGTTAATAAACCGGACCTATCTCGGAAGACTGGGTAGCATTAGGGTTTGTAAACCAAATGAGTGTAGGAACTCACGTGATATGGTTTAACAAGGCCTACATGCTAAATGAAACTTAACGTAAGTCTTATTGACCCATTATGATCCGTTTAGGTAGCTTACGCTACTTTAACGCATCGTGCGCGTGAAACGCGTTCGGACCGCCTAACTAGTCCTATGACAAGTATTATATGCCTAAACATGTTACATAATCAGTTACGTGGCAAAAGTTTAGGTTACATATGCTAAATTACCAATTATGTATGAAAAGGGTATTCTGGTAATTTACCTAAGGCATATAAACTACCTATCATACAACTACTTAAACGTCGTGACCATAAGGTATAACCTCGGAAGGTTATTCCCTACACTATGGTCACCTAATGTATTTGGTCGGATCCTAATGATCGACCAAACTGGGTCGGGTAAGAAGGTATAGGCGATTTATTAGATCGCCTACCCTACGACCCTAGACAACGTGGTAATCAGTGGGCATAGTCCCAAGGGACTATAACCAACGTGATTACACTCACGTTGCGAAGTTCAAACGAACTTCGCATTGACCATTACTGGTCAACGCTGAAAGTCAAACAAACAAAGTTTGACTTTCTGACTCGAAAAGCAGTAAAAATAAGGAAAAGAACGAAAGAATACTTACGAAGGGTCCCCGAATGCTAATCGTGATCTCAATAACTCAGGTATGAAACAAAGGTTTCAACTTAGAGTCAAATAGATCAGATTCTTGTGGGTTTAGAAGTTGTGGGGGTGGGGTATTTATAGTTTTCGGGTAACCGTTAAGATCGTTTGTTGAATATCGTGCCTTAATCCAAGCCGTACAAGTGTCGGAAACTCATGGTGGCTAAAAATGATGTTTATCAACAGATTAGGCAAGTTGCAAGCATGTGGTTGTGGTTAAAACAGCTGGATCGTGCTGACTGTTCGTTGTTATCTGATCAGACAGGCGGACGCGGCCCGCTTCAGGATCAGCTAAGTCTCAGGCGGGCCGCCTGAGGCTTCTGATCAGCAAACATGTTTCCAAATTGACAGTTTCAGTCCCTGCACGTGTTTTAAGGCATTTTCGACACTTCTAAGGCCCGTAAAGCCAACTTTAAGGCCCTAAAATGATGCCTAAACATTGTGGACATGAAACATGCTCAAAAACATGCCGGATGTTGGTTCGTTTGGTCGTACGAACGCGATGTTCGCTTAATTACGACGGAATGCGCACAAGCGCGAAAAACGATCCAAATGACGCAACGAATAGATTTTTCTTATGGCGAACACTAAAATATAATATAGTCATGCTTACATAAATTTTTGGATGTCCAGATGTATTCAGAACGTAAGTTATGCGCGAAAATGCAAACTTGTGCACTTTTTGACATTTTTAGTCCCTGAATGACCCAAAAGTTTATTTTAGCACACCGAACCCCTCAAAGCCTATTTCTAAGCTATGTATAGGATATTTAAGGTATGTTTAACTTATGGTCATGTTCTGGAATGTCTGTTACAGTTCAAATTGGCATACTTTCGCAGTTTGTCAAATTTAGTACCTTTAAACGATTTAACTTGATTTCACCACACCAAACCTTCCAAAACTTATATCTAAGTTATGTAAAGGTTATTTAAGGTATGTTAAGCCTATTTCACTATTCCGGAGTGTTCGTTGCATTAAACTGGTTATATTTACGCATCAGTGCGCGTATAACCTTCCAGAAAGCGATTTAAAGCTTGAAATTGAACAAGAGTTGATATGTGTAAACGATTCACATATTTTTACAAATCCCAAGTATGAAATACAATATTTCATTGGTTTGACATTTGTTTGACGGCCGTGGAGGCACAGGTGTTACAGTTTTTGTTTCAAAGTCAGAAACGCTTCCTCTTGTTTGAATCACCAATCAAAGGGCTTGTTCTTCTGAGTTAGAGCAGTTAGAGGAACTGCAATCTTTGAGAAGTTTTCAGTGAAGCGGCGGTAATAACCCGCAAGTCCAAGAAAAGAACGAACCTCAGTAGGAGTAGTAGGCGTATCCCAATCCTTAATCGCACTGATCTTGGAGGGATCTACATGAATACCTTGTTCGTTGACAATATGTCCTAAGAATTGAACCTCTTTAAGCCAGAATTCACACTTGGAGAATTTGGCAAAAAGTTGTTCTTTCTTTAGGAGTTCCAGAGTAAGACGAAGATGTTGCTCGTGATCAGTTCACGTCTTAGAGTATATCAAGATGTCATCAATAAAAACAATGACGAACTGATCCAAATAAGGCTTGCAGACCCTATTCATTAAGTCCATGAAAACAGCAGGAGCATTAGTCAAACCGAATGGCATGACTATGAACTCATAATGCCCATAACGAGTGCGGAACGCTGTCTTCGGAATGTCTTCTTCATGCACCCGAAGTTGATGATATCCAGATCGCAGATCAATCTTCGAAAAATAAGAAGCGCCCTGTAACTGATCAAAGAGATCATCGATGCGAGGTAGGGGATATCGATTCTTGATGGTGAGCTTGTTAAGCTCACGATAATCGATACACATCCTAAAAGATCCATCCTTTTTCTTGACAAAAAGAACGGGAGCACCCCAAGGTGAAAAGCTATGACGGATAAAACCTTTGTCAGAGAGCTCCTGAAGCTGCTTAGACAACTCTTGCATCTCAGACGGTGCAAGACGATATGGAGCTCTGGCAATGGGGTTTGCACCAGGTACGAGATCAATACGGAACTCGACTTGGCATGCTGGAGGTAGACCAGGTAAATCTTCAGGAAATACTTCAGGATAATCCCGAACAACAGGGATATCTTGAATAGGCTTACCTTTGCCCTTATCTGCTACAACATGTGCCAAAAACGCCACATAGTTCTTTCGCAGATACTTCCGAGCTTTAAAACAGGACATGAGTTTGAGACCACCAGCAGGTTTCTCACCACGAACTTGTTGGATCTCGCCTGTCGAAAGTGGCACACGAACAATCTTCTCAAAACAAACTACCTCTGCGCGATGCTTGGCTAACCAATCCATACCCACAATAACGTCGAAGCTTCCAAGTTGAATAGGCGTGAGGTTAATAGGAAAAAGGTGGTCGTCAAGGTTCAACTGGCAGTTGCGAAGAACAGAATCAAGAACAATGGGTTCACCACTAGCAACTTCTACTGTCAAAGGTTTACCTAGTTTCGTTCTAGACACGCGAAGCAATGGGTCAAAAGATAATGACACAAAACTCTTATCAGCACCCGAATAAAAAAGAACAGATGCAGGCTGATTATTAATAAAGAACGTACCATTCACCACTTCATTGTCTGCTTGTGCATTCATATTGAAGACTCGACCTCGAGCCTTAGCCTGATTCTGATTTGGGTTAGCATTCACCAATCTTGGACACTGATTACGGTAGTGGGTCAGATCCCCACAGTTGTAACAAGAACCTGGAGGGTAGTGTGGTCGTGCAGCTTGACCCTGTTGCTGAGCAGGAGGCTGAGCAACTCGTTGAGCCGGGTTCTGAACTGCCTGATTCTGATCAAAACGACAAACATCAGCAAGATGACCCGACTTCCCACAGTTAGTACAGAAACGGCACGGAAGTTGCGGCTGATGGTGTCTGTTGCATCTATTGCACAAAGGTGCATTTCCTGCATAAGGCTTCTTTGCTGGAGGCTGTGCGGGTTGGTTGGGAGCTGCCTGGTTAGCTTGGGCAGTGACAACAAAATTTTGGGAAGCCTTTCGCTTCCTAGACCCTCTTGAGGAACCATAATCCTTCCCCTTCTTGTTTTGACCTTTCTTGCTATCTCCTTTGTCAGACGCCTGCTTCTTACCCTTGTCACCCTTTTTATGTAGCTTTCCATTTCGAACGTGCGACTCAGTTAATGTCGCTACTAACTTGATCGCCTGACGGAGTGTGGTAGGGTTACTACCAGTAATGATGTCTTGTACTGAGTCAGGTAGGCCGTCGATGTACCTTTCGATAGCCTTGTCGAGTGGGGTAACCATAGTCGGGCAAAGCAAACTCAACTCCTCAAATCTATCAGTATACGCCCTGTGCTCGCCACTATCTTGTTTCAATTCATCGAACTCTCTCTCCAAAGCTCGTTGTTCATGACGAGGACAAAATTCCCTCATCATAAGGGCCCTAAGTTCAGCCCATGTCTGTGCTAGAGCAACTTCTGCACTACGATCTCTCAAAACCCCGTTCCACCACGTAAGAGCCCTCTTCTGAAACACACTCGAAGAAAACTCGACCTTGCGATTGTCAGGACACTGCACGTGGCGGAAAGTATTCTCAATGCTCTCGAACCATTGAAGAAGCCCAGTCGCTCCCTCAGAACCACTAAACTTGAGTGGTTTAGCCGAGTTAAAATCCTTGAATTTGCATGGAGCATTGTTGTTGTTGTTGGCTTGGTTCCATTGAGCAAAGAGGTTTGGGAATTGAGCAGTCATTTGCTGCGCAATAATTTCTGCCAGTTCGGCAGTCGCTATCTGGTTTTCACGTCGAGGAGGCATTCTAAAAGAGGAAACATGAAAGGAAATGAGTGAGATGGTTTGATGAAGAGAATGAGATGAAACAAAATCAACAAAAGCAAAGATGGTGGTCATTCGTCCGCATCGCAAAGCAAACAAACGACCCACAGTGACTAATCAAAGTAAATGGGTCAAAAATAATGTATCGCGAAGACATGCTCGCCTATAAGTGAACACTCACCCCAAGAGTTCCCAGGTAAGAGTGACTGGTCTGATTATGTGGATTTGTACGAACACTCTAGCCTTAGACAGAAAACCCAGGGTACAGGCATTCACTCTTCCAGTTTGCACGTGTTCACACTATTTAGAACCCAAAACTTTGACGAGATTTTGAAAATTTGAAAGGCACAAGGCCAAAAATCAAACTGGAAGGGTTCAAAACCTTACATCAGAGGGTTCAAAACCTAGTAATCAATCATCCAGAAACAGATGATTAATTTTCAAAGCGGATTTGAACTTGATGTTCCCGTTGTGGTTATCACCTAAGGATAGGTGAAGTGCATGTTTTAAAATCTAAACACAAGATAACTTGTATTGGGGTCCTAGAAAGGTTATAGTCTAGGTCAAAGCATTACTAATAACATAATTCCCTATAACCATTGGCTCTGATACCAACTCTTCTGTCACACCCCGACCGCGTATAACATGCAAGCGCGGCGGAAACGTCGGGGAGTGTTGTAACAGAATTAATTGTTTCACAACCATGGCATACAAAGTTATATTTTATTTATGAAACAAGAGTGTTACATTGTCTCAAATCAGGAAATAAAGAGTTTAGAACATAATTAAACTAAGTCTATCTTCATTTTATGTCTCTAAGGCACAGGTCCGCCCTAGTGTCACAATCATCATCCTAAGCAACAGCTCCTGAAAACACATGTGAAAATAGGTACGTCAGCATAAAAATGCCTGTGAGATACATAGGTTTTGTGAAAATAGGATTCATGACTTGGGTTTTTAAAAGAAAGATTTAATAAAAATTAGTCATGAATCTTGTTAAATGTTTTCTTTTATAAATCATATGAAAACTCGATAAGAAATCAGATTATATAAAAGAAAGGTGTGTGGTTAATGAAATAACCAAATAAAATGAGTTTGTATAAGTTAAGTTATTTGTAAAACGATGTTTATGTGAAGATTGTATTGTAGATGTAATATGTATAAACTAAAATGGTTTAAATAACGCTACGATATGTAATACCATAAAAGCACTTATATATAGGAAGTACCAGCGGCGTATCCACCATGTTTTTATCGTATTACACGTCGCCTCGTTACTCAAATCATTTACCCAAACCAACCACCAATGTAAATTGTTCATGTATAAATCAATTGTCAAGTGTTATTGTGTAAACCATATCAAAATGTCCATGTCTAATGTAAATCACCAAATGTGTATATCAATGTCAAAATGTTTATGTTTAATGTAAATCATATAATGTGTATCCAAAAATATCATGTATGACATGTGAAATATATCAACTAAACCATAGGTAAAATGCACAAAAACAGGGTATTGAATTAAACATAGTTTACGTCAAAGTTATGTTTTGTGGAACAAATGCATGCTATACTGATACAAACATCTACGCGGTATTGTGAAAATGCATACATCCAAGCCTTGTGACTGTGGTGATAGACCTTTAAACAAATTAAAGGTTTATCTATGTTATGTTTATTGAATTCAGTCATTCCTTCCACCCAAACAAACCTAGGGTTCAGGAACGGGAGTTGTCAAGTCCTATGGTACCACTACCTACTAACGAATGGCGTGATCAATGTTAATGAATGTATTTTTGTCCCATTTAAACAAACTAAATGTCATACCAAAAATGTAAGTATGTGAAAACAATGCACTAAGTATGTAATCAAATGTTATGCATAGCGTGAAATGTAATGTAAAACAATGTACTAAGTATGCACACAATGGACATAGATAGCATGAAATGTAATGAAATCATGTACCATAATGTACTAATGAACATAACAAGCATATAATATGAAAACATGAAAGGAACGAAAGTAACAAGTAGGCACATGTGTTTCACCCCAAAACAGTTTGAAAACAGTAAAAGAGGGGTCTATGTACTCACTTGAGATTGCTTAGAAGTCCTAAGATAACCACCAAGCAATGCTAGAGATCACGGAATCAAACGACACCTAATATGGGTAACTATGTTAATGAATCGGACCTATATCGGAGGATCGGATAATATGAGGGCTCGTAAACCAAATGAGTATGGGAACTCATGTAGTATGGTTTAACAAAGCCTACATACTAAATGAAACCTAACCTAAGTGCTTACGACCCATCACGACCCGTTTAGATAACTTATGCTACTTTAACGCGTCGTTCGCGTAAAACGCGTTCGGACTGCCTAACTAGTCCTATGACAAGTAAAATATGCCTTAACATGTCTAATATTGTTGCCAAATCAGTTTAGATACCAAAAGTTATGTTACATATGTTTAAAATGAATTTTGGCGTAAAAAGGGTATTTTGGTAATTTACCTAACGCATATAAACTACCTATCATACAACTATCTAAACATCGTGACCATAAGGTATAACCTCGGAAGGTTATTCTCTATATAACTATGGTCACCTAATGTGTTTGGTCGAATCCTAATGATCGACCAAATGGGTCGGGTTTGAAGGTATAAGCGATTTATTAGATCGCTTACCCTTACGACCCTAGACAACGTGGTAATCAGTAGGCATAGTCACAAGGGACTATAACCATCGTGATTACGCTCACGTTGCGAAGTTCAAACGAACTTCGCATTGACCATAAACTGGTCAATGCAGAAAGTCAAACAAAGTTTGACTTTCGGACTCGAAATGCAATAAAAGAACGAAGGAATACTTACAAAGGGTCCCCGAAAGCTAATCTTGATCCAAGTAGCTCATGTATGAAACAATGGTTTCAACTTAGAGCTTCTCAAATCAGATTCTTGTGGGTTTTGCAATGAATGGGGTTGGGTATTTATAGAATTCTTCGAACCGTTAAGATCGTTTCTTGAATAACGTGATCGAATCTCATCCGTATAAGTGTTGGAATGTTATGGTAACTCATTTTGCCCCCACCACAAGAGTTTGACATGTGGCATTGGCCTTTGGGGGGGTTGAAAGGCTGTTAACAGCTGTTTAAAACATTGAATCTGGTCTGGGAGGGCCTCGAGGCCCGCGTAAGATGTTGAAGATCCTTACGCGGCCCGCCTGGGTTGTACTGATCAGAAACAAGTTTACCAAATGACAGTTTCAGTCCCTGTTATGTGTTTAAGCCATTTCCGACACGTTTAAGGCCTGTTAAACCAACGTTAAGGCCCTAAAATTATGCCTAAACATTGTGGACATGAAACATGCTCAAAAATATGTCGGATGTTGGTTCGTTTGTTCGTATGATCGCGATGTTCGCTTAATTACGACGGAATGCGCACAAGCGCGAAAAACGATCCAAAATGCGTAACGAATGGATTTTTCTAATGCCAAACACTAAAATAAAATATTTTAGTGCTTAAATAAATTTTTGGATGTCCGGAGGTATTCAGAACGTAAGTTATGCGCTAAAATGCAAACTTGTGCACTTTTTGACGCTTTTAGTCCCTGAATGACCCAAAAGTTTATTTTAGCACACCGAACCCCTCAAAGCCTATTTCTAAGCTATATAAAGGATATTTAAGGTGTGTTTAACTTATGGTCATGTTCCAGAATGTTTGTTACAGTTCAAATTGGCATACTTTCACGGTTTGTCAAGTTTAGTCCCTGTAAGCGAATTAACTTGTTTTTGACATACCAAAGCCTTCGAAACTTATTTCTAAGTTATGTAAAGGTTATTTAAGGTATGTTAAGTATATGTTGATGTTCCGGAGTATTTTTCGCATTAAACTGATTACGTTTACGCACCAGTTTGCGTATAACTCTCCAGAAAGCAATATAGAGTTTGAAATTGAATAAAAGTCAAAACATGAAAAATGTAAAACACAACCAAACAAACATTGGGATCAAATAACTTTGTTTTATTGATAACTGAATGGTTTACAATGATTTTAGACACAGATGTAACACTTTGGCCTCATAAGCCATCCTTAACCTGGCTTGGAGAAGGGAAATAACAACAGATCCTTTGAGGCCATCCCGATAGGAACTCATATCCTGCTGGTATTGAAGAAGGGTGGCATCTAGCTTGGCTTGAGCATCCTCATTGGCTTTGTGAAGGGCAGCTTGGTGCTCCTGGGTCATCGCCTTGAGTTTATCTTCATAATGCTGGGACTTGGCGGCCGCAATCGCTCCTTGATCAGCTATACTGGCTTCAGCTTTTTCGAGCTTGATCTCCAGCATCTTATTAAGCCCGCAGGCATCTTCATACAAGTGCATGAGACGTTCCAAGCCCTGCAGTTAAAGACACAGGTATCAATATAAAATGTGCAGGATAATGGTTAACATGCATGTTCAGGATATCGGACGGGAATTTTCACCTGCTTAAGGAATGAAGTGGCTTCACTAAATCCATGGTTCTCGAGAGAGAATGTCTCGGAGGCAGCTGGAGAATCCATTTCTTTTCTCTTCCGGGAGCTAGAGGCCCGGGTCCCGGACGCTGGAGGAGCTTTGGGAGCAGTAGTAGTCTTTGAACTGGTAGGCTTTGGTGTGGCAGACGACTTCGGCTTAGATTCTTGCTTGACAGGTGCGAGGCTAGAGTAACTGTCCAACTCGTCAAGCTGGAAGCCTTCAAGGTTAATGACCGGCACTGCACAAGGGAAGAAATATTTAGTTTGTAACACGTATACTTTATATTCACTATAATCTTGTGCTTACCAGACATGTTGGAACTTGATCTTTGACTTTGACTTGTGAGTAGCAGGGTAAAGGACCTTTCACTTTCCGGAAGCTTGTAGATTTCTTTTATCCTCCCTTCCGATTCAGCACTTGGGGGAGCTAATTCCTTGAAGTTTGCTGCAAAAAAGGAATAAACATATCAGGATATCAGTTCAAGATGTAGTCTCGGGATATGATTGGGGATATTCCTAAAACCCTAAATCCTATCAGAAGTCAACCATCTCTTAGGAAGGTCAAAACCCCTATCAATGGAATCCCTTTTTACATAGAAGAATTTTCTTGTCCATTTATCCTCGTTCTTGGTAGCCTTAAGAATAAGAGGATCTTTGGAGATAGAAAATAGAAGGAACCGGCTGGATCCATGAGATCTTAAGCGATAGGCCATTGGCAGATCTTCGATGCAAAGGTTGGGCATATGACGAGCCTTAATTCGCTCCAAGGTGACTAACACGCACCAAACCATGGGCATGATTTGGGCGAAGCTAAGGCCTGTGAGCTCAAAGAAACGAGAGATAAAAGGGGAAAACGGATACTGCAGCCCTATGGAGAAAGGATAAGCGAAGAAGCATACCCACTCATCAGAACAAAAATCCGATCGGACCTCTCGGTCGAAGGGACGGAAAATTGTACCGGTGGGAAAGGCGCCGGAAGCTCGTAAAGCCGCAATATCGGCATTATCGAAAGAACATACCTCTTTCGAAGGTTCCTTAAGCAGGTTTTGTCTGTGAAAAGGGGGAATGGAGTCCGCCGTTTGGGATCTAGTGCGGGTAGCCATGGAGGATCGCAACCGGAGAGTAGCGGATTTAAACAGGGAAAATAGGGAAGAGAGAGAGAAAAAGTACCTGAAATTCGCTTGGGGATAGAGATGATCATAATGCAAAGTATTTTGGCTAATTATATGCTAAAGGATAGGGGTAAAGAGTAAATAATGCCTTGGAAGTTGCACGTTGTCATTTCAAAAGTCTCGTAGTATTGATTGCCCCGATCCAGGTGAAAAAGTTTAAAATATATCTGTTTGAATTCAGAATTCCAAGAGGTATATTTTGGGGACAATTGTTATGGGTCATTTTCTGAGCATATATATCCTGACTAATATTCTACTTTTGATTGTTTACTTGTGATAAGGATACCGGATCAGGATATCATCCTGGTGCGATATCCTGTATTAACTGAATTAACCACGTGCAGGTTAGAAGTTGTGGGTCACTAACGGTCAAGTGGACCTCTTCTCCTTAAGACTCGGGCAAACCAGTTATAGGAGAGACATTGAACCCGAAAGACCAGGTCTACAACGTTCGTATAAGGAATATCCGCCGAATCTCGGTTTAATAGGGTAGTTTGTTATTTTTCTTTTACTATAAATAGATGGATCGGATCATATTAAGGCACGCAATTTCACTTACACTCTTTCTCTCTAGCTACTAGCAATCACTACACACAAACACTTGTACTCGAATTACCTTGTAACACCTAGTTGATCCGCATTACATCCTGCACTGTATCCTGATATTTGAAGTAATAGAAGAACAAGGCAGCTGCGATTGTCAGCTCCCGAGGTTTTTTACCGGCGATCTAGATTGATCAAGGGCTTTCCTCGTATATCTCGTGTCACCCTTTACCTTTTTTGCTCATTGTTTGATCATAGATACAGCTCTATATCCTGAGCCATATCCCGAAAACTGTTTTTACAAACAACTTAATCAGCATATTTTTTACACATATTTCTAGCACACTACCTCACTTAACTAATTTGATCACTAAATTGCTTCGGTAATTTTTGACCAAAACAACCGGGATTCTAGAGACCATCTGTTTTTCCAGTGTTCGTTTGCGTCTCAAGTGTGGCACAATGTTAAGACAATGGTGAACATGGGAAGTGTAGATGACTCGTGGCATTCTATCATGGGTTGGCTGGATCAAAATGCTAGTTCAAAGAAGACGGAGGATATTAGTTGCAAGCTGGTCATTGCGGCGTCTACGTATTTCTTATGGCAAGAGCGGAACAATTGCTTATTCTCCACTACATATGCGAATGTGGAGTCGGTCAGTGAGAGGATTAGAAATACTGTCAGATTACGGTTGATGGGTTTCAAGTTCAGAGGTGAAGCCAGTGATGAGAAGCTACTAAAGATGTGGAAGATTCTTCCTAGTGATGAAGAGATTGACCCGGGCTAGATATAGGGTCTATTTATGTTAGTATTTGATGTGGTAGGGTTGTTTTCTGGGCTGTTTGTTTGTTTGGTTTTGCGTCTGGTTGTTTTTTGGATTTCCTAGGCTTGGTATGTCAAGTCTAGTTGGTAGGTCCGCCCTGGCATGCCTTTGTTCTTCATTGGTTATTTATAAAATTCACATGGGGTAACCCTTTACCCAAAAAAAAGATACGTGATCCTCATGTGCTTGGCAATTTGCAAACCTGCTATTAAGGCTTCATACTCAGCCTCATTATTAGTAGTTTGAAACTCACAAGCAATTGAGTGGGGTATTATGTCCCCCTGTGGCGATTTTAGTAGTATTCCTAGTCCAGTTCCCTTGATATTTGAAGCCCCATCTGTGAAGAGTATCCAAGTATTCTCTTCAAGCTGTTGAACTTCCAATTCAGCTTCCCTTTGTAGATCACTACTGAAATCAGCCACAAAGTCAGCCAAGGCCTGGGATTTAATGGCAGTTCTTGGTTCATATCTGATATCATAAGCACCAAGCTTTACTGCCCATTTTGCCATCCTACCTGACATTTCAGGTTTCCTGAGAACATTCGTAATTGGAAAGTTAGTCTTAACAATAATAGCATGAGTTTCAAAATAATGGCGTAATTTAGTAGATGCCATAATTAAAGCAAGGATAAGTTTTTCTAAATGTGAATACCTGGATTCAGCATCAAGCAAACCTTTACTTACATAATACATAGGATGTTGGGTACCTTCATGATCCTTACAAGGACCGCACTTACCGCCTTAGAAGAAACTGCCAAGTACAAGGATAATATATCCCCCTTTTCCGGTTTCATCAAGGCTGGAGCTGAGGATAGGTAATCCTTAAGGGCCTTGAGAGCGTTCTCATGCTTTTCAGTCCATTCAAATTTCTTGTTGTTTCTCAGGATGTCATAGAATTCCTTGCATTTCTCCAATGATTTTGAGATGAACCTGTTCAAGGCTGCGATCCTTCCTGTCAATCTTTGCACATCCTTGGCATTGGCAGGAGACTTGATGTTCACAATCGCCTTGATTTTCTCTGGACTTGCCTCTATCCCTCTTTTTGTAACCATATAACCTAGAAACTTGCCAGCTTTTACACCAAAGTGGCACTTGGAAGGATTTAATTTCATATTGAATTTATCAAGGATATCAAATGCTTCCTCCAAATCTGTAAGGTGATCCTCAGCTCTCTTGGACTTAAACACCATGTCATCAATATAGACTTCCATCGTGTGTCCAATTTGTTCTTTAAACATCATATTAACTAGCCTTTGGTAGGTTGCACCTGCATTTCTTAGTCCAAATGGCATAGCAATATAACAATAGATACCAGTAGGGGTCATAAAGGCTGTATCCTCTTGATCAGATGGTTCCATCTGAATTTGTTGAAATCTAGATGAAGCATCCATGAAAGTCAACAAATCATGACCCGCGGTAGCATCCACCATGGAGTCAATGTGGGGTAATGGGAAAGCATCCTTGGGACATGCCTTGTTTAAATTAGTGAAATCGACACATACCCTCCACTTTCCATTTTTCTTTTGAACAACAACCACATTGGCTAACCACTTTGGATACTTAACCTCTCTAATCATACCTGCTCTAAGCAGTTTATCTACCTCCTCCTGGATGATGGCATTCCTTTCAGGTGCAAACTTTCTCCTCTTTTGATGTATGGGTTTGAATGACCTGTCAATGCCAAGCTTATGAGTAATAATATCTTTAGAAATACCTGTCATGTCCTCATGCTTCCAGGAAAAGGTAGTTTTTTCTCCTCTTGAGGAAGGATACTAGATCCTGTTCGATGTCATTGAGGATCCCGGATCCTATAAAAAATTTGGATTCAGGATCCTGAGGATCCATCAGGATATCTTTGACATCTTGTTCTCTTGCCTCAAGGACATCTCTTGGAGGATACTTTGATTGCTATTGCTCTCTAGGTCTTGAGGTTGGCTTCATTGATGAAGTATAAAAATTTTTGGCTTCTTGTTGGTCACTTTCTATCTTCACCACTCCCCATGGAGTAGGGAGTTTCACACATTAATGGTATGTAGATGGAACTGCTTTCATGTCATGTATCCATGGCCTGCCAAGGATAACATTGCAACAGGATAATCAATCTATAACACAAAATTTTTGAAAAGAATTAACTCCCTCTATGTAAATTAGAAGTTTAATCTCCCCCAATGTGTTCTTGGTTTCTCCACTGAATCCCACAAGAACTGATGATCTTGGGATAATTTCTGATTCAGGGATATTCATCTTCTTAAGGACATCAAGTTGAATGATGTTCACTGAGCTTCCTCCATCTATCAGAATCCTACGAACAAAATGATTAGATATAAACAATGTAATAACAAGACCATCATGATGAGGATCCTGAATATCCACACGATCATCCTCATCAAAGGATATAGCTTTCTCCTGTGTAAGGATTGTGGTTCGAATGGACCTATCCCCATTATCCATCTTTGTCTCTTTAGCATGCCTCTTGGCTGCTGAAAAGGAAGTGCCACATATGTCTGATCCACCAGATATGAAGTTTATAATTTGTACATCAGCTAGGGGAGCAGGAGCTCTTTCTGGAATATTTTCAGGATCCTGGATCCTTGATTTTTTTCTTCCAAATAACTCCTTCAAATGTCCTTTGCTTAACAGGTAACCAATATCTTTCCTGAGTGCTATGCATTCATCAGTGAGATGGCCAAAATCTTCATGATATGCACATCATTTGGATTTGTCTTTTGTAGCGGCTGGCTTATCACTCTTTCTGGGCCATCTTTCTTTCTCACCTAAGTTCTGCATTGCAAGGATTAGTTCATTATTATCAACAGCAAAGCAATATTCAGAAATGGGTGGATAATCTTCATCATCCTCTTCTTGCTCCACAGCATGCACATTTTCATTATTAGACTTATTATATGATTTGGACTTGTTGTTCCTGAAGTAGGATCCTTGCTTTTCCTGCTTTGAGGATCCTGAAGGTCTTTCTTGGATCCTTTCATCATCCTCTAAACGGATGAATCTAAGGGCCCTGGTTCTTATTTCATCAAGATTCCTACAAGGGGTCATGACAAGATCATCATAGAATTGTAAATCCTTAAGTAAACCCATTTTGAAGGCTTCTACAGCCGTAGCAATATCCAAATTAGGAATCTCTAAGGATTCTCTACTAAATTTAGTGATATAATCTCTAAGTGATTCATTTTGACCTTGTGTTACCCTATATAGATTGTGACAAACCGAGATTTCAAGTCCTTTCAGTTACGTATCACTTGTTTAGAGATTCTGTTTTGGCAAACTGTTTTGTGTTAATGAAATGTGTATCTGTTGAAAAATAGAGATTTGAGTTTGGATGGTTGGTGAGTTTAGTGGTGCAATGATGTCGACTGCGTTAAGATTATAACACTTAATAATAGTTTAATGGTTAGGCTTGGAGAAACATGTGTTTCGTCACCTTGCATGGCGAAACATGAGGTACGACGAAACATGTTAGCCGAGGAAACATGTTGTTTCGCCATGATTGGGCATCGGCCCAAGAGTAACCCAGACAAGATCAGGCCCCGTTCGCATTATAAACATATACGTGGTACGATATCTCCAACCCTAGACCCCCTCTAGTTAGCAGCGGCAGTCCTTTGGATCCAGCGAAACCCTCCCTTCGAAGCTCTTCCTTCCCGTGTTAGTCTACCTCTTCACCTGAAATCCTTCTCGGTAAGTGTTAGGAAACTTTATTTGTAAGTATTGAAGAAAATCACAATCAACCGGATCTATGAAGAGATCACAGTCCTGAAGATCACAAACAAGAAAAAGAAGATCAGATAGGACAACTGAAATGCACAGCATCTACTTCAAAGAATCACAAGTTGATCAAGAGCTGAATTGGATTATCAGATAAGGTCATTTCTGATGGATCTAATGATATTTCTGATGAAATATCATCAGTTTCTGACGATTCTGATCATCAGGATTTTTCTGATGATTTGTTCATCAGAATTTCTGATGAATTGGTTTTATCAGAATTCTGATGAAATACCCCACTTGTCTGAAATTGGCTCTATCCTGCCACAATTACCGAAGCAAGTTGAAATTATTGGATATCATGATGAAAAAGGTAACTTGAATGTTGGATTCAATGAATATGTCAAATGGCTACTTTTTGCAGGACTTATTGCATGAATAAACTATTGTTTATTCATGCACCCAGCCTTCTATAAATAGAAGGCCCAACCAGCAGAAGACAATTGAGTTTGAAGCTTAGCATTCACACATACATCAAAACTCCATTGCCCTCTCACCCACAGAATTCAAGATTCATTTGTATTAGATAATAATCTTACAATCACCCTGTAAACCATTTTGTTTCAGAGTGATATAAACTTGATAATTCTGTAGGTCTTGTTTCTTGAAAGTCTGATTTCCATTTCCGCACATCTACTGAAATCACTTGCCATATTACATGAAAAGAAGTTGTTAAGGCCATACTGGGTCCAACAATTGGTATCAGAGCAGATTGAATAAATTATTTTCAAACGATCAATCACTCATCTTCTTTTCTCTAAATATGGCCAGCTTTCAATCCTGGAATAATGCTTTTAACATTGGTTCTATGTCCAAACCTCCGACTCTGGGCGATTTTTTGATTCCTCATGAAATCCTTGTTTTTCTTCGTGATCTAATGCATAACAGTCTGTGATTAGAGTCTTGATTATTCAAACTCTATAACGAACTTGTTAGCATAAGGGACCGATCCAAAATTAGGGTTTATTTTCGTTTATTTTTTTCAAATCGCCGCTTTAGTTCTTCAATTCGGAATCCTGATTTATTAAACTGGTTGTTATTGATTGCGGTTAACTGAGATTAATTTAGCTAGATTGATACGCTGGTTTAATCGATTAAGGATGAAGATTGATACTAGGGTTTAAAGGATTAGGGTTTTTGTTCTTCTTTTTTCGTTGGTTTTGGTGTTTGTTTTCTTGTGCATGGTTGGTAGTCACGTTGTTTAATGGAGAGAGGTGCTGATCCTGGAATGTCTGAACGTCCCAAACCTGATGGTAGAGTGTTACATGATCGTGGGAAGCCTCCTAATTCGAACATGGAGAGTGATAATGATCGGAAATTGGAGAAATTAGGGTTTCAAACTTTTTCGGATAGAGTGCGTGGGGATGTGTTTATCTGTTCGAGTAATGTTAAGCCGTTGAACTCTCAAGAGGTGCGAGGAAAACCCCCATCGCTTGGCAAGAGTTTTGATGGTCGTCCTATTAACATTGATGGTAATCCTCTCTTGCCGCGTCGAGGGGTGGTTCAACAGGAACCAAGGATGATTAACGTTATTGATGAGCTTGAAAAGGTTACTATTCCGGTTCAGTTGGATACCTTGAATGCTGATGATAGCCTTTCCTATAAGCCTATGAACACAACATTCTCTTATGCGGATACAGTTAAAAATTATATTTTGAAGAAACGTGAGGTTAACTTTCGGAGAATGGAATCGGTGGAAACTGTTAATGATGCTGACGTTGTCATACCACGTGAGGTAATTCGTAAAGTACAGGAGAAATTTGAAAATGTTCTTTATGGATATTTTTTAGGTAATCGGTTACCGTTTCCTGTAGTAGAATATTATGCTAAGAATGTGTGGTCTAAGTATGGATTTGCTAAGCTTATGATGAATTCGGATGGCTTTTTCTTCTTTAAATTTGATTCGAAAGAGGGTATGTCTAAAGTGCTAGAGGGTGGGCTTTGGTTGATCCGTAAAATGCCTTTGTTTTTGAATATCTGGTCGACGTCTATCAGTCTTAAAAAAAAGGGCATCAAATCTGTACCGGTGTGGGTTAAGCTGCATAATGTTCCTATATCAGTTTACACGGATGATGGGTTGAGTCTGCTAGCTTCCAAAATCGGAATTCCTAAAAGATTAGACGGGTACACGGCTGATATGTGCATGGATAATTGGGGACGAAGTAGTTTTGCACGTGCATTAATTGAAATAAATGCGGATAGTGAGTTAAAAGACTACATCGTTGTTGCAATTCCGAAATTGGATGAGGATGGGTACTTAACTGAAAGAATTAAAGTGGAATACGAATGGAAACCTCAACGTTGCTCAGTATGTTGTGTTTTTGGCCACTATGATAATACATGTGCTAAAAATGTGATCAACATGTATAAGCAAGTGGTTGTTGATGATGAGGGTTTTATTACTGATAAAAGAAAGACGGCTAGGATGGGAGTTATGCATAAGAAGCAAAAGCAAAAGTTTGTTTATAAGCCGAAAATAACTAAGTCAGGAGCTAGTACATCTGGTACGAAGGGGATTATAACTGATAATAGTAAAAATGCCAATGTGAAGACTGGTAACTCATTTGAAGCTTTGTCAAAGGAAGATGTGGAAGATACTCTAGCCGATGTAGGGGTGGATAAGGAGTTGAGGCATAACTTGAAAAATGGTAATGGGAGGTCTACTCAAGCCGAGAATGAGGTTGAGGTAACTTTACAAACAGAAATGTCCGAATTTATGCAATCTGATAAGAATCATGTTTCTAAGGGGGCAAGCACTCCCGGTCAAACATGTCTTAATGGATAGCATCATGTCATGGAACATAAAGGGTTTGAACCGTCCCCTGAAACAAAGTGAGGTTCGTCAAGTTCTTGCTGAAAACAAGTTAAAGGTTTGTGCTATATTAGAGTCCCACGTAAATGTCGCTAAACTGGGTACCATTTGTCATAAGGTTTTTCGAAATTGGAATTGGACTTCTAATGGGGGATTGTGTACTAGGGGAACCCGAATCATCTTGGCTTGGGATCCTGATGTGGTTGATCTTATGGTGCTCTCTCAAACTGATCAAGTAATACATACGCAGATGTTAGTTAAAGCTGATAATAAAGTCTTCTTTTGTTCCTTTGTGTACGCTGAAAATAAGTATCAAGATCGTAGAAGTCTTTGGGAAAGCTTATGTAACCATAAAAGCTTGTGTCACGATAAGCCATGGGTTGTTATGGGTGATTTTAACTCAACTCTCCAGTCTCAGGATTCGCTTTACGGCTCTTCCAAAGAAACGATAAGCACGTGTGAGTTTAAAGAGTGCATTCAATTTTCGGAGTTGCTGGATATTCAAGGTCATGGTCTTCATTATACATGGAATCAGAAACCTAAAGATGGAGTGGGCCTTCTAAAGAAGATAGATCGTGTAATGGGTAATGTTCAGTTTTTGGACATGTTTCCGAATACCTTTGTCATGTACCATCCTTTTCGAGTTTCGGACCATACGCCTTGTATTTTGAATATGGGAGCCGAGATTGAGAAGAAAACTAAACCGTTCAAGTTTCCTAATTTCATCACATCCAAGCCGGAGTTCATGAAGTGTGTGGAGCGGGAATGGAGGGAAACAATTCCTGGGGTTAATATGTTTTCGGTCACAAGGAAGCTTAGCAACTTAAAACCGCATCTAAGGAAGATTCTATTCAATCAAGGAAATTTGCATACTAAGGTGTCGGATCTTAGAAAAAAGTTGGATGATATTCAAGTTCTTATTGACAAGAATCCTTTGGATGGTCATCTACGTCAATTGGAAGCGACATGTCTTCAAGACTTTCAGATTGCTGCTTATGATAAGGAATGCTTTCTCAAACAAAAGTCAAAAGTTGAATGGTTGTGTGCTGGAGATTCGAATACAAAATATTTTCACAATGTGGTGAAAAGCCGTAATGCTAGAAACAAGATTCATAGCGTGAAAGATATTGCTGGAAACCGTCATGAAGGTAGTAGGGTCGCGGATGCTTTGGTTAATCATTATTCGAATTTTCTTGGGGTTGAGGACCAGGTTACTTTGTTTAACCTGGATAATATTTTTATTAATGTCCTTAATCAACATGATGCATCTAATATGGTACGGCAAGTTACCCGAGAGGAAATCAAAACGGCAATGTTTAACATTGGTGAAAATAAGGCTCCCGGGCCTGACGGTTATACTTCAGCTTTTTTCAAGAAGGCTTGGGATATTATTGGTAATGAAGTTACGGATGCGGTTCTTGATTTCTTTGAGAATGGTAAGCTCCTCAAGCAATTAAATCACATGATCCTTGCTTTGATTCCTAAGAAAGATATTCCGGACTCGGTTTTGGATTATCGGCCTATCTCTTGTTGTAATGTGCTCTATAAATGTATCAGCAAAATCATAACAGATAGGATTAAAGGAAGTTTGGAGACTCTTGTCGGTATTAATCAATCCGCTTTTGTGCCGGGAAGGAAAATATCAGACAATATTATCCTAACTCAGGAGTTGATGCACAACTATCATCTGAATAGAGGTCCTGCAAGATGTGCTTTTAAAATAGATATTCAGAAAGCCTATGATACGGTTAGCTGGTCTTTTTTGAGAGCTATTCTTATTCGTTTTGGTTTCAATCATCGTATGGTGGAGTGGATTATGACATGTGTTTCCACGGCTTCCTACTCGTTAAGTGTTAATGGTAATATTCATGGTTTCTTTAAAGGGAAGATGGGCTTGAGACAGGGAGACCCGATGTCACCTTATCTTTTTACTCTTATCATGGAGGTTCTATCCTTATTACTTCAACAGGTGGCAAACTCAAACTTGTCTTTTAAATTTCATCATCAGTGTGCTAAGCAGAGAATTGTCAATGTTTCTTTTGCGGATGATTTGTTTATCTTTGTTCATGCTGATACTTGCTCGGTTAAGAAGGTTATTGATGCTTTGGATATGTTCTCAAGTTGGTCAGGATTAGTGCCGAGCCCATCCAAAAGTACTGCATATTTTTCGAATGTTTCTTCGTTGGTTAAGCAAGAGATCCTTTCGCTGATGCCGTTTCAAGAAGGTAGCTTTCCGGTTCGGTATCTTGGGGTGCCCCTTATATCAACCAAGCTAAGTTTTAAAGATTGTAAAATTTTGATTGATCGTATGGAGTCAAAAATTACAAGCTGGATATCTAAATCTTTATCTTTTGCGGGTCGCCTACAACTTATAAACTCAGTTTTATCTGCTATGCACATTTATTGGGCTTCTGTCTTCATTCTTCCAGTTCGTTGTTGGACTCTGTATGCCCAAGACACATAATAAATTGATGTGGCTAGTACGTTATGATCCAAGTCGAGTCATACCCAATAACAAGCTAGACAAACACTTATATTATTTATTTGTGATGTGATCATACAAATAAATATTAACACTTACAATATTTAGAAATTGGTTTTCTAAATAATTACACTTGAGAAACCAATAAATTATGTGGATAATTTATTTTGAGAGAATTTTTTTTTGTTATTTAATAGGTTAAATAACATTATAAAAGATTATGTAAAGTCTTGCAAACATAGTGTTATAATTTTATAAAAGTTATAAAATTAAACAAGACTTTATTTGTTATAAAAAAATTGGAATTTTTTTTATAAAAACCCACATGGGGCCGCCCCCCCCCTTTTGTCTCTATCCAAAAGTCTTGTTCCAATCACATTTCATGCATATGCATGGATTTAGATTGGGTGGTCTATCCAAAGTCTTTGGTCCAATAACTTTCCATGCAATTGCATGTGTTAGAGACCTTGTGATTGGGCAAGAATAAAGGCATGCATTCTCTCAAGACTATATTAGTTTTATATGGCAAAAAAATTAAAAATAGTGAGCTGAAATTTTGCTCTAAAATTTCGGCCATAAGAGTGTTCTTTCAAGTGTTCATTCTTTGATCTTCAAGTGTTGAATCCTAGCTAAACTTGTGGTGTTTGTTGGAAGCTTGGGGTATACAAGCTTGAGGTCTTCTACTCTTGAAGACAACCATTTCAAGAAGCATCATCCGTTTCATAATCCTTGCACTTCAAGAAGGTAGTTTTCTAAACATCCTATGGTTGTGTTTGATAGTATACATCTCATATATGGATCCGGGTTTTGGGATTTTGCATATAAATGGTTTTATATCTTATAAAAGTAACATGTTTTAAACTATTTTTCCGCTGCGTTTTTATTTCATATGGATGAAATTGCTTTGATAAACATGTTAAAATCCCATCAATGGCATCTAGAGCCGTTTATATGAGTGCATACTTCAATAGACTTAAAATTTTCGGGTTTCGGGTTTGGTGAAAACCCTATGGCCGAAATTCTAAGTATGGTTATCCCTTTGTTTTTCAAGATATAATTCTTACATGCATAAATGAATCTTGAAAAATTATTTCATATGGATGATTTGTTTGTTTGGACAAAACTAACCTTTTCGGTTTTTTGGACATAGCCGAAAATGGTTATTAAAAGGGAACCATTTTTTATGCTTCTTGAAATTAATATAAATATATATTTGGATATATATTTTGGTGCATATGACCTAGCCATAACCTTGTGTTGAATGATTGTGTTGTGATTTATTATTTCAATGGGTTGTAATAATTATTATTTTGTTCTTCCATTAGAAGATATGTAATTTATTTATTTTCATTTGGTATGTAAAATAAATAGATTAGGTGCATTTTATTTTACTAGAAAAAATGTATTAAGATATATTTTGTAAAAGAAGATGCACACAAAAATGCGGTTTTGGTTTGGACCATAATATTCGGTCCAAAGAACTTCATCGTTCTCAACGGGATTTTAACCCGATAACCAAACACATTTTTGAAGTCCAAAGGAGTTTGGAGCTGAAAATAAAAGACTTTTGGAAGCTCAAAGAAGGTGGAGAAATCACAACACAAGAAGGAGATTTGAAGCATTTGGATGCGGGATCAAGTGGGAGTTCATCGACACATTACTTGTGTCATTTTCACCCTTTAGGAAGGACCTTTTGACACACGTGTTTCGGCTAACAAGTCTTGTCAAAATAGTTGGCTATGGTTATGCACCTATTGTTATGCTTGTGTGGTTGTTTATTTTGTTGTTTAGATGATATGTAGATATGCATGAATTAACAAACAATAATCAACAACAAGCTTAAAATTGGTTCTTTACAAGATCATTAAAATTGGTTAATAAAAGGTTATTAAAAAATTAATTAATGATTTTATAATAAAATGGGTTTTATTAAAAAGAACCTTGAAAATTGATTTTCACTAAAGTACCAAGGATTTGAATGCATGCAAATATATGGTACATAAAGTTTTCTAAACTAGAATTTTTGAAAACTCAAAAATCCCTTTTATAAAACAAGTCAAACACCATCCTTTTATACAACACTCGAAACACTTGGGAACTCTTTCGTGGGATAAAGGTCACCTAACAACATTTGAGGGAACTTATATATTCGAGGTGGGTTTACCATGTTTGTGGGATAAAGGTCACCTAACCACTTATGTGTATAAACTCACACGTGTGTGTAAGTTGGACGACTTGATTTGGAAACCATGAACTTAGGGTCACCAAAGCATGGGAACAAAGGTGTTGATGGGATTAAACATGCCAACTAAACATAAAGATGTTTAACCGATCCCATATGGCTAGAAGTTGCAAAGAGTTGCAATTGTCAAACGTTGACTACCTTGTTAATTTAAATAGAGGGATAAAGGTCACCTAACCAATATTTAAATGTAACGTTGGATTCTAGATTTTAATTATTAATTGTCTTTAAGACACAAAAGGGTATTAATGATTAAAATATAATAATATCGAAAATACTAAAATTGAACTTGTTAAATTTTGTAGATGGCCGCTAACAATGCAAACCCGATTAACCAAACCGTCCGAAACCTGTCACTAAGAACCATCCTTGAAAAGGATCGTCTCAACCATAACAACTTCATGGATTGGTTTCGAAACTTGAGAATCGTTCTCAAGCAAGAGAAGATATCCTATGTGTTGGACGATCCTATTCCCGATGAACCTAACGTGGAAGATGTGGAAGCCTACAACGATTGGGTTAAGTATACCGAGGACTCCATGCAAGCTTCATGCCTCATGTTGGGAACTATGATTCCCGAAATTCAAAAGGATTTTGAACACCACGGGGCATACGACATGATTACCCAGTTAAAGGAAATGTTCCTACAACAAGCAAGGGTAGAACGCTTCGAAACTGTTCGGGCACTTCATGCATGTTGAATGGAGGAAACCCAATCGGTATCATCTTATGTACTCAAGATGAAAAGCCACGTTGATCGCCTCGAACGGCTAAATTGTCCCGTCTCTAAAGAGTTGGCTACAGATTTGATCCTCAACTCTTTAACAAAGAAATTTGAGAGTTTTGTAATGAATTACAACATGAATGGATGGGACAAGAGCATTGGTGAACTTCATGCAATGCTCAAGACGGCCGAAGCAAGTATGGGCAAAAAGGTTTTACCCGTCCTAGCGATCAATGAAGGAGGCAACAAGAAGAGGCCCCACCCCGACTCTAAAGCAACCTATGCTAAGAGAAAGGGACACGTCAAAGGAAAAGGGAAGGGAAAAGCTAAAGCAGAACCCACCAAACCAAAGGAGAAGAAGCAAAAGGTTGCTACAAATGACCCATGTTTTGAATGTGGTGAGATAGGACATTGGAAGAGAAATTGTCCAACCTATCTCAAGGAGTTGAAAAACAAGAGGGATGCAGGGCAAACCTCAGGTACTATCTTTATGATACATGTTGAGCGTAATGTTATTTCTTCTAACACATGGGTACTAGATACCGGATGTGGAACTCATATTTGCAATTCGTTGCAGGGGTTCAGAAGAAGTAGACATTACAAGAAGGGAGACAGTAGTCTCTTTATGGGCAACAGAGCAAAAGTTGAAGTCGAAGCTCAAGGAGACTACGTTTTAAAGCTTCCAAGTGGTTTGGAAGTGATTTTGAAGAATGTTTTGTATGCTCCTAGTTTGACTAGGAACATAATTTCAGTTTCCCTTTTGAGACAATGTGGTTTTAAATTTAATTTTGTTAACCAAGACATTTATGTTTCTATGAATGATGTGTTTTATTTTAAAGCTATGTCTTTAAATGGTATTTATGAATTAGATCATGATAACGCATCATATGATAGCTCAATGTACCAAGTAACCAACAAGAAACTCAAAATGGATTTGAGTGATTCCTATCTTTGGCATTGTCGCCTTGGACATATAAGCAAGAATCGCATGCATACACTTCAGAAAAATGGTCTTCTGAATACAAATGAAGATAATTCATTTGATGTATGCGAATCTTGTTTACAAGGCAAAATGACCAAGACTCCCTTTAGTGGAACTTTTGAAAGGGCAAAAGACTTACTAGGTATCATACATTCGGATGTATGTGGTCCTTTTAAGCCGATGACTAGGAATGGTGAAAGATACTTCATTACCTTTATTGACGACTATAGTCGTTATGGATATGTGTACTTACTAAGACACAAGGATGAAGCATTTGAAATGTTCAAAGACTTCAAAAGTGAAGTAGAAAATCAACTCAAGAAAACAATTAAAGTCCTTCGTACCGATAGAGGCGGTGAATACCTAAGTGGTGCTTTTCAAGATCATCTTAGAAGTTGTGGAATCATTTCACAACTTACTCCACCAGGAACACCACAACACAATGGTGTGTCCGAAAGGAGAAATCGAACTCTATTAGATATGGTTCGATCTATGATGGCTAGAAGCACATTACCTCTATCATTTTGGGGTTACGCTTTGCTCTCTGCAGTCCGTATACTAAATATGGCCCCAACCAAGAAAGTAGAAAGGACACCTTTTGAAATATGGCATGGAAACCCTCCATCATTATCATTCTTAAGGGTTTGGGGTTGTGAAGCTTATGTTAAGCAATACACTCCAAATAAATTGGAAGTCCGATCTACTAAGTGTATCTTTGTAGGATATCCTAAAGATGATATAGGATATTATTTCTACGATCCAACCGAGCAAAAGGTATTTGTTGCTCGAAAGGGTAAGTTCTTAGAAGCTAAATTCCTTATGGTAGGAACTAGTAGTAGAACAGTGGAACTTGAAGAGGATCAAGAACCACAAGACGATACACGTTTGGTTGATACTAGCACTCAACAAGAGGTTGTTGAAAACGATCAAGAGATTGATCAGAACACACAAAATGTTCGCAGATCTGGTAGAATTAGTAATCCACCTGAAAGATATGGATTTTTCATGGATGGATGCTACGTGGTAGATTCAGATGAACCAACCACATACCATGATGCAATGTCAAAATCCGATTGTGACAAATGGCTTGAAGCCATGAACATAGAGATGCAATCCATGTATGACAACCAAGTTTGGGAATTGGTTGTACCACCACTCAACTCCAAAGTAGTTGGAAGTAAGTGGGTCTTCAAGAAGAAAACAGATATGCATGGTAACTTGGATACTTACAAAGCAAGACTTGTAGCAAAAGGTTTCACTCAAACTCAAGGGATTGATTATGATGAGACCTTCTCGCCTGTGGCGATGCTAAAGTCAATCATGATATTATTTGCCATAGCTGCATATTATGACTATGAGATCTGGCAATTGGATGTCAAAACGGCTTTTCTTAATGGATATCTTGATGAAGATGTCTATATGGTTCAGCCTGAAGGTTTTGTCGATCCAAAACATCCTGACAAAGTATGCAAGTTAAAGAAATCAATCTATGGATTGAAACAAGCATCTAGAAGTTGGAATCATCGTTTTGATGAAGAAATTAAGAATTTTGGATTCATCAAGAACGGTGATGAAGCTTGTGTGTATAAGAAAGCTAGTGGGAGCATCATCACTTTCTTAGTACTGTACGATGACATTCTACTATTTGGGAATGACATTCCAACCATGGAAGGTGTAAAAGCTTGGCTTGGAAGTTGTTTTTCCATTAAGGATCTTGGTGAAGTCGCCTACATTCTGGGAATAAAGGTCTATAGGGATAGATCAAGGCGCTTAATAGGTTTAAACCAAAGTGCATACATTGACAAAGTCTTGAATAGGTTCCAAACGGAGAACTCTAAGAGAGGTTTTGTACCTATTCAAAAGGGGACAATATTGAACACATCTCAATGTCCTAGCTCAAAGGATGAGCAAGAGAAAATGAAAAGAATCCCATATGCGTCAGCTATAGGACCCATCATGTATGCAATGATATGCACCAGACCGGACGTGTCATGCGCCTTGAGCATGACGAGTAGATACCAGCAGAATCCAGGTAACAGTCATTGGATGGCTGTTAAAGGTATATTGAAATATCTTAGGAGGACTAAGGATATGTTCTTAATATATGGATCTGGTGAGGAGGAACTCGTTGTAAAGGGTTACACGGACGCGAGTTTCCAAACCGATCGAAGTGATTCTCGATCGCAATCGGGGTATGTCTTCATTTTAAATGGTGGAGCAGTCTCTTGGAAGAGTTCAAAACAAGACGTGGTAGCATTGTCCACTACAGAATCAGAATACATCGCCGCTTCATTGGCAGCCCAGGAAGCTGCATGGCTGAAGAAATTTATAGCCGATCTAGGGGTGGTCCCTACCATTCAAGACCCCCTAGAGATCTTTTGTGATAACGAGGGTGCGATTGCTCAAATCAAGGAACCTCGTGCGCACCAAAAGACTAGACATATCGAGCGGAGATTCAACTACATAAGGGATGAAGTTGAAAAGGGAAAGATATGTATCCGCCAAGTTCACACAGATCAAAACATCGCGGATCCACTCACGAAGCTCCTTGACATGGGAAACATGAGGGTCATACATGTTCCTTAGGACTTCGATATTCTAGTGATTGGATTTGATCTAATTTTGTATTTGGATATTGAAACAATTATTAATTTAACTCTTTTATGGTATTTTGAGTTATGTTTCATATTAGCATGTTTAAATCCGTGAATAAGTTAATTATTCTAAATGTCCGTAGTCGATCATAATTGTGGGAACAAATATGAATGTAAGACTATTATGAACTTGGATTGGTGGATATTCATTTAGAATGAATATAGAGCAAAGTGTTGCTGCCAAAGTTCATAGATATTTGTGGGATACAAATATTGGACTGGCTCGCTCTCAAATATTACTGCATGGAATCATTTGTGATTGATCATAAGTAAATTTTGAGTAAAGGCGAATATCATAGTATCCTCTGACCTGAGATACATATTGGGTCTTGATATTCACCAAATATTATACCTTGACTTTTTCTTCACTGTTAGTAATATGACAGTACATAAGGCTAATCTCAGGTGTAGTACAAGGTGATTGTGAGAGACGTATGTAGTTAAGAAGGGATTTGTTCCTCTTATTCGTTGAGAGTAAGATGTCTAAGGCCTGCTAAAGTTAAATCAACAGAGAGTGATCACTCTGTGTCTCTGGATTTAACATGACATCTGTAACGAAAGGATAAATGATAGATTCACCTAAATCATGTTCAAGTAAGGGACTTGAAAGGGATGATGTTATTGAATGGCAAATATAGTCATACGTAATGGGGGTAGTAAACCGTAGTTAGGCGTCATTTACTACTTGCATCAATCTTCTATGTATCTTGTGCAAGTGGGAGATTGTTGGACTCTGTATGCCCAAGACACATAATAAATTGATGTGGCTAGTACGTTATGATCCAAGTCGAGTCATACCCAATAACAAGCTAGACAAACACTTATATTATTTATTTGTGATGTGATCATACAAATAAATATTAACACTTACAATATTTAGAAATTGGTTTTCTAAATAATTACACTTGAGAAACCAATAAATTATGTGGATAATTTATTTTGAGAGAATTTTTTTTTTGTTATTTAATAGGTTAAATAACATTATAAAAGATTATGTAAAGTCTTGCAAACATAGTGTTATAATTTTATAAAAGTTATAAAATTAAACAAGACTTTATTTGTTATAAAAAAATTGGAATTTTTTTTTATAAAAACCCACATGGGGCCGCCCCCCCTCCTTTTGTCTCTATCCAAAAGTCTTGTTCCAATCACATTTCATGCATATGCATGGATTTAGATTGGGTCGTCTATCCAAAGTCTTTGGTCCAATAACTTTCCATGCAATTGCATGTGTTAGAGACCTTGTGATTGGGCAAGAATAAAGGCATGCATTCTCTCGAGACTATATTAGTTTTATATGGAAAAAAATTAAAAATAGTGAGCTGAAATTTTGCTCTAAAATTTCGGCCATAAGAGTGTTCTTTCAAGTGTTCATTCTTTGATCTTCAAGTGTTGAATCCTAGCTAAACTTGTGGTGTTTGTTGGAAGCTTGGGGTATACAAGCTTGAGGTCTTCTACTCTTGAAGACAACCATTTCAAGAAGCATCATCCATTTCATAATCCTTGCACTTCAAGAAGGTAGTTTTCTAAACATCCTATGGTTGTGTTTGATAGTATACATCTCATATATGGATCCGGGTTTTGGGATTTTGCATATAAATTGTCACACCCCCAAAATCCACACGCGGAGTATCACCGCTTGGAGGCGTGACTGACCAGGATCAAGCGACCAATCATATTGAACAATGTAAATAGTAAGTGTAACTCAACCAAACAATATGAAAGGTGTTCCAAAAACCAAAGTATAGTATCAATGTTTAGCGGAAGCATAAATGTAAAAACCCAACATAAGTATTAAGTTCACAAAGTGAAAATGTTTATCATGGAACTCAACAGTCCATGTGCCCACAACGATCGCGCCTCCCGTGCAAGCTCCATGAGTACCTATGGTCCTGCAAGGCATGTAACAGAAAGTCAACAACTAGTTGAGCGAGTTCACAGTAAGTAAGTTCGTTGTATAACAGTGCGCTATTAACTAAACCGTTTGTATGTTCAGTAGGAGGGGTCTTCCCATGTTATATGTACTATTAGTGGGGGCTTCCCATGTCTGTATTTACTATGAGTGGGGGCTTCCCATGTTTGTATTTTCTATCAGTGGGGGCTTCCCATGTTTGTATTTACACTAGACTATTTGTAACCATAAGTGTTCTTCTTAACCCGACAACAGTAGTACGTACAAGGTTTACGTAGGTTTTACGTAAGTGCCCTTCTTAACCCGAGGACAATGGTACGCGGGGGTTTACGTAGGTTTTACGTAAGTGTCCTTCCTGACTCCGAAAGACAGTAGCATGTGCGAGTTTACGTAGGTTTTACGTAAGTGTCCTTCCTGACTCCGGAAGACAGTAATATGTACTTGTTTACGTAGGTTTTACGTAAGTGTCCTGCTTAACCCGAGGACCATGGTAGATAGTCTAGTAGCCGTGTAAGTACGAGTAATTGTTCAATCCCATCATTCGATCCATTCCCAACCCCGGGAATCCCATGCCTTGGTAAAGAGTGTGAACTCACCTTGGTTTGCTCGGTATGATTAATTACTTGGTTCCAATTAATCAGTCAAGGCCTATAATTATGCACGTATTCACAATCAGTTTATATCCACATAGTTCACGTATCATTCATGATCATACAGTATCAAACAAGTAACAAACTTCGGCCCAAACAAAGCATATATATATTTATACTGTTAAGGTATTTGGTTCAAGCATAAACCCAAATCATGTGTTCAATGTTTAAATCAGTGATCCGAACATCAATTAATCATGACATCTATTTAGTAATCGAATAATGCACATGATATCACATGGCCGCCATATTTATTTTCAACATTGATTATAAATCATACCTTGACTCCATGCACATACACACACACATCGAAGTCAGCACTTACATACAATCCAATTTCATGTGTCAATTATTAACACATCTGATAAAACAATTAATGTGAAAGCCCATGTGATTACATGTGATAAAGCAATTAGTGAACTTTGATATTTGAATGTGCCATCTCGACCCACTAACTCAATAAGATAACCATTATTGATAAAAGGTCAAATAGCAATTAAACTAGTTGTCAGACAAGTGCATGCATTTGGTTCTAATCCTCTTTGTTGATTTTGACAATTCATTTAGCCATAGATATCCATCACCTATTCGAACACATATAAAACACATCCACCTTTAATTCTTGTGGTTACTTATTATAATAAATTTTACCAATAATGGCCGACCAAGACTATTAAATTCCATGCTATGATTGGACCGATTATTTGATGGGTTGAAACACATGTTGTGCCACAATCCTACGGTTTGACTAATAAATCCCACTAGTCACATGCAATGCAAGCCTTATATCACAATCATGTAAAATTATGAAATCATGTGTAACCGCATAAAGAAATCAGTATTACAATCATTATGTCATTTAGAGATACACGCACACACAACATCAAACCGAACGTTGACAGTGGACAAACACAATCGATCATAACATCGGCTTATGAGGGTTCCTACCAAACCAGTCAATACAATCCATAACAAAATCACATAACAGTTAGTGCATGCCGAATTAAATCAATTAATTATCAACAATTGATTTTTACTAACCCAAACAGGAGAAGCGATGAATCAGTTGATGCGAGATACTTTGGGAGCTTATGATTGCCGTCGGGTTTCAAAAGGGTAACGAGAGAAAGATGAGGAGGTGATTAGGGTTTTCTCCGTTATCCGTTTCGTATACAGAGTCGAACAAGTCATATATTTAATTGATACTGGGCCAAAGCCCACTTGTGATTTCGTTGGCCTCATGTGGACGAAAACACCTACTGTTTACACTATGTGGGTGCCGAAAACATGACATGTTTTCGTGAGTGTGGGGTGTTTTCGGCCATGACCCCCATTAATTGATATTTAGGCAAGTTATTATCACAACCATGTATATATATAAAACACACTTATGGAGCACACCAAATATATATATAAAATACACTAGCAATTAAGAACGATTTAACATATTTCAATGTGTACAATTGTGAATGAACAAGTCGTGTAAACAAACAACCTAAACGATTAACGTGTAATAAATGCGGAACAAAATGGAATCTTGGAAACTCGAGTTGTCACATTATCCCCAACTTGACAGAAATTTCGTCCCGAAATTTAGTACGTGGTTACTGAGGAAGCTAGTTGTGTTGCGTTGTTTCCTGGTTTTCCTGGGGTGTCACATCATCCCCCCGTTGATTTGGAATTTCGTCCCGAAATTCTGTAGTAGCTTCAGACTCAGTAGTGGTTGCACTATTTCTGAATAACTGGGGATACTTGAGTTTCATTTGATCTTCTCGTTCCCAGGTGAACTCTGGGCCACGACGGGAGTTCCAACGAACTCGTACAAGAGGTATTCTGGTATGCTTGAGGACCTTAACATCCCGGTCCGTGATTTCAACAGGTTCCTCGATGAATCGTAACTGTTCGTCGATAGTGAGTTCCTTCAAAGGAACTATGAGGGTCTCATCTGACAGACACTTCTTCAGATTCGACACGTGAAAGACGTTGTGAACTGCACTGAGTTCAGCTGGTAAGTTCAATCTGTAGGCCACCCTGCCTATCTTCTCAATGATTTCGAATGGTCCGACGTATCGTGGATTAAGTTTGCCGCGTTTGCCAAAACGAACAACACCCTTCCAGGGTGAAACTTTGAGTAGCACTCGATCCCCAACCTGGAACTCGAGTGGTTTCCTGTCTTTATCGGCGTATGCTTTCTGACGGTCACGTGCTGCCGCCATGCGTTGTCGTATTTGAGCAATTCGTTCTGTTGTGTCTACCACAAGTTCTGGACCAGTGATCTGACTATCTCCCACCTCTGCCCAACAAAGAGGTGACCGGTATTTACGCCCGTACAATGCCTCAAACGGAGCAGCTTTAATGCTGGTGTGGTAGCTGTTATTGTACGAAAATTCCACAAGTGGCAAATGCTTTTCCCAGCCGTTGCCAAAGTCAATTACACATGCACGAAGCATGTCTTCTAAAGTTTGAATAGTGCGCTCAGACTGCCCATCCGTCTGAGGGTGATAGGCTGTGCTCATGTCTAAACGAGAGCCAAAAGATTTGTGCATTGCTTGCCACAGTTCTGAAGTAAAACGTGCGTCACGATCAGAGATAATAGAGGTTGGCACCCCGTGCCTTGAAACCACTTCTTTTAAGTAGATGTCTGCTAATTTAGAGAACTTGTCTGTTTCTTTGATAGCCAAGAAGTGTGCAGACTTTGTGAGTCGGTCCACGATCACCCAAATAGTTTTGTTACCACGTTGAGATCTAGGTAGGCCAGTAACGAAATCCATGGAAATTTGCTCCCATTTCCATTGTGGTATCTCTGGTTGTTGGAGTAGACCCGATGGTTTCTGATTTTCCGATTTGACTCTCGCACAAGTCAAACACTTGCTAACGTAAGTTGCTATATGAGCTTTCATGCTAGGCCACCAATATGTAGTTTTCAAGTCGTGGTACATCTTATCCGAACCAGGATGTACTGAGTAGCGAGACTTATGAGCTTCATCCATTACAAGTTCGCGTAAGTTGCCATAGAGTGGGACCCAAATGCGTCCTGTTACATAGTAGGCGACGTCTGCCTTTTGTTCTAACCGGTTGTCTTGAGCCGCGTAGAGCTTCAGCCTTGACATTTTCTGGTTTCAATGCTTCTACCTGAGCATCTCGTATCTGTGCAGGAAGAGTAGACTGAATAGTGAGTTGCAACGCTCGTACACGCCTAGGTGTAGTATCCTTTCGACTGAGAGCGTCAGCCACCACATTGGCTTTGCCCGGATGGTACTTTATAGCACATTCGTAATCGTTCAGTAATTCGACCCATCGTCGTTGTCGCATGTTCAATTCTTTCTGCTTGAAGATATGCTCGAGACTCCTGTGATCGGTGTAGATGGTGCACTTGGTACCGTACAGGTAATGTCGCCATATCTTAAGCACGAAAACAACAGCTCCCAGGTCTAAATCATGTGTAGTGTAATTCCGTTCGTGATTCTTAAGTTGACGCGAAGCATAAGCAATGACTTTATCCCGTTGCATCAACACACATCCAAGACCTTGGATGGATGCGTCGCAGTAGACTACAGAATCGTCCGTGCCTCCAGGCAATGAGAGGATAGGTGCGCTACAAAATCTATCCTTTAAGTGCTGAAACGCTGTTTCCTGTGTATTACCCCAATGATAAACAACACCTTTCCGTGTCAGTAGTGTAAGCGGTTGTGCGATCTTTGAGAAGTCTTTGATGAACCGTCTGTAATAACCCGCCAAACCCAAGAATTGGCGTATTTCGGTTGGTGTGCGAGGTGCAGGCCAGTTCTTGATCGAATCTACCTTGGATGGATCAACATGAATCCCATCCTTGTTTACCACGTGGCCTAGAAAGTGGACTTCACGAAGCCAGAAGTCGCATTTCGAAAACTTGGCGTACAGTTGTTCTGTTCGAAGTAGTTCCAAAATAAGTCGTAAGTGCTGCTCGTGTTCCTCCTGACTCTTCGAATATATCAGGATGTCGTGGATGAAGACAATAACGAACTTGTCAAGATAAGGTTTGCACACCCTATTCATAAGATCCATGAAAACTGCAGGTGCGTTTGTTAACCCGAATGGCATAACCAGAAACTCGTAGTGGCCGTAGCGTGTCCTGAACGCTGTTTTGGAGACGTCCTCGTCCCGGACTCTCAGTTGGTGATAACCTGATCTCAGATCAATCTTCGAGTAACAGCTCGACCCCTGCAACTGGTCGAATAAGTCATCGATACGTGGAAGAGGATAGCGATTTTTCACGGTCACCTTGTTCAGTTTGCGGTAATCTATGCACATGCGGAAGGTACCGTCTTTCTTCTTCACAAACAATACTGGAGCTCCCCAGGGCGAAGAGCTAGGACGAATGAAACCCTTATCCAAGAGTTCTTGCAATTGCTTCGATAGTTCTTCCAGTTCGGTTGGAGCTAAGCGATAAGGTGCTCGTGCTATGGGTGCTGCTCCAGGAGCTAGCTCGCTCTGAAATTCGACCTGGCGATGAGGCGGTAGCCCAGGTAAATCTTCAGGGAACACTTGAGGAAAATCACGTACTACTGGGATATCCTCTATCTTCTTCTCTTCCGATGATGCGTCAGTAACGAGTGCTAAGATAGCAGTGTGGCCCTTTCGCAAGCACTTCTGGGCCTTAAGAAAGGAGATGGTGCTCACAACCGCACCACCCTTGTCACCATGAATTACCAAAGGTTCTTCACCAGCACGAGGAATACGAATGATCTTCTCCTTGCATAGGATCTCTGCTTGTTGTTGGGATAACCAATCCATACCAATGACGATGTCAAAACTACCCAAGACTATAGGAATGAGGTTGATGGAGAATGTCTGACTAGCTAAGACGAGGTTACAACCCTTGACTATGTGACCACTGTGGTGTCTGTTGCATCTATTGCACTTTGGGTGATTTCTTCGATATCCACCCTTCCTTTGACTACCAGAAGACTGCTGACTGGGGCTCTGGTAATTATCTGTCTTTCGCTGCTGTGCCTGGGATTGAACCGAAGTTGAACCCTTGCTGGAGGTTCCATCCCATTTTCGCTTGTTGTCACTAGGAGTAGCAGTAGTGATAGCAGTAGTAGTAGCACTGATACGTTTAGGCAGCCTGTTCTGTTCCATTGCCTGGTCTGTGAGACGATGCGCAAGACGAGTAACATCCTGGATGGTAGCAAGGTTGGCAGAAGTCACATGACTCTGAATCTCTGGTACTAAGCCTTTGAGGTACAGCTCAATGCGCTTGATGGGAGGATCCACCATAGTTGGACATAACACTGTCAGTTCGTTGGATCGTTTCGTGTATGCTTCTATCTCTGTCCCCGTCATCTTCAGGTTAAAGAACTCCACTTCTTACTTGTGGATGTCATCACGTGTACAGTATTCTTGCTTGATTAGTTCCTTGAAATCGTTCCAAGGGGTGGCGTTAGCAACAGCCAACCCTAACATCTGAACTTGCGTATTCCACCAAGTCAGCGCAATGCCTTCTACACCAATGGCGTATTTCACCCTGCAAGCCTCAGGGCATTCACACATGTCAAATACGGACTCGATCTTTTCAAACCAATGTAGGAGTCCAACGGCTCCTTCAGTGCCACTAAAAGTACTAGGACGACAGTCCACGAACGTCTTGAATGTGCATACAGGTGGTTGAGCATTCTGACCGGTTGTGCGCGTAAGAATAAACAAGATTAAGCACAAGTGTTGGGTTACGAGAGTAGGATCTAGAGATCCTAAAGTAAGTTGTGATGGCAGGTTATACCTCCTGCCTGGGCAGCTGCGAGTGCTGCAGTAACTTGTTCAGTGATCGAAGCCGCCAACTGGGCCTGAGTTAAGTCAACGTGTCCACTCATGATCATGATATCAAGGAGAACATGAATGAGAGAGGTTCACGAATAGTGCGATGACAGAAGAGAGTGAGCACACAAGTATTCTCAAGCAATAGGGGTTATGTGCATCTAAGCATACCATGAGCAAAGTTCTATGTAATTCTAGCAAGTAGGCAATAAAACATATACCATATTACCTAGAATGTTGAGTCTTGCACGTGGAGCGAGGCGTCGTTGTGGATCGTTGAGCACTGTACAGGTTATAGTCTGGTTTTAATAAAAACGTTTTCCCTTATTAAAACCAAGTTCACTATAACCAATGGCTCTGAGACCAATCTGTCACACCCCCAAAATCCACACGCGGAGTATCACCGCTTGGAGGCGTGACTGACCAGGATCAAGCGACCAATCATATTGAACAATGTAAATAGTAAGTGTAACTCAACCAAACAATATGAAAGGTGTTCCAAAAACCAAAGTATAGTATCAATGTTTAGCGGAAGCATAAATGTAAAAACCCAACATAAGTATTAAGTTCACAAAGTGAAAATGTTTATCATGGAACTCAACAGTCCATGTGCCCACAACGATCGCGCCTCCCGTGCAAGCTCCATGAGTACCTATGGTCCTGCAAGGCATGTAACAGAAAGTCAACAACTAGTTGAGCGAGTTCACAGTAAGTAAGTTCGTTGTATAACAGTGCGCTATTAACTAAACCGTTTGTATGTTCAGTAGGTGGGGGCTTCCCATGTTATATGTACTATTGGTGGGGGCTTCCCATGTCTGTATTTACTATTAGTGGGGGCTTCCCATGTTTGTATTTTCTATCAGTGGGGGCTTCCCATGTTTGTATTTACACTAGACTATTTGTAACCATAAGTGTTCTTCTTAACCCGAGAACAGTAGTACGTACAAGGTTTACGTAGGTTTTACGTAAGTGCCCTTCTTAACCCGAGGACAATGGTACGCGGGGGTTTACGTAGGTTTTACATAAGTGTCCTTCCTGACTCCGGAAGACAGTAGCATGTGCGAGTTTACGTAGGTTTTACGTAAGTGTCCTTCCTGACTCCGGAAGACAGTAATATGTACTTGTTTACGTAGGTTTTACGTAAGTGTCCTGCTTAACCCGAGGACCATGGTAGATAGTCTAGTAGCCGTGTAAGTACGAGTAATTGTTCAATCCCATCATTCGACCCATTCCCAACCCCGGGAATCCCATGCCTTGGTAAAGAGTGTGAACTCACCTTGGTTTGCTCGGTATGATTAATTACTTGGTTCCAATTAATCAGTCAAGGCCTATAATTATGCACGCATTCACAATCAGTTTATATCCACATAGTTCACGTATCATTCATGATCATACAGTATCAAACAAGTAACAAACTTCGGCCCAAACAAAGCATATATATATTTATATTGTTAAGGTATTTGGTTCAAGCATAAACCCAAATCATGTGTTCAATGTTTAAATCAGTGATCCGAACATCAATTAATCATGACATCTATTTAGTAATCGAATAATGCACATGATATCACATGGCCGCCATATTTATTTTCAACATTGATTATAAATCATACCTTGACTCCATGCACATACACACACATCGAAGTCAGCACTAACATACAATCCAATTTCATGTGTCAATTATTAACACATCTGATAAAACAATTAATGTGAAAGCCCATGTGATTACATGTGATAAAGCAATTAGTGAACTTTGATATTTGCATGTGCCATCTCGACCCACTAACTCAATAAGATAACCATCATTGATAAAAGGTCAAATAGCAATTAAACTAGTTGTCAGACAAGTGCATGCATTTGGTTCTAATCCTCTTTGTTGATTTTGACAATTCATTTAGCCATAGATATCCATCACCTATTCGAACACATATAAAACACATCCACCTTTAATTCTTGTGGTTACTTATTATAATAAATTTTACCAATAATGGCCGACCAAGACTATTAAATTCCATGCTATGATTGGACCGATTATTTGATGGGTTGAAACACATGTTGTGCCACAAACCTACGGTTTGACTAATAAATCCCACTAGTCACATGCAATGCAAGCCTTATATTACAATCATGTGAAATTATGAAATCATGTGTAACCGCATAAAGAAATCAGTATTACAATCATTATGTCATTTAGAGATTCACGCACACACAACATCAAACCGAACGTTGACAGTGGACAAACACAATCGATCATAACATCGGCTTATGAGGGTTCCTACCAAACCAGTCAATACAATCCATAACAAAATCACATAACAGTTAGTGCATGCCGAATTAAATCAATTAATTATCAACAATTGATTTTTACTAACCCAAACAGGAGAAGCGATGAATCAGTTGATGCGAGATACTTTGGGAGCTTATGATTGCCGTCGGGTTTCAAAAGGGTAACGAGAGAAAGATGAGGAGGTGATTAGGGTTTTCTTCGTTATCCGTTTCGTATACAGAGTCGAACAAGTCATATATTTAATTGATACTGGGCCAAAGCCCACTTGTGATTTCGTTGGCCTCATGTGGACGAAAACACCTATTGTTTACACTATGTGGGTGCCGAAAACATGACATGTTTTCGTGAGTGTGGGGTGTTTTCGGCCATGACCCCCATTAATTGATATTTAGGCAAGTTATTATCACAACCATGTATATATATACAACACACTTATGGAGCACACCAAATATATATATAAAATACACTAGCAATTAAGAACGATTTAACATATTTCAATGTGTACAATTGTGAATGAACAAGTCGTGTAAACAAACAACCTAAACGATTAACGTGTAATAAATGCGGAACAAAATGGAATCTTGGAAACTCGAGTTGTCACATTATCCCCAACTTGACAGAAATTTCGTCCTGAAATTTAGTACGTGGTTACTGAGGAAGCTAGTTGTGTTGCGTTGTTTCCTGGTTTTCCTAGGGTGTCACATAAATGGTTTTATATCTTATAAAAGTAACATGTTTTAAACTATTTTTCCGCTGCGTTTTTATTTCATATGGATGAAATTGCTTTGATAAACATGTTAAAATCCCATCATTCGTGTCATTTCAGAATTGGAGAAGAGGATGCGTCGTTTTCTATGGAATGCTGGATCTGCTGGTAGGGTTCGAGCCAAAGTTGCTTGGTCTGATGTGTGTTTGCCTAAACACGAGGGTGGATTGGGTATTCGTAATATTACGGATGTTAATAATGCCCTTATGGCAAACCATATATGGAGTATCATCTCGAAGCGGCACTCTTTATGGGTTCAGTGGATTCATTCCTACAAACTAAAGGGTAGAAGTTTTTGGGAGGTCCCGAGTAGAGGTAGTATGAGCTGGGGGTGGCGTAAAATTTTATCTATCCGAAACTTGGTGCGTCCTTATACTGGTATAATGATCAGAAGTGGTGCTCAAACTAATGCTTGGTGTGATAATTGGTGCCCGTTGAGTCCGTTTACCTCCTTCATTACCCCGAGAACTATCTCTAATGCGGGATTTAGTATGCAGTCCACGGTTGCTGATTTAGTTGATGATTCAGGTCAGTGGAGATGGCCGCAAGCTTGGTATGAACCTTTTCCGGTGCTGATAAATCTGCAAACACCAACTCTTCTTCACAATGTTCCTGATAAACTTACGTGGAAAGATTTGGAAGGTAAAGATAGCTACTTCAGCTCAAAGGAAGTTTGGAACAACATTAGGGGCCGAGGTGAGACGGTTTCATGGTCTAATATGATATGGTTTTAACAGTGTATTCCGAGGCACTCGTTCCATATGTGGTTGGTTATTAGGAATAAACTCAAAACTCAAGATCGTCTTTCTAGTTGGGAAGCAGGAAGTGATACGAATCTTAGACTTATGTGTTGCCCGCTTTGTTGCCATGATCGTGACTCGCGCGACCACCTTTTCTTCCAATGCAGTTTTTCGGCAAAAGTTTGGAATAATGTCAAAGCTTTAACTTGGAGAGTGTTGATGATTCTTGGGGATCCATTGTTGCATGGATGGATCTAACGGCTTCTTCGAAGAAGATGGATGTGATTGTGGGCAAGATTCTGATTGCGGCTATGGCCTACTTTATTTGGCAAGAAAGAAATAATAGACTATTTTCTCATAAGCACAACACAGTTGAAGCGGTGATGGAGATGATCAGGAGCACGGTTCGTTTGAAGATTATGGGGCTCAAGTTCCGTGGGATGGCTAGCCGGAATAGATTATTAACGGCATGGAAGATTTACTGTAATGATGAGGAAGAAGATCTGGGCTAGAAGTCTATTTCTCTAGTTGCTCGTGTGTCTTTGTTTATCTTGGGTAGTTTGTTTGTGGTTGTTGCTTTTGCATGTTAACTTTCTGGTTGTTTTTCTTGTTTTGGTTCCTAGTCTTGGTATGCCAAGTCTAGTTGGTGTGTTCACTCTGGCACACCCTTGTAATTATTTGGTTGATTTATAAAATTTACCGGGGTAACCCTTTACCCAAAAAAAAAACCTCCGACTCTGGTCAGAGAGGAATACCCCCAGTGGAAAATCAGGATGGTCAATTTTCTTAATGGTCATGACCGAGCTCTGTTTCAATCCATTGAAAGGGGTCCACATATACCAATGACTGTTATACCAGCTATTCCAGCAACTGACCAATCACCTGCTATCTATGCCTCCCAAGCTCCCAAAAGTGAAATACTTTGGAGTGAGGAAGACAGGGAAAAGGTGGCTGGGGATGAAAGGGCAAAGTCACTTTTAATAATGGCCATCCCCAATGACATATTTTCACAACTTGATGCATGTGCATCAGCCAAGAAAATATGGGATCAGTTGGAAAATCTTTGTGAAGGAGGAGAAAGGATGAGAAGAAACAAGAGAACAAACAATGTCTCATCTTATGAAAGGTTTAAAAGTTTGCCAAATGAAAGATTAAATGACACATATCAAAGATTTACAAAACTTTTAAACGAGATAAAGAAATTTGGAATAACAAAGTCAAATGATGAAAGAAACATAAAATTTCTTGAAGCCCTTCCTAGAGAATGGAGAAGTCTAACCATGACTTTATCATTAACCTTAGAACTAGGAAACATGAGTCTTCATGACTTATACAGCATCTTGGTCCCCAGAGAGGAAGAAATATTTGAAGAAACCATTCAAAGAGGGGGATCTTTAGCTCTTATCTCAAACTCATAAAGAACAATACCCACCAATGATCCACAACCATCAAGCAGCCAAAGTTTTGAAGTTTATGATACTTCATCAGATTTTTCAGCTTTTGCCGAGGCAATAGCACTGCTCACCAAAACATTTGAGCAGAGGTTGAGTGGAGGAAGCCAAAGATACCAGAGGAATGACAGAGGAAGGATGGATGGGAGATCTAAAGAAGAAGTTAGATCTAAGGATAAAGGGAAGGCTGAAGTTGTGTGTTACAAGTGCAAGCAGAGAGGTCACTATGCATCAGAATGCAAGACCAAAAAGCTTAAGGATGTTGCTTACTATGAGAAAAAAGCTTGAAGAAGCAAAGAAGCAGCAACAAGTTAGCTTAATTGCTAGAACAGATACATGGTTATCTGATGATTCTTTTGATGATGAAGAAGAAGAATTGGCAAATTTCTGTCTCATGGCACTTTCTGAAGGTCTACCAGAAACTTCAGAACAAAAGGTAAATTTAGACAATCTTGATCTTGAACACAAGCTAAACAAGCTCATGTCAGATTTTCTAAGTCTGCAAGAAAAACATCAATCAGATATTAGAAAATCTGATGAGTTGCAAAGGACTTTGAATAAAATCATTCTTGAAAACCAACTTCTTATAGAGGATAGTTTAGATCAAAGAGCTAAAATTGAGTTTTATGAAAATGAAAAAAAAGATCTTTACAAGAAAATCAATGACAAAGAAATCAATGTAAGAGGTTTTCAACAAGCAAAAGAATTCATAAATTTCATTGAGTCCACTCCTAAGAACAAAGGAGAGGGTTTAGGTTATACAAGATCAAATGGAAATAAACCCATTGTCTTTGTAAAAGCAACTCATCAAATTTCTGATAAATTGTTATCAGAATCTGATTCTGAATCTTGCAAGTCAACCTGTTTTGAATATTCTTTTGAAAAACCAAACTTCAAAACAAACATAAGTGAATGCAGTCAAGAATCTGTAAAGACTCCAGAAGCAGTTCACTTATCTTTTCAAAATTATCCACTCATTCCATCACAAGAAGAAATATCAGAAAATTCTGATAAATCTTGTATGTGTGTTGACATACTGAAGCTTGTTCAACACCATCTTCAAAAGAAAAATGCAAAATATGTTAATGGCTCAGCATATAACAGAATTTCTGATGCAAAACCAAAAAGAAAAAATAAATTGATTAGGATTCCATCAGAAACAGTACCCAAGCATGCCTGGGTACCAAAAACCCTCTAATCATTCCATTTCAGGACCATCATGTGTAGCAGATCTGGTACTGCGACTCAGGAAGCTCCAAGCACATGACTGGGGACAGGAGCTTACTCAGCAACTTTGTTTCAAAGCTGGGTAGAATGGTAAATTTTGGAAATTGAGTGAAAGGATGGATCATGGGATATGGATGCATAAGGTATGGATGTTTGACCATAGAGAGAGTAGCCTATGTTGAAGGCTTAACAAATAATCTGCTATGTTATGGTCAGTTCTATGATAAAAATCACTCAGATAATTTTATCACCAGAAAAATGCTGGATAAATTGCTTTAGTGATAATCAAAATCATATATCTGATAAATCACCAGAAAATCTAGCAATTTATCAGAAATTCTGATGAAGTCATCAGAAAATCTGATACAACATCAGAATACCTAATAAATCATCAGAATTCTAATGAATCATCAGAAAATATGCTGGATAATCAGATTTATCATAGATCATTAAAACAAATTGTTGCATGTCATCATCCTTATTCATATCTCTTGTTGGACCAATTCATAAATTGTACATTGACAATTTTTTTAATAAAAAAAAGGTTTTTTTCTTGTTAGTGCTGATAACGTCATTCAACAGAAAATTTCTGGGAACTCGTTAATATGAAACTTTCTCTCTCCTTCATTAATTACACCCCATCATGTATTAAGAAGGTTGAAGTGACATATTGGTAGGCTACCATGATACACTACCAGAAATTGGCCGCCTAAATCATTTAATGCAAGTGAAGTGGTGAAGAAACTTATCTCTGTTATTTTTTTCTGTCCTCTGGTAATCATTCAAATAACAGAGATTGCGGTGAAGAAAATCTACAACTTGGTAGCTTCAATTTATGGCAAATATTAAGTTTACTATAAATAATCACCACTTTTAGTTAAAATCTGTCATCTTCACTCCTCTTCTTCACTTCATAACTCACACACACTCACAAAATGAACACCATCAAAGATGAATGCTTCACACTTATTCTTCATCCATATCATAACCTTAGATTGAGGACCAATCTGGAAGGTCCTCAATGGGAAGGGTGTCAAGTTGTGCTCAAAATGCTCATGAGTAGTAACTTGAGCTATGCTCTCACTGCTCATATAACTGTTCATCCAGAGATTCTTCAAATCTTCTGGAAAAATGCAACATTATCTAAGTATGAGAACAGAGAACAAATGGCCATCAAGAGTGAGGTGCTAAATCAAAAAATTCTGTTAAATGAAGCTACCATCAGGACAGCTCTTCAACTCGATGATGATAATGACGTCCTGATGTTCACAAGGGCTCAGAAGGATGATGTCTTGAGGCAAATGGGTTACCATACGCAAACCCAACAACGAGCAATCAACAAGCATGGCTTTATCAAGCCATGGCAATATCTGGTTACACAGATGGGTGCATGCTTTTCAAAGAAAGTCATCAATCATCATGAAATATCTCTTAGATTGATGGAGCCTATACTGACACTTGTACTCAAAGTACCTTACAACTTCTCTCATTATCTAAGGAGTGATTTTGCAAGTAATATGTGGGTTGGCAAGCCATTCTTGATGTATCCTCGTTTTCTGACAAAGATAATCACGAGCCAGCTAGACTTTGCAGGCATTCCTACAAGTTATCAAAGAGCTGATATGAGACTTCAAGAAAACATGGGTCTCAGTATGCTTGTACCCACCAACCAAAACTTTGGGTTGATAACTAATCTGTTGTTGCTCCTAGAAATGGAACATGGCGAAGGCATAGATATTGATTAGGTTTTTCTTTGTTTTGTCTGTGTATATTTTTTTTGCATGTTAAATATATTATGTGCTTACTCTATAGCTTTGTTATCTGGTTTATGGTTTGGGAAATGGGTAAAGTAAATAAGAATCATGATCATCAGAAATCAAAAATCAAAAATTTGACACAAAACTCTAAGTTTCTGATGACAGGAGACAAAATCTGGTAATTCAAAATGGATCTAAAATTTTTCTGATAAAACTTCAAGATGATAAAATGTTTCAGAAAATATCGGAAAAAGACAAGAGACATGGACACCACCAGAAAAACAAATGTGAGTCTTCTGATCCTATCTCATTCCCTCTCATCTCAAAAAAAAAAAAAAAAAAAAAAAAAGAAACTTCAAAATCTGTTGAAGAGGATCACAAGTTTAGGGGGAAAACTCAACCAAGGAACTCTGTTGAAAATTCTGTTAACCACATAAAAGGTCAACAGAAGTCAGAACAAAAGGCAATACACATGTTCAACAGAATTTATGTTAAATTTCTGATGATAACATAATCAGAATGGGACTTTTGACTTTTATGTGGGATACACGCCGGACCGCGCATGGTAGTGGCAAAATAATGAATGCGGGCTACTATTGGCCGGGAATGCACGTGGATGCGGTAGAGTTACTACAAAAATGCGCAGCTTGTCAACGCCACGCGCCAAAGACCCTCCGTCCAAAGAATCCGCTCGTACCGATCACGTCCGCCTGGCCCTTCCAGCAATGGGGCATTGATCTTGTTGGCCTATTCCCTGACGCGTCAGGCGAAGTAAAATTCATTATCATAGCAGTAGATTATTTCACAAAATGGGTCGAAGCCAAGGCATTAGCTTCAACCACAGCAATGGTAATCCGCAAATTCATATGGGAACATATTATTTGCAGATTAGGATTACCATTGCGCATTATCTCCGACAACGGCACCAATTTCGCCTCGGAAGATCTGGTTCAAAGAAATGAAGATCGAACACAACTTTGCCTCTGTGGCGCACCCACAAGCAAACGGCCAAGTCGAGAATGTCAACAAACAAATAGTCGATGGCATAAAAGCGAGGCTCGGGACAGCGCGCAGAGGATGGGTCGATGAGCTCCCTAGCATCTTATGGGCTCATCATACCATGCCAAAGACCAGCACGGGAGAAACCCCATTCAGTCTTGTCTATGGATCAGAGGCGGTAATCCCAGCCGAAATTGTCCTCCCATCACCGCGCATGCTTGCCATGGAAAAGCAAAACAATGAGCAGGAACGAAGAATGGATTTAGACCTTCTTGAAGAAAGGCGTGAAAATGTTGCCATCACAGAGGCAAGGTACAAATCCAAACTTGAAAAATACTACAACGCGTGCGTACGCGTATGTACTTTCATTCTGGGAGACTTCGTCTTGCGCGACAATGAAGCTTCCAATGCGGAAAAACCAGGCAAACTAGCACCAAAGTGGGAAGGACCATACATTATCAACGAGGTCCTAGGCAAAGGGGCATACACCCTGAAAAGAATTGACGGGACACTGGTTCCCCGCACCTGGAACGCGTAGCAGCTGCGCAGGTGTTATATATAGCCGAGCTATTCAAATATATACAGGCAATGTATTTTTCTATTTCATTTTGTATTATTGGCCCTGCGCCCTATTAATGCAAAAGTTATCCTTACACATGCTATTGTTTGTTACAAATTGCATATAATTCTTTTGGTTTACGCGAAAACAATATGGGGAACATTGTACGCCTCATGAACAGTCTAAAAAAGGCACAACCTCACGCGCATTTTAGACATACGTTCACACATGAGCACAATACCATTTTCATTCGCTCTACCTAAACAAAGAAATTAAGCATATGCAACATATTGTAACTCAAACACAGCTTATAAACCATCAAAACAGATATGCACAACAGTGCATCAAAAATATCATTATTACAACAAAGCACTCTAAACAAACCATTTACAAAGAACACAGCAGTGTTTCTTCAAAAAAAAAAGAGTACTAGTTACAAAATAAACAAGCTAGGAAAGCTAATCCAGCACCCCATACGGAGTATGAGAACCTCACCATACTCAAACAAGGGACGGGGATCAACAATCCAAGGATTGACACCCTCCTCATCATCTTCAGCAACACCAGCCGGAACTTATGCCGGAATGACAACACGGCGACGTCGATGGTAAACAATCGACGAACTCCCTCTCCGATCAACCGAAAAGGACCGGGTCACAAGGTGTGCTGACAGCTGAGTAACTCCACCATTTTTGTCGTTTGCAAGACGAAGACGGATCCGGTTCTCCAAAACATCCCAACAGTTTGCATTTTCAACACCTTCATCTCTAACAACAAGATCAGTCACCGGATTGGAAAGCTGCAGCAAACCATCAGCGGTGTCAAGCACCTTCAAAACATTAAAAAGCCTTTACCATCGAATTGGTCTCCTATTCTCCATTTTTTCCAAAATTAGGAAAAGAATATCGCACCCAAAGTGAATATATAGACCAAAAAAGAGAAGCGGTAACATCGAGATAAGAGTTGTGATGATTAAGTGTTAAATCAACTGCCGTCTCAACGGCGCTGACACTGCAAGTATCAAATCCCATTTAAAACCCTCTGACAGGGTCCACACGCATTCCCAGGAACTACAGTTAAACCAGAAGATGAAGAGTCAGCAAAAGTTATAAGAAATGACGTCAACTATCGTCAACTCATAATTACACAAACTCTTCGCCCAAGATTACAACAGTTCAGAATAAACAAAGGTATAAATAGCTGTTCTCGCAAACTGTCCATCCACCCAAAATCAAAGATTTTCAAGCGTCAGCATAATAAGCAAAGTGTATCTTCTCATAGAAGATTCCCCATTTTCGCGCCTAAAAAACCTACAAGCATTTTTCTCATAGTCCAGTGCTCCACTTATTTGCATAAGAGCAACACTAGACTGGGGGGACTTGAAGGGGTAAGGTCCCAAAAACCTCATATCAAGTACTTGGGACCATACCACAACCTCATCTCTTAGCCCTCTTTTGGCCTTGCGCGGCCGCGCAACTGGTCCTATAGAGAGAGCTTAGAAGAAAGACAGCAAGTAACGCCCACGCGCCAAAAGGAAGTTAATAAATCCTTGCGCCTTCCTCCATAACAAACAAAGGATGAGAATCATAGTTTAACACTTCCGCTTAAATAATACCCAGACTTGGATATTATTTACTGTAAGGAGTCACACCGGATTATGGCAATAACCTTCTAGAAAGCTCAATCGTGCACCACCAGACGGTTATAACCGTCTGAGACACGTGTCATCATCTCAGGCCTCCCTAAAATCACGATGATGGCATGGAATTGGAGAGAAACCTCCACTTGCCCACTTTCCACGTGGCAATTCCCCAGCCATTGATCTAAACAGTAATCCGTGTACTCCCACATCAGATCCAGAAGATTAACGGAAGGAAAAGTAACTGCTTACGGGGTTAGCATCTTCCGTTAATATTTCAACAACGAGTTTTCCCGCCCAAACTCCCGGCTATAAATATGAGAATAATTCAGGTATGAACTTCAAGTTACACTCACTTCATCAATACTTCTTCTTCTTCATAAACATATACTTATTCTCACGCCGGAGTCGGGTCAAGGAGAGAACCTCCCTTCTCCCCTTGACGAGGCTAACGGTGTTCTGTTTTACAGTGTACACCGGAGAAGAAGATCTGTCCCTTCGAATCAAACGAGAGAGAACCAACCTTTGTATGCAGAACCTAACCCCCTAGATAATTTGATTCCGGTCATTTATCTAGTGTTTCTTCAAGTATGATTGGTGGTATGATCCTGGTCAGTTACACACCTCGCGGTAATACTCCGCTTGTGGATTTTGAGGGTGTGACAAGAGGGGAGGTTGCAATTTTTTTGAAGTTTGGTTAAAGAGATATGAGATGATGGTGTGTTATATTTTTCAATGCAGAACCTAACCCCCTAGATAATTTGATTCCAGTTATTTATCTAGTGTTTCTTCAAGTATGATTGGTGGTATGATCCTGGTCAGTTACACACCTCGCGGTAATACTCCGCTTGTGGATTTTGAGGGTGTGACAAGAGGGGAGGTTGCAATTTTTTTGAAGTTTGGTTAAAGAGATATGAGATGATGGTGTGTTATATTTTTCAAGTTATTGAAATCTTTGGTCAACAATTCATCCTTTCATCCATATCTTTCTCATAATTGCATGCAATGTTGAAAAGTGTCATAGGGGAATGGGGATGACCAATTTTGGGGTATGGCTACATGATTTTTTTTTCTTATTTTTTACATATAATAAATGTGCATAATTGGTTAATTATGTTAGATATTTTAGCCATTAGATAAAGTAGGTTCAATTTAGGTATTAATGGTAGTTTAGGGATTTAAATAAAGTCTAATTAGTTTATTAGTTTAGTGGGTATAGGTTTTGGATGGTAAAAATGGCACTAGTTCGCTCGTCGGTTCGATATCGGGCGCTATATAAAAGGTGTTATATCATACCGGGAGCGATGGTTTTAATTTACCATCGATGCTAGGGCGTTTATTCAAGGCGTTTACGACGCCAAAATGTTGCTGCTAGTTCGCTAGATGATTCGTTTAGGCGTTAGGGTGATAAAAAAATATTGTTTACTAGTCCATCGGATAAAAAACGGACAAGTTATGTACGTAGCGACGAAACACCGGTAACTTGTGTTTCGGATATTCCAATGATATCTCCAAGCTTATATAAGTTGTAAAATATTATTTACAAGTTCTACGGACATCAAAATGTCGTATTTTAGTGTTGCGGAAAATTTATTTTTGTTACAGTTTTGGCGCGGATCGGACACTTTAAGTTTAGGTGCATTTTCTAGTAAGTTTAAGTATTTTAACATTTGGTGCCCCTTAATTAAGGATTTTTATGATCAGAACGTTTCATGCCATTCGTTGCTCGTTCAGAAAGTTTTCAGAACTAGCTGGCATGAATAGTGTGTTCCGGTGAATAGTGTTTTCAGCATTTCGCCAACATATTTGGACATAGTTTATGGTTTTCTCGCGACGCGGTGAATGTATTAATATCGTTTATCATATGAAACCATGTCCTATGATTGCTAGACTTTACGTGATCTAAACACACATTAACTAAATCCTAATGAACGCAGTTAAATGTATAATCAAGTCATTAAGTTGTACGGAATTACCATTATTTTTGCCGGTTGTCACAATCCATGCTTAAACTTGTTAGATCTAAGCTTCTAACAAGCTTTCACATGATGGACCTAAACACAAGATTCAACGTTCACAACTTCATAACATACATCAAACAACTTCAAAACAACTCATTTTCACTTAGATTATGTTAGATCTTCATGTTACCATCTTTTAAAGTTTAAGTTCTTTGATGGTGTGACTTGTTCATAAGCTTAATATGAAGTAAAATAGAGATTATGGTGCTTACTACTAGCTCTAGTAGCTAGGGAAGTGGCAAGAACAAGAAGGAGATGAAGAATGATGAAGATGAGTGGTTAAAAGCTCCACAAGGTGGTCCTTTTTACTTCCTTTTTTTGGGTAAAGGGTTACCCCGGTGATTCTATTATAGACAACCGCCAAATAAGTACAAGTAGTGAGGATGAGTTCCCCACTAGTTCATATACAGGACAGGCCCCATATATGTAAGCAAAAAAAAACAAAACAAACCATGATACCACCTCGACCTAGCCTACTACAATCATGATTATGACTAAACTAGTAGGCAAAACGAAAATAAATCAAACAACCACATCAACCGCCATCATCAAAAATGAAATTGCCACCAATCGGCAACCCCCTAGCATGAAACCGAAACGACCTATCCATTGGATGATGTTGTGGAAGAGGTGCTCGCCCCTGTACTGGAAGACGTAGGATGTGTACCCGATGTCATAAACTCTTGCATTTCATCATATACAACCTCTACGCCGTCATCGTCAGACTCCTCATTAAGCTCACGCCCCCCTTTATAATCACCTTTAAAAGAACCCCCATTCCCCCCAACAAACCCAAGAGCACTAAACGAATTGTGTGTTTGAACCTTGGACGAACTAGTACCTCGTGCATTCACATAGGTAGAACTCACTGCCTTTTTCTTTTTATCCACATGTCTATATTCAAGCTTGGGCTCCTGGTTGTTTACTTGAAATCCGCTCTTCTTTGATTTCTTCTTTGTCTTTACTTCCGTATAACCATCCCTATCTACTTTCGGACTATTAGTAGGAGGTCTCACTGTTGATCGAATGCATTTTGGACACTCCTCAGAGTCATGCACAAATACACAACAGTGGGCACATCTCGGGGGTTTCCATTCATATTCCACACTAATAGTTTCATTGATATACTTGTTCTCATCCAGCTCAGGAATAGCCATGGTTAGGACCTCTTTAAAATCATGATCAGCAGATATATCAATAAAGGCCCTAGCATAGCTGCTTCGTCCCCAAGCCTCGTTGCACATATCAATAGTATACGAATCCAACCGCAGAGGAGAACCAATTTTAGACGCCAACATGCTTAACCCATCATCAGAATACGCCACTAGGGGAACATCATGCAACTTGACCCAAACCGCTACTTTTTTAAACTCTTCTTTTTTAAGGGTATTTGTAGGAGACCACATGTTAAGAAACAATGGTTTGTTACGTATCATCCAAGGACCCCCTTCAAGGACAGCGTCCATTCCCTTTCTATCTTCAAACTTGAAGAAAAAGAACCCATTTGAATTCATCATCGTTTTCAGAAGACCATGTTTCTTCCAATTTGTTCTCACAAAATATTCAACAACTGGATATGCAATTCTATCCCCCAGGAAATAACCATAAATAGTGTTAGCTAACCTGTTGTTAACCTGGCGAACAGAATCAATCGGTAGCACTACATCCACACCATCCAATGAGGCATCTGAGTTTAACATTCGAAAATTGACTTTCGGAACTTGCTTAGCTGCATCATTGGCCTTCCTAGCACTTTCATCCTCACTTTGATTCTGATTTGGATTACCAACCCGCTTAGGACCTTTCTGCTCTACCTGTTTGTTTAGTACCACATCAGCATTCTTAGATCATCCTTGTTGTTGGACCGTTGTTTGACCCTAAAACGTCAGTTAAGGTAGTTCATCATTACGTATAAAGGCGGAATCAGTATACGCAACGTAACAACAGCTGTTCCTTTCAATTCCTGCTTTATTAATGCTTTCTGATACAAAATTAACAGAGTTCCGACACCTAAGCAATGACCTGATTTCGCTCCAATGTCACAACCTAATGACACATGTGAGGTATTTATAGTAAAGCTGATTTCGCTTATATGGCATGACCATATGAGCGGAATCACTTGTAACTGATTTCGCTTATATGGCATGACCATAAAAGCGAAATCACCATGTGACTAAAGAGCGAAATCACCAGGTGACATAAGAGCGAAATCACATCTACCCTAAAAGCGAAATCACCTATATAAGCCCTAATCTTGACTCTCAAGACCCTATGATGACTATCTTAATTTAAAACTTGATGTAGACGTAGTCAACAGACATTCTCATGCACCAACAGACTCCCCCTTGGATGTTGACGTAGTCTTCAGCTTCTGAGTCTTCAGTCTTGGTCTTTTATCCAACTCTCTGTCTTCACATCATAAGCATTCTTCACAGGTTTAGAATCACCGCCTGACTCTGACTTCCATCTTCCCTTTAACTATTGATCCAGACTCCCCCTTTCACAGACTCCCCCTCTCGATATGCTAGAATTTGAGGTATCTGGTTCAAGTTTTGACATTTAGCTTCCATGGGAATAATGAAGTCCAAAACCTGTGTCTCAAACATCATTCATTACAAACTTATCTTTTCAACAATAAATCACAAACTCAATTAGTTTTAGAAATCCACTCAAGTATTCAGGTCCAAGTTAATGACCCTGATTACTCAATTAATCTACCAAGTCCAATTTAATGACCTTGGTTGATCTTTTGACGAATCAAACTATTTTTGTAAAACATTTTCAAACATTTTCTGAAAATAACAAGCATCAAGTTAATGAACTTGTTTTTGACTTTCCAATAAATCAAACTCCATCAAGATAAACTCTCCTCATTCTTCAGTCCAGAATTTCCTGCATCTGCTTCAAACATCTGAGAATCCAACAATCAACTCTCCACTTTGGTTTGTCGGAAAATAAAGCAGAAATAAAATCTTTTTGGATTTTATAAAGTGTTCTAAACTAAGAAATGAAATACAGAAAATTTAAATTGCAGAAAGTAAACAAAGTAAACTATTTACAAACATATTTTTGATGAGCGTGCCAGGGAATCATATCAGCTATCAGACAAATTACAAGTACCGTTAAGCTTCATTTCATACTCAGAATTAAACAATTCACCTCGATTGTCGATATATTGATGCATCTTAAATTCCCACACAAATTTCAATTTACTCAGGATACGAATTAGATGTCTTATGAACTAGCTCATTCATGTGTCCCACCTCTTGAATATACTCCCGTATCCAGAATCCCAATAATCAGTCTTACAGGTGACTATACTACAATGATATCTGTATATAAATTAGGTATGCGAGGGCCGAGGGATCTCAGCTCGATACTTCCGTATACGCAGAGAGATATCAGCTTCGACTTTACAGTATGTCCCCTTTAGAGGATCTTTTTGCTACAACAACAGCGACTATCAATTTTATTGTTTCATCGGCATGCTGAGGGTTTAATGCTATGTTTCAAGCATTGCAGAAAGTATTATCCAAGGACTAGGTCAGAACTACCGTTCAGCAGAAGTCCCGGAATAATACCCCAGACATCATTGAGTATAAAGACCTAGTGTATCAGATTATGAGACCTTTCAAACGAGATTTCAGGGGTTACCTATATATCCAAGTAGTGTTCCCCACGAATTTCACAAGTTTGAAATTTAGGTTTATATCCCGAATAAATCTACTAAATGTGCGAAAACCTATCGACACATCATCAGTGAGACTGTTTAACTCATTTATACTTTACAAATCTTTAGCATACTGTAATCGTCTAGCCGATGTACTATCATTTTCCCTATATACACAAGCTCTTTTTCATTTTATCATGTTTTTGTATTTTTTCATTTTTTACTATTTTTGTATTTTCTGAAAAAATAACTATGTACAAACATCTACTCCCCCTAAATACCAAAACAAGTAAAAATTCGACAAACCATTGCAGATTGTTTCTCGTCTTCATCCGCAACAGTACTTTCATCAACGCCAATTATGCCATCCGACACCGACAGAAGCTTCATACCGTTCAGATTTAACAAATATTTAAACCGATTTTTATCAAAAGCTTTGGTATGTAAATCAGCTTTCTGTTCGTCAGTGTGGATTTTCTCAATTCGTATCAACTTTTTCTCAAAACAATCACGAATAAAGTGATGACGAATTTCTATGTGTTTAGTTATAGCGTGATGTACTGGATTCATTGTTATATTTATAACGGCCTCATTATCAACAAAAAGAGGTGTGTTAAGAAACTGCAAACCGTAGTCGCGCATCTGTTGCTGTATCCACAAGATCTGAGAGCAGCAACTGCTAGCAGAAACATACTCCGCTTCACATATAGATAACGCCACAGACGTTTGTTTCTTACACTGCCAGGTAACCAATCTAGGACCAAAGAACTGGCATCCTGCAGTTGTTGATTTTGAATTGACTTTGCAGCATCCGAAATCCGAATCGGAATACCCTTCGAGCGTAAAGTCGCCTTTTCTAGGATACCACAACCCCAATGAAGGAGTTCCTTTCAGGTAGCGCAATATCCTCTTCACAATGATCATATGCGATGCTCTCGGGTTAGACTGAAATCTTGCTGCGAGGCACGTTGGGTACATTATATCAGGACGTGAAGCAGTTAAGTACATCAAAGAACCTATCATGGATCGGTAAAACGTTTCATCAGCCCTGTCTCCGGTGAGATCTGGGTGAATCCCATGATTTGTTGCAAGTGGGGTAGCAGCTGGAGTAGAACTTGACATCCCAAATTTCTCTAGAATATCATGAACGTACTTTGTCTGATGAATGAAAATTCCCTCAGAAAGTTGTTCAACTTGTAAACCCAGAAAGAATTTCATCTCCCCCATTGATGACATTTCAAATTTTTGCTTCATCACTGATTCAAAATCTTTGCATAGATTTTCATTTGTCGACCCAAAGATTATATCGTCCACATAAATCTGAACTATCAGAAGATGACCATCGACTTCTTTAGTGAAGAGAGTGGCATCCACTTTTCCACGAATGAACTTGTTGGCTAGTAGATATTGAGATAAAGTCTCATACTAGGCTCTCGGGGCCTGGTGTAAACCATACAGCGCTTTGTCCAATAAGTAGACCTTATTTTTGTGGATTGGATCGGTGAAGCCCGATGGCTGACCGACATAAACCTCCTCTTTAACCTTCCCATAAAGAAACGCCGATTTAACATCCAACTGATAAACTTTGAAGTTCTTCCAAGACGCAAATGCTAGGAAAATTCTGATTGCCTCTAGTCGTGCTACAGGAGCATAAACTTCGGTAAAATCAATCCCCTCCTGTTGACTAAGCCCTGAACAACGAGTCGAGCTTTATTTCTTACAACAACTCCTCTATCGTCCCTCTTGCACTTGAACACCCACTTGGTGTTAATCTTTCTCTGACCATCCGGCAAATCAACTAACTTCCACACTCCTAATTTCTCGAATTGACTAAGTTCCTCCTGCATTGCATTGACCCAAGAGTCTTCAGTAAGCGCCTCTTTGTAAGATCTTGGTTCAACCTGCGAGATAAAACAACTTAATGAGAATTCAGTTTGCAAAGGAGCAACTTTTGTATAAAAACATGTAAGCCCTTTATCAATCTGATTTCGAGTGCGAACGCCTGTCTGCAATTCTCCTATGATCAACTCCTCTGGATGATATGAAAAAGTTCGCGGCATCACTTCACTTGGAACATCTACATTTCCCTCCAGATTAGTAACATTCTGCTCTGCATCTTGTTCACCAACTTGGTTTGTTTGACTTGAAATCTGAATTTGCTCCCCCTCAGAATCTGAATCACCATGATCAAAGACTGGCATGTTTTTAGCTTCTAGATTATCATTATGAGCCGACTGATTATCCTGAGCAACTTCATTCTGTTGGACATCATCATGTTCACCAGCATTACTCGGACCTGCTTCATCATCATTTGATGTTTCCCGTGGTCTCCTTGAATACTCAGCTGGGAACCTTAGCTGCGACTCATATTCACGCAAAATATCCAACTCATCAAAGAAATCTTCATCATCCTCTGATTCTTCTCTCATGTCAAACGAATCCCAAAGTTTGTCATAATGATAACGCCATGAATCTCCAGGATTCTGTGGCGGCATAGTATAACCTTGACATTCAACATTTGCAGCTTCAATAATCCGTTTCTCACTTGGAACGAAGACACGTCGCATCGGATTTGCATAACCAACAAATATTCCCTCAATGCTCTTCGGACCAAACTTTCCATGAGGCTCTATAACCGTACAGGGTGACCCAAACGGTTCTAGATACTTCAAATTCGATTTGCGATTATTGATTAGCTCAAAACATGTTTTGTTGAACTTCTTGACAGTGAGAACCCTGTTGAGCGTATAGCATGCGGCGGAAACAGCTTCAGCCCAAAAATTAATCGATAACTTTGAATCTGCGAGCATAGTTCTAGCCGTCTCGATTAGTGTCCGGTTTTTGCGTTCTGCGACTCCATTCTGCTGCGGAGTGTACGGAGCACTAAACTCATGCAATATACCTCTTTCATCACAAAATTCTTCCATCTTACTGTTCTTGAATTCGGTACCATTATCACTTCGAATTCTCTTGATACGTCTTTGGTACAGATTTTCAATCTTCCTGAATAGCCCCATCAAACTGTCAAATGTTTCATCTTTCGTCTTCAAGAAAGAAACCCACGAAAATCTGGAATAATCATCAGTAACGACCAGACAATAATAATCTCCTGTAATACTTTTGACATTCACAGGACCAAACAAATCCATGTGAAGTCTCTCCAGAGGTCTCGAAACTAAATTAACTTGCTTTGTAGGGTGTGACTTTTTCTTTTGCTTGCCTTTGATGCAGCTAATGCACTCCCCTTCCAGATGAAAACCTTTGATATTAACACCCAAAACCAAATCATTGTGCACCAAGTGATTCAACTTTCTAAGATGTATATGCCCCATCTTTCGGTGCCACAATCTCGATTCTTTCTCAGTTGCTCTAGAAACAAAACAATGTGCTTGACCAGTTGTTGTAGTCGCTACACTCATGTCTAACACATATAAATCATTCACTCTAGGTGCCCGCATGATAATCCATTCTTCAGGAACAACAAATCCAGGTTTCAAAATCAAGCATTCTTTATCAGTGAAGTGAGTAGTATACATATTGTCACAAATCTGCGAGATACTAAGTAGATTGTTCTCCAGCTCAGTAATGTAGTTAACTCTTTCAAACGTCACAATCCCGTTGGATAACGTTCCTTCACCTACAATTCGACCACCTTCATGACCAGCAAATCCCACATAACCACCATTGATATTTCTCACATCATACAGCAACGCAGTCTTCCCGGTCATATGTCTTGAAGCTCCACTATCCATGATCCATCTGGATACAAGTTGTGGAAGATCCTGCACAAAACAAACCTTGACTTAATCAACTTCAATAAAAATGCCGATTCATGCTTCGCGATCCAGGAAGCTCCGGCAATTCAAACTGCTTAGACAAACATGGTATCCACCCAGGCCTCATCAGCCTTAGGTGTAACCTTGACTCTCGCAATTTGAATTTTGAAATTTTCAGCCTTCAAAGGTGGAAAATTTGCATCATAATCAACCGAAATTGATTCTTCAGCCTTTTTCACTTCAGAAGTTGAAATTTTCATTTCAATTTTTGGTTTCCAAACTTGTTGAGATAATGCAACCCGCTTGTAAAATTTGTCATTTTTAGTTACCACTTTCTTTACGGGTTCATTTTTCACTTTGATGTTGTCATTTTTCACATTCTTTTTCTCAACAACGATTGGTGCTTTACCCTTTACTTCAACTTTCTTCTTTTGAATCTTCACAGTTTCAGTCTTAGGCTTCACATTGTTACACTTTCGTGCAATGTGACCAACTTGATTACATCTGAAACACGTTCGAGTATCAATAACTCTACTTGTGCCTTCAGACTGATGCTGTGAAGCTCTTTTCTCAAAGAACTCTTCATTTGATTTTGAAAAAATTTCATTTTCCTCATCAGAAAGTGAACTTGAACTGTTCACAAACACCTTCTTTTCAGCAAACCTTTTGTTTTGAAACCTTCTTTGCTGATAACTCTTACCACACTGATAACCACCCGACCAATTGTTTCGATTATTATTATAAAAACGTGGTGGAACAACAGGTTTTTTGTAATAAGCTTTATCTTTCTCAAAATTCATTTGTCTTTTTGTTTGTTTCAAACTGTTCACTTCTGACAACTCAACTTCAACTAATTTGAACACATTTGTCAACTTTTTCACATTAACATTCTCAATGGGAAACTCAGAATCCAAATACAACTTATCAGATCCAGCCATCTTGTACATCACAAGACCCGGTTCATCACTTAAGTTGTTTTTGGATTTTGGTTTCTGAATGTACTTGTCCAAGAAACACCCATCATCTTCAGGTGAATCAGACATCAAAACACTTTCAGCTGTGCTCTTAACAATCTCTGTCTGAACACTATCATCAGATGATGTAAAAGTAACATCAATGTTTTCCGGAAGTTTAACTTCACTTTCTTCCTCAATTTCAACCAACCCAGATTGCTTTTTCGTGTAGTTAGCAAGAACAGGTGGTGGTACTTGATGAAAACCCACCCCAGTTCCATCAGAATACACATCTTCGCCCGCTTTGTCTTTCCCGATGGGTTTGGGAATAATGTGTTGCAACACAAAGCTTGCTGAGCTGTAACTGTTAAGCTTCAACTGGATTCGCTCGTTTTCGATTACAGCCTCTTGAACTTTAAGTTTCAATTTAGCGATTTCATCCAGTTGTTGGTTGATTGATTCTTCTTTTACTCTAAGCACTGCTTTTAAGTGTTCATTTTCTTTAAAAGTTTTACCATTTCGATCATCACAATCTTTCATTGTGCTTTTGAGTTTTTCAAATTTTTCAGAAATCTGACGGTTTTCAAGAATTAACTTTTCATTTTCTTGTTTAATTTTGTCATGATCAATTTTATCATTTTCAATTTTGCTAGTTAATTCTCTTATCCGTTCAGTTGAAGCTTTAACTGTTTTGTCACGTTCAAGAATCTGATTCTCAACATTTCTGACCTTTGCTGTCAGATTATCAACTTTCTTTCCGTTGAGATACTTGACTATGCTACAAAATTTGCACTCTTTGTTGCAATTTTTGCAATCAGCATTTCCATCAATTTTCTTACCTGACACATTTGTTGACACATCTGAACTGACCTGGCTTTTTGACTCAGATACGGAGTTAGAGTCTACCTCAAGTGCCTTAGCAGCTAGCACTTTTTTTTTTGGGTAAAGGGTTACCCCGGTGATTCTATATATTCACAAAACAAACAAAACAAGTAGTGTAGAATGCCTACACTAGTTCAATCATGAGACATGCCCCATGAAAGTAAACACACAAAACTACCAAAAAACAACCACATAAAAGCTAAACAAAAACGCCAACTAGACTACCCACTAGACAAACGCAAACACAAACTGACTCAAAACTTAATCAGCCGCCATCGTCTTCCACTTGATCTCCATTAATCTCCCACTCTTCAAGAAGTCTCTGCACACTTGTAGTGTTCTTTAATATAGCGCCCATCAGTTTGTATCTGACCGTGTTTAAAATAATTTCACTAAGTTTCTCTGGAGGTCTCAACTGATTTTTGAAAATTCTAGCATTTCTTTCCTGCCAAATAAAGTACACAGCAGCCGCAACCAGAATTTTAGCAACATAGGTCGAAGCCGATTTAGATCTAGAACGAACCAGCAACCAATCCACTATATCAGTCCATTTTGGACTAACATCACCCATATTCACCTTATTTCGAATTAGATGCCAAACTTGAGAAGCAAATTTGCATTCAAAAAATAAATGCTGATGTGAATCGAAATTCTGATAACACAACATGCAACACATCATATTCATGTTCTTCCTTCGCGAGATGTCCCACTTTAGAATTTTATCTTGCGTTAACAACTTACATTTAAGGACCAGCCACATCATAAAAGCATGTCGAGGAATACACTGCGAAAACCAGACAATATTACACCAATTAACTTCCGGAGCCGTGTACCGAACCGACTGCCACACACATGAAGCAGCCAGCACTTTGTCAGCCATTTTTCCCAAATTCTCCGCATTCAACTCCTGTGTTGTGTCAATAATGCCAGTATCAATCTTCTTTGCTTCCTCGATCTCTTCTTTCTCCTTTTTCTCTTTCTCTTCTTCTTTCATTTTCTCGGTTGGAGTTCCCCACCATTTATTTTGCCAGTACTCATCCTCTTCTTTGTACTGCTGGATTATGGCCTCGATATCAAGCGTTTTGTCATCGATCGCAATATTTCCATATTCATCAAGATAACACTCCCTGTCTGGATCCCATCTATTTGCTCTCCTTGCTTCCAGAAAAATACGAGATATTCTAATTATTTTGTTTTCAGCAATCATTTTTCTGTATTGATATTTTTGCTCTTCAGTTCTATCGTCTTTCCATGGAATAGGATCGTCGTTTTTCGCCATGAATGCGTAACCAACCGCATCTTCTTCTGGTAGAACCTTTTGACTGCAATCATACCCTTCATCATCATAAATCACCGCAAGAGCTCTAGATTTCTCTCTGTTGTCTTCAACCTGCTTCAATCTAGGCGGCTCGGATTTATTCTGATGATAAATTGCCTTCTTGTAGTAATCATCTCTGAAAGGGTTCTCCGACTCATCAGCATAAGCATTTCTGCATTCTCGTTTGAAGTGACCTTTCTGCTTACACTTGAAGCATGTCACCTTGGACTTATCGAACCCCAGCTTGGTAGATGCACCACCAATTGTCTTCCTGCCGGTAATTTCCATGAAACGCTGTGCTCGACGAACAGCACTGGCCATAGCCCAACGAATATCGATCAGCTCCATTTCCTCAGGATCAATCTGATCATAATCTTCTTTCGTCAGATTGGTGTTGCCTATCTTCCCAGCTACTAACCCTTCATACGATTCCAACACCGATGCTAGGAAGATCATCTGCTGTTTGGCCGACTCCTCATCAAAATTCTGAGCATTCTTCAAGTCTATTGCAATGTTACATTGAAAACGATTCTTTGCATCAGAATGACTTGCAGATGATGAAGATCCACTGTGATAACCACTGTGACGTCCACTGCTTTGACCACTTTGACTTTCTTTGCTTGTTGTGGACACATTCTCAGCAGAAAACGCAGTCTTGGGAGAAGTAGCTTTCGGCATCATGCTCTTTGGATAATACAAATCCAGATTCTGCTGGTAAGATGAGTGATTGACTTTGTATGTCTTTTTCAATTCCAGTTCGTGACTTTCAAGTCTCTCAATCACCAAATCTGGTTTCAACTCTTCAGGAGCAATAGTGTTCTTCAACATCCGTGCATAATATCTCCAATCCATCTCTTCTGGTAATGAATCGAACAGTTTGTCAACAAGTTCTTCATCAGAATATCTGATATCATGTCTTGCTAATTCCAGCTTCAGATGACCGAACCTTTCTATCATTTTACAAACTGATTCATTCTTTAAACATCCAAACATATCAAACTCTTTTCTAAGAAGTTTCTTTTTATTTTTCACGATTTCAGTACTTCCTAAACATTTCTTTTCTAACTTTGCCCAAAGATCTTTTGCATTTGAATAATCGATCAATGAAATTAGGTCTTCTCGGACGGATTAAAATAACAATGCCACACACTTTTGTTCAGCTACAAACGAATCAATCTCCTCAGCTGCTCTTAAAGTTTCACCATTTTTGTTTCCATTGGCATAACCGTTTTTCAGACTTTTCCAGCTAGGAAATGCGAATGCCATCAACCAGTCTTCAAACTTTCTTGACCACCGACTGTATTCCTCAATAGCCATTAGCTTTGGAGGTTTATTGAACGTTCCGAAGGCACTTTCCGATTCCCAAGCTTCCTTTTTCTTTTCTTTCGGTGGATTCTCGTTCACATTGCTTGTAGATGAAACATCTCCCGAGTTTCCAGCAAACGCGTACATGTCACTGAACGGGTTCAAGAATATGTCATCCATCTTGAATGTACCTACAACAATCAGCAAACACTTAGAAAAATTTTCGAAATTTTTGAAAACCTTGACAAAAGAGCGAAATTAGTTGTGTGACAGATAAGCGAAATCACAATATGTGTCACAAAAACGAAATCACTTTTGTCCGTATAAGCGAAATCAAATGATGTCCCTTTGAGCGAAATCAGACTTGTCCGAAAAAGCGAAATCAGACTTGTCCGAAAAAGCGGAATCACGTTTTTACCCAATTTTAAGCCAAGTTTTAACCTGGAACTTTCAAGGGTTGTACTACACAGAATTCCGATCACAATGATATGTTTAATGTTCAATTTCGACCACTAATTTGTTCCAGATCTGAGATTGAAGTTCCTGTACGTGAACTGATCGAGGTTTTGTTAAAATGGATTGAGTTTTACTTTGTTTTAAGATCTGATACTATTACAGATTGTTTAAAAGATAGTTTCGCACAATATACTTGAAATTCAAATCATTTTGTCCGTAGGAACTAGTTTAATTCGAAAAAATAAAAGAGAAAGTGAGTAGAAATGAGAGAATAATGTCGAATCAGCTGTAGTAGTATGAACTCCTCGTCCTGAAGCTCTGATACCACTTGTTGGACCGTTGTTTGACCCTAAAACGTCAGTTAAGGTAGTTCATCATCACGTATAAAGGCGGAATCAGTATACGCAACGTAACAACAGCTGTTCCTTTCAATTCCTGCTTTATTAATGCTTTCTGATACAAAATTGACAGAGTTCCGACACCTAAGCAATGACCTGATTTCGCTCCAATGTCACAACCTAATGACACATGTGAGGTATTTATAGTAAAGCTGATTTCACTTATATGGCATGACCATATGAGCGGAATCACTTGTAACTGATTTCGCTTATATGGCATGACCATAAAAGCGAAATCACCATGTGACTAAAGAGCAAAATCACCAGGTGACATAAGAGCGAAATCACATCTACCCTATAAGCGAAATCACCTATATAAGCCCTAATCTTGACTCTCAAGACCCTATGATGACTATCTTAATTTAAAACTTGATGTAGACGTAGTCAACAGACATTCTCATGCACCAACACTTGTGCACCTTTGTATAACCTTAGATTGCTTGATTGATGAGTGAAAACGGTGGATGTATGGTGAGGTGGTGGTGGCCGTAAGGTGTAGAGAGGGAGGAGAGAAAGATGTAGTTTGAAAATGAAGAAGATGATAATGTTTTCTCAACTAATGGTCCCTTATTATAACCTTCCAACAAGTGTTTAACCAAAGGTTTCATGTCCAATATCTTGCCCACATTATGAATATTGTAATGGGAAAGGGAGTGGGGGCCACATGGGGCCGGTTATGACATGGGGGTGGTAGAATGTAAAAATTTGGAAGTTAAAGGTTATAAATGTAAGTTAGGGGGTTTAAGATGAAGTTATGTATGTTTATGTGTTTCTATGATTTTTAAGGTGTTTTATCACCATAACTAGCTTTAAATCATAAAAATGGTTCTAGTCTATTTTTGGTGTTTTGGGTAGTGTCCGGTTAATCGTTTGGTTATCGGTTCGTTAACGTGCTAAATAGTGCATTTGTACAAGGTATGAAGTACCTTTTGTGATAGTTTTCATTCCCAACAATTTACAAGTTATTCTGGATACTAAAACATTAATTATGTATGTTATTTTGCTGTTTTATTGCTGAATTTTGCTGATTTCTGCAGAAATCTGCATTTGAAGTGCGTTTCGGACAGTTTTTAGTGCTTATTTTAGCTTCCAGAAAGTGTTTATGTTAATCCTTGTTCCCACACTTGGGTTTTAATGTATTTTTTATGCTAGACCTACATCTAGGCCCTAAATCTATCGTTTAACTGCTTGCTGAAGCTGTGCTCTCACAGCTTGTCTTACCGGTGAGTTTACTAGTCGTTCTGACGCAATGCTTAATGTAATGCACAATGCGATATTTGAAGTATAAAACATGCATGAATTCATATGCAAAGCAAGTAAGCATGTAATGTTGGCGTTTAATCACACAATGGCAAGAAATAAATAATTATTAAAATAGTACGAAAATTACCGGTTTTGTGCCAGTTGTCACAAAGATCATTCGAAAAGCGGTTACTTTTACAAAAAAAAAAAGTGGCGGTTAGTGTGCTCGGACACAATAGTATAATAATAACAATTGTCACTAAACTTAATATCATCATAAGGAACAACAATCGTCACTAAAGCTTAATATTCAGTTAGTCGCTAATCAAAAGTTGCGCATAATAAAAAAGTACGCAACAAAAACATAGTGTGAAAATTGATTTGGACTTGGTGATACTGATATATAATATGGGGTCAAGTTATTCTACAAAGGCTTCTAATTGTAAGAAGTGTAAGAAGGATTTATAGAGTGACAAGTGTCCAATAACCTAAAACTAAACCCACTACATCACCACCAAAAACCTAAACACTCACCCCCACCACCACCCAAAAACCTAAACCCCCCCCCCCCCCTCAAAAAAAAAACCTAAAAAAACCTAAACCCCCCCCCCCCCCCGGGCAATAAAAAACCAAAAAAAAAACTATACCTCACCAAAAAAAACCCCAAAAAACCTAACCCCCCCCCCCCCCCACAAAAAAAAAAAAAACCTAAAAAAAACCTAACCCCACCCCCCCCCCCCCCCCCCAAAAAAAACCTAAAAAAAACTAAACCCCCACCCCCACCTCTCGGAAAAAAAATTAGGGGTGGGTGATGGGGGGTGGGGGTTTAGGTTTTTTGGTGGTGGTGAATGTTTAAGGTTTTTTTTTTTTTTGTAGTGGGGTTTTTTTGTGTAGTGGGTTTTTTTAGGTTATTGGACACTTGTCACTCTATAAATTCTTCTTACACTTCTTACAATTAGGATCCTTTGTATTTGATCCTAATCCATATAATATGTGGGTTCATAGTTAAGAGATTATTAATTCAATCATTGTTGTAGTTTAGGGGTTAATGAACTATGAGCACATAATTTACCAACGGATTACCTTCATTCCCCTGATATTTTAGGGGGGAAGTTTCTAAAAGTTCTGGTTTAAATTACGCAATATATATCGGTAACAATGTAATCCGTTATAAAATTTACACAATGTAATGCATTATAAAATTTACACAATGTAATGCCTTATAAAATTTTGCATAAATGGTTTCCACTTGCATAACACTATCTATGTTTTGATAAGATTTCCGTTCAATATCAAATTGCTTAAATAATTGTTTTTTTTTCTATACCTTGATTAACCAACCGTCTAAACTTAGGTAACAGTGTTATCGGAATCGATACCAGTATTCATTTTTAACGTTTTCGAGCGACTTTACGTTGAAAACGGAGTTGTATTCAGATTTGGTTTCTTATATTGTATGCTACAACGATTGCAGGTAAAGTACTAGTACCGTGATGAGTCAAACCGATTCTGACCAAACAACATCAGTACCAGTGTTAATATTATTGAAACCGTCAGCGATATTTTTTATGGTTTTCGACAGATGTAAAACATGTGTATATATCTCTTCGGTTGCTACATCGAACGATACCGAATCGATATCATAAGGAAACGAACCGATCCCTATCGAATTCTGGCCGCGTCGCAAGAGAATTTTACTAGTTTCTAATAAAAACAAGAACGATTATATGAAATAAACTTTTACATAGGGCTGTCTTTTTTAACCGAAACCCGAAACCCAAACCCAAACCGAAACCGAAGTCACCCGAACCCGAAGTAGACAAAACCCGAAGAACTAGTAACCGAATAACTGTAAACCCGAACCCGAATATAGTTCTATGGATTGGTTAATGGGTTGAATAAAGGGTAAACGGTTTAACCCGAAAAACCCGAAATAACTTTAAAACAATTAGCATATTTTCTACATATAGTCATATCTTTTAAAAGAAACTAATAATCATTTCCTATTCCATTATGCAACGAACAATATCTTCTAAAAATTTTAAATCACTAATTTCATCCATATCTCCAATTTTTAAAAGTTTAAAATCTCAACATATATCTTCAATTCAATATATTCCTCTAATCCTCCCTTTAGCAACGTACTCATCAGTCATCCCCTCCCATTGCCATTCTTATTCCAACTTCTAATCACTCAACTACTTTCAAGTTTGCAATCAAGGTACATTTAAATCAAATTATATTTAAGTTATTGACATTTTAATCTATATGATTATTCAAGGTTTTAATCTTGATTATAGTTAGGTTATCCGGGTTTGTGAATAAAATAGAGGTTAAGTAGAATAGAGGGTGGTTGTCTAGTTGATGTATTATGTATATATATATATCAAAGAAAATTAGAGTAGCAGGCGAAAAAAAAACAATAAATATCAATTTGATTATGATATTTACAATTCATAACCATTTATTTTTTGGTGATTTATTTGAAGAATTTTAGTGATTTATTTTTTTCACATTAGCATATAAAACTGTGCATATTCATGAAACTTTAAAAGAATGACAGACCAATTTTTTTCTATGCCAATAAGAAATCCAGCTTGTGCTAATGCTGCTAAAAGATTTCCTAAACGAGCATCATTCCAAGTCACAGTGTATTCACTTACAAAAGCCCGTGATCATTGTGTTACAACTCATAACTTTTTACACGTATGTTATTCATATTTAAATATAATATAATCATGTGGAATATAAAATGCAAACCTTAGGACTAGTACTTGATGTGAGATCAAATGTATGACCCATAGAAAACATTGTGTTCGCATATATATCATCTAAATGTTTTTTTTTTACAGATGTCAGGATCACATGATTCGGCTAAAGATAAAATTCCACAAACAACCGAACGAGTTGCCAAGAAACCTAAAGTCTACAGACCAAGATCGGCTGTGTGGAATGAATTTGAAGAATATCAAACTTATTCTAATGGTTCTTTTTTATTGATACGTTTTGGTTTTAACAATTGGTTGATACATTTTGGGATTGTGGTTTTATTTTATTTCATAATTAACTTTTAAACTATTCTTGATAGCTTTTTAGATTCAATCATTTAAGAAAAGCTTATTTAATAACTATACAATTACATTTAAAATGATGATTGAAAAAGTAAATGTAATATATAATGTATGGAATTAAACATGTTACAATTAGTAATTTATTTCTAGTTAAAAGACAGGATGCATTTTACAATTTATAATCTGTATTAAATAACTATAGAAGAGTTGTTTTATAAAATTATTTTTGTAGTGTTCGCTAATAAGTAATATTGATATTTTAAATTTTAGAAGGTTGTTTTTATTTGTTAACCTAGTTCATTTTCTAACCCAAAACCCGATCTAACCCAACCCGTTCTAACCCAAACCATTTAACCCGAACACCGAAGAAACCGAACCTAGAAAGGTTTGGTTATCGGGTTAAATATTTAGTTTTGAAAACCCGAAAAACCCGAACCGAAAAACCCGAAACCCGATTAAAAAACCCGAAGAACACCCCTACTTTTACATTGCTTGGAATATATAACAATTAAACATTATCACACCATTTTCCTTACTTCGCATAACTCTAAAGTTCTCTAAACTTTCTTGCTCACTATCTTAAAACAAACCTACCCAAACTGAAAGATTAAAGAACACTTCGGCAATATTGTCATCTTATTTTGGCAAGTAACTTTCACAATTTTATAGTGACATATAACTTTCTTAAAATTTTATAAATCTATACCTTATAATAAAACAAAACAAACTTATGCCACATGGCATGTACTTAGGCTATCAGATGCCATGTGGCATCTAATTGTTTCTCTAATTCTCTCTTTGAGCGGCAAATGAATAGACGATGTTTCACTTATTCTTTCCCTCGTATTCTAGGGTTTCTCTCATTCTCTTCCTTCCCTCTCTGTCGCCACGGATATTCAAAGATCTTCAATCCATCAATTCGAATCAAGGTTAGATTAACAATAGTTCCGATTAAAGATAGTGATTTTATCATTCTAATCTGTTGATAAATGTTCTCATTATCATTTGACTTTGATTTTCAAATCAGAAACCCTAGATCTATTTCGCGATTCCACTTTGACGACTAATCTCTCCGACATTCCCCTGCCACCTTTGTTTGATCGACTTCTTCTTCATCTCGGTAAGGTAATTTATCTTCTTAAATCCATTATATTGTTTGATTAATCATGTATTTGTATATGTTACACTGAGATTTGTTTATGTTTTTCTTAGATTTCATCTATGTTTGAATTTTTGTTGTACGATCTTCCCAAATTTGGGGTTTATTCTAAAGATTAGTAACCCTAACTTTATAATTTCTTGAGTATTAGTTCATCCGAAGTCCATAAATAGATTGTTATTGAATTGGGAAAGAAGATGAAATTTTTAGACAACCATCTCTAAGGTACATGTTATTTTTCTTTTATACTCACTGTCATGCTTTTGTGAAAATCGATAGTACCTTGCAGGTGGTAATAATATTGTTTGTAATTGTGTTTTATAATAGTTTATTTTTAGTTTTGATATTAGGTTGTGGAAATGGTTAATTTGGTGTCATTTCTCAAAACTCCAAATCTGATGAAGATTCGTCAAACACAACAGCGAGTCGCCGGTTTCATTGTAAAACAATAAGAATAATTGTTGGTATTTCATTTTTTTTTTATAATTTTCTATACATCTTTGTGGGTAGACATGATTTAGAAGTAAATGATGAGGACTGAGGCAAACTTTTATTCAATGTGGTGAGATTTTATGAATCAAAATACCTGTAGGAAAAGGATGTGGTTTTGTAGCGAGTCTAATTTAGGAGCTGAAGAAAAGGCATGATCCGTGAAAGGCCTTGAAGATATTAAAGGTAGCAGGACTTCTTTAATCACAACTTTACGATACATTTTCTCATCAACTAATCAAATTCTTTAATTTGTTTTCAGTCCATTGCGTCAATCTTTGCTGGAAATGATTATATCATTGGAACCACAATGCTATTGACAAAGCTGGTAAGAGAAGGAAGGCTTTGCTATTAGCTATTGCCATCATCACAGTTGTTCCTTTCACTTTTGAAGCTATTTACAGGTACCCTTATCCCCCAGGCCTAACTTCCCTCTTTTTGTTTATTGATTTTAATACATAATGATGTTTTGTTGGTTAAAGTTGATGAATTGATGCTTACAGAAGACCTAATTTAGTACGTTTTTCTCATCACACCCTTGAATTTTCATGTGGTAAAGTATATTCTGTCACACCCCCAAAATCCACACGCGGAGTACCACCGCTTGGAGGCGTGACATGACCAGGATCAAGCCACCAATCATATTGAACATAAGTATATATACCAAAAGTCATTCATCAATACGATAGTTGTTTACAAAACCAAATATAAACAAGTGTGTAGCGGAAACATTAATGTAAAACCCAACATAAGTTTAAGTACAAAATGTCATAATGTTTAACAACACATTCACGATCCATGTCGACAACGACTGTGCCTCCCGTGCAAGCTCCAAAAGTACCTATGGTCCTGCAAGGCATGTAACAGAGAGTCAACAACTAGTTGAGCGAGTTCACAGTTGGTTATTTAGTTATAATGTTCATTTCGTGAATCGTATGTTCAGTTAGTAATCATGTATCGTATGTAATAGCATCGCGGCCCTCCAGGCATGTTTGCGAAGTTTAGTGGGGGTTTCCCATGTTTTCTAGACTAGGTATATTTGTATCGCGGCCCTCCAGGCATGTTTGCAAAGATTAAAGTATAGTTCGCGGCCATTCCAGGCATGTTTGCGAAGATTGTTCTAGTATCGCGGCCGATCCCGGCATGTTTGCGAAGAAAAGTATATGTATCACTAGTCTAGTAGTATCTACCATTGACCTTCCTCTCCCGAAGCCAATGGTATGTAATTCCGATAACTCTTAAGCATAAATAATCAATTAATCAACCCATTCCCAACCCCGGGAATCCCATGCCTTGGTAGAAGTGTGAACTCACCTTGTTTGCTCGGTATGCTAAACTATGTGCTCGCAAGTAATCAATCAAATCCTATAGTGTACGTATGAGCAGTCAGCACATGTTTGTAAGATTTTGCATGCAATCACTAACACAGAAATATCACAGAGTGTGTCTAGCAATTTGCATTCTCGTATCATGTAAACAGTTAATTCCATTCATGCCAATTCATCTTACCCATATTAGCTTTCACAGTTAATTCTAACAAAATTAACCAACAACACAGTTAATTGAGCTAATTAACTGAACTAACATATTCAAACAGGGGTACACAGTTAACAAAGTTAACATTTAATAACTAACTGTGTCACATGCTTTTCTTAACTAAATTAATAGTTAAATCAGAGTTAACATAGTTGGCATAACATAGTTAATATACTTAACAAATATAACATTTTTCTAAAGTTTATCAACTAACAGGATTATTTACTTAACCTAGTGTCATACATGAGTTTAATAAAATTAATAAGGTTAACTGAGTTAATAATCTTAACTCAATTAGGTGGTTAAATATAGTTACTTACCTAACAGTGTAACTTAACGAAGTTAATCAACTTAACATATTTAACCAGTTAACAGATAACAGTTGGGCCGAAAACACATAGTGCCGAAATCCTCTTATAGCCGAAAACCCCATTAGCCGAAAACACTTATGGCCGAAATCCATTAAGTTGCCGAAAACACATAAGGTTGCCGAAAACACATCTGGGCCGAAATCCCTTTATGTGGGCCGAAAACACATGTTTGGCCGAAAACACTTATTTGGACGAAATCTCTCTTGGGCCGAAATCACTACATGGGCCGAATACACTTGGGCCGAAATCACATGTAGTGATTTCGTCCAGCTTCTTTTGTGGGGGGTGTTTTCGTGACTATTCATCATCCTCAACAATACTCACTGTAACTTAACCCAACACTAAAATCTTATTACAGTTACATGATTAACCATTTACAAGTCATATCATAAATCATTGATATGAAACAAATACTCTACCAAAATTTTGTGAGATCAAGAACATAAATAAATCAGTTTATCAATCATAACATATACCCACTGTTGATCTAAACATCCAATATACAGACACTTCGTGGATGATAATTATCTAGCAAGCACACTATGATAAATCACATATTCACATATATACATACATCATGATTAAACATCCAATAATCATACGATAAGCATCTTAAACAACTGAACATGAAGATCACTAACCAAGGATGTAAACAGAGGTTTTGCTTCAAGATGAGTTCTCTTTTGTTGGGTTTTCAGAGGTAGAGAGAGACAAAGTGATAAGATTTGGTAAATGGGAAACTTATCGGAGAAGATTTGTTTATAAAATGATTATACAAAATATCTAAATACTGGGCCATGGGCCAAGCCCATCTCTGATTTCGTCTGGTCATCAGTGGACGAAAACACTTAAAGTGTTTTCACCACTTGGGTGTTTTCATGAGTATTAGATTTCAGTGAGTTCCAACTTTATTTAACATGTTAATTAATACAAACCTTATTAACATACTATCACATATAATAAATATTATGCATCCCAAATATAAAATATCAATCGCAGTTCTATTAAACGTATTACAAAGGTAAGCGCTGTGAAACAACGAGTCGTATCAACAAACAACTAAATAAAAAAAATTAGCGTGCACTAAATGCGAAGATAGAATCTTGGAAACTCGAGTTGTCACATTATCCCCAACTTGAAAGAAATTTCGTCCCGAAATTTAGCATGCGGTTACTGAGGAAGCTAGGTAAGTTATCGTTTACTGGTTTTCCTGGGGTGTCACATCATCCCCCTGTTGATTTGGAATTTCATCCCGAAATTCTGTAGTAGCTTCAGCCTCAGTAGTAGTTGCATTGTTTTCGAACAACTGGGGATATTTGAGTTCCATTTGGTCTTCGCGTTCCCAGGTGAACTCTGGGCCACGACGGGAGTTCCAACGAACTCGAACAAGAGGTATTCTGGTGTTCTTGAGGACCTTAACATGCCGGTCCGTGATTTCAACTGGTTCCTCGACGAAATGCAATTGTTCGTCGATAGTGAGCTCCTTCAAAGGAACTATGAAGGTCTCATCTGACTGCCACTTCTTCAGATTCGACACATGAAAGACGTTGTGAACTGCACTGAGTTCAGCTGGTAAGTTCAGTCTGTAGGCCACTTTGCCTATTTTCTCAATGACTTCAAATGGTCCAACGTATCGTGGATTGAGTTTGCCTCGTTTGCCAAAACGAACAACACCCTTCCAGGGTGAAACTTTGAGTAGTGCTCGATCCCCAACTTGGAATTCGAGTAGTTTCCTGTCTTTATCGGCGTATACTTTCTGACGGTCACGAGCTGCCGCCATGCGTTGTCGTATTTGAGCAATCTTTTCAGTAGTATCAACTACCATTTCTGGACCTGTGATCTGACTGTCACCCACCTCTGCCCAACAAAGAGGTGATCGGCATTTACGCCCGTATAATGCCTCAAATGGAGCAGCTTTAATGCTGGTGTGGTAACTGTTGTTGTACGAAAATTCCACAAGTGGCAGATGTTTTTCCCAGCCTTTGCCAAAGTCAATTACGCACGCCCGAAGCATGTCTTCTAGAGTTTGAATAGTGCGCTCAGACTGCCCATCTGTCTGAGGATGATAAGCTGTGCTCATGTCTAATCGAGAGCCAAAAGATTTGTGCATTGCTTGCCACATTTCTGAAGTAAAACGTGCATCACGATCGGAGATAATAGAGGTGGGCACCCCGTGCCTCGAGACAACTTCCTTAAGGTATACGTCTGCTAGAGTGGAGAACTTATCCGTTTCCTTGATAGCCAAGAAGTGAGCAGACTTTGTGAGTCGATCCACGATCACCCAAATAGTATCATTTCCGCGCTGAGATCTAGGTAGGCCAGTAACAAAATCCATGGAAATTTGCTCCCATTTCCATTGTGGTATCTCAGGTTGTTGGAGTGGGCCTGAGGGTTTCTGATATTCCGCTTTGACTCTCGCACAAGTCAAACACTTGCTAACGTAAGTTGCTATGTGGGCCTTCATGCTAGGCCACCAATATGTAGTTCTGAGGTCGTGGTACATCTTATCCGAACCAGGATGTACTGAGTAGCGAGACTTATGAGCTTCATCCATTACAAGCTCGCGTAAATTACCATAGAGTGGGACCCAGATGCGTCCGGTTACATAATAGGCGCCGTCTGCCCTTTGTTCTAACCTTTGCCTTGAGCCGCGTAGGGCTTCAGCCCTGACGTTTTCCGGTTTCAATGCTTCTACCTGAGCATCTCGTATCTGTGAAGGAAGACTAGACTGAATAGTGAGTTGCAACGCTCGTACACGCCTAGGTGTAGTATCCTTTCGACTGAGGGCGTCGGCCACCACATTGGCTTTGCCCGGATGGTACTTTATAGCACATTCGTAATCGTTCAGTAACTCGACCCATCGACGTTGTCGCATGTTCAATTCTTTCTGCTTGAAGATATGCTCAAGGCTCCTGTGATCGGTGTAGATGGTGCACTTGGTGCCATACAGATAATGTCTCCATATCTTGAGTGCAAAGACAACAGCTCCAAGCTCTAAATCGTGCGTAGTGTAATTCCGTTCGTGAATCTTAAGTTGGCGTGAAGCATAAGCAATAACTTTATCCCGTTGCATCAACACACATCCAAGACCTTGGATAGATGCGTCGCAGTAGACTACAAAATCGTCCGTGCCTTCAGGCAATGAGAGGATAGGTGCGCTACAAAGTCTATCCTTTAAGTGCTGAAACGCTGTATCCTGTGTATCACTCCAACGGTAAGCAACACCTTTCTGTGTCAGTAATGTAAGCGGCTGTGCAATCTTTGAGAAGTCTTTGATAAACCGTCTGTAATAACCCGCCAAACCCAAGAATTGGCGTATTTCTGTCGGTGTGCGAGGTGCAGGCCAGTTCTTGATCGAATCTACCTTGGATGAATCAACATGAATCCCATCCTTGTTTACCACGTGGCCTAGAAAGTGGACTTCACAAAGCCAGAAGTCACATTTTGAAAACTTAGCGTACAGCTGTTCCGTTCGAAGGAGTTCCAGAATAAGTCGTAAATGCTGTTCGTGTTCCTCCCGATTCTTCGAGTAGATCAGGATGTCATCAATAAAAACAATAACAAACTTGTCAAGATAAGGTTTGCACACCCTGTTCATAAGATCCATGAAAAGCGCAGGCGCGTTCGTTAGCCCGAATGGCATGACCAAAAACTCGTAATGGCCGTAGCGAGTTCTGAATGCTGTTTTGGAGACGTCCTCATCCCAGACTCTCAGTTGATGGTAACCTGACCTCAGGTCAATCTTTGAGTAATAGCTCGACCCTTGCAACTGGTCGAATAAGTCGTCGATGCGTGGAAGTGGATAACGATTCTTCACCGTCACCTTGTTTAGTTCGCGGTAATCTATGCACATACGAAAGGTACCGTCTTTCTTCTTTACAAATAATACTGGAGCTCCCCATGGCGAAGAGCTAGGACGTATGAAACCCTTTTCCAAGAGTTCTTGCAATTGCTTAGACAGTTCTTCCAGTTCAGTTGGAGCTAAGCGATAAGGCGCTCGAGCTATAGGTGCTGCTCCTGGAGCTAGCTCGATCTGAAATTCGACCTGGCGATGGGGCGGTAGCCCAGGTAACTCTTCAGGAAACACTTGAGGAAAGTCGCGTACTACAGGAATATCCCCAATCTTTTTCTCTGTCGTCGATGTATCAGTAACGAGTGCTAAAATAGCTACGTGGCCCTTTCGCAGACACTTCTGAGCCTTCAAGAAGGAGATGATGCCACTCACGACACCACTCTTGTCGCCTTGAACTTCGAGAGGTTCTTTTCCAGAACGAGGAATACGAATGATCTTCTCCTTGCATAGGATCTCTGCTTGCTGTTGGGATAACCAATCCATACCGATGACAATGTCGAAACTACTCAGAGTTATAGGAATGAGATCGATAGAGAAAGTCTGACCAGCGAGGATAAGATTACAACCCTGAACTATGTGTGTGGCCTCTAGACTTTTACCGTTAGCTAACTCTACGACATGTTTGGTGTTCAAAAGTGTTGGTGCGCGTTTAAGCATTTGACTAACGTTCAGAGACATATAACTGGTATCCGCACCCGAATCAAATAATACGGTAACATAAAAGTCGTCAAGAAGAAACTTACCCGTAACCACATTAGGATCGTTCCTTGCGTCACTCTGACCAATCACAAATAAACGACCCTTTGCACCATTGTTGTTGTTGTTTCCCCCATTGTTGTTCCCACTGCCCTGATTATTGTTGTTGTTGTTCTGATTCTGGTTTAATTGGGGACAGTTCCGCTTGAAGTGACCTTCAGCCCCACACTGAAAGCATGCCTTATTTCCTTGTTGTTGTTGCTGTGACTGGTTTCGTGGAACTGGTGGCTGTTGTTGCTGGTTCTGATTCGCAGGCCTTGAGCTCCTGCAATCTTTAGCCTCATGACCTACCCTTAGACATCTCTGACAGCGGCCTTTACGACACTGACCACTGTGGTGTTTGTTGCACCTGTTACATAGTGGATGAATTCCCCGATATCCACTCTGCCCCTGACCACCAGACGATTGCTGACTCGGACTCTGGTAATCACTAGTCTTGCGCTGTTGCTGTGCTTGAGACTGTACAATAGCTGAACCCCTGCTGGAATCCCCTTCCCATATCCGCTTGTTGTCACTGGGATTAGCAGGAGTAGCTGGAGTGGTAGCGGTAGTAGCGCTGATACGTTTAGGCAGCCTGTTCTGTTCTACTGCCTGATCGGTGAGGCGATGAGCTAGCTTGACGATCTGTTGAATACTGCCAAGATTCGCTGAAGTTACGTGGCTTTGAATCTCCGGCACCAGACCATTGAGATACAGTTCGATACGCTTAATGGGAGGGTCCACCATAGTAGGACACAGAATAGCCAACTCATTCGATCTTCTGGTGTACGCTTCAATTTCTGACCCCGTCATTTTCAAGTGGTAAAACTCTACCTCCAGCTTATGAATATCATCACGGCTACAGTATTCCTCTTTGATCAATTCCTTGAAACCGTTCCAAGGTGTGGCGTTAGCAACAGCCAACCCTAACATCTGAACTTGCGCATTCCACCAAGTCAGCGCAATGCCTTCTAGAGTACCAGTGGCGTACTTCACCCTGCGAGCCTCAGGGCATTCGCACATTTCAAATACGGACTCGAGCTTTTCAAACCAATGGAGGAGTCCAACCGCTCCTTCCGTGCCACTAAAAGTAGTAGGACGACAGTCCATGAAAGTTTTGAAGGTGCAAACAGGTGGTTGACCTCCTGCTTGTGCGGCTGCAACTGCCGCAGCGACTTGTTCGTTAATGAGAGCCGTCAGTTGGGCTTGTGTCATGTTAATGCGTCCAGACATGATCTTCATAGCAAATATGACATAAGTGAGAGAGGTTCGCGAGTAGTGCGATAACAGTAGAGAGTAAGCACACAAGTGTTCTCATGCAATAGTGTTAAGTTAACCTAAGCATACCCGGAGCAAAGTTCTATGCAATTCTAGCAAGTAGGCAATAAGACATATACCATATTACCTATGATGTTGAGTCTTGCACGTGGAGCGAGGCGTCGTTGTGGATCGTTGAGCACTGTTCTGGTTATAGTCTGGTTTTAATAAAAACGTTTTCCCCTTATTAAAACCGAGTTCTCTATAACCAATGGCTCTGATACCAATCTGTCACACCCCCAAAATCCACACGCGGAGTACCACCGCTTGGAGGCGTGACATGACCAGGATCAAGCCACCAATCATATTGAACATAAGTATATATACCAAAAGTCATTCATCAATACGATAGGTGTTTACAAAACCAAATATAAACAAGTATGTAGCGGAAACATTAATGTAAAACCCAACATAAGTTTAAGTACAAAATGTCATAATGTTTAACAACACATTCACGATCCATGTCCACAACGACTGTGCCTCCCGTGCAAGCTCCAAAAGTACCTATGGTCCTGCAAGGCATGTAACAGAGAGTCAACAACTAGTTGAGCGAGTTCACAGTTGGTTATTTAGTTATAATGTTCATTTCGTGAATCGTATGTTCAGTTAGTAATCATGTATCGTATGTAATAGCATCGCGGCCCTCCAGGCATGTTTGCGAAGTTTAGTGGGGATTTCCCATGTTTTCTAGACTAGGTATATTTGTATCGCGGCCCTCCAGGCATGTTTGCGAAGATTAAAGTATAGTTCGCGGCCATTCCAGGCATGTTTGCGAAGATTGTTCTAGTATCGCGGCTGATCCCGGCATGTTTGCGAAGAGAAGTATATGTATCACTAGTCTAGTAGTATCTACCATTGACCTTCCTCTCCCGAAGCCAATGGTATGTAATTCCGATAACTCTTAAGCATAAATAATCAATTAATCAAACCATTCCCAACCCCGGGAATCCCATGCCTTGGTAGAAGTGTGAACTCACCTTGTTTGCTCGGTATGCTAAACTATGTGCTCGCAAGTAATCAATCAAATCCTGTAGTGTACGTATGATCAGTCTGCACATGTTTGTAAGATTTTGCATGCAATCACTAACACATAAATATCACAGAGTGTGTCTAGCAATTTGCATTCTCGTATCATGTAAACAGTTAATTCCATTCATGCCAATTCATCTTACCCATATTAGCTTTCACAGTTAATTCTAACAAAATTAACCAACAACACAGTTAATTGAGCTAATTAACTGAACTAACATATTCAAACAGGGGTACATAGTTAACAAAGTTAACATTTAATAACTAACTGTGTCACATGCTTTTCTTAACTAAATTAATAGTTAAATCAGAGTTAACATAGTTGGCATAACATAGTTAATATACTTAACAAATATAACATTTTTCTAAAGTTTATCAACTAACAGGATTATTTACTTAACCTAGTGTCATACATGAGTTTAATAAAATTAATAAGGTTAACTGAGTTAATAATCTTAACTCAATTAGGTGGTTAAATATAGTTACTTACCTAACAGTGTAACTTAACGAAGTTAATCAACTTAACATATTTAACCAGTTAACAGATAACAGTTGGGCCGAAAACACATAGTGCCGAAATCCTCTTATAGCCGAAAACCCCATTAGCCGAAAACACTTATGGCCGAAATCCATTAAGTTGCCGAAAACACATAAGGTTGCCGAAAACACATCTGGGCCGAAATCCCTTTATGTGGGCCGAAAACACATGTTTGGCCGAAAACACTTATTTGGACGAAATCTCTCTTGGGCCGAAATCACTACATGGGCCGAATACACTTGGGCCGAAATCACATGTAGTGATTTCGTCCAGCTTCTTTTGTGGGGGGTGTTTTCGTGACTATTCATCATCCTCAACAATACTCACTGTAACTTAACCCAGCACTAAAATCTTATTACAGTTACATGATTAACCATTTACAAGTCATATCATAAATCATTGATATGAAACAAATACTCTACCAAAATTTTGTGAGATCAAGAACATAAATAAATCAGTTTATCAATCATAACATATACCCACTGTTGATCTAAACATCCAATATACAGACACTTCGTGGATGATAATTATCTAGCAAGCACACTATGATAAATCACATATTCACATATATACATACATCATGATTAAACATCCAATAATCATACGATAAGCATCTTAAACAACTGAACATGAAGATCACTAACCAAGGATGTAAACAGAGGTTTTGCTTCAAGATGAGTTCTCTTTTGTTGGGTTTTCAGAGGTAGAGAGAGACAAAGTGATAAGATTTGGTAAATGGGAAACTTATCGGAGAAGATTTGTTTATAAAATGATTATACAAAATATCTAAATACTGGGCCATGGGCCAAGCCCATCTCTGATTTCGTCTGGTCATCAGTGGACGAAAACACTTAAAGTGTTTTCACCACTTGGGTGTTTTCATGAGTATTAGATTTCAGTGAGTTCCAACTTTATTTAACATGTTAATTAATACAAACCTTATTAACATACTATCACATATAATAAATATTATGCATCCCAAATATAAAATATCAATCGCAGTTCTATTTAACGTATTACAAAGGTAAGCGTTGTGAAACAACGAGTCGTATCAACAAACAACTAAATAAAAAAAAATTAGCGTGCACTAAATGCGAAGATAGAATCTTGGAAACTCGAGTTGTCACATTATCCCCAACTTGAAAGAAATTTCGTCCCGAAATTTAGCATGCGGTTACTGAGGAAGCTAGGTAAGTTATCGTTTACTGGTTTTCCTGGGGTGTCACATCATCCCCCCGTTGATTTGGAATTTCATCCCGAAATTCTGTAGTAGCTTCAGCCTCAGTAGTAGTTGCATTGTTTTCGAACAACTGGGGATATTTGAGTTCCATTTGGTCTTCGCGTTCCCAGGTGAACTCTGGGCCACGACGGGAGTTCCAATGAACTCGAACAAGAGGTATTCTGGTGTTCTTGAGGACCTTAACATCCCGGTCCGTGATTTCAACTGGTTCCTCGACGAAATGCAATTGTTCGTCGATAGTGAGCTGCTTCAAAGGAACTATGAAGGTCTCATCTGACTGCCACTTCTTCAGATTCGACACATGAAAGACGTTGTGAACTGCACTGAGTTCAGCTGGTAAGTTCAGTCTGTAGGCCACTTTGCCTATTTTCTCAATGACTTCAAATGGTCCAACGTATCGTGGATTGAGTTTGCCTCGTTTGCCAAAACGAACAACACCCTTCCAGGGTGAAACTTTGAGTAGTGCTCGATCCCCAACTTGGAATTTGAGTAGTTTCCTTTCTTTATCGGCGTATACTTTCTGACGGTCACGAGCTGCCGCCATGCGTTGTCGTATTTGAGCAATCTTTTCAGTAGTATCAACTACCATTTCTGGACCTGTGATCTGACTGTCACCCACCTCTGCCCAACAAAGAGGTGATCGACATTTACGCCCGTATAATGCCTCAAATGGAGCAGCTTTAATGCTGGTGTGGTAACTGTTGTTGTACGAAAATTCCACAAGTGGCAGATGTTTTTCCCAGCCTTTGCCAAAGTCAATTACGCACGCCCGAAGCATGTCTTCTAGAGTTTGAATAGTGCGCTCAGACTGCCCATCTGTCTGAGGATGATAAGCTGTGCTCATGTCTAATCGAGAGCCAAAAGATTTGTGCATTGCTTGCCACAGTTCTGAAGTAAAACGTGCATCACGATCGGAGATAATAGAGGTGGGCACCCCGTGCCTCGAGACAACTTCCTTAAGGTATACGTCTGCTAGAGTGGAGAACTTATCCGTTTCCTTGATAGCCAAGAAGTGAGCAGACTTTGTGAGTCGATCCACGATCACCCAAATAGTATCATTTCCGCGCTGAGATCTAGGTAGGCCAGTAACAAAATCCATGGAAATTTGCTCCCATTTCCATTGTGGTATCTCAGGTTGTTGGAGTGGGCCTGAGGGTTTCTGATATTCCGCTTTGACTCTCGCACAAGTCAAACACTTGCTAACGTAAGTTGCTATGTGGGCCTTCATGCTAGGCCACCAATATGTAGTTCTGAGGTCGTGGTACATCTTATCCGAACCAGGATGTTCTGAGTAGCGAGACTTATGAGCTTCATCCATTACAAGCTCGCGTAAATTACCATAGAGTGGGACCCAGATGCGTCCGGTTACATAATAGGCGCCGTCTGCCCTTTGTTCTAACCTTTGCCTTGAGCCGCGTAGGGCTTCAGCCCTGACGTTTTCCGGTTTCAATGCTTCTACCTGAGCATCTCGTATCTGTGAAGGAAGACTAGACTGAATAGTGAGTTGCAACGCTCGTACACGCCTAGGTGTAGTATCCTTTCGACTGAGGGCGTCGGCCACCACATTGGCTTTGCCCGGATGGTACTTTATAGCACATTCGTAATCGTTCAGTAACTCGACCCATCGACGTTGTCGCATGTTCAATTCTTTCTGCTTGAAGATATGCTCAAGGCTCCTGTGATCGGTGTAGATGGTGCACTTGGTGCCATACAGATAATGTCTCCATATCTTGAGTGCAAAGACAACAGCTCCAAGCTCTAAATCGTGCGTAGTGTAATTCCGTTCGTGAATCTTAAGTTGGCGTGAAGCATAAGCAATAACTTTATCCCGTTGCATCAACACACATCCAAGACCTTGGATAGATGCGTCGCAGTAGACTACAAAATCGTCCGTGCCTTCAGGCAATGAGAGGATAGGTGCGCTACAAAGTCTATCCTTTAAGTACTGAAACGCTGTATCCTGTGTATCACTCCAACGGTAAGCAACACCTTTCTGTGTCAGTAATGTAAGCGGCTGTGCAATCTTTGAGAAGTCTTTGATAAACCGTCTGTAATAACCCGCCAAACCCAAGAATTGGCGTATTTCTGTCGGTGTGCGAGGTGCAGGCCAGTTCTTGATCGAATCTACCTTGGATGAATCAACATGAATCCCATCCTTGTTTACCACGTGGCCTAGAAAGTGGACTTCACAAAGCCAGAAGTCACATTTTGAAAACTTAGCGTACAGCTGTTCCGTTCGAAGGAGTTCCAGAATAAGTCGTAAATGCTGTTCGTGTTCCTCCCGATTCTTCGAGTAGATCAGGATGTCATCAATAAAAACAATAACAAACTTGTCAAGATAAGGTTTGCACACCCTGTTCATAAGATCCATGAAAACCGCAGGCGCGTTCGTTAGCCCGAATGGCATGACCAAAAACTCGTAATGGCCGTAGCGAGTTCTGAATGCTGTTTTAGAGACGTCCTCATCCCGGACTCTCAGTTGATGGTAACCTGACCTCAGGTCAATCTTTGAGTAATAGCTCGACCCTTGCAACTGGTCGAATAAGTCGTCGATGTGTGGAAGTGGATAACGATTCTTCACCGTCACCTTGTTTAGTTCGCGGTAATCGATGCACATACGAAAGGTACCTTCTTTCTTCTTTACAAATAATACTGGAGCTCCCCATGGCGAAGAGCTAGGACGTATGAAACCCTTTTCCAAGAGTTCTTGCAATTGCTTAGATAGTTCTTCCAGTTCAGTTGGAGCTAAGCGATAAGGCGCTCGAGCTATAGGTGCTGCTCCTGGAGCTAGCTCGATCTGAAATTCGACCTGGCGATGGGGCGGTAGCCCAGGTAACTCTTCAGGAAACACTTGAGGAAAGTCACGTACTACAGGAATATCCCCAATCTTTTTCTCTGTCGTCGATGTATCAGTAACGAGTGCTAAAATAGCTACGTGGCCCTTTCGCAGACACTTCTGAGCCTTCAAGAAGGAGGTGATGCCACTCACGACACCACTCTTGTCGCCTTGAACTTCGAGAGGTTCTTTTCCAGAACGAGGAATACGAATGATCTTCTCCTTGCATAGGATCTCTGCTTGCTGTTGGGATAACCAATCCATACCGATGACAATGTCGAAACTACTCAGAGTTATAGGAATGAGATCGATAGAGAAAGTCTGACCAGCGAGGATAAGATTACAACCCTGAACTATGTGTGTGGCCTCTAGACTTTTACCGTTAGCTAACTCTACGACATGTTTGGTGTTCAAAAGTGTTGGTGCGCGTTTAAGCATTTGACTAACGTTCAGAGACATATAACTGGTATCCGCACCCGAATCAAATAATACGGTAACATAAAAGTCGTCAAGAAGAAACTTACCCGTAACCACATTAGGATCGTTCCTTGCGTCACTCTGACCAATCACAAATAAACGACCCTTTGCACCACTGTTGTTGTTGTTTCCCCCATTGTTGTTCCCACTGCCCTGATTATTGTTGTTGTTGTTCTGATTCTGGTTTAATTGGGGACAGTTCCGCTTGAAGTGACATTCAGCCCCACACTGAAAGCATGCCTTATTTCCTTGTTGTTGTTGCTGTGACTGGTTTCGTGGAACTGGTGGCTGTTGTTGCTGGTTCTGATTCGCAGGCCTTGAGCTCCTGCAATCTTTAGCCTCATGACCTACCCTTAGACATCTCTGACAGCGGCCTTTACGACACTGACCACTGTGGTGTTTGTTGCACCTGTTACATAGTGGATGAATTCCCCGATATCCACTCTGCCCCTGACCACCAGACGATTGCTGACTCGGACTCTGGTAATCACTAGTCTTGCGTTGTTGCTGTGCTTGAGACTGTATAATAGCTGAACCCCTGCTGGAATCCCCTTCCCATTTCCGCTTGTTGTCACTGGGATTAGCAGGAGTAGCTGGAGTGGTAGCGGTAGTAGCGCTGATACGTTTAGGCAGCCTGTTCTGTTCTACTGCCTGATCGGTGAGGCGATGAGCTAGCTTGACGATCTGTTGAATAGTGCCAAGATTCGCTGAAGTTACGTGGCTTTGAATCTCCGGCACCAGACCATTGAGATACAGTTCGATACGCTTAATGGGAGGGTCCACCATAGTAGGACACAGAATAGCCAACTCATTCGATCTTCTGGTGTACGCTTCAATTTCTGACCCCGTCATTTTCAAGTGGTAAAACTCTACCTCCAGCTTATGAATATCATCACGGCTACAGTATTCCTCTTTGATCAATTCCTTGAAACCGTTCCAAGGTGTGGCGTTAGCAACAGCCAACCCTAACATCTGAACTTGCGCATTCCACCAAGTCAGCGCAATGCCTTCTAGAGTACCAGTGGCGTACTTCACCCTGCGAGCCTCAGGGCATTCGCACATTTCAAATACGGACTCGAGCTTTTCAAACCAATGGAGGAGTCCAACCGCTCCTTCCGTGCCACTAAAAGTAGTAGGACGACAGTCCATGAAAGTTTTGAAGGTGCAAACAGGTGGTTGACCTCCTGCTTGTGCGGCTGCAACTGCCGCAGCGACTTGTTCGTTAATGAGAGCCGTCAGTTGGGCTTGTGTCATGTTAATGCGTCCAGACATGATCTTCATAGCAAATATGACATAAGTGAGAGAGGTTCGCGAGTAGTGCGATAACAGTAGAGAGTAAGCACACAAGTGTTCTCATGCAATAGTGTTAAGATAACCTAAGCATACCCGGAGCAAAGTTCTATGCAATTCTAGCAAGTAGGCAATAAGACATATACCATATTACCTATGATGTTGAGTCTTGCACGTGGAGCGAGGCGTCGTTGTGGATCGTTGAGCACTGTTCTGGTTATAGTCTGGTTTTAATAAAAACGTTTTCCCCTTATTAAAACCGAGTTCTCTATAACCAATGGCTCTGATACCAATCTGTCACACCCCCAAAATCCACACGCGGAGTACCACCGCTTGGAGGCGTGACATGACCAGGATCAAGCCACCAATCATATTGAACATAAGTATATATACCAAAAGTCATTCATCAATACGATAGGTGTTTACAAAACCAAATATAAACAAGTGTGTAGCGGAAACATTAATGTAAAACCCAACATAAGTTTAAGTACAAAATGTCATAATGTTTAACAACACATTCACGATCCATGTCCACAACGACTGTGCCTCCCGTGCAAGCTCCAAAAGTACCTATGGTCGTGCAAGGCATGTAACAGAGAGTCAACAACTAGTTGAGCGAGTTCACAGTTGGTTATTTAGTTATAATGTTCATTTCGTGAATCGTATGTTCAGTTAGTAATCATGTATCGTATGTAATAGCATCGCGGCCCTCCAGGCATGTTTGCGAAGTTTAGTGGGGGTTTCCCATGTTTTCTAGACTAGGTATATTTGTATCGCGGCCCTCCAGGCATGTTTGCGAAGATTAAAGTATAGTTCGCGGCCATTCCAGGCATGTTTGCGAAGATTGTTCTAGTATCGCGGCCGATCCCGGCATGTTTGCGAAGAGAAGTATATGTATCACTAGTCTAGTAGTATCTACCATTGACCTTCCTCTCCCGAAGCCAATGGTATGTAATTCCGATAACTCTTAAGCATAAATAATCAATTAATCAACCCATTCCCAACCCCGGGAATCCCATGCCTTGGTAGAAGTGTGAACTCACCTTGTTTGCTCGGTATGCTAAACTATGTGCTCGCAAGTAATCAATCAAATCCTATAGTGTACGTATGATCAGTCAGCACATGTTTGTAAGATTTTGCATGCAATCACTAACACAGAAATATCACAGAGTGTGTCTAGCAATTTGCATTCTCGTATCATGTAAACAGTTAATTCCATTCATGCCAATTCATCTTACCCATATTAGCTTTCACAGTTAATTCTAACAAAATTAACCAACAACACAGTTAATTGAGCTAATTAATTGAACTAACATATTCAAACAGGGGTACACAGTTAACAAAGTTAACATTTAATAACTAACTGTGTCACATGCTTTTCTTAACTAAATTAATAGTTAAATCAGAGTTAACATAGTTGGCATAACATAGTTAATATACTTAACAAATATAACATTTTTCTAAAGTTTATCAACTAACAGGATTATTTACTTAACCTAGTGTCATACATGAGTTTAATAAAATTAATAAGGTTAACTGAGTTAATAATCTTAACTCAATTAGGTGGTTAAATATAGTTACTTACCTAACAGTGTAACTTAACGAAGTTAATCAACTTAACATATTTAACCAGTTAACAGATAACAGTTGGGCCGAAAACACATAGTGCCGAAATCCTCTTATAGCCGAAAACCCCATTAGCCGAAAACACTTATGGCCGAAATCCATTAAGTTGCCGAAAACACATAAGGTTGCCGAAAACACATCTGGGCCGAAATCCCTTTATGTGGGCCGAAAACACATGTTTGGCCGAAAACACTTATTTGGACGAAATCTCTCTTGGGCCGAAATCACTACATGGGCCGAATACACTTGGGCCGAAATCACATGTAGTGATTTCGTCCAGCTTCTTTTGTGGGGGGTGTTTTCGTGACTATTCATCATCCTCAACAATACTCACTGTAACTTAACCCAACACTAAAATCTTATTACAGTTACATGATTAACCATTTACAAGTCATATCATAAATCATTGATATGAAACAAATACTCTACCAAAATTTTGTGAGATCAAGAACATAAATAAATCAGTTTATCAATCATAACATATACCCACTGTTGATCTAAACATCCAATATACAGACACTTCATGGATGATAATTATCTAGCAAGCACACTATGATAAATCACATATTCACATATATACATACATCATGATTAAACATCCAATAATCATACGATAAGCATCTTAAACAACTGAACATGAAGATCACTAACCAAGGATGTAAACAGAGGTTTTGCTTCAAGATGAGTTCTCTTTTGTTGGGTTTTCAGAGGTAGAGAGAGACAAAGTGATAAGATTTGGTAAATGGGAAACTTATCGGAGAAGATTTGTTTATAAAATGATTATACAAAATATCTAAATACTGGGCCATGGGCCAAGCCCATCTCTGATTTCGTCTGGTCATCAGTGGATGAAAACACTTAAAGTGTTTTCACCACTTGGGTGTTTTCATGAGTATTAGATTTCAGTGAGTTCCAACTTTATTTAACATGTTAACTAATACAAACCTTATTAACATACTATCACATATAATAAATATTATGCATCCCAAATATAAAATATCAATCGCAGTTCTATTTAACGTATTACAAAGGTAAGCGTTGTGAAACAACGAGTCGTATCAACAAACAACTAAATAAAAAAAATTAGCGTGCACTAAATGCGAAGATAGAATCTTGGAAACTCGAGTTGTCACATATTCTTTCATAACACATGTAATCCAGCAATTCTTGAAAAATTATAGAGAAACTTCAGTTTAATTTCTGCTCCTGTAATTGATAATCAAGAAGTGCATTGAGCATATATATGTAAAAAAAGGGTGATCTTGCTGCTTAATTTGTGAAGAAAAGGTTGTGCCTCTGGTATTGGGTTATGTATGGTTGATTTTGGTGGTGTTGTCAATTTAGTTTTCATCTTTAGCTTGATTTTATGCATATAATTAGTCAAATGTTTGATCGCTAAGAGAATGGAGTGTTCAAATTTGTGCATTTTTTAAACCGATAACTAACTACCGCCAGTTTTTCAACCATTAAAGTTGCCTAAGCGGTCGTCCATCAAGTATGTTGTTAATCGTGTTGCCACACTAACTTGCACAACAATGCAAAGTACACATGAAGGGGGTCTCTGAATGTGCGTTTTTTGAGTAATGATTACGACTTGAATAATAAGAAACAAACAATTAAGTAATATGCTAATCAAATTTAGGGAGGTGTGTGTTTTTTCAGTTCTGAAACCATGCTCTATCTATATTTTAAACTTGTGGGTGTGGGTTAGATATATTCATTACTTCAAAACTGTGAGCGTGGGTTAGAAATGGGTCAGTGTTGTTCGCTTAAAGAATCGTGGGTTTTTTTCAGTTTTGATTCAAGTGATATATGCTCAATTGGTTTTTTTAGATAGGGCTCAATGTATTTGTGTTTGGTTGTTCCTCATTTTGAGTTTCTGGGCACCTGACAAAATTGTTTTTTAAAGCCGTCATTTTTACCCGAACTCATTTAGGTTCGTACCTGTTTTGACCTGAACAAAGTTGATTTTTTAGGCTAGCTATTTTGATTCGACCTCATTTTGTTCATACCCTGTTTTGACCTGAACCGACTTTAGTTGGAAACACTCTTGGACAGTTGGACCGTTACCAGCCCGCTCCGCTAGGGATGAGTACAGTACCCGTTCGGTACCAAACCGATATTGAAAAACGGGAAAAGTGGGTACTGGTACCAAATATACCGGTTTGGTACCGGTACTGGTGTTTTACCGGTAAATACAGGTACCTGTACCGAAAAACGTGAAAAGTGGGTACCGGTACCAGTACCGAATATACCCGGTACGGTTCTGTACCGGTTCTGTAGCGGTACCCGGTACCAAATGCTCATCCCTACGCTCCGCCCTTTTTGCCATAAAAAGTTTTAGTGTTATCTCATATTTTGATCTCAATATTATCTTATTTATACAACTTGATTATCAATGGTAAATTGAAAGTTCAGTATATGCGTTTTACCCTTATTTGTTCTATTACTTTAGTGAATAATTTAAAAAGGAGAAGAAAAAAATTTGTCATTCTTACAACTTGGATTTGTTGTTGTTTGTAGGATTCTTGCAAATAGACAATCTGATGCATGTTCCAAAGAGAGTAAAATAAGGTATACAAGTAAGTTGGAGAGGAAAGTGAAGACCCTTCAAAACAAGGCCAACAACGCTCTCTATACAAGTGACAATACTCTAGGTAGATATCTGTCTTAAATTAATTATTTGCATTTCTAATTTTCACATTGATAATAAGTATAAGTATACTATCTATTTGCAATTGGTATATTCAAGTTTAAAAGTATGTACATCTTAGGGTATTTGATAAGAAATTTGAGTAGAAGTATTTGAACAATTGCAGTCTGGATTTTAAGTTTCGTATCCCTTTCACTTGAAACAAATGGACTTAGTTTTCCAGTTTCTTATGACTTTTTAATTAAGTGATTCTATTGAAATCTTTCTTGCTACATCTAAAGAAATTGTCAGTTTTATAAGATTTTAAATTTAGAAACTTTTCAATTTGATTATGTTTTCAAAATTTATCATAAGGAGCTACTTGCTGCAGGAGGAATTAGTCTACTGAAACTATTCATGAAGTTATAGCACCTTAGCATGTCAGCTTACCCGACGGGATGACAGGTAAAATTTCAAAAAATCTTCAAATTCTCAATTTTATAAGGTTTTAAATAAGAGGGGAACACATCGAACGTGTTGAAAGACATAGAAAGTCTGTTTTTATTCATTAACTTCCTAAGTTAGATCATCATTGTAAAAGTATATCTCTATAATCCTAATATTTATAAAAAAACTGATGGACAAAATTTGTTGGTCAACTTAGCACAACCCATTTTGACTCGCATTCAAAATGATTGCTTTCAATCCATATCCATTTTGACCCGCATGTAAGTAGGTTAGGATAATGGGTCTATTTGGGTTTGGGGTTGAAAGCGTCATTTTTTACTCCTATTCCGACATCATTATATAACTTTTCAACTACCTGCAATGACATTTCGATATATAACCTTTTTCGTCCTCAAAAGTGTTAACTCTGTTGATTCACTGACCAAGGTGTTGGTGGGTAAGTTCATTTAGTTCAAAAAGCTTTATTTCCACGCTCAATATAGGTTGAAGAAGATAGAATATGGAGGTGGCAAGATGGTCGTGTTGAAAAGAGCCAGTCCAGGTCGGTTGAAGAAATCTTTAACGATTTGTGATTTTTTCTTATTAATGTATTTCAATTCAATTATTCAGTGTACTCTAATATTTACGTTAGTAGTTTAACATTTATATAATTAAATATTTGTTTCAACATTGTTAAAGGAGATATTTTTTGTGTAAGCCACCCGTGTAACACACGGGTACTTAGACTAGTATGAAAATATATAAACACACGAGAAAAGTACCATATATATATATATTTTTTGGAAGGTGACTTTCTATGTACTGGACCAGTGGTCACCGGGATCATGTCAAAGACATTCCCCTGTCAGCCCCGCGCCTGCGGACGCGATGTTCGATTGGGCCCCGGCCGCCGCGTAAGCTGACTTCCGCCCGGAAACCATACTGCCCCCACACGAGAGACTCGCTGGGTAACAGCTGGGTAAAACAGGGTTGCCCTCAAGACCACACCATGCCTCGGTAGGTTACGATCCATCATTGGGACATCCCACCCCCCGTATGCAACACATATGATATAGAAAAATTTAAACCGACAATTAGCATATGATAACAATAAAAAAAAGAAATTCATAAAATAAGTAAAGTTAGATGAAAATTGCTAAAAATGAAATTCGTAAAATAGGTAGAGTTAACTTGCGGAATTTTCTCGTGTGTTGAAGTGGAATTCAGTATGTTCAATTTGTTACGATATCTCTACGGTACCATATCTTTTGCGAATACAACCATGTTTTCAACAAAATTTTCAGCAAACTTTAGAAACAAAATTATCTAGTGGAAGTTTTATAATATCAACGAGGAAGAAGAAACTCTGGATCATCTTATGATATCATGTTACGTGGCGTCCATCGTGTGGCAAAGAATATCAACCTGGTGTCGCATACCGCCAGTTTTCGCGTTCTCTCTATCTGATATCATTAACATGCACCGTTATGTCGAAGGTTCGGAGGTCAAAAGCCAAGCAATCCATGCTGTGTCAATGCTAGCTTGCTGGCTCATCTGGAAATTCAGGAATGAAGTGATCTTTCGATCTAAAAGTGTTGTTGTTGAGAATATTTTAGACGAGCTACGCTCGGTTGGTTTCTTATGGGTTAAAAATCGTTCGAATGTTGTGAATCTAGAGTGGGATAAGTGGTTAGATTTCCGTTTCTAATTGTAAATGTTGTAATTGGTTGTTTGGCTTCGGTCTGTTTTGGTTGTTAATAAAGGTTGCCCTTCAGAAAAAAAAATCTAGTGGAAGTTTTAACCTATTGAGTAAATTACAAGTTTTGTCCTTTATGTATGTCCCAAATTGCAGGCGCTGTCCTTTGTCTTTAAAATTGATGAGTTTTGTCCTTAATGTTTGCAAATCTTGCACGTTATGTCCTTTAGGCCAAACCCAGTTAGATTTTTTGGTTAAAACTGATCATGTGCATGGCACATGAGGGTATTTTTGTAATTTCATTTTTAGAGGAATTTATGTGCAAGGCCAAACCCACCACCACCATCTTCTGTGCAAGGCCAAACCCACCACCACCATCTTCTGTGCAAGGCCAAACCCACCACCACCATCGATTACCAGACTACCACCACCACTGTCTCCACCATCCCCACCCCCACCGGTCTCCGATTGACGGAAGAGCACACCTCCCACCACCACCATAACCACCATTATCATGTTGGGCATCATGTGTAAGCATTCCTTTCCTAAGAATCGTAAGAAGTTGTGAAGTCACGCTGTCGAGATAATCCCACACACGATTTGACGGCTGAGAACGCCCGTGAACGCCCAAATAAAATCTCGTAACATGGTGAAGACAATCCAGTGCCATAAACCGATTGTTCTTATCCTGTAGAATACACATGATATTTATCATCTGGAAGAAAGATCTCGATAAAAGTAGTAAACGTTGTGCGTATAAAGTTAGTTACCTTAAGTTGTTTATACAATTGTTCTGTATGAGGACCAAAGTTACTAAGAAACACAAGAGGATCACCAAGACAGAGAAGATAAGTCACTAAAGGGTATGTTGCCTAACATAAAAACAATGAGAAGTGAACAAAGGTATAGGAATAAACCAATTCAGAAAATAGACATGAACAAACGAACGAATGAATTTACTTACGGGTACATGCTTGCTCTGTTTATCTGCCCAATGAATGATCTGCATTCTTACCCTTGCGACAGCTTCATACCACACAGTAAGTGCACGATGTACACAAGAAGGAGGCCAGTGACAGTTATTATCATCTGCAAGTGGTGCTAAAATGCTTGACAGCATAACCACCATTACCATCCACCCACTTCCCGCTCTCTCTCTTCTCTCCCTCTCTCTCTCTCACCTGCAGCCACCTCCCACCACCACCATAACCACCATTACCATCCACCCACTGCCTCCCCTGCACCGGTCTTCACCACCACCCTCCACCTCCACCACCAAATAAAGAACAACTGTCGCACCACCACAACCCTTAAAACCCACAAAATCAAAAACCCCCAAAATCCACAAAATCAAAAACCTTAAAACCCCCAAAAACTCTATCTTTTGAAGATGTAAACGGTGATGGTGGATCATCGCAGGTGGGGAGACGTTTCACGGCGGCGCTAGGGTTTTTGGGGAGGACTCGATGATGGTGGTGATGGTGGTTGAGCACAGTAGATCCGGTGGCGATGACATGTAATGGTGGAAAGTTTCAGGTTCATTAGGTGGTGGCCAGTGGTGGAATCGAAACCCTTTGGTGACGATAATGGTGGTGGTGGTGGTGGGTGTTTGATTCAGTTCTGGGTGATGGCGGATTGAGTTTAGAGAGAGAGAGATGAATTGCAGAGAGAGAGAGAGTTGGGGAAGATCTGGGTGATAGCGGATTGAGTTTAGAGAGAGAGATGAATTGCAGAGAGAGAGAGAGTTGGGGAAGATTATGATGAATTGCAGATAGAGAGAGCTGGGGAAGATTATATAAATAATAGTAATAAATTAGATAAATTAGGATGTGAAAAGACAATGCTACCCTCATGTGCCTTGCACATGATCAGTTTTAACCAAAAAATCTAACTGGGTTTGGCCTAAAGGACATAACATGCAAGATTTGCAAACATTAAGGACAAAACTCATCAATTTTAAAGACAAAGGACATCGCCTGCAATTTGGGACATACATAAAGGACAAAACTTGTAATTTACTCTAAACTATTTAATCACTTTAATATATGCCATTAACTAGTGGAATTTTCCTGTACGTTATGAGAATTCAGTAACTATCATTTTGGTTGCTTATGATATCAATACAGTACCGATTACGATATAAGAAAATAATCTTCTGAGTATACAACTCTATTTTTAGTAAAATTTATACCGTACTACCGAAATTGTTCGGATGATAGTTTGATTCGTCATTGAAAAAATTAAAAGGAACATACATTTTTAAAGAACAATCAAATTAGTAAAAATGCAAATATGTTAAAGCACTCTCTCCTAGTATGGCGATCCTTGTTCTTCATGCAATCTTAGCTTATTCTTCGTGATCTGGTGTATAACAGTCTGATATTAGAGATTTGATTTATCAGATTTTTATTTCGAACTAGTTAGCATTAGATATCGATTTAAAACTAGGGTTCTTGTTTCGAATTTTCGTCTCAATCGCCGCCTGAATCTGTGGTTCGATCAGGTTGTATAGATCTATTGTTTTATCGGTCCTTCTGGTTAGGCAGAAACCTAGATTTAACAAGAACTCTATACAATTTTGTTAGAAACATGGGCTAGGTTTTTTCGCTAGTTTAGGGTTTTGCTTTTTCTTGTTGTTTGGTTTTCTGGTCTTCGGGTTCGTGTTGCATGGTGTGTTCTTTTCTTGCTTGAAGTGAGAGTTAGTGATTTTCGATATGGATGAACGTAAGAAAGCTGGGGATAATAACCAGGGTGATCGTGGGAAGCCGCCATTGCAGTTCAAGGGTATTACAACCCGAGGTTTGAATATAGACGGTAACACAGCTTTACCTCGTCGAGGTACAGTGATCTCAGCTCAAGCAGACCCTAGGATGTTTAATGTAATTGACGAGCTTACTAAGATTACGGTACCGGTTACTGTGGAAAAAGTGCACTCATAGAATCTGGGTATGGGAAACAATCTGAATGGAGGAGAAGGGTTTCAAGGGAGTCAACCTGAACATGGGAGCACGTCATCGTCTATGTCATACGCAGATTCGGTACTATCAGACAAGACTAAGAAGGTTAATTTTCGTACTTTGGCTAGTTCAGTTATGCATGAAGATTGTGATGTAGTCCTGCCGAGGGAATCAGTTCGTGTAGTGCAAAATAAATTGGCTAACACTCTTTACGGGTACTTTCTGGGAGACCGAGTTGCTTTTCATGTGGTGGAGTATTTTGTGTGGATTAATTGGAAAAAGTATGGCTTACAAAAATCGATGATGAATGCAAACGGTTTTTTCTTTTTCAAATTTAATGATGAAGTAGGTATGCTGAATGCACTGAAAGAGGGTCCTTGGATAATCAGATCCCAACCTTTGTTTCTCAATGTTTAGACTCCTACGACAAAGCTGGAAAAGAAGGAGGTAAAAAAGGTTCAAGTCTGGGTCAAAATTCATGAAGTTCCTCTAGCGGCATATACTGAAGATGGGCTTAGCTTAGTGGCTACGACCATTGGGGAACCAAAGATACTGGATACTTTTACCACGTCAATGTGTAATGAGGTATGGGGTAGAAGTAGTTATGCTCGAGTGTTGATTGAAATTTCTGCTGATACTGATTTCAAAGAAGAGATTACTATAGCTATACCGGAACCAGATGGGGAGGGGTTTGTGAAGGAGACCATGTATGTTGAATACGAATGGAGTCCTCATAGATGGGCTACTTGTTGTGTTTTTGGTCATTCTAACGAGTCTTGTCCGAAGCAACCAAAGAAAGTAGGTAAACCCATGAATGAGAATCAATCTCGTAATAACACATACCAAGGAAGTCGATCGGCTAAGAAGGCTCCTGTTATTGATGAGGATGGATACATAGGGGTCTATGGCAAAAAGGCTGCTAAGAAGAATGGAATCCAGGTTAACAAGCAAAAATCAAAATTTGAGTACAGGCCTGTGGGGTCAAAGCCGAAGGGTGAGATCAAAATAGTGAAAACCACGAACAATATTGTATCTACTAACCCTTTTGATGTGTTGAATGAAGTGGATACGGATGCTAAGGATGGGAGTAAAAAGGGAGCGGATGTTGGGCTTGATGATACGGATGATGATGAGGTTACGGAGGTTTACAATGAAACGAATGATTTTATGGTAAAAGGGGCTCAGAAGCCAATGACTAACAAAGGGGCAAGCACTCCTAACCAGGTGGTTACCGATTAGTCTAGCAGCCTGGAATATAAGGGGGTTGAACCACCCTCTAAAACAAATGTAGGTTCGGCAGATTGTGAAAGAAAATAATCTGAGTTTTTGTGCTATTTTAGAGTCTCATGTTGATGTGGGTAACCTTGGTAAAGTATGTAAATCTGTCTTTCAAAATTGGGATTGGACGTCTAATGGAGGACAATGTGATAAAGGTACTAGAATTATTATTGGTTGGAACCCGGAAGTGTTTGATGTTATGGTTTTGAATCAAACTTCTCAGGTCATGCATGTTCAGATAAGATTTAAGATTGACAAAAAGATGGTGTTTTGTTCGATAGTGTATGCGGCTAATTATTATGTTTCCAGAAGAGATTTATGGCAACAACTCGCTATGCATAAAGTGTTGGTAGGTAACCAACCGTGGATAATTATAGGGGACTTCAACTCGGCTCTTAATATTGAAGATAATTCTTTGGGAGCTTCTTTGATTTCGGCTGGTATGAGGGAGTTCCAGAACTGTGTTGATGATATTGAGGTTTTTGATATTAACCGTTCGGGTCTTCACTTTACATGGAATCAAAAACCCAAGAAGGGTGTGGGTTTGCTAAAGAAAATTGATAGAGTGTTGGGGAATACGTAGTTTGTGGTTGAGTATCCTAGCTCGGTCGCTATTTTTCACCCGTATAGGCTGTCGGATCACTGCCCTTGCATCCTTAAAATCCTGAAAGCTGAGGTGTGTAAACGTAGATCGTTTAAGTTTGCAAATTTTTTGATTCACAAGCCAGAATTTCTGGATATTGTTAAAAGGTCTTGGGAGTTGAATATAGACGATGTGCATCAGTTCTGGGTTGTAAAGAAACTCCGGTTGCTAAAAGGTCCTCTTAGAGCTCTTCTTTTCCAACAGGGTAATTTACATCGGAAGGTTAACGAGCTTCGAACTAAGTTGGATGGTATTCAAAGTCTTATTGATGCGGACCCGCTGAATGTAGAGTTACAGGCCGAAGAGTCCTCTCTTACGCGTGATTACCAGGAAGCATGTTTGGATAAGGAACGGTTTCTTAAACAAAAGTCAAAAGTGGATTGGTTACGAGCAGGAGATATGAATACGGCGTTTTTTCATTCGTCGCTAAAAACTAGGAATCATAGAAGTCGGATTGATGTCATCAAGGACTCGAGCGGTATGGTGTATGAAGGTGAGAATGTTCAACTCGTGCTAGTTCAACATTATGAGAAGTTTTTGGGTTGTCATGACGACATTTCTCTCACTCCGTCGGCTGATTTGTTCACTAATATATTGGATCCCGAAGTCGCTAGTCATATGGTGCGTCAAGTAACGGTTGATGAGGTTCGAAAGGCTATGTTTTCGATTGGTATTGACAAAGCCCCAGGTCCGGATGGGTACTCTTCAGCTTTTTTCAAGGGTGCTTGGTCGGTTATAGGGGAAGATGTGTCCAATGCTATTATTGATTTTTTTCCACTGGTAAACTATTGCACGAATTAAACCATACTCTCATTGTTCTAGTGCCGAAAATTGCTACTCCTTCTAGTGTTACAGATTACCGTCCTATAGCGTGTTGCAATGTTCTGTACAAGTTTATTAGTAAGATTCTTGCAGATCGTCTTAAAGTGGCTCTGAATACGATTGTCAACGTCAACCAGTCTGCTTTTGTACCGGGTCGGAAAATTTCGGACAACATCTTACTTACTCAGGAACTTATACACAATTATCATAGGGATGTTGGCCCCCCTCTGTGTGCGTTTAAAGTAGACATCCAAAAAGCTTATGATATTGTTGATTGGAGATTTCTAAGAAGTGTGTTGCTTGGTTTCGGTTTCGACATTAAGATGGTGGACTGGATTATGCTTTGTGTGTTGACGCCAACTTACTCTGTTTGTGTTAATGGTAATGTTCATGGCTATTTCAGAGGTCAACGTGGATTAAGACAAGGGGACCCAATATCCCCCTATCTGTTTACGCTTGTTATGGAGATTTTGACGGGTATTTTACAACATGAGACCAGGATTGATTCCTCGTTCAGATTTCATAACAGATGTGAGAAACAACATATTATAAACCTCTGCTTTGCAGATGACTTTTTCTTGTTCACTAGAGGGGATGTTAGCTCGGCTAAATGCATAACGGCGTCTCTCTCAAAGTTTACTAACATGTCAGGTTTGGTCCCTAGCGTTTAAAAGAGCACGGTTTTCTTTTGCAATGTCCCTCAACATGTTAAGAATGCTATTCTTAGTGTTATGCCTTTCGTGGAAGGCTACCTTCCGATTAGATATTTGGGGGTTCCTCTTATTTCCACAAGGCTCCTATATAAGGATTGTAGTGTCCTGGTTGAAAAATTAGAGAAGCGTATTTCGAACTGGAAGAACAAGCTCCTTTCATTTGCAGGGCGGTTGCAGCTTATCTTGGCGGTCCTATCTTCTATGCATATCTACTGGTCTTCGGTGTTTATTTTACTGGCTCGGGTGATTCATGACTTAGAAGCAAGAATGCGAAACTTTTTGTGGAATCAAGATAGCTCGTTTCAAAAAGGGAGGGCCAAGGTGTCCTGGAATTCTGTTTGTACTCCGAAGTATGAAAGGGGTTTGGGTATTAGACGGATCGGTGATGTTAATAAAGCGCTCATGGCAAATCACGTTTGGAGTGTCATTACTAAACGAAAGTCTCTTTGGGTTGAATGGGTGCATGACTACAAATTAAAAGGTAAAAGTTTCTGGATGGTCAAGGCTCCTACGAACTGTTGTTGGAGCTGGCGAAAACTTCTTCAGCTTCGGCCGATGTTAAGGAACCATATGTGGACTTCTCTTGGGGATGGGAGGTCGACGTCAGCATGGTATGATACATGGTGTGCTTTAGGGCCGCTAGGTAATTTCTTATCTCCCAGAACTATTACGAATGCAGGCTTCAGATTGGATGATTCAGTTGCAGATATTCATTTAAATGGTGTTTGGCAATGGCCCACAGCTTGGAGGGATCTGTTTCCAGTTCTTATCCAGTTAGATCAAGTCTAACCGATTACTAGTAAACGTGATACTGTTCAATGGCAGGTTGGTGATGATATAAGTGAGGTTTCGGCTTCAGGTATTTGGGATTCAATTCGGTATAGTAAGCAGGAGGCGGTACGTATATAACTAGGGTTTTTCCCGCATTGCGGCGGTACGTTACCACGGGTATTGATCGGTATCGGTTCGCTTTGTTACAGTACCGTACGATACATGAACTTGGTATATAAATCAACATGTGTTTTACATGACCGGAAACGATAAAAACGAACACTGGTACCAGTACCGATGTTGTTTGAACGATATTGATTTGTTTAGATCGTCAAGGTACTGGTACCAATATTCGTTTACCATCGTCGACAAAATTATATCATTTACCAACGTCGACAAAGTTATATAAATGAAAAACCACCAAACTGTAAGCCATAAAAATGAATACAAGTACCGGTATCGTTGTGGTTCGAGCACAGTAAGGTAGCAATACAATGTCTATTTATCAAAATAAAAAACAATAAAAATTATGGGTGGTATGATTTGTTGTTCGGTCGTTTGTGGTTCGGTTTGGTACAATAGCTGCACAGTATCCGTTCTCAATAAAAATTATATCAGAATGTTAAAAAAAATTTATAGAACACAAGTTTTAGAAGAAAAAAAATCAAATTATATGCTACACAAAGTATTGTTAAAAAATAAATAAATTAGTGGAATAATAATTAACTTTCACACGAGAACTATTGCGGTATATTCCATATCTAGCTAATTGTTTTGCATTCATGGGAAAGAATCTAAACGTGTTAGGAATTACACTCAACAGTGGGATTCTCTGTGTTTCGTGACAGATGTTTGGTTGTTATTGGTTCGTGGGTGACAGATCTTCGGTTGTTATTGGTTCATGGGTCATTGCAGTAACGATATGATACCGACACTCTATATAGCAACTGATACTTGTTTTACAGTGATCGAAAACCATAAAAATGAATATTAGTGTTGATATGTTGTTAGGACGGTACCAACACTCAATTTAGCCTACGATACAAATAAAACAATCTATTACAGTACGACTTTGTTTTTAACAAAATTTAAAACTGAACGTCGATAAAACCTATAAAAAAGAATACGAGTATTGGCATCTAATTCTAATAAAAGACTCATATTAATGCCACATGGCATTTTCTCATTCAAAAAATTCTATTAATGCCACATGCCATTTTCTTATTCAATTCACTAATAATATATATTTACATTTCATATTTACATAATAATAATAATAATAATAATAATAATAATAATAATAATAATAATAATAATAATAATAATAAAAGACTCATATTAATGGCACATGACATTTTCTCATTCAAAAATTCTATTAATGCCACATGACATTTTCTTTTCAATTCACTAATAATATATATTTATATTTCATATTAACATAAATATTATAATGCATAATAATAATAATAATTGCGTTCATATGTCATAAGGTTTGTTTAGCCATTTCTTATTTAATAATTTAAAAGGTTAATATTTCTTTAAGGACAATTGAGTTGTTTTAATCGAAAAAAAAAACAAAAGTAATATATTTACAACGATAAAAAGTATAGTAATCATTAATGATAAATAAAACTATCAAAATAATAATAACTTTTACATTTAAAAAGATATATATGATATTGAATTAATTTGTCCAATTTAAGAATATGTATAAGGGAGGGCGGGGCATAAGAGGCTTCGACGAGGATTCCATAAAATGCCACTTGACAATTTTCAACGTAATTGAGCTTTTAAAATACAAGTTAATTTGATCTATAAGTCTTTTAAATTTAATATGGATTCGATTATGATGTTACCAATGGAAAATAAATTTTAATTAGATTTACTTTAGTTTTCTAAATTAGAATTAAAAGTCGTAATTAGACTCTCTTTAAACTCCTATAATTGAACTACTCCTCTTTGTAGCCTCACAAAAACCCTCATAATCGCCGACCTCTCCCTGCAAGTTAACTCACACCGGGTAAGTTTTCTAATCGATCTCTATTCACTATATAGTCATTATTCTCGATTTCATCACTACCATATGTGATTACATATATAAATTTGTCTTCACAAACAAATTTATATAATATGTATTTTAATTGTATGCTTGAAATTTCTTATTTAGATTTACCTATTTCACTCAAGGTTACCAATTAATTGTTTATTACAGTGAGGAATCTTATCGGTAACGATGGCAATCGCATTGTTTAGAAGCATATCTTGTCCATAAGTAATATTTGATAAAAGTCAGGAAAAATTGCTATGTAAGATTGGTTTGTTTCTAAAAAAAAAACTAGTTTTTACGTATGACCAATAATATGTTGCATTGTCCAGAGCAAAAAGTAGATACGAACTTAAGCTACTGATACTTGATGAGGATGGTCAAATTACAAATAAAACTGCAAATGTAGTGTGTAAAGAAGTGTTTAGAAATTTGTAAATTTGTATCTTGATTTTACAATGTTTGATTTAATAAGAATAATTAATTTATGTAAATTGGTTTACATATTATAAATTACATTATTTTTATCTTCAAACTCGTGTAGTACGCGGGTTTATAGACTAGTATATATACACACATATACATATTTAATATAGACATTTCAATTCTAGTACAATGGCATGGGGGTGTGATGTTTAAGACTTGGGATCTCTAGATGTCTTAAGTTTTAAACCTAACTCAAGGGGGTCTTTTCATAGGGGTTGGTTTCCTCCTTGAAGTTGTTCTTTGGTGAGTCAGGTAGAAGCGTGCATATATGGACGGTTGGCATTCCGTCTCAGGAAGGCTTTGATTGGGGTTAGTTTTAAAAAAATTAGTTGTATGTATAATAATATTTATTGAGATGCATTAGTTGTATACATAATAATAATAATAATAATTTCATTGAGATGCTATTTGTTAGAATTTAGGTAGGCTTCCTTTAAATTTTGTCCGATGATTATCATGTGTTTAGTTTAGGGGAAGGGAAGAGTAGAGAAAATGGGTTATTTTAGGTGTCCACTACTCTTAATCTTATTATTGTTGTTATGTTTGGCGAACATCATCACCGGTGTTCCTCTTGTGCCGGCGCTATGCATCTTCGGGGACTCTGTAATGGACGTCGGCAACAACAATTACGTCACCACTTTGCTCAGAGCAAACTTTTTTCCTTACGGAAGAGATTTTGTAACTCACAAACCTACCGGCAGGTTTTGCAATGGAAAATTAGCAGCAGATTACACAGGTAATTAAATATTTCTTCCCTAACCACCGATAAAATACAAAATAACAAGTTTATTATTCCATTTTGTTTTTGGAATGATATTATTATTTATAGCTGCTGCTGTATGTTGTTTGAACAGCTGAGTACCTAGGATTCGATACATACCCGCCGCCTTACTTGGGTCCGGCCAACGACACACTTCTCCTAACGGGTGCCAATTTTGCCTCTGCGGGGTCGGGTTTTTATGACACTACGTCACACTTATATGTATAGACAAATTTTCTTAGTGAACAAGCAAACACAAAGTTTGATAACTAACTAACTGGTTTGGTTGGTGGTATCTTGTAGCAAGCGATTACGTTATCAGAGCAGGTTTCATACTACCGGGAGTGGCAAAACCAAGTGGTGAGGATTGCGGGAAACGAGAGAGCAAATACCATATTTTCTGGCGGAATTCATATACTAAGTGCAGGAAGCAGTGATTTCCTCCTGAATTACTACATCAACCCTTTGTTGAATGCATTATATACCCCTTCACAGTTTTCGGATATGCTTTTGAGATCCTACTCCATCTTCATACAGGTATTATACTATGGATTCTTCTTTTACTTTTATTTTATTAATCATCAACCCAGGCCTATTTCTTCTCAAGCTTTTCTTAATCATTAAGTTGCTTTGCTATAAACAAATTACAATTTACAAACAAATATTTCATTGACATCCGTTGACTAGTTCTTGCAAATGCAAATAAAACATTCCAAAGAAATGGATATTGCTTCAATAAATAAAAATAGCGTGATTAAATACATACCAATAATTTGGAGGGGAGGGAGGGCTTCATAAAAGGCCGTAACTACTCATTTAGTTGGTCTTGGTAGAGCTTATGTTCAATCGTCAACATCTGCTTCTATATCTCCTCATCCATTGTCTATTTACCCCCTCCACATCTCCGCCATTTGCTCTTTCAAAAACAAAATTAAGTATTTCATCAAATGGTTTATTGTCATCATTAACAAATCTCAAGCTTCGCCACTATGGTTAAGAATACTTATCCTATGGTCTACCAAATCAAAAAAGGACTGAATAAGTTTATGGAAATTCAACAGTATAACAACTACAAATCACATTTTATGTTACACGTTTTAGAAACTTATTGTAATGTCTACTAACGTGTGGCATCACACCGCTAACTAATAAGATAAAAGTAAAATAAGAGAGAAAATATACCTCCACTTTTGTTGCTTTCCAAGTAATGTATTCCTATTGGAATCAAGAACAACAAACACACATATACTCTAACACTGTAATTGTCGAATAGGATAAGGATATTGGATTGAAATGCAATACATTGATAATGTAACGGTTATGGCAGTTGAGAATTTGGCGGGAACAACCGCCACGACGGTTTGCCTGTGCCATCTCAACTAACTTCCAAACATTACACCGAATCACAAACATAATACATCGTTTACAACCCTAATAAACATAATAATCAAGTTAATAAACCTAAGATACAAATAATACATACATAACACAAATACTTAATTAAGTTTATTATAGTTCAATACATCTTCCTAAACTTAATTAGGTGGAATGCACCTTCGTTTTGCATGATTCTGGACGGAAGGGTTTGCTTCTTCAACTGCCTTGGCTGCTCGATTGAAATCAAACGTTCGTCTCTTTAATAGTTGCTTGATTCCCGTCCAGTCAGATTCCATATAAAGCGTACAATCCTTCACTTCTTGTTCGAGATTAGGCGTCTGATCAGTGATGTTACTGCTAACTTGATATGTTCGTGGTGCTTCGGTGCTTGTACTTGGCACTACAAATTTAGACTTCACATAATGATATTCAAGTACATCTAAATGTTCTACATATGTAACACACATTAGGTATCCCTCTCTTCACCGTATGCCAGCCAATGCCTCAACAGAGTAGCACGTAAGTAGGCAGTGGTGTTGCAATCACTAACCGAGATGCAGCCGTATATACACCAGTTCTGTTACTATACGGTTTGTTCTACATTATTATTCTACTGAGCATCAACCTGATACATAACCTGATTCAAAAGTTAAATATGAGTGGCTGATATTATAATTCTAGTGAGCATCAATTGATAGGGCAAAAAGTGAAATTACCAACCTTTTTAAAGTAAGGTATATAGTACAAAGTTTGTAGGAGAGAGTTCATAATCATAATGCCTTGATTTTGAGGACCAACATAATGGGTTTCCTTTACTGTACCATTATCTTTAAATATACATGTATCATGCATAAGATAACCTTTGTGAGGGTCAAGGAGCTCATTAAGTAGCATAAACGAGGCAATACCGCAATAACTTTGTGATGTGTATCTGCAGGGTAAAATGTGGAAATTAGAACACTAGTATCTTCTTTTTCTTGTTAATGTGAGATAAATAGATAACTAAGGCCACCCATAAGAATTAAAGTTATCATATAAAGTTTATGCGGAAGATCTGATGTGAAATTTGAACCACATTAATGAAAACATTCAAGCACAAACATAATAGCATGATCAGAGAGTATGGATGAATGCTGACTGTTTTCAACACATCTACTAAAGAGGCGAAATAAAAATTTACTAAGTTGTCGGGCTATGCGTTATAACTTCGGATCCCCGACCTGAACCTCATCACATTTCTTTAACCTCAAACAGAACATGTAGGTACAGAGGGCTGATCTGAACTTCGCATGTGCTTCGTCCGTCGCCTGAACTCGCAATCCAGGCTCACTGGAGGTGTGTATCTAACCATGGTTGTCTTATTTTAATTTTTGTAATTAAAGGGGCACCATTTCAACTCAAATCTGATGTTCTCATAATCGCATTTAATTTTTACTTGTTTGATGTTCTCATAATCTCATTTAATTATTGTAAAGGGGCACCATTTCAACTCAAATCTGAGTTCCTTTTTATCAAAAACCAGTAATAATCAAAACTTGAACAAATAATAATCAATTATTTGTGAAATAAAATAACAAACACATCCAAATAATCAAAACTTAAACAAATAATAATCAAAATCAAACAAAAAACTACTAGTGCCCATGGCCTGAACTGTTACATCTGAGAAATATAGTCAGAAATATTATAAAATAAACCAACCAAACTTCACAGAATTGCTATAACAATCAATAACATCCAGCTTCTAAAAATTTCTTTAACAAGTAATAACTGGAGGTTTGAATACATGAAAAGTAGCCAGTCATTTACCATTGCCACCACAAAAAAGACCACTTCTTTGTTAGCAAAAGCAGCAGTGTACTTCCATTTTTGCATTTGGATCATCACAAAGCGTTGCAGCTGAATAGGGAAGAAAATTGTCATTGTTGCCATTTCAGAAAGTGACAGTATCAATCTTATCAAGTGTGTGGTGATGCTTTTGTTTAATCGTTGACCAACCTGTTTCTAGCACCTCTGGACAATGAAGTGTCCAAATTGTCTTTTGACAAACTGAGAACCAAAAGTGCATTATGTGTTTGAGATTCAGTATTATTATGATAAAAGAATGTGAGTGAGTGAGTACCTTTAGAAAGGAGCACCTGCTAAGTTGCCTTTTGACCTCGTTACTTTCCTTCTGTAATATAATCAGATTTAAAGGTCCATCATTCACAAGACAAGTGAAAGCATAAAAAAGAAAACATACATACTTGTGCAATGACAAGTGCTTGTTCAAGATGTTGGATCTGATTCACAATTGCAGTCACCATTTTCTATTCACCTTCGCAAAATCCCAATCTACAATATTAGAAATTGCAATTAAGCCAGTTGATTCAAAATGAACGACAATTAACACATTAGGGTTCAATATAGGTAAAATTGGTAAGCAGACCATACCAAGTTGATTCAAAATTCCTGCCAACCCAATCCGCCATACCAATGACCTTCACTAATGAAAGATACAAAAAGAAGCAAGAAACTCTTTGTTTGTCTGTCTCCAGAATTGTTTCTTCTCTTCTTCTACCAGATTTGTTCACCATATTCTTTTTCTTCTCAGCAAGAAAATCCTCTCTCTCTAACCCTTGGCGATTTCTGATCTTCATGAATCCCTTGATTTTTCTTCGTAATCTTTTGTATAACAGTCTGTGATTAGAGTTTGATCTGTCAAACTCTATAATGAACTTGTTAGCAATAGTGAGCGATTTGAATCTAGGGTATTTGTTTTTTCTTTTCTTCAATCGCCGCCTTAGGAAATCAGTTTGAAACCCTGATTTATTAAATTAGTTGTTATTGATTGCGGTTAACTGAGATTAATTTAGCTAGATTGATACACTGATTTAATCGGTTAAGGGTTGAGGATTGATCCTAGGGTTTAAAGTGTATTAGGGTTTTTCGGTTCTTGTTCTGGCTTTTCGTTTTATTGGTTCGACGTTGATTCCTTTGCATGGTGTTCAGTTTTAATTGTTAATGGAGGGAGTTGTGATTTCTGATGGGGTTGGTCAACAAAAAGAAAGTAGTAATACGAGCAACAATAGTAACCCTGATGTACTTTTGAATGCACAAATGGAACCGGGGATTGATGACGGCGACACAACTCCGGGTACAGCACCAGTTCGGGGTATCGGATTAAAAGTTACTAATATCGAGGGTAATACTATGTTGCCGAGGAGAGGTGTTCTTTACCAACAACGTATCGGTGATTGATGGTCTAGAGGCTATATCTAAGCCAATAGTGCCAGAGGTGAATATGGTAGAAGGTCAAAAATCTGGAATGGATTCATATGCGGGGAAATTAAAATCTGGACAACCTGCTAGGAAGGTAAACTTTCGTTTTCTTGAAAATCTAGAATGTCATGGTGATGCTGATGTCACCATTCCGATTGAATCAGTGAGAAAGGTTCAAGAAAAATGCAGTAATGTTTTATTTGGATATTTCTTGGGCAAAAGGTTAGCGTTTCCTGTAGTCGAATACTTTGTTAAAAACCGATGGGCTAAATACGGGTTGCAGAAAAGTATGATGAATGCTCGTGGGTTTTTCTTCTTCAAGTTTGATTCAGCCGACGGTATGGAACAAGTGTTGAAGGATGGCCCATGGTTAATTCGTAATGTCCCCATATTCCTTAAGCCGTGGTCATCAAAAACTGAGATAAAAAAGGAGGAGCTAAAAAAGGTGCCTGTCTGGGTTAAGATGCATGATGTTCCCCTAGTGGCTTACACTGAAGATGGGTTGAGGTTATGCACAATTATCACCGACATATGGGGCCTCCAAGATGTGCATTTAAGGTCGATATCCAGAAGGCATATGATACAGTTGATTGGGATTTTCTAAAAGCTACTCTTCTCGGGTTTGGCTTTCACTCGAAAATGGTAGACTGGATAATGAGCTGTGTTTCATCATCATCCTTCTCGGTTAGTGTAAATGGAAATATTCATGGTTATTTTAAAGGTCAAAGGGGTTTAAGACAAGGAGATCCGATGTCGCCTTATTTATTTACACTTGTCATGGAGGTTCTAACGTCCAACATGCGACCTCAATAGACTCATCTTTCAGATTCCATAGAAGATGTGACAAACAAAAGATTGTTAATCTTTGCTTTGCGGATGACCTATTTTTATTTGCTAGAGGTGATATGAGATCTGTAAAAATCATTATGGATTCTCTTAACACGTTCAAGGATATGTCTGGCCTGGTTCCTAGCTTGCCTAAGAGTACGGCGTTTTTTTGTAATGTTCCAGCTAGAACCAAGAAGAATATCCTTGATATTATGCCGTTTGATGAGGGTTCTTTGCCGGTAAAATATCTTGGTGTTCCTCTAATCGCTACTCGGCTTGCTCGTTCAGATTGCAAAGTTTTAGTTGAAAGAATGGAAAAGAGAATCATGGATTGGAAAGCTAAATATCTTTCCTTTGCAGGTCGTCTTCAGCTTATTATCTCAGTCCTGTCAGCTTTCTATATTTACTGGGCATCGGTGTTTGTTCTTCCTAGTAGTGTTGTTAAAGAGCTGGTGCAGAAAATGCGCAGATTTCTTTGGAACCAAGGATCATTGATTAAAGGTAATGCAAAGGTTGCTTGGAAAATTGTATGTTTGCCGAAAAAGGAAGGTGGATTGGGTGTCCGAAAGGTTAATGAAGTAAACAAAGCTCTTATGGCCTATCATGTGTTTAGCATTCTTTCGCATCGAAAATCACTGTGGGTTCAGTGGGTCCATGAGTATCATTTAAGAAACCGTAATTTGTGGCAAGTTCCTATCCAAAATAACATATGTTGGAGCTGGAGAAACATCCTTAACATTAGGCCAGTAATTCGTGAGTTTTTGTGGTCGGAAATAGGCAATGGAGAAAACACTTCGTTATGGTTTGATCGGTGGCGTGACTTATGTCCTTTAAGTTCTTATGTGACTCCTAGACAAATACATCAAGAGGGCTTATCGATGCAATCCACTATTGCTGATGTGGTTCATGACTCAAGGTGGGAGTGGCCGGAAGCATGGAGGGATGTTATACCGATTCTTTATCAGCTAATGCCAATTCAGTTGAATCCAACAAAGCCGGATGCAATCAGATGGCGGAATGAGGAAGGTATTCTGGAACATTTCTCTACTAAGTTAGCATGGAATGCGATACGAAACCGTGATCAGCAAACATCTTGGCACAATCTGATTTGGTCTTCTTTCAACATACCAAGATATGCCTTTGTTAGTTGGTTAATCTTTCGTAAAAAGTTATCTACTCAAGACAGAATTCAAGCTTGGCTCAAGGCGACGGGCTCTATGAATTTAATGTGTTGTTTGCTTTGTCAAAGGGGTGTTGAAACGCATAACCATCTTTTCTTTGAGTGTACTTATTCCAATAGAATTTGGTGTTCGCTCAAAGGTAAAGGAGGGATGAATAATATTCAAGGTAAGTGGGATGATATCTCGGAGTGGCTGATTCCCAAAGCCACTTCAAAGTCGGCTAAAGCGGTGATTGCGAAGCTTCTTGTGGCTGCTATGGCATATTATATTTGGCAAGAAAGAAATACGAGGTTCTTCAAGAATCAACTAAGGCCGCCAGAAAAACTTGAAGAACTTATAGTAGAAACGATTCGACTGAAGCTACACTCGTTCAAGTTCAAGAATAATGATCGGGTTCGAAGAATCCTAGAAGATTGGAAGATCTCTTCAGCAAAGGCGTTGGAAGGCGAATGACTATTAAATATGTAGTTTTTTTCTAACTGTTTAGTTATCGGTTGTGTTTGTGGTTTGCTTATGGCTTGTCTACATTGGTAGTGGTATGTCACTCCAATGAACTAGAGAGGTACTCAGCCCTCTACTTGTTTTGAGTTTGTTATTTATAAACATCACCAGGGTATACCCTTTACCCAAAAAAAAAGATACAAAAAGAAAGAAGACCAGAAGCATATAATCACTAAATTAACTAACAAATGAAACAAGAAAGAAGGAAATCTTCGTCCTGTTCTATGATTTCTAAGTCAGGGAGCATATAATCACAAAATTAGTGTTAAATTAAGTCACAAACCGGCGAATCAGAGGTGGTGGTTCTGGTGCTTGCTGTGAGCATAACCGGCGGCGTAGGTGGTGGTTACAGAACACAGCAAGAACGGTTGTGGTAATTGCGGTGGGCTAAACCGGTAGATCGTAGGTGGGACGGAGGGACTCACCACTGGTAGTGGTGGTGGGAACAATTGGGGGGGAATGAGGAAAATGAGGATGCGGCTTTATTTTAGATAAACTGGGCTCAACCTATTGATATGACTTATCTTCTCTATCACTATGTTCCCGAGTCATTTAACAGGGGAGGGGAGGGGAAGGAAAATTTTCTCTCCTAATCTCTCCAATTTGAGAGAATGAATATATGGTCATATTTTCTTCCCTTTTCCCTCCCCTCCCCCTGTTAAATGAAACTCGGGAACATGGTTTTTAATATTTTCATCTCTTTTCCCTCCCTTCCCCCTGTTAAATGAGTCTCGGGAACAGAGTGTATATGTTAAAATGTTTAATATTTTTTTTAATCTTTATATTTCCTTAAAATAAAACCAAAAATAATTAATCTATTAGAATAAAAAATATAGTTTTTTTTTCCTGTAGTCTGTATATTATAAGTTTATTATACAGAAAATATCTTTTTTATTTTCTTAAAATAAAACCAAGAAGAATTAATATACCTCTAAGGTTATTTTTCTAAAATACTCTGGGAAGAAAACCAAGGGTTTGTTTTTTAACTAAAAATATATATTTAAACCTATAGAGACATGTCGTCTCTATATGTTAGACTTTTCTTCCAGAACAAATTTGGAATGGCGGGAAATTTTGCCGCCTAACTTAAAATTATTTTTGACTAGTCAAACTTTTTAGAGACGACATGTCTTCTCTATAAGTTAAACTTTATTTTTTAACTTTTATACATACTGATCATTAATAAAATAAAACTAAAAGAAAAATATTTAAAGTTATAGAGACAACATGTCGTCTCTATAAGTTAAAACGTTTTTTTTTAAGTTTTCCAATTCAACAAACTAGAGAATAAAAAAAAAGCAAAAAAAAAAAAAATTGTTTTCACCTTATAGAGAGGATATGTCATCCCTATAAGGTAACCTATCATAAAAGGCACGAACACCCTATAGAAACGACATGCCGTCTCTATAGGGTAATATGTTGAAAAAATAGGTGAAAATAGCAATTTTCACAAATATAGGAAAATGATTTTTTTTTCCTATTTTGGACTAGAAATAAATATAATAAAATGAGCGGATTTTATATATTTATTTGTGGGTTTGTGTTCTATGTTGGGAGAGCTTCGCAACGAACTAAACCACGTCCAAAACGGAGCTAAGATGAATGAGATATCGATGCTCAAAGTTGGGTGTTTGGAACATTCAATGCTGAAACAAAAGGGAAAGTAGCACATTGTCCCACATCGGATGAGAGATGGAACTTAAAGGGGTATTTAAGTGGGAACTCTCCATCCTTATTGTTTCATGGGAGCACTCACTAGTGTACTCGCGAAGGGTGCGGAGCACCCTAACTCGCACTTGCACACGCCCGCGCGTGCGTGGCGTGGGCGATGAGGCGCAATGTGGCGCTTTGATAGCGCACTTTGCACTTCGCACGCTCGCATCGCCGCTTGAGAGCCGCCTTTGTATTTTTGACCACGTGCGCGTGGTGGATCTCATGGGCTGCAGGGACCAGGTGGAGTGCAGGTTCGAAGCGCGTGACGTGGCACGAAGGCGCGCGGTAGCTCGCATGGTGCATGGGTCCTGAGGTGTCGTGCGCGGCGCATCAAAGTGAGCCAAAACGGCGCGACTGTGTGGCGTGCTCGTAGAGGTTCACAGGGTGACGTGGCGCACGCGCGCATGGACCTGAGTCAGTGAGGCGCATGGGTGTGAGCCAAGAGGACGCACCGCGCATGGGCGTGCACACCTGGGCGCGCGCGCACACGCGTAGAAGCTTCCAGCATTGAATGACAGTGCAGTTTCAGTCCAGCTTCGTAACTGACGAGTTAACAGGCTTTGACTGAGAATTAACTGACGTATTAAATTGCATTGAAGACGTTTAATGCAATTTAAACCTCTCATTTAATTCGTTTTTGGCTGTTTCAAACCGGGAGCTGTATAAATACAGCTCCATACCCAGCTGCAGGATACACCAGCTACACAACAGCTTTATGCAAACAATTCTCTACACACTTCTGTTCATCTTTTTCCTGCAAGTTTCAAGGTAACCTTCGGGTTGTAGGCGAGCTCCGGCAGTACTACTGCTCCGGCTGTTGTACCCTGGGAAACAAAACGAGTACTCTTGGGAGACTCGGAATTTGTTTTAAGGGGAGCGTGTATACACGTGACTCAACCATGTTCTTCATCTTCTTTCTTGTATTTTTCTTTATTTCAGTTGTAACTGTAATAGTTTTTTCAGCTTTCTTTATTTTCTGTATTGTAATCTTTGAATAAAATTTGTTTATTTTATTTATTTATGCGAACGGTTCCTACAATCTTAAAACAAAATTTTAAAACCGTTCGTGTAACAAAACCATTCTGTTTGTGTTTTAAACACAGATTTTTTTTTGGGTTTTCATCTTCAAAGGAGCGACTTTGGTTGAAAACCATTCTGGTTACATTTAGACTTGTCATAACAAATTGCTAAAACTTTCTGATTTGGTCTTCAAAGTTGGACTTAGAAGCCAATCAGTAAGTTCTAAAATTTATAAAATTTCTGGTTTTTGGTCTTCAAAGTTGGACTTAGAAGCCAAAACAGTAATTTTGTGGTAAAATTAAAATTTAATAGTTTACTTCTGATTTTTGCGTAAATCAGAATTTTTTGACTAAACTTTAATATTTTAATTTTCAGCATGTCGAACGAAAATGTCAACGTTAACAACACGAGTGTTGTGACGGGAACCCCCTTGAACGCCACCACTGTAGGAGCGTCCACAGTGGCCAATCACGCTGAACGACCCGAGAAGTTCTCGGGTCTACACTTCAAGCGGTGGCAGCAGAAGATGTTCTTCTACCTGACCACCATGAACCTTGCGAGGTTCTTGTCGGAAACCGCTCCCCAACCTGTGGAAGAGGAGACCGACGCACAAAGACAGTGCGCGGTAGATGCGTGGAAGCATTCGGATTTCATATGTCGTGGCTATGTGTTAAACGGCCTGTCGGATGCATTGTATAATGTGTACTACAACGTCAAGACTTCCAAAGACCTTTGGGATGCCTTGGACAAGAAGTACAAAACGGAGGATGCTGGCACAAAGAAATTTGTGGTAGCCCGTTTTTTGGATTTCAAAATGGTTGATTCTAAAAGTGTTATGAATCAAGTCCAAGAATTCCAAATTATACTACATGACATCTTTGCGGAAGGCATGACACTTAGCGAGACATTTCAAGTGGCAGCGATGATTGAAAAGTTACCTCCTGGTTGGTTGAACTTTAAGAATTATCTTAAACACAAACGAAAGGAGATGACTTTAGAGGACCTTATTGTTCGTCTTCGGATTGAAGAGGGCAATAAAATTGCCCTAAAAGGCAGCCAGGCGCAAACTTCTGCTAGCGCAAATTTGGTTGAGCATGAGCAATCCTCTAAAGGCGGAAAGGGTAAGGGGAAGAAGGACAAGGAGAAAACAAAGGCTAGCAAACTTGGACCGAAGAAAGGGGTTGTGAAAAAGAAACCTCCAACGTTCCAAGGGACTTGTTACAACTGTGACGAGCTGGGGCATCGGGCTAACCAATGCAAGAAACCAAAGCGTGAGCGTGCGCACATGGTGGATGAAGACGGAATGCCTTTGGTGGCAATGATTTCCGACAAAACCGCAATGTTGGATGAGGTCAATGCTGTGACCAACACTCCAAAAGGGTGGTGGATTGATACGGGAGCGACCCGTCATGTGTGCCCAGACAGGAGTCTTTTTACCACCTTCAAGGAGCTTGCGGGAGATGAGAACCTGTACATGGGAAATGCAGCCACCGCGGACATCAAGGGTGAAGGAACGGTGATTTTGAAGTGGACTTCAGGGAAGGAGCTCACTTTAAGCAACGTGTTATATGTCCCAGACTTGCGCAAGATCCTAGTCTCGGGTTGGTTGCTTAATAAGTTTGAATTTTGTTTAGTTTTTGAGAGCGATCAATTTGTACTAACTAAACGAGGAATGTATGTAGGCAAGGGCTATGCCCAAAATGGTATGTTTAAATTGAATGTAATGGCTGTGAAAAAGAACATGAATAAAATTGCTACTACTTCTACTTATATGCTTGAGTTTTCTGAATCGAATAAATGGCATGGTAGATTAGGTCACGTTAATTTTAATTCAATACGCCGTTTGATCAATTTAAATTGTATACCAACATTCCATATTGATTCACATTATAAATGTGAAACATGCGTTGAATCCAAACTTACAAGAAAATCATCAAAATCGGTTGAACGAATAACCGAACCCCTTGATTTAATTCACACCGATATTTGTGATTTAAAAGCGGTACCCACAAGAGGTGGAAATAAGTACTTCATCACGTTTATTGACGATAGTACTAAATATTGCTATGTATATTTACTAAAAAGTAAAGATGAAGCAATAAGTAAATTTATCTTGTATAAAAATGAAGTTGAGAATCAACTTCAAAAGAAGATAAAAGCTTTGCGAAGCGACCGAGGAGGCGAATATGTTGCACCTTTTGCCGATTTATGCTCAAAAAGTGGCATTGTACATGAGTGTACACCTCCTTATTCTCCACAATCAAATGGCGTGGCGGAACGAAAGAACCGCACATTGAAAGAAATGATGAACGCCATGTTGATAAGTTCTGGGATGAGCCAAGAAATGTGGGGGGAGGCCATTCTCTCGGCCAATTATCTTTTGAACAAGATACCATTGAAAAAGAGAGACGAGACTCCATATGAGTTATGGAAAAAGAAAAAGCCTTCATATAAATACTTGAAAGTGTGGGGGTGCCTAGCAAAGGTGATTGTACCACCTCCTAAGGCTCTTAGGATAGGACCCAAAACTGTTGATTGCATATTTATTGGGTATGCGCATCAAAGTAATGCACATCGCTTTCTTGTACATGAGTCCAAGAATCCTGATGTACACGTAAACACTATCATGGAGGTGAATCCTAACGTTGTGTCTTACTTTGAAAATGTGTTTCCTTTGAGAAGACAAACACATGCAACGTCATCAACACCTAATTTTGAAGTAGGTGAAAGCTCATCTTGACGAGTTGATGAGGTAGTTCATGATAAGACACATGAACAACCCGAGGTTGAAGAAAGTGACCGTAGGCGAAGCAAAAGGCCAAGGGTTGAAAAATCCTTCGGTCCAGACTTCGTTAGCTATATGGTTGAGGGCGAGTCCAATACATATCGCGAAGCGGTTTCTTCTTCAGAAGGACCTCAATGGAAAGAAGCAATAAGAAATGAAATAGATTCTATATTGCAAAATCATACTTGGGAATTAGTAGATCTTCCACCTGGTTACAAACCACTTGGATATCGCTGGATATTCAAAAGGAAGATGAAATCTGATGGAAGTATTGATAAATACAAGGCTAGGCTGGTGATTAAAGGATTTAGACAAAAGGAAGGTCTAGATTACTTTGATACATACTCGTCTGTGACGCGCATAACCTCGATTAGATTGGTTCTTGCTATAGCGGCTTTAAGAAATTTGGAAGTTCACCAAATGGATGTTAAAACCGCATTTCTAAATGGCGATTTAGAAGAAGAGATTTACATGGAGCAACCTGAAGGTTTCTCTGCCCCATGTCAAGAGGGTAAAGTATGTAAACTCGTCAAGTCTTTGTATGGCTTGAAGCAAGCACCAAAACAATGGCACCAAAAGTTTGATCATGTCATGATTGACAATGGTTTCAAAATAAATGAGTGCGACAAATGTGTTTATTTCAAAGACACAAATGAAGGTTAAGTGATTTTATGCCTTTATGTAGACGATATGCTTATCATTGGGAGTAATGATCAAATTATCAAAGCTACTAAAAGCATGTTAAAAGCGAGATTTGACATGAAAGACATGGGTTTAGCGGATGTGATTCTTGGAGTAAAGTTCATAAGAACCCAAGAAGGTCTTGTGTTAAGTCAATCTCACTATGTGGATAAAATTCTTGAAAAATTCAACTCGGGAGATACGAGTGTAGCTCGAACTCCAGTTGATACCTCCCAACATCTCAAGAAGAATAAAGGAGATGGAGTTGCTCAGTTAGAGTATTCAAGAATTATTGGCAGTCTAATGTATCTAATGACATGTACTAGACCCGACTTGGCTTACGCGGTGAGTAGGCTAAGTAGATACACCAGCAATCCGTGCGCGGATCATTGGAAAGCTATCACGAGGGTGCTTAAATACATAAGATACACAAGAGATTATGGACTGCATTATACCCGACAACCAGCAGTGATCGAAGGATACACTGATGCAAACTGGATATCGGATAATAAAGATTCCAAATCAACAAGTGGTTACGTGTTTACACTTGGAGGAACTGCTATTGCTTGGAAGTCTTCTAAGCAAACGGTGATAGCAAGATCCACAATGGAATCTGAATTTATCGCCTTGGATGAGTCAGGCGAGGAGGCGGAATGACTACGTCAATTCGTGGAAGATATTCCAAGATGGCCAAAGCCTTTGCCAGCCATATGTGTACATTGTGATAGCCAATCAGCGATTGGTAGAGCTCAAAGCTTGATGTACAATGGCAGATCAAGGCATATGCGACGTAGACATAACACGATACGACAACTACTCTCAACGGGTGTTATCACAATTGATTATGTGAGATCAACGGATAACATTGCGGACCCGTTTACAAAAGGCTTAAGCAGAGAGTTAGTAGAAACGTCGTCAAGAGGAATGAGACTAAAGCCCGTGGTAAATGGGAATATGAGGGAAACCTAACTTAGTTGACTGGAGATCCCAAGATCTAAGTTCAATAGGACAACTTAATCATATTACCAAACAGAGTCACTGTGGGGGTGTACCCCAAACTAAACAAAAGGGAGTTATATATACTTCCTAGTCCATTCCAATCAGTGACATTGAAGTGAGGTTAGCATATTAAGGTTAACGATTTCGGGAAATCAAATAACCATGATGCTTTTAATGATTCAGGGAATCACCTATGTTAGAGAGAAGTAGGGTCGCTTCGAATGGATATGTGGGGTGCGCAAATCCTAGAGCTCTCGCAGAACCAGGCTAGTGTTCCAGGACCATAATAGGACTCGACAATGAGGAGTTGGCCAAACCAGGGAGAGTATTGTGTGAAGTGTATTGTCGTTTACACAAATGGGGGTATGTTCAAGGACATCGCGTCTACACACCGCTAGTAAGCTAAGTGCGCTTCACAAAAGAAGGTTCAAAGGTGACAACCTACCTATCTTGCAATACTCAACTGTCGAAGTTTATCGTTGAAAAGTGTAAGGAAAAGATCCATTTCCATACATGTGGGGGATCTATTGTTGGAACTTTGATGAAAATAGCATTTTTCATGTGGGGGATTGTTGGAAAAATAGGTGAAAATAGCAATTTTCACAAATATAGGAAAATGATTTTTTCCTATTTTAGACTAGAAATAAATATAATAAAATGAGCGGGTTTTATATATTTATTTGTGGGTTTGTGTTCTATGTTGGGAGAGCTTCGCAACGAACTAAACCACGTCCAAAACGGAGCTAAGATGAATGAGATATCGATGCTCAAAGTTGGGTGTTTGGAACATTCAATGCTGAAACAAAAGGGAAAGTAGCACCTTATCCCACATCGGATGAGAGATGGAACTTAAAGGGGTATTTAAGTGGGAAATCCTTATTGTTTCATGGGAGCACTCACTAGTGTACTCGCGAAGGGTGCAGAGCACCCTAACTCGCACTCGCACACTCTTGCGCGCGTGTGTGGCGTGGGCGATGAGGCGCAATGTGGCGCTTTGATGGCGCACTTTGCACTTCGCACGCTCGCATCGCCGCGAGCCGCCTTTGTATTTTTGACCACGTGCGCGTGGTGGATCTCATGGGCTGCAGGGACCAGGTGGAGTGCAGGTTCGTAGCGCGTGACGTGGCAGTCCGCGCGCGGGTATACGTGGCACGAAGGCGCGCGGTAGCGCGCATGGTGCATGGGTCCTGAGGTGTCGTGCGCGGCGCACGAAAATGAGCCAAAACGGCGCGACTGTGTGGCGTGCTCGTAGAGGTTCACAGGGTGACGTGGCGCACGCGCGCTTGGGTGTGAGCCAAGAGGACGCACCGCGCATGGGCGTGCACACCTGGGCGCGCGCGCACCAGTGTGGCTTGCGCGCGCGCACGCGCACGCGTAGAAGCTTCCAGCATTGAATGGCAGTGCAGTTTCAGTCCAGCTTCGTAACTGACGAGTTAACAGGCTTTGACTGAGAATTAACTGACGTATTAAATTGCATTGAAGACGTTTAATGCAATTTAAACCTCTCATTTAATTCGTTTTTGGCTGTTTCAAACCGGGAGCTGTATAAATACAGCTCCATACCCAGCTGCAGGATACACCAGCTACACAACAGCTTTATGCAAACAATTCTCTACACACTTCTGTTCATCTTTTTCCTGCAAGTTTCAAGGTAACCTTCGGGTTGTAGGCGAGCTCCGGCAGTACTACTGCTCCGGCTGTTGTACCCTGGGAAACAAAACGAGTACTCTTGGGAGACTCGGAATTTGTTTTAAGGGGAGCGTGTATACACGTGACTCAGCCATCTTCTTCATCTTCTTTCTTGTATTTTCTTTATTTCAGTTGTAACTGTAATAGTTTTTTCAGCTTTCTTTATTTTCTGTATTGTAATCTTTGAATAAAATTTGTTTATTTTATTTATTTATGCGAACGGTTCCTACATAATATATAGAAATGACCTATGTCGTCCCTATAGGTGTCGTCCCTATAGGTGTTTTTTCTTGTAGTGCATCCAAGGCCCATATATATAAAAGTATATGGAATTATCTATATATAAAACTTTTGATAACGTCCAATGTTATGGCATATACTTGTATCCTTGGATACTTGTGAGTACAATGCATGACCGTGCATGTACAACATACACCCATTCATGATTCTTTTCTGAGTGGTACCTTAGCATCCATAATGTTATCTAGAACCCCAAAGTTCGTTATAAAGAATCAACAAACAAATGATGAGACACTACAAAAAAACCCTAACTCTCTCTCTAGCCAGGCGATTTCTGATCTTCATGAATCCTTAGATCTTCTTCGTGATTTCCTGTATAACAGTCTGTGATTAGGGATTGATTTATCAATCTTTATAGCGAACTTGTTAGCAGTCTTGATCAATTTACATCTAGGATTACTTGTTTTGTTTTTCTTTCAATCGCCGCCATTATCCTGTGTTTTCTAACGTAGTGTATAGTGATCTTGGTTTGTCGGTATTGTATCTTGACTTACCAGGTTTTCTATATGTTTCGGAAGGTTCATGGGGTAGGGTTGCTAGATTAGGGTTTTGTTTTTTCTTTCGCTGCTGGTTGTTTCATTTTTAGGTTTTTGGTCGTGCATGGTCTTTTGTTTTTCGTCGTTGTTGAGAGAGGTGATTGTCTAGTATGGATTCTCGTAAGATCGTTTTTAGGTTTTTGGTCGTGCATGGTCTTTTGTTTTTCGTCGTTGTTGAGAGAGGTGATTGTCTAGTATGGATTCTCGTAAGAAGTTTGATGTACATGTGGATCGTGGTAAGCCACCACTCTCCTCTAAGGATGGGGGTAGCCGTGGTCTGAATGTTGAAAGTAACCCGAAGATAGCCAGGCGGGGGATTTTCAAGACGAATTCTGAGCCAAGGTTGATTAATGTTATCGATGAACTTGAGAAGATATCTGTTCCGGTTCCTGTGGACAATGTTGTCAAGGAGTCTTCACCGGACTTTGGGGTTCTAGATAACATTATGGATGCTGCTGGGAGTATGCAGGATAATGTGGAAGACTACTTGAAGAATGACAATTCGGATGGGAAGAGGTCTGAGGAAAATCAAGTAAAGGATGCTAATAATCATATGGATGCTGGAAATATAACTAAACCCTTATCATATGCGGAATCGGTCTTGGCAGAAAGCTCGAGAAAGGTAAATTTTCGCAAACTGGCCACTGTTGAGAAGCATGATGGTTGTGATGTGGTGCTATCTAGGGATTCAATAAGGGTAGTGAAAGATAAAATGGCAAACACGTTGTATGGTTATTTTTTGGGGGATAGGGTAGCATATCCACGTGTGGAATACTTTGTTAGGAATAATTGGAAAAGATTTGGGTTGCAAAAATCAATGATGAACGCAAATGGTTTCTTCTTTTTCAAGTTTGGTGATCAAGCGGGTATGATGAATGCACTTAATGAGGGTCCGTGGATTATTCGGTCACAGCCGTTGTTCTTGGAGGTTTGGTCTCCTTCGGTTAAACTTGAGAAGAAAGAAGTAAGAAAGGTTCAAGTTTGGGTCAAGATTCATGACGTTCCTATTGTGGCTTACACGGAGGATGGTTTAAGCTTGATTGCTTCAGCAATAGGGGAGCCGAAGGCTTTAGATTCCTTTACAACAGCTATGTGTGTTGACATGTGGGGACGTAGCAGCTATGCTCGTGCACTAATTGAAATATCGGCTGACAATGAATTCAAGGATGAGTTGGTCATTGCGGTTCCGTGTATGGATGGGGATGGGTTTGTTAAGGAGAAGGTTTATGTGGAATATGAATGGAGACCCCATAGGTGTAGCCGTTGTTGTGTGTTTGGTCATAATGAAGACTCATGTCCGAATCAGGTTGCTCGAGTGGCTAATGGTGGGAACAAAGGTTCTAAGCAAAAGGAAATTAAGCAAGCTTTGGGTCCGAAAAAAGTGAGAGTTACTGATGCGGAGGGATTTACGGATGTTGATTCTCGGAAAGTGGCAAAACGGACTGGATTTCCTGTTAATAAACAAAAACAAAAGTTCGAGTATAGACCAGTGGCACCTAAACCCGATTCAAATAAAGCGGGAGGTGGAGTGAAGATACAACCGAAATCAGCTGGTAATGTTGCTTTGCACAACCCGTTTGACGCTCTAAGGAATGATGAAGGGGAGTCTAGTAAAACAGGCGGGGGAGTAGATATGGATCAAGAGGATTCGGATGATGAGGAGATAGTGGAAGTATACAATGAAACAAATGAATTTATTAGAGAAGATAATCATGGAACCACTATTAAAAAAGGGGCAAGCACTCCTGATTCAGTGGTTTTAAATGGTTAGTTTCGCTACTTGGAATATTAGGGGTTTGAACCGACCCCTGAAACAGAAGGAGGTTCGTCAAGTTGTCAAGGATAATAATGTTAGCTTATGTGCCATTCTTGAATCTCATGTGGATGTGAATAATTTGAGTAAAGTTTGTGGCCTTGTGTTTCGGAACTGGGATTGGACATCTAATGGTGTTTGTTGTAAAAAAGGGACTCGTATAATTCTTGGATGGGATCCGGCAGTTGTGGATGTTATGGTTCTATCTCAAGCGACTCAAGTGATGCACATACAGGTTATCTTTAAACTTGATAGAAGAATGCTTTTTTGTTCGATTGTGTATGCGGCAAACTATTGTATTTTGCGTAGGGAGTTATGGCAACAACTTAGAATGCATAAAGTGCTGGTTAATAATGCCCCTTGGGTAATAATAGGAGACTTTAATTCGGATCTTAATCTAGAAGACAAGTCTATTGGCGTTTCTAATATTTCTCCAGGTATGCGTGATTTCAAGGAGTGTGTGGAGGATATTGAAATGTTTGATGTTAATCGAGTGGGTATGCATTTCACGTGGAACCAAAAGCCGAAGAATGGTGTCGGTTTGTTGAAGAAAATCGATCGTGTGTTGGGTAACACTCCGTTTGTGTGTGAATATCCGGACTCGGTTGCTTTGTTTCAACCATACGGAGTCTCGGATCACTGCCCATGCATATTGAAATTCCCGAAAGCTGCCAGACCGAAGCCGAGACCTTTTAAGTTCGCTAATTTCTTAGTGTTCAAACCGAAGTTCATGGATATTGTTAAAAAGGAATGGGAAACGTCTATTAGTGGTGTTTACCAGTTTCAGGTTATGAAAAAGCTTCGCTTGCTAAAATCTCCTCTTAGATCCCTTCTGTTTGCGCAAGGTAACTTGCATAAAAAAGTTGTGGACCTTCGTGGAAAGCTTGAAAATTTGCAAAAGGCGATTGATCAGGACCCGACTAATGAGGAGCTTAGGATTCAAGAAACAAAAGTGTTGTGTGATTTCCAGGAAGCTTGCCTTGATGAAGAAAGGTCTTTGAAGCAAAAATCTAAAGTGGAATGGCTTCGTGCGGGGGATTCGAATTCAGCTTATTTCCACATGTCGCTGAAGAGTAGGAACCATCGAAGTCGCATAGATGTTATTTCTGATGCAAATGGTACATCTTATGAGGGTGATAATGTTCCTAATGCCCTAGTCAATCATTATGCGAACTTTTTGGGTTGTCAAGGTCAGACCTCTCTTGATCCTTCTCCTGAACTGTTTACTAGAAAGTTAGATACGGTAGTATCTAACAACATGGTTCGGCCTGTTACTCTTGATGAAATAAAGTCGGCTATGTATGCTATTGGTAATGATAAAGCTCCAGGGCCAGATGGATTTATGGCTGCTTTCTTTAAGCATACGTGGGATATAGTGGGTAGTGATATATCGAATGCGGTCCTAGACTTCTTCAACACGGGGAAGCTTTTAAAACAATTAAACCACACTCTTCTTGCGCTGATTCCGAAAATTACGACGCCTACAAGAGTGACCGATTACCGACCGATCTCTTGTTGTAACGTCATCTATAAATGCATTAGTAAGGTGGATCGCATAAAAGATGCTTTAAGTGGGATAGTTAGTATTAATCAGTCTGCTTTCGTTCCGGGAAGGAAAATATCGAATAACATTCTGCTTACTCAGGAACTGATGCATAATTATCATAGGCACTTTGGTCCTCCTAGGTGCGCTTTTAAAGTTGATATTCAGAAAGCGTATGACACGGTTGACTAGGGATTTCTTAAACAAGTTCTCGTGGGTTTTGGTTTTCATCGAGTTATGGTGGACTGGATTCTGGTATGTGTGTCTACTACTTCATACTCGGTATGTATTAATGGTAATGTTTATGGGTTCTTTGATAGTAAGCGGGGCTTAAGGTAGGGTGACCCCCTTTCCCCGTATCTTTTTACGCTTGTTATGGAGGTGCTTACTTGTATTTTGCAGCACATGATTAGGATTGATTCTTCATTCAGATTCCATAATAAATGTGAAAAGCAACAGATTGTTAATTTATGTTTCGCGGATGATTTATTCCTTTTTGCTAGAGGAGATGTTGATTCGGCTCGATGTATTATGAACTCCCTTAGAGATTTCACTAAAATGTCGGGTTTGGTTCCTAGCTCTCAGAAAAGTACGGGTTTCTTTTGTAATGTTCCGGATCATGTTAAAATGGCGATTATGAGTACTATTCCTTTTGAGGAGGGTACGCTTCCGGTTCGTTACTTGGGTGTCCCTCTTTTATCTTCTAGACTCCTCTATAAGGATTGCAGCATTCTGGTTGAGCGTCTGGACCAGCGTATTCATAATTGGAAGAATAAGCTTCTTTCTTTTGCAGGTAGAGTACAGCTTATTATTTCGGTTTTATCAGCTATGCATGTCTACTGGTCTTCGGTCTTCATTTTACCGGCTCGGATTATTCATGACTTAGAAGCAAAAATGCGGAATTTCCTATGGTCTCAGGGTACCTTTCAACGTGGGAAGGCTAAGGTTTCTTGGAAATTTGTTTGTGTTCCTAAGATAGAAGGTGGTGTGGGTATTAGAAGGATTGGTGATTTTAACAAGGCTCTGATGGTTTCGCATGTTTGGAGTATTCTTACAAATCGGGAATCTCTATGGGTGGCTTGGATTCACTCCTACAGGTTAAAGGGTCGAAATTTCTGGGAATGTAAACCAGTTCCGAATTGCTGTTGGGGTTGGAGAAAATTGTTACAGTTGCGGCCGTTAATTAGAGGGTTTTGTTGGTCCAAACTTGGTAATGGTAGAGACACTTCAGTTTGGCATGACAATTGGAGTGTCATCGGTCCGTTGAGTTCCTTTCTATCGCCTAGGACTATCACAAGGGAGGGGTTTTCGTTACAAGCCACTGTTGCGGATTTGTCTTTTAATGGTTCTTGGTTATGGCCTGCTGCTTGGAGAGACACCTACCCAGTTCTTATACAGCTTGATCAGGTGCAAAGGGATGCTAATAATCAAGATTGTTTGCTCTGGAAAGATGGGGACGAGGTTAGTGATTATTCGTCCTCGGGGGTATGGAATTCTATCAGAACTAGCGAATCAGAGGTGAATTGGCATAGTATAGTTTGGTTTTCGCAATGTATTCCTCGTCATGCTTTCTTTATGTGGCTTATTATGCGGCGTAAGCTGGTGACTCAAGATAAAATCATGCATTGGAACTCCACAAGAAGAACTAATATGAATATGATGTGCTGCCTCTTATGCTATGTGAATATGGACTCGCATGATCATTTGTTTTTTGAGTGCAAGTTCTCGGCTAAGGTTTGGGAGTTGGTTCGTGCAAAAGCAGGTATGGGTAATGTGGAAGCTAAATGGAGTGCTATCATAGAGTGGCTTCGACAACGTGCTAGGTCCAAGTCCGCTGCTAATTTAGTGTGTCGATTGATTGTTGCTGCTACTGCTTATGCTATTTGGCGGGAGAGAAACACTCGTTTATTCAAGAACCATGCTAGGCCCCCAGAAACTATATGTGATTCGATTTTTGATACAGTCCGATATAGATTGATGGGTTTAAAGTTCAAGAATACGTCTAAAGTGAGGATACTTCTTCAGAATTGGGAGATTATTGGAGTTTCGGCTATTGATGATGGAGGCTGATTGACGTGTTGGTTTGTTATATTTTGTTTCCTAGATGTTTAGTCTAGTCGATGTTGCTTAGGCTTGATTCTTGTTTTTGCTTGTTCCACTTTCATGAGGCATGTCTCATGTTTGAACTAGTAAGGGTTTTCCTTACGACTTGTTTTTCTGTTTTGTGAATATATAAAATCACCGGGGTAACCCTTTACCCAAAAAAAAATAGAATCTTCAGCTTTTGTAGAAAGCCTAAAACTTGTGATTTATTGAAAACTGTAAAGTTGCCGAGGTGCATGGGCATGCATTGGCTGCATGTCTTCAGTTTTTCTTCATTTCTTGATATTTTTCGCTTCATTTTGCTTAGAAGTCCAAATTACCTGCAATAATAAAAAAAATGAATGATTTAGGTAGTATCCCCAATGACAATGTCTCCAAGTGGTATAAAAAAGGGGATGATTATCCATTATAATATGTATAATATTTGTCACATCATAATACTCCACACTTAAACCTTAAACTTTTGTTTGTCTTCAAGCAAACTCATGCATAAATTAGACCCATGGCATAGATAAGATAAAGGCAAGTAGTTCAATGCGAACTTCCTACTTCCAATGAGTCACTTATTTTTTGTGCACTTATATTTTTTTATGAAAATGGAAATCGTGACATGCTTCATTAAGCTTTGATTATGCATAATCTCACACCTCTCAGAATGTTTACTCAACTCTTGGCTGTGTATGTGACTGACTATGTGTGTGGATAAGCTGAGTCTAAAGTGGAACACTCAAGTTCATACTGAAACATGCATGTATCATAGGTTTGTTTGCAAATCAAGTTCCCACCAACTAAGTAAAATGCATGAATTATGAGGACTTTTAAAAGAGTTAAAAAGGAAAAATCTTTTTGGCTTTTTTTTAATGTGCACAAGTCACAGGGATAAGGCTTACTGAAGTCTTGAAGAAACAAAAGTGACCCTCTACAAAGCTTGAATTATGAGGGGATACTAATTCTAGTTTGACTCATATACGATCAGATTGTCAAGACCAAATCTATCTTGCAGCATTGTGAGCTCCTTCTAACTAAATAGTTCATGTTTTCTTTATGGATTGTTTGGGCTTCATCCTAATAGCCTTCATGCTAATTAGCTCGGTATACTTGTATCGCGGGTAAGTTAGGTTTTTACTGCATATTCCTTCGTGGGAACAATTTTCGTGTCTTTTAGCTCTTCTCTTGGCTGCACGCTTTGACAAGCCGTAGTATGGTGGCAATTGCCAGATCTTGTGCCACTTTTTCCTCACATCATGTGTTTTGAGGAAAACAATTTCTCTGGGTTTAGGCAGTAATCCAAGCTTTGCAAAATGAAGACAAGAAATCAATTTAGATTCAGAAGGATGCATGTAACTCTTTTAGGCCTGACCGGTAACTTTTAGACCACATTCTTTATTTATTTACGTTTTTTTTGTACAAATAAAGCAAGATAAACTAGCGGTCTTCAATTTTAGATAGGCAATAATCGATGTGAGTTGCAAAAGCTGGATCGGGAAAAGGTGGATAATACAAAATAAAGGCTAAGGTTCAAAGGGTTTAACTAGGGGATAATTTATTCAAGGTAAGCCAAAACGAAAAGTTCTTATTGAGATTAAGATCGTAGATTTAGGGTTTTGAATGAAAGAGATAAAATGTTCTTGAATAGAATTGGTAATCATAAATGTTGATACAGGAATTGCATATATACACGACGAATTGGATTGATAATCGCCTCTATCTACAACAACAACATAATTGAACTATATATTATTTCTAGCTTATAATTCTTCTTCTAATACCCTCCCATAAGCTAGATTGGAGTAACATGCAGAAGATCTTTAATACGAATGAAGTCTCTCGGTTGCAGAGCTTTAGTAAGTATATCTGCTACTTGATCCTTTGTTGTGCAGAAACGAATCTCCACTTCATCATTCTTGATCAAATCACGAATAAAATGATACTTGACCCTTATGTGCTTGCTTTTCCCGTGGTAGACTGGATCCTTGGCTAAAAAAATGGTTGATTTGTTGTCACAGAAAATTGTTGGAGGACAGTCCATGTTTATTTGAAGATCATTTAGAATTCCATTTATTGAAAATGCTTGACAACCGGTTATGGATAGTGCAATGTACTCTGCCTCAGTTGAAGATAAAGCTACTACCTTTTGTTTCTTAGATTGCCATGCAACAACACCGGAACCTAGATGAATTACATACCCAGAAGTGCTTTTGCTATCGTCAATGTTTCCAGCATAATCGTTATCACTAAACCCGACCAGTTTTCCTTTACTACCTTTCGAGTACACGATTCCATGATTTAATGTTCTTTTTATGTATCTTAAAATTCTTTTTCCAGCCTCCTAGTGACTTTTCTTTGGTCTTTCCATGAACCGACTTATTTTGCTAACTGCAAATATAATGTCAGGTCTGGTATTTGTTAGATACATGAGACATCCAATCAAACTTCTATATAAGTTTTGATCTACTTCATCTGGATCTTCCATAGACAATCGCAGTCTATATTCCATTTGCATTGAAATTGCATTACAGTTTCCCATCTTGAATTTGTCCAGCAGATTCTTTGCATATTTTTGTTGTGATAGTGTGATGTTCCCATTATCATAATTTACTTCCCTGCCAAGAAAACAATGTAGAATTCCCAGATCGGTCATTTCAAATGTTATCTTCATTGAATTCTTCAACTGATTTATCATATCTAACGAATCACTGGCTATGATGAGATCATCTACATACAAAGAGATTACCCTCTTTGTATTCTTGGAGATCTTAATGAACAACGTATGTTCATATACACATCTCTCAAATCCATCTGATCTGAAATATCCGTCTATTCTGCTATACCATGCCCTCGGGGATTGTTTTAAGCCATATAGGGCTTTCATAAGCTGACATACCTTTCGTTCTTCTCCTCTCTTAATATAACCTTCTGGTTGTTCAGTGTACACGTGTTCGTTAAAATTTCCATTTAAGAAGGCCGTCTTCACATCCATTTGATGTAGATGCCAACCATAGTGTGTGGCTAGAGCTAGAACAAGTCTGACAGTGTCGAATCTTATTACTGAGCAAAGACATCTTGATAGTCAATCCCATACTTCTGTTTGTACCCTTTTGCTACCAATCGTGCTTTATATTTACTCACATTTCCATGTTCATCATACTTTGTTTTGAATATCCATATCACACCGATAGGCTTTTGATCTTTTGGAGGGTCTACTAATTCCCAAGTTTCATTTTTTTTGTATTGATTCCATTTCTTTGTCCATGGCTTCCCTCCACTTTGTGTCTTTGAATGCCTCACTATATGTAGTGGGATCGGCATCAGCATAGAGTACAAAGTTTGCTACATTGTTGGACATGGCTTGATTTCTTTCGTATAGTTCATCAACTTGTGCTTTGGTAAGGGGATGTGATTCTTGATAAACGTCCGTAATGCTTCGTGTTCTTGGTTCTTCATTTTCTGATGAAGATGATTCTACATCTTCATGGTTATTAGTGTGTGCTTCTATCTCATCATCACTTGATTGATTCCCATTCTAGTTATTTACTTCGGATGTTGCACCCTTGCTTTGATCATCAATAGACGTCCCTTGAGTATCATCATCCGTGTTATTCAGTTGAATACACAGTATTCTCTCATTTGTATTGCTTGCATCCCAATCTTGACTTTCATCAAACACAACATCTCTACTGATGATGATTTTGTTCGTTGTTGGATTATAGAGTTTGTAGTCCTTGCTGTTCTCACTATAACTGACGAAAATAGTTTTTTTATGTTTTGTCATCCAGCTTACCACGATGTTGTTTTGGAATGTGAGCATATACAATGCAGCCGAAAATTTTAAGGTGCCCTACACTTGGTTTTCTTCCGCTCCATGCTTCTTAAGAGGTTACGTTTGGCACACTTTTAGTGATGGCTCGATTTCATAAATATGTTGCACATGCCACTGCCTCAAACCAGTATGAATGTGGTAGTCTTTTCATTTTTAGCATGCTTCTACTTAATTACATGAGTGTTCTATTTTTTCGTTCGGCTACCATATTCTGTTGAGGGGTATAACTTGTGGTGAGTTGATGATGAATTCCATTTTCCTTAAGGAAGTTTTGGAACTCATGGCTGCAGTATTCTCCCCCTCTATCTGTACGTATACTCTTTATTTTGAATTCAACTTGATTTTCTACAAGTCTTTTGAAGGTCTTGAAGTAACTCAAAACATCTGATTTCAACTTTAGAAAATATATCCATGTTTTTCTCGAGAAGTCGTCTATGAAAGTAATAAAATACCTACAGCCTCCAATTGATAGAGTCCTCATAGGACCACATATGTCTGAGTGAATAAGTTGTAGAGGTTTACCGGCATGCCATGTTGCTTGCTTTGGGAACGATTTTCTAGCATGCTTCCCGAATATGCATCCTTCACATACATTTTGCTGTGATTTAGGAATTTTAGGTAGTCATTTGACGATTTCGTTTGTTCCCATGTTATGCAGAGTATCAAAGTTCAGATGGCCATATCGTGGTGCCACAAAACGGACACATCTTGTGTCATCATGCTGCAAGCGCGTGGCATTACATCATGATTTAAGTTTAATGGAAACATTTTGTTTCCGGTCATTTTAACCGTACCTATACACATTCCTGCTGAATCTTTAATCACACATTCTTGATTATAGAATTTCACTTCATATCCTTTTTGCACTAGTTGTCCAACACTTAATAGATTATGTTTTAATCCTTCAACATAAAATACATTTGGTACTCTCTTTTCTAATCCTTTCACTTTGATGGCTACATCACCACATCCCAAAACTTCGAGTCTCTTATTGTCCCATGTTCTTACTTCTCTTCTTTCGGATTCATTTAGTGTAATAAATAGACTTTTATTTCCAGTCATGTGATTGCTATACCCACTATCTAGGTACCAACAATCATCCTTTGTTACCTCTTCCACATTAAATATCATGAACATAGTCTCATCGTTTCCCTCTTCCGTTTCGTCTTCATGCAAGAGGGCATTACCATTTTTTTCGTTTTCATCTCTTCGTTGGCAGAAACGTGCTGTATATCCCAGGTTTTGGCAATTGTAACAGCGGATTTGTCCATTAAATCTTCCTCTTCCTCTACCTCGTCCTCTTCCAGTGTATTCTGATCTGAATTGTCTTGAACGATCATAATTGTTGCTCCATTGGTGCATCATCATATTGTTTCAGTCTTACTCATTGAAGAATACCGAGTAATTCTTCTATAGATATTGTGTTTAAATCCTTGGATTCTTCGATGGCGACCACAACTGATTGTAGGTCCACCCGGAGGATCGAGTAACCTCTATTCCCTGTTTTTCGACAAACCCGAGAGTGCGGAATCCAAACGGGTAAGTTTAACCAAGTTACGAACACGTAAAACACAAGATTCAATGATTAACACTCAATGTATTAATGCTATGAAACGGTTACAATGCGGTGTTTACAAATGGTTTATGTAAACTCTCAGTGTGTGTGTGTTACAGTGTGTTCACTCTCAAATCTATTCAGACTTGCTAGTTGTTTCTGTTCTGTGTCTGTGTATTTATACTAACATCTCGGCGAAATCAAGTTGTTCGACGAACACTCATCGACGAAATCCAAGACTTGAAATTAGAACAATTGTACGTGCTAATGCTCCAATCTAATGGGGATTATAACTCATATTTGATATTAGAACAATTGTACCTGCTTAAAAACTTGAAATCAAATGGTTAACAATGAAATAAAAGGCTACTGTTAATGATAATATCACAAATATGTTTGACGAAATCAGGAGGTTTTCATCGCTGAGCTGTTTGATGAAATTGAGTGACTTCGTCGCTGAAGTGTTTGATTGACACTTCTGATTTCGTCGCTGATGTTTGACGAAATGAGGTGTTTGTCGCTGAACTGTTTTGACGAAAAGAAGTGTTTTCGTTGCTGAACTTGTGTGACGAAAATAAGTGTTTTCGTCGCTGAAGGAGGATGACGAAAATAGGAGGGTTTTCGTCGCTGTGATGATGAAAATGGTGTGACAAACAATGTATTAATGTTATGAAACGGTTACAATGCGGTGTTTACAAATGGTTTCTGTAAACTCTCAGTGTGTGTGTGTTACAGTGTGTTCGCTCTCAAATCTATTCAGACTTGCTAGTTGTTTCTGTTCTGTGTCTATGTATTTATACTAACATCTCGACAAAATCAAGTTGTTCGACGAACACTCATCGACGAAATCCAAGACCTTGACGAAATCATGTGATTTCGTCATATATGAGGTGCCTTCGTCACTTATGGGATTTCGTCCATTAGTGATTTCGTCAACAGGAGTCTTCGGCTCATAGGGACATTGACGAAATTACTTGATTTCGTCACATCAGGTCTTCTTCTCATGTTGGGTTATGGGATTCGGCCCAATGAGGATTTCGGCCCAATGAAGTTTCGGCCCAAAGAAAGTGGCCCATGCATTCTTTACGTAAACATGTTTCTCAAAAGATCAGATTTGTAAGCTTAGTCAACATGTGGCATCATCATGACATCATCATGATGATGTCATGATGATATGTCAGCGGGAAACGTTCTCGGCTCTCCGTGCTTCGCGTGTCGAACTCTGGGGCGCACGACGGAGGAATGTCGCTACGTCTGGCTTGAGCCGAACCTAACCGAGTCGAACCGAATCGAACTGAATCGAACCGAGTCGCGTCCACATAAAGTGTACCAACAAACTCCCCCTTGGACGCTACTCGTGATGGTTCGTTCTTCACATTGTCGGATCTTTAAAAGGTCTTCACGTGTCGCAAATAGGGAGTGTATCAACAAACTCCCCCTTGAATGATGCTCGTGAATCTTTTGATCTTCAATAACTTTAGATCCTTGTGGTGTTGATGAGTGGTCAGTTGCACTTTGATCATCTTGATCTTCAGATTGTATCACTGTCGTGTCTTCACTTTATGGCTTGTCATCTGACACGTTCTCTTCGTCTTTAGCTAGATTGAATGTCGCATCTGCACATAAAACAGAGCTAAAAACGTAATGAGAACAACCGAGAAGAATAAAATCAATCTAAGAAAGTTTTCAAACGAAAACCTTACTAAGAATTGACATCAAACAATATAAGTGCATGATACATATGAGACCAACTCTCATTTAAACACCGACTGACAACAGTTTGAAAGTTTAAAATTTGATCAATTTTAACCTTTTAACTTTCAAAACTTGTTAACTTCGACAGATTATGAAGGTGCAATTGTTTTCCGGCTTACAATCAGGATTTTGGGTAGGATAGACTCGAGTTCCAACATCGGTCAATCAAAAATAAACTAGAAGCAAAATCTTTTTGGCTTTTATAAAGTTTATATTAAAAACATCTAAAATCTTTTTGGAATTTTCATTTTTCAAATGTAAAGACGGAAAACAATAAATAAATATATACAAAGATGCAGAAACGAAAGTAGTAAACAAATATTTACAGACATTCTTTTTGCGAGTTTCGAGGGTAAGAGAATCATATCAGTGTACGGTCACGCCAAAACGCTCTTTTTGTTCAATTAGTTAACATTTAGATAAGCATCCTATAACAATTATCGGTATTGTTGTCCACATAAGCTCAACTTATTAGATGTAATCATGGCGAGGGGATACGATTAGTTTATGATTTGTACTTACTGACCGGTGTTCATCCACACACGACACATTCCCGTATCAAGGTATGCACGAGGGTTCATCTTACCGGTGAGTATACCGTTTATCATCTGTTTGACTGTATAAAAGATGTGAGAAACTCACTTATTTTGATTTGAAAACAAGCCCTATGTGATAGAATCACTTATTGATGAGGAACTTGATTTTCATATGCATGAGGGCACAGGAGCAAGTCCGTGAACAGGTCAGTACAACGTACGGCAAAGAGACGAACTTGACTCCCGCAAGAAAGTTGTGATATATTATCACTTATTTTGATTGGACATGTGATTGTTGATCACTTATTGAGGTCGTATGCAGTATGTACACGTATGTATAGTATCATGGAAGATCTTAGACTTCGTCTCCGTTATTTTTTTGGTAAAAGAAACAACCATGATACCCAGATGATAAACAGCATAAAGACCGAATATCTCAGAAACTCAGCAATCTCTCAAACGAAATTTCGGTACTACGACCATATGCCAATGTGCGGTTCCCACCTGGTATTCAGTCGATTTAAGTTTATATCACCCTACACACTTTAAAATGATTGTGAGCCTACCGATACATCTTATATAGAGCTGCTTAACATTTTTCATTTTGCATTTTAGTTCGAAGAGGTTTAGACAAACCACTAATTTACAATCATTTTCTCTTTTTCTCGCCAAGAAACTCATTTTTGTTTTTCTATTGTTTTTGCGTTTTGATATTTTTCACTGTTTTTGAATTTTCAAATTTGGATTTACTCCCCCTAAAATCAACAAACTAAGATAAATTTAAAAGACACAAAGATATTTACAAAAACGATTTTTCGATGTCGGTTAACTCATGTTTTACCTCAATGCCGTTTACAAAAATTAATTTAATCAGAAATGACTTATCGAATTTTGGAAAAATCAGTTGGCACTTCGGTAAGCGGTGCGGACCATGACAACATTGACGAGTTTCATATTAAAAACAATCACGTGTGAGGTGATATTCGAGATCAACGTGTCTGGCCAAAGAGTGTTGTACGAGAGGATAACAATTTATAAAGCATCTAAAATATCGACAAGGATAGGAGAGATTAGAAATTTAAAACCGTATTCTGCAACTGCTTCGTGCATTGCAAGGAATCTAAGTGCTCTCCCAAACTGGATATCCACCCGTTGTGGATTTCAAAGTCGATTTTGTAGCTACTTAGAAATCTCTTTGCAGCAACAAGATCATAGACCTCTTGGGTCCAGCTGGTCTTCCATATTGCACTAGCGAAGGTCTTTATCTTTCTCTTGAGAAGTAGTGTGCGGTTGTTCAATCCATGCCAAGGCATCCGCACACCCGGTTGGTTTGTTCAACAAACACATTTTCTTCAATCACACCGCGAAGAAATGTACACCGCACGTTCATCTTGTTGATTTTGAACTTCAGACGTGCTGCAGGTGCGTACATTTTGATTGAATCAATCCCGAGGACCCGATTAAAGCTTTGAACAATCAAACTTTGGTATGATTTCCATTTTGTCGAAGGTTTCAATTTCTTTCGACAGAGAATTCTGTCTTCTTTTCTTTTTAGCTCCATCAAAGGCAACAATTTCTTTTGTCACCGATCTTGTGCATGGACACTCCACTATCAACAATCCGATGACTATCGATAGTTCCTCCTGGAACATCCTGCACACTCACTCAGAGATTAGTTGGAGAGGGGGACCCAAGCCTTCAAAGACTTGGGTTTCCCCTGAGAATCACGAAAGATGATCTCGATTTCCTGATGATTTTGTAACACAACACCTCCCCCTAAATTTTCACCCATCTTAGGTCTCCAAGTTTGATTTTGTATACCAGTTTGATTTTTATAAAAAGATTTTGAAATTTCTGGTTTTAAAGATTGTGAAGAACTTGGTTCTTTATTAATTGATTTGACTTCCGATTTTAAAGCCTTTTCAACTGCTTTCACATTTTGACGTCGTTGTTTCGTTTCTTGTTCCTTAACAGTTCTTTTATCATGTTTTGGTGAAACGGGACGACGTTGAGGGTGAACCTTTTCAGGTGGTGCTTTCTCAACAAATTTATCCTTGGGAGTGTTTGGACAATTTTTAATGATGTGTCCAAACTCCCCACATTTAAAACATGTTCTCCTTTCCACAAACTTAGGAGAATCTGATCGACTAACAGATGTCGAACTCGTAGAACCTGAGGTACTTGCTTTTTCATCACACCCGTTTGTATGTTGAGTGTAATTGTTTTGGCTGTTACGTTTTAAAATCTTGACTTGTTGTACAAAATCGGTGTTTGATTTGTTTTCAAAAGTCTCAATTTTATCCGTACCCTTTGATGCTACAAATCTGACATTACTGTTTTTCTTCTGATAACGAGCCCCTTTTGTTTCAAATTTTGATTGAGAAACGTTAGGCTTTTGAGCTCGCCTTTCTGGTTTTTTACCCTTAGAAGCAATAGGTTGTTGCTTTGTTGGTGATTTTTGTTTTCCAAATTGTTTCCTGATTTCAGCTTTTGGAATTTGGTCACATTGAGTTACAATGACTCCTGGAATTGTCTTTCCCAAAAACTTGTTTGTGTTATCTTCAAAAACTTTATCAATCGAAGATGGATTGACATTTTTAATTGGAAAATCATGATCTGAATAGATTTTAGAATCACCAACCAAAGTGTACAACACGTTATTACTCTTAACGGCAGACACAGATTTCTTGTCATTCTTGACAGGATCTATCACTTGTTTGACAACTGGTTGAACAACAGGAGTAGGAGGATCACAAAGAATATGATTCTCAATTGGAATTTCTACTCCCTTCATCTTGTCAAGTGATTTATCCTGATCACTCATATCTGATTCTGATTCATCATCAGACGACTCATAGTCCTCAATGATTGGAGGACTTTGTTTCGTAGATGTTCAAGTTTCTGTTTGCTCAGATGATGTACTTGAAGAACTGTCCGATTTGAATCCTAGGCCAGTAGTAACTTCCTCATAATCAAGAGGCACACTGGGCTCAAAACGTGGCATTTCTTCTTCATCAGGCATATGAGTATAATTATGTCTTAAAGGGGGCGGACACTTCTTATACCCTACGCCTTTAACATTACCCTTTAGTTGTTGAACGTCAATGATGTGATCAAGCACATATCGGGAGTTTGAGTAACTCTCCAATTTGAGCTTGATCGCTTCATGCTCACATTTCGCCTTGGCTAGCTCTTTCTTAGTTGCCTCAATGATATTAATGTAATTATTAATACCATTTTGCTTATTAAAAACGGTTTTTGATAATTCAGAAACACTTTTCTTGAGTGTTTCAATTACCGATTTAAAATCTTTTTCGTTGCGAGCTAAGGCCATGTTTGCCTCTTTGCACTTTGACAGTTCAATAACCAAACTCTGATTGTGACTGTGAATCTTTTCAGATTCTTGTTTCATATCAGCACAATCAATACATATGCTAGGAGTTTCAGATTTTACCTAACTTGTAGAAGCTGAGATATTAGCCATAAAGGCAGTCTGAGAAGAGAAAGATCCATCTTCAGTGAGAATCTTCTCCATTTCTTCTGATGTAGCATCAGCTTTCTTGATCAAGACATATTTCTAACACTTGACCTCCTCAACATCATTCAACAAACTATCACCTTCAGAATCCATTCCTTCATTCACATCTGATTTTGAATCGGAACTGCCACTGTATCCCGAACTATCATCATCTTCAGAGAATTCTTCTTTGTGCACATGCTTGATGTGACTGATGATCTTCACATAACATGCACTTCCTCCTCCCAACTGTACAGACCAATCACATCCCTCATCGGCTTGTACTATCAATGCTCGGTTGGGGTTTGAAGGCCCTGACTGGTTGGTTTGGTTGTTAGCAGCTACTATCCCTCTTTCGTTATTAGCTTGATTTGAAGTACTTGTTTGATTTTGGAAGGGATTTTGGTTGCCTTGTTGGTTGCCTTGTTTGCTCGGTCGCGTGCATTCACGTTTTAAGTGACCCTTTTCACCGCAATTAAAGCATGTGACAGCACCCTTGTCAAACCCGTACTTGGTATCCCTTTTGCTTTCCAAGCTGGTTCTCCCCGTTCTGCTCATATAATCCTTTGCCCTTCTCACATCGCTAGCAAACGCCCACTTAATGTCCATCAACTCCATCTCATCTCTGTCTATCTGCTGATAATCTTCATTCCTCAAATTAATGTTTCCAATTTGACTTGCGACTAATCCGATGTAGGCATTAACCATAGTGGTAAGAATTTCAATGTGATCCCGTGCAGCTTCTACACTCACTTTGGAAAGATTTGAAGTATCATGTTTGTTACCATAGAAGGCTTGTTGTGGTTGGGCTTGTGGTGGTTTAGAAAAAATAGGCAGTTGGATCAAATTGGGGTTGAGGTGTGGCAACTTGAGGTTTCGGAAGATAGGAATTTATATCAAATTGGGGTTGAGGTGTGGCAACTTGAGGTTTCGGAAAATAGGCATTTATGTCAAATTGGGGTTGAGGTGTGGCTACTTGAGGTTTCGGAAGATAGGCATTTATGTCAAATTGGGGTTGAGGTGTGGCTACTCCTCCAAAATAGGATCTTGGGTCGAAAGCATTTGACACATAAGTTGTTTGTATCTTTGGTTGCTGGCTTGTACTAGCAGCAGGAGCAATCCCTACAAAGTACATCTCTGGATTTTGAGGGAGAGGAATTAGTTTAGCTTTTCTGATTTCTTTTGCATCCTTGTTCTCCAGCTTTTGAACAAACTCATAGATACTGACAGTATCCAATACACCTGTATGCTTTAACAACTCAATGAATGGGCTCCACTTTGGTGGTAGAGCATCAGCAAACCGTGCGACTATTTCCTGCGAAGATACAACAACCTTGTAAGAAATCATTTCACTAATTAAATGATTAAAACGAGTTATCATCTCATTCAGTGTTTCAGTCTGCACAAACATAAACCCTTCAAATTCCTTCTTTAGTAAATCATGACGCGTCTTCCGTGTGGCCGCATTTCCTTCTCCTCTGTTAACTAGAATGTCCCACAAGGCTTTGGTGCTGGTACAATGAGCGAATTGATGATAGATATCTTTGTGCAATGCTTGCGTAAGAATAGCAAACGCTTTCTTTTCAAGATCATAGGCCTTCTTGTCATTTTCAGCAATGGCCCCCAAAGTTGTAGCATTTGATCCGGCTTCCTCAAGAGCGTCGTTATATGCTGTGGTGAAACACGTCCATAACTCGGTGTTTTGACCTAAAACATAATCCTGAAAGCGACCTTTCCACGATAGATAGTCGTTCATGTGGTTGAGTTTTGGCAGACGGTTATTGCTACCCGTTTCATTTTCGCTTATGAGTAGGTTTTGGATACTTTGATTTTGATTTGCCACGCACGCCCATTGACTAGCCGAAATTCTTTCTTGTGGCATCAAAGACTTAACCCATGACATATCAGGGACCGTGCTAATGCTCAAATCTAATGGGGATTAGAACTCATATTTGATATTAGAACAATTATACCTGCTTAAAAACTTGAAATCAAATGGTTAACAATGAAATAAAAGGCTGCTGTTAATCATAATATCACAAATATGTTTGACGAAATCAGGATGTTTTCGTCGCTGAGCTGTTTGATGAAATTGAGTGACTTCATCGCTGAAGTGTTTGATTGACACTTCTGATTTCGTCGCTGATGTTTGACGAAATCAAGTGTTTGTCGCTGAACTGTTTTGATGAAAAGAAGTGTTTTCGTTGCTGAACTTGTGTGATGAAAATAAGTGTTTTCGTCGCTGAAGGAGGATGACGAAAATAGGAGGGTTTTCGTCGCTGTGATGATGAAAATGGCGTGATTTCGTCGTGTACACAAGTGGGATTTCGTCCAGAAGTGCACAAGTGATTTTGTCCAAGCCTGATTTTGTTGACTAATGAGATTTCGTTGACTGGATGTAGATGTATTGTGATTTCGTTGACAATTGAACTGGACAAGTTGCAAGATATTTTTTTTAAAACAAAATCTTATCCTCCTTCTGACACTATGGTCACTTTTGTCAAACACCTTACCTTGTGAACCTATTATTCAACATTTCATCATTCCAATTGTACACAAAATTCAAACAATGAATATTATAATCAACAACATCACAATAATTCAACAATAGGGATCAAACACAGAAAACTTATGAAGAACACTTGAAGATATGAAGAACAATATGAGTTTTCTGGCAGAGATAATCACCTGAATAATTTCCGAACACAATTTTGCAAGAAAGTTTCAATAACAACCTTAAACTAATATGTATGCGTAGGATACTAACAAGGTTTTTATAGAAACAAATAGCAAAACTATAAGTTTTTCACAGATTTTAGAACCTTTTTCCAGAAAATATGATTTTCAAAACTCAAAAGCTCAAGTATATTTCCAGAAAAATGCAAGAAAATCTTTCAAAACACAAGATAAACAAACTTTCTTTTAACAAGGAATCGAGCCAATGCTCTGATACTAATTGTAGGTCCACCCGGAGGATCGAGTAACCTCTATTCCCTGTTTTCCGACAAACCCGAGAGTGAGGAATCCAAACGGGTAAGTTAAACCAAGTTACGAACACGTAAAACACAAGATTCAACGATTAACACTCAATGTATTAATGCTATGAAACGGTTACAATGCGGTGTTTACAAATGGTTTCTGTAAACTCTCAGTGTGTGTGTGTTACATTGTGTTCGCTCTCAAATCTATTCAGACTTGCTAGTTGTTTCCGTTCTGTGTCTGTGTATTTTTACTAACATCTTGACGAAATCAAGTTGTTCGACGAACACTCATCGACGAAATCCAAGACCTTGATGAAATCAGGTGATTTCGTCATATATGAGGTGTCTTCGTCACTTATGGGATTTCGTCCATTAGTGATTTCGTCAACAAGAGTCTTCGGCTCATAGGGACATTGACGAAATCACTTGATTTCGTCACATCAAGTCTTCTTCTCATGTTGGGTTATGGGATTCGGCCCAATGAGGATTTCGGCCCAATGAAGTTTCGGCCCAAAGAAAGTGGCCCATGCATTCTTTACGTAAACATGTTTCTCAAAAGATCAGATTTGTAAGCTTAGTCAACATGTGGCATCATCATGACATCATCATGATGATGTCATGATGATGTGTCAGCGGGAAACGTTCTCGGCTCTCCGTGCTTCGCGTGTCGAACTCTGGGGCGCACGACGGAGGAATGTCACTATGTCGGGCTTGAGCCGAACCTAACCGAGTCGAACCGAACCGAATTGAACCGAGTCGAGTCGCGTCCACATAAAGTGTACCAACACTGATTCATATTTACGTGTTAGGAGGAATTTTTCAACGATTCGTTGTTCTGCAATGTTCTCTTCATTTAAACGTAATTGGTTTATTATAATCGTAGTTCTATTGATATATTCTTCTATTGTTTCACTGTCTTTCATTCTTAAGGCATCAAATTAACATCTTAGTGTTTGAAGTTTTACTATTTTCACTCTGTGTTCGCCTCTGTACGCTTTATGTAGAACATCCCATGCTTTAGAAGTTTTACATGTAGCAATTCGATCGAAGACAGTTTCATTAACTGCCTGAAAAATGATGTGCAGTGCCTTCTTATCCTTTTTGATTTTTTCTTGTGAATGTTTTGATCATTTTCAGACGCTCCGGTTACGAGTTCGCTGTATCCTTCTTCCACGATTGTCCATAAGTCTTGTGATTCCAACAACACTTTCATTTGTATGTGCCAGTGATAATAGTTTTTCCCCAGTAATTTTGGAATTTGAGTTTGAATGCCTCCGTTTGTTGTTGTCATTATAACGATGTTTGGGTTATAGAATTGTATGAATTTGATGATTTTCGAACAGATTTGAGGATCTGTAAGTGTAGATTGTTGTGGCTCTGATACCACTTTATTGAGATTAAGATAGTAGATTTAGAGTTTTGAATGAAAGAGATATAATGTTCTTGAATAGAATTGGTAATCATAAATGTTGATACAGGGATTACATATATACACGACGAAGGATAATGGTTGTAATCACCTTACATTAAGGACACAAACTATAATTCTTTATATACTTGAAGGACCATTAAGTGCAATTCACTCTTAATTACATTAAATTTTCAAGTCCAAGTTAATATAGTACTTATGTAAGAAGCGAGGATAGTAATTGCAAGTGTCCGCCCCACCTTGACAATAATACCAATAGATTGGAACACCATTTATAGACAACACTACAAACGGATTTCTGGGGGACTCTGTTGATAATGGGCCCACTCCGACAATCATTTGTATAGGGTGGGAATACCGGAACTCCAAACCTTGATTATCGACCAAAAAAATGAGGGATTGCCTACAAGAACCTTGGTCACAATGAGAATCAATATGCGAGATCTTATTAAAAAAACTAATTTCATATTAATTGCGGGTAGTTCCATAGTTTCGACCTACACCTGTGTAGGTGGAGTTTCTTAGTTTTATTTGCAGATTTTATGATTCCAACCTACACATGTAAGTAAATTTCTTTTTGTGCATTTACACGTAACACCTCCGTTAACCCCATCTAATCTGTTGTTATGTTTTTATTGAAATGCCTAAAATGCCCTTGTTGCTTTGAAAATTATTTATATAATTAACTATACTGTAGGGTCTGTTTATGTAAAATCCAATAATAACACATACTGCCTCTGAAGAAATCCACCATTACTGGTTACCACCCCTCGATTCCTCCCTTAACTACCAACACTCCACCACCATCCACCACAACCGCCATCCCCCACTACAACGTTCCACCGTACCAGCTACCTCTCACCGTCGATTCATCACCATTCCACCCACTGCTCACCGTCAACCATCCCCTTAATCACCATTCCATCGATTCACCCAGCCATATCCCTAACCTTTTCTCACCATCGCCGCACACCTAGCTTCCCCCACCATCCTCCATTTTTGTCATGGAAAGTACACCCATTAGCACCCTGGCCATCGGTGCTTAACCGGGGTTCCGACTGGAGGCTTGACAGATTTAATCCGAACTTCATTGGAGTTCCATAAGGTTCGCTGGAACCCTAGGTCTTCACTCCTAGCCCACTATTCAACACCAACAGCGAGTGCGACGAATTGCTCAAGTTTTAGAGTGAGTTGGTGTAGCTTCCTTTGATACAGATCTGCAAGCCTGTTGTACCAATCAGAGAGTGAGAGTTCTGGGTACGTCTTACGAAGAGAATCTAGGTATTGAAGAACTGACATCGCTGATTAATTTCTGAAACGGTTGCGATTCAGTGATTTGTGTGTAAAGTATAAACCTATGTTTGATTTCGTCTGTGATTTCTTTTGCTTAAAGAAATGAACAATTGATTTGTGGATGGATCCGATTGATTAATATTTATCTATACCCGACCCGGTCCATGAAAGTAAGTTACTATTGTTTGGTGGTGTTCATGGTGGTTTTTTGTAGCTTGGTGGCGGTGGTGGTGGTGGTGGTGGGGAGGTAGAAGATGGGTAGGGATAACTGTTGAGGAAGATTAAAACGAGGGTATTTTTGTCTTTTCACAATAACTTAACATAGTAAGTGGATGGGGTTAATAGAGTTGGACTGTAATAGTTACGAGAGTGAAACCACATGGACTGTTTTGACAATTTATAACTAGTGGACTGAAATAATGATTTTTAATAACTCACATAGACGAAAAACGTAATTATCTCTTTATATATGTGTAGAATAATGTGTGTACCAACTAATAGTTTAAAGAAATGATATAAAATGAATTAATTAGCAAGAAAAGAGAAAACTAATTAATTTAAATGATAAACATTTTAATGTTTACCATTATACCCATTTGATTTAATCTTTGATCTTTTAACAATAATGAATATGCCAAATTTGTTCTTCCTATTTCTAACTATAACTCACCTTTACACACACATACATAGATATGTATAAGACTTGGCACGTATGCCGATGGTGCGGGTGTAAGATAAGAATACATTTACCAATATGCGTAGATGTATATCATTTCAAGATATCTAAAAAAATAAGAAAGTTTTTCTCTTTTAATTTATAAATACAACTCTAAAATGACGGTAAACTGGTCTTTTAAACAATAACTAGTAGGGTGCCCGCGCAATGCGACGGGGGCGACACTTTGCATAGAAATGATACATTCATTTCTGGTAGTTTTTGTATAATATTTTTTCAAAAGTTTATTATGTTTTCAAAAGGTCTTAGTTTATTATTGTGATAGATATACGTGATACGTTACACATTTCTAGTAAGTAATAAATTTAACATTTAAATTATCAAGTTACTCAAGAAATCACGGATGTAATACAGTAACATACAAATAAGGAAAAATAAGCAACTCTATATGAATTACTTAGATCTTGGGGTGTACCTTAACATTTGGGGCGTTAATGAATACATGGCATGTTAATCAACATTGTATACCCGTATCTCAGTGTGTTAAGGGGCGTTAAAGAGATTATTTGTTAACATGTCAACATAATGTTAAGAGATCAAAATAATTTGTTTTCCTTTTTTATAACCAAACCATTAAAAGAATAGGCTTACGTGGAGCTAATGGGATTAAACCATTTTTTAAGGTGAGGTAAAGTAAATAGGAAAAAGTGAGTAATGTAGCAAATAGATAAAGTTGTGAAGGGTTAAAGTATACCCCAAAACCTTATTTACCGTAAGATGGATTTTTCATACAAACAACTCTATATTTAAAATAAAAAAACCACAAAATATAAATTCCTTTTATACAATTGATGCAATTCTACACTAAACGCATTTGATCCTTTGGGTTTTTAAATGCATTATTATATTTATATAGCGTATGAATTACTTGTGTTTCATGACACTGATTCTTTTATAGTATTAACATGTGTTAGTTTTCACATAAGTACGTGTGTGTTTATTTAAAATATTTACATAGCATTTATATATTTACTAAATAAATTTTTTATTTACTATTCTTTTATAGTATAAACATGTGTTAGTTTTCACATACGTTCAACACACGTTGCGGTGGATAACACGTCAAAAGATTAACTTTTTTGCTATGGGTCAAAACAGGGCGAGTCATTTTTGAACAAATTTTTGAACTTTTTTAAATAACTAAATGTTTCAAACACCATTACTTATATAATTTAAATAAACTTTTGGGCAAAGGGACTCCTTTCATTTAATTCTTTTAAACCCCCACTTACATAACCAAATCCACCCATTCACTAGTAAATTGGTTATCTATACATACAAATAATAAAAACTTGAAAATAATGAAGTAGAAATATAGCACTGATAGAATATGAATGATGTAACAGTGAATTTGAAATCAATTGTTGCTGATTGTATTCAATGGAAGATATGATCCGAAGATCTACAGGATAATACCACAAGTGGTCCCAGGGCTAAGCCCTTCTCATGCACAAGGCAATGAGCCTAATAACTAGCCAATTCTCTTCCCCCCTTTCTAACATGACTAATGCCTTATTTATAAAAGTATTAGTAACACTAACCCCCCTTCCACTATTACAAAAATACTATTTAAGCTAAACTTAACATACGATTCCTATCAATACTCCCCCCATAACACAAGCCTTGTCCTCAAGGCTTGGTAGAAAACCCCATAGCTGTGTGAGTACCCCTATCCGATTGTCCATCATCCATGTGTTCCAACTGAAAATGCAGCCCTTCGAAGTCATCCGGTTCATCATCGCCGAGCAACATCACACGAAGTTTACCATTGGGACAAGTATGAGTAGGACTATAAGGCTGTCCACACTTGTAGCATTGTCCTTTCTTCCGACGTTCCTCCCACTCGGTGCGAGATAAGGAGCGAATACCACGATCACGAGAACCTGCAGCTCCAAAGCCACTAACCGAGCCAGAATTTCCAACAGGTTTGGACACCCTAGTACCCCATGAATTATGTTTGAACCCGGAACCTTCCAATGGCAGCCCGACAGGTTGAGAATACCGAAAACGCGACAACAAAGAACTGGAATCTGATGGCCGAAGCATCAACTCGACATCCTTGGCCAAATACATAGCATCCAAACAAGTAGTGGGGCGATGCAAACGAACATGTTGTTTGACATCCTCTTTCAAACCCGCAATGAAGTAACCAAGAGTTTGAGACTCCGGCAAACGAGGGACCAAGGATAACACATACTCAAAATCATCGATGAAGTCATGAATAGAATCACCTTGTTTAATGGTAGCCAGTTGCTCATAAGGATTGTGGATCTCTAATCCGCTGAAGCGTGACAATAATTCCGTTTGGAAATCAGGCCAAGTGATCGCCGGACGCAACTGCGTGAGAATGGTGAACCAGGACTGAGCTACCCCCGTCATACTCAATTGAATGAGTTTGAGACGCAAATTATCCGGCGTCTCGTTGATCTCGAAAAACAAACAAGCCTTCGTAATCCACCCCTGAGGATCGAACCCGTTGAACTCCGGTAATTTAACCTTCTTCACCGCATAAGGAAGACCATGCGAAGGACCCCGAGATCCACCACCGGAATCGAAAATTCCAGATCCGAACGACCCGTCATCTGCTATCTTCTTCTCCCGTTGTCGTACAAAATCCGCCATCATTTTACGGAACTCAGAATTCTCCAAACGATCCGCCTCCAGAGTCTCTGTGATGGAATCCAATCGTGAAGACTGAGCGGCCAAATCGCTCTGCAGTTTCTGAAGCAATTGCTCATGAGCATCCAAGCAAACATTATGATTCACCATAATTGAACGGAAAATAGATCAGAACGTGAAATTGAAACGAACCTGAAACAAATTGGAGAGATCTGAGAATCGGAACTCGAACAGGAACAGATCTGAATCTGAATTAAAATCAAAATGAAAATTCGAGACTGAATCGGACAATAAAGTAGAAGGTGAATTAAAATCGAACAGGAACAGATGTGAAATCAGCGATTGCAAGGAAATCAGAATTAAAATCCGAGACTGAATCTGGAAACGATGATTCAGAAATCGGAACTGAAATCCGTTAGTTCAGAAATCGGATTCAGAAAACGATGATGTCTCTACAAAAATTGAAATCAGAAACGAATTAGATCTGAGATGAAATGGATCTGAGATGCGAAGGTGATACAGAGCCGAAAATGGAAGATCTGGTTAATTTTGGAAAGAGACGCTAACTTTGGGAAATTGAAGATTAATGGAGAGTAGAAAAGGAAGGTCGGACCAATGATAGAATATGAATGATGTAACAGTGAATTTGAAATCAATTGTTGCTGATTGTATTCAATGGAAGATATGATCCGAAGATCTACAGGATAATACCACAAGTGGTCCCAGGGCTAAGCCCTTCTCATGCACAAGGCAATGAGCCTAATAACTAGCCAATTCTCTTCCCCCCTTTCTAACATGACTAATGCCTTATTTATAAAAGTATTAGTAACACTAACCCCCCTTCCACTATTACAAAAATACTATTTAAGCTAAACTTAACATATGATTCCTATCAAGCACCTTGTTCTTGATGTCCAAAGTTCCAAACTCCTACACTAAATTTCTTAAAACAAAATTCCAAAAACTCATCACAAAACAGTCTTTTAAACACGACAACTAAATTTCTTAAACCAAAATTTTAAAAACTCATCACAAAACGGTCTCTTAAACACTACAAAAAAATATAGTAGTCAAGCTAGCAATTAGTCGAGTCACAAAGCGTTCAAGAATTTCAGATGATTACTCTTGTAAAAAAAATTCAAATCTTAACGACATAGCCTGCTTTCAATGCTATTATAGTGTCTGGTTTGTGGGTTTCATCAGGGTCTATTACAATATCCGCAAGCAGCCCATTTACACTTTCTGTACATACATCAAATAACACAAATAAGATGTTAGTCGACACCTATAGCTACCTAAAAAACGTCATTTGGAAGTAAGAAAGCAAGTTTGGGTCAATTTTTAAAAGTAAATTTGTCATGAAAAACAACATAGGTACAAAATCCTATATGGGCATGTTGCAAATCCAGCTGAAAATAGCCAAATTTAAATCTTAACTAAATGAGATGGGTCAGACGGTTGAGCAGGTCAATCAAGTTGAGAGTCACCCAAAGTGTCATTAATTGTTAATTGTTTTTATAATTCACATAACAATTGGAAAAAAACAAGTTTACTAGATGGATCAACCCATTTTGACCCATGTTAAATTACCCTCCAACATTCCAACATTCCACCTGTAGCTGAGACGTCTGGAAATGAGTCGGCAACAATGCGATCTGAGTTGCACTTCTGCATAAAAAAATAAAAGAATAATGTTCTCCCTGGGTTTAAAATCCATGTGGGTGATGTTACGGTCATGACAAGATTTAAGTGCCATCAACTGTTGAAAAAGAACGAAAAGTTAGACCTACTTGTTTACCTTTTACTCAATGTGCACTTGTGCATGAGCTTTACTCAAAAGCCCTTCATAGGGTTGTCTACCTCCTATAACAGTAAACAAAAGTATGTATTTCAAAAATTTAGGGTGTCAAATAGAGTGAGTTCATTGGTTGCCAGATTGAACCTGACACAAACCCAAATATTTGATACAACCTAAACACGACACAAACCCAAAATTTTATACAAACCCAAACACAAACAAACCCAAAAAACATTGTAGATACATTAACCTAAAAACTTGATGCGAATCCAAACACGATACAAATTTGAAAACAGGGCAGACACATTAATCCAAAAATTCAATACAAACCCACTGATACACGATACAAACCTAAAAACCCAATTACCTAAACACACAATACGTCTATATATATGGAAGGAGAGAAGACCACCTCTCTAGAGCATATTTCTAAATGCCCTTAAAACAAAGAAACAAACAAGCGTGATACTGGTGTGGCTTTTCTATGCTCAACTTCTTTCGTTCTTTTTTACCAGCTATGCTGAAACAATATCACTCTTGCATGTTTCTTTGCCATCTTTTCCGGTCGCAAAATCAAGATATTTAACTAATTTACTTTGTTTAAGCATTTTACCTCAAGGAAACCATCTTCACAATATTTTCCTTTAAATCTCCTACACTTAAAGCAAATAATATAAAGTTAAATCAAATAAACCTTTTTAATATTACTTCAAAACTGAATAATACCAAAATAAAAACAATCCACTTAAGATAAATCATACAAAAGATCAGCCCACACTATTTTTGTTTTGTTCTGGAAATTTCTAAATGCACATGATCAACAACATTTCAGATAAATGATTAATGGTTAACAAATCTGCATTTTATATGAGTTCATTTGTAAACAAACTACTGGTAGCTATACAATTATATTTCTCATAAAGCGTACGACCGAAACCAGTCAACATTGTCTGTTTAACCTTTTTATTGATTTGGTTTAGTGTGCTTTTGCCTACAACCAGTGTAGCTTACTTCAAAAGAAAAAAAGTAAAAAATAAATAAAGTCATATCACATACCAACAACCACCTTTTTTCCTACTTCTCGAGTCAACTAACGGCAGTGGTCTATTGACTCCCACAACAGAAAAGATGTCGAAATCCGCAAGAATCTGTTAAAAACATCATGCAACTCAGATTAATCTTAAACCGATCCACCCTATATAAGTCCGTTCTTCGGTTTCAGTTTTCTAGATATTTTGGGTTTAGATTCAGTTTTGACTTTTGATTAACCCAAGTAGACCTTGGACAAACCTGGGACGGGAGATTATGCATATTTGGTTCGTTTCTTGGTCTTAGATTGGGGTGAATTCAATGTGGTTAAAACCCAATACATGAAAGATTATAGCCTAAAACATTCATATTTAGTCCTGACCCGACCCAACTTGAAAAGACTAAGACCACCATAAGGGGGGGGGGGGGGTTAATGACTAACGAGAGTTACAGGACAACGTCCAATTTGTAGTATTTTTTATCTTGCTGCCGATTATACACCACCCAAAAAAGGTTATCTCTCCTAAAAAGTAGATTACCTTCTCTTTCTCGATATTTAAGGTGCTCATGTGGTCCAGAACCTTTTTAAGTCGATCACTCTGGATATGTAAAAGAAAACTAACAAGTAATTGGTAACCGTTTAAAAACAAGCTCATGCAGCATTAAGGTTTATAATAAAGCAAAACTGTAGATTATCTTCTCCTTCTCGAATGCATGTAGATGCAAAAGAAGTTCTTCAAGTTTTCTCAATGATAAAATAGTTTCATCCAATACTGTCTTACAAGAGGTTGCATAACAGTGCTCTCCATTCTGAAAAATACCAAATTGTAGATGTTAATGATTAGAACGATCATTAAAAGATATTTAAAACTAAATATTAAATGTTTGGGTACATACTTCTCTAGCAACTTGTACATTCTTCAAAGCAGATTCCTAGGAGAGATTGGAATCATCAACAAAGTTAGTTACATGTTATTAAGTTACATCTGGTCTTGATATTCAAAGCTTGTTTTTCTTAGTGCATCTGCTTTCCCTCCTGGTCAGTCAAAGTGCTTCAATCTTGCCCTCTCATCAACCTTTCCAAACATCACAAGATAGCTCAAATTATAAACAATAAAACTCCATAGGGATTATACACATGAACACACAAATTATAAACAATAACAAAAGCTAAAAGCAGTAGATTTCAAAATACAGACCGAAACCCAACAGATCACATATCAGCTCCATTGGAGTGGATCCTAACAGAACCTATAGAGCTCTGTACCAAAATGTAAAAATCTGTAATTCATAGCATACTACTGATCAAATTTTTAATTTTTAATTATCATCTCTGGAAAGTAATAATAACAACAAAAATAACATAACCACATTAGTATAGCTTTTACGAGGAACAATAAATACCCTTCCAAGCCGAAGATCCACGGCAAAGAAAACCATGTAACCGAAAATTCAGAATTTGAACATCCATAACATATTCATTGAAGAAATTAAATGTATTCCGTCATTAGGGTTCTTGTAAAAACAAGACATACCTCTGTAATCTTCAAAATCATAACACAGAAGGAAGGAAGGTCCAATGATAACAAAATCAGGAAGCATCTGAGGAACTTTAAAGTCCGGTGACCACCACTTCTATAAACCACCACCGGAGCTTTGCCAAAACCAACCACCACCGTGGCGGTAAACAAGAAGACGACCCCTTTAACCATTTCATCCAGATCCTTTCTTGAATTTTATGTAATCCCTTATATATATATGAATACAGAGAACGAGGAATTCAAAATTTGAGTACTCCTGCTCATGTAACCAGTTTAAGTGCCTTGGTTGTTAGAGTTGGGAAGGTTGTTAGAGTTGGGAGGCAATTCAGATTAAGGGGGTGTTTGTTTTTTCTTCAAACATCTTCAAGGGCTGATGTCTGCAGGTACGCAGACGTTACCCTTGAAGACTGTTTGTTTTTTTTTAAACATATTTGAACTCAGCTTTTTCATCTTAAAAAATAAGCTATGGACCCCCTTCTTAAAACATCTTCACACCTCCCTCTTCTCCTCCCTCAAACTTCAGCCCCTCCCACCGCCGCTCCTCCTCCTTCTCCGACCTCCCTCTTCTCCTCCGGCGACCTACCTCCTCCTCCGGCGACCTCCCTCTTCTCCTTCGGCGACCTACCTCTTCTCCAACCTCCCTCCTCCGGCGACCTACCTCCTTCTCCGGCGACCTCCCTCCTCCTCCGGTGACCAGCTCCTTTTCCGACCTCCCTCTTCTCCTCCGCTGGATCGAAGCGGAATGTGAATGTTTCGTCATTGTTTGATGTGCTTCAAACCGGTATCAACTTATAAAAACAAATAGTCTTATATTTTCAGCTTGCAGATCTTCAGATCACATCTTCAGTTGCAGACATAAAAACAGATGAAATCAGCTTGCAGACAATTTATGTCTGCAAAAACAAACAGCACCTAAGGGTTAAAATGTAATTAATGTTAAAAAAAGTCTAATTTACAAGTTATACATTATGCATTAAAATAAAAAAAAAATCTTATTTTCTGAATATCTGAAAATGTTAATGTTCCTCCGTCATGCATTATAATATAGTGTAGATAGATAATTTTGCAAAATAATATTATTAAATTAATAATAATAATGATAACAACATAGAGAGTCTCGAACATGTTGAAATGTGATAGAACACATTGTTTTAGTCACTTGTACACTAATGTATCATCTACTTGTGCATTTTAATCCGCACATCACTACTACCAAGACAACTATTGAATTGTAGAAAAAAATGTGTAGGTCGTCATGCTATCTTTGGATTTTTTTTAAACAGTGTAGTTTATAAGATATGTCAAGAACACGTAAAAAATTATAAGTTTGTTGTGGAGGAGTGAATTGTAACTAATTATCTATAATTTTGTTAAAAATCAGGGATTTATGTGTAATAAGTTTAGGGGCTAAAAAATAAATAGTGTTTAAAAGACCAAACTACCCTCATTTCAAGGGTCTTTCTATAAATAAAGGGGGGGAAGTTCTTATTTTTTGGGTATCTTAAAATACTCCTCCCTTATGCATTATATAGTATAGATTATATTTTAGCCCCCTGTCTTATTACACTTAAATCCCTAAGTTTTAACATAATTATGGGTAATTAGTTACATTTTTCTCTTTCCACAACAAACTTATAATTTTTTTACAAATTCTTGCTATATCTTATAAACAATAATGTTTTTAAAAAATCCAAAAGTACCGTGACGACCTACTCATTTTTGTCGATGTTTCGATAGTTGTCTTGGTCAGTATTAACGTGTGGATTAGAAGGTACAAGTAGATTATGTCATAGTGTACAAGTGATTAAAGCTCAAATTTCTTAGTCATTATCACATAATATTTAATAGCTACAAAAATGTCAAGTGATTAAGCTTTCGTCTTTAACAAAATTATAGTTAATTAGTTAGTAGTTACATTTTATCCCCTTATAAAAAACTAACTCCCTCCTGGATTTTCAAACGGTCATAACTTTTTGGTACATTAATATATTTTTTTAAATTACACCATATAAACGATTATTTTATTCTCTTTAATTTGAGTATAGTATTGCAATAGTTTTTTTAATTAAAAATATTAATATGTTAGGTGATTAACAGTGTCTAAAGGAGAGTAATAACTGAATCGTTAACTGAAACCGAACCGAAATCAACCAAAAATTGAGTTAATTGAAAACTGATTAACCGAAACCCGAATTATCCAAAAACGGTTATCGATTTTTTGTACTCTCAGTTAAACAAAATTAACTAAACCGAACCATTCATATTTTCATGTATTTTTAGCTTTTATACCTTCAGTTTATGTATTTCATATTTATACCCCCATTTTATGTATTTATACTTCCATTTCATGTACCTATACATCCATTTCAGGTATTTGTACTTAAATTTCATGTATTTCTAAGAAAAAGTTTTTGTTTGGGCTATTAACCGAAATTAAATGAATCAAACCAAAAATCGTCAATCTAACTGAATAAACCAAAACCGACTAACTGAAAACGGATTGGTTAATAAAATAGATTAATTGATGACCTCGATTTGGGTTGAGGATAATAATCTAACCAACCAAACCATGCATAGCACAATGAAATGGATTACCCGATTACTTCACTTTTGATGTATATCTATCACAATAATGCTACTACAAATATTATATGAATAAGAAAACTACAAAAAAACGAGTATCACAATGAGATGTGTTGCTCCCGCCGCATCGCGCGGGCATCGTGCTAGTAACTACATATGCAGGTGGGTATGTATGTATGGTTGAATAAAAATATAAGCTCATTGAAGTGTAGGTAGAAATGAAATTTTTTTATTGCATATTAGATATATAGTTAATAGTTGATAAGAATAATGTTGTTTCATTAAAAACATGTTACTTTTTTTCTTGTTCAGGATCTCTACGGCTTAGGAGTAAGAAGGATCGGAGTTACAACACTACCACCAATTGGATGTTTGCCGGCAGCCATCACGTTATTTGGTTTTGGAAGTAGTAACTGTATTTTGAGACTAAACCGTGATGCCATGATGTTTAACAATAAACTAAACACTACGTCTCAAAAACTAATAGCAAGATATCCGGACCTCAAACATGTGGTGTTTGACATCTACCAACCTCTTCTTGATATGATCCAACAACCTAGTGATAATGGTAATGTTTCAATATTCTTGCCACCCTATTCTTTCGAGCAGATTTAAATTGTATTTACTAGAATTATAAAGACCTGATACGTTTACTAGAGAGACGAACATTACACTTGTAATTAGATAGACATGCATTACACATGTAAAAATTAGTAATATTATTGAGAATGTTACTTACTTGGAGAATTAATTGTGTTATAGTTGATATGGTTGAATGTCTATCATTCACCATAGAAAAGTATTATAGACAATTTGTTGGAAAACACCTTTTTTTTTGGGAGATGCCATCCATGGACATGTTTGAAGACGGTTAATGTGGTGTGAGAGATTCCTTGGTTGTCAAGGGTGTTAGACCTGTTTGGTTGTTTTTCTTTTCGATTTGGTTGTTTTTGACTCTTGGTTGTCAAGGGTGTTAGACCTGTTGGAAAACACCTTTCAAAGGAAGAAACTGGACAAGTTATGTCAGTTTTAGAACACAAGCTAAATGTTTTGATTATGTGCAGGTTTTCTTGAGTCAAAAAGAGGTTGTTGTGGAACTGGTACAATTGAGACTTCTTTGTTATGCAATGCTATGTCGATAGGTACATGCTCAAATGCAACTGGCTATGTGTTTTGGGATGGATTTCATCCATCTGAAGCTGCAAACCAGATCATGTCACAAAATCTACTATGGCAAGGAATAAATTTAATTTCATAGAACAGTTACAGTTGGGAGTTATAATATATATGATTGTCTTCCGTATTAAGAGTTAAAGAAGTAGAATATGTTTGTTTTTATTTCTTTTATTGTAAATATGTGTCTAAACCTTTGTAGTAGAGCTCTTGTGATCGAATTCAAGTGTCACTAGTTTCTTGTGGGTGTTTTCTTCATTAATTAAAAAAAAACAAATAAATAAATAAAAAAAGTTACACTCACACTCACTACTTCTGTTATAGTTCATCTTCTCCAACAACCACCCAAAATCAGCGGTCACTACCTCTGGCGAGATTCTGATGGTAAACATAATCAAATTCCACCATGGAAATGGATTTCTTAAGCAAGCACAACATTCCCTTTGTTCTCTCAACCCCAGCAGCAACCGTAAGAGAAAACTCTCTGGCCGGCACCAAAAGACAATTCCAGCAAACCCTGATTCACAGCCACATCTGTCCTAATAGCACCCGACAATTCTCTTTTTTCTTTGTTGGTCGTTGGAGAGCAAAGGAAGAATAGAAAGTGAGTTGTTGCAAACAGAGGAACAACAACATTAAACTGAAATTAGATGTTGAATTCGTCAATGGCTTTTGTAAGAACCTGAAAGGTTGATGTTGTAATAGTATTTTGATTCTTAGTATGTTCTAGGCGAAATGTATGGTATGCCAAGCGCAGAGCATTATGCTTTGCGCGTGACATGATACATTGCATGAGTGCAAAATCCCCGGGGAGGTTAATGTTCACCCAGTTAGTATAAATAGACCGAGTGTTGGTCTGTTTGAAAGCCTTGCCATTATATGAACAATGTACTATGTTTTCTTAGTGAACACATTAGTGCTTGATTTTACAAGTGTGTGTGTGTAATATTCCGCCTTCTATACACTTGTACGATCATTTTAGGAGTGTTATCAATCCTTACAAGTGGTATTAGAGCCCGTGTGCTCCATTTCAAAGTGTTTCTGTTTGGATTACACATGCTCTTCTTGGTGAATTTGAAGCTATTTTGTTCGAACACAGAGGTTTCAGGTTTTGGTTGATATTTGACTTATTGTATAGTTAGAAGTTGAAATTGATAGCTTGTTTGTGCTCGGTTTGTTGTTACACATTAATTCTACGGTGGAATGTATCTAAAAAGAAGTGAAAATGAAGAATTTGATTGCTACACGTTTGGTTTTTGGTTGAGTGTGTTGGCGCCTGTTAGTCCTAAAGTAGGAAGTGTTTGAAAAGAAACCCTTGGCTGAAATAGTCTGCAAGATACAATCGTAAGATGCTACTAAGACTACCAAAACTCAATTGAAAGGATGAAAAGTACAACACTCATCTTGCAGCTATCAGCAAGGTATAACAAATCACAAAGCTTGACTCCAGATGGATATCAACAAGTTAATTATAAAGCTATCTTTAGCAAGTAAGCGACTCCCACACTATCTATATTGGAATTAGATCAATTCCAATACACTAAGTATCTCAATTGTGAAGGAAGATACAAAACGCAGAAATCTAGAAGCTTAGCACTAGCGGACAAGCTAAGCACCAACATCAAATAGATAATGCATGCGATTAGATCTACTTGACACAATAATCAATAAACAATAATTCCACCACCATCTCTATAAATAACAGTATCACTGAAAGTAGATATCAACGGATTGATTCGTTAGTTTAAAGATCCTTTCCTCTTATCTACCACTAGTACACTCGCAACTTCATTGTTCCATCGGGTATAATTTATTGTGTATCATAATTAGCTTGCAGTCTTATTATACATCTGTAATCGTATACAATTGAATAACACACATAAAAATCTATACTCTCTACATAAACCACTTTAATCATTGTTTGATTGAAATCATTTATTGCACCAAACATTCTTTAGTGAATATGGGACTGTATGCTTTAGAGTGTATATAAATATTAATCAATTTTAGCCGGTTTTTACATGAAATCAAGTCTTAAATTTGTAAATAAGATACAATAATATCACTCAAAACGACACATTAGGGCATGTGCACCCATCGTTAGCGTAATAGAGTGATGGTAAGATACTGAGATCATCCAAGGATACAAAAGATTTTGGTACCGAAATGTCATCAACGTCTATCCAAATCCAAAAAAAAATATGTTTTGTTATTTTTGTAGGTTTATGTAAAAAGACATAAAATAAATGAGTAAATAGAATGTTGGTTTTGAAAAACAGTTTTAAGGGTCATTTGGTGTCATACCCCAAAAACATCGCAGCAGAAATACAAACGTGACGATGACGGAGGTTGGTAACATTAAATATCTTATTGGTCGATGCAACATTTATTTTGGACATTTAGCTTAATTAAAACATAAAGTTTAAAGTTTCAAGCATAAACCACAACCACAACATAGTTTTAAGGGTCATTTGGTGTCACACCCCAGAAGATTCTAGAAGGTTCCGGAAAGCGACACCTAGCGAACAAGAAGATGCTTTCAGCAAACAGAAAGGACGACAGGTGGCACCAATGGCAGGCCGCCAGCACCGATCGCAAGATCTTTATGGGACAGACCAACATCCAGTACAAAAGGTTGCTGAGCTGGAGCGAATAACCATGCGCCACGTCACCTCTATGCCTGACTACGTCAGAGGGGACATAATGGATATTCCTCCTGGTCGGACAGCTGGCAGACAACGGCTAGCTGGCGATCTCCTTCCCTGACAATTCTCCGGCTATAAATAGAAGACTCAACCTCCAGGTTTAAGGATCCGATTTCTCATTCTCTTACTTCACACACGCTCTTATCCTCAAAACGATTACTTATTCTCACGCCGGAGGGTGGTTACAAGGAGAACCCTATCTTCTCCTCCTTGTAGCGAGTCACCGGTGTTGTTCGTTTTGCAGGATGCCTTGGAAGAATCAGTCATCCGTCAAGTGGAGAAAAGAGGTTGAACCCTCCTGTACGAGACGATCTAGCGAAATCTAGTGTTTCATCAGGTCCCCATAACGTTTTCCTTGCTTAGTTAGTTCAACCAGATTTATTTTGTTTGAACTTTGGAAATGATAATATAAATATTCTGTCAGTCGCTGGAAACGAGCAAGTTCACCGGAAGATCGTGTTAATAGGTTTCGGCAAATAAAGTCGTAACCAAAAGTTACTCAAGGGTGAAGATATGTTGGTGTTTTGTTTTGTTGTCAGATATTCACCGGAAAATGAGAGGCGATGTCGGAGTGTGGTCCTTTTTTTTTGCTTGCGGATGTTGGTGGTCGGGTCCAGAAACGGAGAGTGATGGAGAGGTGTATGGAGGTTGGCTGGTGGTTTCGTGATGGAAGGATGACTTACAGGGTGCCAGAATCACCCAAGTGTTGTGGAAACAACTTCTAGTGTTATGTATGGACAGGGAAGGTTGAGAGGTGGTGTCTGTATGGTTCTTAGTTCTAATCTTTTTCTGCCATAGATGGCTTCTACTACCGGTATCGATAATGAAAGTAAGGTGGTGGTTATGAGGCAGTCGGTACTTATTTAGTTGATCGATCCAAAGAATTTATGGTAATAATACGTGCCCACGATCTCCGCCATGTTCCATAATTTTATTAGCATGTTCCCTTTATTTCTTTACTTATTTTGCATGCATGTGTTTATTTTCAAAGTAGTGGGATAGTGGTTAGTTATTTAGCTTAGTATTTATAATGTAAATCATTTGATGTTTTAGGATATGAATGAAAAATATTAGAGAGTTATCTCAAGTCTTGTTTCTTCCTAATTTCTTTTGAGTTTGATCCACTCAACGGATTATCTATCAACCAATTGGTACATATCAATTGGTATCAGAGCGGTCTTGATCCCCTCATGGACGCTCTTGAATGGAACGAGTCGTTGGATCGAATCATATCAACGATTGTTGAGATGATCGATCTTCTCAAAAACGAGTCCCGGAGATGGGCAAATTCACCCATTTTTTCTACACCGCTACCATCATCCGCTACCGAACCACCATCACCCGTTGCCGCCTCACCACCACCAACAGTTGTCATCAAACCACCTCCATCAACGGTTGCCGCACCACCATCCTTGTTAACCGCTTCCGTCACACCCCCACAAATTGCAACCGAACCGCCACCAAAAATAAAACTATCTCCAGAATCGTTTACTCCACAAATTGATTCTCCCATGACCCACTATGACCAACAAAAACCCAAATGGCCCCTGCTTCTAATGCCTTCCATAGACACACTTTGTTTCTTTGAGAAAGATGACCACATGCGAAAACAAACAATTATATTGTCACCACCTTCATATGGTAGTGACACCGGTCCTCCTCAAACCTACCATTACAAGGGGCACTTCTATGTGCACAATGAAGCACCAATTGCATATTCCGCGGGTATCACACCCCGACCACGTAGAACATACAAAGCGTGGTGGAAACGTCGGGGAGTGTTGTAACAGAATTAATTGTTTCATAACCATGGCATACAAAGTTGTATTTTATTTATCAACATAAGAGTTACATTGTCTTAAACAGTAAATAAAGAGTTCGGAACATAATTAAACTAAGTCTATCTTCGTTTTATGTCTCTAAGGCACAGGTCCGCCCTAGTGTCACGATCATCGTCCTACGCAAAAGCTCCTGAAAACACATGTGAAAATAGGTACGTCAGCATAAAAATGCATGTGAGATACATAGGTTTTGTGAAAATAGGATTCATGACTTATGAGTTTAGAAATTCATGAACCTTGTAATTTGCTTTGTCTTGTAAATCATTTGAAAAATGATAAGATCAGATGATATGTATAAATAAGAGAATAATGTATGGTTTAAATGTATAACCAAGTAAAATGAGTTGTATAAGATAAGTTGTTTGTAAACCAAAGTCTTGTGAAAGTTGTGTTACTTGTGTAAAATGTATAAGTCCAAATTGAATGATTTAAATAACGCTATGATATGTAATATAATACAAACACTTATATATAGGAAGTACCAGCGACGTATCCACCATGCTTGTATCATATTACTCACATCTCGTTACTTAAGTCACTTAAACAAACCACCAATGTATAAAGTCTATGTTTAAACCAATAGTCAAAAGTCCTTGTATAAGCCATGTCAAATGTTTATAAGTCCAAAAGTAGTCAAGTAATGTGTATCAAATGTTATGTATTGTAAGTAAAGTATTGTCCCATAATCCAAATGTAGAAATGTACAAAACAAAGTATTTTGAATATATCAAAAAGTTATGTTTTGCAAAGTAATGCATGTTACATTGATACAAACATTTATGTGGTAAGTTAACGCATACATTCAAGCCTTGAGACAGTCGGATAACCCTTTCAGTCAAGGTTATCAAAAGTAATGTTTTTGGATTCAGTCATTCCTTACATCCAAACAAACCCGGGATGTCAGGAATGGGATTTGTCAAGTCCTATGGTACCAGTACTTATTACCGAGCGGCGTAGCTAATGTTAATGAACGTAAATAAGTCTCGTTTGTGCAAACCAAATGTCATAGCAGTTGTATACATGTCATATGAAAACAATGTACTAAGTATGTTAAGTTAACATACAAAGCAGAAAAGTCATGTAAATCAATGTGCTAGCATGCTATCAGTCAACATACATAGCAGCAATGTAATGTAAAACAATGTACTAAGTACGCACACAATGGGCATACATAGCATGAAATGTAATGAAATCATGTACTATAATGTACTAACAAACATAGCAGGTATATGATGTGAAAACAGGAAAGCATGAAAGTAACAAGTAGGCACATGTGTTTCACCCCAAAACAGTTTGGAAAACAGTAAAAGTGGGGTCTATGTACTCACTTGAGATTGCTCAGAAGTCCTAAGATAACCACCAAGCAATGCTAGAGATCACGGAATCAAACGACACCTAATATAGGTAACTATATTAATAAACCGGACCTCTATCGGAGGATCTGATAGAATGAGGGTTCGTAAACCAAACGAGTATGGAGACTCGTGTAATATGGTTTAACAAAGCCCACATACTAAAACGAAACCTAACCTAAGTGCTTGTGACCCATTACGACCCGTTTAGGTAGCTTATGCTACTTTAACGCGCCGTTCACGTGAAACGCGTTCGGGCCGCCTAACTAGTCCTATGACAAGTAGAATATGCCTTAACATGCCTAATATTGTTGCCAAATCAGTTTAGATGTCAAAAGTTATGTCACATATGTTTATAATGAATTTTGGCATCAAAGGGGTATTTTGGTAATTTACCTAAGAAATATAAACTACCTATCATACAACTACTTAAACGAAGCGACCATAAGGTATAACCTCGGAAGGTTATTCCCTATATACTATGGTCTCCTAATGTGTTTGGTCGGATCCTAATGATCGACCAAATGGGTCGGGTTCGAAGGTATAAGCGATTTATTAGATCACTTACCCTTACGACCCTAGACAACGTGGTAATCAGTAGGCATAGTCACAAGGGACTATAACCATCGTGATTACAATCACGTTGCGAAGTTCAAATGAACTTTGCATTGACCATAAACTGGTCAACGCAGAAAGTCAAACAAAGTTTGACTTTCGGACTCGAAAAGCAATAAAAGAACGAAGGAATACTTACGAAGGGTCCCCGAATGCTAATCTAGATCAAAATAGCTCAGGTATGAAACAAAGGTTTCAACTTAGAGCACATTAGATCAGATTCTTGTGAGTTTGAAGCAAATGGGGGTGGGGTATTTATAGTATTTCCCGAACCGTTAAGATCGTTTCTTGAATAACGTGATCGAAACTCGTGCGTACACTTGTTGGAATGTTGTGGTGACTAAAAATGGCCCCTAATGAGCTGAAAGGGCAAGTGTGGGTTTGTGGTTGTGAGTTAAACAGTTGTTATCTGCTGACTAATCGATCTTATCTGATCTGGGACCCTGACATGGGCCGCGCAAAGGACACCCTGATCTTACGCGGGCCGCCTGGCCTGCACAGATCAGAAACAAGTTTGCATTTTGACAGCTTTGGTCCCTGTTGGTGTTTAAGCTTATTTCCGGCACTTCTAAGTCAAGCCAACTTTAAGGCCCTAAAATGATGCCTAAACATTGTGGACATGAAACATGCTCAAAAATATGCCGGATGTTGGTTCGTTTGGTCGTACGATCGCGATGATCGCTTAATTACGACGGAATGCGCATAAGCGCAAAAAACGATCCAAATGACGCAATGAATGGATTTTTCTTATGCCAAACACTAAAATAAAATATTTTAGTGCTTACATAAATTTTTGGATGTCCGGATGTATTCAGAACGAGAGTTATGCGCAAAAGTGCAAACTTGTGCACTTTTTGACGCTTTTAGTCCCTGAATGACCCAAAAGTTTATTTTAGCACACCGAACCCCTCAAAGCCTATTTCTAAGCTACATAAAGGATATTTAAGGTGTGTTTAACTTATGTTCATGTTTCGGAATGTTCGTTACTGTTCAAATTGGCATACTTTCGCAGTTTGTCAGGTTTAGTCCCTGTAAGCGAATTAACTTGTTTTTGCCATACCAAAGCCTTTAAAACTTATTTCTAAGTTATGTAAAGGTTATTTAAGGTATGTTAAGTATATTTTGATGTTCCGGAGTATTTTTCGCATTAAACTGATTACGTTTACGCACCAGTTTGCGTATAACTCTCCAGAAAGCGATATAGAGTTTGAAATTGAATAAAAGTCAAAACATGAAAAATGTAAAACACAACCAAACAAACATTTGGATCAAATAACATTGTTTTATTGATAATGGAACTGCTCACAATGATTACAAGCACAGATGTTACAGTCTCCCCTACTTGTGGAAATTTCATCCCGAAATTTATTTAGAGGAAACTCGTGGGAAAAGACGCGGATATTTCGCCTTCATTTGATCTTCGCGTTCCCAAGTAAACTCGGGTCCACGTTTAGCTTCCCAGCGAACTTTGACCAAAGGAATGCGCTTGCGTTTGAGCCACTTGACTTCACGTTCCATGATTTCCACTGGCTTCTCAACAAATTTCAGTGTTTTGTCAACACGAATTTCGTCAAGCGGTATGTGGAGGTTCTCATCAGCTAAACACCTTTTGAGATTGGACACGTGAAAAGTTGGATGAACATTTCCAAGTTCAGGAGGTAACTCAAGTCTGTAGGCTACCTTTCCGATTCTTTCGACGATCTTGAATGGTCCAACGTATCTTGGTGCAAGTTTTCCTTTCTTTCCAAATCTGATCACACCTTTCCAAGGTGAGACCTTAAGTAATACTCGATCACCGACTTGAAATTCCAAGGGCTTGCGTTTGGGGTCCGCGTAACTCTTTTGACGACTTCTAGCTGTCTGAAGGTTATCACGAACTTTCTTGACCTTATCAGTTGTCTCTAAAATGAGAGCAGGTCCAGTAAGCTGAGCCTCGCCGATCTCATTCCAGCAGACTGGTGAACGACATTTTCGACCATAGAGAGCTTCGAAAGGAGCCATTTTGATGCTGGTGTGATAACTGTTGTTGTAGGAGAATTCAATTAACGGAAGATGTGAATCCCAACTACCACCAAAATCGATCACACAAGCTCTAAGCATATCCTCCAAAGTCTGGATTGTTCTCTCAGATTGACCATTCGTTTGCGGATGATAAGTTGTGCTCAGATTAAGTTGGGTCCCCATAGCAGATTGCATGGTTCTCCAAAAATGAGAAGTGAAACGAGCATCTCTTTCAGAAATGTTGTTCAAAGGAACACCATGTCGAGCTACAATTTCATCCACATAGATTTTAGCAAGTTTGTCAGCAGGAAAATCCTCACGGATTGGCAAGAAATGCGCTGACTTAGTAAGACGATCAACAACTACCCAGATGGCATCATGACCTTTCTTTGTGCGCGGAAGTTTAGTAATGAGATCCATAGTAATGTTTTCCCATTTCCAAACTGGGATCTCTGGTTGCACCAATAAACCTGAAGGACGTTGATGTTCAGCCTTAACCTTAAGACAAGTAAGGCATTTTGATACATATAAGGCAATGTCTTTCTTCATACCAGGCCACCAATAGTGAATACGAAGATCCTTATACATCTTATCTGAGCCAGGATGAACAAAATAACGCGACTTATGGGCTTCATCCATAAGCAAGGTGCGAAGGTTATCTTGGCTTGGGACCCACAAACGGTCCATGAAGTAGTATGATCCATTGTCCTTCAGTTCCAGATCAGGTGTTATGTGATAGGGAAATTCCTTATCCATTAAACCTTGTGAAACACAAGATTGTTGAGCCTGAGAAATGCAGGCTTGGATATCAGATCGAGCTTGAATAACGGATTGAACACGAACACAATGAAGCTTAGTACGTTCCTTACGACTCAATGCATCAGCTACGACATTCGCCTTACCAGGATGGTAGCGAATTTCGCAGTCATAGTCGTTTAGAAGCTCGACCCAACGTCGTTGCCTCATGTTGAGTTCTTTCTGGTTGAAGATATGCTGAAGACTTTTGTGGTCCGTGAAAACCACACATTTTGTACCGTACAAATAGTGTCTCTAGATCTTTAGAGCGAAAAAAACTGCACCCAACTCAAGGTCATGAGTGGTGTAGTTTTTCTCATGTATCTTCAACTGCCTCGATGCATATGCTATGACTTTATTCCTTTGCATCAGAACACAGCCAAGACCCAGTTTAGATGCGTCGCAATAAACGACAAAATCATCATTGCCCTCAGGCAAAGTCAGAACAGGCGCGTCGCAAAGCTTCTGCTTCAAGTTTTGAAAAGCTTCCTCTTGTTTGAATCCCCACTCAAAGGGCTTGTTCTTCTGTGTTAGAGTAGTTAGAGGAACTGCAATCTTTGAGAAGTTTTCTATGAAGCGGCGGTAATAACCCGCTAGACCAAGAAAAGAACGAACCTCAGTAGGAGTAGTAGGCGTATCCCAATCCTTAATCGCACTGATCTTGGAGGGATCTACATGAATACCTTGTTTGTTGATGATATGTCCTAAGAATTGAACTTCTTTAAGCCAGAATTCGCACTTGGAGAATTTGGCAAAAAGTTGCTCTTTCTTTAGGAGTTCCAAAGTAAGACGAAGATGTTGCTCGTGATTAGCTCGCGTCTTAGAGTAAATCAAGATGTCATCAATAAAAACAATGACGAACTGATCCAAATAAGGTTTGCAGACCCTATTCATTAAGTCCATAAAAACAGCAGGAGCATTAGTCAAACCGAATGGCATGACTATGAACTCATAGTGCCCATAACGAGTGCGGAACGCTGTCTTGGGAATGTCTTCCTCATGCACCCGAAGTTGATGATATCCGGAACGTAGATCAATCTTCGAAAAATAAGAAGCGCCCTGTAACTGATCAAAGAGATCGTCTATTCGTGGTAGGGGATATCGATTCTTGATGGTAAGCTTGTTAAGCTCACGATAATCGATACACATCCTAAAGGATCCATCCTTCTTCTTGACAAAAAGAACGGGAGCACCCCAAGGTGAAAAGCTAGGACGGATAATACCCTTGTCAGAGAGCTCCTGAAGCTGCTTAGACAACTCTTGCATCTCAGATGGTGCAAGACGATATGGAGCTCTTGCAATGGGATTTGCACCAGGTACGAGATCAATGCGGAACTTGACTTGGCGTGCTGGGGGTAGACCAGGTAACTCTTCAGGGAAAACTTCCGAATAATCCCGAACGACAGGAATATCTGAAATAGACTTACCCTTGCCTTTATCTGCTGTGACATGTGCCAGGAAGGCCACATAGTTCTTTCGGAGATACTTCCGAGCTTTAAAACAAGACATGAGCTTGAGACCACCAGGCGGTTTCTCACCTTGAACCTGTAGGATCTCGCCTGTCGAAAGAGGCATACGAACAATCTTCTCAGAACAAACTATCTCTGCGCGATGCTTAGATAACCAATCCATACCCACTATAACGTCGAAGCTTCCAAGTTGCATAGGCGTGAGGTCAATAGGAAAAAGATGGTCGTTAAGGTTTAACTGTCAGTTGCGAAGAACAGAATCAAGAACAATGGGTTCACCACTAGCAACTTCTACTGTCAAAGGTTTACCTAGTTTCGTTCTAGACACGCGAAGCATTGGCTCAAAAGACAATGACACAAAACTCTTATCGGCACCCGAATCAAAGAGAACAGATGCAGGCTGATTATTAATAAAGAACGTACCGTTCACCACTTCATTGTCTGCTTGTGCCTCTTGAGCATTCATGTTGAAGACTCGACCTCGAGCCGGAGCCCGATTCTGATTTGGATTCTGGTTCTGGTTGGCTAGCCTTGGGCACCGGTTCCTGTAGTGGGTCAGATCCCCACAATTGTAGCACGAACCAGGAGGAAAATGAGGTCGTGCAGCTTGACCTTGTTGCTGAGCAAGAGGCTGAGCAACTTGTTGGGCTTGGTTCTGAACTGCCTGGTTCTGGTTAACAGGAATGCGACAAGTAGCGGCAAGATGACCAATTCTCCCACAGTTAGTGCAATGACGACATTGGAGATGTGGTAGGTGATGGCCGTTACACCTGTTGCACAAAGGTGCAGTGCCAAGATATGGCTTCTTGGCTAGTGGTTGCGCAGGCTGATTTGGTGCAGCTTGAGCCTATGCAGTAACGGCATAGTTTTGGGAAGCCTTTCGCTTCCTTGAACCCTTTGAGGAACCAGAATTCTTCCCATTCTTGTTTTGACATTTCTTGCTATCCCCCTTGTCAGACGTCTGCTTCTTTCCCTTGTCACCCTTTTTATGCAGCTTTCCCTTTCGAACCTGCGACTCAGTCAATGTTGCTGCTAACTCAATCGCCTGACGGAGTGTGGCAGGGTTACTACCAGTAATGATGTCTTGCACTGAGTCAGGTAGGCCGTCGATGTATCTTTCGATAGCCTTGTCGAGTGGGGTAACCATAGTTGGGCAAAGCAGACTCAACTCCTCAAACCTATCAGTATATGCCCTGTGCTCGCCACTGTCTTGTTTCAAGTCATCAAACTCTTTCTCCAACGTTCGCTGTTCATGATGAGGACAGAACTCCCTCATCATAAGGGCCCTAAGTTCAGCCCATGTCTGTGCTAGAGCAACTTCTGCACCTCGGTCTCTCATAACCCCATTCCACCATGTGAGAGCCCTCTTCAGAAACACACTCGAAGAAAACTCGACCTTGCGATTGTCAGGACACTGCACGTGGCGAAAAGTATTCTCAATGCTCTCGAACCATTGAAGAAGCCCAGTCGCTCCTTCAGAACCACTAAACTTGAGTGGTTTAGCCGAGTTAAAATCCTTGTATTTGCATGGAGCATTGTTGTTGTTGTTGGCTTGGTTCCATTGAGCAAAGAGATTTGGGAATTGAGCAGCCATCTACTGCGTAATGATTTCTGCCAGTTCGGCAGTTGCTATTTGGTTTTCGCGTCGAGGAGGCATTCTAAAAGAGGAAAACATGAAAGGAAACGAGTGAGATGATTGGATGAAAAGAATGAGATGAAACAAAATTAACAAAAGAAAAGATGGTGGTCATTTGTCCGCATTACCAAGCAAACAAACGACACACAGTGACTAATCAAAGTAAATGGATCAAAAATAATGTATCGCGAAGACATGCTCGCCTATAAGTGAACACTCATCCCAAGAATTCCCAGGTAAGCACAACTGGTCTCGCATCTGATGAGATATATACGAAGTGGTTGCCTAGACAGAAAACCCAGAATACAGGCATTCACCCTTCCAGTTTGCACGTGTTCACACTATTTAGAACCCAAAACTTTGACGAGATTTTGAAAATTTGAAGGCACAAGGCCAAAAACCAAACTGGAAGGGTTCAAAACCATATAACAGAGGGTTCAAAACCTTACAATAGAGGGTTCAAAACCTTGTAATAAATCATCCAAAAACAGATGATTGTTTTTCAAAAATCATTTCGGAAGAGTTTGGTTTTTGTTTTGATAATCACCTAAGGATAGGTGATGTGCATGTTTTAAGATCTAAACACAAGATAACTTGTGTTAGGGTCCTAGAAAGGTTATAGTCTAGGCCAAAGAATTACTAATAACCTAATTCCCTATAACCATTGGCTCTGATACCAACTCTTCTGTTACACCCCGACCATGTAGAACATACAAAACGTGGCGGAAACGTCGGGGAGTGTTGTAGCAGAATTAATTGTTTCATAACCATGGCATACAAAGTTGTCACACCCCCAAAAATCCACCTGCGGAGTACTACCGCTTGGAGGCGTGACTGACCAGGATCCAGCCACCAATCATATTGAACAAGCATATATGTAGTTATAAAAATCCAACCAATACAATTGGTGTTTCGACAAAACACAGTTAAGTTGCAAGCGGAAGCATAAGTCTTAAAAACAAGGCATAAGTTTAATTGTTTCAAAGTTTAACATGGCACACAGCCGTCCATGTCCCACAACGATCCTCCTCCATGCAAGCTCCAGCTAAGAACCTAAGGACCTGCAAAGCATGTAGTAACGAGTCAACAACAAGTTGAGTGAGTTCACGGTTGGGTGTTTGTTTTAAGTTGTTCTGAAAACTGTTTCATTTATCTGGCATCCTGCCGTGGGGGTTACCCCATAGTTAAAAACGTGACTTGTTTATTCCCGGTTACTCTGGCAATCCAGCCGTGGGGGCTACCCCGTGTTAGTTATCTGGCATTTCGGCCGTGGGGGCTACCCCATGTATACACTAGACTCGTTACCATATCGACTGCTGACTGTAGTCATGTTTTTGTGCCCTGAAACTGTCAATGTCTATCATCATTGACGTGCCCCAGATCCATTAGTTCACGCCCGTCCTCTGCGGCACGGTGTGAGGTTTGTCAGACCTAAATAGCGCTATCTAACTAATGACCCGCTCGCCATTGGCCCGGCGATTAAGTCGATACAAAAATGAGGGACTTCATGATAGAGTTTTGGTCTAGTACGAGTTATCTGTCCGTGAGGACGAGGAATTACATTCCTGAACCATTGCTGTCCTACCCAAGGAGGACGAGGAACCCATGTTCCTTAACCCCAATTCCCGACCCCTGGGAATCCCATGCTTTGTAGAGGGTGTGAACTCACCTTGGTTTGCTCGGTAGATACACAGAAAAGTCAAACAAGCAATATTTGGGTCAACCACGTCCTAACATAGTAGTATTATACAAGTCAGGTTCGTATCCAAGTTGTGCACGTATGTTCTACACGTATGCTAGCACATTGCATCCAAGAATCATTCATGGCAGTCTATTAACATTTGCGTTCAATCAGGGACGTACAAGGTCTATGCATCAGGCCCAAGAGTCCGGCCCAATTACTTAAGCCCATAATCAGGCGAGTCTAATTCCGCGTGCACCAGTGTGTGGTCTCGAGTCGAGACTGTACGGTCTCTACTCGAGACTGTGCGGTCTCAAGGTGGAGTGTGCAAGTTCTCGAGTCGCAATCTGTGGAGGTCTCGGGTCATGCATGTTCTGGTCTCGAGTCGCAACCGAACTCGCAATCGCGGTTTCGAGTCATGATGTGTATTGATCAAGTGTGGTCTCGAGTCGAGACCAAGTGTTCTCGACTCGCAACCTGGGTCGCAACTGAGGTCTCGAGTTATCATGTTTAAGGTCTCGAGTCGAGACTGAAGTTCTCGGCTGGACATAAGCTGATTCGGCACAGTGTACTTATCCAATAGGGTTTTAATTTCATGCAACCATTTTGTACTATCCACTAAACATGTTTTCTTGTCCAACAATTTACTAAAATGGATCAAACATAGCAATTTCAAATATCCAAAACATGTTCATATCACATTCAAGTTGTTCTTCATATGTTCTAGTCATGTTCATATCATATTCAAAACACCTTCAACACATATTCAAATATTCATATCTCCATTCAACATATGTTCATAAACTCTTGCATTTTCGGACAAGCATCATAATACCTAGACTAGATACCAAGATCATCAAGCAAGACATTTGTTCCGTATCTTCATAAATCGGATGATCATAACAAATCTTCTAACTATCATTCTTATCATTCAAGCTTATCCTAGCAAAACATTTACCATTCAACATTCAATCATAGTCAAGCATACATTATCCATCCCAACATAATCAATACATTAACCTATAATCATCTTTAACCGGATATAACACACTACATGAAACACTCATGAACCGATTACTCAAGAAGGGTGTATTCATCATGTATAAGGCTTAACAAGTAAACATATTATCACATAATCTTCACTATTCATTATCATCAACCAAAATATCACACATTATCATCAAACCGAAACACAACATCTAACATGAATCACTAACCGGTTAGAGAAGTAGGGGTGAAGAATAAAGCTTCCGAAAGGGGTGTGTGCGAGTTGATCCGAGGGTCCTTGTGGTCACCGGTTTGAATCCGAGAATGAAGGAGAGGAGAGGTGATGTTGAGACTTAGGGTTTAATGGTTTCTAGAGAGAGAGTAGGGGAGTGTGTGTGTTGTCCAAGAAAATGGCAAAGATGGCTAGGTGCATAACATATATACTAGCTTCAAGTGGTGCACCCTAATGGGTTTCAGATGAGGTGCACGGCCCAACCGGCCCATATGTTATACTGTTCACTCGAGACCACATGGTCTCGAGTCGGGCCCTTGTTGTCTCGGTTCATATAAATATACACATACGTACAATCATGACACATAACATACCACATAATCGCATAGAATGTTCACTTATACTATTAGACCAACAAGTTAACTAATCACATAACGTTTCAAGTAGGTTACACTAAGATACATGAAAGGTTCTAAATTTCGAGTTGTCACATCATCCCCAAGTTGAAAGAAATTTCGTCCCGAAATTTGGTAGGCACTCACTGAGGAAGCTAGTTAAGTTGTATGGTTTTCCTAGTTTTCCTGGGATGTCACATCCACCCCCCGTTGATCGGGAATTTCGTCCCGAAATTCCGTAGCTTCGGCCTCAGCAGTGGGTGTACTGTTTGCGAACAGTTGGGGATACTTTTGTTTCATCTGATCTTCGCGCTCCCAGGTGAACTCTGGGCCGCGACGTGAGTTCCAACGAACTCGAACGAGAGGTATTCTGGTGCTCTTGAGGACCTTAACATCCCGGTCCGTGATTTCAACTGGTTCCTCGAAGAATCGTAACTGTTCGTCGATAGTGAGTTCCTTCAGAGGAACTACGTGGGTCTCATCTGACGGACACTTCTTCAGATTCGACACGTGAAAAACGTTGTGAACTGCACCGAGTTCCGCTGGTAAGTTGAGTCTGTAGGCCACCCTGCCTATTTTCTCAATGACTTCGAAGGGTCCAACGTATCGTGGGTTAAGTTTGCCGCGTTTACCAAAACGAACCACACCCTTCCAGGGTGAAACTTTGAGTAGTACCCGCTCCCCAACCTGGAGCTCAAGCGGTTTCCTGCCCATGTCGGCGTAAACTTTCTGACGGTCGCGAGCTGCCGCTATGCGTTTTCGTATTTGAGCAATCTGTTCGGTTGTGTCTACCACATGTTCTGGACCAGTGATCTGACTATCCCCCACCTCTGCCCAACAAAGAGGTGACCGGCATTTACGTCCGTACAATGCCTCAAATGGAGCAGCTTTAATGCTGGTGTGGTAGCTGTTATTGTACGAGAATTCCACAAGTGGTAGATGCTTTTCCCAGCGGCTGCCAAAGTCGATTACACATGCACGAAGCATGTCTTCTAAGGTTTGAATGGTGCGCTCGGACTGTCCGTCTGTCTGAGGGTGGTACGCTGTGCTCATGTCTAATCATGAGCCAAAGGATTTGTGCATTGCTTGCCACAGTTCTGAAGTAAAACGCGCATCTCGATCCGAGATAATAGAGGTGGGCACCCCGTGCCTCGAGACAACTTCCTTGAGGTATATTTCTGCAAGAGTGGAGAATTTATCCGTTTCTTTGATAGCCAGGAAGTGTGCAGACTTTGTGAGTCGATCCACGATCACCCAAATAGTATCATTCCCACGCTGGGATCTAGGTAGGCCAGTAACAAAATCCATGGAAATCTGCTCCCATTTCCATTGTGGTATCTCTGGTTGTTGGAGTAGGCCCGAGGGTTTCTGGTATTCAGACTTGACTCTTGCACAAGTCAAACACTTGCTGACGTAGGTTGCTATGTGGGCCTTCATGCTAGGCCACCAGTACGTAGTTTTGATATCATGATACATCTTATCTGATCCAGGGTGTACTGAGTAGCGAGACTTGTGTGCTTCATCCATCACAAGCTCTCGTAGGTTGCCGTAGAGTGGGACCCAAACGCGTCCCGTTACGTAGTAAGCACCATCTTCCTTCTGTTCTAATCGTTGCCTTGATCCGCGTAGGGCTTCAGCCCTGACGTTTTCTGGTTTCAGTGCTTCTATCTGAGCAGCTCGTATTTGGGGAGGCAGACTAGAATGGATCGTGAGTTGTAAAGCTCGCACGCGCTTAGGTGCAGTGTCCTTCCGACTGAGGGCGTCAGCCACAACATTGGCCTTGCCCGGGTGGTACCTGATCGAACACTCGTAGTCATTCAGTAGCTCGACCCATCGTCGTTGTCGCATATTCAGTTCCTTCTGCTTGAAGATATGCTCGAGGCTCCTGTGGTCGGTGTAGATGGCGCACTTAGTACCGTACAGGTAGTGCCGCCATAACTTAAGTGCAAAAACAACGGCTCCCAGCTCCAGATCGTGCGTAGTGTAGTTCTTTTCATGAACCTTAAGTTGGCATGAAGCGTAGGCTATAACTTTATCTCGTTGCATCAATACACAACCAAGACCTTGAATTGATGCGTCACAATAAACCACAAAATCGTCTGTGCCCTCTGGTAGGGAAAGGATAGGTGCGCTGCAAAGTCTATCCTTTAAATGCTGGAAAGCTAACTCCTGTGCATTTCCCCAGCGATAAACAACGCCCTTCTGCGTTAGTGAGGTGAGAGGCTGTGCAATCTTAGAAAAATCCTTTATGAATCTCCGGTAGTATCCCGCCAAACCCAAGAATTGGCGAATTTCCTTTGGTGTACGAGGTGCAGGCCAGTTCTTAATCGAGTCTATCTTGGATGGATCAACGTGGATCCCATCCTTGTTTACCACGTGGCCTAGGAAATGGACTTCTCGAAGCCAGAAGTCGCATTTCGAGAACTTTGCATAAAGCTGTTCTGTTCGAAGGAGTTCCAGAATAAGTCGCAGATGCTGCTCGTGTTCCTCCCGACTCTGGGAATAGATCAGGATGTCGTCGATGAAGACTATAACGAACTTGTCCAGGTAAGGCTTGCACACTCGGTTCATCAAGTCCATGAACACCGCAGGTGCGTTTGTCATCCCAAAAGGCATGACCAAAAACTCATAGTGCCCGTATCGAGTTCTGAAAGCTGTTTTGGAGACGTCCTCTTCCCGGACTCTCAGTTGGTGATAACCCAATCTCAAATCGATATTCGAGTAGTAGCTCGACCCTTGCAGCTGGTCGAACAAGTCGTCGATACGCGGTAGAGGATAACGATTCTTCACCGTCACCTTGTTGAGTTCCCGGTAGTCGATGCACATTCTGAAGGTACCGTCTTTCTTCTTCACAAATAGCACTGGAGCTCCCCAGGGCGATGAGCTAGGACGAATAAAACCCTTATCCAAGAGCTCTTGTAGTTGCGTAGAGAGTTCTTTCAACTCTGATGGAGCCAATCGATAAGGTGCACGAGCTATAGGCGCAGCTCCAGGAGCTAGTTCAATCTGAAACTCGACTTGGCGATGAGGCGGAAGACCAGGTAATTCCTCAGGAAATACCTCTGGATAATCGCGTACAACTGGAAAATCTTCTATCTTTTTCTCTTTTTCTGAGGTGTCAGTAACGAGAGCCAAAATGGCAGTGTGGCCCTTTCGCAAGCACTTTTGGGCCTTAAGGAGAGAAATGACGTTCTCAACAGCACTCCTCTTGTCGCCATGAATCATGAGAGGTTCACCACCGGGACCTGGAATACGGACAATCTTCTCGTTGCAAAGAATCTCTGCTCGGTGTTGGGATAACCAATCCATCCCAATGACAACGTCGAAACTACCCAAGACAATAGGAATGAGGTCGATAGAGAAGGTCTGGTCAGCGAGAATAAGTTTACAACCCTTGACTATGTGTGTGGCTTCTAAACTCTTACCATTTGCTAGCTCTACGGTGTGCTTGTTGTTCAAAGGTGTTGGAATACGCTTAAGCATTCGACTAACTTCTAGTGACATGTAGCTAGTATCGGCACCCGAATCAAATAAAACTGAAACATAAAAGTCGTCGAGAAGGAACTTACCCGCCACAACATTGGGGTCATTCCTTGCTTCACCTTGGCCAATCACAAACACCCGCCCCCTGGCGCCATTGGTGTTGTTGTTCCCATTGTTACCATTCCCCTGATTGTTGTTATTGTTGTTGTTGTTGTTCTGGTTCCTGTTCAGTTGGGGACAGTCTCTCTTGAAGTGCCCCTCAGCTCCACACTGAAAGCACCCTTTGTTGTCACCTTGCTGCTGATGCTGGCGCTGGTTCTGTTGAGCTTGATGACGATTCTGATTGGCGGGGTATAAGCTCCTGCAATCCTTTGCAGCGTGACCAGGCTTGTTGCACCGATGACAGTTGCCCCTGGTGCATGGCCCGTTGTGGTGCAGGCTGCAGCGATTGCACTTGGGGTGATTTCCTTTGTACCCACCATGGCCTTGACCACCAGACGATTGTTGATTAGGGCTCTTGTAGTCATCAGTCTTTCTCTGCTGAGACTGGGACTGAACAGAAGTCGAACCCTTACTTGAAGTTCCATCCCATTTCCGTTTGTTGCCACTGGAGATACCAGAAGTAGTTGCAGCACCTATGCGTTTTGGTAACTTGTTCTGCTCCACCGCCTGATCCATGAGACGGTGAGCCAACTGAACAGTTTGCTGGTAGGTGGCGAGGTTCGCTGAAGTCACATGACTTTGGATTTCTGGCACTAAGCCCTGAAGAAATAGTTCGATGCGTTTGATGGGAGGATCCACCATAGTAGGACACAGGATTGCCAGTTCGTTCGACCTTTTCACATAAGCTTCAATTTCGGACCCCGTCATCTTGAGGTTGAAGAACTCCACTTCCAGTTTGTGAATCTCATCACGACTACAGTATTCTTCCTTGATCATCTCTTTGAAATTTTCCCATGGGGTGGCATTGGCAGCAACCAACCCCAGCATCTGAACCTGAGCGTTCCACCATGTGAGGGCTAAACCCTCGAGAGTACCAGTAGCATACTTCACCCTGCGCGCCTCAGGGCATTCGCACATTTCGAAGACAGATTCTAGTTTCTCAAACCAGTATAGGAGACCTACTGCTCCTTCAGTGTCGCTAAAAGTAGTTGGTCGGCAGTCCATGAAAGTCTTAAAAGTGCACACGGGTGGTTGAGCATGCTGACCTATCGTGGGTGAAAGAAAAGACAGAGTTTAACACAAAGGTTGGTTCACGAGAGTGGGATCCTAAAGATCCTAGAATGAGTTCGGACTGCAGGATATACCTCCTGCGTGTGCAGCTGCAAGTGCTGCGGCAACTCGTTCGTTGATCAGAGCCGTCAACTGGGCTTGTGTCAGGTTAACGCGTCCAGACATGATCTTCATATCAAGAAGAACGTGAGTGAGGGGGGGTTCGCGAAAGTACGACGATAAAATAGAGTAAGCACGCACGTGTTCAAGCAACTGTAGTTATACTAACCAAGCATACCATAAGCAATGTACTATGTAACTAACAAGTAGGCAATATACACAGACCATATCACCTAGAATGTCGAGCCTTGCATGTGGAGTGAAGCGTCGTTGTGGACCGTTGAGCACTGTACAGGTTATAGTCTGGTTTTAACAAAAACGTTTTCCCCTTTATTAAAACCAAGTTCACTATAACCAATGGCTCTGATACCAATCTGTCACACCCCCAAAAATCCACCTGCGGAGTACTACCGCTTGGAGGCGTGATGTCACACCCCGACCACGTGGAACATACGAAACGTGGCGGAAACGTCGGGGAGTGTTGTAACAGAATTAATTGTCTCAAATCCATGGCAATTGAAGTTTTGTTTTATTGATAAAAAGTGTTACAATGTCTAATCAATCAAGGAAATACAACAAAATTAACTAGTCTTGCATCTTTTATTGTCACTAAAGCCCAAGTCTGTCTATGTGTATCTTGAACATCTTATGCAACAGCTCCTGAAAAACACATGTGAAAATAGGTACGTCAGCATAAAAATGTCTGTGAGATACATAGGTTTTGTGAAAATAAGATTCATGACTTATGTTTGAGAAAATGTTTAGTCATGAACCTTGTTATTTGCTTTGTCCTTTAAATCATTTGAAAAACGATAAGATCAGATTATATGTATAAATAAATGAATAATGTATGGTTAAATGATTAACCATAGTAAAATGGATTTGTATAAGATAAGTTGTTTGTAAAACAATGTCTTGTGAAAAGTATGTTATTTGTATAAAATGTTATATGTCTCAAACTGAAATGATTCAAATAACGCTACGATATGTAATACCATACAAACACTTATATATAGGAAGTACCAGCGGCGTATCCACCATGCTTGTATCATATTACACACACATCGTTACTTAATCACTTAATCAAACCAAACCAAACAATGTAAAATGTCTATGTTTAAATCAATTGTCAAATGTATTGAATAATATGTCAAAGTATTCATGTCAAGATGTAAATCATGTCAAAATGTCTATGTCAAATATCCATGTCAAATGTCTATGTCAAATATCCATGTCAAATGTCTATGTCAAATATCCATGTATGGCAAGTGAAATGTCTCAACTAAACCATATGCACAACAACAAAGTATTGAAGTAAAACTTGGTTTAAATCAAAGTTATGTTTTGTGGGAAATACATGATCAATGTCAATCATGTTAAAATGTCTATATCGAAATGTCTATGTAAAACAATGTACTAAGTAATGCACACAATGGCAATACATAGCATGAAATGTAATGTAGAATGATGTACTAAGTACGCACACAATGGGCATACATAGCATAAAATGTAATGTAAAACAATGTACTAAGTACGCACACAATGGGCATACATAGCATGAAATGTAATGAAATCATGTACTATAATGTACTAACGAACATAGCAAGTATATGATGTCAAAACAGGAAAAGCATGAAAGTAACAAGTAGGCACATGTGTTCCACCCCAAAACAGTTTGGAAAACAGTAAAAGAGGGGTCTATGTACTCACTTGAGATTGCTCAGAAGTCCTAGGATAACCACCAAGCAATGCTAGAGATCACGGAAATCAAACGGCACCTAATATAGGTAACTATGTTAAATAACCGGACCTAAATCGGAAGACTGGGTAGTATTAGGGTTTGTAAACCAAACGAGTGTGGAGACTCGTGTGATATGGTTTAACAAAGCCTACATACTAATTGAAACTTAACCTAAGTGTCTACGACCCATTACGACCCGTTTAGGTAGCTTATGCTACTTTAACGCGTCGTTCGCGTGAAACGCGTTCGGACCGCCTAACTAGTCCTATGACAAGTATTATATGCCTAAACATGTTACATAATCAGTTACGTGACAAAAGTTTAGGTTACATATGCTAAATTACCAATTATGTATGAAAAGGGTATTCTGGTAATTTACCTAAGGCATATAAACTACCTATCATACAACTACTTAAACGCCGTGACCATAAGGTATAACCTCGGAAGGTTATACCCTACACTATGGTCACCTAATGTATTTGGTCGGATCCTAATGATCGACCAAACTGGGTCGGGTTCGAGGTATAAGCGATTTATTAGATCGCTTACCCTACGACCCTAGACAACGTGGTAATCAGTAGGCATAGTCCCAAGGGACTATGACCATCGTGATTACAATCACGTTGCGAAGTTCAAACGAACCTCGCATTGACCATTACTGGTCAACGCTGAAAGTCAAACAAAGTTTGACTTTCTGACTCGAAAAGCAATAAAATAAGGAAAAGAACGAAAGAATACTTACGAAGGGTCCCCGAATGCTAACCCAGATCAAAATAGCTCAGGTATGAAACGAAGGTTCCAACTTAGAGCTCTCTTAATCAGATTTGTGGGTTTTGGGGTTGAGGGTGGATGGGTATTTATAGTATTCGGAGAACCGTTAAGATCGTTTCATGGAAAACGTGCCACGATCCAAGGCGTACACTTGTCGGGAAGTTGTGGTGCCTCAAAATGCTCACCACCATAAGGAATCAACACTTGGCAAGGGGTTAGGGAGTGCAAAACAGCTGCAACCAGCTGTCAAATACACTTAATCTGGTCCAGAAGGGGGCTCGCGTGACGCTAAGGCCCGTCGCGTCACGCTAGGCCCCTGTTTTGGCAGATTTTACAGAAATGGTCCCTGCACCTTGTTTAAGCGATTTTCGATGCGTTTGAACCCCGTTAACCTCATTTCAAGGCTCTAAAATGAAGTTAAAGTATAGGGAACTCAAAACATGCTCAAAAATATCTCAGATGTCGGTTCGTTTGGTCGTACGAACGCGATGTTCGCTTAATTACGACGGAATGCGCATAAGCGCGAAAAACGATCCAAATGACGCGACGAATGGATTTTTCTTAAGGCGAACACTAAAATAAAATATAGTCATGCTTCCATAAATTTTTGGATGTCCGGATGTATTCAGAACGTAAGTTATGCGCGAAAATGCAAACTTGTGCACTTTTTGACACTTTTAGTCCCTGAATGACACAAAAGTTTATTTTAGCATACCGAACACCTCAAAGCCTATTTCTAAGCTATGTAAAGGATACTTATGGTATGTTTAACTTATGGTCATGTTCCGGAATGTCTGTTACAGTTCAAATACTTTCGCAGTTTGTCAACTTTAGTCCCTGTAAGCGATTAAACTTTGATTTCACCACACCAAACTTTCCAAAACTTATATCTGAGTTATGTAGAGGTTATTTAAGGTATGTTAAGCCTATTTCACTATTCCGGAGTGTTCGTTGGATTAAACTGGTTATATTTACGCATCAGAGCGCGTATAACCCTCCAGAAAGCGATTTAAAGCTTAAAATCGAACAAGAGTTGATATGTGTAAACGATACACATATTTTTACAAATCCCAAGTATGAAATACAATATTTCACTGGTTGGGCATTTGTTTGATGGTTGAAATGTCACAGGTGTTACAGTCTCCCCTACTTTAGGAAATTTCGTCCCGAAATTAATTCGTAGGAGTCTATTTGTGACTTTGTGTCAAATAACCACCAAAGATATAAAAGGCATAATCCTGACATTTCCTTAACGGACATTCTTCAGAACCGAAAATGAACGAAAGGAGTCATTTTTCACCATTTCTTCAGAAACCAAAAATGAACGACAAGAGTCATTTTTCACCATTTCTTCAGAAACCAAAAATGAACGAAAAGACATTTTTCACCATTTCTTCAGAAACCAAAAATGAACGACAAGAGTCATTTTTCACCATTTCTTCAGAAACCAAAAATGAACGACAAGAGTCATTTTTCACCATTTCTTCAGAAACCAAAAATGAACGAAAAGAGTCATTTTTCACCATTTCTTCAGAAACCAAAAATGAACGACAAGAGTCATTTTTCACCATTTCTTCAGAAACCAAAAATGAACGACAAGAGTCATTTTTCACCATTTCTTCAGAAACCAAAAATGAACGAAAAGAGTCATTTTTCACTATTTCTTCCGAAACCAAAAATGAACGAAAAGAGTCATTTTTCACCATTTCTTCAGAAACCAAAAATGAACGACAAGAGTCATTTTTCACCATTTCTTCAGAAACCAAAAATGAACGAAAAGAGTCATTTTTCACCATTTCTTCAGAAACCAAAAATGAACGACAAGAGTCATTTTTCACCATTTCTTCAGAAACCAAAAATGAACGAAAAGAGTCATTTTTCACCATTTCTTCAGAAACCAAAAATGAACGAAAATAGTCATTTTTCACCGTTTCTTCAGAAACCAAAAATGAACGAAAAGAGTCATTTTTCAGACACATGACCAAACTAGCTGTGGTTTCCGTGCACTGAATTCCATAATTATGTATGCATCCATAATTACGTAATTCCTTGCATAGTCCGCACAGTTTGTCTTGAAATGTTTTAAGGGAGGAAAATCAAACCCGTGATGAGTGTGACTAGACTACCATAGGGTCCTTTTAATTAGATCGACAAATGATCCTTTTAATTAGGCCGCCAAGGAGTCCTTTCAGCTATATCATCACATGATATTCCTAACCAGATTTTTGGATCAATCTGTTTACCTAGACCACTCAGGGGTCAAATTATGGAATAGTACAATATAATCCAAGGGTCTTTACTATCACGTAAAAGCCCATTGAGGATTTAATATAGTACCTTTGGATATCCTACTACGAATTCCTTATACAAAGATATGGAAGATTCTTCGAGGATTTGGATAACAAAAACTTGGATTACACAAAAACAAAAAAAAAAGAAAAAAAAAAAAAAAAGAAACACATAAGCACATAATCACATAGTTGTTTAACTTGGTTATTAATTTGTTATCTTCGGACGCGGATACTTAAAGCACACCAAGAATCCAATTCTTGGATTTCATTTGGCACTTTAATCCTTTCAAGAATCCATCCATGAAGATAGGATGATCTACCAAAAATTTGATTTTCGTTTTCAGGAAAACGCAATATTCGAATTAAGGTACACAATAATTTAGGACATACGGAAATACCCTTAGGTACCCTATTAAGAATTTATAGTGGTACTTGGGGTATTCGTACGGAATTATAACTTGCACCTTGTACTTCGTTTCTTTGCAAGATACGTGTACTTAGGATCCTTGTGGGAAAACGCAAGAGATTGTAAAATGGAAGAATTTTGGGAGTAGTTTGTTTTTCAAGGAATACTATTCCTTGATTGTCGGTATTGTAAGGGATATGTTGTTTACACATACAATCACATAAATACATTGCAATGTAAATAAAAGATTTATTTATAAACAATGATAACAACTGTTTCATGGACCTTGACAACAAAAGAAAATAATACATAAGATGTGATTATTTCTAAAGAGTGTTGTCTTCTAGTCGATCAGATGCTCATCTCTGTGCTGGATTAGCATTAGCAAGCTTTGGGCAATTTCTTCGGAAATGTCCCATCTCGCCACACTTGTAGCAAGAACCTGGAGGAAAGCGAGCTCGAGCAGGTTTGTTGTCAGCTTGATTTAGTGCAACTGTTGCTACGCAAACTTTTGCTGTATGACCTTTACGTCCACAAATTTGGCATTCGCGGCACTTCACATTAACATGATGATAAAGGTTACATCGGTTGCACAAAGGTGAAGTTCCATTGTATGGCTTCCTAGTACGGGGTTTAGCTGGTTGGTTGGGGGCGGCTTGATCATTGTGAGCGATCATGGCGAAGTTCTGAGAAGCCTTTTGCTTCTTTGACCGCTCAAGGGATCCAGTCTGTTCATCCGTGGTCTTTGATTCCTCGATTGGTTTCTTGTCACCCTTTCGGAAAAGCTTACGTTTCCTGATCTGAGATTCAGTCAACGTTGCAGATAGCTCAATGGCCTGCCTAACCGTAGTGGGGTTACTACCAGTAACAATGTCTTGAACTGTGTCAGGGAGACCATCTATGTATTTTTCGATCGCCTTATCCAAAGGCGTGACCATGGTAGGACACAACAGGCTCAGCTCCTCATATCGATCAGTGTATGCTCGATGTTCGCCGCTGTCTTGCTTAAGATCGTCGAATTCCCTTTCCAATGCCCTGATCTCGTGACGAGGACAGAATTCCTTCATCATCAGTGCTCGAAGTTCTTCCCAAGTTTGGGCCAGTGCCACTTCGGCACCCCTATCTCTCACCACACCGTTCCACCATGTCAAAGCTCGTTTCTCGAAGACACTAGATGCAAAATCTACCTTTCGCTCGTTTGGACATTGAACATGCCTGAAGGTGCTCTCTAGACTCTCGAACCATTGCAGAAGTGCAGTCGCTCCTTGAGACCCAGAAAACTTTGATGGCTTAGCCGAGTTGAACGTCTTGAAGTTGCATGGGGCATTATTGTTGTTGATAGCTTGGTGACATTGGGCAACGATGATCGGGATTGCAGCAGTCATTTGCTGTGTAATGACAGCTGCCAACTCGTCAACAGATACTGGATTTTCGCGTCGTGGAGGCATTCTAAAAGAGGAAACATGAAAGGAAACGAGTGAAAGAATTAGACGAAAAGAATGAGATGAAACAAATCTGATGAAAGCAAGGATAGTGGTCATTTGTTTGTTACTACAAAGCAACAAACGACACACAGTGATTAATCAAAGTAGATAGGTCAAAAATAATGTATCGCGAAGACATGCTCGCCTATAAGTGAACACTCATCCCAAGAATTCCCAGGTAAGCACAACTGGTCTCGCGTCTGATGAGATGTATACGAAGTGCTTGCCTAGACAGAAAACCCAGAATACAGGCATTCACCCTTCCAGTTTGCACGTGTTCACATTATTTAAAACCCAAAATCTTGACGAGATTTTGAAAATTCAAAGGGTTCAAAACCTTATAACAAAGGGTTCAAAACCTAGTAATTAATCATCCTAGAACAGATGATTAGTTTTCAAAGCGGTTTTGAAATTTATGTTCTTGTTGTGGTCGTCGCCTAAGGATAGGTGACGGTATTGTTTTATGACTAAACGCAAGTAAACTCGCGTTAGGGTCCTAAGAAAGTTATAGACTAGGTCAAAGCATTACTAATAACCTAATTCCCTATAACCATTGGCTCTGATACCATCTTTTCTGTCACACCCCGACCACGTGGAACATACGAAACGTGGCGGAAACGTCGGGGAGTGTTGTAACAGAATTAATTGTCTCAAATCCATGGCAATTGAAGTTTTGTTTTATTGATAAAAAGTGTTACAATGTCTAATCAATCAAGGAAATACAACAAAATTAACTAGTCTTGCATCTTTTATTGTCACTAAAGCCCAAGTCTGTCTATGTGTATCTTGAACATCTTATGCAACAGCTCCTGAAAAACACATGTGAAAATAGGTACGTCAGCATAAAAATGCCTGTGAGATACATAGGTTTTGTGAAAATAAGATTCATGACTTATGTTTGAGAAAATGTTTAGTCATGAACCTTGTTATTTGCTTTGTCCTTTAAATCATTTGAAAAACGATAAGATCAGATTATATGTATAAATAAATGAATAATGTATGGTTAAATGATTAACCATAGTAAAATGGATTTGTATAAGATAAGTTGTTTGTAAAACAATGTCTTGTGAAAAGTATGTTATTTGTATAAAATGTTATATGTCTCAAACTGAAATGATTCAAATAACGCTACGATATGTAATACCATACAAACACTTATATATAGGAAGTACCAGCGGCGTATCCACCATGCTTGTATCATATTACACACACATCGTTACTTAATCACTTAATCAAACCAAACCAAACAATGTAAAATGTCTATGTTTAAATCAATTGTCAAATGTATTGAATAATATGTCAAAGTATTCATGTCAAGATGTAAATCATGTCAAAATGTCTATGTCAAATATCCATGTCAAATGTCTATGTCAAATATCCATGTCAAATGTCTATGTCAAATATCCATGTATGGCAAGTGAAATGTCTCAACTAAACCATATGCACAACAACAAAGTATTGAAGTAAAACTTGGTTTAAATCAAAGTTATGTTTTGTGGGAAATACATGATCAATGTCAATCATGTTAAAATGTCTATATCGAAATGTCTATGTAAAACAATGTACTAAGTAATGCACACAATGGCAATACATAGCATGAAATGTAATGTAGAATGATGTACTAAGTACGCACACAATGGGCATACATAGCATAAAATGTAATGTAAAACAATGTACTAAGTACGCACACAATGGGCATACATAGCATGAAATGTAATGAAATCATGTACTATAATGTACTAACGAACATAGCAAGTATATGATGTCAAAACAGGAAAAGCATGAAAGTAACAAGTAGGCACATGTGTTCCACCCCAAAACAGTTTGGAAAACAGTAAAAGAGGGGTCTATGTACTCACTTGAGATTGCTCAGAAGTCCTAGGATAACCACCAAGCAATGCTAGAGATCACGGAAATCAAACGGCACCTAATATAGGTAACTATGTTAAATAACCGGACCTAAATCGGAAGACTGGGTAGTATTAGGGTTTGTAAACCAAACGAGTGTGGAGACTCGTGTGATATGGTTTAACAAAGCCTACATACTAATTGAAACTTAACCTAAGTGTCTACGACCCATTACGACCCGTTTAGGTAGCTTATGCTACTTTAACGCGTCGTTCGCGTGAAACGCGTTCGGACCGCCTAACTAGTCCTATGACAAGTATTATATGCCTAAACATGTTACATAATCAGTTACGTGACAAAAGTTTAGGTTACATATGCTAAATTACCAATTATGTATGAAAAGGGTATTCTGGTAATTTACCTAAGGCATATAAACTACCTATCATACAACTACTTAAACGCCGTGACCATAAGGTATAACCTCGGAAGGTTATACCCTACACTATGGTCACCTAATGTATTTGGTCGGATCCTAATGATCGACCAAACTGGGTCGGGTTCGAGGTATAAGCGATTTATTAGATCGCTTACCCTACGACCCTAGACAACGTGGTAATCAGTAGGCATAGTCCCAAGGGACTATGACCATCGTGATTACAATCACGTTGCGAAGTTCAAACGAACCTCGCATTGACCATTACTGGTCAACGCTGAAAGTCAAACAAAGTTTGACTTTCTGACTCGAAAAGCAATAAAATAAGGAAAAGAACGAAAGAATACTTACGAAGGGTCCCCGAATGCTAACCCAGATCAAAATAGCTCAGGTATGAAACGAAGGTTCCAACTTAGAGCTCTCTTAATCAGATTTGTGGGTTTTGGGGTTGAGGGTGGATGGGTATTTATAGTATTCGGAGAACCGTTAAGATCGTTTCATGGAAAACGTGCCACGATCCAAGGCGTACACTTGTCGGGAAGTTGTGGTGCCTCAAAATGCTCACCACCATAAGGAATCAACACTTGGCAAGGGGTTAGGGAGTGCAAAACAGCTGCAACCAGCTGTCAAATACACTTAATCTGGTCCAGAAGGGGGCTCGCGTGACGCTAAGGCCCGTCGCGTCACGCTAGGCCCCTGTTTTGGCAGATTTTACAGAAATGGTCCCTGCACCTTGTTTAAGCGATTTTCGATGCGTTTGAACCCCGTTAACCTCATTTCAAGGCTCTAAAATGAAGTTAAAGTATAGGGAACTCAAAACATGCTCAAAAATATCTCAGATGTCGGTTCGTTTGGTCGTACGAACGCGATGTTCGCTTAATTACGACGGAATGCGCATAAGCGCGAAAAACGATCCAAATGACGCGACGAATGGATTTTTCTTAAGGCGAACACTAAAATAAAATATAGTCATGCTTCCATAAATTTTTGGATGTCCGGATGTATTCAGAACGTAAGTTATGCGCGAAAATGCAAACTTGTGCACTTTTTGACACTTTTAGTCCCTGAATGACACAAAAGTTTATTTTAGCATACCGAACACCTCAAAGCCTATTTCTAAGCTATGTAAAGGATACTTATGGTATGTTTAACTTATGGTCATGTTCCGGAATGTCTGTTACAGTTCAAATACTTTCGCAGTTTGTCAACTTTAGTCCCTGTAAGCGATTAAACTTTGATTTCACCACACCAAACTTTCCAAAACTTATATCTGAGTTATGTAGAGGTTATTTAAGGTATGTTAAGCCTATTTCACTATTCCGGAGTGTTCGTTGGATTAAACTGGTTATATTTACGCATCAGAGCGCGTATAACCCTCCAGAAAGCGATTTAAAGCTTAAAATCGAACAAGAGTTGATATGTGTAAACGATACACATATTTTTACAAATCCCAAGTATGAAATACAATATTTCACTGGTTGGGCATTTGTTTGATGGTTGAAATGTCACAGGTGTTACACGTGACTGACCAGGATCCAGCCACCAATCATATTGAACAAGCATATATGTAGTTATAAAAATCCAACCAATACAATTGGTGTTTCGACAAAACACAGTTAAGTTGCAAGCGGAAGCATAAGTCTTAAAAACAAGGCATAAGTTTAATTGTTTCAAAGTTTAACATGGCACACAGCCGTCCATGTCCCACAACGATCCTCCTCCATGCAAGCTCCAGCTAAGAACCTAAGGACCTGCAAAGCATGTAGTAATGAGTCAACAACAAGTTGAGTGAGTTCACGGTTGGGTGTTTGTTTTAAGTTGTTCTGAAAACTGTTTCATTTATCTGGCATCCTGCCGTGGGGGTTACCCCATAGTTAAAAACGTGACTTGTTTATTCCCGGTTACTCTGGCAATCCAGCCGTGGGGGCTACCCCGTGTTAGTTATCTGGCATTTCGGCCGTGGGGGCTACCCCATGTATACACTAGACTCGTTACCATATCGACTGCTGACTGTAGTCATGTTTATGTGCCCTGAAACTGTCAATGTCTATCATCATTGACGTGCCCCAGATCCATTAGTTCACGCCCGTCCTCTGCGGCACGGTGTGAGGTTTGTCAGACCTAAATAGCGCTATCTAACTAATGACCCGCTCGCCATTGGCCCAACGATTAAGTCGATACAAAAATGAGGGACTTCATGATAGAGTTTTGGTCTAGTACGAGTTATCTGTCCGTGAGGACGAGGAATTACATTCCTGAACCATTGTTGTCCTACCCAAGGAGGACGAGGAACCCATGTTCCTTAACCCCAATTCCCGACCCCTGGGAATCCCATGCTTTGTAGAGGGTGTGAACTCACCTTGGTTTGCTCGGTAGATACACAGAAAAGTCAAACAAGCAATATTGGGGTCAACCACGTCCTAACATAGTAGTATTATACAAGTCAGGTTCGTATCCAAGTTGTGCACGTATGTTCTACACGTATGCTAGCACATTGCATCCAAGAATCACTCATGGCAGTCTATTAACATTTGCGTTCAATCAGGGACGTACAAGGTCTATGCATCAGGCCCAAGAGTCCGGCCCAATTACTTAAGCCCATAATCAGGCGAGTCTAATTCCACGTGCACCAGTGTGTGGTCTCGAGTCGAGACTGTACGGTCTCTACTCGAGACTGTGCGGTCTCGAGGTGGAGTGTGCAAGTTCTCGAGTCGCAATCTGTGGAGGTCTCGGGTCATGCATGTTCTGGTCTCGAGTCGCAACCGAACTCGCAATCGCGGTTTCGAGTCATGATGTGTATTGATCAAGTGTGGTCTCGAGTCGAGACCAAGTGTTCTCGACTCGCAACCTGGGTCGCAACTGAGGTCTCGAGTTATCATGTTTAAGGTCTCGAGTCGAGACTGAAGTTCTCGGCTGGACATAAGCTGATTCGGCACAGTGTACTTATCCAATAGGGTTTTAATTTCATGCAACCATTTTGTACTATCCACTAAACATGTTTTCTTGTCCAACAATTTACTAAAATGGATCAAACATAGCAATTTCAAATATCCAAAACATGTTCATATCACATTCAAGTTGTTCTTCATATGTTCTAGTCATGTTCATATCATATTCAAAACACCTTCAACACATATTCAAATATTCATATCTCCATTCAACATATGTTCATAAACTCTTGCATTTTCGGACAAGCATCATAATACCTAGACTAGATACCAAGATCATCAAGCAAGACATTTGTTCCGTATCTTCATAAATCGGATGATCATAACAAATCTTCTAACTATCATTCTTATCATTCAAGCTTATCCTAGCAAAACATTTACCATTCAACATTCAATCATAGTCAAGCATACATTATCCATCCCAACATAATCAATACATTAACCTATAATCATCTTTAACCGGATATAACACACTACATGAAACACTCATGAACCGATTACTCAAGAAGGGTGTATTCATCATGTATAAGGCTTAACAAGTAAACATATTATCACATAATCTTCACTATTCATTATCATCAACCAAAATATCACACATTATCATCAAACCGAAACACAACATCTAACATGAATCACTAACCGGTTAGAGAAGTAGGGGTGAAGAATAAAGCTTCCGAAAGGGGTGTATGCGAGTTGATCCGAGGGTCCTTGTGGTCACCGGTTTGAATCCGAGAATGAAGGAGAGGAGAGGTGATGTTGAGACTTAGGGTTTAATGGTTTCTAGAGAGAGAGTAGGGGAGTGTGTGTGTTGTCCAAGAAAATGGCAAAGATGGCTAGGTGCATAACATATATACTAGCTTCAAGTGGTGCACCCTAATGGGTTTCGGATGAGGTGCACGGCCCAACCGGCCCATATGTTATACTGTTCACTCGAGACCGCATGGTCTCGAGTCGGGCCCTTGTTGTCTCGGTTCATATAAATATACACATACGTACAAGCACGACACATAACATACCACATAATCGCATAGAATGTTCACTTATACTATTAGACCAACAAGTTAACTAATCACATAACGTTTCAAGTAGGTTACACTAAGATACATGAAAGGTTCTAAATTTCGAGTTGTCACATCATCCCCAAGTTGAAAGAAATTTCGTCCCGAAATTTGGTAGGCACTCACTGAGGAAGCTAGTTAAGTTGTATGGTTTTTCTGGTTTTCCTGGGGTGTCACATCCACCCCCCGTTGATCTGGAATTTCGTCCCGAAATTCCGTAGCTTCGGCCTCAGCAGTGGGTGTACTGTTTGCGAACAGTTGGGGATACTTTTGTTTCATCTGATCTTCGCGCTCCAAGGTGAACTCTGGGCCGCGACGTGAGTTCCAACGAACTCGAACGAGAGGTATTCTGGTGCTCTTGAGGACCTTAACATCCCGGTCCGTGATTTCAACTGGTTCCTCGACGAAACGTAACTGTTCGTCGATAGTGAGTTCCTTCAGAGGAACTACGTGGGTCTCATCTGACGGACACTTCTTCAGATTCGACACGTGAAAAACGTTGTGAACTGCACCGAGTTCCGCTGGTTAGTTGAGTCTGTAGGCCACCCTGCCTATTTTCTCAATGACTTCGAAGGGTCCAACGTATCGTGGGTTAAGTTTGTCGCGTTTACCAAAACGAACCACACCCTTCCAGGGTGAAACTTTGAGTAGTACCCGCTCCCCAACGTGGAGCTCAAGCGGTTTCCTGCCCATGTCGGCGTAAACTTTCTGACGGTCGCGAGCTGCCGCTATGCGTTTTCGTATTTGAGCAATCTGTTCGGTTGTGTCTACCACATGTTCTGGACCAGTGATCTGACTATCCCCCACCTCTGCCCAACAAAGAGGTGACGGGCATTTACGTCCGTACAATGCCTCAAACGGAGCAGCTTTAATGCTGGTGTGGTAGCTGTTATTGTACGAGAATTCCACAAGTGGCAGATGCTTTTCCCAGCGGCTGCCAAAGTCGATTACACATGCACGAAGCATGTCTTCTAAGGTTTGAATGGTGCGCTCGGACTGTCCGTCTGTCTGAGGGTGGTACGCTGTGCTCATGTCTAATCGTGAGCCAAAGGATTTGTGCATTGCTTGCCACAGTTCTGAAGTAAAACGCGCATCTCGATCCGAGATAATAGAGGTGGGCACCCCGTGCCTCGAGACAACTTCCTTGAGGTATATTTCAGCAAGAGTGGAGAATTTATCCGTTTCTTTGATAGCCAGGAAGTGTGCAGACTTTGTGAGTCGATCCACGATCACCCAAATAGTATCATTCCCACGCTGGGATCTAGGTAGGCCAGTAACAAAATCCATGGAAATCTGCTCCCATTTCCATTGTGGTATCTCTGGTTGTTGGAGTAGGCCCGAGGGTTTCTGGTATTCAGACTTGACTCTTGCACAAGTCAAACACTTGCTGACGTAGGTTGCTATGTGGGCCTTCATGCTACGCAAAAGCTCCTGAAAACACATGTGAAAATAGGTACGTCAGCATAAAAATGCCTGTGAGATACATAGGTTTTGTGAATCATTTGAAAAACGATAAGATCAGATGATATGTATAAATAAGAGAATAATGTATGGTTTAAATGTATAACCAAGTAAAATGAGTTGTATAAGATAAGTTATTTGTAAACCAAAGTCTTGTGAAAGTTGTGTTACTTGTGTAAAATGTATAAGTCCAAATTGAATGATTTAAATAACGTTATGATATGTAATATAAAACAAACACTTATATATAGGAAGTACCAGCGACGTATCCACCATGCTTGTATCATATTACTCACATCTCGTTACTTAAGTCACTTAAACAAACCACCAATGTATAAAGTCTATGTTTAAACCAATAGTCAAAAGTCCTTGTATAAGCCATGTCAAATGTTTATAAGTCCAAAAGTAGTCAAGTAATGTGTATCAAATGTTATGTATTGTAAGTAAAGTATTGTCCCATAATCCAAATGTAGAAATGTACAAAACAAAGTATTTTGAATATATCAAAAAGTTATGTTTTGCAAAGTAATGCATGTTACATTAATACAAACATTTATGTGGTAACTTAACGCATACATTCAAGCCTTGAGACAGTCGGATAACCCTTTCCGTCAAGGTTATCAAAAGTAATGTTTTCGGATTCAGTCATTCCTTACATCCAAACAACCCCGGGATGTCAGGAATGGGATTTGTCAAGTCCTATGGTACCAGTACTTACTACCGAGTGGCGTAGCTAATGTTAATGAACGTATATAAGTCTCGTTTGTGCAAACCAAATGTCATAGCAGTTGTATACATGTCATATGAAAACAATGTACTAAGTATGCTAAGTTAACATACAAAGCAGAAAAGTCATGTAAATCAATATGCTAGCATGCTATCAGTCAACATACATAGCAGCAATGTAATGTAAAACAATGTACTAATTACGCACACAATGGGCATACATAGCATGAAATGTAATGAAATCATGTACTATAATGTACTAACAAACATAGCAGGTATATGATGTGAAAACAGGAAAGCATGAAAGTAACAAGTAGGCACATGTGTTTCACCCCAAAACAGTTTGGAAAATAGTAAAAGTGGGGTCTATGTACTCACTTGAGATTGCTCAGAAGTCCTAAGATAACCACCAAGCAATGCTAGAGAACACGGAATCAAACGGCACCTAATATAGGTAACTATGTTAATAAACCGGACCTATATCGGAGGATCTGATAGAATGAGGGTTCCTAAACCAAACGAGTATGGAGACTCGTGTAATATGGTTTAACAAAGCCCACATACTAAAACGAAACCTAACCTAAGTGCTTGTGACCCATTACGACCCGTTTAGGTAGCTTATGCTACTTTAACGCGTCGTTCACGTGAAACGCGTTCGGGCCGCCTAACTAGTCCTATGACAAGTAGAATATGCCTTAACATGCCTAATATTGTTGCCAAATCAGTTTAGATGTCAAAGTTATGTCACATATGTTTATAATGAATTTTGGCATCAAAGGGGTATTTTGGTAATTTACCTAAGGCATATAAACTACCTATCATACAACTACTTAAACGAAGCGACCATAAGGTATAACCTCGGAAGGTTATTCCCTATATACTATGGTCACCTAATGTGTTTGGTCGGATCCTAATGATCGACCAAATGGGTCGGGTTCGAAGGTATAAGCGATTTATTAGATCGCTTACCCTTACGACCCTAGACAACGTGGTAATCAGTAGGCATAGTCACAAGGGACTATAACCATCGTGATTACAATCACCTTGCGAAGTTCAAACGAACTTCGCATTGACCATAAACTGGTCAACGCAGAAAGTCAAACAAAGTTTGACTTTCGGACTTGAAAAACAATAAAAGAACGAAGGAATACTTACGAAGGGTCCCCGAATGCTAATCTAGATCAAAATAGCTCAGGTATGAAACAAAGGTTTCAACTTAGAGCACATTAGATCAGATTCTTGTGAGTTTGAAGCAAATGGGGGTGGGGTATTTATAGTATTTCCCGAACCGTTAAGATCATTTCTTGAATAACGTGATCGAATCTCGTGCGTACACTTGTTGGAATGTTGTGGTGACTAAAAATGGCCCCTAATGAGCTGAAAGGGCAAGTGTGGGTTTGTGGTTGTGAGTTAAACAGCTGTGATCTGCTGACTAATCTATCTTATCTGATCTGGGACCCTGACGCGGGCCACGTAAAGGACACACTGATCTTACGCGGGTCGCCTGGCCTGCACAGATCAGAAACAAGTTTGCATCTTGACAGCTTTGGTCCCTGTTGGTGTTTAAGCTTATTTCCGGCAATTCTAAGGCCCGTCAAGCCAACTTTAAGGCCCTAAAATGATGCCTAAACATTGTGGACATGAAACATGCTCAAAAATATGCCGGATGTTGGTTCGTTTGGTCGTACGATCGCGATGATCGCTTAATTACGACGTAATGCGCATAAGCGCGAAAAACGATCCAAATGACGCAACGAATGGATTTTTCTTATGCCAAACAATAAAATAAAATATTTTAGTTCTTACATAAATTTTTGGATGTCCGAATGTATTCAGAACGTGAGTTATGCGCAAAAGTGCAAACTTGTGCACTTTTTGACGCTTTTAGTCCTTGAATGACCCAAAAGTTTATTTTAGCACACCGAACCCCTCAAAGCATATTTCTAAGATACATAAAGGATATTTAAGGTGTGTTTAACTTATGGTCATGTTCCGAAATGTTCGTTACTGTTCAAATTGGCATACTTTCGCAGTTTGTCAGGTTTAGTCCCTGTAAGCGAATTAACTTGTTTTTACCATACCAAAGCCTTTAAAACTTATTTCTAAGTTATGTAAAGGTTATTTAAGGTATGTTAAGTATATGTTGATGTTCCGGAGTATTTTTCGCATTAAACTGATTAAGTTTATGCACCAGTTTGCGTATAACTCTCCAGAAAGCGATATAGAGTTTGAAATTGAATAAAAGTCAAAACATGAAAAATGTAAAACACAACCAAACAAACATTTGGATCAAATAACATTGTTTTATTGATAATGGAATTGTTCACAATGATTACAAGCACAGATGTTACAGCGGGGAAACGCGATTGGAGACCGCTGTGGCGCCCCGTTGAGACGACTCTGAATGCCACTAACCGGACCGAGTGGCGGCCTCCGTGGAGTCTTGTTTCCGTCCTTGAGGACAAGGACGTTTTCAACGATGCGGGAATGATACGTGCCCACGATCTCCTCCATGTTCCATAATTTTATTAGCATGTTCCCTTTATTTCTTTAATTATTTTGTATGCATGTGTTTATTTTCAAAGTAGTGGGATAGTGGTTAGTTATTTAGCTTAGTATTTATAATGTAAATCATTTTATGTTTTAGGATATGAATGAAAAATATTAGAGAGTTATCTCAAGTCTTGTTTCTTCCTAATTTCTTTTGAGTTTGATCCACTCAACGGATTATCTATCAACCAATTGGTACATATCAGGTAACCATCACCTATGGATTTATATAGAAATTGTCTAAACTTGTGACCAAGTATTCTTAGTAGAGAAGGTAAAATATAGACACATGTGTGGTTAAAATTAGTGGATAGTCTAAGTGTGATTGGGGGGACTTCATGCATTAAAGATAACGGTGTCTAATGTTTACTCAAAGCCACCAGGATGGCATTTTACTTTCATTATGGGTCAATTTCAGCTTATGGGTTTGTGATGACCAATGATTGTCAAACTGCAATTCATAATACAAGAGTCAAGGGATATGGCAATGTTGTCCGTGCAGTTTATTTCACACATGATTTTGATTAAATATATTTTGTTCCTCATTTTTTTTATTATGTCACCAATGTTTTGGCTTTTAATGCGATTTAGTAGTAAACTAGCAATACGTCTCATGCACGTTGCGGTGTGGGTCCATTGCAAATATCAAATGGATTAGTTCAAGCGTTGTGTAATTCGTTAACCATATGAAAAAACGCGTTTTAGCGTATCCAATTGAACTCAATGTACCCTATATAAGCATTGCGATTGGATCAAAACGTAAAGTAATCACCATACAGTCATAACATATTATAATATACCAAATAATGTTATTTTTAGTGTTTATAATCTGTTCTAAAACATTTTTGTCATACAATCATTTTTTTTTTATCATTTCTTGAGCTTTAAATCAACATGTATTCTTATGAGTTTAGATGCATCAAACATGTGATTTATTCATGTTTATTTGCTGATGTAATTGAACATTTATCATAGCATGCACAAATCATCAAACACTTGCATTTTAACTATCATTCAAGAACAAGCAACAACTTAAAAATTCTCAAATATGTCTAATAATTTTTTGGCCATTTACATATCAAAATACTAACATTACTTCAAATTTACAACTCGTGATTCAATCATTCCTTTATATCTCTACGTATTTGCACATAATCTTGTTCATGCAAGCAAACATCTTAAACAAGTATTTACCAAAGATCAAGCTCAAATCTCATACACATACATATATATATATACGGTTTTATACACACATATATATTACCATTTATTTTGTATCAAGACCCATTTCTTTTTAGATTTCAAGTTTGTAAAAAATTCCAAGATTCAAGAGAAACTTCCAATCATCAAGAACAACCAAGAATCAAGTGTATGATTTAAACATAAACTTTATACCTTCAAGATTCAAGTAAGTTTTTGGATGAGATTTTGATGATATGGAGCTTGAAATCACTTGAAAGCACCTTGGAAACTCCTTTGGATCTTCACACCAACTTGAATCTAGCTTGGAATGGAGCTTGATCTTCAAGAACAAAGTTGGAAAAATGAAAATGGTGATGGTGATGAGGGTTACGGTTTTGGGGAGAGAGAGAGTGAGGGAGATGGAGTGTAAGGGAGTGGAGTGAAGTATGGTGGTGTATATATAGGACAAGATCTCAAATGAATCTCCATAAGATCACATAATATCTTATTGAATCCAAGAAATATCAAATATGATATTGCAAGATCTAGTATGGATTTTGATGGGGGCCACCCCATTGTAACCGTAAATATGAAAAGGGGGGGTAAAGTGTAAGTTTGATGGTAAAAATAGATAAAAACAGGTATTTAACTGGATACCGGGTATTTTATCTAGCGTTTAAATCCCGGTTTATGGTGTTCTAAATTATTTTTATTATTCTATAAAAATAAACTCGCCAAAATATTACTGAAATAAATTTTAGTTGCCGAGACTGGCTGCGTTGTCTGCGTTTTGTAGTAGAAGCACTGTGTTACGCAGTAACACGCGGTACACGCTTAAACTTGAAAAATAACGTTTTTAAGCGTTTTAATTTATTTTTCAACACGAACATGATTAAAAATAAAATTTTAATCATGACAGAATATTTTTGGGATTTAAATTTTATCCGGGCGGTCACCAACGTTCATTTCGCAGTTTGTCGCAAATAGTTCTAAAGTTCGAATAAACATGTTTTTGCCATACCGAATCCTTTGAAACTTATTTCTAAGTTATGTAAAGGGTATTTAGGGTATGTTTGGCATATATCACAGTTCCGGAGTGTACGTCGCGTTAAACTGATTATGTTTACGTAACGGTTTACGATTTCACTTTCAGAACAGGTTTGAGAGTTCGGAATTGAACAATGATTGAAAATGTACTAATGTCACAAATAACTAAACAAATATTTGTTCGGAACAGTACAAGGGTTAAAATACACAGATGTCACAGTCTCCCCTACTTTTGGAAATTTCGTCCCGAAATTTAATTCGAGGAAACTTATGGGAAAAGGTGTAGATATTTCGCCTTCATTTGATCCTCTCGTTCCCAAGTAAACTCTGGGCCACGTTTGGATTCCCAGCGAACTTTGACTATCCGTATGCGCTTGAGCTTCTTGACTTGATGGTCCAATATTTCCACAGGTTTCTCGACGAAGTGCATCGTGTTGTCGACACGAATTTCATCAAGGGGGATGTGGAGATTTTTGTCATCCAAACACTTTTTCAGATTGGACACGTGGAAAGTTGGATGAACATTTCCATGTTCAGGAGGCAGCTCAAGTCTGTAGGCTATTTTTCCGATTCTTTCAACGATCTTGAATGGTCCAACATATCGTGGTGCAAGTTTTCCTTTCTTCCCAAATCTGATTACACCTTTCCAAGGAGATACCTTGAGTAGGACGAGATCACCGACTTGGAATTCCAAAGGCTTGCGTCGTCTATCCGCGTAACTCTTTTGACAGCTTCTAGCTGTTAAGAGGTTGTCGCGAATTTTCTTGACTTTGTCTGTAGTCTCTAGAATGAGTTCAGGTCCAGTGAGCTGAGCTTCACCAATCTCATTCCAGCAGACCGGCGAATGACATTTTCGACTGTATAAAGCTTCGAAAGGAACCATGTTGATGCGGGAGTGATAACTATTATTGTAGGAGAATTCGATCAATGGAAGATGCGAATCCCAACTACCACCAAAATCGATCACACAAGCTCTAAGCATATCCTCCAATGTCTAGATTGTTCTTTCAGATTGTCCATCCGTTTGAGGATGATAAGCTGTGCTCAAATTGTGTTAGGTTCCCATAGCAGATTGCATGGTTCTCCAAAAGTGAGATGAGAATCGAGCATCTCGGTCTGATATGATGTTCAAAGGAACACCATGTTGGGATACAATCTCATCTACATAGATCTTGGCAAGCTTGTCAGCAGATAAATCCTCACGGATTGGCAAGAAATGCGCTGATTTTGTCAAACGATCAACTACTACCCAAATGGCATCATGACCTCTATTAGTGCACGGTAGTTTGGTAATGAGATCCATGGCAATGTTTTCCCCTTTCCAAACCGGAATCTCTGGTTGTTCCAATAATCCAAAGGGATGTTGATGTTCCGCCTTAACCTTCAGACAAGTAAGGCATTTGGATACATATAAGGCAATGTCTTTCTTCATTGCCAGCCACCAAAACTGGGTTCGAAGATCCTTATACATTTTGCCTGCACCAGGATGAATAGAATAACGAGACTTATGAGCTTCATCCATCAACAAGGTGCGGAGATTGTCTATACTTGGGACCCACAAACGGCCCATGAAATAGAATATCCCAAAGTCTCTCAATTCAAGCTCAGGTTTAATGTGGCACTGTAATTCTTTACCCATCAAGCCATGTGTAACACAAGTATGTTGAGCTTGAAAGATGCGGGTTTGAATATCAGATCGAACTCGAACACAATGAAGCTTGACTCTTTCTTTTCGACTTAACGCATCGGCTACGACATTCTCCTTACCAGGATGGTAGCAAATCTCGCAGTCGTAGTCGTTTAGAAGTTCTACCCAACGTCGTTGCCTCATGTTTAGTCCTTTCTGGTTGAAGATGTGTTGGAGACTTTTGTGGTCTGTGAAAACCACACATTTTGTTCCGTAAAGGTAGTGCCTCCAAATTTTGAGAGCAAAAACCACAGCGCCTAACTCAAGATCATGAGTCGTGTAGTTTTTCTCATGGATTTTCAATTGTCTTGATGCGTAGGCTATGACTTTGTTCCTTTGCATGAGAACACAACCAAGACCTAGATTCGATGCGTCACAATATACGACAAAGTTGTCGTTTCCCTCATGTAAAGACAACACAGGAGTGTCGCAGAGTTTTTGTTTCAAGGTCTGAAAAGCTTCTTCTTGTTTGGGTCCCCACTCAAAAGGTTTATTCTTTTGAGTTAAGGCTGTGAGAGGGACCGCAATCTTGGAGAAGTTTGAAATAAAGCGGCGGTAATAACCCGCGAGACCCAGAAATGAACGAACCTCAGTAGGAGTAGTTGGTGTATCCCAATCCTTAATCGCACTGATTTTGGCGGGATCTACATGTATACCTTGTTCGTTAACAATATGTCCCAAAAATTAAACTTCCTTAAGCCAAAATTCACACTTGGAGAATTTAGCGAAAAGTTGTTCCTTCTTTAGGAGTTCCATTGTTAGACGGAGATGTTGTTCGTGGTCAGCTCGTGTCTTGGAATAAATCAAGATGTCATCAATGAAGACGATGATGAACTTATCTAAATAAGGCTTACAAACCTTATTCATTAAATCCATGAAGACGGCAGGAGCATTCGTTAAACCGAAAGGTATAACAGTAAACTCATAGTGGCCGTATCATGTGCGGAAAGCAGTCTTGGGAATATCTTCTTCGGATACGCGAAGCTGATGATACCCAGAACGTAGATCAATCTTCGAAAAGCAGGTAGCACCCTGAAGCTGATCAAAGAGATCATCAATGCGAGGTAGGGGATATCGATTTTTGATAGTGAGTTTGTTAAGCTCATGATAATCGATACATATTCGGAAAGATCTATCCTTCTTCTTTACAAAAAGAACAGGCGCGCCCCAAGGGGAAAAGCTTGGACGAATAAATCCTTTGTCTGATAACTCCTACAGCTGCTTCGATAACTCTTGCATCTCAGACGGTGCAAGACGGTATGGAGATTTAGCAATCGGGTTAGCACCAGGTACAAGGTCAATACGGAACTCGATTTGACGCGCTGGGGGTAAACCAGGTAAGTCTTCAGGAAAAACCTTAGGATAATCCCAAACGACAGGGATGTCTTGAATAGTTTTACCCTTGTCTTTCTCCTCTACGACACGTGCCAAGAAAGCCACATAATTCTTTCGTAGATATCAATGAGCTTGGGTGCTAGACATTAGTTTAAGGCTACTAGCGGGTTTTCTCCACGAACTTCTAAGACTTCACCAGACGAAAGAGGTACGCGAACAATCTTGTCAAAACAAACCACTTCTGCACGGTATTTGGTCAACCAATCCATCCCTACTATAACGTCGAAACTCCCAAGTTGCATTGGCGTGAGGTCAATGGGAAAGAGATGATTGTTAAGGTTCAATTGGCAATTTCGAATGACGGAATCAAGTACAAGGGATTCACCACTGGCTAACTCTAATGTCAAGGGTTTTCCTAGTTTTGTTCTAGGCTTTGCAAGCAAAGGGTTCAAAAGCTAGGGATACAAAACTCTTGTCGGCACCCGAATCAAAAAGAATAGAAGCAAGTTGGTTATTAACATAGAACGTACCGTTGACCACCTCATTGTCAGCACACGCTTCATTGGCATTGATGTTGTATACTCGTCCACGAGCCGAGTTCGCATTAGCCAACTTCGGGCACTTGTTCCTGTAGTGAGTCAGATCTCCACAATTGTAGCAAGACCCAGGCGGAAAAGGAGGTCGTGCAGGATTTGCTGGTTGTTGGGCAGGGTTTTGTGCCGCTTGATTCGGAGCAGGAGGAGAGCGACATGTGTTAGCCAAATGGCCATATCTTCCATAGTTGTTGCAAAGACGACACTGAAAATGTGGTTGATGATGACAATTGCACTTGTTACAAAGAGGTGCAGTACCAACATACTGTTTCTTGGTAGGTGGCAGTGCTGGCTGGGTAGGAGCAGCTTGATTGGTCTGTGCAACAATGGCAAAGTTCTTGGAATCCTGACGCTTCCAAGATTTCTTCGAGGTTTCAGCTTTCTTCCCTTTCTTCTTTTCTGTCTTGTCAGATGGTTTCTTGTCACCCTTGCGGTGGAGTTTACCCTTCTTGAGTTGAGACTCAGTCAAGGTCGCAGCTAGCTCAATGTCTTGTCTCACCGTGGTAGGGTTGCTGCCGGTGACAATATCCTGAATGGGATCAGGAAGACCATCTATGTATTTTTCAATCGCCTTGTCCAAAGGCGTGACCATGGTGGGACACAGCAGGCTCAGTTCTTCGTATCGGTCCGTGTAGGCACGGTGCTCTCCACTATCTTGCTTGAGATAGTGGAATTCGTTTTCCAGTGCCCGCAATTCATGACGAGGACAAAACCCTTCATCATAAGAGCGCGAAGCTCTTCCCAAGTTTGAGCCAATGCCACGTCGGCACCTCTGTCCCTCATCACACCATTCCACCAAGTAAGCGCCCTTTTCTGAAATACACTTGACGCGAACTCAACCTTTCACTCATTCAGGCATTGAACGTGACGAAACGTACTCTCGAGACTCTCGAACCACTGTAGGAGCCCAGTTGCTCCTTCTGACCCAGAAAACTGAAGCGGTTTAGCCGAATTGAAAGTCTTAAAGTTGCACGGAACAGGTGCGTTGTTATTGTTGTTGTTGTTTGCTTGGTTTAACTGGGTAACTAGGTTCGGGAGTACAGCAGCGATTTGCTGAGTGATCAAGGCTGCCATTGCGGTGTCTTGAGTTTGATCACGTCGAGGAGGCATCTAAAAGAAAAGGAACACAAGGAAATGTGTGAGATTGACATAGGATAATCAAAAGGAGTATTGGAAAAAAAATCGATAACACAAAGGAAGGTGGTCATTTGTTTATAACTTAAAACAAACAAACGACACAGTGACTAATCAAAGTAAATAGGTCTACATAATGCATAATGAAGACATGCTTTAGCCTATAAGTGCACACTCACCCCAAGAGTTCCCAGGTAAGAGTGACTGGTCCGATTATGTGGATTTGTACGAACACTCTAGCCTTAGACAGAAAACTCAGGGTACAGGCACCCACCCTTCCGGATTGCATGTGGTCACATTATTAAGACTCAAACTTTGACGAGATTTGAAAACATTAAAGGCGTAAAGCCTAAAAACAAATCATCTAAGGATAGATGATTGATTTTCAAATGGGATTGAGATTTGTGTACTTGTTTTGGTAATCACCTAAGGATAGGTGATAGTATTGTTTTAAAATCTAAACACAAGGTAACTTGTGTTAGGGTCCTAGAAAGGTTATAGTCTAGGTCAAAATTTTACTAATAACCTAATTCCTTATAACCATGAGCTTTGATACCAACTCTTCTACCACACCCCGACCGCGTAAAACAACAAACCGCGGCGGAAACGTCGGGGAGTGTTGTGGCAGAATTATTGTCTCAAAACACATGATAATTAAAGTTAAGTTTTACAAGCTTAAATTATTACATTGTCTTAGTTTAAACAAAACACATAACATAAAGATGATAACTTTCTTGATTTTAGATTGCTAAGGCCCAAGTAGCCCTAAGTGAAGCTTGCTCATATCAAACAATCGCTCCTGAAACATATGTGAAAGTAAATACGTCAGCATAAAAATGCCTGTGAGTAACATAGGTTTAGTGTTGAAGATTCATGACTTTAAAGGTTAAAAGAAATGTTTAACGAAAAGTAGTCATGAACCTTATAAAAATGTCTTCTTTTATAAAATCATATGAAAATCAAATGATATAAAAGGATGATGTATGGTTAAGTAAATAACCAAATGAAAATAATATGTATAAAATATGTCATGTATAACCAATGTCAAATGTCAAATGTCCAGTATAAACTATGTCTTGTATGGCGAATAAATAGTATTTACTCAAGCCAAATGCATAATGTCGTGTATAACAAATGTCAAATGTCCAGTATAAACCATGTCTTGTATGGCGAATAAATAGTATTTACTCAAGCCAAATGCATAATTAAGTGTCACACCCCTACCACGTAGAACAACCAGACGTGGCGGAAACGTCGGAGAGTGTTGTAACAGAATTAATCGTTTCAAATCCATGGCAATTAAAGTTTCGTTTTATTAATCAAACATGAGAGTTTACATTGTTTTAAACAGGAAACAAAGGGTACATAACATAAATTAACTAGTTCTTGTCTCGTTTTAAGTCACTAAGGCACATGTCCGCCTAAGTATGTCTTGATAAGTCCTATACATCTTCACCTGAAAACACATGTGAAAATAGGTACGTCAGCATAAAAATGCCTGTGAGATACATAGGTTTTGAGAAAATAGGATTCATGAGTTATGTTTGAGAAAATGTTTAGTATACCTTGTAAATTTGCTTTGTCTTGTAAATCATTTGAAAAACGATAAGATCAGATGATTTGTATAAATAAGAGAATAATGTATGGTTAAATGAATAACCATGTAAGATGAGTTTGTATAAAATAAGTTGTTTGTAAATCAATGTCTTGTGAAAAGTATGTTATTTGTACAAAATGTTATATGTCTCAAACTGAAATGATTCAAATAACGCTACGATATGTAATACCATACAAACACTTATATATAGGAAGTACCAGCGGCGTATCCACCATGCTTGTATCATATTACACATGCCTCGTTACTTAATCACTTACTCAAACCAAACTACCAAAGTAAAATGTTCATGTCTAATGTAAATCATGTAATGTGTATCCAAAATGTAAGCATGTGATGAATAACAAATGTACTAAGTATGCAACAAAAGACATACATAGCATAAAGTGTATTGTATAACAATGTACTAAGTATGCACACAATGGACATACATAGCATGTAATGTAAGGCAATGTACTAAGTACGCACACAATGGGCATACATAGCATGTAATGTAAGGCAATGTACTAAGTACGCACACAATGGGCATACATAGCATGTAATGTAAGGCAATGTACTAAGTACGCACACAATGGGCATACATAGCATGTAATGTAAGGCAATGTACTAAGTACGCACACAATGGGCATACATAGCATAAAATGTAATGAAATCATGTACTATAAATGTACTAATGAACATAGCAGGTATATGATGTGAAAACATGAAAGTAACAAGTAGGCACATGTGTTCCACCCCAAAACAGTTGGAAAACAGTAAAAGAGGGGTCTATGTACTCACTTGAGTTTGCTCAGAAGTCCTAAGATAACCACCAAGCAATGCTAGAGATCACGGAATCAAACGGCACCTAATATAGGTAACTATGTTAATTAACCGGACCTAAATCGGAGGATCGGATAGAATGAGGGCTTGTAAACCAAATGAGTATGGGGACTCATGTAATATGGTTTAACAAAGCCTACATACTAAATCGGAACCTAACCTAAGTGCTTTCGACCCATTACGACCCGTTTAGGTAGCTTATGCTACTTTAACGCGTCGTTCGCGTGGAACGCGTTCGGAACGCCTAACTAGTCCTATGACAAGTAAAATATGCATTAACATGTCTAATATTTTTATTAAATCAGTTTAGATACCAAAAGTTATGTTACATATGCTTAAAATGAATTTTGGCGTAAAAAGGGCATTTTGGTAATTTACCTAAGGCATATAAACTACCTATCATACAACTACTTAAACGAAGCGACCATAAGGTATAACCTCGGAAGGTTATTCCCTACATACTATGGTCACCTAATGTGTTTGGTCGGATCCTAATGATCGACCAAACGGGTCGGGTTGGAAAGTATAAGCGATTGTTTAGATCGCTTACCTTACGACCCTATACAAGCACTAAACTAAAAGTGACGAGCTAAGCATGTTGAAACATGCTTAACTAAACAAGTTTGGTATCAAAACAAACGGTTTTGATACCTAAGAGTAGTTTGGTTACAAAATACGCAAGAATACGTATTATGGCCGAAACTACGGCTCGTCACTGAGCCTAGATAACGTGGTAATCAGTAGGTATAGTCACTAGGGACCATAACCATCGTGATCACACTCACGTTATGAAGTTCAAACGAACTTCGCATCGACCATAAACTGGTCAATGTAGAAAGTCAAACAAAGTTTGACTTTCGGACTCGAAAAGCAATAAAAGAACGAAGGAACACTTACAAAGGGTCCCCGCAAGATTGATAATCCAAGTATTCTCAGGTATGAGGTGATGAAACACCCCAACTTAGAGAAATCTCAGATTTCAAATGGGTTTGCAATGAAGTGGGTTGGGTATTTATAGTAAAACCAAGACCGTTAGGATCGTTTCTTGAAAAACGTGCTTCGATCTAGGCCGTCCAAGTGTTGAAATGTTGTGGTAACTCAATTTGCCCACCACAAGAGATTGACATGTGGCTTTGGCCCTTTGGGGAGTGTTTAAGGGCAGTTAACAGCTAAGAAAAACGAGTTGCTGCATCTGGCCCCTACTTGCGCACCGCAACACTCACATTGTTGAGGTGCGCAAGGACTAGTTTGGTATATTTACAGTTTTGGTCCCTGTTAGTGTTTTGAGCTATTTCTGACACGTTTAAGGCCCGTTAACCCCATTTCAAAGCTCTAAAATGAAGTTAAAGTATAGGGAAGTTAAAATTTGCTAAAAAATATCTCGGATGTCAGTTCGTTCGGCCGTACGGTTACGATGTTCGGTTAATTACGACGGAATGCGCATAAGCGCGAAAAACGATCCAAATGACGCGACGAATGGATTTTTCTTATGCCAAACACTAAAATAAAATATTTTAGTGCTTACATAAATTTTTGGATGTCCGGATGTATTCAGAACGTAAGTTATGCGCGAAAGTGCAAACTTATGCACTTTTTAACACTTTTAGTCCGTGAATGACCCAGAAGTTTATTTTAGCACACCGAACCCCTCAAAGCCTATTTCTAAGCTATGTAAAGGATATTTAAGGTGTGTTTAACTTATGGTCATGTTCCGGAATGTCTGTTACAGTTCAAATTGGCATACTTTCGCAGTTTGTCAAATTTAGTCCCTGTAAGCGAATTAACTTGATTTCGGCATACCAAACCATCCAAAACTTATTTCTAAGTTATGTAAAGGTTATTTAAGGTAGGTTAAGCCTATTTCACTATTCCGGAGTGTTCGTTGCATTAAACTGGTTATATCTACGCATCAGCGCGCGTATAACCTTCTAGAAAGCGATTTAGAGCTTGAAATCGAACAAGAGTTGATATGTGCAAACGATACACATATTTTTACAAATCCCAAGTATGAAATACAATATTTCATTGGTTTGGCATTTGTTGGATGGTTGAAGTGACACAGGTGTCACAGTCTCCCCTACTTTAGGAAATTCCGTCCCGAAATTTATTCGTAAGAGTCTATCTGTCACTTTGTGTCAAATAACCACCAGAGATATGAAAGGCATAATCCTGACCTTTCCTTAACGGACATTCTTCAGAAACGAAAATGAACGGAATGAGTCATTTTCCACAATTTCTTTAGAAACGAAAATGAACATAATGAGTCATTTTCCACAATTTCTTCAGAAACGAAAATGAACGGAATGAGTCATTTTCCACAATTTCTTCAGAAACGAAAATGAACGGAATGAGTCATTTTCCACGATTTCTTCAGGAACAAAAATGAACGGAATGAGTCATTTTCCACAATTTCTTCAGCAAACGAAAATGAACGGAATGAGTCATTTTCCACGATTTCTTCAGGAACGAAAATGAACGAAATGAGTCATTTTCCACAATTTCTTCAGAAACGAAAATGAACGGAATGAGTCATTTTCCACGATTTCTTCAGATACAAAAATGAATGGAATGAGTCATTTTCCACAATTTCTTCAGAAACGAAAATGAACAGAATGAGTCATTTTCCAGGATTTCTTCAGATACGAAAATGAACGGAATGAGTCATTTTCCACAATTTCTTCAGAAACGAAAATGAACGGAATGAGTCATTTTTCACAATTTCTTCAGATACGAAAATGAACGGAATGAGTCATCTCTAGACACATGACAAAACTTGCTGTGGTTTCTGTGCACTGAATTTCATAATTATGTATGCATCCGTAATTACGCAATTCCTTGCACAGTCCGCACAATTTGTGTGTAATGTGAGGGGGAGGAAAAATCAAACCTGTGATGAGTGTGACTAGACTACCATAAGGTCCTTTTAATTAGATCGACAAATGATCCTTTTAATTAGGCCACCGAGGAGTCCTTTCAGCTATCTCATCACATGATATTCCTAACCAGATTTTTGGATCAATCTGTTTAACTAGACCACTCAAGGGGTCTAATTATGGAATAGTACAATATAATCCAAGGGTCTTTACTATTACGTAAAAGCCCATTGAGGATTTAATATAGTACCTTTGGATATCCTACTATGAATTCCTTATACAAAGATATGGAAGATTCTACGAGGATTTGGATAACAAAACTTGGATTACACAAAAACATAAAAGGAAACACATAAGCACATAATCACATAGTTGTTTAACTTGATTATTAATTTGTTATTAACTTGCTATCGATTGAGAATGGATATGGAAACCAGTCGATGGACTTCAATGTCCTCTGGGATCTATCTGAAAAGATAGGAAGATCTCCCAAAAATTCGATTTTTGTTTTCAAAGAAACGTAATATTCGAATTAAGGAACACAACATTTTTAGGATTTACGGAAATACCCTTAGGTACCCTATTAATGATTTATAGAGGTACTTTGGGTATTCGTTTAGTGTTGTAACTTGCACCTTGTACTTCGTTTCCTTGGGAGAAAACGGGTACTTAGGAATTTTGCGGACAACGCAAGAGATCATAAAATAGAAAAATCTTGGGGGGTAGTTTGCTTTTCAAGGAATACGATTCCTTGATTGTCGGTATTGTAAGGGATATGTTCTTTATACATACAACCTCATAAATACATTGCAATGTAAATAAAAGATTTATTTATAAACAATGATAACAACTGTTTCATGGACCTTGACAACAAAAGAAAATAATACATAAGACGTAATTATTTCTAAAGGGTGTTGTCTTCTAGTCGGTCAGATGCTCATCCCTGTGTTGGATTAGCATTAGCAAGCTTTGGGCAATTTCTTCGGAAATGACCCATCTCGCCACAATTGTAGCAAGAACATGGTGGAAAGCGAGCTTGAGCAGGATTGTTGCCAACTTGATTTGGTGCAACTGCAGCTCGGCAAACTTTTGCTGTGTGACCTTTAAGTCCACAAATTTGGCATTCGCGACACTTCACATTAGCATGATGATGAAGGTTACATTGGTTGCACAAGGGTGAAGTTCCATTGTATGGCTTCCTAGCAGGGGGTTGAGCTGGTTGGTTGGGGACGGCTTGATCATTGTGAGTAACCATGGCGAAGTTCTGAGAAGCCTTTCGCTTCTTTGACTTCTTAGGGGATCCAGTCTGTTCATCCATGGTCTTTGATTCCTCGATTGGTTTCGATTCCACGACCGGTTTCTTGTCACCCTTTCGGAAAAGCTTACGTTTCCTGATCTGAGATTCAGTCAAGGTTGCAGCTAGCTCAATGGCCTGCCTAACCGTAGTGGGGTTACTACAAGTAATAATGTCCTGAACTGAGTCAGGGAGACCATCAATGTATTTTTCGATCGCCTTATCCAAAGGCGTAACCATGGTATGACACAACAGGCTCAGCTCCTCATATCGATCAGTGTAGGCTCGATGTTCACCGCTGTCTTGCTTAAGATCGTCGAATTCCCTTTCTAAGGCCCTGATCTCGTGACGAGGACAGAATTCCTTCATCATCAGTGTTCTAAGTTCTTCCCACGTTTGAGCTAGTGCCACTTCGGCACCCCTATCTCTCACCACACCGTTCCACCACGTCAAAGCTCATTTCTCAAAGACACTAGATGCGAAATCTACCTTTCGCTCGTTTGGACATTGAACATGCCTGAAGGTGCTCTCTAGACTCTCGAACCATTGCAGAAGTGCAGTCCCTCCTTGAGACCCAGAAAACTTTGATGGCTTAGCTGAGTTGAACGTCTTGAAGTTGTAGAGGGCATTATTGTTGTTGAGAGCTTGGTGACATTGAGCAACGATGTTCGGGATTGCAGCAGTCATTTGCTGTGTAATGACAGCTGCCAGCTCTTCAATAGATACCGGATTTTCGCGTCGTGGAGGCATTCTAAAAAGGGGAAACAAGAGAGAAAACAAATGAAATGGCATTGGGTAAGAATAGGATGTTACAATTACCGACCAAAATCATGGGTGATGGTCATTTGTTTGAACCACGAACCAAACAAACGACACACAATGGCTGAATCAAAGCAAATAGATCCTCATAATGTATCGCGAAGACATGCTCGCCTATAAGTGGACACTCACCCCAAGAGTTCCCAGGTAAGAGTGACCGGTCCGATTATGTGGATTTGTACGAACACTCTAGCCTTAGACAGAAAACTCAGGGTACAGGCATTCACTCTTCCAGTTTGCACGTGTTCACACTATTTAGGACCCAAAACTTTGACGAGAGTTTGAAAACTCAAAGGGGTTCAAAACCTTGTAACAGAGGGTTCAAAACCTTACAACTGAGGGTTTAAAACCTAGTAATCAATCATCCTAGAACAGATGATTAGTTTTCAAAGTGGTTTTGAAATTTATGTTCTTGTTGTGGTCGTCGCCTAAGGATAGGTGACGGTATTGTTTTATGACTAAACGCAAATAAACTCGCGTTAGGGTCCTAAGAAGGTTATAGACTAGGTCAAAGCATTACTAATAACCTAATTCCCCATAACCATTGGCTCTGATACCATCTTTTCTGTCACACCCCGACCACGTAGAACAACCAGAAGTGGCGGAAACGTCGGGGAGTGTTGTAACAGAATTAATCGTTTCAAATCCATGGCAATTAAAGTTTCGTTTTATTAATCAAACATGAGAGTTTACATTGTTTTAAACAGGAAACAAAGAGTACATAACATAAATTAACTAGTTCTTGTCTCGTTTTAAGTCACTAAGGCACAGGTCCGCCTAAGTATGTCTTGATAAGTCCTATACATCTTCACCTGAAAACACATGTGAAAATAGGTACGTCAGCATAAAAATGCCTGTGAGATACATAGGTTTTGAGAAAATAGGATTCATGAGTTATGTTTGAGAAAATGTTTAGTCATGAACCTTGTAAATTTGCTTTGTCTTGTAAATCATTTGAAAAACGATAAGATCAGATGATTTGTATAAATAAGAGAATAATGTATGGTTAAATGAATAACCATGTAAGATGAGTTTGTATAAAATAAGTTGTTTGTAAATCAATGTCTTGTGAAAAGTATGTTATTTGTACAAAATGTTATATGTCTCAAACTGAAATGATTCAAATAACGCTACGATATGTAATACCATACAAACACTTATATATAGGAAGTACCAGCGGCGTATCCACCATGCTTGTATCATATTACACATGCCTCGTTACTTAATCACTTACTCAAACCAAACTACCAAAGTAAAATGTTCATGTCTAATGTAAATCATGTAATGTGTATCCAAAATGTAAGCATGTGATGAATAACAAATGTACTAAGTATGCAACAAAAGACATACATAGCATAAAGTGTATTGTATAACAATGTACTAAGTACGCACACAATGGGCATACATAGCATGTAATGTAAGGCAATGTACTAAGTACGCACACAATGGGCATACATAGCATGTAATGTAAGGCAATGTACTAAGTACGCACACAATGGGCATACATAGCATAAAATGTAATGAAATCATGTACTATAAATGTACTAATGAACATAGCAGGTATATGATGTGAAAACATGAAAGTAACAAGTAGGCACATGTGTTCCACCCCAAAACAGTTGGAAAACAGTAAAAGAGGGGTCTATGTACTCACTTGAGTTTGCTCAGAAGTCCTAAGATAACCACCAAGCAATGCTAGAGATCACGGAATCAAACGGCACCTAATATAGGTAACTATGTTAATTAACCGGACCTAAATCGGAGGATCGGATAGAATGAGGGCTTGTAAACCAAATGAGTATGGGGACTCATGTAATATGGTTTAACAAAGCCTACATACTAAAACGGAACCTAACCTAAGTGCTTTCGACCCATTACGACCCGTTTAGGTAGCTTATGCTACTTTAACGCGTCGTTCGCGTGGAACGCGTTCGGAACGCCTAACTAGTCCTATGACAAGTAAAATATGCATTAACATGTCTAATATTGTTATTAAATCAGTTTAGATACCAAAAGTTATGTTACATATGCTTAAAATGAATTTTGGCGTAAAAAGGGCATTTTGGTAATTTACCTAAGGCATATAAACTACGTATCATACAACTACTTAAACGAAGCGACCATAAGGTATAACCTCGGAAGGTTATTCCCTACATACTATGGTCACCTAATGTGTTTGGTCGGATCCTAATGATCGACCAAACGGGTCGGGTTCGAAAGTATAAGCGATTGTTTAGATCGCTTACCTTACGACCCTATACAAGCACTAAACTAAAAGTGATGAGCTAAGCATGTTGAAACATGCTTAACTAAACAAGTTTGGTATCAAAACAAACGGTTTTGATACCTAAGAGTAGTTTGGTTACAAAATACGCAAGAATACGTATTATGGCCGAAACTACGGCTCGTCACTGAGCCTAGATAACGTGGTAATCAGTAAGTATAGTCACTAGGGACCATAACCATCGTGATCACGCTCACGTTATGAAGTTCAAACGAACTTCGCATCGACCATAAGCTGGTCAATGCAGAAAGTCAAACAAAGTTTGACTTTCGGACTCGAAAAGCAATAAAAGAACGAAGGAACACTTACAAAGGGTCCCCGCAAGATTGATAATCCAAGTATTCTCAGGTATGAGGTGATGAAACACCCCAACTTAGAGAAATCTCAGATTTCAAGTGGGTTTGCAATGAAGTGGGTTGGGTATTTATAGTAAAACCAAGACCATTAGGATCGTTTCTTGAAAAACGTGCTTCGATCTAGGCCGTCCAAGTGTTGAAATGTTGTGGTAACTCCATTTGCCCACCACTAGAAATTGACATGTGGCTTTGGCCCTTTGGGGAGTGTTTAAGGGCAGTTAACAGCTGAGAAAAACGAGTTGCTACATCTGGCCCCTGCTTGCGCACCGCAACACTCACATTGTTGAGGTGCGCAAGGACTAGTTTGGCAGATTTACAGTTTTGGTCCCTGTTAGTGTTTTGAGCTATTTCCGACACGTTTAAGTTCCGTTAACCCCATTTCAAAGCTCTAAAATGAAGTTAAAGTATAGGGAACTTAAAATGTGCTAAAAAATATCTCGGATGTCGGTTCGTTCGGCCGTACGGTTACGATGTTCGGTTAATTACGACGGAATGCGCATAAGCGCGAAAAACGATCCAAATGAAGCGACGAATGGATTTTTCTTATGCCAAACACTAAAATAAAATATTTTAGTGCTTACATAAATTTTTGGATGTCCGGATGTATTCAGAACGTAAGTTATGCGCGAAAGTGCAAACTTATGCACTTTTTAACACTTTTAGTCCCTGAATGACCCAGAAGTTTATTTTAGCACACCGAACCCCTCAAAGCCTATTTCTAAGCTATGTAAAGGATATTTAAGGTGTGTTTAACTTATGGTCATGTTCCGGAATGTCTGTTACAGTTCAAATTGGCATACTTTCGCAGTTTGTCAAATTTAGTCCCTATAAGCGAATTAACTTGATTTCGGCATACCAAACCATCCAAAACTTATTTCTAAGTTATGTAAAGGTTATTTAAGGTAGGTTAAGACTATTTCACTATTCCGGAGTGTTCGTTGCATTAAACTGGTTATATCTACGCATCAGCGCGCGTATAACCTTCTAGAAAGCGATTTAGAGCTTGAAATCGAACAAGAGTTGATATGTGCAAACGATACACATATTTTTACAAATCCCAAGTATGAAATACAATATTTCATTGGTTTGGCATTTTTTGGATGGTTGAAGTGACACAGGTGTCACATTAAGTAAGAACGATTTAATAATCAAAACTCACAAAAATACATAAGTTTCTCCGATACTTAGAATTTTCAAATAACTTTGAGATTTCTCGAAAAGTTATCATTTTTTATTATATTGGTGTATTTATATATATATATATGAGTTTATATATGTTTTAAAAACTTTGTGACTTGAACGATTTTATTGGTGACCCTCATCATGTTATAAGCAATATATCTACGATTTGCGCGTCGTAATATATATACTTATTGTGACATAAAATAAATATCGTAACACACATAATCTTGTCAACTATAAACATGTCATCATACACATATTATAACACACTTAACACATTGTAACACATAAAATTTACCCATGAACAGCCCATTATAATGTATGTTGAAAAACACGTATTTTAGCGATTCGGTAACGTTTTTTGGCGCCGGAAGTCACGTATGACTAACCAAACACCAAGTAAACTTAATATAAGTTAAAATACTTATTTTTATATCAAAAATATCAGTTTACTTACTGATCTAAAACAGTTTTATAAAAATCCTCCGAAAAGCCGATTTTTAACCGTTTTACCGCATAGTTTTGCATCAAACGTTACCCTAACCATCCCAAATCGTAATGACTTGATATTTTAACATAACCCATGTTATTTACTGAATAAAATAGTGGTTATACTCATGATAGTGCAGGTCTCACATAAAGCACATAAATCATGCAAATTTCACATATTTGCCACTTTCTAAGCTATATGTACAACATGTAAAGCTATCAAACCTATGATAAAGTCTCATGCTATTATAATATACCAAATAATGTTATTTTTTGTGTTTATAATCTGTTCTAAAACATTTTTGTCATACAATCATTTTTTATCATTTCTTGAGCTTTAAATCAACATGTATTCTTATATACAAGTGTCTAAAGCACACTATCATGTCATCATCATTTCATATGAGTTTAGATGCATCAAACATGTGATTTATTCATGTTTATTTGCTGATGTAATTAAACATTTATCATAGCATGCACAAATCATCAAACACTTGCATTTTTACTATCATTCAAGAACAAGCAACAACTTAAAAATTCTCAAATATGTCTAATAAATTTTTGGCCATTTACATATCAAAATACTAACATTACTTCAAATTTACAACTCATGATTCAATCATTCATTTATATCTCTACGTATTTGCACATAATCTTGTTCATGCAAGCAAACATCTTAAACAAGTATTTACCAAAGATCAAGCTCAAATCTCATACATATATATATATATATATATATATATACGGTTTTAGACACACATATATATTACCATTTATTTTGTATCAAGACCCATTTCTTTTTAGATTTCAAGTTTGTGAAAAATTCCAAGATTCAAGAGAAACTTAAAATCATCAAGAACAACCAAGAATCAAGTGTATGATTTAAACATAAACTTTATACCTTCAAGATTCAAGTAAGTTTTTGGATGAGATTTTGATGATATGGAGCTTGAAATCACTTGAAAGCACCTTGGAAACTCCTTTGGATCTTCACACCAACTTGAATCTAGCTTGGAATGGAGCTTGATCTTCAAGAACAAAGTTGGAAAAATGAAAATGGTGATGGTGATGAGGGTTACGGTTTTGGGGAGAGAGAGAGAGTGGGGGAGATGGAGTGTAAGGGAGTGGAGTGAAGTATGGTGGTGTATATATAGGACAAGATCTCAAATGAATCTCCATAAGATCACATAATATCTTATTGAATCCAAGAAATATCAAATATGATATTGCAAGATCTAGTATGGATTTTGATGGGGGCCACCCCATTGTAACCGTAAATATGAAAAGGCGGGGTAAAGTGTAAGTTTGATGGAAAAAATAGATAAAAACAGGTATTTAACTGGATACCGGGTATTTTATCTAGCGTTTAAATCCCGGTTTATGGCGTTCTAAATTATTTTTATTATTTTATAAAAATAAACTCGCTAAAATATTACTGAAATAAATTTCAGTTGCCGAGACTGGCTGCATTGTCTGCGTTTTGCAGTAGAAGCACTGTGTTACGCAGTAACACGCGGTACGCGCTTAAACTTGAAAAATAACGTTTTTAAGCGTTTTAATTTATTTTTAAACACGAACATGATTAAAAATAAAATTTTAATCATGGCAGAATACTTTTGGGATTTAAATATTATCCGGGCGGTCACCAACGTTCGTTTCGCAGTTTGTCGCAAATAGTTCTAAAGTTCGAATAAACATGTTTTTGCCATACCGAATCCTTCGAAACTTATTTCTAAGTTATGCAAAGGGTATTTAGGGTATGTTTGGCTTATATCACAGTTCCGGAGTGTACGTCGCGTTAAACTGATTATGTTTACGTAACGGTTTACGATTTCACTTCCAGAACAGGTTTGAGAGTTCGGAATTGAACAATGATTGAAAATGTACTAATGTCACAAATAACTAAACAAATATTGAAATTAAAACACCATATTTTATTAAATACAAAGTTGTTCGGAACAGTACAAGGGTTAAAATACACAGATGTCACAGTTTTGATCGAGACGGTGTTGTGACGTGCTTAACAACAGAAACCCCATCTCGAACCAGGGGACCCGATCGGACAGGAATCACCCAAATCTGACCGGTTTATTGGTTCATGACGGTCGTTCTTGGTTAACCCAAAATCGGTCGTCTCTGCGTTAGAAACCAGATCTTGAACCAACACGACACTAAGAATGAGTAGACGGTCGGTACAAGCTCCGATTCTATCGGTCTTGAGTGCTTTGAGTGTAAAAGAGTTGAAAGAAAGTTGGAAAACCATCTTTCAATCCTTTTATTCATGATTATGTGTAGATCTGTGTGAAAATGTTGTTTATTCTTGTGGAAATCCTTCGGATCTGAGTTGTTCTTGGTGGAATGAGGCCAACACTTGAAGTTCATAAGGACTTCATGATGACATCACCCTAGAACACCTCAAATCCATTGATTTCACGGTTAAAAGTTGAGATTCAAAAGATAGAAAGGTGGAGGAGTGCGTGTAGATCAAAGAAGTACAAGATTTGAGTTGAAAAATTACAAGAATCGCGAGGAATCGAGAGAAAAAGGTCCAAAAGCGTGCTGGTCGAGTGAGAGCTGTCACTTCACTGTTCAAGTGATGTGACAAGTGCTATTTATAGGTGAAGTGGAGTGAAGGTGAAGAAGTGCATCGGATCGGATGGCTGTCCGATCGGATGTTGTCCGATCAGATGGCTGTCCGATCGGATGGCCATTAGATCGAAGTGCCATTCGATCAAACGCCTCCGACAAGCTGAGTTTTGGCATTCTGTTTCGATTGTTAAGCATTGCGATAGTTTGGTTACACATTCTCATCCACATTTTCATATATTTATCATAATTAGCCACGCTGGGTCGTATATACATATCCATATTTCAAAGTTGCGATACCATAACCGGGTTTTGTTTCGAATATGCGTTATTTTGCGATGCTTCGCGGTCATCAAGGAGGGTAGAATAGGTCCTCACTCAACGTCATCGTGAACGTTAATGTGTGTGATGCGATGTGCATTTTGAGTAATGAGTTACACTGCGACACATCACGGCTATCAAGGAGGGTAGAATTGGTCCTCACTTAACATCTTCGTGGTTGTCAGTAGGTGCAATGTGATTTGATAGCGATAAAGTACGTGTAATATGCGAAAATACTGTGAAATAACGATGTATGCGATATAGCTACATTATGATCCGAATCTCTGGTGTTAGGCGTAACGAGTATAGCGAGTAGTAACAATGCACGAAAGTGCAGGTTGTTACAAAAAGACAAACCATCATACACAAACACATCCTTACCAAACGAGATGTCAATCCAATCGAATGGCCATCCGATCGGATTGCCATCCGACACTTACCACTTTGCATCGTTTTACGCGCCGCTTATCTTTTATGCTATCGTTAACTGTTCAGGCTAATCTCTCTCAGCGCTCCCTTTAATCCAAGAGAGTGTTTACTTGTTAAACACAATCTGTGAGTATACTCGATCCCTTTTTGTTTTACGCACTTTTGGGTGTTACATACGTTATCTATATTCAAATCACAATTGACACACAACGCAAACACTATTTATACACTAACCGTTATTGCATGCTACGTGTTATTCGACGAATGCTTGTATGTTATGTTAACACAGTGATTGTTGCCTGACACCTTAGCAATGATAGTACTATAGTTTGGACTCAGCACCTGTCGTGGACAGGGGTTGTTAAGGGCTTTACTTCACGTGTCCCAGTGGGGATATGTGTTGCACATTCTACAACTCGTAGTCACGTCTGTGCATATTTCTCTGTCGATAACCTACTTGCCTTCACTTTATACATGTTCATGTTGGTTATGCGTAAACGATTTCGAACTATTATGATACATCAAACTTGTATGCTCACCTTTACACTATGTGTATTGACCTTTATTTTAACGTATGTGACAGGTGTTTAGGATGATATCTGCTAGGATGCTTGCTTTGTGGAATCAAGTTAGGAAGAGTCTAGAAACAAACAAACATTTTATTTAAATCTGAGTCGTCGAAACATTTAGGTGATGTTTGTTTTTTGGCCAGAAGTGCTTCTGGCCACTTATGTCTGCGTCGCGCAGACGTTTGATGTCTGCAGCTTGTTTGTTTTTCGGAAGCACTTCTCACCAAAAAGGTCTTCCCCACCTCTTCCCCAAGCAGACATGTCCCAACCTCTTCTAACCTCTTCCAACTTCTTCTCTCTGCCAAAACACAGACCCGCCCACCCCTGCTCTGCCACCCCCTCCACCCCCAACACCACCCTAAACCCAAACAACAACCTCCAACGGCATCACCGCCGTAAATCCACCGTTCACCTGCACCGTCCAAAATCACTGTACACCTCTCAAAACCGTCCACCACCACTTCACCACTACACCCGCCACCGCTACACCGTCTCCTCCGCCGTACGACCATCCAACTCCGGTCACCCTAACACCCCACCGTCTTTCATCTTTACCAATCACTGTTTCCTCACCACCGTCTCCGCTCACCGGTTAGCCCACCGTCTCCTCCTCCGTTTCACCTCTGCCTTCGGCTAGTTGTAGCCGCCGCCAATAGCTCCGTTACACCACCATCATCTTACTATTCTGATGAAAACCCTTTTGGGGTTCGTGTTCATTCACCCTAGAAATTAATGATTTTGATTGATCTAGATCCTCTGATTCGACCCGATTGTTGTTCGACACAAGAATCAACGGTGAAATTATGGTGGGGTTTTGGTTTTTGAGCAGGTAGAGTATCCATGGTAAATTGGGTGTTTTTAGATCATTGAATGAATGAAACTTGAAGATTGTCTAAAGTGAGAGAGAGGAGACGGCTCTTTTAGGGTTTTGATGTTCGGTGGAGGAGGTGTGTCTTTAATGTGAGAAGAGGTTTTATATATAAAAAAACAAACCCTCTTCTCCTTGCAGACTGCAGACATTTGGTCCACCTCTTCTCCTGCAGATGCCTGCAGATGTGGTCCGCAGACTGCAAACCTTTTTCCGCAGAAAAAACAAACAGCACCTTAGTGTCTTTGAGATTTTATGTCTGTAATAATTATTTTGCTGAATATGTTTTGGTATGGGACTTAACGATAAATATTCGGTAATTATTAGTTGTTATGGATTTCTCCTGGACAATCTGTTTCGCTCAGTGCCGAGCCCCTATGTTTCCGTCATCGGTTGGGGTGTGACATATGAAGTGAACATTGGACATAATTCTATCAATTTTCTTTATAACTCCAATTCCCTTCTTAGGTTTTTGATTCCATGTGTAGTAAACTCTCGTACTGTTGACATCAAAAACTTCCAAATTGTCCACACGTTCTTTAAAATCCCTCATACCATTATTCACTTTTGACGACCCAAACAAGTTATCTTCTAGGTTCAAAGAAGAATTAAAATCCCCTAACATTACCCATGGTTTATCATGGACTAATGCTTTATGGTGCCGTAGACTCTCCCATAAATCCCGTCTATGCTTATAGTAATTATCCGCATAGATAAACGAGCAAAACAGGATTTTGGAATTCCTTTTAAACTTTATTTGAGCATGGATAACTTGACTAGTTTGATCCAACACCATAACATCTACATCCGCTGTGTTCCATCCGAGAATGATTCTAGTACCCTTTGGACAACAATTACCATTTGAAGTCCAATCCCAAGTCCTCCAAATCTTGCTACACACATTTGAGAGATTACTAATATCAACATGTGACTCAATAAATGGCACAAACATGAAGCCGGTTGTCTACAATGACTTGTCGAACCTCTTTTTGTTTTAGAGGGCGGTTCAACCCCCTTATATTCTAGGAAGCTATACTAGACATGGGGAACATTCTCACCGGGAGTGCTTGCCCCCTCAGATTTCTTCCGGTCTCCCACCAAGGATTGGATTGTTTCGTTATACACCTCTTCCAATTCCTCATCATCAGATTTATCACCTTCAGTCTCATGCTTATCATTTTTTGACACAGTACGTTGCATCTCTACTCTAGTACGCCCACTCTTTTCAATCGTATATTCCACATCCCCACCCAACAATTCAAATTTATTGCTAGTCTTGACTTGATTCACCTCTTCCAACGGCACTGCAATTGTCGCTTTTTCCAATTCGTCTATAACATTAATGATTCTTGGCTCATGCTTAGTGTTTTTAGGAACCGACCTATACTCAAACCTCGTCCCTTGTTTCTTCATCGGGAATCCATACTTAGCCTTGTTTTTCTTCTTTACCACCTCATACCCGTCCTCCAACTTTTGATCATCAGCCCTTGTTTGTTTGATTTGCTGATTCGGACATTTCAAGTCTGTATGACCAAACACCTTGCACACGCTGCATCTAGGGGGCTGCCACTCATATTCTACCTTAACCAAATTCTTAGCAAACCCTTCCTCTTCCTCCAAAGGAACAGCCACCATAACATTTTCCTTAAGTTCTTGTTCAGCATTCACTTCAATCAACGCTCTAGCATAGCTGCTCCTACCCCACGAGTCAGCACACATCGTTGCCGTATACGAGTCCAACATTCTCGGTTTACCCACCTTTGTAGCGATCATGCTCAGCCCATCCTCTGAAAACGCCGCTATAGGAACATCATGTAACTTAACCCAAACTGGTATTGATGTTATGTCTTCTTTAACCAGCTTAACAAAAGGTTTCCAAACATTAAGCACAATAGGAAAATTCCTTATTAACCATGGTCCATCCTCCATAACCCTATCCATCCCTTCTTTTGAGTTGAACTTGAAGAAGAAGAACCCGTTCGCATTCATCATAGTCTTAATTATTCCATACCAGTTAAACGTTAAACGTTGACCTCTTGATTAATTATCGGTTACTTTTGTAGGTTTTTTTTTTTTCGTGTCTGATCTTAATTGCATATGCAGAATTGGAGAAATTGAAATATGTGTTGAAGATTGAATTTTTGAAAGTGAATGATGTAAAATTAATGATTTGTGATTACTGTTTGATGTTAAGTTGGAATTTTGGGAGAAGAGAAAGGGAAAAAAAGTTTGGAGACGTGGGTAAAGAGGTGAGATAATCAAACACTCTTTTTATTACACTGCGCAGACATTTGATCCACCTCTTCTCGTGCAGACGTTTGCAGATGTGGTACGCAGACTGCAGACCTTTTGCATCTGAAAAAACAAACACCAATGTATTAAAAATATTATTATTATTAGAATATAAAACGCAGAGAAACCTTACTTAGTATTTAACTTTGTAGCTTTGTTTGTTATTTATTTTTGTAGTTAAATTACGTAGTCAAATTGTTGAAATGAAGGCTAAAGCAAACAAATATGAAACTTGAAGGGCCGGAAAAAAAGTAGGAGGGCATAAGTTGTAAATAATTAGGACGGCATAAGTTATAAATGTCACCGACATTTACGTTTAAGATATATAATAATAATTATGTATTGTTTTACTGTTGGCAATTTTCTTTTTCTTTTTTATTCTTTTCTTTTTCTTTTATTTTACTTGAGAAGTTCTTCTTTTAGTTTTATTTTTACTTTTACTCAAGGAGTTCTTCTTTTATTTGATACATTCTCAAGTTTTGTTTATAACTTAAAGAAAGTTTTACCATACTATAACGTTAAAGTACCCAATCACTGGACACGTGCTATACATTATATTACAATAGGATTGATAAACTAACAAAAATAAGTACCGTGTTAAAGTTTGTTGTCAACGCAACATTGCGCAGTTTTTCTACTAGTTATATCTATCTATATTTAGACGGCAAGAAGTTAGAGTGACTACTCTTGCCGATTGTTGGCTTTGACAAGGTTTGAAATTTTATCTAAAATCACTTGTGGAGAATATTACTATAAACTTTGTTTCCATTACAACGAAAAACAAATTGAATGTTTAAACAAGTATCACCGACTGGGTCATAGCCTCTTATTGGACCTCTTGACATTATACACAAACCTAAACATACATGTAAGAGGCGCATAATTTAATTAATAATTTCTACTATGGTAGTTTGAGAAGATACAATCATCAATCAATCGAATGAATGAGAAAAACATACTGGAATCTAAATACACCTTGTAGACTAAGAAATTAAGCCTAGCCCTTGCTCAAGTAGATTTTGTGCCAAGATTTGGTTTGCAGCTTCCGTTGGATGGAATCCATCCCAAAAGACATATCCTGTTGCATTTGAACATGTACCAATTGACCTTGCATTGCAAAACAAAGAAGTCTCAACTATCCCACTTCCACAACAGCCCCTTCTTGACTCAAAAAAACCTACACGATGGGTTAGCAGCTGTTTAAAGAATACCGCAAGTTTTACAAACAAACAAGCGTACCTACCTAGTAACATCTCACACATATTGGTTTTCACTCATTTCCGATTCTCAAACAAACGTACCCAGTCAATCGTTTAAATGAATCAAACTCGATCGTTTAACCCAAAGTATTGATTAATATGGATGGTAACATTATATCTTTCTAGTCAGAAACGACAATAATGTGTTACTGATGGTCAAATATAATAAAATGTTACCATTATCGCTAGGCTTTGTGATTAGATTAAGAAGAGGATGATAGATATCAAAGACCACAAGCTTTAGGTCCGGATAATTGGCTACTAGATCTTGAGACGTATCGTTTAGCTTGTTGTTAAACATCACGGCATCCTTGTTTATCCTATGTACACACTCATTTTTTCCGGAACCAAATACCGTGATGGATCCTGGCAAACATCCCACTGGTGGTAACGTTGTTACTCCGATCCTCCTTACTCCTAATTCATAAAGGTTCTACAGAATACAAATTAACTGGTTATCATCTAATAATTTTCAGCAAGAAGATATGATGCAAGGTTGGTTACCTACCTCTACAAAGGTGTAGTATGATGTCAAAAGAATGTGTGCAATCTTGGAAGGTGTATATAGTTTCTTCAAAGCCGGATTGATGTAGTAGTTCTGGAGGAAATCACTGGTTCCTGCACTTAAAATGTGAATTCCACTGGAAAATATGGCCGTTGCTCTCTCGTTTCCGACCATACCAACCACTTGGTTTTGCCACTCCTGGTAATACAATAGCTGCCTTGGTAAAGATATCGCTTTCTGCAACAAACCAAACGTGGGGTAATTACATCAGACAACCAAAGTCTACGTAAAGTGGGCCTGAATACTTGGGTTATTGAGCTGTGTTTTACGGTCATGATTATCTCCCAGTTTTACTGGTTACTATACAGATCCGAAAATCTGCATGTCAAGTTAAAAGGCATACAAGCACCAACGGTGAATATAGATCCTGCGTCCGCTGACCAATATGGTTTTTAATTAATAATAATACAATACAGTTAAAGAGAAGAAGAAGCGTTACTTACGTATAGTCTTGCTGTCTGGTGTGCATAACCAGAACCTGCAGAGGCAAAGTTGGCGCCGCCTAGGAGAAGTGATACGTTGGATGTACTCAGATAAGGTGGTGGATATGTTTCAAATCCTATGTATTCAGCTGGTAATAAGGAATAAAAAATAAGAAGACTCTATGCTTTTAAGTAGTTAAACAAAAGACAATGAATAATAAATAAATAAATAGTGTACCAATGTAATCTGCTGCCAATTTTCCATTGCAAAACCTGCCGGTAGGTTTATGAGCTTCGAAATCTCTTCCATAAGGAAGGAAGTTTGCTCTAAACAAAGTTTTGAGATGATTATTGTTTCCAGTGTCCATTACCGAGTCACCGAAGATACATATGGCCGGAACAAGAGGATCACCATTGATGAAGGAGACCACAACAGAAAATATAAAAACTAGAATTAAAAACCCATGCCCAAAATACTTCATTTTTCTTTCCCACAATTTGTCCAGTCCTAAACCAATATGCCAAAATGCTTGATTCATTTCTATAGCATGAAAATAACAAATCAAAAGAGTGATGATGAAAGTAAATTCCGATTTTTGCAACACCTTCCTTAACTACAACTACTACTACCAAGATTGGAAAATTCTCACCTTCTACGGCCGCCGTTGACACGGTCTTTCCAGAGCAAGTGGTCCGGATCATATAGATATATATATATAGTTGAAGGTTAACAATCTAATGCAAGATACAGCAAAATGAAAAGTACAACACTCTTTTCCTCACTTTTACTTCTCTCCAACGCTCGAGAATCAACGTTTGTGGGCTAGTAGAAAAGGTTGATTTATATAGGCCACAATGTAGAACCGTAAGTTCCTATGTCGAATTTAGGTTATGTTATATATTCCGGTTCATTTAGGTGATGTTTGTTTTTTAAGAGGTAAAATGTATGTAGTAGTCTGGTAAACCATATTTGCAGATATCTATAGAAGAAGAGGTGGATCAAACCTTTGCAATCTCTGCAAGAAAAAGACTGTTTGTTTTTAATGTATGCAGACTTCTAAAATAAACTAGTGGTGGTGTACGGACAGTAGTGGTGGTGCTGGACAGGGATGGTGGTGGGTGGTGGGTAGTGGACGGTGGTGGTGGTGGTGATGAATGGTAGTGGGTGGTGGACGGTGGTGGGTGGTGGTGGTGATGGACGGTGGTGGGTGGTGAACGGTAGTGGTGAATGGTGGTGGTGGTGGTGATGGACGGTGGTGGTGGGTGGTGGTGTTTAACCCTCTGCAGATCTAAAAAGATCTTAGAAGTGGTTGGGCCAAGTCTGCACCAAGAAGAGTTCGCGCAGACGTTTTTTAATGAAACGTCTTCGTAAAAACAAACAGTCTGCGCGGCGCAAATAGAAGAGCCTGCGCAGAGCTTTTCAGAAAAAACAAACAACACCTTAGTGAAATTGGTCAATTAGAAAGCATAAAAGTAGAGACAAATTTTCCCTTTAATAAAAAAATAAGGGTAAGTTATACTTTTCGTTTTGTATCAGCAATGGATAACATTTAACTTCAATAATTACAGTCATAGTCCTTTATTTGTAAACTCATTACACCTTACGTCCTTATCACTAACCTGATTAAATTTTTCAGTTAACAATAGCATGTGCCTTGCACATGACGATATGTTAGTCATTTTACCTATTAAATTAACAATATATATATAAAACATAAACATAAACCTAAAGTCTCTCTTTCAACATCCTCTCCCTATCCCCCCTGTAACCTAAAGTCTCACCACCGTCACACCAGCCATAGTCCGGCCACCGCTACAGCCACCACCATGTAACCTAAAGTTTCACCACCGACACTCCAGCCACCACCCAGCCACCACTCAGCCACTACCATGGTGGCCACCAAAACGCCTCACAAGTTACCACCACCATTCCGGCCGCCACCTAAATGCCTCACAATCACCACTTCGACCATCGACACTGGGATCACCATCACCACCACTTCAACCCATGAAACCTACCTCAGATCTGAAACCCTTGTAGATCTAGGAAATTAGACCTAAACCTGCCTCATATCTATCTGAAACCCTTCAGATTCAAAACGATGACCTAAACCTCGTCAGTTTGTCTAATGGTGGTAAAAAAATGACAGCCCAAGGCTAGGCCTATCAGATTCATTAATAAATTTTTATGGTACCTTCAGTGTGATTGTGTTACCCAAGTGTTGGTTGCTGAAAAAAGGTTGTTATTTTTTAGATTTATTGTTCTCAAAGAACCCAAAGTATTTATATCATCTCATAATCAAGTATTTGTATGAGTTGATTGAAAGGTTTTAGATATTAGAATTGATGCTGCAGTGCTTAGAGAGAGAGAGAGAGAGAGAGTAGGGTGGGCATTGGTAACATAGTGGTGGTTTCAGATGGTGGTGGTTTTAGGCGGTGGCGGTGATGGTGTGACAACATTGAGATGGTGATGGTAGTGACGGTTTGGTATTTGAACGAGAGAGAAAGAGAGAGAGGCTGTTGAGAGAGACATTTGGTTTTTGTATAAATAAATGAATAAAATTACAAGGTATAAAAAGACATAAATGCCCTCACATGAGGTGCACATGATATAACTTAACTGGAAAATTTAACCAGGTTAGTGCTAAAGGACATAATGTGTGATGGGTTTTCCAAATAAAGATCTGTGACTGTAATTATTGAAGTTAAAGGTCATCCATTGCAATCCGATACAAATATAAAGGACGAAAAATGTATTTATCTTTTATTTTCTAACCAACAAATTTTCTAACCATCATGGACTGAATCAGAATTGGAAAAAGAACAACAATTTTTGGACAAGTAATCTTAGATTTTGAAAAATTCAATTATGAGGTATAATTGAAAGAATTGGTAATTTTGTATTGTTTTTGGGCATCATCTTGTATTTGGGCATAACATAATTATGTGCTTTCCTGCTTTCATAAATTGTTTTGTCTTTGTGAAATTGAATTTTGAGTAAACTGGCAAAATGGTATGAGGTTCGTTTTTGCTACTTTAGTCCAAAACTTAAACCTTTTGAATCCGGGTATCTGTGGTTTCAATTTTGTTGTCATTTTCAAACAAAAGCAAAATCTGGTCAGATTTTTCAGTTAACATCCAACTTTTTGTCCTTTTCCTCTCTTTTAATGAAAGGCAAAATGGTCAATTTTTTTTAATTTGTTATAATAAAATGTTAAAATACCATTTTGCCCTTCATTAAAAGGGAGGAAAAAGACAAAAAAAAAAAAAAAAAAAACCGGATGCTAACTCAAAAATCTGACCAGATTTTGATTTTGGATTAAAATGACAACAAAATTGAAACCACATGGACCCAGATTCAAAACTTTTGAGTTTTGAACTAAAGTGAGAAAAGCGACCAAATCTCATGAACCATTTTGGCAGTTTATTCTTGAATTTTTATTGGATCTTTTATGAAGTTTTCTCTGTAATTTTTTGCCCGTACAGAAATCTTTAAACACATATATATTGGTAAAAAAAACTAAGTTGATGGAAGAAAAAATATATTGATATGATTGAATAAAAACATAAAAATATATATAAAAGATTAATAAAAAAATATAAAAAAACACCAGTTTAGTAAATACTTTTTAACGAACACTATTTTGGTAAATATTTTTCTCACCAACCAATACTGTGTAAAAAATTCGACATTCTGATATAAAATTTGTTAAAAACAAAAATATATTCAAAATAAAGTTTTTTTATATGTCGCAAGCTACAGCGAATACATGTGGCATAATCGTACCACAACGGATCAAGCTAACCAACCAATTATCACCTGTATAGGTGTTGGTGTTATCGAAACTGGATGACGCCGTAACGGAACAAAACGACAACGACTGAACATCGGTACTGGTATCGATATTGTTTATTGTTTATGCTCTACGTAAAAAAACATGTCGCTATTCTTATGAGCATATTACGACTTTATTTACTGGGTTACTTCATATACAACATATGTGTTGTTTAGTCTTTGCAAATAATTTTTTTTTCTTAATGTTAATACACATAGTTTTTTTTATCAAACCCAACAGAACTAATACTGCTCGAACAACACGTTACGGGTCCATTATTTATTTTTATGACATTCATTTCGAAACGAGTTGGTTTCGATATTTTTCCCTTCGCAGAGGAAATCCTACTAGTTAATTTATGTCACGTTCTAGTCATCAATTTGTTAGACCATAAAGTTACTTGATGTTCTTGTATATAAACTCGAGGTTCTGTAGTTTGTTACAAACGTCTTAAAGAAAGGCCCATACTAATAGCTCCAAACAAAACAACTTTATTATATATAGCAGTTAACCACTACAAGTTAAACTTAATTTGGCAATTCCGTTTTTGGCAGTAGCTTTTTTTTATATACAAAACCCATTGCTGTTATTTTTTTTGCAAATTGAATACAATAATCCAAAATATTACTCAGTGGCCGGTATTAATAGTTTTTTTTTTGTTTTTGTTTTTGCAAATTGAATATTAATAATCCAAAATATTACTCAGTGGTCGGTATTAATATATATCGGTAAGGGTCTACATATTTACACACCTCATTGCCTATTTCCACACCCTTCAAGACGCCTCGTATAGAGCTATACGAGGCGTATATGTTTACTTTTCCGACCAGCTTCTGCACCAGTTACATCAGTCACATCAGTCACCTCAGACGGAGAGTCTAGTCCTGTACGAGGAAGGGATACGAGGGGCATAAGACGCCTCGTATAGGCCTATACGAGGCGTCTTAGAGACTGATTTGACTACATGACTGACATGTGACTTAAAGCTATACGGGGTGTCTAGAGCTATACGAGGCGTCTATTTCTCACATAAAGTGCAACATACAGTGTATTCTTTGTCCACCCCCGAGCATTCAACATTTCATTCTGATTCTGCTTCTGCTTCTTCTTCTTCTTCTTCTTCTTTCATTCTGCTTTGCATTTGTGTTCTTATCATCCCGAAGTGTTGAAATGTCATCATACTGGGACGACAACTATGTCTTCGGACAGTATTCTAGCGACAACTGGGTGCCCGAAAGCGATCCGGTAACAGTTATTAGCTTAAATGTTTTAATTAGTTGTTGTTTTAGTTTATTATTTACTAATGATGATACGGTTCTTTATTTTGGAGTAGTCTTGCGTTCCCGATTCTAATGAGCAAGAGGAGGTTGTGTCTAGTATACAAGGAGAACAAAATAGACCGTTTCTAGATTTGAACAAGCATCCCCCCGTTGATGAAACAGCCCCTGTAGATGACTCATACCATGCTGGTCAACCAAGTTATCCGACGCAACAAGGGTATCCGGATTATAGATACGGGTGTGAATTGTAACACCTGTGTCATTTCAACCATCAAACAAATGCCAAACCAATGAAATATTGTATTTCATACTTTGGACTTGTATAAATATGTGTATCTTTTGCACATATCAACTCTTGTTCGATTTCAAACTCTAAATCGCTTTCTGGAAGGTTATACGCGCACTAATGCGTAAATATAACCAGTTTAATGCAACAAACACTCCGGAATAGTGAAATAGGTTTAACATACCTTAAATAACCTTTACATAACTTAGATATAAGTTTTGGAAGGTTTGATGTGGGGAAATCAAAGTTATATCGCTTACAGGAACTAAAGTTGACAGACTGCGAAAGTATGCCAATTTGAACTGTAACAGACATTCCGGAACATGACCATAAGTTAAACATACCATAAATATCCTTTACATAGCTTAGAAATAGGCTTTGAGGGGTTCGGTGTGCTAAAATAAACTTTTGGGTCATTCAGGGACTAAAAGTGTCAAAAAGTGCACAAGTTTGCATTTTCGCGCATAACTTACGTTCTGAATACATCCGGACATCCAAAAAATTTATGTAAGCACTAAAACATTTTATTTTAGTGTTCGGCATAAGAAAAATCCATGCGTCGCGTCATTTGGATCAGTTTTGCACTTTCGGGACCAGATTCGATGTATTAGCCGTTGTTTAATTCACAACCACACATTCTAACAATGCTTAGTCAGCGGATAAGGATGGAATTTAGGCACCATGACCTTGCAACACATGTATGGATGGAATTTAAACACCTAAACACCATGACTTTGCAACACATGTATGGATGGAATTTAAACACCTAAACACCATAACTTTGCAACACATGTACGGATGGGATTAAGGCACGTTTTCCATGAAACGATCTTAACGGTTCGGGTATTCCTATAAATACCCATCCACCCCCATTGCTAAAATCACTAGAACTTTGATTTGAGAAACTCTAAGTTGAAACTATTGTTTCATACCTGAGATTTTTGAATCGAGGTTAGCATTCGGGGACCCTTCGTAAGTATTCTTTCGTTCTTTTCCTTATTTTATTGCTTTTCGAGTCAGAAAGTCAAACTTTGTTTGACTTTCAGCGTTGACCAGTAATGGTCAATGCGAAGTTCGTTTGAACTTCGCAACGTGAGTGTAATCACGTTGGTCATAGTCCCTTGGGACTATGCCCACTGATTACCACGTTGTCTAGGGTCGTAGGGTAAGCGATCTAATGAATCGCTTATACCTCGAACCCGACCCATTTGGTCGATCATTAGGATCCGACCAAACACATTAGGTGACCATAGTAGGTAGGGAATAACCTTCCGAGGTTATACCCTATGGTCGCATCGTTTAAGTAGTTGTATGATAGGTAGTTTATATGCCTTAGTTAAATTACCAGAATACCCTTTTCATGTATAATTGGTAATTAAGCATATGTAACCTAAACCTTTGTCACATAACTGATTATGTAATATGTTTAGGCATATAACACTTGTCATAGGGCTAGTTAGGCGGTCCGAACGCGTTTCACGCGAACGACGCGTTAAAGTAGCATAAGCTACCTAAACGGGTCGTAATGGGTCGTAGACACTTAGGTTAAGTTGCATTTAGTATGTAGGCTTTGATTAACCATATCACATGAGTTCCTACACTCATTTGGTTTACAAACCCTCATGCTACCCAGTCTTCCGATTTAGGTCCGGTTTATTAATGTAGTTACCTATATTAGGTGCCGTTAGATATCCGCGATCTCTAGCATTGTTTAGTTGTTACTCAAGGACTACTGAGCAATCTCAGGTGAGTACATAGACCCCTCTTTTACTGTTTTTCCAAACTGTTTTGGGGTGGAACATATGTGCCTACTTGTTACTTTCCTGCTTTCCTGTTTTCACATCATATACTGCTATGTTCGTTAGTACATTATAGTACATGATTTCATTACATTTCATGCTATGTATTGCCATTGTGTGCATTACTTAGTACATCGTTTTACATGACATTTCGACATAGACATTTTAACATGATTGACATTTGATCATGTATTTCCCACAAAACATAACTTTGATTTAAACCAAGTTTTACTTCAATACTTTGTTTTTGTGCATATGGTTTAGTTGAGACATTTCACTTGCCATACATGGATATTTGACATAGACATTTGACATGGATATTTGACATAGACATTTGACATGGATATTTGACATAGACATTTGACATGGATATTTGACATAGACATTTTGACATGATTTACATCTTGACATGAATACTTTGACATATTATTCAATACATTTGACAATTGATTTAAACATAGACATTTTACAGTGTTTGGTTTGGTTTGATTAAGTGATTAAGTAACGATGTGTGTGTAATATGATACAAGCATGGTGGATACGCCGCTGGTACTTCCTATATATAAGTGTTTGTATGATATTACATATCGTAGCGTTATTTGAATCATTTCAGTTTGATACATATAACATTTTATACAAATAACATACTTTTCACAAGACATTGTTTTACAAACAACTTATCTTATACAAACACATTTTTACATGGTTATTCATTTAACCATACATTATTCACTTATTTATACATATCATCTGAACTCATTGTTTTTCAAATGATTTACAAGACAAAGCAAATAACAAGGTTCATGACTAAACATTTTCTCAAACATAAGTCATGAATCCTATTTTCACAAAACCTATGTATCTCACAGGCATTTTTATGCTGACGTACCTATTTTCACATGTGTTTTTCAGGAGCTGTTGCATAAGATGATCAAGATACACATAGGCAGACTTGGGCTTTAGTGACAATAAAAGATGCAAGACTAGTTAATTATGTTGTATTTCCTTGTTTGTTAAGACATTGTAACACTTTTAATCAATAAAACGAAACTTCAATTGCCATGGATTTGAAACAATTAATTCTGTTACAACACTCCCCGATATTTCCGCCACGTTTTGTATGTTCCACGTGGTCGGGGTGTGACAGAAAAGATGGTATCAGAGCCAATGGTTATAGGGAATTAGGTTATTAGTAAAGCTTTGACCTAGTCTATAATCTTCTTAGGACCCTAACGCGAGTTTACTTGCGTTTAGTCATAAAACAATACAGTCACCTATCCTTAGGCGACAATCACAACAAGAACATAAATTTCAAAACCGCTTTGAAAACTAATCATCTGTTCTAGGATGATTGATTACTAGGTTTTGAACCCTCTATTATAAGGTTTTGAACTCTCTATTATATGGTTTTGAACCCCTTTGAGTTTTCAAAACTCTCGTCAAGGTTTTGGGTTTTTAATAATGTGAACACGTGCAAACTAGAAGGGTGAATGCCTGTATTCTGGGTTTTCTGTCTAGGCAAGCACTTCGTATACATCTCATCAGACGCGAGACCAGTTGTGCTTACCTGGGAATTCTTGGGATGAGTGTTCACTTATAGGCGAGCATGTCTTCGCGATACATTATATTGACCTGCTTACTTTGATTAGTCACCATCTCATTTGTTTGCCTTTGGTAACAAACAAATGGTCACAATCTTCATGAGTTGTCATTTTCTTTTGACTATCTTTCGCTTGTTTCCTCCTATGCCTTTCGTTATCTTCAATATGCTTCTTCATCGCAACAACAATGTCCGAACCAGGTGCTGCAATTACCCAGCGAATAGGCGTCGTACTCCAGAGGACCGTTGACTTAGCTATCACCATGACTCGCCTCAGGGATGAAGCTGTATAAGGGAACTGCTCCTTGGTGCAATCAATGCCATCGTCATTATTCAAATCAAATACCTTGTTTCAAATGTACCCACGGTGGACGATGGAGACATTTGGTTAACATGTGCCGCTTTGTAATCTAAAGCAAAGCTGTTACAAATCCTGCTGCTGCTCAACCTTCAAACTCTGCTTCATATGTCGCTTGGCATATCTGGCGCCTCAACCTCATGAACTTTCTACCTTGTGTATCGACGTAAGCACGCCTAGTGCAAGGTGTCGGAACACTCTCGTTACACAAACTCCAAAATCCATGTAGGATCTTTCTATCCTCATAATTAGATCCTTGTGGATGGGTATCATTCATCGGAGTCCTTAAATTGAATTCTTTGTATGATTCAATACGTACATCACAATTCAATAGGGACAAAGCCGAATTTCTTTTAAAGATTATCCTATCCTTATAGATAGATTCTTGAAATAATTAAAGTGCCAAATGAAATCCACGAATTGGATTCCTGGTGTGCTTTAAGTATCCGCGTCCAAAGATAACAAATTAAAGATCTAGATAAACAATTTTGTGGTTATGTGACTATGTGTTTATGCATCTTGTCTTTCCTTTTAAGCATTTTGTGTTTTTGTATACTCTGGATATTCGTTATCCGAATCCTCATAGAATCTTTCTTATCTTCATATGAAGGATTCATAGTAGGATATTCAAAAAGGTACTATCTTAAATCCTTAATGGACTTCTACGTTGTAGTTAAGTCCCTTGGATTATAAAGTACTATTCCAAAGTTTAAGGGCAACATGTGATGATAAGTTAAATACATCCTACGTCGATGTAGTTAAATATTCCCCGTAGGTAATTTAGTTAAAGAGATCCTACGTCGATCTAAGTTAAATAGATTGGTTCGACAATCTAGTTAAATACATCCTACGTCGGTGTAGTAGTTAAAGAGATCCTACGTCGATCTAAGTTAAATAGATTGGTTCGACAATCTAGTTAAATACATCCTACGTCGGTGTAGTAGTTAAAGAGATCCTACGTCGATCTAAGTTAAATAGATTGGTTCGACAATCTAGTTAAATACATCCTACGTCGGTGTAGTAGTTAAAGAGATCCTACGTCGATCTAAGTTAAATAGATTGGTTCGACAATCTAGTTAAATGTATCATGTGTTTATGTAGTTAGATAGACCCTCGTGAGGTCTAGTTCAAGAGATTATTCGTTTAATTTTTCCCCATACGCATTATGAAATAAACTGTGCGGACTGTGCAAGGAACTACGTAATTATGGAGGCCTACATAATTATGGAGTTCAGTGCATAGGAACCACAGGAAGTTTTGTCATGTGTTAAGACCAACAGTGGCAAGAGTAATGATACGGGAGAAGTCTTGGACTTTGACCAATGTCATTTATTCTCACACTACCCAATTCTGATTTCAAGCACACACAAGTTTCCTATGATAATTCTTCACGGGAACTGTTCTCCTGTCTATAGTTCAAAACTCCATGTTTTGTTACTACAATGACTTCAATTTGAGGGTTGACATCTTTGCTAAGAATCCTAACATGGCCCAGAGTTTTACTTAAGGGCTCAATGGATTTGTCTGAAGGCAAAACCGTCACAGCTGTCTCCACAAGTTTCCTCTAAAACTAAATTTCGGGACGAAATTTCCTAAAGTAGGGGAGACTGTAACACCTGTGTCATTTCAACCATCAAACAAATGCCAAACCAATGAAATATTGTATTTCATACTTTGGACTTGTATAAATATGTGTATCTTTTGCACATATCAACTCTTGTTCGATTTCAAACTCTAAATCGCTTTCTGGAAGGTTATACGCGCACTAATGCGTAAATATAACCAGTTTAATGCAACAAACACTCCGGAATAGTGAAATAGGTTTAACATACCTTAAATAACCTTTACATAACTTAGATATAAGTTTTGGAAGGTTTGATGTGGGGAAATCAAAGTTATATCGCTTACAGGGACTAAAGTTGACAGACTGCGAAAGTATGCCAATTTGAACTGTAACAGACATTCCGGAACATGACCATAAGTTAAACATACCATAAATATCCTTTACATAGCTTAGAAATAGGCTTTGAGGGGTTCGGTGTGCTAAAATAAACTTTTGGGTCATTCAGGGACTAAAAGTGTCAAAAAGTGCACAAGTTTGCATTTTCGCGCATAACTTACGTTCTGAATACATCCGGACATCCAAAAAATTTATGTAAGCACTAAAACATTTTATTTTAGTGTTCGGCATAAGAAAAATCCATGCGTCGCGTCATTTGGATCAGTTTTGCACTTTCGGGACCAGATTCGATGTATTAGCCGTTGTTTAATTCACAACCACACATTCTAACAATGCTTAGTCAGCGGATAAGGATGGAATTTAGGCACCATGACCTTGCAACACATGTATGGATGGAATTTAAACACCTAAACACCATGACTTTGCAACACATGTATGGATGGAATTTAAACACCTAAACACCATAACTTTGCAACACATGTACGGATGGGATTAAGGCACGTTTTCCATGAAACGATCTTAACGGTTCGGGTATTCCTATAAATACCCATCCACCCCCATTGCTAAAATCACTAGAACTTTGATTTGAGAAACTCTAAGTTGAAACTATTGTTTCATACCTGAGATTTTTGAATCGAGGTTAGCATTCGGGGACCCTTCGTAAGTATTCTTTCGTTCTTTTCCTTATTTTATTGCTTTTCGAGTCAGAAAGTCAAACTTTGTTTGACTTTCAGCGTTGACCAGTAATGGTCAATGCGAAGTTCGTTTGAACTTCGCAACGTGAGTGTAATCACGTTGGTCATAGTCCCTTGGGACTATGCCCACTGATTACCACGTTGTCTAGGGTCGTAGGGTAAGCGATCTAATGAATCGCTTATACCTCGAACCCGACCCATTTGGTCGATCATTAGGATCCGACCAAACACATTAGGTGACCATAGTAGGTAGGGAATAACCTTCCGAGGTTATACCCTATGGTCGCATCGTTTAAGTAGTTGTATGATAGGTAGTTTATATGCCTTAGTTAAATTACCAGAATACCCTTTTCATGTATAATTGGTAATTAAGCATATGTAACCTAAACCTTTATCACATAACTGATTATGTAATATGTTTAGGCATATAACACTTGTCATAGGGCTAGTTAGGCGGTCCGAACGCGTTTCACGCGAACGACGCGTTAAAGTAGCATAAGCTACCTAAACGGGTCGTAATGGGTCGTAGACACTTAGGTTAAGTTGCATTTAGTATGTAGGCTTTGATTAACCATATCACATGAGTTCCTACACTCATTTGGTTTACAAACCCTCATGCTACCCAGTCTTCCGATTTAGGTCCGGTTTATTAATGTAGTTACCTATATTAGGTGCCGTTAGATATCCGCGATCTCTAGCATTGTTTAGTTGTTACTCAAGGACTACTGAGCAATCTCAGGTGAGTACATAGACCCCTCTTTTACTGTTTTTCCAAACTGTTTTGGGGTGGAACACATGTGCCTACTTGTTACTTTCCTGCTTTCCTGTTTTCACATCATATACTGCTATGTTCGTTAGTACATTATAGTACATGATTTCATTACATTTCATGCTATGTATTGCCATTGTGTGCATTACTTAGTACATCGTTTTACATGACATTTCGACATAGACATTTTAACATGATTGACATTTGATCATGTATTTCCCACAAAACATAACTTTGATTTAAACCAAGTTTTACTTCAATACTTTGTTTTTGTGCATATGGTTTAGTTGAGACATTTCACTTGCCATACATGGATATTTGACATAGACATTTGACATGGATATTTGACATAGACATTTGACATGGATATTTGACATAGACATTTGACATGGATATTTGACATAGACATTTTGACATGATTTACATCTTGACATGAATACTTTGACATATTATTCAATACATTTGACAATTGATTTAAACATAGACATTTTACAGTGTTTGGTTTGGTTTGATTAAGTGATTAAGTAACGATGTGTGTGTAATATGATACAAGCATGGTGGATACGCCGCTGGTACTTCCTATATATAAGTGTTTGTATGATATTACATATCGTAGCGTTATTTGAATCATTTCAGTTTGATACATATAACATTTTATACAAATAACATACTTTTCACAAGACATTGTTTTACAAACAACTTATCTTATACAAACACATTTTTACATGGTTATTCATTTAACCATACATTATTCACTTATTTATACATATCATCTGAACTCATTGTTTTTCAAATGATTTACAAGACAAAGCAAATAACAAGGTTCATGACTAAACATTTTCTCAAACATAAGTCATGAATCCTATTTTCACAAAACCTATGTATCTCACAGGCATTTTTATGCTGACGTACCTATTTTCACATGTGTTTTTCAGGAGCTGTTGCATAAGATGATCAAGATACACATAGGCAGACTTGGGCTTTAGTGACAATAAAAGATGCAAGACTAGTTAATTATGTTGTATTTCCTTGTTTGTTAAGACATTGTAACACTTTTAATCAATAAAACGAAACTTCAATTGCCATGGATTTGAAACAATTAATTCTGTTACAACACTCCCCGATATTTCCACCACGTTTTGTATGTTCCACGTGGTCGGGGTGTGACATGAATATTCTCACGGAGGAGACGGTGGATACGGAGGAAACGGTGGATACGGTGGATACGGAGGAGACAGTGGATACGGAGGAGACGGTGGATACGGAGGATATGGTGGATATGGTAGATATGGTGGTGAGACACCTCCCATCCAGGCCAGTCCGTACTTAAAAACGCAGGTATTAATTACTATTTTTTTATTATTTTTTTTATTATTTATTATTTATTATTTATTGTTATTATTATTTTTATTATTATTAATATTATTAGTATTATTATTGTTATTATTATTATTTATTATTATTATTAATATTATTATTATTTATTATTTATTTAATATTATTATTATTATTTATTTATTATTATTATTATTTATTATTATTTATTATTATTAATATTAATATTATTATTATTATTTATTTATTTATTTATTAAAATTATTTATTATTATTGTCGATGTTACAGGTTTTCAACTCTTTAGATGAACTAAAGAATCGGATACAAGAAATAGCAAACGCGGATGGTTTCGTTATTGTCACCCGTCGATCAAAGAAAACTGGGGGAAGAATCGGGAGGGTATGGCTTGAATGTGATCGTGGTGGTGAGCACCAGACTACAGCAACACTTAGAAAAGCCAGAAGCAAAAAAACTGGTTGCCCGTTTTACCTGCTGGCTGTGCGAAACCACCCGTATGAAACCTGGGAGATTAAAGACGGAAAAATTGAACATAACCACGAACTTTGTGAGGACCTGTCGGCCCACGCGTTTGTGCGAAGGTTTACTCCAAGCGAAATGAAACTGATCGAGCAGCTGACAGCTCAAAACATGGAGTCGCGCAAAATATTTCAAACGATAAGGAAGCAGGACCCCGACAGGTTTCATGTTCAGAAAGACGTTCAAAACGTTGTGGCGAAGATTAGAGCCGAACAAAGACAAGGATTGACACCCATGCAGTCACTAGAAAACATACTGATAAACAACGACTTTATTTACGAGACACGGGAGGAACCCGGAACATAGATCGTAACAGAGATCTTCTTTCTTCATCGGGACTCGAGATGCATGTGGCGTGCATTCCCCCACGTCATGTTGATCGATGCGACGTACAAGACAAACATATACAATATGCCCTTTATCCAGATTGTTGGTATGACGCCTACCAACAAATCGTTTATTATTGCGCATGCCGTTGTTAGTAAAGAACGGGGTGATAACTTTGTGTGGGTGCTTTAGAGGGTCAAGTCAATGTTGGATGAATGCATGGAGCCACGTGTGATTTTAACAGATAGAGACCTAGCCCTTATGGGCGCATGTGCTAAAGTATTTCCAGACGCCTCCAGGCTTCTTTGCAGGTGGCACATACAACAGAATGTTATGAAGAACTGCAAGGGTGCCTTCACAGACGAAGACTGGAAGAAATTTTTGTCATTCTGGGGGACATTGATTGAGTCTCCATCCATACCCATCTACGAGTACCACTTGCGCAACATGCAAAAACGACTTGTGGAGTGCAAACGTTCTAGTAAGTTTTTATAATAACATACGACTCACCTATGCAAATTTTATTAAATTATTTTTACTTTTTAGGAGTCTTCAAATACGTGTACGATAACTGGCTAAAAAAAACTATAAGGAGATGTTCGTCTTTGCGTGGACTGATAAGAGGCGCAACTTTGGTAATTGTACCACAAACAGAGTTGAGAGCCAACACGCCAACTTAAAGAGATACGTCCTAGATAGGAGCTCTCTGGATCGTGTAGTTGGTTGTGTCCATGATATAGTTGAGACACAGTTCGGTGAAATAAGGAAGACTTTTCGAGATAGCATCGAAAAAAAATGCCCACCACAAACACCCGTTGTTTCAAAACCTACTTGGAAAAGTATCCCATACAGCCCTTGACTTGTTGAGGGGAGAGGCAATTAGGAAGTTAGATGTCTTGGAGCGCTTTCATTCATCATGTGGTTGCCAAATGTGGCACAGTTGTGGGTTGCCCTGTGCTTGTAGGATAGAAAAGTACATGCTTGAAGGTAATAATTGTTAAACGTACAACACTTGTGTGATATATTTCCGTTAATCATGTGACTTAAACAATGTTGTTTTTAACCGTGCAGAGCGTCCGATTCAACTCGAAGACATAGACGTCTTCTGGCGGAAACTTAACTTCCAAAGTTGTAAATTGATAGACGATGATGTGGACGTGGTCGAAGAGCTAAATATTGTTAGACAACAATTAGAGTCGCACCCCCCAGCTCAGCAAAAAAGCCTGATGTCAAAGATTAAAGCGGTGTTGACTCCAAAGAAATCTACCAAGAAACCACCGGTTGTCCAATAAAATACTCGTGGCCGACCAACAACAAAGCAGGTACAACAAAGGTTGGACGAGGCCTCTCGTATAGATGAAGAATTGAGGAGAAGCTCATTCGGTGATGCAAACACGTGCTTTGAAGGTTCCCGACAAAGTAAGTACGATAAACCTCGCCACAGCTCGTACGTTTCGTCACGGGCCTCTCAACAGTCGGTTATAAGGTCCCAAAAACCCAAAGCGAGCCTAAGCCGTTCAAAGAGTTCTAAGAAGAAAGAGACACGAGATGCTCATGGTTTTCCTTTAATCATTGGGGACGAGTACGTGGGAATCATCAAACAGTTTAAGTATGACATTCCGCCAGTGTTCCATCCGTATGTCTCGTGCATACGAGATGTGATGCCAGACGGTCATTGTGGGTTTCGGTCTGTGGCTGTGGGCTTAGGTATGGATCAGAGTTCATGGGGGCTCATTCGAAGGGACCTTGTCCAAGAAATGGATCAGAACGAATCGATCTGGTTCCCAATATTTGATGCATGGGCTGAAGGTTATTTTTACACGCATCGTTAGGGCCTAATTTGGGATTCAGTGTCCGGTTGTGGGGGGGATCACTGGATGGACTTCCCCTTTGCAGGACTTCTTATTGCACAAACGTACGGTATCGGGGTGCACCTGTTAACGACAACCATGGGTGCGAGTTCCACTTTCTTCCCGATACTAAGTCCTCCGGCTAATCAACAACCATTATTCATAACGCTTACGCATGTTAACGAGAACCACTTCATACATGTTAAGCTGGAAGGGATTATCCAATGCCACCAGCACACGGGCTATGGTTGACCCACCGAAGACCCCATACGGAACAATGGGAAGATATGTACTTGCCACGACTAGAATGGTATACATCGATAATGAATCCTCCGCCAAGATCAAACCCCAGTCTTAATTACATCGACAGTGATATGGAAGAATGATTTTTGTAATTAATAGTATTTTTTTATTAATTCCTATAATTTTCTACAATTTCTTTAATTTTTTTATAATTTCTATCATTTTTCTATAATTAGAATTGATTAAAACAGGTTAATAACATTTTAATAAAAAAATTAAACATATGCGCCTCGTATAGAGCTTGACGTGTCGTATATGATTGATCAAAAGACCATTTTGCCCCTGGTTTGCCCCCATTCTAGGCTTATATCAGGGGCTAAAAGGTCATTCTACCAACCCCAGACGCCTCGTATAGATCTATACGAGGCGTCTACTTGAGCGGGTTTTTGAAAATTTGAATTTTGAATATTTGAAAATCAAAATTTGAATTTTTTGAATAAGGACGATTCGTATAGATCTATACGCGGCGTCAATAGTGTCGGCAACAATTCTTTTTTTTAAATTTGAATTTTGAAAATATTTTATGTTAATTACTAATATACCCCTGAAAGTCCCCAGTATAGGCCTTTAACAGGGGCATAAAGGTAATTTACAATCCCAGACGTCGCGTATAAATCTATACGTGTCGTCTATTAAGGCGGCAACTTTTAAAGTTTTTGTTTTTTAATTATTAAAAAAAGGTTTATTAAATGACCATTTTGCCCCTGTAAAGCCCCCAGTATAGGCTTTAGTCAGGGGCAAAATGGTAATTAACCATTCCAGAAATATCTTTTTGGATTGGTTAATTACCATTTTGCCCCTAAATAATGCCTATACTGGGGGCTTAACAGGGGCAAAATGGTCATTTAATAAAAAGGCAAGACGACACGTATAGATCTATACGAGGCGTCTATGCCTCGTATAAGGCTGGGGGGGCCTAGACGAGGCAGGTTATCACCCCAAACAAAAAAACAAAAACACAGACGGAGAATACACCTCTATACGCCTCGGATTCGTATTTCGACTGTACTTTCAAAGATTTGAAGCATCACTGGTACGTATTTCATCCCGTAGTTTAGTATTTTTGCCTCGTTTTTGCCTTTAGACCGTAGGTTTGCCCTGAAATTTGGTTTTTGTTGGGTTTGGGGGTTTGAACATGAGGTTGAAGATGAACCAGGAAGAACATGACGCCGAGTATAGCCCTATACGAGGGCTATACGAGGCTTTGCAATTTTTTTTTGTTATTATTATTGTTTTTATTATTATTATTATTATTATTATTATTATTATTATTATTATTATTGTTGTTGTTGTTGTTGTTAATATTATTATTATTATTGTTAATATTATTATTATTATTGTTATTGTTATTATTATTTATTTATTAGTATTATTATTATTATTTATTAATTATTATTATTATTAGTATTATTATTGTTATTATTATTATTATTTATTATTATTATTTATTATTATTATTGTTAATATTATTATTATTATTATTGTTATTATTATTTATTTATTAGTATTATTATTGTTATTATTATTATTTATTAATTATTATTATTATTAGTATAATTGTTATTGTTATTATTATTATTATTATTATTATTTATTAATTATTATTATTATTCGGATTTATTTATTATTGTTTTTATTATTATTATTATTATTTATTAGTATTATTATTGTTATCATTATTATTATTATTATTCGGATTTATTTATTATTGTTTTTATACGTATACGTTATTTACCTGCAGATTGATTATGGAGGGCGATGACATTCAGTTAGAGCTTGATGGGGCACCGCCGGGGGGTCAGCCGGCTCAGCAGGCTCAGCCGGTTCAGCAGGGTCAGCCGGTTCAGGAGGGTCCACGACGGAGACGGCAGCCGGCTCTGGATACGCTGCAGGGTTGTCCGTATCTAGAGTTTCCCGACGGCACCGATGCCGCCCGCCATTGCCAGAAGCTTAGGAGGATGCACATTGGATCGCATGCATCGATCGACTGGGATGCGATGGAGCAGCTTGCTGAGACGGCTAGAGTGCGTCGGTTTATACCTCTCGATTCGCCGTGGCATCGTCTTTTTGATTTGGCGCACACGCCGACCTACAGGGAGCTGCTGGTCGAGTTCCTTTCGTCATTCACATTTCACCCTCCTGGGGTCCCAGTGCCGCTTCCGTACCCAGATGCTCCCCCTCCGCCTGAGATTTCTTTCAGGCTCGCTGGCATTTTGCGTACGATGACGCTAGCAGACTTTGCGGTGAATTCTGGTTTATACATGCAAGGGGAGATCGAGACTGAGGTTTACACAGCGGGGCTAGTGGTGCTTGACAAACCCACTCTTGTAGGGTTTTGGCAGGTGATTGCGGGGGCAAATCATTGGGAGCACGATAAGTCGAAGGGGAGGGTGTCGTTTGTTATGGACCCACTGTACAGGTACATACGTTTATTACGACAATTATTGTGATTATGTGCATTGTTTATTAATCTCTGTTTCTGTATTTCGCTAACACTATCTGCAGGTATCTGCACCATTTGCTCGCTACTTCTATTTCAGTTCGCGGCTACAGCCGTGAGTGGTGTACGACCACAGATCTTTTTTTCCTTTATTGTTTATTGTATAGGAGGCCGTGCGCGCTAGCACACGGTCTAGCCTAGTACTACGCCTCCGCCCATCACCGGTAGGAGCGCGGATTTTTGTATGGCGGGGCGTACGTGACCGTCATTGCCCGTTCATTTGGCCTCGTACTGCACGAGGACCCACATCTACGGACGCCGCCAGTCATGCCGACGCGGATGGGCATGCAGTCGCTATGGGGGATGAGGGTAATCAGGAGGTTCCCCGTTGGCCCGCGGTTTAAAAACCGCGACGGGGGCATATGGACAGAGGAGCCCCTACCAGAGCACTTCGATCCCGTTTATCCTCCTGCAGATCCTGCTGATGCAGTGCCCGTGGAGGAGCCTCCGCAGGATGTAGACGGTGCAGCGGTGCCACAGCCACCGCCACCTGCCGGGGCGCCTCAGTTTCCACGTCACGCTATTCCAGGTCATGCCCCAGGAGCTGCGCTACATCCGGATGTACGAGCCGAGCTTGACAGGCTTAACAATTTGGTAGGTTGGCTGGTACGGTGTGAGCAGGATAGACGAGAGAGAGAGGGATGGCCCCCGATACCGCTTCCACCGGCTCGAGCACCACATCAGCAGCAGCAGCCGTAGCAGCAACATCCAGATTCGGATTCGGATTTGGATGCATAGACCTGTTGTTGTTTTTAGTTTTATTATGGATGTACAAACTTATTTTATATATTTTTGTTATGGATGTACAAAGTAATCTTATATATGTCATATTTATGTTTGTTTTCAGTTATTCGGTTACCTAATGATTGTTGTCTTAAATTGAGATAATACGGAAACAAAATATGTTTTGAATATAATACGGAAACAATATATCCCCTGAATATAATACGGAAACAATATTTGAACGAGATAAAATTTTAATCGGAAGAATAATATTTAAAAAAGTAAAATGTTAAAAACATTATAATATTTAATCGATATAATATATTTAAAGAGCCGATTTTTAAAATAGTTGATTTTAAAAAAAAAAAACTTTTTTTAAAACCAAAAAAATTTTCAACCATAAAACACATCTTCAAAAACTATCAAAAAAATCATACCAAAACCCACCAAAACACCCCTCATTTCAGCCAAAAAAAAACCCAAGACTAGACGCCTCGTATAGGTCTGTACCCTTCGTATAGGGTTCCTTAAACTTTTTGCCTGACACCCTCTGAGACCCCCTTGAATTAAGTGCTTAGACGCCTCGTATAGGCCTATACGAGGCGTCTAGGGCATAAAAAGTGTGGAAATAGGCGCAGAGGGTGTCCAAATAGATCCAGCCATCGGTAAAGTGATTAATGACACCATCAACTTTCATTTTCGCAATCTCAGCTAAACGAAAAGAGTAACTTGGTTCGCTCATAACTTTCATGTATGTTGTTTCATAGCAATTAACAACATTTTGATTGATGTAAAAACTAATAAATTACTCTTATACTATCTACAATACCAAACCCCCACGAACCTTATGTGACACCCTCAAATTCCACAAGCGGAGTATCACCGCAGGAGGCGTGACTGACCAGAATCCAGCCACCAATCGTATTGAACCATAAATAATTAAGTAAATAAAAGTCCAAACCAAACAATATAATTGGTGTCAAACAATTTAACAAGTTCAAGTTATCAGTGGAAGCATAAAGTTCAAAACCCAAAACATAAGTTTAAAAGTTCGTAAGTTTAACATGGAACTCAACAGTCCATGTCCCACAACGATCCCGTCCTCCTGTGCAAGCTCCATCTAAGCACCTAACGACCTGCAAGGCATATAGTAACGAATCAACAACAAAGTTGAGCGAGTTCATAGATGGGTGTTCGTTTTAAGTTGTTTCAAAAACATAAGTTTCTTTTAGCTGGCTTAGTTGCCGTGGGGGTTACCCCGTAGTTCAAAACAAAATCATTCTTTTCCTTTTTCTCTGGCTCCCAGCCGTGGGGGACTGGGGGCTACCCCATGAATATCCCACTAGACCCGTTACCATATCGACTACTGACTGAAGTAAGTTGGGTGCCCTAAGTCAATGTCTATCATCATTGACGTGCCCAGATTCATTAGTCCACTCCCGTTCTCTGCGGCACGGTGTGAGGCTTGTCAAACCTAATAGCGCTATTTAACTAATGACCCGTTCGCCATTGGCCCGGCGATTAAGTCGATATAAAAATGAGGGACTTAATGATAGAGTTTTTGTCTAGTGTAAATGTTGCCACCCATTAGTTAAGAGGGTAGAGGTACGTGTCCCATACAAGGAGATCACGCAGGTTCCAATGTTGTCACCCTTCATTTAAGAGGGTGGAGGTACGTATTCTACCCAAGAAGAATACGCAGGTTTCCTATCAATCAATTACCCATTCCCAACCACCGGGAATCCCATGCCTTGTAGAAGTCTGAACTCACCTTAGATTAGCTCGGCAGATAAACAAAAAGGTCACTTGAGCTATTTGTGGTCAACCACGTCCTAACATGGTTACCATACAAGTCAGGTCTAGGTTCAAGTAGCGCACGTAAGTTTATACATAAACTAACAAGTTACAAACACATAACGATCATGGCATACACATAGAACATGTTAAACAATATCAGACAGATACACATAAAGCCCAAACTTGTGTGATCCATGTGATTTGGGCCGATGCAGATGTGCGAGCCCAAACACATTGTGTGATTCACTTATAAAGCCCATATGAATACCCGGCCCAACATGTTGTGCGATCAACACAACCTTGTGCGATCCAACATACACCCGGACCAATCCATTAGGAAACCCAACAACTTATGCGGCCCATATAATCTTGTGTGATTCATCATACATTATGCGATTGGGGTTTGGGCTTTACGGCCCAATAACATAGCATAGCTTAAACATTTGTGTGGCCCAAGGCATTGTGCGATCAGCACAGTCTTGTGCGATCCACTACGCCTTGTGCGATCATGCATAACTAGGTTGTACTGTGAGCTTAAACAGTTGCACCAAGCTTGTGCGACTGTCTTATGCGACCAGTCCCTTGTGCGATCAGATCAGATCTTGTGCGATCTGACCTTGTGCGATCAAGGGTGGGCCTAGTGCGATTAGTTATCTAATCCCTAGAATTATGCAATCAGTTACAACAATTTGACAGTTTCCTTTTATTTAATCCCATTAACAATTAACAGTTTTCCAATTATTCCTTTAATCGATCAAATCAAGGGATTTCCATTATTTCTTATGAAGCCTAACTAACCATTAACAACTAGTTCAGAACAACAGTCAGTAACATCCAAATACATTAATTCAGATCATTCAAAATAACGATTTCACATACTAGGATGCAACCTAAGTCATGAACATCAACAATCGACCAACATGTAATCAAGATCGCATCCCTTTAACACGTATTCGGTCCTAAGTTATCATGAATCATTACATAAACCATCAACTAAAACAGTTCCATCGCACAATATATATTGAGACCGAACCCTATTTCCAAAGCAAGCATCAAGACTTCCATCAACATAACTACTAACATGTAATCCCATTTTCATGTATAATCACAACATCGATTAACATTCAAACAAACTATAACGAAACACTAACCGTTTGGAGGGTGAAACAGGATCGTCCCGAACAAGGAGATCTTTGAGGAAGAGGAGATGTTGTCGTCGGTTTCGAGAGGAGAGACACAGAGTATAGGGTTTGTAGGTGTTGTGTGTTTTGAGGATTATGGGTATTATACCATACACTCCTTGATGTTATTCGAAATAAGGGAGTAGGCCGAACCCTACATGGGCTGCCCCTTTGGGTCAATCATTTAAACAAGAGTGTGGGCCGAGAGGATGTTGTGCGATTGGATTTATGGTGTGCGGCCCAAAGAGGGTTTGTGCGATCGAATTCCTATTGTGCGATTACATTATATATACATATATTACACACAATCACATAATACAAACATAACATTTCATTGAAATCGATCATAACAATTAGGGTTCTTCAACTTGAACATAATCAAACCTCAAATTTTTGCTTAGATCTGTTAGCATTAGTGTAGATGCATGTTATAGGAAGTAAATCAACTTGAATTGTTTGTAGATTTGCCCGATTTCAAACAAAAACCTCAAACCCTTGTTTTTGAACCGAAAAAGATAAAATTGATGGGGTAAACGGTTTGTTTTTGGAAAAAAAAGGCATTTGGGGTTTCATTTTCGGGGAAAACTGCCCCTACTCAACTAAAAATTTTCAAGTTTTCGGGACTGGGTCAAAAAATTGGATTTTTGGGAAACAGACGCCTAAGCACGGGGTCGTGCTCAGCGAGCACGGGGGCGTGTCCAGCTAATTTCTGGCAAACATGGGTCATGATCAGCTGACTGTTTTCAGTTTTCTTCGAAAATTCTACTGTTTCATGCTAATTGTTTGGTGTTTTCTTTCAGGTGGCCAAGAAGTTTACTAGGTTCAACCCGAATGAGTGGGCTGCTCAAGCACGGTTTGAGATTCTCAAGACAAGGCCCGATGAAAACCCCCCGACAAGTTTGCTTGGATACTCTAGAAGCAGTAGGCCAAATCGACCGCTTCAACAACATTGTTACTGGTCCACTAAGATCAGCTCTTTGCACTCGGCTCCACTCCGTGCACGAGTATAACGTGGAATTTTATAGCACGTTTTCCTTCAAGGCAAAAGCGGAGCCGTTTGAAAATGAGGGGGTGGAATTTCGTTGTGTAGGGGAAAAGTTCTCAATATCGATCACACAATTTGGGGCTATCGTTGGGTTATATGATGAGGCAGATGCTAGAGATGAGAACACTGGTGGTCTTCTTAAACTCCCACAAGACCAACGTCAAACAGCATGGGCTCAGATTGGGGAAGGACACTATAACCCGAGCCAGACCAAGAGCACACAGTTGCGGGACCCTCTCTACCGCTACATCCATAGGGTCCTCAGCTACTCCCTCTGCCAGAGACATGACAGTGGTGGTGTTGTAGGCTTGCGTGATCTGATGGTCCTACACTACATTCACAACCATGTGCTCTCAATGTTCCACACCTGCTACTTCGCAACATGCACTTGAACCAACTTGCAACTACCGCGACCCCTATCCTTTTTGGAGGGTGGATCTACCTCCTCTTCAAGCATTTTGTGCAAAGGATGCCAAGGTCCTTCCAGAAGGGCCCATGGTCGGGAAAAGTGGACCTTGTCATATGTCGCTCCATGAATATAATCAACGAAGCAGATGACGGGACGGTCAGATTTCAGACGGTTCAAGGGCATGTGTGGAACCCTCGAGAAGCTCTCATCGTTCACGCTCCACAAATCCGTCCTCCTCCCCAATACCAGTATCAGCATCATAGTGATCCGAGCCAATCCTCCTCTCAAGGAGGTGGTTGTTCTAGTTTCCAAAGTTTACATGATCTTTTGCAGGAAAACCTCATGTGCACTCGCAACACCTACAATATGGCAAGCAACACGTACACCCGGGTCGGAGTTATAAAAAGGAACATCTCTGACATGCAGGATGACATCAGCAACATCCGAGAGTACATGGCGGGCCAAGGAGGAGATGACGAGGACGACAACATGGATTGAGATGGAGGCGTTGGAGGTGATGTAACATGGTTGAAGGTCTTAACAGGTTAACCCATTTTCTCTCACAAACAATTTCATGGCCTGCGTGCCATTGTTGAATAATTTACTTTTCCGTTAACACTTTTAGTTTCCTGCATTTTTCTTTTTTTAGCTTGTGTTGTGGATGTTGAAGTTATGGTAAAGTAGGATGTTGGTTCTTTTGTTTGGTGTGGTATTTTGAAGTAAAACATGTACCTACGAGGCTTGGAAGAACTAAGTATTAGTGTTTCTATAAGCCTGGAAAGCAGAACTGAAAGCCGAAACCTGTTTTCAATGATTGCAGATTGTCAACACGGGGTCGTGTCCAGCCGACACGCCCCCGTGTCCATCGCCCAGTACCTGCTGTTTGTTTAATTTATGCCCAACACGGGGTCGTGTTCACCAGGCACGCCCCCGTGTCCACCCTCTGTAAGTTTTCGTTACTGGCAGTCTGACCACGGGGCTGTGCTCACTCAGCACGGGGTCGTGTCCAGATGCCCAGTAACATCAAAACCTTGTTTTAAACACATTTTTACACATTCAATCAACCTAAAAACTTATTTTTGGGACACGTTGAGGACAATGTGTAATTTAAGTGTGGGGGGATGCTAAAACCTTGAATTTTGCAAGTCCTAAATAACAAGCCTTACACAAAACTCTATTGGAACCGCTAATCACCCCAATTTTTTTTCAAAAAAAAAACTTTTCATTTTTTTTACTTGTCTTGGTTTAATTTGGGAATAACAAGTTCTAAAAATGTTATATTTTTACAAATATACAACCGATAGCGTCGTGATAAAAAGAACCAACATAAGAAAATTATGAAACGGCATGACAAATCTAGTTAAAATTTGATTATATATACTTGATCACATTATAAACTCATTCCCACAAAAAGTGAGTTTTGAGCCTTTATTGAGCATACAAATATACATCTTTAAATTAAATGCTAATTTTTCGTTTCTTGTGTGAACAACCGCTTGGTTTCTTACAACTCTATAACTTGCCATGACGATACATTTCCGGCCCTTACCAACTTAAACCCAAGTAAGTAAATGATGGAGGCATTAGGACTAACCCCTTTTTCTTTTCAACACCATTATTTTTCATTTTTTTTATCACCTACCCAAAATCCCCCTAGTTAACCCCTTTGAGCCTAAACCTTTTCGTTTCTAAACCCACAAAACAAACACCCTTTACCCACCAAAACCCTTTTTTTTTGTTTTTAAACCCTTTATTTTAGTAAAAAGATCGATCTTCATGTGACATTCCTTGAAAAAATAATAAAAAAAATAAAAAATAAAAAATTTGAGGTATAGCAATAAACAAATAAGTTCCTCAAAGAAACTTTGTTTGAAAATGTTTTGTTTGAATAAAAGTCACAAAAACAAAAAGTTTTACGACGACCGACGCTTTTTACGCTTTTAGCTCTTTTTACTAGCCACTAACCCAAAACCACCTACCTTTAACCCAAGCCTAACCCTTCCCCAAGTCCTCTTGATATTTACAAAGGTTTATAGTTAAAAAGGAGGAGGATTGATTGCTTGGCAAGCATATGGTAGAAGTAAGTTCCATGCTGGTTTCGAGTGTTTCACAAAAATACATCTTCGGCCGAGTGTTGAGTGATCTCCCGTGAGGTATGTGAACTTGTATATAAATGAAATTTTAAAGAGGCATGTTATGCCCAAATAAGTAATTTCTCTTATGAAACGTTCTAAATAAATCAAAACGAATAGGATTGTAAATAACATAAAAATAAAACCTAATAAAAGATCTTGGATTCCCGAGACTCAAGACAAGCCCAAAACTTCTCTTCTACCCATTCCATTTGGGAGTGTAAGCCACATTATAAAGAGTTTTGCTTGAGGACAAGCAAAGATTCAGGTGTAGGAGTATTTGATGTGTATAAAATGCAACATATAAATTACACCAATCGAGGCATAAAACTAACCCTTTTTTAGTAGTAATGTTGGAAAAAGTGTGCTTTTGTCTTCCTTTTGTATTTTCAAAACTAAATGAGCGTAAATGAACAAAAGGAAAAAATATGCAGCAAAATCTAACATAAATACAAGAAAAGGAATAAACGTGGCATGCCCGACCCCTCGACAGCATCTTCCCAAGCAAAAACAAGAAAACAGAAGGGTGACCACGACCATGTGCCCAGCGGACATGGGGGCGTGGCCAAGTGTCTGCAGAAAAGACAAAGTTGTAGAAGCTTCTATTCCCAGCACGGGGGTGTGCCCAGCTCAACACGGGCCGTGGTCAACGCTAAGATTCGCAGAATCCAAGCAAATCTTGATAGTACAGATACGCTTCTGCACACGGTGCCGTGCCCAGCGGACACGGGGGCGTGTGGAGCTAATGCAGACAAATGCAATTAATGAAGAAAGAGAAAGAGGATGGACACGAGGCCGTGTCCGGGCTTCTGTGCAGGCTATAAATAGAGGTACTTCAAAGGCATCCCTTGGCAAACCACCTCTCTCCCACTTCACCCACACTCCACCACCACTACAACCCACATCCACCACCATCATCCATCATAGAGTGTGTGTAGTAGTCTCGGGATCCAAGATTGATAGTAAGAGTTCTTGACAATCAAAGGTCATGTTTGCCTAAGTCTCTTACATCGCTTGGTGAAGACAAGCATTTAGTGTAATACTTTTGATTTTTAATCTTTTCGCACTTTTTATTTGGTTTTGTATTAATGACTTTAATAACTAGTTTCTTATGTGACAACTAGCACAAAACCGGTAATTTCCGTACAGTTTAATTAATTTAATATCTGCAATTATGTGCTTAAATGTCAACATTGTCTGATTACATGCTATACTTGTGAATTCATGCACGTTTTATACTTCAAATATTGCTTTATGCATTACTTTTAGCGTTGCGTCAGAAAGACTAGTAAACTCACCGGTAAGACATACTGTGTCAGCAGTTCTACAGAAATCAGTCAGATAATAGAATCAGGGCCTAGGAATAGGTCCAACATCTAAAATACATTAAAACCCAAGTGTGGATACAAGGGTTAACATATAAACTTTCCGGAAGCAAAACTATGCACTAAAAGACACCCGAAACGCACTTTAAATGCAGAATTCAGCATAAATCAGCACAATTCAGCTATAATCAGCTTTTAAACACATTAATGTCATGTAGAATTTATGTTTTATTGTCCAAAATAACTTACAAAGTGTCGGGAATTAAAACAGCCATAAAAAGTGCTTCATACTTAGTGAAACTGCGCAATTCAGCACTTTAACAAACCGTAAAGAATCGAACAACCGGACAATAACCGGGACATCAAAATTTGACTAGAAATAATGTTTTTATGATATTAAACTAGTATTGATGCTAGAACACTTTAAAAATCATAAAAACACCTAAACACACTTAAACTAACTTAAACTCCCTCGTTTGCACCTTAAACCCTCAACTTCCCAAATTTTACACTTTACCCCCCCCCCCCCCTTTCACCATGGCCGGCCCCTATGGGCCCCACTTCACTTTTGATTTGTTTATTCTTCTTGTCCCCTTAATCTTACACCAAAAATCTTTAAAGAGATCATGTTGTTGAAATATTATTTTATAATGACCCTAAGTAACTAACATTGTCCATCATTCCTCAAAACCTTCATCTTCTTCCCCTTTCTTCCTCTAACTCTAGGCTCAAACACACCCACTTACCATCACCATTTTCACTTCACTTCCTAGCAATCCAAGGTGATTTAGAGGTGTATGGAGACTATCTAGGAAGGTGTAAGGTGCTAGAAGTGGAAGGACCTCACTTTGGAGCTTTTAACCACTTGATTTCTTCCTTGTTCATCATCTTTATTCTTGTGCCACTTCCCTAGCCATTAGAGCTAGTTGTAAGCTTCTTGATCACTAAAATAATTAATGTTTATGTTATGTACAAGTTTCACCATCTAAACAACTTAACTTCTAATGTTAAAAATGAAAAGATCTAACATATTTATGAAGAAATCAAGTGATTACATGAATTTTTAGTGTATGTAATGAAGTTGTTGATGTTATATCTAGTGTTTATGTTTAGATCTAGTATGTTAAAGCCTGGATCTAACAAGTTTAAGCATGGATCTTGAAGGATCCATGGTTAAACTTGAAGGTGAACATATGAAGCATAATGTGAACTTGAAATATGAATTTTTTATGCATAAACTTGTAATCTTGAAGTAATAAAGTGTGTGTAGAACTAATTTTTGAAACTAAATCTCATGAAAAGTTTGTTAAAAGTTTAACACGAAGCTTGTTTTTGAAAGATCTAAGGTTATTAAGCATGGATCTTGAAAGATCCATGGTTAACCATGATGTTAAAAATAATGATCTTTCTAATAAATATAAAAGTGGTTTTAGAACATGATTTACAAACTTTAGATATCATTAAACTCATGGATGAGTTGGTTAATGAAATAAAGTTTCATAAAAGTTTGTTAAAATACACAAGAACACTTATTTTTGGAAAAAACATCGTATGTAAAGTGTAGATCTAAAAGACTACACATTTTTAACAAGAAACAAGTTCACCATGATGTTTCATATGGAAAAATTAGTGTATGTTGTTGATGATTATTGTTGGAAAATTGTTTTGGTGTTGAAAAGAAAATAAACACATGTTTTGAAAACATGGGAAACCTCCATTAATTTTTAGGGGAAACCATGTCAAAATTTTTATAAAATTTTGACACTTAGAAAAATATGAGTTTTGGTGAAACTTATTCCCTAAAAATCCACCTAAAAATATTTACCAAGGTTTCCCTAATTTTTGTGTAAATTACAAGTCGAGAAATGGTTACTTCTTCAAGTTAAAATTTAGAGTTAATTACATAGTTAGTCCCTGTGGTTTGCACAAAGTAACATACTTAGGTACTAATAGTTTAAAATAACATTCTAGGGTATTAACTTTTCATTTTGTAACGTTTGGGGGTATTAAGCTTATTTGTAGGCTTAAAATCACATTCTGTTAGTACCTAAGTATGTTATTTTGTGCAAACCACAGGGACTACCTATGTTACTACCTTAGAAGTTAATACCTCCAAACGTTACAAAATGAAAAGTTAATACCCTAGAATGTGATTTTAAACTATTAGTACCTAAGTATGTTATTTTGTGCAAACCACAGGGACTAACTATGTAATTAACTCTAAAATTTATATTAAGTATGTATATTTTTAGGGAAAATATATATATTTAGTGATCACCAAATTTTGTGCTAAGTGTATATTATGTGTATTATATATATTAGTGTATTAGGAACTTGAAAAATATACTAAATACTCCCAAGGAGTATGAATACAAAAATACACATACAAATACATGAGAATACATAAGTATACAAGTATACAAAATACCTCACAAAGAAGCACATGGGCAAATACAAGAAAATACATTTAAGAACATATATTTCTTAACATATTATTGAATTTGGACACTTTGGGCTTAAAAATATATTTTTGAAAAAATATATAACCTATACCAAGTATTGGAATTTATACAAAAATCGGGTGGATAACAAGAATAACCATATATATATATATATATATATATATATATATATATTTTATAACATGACAAAATATATAAATATTTCATACAAGTCTTAAAAATATATTATTTTTAAGAAATATAATTCCGGAAAGTAATAAAAATCAAAGTATTGATTTTTGGTGAAAAATACAAAATACACAAGTATTTACATAAAATACAAAGTATACTTTCCTAAGTATACTTGTAGAATAATATTGAAGATATTATTTCACAAAATACTTATATTTATTTTTGGGAAAATAATATAAGTAACATACATAGTTAAAAATATAAATTATTTTTAACAACAAAGAACATATACATAAACAAAAGATGGTGACTTGTGCTTGTGTAATACAAGTCCAGTGACTAACATTAATAGAACACGTATAGGTCACGACGCTACCGGTGAAGTTTACGATGCAGGAAACGCAAAGTTGTGAGTTCTTGTCCCATTTTTAAACTTTTACTTGTTTTCTAAACTTGGGGAAAATACATGTGTTATGGTATGTTTAATACAAAAACTAAGGAATGATACTTTAGATCATGTCACGAATAGGGTGCCATAAGCACCATTAATCAGTTACATACCAAGACCGCGGAACAAAAGGTTAGATCTAATGGGTTTCAGGCAACCACACTCTTGGCCACTCTTTTACCAAGCAGTGCTTTTGTGTCTCTAGTCGTGAATCGACAACTAAAAATGCCTATGGTTTGGATGCTTCCTATGTCGTTACACATGTTAATGGCCTAGCTAACCATTAGCGATCTCGTATTCCTTATATTTACAGAAATAATTATTTCATACAAATACATACCATGTTTTCCATAACGAATGCTTAAATGTTTTCACAAATCTGCATGAATTCACACCAACATTATGTTGACGATTTTCCAAAACTCACATGTATATCAGGTAACTAAAGTGGATGTATGTGCGGTCTTACTCTTGCTCCTGGATGTCGTTTATGATTTTAGCTATGTTGTGTCAAGACTCCTGTGCCTATTTTGTGGGATTTGGTTATTATATTCCATCCTATGTGGTGATATAAGAATCAAAGCCATGATGTTCGTCTTTTAAATAAAGTTGCAAACTTTTCGAACAATTATTAGTCGTGTGAAGTAAACACTTATCCTAAACTATGTTTTGAATGTTTATTATCAATGGCATTTGGAGATATTTTATGAGCATGTAGTATGTTTACCATTCGTATGCAATGAGAACCTTTCAGGATCACACCTCGTGCTTCCGCTTTAGAAAGGGGTGTGACATCTTATGTTGAAGGTGAAACTTCCTTATCATTTGTCCGTGGTGTCTTGGCATTATTTTACTGTCTATATAAAATAAAAGATTTTCACCATTCATATCCCTACGGCCTATATAGAGATATGTTGGCTACCTGGTCGGGGGTTAAGGGAATAGTTTGGTAAGGTTCTTGCCTTGTTCAGTGTATAGATCCTGCACCTGGGTCAAGCTTACTAGGACCTCCTTCAATACCCACTGGTATTGGATGGCGGGGGTGCTAATGGCTTGATCCCCTCATATGTAAACTACTATTAATACATTAACCCGGCTACTTGGGATTGTATCCCTGCTGACTCAAACCACTTAGCCGAGGTAAACGCACCTTCAAAAGAGGGGCCTACCACATTACGCATTAATAACTTAATTAATTATCTTTCAATATTCCGACCTTTTAGGATTGTATCCTTGCTGACTCAAACTACTGGGTTGAGGGTAACGTCACCTTCAAAATAGGGGCCTACTACTATAACTAAGATAATCTCTTAAAAAGTGCAAAAGTGCTGAAATCATCAAAGGTTACACTAAAGGCAAGTCAGATCCAAGTGATTCATCTTTTCTATTTGTTTTTATTTTATTTTATTTTTCAACATTTTTAGTTTTTATTTTCATGTTTAAAACCTTTTCTAAAATTTTGATTTGATTAGACGTTGAGGATAAACGGGTACTAAAAGCTCTTGTGTCTTTGGACGACCTCGATATCTTACCAACGCTATACTACGCTCACGATGGGTGCACTTGCCCATATGTGTGTTTAGTGTTAGTAGAATATCGTGTTTTATAAATTTAAAACTTGACTAAAGTGTTAAAAAGGGCTTAAAAGATAACTAAAAACATATCACGCTACACACGCATCAGTGGATATCGCAAGAATCTACGTATCATTTCCCACATGTCCTGTTAAAACATTAGAAAAAATATAAATAACTAAACAAAAATCAAGTGCATCATTAAACATTTTTTTGAGAAAAAATATATATGACAAAACTCAAATCAAGTGCATCATTTAAACAATATTTTGTGAAGGATGATATTAGTTTATGATGATTATAAAAACAATATTATTATTGTAATACTCTAAATCTATAAATAGAAAATGATTTAAGTGCATTATATATCCTGTGGATGACTTCCAACCCGCTTGACTCACTCTCATTTGTGCTAACCAATTTTTAGCTTGACCCATCTGACTTATTTGGGATCAAACACAACCCAAAACGGCCTAGTAAAAAGTAAAGATGTCAGAAATAAAGCCCATACATATTATACAGCACCGAATAAGCCTTGTTTCTCCCCTAAATACCAAAACAATGTGTACTATAATATAGGCCTTTGACTTTGTGACAATACACGGCCAACCAGAACTAAGTACCTTGATGTATTGATGAATTGTTGAATTTATTTTCTGAAGATTGTTGAGATGTTACAAACAATGGCCATTATTATTGCAAAGTACAGTCATGTTTTACCTATTACTTCCAATAGAAAAAGAAAAATTATTGGTTTAAGTAAGAGAAATTATGAAGCAAAATAATGATACTGCAACTATAAATATTATTAATGATGCAATTTAAGTAAATTCCCATCTTGAGCATGATAAGGTTAGTAGAACATAATCAATACCAATTACGTTTTACACAAAGCTAATCTCTCAAGATCGAGTAATTACGTTTTACACCGACAACCTAACATAGGTAAATATTCAATTCTTTTTATTAATTGTCCTATATCTCAATTGTCAAAGTAGAATATGATCACATTATCTATAGTTCTGCGAGTCCACAATTTCCCCATTTTATAATTACACTAATCTTTGGTAAAATATAAATGGTAAATCTCAAATAAATGTTTAGCTGATTATATATTGTTGTGCTAAATGCGTAAATTATGCACAAGAAGAGGAAAGATGGAACATATACCCTTCCATAGAAAGCGCGATTCATACAAGCTAAATCCTCCGATCGATAATTAGGCCAAAAAAAACTTTAATTTAATTAATTCATTTCCAAATGGTCAAATCAGCAGAGAGTAGCCCATAATATATTTTTAATGCATTCAACTTCCTAAATTGATTTATTCAAAGATTTTGAATATTAGTGTATGATTAAGTAAAAATAATGTGTAATACTTATAACTTATAAGAAATAAATAAAAAATCATTGTGGGTCATGTTTCAGCCATAAGCCATAATTTTGTTGGAAATATGGTGTTTCATTGTAGACCTGATTCAATTTAAAGAGAATCAATTAGATCCGCACCAACCAATGAAATTTTAAAAAACGAAAATATAAAGATTACATGTTAATAACTTGTGAGAAGAGAATATTGTAAGAAACTTGTACCTGTTGATTGCATTATCAAGGGCCTGGTCTATTCGCACACGGCATTAGTCTTTTTGCACACTCGAAGCGCCCCGCTTTGGCCATAGCGGGGCGCTATGGCCAAAGCGGGGCGCTTTGAGTGTGCAAAAAGACAAAAAGCATTGGCTGGAATTTGTGTTGATTTTTTTTTGAAATAGGTGAGATGTGGGTTAGTTTGGTAGTGTTTTTTGGAGGAAAAAAATTGTATTTGAGTTTTATAATGGGTGGCCTTTATAATACGTTGTTTTATAATTACGTTTTTTACGTCATTATTTTTATAGAACGTATATAATATAAGTGCGTCTTTATAAACTGTTAACCTAGTTTATTATGTTAAATTAAACGAACACGTTAAATAAATTGTACAGAAAACCATAAGAATTAAACGTAAACAATCCAAAACCAACGTGATGTAAATAGAAGATTAACTGCAATATATATATATATATATATATCAGTTTGTACATACAAAACAAAAAGGTACAACTGACTGCATAATACATAACAAAACACTATACAAACAAACTAAGATACTAATCCTCGTGCGGTGGGGACGGTGGGAGGGGAAGTGGAGGCAACCCAGCGAGCTCTCGTAGAGAAACGAGCGTCTCGATGATCCAGTCCTGGCGTGCGGCCTGGCGTCTGAGGCGCCGGTCGAAGTCCCGAGCCACCTCACGCGCTACCGGAGGCAGGTCAGCGTAAACGTGTTGCGGGTACTGTGGCGGCTCAGGAGCTGGCTGAACTGGTGGTACCGGGATCTCCTCGATATGCTCCTCCTGAGCCGGATCCTCTAATACAGGCTGAGCCTGAGGCTGAGCCTGAGGCTCAGCCTGAGCCTCAGCCTGAGGCTGGCCCGGGAACTCATCGAGTCCCAGAGCCTGTAGCTGAGCCTGCCGAGCGGCCGCCTGCTCAGCAGGAGGGGCCAACACTCCAGGCCTCAACTCAATAACAACCGGGATGACCTCCGGCACCGGCTCCGGCTGCCAAATCAGCCCGTCCATGCCCCTAAACCTCAGACCAACATCAAAGCGACGGGTGATCTGCATGCTAGAAACGGACGCGCGGCCCAACCTGGTAGACGGGACCGGATCGGACAGCAGCGGATCTCCCTCGAGCACGATCCCGAGCGAGCGTGCGATGGCGGTGATGAATGAGCCAGTGTGCACCCACCCGCGGAGCTGCCGGTGGTATGCTGTGGCAAAGTAATCTGCCAGGCAGGCTGCTAGATTGCAGGGCTGGCCCCGCAGTAGGCAGTATAGAAAGAAAAGGTCACTGAGGTTGACCTTCTCCCTGCTGGCACCCCGCGGCACGATAGTTGCCGCGATAACATGCTGCAAGTATCGGAACAAGGGGTCTCTAATGGAGGTGGCCTTTTGCCAGGATCTCCCAAAGGGTCTAATGGAAATGGACCTCCAGAAACTAATAAGCGTCTGCCTGTCCATCATCGTAACCGCCTGCGTATATAAATCAGTATCAAGCTCGGCCTCTGTGTACAAACCTGTATAAACAAATAATATTAAATAAACAAATAACATTAAATAAACAAATAACATTAAATCAACAAATGATATTAAATATAAAATAATAAATAATATTATTTAAACAAACCTGTATGGACAACAAACTGCCGCACACTCATCCGAAACTCCTGACCGGCAAGACGGAATGTAACCTCGTAGACTGGAAAATCCGGGTCCTCCACGTAATCCGCCGGATGCGGCGCGTATGTAAACGTGGAAAGAAACTCCCACGTAATCTCAGGGTACGAGTCCTCCATCGCTAACTCAAATAGGCGCGACCAAGGAGTATCTAGTCCAACTATCTCACGCGCCCGCGCGGCCTCTCCCACGGTATCCAACAGGGCCCAGTCTATCCCTACATGCTCCCCAATGGGGATGGCGCGCAACCTCGCGCATCTCCTCCTCGCCCGTGACCCCGGCGGAAATTGCAGGTACGGACATGCCGGCTCTACCTGCTCTCCCTCATCTCCCTCAGCCTCTATATGCTCAATCTCGTCATCGGAATAATCCATCCCTGCACGTTGATAAGATAATATTAAATATAAAATAATAAACAAATAATATTAAATATAATTTAAATAATAAACAAATAATATTATTTATAAAATTTTAAATAATAAACAAATAATATTATTTATAAAATTTTAATATTATTAAACAAATATTATTAAACAAATAATATTAAACAAATATTATTAAACAAATAATATTTAAAAAATAAATAAAAATGAACCAAAGCGCCGCGCTATGGCCTCGGCGCGGCGCTTTGGTTCTTCGCGATGAAGAACAGCCCCCCCCCAATCGATCCAAACGCCCAAATCAAACAAATATCAAACATTTACAGTTAACCAAAACGATTAAGGGTGTTCGATTTACCTTTTTAGCGGTCGAAAGATTGAAAACGAAGATATCCGGATCGAAGTGTGTGTAATCGCACCTTGTGTGTGTGTTTTGTGTGTTGTGTTGAAGTGGGGGAGAAGATGCCCCGCTTCAGGTATAACGATGGACCGAAGCGCCCCGCTATGGCCAAAGCGGGGCGCTTCTGTTCTTATTTAAGGACAAAGCGCTCCGCTTTGGACATAGCGGGGCGCTTTGGGCCTTTTTTAAATTTTTTAAAATTGTTTTTAATTCACAAACGCGTCGATAATAGTCTAAATTTTACATTTTTTCCATTATACATCATTTTTTATTATATATGGACTATACTGCAAGTTCCGGATCAAATCGGTTACGTGTGATGTCTTATTCCGTTATATCGTATCATTTTGGTTTGAAAGCACAAGTACTCCGGTGAGAGGTGTTATGTGTATCAGCCGCCTACCGCACATGAACATGACGTATTTTTTCATTAATTGTTGTATTATGATGTCTATGGTCATTTTGGGTCGTACAAGTGCGTATTGAATCTGATTGGGTCGTGTCGGTGACATTCGGTTTTTAACGTGATGTAACGCATATAATGAACAAACACAAACGTGATTATTATTAAACACATTTAACCTACATCGTAGACATGTGGGGTTACATTAAGGTCAGGGGCACGATACGTAAGCATTTCGTACGTGTTGATTTGATCCCTGTATAATGTATGCCAGGCTGCTGCGCGCTCTGTTCTGTGTGCTGTCCAGAGTGGGTTTGGGGGAGGCATTGGATAACAACCTCCAAGCTCTACATGTATGAAATGCCCATGGTCGACGAACACAACCGCAACCACCATGTGAGGTTCCTCAGCTTCGTTTGGCCCGCCCAGCAGAGGGAAAATTGTACAGCTCCCACGCATGGCGAAGCTGTGAACAATCACACCGTATCGTTGGGCAATAAGAAACCCCGTCTCAGGCATCGTCATGTAATTTTCGATATCTGCTCGTCCCACCCCCTTGAAATTGATCCGTCTAAGCAGCGCATCATAATGTCCTATGTTTTCCGGATCGAAAAACTGCCTCCAAAGCGATTCGTTCCTACGTAACTCCTTTATAAGTTGTTTCCGGATCATCAAATATGAATTCTGTTTCACTCCTAACCCAACAGCCACCGATCGAAACCCACAATGACCATCTGGTTTCACGTCCTTTATTCTAACGATGTATGGATGGATCACTTCGGGAATCTGAGATGCGTAGTTGCGGATCGCTATATCCGTCTTAGGACCGAGCTTGATCATCGGGAAATCAGGGTGCAGGTTGATCGGTTTGGTATTCTTTTGTCTTCTAGAATCTTCGAGTGATATGTACGAGCTGTGACGGGGAAGATCATCTGAGGCCTCGACCCAAGTTTCTTCCGACGGAATGTACGAGCTTTTTCTAGCGGCTTCAACCTTTCTTTCTTCCTGCGTTTTCAATGTTGGGCGACCACGAGTTTTCTTCAGAACAGCAGGAGGTTTTTTGTTATTGTTCCCTGGATTGAGGATTTGCTGAAACTTTTCAAAGAAGCTCCTTTTCACTTGAGGGGGTGTTGGATCGATCTTTTGTTTCAATTTTTCAAATTCTGCGTCTACATCGATATCCTCTATGTTTTTCTTTGCAGGCTTGAAGTTAAGCTTCTTCCAGAACACGTCTATGTGTGTGATCCGGAGTTGCTGACCTGTGGATGAAAACAAATTAGGTGGCAGAATCATAACGACAAAGGTCAAAGATATTAATTACCTTTACTTTCCAACTTTTCCAAACGACAGGCACATGGCAAACCACAGCTGGTAAAAAGTTGGCAACCACAGCTTGCACCGTAGGCTCTCAACCCGTCTTCCTTACGTTTTAGTTCCCTACTCAAAAGCTCAATCGCATATATTGAAACCTTTCTGAGAATATATGCAAGCATGGGCTGCTTCTTGTGGTGCGTCATCACTTTTCGGAGGCTTGTTTCAAAGCTTGTACTAATCTCGGTGTATTGTCTATCAACAACATGATCAACATACAGTACAAGTTTATCCAGTGTGTTGCGATGACTTGGAAAGTGACTTTTTAGTGTTGCATGCATGCCCTCAACCCTGTTGGTCGTAGTTTGGTGAAAGTTGATAGTTTTGTTAATCCAGCATGATACAAACTTTTCACGGTACGGATCCAACCAGGATTTCTTCAAATAATCAAAAACCTCTAAAATTAAAAAAAACGTAAATAGTCAGTTTTTGTTATTATATAAAATTTGAACATAATTATGTAAGAAATACCTACGTTCACGGTCATCTTCTTTCAGCTGTGCTTCAAGGTTTTCCAAGTTATACCTGTATATTTCCTCGGTCGTAGACTCGCACAAGTACGAAAATGTACGTACGAATTCTTTCCATTCCTTGTCAGAGAATTTCTTCTTGCTGTTCTTATTAATATTTTGTTGAATATGGAACCGACAAAGATACTTATGCGCTTTTGGAAAAACTTGTTCACACGCGTTCATTAGCGCAAAATCCCTGTCTGTTAAAATCACGCGCGGTTCCATACATCCTACCAGCATAGACTTGATCCTCTGCAACACCCATAGGTAGTTCTCTGACTTCTCAGCGGAAATTACCGCACAAGCAGCCGTAAACGATTTGTTTGTCGACGTCATGCCTACGACCTGAACAAATGGCAGGTTGTACATGTTCGTTTTGTAGGTGGCGTCAATCATTAGCACATGCGGGAAGGCACACCACATATTGAATGATCTTTCGTGAACAAAGAAGACATCTTCAACTTCGTTTGATATCTCATTCGTGCGCATGTAATAAGTGTAATTTTTTTCGAGAAGAATGCTTTCAAGTTTTTGCATCGGAGACTTACCGACATTTTTTTCGGCGTTGATCTTCTGAACAGCGTTGTGTATATCTTTCGGAATAAGCTTTCTAGCCGGATTTTTTTTTGTCAGCGTTCGCCAGATACTTTGGTTGGGAATGTCTTGCTCTGCCAGCTCCTTAACCAGTTTTGTATCCTCCGAAGAAAGCCTTCTCGCATACGCGTGACCCTCTAAGTTTTCAATAGGAGTGTGGTTATGCTTCGCCTTCGTCACCTCGATCCTCCAAACACTTCCGGATGATTCCGAAAACCCGATCATCTCGAACGGGCAGCCTATTTTCTTGCTACCCGTTTTCCTCTGTGTAGCTATACTCTTATGCTCCCCACCAAAAGTACATTGAAACCAAATCTTGTAATTCTCTCCTCTTTTATTCGACCTCTTAGTCACAATGAGGTAACCGTTGTCTTTTGCCGTGTCTTGTACCCAACGCACCAACTCTTTACGTGACGAAAAGGTCTGCGTCGTATCAAACGAAAACGTAACCGGGTAACAGCCTTCCTCGTCAACAGACACATCCCCCGGCTCACCATCGTCACCGAGGTCCGAATATACTTGATGTTCAAAGTTGTGCTCGCCACCGTAACCGAAATTCGAATAACCTTGTAAGCTCTGTTGACAACCGTAACTGTCGTTTGGACCACACTCCTGCTGTACAAAGCTGTACTCGCCACCGTAACCGAAATTCGAATAACCTTGTTGTGCGTAAGGGTCCTCCACAGGGGTATTCAAATCCAGCGTCACCGTGTTATCACGATAATGAATGCCAGATACAACCTCTGCCTCCCTCAAGTTGGACGAGACCGGTTTCTCATACGAGTCAGAAATAGCGGTCCCCTCGTAAGAATCAGGAACAACTGTCTCGTCAGAATATTGACCGAAAATATAGTTGTTTAACCACGACATCGTTTTTTCAAGAGATGTAACTAATACAGCAAAACCGCGCGTTATTTTGAGAAGAAACACAACGGATCTGAAATGAAGGCAAAATGTATATCGAAGACAGTGTGTGATGGAAATGTATGTCTCACAGGTTGCTTTTAAAAGGGGAAAATGGTGAAATTTGGGGTCGAAGCGCCGCGCTATGGCCACAGCGCGGCGCTTAGGGTTAACGACAAAACATCATGATTAGCTTTATGTCTGTCAAACAGTATCGAATGTTTCAAACGTCAATCGAAGCACGTTTTGTCGATCGAAGCGCCGCGCTTTGGCCATAGCGCGGCGCTTTGGGGTGTGAAAATAATTTTGGGCGTGTGCAGCTAGCATGACCCTGGGGGCCCAATACAAGTCGGCTCATTTTATTCTCACCCCCCTAATTACTAATTACACTCCCCTGTTAAAAACATCACACCCATCAATCACTTGGTTTTTGTTTTTAGCATGTTTTGTCTTTTTGTTGTCTTTTTTATTCATTTATTTAATTAGTTAGTATTATTATTATTATTATTATTAATTAGTATTTGTTTATTATTTAATTAGTTAGTATTATTATTATTATATTCTTTTTTTTTACAAACTTTGGGTGTGTAAAAAACTACCCCCTCGGGAACCACGTGCCACGGAGGGGCGTTGACCACGATTTTTTTTTTACAACTAGATCCGTATATTTTAACAACATTCGTAAAAAAAAAATTTCAAACGGCGCGCCCGAGGGGGTAGTTTTTTACACCCAAAGTTTGGTGTTTTTATTATTTTTTTGTTTTTTCTTTTTTTTTACAAACTTTGGGTGTAAAAAACTACCCCCTCGAGAACCACGTGCCACGGAGGGGCGTTGACCACGATTTTTTTTTACAACTAGATCCGTATATTTTAACAACATTCGTAAAAAAAAAATTCAAACGGCGCGCCCGAGGGGGTAGTTTTTTACACCCAAAGTTTGGTGTTTTTATTATTTTTTTGTTTTTTCTTTTTTTTTACAAACTTTGGGTGTAAAAAACTACCCCCTCGGGCGCGCCGTTTGAAATTTTTTTTTTACGAATGTTGTTAAAATATACGGATCTAGTTGTAAAAAAAATCGTGGTCAACGCCCCTCCGTGGCACGTGGTTCTCGCGGTTCTCATAACTCGTGGTGGTTCTCATTCTAGCGGTCCCCTAATAATAATAAGAGTTAACTGCCATTTTCGTCCCTGTGGTTTGGTCACTTTGGCCATTTCAGTCCATTTTTCAAAAATGCGCCATTTTCGTCCCCCACGTTCTGGAAAGGTGCCATTTCAGTCCAAAAATCATAACCCAGTTAAGTCAGTTAGTAAATAAGGACTGATTGTGTAAATTTGTAACATAAAGGACCATTTAAGTAAATATTAAACACCACCACCACTAGCCCTGCCACCACCACCACTCCGCTGCCACCACCACCGCCACCACAGCCCTGCCACCACCACCACTCCACCACCACCGCCACCATAGCCCTGCCACCACCACCACTCCGCTGCCACCACCACCGCCGCCACCGCCACCACATCCCTGCCACCACCACCACTCCGCTGCCACCACACTTGCTTAACCGGTGGACTACCACCATCGTTGTTGATTATAACGAATTAAATTATATATATATACACAGATTAAGTAACTGAATATTATAATTCAAACCTGTTGCCGCGTGTGATCGCCGGACAAACAACTCAGACCACGTGCTCAGTGGTTGAGCTTCCCAATTCTGTTGCACGTTCATTTCCTCGTTAAAACCAGCTTGACCCACGAGTTTATTAGTTCGAAATAGTGCCTGACATCTTAGAAAAACGGGAGTTTATAATAAAGTTAAAAAAACGAGTTAAATTCCACTGAGATATGTCGAATCGATTGAATTGATATGTTATAAGAGTCCCTCGGGCCTTTACGAACAACCTGCAACCTTCACAAATCATCAAAAACCTCGAAACCATCGACTGTTCGGTTCTGTTTTTATTGCCGGAGTTCACTCGCCGGACTTGTTCGAGCCGCCGATCCCATCGATACCGGAGACGTTTAAAAGACCCGTTCGGTATACTTTCTTCTACATTACGTGCCTGCAAAATTAATTTGATTATAATCGGGTTTTTGAATGATAATTGTTGCCTTTGACTTTTCTGTTGACTTAGTGGTGGTGGCAGGGCTGTGGTGGTGGTGGCAGGGCTGTGGTGGTGGTGGCAGGGCTGTGGTGGCGGTGGTGGTGGTGGCAACGGAGTGGTGGTGGTGGCAGGGTTGTGGTGGCGGTGGTGGTGGTGGTGGCAACGGAGTGGTGGTGGTGGCAGGGCTGTGGTGGCGGTGGTGGTGGCAGCGGAGTGGTGGTGGTTGCAGGGCTAGTGGTGGTGGTGTTTAATATTTACTTAAATGGTCCTTTATGTTACAAATTTACACAATCAATCCTTATTTACTAACTGACTTAACTGGGTTATGATTTTTGGACTGAAATGGCACCTTTCTAGAACGTGGGGGACGAAAATGGCGCATTTTTGAAAAATGGACTGAAATGGCCAAAGTGACCAAACCACAGGGACGAAAATGGCAGTTAACTCTAATAATAATAACAAAAAAACACTAAAATATACTAAAAAGACAAAAAAAAGACAAAAAAAACTAAAAACAAAAAGCAAATGATTGATTGATGGATGTGATGTTTTTGTAGGGGGGTGTAATCAGGAATTAGGGGGGGTGGGAATAGTATCACCCTACAAGTCTATCTACAAGTAGTCAATGGCATGATATTTAATTTCATCGAAAGAATAATCTAACTTATTAATTAAAGTAATAAAAATCATAAGAATAGTTATGTGGCAGCTGTGTAGTGTAGTTATGGTCATCAACATCTACATCCAACATCCCGAAAAAGGGTTAGCATAAACTCAAACTAATAAACTAACCTACAAAGTTAAACAAATACATCCTACATGTAAACAACAACCTTAGTTACATGCTACATGCTAATAAAACTAAATACACACAAAAGAGATTGAAACTTACAGTATACAACAATGATCTAACACCATGAGCTTCTTCAAAAACCAAGTTAATCCTCCTGAAAACAATGGCTTAGCTACATCGAACATGCAACTTTAGTTAATATATCCTATTCTTTATCCATTGTTTTCTAATAACTCGGCAATCATAATAACTTAAAATAAATTATTATTTTTGTCCCAAGGATTATTTTTGTAATAATAATTTTAGTCATTTTTTGAAGTAATATAACTAGTTTTCCAGTTTAATCAAACCATATACTATGATTAATTACATGATTAAACATGAAATTTTATTATTAAAATTCCACGCTAATGAACTACTGAAAAATTCAGAATGTATAACTTGGGATATATTATTCTCATAATTTAGTAATTTTCCCATAATTTATAAACTAATATAATATGCTAAAATTCATAATAAATCCATAGCGAGTCCGAAAATTCCCATGAACTACTCTTATGTGATAATATTCAGTATCCTAAAATCAGTTTTATAAAAACATGTCTCTGGGATTAAAAGCCTCAAGAACTCAAGAACCCTAGTTTAGCCAAGAATTCATTTCGGATTCCTAAAGTCTTCAAATACAGAAATTGACAACAATGTTTTGTAGAGAACGAAAAGTAAATAAGCTTAGGCTTTGAAATCACCTGATTTGGATAAGAATTGAAGGAGAAATCATTGTTTGAAAATATGAGCCCTATAAACTTCTTCGGATTGATTCGCGATACATGGTTGATGAAATGAGGAAATCTCAGTGGGGTTTGGTGTATAAAGTGTCAAGAGTTTAGCGAGTACAAGTTTTACAAACCAATTTCTTGTTTTGATAGAGAACCCAATTGTGTGCTTGATAATAATAAGGATGCTTTAATGGAGTATAAATTCGATCTAATGGTGTTAATTATGGATTGTTAGTGGATGATTCATTGATAGTGATCTTTACTTGCCATAAAAAATGAACCAAATGGCACTGGAATGAAGTCAAACGGTCGTGTATACCGGAGAAACATTCGGGTCGGGTTTGGAGGGTCATGGTTTGCACTGGAGGTTAAAGGAGGAGTATCAACGTGTTTCAAGTTGAGTTTAAGCCTTGGTAAGCTATTACCTCACTAACTAGCTAACCAGGTGCGAGCCCCTCCTCGGGAAATAATTCGAAGCGGGTTAAAACAGAAAAGGTTGTGGGGCTCAGCTAGTTTGTGCACTATATGTGGAACGTTGGGTTCCAGGTTTGAAACCCGACCCCTGCGTTTTCTTTGCTTTGTTTTCCATTTAAACAACTGTCGCAAACCTCGATCCCTAATTCCCGGGAACAGGCGGACGCGAGCTCAGAGTTTGGTGGTATCAGTTTGTTTAATCTTGCAGCGAAATTTACATCAGGACCGTAGTTAGGAAATGTTTATCAGAGTAAAACCACCATATTTGATATTAATAATAACATGGGCAAAACCCAAGTTTCTTATTACAATACATTTATAGGGATAATCCCTATTTTATTTAATTTAAAACATCGTTTCTTAGATAACTTTTATAGCCACTTATTTTCCAAGCCGTCAGTGCTCTCGAGCTGGCTTTTTCCCAGTTGGCTTTCACATTGTGTTACCTGAAACATGTTTTAAAATATTTTGTCAGCGAGAAATACTGGTGAGTGAACCTAAGTTTAATCAAGAAACATTTTATCAATTAACACAGTATTGAGAGCGATCACATTGTTTATTTCTACACAATTACTCATTCAGTACTGTCAATCCTTGACTTATGGCTCATATTACACATTGGCTAACTCGTCGTTCAATGGTAACGTACTGCCATTCCGACTTACTACTCGCAAGTAATAAATTTTGTATACAAAACCCCAAATACCGACAGTAATCGAAGAACTACAAAGACTCCATCACTGCTTAATCTCATTGTAAAACAATTAAGGTTTTGTAAAACATTCCAAAAAGGTTAACAAAAAGAGGATAAACTCACTTTGCTATCTTAGACTTCGCGTAAGGGTTTCCTAGATATAATCTATAATTTATACAAATGTACATTGGTTAGTACCATAACCCTATGAAAATATTAATGATACCCTCCCCGAGACGACATTCCAACAACTACGTCGGGCAGAACCACGACAGTTGTTACGGAACCCTAAATCAATCGGGCAGCGTAACTATTATGAAACTGGGGTTATAATACTTACAACGGAGCAGAACCTCGCTAATTAGGGGTATAATACCCAAATATTATAACTCTTCTACAGAATTTGAGATTTGAGATTGAAATGTGAGCGACGGAAATTGTAATCTGATGCTATCTATTTATATGGTCTGATTCTGGTTTCCAGGCGGCCCGCGTAAGGTAAGGCGAAGCCTTACGCGGCCCGCGTCAAACACACGGTCAACACATAGCTTATCCGGATCATCACTAGGCTTGACACGATGACGACACGTGTCAGCTCAGGATGTATCCGCGTTTGTTGATCTCTCGCGGCCCGCGTCGACTAACCAAAACTATTACGCGACCCTCTTTAACTTATAGTTTCACCGGAATCAAGTTAAACCTTGATACCGCCCGCGTGAACTTGGGGTGAGGTCTTACGCGGCCCGCCTCAGCCCTATATTTCTTATTTTTGATTTATTTTATAATTATAACATAACTAAAGCTGGGTTTTCACATACGGGGTGTAATATAAAACATATTGAGACATTTTATAATATATTAGAGGGTCAGAAATATTATGAGGGTGTTGGTTTTACCGAGGGTTGTTACAACAACTATCAACACTTTACACTAAGGCCCCTCAACTTACCAACACAATGAGTAGTTAAAAGGATTATGCATTCGGATATAACACCAAGCTAGACTTAGTCTAGTGGTGCGTGTGTTGTTAGTTGAACGAGGGAACCCGGGTTCGAGTCCCGTCGGTTCCAATATTTTTATTTACTTTTTATTTTAAAACTTGACCATTTAAACCATTGTACTTTATCTTTGATATTCTAGCAGTTTAGCCCCTCTAGTTGTATAACCACATTAACCTTTAATTTCAAAACTCGTTAGCCATTTCATTTATATAACTAACGAAACTAATCGGATATTGTTTATAAAAATTAACTGTATTTAACCTGAAAGTTATATTTTTAACCCAGAAATATTTATGTTAATTAAAAATAATGAAGATATTCGTATTTTATTTATTTCGTTTAGGATATGGTTTTACAATGGTTCGGGTTTTTCTTGGATCCATTTTGGCGGATTTTACAGCAGCTAAACGCGCAGAAATCCTACTAGTTAGATTGAATCGCAACTTTGTTCCAACAGTTATGGCTGTAAATACTGATTTGAATTGTGTAGACTCGATAATTATCACTAAGATGTAAGCTCATAGCTAGGGCTGTAAATGAACTGAACGAACACAAACAAGGCATTGTTCGTGTTCGTTCGTTAAGGATATAATGTGTTCACGAACAGTTCATGAACACTTACCTAACCAGATTTTCTATTTGTGTTCGTTCATTAAGGAAAGGAACGTGTTCACGAACACAAACAAACAAATATAAAATCGACGAGGACATCGGTGGCTAACAGTGGATGGTGAGAGAGAGATAGAGAAAGAGTGACACTAGACCTTGAAGCCCTTATTGTTGAACACAACGAAGGTCGATAATATTTTTCAATGTGAATAATGAGTAAAAACGTAGAATGGTGCATAAACAAGATGGAGATAGGGTTTCCTTATATTATTTCTTTGGGTAATAAGATAAATAAGAATTAAAAAATATAAAAAGTTTGGATAAAATACACAAATGCTAAAAAAATCTTTAATGAACAACATAAATAAACGAACATGAACGAATGTTCACGAACACATTACCGAACGTTTACGAACAAGACATTTGTTCGTGTTCATTCATTTAACTAACCGGACATAAATTTTTGTTCATATCCATTCATTAAGTAAACAAATGAATGTAAATGAATTTCCCGCCGAACAGTTCAGGAATTATTCGGTAAACATTTGGTTCGTTTATAGCCATACTCATAGCTAAAGCAATTTAAAAAAAAGTTCTAATTCAATTCAAATATGAATTTTATGATCATTGATTTTACAATATGCATAAACAAGGACAAGCCACATTCACAAACATAAATGAACGAAATCGGTCTCTGTTCATGTTCGTTCATTTAACTAAATGAACAAAATTTCTTGGTTGTGTTCTTTCTTTATTAAACAAACTTTCTGTCGAACGCCTCATGAAAGTTCGATTCATTTGCAGCTCTAGTTAAATAGATATAGAAATAAAAGATATTATGATAATCTACCGAATTATTAATTTGAATCTTAAATTTAAAGAAATTTAAATCGAAGATCTTAGAGCATTCACATCCCTTCCCCATCTTCATTTCTATAATTACACTAAAAATCACTACGTTTTTTATCTCTTTTTTCAAATAAATAATACTTTTTATACTTTTATCATTACATTTTCTCTCCTATCCACTCACAACTACTTTAAAAAAAATATTAGAAAATTAATAGGAGTGAACAGTGTCCCCCATATATACAGATGAACAGTAAATTTAATCTCTTCTCCACTCACAATCACTTTTTATAATATGCAGAACTCACTAACATAAAAATGCAAAATAGGATGTGAATGCTCACACCCATATTCAATTCCTTATCCCCATGTTTATAATTACACTAAAAGCTCATAAGTTTTTCTATCTCTATCTCCTTTTCAATTAAAGAATATTGTTATACCTTTATCACTACACTCTACTCCACTCGCAACCATTTTCAAAAATATTTAAAAACTTACAGGGGTGAACAGTGTTTCTAGTATATTTACAGATGAACTGTAACATTTTCACTCTCCTTCACTCACAACCATTCCTTATAGTATAAGTAACCCACTCACAAATATTTAGAGAAACCATTGTGAATACTCTTAGAGCATTCACATCAGCTTTCAATCCATTCCCCAATTTTTAAAAATTTTGGTAAATGTATAAAAATCATTGTTTTTCACTCTGCATTATAATCACTATATCTATACCTATTTTTTTTTAATTTTAAAAATCGCAACAGTTGCTTTATATATATGTAGAGGATCCTGTAAAAAAGACTAAAAGTGTAAGAAGGGTAAAAAAGATTCTGGTGATGACACATGTCCCTATCCATTTTATTAGTTTAAGGCTATAATGGTAATTTTACTAATAATCCTAATTAAAGATAACATCTTTGTAACCGTTTTTAAGGGAATTCGAATTTTGATTTTTTTTTCTGGTTGAACGTAAGAGATTAGCCAGATTATCTTAGTACGAACAATTACTTGTATCTTCTTCATCATCTTCTAATCGAGATCCTTAGGTTTAGTTTGTGGTATTTTGGTCTTCATTAACATATTGTTTTATGGAAAACGACATCAGTTATTTTAGGAATTCATCATCAGTTCGTATAAAACACCATAGAAATTCTAGAAAACACCACAACTTGAATCGTAATACAACCATGGTGTTCTAACATCTGTAATGATTTTTGTTATTTTTGCAGGTATAAAACACCGTACAGATTCCAAAAACACCATGAATTGAATCATAATACAGTCGTGGTGTTTTAAACATTTAGAATGATTCTATTGCTATTCCAGATGTTAAAACACCATGACTGTAATCACAATACAATATTACATACTCTAGATGTTAACACACCATGACTTGAATCATAATTCATTATTTGCAATGCTGTGGTGTCTTATTTACGTCATGGTGTTTTACTGTAAAATACAACGCCTTGAATCACATTCAACTAAAACACCATTGTATGAACATAGAAAAAATGCCATGGACTAAAACATCCAATCGAAACATAACTTTTTTCTCTACATAAGTATAACAATATGACACTCATATTAAAGATAAAAAAATACTCGTTATTATGGCGAGGTTATTGTAAAAAAAGATAAAAAAATAAATTTTTGTGAGTAAGATTAAAATAAAAACAATGATGGACACTAAGATAGCGTTTGATATGAAATAATAGTTAATAGAATAGAGTGTATCATTCGGATGGAATAAAAATAAATATATTTGATAATAAATGGTAATGGAATGGAGCATTCCACAAGGAATGTAACTTCTTTCAAATATAATTATTTTTTATTGGTAAGAGAATGTTTTTTTTTTCCAATTCCTTCAAGGAATGGAAAGAAATATACTATTATTATTATTATTAATATTTTTATTATTAAATTTTTACAATTAATATATTATTATTTCTAATATATTTACTAAGGCAATTATATTCTTATCGTTTTTAGTAAATTATGTTTTGTTATTTTTTTGTTTAGTATAAAATAATGATTCATTATATTCACATATAAATAATCAAACATCACAGTAGGATGAAATGATTCAATTATGTTTTTTTTTTAACTTAACGAGTTTACCCAAAACCTGTGTGTATACCCGATACCTGACGGGTAATTACCAGTTAAAAACCCGACGGATTTTGAGACGGGTTGGGATAAACTTAGCTAATCAGGCTTGGGGTTGAAATTACCTAAACCTGTCCCGTTGCCACCGAGATTCGGCGTGGAATGAGGTCCGATCGAAGGTGATGGTGTGGTGGTTTGGGGGTTTGTCTCACAATTTGGTGTAACCAATTGTATTTGCACTCACATAACACACTTCCACTTATATATATATCTGATACTTTTATTTATCTCATAAATAAATAATCAATATTTATCTCATAAATAATATTCATCCACTAATATTCAATTAACTATTAATTAAATAACTAACTGAATATAATTAATCATTTGATTAATCCCATAAATATTTCACCTAGACCTGGCAAACGGGTAGGGTCGGGTCATGGGTCAAAACGGGTTCGGGTTGAAACGGGTTTCGGGTCGGAGCGGGTTCGGGTCGGAGCGGGTTCGGGTCGGAGCGGGTTCGGGTCTGAACGGGTTTCGGGTCAGGTCGGGTTTGTTAAAAATATGTGTTTTTTTTAAATTCTATGTGTATAAAATTTATTTTGATAGCATTCAAGCTAAAATTTACGATTATTTCATAGCAATCAAACTTCATATTCGGTTAAAATTTCGAAGAATTTTAGGAACTGAGCCTAAAAAGTTGAATATTATTTTGTTCTGTAATCATAAAGTAGACCCTAAATTTTGAAATTTGAGGACAATTGACCCAATTTTCAACCTTAGAGCATTCACATCCATTCCATCATTTTTTCACCTAAATTACACTAAAAAACACTACATATTCTCTCTCATTTTCAATTAAATAATATTCTTTTATATCTTTATCATTACTTTTTCTCTCTTATCCACTAACAACCACTTTCAAAATATATTAAAAAATTATAGGGGGTTAAAAGTGTCCCCTCAAATATACAGATGAACAGTAACATTTTCTCTCTCATCCATTCACAACCACTTTTTATATTATAAAAACTACACTCACAAATTTTAGTGGGTTGGATGTGAATGCTCAGAATTGATCAAATTCTTATAATTTTGGAGAACAAAATTAACATGGAACAACCGTAGATTATACGCAACAAAATTCATATCACATAATATTAAGAATCTTCCATTTATTCATATTTTTTTACTATAAAATTAGGTTTACACAAATTTATAACAGTAACAACTAACAAGAATATGATATTTAAACTGATTAAGAACAAACAGACTAAAATTCACGATACAAAATTAAGAATATACCTTTTCAAACACCACAAATGCAATTCAATCAAACTAGGGAGCGTAAGTCTGTGTGAAATTAACGCAAACAGATGATATTAAAGCTGAAATTCTATTGATACACATATATACAGAAGCATTTATGATTCCTTCCAAGTGGGTCACCCAAATGGTATTGGTCAAAATGTTTTGCGTCGAAACAGTTCGCGTCGATACGGTACGCATCGAAACGGTTCGATTCGAAACGGTACTGGTCGAAACGGTTCGCGTCAAAACGGCTCCCGTCGAAACGGTTCGATTCGGAATGGTACCGGTCAAAACGGTTCGTGTCGAAACGGTACACGTCGAAACGGCCCAAAACCCGTTGCGATCCGAAACCCGTCCTGTGCAGAAACCCGACCCGAACCGACCCTGTTCCGATCCAAAACCTGCGTCATGTCGAAACCCATCTTGGCCCGAAACTCAATTTGAATAGAACCCGTTCCGATCCAAAACCTGTTTCGTGTCGTAACCCGTCTCGTGCGGATACTTGTGCCGGCTCGAAACCTATTCCGATCCGAAACCTGCCCTGTTTCTTTAAGACACTAACCCACATCGACCCATTTCTTTAATGTTGTCGACCGGCTTTGACCCGAAAATAACAAGATGGAATTTCAAATGACCCATTGTGACCCATTCTGTTAAAATATCTTACCCAAACTAACCCATATAATTTTAAAAGCAACCTAATCTGACCCATTTGGAAGGCTTTGGGTCAAAATTGCTCCTCTAGTTTACTATTATATCGTTGACTCCATTACCTCATACACCCCTCCCTAAAAAAATCGTGAGTCAATGGGAAATGTGGATGATATTCACAGGCCACAGCACTATCCAAAATGTGCGCATAAGCCAAAGGAGATATGAGTTTGTGTGTTCACAAGTGCCGTCCGTCATGGAACTCTCTCTCTACCCTCACAAACCATCGTTCCTTCCCTCCTCCTCCTCCTCATCCGTTACTACTTGCAGTAATCAATTTTCAACTCATTTGTATATTATGATTATTATTTCATCTCATTTCTCAAGCTTTTGTTGCAGGGAAGGGATTGCCCCATAAAATTAGGTTTGCATTAGCATGTAACATTTCATCATCATCATCATCATCATCATCATCATCATCATCATCATCATCATCATCATCATCATCATCATCATCAGCCTCTGTCAGTACAAATGCGCCATTTTCCGAAATTGAGGGAAGGAGAACAATTCTGACTTCTTTTCTTGCTGCAGGTATTATTGCTCAATTTACCTTTTTTTTAATACTTCAGGAAAATGGAAACCCAAATCAGTCATTATAAAAAGAAAGTTATCTGTAAACCGAATAACAAATAGTTGCTTGTTGTTTAAGTTTATTAATACCTGAATTTGGTTCGATTATGCTTTTGGTAAAAAAAAAAAACTTCAAATCAAATAAGCCCAACAAACCGAAAACCCGGGACTACAGTCCTGGATTTTGGTCCCCTGTGAGATCCGATGATACAAATTTGTCTGTTGTACCCGAATGTGATCCAAATTCAGTATAATTATCATAGTTTTCTGTATGTGATAGGGTAAGAGAAAAGAATTGCTAAGAGATAGATAGAGAACATAATCGATTTCTGGATACCCCAGATCACGACCATAAACTTCCATATAAATAAAACATCAACCAACAGTTACAAAAGACACCCCATCAAATAACAAAAGGCCATAATGCTCCCTGATCCAAGCAACTTAACTAACAATTAAAATAAAATAACGAATGATACTAAACGGTACATAACAAACAATACCCCTCCTTAACCCACTTTTTGTCCTCAACAAGTGAGCCCAACAATGTCGGGAAGCGCAGCTTTATATCATCGAGAAACTCCCACGTGGCCTTCATGTGTTGTCTGACGGTTCGACTTCCCCGCTTGACAGACTAGCTTCCAGTCCAACACCCCTTGCGGCTGTAAACGAAATCGCGCATCAGTTGGAATTTGCACTATTTTTATCCTGTGGCCCACCTGAACATTTAAGCAATGCGACATGAAAAACCGGGTTAATTTGTGCCTCATCCGGTAAGTCCAACCTATAAGCTACCTTCCCCACTTTTTCCACGATCAAGAAGGGACCAAAGTATTTTGGTGTGAGCATTGAATGCTTGTGAACCCTTGAGTATTTTGCATGTATGGTTGGAGCTTAAGGTGTAAACCCACATACCCGTCTCGAACTCTCTCTCTCTCAGTCCGATGTTTGTCCGACTGTTGCTTCATTCGGTTCTGTGCATTCTGTAAGGACTCCTTTAGTAACTTTACCACTGCCTCTCGATCCTGCATAAACTCGTTTATATCCTTGTCCGTTGTATCCTTGGGAATGTATGGAATGTGTAAAGGTGGGGGAAACCCATACAAAGCCTCGAAAGGCGACTTACCCAAGGAAGAGTGAAATGTAGTATAATACCACCATTCGGCTAACGAAATCCATTTAACCCACGTGTGGGGTCGCTCCTTCTCCATACACCTCAAATAGCTTTCCAAACATCGGTTAACCACCTCCGTTTGGCCGTCTGTCTGGCTATGTTGTCAAAGACGCAAGGCGCAGGCGAGGCGCATCGGCCTCGCCCGGAGCCTAGGCGCAAGGCGCAAAAAAAGCGTGGGCTTTTTTAAGAAAAGCGCACATAGAGAAAAAAAATATAAAAAATATGTTATGCTTTGAAAATAAATAAGATTCCACAAATATAATTAAGAAAACTATTATACATGCCATTTAAGATCATGGAGCTAATAGTTAGTAGCAAAAGTTTAGGACTTGTATGTTGTAAGTTTTTGGTGTGTGAATAAAAGTCTCAAAAGGTGGTAAATACTTTGTCCCACATCGGTGTGGGGACAAAGTGAGTGGTTGTTTATAAGGTAAAGTCTTCACTACTCTATTGTAGCTTTATGACATGTTTTACCACAAGTCCTACCCGCGCGCAGGGGGGGGGGGTGTGCAAAAATGAGTTTCTGAGCTGGAGTTTGGTTAAACTCATGCGGACACGAATGCAGCTCCGAAAAGACCGGGCCCGCGTGAGGCAGTTTTTATTTTTTTTTTCTGCTGCGCCTCAGGACGCTTTTTTCGGGTGGTTTGCCGTTGATAAGTTAGCAACGACACCTTGTAAGTTCAAAAATTCCTTCCAAGACGAGCTTAAAATATCGAGGAATGTCTGTGCTACCTCCTTAGCAGAGAATGGATGACCGAGTATCATGAAATGGCTATACTTGGTCAATCGGTCCACCACCACAAATATTGTATCCTTACCTTTAACATTTGGTAACCCTCTTTTGAGATATCGACAAAGATGGCATCGGGGATGGGTAATGGTTGCAACAGATCGGGCGACGCTATGTTCTCGTGTTTAGCCGTCATGCATACGGCATAGTTCCTCACTAATTGTCGAACCCCCTTCGAGATTCCCTTCCAATAAAAAACCCTTTGACTCATTGTACCGTGGCCTTTACACCTGAGTGCCCCCTATAGGTGATTCGTGACACAAATTTAATAATTTCATTTCTTAGCTGAGGTCATCCCCTACCACCATACGGTTCCTTCTTGATACCCACTTACCATTCCATGTTAGCTTTGGTAATTGTCCACCTTCTTGTAGTTTTTGAATACAACTTTGGACTTGTACATCTTTTATTTGACTATTGAGAACCCTTTGCAACAAAATGGGTTCTATTTGAGAAACCGCTGTGGTGAATAAGGTGACACCCTGGACCCTCGTCAACGCATCAACGGCATTATTTTCCTTACCCTTCTTATATTTGATGGTGTAATCGTACCCCATGAGCTTGGCAAGCCACTTATGTTATAACGGTGTCGTGACCTTTAACGGGCCCATAATTAGGTAATAATGCCATTGTTATACCACCATCATGATTGCAAGAAGCTCCTTTTCGTAAACAGATAGAGCTTGTTGTTTTGGTGATAAGAAAAGAGACCGGGTGACGTTCTTGCATCAGAGCTGCTCTCTTCTCCCCAACGGAATACGTCTTTTTTAACAAATCCGTGAGTGGCTTTGCTTTCATACCAAAAGACCTTATGAAGCGTCGGTAATACCCGGCTAACCACAAGAACCCGTGAAGCTGCTTCACTATTTTTGGAGGTGGCCATTGTTGGACCGCCTCAACCTTGGACGTGTCCGTTTTGACTCATTCCATGGATATGATGTGGCCCAAGTACTCAACCGCTCACCCCTCAAAAATACACTTAGATTCCTTAGTGAATAATTGATTTTCTTTCATGTTTGCTAAAACTTGCCGTAAATGTTGTGTATGTTGCCCCTCATCATGGCTATAAACTAACATGTCGTCAAAAATCACGAGTACCTTAGCAATGGACGGAAAACATGATTCATTAACGCTTGAAACGTGGCCGGAGCATTTGTAAGACCAAACGGTGTAACAAGAAACTCGTAATGACTCTCGTGCGTACGGAACGCCGTTTTATAAACATCCTCGGGAGCCATTTGAACTTGATGTACCCTGAGCGTAGGTCTAGTTTAGAAAAGAGTAAATTACTATTTTGGCCCTTATGTTTTAACCAGTTTAACATCTTCAGTCCAAAAAGGAATCTTTCAACATATCAGACCCCAAGATTGCATTATATAACGGTTTTTGGCCCCTAACACTAACCATGTTACTTTTTTCTAGTTATGCCTAAGGGTATTGTGGTCCTTTTATAGCTCAGGGGTTGTTTATATAAGTTATAAAGTTCTTTTAATATTTTTATTTGTGTAATTACTTAACTTTTCTATTTCTTTGTTTCACGATTATTATTTAACAAAATACGTTTTAAATATACAAACAAACACATATTTCTTTAACAATTTGTTTTCTTTATTAATTTCATTTAAAAAAAACATTTGTTTTTAACCTTTTTAAATCGAGTTAATTACATAGTTAGTCCCTGTGGTTTGCACAAAATAACAACATTAGGTACTAATAGTTTAAAATCACATTCTAGGGTATTAACTTTTCATTTTGTAACGTTTGAGGGTATTAACTTTTCATTTTGTAACGTTTGAGGGTATTAATTTTTCATTTTGTAACGTTTGAGGGTACTAATAAAATGTGATTTTAAGCCTTTAAACAGTGCTAATACCCTCAAACGTTACAAAATGAAAAGTTAATACCCTAGAATGTTATCAGAAACTATTAGTACCTAAACTTGTTATTTTGTGCAAACCACATGGACTAACTATGTAATTAACTCTTTTTAAATCCGTCTATTATTTTTAAAATCGATTTCTGGATAGCCTAGATCATGATCATAAACTTCCATATAAATAAAGCATCAACCAACAGTTACAAAAGACACCCCATGAAATTGTTGGGTTTCAGTGGTGATCAAATTTTACTTTTATCAAAAACAGGTTTGATATATATTATTAATTAAATAGGTAATTAATAAACGCAGCGGAATGAATATATTAATCAACACCAAAAACGAACCGAACAGGATCATGGTTACAAACATGCAAGCACGGTATACAATATTATTAATCTACCGATGAGATAGATATACCTTAGTGGTTAAAGACTAACCGTTTGAGACACCGAGGTACAATGAACGAATTGCTAGAACACGGACTATAACGGGGTGCGTCGGGTAACCGGTGGTGTTCAACTGAACAGCAGCGATTGAACAAAATTGTGGTACTGTTTTAATATGAAGTCTTCAAACTTGAAGCCAAAATGAGTGAGCTTGCAAAGAAAGAATCTTTAAGGTGAACCTACAAGACCCATCAAGAAAACTTAAAGAATCTCAGGGTCATTGAATGTGTAACAAATGTGGAAGATATATGAAACACAAGATCCGACAAGAAGTGCTAACTTGTGTTGGAAAGTTACCTTTTTCTTTTAGTGCTTAAATTAGGTCATAGTGGCAAAATTAGGTTTGTGCACTAAAACCAAAAAATAATAATTATCTTTGATTATTAACCGGGTACCAAACTAATATATGTAGAACAAGTTCAAGACGCGCTATAAAGCCCGAGAATAACTTAATAAACGTTATATATATTATTTATAATTAGTATAAATAATATATCCGTTTATTTTGTTAATTGTTCGTGATTACCAGTTAATCGAGTTAAGTGGATTTAGTGTTCATTGCCCAAGGTGTAACTCTCATGGGTCATAGCTCGGTCAGCAGCGTTGACTTATCGAATCCGTACATATAAATCCAACAATCTCCCACTTGGACGGCCTTCGATAAAATCCTCAACGCAGACAGTCAGCGGCGCTCTAGCTGCACATGGCTGCCCCCAACAAGGTATGACACTTTAAAGTCATTAACCAAAACACCTTGCCATTATTAACAACTTACTATTGCAAGACAATAGACTTATGGTAATTGTTGTCATTCATCCTTTCTGTAAAAGACATAAATTGAATCAATGAGACATGGATTAAGTTCATTCTCATATGGCGTTCAATTATTATTGTTCTCGATCATAGAGTCAAAGTGGTCCGAACAAACACACAGTAAGTTTGGGTAAGGCCTTACACTTCACCAGTTTGAATCAACGAGGGCGCCACAATATCTAACTGTTACATATCATGTAAGAGTACAGAATCCCTTATCGACTACATACAACTCCCACTGAACTTCAGAACTATTCCCAATTAAAGCCTTTATGACTGGCAGTTACGCGACAGCGGTTGACAGTAATCAAAGAATAATCCTTGGTAAACGGAAGTTCTAATATGTATCTCAGGTCAAAGGATACTAAATGAGTATACCAATTTCAAAGCATCTTATGACTAAGATCCATGAAGATGATTTGATGTGAGTTACATCCAACGTCATTCTCAATGAGGTTTGTGAATTTGGAAGTCAACTCCTTGAGTCCAAAGTCAGAATAGTCTTAATTCAGAATCGTTCCCACGAGTCTGACCGACTACGAATAATTTAGAATACAAGATTCATGGATTAAACGTATTAAAATCGAACACAGTTGTAAGATTCAAACTTTGCGTAAAACCAGTAAATCAAAGGTGAATTTAAAAGGTACAACTGTTTGAATGTTCGTACATCCAAACACTAAATCAAAACATATTGCTAGCTAATCTAAGCCCGATAGCATCCATGTGCTGATCATGTTTGTCTTGAGTCATGGGCTTAGTAAACGGGTCCGCTAGGTTTTGATCTGTGTCTACTTTGCTTATCACGATGTCTCCACGTTCCACAATTTCCCGTATGTAGTGGAACTTTCTTAGAATGTGCTTGGCCTTGTGATGAGACCTTGGCTCTTTGGCTTGAGCAATAGCACCTGTGTTATCACAGAATATCTCGATGGGTTTCTTAATGCTTGGAACCACATCGAGATCGGTTATGAATTTCTTCATTCAAGCAGCTTCCTTTGCAGCATCTGATGCGGCTATATATTCAGATTCGGTGGTTGAATCCGCCACCACACTCTGCTTGGAGCTCTTCCATGAGATAGCTCCTCCATTTAGAATGAATACGAAACCTGATTGTGAGCGAGAATCATCTCGGTCATTTTGAAAACTGGCATCAATGTAACATCTTACAGTGAGCTCTTCTTCTACTCCCCCAAATACTAAGAACATATCTTTAGTTCTTCTCATATACTTCAGAAGAATGTTCTTGACAGCAGTCCAATGGGCGATGCCAGGAGTTTGCTGATAACGACTAGTCATGCTTAAAGCATACGAGACGTCAGGTCTAGTACATAACATAGTATACATGATAGAACCAATCGCTGAAGCATATGGAACTGCTTTCATTTGCTTAATTTCAATGTCCGTTGTAGGAGATTGCGATTTGTCCAACACGGTTCCTTAAGTCATAGGAACACCTCCTTTCTTGGAGTTTTCCATTTTAAAGCGTGTCATTATTTTGTCTATGTATGTACTTTGACTTATCCCTAGAAGCCGCTTAGATCTATCTCTGTAGATCTTGATTCCCATAATATAAGCTGCTTCTCCAAGATATTTCATTGCAAAGCAAGATCCCAATTAGTGTTTAACTTCGTTAAGCATATGGATGTTATTTCCAATGATTAGTATATCATCCACATACAGGATGAGGAATGATATGGTGCTCCCACTAGCCTTTCTGTAAACACAAGGCTCATCTTCATTTTTGACAAAACCAAACTCTTTGATCTTTTGGTCAAAACGAAGATTCCAGCTACGAGACGCCTGCTTGAGTCCATAAATGGACTTATTCAGCTTGCACACCCTATTAGGATATTTTGGATCAACAAAACCGTCTGGCTGAACCATATAGACATCTTCAAATAGATGCCCATTAAGAAAAGCGGTTTTGACTTCCATTTGCCATATCTCGTAGTCATAGTACGCGGCTATGGCAAGCAATATCCTGATCGATTTGATCATAGCAACGGGCGAGAAGGTTTCATCATAGTCAATACCCTGAGTTTGAGTGAAACCTTTCGCAACTAGCCGTGCTTTAAAGGTGTGTACATTTCCATGCATATCGGTTTTTCTTTTGAAAATCCATTTGCTCCCTACTACCCGAGATTCGGGGGATAGCTCAATCAAGTCCCAGACTTGATTATCACGCATAGATTGCATCTCAGCGTTCATGGCTTCCAGCCATTTCGCAGATTCAGGATCTGAGATAGCAGATTTGTAGTTAGTAGGTTCGTCATTAGACTCATCTACTACCAAGACTTCAGCACCTTCGAGATGCCAAAGGTATCTGTCAGGTTCTTTACGAGTCCTGCTACTTCTGCGAACGCCTGTGTTCATGTCTGATTCATCAGCAACAATTTCTTGTTGTTCAGACATTCCGACTTCATCAGCGGTTGTTGTTGGTTCTCGAATTTCTTCAAGATCAACCACATTATTTCCAGTTCCTCGATTAAGAAGTTCATCCTCGAGAAAGTGCCCCTTTCTTTTGATGGAAATAACATTTGCATCAGGATGGTAGAAATAATATCCGCTTCTTTTATAGTATCCGACGAAAACAACCTTTTCGCCTCGAGGATCGAGCTCATCATCAGCATCACTTGTGATGTATGCATCACATCCCCATACTTTTAGGTATTCCAAATCGGGTTTACGCCCATGCCATATCTCATATGGGGTTTTGTTTACCTTTTTAGTCGGAGCCAGATTGACAATGCGGACAGCAGTCATAAGAGCATGACCCCAAAAGGAGTGTGGCAAGTTAGTTCTACACATCATCGATCGAACCATATTAAGTAGGGTTCGATTTCTCCTTTCACTCACGCCATTAAGTTGGGGTGTGCCAGGTGGAGTGGGTTCTGAAATTATTCCACACTCTTTGAGATGATTGAGGAACTCTAAGCTGAGGTATTCGCCACCTCGATCTGATCGAAGTATTTTTATCTTTCTAGTAAGTTGGTTTTCTACTTCGTTTTGAAACTCTTTGAACTTTTCAAAAGTTTCATGCTTATGCTTCGCAAGATAGACATAAGCATATCGACTATAATCGTCGATGAAAGTAACGAAGTATCTTTCATGGTTCCTTGTCATGGTTCTGAAAGGGCCACATACATCAGAGTGAATGAGTCCTAACAGACCATTGGCCCGTTCACCAACACCAGTGAAGGGGCACTTTGTGAGTTTGCCAGCTAAGCAAGATTCGCAATCATTAAAGGATTTCTGTTCAGTGGATTCAAGAATCCCCTCGGATTGGAGCCATTTTATGCGTGCCTTACTTATGTGGCCAAGTCTACAATGCCATAGAAATGTTTCATTAATACCAGCTTTGTTGCGTTTAGAAAGATTATATATATTATTGTCAGTTTGAACATTTATCTCATAAATACCATTTCGAGGTTTAGTCTCAAAATAAAAGATATTAGTCAAGTAGGCAGAAATAGCAATACCATTAAAAGCATACTTAAAACCTTGTTCAAACAACAACGGAACTGAAATGATGTTCCTGGTCAAACCAGGTGCAAAAAGACAATTGTTCAAAACAACAATAAGACCAGAAGGACATGTAAGATTAAATGTGCCAGTTGCTAGAACTGGGACTTTATTTCCATCGCCAACAATTAGCTCCATGCTCCCTGGTTTCAGTTTTCTCCACTTCTCAGGCTCCTGCAAGACATTAATGATGTGATAACCACATCCGGTATCAAATACCCATGTGTTGCTAGAAACAGTGAAAAGCTCAATAACATATATTAGAATACCTGAAGAAGTGCCTTCTCCATTAGCCTTCTTCAATTTGAGTTTGGCAATGTCACACCCCCAAAATCCACCTGCGGAGTATCACCGCTTGGGAGCGTGACTGACCAGGATCAAGCCACCAATCATATAGAACAATGTATAAAGTAAAAGTAATTGCAATTTAATCAAACCAATCCATATGAGAGGTGTTCCAAAACATAAATATGTTATCACTGTTTAGCGGAAGCGCATGAATAAAACCCAACAAAATAAAGTATGAAATGTCATAAAGTGTTTAATGTAACAATCACGATCCAAGTCCACAACGACCAGCTCCTCCCTGTGCAAGCTCCATGTATCTAAAGACCTGCAAGGCATGTAACAGAGGATCAACAACTAGTTGAGCGAGTTCACAGAATGTAAATGCGTGATAGTAAGTTCGTATGTAACATGTGGCTCTACTGGGCCGATAGTACGTTCTATTGGTGGGGGCTTCCCATGTTATATATCCCCTAGACTATTCGTAATCATAAGTATCCTTCCCAATCCGAGGATAGTAGTATGTATAGGTTTACGCAGGTTTTATGTAAGTGCCCTTCCCAACCGAGGACAGTACGTAGCGAGTACGTAGGTTTAGCGCTGGCGTCCTTCCCAATCCGAGGACGGTAGTACGTAGGTTTAGCACTGGCGTCCTTCCCAATCCGAGGACGGTAGTACGTAGGTTTTACGTAGGTTTAGTGCTGGTGTCCTTCCCAATCCGAGGACAGTACGTAGGCTTTGCGTAGAATTTGGCACAGGCATCCTTCCCAATCCGAGGACCGTGGTAAATAGTCTAGTGTTAATGTAAGTGCAGATAATCATTCATTCCCATTCCCAACCCAACCGGGGAATCCCATGCCTTGGTAAGAGTGTGAACTCACCTTGGTTTGCTCGGTATGCTAAGTATGTGCTCAAGGTAAATCAATCACGTCCTAAAGTATGTACGTATGTGAAATCAGTTTGTGTTCAAGTTGTGCACGTAAAAACATGTAATCACGTAATCACAATCATATACATGATGGCTACACTTAACAGCAGTTAAATATTCCAGTTAACACTTAACAGAATTAACTCAGTTTACTGCACAGTTCGGCGAAACACATATATGGCGAAACACATAAGTTGGCGAAAACACACCTAGTGGCGAAACACATATAGTGACGAAACACATATAGTGACGAAACACACTCTGTTTCGTCGTGGCTTTGCTTGGCGAAACAGGATTCTAATTCGTCGACGACTCTTGGCGAAACACATTCTGTTTCGCCGAGATTCCTGTTTCGTCGAATGTCTGATTCGTAGACACCGTTACAGCAGTTACGAAATACACAGAAACCCTAATCATAATAGCAGCCGACATCAATATTATCAATCATGCAGTAAACATTCAACACAGAATCATAGTAACCTCATCATAGTATAATCATCGGATCACTTTAACGTCTAGCATGAACCCTAGTTTACGTATACAACATATCGATTATAACATCACATCATCAAACCCTATCAAGATGCTAACTTGCATTCAGAATCATATCATAATAACAACATCCAGAACCGAATATTCGATCATGTTAGGTTTCGCATATAGTTACGTATCCGATTAATCATGCATATCAAAATCTATATCATCATCATCATAACAAGAACCCTAATATTTAACATGTGTCAGTTACAATTATACATCAACATAGCAGAATCACATGGCACAGAAACACATACATGGATGAGAGATCAATCAAGACACATAGGATTACTAACCGAGATGATGATTTTGATCGCACAAGAGTTTCTAGTGGGTTCTAGCTTGCCGTCACAGTAAGAGAGCTCTAGGGTTTCGGTTGTGTTGATAGAAAGTGAAATATGATGATGTTTTACGTAAATAAACTCAGAATAACGTTTTGGGCCCAAACTGGGCTTCGTGAATCTGGGCCGGCGAAACAGACTTCTGTTTCGTCGGAGTGTTCATGGCGAAACAGCCTGTTTCGTCGGAATGGGCTATGGCGAAACAGCCTTGTGTTTCGTCGGGTTCTTAACAGTTTAAGTTCTACAGACAGTACACATGTTATACAATTACACATAACCATGCAAACACACTAGGTTTTATCATAACACATCCATATAGTCAAAGTCAACGTGCATTAAATGCGAATAAAGAATGTCGGAAATTCGAGTTGTCACATTATCCCCAACTTGAAAGAAATTTCGTCCCGAAATTTAGCATGCGGTTACTGAGGAAAGCTAATGGTGTGACGTTGTTTACCTGAATTGTATCGCGGCTCCCCGAGCATGTTTGCGAAGATTACTGGTTTTCTTGGGGTGTCACATTTCACACCCCCAAAATCCACCTGCGGAGTATCACCGCTTGGGAGCGTGACTGACCAGGATCAAGCCACCAACCATATAGAACAATGTATAAAGTAAAAGTAATTGCAATTTAATCAAACCAATCCATATGAGAGGTGTTCCAAAACATAAATATGTTATCACTGTTTAGCGGAAGCGCATGAATAAAACCCAACAAAATAAAGTATGAAATGTCATAAAGTGTTTAACGTAACAATCACGATCCAAGTCCACAACGACCAGCTCCTCCCTGTGCAAGCTCCATGTATCTAAAGACCTGCAAGGCATGTAACAGAGGATCAACAACTAGTTGAGCGAGTTCACAGAATGTAAATGCGTGATAGTAAGTTCGTATGTAACATGTGGCTCTACTGGGCCGATAGTACGTTCTATTGGTGGGGGCTTCCCATGTTATATATCCCCTAGACTATTCGTAATCATAAGTATCCTTCCCAATCCGAGGATAGTAGTATGTATAGGTTTACGCCGGTTTTATGTAAGTGCCCTTCCCAACCGAGGACAGTACGTAGCGAGTACGTAGGTTTAGCGCTGGCGTCCTTCCCAATCCGAGGACGGTAGTACGTAGGTTTAGCACTGGCGTCCTTCCCAATCCGAGGACGGTAGTACGTAGGTTTTACGTAGGTTTAGTGCTGGTGTCCTTCCCAATCCGAGGACAGTACGTAGGCTTTGCGTAGAATTTGGCACAGGCATCCTTCCCAATCCGAGGACCGTGGTAAATAGTCTAGTGTTAATGTAAGTGCAGATAATCATTCATTCCCATTCCCAACCCAACCGGGGAATCCCATGCCTTGGTAAGAGTGTGAACTCACCTTGGTTTGCTCGGTATGCTAAGTATGTGCTTAAGGTAAATCAATCACGTCCTAAAGTATGTACGTATGTGAAATCAGTTTGTGTTCAAGTTGTGCACGTAAAAACATGTAATCACGTAATCACAATCATATACATGATGGCTACACTTAACAGCAGTTAAATATTCCAGTTAACACTTAACAGAATTAACTCAGTTTACTGCACAGTTCGGCGAAACACATATATGGCGAAACACATAAGTTGGCGAAAACACACCTAGTGGCGAAACACATATAGTGACGAAACACACTCTGTTTCGTCGTGGCTTTGCTTGGCGAAACAGGATTCTAATTCGTCGACGACTCTTGGCGAAACACATTCTGTTTCGCCGAGATTCCTGTTTCGTCGAATGTCTGATTCGTAGACACCGTTACAGCAGTTACGAAATACACAGAAACCCTAATCATAATAGCAGCCGACATCAATATTATCAATCATGCAGTAAACATTCAACACAGAATCATAGTAACCTCATCATAGTATAATCATCGGATCACTTTAACGTCTAGCATGAACCCTAGTTTACGTATACAACATATCGATTATAACATCACATCATCAAACCCTATCAAGATGCTAACTTGCATTCAGAATCATATCATAATAACAACATCCAGAACCGAATATTCGATCATGTTAGGTTTCGCATATAGTTACGTATCCGATTAATCATGCATATCAAAATCTATATCATCATCATCATAACAAGAACCCTAATATTTAACATGTGTCAGTTACAATTATACATCAACATAGCAGAATCACATGGCACAGAAACACATACATGGATGAGAGATCAATCAAGACACATAGGATTACTAACCGAGATGATGGTTTTGATCGCACAAGAGTTTCTAGTGGGTTCTAGCTTGCCGTCACAGTAAGAGAGCTCTAGGGTTTCGGTTGTGTTGATAGAAAGTGAAATATGATGATGTTTTACGTAAATAAACTCAGAATAACGTTTTGGGCCCAAACTGGGCTTCGTGAATCTGGGCCGGCGAAACAGACTTCTGTTTCGTCGGAGTGTTCATGGCGAAACAGCCTGTTTCGTCGGAATGGGCTATGGCGAAACAGCCTTGTGTTTCGTCGGGTTCTTAACAGTTTAAGTTCTACAGACAGTACACATGTTATACAATTACACATAACCATGCAAACACACTAGGTTTTATCATAACACATCCATATAGTCAAAGTCAACGTGCATTAAATGCGAATAAAGAATGTCGGAAATTCGAGTTGTCACAGGCAAGATACTCGGGACAGTTACGTTTCCAATGTCCCATCTTGTTACACTCAAAGCATTGCCGCTCTTCAGGAAGAGGGGCTCTCACAGCTTGTTTACTCTTGTTGGTGGCAGGTTTGGCAGCAACGGGAGTTTTTCCTTTGCCTTTGCTGTTAGAATACTTTTTCTTTGTTTTGGGCTTCTTAACACCACCAGATCGAACCATTAACACTTGGTTTGTTTTCTTGGAAATGTTCATCTCTGCCGTTTTGAGCATCCCATGCAGCTCTGGCACTGTCTTTAACCAGTCATTCATGTTAAAGTTCATAACAAATTGATCATAGTGACTGGAAAGAGAGTTGAGAATGAAGTCAACAGCCATCTCATCTAGGAGAGGATAACCAAGTTTGTTTAATTGATCGACGTAGCCTTTCATCTTGAGGACATGAGCACTAACTGAGGAACCCTCTTGCATTCTACAGCTTATAAGCTGTTTCATGGTGTCATAGCGTTCCTGACGGGCATGTTTCTGGAACATGCCCTTGAGTTGCTCAATCATGTCAAAAGCATTCATGTCTTCCATATTCTTTTGGAGATCTGGGGACATGGTGGCTTGCATGAGGCAAACAACTTCCATGGCATCTTCTTTATGTTTGTCGAAAGCCTTCTTCGCAACCACAGTGTTGTTCTCGAGTGCGGTTGGGATCGGGGTTTCCAAAACATAAAGCCTTTTTGCCATCTTGAGAACGATTCTCAAGTTGCGGTGCCATTCAAGAAAATTGGTGTTATTTAGTTTATCTTTCTCAAGTATGGACTTGAGTGCAAAAGCGGAGTTGTTTTCAGATGACATCTGTTAAGCAAAAAAAAATTATTTAATTAGTATTTTCGATGTATATTTCCTTATTTAATTAATGACCCATTACAGTAATTAGAACAAGGAATGAGAATCTGGCTAGGTCAGTATTAAAGGCAGTTGTGGCATACATTTTAGTAAGTGACTAGGCAGACTGACAACGAGTGTCAATTGTGAGAATTGCACAACTCTCGGGTATGAGGCCGTTAAGACAACTCTTGTCTTATATATTGATACGTTTAGTTTCATCTATGCCGACTTTTACTTTCAAGACAGCTGGAGCATGTGATGAGAAAAGAAAAAGTAATAGTCGTCCTAAAAGAAGGTACTTGTGGAAGGGCCGGATGTGTCAACGAAACCCTTGCACCTTGGAAGGATAAGCTAGACATCAAATGCAGTGCTGTGGTTCGCATTACGTTCCAAGTGTAGCTTGTGATAGGATGGCATAGACTATTGATTTTAATTATGGGTTAATTTTAATATTTACCAAATAGGGTCGTAAGAGCCAATTTTAGTACATATTTAGTCGTGACATCTTGATGAACCCTTTCATCTCTCGGGACACTCAGTTTTAAATAACCTATTAAAACTAAGTTTGTCGCGACTTATACAACCAATTTTGAGTTAATAGAAATCTATTAAGTTAATAGTTTTGGAAAATTAAATCTAGTTTAATTTGCAAAAACTTAATTGGTTATTGTTCGTTTTAAAAACAAAGTTTGTTTATAACAAAATTTTAACAAGTTGTAAAACAATTTAGAACTTGTTTTAATGTGATTGTTTCAATATTTTAAAACTCCTTTTAAAATCATGTTGGTTTTTAGGTTGGTTATGTTATAACAAATTATAAGATAAAAAGCAACCACAATAGCAAAATAAATATGTAAATCTATATGGCCAAAAAATTGTTCGATCTTGCTAGAGCCTTATAGCAAGATCAAACGGGTCACGGGGTCACAACACACAAATAACCACAAGGATGAACTTGAGTGCATCCAGTCGTCTCGAGCAACTCCCACTGACTTCATGACTCCTGTTTAGCGTTTTCAGTTTTGTCTTCGGGTCTTCGTTTATTACAATATTTTACAAAATACAATAAAGGAAGAAACCCTATCTATTACAACTTTGAACCATCAAGGTGGCCAAAAACCATAATAACAAAACCGAATAATATATACAACCACAAAACAAGGTCGGACCAGATTTACATATTCCACAACAATCACAAAATAAGGTCGGGCCAGATTTACATATTCCACAACAATCACAAAATATACCGGGCAATCTTTTGGTCAAGCAAAACAAATAAAATATTGACCAAAATTAAAGTTGCCCTTAAAATTATTTAGATCAGAAACTTTAAAAAAAAAATTAAAGTTTGTGTTCTAATTTCGGTTAAAAGACCGGTACCGATTTGCATGTTGTAAGCAAGGCTCTGATACCACTGTTGGGTTTCAGTGGTGATCAAATTTTACTTTTATCAAAAACAGGTTTGATATATATTATTAATTAAATAGGTAATTAATAAACGCAGCGGAATGAATATATTAATCAACACCAAAAACGAACCGAACAAGATCATGGTTACAAACATGCAAGCACGGTATACAATATTATTAATCTACCGATGAGATAGATATACCTTAGTGGTTAAAGACTAACCGTTTGAGACACCGAGGTACAATGAACGAATTGCTAGAACACGGACTATAACGGGGTGCGTCGGGTAACCGGTGGTGTTCAACTGAACAGCAGCGATTGAACAAAATTGTGGTACTGTTTTCATATGAAGTCTTCAAACTTGAAGCCAAAATGAGTGAGCTTGCAAAGAAAGAATCTTTAAGGTGAACCTACAAGACCCATCAAGAAAACTTAAAGAATCTCAGGGTCATTGAATGTGTAACAAATGTGGAAGATATATGAAACACAAGATCCGACAAGAAGTGCTAACTTGTGTTGGAAAGTTACCTTTTTCTTTTAGTGCTTAAATTAGGTCATAGTGGCAAAATTAGGTTTGTGCACTAAAACCAAAAAATAATAATTATCTTTGATTATTAACCGGGTACCAAACTAATATATGTAGAACAAGTTCAAGACGCGATATAAAGCCCGAGAATAACTTAATAAACGTTATATATATTATTTATAATTAGTATAAATAATATATCCGTTTATTTTGTTAATTGTTCGTGATTACCGGTTAATCGAGTTAAGTGGATTTAGTGTTCATTGCCCAAGGTGTAACTCTCATGGGTCATAGCTCGGTCAGCAGCGTTGACTTATCGAATCTGTACATATAAATCCAACAGAAATAACAAAAGGCCATAATGGTCCCTGACCCAAGCAACTTAACTAACAATAAAAGAAAACAACGGATGATACTAAACAGCATTTTGTCACCAAGAGGCCCCGTGGGCCCCAACTCCCAACCAGATGTGCAAGTACTTCTGGGTACATACAATTTCCACTCCTAAGGATTGTAGGAGTAGCCATTAAACCCAAGCCGGTCTACAAACATTCGGTCCGTCACAATTTGGATTTCAAAGTTGACTTGCTTGTTAAGTACATCAAACAACCAACAACAGATTTTTTTAGTATCCAAAATACGATAATGTAAGCTTTTCATTTCAAAATTGACCTGTGAAAGTCAAAAGTACATGCTGAACTATTACTCCTTTCCCTCACATGCAACCATTTTGGCACAAGACTTGTAACTAATGTGGAGCTGAATCTGAAGGATGCACTTGTTTATTTTATTGTGCCTAATGCTTGAAAATGAATTTCTGAAATGAGCAGCTGCTGGTCTTTGTGTCTGTGATGTTGCTGGTGCTGTTAGTACAAGTAGAAGAGCTGTGAGATCCTCACTGTATATATAATATTAATATCAATTCATATATGCATAGCTACTTAATGTTTTGAATATTCAACTTTCTCTATTTATTGCAGCTTAAGGGAGCAAAAGTGCCTGAGAGTGAATATACTACTCTTCCCAATGGGCTAAAGTTAGTAAATTACAAACACCTACCATTTTCCCGTTCTGGGTGCAGTAACAATGTATTCTATAAGTAAAGTAAAAAATTGTGAATGTACATAATATATCATGACAAGCGTTCTCAGGTACTATGATTTGAAGGTTGGAAAGGGAGCTGAAGCGGTGAAGGGATCTCGGGTTGCAGTACGGTTTGTGGCACATTTATATTTTTAGCTTTTTTTTTTTTTTACAGAATCTCCTTTTTTTCACATTAACTTTTTTGTGCATTAGGAGTTGTACCCCAAGCTTGGGGAGTTTTTCAAAAAAAAAAAAAAAACTTTGATATTTCACTTTCAACCTAGAAGTTTTATCTTTTACATTTTAACCCATTTGAAATTTTTACTTTTAACTCAAAGTTTTTCATTTTTTGTAATTTAACACAACACTTTATTATTTACAACTTTGGTCCCCCATACTTTTTATCTTTCGCAAGTTTTTCGTTTTACATTTCGTTCTAAATTTTGCGAGTTAACATGTCGTAGCGTGCATGTGAGGTTCAACGTTTTTTGCTCTATTTTTTCATATTTGACAGACCCGTCGCAACGCGTCCATTTTTTCCCTTTTGAAAAGTTCACCGCAACGGGCGGGTCCTAGATCGACTAAGTTATTATTTTCTACATTTTACGTTTCTGGTTAATTTCTTCGCATTAACACACTGTAACGGGTGTGCGTGGTTCAACGATTTTAGTCTGCTTTTCGTTTAGTGTAATTTTTACCATTTTATCTATTTTATTTTTACGATGTTGAGAGTCGATGTGGTTGTGCCATTGGTGCTACTTGGCACGGTTTTACGAACGTTTTTAACCTATTAATTTTTTTACTAATATTGTGTTTCGTTTTACCCCTATACTTCCTTTACTTAAAAACTATTTTTTGATTGCATATTTTATGTACGGGTATGTATAAATATGATTTTTTCTACATCCCGACGTAATTTTTTTTTATAATACGTTATGATTGTTCGATATGAATTTGATTTACTTTACGTTTGATCCAATCACAATGCTTATACAGGTTACATTGAGTTCAACTGGATACGTCAAAATGTGTGTTTTCATATGGTTAATGCATTATATAACGTTTGGACTAATCCATTCAATGTTTACGATGTACCCGCGCCGAAGCATGGGCGGGTCTTAACCCTAGTTAGTTATTAATTTCTAAAAACAGTAATTTATCAAACATCTGATTATGCGATCTTACATCTCAGACACAACAAGTTTTATCACACAATTGGTTATCTGAATGTGATTATGTTCTTAGTAACATCAAATTATGTTAATCTGTGAGAAAGTTATGATTTAGCTTGCTTTGTAGGTACACTATGTTGCTAAATGGAGAAACATCACTTTTATGACAAGCAGACAGGGGCTTGGTGTCGGGGGAGGAACGGTAAGGATGATGAATAAACATGAAACATTTTTATGTAATTTTGTGGATGAATATGCTGATGAAATGTGGCATGATGTTCCAGCCTTATGGGTTTGACGTTGGTGAATCAGAGAGAGGAAATGTTCTGAAAGGGTTAGACCTTGGGGTCCAAGGCATGCGCATAGGAGGCCAGGTACGTACAGCTTTTCCTTTTTCTTTTAACAAATTCTTCTTCTTTCGTTCACTAGTAATATTCAACCAATTTTGGTTGCAGCGGCTGCTGATTGTTCCTCCTGAGCTTGCTTATGGAAGCAAAGGTGTGCAGGAAATTCCTCCAAATGCAACCATTGAGGTACCTAATTTTGTCAGATTATTAATTTTACACACTTGCTTATAAGTAATTCTTTGAAAAGCTTGAGCGGATGCAATTCAGACTTCTTTTATCTCAACCTTTTGAACTTCACTGTTTTTATTTATATAACATGATAAATAAATAATGCAAGAAGCTTCCTAATCCTTTTATGTGGAAACAGGTCAGTTCGGTCTGTATGTATGATAAAAGGTAAAGTGTAAAATGAAACGCGTTGGACAATAGTCAAATGAGTGTTATGCTTAAAATGTCAAAATCATTTTACCTAAAATAAATTCATATATTTTATATTACAGTTACTGTTAAATCACATATTATCGTTTCCAAAATAAAAAAAAAATGGCGTCAAGTGTCAACGCAGTCCGACTGGACTCGTTTTGAAAATGACCCATTTTGCCCATTACATGAGCTACCTGTATTGTCTGTCGCCCACCTATAATAAGAAGATGATTTCACATATTACTGCTAAGGAAATGTAGTTCAATCCTATATTTCCATGAAACTGGACAAGATTTGAAGATAAAGTATAGACTTTCAGTTGTGTTTAGCAGACCAATGTTTTAGTTCATTTCAATGTCAGGCTTACTTTTGGTCACTTGTTTATGTATCAGATTCACTAGCCACTTTATTCACATCTAGAAAGGTGTGGAGCCTCTTTTGACACCGCTGCCAAAAGAGGGATTAAAAGTAACTGAATACATCTTTTGTAGCTATCACGTGAGAGATAATTGTTGTGTCTGTTTCATGTGATAAATAACATTTATTTTCATTAATCTCTTCTTTTTGTTCAATGCAGATAGATATCGAATTGCTTTCGATCAAACAAAGTCCATTTGGGTAAGTAGAAGCCCCGGCTTCCTTCCTTGTGTTGTACGTTCAGATACTAATCATAAACATTTTGCAGGTCTCCTGTCAAAATAGTTGAAGGATAAGATGAATATGCTCGTTGTACATGGAGATGACACATAAGTTGGAATATCATCAACATAAGGACCATTTTGCTGCTTTTCAGATCACCACAACTTTTCTCTACTGGATGCCATATTTGTTATTATTATTATTATTATCTTTTTTGTATTTAAATGTGAAATATCAGATCCTGTTCAGTGATTTGACATTATAATATTGAACCTCTGTGCATAATTAGGATAATGGAAGTTCAACTTACTATAGTGGTGCTGATTTCTGTTACAAACACAGGGTTAACTTGTTTAAAAAACCAGTTGTGTTTTGGTTGGCTAACCTGTATAATAAACTGGACGTGTTTGGGTTGTACTAACATTGAACGGGTTGACCCGTATCAAGTATTTTAAATTAGAATTACAAAATATTTTATGCAATCCGTTTAAATCTTTTACGACCTTATTACAATCTGCTTATAAGAAGTTAGTCTCCATAGAAAAGTAGTCCCACTCTCCAGTTGTTTTCAAGATTGATTCTAGCAACCACACCACAATGTGTTATTTTATTTAAAACCACTTTATTCCAATGTTTACCCTTTATTTATCGTCGTTCCAATTTCACTCTTCAAACAGCAACATGAGTAGAATAAACAACCTTGAAAACACCTTTTTCTTTCTCCTTTGCTTCTTTTCTTACTCTTGTTCCCAAAAGATCTGCCCAAAGTGTGGCCTTGTAAACGTTCCATACCCGTTAAGCACCAACCCGGATTGTGGCGACACAGACTACACTCTTCGTTGCGACACACACTCCAAAAAACTCTACCTGGATGCTCTTAACAAAAGTTCGTACCCCGTGGTCAAGATCAACTCCAAAACTCAAAAACTAGTGATTCAGACTCCGCCGTGGGTTCCTAACACATGCATTACTCAAGATTATGCTGTTAGTGAGGGGCTTTGGTTGAACCAAACACTCCCCTTCAACATCTCTTCCTCAAACACCGTCTTCATCTTCAACTGTTCACCGCGTCTTTTCGTGTCCCCTCTTAACTGCACTCCTTCAAGTCTTTGCCATCGTTATCTTGAGGAGGGAGTTGACCCCACCCGTGCCCTTCAATGTGCAAGTAGCACCAACCCGTGTTGCACCTTCATTGCAGGCGGTCTTCCATCAGCATACAAGATCCGCCTGCATGCTTCAGGCTGCAGAGCCTTCCGAAGCATTGTAGACTTGGATAAAGAAAAACCCGCCAGTTTATGGGAAGAAGGAGTTGAGATTCAATGGGCCCCACCACCTGAACCCCTTTGTAAAACCCAGCTTCAATGCCAAGGATCCTCCACGTGTCAACCTATTTACCAAAAGGGTGGTATATCCCGTTGTCTTTGTAACAAACATTACAACTGGGATCATGTTCTTGGAGTGTGTTTAAAAAATCGGTCTAGCTCAAAATCTGGTCTTACCATCAAGATTTCAATAGGAGTATTATTAGTATTCTCCTTGTTTGTAACGGTGACTGCTGCCGTTGCAGTGAGAAAATCAAGAAAACTCCATCAGAAAGCCAAGGAGAGACAAGAGTTGTTGAAAGCCAACAATGTGATGAGATCGGCAAGGATGTTTAGCTTAAAAGAGGTGAAGAAAGCAACAAACGGGTTCTTGAAAGATAGAATATTAGGCATTGGTGGATTCGGTGAAGTTTATAAAGGTGAGCTTGCTGATGGAACAGCTGTAGCGGTTAAGTCTGCTAAAGTAGGCAACCTAAAGAGTACTCAACAAGTTCTTAATGAAGTGGAGATACTTTCCCAAGTGAGTCATAAGAATCTGGTTCGGCTTTTGGGATGTTGTGTAGAAGCAGGGCAGCCATTGATGATCTATGAGTACATTTCAAGAGGAACCCTTCATCATCATTTGCATGGGGAGTCATCCACCTTTTTAAACTGGAAGTTAAGACTGAGTATCTCTTTACAAACTGCGGAAGCATTGGCTTATCTTCACACGGCTGCTCACACGCCCATTTATCATAGAGATATCAAGTCCACTAACATACTCTTGGATGATGACTTCAATGCAAAAGTCTCGGATTTTGGGCTTTCCAGACTAGCTCGACCAGGGTTGAGCCATGTCTCCACTTGTGCTCAAGGGACGTTGGGCTACTTGGACCCTGAGTATTACAAGAATTATCAGTTAACAGATAAAAGTGATGTTTATAGTTATGGCGTTGTATTGCTTGAAATCCTCACCAGCAAAAGAGCCATTGACTTTGGACGACAGGAAGACGATGTGAACTTGGCGGTTTATGTGGCGAAACGAGCAGACTCGGTTATGGATGTTGTGGACCAACGATTGGTGGTCGGGGAGGGTCGAGTTTCAGATAGTATTCGGCTCTTTTGCGAGCTTGCACTTGCATGTTTAAGTGAGAAGAAAGGGGATAGACCAACCATGAAAGATGTTGTTCAACAACTCCAGTTCATTCTTGATCATCTAGAAAGAAGAGATCATATGAAGTAATTGCAGACTTTGACTTTGACGATTTTTATCCCATTAGTTAATTGTGTGTCTGTGATATAAACACATGTGTGGTGGGTGTGTTATTCCTTTTAAGAATGAGTGTGAAACAAGATAAGAGGAAAAAAAGTAAGTTTAGTATCCATAATGCATCTTATTATAAATAAATAAATAAATAAATAAATAAAGTTTTCTTATCATGATAATTTTACGCCCCGCTGGCGGTATGCGCATATAATGTATATATGTGTGGGCGGTGGGCAAAAGTGAAAGTGCACTAATTTTATCGTTATTTTACTAATTTCATGAAAATAACGTTAAAAGAGGGGGATGGTTAATCATGCATCATGTGGTGGCGTTGATAGCCGAAGATAAGGGGGTACATGCGCTAATCGGCCTTTGTCTTAATTGCTGAGTGTTATGTGCCTTATGTCCAAGGCTTGATGCAAAACTACTATCGAGCCGGGGGTCTCACTGGAAGCAGCCTCTCTATTCCTAACGGGTAGAGGTAAGGCTGTCTACATCTTACCCTTCTCAGACCCTACCTTAGCTTTGCTATTGGTGGGATTTACTGAGTATGCTGATGATGATTATCATGATAATTTTGTACATTGTTGACTTATCTCAAATTATGCCTACAAAGTTTATCTTTTCTTACTTAATATGCTGATGCTCACGAACACCATAATTTGTAATTCCGAGTATATGTAATCGTTCAAATATTTATAATCATTCTATTTCACGGGTTCAAAGCAATGTCACTTTAGTTTTCACCAACCATTTTCAGCCAAAAGTAAAAGCATCCTAGAGGGTTCGATTCCATTAGGAAATCATGGTGAGGACAAACAAGTAAAAAAGGGATGGATGCATTGATGCTTTACTTTCCGAATACTTATACAAAGGAGAATCTCAAATGGTAAATCCTTACAAGAATCTATATAGCGTGTTTTCCTCCAGCGCGAGTGAGAATTAAATGCCAATGAAATCCATTCTTAGTGGTGTTCTATCCACGGGTGGATTGAGGGCCAGGATGTACCTAGCCAAAAAAATGGAGGATGTCCTGGTTTTGAACTGGGGACTCTCGTGTACCACTGAAGTTGATGCAAAAGCCCAACCAGTTGGTCTACTAGTCATTTAAAAAAAAGTTGGAACAACTACTTTTCTTATAAATATTATGATGAGTTATATATTCGTCTAATTTATCAGGTTTCTTTTTTGAACGACAAATTTATTTTATTCCTGGGACCTCCTCCTCCTAAGGTGTTTAAAGATTTTGCATTTGCCAAATGGACACCACCCATTTGGTAATTTATATGGTTTATTCATAAATCTATCACATATCTTAATTTAGTTTATCATATCCTATTCTAGGGTGAGATTTTTCTACAAAATGTGTTTTTTTTTTTTTTTTCTAAAATGTGTAAGTAGTGATCATGATCATTAGATTAGGGTAATCGATTGATGAGATTAAATAAGTGGTAAAATTGTAATATTTGTTTTAATTAAATTAATTGATTTCTTAGATTAAGGTATAAAAGTAAATTTAGTGTGCCTTAAATTTAGGAACCCACATGCAACTTTCCCCTGTCTTTTAAAACATCAATAGCTTTTTATACGTAATTTGTTTTTAGAAAAAGTTACACCATAATAACGAGCGTTTTTTTATCTTTAATATGAGTACCATATTGCTACATGTGTAAAGAAAATTACATGTCAACTAGTTGATTTATTTTACTAGTAATGGTGTGTTTTATACGACAACGTTGTGTGCTTTATACAACAATGTGTTTTGTAGTTTGGATTGTGTTATTTAAGGAAATATGGGTTTTATAGTGATGAGTTATGTGTTATAAGAGAGTGTTTGAGTGAGCATATGCTTTTTAAAGTTTGAATGATTTATTTAAAAGAATTGTGTGTTTTATAGTTTGAATGATGTGTTCAAATATGATAAAACACCATTTGATCATTGCAATATATGTATAACACAATATTTACCAAATCTTAAATAATAAAACACTGTGCAAAGAAATAAACAATGGTACATACAGTTAAAATACTATGCGAAGAAACAAACACTGGCACACGTGGTTAAAGCACAAGGACAAGACAATACACACCGATCACTAGTATAGCACATGTTGATGAACCAAATAACTAAAAAACACAACAACAAATAACTACAAGTACATATCCTTCATTAAACATGTTAATGATAAAAAACAAATGAGACTAAACTTGTAACTGATAAAACACAACGTGAATAAACTAATAACTGCTAAAACACAACGTGAAGAATTTTTTCATGATTGAATAATGCAAAAATATGATTCAGTATGTGTTATTCGTAATATAAGTAACTTACGATTTTGAATTCTTAAAAGATATATTGTTTCTTTAAAAATCTCTTTTTTTGTTTAAGAGATAAATCTAAATCTATATCTATATATATTAATAAATGAAAAGGATTTGGGCTATGTGGCATGTGATGGTGAAACCATTTGCTGAGGTGGCATGTTATGGTGGAGGATTTAGGTGGGAATGCATATTATTAACTCTCATCAATTACAAGCGGGATCCGTTTTTTACTTGGGTTGGAATATTCAATTCGGGTCAACCAAAATGGATCTTATATATTGTTTTCCAAAACCCTAGACAGAGCCTCCATCTACGTTCTGCCTCTGATCCATACTCCATCCTGGTTCCTGTTCGAACAAGCATCGGGTATGTTCAATCTACCAAATTTTCTTTCGATTAAATTCATTCGTTCTAATAGTTGTCTAATTCGTTGTTGTGGTGTATTTCTTGGTTCAGATTTGGTGGCCACGATGATCAGAAATGGTGGTGGTGGTCGCCTGAAAAATCGGATATGATGCTATGGTGGTTTCACACCACAGTATCACCGCCACTTCTTTGTCAATCGATCGGCTTCAACCCTAATCTTCTTCAGTCGGCTTCAAGGTTTCTCTCTCCGTCAATTTCTCACTCATCTCCATCGATTTCAAGGTATTTGGTTTATCATTGATTTGTTGCATATAGTAAACTATTTTTTATATTGCGTGATACTTTACGTTTATTACTCTGTAAGCTTTTTCATTTTTGTTTGTATCTAGGTTAGAAGTTCAAGCATAGAACATGATGTTACTTTGAATCATATGATTTATGTTTCAGATTTATTCATTTGTTCATCGTTTAGGGTTTAAAAAAATCGCAATCCAAGAAACATGAACTTTTTGATGTTTACCGATGTGAAATTGCGATTCGTATTTCAAATATGTGAGATGAACACAGGCGACGGTGCCGGGATATTCGTTGGTTCGATTTGGTGAGGGTTTTTTTAATTTCTTTTGGTTCAATGTGGTGATCTTTTTTTATTTATTTTGGTTCAATTTCGTTAGTTAGTTTTTGGGAGTACACATATTCTGGCTTTATTAATATTGAAATTGTTAATAGGTTTTGTTTTTGCATCTGGTGATTATTTGGTTATTTTGGAGCCTTAGGATTTCAGAACTATGGATTAACATAACAAATGATCCATTTAATGCTCTTTTGTCATCTCAATTAACAGGTGTGTATCCTTTATTAATGGTGATTGGTTTCATCCTTATAAGTTGAGAAGGTATGCTTTCAGCCTCCAACTTTTCATTTAAAATATTCAAATACCGTATTTGAAAAGGATCGATTCAAGTTTTTATATTCTTATATTAATTGCTATGTTTTCTGATCGGCCCTCCATAAATGAAGTGAAATTTATGCAAACTTATGATCGTTGTTTTTATCATGATATGTTGTGCAGTTAAACTTTCCCATCATTATCATACAATCCTCTGTTAAAAGTCAGGTTCGCAAGCCTTATCCTCACACCAACCCATGTCATTCTGTATTTGAGGCTGCCGGAAAAAAAGGACTTCCATTATTGCTTTCTCAGGATGAAGGTGTAAAGACATTCGTCATAAATTTAAGTACATACCTTTCGCTTTCTGGTAACCTAATATTATAATATACTACTACTATTATTATTATTAAAAAAATAATGGGTGAAGTTATTGTTGTGTTTTTCTTATGCGAGTCATTTTTGAATTTGGGGATTATGTAGAGAATGACTAGAAGCTCGGAAATTGAAGAACGAGTCTTGTTGGTAATTTTAGTGTTATCGACATGTTTTGGTGGTATTGGATTAGCTTGTCGACTAAGTCGATCTTGTTAAAATTAAACGAGTTAGGAGATGCGGGAGTGCATGCTCGATTTAATTTAATAAGATCGGGTATCGGTTCTGTTTTAATCAAATTTAATATATAATTTGATGGCCTTGTCATAATTGAATTGGTTTAATGGTTAAATTAATTGGGCTTAATGGTGAAGTTGAGTGTTTACACTTATTAAGACTTTTGATAATTAATGGGCCTTTAATTATGGATCCAACGATGGGTTATGGGTGTAATTGTTTTCAAAACAAGAAACTGATTATAGAAAAAGGGGTCGTACAGTAACAGAACCATGGATGGTTTTCTTAGTCAACATAAAAAAAAAACTGATTGAACAAGATTAGTGGGTATGGTTTTCTCAAACAAAAATCAAGTTCGTTCTTGTCAAACCTCTTGGTCTTATCCGATTAAATATTTGTGTGTACCCACAAATAGTTTGATCTGAAAGTGTATCACGATTCCAAAAGGAATCCAAGTTTAATTTTCAGTGTTCGTCATCTCTCCAATCGGATCTGCAATTTCGATTCACCGCAGGTATCGGGTACGTTCTATATATATTCCAACAAGTCTCACCCGCATTCATAATCTATAAAAACAATTTAAATGGGCAAGTGTGAGTGGGCCGACTCAAGTTGACATGGCTATTTCGACCCTTACAAAAAGTTGGCCCATTGCAACTCTTTACGCAACTCGTGTATCTTGCCTCTACCACATACTAAACTGCAAGTATGGGCCTTCATGATTTATTTTCAATGAAGTTCAACAAGTTTAGTGAAGCTAAACAAGTTATCGTCTTTGGACCATCATATTTGGCTTTTCTTCTTAAACAAAAAAAAAAACCTTTCAAACAAGTGGGAAAAAGAATCGTTTGCATATGGATGGGTCGATTTTGGTTGTGAACTTGTGATTTAAATAATGGGTCGCATCAATGGGTCAACCCAAACACGTTTTGACCCATTTTAATTTTTACAACTTTAGACGTAGCCTATATGCTTATCCAATTCTAATAACGTTGACTTTCAATTTATATCTCTCAGGTATGCAAATAAATTCACTTACTAATAGAGGCCAAGGATGAATAATGAGATATGCCTACTCATTTAACCTGTTTAAATGGCTCAGCCCGTGTTACAGGTGATAATCTATATATCTACGGTTGTGTTTAATAAAATTTAAATATTCCAACCCGTGAGTATTCACGGGTGACAATTATTAGTACATACATGATACATATAAGAGAATAAGAGATGGGTTTATTAAAAGTTGGTCTATCAATTAATAGAATATACATGTGAATATTAGGAAAATATGCACATCTTTACATATTTTTCACTGGGACCTTTGTTACTTTGTGATGTTATTTAACATTTGTCTTTTAATTTGCAGATCTATAGTGATGGCCCCAGCAAAAAATTCTAGATGGCTCTAAGAAAGAGTAACTGTTGTTTGTCTGGAGACCCCTTAATTCTTAATCAAAGTAAAAGATATAATGTTTTATACTTCAATGGATTTTAACTATATTTTTCACTTGGTGAATAAGTAATTTATGTAATGTGTTACTTTTGTATTTGTACTATTTATACACTTTGTGATAATGTAGATTAAATTTTCCGACCCGCGAAGTTCGCGGGTGATAACCTAGTATATTAATAAATGAAAAGGATTTGGGCTATGTGGCATGTGATGGTGAAACCATTTGCTGAGGTGGCATATTATGGTGGAGGATTTAGGTGGGAATGCATATTATTAACTCTCATCAATTACAAGCGGGATCCGTTTTTTACTTGGGTTGGAATATTCAATTCGGGTCACCCAAAATAGATCTTATATATTGTTTTCCAAAACCCTAGACAGAGCCTCCATCTACGTTCTGCCTCTGATCCATACTCCATCCTGGTTCCTGTTCGAACAAGCACCGGGTATGTTCAATCTACCAAATTTTCTTTCAATTAAATTCATTCGTTCTAATAGTTGTCTAATTCATTGTTGTGGTGTATTTCTTGGTTCAGATTTGGTGGCCACGATGATCAGAAATGGTGGTGGTGGTCGCCTGAAAAATCGGATATGATGCTATGGTGGTTTCACACCACCGTATCACCGCCACTTCTTTGTCAATCGATCGGCTTCAACCCTAATCTTCTTCAGTCGGCTTCAAGGTTTCTCTCTCCATCAATTTCTCACTCATCTCCATCGATTTCAAGGTATTTTGTTTATCATTGATTTGTTGCATATAGTAAACTATTTTTTATATTGCGTGAGGTATACTTTACGTTTATTACCCTGTAAGCTTTTTCATTTTTGTTTGTATCTAGGTTAGAAGTTCAAGCATAGAACATGATGTTACTTTGAATCATATGATTTATGTTTCAGATTTATTCATTTGTTCATCGTTTAGGGTTTAAAAAAATCGCAATCCAAGAAACATGAACTTTTTGATGTTTACCGATGTGAAATTGCGATTCGTTTCAAATATGTGAGACGAACACAGGCGACGGTGCCGGGATATTCGTTGGTTCGATTTGGTGAGGGTTTTTTTAATTTCTTTTGGTTCAATTTGGTGATCTTTTTTTATTTATTTTGGTTCAATTTCGTTAGTTAGTTTTTGGGAGTACACATATTCTGGCTTTATTAATATTAAAATTGTTAATAGGTTTTGTTTTTGCATCTGGTGATTATTTGGTTATTTTGGAGCCTTAGGATTTCAGAACTATGGATTAACATAACAAATGATCTATTTAATGCTCTTTTGTCATCTCAATTAACAGGTGTTTATCCTTTATTAATGGTGATTGGTTTCATCCTTATAAGTTGAGAAGGTATGCTTTCAGCCTCCAAGTTTTCATTTAAAATATTCAAATACCGTATTTGAAAAGGATCGATTCAAGTTTTTATATTCTTATATTAATTGCTATGTTTTCTGATCGGCTCTCCACAAATGAAGTGAAATTCAAGCAAACTTATGATCGTTGTTTTTACCATGATATGTTGTGCAGTTAAACTTTCCCATCATTATCATACAATCCTCTGTTAAAAGTCAGGTTCGCAAGCCTTATCCTCACACCAACCCATGTCATTCTGTATTTGAGGCTGCCGGAAAAAAAGGACTTCCATTATTGCTTTCTCAGGATGAAGGTGTAACCATCTTGATTTTCGCACTTGTATTTGTTTTAACTTGCATTGTAACAATTACCGTATTTGGAACGAAACTTATTTAATCCTACTTGCTTTGTGCTCATACCGATACAAACACGTGAAACAATTTCAAAATTTGTTGAGTTTTTATGCTATTAAACACGGTTACATAAACTATAAGGGTTTATTGTGACTAGTTGTGAAACTACTAGTTGAAGGACCTATTTGACATTCTTTAAAACCTGCTTGAAATCTATTACTTTTTAAGTTCAAGGACTAAAACCGTAATTATTTGAAAGTACAAATCCAGGGACTAAATTGTCATTTTTGAAACTATATAAATACAAGGGTTAAAGTGCAATTATTTCAAACTACAAGTTTAGGGTTCTTTTTGTAATTTTTGAAACTTATTTTATAAAAGAAATATATAATTTGTTTTAAAAATCTAGGGTTCATTTGGTCATTTTCTTAAACTTAAACTGTAGGGACCAAAACTGTTATTTTTAAACTTATATAAACTGAAAACCCTAACTGTGTTAGTCCTTTTATAAAGGTTTCCTTCTTTAAACATTAACTCAGTTAGCATACTTAACTGAACAGTACAGGGACTATTTGTGTCAATTTTCGAAACTTCAGGGACCAATGTGTAAATATTCAAAAAAATCGCACAAAAAGGGGGTCTTCTTTAAAGAACCGACCCTTGTGGGATTCGAACTCGTGACCTCTCGTTTAGAACCGCAACGCCTTAACCAGTTTATCTTCCTACTAGGAGCTGTTAGAATATGAAACTTAATTCCTTATATATACTATTTAAGATTATTATATTTAATAAATTATAACTTAAAACAAAAATAAAAAAAAGGTAAAACCCCAATCGAACCCGCGACACCCCACTCAACAAACGAACACATGACCAGTCAGGCTAAGCCCTCATTCACTTATTATATGAAACCATATTATATTTATGCACACTTTAGAAATTAAATATATTATTTCAAACAATCGACCGCCTTGATGACTGACTTCGATCCAATTCGGATTGTTTAATACTTTTGATCTGTCCAGAACATGTGTAAAGGGTCCCCAACCCATAGCCAACCCAATTAAACACTTATTCGACACACAACAGTGCCAAATCGGCTGTAAAACGGACTTTTTATAAAAAAATTAAAGTGGATCGATTCCACTAATTTTTGTTGTTTCTGTGTCGAATTGATAGCTATATAAGCTTCCTTAGATCACCACTAATCTCCTACACCTCTCACAATTAACAAACACTTCGAAATTTACCATGTGTTCAAACCTGCAACCTCGCCGGAGTTTACCGTCGCCGGAGATAGCTGTTTCACCGTTTCAGTCGATACCGGTTAGTTTTTATCTGGTAAATTAGTTCAATTATGCTTGTACAATGATTCCTTAAAATTAATTTCGATACAACATAGGTTTCCCGTAGAATTGAAAGGGTTTGACTTTCTGTTTGACTTGGTCTGAACATTTGGGGAAGATGACCAAATTTCAATTCTGTATTTATTTTAATTAAACTAAACTTATAAACAACCACCAGGCCTAGCCCAGTGGTAGTGTGTGTTGTTTTCTAATCAGTTGACCCGGGTTCGAATCCGGGGACAACCAAACTTTTTTTTTTTTTTTAACATTTCAATAATTTTTATAACATTATTAGACACTATTACTTTTTGTAAAACCATAAAATCAGTCCATATATTTATAAAACTATTTTTTATAATATTAAAACAGTTTATTATTAAATAATTCATAATAAATCAATTTTCAGGAAATAAATACTGAAATTTTTATGTTAATTATTTTAAATGGTCAACTTTACAAAAATAATGATTTTACTGATATTTTATACAGTTTTGATATTTATATAATTAAATCAGTTTTATTACTTATAAATATAGTTTAATTTAATGCGTTTAAATTATATAACTATATAAATTTTATCCAAAATTATTTTTATGACAAAATAGACATATTACTGAGTTTATATAAATTTAGAATCTGAATTTTTATTATATTAAATTATTTAGATAATTAATTTTATATAAACTTATTTATTGTTATTTTAACCACTTTAGTTCATTTTATTTATTTAAAATGATTCCAATGCCATAATAATTATTTTAAATCAGTGATATTCAAGTTCAACAATTAAAAATGTTATTTTTAGTTATTCAAATTTAATATAATTATTTTGATAATTAGTTATATAATTATCATATTAATTCTTTTAAACAAAATATTTATCATTTATCAAATAATATATATTTTAAACCATCTAAACTAATTTATAATTTTTATAAATTAATTATATCACTTGTACAATATTTTGTCAATGATCATTATATTCAATTCTGTTGTTTAATTATACAAGTTAATTATATTTGATTTATTATTACAAATGTTATATTAAATCAATTATATATTTTTGCAATTATATTATTTATGTTAAATAAATATTTTTCATAAATAATTCCTTTATATCATATTCATTTTCCAAGTCCTCTTGTTAGGTTATCCAAACCACATAGTTACCGTTTAGACAAAACCCTACCGAACCTATAGATTTAGGATTTCCGCTTATTCGATTAAACATTATTGTTGATACACATTCTATATTGTTGCATGTTCAATCAATTAGAGTGACGTGGAATCTTGTTTCCAAAAACTCTTACAATTACATACGTGTTTGGACTTACCCGCAATCAAGGTGAGTTCATAGTCCCTTTTTACAATTATTTTTGGGATGAAACATATGATACGATGTGATACAAACTTATTTGCTATTTGTGGTTTCCCCGATTGTCCTTGCATTTGCTTAATACTTGTTGTTGTTGCTTTAACGCGTTTACGTTCATTAACTTGCAAAAGCCCAACGGTTATGTTATAGCGCTATAGGTGTGACGCCCCATCTCACTTCCAGTGAAACTATTTGTTGCAATTGTTGTTGTTGATATTCATGTGAAACGTTTTGGAAGTGTGGTGATAGACCCGTGTTACGTCATAACGAAGGTTTGAATGTACCACCAAGTGACTACTTGTATTACTCTTTTGCTTAAAGACATATCACATGCCACAGTGTTAAACCATTTTCATATCACATTGTTATTTTTGCCTATCAAAACCTATGAATTCACTCAACCGTTTGTTGACCCAATATTTTTCTAACATATGTTTTAGGTGACAATGTTTGATGCTATGATTTGCAAGAATATTTCATATAGGATTGATCAAGATTTATGCCTTAGATTAAATCCGAATCTATCATTTGTGAAACAATTTGTTATGATGTATTTTGTTTATGTACTCTTATTTACTCGGATGTGAATGCAATCTCTTTAATTGAATCTAAACTATATTTCAACTTAATTTAATCATCATGTGCTCAAAGGCATTCTGCCATGTTTCGTGATGCCCTTGACTTTTCCGTCTCCGGTCAGGGTGTCACAGATTGGTATCAGAGCCATGGTTATAGGGATTTAGATTATTAGTAATACTTTAACCAAGACTATAACTTACCTAGGACACTTTCCATTAGCAAACTCTTCCGTTATCTTTGCCTTTGTCTTCATCCCTATCCTTATCTTTTGTAACCAATGCCTCGTCACCGCGGATCTCATCTTTAGATTTTACAAATGCTCATCACCTATCCTTAGGTGATTATTTTCAAAACCTCTTCTGATTTTTAAATTCTCATCAAAGTCTTGGGCTCCAATAACGAACTCGTGCAATCTGGAAGGGTGGATGCTTGTATTCGGGGTTTTCTGTCTAGGCAAGCACTTCGTATAAATTCCAACTCGAGGAACCAGTTGTGCTTACCTGGGAATTCTTTGGATGAGTGGCCACTTATAGGCTAAAGCATGACTTCACTAAGTTATAAGAACCCAACTACTTTGACTTGTCATTGATGTCATTTATTCGTGGAATAAATGATATCCATCTTGTTACGTGTTTTCTCTTATCCTCATTGATTTTATGAAACTACTTTATCCCATTATGAAACCACCACAATCTTATGTTTTACCTACCTCGTGTAGATGCCTCCTCGACGTGCACCACAAGACAATGTCCCGAACGCAGAAATGGCAGCTCTCCTTGCTCAACAGATAGTTGCAATACTTCCCGACCTTGTAACACAACTTTCTCAAGCCACCAATGGGCAAAGTAGCAGCAGAACCAACGGAAACCATCATGACTCTCCATGCAACTTCAAACAATTCAACTCTTGCCACCCCACTAAGTTTACGGGGAATGAAGGTGCTACTGGACTCCTTTAATGGACCGAAAGTATGGAGAATACATTCCGCCACAGTCAGTGTACAAATGAACGCAAGGTCGATTTTGCTTCTAGCGTCTTCCAAAAAAGGGCGTTAACTTGGTGGAATGGAATCATGAAGGATCGCACAGCCGAAGTTGCTATGGCTTTGACCTGGGAAGAATTAAAAGTTCTCATGTTAAAGGAATTCTGCCTACGAAACGAAATGAAAGCACTGGAAGATGAGTTCCACGACCTTAAACAAGATAGTGGAGAAAACCGCGCTTATATAAACCGGTTCGAAGAATTGTGCATCCTCTGTCCCACAAACTTAGCTCCCGATCGCTTGATCGAGAAATTCATTAGTGGACTGCCTAGTTGCATCAAGCACATAGTGACTGGAAGCAGACTAGCCACACTTCGAGACGCTTATGAACTCTCTGCTATCTTGACGGATGCTCAAGTCAAGGAATGGAACTTATCCCGAAAGAGCGACAAGAAGACACCATCCAAAGCTGCACCCGACACTATCAAAGCGGCAAATGATGGAGCCCAATCTTCGAGGAAAACCGGAAATGCAAACAAACGTAAAGTAGTCAGAAACTTTGCCATTATAACTCCTGCTCCCGCCAACCAGACTCCTCCTGCCAAGAAGCCATATGTTGGTGAAGAACCGTTATGCAACCATTGTAACTACCATCATCAAGCCCGTTTTCCTTGTAAACAGTGCACAAGTTGTGGGCGCTTTGGTCATCTTGCAGCCACATGCCGTACACATCAAGCTGTTGCTCCTCCTGCTGTTCAAGCTGTTGCACCACCTCGTTATCCCGTTGGAACTTGCTTCAATTGCGGTGATCCGAATCACTTCAAACGGGAATGTCCCAAACTTGCAAATGCTCAACCCGCTAGAGGTTGTGCATTCAACCTGAATGTCAATGAGGCTCGTGCCGCAAATGATGTGGTCAACGGTATGTTTCTCGTTAACAATCGCTATGCTTCTGTTTTGTTTGATCCGGGTGCAAATAGGAGTTTTGTTTCACTTGAGTTTGAACCTTTGCTTGCCTTACTACGTACAAAACTGAGTGAATCATTTGACGTTATAGTAGCTAGTGGCGATCACTCCGTGTTAAATTTTGTCATTACCAATTGTAAACTTGAACTTCATGGCCATGTTTTTCCGATCAACCTTATTCCCATGAAACTTGGATGTTTTGATATCATAGTAGGCATGGATTGGTTAGCTCCAAATCATGCCGAAGTTGTTTGTCATAATAAATTCGTTCGTTTACCATTGCCGTCTTGTGAAGTTCTGAAGGTCTATGGGGAAGGACACTATAAAAGTCTCAACCTCATATCTTGCGTGCAAGCTCAGAAGTATTTGTGCAAGAACTACGTGGCTTTCCTAGCCCACGTGGGGGAGAAGAAGGAAGAAACCAAGAACATTTAAGATATTCCAGTCATTCGAGATTTTCCTGAAGTTTTTCCCGATAATCTACCTGGCTTACTTCCCGTGCGTCAAGTAGAATTTCGTATCGAACTTGTTCCTGGTGCTAATCCTATTGCCAAATCTCCCTATCGTCTTGCACCTTCGGAAATGCAAGAACTTGCTAACCAACTTCAAGAGCTTTCTGACAAAGGTTTCATTCGCCCCAGTTTTTCTCCTTGGGGAGCTCCAGTTTTATTCGTCAAGAAGAAAGATGGTTCCATGCGTATGTGTATCGATTACCGTGAGCTGAACAAACTCACCATCAAAAACCGTTATCCCCTGCCTCGAATTGATGATCTCTTCGATCAATTACAAGGTGCCACTTGCTTCTCAAAGATCGACTTACGCTCTGGTTATCACCAACTACGCATTTTTGAAGACGACATTCCTAAAACCGCTTTTCGCACACGCTACGGTCACTATGAGTTCACCATTATGCCATTCGGTTTAACCAATGCCCCTGCGGTCTTCATGGATTTAATGAACTGTGTTTGCAAGCCATACCTAGATAAATTCGTCATTGTTTTCCTTGATGACATTCTTATCTATTCCAAAACCAAAGCTGATCATGAGAAACACCTTCGATTGATCTTAGACCTCCTAAAGAAAGAACAGCTTTATGCCAAATTCTCGAAATGCGAATTCTGGCTTAAGGAAGTTCAATTTTTGGGACACATCATAAACAACAAAGGAATTCATGTTGATCCTACGAAGATTGAAGCCATAAAGAATTGGAGTGTTCCTACCACTCCAACTGAAATCCGTTCTTTCCTTGGTTTAGCTGGGTATTATCGACGTTTCATTGCCAATTTTTCCAAACTTGCTGTTCCGCTTACGTCTTTAACTCACAAGGGTAAACCTTTTGAGTGGGGACCCAAACAAGATGAAGCTTTCCAAATTCTTAAACAGAAACTTTGTGATGCTCCTATTCTGACTCTCCCCGATGGGAACGACGATTTCGTGGTGTATTGTGATGCTTCCAAACTTGGCTTAGGCTGCGTCCTCATGCAACGAGGCAAAGTCATAGCCTATGCATCTCGACAACTGAAGGACCATGAAAAGAGATACACTACCCATGATCTTGAATTGGGTGCCGTAATCTTCGCTCTCAAAATCTGGAGACACTATCTTTATGGTACAAAATGTGTGATTTTCACTGATCACAAAAGTCTCCAACACATCTTTAATCAGAAGGATTTAAACATGCGCCAACGTAGATGGATTGAACTTCTAAACGACTACGATTGCGAGATTCGCTATCACCCCAGAAAAGCGAATGTTGTTGCCGATGCTTTAAGTCGTAAAGAACGCATTCAACTTCATAGCATACAAATCCATTCTGACATCCAAACCCGTATTCTCCAAGCTCAGCAAGACGTTGTGGCCAGCGGTGATTTGCTTACTGAATTACCTCATAAACTTGATCTCCTTCTCGAGACCAAAGAAGATGGCTTACGACATTTAAAAAACCGTCTGTGGGTTCCTAATCGTGACAACCTTCGTACATTCTTGATGGACGAAGCCCACAAGTCCCGATATTCTATTCATCCCGGTGCGGACAAGATGTACACGGATCTTCGAAACCTTTACTGGTGGCCCGGAATGAAAAAGGATGTTGCTCTCTACGTGTCCAAATGCCTCACATGTTTGAAGGTTAAAGCTGAACACCAACTGTCACACCCCGACCACGTAAAACAACAAAACGTGGCGGAAACATCGGGGAGTGTTGTAACGGAATCATTGTTTCATAACACATGGAAATTGAAATATTGTTTTATTGAATAAAAGAGTTAAAATGTCTTGACAATCAAAGAAATATAACATAAATAACTACTCTTGCATCTTTTATTGTCACTAAGGCCCAAGTCCGCCTAAGTGTATCTTGATAAATCCTTTGCATCATATCCTGAAACACATGTGAAAATAGGTACGTCAGCATAAAAATGCTTGTGAGATACTTAGGTTTTGTGAAAATAGAAATCATGACTTATGTTTAAGAAAATGTTTAGTCATGAACCTTGTAATTTGCTTTGTCTTGTAAATCATATGAAAAGTGATAAAATCAGATGATATGTATAAATAAGAGAATAAAGTATGGTTAAATAAATAACCAAGTAAAATGAGTTTGTATAAGATAAGTTGTTTTGTAAAACAATGTCTTGTGAAAAGTATGTTATTTGTATAAAATGTTATAAGTCTAAATTAAAATGATTCAAATAACGCTACGATATGTAATACCATACAAGCACTTATATATAGGAAGTACCAGCGGCGTATCCACCATGCTTGTATCATATTACACACGCCTCGTTACTTAAATCACTTACTCAAACCAAACCACCAAGATGTAATGTTTAACAATTGTAGAAATGTTTATGTATAATCAAATGTCAAAATGTTTATGTGAAAACCATGTCTAATGTCTATGTCTAAGGTAAATCACGAATTGTGTATATCAATGTCAAAATGTTTATGTTTAATGTAAATCATGTAATGTGTATCCAAAATATCATGTATGGTAAGTGAAATATATCAACTCAACCATATGTAAAATGCACAAAAACAAGGTATTGAAGTAAAACATGGTTTAAATCAAAGTTATGTTTTGTGGAACAAAATGCATGCTATACTGATATAAACATCTATGCGGTATTGTAAAAATTCATACATCCAAGCCTTGCGACTGTAGAATAAACCCTAGCACAAAGTCTAAGGTCCACCTAGAAATGTATTCGGATTCGGTCATTCCTTCTAATCCAAACAAACCCGGGATTTCAGGAATGGGAGTTGTCAAGTCCTATGGTACCCCTACCTACTACCGAGCGGCATGATCGGTGTTAATGAATGTACATTGTCCCATTTAAACAAACCAAATGTCATACCAAAATGTAAGCATGTGATAAATAATAAATGTACTAAGTATGCACACAATGGACATACATAACATAGAATGTAATGTAAAATAATGTACTAAGTATGCACACAATGGGCGTACATAGCATGAAATGTAATGTAAAACAATGTACTAAGTATGCACACAATGGGCATACATAGCATGAAATGTAATGTAAAACAATGTACTAAGTATGCACACAATGGGCATACATAGCATGAAATGTAATGTAAAACAATGTACTAAATATGCACACAATGGGCATACATAGCATGAAATGTAATGTAAAACGATGTACTAAGTATGCACATAATGGTCATACATAGCAAAACACAATGAAATCATGTACTATAAATGTACTAATGAACATAGCAAGTATATGATGTGAAAACATGGAAAGCATGAAAGTAACAAGTAGGCACATGTGTTACACCCCAAAACAGTTTGAAAACGGTAAAAGAGGGTCTATGTACTCACTTGAGATTGCTCAATAGACTTCAGATATCCACCAAGCAAGGCTAGAAGGTCACGAATATCAAACGGTACCTAATATAGGTATCTACATTAATAAACAGACCTAAATCGGAGGATCGGATAGAATGAGGGCTCGTAAGCCAAATGAGTATGGGAACTCATGTAATATGGTTTAACAAAGCCTACATACTACAATGAAACCTAACCTAAGTGCTTACGACCCATTACGACCCGTTTAGGTAGCTTATGCTACTTTAACGTGTCGTTCGCGTAAAACGCGTTCGGACCGCCTAACTAGTCCTATGACAAGTAAAATATGCCTTAACATGTCTAATATTGTTGCCAAATCAGTTTAGATGTTAAAAGTTATGTTACATATGCTTAAAATGAATTTTGGCGTAAAAAAGGCATTTTGGTAATTTACCTAAGGCATATAAACTACCTATCATACAACTACTTAAACGAAGCGACCATATGGTATGACCTCGGAAGGTTATTCCCTATATACTATGGTCACCTAATGTGTTTGGTCGGATCCTAATGATCGACCAAACGGGTCGGGTTCGAAAGTATAAGCGATTGTTTAGATCGCTTACCTTACGACCCTATATAAGCACTAAACTAAAAGTGACGAGCTAAGCATGTTAAAACATGCTTAACTAAGTTTAGAAAACAGGTTTGGTATCAAAACAAACAATTTTGATACCCAAGAGTAGTTTGGTTACAAAATACGTACGAATGCGCATTTTGGCCGAAACTACGACTCGTCACTGAGCCTAGATAACGTGGTAATCAGTAGGTATAGTCACTAGGGACTATGACCATCGTGATTACGCTCACGTTATGAAGTTCAAACGAACTTCGCATTGACCATAAACTGGTCAACGCAGAAAGTCAAACAAAGTTTGACTTTTAACGCTAAAACGCATAAAAGAACGAAGGAACACTTACAACGGGTTCCCGCAAGCTAATCTCGATCCAAATAACTCAGGTATGAAGCAAGGGCTTCAACTTAGAGCACTTTTGATCAGATTTGTGAGGAAGAAGTGAAAACTAAGGTGGGTATTTATAGTAAATGGACCACCGTTAGGATCGTTTTTTGAATATCGTGATCGAATCTCATCCGTACACTTGTTGGAATGTTATGGTAACTCAATTTGCCCCCACCACCAGAGATTGACATGTGGCATTGGCCTTTGGAGTGTTGAAAAGCTGTTAACAGCAGTCAAAACGATTTTCTGCATCTGACCCATGGCTTACGGTCCGTAAGCCATCAACTTTGGCAGAATTACACTTTTGGTTAATTACGACGGAAGTCGTAACGGACGCAAAAACGGTCCAAAATGCGCGACGAATGGAATTTTGACAAGCCAAACACTAAAGCATAATATTATAATTCTTACATAAATTTTTGGATGTCCGAATGTATTCAGAACGTAAGTCATGCGCGAAAGTGCAAACTTGTGCACTTTTTGACGCTTTTAGTCCCTGAATGACCCAAAAGTTTATTTTAGCCCACCGAACCCCTCAAAGCCTATTTCTAAGCCATGTAAAGGATATTTAGGGTATGTTTAACTTATGGTCATGTTCCGGAATGTCTGTTACAGTTCAAATTGGCATACTTTCGCAGTTTGTCAACTTTAGTCCCTGTAAGCGATTTAACTTGATTTTGCAATACCAAAGCCTTCGAAGCTTATTTCTAAGTTACGTAAAGGTTATTTAAGGTATGTTAAGCCTATTTCACTATTCCAGAGTGTTCGTTGCATTAAACTGGTTATATTTACGCATCAGTGCGCGTATAACCCTCCAGAAAGCGATTTAAAGCTTGAAATCGAACAAGAATTGATATGTGCAAAGGATACACATATTTATACATGTCCCAAGTATGAAATACAATATTTCATTGATACAGTATTTGTTTGATGGCCGTGGAGGTACAGGTGTCACAGTCTCCCCTACTTTAGGAAATTTCGTCCCAAAATTTTATTTAGAGGAAACTTGTGAGAGTTTAAAACATGAAGTTGAAAAGATCGAACAACATTGGTTAGGGTTCTGAACTTCTAGTAACTTTAATAACATCATGCTTGCAATGTAAGAGGGATACTTATATACAAGTATATGAAGCGTCATTGGTGCGTCCACCGTACCTCCATTACATCGTTCTCATTTTGTTATTGTTGTCACTATCGGTTCTTACACATAATAAATCTTACTGGGTTTATGTGCACTAAATTTCATAGTTATGTACGCGTCCATAATTAGACAATTCCTTGCATAGTTCACACAGTCTATTTTATAATGTGTAGGGGAAAACCAAATGAACAAACCTGTGATGAGTGTGACTAGACCACCATAGGGTCCCTTTTATTAAATCAATAAATGATTTTGATAGACAACCAAGGAGTCTTTTCAGCTTATATCATCACATGTCATTCTTAACCAGATTTTTGAATCAATCTTTTTTACTAGACCCCTAAAAGGGTCTCTTATGAATCATGGAGTGGTACTATATAATCCAAGGGTCTTAACTATTACATAGAAGCCCATTAAGGATTTAAGGTAGTACCTTTTTGAATATCCTACTACGAATCCCTCATATGTAGATATGAAAGATTCTACGAGGATTTGGATAACGAATACCCAGATTATACAAAAACACAAAATGCATAAAAGAAAACACAAGATGCATAAACACATAGTCATATAACCATAAAGATTGTTTATCTAGATCTTTAATTTGTTAATTTGTTTTGCTAACAGAGCACATGTATTTAAAGCACACTCGGAATCCATCTCGTGGATTTCATTTGGTACTTTAAACATTATCAAGAATCTAACTATAAAGATAGAAAGATTTTTAAAAGAAAAATTCGATTTCGATTATAAGGAACCGAAATGTTCGAATTTAGGTACATATGGAATCCAATTAAGGACTCTGATTTGAATGATAATCATCCACAAGGGTCTAAATGTGAAGATAAAAAGATCCCATATGGATTTTAGAAGTTGAAGATGTTTTGAAACCTTGCACTGGATGTGTTTATGTCAAAACATGAAGTAAAAATGCTTATGAAGTTGAGATGCTAGATATGCCAAGGTGACATATGAAGCAGAATTTGAAGGTTAAGTCAATGTATGAGGAGAATATTTTTGGAAAACTATGCATGGGGTTCTAAAAATGTGTTCAATGTTTTTGAAACCTTATATATATAATACCTTTGAAATCATAAAGTAGGTGTATTAGGTAAGTATATTTATAAAAATGTTTTAAAATCACGCGAGATGAATTTTGAAATTATGTATAAGGTTTTTGGAAAACATGAATGATGCTTTTGAAATCATGCACTTGATAAGAAAATATATTGTATTAATATTGTTTTCAGGCTATATGAGACATTTTGAAATCATGAAGGTTGTTTTTGAAAATACAGACAATGCTTTGTGCATTTGTTATGTTAAGTAAATACACTATATTAAAAATGTTTTCGAACTATATATAGAATGTTTTGAAATCATGTAGGTTGTTTTGAAAACTTATGTTATGCATGTTAATAAATCAGAACGTAATGAGTATGAGATTTGAAAATACCCTTAGTTATCTAACCAAGGATTCAATAGGCACAGATGTGTGAAAAGCACGATTACTCATAATGTCACTTTATTTCATGTACTTCTTTTTCTTAGAATGAGACGAGTACTTAGAATTTTCCAAGGGAATCATGAGCAAACGCAAGAATAGGAAAATTCGCAAGAGTAGTTTGTAAGGAATATAGTTCCTTGATGTAGGTATCATAGGAAAAGTCATACACACATGTAACTACACTCGTATATTAGAATTGTGAACAATAATTTATTTATAAACAAAACATATTGTTTCACATTACAAGAAAACAGAAGAATAAAAGCATAAGACAACAACATCTTCTAGTCAGCCAACTGCTCATCCGTGGGTTGGATTTGCATTAGCAAGCTTTGGGCAATCCCTTAGGAAATGGCCCATCTCGCCATAGTTGTAGCAAGACCCTGGTGAGAAACGAGCTTGAGCAGAGTTGGCTTGTGGTTGGTTTGGACCACCTTGGTTCGGGTTACGTCGACAAGCACTTGCCAGGTGACCAACTCGTCCACATGATACACACAGACGGCACTGTAAGTGAGCTTGGTGATGCCCATTACATTTGTCACATATTGGTGCCGTTCCCTTGTATTGCTTCTTAGCAGGTTGTGTTGCCACCCGGATGGGTCCTGCTTGATTTGTGTTAGGGGAGGATTTTCTAACAATTAGTGATCCTTATTCGTTATCCTAACTAGTGATCCTTAGTTCTGTGACAGGTGGTGATCCTCAGAAGAGCTTCAGGATCAGGATCATGGATCACTTTAAGGATCCTCGTACTGACGATTGTTTACTTATGTTTTGTAGCATATCGCAGGTATATTGAGCTTGACCAAGTCTAAGCGACATTCCTGGAGAATATTCCTACACTATTCTGCACGTGCTTGACCGAAAATAGACGTTATGGAGAACGTGGAGGCTTGGCACGGAAGTCGGATAGTTAGTTTAGGTGGTTTTTTCTATTTTAAAAAGGGAGTAACGAGCTAGTAGAACACACTTAGCCATTTCTCAGTTACACACACTCGTACAAACGCTCATACAAGCTCTCGTTCAAACACTTAGCAATTTCATATACTTTTTACACATTTCACCGTAGTGATCCTTGTACCAAGCTCGTTACTATCCGAAGTTGTAAACATTTAACCATTTATTTTAGCTTGGTGATCGGTAGTTTCCATCACCCGGGGTTTTTTGTGCCGGAGATCAATTCTTGATCAAGGGCTTTTTCCCCGTATAAATCCTTGTGTTGTTTGTGCATTTTACATTGAAGTGATCCTCATCGCTGTTACATATTTAAAGCATCATTCCCCTAAACAAAGAGTTTGGTTGCAATATCCTCATCAGATTTTCTGACCAAAACAGTTTGGCGCCCACCGTGGGGTAATTGGTGCTTCGTCCTTAAGAAAATACGCATTTCTGTGCTCAATTCGGTTCACTACAACCAAGCAGATGGCTTCCTCATCGAAGAATGCTTCAAACTTGATGCCCTCATTCACTTCTTCACAAGGCGTTCCTCCTTTGCCTCCACCACCTTCTGGATCCCAGAAGAATACTGAGAATGCTGCGAAGAAGCCGACTCCCATTTTTTCGAAACCACCTACTTCTTCCGTTTCAACTAATCCTACTACTAATGATCTCTATGCCTTGATTTTGCAGATGAGGAATCATGCATAAGAGCAGGATAAAACCAACGAAAGGATCCTCCGGGAGATTGACGAAATTAAGAAACATAAGAAAACGGCGGAGAATCACTCCCCACTGATGCCCAGATCTTTGAATTTTGATACTCCGGTGATTACTTCTCAGCCATCAGTGGTTCCAGACATTCAATATGTGGGAGGACCAAAAGGAGTGCACTACGGAACAACAACCATGACCCAGGCATCAGGTTCACTTTTCCAGCCAGCGGGATCCTATTCTCAGCATATGGGATCCCTCACAAGTTCAGGAGTGCAGCAGTTTCAAGGATCCTCCTTCGTTCCAGGATCATCCCAGGTTCAAGGATCCTCCTTCGTTCCAGGATCATCCCAGGTTCAAGGATCCTCCTTCGTTCCAGGATCATCCCAGGTTCAAGGATCCTCCTTCGTTCCAGGATCATCCCAGGTTCAAGGATCCTCCTTCGTTCCAGGATCATCCCAGGTTCAAGGATCCTCCTTCGTTCCAGGATCTTCCCAGGTTCAAGGATCCTCCTTCGTTCCAGGATCATCCCAGGTTCAAGGATCCTTCTTCGTTCCAGGATCGTCCCAGTTTCAGGGATCCTTTCAGATGCCAGGATCCTTGAGGAGTTTGCAAACAGGAAGTTCAGATGTCCATCTGGGAGATTTTATTCCAATGCAGACCAATGCCTCTACTGGTCCCTCGATCATTCCAGAGCCCCAACAATATGGATTAACATCCATTCTCCCTAACTTGAATCCAATGGGAGGTAACACTTTTAACAATTCTTATACTACTAACCAAGGTCTTATGCAGGATCCAGGTATCAATCATGCCATGGCCAGAGAATTGCAAAAGCTAAAGGATATGATATCAAGTGTCCCGGGAGTAGTCAAACCTATCCCCGAGATTGCAGATGGGAGCCATAAGATATCTCGTTTTGCACCACCAATCTGTGATGCTGAGATACCCAAGAGGTTCCATGTGCCTACAATGAAGCTGTATGATGGCTCAACAGATCCTGAAGAACACATAGCACAATACAGGGAGATGATGGAGATCAATCCAATCCCAGAAAGGTTAAAGGAAGCATGCCTGTGCAAAGGATTCGGATCCACTCTTACTGGATCAGCTCTCAAGTGGCTGCTAAGTCTTCCTCCCTATTCTATTACCTCATTTGCTAACCTAGTTAACTTGTTTAATAATCAGTTTTCTTGTAGTAGAAAATTTGAACGATTAACTAGTGATTTATATAGGATAACCCAGGGTCATAATGAATCACTAAGAGATTACATTACCAAATTCAGTAAAGAATCCTTAGACATTCCTAACTTAGATATAGCCACGGCTGTTGAGGCCTTCAAAATGGGATTGCTTAGGGATTCGTTATTTTATGATGATCTTGTTATGACACCATGCAGGAACTTAGATGAGGTAAGAACCCGAGCACTTAGGTACATTCGGCTAGAGGATGACAAGAGGATCCAGGAGAGGATAACAGGATCCTCAAAGCAGGATAAGCAAGGATCCTCATTCAGGAACAACAAGTTCAGATCCTACAACAGATCTGATAACCAGAACGTGCACTCTATTGATCAAGAAGAGGATGACGAAGATTATCCTCCACTCTCTGAATATTGCTTTAGTGTTGATAACAATGAATTAATACTTGCTATGCAGAACCTAGGTGATAAAGCTAGGTGGCCGAGAAAGAATGATAGGCCGGCTGCAACTAAGGATAAATCAAAGTGGTGTGCATATCATGAAGATTTTGGGCACCTTACAGAAGAATGCATTGCATTAAGAAAGGAAATTGGATACTTGTTGAGCAAAGGGCATCTAAAAGAGTTGTTGGGAAGAAAAAAGTCAAGGACTCAGGATCCTGAAAGGATCCCTGAGAAGGCTCCAGCTCCTCCAGCAGATGCACAAGTGATAAACTTTATTTCTGGAGGATCCGACATTTGTGGCACATCCTTCTCAGCAGCTAAAAGGCATGCGAAGGAAGCTAAGATGGATAATGGAGAAAGACCAGTTCGAACATCAAGTGTCTCCGAAGGAAAAGTCATAACCTTTGATGAAGAGGATCGTGTTGATATCCAGGATCCTCATCACGATGGTTTAGTTATTACTCTTTTCATATCTAACCATTTTGTCCGCAGGATCCTAATAGACGGAGGAAGTTCAGTGAACATTATCCAGCTTGATGTTCTAAAGAAGATGGGTATCCCTGAATCAGAGATCATACCAAGATCCTCCGTGCTCGTGGGATTTAGTTGCGAAACTAAGAACACCCTGGGGGACATTAAACTCCCAATATATATTGAAGGATTACACTCTTATCAAAAATTTTGCGTTATTGACTGTTTATCTTGTTGTAATGTTATCCTTGGCAGGCCCTGGATACACGATATGAAAGCAGTCCCATCTACTTACCATCAATGTGTGAAGCTCCCTAGTCCTTGGGGAATAGTAAAGATTGATAGTGATCAGCAGGAGGCTAAGAATTGCTACACTTCATCGATGAAACCAGCCTCGAAGTCAAGGGAGCAATAGCAATCAAGGTATCCTCCAAGGAATGTCTTGGAGGCCACAGAGCAGGATGTGGTAGAAATCCTCATGGATCCTGATGATCCTGAATCCAAAATCTATATCGGATCAGGGATCCTTGGCGAAATGAAAGAAGACCTCATATCCTTCCTCAAAAGGAGAAAGACTACCTTTGCATGGAAACACGAAGATATGACTGGTATATCCAAAGATGTTATTACTCACAAGCTCGGCATCGACAGATCCTTCAAACCAATCCATCAAAGGAGAAGGAAATTTGCACCAGAAAGGAATGCCATTATCCAGGAAGAGGTAGAGAAATTGCTCCGGGCAGGTATGATCAGAGAGGTCAAGTATCCCAGATGGTTGGCCAATGTGGTTGTTGTTCAAAAGAAAAACGGAAAGTGGAGGGTATGTGTCGATTTTACCGATTTAAATAAGGCATGTCCTAAGGATCCTTTCCCTTTACCCCACATTGACTCCATGGTGGATGCAATTGCGGGTCATGAACTGTTAACTTTCATGGATGCTTCATCTGGATTTCAACAAATCCAAATGGAACCATCCGACCAAGAGGATACAGCCTTCATGACTCCAACTGGTATATATTGCTATATTGCTATGCCGTTCGGATTAAGAAATGCAGGTGCAACGTACCAAAGGCTGGTGAATATGATGTTCAAGGGTCAGATCGGACAAACTATGGAGGTCTACATAGATGATATGGTGGTAAAATCCATAAGAGCTGAGGATCATCTAGAGGATTTGGAGGAAGCATTTGATATCCTTGACAAATATAACATGAAGCTTAATCCTTCAAAATGTCATTTTGGTGTTAAAGCAGGTAAATTCTTAGGATACATGGTGACTAAGAGAGGCATTGAAGCTAGCCCGGAACAAATCAAAGCAATAGTGAACATCAAATCTCCGACCAATGCTAAGGATGTTCAAAGGCTAACAGGCAGGATAGCAGCTTTGAACAGATTTATATCCAAATCCTCGGAGAAGTGCAAAGAATTCTATGATATCCTAAGGAAGAACAAGAAATTTGAGTGGACCGAGAAGCATGAAAATGCTTTGAGAGCCCTCAAAGATTACTTATCCTCAGCCCCATCCTTGATGAAACCAGAAAACGGCGATGTGTTATCCTTGTATCTTGCAGTATCCTCAAAAGCAGTAAGTGCGGTCCTTGTTAAGGATCATGAAGGTACACAACATCCTGTCTATTATGTAAGTAAAAGTTTACTTGATGCCGAATCCAGGTATTCACACCTTGAAAAACTTATTCTTGCATTAATTATGGCATCTACAAAGTTAAGACATTATTTTGAAACTCATGTTATCATTGTTAAAACTAATTTCCCAATTAAGAATGTCCTCAGGAAACCAGAGATGTCAGGAAGGATGGCTAAGTGGGCAGTGAAGCTAAGTGCATATGATATAAGATATGAGCCTAGGACAGCCATCAAATCCCAAGCATTAGCTGACTTTGTGGCTGATTTCAGTAGTGATTTACAAGAAGAAGCTGAGTTAGAAGTCCAGCAGCTAGAAGAGACCAAGGATCCTTGGATACTTCATACTGATGGATCCTCAAATGTCAAAGGCACAGGGCTTGGAATACTACTAAAATCGCCACAGGGGGACATAATACCTCATTCTATAGCTTGTGAGTTCCAAACCACTAACAATGAGGCTGAATATGAAGCCCTAATTGCTGGTTTGCAAATCGCTAAGCATATGGGAATCAGGTATCTTGAGGTACATGTAGATTCTTTGTTAATTACAAACCACTTTAATGGATCCTATGCTGTTAAAGGTGAAAAGCTAACCAAATATTTGGAGATAGTCAAAAGTTTGGCACTCTCTTTTGTTTCCTTTAGTTTGTCACAGGTACCAAGGGAAGAAAATACAGAAGCTGATGCATTGGCTAACTTAGGATCATCTTTGAAGATCCCAGAGGATATTAGGATTCCTATTATCCATATCCTGACCCCGGCTATCGAGGATCACCAGACTATGGAGATAGGAAATGATTCTGAAGTTATCCCTAGTGAGGATACTCAATCCTATTCAGGATCAGGATCATGGATTTCACCAATTATGAGATACTTACAACATGGAGAGATTCCTACAGGAGAAAACCCTAGGGCTTTCAAATCTAAGGTATCTCAATTCACAATTATGAATAATATGTTGTATAAACGATCTCTTGCAGGACCATACTTGAGATGCATTGAGGATCCTGAAGTTCAAGAAGTTTTAAAAGACTTCCATGAAGGAGATTGTGGAAACCACACTGGGGGCAGGGCTTTATTTTCAAGGATCCTGAGGACAGGATACTACTGGCCAACCATGAAGAAAGATGCTATGGAGTTTGCCAGAAGATGTGATCCTTTCCAGAGACACAGCAATATCCTTCATCAACCAGCTGAATTATTGCATCCTATATCCTCCTCTTGGCCATTTATGAGATGGGGTATGGATATAGTTGGAAAGCTCCCTAAGGCACCTGGTGGGAAAGTATTCATGTTAGCTATGACTGATTACTTCTCCAAGTGGATAGAGGCTGAAGCTTTTGCCCAAGTCAGAGAAAAGGAAGTTATATCCTTCATTAAAAGAAATATTATAACTAGATTTGGAATTCCTTCCGAGATTATATGTGATAATGGTTCCCAATTTATTGGGGGCAGAACCACTAACTTTTGTGACAGCTGGGGGATTAAGATGATAACTTCAACACCAGTCCACCCACAAGCTAATGGCCAGGCAGAATCATCCAACAAGATCATCATCAACAATTTGAAGAAAAAGCTTGGATCCAAGAAAGGGAAATGGGCAGAAGAACTACCCTATGTGCTCTGGGCTGACAGGACAACCCCTAAGAATGCTACTGGTCAAACACCATTCTCTTTGGTGTTTGGGGCAGAATCGGTGATCCCAACAGAAATGGTGGTTCCTACTGCTAGAACAAGTACCCGTGATCCTGAGGAAAATGATGAAAACTTGGCTCAAGATCTGGATACTATTGAAGAAATCAGGGATATGGCTAGAATAAGGATGGCCAGTTATCAGCAAAGAATGACTGGTGCTTACAACAAAAATGTCAGGATCAGGAGGTTTCAAGTTGGAGATATGGTGTTAAGGAAAGCATTTCAAAATACCACCAATCCTGCTGATGGAAAATTGGCTCCAAAATGGGAAGGCCCTTATTTGATTGAAGCTGAAGCAGGAAAGGGGGCATATAGATTTGTCACACCCCGACCACGTAGAACATACAAAACGTGGCGGAAACATCGGGGAGTGTAGTAACAGAATTAATGTTTCACAACCATAGAAATTTAAGTTTCGTTTTATTGATTAAAAGTGTTACAATGTCTTAACAAACAAGGAAATACAACATAATTAACTAGTCTTGCATCTTTTATTGTCACTAAAGCCCAAGTCTGCCTATGTGTATCTTGATCATCTTATGCAACAGCTCCTGAAAAACACATGTGAAAATAGGTACGTCAGCATAAAAATGCCTGTGAGATACATAGGTTTTGTGAAAAATAAGATTCATGACTTATGTTTGAGAAAATGTTTAGTCATGAACCTTGTTACTTGCTTTGTCTTTTAAATCATTTGAAAAACGATAAGATCAGACGATAAGTATAAATAAATGTAAGGTTAAATGAATAACCAAGTAAAATATGTTTGCATAAGATAAGTTGTTTATAAATCAATGTCTTGTGAAAAGTATGTTATTTGTATGAAATGTTCTATGTCTCAAACTGAAATGATTCAAATAACGTTACGACATGTAATACCATACAAACACTTATATATAGGAAGTACCAGCGGCGTATCCACCATGCTTGTATCATATTACACACGCATCGTTACTTAATCACTTAATCAAACCAAACCAACCAATGTAAGAAGTCTATGTTTAATTCAATTGTCAAATGTATTAAATAATATGTCAAAGTGTTCATGTCAAGATGTAAATTATGTAGTATGTAAAACCAATGTCAAAAGTGTTTGTGTCAAATGTAAATCATGTCAAAATGTCTATGTCAAATATCCATGTCAAATGTCTATGTCAAATATCCATGTCAAATGTCTATGTCAAAATGTCATGTATGGCAAGTGAAATGTCTCAACTAAACCATATGCACAAAAACAAAGTATTGAAGTAAAACTTGGTTTAAATCAAAGCTATGTTTTGTGTAAATGCATGCAACTATTTAATATGAACATCTATGCGGTATTGTGAATATGCATACATCCAAGCCTGGCGACTGTGGTGATAAACCCTTTAAACAAATTAAAGGTCTATCTGTCTTATGTCAACGAATTCGGTCATTCCTTTCTGTCCCCTTTCCCTGGGATGTCCGGAACGAGAGTTGTCAATTCCTATGGTACCACTACCTACTAACGAACGGCGTAGCTAATGTTAATGAATGTATTGTCCCATGTAAACAAACCAAATGTCATACCAAAATGTAAACATGTGAAAACAATGCACTAAGTATGTAATCAAATGAACATACATAGCGTGAAATGTCATGTAAAACGATGTACTAAGTAATGCACACAATGGGCACACCTAGCAGGAAATGTCATGTAAAACAATGTACTAAGTAATGCACACAATGGGCACACCTAGCAGGAAATGTCATGTAAAACAATGTACTAAGTAATGCACACAATGGGCACACCTAGCAGGAAATGTCATGTAAAACGATGTACTAAGTAATGCACACAATGGGCACACCTAGCATAAGATGAAATGAAATCATGTACTATAATGTACTAACGAACATAGCATGTATATGATGTGAAAACAGGAAAGCATGAAAGTAACAAGTAGGCACATGTGTTTCACCCCAAAACAGTTTGGAAAACAGTAAAAGAGGGGTCTATGTACTCACTTGAGATTGCTTAGTAGTCCTTGAGTAACAACCAAACAATGCTAGAGATCGCGGATATCAAACGGCACCTAATATAGGTAACTATGTTAATTAACCGGACCTAGATCGGAAGATTGGGTAGCATTAGGGTTTGTAAACCAAACGAGTGTAGAGACTCGTGTCATTTGGTTTAACAAAGCCCACATACTAAATGAAACCTAACATAATTCTTTACGACCCATTACGACCCGTTTAGGTAGCTTATGCTACTTTAACGCGTCGTTCGCGTGAAACGCGTTCGGACCGCCTAACTAGCCCTATGACAAGTGTTATATGCCTAAACATGTTACATAATCAGTTATGTGACAAAGGTTTAGGTTACATATGCTTAATAACCAATTATACATGAAAAGGGTATTCTGGTAATTTACCTAAGGCATATAAACTACCTATCATACAACTACTTAAACGATGTGACCATAGGGTATAACCTCGGAAGGTTATTCCCTACCTACTATGGTCACCTAATGTGTTTGGTCGGATCCTAATGATCGACCAAACTGGGTCGGGTTCGAGGTATAAGCGATTCATTAGATCGCTTACCCTACGACCCTAGACAACGTGGTAATCAGTGGGCATAGTCCCAAGGGACTATGACCAACGTGATTACACTCACGTTGCGAAGTTCAAACGAACTTCGCATTGACCATTACTGGTCAACGCTGAAAGTCAAACAAAGTTTGACTTTCTGACTCGAAAAGCAGTAAAATAAGGAAAAGAACGAAAGAATACTTACGAAGGGTCCCCGAATGCTAATCCCGATCCAAGAACTCAGGTATGAAATAATGGTTTCAACTTAGAGCTCTCAAAATCAGAATTCTTGTAAGAAATGAGGTTGGATGGGTTGGGTATTTATAGGAATACCCGAACCGTTAAGATCGTTTCATGGAAAATGTGTCTTAATCGCAACCGTACAAGTGTCGGAACCTTATGGTGACTAAATGGCCACTCACCATAGGGTATCAACATGTGGCAAGGTTTTGGGAGTGGTTTGCAGCTGGAAACAGGCTGTCGATACATCGAATCTGGTCCCGAAAATGCGAAAAATGAGTTTCTGCATGTTTTCTGCCCCAGAATAGGCAGTCGCGTAGCGCGACTGCATAGGCCCTTAGGGCTCGCGCTACGCCACTGCCCCCATGTTTCAGAATTGTTTCAAAAGTGACAGGTTTAGTCCCTGCAGCCCGTTTAAGCGATTTTCGATGCGTTTGAACCCCGTTAACCTCATTTCAAGGCTCTAAAATGAAGTTAAAGTATAGGGAACTCAAAACATGCTCAAAAATATCTCGGATGATGGTTCGTTTGGTCGTACGAACGCGATGTTCGCTTAATTACGATGGAATGCGCATAAGCGCGAAAAACGATCCAAATGACGCGACGAATGGATTTTTCTTATAGCGAACACTAAAATATAATGTAGTCATGCTTACATAAATTTTTGGATGTCCGGATGTATTCAGAACGTAAGATATGCACGAAAATGCAAACTTGTGCACTTTCTGACACTTTTAGTCCCTGAATGACCCAAAAGTTTATTTTAGCACACCGAACCCCTCAAAGCCTATTTCTAAGCTATGTAAAGGATATATATGGTATGTTTAACTTATGGTCATGTTCCGGAATGTCTGTTACAGTTCAAATTGGCATACTTTCGCAGTTTGTCAAATTTAGTCCCTGTAAGCGATTTAACTTGTTTTTGCCATACCAAAGCCTTCAAAACTTATTTCTAAGTTATGTAAAGGTTATTTAAGGTATGTTAAGCCTATGTCACTATTCTGGAGTGTTTGTTGCATTAAACTGGTTATATTTATGCATCGGTGCGCATTTAACCTTCAAGAAAGCAATTTAGAGTTTGGAATTGAAGTAAAATTGATATGTGCAAATGATACACATAATTTTTACAAATCCCAAGTATGAAATATAATATTTCATTGGTTCGGTATTTGTTTGATGGCCGTGAAGGCACAGGTGTTACAAGATTGCTAACCATGGAAGGTGATTTGCTACCAAGAGCTTGGAATGCTGTCCACTTGAAGAAATGTTTCATGTAAGCAGGATCCTTATGGCATAGGTGATCCTCACGATAGGGATATCCTTAAAGGATCCTCAAAGTATCGGTGATCCTTACTTAGGTAATATCCTAAACTTAAGCTATTTCATTTCATTATTTTCTCTTATAAGGATAAGGATCATGTATCCTTTATCCATCTCTCACGTGAATTCAAGTTTTGAAAGTTCAGGTATCTTTAGCACAACGTTGGTTATCCACAGAAGCAATCCGTCTTTTGGGTTAAACCCCAGTTATATGGGCTTGTCCCCAGATTCCGCCTGTAGCGCACGATGATCCTGGTGTAGTTCAAGGCTTTGGGACCAGTACTCATTCTAGGGGCTGATAATTCCATTGTTCTGGCTATGCTTAGGATCCTACGTATAATGGTAGACGTACCATACATCCGTTCATAAGGTTTCTAACGTTTTCACGTTAGCTAAGGTTTTGGCATCTTCATGTCACTAAGTTTGGATAGTCGCCAGTTAGGGCCATACTCCAGTTTACACACGATCCTTGGGCTTGTCCCCAGTTATCCTTGGGCTTGTCCCCAGTTATCCTTGGGCTTGTCCCCAGTTATCCTTGGGCTTGTCCCCAGTTGCTAATTCTTTTCTTATATTGGCTTAGTCCCAAGTTATGCTCTATTTCAGGTCCTTGAAGATAGGCAGCTAGGGATCCTTGATCCTTATTTCACTCTAAGGTTTATCTTATAGTTATCCTTATTAAGGTTAGGATTCTAACTTGGATCCTCAGGTATGATCCTTAACTCTTTTGATTTTATTTATTATTCTTTTAAATAACCCTTATACTTAACAACTGAACCTGTACTTCTTAAATCATATCACTTTTTAAAACCTATCGGTTATGGGATATGTGATCCTTGTTCATTTCCTAAATTTTTGGATATCTTTTCTAATTTTTCAAGGCTTGATAAATATAAACAGAATGAACATTACAACAGTTGGAAAGTAACATACTAAAAAGGATAGCAACACAAGATAAGCGACAAAAGGTTAAGTTTTTATTTATTAACATAAGGCTAACCCTTTAAAGGTTGTCAAAATTACCTACCCGAGCTTCTACCAGCAAAACGTGGCCCGTCCGCTGGGGTAGGTAAAGGGTGTCCATGATAATGAGTTCAAAAGTAGTGCAGGAATATAAAGGCAGCAGGATCACAATGGCTTCATCCCCCAAACAGAGGATCCCTCCACCAATTGCAATCCTGCCTATTGTCCAAAGGATCATACATGATCCTTAATCCTAAAACCTATTGTTCGAAGTACAAACCATGAAATTGTTTTAAACATCACAACCATCAAACTAAAAAAATTGGGCTCCGGCCTTGGCACATATATCCATCATCGCCCAATTGTGCAGCCTACACCTTTGCTGCATCCTCCTCTCCTCCAGCTGTGGTATCCTTCACCTGATCCTTCCCACTGCCACTTGCTTCAATCGCTAGGACCTCAGTAGCCTCCTCTTCATCATCCTCAAGCTCAGCCAACCTTTCCTTCCAACCCTCAATATCCCAGCTGTTTGTATCAAAGCTAGGATCTTAAGCTTCCTGGGCCATCTTCAATTTTGTCTGGTACATCGTAATGGCGGCAGAGACCTTAGCATTTTCAATAAGTTCATGCTTTTCATAATCAAGGTTGATCAGAAGTTTGGCTGTCTTAGTCTTCTCCTCTAGGAGTTCCTTCCGAGCATCGGCAAGTGCAAGATCCTTGAGCACAGCAACCTGTTGGAGGTCGGCAATCTTTTTATCTTGATCCTCAACGTGGCCCACATAATCCTCAATCTCAGCAAATTTCTGCAAAAGAAAAGGATAAAAGCAGTTCAAGACCAAGTGATCCTCATGCGAGTAGGATACATAGGCAGAATAAAGGATCCTTACTTCATTGAAGTATTCAAGGAACTGGTGGCGGATCAGTGGTAGACCCTGAAGATCCTCAGCATCAGAAGTTTTCCTCTTCTTGACACCCTTTCCTTTAGTGGGTGCCTTTGGAATGGAAATGCTAGGACTGCTGGTGGATCTCTTCCTTCTGGGTCGTACGACATCAAGGTCAGCTGTGTTGAATTGGGATACAGGCTTGGCAGATTTTCCAGCACCTACACAATTAAAGCAAGATAAGTATCTTTTCCTAGTTCATATTTCACTATATATCTAAATTTTAAACAAGGATACTTACTTGACATTGTGACAGAGCCAGAGGATACCTCCTGCGAATCTTGAGTTGTTGTCTTGAAAGTTCTTGTCTCAGGATCAAGTCTCTTGAAAGCGAGGAGCCTTTCCTTAGCAGCAGGGGACAGTTTGAGGTGTGAAACGGTGATAGCTGCATAACAAGAAAGCAAAAATATCAGTTATCCTTACATCAAAAGGAAGTTCCTGGTGATCCTTCTCAGGATCCTCCATCCTACCATGGGTAGCCCATTTTTTAGGAAGATCCTTTCCATCCTGGATGGAATCTCTCTTGATAAAAAAGAAGCGTCGTTTCCAATTAGCATCATTCTTGGTGGCTTTGAAGATCGGGTGTTCTTCACCAGGTTTACGTTTGAACAAATAACGGTGAGAGCCAAAGGTGGTAAGATCATACAGTTCTCCCAGCTCTGCCATTCCTAGATCTATTCCCTCTTGATCGATGATCCTTTCAAGGGTGTGCAAAACCCTCCAAATCATCGGCATGGCTTGGATATAAGAGATGCCGGTTAGGGAAAAGAAAGATTGGGTGAATGCTGGAAAAGGATATGTATAGCCTATGGTGAAATGAGTGACGGGGAAAGCAACCCACTTATCGGAGATATGATCGCTCAAGGCGTTGGGGTCAAAAGGCCTGAATTCGGTGTTTGCCGGAAAACAATAGCGAATCCTATCTATCTGAGCATCATTGAAGCAGCAGCGTTCTTTAATGGAATCTTCAATGATCCCCTGGCTTTTCGGAGGACTGTTCTTTGGGTGATCCTTGCCCGGTGAACTTCGAAGCAACATTTTCGTACTGACGGAGATAAAGGTAGAGAAACAGAGTAAGAAGGGAGAAAGAGGAGAAAGAATTACCTGGTTGCTCGTCGACTGAGAATTTAAAGGGAGTCTCTTTCGAATTTGAATGCATGATGATCCTATCTATATCTCTATTTATAATTATGATTCTGCAGGATTGTCACTTCCGTGACATCATCATCGCAACGGCTAGTTCTATTTTAACGGCTATATATCCGTTAGTTTGTTACGGATAAGATCAAGAAAACATAACTCGCTAATTTTACAATTTCACTCCTTATATTTTGGGGGCAATTGTTAGGGGAGGATTTTCTAACAATTAGTGATCCTTATTCGTTATCCTAACTAGTGATCCTTACTTCTGTGACAGGTGGTGATCCTCAGAAGAGCTTCAGGATCAGGATCATGGATCACTTTAAGGATCCTCGTACTGACGATTGTTTACTTATGTTTTGTAGCATATCGCAGGTATATTGAGCTTGACCAAGTCTAAGCGACATTCCTGGAGAATATTCCTACACTATTCTGCACGTGCTTGACCGAAAATAGACGTTATGGAGAACGTGGAGGCTTGGCACGGAAGTCGGATAGTTAGTTTAGGTGGTTTTTTCTATTTTAAAAAGGGAGTAACGAGCTAGTAGAACACACTTAGCCATTTCTCAGTTACACACACTCGTACAAACGCTCATACAAGCTCTCGTTCAAACACTTAGCAATTTCATATACTTTTTACACATTTCACCGTAGTGATCCTTGTACCTAGCTCGTTACTATCCGAAGTTGTAAACATTTAACCATTTATTTTAGCTTGGTGATCGGTAGTTTCCATCACCCGGGGTTTTTTTGTGCCGGAGATCAATTCTTGATCAAGGGCTTTTTCCCCGTATAAATCCTTGTGTTGTTTGTGCATTTTACATTGAAGTGATCCTCATCGCTGTTACATATTTAAAGCATCATTCCCCTAAACAAAGAGTTTGGTTGCAATATCCTCATCAGATTTTCTGACCAAAACAATTTGGTACTGCTGTAGTTGGGCAAACCTTGCCGTATGACCTATAAGTCCACAAATTTGGCATTTGCGGCACTTTACACTAGCCTGATGATGAAGGCTACATTGGTTGCACAAGGGTGCAGTTCCGTTGTATGGCTTTCTGGCTGGTAGTGCTGTCACTTGGCTAGGTCCCGCTTGATTAGGTGTAACTGCTGCGGGTTTCCTGGAAGCCTTACGCTTCCTTGATTTTGGTGGCTCTTGAGTGGCTTCATTGTTAGGACGAGAGGCTTCATTGTTGAGACGAGACATGGCACTGCCTAAATCCACAGTCTTCGGAATCACTTCGCCTATTTGCTGGGCAAATTTGGCTGTTTGCTCGGACATTTGACCGTTGCTGGGAGGAAGAGACATTCTAGAAGAAAATGAAAGACATAGGAAGAAACAAGTGAAACGTCATCGGATAAACAATACAGAATGGCAATGCATAAGAATTTGCGATCATTTGTTTGTTACCTAAGGCAAACAAATGAGACGGTGACAAATCAAAGTAAACGGATCATATTAATGTATCACTGAAGACATGCTCGCCTATAAGTGAACACTCACCCCAAGAGTTCCCAGGTAAGAGTGACTGGTCCGATACTGCGGATTTGTACGAACACTCTAGCCTTCGACAGAAAACTCAGGGTACAGGCATTCACTCTTCCAGTTTGCACGTGTTCACATTATAAGACCCAAACTTTGACGAGATTTTGAATTCAAAGGGGTTCAAAACCTTACAACAGAGGGTTCAAAACCTAGTAATAAATCATCCTAGAACAGATGTTAGTTTTCAAAGCAGTTTTGAAATTTGTGTTCTTGTTGTGGTTGTTGCCTAAGGATAGGTGACGGTATTGTTTTATGACTAAACGCAAGTAAACTCGCGTTAGGGTCCTAGGAAGGTTATAGACTAGGTCAAAGTATTACTAATAACCTAATTCCCTATAACCATGAGCTCTGATACCAACTTTTCTGTCACACCCCGACCACGTAAAACAACAAAACGTGGAGGAAACGTCGGGGAGTGTTGTAACAGAATCATTGTTTCATAACACATGGAAATTGAAATATTGTTTTATTGAATAAAAGAGTTAAAATGTCTTGACAATCAAAGAAATATAACATAAATAACTAGTCTTGCATCTTTTATTGTCACTAAGGCCCAAGTCCGCCTAAGTGTATCTTGATAAATCCTATGCATCATATCCTGAAACACATGTGAAAATAGGTACGTCAGCATAAAAATGCCTGTGAGATACATAGGTTTTGTGAAAATAGAATTCATGACTTATGTTTAAGAAAATGTTTAGTCATGAACCTTGTAATTTGCTTTGTCTTGTAAATCATTTGAAAAGTGATAAAATCAGATGATATGTATAAATAAGAGAATAAAGTATGGTTAAATAAATAACCAAGTAAAATGAGTTTGTATAAGATAAGTTGTTTTGTAAAACAATGTCTTGTGAAAAGTATGTTATTTGTATAGAATGTTATAAGTCTAAATTAAAATGATTCAAATAACGCTACGATATGTAATACCATACAAGCACTTATATATAGGAAGTACCAGCGGCGTATCCACCATGCTTGTATCACATTACACACGCCTCGTTACTTAAATCACTTACTCAAACCAAACCACCAAGATGTAATGTTTAACAATTGTAGAAATGTTTATGTATAATCAAATGACAAAATGTTTATGTGAAAACCATGTCTAATGTCTATGTCTAATGTAAATCACGAATTGTGTATATCAATGTCAAAATGTTTATGTTTGATGTAAATCATGTAATGTGTATCCAAAAGGGGCAATTACATATATCCCCCTATAAAGTTCATTAATTTCATATATACCCAATCCAAAAACAAAATTACATATATCCCCTCCCTTGAAAATATAAATTACAAATTTAACCATTTTGATTTATTTTATTGCAAATAAATTATACTATGACTATTTTACCCTTATTGTTTTTTTAGAAAGCTTCATGTATCCTAATACCATTGACAAAATACAAGAATTGACAAAATACAGCTCTTGAACTGTTGCTCAAGTACCTCTTCAACATTCAAATTTTGACGTAGGCCAATGAAACTAGTCAACTGGAACAATACTGAAACCTCTAATCTCAAGAGCTTGTTGTCATCTTGTCAACTAAAATCGATAAATGATTCGATTAAGTTTTATTTTTGTGATCTAGATTTGTGAAATAAAATCAACTGAATATGAATAATCACAAAACCTTCATTAATTTACACATCGCACACTGTTACCCTAGAAAAAAGATATGATTCGATTGCAATCTTCAACTTACACACCAGAAACATAAATGGAACAAAATCAGACATATAATCAAACGTCTATCAGAAACACAATCAAACAAACGCTCCGGTACTCGCCGGTTAGGGTTTTGTCACCGGTTATGGGTGGTCTCCGATTATGGTTTCGTCGTCGGTTGGTTTTAAACACGATCGTCACGAGGGAAGAGGAAATCAAAATCGCACCGGAGTCGGAATTTCAGTTAAGCAAAACGCATCTGCATGCACTCTAGTACATCGCCGGTGGAGATGGGGAAATCAGAAAGTCGTGAGAGATGAATGCAATTAACTTTTTTTTTTAAAGCTGAAAGGGTATTTTTGTCTTTTTGTTTAAGGAGGGGATATATGTAATTTAAATTGTGGGTTGGGTATATATGTAATTATGATTGAAAATAGGGGGATATATGTAATAATCCCTATCCAAAATATCATGTATGGTAAGTGAAATATATCAACTCAACCATATGTAAAATGCAAAAAAAAAAAAACAAGGTATTGAAGTAAAACATGGTTTAAATCAAAGTTATGTTTTGTGGAACAAAATGCATGCTATACTGATATAAACATCTATGCGGTATTGTAAAAATTCATACATCCAAGCCTTGCGACTGTAGAATAAACCCTAGCACAAAGTCTAAGGTCCACCTAGAAATGTATTCGGATTCGGTCATTCATTCTAATCCAAACAAACCCGGGATTTCAGGAATGGGAGTTCTCAAGTCCTATGGTACCACTACCTACTACCGAGCGGCATGATCGGTGTTAATGAATGTACATTGTCCCATTTAAACAAACCAAATGTCATACCAAAATGTAAGCATGTGATGAATAATAAATGTACTAAGTATGCACACAATGGACATACATAGCATAGAATGTAATGTAAAATAATGTACTAAGTATGCACACAATGGGCGTACATAGCATGAAATGTAATGTAAAACAATGTACTAAGTATGCACACAATGTGTCACACCCCGACCACGTAGAACATACAAAACGTGGCGGAAACATCGGGGAGTGTTGTAACAGAATTAATGTTTCAAATCCATGGCAATTGAAGTTTCGTTTTATTAATTAAAAGTGTTACAATGTCTTAATAAACAAAGAAATACAACATAATTAACTAGTCTTGCATCTTTTATTGTCACTAAAGCCCAAGTCTGCCTATGTGTATCTTGATCATCTTATGCAACAGTTCCTGAAAAACACATGTGAAAATAGGTACGTCAGCATAAAAATGCCTGTGAGATACATAGGTTTTGTGAAAATAGGTTTCATGACTTATGTTTGAGAAAATGTTTAGTCATGAACCTTGTTATTTGCTTTGCTTTGTAAATCATTTGAAAATCGATAAGATCAGATGATAAGTATAAATAAATGTAAGGTTAAATGAATAACCAAGTAAAAATATGTTTGCATAAGATAAGATGTTTATAAATCAATGTCTTGTGAAAAGTATGTTATTTGTATAAAATGTTCTATGTCTCAATCTGAAATGATTCAAATAACGCTATGATATGTAATACCATACAAACACTTATATATAGGAAGTACCAGCGGCGTATCCACCATGCTTGTATCATATTACACACGCATCGTTACTTAATCACTTAATCAAACCAAACCAACCAATGTAAGAAGTCTATGTTTAAATAAATTGTCAAATGTATTGGGTAATATGTCAAAGTGTTCATGTCAAGATGTAAATCATATCAAAATGTCTATGTCCAATATTCATGTCAAATGTCTATGTCAAATATCCATGTCAAACGTCTATGTCAAGATGTCATGTATGGCAAGTGAAATGTCTCAACTAAACCATATGCACAAAAACAAAGTATTGAAGTAAACCTTGGTTTAAATCAAAGTTATGTTTTATGGGAAATGCATGATCAAATGTCAATCATGTTAAAATGTCCATGCCGAAATGTCTATGTCAAATGTCTATGTCAAAATGTCATGTAAAACGATGTACTAAGTAATGCACACAATTGGGCACACCTAGCATAATATGTAATGAAATCATGTACTATAATGTACTAACGAACATAGCAGTATATGATGTTAAAACATGAAAGCATGAAAGTAACAAGTAGGCACATGTGTTCCACCCCAAAACAGTTTGGAAAACAGTAAAAGAGGGGTCTATGTACTCACTTGAGATTGCTCAGAAGTCCTTGAGTAACAACCAAACAATGCTAGAGATCGCGGATATCAAACGGCACCTAATATAGGTAACTATGTTAATTAACCGGACCTAGATCGGAAGATCGGGTAGTATTAGGGTTTGTAAACCAAACGAGTGTAGAGACTCGTGTCATTTGGTTTAACAAAGCCTACATACTAAATGAAACTTAACATAATTGTTTACGACCCATTACGACCCGTTTAGGAAGCTTATGCTACTTTAACGCGTCGTGCGCGTGAAACGCGTTCGGACCGCCTAACTAGTCCTATGACAAGTATTATATGCCTAAACATGTTACATAATCAGTTATCTGACAAAGGTTTAGGTTACATATGCTTAATTACCAATTATACATGAAAAGGGTATTCTGGTAATTTACCTAAGGCATATAAACTACCTATCATACAACTACTCAAACGATGTGACCATAGGGTATAACCTCGGAAGGTTATTCCCTACCTACTATGGTCACCTAATGTGTTTGGTCGGATCCTAATGATCGACCAAACTGGGTCAGGTTCGAGGTATAAGCGATTTATTAGATCGCTTACCCTACGACCCTAGACAACGTGGTAATCAGTGGGCATAGTCCCAAGGGACTATGACCAACGTGATTACACTCACGTTGCGAAGTTCAAACGAACTTCGCATTGACCATTACTGGTCAACGCTGAAAGTCAAACAAAGTTTGACTTTCTGACTCGAAAAGCAATAAAATAAGGAAAAGAACGAAAGAATACTTACGAAGGGTCCCCGAATGCTAACCTCGATTCAAAAATCTCAGGTATGAAACAATAGTTTCAACTTAGAGTTTCTCAAATCAAAGTTCTAGTGATTTTAGCAATGGGGGTGGATGGGTATTTATAGGAATACCCGAACCGTTAAGATCGTTTCATGGAAAACGTGCCTTAATCCCATCCGTACATGTGTTGCAAAGTTATCGTGTTTAGGTGTTTAAATTCCATCCATACATGGGTTGCAAAGTCATGGTGTTTAGGTGTTTAAATTCCATCCATACATGTGTTGCAAAGTCATGGTGCCTAAATTCCATCCTTATCCGCTGACTAAGCATTGTTAGAATGTGTGGTTGTGAATTAAACAACGGCTAATACATCGAATCTGGTCCCGAAAGTGCAAAACTGATCCAAATGACGCGACGCATGGATTTTTCTTATGCCGAACACTAAAATAAAATGTTTTAGTGCTTACATAAATTTTTGGACGTCAGGATGTATTCAGAACGTAAGTTATGCGCGAAAATGCAAACTTGTGCACTTTTTGACACTTTTAGTCCCTGAATGACCCAAAAGTTTATTTTAGCATACCGAACCCCTCAAAGCCTATTTCTAAGCTATGTAAAGGATATTTATGGTATGTTTAACTTATGGTCATGTCCCGGAAGGTCTGTTATAGTTCAAATTGACATACTTTCGCAGTTTGTCAACTTTAGTCCCTGTAAGCGATATAACTTTGATTTCACCACACCAAACCTTCCAAAACTTATATCTAAGTTATGTAAAGGTTATTTAAGGTATGTTAAGCCTATTTCACTATTCCGGAGTGTTCGTTGCATTAAACTAGTTATATTTACGCATCAGTGCGTGTATAACCTTCCAGAAAGCGATTTAGAGCTTGAAATCGAACAAGATTTGATATGTGCAATCGATACACATATTTTTACAAATCCCAAGTATGAAATACAATATTTCATTGGTTTGGCATTTGTTTGATGGTCGCAGTGACACGGGTGTCACAGTCTCCCCTACTTTAGGAAATTTCGTCCCGAAATTAATTCGTAGGAGTCTATTTGTGACTTTGTGTTAAATAACCATCAAAGATGAACAAGACGTAATCCTGTAATTTCTCTTTAACGAACATTTTTCAGAAATGAAAAATGAACAGAGTTATTTTCAACAGGCATCCTTTAGAAACAAAAATGAACAGAATAGTCATTTTCCACAACATCTTCAGAAACAATAATGAACAGAATAGTCATTTTACATCTTCAGAAACAAAAATGAACAGAATAGTCATTTTACATCTTCAGAAACAAAAATGAACAGAATAGTCATTTTACATCTTCAGAAACAAAAATGAACGAAATAGTCATTTTACATCTTCAGAAAAAAAAATGAACGGAATAGTCATTTTACATCTTCAGAAACAAAAATGAACGGAATAGTCATTTTACATCTTCAGAAACAAAAATGAACGGAATAGTCATTTTACATCTTCAGAAACAAAAATGAACGGAATAGTCATTTTACATCTTCAGAAACAAAAATGAACAGAATAGTCATTTTACATCTTCAGAAACAAAAATGAACGGAATAGTCATTTTACATCTTCAGAAACAAAAAAGAACGGAATAGTCATTTTACATCTTCAGAAACAAAAATGAACGGAATAGTCATTTTACATCTTCAGAAACAAAAATGAACGGAATAGACTCTAGACACATGACAAAATTCGCTGTGGTTTCTGTGCACTGAATTCCATAATTATGTATGCATCCATAATTATGCAATTCCTTGCATAGTCCGCACAACTTGTTTTGAAATGTTTGTGGGGAGGATAATCAAACCTGTGATGAGTGTGACTAGACTACCATAGGGTCCTTTTAATTAGATCAACAAAGGATCCTTTTAATTAGACCACCAAGGAGTCCTTTCAGCTATATCATCACATGATATTCCTAACCAGATTTTTGGATCAATCTGTTTACCTAGACCTCTCAGGGTCTAATTATGGAATGGTACAATATAATCCAAGGGTCTTTACTATTACGTACAAGCCCGTTGAGGATTTAATATAGCACCCAAAGATATGGAAGATTCTACGAGGATTTGGATGACAAGAATTTGGATCACACAAAAACATAAAAGGGAACACATAAGCACATAATCACATAGTTGTTTAACTTGGTTATTAATTTGTTATCTTTGGACGCGGATACTTAAAGCACACCAGGAATCCAATTCGTGGATTTCATTTGGCACTTTAATCATTTCAAGAATCTATCTATGAAGATAGGAAAATCTTAATAGGAATTCGGCTTTATCCTTATTGAATTGTGGTGTACGTATTGAATCATACAAGGAATTCAATTAAGGATTCCGATGAATGATACCCATCCACAAGGATCTAATTATGAGGATAGAAAGATCCTACATGGATTTTGGAATTTGTGTAACGAGAGGTGTTCCGACACCTTGCACTAGGCGTGCTTAATTCGATACACAAGGTAGAAAGTTCATGAGGTTGAGGCGCCAGATATTCCAAGCAACATATAAACAGAGTTTGAAGGTTGAGCAGCAGCAGGATTTGTAACAGCTTTGCTTTGGATTGCAAAGCGGCACATGTTAACCAAATGTCTCCATCGTCCACCGTGGGTACATTTGAAACAGGGTATTTGGTTTGGATGATGACAGTTGCATTGATTGCACCAAGGAGCAGTTCCCTTACGGCTTCATCCCTGAGGCGAGTCATGGTGATAGCTAAGTCAACGGTCCTCTGGAGTACGACGCCTATTCGCTGGGTAATTGCAGCACCTGGTTCGGACATTGTTGTTGCGATAAAGAAGCATCTTGAAGATAACGAAAGGCATAGGAGGAAACAAGCGAAAGATAGTCAAAAGAAAATGATAAGGTATGTAGATTATGACCATTTGTTTGTTACCAAAGGCAAACAAATGAGAGAGTGACTAATCAAAGTAAGCGGGTCAATATAATGTATCGCGAAGACATGCTCGCCTATAAGTGAACACTCATCCCAAGAATTCCCAGGTAAGCACAACTGGTCTCGCGTCTGATGAGATGTATACGAAGTGCTTGCCTAGACAGAAAACCCAGAATACAGGCATTCACCCTTCCAGTTTGCACGTGTTCACATTATTAAAAACCCAAAACCTTGACGAGAGTTTTGAAAACTCAAAGGGGTTCAAAACCATATAACAGAGGGTTCAAAACCTTACAATAGAGGGTTCAAAACCTAATAATTAATCATCCTAGAACAGATGATTAGTTTTCAAAGCGGTTTTGAAATTTATGTTCTTGTTGTGGTCGTCGCCTAAGGATAGGTGACGGTATTGTTTTATGACTAAACGCAAGTAAACTCGCGTTAGGGTCCTAAGAAGATTATAGACTAGGTCAAAGCATTACTAATAACCTAATTCCCTATAACCATTGGCTCTGATACCATCTTTTCTGTCACACCCCGACCACGTAGAACATACAAAACGTGGCGGAAACATCGGGGAGTGTTGTAACAGAATTAATGTTTCAAATCCATGGCAATTGAAGTTTCGTTTTATTAATTAAAAGTGTTACAATGTCTTAATAAACAAAGAAATACAACATAATTAACTAGTCTTGCATCTTTTATTGTCACTAAAGCCCAAGTCTGCCTATGTGTATCTTGATCATCTTATGAAACAGTTCCTGAAAAACACATGTGAAAATAGGTACGTCAGCATAAAAATGCCTGTGAGATACATAGGTTTTGTGAAAATAGGTTTCATGACTTATGTTTGAGAAAATGTTTAGTCATGAACCTTGTTATTTGCTTTGCTTTGTAAATCATTTGAAAATCGATAAGATCAGATGATAAGTATAAATAAATGTAAGGTTAAATGAATAACCAAGTAAAAATATGTTTGCATAAGATAAGATGTTTATAAATCAATGTCTTGTGAAAAGTATGTTATTTGTATAAAATGTTCTATGTCTCAATCTGAAATGATTCAAATAACGCTATGATATGTAATACCATACAAACACTTATATATAGGAAGTACCAGCGGCGTATCCACCATGCTTGTATCATATTACACACGCATCGTTACTTAATCACTTAATCAAACCAAACCAACCAATGTAAGAAGTCTATGTTTAAATAAATTGTCAAATGTATTGGGTAATATGTCAAAGTGTTCATGTCAAGATGTAAATCATATCAAAATGTCTATGTCCAATATTCATGTCAAATGTCTATGTCAAATATCCATGTCAAACGTCTATGTCAAGATGTCATGTATGGCAAGTGAAATGTCTCAACTAAACCATATGCACAAAAACAAAGTATTGAAGTAAACCTTGGTTTAAATCAAAGTTATGTTTTGTGGGAAATGCATGATCAAATGTCAATCATGTTAAAATGTCCATGCCGAAATGTCTATGTCAAAATGTCATGTAAAACGATGTACTAAGTAATGCACACAATTGGGCACACCTAGCATAATATGTAATGAAATCATGTACTATAATGTACTAACGAACATAGCAGTATATGATGTTAAAACATGAAAGCATGAAAGTAACAAGTAGGCACATGTGTTCCACCCCAAAACAGTTTGGAAAACAGTAAAAGAGGGGTCTATGTACTCACTTGAGATTGCTCAGAAGTCCTTGAGTAACAACCAAACAATGCTAGAGATCGCGGATATCAAACGGCACCTAATATAGGTAACTATGTTAATTAACCGGACCTAGATCGGAAGATCGGGTAGTATTAGGGTTTGTAAACCAAACGAGTGTAGAGACTCGTGTCATTTGGTTTAACAAAGCCTACATACTAAATGAAACTTAACATAATTGTTTACGACCCATTACGACCCGTTTAGGAAGCTTATGCTACTTTAACGCGTCGTGCGCGTGAAACGCGTTCGGACCGCCTAACTAGTCCTATGACAAGTATTATATGCCTAAACATGTTACATAATCAGTTATCTGACAAAGGTTTAGGTTACATATGCTTAATTACCAATTATACATGAAAAGGGTATTCTGGTAATTTACCTAAGGCATATAAACTACCTATCATACAACTACTCAAACGATGTGACCATAGGGTATAACCTCGGAAGGTTATTCCCTACCTACTATGGTCACCTAATGTGTTTGGTCGGATCCTAATGATCGACCAAACTGGGTCAGGTTCGAGGTATAAGCGATTTATTAGATCGCTTACCCTACGACCCTAGACAACGTGGTAATCAGTGGGCATAGTCCCAAGGGACTATGACCAACGTGATTACACTCACGTTGCGAAGTTCAAACGAACTTCGCATTGACCATTACTGGTCAACGCTGAAAGTCAAACAAAGTTTGACTTTCTGACTCGAAAAGCAATAAAATAAGGAAAAGAACGAAAGAATACTTACGAAGGGTCCCCGAATGCTAACCTCGATTCAAAAATCTCAGGTATGAAACAATAGTTTCAACTTAGAGTTTCTCAAATCAAAGTTCTAGTGATTTTAGCAATGGGGGTGGATGGGTATTTATAGGAATACCCGAACCGTTAAGATCGTTTCATGGAAAACGTGCCTTAATCCCATCCGTACATGTGTTGCAAAGTTATGGTGTTTAGGTGTTTAAATTCCATCCATACATGGGTTGCAAAGTCATGGTGTTTAGGTGTTTAAATTCCATCCATACATGTGTTGCAAAGTCATGGTGCCTAAATTCCATCCTTATCCGCTGACTAAGCATTGTTAGAATGTGTGGTTGTGAATTAAACAACGGCTAATACATCGAATCTGGTCCCGAAAGTGCAAAACTGATCCAAATGACGCGACGCATGGATTTTTCTTATGCCGAACACTAAAATAAAATGTTTTAGTGCTTACATAAATTTTTGGACGTCAGGATGTATTCAGAACGTAAGTTATGCGCGAAAATGCAAACTTGTGCACTTTTTGACACTTTTAGTCCCTGAATGACCCAAAAGTTTATTTTAGCATACCAAACCCCTCAAAGCCTATTTCTAAGCTATGTAAAGGATATTTATGGTATGTTTAACTTATGGTCATGTCCCGGAAGGTCTGTTACAGTTCAAATTGACATACTTTCGCAGTTTGTCAACTTTAGTCCCTGTAAGCGATATAACTTTGATTTCACCACACCAAACCTTCCAAAACTTATATCTAAGTTATGTAAAGGTTATTTAAGGTATGTTAAGCCTATTTCACTATTCCGGAGTGTTCGTTGCATTAAACTAGTTATATTTACGCATCAGTGCGTGTATAACCTTCCAGAAAGCGATTTAGAGCTTGAAATCGAACAAGATTTGATATGTGCAATCGATACACATATTTTTACAAATCCCAAGTATGAAATACAATATTTCATTGGTTTGGAATTTGTTTGATGGTCGCAGTGACACGGGTGTCACACAATGGGCATACATAGCATGAAATGTAATGTAAAACAATGTACTAAGTATGCACACAATGGGCATACATAGCATGAAATGTAATGTAAAACAATGTACTAAGTATGCACACAATGGGCATACATAGCATGAAATATAATGTAAAACGATGTACTAAGTATGCACACAATGGGCATACATAGCATGAAATGTAATGTAAAACGATGTACTAAGTATGCACACAATGGGCATACATAGCAAAACACAATGAAATCATGTACTATAAATGTACTAATGAACATAGCAAGTATATGATGTGAAAACATGGAAAGCATGAAAGTAACAAGTAGGCACATGTGTTTCACCCCAAAATAGTTTGAAAATGGTAAAAGAGGGGTCTATGTACTCACTTGAGATTGCTCAATAGACTTCAGATATCCACCAAGCAAGGCCAGAAGGTCACGAATATCAAACGGTACCTAATATAGGTATCTACATTAATAAACAGACCTAAATCGGAGGATCGGATAGAATGAGGGCTCGTAAACCAAATGAGTATGGGAACTCATGTAATATGGTTTAACAAAGCCTACATACTACAATGAAACCTAACCTAAGTGCTTACGACCCATTACGACCCGTTTAGGTAACTTATGCTACTTTAACGTGTCGTTCGCATAAAACGCGTTCGGACCGCCTAACTAGTCCTATGACAAGTAAAATATGCCTTAACATGTCTAATATTGTTGCCAAATCAGTTTAGATGTTAAAAGTTATGTTACATATGCTTAAAATGAATTTTGGCGTAAAAAGGGCATTTTGGTAATTTACCTAAGGCATGTAAACTACCTATCATACAACTACTTAAACGAAGCGACCATAAGGTATAACCTCGGAAGGTTATTCCCTATATACTATGGTCACCTAATGTGTTTGGTCGGATCCTAATGATCGACCAAACGGGTCGGGTTCGAAAGTATAAGCGATTGTTTAGATCGCTTACCTTACAACCCTATATAAGCACTAAACTAAAAGTGACGAGCTAAGCATGTTAAAACATGCTTAACTAAGTTTAGAAAATAGGTTTGGTATCAAAACAAACGGTTTTGATACCCAAGAGTAGTTTGGTTACAAAATACGCACGAATGCGCATTTTGGCCGAAACTACGACTCGTCACTGAGCCTAGATAACGTGGTAAGCAGTAGGTATAGTCACTAGGGACTATGACCATCGTGATTACGCTCACGTTATGAAGTTCAAACGAACTTCGCATTGACCATAAACTGGTCAACGCCGAAAGTCAAACAAAGTTTGACTTTTAACGCTAAAACGCATAAAAGAACGAAGGAACACTTACAACGGGTCCCCGCAAGCTAATCTCGATCCAAATAACTCAGGTATGAAGCAAGGGCTTCAACTTAGAGCGCTTTTGATCAGATTTGTGAGGAAGAAGTTAAAACTAAGGTGGGTATTTATAGTAAATGGACCACCGTTAGGATCGTTTCTTGAATATCATGATCGAATCTCATCCGTACACTTGTTGGAATGTTATGGTAACTCAATTTGCCCCCACCACCAGAGATTGACATGTGGCATTGGCCTTTGGTGTGTTGAAAAGCTGTTAACAGCAGTCAAAACGATTTTCTGCATCTGACCCATGCTTACGGATCGTAAGGGTGATGGCTTACGGTCCGTAAGCCATCAACTTTGGCAGAATTACACTTTTGGTCCCTGCACCTTGTTTCGTTGCGTAACGGCACTTCTAACACCCGTCAAACCCAATTTCAAGCACCACAATGATGTTAAGACATAGGGAACATGAAATATGCTTGAAAACATCTCGGATGTCGGTTCGTTTGGCCGTACGGTTACGATGTTCGGTTAATTACGACGGAAGTCGTAACGGACGCAAAAACGGTCCAAAATGCGCGACGAATGGAATTTTGACAAGCCAAACACTAAAGCATAATATTATAATGCTTACATAAATTTTTGGATGTCCGGATGTATTCAGAACGTAAGTTATGCGCGAAAGTGCAAACTTGTGCACTTTTTGACGCTTTTAGTCCCCGAATGACCTAAAAGTTTATTTTAGCACACCGAACCCCTCAAAGCCTATTTCTAAGCTATGTAAAGGATATTTAGGGTATGTTTAACTTATGGTCATGTTCCGGAATGTCTGTTACAGTTCAAATTGGCATACTTTCGCAGTTTGTCAACTTTAGTCCCTGTAAGCGATTTAACTTGATTTTGCCATACCAAAGCCTTCGAAGCTTATTTATAAGTTACGTAAAGGTTATTTAAGGTATGTTAAAGCTATTTCACTATTCCGGAGTGTTCCTTGCATTAAACTGGTTATATTTACGCATCAGTGCGCGTATAACCCTCCAGAAAGCGATTTAAAGCTTGAAATCGAACAAGAATTGATATGTGCAAAGGATACACATATTTATACATGTCCCAAGTATGAAATACAATATTTCATTGATACAGTATTTGTTTGATGGCCGTGGAGGCACAGGTGTCACACCAACGACCTTCTGGATTACTTGAACAACCCGAGATTCCTATGTGGAAATGGGAGGAAATTGCTATGGATTTCATAACCAAGTTACCATGCACATCTCGAGGTTATGAAAGCATTTGGGTGATCGTTGACCGTCTAACCAAATCAGCTCACTTTTTGCCAATCCGAGAAGATTACTCTGTTGCTAAACTTGCTAAACTCTACCTTGACGAGATTGTTGCTCGTCATGGTGTGCCCTTGAACATTATTTCTAATCGTGATGGCCGTTTTACCTCTCGTTTTTGGGAAACTATGCAATCTTCTTTGGGAACTCGACTAAATCTCAGCACAGCTTATCACCCTCAAACTGATGGTCAGTCTGAACGAACCATTCAAACCCTTGAGGATATGTTACGAGCTTGCGTTATAGATTTTGGTGGTAATTGGGATTCACATCTACCTTTGATTGAATTCTATTATAACAATAGTTACCACTCCAGTCTTGAGATGGCGCCTTTTGAAGCTCTCTATGGTCACAAGTGTCATTCTCCTGTTTGTTGGAACGAGATTACTGAGGCACAAATCACTGGTCCTGAACTAATCCAAGAAACGACTGACAAGATCTTTAAAATTCGTGACAACCTTACAGTGGCTAGAAGTCGTCAAAAGAGTTATGCTGATAAACGACGCAAACCCCTTGAATTCCAAGTCGGTGAAATGGTACTTCTCAAGGTCTCTCCTTGGAAAGGTATTGTACGCTTTGGAAAGAAAGGAAAACTAGCTCCACAATAAGTTAGTCCTTTTAAGATCATCGAAAGGATTGGTAAAGTAGCCTACAAACTTGAGTTACCTCCTGAACTCAGCAACATTCATCCTACCTTTCATGTCTCCAATCTCAGAAAGTGTCTTGTTGATAAAAACCATCATGTACCACTCGACGACATTCGCATCGATGACTCTGTGCACTTTGTTGAAAAACCGGTGGAAATCATGGACCGCGAAGTGAAAAAACTAAGACGAAGCCGCATACCTATCGTTAAGGTACGTTGGGAATCCAAACGTGGCCCAGAATTCACTTGGGAACGTGAGGATGATATGAAGACCAAGTATCCGCATCTTTTTGCAAAAGAATCTCCTACACCAATTTCGGGAAGAAATTCTCAAAAATAGGGGAGACTGTAACCATCTTGGTTTTCGCACTTGTATTTGTTTTAACTTGCATTGTAACAATTACCGTATTTGGAACGGAACTTATTTGATCCTACTTGCTTTGTGCTCATACCGATACAAACACGTGAAACAATTTCAAAATTTGTTGAGTTTTTATGCTATTAAACACGGTTACATAAACTATAAGGGTTTATTGTGACTACTTGTGAAACTACTAGTTGAAGGACCTATTTGACATTCTTTAAAACCTGCTTGAAATCTATTACTTTTTAAGTTCAAGGACTAAAACCGTAATTATTTGAAAGTACAAATCCAGGGACTAAATTGTCATTTTTGAAACTATATAAATACAAGGGTTAAAGTGCAATTATTTCAAACTACAAGTTTAGGGTTCTTTTTGTAATTTTTGAAACTTATTTTATAAAAGAAATATATAATTTGTTTTAAAAATCTAGGGTTCATTTGGTCATTTTCTTAAACTTAAACTGTAGGGACCAAAACTGTTATTTTTAAACTTATATAAACTGAAAACCCTAACTGTGTTAGTCCTTTTATAAAGGTTTCCTTCTTTAAACATTAACTCAGTTAGCATACTTAACTGAACAGTACAGGGACTATTTGTGTCAATTTTCGAAACTTCAGGGACCAAAGTGTAAATATTCAAAAAAATCGCACCAAAAGGGGGTCTTCTTTAAAGAACCGGCATTTGTGGGATTCGAACTCGTGACCTCTCGTTTAGAACCGCAACTCCTTAACCAGTTTATCCTCCTACTAGGAGCTGTTAGAATATGAAACTTAATTCCTTATATACTGTGGGTCGAGTGGAGAAGAAAGCTGCACAGATTAATAGTGACAAACATGAATCGGATGAGGAGGAGGTCGTTGAAGTCTATAATGAAACTAGTGAATTTATGACTTCGGGTTTATATTCTTCATCTTCGAGAGCTAAGGCAAGCACCTCTACCACAAAGTTCTCCAATGGATAGTCTCTTTTTGGTTCGTGTGAAGGGGTTGCCGGTGTCTGGCAATTTCATCTTCGATGATGGTGGATGAAGGCGTTTCGTTTTGTTTTGTCTTGTTTTGTCATGTCTACTGATGTATAGTAGGCTAGGTTATGGGGTGTCATAGGTTAATTGCTTTTTTGTTTTACATATATGGGGCATGTCCTGTATATGAACTAGTGTGGAATACATCCTCACTACTTGTACTTATTTGCGGTTGTTTTAATAGAATCACCGGGGTAACCCTTTACCCAAAAAAAAAAGATTATTATATTTAATAAATTATAACTTAAAACAAAAATAAAAAAAGGGTAAAACCCCAATCGAACCGGCCACAAGAGAATCGAACCCGCGAGACCCCACTCAATAAACGAACACGTGACCAGTCAGGCTAAGCCCTCATTCACTTATTATATGAAACCATATTATATTTATACACACTTTAGAAATTAAATATATTATTTCAAACAATCGACCGCACTGATGACTGACTTCGATACAATTCGGATTGTTTAATACTTTTGATCTGTCCAGAACATGTGTAAAGGGTCCCCAACCCATTGCCAACCCAATTAAACACTTATTCGACACACAACAGTGCCAAATCGGCTGTAAAATCGGACTTTTTATAAAAAAAAATTAAAGTTGATCGATTCCACTAACTTTTGTTGTTTCCGTGTCGAATTGATAGCTATATAAGCTTCCTTAGATCACCACTAATCTCCTACACCTCGCACAATTAACAAACACTTCGAAATTTACCCTCTGTTCAAACCTGCAACCTCGTCGGAGTTTACAGTCGCCGGAGATAGCCGTTTCACCGTTTCAGTCGATACGAGTTAGTTTTTATCTGGTAAATTAGTCCAATTATGCTTGTACAATGATTCCTTAAAATTAATTTCGATACAACATAGGTTTCCCGTAGAATTGAAAGGGTTTGACTTTCTGTTTGACTCGGTCTGAACATTTGGGGAAGATGACCAAATTTCAATTCTGTATTTATTTTAATTAAACTAAACTTATAAACAACCACCAGGCCTAGCCCAGTGGTTGTGTGTGTTGTTTTCTAATCAGTTGAACCGGGTTCGAATCCGGGGACAACCAAACTTTTTTTTTTAACATTTCACTAATTTTTATAACATTATTAGACACTATTACTTTTTGTAAAACCATAAAATCAGTCCATATATTTATAAAACTATTTTTTATAATATTAAACCAGTTTATTATTAAATAATTCATAATAAATCAATTTTCAGGAAATAAATACTGAAATTTTTATGTTAATTTTTTTAAATGGTGAACTTTACAAAAATAATGGTTTTACTGATATTTTATACAGTTTTGATATTTATATAATTAAATCACTTTTATTACTTATAAATATAGTTTAATTTAATGTGTTTAAATTATATAACTATATAAATTTTATCCAAAATAATTTTTATGACAAAATAGACATATTACTGAGTTTATATAAATTTAGAATCTGAAATTTTATTATATTAAATTATTTAGATAATTAATTTTATATAAACTTATTTATTGTTATTTTAACCACTTTAATTCATTTTATTTATTTAAAATGATTCCAAGACCATAATAATTATTTTAAATCAGTGATATTCAAGTTCAACAATTAAAAATGTTATTTTTAATTATTCAGATTTAATATAATTATTTTGATAATTAGTTATATAATTATCATATTAATTCTTTTAAACAAAATATTTATCATTTATCAAATAATATATATTTTAAACCATCTAAACTAATTTATAATTTTTATAAATTAATTATATCACTTGTACAATATTTTGTCAATGATCATTATATTCAATTATGTTGTTTAATTGTACAAGTTAATTATATTTGATTTATTATTACAAATGTTATATTAAATCAATTATATATTTTTGCAATTATATTATTTATGTTAAATAAATATTTTTCATAAATAATTCCTTTATATCATATTCATTTTCCAAGTCCTCTTGTTAGGTTATCCAAACCACATAGTTACCGTTTAGACAAAACCCTACCGAATCCTATAGATTTAGGATTTTCGCTTATTCAATTAAACATTATTGTTGATACACATTCTATATTGTTGCATGTTCAATCAATTAGAGTGACGTGGAATCTTGTTTCCAAAAACTCTTACAATTACATACGTGTTTGGACTTACCCGCAATCAAGGTGAGTTCATAGTCCATTTTTACAATTATTTTTGGGATGAAACATATGATACGATGTGATACAAACTTATTTGCTATTTGTGGTTTCCCCGATTGTCCTTGCATTTGCTTAATACTTGTTGTTGTTGCTTTAACGCGTTTACGTTCATTAACTTGCAAAAGCCCAACGGTTATGTTATAGCGCTATAGGTGTGACGCCCCATCTCACTTCTAGTGAAACTATTTGTTGCAATTGTTGTTGTTGATACTCATGTGAAACTTTTTGGAAGTGTGGTGATAGACCCGTGTTACGTCATAACGAAGGTTTGAATGTACCACCAAGTGACTACTTGTATTACTCTTTTGCTTAAAGACATATCACATGCCACAGTGTTAAACCATTTTCATATCACATTGTTATTTTTGCCTATCAAAACCTATGAATTCACTCAACCGTTTGTTGACCCAATATTTTTCTAACATATGTTTCAAGTGACAATGTTTGATGCTATGATTTGCAAGAATATTTCATATAGGATTGATCAAGATTTATGCCTTAGATTAAATCCGAATCTATCATTTGTGAAACAATTTGTTATGATGTATTTTGTTTATGTACTCTTATTTACTCGGATGTGAATGCAATCTCTTTAATTGAATCTAAACTATATTTCAACTTAATTTAATCATCATGTGCTCAAAGGCATTCTGCCATGTTTCGTGATGCCCTTGACTTTTCCGCCTCCGGTCAGGGTGTCACAGAAGGTGTAAAGACATTCGTCATAAATTTAAGTACATACCTTTCGCTTTATGGTAACCTAATATTATATTATACTACTACTGTTATTATTATTAAAAAAATAATGGGTGAAGTTATTGTTGTGTTTTTCTTATGCGGGTCATTTTTGAATTTGGGGATTATGTAAAGAATGACTAGAAGCTCAGAAATCGAAGAAAGAGTCTCACCCGCATTCATAATCTAAAAAAACAATTTAAATGGGCAAGTGTGAGTGGGCCGACTCAAGCTGACATGGCTGTTTTGACCCTTACAAAAAGTTGGCCTATTGCAACTCTTTACGCAACTCGTGCATCTTACCTCTACCACATACTAAACTGCAAGTATGGGCCTTCATGATTTATTTTCAATGAAGTTCAACAAGTTTAGTGAAGCTAAACAAGTTATCGTCTTTTTTTTTGGGTAAAGGGTTACCCCGGTGATTCTATTAAAACAAACCGCAAAAAAGTACAAGTAGTGAGGATGAGTTCCACACTAGTTCATATATAGGACATGCCCCATATATGCAAACCAAAAACACAAATGTATCAATGACACCACATAACCTAGCCTACTTTACATCATGAAAAATAAAGTAGACAAAAAAATAAACACCAAAACAAAAACCCTCAACCTCCATCATCAAAAACGAAATAATCACACACCATCCTCCCCTTGACGCGACACAAAAAACGTCTATCCATTGCTGAACTTTGTGGAAGATGTGCTTGCCCCGGCTCTTGAAGATGAAGAACGTGTACCCGAAGTCATAAACTCATTAGTTTCATTATAGACTTCAACAACCTCCTCCTCATCCGAATCCTGCTTGCCACTCGACTGTGTAACCTTTTCCTCCACTCGACCCACAGTGATACCTCCCTGATCTCCATTATCGTCCTTGAGGACATCAAATGGGTTAGATGTTGAGACCTGGTTCGAACTCCTCAAGGATTGTTTTGGTTTAGGATTGATAATTGGTCTATAAACAAACTTAGGTTTCTGATTTTTCATGTGGAGGCCTTGGTTGTTAGCTTTCTTCTTTTTGGAACCCACAACCTGTCACACCCCCAAAATCCACACACGGAGTATCACCGCTTGGAGGCGTGACTGACCAGGATCAAACCACTATTCATATTGAACAAGCAAGTAATTAATAGTAAAAGTCCAACCAACACAGTTAGTGTCCAAAACAAACATAGTTTAAGTTATGAGCGGAAGCATAATGTTTAAATCCCAAACAGAAGTTTAAGTATCCAAAGGTTTAACATGGCACACAGCTGTCCATGTCCCACAACGACTCTCCCTATGCAAGCTCCAGCTAAGTACCTATTGACCTGCAAAGCATGTAGTAACGAGTCAACAACAATGTCGAGTGAGTTCACGTTTGGTTGTCCAGTTTATAGTTGTTCCGAAAACGCAGTTTGTTCTTAACCAGCTATCCAGCCGTGGGGGTTACCCCATAGTTCGAAAAACGTTTATTAGTTACCCATTCTTACGTTGGCTATTCCAGCCCGGCTCTATGGCCGTGGGGGCTACCCCATGATAGTTATCTGGCATTTCGGCCGTGGGGGCTACCCCATGTTCAAACCACCAGACTCGTTACCATATCGACTACTAACGTTCGTCATGTTTAAGTGCCCTAACGTCTGTGTCTATCATCACTGACGTGCCATAGTCCATTAGTCAACGCCCGTCCTCTGCGGCACGGTGTGAGGTTTGTTAAACCTAATAGCGCTATTTAACTAATGACCCGTTCGCCATTGGCCTCGGCGATTAAGTCGATATAAAATGGAGGGACTTCGTTGATAGAGTTCTAGTCTAGTATAGTTTAATACGTCTCAACCGGACGAGGAATCTATGTTCCTGGATACGTCACAACAGGACGAGGAATCTATGTTCCTGGTTACGTCTCAACAGGACGAGGAATCCCTATTCCTTAACCCATTCCCAACCCCAGGGAATCCCATGCTTTGTAGAGGGGTGTGAACTCACCTTGGTTTGCTCGGCAGATACACAGAAAGGTCAAGTTTAGATGCTAGTGGTCAACCACGTCCTAACATGGTTATCATACATGTCAGGTTTAGGTTTAAGTAAAGCACGTATGAATACACATAGTCTAACAGGTTATTAACACGCATTGATCATGGGAAAACACATAACACACGTTAACACCTTAACAGTAACGGTTAAGCACTCCTCATGTCTAGCTTGTACGATCCGAAAGATATAGCCCAATAATAGTCGGCCCAACATGTTGTGCGTTCAGCACGGCCTCGTGCAATCCACAACATGTTGTGCGACTCCGTTAGATACCCGGCCCAAAATTACAAGAAGCCCAAAACAACATAAGTGGTTAAATAAGTAACCGGCCCAAAATAATATAATCACGGATCCCTTGTGCGATCCGTGAACCCTTGTGCGATTGAAGTTAATCCAGCCCAAACATATACCCGGCCCAACAGTTAAGTAACACGACAACTTGTGCGGTCCAAAGACACCTTGTGCGACTGACAAGACTTGTGCGACCAGTTGTCTTGTGCGATTGAGTAACTTGTGTGATTGGTTAACTAATTCCCGTAATTTATGCAATCAGTTATATTCACAATTTATGGCAATTAGTTATATTGTTTCCATTTATGTAGATATTAATCAATAACACATACAAACATATTCTGAAGTCAATCATTAGACCCAATCACAAATTCATCGATCAAAGAGAGCACTAGCTGATTGCATCCTATTTAATTACCCATGTACGACATTAACAAGTTACACACATGATCCTTATCTATCTAGTGGCCGACCACATGTTGCTGACTATTCACAATTTGTATTCAATTTAATTATACATATCACTGACAATTCACATGCAAGTGTGAATCTTATTCTAATATATCAAAGGTAATAATGTTAGTTGCCTTAGTGTGGATAAATATCAATTTAATGAAACCAAGAAAATGGCCGACAAATGTAGGTAGATTCATGTTGCTATTTGACCAAACATCAATCCTATTACCAATCTATTGAATCGAGATAGTGGTTCTGATAATTTATAACAATTCTTTTGAATGAACTATCATGATTGGGCCGATTAAAGGCTTGATGACATGCACTGACATTCATGTGATTTGCTTGAAAATCATTCGACCACACATTACATACACATCGATTTAATCCTATGCTCACATCATTACCCACCAACTATTAATACATGAAATCATACACATGTGAGCCGATTCTAGAGACATCAATATTAACAGTTTACATCATCACCAATCATATATCATTTACAATCATCGAATGAAACATGTATAATCACATAACATATAATCAATAGATAGACACTAACCGGTTAGAAGATAACACAAGGTGGTTCGATTAAGAGAACTTCACGAGGTGATGCTTCTGCTAAGAGAGTTACCGTCGAACAAGAGAAATAGAGAACTAGGGTTTGTGTGTAAAGTGTTTAGCAACCAAATGAGGAATATACCCCTTTCTCCTAATATTATGCGACACAAGGGGTGGGTGGGCCGAACCCTCTACATGAGCTGTCCATTCGGTTCGGTTTCAAGAGAAGTGGGCCGTGAGTAGTAAAGCCCAAAGGCTTGTGCGTTCGAATAGTGTTGTGCGATCCGAGTTGTTTATATACATACATACATTACACAAAGCACATATCAACATAACATTCATTTAATCAATTAAGTTCATACAATCACTTCACGTTCACATACGTTACATTAAGCACAACAATAGGTTCTGAAATACGAGTTGTCACACAACCTGGAAATCATCACCCATATTACCAGCTTCCCCATTAGAAACAACCTGATGGCTTTTTGGGCACGAGTTATCTTCATGACCAAACACACATCAAGAAGAACACCTTAACGGTTCCCAATCATATTCAATTTTAACCTCCACCTTTGAATAACCATTACCATCTAAAGAAGGAATTGCAACAATAACACTCCTCTTTAAATCAGTCCCAGCCTGAACTTCTATAAGTGCCCTAGCATAACTGCTTCTACCCCAAGACTCAGCACACATCGTGGCAATATACGAATCCAACATCTTGGGCACCCCTATCTTAGAGGCAACCAAACTAATACCATCCTCAGTATATGCCACTAACGGCACATCATGCATCTTTACCCAAACTGGAATAGCTTTAATATCCTCTTTCTCTAGTTTGACAGAGGCCGACCACTCCTTCAAAATTATGGGAACATTTCTTATCATCCATGGCCCATCCTCTATCATTTTGTCCATCCCTTCCTTTGTTTTGAACTTAAAGAAAAAGAAACCGTTTGCGTTCATCATCAATCTCGACATACCATACTTAACCCAGTTGCTCTTAGCAAAAAAAATCCACCACAGGAAATGCTAGACGTTTACCCAAGAAATACCCATACAGAGTGTTTGCATACCTGTCTGTGACTTGTTTAACCGAAGACATTGGAATAACAACATCAGCTCCATCTACAGTCTCGGTAGATTCCATCTCCCTAAAATTCACCTTTGCCTTCTCCGTAGTGTTGTTTACAACTTTAGCAAACGATAACGGTTCCTTCATTCCCGAAGATTTTATGTTCCCTTGACCAGCCGATTTAGCATAATCAAAATCATAATTTGGCACATATCTCATGTTTGACTGATCAATCCCATTCTTATCAGAAACCCTAGTAACCGGCCTTGGGTTTTCAGCCATGGTTGGAACAGAAATCTTTGACAGTTCATCAATTATGTTAATCTTACGGGTTTCAGTTGTAGGTGTCTGAACTGTGCCCCGTCTAGGTAACTATGAATTACCATCTACATCCATGATTCGGCTGGCCAAACCCTCAAACGAATAAGAAGGTCTGTCGCCACCATCAATCTGTGTATTATGCTCTTCCATTCAGAAAAACCAACTCTCTTAAAACAATGCATAATCAAACTCGAAAAAACAAAACACCAAACAAAACCCGTCGACAACCAAATCGAAGAGACAAAACAGAAACCCTAAACTAGCAAGAAACCCTAACCCATGATTCGAACAATTCAGATAGCTTACTCGGAAGAATCAGGCCGAAGACCAATGAAATCAACTTCGAAGAATGGGTTTGGGCGGCGATTGAAAGAAACCCTAGATGAAACTCGAACAGATCTGCGAACCAACTTCGTTTTAGATGTTAGAAACTTCAATAAACCAATTTTAGATGAACAGATCGGGGCACAGTTCAGACACCTACAACTGAAATCAAACAACAGCTGGTTTCTGGGAAATCCACAACCGGGGATGATTCCCTAATTCTCTCTCTAGCAAATGGCGATCCTGAACCTTCATCCGTAACAAGTTATCGTCTTTGGACCATCATATTTGGCTTTTCTTCTTAAACAAAAAAAAACCCTTTCAAACAAGTGGGAAAAAGAATCGTTTGCATATGGATGGGTCGATTTTGGTTGTGAACTTGTGATTTAAATCATGAGTCACATCAATGGGTCAACCCAAACACGTTTTGACCCATTTTAATTTTTACAACTTTAGACGTAGCCTATATGCTTATCCAATTCTAATAACGTTGACTTTCAATTTATATCTCCCAGGTATGCAAATAAATTCACTTACTAATAGAGGCCAAGGATGAATAATGAGATATATATGCCTACTCATTTAACTTGTTTAAATGGCTCAGCCCGTGTTACAGGTGATAATCTATATATCTACGGTTGTGTTTAATAAAATTTAAATATTCCAACCCGTGAGTATTCACGGGTGATAATTATTAGTACATACATGATACATATAAGAGAATAAGAGATGGGTTTATTAAAAGTTGGTCTATCAATTAATAGAATATACATGTGAATATTAGGAAAATATGCACATCTTTACATATTTTTCACTAGGACCTTTGTTACTTTGTGATGTTATTTAACATTTGTCTTTTATATCTATATAATATAATAAATGAGATGGATTTGAGATAATTGGCATGTTGTGGTGAAGCCTCAAGGTGATTTTTGGAGGGAATGAATTCTAGGCCAGTACACCCTATCTATATCAACATCTATATCTATATCTATAATAAATGAGATGGTTTGGGACAATTGGCATGTTGTGGTGAAGCCTCAAGGTGATTTTGGGGGGGAATGAATTCTAGGCCATGTGGAGGCAGGATCCGAATTGTATTCGGGTCAGATTTATGATTTGGTTCACCCGAATTCACTTAATCAGATATACTATAAATTAAAACATATTGATTATTGATATCATAATCTCATTCCATACCATAACTACACAACATCTCTTCTTTCTCTCTCCTAACTTCTTCTTCTGCTTCTTGAACAAGATTGACAATAATTTAAGATCGAAGGTAGTTGTTGATCCATTAATTTCCTTGTGTATGTCATCGTCTTGACTATGTATATTATTAGTTTTTAAAAGCATGGATTCGAATCCTGTTAACAATACTCTTCTTTTATTATCTTTCAGATCCGGTCGGTAAAAATTAAGGTATGTGATATATTTGTTTTGTTTATGTATTGATTTTTTGTTAATCGAAGTTGTTGATGTTTGATTGTATATTTTTTGTTATTTAAATCATCACCGACGTATTCGGCATCATCTTCTTCATTATGCGGATAAAATCATAGGTATGTTGCTTGTGTGTTATGTTTGGTTGTTCAACATTAATCGAAGTTACTAATGTTTTTGGTTTGATCTTTTATGCTGAAACCCTAAATCTGAACTATCAATCGAACGACGAATCTTCAAACCACTGAACAGGTTAGTTGAATGTTATTATTGTTTTTTTTATTTTAATAAGTTTAAACGTGTTTTTAAGGTTTTAGTTCTATTATTTTTCTGAAATAAAAAGCTATAGATTTTATGTTGTTTAATTTGCCAGTACAACTCTAATGATCTTCTCATTTAACATATACAAGGTTTTTTTGTATGGATTTTTTGAATTTTTACATAAAAATATTTATAGTTTGTGCATATGTTATCAAGATTTGTTTATTTTTTTTTGTCCAGATTTATTGTTTTCAGTTTGTTTATAGATTGTTCATATTTTTCATTCATGGTTGTTTGTATTCAATAATTTTTTGAATAATTACAATCTTTATGTTTTAAATCTTTCAAAATTTCATCCGTGTTTGTTAAAGATGAAAAATATTGACACTTCAATTATTGCCTTTTTTAAAGTAATGAAAAATAGTTTCAATTAGAGATTCTATAGTAAATGCAATATATTGGCACTTCAATTACATTTTTGATAATTTGTATTTGGTATTGTTACTAACTGATTATTATTATTATTATTATTATTATTATTATTATTATTATTATTATTATTATTATATAATGCATTTGTTTAATTGTGATGACATATTTTCTACAAATATGAATTCAAAAAAGATGAATCCCAGTTTCTTTAAATTTATCGATGATCCAGAATCGTTCTACTTGGTATGTTACATTATTCTTTTTTATATTTATTTTTATTAAGATTGATTATTCTTATAATATGTATAATCTGACTTTTTAATATATTTTTTCACAGACAATACCAAGTGATTTTTGTAACACCCCGATCGCGTAAAACAACAAACCGCGGCGGAAACATCGAGGAGTCATGTTACATGAATTGTTTAACAAAACATGGTATTTAAAGTTTTGTATTATTAAGATAATTGTTTACATTGTCTTGGGATAAACAGGGAACAAAATACAGTAAATTGTCTTTCATGTTTTAAAGTCACTAAGGCCCGCGTCCAGCCTATGTGAAGTATGCATTCATGTCATCAAACAATAGCTCCTGAAACATATGTGAAAAGACAGTCAACGTAAAAAGCTGGCGAGTACATAGGTTTTGTGTGTCAAATTCATGGTTTTGAATTCATATTGCAATACCTCGTCCGACTTCGAGGGTCGACTAGTATGAACCTTGAAATCAAAAAGTGTTTGATATTGCAATATATTTTACCAACTTTACAAGTTGATATAAGTAAAACAAAAACCTTGTAGCCATGAATCTTGACCGAAAACATTTGTTTTTTAAAACCGAGTAATAATTCGATTTAAAAGAAAACATTATATGGTTTATATCTTTAAGTGAAAATCATTGCGTGACTGTCACACCCCAACCGATGGCGGAAACATCGGGGCATGGCACTGAGCGAAACAGATTGTCAAGAGAAATTTCATAACGACTAAATTACCAAATAGTTAATATTATGTCCCATACCATAACCCATTAAGTAATCTAATTATTACAGACATAGATATTCTCAAAACAAAACATGTTTCGATAACTCAGATTCAAATAAAAATAAATTGTCTTTGTTTCTAGACTCCATCCTACTTGATTCCACTAAAGCACGTAAAGCACAACATCCTAAGCACCTATCACATACGTTAAAATAAAGTCAATACACATAGTGTAAAGGTGAGCATACAAGTTTGATATAGTATAATAGAGTTCGAATTCGTTTACGCATAACCAACATGTAACATGTATAAAGTGAAGGCAAGTAGGTTATCGACAGAGAAATATGCACAAACGTGACTGTGAGTTATAGAATGCGCAACACATATCCCCACTGTGACACGTGAAGTAAAGCCCTTAACAACCCCTGTCCACGACAGGTGCTGAGTCCAAACTATAGTACTATCGTTGCTAAGGTGTCAGGCAACAATCATTGTGTTAACATAACATACAAGCATTCATCGAATAACACGTAGCATGCAATAGCGGTTAGCGTATAAATAGTGTTTGCGTTGTATGTCGATTGTGATTTAGCATAAGTAACGTATGTCACACCCAAAAGTGCGTAAAGCAAAAAGGGATCGAGTATACTCATAGATTGTGTTTAATAAGTAAACACTCTCTTAGATTGAAGGGAGCGCTGAGAGAGATTAGCCTGAAGAGTTAACGATAGCATAAACGATAAGCGGCGCGTTAAACAGTGCAATGGTGGTAAGTGTCGGATGGTAATCCGATCGGATGGCAATCCGATCGGATGGCCAGTCGATCGGATGTCAATCCATTCGGATGGTCATCCGATCGGATGGCCATTCGATTGGATTGACATCTTGTTTGGTAAGGACGTGTTTGTGTATGATGGCTTTAAAGTTTTCGTTGTAGCATTTTGAAAACAGAGAAGTATCTCTACCTTTCAGGTCGATCAATCGAACGACGGTTCGATCGGATCGAACGGTGGTTCGATCGGATAGCGATTCGACTGGTAGGACACTTTGTGAGAACAAGTTCACAGCAAGATTGTCACTCGATCGGATAGCAATCCGATCGGGTGGCAATCCGTTGGTGTCTGACTATGCATTGAACATGTTGAAAATTGTTTAAGTGTTGAAGTTCCAAACGTCACATGGTCGGATGGTTGTTCGATCGGATGGCTATCCGTTTGGACAGTAATCCGTTCAACGTCCAGATCCTTGAAAAGTTGAAATAAAGGTTTAAGTATTGATCCTCCAAGTGCAACCCAATCGGGTTGCAGTTCGATCGGATGGCAATCCGATTGGACGACACTCCATCCCGCGACCTGATCCTGTTGCTAACTTGGAAATTTGTTAGGTTTGAGGTTTGTTCAAGACGATATGACAACGTGCTAAACAACAGAAACCCCCCATCAAGACTCAAGTGATCTGATCGAACATGAATCACCCTAGTCCGATCGGTTAACTGTTCGAGACGGTGGTTCACGTTCAACCCGGAATGAGTTGTCTCTTTGATAGAATTCAGATCTTGAACCGACACATCACTAAGAAAGAGTAGAAGATCAGAACAAGCTCCGATTCTATCGGTTTTGAGTGCATTGAGTGTAAAAGAGTTGAAAGAAAGTTAGAAAACCATCTTTCAATCCTTTTAACCATGAATGTGTATAGATCTATGCGAAATCGTTGTTTAATCATGTGGAAATCCTTCAGATCTGAGTTGTCCTTAGTGGAATGAGGCCAACACTTGAAGTTCATAAGAACTCCATGATGACATCATCCTAGAACACCTCAAATCCGTTGATTTCACGGTTAAAAGTTAAGATTCAAGGGTGAAAAATATGAAGGAATGCGTGTAGATCATAGAAGTACAAAATTTAGGTTGAAAACTTACAAGAATCGCGAGAAATCGAGAGAAATGAGGGCTGAAGCGAGTTGGTCGAATGGAGGAGCTGTCACATCACAAATGATGTGACAGGAGGGTATTTATAGGGTTTCCAAAAGAGGAAAGGGAGCATGGGTCGGATTGGTCACCGATCGGATGGCAGTCCGATAGGATGGCAATCCGATCGGATGGCCACTCGATCGGTTGGCCACTCGATCCTGGTGTTCGGCGTGTTGAGTTTCGTTGTTTTGATTCGCGTGTTGAGCGTTGCGATGTGTTTCGAGCGAGCGATGTGATAAATTAATAATAAACACATAAGTATTATATCTAACATACAATCATCATAAATATCTGGCGTTTAGCGCCTTCGATTCGATTGCGATAGAGTTGTGATTACGTTTCGATTAATCATCACAAACATAAACATAATCAAACATGCACAAGTAACACATAAAGAGCACACACACGTAAAATAATACCCAGAACGCATAATTCGGGTTGCGAATGCGATTGCAATGCGATAAGCGATAAAACATGCGATAAACATTGATTAACCCTCGATTATTCACCGATACTCCACATAATACAACTAAAGCAAACAAAATAAAAGATTCGATTACAAGTCAAAGAAGTCAAAACAGTAGTTAAGCAAGGAGTGACAAATCGCAATTAGCAATCTTTTCTTCCTTTGACTTCAATCTTGACTTTGACTTTCGAAACACGGGGTGTTATAGCCTCCCCTAGTTATGAGAATCTCGTCCTGAAATTAGGCCTTAGCTGTAACAAACAACTGCGGGTACTTCGCCTTCATGTCGCTTTCGAGTTCCCAAGTGAACTCTGCGTCGCGTTTGCCTTCCTAGCGAACTTTCAGAATGGGAATGCGTGAGCGGCTGAGCTGCTTGGTTTGTCAGTCCATGATCTCGACAGGCTTCTCCACGAAGTGTAATGTTTCGTCCACTTGAAGATCCTCCAGTGGAACTTGTAAATCGTGCTCAGCCAGACACTTTCTGAGGTTCGAAACATGGAAAGTCGGGTGGACGTTGCTAAGTTCCTCCGGTAGTTCGAGTCTGTAGGCCACTTTGCCGATCCTTTCCAGAATCTTAAAGGGTCCAACATATCGAGGCGCGAGCTTTCCTTTCTTGCCGAATCTGACCACACCCTTCCAAGGTGACACCTTTAGGAGTACATGGTCGCCAACGTCAAATTCAAGGGGTTTGCGTCGTCTATCGACGTAACTTTTCTGACGACTCCGAGCTTTCAGTAGATTGTCTCGAATTTGGAGGATTTTGTCAGTCGTTTCTTACAACAGCTCAGGACCGGTTATTTGCGAGTCACCGATCTCGTGCCACACAATAGGCGATTGACATTTTCTTCCATACAATGCCTCAAACGGTGCCATTTGAATGCTAGAATGATAACTGTTATTGTACAAGAATTCGACTAAAGGTAAGTATGCGTCCCAATTACCACCGAAATCTATGACACACAAACGGAGCATGTCTTCAAGGGTATGAATCTTTCTTTCAGTCTGACCGTCGGTTTGGGGATGGAAAGTGGTACTTAGATTAAGCGTCGTATCAAGAGCAGATTGAAACGTTTCCCAAAGACGCGAGGTAAACCGACCATCGCGGTTAAAGATGATGTCGCGAGGCGTCCCGTGTCGACAAATGATCTCATTAGTGTAGATTCGGGCTAATTTTTCTACCTTGTAGTCTTCTCGTATCGGCAGAAAATGAGTAGATTTAGTCAAGCGGTCCATGACAACCCAGATGCTGTCGTGACTTGATGGCGTGCGCGGGAGTTTCGTTATGAAGTCCATAGCTATACTCTCCCATTTCCACATAGGGATCTCGGGTTGGACGAGTAAGCCAGAGGGTCTTTGGTGCTCGGGCTTGACTTTTGAGCAAGTCAGGCACTTTGAAACATAGAGAGCGATATCTTTCTTCATGCTCGGCCACCAGTATTTGTAGCGAAGGTCCTGGTACATTTTATCGGCACCAGGATGAATAGAATATCGAGATTTATGGGCTTCGTCCATCAGAATCTGTCGTAAATCGATCCGCTTAGGGATCCAAATTCGGTCCAGATAATGGAATATCCCGTTCGACTTGTTCACTAGCTGGGCTCCATTGTTGAGAATCCTTTCCTTCTTCAAAGTGCGTTTGGTGAAACAAGCATGTTGGGCTTCGCGGATAAGAATTTCGAGATGATGTTGGGCTTGAACATTACGAGCGTTATGCAAATAGCTTCGTCTGCTGAGGGCGTCGGCAACGGCATTTGCTCTGCCAGGATGATAACGAATCTCACAGTCGTAATCGTTGAGAAGTTCTACCCATCGGCGTTGACGCATATTCTGTTCTTTTTGGCTGAAGATATGTTGTAGGCTCCTATGGTCGGTGAAGACCGTACACTTGGTACCATAAAGGTAGTGTCACCAAATTTTCAACGCAAAAACAACTGCGCCTAGCTCGAGTGTAGGATCATTGTGCGACCTGAATGAGTCATTCAAAAGAGTTTTGGATCCGAATCAAAGGCGGAATCAATGAAACGGACTCTCGATTCAATTTAAATGTTTCTAATATTGATCTAACAGCAATTTACAACCTGGAGACAATTCGGCAGCACTTCGTTACCGAATCAGAAAAGTTAATTCCGTGTCAAATGACACCCTAGGATCCACTATATATAGGTGTGCTAATTCCGTTTGAAATGGTCAAGTGTCATTTCAAGCGAAATTAACAAAGTTAATTTCGTTTGAAATGGCCTTTGGCTATTTCAAGCGAAATCACTAATAAACACCTAAATCTCATTTTCTAGCAACCCGAGCACTGGTTTATCCTATCCTATTACATGACTCGATACAAGACGAAGTCGACATACATAGTGCACTAACAGACTCCCCTTGGATGTTGACGAAGTCTTCAGTGTCGAGTCTTTATCACGACACATCTTCAGTCTTGATCAGTCTTCACACTCTTTCCAAATTGTCTAACACTGTAAGCATCCATCAATCTTTCTCTTCATAGATTATCTTCCATCTTTGAATGTTATACCAGAATCTGACTCTGGCTCTTACAAACGCTTTTTCTCAGGCTCCCCCTTTCGTCAAGCTTCCGTGCTTTAGGGATCGACACCTTGCTTTCTGGTTACAAACTCCCCCTTGCTTTGAGCTTGTCTTCAGACTTCCCCTTAGACTTAGCTATCAGGATCGTAGTCTGGTACAATAACTGCAATCACTCAAACATTTATAAGTACAAATATTTCAAGCATTCAATTATCCAGGAATTATGACCTGGCTCTTTCAATCTTTCTAAACTAACACTTTTTAACAAATTTCAGGATCAGAAACTGACTCTATTTCAAAGATTTTAACAATATAAGCATCCAAATCCCTCATAGTTAATCACCCAAGTCCAATTTAATGACCTTGGAGATATCACACACTGTTTTTGATTTTTGATATAAAAACTTCAAGTTTCAAATTAATGAACTTGTTTTATTTTCAGAAACATAATCAGCATACTTAGATTTTGACACTCAGCATTTTAGACATCGGTTGTCGAAAATAAAGTAAAATCAAAATCTTTTTGTATATTTCTGAAACATAAAGCAGTAAAGTAATATTTACAAACATATTTACAGACAATATTTTTGTTTGAGTTCGCGTTAGAGGATCATATCAGTTTCTGACAAGTCACAAGTACCGTTGAGCTTAGTTACACATTAAGAATTAAACAATTCACTTAGATTGTCGATATACTGATCCACTTAAATTTTCACACAAATTTCAACTAATTCAAGATATGACTTAAACTCATTCATGTGTCCCACCTCTTGAATATACTCCTGTATCCAGATCCCAATATTCAGTCTTACAGGTGAGTATACCTAGATGATATCTGTAATGGGTTAAATTGCGAGGGCCGTGAGAGCTCAGGCTATTGCTTCCGCAAAATCAGAGAGATGACGGCTTCGACTTTTGGTGTGTCCCCTTTAGAGGATCTTTTCTTCAACAGCACATGATTAGCATTTTGCAATGTTTCATAATTTTTTGTACTGAGGGTGACGCTATATTTCAAGCAAGCAGAAAGTATTATACGGGGACTAGGCCATTGCTTCCGCAAAATCAGAAGTCCCGGGATAATACCCCAGATATCACTAAGCATAAAGACCTAGTATCTCAGAAAGAGGGGTACTTCAAACAAGATTTCAGGGGTTACCTATATATCCAAGTAGTGTTCCCCACGAAATAAACAAGTTTGAATTTAAGTTTATATCCCGAAAAAGTTTACTAAATGTGTAAAAACCTATCGGCATATCATCAGTGAGACCGTTTAACGCTATAAAATCATTACATTTCTTTAGCATACTGTAACTGTCTACTGATGTACTATCATTTCCTCTTTTTACACAAAAACTCATTTTTTTTTAATTTTATCATGTTTTTGACTTTTTCAAATTTTCTAATGTCTTTGGATTTTCTAACAACAATACTCCCCCTAAAATTCAAAACCATTCTAAAGAAAATTTGATAACCGATGCTGATAGCTTTGTCTCGCCATCCATTTTCTGCTTCTTATGTACTGTTTCACAGAAAATTATAACATACCCTCATGATTTACAACACATTGATATTTTACAGTTTGAAAACTGTTTTTCAATCTTGTGAAATTAATCATGTTTGTTCAGCCGTGAGGGTTTCAGCATATTCAATCAACATCTTTTTGAATTTTATGAATATTTGACAAATTTAAAAACAAACATTTTTTTGATTTTTCAATATTTTTCAATTTTTTAGGGTTTTTGAAATATTGTTTATTTATGAACAGAAATCAAACAAACTCCCTGTTTCAACCAACAGAGGATTCAGCAGCCTCTTCCTCTCGTTGTGCCAGGCTACTACTATTTCCATCTTTACAATCTTCAATTTTCTTGAGCACCTGCACATTCAACTATTCAATTACTTGAACAATTTAGCCCAGGTCTGTTGGACCTTAGGCATTTCAACACAATATGTATCATGCAGTTTCGCAAAATCTTTGTCAGTAAAGACTTTTTCAACTTTGACTTCAACTTTTTCATTATTTACCGAGGTCATTTTTTTTAACACTCCATGTTTGACCTTTCGGAGTACCTCGTTTGTAAAAATTTGAATCTTTTTGAACATTTTGATTTTGAACAACAACTTTTGGTTTCCAAAACTCGTTTGGTTTTGTTGCATCAACAGTTGTCTTCCAACTTTGCGTTGTTCTGAATCTGGATGTGTGAGAATTCCAGGTCTGTTTTGAATCAAGTCTATTCGGTTTTGATTTCCTAGTTTGATTCGAAGAAAACTTATTTGTGTTGTACCTCCAAGTTTGTTTTGAATCAAATCTGGTTGACCTGTGTTTCACATCCTCAGATTTCTGTTTTACCACATTATCAGACTTCTTTTTGTCAACATCAACAGGTTTCAGATTTGGACACTTGCGTGCGAGATGTCCAATTTGATCACATTTAAAACATGTTCTTTTTGACACATCTTTGACCTGTGGTTGTTGCTTTTTCTTTTGAGCATAAAACTCTTCATTAGACTGTCTTCTAAATTGGAGTTCTTTCTCTTCTTCAAAACTTGTTCCATGAACAAAATTCATCTTTGCCTGAAAATTTGGTATTTCATTTCTTTTCCAACTTTGTTTCTTTTTATAACCCAACCCAGCCTTCATGTTTTTCCATTTGTAACCAGGTTTGTTATAAAAAGTTTTATGACCTTTTCCAACAAACTTTGGAATTTCAGACTTTTGAATCTCAACCATTTTGAAAACTTTATAAATCTTTTCTGAAATCACATTCTGAATTGGGAATACAACATCTAAGAATAATTTGTCCTATCCAATCATGGTATAGACCAATCCTTTTGAATCATCATTCAAATTTTTCTCAGATTTTGAGTTTTTCAGATATCCATCATGAAAGTTACCTTCATTTTCATCCTGTGATTCAGATTTACTTGTTTCAACTGACTCTTCTTTCAACACACTTTCAACGACCTTACCTACCACCTCTGAATCACTAGAATCATCAGATTTGGAATAGGTTATGTCAATGTTATCTGGTAATTGATCTACCATGTTGAAAGCTTTTTCGACCTTTTCATCATCATAAAATACAAACTTTTTCGGTGGTGGAACTTGAGGAAACTCTGAGCCAATGCCCTTTTTGTTTTGCTCAGAATCTTTTCCATCTGCTTTATGTTGAAAATTCTTTCAAGCACATATGATGATACGTGATAACTTTTTAACTTGTTGTTATCCTGTTCTAAATCAGCAATCTGACGCTTTAGCTTTGCAACATCCTCAATATAAGAATTTACAACTTGTTGCTTTATTTCATACTATCGCTTTAGTTCAGTTGTTGTTTCAGAATAGTAATTCAATCTTGATTGAACAAATTTCATTTCACTTTTCACCTTTTCATATGATTCTTATGTAATGTGATATGCCAATTTTATTGAATCATATTCCTTTTTCATTTCTTAACAAACATTTTCTTTTTGATCACATTCTTCTGTCTTTTTCAAAACATTTTCTTTCAAAACTTCATTTTCTTTTTCTAATTTTTTACATTTTTCTGAAAGTTTTTCATCATTATCTTTCAAAACTTTTTCGTTTTCTAATATTTCCTTGTATTTATTTTTGAAAACTTCTTCTATTTTGGTAAATTCAAGATCTCTTGTTCTGAACCTTTCGTCTTTTTCAGTACAAGCACTGCACGTTTCCATGCATTTCTGGCACTGTTCAACAGTTTTTAAGATTTTAGAATCAGAAATTACCTCAGTGATTCACACCTTGGTGTTCTCAGTTGCATCTGTCTGATCAGCATCTTTTTGCTTCAGCTCAGTTTCATTCTTCTTTTCTCCACTAGTACCAACATCACCAACAGCCTTCAAATTCTCATTCTTCACTTCAATCGAACTTTCAACTTTCTTCTTAACTTCTTCAACATGATGTTTTTCGATAATAGTTTCTTTCATAACTTCTTCATTCACAACAACTTCTTCTTCCACTTCTTCAGCTACCTTCTTCAACTCTTCAACCATACACTCAACATTCTTCTTCATTCTTTCTTCACCTCTGTTCCTCAAACTCGATATCATGACTTCTCTTATGAGTTTTTCCAGCTTCTTCACATATGTTTTGTCTTTTCCAACATTTGTATAGTATTCGACAGATCGAGGAATTATGAAAAGAACATCATCAAAAATTATGTCCTTTTTGGGAACAACGGGTTCACCTTGTCTGTTGACACAGCACTCTCTCTTTTTATCCCATCTTTTATTGATCACTGCACTTTCATACTCTTCCTGCATTTCATTAATTCTGTTGCTAGCAATGTTTCTTTCTCTGTACGTTTTTTCTGCCATGATCTCTTCTCTGGTTTTCTCTTTGACTTCAGCAACAAACACATAATGACTGCTTTTTGATGAACTTCTTCCATGAGCTGTAACTCGATTATCAACACGATCTTCTTCTGGAAGAATCTGACTCCAATCATATCCTTCATCATCGTGGATTATAGCACATGCTCTTGATTTTTCTCTAGGATTATTTTCAATCATCTTTGGCTCTTCTTTGCTACGGTGGTAGATCGCCTTTTGGTAGTAATCATCGTTGAAAGGATGTTCATTTCCACCAACTGCAGAGTTGTTACATTCTCTCTTGAAATGACCTTTTTGTTTGCACTTGAATGTTACACCCCGACCACGTAAAACAACAAAACGTGGCGGAAACGTCGGGGAGTGTTGTAACAGAATCATCGTTTCATAACACATGGAAATTGAAATATTGTTTTATTGATTAAAAAAGTTTCAATGTCTTGACAATCAAAGAAACATAACATAAATAACTAGTCTTGCATCTTTTATTGTCACTAAGGCCCATGTCCGCCTAAGTGTATCTTGATAAATCCTATGCATCATATCCTGAAACACACGTGAAAATAGGCACGTCAGCATAAAAATGCCTGTGAGATACATAGGTTTTGTGAAAATAGAATTCATGACTTATGTTTAAGAAAATGTTTAGTCATGAACCTTGTAGTTTGCTTTGTCTTGTAAATCATTTGAAAAGCAATAAGATCAGATGATATGTATAAATAAGAGAATAATGTATGGTTAAATGAATAACCAAGTAAACTGAGTTTGTATAAGATAAGTTGTTTTTAAAACAATGTCTTGTGAAAAGTATGTTATTTGTATAAAATGTTATATGTCTCAAATTGAAATGATTCAAATAACGCTACGATATGTAATACCATACAAACACTTATATATAGGAAGTACCAGCGGCGTATCAACCATGCTTGTATCATATTACACACGCCTCGTTACTTAAATCACTTACTCAAACCAAACCACCAAAGTAAAATGTTTATGTATAATCAAATGTCAAAATGTCTATATCTAATGTTTATGTCTAATGTAAATCATGAATTGTGTATGTAAATGTCAAAATGTTTATGTATGGTAAGTGAAATATATCAACTAGACCATATGTAAAATGCACAAAACAAGGTATTGAAGTAAAACATGGTTTAAATCAAAGTTATGTTTTTTGAAAAAGAATGAATGCTATACTGATATAAACATCTATGCGGTATTGTGAGAATGCATACATCCAAGCCTTGAGACTGAGGCGATAAACCCTTAAACAAATTAAAGGTTTATCTAAGTTATGAGAGTCGAATTCGGTCATTCCTTTCATCCAAACCTACCTAGGATGTCCAGAACGGGAGTTGTCAATTCCTATGGTACCACTACCTACTAACGAACGGCGTGATCGGTGTTAATGAATGTATATTGATCCATCAAAACAAACCAAATATCATATCAAAATGTAAGCATGTGATGAATAAATTTACTAAGTATGCACATAATGGGCATACATAGCATAGAATGTAATGTAAAATAATGTACTAAGTACGCACACAATGGGCATACATAGCATAAAATGTACTGTAAAATAATGTACTAAGTACGCACACAATGGGAATACATAGCATAAAATGTAATGTAAAATAATGTACTAAGTACGCACACAATGGGCATACATAGCATAAAGTGTAATGTAAAATAATGTACTAAGTACACACACAATGGGCATACATAGCATAAAATGTAATGTAAAATAATGTACTAAGTACGCACACAATGGGCATACTTAGCATAAAATGTAATGTAAAATAATGTACTAAGTACGCACACAATGGGCATACATAGCATAAAGTGTAATGTAAAATAATGTACTAAGTACGCACACAATGGGCATACATAGCATAAAATGTAATGTAATGTAAAATAATGTACTAGGTACGCACACAATGGGCATACATAGCATAAAACACAATGAAATCATGTACTATAAATGTACTAATGAACATAACAAGTATATGATGTTAAAACAGGAAAGCATGAAAGTAACAAGTAGGCACATGTGTTCCACCCCAAAATGTTTGGAAAACAGTAAAAGAGGGGTCTATGTACTCACTTGAGATTGCTTAGTAGTCCTTGAGTAACAACCAAACAATGCTAGAGATCACAGATACCAAACAAATGGTTTTGATACCTAAAAGTAGTTTGGTTACAAAATACGCAATAACACGCATTTTAGCCGAAACTACGACTCGTCACTGAGCCTAGATAACGTGGTAATCAGTAGGTATAGTCACTAGGGACTATAACCATCGTGATCACGCTCACGTTATGAAGTTCAAATGAACTTCGCATTGACCATAAACTGGTAAATGCAGAAAGTCAAACAAAGTTCGACTTTCGGACTAGAAAAGCGATAAAAGAACGAAGGAACACTTACAAAGGGTCCCCGCAAGATTGATTTCCAAGTAATCTCAGGTAGGAAGTGTATAAACACAACCACTTAGAGAAAAACTCAGATTTCAAGTGGGTTTTGCAATGGGGATGGATGGGTATTTATAGGAAATGGACCACCGTTAGGATCGTTCCTCGAATAACGTGATCGAATCTCATCCGTACAAGTGTTGGAATGTTATGGTAGCTCATTTTGCCCCCACCACAAGAGTTTGACATGTGGCATTGGCCTTTGGAGTGTTTAAGGGCTGTTAACAGCTGAAAAAATGACTTTTGCTGATCAGAAGGGGCCTCGCGTGACGCCAAGGGGACTAGGTGTCACGCTAAGGTCCTCCTGATCAGCAAACACTTTCCAATGTTTCCATTTCAGTTCCCGTTGTGTATTAAGGCCATTTCCGACATGTTTAAGGCTCGTTAAATCATTTTCAAGGCTCCACAAGGATGCCTAAACATTGTGGACATGAAAAATGCTCAAAAATATGCCGGATGTCAGTTCGTTTGGTCGTACGATCGCGATGTTCGCTTAATTACGACGGAATGCGCATAAGCGCGAAAAACGATCCAAATTGAGTGACGAATGGATTTTTCTTATGCCAAACACTAAAATAAAATATTATAGTGCTTACATAAATTTTTGGATGTCCGGATGTATTCAGAACGTAAGTTATGCGCGAAAGTGTAAACTTGTGCACTTTTTGACGCTTTTAGTCCCTGAATGACCCAAAAGTTTATTTTAGCACACCGAACCCCTCAAAGCCTATTTCTAAGCTATATAAAGGATATTTAAGGTGTGTTTAACTTATGGTCATGTTCTGGAATGTTCGTTACAGTTCAAATTGGCATACTTTCGCAGTTTGTCAAGTTTAGTCCCTGTAAGCGAATTAACTAGTTTTTGCTATACCAAAGCCTTCAAAACTTATTTCTAAGTTATGTAAGGGTTATTTAAGGTATGTTAAGCATATGTTGATGTTCCGAAGTATTTGTCGCATTAAACTGATTACGTTTACGCACCAGTTTGCGTATAACTCTCCAGAAAGCGATATAGATTTCGAAATCAAACAAGAATTGATATGTATAAATGATACACATATTTATACAAATCCCAAGTATGAAATACAATATTTCATTAGTTTGGTATTTGTTTAATGGTCGCAGTGACCCAAGTGTCACAGTCTCCCCTACTTTAGGAAATTTCGTCCCGAAATTTATTTAGAGGAAACTTGTGAGAGCTTGAAACATGAAGTTGAAAAGATCGAACAACATTAGTTAGGGTTCTGAACTTCTAGTAACTTTAATAACATCACGATTGCAATGTAAGAGGGATACTTATATACAAGTATATGAAGCGTCATTGGTGCGTCCACCGTACCTCCATTACATCGTTCTCATTTCGTTATTGTTGTCACTATCGGTTCTTACACATAATAAATCTTACTGTGGTTACCGTGCACTGAATCTCATAATTATGTACGCGTCCATAATTAGACAATTCCTTGCATAGTTCACACAGTCTATTTTATAATGTGTAGGGGAAAACCAAATGAACAAACCTGTGATGAGTGTGACTAGACCACCATAGGGTCCCTTTTATTAAATCAATAAATGATTTTAATAGACAACCAAGGAGTCTTTTCAGCTTATATCATCACATGTCATTCTTAACCAGATTTTTGAATCAATCTTTTTTGACTTGACCCCAAAAAGGGTCTCTTATGAATCATGGAGTGGTACTATATAATCCAAGGGTCTTAACTATTACATAGAAGCCCATTAAGGATTTAAGGTAGTACCTTTTTGAATATCCTACTACGAATCCCTCATATGAAGATATGAAAGATTCTACGAGGATTTGGATAACGAATATCCAGAGTATACAAAAACACAAAATGCATAAAAGAAAACACAAGATGCATAAACACATAGTCATATAACCACAAAGATTGTTTATCTAGATCTTTAATTTGTTAATTAGTTTTGCTAACAGAGCACATGTATTTAAAGCACACTAGGAATCCATCTCGTGGATTTCATTTGGTACTTTAAACATTATCAAGAATCTAACTATAAAGATAGAAAGATTTTTTTTAAAAGAAAAATTCGATTTCGATTATAAGGAACCGAAATGTTCGAATTTAGGTACATAAGGAATCCAATTAAGGACTCTGTTTTGAATGATAATCATCCACAAGGGTCTAAAAGTGAAGATAAAAAGATCCCATATGGATTTTAGAAGTTGAAGATGTTTTGAAACCTTGCACTTGATGTGCTCAGGTCAAAACATGAAGTAAAATGCTTATGAAGTTGAGATGCTAGATACGTCAAGGCGACATATGAAGCAGAATCTGAAAGTTAAGTCAATGTATGAGGAAAAAATATTTTTGAAAACTATGCATGGGGTTCTAAAAAAAACGTGTTCAATGTTTTTGAAACCTTATATATAATACCTTTGAAATCATAAAGTAGGTGTATTAGGTAGGTATATTTATAAAAATGTTTTAAAAATCATGCGAGATGAATTTTGAAATTATGTATAAGATTTTTGAAAAACATGAATGATGCTTTTCGAAATCATGCACTTGATAAGAAAATGTACTGTGTTAATATTGTTTTCAGACTATATGAAACATTTTGAAATTATGAAGGTTGTTTTTGAAAACATAGCCAATGTTTTTGAAATAACATAGACAATGTATTTGAAAAAAAAATTGTTTTCAAACTATATGAAATGTTTTGAGATCATGAAGATTGTTTTTGAAATAGTCTTACTATGTATGTTGAAAAATCAAAACGTAATGGGCATGAGATTTGAAAATACCCTTAGTTATCTAACCAAGGATTCAAAGGCACAGATGTGCAGAAGCATGATTACTCATAATGTCACTTTATTTTCTATACTTTGTTTCTTAGAGTGAAACGAGCACTTAAAATTTTCGAGGGAATCATGAGCGATCATTTGAAAGAGAGAATCACAAGAGTAGTTTGTAAGGAACATAGTTCCTTAATACAGGTATCATAGAGAATTTCCATTTACTCATGTAACTACACTTGTATATCAGAATTGTGAACAACAATTTATTTATAACCAAAACAGATTGTTTCACGTTACAAGAAAATAGAAGAAACAAAAGCATAAGACAACAACATCTTCAAATCCGTCAACTACTCATCTGTGGGTTGAATTTGCCTTAGCAAGCTTCGGGCATTTATTCACGAAATGACCCATCTTGCCACAGTTGTAGCACGATCCAGGCGGGAAGAGAGCTTGAGCAGGATTGGCTTGTGGTTGATTGGGACCACCTTGGTTCGGGTTACATCGACAAGCACTTGCCAGGTGACCAACTCGCCCACATGATACACATAGACGACACTGTAAGTGAGCTTGGTGATGCCCATTACATTTGTCGCATATTGGTGCCATTCCCTTGTATTGCTTCTTAGCAGGTGGTGTTGCCACCCGGATGGGTCCTGCTTGATTTGGTATAGCCGCAGTTGAGCAAACCTTTTCTGTATGACCTTTAAGTCCACAAATTTGGCATTTGCGGCACTTCACACTAGCGTGATGATGAAGGCTACATTGGTTGCACAAGGGTGCAGTTCGCCTCCTAGCAGGGGGTTGAGCTGGTTGGTTGGGGACGGCTTGGCCATTGTGAGCGACCACGGCGAAGTTCTGAGAAACCTTTCGCTTCTTTGACCTCTTAGGGGATCCAGTCTGTTCATCCATGGTCTTTGATTCCTTGATTGGTTTTTTGGCTGGTGGTGCAGGCTTGACTTCTGCTTCCTTTGGTGGCCCTTGAGTGGCTTCATTGTTGAGACGAGACATGGCAATGCCTAATTCAACAGTCTTCAGGATTACTTCGCCTATTCGTTGGGCAAATTTGGCAGTCTACTCGGATATCTGCGCATCGTTGCGATGAAGAGACATTCTAGAAGGAAATGAAAGATATAGGAGGAAACAAATGAATTGTTATCGGCAAATAAAACAAAATGACAACGCATAGAAATTGAGATCATTTGTTTGTTACCTAAGGCAAACAAATGAGACGGTGACTAATCAAAGTAAGCGGGTCATATTAATGTATCACGAACACATGCTTTAGCCTATAAGTGGACACTCACCCCAAGAGTTCCCAGGTAAGAGTGACTGGTCCGATTATGTGGATTTGTACGAACACTCTAGCCTTAGACAGAAAACTCAGAGTACAGGCATCCACTCTTCTAGATTGCACGTGTTCACACTATAAGACCCAAACTTTGACGAGGTTTTGAAAATTCAAAGGGGTTCAAAACCTTATAACAGAGGGTTCAAAACCTAACAATAGAGGGTTCAAAACCTAGTAATCAATCATCCTAGAACAGATGATTAGTTTTCAAAGCGGTTTTGAAATTTGTGTTCTTGTTGAGGTCGTCACCTAAGGATAGGTGACAGTATTGTTTTATGTCTAAACGCAAGTAAACTCGCGTTAGGGTCCTAGGAAGGTTATAGACTAGGTCAAAGCATTACTAATAACCTAATTCCGTATAACCATGAGCTCTGATACCAACTTTTCTGTCACACCCCGACCACGTAAAACAACAAAACGTGGCGGAAACGTCGGGGAGTGTTGTAACAGAATCATCGTTTCATAACACATGGAAATTGAAATATTGTTTTATTGATTAAAAGAGTTACAATGTCTTGACAATCAAAGAAACATAACATAAATAACTAGTCTTCCATCTTTTATTGTCACTAAGGCCCATGTCCGCCTAAGTGTATCTTGATAAATCCTATGCATCATATCCTGAAACACATGTGAAAATAGGTACGTCGGCATAAAAATGCCTGTGAGATACATAGGTTTTGTGAAAATAGAATTCATGACTTATGTTTAAGAAAATGTTTAGTCATGAACCTTGTAGTTTGCTTTGTCTTGTAAATCATTTGAAAAGCAATAAGATCAGATGATATGTATAAATAAGAGAATAATGTATGGTTAAATGAATAACCAAGTAAAATGAGTTTGTATAAGATAAGTTGTTTTTAAAACAATGTCTTGTGAAAAGTATGTTATTTGTATAAAATGTTATATGTCTCAAATTGAAATGATTCAAATAACGCTACGATATGTAATACCATACAAACACTTTTATATAGGAAGTACCAACGGCGTATCCACCATGCTTGTATCATATTACACACGCCTCGTTACTTAAATCACTTACTCAAACCAAACCAAACCACCAAAGTAAAATGTTTATGTATAATCAAATGTCAAAATGTTGATGTGAAAACCATGTCTAATGTCTATATCTAATGTTTATGTCTAATGTAAATCATGAATTGTGTGTGTAAATGTCAAAATGTTTATGTATGGTAAGTGGAATATATCAACTAGACCATATGTAAAATGCACAAAACAAGGTATTGAAGTAAAACATGGTTTAAATCAAAGTTATGTTTTGTGAAAAAGAATGCATGCTATACTGATATAAACATCTATGCGGTATTGTGAGAATGCATACATCCAAGCCTTGAGACTGAGGCGATAAACCCTTAAACAAATTAAAGGTTTATCTAAGTTATGAGAATCGAATTCGGTCATTCCTTTCATCCAAACCTACCTAGGATGTCCGGAACGGGAGTTGTCAATTCCTATGGTACCACTACCTACTAACGAACGACGTGATCGGTGTTAATGAATGTATATTGATCCATCAAAACAAACCAAATATCATATCAAAATGTAAGCATGTGATGAATAATAAATGTACTAAGTATGCACATAACGGGCATACATAGCATAGAATGTAATGTAAAATAATGTACTAAGTATGCACAATGGGCATACATAGCATAAAATGTAATGTAAAATAATGTACTAAGTACGCACACAATGGGCATACATAGCATAAAATGTATTGTAAAATAATGTACTAAGTACGCACACAATGGGCATACATAGCATAAAGTGTAATGTAAAATAATGTACTAAGTACGCACACAATGGGCATACATAGCATAAAATGTAATGTAAAATAATGTACTAAGTACGCACACAATGGGCATACATAGCATAAAATGTAATGTAAAATAATATACTAAGTACGCACACAATGGGCATACATAGCATAAAGTGTAATGTAAAATAATGTACTAAGTACGCACACAATGGGCATACATAGCATAAAATGTAATGTAAAATAATGTACTAGGTACGCACACAATGGGCATACATAGCATAAAACACAATGAAATCATGTACTATAAATGTACTAATGAACATAACAAGTATATGATGTGAAAACAGGAAAGCATGAAAGTAACAAGTTGGCACATGTGTTCCACCCCAAAATGTTTGGAAAACAGAAAAAGAGGGGTCTATGTACTCACTTGAGATTGCTTAGTAGTCCTTAAGTAACAACCAAACAATGCTAGAGATCACGGATATCAAACGGCACCTAATATAGATAACTACATTAATAAACCGGACCTATAACGGAAGATCGGATAGAATGAGGATCGTAAACCAAATGAGTAGGGGAACTCATGTAATATGGTTTAACAAGGCCTTCATACTGCAATGAAACCTAACCTAAGTGCTTACGACCCATTACCACCCGTTTAGGTAGCTTATGCTACTCTAACGCGTCGTTCGCGTAAAACGCGTTCGGAATGCCCAACTAGTCCTATGACAAGTAAAATATGCCTTAACATGTCTAATATTGTTACCAAATCAGTTTAGATACCAAAAGTTATGTTACATATGCTTAAAATGAATTTTGGCGTAAAAAGGGCATTTTGGTAATTTACCTAAGGCATATAAACTACCTATCATACAACTAACTAAACGCCGTGACCATAAGGTATAACCTCGGAAGGTTATTCCCTATATGCTATGGTCACCTAATGTGTTTGGTCGAATCCTAATGATCGACCAAACGGGACGGGTTCGAAAGTATAAGCGATTGTTTAGATCGCTTACCTTACGACCCTATATAAGCACTAAACTAAAAGTGACGAGCTAAGCATGGTAAAACATGCTTAACTAAGTTTAGAAAACAGGTTTGGTATCAAAACAAACGGTTTTGATACCTAAAAGTAGTTTGGTTACAAAATACGCAATAACACGCATTTTGGCCGAAATTACGACTCGTCACTGAGCCTAGATAACGTGGTAATCAGTAGGTATAGTCACTAGGGAGTATAACCATCGTGATCACGCTCACGTTATGAAGTTCAAATGAACTTCGCATTGACCATAAACTGGTCAATGCAGAAAGTCAAACAAAGTTTGACTTTCGGACTAGAAAAGCGATAAAAAAACGAAGGAACACTTACAAAGGGTCCCCGCAAGATTGATTTCCAAGTAATCTCAGGTAGGAAGTGTATAAACACAACCACTTCGAGAAAAACTCAGACTTCAAGTGGGTTTTGCAATGGGGATGGATAGGTATTTATAGGAAATGGACCACCGTTAGGATCGTTCCTCGAATAACGTGATCGAATCTCATCCGTACAAGTGTTGGAATGTTATGGTAGCTCATTTTGCCCCCACCACAAGAGTTTGACATGTGGCATTGGCCTTTGGAGTGTTTAAGAGCTGTTAACAGCTGAAAAAATGACTTTTGCTGATCAGAAGGGGCCTCGCGTGACGCCAAGGGGGCTAGGTGTCACGCTAAGATCCTCCTGATCAGCAAACACTTTCCAATGTTTCCATTTCAGTTCCCGTTGTGTATTAAGGCCATTTCTGACATGTTTAAGGCTCGTTAAATCATTTTCAAGGCTCCACAAGGATTCCTAAACATTGTGGACATGAAACATGCTCAAAAATATGTCGGATGTCAGTTCGTTTGGTCGTACGGTCGCGATGTTCGCTTAATTACGACGGAATGCGCATAAGCGCGAAAAACGATCCAAATTGCGTGACGAATGGATTTTTCTTATGCCAAACACTAAAATAAAATATTATAGTGCTTACATAAAATTTTCAATGTCCGGATGTATTTAGAACGTAAGTTACGTGCGAAAGTGTAAACTTGTGCGCTTTTTGACGCTTTTAGTCCCTGAATGACCCAAAAGTTTATTTTAGCACACCGAACCACTCAAAGCCTATTTCTAAGATATATAAAGGATATTTAAGGTGTGTTTAACTTATGGTCATGTTCCGGAATGTTCATTACAGTTCAAATTGGCATACTTTCGTAGTTTGTCAAGTTTAGTCCCTGTAAGGGAATTAACTTGTTTTTGCTATACCAAAGCCTTCAAAACTTATTTCTAAGTTATGTAAGGGTTATTTAAGGTATTTTAAGAATATGTTGATGTTCCGGAGTATTTGTCGCATTAAACTGATTACGTTTACGCACCAGTTTGCGTATAACTCTCCAGAAAGCGATATAGATTTCGAAATCGAACAAGAATTGATATGTATAAATGATACACATATTTATACAAATCCCAAGTATGAAATACAATATTTCATTAGTTTGGTATTTGTTTAATGGTCGCAGTGACCCAGGTGTCACATTGAAGCAGGTCGCTTTGGATTTGTCAAATCAAAGCTTAGTTGATGGTCCACCGAGTGACTGTTTCCCAGTAATCTCCATATATCTTTGAGCTCTGCGAATGCAACTTGCCAAACACCAACGAATATCAATGAGTTCCATTTCTTCTGGATCAATCTGGTCGTAGTATTCTTTGGTTAACTCTGAGTTTTCAATTTTGCCAGCTACTAGACCTTCATACGATTCCAGAACAGATGCAAGAAAGCTCATTTGTTGTTTAGCAGAGTTGATGCTCATAGCCGGAGAATTTTTCAACTTGAGAGAAATGTTGCACAGTATCTCCTCTGATTCTTCAGAATTAGCTTTTGAAGAAGTTGAATGATAACCCAATCATAACTTGATGAACTTTTCAGAGGTTCTTTTGTCCTCTCACCACTGAATGCTGTCTTTGGTGATTCACCAACTTTCACCGAAGGTAAATTACATTTGTAATAGAGACCAACATTCTGTTGATGTGAAGAACTGCTCATCTTGTTTTGTTTTTGCCATTCAAGCTCATGAGTTTCAATCTTTTTCAATTAACATATCGAGAGAAATTGTTTCATACAAAGCATCATTTTTCAATATAAACACAAACGTTTGCCACTGATCAGATCGTGGTAACGCTTCTATGATTTTGTCAATTTTTTCTTCTCTCGTTTTCTCAATCTTAAATCTTTCTAGTTCAATTTTTAGATGACAAAAATGTTCAATCATTTGTTAAACTGATTCACCTTTCAAGCTGTCAAACAGATCAAATTCTTTCTTTAATAACGCAATTTTATTTTTCTTGATTTGTTTACCCCCCTCAGCTTTAACCCTTAAAGCCTCCCAAACTGATTTTGATGACCCGTCATGTTGTAGTAAAGCAAACATGTCATTTCTAATTGATGACTGGATCAAGGCAATCATCCTCTGTTCGGCTGCAAAATCGGATTTGTCTTCTTTGGATAAGTTCTTGAGTGGGAGTTCTTCTCCTTTATCATTTTTTGGTCTTTCATATCCAAACTCCAAACAGAACCAGCTTTCATGCACGTATGCTTTTGCCCAGTTAATGAAACGTTCTTTCCACCAAGTATAATCTTCAATACTATCGAGCATTGGTGGTTTTGAATGTGTTCCGTAAAAGTTATCATGTTTAATATTTTCATTGACTGCTTTTGTTATGGTTTTTGGTGTAACAGTCGAAGTTTCAGAAGATTATGATGTTAATGCGTTGTAGAACGTGTTGTAGAATTCTTCAGCCATGATGAGAATTTCTTGAATTTCCTGGAGACAAAAACAAACAAACAAATACTATCAGTTTAAACAATATCAAACAACTTGAAATAAACTGACACTCGGTTGACTTGAAATGATCTTGAAGCGAAATGTCCACTTTCAAACGGAATTAGATTTCAAACGAAATCACTTTGGTGCGGAATAACCTTCTTTAAGCGAAATTAACACTTTCAAACGAAATCCCTTTGGAGCGGAATACCCTTTCAAACGAAATACTTAATTTCGTGTGAACTACTTCAAACAGAATCCCAATTTGGAGCGAAATAGCTAATTTCGTGTGACTCTCAAACGGAATCTGATTTCGTGCAGAATTAACACCGATTTCAAACGAAATTAACAAACTATTTCAAACGGAATTATGCTAATGTCATCTTTTTCAAACTGATTTTCAAGCGGAATTACCAATTTTATCAAGTTTCAAGTTGATTTTAAGTCCAATTCTTTCAAGGTTTTGTTAAAACACTGTTTTGCATGTAATGTGTGAAATTCAATCCATTTTGACCGTGAAATCTTGTGAATTTTGAAAAAGAAGGTGTAGAAATCAGAAAACTGATGAAATCAAGCTAAACTCTTCCTCCTGAGCTCTAATACCACTTGTAGGATCGTTGTACGACCTGAATGAGTCGTTCAGAAGAGTTTTGGATCCGAATCAAAGGCGGAATCAATGAAACGGACGCTCGATTCAATTTAAATGTCTCTATTATTGATCTAACAACAATTTACAACCTGGAGACAATTCGGCAGCACTTCGTTACCGAATTAGAAAAGTTAATTCCATGTCAAATGACACCCTAGGCTCCACTATATATAGGTGTGCTAATTCCGTTTGAAATGGTCAAGTGTCATTTCAAGCGAAATTAACAAAGTTAATTTCGTTTGAAATGGCCTTTGGCTATTTCAAGTGAAATCACTAATAAACACCTAAATCTCATTTTCTAGCAACCCGAGCACTGGTTTATCCTATCCTATTACATGACTCGATACAAGACGAAGTCGACAGACATAGTGCACTAACATAGAGGTCGTGGGTTGTATAGTTCTTCTCGTGGATCTTGAGCAGACGAGACGCGTAGGCGATAACCTTGTCCCGTTGCATGAGAACACAACCAAGACCAAGGTTCGAGGCATCACAATAGACAACGAAGTCATCGTTTCCGTCGGGTAAAGCAAGGACGGGAGCAATGCAGAGCATATGCTTGAGGGTTTGAAAGGCAGTCTCTTGTTCAGTTCCCCAAACAAAAGGTTTGTCTTTATGCGTGAGAGAAGTAAGCGGCACGGCGATTTTAGAGAACCCTTCGATAAATCGGCGATAATAGCCCTAGGGGTGTACAAAATGCTCGAAGCTCGCGGCTCGCTCGAAACTCGCTCGAAAAATGCTCGAAAAAAGCTCGACTCGAAAAAGCTCGATTTGCTATCGAGCCGAGCCGAGCTGGCTCGATTTGTAAACGAGCCGAGCTCGAGCTAGGGTGATCGGCTCGTGGCTCGGCTCGCAGCTCGACTCGTTGGCTCGGCTCGTTGGCTCGGCTCGATAACTCGACTCGTGGCTTGATAAACATATGTTTTATATAATAAATATTAATTAATAATAATAATATACACAATTATTAAAGCTGGCTCGGCTCGATAACTGGACTCGTGGCTCGGCTCGGTAACTCGACTCGTGGCTTGAACGCAACAATATGTGAAAATTATACAAAAGAAAAGAAAATCGAGCTGGCTTGTCGAGCCTCGAGCTAGCTCGAGTTTTTTCGAGTCGAGCTCGAGCTAAAAAAACTAGCTCGTTTTCAACTTTCGAGCCAGCTTGGCTCGGCTCGAATGCTATCGAGCTCGAGCTAACCCTGGCTCGGCTCGGCTCGTTTACACCCCTAAATAGCCCGCTAGTCCGAGAAAAGAACGGACTTCAGACGGGTTCTTAGGCGTAACCCAACTCTTAACAACTTCGATCTTCGCGGGGTTGACGTGAATACCTTGACTATTGACAATAGGTTCGAGGAATTGAACCTCCTCTAGCCAAAATTCACACTTGGAGAACTTGGCATAGAGTCGATTCCCCTGGAGTAGCTTGATAACCAAACGTAGATGTTGCGCGTGTTTGGTTTTCGACTTGGAATAGATCAGGATATCATCGATAAACACGATGACGAAGTAGTCAAGAAATGGTTTACACACGCGTTCATCAGATCCATAGTGGCCGTAACGAGTGCGAAAAGCGGTTTTGGGTATATCCTCCTCTTGAATACGTAACTGGTGATAGCCTGAGCGTAGATCGATCTTTGAGAAACACGTAGCACCTTGTAACTGATCAAACAAATCATCGATTCAAGGCAGGGGATAGTGATTCTTGATTGTCAGCTTATTCAATTCCCTGTAGTCGATGCACATCCGGAACGAACCATCCTTCTTTTTGACGAAAAGGACTGGTGCTGTCACACCCCCAAAATCCACTCGCGGAGTACCACCGCTTGGAGGCGTGACATGACCAGGATCAAGCCACCAATCATATTGAACATAAAGTAAATAGTAAAAGTCATTCATCGATACGATAGGTGCTTTCAAAACCAAACATAAACAAGTGTGTAGCGGAAGCAATAATGTAAAACCCAACATAAGTTTAAGTACAAAATGTCATAATGTTTAACAACACATTCACGATCCATGTCCACAACGACCGTGCCTCCCGTGCAAGCTCCAAAAGTACCTAAGGTCCTGCAAGGCATGTAACAGAGAGTCAACAACTAGTTGAGCGAGTTCACAGTTGGTTATTTAGTTATAATGTTCGTATCGTAAATCGTATGTTCGTTTAGTAATCATGTATCGTATGTAATAGCATCGCGGCCCTCAAGGCATGTTTGTGAAGTTTAGTGGGGGTTTCCCATATGTTCTCTAGACTAGTTATATTTGTATCGCGGCCCTCCAGGCATGTTTGCGAAGATTAAAGTATAGTTCGCGGCCATTCCAGGCATGTTTGCGAAGATTGTTCTAGTATCGCGGCTGATCCCGGCATGTGTGCGAAGAAAAGTATATGTATCACTAGTCTAGTAGCATCTACCATTGACCTTCCTCTCCCTAGGCCAATGGTATGTAATTCCGATAACTCTTAAGCATCAATAATCAATCAACCCATTCCCAACCCCGGGAATCCCATGCCTTGGTAGAAGTGTGAACTCACCTTGTTTGCTCGGTATGCTAAGTTAAGTGCTCACAATTAATCAGTCAAGTCCTATAGTGCACGTATTTAATCAGTACATGTTTGTAAGGTTTCGCATGCAACTAGTATCACAGTAATATCACAGAGTGCCTAGACATTAGCATCTTGTATCATGTAAACAGTTAATCCAACTTATGCAATTCATGTTTCACATAAAGGCTTTCACAGTCCATTTTGACAATGTTATCCATTAACAGAAAACAGAAGTAATAGACTTAATAAGGTTATCAACTTAACAGGGTTAACTAGTTTATTAAGGTTAGTATATCTAACCAAGTTAATAAACTAAACATCCTTAACATATATAACATGGTTAATATAACATACTGAACAGTATCATGTTAATTAGAATTTACAACTAACAGAGTTACTCACTAAACATAGTTAGCTAACTAAAACACTTAACAAGTTAACAGCAAACAATAGAATGAAATCATCAAATTGGCGAAATCCCTTGTTTGGCCGAAATCCCTTTTGTGTGCCGAAATCATACATGGGCCGAAAACACTTATATGCCAAAATCACTTAAGTGGGCCGAAAGCTAAGTTGGGCCGAAAACAACATGTGGGCCGAAATCACTCTTTGTGATTTCGTCCACTTTAAAGTATGTGGGTGATTTCGTCCACTTTATCATCTTCTTCAACAAATACTTACAGTAACTTAAAAACCCAGCAACTATAATTTCCATTACAGTTACATGATTAATCACTTGAAATCATTTAATCAAATATGTAACAAATACATTACCAAATCATTGTGAAATCCAGAACATATTTTAATCAGTTTATCATTCAATAACATATACCCACTGTTGATCCAAACATCCAAGATACAGACAGTTTAGAGATAATAATTATCTAGCAAGCACACAATGATAGATCACATAATCACATATATAAAAATGATTAAACCTCCAAAATCATACAATAAGCATCTTAAACAACTGAACATGAAGATCACTAACCGTAAATTAAACAGAGGTTTGGCTTCAAAATGAGGAATTCTGTTTGTGGGTTTCAGATGTAGAGAGAGAAACAAAGTGATAAGGTTTGGTAAGTGGGAAACTTATCGGAGAAGATTGTTCATAAAATAAATATATATAATACTCAATACTGGGCCAAGGCCCATCTCTGTTTTCGCCAAACATAGCTGGACGAAAACACTAAAGTGTTTTCATCACAGAAGGGTGTTTTCATCAGGGGGTGTTTTCATATGAGCAGGGGTGTTGGCCAAAGTTCCATAATAAACTATACAATCCCATTTCGCACAAATTACACTATCATCATATACTCAAATATAATATGCACCCCAAATATCAAATATCAATCGCAATACTATTTTACGTTTTACAAATGTAAGCGTTGTGAAACAAACAAGTTGAGTAACAAACAACATTAAAAAAAATTAACGTGCACTAAATGCGAAGATGGAAATCTTGGAAACTCGAGTTGTCACATTATCCCCAACTTGAAAGAAATTTCGTCCCGAAATTTAGCACGCGGTTACTGAGGAAGCTAGGTAAGTTATCGTTTACTGGTTCTCCTGGGGTGTCACATCATCCCCCCGTTGATTTGGAATTTCTTCCCGAAATTCTGTAGTAGCTTCAGCCTCAGTAGTAGTTGCATTGTTTTCGAACAACTGGGGATATTTGAGTTCCATTTGGTCTTCGCGTTCCCAGGTAAACTCTGGGCCACGACGGGAGTTCCAACGAACTCGAACAAGAGGTATTCTGGTGTTCTTGAGGACCTTAACATCCCGGTCCGTGATTTCAACTGGTTCTTCGACGAAATGCAACCGTTCGTCGATAGTGAGCTCCTTCAAAGGAACTATGAAGGACTCATCTGACAGACACTTCTTCAGATTCGACACGTGAAAGACGTTGTGAACTGCACTGAGTTCAGCTGGTAAGTTCAGTCTGTAGGCCACTTTGCCTATTTTCTCAATGACTTCAAATGGTCCAACGTATCGTGGATTGAGTTTGCCTCGTTTGCCGAAACGAACAACACCCTTCCAGGGTGAAACTTTGAGTAGTGCTCGATCCCCAACCTGGAACTCGAGTAGTTTCCTGTCTTTATCGGCGTATGCTTTCTGACGGTCACGAGCTGCCGCCATGCGTTGTCGTATTTGAGCAATCTTTTCAGTAGTATCAACTACCATTTCTGGACTTGTGATCTGACTGTCACCCACCTCTGCCCAACAAAGAGGTGATCGGCATTTACGCCCGTACAATGCCTCAAATGGAGCGGCTTTAATGTTGGTGTGGTAACTGTTGTTGTACGAAAATTCCACAAGTGGCAGATGTCTTTCCCAGCCCTTGCCAAAGTCAATTACGCACGCCCGAAGCATGTCTTCTAGAGTTTGAATAGTGCGCTCAGATTGCCCATCTGTCTGAGGATGATAAGCGGTGCTCATGTCTAAACGAGAGCCAAAAGATTTGTGCATTGCTTGCCACAGTTCTGAAGTAAAACGTGTGTCACGATCAGAGATAATAGAGGTGGGCACCCCGTGCCTCGAGACAACTTCCTTAAGGTATACGTCTGCTAGAGTGGAGAACTTATCCGTTTCCTTGATAGCCAAGAAGTGAGCAGACTTTGTGAGTCGATCCACGATCACCCAAATAGTATCATTCCCACGCTGAGATCTAGGTAGGCCAGTAACAAAATCCATGGAAATTTGTTCCCATTTCCATTGTGGTATCTCAGGTTGTTGAAGTTGTGACAACCCGCACTAAACCAGGTATCCGTACGACTTAATTAATGATTAATTACTGCTTAATTACTGTGCTTGATTGAACTAGCTGATGAACTACTACTTGATATCTGATACATGTACTTACTTGCATCATACTTTGCTTATCGTCACTACATTATCTACATGCTAAACCCTAGTGACAAATATGATGCACAAAAAGCACAGTAGCACTATCACGGATAACCTACTGAACATGCTGATAAAGCCAGCATCAGGCAAACACTGCCTCTAAGGCCTGTAAGAGCCTGAGATGTTTTGCTACACTAGCAGTGAGTGTAGGGATATAAGGGTTGTGGAACTGCGTCTCTAGGAATAAGTTACAATGACTGGATGTGCCTAAAACGTACTCTAAGCACAAAACACAGCACTTTGATAAATAATCCAGCTTCTAGCTGACTAGTAAAGTGCCAAAACATGGGGAAAATAACACTAGACACTTTCTAAAGTGTCAGGAAAACAAATTGTGTCACTAAAATAATATAACGACACTTTAAAGCTTTATTAAGCGCTTTAACGGATTACTATCCAACCGAACAACCGGACTATACCCGGAACATGAAAATATTGTTATTTTCACTATTTATATTTTTCTGAGCCAGTTAGGGTCCCTGATTACCCTAACACCCGCCATAACGCATAACACACAAGTAACCAAGTTAATTACTTAACTTACCCTAACTACTTAACTAATGGCTAGTTAAAATCGAACCAAGGGACCCCCCCCCCCCCAACCAAATCGGTCACCTAGGGGACACCCCCATGTACTTGTTGATTTGCTAAATCTTCTATGCTTAGTATCTAGCCTACATAATTACCATTGGTTAATATACACTAACTTTGTCTATAAGTTAACACTTAAACATTAGAGATCATTATCACAACACAACAAACTCTCTCCCTCTTGCTCTACCATTCTCGGCCGAACACCCTTCTTACATCCATCATACTTTCGGTTCTTGATCATCACATTCCATCATCATACAAGTGTTAGAGGTCTCGAATAAGGAGTCTTGGAGCAAGCGGAACACGGAGGACCTCTTTCTTTGGCTTTTATCCACCTCTTTTGCGCATAGATCCTTACCTAGCCTTGAGCTAGAGGTATAATACTTAAAACTCGTTTTTAAACTATTCTAAAGTGGTTAAAAGGATTTTTATCGGTTAAATCTCGTTAAAATGCATGATGATGCACAAAAGTCTACTAAAAACGCTTAAAATGGTGGTTAATAGCATATATGTCGTGTAAATGTTGTAGTATTTGAAATATATGGTTATTTAGACCCGATCTACGATGTGGTAGCTCGGATCATCATTTAACCCGGTTTGGTAAGATCATGGATCTTAACATAAGCTTGTCTTAAATGATACGAGGGTTAAAAGGTGAAACTCTACCACACATGAAACATGAACTTGTGTAAAAGTGTTTTGACATGTACAATAGTGTTTAAAACTAGTAGATCTACGTATCTACAACCGGTATTTTTCAAAGAACCACGTACCAAGAAAATCATGTATTTTAAAAGATGGACCTTACACTAACAAGCATGATTTTTATAAACCACAAGTGTGAAAACACTTGTGAAATGAAAAGATCCGACAAAGAACTAGTTTTGTCAAATGTTACTAGAAGTTGTAAAGATGGATTTTCTCTAAAAGCAAGGTTTTTACAAAACCAGATTATTTACACAAAAGATCCATTAAAAGTAAAGAGATTTACTACGTATTTTTAGACAAACCACAAGTTCGTATATTTTTGCGATTTTGTCTATCTTTGACTAGTTAAGATGTTGAAGAGTTGTTTGATAATGTTGAGAACATTGGTTGATTTGATTTTGTAAAAGAAAATGATACGCTTGAAAGCGTGGCCACCTCCAGTTACAGAGGAAACTCTGGCGAAATTTTTCTAAAAACCTAACACTTAGAACTAATTACACTACAAGTGTTAGAATCATTTTTGACATGTTTTCCAAACATAAATTTCGCCATGACTTTATTTACTAAATATTCGGAGGTGGGATTTTCACAAAGTTTAACGTGATAAATATATATATTTTTCACACACTGTTTATGATTATTTTGTGAAATACATAAATATTATTTTTAGAGTAAAAATAATATTTACGAACGTTAACGAATCCAAAATAATACGAACGCTTTCACCATAAGCATATAAGTTACACCGGTAAGTATTTTACCACTCGATTGTTAAAACGTAACTTACGCACTTACAGGAATATTTATGAACGCGTATTTTAACAACGTATTATTGGAGAAAAATTATGTGAAATGAAAATATAATATTTTTGAGAAAAATACTTATATTTTGGAATTGGAAAGGTATATATATTAAGTGAGACTTAATGATATAATTTGAACGCACATGTATTGAATCCCCCATCCTTGGGAAGGAGATTAACTACCAAGTATATACAGAACGTAAACACGAAATAGTTGTCTAACTATTTCCCAAAGACTTAAAACTATAAAGCTAAGGCAAGGCCGTCCGTCTAATAGAATTAGCACTTGTAGGTCGTCGCGCAGCTTTCTGATTTGGAGATACTTGGTAGAGACGCTTCACTGTGAGTTCATGTCCCCCTTTTCTCTAACTGTTTTCAGTTTTCTTAACTGCGGGGGTGAAATACATGTTACTTTGTTTACAAGTACTTTATACATGGTATGGTTAACGTAAGGAGGTTTACCACTTAGATCATGTGAATGGGTAGGCGGAAACACCGAGGGACGTAAGCGGTAGATCTATCTGGGTGTAGCGAGCCCAACTCTAGGCCCAACAGAACGGACCTCTAAGAGGACCAACAGAACGGACCTTGAGTGACTTTGTGCCTGACGCATAAATCGGCTAGGTTGAGTCTTCCTACTTACATTTCACAACATGCTAATGGCCTTGCAAACCATTGGTGATCTCTTTTCCTTACACTGCTACATACCAGGGAACTTTTATACTTACAAGTGTTTTACATACTCACTTGCACATGAACTCGCTCAACATTATTGTTGATTTTTCAACTTACATGTATTTCAGGAAATTAACAGGATCTGGCACGGTATGACGTGTTTTCCCGCTGCATATTGGGTTCCAAGGTCATCCCAGTTTAGGAAATGTGACTCTTTCCTGGACAAGTCACAAATCTTAAACTGCGTTTATCTCATGTTGATGTTTAAGACAATGTTTTATGTTATAATGTTGTAAGTTTTTAAGACAATGGTATGTTACTCTGGTTTTAAAACTAAATTAAACGGATGATCTTGCATGATTTTATTTCATATAGCTTTGTTATGATTAAGCTACGGTATTAAGAAGTCACACCAAAATTAACCACGCTTCCGCAAAGCCAGGGTGTGACAGCTTGGTATCAGAGCTCTGATCATAGCGAACTAGGATTCCTTCTCGAGTCTAGACTATGATCACTAGGGCTCTCACGAAAACATTTTTTCTGCATACCACTTAAGTCCAGATCCAAAACTTTTTACAAACAAATGTTGAGCACATTTTATTATTTATAGGCTCAGTCTGGAAGGGCTGAGGCTCGGTCTGAGAGGCCGAGGCTCGGTCTGAGAGATCGAGGTAGTTGGCTAGTGGGACTAGGAAGAGTAGGCTCAGTTTGGAGACTGAGGCTCGGTGTTGGAGACCGAGGCTCGGTCTGAGAGATCGAGGTAGTTGGCTAGTGGGACTAGGAAAAGTAGGCTCAGTTTGAGACTGAGGCTCGGTGTTGGAGACCGAGGCTCGGTCTGAGAGATCGAGGTAGTTGGCTAGTGGGACTAGGAAAAGTAGGCTCAGTTTGGAGACTGAGGCTCGGTGTTGGAGACCGAGGCTCGATCTGAGAGGTCGAGGTAGTTGATAGAGCAGTCTAGGAGGACTGGGAGGCTAGTGGGACTAGGAGAATTATGTGATATCTTACTTGGTGACTTATGTGATTACCTGATTGTGTGACTTATTATTTGAGCATATTTGTGTTTATGTTACAGACTTATGGACTCAGACGATACTGGCGTTTCGGACACCACTGGACCCATACCTATCGTATCTGATGACCCCACATCCTCCGAGCACGAGGTGCACACATCTGACTATACCAGTACTGACGAGGATGATTTCCAGCCCTTCGCACTACCCGATGGTGCTGATGAGCATGCAGATGACCCTCCCGCTGAGTACCTACCTCTAGTAGAGATTCCGGCTCCTATACCCTTAGCCGTTTATCCAACATATGATTACCTTCTTGACGCCGAGGCTGATGGCGATATTGACCTGTTTGAGGATGAGCCTTTTGAGGATGAGATCCAGGGCGAGGCCCTTCTTCCTGCGGACGATCTTTTGATGATCGCTGACGTTCCCGCTGAGGATTCGCCAGCACACTCTCCTGTCCCAGACTCCTTCGAGTCTGTGGCATCCGCACCTTCTCACACATTGAGCGCACAACACTTTGCGCACGATTCTGATCCTGACCAGGCATCCTCTGTTGCACCTATACCCAGCTTTGAGTTTGACCATGATGACATAGAGGATTCTGATCCTATCTTTCCCCCGGGATACGGCCCGGATCGTGATATCGAGTTTATACCTATGGATCAGCCCATGGAGGATCCAGCTAACCCGGTAGATCCTATCGACCCAGAGTTTGACTTCGAGATGGCTTTCGATGACCCTGAGCCTGTCGTTGCTCCTGAGCAGGCAGCCGCTCTAGACCCCATACTTGAGCATGACCCCGTACATGCTGGCATCCCTTTTGCGCCTGTTATAGCAGACCCACATGTTGATGATCTCCCCGTGTATGTTCCTTTGTTAGAGGGCGACCATGTTGTTGTTGATCCTGTTGTTCCTTTACCTGTTGACCATCCTGTTGAGCACATTGCACCTGTTCACCCTTTTGTTGCACCTGATCCCGTTCCACTAGAGCCCAAGCACGCACTGTTCGCGGAACACATGGATCCACCAGATGAGCATGCACAGCACGGTTGGATACCTGCTGATGAGGATGTTCCACCATTTCCCCCTCAGATCCCTGTTACACGACATGCTGATTTTTCTTTTCAGGTTCCTCGGTTTGTACCTCCAGCGAGGGCTGGAGAGGGTTCTTCAGCCCATCCTTTTGGGCATGTACCGAGGTCTATCCCTTTTATGCCCCAGATGTCATCTGTTCCACCCCCTGTTGCTCCATTTCACGTGGCACCTTTCGACCCCACCAGAGAGCCGTTTCTTTGGGCACCAGACTCTGGTATGCCACCTACTGACCCCTACCATTCTTTCCACAGGGGGTATACTATCGAGGACGTCTTGATGTCCTTTGTCGCCCAGCACGAGTCGCACACGCAGCGCATCCAGGAGCTTGAGAGAGCTCAGCTGCCACCGTGTCCGTGCCATGGTCAGACACACTCTTCTCTGCAGCCATTTCGACCTTTACCACCAGATTATGCTGCCCGTCTCTTTACACTAGAGCAGCAGGTTGCTTCTATCATTCGTACTCAGCAGGCTATGGAGGCGGACTGGCTCCAGTTACGTCGTTTGTTTTACACCCACTTTCCCCCTCCTCCACCACCATCTGTATAGAGCTCATCAGTACTGTTTGGGTAGACGAGGATGAGAAGACGGCGATTGTTGGACTGCACAACATTTTTGGAAACTACATTTGATTCTGACTTTTGTTGACTTGTATTTGACGTATTTGACATTGACATGATGTAGCTTTTGGACAGGGGTGATGTAGCCCCTAGTTGATTGATGATTGTATGATACAGGGATGTACTGATACACTTACTATGTGGTCTCGATATATGGCAATTGCAGTATTCTCATCATATTTGATTCGCTTGATTGCTTATTTGTATTTTTATGACATGGGATGTTATATGATTGGTATTTGTGATGTATTGATAACATGAGATGTTATGTGATTATACTATTACTATCGTTATATACGTACACTACATTATGGCCTGACTTACGTATTATAACATCGGAGCTTTACTATGGCCTGACCAACTTAAACCATCTTTTAGAAGATGCCGCCAAGACGTGAGACACGCATGCCTACTAATGAGGCAGAACTCCAGCAGATTATTGCTGCTGCCATAGCACAGTATGCAGCATCTCAGCCCGGAACGAGCGGAAGTATTAACCAAGGCAATAACAATCCACCTCACGGTAATACCTAAGTCATTAAGACATACCGTGACCTAATTGGATATCTTTAGCGATGATGCTAATGCCATTCATATGTTATAACGTATGTGCAGGGTGCACCTACAAGCAGTTCTTAGACTGCAAGCCCGTAAACTTTGATGGCACAGGAGGTGCTGTCGCCTTTGTTCGTTGGGCTGAGAAAACCGAATCTGTTCTACGCATGAGCAAGTGCGCGCTGGATCAGCAAGTCACCTATATCTCAGGGCTGTTTCTAGATGGAGCCCTATCCTGGTGGAATCTACAAGTACAGACACTAGGCGAAGCTGCTGCCTACGCGCTGACCTGGACCGAACTAAAGGAACTCATGCGCAAAAAGTACTGTTCCCGCGCAGAAATCCAGCGATTGGAGACCGAGTTCTGGCACTTGAAAATGGACGGTCCAAAGGTAGCAGAATACGTTCAAAGATTCCATGACTTATCTCAAGTGGTTCCTTACATGGTTACACCAGAGTACAAGCGAATCGAGCGCTTCATTTGGGGATTAGCTCCTCAAATCATAAGCATGGTGACCTCATCTAAGCCTGCAACCATTACTGAGGCGATTGATTTGAGCATAGCTCTCACTGAGGAAGCGATCCGCCTAAACAAGTTTGATGAGATCAAGACGAAGAAGACAGAGACTCATGTCGAGTCATCAGGAGGTAACAAACGGAAGTTCTCAAACTTCAAGCAGGGCGCCAGTGTGGCGGTTAAGAAAGGAGGATCAGACACACCAGCTCAGGTTACAGCTGGTAGAGGGAAGAAAGGAAAAGGGTATATGGGCGCCCAGCCCAAGTGTAACACCTGCCAGCGCCACCATTCTGGTCATTGCGGGTTAAAAGTATGCGAAGCATGTGGGAAACGTGGCCACTCAAAGGACACTTGTTGGGCTAGTGCTGGCCGGGGAGGCCAGGGAGGATTTGAGAATAGGAATAATAATCGTGGTGGTAATCGCCCACAAGGAAACTATGGAGGTAATGAGAATCGAGGCAACAATGCTAACCAAGTGGGCGCTGTGAATCGTAATCAGAGGAATGACCAAGCTGGTGGAAACGGGCAAAGACTTGGGTGTTTTCACTGCGGTGATATCGGGCATTTTAAGAAGAACTGCCCAGATTTAAACCAAGCCCGTGGAAGAGTGTTTCAACTCGAAGCTAGGGAAGCGCGCCAGGACCCCAATTTCGTTACTGGTACGTTCCCTGTGAACCAACGCTATGCATCCGTTTTATTTGATACTGGTGCCGATTATAGCTTCGTGTCGCTAGAATTTAAGAATATGCTTGGTCTAGCCGCTAATAAGTTAGATATTCCCTACTCGATCGAATTGGCCAATGGAAAGTTAGTAGAAGCCAATGAAGTTATTAGAGGTTGTGTGATCGAATTAGGAGAGCGTGAGTTCGCTCTAGATCTACTACCAGTCCAGTTGGGAAGCTTCGATGTGGTGGTAGGAATGGATTGGTTATCAGGCAACAAAGCAGAGATAGTTTGTCATGAGAAGGTTGTTCGTATCCCAATCGATGATGGTGAGACCATTGTTGTTCATGGAGAGAAGCGTGAGACGCCGTTGAGGATTATCAGCTGCTTGAAGGCAAGGAAGTGTTTGCAGAAAGGATGTGTTGCCTTCCTGGCACACATTGTGGATAAGAAGGCTGCTGAGCCAAGAATCGAAGACATCCCTGTCGTAAGGGAGTATCCAGCAGTCTTCCCAGAAGACTTGCCTGGACTGCCACCTCAGAGACAAGTAGAGTTTCACATTGACTTAGTTCCAGGCGCCGCGCCTGTGGCTAAGGCACCCTATAGACTTGCTCCGTCTGAGATGCAAGAATTGTCGACGCAACTTCAAGAGTTGTTAGACAAGGGATTTATCCGACCAAGCTTCTCGCCTTGGGGAGCTCCAGTCCTGTTTGTCAAAAAGAAGGACGGTAGTTTCCGTATGTGCATCGACTACCGGGAGCTGAACAAGCTGACGATCAAGAATAGGTATCCTCTGCCAAGAATTGATGATCTGTTCGACCAACTTCAAGGTTCCAGCTTTTATTCAAAGATCGATCTTCGATCTGGATACCATCAGTTAAGGATACAAGAGGAAAGCATTCCGAAGACAACCTTCAGAACTCGTTATGGACACTACGAGTTCCTCATTATGCCATTTGGTTTGACAAACGCACCCGCGGTATTCATGGATCTAATGAATAGAGTTTGCAAGCTGTACTTGGATAAGTTCGTGATTGTATTCATCGATGACATTTTAATTTATTCAAAGACGAAGGCTGAACACGAGCAGCATCTTAGAGCCATTCTAGAGCTGCTGAAGAAGGAACAGCTGTATGCCAAATTCTCTAAGTGCGAGTTTTGGCTACGAGAGGTGCAATTCCTTGGGCACGTGGTAAATGGAGATGGAATCCACGTGGATCCCACCAAGATCGAGGCGATCAAGGATTGGGAAACGCCAAAGACGCCAACCGAGATTTGGAAATTCTTGGGTTTGGCTGGCTATTACCGAAGGTTCATTGAGGATTTTTCAAAAATCGCTCAACCTTTGACGCTCCTCACCCAGAAGGATAAGACGTTTGATTGGGGAATCAAACAGGAGGAAGCCTTCCAGATATTGAAGGATAAGCTCTGCAACGCGCCTATCTTAGCTCTACCAGAAGGTACTGATGATTTTGTGGTATACTGCGACGCATCGCGCCAAGGATTGGGTTGCGTGTTGATGCAACGCCAGAAGGTTATTGCTTACGCATCGCGTCAGTTGAAAGTGCACGAAAAGAACTATACCACACACGATTTAGAGCTTGGCGCAGTGGTTTTTGCTTTAAAGATCTGGAGACACTACCTTTATGGTACAAAGTGTACAATCTTTACAGATCACAAGAGCCTACAGCATATATTCAACCAGAAGGAGTTGAATATGAGGCAAAGACGTTGGGTTGAATTGTTGAACGACTACGACTGCGAGATAAAGTACCATCCAGGGAAGGCGAACGTGGTCGCCGATGCCCTAAGTCGTAAAGAGAGAATCAAGCCCATAAGGGTTAGGGCTTTGGAAATGATTGTCCGAACTGATCTTTCCTTGCGCATTCGTGCCGCGCAGAAGGAAGCTCTCAAGGAAGGAAACCTCGAAGAAGAATATCTCCGTGGGATGGAGAAGCTTTTGGTACCAAACGTAGAAGGAACGTTATGTTTTGAGAAAAGGATTTGGGTTCCTCTGTGTGGTGATTTAAGGAAAGTTATTTTTGACGAAGCTCACAAGACACGGTACTCTATCCACCCTGGATCGGATAAGATGTACCAGGATCTCAAAGATTATTATTGGTGGCCTAGGATGAAAGGCGATGTTGCTGTTTACGTGAGCAAATGTTTAACGTGCGCTAAGGTTAAAGCCGAATACCAGAAGCCTTCAGGACCTCTGCAACAGCCTGAAATTCCCAAGTGGAAATGGGAACAAATCTCCATGGATTTTATTACGAAGTTGCCAAGAACGCCAAGAGGCCACGATATGATTTGGGTGATAGTTGACCGCCTAACAAAGTCCGCACACTTTCTGCCAATCAAAGAGAAAGACAGTACTAGTAAACTTGTGGAAATTTACATGAGAGAGATTGTCGCACGCCATGGAGTACCTCTCTCGATCATCTCTGATAGAGACGGAAGGTTTGTGTCTAGGATATGGCAATCCTTCCAAGAAGCGTTTGGATCCCAATTGAATCTGAGCACTTTGTTTCATCCGCAAACTGACGGCCAGAGCGAGCGAACGATACAGACTTTGGAAGACATGCTGAGAGCGTGTGTTATGGATTTAGGCGGTAGCTGGGATAAGCATTTGCCTTTGGTCGAATTTTCATACAACAACAGCTACCACACCAGTATTGGTGTCGCGCCATTCGAAGCCCTTTACGGACGCAAGTGCCGATCACCTCTATGTTGGGCTGACGCAGGTGATAGGCAACTCGCTGGTCCCGAGATCGTCCAAGAGACGACAGACAAGATCGCGCAGATTCTTAAACACATCGAAGCAGCTCGCCACAGACAGAAGGCCTATGCGGATCCAAACCGGAAACATGTGGATTTCCAAGTTGGAGAAATGGTTTTATTGAAGGTATCACCCTGGAAGGGGGTGGCACGCTTTGGGAAGCGTGGGAAGTTAAATCCGCGCTACATTGGTCCCTTCAGGATTCTGGAAAGGATAGGACTAGTAGCATACAAGTTGGACCTACCTGCTGAACTGAATGGTGTTCACGATACATTTCATGTATCCAATCTAAAGAAAAGTCCAACTCAAGTTGACGTTACCATTCCCATCGACGAGATTCATGTTGACGACACGCTCCACTTCGTTGAAGAACCTGTTGAGGTCACGGATTGGAAAGTGAACAAGACCCGCTGGAGCAGTGTCAAACTCGTCAAAGTTCGTTGGAATGCCAGACACGGTCCTGAATTCACCTGGGAACGTGAGGACCGGATAAAAGAGAAATACCCCCACCTTTTTCCTAAGAACTCTGCATCTAGTAGCAGAACTTAAATTTCGGGACGAAATTTATTTAACGGGGGGAGAATGTGACAACCCGCACTAAACCAGGTATCCGTACGACTTAATTAATGATTAATTACTTCTTAATTACTGTGCTTGATTGAACTAGCTGATGAACTACTACTTGATATCTGATACATGTACTTACTTGCATCATACTTTGCTTATCGTCACTACATTATCTACATGCTAAACCCTAGTGACAAACATGATGCACAAAAAGCACAGTAGCACTATCACGGATAACCTACTGAACATGCTGATAAAGCCAGCATCAGGCAAACACTGCCTCTAAGGCCTGTAAGAGCCTGAGATGTTTTGCTACACTAGCAGTGAGTGTAGGGATATAAGGGTTGTGGAACTGCGTCTCTAGGAATAAGTTACAATGACTGGATGTGCCTAAAACGTACTCTAAGCACAAAACACAGCACTTTGATAAATAATCCAGCTTCTAGCTGACTAGTAAAGTGCCAAAACATGGGGAAAATAACACTAGACACTTTCTAAAGTGTCAGGAAAACAAATTGTGTCACTAAAATAATATAACGACACTTTAAAGCTTTATTAAGCGCTTTAACGGATTACTATTCAACCGAACAACCGGACTATACCCGGAACATGAAAATATTGTTATTTTCACTATTTATATTTTTCTGAGCCAGTTAGGGTCCCTGATTACCCTAACACCCGCCATAACGCATAACACACAAGTAACCAAGTTAATTACTTAACTTACCCTAACTACTTAACTAATGGCTAGTTAAAATCGAACCAAGGGACCCCCCCCCCAACCGAATCGGTCACCTAGGGGACACCCCCGTGTACTTGTTGATTTGCTAAATCTTCTATGCTTAGTATCTAGCCTACATAATTACCATTGGTTAATATACACTAACTTTGTCTATAAGTTAACACTTAAACATTAGAGATCATTATCACAACACAACACCACAACAAACTCTCTCCCTCTTGCTCTACCATTCTCGGCCGAACACCCTTCTTACATCCATCATACTTTCGGTTCTTGATCATCACATTCCATCATCATACAAGTGTTAGAGGTCTCGAATAAGGAGTCTTGGAGCAAGCGGAACACGGAGGACCTCTTTCTTTGGCTTTTATCCACCTCTTTTGCGCATAGATCCTTCCTTAGCCTTGAGCTAGAGGTATAATACTTAAAACTCGTTTTTAAACTATTCTAAAGTGGTTAAAAGGATTTTTATCGGTTAAATCTCGTTAAAATGCAAGATGATGCACAAAAGTCTACTAAAAACGCTTAAAATGGTGGTTAATAGCATATATGTCGTGTAAATGTTGTAGTATTTGAAATATATGGTTATTTAGACCCGATCTACGATGTGGTAGCTCGGATCATCATTTAACCCGGTTTGGTAAGATCATGGATCTTAACATAAGCTTGTCTTAAATGATACGAGGGTTAAAAGGTGAAACTCTACCACACATGAAACATGAACTTGTGTAAAAGTGTTTTGACATGTACAATAGTGTTTAAAACTAGTAGATCTACGTATCTACAACCGGTATTTTTCAAAGAACCACGTACCAAGAAAATCATGTATTTTAAAAGATGGACCTTACACTAACAAGCATGATTTTTATAAACCACAAGTGTGAAAACACTTGTGAAATGAAAAGATCCGACAAAGAACTAGTTTTGTCAAATGTTACTAGAAGTTGTAAAGATGGATTTTCTCTAAAAGCAAGGTTTTTACAAAACCAGATTATTTACACAAAAGATCCATTAAAAGTAAAGAGATTTACTACGTATTTTTAGACAAACCACAAGTTCGTATATTTTTGCGATTTTGTCTATCTTTGACTAGTTAAGATGTTGAAGAGTTGTTTGATAATGTTGAGAACATTGGTTGATTTGATTTTGTAAAAGAAAATGATACGCTTGAAAGCGTGGCCACCTCCAGTTACAGAGGAAACTCTGGCGAAATTTTTCTAAAAACCTAACACTTAGAACTAATTACACTACAAGTGTTAGAATCATTTTTGACATGTTTTCCAAACATAAATTTCGCCATGACTTTATTTACTAAATATTCGGAGGTGGGATTTTCACAAAGTTTAACGTGATAAATATATATATTTTTCACACACTGTTTATGATTATTTTGTGAAATACATAAATATTATTTTTAGAGTAAAAATAATATTTACGAACGTTAACGAATCCAAAATAATACGAACGCTTTCACCATAAGCATATAAGTTACACCGGTAAGTATTTTACCACTCGATTGTTAAAACGTAACTTACGCACTTACATAAATATTTATGAACGCGTATTTTAACAACGTATTATTGGAGAAAAATTATGTGAAATGAAAATATAATATTTTTGAGAAAAATACTTATATTTTGGAATTGGAAAGGTATATATATTAAGTGAGACTTAATGATATAATTTGAACGCACATGTATTGAATCCCCCATCCTTGGGAAGGAGATTAACTACCAAGTATATACAGAACGTAAACACGAAATAGTTGTCTAACTATTTCCCAAAGACTTAAAACTATAAAGCTAAGGCACGGCCGTCCGTCTAATAGAATTAGCACTTGTAGGTCGTCGCGCAGCTTTCTGATTTGGGGATACTTGGTAGAGACGCTTCACTGTGAGTTCATGTCCCCCTTTTCTCTAACTGTTTTCAGTTTTCTTAACTGCGGGGGTGAAATACATGTTACTTTGTTTACAAGTACTTTATACATGGTATGGTTAACGTAAGGAGGTTTACCACTTAGATCATGTGAATGGGTAGGCGGAAACACCGAGGGACGTAAGCGGTAGATCTATCTGGGTGTAGCGAGCCCAACTCTAGGCCCAACAGAACGGACCTCTAAGAGGACCAACAGAACGGACCTTGAGTGACTTTGTGCCCGACGCATAAATCGGCTAGGTTGAGTCTTCCTACTTACATTTCACAACATGCTAATGGCCTTGCAAACCATTGGTGATCTCTTTTCCTTACACTGCTACATACCAGGGAACTTTTATACTTACAAGTGTTTTACATACTCACTTGCACATGAACTCGCTCAACATTATTGTTGATTTTTCAACTTACATGTATTTCAGGAAATTAACAGGATCTGGCACGGTATGACGTGTTTTCCCGCTGCATATTGGGTTCCAAGGTCATCCCAGTTTAGGAAATGTGACTCTTTCCTGGACAAGTCACAAATCTTAAACTGCGTTTATCTCATGTTGATGTTTAAGAAAATGTTTTATGTTATAATGTTGTAAGTTTTTAAGACAATGGTATGTTACTCTGGTTTTAAAACTAAATTAAACGGATGATCTTGCATGATTTTATTTCATATAGCTTTGTTATGATTAAGCTATGGTATTAAGAAGTCACACCAAAATTAACCACGCTTCCGCAAAGCCAGGGTGTGACAGAAGTGGGCCTGATGGTTTCTGATATTCCGCTTTGACTCTCGCACAAGTCAAACACTTGCTAACGTAAGTTGCTATGTGGGCCTTCATGCTAGGCCACCAATATGTAGTTCTGAGGTCGTCGTACATCTTATCCGAACCAGGATGTACTGAGTAGCGAGACTTATGAGCTTCATCCATTACAAGCTCACGTAAATTACCATAGAGTGGGACCCAGATGCGTCCTGTTACATAGTAGGCGCCGTCTGCCTTTTGTTCTAACCGTTGTCTTGAGCCGCGTAGGGCTTCAGACCTGACGTTTTCCGGTTTCAATGCTTCTACCTGAGCATCTCGTATCTGTGAAGGAAGACTGGACTGAATAGTGAGTTGCAACGCTCGTACACGCCTAGGTGTAGTATCCTTTCGACTGAGGGCGTCGGCCACCACATTGGCTTTGCCCGGATGGTACTTTATAGCACATTCGTAATCGTTCAGTAACTCGACCCATCGACGTTGTCGCATGTTCAATTCTTTCTGCTTGAAGATATGCTCAAGAGTCCTGTGATCGGTGTAGATGGTGCACTTGGTGCCATACAGATAATGTCGCCATATCTTGAGCGCAAAAACAACAGCTCCCAGCTCTAAATCGTGTGTAGTGTAATTCCGTTCGTGAATCTTAAGTTGGCGCGAAGCATAAGCAATAACTTTATCCCGCTGCATCAACACACATCCAAGACCTTGAATAGATGCATCGCAGTAGACTACAAAATCATCCGTGCCTTCAGGCAATGAGAGGATAGGTGCGCTACAAAGTCTATCCTTTAAGTGCTGAAACGCTGTTTCCTGTGTATCACTCCAACGGTAAGCAACACCTTTCTGTGTCAGTAATGTAAGTGGCTGCGCAATCTTTGAGAAGTCTTTGATGAACCGTCTGTAATAACCCGCCAAACCCAAGAATTGGCGTATTTCGGTTGGTGTGCGAGGTGCAGGCCAGTTCTTGATTGAATCTACCTTGGATGGATCAACATGAATCCCATCCTTGTTTACCACGTGGCCTAGAAAGTGGACTTCACGAAGCCAGAAGTCGCATTTCGAAAATTTGGCGTACAGCTGTTCCGTTCGAAGGAGTTCCAAAATAAGTCGTTAATGCTGCTCGTGTTCGTCCTGACTCTTCGAATAGATCAGGATATCGTCGATGAAAACAATAACAAACTTGTCAAGATAAGGTTTGCACACCCTGTTCATAAGATCCATGAAAACCGCAGGCGCGTTCGTTAGCCCGAATGGCATGACCAAAAACTCGTAATGGCCGTAACGAGTTCTGAATGCTGTTTTGGAGACGTCCTCATCCCGGACTCTCAGTTGATGGTAACCTGACCTCAGATCAATCTTTGAGTAATAGCTCGACCCTTGCAACTGGTCGAATAAGTCGTCGATGCGTGGAAGAGGATAGCGATTCTTTACGGTCACCTTGTTTAGTTCGCGGTAATCTATGCACATACGAAAGGTACCGTCTTTCTTCTTCTTCACAAATAATACTGGAGCTCCCCAGGGCGAAGAGCTAGGATGTATGAAACCCTTTTCCAAGAGTTCTTGCAATTGCTTAGACAATTCTTCCAGTTCAGTTGGAGCTAAGCGGTAAGGCGCTCGAGCTATGGGTGCTGCTCCAGGAGCTAGCTCGATTTGAAACTCGACCTGGCGATGGGGCGGTAGCCCAGGTAACTCTTCAGGAAACACTTGAGGAAAGTCGCGTACAACTGGAATATCCTCTAACTTCTTTTCTTTCGTCGATGTATCTGTAACGAGTGCTAAAACAGCTGTGTGGCCCTTTCGCAAACACTTCTGAGCCTTCAAGAAGGAGATGATGCCACTCACGACACCACTCTTATCGCCTTGAACTTCGAGAGGTTCTTTGCCAGTACGGGGAATACGAATGATCTTCTCTTTGCATAGGATCCCTGCTTGTTGTTGGGATAACCAATCCATACCAATGACGATATCAAAACTACTCAGAGTTATAGGAATGAGATCGATAGAGAAAGTCTGACCAGCGAGGATAAGATTACAACCCTGAACTATGTGTGTGGCTTCTAGACTTTTACCGTTAGCTAACTCTACGACATGTTTGGTGTTCAAAAGTGTTGGTGCGCATTTAAGCATTTGACTAACTTTCAGAGACATATAACTGGTATCCGCACCCGAATCAAATAATACGGTAACATAAAAGTCGTCGAGAAGAAACTTACCCGTAACCACATTAGGATCGTTCCTCGCATCACCCCGACCAATCACAAATGCACGACCCCTAGCACCATTGTCGTTGTTGTTTCCCCCATTGTTGTTCCCGTTGCCCTGATTATTGTTGTTGTTATTCTGATTCTGGTTTAACTGGGGACAGTTCCGCTTGAAGTGACCTTCAGCCCCACACTGAAAGCATGCCTTATTTCCTTGTTGTTGTTGCTGTGGCTGGTTTCGTGGAACGGGTGGCGGTTGTTGCTGGTTCTGATTCGCAGGCCTTGAGCTCCTGCAATCTTTAGCTTCATGACCTACCCTTAGACATCTCTGACAGCGGCCTTTACGACACTGACCACTGTGGTGTTTGTTGCACCTGTTACACAATGGATGAATTCCCCGATATCCACTCTGCCCCTGACCACCAGACGATTGCTAACTCGGACTCTGGTAATCACTAGTCTTGCGCTGTTGCTGCGCTTGAGACTGTACAGTAGCTGAACCCCTGCTGGAATCCCCTTCCCATTTCCGCTTGTTGTCACTGGGATTAGCAGGAGTAGCTGGAGTGGTAGCGGTAGTAGTAGCGCTGATACGTTTAGGCAGCCTGTTCTGTTCGACTGCCTGATCGGTGAGGCGATGAGCTAACTTGACAATCTGTTGAATGGTGCCAAGATTCGCTGAGGTTACGTGACTTTGAATTTCCGGCACTAGTCCATTGAGATACAGTTCGATACGCTTAATGGGAGGGTCCACCATAGTAGGACACAGAATAGCCAACTCATTCGATCTTCTGGTGTACGCTTCAATTTCTGACCCCGACATTTTCAAGTGGTAAAACTCTACCTCCAGCTTATGAATATCATCACAGCTACATTATTCCTCTTTGATCAACTCCTTGAAATCATTCCAGGGTGTGGCGTTAGCAACAGCCAACCCTAACATTTGAACTTGCGCATTCCACCAAGTCAGCGCAATGCCTTCTAGAGTACCAGTGGCGTACTTCACCCTGCGAGCCTCAGGGCATTCACACATTTCAAATACGGACTCGAGCTTTTCAAACCAATGGAGGAGTCCAACCGCTCCTTCCGTGCCACTAAAAGTAGTAGGACGACAGTCCAAGAAAGTTTTGAAGGTGCAAACAGGTGGCTGAGCGTGCTGACCTGTTGTGTATAAGAACCAGGACAAGATTAAGCACAAGAGTTGTTTTAGGAGTGTAGGATCTAAAGATCCTAGTGTGAATTACAACTGCAGGGTATACCTCCTGCTTGTGCGGCTGCAAGTGCCGCAGTAACTCGCTCGTTAATGAGAGCCGTCAATTGGGCTTGCGTCATGTTGATACGTCCAGACATGATCTTCATAGCAAAGATAACATAAGTGAGAGAGGTTCGCGAATAGTGCGATGACAGAAGAGAGTGAGCAAACAGGTATTCTCATGCAATAGTGTTACGTTAATCTAAGCATACCCTGAGCAAAGTTCTATGCAATTCTAGCAAGTAGGCAACAAAACATGTACCATATTACCTAGGATGTTGAGTCTTGCACGTGGAGCGAGGCGTCGTTGTGGATCGTTGAGCACTGTTTCGGTTATAGTCTGGTTTTAATAAAAAGTTTTCCCTTATTAAAACCGAGTTCTCTATAACCAATGGCTCTGATACCAATCTGTCACACCCCCAAAATCCACTCGCGGAGTACCACCGCTTGAAGGCGTGACATGACCAGGATCAAGCCACCAATCATATTGAACATAAAGTAAATAGTAAAAGTCATTCATCGATACGATAGGTGCTTTCAAAACCAAACATAAACAAGTGTGTAGCGGAAGCAATAATGTAAAACCCAACATAAGTTTAAGTACAAAATGTCATAATGTTTAACAACACATTCACGATCCATGTCCACAACGACCGTGCCTCCCGTGCAAGCTCCAAAAGTACCTAAGGTCCTGCAAGGCATGTAACAGAGAGTCAACAACTAGTTGAGCGAGTTCACAGTTGGTTATTTAGTTATAATGTTCGTATCGTAAATCGTATGTTCATTTAGTAATCATGTATCGTATGTAATAGCATCGCGGCCCTCAAGGCATGTTTGCGAAGTTTAGTGGGGGTTTCCCATATGTTCTCTAGACTAGTTATATTTGTATCGCGGCCCTCCAGGCATGTTTGCGAAGATTAAAGTATAGTTCGCGGCCATTCCAGGCATGTTTGCGAAGATTGTTCTAGTATCGCGGCCGATCCCGGCATGTGTGCGAAGAAAAGTATATGTATCACTAGTCTAGTAGCATCTACCATTGACCTTCCTCTCCCGAGGCCAATGGTATGTAATTCTGATAACTCTTAAGCATCAATAATCAATCAACCCATTCCCAACCCCGGGAATCCCATGCCTTGGTAGAAGTGTGAACTCACCTTGTTTGCTCGGTATGCTAAGTTAAGTGCTCACAATTAATCAGTCAAGTCCTATAGTGCACGTATTTAATCAGTACATGTTTGTAAGGTTTCGCATGCAACTAGTATCACAGTAATATCACAGAGTGCCTAGACATTAGCATCTTGTATCATGTAAACAGTTAATCCAACTTATGCAATTCATGTTTCACATAAAGGCTTTCACAGTCCATTTTGACAATGTTATCCATTAACAGAAAACAGAAGTAATAGACTTAATAAGGTTATCAACTTAACAGGGTTAACGAGTTTATTAAGGTTAGTATATCTAACCAAGTTAATAAACTAAACATCCTTAACGTATATAACCTGGTTAATATAACATACTGAACAGTATCATGTTAATTAGAATTTACAACTAACAGAGTTACTCACTAAACAGAGTTAGCTAACTAACACACTTAACAAGTTAACAACAAACAATAGAATGAAATCATCAAAGTGGCGAAATCCCTTGTTTGGCCGAAATCCCTTTTGTGTGCCGAAATCATACATGGGCCGAAAACACTTATATGCCGAAATCACTTAAGTGGGCCAAAATCTAAGTTGGGCCGAAAACAACATGTGGGCCGAAATCACTCTTTGTGATTTCGTCCACTTTAAAGTATGTGGGTGATTTCGTCCACTTTATCATCTTCTTCAACAAATACTTACAGTAACTTAAAAACCCAGCAACTATAATTTCCATTACAGTTACATGATTAATCACTTGAAATCATTTAATCAAATATGTAACAAATACATTACCAAATCATTGTGAAATCCAGAACATATTTTAATCAGTTTATCATTCAATAACATATACCCACTGTTGATCCAAACATCCAAGATACAGACAGTTTAGAGATAATAATTATCTAGCAAGCACACAATGATAGATCACATAATCACATATATAAAAATGATTAAACCTCCAAAATCATACAATAAGCATCTTAAACAACTGAACATGAAGATCACTAACCGTAAATTAAACAGAGGTTTGGCTTCAAAATGAGGAATTCTGTTTGTGGGTTTCAGATGTAGAGAGAGAAACAAAGTGATAAGGTTTGGTAAGTGGGAAACTTATCGGAGAAGATTGTTCATAAAATAAATATATATAATACTCAATACTGGGCCAAGGCCCATCTCTGTTTTCGCCAAACATAGCTGGACGAAAACACTAAAGTGTTTTCATCACAGAAGGGTGTTTTCATCAGGGGGTGTTTTCATATGAGCAGGGGTGTTGGCCAAAGTTCCATAATAAACTATACAATCCCATTTAGCACAAATTACACTATCATCATATACTCAAATATAATATGCACCCCAAATATCAAATATCAATCGCAATACTATTTTACGTTTTACAAATGTAAGCGTTGTGAAACAAACAAGTTGAGTAACAAACAACATTAAAAAAAAATTAACGTGCACTAAATGCGAAGATGGAAATCTTGGAAACTCGAGTTGTCACAGGTGCGCCCCATGGAGAGGTGCTAGGGAGAATGAAGCCTTTATCAAGCAATTCCTGGAGCTGACTCGAGAGTTCACGCATTTCGGACGGAGCGAGTCGATAAGGAGCTCTAGCAACAGGGTTTGCTCCAGGAATGAGGTCGATACGAAAATCGATATCACGACTTGGAGGTAAACCGGGAAGCTCGTTAGGAAATACAAGAGGAAAATCACGAACCACGGGCACCTTATATATCTCCTTAACTTCCTTTTTCTCCGTTACTACAATGTGTGCCAAGAAAGCTTGGTATTCCTTGCGGAGATATTTGCTAGCCTAGACACACGACATTAGTTGAAGTTTCTTCGACGCGACTTCACCGTAAACACACAATTGATCACCATTAGCGAGCGAGAAGCGAATCATCTTATCGAAATAAACAACTTCAGCATGGTTTTCGCGAAGAAAGTCCATGCCTACTATGACGTCAAAACTATCGAGTTGCATCGGGATAAGGTCGATAGGAAAGACGTGATTGTTGAGTTCGAGAGTACAATCATGAAGAACATAATTGATAGCGACGGTTCTTCCGGTGGCAACTTCAACATCGAACGTCGAACGTCGAGGGGAGATGGGCGCGCTTATGATTTAGGAGCTTTTTGAATTCAAACGATACAAAACTGTTATCGGCTCCAGTATCAAATAAACACGAAGCATATATACCATTCACAAGGAACGTACCATTGACCACGTTGTTATCGGCTTGAGCTTGGCGGACATTGATGTTGAAAGTAGGTCCGCGGGCTGCTGGCTGCTGTTACTGCTGTTGCTGGGGCTGCTGCTATTGTGGCTCTTGCTTCACCACTTGATTCGGGCACATGTTCGCGAAGTGGGTGGGATCACCACACGCAAAGCAAGCTCTAGCGTGGATCACGGGTGCAAGATCCGCTTACCGGTCTGGAGGAGTGGGAAGTAGAGCTTGTTGAGCAGGAGCTGGAGCTGTAACTTGACGTGGACCAGTACGGCAGCTTGCGGTGAAGTGGTCGTACATGTTGCAATGCACACAGTATCTACAGGTGATTCCCACTGGATGGTGATAGGTACAAGTAGGGCAAGTCGGGTGAGGACCTGTGTACGCATGCTTGGCCGGCGGTGCGTTGGTAACCGGTGCCGCTACTTGGCGGTGTTGAGGCTGTGGTTGAGCTGGTACAGCTTGAAGCGGGGCAGCAGTGGTGACAGCGCAATTTTTGCTACTGTTGTTGTTGTTCTTCCTCTTGCAACGATAGGACTTTGAAGATTGCGGAGCGGCGGCGGTTTCAGCGGTTGCAGCATTGGTAGCTTGATGCAGATTCTTGGAGGCTTTAACCTAGTAGCCAGACTTGACTCGCTTGTCATTGATCTCAGCAGCGAGTAAGAAGGTTTCCTCAATTGTCGTCGTCTTTGCAGCTTGAACGAAATCAGCCACGCAATCCGGAAGAGCACGGATATATTTCTTGATGGTGATTTTGGGTGTAGTAACTTGGCTTGGACATATTATACTTAGCTGCTTGAAGCGAGCAGTCAAACCAGCGTTGTCTCCATCTTTCTGCTTGATATGCCAGAATTCGTCCTCCAGCTTTTGGCGCTCGTGAGGAGGGCAGAACTCTTGCATCATAACGTCCTTCAACTCATCCCACGTCAGCCCGTAAGCTGCATCATTTTCGCGTTTGTTTCTCTCGGCCGTCCACCAATCTAGAGCTCGGGATTGGAAGACGCCAGTTGCGTTAAGAGTATGGAGATTATCAGGACAGCCACTTTGGCACACGGTGACCTCAATCAAATCAAACCATTGAAACATGGCCGTAGGCCCATCCTCGCCGGTAAACTCTTTCAGGCCGCAGGCTTTGAACTGTTTGAAGCTAAAAGCAGACTTTGGCGAATCATTCCTGCACTCTTCAGAAGACTTGCTAGTATTTTCATTCAGCTCGCTAACAATTTGTGGGATAACTTTCGCTATCTGCTTAGCGACCAAAGAAGCGATACGCTTGTCTTCATGGTTGCGACGGGCGGAGCGAGCAGTGTGAGATCCAAATGACGACATTGTCTGCAACAGACATTGCCACGGGACTCAAACATAATTTCGATTAAGTCGAGTATAACCTAATGGGTTTCTCCCAAGGCTACTTTATATAAAGTACAAGAGCACATCGACCACGTAAACACATAATCACATAGGCATATAATCACGGAACACATAAGCACGTAGGGGCACGTAAGAACGTAAGGCACAGAAGCACAAAAGGCAGTCAAAACACAGAAACCTATCATTCAAAGTCCGCGCACGTTCGAGAATAGCGATTGCGATTTGCGAGTATACAACGAGTAAAATATCATAAGCGAGTAACATAGCATGCGATCGTCCACAAGTAGTAGCGATTTGTTAACGAATTGAGATAGACGTGCAGTGCGAGTCGTGTGTGATGATCAAAGCGAGAGCGAAAAGCGAACAAATCACCAAAAATAAAAAACACATAAATCCACATAAATCACATAAAATTCCAGATAAAACAACAAATATCAGAGTCAGCGATTGCGGGCTCAGAATCGAAAACACATAAAATCAGAAAATGCTAGATTGAAATCGAGGATAGATTGTCTAAGGCTAGATAGACGTCGACTACCCAAAGTGATTTGACTATTCTCAAGGACTTTTGGTACACACTTTTGTCACACCCCAAAAACGTCGCAGCGGAATATAAAACGTAGTGGTGACGGAAGTTGGTTCCCATTTATGTAACATCTATGCTTGTAATCATTGTGAACAGTTCAATTATCAATAAAACAATGTTATTTGATCCCAATGTTTGTTTGTTTATGTTTTACAATTTTTCATGTTTTGACTTTTGTTCAATTTCAAACTCTATATCGCTTTCTGGAGAATTATACGCAAACTGGTGCGTAAACGTAATCAGTTTAACGCGAAAAATACTCTGGAACATCAACATATACTTAACATACCTTAAATAACCTTTACATAACTTAGAAATAAGTTTTGAAGGCTTTGGTATGGCAAAAACAAGTTAATTTGACAACATATACTTAACATACCTTAAATAACCTTTACAGGGACTAAATTTGACAAACTGCGAAAGTATGCCAATTTGAACTGTAATGAACATTCCGGAACATGATCATAAGTTAAACACACCTTAAATATCCTTTACATAGCTTAGAAATAGGCTTTGAGGGGTTCGGTGTGCTAAAATAAACTTTTGGGTCATTCCGGGACTAAAAGCGTCAAAAAGTGCATAAGTTTGCATTTTCGTGCATAACTTACGTTCTGAATACATCCGGACATCCAAAAATTTATGTAAGCACTAAAATATTTTATTTTAGTGTTTGGCATAAGAAAAATCCATTCGTCACGCAATTTGGATCGTTTTTCGTGCTTATGCGCATTCCGTCGTAATTAGGCGAACATCGCGATCGTACGACCAAACGAACCAACATCCGGAATATTTTTGAGCATGTTTCATGTCCACAATGTTTAGGCATCATTTTAGGGCCTTAAAGTTGGCTTAACGGGCCTTAAACATGTCGGAAATGGCCTTAAACACCAACAGGGACCTAAACTGTCAATTCAGCAAAGTTGTTTCTGATCAGAAGGACCATGCAGCCCGCGTAAGCCCTGGGTGATCCTTTACGCAGCCCGTGTCAGCTTCCCAGATCAGAATAATTAGTTTTAACAGCAGATTACAGCTGTTAACCACTCAAAACTCACCCACACTTGCCCTTTCAGTTCATGAGGGGCCATTTTGAGTCACCACAAGGTTGCAACAAGTGTAGGGACAAGATCAAAGCACGTTATTCGATAAACGATCCTAATGGTTCAACCACATCTATAAATACCCACCTCCATTCTTTCCAAAAACCCACAAATATGATCTAAAAGCTCTAAGTTGAAGCCATTGCTTCATACCTGAGCTATTCAATCAAGATTTACTAGCGGGGACCCTTTGTAAGTGTTCCTTCATTCTTTTATCACTTTTCGAGTCCGAAAGTTAAACTATGTTTGACTTTCAGCGTTGACCAGTTTATGTTCAACACGAAGTTCGTTTGAACTTCATAACGTGAGTGTAATCACGATGGTTATAGTCCCTAGTGACTATACCTACTGATTACCACGTTATCTAGGCTCAGTGACGAGTCGTAGTTTCGGCCAAAATGCGTGTTATTACGTATTTTGTAACCAAACTACTCTTAGGTATCAAAACCGTTTGTTTTGATACCAAACCTGTTTTCTAAACTTAGTTAAGCATGTTTTAACATGCTTAGCTCGTCACTTTTAGTTTAGTGCTTATATAGGATCGTAAGGTAAGCGATCTAAACAATCGCTTATACGTTCGAACCCGACCGCTTTGGTCGATCATTAGGATCCGACCAAAAAAATTAGGTGACCATAGTATATAGGGAATAACCTTCCGAGGTTATACTTTATGGTCACGACGTTTAGTTAGTGGTATGATAGGTAGTTTATATGCCTTAGGTAAATTACCAAAATGCCCTCTTTACGCCAAAATTCATATTAAGCATATGTAACATAACTTTTGATATCTAAACTGATTTGGTAACAATAATAGACATGTTAAGGCATATATTTTACTTATCATAGGACTAGTTAGGCATTCCGAACGCGTTCCACGCAAACGACGCGTTAAAGGAGCATAAGCTACCTAAACGGGTCGTAATGGGTCGTAAGCACTTAGGTTAGGTTTCATTTTAGTATGTAGGCTTTGTTAAACCATATTACATGAGTTCTCATACTCATTTGGTATACAAGCCCTCATTCTATCCGATCTTCCGAATTAGGTCCAATATATTAACATAGTTACCTATATTAGGTGCCGTTTGATATCCGTGATCTCTAGCATTGTTTGGTTGTTACTCAAAGACAACTAAGCAATCTCAAGTGAGTATATAGACCCCTCTTTTACTATTTTCCAAACTGTTTTGGGGTGAAACACATGTGCTTACTTGTTACTTTCGTGCTTTCCTCTTTTCACATCATATACTTGTTATGCTCATTAGTACACTATTAGTACATGATTTACATTACATTTCATGCTATGTATGTCCATTGTGTGCATACTTAGTACATCGTTTTACATTACATTTCATGCTATGTATGTCCATTGTGTGCATACTTAGTACATTGTTTTACATTACATTTTTGCTATGTATGTTGACTGATAGCATGCTAGCACATTGATTTACATGACTTTTCTGCTTTGTATGTTAACTTAGAATACTTAGTACATTGTTTTCATATAACATGTTTACATTTTCTATAACATTTGGTTTGCACAAACGGGACTTATATACGTTCATTAACATTAGCTACGCCGCTCGGTAGTAAGTAGTGGTACCATAGGACTTGACAAATCCCATTCCTGACATCCTAGGTTTGTTTGGATGTAAGGAGTGACTGAATCCGAAAACATTTCTTTTGATAACCTTGACTAAAAGGGTTATCCGACTGTCTCAAGGCTTGAATGTATGCGTTAACTTACCACATAAGTGTTTATATCAACGTAACATGCATTACTTTGCAAACCATAACTTTTTGATATATTCAAAATACGTTGTTTTGTACATTCTTACATTTGGTTTATGTAACAACACATTATCTACCAGACATACATTTGCTACACCTAACTTGACTACATTTGGACTATTAACATTTGATATGATTTATACAAGGACTTTTGACAATTGGTTTAAACATAAACTTTATACATTGGTGGTTTGTTTAAGTGACTTAAGTAACGAGATGTGAGTAATATGATACAAGCATGGTGGATACTGTGACAACTGGCCCAAACCGGTAATTTCCGTACACATTAATTATTGCTTAATGACTGCAATTATGTGCTTAATTGTCAGCCATGTCTGATTTCGTACTAAACAAGTGAATTCATGCACGTTGTATACTACAAAATATTTCTTTATGCATAAACGAGAGCGTTGCGTCAGAAATACTAGTAAACTCACCGGTAAGACACACTGTGTCAACGGAACTGCAGAAAGCAGCCAGACAATAAAATTGGAGCCTAGGTGTAGGTCCGACAACAAGAATGCATTAAAACCCAAGAGTACATACAAGGGTTTAATATATATACAATGCGAAAGCAAAATTTAGCACTAAAAAGCACCCGAAGCGCACTTTAAGTGCAGAATTTATATAATTCAGCAATAATTCAGCATTTAGACACATGAATATTTTGCAGAAATGTCGTTTTATTATCCAGAATATTTCCCTAAGTGTTGGGAATCGATAGTGTTACAAAAAGATACTTATTAAACACTAAAAGGTGCAATTTAGCACTTTAACGAATCGGTATGTAACCGAACAACCGGACTTTACCCGGAACATAAAAATATTGCCAATAACATTACTTATTTTTTTTCTGAGCCAGTTAGGGTCCCTGAATACCCTAACACCCGCTGTAAAGCACAACACACTAGTAACCGGGTTAAGCACTTAACTAACTTACTTAACCTAACTAATATACTTAACATTTAGTTGAAAATGGACTAGAACCCCCCCCCCCCCTCTCTAACCGTCCCCAACTAGAGGGGACACACTTTGTACAAACTTGATTATTTTAATCAACTATGTCCCATATCAAGTGGACATAACATCCATTGGTTAATGATGGAGGGAATTGTCCATAAATAACTAAGCTTAAGCCATCATTCTTTCACTAACACAACTCACCACTTCACACCTCTCTCTCCCTCTCTACCACTCACGGCCGAACACCCCTCTACATCCATCCATCATTTTCGATTTCTATCTTGCAAGTTCCAAGCTCTACAAGTGTTAAGGATCTCGTGTAAGGAAGCTTGGTGCAATCGGAAGGCGAAGGACCTCTCTATTTTGCTTTTATCCACCCTATTTGCGCTTAGATTCTTCCCTAGCCTCGAGCTAGTGGTATGTTGCTTAAATCACCTTCTCGAACTATTTTAAAGTGGTTAAAATGATTCGCAACGGTTAAAACTTGTAAACACACAAGATGAAGCTCAAAAGTCTACTTAGAACACTAAAAATGGTGGTTAAAAGCTCATATGTTGTGTAAATCTTGTAGTATTTGATTTGTGTAATTATTTAGGCCCGATCTATGTTGTGGTAGCTCGGATCATCGTTTAACCCGGATTGGTCATGATCATGGATTATGACATAAAGCTTGTTAAAGTGTAATAAGGGTTAGGTGATGAAACTCTACCACACATCAAACTTGAACTTGTGTAAAATCGATTTTACTTATGAAATGGTGTTCAGAACTAGTAGATCTACGGATCTACAAGCGGTACTTTCAAAGGACCAAGTGTCCAAGAAATCATATTTTCTAAAGCCGGATCTCACATGAAAAAGAATGATTTTAGCAAACACACGAGTGTGTAAACACTTGTGTAACACAAAGTTTCGACAAAATAACTATTTTTGTAAATGTTGACCGGAAGTTGTAAAGATGTAACTTCTTTAAAAACGAGGCTTTCAAGAAACGAAGTTGATCTATACAAAGATCCACTAAAAATAATGGAAGAATACTACCTATTTTGGAAAAAACCACAAGTTCATGTATTTCTGCGATTATATCTATTTTAACTAGTTGCATATTGTTTATTGTTGAATGAGGAAATTGTTGACGATTTAAAAGAAAATAAACACATGTTTTGAAAACATGGGAAACCTCCATTTTTAGGGGAAACTCTGTCAAAATTTTTATAAATTTTGACACTTAGAAAAATATAAGTTTTTGAGAAAATTAGTCCCTAAAAATGTGTTTAAAAGTATTACCAAGGTTTCCCTAATTTTTGGTGATAAGAAATGAGGATTTCTTCAAGAATAAAAATGGATATAAGTATGTATATTTTTGAGAGAAAAATATATATTATTTTATCACCAACTGTTGTGCTAAGTGTGTACAGTATGTGTTATACGTACTAGTGTATTAAGACTTAAAAATACACTAAATACTCGTGAGGAGTATAAACATAAAAATACACATACAAAATACAAGATACATAATTCGGGTGCGAAGTGCAAAACACAAAAGACTTATATTTATTTTAGAGGAAATAATATAAGTAAAATACGTAGTTAAAAATATGAAATATTTTTAACACAACAATACGAATACAAAAGAGAGTGACTGTACTTGTGCGATACAAGTCTAGTGACTAATGTTAAGAAAACGCGTATAGGTTACGACGTTAAGTAAGCAAATCCGGTGAAGTTTACGACGCACAGGAACGCAAAGTTGTGAGTTCATGCTCCCCCTTTTCTTTTAACTGTTTTCAGTTTTATACCTTCGGGGGTGAAATACATGTTACAAATATTACAATGTTTACAAATGGTATGATGGATACAAGAATGATACGAGAAATCGTGTCATGAATAGGGTACCATAAGCACCATTAATCGTGTACATACTTAGACCGCAGAACAAAAGGTTAGATCTAATGGGTTCCGGGCAGCCCCACTCTTGGCCACTCTTTTACCAAGCAGTGTTTTTGTGTCTCAGTCGTAAATCGACTACAGAAAAATGCCTATGGTTTGGTGACTTCCTATGTCGTGTCACATGTTACTGGCTTTGCAACCCATTAACACTTGATACATACAGAAATATTTAACTTATACATGAGTACGTGGTGTACACAAAAGACTTGATTTATACAAAAGACAAATTATGTTTTCATACAAAGTATACAAACGTGAAATACAAAAACTGCATGAATTCACACCAACTTTATGTTGACGTTTTTCCAAAACTCACATGTATTTCAGGTAACTAGGATGGATGTGCGCGTGGTCTTACTCATGCTCGTGGATGTCGCTTTGTTTATCTTTAAATAAAGTCGTGACTTTTAAGACAATGTGTTATCTAGTGTTGTAAACACTTGACATATGTTTTTGGTAATGTAATATTCGAAGTTATTTTTGAGCATGTAGTATGTTTACTCTTCGTATGCAATGAGAACCTTTCATGATCACACCTCGTGCTTCCGCCGCAGAAAGGGGTGTGACAAATTGGTATCAGAGCTGCGATTGTAGTGAACCAGGATTCCTTCTCGAGTCTAGTCTACAATCTCTAGGATCCTTTCACGAAAACAATTTTCAAAGAGTTTTCATTGCATAAAACGTCCCGCGACATCCACTGCCTGAAACTATCTACATGAGTCTAGAAAAGACACTATGAGACTTAGAGTGCACGTGAGTAGCACTTGTCGTTGACTAGAAATTACTTGCAATTATGCGTGATAATTAGCATGTACTAGAAGTAGAACGTCACAAGTATACGTGACTCTACCTAAAAGCAACGGCCCATCTGAAGGAAGAAATACGAGGATGAAACGAACTGTACGGACTGTGCAAGGAGTTACGTAATTATGGATGCATACATAATTATGGAATTCAGTGCACAGAAACCACATCAAGTCTTGTCACGTGTGGATTCCCTCAGTGCAAGCCTACTAAGTACTCTGCTAGATTAATAATTGTTTGATGTCACTTATGTGATATATACCTGTGAATATATATACTACTACTGCCTAGTAGGACGATATCAAACAAATGTGTAACCCTGTTGTGTTATGTTCTGTCAGAACATGGCACCCAGGAAAGCTGTGAATGCTCGCAATGACGATCAACCTCCTCCTCCCCCACTGCCAAGAACTGCTGATGAGCTGAACGCTCTACTGGAGGAAAGGATCTTTGCTGCTATCGCCCAGTACGAGGCGAACCGAACTCAAGACAGTGGAGGACCAAGCAACGCTAGGCGTAATGGGAATGGAGATTCGTCTGGAGGCAATGCAGCTCAAGGCTGCACTTTCAAGCAGTTCCTCGACTGCAAGCCGATGAACTATGATGGCACAGGAGGTGCAGTAGAATTTGTGCGCTGGACGGAGAAGACTGAAGCTACCTTTCGCATGAGCAAGTGTACCGCGGATCAACAAGTCACCTTTGCTACTGGGTTATTTGTCGATGAAGCTCTGACTTGGTGGAACCTGCAAGTCCAAACCTTGGGTGATGATGCTGCTTATGGCTTAACTTGGGAGGAACTGAAGGAAAGAATGAGAGAGAAGTACTGCTCTCGTGCTGAACTGTCACACCCCCAAAATCCACCTGCGGAGTATCACCGCTTGGGAGCGTGACTGACCAGGATCAAGCCACCAATCATATAGGACAATGTATATAGTAAAAGTAATTGCAATTTAATCAAGCCAATCCATATGAGAGGTGTTCCAAAACATAAGTATGTTATCACTGTATAGCGGAAGCGTATAATTAAACCCAACATAATAAAGTATGAAATGTCACAAAGTCTAAACAAGTATTCAAGATCCTTGCCCACAACGACTACGCCTCCCGTGCAAGCTCCATAAGTACCTAAGGTCCTGCAAGGCATGTAACAGAGGATCAACATCTAGTTGAGCGAGTTCACAGAAAGTAAATGCGTAATAGTAAGTTCGTATGTAACATGTGGCTCTACTGGGCCGATAGTACGTTCTATTGGTGGGGGCTTCCCATGTTATATATCCCCTAGACTATTAGTAATCATAAGTATCCTTCCCAATCCGAGGATAGTAGTAAGTATAGGTTTACGCAGGTTTTATGTAAGTGTCCTTCCCAACCGAGGACAGTACGTAACGGGTACGTAGGTTTAGCGCTGGCGTCCTTCCCAATCCGAGGACGGTAGTACGTAGGTTTAGCACTGGCGTCCTTCCCAATCCGAGGACGGTAGTACGTAGGTTTTACGTAGGTTTAGTGCTGGTGTCCTTCCCAATCCGAGGACAGTACGTAGGCTTTGCGTAGAATTTGGCACAGGCATCCTTCCCAATCCGAGGACCGTGGTAAATAGTCTAGTGTTAATGTAAGTGCAGATAATCATTCATTCCCATTCCCAACCCAACCGGGGAATCCCATGCCTTGGTAAGAGTGTGAACTCACCTTGGTTTGCTCGGTATGCTAAGTATGTGCTCAAAGTAAATCAATCACGTCCTAGAGTATACACGTATACATAATCAGTTTGTGTTCAAGCGGTTCACGTATAAACACGTAGCACGTATTCGCAAACACACAAGTCATGTATATCATTTAACAGCAGTCAGATATTCCAGTTAACACTTAACAGAACTAACTCAAGTTACTGTGCTGGTACATATAGGCGAAACACACATGTTGGCGAAACACGACAGTTGGCGAAACACAGTAGTGACGAAACACATTATTGACGAAACACATTCAGTTTCGTCGTGGCCCTGTTTGGCGAAACAGGATTCTGATTCGTCGATTTGCTCTTGGCGAAACACTTCTGTTTCGTCAAGAGACCTGTTTCGTCGAACAGTCAGTTACGTCGCATAATCAGTCACGTATGAAAACCCTAATCATGCTAACAGCCGTCATCAACATCAGTAATCATACAGGAACATTCATTCACAGAATTCATATCCACATAATCCTAACATCAGCATCATCGTTTTAACGTCTAGCATGAACCCTGGTTTAAACGTATCAACATATCGATTACAACATCACATTATCAAACCCTATCAAGATGCTAACTTGCATTCAGAATCAGAATATAGCAACAATATCCAGAACCAAGCATTCGATTGTATCAAGTTTCGCATATCATTGTATATATCCTACCACATCATACATATTGAAATCTATATCATCATCATCATACTCTTATCACAGCAGTAAGACATATCAATCACATATCCAGACATGAATCGAGATGTAACAGAAACATGAAACCGATTAACAAACACATACTAACCGATTAGAGATGAACAAACACGGATTCAAGAGCTAGGAATGATGGTAAACAATGGTTGTTGCCGTCGCACAAAAGGGAGAGTGTTCTAGGGTTTCCTGATTGCCTAACTTGTGAAACTAAACCCGTTCCACGTAAATATTCACGAAATAACGTTCTGGGCCGTACTGGGCTTTTGGCGAAACTGGGCCGGCGAAACAGTCTGTTTCGTCGAGATGAGTTTGGCGAAACAGCCTTGTTTCGTCGAGCGTGTTCATGGCGAATCACAACTCTGTTTCGTCGAGTTGTTTCATATGTTCAGTAGTTTATGTTATTTCAAATACACTAAGTCTCATGCTATAATATCAACACATAACCAGGCAAACATAATACTTTTATTATCACACAAAGTGTATCGTTACAAATCAGATGAGTCAAACAACTAGACCGTCAAAGTCAACGTGCAATAAATGCGAATAAAGAATGTCGAAAACTCGAGTTGTCACATGAACTCTAGAGGCTGGAGACAGAGTTCTGGCACTTGACTATGGAAGGTGCTGACATCAATGGATATACTCGAAGGTTCCATGATCTGTCCAGAGTGCTTCCCTACATGGTGACTCCCGAATTCAAGCGTGTTGAACGTTACATTTGGGGACTGGCCTCAGAGTTTCGTGGCATGGTGACGTCAGCTAAACCACAAACAATCACCGAGGCTGTAACTCTGGCTGTCAGCCTTACTGAAGATTGTGTTCGTATGAAGAAGCTATCACTAAACCCAACAGAAAATGCCGAGACGCATGCTGAGTCGTCTGGAGACAAGAAAAGGAAATATGCAAACTTGAATCAAGCAACTCGTAACAACAAAGGTTCCAACAAGAAGCGTGACCCTAACCCGCCTCAAGGGGCGAAACCTCTTGCAGCCATGAACGACGCACCAGCAAGGGGATACCGGGGCACCTTGCCCAAATGCCATCGGTGTAAACACCATCACGAGGGAGCTTGTCGCATCTCAAAGTGTGACAAGTGTGGAAAGTTGGGTCACCGCACTGAAGACTGCTGGAGTAAGAGGAACGGGAATGGAAATCGTAATGGGGCTGATGATAGGAACAATGGTGGAAATGGAAACGGTGCTGGTAACGGGAATGGGCGAAACCAAGGATGCTTCAGATGTGGAAGCAAAGATCATTTCATGAAGGATTGCCCAGAAGGAAACAATGCTCAGGCCCGAGCATTTGTGATTGGAGCAAGGGACGCACGCGAGGACCCTAATGTGGTCAACGGTACGTTCCTCATTTACAATCACTTTGCATCCATATTATTCGACACTGGCGCCGATTATAGCTTCATGTCTGTGGAATTTAAACGCATACTTGGAATAGAATCTAGTAGATTAGAAATTCCTTATTCCATAGAACTAGCCAATGGTAAACTTGTTGAATCGAGCGAAGTTGTTAGAGGCTGCACGCTAGAACTTGGTGAACGAAGATTTAGCATCGACCTCTTACCTATTCAATTAGGTAGCTTCGATGTAGTGGTCGGGATGGACTGGTTGTCCAAAAACAAAGCTGAAGTCATTTGTCATGAGAAAATCATTCGCATCCCTCTGGCGAATGATGAAACTCTCATAGTACATGGAGAAAGACGAAACACGCCTCTACGAATCATCAGTTGTATGAAGGCACAGAAGTGCTTAAGGAAAGGATGTGTTGCTTTCCTAGCACACGTTGTAGATAAGAAGGCTGTGGAGCCAAAACTCGAAGAGATTCCTATGGTGAAGGAATTTCCTGATGTGTTCCCCGAAGATCTGCCAGGACTACCTCCGCAACGACAAGTCGAATTCCATATAGACTTGGTTCCAGGAGCCGCTCCTGTAGCCAAGGCTCCATATCGACTTGCGCCATCCGAAATGCAAGAATTATCTACACAGCTTCAGGAGTTGTTGGATAAAGGATTCATAAGGCCAAGCTTCTCACCCTGGGGAGCTCCAGTATTGTTCGTGAAGAAGAAGGATGGATCACTGCAGATGTGTATCGATTACAGGGAACTGAACAAGCTCACGATCAAGAATCGGTATCCGCTACCGAGGATTGATGACTTCTTTGATCAACTGCAAGGATCAAGCTATTATTCCAAGATCGACCTTCGATCTGGATACCATCAGCTGAGAATCCAAGATGAAAGTGTGCCAAAGACTGCATTCAGAACGCGCTATGGGCACTACGAATTTCTTGTGATGCCGTTTGGATTGACGAACGCGCCAGCGGTCTTTATGGATCTAACGAACCGCGTATGCAAACCATATCTCGATAAATTCGTGATTGTATTTATCGATGATATCCTGATTTACTCGCGAACGAAAGAAGAGCACGAGCAACATCTCAGAACCTTCTTGGAGCTACTGAAGAAAGAGAAACTTTATGCAAAGTTCTCGAAATGCGAATTCTGGATTCACGAAGTACAATTTCTTGGTCACGTGGTGAATGAGAAGGGCATTCATGTAGACCCGTCCAAGATTGAAGCAATAAAGAATTGGGAAGCTCCCAAGACCCCAACTGAAGTTCGACAATTTTTGGGCTTAGCGGGCTATTATCGGCGATTCATCGAGAATTTCTCAAAGATAGCTCAACCGCTAACGACCCTTACTCAGAAAGACAAGAAGTACGACTGGGGTCACAAACAGGAAGAAGCCTTTCAGCTACTTAAGAACAAGCTCTGCGATGCACCGATACTATCATTACCCGAAGGCACTGAAGACTTCGTGGTATACTGCGACGCCTCACGACAAGGCTTGGGTTGCGTGCTCATGCAACGCCAAAAAGTCATCGCTTATGCTTCAAGACAACTGAAGGTTCACGAGAGAAATTATACCACTCACGACCTGGAGCTGGGTGCAGTGGTATTCGCCTTGAAGATTTGGCGACATTATTTATATGGTACTCGATGTACAATCTTCACAGATGACAAAAGCTTGCAACACATATTTGATCAGAAGGAATTGAATATGCGCCAGCGACGTTGGGTCGAGCTGCTGAATGATTATGACTGTGAGATTAAGTACCATCCTGGAAAGGCGAACGTTGTAGCAGACGCGTTGAGCCGGGAAAGGGTTAAGACCCTAAGGGTGCGAGCACTGGAAATGACGATTCGAACGAACCTCACAGCACGCATTCGAGATGCACAACAAGAAGCTCTTAAAGAAGAGAACCGTAAAGCTGAATACCTACGGGGTATGCTGAAATACATGGTGCCAAATGAAGAGGGAGCCTTATACTTTAAGAAGCGTATTTGGGTTCCACTCTATGGTGGCCTACGAGAAGTCATCCTTGATGAAGCGCACAAGTCAAGATACTCGATCCACCCAGGGTCGGACAAGATGTATCAAGACTTGAAAGAATACTATTGGTGGCCGAGACTCAAGATCGACGTTGCCATCTATGTAGGAAAGTGCCTGACCTGCGCTAAGGTTAAGGCTGAATACCAGAAACCGACTGGCCTACTACAACAACCAGAGATTCCCGTGTGGAAGTGGGAACAAATCTCGATGGACTTCATAACGAAATTACCCAGGACCCCGAGAGGGCACGATATGATATGGGTAATAGTTGATCGATTGACGAAGTCTGCGCATTTCCTACCAATCCGAGAGAAGGATAGCACTGGAAAGCTTGCAGAGATATACTTAAGGGAAATTGTGGTACGTCATGGAGTTCCTATCTCAATCATTTCAGACAGAGATGGACGCTTTGTCTCGAGAATCTGGCAATCATTTCAGGAAGCCTTTGGATCTCAATTAGATCTAAGTACGGCATTCCATCCACAAACAGACGGCCAGAGCGAACGGACTATACAAACGTTAGACGATATGCTTCGCGCATGTGTCAAGGATCTAGGCGGCAGCTGTGATACTCATCTACCTTTAGTTGAGTTTCCTACAATAACAGTTATCATACGAGCATAAAGGCCGCGCCGTTCGAAGCTCTGTATGGCCGCAAATGCCGATCGCCCTTATGTTGGGCAGATGCCGGAGATAAGCGTATGGTTGGTCCTGAACTTGTACAAGAGACAACCGACAAGATTGCGCAGATCCGAGAGCGCATTAAGGCGGCTCGAGATCGACAAAAGAGCTACGCCGATCCAAAAAGAAAATCAGTAGAATTCAAGGTGGGAGACAAGGTGTTGTTAAAAGTCTCACCTTGGAAGGGCGTAGTCAGATTTGGAAAGCGCGGAAAGCTAAATCCACAATATATCGGACCATTCAGAATATTGAAGAGAATTGGTACCGTGGCGTACAAATTGGAGTTACCGGAAGAACTTAATGGAGTACATGATACGTTTCATGTATCCAACCTGAAGAAGAGCCCAACACAAGAAAGCGTGATCATCCCGATGGATGAAGTGCATATTGATGAAGCCCTCCGATTCACAGAAAAACCCGTTGAGGTTGACGACTGGAAAGTCAACAAGACCAGGAGGAGCAGCGTAAAACTTGTTAAAGTACGTTGGAGCTCTAAGCACGGACCCGAGTACACATGGGAACGTGAAGACCAGTTCAAGAAAAAGTATCCCCACCTATTCAAGAAGACTCCTGCGAGAGTTAGTTCAACCTGAATTTCGGGACGAAATTCTTTTAACGGGGGGAGACTGTGACAACTGGCCCAAACCGGTAATTTCCGTACACATTAATTATTGCTTAATGACTGCAATTATGTGCTTAATTGTTAGCCATGTCTGATTTCGTACTAAACAAGTGAATTCATGCACGTTGTATACTACAAAATATTTCTTTATGCATAAACGAGAGCGTTGCGTCAGAAATACTAGTAAACTCACCGGTAAGACACACTGTGTCAACGGAACTGCAGAAAGCAGCCAGACAATAAAATTGGAGCCTAGGTGTAGGTCCGACAACAAGAATGCATTAAAACCCAAGAGTACATACAAGGGTTTAATATATATACAATGCGAAAGCAAAATTTAGCACTAAAAAGCACCCGAAGCGCACTTTAAGTGCAGAATTTATATAATTCAGCAATAATTCAGCATTTAGACACATGAATATTTTGCAGAAATGTCGTTTTATTATCCAGAATATTTCCCTAAGTGTTGGGAATCGATAGTGTTACAAAAAGATACTTATTAAACACTAAAAGGTGAAATTTAGCACTTTAACGAATCGGTATGTAACCGAACAACCGGACTTTACCCGGAACATAAAAATATTGCCAATAACATTACTTATTTTTTTTCTGAGCCAATTAGGGTCCCTGAATACCCTAACACCCGCTGTAAAGCACAACACACTAGTAACCGGGTTAAGCACTTAACTAACTTACTTAACCTAACTAATATACTTAACATTTAGTTGAAAATGGACTAGAAACCCCCCCCCCCCCCCTCTCTAACCGTCCCCAACTAGAGGGGACACACTTTGTACAAACTTGATTATTTTAATCAACTATGTCCCATATCAAGTGGACATAACATCCATTGGTTAATGATGGAGGGAATTGTCCATAAATAACTAAGCTTAAACCATCATTCTTTCACTAACACAACTCACCACTTCACACCTCTCTCTCCCTCTCTACCACTCACGGCCGAACACCCCTCTACATCCATCCATCATTTTCGATTTCTATCTTGCAAGTTCCAAGCTCTACAAGTGTTAAGGATCTCGTGTAAGGAAGCTTGGTGCAATAGGAAGGCGAAGGACCTCTCTATTTTGCTTTTATCCACCCTATTTGCGCTTAGATTCTTCCCTAGCCTCGAGCTAGTGGTATGTTGCTTAAATCACCTTCTCGAACTATTTTAAAGTGGTTAAAATGATTCGCAACGGTTAAAACTTGTAAACACACAAGATGAAGCTCAAAACTCTACTTATAACACTAAAAATGGTGGTTAAAAGCTCATATGTTGTGTAAATCTTGTAGTATTTGATTTGTGTAATTATTTAGGCCCGATCTATGTTGTGGTAGCTCGGATCATCGTTTAACCCGGATTGGTCATGATCATGGATTATGAAATAAAGCTTGTTAAAGTGTAATAAGGGTTAGGTGATGAAACTCTACCACACATCAAACTTGAACTTGTGTAAAATCGATTTTACTTATGAAATGGTGTTCAGAACTAGTAGATCTACGGATCTACAAGCGGTACTTTCACAGGACCAAGTGTCCAAGAAATCATATTTTCTAAAGCCGGATCTCACATGAAAAAGAATGATTTTAGCAAACACACGAGTGTGTAAACACTTGTGTAACACAAAGTTTCGACAAAATAACTATTTTTGTAAATGTTGACCGGAAGTTGTAAAGATGTAACTTCTTTAAAAACGAGACTTTCAAGAAACGAAGTCGATCTATACAAAGATCCACTAAAAATAATGGAAGAATACTACCTATTTTGGAAAAAAAAACCACAAGTTCATGTATTTATGCGATTATATCTATTTTAACTAGTTGCATATTGTTTATTGTTGAATAAGGAAATTGTTGACGATTTAAAAGAAAATAAACACATGTTTTGAAAACATGGGAAACCTCCATTTTTAGGGGAAACTCTGTCAAAATTTTTATAAATTTTGACACTTAGAAAAATATAAGTTTTTGAGAAAATTAGTCCCTAAAAATGTGTTTAAAAGTATTACCAAGGTTTCCCTAATTTTTGGTGATAAGAAATGAGGATTTCTTCAAGAATAAAAATGGATATAAGTATGTATATTTTTGAGAGAAAAATATATATTATTTTATCACCAACTGTTGTGCTAAGTGTGTACAGTATGTGTTATACGTACTAGTGTATTAAGACTTAAAAATACACTAAATACTCGTGAGGAGTATAAACATAAAAATACACATACAAAATACAAGATACATAATTCGGGTGCGAAGTGCAAAACACAAAAGACTTATATTTATTTTAGAGGAAATAATATAAGTAAAATACGTAGTTAAAAATATGAAATATTTTTAACACAACAATACGAATACAAAAGAGAGTGACTGTACTTGTGCGATACAAGTCTAGTGACTAACGTTAAGAAAACGCGTATAGGTTACGACGTTAAGTAAGCAAATCTGGTGAAGTTTACGACGCACAGGAACGCAAAGTTGTGAGTTCATGCTCCCCCTTTTCTTTTAACTGTTTTCAGTTTTATACCTTCGGGGGTGAAATACATGTTACAAATATTACAATGTTTACAAATGGTATGATGGATACAAGAATGATACGAGAAATCGTGTCACGAATAGGGTACCATAAGCACCATTAATCGTGTACATACTTAGACCGCAGAACAAAAGGTTAGATCTAATGGGTTCCGGGCAGCCCCACTCTTGGCCACTCTTTTACCAAGCAGTGTTTTTGTGTCTCAGTCGTAAATCGACTACAGAAAAATGCCTATGGTTTGGTGACTTCCTATGTCGTGTCACATGTTAATGGCTTTGCAACCCATTAACACTTGATACATACAGAAATATTTGACTTATACATGAGTACGTGGTGTACACAAAAGACTTGATTTATACAAAAGACAAATTATGTTTTCATACAAAGTATACAAACGTGAAATACAAAAACTGCATGAATTCACACCAACTTTATGTTGACGTTTTTCCAAAACTCACATGTATTTCAGGTAACTAGGATGGATGTGCGTGTGGTCTTACTCATGCTCGTGGATGTCGCTTTGTTTATCTTTAAATAAAGTCGTGACTTTTAAGACAATGTGTTATCTAGTGTTGTAAACACTTGACATATGTTTTTGGTAATGTAATATTCGAAGTTATTTTTGAGCATGTAGTATGTTTACTCTTCGTATGCAATGAGAACCTTTCATGATCACACCTCGTGCTTCCGCCGCAGAAAGGGGTGTGACAGATACGCCGCTAGTACTTCCTATATATAAGTGTTTGTATTATATTACATATCATAGCGTTATTTAAATCATTCAATTTGGACTTATACATTTTACACAAGTAACACGATTCTCACAAGAATTTGGTTTACAAACAATTTACTTTATACAACTCATTTTACTTGGTTATTCATTTAACCATACATTATTCTTTTATTTATACATATCATTTGATCTTATTGCTTTTTAAATAATTTACAAAACAAAACAATTTACAAGGTTCATAACTGACTTTTGCTAAACAACTTTTTCTAAACTTATAAGTCATGAATCCTATTTTCACAAAACCTATGTATCTCATAGGCATTTTTATGCTGACGTACCTATTTTCACATGTGTTTTCAGGAGCTTTTGCTTAGGATGATGATCGTGACACTAGGGTGGACCTGTGCCTTAGAGACTTAAAATGAAGATAGACTTAGTTTAATTATGTTATGTACTCTTTGTTTCGTATTAAAGACAATGTTACTCTCTTGTTGATAAATAAAACGTAACTTTAATTTCCATGGTTGTGAAACAATTAATTCTGTTACAACACTCCCCGACGTTTCCGCCACGTTTTGTTGTCCTACGTGGTCGGGGTGTGACAGAAGAGTTGGTATCAGAGCCAATGGTTATAGGGAATTAGGTTATTAGTAATACTTTGAACTAGACTATAACCTTTTTTGGGTAAAGGGTTACCCCGGTGAATATTATACCAACCAAAACATAAAAACAAGTGGGGCACAAAAACACACCCCACTTCTCTCGAAAGACATACCTAACGAGAGTGAACAAGCGCTCAACAACGCAAAACACACACACCAGTCAACTAAGCTTACAAACAAAACTCACTAACAAATAAAATCAGCCACAATCATCATCAGCAAGTAACAGACCCCTTGGAAGCGCCCATTCTTGCAAGATCCTATCAGTATGAACTGACTGCTTGAACTTCATCGATTGAAGCTTCAACCGTACGGTAGAAAGAATAACATCAACCAACTGCTCCTGACTTCTTCGATGCTTAGAGAATAATCTCCTATTCCGCTCATTCCAAATAAAATAAGCTGAAGCGCACACCACAAGCTTGGCAATAACATGCGAAGCCTTCTTCGAATCCGCTATTCCCACTAGGAAGTCAAAAATATCACTCCATCTTTTTGAAATAGCTTCCATACCCGCTCTGCCTTTGACACCATCCCAGACTTTAGAAGCATAGCAACACTCAAAAAACAAATGGTCATGAGAGTCCGGGCCTGAAGTACACAACGAGCAGCACATAAGGTTAACGTTCATGTTACCCGAAGTATTCCATCTCATCATAACATCTTGCGTCTTCAGTTTTTTGTTAATAATCAACCATATTATAAATGAGTGTTTAGGAATAGCTTGCGAAAACCAAACCATCTTCGACCAATGGACTTCATTCTGAGTAGCACGAATACCATCCCACACCGTGGAGGTACCAAAATCAGTAACGATCCCCATCCTGTCCTTCCACACTAGCTTATCATGCTTAGACATATCCAACTCAATATCACGCATCAATGTTAGAGCTGGGAAACGACTAATCCACATATTCGGCCAATGCCACCCCACTTGACCGAACAGATCGAACAAAGTAGACTCCATGCGAAACCCAGCATTCGAAATTAGTCTAGGAGTAATAAAAGAATTAAGAGGACAAACATCATCCCATTTATCAAACCAGGCAAACGTATTCTTCCCATCACCCACTTCCGACCATACATGGCATCTAATAAGAGGTCTCAAGGCTAGCATTTTCCTCCAACTCCATGTGATGTTACTCTTCACCGGTACATCCCAAAACGATCTACCTTGAAGACGATAAGAGTGGATCCATTTAACCCATCAGGATTCCCTATGAGTAAGGACACTCCATATGTGAACAGTCATCAGCGCATTGTTCATATCTCCAAGTCTCCGAATCCCCAACCCACCCTCATGCTTAGGCATACACACCGATTTCCATTTAACTTTTGCTTTCCCTCTAATGTCATCCCCTTGAGCCCACAAGAAGCGTTTCATCCTATCTTCAAGGTCTTTAATAATACGTTTAGGAAGGATAAACACGGACGCCCAATAAATATGCATAGACGAAAGCACCGAACGAATCAATTGAAGCCAACCTGCAAACGATAAAAACTTATTCCTCCAGTCCATGATTCTAGTCTCCATACTCTCAACCAGTTTCTTGCAATCCTTGTACTGAAGTCTAGAGGAAATGAGAGGCACACCTAAATACCGAACAGGAAGAACCCCTTCATCAAACGGCATAATGGCTCGAATACTATTTTTAATCGGCTCCACTACATTACCAAAGAAAACCGTACTTTTACCCATACTCGGCACCAGACCAGACATATCCTTGAATAAATTAAGAGCATCCATAATAACTTTCACTGACCGTTGATCGCCCCGAGAGAACAGAAATAAATCATCCGCAAAACATAAATTAATAAGCTTTTGCTTCTCACACTTGCTATGATACCTAAAAGCCTCAGAATTTGCAACTTGGCTATTTAATATGAGAGTGAGCACCTCCATAACAATCGTGAACAAGTATGGAGACATGGGATCCCCTTGCCGCAATCCTCGTCTACCTTTAAAGTAACCATGCAAGTTCCCATTGATTGCCACTGAGAACGAAGTGGATGTCACGCATGCCATGATCCATTTAACCATCTTCCCATGAAAGCCGAAACCCACCAAAGTTTTTTCAAGAAAACTCCACTCCACCGTATCATAGGCCTTCTGGATATCCACTTTGAATGCACATCTAGGAGGACCTACATTACGGTGATAATTATGCATAAGCTCCTGGGTTAAGAGGATATTATCAGATATCCGTCTCCCTGGCACAAACGCAGACTGATTTATACTAACAATATCAGCCAATCCCTCTTTAATCCGATTAGAGATGATTTTGCTAATGCATTTATACACCGTGTTACAGCAAGAAATCGGACGATAATCAGAAACAAGCAACGGAGTACTCACTTTCGGAATCAGAGAAATAATGGTATGATTAAGCTGTTGAAGTAATCTTCCATTGAGAAAGAAATCCTTTATAGCTTTACAGACATCAACACCAACAATATGCCACGCCCTCTTAAAAAAGATAGAAGTATAGCCATCCGGACCAGGAGCTTTATTCCCAGCAATAGAAAACATCGCCTTTTTTATTTCATCATCAGTAACCTCTCTAACCATGTGTTCCGCTTTCGTAGTAGATAAAACATTAGTAAAGAGATCCGGAGTAGGAACCTTACTAATATTACCCACACCACCAAAGAACCTCGAATAATGATCAACTAGAGCTTGCGGCACCACCCCCCCTTCAAACAAAGTACCATTGGCATCCCTAATAGAATAGATTCTACTTCGGTGATTCCTAGCTTTAACAACATTATGAAAAAACCTGGTATTCATGTCACCAAGCGCAAGCCATTCAACCTTGGATTTTTGTTGTAAGAATAAAGCTTCATCACGGACGGCCACCATGTAATCTTTAAGTAACTGCGTATGCTGCTCCGCTAAATTCGTATTTACGGGATCCACATCAATAGCCCGTTGACATTCATCTAAACTCTGTCTGACAACCTTTACCTTTTCATGAATATTCCCCTGTTTATGAAGAAGTTTACGAAGCGGGGACTTCAAAGCTTTCAACTTCATCACAACTTGGAACATTCGGAACCCTTGCACCTCCGAGCTCCAAACCCGAGTAACTTCATCTAAAAAACCCTCCTTATCCGCCAAAAGATTAACGAATTTGAATGGTTTAGGCTTATCCCTTGTAATATTCGGCAGAACCAGAATACAAGGAGAATGAACGGATATACGATACGGATGGAAACAAGCAGCTGCCGAAGGAAACACATCGATAAATGGGGTATTCCCAAGAATCCTGTCTATCTTCTTAAAAACCGCACTTTGCTTTTTTTGTTTATTCGTCCAAGTATAGTGTAATCCCGAGCTGTTAATATCAAACACTTCAATATTATTGACACAATCCTTAAATTCCCTCATACCACTACTGCCCATAGACGAACCAGTTAGAGAGTCTTCCAAGAACAATGCTGAGTTAAAGTCACCCATTATTACCTAAGGATTATCTTTCATAAAAGAGTGATGTAAGGACAGATTATTCCAGAGTTCCCGACGGATCTTATAGTGATTGTCAGCATATACAAAAGAACAAAACAACGTTTTATGATCGATCTTGAATACAATCTGAGTATGTATAACTTGATCCGTTTGCGATAAAACCATAACGTCTACCATATTAGCATCCCATCCTATCATGATACGTGTTCCTTTAGAACAAGATCCAGCATTCGAAGCCCAACTCCATGACCGACAAACTTTTTTACAGACATTTGAAACATTGGACGCATCAACATGAGTTTCCATAATAGCACAAACCTGAAGATGATTTTCATTAACAACCTGCCGAACCTCTTTCTGTTTCAGGGGCCGGTTCAATCCCCTAATATTCCATGCAGCAATGCTACCCATGTAAACCAGCTTCACCGGGTGTGCTTGCACCCTCAGAACCATCAGCACCTAGCTTTTTATCTAAAAAATTAGGAATTCCAGCCAGTAACTCATCCACAGCGACCCCTTGATCGATAATTTCCTCATACCCATCCTTTTTATCCTCCTTATTCCTCGCTACTGGATTACCACTTGGGATACGAATCGGGTTTTGTTGTTGACCAACCGTCTCCTCCTTTTGCAGAACGTTAAACGGATTAGACGACTTAAACTGAGAAGACGAATTCCCAACTAGACTATAACCTTTCTAGGACCCTAACACAAGTTATCTTGTGTTTAGATCTTAAAACATGTACATCACCTATCCTTAGGTGTTTATCAAAACAAGAACCCAATTTTCCGAAATGATTTTTGAAAATCAATCATCTATTTTTAAATGATTTATTACAAGGTTTTGAACCCTCTGTTATAAGGTTTTGAACCCCCTTGAATTTTCAAAAATCTCGTCAAGGTTTTGGGTTTTAAATAGTGTGAACACGTGCAAACTGGAAGAGTGAATGCCTGTACCCTGGGTTTTCTGTCTAAGGCTAGAGTGTTCGTACAAATCCACATAATCGGACCAGTCACTCTTACCTGGGAACTCTTGGGGTGAGTGTTCACTTATAGGCGAGCATGTCTTCGCGATACATTATTTTTGACCCATTTACTTTGATTAGTCACTATGTGTCGCTTGTTTACTTTGCGATGCGGACGAATGACCACCATCTTTGCTTTTGTTGATTTTGTTTCATCTCATTCTCTTCATCCAATCATCTCACTCGTTTCCTTTCATGTTTTCCTCTTTTAGAATGCCTCCTCGACGCGAAAACCAGATAGCGACTGCCGAACTGGCAGAAATCATTGCGCAGCAAATGGCTGCTGCATTCCCAAACCTCTTTGCTGAATGGAACCAAGCCAACAACAACAATGCTCCATGCAATTTCAAGAATTTTAACTCGGCTAAACCACTTAAGTTTAGTGGTTCTGAGGGAGCGACTGGGCTTCTTCAATGGTTCGAGAGCATTGAGAATACTTTCCGTCACGTGTAGTGTCCTGACAATCGCAAGGTCGACTTTTCTTCGAGTGTGTTTCAGAAGAGGGCTCTTACGTGGTGGAACAGGGTTATGAGAGATCGTGGTGCAGAAGTTGCTCTAGCACAGACTTGGGCTGAACTTAGGGCCCTTATGATGAGGGAGTTCTGTCCTCGTCATGAACAACGAGCTTTGGAGAGAGAGTTTGATGACTTGAAACAAGACAGTGGTGAGCACAGGGTGTATACTGATAGGTTTGAGGAGTTGAGTCTGCTTTGCCCAACAATGGTTACCCCACTCGACAAGGCTATCGAAAGGTACATCGATGGTCTACCTGATTCAGTACACGACATCATTACTGGTAGTAACCCTACCACACTCCGTCAGGCGATCGAGTTAGCAGCGACATTGACTGAGTCGCAGGTTCGGAAGGGAAAGCTGCATAAAAAGGTGACAAGGGTAAGAAGCAGGCGTCTGACAAAGAAGATAGCAAGAAAGGTCAAAACAAGAAGGGAAAGGATTCTGGTTCCTCAAGGGGGTCTAGGAAGCGAAAGGCTTCCCAAAACTATGTCGTTACTGCACAGGCCCAAGCTGCACCAAATCAGCCTGCGCAACCACTGGCTAAGAAGCCTTATCTTGGCAATGCACCTTTGTGCAACAGGTGTAACGGCCATCACCTACCACATCTCCAATGTCGTCATTGCACTAACTGTGGAAGAAATGGTCATCTTGCTGCTACTTGTCGCATTCCTGTTAACCAGAATCAGGCAGTTCAGAACCAAGCCCAACAATTTGCTCAGCCTCTTGCTCAGCAACAAGGTCAAGCTGCACGACCTCATTTTCCTCCTGGTTCGTGCTACAATTGTGGGGATCTGACCCACTACAGAAACCGGTGCCCAAGACTAGCTAACGCAAATCCAAATCAGAATTAGGCTCAGGCTCGAGGTCGAGTCTTCAACATGAATGCACAAGAGGAACAGGCAGACAATGAAGTGGTGAACGGTACGTTCTTTATTAATAATCAGCCTGCATCTGGTCTTTTTGATTCGGGTGCCGATAAGAGTTTTGTGTCATTATCTTTTGAGCCATTACTTCGCGTGTCTAGAACGAAACTAAGTAAACCTTTGATAGTAGAAGTTGCTAGTGGTGAACCCATTGTTCTTGATTCTGTTCTTCGCAACTGCCCGCTGAACCTTAACGACCATCTTTTTCCTATTGACCTCACGCCTATGCAACTTGGAAGATTCGACGTTATAGTGGGTATGGATTGGTTATCCAAGCATCGCGCAGAGGTAGTTTGTTTTGAGAAAATTTTTCGTGTGCCGCTTTTGACAGGCGAGATCCTACAGGTTCGTGGTGAGAAACCTGTCGGTGGTCTCAAACTCATGTCTTGTTTTAAAGCTTGGAAGTATTTGCGAAAGAACTATGTGGCCTTTTGGCACATGTTGTAGCAGATAAGAGCAAAGGTAAGTCTATTCAAGATATTCCTGTTGTTCGGTATTATTCTGAAGTATTCCCTGAAGAGTTACCTGGTCTACTCCAGCACGCCAAGTCGAGTTCCGTTTTGATCTCGTACCTGGTGCAAATCCCATTGCCAGATCTCCATATAGTCTTGCACCGTCTGAGATGCAAGAGTTGGCTAAGCAGCTTCAGGAGCTCTCTGACAAAGGTTTCATCCGTCCTAGCTTTTCACCTTGGGGTGCTCCCATTCTTTTTGTCAAAAAGAAGGATGGATCTTTTAGGATGTGTATCGATTATCATGAGCTTAACAAGCTTACCATCAAGAATCGATATCCCCAACCTCGCATCGATGATCTCTTTGATCAGTTACAAGGTGCTTCTTATTTTTCGAAGATTGATCTGCGATCTGGATATCAGCAACTTCGGGTGCATGAAGAAGATATTCCCAAGACAGCGTTCCGCACTCGTTATGGGCATTATGAGTTCACAGTTATGCCATTCGGGTTGACTAATGCTCCTGCTGTTTTCATGGACTTAATGAATAGGGTCTGCAAGCCTTATTTGGATCAGTTCGTCATTGTTTTTATTGATGACATCTTGATATACTCTAAGACGTGAGCTGATCACGAGCAACATCTTTGTCTTACTCTGGAACTCCTAAAGAAAGAACAACTTTTCGCCAAATTCTCCAAGTGTGAATTTTGGCTTAAAGAAGTTCAATTCTTAGGACATATTGTCAACGAACAAGGTATTCATGTAGATCCCTCCAAGATCAGTGCGATTAAGGATTGGGATACGCCTACTACTCCTACTGAAGTTCGTTCTTTTCTTGGTCTTGCGGGTTATTACCGCCGCTTCATTGAAAACTTCTCAAAAATTGCAGTTCCTCTAACTGTTCTAACTCAGAAGAACAAGCCCTTTGATTGGGGATTCAAACAAGAGGAAGCTTTTCAAAACTTGAAGCAGAAGCTTTGTGACGCGCCTGTTCTGACTTTGCCTGAGGACAATGATGATTTCGTCATTTATTGCGATGCATCTAAATTGGGACTTGGCTGTGTTCTGATGCAAAGGAACAAAGTCATAGCATATGCATCGAGGCAATTGAAGATACATGAGAAAAACTACACCACTCATGATCTTGAGTTGGGTGCAGTTGTCTTCGCTCTTAAGATCTGGAGACACCATTTGTACGGAACAAAATGTGTGGTTTTCACGGACCACAAAAGTCTTCAGCATATCTTCAATCAGAAAGAACTCAACATGAGGTAACGACGTTGGGTGGAGCTTCTAAACGACTATGACTGCGAAATTCGCTACCATCCTGGTAAGGCGAATGTCGTAGCCGATGCATTGAGTAGCAAGGAACGTACTAAGCTTCATTGTGTTCGTGTTCAATCTGTTATCCAAGCTCGATCCGATATCCAAGCACGCATTTCTCAGGCTCAACACGCTTGTGTTTCACAAGGTTTGATGGATAAGGAATTTCTCTATCACATAACACCTGATCTAGAACTGAAGGGCAATGGATCATATTACTTCATGGACCGTTTGTGGGTCCCAAGCCAAGATAACCTTCGCACCTTGCTTATGGATGAAGCCCATAAGTCTCGTTATTCTGTTCATCCTGGCTCAGATAAGATGTATAAGGATCTTTGTATTCAGTATTGGTGGCCTGGTATAAAGAAAGACATTGCTTTATATATATCAAAATGCCTTACTTGTCTTAAGGTTAAGGCTGAACATCAGCGTCCTTCTGGTTTATTGGTGCAACCAGAGATCCCAGTTTGGAAATGGGAAAACATTACTATGGATCTCATTACCAAAGTTCCGTGCACAAAGAAAGGTCATGATGCCATATGTCACACCCCCAAAATCCACCATGCGGAGTACCACTGCTTGGAGGCGTGACGTGACCAGGATCAAGCCACCAATCATATTGAACAAGCATGTAAGTAGTTTGTAAAATCCAACACAATACAATTGGTGTCTAAACAAAACATAGCTTAAGTTACAAGCGGAAGCATAAAGTTTATAACCAAATCATAAGTTTAAACGTTTCAAATGTTTAGCATGGTACACAGTTGTCCATGTCCCACTCCCACAACGACTCTTCCCACTCCGATGCAAGCTCCATAGATACCTAACGACCTGCAAGGCATGTAACAACGAGTCAACAACAAAGTTGAGTGAATTCACAGTTGGTTGTTTAGTTATAGTGTTCGTGAATCATTTGTTCATTTCGTAAACCAAGTATCTTAGTTATCTGTATCGCGGTTTCCCAAACATGTTTGCGATGATTAGTGGCCGGATCGCGGTTTCCAAAACATGTGTGCGATGATTAGTGGCCGTATCGCGGTTTCCCAAACATGTGTGCGAAGATTAGTGGGGGCTTCCCATGTGTCGACTAGTCGTGTTTGTACGTGCCCTTCTTGATCCAAGGACCGTAGCGAGTGTGAGTGTACGTAGGTTTTACGTACGTGCCCTTCAATCCGAGGACGGTGAAAAGTAATTTAATAGTAATGATAGTACGGGTAGTTATTCAATCCCATTCCCAACCCACCGGGAATCCCATGCCTTAGAAGTGTGAACTCACCTCGGTTGCTCGGTTTGACTCTCAAAAGTAGCTAACAGTCAAGGTCGGTCGATCACGTCCTAGTATGATTTACCAGTTAGTCATTTAGTGATTTTTAAATAGAGCACAAAGTTGCTACACGTATCTATCACATAGCACGCATTACTTTAACTGTTTATGCCCATATATACTTCCCATCCATTCCCCACTCAAAATCAAACATACGATAATGCACATAACATATATAACATGTTAGATCATTTACAGATAGCATACTCGACATTTAGACACGCGAGTCACAACTTATGTCTTTTCAGCATTTATATTCAAAACCGGTTGTTTTCGGACATTTTAATAAAATGGTTAAATTATTCCAAAAATTCCCAAATTTTTACAGGGTGTCTTAAACGTACCAAAAATTATTGTGTAAAAATTTCGGGGTCCAGTTCGTTATCAGTGATTTATAGAAAATCGTTTACCGATACTGCAATCAGATTTACTACATTCTGATTGCAGTTTACGGAATAATTCGTCTAAAATTCCTCGGAAGTCCATTTGACAAAATTCCAATTCGAGGATCACAAATACATCAGTGACCAGCTATGGTATGAATTTTAGGGGCTTGTTCAATTCAGGTTTCAAGTTACGACCAAAAACGTACAGCCCATTTTACTGCAGTAAAAATCAGCCTTAGCTGCTGTCACGAAAACAGACGTTTAAAATAGTAAACGACCTCAAAAAAATACGATTCCAGCGCCATTTTCTTCGTTTTTCGAAAAGACACGATTTAGGCTTCAGAAATTCCGTGTTTCGATTTGTTAAAGTCTATTTACAGCCTGTTGAAGGCGGCTGAAAAAAGTACAACAGAATGTTATTTCGCGGTTTAAACGCTACTAAATCGCATCAACGAGTGTCCGAACAATGGATTTAACAAGAAACCAACAATCAAACATCAAGTATGATTTAACCAACCCTCAAACCGACAAGATTTCCGCTTCATGTGTCACACCCCGACCACGTAGAACATACAAAACGTGGCGGAAACATCGGGGAGTGTTGTAACAGAATTAATTGTTTCAAATCCATGGCAATTGAAGTTTCGTTTTATTGATTAAAGGTGTTACAATGTCTTAACAAACAAAGGAATACAATATAATTAACTAGTCTTGCATCTTTTATTGTCACTAAAGCCCAAGTCTGCCTATGTGTATCTTGATCATCTTATGCAACAGCTCCTGAAAAACACATGTGAAAATAGGTACGTCAGCATAAAAATGCCTGTGAGATACATAGGTTTTGTGAAAATAGGTTCCATGACTTATGTTTGAGAAAATGTTTAGTCATGAACCTTGTAATTTGCTTTGTTTTGTAAATCATTTGAAAAACAATGAGTTCAGATGATATGTATAAATAAGTGAATAATGCATGGTTAAATGAATAACCATAGTAAAATGGATTTGTATAAGATAAGTTGTTTGTAAAACAATGTCTTGTGAAAAGTATGTTATTTGTATAAAATGTTATATGTCTCAAACTGAAATGATTCAAATAACACTACGATATGTAATACCATACAAACACTTATATATAGGAAGTACCAGCGGCGTATCCACCAAGCTTGTATCATATTACACACGTATCGTTACTTAATCATTTAATCAAACCAAACTATCAAGATGAAATGTTTAACAAGTATAGAAATGTTCATGTATAGTCAAATACGGTTCACACGGTTCACAGATACAAACGGTTCACAGATACAAACGGTTCACAGATACAAACGGTTCACAGATACAAACGGTTCACAGATACAAACGGTTCACAGATATCAACGGATCACAGATACAAACGGTTCACAGATATCAACGGATCACATAGTCAAATGATTACAACGGTTCACATATTCAAATGTTTACAACGGTTCAATATGTAGTATAATGTGTTCATATGCTGGATAAGCATATGCAACAGAAAAGCAATGTAAAACAATGTACTAAGTATGCACATAAAGGACATACATAGCATAAAATGTATTGAAATCATGTACTATAATGTACTAACGAACATAGCAGGTATATAATGTGAAAACGGGAAAGCATGAATGTAACAAGTAGGCACATGTGTTCCACCCCAAAACAGTTTGGAAAACAGTAAAAGAGGGGTCTATGTACTCACTTGAGATTGCTCAGTAGTCCTTGAGTAACAACTAAACAATGCTAGAGATCGCGGATATCAAACGGCACCTAGTATAGGTAACTATGTTAATAAACCGGACCTAGATCGGAAGATTGGGTAGCATTAGGGTTTGTAAACCAAACGAGTGTAGAGACTCGTGTCATTTGGTTTAACAAAGCCTACATACTAAATGAAACTTAACCTGAGTGCTTTCGACCCATTACGACCCGTTTAGGTAGCTTATGCTACTTTATCGCGTCGTTCGCGTGAAACGCGTTCGGACCGCCTAACTAGCCCTATGACAAGTGTTATATGCCTAAACATATTACATAATCAGTTATGTGACAAAGGTTTAGGTTACATATGCTTAATTACCAATTATACATGAAAAGGGTATTCTGGTAATTTACCTAAGGCATATAAACTACCTATCATACAACTACTTAAACGATGTGACCATAGGGTATAACCTCGTAAGGTTAGTCCCTACCTACTATGGTCACCTAATATGTTTGGTCGGATCCTAATGATCGACCAAATGGGTCGGGTTCGAGGTATAAGCGATTTATCAGATCGCTTACCCTACGACCCTAGACAACGTGGTAATCAGTAGGCATAGTCCCAAGGGACTATGACCATCGTGATTACAATCACGTTGCGAAGTTCTAACGAACTTCTCATTGACCATTACTGGTCAACGCTGAAAGTCAAACAAAGTTTGACTTTCTGACTCGAAAAGCAGTAAAATAAGGAAAAGAACGAAAGAATACTTACGAAGGGTCCCCGAATGCTAATCCCGATTCAAGAATCTCAGGTATGAAACAATGGTTTCAACTTAGAGGTTCTCAAATCAGAATTCTAGTGATTTTAGCAATGGGGGGTATGGGGTATTTATAGGAATACCCGAACCGTTAAGATCGTTTCATGGAAAACGTGCCTTAATCCCATCCGTACATGTGTTGCAAAGTTATGGTGTTTAGGTGCTTAAATTCCATCCATACATGTGTTGCAAAGTTATGGTGTTTAGGTGCTTAAATTCCATCCATACATGTGTTGCAAAGTTATGGTGCCTAAATTCCATCCTTATCCGCTGACTAAGCAAGTTTAGAATGTGTGGTTGTGAATTAAACAACGGCTAATACATCGAATCTGGTCCCGAAAGCGAAAAACTGAGTTTCTGCATGTTTTCTGCCCAGAATAGGCAGTCGCGTAGCGCGACTGGTAAATCCTATAGGGCTCGCGCTACGCTAGCATGTCCCAGCTTCAGAAAAGTTTCAAAATTGACAGTTTTGGTCCCTGTGGTGTTTTAAGGCCTTTTTCGATGCGTTTGAACCCCGTTAACCTCATTTCAAGGCTCTAAAATGAAGTTAAAGTATAGGGAACTCAAAACATGCTCAAAAATATCTCGGATGTTGGTTCGTTTGGTCGTACGAACGCGATGTTCGCTTAATTACGACGGAATGCGCACAAGCGCGAAAAACGATCCAAATGACGTGACGAATGGATTTTTCTTATGGCGAACACTAAAATAAAATATTTTAGTGCTTACATAAATTTTTGGATGTCCGGATGTATTCAGAACGTAAGTTATGCGCGAAAATGCAAACTTGTGCACTTTTTGACACTTTTAGTCCCTGAATGACACAAAAGTTTATTTTAGCATACCGAACACCTCAAAGCCTATTTCTAAGCTATGTGAAGGATATTTATGGTATGTTTAACTTATGGTCATGCTCCGGAATGTCTGTTACAGTTCAAATTGGCATACTTTCGCAGTTTGTCAACTTTAGTCCCTGTAAGCGATTAAACTTTGATTTCACCACACCAAACCTTCCAAAACTTATATCTAAGTTATGTAAAGGTTATTTAAGGTATGTTAAGCCTATTTCACTATTCCGGAGTGTTCGTTGCATTAAACTGGTTATATTTACGCATCAGTGAGCGTATAACCTTCCAGAAAGCGATTTAGAGCTTGAAATCGAACATGAGTTGATATGTGCAAAAGATACACATATTTATACAAGTCCAAAGTATGAAATACAATATTTCATTGGTTTGGAATTTGTTTGATGGTTGAAATGACACAGGTGTTACATAATGTTTCAGACATAAATAACTTTATGTAACTTTTATAATCTTTACTTTTGTTTAACATCTTTTAATCTTTTTGATCTTTAGTGATTTAAACAACAACACATCATACTACAAATCATAAATTTGAACAAGATGAACCAAGGCAAAATGAGACTTACTACTAGCCTCTAGCTAGGGATGAAATCTAGTGAAGAAACGTGATGAGAAAAGATGAAGAAAAGCTAGAGACAAGTTCCTTTGAAATCCCCTCAAGTTGCAACCTCCATTGATGGACTTCAAGCTTTGTATGTAATATGTAAATGAAGAAGATGATTGTGTAAAGGTGATGGTGGTGGATTCGGTTGTAGTGAACCGAATAGAGAGAGAGAGGGGTGAAGTGAAATGTGTAATCTTGAGAGAATGATGGAAATCCTAAGAACCATACCCTTTATGATTACCTTGCATCCTTTAGATACTTACACAAGCAAGAAATCACATAAACAATTAGATATAATCTTATGAAAGATGTGGAGCATGGGAGTAGTGATATGGTGGGTCCATTAAGAACCAAGAATTCGGTTGGGGGGGGGGGGGGGTCTTAATGTAAAATTGTGACTAATGTGGTGAATGGATAGTTAGATTGTAAATAATTGATGTTATAAGTTAGTCATGGGGTTTTTAGTGGGTATTATGGCAAACGGGGATCATGACTAGCCACAAATAGTAAAACAAGGTCCATGACAAAAATTTAGTGTTCCGGGTAATGTCCGGTTGTATGGTCAGATACTGTTCCGTTAAATTGTTTAATTGTTCCGTAAGGCGTCTTATATATATATTTTCGTAACACGGTTAATTCCTAACACTCAGGAAAATATACCGGGCTATTCAGTAACTTTTCTGTATACTTCTAGTATGTTAACACGCACATGTAAGTATAACATAGAAATCAGAGAGCAATTAAATGATTCAGCACAGTCATCAAGCACTTTCATTATCACTAATTAATTGTACGAAATACATGTAAATTGAGGGTTGTCACATTCTCCCCCTGTTAAGAGAATTTCGTCCCGAAATTTAGCGCGTTGTTACTGAGGAAGCTAGTTAAGTTGCGTTGTTTTCCTGATTTTCCTGGGGTGTCACATCATCCCCCCGTTGATTTGGAATTTCGTCCCGAAATTCTGCAGTAGCTTCAGCCTCAGTAGTGGTTGCGTTTTTCTTAAACAGTTGGGGATACTTGAGTTTCATTTGGTCTTCTCGTTCCCAGGTATACTCTGGGCCACGACGAGCATTCCAACGAACTCGGACCAGAGGTATCCTGGTATGCTTGAGGATCTTAACATCTCGATCCGTGATCTCTAATGGTTCCTCGACGAATCGCAGCTGGTCGTCGATAGTGAGTTCCTTAAGAGGAACTATGAGGGTCTCATCTGACAGACACTTCTTCAAATTTGACACGTGGAATACGTTGTGAACTCCGCTGAGTTCTTCAGGTAGGTTTAACCTGTAGGCGACTTTGCCAATTTTCTCGGTGACTTCGAATGGTCCGACATAACGCAGATTGAGTTTTCCTCGTTTGCCAAAGCGGACTACACCTTTCCAAGGTGAGACTTTGAGTAGCACTCGATCCCCAACCTGGAGCTCGAGTGGTTTTCTTCCCTTATCAGCATAGCTTTTCTGACGGTCACAAGTTGCCGCCATTCGCTGTCGTATCTGAGCAATTCTCTCGGTGGTATCTACCACAAGCTCTGGGCCAGTGATTTGACTATCACGAACTTCTGCCCAACAGAGAGGTGATCGGCATTTGCGTCCGTACAAAGCCTCAAACGGAGCGGCTTGGATGCTGGTGTGGTAGCTGTTGTTGTACGAAAACTCCACTAGCGGGAGGTGCTTTTCCCAGCCATTACCAAAATCGATTACACATGCCCTAAGCATGTCTTCAAGGGTTTGGATGGTGCGTTCAGATTGCCCATCCGTCTGCGGGTGATAAGCGGTGCTCATATCTAAACGTGAGCCAAAGGACTTGTGCATTGCTTGCCACAGTTCTGTAGTAAAACGCGCGTCACGATCAGAAATGATGGAGGTTGGCACTCCGTGCCTTGATACCACTTCCTTTAGGTAAATGTCTGCAAGAGTAGAAAACTTATCCATTTCTTTGATAGCCAGAAAATGTGCAGACTTGGTCAGTCGATCTACGATCACCCAAATGGTGTCGTTTCCGCGTTGAGATCTAGGCAGGCCGTTCACGAAATCCATGGAAATTTGCCCCCATTTCCATTTCGGGTCTCTGGTTGTTGAAGTAGGCCTGATGGTTTCTGATATTCAGTCTTGACTCTCGCACAAGTCAAGCACTTACTGACGTAGGTTGCTATGTGGGCTTTCATGCCAGGCCACCAATACGTAGTCTTGAGGTCGTGGTACATTTTATCCGAACCTGGATGTACCGAATAACGAGACTTATGTGCTTCATCCATTACAAGCTCGTGTAGGTCTCCATACAGTGGAACCCAGATGCGTCCGTTAACATAGTAGGCACCATCTTCCTTTTGTTCCAGGCACTGCCTTGATCCTCATAAGGATTCAGCTCTGATGTTCTCTGCTTTCAATGTTTCAACCTGAGCATCGCGAATCTGAGCAGGAAGACTAGATTGGATGGTAAGCTGTAACGCACGTACACGCTTAGGTATAGTATCCTTTCGACTGAGGGCGTCGGCCACAACATTGGCCTTGCCTGGATGGTACTTGATCACGCATTCGTAATCATTTAAGAGCTCGACCCATCGGCGTTGTCACATGTTTAACTCCTTTTGCTTGAAGATATGCTCGAGACTCCTGTGATCGGTGTAAATGGTGCACTTGGTACCGTACAGGTAATGTCTCCATATCTTAAGCACGAAAACAACTGCTCCCAGTTCCAAGTCGTGCGTAGTGTAGTTCCTTTCGTGAACCTTAAGTTGGCGTGATGCGTAGGCAATGACCTTGTCACGTTGCATCAATACGCAACCCAGTCCTTGTATGGATGCGTCGCAATAAACCACAAAATCATCTGTGCCTTCAGGCAATGAGAGAATAGGCGCGCTACAAAGTCTATCTTCCAAGTGCTGAAATGCAGACTCCTGTGCATCACCCCAACGATAGGTGACACCCTTCTGAGTCAGTGAAGTGAGAGGTTGCTCAATCCTTGAGTATCCTGCCAAACCCAAGAATTGGCGGATTTCTGTTGGTGTACGGGGTGCAGGCCAGTTCCTGATCGAATCAACCTTGGATGGATCCACATGAATTCCATCCTTGTTTACCACATGGCCTAGAAAGTGGACTTCGCGAAGCCAGGTGTCACATTTCGAAAACTTGGCATACAACTGCTCTTTTCGAAGAAGTTCCAACATAAGTCGTAGATGCTGCTCGTGTTCCTCCTGACTCTTAGAATAGATCGAGATATCGTCAATGAACACAATAACGAGCTTATCCAGGTAAGGTTTGCATACTCGGCTCATGAGATCCATGAAAACCGCTGGTGCATTCGTCAACCCGAAAGGCATGACCAGAAACTCGTAATGGCCGTAGCGAGTTCTGAATGCTGTTTTGGAGACGTCTTCCTCTCGGACTCTCAGCTGATGGTATCCTGATCTCAAATCAATTTTGGAGTAATAGCTCGACCCTTGCAACTGGTCGAATAAGTCATCAATGCGCGGGAGAGGATAACGATTCTTTACGGTCACCCTATTGAGTTCACGGTAGTCGATGCACATTCTGAAGGTACCGTCTTTCTTCCTTACGAATAACACTGAAGCTCCCCAGGGCGAAGAGCTAGGATGAATAAAACCTTTTTCCAAAGTTCTTGTAATTGCTTGGACAGTTCTTCCAGTTCGGTTGGGGCTAAGCGATGAGGTGCTTGAGCTATGGGCGCTGCTCCAGGAGCTAGCTCGATTTGGAATTCGACTCGTCGATGAGGCGGAAGACCAGGTAATTTCTCAGGAAATACCTCAGGAAAATCGCGCACTATAGGAATGTCTTAAATTTTCTTCTCTTCCGTTGATGTGTCAGTAACGAGCGCTAGAATGGCAGTGTGGCCCTTATGCAAACACTTCTGGGCCTTTAAGGAAAGAGATAATGCCTACAACAGCACCACTCTTGTCGCTCTGAATCACCAGAGGTTCTTCACCAGAACGAGGAATGCGGACGATTTTCTCCTTGCAAACAATCTCCGCTTGATGATGAGATAGCCAATCCATCCCAATAACGACGTCGATACTACCAAGTGTGATAGGGATGAGATCGATAGAGAAATTCTGACCAGCTAAGACGAGGTTACAACCTTTAACTATGTGTGTGGCCTCGAGACTTTTACCGTTTGCTAGCTCTACCGTGTGTTTGGCGGTCAAAAGTGTTGGGGTACGCTTAAGCATTTGACTAACTTTTAAGGACACATAACTAGTATCGGCACCCGAATCGAATAAAACAGTAACAAAGAAATCATTTAGAAGAAATTTACCCATCACAACGTTGGGATCGTTCCTTGCGTCAGCCTTACCAATCACGAAGGTGCGGCCTTTGCCGTTATTGTTACCCCCGTTTTTGCCTCCATTGTTGTTCTCATTTCCTTGGTTGTTGTTCTGATTCTGATTCAGCTGAGGACAGTGCCTCTTGAAGTGACCCTCAGCACCGCACTGGAAGCATCCCTTATTACCTTGCTGGTGTTGCTGTTGGTTTTGGGGAGTTTGTGGCCGCTGTTGTCGATTCTGCTTCGCAGGACGTAAGCTTCGGCAATCTTTGGCTTCATGTCCCAACTTGCTACATCTCTGACAACGACCCTTGTTGCACGGCCTGCTGTGGTGCAAACTACATCGATTGCACTTTGGGTGATTTCCCCTGTATCTACCCTGACCTTGGTTTCCAAAAGGCTGCTGACTGGGGTTCCGGTGTTCATATGTCTTTCGCTGCTGGGACTGAGACTGAACTGGAGTAGAACCCTCGCCCGAATTTCCATCCCACTTGCGCTTGTTGTTACTGGGAGCATCAGTAGTAGTAGCGTTAATACGCTTGGGCAGCTTGCCCTCTTCCACCGCCTGATCGGTGAGCTGGTGTGCCAAACGAATGACTTGCTGGATTGTGGGAAGGTTGGCCGTACTTACAGACCCTTGGATTTCCGGGACTAAGCCTCTGAGGTATAGCTTGATTCGCCTAGATATGGGTTGTGACATGTTAGGACATAAGGCAGCCAAGTCGTTGGACTTCTTTGTGTGTGCCTCGATCTCTGATCCTTCCATCTCCAAACCATAATACTCTATCTCAAGTTTTAGTATGTCATCCAAGTGGCAGAACTCTTCCTTAATCCAATCCTTGAAGTCGCTCTAGAGGGTGGCATTTGCGTCTGCCAACCCGAGCATCTGAACCTGTGCGTTCCATCAAGAATACGCTTTCCCTTGCAACATGCCAGTAGCGTACTCCACTCGTTTGTTGGTAGGGCTTTCACTATCTTCGAATGTAAATTCGATTCTTCGGATCCAGTGTAGAAGGCCGATTGTCCCTTCAGTGCCGTCGAAAGTGGGAGGTTTGCATTCAAGGAACGCCTTGAAGGTGCCCATGCGTGTTTGAAGGTGCATAGGTTGACTCCCTGTTTGGGTTGCTAAGGCTTCAGCAATCCGTTCGTTAATCAAGGTCGTCAGCTGACCCTGGGTCATGTCGAGACATCCACTCATGATCTTGATATAGAAGGAACACACGTAAGAAGGTGTCGCAAGGTGCGTAAGTGTGGGATGACAGAAGAGAGTAAGCATACAAGGTTCAAATAGCAGTTATTACACTAGCTAATGCATACTATGATCAAATGTGCTACTAGCAGGTAGGTAATACAAACATAAACCATATTATCTATAATGTCGAGTCTTGCACGTGGAGCGAAGCGTCGTTGTGGATCGTTGAGCACTGTACAGGTTATAGTCTGGTTTTAACAAAAGCTTTTTCCCCGTATTAAAACCAAGTTCACTATAACTAATGGCTCTGATACCAATCTGTCACACCCCCAAAATCCACCATGCGGAGTACCACCGCTTGGAGGCGTGACGTGACCAGGATCAAGCCACCAATCATATTGAACAAGCATGTAAGTAGTTTGTAAAATCCAACACAATACAATTGGTGTCTAAACAAAACATAGTTTAAGTTACAAGCGGAAGCATAAAGTTTATAACCAAATCATAAGTTTAAACGTTTCAAATGTTTAGCATGGTACACAGTTGTCCATGTCCCACAACGACTCTTCCCACTCCGATGCAAGCTCCATAGATACCTAACGACCTGCAAGGCATGTAACAACGAGTCAACAACAAAGTTGAGTGAATTCACAGTTGGTTGTTTAGTTATAGTGTTTTTTTTGGGTAAAGGGTTACCCCGGTGATTCTATTAAAATGCAACCGCAATTAAGTACAAGTAGTGAGGATGTGTTCCACACTAGTTCATATACAGGACATGCCCCATATATGTAAAACAAAACAAAAAACCAAAAACCTATAACACCCCAAAACCTAGTCTACTATACATCATAACAAGACATCTAGTAGACAAAACAATGTAAACCACTAAACAAAACCTCAACCACCATCATCAAAGATAAAGAAGCCACAAAACAGCAGCCCCTTTAGACGAAAAGCAGACAGCCTATCCATTAGAGAACTTGGTAGAAGAGGTGCTTGCCCCTGCTTTCGAAGAAAAAGGATGAGTACCCGATGTCATAAATGCACTAGTTTCATTGTAAACTTCTTCAACCTCCTCCTCATCCGATTCCTGCCTGTCATTTGACGATTTCTTCTCCACTCGACCCACAGTGGTACCTCCCTGATTACCAGTATCATCCTTCAGAATGTCAAACGGGTTAGACGTTGAAACCTGATTCTGCATCGGAACCTTTGAGGACGATTTTGGTTTAGGGTTAACAACTGGCCTGTAAACTAACTTAGTCTTCTGATTTTTCATATGGATGCCTTGGTTGTTCGCTTTCTTCTTCTTGGCACCTACGACCTGAAAATCATCATTTTTCTTCTTCTCAGTATCCCCACTCACATTTACCCGAGGGTTCTTAGAACACGAGCTATCATCATGACCGAAGACACAACAAGATGAACATCTTAAAGGATCCTAATCATACTCAATTTTAACCTCCACCATTGAATGAGTGAGGCCCTCCAAAGATGGGATTGCAACAGTAACACTCTTTTTTAAATCAACCCCTGCCTGAACTTCAATAAGAGCTCTAGCATAGCTGCTTCTTCCCCAAGATTCCTCACACATTGTGGCAGTATACGAATCTAACATCATAGGCACCCCAATCTTAGATGCAAGTAAACTAAGCCCATCCTCAGTAAATGCCGCTAACGGCACATCATGCATCTTGACCCAAACCGGAATAGCTTTTAAATCCTCTTTTTCCAACTTGATAGAGGCCGACCACGCTTTCAAAATGATTGGAACATTTCTTATCATCCACGGACCATCCTCTAACATTTGCTCCATCCCTTCTTTCGTTTTAAACTTAAAAAAGAAGAACCCGTGTGCATTCATCATAATTCTTGACAACCCATATTTTGCCCAATTGTTCTTAGCAAAGAAATCAACCACAGGAAATGCCAGCCGTTTACCCAGAAAATAACCATACAAAGTGTTCGCATACCTGTCGGTGACTTGTTTAACTGAAGATAGTGGAATGACAACGTCAGCTCCGTCAACAGCCTCAATCGATTCCATCACCCTAAAGTTTACCTTAACCTTCTCTTTAGAATCCTTCACAACATTTGCAAAGGATAATTGTTCCGCAGAACCAGAACCTGTTTGTTTCCTCTTATCAGCCGAGAAAGGTGCACCAAACGAACCGGAACTGTTATCAGACTTTGGCATAAAGTTGCTAGAGTAATCCCAAAAATTATCAGACTTTTCGACATCCCGTGTTTCCACACGAACCGGAACTGTTACCTTGGTGAGATCATCGATGATGTTTGAAGACTTAGGGTCATTTTGTGTTCTAATTGTTACATCACGCTTTGGCTGCAATGTGTTCCCTTCAACATCAATAAACCGTGCAGCAATTTCTTCAAACGATAATCGCGGCTTCCCACGAGTATCCTGTTGGTTTCCACCAGAACCGTTAATTTCATCCATACCAATATTTAGAAACCCTAGTTGCCGTCAACAGAGATTCAGCAAAAGGATTGCCGGCTGAAACAAAAGCAGCCGTAACAAACCCTAGCCGAAACCTACAATTGAAATCGATCAAAACCCTAGCCGCCGTGAAGCTGAATTTCGATCAAACCCAACCAGAATCCAATCGGAACGAACAAATCCTAACCAGGCAACTCTCTCCAATAAACAAAAAGAAAAAACGAACATGCAACAAGAATTCCAATCAAGCAATGACCGCAAACAAACAGGAACAAACAAACCCTAATCCAGACGGCGATTGAGAACGAAAAAAAACAGAAACCCTAATTTTAAATCGATCACTACTGGTAACAGAATCTGTACTAGAGATTGGAACTTCAAACTCTAATAGCAAACCTGTTAAACAGAAGATTACGGAGAAGAAATTAGGGTTACATGAGGGACGACAATCGCCAGGCTTGACGGACTATTTCGAGACGCACTTCTGTGAGTTCATGTCCTGTTTAGTTATAGTGTTCGTGAATCATTTGTTCATTTCGTAAACCAAGTATCTTAGTTATCTGTATCGCGGTTTCCCAAACATGTTTGCGATGATTAGTGGCCGGATCGCGGTTTCCAAAACATGTGTGCGATGATTAGTGGCCGTATCGCGGTTTCCCAAACATGTGTGCGAAGATTAGTGGGGGCTTCCCATGTGTCGACTAGTCGTGTTTGTACGTGCCCTTCTTGATCCAAGGACCGTAGCGAGTGTGAGTGTACGTAGGTTTTACGTACGTGCCCTTCAATCCGAGGACGGTGAAAAGTAATTTAATAGTAATGATAGTACGGGTAGTTATTCAATCCCATTCCCAACCCACCGGGAATCCCATGCCTTAGAAGTGTGAACTCACCTCGGTTGCTCGGTTTGACTCTCAAAAGTAGCTAACAGTCAAGGTCGGTCGATCACGTCCTAGTATGATTTACCAGTTAGTCATTTAGTGATTTTTAAATATAGCACAAAGTTCCTACACGTATCTATCACATAGCACGCATTACTTTAATTGTTTATGCCCATATATACTTCCCATCCATTCCCCACTCAAAATCAAACATACGATAATGCACATAACATATATAACATGTTAGATCATTTACAGATAGCATACTCGACATTTAGACACGCGAGTCACAACTTATGTCTTTTCAGCATTTATATTCAAAACCGGCTGTTTTCGGACATTTGAATAAAATGGTTAAATTATTCCAAAAATTCCCAAATTTTTACAGGGTGTCTTAAACGTACCAAAAATTATTGTGTAAAAATGTCGGGGTCCAGTTCGTTATCAGTGATTTATAGAAAATCGTTTACCGATACTGCAATCAGATTTACTACATTCTGATTGCAGTTTACGGAATAATTCGTCTAAAATTCCTCGGAAGTCCATTTGACAAAATTCCAATTCGAGGGTCACAAATACATCAGTGACCAGCTATGGTATGAATTTTAGGGGCTTGTTCAATTCAGGTTTCAAGTTACGACCAAAAACGTACAGCCCATTTTACTGCAGTAAAAATCAGCCTTAGCTGCTGTCACGAAAACAGACGTTTAAAATAGTAAACGACCTCAAAAAAATACGATTCCAGCGCCATTATCTTCGTTTTTCGAAAAGACACGATTTAGGCTTCAGAAATTCCGTGTTTCGATTTGTTAAAGTCTGTTTACAGCCTGTTGAAGGCGGCTGAAAAAAGTACATCAGAATGTTATTTCGCGGTTTAAACGCTACTAAATCGCATCAACGAGTGTCCGAACAATGGATTTAACAAGAAACCAACAATCAAACATCAAGTATGATTTAACCAACCCTCAAACCGACAAGATTTCCGCTTCATGTTTCAGACATAAATAACTTTATGTAACTTTTATAATCTTTACTTTTGTTTAACATCTTTTAATCTTTTTGATCTTTAGTGATTTAAACAACAACACATCATACTACAAGTCATAAATTTGAACAAGATGAACCAAGGCAAAATGAGACTTACTACTAGCCTCTAGCTAGGGATGAAATCTAGTGAAGAAACGTGATGAGAAAAGATGAAGAAAAGCTAGAGACAAGTTCCTTTGAAATCCCCTCAAGTTGCAACCTCCATTGATGGACTTCAAGCTTTGTATGGAATATGTAAATGAAGAAGATGATTGTGTAAAGGTGATGGTGGTGGATTCGGTTGTAGTGAACCGAATAGAGAGAGAGAGGGGTGAAGTGAAATGTGTAATCTTGAGAGAATGATGGAAATCCTAAGAACCATACCCTTTATGATTACCTTGCATCCTTTAGATACTTACACAAGCAAGAAATTACATAAACAATTAGATATAATCTTATGAAAGATGTAGAGCATGGGAGTAGTGATATGGTGGGTCCATCAAGAACCAAGAATTCGGTTGGGGGGGGGGGGTCTTAATGTAAAATTGTGACTAATATGGTGAATGGATAGTTAGATTGTAAATAATTGATGTTATAAGTTAGTCATGGGGTTTTTAGTGGGTATTATGGCAAACGGGGATCACGACTAGCCACAAATAGTAAAACAATGTCCATGACAAAAATTTAGTGTTCCGGGTAATGTCCGGTTGTACGGTCAGATACTGTTCCGTTAAATTGTTTAATTGTTCCGTAAGGCGTCTTATATATATATTTTCGTAACACGGTTAATTCCTAACACTCAAGAAAATATACCGGGCTATTCAGTAACTTTTCTGTATACTTCTAGTATGTTAACACGCACATGTAAGTATAACACAGAAATCAGAGAGCAATTAAATGATTCAGCACAGTCATCAAGCACTTTCATTATCACTAATTAATTGTACGGAATACATGTAAATTGAGGGTTGTCACACCATATGGGTAGTTGTTGATCGTCTTACTAAGCCAGCGCATTTCTTGCCAATCCGTGAGGATTTTTCTGCTGACAAACTTGCTAAAATCTATGTGGATGAAATTGTAGCTCGACATGGTGTTCCTTTGAACATCATTTCTGACAGAGATGCTCATTTCACTTCTCATTTTTGGAGAACCATGCAATCTGCTATGGGGACCCAACTTAATCTGAGCACAGCTTATCATCCGCAAACGGATGGTCAATCTGAAAGAACAATCCAGACTCTGGAAGATATGCTTAGAGCTTGTGTGATCGATTTTGGTGGTAGTTGGGATTCACATCTTCCGTTGATTGAATTCTCCTACAACAACAGTTATCACTCCAGCATCAACATGGCTCATTTCGAGGCTTTCTATGGTCGAAAATGTCGTTCACCAGTCTGCTGGAATGAGATCGGTGAGGCTCAGCTTACTGGACCTGCCCTCATTTTAGAGACAACTGATAAGATTAAGAAAGTTCGTGATAACCTTCAGACAACTAGAAGCCGTCAAAAGAGTTATGCGGACCCAAAACGCAAGCCCTTGGATTTTCAAGTCGGTGATCGTGTATTACTTAAGGTCTCACCTTGGAAAGGTGTGATCAGATTTGGAAAGAAAGGAAAACTTGCACCTAGATACGTTGGACCATTCAAGATCGTCGAAAGAATCGGTAAGGTAGCCTACAGACTTGAGTTACCTCCTGAACTTGGAAATGTTCATCCAACCTTTCACGTGTCCAATCTCAAGAGGTGTTTAGCTGATGAGAACCTCCACATACCGCTTGACGAAATTCGTGTTGATAAAACACTGAAATTTGTTGAGAAGCCAGTGGAAATCATGGAACGTGAAGTCAAGTGGCTTAAGCGCAAGCGCATTCCATTGGTCAAAGTTCACTGGGAATCTAAACGTGGACCTGAGTTTACTTGGGAACGCGAAGATCAAATGAAGGCGAAGTATCTACACCTATTCCCACGAGTTTCCTCTAAATAAATTTCGGGACGAAATTTCCACACGTAGGGGAGACTGTAATATCTGTGCTTGTAATCATTATGAACAGTTCAATTATCAATAAAACAATGTTATTTGATTCCAATGTTTGTTTGTTTATGTTTTACATTTTTTCATGTTTTGACTTTTGTTCAATTTCAAACTCTATATCGCTTTCTGGAGAATTATACGCAAACTGGTGCGTAAACGTAATCAGTTTAACGCGAAAAATACTCCGGAACATCAACATATACTTAACATACCTTAAATAACCTTTACATAACTTAGAAATAAGTTTTGAAGGCTTTGGTATGGCAAAAACAAGTTAATTCGCCTATAGGGACTAAATTTGACAAACTGCGAAAGTATGCCAATTTGAACTGTAATGAACATTCCGTAAGATGATCATAAGTTAAACACACCCTAAATATCCTTTACATAGCTTAGAAATAGGCTTTGAGGGGTTCGGTGTGCTAAAATAAACTTTTGGGTCATTCAGGGACTAAAAGCGTCAAAAAGTGCATAAGTTTGCATTTTCGCGCATAACTTATGTTCTGAATACATCCGGACATCCAAAAATTTATATAAGCACTAAAATATATTATTTTAGTGTTTGGCATAAGAAAAATCCATTCGTCACGCAATTTGGATCATTTTTCGCGCTTATGCGCATTCCGTCGTAATTAGGCGAACATCGCGATCGTACGACCAAACGAACCAACATCCGGCATATTTTTGAGCATGTTTCATGTCCAAAATGTTTAGGCATCATTTTAGGGCCTTAAAGTTGGCTTAACGGGCCTTAAACATGTCGGAAATGGCCTTAAACACCAACAGGGACCTAAACTGTCAATTCAGCAAAGTTGTTTCTGATCAGAAGGACCACGCGGCCCGCGTAAGCCCTGGGTGATCCTTTACGTGGCCCGTGTCAGCTTCCCAGATCAGAATAATTAGTTTTAACAGCAGATTACAGCTGTTAACCACTCAAAACTCACCCACACTTGCCCTTTCAGTTCATGAGGGGCCATTTTGAGTCACCACAAGGTTGCAACAAGTGTAGGGATAAGATCAAAGCACGTTATTCGATAAACGATCCTAACGGTTCAACCACATCTATAAATACCCACCTCCATTCTTTCCAAAACCCACAAATCTGATCTAAAAGCTCTAAGTTGAAGCCATTGCTTCATACCTGAGCTATTCAATCAAGATTTAATAGCGGGGACCCTTTGTAAGTGTTCCTTCGTTCTTTTATCGCTTTTTGAGTCCGAAAGTCAAACTACGTTTGACTTTCTGCGTTGACCAGTTTATGGTCAACACGAAGTTCGTTTGAACTTCATAACATGAGTGTAATAACGATGGTTATAGTCCCTAGTGACTATACCTACTGATTACCACGTTATCTAGGCTCAGTGACGAGTCGTAGTTTCGGCCAAAATGCGTGTTATTGCGTATTTTGTAACCTAACTACTCTTAGGTATCAAAACCGTTTATTTTGATACCAAACCTGTTTTCTAAACTTAGTTAAGCATGTTTTAACATGCTTAGCTCGTCACTTTTAGTTTAGTGCTTATATAGGGTCGTAAGGTAAGCGATCTAAACAATCGCTTATACTTTCGAACCCGACCCGTTTGGTCGATCATTAGGATCCGACCAAACACATTAGGTGACCATAGTATATAGGGAATAACCTTCCGAAGTTATACCTTATGGTCACGACGTTTAGTTAGTGGTATGATAGGTAGTTTATATGCCTTAGGTAAATTACCAAAATGCCCTTTTTACGCCAAAATTCATATTAAGCATATGTAACATAACTTTTGATATCTAAACTGATTTGGTAACAATATTAGACATGTTAAGGCATATATTTTACTTATCATAGGACTAGTTAGGCATTCCGAACGTGTTCCACGCAAACGACGCGTTAAAGGAGCATAAGCTACCTAAACGGGTCGTAATGGGTCGTAAGCACTTAGGTTAGGTTTCATTTTAGTATGTAGGCTTTGTTAAACCATATTACATGAGTTCTCATACTCATTTGGTTTACAAGCCCCCATTCTATCCGATCTTCCTAATTAGGTCCGGTATATTAACATAGTTACCTATATTAGGTGCCGTTTGATATCCGTGATCTCTAGCATTGTTTGGTTGTTACTCAAGGACTACTAAGCAATCTCAAGTGAGTACATAGACCCCTCTTTTACTGTTTTCCAAACTGTTTTGGGGTGAAACACATGTGCCTACTTGTTACTTTCGTGCTTTCCTGTTTTCACATCATATACTTGTTATGCTCATTAGTACACTATTAGTACATGATTTACATTACATTTCATGCTATGTATGTCCATTGTGTGCATACTTAGTACATCGTTTTACATTACATTTCATGCTATGTATGTCCATTGTGTGCATACTTAGTACATTGTTTTACATTACATTTTTGCTATGTATGTTGACTGATAACATGCCAGCACATTGATTTACATGACTTTTCTGCTTTGTATGTTAACTTAGCATACTTAGTACATTGTTTTCATATAACATGTTTACATTTGCTATAACATTTGGTTTGCACAAACGGGACTTATATAGGTTCATTAACATTAGCTACGCCGCTCGGTAGTAAGTAATGGTACCATAGGACTTGACAAATCCCATTCCTGACATCCCGGGTTTGTTTGGATGTAAGGAATGACTGAATCCGAAAACATTTCTTTTGATAACCTTGACTAAAAGGGTTATCCGATTGTCTCAAGGCTTGAATGTATGCGTTAACTTACCACATAAGTGTTTGTATCAATGTAACATGCATTACTTTGCAAAACATAACTTTTTGATATATTCAAAATATGTTGTTTTGTACATTCTTACATTTGGTTTATATAACAACACATTACTTACCAGACATACATTTGCTACACCTTACTTGACTACATTTGGACTACTAACATTTGATATGATTTATACAAGGACTTTTGACAATTGGTTTAAACATAAACTTTATACATTGGTGGTTTGTTTAAGTGACTTAAGTAACGAGATGTGAGTAATATGATACAAGCATGGTGGATACGCCGCTGGTACTTCCTATATATAAGTGTTTGTATTATATTACATATCATAGCATTATTTAAATCATTCAATTTGGACTTATACATTTTACACAAGTAACACGATTCTCACAAGACTTTGGTTTACAAACAATTTACTTTATACAACTCATTTTACTTGGTTATTCATTTAACCATACATTATTCTTTTATTTATACATATCATTTGATCTTATTGCTTTTTAAATAATTTATAAAACAAAACAATTTACAAGGTTCATGACTGACTTTTGCTAAACAACTTTTTCTAAACTTATAAGTCATGAATCCTATTTTCACAAAACCTATGTATCTCACAGGCATTTTTATGCTGACGTACCTATTTTCACATGTGTTTTCAGGAGCTTTTGCTTAGGATGATGACCGTGACACTAGGGCGGACCTGCACCTTAGAGGCTTAAAATGAAGATAGACTTAGTTTAATTATGTTATGTACTCTTTGTTTCATATTAAAGACAATGTTACTCTCTTGTTGATAAATAAAATGTAACTTTAATTTCCATGGTTGTGAAACAATTAATTCTGTTACAACACTCCCCGACGTTTCTGCCACGTTTTGTTGTCCTACGTGGTCGGGGTGTGACAATTTATACCTTGTCGGGCGATGCACTCTTGTGTTGGACATTCTGACATATTTTAAAACACAAATATTAAACATTACATTTTTAAAAGTCACGACACAACCACATAAGTTAAGTTGTTTTGATCCTCGCGGATCTTATTACAAAAGCCCCAGATAGTTTAAAAGTTGTCCAACATAATTAAACATAACAACATGCATCATCAAACACAAGATACGCCATGATTTCCCGAAGCCGAATTCAAGTACCTATAGAACACGTTAAAAATCAATTGTCAACACAAAGGAAGGTGAGTTCACTTATTCGTTTACTAACAGATTTTATTCCGAGGAAAACTTTCTGTTTAGGTGTTTATTTAAAAACATCCATTGAATTCTTAGAAAGTCCATTTTACTTTCTAATTAAAAATTCTCGGGCCTTCCGCCGGTTCATCGATCCGACAACTGTAATATATATTGCCCAGGTTTTGTATATTAAATTATAGCGTCAATTTTCAGACTCGTATGTTAGCTAGACGATACGAACTATATATTAACCATGTAGGGATAATCAATGCTAGACAATAAACATAATATTAATTCGTCGTTTGACATTGACACGGGGCGACCGGTCACGATGGGGTTGTCAACCCGATAGATCTACCAACAATTCATCACGTACAATACTTAACTGATTAAACGACATCATGGGCGCATGGTTCTTTCTCGAAGAACAATATGATGTCTGCCTAACGTACAATATATATATATATCCAACTAATATGACAATTTAATACACGTAGTTGCACAAATCCCCTGAATTTCCATCACTCGAGACCCAGGCCGGCATCCGTACCAACTTTACGGTCTGTTTCGCCTCGGAAACACCGTACCATCCCAATGTCCAACATTTATTCATCAAAAACGTTTTACGTCGAAACATGTAACTTATCAAACCTCATATATTTTCAGCGAAAATATATATATATTATATATTAAAAGGTTTGTTTTATTTCGAAAACATTATTAAACCCTTTTAACGACGTGTTCACCCCCAAAACATGTACAAAGCAGTAAAAAGAGGGGTTTAGTGACACTCACATTTGGGTGCGTGTTTTAATACTACAATCCCAGAGATTGATTTTTATATATGTCCTAATATAGGAACAATTCTAAATCAATATATATTTAACACAAAAATCCTAAGTTTCTCCGTTTGTTAGAATTATCACATAACTTTGAGATTTTCTCAAAAAATTGTCATTTTTTATTATGTTGGCACGTTAATATATATATATAAGTCCATATACATATACATATATATATATATATATATATATATATTTTATGATTTTTGCGACTTGAACGATTTTATTGGTGACCATTATTGTGTAAATCCGTTAACTCTCCCGTTTACACGCAATATACCTACGATTTGCGCCTCGTAATATATGTACATAAACGTTCATATAATTTAACACCGAAACACGCGAAATATTACTAACTTATCTATTTTGTCATATTTAAAACAAATACACACATAAAATATCATACATGTATCAAATTTCATGCTCGACAAACAAGTTGCACATCTAACGCAATTTTACCGTTTCTACCGCACAAAACGTACATGCACACATTTTTTTTGGGTAAAGGGTTACCCCGGTTAAATTTCATTCATAACCAAAAATAATACAAGTGAGGAATATAGCACACCTCAATTCTCTAGAATGACATGCCATTGCTAGAGTAACTCAACAAAACAAATTGAAAAATCTAACACGCAAACCGCAAAACAAGCCACAATTGGCAAAACATGAACCCACACGGTCCCCTCCAAAACCGCTAACAAGAATCAACCACATTCATCTTGATCCATCAGTAAGTCACGAGGAAGACTCCATTCGCTCAACACTTTAATCACGTTACTTGTTTTCTTAAACTTCATTGTGTGTAATTTCATTCTAATCGTCATGAGAATTACCTCTATCAATTGAGTTGCATTCCTTTTCTTTGTCGAGAACAATCTATTATTTCGTTCTTGCCAAATGAAATAAGCCGACGCCGCCACCACTAGCTTACCAATGATGTGATATGCCCGTTTTGACTCCGCATGATGCATTAGATAATCCATAATCTCGCTCCACTTTTTCCCTATAGTTTCCATACCCGATTTCTCCCGAACTCCATACCATATTTGAGATGCGAAATCGCATTCAAAAAATAAATGATCATGAGAGTCCGGTCCCGATGTACATAACGAACAACACAAAAGGTTATAATTAGCATTACCCGACGATCGCCATTTGCACATAATATCTTGAGTCTTTAGTTTCTTGCAGACTATAAGCCACATCAGAAAAGAGTGTCTAGGGATAGCCTGAGGAAACCACACAATACGCTCCCAAGCTACCTTATCTTGAATAAGCCGAATATCGTTCCACACTCCGTATGTGCTATACTCCATGTCTTGACCATCTCTAGATCGCCAAATGGTCCTATCTTGCACATGAGGCTCTACCGTTACATTAGAAAGCTGTTGCAAAATCGGAAATCTACTCACCCACGAGTTGGGCCAAACCCAAACGCCATTATGATTCACATCCGCAACCTTAGCCCGCATATCGCAACCCGCATTAGCTATCATTCTTGGTGTAATAAAGCGATTCAAAGGACATACGGTATCCCATGTATCAAACCAAACTCTAGTATTCTCTCCATTACCCAGCTTAATCCAAATGTGTTGGCGTATGATTGTTCTCAATTGAAGCATCTTCCGCCAACCCCATGTAATATTGCTCCGAATCGGCACATCCCAGAAGCTTCTATCCCGGATGCGATACGAATGCACCCATTTAACCCATAAGGATTCCCTATGTGTCAAGAGACTCCAAATATGAACAACCATAAGCGCGTTATTCGTATCAGAGATTTTCCGGATCCCCAAACCACCTTCTTCTTTAGGAAGACACACTCAACTCCACTTTACTTTAGCCTTTCCCTTTATGCTATTACCTTGTGTCCAAAGAAATCTTCGCATTTTATCTTCAAGGTCATGAATAATTCTCTTTGGTAATATAAAGACGGAAGACCAATACACATGCATAGATGATAAGACAGATCTAATGAGCTGAAGACGACCAGCAAAAGACAAACTCTTTGCTTTCCAATCCATGATTCGAGACTCCAGATTATCAACGAGCTTTTTACAGTCAGAATAAGTCAATCTTGACGATATGAGCGGAACACCAAGATACCTAACCGTAAGGACACCTTCATCAAACTGTATGATACTTCGGATTTGATCTTTAACACAATTCGGAACACCTCCAAAAAACACAGTGCTCTTCGTCATGCTAGGAACCAATCCAGACATATTCTTGAAAAGATTCAATGAATCTAGAATAAAAGCAGCTGAAAGAGGATCACCACGAGCAAATAAGAATAAGTCATCTGCAAAACATAAGTTAATAATCCTTTGCTCTTCACATTTATGATGAAATTTAAAATCAGCAGTATCATCAACTCGCTTTTGAAGAATCAATGTAAGAACCTCCATTACCAACGTGAAAAGATAAGGAGACATAGGATCTCCCTGGCGTAATCCCCGCTTTCCCTTAAAATAACCATGAAGATTCCCGTTAATGGACAGAGAAAACGTCGTAGAAGTAACACACGCCATAACCCATTTGATCATCTTTTGGTGAAACCCAAAACCATGTAAAATAGTATCCAAGAAACCCCAATCAACTGTATCATATGCCATCTGAATATCAACTTTAAAAGCACATCTCGGAGGGCCATGATTATGATGATAGTTGTGCATTAATTCCTGGGTTAGGAGGATATTATCAGAAATCTTCCTACCCGGGATAAATGCTGACTGATTTATGTTAACAATATATCCTAGGCCCTCTTTGATACGATTAGTGATAATCTTGCTTATACACTTGTAAAGAGTGTTACAGCAAGATATAGGCCTATAATCCGTTACTGAGTCTGGAGTCTTCACCTTTGGAACAAGAGAAATTACCGTATGATTTAGCTGATTCAGAAGCTTACCATTTTGAAAAAAATTCTCAAATCGCTAAACAGACATCCTTTCCAATAACATCCCACGCTTTTTTAAAGAAAACAGAGGTATACCCATCCGGTCCCGGAGCTTTATTCCCAACAATTGAGAACATAGCATCTTTTATCTCATCATCAGTCACTAAACGGATCATGTTATTCGCTTTCATCAAGGATAACTTATTCCGAAAGATATCCATATTTGGCCTACAAACAATCTGGCCGACACTCCCAAAAAATTTCGAATAATGGTTAACCAAAGCTAAAACCGCTGCCCCCCCCCTTCATGTAAGATTCCATCAGTATCATGAATTAAAAGAATCCGGCTTCTGTGGTTTTTAGCTTTCACAACGTTATGGAAATATTTGGTGTTCGAATCCCCAAGAGTTAACCAATCAACTTTTGATTTTTGTTGTAAAAACACAGCTTCATCATGAATTGCATCTTTATACTTTTTAAGAAGAGAACTATGCTTTGCTAACACATCCTCATTTGCCATAACCTGATCCATAAGGAGCTGACATTCATCCAGATCCTTCCTCGCCTTCTTCACATTCTCATGCAGATTTCCTTGTTTAAAGAATAGTTTTCGTAAGGGGGTTTTAAGTAACTTAAGCTTCATAACCACTTAGTACATACGAAAACCTGTAATCTCTTTATTCCAGATCTGATTAATAGCTTCCAGAAATCCATGCTTTTCAGCTATTAAATTAACGAATTTAAACGGCCTTGGTTTATCTCAGGCAACACCCGGCAACTTCAATATACAGGGAGCATGGTCCGATACCCGAAAAGGATGAAAGTAAGCTCCCGCGTTCGGAAAATCAGCAACCAAATTTATATTGCACATAATTCGGTCCAATTTTTTAAAAATAATACCTCCTCTTTGCTGATTATTCGTCCATGTGTAGTGTAACCCTGTGCTATTAACATCAAACACCTCAATGGAATTTACACACTCTCTAAATTCGCGAGTACCAATGCTATAGCTGGATGAACCTGTACTCAAATCATCGTGAAATAAGGAGGCATTGAAGTCCCCCATAATTACCCACGGCTTGTCTTTCATAATAGAGCTATGAGCACACAAATTGTTCCATAAATCCCTTCTATTTTTATAATTGTTTTCCGCATAAACAAACGAGCAAAATAAGGATTTCCTATCGAGTTTAAACATCACTTGAGTATGAATGACCTGGTCGGTTTGCGAGAGGACCATAACATCAACCATATTCGGATCCCACCCAAGCATGATCCGAGTACCTTTAACACAACAACTAGCATTCGAATTCCAAAGCCACGAGCTGAAGACTTTTTGACAGACCTTTGATACCTTTGACATATCAACATGAGTTTCCATGATTGCACACACCTGAACATGATTATCCAAAACTACCTGACGAACCTCCTTCTGTTTAAGGGGGCGGTTCAACCCCCTGATATTCCACGAAGCCACACTACCCATTAACACCCATTGAACCGGGTGTGCTTGCACCCTCAGATTGGATCTTGTTCTCCATATATTTTGGAATATCAGCTAGAAGATTATCAACATCAGTGTCATCGTTCCTCACCTCATCCGTGTTATGGTTCATTCCTTTTGATTGCACTTTTTCTCTTAAAACAGCTCCTCCCCCCTTTCATCATCCATATTACTCGTATCCTCGCCTAAAACATCAAATGGATTTGAAGTTTCAATTTTTCCCGGGTTCTGGCCTTCACTACCCGGATTTGACTTGGGTTTTACCACCGGCCTATACATAAACTTATGCTTCTGATTCTTTACATTCACACCTTGAAAATTCTGTTTTTTGTTTTCAAGACATTCTCCTGAAAGTTTTCATTGTGTTTGCTATTACCATCATTCCTAACCTGAACAGATTTCTTTGGACATGAATTATCATTATGGCCGAACACACAACACAACGAGCATCTCATAGGTTCCCAATCATAATAAACTTTTACCTCCACTTTTGCATGACCATTCCCATCCAAGTTTGGAATAGCAACCTTAATACATGCACACATGCATAGTTTAAATTTCCCATTATCAAATTAAAACTTAACATATTATAACATTTACATGTTTAAATTACTTAACACATTTTGTCACATAAGGTTCACTCAACATTTACCCATACTAGTGTTCATCGAAAATGCGTATTTTAGTGATTCGGTAACGTTTTTGGGTGTCGGAAGTCACGTATAACCAACCAAACACCAAGTAAACTTAAAATTAGTTAAAATACTTGATTTTAAACTAAAAACATCAGTTTATTTACTGATCTAAATCAGTTTTACAAAAATCACTCGAAAAGCCGATTTTTGACCGTTTTAACGCATAGTTTTGCATTAAACGTTACCATAACCATCCCAACTCGAAACGACTTGATATTATAACACAATACATGTTATTCACTGATTAAAATAGTGGTTATAATCAGATTAGTGCAGTTTTTGTGTAAGTCACATAAATCATGCGATTTCACGTATTTTACAACTTTTAGTGCACCAAGTACAACATGCAAAGCTAGCAAACAATATGACAAAGTTATATATCATTAAACATTTCAAAATACTCTTATTTTAGTGTTTATATTCTGGTTAGATCTGATTTTTATGAAATTATAAACATATGATCATTTCATGCCTTCACGTCATCATGTAAATTCACATATGTGCATCTAATGCACTCACACATTATCATCATCATCACTCAAGATCTAATCATGCTAAAAACTTCACTTAACATAATATTCATACAAATATTACACCCAACACAATAATCTTTCAAATCATTCATGTTCACTCATGCTTAGATCTTTCACTTTTATAAAAAAAATTTCACATGCATGCGTACATATATACACATATACACACACATACACACGAAATTTATACACACATATATATTCAAAATTTCACTTTTCAACACATCACTCTCAAATTTTAGATCTTTTAGAACCTTCTTGCATAATATCTAAAAATCCCTTTAATCATCATATTTTTCAAGAAAGCAAATAATCAAGAACTTTTTCATCAAAAATCAAAATATAACTTATACATATGTATATACATACAATCGGCCATATACACATACATGCACTCTCATTTTTATTTTATTCAAAACTTATTTGTTTGTTAGTTTCAAGTTAATGTTTAGATTCAAGAATCAAGAGAAACCTTTTACTAACTTCTTTATCAATACGAATCAAGAACAATGTTTAGTGAAATATGTTATTATACCTTCAAGGATTTGGATGGGTTTTTACTAAAAGATGATGTTATAAGGCTTGATTTTGCTTGATACTTGCTTGAAATCACTTCCAAACCTTCTCACAAGCTTCAAATCATCATGTAAAGACCTTAATTCTTCATGATTTGGATTGATAAATGAAATGTTGGTGTGTTATGGGGGGTGTTCGGCCGAGAATATGCAAGAGAGAGAGAGAGAGAGAGAGAGAGGATGAAGTTTTGAATTTGTTCTTGGAATGTGGAGGTTTATGGAGACATGCACTAGCTTAATCATCACACCAATCTCTATGTTTGGACATGTGTCCATGACACAACAATCAAGAGCATGTGTGCTACCCACAATGCCGCCCCCTATCCGTCTCTCACGACATATATATATATACACAAATCATATGTAAATTAGCTCAAAACAGGTATTTTACTAATTACCGGGTATTTTATCTAGTGTTTTAATCCCGTTTTAGTGCGTTTTAAATTATTTTTATCATTCAATAAAAATAATCACTCAAAATTATTATTGAATTAATTACCAGTTGCCTTGACTGGCTGTGTTGACAGTATTTTGTTTAATTCACGCAGTATCGCACGGTACGCGCTCAAACTCGAAAAATAGACTTTCTTAGCGTTTTAAATTATTTTTCCTCACAGATATGATTAAAATTATTATTCTAATCATCACAGACTATTTTTAGGATTTTAACACTGATCGAGTGGTTACCGATGTTCGTTTCGCATTTTAAACGTTACGCGATAAGCGTTAGTTTTATCGTTGCCAATATAATTTTTATACACATCTAAATTTACCAACACATCAAATATCATATATTAACATCACTTTTAGTCGCAAATAGTCATGTTACATGTCTAATACACAGATTACTATTCTCCGATACGGCCTGAGAGGCCGGGTGTTACAGTCTCCCCCTGTTTAGGGAATTTCGTCCCCGAAATTCTACTTCACAGGTTTCGTTTTCGCACTCGGTGGGAAGAGGTGAGGATATTTCTGTTTCATTTGGTCTTGTTGCTCCGAGGTGAACTCGGGTCCGCGCTTAGAATTCCAACGGACCTTGACCAAGTCAATCTTACTCCTCCCGAGTTTCTGGGTTTTCCGATCCAGAACCTCCACTGGTTCTTCGATAAATCTCAGTTTATCGTCCACTCGAACCTCTCCAGGTGGTATAATTAGTGTCTCATCAGACAAACACTTTTTCAGGTTGGAGACATGAAATACATCATGGACTCTAATCAACTCCTGTTGTAACTTGAGCCTATACGTAACTGGTCCAACTCGAGAGACGACTTCGAAGGGACCTATATAGCACGGGCTCAACTTTCCCCCTTTTCCAAACCTCACTACACCCTTCCATGGTGATACCTTCAGCATAACTCTATCACCAATTTGAAACTCCAGCGGTTTCCTTCGGTTATCTGCATAACTCTTCTGTCGATCCGCGGCAGCCTTTAACCTATTCTTGATCTGGACAACCTTGTCCATGGTCTCCTGAATAATCTCGGGTCCGGTCAAATGCTTCTCGCCGACTTCAGCCCAACAGAGCGGTGATCAACACTTCCTTCCATACATGGCTTCAAACGGAGCGACTTTTATGCTGGCGTGGTAACTATTGTTGTAAGAAAACTCTGCCAAGGGCAAATGAGTATCCCAACTTCCACCAAAATCAATGGCACATGCTCTCAACATATCTCTAATGTCTAAATGGTCCTTTTGCTCTGACCATCTGTTTGAGGATGATATGCAGTACTGATATCCAAACGAGAATCCAGCGATTTCTGGAGAGATCGCCAAAATCTGGAGTCAAATTGTCTGTCTCTATCCGAAATGATTGACACATGTACTCCATGACGGGCTACAATCTCGTTAAGGTAAAGCTGCGATATCTTTTCCGTATTGTCTATTTCCTTAAGTGCCAGAAAATGAGCAGACTTTGTCAATCGATCCACAATTACCCAGATCATATTGTGTCCACGCGACGTACGGGTAACTTGGTGATAAAGTCCATCGTAAGATGTTCCCATTTCCACTTAGGAATCTCTGGTTGCTGCAGAAGCCCATACGGCTTCTGGTGCTCAGCCTTGACCCTAGAGCATGTTAGGCATTTACTCATGTAGGCCGCAATGTCTCTCTTCATCTTCGGCCACCAGTAAAACTCCTTAATGTCCTGATACATCTTGGTAGATCCCGGGTGAATGGAATACTTGGATTTATGAGCTTCGTCCATAACCAATTCACGGAGGTTACCTTTAAGCGGAACCCAGACTCGGTTCATGAAGTACATTACTTCATCTGCTTTCGATGTTAGTTTACATTCTAAGCCCTTCAAACCTTCACTTCTCAAATCATCATCCTTCAAAGCTTCATGCTGTGCATCACGAATTCGATCGGTCAAACGTTTTTATGGTCAAACCCAAAGCACGTACACGTAGAGGATTTTCCCGTTCCTTCCTACTGAGCACATCTGCAACAACGTTTGCTTTCCCCGGGTGATAATGGATATCACATTCATAATCATTGAGTAAATCCACCCAACGTCTTTGTCGCATATTGAGCTCCTTCTGATCGAAGATGTGCTGGAGGCTCTTATTTTTTTTGGAGGCTCTTATGGTCCGTGTAAATCATACACTTCGTGCCATACAAGTAGTGTCTCCAAATCTTCAAAGCAAACACAACAGCTCCAAGCTCCAAATCATGTGTTGTGTAATTCTTCTCATGCACTTTCAATTTTCTGGACGCATAAGCTATCACTTTGTCTCTTTGCATTAAAACGCATCCAAGACCCAAACGTGAGGCATCACAGTAAACAATGAAATCATTACTTCCCTCAGGAAGGGAAAGAATAGGTGCACTGCAGAGCTTTTCCTTCAATGATTGAAAAGCTTTCTCCTGCTTCTCTATCCAGTCAAACTTCCTCTCCTTCTGGGTTAATAGCGTCAATGGCTGCGCTATTCTGGAGAAGTTCTCAATGAACCTCCGATAATACCCAGCAAGCCCTAAGAATTATCGCACCTCTGACGGAGTCTTTGGCGCTTCCCAATTCTTTATTGCTTCGATCTTAGACGGATCTACATGTATACCTTTCTCATTTATGACATGTCCGAGAAAATAAACTTCTCGAATCCAAAACTCACATTTGGAGAACTTGGCATACAACTTCTCTTCCTTCAGCAACTCCAAAATTAACCTCAAATGATGATCATGATCTTCTTTGGTTCGTGAATAAATAAGTATATCTTCGATGAATACTATCACGAATTTGTCCAAGTAAGGTTTGCATACCCTGTTCATGAGATCCATGAACACAGCTGGCGCATTTGTTAAACCAAAGGGCATAACAAGAAACTCATAATGGTCGTATCGTGTTCGAAAGGCTGTCTTTGGAATGTCTTCGTTAGCAACCTTCAACTGATGATAACCTGAACACAGATCTATCTTCGAGTAATAGCTGGATCCCTGAAGCTGGTCAAACAGATCATCAATCCTCGGTAATGGATACTGATTCTTGATAGTTAACTTGTTCAGCTCCCCGTAATCTATACACATCCTGAAGGATCCATCCTTCTTCTTCACGAACATAACAGGCGCACCCCAAGGCGAATAACTCGGTCGAATGAAACCTTTGTCTAGTAGCTCTTGAAGCTGGTTCGACACCTCTTTCATTTCCGATGGTGCTAATCTATAGGGAGATTTTGCAATTGGTGCAACACCAGGTACTAAATCGATTCGGAACTCGATCTGTCTCGCAGGGGGTAATCCAGGTAAGTCTTCAGGAAAAACTTCTGGATAATCACGAACAATAGGAATCTCCTCGATCTTCCTACATTCGGCCTTTGTATCCATCACGTTAACTAAGAACGCAGGATACCCCTTCCGCAACATCTTGAGCATCTTCATACTGCTGACAACACTCGACACACCACCAGGACGAGGTATCCGCACTTGCTTCCTCGAGCAAATAATCTCCGCTTTATTCTTGGACAACCAATCCATTCCTACAATTACATCGAAGCTTCCCAGCTCCACTGGTAGTAAATCGATACTAAATTTATGATCGCCTAACAGAATACTACAGTCGCGTACAACTTCGCTAGTCTCTATCAGTTTACCATTTGCTAGTTCTATCGAGTACTTCTTATTTAGCTTACTTGTAGGTGAACACAGGAATGGTTCAAAGTTTTTCGAAACAAAACTCAAGCCAGCTCCAGTATCAAAAAGTATGAACGCAGAATGGTTATTGATCATAAACATACCAGTGACAATAACAGGATCATCACGTGCCTTCCCAGCGTTTAGCTCGAACGCTCTACCTCTGGCATTCTAACCTCCCGCCTTAGGACAATCTTTCTTGAAATGTCCTTGTTCCCCACACTGGAAACATCCTTCGAGCCTCGATCCTTCCACAGTACACTTAGCATAGCATTCCCTGGTAATATGCCCAGTTCGTCCGCATCGATTGCATTTCATCTGTCCATCCTCACGAGTCTTTCTCTCAGGTCCGCCTCGGCTATCTCTGGTGCCATCCTTTCTAGTACCACTGGAATTTGCTGCATATGCCTTCTTCGAACTGCATTTCCTGTCGCGCTTCTCTTCAGTCTCCTTCCTCGAGCTCTCAGACTTGCGCTTCTTCGTAACTTCTGTCTTAGACTCAGAATTCCCCGACCGTTCAGATTTCACATTTGCTTTGGCCTTGCCCAATGACTTCCCGGCTTCCTCCTTTTTATCAAGACTACCTTTGCGAGCGGCGTCATCGGCTAATGATTTTGCCAATGTAGTGGCATCTAGATAGGTGGTAGGTTTCGCGGATGTAACCATACTGTGAATTCGTGGCGACAATCCCTAGATATACCTTTCTACCTTTACATATACAGGAGTAACCATTCGTGGAACTAACCTTGCCAAGTCGTTAAAATGAAAAGTGTAAGCTCTGACATCCAGACCTTCCATGGTTAGATTCCAGAAGTCTGTCTCGATTTTCTGAATTTCACTGCGCGGGCAGTACTCTTTCAGAAGCATCTCTATAAGTGCGTTCCAGGTCAGACCGTAGGCAGCGTCTTCACCTAAAATTTGAACTTACGAGTTCCACCAAGACAACGCTTCATCAAGAAAGGAGCAAGAAGCATATCTCACCCGTTGATCAGCAGCACAACCACTGATTGCCATGACAAATTCCATCTTCTCAATCCATCGGGTGATATCTAAGGGTCCTTCAGCACCGGTAAATGATTGTGGGTTACAGCCCTGGAATGTTTTATATGTACATCTGTGCACTGTTCAATAATGTTAATAAAATTCAGGAATTCGTTCCAATGATAGTATAACACATGAACTACTAAAACTTTCCGATCACATTTTACCTGGAGGATTTCCATTATGTGCCCCACCAAAACCTTGCCCACGAGCACCAAGTCCACGTCCCTGACCATCGTTAGCGTTGAGCTGTTCCATGGCAATATTAACGTGTTGGGCTATGAGTTGAGCCAACTCTTCTGGTGTGGTAGGTAATCCAGTACCCTGTCTTGCTTTTGGCGGCATTTCATCGTTTCTATTATCATAACAATAATATCCATATAAGACGATAACCAAAAAATATTCAATCATTAACTGTTAGTGGACCAAACATGGCGCATGTAAAATATCCACATTTTAATGAGAAAAATTTAAACCAAAAGTGCACCATTGGTATTTATTATAGAAATTATTTAAACTCGTTTTCAGTACAAAGACTATTCTCAGCATGCCTACATCGACATCCATAAACAAGTTCATATAAAGTTCCCAATTAATATCCAAAGATGAAACTGGCACGCAGCCCACAAACACGAAGAACATAAAAAGAAATGTCTAATAGTACAACCCATCAAACAATGAAACAAACAAACAACTAACATTAACGCCTCAAACCTAGAGACTCTAACATCTCCTGGACAAGCTTTTCCAAATCCACAACCCTCCAATGCATCTCATCTCTCGCGATGTGATCTATAACCCACAACTCCTCGTGGTCGTCCATCTGTTCCTCGAGGTACTTCGCCTTTCCTTTAGCTATATCTAGGTCCTTGTGCAATGCGGTGAGCTGTCGATCACAACGGCAATATCGATCTACCCTATTTCCAGCGGGTCTAATCCTCTTCCTACGATGATAATAAACTAACATCAGCGTCGAAGAAGTGCGTGATTCTAAAACAGGTAAAGAAGACTCAGACAAAACAAGTGGAGGGATCTGAATAGCAGGCTCGATCACAGAAGCAGGTGGGACAACTGATGGTTCTAAGGGTGGAGCCGTGATGATAGTGGCGTCCACCACTGGTGCGATACTAGTAGATCCTCCGACAGTAGGGACACTTTTGATCACGTCATCGATAACTGGTACCGTGCCAGATGATCGTCCTATCTCATGGATTGAGAGTGGTACATCATCATCATCTATCCACCCGTTGCTAGTGAAAGCGCATCGGGGGTCTCCCTGGCTGGCAAAAGCAGCAGGGTTGACGTGGAAAGATGAGGTAAGCTCGGTAGTACCAACCAACTGTGGAGCTGTGATTGGTATCTCTTGCAGCGTAGGTCTAAGTGAAGTCTCGAAATCTGGCTCGTAATCTGAGTCGTGGATCTCGCAGACCTCGTGTGCGTGCGACATCTGTGACAGATATATAACCGTACAAGTAAGTGCGTAATCACCATAAACAGTAACAAATAAGGTCAAATAAACAGAAAATCACGTATGCACATAAAACACATAATGGTTTTCATACATGATAAAATATTTTCTATGTCTATTTAAGATCTTGGCTTCGAGAATTTTTGGACTTTATATTTCAAAATTCTCCTGTTGAAGTCTAGTGTTTTCCGCGAAAAAATCTAGTTCGCTAACAACCAATGGCTCTGATACCAACTTCTGTCACACCCCAAAAACGTCGCAGCGGAATATAAACCGTAGTGGTGACGGAAGTTGGTGCCCATTTATACCTTGTCGGACGATGCACTCTTGTGTTGGACATTCTGACATATTTTAAAACATAAATATTAAACATTACATTTTTAAAAGTCACGACACAACCACATAAGTTAAGTTGTTTTGATCCTCGCGGATCTTATTACAAACTCCCCAGATAGTTTAAACGTTGTCCAACATAATTAAACATAACAACATGCATCATCAAACACAAGATACGCCATGATTTCCCGAAGTCGAATTCAAGTACCTGTAGAACACGTTAAAAATCAAGTGTCAACACAAAGGAAGGTGAGTTCACTTATTCGTTTGCTAACAGATTTTATTCCGAGGAAAACTTTCTGTTTAGGTGTTTATTTAAAAATATCCATTTAATTCTTAGAAAGTCTATTTTACTTTCTTATTAAAAATCCATGGGCCTTCCGCCAGTTCATCGATCCCGACAACTGTAATATATATTGCCCAGGTTTTGTATATAAATTATAGCGTCAATTTTCAGACTCGTATGTTCGTTAGACGATACGAACTATATATTTACCATGCAGGGATAATCAATGCTAGACAATAAACAGAATATTAATTCATCGTTTGACATTGACACGGGGTGACCGGTCACGGCGGGGTTGTCAACCCGATAGATCTACCAACAATTCATCGTGTACAATACTTTACTGATTAAACGACATCATGGGCGCAGGGTTCTTTCTCGAAGAACAATATGATGTCTGCCTCACGTACAATATATATATCCTACTAATATGACAATTGAATACACGTAGTTGCACGAATCCCCTGAATCTCCATCACTCGAGACCCAGGCCGGCATCCGTCCCAACTTTACGGTCTGTTTCGCCTCGAAAACACCGTACCATCCCAATGTCCAACTTTTATTCATCAAAATCGTTTTACTTCGAAACGTGTAACTTATCAAACCTCATATATTTACAGCGAAAATATATATATATTTTATATTAAAAGGTATGTTTTATTTCGAAAACATTATTAAACCTTTTTAACGACGTGTTCAACCCCCAAAACATGTACAAAGCAGTAAAAAGAGGGGTTTAGTGACACTCGCCTTTGGGTGCGTATTTTAATACCACAATCCCAGAGATTGATTTTTATATATGTCCTAATATAGGAACAATTCTAAATCAATATATATATTTAACACAAAAAATCCTAAGTTTCTCCGTTTCTTAGAATTATCACATAACTTTGAGATTTTCTCGAAAAGTTGTCATTTTTTTATTATATTGGCACGTTAATATATATATATGAGTCCATATACATACATATATATATATCTATATATATATTTATGATTTTTGCTACTTGAACGATTTTATTGGTGACCATTATTGTGTAAATTCGTTAACTATCCCGTTTACACGCAATATACCTACGATTTGCGCCTCGTAATATATGTACATAAACGTTCATATAATTTAACACCAAAACACGCGAAATATTACTAACTTATCTATTTTGTCATATTTAAAACAAATACACACATAAAATATCATATATGTATGAAATTTCACGCTCGACAAACAAGTTGCACATCTAACGCAATTTTACCATTTCTGCCACACAAAATGTACATGCACACATGCATAGTTTAAATTTCCCACTATCAAATTAACACTTAACATATTATCACATTTACATGTTTAAATTACTTAACACATTTTGTCACATAAGGTTCACTCAACATTTACCCATATTAGTGTTCATCGAAAATGCGTATTTTAGCGATTCGGTAACGTTTTCGGGTGTCGGAAGTCACGTTTGACCAACCAAACACCAAGTAAACTTAAAATTAGTTAAAATACTTGCTTTTAAACTAAAAACATCAGTTTATTTACTGATCTAAATCAGTTTTACAAAATCACTCGAAAACCCGATTTTTGACCGTTTTAACGCATAGTTTTGCATTAAACGTTACCATAACCATCCCAACTCGAAACGACTTGATATTTTAATACAATACATGTTATTTACTGATTAAAATAGTGGTTATAATCAGATTAGTGCAGTTTTTGTGTAAGTTACATAAATCATGCGATTTCACGTATTTTACAACTTTTAGTGCACCAAGTACAACATGCAAAGCTAGCAAACAATATGACAAAGTTATATATCATTAAACACTTCAAAATACTCTTATTTTAGTGTTTATATTCTGGTTAGATCTTATTTTTATGAAATTATAAACATATGATCATTTCATGCCTTCACGTCATCATGTAAATTCACATATGTGCATCTAATGCACTCACACATTATCATCATCATCATCATCATTGTGACAACCTGGGTCACTGTGACCATCAAAGAAATACCGAGCCAATGAAATATTGTATTTCATACTTGGGATTTGTAAAAATATGTGTATCATTTGCACATATCAATTCTTGTTCGATTTCAAGCTCTAAATCGCTTTCTGGAAGGTTATACGCGCACTGATGCGTAAATATAACCAGTTTAATGCAACGAACACTCCGGAATAGTGAAATAGGCTTAACATACCTTAAATAACCTATACATAACTTAGATATAAGTTTTGGAAGGTTTGGTGTGGTGAAATCAAAGTTAAATCGCTTACAGGGACTAAAGTTGACAAACTGCGAAAGTATGCCAATTTGAACTGTAACAGACATTCTGGAACATGACCATAAGTTAAACATACCATAAATATCCTTTACATAGCTTAGAAATAGGCTTTGAGGGGTTCGGCATGCTAAAATAAACTTTTGGGTCATTCAGGGACTAAAAGTGTCAAAAAGTGCACAAGTTTGCACTTTTGTGTATAACTCACGTTCTGAATACATCCGGACATCCAAAAATTTATGTAAGCACTATAATATTTTATTTTAGTGTTTGGCATAAGAAAAATCCATTCGTCGCGTCATTTGGATCGTTTTTCGCGCTTATGCGCATTCCGTCGTAATTAAGCGAACATCGCGTTCGTACGGCCAAACGAACCAACCTCCGGGATATTTTTGAGCATGTTTTGAGTTCCCTATACTTTAACTTCATTTTAGAGCCTTGAAATGAGGTTAACGGGGTTCAAACGCATCGAAAAAGGCCTTAAAACACCACAGGGACCAAAACTGTCAATTTTGAAACTTTTCTGAAGCTGGTGCATGGTGGCGTAGCGCGACTGCATAGGGCCTTTACTGTCGCGCTACGCGAGTGCCTTAACTGGACAGAAACTTCAGTTTTGCATTTTCGGGACCAGATTCGATGTATTAACAGCTGATTAATTCACAACCACACATTCTAACATGCTTAGTCAGCGGATAAGGATGGATTTTAGGCACCATAACTTTCCGACACTTGTACGGATACGATTAAGGCACGATATTCGACAAGCGATCTTAACGGTTCGGGTATTCCTATAAATACCCATTCACCCCCATTGCTAAAATCACTAGAATCTTGATCTTAGGAACTCTAAGTTGAAACCATTGTTTCATACCTGAGATTCTTGGATCGAGATTAGCATTCGGGGACCTTTAGTAAGTATTCTTTCGTTCTTTTCCTTATTTTATTGCTTTTCGAGTCAGAAAGTCAAACTTTGTTTGACTTTCAGCGTTGACCTGTAATGGTCAATGCGAAGTTCGTTTGAACTTCGCAACGTGAGTGTAATCACGTGGGTCATAGTCCCTTGGGACTATGCCCACTGATTACCACGTTGTCTAGGGTCGTAGGGTAGGCGATCTAATAAATCGCCTATACCCTCGAACCCGACCCAGTTTGGTCAATCATTAGGATCCGACCAAACACATTAGGTGACCATAGTAGGTAGGGAATAACCTTCCGAGGTTATACCCTATGGTCACATCGTTTAAGTAGTTGTATGATAGGTAGTTTATATGCCTTAGGTAAATTACCAGAATACCCTTTTTATGTATAATTGGTAATTAAGCATATGTAACCTAAACCTTTGTCACATAACTGATTATGTAACATGTTTAGGCATATGACACTTGTCATAGGACTAGTTAGGCGGTCCGAACGCGTTTCACGCGAACGACGCGTTAAAGTAGCATAAGCTACCTAAACGGGTCGTAATGGGTCGTAAACACTTAGGTTAAGTTTCATTTAGTATGTAGGCTTTGTTAAACCAAATGACACGAGTCTCTACACTCGTTTGGTTTACAAACCCTAATGCTACCCGATCTTCCGAGCTAGGTTCGGTTAATTAACATAGTTACCACCTATATTAGGTGCCGTTTGATATCCGCGATCTCTAGCATTGTTTGGTTGTTACTCAAGGACTTCTGAGCAATCTCAAGTGAGTACATAGACCCCTCTTTTACTGTTTTCCAAACTGTTTTGGGGTGGAACACATGTGCCTACTTATTACTTTCATGTTTTCCCGTTTTCACATCATATACCTGCTATGTTCGTTAGTACATTATAGTACATGATTTCATTACATTTTATGCTAGGTGTGCCCATTGTGTGCATTACTTAGTACATCGTTTTACATTGCAGTTTTGTTGCATATGCTCATCCAGCATGTGAACACATTATACTACATTTTGAACCGTTGTAACCTTTTGACTATGTGAACCGTCGTAACCGTTTGATTATAGGAACCGTTTGTATCTGTGAACCGTTTGGATCTGTGAACCGTTTGTATCTATGAATCGTTTGTATCTGTGAACCGTTTGTATCTGTGAACCGTTTGTATCTGTGAACCGTTTGTATCTGTGAACCGTGTGAACCGTATTTGACCATACATAAACATTTCTACAATTGTTAAACATTACTTTGGTGGTTTGGTTTGATTAAGTGATTAAGTAACGATGCGTGTGTAATATGATACAAGCATGGTGGATACGCCGCTGGTACTTCCTATATATAAGTGTTTGTATGGTATTACATATCGTAGCGTTATTTGAATCATTTCAGTTTGATACATATAACATTTTATACAAATAACATACTTTTTACAATACATTGTTTTACAAACAACTTATCTTATACAAACTCATTTTACAATGGTTATTCATTTAACCATACATTATTCTCTTATTTATACATATCATCTGATCTTATCGTTTTTCAAATGATTTACAAAACAAAGCAAATTACAAGGTTCATGACTAAACATTTTCTCAAACATAAGTCATGAAACCTATTTTCACAAAACCTATGTATCTCACAGGCATTTTTATGCTGACGTACCTATTTTCACATGTGTTTTTCAGGAGCTGTTGCATAAGATGATCAAGATACACATAGGCAGACTTGGGCTTTAGTGACAATAAAAGATGCAAGACTAGTTAATTATGTTGTATTTCCTTGTTTGTTAAGACATTGTAACACTTTTAATCAATAAAACGAAACTTCAATTGCCATGGATTTGAAACAATTAATTCTGTTACAACACTCCCCGACGTTTCCGCCACATTTTGTATGTTCTACGTGGTCGGGGTGTGACAGAAAAGATGGTATCAGAGCCAATGGTTATAGGGAATTAGGTTATTAGTAATGCTTTGACCTAGTCTATAACCTTCTTAGGACCCTAACGGGAGTTTACTTGCATTTAGTCATAAAACAATACCGTCACCTATCCTTAGGCGACTACCACAACAAGAACATAATTTTCGAAACCGCTTTGAAAACTAATCATCTGTTCTAGGATGATTGATTACAAGGTTTTGAACCCTCTATTGTAAGGTTTTGAACCCTATGTTATATGGTTTTGAACCCCTTTGAGTTTTCAAAAATCTCGTCAAGGTTTTGGGTTTTAAATAATGTGAACACGTGCAAACTGGAAGGGTGAATGCCTGTATTCTGGGTTTTCTGTCTAGGCAAGCACTTCGTATACATCTCATCAGACGCGAGACCAGTTGTGCTTACCTGGGAATTCTTGGGATGAGTGTTCACTTATAGGCGAGCATGTCTTCGCGATACATTATATTGACCCGCTTACTTTGATTAGTCACTCTCTCATTTGTTTGCCTTTGGTAACAAACAAATGGTCATAATCTACATACCTTATCATTTTCTTTTGACTATCTTTCGCTTGTTTCCTCCTATGCCTTTCGTTATCTTCAAGATGCTTCTTTATCGCAACAACAATGTCCGAACCAGGTGCTGCAATTACCCAGCGAATAGGCGTCGTACTCCAGAGGACCGTTGACTTAGCTATCACCATGACTCGCTTCAGGGATGAAGCTGTATAAGGGAACTGCTCCTTGGTGCAATCAAGGCCATCATCATTATTCAAATCAAATACCTTGTTTCAAATGTACCCCCGGTGGACGATGGAGAAATTTGGTTAACATGTGCCGCTTTGCAATCCAAAGCAAAGCTGTTACAAATCCTGCTGCTGCTCAACCTTCAAACTCTGCTTCATATGTCGCTTGACATATCTGGCGCCTCAACCTCATGAACTTTCTACCTTGTGTATCGACGTAAGCACGCCTAGTGCAAGGTGTCGGAACACCTCCCGTTACACAAACTCCAAAAATCCATGTAGGATCTTTCTATCCTCATAATTAGATCCTTGTGGATGGGTATCATTCATCGGAGTCCTTAATTGAATTCTTTGTATGATTCAATACGTACATCACAATTCAATAAGGACAAAGCCGAATTCCTTTTAAGATTATCCTATCTTCATAGATAGATTCTTGAAATGATTAAAGTGCCAAATGAAATCCACGAATTGGATTCCTGGTGTACTTTAAGTATCCGCATCCAAAGATAACAAATCAATAACCAAGTTAAACAACTATGTGATTATGTGTTTCCTTTTATGTTTTCGTGTGATCCAAATTCTTGTTATCCAAATCCTCGTAGAATCTTCCATATCTTCGTATAAGGAATTCATAGTAGGATATCCAAAGGTACTATATTAAATCCTCAATGGGCTTGTACGTAATAGTAAAGACCCATGGATTATATTGTACCATTCCATAATTAGACCCCTGAGTGGTCTAGGTAAACAGATTGATCCAAAAATCTGGTTAGGAATATCATGTGATGATATAGCTGAAAGGACCCCTTGGTGGCCTAATTAAAAAGGATCCTTTGTCGATCTAATTAAAAGGACCCTATGGTAGTCTAGTCACACTCATCACAGGTTTGATTTTTTCCTCCCCTTCACATTACAAACAAATTGTGCGGACTATGCAAGGAATTGCGTAATTATGGATGCATACATAATTATGGAATTCAGTGCACAGAAACCACAGCAAGCTTTGTCATGTACCTAGAAGTTAACCCTATTCATTTCCAATTCTGATGAAGTATCCGTTGAGGAAAAATGAACTAGCTATTCATTTTTCACTTCTGAAGAATATCCGTTGAGGAAATGAATATCCGTTTATCCTTCATTTCCAATTCTGAAGAATACCCGTTGAGGAAAATGACTCCGTTTGTGCATTTTTGTTCTGAAGAGTATCCGTCGAGGGAAATGAATATCCGTTTATTTAATCCTTCATTTCCGAACCTGAGGAAACAACCGTTGAAAATGACTCTGTTAGTTCATTTTCGTTTCTGAAGATTATCCGTTGAGGAAATGAATATCCGTTGTTTAATCCTTCATTTCCGAACCTGAGGAAACAACCGTTGAAAATGACTCCGTTAGTTCATTTTCGTTTCTGAAGATTATCCGTTGAGGAAATGAATATCCGTTGTTTAATCCTTCATTTCCGAACCTGAGGAAACAACCGTTGAAAATGACTCCGTTAGTTCATTTTCGTTTCTGAAGATTATCCGTTGAGGAAATGAATATCCGTTTGTCTATCATTTTCATTTCCGTTTCTGAGGAAGCAACCGTTGAAAATGACTCTGTTTGTTCATTTTCGTTTCTGAAGATTTTTCCGTTGAGGAAATGAATATCCGTTTGTCTATCATTTTCATTTCCGTTTCCGAGGAAGCAACCGTTGAAAATGACTCCGTTTGTTCATTTTCGTTTCTGAAGATTTGTCCGTTGAGGAAATGAATATCCGTTTGTCTATCATTTTCATTTCCGTTTCTGAGGAAGCATCTGTTGAAAATGACTCCGTTTGTTCATTTTCGTTTCTGAAGATTTTCCGTTAAGGAAATGAATCCCCGTTTGTTTATTCCTTCATTTCCGCTTCTGAAGAATACTCGTTGAGGAAAATGACTCCGTCTGTTCATTTTCGTTCTGAAGAATGTCCGTTAAGGAAATGACAGGATTATGCCTTACATATCTCTGGTGGTTGTTTTGACACAAAGTCACAAATGGACTACTATGAATAAATTTCGGGACGAAATTTCCTAAAGTAGGGGAGACTGTGACAACCTGGGTCACTGTGACCATCAAACAAATACCGAGCCAATGAAATATTGTATTTCATACTTGGGATTTGTAAAAATATGTGTATCATTTGCACATATCAATTCTTGTTCGATTTCAAGCTCTAAATCGCTTTCTGGAAGGTTATACGCGCACTGATGCGTAAATATAACCAGTTTAATGCAACGAACACTCCGGAATAGTGAAATAGGCTTAACATACCTTAAATAACCTATACATAACTTAGATATAAGTTTTGGAAGGTTTGGTGTGGTGAAATCAAAGTTAAATCGCTTACAGGGACTAAAGTTGACAAACTGCGAAAGTATGCCAATTTGAACTGTAACAGACATTCCGGAACATGACCATAAGTTAAACATACCATAAATATCCTTTACATAGCTTAGAAATAGGCTTTGAGGGGTTCGGTATGCTAAAATAAACTTTTGGGTCATTCAGGGACTAAAAGTGTCAAAAAGTGCACAAGTTTGCACTTTTGCGTATAACTCACGTTCTGAATACATCCGGACATCCAAAAATTTATGTAAGCACTATAATATTTTATTTTAGTGTTTGGCATAAGAAAAATCCATTCGTCGCGTCATTTGGATCGTTTTTCGCGCTTATGCGCATTCCGTCGTAATTAAGCGAACATCGCGTTCGTACGGCCAAACGAACCAACCTCCGGGATATTTTTGAGCATGTTTTGAGTTCCCTATACTTTAACTTCATTTTAGAGCCTTGAAATGAGGTTAACGGGGTTCAAACGCATCGAAAAAGGCCTTAAAACACCACAGGGACCAAAACTGTCAATTTTGAAACTTTTCTGAAGCTGGTGCATTGTGGCGTAGCGCGACTGCATAGGGCCTTTACCGTCGCGCTACGTGAGTGCCTTAACTGGACAGAAACTTCAGTTTTGCATTTTCGGGACCAGATTCGATGTATTAACAGCTGATTAATTCACAACCACACATTCTAACATGCTTAGTCAGCGGATAAGGATGGATTTTAGGCACCATAACTTTCCGACACTTGTACGGATACGATTAAGGCACGATATTCGACAAGCGATCTTAACGGTTCGGGTATTCCTATAAATACCCATTCACCCCCATTGCTAAAATCACTAGAATCTTGATCTTAGGAACTCTAAGTTGAAACCATTGTTTCATACCTGAGATTCTTGGATCGAGATTAGCATTCGGGGACCTTTAGTAAGTATTCTTTCATTCTTTTCCTTATTTTATTGCTTTTCGAGTCAGAAAGTCAAACAAATTTGACTTTCAGCGTTGACCAGTAATGGTCAATGCGAAGTTCGTTTGAACTTCGCAACGTGAGTGTAATCACGTGGGTCATAGTCCCTTGGGACTATGCCCACTGATTACCACGTTGTCTAGGTTCGTAGGGTAGGCGATCTAATAAATCGCCTATACCCTCGAACCCGACCCAGTTTGGTCGATCATTAGGATCCGACCAAACACATTAGGTGACCATAGTAGGTAGGGAATAACCTTCCGAGGTTATACCCTATGGTCACATCGTTTAAGTAGTTGTATGATAGGTAGTTTATATGCCTTAGGTAAATTACCAGAATACCCTTTTCATGTATAATTGGTAATTAAGCATATGTAACCTAAACCTTTGTCACATAACTGATTATGTAACATGTTTAGGCATATGACACTTGTCATAGGACTAGTTAGGCGGTCCGAACGCGTTTCACGCGAACGACGCGTTAAAGTAGCATAAGCTACCTAAACGGGTCGTAATGGGTCGTAAACACTTAGGTTAAGTTTCATTTAGTATGTAGGCTTTGTTAAACCAAATGACACGAGTCTCTACACTCGTTTGGTTTACAAACCCTAATGCTACCCGATCTTCCGAGCTAGGTTCGGTTAATTAACATAGTTACCTATATTAGGTGCCGTTTGATATCCGCGATCTCTAGCATTGTTTGGTTGTTACTCAAGGACTTCTGAGCAATCTCAAGTAAGTACATAGACCCCTCTTTTACTGTTTTCCAAACTGTTTTGGGGTGGAACACATGTGCCTACTTATTACTTTCATGCTTTCCCGTTTTCACATCATATACCTGCTATGTTCGTTAGTACATTATAGTACATGATTTCATTACATTTTATGCTAGGTGTGCCCATTGTGTGCATTACTTAGTACATCGTTTTACATTGCATTTTTGTTGCATATGCTCATCCAGCATGTGAACATATTATACTACATTTTGAACCGTTGTAACCTTTTGACTATGTGAACCGTCGTAACCGTTTGATTATAGGAACCGTTTGTATCTGTGAACCGTTTGGATCTGTGAACCGTTTGTATCTATGAACCGTTTGTATCTGTGAACCGTTTGTATCTGTGAACCGTTTGTATCTGTGAACCGTTTGTATCTGTGAACCGTTTGTATCTGTGAACCGTGTGACCCGTATTTGACCATACATAAACATTTCTACAATTGTTAAACATTACTTTGGTGGTTTGGTTTGATTAAGTGATTAAGTAACGATGCGTGTGTAATATGATACAAGCATGGTGGATACGCCGCTGGTACTTCCTATATATAAGTGTTTGTATGATATTACATATCGTAGCGTTATTTGAATCATTTCAGTTTGATACATATAACATTTTATACAAATAACATACTTTTTACAATACATTGTTTTACAAACAACTTATCTTATACAAACTCATTTTACAATGGTTATTCATTTAACCATACATTTTTCTCTTATTTATACATATCATCTGATCTTATCGTTTTTCAAATGATTTACAAAACAAAGCAAATTACAAGGTTCATGACTAAACATTTTCTCAAACATAAGTCATGAAACCTATTTTCACAAAACCTATGTATCTCACAGGCATTTTTATGCTCACGTACCTATTTTCACATGTGTTTTTCAGGAGCTGTTGCATAAGATGATCAAGATACACATAGGCAGACTTGGGCTTTAGTGACAATAAAAGATGCAAGACTAGTTAATTATGTTGTATTTCCTTGTTTGTTAAGACATTGTAACACTTTTAATCAATAAAACGAAACTTCAATTGCCATGGATTTGAAACAATTAATTCTGTTACAACACTCCCCGACGTTTCCGCCACGTTTTGTATGTTCTACGTGGTCGGGGTGTGACAATCATCATCATCATCACTCAAGATCTAATCATGCTCAAAACTTCACTTAACATAATATTCTTACAAATATTACCCCCAACACAATAATCTTTCAAATCATTCATGTTCACTCATGCTTAGACAGTGTTGTAAGAATCGCTAGGCGCTAGTCGGGCGGTGGGGTACCGACTAGCGACTAATCGGGATTAATAGGGATTAATCGGAATTAATCAGATTGAGATTTTTATATGTTGTTTTTAGTTACATATATACATAAACATTTTTATGTGTATTTTTTTTAAAGTAGACATGTTTTAACCCCTCATTAACCCATTTTTTTAACTAATTGGAAGGAATTTATATGGTTTGGTCAAAATTTAGTCGGCATCAAGCCAAAATTTAGCCAGAATAGGACCGCCATTGACTGCCTAGCTATTAATCGGCCATTAATCGGTGAACCCCCGATTAGTGATTAATCGGCGACTAATCGGAGACTAGTCGGGATTTTTACAACCATGTGCTTAGATCTTTCACTTTTATAAAAATTTTCACATGCATGCATACATATATACACACACATACAAATGAAATTTATACACACATATATATTCAAAATTTCACTTTTCAACACATCACTTTCAAATTTTAGATCTTTTAGAACCTTCTTGCATGATATCTAAAAATCCCTTTAATCATCATATTTTTCAAGAAAGCAAATAATCAAGAACTTTTTCATCAAAAATCAAAATACAACTTATACATATGTATATACATATAATCGGCCATATACACATACATGCACACACTCATTTTTATTTTATTCAAAACTTATTTGTTTGTTAGTTTCAAGTTAATGTTTAGATTCAAGAATCAAGAGAAACCTTTTACTAACTTCTTTATCAATACGAATCAAGAACAATGTTTAGTGAAACATGTTATACCTTCAAGGATTTGGATGGGTTTTTACTAAAATATGATGTTATGAGGCTTGATACTTGCTTGAAATCACTTCCAAACCTTCTCACAAGCTTCAAATCATCATATAAAGACCTTGATTCTTCATGATTTGGATTGAGAAATGAAATGTTGGTGTGTTATGGGGGGTGTTCGGCCAAGAATATGCAAGAGAGAGAGATATGATGAAGTTTTGAATTTGTTCTTGGAATGTGGAGGTTTATGTAGACATGCACTAGCTTAATCATCACACCAATCTCTATGTTTGGACATGTGTCCATGACACAACAATCAAGAGCATGTGGGCTGCCCACAATGCCACCCTCTATCCCTCTCTCACGACATATATATATATATATATATATATATATATATATATACACACACACATATCATATGTAAATTAGCTCAAAACAGGTATTTTACTGATTACCGGGTATTTTATCTAGCGTTTTAATCCCGTTTTAGTGCGTTTTAAATTATTTTTATCATTCAATAAAAATAATCACTCAAAATTATTATTGAATTAATTACCAGTTGCCTTGACTGGCTGTGTTGATAGTATTTTGTTTAATTCACGCAGTATCGCGCGGTACGCGCTCAAACTGGAAAAATAGACTTTCTTAGCGTTTTAAATTATTTTTCCACACGGATATGATTAAAATTATTATTCTAATCATAACAGACTATTTTTAGGATTTTAACACTGATCGAGTGGTCACCGACGTTCGTTTCGCATTTTAAACGTTACGTGATAAGCGTTAGTTTTATCGTTGCCAACATAATTTTTATACACATCTAAATTTACCAACACATCAAATATCATATATTAACATCACATTTAGTCACAAATAGTCATGTTGCATGTCTAATACACAGATTACTATTGTCCGATACGGCCTGAGAGGCCGGGTGTCACAACTTTGGCCTTCGGGACTATGCTCTCGCCTCAATTTGGGTGAACGGCACGCACCCTTCCAGTTACAGTGTGACTTCAAGTCGTTGGAGTCCATCGAGACTTTGGTGAGAGATCTGTAAAACCAAAATAAAGATCGAAACAAGTCGTCAAGGTTCGGGTTTCACCCCTGACTTAACTGCTTTGTTCCCGTTTTGATAAAAATAGAGAAGAAAATCTGCATTAAAGTACGGGTTTTACTCCTGATTCAATGCAAATTCTCCTGTTTATAGATAAAATGCGGGTCGAACAAGCAACTTAGTCAAGAGTTTGCGGTTTTCACACCTAATCTCGACATAATCACTTGTTCATTTTCAAAAATTAGAGTGCAATGATAGTGTAGTGTTCAGCGAGTGCGAGCGAGACACAATACCCCTAAATGGTATACACAAGTCGGTCTGTTGGTACTTAGACTATAGACTAGGTCGTTTCTAAGACATCGACCCGGACTAGGTCGAGTCTTGCCTAATTCCCTAGAGTTATGGCTCTGAGACCAATCTGTCACACCCCAACCGATGGCGGAAACATCGGGGCATGGCACTGAGCGAAACAGATTGTCAAGAGAAATTCCATAACGACTAAATTACCAAATAGTTAATATTATGTTCCATACCATAACCCATTAAGTAATCTAATTATTACAGACATAGATATTCTCAAAACAAAACATGTTCTGACAACTCAGATTCAAATAAAAATAAATTGTCTTTGTTTCTAGACTCCATCCTACTTGATTCCACTAAAGCAGGTAAAGCACATCATCCTAAGCACCTGTCACATACGTTAAAATAAAGTCAATACAAATAGTGTAAAGGTGAGCATACAAGTTTGATATAGTATAATAGAGTTCGAATTCGTTTACGCATAACCAACATGTAACATGTATAAAGTGAAGGCAAGTAGGTTATCGACAGAGAAATATGCACAGACGTGACTGCGAGTTGTAGAATTCGCAACACATATCCCCACTGGGATACGTGAAGTAAAGCCCTTAACAACCCCTGTCCACGACATGTGCTGAGTCCAAACTATAGTACTATCATTGCTAAGGTGTCAGGCAACAATCACTATGTTAACATAACATACAAGCATTCATCGAATAACAATGTAGCATGCAATAACGGTTAGCGTACAAATAGTGTTTGCGTTGTGTGTCAATTGTGATTTAGCATAAGTAACGTATGTAACACCCAAAAGTGCGTAAAGCAAAAAGGGATCGAGTATACTCACAGATTGTGTTTAACAAGTAAACACTCTCTTGGATTGAAGGGAGCGCTAAGAGAGATTTGCCTGAACAGTTAACGATAGCATAAACGATAAGCGGCGCGTTAAACGGTGCAAAGGTGGTAAGTGTCGGATGGTAATCCGATCGGATGGCCAGTCGACACTTACCGCCTTTGCACCGTTTAATGCGCCGCTTATCGTTTATGCTATCGTTAACTGTTCAGGCTAATCTCTCTCAGTGCTCCCTTTAATCCAAGAGAGTGTTTACTTGTTAAACACAATCTGTGAGTATACTCGATCCCTTTTTGCTTTACGCACTTTTGGGTGTTACATACGTTACTTATGCTAAATCACAATCGACACACAACGCAAACACTATTTATACGCTAACCGCTATTGCATGCTACATGTTATTCGATGAACGCTTGTATGTTATGTTAACACAGTGATTGTTGCCTGACACCTTAGCAGTGATAATACTATAGTTTGGACTCAGCACCCGTCGTGGACAGGGGTTTTTATGGGCTTTACTTCACGTATCCCAGTGGGGATATGTGTTGCGCATTCTACAACTCGTAGTCACGTCTGTGCATATTTCTCTATCGATAACCTACTTGCCTTCACTTTATACATGTTACATGCTGGTTATGCGTAAACGAATTCGAACTCTATTATACTATATCAAACTTGTATGCTCACCTTTACACTATGTGTATTGACTTTATTTTAACGTATGTGACCTGATGCTGTGCTTTACCTGCTTTAGTGGAATCAAGTAGGATGGAGTCTAGAAACAAAGACAATTTATTTTTATTTGAATCTGAGTTGTCGGAACATGTTTTGTTTTGAGAATATCTATGTCTGTAATAATTAGATTACTTAATGGGTTATGGTATGGGACATAATATTAACTATTTGGTAATTTAGTCGTTATGGAATTTCTCTTGACAATTTGTTTCGCTCAGTGCCATGCCCCGACGTTTCCGCCATCGGTTGGGTGTGTTAGTGACATTGTTCTACACCATTTTTCCGTGTCATAGACCAATTGTACGTGTCATAAACCATTTGTCTATGTTATAAACCATTTGTCTGTGTCATAAACCAAATGTCTGTGTCATCAATCAATCGTCTGTGTTTTAATTGTGAAAAACTTTTGGTCGTTCTTTAATGAACACATTCAAACCAGTGTTGACTATACCACCCAAGGGGTATCTTTAATAGACCTCAAAAAGGTCTCTTTAAATAGATTAACAAACGAACAAATGATTTGTTAATCATAAACATTTCTGTCATTACCCAAACTTCCACCAAATCTAGTGGACAGTTCAATAACGAGATTGTCAGCCCTATGGTACCATAACTTACTACCGGTCAGCGTGATCAATGTTAATGAATGTCATTCGTGTCATGGATAATGCACCAACAAGTTGTTCACATTATTGAAATCGTAGTGTTTTATATAAACCATCGACTTTATTTTTGAAAACTTAAAAATGATTTAGCACATATGAGTTACCCCAAAACATTTTCAAAACGTAAAAGAGGGGAGCTATGTACTCACCTGGGATTGCGAAAGTGTCCTTGAATCAATGGAAATAACAAAGCTCAAACGTGTCCTAATGTGTCGGATAACTTATGTTAGTGTGTCGAGACTTTAAACGGAAGATTGGATAGAATAAAGTCTTATAAACCAAACGAGTGTTGGGACTCATATGATATGGTTTAATAAGCTTAGCATTTTGATTTGGAAATGATCCTAAGTGCTTTTGACCCGTTATGACTCGTTAAGGTAGTTTACGCTACTTTAACGGGTCATTTGCGTAACTATATGTTCGGATGGTTAAATATGTCTTATGATAAGTCTTATATGTTAAAACATGTTTGATAATGTTGTAACATCAGTTTATATATCATAACTTTGGTTACATATGCTTAAAATTGATTTATGCGCAAAAAGGGCATTTTGGTCATTTTTAAGAACATTGAAGCGACTTATCATAACACTAACCAAACAACGTGACCATAAGGTATAACCTCAGTAGGTTATTCCCTATAAAACTATGGTCACAAACATGTGTTTGGTCGGATTCGGAAGTCAAAGCGGTGGTCAAGACCGCTCAACTACGACCCTAATAAAGCACTAAACTTGAAGTGACGAGTTAGACATGTCAAAAAATGTCTAACTAAGTTATAAAACTGATTTGGTATCAAAACTTGGAGTTTTGATACCCGAAAATAGTTTTGTCGTAAAATGCACATTATGTGCATCTTTGACCAAAACTTTGACTCATCACTTTGACCAGTAAACGTGGTAATCAGAAGGTGCAATCGCAAGGGATTATAACCTTCGTGATTATGATCGCGTTGCAAAGTTCAATTGAAATTTGACTTGACCAATTAAGGTCAGAACCGAAAGTCAAACAGAAAGTCAAACTATTTACCTTTTAGCTTATAACAAGCTAAAATAAAGAAAAGGACGAAGGAAGAACACTTACTTGTGTTCTAGGAAGTCTTAGAACTCAGTAGGAGACTTCCATAAGGCTGGAAACAAGCTCCAAGGAGATGGGAGTTAAAAGATTAAATGAGCAAGGAATTATGGTGGAAATGGCTTGCTATGTATAGCAATTTGGAAGCCACAAGATCATCACACATGTCCCATGAGGTGTCCCTGATCAAAGGTGGTCCTAACACATGTCAAGAGCAGGAACAGGCTTGGAAAACACGAGTTCTTGGGCTCCAAGTATAACATCTGCCAAAAAAAAAGGTTCTAAAAAAATTTCGAATCTCAACCCTTTAACACCAATTATATAACTTGATATAAGTATATATATATGCGTAAAATGTCTAGATAGTCCCTGTGGTTTTGTAAAATAACACATATAGTCCCCAACTTTTGGAAATTACACTGGTGCTCCCTGTGGTTTGATGAGTTGTTACTCGGATAGTCCCTTGAGTGGATCTCCGTTAGTTTTATCCGTTAAATCCATGTAAAATGACAAAATTGCCCCTTGCTTTTATTAAATATAAGAAAAAACTAATTAATCATCTGAAATATAAATTAGACCCCACAATTACTTATTAATTATTAAATACAATATATAACACCACACCCAAACCCCATCCGTCCATTTTCCGACGGTTCTGACCAGAAAACCGCCAACACAGGTCTCCCCACTTTGTTCTCCGCCATTGTGATGTTATTCCTAACTCATGTGATCTGAAGATTCACCACTCTATTTTTCAATGTTGTGATAACAAAATCAAACTTCCTGCATCGATCTTAACATTCCGGTTACTGTTATTTGATTGAATAATAGTTATTGTTCCGTGTGAGATTACCAAAGAATTATGTGACAACTCGAGTTTCCAAGATTCCATCTTCGCACTATTGCACGTTAATCGTTTTGATTGTTTGTTACACGACTTGTTTGTTTCACAACTGTACGCGTTGTAATATGCTAAATCGCGTTTGATTGATATGATATATATGGTGTACATTTAGTGTGTTCTATATATTGTAGTGCAATATGAGTATCTATGTTATAATAATGTGTTGTATTAATATTGTGTATGGGGAATTAAAAATAAACATGGAACTCATGAAATCAACCTCCCTAGCCGAAAACACACACCACGAAATCAAGAAGTGATTTCGTCACATGTGGCCAACAAAAACATGGAATGGGCTTTGGCCCAGTAACGTTTAATATAGGATTTTGTTTTAAACTAGTGCACGTAATCGATAACTGGGAAAAACCCTAATCGCTTCTCTCTCTTCACCCCTGTGTGACGGCAACTATCGGTTTTCAAGCTTTTCCTTTCGATCAAGTTAGTGACCTTTTATATCGGTTAGTTGTACTGTCATTCGATTCATGCATAATTTGATTACACATCTGTATGTTACATTTGATTGAATACTGATGTGTATTGATGTGGGATATGATTCGTATGAAGATAGTTATAGTTGATTTAATTTGTGATGAGGTGTCATGTTAATAATCAGATTTATACAAGAATTCCTGGTTCCAAGGATATGCACATGAATGTCTCCTATGTTAAATCAATTAAGTGAGTCAAGGTCATCACGTGGATTGTCAGGACTTTGTCTATAAACATTGAGACTTGAAATCCAAAATAGAGGTCCAATAACATAAGACTAGCAGCCACTATTTAAGTTGGTCAAATAGCAACATGAAATCAACTTACACTTGTCGGCCATGTTTGATTATTCTAATTGATCTACTGATTGAATGGTGGTGTTGGTCTCGCAATGTTTTGATAAATTATATGTTAATATATCGATGATCTATTGAATGATCTTATGATTTATGATGAATTCGGTGTAACTGCTAGATGATTATTTAGAGTTCTGTGTGATTTGTGTATGTGATGATGAGAACCCTACATGTGACACCTGTGTCACTTCAACCATCAAACAAATTCCAAACCAATGAAATATTGTATTTCATACTTGGGATTTGTAAAAATATGTGTATCATTTGCACATATCAACTCTTGTTTGATTTCAAGCTCTAAATCGCTTTCTGGAAGGTTATACACGCACTGATACGTAGATATAACCAGTTTAATGCGACAAATACTCCGGAACATCAACATATACTTAACATACCTTAAATAACCTTTACATAACTTAGAAATAAGTTTTGAAGGCTTTGGTATGGCAAAAACAAGTTAATTCGCTTAGAGGGACTAAATTTGACAAACTGCGAAAGTATGCCAATTTGAACTATAACAGACATTCTGGAACATGACCATAAGTTAAACACACCTTAAATATCCTTTACATAGCTTAGAAATAGGCTTTGAGGGGTTCGGTGTGCTAAAATAAACTTTTGGGTCATTCAGGGACTAAAAGTGTCAAAAAGTGCACAAGTTTGCATTTTCGCGCATAACTTAAGTTCTGAATACGTCCGGACATCCAAAAATTTAAGTAAGCACTAAAATATTTTATTTTAGTGTTTGGCATAAGAAAAATCCATTCGTCACACCATTTGGATCGTTTTTCGCGCTTATGCGCATTCCGTCGTAATTAACCGAACAACGCAATCGTACGGCCAAACGAACCAACATCCGACATATTTTTGAGCATGTTTCATGCCCACAATGTTTAGGCATCCTTGTGGAGCCTTGAAAATGATTTAACGAGCCTTAAACACGTCGGAAATGGCGTGAATACGCAACGGGGACTGAAAGAAGAACATTTGAAAGTGTTTGCTGATCAGGGGGACCCTAGCGCGACGCCTAGCCCCCTTGGCATCACGCTAGGCCTCTTCTGATCAGCAAAGGTCATTTTAATCACAAGTTAACATCCCCTAACACCCTCCAAAGGTCAAGTGCCACATGTTAATCTCTTATGGTGGCCAAATTCAGTAACCACAACATTCCAACAAGTGTAGGGATGTGATCATTCCTTCTTCTCCAAGAAATGATCCTAACGGTGAACCGAAAACTATAAATACCCACCTCCACCCTTCACTTTTCCTCACAAGAATCTGATCTTATGTGCTCTAACTTGAAACCTTTGTTTCATACCTGAGCTATTTTGATCTAGATTAGCATTCGGGGACCCTTCGTAAGTGTTCCTTCGTTCTTTTATTGCTTTTTGAATCCGAAAGTCAAACAAAGTCAAACTTTGTTTGACTTTCTGCGTTGACCAGTTTATGGTCAATGCGAAGTTCGTTTGAACTTCGCAACGTGATTGTAATCACGATGGTTATAGTCCCTTGTGACTATGCCTAATGATTACCACGTTGTCTAGGGTCGAAGGGTAAGCGATCTAATAAATCGCTTATACCTTCAAACCCGACCCATTTGGTCGATCATTAGGATCTGACCAAACACATTAGGTGACCATAGTATATAGGGAATAACCCTCTGAGGTTAGACCTTATGGTCGCTTCGTTTAAGTAGTTGTATGATAGGTAGTTTATATGCCTTAGGTAAATTACCAAAATACCCCTTTGATGCCAAAATTCGTTTTAAACATATGTAACATAACTTTTGACATTTAAACTGATTTGACAACCATATTAGACATGTTAAGGCATATTTTATGTGACAACTCGAAATTTAGAACCTTTCGTTGTACGCTTGAACGCTAAGTGACAAACTAATTTGATGATTTAATGAATGATATATATGTGAACTTATATGATTATGTTTGTGATTGTATGTATGCGAGTATGTATATGAACGGAGACAACAAGAACCCGACTCGAGACCATGTGGTCTCGAGTGAACAGTAACACTTGGGCCGGATGGGCCACGCACCCCATTTAACCCAACCGAAACCCATTAGGGTGCACCATGTGGACAAGTATATAACCCTTAGTGATGCTAACCTTGCCATTCTTTGGACAATCCACACATACTCCCCTACTCTCTCTAGAAACCACTAAACCCTAAGTCTCAACATCACCTCTCCTCCTTCTTCTCGGATCAAACCGGTGACACTAGGAGCTCTCGGATCGACTCACACACACACCGTTTGGAAGCTTCACTCACACCTTTGAACCTATACTTGAACCGGTTAGTGATTCCTTTGCAAACACATGTATTTTCATGATTAAAGGTGTTGATGTGTGATGTTTTAGGTTAATGATGCATGTTATGCGTTTGTTTCGGTTTGATGATGATGTATGATGAAGATTATGTGATAATATGTTTATTTGTTAAGTTTTATGCATGATGATGATTAATAAGATAACATGACTTGATTTCGGACATATTGTATGATGGGTTAATGATATCTTGTGTTTAAATGTGGTCTAAACCATTAGTTGTTAATGTTCATGAAATCGGATTGCATGCTTTTATGTTACAAATCAAATGCTTGTTAAATGGCTGCATATATGTGGAAATCGGATTAGTTGTTTGAATGTTTTGATTGTTGTTTGTGTTATGAATATTTGATGAACATGATGAATGTATGAAGAACTTGTTGAATATCATATGAACATGTCTTGAATATTTGAAATCGGGTTGTTTGATCTATCTTGATAGAGGTTTAGACAAGAAAACATGTTTAGTGGATAGTACTTAATGTTGCATGAAATGGAATTTCTATTGGATAGTACACTGTGCAGAATCAGCTTATGTCCAGCCGAGACCTTCGGTTGCGACTCGAGACCACCACATGACGAGTCGAGATCCCCGGTTGCGACACAGGTTGCGAGTCGCAAACCCATAGTTTCGACTCGAGACTACACTTGATCAACACACAAACCTTATGACTCGAAACCACGGTTACGAGTCCTGTTGCGACTCGAGACCGTGACCATGATAACTCGAGATCGCAGTTTGCGACTCAGGTTGCGAGTCGAGAACGCCTGGTTGCGACTCGAGACTATACGCATGTACACGCTGTTTGGACTTGCACCTCATTTCGGACTTAAGTAATTGGGCCGGACCTTTGGGCCTAATACATGGACCTTATACGTGATGTTGTATATGAATGATTATTTGGGCTGCCATGGATGAAACTTGCATGCAATGTGCTAGCATACGTGTAGAACATACGTGCAATACGTGGTTTGAACCTGACTTGTATGATACAACTATGATAGGACGCGAGTGACCACAATATTGCTTGTTTGACTTTTCTGTGTATCTACCGAGCAAACCAAGGTGAGTTCACACCCTCTACAAAGCATGGGATTCCCTGGGTTGGGAATGGGGTTAAGGAATGTGGATTTCCTCGTCCTCCTTGGGTAGGACAGCAATGGTTCAGGAATGTAATTCCTCGTCCTCACGGACAGATAACTCGTACTAGACCCAAAACTCTATCACGAAGTCCCTCCTTTTATATCGACTTAATCGCCGGGCCAATGGCGAGCGGGTCATTAGTTAGATAGCGTTATTTAGGTCTGACAAACCTCACACCGTGCCGCAGAGGACGGGCGTGAACTAATGGATATGGGGCACGTCAATGATGATAGACATTGACAGTTTCAGGGCACATAAACATGACTACAGTCAGCAGTCGATATAGTAACGAGTCTAGTGTATACATGGGGTAGCCCCCACGGCCGAAATGCCAAATAACTAACACGGGGTAGCCCCCACGGCTGGATTGCCAGAGTAACCGGGAATAAACAAGTCACGTTTTTAACTATGGGGTAACCCCCACGGCAGGATGCCAGATAAATGAAACAGTTTTCAGAACAACTTAAAACAAACACCCAACCGTGAACTCACTCAACTTGTTGTTGACTCGTTACTACATGCTTTGCAGGTCCTTAGGTTCTTAGCTGGAGCTTGCATGGAGGAGGATCGTTGTGGGACATGGACGACTGTGTGCCATGTTGAACTTAGAAACAATTAAACTTATGTTTTGATTTAAGACTTATGCTTCCGCTTGCAACTTAACTATGTTTTGTTTGAACACCAATTGTATTGGTTGGATTTTTATAACTACTTATATGCTTGTTCAATATGATAGGTGGCTGGATCCTGGTCAGTCACGCCTCCAAGCGGTAGTACTCCGCAGGTGGATTTTGGGGGTGTGACAGATTGGTATCAGAGCCATTGGTTATAGCGAACTTGGTTTTAATAAAGGAGAAACGTTTTTGTTAAAACCAGACTATAACCTGTACAGTGCTCGACGGTCCACAACGACGCTTCACTCCACATGCAAGGCTCGACATTCTAGGTGATATGATCTGTGTATATATTGCCTACTTGCTAGTTACATAGTACATTGCTTATGGTATGATGGGTTAATTTAACTACTGTTGCTTGAACACGTGCGTGCTTATTCTATTTTATCGTCGTACCTTCGCGAACCCCTCTCACTCACGTTCTTCTTGATATGAAGATCATGTCTGGACGCGTTAACCTGACACAAGCCCAGTTGACGGCTCTGATCAACGAACGAGTTGCCGCAGCACTTGCAGCTGCACACGCAGGAGGTATATCCTGCAGTCTGAACTCATTCTAGGATCTTTAGGATCCCACTCTCGTGAACCAACCTTTGTGTTAAACTCTGTCTTTTCTTTCACCTACGATTGGTCAGCATGTTCAGCCACCCGTGTGCACTTTTAAGACTTTCATGGACTGCTGACCAACTACTTTTAGCGGCACTGAAAGAGCGGTAGGTCTCCTACACTGGTTTGAGAAACTAGAATCTGTGTTCGAGATATGTGAATGCCCTGAGGCGCGCAGGGTGAAGTATGCTACCGGTACTCTCGAGGGTTTAGCCCTCACATGGTGGAACACTCAGGTTCAAATGCTGGGGTTGGTTGCTGCCAATGCCATCCCATGGGAAAATTTTAAAGAGATGATCAAGGAGGAATACTGCAGTCGTGATGAGATTCACAAACTGGAAGTGGAGTTCTTCAACCTCATGATGACGGGGTCCGAAATTGAAGCTTATGTGAAAAGGTCGAACGAACTGGCAATTCTGTGTCCTACTATGGTGGATCCTCCCATCAAGCGCATCGAACTATTTCTTCAGGGCTTGGTGCCAGAAATCCAAAGTCATGTGACTTCAGCGAACCTCGCCACTTACCAGCAAGCTGTTCAGTTGGCTCACCGTCTCACGGACCAGGCGGTGGAGTAGAACAAGTTACCAAAACGCATAGGTGCTGCAACTACTTCTGGTACCTCTAGTGACAACAAACGGAAATGGGATGGAACTTCAAGTAAGGGTTCGACTTCTGTTCAGTCCCAGTCTCAGCAGAGAAAGACTGATGACTACAAGAGCCCTAATCAGCAATCGTCTGGTGGTCAAAGTCATGGTGGGTACAAAGGAAATCACCCCAAATGCAATCGCTGCAGCCTGCACCACAGCGGGCCATGCACCAGGGGCAACTGTCATCGGTGCAACAAGCCTGGTCACGCTGCAAAGGATTGCAGGAGCTTATACCCCGCCAATCAGAATCGTCAGCAAGCTCAACCGAATCAACGCCAGCAGCAACAGCAAGGTGATAACAAAGGGAGCTTTCAGTGTGGAGCTGAGGGCCACTTCAAGAGAGATTGTCCCCAACTGAACAGGAACCAGAACAACAACAACAACAATAACAACAATCAGGGGAATGGTAACAATGGGAACAACAACAACAATGGCGCCAGGGGGCGGGTGTTTGTGATTGGCCAAGGTGAAGCAAGGAATGACCCCAATGTTGTGGCGGGTAAGTTCCTTCTCGACGACTTTTATGTTTCAGTTTTATTTGATTCGGGTGCCGATACTAGCTACATGTCACTAGAAGTTAGTCGAATGCTTAAGCGTATTCCAACCCCTTTGAACAACAAGCACACCGTAGAGCTAGCAAATGGTAAGAGTTTAGAAGCCACACACATAGTCAAGGGTTGTAAACTTATTCTCGCTGACCAGACCTTCTCTATCGACCTCATTCCTATTGTCTTGGGTAGTTTCGACGTTGTCATTGGGATGGATTGGTTATCCCAACACCGAGCAGAGATTCTTTGCAATGAGAAGGTTGTCCGTATTCCAGGTCCCGGTGGTGAACCTCTCATGATTCATGGCGACAAGAGGAGTGCTGTTGAGAACGTCATTTCTCTCCTTAAGGCCCAAAAGTTCTTGCGAAAGGGCCACACTGCCATTTTGGCTCTCGTTACTGACACCTCAGAAAAAGAGAAGAAGATAGAAGATTTTCCAGTTGTACGCGATTATCCAGAGGTATTTCCTGAGGAATTACCTGGTCTTCCGCCTCATCGCCAAGTCGAGTTTCAGATCGAACTAGCTCCTGGAGCTGCGCCTATAGCTCGTGCACCTTATCGATTGGCTCCATCAGAGTTGAAAGAACTCTCTACGCAACTACAAGAGCTCTTGGATAAGGGTTTTATTCGTCCTAGCTCATCGCCCTAGGGAGCTCCAGTGCTATTTGTGAAGAAGAAAGACGGTACCTTCAGAATGTGCATCGACTACCGGGAACTCAACAAGGTGACGATGAAGAATCGTTATCCTCTACCGCGGATTGACGACTTGTTCGACCAGCTGAAGGGGTCGAGCTACTATTCAAAGATTGATTTGAGATCGGGATATCACCAGCTGAGAGTCCGAGAAGAGGACGTCTCCAAAACAGCTTTTAGAACACGTTACGGACACTATGAGTTCTTGGCCATGCCTTTTGGGCTGACGAACGCACCTGCGGTTTTCATGGACTTGATGAACCGAGTGTGCAAGCCTTACCTGGACAAGTTCGTTATAGTCTTCATCGACGACATCCTGATCTACTCTAAGAGTCAGGAAGAACACGAGCAACATCTGCGACTTATTCTGGAACTCCTTCGAACAGAACATCTTTATGCAAAGTTCTCAAAATGTGACTTCTGGCTTCGAGAAGTCCATTTCCTAGGCCACGTGGTGAACAAGGATGGGATTCATGTTGATCCATCCAAGGTAGACTCGATTAAGAACTGGCCTGCACCTCGTACACCAAAGGAAATTCGCCAATTCTTGGGATTGGCAGGTTACTACAGGAGGTTCATTAAGGATTTTTCTAAGATCGCACAGCCTCTCACCTCACTAACGCAGAAAGGCGATGTTTATCGATGGGGAAACGCACAGGAATTAGCATTTCAGCATCTAAAGGATAGGCTTTGCAGCGCACCTATCCTTTCCTTGCCAGAAGGCACAGACGATTTTGTGGTCTACTGCGACGCATCAATTCAAGGTCTTGGTTGCGTGTTGATGCAACGAGACAAAGTTATAGCCTACGCCTCACGCCAACTTAAGGTTCATGAAAAGAACTACACTACGCACGACTTAGAGCTGGGAGCTGTTGTTTTTGCACTTAAGTTATGGCGGCATTACCTGTATGGTACCAAGTGCGCCATCTACACCGACCACAGGAGCCTTGAGCATATCTTCAAGCAGAAGGAACTGAATATGCGGCAACGACGATGGGTCGAACTACTAAATGACTACGAGTGCTCAATCAGGTATCACCCGGGCAAGGCCAATGTTGTGGCTGACGCCCTCAGTCGAAAGGACACTGCGCCTAAGCGCGTGCGAGCTTTACAACTCACGATCCATTCTAGTCTGCCTCCCCAAATACGAGCTGCTCAGATAGAAGCACTGAAACCAGAAAACGTCAGGGCTGAAGCCCTACGCGGATCAAGGCAACGATTAGAACAGAAGGAAGACGGTGCTTACTACGTAACGGGACGCGTTTGGGTCCCACTCTACGGCAACCTACGAGAGCTTGTGATGGATGAAGCACACAAGTCTCGCTACTCAGTACACCCTGGATCAGATAAGATGTATCATGATATCAAAACTACGTACTGGTGGCCTAGCATGAAGGCCCACATAGCAACCTACGTCAGCAAGTGTCTGACTTGTGCGAGAGTCAAGTCTGAATACCAAAAACCCTCAGGCCTACTTCAACAACCGGAGATACCTCAATGGAAATGGGAGCAAATTTCCATGGATTTTGTCACTGGCCTGCCTAGATCCCAGCGCGGGAACGATACTATTTGGGTGATCGTGGATCGACTTACAAAATCGGCACACTTCCTGGCTATCAAGGAGACGGATAAATTCTCCACGCTCGCAGAAATATACCTCAAGGAAGTTGTTTCGAGGCACGGGGTGCCCACCTCTATTATCTCAGATCGAGATGCACGTTTCACTTCAGAACTGTGGCAAGCAATGCACAAATCCTTTGGCTTACGATTAGACATGAGCACAGCATATCACCCTCAGACAGACGGGCAGTCCGAGCGCACTATTCAAACCTTAGAAGACATGCTTCGTGCATGTGTAATCGATTTTGGCAACCGTTGGGAGAAGCATCTGCCACTGGTGGAATTCTCGTACAATAACAGCTACCACACCAGCATTAAAGCGGCTCCATTTGAGGCATTGTACGGACGTAAATGCCGGTCACCTCTTTGCTGGGCAGAGGTGGGAGATAGTCAGATCACTGGTCCAGAACATGTGGTAGACACAACCGAACAGATTGCTCAAATACGAAAACGCATGGCGGCAGCTCGCGACCGTCAGAAAGTTTACGCCGACATGGGCAGGAAACCGCTTGAGCTCCAGGTTGGGGATCGGGTACTACTCAAAGTTTCACCCTGGAAGGGTGTGGTTCGTTTTGGTAAACGCGGCAAACTTAACCCACGATACGTTGGACCCTTCGAAGTCATTGAGAAAATAGGCAGGGTGGCCTACAGACTCAACTTACCAGCGGAACTCGGTGCCGTTCACAACGTTTTTCACGTGTCGAATCTGAAGAAGTGTCCGTCAGATGAGACCCACGTAGTTCCTCTGAAGGAACTCACTATCGACGAACAGTTACGATTCGTCGAGGAACCAGTTGAAATCACGGACCGGGATGTTAAGGTCCTCAAGAGCACCAGAATACCTCTCGTTCAAGTTCGTTGGAACTCACGTCGCGGCCCAGAGTTCACCTGGGAGCGCGAAGATCAGATGAAACAAAAGTATCCCCAACTGTTCGCAAACAGTACACCCACTACTGAGGCCGAAGCTACGGAATTTCGGGACGAAATTCCAGATCAACGGGGGGTGGATGTGACACCCTAGGAAAACCGGGAAAACTATACAACTTAACTAGCTTCCTCAGTGAGTGCTTACCAAATTTCGGGACGAAATTTCTTTCAACTTGGGGATGATGTGACAACTCGAAATTTAGAACCTTTCGTTGTACGCTTGAACGCTAAGTGACAAACTAATTTGATGATTTAATGAATGATATATATGTGAACTTATATGATTATGTTTGTGATTGTATGTATGCGAGTATGTATATGAACGGAGACAACAAGAACCCGACTCGAGACCATGTGGTCTCGAGTGAACAGTAACACTTGGGCCGGATGGGCCACGCACCCCATTTAACCCAACCGAAACCCATTAGGGTGCACCATGTGGACAAGTATATAACCCTTAGTGATGCTAACCTTGCCATTCTTTGGACAATCCTCACATACTCCCCTACTCTCTCTAGAAACCACTAAACCCTAAGTCTCAACATCACCTCTCCTCCTTCTTCTCGGATCAAACCGGTGACACTAGGAGCTCTCGGATCGACTCACACACACACCGTTTGGAAGCTTCACTCACACCTTTGAACCTATACTTGAACCGGTTAGTGATTCCTTTGCAAACACATGTATTTTCATGATTAAAGGTGTTGATGTGTGATGTTATAGGTTAATGATGCATGTTATGCGTTTGTTTCGGTTTGATGATGATGTATGATGAAGATTATGTGATAATATGTTTATTTGTTAAGTTTTATGCATGATGATGATTAATAAGATAACATGACTTGATTTCGGACATATTGTATGATGGGTTAATGATATCTTGTGTTTAAATGTGGTCTAAACCATTAGTTGTTAATGTTCATGAAATCGGATTGCATGCTTTTATGTTACAAATCAAATGCTTGTTAAATGGCTGCATATATGTGGAAATCGGATTAGTTGTTTGAATGTTTTGATTGTTGTTTGTGTTATGAATATTTGATGAACATGATGAATGTATGAAGAACTTGTTGAATATCATATGAACATGTCTTGAATATTTGAAATCGGGTTGTTTGATCTATCTTGATAGAGGTTTAGACAAGAAAACATGTTTAGTGGATAGTACTTAATGTTGCATGAAATGGAATTTCTATTGGATAGTACACTGTGCAGAATCAGCTTATGTCCAGCCGAGACCTTCGGTTGCGACTCGAGACCACCACATGATGAGTCGAGATCCCCGGTTGCGACACAGGTTGCGAGTCGCAAACCCATAGTTTCGACTCGAGACTACACTTGATCAACACACAAACCTTATGACTCGAAACCACGGTTACGAGTCCTGTTGCGACTCGAGACCGTGACCATGATAACTCGAGATCGCAGTTTGCGACTCAGGTTGCGAGTCGAGAACGCCTGGTTGCGACTCGAGACTATACGCATGTACACGCTGTTTGGACTTGCACCTCATTTCGGACTTAAGTAATTGGGCCGGACCTTTGGGCCTAATACATGGACCTTATACGTGCTGTTGTATATGAATGATTATTTGGGCTGCCATGGATGAAACTTGCATGCAATGTGCTAGCATACGTGTAGAACATACGTGCAATACGTGGTTTGAACCTGACTTGTATGATACAACTATGATAGGACGCGAGTGACCACAATATTGCTTGTTTGACTTTTCTGTGTATCTACCGAGCAAACCAAGGTGAGTTCACACCCTCTACAAAGCATGGGATTCCCTGGGTTGGGAATGGGGTTAAGGAATGTGGATTTCCTCGTCCTCCTTGGGTAGGACAGCAATGGTTCAGGAATGTAATTCCTCGTCCTCACGGACAGATAACTCGTACTAGACCCAAAACTCTATCACGAAGTCCCTCCTTTTATATCGACTTAATCGTCGGGCCAATGGCGAGCGGGTCATTAGTTAGATAGCGCTATTTAGGTCTGACAAACCTCACACCGTGCCGCAGAGGACGGGCGTGAACTAATGGATCTGGGGCACGTCAATGATGATAGACATTGACAGTTTCAGGGCACATAAACATGACTACAGTCAGCAGTCGATATGGTAACGAGTCTAGTGTATACATGGGGTAGCCCCCACGGCCGAAATGCCAGATAACTAACACGGGGTAGCCCCCACGGCTGGATTGCCAGAGTAACCGGGAATAAACAAGTCACGTTTTTAACTATGGGGTAACCCCCACGGCAGGATGCCAGATAAATGAAACAGTTTTCAGAACAACTTAAAACAAACACCCAACCGTGAACTCACTCAACTTGTTGTTGACTCGTTACTACATGCTTTGCAGGTCCTTAGGTTCTTAGCTGGAGCTTGCATGGAGGAGGATCGTTGTGGGACATGGACAACTGTGTGCCATGTTGAACTTAGAAACAATTAAACTTATGTTTTGATTTAAGACTTATGCTTCCGCTTGCAACTTAACTATGTTTTGTTTGAACACCAATTGTATTGGTTGGATTTTTATAACTACTTATATGCTTGTTCAATATGATTGGTGGCTGGATCCTGGTTAGTCACGCCTCCAAGCGGTAGTACTCCATAGGTGGATTTTGGGGGTGTGACATTTTACTTGTCATAGGACTAGTTAGGCGTTCCGAATGCGTTTCACGCGAACGACGCGTTAAAGTAGCATAAGCTACCTAAACGGGTCGTAATGGGTCACAAACACTTAGGTTAAGTTACATTTTCATATGTGGGCCTTGTTAAACCATATTACATGAGTCTCCATACTCGTTTGGTTTACGAACCCTCATTCTATCTGATCCTCCGATTTAGGTCCGGTTTATTAACATAGTTACCTATATTAGGTGCCGTTTGATTCCGTGATCTCTAGCATTGCTTGGTGGTTATCTTAGGACTTCTAAGCAATCTCAAGTGAGTACATAGACCCCTCTTTTACCGTTTTCAAATGTTTTGGGGTGGAACACATGTGCCTACTTGTTACTTCCATGATTTCCATGTTTTCACATCATATACCTGCTATGTTCGTTAGTACATTATAGTACATGATTTCATTACATTACATGCTATGAATGCCCATTGTGTGCGTACTTAGTACATCGTTTTACATTACATGCTATGTATGCCCATTGTGTGCGTACTTAGTACATCGTTTTACATTACATGCTATGTATGCCCATTGTGTGCGTACTTAGTACATCGTTTTACATTACATGCTATGTATGCCCATTGGGTGCGTACTTAATACATCGTTCTACATTACATTTCATGCTATGTATGCCCATTGTGTGCGTACTTAGTACATCGTCCTACATTACATTTGCTATGTATGCCCATTGTGTGCGTACTTAGTACATCGTCCTACATTACATTTCATGCTATTGTGTGCATACTTAGTACATTGTTTTACATTACACTCATGCTATGTATGTTCTTTGTTGCATACTTAGTACATTGTTATACATTACACTTTATGCTATGTATGTCCTTTGTTGCATACTTAGTACATTTGTTCTTCAACACATGCTTACATTTTGGATACACATTATATGATTTACATTAGACATGAACATTTTACTTGGGTAGTTTGGTTTGAATAAGTGATTAAGTAACGAGGCGTGTGTAATATGATACAAGCATGGTGGATACGCCGCTGGTACTTCCTATATATAAGTGTTTGTATGGTATTACATATCGTAGCGTTATTTGAATCATTTCAGTTTGAGACATATAACATTTTATACAAATAACATACTTTTCACAAGACATTGTTTTACAAACAACTTATCTTATACAAACTCATTTTACATGGTTATTCATTTAACCATACATTATCCTCTTATTTATACATATCCTCTGATCTTATTGTTTTTCAAATGATTTACAAGACAAAGCAAATTACAAGGTTCATGACTAAACATTTTCTCAAACATAAGTCATCAATTCTGTTTTCACAAAACCTATGTATCTCACAGGCATTTTATGCTGACGTACCTATTTTCACATGTGTTTTCAAAGGATGATGCATAGGACTTATCAAGACATACTTAGGCGGACCTGTGCCTTAGTGACTTAAAACGAGACAAGAATTAGTTAATTTATGTTATGTACTCTTTGTTTCTTGTTTAAAACAACGTAAACTCTCATGTTTGATTAATAAAACGAAACTTTAATTGCCATGGATTTGAAACGATTAATTCTGTTACAACACTCCCCGACGTTTCCGCCATGTTTCGTTGTTTTACGTGGTCGGGGTGTGACACTACATGACGAAATCACTAGCTGGACCAAGACTTTACCAGACGAAAACACAAGGCCCAGACGAAAACACTATGTGTTTTCGCCAAACTTGGAGTTCGACGAAAACCCAAAGGGTTTTCGCCAAAGGGGGGATTTCGCCTGATGTGGTTTCGTCAAATGATCTGATCATCAACTTTGTTAGCTTGTTAACTTTGTTAAGTGTTAACCATGTTAAGTGTGTTAATTATGCTATGCATGTTACGAATATAAACCCAGTTAAGTTTATTAACTTCTGTTAAGTCCATAACTCTGGTTAGTCTGTTAACTGAGTTAAGTTATTAACTCTATTAACTTTATTAACACTGTCAAGTATATAACCTTACTAGTTTGTTAACTCTGTTAGTTAACTAACACTGTGGTTTGTCATTCCTGTTTGTATATGTTAATCCAGTTAAGCGTGCTAGCTCTACTAAGTGTGTTGTTGGTTAACTATGTTAGATTAAACTGCAAAAGACATTTATGAGAAACATGAATTGTATGAAGATGATTAACTATTTGTAATGCCTGATGTTAACTGTTACGCACACACTATGTGACGAACATTGCATGCGAAACCTTACAAACATGTACTAACTGAACATACGTGCATAAATATAGGACTTGACTGATAAATTGTGAGCACTTAACTTAGCATACCGAGCAAACCAAGGTGAGTTCACACTCTTACCAAGGCATGGGATTCCCGGGGTTGGGAATGGGTTTGGATGATTACTTATGCTTAAATTGTTATCGGAATTACATACCATAGGCCTCGGGAGAGGATGGTTATTGGTAGGTACTGCTAGACTAGTGATACATATACTTCTCTTCGCACACACGCCGGGAATGGCTGCGATAATAGAACTAATCTTCGCACACATGCCTGGAATGGCTGCGAACCATACTCTAAACTTCGCACACATGCCGGGTGGGCTGCGATACAAATATACCTAGTCTAGAAAACTTGGGAAACACACCACAATCTTCGCACACATGTCTAGGAGACTGCGATTCAAGTACATACGATATATGGGTTACTAAACGAACATATGGTTTACAATACAATTACTATAACTGAACAACCAACTGTGAACTCGCTCAACTAGTTGTTGACTCTCTGTTACATGCCTTGCAGGACCTTAGGTACCCATGGAGCTTGCACGGGAGGCGCAGTTGTTGTGGAACATGGACCGAGGATGCTATGTTAAAACATTTAAACATTTGAACTTATTACTTACATTGGGTTTACAATTATGCTTCCGCTAGACACTTAATATGCTTTGTCTGAACACCTTTCATATTGTTTGGTTAAATTACATTTATTACTTATTATGTTCGATATGATTGGTGGCTTGATCCTGGTCAGTCACGCCTCCAAGCGGTGATACTCCGCGCGTGGATTTTGGGGTTGTGACAGATTGGTATCAGAGCCATTGGTTATAGTGAACTTGGTTTTAATAAGGGGAAAACGTTTTTATTAAAACCGGACTATAACCTGTACAGTGCTCAACGATCCACAACGACGCCTCGCTCCACGTGCAAGACTCAACATTCTAGGTAATATGGTATATGTTTTATTGCCTACTTGCTAGAATTACATAGAACTTTGCTCATGGTATGCTTAGATAAACGTAACAACTAGTGTTTGGAAACACATGTGTGCTTACTCTCCTCTGTCATCGCACTTTCGCGAACCTCTCTCACTCATGTTTCCTTTGGTATGAAGATCATGAGCGGACGCAGTAACCTAACTCAAGCCCAGTTGGCGGCTTTGATCACTGAACAAGTTACTGCAGCACTCGCAGCTGCACAGGCAGGAGGTATAACTTGCCATCACAACTTACTCTAGGATCCTTAGATCCTACTTACGTAAACCAACACTCGTGCTCAAGTATGTTTACTCTTACACACACGACTGGTCAACACGCTCAGCCACCTGTGTGCACGTTCAAAACTTTCATGGACTGTCGTCCTAGTACTTTCAGTGGCACTGAAGGGGTCGTTGGACTCCTCCACTGGTTCGAGAAACTCGAACCGGTCTTCGAAATGTGTGAATGCCCCGAGGCTCGCAGGGTGAAATATACCACTGGTACTCTCGAAGGCACTGCGCTAACTTGGTGGAACGCGCAAGTTTAGATGCTGGGGCTGGCGGCTGCTAATGCCACCCCATGGAATGATTTTAAGGAACTGATCAAACGTGAATACTGTAGTCGTGATGACATCCACAAGCTGGAAGTGGAGTTCTTTAACCTGAAGATGACGGGGTCAGAGATAGAAGCGTACACGAAACGATCCAACGAACTGGCAGTGTTATGTCCAACTATGGTGGATCCTCCCATCAAACGCATTGAGCTATACCTCAACGGCTTAGTACCAGAGATTCAAAGTCATGTGACTTCTGTCAACCCTGCTACCATCCAGGATGTTACTCGTCTTGCTCATCGTCTCACAGACCAGACAGTAGAACAGAACAAGCTGCCTAAGCGTATTGGTGCTACTGCTACTACTACTTCTGCTATTCCCAGCGACAACAAGAGAAAGTGGGATGGAACCTCCAGCAAGGGTTCAACTTCAGTTCAGTCCCAGGCACAGCAGCGAATGATTGATAACTATCAGAGCCCTGGTCAACAATCTTCTGGTAGTCAAGGGTTGTAACCTCGTCTTAGCTGGTTAGACATTCTTCATCAACCTCATCCCTATAGTTTTGGGTAGTTTCGACACCGTCATAGGGATGGATTGGTTATCCCAACAACAAGCAGAGATCCTATGTAAAGAGAAGATTGTTCGTATTCCCCGTTCTGGCAAAGAACCTCTTGAAGTTCAAGGCGACAAGTGCGGTGTCGTGAGTGACATCATCTCCTTCTTGAAGGCACAGAAGTGTTTGCGAAAGGGCCACACAACTATATTAGCACTCGTTACAGATACATCGATGAAAGAGAAGAAGTTAGAGGATATTCCAGTTGCACGCGATTTTCCTCAGGTGTTTCCTGAAGATTTACCTGGGCTACCGCCTCATCGCCAGGTCGAATCCCAAAATCGAGCTAGCTCCTTGAGCAGCACCCATAGCTCGAGCACCTTATCGCTTAGCGCCAACCGAACTGGAAGAACTGTCCAAACAATTGCAGGAACTCTTGGACAAGGGTTTCATCCGTCCTAGCTCTTCGCCCTGGGGAGCTCCAGTATTATTTGTGAAAAAGAAAGATGGTACCTTCCGCATGTGCATAGTTTACCTCGAACTGAACAAGGTGACCGTGAAGAGTCGCTATCCTTTTCCACGCATTGACGACTTGTTCGACCCGCTGCAAGGGTCGAGCTACTATTCAAAGATTGATCTGAGGTCAGGCTACCCTCAACTGAGAGTCCGGGACGAGGACGTCTCCAAAACAACATTCAGAACACGCTACGGCCATTACGAGTTTCTTGTCATGCTATGTGACACCTGTGTCACTTCAACCATCACACAAATTCCAAACCAATGAAATATTGTATTTCATATTTGGGATTTGTAAAAATATGTGTATCGTTTGCACATATCAACTCTTGTTCGATTTTAAGCTTTAAATCACTTTCTGGAGGGTTACACGCGATCTGATGCGTAAATATAACCAGTTCAATCCAACGAACACTCCGGAAAAGTGAAATAGGCTTACCATACCTTAAATAACCTTTACATAACTTAGAAATAAGTTTTGAAGGCTTTGGTATGGCAAAAACAAGTTAATTCGCTTACAAGGACTAAACTTGACAAACTGCGAAAGTATGCCAATTTGAACAGTAACGAACATTCCAGAACATAACCATAAGTTAAACATACCATAAATATCCTTTACATAGCTTAGAAATAGGCTTTGAGGGGTTCGGTATGCTAAAATAAACTTTTGGGTCATTGAGGGACTAAAAGCGTCAAAAAGTGCACAAGTTTGCATTTTCGCGCATAACTTACGTTCTGAATATATCCGGACATCCAAAAATTTATGTAAGCACTAAAACATTTTATTTTAGTGTTTGTCATAAGAAAAATCCATTCGTCGCGTCATTTGGATCGTTTTTCGTGCTTATGCGCACTCCGTCGTAATTAAGCGAACATCGCGTTCGTACGACCAAACGAACCGACATCCGAGATATTTTTGAGCATATTTTAAGTTCCCTATACTTTAACTTCATTTTAGAGCTTTGAAATGGGGTTAACGGGGCTTAAACGTGTCAAAAATGCATCGAAAACCAAGTTTAGGGGCTGCAGGGACCAAAACTGTAATTCTGCCAAACTTGTGCCCTACGATGCGCATGCATTTTTGCCCTACGGTGCGTATGGGTTCTGCAGATCAAATTAGATTGAACAGTCAGCAGATTTCCAGCTGTATAATCCTCAACCACAAATCCACACTTGACCTTTCAGCACATTAAGGATCATTTTCAGTAACCATAACATTTTGACAAATGTACGCACAAGATTTAGGCACGATATTCGACAAACGATCTTAACGGTTACCCGAAATCTATAAATACCCATCACATTTGCACACATTTCTCACAAGAATCTGATCATTTGTGCTCTAAGTTGAAACCTTTGTTTCATACCAGAGCTATTTTGATCTAGATTAGCATTCGGGGACCCTTCGTAAGTATTCTTTCGTTCTTTTATCGCTTTCGAGTCCGAAAGTCAAACTTTGTTTGACTTTCTGCATTGACCAGTTTATGGTCGATGCGAAGTTCGTTTGAACTTCATAACGTGAGCGTGATCAAGATGGTTATAGTCCCTAGTGACTATACCTACTGATTACCACGTTATCTAGGCTCAGTGACGAGCCGTAGTTTCGGTCAGAATACGTATTCTTGCGTATTTTGTAACCAAACTACTCTTAGGTATCACAACCATTTGTTGTGATACCAAACCTATTTTCTAAACTTAGTTAAGCATGTTTTAACATGCTTAGCTCGTCACTTTTAGTTTAGTGCTTATATAGGGTCGTAAGGTAAACGATCTAAACAATCGCTTATACTTTCGAACCCGACCCGTTTGGTCGATCATTAGGATCCAACCAAGCACTTTAAGTGACCATAGTATAGGGAATAACCTTCCGAGGTTATACCCTATGGTCACGACGTTTAGTTAGTTGTATGATAAGTAGTTTATATGCCTTAGGTAAATTACCAAAATACCCCTTTGATGCCAAAATTCATTTTAAACATATGTAACATAACTTTTGACATCTAAACTGATTTGACAACTATTTTAGACATGTTAAGGCATATATTACTTGTCATAGGACTAGTTAGGCGGTCCGAACGCGTTTCACGCGAACGACGCGTTAAAGTAGCATAAGCTACCTAAACGGGTCGTAATGGGTCACAAGCACTTAAGTTAGGTTTCATTTAGTATGTAGGCTTTATTAAACCATACCACATGAGTTCCCATACTCATTTGGTTTACAAACCCTCTTTCTATCCAATCCTCCGATTTAGGTCCGGTTTATTAATGTAGTTACCTATATTAGGGGCCGTTTGATATTCCGTGATCTCTAGCATTGCTTGGTGGCTATCTTAGGACTTCTGAGCAATCTCATATGAGTACATAGTTCCCCTATTTTACTGTTTTCCAAACTGTTTTGGGGTGAAGCATGTGTACCTATCTGTTACTTTCATGTTTTCCAAAAGTATAATTGATTATACATGTTATTACTTATCTATTGACAAATTGAATGACTATCTATGATTTAAGCATTGATTTCTCAAAGAACATAAAATAAAATGTTGAATTGTACTTATTTTATGTTCACCAGACCGATTGTTAGTATGATATAGCGCTCTAGGATTTGACACCCCATTCCTGTTGTCATGGAATGTCTGAAACCAATTTGTTGCTCCATCCAAATAGGGATTGCCTTTGTGGTATTTCTATAGTCTCAAAGGTGTATTTTGATGCACCAGGTCTGAATGAATTCTCAAATCACACTATTAAAGTATAGTTTGATATACTCCCACGTGTGATATTGTACAAAACCAACATATATGTTATTTATCACATCTAAAGCATATTTTGATATATTATTTATGGAACCAAAACATAGTTTAATATGTTACTTACAAATCCAAAGTATACTTTTAATATGCTACTATAAGGTTATTTGTTTAATCTTACATTTATGTATACAAATCACATTGGTTACACATTACATGATTTACATTGGACACATAAACATTTTGACGTATTATTCAATACATTTGGCAATTGGTTTAAACATAGACATCTTACATTGTTGGTTTGGTTTGAGTAAGTGATTAAGTAACGAGGCGTGTGTAATATGATACAAGCATGGTGGATACGCCGCTGGTACTTCCTATATATAAGTGTTTGTATGGTATTACATATTGTAGCGTTATTTGAATCATTTCAATTTGAGACATATAACATTTTATACAAATAACATACTTTTCACAAGACATTGTTTTACAAAACAACTTCTCTTATACAAACACATTCTATTTCGTTATTCACTTAACCATACACTATTATTTTACTTATACGTATCATCTGATCTTATTGCTTTTCAAATGATTTACAAAACAAAGCAAACTACAAGATTCATGACTAAACATTTTCTTAAACATAAGTCATGAATCTTATTTTCACAAAACCTATGTATCTCACAGGCATTTTTATGCTGACGTACCTATTTTTACACATGTTTCAGGTACTGCTTTGCAATGATTGTTGATACATGCTACATATAGGACGGACTCGTGCCTTAGCAACTTTAAAACTTGGAAGATCATAGTTGTACTTATTTGATTGTATTAAAACAATGAGTTCATTTATTCAATAAAACAGAATTTATTTAGGCCATGGTTATGAAACAATAATTCCGTTACAACACTCCTCGACGTTTCCGCCACGTTTTGTATGTTCTACATGGTCGGGGTGTGACAGAAAAGTTGGTATCAGAGCCAATGGTTATAGGGAATTAGGTTATTAGTAATGCTTTGACCTAGTCTATAACCTTTCTAGGACCCTAACGCGAGTTTACTTGCGTTTAGTCATAAAACAATACCGTCACCTATCTTTAGGCGACGACCACAACAAGAACATAAATTTCAAAACCGCTTTGAAAACTAATCATCTGTTCTAGGATGATTGATTACTAGGTTTTGAACCCTCTGTTATATGGTTTTGAACCCCTTTGAGTTTTCAAATTCTCGTCAAGGTTTTGGGTTTTAAATAATGTGAACACGTGCAAACTGGAAGGGTAAATGCCTGTATTCTGGGTTTTCTGTCTAGGCAAGCACTTCGTATATATCTCATCAGACGCGAGACCAGTTGTGCTTACCTGGGAATTCTTGGGATGAGTGTTCACTTATAGGCGAGCATGTCTTCGTGATACATTATTTTTGACCCATTTACTTTGATTAGTCACTGTGTGTAGTTTGTCGCTTTGTAGTAACAAACAAATGACCACTATCCTTGCTTTCATCGGATTTGTTTCATCTCATTCTTTTCGCCTAATTCTCTCACTCGTTTCCTTTCATGTTTCCTCTTTTAGAATGCCTCCTCAACGTGACAATCAGATGGCGAATGCTGAACTGGCGGAAATCATTGCACAGCAAATGGCTGCTGCCTTCCCAAATCTTTATGCTCAAATGATGCAAGCCATCAACAACAACAATGCTCCATGCAATTTCAAGAGTTTCAACTCGGCTAAACCACTCAAGTTTAGTGGTTCTGAGGGAGCAACTGGGCTTCTTCAGTGGTTCGAGAGCATTGAGAATACCTTCCGTCACGTTCAGTGTCCTGAAAATCGCAAGGTCGAGTTTTCTTCAAGTGTGTTTCAGAAGAGGGCTCTCACATGGTGGAACGGGGTGATGAGAGACCGCGGTGCTGAGGTTGCATTAGCACAGACTTGGGCTGAGCTTAGGGCTCTTATGATGAAGGAGTTTTGCCCTCGTCATGAACTGCGAGCTTTGGAGAGGGAGTTTGATGATTTGAAGCAAGACAGTGGTGAACATCGAGCCTATACTGATCGTTTTGAAGAATTGAGCCTATTGTGTCCTGCTATGGTTACTCCTGTGGATAAGGTGATCGAGAAATATACTGATGGTCTTCCTGACCTAGTTCAGGATATTGTTACTGGCAGTAACCCTACTACTGTCAGACAAGCCATTGAACTGTCTGCCACCCTAACTGAATCCCACATCAGAAAGAAAAAGCTTTTTCAAAAAGGCGACCCAAGACCATCCGACAAGACTGCTCAAGTTGAACCCAAGGAAGAACATGCTAAGGTATCCAAGAAGAAGAAGCGCAAAGCCTCTCAAAACTACGCTGTAACTGCTTAAGACAAACAGGTTGCACTAAACCAGCCAGCACAACCTCGCAAAAGGCAAAACTATGTTGGTACTGCACCTTTGTGCAACAAGTGCAACCGTCATCATCTGGAACAAGAGCAGTGTCAAAAATGTACCCACTGTGGGCGGTTGGGACATTTGATCAATGTTTGTCGTTATGCAAATCAAGCTGCTGCAAACCCTGCTGCTGTTCAAGCACGGTTCCCTCCGGGGTCATGTTATAACTGTGGTGACCTTACCCACTACAGGAACAATTGCCCAAAACTTGTTAACGCACCTCCAGCGCGTGGACGAGTGTTTAACATCAATGGGGCAAACATGAACAATGATGCGGCAGTGAACAACTAGTGTTTTGTTTTTTTCCTTGGTTGTTATCTTATAATGTTTAAAGACAAGTCAGTTGTAATATAAATAAAAAATCGTCGTTTTTATTTCTGCAAAACTGATACGATTGTGTGAACGTTGGATACAATCTTATGATGTCAACCCAAAGACAAACTACTCGTATGGTTCTGTCATTTTATGAATATTTGTGATCTCCCCAAGAACCTTAAACACTCGTTTCTTTTAAGAAACAAAGCCAAACTCTTATTGAAAATCCTTCTATCTTTATAGATGGATCCTTGAAAATACTTAAAGTGCCAAATGAAATCCATGGATTGGATTCCTGGTGTGCTTTAAATATCCATACCATAAGATAACAAACTAAAGAATCAAGTTAACTAATTTTGTGATTATGTGTTTTCATACATGTTTTGTGGTTGTATGTGATCCATCCAAATCCTCGTAAAATCTTTCATATCTCATATGAGGGATTCATAGTAGGATATCCAAAGTTACTATCTTAAATCCTTAATGGACTTCTACGTTGTAGCTAAGTCCCTTGTGTTATAAAGTATTATTCTATAATTGGACCCCTTGGGTGGTCTAGTTAAACATATTGATTTAAAAATCTGGTTAGAAATATCATGTGATGATATAATTAAAAAGATCCCTTGAGTGGTCTATTTAAGGAGATCGTACGACGGTCTAGTTAAGAAGATCATGCGTTGATCTAGTTAAAAGGCTCGTTCGTTGATCTAATTAAAAGGACCCTTTGGTGGTCTAGTCGAGTCGTTTCATGTTTATTCAAGCGATTTCTTTTCCTACGCATTATGAAATGAACTGTGCGGACTGTGCAAGGAATTACGTAATTATGGAGGCCTACATAATTATGGAATTCAGTGTACAGAAACCACAGGAAGCTTTGTCATGTGTTAAGACCTATAGTGACAAGAATAATGATACGGGAGGAGTCTTGGACCTCGATCAATGTCATTTATTCTCACACTCCCCAATTCTGATTTCAAGCACTCACAAGTTTACTATGATAAGTCTTCATAAGAAACGTTCTTCTGTCCGTAGTTCAAAATTCCATGCTTTACTACTACAAGGAATTCACTTTGAGGGTTAAAAAATTCACTAAGAGTCCTAACATGGCCCAGAGTTTTACTTAAGGGTTCAATGGATCTATTAGAAGGCGAAACCGTCACAGTTGTCTTCACAAGTTTCCTCTAGAATTAAATTCTGGGACGAAATTTCCTAAAGTAGGGGAGACTGTGACACCTGTGTCACTTCAACCATCACACAAATTCCAAACCAATGAAATATTGTATTTCATATTTGGGATTTGTAAAAATATGTGTATTGTTTGCACATATCAACTCTTGTTCGATTTTAAGCTTTAAATCACTTTCTGGAGGGTTACACGCGATCTGATGCGTTAAAATATCCACTTCAATCCAACGAACACTCCGGAAAAGTGAAATAGGCTTAACATACCTTACATAACCTTTACATAACTTAGAAATAAGTTTTGAAGGCTTTGGTATGGCAAAAACAAGTTAATTCGGTTACAAGGACTAAACTTGACAAACTGCGAAAGTATGCCAATTTGAACAGTAAGGAACATTCCAGAACATAACCATAAGTTAAACATACCATAAATATCCTTTACATAGCTTAGAAATAGGCTTTGAGGGGTTCGGTATGCTAAAATAAACTTTTGGGTCATTGAGGGACTAAAAGCGTCAAAAAAGTGCACAAGTTTGCATTTTCGAGCATAACTTACGTTCTGAATATATCCGGACATCCAAAAATTTATGTAAGCACTAAAACATTTTATTTTAGTGTTTGGCATAAGAAAAATCCATTCGTCGCGTCATTTGGATCGTTTTTCGTGCTTATGCGCACTCCGTCGTAATTAAGCGAACATCGCGTTCGTACGACCAAACGAACCGACATCCGAGATATTTTTGAGCATATTTTAAGTTCCCTATTCTTTAACTTCATTTTAGAGCTTTGAAATGGGGTTAACGGGGCTTAAACGTGTCAAAAATGCATCGAAAACCAAGTTTAGGGGCTGCAGGGACCAAAACTGTAATTCTGCCAAACTTGTGCCCTACGATGCGCATGCATTTTTGCCCTACGGTGCGTATGGGTTCTGCAGATCAGATTAGATTAAACAGTCAGCAGATTTCCGGCTGTTTAATCCTCAACCACAAATCCACACTTGACCTTTCAGCACATTAAGGATCATTTTCAGTAACCATAACATTTTGACAAATGTACGCACAAGATTTAGGCACGATATTCGACAAACGATCTTAACGGTTACCCGAAATCTATAAATACCCATCACATTTGCACACATTTCTCACAAGAATCTGATCATTTGTGCTCTAAGTTGAAACCTTTGTTTCATACCTGAGCTATTTTGATCTAGATTAGCATTCGGGGACCCTTCGTAAGTATTCTTTCGTTCTTTTATCGCTTTCGAGTCCGAAAGTCAAACTTTGTTTGACTTTCTGCATTGAGCAGTTTATGGTCGATGCGAAGTTCGTTTGAACTTCATAACGTGAGCGTGATCACGATGGTTATAGTCCCTAGTGACTATACCTACTGATTACCACGTTATCTAGGCTCAGTGACGAGCCGTAGTTTCGGTCAGAATACGTATTCTTGCGTATTTTGTAACCAAACTACTCTTAGGTATCACAACCGTTTGTTGTGATACCAAACCTGTTTTCTAAACTTAGTTAAGCATGTTTTAACATGCTTAGCTCGTCACTTTTAGTTTAGTGCTTATATAGGGTCGTAAGGTAAGCGATCTAAACAATCGCTTATACTTTCGAACCCGACCCGTTTGGTCGATCATTAGGATCCAACCAAGCACTTTAAGTGACCATAGTATAGGGAATAACCTTCCGAGGTTATACCCTATGGTCACGACGTTTAGTTAGTTGTATGATAAGTAGTTTATATGCCTTAGGTAAATTACCAAAATACCCCTTTGATGCCAAAATTCATTTTAAACATATGTAACATAACTTTTGACATCTAAACTGATTTGACAACTATTTTAGACATGTTAAGGCATATATTACTTGTCATAGGACTAGTTAGGCGGTCCGAACGCGTTTCACGCGAACGACGCGTTAAAGTAGCATAAGCTACCTAAACGGGTCGTAATGGGTCACAAGCACTTAAGTTAGGTTTCATTTAGTATGTAGGCTTTATTAAACCATACCACATGAGTTCCCATACTCATTTGGTTTACAAACCCTCATTCTATCCAATCCTCCGATTTAGGTCCGGTTTATTAATGTAGTTACCTATATTAGGGGCCGTTTGATATTCCGTGATCTCTAGCATTGCTTGGTGGCTATCTTAGGACTTCTGAGCAATCTCATGTGAGTACATAGTTCCCCTATTTTACTGTTTTCCAAACTGTTTTGGGGTGAAGCATGTGTACCTATCTGTTACTTTCATGTTTTCCAAAAGTATAATTGATTATACATGTTATTACTTATCTATTGACAAATTGAATGACTATCTATGATTTAAGCATTGATTTCTCAAAGAACATAAAATAAAATGTTGAATTGTACTTATTTTATGTTCACCAGGCCGATTGTTAGTATGATATAGCGCTATAGGATTTGACACCCCATTCCTGTTGTCATGGAATGTCTGAAACCAATTTGTTGCTCCATCCAAATAGGGATTGCCTTTGTGGTATTTCTATAGTCTCAAAGGTGTATTTTGATGCACCAGGTCTGAATGAATTCTCAAATCACACTATTAAAGTATAGTTTGATATACTCCCACGTGTGATATTGTACAAAACCAACATATATGTTATTTATCACATCTAAAGCATATTTTGATATGTTATTTATGGAACCAAAACATAGTTTAATATGTTACTTACAAATCCAAAGTATACTTTTAATATGCTACTATAAGGTTATTTGTTTAATCTTACATTTATGTATACAAATCACATTGGTTACACATTACATGATTTACATTGGACACATAAACATTTTGACGTATTATTCAATACATTTGGCAATTGGTTTAAACATAGACATCTTACATTGTTGGTTTGGTTTGAGTAAGTGATTAAGTAACGAGGCGTGTGTAATATGATACAAGCATGGTGGATACGCCGCTGGTACTTCCTATATATAAGTGTTTGTATGGTATTACATATTGTAGCGTTATTTGAATCATTTCAATTTGAGACATATAACATTTTATACAAATAACATACTTTTCACAAGACATTGTTTTACAAAACAACTTCTCTTATACAAACACATTCTATTTCGTTATTCACTTAACCATACACTATTATTTTACTTATACGTATCATCTGATCTTATTGCTTTTCAAATGATTTACAAAACAAAGCAAACTACATGGTTCATGACTAAACATTTTCTTAAACATAAGTCATGAATCTTATTTTCACAAAACCTATGTATCTCACAGGCATTTTTATGCTGACGTACCTATTTTTACACATGTTTCAGGTACTGCTTTGCAATGATTGTTGATACATGCTACATATAGGACGGACTCGTGCCTTAGCAACTTTAAAACTTGGAAGATCATAGTTGTACTTATTTGATTGTATTAAAACAATGAGTTCATTTATTCAATAAAACAGAATTTATTTAGGCCATGGTTATGAAACAATAATTCTGTTACAACACTCCTCGACGTTTCCGCCACGTTTTGTATGTTCTACGTGGTCGGGGTGTGACAGAAAAGTTGGTATCAGAGCCAATGGTTATAGGGAATTAGGTTATTAGTAATGCTTTGACCTAGTCTATAACCTTTCTAGGACCCTAACGCGAGTTTACTTGCGTTTAGTCATAAAACAATACCGTCACCTATCCTTAGGCGACGACCACAACAAGAACATAAATTTCAAAACCGCTTTGAAAACTAATCATCTGTTCTAGGATGATTGATTACTAGGTTTTGAACCCTCTGTTATATGGTTTTGAACCCCTTTGAGTTTTCAAATTCTCGTCAAGGTTTTGGGTTTTAAATAATGTGAACACGTGCAAACTGGAAGGGTGAATGCCTGTATTCTGGGTTTTCTGTCTAGGCAAGCACTTCGTATACATCTCATCAGACGCGAGACCAGTTGTGCTTACCTGGGAATTCTTGGGATGAGTGTTCACTTATAGGCGAGCATGTCTTCGTGATACATTATTTTTGACCCATTTACTTTGATTAGTCACTGTGTGTAGTTTGTTGCTTTGTAGTAACAAACAAATGACCACTATCCTTGCTTTCATCGGATTTGTTTCATCTCATTCTTTTCGCCTAATTCTCTCACTCGTTTCCTTTTATGAACAGAGTGTGCAAGCCTTACTTGGATAGGTTTGTGATTGTATTCATCGACGACATTCTGATCTGCTCCAAGAGTCAGGAGGAACACGAGCAGCATTTACGACTCATATTGGAACTCCTTCGAGCAGAACAACTGTACGCCAAGTTTTCAAAATGCGACTTCTGGCTTCGTGAAGTCCACTTTCTAGGCCACGTGGTAAACAAGGATGGGATTCATGTTGATCCATCCAAGGTAGATTCGATCAAAAACTGGCCTGCACCTCGCACACCAACAGAAATTCGCCAATTCTTGGGTTTGGCGGGTTACTACAGAAGGTTCATCAAAGACTTCTCAAAGATTGCACAGCCGCTTACACTACTGACACAGAAAGGTGTTACTTATCGTTGGGGTAATACACAGGAATCCGCATTTCAGCACGTAAAGGATAGACTTTGTAGCGCACCTATCCTCTCATTGCCTGAAGGCACGGATGATTTTGTAGTCTACTGCGACGCATCCATTCAGGGTCTTGGATGTGTGTTTATGCAACGGGATAAAGTCATTGCTTATGCTTCGCGCCAACTTAAGATTCACGAACGGAATTACACTACACACGATTTAGAGCTGGGAGTTGTTGTTTTTGCGCTCAAGATATGGCGACATTACCTGTACGGTACCAAGTGCATTATCTACACCGATCACAGGAATCTCAAGCATATCTTCAAGCAGAAGGAATTGAACATGCGTCAACGTCGATGGGTTGAACTACTGAATGATTACGAATGCGCCATCAAGTACCATCCTGGCAAAGCAAATGTTGTGGCTGATGCCCCCAGTCGAAAGGATACTACGCCTAGGCGTGTACGAGCATTACAACTTACTATTCAGTCTAGTCTTCCTGCACAGATACGAGATGCTCAGGTAGAAGCATTGAAACCAGAAAACGTCAGGGCTGAAGCCCTACGCGGCTCAAGGCAACGATTAGAACAAAAGGAAGACGACGCCTATTATGTAACGGGGCGTATTTGGGTCCCACTTTATGGTAACTTACGCGAGCTTGTAATGGACGAAGCACATGAGTCTAGCTACTCGGTACATCCAGGTTCGGATAAAATGTACCACGATCTCAGAACTACGTATTGGTGGCCCAGCATGAAAGCCCACATAGCAACTTACGTTAGCAAGTGTTTGACTTGTGCGAGAGTCAAGACTGAATACCAGAAACCATCAGGCCTACTCCAACAACCAGAGATACCACAATGGAAATGGGAGCAAATTTCCATGGATTTTGTTACTGGCCTACCTAGATCTCAACGTGGAAATGATACTATTTGGGTGATCGTGGATCGACTCACAAAGTCTGCACACTTCCTGGCTATTAAGGAAACATACAAGTTTTCTACCTTAGCAGACATCTACTTAAAAGAAGTGGTCTCAAGGCATGGGGTGCCAACCTCCATTATCTCTGATCGTAATGCACGTTTTACTTCAGAACTGTGGCATGCAATGCACAAATCTTTTGGTTCTCGTTTAGACATGAGCACGACTTATCACCCTCAGACGGATGGGCAATCTGAGCGTACTATTCAAACTCTAGAAGACATGCTTCGTGCGTGTGTAATCGATTTCGGCAACGGCTGGGAAAAACATCTCCCGTTAGTGGAGTTCTCGTATAACAACAGTTACCACACCAGCATCCAAGCCGCTCCATTTGAGGCATTGTACGGGCGTAAATGCCGGTCACCTCTTTGTTGGGCAGATGTGACAACCCGAATCTATGAGGTTAGCGTTACTTAAATTCCACAATCTTTTGGGCCGCAAACCTACGTGAGACACACACCTCTTGGCTAAATGGCTCAATACATATCATCTCGGCCCATATACTTGTGAAACCCAATCTGAGATGCATGAGCCCACTCCTTTTTACGGGATCCGTATATGTTTAGCTTAGCTAGACAAGCTTCGCAGGCCCAAGCCAAAATTGAGCCCATTCCCTTATTCTTTGTTTACGTATATTATGTATAGGGATACATAGGTTAATTGAAAACCCTAAACAAACCCACGCCTCTTGGGAACCTCTTGTGGATCGCAGTGACAGTGGACGACCCCCCTTGCAATCACCCTCATCGTACCCTTCTCAATCTTGGTTAGTATTTGTTCATGTTGATCATCTTGTTAATTCGAATTGTGATGTTATTTAGAATCTACATATGTGCAACATAACATGAGTATGATCCGATCGATTGACTGTAACTATGTGCATGATTTAGTATGTATGAATGAAGGGTATCATGGTTAGGCAGTTTGTAATTATAGCTTATTAGTAATGGTTTTGTTATATGTATGGGTGTATCGTACTGTTATGAGTGATAGTGGGGTATGACATACATGTTTGATTGATTAATTGTGATAATGGCGTGTGCAGGTGATGACCGACCCATGTGGTCCGATCATGCTCCATTAGATTTAATCAAATTCATTTATTAGATGTCCAAATAGTGGACTAGGAATTCGAGGCTTTATTTGATCATCATTGTAACAACCTTTATCATTAATAATTTGCATGGAATTAACATAGGCCTGTGAATTTTCAGCCATACAATGTATGTATTTAATAGTTGATGACTTTATGTAAAATATGAATATGTGGTGTCAACCATGCATGCAACTTGAATACCAATTATACGATAGCAATGAATAACTAATGTACATGTGTAATCGTTACGATAATTCAGATATTAAGTGTTTCTGGTACACCACTGGATTGACGGTGTATGTAATACTTGTGTGCTGCCTATGTAATATGTAACGAAATTGTGATTAAGTGTTACGAAACTGACGGATACTGGTAAACATAATAGGATTTGGTCGATCAATTGTAAACACGTAACTAATCTTACCGAGCAAACCAATGTGAGTTCACTGCTCTTTTCCAAGCATGCATCCCGGGAAGGGATATCGGGTAACGTTCCAGGGAGGAATGCAGGTTAATGGGATGTTTGTTATTACTCAGTTTTTATTATGTAAGACCCCCTACATCTACTGATAGTTGCCGGTAAGGCAACGAGGTATTTAGTTGATAGCGCTATTAGGTTTGGCACCCTCACACCGTACCGAGGAGGACGGGCGTGAACTAATTTCCTTAAAGCATGACCAATGCCTAAATAGAGGCATTGGGGTTGGGAATTCACATCGTGTATATATAAGACCCCTTACATCTACTCGAGGTTATTAGTTGAGCTAATTACCTCGACCACTTGACCAATGCCTTGATAGAGGCATTGGGGTTGGGCATTCATATCTTGTAGCCATTTCGGTAATCGAGTAATAACAACATCAAATCATCAAAACAACGAAACATCAAATCATCAAAACAACGAAACATCAAATCAACATATTAAACTATTTTACACATGTGACTGACAACTAAACTCGGTAACAAAACTTTGAACTCACCAGCGTAGTCTGACACACTTGTTTGCATGCTTGTAGGTCGTTAGCTGATATACATTGGGACTTGCTATCTGGATCAGCTGGAGTGGATATGGTCTTGATAAACACATTTATCTTATTGGTTTATTGATACATTACACACTTTATTGCTTCTGCTGATTACTTTGGTTTTCATTTAAATTTACAAACAGCATTTTAGTTCAATCAAGTATTTTATCATTTTATTGAACATGTTTGGTATAATTAGTGGCTCATTGTTGGATCGTCGCACTCCTAATAGGGACATACCCTAGGTGAGAATTTGGGGGTGTGACAGTTTGGTATCAGAGCCACTGGTTTTAAAAATGTTTTTTTTATAAAACCAGACTATAACCGAACAGTTCTGACAACAAAGAATACGACCATGACACTCAGCTCCAGATTGCAAGGTTTGTCTCTCGTGTACTCATTGTACTGCATAACTAGTGAACACTTACATATGACATTGCATGTAATTGCACGTTTAGCACAACAGTATGAATTCATTACTTGCACGCGTTATGTGAGTATGGTGTTTCCTTAGACATTCTTGACTCGCGTTTCGTGATATTCTTTGCTAGCTACACGAGTTTGAGGAACCATTTGACATGAGTTATGAGGAGCTGAGATGAGCATGCAAATCACAATATTATTGTGGGTGCACACATAATAATACTGTGGGGTGCATGCGAGTCCCAGTGAGGCTTAACAAGTGAAAAAGGGGTTCCGTTATGTTATTAAATCGATGTGAAACACAACAGTTTAAAGAGTCATAGCAGTGATTGTCTCTTACTTGAACATGATCTTTTCACTTCACTCTGAATCCTTACGAATCTCGATGCTATCGAGTATTACCTGAACACCCATCTGAACGCCTAGCGAACTGTGTAGAATGTTAGGTGCTGGCACGAACGTCCCTGAGATGGATGTCTCCACGTCGAATGATTGGTCTATACCTCCCTCACCTATCTTTGTTTGTTTGAACCTAGCGCGTTAACGTCTTAGACCCTGAAGTGCGATCACTTCTGCAACACTCTGGAAACATACCGTGTATTACTCAGTCAACTTGCAAGAACGATGGACAAGAGGATGAACGTAGTACTTCACCAACCTCGGTATTAGGACGACCTTGGCTACCAGCAACGAGCAGCAGTAGATTGACTTTAATCGAACTCTTAACCCTAGTTAGTGACTCATGGGAGTCAACTCTTACGAACCAATCGGGACAAAATCGATGACGATTGACTGTAGAGCGGACTGTGTAACTGCCCGCACCATGAGTGGTGCCTTGGGACGTGGCACCGAATGTGAAAAGATGGACCTTGTTGGCGAAAGGACGCAGGACACCATCACACGCAACAATATTAGAGGCAACAGTCGCGGCAACATCAAGGTACTCGTGATCGTAGCTTACAGTATGGAAACGAAGGTGACCTCGACCAGGATTGACTGTGTTAAGTCAAGGTGACGACAACCAAGGGAACGGCGGCAGTACTGGAAATTCTCGTGACGAAAACAACGCTGGAAATGAAGCTCATGGAAGGAAATTTAGTATTGTCATAGGCTATACCAGGCGTAATAGCAACACGATAGCTTGGATGGGTAGCTATTCGCTTCGTCTCTGTTTAACCCTGATGCTTCCTGAAACCGAACCTGTTATGGAGTCTGCTGATGCAAGTCAATTGAAGCCTTATATGTTCGCTGGGATGCAAACTCGACCTTGGGGGACAGGTGTTCGACATAGACCTTCCTTCTACTACCCCTGATGGTTACAATGCAGTAGTTAGTGTGGATTGGTTATTCAGAAATCGCGCAGACATACCTTGTGAGGAGGAAATTTTGTGTGGAGAATCGTTATTTGTTCTAAAGAAACAGAGTGGTGCAAAGGTTAGCGCCATATCAACTATGAAGGCCCAGAAGTGTCTACGGAGGGATCACCCCGCTACATTAGCAACCGTTACTGATGTTGAGGCTAAGGAAAAGAGGATCGAGGATCCACCAATTGTTCGTGATTCCTCTCAGTGTGCTACCCAAGGAGCTTTCAGATTTACTTCCACCACTATTAGGCAGAATCTCAGTTTGATTTCACGACAGGGGAAGCCCTGATTACTCGTGCTACATACCGTCTTGCACCAGGGGGTTTGCAAGGACTATCTACAGGAACTGTTGGACAGGAGTTTTATTGGACATAGTTTTTGTTCACTTTGGGGAGCCCCAGCTATATTCGGGAAGATAAAGCCTTTTCGTATGTATACTGATTATCCAGAACTCAGCAAGGTGACAATCAAGAACTGTTTGCCTCGACCATGTATTAACGGAAGTCCAATGGGAGGATGTTTCTAAGACGGCATATCAACCGCGACTTTGTATTCATGACCTTTGGGTTAACCAACACACTGGCAGCTTTATGGATCACACGAACCGACCATGCTATTTGATGACGCTTTGAATCATTTACAAGAGAAAAGAACATCATGGGCAGCTTCGTATCTTATTTGAGAGATCCTGAAGGAGGAGCCGCACCCCGTGAAGTTTTGATAAATGTAACTTCTGGATGCGAGGGGTACCTTTTTGGTCATATAATCAACGAAGTGGGAATATACGTGGATCTCGCTAAGACCCGTTTTGGTTAGAAACTGACCGACACCAAAGATCCCTTCGAGGATACAGCAATTTCTTTGTCTAACTAGATGCTATCGTAGATTCATCACAGGATTTTCGAAGATCACGCATCTTAAATCTCTTTAACACAGCAGTGTGCTGTGTTCGTGGGAAATAAAACAGGGAAACGTTTCTTCAGCTGTTGAAACCCAACCCTGCAACGCACTGAACATCACTCCTATCCGAGGGCACTGATAATTTAGTGGTATATCATGATGGTTCGAATCAGAGTCCCGGTTACACGCCGATGCAACACGAGAAGGTGATGGCTTACGTAATAGACTTACAAGGAGAATTGTACGACACACAATCTGCGGTGGAAGCCGTAGTCTTTGGATTTAAATTGGAGGCATTACTTGGACAGTACCGAATACACCACTTAGACCGATCACAAGGGCCTCCCGTATACCCTTGTTTCGAAGGAATCATAAAATTGCCTTCCTAGTGTTAGTTTAAGTGCCAGAAAGTGCCTAAAACTCACATATATTGCTGAATTCAGCAAAATTCAGCACAATTAAGCTTTTAAACACTTAAATATCATGCAGAAATATGGTTAAATGGTCAAGAATGCTTTCCTAAGTGTCGGGAATCAAAACTGTCACAAAAAGTAACATAAAGCACACTAAACTGCGTAGTTTAGCACCTTAACGAACCGGTAACCAACCGAACAACCGGACACTACCCGAAACACCAAATTTTCACTAGAAGCATTGTTTTATCATTTCCGAGCTAGTTATGGTCTCCGAACATCATAACACACTATATAACATCCTAATAACTAAACACCTAACTATAACACTTAGATTTCAACTATAAACTAACTACACAATTACACCCTAATCTATACCCCCTCCTGTTTACGGCCATGATGTGGCCCCCACACCTTAATTTTATTTTATTATTTTGTTAGATCATGTTTCCTCTTTTATAACATATTATACAATAGATTAATTTGTGTTGGAAGTTATAAGAATTAACTAAGAGAACATAAACTCATCATTCTCACAACTCACCACACTTGAACTCTTCTCCTTCCCATCTCCTTGTCTTCGGCCGTAACCCACACACACCACAACCACCTTCATCAATCAATTTCCATCCAATCTCTACTCATACAAAGGTGTAAGAAGCATCATAAGGAAGCTAGGAGCTCTTGGAAGTTGAAGGACCTCTTGCAAGTGCTATTAACCACCTCATCTTCATCTTGTGATCATCCCTAGCCTTGATCTAGTAGTAAGATCATCTACACTCCATTTTACATCTTATTTAGTTGGTTAAAGAATGATACAAGTAACTAATCTTGAAGAACACTAATGATCAAGAACATAAATCAGGAACATAAGACTAAAAATCATAAGAATACAAGTTGTTAAGTGTTATTGTGCTTCTTGATTGTTGATTGTTTGTGTTAATGATGTTAAACATCATATGATCTTGCTAGATGGTGATTAAAGACATAATCTAGCAAGATGAGAGGATGATTATGTTATGATCATCCTTATGTGAAACATGAACTTGAAAGATTTAATGTTTTTCTTGAAGTATGATGATTAAAGTGTAATGTGAGTCTTGTAAATATGTGATTTCAAGAAACCAAGTTAAAATACAAGATTTACATAAACTTGGTTTTTAAAGAAACTAACCACATTTTTAGTGGTTAATCAAGTGTAGAATCATGTATTTAACAAGAAAACCTCAAGAAGAAATATTTTTAGAAAAATGATTTACAAGTTGTAAACATCTAAATTCTTCAAGAATGATGTTTTTAAATAAATAACCACACTTTAAAGGGTAACTAAGCTTACTAAATACACTAGTAAGTTAATACAAATTTTTATAAATTTTCAAGTTCATGAAGTAGTGTAAATAGCTTGATTTTGGCAAATTGGTAAGTGTTATTTGATTTGTTGTTGATTGTGATGATTTATAAAAGAAAATGATATGCTTTGAAAGCATCGAAATCTCCATTTTTAAGGGGAATCTATGGCAAAATTTTTCTAGAAATTAATCACTTAGAAAAATATTTTTAAACAAATATTTACAAGTATATTTTAAACCATGAATTTTCATATAAAGTTTACCATAATTTTTGTTACAAAAATTATAAATATTGGAGGTTGGTATTTGATAATAAAAGTGACTAAATATGTATTTAGGAGAATATATATTTAGATGTCACCATGTGTGTGATTATTTGTATATTATGTGTATTAGTTATATTATTTCAGGACTTTAAATAATATAACTCACCAAAATACCAAGAAATTACAATACAAAATATTACCAAAATTCCAAGGAATAAATACATAATTTATACCCAAAATATTGGATAAACCGAACAAGGAATATAACTTACAAAAATATTCCGGAATTTAATTCATAAGTGTATTTTGGTAAATGGTATTTTGGACACCAAGAGAACAAAAATATGATTTTTATAAGTGTATAATTCTTAAGTGTATTTTGGTAAATGTGTTAAGTTAAAATATATTATTCTAACTAATATTCCAAAAATTTAATAAATATAATTTAAGTTAAAATATTTATTATTTTAACAAATAATTATATACTTGGAATAATATTGAAGACACAAAGAAATGTAACTCAAAGACGAAGCTTTGGGTACGACCCACTCGTCTAATAAACTGTAGTACGTTGTAGGTAGTCGTGCACTCTAGAGGAAGCTTTGGGTTACTTGATTGAAGGACGCAAAATCGTGAGGTCATGTCCCCCTTTTTCTTTTAACTGTTTTCTGTTTTATAACTTCTGGGGTGAAATTCATGTTACAAAATGTTTACAAATGTTTACAAATGGTATGGTTAGCTAAGGAATGAACTGTTAGATCATGTGAATGGGTAGGCGCACACTTAAGACCATTAATCCTCGTATAAGGACCGAGGGACATGAGTGATAGATCTATTTGGGTGTAGCGAGCCCCACCCATGAGGACCGGGATTTGGCCCATGAGGTGACTATGTCTTCCAGCCGGAAGCCCGTTACCAAATCTGCTAGGTTTGAGCCTTCCTACGCCGTTGCACACATGTTAATGGCCTTGCAAACCATTAATTGATATGTTTCCTTGTTTACTTTCATACCGGGGTTTACAAATACATACATACTTACAATGATTACAAGGTTTATTCGAGCTCACATACAAAACACATGAACTCGCTAAAGTTTTGTTGATGTTTTCAAACTACATGTATTTCAGGAAACTAAATATGGATCTGGCAGGCGTTGGAAGTTTCCAAGTGTTGTCTGAAATAAAAGATGTCATCCGGTGTCTAAGGGTTTGGATTGTGTATCTTATCCTGGATAAGATACATAGCTCAAAGCCTAGTTGTTAGTGTCTTTTGTGAAGTCCTGTTTGGAACTTAAAACTTTGTTGATGTTGTATGTTGAACATGAAGTCTGTGTTTGGGTTTTAAAACAATGTTGTCTGTAATATTTTGAAACTTATCTATGGATGAACATCTTGGTTTTATCATTTAGTTGTTTGTTATGGTTGAATGCAATGATGTTAAGCAAGTCACACATAATCACGCTTCTGCAAAAGTCAGGGTGTGACAGTGTTTGGTTTCGAGAGGTGTTGGGGTCGATCCTAACAGCCTACAGAATTTCAAGGACACGTAACTCCAATTGGCACCGGAATCGAATAAAACAGAGGCGAAAAGATTGTTCACAGAAAACGTACCGGTCACGACGTTGCCATTGTTCCTGGCGTCACCCGCGCCAATAGTGAATGCTCTCCCACGAGCACCATTTCCGCCGTTGTTACCATTGTTATTGTTGTGATTCCTAGCGTTGTTGTTGTTGTTCCCGTTGTTGTTGGCGTTCTGGTTCAACTGTGGGCAATCCTTCTTGAAGTGACCCTAACTTCCACACTGAAAGCACCTCTTTCTATTACCCTGATTTTGTTGCGGTTGTTGCCTCTGTTGCTGTTGTGGCTGTTGCTGTTGTTGATGTTGCTCTTCAGAAACGGAGCTCAGTAATCTTTTGCCATATGACCCACTTTGTCACACCTCTGACATGTTCGATTGCACTGCCCGTGGTGATAGTAGTTGCACTTATTGAACTTTGGTTGCTTACCCTCACACGAACCCTGATTCTGATTGGTGCCTTGATTTTTGATTTGCAGATGAAGACTGGTTGAAGTTGCGGTAGTTGTTGTTGTCAGCCTTCTTCTATTGCTGGCTGGAGTTGGAGGCCTTGTCTGAATCATTCCACTTATGTTTGTTGTCGGCAGCAGGAGTAATCACAGCACCACGCTCTGGTAGTGTACCACGTTCGACCTCTTGATCTGTAATCTTGTGAGACAAATGAATGATCCGTGGTAAGTTATCAAGATTCGTTGAAGTAACCATACTTTTGATTTGTGGCGCTAAACCATTGATATATAGCTTGATCCTCTTGTTGGGTGGGTTCGATAAGTTAGGGCACATATTTGCAAGCTCGTGAGAAAGTTTCGTGTAAACTTCAATCTCCGATACCACCATCTTCAGATGATAATACTCGTTCGCCATGTCGATTCCCAGCATCTGAACTTGGGCGTTCCACCAAGAAATCATCCCAAGTAGTATCATTCGCCATGTCGATTCCCAACATCTGAACTTGGGCGTTCCACCAAGTTAAGGCACCATCCTCCAGTGTGCCTAAAGCAAACTTCACCATGTCCCCAGCCGGACAGTTACACATAGCAAATGCTAATTCGGCCTCCTCAAACTAGCGAAGAAGTCCCACAGCTCCTTTAGTCCCACTGAAAGTTTGTGGCTTGCAATCCATGAACGTCTTGAAAGTGCAGACGGGCGAATTGTTCTGATTCTGGTTCACGTGTTGACCTGTAGACGAAAGAATGTACAACGCATGAATGAGAGTACGAATATACGAATAAGAGCAAAACTATCTTGTCTGAATGTCGTACCAGCTTGCTGAGCTGCTAAAGCCTCAGCCACACGTGTGTTGATGAGAACCATCAACTCAGCCTGATTCATGACAATGTTGCCACGTCCACCGCCGCGGCCGCCACCGCGTCCACCACGTCTACTCATGATTCTGCATCCACAAGATGAGTGGAAAGAGTAAGGATAAAAATTAAGTAGAAGTCATTCATCGCTATTGTTATGGGCGGTTTTCTGAACATATATCCTGAATAATATTCTGACTCTATTGCTTTTGATTATGATCAGGATATCAGATCAGGATATTGGTAGCATCCTAATGTTGTATCCTGACGATAACTAATTAGTTCACGTGCCGGTTAACGAGGCAAGTTTATAACGTTCGAATGAACTAGGTCTCCCGAAGACTCGGACTAATCAGTTGAAAGGGGGATGTTGAAGCCGGAAGAAGTGGTCTACAACGTTCAACAAGGGAATATTCGCAGCATCCCGGTTTTATAGGATAGTTTGTTTTTTTCATTTTACTATAAAAGGGAATGATCGGATTAGATAAGCACAACTCTCTTTCTCTCTAGCTGCAAACACTCACAACACACTTACACTTGTATTCAAATCGCTTTGTAACACTTAGTCAATCCGCATCATATCCTTCACTGTATCCTAACATTTGAAGTAATAAGAAGAACAAGGCAGCTGCGATTGTCAGCTCCCGAGGTTTTGTGCCGGCGATCTAGATTGATCAAGGGCTTTCCTCGTACATCCCGTGTCACCTTTTACATTTTCGCTCATTGTTTGATTATAGATACAGCTCGATATCCTGAGCCGTATCCTGAAAACTGTTTTTGCAAACAACCAAACTAGCATATTTTTGATACACATTCTTACCACACTACCTCACTTAACTAATTTGATCACTTAATTGCTTAGGTAATTTTTGACCAAAACAATTTGGCGCCCACCATGGGGCAAGTGGTGCTATTTCTACTAAAAGCTTTTGCAAAATCATTACTTGGTTTTCTATTTTCAAAACTTTTTGCTACACTATTTTCAATGGCCTAGAGATCAAACATGAGCTCTTCCACCGTGTCTGCTACAACCTCTGCAACAATTGGTTCGGTGCTTCCACCACCTCCTCCGAGAACGCAAGCCTCTTCACTGCCTCAGGATGTTATCCCCGCTCGCAATATTCATGGATCTGCTCCTGTTTTGGCCTCTAATGAAGAAATTCTAACTTTTTTTGGTAGTGTACAGGAACAGATGAGGCAACAGCATGAGACCAACCAAATGCTGATGAGAGAGACACAACTCTTGAAATCCCGCTCAAGCTGGCCCGCTGAGGATACGGTCACCCCCTTGCAACCCAGAGCTTTGAACTTCAGTTCTGAAGTATATACTGAGGATAACAGGGGGAATATCGTTCCTAGCCATTCTCAGAATCATACTCCTGAGATACCTTCTTCGGTCAGGGTGTCAACTGTGAGAAGCTCAGGATATGCTTTAGGATATGGCCAGAATCCTCAGACTGGTAGCGTATCTAATAATAATAATACTCTTGCTACTAATGGTATTGGATCTTTGCAGGATGCATGTTTGACATCAGCACTTTCTAAGGAGCTTCAAAAGTTAAAGGACATGATATCCAGTGTACCTGGAGTAGTCCAGCCAATCCCAGAAGTATCCCAGGATAGCCACAAAATATCCTAGTTTGCAAATCCTATTTGTGATGCTGAAATCCCAAAAAGATTTTAGACCCCCAACATGAAGCTCTATGATGGAACTACGGACCCTGAAGAGCATATTGCCCAGTATAGGGAAAGGATGGAAATCAACCCTATCCCTCCAGATCTCAAGGAAGCATGCCTCTACAAGGGTTTTGGTTCTACCTTAACAGGATCAGCCTTAAAATGGCTCTTAAATGTTCCTCCTCACTCGATTACATCATTTTCTCATTTAGTGAATTTATTTAATAGTCAATTTTCTTGCAGTCGGAGTTTTGAAAAACTAACCAGTGATCTCTACAGGATAACTCAAGGACCTCAGGAATCCTTGAGAGATTATGTGAACAAGTTTAGCCAGGAATCCTTAGATATCCCTGTTAGGGGAGGATTTTCCAAAGATCAGTGATCCTCAATTACTGTCAAGCTGAGGGATCCTCACTTCTGTTTGAATTAGTGATCCTCAGAGGGTATTATAGGATCAGGATCATGGATCATCATAGTGATCCTTACACTAATGATTATCTGCTTTGAATATGATGTTGTTTTGCAGGAGTATAAGCTTGGACTTGGTCTTGGCGATATTCCTAGAGCATATTCCATACTTATTCCGCACGTGCTTAACTGAAGTGGACGTTATGGAGTTCGTGGAAGACTTGCACAAAATGCGGATAGTTTGTTAGCTTAGATTTTTTCCATTTTTAAAAGGGGATAGCGAGCAATATTAGAACACTTGGCTATTTTTAGCTTAACACACACTCGTAACTGCTCTCATCAGCTCTCGACAATTCACTTGGCGATTACACACTTTTTGCACATTACACTATAGTGATCCTTGTAACTAGCTCGCTATCATCCAAAGTTGTAATAACTTGTTAGTTTAATTTGAGTTGGTGATCGGTAGTTTCCATCACCCGAGGTTTTTTATGCCGGAGATCAACTCTTGATCAAGGGCTTTTTTCCTCGTATAAATCTTTGTGTCACTTGTTCATTTCATTTCTGAGTGATCCTTAGCATTGTTCATTGATTCAAGCATCACACCTCACAACAGAAAGTTTGGTTGCATTATCTTAGCTTGATTTTTTACCAAAATAGTTTGGCGCGCACCGTGGGGCAATTGGTGCTTCATTCCTAAGAAGATTCATATTTTTGTGGTCATTTCGGTTCGTTACAACCAAGCAGATGCCTTCCTCAACAAAAACACATTAAGCTCTATGTCGGCAATCAGTTCTTCACAAGGCGTTCCTCCTTTGCCTCCACCACCTTCTGGATCCCAGAAGAATGCTGAAAATGCTGCGAAGAGACAAACCCCCATTTTCCAAAAACCACCAACTTCTTCTATTTCCACTAATCCTACTACTAATGATCTTTTTAATATGATTTTGCGGATGAGGGATCGCATGCAAGAGCAGGACAAAACCAATGAACGGATCCTCAAGAGATTGGTGATATCAAGAAACAGAAGAAATCAGTGGAGGATCACTCTCCTCTGATGCCAAGGTCGTTGAATTTTGACACTCCAGTTGTAACTACCCTACAATCGGCAGTTCCGGGCATCCAGTATCAAAGTGGTCCATCAGAAAGGCGTTATGGAACGGCAACTATGAGTAAGGAATTTAGCTCTCACTCCCAGCATCAGGGATCCTTCTGTGACAACCCGCACTAAACCAGGTATCCGTACAACTTAATTAATGATTAATTACTACTTGATTACTGTGCTTGATTGAACTAGCTGATAAACTGCTACCTGCATACTGATACATGCACTTACTTGCATCATACTTTATTTGCTGTCACTACATTAATTACATACTGAACCCTAGTGACAAACATGATGCACAAAAAGCACAGTAGCACTAAACGGATACACGGCAAACATGCTGATATGACCAGCATCAGGCAGACACTGCCTCTAAGGCCTGTTAAGAGCCTCATATATTTTGGCTACACTGGTAGTGAGTGTAGGGATATAAGGGTTGTGTTACCGCGTCTCTAGGGATAAGATACACTGATTCGGATGTGCCAAAAACGTACTTTAAGTACCAGACACAGCACTTTAATAATTAAACCAGCTTCTAGCTACTAGTAAAGTGCCAGAAAATGAGAAAATAACACTAGACACTTTCTAAAGTGTCGGGAAAACAAAATGTGTCACTAAAAATGTTAATAACGACACTTTAAAGCTTTGTAACGCTTTAACGGATTACTATCCAACCGAACAACCGGACTTTACCCGGAACACGAAAATATTACTATTTTCACTAAATATATTTTTCTGAGCCAGTTAGGGTCTCTGATTACCCTAACACCCGTGGTAATGCATAACATACAACTAACTAAGTTAAATACTTAGTTAACCTAATTAACTAAACTAAACTCCCTAACTAACTAGTTAAGATCGAACCAACCCCACACCCCTTCTCATAACCGGCCCCAATTATGGGGAACACTATGGTACAAGTATGATTATTCTAATCTAGATTTGTCTAGTATCTAAATGACACTATGTCCATTGGTTAAACTTGTTGAGATTTGCCTATAAGATCCATGTATTACACAACATAATTGTCCATCATAATTCACCACCCAAAACTCTCTCTCCCTCTTGCTCAAGCTCACGGCCGAACACCACCCTCACCACCATCATACTTTCGGCCCTTGATCAATACATTCCATCATCATTCAAGCTTCACGGGTCACGTATTAGGAGCCTCGGAGCAAGCGGAACACGAAGGACCTCTACCGTTAGCTTTTATCCACGCGATTTTCATCACGAATCTTCCCTAGCCTTGAGCTAGAGGTATAATGTTTAAAACTTGATTTTAATCCTATCTAAGGTGGTTAAAAGGAATATTGTCGGTTGAATCTCGTTAAAATGAAAGATGATGCATTAAAGTCTAGTAAAATCACAAAAATGGTGGATAATAACATATAACTTGTGTAAAAGTCGTAGGACTTGAAATATGTGATTATTGAGACCCGATCTATGATGTGGTAGCTCGGATCTCCGTTTAACCCGACTTTGTAAGATCATGTATCTTCACATAAGCTCGTTTTTGGTCACCGCAAGGGTTAAAAGGCGAAACTCTACCACACAAGATGCATGAACTTGTGTAGGAATATTTTACTTGTGTAAAAGTGATTTAACCGGTAAAATGGTGTTTAAAACTAACGGATCTACGTATCCGCAAGTGGTATTTTTGAAAGACCACACTTTAAAGAAATCATGTTTTTCTAAAGATGAATCTTACACTAGTAAACATGATTTTATAAACCACAAGTGCATAGACACTTGTGAAATAAAAAGATCCGACAAATAACTATTTTTGGGAAAAATGACTAGAAGTTGTAAAGACGGATTTCGCTAGTCACAAGGTTTTTACAAGATTAAAGCTACTTTATATAAAGATCTACATATATAAAGGTGATTTACATTAAAGATGCGGAAAAACTACAAGTTCATGCGATTATGCACATTTACATACTTGTCGACTAGTTTGATGTGTCGGAAATTGTTTGATTGAATAAAGAAGTTGTTGAATTGATTTGTTAAAAGAAAATGATACGCTTGAAAGCGTGGCCACCTCCAGTTACAGAGGAAACTCTGGCGAAATTTTCTAAAAACCTAACACTTAGACTTTTTACACAACAAGTGTTAGAACTAGCTTTGGACATATTTTCAAAACATAAATTTCGCCAGCACTATATTTTACTAAATATTCGGAGGAGGGATTTTCACAAAGATTAACGTGATAAATATACTTGTCACAACACTGTTTATGATTATTTTGTGAAATACATAAATATTATTTTAGAGTGAAAATAATATTTACAAGCGTTAATGATCCCAAAACTTTACGAACGCTTCCACAAATATATAAGTTACACCGGTAATTACATTACCACGAGATTGATAAAACGTAACTTACGCACATGTATTGTATCCCCCATCCTTGGGAAGAAGAATAACTACCAAGTGTATACGGAACATAAACACGAAATAGTTGTCTAACTATTTCCCAAAGACATAAACTGTAAAGCTAAGGCACGGCCGTCCGTCTAATAGAATTAGCACTTGTAGGTCGTTGCACAGCTTACTGTATTGGAGACACTTGGTAGAGACGCGCATTCACTGTGAGTTCATGTCCCCCTTTTCTCTAACTGTTTTCAGTTTACTTAACTGCGGGGGTGAAATACATGTTACTATGATTTACGAGTACTTTACAACGGTATGTTTAACGTAAGGAGGTGTTATACGATCATGTGAGTGGATAGGAACAACATGGGGCCATTAGTCCTCATGGAGGGACCGAGGGACAGGAGCGGTAGATCTATCTGGGTGTAGCGAGCCCAGCCCCCGGCCAAACTAGAAACGGACCGTGGGGTGACTTTGTCCACATACTTGCCGTGGCGAAATCTGCTAGGTTTGAGTCTCCCTATTTGCACTTCACATATGTCAGTGGCCTTGCAAACCATTGGTGATCACAAGTCCTCTTACAACTGCTACATAACACAACTATTTTTATACTCACAAGTGTTTTACATACTCACTTACACATGAACTCGCTCAACATTATTGTTGATTTTTCAACTCACATGTATTTCAGGAAATTAACGAGATCTGGCACGGTATGGAACGTTTTCCGCTGCACTTGTCATGAAGTCATCGGGGTTTAGGGGATGTGTCTCTTTCCTGGACAAGACACAGTCCTTAGACCACGTTTATGTTATGTTTTAATTTGTAAGGTTGTTGAACAAGGTTATGGTTGTTGGTTAAAACCATGATATTGTGTTTGATTTTCAAAACTTAATGGATGAATTGCATGGTTTTTAAATTCATATAGCTTGTTATGATTAAGCTATGGTATTAAGAAGTCACACCAACATTAACCACGCTTCCGCAAAGCCAGGGTGTGACAGCTTGGTATCAGAGCTCTGATCATAGCGAACTAGGATTCTGTCTCGAGTCTAGACTATGATCACTAGGGCTCTCACGAAAACATTTTTCTGCATACCACTTAAGTCCAGATCCACACTTTTTACAAACAAATGTTGAGCACATTTTATTAATTATAAGTTCAGCTTGGAGGGCTGAGGATCGGTCTGGAGGATCGAGGTGATTACGGTAGTTGAGCACGTTGGTTTATTATAGGATCGATCTGGAGGATCGAGGCTTGGTCTAGGTGACCAAGATAGTGGGCTAGCAAGGCTAGGAAGAAAAGGTTCAGCCTGGAGGGCTAAGGATCGATCTGGAGGATCGAGGTTTGGTTTAAGTGAAGGATAGAGCAGTCTGGTAGACTGGATGGTATTGGCTAGTAAGACTAGGAGGATTATGTGATGCCTTACTTGATGACTTATGTGATTAACTGATTATATGATTGATTATATTATACGTATATGTGCTGGTGTTACAAACGTTATGCTTTCATCAAGTACTAGAAAGATGGGCACTACGAACCCCATGACCATAGTATCAGACGACATAGTTCAACAAGGCACGAGGTGTACATTTCTGATACTACCGGCACAGACAATGACGACTTTCAGCCCTTTGTGCACTGCCTGAAGTCGTAGCAGAGCCTACTGATGGCCATCTTGTTGGGAATTTGCCACTGGCAGTGATCCCTGCTCCTGTGCCCCTTGCCGCTTATCTCGTTGTTGATATGCCCCCGACGTTGTCTCTGAAGACGATGTCGAACTATTAAGAGGAGGACCCACTTGAGGGCAAGGCCCTATTGCTGCTGGCATTAGACTACTGCATGCGGACACTCCTGTAGGGGAAAACTCATTTCCCTATCCCAGACTCATTTGAGTCTCTGACATCCGCGTCTTCGCACATACAGGGAATGCAGCACCACTTACACGACGCCGACCCTGATATGGCATCATCAGCTGCACCGGATCCCACACACAGCTTTGAGTTTGATCGCGATTATGAGGACAATTTTGTTTTTCCGCCTGGTGTTGATCCAGACCATGACATTGAGTTCATGCACTTAGACCAGCCCTTGGGGGATCCTGTAACCCCTGTGATTGTTGATCCAGCTGATTTTGAGATGGAGTTTTTGATTCGGAGCTAGCCGTGGCCCCTGAGCCAGGCGTTGCTCCTGACCCCGCATTGGAGCATGACCCTGTTCATGCCAATGCACCTGCTGTTGCTCTTTGATTGATCATCTGCTTGGACGAGAGGAAATTTGGGGTAACTGTGCAAGACAATTTATTATTACGGGGGCCCACGTAATAACGATTTGTAGTGCACAGGAATCCTGGTGGACTCTGCAGGTCAAGCTAATGATAACCTAAACACAAATGACCTAGGCGATGTAGCCTCGAGTTCATTCTATTACAAGCAACAAGCCAAATTGACGAGCCTATGTGAAGGCTCAGGAATTTATTCCCCACTTATACAGTGAGTATATTTGCGTGTGAAATGGGGTGATTACATGATGGCTTACGTTGCTATATATATACCCCATAGACAATTGAAACATTGTCCAACCCGCTTCACACTATTTCGACAAAAAGGGAATGTCACCCAGACGTGACACAAGCACCGGTACGTTACTGAGGACAGAAGACGAGCTGCAAGAACGCATCTCACGGATAAATGCACGACATGAAGCCCTCCACTCTAAGTACAACGATGGCATTACTGGGGATAACCCCCTCAACCGGCTGCACCTATAAACAGTGCCTGAACTGCAAGCCTTTAAACTTTGACGGAACAGGAGGCACCGATGCATTTGTTCGTTGGTCCGAAGAGACCAACTCCATTCTAAGAACGAGTAACTGTTCGCCCCAACAGAGTGTTACCTATATCTCGGGGATATTGCTAGATGGCACACTCTCTTATGGAACCTCTAGGTTCAGACCCTTGGCACAGACGCTGCTTATACACTGAGCTGGGACGAGCTCAAGGAAACGATTGAGAAGAAATGTTGTTTTAGGACAGAAATTCAGAAACTTGACGTGGAGTCCTGAAATTTGAGAAAGGACGAACCAGAGACTCCTGAACATGACCAGCGATCGCACGAATTGTCTAGGGTCGTCCCCTACTAAGCCATTGATGTAGTATGATATAGTAGTTCATTTGTGAGCTTTACATTGTGGTCTCGAATTGTAGCAATACAATCGCAGTATTCTCATCACATGCGATGTTCAATCAATTGTTTATGTCCTATAACATAAGAGGTTATGTGATTGACTTGTTGATAACGTGAAATGTTATGTGTTGGTATTGTTGAATGCATACGTACACTTCACTAACCTATGTGAAACATCTTTTAGAAGATGCCGCCGAGACGCGAAATGCGCATGCCCACCTCTGAGGCAGAACTTAAAGAGATAATTGCTGCAGCTATAGCACAGCACGAGGCCCTACGCTCCGAACCAATCAAAGGTACCTCAGAAAATAACGGTTGTTCCTACTGGCACTTCCTCAACTACAAGCCTCCGACGTTCGACGGCACTGGGGGTGCCATAACTTTTGTAAAATGGATTGAAAGTATGGAATCCATCTTTCAAATGAGTGGCTGCACGCCAGAACAACAGGTCCCATACGTTTCTGAGTTGTTTCAAGATGGAGCTCGATTATGGTGGAATCTTCAGGTTCGAATAATGGGCCTAACTACAGCATACGCGTTAACTTGGGATGAGTTGAAAGGAATGATGCATAAGAGGTATTGCCCCCACACGGAAACCCAGAAGTGGGAAGATGAATTTCGGAGCCTAATGATGGAAGGTCCGAAGGTGTTGGAGTACGTGCAACGACTCCATGATCTGTCACAAATTGTTCCATACCTGGTAAAACCAGAACTGAAGAAATTGGAACAATTCATTTGGGAACTGGCGCCTCAAGTCTTGAGCTTGATGACAACATCAACGCCACCAACAACTGATGCTGCAAGTAAGATGGGTTTGGCACTCGCTACGGAGGCAATTAGACTAGAAAAACTTGCAGACCCTGACAAGGAGACTCAGGTAGAGTCATCCGGAAAGAACAAAAGGAAGCTCACTGAAGGTACCCGAACGAATAATGAGAACAAAGGAAAGGGTTATATGGGCACTCTGCCCAAGTGTAACACATGCCAGCGTCATCATTCTGGCCAATGTGGACTGAAAACATGCGAAGTATGTGGGAAACGTGGTCACTTGAAGGACACTTGTTGGGCCCCTGCCGGCCAGGGAGGCCAAGGAGGATTTGGGGATAAAGATAATAACCGTGGTGGTTTTGGAAGTCGCCCACAGGGAAAAGATTACAAGGGTATCCTACCTAAGTGCGACAATTGTTTACGTTATCATGTCGGGCGATGCAAATATGGAAATTGTGGTAACTGTGGCAAGGTGGGACATGTCAAGGAAACTTGTTGGCAAAATACTGAACTTAGCAATAGGGACCAAGACTGTAGTAAGAATCACGAAGGGGACAACGACAATGATAATTGTCAAGGCGGAATGAGTGATGAACAGAAGCGTGCTCGAGGATGTTTAAATTGTGGAAGCAAAAAGCATTTCAGAAGATATTGCCCGAAGACAATCAGGCGCAAGGATGAAAGCTCCCCGTCGGAGCTAGGGAGGCACGCCAGAGATCCAAGCATGGATAGCGGTACGTCCCACATTACTCAATATTATGCATCTGTATTGCCAACTACTGTTGCAAATTTTACGATTCACAATTCTAGTATTCGAGGACATAATTGGTTTACGTAGCGAGTAAGTAGTTATTCCAGTACCCATTAGAACTAGCTTAAGGGAAGCTAGTGGAAGCCAACGCGGTAACTGGAATCGGCACGATAAAACCCGGAGAGCGTAAGTTTACGCTAGATCTATTGCCAGTTGAGTTTGGAAGACTTCGACGTGATGATTGTGATGGACTTGTTGACGAACAACCGTGCGGAGATTGCCATCCGCGCCCCGACAACGAACGAAGAAATAATCGTGACTCATGGAGCAGGATACGCTCCTGCAGATTATAAGAGGACCTAAAAATTCTCGCACAAAGGATGTGTTGCATTCTTGGCTCATGTTATGGAAAAGGAAGTCGAAGAACCAAAACTCAAAGGTATCCTTGTGATTGGAGAATACCCCGAAGTCTTCCTCGAAGACTTGCCGGAATCATCTCCTCACGATTAGTCGAATCCCGCGTCGACTTAATTCCGGGCACTGCACCCGTAGTCGATGCATCATAGCAACCTATTGGTGCGGTGAACGTGGAAGGACTCATTTTCGGAGATGCAAGGACTGACAGAGAAGTGTTAGCAATGGTTAGAGAAGGAAGATAACAGACCAAAAATTTCCTTTTGGGGTAATCCCATCTTTTACCCATCAAAAAGAAGGACGACGATTTCCAATAAACATCAACTACAGAGAACTGAAAAAGCTAACGATCAAGGATAGATATCCTCTGCCAAGAATCGACGATCTGTTCGATCAACTTCAAGGTTCAAGCTCTTACTCTAAGATCGATCTTCGATCTGGATACCATCAATTAAGGATACAGGAGGAAAGTATCCCGAAAACAGCCTTCCGAACTCGTTATGGACACTACGAGTTCCTCGTTATGCCATTTGGTTTGACAAACGCACCTGCAGTCTTTATGGACTTGATGAATAGGGCTTGCAAGCCATACTTAGACAAGTTCGAGATTGTATTCATCGACGACATCCTGATTTACTCAAAGACGAAGGCTGAACACGAACAACATCTTAGAACCATATTGGAGCTGCTAAGGAAGGAACAGCTGTACGCCAAATTCTCCAAGTGCGAGTTTTGGCTACGCGAAGTCCAGTTTCTCGGACATGTGGTTAATGGGGATGGAATTCATGTTGATCCCACAAAGATCGAGGCAATCAAGAATTGGGAAACGCCTACAACGCCAACCGAGATTCGACAATTCTTGGGTTTGGCTGGCTACTATCGAAGGTTCATCGAGGATTTCTCGAAAATCGCTCAACCTTTGACGCTCCTCACCCAGAAGGATAAGATGTTTGATTGGGGAATCAAACAGGACGAAGCGTTTCAGATATTGAAGGACAAGCTTTGTAACGCGCCAATCTTAGCTCTACCAGAAGGTACTGACGATTTTGCGGTATACTGCGACGCATCGCGTCAAGGATTGGGTTGTGTGTTGATGCAACGCCGAAAGGTCATTGCTTACGCATCACGCCAACTGAAAGTGCACGAAAAGAACTATACCACACACGATTTAGAGCTTGGCGCAGTGGTTTTCGCTTTAAAGATCTGGAGACACTACCTGTATGGTACAAAGTGCACAATCTTCACAGATCACAAGAGCCTACAACATATATTTAACCAGAAGGAGTTAAATATGAGGCCAAGACGATGGGATGAGTTATTGAACGATTACGACTGCGAGATAAAGTATCACCCAGGGAAGGCGAATGTAGTTGCCGATGCCCTAAGTCGTAAAGAAAGAATCAAGCCCATAAGGGTTAGAGCTTTGGAAATGATTATACGAACCAATATTTCTTCGCGCATTCGCGCTGCACAAAAGGAAGCTCTCAAGGAGGGAAACCTTGAGGAAGAATATCTCCGTGGAATGGAAAAGCTTTTGGTACCAAACGAGGAAGGGACGTTATGTTTTTAGAAAAGAATTTGGGTTCCTCTGTTTGGTGGATTAAGGGAAGTTATTTTCGACGAAGCGCACAAGTCACGGTACTCTATCCACCCTGGATCGGATAAGATGTACCAGGATCTCAAAGATTACTATTGGTGGCCTAGGATGAAAGGCGACGTTGCTGTTTACGTGAGCAACTGTTTAACGTGCGCTAAGGTCAAAGCAGAATACCAGAAGCCTTCGGGACTTCTGCAACAACCTGAGATTCCCAAGTGGAAATGGGAACAAATCTCAATGGATTTTGATTACCAAGAACGCCAAGAGGCCATGATATGATTTGGGTGATTGTTGACCGCCTAACAAAATCCGCACACTTTCTGCCAATCAAGGAGAAAGACAGTACTAGTAAACTTGCGGAAATTTACATGAGAGAGATCGTAGCACGTCATGGAGTACCACTCTCGATCATCTCTGATAGAGACGGAAGATTTGTGTCAAGAATATGGCAATCTTTCCAAGAATCTTTCGGCTCACAATTGAATCTGAGCACTGCGTTCCATCCGCAAACTGACGGCCAGAGCGAGCGAACGATACAAACTTTGGAAGACATGCTGAGGGCATGTGTTATGGATTTAGGCGGTAGCTGGGATAAACACTTACCTTTGGTCGAATTTTCATACAACAACAGCTACCACACCAGTATTGGTGTCGCGCCTTTTGAGGCCCTATACGGACGCAAGTGCCGATCACCACTATGTTGGTCTGACGCGGGTGATAGGCAGCTTGCTGGTCCCGAAATCGTCCAAGAGACGACAGACAAGATCGCGCAAATACTTAAACGCATCGAAGCAGCTCGCCACAGACAAAAGGCCTACGCGGATCCAAACCGGAAGCATGTGGATTTCCAAGATGGGGAAATGGTGTTATTGAAAGTTTCACCCTGGAAAGGGGTGGCGCGCTTTGGAAGGCGTGGAAAGTTAAATCCACGCTACATTGGTCCTTTCAGAATTCTGGAAAGAATTGGGACAGTAGCATACAAGTTGGACCTACCTGCTGAACTGAATGGTGTTCACGATACATTTCATGTATCCAATTTAAAGAAAAGTCCAACTCAAATTGACGTTGCCATTCCTATCGACGAGATTCATATTGACGACACGCTCCACTTCGTTGAAGAACCTGTTGAGGTCACGGATTGGAAAGTTAACAAGACCCGCCGGAGCAGTGTCAAACTCGTCAAAGTACGTTGGAATGCCAGACATGGTCCTGAATTTACCTGGGAACGTGAGGACCGGATGAAAGAGAAATACCCCCACCTATTTCCTAAGAACTCTGCATCTACAAGCAGAACTTAAATTTCGGGACGAAATTTATTTAACGGGGGGAGAATGTGACAACCCGCACTAAACCAGGTATCCGTACAACTTAATTAATGATTAATTACTACTTGATTACTGTGCTTGATTGAACTAGCTGATAAACTGCTACCTGCATACTGATACATGCACTTACTTGCATCATACTTTATTTGCTGTCACTACATTAATTACATACTGAACCCTAGTGACAAACATGATGCACAAAAAGCACAGTAGCACTAAACGGATACACGGCAAACATGCTGATATGACCAGCATCAGGCAGACACTGCCTCTAAGGCCTGTTAAGAGCCTCATATATTTTGGCTACACTGGTAGTGAGTGTAGGGATATAAGGGTTGTGTTACCGCGTCTCTAGGGATAAGATACACTGATTCGGATGTGCCAAAAACGTACTTTAAGTACCAGACATAGCACTTTAATAATTAAACCAGCTTCTAGCTACTAGTAAAGTGCCAGAAAATGAGAAAATAACACTAGACACTTTCTAAAGTGTCGGGAAAACAAAATGTGTCACTAAAAATGTTAATAACGACACTTTAAAGCTTTGTAACGCTTTAACGGATTACTATCCAACCGAACAACCGGACTTTACCCGGAACACGAAAATATTACTATTTTCACTAAATATATTTTTCTGAGCCAGTTAGGGTCTCTGATTACCCTAACACCCGTGGTAACGCATAACATACAACTAACTAAGTTAAATACTTAGTTAACCTAATTAACTAAACTAAACTCCCTAACTAACTAGTTAAGATCGAACCAACCCCACACCCCTTCTCATAACCGGCCCCAATTATGGGGAACACTATGGTACAAGTATGATTATTCTAATCTAGATTTGTCTAGTATCTAAATGACACTATGTCCATTGGTTAAACTTGTTGAGATTTGCCTATAAGATCCATGTATTACACAACATAATTGTCCATCATAATTCACCACCCAAAACTCTCTCTCCCTCTTGCTCAAGCTCACGGCCGAACACCACCCTCACCACCATCATACTTTCGGCCCTTGATCAATACATTCCATCATCATTCAAGCTTCACGGGTCACGTATTAGGAGCCTCGGAGCAAGCGGAACACGAAGGACCTCTACCATTAGCTTTTATCCACGCGATTTTCATCATGAATCTTCCCTAGCCTTGAGCTAGAGGTATAATGTTTAAAACTTAATTTTAATCCTATCTAAGGTGGTTAAAAGGAATATTGTCGGTTGAATCTCGTTAAAATGAAAGATGATGCATTAAAGTCTAGTAAAATCACAAAAATGGTGGATAATAACATATAACTTGTGTAAAAGTCGTAGGACTTGAAATATGTGATTATTGAGACCCGATCTATGATGTGGTAGCTCGGATCTCCGTTTAACCCGACTTTGTAAGATCATGTATCTTCACATAAGCTCGTTTTTGGTCACCGCAAGGGTTAAAAGGCGAAACTCTACCACACAAGATGCATGAACTTGTGTAGGAATATTTTACTTGTGTAAAAGTGATTTAACCGGTAAAATGGTGTTTAAAACTAACGGATCTACGTATCCGCAAGTGGTATTTTTGAAAGACCACACTTTAAAGAAATCATGTTTTTCTAAAGATGAATCTTACACTAGTAAACATGATTTTATAAACCACAAGTGCATAGACACTTGTGAAATAAAAAGATCCGACAAATAACTATTTTTGGGAAAAATGACTAGAAGTTGTAAAGACGGATTTCGCTAGTCACAAGGTTTTTACAAGATTAAAGCTACTTTATATAAAGATCTACATATATAAAGGTGATTTACATTAAAGATGCGGAAAAACTACAAGTTCATGCGATTATGCACATTTACATACTTGTCGACTAGTTTGATGTGTCGGAAATTGTTTGATTGAATAAAGAAGTTGTTGAATTGATTTGTTAAAAGAAAATGATACGCTTGAAAGCGTGGCCACCTCCAGTTACAGAGGAAACTCTGGCGAAATTTTCTAAAAACCTAACACTTAGACTTTTTACACAACAAGTGTTAGAACTAGCTTTGGACATATTTTCAAAACATAAATTTCGCCAGCACTATATTTTACTAAATATTCGGAGGAGGGATTTTCACAAAGATTAACGTGATAAATATACTTGTCACAACACTGTTTATGATTATTTTGTGAAATACATAAATATTATTTTAGAGTGAAAATAATATTACAAGCGTTAATGATCCCAAAACTTTACGAACGCTTCCACAAATATATAAGTTACACCGGTAATTACATTACCACGAGATTGATAAAACGTAACTTACGCACATGTATTGTATCCCCCGTCCTTGGGAAGAAGAATAACTACCAAGTGTATACGGAACATAAACACGAAATAGTTGTCTAACTATTTCCCAAAGACATAAACTGTAAAGCTAAGGCACGGCCGTCCGTCTAATAGAATTAGCACTTGTAGGTCGTTGCACAGCTTACTGTATTGGAGACACTTGGTAGAGACGCGCATTCACTGTGAGTTCATGTCCCCCTTTTCTCTAACTGTTTTCAGTTTACTTAACTGCGGGGGTGAAATACATGTTACTATGATTTACGAGTACTTTACAACGGTATGTTTAACGTAAGGAGGTGTTATACGATCATGTGAGTGGATAGGAACAACATGGGGCTATTAGTCCTCATGGAGGGACCGAGGGACAGGAGCGGTAGATCTATCTGGGTGTAGCGAGCCCAGCCCCCGGCCAAACTAGAAACGGACCGTGGGGTGACTTTGTCCACATACTTGCCGTGGCGAAATCTGCTAGGTTTGAGTCTCCCTATTTGCACTTCACATATGTCAGTGGCCTTGCAAACCATTGGTGATCACAAGTCCTCTTACAACTGCTACATACCACAACTATTTTTATACTCACAAGTGTTTTACATACTCACTTACACATGAACTCGCTCAACATTATTGTTGATTTTTCAACTCACATGTATTTCAGGAAATTAACGAGATCTGGCACGGTATGGAACGTTTTCCGCTGCACTTGTCATGAAGTCATCAGGGTTTAGGGGATGTGTCTCTTTCCTGGACAAGACACAGTCCTTAGACCACGTTTATGTTATGTTTTAATTTGTAAGGTTGTTGAACAAGGTTATGGTTGTTGGTTAAAACCATGATATTGTGTTTGATTTTCAAAACTTAATGGATGAATTGCATGGTTTTTAAATTCATATAGCTTGTTATGATTAAGCTATGGTATTAAGAAGTCACACCAACATTAACCACGCTTCCGCAAAGCCAGGGTGTGACACCTTCGTCAGCTCAGGAGGATATTTGGGAATGCACACAGTCCAAGGATCCTCCCAGGTCCAAGGATCCTCCCAAGTCCAAGGATCCTCTCTGGTTCCAGGATCCTTTCAGGTCCAAGGATCCTCCCAGGTCCAAGGATCCTTCCCGGTCCAAGGATCCTCCCAGGTCAAAGGATCCTTCCTGGTCCAAGGATCCTCCCAAGTCCAAGGATCCTCCCGGGTCCAAGGATCCTCCCAGGTCCAAGGATCCTCTCTGGTTCCAGGATCCTTTCAGGTTCAAGGATCCTCTCAGCTTCAAGGATCCAACATCTTTCAGGATCAAGGATTCTTAAGAAGTGTGCAGCCTCCAAGCTCGGATGTTCATCAACGAGACTTCATACCAATGCAGACCATTGCTTCCTCTGGTCCTTCAATCATACCAGAGTCCCGTCAATATGGATTCACATCTGGAATTCCAAACACGAATCCTTTGGGAGGTAACACTTTTAATAATTCATATAACACTAACCATGGCTCTATGCAGGATACAGGTATCAATCAGGCTATGGCCAGGGAGTTACAGAAGCTTAAGGATATGATATCCAGTGTTCCAGGAGTGGTCAAGCCCATTTCTGAGATCGCAGATGGTAGCCATAGGATATCTCGCTTTGCACCACCCTTATGTGATGCTGAGATACCCAAAAGATTCCAGATACCATCCATGAAGCTATATGATGGTTCGACGGATCTAGAGGAGCATGTAGCTCAATAACGGGAGAGGATGGAGATCAATCCAATTCCGGAGAGGTTAAAAGAAGCATGTCTATGCAAGGGATTTGGATCCACACTTACAGGATCTGCTTTTAAATGGCTGCTAAGTCTTCCCCCTTACTCTATTACTTCATTTGCTAATCTAGTTAATTTGTTTAATAGTCAATTCTCTTGTAGTAGAAAGTTTGAACGATTGACTAGTGATTTATATAGGGTAACACAAGGTTAAAATGAATCACTTAGAGATTACATCACTAAGTTTAGTAAAGAATCCTTAGACATTCCCCACTTGGATATTGCTACGGCTGTAGAAGCCTTTAAAATGGGTTTGCTTAGGGATTCATTGTTCTATGATGATCTTGTTATGACCCCATGCAGGAATCTTGATGAAGTAAGCACCAGGGCCCTTAGGTTCATCCGCCTAGAGGATGACAAAAGGATCCAGGAGAGATTGACAGGATCCTCAAAACAGGAGAAGCAAGGATCCTACTTTAGGAACAACAAATCAAAATCCTGCAACAAATCTGATAACCAGAACGTGCATGCAGTGGAACAGGATGAGGATGATGAGGATTATCCGCCCATTTCTGAATACTGTTTTTATGTTGATAACAATGAACTAATCCTTGTAATGCAGAATCTAGGTGAGAAAGCTAGGTGGCCGAGAAAAAGTGATAAACCAACTGCTACAAAAGATAAGTCCAAGTGGTGTGCATATCATGAGGATTTTGGGCATCTCACTGAAGAGAGTATTGCACTTAGAAAGGAAATTGGTTACTTGTTAAGCAAGGGGCATTTGAAAGAGCTTTTGGGACGAAAAAAGTCAAGGATCCAGGATCCTGAAAGGATCCCGGAAAAGGCTACTGCTCCTCCAGCAGATGCACAAGTTATAAACTTTATATCCGGTGGATCAGACATTTGTGGTACTTCCTTTTCAGCAACCAAAAGACATGCCAAGGAAACCAAGATGGATAATGGAGACAGACACATCCGGACGTCCACTGTCACAGAGGATAAGATCATAACTTTTGATGAGGATGATCGTCTTGATGTTCGGGATCCTCATCATGATGGTCTTGTTATTACCCTGTTTATTTCTAATCATTTTGTTCGCAGGATCCTTATAGATGGAGGAAGTTCTGTGAACATCATTGAGCTTGATGTCCTCAAGAAGATGAATATCCCGGAGTCTGATATTGTCCCAAGATCCTCAGTACTTGTGGGATTTAGCGGGGAAACTAAAAACACATTGGGGGATATCAAACTCCCTATCTATATTGAAGGACTCCATTCTTATCAGAAGTTTTGTGTTATAGATTGCTTATCTTGTTGTAATGTTATCCTTGGCAGGCCATGGATACATGACATGAAGGCAGTCCCATCCACATATCATCAGTGCGTGAAGCTTCCTAGTCCATGGGGAGTGGTGAAAATTGAGAGTGATCAACAAGAAGCTAAGAATTGCTATACCTCATCAATGAAGCCAGCCTCAAGACCAAGGGAGCAATAGCAATTAAAGTATCCTTCAAGAGATGTCTTGGAGGCAAGAGAGCAGGATGTAAAAGAAATCCTCATGGATCCTGATGATCCTGAATCCAGGATCTTCATAAGATCAGGGATCCTTAGCAACATTGAACAGGATCTAATATCCTTCCTTAAAAGAAGGAAAACTACCTTTGCCTAGAAGCATGAGGATATGACAGGTATATCTAAATATATAATTACTCATAAACTCGGCATTGACAGGTCATTCAAGCCAATTCATCAAAAAAGAAGAAAGTTTGCACCTGAAAGGAATGCTATTATCCAGGAGGAGGTAGATAAACTACTTCAGGCAGGTATGATAAGAGAGGTTAAGTATCTAAGATGGTTAGCCAATGTGGTTGTTGTTCAAAAGAAAAATGGAAAGTGGAGGGTATGTGTCGATTCTACTGATTTAAACAAGGCATGTCCCAAGGATCCTTTCCCATTACCCCACATTGACTCCATGGTGGATGCTACCGCGGGTCATGAGTTGTTGACTTTTATGGATGCTTCATCTGGATTTCAACAAATTCAGATGGAACCATCTGATCAAGAGGATACAGCCTTTATGACCCCAACTGGTATATATTGTTATATTGCTATGCCATTTGGACTAAGGAATGCAGGTGTTACTTATCAAAGGCGAGTCAATATGATGTTCAAGGAACAAATTGGACACACTATGGAAATCTATATAGATGACATGGTGATTAAGTCCAAGAAAGCTGAGGATCACCTTAAAGACTTGGAGGAAGCATTGAATATCCTTGATAAATTTAATATGAAACTAAATCCTTCTAAGTGTCATTTTGGTGTCAAAGCAGGTAAATTCTTAGGCTATATGGTGACAAAGAGGGGCATTGAAGCAAGTCCAGAGCAGATTATGGCTATTGTGAATATCAAATCTCCTACCAATGCTAAGGATGTGCAAAGATTGACAGGCAGGATCGCAACCTTGAACAGGTTCATATCCAAATCCTCAGAAAAGTGCAAGGAATTCTATGACATCCTGAGGAAGAACAAGAAATTTGAATGGACTGAGAAGCATGAAAGTGCCCTCAAAGCTCTTAAGGATTACCTATCCTCAGCCTCCGCCTTGATGAAACCAGAAAAGGGGGATATATTATCCTTATACCTAGCAGTATCCTCAAAAGCAGTAAGTGCGGTCCTTGTTAAGGATCACCAAGGTACACAACATCATGTTTATTATGTAAGTAAGAGTTTACTTGATGATGAATCCAGGTATTCACACTTAGAGAAACTTATCCTTGCATTAATTATGGCATCTACTAAATTAAGACATTATTTTGAGACTCATGCCATTGTTGTTAAGGCTAATTTTCCAATTAAGAATGTTCTCAGGAAACCTGAAATGTTAGGAAGGATGGCTAAGTAGGCAGTGAAGCTTAGTGCATATGATATAATCCCAGGCCTTAGCTGACTTTGTGGCAGATTTTAGTAGTGACTTGCAAAAGGAAGCTGAGTTAGAGGTCCAACAGCTAGAAGAAACTAAGGATCCTTGGATACTCTTCACTGATGGTGCTTCTAATGCTAAAGGAACAGGGCTTGGAATACTACTAAAATCACCGCAGGGGGACATAATACCCCACTCCATAGCTTGTGAATTTCAAACTACCAACAATGAGGCTGAATATTAAGCCTTGATAGCTGGTTTGCAAATTGCCAAGCATATGAGGATCAGGTATCTTGAGGTACATGTAGATTCTTTATTGATCACTAATCACTTTAATGGATCCTATGCTGTTAAAGGTGAAAAGCTAATCAAATATTTAGAGATAGTCAAAGAATTGGCACTCTCTTTTGTTTCCTTTAGTTTGACACAGGTACCAAGGGAAGAGAATGCAGAGGCTGATGCATTAGCCAATTTAGGATCATCCTTGAAGATCCTGGAGGATATCAAGATCCCTATTATCCATATCCTGACCCCTGCTATTGAGGATCATGAAGCTATGGAGATAGGAGAGGATTCTGTGATCATCCCTAGTGATGATACTCAATCTCATTCAGGATCATGGATCCTTCCAATCATGAGATACATACAACATGGAGAGATTCCTACAGGAGAAAACCCCAGGGCTTTCAAAATTAAGGTATCTCAATTTACAATATTGAATAACATGTTGTATAAACGATCTCTTGCAGGTCCATATCTAAGATGCATTGAGGATCCTGAAATCCAAGAAGTCCTAAAGGATTTCCATGAAGGAGATTGCGGAAACCACACCGGGGGCAGAGCATTATTCTCAAGGATCCTGAGGACAGGATACTATTGGCCTACTATGAAGAAGGATGCTGTGGAATATGCCAAGAAATGTGATCCTTGTCAGAGACACAGTAATATCCTTCACCAACCAGCAGAACTTTTGCATCCTATATCCTCTTCTTGTCCATTTATGAGATGGGAATGGATATAGTTGGTAAGCTTCCTAAGGCACCTGGTGGAAAAGTATTTATGCTTGCTATGACTGATTACTTCTCCAAGTGGATAGAGGCTGAAGCCTTTGCTCAAGTCAGAGAAAAGGAAGTTATATCCTTTATTAAAAGAAACATTATTACTAGATTTGGTATCCCTTCTGAATCTTTTTGTGATAATGGATCCCAATTTATTGGGAGTAGAACTACTAACTTTTGTGACAGCTGGGGGACTAAGATGATAACATCAACACCAGTCCACCCACAAGCTAATGGTCAGGCAGAATCATCCAACAAGATCATCATCAACAATTTGAAGAAGAAGCTTGGATCCAAGAAAGAAAAATGGGCAGAAGAACTACCTTATGTACTTTGGGCTGATAGGCAACTCCCAAGAATGCCACTGGCTAAACTCCATTTTCTTTGGTATTTGGGACAGAATCAGTGATCCCTACAGAGATGGTGGTTCCTACTGCAAGAACAAGCATTCGTGATCCTGAAGAAAATGTTGAAAACTTGGTTCAAGATCTGGATACTATAGAAGAACTCAGGGATTTGGCAAGGATAAGGATGGCCAGTTATCAACAAAGGATGGCTGGAGCTTACAACAAAAATGTCAGGATCAGGAAATTCCAAGTTGGTGATATGGTATTAAGGAAAGCATTTCAGAATACCACCAATCATGCTGATGGAAAGTTGGCACCAAAGTGGGAAGGCCCTTACTTGATTGAAGCTGAGGCAGGAAAGGGGGCATATCGATTGCTAACAATGGAAGGTGATTTGCTACCAAGAGCTTGGAATGCTTTCCACTTGAAAAAATACTTCATGTGATAAGGACCCATGATCCTTACCTGACAAGTATCCTTGAAGAATCCTTACAGGACAGATGATCCTCATTTTGGTAATATTCTAATCTCAAACTATTTCATTCTTTAATTATCTTATATAAGGATAAGGATCCTGCATCCTTTATCCTCCTTTCACTTGATTCTGAGTTTTGAAGGTCTAGGTATCCTTAACAAAGGATTGAGTATCCACAGAAGTATCCAGTTATTTGGGCTTGACTCCAGTTATTTGGGCTTGACCCCAGTTATCTAGCCTTGACCCCAGTTATTTGGGCTTGACCCCAGTTTGGGCCTGTCCCCAGTTTCGCCAGTAGCGCACGATGATCCTGGTACAGTTCATGGCAATGGGACCAGTACTCGCTTTAGGGGCTGACAATTTCATTGTACTGGCTGTATTCAGGATCCTACGTATAATGGTAGACGTACCATACATCCGTTCCTAAGGTTTCTAACGTTTTCACGTTAGCTAAGGTTTTGGCATTTTCATGTCACTAAGTTTGGATAGTCGCCAGTGAGGGCCATACTCCAGTTTACACGCGATCCTTTGGGCTTGTCCCTAGTTATCCTTTGGGCTTGTCCCCAGTTATCCTTTGGGCTTGTCCGCAGTTATCCTTTGGGCTTGTCCCCAGTTATCCTTTGGGCTTGTCCCCAGTATATTGGGCTTGTACCCAGAATTGTTGGGCTTGTCCCCAATTACTAACTTTTATCTTATAATTGGCTTAGTCCCAAGTTGTATCCTATTTCAGGTTTTTGAAGCTAAATAACCAAGGATCCTTGATCCTTACCTTTTACTAAGGTTTGTCTTTTGGTTATCCTGATTATAAGTGTTAAAGGTTAGGATCCTAACTTGGATTCTCAGGTATGATCCTTGATCATTTTGATTTTATTCATTATTTATCTAAGTGACCCTTATCCTTTGACAACTGAACTTATGATCCTCATACTACACTACTTTTCAGAACCTGTTGATTATTGGATATGTGATCCTTGATCATATCCTAAACTTTTTGAGGATATTTATTAATTTTTTTTCTTCTTTACTTAATAAATTCAGACAAAATATATATCACAACAATTGAAAGGTAAAGTATTCACAAGGATAACAACACGGAAGATAGCCAAAAAGTTAAGGTTTTATTTATTAACAAAACGTTAAACCCTTTAAGGTTGTCAAAATTGCCAACCCACGTTTCTACCAGCAAAACGTGGCCCATCCACATGGGTTGGCAAATGGTGTCCATTGTTTACGGGTCTTTGTAGTGCAGGAAATAAAAGACGGAAGGATAACGAGTGGCTTCATCCCCCAAACAGAGGATCCATCCATCACCCATTATCCTACCTATTGTCCAAGGATCCATGATCCTTCACCCTAGAAACTATTGTCTAAAGTTATTACAACCCAAGATTGTTTCAAAACACCATAACCAAAATAAAACTACCAAATTCTAAAACATGGGCTCCGGCTACGTCTAGAAATGTCCTTCATCGCCCATTCCTGCAGCCTACACCTTTGCTGCATCACCACCAGCATCATCAGCATCAGCATGATCCTTTCCACTTCCACTCGCCTCAATTGCTAAGACCTCTTCTTCATCGTCCAGCTCAGCCAATCTAGCCTTCCAGCCCTCTACGTCCCAGCTACTCTTGTCAAAGTCAGGATCCTGAGCTTCTTGGGCCATCTGCAACTGGGTTTTGTACATAGCAATGGCAGCGGAGACTTTGGCATCATTGGTGATTTCAGCCTTCTCTTGGTCAGCAGTGATGTGAGCCAGGACGAGTTCCCTCTTTACCAGATTGACATCATTTTCGAGGGAGGCAATCTTCTGATCCTTGGCTAGCATGATCTTCTGGAGGTCCAAACACTTTTACTCAACCTCTGCAACACTGCCTACGTAGTACTCGATTTCAGCAAATTTTTGCAAAAAGACAATGTGAAGTTTAGGATCACATGATCCTCAAGTGGGCAGGATAACTAAGCCTAAGTCAGTGATCCTTACATCAGCGAAGTACTCAAGGAACTGGTGGCGGATTAGAGGCAGGCCTTCTAGATTGTCAGCCTCTGAGGCTTTCCTCTTCTTTCCCTTGGAAGCAGTAGCCTTGGGGATGGCAGTACTTGGGCTAGCAGCAGCCTTTTTCTTCCCAGACCTGGGACCAACAGTGGTGAGATCGGTGACACTAAAACGGGTAGCAGACTTCGATGATTTTCCAACACCTACACATCCAAAACAGATAAGTATCCTCGTTTCATTTTAATTTAAACATTTAATTATGCACAAAATGGGATACTTACTTGACATTGTGACAGAACCTGAGGATACCTCTTGAGAATCCTGGGTATTTGCTTTAAATGATCTTATTTTAGGATCAAGCCTCCGAAAAGCAGCAAGCCTTTCATTCGTTGCAGGAGTTGTGATAAGGTGTGCGACAGTAATAGCTGCAAAATAGAAACAAAAGGATGTTAGTGATCCTCAGCAGAAACAAGGTCATCCCGTGATCCTTCTCAGGATCCTCTATCCTACCATGGGTGGTCCATTTCCCAGGCAGATCCTTTCCATCAGGGATAGAATCCCTTCTGACAAAGAAGAATCGCCGTTTCCAGTTGGTGTCATTCTTAGTGGCTTTGAAGATGGGGTGTTCTTCACCAGGTTTATGTTTGAATAGATATCGGTGGAATCCATGGCTAACAAGGTCGTACATCTCTGCTAACTCTGACATTCCCAGATTAATTCCTTCACGTTCAATGATTCTTTCAAGGGTATACAAGACCCTCCAAATCATTGGCATTGCTTGGATGTAGGAGATGCCGGTGAGAGAGAAGAAAGATTGTGTGAAATCAGGAAAAGGATATGAGTATCCTATTGTAAATGGGGTGACCGGAAAAGCTACCCAGGTTTCAGAAATATAGTCGCTCAGGACGGTGGGATCAAAAGTTTTGAAAATGGTGTTCGCCGGGAAACAATGACGGATTCTGTCTATCTGTGGATCAGTGAAGCAGCATCTTTCTTTCGCAAAGTCTTTGATGATCCCTTGGGTCTTCAAGGGACTGTCCTTTTTATTATCCTTAACCGGTGAAGACCTCAGCATCATCTTGGTCATGAAGATGGTGGAAAACAAGAAACAGAATTGAGAAGATGAAGAGAGAAAGGAAAGAGAAATACCTGATCAAATCTTCGAATGAGGATTTAAAGGAGGAAACGCACGAATTTAAATGCTCACTAACCCTTATCTCTAACTTCAATTTATAATGATGATCTTGCAGGATAGTCACTTCAGTGACGTCAGGATGGTAACGGCTGGTCAGAATTTAACGGCTATATATCCGTTGGTTTGTTACGGATAAGAACGAGAAAATACAACTCGTTTATTTACATTTCACTCCTTATATTTTGGGGGCACTTGTTAGGGGAGGATTTTCCAAAGATCAGTGATCCTCAATTACTGTCAAGCTGAGGGATCCTCACTTCTGTTTGAATTAGTGATCCTCAGAGGGTATTATAGGATCAGGATCGTGGATCATCATAGTGATCCTTACACTAACGATTGTCTGCTTTGAATATGATGTTGTTTTGCAGGAGTACAAGCTTGGACTTGGTCTTGGCGATATTCCTGGAGCATATTCCATACTTATTCCGCACGTGCTTAACTGAAGTGGACGTTATGGAGTTCGTGGAAGACTTGCACAAAATGCGGATAGTTTGTTAGCTTAGACTTTTTCCATTTTTAAAAGGGGATAGCGAGCAAGATTAGAACACTTGGCTATTTTTAGCTTAACACACACTCGTAACTGCACTCATCAGCTCTCGACAATTCACTTGGCGATTACACACTTTTTGCACATTACACTATAGTGATCCTTGTAACTAGCTCGCTATCATCCAAAGTTGTAATAACTTGTTAGTTTAATTTGAGTTGGTGATCGGTAGTTTCCATCACCCGAGGTTTTTTATGCCGGAGATCAACTCTTGATCAAGGGCTTTTTCATCGTATAAATCTTTGTGCCACTTGTTCATTTCATTTCTGAGTGATCCTTAGCATTGTTCATTGATTCAAGCATCACACCTCACAACAGAAAGTTTGGTTGCATTATCTTGATATTGCAACAGTTGTGCAGGCTATCAAGATGGGATTGCAAAAAGATTCTCAGTTTTACCAGGATCTTGTAATGAATCCCTTCAGGAACCTGGATGAAGCTCGGAACAGGGCTTTAAGATATATTCGACTGGAGGATGACAAAAAGATGCAAGAGAGGATGAATTCGTCCACAACCTATGAGTCAACCAATAGGAAGTCAGAATCCTCGTATAAACCATATCGCTCTGAGCCATATGGCAGGAATGACAACAAGAAAGTGAATGATGTTGAAGATGAGGATCCTGAGGAGTATCCTGAGTTGTCAGAATATTGTTTTTCCTGTAAATATACCTGAATTGATGTATGCTATGCAGGTTTTAAGAGACAAAGCTAGGTGGCCCCGGATGAATCAATAAAAAGCTGATTGGAAGGATAAGTCCAAATGGTGTGCCTTCCACGAGGATTTCGGACATGTTACTGAGGATTGCATTGCTCTGAGGAAAGAAATAAGCTATCTCTTGAGCAAGGGATATCTGAAGGACCTCCCGGGAAGAAAGAAGAATAAGGGCCAGGATACTAAGAAGGATCCTTGTCACACCCCCAAAATCCACATGCGGAGTATCACCGCTTGGAGGCGTGACTGACCAGGATCAAACCACTAATCATATTGAACAAGCAAGTAATTAAAAGTAAAAGTGCAACTGTTTTGGTCAAAAAATCTGATGAGGATGTTGCAACCAAACTCTCTGTTACGGGGTATGATGCTTGAAATGTAGAACAATGACAAGGATCACGTTAATGTAAATTGCACAAATGACACAAGGATTTATACGGGGAAAAAGCCCTTGATCAAGAGTTGATCTCCGGCACAAAAAACCCCGGGTGATGGAAACTACCGATCACCAAGCTCAAATAAATCAATAAATGTTTACAACTTCGGATAGTAACGAGCTAGGTACAAGGATCACTGTCGTGTAACGTGTAAAAGTGAGTGAAAACGAATGAATGTTCGTCGAGAGCTTCAAGTGTGTGAGTATATGAGAGTGTGTGTAGCTGAAAAATGACTAAGTGTTCTAATTCTAGCTCGTTACCCCTTTTAAAATAGAAGTTAACTACAATAACTAACTATCCGACTTTTGTGCCAAGCTCCCACGTTCTCCACAACGTCCATTTTTGGTCAATCATGTGCGAAATGCCCGTGGAATATTCCTTAGTACCGTTGCCAAGACCAAGTCAAGCTCGTAACTCCTACGAAGTAATACAAAACACAAACAATCATCAGTACGAGGATCCTTAAAGTGATCCATGACCCTGATCCTGAAGCTCTTCTGAGGATCACTATCTGTCACAGAAGAAAGGATCATTAATTAGGATAACGAATAAGGATCACTAATTGTTAGAAAATCCTCCCCTAACAATTGCCCCCAAAATATAAGGAGTAATATGTAAAATGAGCGAGTTATGTTTTCTTGATCTTATCCGCAACTAACTAACGGATATATAGCCGTTGATATCGAACTAGCCGTTGTAACCATGACGTCACAGAAGTGACAATCCTGCACGATCATGATTATAAATAGGAGATAGAGATAGGATCAAATGCATTTAAAATTTCAGAGAGACTCCCTTTATAACTGCATTCCGAAGACAATCAGGTACTCTCTCTCTTCATCTTCTTCCCTATCTTGCTCTGTTTTCATCTATCTCCGTTATTCCGTCAAAGATGTTGCTCCGCAATTCCCCAGCCAAGGATCACCCGAAGAACAGCCCTCCGAAAAGCCAGGGGATCATTGAAGACTCCATTAAAGAACGCTGCTGTTTCAATGATGCTCAGATCGATAGGATCCGCCACTGCTTCCCGGCGAACACCGAGTTTAGACCTTTTGACCCCAATGCCCTGAGTGATCATATCTCCGACAAGTGGGTTGCTTTCCCCGTCACTCCGTTCACCATAGGGTATACATATCCTTTTCCGGCCTTCACCCAATCTTTCTTTTCCCTAACCGGCATCTCTTATATTCAAGCCATGCCGATGATTTGGAGGGTTTTATACACCCTTGAAAGGATCATCGAGCAGGAAGGGATAGACCTAGGAATGTCAGAGCTAGGAGAGCTGTACGATCTTACTACCTTTGGTTCCCATCGCTATTTGTTTAAACGTAAACCCGGTGAGGAACATCCGATCTTCAAAGCCACCAAGAACGATGCTAATTGGAAGCGGCGTTTCTTTTTTATCAAGAGAGATTCTATTGAGGATGGAAAGGATCTACCCAAGAAATGGGCTACCCATGGTAGGGTGGTGGATCCTGAGAAGGATCACCAAAAACTTTCTTTTGATGTAAGGATCACTTATATTTTTTCTTTCTTGTTATGCAGCTATCACCGTCTCACACCTCAGATTGTCCTCTGCTGCTAAGGAGAGGCTCCTTGCTTTCAAGAAACTTGACCCTGAGACAAGATCTTTCAAGACAACAACCCAAGATTCACAGGAGGTATCTTCAGGCTCTGTCACGATGTCAAGTAAGTATCCTTGTTTAGAATTTAAATGAATAGTAAAATATAAATTAAGAGAAGATACTTATCTTGTTTTGGTTGTGTAGGTGCTGGAAAATCCACCAAGTCTGCTTCTAAATTCAATGTCACTGATCTCGCTACTGTCAGATCCTCCAAGAGAAAAGCTCCTACCAGTCCGACAGCTTCGGTCCCCAAGGCACCCCTCAAAGGGAAGGCAATCAAGAAGAGGAAAGCCTCTGAAGCTGAGGATCTGCAGGGTCTGCCTCTGATCCGCCACCAATTCCTCGAGTACTTCAACGAGGTAAGGATCACTGTCTCTGCTCGTATATCCTGTTGACATATCCTGCTGATTTGAGGATCACTTAGTCCTGACCTTATCTTTTATCCTTTTTGCAGAAGTTCTCTGAGATTGAGGATTATGTTGGCCACGTTGAGGATCAGGATAAGAAGATTGCCGACCTCCAGCAGGTTGCAGTGCTTAAGGACCTTGCAATTGCTGATCTTCAGAAGGAAGTCCGGGCTGCCAAACAAGAGACGGCCAAGGTGCTGATCAATGTTGACTATGAGAAGCGTGAAATCACCGAAGACGCCAAAGTCTCTGCCGCCATAACAATGTATAAGACCAAGCTGCAAATGGCCTTGGAAGCTCAGGATCCTACTTTTGACAAGAGCACCTGGGATGTTGAAGGCTGGAAGGCAAGGCTAGCTGAACTGGACGATGAAGAGGCTGAGGAGGTTGAAGAGATCCTGACGATTGAAGCTGGAGGCAAGGATGCAGGTGGTGAAACAAGTGGAGCTGGAGGTGGTAATGCAGCGAAGGTTTAGGCTGCATGATTGGGCGATGATGGACATTCTTAGACGCAGCCGGAGCCCAATTTTTAGTTTGATGGTAGTTTTTTGTGGTTGTGATGTTGAACAATTTAATGGGTTGTAATGAACAATAGTTTCTAGGATTAAGGATCATGTATGATCCTTTGGACAATAGGCAGGATTGCAATTGGTGGAGGGATCCTCTGTTTGGGGGATGAAGCCATTGTGATCCTGCCGCCTTTATATTCCTGCACTATCTTTGAACTTATTATCATGGACACCCTTTACCTACCCCAGCGGACGGGCCACGTTTTGCTGGTAGAAGCTCGGGTAGGTAATTTTGACAACCTTTTAAGGGTTAGTCTTTTGTTAATAAATAAAATCTTAACTTTTTGTCGCTTATCTTGTATTGTTATCCTTTTGTCTCTTTAACTCTCCTTTGTTTCGTTGCACATTTATTGAATAAACAATTTTGAACAAGTCAGATTGAAAATATTTTAGGATATGATCCACAATCAAATATCCTATAGTTAAAGAGTCCCGAAAATAATATATTCTAAGGATCATAAGTCTAGTTGTCAAATTTTAAGGGTTATTCAAATAAATAATGAATAAAATTTAAAAATAGTTAAGGATCATACCTGAGGATCCAAGTTAGGATCCTAACCATAATCAGGATAACTACAAAATAAACCTTAAAAAGGAGTAAGGATCAAGGATCCCTGGTTGCTTATCTTCAGGAACCTGAAATAGAGCATAACTTGGGACTAAGCCAATATAAGAAAAAAGTTAGCAACTGGGGACAAGCCCAAGGATAACTGGGGACAAGCCCAAGGATAACTAGGGACAAGCCCAAGGATCGTATGTAAACTGGAGTATGGCCCTAACTGGCGACTATCCAAACTTAGTGACATGAAAATGCCAAAACCTTAGCTAACGTGAAAACGTTAGAAACCTTAGCTAACATGAAAACGTTAGAAACCTTAGAAACGGATGTATGGTACGTCTACCATTATACGTAGGATCCTAGGTATAGCCAGTACAATGGAATTATCAGCCCCTAAAGCGAGTACTGGTCCCACTGCCTTGAACTATACCAGGATCATCATGCGCTACAGGCGGAACTGGGGTCAAGCCCAAATAACTGAGGTTAAACCGAAGGATCGGATCGCTTCTGCAGATAACCAATATTTGCTAAGGATACCTGAACTTTCAAAACTTAAAATCACGTGAGAGGTGGATAAATGACACATGATCCTTATCCTTATATGAGAAAATAAGGAAATGAAATAGTTCAAGATTAGGACATTACCAAAGTAAGGATCACCGATACTTTAAGGATCCTTCTAGGATATCCCTGACTTAAGGATCATCTGTGCCATGAGGATCCTAATCACATGAAATATTTCTTCAAGTGGACAGCATTCCAAGCTCTTGGTAGCAAATCACCTTCCATGGTTAGCAATCTATATGCCCCCTTTCCTGCTTCAGCTTCAATCAAATAAGGGCCTTCCCATTTTGGAGCCAATTTTCCATCAGCAGGATTGGTGGTATTCTGAAATGCTTTCCTTAATACCATATCTCCAACTTGAAACTTCCTGATCCTGACATTTTTGTTGTAAGCACCAGCCATTCTTTGTTGATAACTGGCCATCCTTATCCTAGCCATATCCCTGATTTCTTCAATAGTATCCAGGTCTTGAGCCAAGTTTTCATCATTCTCCTCAGGATCAGGGGTACTTGTTCTAGCAGTAGCATTCTTAGGGGTTGTCCTATCAGCCCAAAGCACATAGGGTAGTTCTTCTGCCCATTTCCCTTTCTTGGATCCAAGCTTCTTCTTCAAATTGTTGATGATGATCTTGTTGGATGATTCTGCTTGACCATTAGCTTGTGGGTGGACTGGTGTTGATGTTATCATCTTAATCCCCCAGCTGTCACAAAAGTTAGTGGTTCTGCCCCCAATAAATTGGGAACCATTGTCACATATAATCTCAGAAGGAATTCCAAATCTAGTTATAATATTTCTTTTAATGAAGGATATAACTTCCTTTTCTCTGACTTGGGCGAAAGCTTCAGCCTCTATCCACTTGGAGAAGTAATCAGTCATAGCTAGCATGAATACTTTTCCACCAGGTGCCTTAGGGAGCTTACCAACTATATCCATTCCCCATCTCATAAATGGCCAAGAGGAGGATATAGGATGCAATAATTCAGCTGGTTGATGAAGGATATTGCTGTGTCTCTGACAAGGATCACATCTCTTAGCATACTCCACGGCATCTCTCTTCATGGTTGGCCAGTAGTATCCTGTCCTCAGGATCCTTGAGAATAATGCCCTGCCCCCAGTGTGGTTTCCACAATCTCCTTCATGGAAGTCTTTTAAAACTTCTTGGATTTCAGGATCCTCAATGCATCTCAAGTATGGTCCTGCAAGAGATTGTCTATACAACATATTATTTAAAATTGTGAATTGAGATACCTTAGATTTGAAAGCCCTAGGGTTTTCTCCTGTAGGAATCTCTCCATGTTTTAGGTATCTCATAATTGGTGAGATCCATGATCCTGAATGGGATTGAGTATCCTCACTAGGGATAACTGCAGAATCATTTCCTATCTCCATAGCCACATGATCCTCGATAGCCGGGGTCAGGATATGGATAATAGGGATCTTGATATCCTCCGGGATCTTCAAGGATGATCTTAAGTTAGCCAATGCATCAGCTTCTGTATTCTCTTCCCTTGGTACCTGTGTCAAACTAAAGGAAACAAAAGAGAGTGCCAAACTTTTGACTATCTCTAAATATTTGGTTAGCTTTTCACCTTTAACAGCATAGGATCCATTAAAGTGGTTTGTAATTAGTAATGAATTTACATGTACCTCAAGATACCTGATCCCTGTCACACCCCGACCACGTGGAACATACAAAACGTGGCGGAAATGTCGGGGAGTGTTGTAACAGAATTAATTGTTTCAAATCCATGGCAATTGAAGTTTCGTTTTATTGATTAAAAGTGTTACAATGTCTTAACAAACAAAGGAATACAACATAATTAACTAGTCTTGCATCTTTTATTGTCACTAAAGCCCAAGTCTGCCTATGTGTATCTTGATCATCTTATGCAACAGCTCCTGAAAAACACATGTGAAAATAGGTACGTCAGCATAAAAATGCCTGTGAGATACATAGGTTTTGTGAAAATAGGTTTCATGACTTATGTTTGAGAAAATGTTTAGTCATGAACCTTGTTATTTGCTTTGTTTTGTAAATCATTTGAAAAACAATGAGTTCAGATGATATGTATAAATAAGTGAATAATGTATGGTTAAATAAATAACCATGTAAAAATGAGTTTGTATAAGATAAGTTGTTTGTAAAACAATGTATTGTGAAAAGTATGTTATTTGTATAAAATGTTATATGTATCAAACTGAAATGATTCAAATAACGCTACAATATGTAATACCATACAAACACTTATATATAGGAAGTACCAGCGGCGTATCCACCATGCTTGTATCATATTACACACGCATCGTTACTTAATCACTTAATCAAACCAAACCAAACAATGTAAAATGTCTATGTCAAAGTATCCATGTCAAGATGTAAATCATGTCAAAATGTCTATGTCAAATATCCATGTCAAATGTCTATGTCAAATATCCATGTATGGCAAGTGAAATGTCTCAACTAAACCATATGCACAACAACAAAGTATTGAAGTAAAACTTAGTTTAAATCAAAGTTATGTTTTGTGGGAAATGCATGATCAATGTCAATCATGTTAAAATGTCTATGCCGAAATGTCTATGTCAAAATGTCTATGTCAAAATGTCATGTAAAACGATGTACTAAGTAATGCACACAGTGGCAATACATAGCATGAAATGTAATGAAATCATGTACTATAATGTACTAACGAACATAGCAGTATATGATGTGAAAACAGGAAAGCAGGAAAGTAACAAGTAGGCACATGTGTTTCACCCCAAAACAGTTTGGAAAATAGTAAAAGAGGGGTCTATGTACTCACTTGAGATTGCTCAGAAGTCCTTGAGTAACAACCAAACAATGCTAGAGATCGCGGAATCAAACGGCACCTAGTATAGGTAGCTACATTAATAAACCGGACCTAAATCGGAGGATCGGGTAGCATTAGGGTTTGTAAACCAAACGAGTGTAGAGACTCGTGTCTTTTGGTTTAACAAAGCCTACATACTAAATGAAACTTAACCTAAGTGTCTACGACCCATTACGACCTGTTTAGGTAACTTATGCTACTTTAACGCGTCGTTCGCGTGAAACGCGTTCGGACCGCCTAACTAGTCCTATGACAAGTGTTATATGCCTAAACATGTTACATAATCAGTTATGTGACAAAGGTTTAGGTTACATATGCTTAATTACCAATTATACATGAAAAGGGTATTCTGGTAATTTACCTAAGGCATATAAACTACCTATCATACAACTACTTAAACGATGTGACCATAGGGTATAACCTCGGAAGGTTATTCCCTACCTACTATGGTCACCTAATGTGTTTGGTCGGATCCTAATGATCGACCAAACTGGGTCGGGTTCGAGGTATAAGCGATTTATCAGATCGCTTACCCTACGACCCTAGACAACGTGGTAATCAGTAGGCATAGTCCCAAGGGACTATGACCATCGTGATTACAATCACGTTGCGAAGTTCTAACGAACTTCGCATTGACCATTACTGGTCAACGCTGAAAGTCAAACAAAGTTTGACTTTCTGACTCGAAAAGCAGTAAAATAAGGAAAAGAACGAAAGAATACTTACGAAGGGTCCCCGAATGCTAATCGTGATCGAATAGCTCAGGTATGAAGCGAAAACCTCAACTTAGAGCATTTGGATCAGATTTGGTGGGTTTTGAATGGAAGGGGGGTTGGGTATTTATAGTAAACGGTCCACCGTTAGGATCGTTTCTCGTAGTACGTGATCGAATCCAAGGCGTACACTTGTCACAAAGGTTATGGAGCCACATATGCCCCTAAACTTAGTGATTAAGCAAGTTGCAAACATGTGGTTGTGGTTAAATCTGCTGAAAACAGGCTGTTAATACACTGAACCTGGTCTGCAGACCCCATACGCATCGTATGGTATATATACCATACGCATCGTATGGTGCAGTTTGGCAGAATTACAGTTTTGGTCCCTGAACTGTATTTAGGCCATTTTTGACACGTTTAAGGCCCGTTCACCACATTTCAAAGCTCTAAAATGAAGTTAAAGTATAGGGAACTTAAAATGTGCTCAAAAATATCTCGGATGTCGGTTCGTTTAGCCGTACGAACGCGATGTTCGCTTAATTACGACGGAATGCGCATAAGCGCGAAAAACGATCCAATTGACGTGACGAATGGATTTTTCTTATGGCGAACACTAAAATATAATGTAGTCATGCTTCCATAAATTTTTGGATGTCCGGATGTATTCAGAACGTAAGTTATGTGCGAAAATGCAAACTTGTGCACTTTTTGACACTTTTAGTCCCTGAATGACCCAAAAGTTTATTTTAGCATACCGAACCCCTCAAAGCCTATTTCTAAGCTATGTAAAGGATATTTATGGTATGTTTAACTTATGGTAATGTTCCGGAAGGTCTGTTACAGTTCAAATTGGCATACTTTCGCAGTTTGTCAAATTTAGTCCCTGTAAGCGATTAAACTTTGATTTCACCACACCAAACCTTCCAAAACTTATATCTAAGTTATGTAAAGGTTATTTAAGGTATGTTAAGCCTATTTCACTATTCCGGAGTGTTCGTTGCATTAAACTGTTTATATTTACGCATTAGTGCGCGTATAACCTTCCAGAAAGTGATTTAGAGCTTGAAATCGAACAAGAATTGATATGTGTAAACGATACACATATTTATACAAGTCCAAAGTATGAAATACATTATTTCATTGGTTTGGCATTTGTTTGATGGCCGTGAAGGCACAGGTGTTACAGTCTCCCCTACTTTAGGAAATTTCGTCCCGAAATTCATTCGTAGGAGTCTATTTGTGACTTTGTGTTAAATAACCATCAAAGATGAACAAGACGTAATCCTGTAATTTCTCTTTAACGAACATTTTTCAGAAATGAAAAACGAACAGAGTTATTTCCAACAGGCATTCTTTAGAAACAAAAATGAACAGAATAGTCATTTTCCACAACATCTTCAGAAACAAAAATGAACAGAATAGTTAATTTTACATCTTCAGAAACAAAAATGAACAGAATAGTCATTTTACATCTTCAGAAACAAAAATGAACGGAATAGTCATTTTACATCTTCAGAAACAAAAATGAACGAAATAGTCATTTTACATCTTCAGAAACAAAAATGAACAGAATAGTCATTTTACATCTTCAGAAACAAAAATGAACGGAATAGTCATTTTACATCTTCAGAAACAAAAATGAACAGAATAGTCATTTTACATCTTCAGAAACAAAAATGAACGGAATAGTCATTTTACATCTTCAGAAACAAAAATGAACAGAATAGTCATTTTACATCTTCAGAAACAAAAATGAACAGAATAGTCATTTTACATCTTCAGAAACAAAAATGAACGGAATAGTCATTTTACATCTTCAGAAACAAAAATGAACAGAATAGTCATTTTACATCTTCAGAAACAAAAATGAACGGAATAGTCATTTTACATCTTCAGAAACAAAAATGAACGGAATAGTCATTTTACATCTTCAGAAACAAAAATGAACGGAATAGACTCTAGACACATGACAAATTTCGCTGTGGTTTCTGTGCACTGAATTCCATAATTATGTATGCATCCATAATTACGCAATTCCTTGCATAGTCCGCACAATTTGTTTGTAATGTGAAGGGGAGGAAAAATCAAACCTGTGATGAGTGTGACTAGACTACCATAGGGTCCTTTTTAATTAGATCGACAAATGATCCTTTTAATTAGGCCACCAAGGAGTCCTTTCAGCTATATCATCACATGATATTCCTAACCAGATTTTTGGATCAATCTGATTACCTAGAACACTCAGGGGTCTAATTATGGAATGGTACAATATAATCCAAGGGTCTTTACTATTACGTACAAGCCCGTTGAGGATTTAATATAGCACCCAAAGATATGGAAGATTCTACGAGGATTTGAATGACAAGAATTTGGATCACACCAAAAACATAAAAGGAAACATATAAGCATATAATCACATAGTTGTTTAATTTTTTTATTAATTTGTTATCTTCGGACGCGGATACTTAAAGCACACCAGGAATCCAATTCGTGGATTTCATTTGGCACTTTAATTATTTCAAGAATCTATCTATGAAGATAGGAAAATCTTAATAGGAATTTCGGCTTTGTCCCTATTGAATTGTGATGTACGTATTGAATCATACAAAGAATTCAATTAAGGACTCCGATGAATGATATCCATCCACAAGGATCTAATTATGAGGATAGAAAGATCCTACATGGATTTTGGAGTTTGTGTAACGAGAGTGTTCCGACACCTTGCACTAGGCGTGCTTACGTCGATACACAAGGTAGAAAGTTCATGAGGTTGAGGCGCCAGATATGCCAAGCGACATATGTAGCAGAGTTTGAAGGTTGAGCAGCAGCAGGATTTGTAACAGCTTTGCTTTGGATTGCAAAGCGGCATATGTTAACCAAATGTCTCCATCGTCCACCGTGGGTACATTTGAAACAGGGTATTTGATTCGGATGATGGCAGTGGTATTAATTGCACCAAGGAGCAGTTCCCTTTATACAGCTTCATCCCTGAGGTGAGTCATGGTGATAGCTAAGTCAACGGTCCTCTGGAGTACGACGCCTATTCGCTGGGTAAATGCAGCACCTGGTTCGGACATTGTTGTTGCGATGAAGAAGCATCTTGAAGATAACGAAAGGCATAGGAGGAAACAAGGGAAAGATAGTCGAGAGAAAATGACAACGCATGAAGATTGTGACCATTTGTTTGTTACCAAAGGCAAACAAATGAGACAGTGACTAATCAAAATAAATGGGTCAATATAATGTATCGCGAAGACATGCTCGCCTATAAGTGAACACTCATCCCAAGAATTCCCAGGTAAGCACAACTGGTCTCGCGTCTGATGAGATGTATACGAAGTGCTTGCCTAGACAGAAAACCCAGAATACAGGCATTCACCCTTCCAGTTTGCACGTGTTCACATTATTAAAAACCCAAAACCTTGACGAGATTTTGAAAACTCAAAGGGGTTCAAAACCATATAATAGAGAGTTCAAAACCTTACAATAAAGGGTTCAAAACCTAGAAATCAATCATCCTAGAACAGATGATTAGTTTTCAAAGCGGTTTTGAAATTTATGTTCTTGTTGTGGTCGTCGCCTAAGGATAGGTGACGGTATTGTTTTATGACTAAACGCAAGTAAACTCGCGTTAGGGTCCTAAGAAAGTTATAGACTAGGTCAAAGCATTATTAATAACCTAATTCCCTATAACCATTGGCTCTGATACCATCTTTTCTGTCACACCCCGACCACGTGGAACATACAAAACGTGGCGGAAATGTCGGGGAGTGTTGTAACAGAATTAATTGTTTCAAATCCATGGCAATTGAAGTTTCGTTTTATTGATTAAAAGTGTTACAATGTCTTAACAAACAAAGGAATACAACATAATTAACTAGTCTTGCATCTTTTATTGTCACTAAAGCCCAAGTCTGCCTATGTGTATCTTGATCATCTTATGCAACAGCTCCTGAAAAACACATGTGAAAATAGGTACGTCAGCATAAAAATGCCTGTGAGATACATAGGTTTTGTGAAAATAGGTTTCATGACTTATGTTTGAGAAAATGTTTAGTCATGAACCTTGTTATTTGCTTTGTTTTGTAAATCATTTGAAAAACAATGAGTTCAGATGATATGTATAAATAAGTGAATAATGTATGGTTAAATAAATAACCATGTAAAAATGAGTTTGTATAAGATAAGTTGTTTGTAAAACAATGTATTGTGAAAAGTATGTTATTTGTATAAAATGTTATATGTATCAAACTGAAATGATTCAAATAACGCTACAATATGTAATACCATACAAACACTTATATATAGGAAGTACCAGCGGCGTATCCACCATGCTTGTATCATATTACACACGCATCGTTACATAATCACTTAATCAAACCAAACCAAACCAAACAATGTAAAATGTCTATGTCAAAGTATCCATGTCAAGATGTAAATCATGTCAAAATGTCTATGTCAAATATCCATGTCAAATGTCTATGTCAAATATCCATGTATGGCAAGTGAAATGTCTCAACTAAACCATATGCACAACAACAAAGTATTGAAGTAAAACTTAGTTTAAATCAAAGTTATGTTTTGTGGGAAATGCATGATCAATGTCAATCATGTTAAAATGTCTATGCCGAAATGTCTATGTCAAAATGTCTATGTCAAAATGTCATGTAAAACGATGTACTAAGTAATGCACACAGTGGCAATACATAGCATGAAATGTAATGAAATCATGTACTATAATGTACTAACGAACATAGCAGTATATGATGTGAAAACAGGAAAGCAGGAAAGTAACAAGTAGGCACATGTGTTTCACCCCAAAACAGTTTGGAAAACAGTAAAAGAGGGGTCTATGTACTCACTTGAGATTGCTCAGAAGTCCTTGAGTAACAACCAAACAATGCTAGAGATCGCGGAATCAAACGGCACCTAGTATAGGTAGCTACATTAATAAACCGGACCTAAATCGGAGGATCGGGTAGCATTAGGGTTTGTAAACCAAACGAGTGTAGAGACTCGTGTCTTTTGGTTTAACAAAGCCTACATACTAAATGAAACTTAACCTAAGTGTCTACGACCCATTACGACCTGTTTAGGTAACTTATGCTACTTTAACGCGTCGTTCGCGTGAAACGCGTTCGGACCGCCTAACTAGTCCTATGACAAGTGTTATATGCCTAAACATGTTACATAATCAGTTATGTGACAAAGGTTTAGGTTACATATGCTTAATTACCAATTATACATGAAAAGGGTATTCTGGTAATTTACCTAAGGCATATAAACTACCTATCATACAACTACTTAAACGATGTGACCATAGGGTATAACCTCGGAAGGTTATTCCCTACCTACTATGGTCACCTAATGTGTTTGGTCGGATCCTAATGATCGACCAAACTGGGTCGGGTTCGAGGTATAAGCGATTTATCAGATCGCTTACCCTACGACCCTAGACAACGTGGTAATCAGTAGGCATAGTCCCAAGGGACTATGACCATCGTGATTACAATCACGTTGCGAAGTTCTAACGAACTTCGCATTGACCATTACTGGTCAACGCTGAAAGTCAAACAAAGTTTGACTTTCTGACTCGAAAAGCAGTAAAATAAGGAAAAGAACGAAAGAATACTTACGAAGGGTCCCCGAATGCTAATCGTGATCGAATAGCTCAGGTATGAAGCGAAAACCTCAACTTAGAGCATTTGGATCAGATTTGGTGGGTTTTGAATGGAAGGGGGGTTGGGTATTTATAGTAAACGGTCCACCGTTAGGATCGTTTCTCGTAGTACGTGATCGAATCCAAGGCGTACACTTGTCACAAAGGTTATGGAGCCACATATGCCCCTAAACTTAGTGATTAAGCAAGTTGCAAACATGTGGTTGTGGTTAAATCTGCTGAAAACAGGCTGTTAATACACTGAACCTGGTCTGCAGACCCCATACGCATCGTATGGTATATATACCATACGCATCGTATGGTGCAGTTTGGCAGAATTACAGTTTTGGTCCCTGAACTGTATTTAGGCCATTTTTGACACGTTTAAGGCCCGTTCACCCCATTTCAAAGCTCTAAAATGAAGTTAAAGTATAGGGAACTTAAAATGTGCTCAAAAATATCTCGGATGTCGGTTCGTTTAGCCGTACGAACGCGATGTTCGCTTAATTACGACGGAATGCGCATAAGCGCGAAAAACGATCCAATTGACGTGACGAATGGATTTTTCTTATGGCGAACACTAAAATATAATGTAGTCATGCTTCCATAAATTTTTGGATGTCCGGATGTATTCAGAACGTAAGTTATGTGCGAAAATGCAAACTTGTGCACTTTTTGACACTTTTAGTCCCTGAATGACCCAAAAGTTTATTTTAGCATACCGAACCCATCAAAGCCTATTTCTAAGCTATGTAAAGGATATTTATGGTATGTTTAACTTATGGTCATGTTCCGGAAGGTCTGTTACAGTTCAAATTGGCATACTTTCGCAGTTTGTCAAATTTAGTCCCTGTAAGCGATTAAACTTTGATTTCACCACACCAAACCTTCCAAAACTTATATCTAAGTTATGTAAAGGTTATTTAAGGTATGTTAAGCCTATTTCACTATTCCGGAGTGTTCGTTGCATTAAACTGGTTATATTTACGCATTAGTGCGCGTATAACCTTCCAGAAAGTGATTTAGAGCTTGAAATCGAACAAGAATTGATATGTGTAAACGATACACATATTTATACAAGTCCAAAGTATGAAATACATTATTTCATTGGTTTGGCATTTGTTTGATGGCCGTGAAGGCACAGGTGTTACAATCCCCATATGCTTGGCAATTTGCAAACCAGCAATTAAGGCTTCATATTCGGCCTCATTGTTAGTGGTTTGGAACTCACAAGCTATAGAGTGGGGTATTATGTCCCCCTGTGGCGATTTTAGTAGTATTCCAAGCCCTGTGCCTTTGACATTTTAGGATCCATCAGTATAGAGTATCCAAGGATCCTTGGTCTCCTCTAGCTGCTGGACTTCTAACTCAGCTTCTTCTTGTAAATCACTACTGAAATCAGCCACAAAGTCGGCTAATGCTTGGGATTTGATGGCTGTCCTAGGCTCATATCTTATATCATAGGCACTAAGCTTTACTGCCCACTTAGCCATCCTTCCTGACATCTCTGGTTTCCTGAGGACATTCTTAATTGGAAAGTTAGTTTTAACAATAATAACATGAGTTTCAAAATAATGTCTCAACTTAGTAGATGCCATAATTAATGCAAGAATAAGCTTTTCAAGGTGTGAATACCTGGATTCGGCATCAAGTAAACTTTTACTTACATAATAGACAGGATGTTGTGTTCCTTCATGATCCTTAACAAGGACCGCACTTACTGCTTTTGACGATACTGCAAGATACAAGGATAGCACATCGCCTTTTTCTGGTTTCATCAAGGCTGGGGCTGAGGATAGGTAATCTTTGAGGGCTCTTAAAGCATTTTCATGCTTCTCAGTCCACTCAAATTTCTTGTTCTTCCTTAGGATATCATAGAATTCTTTACACTTCTCTGAGGATTTGGATATGAATCTGTTCAAAGCTGCTATCCTGCCTGTTAGCCTTTGAACATCCTTAGCATTGGCCGGAGATTTGATGTTCACTATAGCTTTGATCTGTTCCGGACTAGCTTCAATGCCTCTCTTTGTCACCTTATATCCTAAGAATTTACCTGCTTTAACACCAAAGTGACATTTTGAAGGATTAAGCTTCATATTATATTTATCAAGGATATTGAATGCTTCCTCCAAGTCTCTTAGGTGATCCTCAGCTTTTAAGGATTTTACCACCATATCATCTATGTAAACCTCCATAGTTTGTCCGATCTGATCCTTGAACATCATATTCACCAGCCTTTGATATGTTGCACCTGCATTTCTTAATCCGAACGGCACAGCAATATAGCAGTATATACCAGTCGGAGTCATGGAGGTTGTATCCTCTTGGTCAGATGGTTCCATTTGGATTTGTTGAAATCCAGATGAAGCATCCATAAAAGTTAACAGTTCATGACCCGCAGTTGCATCCACCATGGAGTCATTGTGGGGTAATGGGAAAGGATCCTTGGGACATGCCTTATTTAAATCGGTAAAATCGACACATACCCTCCACTTTCCGTTTTTCTTTTGAACAACAACCACATTGGCCAACCATCTTGGATACTTGACCTCTCTAATCATACCTGCCCGGAGCAATTTCTCTACCTCTTCCTGAATAATGGCATTCCTTTCCGGTGCAAACTTTCTTCTCCTTTGATGGATTGGTTTGAAGGACCTGTCAATGCCGAGTTTGTGAGTGATTACATCTTTGGATATACCAGTCATGTCTTCGTGTTTCCATGCAAAGGTAGTCTTTCTCCTTATGAGGAAGGATACGAGGTCTTCTTTCATTTCGCCAAGGATCCCTGATCCGATATAGATTTTGGATTCAGGATCATCGGGATCCATGAGGATTTCTACCACATCCTGCTCTCTTGCCTCCAAGACATCCCTTGGAGGATACCTTGATTGCTATTGCTCCCTTGACTTCGAGGCTGGTTTCATCGATGAAGTGTAGCAATTCTTAGCCTCCTGCTGATCGCTATCAATCTTCACTATTCCCCAAGGACTAGGGAGCTTGACACATTGATGGTAGGTAGATGGGACTGCTTTCATATCGTGTATCCAGGGCCTGCCAAGGATAACATTGCAACAAGATAAACAGTCACTAACACAAAATTTTTGATAAGAGTGTAGGCCTTCGATATATATTGGGAGTTTAATGTCCCCCAGGGTATTCTTAGTTTCGCCACTAAATCCTACAAGCACAGAGGATCTTGGTATGATATCTGATTCAGGAATTCCCATCTTCTTTAGAACATCAAGCTGGATAATGTTTACTAAGCTTCCTCCGTCTATAAGGATCCTGCAGACAAAATGGTTAGAAATGAAAAGAGTAATAACTAAACCATCATGATGAGGATCCTGGATATCAACACGATCATCCTCATCAAAGGTTATGACTTTTCCTTCGGAGACACTTGATGTTCGAACTGGTCTTTCTCCACTATCCATCTTAGTTTCCTTTGCATGCCTTTTTGCCGCTGAGAAGGATGTGCCACAAATGTCTGATCCTCCAGAAATAAAGTTTATTACTTGTGCATCTGCTGGAGGGGCCGGAGCTTTCTCAGGGATCCTTTCAGGATCCTGAGTCCTTGACTTTTTCCTACCCAACAACTCTTTCAGATGCCCCTTGCTCAACAAGTATCCAATTTCCTTCCTTAGTGCAATGCATTCTTCTGTGAGATGCCCGAAATCTTCATGGTATGCACACCACTTCGACTTATCCTTAGTTGCAGCTGGCCTGTCATTCTTTCTGGGCCATCTAGCTTTATCACCTAGATTCTGCATCGCAAGGATTAGTTCATTGTTATCAACAGAAAAACAATAGTCAGAAATTGGAGGATAATCCTCATCATCCTCTTCTTGATCAATAGAATGCACGTTCTGGTTATCAGATCTGTTGTAGGATCTGAACTTGTTGTTCCTGAATGAGGATCCTTGCTTTTCCTGCTTTGAGGATCCTGCTAACCTCTCCTGGATCCTCTTGTCATCCTCTAGCCGAATGAACCTAAGTGCCTGGGTTCTTACCTCATCTAAGTTCCTGCATGGTGTCATAACAAGATCATCATAGAACGACGAATCCCTAAGCAATCCCATTTTAAAGGCCTCAACAGCCGTGGCTATATCTAAGTTGGGAATGTCTAAGGATTCTTTACTGAATTTGGTAATGTAATCCCTTAATGATTCATTATGGCCCTGGGTTATCCTGTATAGATCACTAGTTAATCGTTCGAATTTTCTACTACAAGAAAACTGATTATTAAACAAGTTAACTAGATTAGCAAATGAGGTAATAGATTAGGGGGGAAGACTTAGCAGCCATTTGAGAGCTGATCCAGTAAGAGTGGATCCGAATCCCTTGCACAGGCCTGCCTCCTTTAACCTTTCTGGGATTGGATTGATCTCCATCCTCTCCCTGTATTGTGCTATGTGTTCTTCAGGATCCGTCGAACCATCATACAGCTTCATTGTTGGCACATGGAACCTCTTGGGTATCTCAGCATCACAGATTGGTGGTGCAAAACGAGATATCTTGTGGCTCCCATCTGCAATCTCTGGGATAGGTTTGACCACTCCCGGAACACTTGAAATCATATCCTTTAGCTTTTGCAATTCTCTGGCCATGGCATGATTGATACCTGGATCCTGCATAAGACCATGGTTAGTAGTATAAGAATTATTAAAAGTGTTACCTCCCATCGGATTCAAATTAGGAAGAATGGATGTCAATCCATATTGTTGGGGCTCTGGAATGATCGAGGGACCAGTAGAAGCATTGGTCTGCATTGGAATAAAATCTCCCTGATGGACATCTGAACATCCTGTTTGCAAACTTCTCAAGGATCCTGGCATCTGGAAGGATCCCTGAAACTAGGACGATCCTGGAACAAAGGAGGATCCTTGAACCTGGGATGATCCTGGAGCAAAGGAGGATCCTTGAACCTGGGATGATCCTGGAGCAAAGGAGGATCCTTGAACCTGGGATGATCCTGGAACAAAGGAGGATCCTTGAACCTGGGATGATCCTGGAACAAAGGAGGATCCTTGAACCTGGGATGATCCTGGAACAAAGGAGGATCCTTGAACCTGGGATGATCCTGAATATCCTCCTGAAGTCATGAAGGATCCCATATGCTGAGGATAGGATCCTGCTGGCTGGAAGTATGGACCTAATGCCTGGGTCACTGTTGTTGTTCCGTAGTGCACTCCTTTTGGTCCACCCACATATTGAACATCTGGAACCACTGATGGCTGAGAAGTAATCACCGGAGTATCAAAATTCAAAGATCTGGGTATCAGTGGGGAACGATCCTCTGCCATTTTCTTCTGTTTCTTAATTTCGTCAATCTCCCGGAGGATCCTTTCGTTGGTCTTATCCTGCTCTTGTGCATGATTCCACATCTGCAAAATCAAGGCATAGAGATCATTAGTAGTAGGATTAGTTGAAACAGAAGAAGTAGGTGGTTTTGAGAAAATGGGAGTTGGTTTCTTCGCAGCATTCTCAGTATTCTTCTGGGATCCAGAAGGTGGTGGAGGCAAAGGAGGAACGCCTTGTGAAGAAGTAAATGAGGGCATCAAGTTTGAAGCATTCTTCGCCGAGGAAGCCATTTGCTTGGTTGTAGTGAACTGCAATGAGCACGGCAATACGAATTTTTTCTAAGAATGAAGCACCAATTGCCCCACGGTGGGCGCCAAACTGTTTTGGTCAAAAAATCTGATGAGGATGTTGCAACTGTGACAACTCTCAAATTTACATGTATTCCGTACAATTTATTAATAATAATTAATGTGGTTGACGACTGTATGGCATCACTTAACTGCTTTCTGATATCTGTGTTATGCGTACACGTATTTTTATATACTAATAGTGTACAGAAAGGTCACTAAATAGTCCGTTATATTTTCCTGAGTATTAGAAAGTAAAAACGTTGCAAAAATATATAAATAGGACGCCTTACGAATTAATTAAGCACTTTAACGGAACAGTGTCGAACCGAACAACCGGACTTTACCCAGAACACTAAAATAATGCTAGAAGCATTGTTCATATTTTTTTTCTAAGCTACTTAGGGTCCCCGAATACCCTAACACCCTTTATATTTCATAACACACATAGATATCCTAACTAAACCCTTAGATTGCAACTAATTAGTAAACATGCCATTACCACCCAACTAGAACCCCCCTTCCCCCTAGGATACGGTTACCATGGGTGTCCTACCCATGGATTTGTTTCATTATTTAATATGATCTTGTTGCTAGTGGGGGAACATAATGCACAAGGGTTAAAGGGTGAAAATGGTTTATAAATTTAACCAAGTGTCCACCATTTCACATAATCACCAACTCAAAATTTCAACTCTCTCCTCTCCCTCTTGCAATCGGCTGAGAATTCCCACACACCCACACCCATTTTCAAATTTCAATCTTGGAATTTTACATACACATCAAGGTGCTAGAGTTCATACGAGGAAGCTTGGTGCATTCGGAACACGAAGGACCTCACCCTATTGCTTTTATCCACTCGATTTTCGACTAGAATCTTCCCTAGCCTCGAGCTAGTAGTAAGTTGCTCTAAACATCTTCTTGATCTTGTTTAGAGTGGTTAATAAGAGTTTCGTCGGTTAAAAATTATGAACATATAAGATCAAAGTCTAAAAGTTTACTAAAGTGATGAACAAGGTGGTTAATGGATAAATATTAGTGTAAATCATGTAGATCTTGTGTGATTATGATTATTGGATGATTATCTGATGTTTTGCTGATTTATATTGATGGTTAATGTTGTTGTGATTAATTAGCTTGTTAACGAAATAGATCGAACATGATTTAGAAGGTTAAACACTGAAAAACAGAATCTGTCCCGGTTTTACAGCCAACTTCAGTTGGCTGTAAACAGGTCGTAAGTTCAACGAAAAATTGATATTTTGAATCTAAAATATGTTATTATGAAATACGGTTCTAATGGCACCGGAATCGTAATTTTTGGACTTCGTTTACTATTTTTAAAGTGTTAATTTGTAACAGCTACTTAAGCTGAATTTTGACAGCAATAAATGGGTGTCGTACTTTCAGTCATAACCTGAGTTTTGTGATAAATCGGACCATGAAAATTTTACTGTAGATGATAACTGAAGTATTTGTAATTACCCCACTGGAATTTCGCAAATCGGACTTACGATGAATTTTTAATAAATTGTTTCGTGGACTGTGGTCAGAAATACATAAATCTGAGTTCAGTCCCGAATATGAATTTTTATAAAATATTGGTGATGAACCGGACCCCGATATTTTTACACAATAAAATATGGAACGTTTAAGACATTCTGTAAAAATTTGGGAATTTTTGGGACATGTTAACTATTTTATTAAAATCCCCGAAAACAGCCCAGTTTCGAGTATAAAAGCTGAAACGACATAAGTAGTGATTTGCGTGTCTAAATGTCGAGTATGCTATCTGTGAATGATCTAACATGTTATATGTGTTATATGCATTATTGTATGTTTGCTTATGAGTGGGGAATGGATGGGAAGTATATATGGGCGTAAATCGTTAAAGTGTGTGCCTGTTATGTGGTAGAAGTAATGTGCAAATAAACCGTACGTAGGATACGTGTCATGCATGAGAAACTGATTGTTATCCGTACCTTATTAGGACGCAATTGACCGACCTTGACTGTTGAGTTCACACACTTTCTAAGGCATGGGATTCCCGGTGGTTTGGGAATGGGTTAAAGAATTAAAACTGAATCTACATATCCTCCTTGGGTAGGATATGTACGGCCATCCTCCAGAGAGTGGATGCCATTATTAAACCTACGAATTCTCCTGGTGCAGAATACGTACGTTCGTCCTCCTGGTGCAGGACAACAACCTTAAAACTAGCTAGACAAAACTCTATCAATAAGTCCCTCTTCATATCGACTTAATCGCCGAGGCCAATGGCGAGCGGGTCATTAGTTAATAGCGCTATTAGGTTTAACAAACCTCACACCGTGCCAGTCGGACGGGCGTGTACTAATGGACTATGGCAGATTGTCAGTGATGATAGACACTGATATAGGGCACAACTTATTTGCGTAGCAGTCGATATCATTCCGTCTAGTAGTTCAAACGGGGAAAACCCCCACTGATCATGGTTATGGATTGGGTAAAGAAAAAGGAAATGGTTAAACATACTTTCAACTACGGGGTAACCCCCACGGCAATTACGCCAACGAAAGTCAAACCACGTTTTTCAGAAAACAACTTAAAACTAAACAACCAAACGTGAACTCACTCAACTTTGTTGTTGACTAGTTGTTACATGCCTTACAGGTCGTTAAATGCTTGGAGCTTGCACGAGGAAGGAGTCGTTGTGGTGTACGGACTGTTATGTTCCGTGCTTATTATTTAAATCCTCCTAAACTTATTAAACTTGCGTTTTGAACTTTAACTTATAAACTATGGACTTATGCTTTTGAACTCACGTCTATGCTTCCGCTGTTTAAACTAAACAAGGTTAACTAGCTTTGGTCACCAACCGTATTATGTTTGGTTTTAATTACTTAATTGAGTTGTTTAATATGATTGGTGGCTCGATCCTGGACATGTCACGCCTCCAAGCGGTGGTACTCTGCATGGTGGATTTTGGGGGTGTGACAGATTGGTATCAGAGCCATTGGTTATAGAGAACTTGGTTTTAATAAGGGAAAAGTTTTTGATAAAACCAGACTATAACCTGTACAGTGCTCAACGATCCACAACGACGCTTCGCTCCACGTGCAAGACTCGACACCATAAGTGGTATGATTTATGTTATATTGTCGGTTAGATAGTTCTCAGTATGCATTAGTTAATGTGATAACTGCTATTTGAAACTTGTGTGCTTACTCTTTTCTGTCACTCCACACTTACGCACTTGCGACACCTTTCTTACGTGTGTCCCTTCGATGTGAAGATCATGAGTGGACGTCTCGACATGACCCAGGGTCAGCTGACGACCTTGATTGACGAACGGATTGCTGAAGCCTTAGCAACCCAATCAGGGAGTCAACCCATGCACTCTCAAACACGCATGGGCACCTTCAGGGCGTTCCTGAAATGCAAACCTCCCACTTTCGACGGCACTGGAGGAGCAATCGACCTTCTGCACTGGATCCGAAGAATCGAATATACATTCGAAGAAAGTGAAAGCCCTGCCAGTAAACGAGTAGAGTACGCTACTGTCATGTTGCAGGGGAAAGCGTATTCTTGGTGGAACGCACAAGTTCAGATGCTCGGGTTGACAAACGCAAATGCCACCCTCTAGAGCGACTTCAAGGATTTGATTAGGGAAAAATTCTGCCACCTGGACGACATTCTGGAACTTGAAACAGAGTATTATGGTTTGAAGATGGAAGGATCCGAAATTGAGGCATACACAAAGAAGTCCAACGACTTGGCTGACTTATGTCCTAACTTGTCACGACCCATATCTAGACGGATCAAGCTAAACCTCAGAGGCTTAGTACCGGAGATCCAAGGGTCTGTAATTGAGGCCAACCTTTCCACAATTCAGCAAGTCATTCGTTTGGCGCACCAACTCACCGATCAGGCGGTGGAAGAGGGCAAGCTGCCCAAGCGCGTTAGCACTACTGCTACTGGTGCTCCTAGCAATGACAAGCGCAAGTGGGATGGAAATTCGGGCAGGGGTTCCACTCCAGTTCAGTCCCAGTCCCAGCGGCGAAAGACAGATGAACACAGGAGCCCCAGTCAGCAGTTTTCTGGAAATCAAGGTCAGGGTGGATATAGGGGAAATCACCCTAAGTGTAATCGCTGTAACTTGCACCACAGTGGGCCATGTGGTAAGGGCAACTGCCATCGATGCAACAAGCCTGGTCACATGGCAAGGGACTGCAGGAGTCAGCATCCGGCAAATCAGAACCGACAGCAACATCCAGCCCCACCCAATCAACGCCAGCAGCGACAACAACAAGGTAACAACAAAGGGTGCTTTCAAGGTGGTGCTGAGGGCCATTTCAAGAAAGACTGCCCCCAGTTAAATCAGAACCATAACAACAACAATAATGGAGGAAACAATGGAGGCAACAATGGAAGTGGCAATGGGGGAAACAACAATGGCAATGGGGCAAAGGGTCGTGTTTTCGTACTAGGTTAGGGTGATGCAAGGAGCAACCCTAACGTTGTGGCGGGTAAGTTCCTACCAGACAATTTCCTTATTTCTATTTTAGTTAATTCGGGTATAGATGTTAGATATGTGTTCCTAAGAGTTATTCAGGTGCTTAAGCGTACCCCATTATCCTTAAAACACCAAACATGTTGTAGAATTAGCTAATGGTGAAAGTCTTAAGGACACACACAGTTGAGGGTTGTAACCTCGTCTTAGCTGGTCAGACTTTCTCTATCGATCTTATTCCTATCACACTGGGTAGTTTTGACGTTGTTATTGGGATGGATTGGCTATCTCATCATCAAGCGGAGATTGTTTGCAAGGAGAAAATCGTCCGCATTCCTCGTTCTGGTGAAGAACCTCTCATGATTCGCGGCGACAAGAGTGGTGCTGTCGAAGGCATCATCTCTTTCCTTAAGGCCCAGAAGTGTTTGCGAAAAGGCCACACTGCCATTTTAGCACTCGTTACTGACACATCCACGGAAGAGAAGAGAATTGAAGACATCCCTATTGTGCGCGATTTTCCCGAGGTATTTCCTGAGGAATTACCTGGTCTTCCTCCTCATCGCCAAGTTGAGTTTCAAATCGAGCTAGCTCCTGGAGCAGCGCCAGTAGCTCGAGCACCATATCGTCTAGCCCCATCAGAACTCGAAGAACTGTCCACACAACTACAAGAACTCTTGGAAAAGGGTTTTATACGTCCGAGCTCTTCACCCTGGGGAGCTCCAGTCTTGTTCGTGAAAAAGAAAGACGGTACCTTCAGGATGTGTATTGACTATCGCGAACTTAACAAGGTGACTGTGAAGAATCGTTATCCTCTTCCACGTATTGACGACTTGTTTGACCAGTTGCAAGGGTCGAGCTATTACTCCAAGATTGATTTGAGATCGGGATACCATCAGCTGAGAGTCCGAGATGAGGACGTCTCCAAAACAGCATTCAGAACTCGTTACGGCCATTACGAGTTTCTGGTTATGCCATTCGGGCTGACGAATGCACCGGCAGTCTTCATGGATCTCATGAACCGAGTGTGCAAGCCTTACCTGGATAAGTTCGTTATTGTGTTCATCGATGATATCCTGATCTATTCAAAGAGTCAGGAGGAACACGAGCAGCATCTACGACTTATGCTGGAACTTCTTCGAAAAGAACAGTTGTATGCCAAGTTTTCGAAATGTGATTTCTGGCTTCGCGAAGTCCACTTTCTAGGCCACGTGGTAAACAAGGATGGAATTCATGTGGATCCATCTAAGGTTGAATCGATCAAGAACTGGCCTGCACCCCGCACACCAACAGAAATCCGCCAATTCTTGGGTTTGGCCTGATATTACAGAAGGTTTATAAAAGATTTCTCCAAGATTGCGCAACCTCTCACTTCACTGACTCAGAAGGGTGTCATCTATTGTTGGGGTGATGCACAGGAGTCTGCATTTCAACACCTAAAAGATAGACTTTGTAGCGTGCCTATCCTCTCATTGCCTGAGGGCACAGACGATTTTGTAGTCTACTGCGACGCTTCCATCCAAGGACTTGGTTGCGTATTGATGCAACGTGACAAGGTCATTGCCTACGCATCGCGCCAACTTAAAGTTCACGAAAGAAACTACACTACTCACGATCTGGAGTTGGGAGCAGTTGTATTCGCACTTAAGATATGGAGACATTACCTGTACGGTACAAAGTGCACCATTTACACCGACCACAGGAGTCTCGAGCATATCTTCAAGCAAAAAGAGTTAAACATGCGACAACGCCGATGGGTCGAACTCTTGAATGATTACGAATGCGCTATCAAGTATCATCCGGGCAAAGCCAATGTTGTGGCTGACGCCCTCAGTCGAAAGGATACTTTACCTAAGCGTGTACGAGCATTACAGCTTACCATCCAGTCTAACCTTCCTGCTCAGATTCGAGATGCCCAGGCCGAAGCATTGAAAGCAGAGAACATCAGGGCTGAGTCCCTACGAGGATCGAGGCAGCGGCTAGAACAAAAGGAAGACGGTGCCTACTATGTTAACGGACGCATCTGGGTTCCATTTTATGGCAACTTACGCGAGCTTGTGATGGACGAAGCGCACAAGTCTCGTTATTCGGTACATCCTGGTTCGGATAAAATGTACCACGACCTCAAGACTACGTATTGGTGGCCTGGCATGAAAGCCCACATAGCAACCTACGTCAGTAAGTGCTTGACTTGTGCGAGAGTCAAGTCTGAATATCAGAAACCATCAGGCCTACTTCAACAACCGGAGATCCCGAAATGGAAATGGGAGCAAATTTCCATGGATTTCATTACCGGCCTGCCCAGATCTCAACGCGGAAACGATACCATTTGGGTGATCGTAGATCGACTAACCAAGTCTGCACATTTTCTGGCCATCAAGGAAACGGATAAGTTTTCTACTCTTGCAGACATTTACCTAAAGGAGGTGGTATCAAGGCACGGAGTGCCAATCTCTATTATATCTGATCGTGACGCACGTTTTACTTCTGAACTGTGGCAAGCAATGCACAAGTCCTTTGGCTCACGTTTAGATATGAGCACCGCTTATCACCCGCAGACGGATGGGCAATCTGAACGCACCATCCAAACCCTTGAAGACATGCTTAGGGCATGTGTAATCGATTTTGGTAACGGCTGGGAAAAGCACCTCCCGCTAGTGGAGTTCTCATATAACAACAGCTACCACACCAGCATCCAAGCCGCTCCGTTTGAGGCATTGTACGGACGCAAATGCCGATTGCCTCTCTGTTGGGCAGAAGTTGGTGACAGCCAAATCACTGGCCCAGAACATGTGGTAGATACCACCGAGAAAATTGCTCAGATACGACAGCGAATGGCGGCAGCTCGTGACCGTCAGAAACGCTATGCTGATGAGGGAAGAAAACCACTCGAGCTCCAGGTTGGGGATCGAGTGCTACTCAAAGTCTCACCTTGGAAAGGTGTAGTCCGCTTTGGCAAACGAGGCAAACTCAATCCGCGTTATGTCGGACCGTTCAAAGTCATTGAGAAAATTGGCCAAGTCGCCTACAGGTTGGATCTACCTGAAGAACTCAGCGGAGTTCACAATGTCTTCCATGTGTCGAATCTGAAGAAGTGTTTGTCAGATGAGACTCCCATAGTTCCTCTCAAGGAACTCACAATCGACGACCAGCTGCGATTCGTCGAGGAACCAGTAGAGATTATTGATCGAGATGTTAAGATTCTCAAGCACACAAGAATACCTCTCGTTCGAGTTCGTTGGAATGCTCGTCGTGGCCCAGAGTATACCTGGGAACGAGAAGACCAAATGAAACTCAAGTATCCCCAGCTGTTTAAGAAAAACGCAACCACTACTGAGGCTGAAGCTACTGCAGAATTTCGGGACGAAATTCCAAATCAACGGGGGGATGATGTGACACCCCAGGAAAATCTGGAAAACAACGCAACTTAACTAGCTTCCTCAATAACCACGCGCTAAATTTCGGGACGAAATTCTCTTAACAGGGGGAGAATGTGACAACTCTCAAATTTACATGTATTCTGTACAATTTATTAATAATAATTAATGTGGTTGACGACTGTATGGCATCACTTAACTGCTTTCTGATATCTGTGTTATGCGTACACGTATTTTTATATACTAATAGTGTACAGAAAGGTCACTAAATAGTCCGTTATATTTTCCTGAGTGTTAGAAAGTAAAAACGTTGCAAAAATATATAAATAGGACGCCTTACGAATTAATTAAGCACTTTAACGGAACAGTGTCGAACCGAACAACCGGACTTTACCCAGAACACTAAAATAATGCTAGAAGCATTGTTCATATTTTTTTTCTAAGCTACTTAGGGTCCCCGAATACCCTAACACCCTTTATATTTCATAACACACATAGATATCCTAACTAAACCCTTAGATTGCAACTAATTAGTAAACATGCCATTACCACCCAACTAGAACCCCCCTTCCCCCTAGGATACGGTTACCATGGGTGTCCTACCCATGGATTTGTTTCATTATTTAATATGATCTTGTTGCTAGTGGGGGAACATAATGCACAAGGGTTAAAGGGTGAAAATGGTTTATAAATTTAACCAAGTGTCCACCATTTCACATAATCACCAACTCAAAATTTCAACTCTCTCCTCTCCCTCTTGCAATCGGCTGAGAATTCCCACACACCCACACCCATTTTCAAATTTCAATCTTGGAATTTTACATACACATCAAGGTGCTAGAGTTCATACGAGGAAGCTTGGTGCATTCGGAACACGAAGGACCTCACCCTATTGCTTTTATCCACTCGATTTTCGACTAGAATCTTCCCTAGCCTCGAGCTAGTAGTAAGTTGCTCTAAACATCTTCTTGATCTTGTTTAGAGTGGTTAATAAGAGTTTCGTCGGTTAAAAATTATGAACATATAAGATCAAAGTCTAAAAGTTTACTAAAGTGATGAACAAGGTGGTTAATGGATAAATATTAGTGTAAATCATGTAGATCTTGTGTGATTATGATTATTGGATGATTATCTGATGTTTTGCTGATTTATATTGATGGTTAATGTTGTTGTGATTAATTAGCTTGTTAACGAAATAGATCGAACATGATTTAGAAGGTTAAACACTGAAAAACAGAATCTGTCCCGGTTTTACAGCCAACTTCAGTTGGCTGTAAACAGGTCGTAAGTTCAACGAAAAATTGATATTTTGAATCTAAAATATGTTATTATGAAATACGGTTCTAATGGCACCGGAATCGTAATTTTTGGACTTCGTTTACTATTTTTAAAGTGTTAATTTGTAACAGCTACTTAAGCTGAATTTTGACAGCAATAAATGGGTGTCGTACTTTCAGTCATAACCTGAGTTTTGTGATAAATCGGACCATGAAAATTTTACTGTAGATGATAACTGAAGTATTTGTAATTACCCCACTGGAATTTCGCAAATCGGACTTACGATGAATTTTTAATAAATTGTTTCGTGGACTGTGGTCAGAAATACATAAATCTGAGTTCAGTCCCGAATATGAATTTTTATAAAATATTGGTGATGAACCGGACCCCGATATTTTTACACAATAAAATATGGAACGTTTAAGACATTCTGTAAAAATTTGGGAATTTTTGGGACATGTTAACTATTTTATTAAAATCCCCGAAAACAGCCCAGTTTCGAGTATAAAAGCTGAAACGACATAAGTAGTGATTTGCGTGTCTAAATGTCGAGTATGCTATCTGTGAATGATCTAACATGTTATATGTGTTATATGCATTATTGTATGTTTGCTTATGAGTGGGGAATGGATGGGAAGTATATATGGGCGTAAATCGTTAAAGTGTGTGCCTGTTATGTGGTAGAAGTAATGTGCAAATAAACCTTACGTAGGATACGTGTCATGCATGAGAAACTGATTGTTATCCGTACCTTATTAGGACGCAATTGACCGACCTTGACTGTAGGATCTGAACTTGTTGTTCCTGAATGAGGATCCTTGCTTTTCCTGCTTTGAGGATCCTGCTAACCTCTCCTGGATCCTCTTGTCATCCTCTAGCCGAATGAACCTAAGTGCCTGGGTTCTTACCTCATCTAAGTTCCTGCATGGTGTCATAACAAGATCATCATAGAACGACGAATCCCTAAGCAATCCCATTTTAAAGGCCTCAACAGCCGTGGCTATATCTAAGTTGGGAATGTCTAAGGATTCTTTACTGAATTTGGTAATGTAATCCCTTAATGATTCATTATGGCCCTGGGTTATCCTGTATAGATCACTAGTTAATCGTTCGAATTTTCTACTACAAGAAAACTGATTATTAAACAAGTTAACTAGATTAGCAAATGAGGTAATAGATTAGGGGGGAAGACTTAGCAGCCATTTGAGAGCTGATCCAGTAAGAGTGGATCCGAATCCCTTGCACAGGCCTGCCTCCTTTAACCTTTCTGGGATTGGATTGATCTCCATCCTCTCCCTGTATTGTGCTATGTGTTCTTCAGGATCCGTCGAACCATCATACAGCTTCATTGTTGGCACATGGAACCTCTTGGGTATCTCAGCATCACAGATTGGTGGTGCAAAACGAGATATCTTGTGGCTCCCATCTGCAATCTCTGGGATAGGTTTGACCACTCCCGGAACACTTGAAATCATATCCTTTAGCTTTTGCAATTCTCTGGCCATGGCATGATTGATACCTGGATCCTGCATAAGACCATGGTTAGTAGTATAAGAATTATTAAAAGTGTTACCTCCCATCGGATTCAAATTAGGAAGAATGGATGTCAATCCATATTGTTGGGGCTCTGGAATGATCGAGGGACCAGTAGAAGCATTGGTCTGCATTGGAATAAAATCTCCCTGATGGACATCTGAACATCCTGTTTGCAAACTTCTCAAGGATCCTGGCATCTGGAAGGATCCCTGAAACTAGGACGATCCTGGAACAAAGGAGGATCCTTGAACCTGGGATGATCCTGGAGCAAAGGAGGATCCTTGAACCTGGGATGATCCTGGAGCAAAGGAGGATCCTTGAACCTGGGATGATCCTGGAACAAAGGAGGATCCTTGAACCTGGGATGATCCTGGAACAAAGGAGGATCCTTGAACCTGGGATGATCCTGGAACAAAGGAGGATCCTTGAACCTGGGATGATCCTGAATATCCTCCTGAAGTCATGAAGGATCCCATATGCTGAGGATAGGATCCTGCTGGCTGGAAGTATGGACCTAATGCCTGGGTCACTGTTGTTGTTCCGTAGTGCACTCCTTTTGGTCCACCCACATATTGAACATCTGGAACCACTGATGGCTGAGAAGTAATCACCGGAGTATCAAAATTCAAAGATCTGGGTATCAGTGGGGAACGATCCTCTGCCATTTTCTTCTGTTTCTTAATTTCGTCAATCTCCCGGAGGATCCTTTCGTTGGTCTTATCCTGCTCTTGTGCATGATTCCACATCTGCAAAATCAAGGCATAGAGATCATTAGTAGTAGGATTAGTTGAAACAGAAGAAGTAGGTGGTTTTGAGAAAATGGGAGTTGGTTTCTTCGCAGCATTCTCAGTATTCTTCTGGGATCCAGAAGGTGGTGGAGGCAAAGGAGGAACGCCTTGTGAAGAAGTAAATGAGGGCATCAAGTTTGAAGCATTATTCGCCGAGGAAGCCATTTGCTTGGTTGTAGTGAACTGCAATGAGCACGGCAATACGAATTTTTTCTAAGAATGAAGCACCAATTGCCCCACGGTGGGCGCCAAACTGTTTTGGTCAAAAAATCTGATGAGGATGTTGCAACTGTGACAACTCTCAAATTTACATGTATTCCGTATAATTTATTAATAATAATTAATGTGGTTGACGACTGTATGGCATCACTTAACTGCTTTCTGATATCTGTGTTATGCGTACACGTATTTTTATATACTAATAGTGTACAGAAAGGTCACTAAATAGTCCGTTATATTTTCCTGAGTGTTAGAAAGTAAAAACGTTGCAAAAATATATAAATAGGACGCCTTACGAATTAATTAAGCACTTTAACGGAACAGTGTCGAACCGAACAACCGGACTTTACCCAGAACACTAAAATAATGCTAGAAGCATTGTTCATATTTTTTTTCTAAGCTACTTAGGGTCCCCGAATACCCTAACACCCTTTATATTTCATAACACACATAGATATCCTAACTAAACCCTTAGATTGCAACTAATTAGTAAACATGCCATTACCACCCAACTAGAACCCCCCTTCCCCCTAGGATACGGTTACCATGGGTGTCCTACCCATGGATTTGTTTCATTATTTAATATGATCTTGTTGCTAGTGGGGGAACATAATGCACAAGGGTTAAAGGGTGAAAATGGTTTATAAATTTAACCAAGTGTCCACCATTTCACATAATCACCAACTCAAAATTTCAACTCTCTCCTCTCCCTCTTGCAATCGGCTGAGAATTCCCACACACCCACACCCATTTTCAAATTTCAATCTTGGAATTTTACATACACATCAAGGTGCTAGAGTTCATACGAGGAAGCTTGGTGCATTCGGAACACGAAGGACCTCACCCTATTGCTTTTATCCACTCGATTTTCGACTAGAATCTTCCCTAGCCTCGAGCTAGTAGTAAGTTGCTCTAAACATCTTCTTGATCTTGTTTAGAGTGGTTAATAAGAGTTTCGTCGGTTAAAAATTATGAACATATAAGATCAAAGTCTAAAAGTTTACTAAAGTGATGAACAAGGTGGTTAATGGATAAATATTAGTGTAAATCATGTAGATCTTGTGTGATTATGATTATTGGATGATTATCTGATGTTTTGCTGATTTATATTGATGGTTAATGTTGTTGTGATTAATTAGCTTGTTAACGAAATAGATCGAACATGATTTAGAAGGTTAAACACTGAAAAACAGAATCTGTCCCGGTTTTACAGCCAACTTCAGTTGGCTGTAAACAGGTCGTAAGTTCAACGAAAAATTGATATTTTGAATCTAAAATATGTTATTATGAAATACGGTTCTAATGGCACCGGAATCGTAATTTTTGGACTTCGTTTACTATTTTTAAAGTGTTAATTTGTAACAGCTACTTAAGCTGAATTTTGACAGCAATAAATGGGTGTCGTACTTTCAGTCATAACCTGAGTTTTGTGATAAATCGGACCATGAAAATTTTACTGTAGATGATAACTGAAGTATTTGTAATTACCCCACTGGAATTTCGCAAATCGGACTTACGATGAATTTTTAATAAATTGTTTCGTGGACTGTGGTCAGAAATACATAAATCTGAGTTCAGTCCCGAATATGAATTTTTATAAAATATTGGTGATGAACCGGACCCCGATATTTTTACACAATAAAATATGGAACGTTTAAGACATTCTGTAAAAATTTGGGAATTTTTGGGACATGTTAACTATTTTATTAAAATCCCCGAAAACAGCCCAGTTTCGAGTATAAAAGCTGAAACGACATAAGTAGTGATTTGCGTGTCTAAATGTCGAGTATGCTATCTGTGAATGATCTAACATGTTATATGTGTTATATGCATTATTGTATGTTTGCTTATGAGTGGGGAATGGATGGGAAGTATATATGGGCGTAAATCGTTAAAGTGTGTGCCTGTTATGTGGTAGAAGTAATGTGCAAATAAACCTTACGTAGGATACGTGTCATGCATGAGAAACTGATTGTTATCCGTACCTTATTAGGACGCAATTGACCGACCTTGACTGTAGGATCTGAACTTGTTGTTCCTGAATGAGGATCCTTGCTTTTCCTGCTTTGAGGATCCTGCTAACCTCTCCTGGATCCTCTTGTCATCCTCTAGCCGAATGAACCTAAGTGCCTGGGTTCTTACCTCATCTAAGTTCCTGCATGGTGTCATAACAAGATCATCATAGAACGACGAATCCCTAAGCAATCCCATTTTAAAGGCCTCAACAGCCGTGGCTATATCTAAGTTGGGAATGTCTAAGGATTCTTTACTGAATTTGGTAATGTAATCCCTTAATGATTCATTATGGCCCTGGGTTATCCTGTATAGATCACTAGTTAATCGTTCGATTTTTCTACTACAAGAAAACTGATTATTAAACAAGTTAACTAGATTAGCAAATGAGGTAATAGATTAGGGGGGAAGACTTAGCAGCCATTTGAGAGCTGATCCAGTAAGAGTGGATCCGAATCCCTTGCACAGGCCTGCCTCCTTTAACCTTTCTGGGATTGGATTGATCTCCATCCTCTCCCTGTATTGTGCTATGTGTTCTTCAGGATCCGTCGAACCATCATACAGCTTCATTGTTGGCACATGGAACCTCTTGGGTATCTCAGCATCACAGATTGGTGGTGCAAAACGAGATATCTTGTGGCTCCCATCTGCAATCTCTGGGATAGGTTTGACCACTCCCGGAACACTTGAAATCATATCCTTTAGCTTTTGCAATTCTCTGGCCATGGCATGATTGATACCTGGATCCTGCATAAGACCATGGTTAGTAGTATAAGAATTATTAAAAGTGTTACCTCCCATCGGATTCAAATTAGGAAGAATGGATGTCAATCCATATTGTTGGGGCTCTGGAATGATCGAGGGACCAGTAGAAGCATTGGTCTGCATTGGAATAAAATCTCCCTGATGGACATCTGAACATCCTGTTTGCAAACTTCTCAAGGATCCTGGCATCTGGAAGGATCCCTGAAACTAGGACGATCCTGGAACAAAGGAGGATCCTTGAACCTGGGATGATCCTGGAGCAAAGGAGGATCCTTGAACCTGGGATGATCCTGGAGCAAAGGAGGATCCTTGAACCTGGGATGATCCTGGAACAAAGGAGGATCCTTGAACCTGGGATGATCCTGGAACAAAGGAGGATCCTTGAACCTGGGATGATCCTGAATATCCTCCTGAAGTCATGAAGGATCCCATATGCTGAGGATAGGATACTGCTGGCTGGAAGTATGGACCTAATGCCTGGGTCACTATTGTTGTTCCGTAGTGCACTCCTTTTGGTCCACCCACATATTGAACATCTGGAACCACTGATGGCTGAGAAGTAATCACCGGAGTATCAAAATTCAAAGATCTGGGTATCAGTGGGGAACGATCCTCTGCCATTTTCTTCTGTTTCTTAATTTCGTCAATCTCCCGGAGGATCCTTTCGTTGGTCTTATCCTGCTCTTGTGCATGATTCCACATCTGCAAAATCAAGGCATAGAGATCATTAGTAGTAGGATTAGTTGAAACAGAAGAAGTAGGTGGTTTTGAGAAAATGGGAGTTGGTTTCTTCGCAGCATTCTCAGTATTCTTCTGGGATCCAGAAGGTGGTGGAGGCAAAGGAGGAACGCCTTGTGAAGAAGTAAATGAGGGCATCAAGTTTGAAGCATTATTCGCCGAGGAAGCCATTTGCTTGGTTGTAGTGAACTGCAATGAGCACGGCAATACGAATTTTTTCTAAGAATGAAGCACCAATTGCCCCACGGTGGGCGCCAAACTGTTTTGGTCAAAAAATCTGATGAGGATGTTGCAACTGTGACAACTCTCAAATTTACATGTATTCCGTACAATTTATTAATAATAATTAATGTGGTTGACGACTGTATGGCATCACTTAACTGCTTTCTGATATCTGTGTTATGCGTACACGTATTTTTATATACTAATAGTGTACAGAAAGGTCACTAAATAGTCCGTTATATTTTCCTGAGTGTTAGAAAGTAAAAACGTTGCAAAAATATATAAATAGGACGCCTTACGAATTAATTAAGCACTTTAACGGAACAGTGTCGAACCGAACAACCGGACTTTACCCAGAACACTAAAATAATGCTAGAAGCATTGTTCATATTTTTTTTCTAAGCTACTTAGGGTCCCCGAATACCCTAACACCCTTTATATTTCATAACACACATAGATATCCTAACTAAACCCTTAGATTGCAACTAATTAGTAAACATGCCATTACCACCCAACTAGAACCCCCCTTCCCCCTAGGATACGGTTACCATGGGTGTCCTACCCATGGATTTGTTTCATTATTTAATATGATCTTGTTGCTAGTGGGGGAACATAATGCACAAGGGTTAAAGGGTGAAAATGGTTTATAAATTTAACCAAGTGTCCACCATTTCACATAATCACCAACTCAAAATTTCAACTCTCTCCTCTCCCTCTTGCAATCGGCTGAGAATTCCCACACACCCACACCCATTTTCAAATTTCAATCTTGGAATTTTACATACACATCAAGGTGCTAGAGTTCATACGAGGAAGCTTGGTGCATTCGGAACACGAAGGACCTCACCCTATTGCTTTTATCCACTCGATTTTCGACTAGAATCTTCCCTAGCCTCGAGCTAGTAGTAAGTTGCTCTAAACATCTTCTTGATCTTGTTTAGAGTGGTTAATAAGAGTTTCGTCGGTTAAAAATTATGAACATATAAGATCAAAGTCTAAAAGTTTACTAAAGTGATGAACAAGGTGGTTAATGGATAAATATTAGTGTAAATCATGTAGATCTTGTGTGATTATGATTATTGGATGATTATCTGATGTTTTGCTGATTTATATTGATGGTTAATGTTGTTGTGATTAATTAGCTTGTTAACGAAATAGATCGAACATGATTTAGAAGGTTAAACACTGAAAAACAGAATCTGTCCCGGTTTTACAGCCAACTTCAGTTGGCTGTAAACAGGTCGTAAGTTCAACGAAAAATTGATATTTTGAATCTAAAATATGTTATTATGAAATACGGTTCTAATGGCACCGGAATCGTAATTTTTGGACTTCGTTTACTATTTTTAAAGTGTTAATTTGTAACAGCTACTTAAGCTGAATTTTGACAGCAATAAATGGGTGTCGTACTTTCAGTCATAACCTGAGTTTTGTGATAAATCGGACCATGAAAATTTTACTGTAGATGATAACTGAAGTATTTGTAATTACCCCACTGGAATTTCGCAAATCGGACTTACGATGAATTTTTAATAAATTGTTTCGTGGACTGTGGTCAGAAATACATAAATCTGAGTTCAGTCCCGAATATGAATTTTTATAAAATATTGGTGATGAACCGGACCCCGATATTTTTACACAATAAAATATGGAACGTTTAAGATATTCTGTAAAAATTTGGGAATTTTTGGGACATTTTAACTATTTTATTAAAATCCCCGAAAACAGCCCAGTTTCGAGTATAAAAGCTGAAACGACATAAGTAGTGATTTGCGTGTCTAAATGTCGAGTATGCTATCTGTGAATGATCTAACATGTTATATGTGTTATATGCATTATTGTATGTTTGCTTATGAGTGGGGAATGGATGGGAAGTATATATGGGCGTAAATCGTTAAAGTGTGTGCCTGTTATGTGGTAGAAGTAATGTGCAAATAAACCGTACGTAGGATACGTGTCATGCATGAGAAACTGATTGTTATCCGTACCTTATTAGGACGCAATTGACCGACCTTGACTGTTAACTATATTGAGAATCTAACCGAGCAAACCGAGGTGAGTTCACACACTTTCTAAGGCATGGGATTCCCGGTGGTTTGGGAATGGGTTAAAGAATTAAAACTGAATCTACATATCCTCCTTGGGTAGGATATGTACGGCCATCCTCCAGAGAGTGGATGCCATTATTAAACCTACGAATTCTCCTGGTGCAGAATACGTACGTTCGTCCTCCTGGTGCAGGACAACAACCTTAAAACTAGCTAGACAAAACTCTATCAATAAGTCCCTCTTCATATCGACTTAATCGCCGAGGCCAATGGCGAGCGGGTCATTAGTTAATAGCGCTATTAGGTTTAACAAACCTCACACCGTGCCAGTCGGACGGGCGTGTACTAATGGACTATGGCAGATTGTCAGTGATGATAGACACTGATATAGGGCACAACTTATTTGCGTAGCAGTCGATATCATTCCGTCTAGTAGTTCAAACGGGGAAAACCCCCACTGATCATGGTTATGGATTGGGTAAAGAAAAAGGAAATGGTTAAACATACTTTCAACTACGGGGTAACCCCCACGGCAATTACGCCAACGAAAGTCAAACCACGTTTTTCAGAAAACAACTTAAAACTAAACAACCAAACGTGAACTCACTCAACTTTGTTGTTGACTAGTTGTTACATGCCTTACAGGTCGTTAAATGCTTGGAGCTTGCACGAGGAAGGAGTCGTTGTGGTGTACGGACTGTTATGTTCCGTGCTTATTATTTAAATCCTCCTAAACTTATTAAACTTGCGTTTTGAACTTTAACTTATAAACTATGGACTTATGCTTTTGAACTCACGTCTATGCTTCCGCTGTTTAAACTAAACAAGGTTAACTAGCTTTGGTCACCAACCGTATTATGTTTGGTTTTAATTACTTAATTGAGTTGTTTAATATGATTGGTGGCTCGATCCTGGACATGTCACGCCTCCAAGCGGTGGTACTCCGCATGGTGGATTTTGGGGGTGTGACAGCAACCAAACTCTCTGTTACGGGGTATGATGCTTGAAATGTAGAACAATGACAAAGATCACTTTAATGTAAATTGCACAAATGACACAAGGATTTATACGGGGAAAAAGCCCTTGATCAAGAGTTGATCTCCGGCACAAAAAACCCCGGGTGATGGAAACTACCGATCAACAAGCTCAAATAAATCAATAAATGTTTACAACTTCGGATAGTAACGAGCTAGGTACAAGGATCACTGTCGTGTAACATGTAAAAGTGAGTGAAAACGAATGAATGTTCGTCGAGAGCTTCAAGTGTGCGAGTATATGAGAGTGTGTGTAGCTGAAAAATGACTAAGTGTTCTAATTCTAGCTCGTTACCCCTTTTAAAATAGAAGTTAACTACAATAACTAACTATCCGACTTTTGTGCCAAGCTCCCACGTTCTCCACAACGTCCATTTTTGGTCAATCATGTGCGAAATGCCCGTGGAATATTCCTTATTACCGTTGCCAAGACCAAGTCAAGCTCGTAACTCCTGCGAAGTAATACAAAACACAAACAATCATCAGTACGAGGATCCTTAAAGTGATCCATGACCCTGATCCTGAAGCTCTTATGATGATCACTATCTGTCACAGAAGAAAGGATCATTAATTAGGATAACGAATAAGGATCACTAATTGTTAGAAAATCCTCCCCTAACACCAACCAACATAATTAGTGTCCAAAACAACCATAGTTTAAGTTACGAGCGGAAGCATAAATGTTTAAAAACCCAAATCGTAAGTTTAAATATCCAAGGTTTAACATGGCACACAGCTGTCCATGTCCCACAACGACTCTCCCTTGTGCAAGCTCCAGCTAAGTACCTATAGACCTGCAAAGCATGTAGTAACGAGTCAACAACAAGTTGAGTGAGTTCACGGTTGGGTGTTCATTTTAGGTTGTTTCGAAAACAGTTCCTTTAGCTGGCATCCCTGCCGTGGGGGTTACCCCATAGTTGAAAACGTGATTTGCTTAACCCTTTGTTTAACCCATTTACTCTGGCAATCCAGCCGTGGGGATACCCCATGATAGTTATCTGGCATTTCGGCCGTGGGGGCTACCCCTTGTATACACTAGACTCGTTACCATATCGACTACTGACTGAAGTCATGTTTAAGTGCCCTGAAACTGTCAATGTCTATCAGCATTGACGTGCCCCAGATCCATTAGTTCACGCCCGTCCTCTGCGGCACGGTGTGAGGCTTGTCAGACCTAAATAGCGCTATCTAACTAATGACCCGCTCGCCATTGGCCCGGCGATTAAGTCGATATAAAAAGGAGGGACTTCGTGATAGAGTTTTGGTCTAGTAAAGTTATCTGTCCGTGAGGACGAGGAATTACATTCCTGAACCAATACTGTCCTACCCAAGAAAGGACGAGGAATCCATATTCCTTAACCCCATTCCCAACCCCTGGGAATCCCATGCTTTGTAGAGTGTGAACTCACCTTGGTTTGCTCGGCAGATTACACAGATAGGTCAAGCCTAGCAGCTAGTGGTCAACCACGTCCTAACATGGTTATCAATACAAGTCAGGTTTTTGGTTTCACGTAGTGCATACAAACATCACATAGATAGCACATAAGAAGCACATACGGATCATGGTAACACGCATCGTCATGTTTAACAGATATAACATAATCAAGATTGGGCTCGCACAAGCTTAGTGGCCTTGTGCGAGTCGTCCGTCAAAGCCCACTAATACCCGGCCCGATATTAAATAACCGGCCCAACATATACATAGATACGGTCCAAATAACAACAACAAACAATCTTGTGCGATCCGAATGAGCTTGTACGATTGAAGCTAGTCCCGCCCAACAAGTAGGCCCGATCCAACACATATAAACCTACGGTCCATTAACAACAAAGAACAACTATCTTGTGCGACTCAGGTACCCTTGTGCGACTGGATATTGTTGGTGCATGTTTTGTGACAACAGCTTAATAGTTTGTTTATTTAGTCTTTGGATATTTTGTATTGGGCTTAGCATATTGGTTAGGGAGTTATTTAGTGTAATGGGCTTGGAGAATGGCTTGGCCCAAGACCAAAGCCCATGTGCAAACCCTTGTCCTATATAAACAAGGCTTGGCATAAGGGTTGAGGTTAGACATTTAGAGGTTTAGAGAAATCTATAGAGAGTGGCTAGGAGATTTCTTGTGGGTCTTGAATTGATTGTAAACATCGTGTTGGATAATCAATAGAAGACCGGATTGAAAGTGTATCGTGTTCTTGTTTCTTATTCTACACGTTTTCTGTTAAATCTGATCTAGAGGATTCCGCACTCTAGGTTGGATAGACGATTCTGTTACGATCCATACGGCTCACGGGACCTACAATTGGTATCAGAGCTTTCGGCTCTAATTTTGCTCGGTTCAGAATCGTTTTCTGCAGAAAATCGGAATTTTTGGGCGTTTTTGAAGGCTGTTCTTGAGTTCTACTGCTGATTTCGGACAGAAAACAAGCATTCCGGATAAACTTCAAGCATTTCGGATCATTGCTGATCAAAAAGCTTGCATTTCGGAACAATAATCAACCATTTCGGATTAAAAGGCATCATTTCGGACCAGAAAGCTTGCATTTCGGATTGAGAAATTGCATTTCGGATCAATTTCGGACCAGATTCAAGCATTACGGATCAAACAGGTTGCATTTCGGACCAAACTCAAGCAATTACGGACCATTTCGGATATTCAGACTGCATTACGGATCAACAAGTCTTGGATTTTGGATCAGACAAGTGCATTTCGGACCAGTTTACCTTGATTTCGGATTAGATACACTTGATTTCGGACCAAACAGTTGATTTCGGATCTGATTGTCTCATTTCGGATCAGATTAGTCTCATTTCGGACAAGGGGTGCTGATTTCGGACAAGGGTGTTCATTTCGGACCATCTAGGACCATTTCGGACGGGGTGGAATTTTTCTAGGCTTGCGTAAGAAAATTTTCACCGATTCGTGACATTATATATCATTGGAATCGTAATTTCGAGACGAATCTAACGGTATAATTTGATAAAAACAGTTTTCGGATAATATTTGTACGGTTTCATCAGTTCGCTTACGGTAAAAGCTTGAAAAGGACCAGTATAGGAGTTAGATTTGGATTTTGATTCAGGTTACCCAAAATCCATTTGAACTTTTACGCTGCGTGATGGATAAGATGAACAATGGAAGGGAGATTGTTAAAAACTGGCCAAAGCTTACAAACGTCAAAGATTATGCTGACTGGAAAGAGAAGTTTGAGTTGTTTATGAAAAGTGAAGATACTGAAATGTGGACGTGTATGAAAGATGGATATGTTGCTCCTACACGTCGTGTTGATGGTAGAGTAAAAGTAATTTCTTATGAGAAGATGGATGAATCTGAGAAACAGTTGGTTGATGCTGAGAAGAGAGCTTTAGCAGTGATCAAGAAATCCTTACCTGAGGGCATTAAGCATACCTTCAAGAACTATGGAAATTCTAGAGATCTGTGGGAAGCTTTAGAAAAACGTTATCAGATTCCATCAAAAGTGAATACTTGTGATCAAGCATTGGTAGCTGAGCTTGCAGCTGTGAAGATTGGAGAGAAAGCTGCTGAGGTAGAAGAGAAGAAGGAAGCAGATGAGGAGAATGCTGAAAAGGTTGAGGCAGAAATTTCAAAGGGCTTGAAGGATGTGAACAGACTTACAGCAGAGGTGAATGTATCATCAGAATCTGTAAGTCATACATGTCTTAATTGCACTGAACTACAGGGTAAAGTTAACAGTCTATCGGAGCAAAACAAAATTCAGTTAGCTGAATTAGAAAAGTTAAAAGAGTCAAATGTTCTTTTGATTAAACGAGAGTCAGATTGTTTAACAAAGCTCAAATTAAATGAACAAGAAATTAGCAGTTTAACAAGCAAAGTCAATGAACTGTTACAGGTCATTGATTTGGCTCGTGAAACTGTGAAAGAAAAGACTAACGAGCTTTCAGAAAAGTGCACAGAATTGGCTGATGCACAAGCCAAAATTGTTGAACTTCAGGGGAAGTTAAATAATTTTGGGAATTCTTTGTTAGTCAGGACTCAAATTCAAAAAGGTTTAAAAAGGAGTAATGATAAAACAGGGGTGGGGTTTACTAAAGCTTCATCTTCTGGAAATCAAGACTACTCTTTTCTACCAAATGAAGAAGAGCTAATTGATCCGATAGCTGTGGACTTGCCAAATAGTCCAGTTTCTTTGAAAGAATCTGTTGGGTCTAACAGTACACCTCATAAAGTGGATGAGGATACTGAAGACAAAAAGACCAACACATTTAAAAAGGGATCAAACAAAAGGAAAACTTATAAGAAAAGATCCTGTTTTAAATGTCACAACAAAGGGCATGTGGCTAGTTGTTGTCCTTTGAAGAAAGGTAAACAAAAGGTTGATGAGGTTAAAGACGGGAATCAGGTTGGGTCAAACAATAGTACAAAAACTAGTTGTCAGACAAATAAACCTGAATCTCAATCTAAACCTTCAACTTCAAAAAGATTTGATAGACCAAGAAGTATTTCTCCACAATTTAGTCAATATAGTGGTAAATCAAATCGTTTTCAAAGGAAAAATAAAAATTTTGGATATCAAATTCGATACCAAACTGCTGGTAATCGAAATTTTCAACAAAGAAATGGACATAGGGGTTTTAGTAACTCTAATGTTCAACAACATCCAAAATTTTTTCAAAATTCATGGTATAATTATGGGAGAAGAAGGTATCAAGATAAAAATTTACCCAAGGATCCACTGAAGTGTGATGGACATTGGATGGATGTTCCTGTAATGGATGATTTTGGAAAACCCAAGACTATCAGGGCTTGGGTTCTCAAGACTAACTGAGTTGTTGAGTGAATGCAGGTTGACCAAGAGGGACTGTTGATGTGTTCGACAGTGGTTATTCCTGTAAAGCATCTGAGGTGAATAGTAGGTTAACATGGGTAACGAACTATTTACTTCTGTGATCATTTTGATTGTTTTTAAACTTTAAACGTGAAAAACTGTAGTCAGGTTAAGGTGGGAGTTTTGTTTGTGTTTTCAAATTTGTGTTTTTGAAACTTACTCCAAGAAAACAAAAATTTAGGGGGAGAGATTCCTCTAAGCCAAAAAGAGTTTAGATAGTGCGTGTGTTTAGGGGGAGTAAGTTATAAAATTTTTAAAAATCCAAAAACATTGAAAAATTGAAAAAATGAGTTTTCATGGTGTGAAAAGGAAGAAATGATAGTACATCAGCAAGTTAGACTGTCACACTCGAACTGAATCAAAATGCTTAAGTGTGATAGTAGCTTCATCATATGATATACCAGTAGGCAAAAGCATGAAATAATCAACTTACCAATGTGATATAAACATAAATGCACTGAGTATGAGTGGGGAACACATCAGTGGTGTATGGTTTAATGACCTTAAATCTTGCGTTGATAGATTGCCAAAATCTGAAGTTTTGGGTCTTTATACTGTTATTTCATCTAGGGATATCAGGGGTGTCCTTCTGCTGCATCCAGATACATGTTGACCTAGACACACCCAGGATATCTTAAAAGAGCTAAAAATGCCAAAACCCTGAAAATGAAGAAGCTCTCATAGAGAGTCATTCAAAATAAGTGCTAAATGCACAAATCGTACCAAAAAATGGTATTTGTCTTAGCCCTCGATAAGATATTTTGGTCTCTCTGCTGTACGGAAGTACTGACCTGTTCACCAATTATCTATCGTTGAAAAACAAAACGGATGAATTCAGTATACTCACCTACTACTATGAATCTTTGTGCATACCTTGATCGCGGGGGTATATCCTGAAGTGGGACACACTAATATATCAGAAATAAAATTACCTTAACGTATCATACGGTAATGGTACTTGAAATGTTCATGCATTTGTTTAAGTGGACAAACATACTGGTAATCGTCTTGAACTGCTTTTCACGAAAAATTAACTAAAGAATTATCAAATAGTGTGAAAACAGTTTGATTTTGCTGATATGATCTTCTTGCACATGATACTCACAAAAAGAAGGGTTGTAAATATTTTTGGGGTTAGTTTAGTTAGTTTAGTTGTTTTGAAAAATATCAAAAATACCAAAAATATTTTCTTTTTAAAAGATCTCCCATTTTGAACTGACAGATAGTTGTTTTTGCAAACAAAGATAAAATATTGGTTTATCTTTAACTGTGAATAAGACTAATGGTTTTTCGAGATACTTGCTTGTGTTGCTAAACAGATTGATGCAGTTATCAAAATGAAGTGCAGAATACAAGTAAAGTACAGATTGAAAGTGAAGTGAAGTACGTGTGAAGATGCATGGTAGGATCCTTCTACTACATTGCAGAAAGAGAAAGAGATTTGGAAGTTTTGAAGACACTTGCTTAACCAAAGATTGCTAGTTCGCTGATTTACAACGAAAGAGAAAGAGAAAGAGATTTGGAAGTTTTGGAGATTGGAAGCATCAGCTAAGGGGGAGTTTGTTGATGTCAGAAACTGTGTAGCTGACGCTATCCAAAGACCAAAAGACTGCAAGATGTTTGAAGACAAAGTTACACTATGAAGCTATTGTCAAGGGGGGGTTTGTTGGTGCATGTTTTGTGACAACAGCTTAATAGTTTGTTTATTTAGTCTTTGGATATTTTGTATTGGGCTTAGCATATTGGTTAGGGAGTTATTTAGTGTAATGGGCTTGGAGAATGGCCTGGCCCAAGACCAAAGCCCATGTGCAAACCCTTGTCCTATATAAACAAGGCTTGGCATAAGGGTTGAGGTTAGACATTTAGAGGTTTAGAGAAATCTATAGAGAGTGGCTAGGAGATTTCTTGTGGGTCTTGAATTGATTGTAAACATCGTGTTGGATAATCAATAGAAGACCGGATTGAAAGTGTATCGTGTTCTTGTTTCTTATTCTACACGTTTTCTGTTAAATCTGATCTAGAGGATTCCGCACTCTAGGTTGGATAGACGATTCTGTTACGATCCATACGGCTCACGGGACCTACAGATATATCTTGTGCGATAGACAAGACTTGTGAGACTGACAAGACTTGTGCGATTAAACCTCTTGTACGACCAATATGTCTTGTGCGATTAGTTCTATTAATCGGATATTATGGAAATCAGTTATCCAGCTAATATCTTGCAACCAATTACAAGTTTCCTTTTATTTTACCAATCAACAACTTAAGCAGTTTTTATATAACTACTATTCGATCAAACAAGGTTATTTAGCATTTAATTTATATGAACCCTAAATAATACATGACCATTACATGAACAATAATTTATCACATCATCACATTCAATCAGATTTACATGATCATACAATAGATTATAAACATCATCATGCAACCAAATCCTAGAATAAGACATGATAATCGATTAATATCATCAATCCAAAGCATATACATAACAGCCGATTTAACTAGTATGCGGTTCCAAATCATGATCATACAAATCATCCTAACATAACATCAAACCTTTTGGATCTAACATGCATATGACCGATTACATATATTCATGATCCATCATATATTATTCAAGCCAATCATAACAATACATCATCAATCATGTCAAGCATATGTAGCATAACGTCATACAATCATAAAACAATAGTTACATACTAACCGAATAGAGGAAGAGCAAAGATTGATCCGAACAAGAGAATGATCTTCGATGGAGAGAGAGTTTGGCAGCCTTCGGTTTCGTGAGGGAGAGAGAGAGAAGAGCTAGGGTTTGTAGGTTTGTTGTGAGATTGCAAGTAATGAGAAAACAATTCCCTAAAGGTGTGTGTAAGCGAATAAGAGGAGTGGGCCGAACCCAACCTTGGGCTGCCCTTGGATCGAATATAAGGAGTGTAGCCCAAATGGGCTTGTGCGAGTGGGTTGTGTTGTGCATTTACATAATTCATACTATAACATATAACACAAAGTCACATATAATCTCATTAATTCAACATACCAAATAATTACACCAAGTTCAAATACGTTACATCAAGTACGTAGATAAGTTCGGAAATACGAGTTGTCACATTATCCCCAAGTTGAAAGAAATTTCGTCCCGAAATTTAGCACGTACTCACTGAGGAAGCTAGTTAAGTTGCATGGTTTTCCTGGTTTTCCTGGGGTGCCACATCCTCCCCCCGTTGATCTGGAATTTCGTCCCGAAATTCCGTAGCTTCAGCCTCAGTAGTGGTTGTACCGTTTGCGAACAGTTGGGGATACCTTTGTTTCATCTGATCCTCGCGTTCCCAGGTGAACTCTGGGCCGCGACGTGAGTTCCAACGAACTCGAACGAGAGGTATCCTAGTACGCTTGAGGACCTTAACATCCCGGTCCGTGATTTCAACAGGTTCCTCGACGAATCGTAGCTGTTCATCGATCGTGAGCTCCCTCAAAGGAACTACGTGGGTCTCATCTGACAGACACTTCTTCAGATTTTACACATGGAAAACGTCGTGAACTGCACTGAGTTCTGCTGGTAAGTTCAGTCTGTAGGCCACCTTGCCTATTTTCTCAATGACTTCGAAAGGTCCAACGTATCGTGGGTTAAGTTTGCCCCGTTTCCCAAAACGAACCACACCCTTCCAGGGTGAAACTTTGAGTAGTACACGCTCCCCAACCTGGAGCTCTAGTGGTTTTCTGCCCTTATCGGCGTAGACTTTCTGACGGTCACGAGCTGCCGCCATTCGTTGTCGTATCTGAGCAATTTTCTCTGTTGTGTCCACCACATGTTCTGGACCAGTAATCTGACTATCCCCCACCTCTGCCCAACAAAGAGGTGACCGGCATTTACGCCCGTACAATGCCTCAAACGGAGCAGCTTTAATGCTGGTGTGGTAGCTATTGTTGTACGAAAATTCTACAAGTGGCAGATGCTTTTCCCAGCCGTTGCCAAAGTCAATTACACATGCCCTAAGCATGTCTTCGAGGGTCTGGATGGTACGTTCCGACTGCCCATCTGTTTGTGGGTGATAAGCTGTGCTCATATCTAGCCTTGAGCCAAAGGACTTGTGCATTGCTTGCCACAGTTCTGATGTAAAACGCGCATCTCGATCCGAGATGATAGAGATGGGCACCCCGTGCCTCGAGACAACTTCTTTGAGATATACTTCTGCTAGGGTGGAGAACTTATCCGTTTCTTTGATAGCCAGGAAGTGAGCAGACTTTGTGAGTCGATCCACGATCACCCAAATAGTATCGTTACCAAGTTGTGATCTAGGCAGGCCAGTAACAAAATCCATGGAAATTTGCTCCCATTTCCATTGTGGTATCTCTGGTTGTTGAAGTGGGCCTGAAGGTTTCTGGTACTCCGCCTTGACTCTCGCACAAGTCAAGCACTTGCTAACGTAAGTTGCTATGTGGGCCTTCATGCTAGGCCACCAGTATGTGGTTTTGATATCGTGGTACATTTTATCCGAACCAGGGTGCACCGAGTAACGAGACTTGTGTGCCTCATCCATCACAAGCTCTCGTAGGTTGCCATAAAATGGGACCCAAATGCGTCCCGTGACATAGTAAGCACCGTCTTCTTTCTGTTCTAAGCGTTGCCTTGAGCCGCGTAGGGCTTCAGCCCTGACGTTCTCTGGCTTCAATGCTTCCACTTGAGCCTTTCGTATTTGAGAAGGAAGGCTAGACTGTATAGTAAGTTGTAAAGCTCGTACGCGCTTAGGCGCAGTGTCCTTTCGACTGAGGGCGTCGGCCACAACATTGGCTTTGCCCGGGTGGTACCTGATCGAGCATTCGTAATCGTTCAGCAGTTCGACCCATCGTCGTTGTCTCATATTGAGTTCCTTCTGTTTAAAAATATGCTCGAGGATTCTGTGATAAGTGTAGATAGCGCATTTGGTACCATACAAGTAGTGTCTCCAGATCTTAAGTGCAAAAACAACCGCTCCCAGCTCCAGATCGTGTGTAGTGTAGTTCTTTTCATGAACTTTGAGTTGGCGTGAGGCGCAGGCTATAACTTTATCCCGCTGCATCAATACACAACCAAGACCCTGAATGGATGCGTCACAGTAAACCACGAAGTCATCTGTGCCCTCTGGCAATGAAAGGATAGGTACTGCACAGTCTATCCTTTAAGTGCTGAAACGCTAACTCCTGTGCGTTTCCCCAACGATAAACAACGCCCTTCTGCGTTAGTGAAGTAAGAGGTTGTGCAATCTTGGAAAAATCCTTGATAAACCTCCTGTAGTAACCTGCCAATCCCAAGAATTGGCGAATTTCCGTTGGCGTACGAGGTGCAGGCCAGCTCTTGATCGAATCTACCTTGGATGGATCAACGTGAATCCCATCCTTGTTCACCACATGGCCTAAGAAATGGACTTCACGAAGCCAGAAGTCACATTTTGAAAACTTGGCGTACAGCTGTTCTGTTCGAAGGAGTTCCAAAATAAGTCGTAAGTGTTGCTCGTGTTCCTCCTGGCTCTTAGAATAGATCAGGATGTCGTCTATGAATACAATAACGAACTTGTCTAGGTACGGCTTACACACTCGATTCATCAAATCCATGAAGACCGCAGGTGCGTTTGTCAGCCCAAAAGGCATAACCAAGAACTCATAGTGGCCATATCGAGTTCTAAAGGCTGTTTTAGAGACGTCCTCCTCTCGGACTCTCAGCTGGTGGTATCCTGATCTCAAATCAATCTTCGAATAGTAGCTCGACCCTTGCAGCTGGTCGAACAAGTCGTCGATGCGTGGAAGAGGATAGCGATTCTTCACAGTCACCTTGTTCAGTTCATGGTAGTCGATGCACATTCTGAACGTACCGTCTTTCTTCTTCACAAATAGCACTGGAGCTCCCCAGGGCGAAGAACTAGGACGAATAAAACCCTTATCTAAGAGTTCTTGTAATTGCGTAGATAGCTCTTTCAACTCTGATGGAGCTAAACGATACGGTGCGCGAGCTATAGGTGCCGCTCCAGGAGCTAACTCGATTTGAAACTCGACCTGACGATGGGGCGGGAGGCCAGGTAGTTCCACAGGAAATACCTCAGGATAGTCGCGTACAATCGGAAAGTCTTCTATCGTTTTCTCTTTCTTCGAGGTGTCAGTAACAAGAGCCAGAAAGGCAGTGTGGCCCTTACGCAAACACTTTTGGGCCTTAAGTGAAGAAATGATGCTCACAACAGCACCACTCTTGTCACCACGAATCATAAGAGGTTCCTCACCTGGGCACGGAATACGGACAATCTTTTCGTTGCAAAGGATCTCAGCTTGATGTTGGGATAACCAGTCCATCCCAATGACAACATCGAAACTACCCAGAGTGATAGGAAGGAGGTCGATCGAGAAAGTGTGATCAGCAAGTACTAGGTTACAACCTTTAACTACGTGTGTGACCTCTATACTTTTACCATTAGCTAACTCTACAGCGTGTTTGGGATTCAAAGGTGTTGGGGTACGCTTAAGCAGTTGACTAACTTTTTGAGACACATAACTAGTATCAGCACCCGAATCAAATAAGACAGTAACGTAAAAGTCGTCGAGAAGGAACTTACCCGTCACAACATTGGGATCATTCCTTGCTTCTCCATTACCAATAACGAACGCACGGCCCCTTGCACCATTGCCATTATTACCCCCGTTGTTTCCATTCCCCTGATTGTTGTTGTTATTGTTGTTCTGGTTACTGTTTAGCTGGGGACAATCTCTCTTGAAGTGACCTTCAGCTCCACACTGAAAGCACCCTTTGTTGTTACCATGCGGCTTGTGACAACCCGCACTAAACCAGGTATCCGTACGACTTAATTAATGATTAATTACTGCTTAATTACTGTGCTTGATTGAACTAGCTGATGAACTACTACTTGATATCTGATACATGTACTTACTTGCAGCTTACTTTGCTTATCGTCACTACATTATCTACATGCTAAACCCTAGTGACAAACATGATGCACAAAAAGCACAGTAGCACTATCACGGATAACCTACTGAACATGCTGATAAAGCCAGCATCAGGCAAACACTGCCTCTAAGGCCTGTAAGAGCCTGAGATGTTTTGCTACACTAGCAGTGAGTGTAGGGATATAAGGGTTGTGGAACTGCGTCTCTAGGAATAAGTTACAATGACTGGATGTGCCTAAAACGTACTCTAAGCACAAAACACAGCACTTTGATAAATAATCCAGCTTCTAGCTGACTAGTAAAGTGCCAAAACATGGGGAAAATAACACTAGACACTTTCTAAAGTGTCAGGAAAACAAATTGTGTCACTAAAATAATATAACGACACTTTAAAGCTTTATTAAGCGCTTTAACGGATTACTATCCAACCGAACAACCGGACTATACCCGGAACATGAAAATATTGTTATTTTCACTATTTATATTTTTCTGAGCCAGTTAGGGTCCCTGATTACCCTAACACCCGCCATAACGCATAACACACAAGTAACCAAGTTAATTACTTAACTTACCCTAACTACTTAACTAATGGCTAGTTAAAATCGAACCAAGGGACCCCCCCCCCAACCGAATCGGTCACCTAGGGGACACCCCCATGTACTTGTTGATTTGCTAAATCTTCTATGCTTAGTATCTAGCCTACATAATTACCATTGGTTAATATACACTAACTTTGTCTATAAGTTAACACTTAAACATTAGAGATCATTATCACAACACAACACCACAACAAACTCTCTCCCTCTTGCTCTACCATTCTCGGCCGAACACCCCTCTTACATCCATCATACTTTCGGTTCTTGATCATCACATTCCATCATCATACAAGTGTTAGAATCATTTTTGACATGTTTTCCAAACATAAATTTCGCCATGACTTTATTTACTAAATATTCGGAGGTGGGATTTTCACAAAGTTTAACGTGATAAATATATATATTTTTCACACACTGTTTATGATTATTTTGTGAAATACATAAATATTATTTTTAGAGTAAAAATAATATTTACGAATGTTAACGAATCCAAAATAATACGAACGCTTTCACCATAAGCATATAAGTTACACCGGTAAGTATTTTACCACTCGATTGTTAAAACGTAACTTACGCACTTACAGAAATATTTATGAACGCGTATTTTAACAACGTATTATTGGAGAAAAATTATGTTAAATGAAAATATAATATTTTTGAGAAAAATACTTATATTTTGGAATTGGAAAGGTATATATATTAAGTGAGACTTAATGATATAATTTGAACGCACATGTATTGAATCCCCCATCCTTGGGAAGGAGATTAACTACCAAGTATATACAGAACATAAACACGAAATAGTTGTCTAACTATTTCCCAAAGACTTAAAACTATAAAGCTAAGGCACGGCCGTCCGTCTAATAGAATTAGCACTTGTAGGTCGTCGCGCAGCTTTCTGATTTGGAGATACTTGGTAGAGACGCTTCACTGTGAGTTCATGTCCCCCTTTTCTCTAACTATTTTCAGTTTTCTTAACTGCGGGGGTGAAATACATGTTACTTTGTTTACAAGTACTATTATACACGGTATGTTAACGTAAGGAGGTTTACTACTTAGATCATGTGAATGGGTAGGCAGAACACCGAGGGACAGTAGCGGTAGATCTATCTGGGTGTAGCGAGCCCAACTCTAGGCCCAACAGAACGGACCTCTAAGAGGACCAACAGAACGGACCTTGAGTGACTTTGTGCCCGACGCATAAATCGGCTAGGTTGAGTCTTCCTACTTACATTTCACAACATGCTAATGGCCTTGCAAACCATTGGTGATCTCTTTTCCTTACACTGCTACATACCAGGGAACTTTTATACTTACAAGTGTTTTACATACTCACTTGCACATGAAATCACTCAACATTATTGTTGATTTTTCAACTTACATGTATTTCAGGAAATTAACAGGATCTGGTACGGTATGACGTGTTTTCCCGCTGCATATTGGGTTCCAAGGTCATCCCAGTTTAGGAAATGTGACTCTTTCCTGGACAAGTCACAAATCTTAATCTGCGTTTATCTCATGTTGATGTTTAAGACAATGTTTTATGTTATAATGTTGTAAGTTTTTAAGACAATGGTATGTTACTCTGGTTTTAAAACTAAATTAAACGGATGATCTTGCATGATTTTATTTCATATAGCTTTGTTATGATTAAGCTATGGTATTAATAAGTCACACCAAAATTAACCACGCTTCCGCAAAGCCAGGGTGTGACAGCTTGGTATCAGAGCTCTGATCATAGCGAACTAGGATTCCTTCTCGAGTCTAGACTATGATCACTAGGGCTCTCACGAAAACATTTTTTCTGCATACCACTTAAGTCCAGATCCAAAACTTTTTACAAACAAATGTTGAGCACATTTTATTATTTATAGGCTCAGTCTGGAAGGGCTGAGGCTCGGTCTGAGAGGCCGAGGCTCGGTCTGAGAGATCGAGGTAGTTGGCTAGTGGGACTAGGAAGAGTAGGCTCAGTTTGGAGACTGAGGCTCGGTGTTGGAGACCGAGGCTCGGTCTGAGAGATCGAGGCAGTTGGCTAGTGGGACTAGGAAAAGTAGGCTCAGTTTGAGACTGAGGCTCGGTGTTGGAGACCGAGGCTCGGTCTGAGAGATCGAGGTAGTTGGCTAGTGGGACTAGGAAAAGTAGGCTCAGTTTGGAGACTGAGGCTCGGTGTTGGAGACCGAGGCTCGATCTGAGAGGTCGAGGTAGTTGATAGAGCAGTCTAGGAGGACTGGGAGGCTAGTGGGACTAGGAGAATTATGTGATATCTTACTTGGTGACTTATGTGATTACCTGATTGTGTGACTTATTATTTGAGCATATTTGTGTTTATGTTACAGACTTATGGACTCAGACGATACTGGCGTTTCGGACACCACTGGACCCATACCTATCGTATCTGATGACCCCACATCCTCCGAGCACGAGGTGCACACATCTGACTATACCAGTACTGACGAGGATGATTTCCAGCCCTTCGCACTACCCGATGGTGCTGATGAGCATGCAGATGACCCTCCCGCTGAGTACCTACCTCTAGTAGAGATTCCGGCTCCTATACCCTTAGCCGTTTATCCAGCATATGATTACCTTCTTGACGCCGAGGCTGATGGCGATATTGACCTGTTTGAGGATGAGCCTTTTGAGGATGAGATCCAGGGCGAGGCCCTTCTTCCTGCGGACGATCTTTTGATGATCGCTGACGTTCCCGCTGAGGATTCGCCAGCACACTCTCCTGTCCCAGACTCCTTCGAGTCTGTGGCATCCGCACCTTCTCACACATTGAGCGCACAGCACTTTGCGCATGATTCTGATCCTGACCAGGCATCCTCTGTTGCACCTATACCCAGCTTTGAGTTTGACCATGACGACATAGAGGATTCTAATCCTATCTTTCCCCCGGGATACGACCCGGATCGTGATATCGAGTTTATACCTATGGATCAGCCCATGGAGGATCCAGCTGACCCGGTAGATCCTATCGACCCAGAGTTTGACTTCGAGATGGCTTTCGATGACCCTGAGCCTGTCGTTGCTCCTGAGCAGGCAGCCGCTCTAGACCCCATACTTGAGCATGACCCCATACATGCTGGCATCCCTTTTGCGCCTGTTATAGCAGACCCACATGTTGATGATCTCCCCGTGTATATTCCTTTGTTAGAGGGCGACCATGTTGTTGTTGATCCTGTTGTTCCTCTACCTGTTGACCATCCTGTTGAGCTGTTCACCCTTTTGTTGCACCTGATCCCGTTCCACTAGAGCCCGAGCACGCACTGTTCGCGGAACACATGGATCCACCAGATGAGCATGCACAGCACGGTTGGATACCTGCTGATGAGGATGTTCCACCATTTCCCCCTCAGATCCCTGTTACACGACATGCTGATTTTTCTTTTCAGGTTCCTCAGTTTGTACCTCCAGCGAGGGCTGGAGAGGGTTCTTCAGCCCATTCTTTTGGGCATGTACCGATGTCTATCCCTTTTATGCCCCAGATGTCATCTGTTCCACCCTCTGTTGCTCCATTTCACGTGGCACCTTTCGACCCCACCAGAGAGCCGTTTCTTTGGGCACCAGACTCTGGTATGCCACCTACTGACCCCTACCATTCTTTCCACAGGGGGTATACTATCAAGGACGTCTTGATGTCCTTTGTCGCCCAGCACGAGTCGCACACGCAGCGCATCCAGGAGCTTGAGAGAGCTCAGTTGCCACCGTGTCCGTGCCATGGTCAGACACACTCTTCTCTGCAGCCATTTCGACCTTTACCACCAGATTATGCTGCCCGTCTCTTTACACTAGAGCAGCAGGTTGCTTCTATCATTCGTACTCAGCAGGCTATGGAGGCGGACTGGCTCCAGTTACGTCGTTTGTTTTACACCCACTTTCCCCCTCCTCCACCACCATCTGTATAGAGCTCATCAGTACTGTTTGGGTAGACGAGGATGAGAAGACGGCGATTGTTGGACTGCACAGCATTTTTGGAAACTACATTTGATTCTGACTTTTGTTGACTTGTATTTGACGTATTTGACATTGACATGATGTAGCTTTTGGACAGGGGTGATGTAGCCCCTAGTTGATTGATGATTGTATGATACAGGGATGTACTGATACACTTACTATGTGGTCTCGATATATGGCAATCGCAGTATTCTCATCATATTTGATTCGCTTGATTGCTTATTTGTATTTTTATGACATGGGATGTTATGTGATTGGTATTTGTGATGTATTGATAACATGAGATGTTATGTGATTATACTATTACTATCGTTATATACGTACACTACATTATGGCCTGACTTACGTATTATAACATCGGAGCTTTACTATGGCCTGACCAACTTAAACCATCTTTTAGAAGATGCCGCCAAGACGTGAGACACGCATGCCTACTAATGAGGCAGAACTCCAGCAGATTATTGCTGCTGCCATAGCACAGTATGCAGCATCTCAGCCCGGAACGAGCGGAAGTATTAACCAAGGCAATAACAATCCACTTCACGGTAATACCTAAGTCATTAAGACATACCGTGACCTAATTGGATATCTTTAGCGATGATGCTAATGCCATTCATATGTTATAACATATGTGCAGGGTACACCTACAAGCAGTTCTTAGACTGCAAGCCCGTAAACTTTGATGGCACAGGAGGTGCTGTCGCCTTTGTTCGTTGGGCTGAGAAAACCGAATCTGTTCTACGCATGAGCAAGTGTGCGCTGGATCAGCAAGTCACCTATATCTCAGGGCTGTTTCTAGATGGAGCCCTATCCTGGTGGAATCTACAAGTACAGACACTAGGCGAAGCTGCTGCCTACGCGCTGACCTGGACCGAACTAAAGGAACTCATGCGCAAAAAGTACTGTTCCCGCGCAGAAATCCAGCGATTGGAGACCGAGTTCTGGCACTTGAAAATGGACGGTCCAAAGGTAGCAGAATACGTTCAAAGATTCCATGACTTATCTCAAGTGGTTCCTTACATGGTTACACTAGAGTACAAGCGAATCGAGCGCTTCATTTGGGGATTAGCTCCTCAAATCATAAGCATGGTGACCTCATCTAAGCCTGCAACCATTACTGAGGCGATTGATTTGAGCATAGCTCTCACTGAGGAAGCGATCCGCCTAAACAAGTTTGATGAGATCAAGACGAAGAAGACAGAGACTCATGTCGAGTCATCAGGAGGTAACAAACGGAATTCTCAAACTTCAAGCAGGGCGCTAGTGTGGCGGTTAAGAAAGGAGGATCAGACACACCAGCTCAGGTTACAGCTGGTAGAGGGAAGAAAGGAAAAGGGTATATGGGCGCCCAGCCCAAGTGTAACACCTGCCAGCGCCACCATTCTGGTCATTGCGGGTTAAAAGTATGCGAAGCATGTGGGAAACGTGGCCACTCAAAGGACACTTGTTGGGCTAGTGCTGGCCGGGGAGGCCAGGGAGGATTTGAGAATAGGAATAATAATCGTGGTGGTAATCGCCCACAAGGAAACTATGGAGGTAACGAGAATCGAGGCAACAATGCTAACCAAGCAGGCGCTGTGAATCGTAATCAGAGGAATGACCAAGCTGGTGGAAACGGGCAAAGACTTGGGTGTTTTCACTGCGGTGATATCGGGCATTTTAAGAAGAACTGCCCAGATTTAAACCAAGCCCGTGGAAGAGTGTTTCAACTCGAAGCTAGGGAAGCGCGCCAGGACCCCAATGTCGTTACTGGTACGTTCCCTGTGAACCAACGCTATGCATCCGTTTTATTTGATACTGGTGCCGATTATAGCTTCGTGTCGCTAGAATTTAAGAATATGCTTGGTCTAGCCGCTAATAAGTTAGATATTCCCTACTCGATCGAATTGGCCAATGGAAAGTTAGTAGAAGCCAATGAAGTTATTAGAGGTTGTGTGATCGAATTAGGAAAGCGTGAGTTCGCTCTAGATCTACTACCAGTCCAGTTGGGAAGCTTCGATGTGGTGGTAGGAATGGATTGGTTATCAGGCAACAAAGCAGAGATAGTTTGTCATGAGAAGGTTGTTCGTATCCCAATCGATGATGGTGAGACCATTGTTGTTCATGGAGAGAAGCGTGAGACGCCTTTGAGGATTATCAGCTGCTTAAAGGCAAGGAAGTGTTTGCAGAAAGGATGTGTTGCCTTCCTGGCACACATTGTGGATAAGAAGGCTGCTGAGCCAAGAATCGAAGACATCCCTGTCGTAAGGGAGTATCCAGAAGTCTTCCCAGAAGACTTGCCTGGACTGCCACCTCAGACACAAGTAGAGTTTCACATTGACTTAGTTCCAGGCGCCGCGCTTGTGGCTAAGGCACCCTATAGACTTGCTCCGTCTGAGATGCAAGAATTGTCGACGCAACTTCAAGAGTTGTTAGACAAGGGATTTATCCGACCAAGCTTCTCGCCTTGGGGAGCTCCAGTCCTGTTTGTCAAAAAGAAGGACGGTAGTTTCCGTATGTGCATCGACTACCGGGAGCTGAACAAGCTGACGATCAAGAATAGGTATCCTCTGCCAAGAATTGATGATCTGTTCGACCAACTTCAAGGTTCCAGCTTTTATTCAAAGATCGATCTTCGATCTGGATACCATCAGTTAAGGATACAAGAGGAAAGCATTCCGAAGACAGCCTTCAGAACTCGTTATGGACACTACGAGTTCCTCGTTATGCCAATTGGTTTGACAAACGCACCCGCGGTATTCATGGATCTAATGAATAGAGTTTGCAAGCCGTACTTGGATAAGTTCGTGATTGTATTCATCGATGACATTTTAATTTATTCAAAGACGAAGGCTGAACACGAGCAGCATCTTAGAGCCATTCTAGAGCTGCTGAAGAAGGAACAGCTGTATGCCAAATTCTCTAAGTGCGAGTTTTGGCTACGAGAGGTGCAATTCCTTGGGCACGTGGTAAATGGAGATGGAATCCACGTGGATCCCACCAAGATCGAGGTGATCAAGGATTGGGAAACGCCAAAGACGCCAACCGAGATTCGGCAATTCTTGGGTTTGGCTGGCTATTACCGAAGGTTCATTGAGGATTTTTCAAAAATCGCTCAACCTTTGACGCTCCTCACCCAGAAGGATAAGACGTTTGATTGGGGAATCAAACAGGAGGAAGCCTTCCAGATATTGAAGGATAAGCTATGCAACGCGCCTATCTTAGCTCTACCAGAAGGTACTGATGATTTTGTGGTATACTGCGACGCATCGCGCCAAGGATTGGGTTGCGTGTTGATGCAACGCCAGAAGGTTATTGCTTACGCATCGCGTCAGTTGAAAGTGCACGAAAAGAACTATACCACACACGATTTAGAGCTTGGCGCAGTGGTTTTTGCTTTAAAGATCTGGAGACACTACCTTTATGGTACAAAGTGTACAATCTTTACAGATCACAAGAGCCTACAGCATATATTCAACCAGAAGGAGTTGAATATGAGGCAAAGACGTTGGGTTGAATTGTTGAACGACTACGACTGCGAGATAAAGTACCATCCAGGGAAGGCGAACGTGGTCGCCGATGCCCTAAGTCGTAAAGAGAGAATCAAGCCCATAAGGGTTAGGGCTTTGGAAATGATTGTCCGAACCTATCTTTCCTTGCGCATTCGTGCCGCGCAGAAGGAAGCTCTCAAGGAAGGAAACCTCGAAGAAGAATATCTCCGTGGGATGGAGAAGCTTTTGGTACCAAACGTAGAAGGAACGTTATGTTTTGAGAAAAGGATTTGGGTTCCTCTGTGTGGTGATTTAAGGAAAGTTATTTTTGACGAAGCTCACAAGTCACGGTACTCTATCCACCCTGGATCGGATAAGATGTACCAGGATCTCAAAGATTATTATTGGTGGCCTAGGATGAAAGGCGATGTTGCTGTTTACGTGAGCAAATGTTTAACGTGCGCTAAGGTTAAAGCCGAATACCAGAAGCCTTCAGGACTTCTGCAACAGCCTGAAATTCCCAAGTGGAAATGGGAACAAATCTCCATGGATTTTATTACGAAGTTTCCAAGAACGCCAAGAGGCCACGATATGATTTGGGTGATAGTTGACCGCCTAACAAAGTCCGCATACTTTCTGCCAATCAAAGAGAAAGACAGTACTAGTAAACTTGCGGAAATTTACATGAGAGAGATTGTCGCACGCCATGGAGTACCTCTCTCGATCATCTCTGATAGAGACGGAAGGTTTGTGTCTAGGATATGGCAATCCTTCCAAGAAGCGTTTGGATCCCAATTGAATCTGAGCACTGTGTTTCATCCGCAAACTGACGGCCAGAGCGAGTGAACGATACAGACTTTGGAAGACATGCTGAGAGCGTGTGTTATGGATTTAGGCGGTAGCTGGGATAAGCATTTGCCTTTGGTCGAATTTTCATACAACAACAGCTACCACACCAGTATTGGTGTCGCGCCATTCGAAGCCCTTTACGGACGCAAGTGCCGATCACCTCTATGTTGGGCTGACGCAGGTGATAATAGGCAACTCGCTGGTCCCGAGATCGTCCAAGAGACGACAGACAAGATCGCGCAGATTCTTAAACACATCGAAGCAGCTCGCCACAGACAGAAGGCCTATGCGGATCCAAACCGGAAACATGTGGATTTCCAAGTTGGAGAAATGGTTTTATTGAAGGTATCACCCTGGAAGGGGGTGGCACGCTTTGGGAAGCGTGGGAAGTTAAATCCGCGCTACATTGGTCCCTTCAGGATTCTGGAAAGGATAGGACTAGTAGCATACAAGTTGGACCTACCTGCTGAACTGAATGGTGTTCACGATACATTTCATGTATCCAATCTAAAGAAAAGTCCAACTCAAGTTGACGTTACCATTCCCATCGACGAGATTCATGTTGACGACACGCTCCACTTCGTTGAAGAACCTGTTGAGGTCACAGATTGGAAAGTGAACAAGACCCGCCGGAGCAGTGTCAAACTCGTCAAAGTTCGTTGGAATGCCAGACACGGTCCTGAATTCACCTGGGAACGTGAGGACCGGATGAAAGAGAAATACCCCCACCTTTTTCCTAAGAACTCTGCATCTAGTAACAGAACTTAAATTTCGGGACGAAATTTATTTAACGGGGGGAGAATGTGACAACCCGCACTAAACCAGGTATCCGTACGACTTAATTAATGATTAATTACTGCTTAATTACTGTGCTTGATTGAACTAGCTGATGAACTACTACTTGATATCTGATACATGTACTTACTTGCATCATACTTTGCTTATCGTCACTACATTATCTACATGCTAAACCCTAGTGACAAACATGATGCACAAAAAGCACAGTAGCACTATCACGGATAACCTACTGAACATGCTGATAAAGCCAGCATCAGGCAAACACTGCCTCTAAGGCCTGTAAGAGCCTGAGATGTTTTGCTACACTAGCAGTGAGTGTAGGGATATAAGGGTTGTGGAACTGCGTCTCTAGGAATAAGTTACAATGACTGGATGTGCCTAAAACGTACTCTAAGCACAAAACACAGCACTTTGATAAATAATCCAGCTTCTAGCTGACTAGTAAAGTGCCAAAACATGGGGAAAATAACACTAGACACTTTCTAAAGTGTCAGGAAAACAAATTGTGTCACTAAAATAATATAACGACACTTTAAAGCTTTATTAAGCGCTTTAACGGATTACTATCCAACCGAACAACCGGACTATACCCGGAACATGAAAATATTGTTATTTTCACTATTTATATTTTTCTGAGCCAGTTAGGGTCCCTGATTACCCTAACACCCGCCATAACGCATAACACACAAGTAACCAAGTTAATTACTTAACTTACCCTAACTACTTAACTAATGGCTAGTTAAAATCGAACCAAGGGACCCCCCCCCCCAACCGAATCGGTCACCTAAGGGACACCCCCATGTACTTGTTGATTTGCTAAATCTTCTATGCTTAGTATCTAGCCTACATAATTACCATTGGTTAATATACACTAACTTTGTCTATAAGTTAACACTTCAACATTAGAGATCATTATCACAACACAACACCACAACAAACTCTCTCCCTCTTGCTCTACCATTCTCGGCCGAACACCCCTCTTACATCCATCATACTTTCGGTTCTTGATCATCACATTCCATCATCATACAAGTGTTAGAATCATTTTTGACATGTTTTCCAAACATAAATTTCGCCATGACTTTATTTACTAAATATTCGGAGGTGGGATTTTCACAAAGTTTAACGTGATAAATATATATATTTTTCACACACTGTTTATGATTATTTTGTGAAATACATAAATATTATTTTTAGAGTAAAAATAATATTTACGAACGTTAACGAATCCAAAATAATACGAACGCTTTCACCATAAGCATATAAGTTACACCGGTAAGTATTTTACCACTCGATTGTTAAAACGTAACTTACGCACTTACAGAAATATTTATGAACGCGTATTTTAACATCGTCTTATTGGAGAAAAATTATGTGAAATGAAAATATAATATTTTTGAGAAAAATACTTATATTTTGGAATTGGAAAGGTATATATATTAAGTGAGACTTAATGATATAATTTGAACGCACATGTATTGAATCCCCCATCCTTGGGAAGGAGATTAACTACCAAGTATATACAGAACGTAAACACGAAATAGTTGTCTAACTATTTCCCAAAGACTTAAAACTATAAAGCTAAGGCACGGCCGTCCGTCTAATAGAATTAGCACTTGTAGGTCGTCGCGCAGCTTTCTGATTTGGAGATACTTGGTAGAGACGCTTCACTGTGAGTTCATGTCCCCCTTTTCTCTAACTGTTTTCAGTTTTCTTAACTGCGGGGGTGAAATACATGTTACTTTGTTTACAAGTACTATTATACACGGTATGTTAACGTAAGGAGGTTTACTACTTAGATCATGTGAATGGGTAGGCAGAACACCGAGGGACAGTAGCGGTAGATCTATCTGGGTGTAGCGAGCCCAACTCTAGGCCCAACAGAACGGACCTCTAAGAGGACCAACAGAACGGACCTTGAGTGACTTTGTGCCCGACGCATAAATCGGCTAGGTTGAGTCTTCCTACTTACGTTTCACAACATGCTAATGGCCTTGCAAACCATTGGTGATCTCTTTTCCTTACACTGCTACATACCAGGGAACTTTTATACTTACAAGTGTTTTACATACTCACTTGCACATGAACTCGCTCAACATTATTGTTGATTTTTCAACTTACATGTATTTCAGGAAATTAACAGGATCTGGCACGGTATGACGTGTTTTCCCGCTGCATATTGGGTTCCAAGGTCATCCCAGTTTAGGAAATGTGACTATTTCCTGGACAAGTCACAAATCTTAAACTGCGTTTATCTCATGTTGATGTTTAAGACAATGTTTTATGTTATAATGTTGTAAGTTTTTAAGACAATGGTATGTTACTCTGGTTTTAAAACTAAATTAAACGGATGATCTTGCATGATTTTATTTCATATAGCTTTGTTATGATTAAGCTATGGTATTAAGAAGTCACACCAAAATTAACCACGCTTCCGCAAAGCCAGGGTGTGACACGACTGTTGTTGCTGGCGTTGATTCTGTTGATCTTGCGGTTGCTGACGATTCTGGTTTGCTGGGTATAAACTTCTGCAATCCTTTGCTGCGTGGCCTGGCTTGTTGCACCGATGACAGTTACCCCTGGTGCATGGCCCACTGTGATGTAGGTTACAGCGATTACACTTAGGGTGATTCCCCTTGTACCCACTACGGCTTTGGCTGCCAGATGATTGCTGACTAGGACTCCTATAGTCGTCAGTCCTTCTCTGCTGAGACTGAGATTGCACAGAAGTTGAACCTTTGCTCGAAGCCCCATCCCATTTTCTCTTGTTGTCACTAGGAGCATCTGAAGTAGTTGTAGCACTTATACGCTTTGGTAACCTGTTCTGCTCCACCGCCTGATCAGTGAGACGGTGAGCCAACTGAACAACCTGCTGGATGGTGGCGAGGTTCGCTGAAGTCACATGACTTTGGATTTCTGGCACTAAGCCCTTGAGAAAAAGTTCAATACGCTTGATTGGAGGGTCCACCATAGTAGGACACAATAATGCAAGCTCATTCGAACTCTTAGTATACGCCTCAATTTCTGACCCCGTCATCTTGAGGTGGTAGAACTCGTTTTCCAACTTATGAATGTCGTCACGACTGCAGTATTCTTCCTTGATCATCTCTTTAAAATTGTTCCATGGGGTGGCGTTTGCAGCAACCAACCCCAGCATTTGGACTTGAGCATTCCACCATGTGAGGGCTAAACCCTCAAGAGTGCCGGTAGCATATTTTACCCTGCGTGCCTCAGGGCATTCACACATTTCGAACACAGACTCTAGTTTCTCAAACCAGTGGAGGAGGCCTACTGCTCCTTCAGTGCCACTAAAAGTAGTGGGTCGGTAGTCCATAAAAGTTTTGAAGGTGCAAACAGGTGGCTGAGCATGTTGACCTGTTGTGGGTATAAGAAAGGACAAGGTTTAACACAAGGATAGATTCACGAGAGTAGGATCTAAAGATCCTAGAATGAGTTTTAAACTGCAGGGTATACCTCCTGCTTGTGCGGCTGCAAGTGCCACAGCAACCTGTTCGTTAATCAGAGCCGTCAACTGGGCTTGTGTCATGTTAATGCGTCCAGACATGATCTTCATATCAAAAGAAGCATGTGTGAGAGGGGTTCACGAAAGTGCGATGACAGAGGAGAGTAAGCACACTCGTGTTCAAGCAACAGTAGCTATACTAACTAAGCATATCATGAGCAAAGTTCTACATAATCTAGCAAGTAGGCAATGTAAGCATAAATTATATCACCTAGAATGTCGAGCCTTGCACTTGGAGTGAAGCGTCGTTGTGGATCGTAGAGCACTGTACAGGTTATAGTCTGGTTTTAACAAAAAAACGTTTTTCCTTTATTAAAACCAAGTTCTCTATAACCAATGGCTCTTGTCACACCCCCAAAATCCACCTGCGGAGTATCACCGCTTGGGAGCGTGACTGACCAGGATCAAGCCACCAACCATATAGAACAATGTATAAAGTAAAAGTAATTGCAATTTAATCAAACCAATCCATATGAGAGGTGTTCCAAAACATAAATATGTTATCACTGTTTAGCGGAAGCGCATGAATAAAACCCAACAAAATAAAGTATGAAATGTCATAAAGTGTTTAACGTAACAATCACGATCCAAGTCCACAACGACCAGCTCCTCCCTGTGCAAGCTCCATGTATCTAAAGACCTGCAAGGCATGTAACAGAGGATCAACAACTAGTTGAGCGAGTTCACAGAATGTAAATGCGTGATAGTAAGTTCGTATGTAACATGTGGCTCTACTGGGCCGATAGTACGTTCTATTGGTGGGGGCTTCCCATGTTATATATCCCCTAGACTATTCGTAATCATAAGTATCCTTCCCAATCCGAGGATAGTAGTATGTATAGGTTTACGCAGGTTTTATGTAAGTGCCCTTCCCAACCGAGGACAGTACGTAGCGAGTACGTAGGTTTAGCGCTGGCGTCCTTCCCAATCCGAGGACGGTAGTACGTAGGTTTAGCACTGGCGTCCTTCCCAATCCGAGGACGGTAGTACGTAGGTTTTACGTAGGTTTAGTGCTGGTGTCCTTCCCAATCCGAGGACAGTACGTAGGCTTTGCGTAGAATTTGGCACAGGCATCCTTCCCAATCCGAGGACCGTGGTAAATAGTCTAGTGTTAATGTAAGTGCAGATAATCATTCATTCCCATTCCCAACCCAACCGGGGAATCCCATGCCTTGGTAAGAGTGTGAACTCACCTTGGTTTGCTCGGTATGCTAAGTATGTGCTCAAGGTAAATCAATCACGTCCTAAAGTATGTACGTATGTGAAATCAGTTTGTGTTCAAGTTGTGCACGTAAAAACATGTAATCACGTAATCACAATCATATACATGATGGCTACACTTAACAGCAGTTGAATATTCCAGTTAACACTTAACAGAATTAACTCAGTTTACTGCACAGTTCGGCGAAACACATATATGGCGAAACACATAAGTTGGCGAAAACACACCTAGTGGCGAAACACATATAGTGACGAAACACATATAGTGACGAAACACACTCTGTTTCGTCGTGGCTTTGCTTGGCGAAACAGGATTCTAATTCGTCGACGACTCTTGGCGAAACACATTCTGTTTCGCCGAGATTCCTGTTTCGTCGAATGTCTGATTCGTAGACACCGTTACAGCAGTTACGAAATACACAGAAACCCTAATCATAATAGCAGCCGACATCAATATTATCAATCATGCAGTAAACATTCAACACAGAATCATAGTAACCTCATCATAGTATAATCATCGGATCACTTTAACGTCTAGCATGAACCCTAGTTTACGTATACAACATATCGATTATAACATCACATCATCAAACCCTATCAAGATGCTAACTTGCATTCAGAATCATATCATAATAACAACATCCAGAACCGAATATTCGATCATGTTAGGTTTCGCATATAGTTACGTATCCGATTAATCATGCATATCAAAATCTATATCATCATCATCATAACAAGAACCCTAATATTTAACATGTGTCAGTTACAATTATACATCAACATAGCAGAATCACATGGCACAGAAACACATACATGGATGAGAGATCAATCAAGACACATAGGATTACTAACCGAGATGATGGTTTTGATCGCACAAGAGTTTCTAGTGGGTTCTAGCTTGCCGTCACAGTAAGAGAGCTCTAGGGTTTCGGTTGTGTTGATAGAAAGTGAAATATGATGATGTTTTACGTAAATAAACTCAGAATAACGTTTTGGGCCCAAACTGGGCTTCGTGAATCTGGGCCGGCGAAACAGACTTCTGTTTCGTCGGAGTGTTCATGGCGAAACAGCCTGTTTCGTCGGAATGGGCTATGGCGAAACAGCCTTGTGTTTCGTCGGGTTCTTAACAGTTTAAGTTCTACAGACAGTACACATGTTATACAATTACACATAACCATGCAAACACACTAGGTTTTATCATAACACATCCATATAGTCAAAGTCAACGTGCATTAAATGCGAATAAAGAATGTCGGAAATTCGAGTTGTCACATTATCCCCAACTTGAAAGAAATTTCGTCCCGAAATTTAGCATGCGGTTACTGAGGAAAGCTAATGGTGTGACGTTGTTTACCTGAATTGTATCGCGGCTCCCCGAGCATGTTTGCGAAGATTACTGGTTTTCTCGGGGTGTCACATTATCCCCCCGTTGATTTGGAATTTCGTCCCGAAATTTTGCATTGGTAGCTTCAGCCTCAGTAGTAGTTGCATTGGTTCCGAATAACTGGGGATATTTGAGTTCCATTTGATCTTCGCGCTCCCAGGTGAACTCTGGGCCGCGGAGGGAGTTCCAACGAACTCGTACAAGAGGGATTCTCGTGTTCTTGAGGACCTTAACATCCCGGTCAGTGATTTCAACAGGTTCCTCGACGAAGTTCAACCGTTCGTCGATAGTGAGTTCCTTCAAGGGAACTACGTGGGTCTCATCTGACGTACATTTCTTCAGATTCGACACGTGAAAGACATTGTGAACTGCACTGAGTTCAGGTGGTAAGTTCAATCTGTAGGCCACTTTGCCTATCTTCTCAATAACTTCGAAAGGTCCGACGTATCGTGGATTAAGTTTGCCGCGTTTGCCAAAACGAACCACACCCTTCCAGGGTGAAACTTTAAGTAGCGCTCGATCCCCAACCTGGAATTCGAGTAGTTTCCTGTCTTTATCAGCGTATACTTTCTGACGGTCCCGAGCTGCCGCCATGCGTTGTCGTATTTGAGCAATCTTTTCAGTAGTATCAACTACCATTTCTGGACCTGTGATTTGACTTTCTCCCACCTCTGCCCAACAGAGAGGTGACCGGCACTTACACCCGTACAGTGCCTCGAATGGTGCAGCTTTAATGCTGGTGTGGTAGCTGTTATTGTATGAAAATTCCATGAGTGGCAAATGTTTCTCCCAACCATTGCCAAAATCAATTACGCACGCCCGAAGCATGTCTTCTAAAGTTTGAATAGTGCGCTCAGACTGCCCATCGGTCTGAGGATGATACGCCGTGCTCATGTCTAAACGAGAGCCAAAAGATTTGTGCATTGCTTGCCACAGCTCTGAAGTAAAACGTGCGTCCCGATCAGAAATGATGGAGGTGGGCACTCCGTGCCTCGAGACCACTTCTTTTAAGTAGATGTCTGCTAATGTAGAGAACTTGTCTGTTTCTTTGATGGCCAAGAAGTGAGCAGACTTTGTGAGTCGATCCACGATCACCCAAATAGTATCATTTCCGCGCTGAGATCTAGGTAGGCCAGTGACAAAATCCATGGAAATTTGCTCCCATTTCCATTGTGGTATCTCAGGTTGTTGTAGTGGTCCTGACGGTTTCTGATATTCTGCCTTGACTCTCGCACAAGTCAAGCATTTACTAACGTATGTGGCTATGTGGGCCTTCATGCTAGGCCACCAATATGTAGTTTTGATGTCGTGGTACATTTTATCCGAACCAGGATGTACCGAGTAGCGAGACTTGTGAGCTTCATCCATTACTAGCTCGCGTAAGTTGCCATACAGTGGCACCCAAATGCGTCCTGTTACGTAATAAGCGCCGTCTGCCCTTTGTTCTAATCGTTGCCTTGAGCCGCGTAGGGCTTCAGCCCTGACGTTGTCTGGTTTCAATGCTTCTATCTGAGCATCTCGTATCTGGGAAGGAAGACTAGACTGTATGGTCAGTTGTAAAGCTCGCACGCGCTTAGGCGCAGTGTCCTTTCGACTGAGGGCGTCAGCCACAACATTGGCTTTGCCTGGGTGGTACCTGATTGAGCATTCGTAGTCGTTTAGCAGTTCGACCCATCGTCGTTGTCGCATATTCAGCTCTTTCTGTTTGAAGATATGTTTGAGGCTTCTGTGATCAGTGTAGATTGCGCATTTGGTACCGTACAAATAGTGTCGCCATATCTTAAGTGCAAAAACAACCGCTCCCAGCTCTAAATCATGCGTAGTGTAGTTTCGTTCGTGAATCTTAAGCTGGCGCGAAGCATAAGCAATAACTTTATCCCTCTGCATCAATACACATCCAAGACCTTGGATGGATGCGTCGCAGTAGACTACAAAATCATCCGTGCCTTCAGGCAATGAGAGGATAGGTGCGCTACAGAGTCTATCCTTTAAGTGTTGGAACGCTGTTTCCTGTGCATTACCCCAACGGTAAACAACACCTTTCTGCGTCAGTAGTGTAAGCGGCTGAGAAATCTTTGAGAAGTCTTTGATGAAACGTCTGTAATAACCCGCCAAACCTAAGAATTGACGTATTTCCGTTGGTGTACGAGGCGCAGGCCAGTTCTTGATCGAATCTACCTTGGATGGATCTACATGAATCCCATCCTTGTTCACCACGTGGCCTAAAAAGTGGACTTCACGAAGCCAGAAGTCACATTTAGAAAAGTTAGCGTATAGCTGTTCCGTTCGTAGAAGTTCCAGTATAAGTCGTAAGTGCTGCTCGTGTTCCTCCTGACTCTTCGAATAAATCAGGATGTCGTCGATGAAAACAATGACGAACTTGTCGAGATAGGGTTTGCACACCCTGTTCATGAGATCCATAAATACGGCAGGCGCGTTCGTTAGCCCGAATGGCATGACCATAAACTCGTAGTGGCCGTAGCGAGTTCTAAATGCTGTTTTAGAGACGTCCTCATCCCGGACTCTCAGCTGATGGTACCCTGACCTTAAGTCTATCTTGGAGTAGTAGCTCGACCCTTGCAGCTGATCGAATAAATCATCTATGCGCGGAAGAGGGTAACGATTCTTGATCGTCACCTTGTTGAGTTCACGGTAGTCTATACACATCCTGAACGTACCGTCTTTCTTCTTTACGAATAACACTGGGGCTCCCCAAGGCGAAGAGCTAGGACGTATAAAACCCTTTTCCAAGAGTTCTTGTAGCTGCTTTGACAGTTCTTCTAATTCAGTTGGAGCTAGACGATAAGGCGCTCGAGCTATGGGTGCTGCTCCTGGAGCGAGCTCGATCTGAAATTCAACTTGGCGATGAGGCGGTAACCCAGGTAATTCCTCAGGGAACACTTGAGGAAAGTCACGTACTACAGGAATATCTTCAATCCTTCTTTCTTTCTTCGAGGTATCTGTAACGAGAGCTAAAACAGCTGTGTGGCCCTTTCGTAAACACTTCTGAGCCTTCAAAAAGGAGATGATGCCACTCACGACACCACTCTTGTCGCCTTGAACTTCGAGAGGTTCCAAGCCCGAACGAGGAATACGAATAACCTTTTCTTTGCATAAAATCTCCGCTTGTTGTTGAGATAACCAATCCATACCGATGACGACGTCAAAGCTACCCAAGGTTATAGGAATGAGATCGATGGAGAAAGTCTGACCAGCGAGGATAAGATTACACCCTTTAACTATGTGTGTGGCTTCTAAACTTTTACCGTTAGCTAACTCTACGACATGTTTGGTGTTTAGAAGAGTTGGGGCACGTTTCAACATTTCACTAGCTTTTAAAGACATGTAACTAGTATCCGCACCAGAATCAAATAGTACAGTAACATAAAAGTCGTCAAGAAGAAACTTACCCATAACCACGTTGGGATCATTCCTGGCATCACCCTGACCGATCACAAACATACGGCCTCTAGCACCATTGTTGTTATTGTCCCCACCGTTGTTGTTGTTCCCATTGCCCTGGTTGTTGTTGTTGTTCTGGTTTCGGTTTAGCTGAGGGCAGTGTCTTTTGAAGTGACCTTCGGCGCCACACTGAAAACATCCTTTGTTGCCCTGTTGCTGATTCTGCCGTGCTTGCTGCTGCGGCTGATTCTGGTTTACAGGCTGTGGGCTCCTACAATCCTTGGCCTCATGGCCCGTCCTGAAACACCTTTGACAACGACCCCTGTTACACTGGCCATTGTGGTGCTTGTTGCAGATGTTGCACTTTGGGAGGTTCCCTCGATAACCACCCTGCTTGTGACTGCCCGAAGAGTGCTGACTAGGGCTCTGGTAGTTGTCAGTCTTTCGTTGCTGAACTTGGGGCTGAACTGAAGCTGATCCCTTGCTGGAGTCCCCCTCCCATTTTCGCTTGCTGTCACTGGGAGTAGCAGGAGTAACCGAAGTAGTAGCTGTAGGGGTAGCGTTGATGCGTTTAGGCAACCTGTTTTGCTCCACCGCCTGATCAGTGAGACGGTGAGCCAGCTGAACAACCTGCTGGTAAGTGGCATGATTTGCTGAAGTCACATGACTCTGGATCTCTGGCACCAGACCCTTAAGATAAAGTTCAATACGCTTGTCCACCAGAGTAGGACACAGTAATGCAAGCTCATTCGATCTCTTTGTATACGCCTCAATTTCCGACCCTGTCATCTTGAGGTTGAAAAACTCGACCTCCAGCTTATGGATATCATCTCGACTGCAGTATTCTTCCTTGATCATCTCTTTGAAATTGTTCCATGGGGTGGCGTTAGCAGCAACCAACCCCAGTATTTGGACTTGAGCTTTCCACCATGTGAGGGCTAAACCCTCGAGGGTACCGGTAGCATATTTCACCCTGCGTGCGTCAGGGCATTCACCCATCTCAAACACAGACTCTATCTTTTCAAACCAGTGAAGGAGACCTACGGCTCCTTCAGTGCCGCTGAAAGTGGATGGACGACAGTCCATGAAAGTCTTGAAAGTGCAAACAGGTGCTTGACCTTTTGTGTAAAAGAATTAGGACAAGTTTAAACACGAGAGTTGATTTAGGAATGTAGGATCTAAGGATCCTAGTGTGAGTTGTAACTGCAGGGTATACCTCCTGCTTGTGCGGCTGCAACTGCCGCGGCAACTCGTTCGTTAATGAGGGCCGTCAACTGGTCCTGAGTCATGTTGATACGTCCAGACATGATCTTCATAGGAAAGATAACGTATGTGAGATAGGTTCGCGAATAGTGCGATGACAGAAGAGAGTGAGCACACAAGTGTTCTCATGCAACAACAAATAGTGAGCAATGTAATCTAAGCATACCACGAGCAAAGTTCTATGTAATTCTAGTATGTAGGCAATAAACATAAACCTTATTACCTAGGATGTCGAGTCTTGCACGTGGAGCGAAGCGTCGTTGTGGATCGTTGAGAGCACTGTTCTGGTTATAGTCTGGTTTTAATAAAATCGTTTTCCCCGTATTAAAACCGAGTTCTCTATAACCAATGGCTCTGATACCAATCTGTCACACCCCAAAATCCACCTGCGGAGAATCTGTCACACCCCCAAAATCCACCTGCGGAGTATCACCGCTTGGGAGCGTGACTGACCAGGATCAAGCCACCAACCATATAGAACAATGTATAAAGTAAAAGTAATTGCAATTTAATCAAACCAATCCATATGAGAGGTGTTCCAAAACATAAATATGTTATCACTGTTTAGCGGAAGCGCATGAATAAAACCCAACAAAATAAAGTATGAAATGTCATAAAGTGTTTAACGTAACAATCACGATCCAAGTCCACAACGACCAGCTCCTCCCTGTGCAAGCTCCATGTATCTAAAGACCTGCAAGGCATGTAACAGAGGATCAACAACTAGTTGAGCGAGTTCACAGAATGTAAATGCGTGATAGTAAGTTCGTATGTAACATGTGGCTCTACTGGGCCGATAGTACGTTCTATTGGTGGGGGCTTCCCATGTTATATATCCCCTAGACTATTCGTAATCATAAGTATCCTTCCCAATCCGAGGATAGTAGTATGTATAGGTTTACGCAGGTTTTATGTAAGTGCCATTCCCAACCGAGGACAGTACGTAGCGAGTACGTAGGTTTAGCGCTGGCGTCCTTCCCAATCCGAGGACGGTAGTACGTAGGTTTAGCACTGGCGTCCTTCCCAATCCGAGGACGGTAGTACGTAGGTTTTACGTAGGTTTAGTGCTGGTGTCCTTCCCAATCCGAGGACAGTACGTAGGCTTTGCGTAGAATTTGGCACAGGCATCCTTCCCAATCCGAGGACCGTGGTAAATAGTCTAGTGTTAATGTAAGTGCAGATAATCATTCATTCCCATTCCCAACCCAACCGGGGAATCCCATGCCTTGGTAAGAGTGTGAACTCACCTTGGTTTGCTCGGTATGCTAAGTATGTGCTCAAGGTAAATCAATCACGTCCTAAAGTATGTACGTATGTGAAATCAGTTTGTGTTCAAGTTGTGCACGTAAAAACATGTAATCACGTAATCACAATCATATACATGATGGCTACACTTAACAGCAGTTGAATATTCCAGTTAACACTTAACAGAATTAACTCAGTTTACTGCACAGTTCGGCGAAACACATATATGGCGAAACACATAAGTTGGCGAAAACACACCTAGTGGCGAAACACATATAGTGACGAAACACATATAGTGACGAAACACACTCTGTTTCGTCGTGGCTTTGCTTGGCGAAACAGGATTCTAATTCGTCGACGACTCTTGGCGAAACACATTCTGTTTCGCCGAGATTCCTGTTTCGTCGAATGTCTGATTCGTAGACACCGTTACAGCAGTTACGAAATACACAGAAACCCTAATCATAATAGCAGCCGACATCAATATTATCAATCATGCAGTAAACATTCAACACAGAATCATAGTAACCTCATCATAGTATAATCATCGGATCACTTTAACGTCTAGCATGAACCCTAGTTTACGTATACAACATATCGATTATAACATCACATCATCAAACCCTATCAAGATGCTAACTTGCATTCAGAATCATATCATAATAACAACATCCAGAACCGAATATTCGATCATGTTAGGTTTCGCATATAGTTACGTATCCGATTAATCATGCATATCAAAATCTATATCATCATCATCATAACAAGAACCCTAATATTTAACATGTGTCAGTTACAATTATACATCAACATAGCAGAATCACATGGCACAGAAACACATACATGGATGAGAGATCAATCAAGACACATAGGATTACTAACCGAGATGATGGTTTTGATCGCACAAGAGTTTCTAGTGGGTTCTAGCTTGCCGTCACAGTAAGAGAGCTCTAGGGTTTCGGTTGTGTTGATAGAAAGTGAAATATGATGATGTTTTACGTAAATAAACTCAGAATAACGTTTTGGGCCCAAACTGGGCTTCGTGAATCTGGGCCGGCGAAACAGACTTCTGTTTCGTCGGAGTGTTCATGGCGAAACAGCCTGTTTCGTCGGAATGGGCTATGGCGAAACAGCCTTGTGTTTCGTCGGGTTCTTAACAGTTTAAGTTCTACAGACAGTACACATGTTATACAATTACACATAACCATGCAAACACACTAGGTTTTATCATAACACATCCATATAGTCAAAGTCAACGTGCATTAAATGCGAATAAAGAATGTCGGAAATTCGAGTTGTCACAGCTCTGATACCAATCTGTCACACCCCCAAAATCCACATGCGGAGTATCACCGCTTGGAGGCGTGACTGACCAGGATCAAACCACTAATCATATTGAACAAGCAAGTAATTAAAAGTAAAAGTCCAACCAACATAATTAGTGTGCAAAACAACCATAGTTTAAGTTACGAGCGGAAGAAAAAATGTTTAAAAACCCAAATCGTAAGTTTAAATATCCAAGGTTTAACATGGCACACAGCTGTCCATGTCCCACAACGACTCTCCCTTGTGCAAGCTCCAGCTAAGTACCTATAGACCTGCAAAGCATGTAGTAACGAGTCAACAACAAGTTGAGTGAGTTCACGGTTGGGTGTTCATTTTAGGTTGTTTCGAAAACAGTTCCTTTAGCTGGCATCCCTGCCGTGGGGGTTACCCCATAGTTGAAAACGTGATTTGCTTAACCCTTTGTTTAACCCATTTACTCTGGCAATCCAGCCGTGGGGGATACCCCATGATAGTTATCTGGCATTTCGGCCGTGGGGGCTACCCCTTGTATACACTAGACTCGTTACCATATCGACTACTGACTGAAGTCATGTTTAAGTGCCCTGAAACTGTCAATGTCTATCAGCATTGACGTGCCCCAGATCCATTAGTTCACGCCCGTCCTCTGCGGCACGGTGTGAGGCTTGTCAGACCTAAATAGCGCTATCTAACTAATGACCCGCTCGCCATTGGCCCGGCGATTAAGTCGATATAAAAAGGAGGGACTTCGTGATAGAGTTTTGGTCTAGTAAAGTTATCTGTCCGTGAGGACGAGGAATTACATTCCTGAACCAATACTGTCCTACCCAAGAAAGGACGAGGAATCCATATTCCTTAACCCCATTCCCAACCCCTGGGAATCCCATGCTTTGTAGAGTGTGAACTCACCTTGGTTTGCTCGGCAGATTACACAGATAGGTCAAGCCTAGCAGCTAGTGGTCAACCACGTCCTAACATGGTTATCAATACAAGTCAGGTTTTTGGTTTCACGTAGTGCATACAAACATCAAATAGATAGCACATAAGAAGCACATACGGATCATGGTAACACGCATCGTCATGTTTAACAGATATAACATAATCAAGATTGGGCTCGCACAAGCTTAGTGGCCTTGTGCGAGTCGTCCGTCAAAGCCCACTAATACCCGGCCCGATATTAAATAACCGGCCCAACATATACATAGATACGGTCCAAATAACAACAACAAACAATCTTGTGCGATCCGAATGAGCTTGTACGATTGAAGCTAGTCCCGCCCAACAAGTAGGCCCGATCCAACACATATAAACCTACGGTCCATTAACAACAAAGAACAACTATCTTGTGCGACTCAGGTACCCTTGTGCGACTGGATATATCTTGTGCGATAGACAAGACTTGTGAGACTGACAAGACTTGTGCGATTAAACCTCTTGTACGACCAATATGTCTTGTGCGATTAGTTCTATTAATCGGATATTATGGAAATCAATTATCCAGCTAATATCTTGCAACCAATTACAAGTTTCCTTTTATTTTACCAATCAACAACTTAAGCAGTTTTTATATAACTACTATTCGATCAAACAAGGTTATTTAGCATTTAATTTATATGAACCCTAAATAATACATGACCATTACATGAACAATAATTTATCACATCATCACATTCAATCAGATTTACATGATCATACAATAGATTATAAACATCATCATGCAACCAAATCCTAGAATAAGACATGATAATCGATTAATATCATCAATCCAAAGCATATACATAACAGCCAATTTAACTAGTATGCGGTTCCAAATCATGATCATACAAATCATCCTAACATAACATCAAACCTTTCGGATCTAACATGCATATGACCGATTACATATATTCATGATCCATCATATATTATTCAAGCCAATCATAACAATACATCATCAATCATGTCAAGCATATGTAGCATAACGTCATACAATCATAAAACAATAGTTACATATTAACCGAATAGAGGAAGAGCAAAGATTGATCTGAACAAGAGAATGATCTTCGATGGAGAGAGAGTTTGGCAGCCTTCGGTTTCGTGAGGGAGAGAGAGAGAAGAGCTAGGGTTTGTAGGTTTGTTGTGAGATTGCAAGTAATGAGAAAACAATTCCCTAAAGGTGTGTGTAAGCGAATAAGAGGAGTGGGCCGAACCCAACCTTGGGCTGCCCTTGGATCGAATATAAGGAGTGTAGCCCAAATGGGCTTGTGCGAGTGGGTTGTGTTGTGCGTTTACATAATTCATACTATAACATATAACAAAAAGTCACATATAATCTCATTAATTCAACATACCAAATAATTACACCAAGTTCAAATACGTTACATCAAGTACGTAGATAAGTTCGGAAATATGAGTTGTCACAATCCTGAACGAGCAGCATCACCTCATGCGGATGCCAAGATAATTAACTTCATTTCAGGAGGATCCGACATTTGCGGGATATCATATTCTGCGACGAAAAGGCACGCGAAGGAGGCCAAGGCAGAGAGGGGAGATAAGCCAACCAGGATGTCAACCCTCACGACTGATAAAGTGATCACGTTCGATTGTAATGACAGGGATATTGTCCATGATCCTCACCATGATGCTTTGGTAATAACGTTATATGTTGCTAACCATTTTGTGCGCAGGATACTGGTGGATAATGCCAGCTTCGTCAACATAATTCAGCTGGATACATTGAAGAGGATGAATGTATCCCCGATGGATATTACTTCGAAATCCACTGTGCTTGTTGGGTTCAGTGGAGAAGCCAGGAATACCGTGGGAGAGATAAAGTTGCATGTGTATGTTGAAGGGGTCAACTCAATGCAGCGCTTTTGTGTCATGGACTCCTTATCCTGCTATAATATTATATTGGGTAGGCTTTGGATCCATGATATGAAAGTTGTGCCATCAACCTATCATCATTGCATCAAGATCCCTACCCCTTGGGGAGTAGTCAAAGTGGAAAGTGATCAGCAGGAAGCAAAGGAGTGTTATTCTTCTTCGATGAAATCCTCAACAAAGCCCAATACAACTAGCAATTAAAGATGCGAGCCCAAGATATTGTGGAGGCTTCAGAGTAGGATGTGAAGAAAATTATCCTGGATCAGGATAATCCAGATATCTCGGTGCTCGTAGGAACCAATATCCCTCAGGATATTGAAAATCGATTAACTAACTTTTTGAAATGCAGGATGTCAACATTTGCGTGGAAACACGAGGATATGACAGGTATTTCCAAGGATACTATAACTCATAAGCTCGGAATTGATAGGTCTTTCAATCCTGTCCAACAGAAACGAAGGAAGTTTGCTCCAGAGCGGAACACAATCAATCAGGAAGAAGTTGAAAGTTTATTAAAGAGCAAGATGATTAGGGATGTGAAATTTCCCAAATGGCTAGCAAATGTAGTGGTGGTGCAAAAGAAAAATGGGAAATGGAGAGTCTGTGTAGATTACACGGACTTGAACAAAGCTTGTCCCAAAGACCCATTTCCCCTACCTCATATTGATTTAATGGTGGATGCTACTTCCTGCCACGAGATGTTAACCTTCATGGATGCCTCCTCGGGATTCCAGCAGATCCAAATGGAACCCTCGGATCAGGAGGATACTGCTTTCATGACACCGACAGGTATATATTGTTATACTGCTATGCCTTTTGGTTTAAAAAATGCAGGTGCAACATACCAAAGATTGGTGAACATGATGTTTTAAGACAAGCTGTGTTATGGGTCATTTTCTGCTCATATATCCCGATTAATATTCTGACTCTGTTTGTTTTATTGTGACCAGGATACCGGATCAGGATATTGGTAACCTCTTGGAAAGATATCCTGGTAATAACTAATTAACCCACGTGCAGATTAGAAGGTGCAAGTCTCCAACGTTCAAGTGGACTTCTTCTCCTCAAGACTCGGGCAAATCAGTTGGGTTATAGACGTTGAAGCCGGAAGACGTGGACTACAACGTTCACCTGAGGAATATTCGTTGAATCCCGTAATAGTAGGCTAGTTTGTTAGTTTATTTTACTATAAATGGATTGATCGGATCAGATAGAAACACACACAATCTTTCGCACACTCTTTCTCTCTTGTTGCAAACAATCACTACACACTTACACTTGTACTCGAATTACATTGTAACACTTAGTTGATCCGCATCATATCTTGCACTGTATCCTGATATTAGAAGTAATAGAAGAACAAGGCAGCTGCGATTGTCAGCTCCCGAGGTTTTGTGTCGGCGATCTAGATTGATCAAGGGCTTTCCTCGTACATCCTGTGTCACCATTTACATTTTCGCTCATTGTTTGATCATAAATACAACTCTATATCCTGAGCCGTATCCTGAAACTGTTTTTACAAACAACTCAATCAATACATTTTTAAACACATTTTTTAGCACACTACCTCACTTAACTAATTTGATCACTTAATTGCTTCGGTAATTTTTTACCAAAACAATTTGGCGCCCACCGTGGGGTAAGTGGTGCTATTTCTACTAAAAGCTTTTTCAAAATCATTACTTGGTTTTCTATTTTCAAAACTTTTTGCTACACTATTTTCAATGGCCTCGAGATCAAACATGAGCTCTTCCACCGTGTCTGCCATAACCTCTGCAACAATTGGTTCGGTACTTCCACCACCTCCTCCAAGATCGCAAGCCTCTTCTCAAGGAACTAAAATTCATGTGGCTCGTGATGTTATCCCCGCTCGCAATATTCAGGGATCCGGTCCTGTTTTGGCCTCTAATGAAGAAATTCTAAATTTGTTTGGTAGTGTACAGGAACAGATGAGGCAGCAGCAGGAAACCAACCAGATGCTGATGAGAGAGATACAACTCTTGAAATCCAGCTCAAGCAGACCTGCTAAGGATACTGTCACTCCCTTGCAACCTAGAGCTTTGAACTTCAGTTCTGCAGTATATACTGAAGATAACAGGGGGAATATTGTGCCTAGCCATTCCCAGAATCATACTCCTGAGATACCCTCTTCGGTCAGGGTGTCAACTTTGAGAAGCTCATGATATGCTTCAGGATATGGCCAAAATCCTCAGACTGGTAACGTGTCTAATAATAATGATACTTTTACTACTAATGGTGTTGGATCTTTGCTGGATGCAGGTATGACATCAGCATTTTCTAGGGAGCTTCAGAAATTGAAGGACATGATATCCAGTGTACCTGGGGTGGTGCAACCAATTCCAAATGTATCCCAAGACAGCCACAGGATATCCCGGTTCGCGTATCCCATTTGTGATGCTGAAATCCCAAAAAGATTTCAGACCCCCCAACATGAAGCTCTATGACGAAACTACGGATCCTGAAGAGCATATTGCCCAATATAGGGAAAGGATAGAGATCAACCCTATCCCTCCTGATCTCAAGGAAGCATGCCTATGCAAGGGTTTTGGATCTACTTTAACAGGATCAGCCTTGAAATGGCTCTTAAACGTTCCTCCTCATTCAATTACTTCTTTTGCTCATTTGGTTAATTTATTTAATAGTCAATTTTCTTGCAGCCGAAGTTTTGAGAAACTGACCAGTGATCTTTACAGGATAACTCAAGGACCCCAGGAATGCTTGAGGGATTATGTGAACAAATTTAGCTGGGAATCCTTAGATATCCCGCATCTTGATATTGCAACAGCTGTGCAGGCTTTCAAGATGGGGTTGCAAAAAGATTCTCAATTTTACCAGGATCTTGTAATGAATCCCTGTAGGAATATGGATGAAGCTCATAACAGGGCTTTAAGATATATTCGGTTGGAGGATGATAAAAAGATGCAAGAGAGGATGAATTCATCCACAACCTATGAATCGACCAACAGGAAATCAGAATCCTCGTACAAACCATATCGCTCTAAGCCATACGGCAGAAATGACAGCAAAAAAGTGAATGTTGTTGAAGACGAGGATCCTGAGGAGTATCCTGAGTTGTCTGAATATTGTTTTTCTGTTAATATACCTGAATTGATGTATGCTATGCAGGGTTTAGGAGACAAAGCAAGATGGCCCCGGAAGAATCAACAAAAAGCTGATTGGAAGGATAAGTCCAAATGGTGTGCCTTCCACGAGGATTTCGGACATGTTACTGAGGATTGCATTGCTCTAAGAAAAGAAATAAGCTATCTCTTGAGCAAGGGATATCTGAAGGATCTCCTGGGAAGAAAGAAGAATAAAGGTCAGGATCCTGCGAAGGATCCTGAACGAGCAGCATCACCTCCTGCGGATGCAAAGATAATTAACTTTCTCTCAAGAGGATTCGACATTTGCGGGACTTCATATTCTGCGGCCAAGAGACATGCAAAGGAAGCCAAGGCAGAAAGAGGAGATAAGTCAACCAGGATGACAACCCTCACAACTGATAAAGTGATCACTTTCGATAGTGATGACGAGGATACGGTCCAGGATCCTCACCATGATGCTCTAGTAATAACATCATATGTGGCTAACCACTTTGTGCGCAGGATACTGGTAGATAATGGCAGCTCCGTCAACAAAATTCAGTTGGAGACATTGAAGAGGATGAATGTATCCCCGATGGATATTACTTCGAAATCCACTGTGCTTGTCGGTTTCAGTGGAGAGGCTAGAAACACTGTGGGGGAGATAAAATTTCCTGTATATGTTGAAGGGGTCAACTCAATGCAGCGCTTTTGTGTCATGGACTCCTTATCCTGCTATAATATTATATTAGGTAGGCCTTGGATCCATGATATGAAAGTTGTGCCGTCAACCTATCATCAATGTATCAAGATGCCTACCCCTTGGGGAGTGGTCAAGGTGGAAAGTGATCAACAGGAAGCGAAGGAGTGTTATTCTTCTTCGATGAAATCCTCAACAAAGCCTAGTGCAGCATAGCAATTAAAGATGCGGGGCCAGGATATCATGGAGGCTTCAGAATAGGATGTGAAGAAAGTTATCCTGGATCAGGATAATCCGGATATCTCGGTGCTCGTAGGAAGCAATCTCCCTCAGGATATTGAAAATCAATTAACTAACTTTTTGAAATGCAGGATGTCAACATTCGCGTGGAAACACGAGGATATGATGTCACACCCTGGCTTTGCGGAAGCGTGGTTAACTTTGGTGTGACTTCTTAATACCATAGCTTAATCATAACAAAGCTATATGAGTTTAAAAACCATGCAAGTCATCCATTAAGTTTTAAAATCACATACAGTACCATTGTTTAACGAAAGCATACTTCAACGACCATAATCTTGTTCAACAAACATTACAACTTTAAACATAAACATAAACGTGATTTAGGGATTGTGTCTTGTCCAGGTAAGAGACACACCCCCTAAACCCTGATGACTTCATGATAAGTGCAGCGGAAAACGTTCCATACCGTGCCAGATCCGTTTTAATTTCCTGAAATACATGTGAGTTGAAAAATCAACAATAATGTTGAGCGAGTTCATGTGTAAGTGAGTATGTAAAACACTTGTGAGTATAAAAATAGTTGTGGTATGTAGCAGTGTAAGAGGACTTGTGATCACCAATGGTTTGCAAGGCCACTGACATATGTGAAGTGCAAATAGGGAGACTCAAACCTAGCAGATTTCGCCACGGCAAAGTATGTGGACAAAGTCACCCCACGGTCCGTTTCTAGTTTGGCCGGGGGCTGGGCTCGCTACACCCAGATAGATCTACCGCTCCTGTCCCTCGGTCCCTCCATGAGGACTAATGGCCCCATGTTGTTCCTATCCACTCACATGATCGTATAACACCTCCTTACGTTAAACATACCGTTGTAAAGTACTCGTAAATCATAGTAACATGTATTTCACCCCCGCAGTTAAGTAAACTGAAAACAGTTAGAGAAAAGGGGGACATGAACTCACAGTGAATGCGCGTCTCTACCGAGTGTCTCCGAATCGTAAAGCTGTGCGACGACCTACAAGTGCTAATTCTATTAGACGGACGGCCGTGCCTTAGCTTCATGGTTTATGTTTTTGGGGAAATAGTTAGACAACTATTTCGTGTTTACATTTTGTAAATACTCGGTAGTTAATCTCCTTCCCAAGGATGGGGGATTTAATACATGTGCGTATAATTCCTCATCATTAAGTCTCACTTAATCTTTATATATTTCCAACTCCAAAGTATAAGTATTTATCCAAAATACGTTGTTAAAGTACGCGTTCATAAATATTTCCGTAATTGTGTAAGTTACGTTTTAACATACGAGTGGTAATAAAATTACCGGTGTAACTTAGATATTTATGGTGAAAGCGTTGTATTATTTTGGAGTCGTTAACGCTTGTAAATATTATTTTTACTTTAAAATAATATCTATGTACTTCACAAAATAATCATAAACAGTGTGTGAAAATATATATTTATCACGTTAATATTTTGTGAAACTCCCACCTCCGAATATTTAGTAAATAAAGTCATGGCGAAATTTATGTTTCGAAAGCGTGACGAAAAATGATTCTAAGACTTGTAATGTAAATAAGTTTAAGTGTTAGGTTTTTAAGAAAATTTCGCTAGAGTTTCCTCTGTAACTGGAGGTGGCCACGCTTGTAAGCGTATCATTTTCTTTTAATAATCAAATCAACAATTGTTCCCAACAATTTCCAATAACCTTTCAACATTTTAACTAGTCAAATATGGACATAATTGTAAAAGTACACAAACTTGTGATTTGTCTAAAACAAGTAGTAAATCTCTTTACTTTTGGTGGATCTTGTGTGTTAATAATCCGTTTTGGTGAAAACCCCGTTTTTAGAGAAATCCGTCTTTACAACTTCTAGTCATTTTTCCCAAAAATAGTTATTTTGTCGAAATCTTTTCATTTCACAAGTGTTTACACACTTGTGGTTCGTAAAATCATGTTTAGTAGCACAAGATCTATTCTTTAGAAAACACGATTCTTTTAAAGTGTGGTCCTTCAAAAATACCACTTGCAGATACGTAGATCCGCTAGTTTTAAACACCTTTGTACATGTCAAATCACTTTTACACAAGTAAAATATTTCTACACAAGTTTATGCTTTAAGTGTGGTAGAGTTTCACCTTTAACCCTTGTATTTAGTCAAAAACGAGCTTATGTGAAGATCCATGATCTTACAAAGTCGGGTTAAACGATGTTCCGAGCTACCACATCATAGATCGGGTCTCAAATATAACAATTTTCAAGTCCTACAACTTTTACACAAGTTATATGTTATTAACCTCCATTTTAGCATTTTACTAGACTTTTACCATGTCTTTTTGTGTGTTCGTAGATTTTAACCGACAAAGTTCCTTTTAACCACTTTAAAATAGATCAAGTGTGTGTTTCAAGCAACTTACTACTAGCTCGAGGCTAGGGAAGAAACTAGTCGGAAAACGCGTGGATAAAAGCAATGGGGTGAGGTTCTTGACGATCCGCAAGCACCGGGTCTCCTTATGTGAACTCTAGCACCTTGATATTTATGTGGAATTGCAAAAATGGAAAATTTGAAATGTGGTGGGTGTTGAGTGCTTTCGGCCGAACTCACAAAGAAGGAGAGAAAGATAGGAAATTTTTGTGATATGTATGAATGAAGTGGAGGACCTATGGTTCTATTTATAAATCAAATTAGAGAATTATCCATAGGGTTTTATGTATACTAGATATAAGACAACCACAATTAAAATAATCAATTAAATGTGGTGTAAACCCACATGGGATCGTTCGGTTTTAATGGGGGATGGGTAATTGGTTAAATTTTAACCAAATTAGTTAGCACTAGATTATTTAATTTAGGAGGTTTCATAGTTTACTAGTGTAATAGTGTGTAGTAAATTATAACGGGTGTTAGGGTATTCGGGGACCCTAACTAGCTCAGAAAATTATAAATAGTGAAAATAGTAATATTTTCATGTTCCGGGTAAAGTCCGGGTGTCCGGTTGGATAGTAATCCGTTAAAGCGTTACAAAAGCTTTAAAGTGTCGTTATTATTTCTTTTAGTGACACCATTTGTTTTCCCGACACTTTAGAAAGTGTCTAGTGATATTTTTCCCATATTTTGGCACTTTACTAGTCAGCTAGAAGCTGGTTAAATTATTAAGGTGCTGTGTTTTGTACTTAAAGTACGTTTTAGGCACATCCGAATCAGTGTATCTTATTCCTAGAGACGCGTTTCTACAATACTTGTATCCCTACACTCACTGCTAGTGTAGTAACTTTCTCAGGCTCTTACAGGCCTTAGAGGCAGTGTCTGCCTGATGCTGGTTATATCAGCATGTTCGCCGTGTATCCGTTTATTGTGCTACTGTGCGTTTAGTGCATCAAGTTTGTCACGAAGGTGCTAATAGCAGAATATAGTGTGACGGCAAGTAAAGTATGATGCAAGTAAGTTCATGTATCAGTATTCAAGTAGCAGTTCATCAGCTAGTTCAAACAAGCACAGTAATCAAGTAGTAATTAATCATTAATTAAGTTGTACGGATACCTGGTTTAGTGCGGGTTGTCACATTCTCCCCCCGTTAAATAAATTTCGTCCCGAAATTTAAGTTCTGCTTGTAGATGCAGAGTTCTTAGGAAATAAGTGGGGGTATTTCTCTTTCATCCGGTCCTCACGTTCCCAGGTGTATTCAGGACCATGTCTGGCATTCCAACGAACCTTGACGAGCTTGACACTGCTCCGGCGGGTCTTGTTAACTTTCCAATCTGTGACCTCGACAGGTTCTTCAACGAAGTGGAGCGTGTCGTCAATATGAATCTCGTCGATGGGAATGGCAACGTCAACTTGAGTTGGACTTTTCTTTAGATTGGATACATGAAATGTATCGTGAACGCCATTTAGTTCAGCGGGTAGGTCCAACTTGTATGCTACCGTCCCAATTCTTTCTAGAATTCTAAAGGGACCAATGTAACGTGGATTTAACTTCCCACGCTTTCCAAAGCGCGCCACCCCTTTCCAGGGTGATACCTTCAGTAAAACCATTTCTCCAACTTGAAAATCCACATGTTTTCGGTTTGGATCCGCATAGGCCTTTTGTCTGTGGCGAGCTGCTTCGATGCGTTTAAGAATTTGCGCGATCTTGTCTGTCGTCTCTTGGACGATTTCGGGACCAGCAAGCTGCCTATCACCTGCGTCAGCCCAACATAAGGGTGATCAGCACTTGCGTCCGTAAAGGGCTTCGAATGGCGCGACACCAATACTGGTGTGGTAGCTGTTGTTGTATGAAAATTCGACCATAGGTAAATGTTTATCCCAGCTACCGCCCAAATCCATAGCACATGCTCTCAGCATGTCTTCCAAAGTCTGTATCGTTCGCTCGCTCTGGCCGTCAGTTTGCGGATGGAACGCAGTGCTCAGATTCAACTGTGAGCCAAAGGCTTCTTGGAAGGATTGCCATATCCTTGACACAAACCTTCCGTCTCTATCAGAGATGATCGAGAGAGGCACTCCGTGACGTGCGACGATCTCTCTCATGTAAATTTCCGCAAGTTTGCTCGTGCTATCTTTCTCTTTGATTGGCAGAAAGTGTGCGGATTTTGTTAGGCGGTCAACGATCACCCAAATCATATCATGGCCTCTTGGCGTTCTTGGCAATTTCGTAACAAAATCCATTGAGATTTGTTCCCATTTCCACTTGGGAATCTCAGGTTGTTGCAGCAGCCCCGAGGGCTTCTGGTATTCCGCCTTAACCTTCGCGCAAGTTAAACATTTGCTCACGTAGACAGCAACGTCGCCTTTCATCCTAGGCCACCAATAGTAATCCTTGAGATCTTGATACATCTTATCCGATCCAGGGTGGATAGAGTACCGTGACTTGTGCGCTTCGTCGAAAATAACTTCCCTTAATCCACCAAACAGAGGAACCCAAATCCTTTTCTCAAAACATAACGTTCCTTCCTCGTTTGGTACCAAAAGCTTCTCCATTCCACGGAGATATTCTTCCTCAAGGTTTCCCTCCTTGAGAGCTTCCTTTTGTGCAGCACGAATGCGCAAGGAAAGATCGGTTCGTATAATCATTTCCAAAGCTCTAACCCTTATGGGCTTGATTCTTTCTTTACGACTTAGGGCATCGGCGACTACATTCCCCTTCCCTGGGTGATACTTTATCTCGCAGTCGTAGTCGTTTAGCAACTCAACCCATCGTCTTTGCCTCATATTCAACTCCTTCTGGTTGAATATGTGCTGTAGGCTTTTGTGATCTGTGAAGATTGTGCACTTCGTACCATACAGGTAGTGTCTCCAGATCTTTAAAGCGAAAACCACTGCGCCAAGCTCTAAATCGTGTGTGGTATAATTCTTTTCGTGCACTTTCAGTTGGCGTGATGCGTAAGCAATGACCTTTTCGCGTTGCATCAACACACAACCCAATCCTTGACGCGATGCGTCGCAGTATACCACAAAGTCATCAGTACCTTCTGGTAGAGCTAAGATTGGCGCGTTACAAAGCTTATCCTTCAATATCTGAAACGCTTCATCCTGTTTGATTCCCCAATCAAACGTCTTGTCCTTCTGTGTGAGGAGCGTCAAAGGTTGAGCGATTTTCGAGAAATCCTCGATGAACCTTCGATAGTAGCCAGCCAAACCCAAGAATTGTCGAATCTCGGTTGGCGTTGTAGGCGTTTCCCAATTCTTGATTGCCTCGATCTTTGTGGGATCAACATGAATTACATCCCCATTAACCACATGTCCGAGAAACTGGACTTCGCGTAGCCAAAACTCGCACTTGGAGAATTTGGCGTACAGCTGTTCCTTCTTTAGCAGCTCCAGTATGGTTCTAAGATGCTGCTCGTGTTCAGCCTTCGTCTTTGAGTAAATCAAGATGTCGTCGATGAATACAATCACGAACTTGTCCAGGTATGGCTTGCAAACCCTATTCATTAGATCCATGAATACCGCAGGCGCGTTTGTCAAACCAAATGGCATAACGAGGAACTCGTAGTGTCCATAGCGAGTTCGGAAGGCTGTTTTCGGGATACTTTCCTCCTGTATCCTTAATTGATGGTATCCAGATCGAAGATCGATCTTAGAGTAACAGCTTGAACCTTGAAGTTGATCGAACAGATCGTCGATTCTTGGCAGAGGATACCTGTTCTTGATCGTCAGCTTGTTCAATTCTCTGTAGTCAATACACATGCGGAAACTTCCGTCCTTCTTCTTGACAAACAAGACCGGAGCTCCCCAAGGCGAGAAGCTTGGTCGGATAAAACCCTTGTCTAACAACTCTTGAAGTTGCGTCAACAATTCCTGCATCTCAGACGGAGCAAGTCTGTACGGTGCCTTAGCTACAGGCGCGGCGCCTGGAACTAAGTCAATGTGAAACTCCACTTGCCTCTGAGGTGGCAGTCCAGGTAAGTCTTCTGGGAAGACTTCGGGATACTCCCTTACGACAGGGATGTCTTCGATCCTTGGCTCGGCAGCCTTCTTGTCCACGATGTGCGCCAGAAAAGCAACACATCCCTTCTGCAAACACTTCCTTGCTTTCAAACAGCTGATAATCCGCAACGGCGTCTCACGCTTCTCTCCATGAACAACAATGGTCTCACCATCCTCGGTTGGAATACGAACAACCTTTTCGTGGCAAACTATCTCAGCTTTATTGCCCGATAACCAATCCATTCCTACTACCACGTCGAAACTTCCCAATTGGACTGGTAGTAGATCCAAAGCAAACTCACGTTCTCCTAATTCAATCACACAGCCTCTGATAACATCATTGGCTTCTACCAACTTTCCATTAGCCAATTCGATTGCGTAGGGAATGTCTAACTTATTAGCGGCTAGCCCAAGTATATTCTTAAATTCTAGTGATACGAAGCTATAGTCGGCACCAGTATCAAACAGAACAGATGCATAGCGTTGATTTACAGGGAACGTACCAGTGACAACGTTGGGATCCTGGCGTGCTTCCCGTGCACCGATCTGGAACACCCTTCCACGGGCTTGGTTCAATCCCGGGCAATCCTTCTTGAAGTGCCCAACGTCACCGCAATGAAAACATCCTAATCTTTTTCCACTTCCTGCACCATCCCCAACTGGCGGGTTGTTTTGATTGGCAGTTCCGGCTTGATTTGCATTGTAGCCTCGATTATTCCCTTGTGGGCGATTTCCCAAACCACCACGATTATCGTTTCTATTCATATATCCTCCCTGGCCTCCCCGGCCCGCACTAGCCCAACATGATTCCTTTGAGTGGCCCGGTTTTCCACAAGATTCACAAACTCTCACGTTACAATGGCCAGTATGGTGGCGTTGGCAGTTGTTGCATTTGGGCTGGGTGCCCTGGTACCCTTTTCCTTTCTTGGTACTGCCAGCTGATTTTCCTTTCTTTACTGCCATACTGACGCCTTGCTTGAAGTTTGAAAACTTCCTTTTGTTATCTCCTGAGGACTCAACGTGAGTCTCTGTCTTCTTCGCCTTGACTTCATCAAACTTGTTTAAACGAATTGCCTCCTCGGTGAGAGCCACGCTCAAATCAATGGCTTCCGTGATAGTTGCCGGTTTGGAGGAGGTTACCATGCTAATGATTTGAGGAGCTAATCCCCAAATGAAGCGCTCAATTAGCTTGTATTCAGGCGTGACCATATAAGGAACCACTTGAGATAGGTCATGAAACCTCTGAACGTACTCTGCTACCTTCGGACCGTCCATTTTTAGGTGCCAGAACTCAGTCTCCAATCGCTGAATTTCTGCGCGGGAACAGTACTTCTTGCGCATAAGCTCTTTCAGCTCTGCCCAGGTCAGCGCGTAGGCGGCAGCTTCGCCTAACGTCTGGACTTGTAAGTTCCACCAAGATAGGGCTCCGTCTAGAAACAGCCCTGAGATGTAAGTGACCTGCTGGTCGAGCGCACATTTGCTCATGCGGATGGTGGAATCAGTCTTCTCGGCCCAACGAGTAAAAGCGATAGCGCCTCCGGTGCCATCGAAGTTGGTGGGCTTGCAGTCTAAGAACTGCTTGTATGTGCACCCTGCACATTCATTGCAACATGTGATAGATATTAGCTTTCTTGCTAAGGAAATCCGTTTAGGTCATGGTATGTCTTAATGACTTAAATATTACCATGTGGTGGATTATTGTTGCCCTGGTTAATACTTCCGCTCGTTCCGGGCTGAGATGCTGCATACTGTGCTATGGCAGTGGCAATGATTTGTTGTAGTTCTGCCTCGTTAGTGGGCATGCGCGTCTCGCGTCTGGCCGGCATCTTCTAAAAGATGGTTTAAGTTGGTTAGGCCATAGTAAGGCTCCGTTGTTATAATACGTAAATCAGTTCGTAATATAGTGTACGTATATAACGGTAGTAATAGTATAATCACATAACATCTCATGTTATCACACATCACAATTATCAATCACACAACATCCCATGTCATAAAATATAAACAAGTAATCAAGCGAATCCAAATATGGTGAGAAAACTGCGATTGCCATATAAGTGAGACCACATCGTAAGTGTATACATACAATCATCAATCACTAGGGGCTACATCACCCCTGTCAAAAGCTACATCAGTATCAATACAACATCAAGTACATAACAAAAGTCAAATCAGAACGTAGTCTCCCCAAAATGCTGTGCAGTCAAAAAGCAATCGCCGCCTTCTCACCTCGCCTACCCAAGTGGCACCGATGAGCTCTAAGCAGATGGTGGTGGAGGAGGAGGAAAATGGGTATAAAACAAGCGGCGCAACTGTAACCAGTCCGCCTCCATCGCCTGCTGTGTGCGAATAATGGAAGCAATCTGCTGCTCCAAAGTAGTAAGACGAGTAGCATAGTCAGGGGGTAAAGGTCGAAACGGCTGTAACGGAGAGGGTGCCCGGCCATGGCACTGACATGGCTGCAGCTGGGCTCTCTCCAACTCCTGTAGTCGCTGCTCGTGCGACTCATGCTGGTATACAAACGACATCAAAACATCCTCAATGGTGTGTCCCACGTAGGACCGGTGGTATGGATCAGTGGGTGGCATAGGGGAAAATGGTGACCACAGCAGTGGCTCACGTGTGGGGTCAAAGGGTGCCACACCAAAAGGAGCTGTAGTGGGTGGAACAAAAGGAATCTGAGGCATGAAAGGCATGGGCATCGGTACATGCCCATCAGGGTGAGCTGAAGAACCCTCTCCAGGCCCTGCTGGAGGTATAAACATAGGAACCTGAAACGAAAAGTCAATATGTGGTGCAACAGGAATCTGTGGAGGAAATGGTGGAACGTCCTCGTCTGCCGGTATCCAACCATGCTGTGCAGACTCATCCGGTGGATCCATATGTGCTGCAAACTGAGCCTGCTCGGGCTCTGGTAAAACAGGATCAAGTAAAGGAGCTACAACAGGGTGAACGGGTGCCAAGTGCTCGAAAGGGGGGTCAACTGGTATGGCAATAATGGGTAGAGGATCAATGGGATCAACAGGGACATGGTCGCCCTCAATCAACGGAATATCCATATGGTGATCATCAGCAATGGGCTCAAAAGGTACATCAGCATGCGCAGGGTCATGCTCTGGTAAAGGATCAAGAGCGGCTGCCTGCTCAGGAGCAATGGCAGGCTCAAAGTCATCAAACGCCATGTCAAAATCGAAATCAGGATCAACCGGATCGAAAGGGTCAATAGGATTTGCTGGATCCTCCATCAACTCGTCCATCGGAACAAACTCTAAGTCACGGTCAGGATCAAATCCCGGGGGAAACACAGGATCTGAATCCCCCTCGTCGTCATGGTCAAAAGCAAATCCGGGTATAGGAGCAACAGAAAAAGCCTGGTCAGAATCGGACCCATGGGAAAAGTGCTGCGCACTGTGAGCATGTGTGGGTACAGAAGCCACAGACTCAAAGGAGTCCGGGGCTGGGGAATGAGCAGGTGACTCCGCAGCCGGAGCATCTGCGATCAGTAAGGGAGCAACAGCAGGTAGGGCCTCGCCCTGAGCATCCTCCAAAGGCTCCTCCTCAAACATATCGACGTCGTCCTCCTCGTCGTCGATGGGTAAAACAGGGTATGATGCAAGGGGTACTGGAGCAGGGATCAATGCAAGTGGTAGATCCCCGGCGATAGGACCATCTGCGAGCTCGCCAGCACCGTCAGGTAGTGCAAAGGGCTGAAAATCGTCCTCGTCTGTGCTGGTGAAGTCGGACGTATAAACCTCGTGCTCCGATGACTCAATGTCGTCTGAAACGATAGGCCTAGGGCCTGTGGTGCCTGAACCACCAGTGCCTGTAGAATCCATGTGTCTGTAACATATACACAAACATGTACAAATTGTCAATCATATAATCAAATAGTCACATAAGTCATCAAGCAAGCATTCAAACCAACACTTCCTAGTCCCACTAGCCAACACTCCTAGTCCCACTAGCCAACACTCCTAGTCCCACTAGACCGAGCCTCAGCCTCCCAGACTGAGCCTAGAATAATGAATAAAATGTGCTCAACATTTTTTTGTAAAAAGTTGTGGATCTGGACTTAAGTGGTATGCAGTAAAATGTTTTCGTGAGAGCCCTAATGATCATAGTCTAGACTCAAGAAAGAATCCTAGTTCGCTATGATCAGAGCTCTGATACCAAGCTGTCACACCCTGGCTTTGCGGAAGCGTGGTTAACTTTGGTGTGACTTCTTAATACCATAGCTTAATCATAACAAAGCTATATGAGTTTAAAAACCATGCAAGTCATCCATTAAGTTTTAAAATCACATACAGTACCATTGTTTAACGAAAGCATACTTCAACGACCATAATCTTGTTCAACAAACATTACAACTTTAAACATAAACATAAACGTGATTTAGGGATTGTGTCTTGTCCAGGTAAGAGACACACCCCCTAAACCCTGATGACTTCATGATAAGTGCAGCGGAAAACGTTCCATACCGTGCCAGATCCGTTTTAATTTCCTGAAATACATGTGAGTTGAAAAATCAACAATAATGTTGAGCGAGTTCATGTGTAAGTGAGTATGTAAAACACTTGTGAGTATAAAAATAGTTGTGGTATGTAGCAGTGTAAGAGGACTTGTGATCACCAATGGTTTGCAAGGCCACTGACATATGTGAAGTGCAAATAGGGAGACTCAAACCTAGCAGATTTCGCCACGGCAAAGTATGTGGACAAAGTCACCCCACGGTCCGTTTCTAGTTTGGCCGGGGGTTGGGCTCGCTACACCCAGATAGATCTACCGCTCCTGTCCCTCGGTCCCTCCATGAGGACTAATGGCCCCATGTTGTTCCTATCCACTCACATGATCGTATAACACCTCCTTACGTTAAACATACCGTTGTAAAGTACTCGTAAATCATAGTAACATGTATTTCACCCCCGCAGTTAAGTAAACTGAAAACAGTTAGAGAAAAGGGGGACATGAACTCACAGTGAATGCGCGTCTCTACCGAGTGTCTCCGAATCGTAAAGCTGTGCGACGACCTACAAGTGCTAATTCTATTAGACGGACGGCCGTGCCTTAGCTTCATGGTTTATGTTTTTGGGGAAATAGTTAGACAACTATTTCGTGTTTACATTTTGTAAATACTCGGTAGTTAATCTCCTTCCCAAGGATGGGGGATTTAATACATGTGCGTATAATTCCTCATCATTAAGTCTCACTTAATCTTTATATATTTCCAACTCCAAAGTATAAGTATTTATCCAAAATACGTTGTTAAAGTACGCGTTCATAAATATTTCCGTAATTGTGTAAGTTACGTTTTAACATACGAGTGGTAATAAAATTACCGGTGTAACTTAGATATTTATGGTGAAAGCGTTGTATTATTTTGGAGTCGTTAACGCTTGTAAATATTATTTTTACTTTAAAATAATATCTATGTACTTCACAAAATAATCATAAACAGTGTGTGAAAATATATATTTATCACGTTAATATTTTGTGAAACTCCCACCTCCGAATATTTAGTAAATAAAGTCATGGCGAAATTTATGTTTCGAAAGCGTGACGAAAAATGATTCTAACACTTGTAATGTAAATAAGTTTAAGTGTTAGGTTTTTAAGAAAATTTCGCCAGAGTTTCCTCTGTAACTGGAGGTGGCCACGCTTGTAAGCGTATCATTTTCTTTTAATAATCAAATCAACAATTGTTCCCAACAATTTCCAATAACCTTTCAACATTTTAACTAGTCAAATATGGACATAATTGTAAAAGTACACAAACTTGTGATTTGTCTAAAACAAGTAGTAAATCTCTTTACTTTTGGTGGATCTTGTGTGTTAATAATCCGTTTTGGTGAAAACCCCGTTTTTAGAGAAATCCGTCTTTACAACTTCTAGTCATTTTTCCCAAAAATAGTTATTTTGTCGAAATCTTTTCATTTCACAAGTGTTTACACACTTGTGGTTCGTAAAATCATGTTTAGTAGCACAAGATCTATTCTTTAGAAAACACGATTCTTTTAAAGTGTGGTCCTTCAAAAATACCACTTGCAGATACGTAGATCCGCTAGTTTTAAACACCTTTGTACATGTCAAATCACTTTTACACAAGTAAAATATTTCTACACAAGTTTATGCTTTAAGTGTGGTAGAGTTTCACCTTTAACCCTTGTATTTAGTCAAAAACGAGCTTATGTGAAGATCCATGATCTTACAAAGTCGGGTTAAACGATGTTCCGAGCTACCACATCATAGATCGGGTCTCAAATATAACAATTTTCAAGTCCTACAACTTTTACACAAGTTATATGTTATTAACCTCCATTTTAGCATTTTTACTAGACTTTTACCATGTCTTTTTGTGTGTTCGTAGATTTTAACCGACAAAGTTCCTTTTAACCACTTTAAAATAGATCAAGTGTGTGTTTCAAGCAACTTACTACTAGCTCGAGGCTAGGGAAGAAACTAGTCGGAAAACGCGTGGATAAAAGCAATGGGGTGAGGTTCTTGACGATCCGCAAGCACCGGGTCTCCTTATGTGAACTCTAGCACCTTGATATTTATGTGGAATTGCAAAAATGGAAAATTTGAAATGTTGGTGGGTGTTGAGTGCTTTCGGCCGAACTCACAAAGAAGGAGAGAAAGATAGGAAATTTTTGTGATATGTATGAATGAAGTGGAGGACCTATGGTTCTATTTATAAATCAAATTAGAGAATTATCCATAGGGTTTTATGTATACTAGATATAAGACAACCACAATTAAAATAATCAATTAAATGTGGTGTAAACCCACATGGGATCGTTCGGTTTTAATGGGGGATGGGTAATTGGTTAAATTTTAACCAAATTAGTTAGCACTAGATTATTTAATTTAGGAGGTTTCATAGTTTACTAGTGTAATAGTGTGTAGTAAATTATAACGGGTGTTAGGGTATTCGGGGACCCTAACTAGCTCAGAAAATTATAAATAGTGAAAATAGTAATATTTTCATGTTCCGGGTAAAGTCCGGGTGTCCGGTTGGATAGTAATCCGTTAAAGCGTTACAAAAGCTTTAAAGTGTCGTTATTATTTCTTTTAGTGACACCATTTGTTTTCCCGACACTTTAGAAAGTGTCTAGTGATATTTTTCCCATATTTTGGCACTTTACTAGTCAGCTAGAAGCTGGTTAAATTATTAAGGTGCTGTGTTTTGTACTTAAAGTACGTTTTAGGCACATCCGAATCAGTGTATCTTATTCCTAGAGACGCGGTTCTACAATACTTGTATCCCTACACTCACTGCTAGTGTAGTAACTTTCTCAGGCTCTTACAGGCCTTAGAGGCAGTGTCTGCCTGATGCTGGTTATATCAGCATGTTCGCCGTGTATCCGTTTATTGTGCTACTGTGTGTTTAGTGCATCAAGTTTGTCACGAAGGTGCTAATAGCAGAATATAGTGTGACGGCAAGTAAAGTATGATGCAAGTAAGTTCATGTATCAGTATTCAAGTAGCAGTTCATCAGCTAGTTCAAACAAGCACAGTAATCAAGTAGTAATTAATCATTAATTAAGTTGTACGGATACCTGGTTTAGTGCGGGTTGTCACATATGACAGGTATTTCCAAGGATATTATAACTCACAAGCTCGGAATCGATAGGTCTTTCAAACCTGTCCATCAGAAACGAAGGAAGTTTGCTCTGGAACGGAACGCAATCATTCAGGAAGAAGTTGAAAGATTATTAAAGAGCAAGATGATTAGGGAAGTGAAATTTCCCAAATGGCTGGAAAATGTAGTTGTGGTGCAAAAGAAAAATGGGAATTGGAGAGTCTGTGTAGATTACACGGACTAGAACAAAGCTTGTCCCAAAGACCAGTTTCCTCTACCTCATATTGATTCAATGGTGGATTGTGACAACTGTGTTCTGTAATCATCGTATAATGTAAAACAATGTTGATTATCAATAAAACAATGTGCTTTGGTGTTATTATATGTTCTTTGGTGTTATTATATGTGTTTTGGTGTTATTATGTGTGTAATTGTGTTTGATGATTTTACAATTTGATTCGATTCCAATTTCAAGCTTTAAATTGCTTTCTGGAAGGTCATACGCAAACTGGTGCGTAAACGCAGTCAGTATAACATGAGAAACACTCCGGAATAGTGACATAGGCTTAACATACCTTAAATAACCTCCACATGACTTAGAAATAAGCTTTGGATGGTTTGTTGTGTTGAAATCAAGTTTGTTCGATCGCAGGGACTAATTGTGTCAAACTGTGAAACTATATCGATTTGTATAGTAACAAACATTCCGGAACTTGATCATAAGTTAAATATACCCTAAATATCCTTTATATATCTTAGAAACAGGCTTTGAGGGGTTCGGTATGCTAAAACAAACTTTATCGGTCATTCAGGGACTAAAAACGTCAAAAAGTGCATAAGTTTGCATTTTCGCGCATATCTTACGTTCTGAATATATCCGGACATCCAAAAATTTATGTAATCATTAAAATATTTTATTTTAGTGATTGGCTTGATAAAATTCCATTTGTCGCTTAATTTGGATCGTTTTTACGTTCGTTACGACTTCTGTCGTAATTAACCGAACAACGCAACCGTACGACCAAACGAGCCAACATCCGAGATATTTTTGAGTATGTTTTGAGTTCCCTGTACTTTAACTTCATTTTAGAGCCTTGAAATGGGGTTAACGGGGCTTAAACGCATCGAAAAAGGCCTTAAACATGTGTAGGGACCATTTCTGCCATTTTGGCAAAAAGTTTGGAGCTGGCACTTGGTGGCGCTGCGCCACCACCTTTTGCCTACCCCGTGGCGCGGCGCGAGCGCCTGATCTGGACAGAAACTTGATTTTGAGCATTTTTCAGCAATAGGATTGAACTTGGTGGTCTATTTTGTAACTTTTTCAATACCATTTGCAAGTTTTGGGGCACCCCTAGTATTGCAAATCAATGGGCATGAGGTATACTGCCATGATCGAAGCTCATTTCCCGATAAACGATCCTAACGGTTGTGCCAATTCTATAAATACCCCAACCATTCTTTCTCAAAACCCACTTGATTTTTCTGAGATTTCTCTAAGTTGAAGTGTTAATCACTTCATACCTGAGAATACTTGGAAAATCAAACTTGCTTGGACCCGTTGTAAGTATTCCTTCGTTCTTTTTATGCTTTTTTAGTTTAAAGGTCAAACTGCGTTTGACTTTCTGCATTGACCAGTTTATGGTCAATGCGAAGTTCGTTTGAACTTCATAACGTGAGCGTAATCACGATGGTTATAGTCCCTAGTGACTATACCTACTGACTACCACGTTATCTAGGCTTAGTGACGAGTCGTAGTTTCTGCCAAAATGCGTATTCTCGCGTATTTTGTAACCAAACTACTTTTAGGTATCAAAACTGTTTGTTTTGATACCAAATTTGTTTTCTAAATTCGTTAAATATGTTTTAACATGTTTTACTCGTCACTTTTAGATTAGTGCTTGTACAGAGTCGTAAGTCAAGCGGTCTAAACAACCGCTTAGACTTTCGAACTCGACCCGTTTGGTCGATCAGTAGGATCCGACCAAACATGTTTAGTGACCATAGTTGTATAGGGAATAACCTTCCAAGGTTATACCTTATGGTCACTTAGGTTTAATTAGTTGTATAATAGGTAGTTTATATGCCTTAGGTAAATGACCAAAATGCCCTTTTCATGTATAATTGGTAATTAAGCATATGTAACATAAACTTTTGTCATATAACTGATTGTGCAACATATTTAAACATGTTAGGCATATAATACTTGTCATAGGACTAGTTAGACGTCTCGAACGCGCATTTGCGCGCACGACGCGTTAAAGTAGCATAAGCTACCTTAATGGGTCGTAATGGGTCGAAAGCACTTAGGTTAGGTTCCGATTTAGAATGTAGGCTTTGTTAAACCATATCACATGAGTTCCAACACTCATTTGGTTTACAAGACCTCATTCTGTCCGATCTTCCGATTTAGGCGTCTATTGTTTGACTAGTGATTCGATTACTAGGAGCTACTTGATTTCTCTGGTTTACTTGAGTTGTTGAAGTTCTATTGATTGAGGATACTTTGCACTTCATGTGAGTACATAGTTCCCCTATTTTACTGTTTTCAATTGTTTTGGGGTAATTCATATGTATCAAAACGATTTTCGATATTATAACGATGGTTTCAAAAACGATTAAGATGGTTTATACTAAACTAATAACGATTTCGATAATGTGAACGAACTTGTTGGTTGTAGTTACATAACGAATTACATTCATTAATTTTGGCCGAACCGACCAGTATTAGGTTATGGTACCTTAGGATCTGACAAATCCCGTTATCAGACTGCACCCATGGTTATGTGTGGGTTAGGTGGGTAACGACTGAATCTGTGATTGTTAACTTACCATTTGGTGGTTTGTTAATGCGAGAAGCGAGATAGTCGAGTCACGAAGGTTTGAATGTTATTAGCGAGATGACCAAATATAGTTTTCACAATTAAAACGAGGTTGATTTAAACGACTTAAACGAGTTAAACGATTTGGAAACGATTTAAACGAGTTAACGATTTGAACAAGATTAAACGAATTGGATAAACAATTGGTTTTTGGTTAAGTGTTTAGATAATGGGACAGGTGTAATATGATGAAAACATGGTAGATACGCCGCTGGTACTTCTTATATATAAGTGTTTTCAACATATTACATACCGTGGCGTTATTTAGTTCACTTGGGTAAACGATGTCACATAACGATGTTTTCGAAAGGATATAAACCATACGAGTTTTATTAACGAGTTAATACGAGATGTTTTACAATTTGGTTTACTAAAACAAATGTTTTTGGGTTAAGAATCATGGCTACGAGGTTTTATAAATTATAACCCGCTTGATTTGAGTTGGTTAATTTCGTTGCAATATTATACTCTTTTCAAAATAAGGTTTTTAATAAAGTATTGCAACATGTAAACTAGCCATGAATCCGACACTCTTATAAAACCTATGTGCTCGCACGCATTTCTTTGCTGACTTTGTTTTTACATATGTTTCAGGTGATGTTGCTTGATGTTGATTGCTAGGATGCATGAGTCACATAGGATCTAGACGAGGCCTTAGTGACATAATAACAGTGATAGTCGATATGTAACTTGTTTGTTTCATGTTAAAACAATGTAAATTACTTATTGAATAAATAAAACGAAACTCTTTTTGTATCCATGGTTGTGAAACGATAATTCTGTTACAACATTCCCCGATGTTTCCGCCATGATTTGTTGTTTTACGTGGTCGGGGTGTGACATAAGAGTTGGTATCAGAGCCAATGGTTATAGGGAATTAGGTTATTAGTAATGCTTTGACCTAGACTATAACTTTCTAGGACCCTAACGCAAGGAAATTTGCGTTTAGATTTTTAAAACAAAACCATCACCTACCCTTAGGTGATAACCACAACGAGAACACAAATTTCGAATTTGCTTCGAAAATTAATCATCCGTTCTAGGGTGATTGATTACTAGGTTTTGAACCCTTCCAGTTTGACTCATATTTGGCTTGGTGCCTTTTGAGTTTTCAAAATCTCGTCAAAGTTTGGGTCTAAATAATGTGAACTCGTGCAAACTGGAAGAGTGAATGCCTGTACCCTGAGTTTTCTGTCTAAGGCTAGAGTGTTCATACAAATCCACATAATCGGACCAGTCACTCTTACGTGGGAACTCTTGGGGTGAGTGTTCACTTATAGGCGAGCATGTCTTCACGATACATTGTTTTGACTCATTTACTTTGATTAGTCACTATGTGTCGTTTGTTTGCTCGAGGTAACGAACAAATGATCGCCTTCCTTGTATTTTTGTCGATATTTTCAAGCACCTCTTTTGTTTTTCCTAATTGTCTACCTCACTCATTTCTCATATTTCCTTTTAGACAATGCCTCCTCGACGTGATGCACAATCTTTTATTGCTGAAGAAGTCGCAACCCTTGTCTCTCAGCAAATGGCTACTGTGCTTCCAGGCGTTGTGACCCAAATCCACGAGTTATACAACAACAATAATAATAACAATGCTCTGTGTAATTTTAAGAATTTCAATTCTGCTAAGCCGCTAAAGTTTCCTAGGTCGCAAGGAGCAACTGCGCTCCTTCAATGGTTCGAAAGTATCGAGAGCACATTCAGACATGTGCAATGTCCGAATGGGCGTAAGGTTGACTTTGCATCAAGTGTGTTTGAGAAGCGTGCTCTTACGTGGTAGAACGAAGTGATGCGTGATAGGGGTGCCGAAGTGGCATTGGCTTAGACATGGGAAAAGCGTCGAGCTCTCATCATGAAAGAGTTTTCTCCCCTTCACGAAATTCGAGATTTGGAACTAGAGTTTGACGATCTAAAGCAAGATAGGGGAGAACACCGTGCATATACGGATCGTTTTGAGGAACTCAGTCTTTTATGTCCTACTATGGTTACCCAGTTGGAGAAAGCGATAGAGAGGTATATCGATGGTTTACCCGATTCCATACAAGATATTGTGACTGTCATTAATCCAACTACTGTTCTTCATGCAATCGAGTTCTCTGCTACCCTGACTGAGTCTCCGGTCAGGAAGGGTAAACTTACCCGCAAGGGTGATAAGAAAAAGTCGACCGATTCTGTTAAAGGCAAGGATAAGGGTAAGGATAAGAAAGGTGAGTCGTCGAAGAAGTCAAAAAAGCGAAAGGGTGCTCAGAATTTTGCAGTAACAGCTCAGAACCCTTAGAACACACCGGCTCAACCGCCTGCGAAGAAAGTGTATGCTGGTACCGCACCTCATTGTGCTCGCTGCAATGGTCATCATGTTGCACAACAAGCTTGTAAGCAATGCACAACGTGTGGTAAGCTTGGGCATCTGGCCAACATCTGTTGTTTGGGTCAGAATCAGATTGTTCAGAATCAAGCTCCAGTTCAAGGGAATGCTGCTAGATTCCCACCGGGTTCATGTTTCAATTATGGAGAGTTTGGTCACTTCTGCAACAACTATCCGAGGTTGGCGAATGCAAATGCAAATCCGAACGTGAATGTCAACGCGAATGTAAATCCCGTTCGTGGAATAGCGCACAACTTGAATGCCAATGAAGCGAGGGCTGACAACGAGGTTGTCAATGGTACGTTTCTTGTTAACAATCGACCTGCATCTATTCTTTTTTATTCTGGTGCCGATAGAAGTTTTGTTTCGTTATCTTTTGAACCTTTACTTGCGATACCTAGAACTAAACTGAGGAAACCCTTATCTGTCGAAGTTGCTACTGGTAAACCTCTTGCTCTCGATTCTGTTATTCGTGATTGTCAGTTGAACCTTGATGACCATTTTTTTCCTATTGACCTCACACCGATGCAACTTGGGAGTTTCGATATTATCGTTAGGATGGATTGGTTAACCAAACATCATGCTGAGGTGGTTTGTTTCGATAAGATTGTTCGTATTCCTCTTCCGTCAGGCAATGTTCTGGAAGTTCGTGGCGAGAAACCATCTGGTGGATTGAAACTCATGTCGTGTATGAAAGCCCAAAGTTATTTTCGAAAAGGATATGTTGCTTTCCTGGCACATGTCACTGAGGAGAAAGGCAAGAGCAAGAGTATTCAGGATATTCCGATTGATCGGGATTATCCAGAGGTGTTTCTTGATGAACTGCCTAGTTTGCCTCCAGTTCGTCAAGTTGAGTTTCATATTGACCTTGTACCCAATGCCAACCCGATTGCGAAAGCACCTTATCGTCTTGCACCGTCGGAGATGCAAGAGTTATCAAAACAGCTTCAAGAGTTATCTGATAAAGGATTCATCCGTCCGAGCTTTTCGCCTTGGGGAGCTCCTGTCCTCTTTGTGAAAAAGAAAGATGGATCTTTTTGAATGTGTATCGATTATCGTGAGCTTAATAAGCTTACCATCAAGAATCGATATCCCCTACCTCGAATTGATGATCTCTTCGACCAGCTGCAAGGTGCTTCATGCTTTTCCAAGATCGATCTGCGTTCTGGGTATCATCAACTTCATGTTTTAAAGAAGATATTCCCAAAACTGCTTTCCGTACAAGATATGGGCATTACGAGTTCACTGTCATGCCTTTTGGTTTGACAAATGCCCCAGCTATCTTTATGTACTTAATGAATAGGGTCTGTAAACCTTATTTAGACAAGTTCATCATTGTGTTCATCGACGATATTCTCATTTATTCGAAGTCTCGAGCCGATCACGAGCAACACCTTCTTTTGACCTTGGAACTTCTGAAGAAGGAACAACTTTTTGCTAAATTCTTCAAGTGTGAATTTTGGCTTAGAGAAGTTCAGTTTTTTGGGTCATATAGTCAACGAGCAGGGTATTCATGTAGATCCATCCAAGATTGCTGCTATTAAGGATTGGAATACACCGACGACAACTACAGAGATTCGATCATTTCTTGGTCTTGCTGGTTATTATCGTCGATTCATTTCTAATTTCTCAAAGATCGCGGTTCCACTCACCGCTTTGACACAGATGAATAATCCTTTTGAGTGGGGACCTAAGCAAGAAGAAGCGTTCCAAACGCTGAAACAGAAGCTTTGTGATGCTCTTGTTTTATCTCTACCTGAGGGAAACGATGATTTTGTTGTCTATTGTGACGCGTCGAATCTAGGACTTGGTTTTGTTCTTATGCAACGAGGTAAAGTCATAGCTTATGCGTCTAGACAGCTGAAAATTCACGAGAAGAACTATACGACTCATGATCTTGAGTTAGGTGCTGTAGTTTTCGCTCTTAAAATTTGGAGACACTATCTTTATGGCACGAAGTGTGTGGTTTTCACAGACCACAAAAGTCTCCAGCATATTCTAAATCAGAAGGAGCTGAACATGAGACAACGACGTTGGGTTGAGCTCCTAAACGATTATGATTGCGAAATTCGCTACCATCCTTGTAAGGCGAATGTCGTGGCCGATGCGCTTAGTAGAAAAGAGCGAGTCAAGCTTCATTCTGTTCGCACTCTATCTGATCTTCAAACTCGTATCCATCAAGCTCAACAATTTTGTGTTACACAAAATTTGGTAGGTAAGGAATTACCACATCAGCTTGAGCTTAAGCTCGAAAGGAAAGACGATGGTTTGCTTTATTTCAAGGATCGTTTGTGGATTCCGAAACAAGACGATCTTCGCACCTTGGTAATGGACGAATCTCATAAGTCTCGATATTCTATCCATCCTGGTGCTGATAAAATGTACAAGGATCTCCGTACTCAGTACTGGTGGCCTGGTATGAAAAAGGATGTTGCCTTGTATGTATCGAAATGTCTAACTTGTCTCAAAGTCAAGGCTAAACATCAACGACCTTCTGGCTTGCTTGTACAGCCAGATATACCGGTTTGGAAGTGGGAGAACATTGCAATGGATCTCATCACTAAGTTACCGCGTACATCTAAAGGTCACGATGCTATTTGGGTTGTTATCGATCGTTTAACGAAATCAGCTCATTTTATTCTGATTCGCGAGGATCTGTCTTCTGATAAACTTGTAAAGATTTATGTTGATGAGATAGTATCTCGACATGGTGTTCCTTTGCATATCATTTCTGATCGTGATGCTCGATTTTCATCTCATTTCTGGAAGACCATGCAATCTGCTTTGGGAACCCAACTAAATCTAAGCACTGCTTATCATCCCCAAACAGATGGACAATCTGAGAGAACGATTAAAACTTTGGAGCATATGCTTAGAGCATGCGTGATAGACTTTGGTGGTAATTGGTATTCTCATCTTCCACTGATCGAGTTCTCTTACAACAATAGTCATCATGCTAGTATTAATATGGCACCATTCGAAGCTCTCTACGGTCGAAAATGTCGTTCACCTGGACCTGAGCTCATTCTAGAAACAACAGACAAAATCAAGAAAATCCGCGATAATCTTATGACAGCTCAAAGCCATCAAAAGAGTTATGCAGATATGCGACGCAAGCCCTTAGAATTTCAAGTCGGCGACCGTGTCCTACTCAAGGTGTCACCTTGGAAAGGAGTGGTGAGATTTGGAAAGAAAGGAAAACTTGCACCTCGATATGTGGGACCATTTAAGATTGTGGAAAGAATTGGAAAGGTTGCCTATCGGCTAGAGCTACCTCCAGAGCTTGGAAATATTCATCCGACTTTTCACGTGTCCAATTTACGAAAGTGTTTAGCTGACGCTGATCTTCACATTCCTCTCGGCGAAATCCAAATCGATGAAACGATGCACTTTGTCGAGAAACTTGTGGAGATAGTGGACCGTACGTTCAAACAGTTGAAGAACAAACGGATTCGATTGGTAAAAGTTTGCTGGGAATCCAAACGTGGCCCCGAGTTTACTTGGGAACGTGAGGACCAGATGAAGACGAAATATCTGCATTTGTTTTCACAAGTTTCCTCTAAATAAAATTTCGGGATGAAATTTCCTAAAGTAGGGAAGACTGTGACAACTGTGTTTTGTAATCATCGTATAATGTAAAACAATGTTGATTATCAATAAAACAATGTGCTTTGGTGTTATTATAGGTCCTTTGGTGTTATTATATGTGTTTTGGTGTTATTATGTGTGTAATTTTGTTTGATGATTTTACAATTTGATTCGATTCCAATTTCAAGCTTTAAATCGCTTTCTGGAAGGTTATACGCAAACTGGTGCGTAAACGCAGTCAGTATAACGCGACAAACACTCTGGAATAGTGACATAGGCTTAACATACCTTAAATAACCTCCACATGACTTATAAATAAGCTTTGGATGGTTTGGTGTGTTGAAATCAAGTTTGTTCGATCGCAGGGACTAATTGTGTCAAACTGTGAAACTATATCAATTTGTATAGTAACGAACATTCCGAAACTTGATCATAAGTTAAACATACCCTAAATATCCTTTACATAGCTTAGAAACAGGCTTTGAGGGGTTCGGTATGCTAAAACAAACTTTATTGGTCATTCAGGGACTAAAAGCGTCAAAAAGTGCATAAGTTTGCATTTTCACGCATATCTTACATTCTGAATATATCCGGACATCCAGAAATTTATGTAATCATTAAAATATTTTATTTTAGTGGTTGGCTTGATAAAATTCCATTCGTCGCTTGATTTGGATCGTTTTTGCGTTCGTTACGACTTCCGTCGTAATTAACCGAACAACGCAACCATACGACCAAACGAGCTGACATCCGAGATATTTTTTAGCATGTTTTGAGTTCCCTATACTTTAACTTCATTTTAGAGCCTTGAAATGGGGTTAACGGGGCTTAAACGAATCGAAAAAGGCCTTAAACATGTGCAGGGACCATTTCTGCCATTTTGGCGAAAAGTTTGGAGTTGGCACCTGGTGACGCTGCGCCACCACCTTCTGCCTACCCCGTGGCGCGGCGCGAGCGCCTGATCTGGATAGAAACTTGATTTTGAGCATTTTTCAGCAATAGGATTGAACTTGGGGGTCTATTTTGTAACTTTTTCAATACCATTTGCTAGTTTTGGGGCACCCCTAGTATTGCAAATCAATGGGCATGAGGTGTACGGCCATGATCGAAGCTCATTTCCCGATAAACGATCCTAACGGTTGTGCCAAATGTGACAACTGTGAGCTGTAATCGATGTACAATATAAAATAATGTTAATTATCAATAAAACAATGTGCTTTGGTGTTATTATATGTGTTTTGGTGTTATTATGTGTGTATTTATGTTGAGGATCTTTCAATTTGATTCGATTCCGATTGCAAGCTCTAAATCGCTTTCTGGAAGGTTATACACGCACTGATACGTAAATATAACCAGTTTAATGCAACGAACACTCCGGAATAGTGAAATAGGCTTAACATACCTTAAATAACCTCCACATAACTTAGAAATAAGTTTTGGATAGTTTGGTGTGTTGAAATCAAGTTTGTTCGATCGCAGGGACTATTTGTGTCAAACTGCGAAACTATACCGATTTGTATAGTAACGAACATTCTGGAACTTGATCATAACTTAAACATACCCTAAATATCCTTTACATAGCTTAGAAATAGGCTTTGAGGGGTTCGGTATGCTAAAATAAACTTTATTGATCAATAGGGACTAAAAGCGTCAAAAAGTGCCTAAGTTTGCATTTTCGCGCATATCTTTCGTTCTGAATACATCCGGACATCCAAAAATTTATGTAGGCATTAAAATATTTTACTTTAGTGTTTGGCATAATAAAAATCCATTTGTCGCTTAATTTGGATCGTTTTTGCGTTCGTTACGACTTCCGTCGTAATTAAGCGAATAACGCGATCGTATGACCAAACGAAACGACATCCGGGATATTTTTGAGCATGTTTTGAGTTCCCTATAATTTAACTTCATTTTAGAGCCTTGAAATGAGGTTAACGGGGCTTAAACGTGTCAAAAATGGGCTTTATAGCATTCAGGGACCAAATCTGCCACTTCTGCCAAACTTGGACCTCACGGGCCGCGTAGGCCTGTGTTGTCTCTTACGCGGGGCGTGTAATACCCCCAGTTCAGCAGAAAGTTGTTAACAGCTGGTTCCTGCTGTTCCACACACTTGCAAATGGTTTTGGGCAATCTAGGGGCTTGTTTTTAAGTGTCCATGGTTTCTCAAATCAGGGGGTACACATGTATGGCCCGGATCGAAGCTCGTTTCCCGATAAACGATCCTAACGGTTCTAGATTTCCTATAAATAGCCCACCCCATTCACTTGCAAAACCCACATTGATATGATTTTGGCCCTCTAAGTTGGAGTTTACACTTCATACCTAAGGGTAAATCGGATCAAAGCTTGCGGGGAGCTTTTGTAAGTATTCTGTCGTTCTTTTTATTCATTTTTATCGTAAAAGTCAAACTGCGTTTGACTTTCTGCATTGACCAGTTTATGGTCAATACGAAGTTCGTTTGAACTTCATAACGTGAGCGTAATCACGATGGTTATAGTCCCTAGTGACTATACCTACTGATTACCACGTTATCTAGGCTCAGTGACGAGTCGTAGCTTCGGCCAAAATGCGTATTCTCGCGTATTTTGTAACCTAGCTACTTTTAGGTATCAAAACCGTTTGTTTTGATACCAAACCTGTTTTAGCATGTTTAGCTCGTCACTTTTTAGATTAGTGGTTGTGAAGAGTCGTAAGTCAAGCGGACTAAACACCCGCTTAGACTTTCGAACATGACCCGTTTGGTCGATCATTAGGATCCGACCAAACATGCTTAGTGACCATAGTTGCATAGGGAATAACCTTCTGAGGTTATACCTTATGGTCACTTAGAATTAATTAGTTATATGATAGGTAGTTTATATGCCTTTGGTAAATGACCAAAATACCCTTTTCATGCAAAATTGATAATTAAGCATATGTAACATAAACTTTTTTCACGTAACTGATTATGCAAAATATTTAAACATGTTTAGGCATATAATACTTGTCATAGGACTAGTTAGATGTCTCGAACGCGCATTTGCGCGCACGACGCGTTAAAGTAGCGTAAGCTACATTAATGAGTCGCGATGGGTCGAAAGCACTTAGGTTAGGTTCCGATTTAGGATGTAGGCTTTGTTAAAACCATATCACATGAGTTCCAACACTCATTTGGTTTACAAGACTTCATCCTATCCGATCTTCCGATTTAGGCGTCTATTGTTTGACTAGTGATTCGATTACTAGGTGCTGCTTGATTTCTCTGGTTTACTTGAGTTTGTTGAAGTTCTATTGATTGAGGATACTTTGCACTTCATGTGAGTACATAGTTCCCCTATTTTACTGTTTTCAATTGTTTTGGGGTGATTCATATGTACAAAATGATTTCAAGGTTTAAACGATGATTTAAAAAACGATTAAAATGGTTTATACTAAACTAATAACGATTTCAATAATGTGAACGAACTTGTTGGTTGTAGTTACATAACGAATGACATTCCTTAATTTTGGCCGAACCGACCAGTATTAGGTTATGGTACCATAGGATCTGACAAATCCCGTTATCGACTGCACCCATGGTTATGTGTGGGGGTTGTGGGTAACGACTGAATCTGTGATTGTTAACTTACCCTTTGGTGGTTTGTTAATGCGAGAAGCGAGATACGAGAAACGACGTAGTCGAGTCACGAAGGTTTGAATGTTATTAGCGAGACGACCATAAATAGTTTTCACAATTAAAATGAGGATGATTTAAATGATTTAAACGAATTAACGATTTGGAAACGATTTAAACAAGTTAAACGAATTGGATAAATGGTTGATTCTTGGTTAAGTGTTTAGATAACGGGACGGGTGTAATGTGGTGAAAGCATGGTAGATACTCTGCTGGTACTTCTTATATATAAGTGTTTTCAACATATTACATACAGTGGCGTTATTTAGTTCACTTTGGTAAACGATTTTGAAACGATGTCACACAACGATGTTTTCTAAAAGATATGAACCATACGAGTTTTATTAACGAGTTTTTACGAGATGTTTTACAAATTGGTTTTCTAAAACAAATGTTTTTGGTTTAAGAATCATCGCTACGAGATTTTATGAACTATAACCAACTTGATTTGAGTTGGTTAGCTATGTTGCAATACACTTTTCAAAATGAGGTTTGTATTTTGACTCTTGTAGTCTAATAAAGTACTGCAATATATAAACGAAGCCATAATTCTGATACTCTTATAAAACCTATGTACTCACCAGCATTTCTTTGCTGAATTTATTTTTACATATGTTTCAGGTGGTGTTGCTTGATTGATTACTAGGATGCATGCGTCATATTGGATCTGGACGAGGCCTTAGTGACATAATAATAATGATAGACGATATGTACTTGGTTGTTGTGTGTTAAGAGAATGTAAATGTTTAATATTATCAATAAAACGAAACTCTTTTTGTATCCATGGTTATGAAACGATAATTCTGTTACAACACTCCCCGACGTTTCCGCCACGATTTGTTGTTTTACGTGGTTGGGGTGTGACAGAAGAGTTGGTATCAGAGCCAATGGTTATAGGGAATTAGGTTATTATTAATGCTTTGACCTAGACTATAACTTCTAGGACCCCAACGCGAGTTTTCTTGCGTTTAGATTTTAAAACAAAACCGTCACCTATCCTTAGGCGATAACCACAATGAGAACACAAAATTCGAATCCGCCTTGAAAACCAATCATCTGTTCTAGGATGATTGATTACTAGGTTTTGAAACCTCTGTTATAAGGTTTTGAACCCTTTAAGTTTTCAAAATTTCGTCAAAGTTTGGGTCTAAATAGTGTGAACACGTGCAAACTGGGAGAGTGAGTGCATGTACTCTGAGTTTTCTGTCTAAGGCTAGAGTGTTTGTACAAATCCACATAATCGGACCAGTCACTCTTACCTGGGAACTCTTGGGGTGAGTGTTCACTTATAGGCGAGCATGTCTTCGCGATACATTATTTTTGGCCCATTTATTTTGATTAGTCACTGTGTGTCGTTTGTTTGTTCGAGGTAACGAACAAATGATCGCCTTCCTTGTCTTTTGTCGATGTTTTCAATACCTCTTTTGTTTCTCCAATTTTCAACCTCACTCGTTTCTCCTGTTTTCTTGTTAGACAATGCCTCCTCGACGCGATGCTCGAACTTTTACTGCTGAAGAAGTCGCAACCCTTGTCTCTCAGCAAATGGCTGCTGTACTTCCTGGCGTTGTGACCCAAATCCACGAGTTATACAACAACAACAATAATAACAGCAATAACGCACCGTGTAATTTCAAGAATTTCAATTCTGCGAAGCCACTTAAGTTTTCTGGGTCACAAGGAGCAACTGCGCTCCTGCAGTGGTTCGAGAGTATCGAGAGCACATTCAGACATGTGCAGTGTCCGAGTGCGCGTAAGGAGGAATTCGCATCAAGCGTGTTTGAGAAGCGAGCTCTTACCTGATGGAACGGTGTTATGCGCGATAGGGGTGCCGAAGTGGCAATGGCTCAAACATGGGAAGAGCTTCGAGCTCTCATGATGAAAGAGTTTTGTCCCCGTCATGAAATTCGAGCTTTGGAACGAGAGTTTGATGATTTAAAGCAAGATGGGGGTGAACACCGTGCGTATACGAATCGTTTTGAAGAACTCAGTCTGTTGTGTCCCACTATGGTTACCCCTTTGGAGAAAGCAATCGAGAGATATATCGATGGTTTACCCGATTCTATACAGGATATGGTGACCGGTGTTAATCCTACTACCGTCCGTCACGCGATCAAGTTGTCTGCTACCCTGACTGAGTCTCAGTCAGGAAGGGTAAACTCACCCGCAAGGGTGATAAAAAGAAGTCGACCTAAAGAAGAGGGGGGGTTGGGCATTAGATGCATTTCGGATGTCAATAAATCGCTCATGGCCAAACATGTTTGGAGTATTATAAGTAAACGTGATTCTATTTGGGTGAAATGGATTCATGAGTACAAACTTAAAGGGATGAATTTTTGGGAGGTTCCTTGTCGGGGTAGCATGAGTTGGGGATGGAGGAAAATTTTATCCATTCGAAGTATTATGAGACCATTCATCTGGTATGTGCTTAAAAGTGGTATGCAAACAAATGTTTGGAGCGATAATTGGTGTCATGTAAGTCCGCTGAGCTCATTTATTACTCCTCGTGCTATAGCAAATGCAGGGTTTAACTTGAAGTTGTCGGTTGCGGATGTCATTGATATGAATGGGAATTGGAGATGGCCCCAAGCTTGGTTTGATTTGTTTCCGGTTCTAATAAATATTCAAACGCCTCAACTAGTTGAAGATGCTTTTGATCGTTTGGTTTGGAAAGATTTGGATGGTAATGTTGGTGACTTTGAAGCGGCGCACGTATGGAATACGATTCGGAATAGGGATAACATTGCGAATTGGGTTCATATGGTTTGGTTCTCTCAATGTGTTCCACGGCATTCTTTTCATATGTGGTTGGTGATTAAGAACAAGCTGAAGACTTAGGATCGTTTAGCGGTTTGGGAAGCTGGGAGTGCAACAAATCTTAACCTTATGTGTTGCCCGTTGTGTAAAAATGGTAAAGATAGTCGAGATCATTTGTTTTTTCAATGTGAGTTCGCGAACAAAGTTTGGACAAATGTGAAGAGCATGGTGAACTTAGATAGTGTTGATCATACATGGCATTCCTTAATGGGTTGGATCGATCAATATTCCAAGTCCAAGAAAGTGGATGATATAGTTTGTAAATTGATTATTGCTGCGGCTTCCTATTATATTTGGCAAGAGCGGAATAGTCGTTTGTTTAGCGCATCTCAGTTGACGGAGACACAAGTTACGGAGAAGATTAAAAGTTCGGTTCGTTTAAGACTTATGGGGTTCAACTTTCGGCTGGAATCGGCTAGGAGGAAGATTTTTAGCATCTGGAAGATTAAAGATAGCAATGATGATCAACCTGATCCGGGCTAGAAGTTTGGTTTTAGTGTAGTGTTCGGCTGAGTTGTTTTTTGTTGGGCCGTGGTTGTGTCTAGCTTCTTGATACGTTGTTTGGTTGTTTTTTGGTTTGTAGGTTGGTTGTTTGTTTTGTTTTCCTAGGCTTGGTATGCCAAGCCTAGTTGGTGTGTCGCTTTGATACACCTTTGTTCTTATTGGTTCATTTATAAAATTCATCGGGGTAACCCTTTACCCAAAAAAAAAGAAGTCGACCGATTCTGACAAGGAAAAGGGTAAGGGTAAGAAAGGTGAGTCATCAAAGAAGTCGAGGAAGCAAAAGGGTGCTCAGAATTTTGCTGTTACAGCACAGAGTGCTCAGAACCCGCAGAACCCACCGACTCAACCTACTGCGAAGAAAGCGTACGCTGGTACCGCACCTCATTGTGCTCGCTGCAACGGTTATCATGTTGCACAACAAGCTTGCAAGCAATGCACGACGTGTGGTAAACTTGGACATTTGGCCAATATTTGTCGTTTGGGACAAAATCAGGTTGCCCAGGTTCAAGCTCCGGTTCAGGGGAATGCTGCGAGATTCCCACCAGGTTCATGTTTTAATTATGGAGAGTTTGGACACTTCCGCAACAACTGTCCGAGGCTGGTGAATGCCAATGCAAATCCGAACGTGAATGTCAACGCAAATGCGAATCCCGCTCGTGAACGAACATACAATGTGAATGCAAACGAAGCGAGGGCCGACAACGAGGTGGTTAATGGTACGTTTCTTGTTAACAATCGACCTGTGTCTATTCTTTTTTATTCTGGTGCCGATAGAAGTTTTGTTTTATTGTCATTTGAACCTTTGCTTGCGATACCTAGAACTAAACCGAGGAAACCCTTATCTGTCGAAGTTGCTACAGGTAAACCTCTTGTTCTCGATTATGTTATCTGTGATTGTCAGTTGAACCTTGATAACCATTTTTTTCCCATTGACCTCACACCAATACAACTTGGGAGCTTCGATATTATCGTGGGGATGGATTGGCCAACCAAACATCATGCTGAGGTGGTTTATTTCGATAAGATTGTTCGTATTCCTCTTCCGTCTGGCGATGTTCTGGAAGTTCGTGGCGAGAAACCATCTGGTGGATTGAAGCTTATGCCGTGTAGGAAGGCCCAAAGTTATTTGCGAAAAAGATATGTTGCTTTTCTGGCACATGTCACCGAGGAGAAAGGCAAGAGCAAGAGTATTCAGGATATTCCAATCGTTCGGGATTATCCAGAGGTGTTTCTCGATGAACTGCCTGGTTTGCCTCCAGTTCGTCAAGTCGAGTTTCATATTGACCTTGTACCCAATGCCAACCCGATTGCGAAAGCACCTTATCGTCTTGCACCGTCGGAGATGCAAGAGTTATCAAAACAGCTTCAAGAATTGTCTGATAAAGGATTCATCCGTCCGAGCTTTTCTCCTTGGGGAGCTCCTGTCTCTTTGTGAAAAAGAAAGATGGATCTTTTCGAATGTGTATCAATTATCGTGAGCTTAATAAGCTTACCATCAAGAATCGATATCCCCTACCTCGAATTGATGATCTCTTCGACCAGCTGCAAGGTGCTTCATGCTTTTCCAAGATTGATCTGCATTCTGGGTATCATTAACTTCGTGTTCTCGAAGAAGATATTCCCAAAACTTCTTTCCGCACGAGATATGGGCATTACGAGTTCACTGTCACGCCTTTTGGTTTGACGAATGCCCCAGCTATCTTTATGGACTTAATGAATAGGGTATGTAAACCTTATTTAGACAAGTTCATCATTGTGTTCATCGATGATATTCTCATTTATTTTAATGTCTCGAGCCGAGCACGAGCAACACTTTCGCTTAACATTGGAACTCCTTAAGAAGGAACAACTTTTTGCTAATTTCTCCAAGTGTGAATTTTGGCTTAAAGAAGTTCAGTTCTTGGGTCATATAGTCAACGAGCAGGGTATTCATGTGGATCCATCCAAGATTGTTGCAATTAAGGATTGGAACACACCGACGACACCTACAGAAATTCGTTCTTTTCTTGGTCTTGCTGGTTATTATCGCCGATTCATTTCTAATTTCTCAAAAATCGTGGTTCCACTCACTGCTTTGACTAAGAAGAATAAGCCTTTTGAGTGGGGACCTAAGCAAGAAGAAGCGTTCCAAACGCTGAAACAGAAGCTCTGTGACGCTCCTGTTCTATCGTTGCCCGAAGGAAACGATGATTTTGTTATCTATTGTGACGCGTCGAATCTAGGACTTGGTTGTGTTCTTATGCAACGAGGTAAAGTCATAACTATGCGTCTAGACAGTTGAAAGTTCACGAGAAGAACTATACGACTCATGATCTTGAATTAGGAGCTGTGGTTTTCGCGCTTAAAATCTAGAGACATTATCTTTACGGCACAAAGTGTGTGGTTTTCACAGACCACAAAAATCTCCAGCATATTCTTAATCAGAAAGAGCTGAACATGAGGCAACGACGCTGGGTTGAACTCTTAAACGATTATGATTGCGAGATTCGCTACCATCCTGGTAAGGCGAATGTCGTAGCCGATGCGCTTAGTCGAAAGGAACGAGTCAAGCTTCATTCTATTCAGACTTTAACTAATATTCAATCTCGTGTCCATCAAGCTCAACGATCTTGTGTGATCAAAGGCTTATTGAAAAATGAGCTACCGCTTCAACTCGAGCTTAAACTCGAAAGGAAAGACGATGGTTTGCTCTACTTCAAAGATCGTTTGTGGATTCCGAAAGAAGACGATCTTCGCACCTTGGTAATGGACGAATCTCACAAGTCTCGATATTCTATCCATCATGGTGCTGATAAAATGTACAAGGATCTTCATACTCAGTACTGGTGGCCTGGTATGAAAAAGGATGTTGCCTTGTATGTATCGAAATGCCTAACTTGTCTCAAAGTCAAGTCTGAACATCAACGACCTTCTGGTTTGCTTGTACAACCAGAGATACCGGTTTGGAAGTGGGAGAACATTGCAATGGATCTCATCACTAAGTTACCGCGTACGTCTAAAGGTCACGATGCGATTTGGGTTGTCATCGATTGTTTAACGAAATAAGCTCATTTTATTCCGATTCGCGAGGATCTATCTGCTAATAAACTGGCAAAGATTTATGTTGATGAGATTGTATCACGACATGGTGTTCCCTTGGATATCATTTCCGATCGTGATGCTCGATTTTCATCTCATTTCTGGAAGACCGTGCAATCTGCTATGGGAACCCAACTAAATCTAAGCACTGCTTATCATCCCCAAACAGATGGTCAATCTGAGAGAACGATTCAAACTTTGGAGGATATTCTTAGAGCATGCGTGATAGACTTTGGTGGTAATTGGGATTCTCATCTGCCACTGATCGAGTTTTCCTACAACAATAGTTATCATGCTAGCATTAATATGGCACCATTCGAAGCCCTCTACGGTCGAAAATGTCGTTCACCTATCTGTTGGAATGAGATCGGTGAAGCTCTGCTTACTGGACCTGAGCTCATTCTGGAAACAACAGACAAAGTCAATAAAATCCGCGATAATCTTGTGACAGCTCAAAGCCGTCAAAAGAGTTATGCGGATATGCGACGCAAGCCATTAGAATTTCAAGTCGGAGATCGTGTCCTACTCAAGGTTTCACCTTGGAAAGGAGTGGTGAGGTTTGGAAATAAAGGAAAACTTGCACCTTGATATATGGGACCACTTAAGATTGTGGAAAGAATTGGGAAGGTTGCCTATCGACTAGAGCTACCTCCAGAGCTTGGTAATATTCACCCGACTTTTCACGTGTCCAATTTGCGAAAGTGTTTAGCTGACGCTGATCTTCACATTCCTCTCGACAAGATTCGAATCGATGAAACGATGCACTTTGTCGAGAAACCCGTGGAGATAATGGACCGTGCAGTCAAACAGTTGAAGAATAAACGGATTCGATTGGTAAAAGTTCGCTAGGAATCCAAACGTGGCCCAAAGTTTACTTGGGAGCGTGAGGACTAGATGAAGACGAAATATCCGCATTTGTTTTCACAAGCTTCCTTTCGTTAAAATTTCGGGACGAAATTTCCTGAAGTAGGGGAGGCTGTGACAATTGTGCGCTGTAATCGATGTACAATATAAAATAATGTTAATTATCAATAAAACAAGGTGCTTTGGTGTTATTATATGTGTTTTGGTGTTATTATATGTGTTTTGGTGTTATTATATGTGTATTTATGTTGAGGATCTTTCAATTTGATTCGATTCCGATTGCAAGCTCTAAATCGCTTTCTAGAAGGTTATACGCGCACTGATGCGTAAATATAACCAGTTTAATGCAACGAACACTCCAGAATAGTGAAATAGGCTTAACATACCTTAAATAACCTCCACATAACTTAGAAATAAGTTTTGGATGGTTTGGAGTGTTGAAATCAAGTTTGTTCGATCGCAGGGACTATTTGTGTCAAACTGCGAAACTATACCGATTTGTATAGTAACAAAAATTCCGGAACTTGATCACAAGTTAAACATACCCTAAATATCCTTTACATAGCTTAGAAATAGGCTTTGAGGGGTTTGGTATGCTAAAATAAACTTTATTGATCAATAGGGACTAAAAGCGTCAAGTTTGCATAAGTTTGCATTTTCGCGCATATCTTTCGTTCTGAATACATCCGTACATCCAAAAATTTATTTAGGCATTAAAATATTTTATTTTAGTGTTTGACATAATAAAAATCCATTCGTCGCTTAATTTGGATCGATTTTGCGTTCGTTACGACTTCCGTCGTAATTAAGCGAATAACGCGATCGTACGACCAAACGAACCGATATCCGGGATATTTTTGAGCATTTTTTGAGTTCCCTATACTTTAACTTCATTTTAGAGCCTTGAAATGAGGTTAACGGGGCTTAAACATGTCAAAAATGGGCTTTATAGCATTCAGGGACCAAATCTGCCAATTCTGCCAAACTTGGACCTCGCGGGCCGCGTGTGACATCTGTGCCTCCACGGCCATCAAAAAAATACCAATTCAACGAAATATTGTATTTCATACTTGGTATTTGCATAAATATGTGTATCATTTGTACATATCAATTCTCGTTCGATTTCGAGCTCTAAATCGCTTTCTGGAAAGTTATACGCGAACTGGTGCGTTAATGTAATCAGTTTAACGCGACAAACACTCCGGAACAGTGAAATATTCTTAAAATACCTTAAATAACCTTTACATAACTTAGAAATAAGTTTTGGAAGGTTTGGTGTGTCGAAATCAAGTTTATTCGCTTACAGGGACTAATTTCGACAAACTGCGAAAGTATACCGATTTGTACTGTAATGAACATTCTGGAACATGACCATAAGTTAAACATACCCTAAATATCCTTTACATAGCTTAGAAATAGGCTTTGAGGGGTTCGGTGTGCTAAAATAAACTTTTTGGTCATTCAGGGACTAAAAGCGTCAAAAGTGCATAAGTTTGCATTTTCGCGCATATCTTACGTTCTAAATACATCTGGACATCCTAAACTTTATGTAATCATTAAAATATTTTATTTTAGTGATTGGCATGATTAAATTTCATTCTTCGCGTAATTTGGATCGTTTTTGCGTTCGTTACGACTTCCGTCTTAATTAATCGAACAACGCAACCGTACGACCAAACGAACCAACATTCGAGATATTTCTGAGCATTTTTTGAGTTCCCTATACTTCAAATTCATTTTAGAGCCTTGAAATGAGGTTAACGGGGCTTAAACGTGTCAAAAATAAGCCGAAATGCAAGATTCTGAAGTTTAGGGACCAAAATTATCATTCTGCCATATTTATCTGAGGAAGGGACCAAAATAAAAATTCTAAATTCCAGCTTGTTCCAGCTGTTCCCCTCATTTTCACATGGTTTTAATGAAACTATGGGCTCCCATGGTTTCACAAAACCATGGGCACATGTGTACGGATGAGATCGAAGCTCGTTTTACGATGAACGATCCTAACGGTTCTAGTTTTCTTATATATACCCATCTCCTTTCACTTGCAAAATCCACAATGATCTGATTTTGGCTCTCTAAGTTGAAGTTTATGCTTCATACCTGAGAGTAAATCGGATCATAGCTTGCGGGGACCTTTTGTAAGTATTCTTTCGTTATTTTATCGCTTTTCGAGTCTGAAAATCAAGCTGCGTTTGACTTTCTGCCTTGACCAATTTATGGTCAATGCGAAGTTCGTTTTAACTTCATAACGTGAGCGTAATCACGATGGTTATAGTCCCTAGTGACTATACCTACTGATTACCACGTTATCTAGGTGTAGTGACGAGTCGTAGTTTCGGCCAAAATGCGTATTCTTGCGTATTTTGTAACCAAACTACTTTTGGGTATCAAAACTGTTTGTTTTGATACCAAACCTGTTTTCTAACTTAACTAAATATGTTTTAGCATGTTTAGCTCGTCACTTTTAGTTTAGTGCTTGTGTAGAGTCGTAAGTCAAAGCGGACTAAACACCCGCTTAGACTTTCGAACTAGACCCGTTTGGTCGATCATTAGGATCCGACCAAGCATGTTTAGTGACCATAGTTGCATAGGGAATAACCTTCCGAGGTTATACCTCACTTAGGTTTAATTAGTTGTATGATAGGTAGTTTATATGCCTTAGGTAAATGACCAAAATGCCCTTTTCATGCATAATTGGTAATTAAACATATGTGACATAAACTTTTGTCACTTAATCGATTATGCAACATGTTTAGGCATAGAATACTTGTCATAGGACTAGTTAGACGTCTCGAACGCGCTTTGCGCGCACGACACGTTAAAGTAGCGTAAGCTACCTTAATGGGTCGCAATGGGTGAAAGCACTTAGGTTATGTTTCGATTTAGAATGGAGGCTTTGTTAAACCATGCCATAGTAGTTCCAATACTCATTTGGTTTACAAAACCTCATCCTATCCGATCTTCCGACTTAGGTCCGGTTTATTTATATAGTTATTAGGTTGCCGATTAATTTCGTGCTCCCTCTAGCTTTGCTTGGTTGTTGTTCAAGACCTCTAAGCATTCTCAGGTGAGTACATAGTTCCCCTATTTTACTGTTTTCAATTGTTTTGGGGTGATTCATATGTGCTAAATGTTTTCAAGGTTTTAACGATGGTTTTCAAAACGATTTTCGATATTATAACAATGGTTTAAAAAAAGGATTAAAATGCTTTATATTAAATTAATAACGATTTCAATATAGTAAACAAACTTGTTGGTTGTATTTACATAACGAATAATATCCATTAGTTTTGGCCGAACCGACCAGTATTAGGTTATGGTACCATAGGATCTGACAAATCTCGTTATCAGACTGCACCCATGGTTATGTGTGGGTTAGGTGGGTAACGACTGAATCTGTGATTGTTAATTTACCCTTTAGTGGTTTATTAATGCGAGAAGCGATAGGCGAGTTGCGAAGGTTTGGATGTTATTAGCGAGACAATCAAAAGTATTTTTCACGATTTAAAACGAGAATGATTTAAACGACTAAAGCGATTTTTAACGAATTAAACGATTTGGGTAAACGATTGGTTTTTGGTTAGTGTTTAGATAACGGGACGGGTGTAATGTGATAAAAGCATTGTGGATACGCCGCTGGTACTTCCTATATATATATATATATATATATATATATATATATATATATATAATGTTTTCATCGTATTACATACCGTGACGTTATTTAGTTCACTTGGGTAAACGATTTGAAACGATGTCACACAAACGAGGTTTTCGAAATGATATAAACCATACGAGTTTTATTAACGAGAATTTTATTAAATTACTGTTTTGGGTTAAGAATCATGGCTACGAGATTTTATAAATTATAACCAACTTTTCAAAACAAGGTTTTTAATTAAGTATTGCAACATGTAAACTAGCCTTGAATCCGACACTCTCAAAAACCTATGTACTCGCCAGCATTTCTTTGCTGACTTTGTTTTCACATATGTTTTAGGTGTTGTTGAATGATGTTGATTGCTAGGATGCATGCTCACAAAGGACTGGACGAGGCCTTAGTGACTTAATAACAATGATAGACCATGTTTAACTTGTTTATTTAGATTTCCAGATGATGTAAATAGTTAATGTTTAATAAAACGAAACTTCAAATTTCCGCTTGTTTTGAAACAATGATTCTGTTACAACACTCCCCGACGATTCCGCCGTGATTTGTTGTTTTACGCGGTCGGGGTGTGACAGAAAAGTTGGTATCAGAGCTCATGGTTATAGGGAATTAGGTTGTTAGTAATGCTTTGACCTAGTCTATAACCTTCCTAGGACCCTAACGCGAGTTTACTTGCGTTTAGCCATAAAACAATACCATCACCTATCCTTAGGCGACAACCACAACAAGAGCATAAATTTCGAATCTGCTTTGAAAACCAATCATCTGTTCTAGGATGATTTATTGTAAGGTTTTGAACCCTTTAAGTTTTCAAAGTCTCGTCAAAGTTTGGGTCTTATAATGTGAACACGTGCAAACTAGAAGGGTGAATGCCTGTACCCTGAGTTTTCTGTCTAAGGCTAGAGTGTTCGTACAAATCCGCAGTATCGGACCAGTCACTCTTACTTGGGAACTCTTGGGGTGAGTGGTCACTTATAGGAGAGCATGTTTTCAGTGATATATTAATATGACCCGTTTACTTTGATTAATCACCGTCTCATTTGTTTGCCTTAGGTAACAAACAAATGATCGCAATTTCTATGCGTTGTCGTTCTCTTTTAATTATCCGATAACATTTCATTTGTGTTCTCCTATGTCTTTCATTTCCTCTAGAATGTCTCTTCATCGCAATGACACTCAAATGTCCGAGCAAACTGACAACTTTGCCCATCGAATAGGCGAAGTAATCCTGAAGACTGTGGATTTAGGTATCGCCATGTCTCGTCTCAATAATGAAGCCACCCAAGAAGCATCGAAACAAGCAGAAGTCGAGCCATCAAAAAAGTCAAAGAAGCGTAAAACTCCAAAGGATCCCATAGCCGTTACACCAAATCATGCAAAACCTAGCCAGGTGGCAGCACCACCAGCCAAGAAGCCGTACTTAGGAACTGTTCCTTTGTGAAATTAGTGTAACCTCCACCACTATGCCAGTGTCAAATGTCGGAAATGTTTCAACTGTGGACTCATTGGTCATTTGGCACGAGACTGTCGTCCAGTCACTGTGCTAAACCAAGCTTTTCAGAACCCCGTTCAATTTCAAGCAGATCCAGCACAGGCTCATTTTCCTCCTGGTATTTGCTACACCTATGATGAGACGGGTTATGTCAGGGACAGATACCCAAATATTTTCAATGCAAATCCGACCCACGGATGAGCATTTGGCCGACTAGAAGAAGTTGCTGCTTTGAATAATCCGAATCTTATGTTTATGTTTCTAGTGTTTTCCTTTGAACTCGGAAACAATCGATTTTGTTTATAAATAAATCTTTATTTGCAATTCTGATGTATAAATATAGTTGCATGTGTGTATGGCATACCCTATGATACCTACACCAAAAGAACCATATTTGTAGTTCTCTCGTTCATATGATCGCTCATGATTTCCTCGAAGATGCTAAGTGCTCGTTTCATTCTAAGAAACGAAATGGCAATTTGAGTAATCATCTTTTTGCTTTTGACCTCACACCGATGCAACTTGGAAGTTTCGACATTGTCATAGGATGGATTGGTTAACCAAATATCATGCTGAGGTGATTTGTTTTGATAAGATTGTTCGCATTCCTCTTTCGTCTGGCGATGTTCTGGAAGTTCGTGGCGAGAAACCTTCTGGTGGATTGAAGCTCATGTCGTGTACAAAGGCCCAAAGTTATTTACGAAAAGGATATGTTGCTTTTCTGGCACATGTCACCGAGGAGAAAGGCAAGAGCAAGAGTATTCAGGATATTCCGATTGTTCGGGATTATAAAGAGGTGTTTCCTGATAAACTGCCTGGTTTGCCTCCAGTTCGTCAAGTCGAGTTTCATTTTGACCTTGTACCCAATGCCAACCCAATTGCAAAAGCACCTTATCGTCTTGCACCATCTGAGATGCAAGAATTATCGAAACAGCTTCAAGAGTTATCTGATAAAGGATTCATCTGATCAAATTATTCACCCTAGGGGAGCTCCTGTCCTCTTTGTGAAGAAGAAAGATGGATCTTTTCGAATGTGTATCGATTATCGTAAGCTTGATAAGCTTACCATCAAGGATCGATATCCCCTACCTCGAATCGATGATCTCTTTGATCAGCTGCAAGGTGCTACCTGTTTTTTTTTTTTCAAGATCGATCTGCGTTCTGGGTATCATCAACTTCGTGTTCTCGAAGAAGATATTCCCAAAACTGCTTTCCACACGAGATATGGGCATTACGAGTTTACAGTCATGCCTTTTTGTTCGACAAATGCCCCAGCTATCTTTATGGACTTAATGAATAGGGTCTGCAAACCTTATTTAGACAAGTTCATTATTGTGTTCATCGACGATATTCTCATTTATTCGAAGTCTCAAGCTGAGCACGAGCAACACCTTCGCTTAACATTGGAACACCTGAAGAAGGAACAACTTTCTGCTAAATTCTCCAAGTGTGAATTTTGGCTTGAAGAAGTTCAATTCTTGGGTCATATAGTCAATTAGTAGGGTATTCACGTGGATCCATCCAAGGTTGCTGCTATTAAGGATTGGAATACACCAACGACACCTACAGAAATTCGTTCTTTTCTTGGTCTCGCTGGTTATTATCGTCGTTTTATTTCCAATTTCTCAAAGATTGCGGTTCCACTCACTGCTTTGACTGAGAAGAATAAGCCTTTTGACTGGGGACCTAGGCAAGAAGAAACGTTCCAAACGCTGAAACGGAAGCTATGTGGTGCTCCGGTTTTGTCCTTGCCCAATGGAAACGATGATTTCGTTGTCTTTTATGACGCGTCGAATCTAGGCCTTGGTTATGTTCTTATGCAATGAGGTAAAGTCATAACATATACGTCAAGACAGTTGAAAGTTCACGAAAATAACTACACAACTCATGATCTTGAGTTAGGTGTTGTGGCATTTGCTTTCAAAATCTGGAGACACTGCGTCTATGGAACGAAGTGTGTGGTTTTCACAAGACCACAAAAGTCTCCAGCTCATTCTTAATCAAAAGGAGCTGAACATGAGGCAACGACAATGGGTTGAACTCTTGAACGATTACGATTGCGTGATTTGCTACCTTCCTGGTAAGGCGAATATCATAGTCGATGCGCTTAGTCGAAAGGAGCGAGTCAAGCTTCATTCTGTTCAAACCCTATCTGATATTCAATCTCGTGCCCTTCAAGCACAACGATCTTGTGTAAACGGAGGCTTATTAAAATATGAGCTACCACTTCAACTCGAGCTTAAACTCGAAACGAAAAGTGATGGGTTGCTTTATTTTAAGAATCCTTGTGAATGATTATCGCCCAAATCGGAGCCCTGGTTGGATTCCTTGTACACCTTAATATGTACATTACAACTCAATAAGGACAACCCAAATTCTTATTAAGATCTTCCTATCTTCATAGTTAGATTCTTGATAATATTTAAAGTGCCAAATGAAATCCACGGATTGGATTCCTGGTATGCTTTAAATACCCGTGTCCAAAGATAACAAATTAAAGGTCAAATTAAACAATTATGCAATTATGTGATTATGTGTTTATTTGTTCTCCTTTATGTTTTTGTGTGATCTGATTTTCGTTATCCAAATCCTCATAGAATCTTCCATATCTTCATATGAGGGATTCATAGTAGGATATTCAAAAGGTACTACCCTAAATCCTTAATGGGCTCCTACGTGGTAGTTAAGACCCTTGGAATATATAGTACCATTCCATGATTCGAAGGAGACCCCTTGAGTGGTCTAGTTAAAAGATTGATTCAGAATCTGCTTAAGAATGGCATGTGATGATATAGTTGAAAGGACCCTATGGTGGTCCAGTCACACTCATCACAGGTTCATTCATTTGGTTTTCTCCTACACATTATCAAATGCATTGTGTGGACTATGCAAGGAATTACGTAATTATGGACACATACATAATTATAAAAATTCAGTGCATGGAAACCACAGTAAGATTTATCATGTGTAAGAACCAATAGTGACAACAATAACGAAACGTGAACAATGTAATGGAGGTACGGTGGACGCACCAATGGCGCTTCATATACTTGTATATAAGTGTCCCTCTTACATTGCAAGCATAATGTTATTTAAAGTTACTTGAAGTTCAAAACCCTAACCAGTGTTGTTTTATCTTTTCGACTTCATGTTTCAAGCTCTCACAAGTTTCCTCTAAATAAATTTCGGGACGAAATTTCCTGAAGTAGGAGAGACTGTGATATCTGTGCCTCCACGGCCATCAAACAAATACCAAATCATCAAAATATTGTATTTCATACTTGGGATTTGTATAAATATGTGTATCATTTGCACATATAAATTCTCGTTCGATTTCGAGCTCTAAATCGCTTTCTAGAAAGTTATACGCGAACTGGTGCGTAAACGTAATCAGTTTAACGCGAAAAACACTCTGGAATAGTGACATAGGCTTAACATACCTTAAATAACCTTTACATAACTTAGAAATAAGTTTTGGAAGGTTTGGTGTGTCGAAATCAAGTTTATTCGCTTACAGGGACTAATTTCGACAAACTGTGAAAGTATGTCGATTTGTACTGTAACAAACATTCCGAAACATGACCATAAGTTAAAAATACCCTAAATATCCATTACAAAGCTTAGAAATAGCCTTTGAGGGGTTTGGTGTGCTAAAATAAACTTTTTGGTCATTCAGGGACTAAAAGTGTCAAAAGTGCATAAGTTTGCGTTTTCGCGTATATCTTACGTTCTAAATACATCCGGACATCCTAAACTTTATTTAATCATTAAAATATTTTATTTTAGTGATTGGCATGATAAATTTTCATTCGTCGCGTAATTTGGATCGTTTTTGCGTTCGTTGCGACTTCCGTCTTAATTAACCGAACAACGCAACCGTACGACCAAACGAACCGATATCCGAGATATTTTTGAGCATTTTTTGAGTTCCCTATACTTTAAATTCATTTTAGAGCCTTGAAATGAGGTTAACGGGGCTTAAACGTGTCAAAAATGAGCCGAAATGCAAGATTCTAAAGTTCAGGGACCAAAATTGTCATTCTGCCATAGTTATCTTAGGAAGGGACCAAAATAAAAATTCTAAATTCCAGCTTGTTCCAGCTGTTCCCCTCATTTGCACATGGTTTAAATGAAACTATGGGCTCCCATGGTTTCACAAAACCATGGGCACATGTGTACGGATGGGATCGAAGCTCGTTTTACGATGAACGATCCTAACGGTTCTAGTTTTCTTATATATACCCATCTCCTTTCACTTGAAAACCCCACAATGATCTGATTTTGGCTCTCTAAGTTGAAGTTTATGCTTCATACCTGGCAGTAAATCGGATCATAGCTTGCGGGGACCTTTTGTAAGTATTCTTTCGTTCTTTTATCGCTTTTCGAGTCAGAAAGTCAAGCTGCGTTTGACTTTCTGCCTTAACCAATTTATGGTCAATGCGAAGTTCGTTTGAACTTCATAACGTGAGCGTAATCACGATGGTTATAGTCCCTAGTGACTATACCTACTGATTACAACGATATCTAGGTGTAGTGACGAGTCGTAGTTTCGGCCAAAATGCGTATTCTTGCGTATTTTGTAACCAAACTACTTTTGGGTATCAAAACCGTTTGTTTTGATACCAAACCTGTTTTCTAACTTAACTAAACATGTTTTAGCATGTTTAGCTCGTCACTTTTAGTTTAGTGCTTGTGTAGAGTCGTAAGTCAAAGCGGATTAAACACCCGCTTAGACTTTCGAACTAGACCCGTTTGGTCGATCATTAGGATCCGACCAAGCATGTTTAGTGACCATAGTTGCATAGGGAATAACCTTCCGAGGTTATACCTTATGGTCACTTAGGTTTAACTAGTTGTATGATAGGTAGTTTATATGCCTTAGGTAATTGATCAAAATGCCCTTTTCATGCATAATTGGTAATTAAGCATATGTAAAATAAACTTTTGTGACTTAATCGATTATGCAACATGTTTAGGCATATAATACTTGTCATAGGACTAGTTACACGTCTCGAACGCGCTTTGCGCGCACGACGCGTTAAGGTAGCATAAGCTACCTTAATGGGTCGCAATGGGTCGAAAGCACTTAGGTTAGGTTTCGATTTAGAATGTAGGCTTTGTTAAACCATGTCATATGAGTTCCAATACTCATTTCGTTTACAAAACCTCATCCTATCCGATCTTCCGACTTAGGTCCGGTTTATTTATATAGTTATTAGGTTGCCGATTAATTTCGTGCTCCCTCTAGCTTTGCTTGGTTGTTGTTCAAGACCTCTAAGCATTCTCAAGTGAGTACATAGTTCCCCTATTTTACTGTTTTCAATTGTTTTGGGGTGATTCATATGTGCTAAATGTTTTCAAGGTTTTAACGATGGTTTTCAAAACGATTTTCGATATTATAACAATGGTTTAAAAAAACGATTAAAATGGTTTATATTAAATTAATAACTTTTTCGATATAGTAAACAAACTTGTTGGTTGTATTTACATAACGAATAATATCCATTAGTTTTGGCCGAACTGACCAGTATTAGGTTATGGTACCATAGGATCTGACAAATCCCGTTATCAGACTGCACCCATGGTTATGTGTGGGTTAGGTGGGTAACGACTGAATTTGTGATTGTTAATTTACCCTTTGGTGGTTTATTAATGCGAGAAGCGATTGGAGAGATGCGAAGGTTTGGATGTTATTAGGGAGACAATCAAAAGTAGTTTTCACGATTTAAAACGAGAATGATTTAAACGACTAAAGCGATTTTTAACGAATTAAACGATTTGGGTAAACGATTGGTTTTTGGTTAGTGTTTAGATAACGGGACGGGTGTGTGATGAAAGCATGGTGGATACGCCGCTGGTACTTCCTATATATATATATATGTGTGTGTGTGTGTGTGTGTTTTCATCGTATTACATACCGTGACGTTATTTAGTTCAATTGGGTAAACGATTTGAAACGATGTCACACAAACGAGGTTTTCGAAATGATATAAACCATACGAGTTTTATTAACGAGAATTTTATTAAATAAATGTTTTGGGTTAAGAATCATGGCTACGAGATTTTATAAATTATAACCAACTTGATTTGAGTTGGTTAATTATGTCGTAATACAATACTTTTCAAAACAAGGTTTTTAATTAAGTATTGCAACATGTAAACTAGCCATGAATCCGACACTCTCAAAAACCTATGTACTCGCCAGCATTTCTTTGCTGACTTTGTTTTCACATATGTTTCAGGTGTTGTTGAATGATGTTGATTGCTAGTATGCATGCTCACATAGGACTGGACGAGGCCTTAGTGACTTAATAACAATGATAGACTATGTTTAACTTGTTTATTTAGATTTCCAGATGATGTAAATATTTAATGTTTAATAAAACGAAACTTCAAATTTCTGTGTGTTTTGAAACAATGATTCTGTTACAACACTCCCCGACGATTCCGCCGCGATTTGTTGTTTTACGCGGTTGGGGTGTGACACCGCGTAGGCATGTGTTGTCTCTTACGCGGGCCGTGTAAAACCCCCAGTTCTGCAGAAAGTTGTTAACAGCTGGTTCCAGCTGTTCCACACACTTGCAAATGGTTTTGGGCAATCTAGGGGCTTGTTTTTAAGTGCCCATGGTTTCTCAAATCCGGGGGTACACATGTAAGGCCCGGATCGAAGCTCGTTTCCCGATAAACGATCCTAACGGTTCTAGATTTCCTATAAATAGCCCACCCCATTCACTTGCAAAACCCACATTGATCTGATTTTGGCCCTCTAAGTTGGAGTTTACACTTCATATCTAAGGGTAAATCGGATCAAAGCTTGCGGGGACCTTTTGTAAGTATTCTTTCGTTTTTTTTTCGTTTTTATCGTAAAAGTCAAACTGCGTTTGACTTTCTTCATTAACCAGTTTATGGTCAATACGAAGTTCGTTTGAACTTCATAACGTGAGCATAATCACGATGGTTATAGTCCCTAGTGACTATACCTAGTGATTACCAAGTTATCTAGGCTCAGTGACGAGTCGTAGCTTCGGCCAAAATGCGTATTCTCGCGTATTTTGTAACCAAGCTACTTTTAGGTATCAAAACCGTTTGTTTTGATACCAAACCTGTTTTCTAACTTAACTAAACATGTTTTTGCATGTTTAGCTCGTCACTTTTTAGATTAGTGCTTGTGTAGAGTCGTAAGTCAAGCGGACTAAACACCCGTTTAGACTTTCGAACACGACCGTTTGGTCGATCATTAGGATCCGACCAAACATGCTTAGTGACCATAGTTGCATAGGGAATAACCTTCCGAGGTTATACCTTATGGTCACTTAGAATTAATTAGTTATATGATAGGTAGTTTATATGCCTTTGGTAAATGACCAAAATACCCTTTTCATGCAAAATTGATAATTAAGCATATGTAACATAAAATTTTGTCACGTAACTGATTATGCAACATATTTAAACATGTTTAGGCATATAATACTTGTCATAGGACTAGTTAGATGTCTCGAACGCGCATTTGCGCGCACGACGCGTTAAAGTAGCGTAAGCTACATTAATGGGTCGCGATGGGTCGAAAGCACTTAGGTTAGGTTCCGATTTAGGATGTAGGCTTTGTTAAAACCATATCACATGAGTTCCAACACTAATTTGGTTTACAAGACTTCATCCTATCCGATCTTCCGATTTAGGCGTCTATTGTTTGACTAGTGATTCGATTACTAGGTGCTGCTTGATTTCTCTGGTTTACTTGAGTTTGTTGAAGTTCTATTGATTGAGGATACTTTGCACTTCATGTGAGTACATAGTTCCCCTATTTCACTATTTTCAATTGTTTTGGGGTGATTCATATGTACAAAATGATTTCAAGGTTTAAACGATGATTTCAAAAACGATTAAAATGGTTTATACTAAACTAATAATGATTTCAATAATGTGAACGAACTTGTTGGTTGTAGTTACATAACGAATGACATTCATTAATTTTGGCTGATCCGACTAGTATTAGGTTATGGTACCATAGGATCTGACAAATCCCGTTATCGCCTGCACCCATGGTTATGTGTGGGGGTTGTGGGTAACGACTGGATCTGTGATTGTTAACTTACCCTTTGGTGGTTTGTTAATGCGAGAAGCGAGAAACGATGTAGTCGAGTCATGAAGGTTTGAATGTTATTAGCGAGACGACCATAAATAGTTTTCACAATTAAAACGAGGATGATTTAAACGATTTAAACGAGTTAACGATTTGGAAACGATTTAAAAAAGTTAAACGAATTGGATAAACGATTGGTTTTTAGTTAAGTGTTTAGATAACGGGACGGGTGTAATGTGGTGAAAGCATGGTAGATACGCCGCTGGTACTTCTTATATATAAGTGTTTTCAACATATTACATACCATGGCGTTATTTAGTTCACTTGGGTAAACGATTTTGAAACGACGTCACACAACGATGTTTTCTAAAAGATATGAACCATACGAGTTTTATTAACGAGTTTTTATGAGATGTTTTACAAATTGGTTTTCTAAAACAAATGTTTTTGGGTTAAGAATCATGGCTACGAGATTTTTTGAACTATAACCAAGTTGATTTGAGTTGGTTAGCTATGTTGCAATACACTTTTCAAAACGAGGTTTGTACTTTGACTCTTGTAGTCTAATAAAGTACTGCAACATATAAATGAAGCCATGATTCCGATACTCTTATAAAACCTATGTACTCGCCAGCATTTCTTTGCTGACTTTATTTTTACATATGTTTCAGGTGTTGTTGCTTGATTGATTTCTAGGATGCATGTGTCACATAGGATCTGGACGAGGCCTTAGTGACATAATAATAATGATAGACGATATGTACTTGGTTGTTGTGTGTTAAGACAATGTAAATGTTTAATATTATCAATAAAACGAAACACTTTTTGTATGCATGGTTATGAAACGATAATTCTATTACAACATTCCCCGACGTTTCCGCCACGATTTGTTGTTTTATGTGGTCGGGGTGTGACACCAAATCTATAAATACCCCCACCATTCTTTCTTAAAACCCACTTGATTTTTCTAAGATTTCTCTAAGCTGAAGTGTTAATCACTTCATACCTGAGAATACTTGGAAAATCAAACTTTCTTGGACCCGTTGTAAGTATTCTTTCGTTCTTTTTATGCGTTTTTAGCTTAAAAGTCAAACTGCGTTTGACTTTCTGCATTGACCAGTTTATGGTCAATGCGAAGTTCGTTTGAACTTCATAACGTGAGCGTAATCACGATGGTTATAGTCCCTAGTGACTATACCTACTGATTACCACGTTATCTAGGCTTAGTGACGAGTCGTAGTTTCGGCCAAAATGCGTATTCTCGCGTCTTTTGTAACTAAACTACTTTTAAGTATCAAAACCGTTTGTTTTGATACCAAACCTGTTTTCTAAATTCGTTAAACATGTTTAACTCGTCACTTTTAGATTAGTGCTTGTATAGAGTCGTAAGTCAAGCGGTCTAAACAACCGCTTAGACTTTCAAACTCGACCCGTTTGGTCGATCATTAGGATCCGACCAAACATGTTTAGTGACCATAGTTGTATAGGGAATAACCTTCCAAGGTTATATCTTATGGTCACTTAGGTTTAGTTAGTTGTATGATAGGTAGTTTATATGCCTTAAGTAAATGACCAAAATGCCCTTTTCATGTATAATTGGTAATTAAGCATATGTAACATAAACTTTTGTCATATAACTTATTGTGCAACATATTTAAACATGTTAGGCATATAATACTTGTCATAGGACTAGTTAGACGTCTCGAACGCGCATTTGCGCGCACGACGTGTTAAAGTAGCATAAGCTACCTTAATGGGTCGTAATGGGTCGAAAGCACTTAGGTTAGGTTCCGATTTAGAATGTAGGCTTTGTTAAACCATATCACATGAGTTCCAACACTCATTTGGTTTACAAGACCTCATTCTGTCCGATCTTCCGATTTAGGCGTCTATTGTTTGACTAGTGATTCGATTACTAGGTGCTGCTTGATTTCTCTGGTTTACTTGAGTTGTTGAAGTTCTATTGATTGAGGATACTTTGCACTTCATGTGAGTACATAATTCCCCTATTTTACTGTTTTTAATTGTTTTGGGGTGATTCATATGTATCAAAACAATTTTCGATATTATAACGATGGTTTCAAAAACGATTAAGATGGTTTATACTAAACTAATAACAATTTCGATAATGTGAACGAACTTGTTGGTTGTAGTTACATAATGAATTACATTCATTAATTTTGGCCGAACCGACCAGTATTAGGTTATGGTACCATAGGATCTGACAAATCCTGTTATTAGACTGCACCCATGGTTATGTGTGGGTTAGGTGGGTAACAACTGAATCTATTATTGTTAACTTACCCTTTGGTGGTTTGTTAATGCGAGAAGCGAGATAGTCGAGTCACGAAGGTTTGAATCTTATTAGCGAGACGACCAAATATAGTTTTCACAATTAAAACGAGGATGATTTAAACGACTTAAATGAGTTAAAGGATTTGGAAACGAATTAAACGAGTTAACGATTTGAACAAGATCAAATGAATTGGATAAACGATTGGTTTTTGGTTAAGTGTTTAGATAATGGGACGGGTGTAATATGGTGAAAATATGGTAGATACGCCGCTGGTACTTCTTATATATAAGTGTTTTCAACATATTACATACCGTGGCGTTATTTAGTTCACTTGGGTAAACGATTTTGAAACGATGTCACATAACGATGTTTTCAAAAGGATATAAACCATACGAGTTTTATTAACGAGTTAATACGAGATGTTTTACAATTTGGTTTACAAAAACAAATGTTTTAGGGTTAAGAATCATGGCTACGAGGTTTTATAAATTATAACCCGCTTGATTTGAGTTGGTTAATTTCGTTGCAATATTATACTCTTTTCAAAATAAGGTTTTTAATAAAGTATTGCAACATGTAAACTAGCCATGAATCCGACACTCTTATAAAACCTATGTGCTCGCCAGCATTTCTTTGCTGACTTTGTTTTTACATATGTTTCAGGTGATGTTGCTTGATGTTGATTGCTAGGATGCATGAGTCACATAGGATCTGGATGCGTCCTTAGTGACATAATAACAGTGATAGTCGATATGTAACTTGTTTGTTTCGTGTTAAAACAATGTAAATTACTTATCGAATAAATAAAATGAAACTCTTTTTGTATCCATGGTTGTGAAACGATAATTCTGTTACAACACTCCCCGAGGTTTCCGCCACGATTTGTTGTTTTACGTGGTCGGGGTGTGACACGGATGCTACTGCTGGCCACGAGATGTTAACCTTCATGGATGCCTCTTTAGGATTTCAGTAGATCCAAATGGAACCCTCGGATCAGGAGGATACTGCTTTCATGACACCGACATGTATTTATTGTTATACTACTATGCCTTTTTGTTTAATAAATGCAGGTGCAACATACCAAAGGCTGGTAAACATGGTGTTCAAAGACAAGCTGGGGGACACCATGGAGGTGTACATTGATGACATGGTGGAAAAATCTAAAAAGGCTGAGGATCACCTCCAGGATATTAAGGGAGCATTTGATATCCTGGATCAATACAACATGAAGCTAAATCCTACCAAATGCCGTTTTGGAGTAGGAGCATGAAAGTTTCTAGGATACATGGTGTAGGTCCCTCTCGAGGATGAGATAAAACCTTATCCTTGTTATATCAAACACACTAGCGAGTGCGGAATCCAAGCTAGCATGCAAACCGAGTTAGAAGACGACAAAACACAACACGCAAGATTCACCGATTAACACCACATGTATTAATACGAATGAAGGGTACGGTTACAAGCTCAATGTTTACAGAAGTATTCTATAAACTCTCAAAGTGTGTGTGTGTGCTCCTGTCTCTCTCTGTCTTCCTCTCCTGTCACATAACTGAAGTGAACACAACACACGGGTACTTATACCCGACACAGATCGTCTGGTCGAAGGATCAGACAGACTGATCGAAAGATCATCTGTCGACCAGAAACAGCTCGAAGGATCAACATGTACCACGAAAGATGTGATCTTTCGTGGTCCATCCTTCGACTTCGAAGGATATCTTTCGAGCTCATCATCATCGAAGGATATAAGTAATCCTTCGATGACCATCCTTCGTCTCAAACATCTTTCAATCATGTGCTAACTGTTTGGTCAAGTCAAACCAGGAGGATGGTTGACTTGGTCAAACTTACATCGAATGCACATAAAAACAAACCTAAGACGTAACTCAGACTAACACAAGACATCGTTTTGAATCATGACGAAATACAGACAAAGTACAGACATAAGTGCACCAACAAACTCCCCCTTGGCTGTAGCTTTGTCTCGATTTTCGTTCTTGTAGGTCTTCGTGTCTTCAAGTCTTTGACTTCTTTTCACGTCTTCAATGTCGGATGATCTTCAAAGTCTTCACGTCTTGAAAGTAGAAAGTGTATCAACAAACTCCCCGTTTCATGTAGAAAGTGTGTTGACAAACTCCCCCTTAGATTGAACTCTCCATTGAGTCATGCTCGTGAATCGTTGACTTGTCAATTCTTCAGATCCTTGTGGTGTTGATGAAGGGACAGCGGCAACTCGATCATTTTATCCTTTGAGTGCCTCCACTTCGTGTCTTCATTCCAAAGCTTTTCATCGAACATGTTCTCCTCGCCTTTAGCATCTGCACATGCAAGAAAGCTAAACGCATAATGAGAACAACCGCTTGGAATATAGTTAACATTTAAACTAACGACACATATGAGATCACATCTCAATCAAACACCAACCGACAGCAGTTTGACAGTTTAGAAAAATATTCATTTTAAACCTTTAACTTTCAAAACTCGTTAACTTCGACTGTTTATGAAGATGCAATTGTTTTCCAGCTTATAATCAGGATCTTGGGTAGGATAGACTCGAGTTCCAACATCAGTCAATCAAAAATAAACTAGAAGCAAAATCTTTTTGGATTTTATAAAGTTTATATTAAAACACACCTAAAATCTTTTTGAAATTTTCATTTTTCAAATGTAAAGATGGAAAGCAATAAATAAATATATACAAAGATGCATAAACAGGAAACATTAAATAAATATTTACAGACATTCTTTTTGCGAGTTTCGAGGGTAAGAGAATCATATCAGTGTACGGTCATGCCAAAACGCTCTTGTTGTTCTTTTAGTTAACATTAAGATAAGCATCCTATAACGATTATCGGTATTGTTGTCCACTTAAGCTCAGCTTATCATTTGTAATCATGGCGAGGGGATACGTTAAGGTATAATTTATACTTACCGACCGGTGTTCATCCACATCACGACACATTCCCGTATCAAGGTATGCACGAGGATTCATCTTACCGGTGAGTATACCGATTATCATCTGTTTGACCGTATATGATGTGAGATTCTCACTTATTTTGATTGAAAACAAGCCCTATGTGATAGAATCACTTATTTATGAGGAACTTGATTTTCAGATGCATGAGGGCACAGGAGCAAGTCCGTGAACAGGTCAGTACTTTCGTACAGCAGAGAGACGAACTTGACACCCGGAAAGAATTTGTGATATATTATCACTTATTTTGAGGGACATGTGATTGTTGATCACTTATTGAGGTCGAATGCAGTATGTACACGTATGTATAGTATCATGGAAGATCTAGACTTGCGTCCCCGTTATTTTTCGGTAAAAGATACAACCATGATACCCAGATGATAAGCAGCATAAAGACCGAATATCTCAGAACCTCGGCAATCTCTCAAACGAAATTTCGGTACTAAGACCATATGCCAATGAATGGTTCCCACCCAGTCTTCAGTCGATTTAAGTTTATATCACCCTGCACACTTTAAAATGATTGTGAGCCTACCGATACATCTTATATAGAGCTGCTTATCGTTTTTCATTTAAGGTTTAAAGAGGTTTAGACAGACCACTGATGTACTATCATATTCACTTTTTCTCGCCAGGAAACTCATTTTTGCTTTTCTATTGTTTTTGTGTTTTTGAAATTTTTCAATGTTTTTGGATTTTCAAATTTTTCAAATAATTTACTCCCCCTAAAATCAATAAACTAAGACAAATTTAAAATACAAAGGTATTTACAAAAAAATGATTTTCCGATGTTGGTTAACTCATGTTTTACCTCAATGCCGTTTACCAAGATTAAGTTATAATCAGAAATGATTTAGCGAATTTTGGAAAAATCAGTTGGCATGTCGGTAAGCGGTGCGGACCATGACAACATTGTCTGGCCAAAGAGTGCTGAACGAGATAATAATTTACAAAGCAGCTTAAATATCGACAAGTATAGGAGAGATTAGAAATTTAAAACCGTATCCTGCAACTGCTTCGTGCATTGCAAGGAATCTGAGTGCTCTCCCAAACTGGATATCCACCCGGTGTGGATTTCAAGGTCGATTTTGCAGCCACTTCATTTTTCTGAGAAATCTCTTTACAGCAACAAGATCATAAACCTCCGGGTCCAGCTGGTCTTCCACATTTCACCAGCGAAGGTCTTTGTCTTTCTCTTTCAGAAGTAGTATGCGGTTGTTCAATCCAAACCAAGGCATCCGCACACCCGGTTGGTTAGTACAACCAACACATTTTCTTCAATCACACCGCCAAGAAATGTACACTGCACGTTCATTTTGTTGAGTTTGAACTTCAGACGTGCTGCAGGAGCGTACATTTTACGTGAATCTATCCCGGGGACCCGATTAAAGCCTTGAACAATCAAACTTTGGAATGATTTTCAATCTGTCGAAGCTTCCAATTTCATTCAACCACATTCTTTCACCATCATTCCTTCATCGGAATGTTTGACTTCTTATCTTTTTCCTTTCTCTCCATCAAAGGCAACAATTTCTTATGTTGCCTATTTTGTGCAAGGACGCTCCACTATCAACAATCTTACGACTATCGAAAGTTCCTCCTGGAATATCCTACACACTCACTCAGAGATTAGTCGGAGAGGGGGACCCAAGCCTTTGTGGACTTGGGTCGTCCTTGATCATCAAGGAAAGTGATTTCAATCACTTGATGGTTAGGAAAAAGAACCTGTGGTGCTCCCCCTGATTGAGGATGAGATAAAACCTTATCCTTGTTATATCAAACACACTAGCGAGTGCGGAATCCAAGCTAGCATGCAAACCGAGTTAGAAGACGACAAAAAACAACACGCAAGATTCACCGATTAACACCACATGTATTAATACGAATGAAGGGTACGGTTACAAGCTCAATGTTTACAGAAGTATTCTATAAACTCTCAAAGTGTGTGTGTGTGCTCCTGTCTCTCTCTGTCTTCCTCTCCTGTCACATAACTGAAGTGAACACAACACACGGGTACTTATACCCGACACAGATCGTCTGGTCGAAGGATCAGACAGACTGATCGAAAGATCATCTGTCGACCAGAAACAGCTCGAAGGATCAACATGTACCACGAAAGATGTGATCTTTCGTGGTCCATCCTTCGACTTCGAAGGATATCTTTCGAGCTCATCATCATCGAAGGATATAAGTAATCCTTCGATGACCATCCTTCGTCTCAAACATCTTTCAATCATGTGCTAACTGTTTGGTCAAGTCAAACCAGGAGGATGGTTGACTTGGTCAAACTTACATCGAATGCACATAAAAATAAACCTAAGACGTAACTCAGACTAACACAAGACATCGTTTTGAATCATGACGAAATACAGACAAAGTACAGACATAAGTGCACCAACACATGGTGACCAAAAGAGGGTTAAAAGCAAGCCCGGAGCAAATAAAAGCTATCTTGGATATTAAGTCACCTTCAAATATGAAAGATGTTCAAAGGTTAACAGGGCGAGTAGCGTCATTAAACAGATTTATCTCAAGATCCTCGGAGAAGTGCAAGGAGTTTTATGATATCCTAAAGAAGAATAAAAAATTCGAATGGGGAGAGAAGCATGAAGCAGCCTTGCAGGATTTGAAGCAGTATCTTTCAACCGCACCTCTATTGATGAAGCCTGAGGATGGTGAACCATTATCCCTGTATCTTATAGTATCAGGGAATGCAGTAAGTGTTGTCCTTGTAAAGGATCATGAAGGTCAGCAGTATCTTGTTTATTATGTTAGTAAAAGTTTATTAGATGCTGAAACTAGATATTCTCATTTAGAAAAGTTTATATTAGCCCTAGTTATGGCATCAACGAAACTTAGACATTATTTTGAAACACATAGGATTCATGTTAAAACTAATTATCCTGTTAAAAATGTGCTTAGGAAACCCGAGATGTCAGGTAGGATGGCTAAGTGGTCAGTGAAATTAAGTGCATATGATCTAGTGTATGAACCGAGAAATGCCATAAAGTCTCAGGCTTTAGCTGACTTTGTGGCTGATTTCAGTAATGATATTCAAAATGAAGTAGACCTAGAAGTGCAACAACTAGGAGAAAACATATAATCCAGGACACTATATACTGATGGAGCATCTAATGTAAGAGGTGTAGGTTTAGGTATACTACTAAAATCGCCACAGGGGGACATATTACCCCAGGCTATTAAATGTGAATTTCCTGCAACTAATAATGAAGCAGAATATGAAGCTTTAATTGCAGGATTAGAATTGGCTAAGAGTATGAATATCAAGAATTTACAAGTATTTGTTGATTCTTTGTTAATTACTAATCATTTTAATGGGACCTATGCAGTCAAAGGTGAGAAGTTAATCGAATATCTCGAAATCCTCAAAAAATTAGCAGGATATTTCGATGTTTTTACACTTGAACAGGTACCCATAGAAGATAATGTTGAAGCTAATGCATTGGAAAATCTAGGATCATCAGTCAGGATACCGGAAGGAACCCGAATACCAATATTACATGTCCTGTATCCTGTGACGGATTCTCATGATAAGGAGGTAGTAAGTGTTCAGGATCCTAATGATGAATATCCTGAGAGGGATCCTATGTATAACAACCCTAAAATCGACACCCTTGAATATTTTCCGACACCCTAATATATTTTAAAATATCCCCATATGTCCAAAAATACACCCCATACGTGAAAACGGGCCCCGAATACCTTAAATATTAATAAAAATAATTAAAATTGAATTTTTGGGGTTTAGGCGGGCCGCGTAAGCCCCCCTGTAAGCTTACGTGGGTCGTGACGACTTAAAACCTGGCGAAACCCTGGGCCACCACGTGGCCCAACACCCGGCAAGTCTAGTCGATGACCCAGCCAAGCTACGCCGTTGACCGGGTTTGACGCGGGCCGCGTAGCCCTATGTTAACTTTTACGCGGGCCGCGTAAAAGTCGAAATGTGGCAATATAAATAGCAGGCATCGAGTTTAAACAGAAATCGTTCATTTCTTTCTTTCTAAACGTAATTCTCTCATAGTAGGCATTATACTCGGGTCTAATACCCCCTAAATAGCGAAGTTCTGCTCCGTTGTAAGTATTATAACCCCTGGATACGTATTAGATACGCTGCTCGATTGATCTAGGGTTCCGTAACGGCTGTCGTGGTTCTGCCCGACGTAGTCGTTGGAATGCCGTCTCGGGGAGGGTATTACTAATGTTAAAATGGGTTATTATACTAACGCATGTGTATTTGTGTAAATTATAGATTGTCACCAGGAAACCCTAAAGGATAATCTAAGACAGCAATGTGAGTTGATCCGTTTTTTTTTTTGTAAACATTTTGTTAACTGTTTTTACAAAACCTCATACAATTAAATGCATATTAAGCAGTTATTGAGTATTTGTAAGAATACAATTATCATGAGTATGTTGGGGTTTTGTATACAAAATTTGTTACCACCTGGTCAAGGACTAACATTTCCATAAGTCGGGTCTGACAGTACCATGGATGTTAATTGTTATAACTAGGAAACAAATATAATTGCGAGATCGCCCTCAATACTGTACAATGGTTTTTATTTAAACTTGATTAAACTGGGATTCACTCACCAGTATTTCCCACTGACAAATGTTTTTAAAACGCGTTTCAGGTAACAAACTGTGAAATCCAAATAGAAGCCAGTTGGACAGCACTGAAGGCTTGGAAAAGTGGCAATAAATTTACCTAAAATAAAATAGATGTTTTTATTAATAAAATAGGATTTATTCCTATGAAAACGTGTGTACTGTGAACTTGGGTTTATCCCATGTGTTTAATATTATGAAAATGTGGTATTTTACTCTGATCCAATATTTCCTAACTATGGTCCTGATGAAAATTCCGCTGCCAAATTAGACAATACGCGATACCACCGAAACTAGCTCGCGGCCGCCCGTTCCCGGGGATTAGGGATCGGGCATTGCGACAGAAGGTGGTATCAGAGCTATGCCACTGATTCAGCCACAGAAGTGTTCTGCTGACATCAAAATTTAAAGTGTTAGGAAATAAATTACGGAAATACGTGCATAACTGTATTTATTGTTATGTGTTATTTGACTATTTGTTAGTTTAAAGTATGAGCAACCAAGGACCATCTGACGCGTATTGTCAATTGTCTGGTTCGCCTAGAAGCGAAGGCACCTCCTCTTCTCAGCCTGCCCTCTCAGGGTACTCTGCTGATACGGAAGAAGGAATATTCGTGTTGTCACACCCCCAAAATTCCACATGCGGAGTATCACCGCTTGGAGGCGTGACTGACCAGGATCAAGCCACCAATCATATTGAACATAACAAGTAATAAGTAAAATTCAACCACACAATATGAAAGGTGTTTCAACTCAAAAACGTAGTTAAGTGTTTAGCGGAAGCATAATTGTAAAACCCAATGTAAGTATTAAGTACGAAATAAAGTAATGTTTTTAGCATGGCACACACTGCCATGTCCCACAACGACCGCGCCTCCCTGTTGTCACACCCCGACCGCGTAAAACAACAAATCGCGGCGGAAACATCGGGGCGTGTTGCAACAGAATTAATGTTTCATAACGATGGATATCAAAAGTGTTTCGTTTTATTAAACATTGAGTAATTACATCGTCTGGAAATCTAAATACACTATTTAAACATAGTCTATCATTGTTATTGAGTCACTAAGGCCTTGTCCAGTCCTATGTGAGCATGCATCTTATCAATCGATATCATCCAACAATACCTGAAACATATGTGAAAACGAGGTCAGCAAAGAAATGTTGGCGAGTACATAGGTTTTGTGAAAATAAGATTCATGACTTCTGTTTAAGAAAATGTTTAGTCATGAACCTTGTAATTTGCTTTGTCTTTGTAAATCATTTGAAAAATAATAAGTTCGGATGATAAGTATAAATAAGAAAATAATGCATGATTAAATGAATAACCATGTAAATGAGTTTGCATAAGATAAGTTGTTTATAAATCAATGTCTTGTGAAAAGTATGTTATTTGTATAAAATGTTCTATGTCTCCACTGAAATGATTCAAATAACGCTATGATATGTAATACCATACAAACACTTATATATAGGAAGTACCAGCGGCGTATCCACCATGTTTGTATCATATTACACACGCATCGTTACTTAATCACTTAACCAAACCAAACCAAACAATGTAAAATGTCTATGTTTAAATCAATTGTCAAATGTATTGAATAATATGTCAAAGTATTCATGTCAAGATGTAAATCATGTCAAAATGTCTATGTCAAATATCCATGTCAAATGTCTATGTCAAAATGTCTATGTCAAATATCCATGTCAAATGTCTATGTCAAATATCCATGTATGGCAAGTGAAATGTCTCAACTAAACCATATGCACAAAAACAAAGTATTGAAGTAAAACTTGGTTTAAATCAAAGTTATGTTTTGTGGAAAATACATGATCAAATGTCAATCATGTACAAATGTTTACCCAATCGTTAACCCATTTTGTAAAATCGTTCTAGTCGTTCTTGTTTTAATTGTGAAACTACTTTATGGTCGATTCTCTAATAACATTCAAACCTTCTTGACGCGTTCATCGTTCCAACTCGCTCTCGCTCTCGTTCTTAACAAACCCTTACCAAAGGATAAGTTAATAATTACAGATTCAGTCGCTACCCACAACCCCCACACATAACAATGGGTGCAGTAAATAACGGGATTTGTCAGATCCTATGGTACCATAACCTAATACTGGTCGGCTTGATCATTGCTAATGAATGTCATCGGTCATGTAACTACAACCAACAAGTTTGTTCACTTTTTGAAATTTGTTATTAGTTTTTGAAATCATTGTATTCGTTCTTGAAATCATTGTTAGCGTTCTTGAAATCATTGTTAGCGTTCTTGAAATCATTGTTAGCGTTCTTGAAATAATTGTTATTGTTCTTGAAACTATTGTAATTGTTATTGAAATCATTGATAAAACATTTAGCACATATGAGTCACCCCAAAACAGTTGAAAACAGTAAAAGAGGGGAATAATGTACTCGCCTGAGAATGCTTGGAGGTCTTGAACAACAACCAAACAAAGCTTGAGGGAGCACGGAATCAGTCGGCAAATCTAAACTATATAAATAAACCAGACTTAAATCGGGAGATCGGATAGGATGAGGCTTGGCAAACCAAATGAGTATTGGAACTCATATGATATGGTTTAACAAGGCCTACATACTACAATGAGACTAACCTAAGTGCTTTCGACCCATCGCGACTCATTAAGGTAACTTATGCTACTTTAACGCGTCGTGCGCGTGAAACGCGTTCGGACCGTCTAACTAGTCCTATGACAAGTGTTATATGCCTAAACATGTTACATAATCTGTTATGTGACAAAAGTTTAGGTTACATATGCTTAATTACCAATTATGCATGAAAAGGGTATTCTGGTAATTTACCTCAGGCATATAAACTACCTATCATACAACTACTTAAACGATGTGACCATAGGGTATAACCTCGGAAGGTTATTCCCTACCTACTATGGTCACCTAATGTGTTTCGTCGGATCCTAATGATCGACCAAACTGGGTCGGGTTAGAGGTATAAGCGATTCATTAGATCGCTTACCCTACGACCCTAGACAACGTGGTAATCAGTGGGCATAATCCCAAGGGACTATGACCAACGTGATTACACTCACGTTGCGAAGTTCAAAAGAACTTCGCATTGACCATTACTGGTCAACGCTGAAAGTCAAACAAAGTTTGACTTTCTGACTCGAAAAGCAATAAAATAAGGAAAAGAACGAAAGAAGACTTACGAAGGGTCCCCGAATGCTAACCTCGATTCAAAAATCTCAGGTATGAAACAATAGTTTCAACTTAGAGTTTCTCAAATCAAAGTTCTAGTGATTTTAGCAATGGGGGTGGATGGGTATTTATAGGAATACCCGAACCGTTAAGATCGTTTCATGGAAAACGTGCCTTAATCCCATCCGTACATGTGTTGAAATGTCATGGTGTTTAGGTGTTTAAATTCCATCCATACATGTGTTGAAATGTCATGGTGTTTAGGTGTTTAAATTCCTTCCATACATGTGTTGAAATGTCATGGTGTTTAGGTGTTTAAATTCCATCCATACATGTGTTGAAATGTCATGGTGTTTAGGTGTTTAAATTCCATCCATACATGTGTTGCAAAGTCATGGTGTTTAGGTGTTTAAATTCCATCCTTATCCGCTGACTAAGCATTGTTAGAATGTGTGGTTGTGAATTAAACAACGGCTAATACATCGAATCTGGTCCCGAATGCGAAAAACGATCCAAATGACGTGACGAATGGATTTTTCTTATGGCGAACACTAAAATAAAATATTTTAGTGCTTACATAAATTTTTGGATGTCCGGATGTATTCAGAACGTAAGTTATGCGCGAAAATGCAAACTTGTGCACTTTTTGACACTTTTAGTCCCTGAATGACCCTAAAGTTTATTTTAGCACACCGAACCCCTCAAAGCCTATTTCTAAGCTATGTAAAGGATATTTATGGTATGTTTAACTTATGGTCATGTTCCGGAAGGTCTGTTACAGTTCAAATTGGCATACTTTCGCAGTTTGTCAACTTTAGTCCCTGTAAGCGATTAAACTTGATTTCTCCACACCAAACCTTCCAAAACTTATATATAAGTTATGTAAAGGTTATTTAAGGTATGTTAAGCCTATGTCACTATTCCGGAGTGTTTGTTGCATTAAACTGGTTATATTTACGCATCAGTGCGCGTATAACCTTCCAGAAAGCGATTTAGGGTTTGAAATTGAACAAAAATTGATATGTGCAAATGATACACATATTTTTACAAATCCCAAGTATGAAATACAATATTTCATTGGTTTGGTATTTGTTTGATGGCCGTGGAGGCACAGGTGTTACAGTCTCCCCTACTTTAGGAAATTTCGTCCCGAAATTTATTTAGAGGAAACTTGTGAGAGTTTAAAACATGAAGTTGAAAAGACCGAACAACATTGGTTAGGGTTCTGAACTTCTAGTAACTTTAATAACATCATGCTTGCAATGTAAGAGGGATACTTATATACAAGTATATGAAGCATCATTGGTGCGTCCACCGTGCCTCCATTACATTGTTATCATTTTATTATTGTTGTCACTATCGGTTCTTACACATAGTAAACCTTACTGGGTTTCTGTGCACTAAATTTCATAATTATGTACGCGTCCATAATTAGACAATTCCTTGCATAGTTCACTCAGTCCATTTTATAATGTGCAGGGGAAAACCAAATGAACAATCCTGTGATGAGTGTGACTAGACCGCCATAGAGTCCTTTTAATTAAATCAATGATTGATCTAAATAGACTATCAAGGAGTCTGTCCAGCTACATCACTAGATGTCGTTCTTTAACCAAATTGTGAATCAATCTTTTTGACTAGACCCCTAAAGGGTCTCTTATGAATCATGGAGTAGTACTATATAATCCAAGGGTCTTAACTATTACATAGAAGCCCATTTAAGGATTAAAGGTAGTACCTTTTGAATATCCTGCTACGAATCCCTCATATGAAGATATGAAAGATCCTACGAGGATTTGGATAACGAATATCCAGAGTATTAAAAACACAAAAATGCATAAAAGAAAACATAAGATGAATAAACACATAGTCACATAACCACAAAAATCGTTTTGTTAATTTGTCTTGTAAATTGCGTATATGCATTTAAAGCACACTAGAAATCCATTCCGTGGATTTCATTCGGTTCTTTAAACGTTATCAAGAATCCAACTATAAAGATAGAAAGATTCAAAAAGAAAATTCGATTTCGATTATAAAGAATCGAAATGTTCGAATTAAGGTACATAAGGAATCCAATTAAGGACTCTGATTTGAATGATGATTATCCACAAGGGTCTAATTGTGGGGATAAAAAGATCCCATATGGATTTTAGAAGTTGAAGATGTTTTGAAACCTTGCACTGGACGTGCTTATGTCAAAACATGAAGTAAAATGCTTATGAAGTTGAGATGCCAGATATGCCAAGGCGACATATGAAGCAGAATTTTGAAGGTTAAGTCAATGTATGAGGAAAATATTTTTGAAAACTATGCATGGGGTTCTTTTAAGAAAAATGTGTTTAACATTTTTGAAACCTTATATATAATACTTTTTGAAATCATAAAGTAGGTGTATTAGATAGATATATTTACAAAAATGTTTTAAAATCATGCGAGATGAATTTTTTAAATTATGTATAAGGTTTTTGAAAGACATGAATGATGCTTTTCGAAATCATGCACTTGATAAGAAAATGTATTGTGTTAATATTGTCTTCAGACTATATGAAATATTTTGAAATTAGGAAGGTTGGTTTCGATAACATGGTCAATGTTTTTTGAAATAACATAGACAATGCATCTAGAAAAAAAATTGTTTTCAAACTATATGAAATGTTTTGAGATCATGAAGATTGTTTTGAAATACTTGTACTGTATATGTTGAAAAATCAAAATGTAATGGGTATGAGATTTGAAAACACCCTTAGTTATCTAACCAAGGATTTAAAGGCACAGATGTGCGAAAAGCACGATTACTCATAATGTCACTTAATTTTCTGTACTTTGTTTCTTAGAGTGAAACGAGTACTTAAAATTTTTGAGGGAATCATGAGCAATCATTTGAAAGAGAGAAATCACAAGAGTAGTTTGTAAGGTACATAGTTCCTTGATGTAGGTATCATAGGAAAAGCCATACACACCTAGTAGGGGGTTGAGCTGGTTGGTTGGGGACTGCTTTACCATTGTGAGCGACCATGGCGAAGTTCTGAGAAGCCTTTCGCTTCTTTGACTTCTTAGGGGATCGTTCATCCATGGTCTTTGATTTCTCGATTGGTTTATTGGTTGATGGTGTTGTCGCCTGACTAGGTCCTGCCTGTCTTGGTGACTCTTGAGTGGCTTCATCCTGGAGATGATACATGGCAGTAGCTAATTCAACAGTCTTCAGGACTACTTCGCCTATTCGCTGAGCGAATTTTGGCTGCTTGCTCAAATATCTGGGCGTCATCGTGATGAAGAGACATTCTTGAAGAAAAGAAAGGCATAGGGAGAAACAGGTGAAAGATTATTGGACATTCAAAACAGAATGATAACGCATGAAAATTGCGATCATTTGTTTGTTACCTAAGGCAAACAAATGAGACGGTGACTAATCAAAGTAAATGGGTCAAAAATAATGTATCGCGAAGACATGCTTGCCTATAAGTGAACACTCATCCCAAGAATTCCCAGGTAAGCACAACTGGTCTCGCGTCTGATGAGATGTATACGAAGTGCTTGCCTAGACAGAAAACCCAGAATACAGGCATTCACCCTTCCAGTTTGCACGTGTTCACATCATTTAAAACCCAAAACCTTGACGAAGTTTTGAAAACTCAAAGGGGTTCAAAACCATATAATAGAGAGTTCAAAACCTTACAATAGAGGGTTCAAAACCTAGTAATCAATCATCCTAGAACAGATGATTAGTTTTCAAAGCGGTTTTGAAATTTATGTTCTTGTTGTGGTCGTCACCTAAGGATAGGTGACGGTATTGTTTTATGACTAAACGCAAGTAAACTCGCGTTAGGGTCCTAAGAAGGTTATAGACTAGGTCAAAGCATTACTAATAACCTAATTCCCTATAACCATTGGCTCTGATACCATCTTTTCTGTCACACCCCGACCGCGTAAAACAACAAATCGCGGCGGAAACATCGGGGCGTGTTGCAACAGAATTAATGTTTCATAACCATGGATATCAAAAGTGTTTCGTTTTATTAAACATTGAGTAATTACATCGTCTGGAAATCTAAATACACTATTTAAACATAGTCTATCATTGTTATTGAGTCACTAAGGCCTTGTCCAGTCCTATGTGAGCATGCATCTTATCAATCGATATCATCCAACAATACCTGAAACATATGTGAAAACGAGGTCAGCAAAGAAATGCTGGCGAGTACATAGGTTTTGTGAAAATAAGATTCATGACTTCTGTTTAAGAAAATGTTTAGTCATGAACCTTGTAATTTGCTTTATCTTTGTAAATCATTTGAAAAATAATAAGTTCGGATGATAAGTATAAATAAGAAAATAATGCATGATTAAATGAATAGCCATGTAAATGAGTTTGCATAAGATAAGTTGTTTATAAATCAATGTCTTGTGAAAAGTATGTTATTTGTATAAAATGTTCTATGTCTCCACTGAAATGATTCAAATAACGCTATGATATGTAATACCATACAAACACTTATATATAGGAAGTACCAGCGGCGTATCCACCATGTTTGTATCATATTACACACGCATCGTTACTTAATCACTTAACCAAACCAAACCAAACAATGTAAAATGTCTATGTTTAAATCAATTGTCAAATGTATTGAATAATATGTCAAAGTATTCATGTCAAGATGTAAATCATGTCAAAATGTCTATGTCAAATATCCATGTCAAATGTCTATGTCAAAATGTCTATGTCAAATATCCATGTCAAATGTCTATGTCAAATATCCATGTATGGCAAGTGAAATGTCTCAACTAAACCATATGCACAAAAACAAAGTATTGAAGTAAAACTTGGTTTAAATCAAAGTTATGTTTTGTGGAAAATACATGATCAAATGTCAATCATGTACAAACGTTTACCCAATCGTTAACCCATTTTGTAAAATCGTTCTAGTCGTTCTTGTTTTAATTGTGAAACTACTTTATGGTCAATTCTCTAATAACATTCAAACCTTCTTGACGCGTTCATCGTTCCAACTCGCTCTCGTTCTTAACAAACCCTTACCAAAGGATAAGTTAATAATTACAGATTCAGTCGCTACCCACAACCCCCACACATAACAATGGGTGCAGTAAATAACGAGATTTGTCAGATCCTATGGTACCATAACCTAATACTGGTCGGCTTGATCATTGCTAATGAATGTCATCGGTCATGTAACTACAACCAACAAGTTTGTTCACTTTTTGAAATTTGTTATTAGTTTTTGAAATCATTGTATTCGTTCTTGAAATCATTGTTAGCGTTCTTGAAATCATTGTTAGCGTTCTTGAAATCATTGTTAGCGTTCTTGAAATCATTGTTAGCGTTCTTGAAATAATTGTTATTGTTCTTGAAACTATTGTAATTGTTATTGAAATCATTGATAAAACATTTAGCACATATGAGTCACCCCAAAACAGTTGAAAACAGTAAAAGAGGGGAATAATGTACTCGCCTGAGAATGCTTGGAGGTCTTGAACAACAACCAAACAAAGCTTGAGGGAGCACGGAATCAGTCGGAAAATCTAAACTATATAAATAAACCAGACTTAAATCGGGAGATCGGATAGGATGAGGCTTGGCAAACCAAATGAGTATTGGAACTCATATGATATGGTTTAACAAGGCCTACATACTACAATGAGACTAACCTAAGTGCTTTCGACCCATCGCGACTCATTAAGGTAACTTATGCTACTTTAACGCGTCGTGCGCGTGAAACGCGTTCGGACCGTCTAACTAGTCCTATGACAAGTGTTATATGCCTAAACATGTTACATAATCTGTTATGTGACAAAAGTTTAGGTTACATATGCTTAATTACCAATTATGCATGAAAAGGGTATTCTGGTAATTTACCTCAGGCATATAAACTACCTATCATACAACTACTTAAACGATGTGACCATAGGGTATAACCTCGGAAGGTTATTCCCTACCTACTATGGTCACCTAATGTGTTTGGTCGGATCCTAATGATCGACCAAACTGGGTCGGGTTCGAGGTATAAGCGATTCATTAGATCGCTTACCCTACGACCCTAGACAACGTGGTAATCAGTGGGCATAGTCCCAAGGGACTATGACCAACGTGATTACACTCACGTTGCGAAGTTCAAAAGAACTTCGCATTGACCATTACTTGTAACACCCCAACCCGGAAGGGCTGACGTGTCACAATAACAGTGATATCATAAACAAAAGTCATAATTCCATTTATTTATTTGACAAGGATATAACAACTGAACTTAAATTTAATATACAAACGGACACATCGACATAATTTCTAACATCTTCGGATTTATTCCTAGGCTTTATTCTTCTCTCTTTTCCCCGCCCAAAGTTACCTGCTGACCTGTAAATACAAAATTTATACGGAATGAGCCGAATGCTCAGTACGGAATTATAGGCTCAAAGAACAAGTAACGCTTTATAGAAATGTTATCTGAATGGAATTTTATGCGAAAATAATACGATGCAAGAACATAATTTCATAATCATATCTTACGGATGTACCCATGAGCAAACTGAAAATGTGACAATACACAGGTAGCTACTCCTGCATAATTATCACACGAGATGGCGAGTTGGCATACCCATTATCCACCTCCTGAAACTTAAATTCTAGGATCGATCCATACGCCTCCTAATAGCTTTGTACCACACTTGTACCTAGGGACACCGTGAACTAATCTCTCCGTCACAGATGGAGCACATGCTGTTGATGCCACAACAACATGCTCGTGGGACACTCCACGAGAAGCGATACTCAGGGTAACAGAGTACAAATGGTCTTATTCACATAACTTATAAAACTTATTTTCAGAACAGAACGGAACATATATTGGAACATGCGATAATGAGTACAACTAACATAATACTATCGCATGACATGAAAGCTTAAATCAAATGATTAGAATAGAATTCGAACGGACTGTCAAATGAATCGATACTCAAAGACGTAAGGAGTTTTAAAAGATATATTAATTTAGTGGGTTATAATTTGAATATGAAGCAATAAAGAGTGGGGTAGGATCCGTACCTTAATAACTCCAAAGTGAAGCTACCTTGTGCTAATATTTTAGATTTATACGGGTAGAGTTTAGACTACTGATTAGTCTTTTAACCTAATTTAAATAACATGCATACAAACTAGGTTAGTAACTTAATACAGCCTTTACGATAACTCACGAGATCAAATTCTCACAACGAATGACAAAGTGCGATACTTCATCCATCGAATTAACGATGATCCGTCAAATTAATGACGAATGACAAAGTACAATACTTTATCCATCTAATTAATGATGATCCGTCAATTTAATGACGAACGACAAAGTACAATACTTTATCCATCGAATTAACGATGATTCGTCAAATTAATGACGAATCGACAAAGTACAATACTTTATCCATCAAATTAACGATGATCCGTCAATTTAATGACGAACGACAAAGTATAACCCTAATATGGGCAGCACTTAAAACATCAATTGGATATATTGATCGATCGGACAATGAATCGTAATAGCGATTGAGTTATTACCCTGTTCTGCAGCACCCCGCTACTCTTAATTTGTGTTTAGTGTGTGTTAGGAGAGTAATCAGACAATAACTCGATGAAATTTTGGAGTTTCTTCGTCGTAGGAGTACCAGAAATCGAATGCCAAGGTCCTGTATTTATAGCTGATTTTTGGGAAGCTCTACGCATCGTAGCACAATAACCCCTACGATGCGTATGGGATTTTAAAACGCCTGCGCATCGTATGCCTAAAACCGCTACGATGCGTAAGGGTTGAAAGTCGGTTATAGGGTAGCCACGTGTGGAACTAGCCTAGCTGAGTCGATAATTTCTTAAAATTCAGTTTTGACAACGAGATTTTAAAGATAATCATCAAGTAGGTAATACCCCCCCTGAGTTTTAGGGGCCCTAATCCTGATTCTGAAAATTCTGAAATTTCTAGGGTTTGTATGGAATCACTTGGGTGTCTCAATTAGGGTTTCCTATGGGTTAATTTAATAAAATAATTAGGTCTTTTAATTTTATTAGCTTATTAAAATTTTTCGGTTATTACAACTATTACCCCCTTAAAAGAAATTTCGTCCTCGAAATTTTTCAAATAAGAACATATTGCATAAGTAACGAAATTTTCATAGCAGAGTTACTAACTTATATAACAAGAATCTCCTAAACACACCTGTGTATCTGAAATTCATAACTAAGGTCATGACTATACTTATCAATTTCCTTATATATGTGTACTAATGTATCTTAATAAAATATCTTACCGTGCGAAAAGTCAATAGAGACTTACAGATAATAGAGTGACTATTGGTACTGATATCTCCTACATAGACATGCTTAATCATAACTAAGATATATTCACATAAGGCAAAATATAAATGACCACAAACAAAAACAATAAACATAGATCAAAGAGCAAGGTTCACTGTTACCTTGACTAAAATTCTATTGCGAGAATAGATGAGGGTATAGAGAGTGAATTGATTCTTCTGACTCCCATGTTGCTTCGTGTTCAGAGTGATTTTTCCAGAGGATTTTAACAAACGGAATTACTTTCCTACGCAAAACCCTTTCTTGTCGATCTAAGATGGCTTCTGGTTCCTCTTCGTAGGACAAATCTTCGTGAATTGTAAGTAACGGATAACTAATGACATGGAGTGGATGATAATTATATCCTCTTAACGAGGAGATATGAAAAACGTTATGAACGTGAGAGAGCTGAGGAGGTAATGCCAGTCGATATGACACTTCTCCAACTCTTTCAAGGATTTCAAACGGACCTATGAAACGAGGACTAAGCTTTCCTTTAATTCCAAATCTACGAATGCCACGCCAAGGTGATACCTTTAAGAAAACGTGGTCGCCAATTTTAAATTCGAGTGGTCGTCTATCTTGATCTGCACAGCTCTTTTGTCTGCTCTGAGCTTCTTTCAGTTTTTCTCGTGCCAGAGTGACTTTTTCATTTGTAATTTGAACTAGTTCTGGTCCTTCAATAATCTTTTCTCCAACTTCATCCCAGCAGATTGGTGAACGACATTTCCGACCATACAAAAGCTCAAAAGGTGCCATGCCAATACTTGCTTGCCAACTATTGTTGTAAGCGAACTCAACAAGGCATAGATATTCATCCCAGTTTCCAGACCATTCAAGTGCACATGCTCGGAGTATGTCTTCCAAGGTCTGGATCGTGCGTTCTGACTGCCCATCTGTTTGTGGATGGAAAGCCGTACTAAACTTCGGTCGGGTACCCCAAGCTGCCTGAAAACCTTTCCAAAATCGTGAGGTGAAACGTGGGTCTCTATCGGAAACAATGGAACACGGTGTGCCATGGAGTCGAATAATTTCTTGAAGAAATATTTCGGATAACTTATTAACCGAAAATCCTTGCTGAATCGGTAGAAAATGTGCTGACTTCGACAATCTATCGACAACAACCCATACAACATCATTCTTCTTGAAAGTTTTAGGCAAACCGGTAACAAAATCCATTGTGATCTCATCCCACTTCCATATGGGAATATCCAATGGCTGCAACAGACCGCTTGCTCGTTTGTGTTCAATTTTCACTTGTTGGCAAGTGAGACATCTACTTACATATCGAGCAACGTCTTCCTTCATGCCATTCCACCAGAAGTTCTGTCTTAAGTCTCGATACATCTTGGTAGATCCTGGGTGAATCGAAAATGGTGAGCTGTGAGCTTCGGCTAACAATGACTCACGAAGGCTGGAGTCATCGGGTACACAAAGTCTCTTACCGCACCAAATCACCCCATGATGGTCTATACTAAATTCAGATTGCTTACCCACCTCAAGATTTTGCACAATTGCCCAAAGTTCTCCATCTTGCTTTTGTGCATCTTTAATCCGTGATATGAGGTTGGGTTCAATCTGCATTTTAGCTAGATATCCATCAGCTTTGCTAACCTGAAGCCAAATATTCATCCTTTCGAGATCCCTCCTAATATGAGGCTGAATTTGTAAACAAGATATAGTCCCTGAATTTTTCCGGCTTAACGCGTCAGCTACAACATTGGCTTTGCCTGGATGGTATTGAATATTTACGTCGTAATCTTTTAAAAGTTCTAACCACCTTCTTTGCCTCATATTTATCTCCTTCTGCGTAAATATGTACTTGAGACTCTTGTGGTCGGTAAAGATGTCACAACTTTCACCATACAGATAGTGTCGCCAAATCTTAAGTGCAAAGACGACTGCGGCTAATTCTAAATCATGTGTAGGGTAGTTAACTTCATAAGGCTTCAACTGACGGGAGGCATAAGCGATAACCTTCCCATGTTGCATTAGCACACAACCTAATCCTTTCTTTGAGGCATCACTATAGACTTGGTAACCTCCTGATCCAGAAGGGAGAGCGAGTATCGGAGAGGATACGAGTCGTTTCTTCAATTCTTCAAAGCTTTTTTCTTGTTCCTCATTCCATGAGTACTTCACCCCTTTCCTTAGGAGTTTTGTAAGTGGTAAAGCGATTACCGAGAATCTTTCAACGAATCTTCGGTAATAGCCAGCAAGACCCAAGAAACTTCGTATTTCGGTAACAGAAGTGGGTCTTGGCCATTTTGTAATAGCTTCAACCTTTGTTGGGTCTACCATAATTCCCTCTGCTGATATGATATGACCTAAAAATGCCACTTGGCTAAGCCAAAAGTCACATTTGGAAAACTTTGCGTACAACTTCTCATGCCTCAAGGTTCCAAGTACCGCATGTAGATGTGCTTCATGCTCTTCGTGACTCTTAGAATATACTAGAATGTCATCGATAAAGATAATAACAAATTTGTCTAGGAATTTGTGAAACACGCGATTCATCAAATCCATGAAGACTGCGGGTGCATTAGTTAGCCCAAAGGGCATAACCAAAAATTCGTAATGACCATATCGAGTACGAAAGGCGGTCTTGGGAACATCATCATTCTTGATCTTTAGCTGATGATACCCGGACCTCAGGTCAATTTTCGAGAAGAACTGAGCCCCCTGAAGTTGATCAAAGAGATCATCAATGCGAGGCAGAGGATACTGATTACGAATAGTAATCTTGTTTAGTTCTCGGTAGTCAATACATAAACGCATACTACCGTCTTTCTTCTTCACAAATAAGACCGGAGCACCCCAAGGTGAAACACTGGGTCTTATGAATCCTAGTTCTAACAATTCTTGCAATTGTTCCTTCAACTCCTTCAGTTCCATTGGAGCCATACGATATGGAGCTTTAGAAATAGGTTCGGCACCAGGGATCAAGTCGATGGTGAATTCTACCTGACGGTCGGGTGGTAATCCTGGTAGTTCATCTGGAAATATATCAGGATATTCACGAACAACGGAATGGCTATCGATACTCTTAACACTAGCAGAAGTATCCTTAATCGATGCTAGAAATCCAGCACAACCGTTTGATAAGAATTTTCGAGCCTTAAGTGCAGAGATAATTTTAAGGGATTTATGAGCTTGAGATCCCTGATATATAATATCAGGATGATGAAGATCACCGAAAATAACACGGCGAGAATGACAATCTATAGTTACACGATGTCTAGACAACCAATCTATTCCTAGAATAACATCAAAGTCACACATATGTATCGGAAATAGATCGGCCTTACACACTATAGATTCAATACTGATCGGACAATCTTTATATACGTAAGTGATTACGGATGAATTTTCCATGGGAGTGGAAATGGTTAAGGTATGATTTAAGAGAGTTGGTCTTATCGGAAGGTACTTAGTAAATGAATGGGATACTAAAGAATGAGTCGCTCCTGTATCGAACAACACATAGATACTACGTTTACCAAGCTGAAGGGTTCCAGATACAGTACCTGGAGCATTAGCAGCATCAGTAGCAGAAAGTGCGAAAACTCTTCCTCCAACATTGGGTTGGTTATTCTTCCTAGTTTCTTTCTTAGGACATTCCTTGATCATGTGTCCAGTTTGGCCACACCTAAAGCAAGCTCCTGTACTTCGGTGACATACCCCCTGATGTTTCTTACCACAAACATTACATAGAGGATATGTAATCTGATTTGGGTTTACATATTGATTCAGTGGTTGAGCTCTAATAGGTTCTGCATTCAACTGAATCTGGTTTTGAGCAGGCCTCGGGTTTTGCAGTCTCGGTTGCCATGGACGTGCCTGATTTCCAGAGTTTTGATTTCCTTGCACTTTGCGATCTTGATGCTGTGGCGTAGTGGATGATTTGTCGTTTTCCTGCTTAAATTGTCCTTCCCTATTTCTCTTCTTATTATCCCCAGTTCGAGATAAGAATTCTTTCCTTTCGAATTCAAAAGTTTTGATTGCATCGGCAACTTCGGTGATGTCCTTAAATTTCATGTACATGATCGATTTCCGGATTCGATCATTGACTGCCCACTTGCATTTTTCTGCCTGGACTTCTGCTGATCCTGCAACGTCTCCTATAATACTAGCCAACCTTGAAAATCGAGTAATGAACTCAGAGGCTGGTTCATCACTCCCCTGTCGAATCACTGCATACTCCCTGATATAAGCTTCTTTATCAGCGGTCGAAAAATACTTGTCGTAAAAGATATTACGAAAGTCGACCCATGAAAGATTAGCGTCAAAATCATCCCCTCCTTTGACATTCTTATATCCTTCCCACCAAGTTTGTGCGTCATCTTCGAATTTGTAGGTAGCTAATCTAACTTTGTATTGCTCCGGAACTCCAAGAACTCCGAAGATCTTTTCAATATGAGCTATCCAGTTTCTTGCTTCGACTGGATTATTAGCGTGACTAAAGGATTTCGGCTTTTGTTTTTGGAATTTACTAATCCAGATGTCTATACTATAAATAGTATTGTTTGTGGTATTCTCACGAGTTTCACCACCAGAGATTGGATTAGTGTTAGTGCCTTCTGGATGACGAGTTTGTTGAATAACGGCCTCAGCTGTTTGAGCAACCAGGTTTGGAAGCAACCCGGCAACAGCCTGGTTGATAGCATTAATTACGCTTGGATCGACTGGAGTCTCATTCGAAGAAGTGTTGTTACGTACAGGGTTAGTACGAGTATTCCTACGTAGCGGACGACGAGGAGGCATATCTATACGAATAAATACAGGAATTAAACCAAATAAGAGATCAAATTGGATCCTATAATAGATATCTACCCATTCCTCACAGGTTTTAATTACTATCTTCAAGTTTTCTACAGGAAAGAGCCTTTGCTCTGATACCATAGCTGTAACACCCCAACCCGGAAGGGCTGACGTGTCACAATAACAGTGATATCATAAACAAAAGTCATAATTCCATTTATTTATTTGACAAGGATATAACAACTGAACTTAAATTTAATATACAAACGGACACATCGACATAATTTCTAACATCTTCGGATTTATTCCTAGGCTTTATTCTTCTCTCTTTTCCCCGCCCAAAGTTACCTGCTGACCTGTAAATACAAAATTTATACGGAATGAGCCGAATGCTCAGTACGGAATTATAGGCTCAAAGAACAAGTAACGCTTTATAGAAATGTTATCTGAATGGAATTTTATGCGAAAATAATACGATGCAAGAACATAATTTCATAATCATATCTTACGGATGTACCCATGAGCAAACTGAAAATGTGACAATACACAGGTAGCTACTCCTGCATAATTATCACACGAGATGGCGAGTTGGCATACCCATTATCCACCTCCTGAAACTTAAATTCTAGGATCGATCCATACGCCTCCTAGTAGCTTTGTACCACACTTGTACCTAGGGACGCCGTGAACTAATCTCTCCGTCACAGATGGAGCACATGCTGTTGATGCCACAACAACATGCTCGTGGGACACTCCACGAGAAGCGATACTCAGGGTAACAGAGTACAAATGGTCTTATTCACATAACTTATAAAACTTATTTTCAGAACAGAACGGAACATATATTGGAACATGCGATAATGAGTACAACTAACATAATACTATCGCATGACATGAAAGCTTAAATCAAATGATTAGAATAGAATTCGAACGGACTGTCAAATGAATCGATACTCAAAGACGTAAGGAGTTTTAAAAGATATATTAATTTAGTGGGTTATAATTTGAATATGAAGCAATAAAGAGTGGGGTAGGATCCGTACCTTAATAACTCCAAAGTGAAGCTACCTTGTGCTAATATTTTAGATTTATACGGGCAGAGTTTAGACTACTGATTAGTCTTTTAACCTAATTTAAATAACATGCATACAAACTAGGTTAGTAACTTAATACAGCCTTTACGATAACTCACGAGATCAAATTCTCACAACGAATGACAAAGTGTGATACTTCATCCATCGAATTAACGATGATCCGTCAAATTAATGACGAATGACAAAATACAATACTTTATCCATCGAATTAATGATGATCCGTCAATTTAATGACGAACGACAAAGTACAATACTTTATCCATCGAATTAACGATGATTCGTCAAATTAATGACGAATCGACAAAGTACAATACTTTATCCATCAAATTAACGATGATCCGTCAATTTAATGACGAACGACAAAGTATAACCCTAATATGGGCAGCACTTAAAACATCAATTGGATATATTGATCGATCGGACAATGAATCGTAATAGCGATTGAGTTATTACCCTGTTCTACAGCACCCCGCTACTCTTAATTTGTGTTTAGTGTGTGTTAGGAGAGTAATCAGACAATAAGTCGACGAAATTTTGGAGTTTCTTCGTCGTAGGAGTACCAGAAATCGAATGCCAAGGTCCTGTATTTATAGCTGATTTTTGGGAAGCCCTACGCATCGTAGCACAATAACCCCTACGATGCGTATGGGATTTTAAAACGCCTGCGCATCGTATGCCTAAAACCGCTACGATGCGTAAGGGTTGAAAGTCGGTTATAGGGTAGCCACGTGTGGAACTAGCCTAGCTGAGTCGATAATTTCTTAAAATTCAGTTTTGACAACGAGATTTTAAAGATAATCATCAAGTAGGTAATACCCCCCCTGAGTTTTAGGGGCCCTAATCCTGATTCTGAAAATTCTGAAATTTCTAGGGTTTGTATGGAATCACTTGGGTGTCTCAATTAGGGTTTCCTATGGGTTAATTTAATAAAATAATTAGGTCTTTTAATTTTATTAGCTTATTAAAATTTTTCGGTTATTACATTACTGGTCAACGCTGAAAGTCAAACAAAGTTTGACTTTCTGACTCGAAAAGCAATAAAATAAGGAAAAGAACGAAAGAAGACTTACGAAGGGTCCCCGAATGCTAACCTCGATTCAAAAATCTCAGGTATGAAACAATAGTTTCAACTTAGAGTTTCTCAAATCAAAGTTCTAGTGATTTTAGCAATGGGGGTGGATGGGTATTTATAGGAATACCCGAACCGTTAAGATCGTTTCATGGAAAACGTGCCTTAATCCCATCCGTACATGTGTTGAAATGTCATGGTGTTTAGGTGTTTAAATTCCATCCATACATGTGTTGAAATGTCATGGTGTTTAGGTGTTTAAATTCCATCCATACATGTGTTGAAATGTCATGGTGTTTAGGTGTTTAAATTCCATCCATACATGTGTTGAAATGTCATGGTGTTTAGGTGTTTAAATTCCATCCATACATGTGTTGAAATGTCATGGTGTTTAGGTGTTTAAATTCCATCCATACATGTGTTGCAAAGTCATGGTGTTTAGGTGTTTAAATTCCATCCTTATCCGCTGACTAAGCATTGTTAGAATGTGTGGTTGTGAATTAAACAACGGCTAATACATCGAATCTGGTCCCGAATGCGAAAAACGATCCAAATGACGTGACGAATGGATTTTTCTTATGGCGAACACTAAAATAAAATATTTTAGTGCTTACATAAATTTTTGGATGTCCGGATGTATTCAGAACGTAAGTTATGCGCGAAAATGCAAACTTGTGCACTTTTTGACACTTTTAGTCCCTGAATGCCCCTAAAGTTTATTTTAGCACACCGAACCCCTCAAAGCCTATTTCTAAGCTATGTAAAGGATATTTATGGTATGTTTAACTTATGGTCATGTTCCGGAAGGTCTGTTACAGTTCAAATTGGCATACTTTCGCAGTTTGTCAACTTTAGTCCCTGTAAGCGATTAAACTTGATTTCACCACACCAAACCTTCCAAAACTTATATATAAGTTATGTAAAGGTTATTTAAGGTATGTTAAGCCTATGTCACTATTCCGGAGTGTTTGTTGCATTAAACTGGTTATATTTACGCATCAGTGCGCGTATAACCTTCCAGAAAGCGATTTAGGGTTTGAAATTGAACAAAAATTGATATGTGCAAATGATACACATATTTTTACAAATCCCAAGTATGAAATACAATATTTCATTGGTTTGGTATTTGTTTGATGGCCGTGGAGGCACAGGTGTTACACCTGTGCAAGCTCCATGAGTACCTAACGACCTGCAAGGCATGTAACAATGAGTCAACAACAAAGTTGAGCGAGTTCACAGTTGGTTGTTTAGTTATAGCATTCGTTTCGTAAATCATATGTTCGTTTTGTAAACCATGTATCGTATTAATTCATATCGCGGTCTCCCAGACATGTTTGCGAAGATTAGTGGGGGCTTCTCATGTGTTACTAGACCGTGCGTATCGACTACTACGAAAATGTAAGTGGTGCCCTAAGTCAATGTCTATCAGCATTGACCCTTTGCCCATAGTCCATTAGTACACGCCCGTTCGAACAACACGGTGTGAGGTTTGTTAAACCTAATAGCGATATTAACTAATGACCCGCTCGCCATAGGCCTCGGCGATTAAGTCAATATAAATGAGGGACTTCATGATAGAGGTTTGGTCCAGTGTGTAATCTTGGCATCCTACCCATGGAGGATGGTTGTAGTTACCGTTTAAATCATTAACCCATTCCCAACCCTTGGGAATCCCATGCCTTGGAAAGAGTGTGAACTCACCTTGGTTTGCTCGGAATGTTAAACAACGTGCTCTCAAACAATCAATCAAAGCCTAAAGTATGCATGTATACACAGTCAGTTCATGTTGGTAAAGTTTCACATGCAATCGAAGTCACTAAGTGTACAGGATATTTAAAATCAAGTAACACGTAAACAGTTATTCAAGTTCACACAACTCATGTTTTCACGAAATTTGGTTCCCAGTCTAATCTAACATGAATTATCAATTTACATACATGATAAGCTTAACTGAGTTAACAGAGTTAACATACTTGACCGAGTTACCCCACTTAACATACATAACATAGTTGGCATACATAGCATAGTTAACATAACCTAGATAACATACTTAACGTAGTTGACATGTTTAACAGCGTTAACAAACTTAACAGGGTTAACAGATTCAACAAAAGAAGGTTACTGTATTAGAATCTTAGAAAAATCACAACAGACGAAATTGGTTTTTGACGAAAACCCTTTTAGGGACGAAATCCCTTACCTGGCGAAAACCCTTTGGGCGACGAAATCCCAAGGGTTTTCGTCGACTTGAAGTATGACGAAAACACTTAAGTGTTTTCGTCCAGCTTGTGTTTTCGTCTGGATTGTTTTCGCCGAGATAAGGTGTCATCATCGAACAGTTACACCATACAATAACCCTAATCATCACTTACAGTTACATGATCAATCATCACGAAATCATTCAAGCAAATCATCGATAAATTTACAAAACAGTAACACATAATCATACAACACTCAATTAACATAATCCTCAAGCATCAAACCAACATGATCAGTGGCTTAACAATCCTTAGATCTATTCAAAGCTATTCATGTTAGGAACATCAGACTCCATCTATCAACCAACGCATTAACAACGATCAAATCTCGTTATACGTAACCGAAATTGCTAATCTAGCAACCTATTATTCTCAACCTAACATCCAAACATGGATTTACGTATTACTTAATATTGACAAAAAATGATTTCAATTATACAATTAACAGAGATATCGATCAAGCAATCATGTAAAGGTTAAACACTAACCGCAATGATCGAGACACTAACTTGATCGCTCTAACACAAGATTGCCGTCGGGTTTCAAAGGGTAGCGAGAGGAGGTGAGAAGTGATTTAAGGTTTGCCAGTTACAGACTTCGCGTAAAGGTTATGAACAAGACCCTATATCTAATCGCTACTGGGCCAAAGCCCATTTGTTTTCACCGATCCTGCTTCTTGACGAAAACACTAGAGTGTTTTCGTCCAAGAGTGTTTTCATGGGTGGGGGTGTTTTCGGCTAGAGTGATTTCGGGTGAGGGTTTTCGGCAAAAGGTTTCATTTTAATAATTATACAATTATACAATTAACAGAGATATCGATCAAGCAATCATGTAAAGGTTAAACACTAACCGCAATGATCGAGACACTAACTTGATCGCTCTAACACAAGATTGCCGTCGGGTTTCAAAGGGTAGCGAGAGGAGGTGAGAAGTGATTTAAGGTTTGCCAGTTACAGACTTCGCGTAAAGGTTATGAACAAGACCCTATATCTAATCGCTACTGGGCCAAAGCCCATTTGTTTTCACCGATCCTGCTTCTTGACGAAAACACTAGAGTGTTTTCGTCCAAGAGTGTTTTCATGGGTGGGGGTGTTTTCACCGATCCTGCTTCTTGACGAAAACACTAGAGTGTTTTCGTCCAAGAGTGTTTTCATGGGTGGGGGTGTTTTCGGCTAGAGTGATTTCGGGTGAGGGTTTTCGGCAAAAGGTTTCATTTTAATAATTATACACACATAATATACACATCACTAATAACACTTATATTGCACCCCAAATAAATATAAAACACACTTTGCAAATAAGTACAAAGTTAAGTCGGATAGAGACCTTGAAAACTCGGATTGTCACACGTGTTTAAGGCCAAATCTGAGGAGCCATTCCCTCAGAAATAGAGAGGATGGTTCAGTCGAGGGGCACACTAGCGTAGGAAGCGTATGAAAAAGTTACAAGACCAGAGAGCACTAGCAGCAGTTAAAAGGGAAACCGATTCCTATGCCCAGGATATGATTAATAGGGGTATAGCTAACATTCACATTTTAGCAACCACTGCAGCTGACCCTAATCTGGAGCAAATAATAGCACCCCAACCACAACTACCAATCCCTGACCAACCAATGGAAATAGAAAACCCTGAAAATCAAGTAGAAATGCATGACTTCAATCCGGAGGAAATACCTAGGGTACTAGCACCAAATCCCCTAGACCCAAATTACGATCCCTGGTGGGATGACGTTAGGGACTATGTGCAACGTTACCCGATACATGAAGACATGCCTATGCCAACTCTAGGAGCCTACCCAGGTTTGGATCCTTTAGATCCCTATTACCATGATGAATACATTAGGGAGATTTTAGAAGATCCTTACCGATTCCAGGCACCTACACCCCCATACCAGGAACCCGCACCGCAGATTCCGAACCCAGTCCTAGAACCTGCACCCCCAATGAGTGCAGAAAACGTACAAGAACTTAGGACATTTGGTGAGGAAATTTTAGAAAGTAGTGAAAGAATGCGACAGGTGGGAGAGCGACTCGTCTGGAAGTACGACGAGCGCACTATGGATTTATGGATGAATCCATATCCGTAGATGAGATGGTGGAAACGGTAGTAATAATAATAAAATAATAAAAATAAAATATGTGTGTACGGATGCCTACTACTATTAGTGTAATTTTATTTCAGTTGGTATTGTAATTTTTATTTCAGTACTAGTGTGTAATAGATACATACTATATGAATAGAGTAAGTCGCAATGATCGACGCTTTTGACCAAAATGCGTATCAAGTGATTGGCTATATTAAATATTATTTTGTGATATTAATACGGGGTAAATGTTTAAAATTCAGATGGCCGATGAAGGAAATCAAGAAAATCTGAATAACGATAACCAGAGTAACATTAACTTGGTTAATGAGAATCCAAGCATCAATAACAATGGAAACCAAATGGATAATAGTGTCGTTCAACACATAGTGGCACAAGGAATCATAGATGCAATGCCATTTATTATTCAAATGGTTCAAGAGGCAAATAATAAAAGTAAATATAGCAGTAAACGACCAATTGAACCAGAACACAGCGTAAACAATGGACCCGTACTTCAAGTGCCCATTCCCAAAAGAAGAAGAACCATTCCTTATGGTTGTTCTTATAAAGAATTCTGGTCCTGCAAACCAATAGAATTCTCGGGCAATGAAGTACCCATTGCAGCTCTACGCTGGATAGAGAAGACTGAGGCTGTTTTAAAAATAAGCAAGTGTGTTGAAGAAAATAAAATAATGTTTGCTTCAAATCTGTTTAAGAACTCAGCCTTAGAATGGTGGAACACTATCCTCCAATCAAAAGGAAGTGATAGGATATACAACATGGAATGGGATGAATTTAAGAATATGGTAGAAAGGAAATTCTGCCCTCCCAATGAAAATGAACAGATAGCTAATAAGTTTCTAAACTTAAGAATGACCGGGGTAGATAGTAAGGGTTATACTACCACATTATTTGAATATGCTAGAATAGTACCAACCCTTGCATCACCTGAACCGGTATTAATCTCCCGTTACATCTGGGGATTAATTGGAGAAATTAGACATGTAGTCAAGGCAGCTAGACCCCAAACTATAGAAGAAGCTGTAGAACTAGCAAATACCTTGACAGATGAATTAATTCGTACTAGAGAAGAAGACCAGAGAAGAAACCTAACTCAAAGGCTTACCCAAGAATTCCATTCTGGGAATTTCAATCGCAGGAATATGGGTTCTACCTCTGCACCATTCTGCAAGGTCTGCAAGAAAAAAACATTCGGGAAAATGCTCCACTCTTTGCAATTTCTGCAAGATGTCAGGACATAAGGAAGAAGATAGCAGGAAAAAATCCAGTAATGGACTATGCTTCAACTGTGGAGAAAAAGGTCATATCAAGCTGAATTGTCCGAAACTAGCTCCAACCGGGAACAACAGGAACACTAAAAATGCTAGAGCATTCGTTCTGACTGCGGATGAAGCCAAGATGATTCCAGACGTGATAGTTGGTACGTTTTTAGTTAATGATGTTTTTGCTAAAGTATTATTTGACTCTGGTGCAAACCAAAGTTTTATTAATACTTCGTTTTGCAAACTTCTAAATCAGTCATTAACTAAACTACCACAAGAATGTCTAGTCGAGACAGCGAATGAAGAAACGGTTAGGATTTCTGAAATCTTGCAGGGAGCAAGAATAAAATTTTTAAATCAAAAGTTTATGGCAAACCTTTATCCTATGGATCTGGCAGGATTTGATATTGTATTGGGAATGAATTAGTTAATAGCCAATAAAGCTAATATTTTATGTGATCAAAAGTCAATTCAAGTAAATTCACCAAAAGGTGAAAAGATCACAATTAAAGGAGATAAACCCTCTAGATCCGCAAAATTCATCTCTGTGATGAAAACTGCAAGCTATATAAGAAAAGGGGCTATAGTGTATTTGATTTCTATAATCACTAACACTAAAGGAAAAGAACTACAAGACATTCCAGTAGTGTCTCAGTTTTCAGATGTATTTCTAGAAGAATTGCCAGGACTACCGCTAGACAGGGAAGTTGAATTCAGAATCCATTTACTGCCAGGAACAGTACCAATTGCTAAAGCACCTTACCAATTGGCACCCACAGAAATGCAGGAACTGAAGAAACAATTAGATGAATTGTTGGAAAAAGGATTCATACAACCAAGCTCATCGCCATGGGGAGCGCCGATTTTATTCGTTAAAAAGAAGGACGAATCAATGCGTATGTGCATTGACTACCGTGAATTGAATAAGGTCACGATTAAGAATCGGTACCCATTACCAAGGATCGATGATCTGTTCGATCAACTGCAAGGAGCTCGATTTTTCTCTAAAATCGATGTAAGGTCAGGATATCATCAATTGAAGGTACAGGAAGATGACATTCCTAAGACCGCCTTCAGAACGAGGTATGGCCATTATGAATTTACTGTCATGCCATTTGGTTTAACCAATGCCCCGGCCGTATTTATGGACATGATGAACCGAATATGTAAGCCATATTTGGATAAATTCATAATTGTCTTCATAGATGATATTCTAATTTATTCTAAAAATAAAGAGGATCATGCAAAGCATTTACACGCACTTTTAAGTCTATTAATAAAGGAAAAGCTCTATGCTAAATTTTCAAAGTGCGAGTTTTGGTTAGAACAGGTACAGTTTCTTGGACATTTAGTTAATCATGAAGGAATTCATGTGGATCCCACAAAGATCGAGGCGATTACCAAATGGAAAACCCCTGAATCACCAACCGAGGTTAGAAGTTTCTTAGGATTGGCCGGTTATTATAGAAGATTTATTCGAGATTTTTCTAGAATAGCCATTCCTTTAACTAAGTTAACCTGTAAATCCATTAAGTTTGAATGGGGATCAAAACAAGAAGAAGCATTTAGAATTCTTAAGCAAATATTAACCCATACACCCATACTAGCGTTACCAGAAGGAACTGAAGACTTTGTAGTCTATTGTGATGCCTCTAAATTAGGTTATGGATGTGTATTAATGCAACGTCAAAATGTTATAGCCTATGCATCTAGACAACTTAAGAACCATGAAGAAAATTATTCAACCCATGATCTAGATTTAGGAGCAATAATTTTTGCTTTGAAAATTTGGAGACATTACCTTTATGGTAGTAAGTTTACCATATTCACCGATCATAAAAGTTTAAGATATGTTTTCGAGCAAAAGGAGTTGAATATGAGACAAAGACGCTGGATGGAGATGCTTAGTGATTATGATTGTGATATCCAGTATCATGAAGGAAAAGCAAATGTAGTGGCAGATGCTTTAAGCCGAAAGTATCACGAAAAGCTAAAAAGGGTACGTTCTCTTAAATTAAATCTGCAAGTAGATTTAAATGATCAGATAAGAGAAGCACAAAAATCAGTAATCAAGGAGGATACTGAAAAATTAAAAGGTATGATTAAGGAATTAAAACAAGGAACAGATGGAATTTGGAGATTCCATAAAAAGAGAATGTGGATACCTAAATTAGGAAACCTACGTCATCGTATATTAGAAAAAGCCCATAAATCTAAGTACACAATGCATCTAGGAAATGACAAGATGTATTAGGATTTAAGAAAGAATTTATGGTGGATAGGAATGAAAAAGGACATAGCAGCCTATGTTTCTAAATGTTTAACTTGTTCACAAGTTAAAGCTAAACATCAGAAACCCTCAGGTTTGTTACAACAGTTAGAAATGACAGTGTGGAAATGGGAATTGATAACAATGGATTTTGTTACCAAATTACCTAAAACAAGGAAAGGTAATGATACAATCTGGGTGATTTTAGATAGGCTAACCAAGTCAGCTCATTTCCTCCCAATGAAGGAAACCTTCAGTATGGAACAGCTAGCCAAATTATATGTAAATGAAATCGTTTCATTACATGGAATACCTTTATCAATTATCTCTGATAGAGATAGCCGCTTTACCTCTCATTTTTGGTCAAGTTTCCAAAAAGCAATGGAAACGAAGTTAAATCTAAGCACAGCTTATCATCCTCAAACAGACGGACAAAGCGAAAGAACAATTCAGATAATGGAGGACATGCTTAGAGCTTGTGTAATTGATTTCGGATGTAATTGGGACGATCACTTACCTTTAATAGAATTTTCTTATAATAATAGTTATCACACAAGTATCAACGCTGCACCATTCGAAGCACTTTATGGACGAAAGTGCCGAACCCCAGTCTGTTGGGCAGAAATTGGGGAAAAGCAACTATCTAGACCTGAGATAGTACAGGAGACAACTGACAAGATCATTCAAGTCAAGGAACGACTGAAAGCAGCACGTGATCGACAGAAAAGTTATGCTGATAACCGACGCAAACCATTGGAATTTCAAGTAGGAGATAAAGTGTTGTTGAAAGTCTCTCCTTGGAAAGGAGTAGTAAGTGTTTTGGTCAAAAATTACCGAAGCAATTAAGTGATCAAATTAGTTAAGTGAGGTAGTGTGCCAAAGAGTGTATTGAAAATACGCTGGTTAAGTTATTTGGAAAAACAGTATTCACGATACGGCTCAGGATATTGAGTTGTATCTACGATCAAACAATGAGCAAAAAGTAAAGGGGGTGACACGAGATATATGAGGAAAGCCCTTGATCAATCTAGATCGCCGGCATAAAACCTCGGGAGCTGACAATCGCAGCTGCCTTGTTCTTCTTATTGCTTTAAACTTCAGGATACAGTGCAGGATATTGACCAGATCGCTAAGTGTTACAATGCTTTTGTGCGAAAGTGAAAATTGCTAGAGAACAAGTGTAAGAGTGTAGTGAGTGTTTTTGTGATGTCCTATTCGATCTGATATACCCACCTATTTATAGTAACGAATTACAAACGAAAACTCCTATAAATATGGGATGCTCCGAATATTCCATTGTTAACGTTGTAGACCGAGTAATGCGGCTTCAACGTCTTTATTTGAACTACTTGGACCGAGTCTTCCGCGGAATGAGTCCTTGTGAACGTTGCTAACTTCAAACCCGCGTACCTGCACATAATCCGTTAGTGATCCTGAGGATACCATTCAGGATGTTACCAATATCCTGAATCAGCATCCCGGATGTGAACAAATATCATATAACCAAGATATAACCCAAGATATTTCTCAGGATATGGGCTTAGAATTTCACCCATAACAATTGTCCCCAAAAATGTTACCGTTTCGTATCCTGCCACTAACGGTTACTACCTCCGTCCCATTAAAAGAGTCATATTTTGAATTTTCAAAGTCTTTATATATAAAATTTGATCTTAAATAATTTTGTTTGTGTTAGATAATACTTGATGAAAGTTATATGATTTGAGTGTGTTTTACAAGCGTTTTTATCGGGTTAAGTTTCATCAAGTTTTATATAACACAAAAATATATAATTAAAGTCAAAGTTTATAAATTAAGACTTTGAAAATTCAAAATAGGACACTTTTAATGGGATGGAGGGAGTACATTTTTCACAGAGATCGAGGCAATTAAGAGATAAGACCAATGATGTGACCGTTTGCAACTTACTCAGCCTATATTTACTCATTGCACCCTATATCTTCTCATCCTCATCTCTTTTTTAATCACTACCGATAAGGAAAAAGGTAAACATTCTCTCTCTAATCTTCATCTTCATCCTCCTTTTCCGGTCAAAAATTCAGGCGATCAAATACCGAGACATACAAGATCCAGTTCTGGTGATTCGGCTCCCACATTCATCCAGCAGAATCTTCTCCAAGAACCGGAGAAAGAGATATGTTCTTTTGATAGTGCCCACTTGTCGGCTTTGAAATCCTCCGGTATCTTTCCGAAAGGAACGGTATTCCGGCCGTTCGACCGGGAAATCCGGTCGGATATGGTCTCCAATGAGTGGTTGTGCTTTAGTGCCTTTCCCTTCACCTTAGGGTTACAGTTCCCCTTTCCAGACTTGATCACCGAATTCTTCAAGATTACAAAAATCTCTTTTAGTCAAACAATGCCAATGCTTTGGCGTGTTCTGTCCGTTCTTGACCAGATCAAGAAAAACCACATCCCTGATCTTTCTGTTCATGATCTCCCCCTAGCTTACCGGCTTAGATGCCACGGATCAAGTATATTTTTGTTTTATTCCACCTCCGGCGACCCGCTGATACTTCGTGCCACCAGGAACGAGGATAATTGGCAATCTAAGTTCTTCTTTGTAAAAAGAGACTTAATCCCTGGTGGAACGGAATATCCGGTGAAATGGTTGAAAAAGGGTAGGATTTAGGGTTTAAGGATGATCCTGCCGCTTATCCTGTTCCATATCCTGAACTGGTTAACTTTCTTTTCTCTGTTGTGCACGCAGCTGATTTCAGGAGATTGCACCCCCCCCCCCTTGCTGATTCAAAGAAAAGGATTGACGCCATCAGACTCCTTCCAGAGGCTGAAAGAAGTTTCAACCCGTCTCCACCATCTCCAAGTCCTCTTTCTAGTGCAAACATGTCTGGTAAGGATCCTGCAAAATATCATGTACACACATATCTTTATTTGATATACTTAGGAGAAATTTTACTCCCTGTATGCAGACTCCAGCAAGGTTCCAGTCTACCTAGACCTTGATGAACTTGACATCTATCCTACCCCAGTCATGGTCAAGAAAGAGACCCCTGCAACCACCAGCTCCAAGCCACTCCCAGCTCCTAAGGCTAATCCGAGTAGGGCTGTTCAAAAAGCTCGCGGCTCGGAGCTCGCTCGAAGCTCGCTCGGATTTAGCTCGGAAAAAGCTCGCTCGATTTGGCTCGGTTTAAAAGTGAGCCGAGCCGGCTCGGCTCTGTTAGAAAGTGAGCCTAGCTCGGCTCGGCTCGGAACGAGCCGAGCTGGCTCGGTTCGGCTCGCTTTGTAGCTCGGCTCGGTTTAGCTCGAATTATTTTACTTATAATAAGTTTTAATTTTATATACATTATAATATATTACAAAAAAACTGATTATTATTTACATGTATATAGGTTTGTAATTTGATATTTAAGGCATATTTGAAGATTGATTACCATACTAATGAACTAATATTGTATTTTATTGAAATTAAAACTTATTTTGCGTTGTTAAACTTGATTTTGGTTTGAATTGTATTAGGTTGAACTTATTTTGAATATATTCTTTTAAATTATTGAATAATATTTTAGGCTATTAAATTTTAAGAGGTATATATTAGTTTTTTTTTATAAAATCGAGCCAAACCAAGCCGAGCCGAGCTAGCTCGGTTTAAAACCAAGCCGAGCCCGAGCTTAGATTTTCAGCTCGGTTTCAAATCCGAGCCGAGCCGAGCCAGCTCGGTTTATAATCGAGCCGAGCCCGAGCTTGGCCTGGCTCGGCTCGGCTCGGCTCATGAACAGCCCTAAATCCGAGGACTCGTGCTTCCACAGCAAAAAAGAGAAAAGGTCCTGAAGTCAGTGCTCCAGGTCCAGAAGGGTTCTCCTACGATGAACTCAGCTTTTCTGACTCCTTAGTGCCAATGACATCCTTCCTCAACAAGGTAATATCCTGCTACATATCCTGCACATATATCCTGATAGGATATCCTGATAGGATATCCTGGTTAATACATTCTAACTCATACCTGAACTTGATGTGCAGGGCCTCCAGCATTTGCTCCACCTGTACAACGATGCATGTGGTACTGCTGCACTCCATGAAGCCAGGATCAAACAGCTCGAAAGCACCGTTGCCGACCAAGGTGCCATTGCTGAAACAAAGACCCGGAACTACGAGGGCATGCTGAAGAAGGTCACCCAAGATGCTGAGCTCAAACTTGCCACCGTCTAAATGGATCACGAACAGGCCATGGTTTCTTTTCGGGAAGGAGTCAAAGCCTCTTCTATCGTCTCCCTGCTACAAGCTCGCATCAAGATGGCCTATGAGGCCAAGGAGACAGGCCTTGTATGCCCATCCTGGCCGGTTGAATCCTGGGTGGCCAAGCTGAAGGAGCTTGGAGGCAAAGTTGTGCCACTTCTTGCTGAAGCCGGAGAATCCTCTAAATCAGCAGAGGTGGTAGACAAGGCTAGAGATAAGAAGGATGCTGGAGAGGATGCTGGTGAGGATGCTGCTCAGGATGCTGAAGCTGAGAAGGCAGAGAAGGTTGGAGAAGATGCCGCTGTGTGAGGGCATTCAGGTGGGCAATGATGGATATACGTGCCAAGGCCAGAGCCCACCTTTTTAAATTTGAATGTTGGTTTGTAATCCCCAAAACAATTTACTTTTTCTGCACTTTAGTTTTCTGCACCTGAACAATTTACATTTCCTGCATGCTTTTTGAACAATACAACAGTTGGAGGTGGATGGGTCTCGGTTTGAGATGAAACCTTCAACTGTTGGGTAAATATGTTTAAAGACTAATTGTGCTTTTGGTGGATGGATCTCGGTTTGAGATGAAACCAAAAGCGCAAACTTTTGCTATGTTAATAATATAACTTTTCTTTTGGCCTTATCATTGTTGTTATTAGTGCACAAATTTTACTTATGAAAATTGTTTTGTTTGAACATTCTTGGGAATATTATGGGAACACAATCTGAAAATATCCTAAGAGATATCCTGGTCAGGATATTGTTATATAACTTAGAAAACTTAAGTCATTTGAAAAAAGGAGAGATCATACCAAAGACTCTTAGAGAGTCAATTCCAATCTTCCACCTTAGGAATGTCCCTAGTGCATACTTATAAACTTGGATCCATCCTTTGAATAGTATAATGTATGTCCCCTGTGTACGACACAGAAATGCAAATGTATTCACACTTTGGCTTGAATAAATTCCGAACATCCCGAGGCAAAACCCTTGATATCCTGGAATGAATCCTTAGCATACTGGGGATAAACCCTTAATATCCTGGGGATAAACCCTGATATCCTAGGGATAAACCCTGAGTTTCATGCGCTACAGGCGAGAGTGTATAAACTCCAAATCTTAGAAAGGTGAAAACCTTTAAACCTTAGAGAGTATGAAAATACCCTTTCGTGAGAGATGGTGATCAATCCTCATATACCTTCAGGATCCAGGATATAGCCAACAGTAACAAAATTGTCAGCCACTTTTACATGAATTGGTCCCACTACCTTGAACTATACCTAGATAACTTGCGCTCCAGGCGAGGTGTTTAAACCCAATTCGAAAGAAAGGTGAATACCTATAAACCTTTGAAGGGATCAGGATCCCTTAAACGTGAGAGAGGGGGCCAATCCTCTAATCTTTCGATTTATCCTGAGTGCATATCCTGGAGCTATATCCTGAAACATATGCTGCAAAACAACTGTAAACTAAGGTGGGTGTTAGCTTGGCTAACACCCCTCCGATGCTTAAGTCAGTATTGGGTTCAAGATAATAAACAAATATATTTAAAAGAGATAGAATACATACCATTCTGAGATAGAAATTAAATTTTATTCTTACTTGAAATAGAGCTTTAAGTGTATTGCATTCCAGGATCTCGGTAGCATATCCCCTTCCATATTCTTGAGTCTATATGCTCCTTTCCCTGCTTCTGACTCAACTTCATATGGTCCTTCCCAATTTTGGAGCTAGCTTGCCATCGGCAGGATTAGTGGTATTTTGAAAAGCCTTTCTTAGCACCCAATCACCAACTCGAAATCTCCTAGTCCTTATATTCTTGTTATATGCTCTGGATATTCTTTGTTGATATGCTGCCATCCTTAGCCTTGCTACATCTCTTTTTTCATCTATAGTATCCAAACCTCGACATAAGGCTTCAGGATTCTGTTCAGGATCCTGTAGGATAGATCTTGCAGTAGGTATCGCCATTTCCGTTGAAATCACTGCTTCTGCTCCAAATACCAAGGAAAATGGGGTTTGGCCGGTTGCATTCTTTACCGTTGTCCTATCAGCCCATAAAACAAAGGGTAATTCTTCTGCCCATCTTCCTTTTTTTGGCTCCAAGTCTCTTCTTTAAGTTATTGACAATTATCTTGTTCGAGGATTCAGCTTGTCCATTCGCTTGAGGATGTACCGGAGTAGACGTGATCATTTTGATTCCCCAACTCTTGCAAAAGTCAGTAGTCCGCTTGCTTATAAATTGGGACCCATTATCATAAATGATTTCAGCTGGTACCCCAAACCTGGTCAGGATATTCCTCTTTATGAAGGATACTACTTCTTGGTCTCTAACTTGAACAAATGCTTCAGCTTCAACCCACTTAGAGAAATAATCCGTCATTGCTAGCATAAAGACTTTTCCTCCCGGAGCTTTTGGTAACTTCCCTACTATATCCATCCCCCATTTCATGAATGGCCAAGGGGAAGCTACAAGATATAGTGGTTCAGCTGGTTGATGTAGTATGTTACTATGCCTTTGACATGCATCACACCTTCGAGCATATTCTGCAGCGTCTTTCCTCATCGTTGGCCAATAATATCATGTCCTTAATACTTTCAAGAACAATGATCTGCCCCCAGTGTGGTTACCGCAATCCCCTTCATGTATATCCTGAAGTACTTCTTTGGCTTCAGGATCCTCCAAGCACCTCAAATACGGTCCTGCAAGAGATTTCTTGTATAAAACATTATTTATAATAGTGAATCGTGATACCTTCATCCTAAATGCCTTAGGATTTTCATCTCCGGGGATGTGTCCTTCCTTGAGATATCTCATGATTGGAGCCGTCCATGATTTAGGATCCTTTTCAGGATACTCTGCTCTAGGATCCTGAATACCCGCTACTTCTTTATCCTGAGGATCCGTCACAGGATACAAGATATGTAATATTGGTATTTGGGTCCCTTCTGGTATCCTGATCGATGATCCCAGATTTGCTAAGGCATCTGCTTCAGCATTATCCTCCTTTGGTACCTGTTCAAGTGTAAAAACATCGAAATATCCTACTAATTTTTTGAGATTATCAAGGTATTCGATTAATTTCTCACCCTTAACTGCATAGGATCCATTAAAATGGTTAGTAATTAACAAGGAGTCAACTTATACTTGCAAATTCTTGATACTCATACTCTTAGCCAACTCTAATCCTGCAATTAAAGCCTCATACTCTGCTTCATTATTAGTAGCAGGGAATTCACACCTAATAGCCTGGGTTAATATGTCTCCTTGTGGCGATTTTAGTAGTATTCCCATTCCTACTCCTCTTACATTAGATGCACCATCAGTATATAACGTCCAGGATCCTGAGGATTCTCCCAACTGTTGGACTTCTAGGTCTACCTCATCCTGAATGTCACTACTGAAATCAGCCACAAAGTCAGCTAAAGCCTGAGACTTTATGGCATTTCTAGGTTCATATACTAAATCATAAGCACTCAACTTTACTGACCACTTGGCCATCCAGCCCGATATCTCTGGTTTCCTAAGCACATTTTTGACAGGATAATTTGTTTTAACATGAATCCTATGTGTCTCAAAGTAATGTCTAAGCTTCGTTGATGCCATAACTAATGCTAGTATCAATTTTTCTAGATGAGAATACCTAGTTTCAGCATTTAACAAACTTTTACTAACATAATAAACAGGATATTGCTGACCTTCATGATCCTTTATAAGGACGGCACTTACAGCATTCCCTGATACTGCGAGGTATAGGGATAGTGGTTCACCATTCTCAGGCTTCATCAGTAGAGGTGCAGTTGAAAGATATTGCTTTAAATCCTGCAGGGCTGCTTCATGCTTCTCACCCCATTCGAATTTCTTGTTCTTCTTCAGGATATCATAAAACTCTTTGCATTTCTCTGAGGATCTTGAAATAAATCTGTTTAATGTTGCTACTCGCCCCGTTAATCGTTGAACATCCTTCATATTTGAGGGTGATTTAATATCCAAGATGGCTTTAATCTGCTCCGGGCTCGCCTCTATTCCTCTTTTGGTCACCATATATCCTAGAAATTTTCCTGCCCCCACTCCGAAATGACACTTAGCAGGATTTAGCTTCATGTTATATTGATCCAGGATATCAAATGCTCCTTTAATATCCTGGAGATGATCCTGAGCTTTCTTTGATTTTACCATCATATCGTCAATGTATACCTCCATGGTGTCCCCCAGCTTGTCTTTGAACATCATGTTTACCAATCTCTGGTATGTTGCACCTGCATTTTTCAAACCAAAAGGCATAGCCGTATAACAATAAATACATGTTGGTGTCATGAAGGCAATATCCTCCTGGTCAGAAGGCTCCATTTGAATCTGCTGAAATCCTGAGGACGCATCCATGAAGGTCAACATTTCATGCCCGGCAGTAGCATCCACCATTGCATCGATGTGAGGAAGAGGAAATGGGTCTTTAGGACAAGCCTTGTTCAAGTCTGTGTAGTCTACACAGACTTTCCATTTCCCATTTTTCTTCTGTACCACGACTACGTTTGCTAGCCATCTTGGAAATTTAACTTCTCTGATCATCCTGGACTTCAACAATCTTTCAACTTCCTCTTGGATAATCGTATTCCGCTCAGGAGCAAATTTCCTTTTTTTTTGCTGAACAGGCTTGAATGATCTGTAAATTCCAAGTTTGTGAGTGATAATGTCTTTGGATATACCTGTCATATCCTCATGCTTCCACGCAAATGTTGACATCCTGCATTTCAAAAAGTTAGTTAACTACTCTTCAATATCCTGAGGGATATTGGTTCCTACGAGCACCGAGATATCAGGATTATCCTGATCCAGGATAATTTTCTTCACATCCTGCTCCGAATCCTCCACGATATCCTGGGCCCGCATCTTTAATTGCTATGTTGTACTAGGCTTGGTTGAGGATTTCATTGAGGATGAGTAGCATTCTTTCGCCTCCTGCTGATCACTATCAACCTTGACAACTCCCCAAGGGGTAGGCATCTTGATACATTGGTGATATGTTGATGGCACAGCCTTTATATCGTGAATCCATGGTCTTCCCAATATGATGTTATAGCAGGATAGAGAATCCATCACACAGAAACATTGTATCGAGTTGACTCCTTCAACATATACTGGTAACTTTATCTCTCCCACTGTGTTCCTAGCCTCTCCACTAAACCCAACAAGCACGGTGGACTTCGAAGTGATATCCATCGGAGATACATTCATTCTCTTCAGAGTCTCTAGTTGGATTATGTTGACGGAGCTGCCATTATAAACCAATATCCAGCGTACAAAATGGTTGGCCACATATAATGTTATTACCAGAGCATCATGATGAGGATCCTGGACAGTATCCCTATCATCAGCATCAAATGTGATCACTTTGTCAGTTGTGAGGGTAGTCATCCTGACAGGTTTGTCTCCTCTTTCGGCCTTAGCTTCTTTTGCATGTCTCTTCGCCGCCGAATACGAAGTCCCACAGATGTCGGATCCTCCCGAAATAAAGTTGATTATCTTGGCATCCGCGGGAGGTGACGCTGCTCGCTCAGGATCCTTCTCAGTATCCTGACCCTTATTCTTCTTTCTTCCTAAGAGATCTTTCAGATATCCCTTGCTTAGAAGATAGCTTATTTCTTTCCTTAGAGCAATGCAATCCTCAGTTACATGTCCGAAATCTTCGTGGAAGGCACACCATTTTGACTTATCTTTCCAATCGGCTTTTTGTTGATTCTTTCGAGGCCACCTAGCCTTGTCTCCTAAACCCTGCATGGCATACATCAATTCAGGAATGTTAACAGAAAAGCAATATTCAGATAATTCAGGATATTCTTCAGGATCCTCGTCTTCGATAGCATTCACTTTCTTGTTTTCATTTCTACCATATGGCTTAGAGCGATATGGCTTAAATGAGGATTCTGACTTCCTGTTAATCGACTCATAGGTGTTGGATGAGTTCATCCTCTCTTGCATCTTTCTATCATCCTCCAATCGAATATATCTTAGGGCCCTGTTTCGAGCTTCATCCAAGTTCCTGCATGGGTTCATTACAAGGTCTTGGTAAAATTGAGAATCTTTTTGCAGCCCCATCTTGAAAGCTTGCACAGCTGTTGCAACATCAAGATGCGAAATGTCTAAGGATTCCCGGCTGAATTTGTTCACATAATCCCTTAGGGATTCTTGAGGCCCCTGTGTTATCCTGTAGAGGTCACTTGTTAGTTTTTCAAAGCTTCTACTACAAGAAAACTGACTATTAAATAAGTTCACTAGGTGAGCAAATGATGTAATCGAATGAGGAGGAACATTTAGGAGCCATTTCAAGGCTGATCCTGTTAAGGTAGAACCAAAACCCTTGCACAAGCAAGCTTCCTTGACTCCGAAGGGATAGGGTTAATCTCCATTCTTTCCCTATACTGGGCAATATGCTCTTCAGGATCCGTGGTTCCATCATAAAGCTTCATGTTGGGGGTTTGAAATCTCTTTGGAATCTCAGCATCACAGATAGGATATGCAAAGCGAGATATCCTGTGGCTGTCTTGGGACACTTCCGAGATTGGCTGGACCACTCCAGGTACACTGGATATCATGTCCTTCAACTTCTGAAGCTCCCTAGTAAATGCTGATGTTACACCTGCATCCTGCAAAGATCCACTATTGTTAGCAGCATGAGTATTATTATTATTTGACACGTTACCCGTATGAGGATTCTGCCCATATCCTGAAGCATATCCTGAACTCCTCATGGTCGACATCCTGACCGAGGAGGGTATTTCAGGAGTATGATTCTGAGGAAGGCTGGGCACAATATTCCCCCTATTATCCTCAGTGTACACAGCCGAACTGAAGTTCAAAGTTCTGGGTTGTAGTGGAGTGACGATATCCTCAACAGATCTGCTCGAGCCAGACTTCAGGAGTTGTATTTCCCTCAACAGCATTTGGTTTGTTTCTTGTTGCTGCCTCATTTGTTCCTGCACACTTCCAAATAAGGTTAGAATTTCATCATTAGAAGCTAAAATGGGAGCAGATCCCTGAATACTCCGAGTAGGGATAATATCCTGAGGTTGTGAAGAAGATTGCATCCTTGGAGGAGGTGGTGGAAGCACCGGACCAGTAGTAGCAGAAGTTGTAGCAGACGCAGTGGAGGAGCTCATGTTTGATCTTGAGGCCATTGTAAACAATGTGGCAAAAAGTTTTGAAAACAGAAAACCGATTAACGATTTCACAAAGATTTTTAGTAAATAGAGCACCACTTTGCCCTACGGTGGGCGCCAAATTGTTTTGGTCAAAAATTACCGAAGCAATTAAGTGATCAAATTAGTTAAGTGAGGTAGTGTGCTAAAGAGTGTATTGAAAATATGTTGGTTAAGTTATTTGGAAAAACAGTATTCAGGATACGGCTCAGGATATTGAGCTGTATCTACGATCAAACAATGAACAAAAAGTAAAGGGGGTGACACGAGATATACGAGGAAAGCCCTTGATCAATCTAGATCGCCGGCATAAAACCTCGGGAGCTGACAATCGCAGCTGCCTTGTTCTTCTTATTGCTTTAAACTTCAGGATACAGTGCAGGATATTGACCAGATCGCTAAGTGTTACAATGCTTTTGTGCGAAAGTGAAAATTGCTAGAGAACAAGTGTAAGAGTGTAGTGAGTGTTTTTGTGATGTCCTATTCGATCTGATATACCCACCTATTTATAGTAACGAATTACAAATGAAAACTCCTATAAATATGGGATGCTCCGAATATTCCATTGTTAACGTTGTAGATCGAGTAATGCAGCTTCAACGTCTTTATTTGAACGACTTGGACCGAGTCTTTCGCGGAATGAGTCCTTGTGAACGTTGCTAACTTCTAACTCGCGTACCTGCACATAATCCGTTAGTGATCCTGAGGATACCATTCAGGATGTTACCAATATCCTGAATCAGCATCCCGGATGTGAACAAATATCATATAACCAAGATATAACCCAAGATATTTCTCAGGATATGGGCTCAGAATTTCACCCATAACAGTAAGATTCATCAAAAGAGGAAAACTAAGTCCCATGTATATTGGACCTTTTAAGATTATTAGAAGAATAGGACCTGTAGCCTATCAGCTATAACTGCCAGAGGAAATGGCAGGAATACATGATGTGTTTCATGTATCTAATCTCAAAAAGTGTTTAGTTGATGAATCACTAGTAGTACCTCTTAAGGATATAGAGGTAAATGAACAACTCAAGTTTATAGAAAGGCCTCTACAGATTGAAGACAGGAAAGTCAAGAACCTCAAGCATAAGAGATTAGTTCTGGTCAAAGTGAAGTGGGACTCTAAAAGAGGACCTAAGTACACATGGGAGCTTGAATCTGAAATGCAAAGAAAATATCCACACTTGTTCCAGTAAGATCTCGAGGACGAGCTCTAAAACATGGTGGGGAGAATATAACAACCCTAAAACCGACACCCTCGAATATTTTCTGACACCCTAATATATTTTAAAATATCCCAATATGTCCAAAAATACACCCCATACGTTAAAACGGGCCCCGAATACCTTAAATATTAATAAAAATAATTAGAATTGAATTTTTGGGGTTTAGGCGGGCCGCGTAAGCCACCACTTAAGCTTACGCGAGCCTCGATGACTTAAAACCTGGCGAAACCCTGGGCCGCCACGTGGCCCAACACCCGGTAACTCTAGTCGATGACCCAGCCAAGCTACGCCGTTGACCGGGTTTCACGCGGGCCGCGTAAAAGTCGAAATGTGGCAATATAAATAGCAGGCATCGGGTTTCAACACAAATCGTTCATTTCTTTCTTTCTAAACGTAATTCTCTCATAGTAGGCATTATACTCGGGTTGATGTGCACAAAGTGGTTTAACAAAAACAACTAAAATTAACCCTAATTTAGACACTCTAAGCTTTAAATTTATAAACTAAGACTCGATCTAAACCCTAAACCACACAACCGGCAAGTGTACCGATCAATGTAGTAAAGCTAAAGCAAGTCCAAGTATCGAACCCACGAGACTCTAAGGATTACGCTAAGACTCTATAAAGACTAAGACTGACACGACACAAACTATTTGTTTATTGATTGGGGGGGTTTTCTAAAAATCCTAAGAATGCAAATAATGAGAAACTAGATTAGCTAAGTAACTAACACGAATTCTAACAAAGACTTTGACCAGTGGTGAATGAAGACTACCTAGGCTAGACGCAAGCTAAACTCAGAATGGATCTCTACTCGATGATTTTGTGGTGTGGAACCGGGATCTTTGAATACTAAACCTATTAAGACACCACTAAGCCCCTCAAACACTCTCAAGGCGATTCTTGTGGCACTACCTAGGCTGTTACGCTCACCGGTTTTCTAGATTTCTTTTCCGTCCTCTAGTTTCTTGAAAGTGCCAATATAAGACGCTCTACCTTTCAGCGCGAACGTCTAAAGCGACAACGGGTTTTAATCTTGGCTTAATAGACAATGGAATGTTAAGTCCTTATAACCAAACCTAGACCTATTAATAACCTGGAGCCTTTCCGCGACAAGTTTAGCAGCACACTTGATTTTATTAAATTACCGAATATTACTTCTAAGGTTACTTACTAGATTTTCACCCTAAAGGATTAATGATCTATTACGTGATAAAGACCGTCACCTAAATCAAGAACCCTAGCACAACCCTATTATGTGATAAAGACCGTCACCAAGGATCATACGAAGCAATAAACAATAATAAAATAATCGTCAAGCACGCATATGCACCAAGTTAAATTCCCAAAGCTTTTACAATACAAGAAAAATCCACAACCACGCCAAAAATCGAATAAAGATTCAAACTTTATTTAACTATTGTCATTAGCCTAGGTAGTGTATGAAGTTTAGCCGGAAAACATAGTCTTAAAAACAATCAAACAAGATCGCAAACAAGAATTCATCGAAGTAAAAATAATAAACTAGAAAATAAAAGAAATCGTAAGGTAGAACCCGTAAATTTCTTGATCTCTAAGCTTCCCACTTGACCCCAATGATTCCCGAGCTTGATTTCTTGCAAGACAATCTTCAAAAAGTGATGTTCTTCGTGATTCTGATCTTGATTCGCTGATGTACGTACGTCCCCCTGCTGTGTTCGAATATTCTGATGTTCCGTCCCCAGTTATCGTCTGATGATTCCCCCCGTTATTTTCCACTCTGATCGAATTTTCTGTCGTATATATCTAAAAAGAAATAGGGCTGCCTCCAAATATAATTCGCTGATGTCGATCATGTACCCTCCTCCATCATTAGGTTTATTTTTTTTAATATCTTAATAACAATTGCCCAATAGAATTCCATGGCCCAATCCATATTTACGATTACATGTTGGCTGATTATAAGTACTTTTGGCGGCCCACTAAATTTTATCCAAGAAGTGAACGTCCCTTGTTGCTTTTAATTTGCGACCCCTTATTTTTTTAATAGAGTTTTTTCACATGAATGCCTTTTTTCCATGTTAATGCACTGTATAAAATAAATGCTCCAAGGCACTATATAAAATAGAGATAGTGGTCTCCACCCACTCACAGAAAATAGTGGCAATTTTGCTTCGGTCATTGGCGTTCTAATCTGCCCAACTGGCTGGTCATTTCCATATTACTCGTTTTTGCTCCATTTGCACCAGAACCTGCCAAAACACAATATAATATAATATAACACTAAAACCTAAATAAAACAAATAAAATCTATACAAAGATTATACAATTTACACGGGACAAATATGTGTATTTTACCCCACATCAAATATCCCCACACTTAACTTTTTTTCGTCCCCGAAAAAGAATTATGCAAACGGAATCATAGTCGTAATAGTCGAACGGGACAAAAGCTTAAGTTATTTTATTAAAACCGAAACTCGTGTTAGCCGCGATTGCAAGTATAATGATCCTCTTAAACCCAACCCGGTTCTAAGCCCTTATCATGCAATTTAGTTCAAGTTCGGTCAATCTACCTAGGGTCTCACGCTAAGAATTGCAAGTCCACCTAATCCCCCCTCAAGCTTATAGGACAAAAGGAACAACCACTGGGCTATTTCCTAACCGTTTTATACCAAGATAAAGAGAGTTTAAAATCAAATCTATTTTTTTTTTTCGAATACGAGCTTAGACTTTTTCTTTTTGCTCTTTTTTTTTCTTTTTTTGTGAGTCTAGACGATGCTTTCCCTAACCAAGAGGTATTCCAGCTGTAGAGTCGCGATCCCCAACCACAGATTACTTAGGTTTCGGTACTTTTATTCGGCAAGGCGATTTCACACATCCCAGAGGCATTCCGGCTGTAGAGTCGCTATCCCCAACTCGGATTACATAGACCTGTGCTACTTTCATTTAGTTTCTAGCTCACTTCTTATTCTATTTTTTTTTCTTTCAACGAGATAATGACCAAAAACTCTAATGATCTTAGCTTATAACGGCATCCCTTATACTATTTTTGGCAGTTTCAATTTTCCCACTCTCCCTAGATGAGAACCCACTAGTAGACCGACAATTAGGTATATTTAAGATCAAAGGAAACCAGAACCGAACCGAGCCTACCCGCACATCCCAAACTAGACACAAGCACGATTATTTTATCTAATATTATCATTATTTGAACCCGAACAAAAACCCGACTTTTCTATCATTTTCCGTTTTTATTTTTGCAAACTTCTTATTTCAAAAGACATTTTTTATTTTTTTTAATTTTTTTCGAATTTTTGAAAATTTTTAATTTTTTTGTATTTTTCAACTTTTTATGACTCAACTAACTTTACTAACGACACTAAACGATAGTTTCACATCCCCACACTTAAACTCTACATTGCCCTCAATGTAGGATGGAAACCGACTCAAAAAACTAAAAATAAATAAGAAATAAAAGAAATAAAGGGCAAATCGGAAAGGACTTAGCTGGTTATATAACGCGTAAGCTCCCACGGTCTCGTCCAATCCAGCTCGATCGTATAGCATTTCATTCGCGATCGGCTTTTGACACTGACTAGTACACTCGATAAATGCCTGAAATTCGAACAACAGCTCCAAAATCACCCGAATGGAGATTGAGTACGGGAGGTACATATTCAAACCTGCATAAACAAAAACAAGCAAACACCAAAGCAATACCGACTCGACACAAACGACTCACTCAATACTACTAACTTAAACTCACTATACAAAATAAATGACTCACTATACAAACTACCGAAAATATACCAAATATATAAAATTACAAACTCTACAAAACCTCCCCACACTTGAATTTAATCAGGAGGTTTCTCTTTGACCTGGACCCTGTCCAACCCGTTTAATTCCACCCGAACCTCAAAAATTTTCAAAAATAAATTGGTGGAATTATAAAATATTTTAAAATTTTGAAATGGGTCAGACCACCAAAATTTAAACATACCTGGAAGAAACCAGATGCGTGGCATGTAACGAGAAGAATGATCGTGCGTGAACGGCTCCTTCCTCTCCATCTCGCCCCAACCTTCGATCCTCTTCCGGTTCAGAACCTTTTCCTTTCTTTTCTTTGCCTTCTCTCGTGGCTTTTCTGATTTTTCAGTTACCCCTACCACGGGCCAGCTGTGGTGCTCTTCCTCTTCCACCACTCTTGCAGGATGATCCCCACACTTAGTCTCTTCGTAAGGGGTAGGTTCGATCAATTCCGACTCTAAAACCTCATCCTCCCCAGAAGACTTAATTTCAACCTCTTCACTTTCTTCCTCTGCACCAAACATCCAACCAGTGGAATCCCTCAATTCCACTTCTTCTTCCACAACTTCTCTCTTCACTAACGACCTCTGATACGCCGCCCATTCTTCTTCGTCTATTTCATCATCAGAGTCACTCCCGAAGTCATATATAATACCCTTCTGTACCATAGGTGGGACTTCGTCGTCCATTATCGTCCCCATGACTGGAATGATCTCCTCATCTGACTCTTCTTCTTCTTCCTCTAGCTCACCCCGCCCTCGAACTAACTCCTCTACTCTTTTTTTACTTCTCTCTGTAAATTCAGCCATGGTTTCCACGGTAGCCTGATTTTGCGCCAACATCTGAGCAAATATCCCTTCTATCCTACTCAAACTACCCTCTAAACCTCTATCGCTCGTCTGAACCAGGTTACGTTGCGGCAGCTGATACAGATCATTGTAATATGGCCGATGATCATAACCTTGCAGAGAATACCCCTGTGAAAAATATGGCTGCGGCTGCACAAAAGGGTTAGCATAATATGGCGTAGAGGACCCCTCATATTGGGGGCATTTAACAGTAAAATGAGGTCCTCCACAAATTTCACACATATTTACTAGACTCAAGAAAAATAAAAGACACGGACAATTAGACTCCTACGACTCAAACACACGAACAAATAGCACGGATGTGTCAATTAAGTCCAAACAAAGTAATCAACGCAATCGCCAAGAGTCCCCGGCAACGGCGCCAAAAACTTGATGTGCACAAAGTGGTTTAACAAAAACAACTAAAATTAACCCTAATTTAGACACTCTAAGCTTTAAATTTATAAACTAAGACTCGATCTAAACCCTAAACCACACAACCGGCAAGTGTACCGATCAATGTAGTAAAGCTAAAGCAAGTCCAAGTATCGAACCCACGAGACTCTAAGGATTACGCTAAGACTCTATAAAGACTAAGACTGACACGACACAAACTATTTGTTTATTGATTGGGGGGGTTTTCTAAAAATCCTAAGAATGCAAATAATGAGAAACTAGATTAGCTAAGTAACTAACACGAATTCTAACAAAGACTTTGACCAGTGGTGAATGAAGACTACCTAGGCTAAACGCAAGCTAAACTCAGAATGGATCTCTACTCGATGATTTTGTGGTGTGGAACCGGGATCTTTGGATACTAAACCTATTAAGACACCACTAAGCCCCTCAAACACTCTCAAGGCGATTCTTGTGGCACTACCTAGGCTGTTACGCTCACCGGTTTTCTAGATTTCTTTTCCGTCCTCTAGTTTCTTGAAAGTGCCTATATAAGACGCTCTACCTTTCAGCGCGAACGTCTAAAGCGACAACGGGTTTTAATCTTGGCTTAATAGACAATGGAATGTTAAGTCCTTATAACCAAACCTAGACCTATTAATAACCGTGAGCCTTTCCGCGACAAGTTTAGCAGCACACTTGATTTTATTAAATTACCGAATATTACTTCTAAGGTTACTTACTAGATTTTCACCCTAAAGGATTAATGATCTATTACGTGATAAAGACCGTCACCTAAATCAAGAACCCTAGCACAACCCTATTATGTGATAAAGACCGTCACCAAGGATCATACGAAGCAATAAACAATAATAAAATAATCGTCAAGCACGCATATGCACCAAGTTAAATTCCCAAAGCTTTTACAATACAAGAAAAATCCACAACCACGCCAAAAATCGAATAAAGATTCAAACTTTATTTAACTATTGTCATTAGCCTAGGTAGTGTATGAAGTTTAGCCGGAAAACATAGTGTTAAAAACAATCAAACAAAATCGTAAACAAGAATTCATCGAAGTAAAAACAATAAACTAGAAAATAAAAGAAATCGTAAGGTAGAACCCATAAATTTCTTGATCTCTAAGCTTCCCACTTGACCCCAATGATTCCCGAGCTTGATTTCTTGCAAGACAATCTTCAAAAAGTGATGTTCTTCGTGATTCTGATCTTGATTCGCTGATGTACGTACGTCCCCCTGCTGTGTTCGAATATTCTGATGTTCCGTCCCCAGTTATCGTCTGATGATTCCCCCCGTTATTTTCCACTCTGATCGAATTTTCTGTCGTATATATCTAAAAAGAAATAGGGCTGCCTCCAAATATAATTCGCTGATGTCGATCATGTACCCTCCTCCATCATTAGGTTTATTTTTTTTAATATCTTAATAACAATTGCCCAATAGAATTCCATGGCCCAATCCATATTTACGATTACATGTTGGCTGATTATAAGTACTTTTGGCGGCCCACTAAATTTTATCCAAGAAGTGAACGTCCCCTGTTGCTTTTAATTTGCGACCCCTTATTTTTTTAATAGAGTTTTTTCACATGAATGCCTTTTTTCCATGATAATGCACTGTATAAAATAAATGCTCCAAGGCACTATATAAAATAGAGATAGTGGTCTCCACCCACTCACGGAAAATAGTGGCAATTTTGCTTCGGTCATTGGCGTTCTAATCTGCCCAACTGGCTGGTCATTTCCATATTACTCGTTTTTGCTCCATTTGCACCAGAACCTGCCAAAACACAATATAATATAATATAACACTAAAACCTAAATAAAACAAATAAAATCTATACAAAGATTATACAATTTACACGGGACAAATAGGTGTATTTTACCCCACATCACGGGTCTAATACCCCCCTAAATAGCGAAGTTCTACTCCGTTGTAAGTATTATAACCCCTGGATACGTATTAGATTCGCTGCTCGATTGATCTAGGGTTCCGTAACGGCTGTCATGGTTCTGCCCAACGTAGTCGTTGGAATGCCGTCTCGGGGAGGGTATTACTAATGTTAAAATGGGTTATTATACTAACGCGTGTGCATTTGTGTAAATTATAAATTGTCACCATGAAACCCTAAAGGATAATCTAAGACAGCAATGTGAGTTGATCCGTTTTTTTTTGTAAACCTTTTGTTAACTGTTTTTACAAAACCTCATACAATTAAATGCATATTAAGCAGTTATTGAGTATTTGTAAGAATACAATTATCATGAGTATGTTGGGGTTTTGTATACAAAATTTGTTACCACCTGGTCAAGGAGTAACATTTCCACAAGTCGGGTCTGACAGTACAATGGATGTTAATTGTTATAACTTGGAAACAAATATAATTACGAGATCGCCCTCAATACTGTACAATGGTTTTTATTTAAACTTGATTAAACTGGGATTCACTCACCAGTATTTCCCACTGACAAATGTTTTTAAAACACATTTCAGGTAACAAACTATGAAAGCCAAATAGAAGCCAGCTGGACAGCACTGAAGGCTTGGAAAAGTGGCAATAAAGTTACCTAAAATAAAATAGATGTTTTTATTAATAAAATAGGATTTATTCCTATGAAAACGTGTGTACTGCGAACTTGGGTTTATCCCATGTGTTTAATATTATGAAAATGTGGTATTTTACTCTGATCCAATATTTCCTAACTACGGTCCTGATGAAAATTCCGCTGCCAAATTAGACAATACGCGATACCACCAAAACTGGCTCGCGGCCGCCCGTTCCCGGGGATTAGGGATCGGGGGTTGCGACACTATGTCCTGGACGGCTCCGATCATGAGATATCTCAAGGAAGGGCACATTCCAAAGGATGAAAATCCTAAGGCCTTTAGAATGAAGGTATCGCGATTCACTCTTATAAATAATGTTTTGTATTGTAACACCTGTGCCTTCACGGCCATCAAACAAATACCAAACCAATGAAATATTATATTTCATACTTGGGATTGGTAAAAATATGTGTATCTTTTGCACATATCAACTCTTGTTCAATTTCAAACTCTAAATCGCTTTCTGGAAGGTTATACGCGCACTAATGCGTAAATATAACCAGTTTAATGCAACAAACACTCCGGAATAGTGAAATAGGTTTAACATACCTAAAATAACCTTTACATAACTTAGATATAAGTTTTGGAAGGTTTGGTGTGGTGAAATCAAAGTTAATTCGCTTACAGGGACTAAACTTGACAAACTGCGAAAGTATGCCAATTTGAACTGTAACAGACATTCCGGAACATGACCATAAGTTAAACATACCATAAATATCCTTTACATAGCTTAGAAATAGGCTTTGAGGGGTTCGGTGTGCTAAAATAAACTTTTGTGTCATTCAGGGACTAAAAGTGTCAAAAAGTGCACAAGTTTGCATTTTCGCGCATAACTTACGTTCTGAATACATCCGGACATCCAAAAATTTATGGAAGCATGACTATATTTTATTTTAGTGTTCGCCTTAAGAAAAATCCATTCGTTTCGTCATTTGGATCGTTTTTCGCGCTTATGCGCATTCCGTCGTAATTAAGCGAACATCGCGTTCGTACGGCTAAACGAACCGACATCCGAGATATTTTTGAACACATTTTAAGTTCCCTATACTTTAACTTCATTTTAGAGCTTTGAAATGGGGTTAACGGGCTTTAAACGTGTCAAAAATGGCCTAAATACAGTTCAGGGACCAAAAGTGTAATTCTGCCAAAGTAAGCCCTACGATGCGTATGGTATTTATACCATACGATGCGTATGGGGTCTTCTGACCAGGTGCAGAGTACTTAACAGCCTGTTTTCAGCTGTTTTGCACTCCCTAACCCCTTGCCAAGTGTCCAATCCTTATGGTGGTGAGCATTTTGAGGCACCATAACTTCCCGACATGTGTACGGCCTTGATCGTGCCCTCCTTTCCATGAAACAATCCTAACGGTTACCCGAAAACTATAAATACCCATCCACCCTCAACCCCAAAACCCACAAATCTGATTAAGAAAGCTCTAAGTTGGAACCTTCGTTTCATATCTGAGCTATTTTGATCTGGGATTAGCATTCGGGGACCCTTCGTAAGTATTCTTTCGTTCTTTTCCTTATTTTTACTGCTTTTCGAGTCAGAAAGTCAAACTTTGTTTGACTTTCAGCGTTGACCAGTAATGGTCAATGCGAAGTTCGTTTGAACTTCGCAACGTGATTGTAATCACGATGGTTATAGTCCCTTGGGACTATGCCTACTGATTACCACGTTGTCTAGGGTCGTAGGGTGAGCGATCTAATAAATCGCTTATACCTCGAACCCGACCCAGTTTGGTCGATCATTAGGATCCGACCAAACACAGTAGGTGACCATAGTAGGTAGGGAATAACCTTCCGAGGTTATACCCTATGGTCACATCGTTTAAGTAGTTGTATGATAGGTAGTTTATATGCCTTAGGTAAATTACCAGAATACCCTTTTCATGTATAATTGGTAATTAAGCATATGTAACCTAAACTTTTGTCACGTAACTGATTATGTAACATGTTTAGGCATATAACACTTGTCATAGGGCTAGTTAGGCGGTCCAAACGCGTTTCACGCGAACGACGCGTTAAAGTAGCATAAGCTACCTAAACGGGTCGTAATGGGTCGTAAACATTTAGGTTAAGTTTCATTTAGTATGTAGGCTTTGTTAAACCAAATGACACGAGTCTCTACACTCGTTTGGTTTACAAACCCTAATGCTACCCGATCTTCCGATTTAGGTCCGGTTTATTAATGTAGTTACCTATAGTAGGTGCCGTTTGATTCCGTGATCTCTAGCTTTGCTTGGTGGTTATCCTAGGACTTCTGAGCAATCTCAAGTGAGTACATAGACCCCTCTTTTACTGTTTTCCAAACTGTTTTGGGGTGAAACACATGTGCCTACTTGTTACTTTCATGCTTTCCTGTTTTCGCATCATATACTGCTATGTTCGTTAGTACATTATAGTACATGATTTCATTACATTTTATGCTATGTATGTCCATTGCGTTCATACTTAGTACATCGTTTTACATTTACATTTTATGCTATTTATGTCCATTGCGTGCATACTTAGTACATTGTTTTTCATCACATGCTTACATTTTGGTATGACATTTGGTTTGTTTACATGGGACAATACATTCATTAACACCGATCATGCCGTTCGTTAGTAGGTAGTGGTACCATAGGAATTGACAACTCCCGTTCCGGACGTCCCAGGGAAAGGGGATGAAAGGAATGACCGAATTCGTTGTTATAAAGACAGATAGACCTTTAATTTGTTTAAAGGGTTTATCACCACAGTCGCCAGGCTTGGATGTATGCATTTTTACAATACCGCATAAATGTTCATATTAAATAGTTGCATGCATTTACACAAAACATAGCTTTGATTTAAACCAAGTTTTACTTCAATACTTTGTTGTTGTGCATATGGTTTAGTTGAGACATTTCACTTGCCATACATGACATTTTGACATAGACATTTGACATGGATATTTGACATAGACATTTGACATGGATATTTGACATAGACATTTGACATGGATATTTGACATAGACATTTGACATGGATATTTGACATAGACATTTGACATGGATATTTGACATAGACATTTTGACATGATTTACATCTTGACATGAACATTTTACATTGTTTGGTTTGGTTTGATTAAGTGATTAAGTAACGATGCGTGTGTAATATGATACAAGCATGGTGGATACGCCGCGGGTACTTCCTATATATAAGTGTTTGTATGGTATTACATGTCGTAACGCTATTTGAATCATTTCAGTTTGATATATAGAACATTTCATACAAATAACATACTTTTCACAAGACATTGATTTATAAACAACTTATCTTATGCAAACATATCTTACTTGGTTATTCATTTAACCTTACATTTATTTATACTTATCATCTGATCTTATCGTTTTTCAAATGATTTAAAAGACAAAGCAAACAACAAGGTTCATGACTAAACATTTTCTTAAACATAAGTCATGAATCTTATTTTCACAAAACCTATGTATCTCACAGGCATTTTTATGCTGACGTACCTATTTTCACATGTGTTTTTCAGGAGCTGTTGCAAAAGATGATCAAGATACACATAGGCAGACTTGGGCTTTAGTGACAATAAAAGATGCAAGACTAGTTAATTAAGTTGTATTTCTTTGTTTGTTTAGACATTGTAACACTTTTAATTAATAAAACGAAACTTCAATTGCCATGGATTTGAAACAATAAATTCTGTTACAACACTCCCCGATGTTTCCGCCACGTTTAGTATGTTCCACGTGGTCGGGGTGTGACAGAAAAGATGGTATCAGAGCCAATGGTTATAGGGAATTAGGTTATTAGTAATTAGTAATGCTTTGACCTAGTCTATAACCTTCTTAGGACCCTAACGCGAGTTTACTTGCGTTTAGTCATAAAACAATACCGTCACCTATCCTTAGGCGACGACCACAACAAGAACATAAATTTCAAAACCGCTTTGAAAACTAATCATCTGTTCTAGGATGATTGATTACTAGGTTTTGAACTCTCTATTATATGGTTTTGAACCCCTTTGAGTTTTCAAAACTTCGTCAAGGTTTTGGGTTTTAAATAATGTGAACACGTGCAAACTGGAAGGGTGAATGCCTGTATTCTGGGTTTTCTGGCTAGGCAAGCATTTCGTATACATCTCATCAGACGCGAGACCAGTTGTGCTTACCTGGGAATTCTTGGGATGAGTGTTCACTTATAGGCGAGCATGTCTTCGCGATACATTATTTTTGACCCATTTACTTTGATTAGTCACCGTCTCATTTGTTTACCTTAGGTAACAAACAAATGATCACAATTTTTATTCGTTACCATTCTGTATTGATTATCCAATAACCTTTCACTCGTTTCTTCCTCTGTCTTTCATTTTCTTCTAGAATGTCTATTCCTCTCAGCACTGGTCAAATGTCCGAGCAAACAGCCAAATTTGCCCAGCAAATAGGCGAGGTGATACTGAAGTCTGTGGATCTAGGCATTTCCATGGCTCGTCTCAACAATGAAGTCTCTCGTCTCGACAATGAAGCCACTCAAGAACCATCGAAGGCGGCGGAAGTCAAGCCTGCACCAAAATCAAGGAAGCGTAAGGCTTCAATGAAACCCGCAGCGGTTACACCTAATCAAGCGGGACCTAGCCAGGTAGCGATGCCACCAGCTAGGAAGCCGTACTTGGGAGCTGCCCCATGGTGCAAGCGATGTAACCGTCATCATTTAAACCTCATACCCTGCTCCAAATGTACCTACTGTGGACGGTGGGGACATCTGATTAATACATGCCGCTTTGTTGCCCAACACAAAGCTGTTACAAACCTTGCTGCTAACCAACCACAAGTCAACCCTACTCAAGCTCGTTTCCCACGTGGTACTTGCTACAACTGTGGCGATACGAGCCATTTTAGGAACAACTGCCCGAAGATAGTCAGTGCAAATCCAAACCTTGGATGAGCATTCGGCTGAACAAAGGATGATGTTGTCTTATGCCTTTGTTTCTTTTGTTTTCGTGTATTGTGAAACAATATGTTTTGTTCATAAATAAAAGTTGTTCGCAATTCTGAAATACAAGTATAATTACATGTGTTTATGGCATTTCCCTATAATACCTACATTAAGGAACGATGTTCCTTACAAACTACTCTGGTCATTCTCTCTCTCAAATGATCGCTCATGATTCCTTCAAAAAAATTTAAGTACTCGTTTCATTCTAAGAAACAAAGTACAAAGAATAAAGTGACATTATGAGTGATCATGCTTCTGCACATCTGTGCTTTTGAATCCTTGGTTAGATAACTAAGGATATTTTCAAATCTCTTACCCATTACGTTTTGATTTTTTTCAACATACACAGTACAAGTATTTCAACACAATCTTCATGATCTCAAAACATTTTCATATATTTTGAAAACAATTTTTCTAGATGCATTATCTATGTTATTTCAAAAACATTGGCCATGTTATCAAAACCAACCTTTCTAATTTCAAAATATTTCATATAGTCTGAAGACAATATTAACACAATACATTTTCTGATCAAGTGCATGATTTCGAAAAGCATCATTCATGTCTTTCAAAAACCTTATACATAATTTCAAAATTCATCTCGCATGATTTTAAAACATTTTTGTAAATATATCTACCTAATACACCTACTTTATGATTTCAAAAAGTATTATATATAAGGGTTCAAAAACGTTAAACACATTTTTCTTAAAAGAACCCCATGCATAGTTTTCAAAAAAATATTTTTCCTCATACATTGACTTAACCTTCAAAATTCTGCTTCATATGTCGCCTTGACATATCTAGCATCTCAACTTCATAAGCATTTTACATCATGTTTTGACATAAGCACGTCCAGTGCAAGATTTCAAAACATCTTCAACTTCTAAAATCCATATGGGATCTTTTTATCTTCACATTTAGATCCTTGTGGATAATCATCATTCAAATCAGAGTCCTTAATTGGATTCCTTATGTACCTTAATTCGAACACTTCGGTTCCTAATAATCGAAATCGAATTTTCTTTTTGAATCTTTCTATCTTTATAGATAGATTCTTGATAATGTTTAAAGTACCAAATGAAATCCACGAGATGGATTCCTAGTGTGCTTTAAATACATGTGCTTTGTTAGCAGAACGAACTTCTAGTTAAACAATTTTGTGGTTATGTGACTATGTGTTTATGCATCTTATGTTTTCTTTTATGCATTTTTGTGTTTTTATACTCTGGATAATTCGTTATCCAAATCCTCGCAGGATCTTTCATATCTTCATATGAGAGATTCGTAGCAGGATATTCAAAAGGTACTACCTTAAATCCTTAATGGGCTTCTATGTAATAGTTAAGACCCTTGGATTATATAGTACTGCTCCATGATTCATTAGAGACCCTTAGTGGTCTAATCAAAAAGATTGATTCACAATTTGGTTAAAGAACGACATCTAGTGATGTAGCTGGACAGACTCCTTAATAGTCTATTTAAATCATTTATTGATTTAGTCTAAAGGACTCTATGGCGGTCTAAGTCACGCTCATCACAGGATTGTTCATCTGGTTTTACCCTGCACATTATAAAATAGACTGTGTGAACTGTGCAAGGAATTCGCTAATTATGGATGCGCACATAATTATGAAATTTAGTGCACAGAAATCCAGTAAGATTTATTATGTGAAGGAACCGATAGTGACAACAATAACAAAATGAGAACGATGTAATGGAGGCATGGTGGACGCACCAATGACGCTTCATATACTTGTATATATAAGTGTCCCTCTTACATTGCAAACATAATGTTATTAAGGTTACTAGAAGTTCAAGAACCCTAACCAATGTTGTTTGATCTTTTCAACTTCATATTTCCAAGCTCTCACAAGTTTCCTCTAAATAAATTTCGGGACGAAATTTCCTAAAGTAGGGGAGACTGTAACACCTGTGCCTTCACGGCCATCAAACAAATACCGAACCAATGAAATATTATATTTCATACTTGGGATTGGTAAAAATATGTGTATCTTTTGCACATATCAACTCTTGTTCAATTTCAAACTCTAAATCGCTTTCTGGAAGGTTATACGCGCACTAATGCGTAAATATAACCAGTTTAATGCAACAAACACTCCGGAATAGTGAAATAGGTTTAACATACCTAAAATAACCTTTACATAACTTAGATATAAGTTTTGGAAGGTTTGGTGTGGTGAAATCAAAGTTAATTCGCTTACAGGGACTAAACTTGACAAACTGCGAAAGTATGCCAATTTGAACTGTAACAGACATTCCGGAACATGACCATAAGTTAAACATACCATAAATATCCTTTACATAGCTTAGAAATAGGCTTTGAGGGGTTCGGTGTGCTAAAATAAACTTTTGTGTCATTCAGGGACTAAAAGTGTCAAAAAGTGCACAAGTTTACATTTTCGCGCATAACTTACGTTCTGAATACATCCGGACATCCAAAAATTTATGGAAGCATGACTATATTTTATTTTAGTGTTCGCCTTAAGAAAAATCCATTCGTTTCGTCATTTGGATCGTTTTTCGCGCTTATGCGCATTCCGTCGTAATTAAGCGAACATCGCGTTCGTACGGCTAAACGAACCGACATCCGAGATATTTTTGAACACATTTTAAGTTCCCTATACTTTAACTTCATTTTAGAGCTTTGAAATGGGGTTAACGGGCTTTAAACGTGTCAAAAATGGCCTAAATACAGTTCAGGGACCAAAAGTGTAATTCTGCCAAAGTAAGCCCTACGATGCGTATGGTATTTATACCATACGATGCGTATGGGGTCTTCTGACCAGGTGCAGAGTACTTAACAGCCTGTTTTCAGCTGTTTTGCACTCCCTAACCCCTTGCCAAGTGTCCAATCCTTATGGTGGTGAGCATTTTGAGGCACCATAACTTCCCGACATGTGTACGGCCTTGATCGTGCCCTCCTTTCCATGAAACAATCCTAACGGTTACCCGAAAACTATAAATACCCATCCACCCTCAACCCCAAAACCCACAAATCTGATTAAGAAAGCTCTAAGTTGGAACCTTCGTTTCATATCTGAGCTATTTTGATCTGGGATTAGCATTCGGGGACCCTTCGTAAGTATTCTTTCGTTCTTTTCCTTATTTTTACTGCTTTTCGAGTCAGAAAGTCAAACTTTGTTTGACTTTCAGCGTTGACCAGTAATGGTCAATGCGAAGTTCGTTTGAACTTCGCAACGTGATTGTAATCACGATGGTTATAGTCCCTTGGGACTATGCCTACTGATTACCACGTTGTCTAGGGTCGTAGGGTGAGCGATCTAATAAATCGCTTATACCTCGAACCCGACCCAGTTTGGTCGATCATTAGGATCCGACCAAACACAGTAGGTGACCATAGTAGGTAGGGAATAACCTTCCGAGGTTATACCCTATGGTCACATCGTTTAAGTAGTTGTATGATAGGTAGTTTATATGCCTTAGGTAAATTACCAGAATACCCTTTTCATGTATAATTGGTAATTAAGCATATGTAACCTAAACTTTTGTCACGTAACTGATTATGTAACATGTTTAGGCATATAACACTTGTCATAGGGCTAGTTAGGCGGTCCAAACGCGTTTCACGCGAACGACGCGTTAAAGTAGCATAAGCTACCTAAACGGGTCGTAATGGGTCGTAAACATTTAGGTTAAGTTTCATTTAGTATGTAGGCTTTGTTAAACCAAATGACACGAGTCTCTACACTCGTTTGGTTTACAAACCCTAATGCTACCCGATCTTCCGATTTAGGTCCGGTTTATTAATGTAGTTACCTATAGTAGGTGCCGTTTGATTCCGTGATCTCTAGCTTTTCTTGGTGGTTATCCTAGGACTTCTGAGCAATCTCAAGTGAGTACATAGACCCCTCTTTTACTGTTTTCCAAACTGTTTTGGGGTGAAACACATGTGCCTACTTGTTACTTTCATGCTTTCCTGTTTTCGCATCATATACTGCTATGTTCGTTAGTACATTATAGTACATGATTTCATTACATTTTATGCTATGTATGTCCATTACATTCATACTTAGTACATCGTTTTACATTTACATTTTATGCTATTTATGTCCATTGCGTGCATACTTAGTACATTGTTTTTCATCACATGCTTACATTTTGGTATGACATTTGGTTTGTTTACATGGGACAATACATTCATTAACACCGATCATGCCGTTCGTTAGTAGGTAGTGGTACCATAGGAATTGACAACTCCCGTTCCGGACGTCCCAGGGAAAGGGGATGAAAGGAATGACCGAATTCGTTGTTATAAAGACAGATAGACCTTTAATTTGTTTAAAGGGTTTATCACCACAGTCGCCAGGCTTGGATGTATGCATTTTTACAATACCGCATAAATGTTCATATTAAATAGTTGCATGCATTTACACAAAACATAGCTTTGATTTAAACCAAGTTTTACTTCAATACTTTGTTGTTGTGCATATGGTTTAGTTGAGACATTTCACTTGCCATACATGACATTTTGACATAGACATTTGACATGGATATTTGACATAGACATTTGACATGGATATTTGACATAGACATTTGACATGGATATTTGACATAGACATTTGACATGGATATTTGACATAGACATTTTGACATGATTTACATCTTGACATGAACATTTTACATTGTTTGGTTTGGTTTGATTAAGTGATTAAGTAACGATGCGTGTGTAATATGATACAAGCATGGTGGATACGCCGCGGGTACTTCCTATATATAAGTGTTTGTATGGTATTACATGTCGTAACGCTATTTGAATCATTTCAGTTTGATATATAGAACATTTCATACAAATAACATACTTTTCACAAGACATTGATTTATAAACAACTTATCTTATGCAAACATATCTTACTTGGTTATTCATTTAACCTTACATTTATTTATACTTATCATCTGATCTTATCGTTTTTCAAATGATTTAAAAGACAAAGCAAACAACAAGGTTCATGACTAAACATTTTCTTAAACATAAGTCATGAATCTTATTTTCACAAAACCTATGTATCTCACAGGCATTTTTATGCTGACGTACCTATTTTCACATGTGTTTTTCAGGAGCTGTTGCATAAGATGATCAAGATACACATAGGCCGACTTGGGCTTTAGTGACAATAAAAGATGCAAGACTAGTTAATTAAGTTGTATTTCTTTGTTTGTTTAGACATTGTAACACTTTTAATTAATAAAACGAAACTTCAATTGCCATGGATTTGAAACAATAAATTCTGTTACAACACTCCCCGATGTTTCCGCCACGTTTAGTATGTTCCACGTGGTCGGGGTGTGACAGAAAAGATGGTATCAGAGCCAATGGTTATAGGGAATTAGGTTATTAGTAATTAGTAATGCTTTGACCTAGTCTATAACCTTCTTAGGACCCTAACGCGAGTTTACTTGCGTTTAGTCATAAAACAATACCGTCACCTATCCTTAGGCGACGACCACAACAAGAACATAAATTTCAAAACCGCTTTGAAAACTAATCATCTGTTCTAGGATGATTGATTACTAGGTTTTGAACTCTCTATTATATGGTTTTGAACCCCTTTGAGTTTTCAAAACTTCGTCAAGGTTTTGGGTTTTAAATAATGTGAACACGTGCAAACTGGAAGGGTGAATGCCTGTATTCTGGGTTTTCTGGCTAGGCAAGCATTTCGTATACATCTCATCAGACGCGAGACCAGTTGTGCTTACCTGGGAATTCTTGGGATGAGTGTTCACTTATAGGCGAGCATGTCTTCGCGATACATTATTTTTGACCCATTTACTTTGATTAGTCACCGTCTCATTTGTTTGCCTTAGGTAACAAACAAATGATCACAATTTTCATTCGTTACCATTCTGTATTGATTATCCAATAACCTTTCACTCGTTTCTTCCTCTGTCTTTCATTTTCTTCTAGAATGTCTATTCCTCTCAGCACTGGTCAAATGTCCGAGCAAACAGCCAAATTTGCCCAGCAAATAGGCGAGGTGATACTGAAGTCTGTGGATCTAGGCATTTCCATGGCTCGTCTCAACAATGAAGTCTCTCGTCTCGACAATGAAGCCACTCAAGAACCATCGAAGGCGGCGGAAGTCAAGCCTGCACCAAAATCAAGGAAGCGTAAGGCTTCAATGAAACCCGCAGCGGTTACACCTAATCAAGCGGGACCTAGCCAGGTAGCGATGCCACCAGCTAGGAAGCCGTACTTGGGAGCTGCCCCATGGTGCAAGCGATGTAACCGTCATCATTTAAACCTCATACCCTGCTCCAAATGTACCTACTGTGGACGGTGGGGACATCTGATTAATACATGCCGCTTTGTTGCCCAACACAAAGCTGTTACAAACCTTGCTGCTAACCAACCACAAGTCAACCCTACTCAAGCTCGTTTCCCGCGTGGTACTTGCTACAACTGTGGCGATACGAGCCATTTTAGGAACAACTGCCCGAAGATAGTCAGTGCAAATCCAAACCTTGGATGAGCATTCGGCTGAACAAAGGATGATGTTGTCTTATGCCTTTGTTTCTTTTGTTTTCGTGTATTGTGAAACAATATGTTTTGTTCATAAATAAAAGTTGTTCGCAATTCTGAAATACAAGTATAATTACATGTGTTTATGGCATTTCCCTATAATACCTACATTAAGGAACGATGTTCCTTACAAACTACTCTGGTCATTCTCTCTCTCAAATGATCGCTCATGATTCCTTCAAAAAAATTTAAGTACTCGTTTCATTCTAAGAAACAAAGTACAAAGAATAAAGTGACATTATGAGTGATCATGCTTCTGCACATCTGTGCTTTTGAATCCTTGGTTAGATAACTAAGGATATTTTCAAATCTCTTACCCATTACGTTTTGATTTTTTTCAACATACACAGTACAAGTATTTCAACACAATCTTCATGATCTCAAAACATTTTCATATATTTTGAAAACAATTTTTCTAGATGCATTATCTATGTTATTTCAAAAACATTGGCCATGTTATCAAAACCAACCTTTCTAATTTCAAAATATTTCATATAGTCTGAAGACAATATTAACACAATACATTTTCTGATCAAGTGCATGATTTCGAAAAGCATCATTCATGTCTTTCAAAAACCTTATACATAATTTCAAAATTCATCTCGCATGATTTTAAAACATTTTTGTAAATATATCTACCTAATACACCTACTTTATGATTTCAAAAAGTATTATATATAAGGGTTCAAAAACGTTAAACACATTTTTCTTAAAAGAACCCCATGCATAGTTTTCAAAAAAATATTTTTCCTCATACATTGACTTAACCTTCAAAATTCTGCTTCATATGTCGCCTTGACATATCTAGCATCTCAACTTCATAAGCATTTTACATCATGTTTTGACATAAGCACGTCCAGTGCAAGATTTCAAAACATCTTCAACTTCTAAAATCCATATGGGATCTTTTTATCTTCACATTTAGATCCTTGTGGATAATCATCATTCAAATCAGAGTCCTTAATTGGATTCCTTATGTACCTTAATTCGAACACTTCGGTTCCTAATAATCGAAATCGAATTTTCTTTTTGAATCTTTCTATCTTTATAGATAGATTCTTGATAATGTTTAAAGTACCAAATGAAATCCACGAGATGGATTCCTAGTGTGCTTTAAATACATGTGCTTTGTTAGCAGAACGAACTTCTAGTTAAACAATTTTGTGGTTATGTGACTATGTGTTTATGCATCTTATGTTTTCTTTTATGCATTTTTGTGTTTTTATACTCTGGATAATTCGTTATCCAAATCCTCGCAGGATCTTTCATATCTTCATATGAGAGATTCGTAGCAGGATATTCAAAAGGTACTACCTTAAATCCTTAATGGGCTTCTATGTAATAGTTAAGACCCTTGGATTATATAGTACTGCTCCATGATTCATTAGAGACCCTTAGTGGTCTAATCAAAAAGATTGATTCACAATTTGGTTAAAGAACGACATCTAGTGATGTAGCTGGACAGACTCCTTAATAGTCTATTTAAATCATTTATTGATTTAGTCTAAAGGACTCTATGGCGGTCTAAGTCACGCTCATCACAGGATTGTTCATCTGGTTTTACCCTGCACATTATAAAATAGACTGTGTGAACTGTGCAAGGAATTCGCTAATTATGGATGCGCACATAATTATGAAATTTAGTGCACAGAAATCCAGTAAGATTTATTATGTGAAGGAACCGATAGTGACAACAATAACAAAATGAGAACGATGTAATGGAGGCATGGTGGACGCACCAATGACGCTTCATATACTTGTATATATAAGTGTCCCTCTTACATTGCAAACATAATGTTATTAAGGTTACTAGAAGTTCAAGAACCCTAACCAATGTTGTTTGATCTTTTCAACTTCATATTTCCAAGCTCTCACAAGTTTCCTCTAAATAAATTTCGGGACGAAATTTCCTAAAGTAGGGGAGACTGTAACACCTGTGCCTTCACGGCCATCAAACAAATACCGAACCAATGAAATATTATATTTCATACTTGGGATTGGTAAAAATATGTGTATCTTTTGCACATATCAACTCTTGTTCAATTTCAAACTCTAAATCGCTTTCTGGAAGGTTATACGCGCACTAATGCGTAAATATAACCAGTTTAATGCAACAAACACTCCGGAATAGTGAAATAGGTTTAACATACCTAAAATAACCTTTACATAACTTAGATATAAGTTTTGGAAGGTTTGGTGTGGTGAAATCAAAGTTAATTCGCTTACAGGGACTAAACTTGACAAACTGCGAAAGTATGCCAATTTGAACTGTAACAGACATTCCGGAACATGACCATAAGTTAAACATACCATAAATATCCTTTACATAGCTTAGAAATAGGCTTTGAGGGGTTCGGTGTGCTAAAATAAACTTTTGTGTCATTCAGGGACTAAAAGTGTCAAAAAGTGCACAAGTTTACATTTTCGCGCATAACTTACGTTCTGAATACATCCGGACATCCAAAAATTTATGGAAGCATGACTATATTTTATTTTAGTGTTCGCCTTAAGAAAAATCCATTCGTTTCGTCATTTGGATCGTTTTTCGCGCTTATGCGCATTCCGTCGTAATTAAGCGAACATCGCGTTCGTACGGCTAAACGAACCGACATCCGAGATATTTTTGAACACATTTTAAGTTCCCTATACTTTAACTTCATTTTAGAGCTTTGAAATGGGGTTAACGGGCTTTAAACGTGTCAAAAATGGCCTAAATACAGTTCAGGGACCAAAAGTGTAATTCTGCCAAAGTAAGCCCTACGATGCGTATGGTATTTATACCATACGATGCGTATGGGGTCTTCTGACCAGGTGCAGAGTACTTAACAGCCTGTTTTCAGCTGTTTTGCACTCCCTAACCCCCTTGCCAAGTGTCCAATCCTTATGGTGGTGAGCATTTTGAGGCACCATAACTTCCCGACATGTGTACGGCCTTGATCGTGCCCTCCTTTCCATGAAACAATCCTAACGGTTACCCGAAAACTATAAATACCCATCCACCCTCAACCCCAAAACCCACAAATCTGATTAAGAAAGCTCTAAGTTGGAACCTTCGTTTCATATCTGAGCTATTTTGATCTGGGATTAGCATTCGGGGACCCTTCGTAAGTATTCTTTCGTTCTTTTCCTTATTTTTACTGCTTTTCGAGTCAGAAAGTCAAACTTTGTTTGACTTTCAGCGTTGACCAGTAATGGTCAATGCGAAGTTCGTTTGAACTTCGCAACGTGATTGTAATCACGATGGTTATAGTCCCTTGGGACTATGCCTACTGATTACCACGTTGTCTAGGGTCGTAGGGTGAGCGATCTAATAAATCGCTTATACCTCGAACCCGACCCAGTTTGGTCGATCATTAGGATCCGACCAAACACAGTAGGTGACCATAGTAGGTAGGGAATAACCTTCCGAGGTTATACCCTATGGTCACATCGTTTAAGTAGTTGTATGATAGGTAGTTTATATGCCTTAGGTAAATTACCAGAATACCCTTTTCATGTATAATTGGTAATTAAGCATATGTAACCTAAACTTTTGTCACGTAACTGATTATGTAACATGTTTAGGCATATAACACTTGTCATAGGGCTAGTTAGGCGGTCCAAACGCGTTTCACGCGAACGACGCGTTAAAGTAGCATAAGCTACCTAAACGGGTCGTAATGGGTCGTAAACATTTAGGTTAAGTTTCATTTAGTATGTAGGCTTTGTTAAACCAAATGACACGAGTCTCTACACTCGTTTGGTTTACAAACCCTAATGCTACCCGATCTTCCGATTTAGGTCCGGTTTATTAATGTAGTTACCTATAGTAGGTGCCGTTTGATTCCGTGATCTCTAGCTTTGCTTGGTGGTTATCCTAGGACTTCTGAGCAATCTCAAGTGAGTACATAGACCCCTCTTTTACTGTTTTCCAAACTGTTTTGGGGTGAAACACATGTGCCTACTTGTTACTTTCATGCTTTCCTGTTTTCGCATCATATACTGCTATGTTCGTTAGTACATTATAGTACATGATTTCATTACATTTTATGCTATGTATGTCCATTGCGTTCATACTTAGTACATCGTTTTACATTTACATTTTATGCTATTTATGTCCATTGCGTGCATACTTAGTACATTGTTTTTCATCACATGCTTACATTTTGGTATGACATTTGGTTTGTTTACATGGGACAATACATTCATTAACACCGATCATGCCGTTCGTTAGTAGGTAGTGGTACCATAGGAATTGACAACTCCCGTTCCGGACGTCCCAGGGAAAGGGGATGAAAGGAATGACCGAATTCGTTGTTATAAAGACAGATAGACCTTTAATTTGTTTAAAGGGTTTATCACCACAGTCGCCAGGCTTGGATGTATGCATTTTTACAATACCGCATAAATGTTCATATTAAATAGTTGCATGCATTTACACAAAACATAGCTTTGATTTAAACCAAGTTTTACTTCAATACTTTGTTGTTGTGCATATGGTTTAGTTGAGACATTTCACTTGCCATACATGACATTTTGACATAGACATTTGACATGGATATTTGACATAGACATTTGACATGGATATTTGACATAGACATTTGACATGGATATTTGACATAGACATTTGACATGGATATTTGACATAGACATTTGACATGGATATTTGACATAGACATTTTGACATGATTTACATCTTGACATGAACATTTTACATTGTTTGGTTTGGTTTGATTAAGTGATTAAGTAACGATGCGTGTGTAATATGATACAAGCATGGTGGATACGCCGCGGGTACTTCCTATATATAAGTGTTTGTATGGTATTACATGTCGTAACGCTATTTGAATCATTTCAGTTTGATATATAGAACATTTCATACAAATAACATACTTTTCACAAGACATTGATTTATAAACAACTTATCTTATGCAAACATATCTTACTTGGTTATTCATTTAACCTTACATTTATTTATACTTATCATCTGATCTTATCGTTTTTCAAATGATTTAAAAGACAAAGCAAACAACAAGGTTCATGACTAAACATTTTCTTAAACATAAGTCATGAATCTTATTTTCACAAAACCTATGTATCTCACAGGCATTTTTATGCTGACGTACCTATTTTCACATGTGTTTTTCAGGAGCTGTTGCATAAGATGATCAAGATACACATAGGCAGACTTGGGCTTTAGTGACAATAAAAGATGCAAGACTAGTTAATTAAGTTGTATTTCTTTGTTTGTTTAGACATTGTAACACTTTTAATTAATAAAACGAAACTTCAATTGCCATGGATTTGAAACAATAAATTCTGTTACAACACTCCCCGATGTTTCCGCCACGTTTAGTATGTTCCACGTGGTCGGGGTGTGACATGTATAAGAAATCTCTTGCAGGATCATATCTGAGGTGCTTGGAGGATCCTGAAACCAAACAAGTGCTTCAGGATACACATGAAGGGGATTGTGGTACATACTGGGGGCAGGTCGTTATTCTCGAAAGTATTAAGAATAGGATATTATTGGCCACCGATGAGGAAAGATGCTGCAGACTATGCTCGAATGTGTGATGCATGTCAAAGACATAGTAATATATTACATCAGCCTGCTGAACCACTGTATCCTATTGTTTCCCCTTGGCCATTCATGAAGTGGGGAAGGGATATAGTAGGAAAATTGGCAAAGGCTCCAGGAGGGAAAGTCTTCATGTTGGCAATGACTGATTATTTCTCTAAAAGGGTTGAAGCATTTGTCCAAATTAGAGACCAAGAAGTAGTATTCTTCATAAAAAGGAATATCCTGACCAGGTTTGGAGTACCAGCCGAGATAATCTGTGATAATGGTTCTCAGTTTATAAGTAAGAGGACTACTGATTTTTGCAAAAGTTGGGGAATTAAAATGATCACATCCACACCAGTACATCCTTAAGCAAATGGACAAGCAGAATCCTCAAACAAGATAATTGTCAACAATTTGAAGAAAAGGCTTGGAGCTAAGAAGGGAAGATGGGCAGAAGAATTACCCTTTGTCATATGGGCTGATAGAACGACAGTGAAAAGTGCGACTGGTCAAACCCCATTTTCCTTAGTATTTGGAGCAGAAGCCGTGATCCCGACAGAAATGGTGATACCTATAGCGAGATCCAACCTGAGGGATCCTGAGCAGAATCCTGAGGCCCTTTGCCAGGAATTAGATACTATTGATGAAACAAGAGATGCGGCAAAGCTAAGGATGGCAGCATATCAACAGAGGATATCCAGAGCATATAACAAGAATATTAGAACTAGGAGGTTTCAAGTTGGAGATTGGGTGTTAAGAAAAGCTTTTCAGAATACTACGAATCCTTCTGATGGAAAGTTGGCTCCAAAGTGGGAAGGACCCTATGCGATTGAATTAGAATCAGGGAAAGGAGCATACCGACTCAAGAACATGGAGGGGGATATGCTACCAAGATCCTGGAATGCTATACATCTAAAGCTCTATTTCAAGTGAGTTTGGAATTTAGTTTCTAACTCAGAATGGTATGAATTCTATCTTTTTTGATATATTTGATATTGTTTATTCTTTTGAACCCAATACTGACTTAAGCATCGGAGGGGTGTTAGCCAGGCTAACACCCACCTTAGCTTATGGTTGTTTTGCAGTATATGCTTCGGAATATAGCTCCAGGATACACACTCAGGATACTTCGAAAGACTAGAGGATTGGCCCCCTCTCTCACGTTTAAGGGATCCTGATCCCTTCACTGATTTAAAGGTATTCACCTTTCTCTCGAATTGGGTTTAAACACCCCACCTGGAGCGCAAGTTATCCAGGGATAGTTCAAGATAGCGGGACCAGTCCATGTAAAAGTGGCTGACAATTTTGTTATTGTTGGCTATATCCTGGATCCTAAAAGTATATGAGGATTAATCACCCTCTCTCACGGAAGGGTATTTTCATACTCTCTAAGGTTTAAAGGTTATCACCTTTCTAAGTCTTGGAGTTTATACACTCCCGCCTGTAGCGCATGAAAATTTGGGATTTTCCCCAGTATACTTATGGGTTTATCCCCGGGATACTAAGGATTTATCTCCAGTATATTTTAGGGTTTACCCCCCCCCCCCTACAACACAAGAACTGTTCAGACGGTTGGAACCAATGTTCAAAAAATTTCTAAGTGTTCAAAGACTTTATGCGCAGGGGATATTCCTTCTGAGGCGGTTGTGTAAAGCTCAAAGGATCAAGTTTGGATATTCCTTCTGAGGCGGTTGTGTAAAGCTCAAATGATCAAGTTTGGATCTAGTGTACTAAGTGTCTCGGACTGGGGACATCTTAGTGGGAAAAATTGCAAAGGGATTGAAGCTCGATAATAGGGTTACACTCTATTCCTGGTATGGTCTTTCCTTTGTAAACCTTATATAAATCATTTGAACTTTTGAAACTATGTTTAAAAAAGGCTTAAATACCCTGATTGGGATATATTCTCAGGGTATAGCCTCAAAATATATTTTTGGAATATGTTTGGTTGGAATATTTGGGACATAATACTTGGGTTAAAAACTAAAACTCTAGTCAAACAAGTATTATCAAAACGAACTTTGTAAAATAAACTGTCCTTTTTTCTTTAAAAATTTTATTGTTTGAATTTTGAGAAATCCTATTAGACGAAAGTCTTTGTGGGATACCGCCGAGTATACTGATCAAGATATTTTCAAAAAATAATGGCACTAATTTTGGGAAGCTGAAATTTAAACTAAACAATGCATAACAAAAAATTAAAAGGCAACAGCAAGTAAGTCAAAAGGAGGTTATATTATTAACATGTCAAAAGTCGTGCTTTTGGTTTCACCTCAAACCGAGGCCCATCCACCAAAAGCACGATAAGTTCCTTACCATATTTGCACAACGGTTGAAGGTTTCACCTCAAACCAAGACCCATCCGCCTCCAACCATTGTATTTGTTAGGGGTGGATTTCTAAATGACCAGTGATCCTTATTTGCTGATTTCTTTTAGTGATCCTCAATTCTGTCTGAAGTAGTGATCCTCAGAAGTGTTGCAGGATCAGGATCAGGATCATGGATAACTATGAGGATCCCAGTACTAACGATTGTCTATTTTGAATTCGTAAATGTTTTGCAGGAATATCAATTGGGACTTGGTCTTGGCGATATTTCTGGAGAATATTCTCAGTCTATTCCGCACGTGCTTGGTCAGAAATGGACGTTGTGGAGTCGTGGAGGACTTGCACCATTTGCGGATAGTTTGTTATTTAGATTTTTACTAGATTTAAAAGGGGTAGCGAGCTAATTAGACAACACTTTTGCTATTTTTGGCTACACACACTCTGAAAACCGCTCACAACAGCTCTCGTTCATTAACTTAGCAATTTCGTACACTTTTTACACAGAACACTATTGTGATCCTTGTACTTAGCTCGCTATCATCCGAAGTTGTAACACATTACTTGTTTAATTTGAGTTGGTGATCGGTAGTTTCCATCACCCGGGGTTTTTTGTGCCGGAGATCAACTCTTGATCAAGGGCTTTTTCCCCGTATAAACCTTGTGTCGCTTGTTATTTATTTTTCATAGTGATCCTTATTGCTATAAACCAATTCAAGCATCATACCCCGTAACAGAGAGTTTGGTTACATTATCCTTGTCTGATTTTTTTACCAAAACAGTTTGGCGCCCACCGTGGGGCAATTGGTGCTTTATTCTTAGAAAGATTCGTGTTTTTGTGGTCATTTCGATCCGCTACAACCAAACAGATGGCTTCCTCAGTGAAGAATACTTCAAGTTTGATGCCCTCATTCAGTTCCTCACAAGGCGTTCCTCCTTTGCCTCCACCACCTTCTGGATCCCAGAAGAATGCTGAGAATACTGCGAAGAAACCAACTCCCATTTTCCAAAAACCACCTACTTCTTCTGTTTCAACTAATCATACTACTAATGATCTCTATGCCTTGATTTTGCAGATGAGGAATCAAGCACAAGAGCAGGATAAGACCAACGAAAGAATCCTCCGGGAAATCGGTGAAATCAAGAAACAGAAGAAATCAGTGGAGGATCACTCCCCTCTGATGCCAAGATCGCTGAACTTCGACACTCCGGGCATAACCTCACAATACTCAGCAGTTCCGGACGTGCAATACTTAGGTGAACTACCAGGAAGGCGTTATGGGACAACAACAATGAGTCAGGCATTTGGCTCTTGCTTCCAGCCTCAGGGATCCTCTTCTCAACCATTAGGATCCTCTACTCAGCATCAAGGATACTTTACGTCAGGAGGATATGTGGGAATGCATGCAGTACAAGGATCCTCCCAGGTCCAAGGATCCTCCCAGGTCCAAGGATCCTCCCAGGTCTAAGGATCCTCCCAGGTCCAAGGATCCTCCCAGGTCCAAGGATCCTCTCAGGTCCTAGGATCCTCTCTGGTCCCAGGATCCTTTCAAATTCAAGGATCATCACAATTCCAAGGATCCAACCCCCTTCAAAATCAAGGATCCTTGAGAAATATGCAACCTCAGAACTCAGACGTCCATCAAGGAGACTTCATACCAATGCAGACCATTGCCTCATCTGGTCCTTCAATTATGCCAGAGTCTCGACAAGATGGATTCACATCCGCAATTCCAAACTCGAATCCTGTGGGAGGTAACACTTTTAATAATTTATATAACACTAACCATGGCTTTATGCATGATACAGGTATCAATCAGGCCATGGCTAGGGAACTACAAAAGCTTAAGGATATGATATCCAGTGTACCAGGAGTGGTTAAACCCATTCCTGAGATTGCGGATGGTAGCCATAGGATATCTCGTTTTGCACCACCTTTGTGTAATGCTGAGATACCTAAAAGATTCCAGATACCATCAATGAAATTATATGATGGTTCGACGGATCCAGAAGAGCACGTAGCTCAATACAGGGAGAGGATGGAGATCAATCCAATTCCGGAAAGATTGAAAGAAGCATGCCTATGCAAGGGATTTGGGTCCACACTTACAGGATCTGCTCTTAAATGGCTGCTAAGTCTTCCCCCTTACTCTATTACTTCATTTGCTAATTTAGTTAACTTGTTCAATAGTCAATTCTCTTGTAGCAGAAAGTTTGAACGATTAACTAGTGATCTATATAGGGTAACACAAGATTAAAATGAATCACTTAGAGATTATATCACTAAGTTTAGTAAAGAATCCTTAGACATTCCCAATCTGGATATAGCTACGGCTGTTGAAGCCTTTAAAATGGGATTGTTTAGGGATTCATTGTTCTATGATGATCTTGTTATGACACCTTGCAAGAATCTCGATGAAGTAAGGACTAGGGCCCTTAGGTTTATCCGCCTAGAGGATGACAAAAGGATCCAGGACAGGTTGACAGGATCCACCAAACAGGATAAGCAAGGATCCTACTTCAGGAACAACAAATCCAAGTCTTATAACAGATCTGATAACCAGAATGTGCACGCAGTGGAACAAGAAGAGGATGATGAGAGTTATCCTCCTATTTCTGAATATTGTTTCTCTGTTGATAACAATGAACTAATCCTTGCAATACAGAATCTAGGTGAGAAAGCCAGGTGGCCAAGGAAAAGTGATAAACCAGCTGCTACAAAGGATAAATCCAAGTGGTGTGCATATCATGAGGATTTTGGGCATCTCACTGAAGAGTGTATTGCACTTAGAAAGGAGATTGGTTATTTATTGAGCAAGGGGCATTTAAAGGAACTCTTGGGACGAAAGAGTCAAGAACCCAGGATCCTGAGAGGATCCCGGAAAGGGCTCCTGCCCCTCCGACAGATGCACAAGTCATAAATTTCATATCCGGTGGATCAGACATTTGTGGTACATCCTTCTCAGCAGCAAAAAGACACGCTAAGGAAACCAAGATGGATAATGGAGACAGACCCATCAGGACCTCCGTTGTCACCCAGGATAAAGTCATTACTTTTGATGAGGATGATCGTGTTGACATCCAGGATCCTCACCATGACGGTCTCGTAATTACATTGTTTATTTCTAACCACTTTGTTCGCAGGATCCTTATAGATGGAGGAAGCTCGGTGAACATCATTCAGCTGGATGTTCTCAAGAAAATGAACATCCCAGAGTCCGATATTATCCCAAGATCCTCAGTACTTGTGGGATTCAGTGGAGAAACAAAGAATACATTGGGGGACATCAAACTCCCAATCTATATTGAAGGATTGCATTCTTATCAAAAGTTTTGTGTTATTGATTGCTTATCGTGTTGTAACGTTATCCTTGGCAGGCCATGGATACATGATATGAAGGCAGTTCCATCCACCTATCATCAGTGTGTAAAGCTTCCAAGTCCATGGGGAGTGGTGAAAATTGAGAGTGATCAACAGGAGGCCAAGAATTGCTATACCTCATCAATGAAACCAGCCTCAAGATCAAGGGAGCAATAGCAATTAAAGTATCCTTCAAGAGACGTCTTGGAGGCAAGAGAACAGGATTTGAAAGAAATCCTCATGGATCCTGATGATCCTGAATCCAAGATCTTCAGCCCCAGCCTTAATGAAACCAGAAAAGGGAGATGTGTTATCCTTATATTTGGCGGTATCCTCAAAAGCAGTAAGTGCGGCCCTTGTTAAGGATCACCAAGGTACACAACATCATGTTTATTATGTAAGTAAGAGCTTACTTGATGCTGAATCCAGGTATTCACATTTAGAAAACTTATCCTTGCATTAATTATGGCATCTACTAAATTAAGACATTATTTTGGGACCCATGCCATTATTGTTAAAACTAATTTCCCAATTAAGAATGTTCTCAGGAAACCTGAAATGTCATGAAGGATGGCTAAGTGGGCAGTGAAGTTGAGTGCATATGATATAAGATATGAGCCTAGGACAGCCATTAAATCCCAAGCATTAGCTGACTTTGTGGCAGATTTCAGTAGTGATTTGCAAAAGGAAGCTGAACTAGAAGTCCAACAGCTTGAAGAAACCAAGGATCCTTGGATACTGTTTACTGATGGATCCTCCAATGTGAATGGAACAGGGCTTGGGATACTACTAAAATCTCCACAGGGGGGACATAATACCCCACTCCATAGCTTGTGAATTTCAAACTACCAACAATGAGGCTGAATATGAAGCCTTGATAGCTGGTTTGCAAATTGCAAAGCATATGAATATCAGGTATCTTGAGGTACATGTAGATTCTTTATTGATCACTAATCACTTTAATGGATCCTATGCTGTAAAAGGTGAAAAGCTAATCAAATATTTGGAGATAGTCAAAGAATTGGCACTCTCTTTTGTATCCTTTAGTTTGACACAGGTACCAAGGGAAGAGAATGCAGAAGCTGATGCATTAGCCAATCTAGGATCATCTTTGAAGATTCCTGAGGATATTGTGATCCCTATTATCCATATCCTGGCCCCTGCCATCAAGGATCATGTAACTATGGAGATAGGAGAAGATTCTGCAATCATCCCTAGTGATGATACCCAATCTCATTCAAGATCATGGATACTCCCAATCATGAGATACATACAACATGGAGAAATTCCTACAGGAGAAAACCCAAGGGCTTTCAAAATTAAGGTATCTCAATTTACAATATTAAATAATATGTTGTATAAACGATCTCTTGCAGGACCATATTTGAGATGCATTGAGGATCTTGAAATTCAAGAAGTCCTAAAGGATTTCCATGAAGGAGATTGTGGAAACCACACTGGGGGCAGGGCATTATTCTCAAGGATCCTGAGAACAGGATACTACTGGCCCACTATGAAGAAGGCTGCTATGGAGTATGCCAAGAAGTGTGATCCTTGTCAGAGGCATAGTAATATCCTTCACCAACCAGCAGAGCTCTTGCATCCTATATCCTCTTCTTGGCCATTCATGAGATGGGGAATGGATATAGTTGGAAAGCTTCCTAAGGCACCAGGTGGAAAAGTATTCATGCTTGCTATGACTGATTACTTTTCTAAGTGGATAGAGGCTGAAGCCTTTGCTCAAGTTAGAGAAAAGGAAGTTATATCCTTTATTAAAAGGAATATTATTACTAGATTTGGCATCCCTTCTGAAATTATTTGTGATAATGGATCCCAATTTATTGGGAATAGAACCACTAACTTTTGTGACAGTTGGGGAATTAAGATGATAACATCAACACTAGTCCATCCACAAGCTAATGGTCAGGCAGAATCATCCAACAAGATCATCATCAACAATTTGAAGAAGAAGCTTGGATCCAAGAAAGGAAAATGGGCAGAAGAACTACCTTATGTGCTGTGGGCTGATAGAACAACTCCCAAGAATGCTACAGGCCAAACTCCATTTTCTTTGGTATTTGGGGCAGAGTCAGTGATCCCTACAGAGATGGTGGTTCCAACTGCAAGAACAAGCGTTCGTGATCCTGAAGAAAATGCTGAAAACTTGATTCAAGACTTGGATACTATAGAAGAAATCAGGGATTTGGCAAGGATAAGGATGGCCAGTTATCAACAAAGGTTGGCTGGAGCTTATAACAAAAATGTCAGGCTCAGGAAATTTCAAGTTGGGGATATGGTATTAAGGAAAGCATTTCAAAACACCACCAATCCTGCTGATGGAAAGCTAGCACCAAAGTGGGAAGGACCTTATTTGATTGAAGCTGAAGCAGGAAAGGGGGCATATCGATTGCTAACAATGGAGGGTGATTTGCTACCTAGAGCTTGGAATGCTGTCCATTTGAAGAAATATTTCATGTGATCATGATCCATGATCCTTACCAGACAAGTATCCTTGAAGGATCCCCGCTGATAGATGATCCTTTTTCTGGTAACATTCCAATCTTAAACTATTTCATTCTTTTTATTCTTATGAGGATAAGGATCCTGCCTCCTTTATCCTCCTTTTACTTGATTTCTGAGTTTTGAAGGTTCAGGCATCCTTAACTAAGCATTGAGTATCCACAGAAGTATCCAGTTATCTTTTGGGCTAGTCCCCAGTCTGGGCCTGTCCCCAGTTTCGCCAGTAGCGCACGATGATCCTGGTATAGTTCATGGCAATGGGACCAATACCCGCTTTACGGGCTGACAATTTCGTTGTACTGGCTATATTCAGGATCCTATGTATAATGGTAGACGTACCATACATCCGTTCCTAAGGTTTCTAACGTTTTCACGTTAGCTAAGGTTTTGGCATTTTCATGTCACTAAGTTTGGATAGTCGCCAGTAAGGGCCATACTCCAGTTTACATACGATCCTTTGGGCTTGTCCCCAGTTATCCTTTGGGCTTGTCCCCAGTTATCCTTTGGGCTTGTCCCCAGTTATCCTTTGGGCTTGTCCCCAGTTGTCCTTTGGGCTTGTCCCAGTATATTGGGCTTGTCCCCAGAATTGTTGGGCTTGTCCCCAGTTACTAACATTCATCTTCTATTGGCTCAGTCCCAAGTAATATCCTATTTCAGGTTTGTGAAGATAAATGGCCAAAGATTCTCGACCCTTACTTTCAACTAAGGTTTGTATCTTGGGTTATCCTAATTTTAAGTGTTGAAGGATAGGATCCTAACTTGGGTTCTCAGGTATGATCCTTAACTGTTTTGATTTTATTCATTATGTGTAAGTGACACTTATCCTTTGACAACTGAAATTATGATCCTTAAATAATTTTTTGTGATCCTTGAGCATATCCTTAACTCTTAAGGGATATTTCTAAAATTTTTCCTTACTTAAGTTTAAACGACATGGACATCATAATAAATTGAAAAATAAAATAACAATAAGGATAATAACACAGGATATAGCCAAAAAGTTAAAGTCATTTTATTCACAAAAGTTAAACCCTTTTAAGGTTGTCAAAATTACCTACCCCGAGCATCTACCAGCAATACGTGGCCCGTCCGCTGGGGTAGGTAAAGGGTGTCCATTGTTCATAGGTTTTTCAAGTGCAAGAATCAAAAGACGGCAGGATCACAATGGCTTCATCCCCCAAACAGAGGATCCCTCCACCAGTTGTAATCCTACCTATTGTTCGAAGGATCATCTATGATCCTCAATCCTAGTTACTATTGTTTGAGTACAGACCAACCATTGTTCATCAAAACACCATCAAAACAAAAAACCATAACCAAACTAAAAAATGGGCTCCGGCTACGTCTAGAAATGTCCATCATTGCCCATTGTTGCAGCCTACACCTTCGCTGCACTACCATCTCCAGCTCCACTAGCTTCACCACCATGATCCTTGCCACTGCCTCCAGCCTCAATCGCCATGACCTCCTCAGCCTCCCCCTCATTATCCAGTTCAGCCAGCCTTGCCTTCCAGCCTTCCACATCCCATTTGCTCCTGTCAAAGGCAGGATCCTGAGCTTCTTGAGCCATTTGTAGCTTGGTTTTGTACATGGCTATGGCGGCGGAGACTTTCGCGTCCTCTGTGATCTCCTGCTTTTCATAATCAAAATTGATTAGGATCTTGGCCGTTTCAGTTTTGGCATCTTTGAGATCCTTTTGGAGGTCAGCAATCTTGAGATCCTTAAGCAATGCGACTTGTTGGAGGTCAGCAATCTTCTTGTCCTGCTCCTCGACATGCCCAACATAATCTTCAATCTCAGCAAATTTCTGCAAAGAAGACAAAGAACAGTTTAGGAACAAGTGATCCTCAAATAGGCTGGATACCTAAAGCAGGGATAAGGATCCTTACCTCGTTGAAGTACTCAAGGAACTGGTGGCGGATCAAAGGTAGACCTTGCAGATCCTCAGCTTCGGAGGCTTTTCTTTTCTTGCCACCCCTTCCTTTAGCAGGTGCCTTGGGGATAGAAGCAGTTGGGCTAGCAGGAAGCTTCTTCTTGGAGGATCGTACGGTGTCAAGCTCAGTGACACTAAATTTGGAGGCAGATCTTGATGATTTTCCAGCGCCTACACACCCAAAACAGATAAGTGTCCTTATTCTATTCGTATATAACTATTTATTTAAACATTTGAATATAAAAAGAACAGGATACTTACTTGGCATGGTGACAGAGCCTGAGGATACCTCTTGTGAGTCCTGGGTGATTGTCTTGAATGTTCTGGTTTCAGGATCAAGCTTTCTAAAGGCAGCAAGTCTCCCCTTAGTGGCAGCTGGAGGAATAATGTGCGAGAATGTGATAGCTGCACAAAAAGAAACAAAAGCATATTAGTAAGCATTATCAGAATGAGCTTACTTAGTGATCCTTCTAAGGATCCTCCTACCCTACCATGAATGCTCCATTCTTTCGGCAAATTCTGGCCATCCGGGATAGAATCCCTTCTGACGAAGAAGAACCGCCGTTTCCAGTTGATATCGTTTTTAGTAGCTCTAAATATGGGATGTTATTTTCCGGGTTTACGCTTGAATAGATATCGGTGAAATCCAAATGTGGTAAGGTCATACATCTCGGCTAATTCGGACATTCCCAAGTCAATTCCTTCTTGCTCAATGATCCTTTCAAGGGTATACAAGACCCTCCAGATCATTGGCATGGCTTGAATATAGGAGATGCCGGTGAGGGAGAAAAAGGATTGGGTAAAGTCTGGGAAGGGATACGAATATCCTATTGTGAAGGGTGTGACTGGGAAAGCTACCCAAGTTTCAGAGACATAATCGCTTAAAACGATGGGAACAAATGGTTTGAAAACAGTATTTGCCGGAAAACAGTGGCGAATTCTATCTATTTGTGGATCAGAGAAACAACATATTTCTTTCACCGAATCTTCCAGGATACCCTGGCTCTTGAGAGGACTTTCCTTCTTATGATCCTTGGCTGGTGAGGATTTCAGCATCATCTTGATTTGAAGAAGGTAAAGAAAGATGAACGGAGAAAGAAAACGTAAAGAAGGAAGAGGAAAAGAGTTACCTGCTTGATCGTCAGAGGAGAATTTAAAGGGAGTTCTCTTGAATTTGAATGCTAATCGATCCCTATCTCTAACTCTTATTTATAATGATGATTTTACAGGATAATCACCTCACTGACGTCATGATCGTAACGGCTAGTCCGCTTATAACGGCTAGTTATCCGTTAGTTTGTTGCGGATAAGATCGACAAAATACAACTCGTTTATTTACATATTTACTCCTTATATTTTGGGGGCAATTGTTAGGGGTGGATTTCTAAATGACCAGTGATCCTTATTTGCTGATTTCTTTTAGTGATCCTCAATTCTGTCTGAAGTAGTGATCCTCAGAAGTGTTGCAGGATCAGGATCAGGATCATGGATAACTATGAGGATCCCAGTACTAACGATTGTCTATTTTGAATTAGTAAATGTTTTGCAGGAATATCAATTGGGACTTGGTCTTGGCGATATTTCTGGAGAATATTCTCAGTCTATTCCGCACGTGCTTGGTCAGAAATGGACGTTGTGGAGTCGTGGAGGACTTGCACCATTTGCGGATAGTTTGTTATTTAGATTTTTACTAGATTTAAAAGGGGTAGCGAGCTAATTAGACAACACTTTTGCTATTTTTGGCTACACACACTCTGAAAACCGCTCACAACAGCTCTCGTTCATTCACTTAGCAATTTCGTACACTTTTTACACAGAACACTATAGTGATCCTTGTACTTAGCTCGCTATCATCCGGAGTTGTAACACATTACTTGTTTAATTTGAGTTGGTGATCGGTAGTTTCCATCACCCGGGGTTTTTTGTGCCGGAGATCAACTCTTGATCAAGGGCTTTTTCCCCGTATAAACCTTGTGTCGCTTGTTATTTATTTTTCATAGTGATCCTTATTGCTATAAACCAATTCAAGCATCATACCCCGTAACAGTGAGTTTGGTTACATTATCCTTGTCTGATTTTTTGACCAAAACAGTATTATTCAAAACCGAGTATAATAATTGATGACCAAGGGCTTCATCCTGAAACCCAGGACCCATCCACCTTTGGCCATCATATTGTTTTGAGTGCAGGAAATATAAATTGTTCAAAGACAGGAAAAGTAAATTGTTTAACAGACCACAATCATCAAATCTAAAAAATTGGGCTCCGGCTTTGGCACATACATCCATCATCGCCCACGTCGATGCTTTTAAGGGGAAGCACCCTCTTCCATCATGACTTCATCGGTAGCATCCTCTCCAGGATTTGTCTCAGCATCACCACCAGCATCCTCTCCAGCGTTTGTCCCAGCATCACCACCAGCATCATGCATCTTCTCGACCACCTCAGCAGGCTCCTCCGTTGTGGGCTTCACAGGAGGCTCCACATGATTACCACCAAGATCTTTCAGCTTCATCTCCCAAGCCTTGATATTCCATGAAGGGCATTCAAAGCCCAAAGCCTTAGCCTCATAAGCCATTTTCAACCTGGCCTGGAGGAGGGAGATGACAACAGAATTCTTGAGGATCTCCCGGTATGAAGCCATAGCCTGCTCATGTTGAACTTGGGCGGCATCGGATTTAGGTTGAGCTTCGTGGGTGATCTTCTGGATGGCAGACTGATGCTCTTGAACCATTGCCTTGTACTTGGCTTCATAGTGTTCTGATTTGGCGGTGGCAATCGCTGCTTGGTCCGCAATGGTGGCTTCGGCCTTTTTCAGCTTACTTTCTTGCATAAAATTTGAGCCACATGCGTCTTCATAAAGAAGCACCAGGCGTTCAAGACCCTGCAAAATCAGGAAACAGGTATCAGCCTTAATTAATATTCATAATCAGCATATGGTGCAGGATATAGGTTAAGGATACTGACCTGGTTGAGGAAGCCTGTCATGAATCTGCTGGATTCCGTAAACCCGTGGTTCTCGAATGGGAATACATGAGGTGTAGCAGGATGGTCTGCTTCCTTCCTCTTCCGGGAGCTGGAGGCCCGGGTCCTGGATGCTGGAGGAGCTTTGGGAGCGGTAGCAGTCTTCGAACTGCTAGGCTTTGGCGTGGCAGCTGGCTTCGGATTGGGTTCTTGCTTGATGGGTGCAAGGCTGGAGTAACTGTCCAACTCATCGAGTTGGAAGCCTTCAAAGTTGATGACCGGCACTGTACAAAGGGAGAAATGTTTAATTCTTAATACTTATGCTTTATAATCAATCTAATCGTATACTTACCAGACATTTCTGAACTTGATTTTTTACTTGAGCTTGTGAGAGACAGGGAGAAGGTTCTTTCACTGGCAGGAAGTCGGTAGATCTCTTTGATCCTAGGCTCCGATTCCGCGCTTGGGGGTGCTAGGTCTCTGAAATTCCTTGCACAAAATATTAGGATATCAGTCAAGGATATAGTTTAAGGATATATTCGGGGATATTCCTAAAACCCTAAATCCTACCCTTGGTTAACCATCTAACTGGCAGGTCAAAGCCCTTGTCAATAGACTCCCTTTTAACGAAAAAGAATTTTCATTGCCACTGATCTTCGTTCTTAGTGGCCTTGAGAATTAGGGGGTTCTTGGAGGTGGAGAACAACAGAAAGCGGCTCTTGCCATGGGATCTCAGTCGATATGCTATGGGAAGGTCTTCGATGCATAGGTCAGGGCAATGACGAGATTTAATTTGGTTTAACGCCATTAAAACTCGCCACACCATTGGAATTGTTTGAGCATAACTGAGGCCGGTAAGTTCGAAGAAACGGGAAATGAAGGGTGGAAATGGATACCGGAGTCCCAAGGAAAAGGGATAGGCGAAAAAGCAGACCCACTCGTTTGATGCCGCATCTGATCGGACCTCCCGATTGAAAGGGCGAATGACCATTCCAGCTGGAAAGGCACCGAAATCCTTCAAAGCAGCGATGTCAGCATTGTTGAAGGAACAAATCTCCTTTTCCGGCTCTCGGATAAGGTTTTGACATGCAAGGGTTGAGACCTGCTCGTTTGAACGTGATCTTGTTCGTGATGCCATGAGGGGTATCGACCAAGAAATTCAAGAAAAGAAAAACAGAGAAGAGAGAGAGAGGAAATACCTGGAAAATGGCTTGGAAAATGATGATCATGATGCTGATTAAATCAGCTAAATAAGGAGCTGAGTATAGGGGGTAAAGAGTAAATATCGCGTTGGAAGTTGCACCAAGTCACATCAAGCGTATTTTCGGTTTATTATCTCGATTTAAGAGATAAGATTAAAAATATATCCATTGGAATTGGTATACCAACAGATATATTTTGGGACAATTGTTATGGGTCATTTTCTGCTCATATATCCCGATTAATATTCTGACTCTGTTTGTTTTATTGTGACCAGGATACCGGATCAGGATATTGGTAACCTCTTGGCACGATATCCTGGTAATAACTAATTAACCCACGTGCAGATTAGAAGGTGCAAGTCTCCAACGTTCAAGTGGACTTCTTCTCCTCAAGACTCGGGCAAATCAGTTGGGTTATAGACGTTGAAGCCGGAAGACGTGGACTACAACGTTCACCTGAGGAATATTCGTTGAATCCCGCAATAGTAGGCTAGTTTGTTAGTTTACTTTACTATAAATGGATTGATCGGATCAGATAGAAACACACACAATCTTTCGCAGACTCTTTCTCTCTTGTTGCAAACAATCACTACATACTTACACTTGTACTCGAATTACATTGTAACACTTAGTTGATCCGCATCATATCCTGCACTGTATCCTGATATTTGAAGTAATAGAAGAACAAGGAAGCTGCGATTGTCAGCTCTCGAGGTTTTGTGCCGATGATCTAGATTGATCAAGGGCTTTCCTCGTACATAATGTGTCACCCTTTACATTTTCGCTCATTGTTTGATCATAAATACAGCTCTATATCTTGAGCCGTATCCTGAAACTGTTTTTACAAACAACTCAATCAATACATTTTTAAACACATTTTTTTAGCACACTACCTCACTTAACTAATTTGATCACTTAATTGCTTCGGTAATTTTTTTACCAAAACAAGCTGGGGGACACCATGGAGGTGTACATCGGTGACATGGTAGTAAAATCTAAAAAGGCTGAGGATCACCTCCAGGATATTAATGGAGCATTTGATATCCTAGACCAATACAACATGAAACTAAATCCTGCCAAATGCCATTTTGGAGTGGGAGCAGGAAAGTTTCTAGGATACATGGTGACCAAAAGGGGTATAGAAGCAAGCCCGGAGCAGATTAAAGCTATCTTGGATATCAAGTCACCTTCAAATATGAAAGATGTTCAAAGATTAACAGGGCGAGTAGCAGCATTAAACAGGTTTATATCAAGATCCTTGGAAAAATGCAAGGAATTCTATGATATCCTGAAGAAGAATAAGAAATTCGAATGGGAAAGAAACTTGAAGCATCCTTGCAGGAATTAAAGCAGTATGTCTCAACTGCACCCCTATTGATGAAGCCCGAGGATGGTGGACCATTATCCCTGTATCTTGTAGTATCAGGGAATGCGGTAAGTGCTGTCCTGGTAAAGGATCACGAAAATCAGCAATATCCTGTCTATTATGTTAGCAAAAGTTTATTAGATGCTGAAACTAGATATTCTCATTTAAAAAAATTGATATTGTCCTTAGTCATGGCATCGACAAAGCTTAGGCATTATTTTGAGACACATAGGATCCATGTTAAAACTAACTATCCTGTTAAAAATGTGCTTAGGAAACCCAAGATGTCAGGTAGGATGGCTAAGTGGTCAGTAAAATTAAGTGCCTATGATATAGTATATGAACCTAGAAATGCCATAAAGTCTCAGGCTCTAGCTGACTTTGTGGCTGATTTCAGTAGTGATATTCAAAATGAAGTAGACCTAGAAGTACAACAGCTAGGAGAAAATTTAGAATCCCGGACATTATATACTGATGGTGCATCTAATGTAAGAGGTGTAGGTTTGGGTATGCTACTAAAATCGCCACAGGGGGAGATATTACCCCAGGCTATTAGGTGTGAGTTTCCTGCTACTAATAATGAAGCAGAATATGAAGCTTTGATTGCAGGATTAGAGTTAGCCAGGAATATGAATGTTAAAAATTTACAAGTATTTGTTGATTCCTTGTTAATTACTAATCATTTTAATGGGACCTATGCAGTTAAAGGTGAGAAATTGATCGAGTAACTCGAAATTCTCAAAAAATTAGCAGGATATGTCGACGTTTTTACACTTGAACAGGTACCGAGAGAGGATAATGCTAAAGCAGATGCCTTGACAAATCTAGGATCATCAGTCAGGATACAGGAGGGATCCCAAATACCAATGTTACATATCCTGTATCCTGCGACGGATCTTCCCAAATCTCAGGACAAGGAAGTAATAAGTATTTAGGATCCTGATGATGAGTATCCCAAGGAGGATCCTAAGTCTTGGACGGGTCCAATCATGAGATATCTCAAGGAAGGACACATCCCAAAGGATGAGAATCCTAAGGCCTTTAGAATGAAGGTATCACGATTCACTATTATAAATAATGTTTTGTACAAGAAATCTCTTGCAGGACCATATCTGATGTGCTTGGAGGATCCCGAAACCAAAGAAGTGCTTCAGGATATACACGAAGGGGATTGTGGTAACCATACTGGGGGCAGGTCGTTATTCTTGAAGGTATTAAGAACAGGATACTATTGGCCGATGATGAGGAAAGATGCTGCAGAATATGCTCGAAGATGTGATGCATGTCAAAGACACAGTAATATATTACTTCAGCCTGCTGAACCACTGTATCCTATTGTTTCCCCTTGGCCATTCATGAAGTGGGGAATGGATATAGTAGGAAAATTGCCAAAGGCTCCAGGAGGAAAAGTCTTCATGCTGGCAATGACTAATTATTTCTCTAAATGGGTTGAAGCTAAAGCATTTGTTCAAGTTAGAGACCAAGAAGTAGTATCCTTCATAAAAAGGAATATCCTGACTAGATTTGGAGTACCAGCTGAGATAATTTGTGTCAATGGTTCTCAGTTTATAAGTAAGAGGACTACTAACTTTTGCAAGAGTTGGGGAATTAAAATGATCATATCCACACCGGTACATCCTCAAGCAAATGGACAAGCAAAATCCTCGAACAAGATAATTGTCAACAATTTGAAGAAAAGACTAGGAGCTAAGAAAGGAAGATGGGCAGAAGAATTACCCTTTGTTTTATGGGCTCATAGAACGACAGTAAAAAGTGTTGTGAGAACTCGAGTTTCCGACATTTCTTATTCGCATTTATTGCACGTTTACTGCTTAGTCATTTGACTTGTTTGTCTTGTAACTGTTACGTTGGATTATAAAGTGGGATGTTGTTTGCATGCTATTTGTTCAACGTGACTTGATTGCTAGTTGTTACTTGATGAAACACTTAGATTAATTCACTATGCACACTCGACGAAACAAGAAATGTTTCACCAGTTAAGCTACTCGATGAAACAGGAATCTGTTTCATCAACCACTCGACGAAACAGGTCTGTTTCGCCGAGCCCAGTTTCACCGAAGCCCAGTTCGGGCCCAGAACGTTAAATCGTGTATATTAGCGTGTAACGACCTCTGTTTCACATCTTTGGCAAAAGTTGAAACCCTAGAACCTCCTCTGTGTGTCAGAAGCTCTGTAAACTCCCGAACGATCAAAACCATCTTTATCATTATCTCGGTTAGTGTGATTCGTTCTGTGATTGTCTCTGTTTACTTATGTTTGATGATATTGTTTTGATAAATCTGATCAGACAATCAATAGGGTTCTAATAACTATTATGTGATAAGTTATTGTATTGTATGATGATCTAGAGTGTTTGATGTTTGATAATTGTCATGTCTGAATGTACATTGGATTGATGAATATGAAAACGGTAGACTATTAGGGTTTCTATGGTTAATCGGATGATGATAAACCCTGCTCCGTTAATGATGTGATATATTTTAGTAATCGGTTTGTTGAACTCATAAACTAGGGTTTATGCAAGAGGTCGGTACTGTGATGATCGTATTATGATGATGTTATGATAATTCTGTGCTAAATGATTTCTGTATGATTGCTACTTGATGATGACGGCTGCTAGGGTTTCTGCATGTATCTGAGTTACGTAACTGACATCAACCCGTAACAGGTTTGACGAAACTGATCTCTTGGCGAAACAGAAAGTGTTTCGCCAAGGGCAATCGATGAAATAGAATTCTGTTTCGTCAAAGGAGATCACGACGAAACACAATATGTGTTTCGTCAATATATGTTTCACCGATTTGTGTTTCACCGATTTGTGTTTCACCGATTTGTGTTTCGCCGATATGTGTTTCGCCAATTTGTGTTTTGCCGACTGGGTAAACTGTTTGGTAATTTGATCCTGTTAAGACTTAACTGAGTTAACTAACTGCTGTTAGATGCTATGCATGACTTGCATGATTTTTAATACGCGTTATGTGCTTATACGTGAACTTCGTGAATAAAACTGATTATGTATACGTGCGTACTTTAGGACGTGATTGATTTACTTTGAGCACATACTTAGCATACCGAGCAAACCAAGGTGAGTTCACACTCTTACCAAGGCATGGGATTCCCGGGGTTGGGAATGGGTTGAATGTTTCTTATACTTACATGATTAATGGAATTATTCCTCGGGAGGGGAAGGTTATTAGTAGATACTGCTAGACTAGTGATACATTTACTCTCTCTTCGTAAACACGCCGGGATTGGCCGCGATAATAGAACAATCTTCGCAAACATGCCTAGAATGGCCGCGAACTATACTTTAATCTTCGCAAACATGCCGGGTGGGCCGCGATACAAATATACCTAGTCTAGAAAACATGGGAAACCCCCACTAAACTTCGCAAACATGCCTGGAGGGCCGCGATACCATTACATACATTACATGATTACTAAATGAGCTTACGAATTACAATACGAACACTATAACTGAATAACCAACTGTGAACTCGCTCAACTAGTTGTTGACTCTCTGTTACATGCCTTGCAGGACCATAGGTACTCTTGGAGCTTGCACGGGAGGCGCGGTCGTTGTGGGCGCGGATTGTGGATCTTATGATAAAAACATTTAAACATTTGAACTTATTACTTACGTTGGGTTTACATTTATGCTTCCGCTAGACACCTGATATGTTTTGTTTTGAACACCTTTCATATCGTTTGGCTTAAATTACATTTAATACTTATTATGTTTGATATGATTGGTGGCTTGATCCTGGTCAGTCACGCCTCCAAGCGGTGATACTCCGCGTGTGGATTTTGGGGGTGTGACAGATTGGTATCAGAGCCATTGGTTATAGAGAACTCGGTTTTAATAAGGGGAAAACGTTTTTATTAAAACCAGACTATAACCTGTACAGTGCTTAACGATCCACAACGACGCTTCGCTCCACGTGCAAGACTCAACATTCTAGGTGATACGATTTATGTTTACATTGCCTACTTGCTAGATTACATAGAACTTTGCTCATGGTATGCTTAGGTAAACGTAACAACTGTTGATTGGAACACTTATGTGCTTACTCTCTTCTGACATCGCACTTTCGCGAACCTCTCTCACTCATGTTCTCTTTGATATCAAGATCATGAGTGGACGCATTATCCTAACTCAAGCCCAGTTGGCGGCATTGATCACTGAACAAGTTACTGCAGCACTCGCAGCTGCCCAGGCAGGAGGTGTAACCTGCCATCACCACTTACTCTAGGATCTTTAGATCCTACTCTCGTAAACCAACACTCGTGCTTAAGTATGTTTACTCTTACGCACACGACAGGTCAACACGCTCAGCCACCTGTGTGCACGTTCAAAACTTTCATGGACTGTTGTCCTAGTACTTTTAGGGGCACTGAAGGGGCCATTGGACTCCTCCACTGGTTCGAGAAGCTCGAATCGGTCTTCGAAATGTGTGAATGCCCTGAGGCTCGTAGGGTGAAGTACGCCACTGATACTCTCGAAGGCACTGCGCTAACTTGGTGGAACGCGCAAGTTAGATGCTGGAGCTGGCGGCTGCTAATGCCACCCCTTGGAATGATTTCAAGGAACTAATCAAACGTGAATACTATAGTCGTGATGACATCCACAAGCTGGAAGTGGAGTTCTTTAACCTGAAGATGACGGGGTCAGAGTTAGAAGCATACACGAAACGATCCAACGAACTGGCAGTGTTATGTCCAACTATGGTGGATCCTCCCATCAAACGCATTGAGCTGTACCTCAAAGGCTTAGTACCAGAGATTCAAAGTCATGTGACTTCTGCTAACCTTGCTACTATCCAGGATGTTACTCGTCTTGCTCATCGTCTCACAGACCAGGCAGTGGAACAGAACAGGCTGCCTAAGCGTATCGGTACTACTACTACTACTATTACTACCTCTGTTATTCCCAGTGATAACAAGCGAAAATGGGATGAAACCTCCAGTAAGGGTTCAACTTCGGTTCAATCCCAGACACAGCAGTGAAAGACAAATAATTACCAGAGCCCCAGTCAGCAGTCGTCTGGTAGTCAAGGGCAGGGTGGATATCAAGGAAATCACCCAAAGTGCAATAGATGCAACATACACCACAGTGGTCAGTGCAACAGGGGTCGTTTCCCGAGGTGTCTCAAGATGGGTCATGAAGCTAAGGATTGCAGGAGCTCGCGACCTACGAATCAGAACCAACAATGACAACAATAATCAGGGCAATGGGAACAACAACGGGAGTAATAACGACGGCAATGGTGCCAGGGGTCGAGTGTTCGTGATTGGGCAGGATAATGCTAGGAATGACCCCAACGTTGTGATGGTTTCGACATCGTTATTGGTATGGATTGGCTACCTCAACATCGAGCAGAGATTCTTTGCAAAGAAAAGATCGTCCGCATTTCCTCGTGCTGGTTAAGAACCTTTGGTAATTCATGGTGACAAGCTCCTGGAGCAGCACCTATAGCTCGAGCACCTTATCGCTTAGCTCCAACGGAACTGGAAGAGCTGTCTAAGCAATTACAAGAACTCTTGGAAAAGGGTTTCATACGTCCTAGCTCTTCGCCTTGGGGAGCTCCGGTATTATTTGTAAAGAAGAAGGACGGTACCTTCCGCATGTGTATAGACTACCGCGAATTGAACAAGGTGACTATGAAGAATCGCTATCCTCTTCCACGCATCGACGATTATTCGACCAGTTGCAAGGGTCGAGCTATTACTCGAAGATTGATCTAAGGTCAGGGTATCATTAACTGAGAGTCCGGGATGAGGACGTCTCCAAAACAGCGTTCAGAACACGCTACGGCCACTACGAGTTTCTGGTCATGCCTTTCGGGTTGACGAACGCGCCTGCGGTTTTCATGGATCTTATGAACAGGGTGTGCAAACCTTATCTCGACAAGTTCGTCATTGTTTTCATCGACGACATTCTGATCTACTCGAAGAGTCAGGAGGAGCACGAGCATCATTTACGACTTATTTTGGAACTTCTACGAACGGAACAGCTATACGCTAAGTTTTCAAAATGCGACTTCTGGCTTCGTGAAGTCCACTTTCTAGGCCACGTGGTAAACAAGGATGGGATTCATGTCGATCCATCCAAGGTGGATTCGATCAAGAACTGGCCTGCACTTCGCACACCAACAGAAATACACCAATTCTTGGGTTTGGCAGGTTATTACAGACGGTTCATTAAAGACTTCTCGAAGATTGCTCAGCCGCTTACACTACTGACGCAGAAGGGTGTTGTTTATCGTTGGGGTAATACACAGGAAACAGCGTTTCAGCACTTAAAGGATAGACTCTGTAGCGCACCTATCCTCTCATTGCCTGAAGGCACGGACGATTTTGTAGTCTACTGCGATGCATCTATCCAGGGTCTTGGATGTGTGTTGATGCAGTGGGATAAAGTCATTGCTTATGCTTCGCGCCAACTTAAGATTCACGAACAGAATTACACAACACACGATTTAGAACTGGGAGCGGTTGTTTTTGCACTCAAGATATGGCGACATTACCTGTATGGTACCAAGTGCACTATATACACTGATCACAGGAGTCTTGAACATATTTTCAAGCAGAAAGAATTGAACATGCGACAACGTAGATGGGTCGAATTACTGAACGATTACGAATGTGCTATAAAGTACCATCCGGGCAAAGCCAATGTGGTGGCTGACGCCCTCGGTCGGAAGGATACTACGCCTAGGCGTGTACGAGCATTGCAACTTACTATCCAGTCTAGCCTTCCTTCTCAGATACGAGATGCTCAGGTAGAAGCATTGAAACCAGACAACGTCAGGGCTGAAGCCCTACGTGGCTCAAGGCAACGCTTAGAACAGAAGGAAGATGGTGCTTATTACGTAACAGGACGCATCTGGGTCCCACTCTATGGTAACTTACGCGAGCTTGTAATGGATGAAGCTCATAAGTCTCGCTACTCGGTACATCCAGGTTCGGATAAAATGTACCACGATATCAAAACTACATACTGGTGGCCTAGCATGAAGGCCCACATAGCAACATACGTTAGCAAGTGCCTGACTTGTGCGAGAGTCAAAGCCGAATACCAGAAACCTTCAGGTCCACTCCAACAACCTGAGATACCACAATGGAAATGGGAACAAATTTCCATGGATTTTGTTACTGGCCTACCTAGATCTCAGCGCGGAAATGATACTATATGGGTGATCGTGGATCGACTCACAAAGTCTGCTCACTTCTTGGCTATCAAGGAAACGGACAAGTTCTCCACACTAGCAGATGTGTACTTGAAGGAAGTGGTCTCAAGGCACGGAGTGCCCACTTCTATTATCTCTGATCGTGATGCACGTTTTACTTCAGAACTGTGGCAAGCAATGCACAAATCTTTTGGCTCTCGTTTAGACATGAGCACAGCTTATCATCCTCAGACGGATGGGCAGTCTGAGCGCACTATTCAAACTCTAGAAGACATGCTTCGAGCGTGCGTAATCGACTTTGGCAATGGTTGGGAAAAACATCTGCCACTTGTGGAATTTTCGTACAACAACAGCTACCACACAAGCATTAAAGCTGCTCCATTCGAGGCATTGTACGGGCGTAAATGCCGGTCACCTCTTTGTTGGGCAGAGGTGGGTGACAGTCAGATCACAGGTCCAGAAAATGGTAGTTGATACTACTGAAAAGATTGCTCAAATACGACAACGCATGGCGACAGCTCATGACCGTCAGAAAGCATACGCTGATAAAGACAGGAAACTACTCGAATTCCAGGTTGGGGATCGAGCACTACTCAACGTTTCACCCTGGAAGGGTGTGGTTCGTTTTGGCAAACGCGGCAAACTTAATCCACGATACGTTGGACCATTCGAAATCATTGAGAAGATAGGCAGGGTGGCCTACAGATTGAACTTACCAGCTGAACTCAGTGCAGTTCACAACGGCTTTCACGTGTCGAACCTAAAGAAGTGTCTGTCCGATGAGACCCACATAGTTCCTCTGAAAGAGCTCACTATTGATGAACAGTTACGATTCGTCAAGGAACCTATTGAAATCACGGACCAAGATGTTAAGGTCCTCAAGAACACTAGAATACCTCTTGTACGAGTTCGTTGGAACTCCCGCCGTGGCCCAGAGTTCACCTGGGAACGCGAAGACCAGATGAAACTCAAATATCCTCAGTTATTCGGAAACCAAGCAACCACTACTGAGGCCGAAGCTACTACAGAATTTCAGGACGAAATTCCAAATCAACGGGGGGATGATGTGACACCCCAGGAAAACCAGTAATCTTCGCAAACCTGCTCGGGGAGCCGCGATACGATACAGGTAAACAACGTCACACCACTAGCTTCCTCAGTAACCGCATGCTAAATTTCGGGACGAAATTTCTTTCAAGTTGGGGATAATGTGACAACTCGAGTTTCCGACATTTCTTATTCGCATTTATTGCGCGTTTACTGCTTAGTCGTTTGACTTGTTTGTCTTGTAACTGTTACGTTGGATTATAAAGTGGGATGTTGTTTGCATGCTATCTGTTTAACGTGACTTGATTGCTTGATGTTACTTGATGAAACACTTAGATTAATTCACTATGCACACTCGACGAAACAAGAAATGTTTCACCAGTTAAGCTACTCGATGAAACAGGAATCTGTTTCATCAACCACTCGACGAAACAGGTCTGTTTCGCCGAGCCCAGTTTCACCGAAGCCCAGTTCGGGCCCAGAACGTTAAATCGTGTATATTAGCGTGTAACGACCTCTGTTTCACATCTTTGGCAAAAGTTGAAACCCTAGAACCTCCTCTGTGTGTCGGCAGCTCTGTATACTCCCGAACGATCAAAACCATCTTTATCATTATCTCGGTTAGTGTGATTCGTTCTGTGATTGTCTCTGTTTACTTATGTTTGATGATATTGTTTTGATAAATCTGATCAGACAATCAATAGGGTTCTAATAACTATTATGTGATAAGTTATTGTATTGTATGATGATCTAGAGTGTTTGATGTTTGATAATTGTCATGTCTGAATGTACATTGGATTGATGAATATGAAAACGGTAGACTATTAGGGTTTCTATGGTTAATCGGATGATGATAAACCCTGCTCCGTTAATGATGTGATATATTTTAGTAATCGGTTTGTTGAACTCATAAAATAGGGTTTATGCAAGAGGTCGGTACTGTGATGATCATATTATGATGATGTTATGATGATTCTGTGCTAAATGATTTGTGTATGATTGCTACTTGATGATGACGGCTGCTAGGGTTTCTGCATGTATCTGAGTTACGTAACTGACATCAACCCGTAACAGGTTTGACGAAACTGATCTCTTGGCGAAACAGAAAGTGTTTCGCCAAGGGCAATCGATGAAATAGAATTCTGTTTCGTCAAAGGAGATCACGACGAAACACAATATGTGTTTCGTCAATATATGTTTCACCGATTTGTGTTTCACCGATTTGTGTTTCACCGATTTGTGTTTCGCCGATATGTGTTTCGCCAATTTGTGTTTTGCCGACTGGGTAAACTGTTTGGTAATTTGATCCTGTTAAGACTTAACTGAGTTAACTAACTGCTGTTAGATGCTATGCATGACTTGCATGACTTGCATGATTTTTAATACGCGCTATGTGCTTATACGTGAACTTCGTGAATAAAACTGATTATGTATACGTGCGTACTTTAGGACGTGATTGATTTACTTTGAGCACATACTTAGCATACCGAGCAAACCAAGGTGAGTTCACACTCTTACCAAGGCATGGGATTCCCGGGGTTGGGAATGGGTTGAATGTTTCTTATACTTACATGATTAATGGAATTATTCCTCGGGAGGGGAAGGTTATTAGTAGATACTGCTAGACTAGTGATACATTTACTCTCTCTTCGCAAACACGCCGGGATTGGCCGCGATAATAGAACAATCTTCGCAAACATGCCTAGAATGGCCGCGAACTATACTTTAATCTTCGCAAACATGCCGGGTGGGCCGCGATACAAATATACCTAGTCTAGAAAACATGGGAAACCCCCACTAAACTTCGCAAACATGCCTGGAGGGCCGCGATACCATTACATACATTACATGATTACTAAATGAGCTTACGAATTACAATACGAACACTATAACTGAATAACCAACTGTGAACTCGCTCAACTAGTTGTTGACTCTCTGTTACATGCCTTGCAGGACCATAGGTACTCTTGGAGCTTGCACGGGAGGCGCGGTCGTTGTGGGCGCGGATTGTGGATCTTATGATAAAAACATTTAAACATTTGAACTTATTACTTACGTTGGGTTTACATTTATGCTTCCGCTAGACACCTGATATGTTTTGTTTTGAACACCTTTCATATCGTTTGGCTTAAATTACATTTAATACTTATTATGTTTGATATGATTGGTGGCTTGATCCTGGTCAGTCACGCCTCCAAGCGGTGATACTCCGCGTGTGGATTTTGGGGGTGTGACAAGTGTGACTGACCAAACCCCATTTTCCTTAGTATTTGGAGCAGAAGCGGTGATCCCGACAGAAATGGTGATACCTACAGTGAGATCCAACCTCCGGGATCCTGAGTAGAATCCTGAGGCCCTATGCCAAGAATTGGATACTATTGATGAGACAAGAGATGCAGCAAAGCTAAGGATGGCAGCATATCAACAGAGGATATCCAGAGCATACAACAAGAATATAAGGACTAGAAGGTTTCAGGTTGGAGATTGGGTATTAAGAAAGGCTTTTCAGAATACTACTAATCCTGCTGATGGAAAGTTAGCTCCTAAGTGGGAAGGACCTTATGAGATTGAATCGGAATCAGGGAAAGGAGCATACCGGCTCAAGAATATGGAGGGGGACATACTACCAAGATCCTGGAATGCTATACACCTCAAAGCCTATTTCAAGTGAGTTTAAAATTTAATTTCTAACTCAGAATGGTATGAATTCTATCTCTTTTAAATATAATTCTGTTTTATTTTGTTTGAACCCAGTACTGACTTAGGCATCGGAGGGGTGTTAGCCAGGCTAACACCCACCTTAGTTTAAGATTGTGTTACAGAATATGCTTCAGGATATAACTCCAGGATACACACTTAGGATACTTCGAAAGATTAGAGGATTGGCCCCCTCTCTCACGTTTAAGGGATCCTGATCCCTTCACAGGTTTAAAGGTATTCACCTTTCTCTCGAATTGGGTTTAAAAACCCCGCCTGGAGCGCAAGTTATCCAGGGATAGTTCAAGATAGCGGGACCAGTCCATGTAAAAGTGGCTGACCATTTTGTTATTTTTGGCTATATCCTGGATCCTAGAGGTATATGAGGATTGATCACCCTCTCTCGCGAAAGGGTATTTTCATACTCTCTAAGGTTTAAAGGTTTTCACCTTTCTAAGTCTTGGAGTTTATACACTCCCGCCTGTAGCGCATGAAAACTTGAGATCTTCCCCAGAACACTAAGGATTTATCTCCAGTATATTTTAGGGTTTATCCCCTGTAATAGAAAAATTATTCAAACGGTTGCAATTGATGTCCAAAAAATTTCTAAGTATTCAAAGACATAATGCACAGGGGACATTCCTACTGAGGCAATTGTGTAAAGCTCAAAGGATTAAGCTTGGACCCAGTACACTAAGTGTCCCAGACTGGGGACATCTTCGTTGGAAAGATTGTAAAAGGATTGAAGATTGAGAATAGGGTTGCACTCTACTTCTGGTATGATCTTTCCTTTAAAAAACCTTATCTAAATCGTTTAAATTTTTGAAATTATGTTTGACAAAATCGTGATTATAACATTTATCATTATCCTGATTAGGATATGTTCTCAGGATATACATTCAAAATATATTTTTAGAATATGTTTCAGGATATTTGGTTGGAATGTTTGGGACTTGATACTCGGATCGAAAATTAAAACTGTATTCATGTCAAACATCTATTATCAAAACAAGCTTTGTAAAATAAAAGTGAACTATCCTTTTTCTTTGGAAACTTTATCTGAATTGTTTGAATTATAAAAACCCTATTTGACGAAAGTCTGATGGGTTGGTAAATTTCCAAAGCTTAACATGTTTAATTTTACTGATTTGTGTGAAATTGAGTTTTAGAATACACTACTTTGAGATGGTTTGTATTTTGCAGGCCTTGACATGTTTAAGGTGTATTTTGGAAGCTTACTGGAGCTTGGGAATGAAGTTAGGAAGAACGGGAGCGAAAAACGGAGCTAAACGGCGAAAACCGGACAAAGACTTCAGAGACCGGCGTCCCAGACGCCCAGACCAGCGTCCCAGACGCTGGTCCCAGCGTGAAATTGGGGAAACTTTTCTTTTGATGAATTTTGAACCCATTTTCGAGGGGAAGTTACACACACTCGATTCCAGACCTCCATAGACGATTTTGAAAGATTTTTGAAGGTTCCATTTGATCCATTATCATATTCCATCAAGTTTTGAAGATTAATCATCAACTATGAGTGGCTAATCTCTTCAAGATCATCCCCGGGTGAAAGGTTGTGAGTTTTCTAGGGTTTGTTTTTTTCATGCTTTGGTTTGATATAAACATTTTGTAATCTTTTGATTGAAATTGTGCGGATTGATTGTTAGTATTGTTTTGAACTCGAAATTGTTAAGATTTTCTTGCATCATTGACATTGAGAGATGATTACTACTATTAGTTTTGATTCGTGCTAGGGTTTGTTCATTGTTCTTGATTTATAAAACATACAATTGTCTTTAATTCATATTGTGAAGGTTTTCTTGCACCATTTGCATATGTTAGATGATTGTTGATGTCTACGATTAGGTTTTCAATTTACAAACTCAAGAAATCATTGGTGTTCATAAAATAATCAAACCGTTCATGTTAAATAACTCTAGATACTTATTAATCCGAAACCCGGGTGTGATTTGTTTTCTCATATATTATTTTTAACTAATCAATTAAGTTTTGCAATCATAGTCAACGAACCGTTCTCGTAGTTAATAACAAATTGTCGGTTCAACCCGATATCTTTTCAACTAAATAAGCATTCAATTTAAACCATTTGCAAGCTTCATAAAAGTGACAATCGTTAACAATCAATCAAGTCCATACGCAAACCACATACTCTTCGTGGTTCGACCCCTTACTACCACTAACTATTTGTTAAGGGTAATTCGGGCTTATAAATATTATCTTTGACCGGAGCGCGACACTCCGATCAAATTTTGGCGCCGCTGCCGGGGAGTGCGTGCGCTTTGTGTTTGGATATTGTTTGAATTTGTGTGATTAACTGTTTAAATTGTTTAGCTTTCTTTTTGCACTTTGTTTTTTTTTTTCCTTGTTACGCGGGGTGTGTTACTTGTGCAGATTACAGGTAGTGCATGCATACGCGGAACTCCGGGAGGACTTCACCTTTAGTCTACGAACCGGAAATCGAACGAGTTGCAAGAAGAAACCTAGCAAGCCGGTTAGAAGCAACACTTGCTCCTAATCAAACCAACCAAACACCACAACATACACCATCCATTGAAACTGGTTCAATGGCAAACCAAAACTCCAATCACCCAAACCTTAACCAAAACCAATTCCAATCCCGAGGAACCTTTTATCCCGCTCAAAATGTTCAACCCATGCCTCAAGAGCAACCGGGTGGTAACAACAACAATGGACCACCTACACCACCTTTCCAAAACCAAAATCCCAACAACAATCAAAGAACACCTCAACAACCAAATCTTCATAGACACAACTCCCTACCCATTAACCTAGATGACCGGAATGTCAATTCCGACCGACGGGGAAATCGTGATCGCGGCAATCCCGCAAATGAAGACCCATTCTTCAACATCGATGACTTGAGGAATGCAATCCCCGATGATGAACCGTATAGTGTTCCCGGTTATCAATCGCCGGAACATGTGAGTGTTCATACGGAAAATTCGGATGACGGGGGATATTATGATGATAGGGCTAACGATGACGAAGATTGGGGCTACGTGAATAGGGGAAACGTCTACAACGCAAGAAGATATGATGATGAGGAATTTGGCTATCAAAATGCCAATTACGTTGGGGATGACGTATACGGTTACGGAGGTGGAAGAAATGATGGTTATGGGAACAACCGTCAACCACGAAACAATGACCAACGGAACCGGAATGATGGGTTTTATAATAACAACAACAATGCAAACCCTAACCGGATTCCTCGTTTCGTGGGAGGTGGTAACCCAAGGGATAATCGAAGAGATGATCGAAGAGGTGAAAGACGGGATAATAGAAGACCGGTTGATCAAGAAGTTAATGGTCCACATCGATCATTCACTCCCCGTGGAGGTCGTTGACGACGATGTGGACCATTAATGAAAGATACTTTTAACAATTTGTGAATGGATGGATGCACGTGATGTTGTCCCATGTGCATAGTTATTGTTTTCATTTGTAAAGTAGCAACGTCCAGGAGAAAGGTGGACATCTCAGACGCTGGTCTTCATCTAATTGGTTAGTGCTTACTGCTCAGCAACGTCCATGGAACAGGTTGTGCGTCCCAAACGTTGGACTTAATCAAGATACTTCACAGCTACTGTTCACCAGCGTCTAGGGGACAGACTCAACGTCTTGGACGCTGACTTTTGAAACCAGCCCAACCCGGTTTGGAACCCAGCCAAAACCCGACCCGCTCCGGTTCGTTACACCATTGTGAATCAGATCCGACCCGTTTGCAACATAATTAAGTCTAATAATTTAATTCTTCAAACAAAATCTCAACCAAAATCATTAAAAACGTTATTCTCTTTCATCTTTCTTCATCTTCTTCCCTAAAACCCTCAAGAACCCTAACCCTTCAAACACTCATAACTCACTCAATTTTCCACCAAATCAAGTAATTTTTGAGTCTAACCTTATTAATTTTTTCGAGGAGATCACATTCTACCGATTATTTTCTCAAAATTCAAGACGGTATTCGTCACATTTGGTCCGAAAATTTGGGGTTTCTTGCTAGAGTTCAAGTTTAAAGATTTTTTCTTGTCTAGACCTTGTTAATTCATCATCTAAGGTATGCTTTCAACCTCTTTTGCTACATTATTACAGATTATGTTACCATTCACTAGATTTTGAACTTGAATGTTTGAATATGTGTGGATTTTGATATATGATGAGTTAAATTAGCATTATTTGATGGGTTTATTGCATATTGATATGAATTTTAGACATGACTTGAAAAAGGATGGGGATATTTGTGGGTAAGCACCATTATGTTAATGTGGGATGAGATGAGTTATATGTTGAGATACTTTGCACAATTGAAAAATTGGTTTTGCTAGTGAATTGTTATTGGTATGAAAAGTGAGAGCGTTGAATGAATAAGTGGGCATAGAAATTGTGTTGTGGGATCAAGATAGCAAAGTTGTGATTATGTTATCATCTAAGTTATTGTTAAAACTCGTTTTGCATTAGTTAAGTGAAATTGACACCTTTAAGTAGGTATAAATTCATTTTCCAAAGGCTAATTGTAATATGGGTATTTGTGAAACACAAGATGAGTTAGTGTGAAACAAGTGTGGGGATGGTTATGAAAGATTATATGAATGGTAATTGTTAAAATCCACACTTGTGATTGTTTATTGATATGATTCTCATTTGGGATAAAATTATGGTAATTCAAGGGAGTGATTACACTTGTAAGCAATTGTGGGGGAAAGAATTAAATCATTTTGGGATTATTTTGATTATCCACATTTGTAACTTTGAATTGTATCATTGTAGGAACATCATGAGAATCACAGGTTCAAAGAAAGGAAAGGATAAAGCATCATCTTCCTCGCCTCCGGCTAGTAAAAGACAAAAAAAAGGGTACTCAAATAACCGAATCTGAAACGGTACAAGTTCCCGAACCGAAGTGGACGAGGAAGAACTGGTTGTGTGATTTAAAAGGGGTGTGTCAACAAGATTTATATCACAAGAAGCTGAAGGAAAAAGTATCAAATTTAGATAATGTGTTGGTGGTTGAGAAAGCTATTAAAGTTGAAGATTTTAGACCGTTGAAGGTGGAAGAGTGTTTTGAAAGGCTCGGTTGGGAGGCATGTTTGGTTTATAGGGATGAAACAGGGGATAACAATATCCCAAGAGACGCCATTTTGCAATGGATGGCCACTTTAGAAAAGGATGAGGGGGATAATCCTCCACGTACAACAACTCTTAAGGGGAAGGTTGGAAGGAAGACAATGGAGATGTCATTTGATACCATTCGACAGGTGGCTAATTTTGATACAAAGGAGGAAGATACGTACTATTACCCACCCGATAGGGAAATCTACAAGCAGAATCAGGGTGAGGAGATTGACCAGAATATGAAGGATTTGTTGTTTCGATCGGGGACAACGGAGTGGGTTAGGCGAGAGATGAATATTCTCCCCAAATTATGTGCGGTTATCGCTGGGCATAATGTGATACCCCGCCTAGGAGATAAAGGGAAAGTGAGATTGTATGAGTTAAGGGTTTTATGTGCATTGGTGGCGGGAACTGAGATGCTTTCTTTAAGGCACCTGATTATGAGCAATGTTTGGGAAAGCAGAAATAGTTATGACAGGTGTTTCATCCCTCACTGCCGATTAATCACACATTTGATGAGGGTTCAAGGATGTCTTAGTAACAATATTTATCATGTACACAAAACTCATCGATTCTTATCCTTGAACGGCTTAGATAAGAAGGATTGGAGATACACCCTTACTGATACACATCATGTTTTGAAGGATAGGGTAACGGGGCAAAGTTTAAAGGGTCGAAGAGACGATGTGCCACCGGTTGATGAGATAGAAGAAGAGATGGTGGATGTAGAAGAGGAAGAGAGTGAAGAAAGTGATGGTGATGAGATTGATAGGAAGACGGGACAGTATAAGAAAGAGATTGAGGTGTTGGTAGTGAAGAGGAGGCCACGCGAATACAACAGCTGGGAAAGACATGTACAGATGATGTGGGATAGAGATACCCGACATCAAGAGTCACAGAGGAGAATGATGAAGGATTTGATAGAGAGACAGGATCAGCATGCACTTGCTCAGGCTTGGATGATTCAAGAAGAGTTCAATGCCCGCCATATAGATGCAGAACAGAGAAGGAAATATGAAGAATGGTATGCTGGCAGAACATTTGTACCCAACCCAGGACCAGTCCCATGGGAACAGCTTCCTCCTTATCAAGGAGGCAAAGCCCCATACCCCGTTCCTAAAACACATTCATCTAGATGGATACCTTTGCAGCAACCTGGGCATTCAACTAACCTGGTTGATCCGGAAGGCACACTCAAGGAGGTCAAAGCTATGATGCGAGAGTACTTTGGGGATGAGGTGCCACTTCCACCATATGATCGTCAGTATGGCCCTGATGACTACCAGCCGGGTGGTCCGTCAGGCACTCTCTGATCATACCTGCGCGTTGATCAGGTCCATGTGCTTGTTCTCTCATCTTTTATTTTTGCATGGTCTGATACTATATGTGTGGTTGCGAACTATTTGTACTTTGTTTTGCTTATTTTATTTGTTTTGGTGTGTTTCATCTTTGGTGGTATTAAAAACTGTGTTGGGAATGTTAATTTTTGTGTTGGTTAATGGGTGTTGGGGGTGAATCTTGGAATAGAAATGGCGCTTTAATGGTTAAAATCCTTATTCTCACATACATTGGGGACAATGTATCCTAAGTGTGGGGATGGGGGAAATTTTGTTGATAATTTTTGAAAAAATGGAAAATTTTGGAAATGCCGCCCTTAAGTAACTCAATAAAAAACTTGAAAACCAACGAGCACTATTAACTGTTTACCTTCCAGAGCATAGATGTTGGTCTTTAGTCATGGTCATAAACTCTTTAAGTTCCTTGATAAAGTCTTTTCAGTGAGAGTTTTTGAGAAAAATTTATAGAATTGCCTAGCTAGGAATAACAAGTTGTAAAGTAACACATGTGTCACATCGGTAACCCAATCCTTTTTGTTTGTGAGATCTTGAGCCTTTTCTTGAATATTTATACATATTTGCTTATTTGCATTTATTGATTGTTTGAGAGTAGGCCTATACATTGCTTTGTTTGAGAACTTGACTGATTTGATGCATGCCGAAACCACGAACTGAATGCTTGCACATAGATGATAAAGGCTTTTAGGACATCCTTCCACCTTACCAAAAAAAAAAAAAAAAAAAAAACCCACCTTAGTAGCCATTTCTGAACTATCTATCTATCTATCTATTTGCTAAACCCATTCGTCATCATATCGCCCAAACCCACAATCCATGTATGTTATCCATGTTCACAAAAAAAAAAAAAAAAAAAAAAAAAAAAAAAAAAAACGGTTGTGAAAAGCAATAAAGTTATGGGTCATAGTTACCCATTTATAGTCATTTGTAGAAATAAATAAGGATATGTAGCTGGATTCGTGTTTCTTACCTTAAACCACCATTCTTCCATATCATTAGCCATAACCCAAAACTCAAAACCCATAAAGGCCTTTTGAATATGTGCATCATTCGTGTTAGTTGGTGAAAGTGTGATTGTTTGTCAAGCATATTAAAACAAGCTTTGTATTTTGGGCATAGAGTGAATAAATACTAGTGCACACTTACTAGTTTTCCTTTGATTTCAAGCCGAGAGGAGAGAACAATTGTGAGGGGTGTGAACACTTGTGAAACTTGAAGATTAGTTAAACTTAGTTAGGCAATTGCTTTGTTTATTAAATGTTGCATCATTTTACTCACTGAAATAGAAATCTATTGATAGGCGTAAGTCTTGTGAGTTAGGGTATGACTATTGACCATGTCTGAGAACTAGTAAGGGAATGGGAAATGCGTTGCTTTTAATGGTTGGACGGTCATGAATGAGTTTGCTTGGGGGCAAGCAAATGATAAGTGTGGGGATGTGATGGGTTGGTAAATTTCCAAAGCTTAACATGTTTAATTTTACTGATTTGTGTGAAATTGAGTTTTAGAATACACTACTTTGAGATGGTTTGTATTTTGCAGGCCTTGACATGTTTAAGGTGTATTTTGGAAGCTTAATGGAGCTTGGGAATGAAGTTAGGAAGAACGGGAGCGAAAAACGGAGCTAAACGGCGAAAACCGGACAAAGACTTCAGAGACCGGCGTCCCAGACGCCCAGACCAGCGTCCCAGACGCCCAGACCAGCGTCCCAGACGCTGGTCCCAGCGTGAAATTGGGGAAACTTTTCTTTTGATGAATTTTGAACCCATTTTCGAGGGGAAGTTACACACACTCGATTCCAGACCTCCATAGACGATTTTGAAAGATTTTTGAAGGTTCCATTTGATCCATTATCATATTCCATCAAGTTTTGAAGATTAATCATCAACTATGAGTGGCTAATCTCTTCAAGATCATCCCCGGGTGAAAGGTTGTGAGTTTTCTAGGGTTTGTTTTTTTCATGCTTTGGTTTGATATAAACATTTTGTAATCTTTTGATTGAAATTGTGCGGATTGATTGTTAGTATTGTTTTGAACTCGAAATTGTTAAGATTTTCTTGCATCATTGACATTGAGAGATGATTACTACTATTAGTTTTGATTCGTGCTAGGGTTTGTTCATTGTTCTTGATTTATAAAACATACAATTGTCTTTAATTCATATTGTGAAGGTTTTCTTGCACCATTTGCATATGTTAGATGATTGTTGATGTCTACGATTAGGTTTTCAATTTACAAACTCAAGAAATCATTGGTGTTCATAAAATAATCAAACCGTTCATGTTAAATAACTCTAGATACTTATTAATCCGAAACCCGGGTGTGATTTGTTTTCTCATATATTATTTTTAACTAATCAATTAAGTTTTGCAATCATAGTCAACGAACCGTTCTCGTAGTTAATAACAAATTGTCGGTTCAACCCGATATCTTTTCAACTAAATAAACATTCAATTTAAACCATTTGCAAGCTTCATAAAAGTGACAATCGTTAACAATCAATCAAGTCCATACGCAAACCACATACTCTTCGTGGTTCGACCCCTTACTACCACTAACTATTTGTTAAGGGTAATTCGGGCTTATAAATATTATCTTTGACCGGAGCGCGACACTCCGATCAAAGTCTTAATAGGATATTTGCGAGTAGATATTTTCATAATATTTGGATAAGACATTTGAAATACTTGCACTAAGTTTGGAACATTGAAATTCAAACTAAGCAATGCATAATAAGAATTGAAAAACAACAATGAATAAGTCAAAAGAAGGTTATATTATTAACATAGCAAAAGTTGTGCTTTTGGCTTCATCTCAAACTGGGATCCATCCACCAAAAGCACAATTAGTTTCTAACCATATTTACTTAGCAGTTGAAGGCTTCATCTCAAACCAAGACCCATCCACCTCCAACTGTTATATTGTTTAAAACAAACCATACTAATTGATGACCAAGGGTTTCATCCTGAAACTCAGGATCCATCCACCTTTGGCCATCATATTGTTTTAAGTGCAGGAAATGTAAATTGTTCGAGTGCAGGAAAAGTAAATTGTTTAGGGATTACAAACCACAACCATCAAACTTAAAAATTGGGCTCCAGCCTAGGCATAAATATCCATCATCGCCCACTTCGCTGCTTTTAAGGGGCAGCACCCTCTTCAATCATCGCTTCATCGGCATCCGCTCCAGCATCACCACCAGCATCATTCCCAGCATCCACGTTGGCATCAACCACATTCTCGGTCACCTTAGCAGGTTCCCCAGCAACAGGTTTCATAGGATGCTCCATGGGATTACCACCAAGATCCCTCACCTCCCAAGCCTCAACATTCCACGAGGGGCATTCGAATCCCAAGGCCTTAGCCTCATAGGCCATTTTCAATCTAGCCTGAAGGAGGGAGATAACCACAGAGTTCTTGAGGCCTTCCCAATATGTAGCCATATCCTGCTCGTGTTGGACCTGGGCAGCATCAGATTTGGCTTGAGCCTCATGGGTGATCTTCTTGATGGCAGCTTGGTGCTCTTGGGTCATTGCTTTGTACTTGGCTTCATAATGCTCCGACTTGGCAGTGGAAATTGCTGCTTGGTCCACGATAGTGGTTTCAGCCTTCTTCAATTTAACCTCTAACATCTTGTTTAGCCCGCATGAATCCTCGTAGAGGAACACCAGCCGCTCAAGGCCCTGTAATCAGGTAAATAGATGTCAGTATGTATACTCAAAATATATGTTCAGCATATATGTGCAGGATATAAGTTAAAGGTACCTACCTGGTTGAGGAAGCCAGTCATGAACTTGCTGGACTCTAAGAATCCATGATTCTCAAAAGGGAAGACATCAGAGGCAGCAGGGGAGTCTGGTTCCTTCCTTTTACGAGAACTAGAGCCGCGTGGCTTTGAAGCAGTGGAAGGCTTGGGGACAGCGGCAGACTTGGAACTGGTGGGCTTCGACGTGACTGCTGGTTTGGGGTTAACTTCTTGCTTAACTTGCACAGGGCCAGAGTAACTATCCAACTCCTCAAGTTGAAAGCCCTCGATATTGATGACTGGCACTACACAAAAGGGAGAAACGCTTAACTTTTGAATACATATAAATTATAATTGATTTAATGTGTATAAATGTACTCACTAGAGATTTCGGAACTTGATCTTTGACTTGAACTAGCGAAGGATAGGGAAAAGGTTCTTTCACTCTCCGGAAGCCGGTAGATATCTTTAATCCTTTGCTCTGATTCTGTAGACGGAGGGGCTAGCTCTTTGAAGTTTGCTGCACAGGAAATAAAAATGTCAAGTTTAGGATATAGTTTTAGGATAACCTTGGGGATATTCCTAAAACCCTAAATCCTACCAGAGGTCAACCACTTCACCGGAAGGTCAAAACCCTTAGTGATGGAATCCCTTTTTACAAAAAAGAACTGTCGTTGCCATTTATCCTCGTTCTTTGTGGCCTTGAGGATAAGGGGGTTTTTGGAAGTTAAGAAAAGAAGAAAGCGGTTGTTGCCGTGAGAACGAAGACGGTATGCGACAGGAAGATCCTCAATGCAAAGATCAGGGGAATGACGAGACCTGATCTGATCCAAGGTAACAAGCACGCGCCAGACCATCGGCATGGTTTGGGCATAGCTAAGGCTAGTAAGTTCAAAAAAGCGGGAGATAAACGCCGGGAAAGGATATCGGAGCCCTATGGAAAAAGGGTAAGCTAGAAAGCACACCCACTCATTGGAAGAAGCATCTGATCGGACCTCTCGGTCGAACGGACATATGATTGCGTCAGCCGGGAAAGCACCGGAGGCTCGAAGGGCGGCGATGTTGGCATTACCAAACGAGTAGACCTCTTTTTCCGGCTCTTTGAGAAGACGTTGGTCTTCAAAGGTAGGAACCGAGTCTGCTGTTTAGGATCTTGTTCGGCTGGCCATGGGGGATCTTAGCAGAGAAAAACATAAAAGAAAAGGAAGAGAGAAAGTACCTGGGATTTCTAGGTAGAATGGATGTATATCAACAAGGAAGTGAGAAGATATAGTGGCCTCACAGATAGCCATCGAGTATTTATCGCGTGGGAAGTTGCACACTGTCACTTCAAGAGTCCAATCATATTAATTACCTCGATCCGGGTGATAAGCTCTAAAATATATCCGTTTGAATTCAGAATTCCAACAGATATATTTTGGGGACAATTGTTATGGGCGGTTTTCTGAACATATATCCTGAATAATATTCTGACTCTATTGCTTTTGATTATGATCAGGATATCGGATCAGGATATTGGTAACATCCTGATGCGGTATCCTGACGATAACTAATTAGTTCACGTGCAGGTTAACGAGGCAAGTTTATAACGTTCGAATGAACTAGGTCTCCCGAAGACTCGGACTAATCAGTTGAAAAGGGGACGTTGAAGCCGGAAGAAGTGGTCTACAACGTTCAACAAGGGAATATTCGCAGCATCCCGGTTTTATAGGATAGTTTGTTATTTTCATTTTACTATAAAAGGGAATGATCGGATCAAATAAGCACACACAATCTCTCGAACTCTCTTTCTCTCTAGCTGCAAACACTCACAACACACTTACACTTGTATTCAAATCGCTTTGTAACACTTAGTCGATCCGCATCATATCCTGCACTGTATCCAGACATTTGAAGTAATAAGAAGAACAAGGCAGCTGCGATTGTCAACTCCCGAGGTTTTGTGCCAGCGATCTAGATTGATTAAGGGCTTTCCTCGTACATCCCGTGTCACCCTTTACATTTTCGCTCATTGTTTGATTATAGATACAGCTCGATATCTTGAGCCGTATCTTGAAAACTGTTTTTGTAAACAACCAAACTAGCATATTTTTTATACACATTCTTAGCACACTACCTCACTTATCTAATTTGATCACTTAATTGCTTCGGTAATTTTTTACCAAAACAGCTATGACTCCTATAGATTGTTGAATCCCCAATTATGTCGAATAATGGGCCAGAATCTTTACACTTGCTAGATCTCACTGGGACTCACATGAACCACAAATTATTATTATGTGTGCACCCGTAATGATAATGTGATTTGCATGTTCATCTCAGTTCCCCCTAACTCGCGTCAAAAGATCCTCAGGTTCTAGTGTTAAAAACTAGGGTGTTGTCGAAACAATAAGGGTCACTAAGGTCTAGAGATGATATAATATTGTATATGCAACATTATTCAATGCAATGCGTATGTGTATGCTAGGTGTAGAATGTATATGATAATAAAAGATGAACCTTGCAATCTAGAGCGTAGTGTCATGGTTGCTTTCGGAACTGATTCTGTTATAGTTTGGTTGTACAAAAATGTTTTAAGACCTAGTTCATTATAACCGGTGGCTCTGATACCAAACTATCAAACCCCCAAAAATACCATGTGCGGATCTCACCACGAGGCGTGTGACGTACCAGGGTCTAGCCACTAATCATATCGAACTAATAGTAAATAATAATGTCCAACATGAAAGTGCATTCCAATTATAAAAGTTTCAACATTTTTTACGTTCAGCGGAAGCAATTGAAATTTGTTCTAAGCATTTGAAACCAAATTGTTTTATAAAGCATAATATAACATTGAACAGTTCACTAAGCAACATGACCCATGACATCCTTAGTTCCTCTGATTGCAAGTCCCGATCCATGGATGTATCTAACGACCTACAAGCATGCGGAAAAGTGTGTCAACATAAAGTTTCCGAGTTCATAGTTTTGTTTTACGTAAATCAAGTAAGTGTTTAGTTTAAAAATATGTTACGAATAATAAACTCGATACCGATTGACTGTTCTGTTTTTGGTGCGCTCATCAATGTCTATCTATCATCATTAATCAAAGTGTTTAAGGTCATTAGTTCACGCCCGGCTCCCAGCACGGTGTGAGGTTTGTCAGGCCGAATAGCGCTATCAACTAATACCCTGTTGCCTCCCAGGCAACTAGCTCGGTATGTAAGTAGGGACTTTCGTGATAGAGTTGAGTCTATTAACTAACATTGAAATTAAATCAATACATTTAAAAGTATTCCTCCTAGGAATATTAGTTTGTTTGTCCCCTCGGGACGCATGCTTGTGAAAGAGTAGGGAACTCACCTTAGTTTTCTCGGTTTATGTTTACGTACTTCTAGCATTAGATAAATGTTAGGCCCGTTACACCCGACCTAATGTACAATAAATGTAAGTACGTATGTGTATAGGGTCACGAAATACCCTAAGTGTCCAAACAACTCAATGTTTTAGTGATCAGGTTAATATGTTTATCATACAGTACTGCACAGTAGCCAGGATTTCTTTTTGCAAATAAACTCTATCAATTAAATCCTTACAAAATAAACTCTTTCAATAGATCACATAAATCCTTACTATATCAACTCTTCCAATCAGATAAGTCCTTACAATATCACATAAGTCCTTACAAGGTAAATTCGGACTCCATATAAATCAACAAGTGCGGACATATCATCATACACATATACGGACCCTCTATCATCATATATTCAGAAATATGCCATGGAATTTGGACCTATATGTATTTTTATAAAGCATCAGGATTTATTGTAACAAGCACCCATATATTTGGACCTTTAGAAATAAGTCCTGAATCCCCCTTTTTGTTCTCTCTAAGTTCGGACACACTGTTTATATATCTTTTCTTATAAATGGCCGGCCCACTAAGTGGTACAAGCTCGAACCCCAACTGAATTAGATACTCGAAAACTTCCTTTATAAAGCCTGAACATCCATTTAACCCGGCCCATCTTTAAGTCTGGACCCTTGTTTGTTAATTAACTCGGATAGTCAGGTTATGTTCATGAAACTCTGACTCCAACAAATCATTTATTCGGACTAATAACTTGTTATAAAGTCGGACCCTATCCAAATACAGTGTGTAAACCTTGACTACCACTTTAAAAAAACCGGCCCCATGTTTATAATTTAAACAAACCCTGACCAAGTGATAAGCTCAGACCCAATGTGTACATTAGTTCTTAAGGGCTTATGAATTCAGTTCGGACTCTATAAACAAACTCGGACCAGTTATCAAGTTCGAACTTTGTGACTTCACAAAGTCTGACAACTATTCCCTGGAACAACCAATACAAAAAACACAGTTTTCAACAGAACAGTGTACGATCAGAACCCTAATTTCAACAGTGTAATCAATCACATCAGCAATTTTATCATAACAAGAGCATTTATAAGCACTAGCACAACCAGAATCCTACTGACGTAGTTAGCAGCCGACTTAGACCTAGCCCGCACAAGTAACCAGCCCACAATATCCTCCCATCTTGGATCAACACAAGACATTCCCGCCTTTTGTCTAACCATATGGCAGATTTGCGAAGAGAACTTGCATTCAAAAAACAAATGTCTTTGAGAATCATTATCCGCGTAACATAATAAGCAGCACATCATGTTCATATTCTTCCATTGTGAGATATCCCACTGTAAAATTACGTCTTGGGTTAGCAATTTTCTTTTCATAATCAACCACATCAGGAACACATGCCTTGGAATACATTGGGAGAACCAGACTACTTTGCTCCATTCTACTTCCGGCTCGCTGTACCGCACCGAGTGCCAAACACACGACGCCGATAACTCATTAAGATCATCTTCATCCCTCCATAGAACGCTATCCCTCTTGTTTGGATTAATATGCACTTGATCCAATTGAACAAGTACTGGAAAAAGATCCCTCCAAGCGGTAGGCCACTTCCAGACGCCATTCAGCTGAATATCCGCAACCGAAGCCTCCAACCTAAACCCTACATTCGTGATAATTCTGGGAGACAAAAAATCACCCAGCGGCCCGAAATCACACCAGACATCATACCAGGCTAAAGTAGTTCTCCCATCTCCTAGTTTAGTCCAAATATGGTTTCTCATCAACGGGTGCAATTGGTGAAGTTTCTGTCAGCTCCAGCAACAGTTCGTAGGGGCTTGCACATCCAAAAACTTTGGCCTTTTAACCTGTAAGCTTGAACCCAATCGACCCATAGAGAGTTACGTTTAGTGATGATACTCCAAATGTGGGTCGCCATGAGAGCTTTATTTACATCTCCAATTCGCCTAATACCCAAACCGCCTTCATACTTCGTAATACATATAGAATTCCAAGAAACCTTAGCCTTTCCTTTATGAAACGTGCTATCTTGAGACCATAAAAAATTCCGCATTCTAGCTTCCAAATCATGAATCACCCGGGCCGGCAAGATAAATACAGAAGACCAATAAATAAGCATTGGCGATAGGACAACAATAATCAGCTGCAACCTCCTTGCAAAAGATAGAAGCTTGTTCCTCCAGTTCATAATACAATGCTCCAATTTTGTCCACTAGAACACTACAGTCTTTATACACGAGTCTGGAGGAAATAAGAGGAACCCCCAAATATCTCATAGGCAATGAGCCTTCCACAAACGGCATAAACTTTAGAATAGCATTTTTAACATGACTGGGAACATTACAATAGAATACCGTACTCTTCTGAATGCTAGGAGCCAATCCCGACATCTTAGTAAACTTAGAAAGGGATGACATTATACATTTATCCGAATCAACATCACCTCTAGCAAAAAGGAATAGATCAAAGTAGACTCATTCGTGTTAGTCATACGTTCGAGAATTATCTTGTGTGTGTTCCGGTAATTCCCCGAATTACCATAGTAGACTCATTTAACTAACCCTAATTAAATGCATTGCTATGAATGTATGTCTAAATTAACTATGGTTAAGTTAAAGTAGTAACCTGAAATTGCGGGTTGTCACAATTCATACGAAGAAACATGATTCACATCATTAGTTTGAACTTGAAACCTAATGTTGATTCAAGTACAACATGTTTTCAAGATAGAAAGGGAAAAACTACAACAACTATAACTGGAAAATGGGACGAAAGCGTGAATTTTGTTAATAAAGATTGTTTTGAAAAAGGAAAACGTGACCCGTTTCAGATGTTTGTGGAGAAAAGGAACACCTCCAAAGCTCCTGATGTGCGTAAGTGTGTATAGTTTTTAATGTATAATTTAAGCCCTTTTACACTTTTTAGCAAAGTTTTAAATTTATAAAACACGATATTTACTAACACTAAACACACATATAGGCAAGTGCACCCATCGTGAGCGTAGTATAGTGTTGGTAAGATACCAAGGTCGTCCAAGGACACAAGAGCTTTTAATACCGATTTATCCTCAACGTCTAATCAAACCAAAATTTAGAAAAAGGTTTTTAAACAAGAAAAATAAAACTAACTAAAGTGCTGAAAAATAAAATAAAATAAAAACAAATAGACAAGATGAATCACTTGGATCCGACTCATGTGTAGTGTAACCTTTGATTATTTCCGCAACTTTGCACTTTTTAAGAGATTATCTTAGTTATTGTAGTAGGCCCCTCTTTTGAATGTGACGTTACCCTAAACCCAGTAGTTTGAGTCAGCAAGGATACAATCCTAAAGCGTCGGATTATTGAAAGACAATTAATTAAGTTATTAATACATAATATGGTAGGCCCCTCTTTTGAAGGTGACGTTACCCTCGGCTAAGTAGTCTGAGTCAGCAGGGATACAGTCCTAAGTAGCCCGGTTAAAGTTTTAATAGTAGCTTACATATGAGGGGATCAAAGAGTTTGGACCCCCGCCATCCAATACCGGTGGGTATTGAAGGAGGTCCTACTAAATTTGACCCAGGTCCTTGCAGGATCTATACACTGAACAAGGCAAGACTCTTACCAAACCGTTCCCTTAACCCCCGACCAGGTAGCCAACATACCTCCATATAGACCGTGGAGATATGAATGGTGAAAATCTTTTATTTTATATAGACAGTAAAATAATGCCAAGACACCACGGACTAACGATAAGGAAGAATCACCTTCAACATAAGAAACTAGTTATTAAAGTCATTAATACATAACCAAATAAAAAGTGTGAAAAGATTAAAAATAAAAAGTATTACACTAGACACTTGTCTTCACCAAGTGATGTAAGAGACTTAGGCAAACATGGCCTTTGATTGTCAAGAACTCTTACGATCAATCTTGGATCCCGAGATGACTAACACACTCTATGATGGATGATGGATGATGGTGGTGGATGATGGTGTTGTGGTGGTGGTGGAGTGTGGGTGAAGTGTGAGAGAGGTGGTGTGCCAAGGGATGGTTTGCAAATGAGCCAAGCACCCCTATTTATAGCCTGAACAGACGCTCGGGCACGGCCCCATGTCCATTGGGCACGGCCCCGTGTCCATCCTCCTTCCCTTTCTTCATTAATTGCAGTTTGTCTGCATTAGTGACCATGCCCCCGTGTCCGCTGGGCACGACCCCGTGTGCTGAAGCGTATCTGTACTATCAAGATTTCCCCAGATTCTGCAAATCTTAGAGTTGACCACGGCCCCGTGTCCGGTGGGCACGCCCCCGTGGTGGGTGATAGAAGCTTCTACAGCTTTGTCTTTTCTGCAGACACTTGGGCAGGCCCCCGTGCTCACTGAGCACGGGGCGTGTTCAGCCTTCTGTTCTCTTGTTTTTGCTTGGGAAGATGTTGTCGGGGGGTCGGGCATGCCACATTTGTTCCTTTTCTTGAATTTATGTTAGATTTAGCTGCCTTTTTGCTTCATTTGTTCATTTGAGCTCATTTAATCCTGAAAATACAAAAGGAAGACAAAAACATACTTTTTCCAACATTAGTACTAAAAAGGGGTTAGTTTTATGCCGCATTTGATGTAATTTATATGTTGCATTTTGCACACATCAAATACCCCCACACTTGAATCTTTGCTTGTCCTCAAGAAAAACTCTTTATTTTGTGGCTTACACTCCCAAATGGACTGGGTAGAAGAGAAGGTTTTGGGCTTATCATAGAGTGTCAGGATTTCCAAGATTCTTTATTAAGTTTTATTTTTATTTATTTACAATCCAATTCGTCATGATTTATTTAAAACGTTACATAAGATAAATTACTTATTAGGGCATAACATGCCTTTTTAAAATTCCATTTATATACAAGTTCACATACCTCACGGGGGATCACTCATCACTCAGCCGAAGATGTATTTTAGTGAATCACTCGAGAGCGGCATGGAACTTACTCCTTCCATAGGCTTGCCAAGCAATCAATCTTCCTCCTTTTTAACTATACACCTTTGTAAATATCAAGAGGACTTTTGGGTGTAGGGTTAGGCTTGGGTTAAAGGTAAGTGGTTGGGTTAGTGGTTAGTAAAAGGGCGAAAGGCGTAAAAAGCGTCGGTTTTCGTAAGACTTTTTTTTGTAATTTTTTTTATTTTGATGAAGCTATTATTCAAACAAAGTTATTTTTGATAAACTTGTTTGTTTATTTCTTTTTGCTTCATCATCATAGTAATTTTTTTTTTTGAAAGTCATAAGAAAAACCGAGCTTGTTACTAAAACAAAGGGTTAAAAATAAAAAGGTTTTGGTGGGTAAAAAGGGTGTTTGTTTTTGGGTTAAGAAATGAAAAGGTTTAGGCTCAAAGGGGTTAACTAGGGGGATTTTGGGTAGGTGGTAAAAAAAAGAAAAATAATGGTGTAGAAATAAAAGAGGTTAGTCCTAATGCCTCCGTCATTTACTTACTCGGGTTTAAGTTGGTAATGACCGGGAATGTATCGTCGTGGCGAGTTCTAGAGTCGTAAGAACTAAGCGACTATTCAGACAAGAAACGAAAAATGAGCATTTAGTTTAAAGATATGTATTGTATGCTCAATAAAGGCTCAAAACTCACTTTTTATGGGAATGGGTTTTTATGTGATCAAGTATATGTAATCAAATTTTAACTAAGTTTGTCATGCCGTTTCATAATTTTCTTATGTTGGTTCTTTTTATCACGACGCTATCGGTTGTAAATTCGTAAAAATATAACCTTTTTAGAACTTGAAATTCCTAAGTTAAACCTAGACAAGTAAAAAAAAGAAAATTTTTTGAAAAAAATTTGGGGTGATTAGCGGTTCCAATAGAGTTTTGTGTAAGGCTTGTAATTAGGACTTGCAAGATTCAAGGTTTTAGCATCCCCCCCCCCCCCACTTAAATTACACATTGTCCTCAATGTGTCCCAAAAATAAGTTTTTAGGTTGATTGAATGTGTAAAAAGGTGTGAAAAAACAAAAATTTATGTTACTGGGCGTCTGGACACGGCCCCGTGTCGGATGGACACGACCCCGTGGTCAGAGTGCCAGTAACGATAACTTACAGAAGGTGGACACGGGGGCGTGTTGGCTGAGCACGTCCCCGTGTCTGGCAAAAATCTACAGAATTTTAACAAACCGCAGGTCTGGGGCAATGGGCACGGGGGCGTGTCGGCTGGACATGACTCCGTGTAGACAATCTGCAAAGGTGAAAAACAGGTTTCTGGCCTCGGTTTTTCCTGCTTCGGCTTTAGTAGCACTAACGTTTAGTGCTCTAAGCCTCGTATGTACATGTTTAATCAACAAACACTACACCAAACCATAACAAGCATCCTAAATTACCATAGTTCAAAACATCCACATCATAAAGTTAAAAAGAAAGAAAATGCAGAAAATAAAAAGAGTTAAAGGAAATAAATTGTTCAACACATGGCACGCAGGACGGAAATTGTTCAAAAGAAAAGGGGGTTAACCTGTGGGATCATCAACCAGCTGCTCCTACCTCTACTCCTCCCGCCTAGTCCATGTCCTCGTCCTCATCATCACCTCCTCCTCCGTGCCCCGCCATGTACTCCCGGATGTTCCCAATGTCATCCTGAATGTCGGATATGTTTCTCTCAATTGCTCCGACCCGAGTGTACGTGTTGCTCGCCATGTTGTAGGTGTTCCTGGTGCACATGAGGTTTTCCTGCAATAAGTCATGTAAACTCTGGAAGTTAGGAAAACCGCCTCCTTGTGAGGAGGATTGGCTCGGATCACCGTGGGGCTGGTACTGGTACTGAGGAGGTTGTTGAAACTGTGGAACATGAAGGACGAGTGCCTCTTGCGGGTTCCATGCATGCCCCTGGACTTTTTGGAAGCTAACAGTCCCGTCTTCAGCTTCATAAATCAGGTTCATGGAGCGGCAGATGTGTATGTCCACTCTTCCCGACCATGGGCTCTTTTGGAAAGACCTGGGCATGTTCACGAAGTGCTTAAAGAGACGGTATATCCACCCCCCGAAGAAGATAGGGGTTGGTGGAGTAGCAAGCCGTTTCCAATGCATGTTGCGGAGCAGGAGGTATGGAACATCGAGGTGTCTGCGGGTATGAATGCAATGAAGGACCACCAGATCTCTCAACCCTACAACGCCACTGCTGTCATGCCTTTGGCTAAGAGAGTAAGTGAGGACCCGGATGTAACGGTAAAGTGGGTCCCTCAACTTGGTGCCCTTAGTGCTACTCGGGTTGTAGTGCCCTTCTCCTATTTGAGCCCAAGCGGCTTGGCGTTCGTTTTCTGATAGTTCACGTAACCCTCCGGTGTTCTCTTCATTACCCGCATCTTCCTCCGCATACAACCCAACTATCGACCCAAACTGTGCCATCGAAATCGAGCACTTAGTCCCACCACATCGGAACTCTACCCCATCATTATCGAATGGGTCGCATCTTGAATTGAACACGAATGTGCTATAGAATTCCAGATTGTACTCGTGGACTGAGTGAAGTCGAGTGGTTAGGGCGACTCGTAGTGGGCCGGTGACTAGGTTGTTAAATCGGTCAAGTTGGTTCACCATTGGTAAAAGATCCATGCACACTTGTCTTGGGTATTCTTCCGGTATGGTTCGAAGCACATCGTATCTTGCCTTAGCATCCAGTTCATTTGCATTGAACCTTGTGAATTTCTTGGACATCTGAAAGAATACACCAAACAATTAGCACGAAACAATGAACTTTTCGGAGAAAACTAAAAACAGACGGCTGAACACGACCCCATGTTCAGCGGACACGCCCCATGTTGGTCAGGAAATAGCTGGACACGCCCCCGTGCTCAGCGAGCACGACCCCGTGTCCAGACGTTTGTTTACCAAAAATCCCATTTTTCAACCCGGTCTCGAAAACTTGAATATTTTTGGTCCAGTAGGGGCGGTTTTTCGCGAAAATGAAACCCCAAGTGCCGTTTTTCCCAAAACAAACCGTTTACCCCTTCAATTTTATCTTTTTCGGTTCAAAAACAAGGGTTTGGGGTTTTTGTGAGAAATCGGGCAAATCTATGAACAATACAAGTGGATTTACTTCCTATAACATGAATCTAAACTAATGCTAACCGATTTATGCAAAAATTTGAGGTTCGATCCGGATGAAGTTCAAGAACCCTAGATTTTTCCCCAAATTTTTGATGTTTTAACTACATGCAAATGCCTAATCTAACTACTAATAATGGTAGAATCATACCTTGATGTTGTTAGAAGTAGAGGAGACGTCGAAATTCTGCAGAAAAATCGCCTGAACCAGAGCGTTTTCAGGGAAACGGGGCGTGTGGAAATGAAGAAACTGTGTTGAAAAGGGGTTTTATCCCGACAGTTGCGCGGACACGGCCCCGTGCCGAGCAAAAAAATATTTTAAGTGCTCGTGTGAGTGCCCCTTGTTTCCCAAAATCTTGGTTAGAAGACTTACCGATTTGGATGTCAACCCGTTTGTTCGTAACTTACCAGGTATGATGTTGATGCTTTCATTCTTCGACCGTTTGAAGTGAGATTTCTTCCTCTTCATCCTCAATGAATCCTTGATAGAGCTTCAGCCGTTGCCATTGACTTTGAATGGAATGCCATTCCGAGATTTAATTTCTACTGCACCGTGTGGGAAAATATGGGTGATGGAAAAAGGTCCTGACCACCTAGACTTAAATTTACCAGGGAATAGTCGAAGTCGTGAATTAAACAATAGAACTTGATCTCCTACTCGAAATTCATTAAGTTTAATATGTTTGTCATGCAAGTTTTTCATTCTTTCCTTATAAATTTCAGAGTTTGAGTATGCATAATTCCTAAGTTCGTCTAATTCATTTAATTGACAAAATTGATTTTTACCAGCAAATTCTAAATCTAAGTTTACATTTTTAATTGCCCAGTAGGCCTTGTGTGCAATTTCTACTGGCAAATGACAACTTTTTCCATAGACGAGCTTATATGGGGTTGTACCTATTGTTGTTTTATAAGCAGTTTGAAAAGCCCATAAAGTATCATCTAATTTATCGGCCCATTCCTTTTTATTTAACCCTACGGTTTTTTCAAGTATTCGTTTTAAACCTCTATTAGTCACTTCGGCTTGTCCGTTTGTTTGAGGGTGATATGCTGTTGAGACCCTGTGATAGACCCCATATATTGTTAAGATTTTTTCAAGTTGGTGATTACAAAAATGGGTACCTCTATCACGTATTAATGCTTTAGGTGTTCCAAAATGAGAGAATAATTTTTTCAGAAATCTTACCACGACTCGTCCATCATTTGTTGGAAGTGCCTCGGCCTCGGCCCATTTAGACAAGTAATCTACTGCCACAAGTATATATTTGTTTCCTTTTGACGGTGGGAAAGGTCCCATAAAGTCGAGTCCCCACACATCAAAAATTTCACAAACATGAATGCCATTTTGTGGCATTTCGTTTTTGGATAAAATATTACCTGTTCTTTGGCAAGCATCACATGTCTTGACAAGACTTTGGGCATCTTTGTAAATGGTTGGCCAATAAAATCCTGAATCAAATACCTTTCGTGCGGTACTAGCGGTACCATGATGTCCTCCGTATGGACCTTCAGGACAATGGCAGAGAATTCTTCTTGCTTCGCTACCATGTACGCATTGTCGGATGAGTTGGTTGGCACACATGTTGAAAAGATAAGGATCTTCCCAAAAATAATGCTTTACATCAGCAAAGAATTTCTTCCTTTGATGATGTGGCCAACCTTTTGCGACTATACCGCTAGCTAGGTAGTTAGCATAGTCGGCGTACCATGGTTCTTCTCTGTATTCCACCATTTCTAGGGACTTCGTTGGAAATTTTTCATTGATTTTCTCGTCCCTGGTTGCCTCCAAAGCTGGGTCTTCTAAGCGCGAAAGATGATCCACTGCGGTGTTTTATGCTCCTCTTTTGTCTTTGATTTCAATATCAAATTCTTGGAGGAGTAGAATCCACCGAATCAAATGTGGTTTAGCATCCTGTTTCTTGAAGAGATATCGAATGGCTGCATGATCTGTATAGACTATTGTTTTAGAAAGAATAAGATAAGAATGAAATTTACCAAAAGCAAATACCATAGCTAGTAATTCTTTTTCAGTTGTTGTGTAATTTTCTTGTGCATCGTTAAGTGTTTTACTAGCATAATAAATTGGGTGAAAATGCTTTTCTTTTCTTTGTCCCAAGACAGCTCCAACGGCAAAGTCACTTACTTCACACATGATTTCGAAAGGTAATTTCCAATCAGGTGCTATCGTGATAGGTGCATTGACTAGCATTTCCTTTAGGGTTAGAAATGCTTGATTGCAATCCTTGTCAAAGATGAAAGGAGCATCTTTTTCAAGTAGTTTTGTTAGAGGCCTTGAGATTTTAGAAAAGTCTTTGATAAACCGCCTATAAAATCCGGCATGCCCTAGGAAACTTCGGATTGCTCTGACGAAGGATGGGGGTGGTAATCGAGAAATAGTGTCTATTTTGGCTCGATCAACCTCCATTCCTTCGCTTGAGATTTTATGACCGAGCACTATTCCCTCCGTTACCATGAAATGGCATTTTTCCCAGTTAAGGGCGAGGTTAGTTTCCTCACATCGGGATAGCATTCGTTCAAGGTTATCGAGGCATTGGTCGTATGAATCCCCAAAGATAGAAAAGTCGTCCATGAAGACTTCCATTGTCTTTTCTATCATGTCATGGAAGATGGCTACCATGCAACGTTGAAAGGTTGCGGGGGCATTACATAGACCGAATGGCATGCGTCGATAAGCAAAAGTTCCATAGGGACATGTGAAGGTTGTCTTTTCTTGGTCTTCGGGTGCTATCGGGATTTGAAAGTAACCTGAAAAACCATCCAAAAAACAGTAAAATTTATGACCGGATAATCTTTCTAACATTTGATCAATGAAGGGCAAAGGAAAGTGATATTTCCTCGTTGCTTCATTTAATCGTCTATAATCTATACATACCCTCCATCCTGTGACGGTTCTCGTTGGTATTAATTCATTCTTTTAGTTAGTTATTACCGTCATACCTCCTTTCTTTGGAACTACTTGTACGGGACTTACCCAAGGGCTATCGGAGATAGGATAAATAAGTCCAGCGTCAAGTAATTTGATGACTTTGTTTTTAACCACTTCTTGAACATTTGGATTTACTCGACGTTGTGGTTGTATTACCGTTTTATAGTCATCGTTAATTAAAATTTTGTGCGTGCACATGGAAGGACATATGCCTTTAATATCTACAAGCTTCCAAGCGATCGCATTTTTGTGTTTTTTCAATTTCTAAACTACTTAATTTAGACGAAATAATTACAGGTGATTTACCATCTTTGTCTAGAAAAGCATATTCCAAACCTTTCGGAAGTTCTTTGAGCTCAAGAGGTGGGTCTTTAGGAGACTCCTTATTGGGTTGCTCATTTTGATCAAGAACTTTAAAAGTTTGTTCTATGGCGACCTCTTCTTCAACAAAGTGGTCAATCTTTTCACTTGTATCGGGTGGTTCATCTTCATCTTCAATTAGGGGGTCATTATTGTCGAATGGATATTTCATTGACCGCTCAAGATCGACACTCTTTTTAAATGCCCCTAATTGAATAGATAGATTATTGTACTTCCGGTTTTTCAAAGCTTCGTGGGTTTTTACAAAGGGTCGTCCCAATACTAGAGGAGCGTCATCGAGGATGACAAAGTTGGTTGGGATTACCATTTGATTTGTTTGAACCAAGACATCCTCAACCACACCGAGTGGCTTTATTAATTTCCGATTGGATAGAAAAATGGGTATTTGAAGTGGAGAAAAATCACTAATACTTAATTTTTCGAAAATGTAGTTGTGCATTATGTTAACACAAAGATCTTTATTAATTGTGACATTACTAATAAATGAATTTTGAAAAAAACATGGAACCGGTGTAATGTTGATTTCAAATGGGTCTTCTTTTATTAGCGAGGTTTGATCATTACTTAACTTAATGCTTACCGTTTCGTCAATTTTAGTGTTAGTGTTTAACTCTTTTAAAAACTTAGCATGAGTGGGAACTAAACAATGATTTTCAAAAGAAGGTGACAAGAGATTAATTTCTTGAAAATTAGACTCTTCTTGAATTTTAACGTTAACGGACTCACCTTTTTCGTTGTTTAACTCATGTGTTAGTTTTTCACTTATTTGTTCTTCCATTTTTACACTTTCAACTATCTCTTTTTTATTTAATTCTTCTCTTGCGCGGGACTCCTCTTCCCTTGCGCGAGATTCTTTTATATAGCGCTCGATAGTTTTAAGGTGTTCTAATATCCTATCGGTTACGTCGGCGATAGAGTAAGGATCGGGATTTTCAAAGCTTGAATCCGGACGTTCGATCCTTTGTTCCTCTTAATACTCATAGGAAGTAGATGGTTCACACCATTGTTCTTCATTGTAAGTATATGATGGATAAGGGTCGTAATTTTGTTCTTCATAATACTCATATGAGGTGGGTTGTTCACTCCATGGTTCCTCATAATAAGCACATGAAGGTAGTGTCTCATATCTTGGCTCCTCAAAGTATGAGTATGAAGGCTCATACCTTGGTTCATCAAAATATGAGTATGATGGAAAATGTTCATACCTTTGGTCTTCATAGGATGTATATGAAGTTGATGGCTCGTACCTGGGCTCCTCATAGTAGGTGTATGAAGTGGATGGTTGGTATAAGTCACAATATTGAACCGAGTGCGGGTCACCACAATTAGTGCAATAATTTTCCCTATAATCATCCTCCTCATAGGTGTAGTTGTAACCTCCTGAGTATCGATCCATAAGAATCACTCAGCAGACCACAACAAAGTCTCGAGACCAGAAAACAAAAATAAAAACGGAAACAGAGGCTGGACACGGCCCCGTGTTCAGGATCTGTATCTGGGTGTTTTAATTAAAGTTACTGATTTCGTTGAGCACGGGGCGTGTTCAGTGAGCACGGCCCCGTGTTCAGGTTACTGTAAATGCAAATCTAACTAAAATGTAAAAAAAAATGCGCGCGTTTTAAAAAGGTTTTGAAAAACTGATTAGGCCGTTGATTTTAAGCTTTCTTAAAATCCTTGTGTTCCCGGCAACGGCGCCAAAAACTTGATGTGCGTAAGTGTGTATAGTTTTTAATGTATAATTTAAGCCCTTTTACACTTTTTAGCCAAGTTCTAAATTTATAAAACATGATATTTACTAACACTAAACACACATATGTGCAAGTGCACCCATCATGAGCGTAGTATAGTGTTGGTAAGATACCGAGGTCGTCCAAGGATACAAGAGCTTTTAATACCGGTTTATCCTCAACGTCTAATCAAATCAAAAGTTAGAAAAATGTTTTTAAACAAGAAAAATAAAACTAACTAAATTGCTGAAAAATAAAATAAAATAAAAACAGATAGACAAGATGAATCACTTGGATCCGACTCGTGTGTAGTGTAACCTTTGATTATTTCCGCACTTTTGAACTTTTTAAGAGATTATCTTAGTTATTGTAGTAGGCCCCTCTTTTGAAGGTGACGTTACCCTCAACCCAGTAGTTTGAGTCAGCAAGGATACAATCCTAAAGGGTCAGATTATTGAAAGACAATTAATTAAGTTATTAATGCATAATATGGTAGGCCCCTCTTGTGAAGGTGGCGTTACCCTCGGCTAAGTAGTCTGAGTCAGCTGGGATACAGTCCTAAGTAGCCGGGTTAAAGTTTTAATAGTAGCTTACATATGAGGGGATCAAAGAGTTTGGACCCCCACCATCCAATACCGGTGGGTATTGAAGGAGGTCCTACTAAATTTGACCAAGGTCCTTGCAGGATCTATACACTAAACAAGGTAAGACTCTTACCAAACTGTTCCCTTAACCCCCGACCAGGTAGCCAACATACCTCCATATAGACCGTGGAGATATGAATGGTGAAAATCTTTTATTTTATATAGACAGTAAAATAATGCCAAGACACCACGGACAAACGATAAGGAAGAATTACCTTCAACATAAGAAACTAGTTATTAAAGTCATTAATACATAACCAAATAAAAAGTGCGAAAAGATTAAAAATAAAAAGTATTACACTAGACACTTGTCTTCACCAAGTGATGTAAGAGACTTAGGCAAACATGGCCTTTGATTGTCAAGAACTCTTACGATCAATCTTGGATCCCGAGACGACTCACACACTCTATGATGGATGATGGATGATGGATGATGGTGGTGGATGATGGTGTTGTGGTGGTGGTGGAGTGTGGAGTGTGGAGTGTGGGTGAAGTGTGAGAGAGGTGGTGTGCCAAGGGATGGTTTGCAAATGAGCCAAGCACCCCTATTTATAGCCTGAACAGACGCTCGGGCACGACCCCGTGTCCATTGGGCACGGCCCCGTGTCCATCCTCCTTCTCTTTCTTTATTAATTGCAGTTTGTCTGCATTAGTTGACCACGCCCCCGTGTCCGCTGGGCACGACCCCGTGTGCAGAAGCGTATCTGTACTATCAAGATTTCCCCAGATTCTGCGAATCTTAGAGTTGACCACGGCCCCGTGTCCGGTGGGCACGCCCCCGTGGTGGGTGATAGAAGCTTCTACAGCTTTGTCTTTTCTGCAGACACTTGGGCACGCCCCCGTGCTCACTGAGCACGGGGCGTGTTCAGCCTTCTGTTCTCTTGTTTTTGCTTGGGAAGATGTTGTCGGGGGGTCGGGCATGCCACGTTTGTTCCTTTTCTTGTATTTATGTTAGATTTAGCTGCCTTTTTGTTTCTTTTGTTCATTTGAGCTCATTTAATCCTGAAAATACAAAAGGAAGACAAAAACATATTTTTTCCAATAGTACTAAAAAAGGGTTAGTTTTATGCCACATTTGATGTAATTTATGTGTTGCATTTTGCACACATCACTCCCCACAAGATATATTCTAACTCGCTTTGTTATTACTTTAAACGATCTTACCCCTAAACTAAAGGTAAAAGGAATTCTGTATTACTGGAAAATCTATGTTTTTTTTTTCATATTTATTATTATTTTAATAATTTGGCGATTATTTTTATCTTTTTAGCAGAAGCTTCCACCAACTTATTTATGCCTAAGACCATACCAAAGGTGTTTAGTAAACGATGAGTATAAAATTTCAAATGCATTGAAGCTAAGATTAGAGCATCGCCAACGATAGATATAAGTTTTCTTATATGTAGTTGTTAGAAACTTAAAAATTGCATTTTAACCAATCACGCATGTAAAATACGACCCATGCGAGGAAAATGCAAGAGAGGGGATTGAAGCTAAAGTGGTTTGTAAAGGATAAAAGCAAGTGGTACTTTTGTTTATATTGGGTAGGTATTGGGAGGCAAGAGAACAATTTAAGTCGGATTCAGGTCCTTATTTTTGAACAATTTTCTTCATATCAGACAGATGAGATGCTTTCATCTCAAAAGACGTTTACAAGGAGAATAAATTTGGGCGCAATAAGGTAAAACTCGTATCTTGTTTTTTTTTTGTGATACTCAAAATCTAAAACATGGTATTCTTTGATGTATTATGCAATGGCCATTTTTTGTTCTAAATAGAGGGCTATGATTGGTGTTTTTAAAAGAGCATCATTTGATGTATTACAAAGGACATTGGAGTTCTTTAAATATTTTGTTACATCATTTTGCCTATTTTCATTATTTGTTAAAAAATTGGATGATGTGTTTGAAGATTTAGTTGATTGTTTGTTTTGTCCATATAATAACAACATTATTAGGCAAGCTATGCACATGTGTTAACTAAGTTCGAGCCGCTGCAACACGTTTGCTCATGAAAGTGGAATCCATCAAGATGTAACACTGAAGAACTATACATGATGGATTAAAACATCTGTTGAGGTTTGTATTATATTTCATGTTCACTGTCATGAATGTCACACCACATTCATATATTTTTTTCTTTATTATTTAGGTACTCAATGTTATATATACTAGAGTAAACTGCAATTTTACACCCTAAGGTTAGGGGTGATTGGCACTCTTACCCCCCCTAAGGAAATAATTGCAAATTACCCCCCACTGTTAACTCTTATGTCGCACAATTACCCCCTGCCGTCAGTCAACAGTTAGTTGACTGTTATAGACAGGGGTATTTTGGTAATCTTACCCTATATTTATTATTATTATTTATAAAATCAAATTATCATCTTCTTCTTCAACAAACTCACAGATACATCACCTTAATTTGTTCAAATAATCCTCATCTTCAAATTATCATACATCATCCTCATCTTCAAATTCATCATCTTCTTCAAATAATCATCATCCTCATCTTCAAATTATCATCATCTTCTTCACATACATCATCCTCATCTTCAAATTATCATCATCTTCTTCACATACATCATCCTCATCTTCAAATTATCATCATCTTCTTCAAATAATCCCCTGCCGCCGCTCCTCCACCACTAGCCGCCGCTCCTCCCCCACCGCAACCACCCACCCCCTTCTTCACATTCATCACGCTTAGATCTGAAAATTAGGGTTTCCATTTGATTAAGTAGGATGAATGTGATGATGCGTCGGTTGAAGAGTATCGCCTCTGGTTGACATCCGTTTCGTGTTGAAGGTTGAATTTCGATTTTATTAAGTAGGATGAATGAATGAATGAATTAAGAAACTGCAACTTGGTGAAAAGGGGGTTTTGGGAAGCAAAAAGATGCATAGAAGTGATGCATTTGTGAATGGAGGTTTGAAAGTTGCAAATCAAAGTGGTGGAAGATTCAGTGATGAGTTTTTGGAGATGATTGGTGGTGGGTTTGATTGTGTTCTCTGTTAATTACCTAAAATTATTTTGGTGTTCATCAGAGCATACATGGTTTGGCCCTCCATATGAGCATACATGGTTTGGCCCTCCATTTGTTAAGTTTTTTAGTCAATGTCCTGCACTTACAAATCTCAAAATATTACCTCATTCTCTTTATTACCTTTACGATAAGTTGGTGATTAATATCTTTGAGCTTCTAGGCGTTCTTCCAAAACTTCAAAAAGCTATATTTGGACTTTCTATGGTGCGAGCACTGCGAGGTAAGGCTAAGGTTGGCCTTTGAAGTTTAAATTATAAAAATACTGTTCTTTTTTTCATAATCTAATAACTAGTAATATCTGATATAATCTAAAATGATTACAGCATATTCATTATGTTGCAACTAGGCTTTATAAATTCTCTAATCGTCACTCTTCTTATAGTTTTTAGAAGACGGTGCTAAAAAGAGGTCCCCTATTACCTTTCCCTGCCTCAAGACACTTAAATTATCAATAATCGATTTAGAAAATGGTAATATGTTATCATGTGCTTTTGAAATGATTAAGTGCTTCCCGAATCTGCAGACTCTTGAAATCACACCACCTTATTTTGGGGTATGCGTCATACCGCTCGTCTTGTAACGCATATTCTCATATATACTTTTGTATTTGAATTCTAGTGATTCTTGCAGGATGCCCCAAAAGCTGCAATTTGTTCTCTAGATGTAGACTACAATACACTGGGGATGTTGCAGCTTCGAAGTGTTGTCTTTACATATTCTAAAGCTTCAGAGAGTGAAGTATGTTTGATAAAGTATATACTTGCGTGTTCTCCTTTCCTAAAAAAGATTGTTATTCGTCCCCACATATGTCTAGCGCTCGGTGAACAGATGATGTTTGCTAAGAAGTTGTTGAAGCTCCATCGAGCCTCCCCAAATGTTGACATTGTGACAACCCGCACTAAACCAGGTATCCGTACAACTTAATTAATGATTAATTACTACTTGATTACTGTGCTTGATTGAACTAGCTGATAAACTGCTACCTGCATACTGATACATGCACTCACTTGCATCATACTTTATTTGCTGTCACTACATTATTTACATACGGCTCCTCAGTGACAAACATGATGCACAAAAAGCACAGTAGCACTAAACGGATACACAGTGAACATGCTGATATAACCAGCATCAGGCAGACACTGCCTCTAAGGCCTGTTAAGAGCCTCATATGTTTTGGCTACACTGGTAGTGAGTGTAGGATATAAGGGTTGTGGTACCGCGTCTCTAGGGATAAGATACACTGATTCGGATGTGCCTAAAACGTACTTTATGTACCAAACACAGCACTTTAATAAATAAACCAGCTTCTAGCTGACCAATAAAGTGCCAGAACATGAGAAAATATTACTAGACACTTTCTAAAGTGTCGGGAAAACAAATGTGTCACTAAAAATGTAATAACGACACTTTAAAGCGTTACAAAAGACTTTAACGGATTACTATCCAACCGAACACCCGGACTTTACCCGGAACATGAAAACAATACTATTTTTATTATTACTCTTTTTCTGAGACAGTTAGGGTCCCTGGTTACCCTAACACCCGTCATAACACGTAACATACAAGTAACTGAGTTAACTACTTAAACTAACCTAATTAACAAAACAACCCCCCTAACTAACTACTTAAAATCGGACCAAGGACCCCCCCCCCCAACCGATTCGGTTGCCTAGGGGGCAACACCTTGTACTTGTGATCTTGGGTGATCTTGTTATGTCTAGTATCAAGGGTACATGAAACCCAATGGATAATGCACCTTGAAATTTGCCTATAAATACATGCTAACACATGAGCTTATCCACTAAACACCACAACACAAAAACTACTCTCTCTCTCCCTTACCCACTCACGGCCGAACCCCAACCCACACACCATCATATTTTCGGTTCTTGTCTTCATCATTCCAAGATCATACATACGTCAAAGGTCGCATATTAGGAGCTTTGGTGCAAGCGGAACACGAAGGACCTCCACCGTTAGCTTTTATCCACCACTTTTTCGCCAAAGATCTTCCCTAGCCTTGAGCTAGAGGTATATTGTTTAAAACTTGTTTTTACGCATATCTAAAGTGGTTAAAAGAACTTTCGTCGGTTAAATATCGTAAACATGCGTTTTGAAACTTTAAAGTCTACTAAAATCACAAAAATGGAGGTTAATAGCATATAATTTGTGTAAAAGTCGTAGGACTTGAAATATGTGATTATTGAGACCCGATCTATGATGTGGTAGCTCGGATCTCCGTTTAACCCGACTTTGTAAAATCACGTATCATCACATAAGCTCGTTTTTGAAAGATACAAGGGTTAAAGGTAAAACACTACCACATTTAGAGCATGAACTTGTGTAAAAGAATTTTACTTGTGTAAAAGTGATTTAACCGGTAAAATAGTGTTTAAAACTAGCGGATCTACGTATCTGCAAGTGGTATTTTTGAAAGACCACACTTTAAAGAAATCATGTTTTTCTAAAGATGGATCTTACACTAATAAATATGATTTTATAAACCACAAGTGTGTAGACACTTGTGAAATGAAAAGATCCGACAAATAACTATTTTTGGGAAAAATGACTAGAAGTTGTAAAGACGGATTTCTCTAGTCACAAGGCTTTTACGAGAACAAAATTACTTTATATAAAGATCTACATATATAAAGGGGATTCACACTATAGATTCGGAAAAACTGCAAGTTCAGGCGATTATGCAAATTTACATACTTGACGACTAGTTTGTTGTGTTGGAAATTGTTTGATTGAATAAAGAAGTTGTTGAATTGGTTTGTTAAAAGAAAATGATACGCTTGAAAGCGTGGCCACCTCCAGTTACAGAGGAAACTCTGGCGAAATTTTCTAAAAACCTAACACTTAGACTTTTTACACAATAAGTGTTAGAACTATTTTTGGACATACATTCGAAACATAAATTTCGCCAGCACTATATTTTACTAAATATTCGAAGGTGGGATTTTCACAAAGATTAACGTGATAAATATATTTGTCACAGCACTGTTTATGATTATTTTGTGAAAATACATAAATATTATTTTAGAGTAAAAATAATATTTACAAGCGTTAATGATTCCAAAACTTTACGAACGCTTCCACAAACATATAAGTTACACCGGTAATTACATTACCACAAGATTGATAAAACGTAACTTACGCACATGTATTGTATCCCCCATCCTTGGGAAGAAGAATAACTACCAAGTGTATACGGAACATAAACACGAAATAGTTGTCTAACTATTTCCCAAAGACATAAACTGTAAAGCTAAGGCACGGCCGTCCGTCTAATAGAATTAGCACTTGTAGGTCGTTGCACAGCTTACTGTATTGGAGACACTTGGTAGAGACGCGCATTCACTGTGAGTTCATGTCCCCCTTTTCTCTAACTGTTTTCAGTTTACTTAACCGCGGGGGTGAAATACATGTTACTTTGTTTACAAGTACTTTATACACGGTATGAATAACGTAAGGAGGTTTAGATCATGTGAATGGGTAGTTAGAACACCGAGGGACTCAGGCGGTAGATCTATCTGGGTGTAGCGAGCCCAGCTCCCGGTCCAACAGAACAGGCCTCTCGGAGGACTAACAGAACGGACCTGGAGTGACTTGGTACCCAACGCAAAAATCGGCTAGGGTTGTGTCTACTTACTTGCATTTCACTACATGCTAATGGCCTTGCAAACCATTGGTGATCACAAGTCCTCTTACACTGCTGCATACCAGGAAACTTTTATACTTACAAGTGTTTTACTTACTCACTTACACATGAACTCGCTCAACATTATTGTTGATTTTTCAACTCACATGTATTTCAGGAAATTAACGAGATCTGGCACGGTATGGAACGTTTTCCGCTGCACTTGTCATGAAGTCATCAGGGTTTAGGGGATGTGTCTCTTCCCTGGACAAGACACAGTCCTTAAACCACGTTTATGTTATGTTTTAATTTGTAAGGTTGTTGAACAAGGTTATGGTTGTTGGTTAAAACAATGGTATTGTGTTTGATTTTCAAAACTTAATGGATGACTTGCATGGTTTTTAAATTCATATAGCTTGTTATGATTAAGCTATGGTATTAAGAAGTCACACCAACATTAACCACGCTTCCGCAAAGCCAGGGTGTGACAGCTTGGTATCAGAGCTCTGATCATAGCGAACTAGGATTCTGTCTCGAGTCTAGACTATGATCACTAGGGCTCTCACGAAAACATTTTTCTGCATACCACTTAAGTCCAGATCCACACTTTTTACAAACAAATGTTGAGCACATTTTATTAATTATAAGTTCAGCTTGGAGGGCTGAGGATCGATCTGGAGGATCGAGATGATTAAGGTAGTTGAGCACGTTGGTTTGTTATAGGATCGATCTGGAGGATCGAGGTGAACAAGGTAGTTGAGCACGTTGATTTGTTATAGGATCGATCTGGAGGATCGAGGTATGGTTTAAGTGAAGGATAGAGCAGTCTTGTAGACTGGATGAAATTGGCTAGTAAGACTAGGAAAAGTATGTGATACCTTACTTGGTGACTTATGTGATTAACTGATTATATGATTGATTATTATACGTATATATGTTTGTGTTACAAACGTTATGCTTTCATCAAGTACTAGAAAGATGGGCACTACGAACCCCATGACCATAGTATCAGACGACATAGTTCAACGAAGCACGAGGTGTACATTTCTGATACTACCGGCACAGACAACGACGACTTTCAACCCTTTGCGCACTGCCTGAAGTCGTAGCAGAGCCTACTGATGGCCATCTTGTTGGGATTTTACCACTGGCGGTGATCCCTGCTCCTGTGCCCCTTGCCGCTTATCCTGTTGATGATACGCCCTCCCAACGAGGCCTCTGAAGACGAAAACGATCTACTGGAGGAGGACCCATTCGAGGGCAGGGCCTTATTACTGCTGGTATTAGACTACTACATGCGGACGCTCCTATAGGGGAAACTTATGACCATTCCCCTATCCCAGACTCATTTGAGTTTCTGACACCCGCATCTTCGCACATACAGGGAATGCAGCACTACTTACACGACGCCGACCCTGATACGGCATCACTAGCTGCACCGGATCCCGCACACAGTTTTGAGTTTGATCGTGATTATGAGGACAATTCTGTTTTTCCGCCTGGTGTTGATCCAGACCATGACATTGAGTTCATGCACTTAGACAAGCCCTTGGGGGATCCTGTAACCCCTGTGATTGTTGATCCAGCTGATTTTGAGATGGAGTTTTTGATTCGGAGCTAGCCGTGGCCCCTGAGCCAGGCGTTGCTCCTGACCCCGCATTGGAGTATGACCCTGTTCATGCCAAGGCACCGGCTGTTGCTCCTTGATTGATCATCTGCTTGGATGAGAGAAAATTTGGGGTAACTGTGCAAGACAATTTATTATTACGGGGGCCCACGTAATAACGATTTGTAGTGCACAGGAATCCTGGTGGACTCTGCAGGTCAAGCTAATGATAACCTAAACACAAATGACCTAGGCGATGTAGCCTCGAGTTCATTCTATTACAAGCAACAAGCCAAATTGACAAGCCTATGTGAAGGCTCAGGAATTTATTTCCCCACTTATACAGTGAGTATATTTGCGTGTGAAATGGGGTGATTACATGATGGCTTACGTTGCTATATATATACCCCATAGACAATTGAAACATTGTCCAACCCGCTTCACACTAGTTCGACAAAAAGGGAATGTCACCCAGACGTGACACAAGCACCGGTACGTTACTGAGGACAGAAGACGAGCTGCAAGAACGCATCTCACCGATAAATGCACGACATGAAGCCCTCCACTCTAAGTACAACGATGGCATTACTGGAGATAACCCTCCAACTGGCTGCACCTATAAACAGTTCCTGAACTGCAAGCCTTTGAACTTTGTCGGAACAGGAGGCACCGTTGCATTTGTTCGTTGGTCCGAAAAGACCGACTCCATTTTAAGGATGAGTAACTGATCGCCAACAGAGTGTTACCTACATCTCAGGGATATTTCTAGATGGCACACTCTCTTAATGGAACCTCCAGGTTCGGACCCTTGGCACAGACGCTACTTATGCACTGAGCTGGGACGAGCTCAAGGAAACGATTGAGAAGAAATGTTGTTTTAAGACTGGAATTTAGAAGCTTGAGGTGGAACTCAGGAATTCGAAAATAGACGAACCAGAAATTCCTGAACTTGCCCAACAATCGCACGACTTATCTAGGGTCGCCCCCCCCCCCTACTTAGTCAAACCGGAGTTCAAAAGGATTGAACGATTCATTTGGACACTTGCACCCCAGATCAGGGGTATGGTTACTACCTCGAAGCCTTGACCATTGCAGAGGCTAATTTATTTATAACATGAGGTGTTATGTGGATGAATTATTGATAGCATGAGATGTTATGTGTTGATATTGTTAATGCATACGTGCATTTTGGTTGCGGTGACCTAACCTACGTAAACCATCATTTAGAAAATGCCGCCAAGACGCGAACCAAACATGCCAACTAATGAGGCAGAACTCCAGCAGATCATTGCTGCTGCCATAGCACAGTACGCAGCGTCTCAGCCAGGAGCAAGCGGAAGTGTTAACCAAGGCAATAACAATCCACCTCACGGTAATACCACGCCATTCGAACCTACCATGTCCTAGCTGGACATCTTTAGCAATGATGCTAATGCCAAACACATGTTTTAACATACGTGCAGGATGCACCTACAAGCAGTTCTTAGACTGCAAACCAGTTAACTTCGATGGCACAGGAGGTGCAGTTGCCTTTACCCGCTGGGCTGAGAAAACCGATTCTGTTTTACGCATGAGCAAGTGAGCAGAGGATCAGCAAGTCACGTACATTTCAGGGCTGTTTCTAGATGGAGCCCTATCTTGGTGAAACCTACAAGTACAAACTCTAGGCGAAACGGCCGCCTACGCCCTGACTTGGGCCGAATTGAAAGAACTGATGCGCAAAAAGTACTGTTCACGCGCAGAAATTCAAAGGTTGGAGACTGAATTTTGGCACTTAAAGATGGATGGACCAAAGATTGCGGAATACGTCCAGAGGTTTCACGACTTATCTCAAGTGGTTCCTTACATGGTTACGCCTGAATACAAGCGAATCGAGCGCTTCATTTGGGGTTTGGCTCCCCAAATAATAAGCATGGTAACCTCCTCCAAACCAGCGACTATCACTGAAGCCATCGATTTGAGCGTGGCTCTCACCGAGGAGGCAATTCGTCTAAACAAGTTTGATGAAGTCAAGGCAAAGAAGACAGAGACTCACGTTGAGTCCTCAGGAGATAACAAAAGGAAGTTTTCAAACTTCAAACAAGGCGTCAGTATGGCAGTAAAGAAAGGGAAATCAGCTGGCAGTACCAAGAGAGGAAAAGGGTACCAGGGCACCCAGCCCAGATGCAACAACTGCCAACGCCACCATACTGGCCATTGTAACATGAGAGTTTGTGAATCTTGTGGAAAACCGGGCCACTCAAAGGAATCATGTTGGGCTAGTGCAGGCCGCGGAGGCCAGGGAGGATATGGAAATAGGAATGATAACCGTGGTGGAAATGGAAACCGCCTACCAGGAAATTTTGGAGGAAACAGAAGCCGAGGCAACAATGCAAATCAGACTGGCAATGCCAACCAGAACAACACCCCAGCTGGAAATGGGGATGGAAACGGGCAGAGACTCGGATGCTATAACTGCGGGGAAATCGGGCATTTTAAGAAGAATTGCCCAACACTGAATCAAGCCCGTGGTAGAGTGTTCCAGCTCGAAGCTAGAGAAGCACGCCAAGATCCAAATGTTGTTACGGGTACGTTCCCTATCAATCAACGCTATGCATCCGTTTTATTTGATACTGGTGCCGATTATAGCTTCGTATCGCTAGAATTTAAGAATATACTTGGGCTAGCCGCTAATAAGTTAGACATTCCCTACGCAATCGAATTGGCTAATGGCAAGTTGGTAGAAGCCAATGATGTAATCAGAGGTTGTGTGATAGAATTGGGAGAACGCGAGTTTACTCTGGATCTACTACCAGTCCAACTGGGAAGCTTCGACGTGGTGGTAGGAATGGATTGGTTATCCAGAAACAAGGCTGAGATAGTATGTCACGAGAAAGTTGTTCGTATCCCAACCGATGATGGTGAGACGATTGTGGTTCACGGAGAGAAGCGTGACACACCGCTAAGATTTATCAGCTGCTTGAAAGCAAGGAAGTGTTTACAGAAGGGATGTGTTGCTTTTCTGGCACACATCGTGGACAAGAAGGCTGCCGAACCAAGGATCGAAGACATCCCTGTCGTAAGGGAGTATCCAGAAGTCTTCCCAGAAGACTTACCCGGACTGCCACCTCAGAGGCAAGTGGAGTTTCACATTGACTTAGTTCCAGGCGCAGCGCCTGTAGCTAAGGCGCTGTACAGACTTGCGCCGTCTGAGATGCAAGAATTATTGACACAACTCCAAGAGTTGTTAGACAAGGGTTTTATTCGACCAAGCTTCTCGCCTTGGGGAGCTCCGGTCTTGTTTGTCAAGAAGAAGGACGGAAGTTTCCGCATGTGTATTGACTACAGAGAATTGAACAAGCTGACGATTAAGAACAGGTATCCTCTGCCAAGAATCGACGATCTGTTCGATCAACTTCAAGGTTCAAGCTGTTATTCTAAGATCGATCTTCGATCTGGATACCATCAACTAAGGATACAGGAGGAAAGTATCCCAAAAACAGCCTTCCGAACTCGTTATGGACACTACGAGTTCCTCGTTATGCCATTTGGTTTGACAAACGCGCCTGCGGTCTTCATGGATCTAATGAATAGAGTTTGCAAGCCATACTTAGACAAGTTCGCGATTGTATTCATCGACGACATCCTGATTTACTCAAAGACGAAGGCTGAACACGAACAACATCTTAGAACCATATTGGAGCTGCTAAAGAAAGAGCAACTGTACGCCAAGTTCTCCAAGTGCGAGTTTTGGCTACGCGAAGTCCAGTTTCTTGGACATGTGGTTAATGGGGATGGAATTCATGTTGATCCCACAAAGATCGAGGCAATCAGGAATTGGGAAACGCCTACAACGCCAACCGAGATTCGACAATTCTTGGGTTTGGCTGGCTACTATAGAAGGTTCATCGAGGATTTCTCGAAAATCGCTCAGCCTTTGACGCTCCTGACACAGAAGGATAAGACGTTTGATTGGGGAATCAAACAGGATGAAGCATTTCAGATATTGAAAGATAAGCTCTGCAACGCGCCAATCTTAGCTCTACCGGAAGGTACCGACGATTTTGTGGTATACTGCGACGCATCGCGTCAGGGATTGGGTTGTGTGTTGATGCAACGCCAAAAGGTCATTGCTTACGCATCACGCCAACTGAAAGTGCACGAAAAGAATTATACCACACACGATTTAGAGCTTGGCGCAGTGGTTTTCGCTTTGAAGATCTGGAGACACTACCTGTACGGTACGAAATGCACAATCTTCACAGATCACAAAAGCTTACAGCATATATTCAACCAGAAGGAGTTGAATATGAGGCAAAGACGATGGGTTGAATTATTGAACGACTACGACTGCGAGATAAAGTATCACCCAGGGAAGGCGAATGTGGTCGCCGATGCCCTAAGTCGTAAAGAAAGAATCAAGCCCATAAGGGTTAGGGCTTTGGAAATGATCATACGAACCGATCTCTCCTTGCGCATTCGTGCTGCACAAAAAGAAGCTCTCAAGGAGGGAAACCTTGAGGAAGAATATCTCCGTGGAATGGAGAAGCTTTTGGTACCAAACGAGGAAGGGACGTTATGCTTTGAGAAAAGGACTTGGGTTCCTCTGTTTGGTGGATTAAGGAAAGTTATTTTCGACGAAGCGCACAAGTCACGGTACTCTATCCACCCTGGATCGGATAAGATGTACCAGGATCTCAAAGAATACCATTGGTGGCCTAGGATGAAAGGCGACGTTGCTGTTTACGTGAGCAAATGTTTAACGTGCGCTAAGGTCAAGGCAGAATACCAGAAGCCTTCGGGACTTCTGCAACAACCTGAGATTCCCAAGTGGAAATGGGAACAAATCTCAATGGATTTTGTTACAAAACTGCCAAGAACGCCAAGAGGCCATGATATGATTTGGGTGATTGTTGACCGCCTAACAAAGTCCGCACACTTTCTGCCAATCAAGGAGAAAGACAGTACTAGTAAACTTGCGGAAATTTACTTGAGAGAGATCGTAGCACGTCATGGAGTACCACTCTCGATCATCTCTGATAGAGACGGAAGATTTGTGTCAAGAATATGGCAATCTTTCCAAGAATCTTTTGGCTCACAATTGAATCTGAGCACTGCATTCCATCCGCAAACTGATGGCCAGAGCGAGCGAACAATACAAACGTTGGAAGACATGCTGAGGGCATGTGTTATGGATTTAGGCGGTAGCTGGGATAAACACTTACCTTTGGTCGAATTTTCATACAACAACAGCTACCACACCAGTATTGGTGTCGCGCCATTTGAGGCACTATACGGACGCAAGTGCCGATCGCCACTATGTTGGTCTGACGCAGGTGATAGGCAGCTTGCTGGTCCCGAAATCGTCCAAGAGACGACAGACAAAATTTCGCAAATACTTAAACGCATAGAAGCCGCTCGCCACAGACAAAAGGCCTACGCGGATCCAAACCGGAAGCATGTGGACTTCCAAATCGGAGAAATGGTGTTGTTAAAGGTTTCACCCTGGAAAGGGGTAGCGCGCTTTGGAAAACGTGGAAAGTTGAATCCACGCTACATTGGTCCCTTCAGAATTCTGGAAAGAATTGGGACAGTGGCATACAAGTTGGACCTACCTGCTGAACTGAATGGTGTTCACGATACATTTCATGTATCCAATTTAAAGAAAAGTCCAACTCAAGTTGACGTTGCCATTCCTATCGACGAGATTCACATTGACGACACGCTCCACTTCGTTGAAGAACCTGTTGAGGTCACGGATTGGAAAGTTAACAAGACCCGCCGGAGCAGTGTCAAACTCGTCAAAGTACGTTGGAATGCCAGACATGGTCCTGAATTCACCTGGGAACGTAAGGACCGGATGAAAGAAAAATACCCCCACCTATTTCCTAAGAACCCTGCTTCTACAAGCAGAACTTAAATTTCGGGACGAAATTTATTTAACGGGGGGAGAATGTGACAACCCGCACTAAACCAGGTATCCGTACAACTTAATTAATGATTAATTACTACTTGATTACTGTGCTTGATTGAACTAGCTGATAAACTGCTACCTGCATACTGATACATGCACTCACTTGCATCATACTTTATTTGCTGTCACTACATTATTTACATACGGCTCCTCAGTGACAAACATGATGCACAAAAAGCACAGTAGCACTAAACGGATACACAGTGAACATGCTGATATAACCAGCATCAGGCAGACACTGCCTCTAAGGCCTGTTAAGAGCCTCATATGTTTTGGCTACACTGGTAGTGAGTGTAGGATATAAGGGTTGTGGTACCGCGTCTCTAGGGATAAGATACACTGATTCGGATGTGCCTAAAACGTACTTTATGTACCAAACACAGCACTTTAATAAATAAACCAGCTTCTAGCTGACCAATAAAGTGCCAGAACATGAGAAAATATTACTAGACACTTTCTAAAGTGTCGGGAAAACAAATGTGTCACTAAAAATGTAATAACGACACTTTAAAGCGTTACAAAAGACTTTAACGGATTACTATCCAACCGAACACCCGGACTTTACCCGGAACATGAAAACAATACTATTTTTATTATTACTCTTTTTCTGAGACAGTTAGGGTCCCTGGTTACCCTAACACCCGTCATAACACGTAACATACAAGTAACTGAGTTAACTACTTAAACTAACCTAATTAACAAAACAACCCCCCTAACTAACTACTTAAAATCGGACCAAGGACCCCCCCCCCCCCCAACCGATTCGGTTGCCTAGGGGGCAACACCTTGTACTTGTGATCTTGGGTGATCTTGTTATGTCTAGTATCAAGGGTACATGAAACCCAATGGATAATGCACCTTGAAATTTGCCTATAAATACATGCTAACACATGAGCTTATCCACTAAACACCACAACACAAAAACTACTCTCTCTCTCCCTTACCCACTCACGGCCGAACCCCAACCCACACACCATCATATTTTCGGTTCTTGTCTTCATCATTCCAAGATCATACATACGTCAAAGGTCGCATATTAGGAGCTTTGGTGCAAGCGGAACACGAAGGACCTCCACCGTTAGCTTTTATCCACCACTTTTTCGCCAAAGATCTTCCCTAGCCTTGAGCTAGAGGTATATTGTTTAAAACTTGTTTTTACGCATATCTAAAGTGGTTAAAAGAACTTTCGTCGGTTAAATATCGTAAACATGCGTTTTGAAACTTTAAAGTCTACTAAAATCACAAAAATGGAGGTTAATAGCATATAATTTGTGTAAAAGTCGTAGGACTTGAAATATGTGATTATTGAGACCCGATCTATGATGTGGTAGCTCGGATCTCCGTTTAACCCGACTTTGTAAAATCACGTATCATCACATAAGCTCGTTTTTGAAAGATACAAGGGTTAAAGGTAAAACACTACCACATTTAGAGCATGAACTTGTGTAAAAGAATTTTACTTGTGTAAAAGTGATTTAACCGGTAAAATAGTGTTTAAAACTAGCGGATCTACGTATCTGCAAGTGGTATTTTTGAAAGACCACACTTTAAAGAAATCATGTTTTTCTAAAGATGGATCTTACACTAATAAATATGATTTTATAAACCACAAGTGTGTAGACACTTGTGAAATGAAAAGATCCGACAAATAACTATTTTTGGGAAAAATGACTAGAAGTTGTAAAGACGGATTTCTCTAGTCACAAGGCTTTTACGAGAACAAAATTACTTTATATAAAGATCTACATATATAAAGGGGATTCACACTATAGATTCGGAAAAACTGCAAGTTCAGGCGATTATGCAAATTTACATACTTGACGACTAGTTTGTTGTGTTGGAAATTGTTTGATTGAATAAAGAAGTTGTTGAATTGGTTTGTTAAAAGAAAATGATACGCTTGAAAGCGTGGCCACCTCCAGTTACAGAGGAAACTCTGGCGAAATTTTCTAAAAACCTAACACTTAGACTTTTTACACAATAAGTGTTAGAACTATTTTTGGACATACATTCGAAACATAAATTTCGCCAGCACTATATTTTACTAAATATTCGAAGGTGGGATTTTCACAAAGATTAACGTGATAAATATATTTGTCACAGCACTGTTTATGATTATTTTGTGAAAATACATAAATATTATTTTAGAGTAAAAATAATATTTACAAGCGTTAATGATTCCAAAACTTTACGAACGCTTCCACAAACATATAAGTTACACCGGTAATTACATTACCACAAGATTGATAAAACGTAACTTACGCACATGTATTGTATCCCCCATCCTTGGGAAGAAGAATAACTACCAAGTGTATACGGAACATAAACACGAAATAGTTGTCTAACTATTTCCCAAAGACATAAACTGTAAAGCTAAGGCACGGCCGTCCGTCTAATAGAATTAGCACTTGTAGGTCGTTGCACAGCTTACTGTATTGGAGACACTTGGTAGAGACGCGCATTCACTGTGAGTTCATGTCCCCCTTTTCTCTAACTGTTTTCAGTTTACTTAACCGCGGGGGTGAAATACATGTTACTTTGTTTACAAGTACTTTATACACGGTATGAATAACGTAAGGAGGTTTAGATCATGTGAATGGGTAGTTAGAACACCGAGGGACTCAGGCGGTAGATCTATCTGGGTGTAGCGAGCCCAGCTCCCGGTCCAACAGAACAGGCCTCTCGGAGGACTAACAGAACGGACCTGGAGTGACTTGGTACCCAACGCAAAAATCGGCTAGGGTTGTGTCTACTTACTTGCATTTCACTACATGCTAATGGCCTTGCAAACCATTGGTGATCACAAGTCCTCTTACACTGCTGCATACCAGGAAACTTTTATACTTACAAGTGTTTTACTTACTCACTTACACATGAACTCGCTCAACATTATTGTTGATTTTTCAACTCACATGTATTTCAGGAAATTAACGAGATCTGGCACGGTATGGAACGTTTTCCGCTGCACTTGTCATGAAGTCATCAGGGTTTAGGGGATGTGTCTCTTCCCTGGACAAGACACAGTCCTTAAACCACGTTTATGTTATGTTTTAATTTGTAAGGTTGTTGAACAAGGTTATGGTTGTTGGTTAAAACAATGGTATTGTGTTTGATTTTCAAAACTTAATGGATGACTTGCATGGTTTTTAAATTCATATAGCTTGTTATGATTAAGCTATGGTATTAAGAAGTCACACCAACATTAACCACGCTTCCGCAAAGCCAGGGTGTGACAGACATCCATCTATGCTAGTTTTATTTCTTTTGAAGTTTTCTTATATTCCATAGTTTTTGTGTAAGTTTGTATATGCTCTTGGCAGTTGGCAACTTGCCACCACTCCTAGTTTACTTATGTAATCCAGGTGGAACTTGTGTTTTAGATATGGATATGGTAATGGTACTTGTCTTTTTGTTTTAAAATAGCTTCAGAAATTAAGGTTGATCATTTAGGTGGTGTTTGTTTTTTCCAAAAAGAGCTTCCTGGCCTCTTCTGTCTGCACCGTGCAGACGCGGGAAGAGGTTTAGCCTCAGAAGAGTGTTTGTTTTTTTTTTCGAGAAGTGCTTTTCACCTCTCCCCAACCTCTTCTTGGGGAAGTGATGAGAGGTAAGCTTCTCCAAGAAGAGGTTTACCTCTTCTTGGCACCACCTCCACCTCCACCCCTGCACCGACACCACCTCCACCTCCGCCCCTGCTCCGCCACCACCACCTCCACCTGCACCGAAACCACCTCCACCTCTGCCCCTGCTCCGCCACCACCTCCACCACCTCCACCTCCGCCATCCACTCCGACACCCTGAACAAACCACCTGCTCCGACACCCTGAAACAAACCACCTGCTCCGCCACCACCTCCACCACCTCCACCTCCGCCATCCACTCCGACACCCCTGCTCCGACACCCTGAAACAAAACCCCCAAATCGTTCACATCATCATCGATCTAAAACAAACCCCCAAATCGTTCACATCATCATCGATCTGAAACAAAACCCCCCAAATCGATCTGCAACATCATCATCATCATCGATCTGCATCATCGATCTGTGGTGGCTGTGGTGTAGTGGCGACGGTGGTGGCTGTGGTGTAGTGGTGACGGTGGTGATGGTGGTGAATTGGTGGCGGTGGTGACGGTGGTGATGGCGGTGGTGAAGTGGTGGCGGAGGTGGTGCAGATTGTAGAGAGAGAGTAGAGAGATCAGTGTAGTGTGTGATGTGTGTGTTTTAATTCTAGGAAGAGGTTTTATATAAAAAAAAACAAACCCTCTTCTCCTTGCAGACTGCAGACATTTGGTCCACCTCTTCTCCTGCAGATGTCTGCAGATGTGGCCTGCAGCAGAAGAGGTTTTCGTGCAGAAAAAACAAACAGCACCTTAGCTTAATTCCCACTAGGAATTAGCTTAGAAATTTCATTATCTTGGGCACGGTTACATTTAATCAAGTGAAATCCATTATATTTATGTATTCTTATTTTGCAAGATTCTTTCTTTTGTCCAAAAATTGATATCCATCTTTTGTAATTTATATTTTATTGTTTTGGAGTCATACATTTGATTTATATGATATCCATCTTTTGTAAGGTTATATAATTTATATTTTATTGTTTTGGAGTCATACAATCAGGGAATAATCCTTTCAGGACTTGCATTTTCATTATCTCAGTGGTAAGTAGTAAGTTGCAGGGGGTAATATTGTTATTAACACAAAGTATAGGGGGTAATAAAAAAGGATAAATTAGTAATTTACCAGTGGGGGGTAATTGTGCGACTTAACACGAATGTTGGGGGGTAAAATGGAAGGGTAATATAGTCATTTCAACTTGCAATTAACAGATCTGTTATTGACTTTGACGCCGGGGGGTAATTGTGCGACATAAGAGTTAACAGTGGGGGGGGGGGGTAATTTGCAATTATTTCCTTAGGGGGGTAAGAGTGCCAATCACCCCTAACCTCAGGGCGTAAAATTGCAGTTTACTCTATATACTATAATTTGGAACTTTTTTTAACATGGACTTTGCATGAGTAAGATTCTTCAAAATGCATTGAAGAGTAATATTATATAGGCATGTGGGTTGGTGAAAAAACCTTACATTGACAGTTTATATAACTGTTGGGTCAGCTGCATACCCAATTCTAGAAGTTATAGAAGAATGGAATACAGAGAACTTCGAGGGGAATATTATTAAACAATATATTGATGACTTTTGTTTTTTAAAAGCATTTTTTGAATTATTTTAATCTGGTACACTTTTACTTCTCCTCTGGAAATTCTCTTATGCTGTCGTCCCAAAGTGTTCTTATACAAAGTTCTGAACATCTTTCATAAGAAAAGGTAAAATAAAATATATAATTTGGATTTATTAGTAACTCCATAAAGAGACCCTTGTGAATGAGTCTTTACGCGTGATGTTATTTATAATTATTCTGTTTCTAGCGAAGGCGAGGTGATTATGAACGAGATTTATCATCTTCAAGAGAAGGTTCAAACTTGACCTAGTGATTTCATTTTACAACGTTCTTCTTAATAAGATATGTAATTCATGACATGTGTTAGAAATTGTTAAACCTGATATATTCAAGGATATGAATAGAAAAAAATATTTTTAACAAGAGATTGGATTTGTGACACAAAGGATTCCAAATTTGTTTGAAAAGTTAATTTAATTTATCTAATTCTATCAAGGTAACTAAGAGTTGTGGTTAACAAAACATATTTGATATAGTTGGCTTGGATACTTTTATTAAGAAAGTGTTAATTTTTTAAGAAAGTGTCAAGGGCCAAAGTGACTATATATAGGTGTACTTTTTATAACTAAGTCTCAAGTGTACACTTAATTTATGGTTTTGTTATTGTCTATGTTTATGTTAAGACTTTTGTTTTAGCTCAATTTAACATCTTAGCTACAAACTATGTTTTTCCCCTACATAACAGGGATAAAGGTGTAGGACTATGAGTAGAAATGACAATTTTATCTCTAATAGGTTAAAGAAAATGGTAACTGGTGCATGGAAAGAAAATGGGTCAAATGATTCAAACAAATAAAAAGTTAAATCCTAAGTGTAGCGCATACGGTATACTTAATCACTTTATTCAAAATTGTTAGTGCTTATCATTGTAAACTTATTTGTGTATTTGACCCGTTAAGGGGCTGTTTGACAAACATCTGGATGGTTAAGTGTTGAACCAGTAAGAGCTCTAAACCATTAAGTGATAAACTAGTAAGAGGTCTAAACTATTAAGAGCCAATATAATACTTAACGGTTTAGAGGCAAACGCCCGCCCAATTCAGATTAGAGGTTTTAACCATTCAGACTTAGTATAATGCTTAACCATTCAGAGGCAAATGTCTGAACCATTCAGACATCTGCTCACGAAACAAACAGTCTTAACCATTAAGTGCTGAACAAGTAAGTGGTCTGAACCATTAAAAACCTCAATAAGAGGTAAACAAACAACCCCTAAGTTTTATAATTTTTTTAAGAAGGTGTTGAAGGATAAAATTTCAGATGCTTCGTATCTAGGGCTGTTCATGAGCCGAGCCGAGCCGAGCCAGGCCAAGCTCGGGCTCGGCTCGATTATAAACCAAGCTGGCTCGGCTCGGATTTGAAACCGAGCTGAAAATCTAAGCTCGGGCTCGGCTTGGTTTTAAACCGAGCTAGCTCGGCTCGGCTTGGTTTGGCTCGATTTTATAAAAAAAAACTAATATATACCTCTTAAAATTTAATAGCCTAAAATATTATTCAATAATTTAAAAGAATATATTCAAAATAAGTTCAACCTAATACAATTCAAACCAAAATCAAGTTTAACAACGCAAAATAAGTTTTAATTTCAATAAAATACAATATTAGTTCATTAGTATGGTAATCAATCTTCAAATATGCCTTAAATATCAAATTACAAACCTATATACATGTAAATAATAATCAGTTTTTTTGTAATATATTATAATGTATATAAAATTAAAACTTATTATAAGTAAAATAATTCGAGCTAAACCGAGCCGAGCTACAAAGCGAGCCGAACCGAGCCAGCTCGGCTCGTTCCGAGCCGAGCCGAGCTAGGCTCACTTTCTAACAGAGCCGAGCCGGCTCGGCTCACTTTTAAACCGAGCCAAATCGAGCGAGCTTTTTCCGAGCTAAATCCGAGCGAGCTTCGAGCGAGCTCCGAGCCGCGAGCTTTTTGAACAGCCCTATTCGTATCATTAACAATTGGGCTTTTGATTTGGTAAATTTGATTTGTTGATCTTCTGGATTGATTGCCGCTCATGAATTTGTGTGTTTTATTCCATATTGATGTTTAAAGATATGACTACTTTAGGGAAAAGATTTAAAAGAAATTATGAATCCATGAAAGATAATTTTAAATTTGGAAAGTCTTATGTTTGCTTTGAAAGTCATGTTACAGACTATATGTTCAGAAAAAGGATTGACAATGCTTGAAGAATGTGTTGACTTTTCAGTCAATGCTTGATTTCTTTTTTAATTATGTGAATTTTTCATTGAAATGTAAAAATATATATAGAGTTATATTTAGTAAAATTTTCATATTGAACCCGTTAGTATTCACAGGTGATAACCTAATGGCTTATACAAAATCAATTATGTTTTGATTGCTTTGTTTTAGTTATTAAAATGAAGTGTAAAAGGTATAACCTTCCAGAATCAATTGTAATTTCCTCTAATAGAAGTAAGTTCTTATTTCGTGTAAAAAGAACCTAATAACAAGTTGTGGTATTTAATTAAAAAAAGAAATACAAAGTTATTGGTAACTAAAAAGATTAATCTAATTAAAATGACATCATACTTGTCTAAAGACTTGCTAGTAGTTTCTAGAAATACGATATCTATACTTTCTATAAAAGGAGAAAATGCAGTGACATAAGAAAAGCTTAGTTGACAGCTATTTTCTTATGTCATTACTGCATCATAAATCGGAATATATAAAATCAATTTAATTTTCAAACCTCTGGCACACATCCAACTTTCAAAGATCTGCCCACATTCAAGAGGGCAAAGCTCTGCCCACGTACAAAAAGGGTAAAGCCACGCTTCAAACCCCTGCCATCAAAACCTCTGTCCATATTTAAAATTCAAAATCTTGGCTCTAGATTCAAAATTCAAACCTACGTATAAAAATTTCTTTTTAATTTCTCTGAGCTTTATCAACTCTCAACTCTCTCTCTCTCTAAAACTCACTTTCTCTCTCTCAAATTCAGACATCTCACTGAGCTTATCAACTCTCAAATCCGGAGCTTCAATATCGTCCATGAAATCGTTGTTCAATATCATCACCATCAATATGCATTGTTAAACCCCCATTTCATCACTATCTTCTCCTTCTTCCACTCACACACACAATCCAATGGCGGAACCGTCCTATACACCAGCCGTCCTAAGCAATCCGGTACATTTCATCTTCTTACTTCACTATAACTTAACCCTAATTTACGATCGTATCAGTCTTGATTTGTGTTTTGTTAAGTGGGTGTTCAAGGGTTTGGTAGAATTTAGGGAAAATATTTCCGTGTTGTTTGGCCAAGGGTTTGTTATGTATGAACACTAACTGTTTGATATAATTCCTCAATCAGCATCATACGTTATGGTTTGTAGTATTTGACGACCAAAATTATGTAACACATACATGTACATATATCAATTTGAAGCTCATTTTGGAGTGAAATGTGCCATTGATGTTTGATTGACTTTTTAAATTTGATAAACCTGCTTTTGCTAACTATGTAGGTGAATCATGTGTGTCATTGCTTATAATTTTCACTGATTTACCACTTTTGAGATTTAAGTGACAAATATTAAGTTAGTTTTGCTTATAGAATATTTGTTAATCTTATTTATATGAAGATTTCAGGGTCAGCAATCTTGGAGGCCGAGTCTCTGTGCCATTGCTTAGGCCGAGTCTCTGCGTTACAAGCTATTTGGAGGCCTTGCTGTTCGCAGGTTAATAAACTCACTATCTTTTTGTCCGAATCATTTCTGAATTACAGCATTATTAGCTGATGTTTTCTTGGCCTGTTTTAGGCCTTGATGTGGTGTTCTGATCCTAAACCGTTTAGGTCAGCAATCTTCATCAACTAGACTCGGCTGACATAGAGCAACTCAATTGAGCAAGAAGCGAAAGGTTAGTTTTGTCAATTGGTATTACAAGATTGTATTGTGTTTGTTTTTTTAGATAGAATGTATTGTAAATATGTTTTGTATGATTCAGTTTGTAGCTGATGGTGTGTTCTTTGCTGAGCTGAATGAGGTCCTCACCAAGGAACTTGCAGAGGGTGGTTATTCTGGTGTTGAAGTTAGGTTTACACCTATGCTCTTTGTTGTTCAACTTATTCTATTGCTCTTCAACTCATATTAGATTGTGATTAGTCTAAGGAAAAACATTGGTTAATGTATTCTTCAATCTGTTTATGCAGGTGAGAAGGGAAGGAGAATAAGGGAGCTGACATCACAGGTTCAGAAGCGTTTTAAGTTCGCTGAAAACAGTGTGGAGCTTTATGATGAAAGGGTTAACAACAGAGGTCTCTCAATTGAGCAAGAAGCGAAAGGTTAGGGTTACACCTATGATCTTGTTGTTCAGCTTATTCTATTGCTCTTCAACTCATATTAGATTGTGATTAGTCTAATGAAAAACATTGGTTAATGTATTCTTGAATCTGTTTATGCAGGTGAGAAGGGAAGGAGAATAAGGGAGCTGACATCACAGGTTCAGAAGCGTTTTAAGTTCGCTGAAAACAGTGTGGAGATTTATGATGAAAGGGTTAACAACAGAGGTCTCTGTGCCATTGCTTATGCCGAGTCTCTACGTTACAAGATGATAAAGAGAAACGATCATACAACTGACAAATATGTGTAAACGGTTATAACTTGATATATAAACTTGTGCTGATAGCCTCAGGACAAAATTTATTGAAATTGGAAGCTTTTGGTTAAATTGTTATTGTTACTATTAATATATATGCAGGCTGTCATGAATAACTTGGAAGATGCACATGAACTGATCGATACTGCGATTTCAACTGCTCTGAAAGAGAGCAAACCTGTTTATATCAGCATCGGCTGTAGTTTGCCTGCAATCCCTCATTCTACTTTTGCTCGAGAACCGGTTCCATTTTCTCTGGCCCCCAAGTATGATCTACAAACATCCTACAGAGTTTTTAACACCAATCTATATGCAATAGTAGTTCTTCGTTTCCTTATGCTTTGAACTTGTAGGCTTTTTTGTTTTGATTGTGTAGGATGAGTAATAATATGGGTTTGGAAGCAGCTGTTGAGGCGGCAGCAGAGTTCTTGAACAAGGCAGTAAAGCATTCTGAAGTAAGCTTTTTATTTTTCTATCAGGTTTTATCGGTATGAACTTACTTGGAGTGTCCGTGAACTAGAAAATGTGCCAGAGGGCTCAAAGGTAACCGACACTTTTAGTTTGGAGGGGAACATCTTTAATCCACTTTCACTGTTTAATCCACTTTCATGTTTTAATTAACTTTTTTTGCATATACTATCTGCATTCTTTGTACTGTATTACCAAACATACATGCGTATGAAACTGTTGACTAATTCCGTTACTTTTTATTAACATAAGGGGGAGCATTTCATTCAAACTAAGGAAACACTCTAGCCATGATCAATACCTTACTATAACACGTACACCAACCTGAGACCAATGTTCTATTATAAGGTACTCCATTTTCGCTCTGTACTTCAACCATATAAGAGTGCATTCCTTGATTTCTTTCATAATTTTGTTGTTTGATATTTGCACTCCTCTAGAGCCTTTGTCATTTTTTAAGGCCGATATCTCCCAATAGGCTAGGAAAGTGCTCAATGATTATTTTTCAACTTATGGTTTTATATTAGTGTAAATATATACTTGAAAGAGCTTCAAAATGTGTTTAATAGTTTATTCCCATACTGAAGATGAGAAAAGCAAAAGCCAACTACAGTTTTTTATCTGGTAATTTTTATCGTAATTTTTTTTAGTTTCTTTGTGCGGTCTAATGTTGCTCATCCTTAAAGGTAGCAGTTTAAAATACGGGTTGATGGGTCAAATTTGGTTGGGTTTGTTTTGTCTCAAATTGGGTAAAAAAAATAGTAGTTGGATCATCTCAAATAGGACTAATAGGTCAAACTATTTAAGATTTTAAAAATTCTTATTAGTGAGCAAAGTATATCCTACATTAGTGTCAAATATTTATAATTTACTATAATACGCTCATTACCAGTTCGACTTTTTTTGTCAACACATGATATTTTCATGTTAAAATATCCGTAAAGCTTTTTTTTCGTGTTTTAGACTTGGTAATTGTTATGTTCTGTAATACTAGAAAATGTGGTGGTCATGTGTTAAAACAAATATATGTATGTATATGTATGTGTGTGTCTATGTTTATGTGCCCTTTGATCTTTTATATGGTTTTCCATAAGTTAGATAAAGATTTCACATCCACATTATACTTATTATTCCACCCCTTTCTTTATTGATAAGAGATGCCGATTTCTTTTCAATATCATGTTTAAAGCCATGGTTATTTAAACATTCTTCATGTATTATATTGTATATTGGAAGCAAGTTTAAGGTTATTTGTTTTTGAATATGCTTCTTTTGTGTATATTACTTACTTGAGGAGTTAAGAGTTTAAAGGTTTCACACTTTTGTTCGTTTTTATATGGTTTGGAATTCATTAGTCTAAATATTTTACATACTGAATGAATGTTTTTATCGCTGAATTTTATGATACTTTTTGTGTGTAATTTCCGAGTCCCAGTTGTTTCAATGTATTTGTATATACAAGCGTTTTAAGTTTGCTGAAAACAGTGTGGAGCTTTATGATGAAAGGGTTAACAACAGAGGTCTCTGTGCCATTGCTCAGGCCGAGTCTCTGCGTTACAAGCTGATAAAGAGAAACGATCATTATAAAAGTGGTTTTTCTCTCTATTTATTCATTTTATATTTTTCTAATGTAGGTCTTATCTGATGAAGAGAAACGATCATTATATGATCGTTATGGCGATGTTGGGGTACGAGGGGAATATGATGGATCAGGTGCTGGTTCTCAGGAGGTAAGATTGTATCACAATGAGATAACAATATCAGTATAAGATCTTTCTTTAAATCTTATGGTTTTTTTAGGTGGACACGTTTGATGTGTTTGGCTCCTTTTTTGAGGATTCAAATGGATATGAAGAAGAGTGATGGGGCAGAAGAAAAGTTCAAAGAAATAAGTGCTGCATATGAGGTATCTTATACGGCTCCCACATTGAATCTCTTCCTGATTGTCTACTCACTTTTGGACTATATTTACCAACACTTAAAGAGTCTAATACCCATTGTCCAGGACTGTATTTTGTATGTTTCAGAAGACTTGAATTGCATGTACCTGTCTTCTTTCATGCTAAAATCGCATCAGACATTGCAGAACAAGCAAGATTGATGGCTGACGAAGTTTTTTTTTATCAAAAAGTTTAGGTTTAAACACTGTTAGGTTAAAATAGTGTTTTAACCCGAGAAAAAGTGAAACCACTATTTTGGGTTAAAACAGTGTTTTGAAACCACTTTTGGGTCAAAACAGTGTTTGAACCCACTGTTGGGTTAAAACAGTGTTGTCAAAACAGTGTTTGAAACCACTGTTGGGTTAAAACAGTGTTTGAAACCACTGTTGGGGTAAAACAGTGTTTTAGTTTCTTAATTTTTGTATTATTTGGCAGATCTTTGAAATATGATATTTGTTTTGTGTAGATCTAGGTTGTGGGGGCCTCAAGCGACGATTATAATACGGGTCAATCTGAAAGATACAAAAGAACAGATGGCAAGAGATGGCGGTGCAAAAAAGACGTGCTTCCTGATCAGAAGTATTGCGAACGGCATGTACACAGAGGGTGCATATGTACAAGAAAGCCTGTGGAAGTTGATAAAACCTTTTTAGAGTGGAGATGAAGACATATGTTTCAACAAGCTGCACCTGCCAAAAGAGTAGAGATGAAGACATATGTTTCATAACACTCTGTTGATGATTTGGGTTCTATTTTGTAGCTGTTATATTATATTATATTATAAAGAGATTACATGTGCATTTATCTGTGTAATTTGTGCTACAAACCATATTCCTATCTTGAAGTAGGAAATATAAGTATTCCACTCAACACCAGTCACTAAGATTCTCATGAGTGGTTCTTGAGGATGTGACCGTCAATAAATGTTTTGATCACTCACAAGGTTAAACCATCAAAAAGCGATTTTTAAATTAAAAAAATACACTTAATGTGAAAGCTGATATTTTATTTGTTGCACAATGGTTAGTTAATTAGTTAAAAATTACAATATCTATACACCTATCTATATTTTCTATTAATATGTGTTATGCATGGTTTTCTAAGAAACCACTCGTGTTTGCACACGGGTCTTACTGCTAGTACTATATAATAAAAGAAACCAATAAAATGACACTTGTCATTATTCTAGACCATCTACTATTACTCAATTGTAGATGATTATTATTTAATTTAAATTATCAAATTTTATATATGTCTCAAACATTTAAAAAAGAGTAAAATGCACGGATAGTCCCTGTGGTTTTGCAAAATAACACCTATAGTCCCCAACTTTTGGAAATTACACCGGTGCTCCCTATGGTTTGACAGATTGTTACTCGGATAGTCCCTGGAGTGGATGACGGTTAGTTTTCTCCGTTAAGTAGATGTGAAATGACAAATTTACCCTTCATCTTCTTCACTCTATAAAAACAAAACAACCTAACCCCAACCCCCCCCCCCCCCCCTCTCTCTGTTTCCCCCACCATTAACCACATCTACCAAACACCACCACCATGGCACAATACCTTTCTCTCTGTTTTAAACCTCAACAACAATTCACATCAAACCCATTCAAATTGATGACTTTTTTTTGTTCTAGATATCAAAATGATAACCAAATTAAGCCAAAACATACCGCTTTTTGTGCCGTTTAGTCTTGAAATGTTCATCTCTCACAGCCACATTAGCAAAATACCGACTGAAACAAACAACAACATTTAATTTTAAAAAAACAAACTGCAAATAATATTAAATGAAAACATATGAACCATATAAAATTGAATTACTTACTCGCAGTGTAATATTGACCAATTCCAGGAAGATCTTCATCTAACGGCAACGGTGTCTTCTCATCATCTGGTTTCTTAAGCTCATCATAAACAACATCATCACGTGAGAAAACACAGTTAAAGAAAAAAGACACACAGAAAGTCTGGTAATTTGCAGTTAAATTCAAGAAAACCAACTGAAAATAAGAAAAAACGATAAAAAGGATATCTTTAACGAGGAATATAGCCAGACGGAAGGTTTTGTGAGAGTATCGTCTCTTCTTCACCCTTCTGTGTGGACATTTTCCTCCCATCTTGCCTTCAAACTTAGGATTTATGGTGGCGGTGTTGTCACACACCTTTCTGCGGCGGAAGCACGAGGTGTGATCATGAAAGGTTCTCATTGCATACGAAGAGTAAACATGCTACATGCTCGTAAAATAACATTCAAATACCATAATTTGAAAACATACGTTAGCGTTTACATCGCTAAGTCGCATAAAACATTGTCTTAAAAGTTTACAACTTTATTCAAAGTTAAACACAAGCGACATCCACGAGCATAAGCTAGACCACGCGCACATCCATCCTAGTTACCTGAAATACATGTGAGTTTTTGGAAAAACGTCAACATAAAGTTGGTGTGAATTCATGCAGTTTTGTATTTCATGTTTGTATACTTTGTATGAAAACATAGTTTGTGAGTAAATCAAGTTTTCATATGTAAATCCAGTTTCATGTGTACACCACGTACATCTGTATAATTCAATTTCTTCTTGAGTACCCCACGTACTCAAGTTTAATTCTCATTCTCTTGAGTACCCCACGTACTTCAAGTTATATATCAATTTTGTATGGTATGAATTTTATGTAAATACAGTATTTCTGTACTTATCAGATTGTTAATGGGTTGCAAAGCCATTAACATGTGGCACGACATAGGAAGTCACCAAACCTAAGGCATTTAATTGGTATATTCTGAGACACAAAAACACTACTCGATTCTCGCCCCGACCGAGTGTGAGGCTGCCAGGCACCTGTTAGATCTAACCTTTTGTTCTGCGGTCTAGGTATATTGTTGATTAATGGTGCTTCTGTACCCTATTCGTGACACTATTTCTCATAACGCCTCCTACTTGGTTCTCGTTCTCACCAAGCGCGTTTCTTGTTATCATTTCTCATAGCGCCTTATACTTGGTTCTCGTCTCACCAAATGCGCTTCTCATTTTCATATATTTCGTCACACTTGGTTCTCGTTCTCACCAAGTGTACTTCTTGTATTTATATCATACCATTTATAAATATTGTACTTTTGTACATGTATTTCACCCCCGAAGTTATAAAAACTGAAAACAGTTAAAGAGAAAAGGGGGAGCATGAACTCACAACTTTGCGTTCCTAGCGTCGTAAACTCCACCGGATTTGCTTACTTAACGTCGTAACCTATACGCGTTTTCTTATCGTTAGTCACTAGACTTGCGTCGCACAAGTACAGTCACTCTCTTTTGTGTATATTTTCTTGTGTTAAAAATATTCTATATTTTTAACTACGTATCTTACTTATATTATTTTCTCCAAAAATAAATATAAGTCTTTTGTGTTTTGCATTTTGCACCCGAATCATGTATCTTGTGTTTTGTATGTGTATTTCTATATTTCTACTCCTCATGAGTATTTAGTGTATTTTTAAGTCTTAATACACTAACACGTATAACACATACTATATACACTTAGCACAAAATTTGGTGATAAAATAATATATATTTTTCTCTCAAAAATATATACTTATTATCCATTTTTATTCTTGAAGAAATCCTCATTTCTTATCACCAAAAATTAGGGAAACCTTAGTAATACTCTTAAACACATTTTTTAGGGAATAAGTTTCTCAAAAACTTATATTTTTCTAAGTGTCAAAATTTATAAAAATTTTGACAGAGTTTCCCCTAAAAATGGAGGTTTCCCACGTTTTCAAAACGTGTGTTTATTTTCTTTTAAATCATCATCAATCATCAATAATCAGCAACAACAATTTTTCCTCAATAATCACTACCTTTCCCCACTTCATGAACTTGGGTATTTACCAAGATTGTGTAGTAACTTACTAGCACATTTAGTAAGTCTTGTTATCTTTAAAAATAAGTTTAATTTCTTAAAAACTTTATTTTTAAAGAATATGAAGTTTTACAACTTCTAGTCGGTTTTTACGAAAACTATTCCTTCGTTAAAACTTTTGTTACACAAGTATCCACACACTTGTTTGTTTACAAAAAACCACTTTTGTTTGTGTAAGATCCGGTTTAGAACATGTGATTTCTTTTGATGCTTGGTCTTTTGAAAATACCACTTGTAGATACATAGATCTACTAGTTTTAAATACTTTTGTACAAGTTAAAGCATTTTTACACAAGTTCATGGTTTATGTGTGGTAGTGTTTCACCTTTTAACCCTTGTTACTTCTAAAATAGCTTTATGTTAAGATCCATGATCTTACCAAACCGGGTTAAATGGTGATCCGAGCTACCACAATCATAGATCGGGTCTAGATAATCACAAATTCCAAGTACTACAACTTTTACACAAGTTACAAGTTATTAACCGCCATTTTAGTGTTTTTACTAGACTTTAATGCTTCAAAACGTATGTTATCGATATTTAACCGACAAAATTCCTTTTAACCACTTTAGATAAGTGTAAAAACGAGTTTTAAATGTTATACCTCTAGCTCAAGGCTAGGGAAGAATCTTGATGAAAAGCGCGTGGATAAAAGCTAAAGAAAGAGGTCCTTCGAACTCCGAGTGCACCAAGACTCCTAATACGCAACCCTTAAAGCTTGTATGATCTTGGATTTGCTTGAATCAAACTCGAAAATGGAGGGGTGCACAAGGGATGTTTGGCCGTAGCTAGGTAGAGAGGGAGAGAGAGTTCTTTTGGTGAGTTGTGAAATGTGAAAGATCAAAGTGTTTAGTGATGATCTTATAGGCAATACAAATGGTTATTATCCAAGGGTTACTATGTCCTCTAGATACTAAGCATGGAAGATTATAATAATCAAAATGGTACAAAGTGTGTTCCCCATGGTTAGGGCCGGTTAGGAAAAGGGGGGGGGGGGTCTAGTTCGGTTGTAACTAGGTAGTTAGGGAGTTAGTTAAGTTAAATAGGTAATTAACTTAGTTACTTGCGTATTGCGTGTTATGACGGGTGTTAGGGTGATCAGGGACCCTAACTAGCTCAGAAAAATATAAATAGTGAAAATAGTAATATTTTCATGTTCCGGGTATAGTCCGGTTGTTCGGTTACGTACCGATTCGTTAAAGTGCTAAATCACACTTTTTAGTGTCTTTTAAGTACCTTTCATGTACTCTTTCAATTCCCAACACTTAGGGAAATATTCTGGATAATAAAACGACATTTCTGCATAATATTTATATGTCTAAATGCTGATTTATTGCTGAATTGTATAAATTCTGCACTTAAAGTGCGTTTCGGGTGCTTTTTAGTGCTTATTTTTGCTTTCGTATTGCATATATATTAACCCTTGTATGTATTCTTGGGTTTTAATGCATTCTTGTTGTCGGACCTACACCTAGGCCTCAATTCTGATGTCTGACTGCTTTCTGCAGTTCTGTTGACACGTTGTGTCTTACCGGTGAGTTTACTATTATTCTGACGCAACGCTCTCGTTTATGCATAAAGCAATATTTTGTAGTATACAACGTGCATGAATTCACTTGTTTAATCATGTGTTCAGACATTGCTGACAATTAAACTCATAATTGCAGTCATTAAGCAATAATTATAGTGTACGGAAATTACCGGTTTGTGCCAGTTGTCACAGTCTCCCCCCGTTAAAAGAATTTCGTCCCGAAATTCAGACTGAACTAACTCTCGCTGGAGTCTTCTTGAATAGGTGGGGATACTTTTTCTTGAACTGGTCTTCACGTTCCCATGTGTACTCGGGTCCGTGCTTAGAGCTCCAACGTACTTTGACAAGTTTCACACTGCTCCTCCTGGTCTTGTTGACTTTCCAGTCAGTAACCTCAACGGGTTGTTCTGTAAATCGGAGGGCTTCATCAATATGCACTTCATCCAACGGGATGGTCACGTTTTCTTGCGTTGGACTCTTCTTCAGGTTGGATACATGAAACGTATCATGTACTCCATTAAGTTCTGCCGGTAACTCCAACTTGTATGCCACGGTACCAATTCTTCTCAATATTCTGAATGGTCCGATGTATCGTGGATTCAACTTTCCACGCTTTCCAAATCTGACTACGCCCTTCCATGGTGAGACTTTTAACAACACTTTGTCTCCCACCTTGAAATCTACCGATTTTCTATTTGGATCCGCGTAGCTCTTTTGTCGCTCTCGAGCCGCCCTAATGCGCTCTCGGATCTGCGCAATCTTATCGGTTGTCTCTTGTACAAGTTCAGGACCAACCATACGTTTATCTCCGGCATCTGCCCAACATAAGGGCGATCGGCATTTGCGGCCATACAGAGCTTCGAACGGCGCGGCTTTTATGCTTGTATGATAGCTGTTATTGTAGGAAAACTCAACTAAAGGTAGGTGAGTATCCCAGCTGCCGCCTAGGTCCATGACACATGCGCGAAGCATATCTTCTAATGTTTGTATAGTCCGTTCGCTCTGGCCGTCTGTTTGTGGATGGAATGCCGTGCTCAGATCTAACTGAGATCCAAAGGCTTCCTGAAATGATTGCCAGATTCTTGAGACAAAGCGTCCATCTCTGTCTGAAATGATTGAGATTGGCACTCCATGTCGTGCCACAATTTCTCTTAAGTATATCTCTGCAAGCTTTCCAGTGCTATCCTTCTCTCGGATTGGTAGGAAATGCGCAGATTTCGTCAATCGATCAACTATTACCCATATCATATCGTGCCCTCTCGGGGTCCTGGGTAATTTCGTTATGAAGTCCATCGAGATTTGTTCCCACTTCCACACGGGAATTTCTGGTTGTTGTAGGAGGCCGGACGGTTTCTGATATTCGGCCTTAACCTTCGCACAGGTTAGGCATTTTCCGACATAAACAGCAACGTCGCTTTTGAGTCTCGGCCACCAATAGTACTCTTTCAAGTCTTGGTACATCTTGTCCGATCCTGGATGGATCGAATATCTCGATTTGTGGGCTTCATTAAGGATGACTTCTCGTATGCCACCATAGAGTGGAACCCAGATACGCTTCTTGAAGTATAAGGCTCCCTCTTCATTTGGCACCATGTATTTCAATGCACCCCGGAGGTATTCAGCTTTACGATTCTCTTCTTTAAGAGCTTCTTGTTGTGCATCTCGAATGCGTGCGGTGAGGTTCGTTCGAATCGTCATTTCCAACGCTCGAACCCTTAGGGTCTTAACCCTTTCTTTTCGGCTCAACGCGTCTGCTACAACGTTCTCCTTTCCAGGATGGTACTTAATCTCACAGTCATAATCATTCAGCAGCTCGACCCAACGTCGCTGGCGCATTTTTAATTCCTTCTGATCAAATATGTGTTGTAAGCTTTTGTGATCTGTGAAGATTGTACATCGAGTACCATATAAATAATGTCGCCAAATCTTCAAGGCGAATACCACTGCACCCAGCTCCAGGTCGTGAGTGGTATAATTTCTCTCGTGAACCTTCAGTTGTCTTGAAGCATAAGCGATGACTTTTTGGCGTTGCATGAGCACGCAACCCAAGCCTTGTCGTGAGGCGTCACAGTATACCGCGAAGTCTTCAGTGCCTTCGGGTAACGATAGTATCGGTGCATCGCAGAGCTTGTTCTTAAGTAGCTGAAAGGCTTCTTCTTGTTTGTGACCCCAGTCGTACTTCTTGTCCTTCTGAGTAAGGGTCGTTAGCGGTTGAGCTATCTTCGAGAAATTCTCAATGAATCGCCGATAGTAGCCCGCTAAGCCCAAAAATTGACGAACTTCAGTTGGGGTCTTGGGAGCTTCCCAATTCTTTATCGCTTCAATCTTGGACGGGTCTACATGAATGCCTTTCTCATTCACCACGTGACCAAGAAATTGTACTTCGCGAATCCAGAATTCGCATTTCGAGAACTTTGCATAAAGTTTCTCTTTCTTCAGTAGCTCCAAGATGGTTCTGAGATGTTGCTCGTGCTCTTCTTTCGTTCGCGAGTAAATCAGGATATCATCGATAAATACAATCACGAATTTATCGAGATATGGTTTGCATACGCGGTTCATTAGGTCCATAAAGACCGCTGGTGCATTCGTCAATCCAAATGGCATCACAAGAAATTCGTAGTGCCCATAGCGTGTTCTGAATGCAGTCTTTGGCACGCTTTCATCTTGGATTCTCAACTGATGGTATCCAGATCGAAGGTCGATCTTGGAATAGTAGCTTGATCCTTGCAGTTGATCAAACAAGTCATCAATCCTCGGTAGCGGATACCGATTCTTGATTGTGAGCTTGTTCAGTTCCCTGTAATCGATACACATCCGTAGTGATCCATCCTTCTTTTTCACGAACAATACTGGAGCTCCCCAGGGTGAGAAGCTTGGCCTTATGAATCCTTTATCCAACAACTCCTGGAGTTGTGTAGATAATTCTTGCATTTCGGATGGCGCAAGTCGGTATGGAGCCTTAGCTACAGGAGCAGCTCCTGGAACCAAGTCTATACGGAATTCGACTTGTCGTTGCGGAGGTAGTCCTGGCAGATCTTCAGGGAACACATCAGGAAATTCCTTCACCACAGGAATGTCTTCGAGTTTCGGCTCCACAGCCTTCTTGTCTATAACGTGTGCTAGGAAAGCGACACATCCTTTCCTCAAGCACTTCTGTGCCTTCATGCAACTGATGATTCGAAGAGGCGCGTCTCGTTTTTCCCCATGTACAATGAGAGTTTCATCATTCGCTAGAGGGATGCGAATGATTTTCTCATGACAGATAACTTCAGCTCTGTTCTTGGACAACCAGTCCATTCCGACCACTACATCGAAGCTACCCAATTGAATAGGCAAGAGATCGATGCTAAATTTTTGTTCGCCAAGTTCCAGTGTGCAGCCTCTAACAACTTCGCCCGACTCAACAAGTTTACCATTGGCTAGTTCTATGGAATAAGGAATTTCTAATCTACTAGATTCTATTCCGAGTATGCGTTTAAACTCCACAGACATGAAGCTATAATCGGCGCCAGTGTCGAATAATATGGATGCAAAGTGATTGTTAATGAGAAACGTACCGGTGACCACGTTAGGGTCCTCGCGTGCGTCTCTTGCTCCAATCACAAACGCTCGAGCCGGAGCGTTGTTTCTCTCTGGGCAGTTTTTCATGAAATGATCATTGCTTCCACACTTGAAGCATCCTTGCCCTTTCCCGTTGCCATTCTTGTTACCAGCACCGTTCCCATTTCGGTTCTTTCCTTTTCCCCAACAGTCTTCTGTTTGATGACCCAATTTACCACATTTGTCGCACCTTGGAATGCGACAAGCTCCATCATGATGATACTTACACTTTTGGCATCTAGGCATGGAGCCTTGGTATGCTTTGGTTGCATGGTTTTTCGCCTCCTGGGACGTGTTAGCGTCACGCTTCATGCTGAAACCCTTGTTGTTGCGAGTTGCTTGATTCAAACTTGTATGCTTTCTCTTTCTGTCACCGGACGACTCAGCATGCGTCTCGGTCTTTTCTGTTGGGTTCAGTGATAGCTTCTTCATACGAACACAATCTTCAGTCAGGCTGACAGCCAGAGTTACAGCCTCGGTAATTGTTTGTGGTTTGGCCGACGTCACCATGCCACGAAACTCTGAGGCCAGTCCCCAAATGTAGCGTTCCACACGCTTGAATTCGGGAGTCACCATGTAGGGAAGTACTCTAGACAGATCGTGGAACCTTCGAGTGTAACCATTGATGTCAGCACCTTCCATAGTCAAGTGCCAGAACTCTGTTTCCAGCCTTTGGAGTTCTGCACGAGAGCAGTACTTCTCTCTCATCCTTTCCTTCAGTTCCTCCCAAGTGAGGCCATAAGCGGCGTCATCACCCAAAGTTTGGGCTTGCAGGTTCCACCAAGTCAGAGCTTCATCGACGAATAACCCAGTAGCAAAAGTGACTTGTTGATCCGCGGTACACTTGCTCATGCGGAAAGTAGCTTCAGTCTTCTCCGTCCAGCGCACAAATGCTACTGCACCTCCTGTGCCGTCATAGTTTATCGGCTTGCAGTCGAGGAACTGCTTGAAAGTGCAGCCTGGAATTGATTCAACCAATTCACGTGTGAGCAATTGAAGAAACAATGAAACAAAGACCGTTCATAAATTTCCTCATGCTTAGTACAGTGTCTCAAGGTTACCTTGAGCTGCATTGCCTCCAGACGAATCTCCATTCCCATTACGCCTAGCGTTGCTTGGTCCACCACTGTCTTGAGTTCGGTTCGCCTCGTACTGGGCGATAGCAGCGGAGATCCTTTCCTCCAGTAGAGCGTTCAGCTCATCAGCAATTTTTGGCAGTGGGGGAGGTGGAGGTTGATCATCATTGCGAGCATTCACAGTTTTCCTGGGTGCCATGTTCTGACAGAACATAACACAGCAGGGTTACACATTTGTTTGATATCGTCACACTAGACAGTAGTATCATATATATTCGCAGGTATATATACCACATAAGTGACATCAACAATTTTTACTCTAGCAGAGTACTTAGTAGGCTTGCACTGAGGGAATCCACACGTGACAAGACTTGCTGTGGTTTCTGTGCACTGAATTCCATAATTATGTATGCATCCATAATTACGTAACCCCTTGCACAGTCCGCACAGTTCGTTTCATCCTCGTATTTCTTCCTTCAGATAGGCCATCGCTTTCAGGTAAAGTCACGTATACTTGTGACATTCTACCTCTAGTATATGCTAATTATCACACATAATTGCAAGTAATTTCTAGTCAATGGCAAGTGCTACTCTAGTGCACTCTAAGTCTCGTAGTGTCTTTTCTAGACTCATGTATTCGGTTTCAGGCAGTGGATGTCGCGGGACGTTTTATGCAATGAAAACTCTTTGAAAAAATTGTTTTCGTGAATGGATCCTAGAGATTGTAGACTAGACTCAAGAAGGAATCCTGGTTCACTACAATCGCAGCTCTGATACCAATCTGTCACACCCCTTTCTGCGGCGGAAGCACGAGGTGTGATCATGAAAGGTTCTCATTGCATACGAAGAGTAAACATGCTACATGCTCGTAAAATAACATTCAAATACCATAATTTGAAAACATACGTTAGCGTTTACATCGCTAAGTCGCATAAAACATTGTCTTAAAAGTTTACAACTTTATTCAAAGTTAAACACAAGCGACATCCACGAGCATAAGCTAGACCACGCGCACATCCATCCTAGTTACCTGAAATACATGTGAGTTTTTGGAAAAACGTCAACATAAAGTTGGTGTGAATTCATGCAGTTTTGTATTTCATGTTTGTATACTTTGTATGAAAACATAGTTTGTGAGTAAATCAAGTTTTCATATGTAAATCCAGTTTCATGTGTACACCACGTACATCTGTATAATTCAATTTCTTCTTGAGTACCCCACGTACTCAAGTTTAATTCTCATTCTCTTGAGTACCCCACGTACTTCAAGTTATATATCAATTTTGTATGGTATGAATTTTATGTAAATACAGTATTTCTGTACTTATCAGATTGTTAATGGGTTGCAAAGCCATTAACATGTGGCACGACATAGGAAGTCACCAAACCTAAGGCATTTAATTGGTATATTCTGAGACACAAAAACACTACTCGATTCTCGCCCCGACCGAGTGTGAGGCTGCCAGGCACCTGTTAGATCTAACCTTTTGTTCTGCGGTCTAGGTATATTGTTGATTAATGGTGCTTCTGTACCCTATTCGTGACACTATTTCTCATAACGCCTCCTACTTGGTTCTCGTTCTCACCAAGCGCGTTTCTTGTTATCATTTCTCATAGCGCCTTATACTTGGTTCTCGTCTCACCAAATGCGCTTCTCATTTTCATATATTTCGTCACACTTGGTTCTCGTTCTCACCAAGTGTACTTCTTGTATTTATATCATACCATTTATAAATATTGTACTTTTGTACATGTATTTCACCCCCGAAGTTATAAAAACTGAAAACAGTTAAAGAGAAAAGGGGGAGCATGAACTCACAACTTTGCGTTCCTAGCGTCGTAAACTCCACCGGATTTGCTTACTTAACGTCGTAACCTATACGCGTTTTCTTATCGTTAGTCACTAGACTTGCGTCGCACAAGTACAGCCACTCTCTTTTGTGTATATTTTCTTGTGTTAAAAATATTCTATATTTTTAACTACGTATCTTACTTATATTATTTTCTCCAAAAATAAATATAAGTCTTTTGTGTTTTGCATTTTGCACCCGAATCATGTATCTTGTGTTTTGTATGTGTATTTCTATATTTCTACTCCTCATGAGTATTTAGTGTATTTTTAAGTCTTAATACACTAGCACGTATAACACATACTATATACACTTAGCACAAAATTTGGTGATAAAATAATATATATTTTTCTCTCAAAAATATATACTTATTATCCATTTTTATTCTTGAAGAAATCCTCATTTCTTATCACCAAAAATTAGGGAAACCTTAGTAATACTCTTAAACACATTTTTTAGGGAATAAGTTTCTCAAAAACTTATATTTTTCTAAGTGTCAAAATTTATAAAAATTTTGACAGAGTTTCCCCTAAAAATGGAGGTTTCCCACGTTTTCAAAACGTGTGTTTATTTTCTTTTAAATCATCATCAATCATCAATAATCAGCAACAACAATTTTTCCTCAATAATCACTACCTTTCCCCACTTCATGAACTTGGGTATTTATCAAGATTGTGTAGTAACTTACTAGCACATTTAGTAAGTCTTGTTATCTTTAAAAATAAGTTTAATTTCTTAAAAACTTTATTTTTAAAGAATATGAAGTTTTACAACTTCTAGTCGGTTTTTACGAAAACTATTCCTTCGTTAAAACTTTTGTTACACAAGTATCCACACACTTGTTTGTTTACAAAAACCACTTTTGTTTGTGTAAGATCCGGTTTAGAACATGTGATTTCTTTTGATGCTTGGTCTTTTGAAAATACCACTTGTAGATACATAGATCTACTAGTTTTAAATACTTTTGTACAAGTTAAAGCATTTTTACACAAGTTCATGGTTTATGTGTGGTAGTGTTTCACCTTTTAACCCTTGTTACTTCTAAAATAGCTTTATGTTAAGATCCATGATCTTACCAAACCGGGTTAAATGGTGATCCGAGCTACCACAATCATAGATCGGGTCTAGATAATCACAAATTCCAAGTACTACAACTTTTACACAAGTTACAAGTTATTAACCACCATTTTAGTGTTTTTACTAGACTTTAATGCTTCAAAACGTATGTTATCGATATTTAACCGACAAAATTCCTTTTAACCACTTTAGATAAGTGTAAAAACGAGTTTTAAATGTTATACCTCTAGCTCAAGGCTAGGGAAGAATCTTGATGAAAAGCGCGTGGATAAAAGCTAAAGAAAGAGGTCCTTCGAACTCCGAGTGCACCAAGACTCCTAATACGCAACCCTTAAAGCTTGTATGATCTTGGATTTGCTTGAATCAAACTCGAAAATGGAGGGGTGCACAAGGGATGTTTGGCCGTAGCTAGGTAGAGAGGGAGAGAGAGTTCTTTTGGTGAGTTGTGAAATGTGAAAGATCAAAGTGTTTAGTGATGATCTTATAGGCAATACAAATGGTTATTATCCAAGGGTTACTATGTCCTCTAGATACTAAGCATGGAAGATTATAATAATCAAAATGGTACAAAGTGTGTTCCCCATGGTTAGGGCCGGTTAGGAAAAGGGGGGGGGGTCTAGTTCGGTTGTAACTAGGTAGTTAGGGAGTTAGTTAAGTTAAATAGGTAATTAACTTAGTTACTTGCGTATTGCGTGTTATGACGGGTGTTAGGGTGATCAGGGACCCTAACTAGCTCAGAAAAATATAAATAGTGAAAATAGTAATATTTTCATGTTCCGGGTATAGTCCGGTTGTTCGGTTACGTACCGATTCGTTAAAGTGCTAAATCACACTTTTTAGTGTCTTTTAAGTACCTTTCATGTACTCTTTCAATTCCCAACACTTAGGGAAATATTCTGGATAATAAAACGACATTTCTGCATAATATTTATATGTCTAAATGCTGATTTATTGCTGAATTGTATAAATTCTGCACTTAAAGTGCGTTTCGGGTGCTTTTTAGTGCTTATTTTTGCTTTCGTATTGCATATATATTAACCCTTGTATGTATTCTTGGGTTTTAATGCATTCTTGTTGTCGGACCTACACCTAGGCCTCAATTCTGATGTCTGACTGCTTTCTGCAGTTCTGTTGACACATTGTGTCTTACCGGTGAGTTTACTATTATTCTGACGCAACGCTCTCGTTTATGCATAAAGCAATATTTTGTAGTATACAACGTGCATGAATTCACTTGTTTAATCATGTGTTCAGACATTGCTGACAATTAAACTCATAATTGCAGTCATTAAGCAATAATTATAGTGTACGGAAATTACCGGTTTGTGCCAGTTGTCACAGGTGTTGGGTAGATGTTGTTAATTGTGGTTGAAACAGAGAAATGTGGGGGTGGGTGGGGTTGGGTTGGGTTGGGTTGGGGTGGGGTTGTTTTGTTTTGTCTTTAGAAGAGTGGTGGAGAAGATGAAGGGTAAATTTGTCATTTCACATCTGCTTAACGGAGAAAACTAACCGCCATCCACTCCAGGGTCTATTCGAGTAACAAACTGTGAAACCACAGGGAGCACCGGTGTAATTTCCAAAAGTTAGGGACTATAGGTGTTATTTTGCAAAACCACAGGGACTATCCGTGCATTTTACTCTTTAAAAAATTACCGATAAAGTTCCATAAATTATCTTATTATTTATTTATATTAATTACTAGGTTAAAAATTATATCTTAATAATTGAAACAAATATCGAGCATTTTCATAATGAAGGTGGAGGGAACGATTTTCTTGCTTGACAAATAATTTATTTATTTAATATATTTAAAATACAAGAAGAATAATAACTATATTATCATACTAATAAATTTATCCAAAAACAATCATCCTTTTAAGATGCAACTCAAGTCCATATATTTAAATTTCAAAGTTATATAACTTAATAATTACCGATAATTTATACTTATCTAATTAATTTAAATATTATTTTGTAGCTATAAGTTTATCTAATTGACTAATTGATATATGTCTAATCTAAACATTTCAACAATATTTTTAGAACTAATAAATTGAGACCACTGATATTTAAATAAAACTTGGATTCACATCGTGAGAAAGTCGATGATACAGTTTATCTTCTAATCGATGGTTCAAATGATTTCATATTTATGAACTTGACAAACATCACAAGTTTTTATCATACAAAAAAACAAAATTTTGTTCGGGTATTAGAAAAGTGTCTAAAAATATTGTTTTATAATTGTTAAATCTTCGTTATTAACTATTTGATACTTTATTTACTTAACCCGTGTAATACACGGGGTTATAACCTAGTTTGTTATAAAGAAAAATTCCAAATTTTAAATTAGTCAAAATCTACTTTTGAACATGTATATTATAAATTGTTAAAATGGGTTAAGCACTTGTTAGTGACAAATTACTTTTACTTCCTTTAAGTAAAAAGGATTCTTTGTGATTTTTTTTAATGTGTTGATTTTAACCTCACTTGGACCCATAAGTACATAATGCGACAACTATGATGGCATTTTACAAGATGTTATATTATTGAATAAATTTTATCTGTATAAAATTTTTAATGAGTTGATTTTAACCTCACTTGGTGCACCTCCGGACCATTGATTCTTGTTCAACCGTTTAAACTTTAAACCGATTGGTTTGACACGGTAGTCACAACCTTATGTCAAAGAAAGGTAATGGATCCTGGAAAGGATGTTTCCATGACAAGCAAACAAGATAATTGATCCCGGAATTCTAATAAACATACTAATGGATTGAAAACCATACAAGTCATCATAAGCTTCCGTGATTTGGAAACATATCGCCGCCTGGTGTAAAGTGGCTCCGTTCGCGCCATACTCGGTTTGTGACAACCCTCATAAATCCAGGTATCCGTACAATTAATTAATATTAATTAATGCTTAATGACTGTGCTGGATTATACATAACTGCTTTCTGATTACTGCATCATACTTACATGTGCATCACATATTACATAATGTCACCTTATTATCACATGTAAACTTTATTGACATACATGATGCACAAAGCACAGTTAGCACAGTTAGCGGATAACTCAGAAAAATGCTGACAATGTTCAGTACATAGACAGACAGTGTTTTGAGACCCAGTATGGGCCAGGGACAAGGTACTACACTAGTATGGTGTGTAGTGAAGTAAAGACCATAAAACTGCGCACTAGGTGATAGTTTAAATGCCGGAAAGTGCCTAAAACCCACATAAAGTGCAGAATTCTGCATAGTTCAGCAAAATTCAGCTTTTTAACAAGCTAGTTATGTGCAAAAATTTGACTAAATGGTCTTGAATGCTTTCCGAAGTGTCGGGAATTAAAAATGTCACAAAAAGTAACACAAAGATCATTAAACGTAATAGCTTGACACTTTAACGAACCGGTATCTAACCGAACAACCGGACACTACCTGAAACACCAAAATTATACTAGAAACATTGTTTAATTATTTTTGGGCTGGTCATGATCCCCGAACACCTTAACACCCACTAAAATATCTAGTAACTAACTTAACTAACTATATGCTTGGTTTTGGATTGTAAACTAACTAGATATCTCAAAGTTATACTTAGACCCCCCCTATGCTTGTCATCGGCCATACCTCCACCACCATACCTCAAAGATTTGATATCTTTTTATATTTGATCTTGCTTGATCTTGTGGACAAAATATTAGAAGGAAGATTATAACTATGGCATGAGATCTTAGAGTTCTTCACATTTCACAACACCACACACTTCATCTCTCTCTTACTCTCTCCCTCTCCTCTCGGCCTAGCTTAGTGCTGCCGCCACCACCACCTTACATCCATCATCCACTCATTCCATATACTCTCAAGGGTGTAAGAAGGTATCTTGTGAAGCTTGGTGCTCTTGAATCTTGAAGAACCTCCATTGCTTGCTTTTATCCACCATTTTCATCATCTTCTTCATCAAGTGTTCTTCCCTAGCTTAGAGCTAGTAGTAAGGCTCTCACAACCCTTTGTTACTCCTAATTTTGATTTGTTAAAAGATGTATTATGTTGTAAATCACAAGAACACTAAAGAACATAATCTCGAATCATGAACATAAAGCTTACATATGATGAAATCTTGTTGAAATAATGTTGTTTAGAGTATGTATGACACTTGCTTGTTATTTACTTGAGATTATGATGTTGATCATCATAAGGAGCTTGCTAGATTGTGATTAAACACATGATCTAGCAAGTTAGAGGATGATTATGTGTTTACACAAGAAGATCATCCTCATACATAAGCATGAACTTGAACAAAAAGATGATTTCTTGGAAAATGATGAACAAAGTAAGCTAGTAAACTTATGGATCCAAGATATATGAATGATTTTCCAAAAGAACCAAGTTCAAAAATATGATTTTTAGTAGAACTTGATTCTTACTTAAACCTACACTATTTTTAGTGGAAAAACAAGTGCGTAAACACTTATGAAACAAGAAGATCTAATAAATAAACATTTTTGTACAATATGTTTACAAGTTGTAAACACCTAGATTCTTTAAGAATGAAATTTTTAAAGAAATGAACACACTTTAATGGGTAACTAAACCTACTAAAAACACTACAAGTTTTTGAGAAAGATCAAGTTCATGTTGTTATGTAAATTGAATAGTTCTTGCACTTGGTAAGTGTAGATTGATTATTGATTGTTGTGATGATTTTTGAAAAGAAAATTATATGCTTTAATAGCATGGACACCTCCATTTTTAGGGGAAACTATGGCAAAATTTTCTAAAAATATAAACACTTAGAAAAATATTTTCTAAACAAGTATTTACAAGTATGTCTTAAACTATATTTTTCAATATAAACTTTGCCATAAATTTTGTTACAAAAATGCAAATATTGGAGGCTGTTTTTATAAATAAAAATGGGTAAATATATGTATTTTGAATATATATATATATATATTAAGACACTTGTGTGATTATTTGTATACTTGGTGAAATAATTATATTATTTTAGGGTAAAATAATATAACTTAACAAAGTACCGTGAAATTTACTATCCAAAGCAAAACCATTAAAAATATATCTTTGGTAAATATTATTGTGGATACAAGAAAGGAAAATATGACTTTTGTAAATATTACAAAGCTGTATCATATTTTTAGACAAGGTGAAAATATATTATTTTTGGAAGTAAAAATATATTTTCTTAGATATTTAGAAGATATGTAATTTTTGGGAAAAATACGTATTTCCTTGAAATACATTATTTGGACAAAATAAGTTTAAAACTATTTTCTAAAGTGAGACTTGGAAATATATTATACAATAATACGAATATACATGTATAAGATACCCCCATCCTTGGGAAGGAATCACGAAAATAAAATACTTGAGAAGTATTATTACAAAAATGTGGTTTAAACAATTATTCCAAAACTAAATATAATTTGAGGTTAAAATAATTATTATTTTAACAAGTAATTATAACTTGGAATAATATTGGGAACATAAGAAACGTAACACAGAAACGTAAATACTAAGCAAAGGCACGACCCGTTCGTCTAATAGACATTAGTACACTGTAGGTAGTCGTGTTTGCTGAGGAGATTTGAGTGCCAGTACTGAAGACACAATACTGTGAGTTCATGTCCCCCTTTTCTTTAAACTGTTTTGTTTATTTACTTCGGGGGTGAAATACATGTTACAAAGGATTACTTGCAATACAATTGGTATAGTTAGCCTAGGAAAGAACCATAGATCATGTGAATGGGTAGGCGTATACTTGAGGCAATCAATCCTCTTGTAGGACCGTGGGGCATGAGTGATAGATCTATTTGGGTGTAGCGAGCCCACACCCATGAGGCCAGGGTGGCCCATAGTGGTGACTATGTCTTCCAGCCGGAAGCCCGGTACAAATTTGCTAGGTTTGAGTCTTCCTACACCGTCACACATATCAGTGGCCTTGCAAACCATTGGTGATCTTTTCCTTGTTTGCTATCATACCGGGACTTTCATACATACATTGAATACAAAGGTTTATACATACTCACAAACACATGAACTCGCTCAACTTTTGTTGATATTTTTAAACTACATGTATTTCAGGGAACTAAGTGGATCTGGCAGGTGTGTGCATGTGTTTCAAGTTGCGTTTAAATAAAAGATGTCATCCAAGTTTTAGAGTTTAGGAGATGTATCTTACTCCTGGACAAGATACATGGTCCTAAGCTCGGGTTGGTTTAAGTTATGTTGTCGAGTCTTCGTGAACTCATTTAAACATGTTATGGTTTGTAACTTGAATTTGGTGTCGATGTTTTCAGACAAGTATGTTGTGGTATTTTCTAAACTTAATATTTATGGATGAATGTCTTTTGGTTTTATCATATAGCATTGTTATGATTGAATGCTATGGTATTAAGAAGTCACACCAATAACCACGCTTCCGCAAAAGTCAGGGTGTGACAGCTTGGTATCAGAGCTTCGATCGTAGCGAACTAGGATTCTTTCTCGAGTCTAGACTACGATCATTAGGGCTCTCACGAAAATGTTTTCACAAACATGTTTTCATTGCATACACAAAATGTCCAGATCCAGGAAACAAACATTTTTACAAATATAAGACACAAAATACATTTCAAAGAATTCATTTATACTTCAGTCTGAGAGATTGGGGAGTTAGTCTGAGAGACTAGCTGGGTAATTCAGTCTGAGAGACTGGGGAGTTGGTCTGAGAGGCTGACTGGGTAGTTCAGTCTGAGAGACTGGGTAGTCTGAGATACTAGTTGGGGGCAGTCTGAGAGACTGGGGAGTTGGTCTGAGAGACTGACTGGGTAGTTCAGTCTGAGAGACTGGGAGGTTTAGCCTGAGAGGCTGGGTAGTTCAGTTTGAGAAACTGGGGGGTTTAGTCTGAGAGACTAAGTAGTTCAGTTTTAGAGGCTGGGTGGGATAGTCTTGGGAAGACTAGAATGCATACATGCTTACATTGTTATTACTTACATGCTTATTTGATGATTGTTGATACATGTACATATGTTGTGATTGCTTTGTTACAGACACCATATCCTCTTCTGATAGCAGATTATCAGATACCATGGACCCTATGGCCATAGTTTCAGATGACGAGATGGCCACAGACCCTGAGGTTTTCACTTCAGACACTACGAGTAGCGATGATGATGACTTCCAGCCGTTTGCTTTACCAGATTTTGGAGATGATATACCACTAGCTGATGGTCTTCTTGACGGGGATCTACCTCTTGTTCAGATCCCTGCTCCTTTTCCTCTTGCTGCATTTCCTCTTGAGGATCTGCCTCTAGACGCTATGTCTGATGACGACATCGATCTTTTTATTGAGGGTCCCCCTGAGAATGCCCAGGATGAGGAGGCTCCAGTCGATGATGTCGTTGTTGTGACAACCCGAACCTTCAAGGTTAGTGTCGTCTAACCTCGTAACTTGTAATCTTGTATTTTCCTTTTACGCAATGTGTTACCACACGTTGCGGTGAATGTTTGTTACTTGTTACGCTTAAACGTAAACGGAAATCATATGTGTTTGGGCCGAGTACTAGCTATACATGATTGGGCCTAGGGCCGCACCCCAAATCTTTGAAGCCCCAACTAGATTAAAGCCCACCCGTTAATATGTATTGTTTAAAGCCAACCCATTAATTAGTGTATAGTGTGTACGGAAGCCCAAAGATCAGTCAAAGTAGTCCACCGCCCCAAACTTTTGCAATTGTATATGAATATGTATTATGGATCAAGATTAGATTAACTTATATCACAAGTCAAAAACCCTTGAGCTTTTCCCCTGATCGCACGACCTCAGCAAGCAGACCCACCCCCCTTCTTGTTCTTCGTGTCAAGCATCTTGTTTCTTCGGTTAGTTATCCATATTCACGTTAACCTTTATTTGATTATTTGTTATGTGATTTTAATTATAGAAAGTGTTATTATCATCTTGCTTGTTAAATATGTGGACCAAATTATCATTGTTTGCATGACGATAACATGATTGTGATAGTTTTGATGATTGTTGTTAAAGAATAAAAGAATGTAGATAACCATATAAAATTCTAGGGAATTGATATGTATGATCGGTCCAATACAATTGAAGGCACATGGCCCATATGAGATCTAATAGTGTTGGTAATCATATAGAATTGTTAACTCTGAATTAGAGTGGCGGCCCATGTGCAGTTGAAATATTGATCTCATCAAACCTTGTGCACCTCCTAAACATGTTGTCAGAATAGTCAATGCATTAAATCTTATCAATTGTTTTGAATTATGTGAGAACCTAATTGTGTTAGTTATGGCAGCAAGCATTTATGTTGTAAATAAAATAAACGTGCATGAGTGCATATTATGGAAACTGGATTGTGGGGTTGGAACTTGGAATCGGGTAGTGGGTTTTCGAACCATAATGGGCTACACTATTATATTGGGCTAATGAATTAGAGGAAATGGTATACGAATTATGTGGGCTTCACCTGTTTACATTTGGGCCGCACAAGTTATACAGGGACCACTGATTTGTATGCTACACACTTTCGGGTATCAAAGGATTAACTGTTACATGATTTATACGTATGAATTAATGAAGTGGATTGGCTTATGAACTGCTTGTATGCTAGGAGACTGTGTGATGATGTTGTCATAACGGGAACTATATGGATGATACTGATACATTAGAATACGTGATATGAATCATACTATGATTTTAGTTTAATACAAAACGTAATTCGATTATTATGGAACTGATAATTACTGTTTGGAACAAGAACTTGCGATATAACTGCGTATGAGATTTAAACACTTGCTATGTGCTACGGAATAGTGGTATTACATGTGACTGTTGAATGTGTGACCTGAATATGTGTTTACGAAACTGATCATCTCTGGTAACCACGGTAGCGTTGGTTGATTAATTTGGAAAACGGGTAACATAACATACCGAGCAAATCTAAGGTGAGTTCACTGCTCTTTTTCCAAATGCATCCCGGGAAGGGATATCGGGTAACGTTCCAGGGAGGAATGCAGGTTAATGGGATGTTGGTTATTACTCAGTTTCTATCATATAAGACCCCTTACATCTACCGATTGTTGCTGGTAAGGCAACGAGGTATTTAGTTGATAGCGCTATTAGGTTTGGCACCCTCACACCGGGCCGGAAGGACGGGCGTGAACTAATTACCTTGACCACTTGACCAATTCTTTGATAGAGGCATTGGGGTTTGGGCAAACACATCTAGTAGCCACATACGGTAATCGAGTTAATAACATCATCAAAACATAACGTTGAACTGTTCTAAAACACATCTGGTAACTAAATGCGTTAACAAAACTTTGAACTTACCAACGCCGTCTGACACACTTGTCCGCATGCTTGCAGGTCGTTAGATTTCTTGACATGGACTTTTGCTATCTGGGAGTGCTGGAGTGGTCATGGATCGAGGCTCTTGGATATATATTTGATACATTGGTTTTGAACATTTATTATGAAATAGTTGTTTAACGATTTACTACATGCTTCCGCTAAACATCTCTTTTGGTTTAATCTTATGATTTGGATTTACATTTGGCAATTAATGATATGTTTTATTTAAATACTATGCGTGGTTCAATGTGATTGGTGGCTTGGATCCTGGTACGTCACGCATCACGCGGTGTTCCCGCATGTGGTATTTTGGGGGTGTGACAGTTTGGTATCAGAGCCACTGGTTATAGTGAACTAGGTTTTAAAACGTTTTCATAAAACCAGACTATAACCAAACACCTTCGAAACTCGATCATGACACTCAGCTCCAGATTGCAAGGTTCGTCTTCTGTTTACTTTATGCATTACTTGTTTAGTAGTCACACACTCACAGCTTGCATGAAACAACATACTAGATACTATGGTGACTTGATATCATGACACTACTCTTCGACTTTTGTGATTCGTAATCTTGTAATACCTTCTGTTCTGATATTTGAACATGGGGGAAACTTTTAGCGCAAGTTAAGAGGCACTGAGATGAGCATGCAAATTGCCTTATTATTATGGGTGCACACATAATAATAACATGAGGTCTATGCGAGTCCCAGTGAGGCTTAACGAGTGTGAGGAGGGTTCTGCCCTATTGTGTGTAAACTAGGTAGCTGTAGACTTTAACGTGGTACTTGACTTTTACCTCATTTCGACTTTTAAATTTGTTCCCTCTCCTTATATAGAATCATGAGTGGACGAGGACATGGACGTGGTCACATAGCGATGACCCAAGCTGAGCTGACAAACTTAATCAACACACGTGTGGCTGAGGCTCTGGCAGCCTACCAAGGTGGTACGAAATGTGCCAAACACTCTTTAATCTTGTGTCGTGTACACGACCCTTACCTCTTTAATGTGTTTTCTTTTGTTCAATAGGTCAGCAAAACCAAAACAATCCACCTGCTTGTACGTTCAAGATGTTCATGGATTGTAAGCCACATACCTTCAATGGGACTGAAGGGGCTGTAGGACTCCTGCGATGGTTTGAGAAGGCAGAGTCAGTATTTGCTATGTGTAACTGTCCTGCTGGGGACAGAGTGAAGTATGCTATGGGCACACTCGAGGATGGTGTCCTGACATGGTGGAATGCCCAGGTTCAGCTGTTGGGTATCGAGGCGGCGAACGCCACTACTTGGTATGACTTTAAGGAATTGATCAGGGAGGAGTATTGTCCTCGCGATGAGATCCAGAAATTGGAGAACGAGTATTTTGACCTGAAAATGGTGGGATATGAGATTGAACATACGTGAAGCGGTCGTATGAGTTGGCTGACATGTGCCCGAATTTGTCCCGACCCATGTCTCGAAGAATTGAGTTGTTCATCAAGGGATTACCTCCACGAGTGAAGGGTTTAGTTACTGCAGCAAATCTCAACAACTTGACACAGATTGTCCGTTTGGCTCACAGGATCGTTGATCAGGAGGTGGAGAGTAATTCACTACCACCACGTGTTTCTGCTACTGCTACTACTACCGCTCCTACAGCCACTACCCCCACCACTGACAGCAAGCGTAAGTGGAATGATGTGGACAAGGCGTCCAATTTGGTGCAGTCACAGAAAAGGCCGGACACCGGCAGCAATCGTAGTTTCAGCCAGTCGTCTTCGGTGAATCAGAATCAGGGCTCTTATGTTGGGAAGAAGCCGCAGTGCAACAAGTGTGGCTAGCATCATTATGGGCAGTGCGTCCGGGCTTGCCGTAGGTGCGAGAAAGTGGCCATGAGGCCAAAGACTGTAGAGCCCCTCAGCCAAAGCAGCAGCAACAGCAAAATCAGCAGTATCAGAGACAGCAAAGGCAGCAACCCCATCAGAACCAGGGTTTCAAGAAAGGGTGTTTTCAGTGTGGGGATGAGGGCCACTTTAAGCGGGATTGCCCTCAGTTGAATCAGAACGCCAACGACAACAACCGCCAGAATAATAACGGTAATGCTGGAAACAACAACAACAACAACAACGACAACAATGGGGGCAACGGTGCTCGTGGAAGGGTATTCACGATCGGGGCTGGGGATGCTAGGAACGATGGCAATGTCGTGACTGGTACGTTTTCTGTGAACAACCTTATTGCTTCTGTGTTATTTGATTCCGGTGCTGATTGGAGTTATGTGTCCCTAGAGTTTAGTCAGCGACTAAGGTTAACTCCCACACCTTTAGAAGTTAAGCAAGTAGTAGAATTAGCTGATGGTAAAACGATAGAAGCTTTGCATGTTCTTTTTGGATGTAAACTAGATCTCGTGGGTCAAGTGTTTGATATTGATCTCCTTCCTGTTACCCTCGGTAGTTTTGATATAGTAGTTGGTATGGATTGGTTGTCTAAGCACCAAGCTGAGATTCTGTGTAAGGAAAAGTTTGTGCGTATCCCTATACCTGAAGGAGAGCCATTGTTGGTTCAGGGGCATCGCAGTGGTGCGATGGTTGGTATTATTTCAGCTATGCAAGCGCAGAAATGTCTACGAAAGGGGTATCCTTCTTTTTTGGCACTTGTTACTGATACTCCGTCAGGAGAAAGAAAGATCGAAGATCTTCCAGTTGTTCGTGAGTTTCCTGATGTGTTTCCTGAAGAACTCCCTGGTTTACCTCCACATCGTCAGGTGGAATTCCAGATCGACCTCGCGCCAGGAACAACCCCGATTGCTCGTGCTCCTTATCGTCTTGCGCCAGGGGAGTTACAGGAGTTGTCAAACCAACTCCAAGAGCTGTTGGATAGGGGTTTTATCTGACCTAGCTCTTCACCTTGGGAAGCCCCAGTTCTATTTGTGAAGAAAAAGGACGGGTCCTTTCGGATGTGTATAGATTACCGCGAGCTCAACAAGGTGACGGTCAAGAATCGTTATCCTTTGCCACGTATCGACGACCTATTTGACCAGCTGCAAGAGTCAAGTTTCTATTCCAAAATCGACTTAAGGTCGGGTTATCATCAGGTACGAGTTAGAGAGGAGGATGTTCCCAGAACGGCTTTTCGGACGCGGTATGGCCACTATGAGTTTTTGGTTATGCCGTTTGGGTTGACCAACGCACCAGCGGTCTTCATGGACCTCATGAACCGTGTGTGCAAGCCGTATGTTGACGACTTTGTCATTGTTTTCATCGACGACATCTTGATCTACTCCAAGAGCAAGGAGGACCACGAGTGACATTTACGTCTTATCTTGGAGCTCCTGAGGATGGAGCAGCTTTACGCGAAGTTTTCTAAGTGTGATTTCTGGATTCGGGAAGTACACTTTCTTGGGCATATTGTCAGTGAGATGGGGATACATGTAGATCCTGCCAAGATCGATGCTGTTAGAAATTGGGCGGCACCAAAGAATCCTTCAGAGGTGCGACAATTTCTTGGTCTTGCTGGGTACTATCGCAGATTTATCAAAGACTTTTCGAAGATCGCACAACCTCTTACTTCATTGACACAGAAAAGCGTTGTATACTCTTGGGGAACGAAACAAGAAGAGGCTTTCCAACTATTGAAACAGAAACTCTGCAGTGCGCCAATTTTGTCTCTACCTGAAGGTACCGAAGATTTCGCGGTATACTGTGATGCATCTATTCAGGGTCTCGGCTGCGTATTGATGCAACGCAACAAGGTAATAGCTTACGCCTCACGCCACTTGAAGGTTCACGAGAGGAATTACACAACACACGACTTGGAATTGGGGGCTGTGGTTTTCGCGTTGAAGATCTGGAGGCATTACCTGTACGGTACTAAATGCACTATTTATACCAACCACATGAGCCTTCAGCACATTTTCAATCAAAAGGATCTGAATATGCGACAGCGTCGCTGGGTTGAACTTTTAAACGATTATGATTGTGCAATCAAATATCATCCGGGTAAGGCCAACGTTGTAGCTGACGCACTTAGTAGAAAGGAATCGAAACCCAAACGTGTTCGTGCTTTGCAGCTCACCATTCATTCTAACCTGCCTGATCAGATCCGTTCGGCTCAGGCCGAGGCATTGAAGGAAGAGAACATCGAGGCTGAGTACTTACGGGGCATGGAAAAGTGACTTGTGGAGAGGTCTGACGGCATTCATTACTTTATGGAGCTAGTATGGGTTCCTCTGTATGGTAATCTTCGAGAGCTTGTGATGGACGAAGCGCACAAGTCTCAGTATTCTGTTCACCCGGGCTCAAACAAAATGTATCAGGATCTCAGGGTCATGTATTGGTGGCTGAAGATGAAGGCTCACATAGCGACATACGTGAGTAAGTGTTTGACTTGTGCTAAAGTCAAGGTGGAATATCAGAAACCCTCGGGTCTACTTTAGTAGCCATAGATACCCATGTGGAAATGGGAGCAGATTGCTATGGATTTCGTCACAGGTTTACCGAAAACTCAGGCCGGAAACGATACTATTTGGGTGATCGTTAACCGCCTCACGAAGTCAGCACACTTTCTAGCAATCAAGGAAACAGATAATTTCTCGCAACTAGCTGCTGTCTATCTCAAGGAAGTGGTTTCTAAACACGGAGTGCCTACATCTATTATTTATAACTGTGACCCGCGTTTCGTTTCAGATTTGTGGCAGTCGATGCACAAATCGTTTGGTTCACAACTCAACATGAGTACTGCTTATCACCCACAGACGGATGGTCAAAGTGAACGAACCATCCAGACACTAGAAGACATGCTGCGGGCGTGTGTTTTGTTCGAGGTAACAAACAAATGATCGCCTTCCTTGTGTTTTGTCGATACCTCTTTTGTTTTTCCTAATTTTCAATCTCACTCGATTCTCCTGTTTCCTTACTAGACAATGCCTCCTTGACGTGAAGCACAATCTTTTACAATTGAAGAAATCGCAGCCCTGGTCTCTCAGCAAGTGGCTGCTGTGCTTCCCGGTGTTGTGACCCAAGTCCACGAGATATACAACAACAACAATAACAACAACAATAATGTACCGTGTAATTTCAAGAATTTCAATTCTGCTAAGCCGCTAAAGTTTTCTGGGTCACAAGGAGCAACTGCACTCCTTCAATGGTTCGAGAGTATCGAGAACACATTCAAACATGTGCAATGTCCGAATGGGCGTAAGGTTGAATTTGCTTTGAGTGTGTTTGAGAAGCGTGCTGTTATGTGGTGGAACGGAGTGATGCGCGACAGGGGTGCCGAAGTGGCGTTGGCACAAACATGGGAAGAGCTTTGAGCTCTCATGATGAGAGAGTTCTGTCCCCGTCACGAAATTCGAGCTTTGGAACGAGAGTTTGACGATCTGAAACAAGACTGGGGAGAACACCGTGCATATACGGATCGATTTGAGGAGCTCAGTCTTTTGTGTCCTACTATGGTTACCCCGTTGGAAAAAGCGATAGAGAGGTATATCGATGGTTTACCCGATTCTATTCTGGATATAGTGACCGGTATTAATCCTACCACCCTTCACCAAGCAATCGAGTTGTCTGCTACCCTGACTGAGTCTCAAGTCAGGAAGGGTAAACTCGCCCGCAATGGTGATAAAAAGAAGGCGACTGATTATGGGAAGGACAAGAATAAGGGTAAGGGTAATGAAGGTGAGTCATCGAAGAAGTCAAGAAAGCGAAAGGGTTCCCAGAATTTTGCAGTAACTGCACAAACTGCTCAGAACCCTCAGAACCCGCCAGCTCAACCTCCTGCGAAGAAAGCGTATGCTGGTACCGCACCTCATTGCGCTCGCTGCAACGGTCATCATGTTGTACAACAAGCTTGTAGGCAATGCACAAAGTGTGGTAAGCTAGGGCATCTGGCTAACGTCTGTCGTTCGGGTCAGAATCAGATTGTTCAGAATCAAGCTACAGTTCGGGGGAATGCTGCTAGATTCCCACCGGGTACATGTTTCAATTGTGGAGAGCTTGGTCACTACCGCAACAACTGTCCGAGGTTGGCAAATGCAAATGTAAATCCAAACGTGAATGTCAATGTCAATGCTAATGCGAATCCCGCTTGTGACAACTCGAGTTTCCGACTTTCACTTTCGCATTAAATGCACGTTGACTTTGACTATTTAGTTGTTGACTTGCTTGACTTGTAACTGTACACCTTGTGTTATAATAAAACGTATTGTGTTTGCATGTGTTTGTGTTTGGTTGCATTACATGAAACCTTAAACCGTTCAATGCATGACCCGACGAATCAAGAGATTCGCCATGACCCGATCTAGACGAAACAAAGTCTGTTTCGCCGGCCCATCAGATTCGTCAAGCCCATTAAGGGCCCAGGACCTTTATACGCGTATAACTTATACGGAACCACTCCCTCTGTCACATTTTTAGCTAAAACAGAAACCCTAGAGGACTCTCTGCTGTGTGACGGCAAACTAGAACCCATCAGAAACCTTTGTGCGATCAAATCATCATCTCGGTTAGTGCTATAAGTTTTCTGATCAATCAATCATTCATGATTATGTGTAATGATATGTTGTTATTTGGTTTGCTGTGATTATATCCGTACATGATGAATCGGCTTGTATGAAGGTTAGGTAATCTTGTTCATGGATTATAGATGTAGGCGATTAGGTTATTATTGTTATGCATGTGCTTTGTATAATGCAGCCAAAGGGGATTTACTTTAAAATGTCGACCATAGCATTCATATGTGCATGTGAGTTTGTCAGATTTGCCATATGTATGTGTGCAACTTATAAATATCATGCAAGCATAATTGTATTGAAAATAATCAGTTTGGTATTCATGCAAATCAATGATCTCATGGTTAGGTGTATTAATGGGGTGCAGAATATGTAATTTCGGTCCAATGATACTTGGCGGTGGTTGATAGATGTTGGCCACTAGGGCATTAAGATCATGTGCTATTGTTTATTATTGCTGAAACAGTTATGTGCTCGACGTAACAGACACCTTAGACGAAACACAGGTGACGACGAAACATAAGTGTTTCGCCGAGACCATGAACGACGAAACAGAATATGTGTTTCGCCGATTTGTGTTTCGCCAAATGTGTGTTTCGCCAAATGTGCAATAAGCACAGTAACCTACTTTAATTCTGTTGAAAGTTAACCTGGTTAGTTAACTGCTGTTAAGTGTAACCATCTTGTGTATGATCTCAAATACGTGCTACGTGCTACTTGCTTATCAACTGTGTGTTATATGTGAACACAAACTGATTATGTACACGTGCGTACTCTAGGACTTGATTGATAAACTTTGAGCACATACTTAGCATACCGAGCAAATCAAGGTGAGTTCACAGCACTTTTCTAAGCATGCGTCCCGGTGGTTTGGGACATCTGGTAAACGTTTCTAAAGGGAATACTGGGTAAACTGTTATTTGGGATGTTGGTTATTGAACACAGAATCGATCATCTACCGTGTTGCCTGTAAGGCAATGGGGTAACTAGTTGCCTGTAAGGACGGGCGTGATCTAGTTACCTGGACATCATTACCAATGCTTGGTTAGGGGCATTGGGGTTGGGCACACTCCCAGGTTATATTGGGCACACTCCCATGGTATATATTGGACACACTTCCAGTATATAAGACTCTCCTACGTTAATAAAAATCCCAAAACGAAATGATGAGTTGACTTAACAGATATCTGGTAACTACACACGTTAATAAAACCTTGAACTCACCAGCGTCGTCTGACACACTTGTCTGCATGCTTGCAGGTCGCTAGAATTCGTGACGTGGACTTGCTATCTGGGAGTGCTGGAGTGGTCATGGATCGAGGCTCTTGGATTAACTTATAAGTGAAACGTTGGTTTTGAACATTTACTATGAAACAATTGTTAAACGATTTACTATATGCTTCCGCTACACAACTCTTTGGGAGTAACCCTACGTTTGATATTTTCTATTGGTAATTCATGACATGTTTTATTTAAATATTTATCATTGGTTCAATGTGATTGGTGGCTCGAACTCTGATGAGTAACACGCCTCGCGGAGTTCCCGCAGGTGGTATTTTGGGGGTGTTACAGTTTGGTATCAGAGCCACTGGTTATAGCGAACTAGGTTTTAAAACGTTTTATAAAACCAGACTATAACCGAATACCTTCGAAGAATCGATCATGACACTCAGCTCCAGATCGCAAGGTTCGTCTTCTATTTAGTTTATGCATTACTTCCTTAGTAGTCACACACTCATAACTTGCATGAAACGATACACTTGATACTATGGTGACTTGATAGTGTGACACTACTCTTCGACTTATGTGAATTGTAAACTTGTGATACCAATCGTTGTGTTGTGTGAACGGGGGAAACTTCGAGTGCAAGCTAAGAGGCACTGAGATAAAGATGCTTATCAACATGATACTTGATTTCTATCTCGTGGGGTGCATGCAAGTCCCAGTGAGGCTTATCAAGCGTGAGAAGGGTTCTGCCTTATTATGTGTGAACTTGGTAGTACATAGATATCAACATGATACTTGATTTCTATCTCGTTTCGATTTTCTGAATCGGTTAATCTCTATATATAGAATCATGAGTGGACGAGGACACGGACGTGGCAACATTAACATGACTCAGGCTGAGTTGACTGACCTAATCAACACCCGTGTGGCTGAGGCTTTAGCAGCCTATCAAGATGGTACGGAATGTACCAAGTACTCTTTACTCTTATATCGCGTACACGTCTTTTCACTCCTATAATGTGTTTCCTTTCATCCTTTAGGTCAGCAAGCGCATCCCCAGAACAATCAGCCTGTCTGTACGTTTAAAACGTTCATGGACTGTAAGCCACAGACCTTCACAGGGACTGAAGGGGCTGTGGGACTCTTGAGATGGTTCGAGAAAGCAGAGTCCGTGTTTGCTATATGTAACTGTCCCGCTGGGGACAGAGTGAAATATGCTGCGGGTACCTTGGCGGATGGTGCCCTAACGTGGTGGAATGCCCAAGTGCAGTTGCTGGGCATCGAGGCAGCGAATGCCACAACTTGGGATGATTTTAAAGAACTGATCAGGGAGGAGTATTGTCCTCGGGATGAGGTCCAGAAGTTGGAAAACGAGTATTATGACTTGAAGATGGTAGGATCTGAAGTCGAAGCGTATGTGAAGCGATCGTATGAACTGGCCGACATGTGCCCGAATTTGTCCCGGCCTATGTCTCGGAGGATTGAGTTATTCATCAAGGGGCTGCCTCCGCGTGTGAAGAGTTTGGTCACTGCAGCCCATCTCAATGATTTGACACAGATTGTCCGTTTGACCCACAAGATTGTGGATCAAGAGATAGAGAGTAACTCGTTACCACCGCGTGTTTCAACCACTACAGCTGCTGCACCCACTGCCACTGCGTCCGCTAATGATAACAAGCGGAAGTGGAACGATTACGACAAAGCATCTAGTGCGGGTCAGACTCAGAAAAGGCCAGACAACAATAGCAATCGCAGCATCAGCCAGTCGTCTTCTGTCAATCAAGGCCAGGGAGGTAGCCAAAGTCAGGGTTCGTATGTAGGGAGGAAGCCATGGTGTAACAAGTGTGGCTATCATCATTTCGGGCAGTGTGCACGGATATGTAATAGGTGTGGTAAAGCGGGCCACGAGGCCAAAGATTGTAGGGCCCCACAGCCCAAACACCAGCAGCAACAGAACCAGCAGAACCAGAGACAGCAGGGACAACCACCCCAGCAGAATCAGGGCTTCAGAAAGGGGTGCTATCAGTGTGGTGACGAGGGTCACTTTAAGCGGGATTGCCCTCAGTTAAATCAAAACGCTAACGACAACAACCGCCCAAATAACAACAATGCTGGGAACAACAACAACAATGGCAACAATGGGGGTAATGGTGCTCGGGGCAGGGTGTTTCAGCTTGGGGCAGGGGACGCTAGGAATGACGACAATGTTGTCACCGGTACGTTTCCTGTAAACAATCATATTGCTTCTGTGTTATTTGATTCTGGTGCCGATTGGAGTTATGTGTCCCTAGAATTTAGTCGACGATTGGGGATAGCCCCAACACCCTTAGAAGTTAAACCAATAGTAGAACTAGCCGATGGTAAGACGATAGAGGCCTCGAATGTACTCTTCGGGTGCAAACTAGATCTCGTGAGTCAGGTGTTTGATATTGATCTCCTTCCCGTTACACTCGGTAGTTTCGATATAGTGGTAGGCATGGATTGGCTGTCTAAGCACCAAGCGGAAATTTTGTGTAAGGAGAAGGTTGTGCGTATTCCTCTCCCCGATGGGGAGTCATTATTAGTTCAAGGGCATCGTAGTGGGGCTATGGTTGGTATTATCTCGGCCATGCATGCGCAGAAGTATCTACAAAAAGGGTATCCTGCAATGTTAGCGTTAGTTACTAACGCTCAGTCTAAAGAGAGGAAGATCGAGGATCTACCAGTGGTGCAAGAATTCGCTGATGTGTTCCCAGAGGAGCTACCAGGGTTACCTCCTCACCGTCAGGTAGAATTTCAGGTTGATCTGGCGCCGGGAGCGGCCCCAATTGCTCGAGCTCCATACCGGTTGGCCCCTGGGGAGTTACAGGAATTGTCTAATCAGCTGCAGGAATTATTGGATAGAGGTTTCATTCGACCCAGTTCTTCGCCTTGGGGAGCCCCAGTTCTGTTTGTAAAGAAGAAGGATGGGACATTCCGAATGTGCATCGATTATCGGGAACTCAACAAGGTAACCATCAAGAACCGATATCCATTACCACACATCGACGACTTGTTTGACCAGCTGCAAGGGTCAAGCTTCTATTCAAAGATCGACTTAAGATCGGGATATCACCAGGTAAGGGTTAGGGAGAAGGATGTTCCCAAGACGGCTTTTCGAACGCGCTACAGACACTATGAGTTTTTGGTCATGCCGTTTGGATTGACTAATGCACCAGCGGTTTTCATGGATCTCATGAACCGCGTGTGTAAGCCATATCTCGATGATTTCGTTTTCGTATTCATTGATGACATTTTGGTCTACTCGAAGAACAAGGAAGATCACGAGCATCACCTACGTCTCATCTTGGAACTTTTGAGAAAGGAACAACTGTATGCGAAGTTTTCTAAGTGTGATTTCTGAATTCGGGAAGTGCAATTCCTCGGGCACATCGTTAACGAAATGGGTATTCATGTGGATCCTGCCAAGATCGATGCTATTCGCAATTGGGCGGCACCAAAGAATCCTTCGGAGGTGCGTCAATTTCTTGGTCTTGCGGGATATTATCGTCGGTTTATTTGGGATTTTTCTAAGATTGCTCAACCCCTCACCGCCCTGACTCAAAAGAAAGTTGTTTATTCTTGGGGATCGAACCAGGAAGAAGCTTTTCAGCTCTTAAAGCAGAATTTGTGCAGCGCGCCGATATTATCTCTACCAGAGGGTACTGAAGATTTTGTGGTTTATTGCGATGCGTCTATTCAGGGTCTCGGCTGTGTGTTGATGCAGCGAGACAGGGTGATAGCTTATGCTTCTCGACAGCTGAAGGTACACGAGAAGAAATACACGACACACGACCTGGAGTTAGGAGCCGTAGTCTTCGCGTTGAAAATTTGGAGGCATTACCTGTACGGTACCAAGTGTACCATCTATACCAATCACAGGAGCCTTCAACATATTTTCGACCAGAAGGAATTGAATATGCGGCAACGTCGTTGGATCGAGCTTTTTAATGATTATGAGTGTGCTATCAAGTATCATCCGGGTAAAGCTAATGTTGTAGCTGATGCTCTTAGTCGCAAGGAACCGAAACAGAAGCGTGTTCGTGCCCTACAGCTTACTATTCACTCTAATTTACCTGCCCGGATTCGTTCAGCTCAGATTGAAGCGTTAAAGGAAGAAAATATCGAAGATGAAGGATTACGAGGTCTACACAAGAAGAAGTTCGAGCAACGGTCTGACGATATCTACTACTTCATGGAACGGATATGGGTTCCTTCATTTGGTAATCTTCGAGAACTTGTGATGGACGAAGCACACAAGTCACGATATTCTATTCATCCAGGGTCTAATAAGATGTACCAGGACCTCAAGGTTTTGTATTGGTGGCCGAACATGAAAGCTATTATTGCCACCTACGTGGGTAAGTGTTTGACCTGTGCTAGGGTCAAGGTAGAGTACCAGAAACCTTCGGGTCTACTTCAGCAGCCAGAGATACCCATGTGGAAATGGGAACAGATCGCTATGGATTTTGTTACGGGGTTACCTAGAACACAGGCGGGGAACGATACTATATGGGTGATCGTCGACCGTCTCACAAAGTCAGCACATTTCCTAGCAATCAAGGAGACAAATAAGTATTCGCAGCTCGCAGCAGTGTACCTTAAAGAGGTGGTTTCTAGGCACGGGGTGCCGACTTCTATTATTTCCGATCGAGATCCTCGTTTTACTTCGGAGTTATGGCAGGCTATGCATAAGATGTTCGGCTCACGTCTCGATATGAGCACGGCTTATCATCCACAGACAGATGGTCAGAGTGAGCGTACTATTCAGACATTAGAGGACATGCTGCAGACATGTGTTATTGATTTTGGGAAAGGATGGGAGAAGCACTTGCCGTTGGTAGAGTTTTCCTACAATAACAGCTACCACACCAGTATCAAAGCGGCACCATTTGAGGCACTGTACGGGAGGAAGTGTCGTTCACCTCTCTGCTGGGCTGAAGTGGGTGATAGTCAGATCACAGGTCCTGAGATGGTACTCGAAACTTCAGATATGATTGTGAAAATCAGGGAACGTATGGCAGCTGCTCGTGACCACCAGAAGGCCTATGCTGACGAGCGTGCCAAAGAAGTAGTGTTTGAAGTGAATGACCGCGTCATGCTGAAAGTCTCACCGTGGAAAGGGGTCGTACGCTTTGGGAAGCGTGGCAAGCTGAATCCACGTTATGTAGGGCCGTTTAAAGTTCTTGAGTGTATCGGTAAGGTGGCATATAGGTTGGAGTTACCTACTGAGCTGGGCAATGTTCACGACGTATTTCATGTATCACAGTTAAAGAAGTGTTATGCTGACGACCCATTAGTGGTACCATATCAAGAGTTGAGGATCGACGACAAGTTGCAGTTTGTCGAGGAACCTATTGAGATCATGGATAGGGAGGTCAAAGTACGCAAGCATAGTCGTATTCCGATTGTTCGAGTCCGTTGGAACTCGTGGCGGGGACAGGAGTTCACATGGGAGCAAGAAGATCAAATGAAGCTCAAATATCCTCACCTTTTTCCTAAAGACAAACCGGAATCTAGTAAAGCTGGTGAATCTCGGGACGAGATTCCTCTTCAAGTTGGGGATGATGTGGCACCTGAGCAAAATCCACAACAATCTTGATTTATCTCTTCATTCCTCTGTGCTTACTTATCAAATTTCGGGACAAAATTTCTTTCAAGTTGGGGATGATGTGACAACTCGAGTTTCCGACTTTCACTTTCGCATTAAATGCACGTTGACTTTGACTGTTTAGTTGTTGACTTGCTTGACTTGTAACTGTACACCTTGTGTTATAATAAAACGTATTGTGTTTGCATGTGTTTGTGTTTGGTTGCATTACATGAAACCTTAAACCGTTCAATGCATGACCCGACGAATCAAGAGATTCGCCATGACCCGATCTCGACGAAACAAAGTCTGTTTCACCGGCCCATCAGATTCGTCAAGCCCATTAAGGGCCCAGGACCTTTATACGCGTATAAGTTATACGGAACCACTCCCTCTGTCACATTTTTAGCTAAAACAGAAACCCTAGAGGACTCTCTGCTGTGTGACGGCAAACTAGAACCCATCAGAAACCTTTGTGCGATCAAATCATCATCTCGGTTAGTGCTATAAGTTTTCCGATCAATCGATCATTCATCATTATGTGTAATGATATGTTGTTATTTGGTTTGCTGTGATTATATCCGTACATGATGAATCGGCTTGTATGAAGGTTAGGTAATCTTGTTCATGTATTATAGATGTAGGCGATTAGGTTATTATTGTTATGCATGTGCTTTGTATAATGCAGCCAAAGGGGATTTACTTTAAAATGTCAACCATAGCATTCATATGTGCATGTGAGTTTGTCAGATTTGCCATATGTATGTGTGCAACTTATAAATATCATGCAAGCATAATTGTATTGAAAATAATCAGTTTGGTATTCATGCAAATCAATGATCTCATGGTTAGGTGTATTAATGGGGTGCAGAATATGTAATTTCGGTCCAATGATACTTGGCGGTGGTTGATAGATGTTGGCCACTAGGGCATTAAGATCATGTGCTATTGTTTATTATTGCTGAAACAGTTATGTGCTCGACGTAACAGACACCTTAGACGAAACACAGGTGACGACGAAACATAAGTGTTTCGCCGAGACCATGAACGACGAAACAGAATATGTGTTTCGCCGATTTGTGTTTCGCCAAATGTGTGTTTCGCCAAATGTGCAATAAGCACAGTAACCTACTTTAATTCTGTTGAAAGTTAACCTGGTTAGTTAGCTGCTGTTAAGTGTAACCATCTTGTGTATGATCTCAAATACGTGCTACGTGCTACTTGCTTATCAACTGTGTGTTATATGTGAACACAAACTGATTATGTACACGTGCGTACTCTAGGACTTGATTGATAAACTTTGAGCACATACTTAGCATACCGAGCAAATCAAGGTGAGTTCACTGCACTTTTCTAAGCATGCGTCCCGGTGGATTGGGACATCTGGTAAACGTTTCTAAAGGGAATATTGGGTAAACTGTTATTTGGGATGTTGGTTATTGAACACAGAATCGATCATCTACCGTGTTGCCAGTAAGGCAATGGGGTAACTAGTTGATAGAGCTATTAGGTTTGACACCCTCACACCGGGCCGTAAGGACGGGCGTGATCTAGTTACCTGGACATCATTACTAATGCTTGGTTAGGGGCATTGGGGTTGGGCACACTCCCAGGTTATATTGGGCACACTCCCATGGTATATATTGGACACACTTCCAGTATATAAGACTCTCCTACGTTAATAAAAATCCTAAAACGAAACGATGAGTTGACTTAACAGATATCTGGTAACTACACACGTTAATAAAACCTTGAACTCACCAGCGTCGTCTGACACACTTGTCTGCATGCTTGCAGGTCGCTAGAATTCGTGACGTGGACTTGCTATCTGGGAGTGCTGGAGTGGTCATGGATCGAGGCTCTTGGATTAACTTATAAGTGAAACGTTGGTTTTGAACATTTACTATGAAACAATTGTTAAACGATTTACTATATGCTTCCGCTACACAACTCTTTGGGAGTAACCCTACGTTTGATATTTTCTATTGGTAATTCATGACATGTTTTATTTAAATATTTATCATTGGTTCAATGTGATTGGTGGCTCGAACTCTGATGAGTAACACGCCTCGCGGAGTTCCCGTAGGTGGTATTTTGGGGGTGTTACACCGCTCGTGGGCGAGCGTACAATCTGAATGCTAACGAAGCGAGGGCTGACAACGTGGTGGTTAATGGTACGTTTCTTGTTAACAATCGACCTGCATATATTCTTTTTGATTCTGGCGCCGATAGAAGTTTTGTTTCATTATCTTTTGAACCTTTGCTTGCGATACCTAGAACTAAACTGAGGAAACCCTTATCTGTCGAAGTTGCTACTGGTAAACCTCTTGTTCTCGATTCTGTTATTCATGATTGTCAGTTAAACCTTGATAACCATCTTTTTCCCATTGACCTCACACCGATGCAACTTGGGAGTTTCGATATTATCGTGGGGATGGATTGGTTAACCAAACATCATGCTGAGGTGGTTTGATTTGATAAGATTGTTCGTATTCCTCTTCCGTCTGGCGATGTTCTGGAAGTTCGTGGCAAAAAACCATCTGGCGGATTGAAGCTTATGTCATGTACAAAGGCCCAAAGATATTTACGAAAAGGATATGTTGCTTTCCTGGCACTTGTCACCGAGGAGAAAGGCAAGAGCAAGAGTGTTCAGGATATTCCGATTGTTCGGAAAGGTGTTTCCTGATGAACTGCCTGGTTTGCCTCCAGTTCGTCAAGTCGAGTTTCATATTCACCTTGTACCCAATGCCAACCCAGCTGCGAAAGGACCTTATCGTCTTGCACCGTCAGAGATGCAAGAGTTATCGAAACAGCTTCAAGAGTTGTCTGATAAAGGATTCATCCGTCCGAGCTATTCGCCTTGGGGAGCTCCTGTTCTCTTTGTGAAAAAGAAAGATGGATCTTTTCGAATGTGTATCGATTATCGTGAGCTTAATAAGCTTACCATCAAGAATCGATATCCCCTACCTAGAATTGATGATCTCTTCGACCAGCTGCAAGGTGCTTCATGCTTTTCCAAGATCGATCTGTGATCTGGGTATCATCAACTTCGTGTTTTTGAAGAAGATATTACCAAAACTGCTTTCCGTACAAGATATGGTCATTACGAGTTCACTATCATACCTTTTGGTTTGACAAATGCCCCAGCTATCTTCATGGACTTAATGAATAGGGTTTATAAACCTTATTTAGATAAGTTCATCATTGTGTTCATCGACGATATTCTCATTTATTCAAAATCTCGAGCCGATCACGGGCAACACCTTCGTCTGACATTGGAACTCCTAAAGAAGGAACAACTTTTTGCTAAATTCTCCAAGTGTGAATTCTGGCTTAAAGAAGTTCAGTTCTTGGGTCATATTGTCAACGAGCAGGGTATTCACGTAGATCCATCCAAGATTGTTGCAATTAAGGATTGGAATACATCGACGACACCTACAAAAGTTCGTTCTTTTCTTGGTCTTGGTGGTTATTATCGACGATTTATTTCTAATTTCTCGAAGATCGCGGTTCCACTCACTGCTTTGACTCAGAAGAATAAGCCATTTGAGTGGGGACCTAAGCAAGAAGAAGCGTTCCAAACGCTGAAACGGAAGCTCTGTGATGCTCCTGTTTTATCTCTAACTGAGGGAAACGATGATTTTGTTGTCTATTGTGACGCGTCAAATCTAGGACTTGGTTACGTTCTTATGCAACGAGATAAAGTCATAGCTTATGCGTCTAGACAACTGAAAATTCACGAGAAGAACAATACGACTCATGATCTTGAGTTAGGAGCTGTGGTTTTTGCGCTTAAAATCTGGAGACACTACCTCTATGGAACGAAGTGTATGGTTTTCACAGACCACAAAATCCACCTGCGGAGTATCACCGCTTGGAGGCGTGACTGACCAGGATCAAGACACCAATCATATTGAACAAGCATGTAAGAAATAATAAAATCCAACACAATACAATTGGTGTCCAAACAAAACATAGTTTAAGTTGCAAGCGGAAGCACAATGTCTAAAACCAAGGCATAAGTAAATAATGTTTAAGTTCATCATGAACACTCAGTGTCCATGCTCCACAATGACTCTTCCCCATGCAAGCTCCTGCTAAACCTATTGACCTTCAAAGCATGTAGTAACGAGTCAACAATAATGTTGAGCGAGTTCACAGTTGGGTGTTTGTTTTAAGTTGTTCCAAAAACAGTTTCCTTTAGCTGGCATCCTGCCGTGGGGGTTACCCCATAGTTGAAAACGTGTTCTGTTTAAATCCCGTTTACTCTGGCTATTCAGCCGTGGGGGCAACCCCATGTTTAATTATCTGACTCTCTGGCCATGGGGGCTACCCCATGTATATACTACTAGACTCGTTACCATATCGACTGCTGACTGTAGTCATGTTTATGTGCCTTGAACTGTCAATGTCTATCATCATTGATGTGCCATAGTCCATTAGTTCACGCCCGTCCTCTGCGGCACGGTGTGAGGTTTGTCAAACCTAAATAGCGCTATTTAACTGTCCATGAGGACAAGGAAATTATATTCCTGAACCCGTACTGTCCTACCCAAGAAAGGACGAGGAATCCATCTTCCTTAACCCATTCCCGACCCCTGGGAATCCCTTGCTTTATAGAAAGTGTGAACTCACCTTAGGTTAGCTCGGCAGATAAACGAAAGGTCAATCGAGCTGCTAGAGATCAACCGCGTCCTAACATGGTTACCATACAAGTCAGGTCTAGTTTCAAGTAGTGCACGTAAGATTACACAGAGATAGCAAGTTACGAACACATAGTATACACGACATACACGTAAACGATATCAGACAAGTAATTAACAAAGCCCAATAATACCCAGCCCAACATGTTGTGCGATTCCAACATATATCCGGCCCACACAAACAGAAAGCCCAAACACACATGTACGGCCCAATAATTAGCAAAGGTTGATCTTGTGCGGTTCGGACAGAATTGTACGATCCGAACGACTTGTGCGATCCAGTGGGTTGTGCGATTGTGTTTTGGGCCAATCGGCCCAACAACAATAGAAATGTTCAATGAATGTGTGTGGCCCAAGCCTTGTGCGATCAGCACTATCTTGTGCGATCCACAAGGTCTTGTGCGATCATGCATATCCTGATTGTACACTGTGCTTAACGTGATTGTACCCGACTTGTGCGATTGCACCTTGTGCGATTAGATCAGATCTTGTACGATCTGATCTTTTGCTACTGAGAGGGGCTTGTGCGATCCGTTTTACCATCCAAATTTTATGTTAATCAGTTACATTGTTTCAATTATCCGATTAAGTCAACAATCAAACAATTATGTGGTTTCCATTTATGAGATTATCAATCAACAACACCAACAGTTTCCATCATGCACAATCTCGATCAAACCAAGCAATCAACATTGAATTCATATGAACCCTAACCTAAATCATCACACCAACCAAGCATAATAGTTTAACAGATTCAAGGTCCTGATTACTAACATACACCCTAAACCGATTTACACACCTTTAGTTCTAGATCATCATTCAAATCATATGATTAACAAACTCTAAAATACCTTACATGTGATCCGAATAACAACACCAACCATCAACATTCATAAACAACCATATTTCATTCGTAAATCATTGTGTGAGAACATATAAATCACAATATCAATTAACAAGACAATAACTATGATTCACTAACCGGATTGAAGGTAGAAAAGGATGATCCGAACAAGGAAGCTTCAAGAGATGGGGATGTTGTTGCCGTCGGGTTCGAGAGAGAGAAAGAGAGAGAGATAGTGGGGTTTGTAAACTTGTGTAATTAGGTGAAGTGTGGGATTTATACCAACACCCTAGGTGTTGTGCGAGTTGATGGAGTGGGCCGAATCCAACTAATGGGCTACCCTAGGTTCGGATGCAAAGAGTGTAGCCCGAATGGGCTTGTGCGATTCGAGTCATATAATTATGTACATACACACATTCACATATTTCAAACATTTAACTCATAGACATTCATTAAATCAACATATCAGATAATCACACCAAGTTCATATACGTTACATTAAGCACATAGATAAGTTCTGAAATACGAGTTGTCACAGAAGGAGCTGAACATGAGGCAACGACGTTGGGTTGAACTCTTAAACGATTATGATTGCGATATCCGCTACCATCCTGGTAAGGCGAATGTCGTGGCCGACGCGCTTAGTCGAAAGGAATGAGTCAAGCTTCATTCAGTTCGAACCCTATCTGATATTCAATCTCGTGTTCTTCAAACTCAACGATCATGTGTGATCAAAGACTTATTGAAATATGAGCTACCGCTTCAATTTGAGCTTAAACTCGAAAGGAAAGACGACGGTTTACTCTATTTTGAGAATCGTTTGTGGATTCCGAATCAGGATGCTCTTCGCACCTTAGTAATGGACGAATCTCACAAGTCTCGATATTTTATCCATCCTGGTGCTGATAAAATGTACAAGGATCTTCGTACTAAGTTCTGGTGGCCTGGTATGAAGAAGGATGCTGCCTTGTATGTATCAAAATGCCTAACTTGTCTCAAAGTCAAGGCTGAACATCAACGACCTTCTGGTTTGCTTGTACAACCAGAGATACCAGTTTGGAAGTGGGAGAACATTGCAATGGATCTCATTACTAAGTTACCGCGTACGTCTAAAGGTCACGATGCTATTTGGGTAGTAGTTGATCGTTTGACAAAATCTGCTCACTTCTTACCAATCTGTGAGGATTTCTCTGCTGAAAAGCTTGCCAAGATCTATGTAGACGAGATCGTATCACGAAATGGTGTTCCTTTAGATATCATTTCCGATCGTGATGCTCGATTTTCATCTCATTTTTGGAAGACCATGCAATCTGCGTTGGGAACCCAATTGAATCTAAGCACTGCTTATCATCCCCAAACAGATGGTCAATCTGAGAGAACGATTTAAACTTTGGAGGATATGCTTAGAGCATGCGTGATAGACTTTGGTGGTAATTGGGATTCTCATCTACCATTGATCGAGTTCTCTTACAACAACAATTATCATACTAGTATTAATATGGCACCATTCGAAGCTCTCTACGGTCGAAAATGTCGTTCACCTATATGTTGGAATGAGATCGGTGAAGCTCAACTTACTGGACCTGAGCTCATTCTGGAAACAACAGACAAAATCAAGAAAATCCGCGATAATCTTGTGACCGCTAGAAGCCGTCAAAAGAGTTATGCAGATTTGGGACGCAAGCCCATGGAATTTCAAATCGGAGACCGTGTCCTACTCAAGGTTTCACCTTGGAAGGGAGTGGTGAGATTTGGAAAGAAAGGAAAACTTGCACCACGATATGTTGGACCATTTAAGATTGTTGAAAGAATTGGAAAGGTTGCCTATCGACTAGAACTACCTCCAGAGCTTGGAAATGTTCATCCGACTTTTCACGTGTCCAATTTGCGAAAGTGTTTAGCTGATGTTGATCTTCACATTCCTCTCGACGAGATTCAAATTGATGAAATGATGCACTTTTTCGAGAAACCTGTGGAGATAGTGGAACGTACATACAAACAATTGAAGAACAAACGGATTCATTTGGTCAAAGTTCGCTGGGAATCCAAACGTGGCCCCGAGTTTACCTGGGAACGTAAGGACCAGATGAAGGCGAAATATACGCATTTGTTTTCACAAGATTCCTCTAAATAAAAATTTCGGACGAAATTTCCTAAAGTAGGGGAGATTGTGACCACATTGGTTTTCACACTCGTATTTGTTTGACTTTCATTGTAACAATTACCGTATCGGGAATGAAACCTATTTGACCCTACTTGTTTTGTACTCATACCGATACAAACACGTAAAACAATTTCAAATTTGTTGAGTTTTTATGCTATTAAACACGGTTACATAAACTATAAAGATTTATTGTGAATACTCGTGAAACAATAGGTTGAGGGACCTATTTGACATTCTTTGAAACTTGCTTGAAGTTATTACTTTTTAATTTCGAGGACTAAAACCGTCATTATTTGAAAGTACAAAGTTTAGGGACTAAATTATCATTTCTGAAACTATATAAATACAAGGGTTAAAATGCAATTATTTCAAACTATAAGTTTTGAGTTCTTTTTGTAATTTTTGGAAACTTATTTTATAAAGAAATAAATATATAGTTTTGAAATAAAAGTCCAAGGTTCATTTGGTCATTCTTGAAACTTAAACTTTAGGGATTTATTCTGCCATTTACAAACTTATTTTAACTGTAAATCCTAACCAAGTTAAATTTTGTATAGAAATTCTTTCTTTGAGAACTAACCCAGTTAGTATATCTAACCGAATAAACCAGGGACCATTTGTGACATTTTTCGAACCTTCAGGGACCATAGTTACACATTTCTGAAACTTCAGGGACCATAGTTGCACATTTCCAAAACTTCAGGGTCTGTTTTGAATATTTTTCGAAAGTTCAGGGACTGATTTTGTAAATTTCTGAAACCTGAGGGACCATTTTTGTAAAAAATCAAACTACAGGGACCTAACCGTAAATATGCAAAAATTCGGTAAAAAGGGGTCTCCTTGGTGAAAACCGGCCTTTGCTGGGATCGAACTCGTGACCTATACGTTATAACCGAAGTGTCTTAACCATTTTATCCTCCTATATAGGAGCTGAAAGATATAGAATTTAATTCCTTATATATACAATTTAGAATTTTAAATATTTAATTAAAATGAATTCTGATTTAAAAAGGGATAAATCCCAATCGGACCGGTCACCAAGGGACTCGAACTCGCGCCCCTACGCACAACAACAGCGCGCACAACCAGCTAGTCTACCAGCTTGATTATGGATTGAATAATATATATATTAACTCTAAAATGGATCTGAAATATATACACAGATCGCAGATTACGGGATTTCACCAAAAACTCACCAAAACCAATTTTAATCAATTCTTTTGACCTGTAAAGCTTACCCACATGATACCCAACCTATCCCAACTAATCCCAATCATTCAAACGACACAAATTCGTGCTATAACAACTGTGAATCGGAACTTTGTTATAAAAAAAAAAGAATTTAAAGTAGATCAAATCCACTAATTTGTGTCTAATCTGAGATCCAAACTTCGTGTATTTAAGCTCCTTGCATTCCTAGCAACATTCCACACCATTTACAAACACTTAAACACCCGAAATCGTCGGAATACTCACTTTTTCGCCAGAATTTTTCAATCCGATTATCCTTTCAATACCGGTTCGTTTTTATTGTTTCAATTAATTCTTTTATGCTTATACAATGTTTCTCCAAAGTTAATTTGAATATAGCACAGTTTTCCCGTAGAATTGAAAGAGTTGACTTTCTGTTTGACTCCAATTGGAGAAGATGACTAGTTCCTGTTTGGTTATAAATATAGCAGTCCTAAACCAAACACAAACAGAAGCTTAGCCTAGTGGTTAAGACTCTGTTTGGTTACAATACAGACCCAGGTTCGAACCTAGGGGTCTGCATTTCTTTTTAATCAATTAATTTTTAATATTTTCAACATTCCAATAATTTTTATAAGATTATTAATCAATGTTGCTTTTATTAAGAATGTGAAATTAGTCAATTTATTTATAAAACTAATTTTTACAATATTTAAAACAGTTTATTATTAAATAATTAATAATAAATCGATTTTTAGGAATTAAATTCTGAAATTTTCAGATTAATTATTTGAAATACTGATCTTCACAAAAATAATGTTGCTACTGATATTTTATATAATTTCAATATTTATATAATTAAATCAGTAATATTCAAGTTCAATAATTAAAAATGTTATTTTTAATTATTATGATATAAAATATATTATATCACTTGTACAATATTTTGCCAATAATCATTATATTTAATTATGATAATAGTTAAATATATTTGATTTATTATTACAAATGTTTATATTAAATCGATTGTACATTTTTTTGCAATTTAATTATTTATGATAAATAAATATTTTTCATAAATAATTCCTCTATATCATGATCATTTTTCCGAGCCCTCTAAACATATAATTCACAAGATCCTTCTGTTAAACTAAACACTATCAAATACAATAAATACTCAACAAATCCCGTCAACACTATACGACCTCAATATTGATACATTATTCTTGTACGATTCCTTAGGACAACTTGAGTTTCCTTATTATCAGACACCTTAATCTTGACTTGCGTATTCGGAATCGCCTGCAAAATAAAGTGAGTACATAGATCCCCTCTTTTTACTGTTTTCGATTGTTTTGGGGTGATTCATATGTATCAAAACGATTTTGATATTCTAACAATGGTTTCAAAATGATTGAGATGGTTTATACTAAACTAATAACGATTTCAATAATGTGAACGAGCTTGTTGGTGGTAATTACATAACGAGTGACATTCATTAGCATTGATCAAGCCGACCAGTATTAGGTTATGGTACCATAGGATCCGACAAATCCCGTTATCAGACCGGACCCATGGTTATGTGTGGGTTAGGTGGGTAACGACTGAATCTGATGATTGTTAACTTACCCTTTGGTGGTTTGTTAATACGAGTTGAACGATGAACGAGTCACGAAGGTTTGAATGTTATTAGCAAGACGACCAAAAGTACTTTTCACAATTAAAACGAGAACGATTTAAACGAATGAATGAATTGTACGATTTGGAACGATTTAAACGAATGAACGATGTTCTATAACGAGAATGAGTTAAACAATATTACACAACGATGTTTACGAAACTATATAAACCATACGAGTTTTATTATAAGAACGATTTATGATTTGGCTTACATAAACAAATGTTTTGGGTTAAGATTCATGGCTAGGGTTATAAATTATGACCAATCTATTTTGACTTGGTTATTCATTTACAATACAAACATTTTACAAAACAAGGTTTTCTAATATCAATTAACGAAGTTGTACAAGTTGTTTCAACATACAAACGAGCCATGAATCTGATACTCACACAAAAACTATGTACTCGCCAGCATTTCTTTGCTGACTTTGTTTTTACATATGTTTCAGTTGATGTTGCTTAATGTCGATTGCGAATAGGATGCATACTCACTAAGGACCGGACGAGGCCTTAGTGATTTAATAACGATGATAAACTATGTTTGAATTGCTTGTTTAACTTTAAGACAATGTTTAGTATTCAATAAAACGAAACTCTTGTATCCATGGTTTGAAACAATAATTCTGTTACAACACTCCCCGACGTTTCCGCCACTGTTTGTTGTTTTACGTGGTCGGGGTGTGACACGTGATAGAGCTGGGAGAGCACGAGTTTACGCTTGATCTGCTGCCAGTCGAGTTGGGAAGCTTCGACGTGGTAGTGGGGATGGATTGGTTGTCAAGCAACTAAGCAGAGATTGTATGTCACGAGAAGATCATTCGCATTCCGATGGCGAATGGAGAAACAGTTGTGGTACATGGAGAGAAGCACGATACGCCCCTAAGGATCATTAGTTGTTTAAAGGCTCGAAAGTGTTTGCAGAAAGGATGTGTTGCCTTCTTGGCACACATTGTGGATAAAGAAACCACTGAACCAAAGCTAGAAGACATTCCAGTCGTGAAGGAATATCCTGAAGTCTTTCCCGAAGACTTGCCAGGATTGCCGCCACAAAGGCAAGTCGAGTTTCACATTGACTTAGTTCCAGGTGCTGCGCCTGTAGCTAAGGCTCCTTATCGACTTGCGCCTTCAGAAATGCAAGAGCTGTCAACGCAACTTCAGGAGCTATTGGATAAGGGATTCATCAGACCAAGCTTCTCACCTTGGGTAGCTCCAGTTTTGTTCGTTAAGAAGAAAGATGGTAGTTTCCGCATGTATATCGACTACCGCTAGCTTAACAAGTTGACCATTAAGAATCGGTATCCTTTGCCAAGGATAGATGACCTGTTCGATCAACTGCAAGGTTCGAGTTTCTACTCAAAGATCGATCTTCGATCGGGTTATCACCAGTTGAGGATACAAGAAGAAAGCATACCAAAGACTGCCTTCAGAACTCGCTATGGACACTACGAGTTCCTGGTTATGCCATTTGGGTTGACGAACGCGCCAGCAGTATTAATGGATTTGATGAATAGAGTCTGCAAGCCCTATCTTGATAAGTTTGTGATCGTGTTTATTGATGACATTTTGATCTACTCGAAGACGAAGGAAGAACATGAGAAACATCTAAGAGCCATCTTAGAGCTGCTTAAGAAAGAAAAGTTGTACGCGAAGTTCTCGAAGTGCGAATTTTGGCTGCGCGAGATTCAGTTCCTTGGTCATGTAGTAAATGGAAATGGAATCCATGTGGATCCTACAAAGATTGAAGCAATCAAGAATTGGGAGACTTCTGTAACAACTGTGCTTGTAATCACTATGAACAGTTATGTTATCAATAAAACAATGTTATTTGATCACAATGTTTTTTTTGTTATGTTTTACATTTTTCATGTTTTGACTTTTGTTCAATTTCAAACTCTACATCGCTTTCTGGAGAGTTATACGCAAACTAGTGCGTAAACGTACTCAGTTTAATGCGAGAAATACTCCGGAACATCAACATATACTCAACATACCTTAAATAACCTTTACATAACTTAGAAATAAGTTTTAAAGGCTTTGGTATGGCAAAAACAAGTTAATTCGCTTACAGGGACTAAATATGACAAACTGCGAAAGTATGTCAATTTGAACTGTAACGAACATTCCGGAACCTAACCATAAGTTAAACACACCTTAAATATCCTTTACATAGCTTAGAAATAGGCTTTGAGGGGTTCGGTGTGCTAAAATAAACTTTTGGGTCATTCAGGGACTAAAAGTGTCAAAAAGTGCACAAGTTTGCATTTTCGCGCATAACATACGTTCTGAATACATCCGGACATCCAAAAATTTATGTAAGCACCAAAATATTTTATTTTAGTGTTTGGCATAAGAAAAATCCATTCGTCGCGCAATTTGGATCGTTTTTCGCGCTTATGCGCATTCCGTCGTAATTAACCGAACATCGCGATCGTACGACCAAACGAACGTTGGTGACCGACCGGATAATATTTAAATCCCACAAATATTCTGTTATGATTAAAATCTTATTTTAATCAGGTCCGTGTTGAAAAATAAATTAAAACGCCTAAAAACGTTATTTTTCAAAGTTTAAGCGCGTACCGTGTGTTTCTGCGCAACACAGTGCTTCTACTGCAAAACGCAGACAACGCAGCCAGTCCTGGCAACTGAAATTTATTTCAGTAATAACTTGGCGAGTTTATTTTTATAGAGTAATAAAAATAATTTAGAACGCCATAAACCGGGATTTAAACGCTAGATAAAATACCCGGTACCCAGTTAAATACCCGTCTTAGCCATATACTAGGAATATGCTTGGCATATGCTTGGAATATGCTAAGGTATATGCTTGGAATATGCTAAGGTATATGCTTGGAATATGCTAAGGTATATGCTAGGAATATGCTTGGAATATGCTAGGAATATTCTAGGAGTATTCTAGGAATATTCTATATGGAAAAACTATAAATACCCACCATATGTTTCATTCATAATCACTAGAAATTTGATTTGAGAAACTCTAAGTTGAAACACTAGTTTCATACCTGAGATTTTCGAATCGAGTTTAGCATTCGGGGACCCTTCGTAAGTATTCTTTCGTTCTTTTCCTTATTTTTACTGCTTTTCGAGTCAGAAAGTCAAACTTTGTTTGACTTTCAGCGTTGACCAGTAATGGTCAATGCGAAGTTCGGTTGAACTTCGCAACGTGATTGTAATCACGATGGTCATAGTCCCTTGGGACTATGCCTACTGATTACCACGTTGTCTAGGGTCGTAGGGTAGGCGATCTAATAAATCGCCTATACCTTCGAACCCGACCCAGTTTGGTCGATCATTAGGATCCGACCAAATACATTAGGTGACCATAGTGTAGGGAATAACCTTCCGAGGTTATACCCTATGGTCACATCGTTTAAGTAGTTGTATGATAGGTAGTTTATATGCCTTAGGTAAATTACCAGAATACCCTTTTTCATGTATAATTGGTAATTAAGCATATGTAACCTAAACCTTTGTCACGTAGCTGATTATGTAACATGTTTAGGCATATAACACTTGTCATAGGACTAGTTAGGCGGTCCGAACGCGTTTCACGCGCACGACACGTTAAAGTAGCGTAAGCTTCCTAAACGGGTCGTAATGGGTCGATAAGACTTAGGTTAAGTTTCATTTAGCATGTAGGCTTTGTTAAACCATATCACGTGAGTTCCTACACTCATTTGGTTTACAAACCCTAATGCTATCCAATCATCCGATTAAGGTCCGGTTATTAACATAGTTACCTATACTAGGTGCCGTTTGATTCCGAGATCTCTAGCATTACTTGGTGATTATCTTTAGACATCTGAGCAATCACAAGTGAGTACATAGACCCCTCTTTTACTGTTTTCCAAACTGTTTTGGGGTGGAACACATGTGCCTACTTGTTACTTTCATGCTTTCCTGTTTTCACATCATATACATGCTATGTTCGTTAGTACATTATAGTACATGATTTCATTTTATCTTATGCTAGGTGTGCCCATTGTGTGCATTACTTAGTACATTGTTTTACATTACATTTCATGCTAGGTGTGCCCATTGTGTGCATTACTTAGTACATTGTTTTACATGACATTTCATGCTAGGTGTGCCCATTGTGTGCATTACTTAGTACATCGTTTTACATGACATTTCATGCTAGGTGTGCCCATTGTGTGCATTACTTAGTACATCGTTTTACATGACATTTCACGCTATGTATGTTCATTTGATTACATACTTAGTGCATTGTTTTCACATGCTTACATTTTGGTATGACATTTGGTTTGTTTACATGGGACAATACATTCATTAACATTAGCTACGCCGTTCGTTAGTAGGTAGTGGTACCATAGGAATTGACAACTCCCGTTCCGGACATCCCAGGGAAAGGGGACAGAAAGGAATGACCGAATTCGATGATATAAGACAGATAGACCTTTAATTTGTTTAAAGGGTTTATCACCACAGTCACAAGGCTTGGATGTATGCATTTTCACAATACCGCATAAATGTTCATATTAAATAGTTGCATGCATTTACACAAAACATAACTTTGATTTAAACCAAGTTTTACTTCAATACTTTGTTTTTGTGCATATGGTTTAGTTGAGACATTTCACTTGCCATACATGACATTTTGACATAGACATTTTACACAAAGACATTTGACATGGATATTTGACATAGACATTTGACATGGATATTTGACATAGACATTTGACATGGATATTTGACATAGACATTAGACATGGATAATTGACATAGACATTTGACATGATTTACACTTGACATATTATTCAATACATTTGACAATTTGTTTAAACATAGACTTCTTACATTGGTTGGTTTTGTTTGATTAAGTGATTAAGTAACGATGCGTGTGTAATATGATACAAGCATGGTGGATACGCCGCTGGTACTTCCTATATATAAGTGTTTGTATGGTATTACATGTCGTAACGTTATTTGAATCATTTCAATATTGAGACATAGAACATTTTATACAAATAACATACTTTTCACAAGACATTGATTTATAAACAACTTATCTTATACAAACACATTTTTACATGGTCATTTATTTAACCTGACATTTACTTATACATATCATCTGATCTTATTGTTATTCAAATGATTTACAAGACAAAGCAAATTACAAGGTTCATGACTAAACATTTTCTCAAATACAAGTCATGAATCCTATTTTCACAAACCTATGTATCTCACAGGCATTTTTATGCTGACGTACCTATTTTCACATGTGTTTTCAGGTGCTTTTCCATAGGATGTTGATCATGATACTAGGGCGGACCTGTGCCTTAGAGACTTTAAAATAAGATAGACTATGTTTAATTATGTTCTGAACTCTTTAATTTCCTGTTTGAAACAATGTAACACCTTTGTTTATAAATAAAAGACAACTTTGTATGCCATGGTTATGAAACAATTAATTCTGTTGCAACACGCCCCGATGTTTCCGCCGCGATTTGTTGTTTTACGCGGTCGGGGTGTGACAGAAGAGTTGGTATCAGAGCCAATGGTTATAGGGAATTAGGTTATTAGTAATGCTTTGACCTAGACTATAACTTTTCTAGGAACCTAACGCAAGTTATCTTGTGTTTAGATCTTAAAACATGTACATCACCTATCCTTAGGTGATTAACAAAACAAGGAACCAAAATTTTTCCGAAACGATTTTTGAAAAACAATCATCTGTTTTTGAATAAATTTTTACAAGGTTTTGAACCCTCAATTGTAAGGTTTTAAACCCTCTGTTATATGGTTTTGAACCCTTTTCAGTATTGGTTTTTGGCCTTGTGCCTTCAAATTTTCAAAATCACGTCAAACGTTTTGGGTTTTAAATAATGTGAACATGTGCAAACTGGAAGGGTGAATGCCTGTATTCTGGGTTTTCTGTCTAGGCAAGCACTTCGTATACATCTCAACCAGACGCGAGACCAGTTGTGCTTACCTGGGAATTCTTGGAGTGAGTGTTCACTTATAGGCGAGCATGTCTTCGCTAATACATTATTTTTGACCCATTTACTTTGATTAGTCACTGTGTGTCGTTTGTTTGCTTTGTGATACGAACGAATGACCACCATCTATGCTGTTACTGCCCAAGCTAACCAGGCAGCTCCCAATCAAACCGCACAGCCTCCAGCGAAGAAACCCTATACAGGGAATGCACCTTTGTGCAATAGATGCAACAGTCACCACCAGCCGCAACTTCCATGCCGTTTCTGTACTAACTGTGGGAAGTCAGGCCATCTTGCCAATGTTTGTCGGTCTGCTCAGAATCCCGCGGTTCAGAACCCGGCTCAACAAGCTGCTCCGCAACAGGGTCAAGCTGCACGACCACAATACCCACCTGGTGCTTGTTACAATTGTGGGGACCTGACCCACTATAGAAACCGGTGCCCAAGGCTAGCCAACCAGAACCAGAACCAGAACCAGAATCCGGCTCCGGCTCGAGGCCGAGTTTTTAACATGAATGCCCAAGAGGCACAGGCTGACGATAATGTGGTGAACAGTACGTTCTTTATTAATAATCAGCCTGCATCTGTTCTTTTCGATTCTGGTGCCGATAAGAGTTTCGTGTCTTTGTCTTTTGAGCAAATGCTTCGCGTGTCTAGAACGAAACTAGGCAAATCTTTGACAGTAGAGGTAGCTAGTGGTGAACCCATTATTCTTGATTCTGTTCTTCACAACTACCAGTTGAATCTTAACGACCATCTTTTTCCTATTGACCTCGTGTAACACCTGTGTCATTTCAACCATCAAACAAATGCCAAACCAATGAAATATAGTATTTCATACTTGGGATTTGTAAAAATATGTGTATCGTTTACACATATCAATTCTTGTTCGATTTCAAGCTTTAAATCGCTTTCTGGAAGGTTATACGCGCACTAATGTGTAGATATAACCAGTTTAATCCAACGAACACTCTGGAAAAGTGAAATAGGCTTAACATACCTTAAATAACCTTTACATAACTTAGAAATAAGTTTTGAAGGCTTTGGTATGGCAAAATCAAGTTTAATCGCTTACAGGGACTAAAGTTGACAAACTGCGAAAGTATGCCAATTTGGACTGTAACAGACCTTCCGGAACATGACCATAAGTTAAACATACCATAAATATCCTTTACATAGCTTAGAAATAAGCTTTGAGGTGTTCGGTGTGCTAAAATAAACTTTTGGGTCATTCAGGGACTAAAAGTGTCAAAAAGTGCACAAGTTTGCATTTTCGCGCATATCTTACGTTCTGGATGCATCTGGATATCCAAAAATTTATGTGAGCATGACTACATTATATTTTAGTGTTCGCCATAAGAAAAATCCATTCGTCGCGTCATTTGGTTCGTTTTTCGCGCTTATGCGCATTCCGTCGTAATTAAGCGAACATCGCGATCGTACGGCCAAACGAACCGACATCCGAGATATTTTTGAACATGTTTTGAGTTCCCTATACTTTAACTTCATTTTAGAGCCTTGAAATGAGGTTAACGGGGTTCAAACGCATCGAAAATCGCTTAAACAAAGTGCAGGGACCATTTCTGCAAAATCTGCCAAAACAGGGGCCTAGCGTGACGCGAGGGTCCTTAGCGTCACGCGAGCCCCTATCTGGACCAGATTCATTGTTTTTGTTGCAAGTTGCAACTGGATGATTCGTGTCCACACATTTCCTATCGTCTAGTCAGCGGATAAGAGCAACTTTCTGGACACCACAACTTTGTGACAAGTGTTCGGCTCGGATCGTGGCACGTTATTCAAGAAACGATCCTAACGGCTCTACCTTTTCTATAAATACCCACCCCCCATTTGTTCAAAACCCACAAATCTGATTAAGAAAGCTCTAAGTTGGAACCTTCGTTTCATACCTGAGCTATTTTGATCTGGGTTAGCATTCGGGGACCCTTCGTAAGTATTCTTTCGTTCTTTTCCTTATTTTTACTGCTTTTCGAGTCAGAAAGTCAAACTTTGTTTGACTTTCAGCGTTGACCAGTAATGGTCAATGCGAAGTTCGTTTGAACTTCGCAACGTGATTGTAATCACGATGGTCATAGTCCCTTGGGACTATGCCTACTGATTACCACGTTGTCTAGGGTCGTAGGGTAGGCGATCTAATAAATCGCCTATACCTTCGAACCCGACCCAGTTTGGTCGATCATTAGGATCCGACCAAATACTTTAGGTGACCATAGTAGGTAGGGAATAACCTTCCGAGGTTATACCCTATGGTCACATCGTTTAAGTAGTTGTATGATAGGTAGTTTATATGCCTTAGGTAAATTACCAAAATACCCTTTTCATACATAATTGGTAATTTAGCATATGTAACCTAAACTTTTGTCACGTAACTGATTATGTAACATGTTTAGGCATATAATACTTGTCATAGGACTAGTTAGGCGGTCCAAACGCGTTTCACGCGAACGACGCGTTAAAGTAGCATAAGCTACCTAAACGGGTCGTAATGGGTCGTAGGCAGTTATGTTAGGTTTCATTTAGTATGTAGGCTTTGTTAAACCATATCACACGAGTCTCCACACTCGTTTGGTTTACAAACCCTAATACTACCCAGTCTTCCGATTTAGGTCCGGTTATTTAACATAGTTACCTATATTAGGTGCCGTTTGATTTCCGTGATCTCTAGCTTTGCTTGGTGGTTATCCTAGGACTTCTGAGCAATCTCAAGTGAGTACATAGACCCCTCTTTTACTGTTTTCCAAACTGTTTTGGGGTGGAACACATGTGCCTACTTGTTACTTTCATGCTTTCCTGTTTTGACATCATATACTTGCTATGTTCATTAGTACATTATAGTACATGATTTCATTACATTGCATGCTATGTATGCCCATTGTGTGCGTACTTAGTACATTGTTTTACATTACATTTTATGCTATGTATGCCCATTGAGTGCGTACTTAGTACATCGTTTTACATTACATTTTATGCTATGTATGTCCATTGTGAGCATACTTAGTACAGTTGATTTCATCACATGCTTATATTTTCTTGATTTCAAAGTATAATTGATTATACATGTTATTACTTATCATTTGACAAACTAAAGGACTATCTATGGTTTAAACATTAATTTCTCAAAGAACATAAAATAAACTGTTGAATTGTACTTATTTTATGTTCACCAGACCGATTGTTAGTATGATATAGCGCTATAGGATTTGACACCCCATTCCTGTTGTCATGGAATGTCTGAAACCAATTTGTTGCTCCATCCAAATAGGGATTGCCTTTGTGGTATTTCTATAGTCTCAAAGGTGTATTTTGATGCACCAAGTCTGAATGAATTCCTAAATCACACTATTAAAGTATATTTTTATATACTCTCATGTGTGGTATTGTACAAACCAACATATATTTTGTTGAACATCCAAAGCATATTTTGATATGTTATTTACAAAACCAAAACATAGTTTAATATGTTATTTATCACATCCAAAACATATTTCGATATGTTACTTATGAAACCAAAACATAGTTTAATATGTTACTTACAAATCCAAAGTATACTTTTGATATGCTACTATAAGGTTATTCGTTTAACTTTACATTACTTACAATACATAAACATTTCTACAATTGTTAAACATTACTTTGGTGGTTTGGTTTGATTAAGTGATTAAATAACGATGCGTGTGTAATATGATACAAGCATGGTGGATACGCCGCTGGTACTTCCTATATATAAGTGTTTGTATGGTATTACATATTGTAGCGTTATTTGAATCATTTCAGTTTGAGACATAGAACATTTTATACAAGTAACATACTTTTCACAAGACATTGATTTACAAACAACTTATCTTATACAAACTCATTTTTTATGGTTATTCCTTTAACCATACATTATTCACTTATCTATACATATCATCTTATCTTATCGTTTTTCAAATGATTTACAAGACAAAGCAAATTACAAGGTTCATGACTAAACATTTTTCTCAAACATAAGTCATGAATCTTATTTTCACAAAACCTATGTATCTCACAGGCATTTTTATGCTGACGTACCTATTTTCACATGTGTTTTCAGGAGATGAAGCATAGGACTTATCAAGACATACTTAGGCGGACCTGTGCCTTAGTGACATTAAAAGATGCAAGACTAGTTAATTGTGTTGTACTTCTTTGTTTATTTAGACATTGTAACACTTTCAATCAATAAAACAAAACTTCAATTGCCATGGATTTGAGACAATTAATTCTGTTACAACACTCCCCGATGTTTCCGCCACGTTTTGTATGTTCCACGTGGTCGGGGTGTGACAGAAAAGTTGGTATCAGAGCCAATGGTTATAGGGAATTAGGTTATTAGTAATGCTTTGACCTAGTCTATAACTTTCTTAGGACCCTAACGCGAGTTTACTTGCGTTTAGTCATAAAACAATACTGTCACCTATCCTTAGGCGACGACCACAATTAGAACATAAATCTCAAAACCGCTTTGAAAACTAATCATCTGTTCTAGGATGATTTATTACAAGGTTTTGAACCCTCTGTTATAAGATTTTGAACCCCTTTGAATTTTCAAAATCTCGTCAAGGTTTTGGGTTTTAAATAATGTGAACACGTGCAAACTGGAAGGGTGAATGCCTGTATTCTGGGTTTTCTGTCTAGGCAAGCACTTCGTATACATCTCATCAGACGCGAGACCAGTTGTGCTTACCTGGGAATTCTTGGGATGAGTGTTCACTTATAGGCAAGCATGTCTTCGCGATACATTATTTTAATCCATTTACTTTGATTAGTCATTGTGTGTCGTTTGTTGCTTTGTAGTAACAAACAAATGACCACTATCTTTGCTTCCATCAGATTTGTTTCATCTCATTCTTTTCGTCTAAATCTCTCACTCGTTTCCTTTCATGTTTCCTCTTTTAGAATGCATCCTCGACGCGACAATCAGATGGCAAATGACGAACTGGCGGGAATCATCGCACAGCAAATGGCTATTGCCTTCCCAAATCTTTATGCTCAAATGATGCAAGCCATCAACAACAACAATGCTCCATGCAATTTTAAGAGTTTCAACTCGGCAAAACCGCTCAAGTTTAGTGGTTCTGAGGGAGCAACTGGGCTTCTTCAGTGGTTCGAGAGCATTGAGAATACCTTCCGTCATGTTCTGTGTCCTGAAAATCGCAAGGTCGAGTTTTCTTCAAGTGTGTTTCAGAAGAGGGCTCTCACATGGTGGAACGGAGTGATGAGAGACCGCGGTGCTGAGGTTGCATTAGCACAGACTTGGGCTGAGCTTAGGGCTCTTATGATGAAGGAGTTTTGCCCTCGTCATGAACTACGAGCTTTGGAGAGGGAGTTTGATGATTTGAAGCAAGACAGTGGTGAACATCGAGCCTATACTGACCGTTTTGAAGAATTGAGCCTGTTGTGTCCTACTATGGTTACTCCTGTGGATAAGGCGATCGAGAAATATACTGATGGTCTTCCTGACCTAGTTCAGGATATTGTTACTGGCAGCAACCCTACTACTGTCAGACAAGCCATTGAACTGTCTGCCACCCTAACTGAATCCCACATCAGGAAGAAAAAGCTTTTTCGAAAAGGCGACCCAAGACCATCTGACAAGACTGCTCCAGCTGAGCCAAAGGAAAAACAGGATGAGGTATCCAAGAAGAAGAAACGCAAGGCCTCTCAAAACTGCGCGATAACTGCTCAAGACAAACAGGTTGCACTAAACCAACCAGCACAACCTCGCAAAAGGCAAAACTATGTTGGTACCGCACCTTTGTGCAACAAGTGCAACCGTCATCATCTAGCGCAAGAGCAATGTCACAAATGTACCCACTGTGGGCGGTTGGGACATTTGATCAATGTTTGTCGTTATGCAAATCAAGCTGCTGCAAACCCTGCTGCTGTTCAAGCACGGTTCCCTCCGGGGTCATGTTATAACTGTGGTGACCTTACTCACTACAGAAACAATTGCCCAAGACTTGTTAACGCACCTCCAGCGCGAGGATGAGCATTTAACATCAACGAGGCAAACAGAAACAATGATGCGGCAGTGAACAACTAGTGTTTTGTTATTTCCCTTGGTTGTTATCTTTGACGTTTAAAAAAACAAGTCAGTTGTTATATAAATAAAAATTCGTCGTTTTTATTTTTGCAAAACTGATACAATTGTGTGAATGTTCGATACAACCTTATGATGTCAACCCAAATACAAACTACTCGTATGGTTCTGTCATTTTATGATCACTTGTGATCTCCCCAAGAACCTTAAACATTAGTTTCTTTTAAGAAACAAAGCCAAACTCTTATTGAAAATCCTTCTATCTTTATAGATGGATCATTGGAAATGATTAAAGTGCCAAATGAAATCCATGGATTGGATTCCTAGTGTGCTTTAATTATCTATACCTAAAGATAACAAATTAAAGAATCAAGTTAACTAATTTTGTGCTTATGTGTTTTCTTACATGTTAATGGTTGTATGTGATCCATCCAAATCCTCATGGAATCTTACATATCTTGTATAAGAGATTCTTAATAGGATATCCAAAGTTACTATCTTAAATCCTTAATGGACTTCTACGTTGTAGTCAAATCCCATGGATTTTTAAAGTACTATATTATAATTGGACCCCTTGGGAGGTCTAGTTAAACAGATTGATTTGAAAATCTGGTTAGAAATATCATGTGATGATATAATTGAAAAGATCCCTTAAGTGGTCTATTTAAGGAGATCGTACGACGGTCTAGTTTATAAGGTCATGTGTTGATCTAGTTGAAAAGACTGTTCGTTGATCTAATTGAAAAGATCCTTTGGTGGTCTAGTCAGGTCTCTTCATGTTTATTCAATTGACTTTTCTCTACGCATTATGAAATGAACTGTGCGGACTGTGCAAGGGATTACGTAATTATGGAGGCCTACATAATTATGCAATTCAGTGCACAGAAACCACAAGAAGTTTTGTCATGTGTTAAAACCTAAAATGATAAGAATAATGATACGGGAGAAGTCTTGGACCTCGACCAATGTCATTTATTCTCACACTCCTCAATTCTGATATCAATCACACACCAAGTTTCCTATGATAAGTCTTCATAAGAAACGTTATTCTGTTGGTAGTTCAAAAAAATCCATGTTTTACTATTACAAGGAATTCACTTTGAGGGTTAACAAATTCGCTAAGGATCCTAACAGGGCCCAGAGTTTTACTTAAGGGTTCAATGGATCTATTGGAAGGCGAAACCGTCACAGCTGTTTTCACAAGTTTCTCCTAAAATTAAATTTCGAGACGAAATTTCCTAAAGTAGGGGAGACTGTAACACCTGTGTCATTTCAACCATCAAACAAATGCCAAACCAATGAAATATAGTATTTCATACTTGGGATTTGTAAAAATATGTGTATCGTTTACACATATCAATTCTTGTTCGATTTCAAGCTTTAAATCGCTTTCTGGAAGGTTATACGCGCACTAATGTGTAGATATAACCAGTTTAATCCAACGAACACTCTGGAAAAGTGAAATAGGATTAACATACCTTAAATAACCTTTACATAACTTAGAAATAAGTTTTGAAGGCTTTGGTATGGCAAAATCAAGTTTAATCGCTTACAGGGACTAAAGTTGACAAACTGCGAAAGTATGCCAATTTGGACTGTAACAGACCTTCCGGAACATGACCATAAGTTAAAAATACCATAAATATCCTTTACATAGCTTAGAAATAAGCTTTGAGGTGTTCGGTGTGCTAAAATAAACTTTTGGGTCATTCAGGGACTAAAAGTGTCAAAAAGTGCACAAGTTTGCATTTTCGCGCATATCTTACGTTCTGGATGCATCTGGATATCCAAAAATTTATGTGAGCATGACTACATTATATTTTAGTGTTCGCCATAAGAAAAATCCATTCGTCGCGTCATTTGGTTCGTTTTTCGCGCTTATGCGCATTCCGTCGTAATTAAGCGAACATCGCGATCGTACGGCCAAACGAACCGACATCCGAGATATTTTTGAACATGTTTTGAGTTACCTATACTTTAACTTCATTTTAGAGCCTTGAAATGAGGTTAACGGGGTTCAAACGCATCGAAAATCGCTTAAACAAAGTGCAGGGACCATTTCTGCAAAATCTGCCAAAACAGGGGCCTAGCGTGACGCGAGGGTCCTTAGCGTCACGCGAGCCCCTATCTGGACCAGATTCATTGTTTTTGTTGCAAGTTGCAACTGGATGATTCGTGTCCACACATTTCCTATCGTCTAGTCAGCGGATAAGAGCAACTTTCTGGACACCACAACTTTGTGACAAGTGTTCGGCTCGGATCGTGGCACGTTATTCAAGAAACGATCCTAACGGCTCTACCTTTTCTATAAATACCCACCCCCCATTTGTTCAAAACCCACAAATCTGATTAAGAAAGCTCTAAGTTGGAACCTTCGTTTCATACCTGAGCTATTTTGATCTGGGTTAGCATTCGGGGACCCTTCGTAAGTATTCTTTCGTTCTTTTCCTTATTTTTACTGCTTTTCGAGTCAGAAAGTCAAACTTTGTTTGACTTTCAGCGTTGACCAGTAATGGTCAATGCGAAGTTCGTTTGAACTTCGCAACGTGATTGTAATCACGATGGTCATAGTCCCTTGGGACTATGCCTACTGATTACCACGTTGTCTAGGGTCGTAGGGTAGGCGATCTAATAAATCGCCTATACCTTCGAACCCGACCCAGTTTGGTCGATCATTAGGATCCGACCAAATACTTTAGGTGACCATAGTAGGTAGGGAATAACCTTCCGAGGTTATACCCTATGGTCACATCGTTTAAGTAGTTGTATGATAGGTAGTTTATATGCCTTAGGTAAATTACCAAAATACCCTTTTCATACATAATTGGTAATTTAGCATATGTAACCTAAACTTTTGTCACGTAACTGATTATGTAACATGTTTAGGCATATAATACTTGTCATAGGACTAGTTAGGCGGTCCAAACGCGTTTCACGCGAACGACGCGTTAAAGTAGCATAAGCTACCTAAACGGGTCGTAATGGGTCGTAGGCAGTTATGTTAGGTTTCATTTAGTATGTAGGCTTTGTTAAACCATATCACACGAGTCTCCACACTCGTTTGGTTTACAAACCCTAATACTACCCAGTCTTCCGATTTAGGTCCGGTTATTTAACATAGTTACCTATATTAGGTGCCGTTTGATTTCCGTGATCTCTAGCTTTGCTTGGTGGTTATCCTAGGACTTCTGAGCAATCTCAAGTGAGTACATAGACCCCTCTTTTACTGTTTTCCAAACTGTTTTGGGGTGGAACACATGTGCCTACTTGTTACTTTCATGCTTTCCTGTTTTGACATCATATACTTGCTATGTTCATTAGTACATTATAGTACATGATTTCATTACATTGCATGCTATGTATGCCCATTGTGTGCGTACTTAGTACATTGTTTTACATTACATTTTATGCTATGTATGCCCATTGAGTGCGTACTTAGTACATCGTTTTACATTACATTTTATGCTATGTATGTCCATTGTGAGCATACTTAGTACAGTTGATTTCATCACATGCTTATATTTTCTTGATTTCAAAGTATAATTGATTATACATGTTATTACTTATCATTTGACAAACTAAAGGACTATCTATGGTTTAAACATTAATTTCTCAAAGAACATAAAATAAACTGTTGAATTGTACTTATTTTATGTTCACCAGACCGATTGTTAGTATGATATAGCGCTATAGGATTTGACACCCCATTCCTGTTGTCATGGAATGTCTGAAACCAATTTGTTGCTCCATCCAAATAGGGATTGCCTTTGTGGTATTTCTATAGTCTCAAAGGTGTATTTTGATGCACCAGGTCTGAATGAATTCCTAAATCACACTATTAAAGTATATTTTTATATACTCTCATGTGTGGTATTGTACAAACCAACATATATTTTGTTGAACATCCAAAGCATATTTTGATATGTTATTTACAAAACCAAAACATAGTTTAATATGTTATTTATCACATCCAAAACATATTTCGATATGTTACTTATGAAACCAAAACATAGTTTAATATGTTACTTACAAATCCAAAGTATACTTTTGATATGCTACTATAAGGTTATTCGTTTAACTTTACATTACTTACAATACATAAACATTTCTACAATTGTTAAACATTACTTTGGTGGTTTGGTTTGATTAAGTGATTAAATAACGATGCGTGTGTAATATGATACAAGCATGGTGGATACGCCGCTGGTACTTCCTATATATAAGTGTTTGTATGGTATTACATATTGTAGCGTTATTTGAATCATTTCAGTTTGAGACATAGAACATTTTATACAAGTAACATACTTTTCACAAGACATTGATTTACAAACAACTTATCTTATACAAACTCATTTTTTATGGTTATTCCTTTAACCATACATTATTCACTTATCTATACATATCATCTTATCTTATCGTTTTTCAAATGATTTACAAGACAAAGCAAATTACAAGGTTCATGACTAAACATTTTTCTCAAACATAAGTCATGAATCTTATTTTCACAAAACCTATGTATCTCACAGGCATTTTTATGCTGACGTACCTATTTTCACATGTGTTTTCAGGAGATGAAGCATAGGACTTATCAAGACATACTTAGGCGGACCTGTGCCTTAGTGACATTAAAAGATGCAAGACTAGTTAATTGTGTTGTACTTCTTTGTTTATTTAGACATTGTAACACTTTCAATCAATAAAACAAAACTTCAATTGCCATGGATTTGAGACAATTAATTCTGTTACAACACTCCCCGATGTTTCCGCCACGTTTTGTATGTTCCACGTGGTCGGGGTGTGACACCTCGCGCCTATGCAACTTGGAAGCTTCGACGTTATTGTGGGAATGGATTGGTTATCCAAGCATCACGCAGAGATAGTTTGTTCTGAGAAGATTGTTCGTGTGCCGCTTTCGACAGACGAGATTCTGCAGGTTCAAGGTGAGAAGCCTATCGGTGGTCTCAAACTCATGTCTTGTTTTAAAGCTCGGAAGTATCTGCAGAAGAACTATGTGGCTTTCTTAGCACATGTTACAGAAGATAAAGGCAAGGGTAAGTCTATTTCAGATATTCCTGTCGTTCGGGATTATTCAGAAGTATTCCCTGAAGATTTACCTGGTCTACCTCCAGCACGCCAAGTCGAGTTCCGCATTGATCTCGTACCTGGTGCAAATCCCATTGCTAGAGCTCCATATCGTCTTGCACCATCCGAGATGCAAGAGTTGTCTAAACAGATTCAGGAGCTCTCTGACAAAGGTTTTATACGTCCTAGTTTTTCACCTTGTGGTGCTCCCGTTCTTTTTGTCAAAAAGAAGGATGGATCCTTTAGGATGTGTATCGATTATCGTGAGCTTAACAAGCTTACCATCAAGAATCGATATCCTCTACCTCGCATAGACGATCTCTTTGATCAGTTACAAGGCGCTTCTTATTTTTCGAAGATTGATCTGCGATCTGGATATCATCAACTTCGGGTGCAAGAAGAAGACATTCCGAAGACAGCGTTCCGTACTCGTTATGGGCATTATGAATTCACAGTCATGCCATTCGGTTTGACTAATGCTCCTGCTGTTTTCATGGACTTAATGAATAGGGTCTGCAAACCTTATTTGGATCAGTTCGTCATTGTTTTTATTGACGACATCTTGATATACTCTAAGACGCGAGCTGACCACGAGCAGCATCTTCGTCTTACCCTTGAACTCCTAAAGAAAGAGCAACTTTTCGCCAAATTCTCCAAGTGCGAATTTTGGCTTAAAGAAGTTCAATTTTTGGGGCATGTTATCAACGAACGAGGTATTCATGTAGATCCCTCCAAGATCAGTGCGATTAAGGATTGGGATACGCCTACTACTCCTACTGAAGTTCGTTCTTTTCTTGGTCTAGCGGGTTATTATCGCCGCTTCATAGAAAACTTCTCGAAGATTGCAGTTCCTCTAACTGCTCTAACTCAGAAGAAAATGCCCTTTTATTGGGGAAACAAACAAGAGGAAGCTTTTCAACACCTGAAGCAGAAGCTTTGCGATGCGCCTGTTCTATCATTGCCTGAGGGTGATGATGATTTTGTTGTGTATTGTGATGCATCAAAATTGGGTCTTGGCTGTGTTCTTATGCAAAGGAACAAAGTCATAGCCTATGCATCGAGGCAGTTGAAGATACATGAGAAAAACTACACTACTCATGATCTTGAGTTGGGTGCAGTTGTCTTTGCTCTCAAGATCTGGAGACACTATTTGTATGGTACAAAATGTGTGGTTTTCACTGACCACAAAAGTCTTCAGCATATCTTCAACCAGAAAGAACTCAACATGAGGCAACGACGTTGGGTTGAACTTTTAAACGACTATGATTGCGAAATTCGCTACCATCCTGGTAAGGCGAATGTCGTAGCTGATGCATTAAGTCGTAAGGAACGTACTAAGCTTCATTGTGTACGTGTTCAATCTGTTATTCAAACTCGATCCGATATCCAAGCACGCATTTCTCAGTCTCAACAATCTTGTGTTTCACAAGGATTGATGGATAAGGAATTTCCCTATCACATAACACCTGCTCTGGAACTAAAGGACAATGGAGCATATTACTTCATGGACCGTTTGTGGGTCCCAAGCCTAGATGATCTTCATACCTTGCTTATGGATGAAGCCCATAAGTCTCGTTATTCTATTCATCCGGGCTCAGATAAAATGTATAAGGATCTTCGTATTCACTATTGGTGGCCTGGTATGAAGAAAGACATTGCCTTATACGTATCCAAATGCCTTACTTGTCTTAAGGTTAAGGCTGAACATCAACGTCCTTCTGGTTTATTGGAGCAACCAGAGATCCCAGTTTGGAAATGGGAAAACATTACTATGGATCTTGTTACCAAACTCCCGCGCACAAAGAAAGGTCATGATGCCATCTGGGTAGTCGTTGATCGTCTTACAAAGTCAGCACATTTCTTGCCAATCCGTGAGGATTTTCCTGCTGACAGACTTGCTCAAATCTATGTAGATGAAATTGTAGCTCGACATGGTGTTCCATTGAACATCATTTCTGACAGAGATGCTCGTTTCACTTCTCATTTTTGGAGAACCATGCAATCTGCTATGGGGACCCAACTTAATCTGAGCACAGCTTATCATCCGCAAACGGATGGTCAATCTGAGAGAACAATCCAGACTCTGGAGGATATGCTTAGAGCTTGTGTGATCGATTTTGGTGGTAGCTGGGATTCACATCTTAAATTGATTGAATTCTCCTACAACAACAGTTATCACACTAGCATCAAAATGGCTCCTTTCGAAGCTCTCTATGGTCGAAAATGTCGTTCACCAGTCTGCTGGAATGAGATTGGCGAGGCCCAACTTACTGGACCTGCCCTCATTTTAGAGACAACTGACAAGGTCAAGAAAGTTCGTGATAACCTTCAGGCAGCTAGAAACCGTCAGAAGATTTACGCGGACCCAAAACGCAAAGCCTTGGAATTTCAAGTCGGTGATCGAGTATTACTTAAGGTCTCACCTTGGAAAGGTGTGATCAGATTTGGAAAGAAAGGAAAACTTGCACCTAGATACGTTGGACCATTCAAGATCGTCGAAAGAATCGAAAAGGTAGCCTACAGACTTGAGTTACCTCCTGAACTGGGAAATGTTCATCCAACTTTTCACGTGTCCAATCTCAAGAAGTGTACAGCTGATGAGAATTTCTCCATACCGCTTGACGAAATTCGTGTTGGCAAAACACTGAAATTTGTTGAGAAGCCAGTGGAAATCATGGAACGTGAAGTCAAGTGGCTTAAACGCAAGCACATTCCTTTGGTCAAAGTTCGTTGGGAAGCTAAACGTGGACCCGAGTTTACTTGGGAACGCGAAGATCAAATGAAAGCGAAATATCCGCATCTTTTTCCACGAGTTTCCTCTAAATAAATTTCGGGACGAAATTTCCACAAGTAGGGGAGACTGTAACAACTGTGCTTGTAATCACTATGAACAGTTATGTTATCAATAAAACAATGTTATTTGATCACAATGTTTGTTTTGTTATGTTTTACATTTTTCATGTTTTGACTTTTGTTCAATTTCAAACTCTACATCGCTTTCTGGAGAGTTATACGCAAACTAGTGCGTAAACGTACTCAGTTTAATGCGAGAAATACTCCGGAACATCAACATATACTCAACATACCTTAAATAACCTTTACATAACTTAGAAATAAGTTTTAAAGGCTTTGGTATGGCAAAAACAAGTTAATTCGCTTACAGGGACTAAATATGACAAACTGCGAAAGTATGTCAATTTGAACTGTAACGAACATTCCGGAACCTAACCATAAGTTAAACACACCTTAAATATCCTTTACAGAGCTTAGAAATAGGCTTTGAGGGGTTCGGTGTGCTAAAATAAACTTTTGGGTCATTCAGGGACTAAAAGTGTCAAAAAGTGCACAAGTTTGCATTTTCGCGCATAACATACGTTCTGAATACATCCGGACATCCAAAAATTTATGTAAGCACCAAAATATTTTATTTTAGTGTTTGGCATAAGAAAAATCCATTCGTCGCGCAATTTGGATCGTTTTTCGCGCTTATGCGCATTCCGTCGTAATTAACCGAACATCGCGATCGTACGACCAAACGAACGTTGGTGACCGACCGGATAATATTTAAATCCCACAAATATTCTGTTATGATTAAAATCTTATTTTAATCAGGTCCGTGTTGAAAAATAAATTAAAACGCCTAAAAACGTTATTTTTCAAAGTTTAAGCGCGTACCGTGTGTTTCTGCGCAACACAGTGCTTCTACTGCAAAACGCAGACAACGCAGCCAGTCCTGGCAACTGAAATTTATTTCAGTAATAACTTGGCGAGTTTATTTTTATAGAGTAATAAAAATAATTTAGAACGCCATAAACCGGGATTTAAACGCTAGATAAAATACCCGGTACCTAGTTAAATACCCGTCTTAGCCATATACTAGGAATATGCTTGGCATATGCTTGGAATATGCTAAGGTATATGCTTGGAATATGCTAAGGTATATGCTTGGAATATGCTAAGGTATATGCTAGGAATATGCTTGGAATATGCTAGGAATATTCTAGGAATATTCTAGGAATATTCTATATGGAAAAACTATAAATACCCACCATATGTTTCATTCATAATCACTAGAAATTTGATTTGAGAAACTCTAAGTTGAAACACTAGTTTCATACCTGAGATTTTCGAATCGAGTTTAGCATTCGGGGACCCTTCGTAAGTATTCTTTCGTTCTTTTCCTTATTTTTACTGCTTTTCGAGTCAGAAAGTCAAACTTTGTTTGACTTTCAGCGTTGACCAGTAATGGTCAATGCGAAGTTCGGTTGAACTTCGCAACGTGATTGTAATCACGATGGTCATAGTCCCTTGGGACTATGCCTACTGATTACCACGTTGTCTAGGGTCGTAGGGTAGGCGATCTAATAAATCGCCTATACCTTCGAACCCGACCCAGTTTGGTCGATCATTAGGATCCGACCAAATACATTAGGTGACCATAGTGTAGGGAATAACCTTCCGAGGTTATACCCTATGGTCACATCGTTTAAGTAGTTGTATGATAGGTAGTTTATATGCCTTAGGTAAATTACCAGAATACCCTTTTTCATGTATAATTGGTAATTAAGCATATGTAACCTAAACCTTTGTCACGTAGCTGATTATGTAACATGTTTAGGCATATAACACTTGTCATAGGACTAGTTACGCGGTCCGAACGCGTTTCACGCGCACGACACGTTAAAGTAGCGTAAGCTTCCTAAACGGGTCGTAATGGGTCGATAAGACTTAGGTTAAGTTTCATTTAGCATGTAGGCTTTGTTAAACCATATCACGTGAGTTCCTACACTCATTTGGTTTACAAACCCTAATGCTATCCAATCATCCGATTAAGGTCCGGTTATTAACATAGTTACCTATACTAGGTGCCGTTTGATTCCGAGATCTCTAGCATTACTTGGTGATTATCTTTAGACATCTGAGCAATCACAAGTGAGTACATAGACCCCTCTTTTACTATTTTCCAAACTGTTTTGGGGTGGAACACATGTGCCTACTTGTTACTTTCATGCTTTCCTGTTTTCACATCATATACATGCTATGTTCGTTAGTACATTATAGTACATGATTTCATTTTATCTTATGCTAGGTGTGCCCATTGTGTGCATTACTTAGTACATTGTTTTACATTACATTTCATGCTAGGTGTGCCCATTGTGTGCATTACTTAGTACATTGTTTTACATGACATTTCATGCTAGGTGTGCCCATTGTGTGCATTACTTAGTACATCGTTTTACATGACATTTCATGCTAGGTGTGCCCATTGTGTGCATTACTTAGTACATCGTTTTACATGACATTTCACGCTATGTATGTTCATTTGATTACATACTTAGTGCATTGTTTTCACATGCTTACATTTTGGTATGACATTTGGTTTGTTTACATGGGACAATACATTCATTAACATTAGCTACGCCGTTCGTTAGTAGGTAGTGGTACCATAGGAATTGACAACTCCCGTTCCGGACATCCCAGGGAAAGGGGACAGAAAGGAATGACCGAATTCGATGATATAAGACAGATAGACCTTTAATTTGTTTAAAGGGTTTATCACCACAGTCACAAGGCTTGGATGTATGCATTTTCACAATACCGCATAAATGTTCATATTAAATAGTTGCATGCATTTACACAAAACATAACTTTGATTTAAACCAAGTTTTACTTCAATACTTTGTTTTTGTGCATATGGTTTAGTTGAGACATTTCACTTGCCATACATGACATTTTGACATAGACATTTTACACAAAGACATTTGACATGGATATTTGACATAGACATTTGACATGGATATTTGACATAGACATTTGACATGGATATTTGACATAGACATTTGACATGGATAATTGACATAGACATTTGACATGATTTACACTTGACATATTATTCAATACATTTGACAATTTGTTTAAACATAGACTTCTTACATTGGTTGGTTTTGTTTGATTAAGTGATTAAGTAACGATGCGTGTGTAATATGATACAAGCATGGTGGATACGCCGCTGGTACTTCCTATATATAAGTTTTGTATGGTATTACATGTCGTAACGTTATTTGAATCATTTCAATATTGAGACATAGAACATTTTATACAAATAACATACTTTTAACAAGACATTGATTTATAAACAACTTATCTTATACAAACACATTTTTACATGGTCATTTATTTAACCTGACATTTACTTATACATATCATCTGATCTTATTGTTATTCAAATGATTTACAAGACAAAGCAAATTACAAGGTTCATGACTAAACATTTTCTCAAATACAAGTCATGAATCCTATTTTCACAAACCTATGTATCTCATAGGCATTTTTATGCTGACGTACCTATTTTCACATGTGTTTTCAGGTGCTTTTCCATAGGATGTTGATCATGATACTAGGGCGGACCTGTGCCTTAGAGACTTTAAAATAAGATAGACTATGTTTAATTATGTTCTGAACTCTTTAATTTCCTGTTTGAAACAATGTAACACCTTTGTTTATAAATAAAAGACAACTTTGTATGCCATGGTTATGAAACAATTAATTCTGTTGCAACACGCCCCGATGTTTCCGCCGCGATTTGTTGTTTTACGCGGTCGGGGTGTGACAACTTCGAAGACGCCAACCGAGATTCGACAATTCCTAGGTTTGGCAGGATACTACCGCAGATTCATTGAGGATTTCTCGAAAATCGCTCAACCATTGACCTCCCTTACTCAGAAAGATAAGAAGTATGAATGTCGTCACGACTGCAGTATTCCTCCTTGATCATCTCTTTGAAGTTGTTCCATGGGGTGGCGTTAGCAGCAACCAACCCCAGCATTTGGACCTGAGCTTTCCACCATGTGAGGGCTAAACCCTCGAGAGTACCGGTAGCATACTTCACCCTGCGTGCCTCAGGGCATTCACACATTTCGAATACTGACTCAAGCTTTTCAAACCAGTGGAGGAGTCCAACTGCTCCTTCCGTGCCACTGAATGTGCTAGGACGACAGTCCATGAAAGTCTTGAAAGTACACACAGGTTGCTGAACGGGTTGACCTGATGTGTAAGAATAGAATAAAGTTAAACACAAGAGTTCTTTAGGAACGTAGGATCTAAAGATCCTAGGATGAGTTACGACTGCAGGGTATACCTCCTGCGTTTGCAGCTGCAAGTGCCGCAGCAACTTGTTCATTGATAAGAGCCGTCAACTGGGCTTGAGTCATGTTCACACGTCCGGACATGATCTTCATAGTAAAGGTAAAATAAGTGAGAATGGTTCGCGAGTAGTGCGATGACAGAAGAGTGTAAGCACACAAATGTTCCCCAAGCAATAACAAGTAGTGAGCAATGTAATCTAAGCTACTACGAGCAAGGTTCTATGCAATTCTAGCAAGTAGGCAATAAACATAAACCTTATTACCTAAGATGTCGAGTCTTGCACGTGGAGCGAAGCGTCGTTGTTGATCGTTGAGAGCACTGTTCTGGTTATAGTCCGGTTTTAATAAAAACGTTTTCCCCTTATTAAAACCGAGTTCTCTATAACCAATGGCTCTGATACCAATCTGTCACACCCCCAAAATCCACCTGCGGAGTATCACCGCTTGGGAGCGTGACTGACCAGGATCAAGCCACCAATCATATAGAACAATGTATAAAGTAAAAGTAATTGTATTAAACCAAACCAATCCATATGAAAGGTGTTCCAAAACATAAGTATCATATCAAAGTTTAGCGGAAGCGTATAGATAAAACTCAGCATAAATAAGTATGTAATGTCATAAAGTGTTTAACACACAATCACGATCCAAGCCCACAACGACCAGCTCCTCCCTGTGCAAGCTCCATGTACCTAACGACCTGCAAGGCATGTAACAGAGGATCAACAACTAGTTGAGCGAGTTCACAGAAAGTAAATGCGTAATGGTAAGTTCGTTTGTAACATGTGGCTCTACTGGGCCGATAGTACGTTCTATTTGTGGGGGCTTCCCATGTTGTATAACCACTAGACTATTCGCAACCATAAGTGTTCTACATATCCCGAGAACAGTAATACGTACAAGTTTACGTAGGATTTACGTAAGTATCCTTCACAACCGAGGATAGGGGTACGTGGGGGTTTACGTAGGTTTTACGTAAGTGCCTGACACAACCGAGGCAGTAGTAAGTATAGGTTCACGTAGGTTTTACGTGAGTATCCTTTACAACCGAGGATAGCGAGTAGCATAAGTATACGTAGGTTTTACGTATGTGTCCTGCACAACCGAGGACAATGGTATGGTAGTCTAGTATCAGTGTATGTACGAATCTATTCAACCTTATTCCTTCAATCCCATTCCCCAAACCCCGGGGAATCCCATGCCTTAGTAAGGGTGTGAACTCACCTTGGTTTGCTCGGTATGCTAAGTTAAGTGCTCGCAAGTAATCAATCACGTCCTATAGTGTGCACGTATACTCAATTAGTTAACATTCGTAATGTTTCTCATGTAACTAGCATCACAAATAATATCGCAGAGTGTGTCTTGCACTTAGCAGCGTGTATCATGTAAACAGTTAAATCCAATTCATGCAAATTTTCATTCAATCTAAAGTTGTTAACTGATAACACACTTTAACCGAATTAACATGTTTAACTGAATTAACATATATAACAGAGTTAATAAGCTAGTAGAGTTAATAAACTAGCGAAGTTAACGGACTAACAGAGTTAACAACTAACCCGGTTAACAAGTTAATAAAGTTAACTTATTTAACAGATATAATTATTAGGCCAATCAACCTTGGGCCGAAAACATATTTGGGCCGAAAACCCTTAAAGAGCCGAAATCCCTTAAGCCGAAATCACCTAAGGTGATTTCGTTGGTGTAGCGATTTCGTTGGATGGGGTGTTTTCGCCAGTTCCATCACCATCATCATCATCATATCAGTTACGTATTATCAACAAATCTGAATGATCACATATATTTACTTAATCTTATCTACAATTGAGAATCATCGTTCCAATCATCATGCAGCAGATCCATTATTCAAATCACCATTTAGACATGTATACATATTCATATCAAAATTACATGTTTACTGTCATCAACACATGCCTTATCATTATTATATGCACTAACATCTTAAATTGTTCAATTCACCTACATCACTTCCCAAGGTCAAACAACCTAATCATGTGCTCTTATCAATTCCAGCCGACAATTGTTAATGTTTTCATGTTATCATTGGACCACAACATGTAGTGGGCTGCCATTATCATCCCATGATACCTACAATATTAATAGAGTACCTATGCACCTCTAATTGTTTAATCAACAGCATACAACAATCAAATCATGGGAGTAACATGCGATCACAAAGACAGAATCATTATTGCCAAGCACACATGACCGATCATATTACATTCCATATACCAGGCAGTTCATGAACAACCACATAGGTTTACCTACCTATCGATTAACATCATAATCATACAATAAACATCTAGATCAACAGAGTATGTAAATCACTAACCAAAGACCAAACAAGAAGGGTTTGGTTACGATTGAGAGGGGCTGCCGTCAAGTTCCAAGGGTAGAGAGAGAGAGAGAGAGTGTGTGATTTGTGTTTAGGGTTTGCCAAATAATTTTCACGTAAGAGTTAAACAGATACTTATCAACTCACAACTGGGCCAAAGCCCATTTGATTTTTCGGCAACTACACATGGACGAAAACACTTAGGTGTTTTCATCCATGAAGGTGTTTTCGATGGGGGTTTTATGTGGTGGGGTTTTCGGCTAGGTTAGTTTAGTAGAGTCTCACATTATAAAATGATTAAACATTCCAAAAATGCATGATATGCACACTCACAATCTAAATATGTATAACACACATATTACATATCACAATTATCAAATATGTATAACACACATACTACGTATCACAGTTATACATTTATATTGCACCTCAATCATAATAAAAGCACGCTTAGTAAACAAGTACAAATTAAATCGAATAGAGACCTTGAAAACCCGAGTTGTCACATTATTCCCAACTTGAAAGAAATTTCATCCCGAAATTTAGCATGCGGTTACTGAGGAAGCTAGTTGTGTTGTGTCGTTTACTGGTTTTCCTGGGGTGTCACCTCATCCCCCCGTTGATTTGGAATTTCGTCCCGAAATTCTGTAGTAGCTTCAGCCTCAGTAGTGGTTGCACTGTTTCTGAATAACTGGGGATACTTGAGTTTCATTTGATCTTCGCGTTCCCAGGTGAACTCTGGGCCACGACGGGAGTTCCAACGAACTCGTACAAGAGGTATTCTATTGTGCTTGAGGACCTTAACATCCCGGTCCGTGATTTCAACTGGTTCCTCGACGAATCGCAACTGTTCATCAATAGTGAGCTCCTTCAAAGGAACTATGTGGGTCTCATCTGACAGACACTCCTTCAGATTCGACACGTGAAAGACGTTGTGAACTGCACTGAGTTCTGCTGGTAAGTTCAGTCTGTAGGCCACTTTGCCTATTTTCTCTATGACTTCGAATGGTCCAACGTATCGTGGATTAAGTTTCCCGCGTTTTCCAAAACGAACAACACCCTTCCAGGGTGAAACTTTGAGTAGCGCTCGGTCCCCAACCTGGAACTCGAGTAGTTTCCTGTCTTTATCAGCGTATGCTTTTTGACGGTCACGAGCTGCCGCCATGTGTTGTCGTATCTGAGCAATCTTTTCAGTAGTATCAACTACCATTTCCGGACCTGTGATTTGACTATCTCCCACCTCTGCCCAACAGAGAGGTGACCGGCATTTACGTCCGTACAATGCCTCGAATGGAGCAGCTTTAATGCTTGTGTGGTAGCTGTTGTTATATGAGAACTCCACTAACGGGAGGTGTTTTTCCCAGCCGTTGCCAAAATCGATTACACATGCACGAAGCATGTCTTCCAGAGTTTGAATAGTGCGCTCAGACTGCCCATCCGTCTGAGGGTGATAAGTTGTGCTCATGTCTAAACGAGAGCCAAAAGATTTGTGCATTGCTTGCCACAGTTCTGAGGTAAAACGTGCATCCCGATCAGAGATAATGGAGGTTGGCACCCCATGCCTTGAAACCACTTCTTTAAGATAGATGTCTGCTAACGTAGAGAACTTGTCTGTTTCTTTAATGGCCAGGAAGTGTGCAGACTTTGTGAGTCGATCTACGATCACCCAAATAGTATCATTTCCACGCTGAGATCTAGGTAGGCCAGTAACGAAATCCATGGAAATTTGCTCTCATTTCCATTGTGGTATCTCAGGTTGTTGGAGTGGGCCTGATGGTTTCTGGTATTCTGCCTTGACTCTCGCACAAGTCAAGCATTTGCTAACGTATGTTGCTATGTGGGCCTTCATGCTAGGCCACCAGTATGTAGTTTTGATATCGTGGTACATTTTATCCGAACCAGGATGTACCGAGTAGCGAGACTTATGAGCTTCATCCATTACCAGCTCGCGTAAGTTGCCATAGAGTGGGACCCAAATGCGTCCTGTGACATAGTAAGCCCCATCTTCCTTCTGTTCTAAGCGTTGCCTTGAGCCGCGTAGGGCTTCAGCCCTGACGTTTTCTAGTTTCAATGCTTCTACCTGAGCATCTCGTATCTGAGAAGGAAGGCTAGACTGAATAGTGAGCTGTAGAGCTCGCACGCGCTTAGGCACGGTGTCCTTTCGACTGAGGGCGTCAGCCACCACATTGGCTTTCCCTGGATGGTACTTTATAGCACATTCGTAATCGTTCAGTAATTCGACCCATCGGCATTGTCGCATGTTTAATTCTTTCTGTTTGAATATATGCTCGAGACTCCTGTGATCAGTGTAGATGGTGCACTTAGTGCCATACAAGTAATGTCGCCATATCTTGAGTGCAAAAACAACGGATCCCAGCTCTAGATCATGTGTTGTGTAATTCCGTTCGTGAATCTTAAGTTGGCGCGAAGCATAAGCAATAACTTTATCCCGTTGCATCAATACACATCCAAGACCCTGAATTGATGCATCACAGTAGACCACAAAATCATCGGTGCCTTCAGGCAATGAGAGGATAGGTGCACTACAAAGTCTATCCTTTAAGTGCTGAAACGCTGTTTCCTGTGTATTACCCCAACGATAAACAACACCTTTCTGTGTCAGTAGTGTAAGCAGCTGAGCAATCTTTGAAAAATCTTTGATGAATCGTCTGTAATAACCCGCCAAACCCAAGAATTGGCGTATTTCGGTTGGTGTGCGAGGTGCAGGCCAGTTCTTGATCGAATCTACCTTGGATTGATCGACATGAATCCCATCCTTGTTTACCTCATGGCCTAGAAAGTGGACTTCACGAAGCCAGAAGTCACATTTTGAAAACTTGGCATATAGTTGCTCCATTCGAAGAAGTTCCAGAATAAGTCGTAAGTGATGCTCGTGTTCCTCCTGACTCTTCGAATAAATCAGAATGTCGTCGATGAAAACAATGACGAACTTGTCAAGGTAAGGTTTGCACACCCTATTCATAAGATCCATGAAAACTGCAGGCGCGTTCGTTAGCCCGAAAGGCATGACCAAAAACTCGTAATGGCCGTAGCGTGTTCTGAAAGCTGTTTTGGAGACGTCCTCATCCCGGACTCTCAGCTGATGGTAACCTGACCTCAGGTCTATCTTGGAGTAGTAGCTCGACCCTTGCAACTGGTCGAATAAGTCGTCGATACGCGGAAGTGGATAGCGATTCTTCACAGTAACCTTGTTCAGTTCACGGTAGTCAATGCACATTCTGAATGTACCGTCTTTCTTCTTCACGAATAGCACTGGAGCTCCCCAGGGCGAAGAGCTAGGTCGTATGAAACCCTTTTCCAAAAGTTCTTGCAATTGCTTTGATAGTTCTTCCAGTTCAGTTGGAGCTAAGCGATAAGGTGCTCGAGCTATAGGTGCTGCTCCTGGAGCTAGCTCGATCTGAAATTCGACCTGGCGATGAGGCGGTAACCCAGGTAATTTCTCAGGAAACACTTGAGGAAAGTCGCGTACTACCGGAATATCGTCAATCTTTTTCTCTTTCTTCGATGTATCTGTAACAAGTGCTAATATAGCAGTGTGGCCCTTTCGCAGACATTTCTGTGCCTTCAAGAAGGAGATGATGCCACTCACGACACCACTCTTGTCGCCTTGAACTTCGAGAGGTTCTTTGCCCGAACGAGGAATACGAATAACCTTTTCTTTGCATAAGATCTCTGCTTGCTGTTGAGATAACCAATCCATACCAATGACGATGTCGAAACTACCCAGGGTTATAGGAATGAGGTCGATTGAGAAAGTCTGACCAGCGAGGATAAGATTACAACCCTGAACTATGTGTGTGGCCTCTAGACTTTTACCGTTTGCTAACTCTATGACATGTTTGGTGTTTAAGGGAGTTGGTGCACGTTTAAGAATTTCACTAACTTTTAGAGACATATAACTTGTATTCGCACCCGAATAAAATAAGACAGTAACATAAAAGTCGTCGAGAAGAAACTTACCCATAACTACGTTGGGATCATTCCTTGCATCACCCTGCCCGATCACAAATGCACGACCTCTAGCGCCATTGTTGTTGTTGTTGTTGTTCCCACTGTTGTTGTTTCCGTTGCCCTGGTTATTGTGGTTGTTGTTGTTGTTCTGGTTTCGGTTCAACTGAGAGCAGTGTCTTTTGAAGTGACCTTCAGCACCACATTGAAAACATCCTTTGTTACCCTGTTGCTGGTTCTGCTGTGGTTGCTGCTGCTGCTGATTCTGATTAATAGGCCATGGGCTCCTACAATCCTTGGCCTCATGACCCATCTTGAAACACCTTTGACAACGACCCTTGTTGCACTGGCCACTGTGGTGCCTGTTACAATTGTGGCACTTGGGGTGGTTTCCTCGATAACCTCTCTGCCCGTGACTACCAGAAGAGTGCTGACTTGGGCTCTGATAATCATTAGTCTTGCGTTGCTGAGCTTGGGACTGAACAGTAGCTGAACCCCTGCTGGAATCCCCCTCCCATTTTCACTTGTTGTCACCGGGAGTAGCAGGAGTAGCTGAAGTGGTAGCGGTAGTAGTAGCGCTGAGACGTTTAGGCAACCTGTTCTGCTCCACCGCCTGATCAGTGAGACGGTGAGCCAACTGAACAACCTGCTGGTAGGTGGCAAGGTTTGCTGAAGTTAAATGACTTTGGATCTCTGGCACTAGACCCTGAAGATAAAGTTCGATACGCTTAATTGGGGGGTCCACCATAGTAGGACACAGTAATGCAAGCTCATTAGATCTCTTTGTAAACGCCTCAATTTCTGACCCCGTCATCTTGAGATGGAAGAACTCGACTTCCAGCTTATGAATGTCGTCACGACTGCAGTATTCCTCCTTGATCATCTCTTTGAAGTTGTTCCATGGGGTGGCGTTAGCAGCAACCAGCCCCAGCATTTGGACCTGAGCCTTCCACCATGTGAGGGCTAAACCCTCGAGAGTACCGGTAGCATACTTCACCCTGCGTGCCTCAGGGCATTCACACATTTCGAATACTGACTCAAGCTTTTCAAACCAGTGGAGGAGTCCAACTGCTCCTTCCGTGCCACTGAATGTGCTAGGACGACAGTCCATGAAAGTCTTGAAAGTACACACAGGTTGCTGAACGGGTTGACCTGATGTGTAAGAACAGAATAAAGTTAAACACAAGAGTTCTTTAGGAACGTAGGATCTAAAGATCCTAGGATGAGTTACGACTGCAGGGTATACCTCCTGCGTTTGCAGCTGCAAGTGCCGCAGCAACTTGTTCATTGATAAGAGCCGTCAACTGGGCTTGAGTCATGTTCACACGTCCGGACATGATCTTCATAGTAAAGGTAAAATAAGTGAGAATGGTTCGCGAGTAGTGCGATGACAGAAGAGTGTAAGCACACAAATGTTCCCCAAGCAATAACAAGTAGTGAGCAATGTAATCTAAGCATACTACGAGCAAGGTTCTATGCAATTCTAGCAAGTAGGCAATAAACATAAACCTTATTACCTAAGATGTCGAGTCTTGCACGTGGAGCGAAGCGTCGTTGTGGATCGTTGAGAGCACTGTTCTGGTTATAGTCCGGTTTTAATAAAAACATTTTCCCCTTATTAAAACCGAGTTCTCTATAACCAATGGCTCTGATACCAATCTGTCACACCCCCAAAATCCACCTGCGGAGTATCACCGCTTGGGAGCGTGACTGACCAGGATCAAGCCACCAATCATATAGAACATTGTATAAAGTAAAAGTAATTGTATTAAACCAAACCAATCCATATGAAAGGTGTTCCAAAACATAAGTATCATATCAAAGTTTAGCGGAAGCGTATAGATAAAACTCAGCATAAATAAGTATGTAATGTCATAAAGTGTTTAACACACAATCATGATCCAAGCCCACAACGACCAGCTCCTCCCTGTGCAAGCTCCATGTACCTAACGACCTGCAAGGCATGTAACAGAGGATCAACAACTAGTTGAGCGAGTTCACAGAAAGTAAATGCGTAATGGTAAGTTCGTTTGTAACATGTGGCTCTACTAGGCCGATAGTACGTTCTATTTGTGGGGGCTTCCCATGTTGTATAACCACTAGACTATTCGCAACCATAAGTGTTCTACATATCCCGAGAACAGTAATACGTACAAGTTTACGTAGGATTTACGTAAGTATCCTTCACAACCGAGGATAGGGGTACGTGGGGGTTTACGTAGGTTTTACGTAAGTGCCTGACACAACCGAGGCAGTAGTAAGTATAGGTTCACGTAGGTTTTACGTGAGTATCCTTCACAACCGAGGATAGCGAGTAGCATAAGTATACGTAGGTTTTACGTATGTGTCCTGCACAACCGAGGACAATGGTATGGTAGTCTAGTATCAGTGTATGTACGAATCTATTCAACCTTATTCCTTCAATCCCATTCCCCAAACCCCGGGGAATCCCATGCCTTAGTAAGGGTGTGAACTCACCTTGGTTTGCTCGGTATGCTAAGTTAAGTGCTCGCAAGTAATCAATCACGTCCTATAGTGTGCACGTATACTCAATTAGTTAACATTCGTAATGTTTCTCATGTAACTAGCATCACAAAGAATATCACAGAGTGTGTCTTGCACTTAGCAGCGTGTATCATGTAAACAGTTAAATCCAATTCATGCAAATTTTCATTCAATCTAAAGTTGTTAACTGATAACACACTTTAACCGAATTAACATGTTTAACTGAATTAACATATATAACAGAGTCAATAAGCTAGTAGAGTTAATAAACTAGCGAAGTTAACGGACTAACAGAGTTAACAACTAACCCGGTTAACAAGTTAATAAAGTTAACTTATTTAACAGATATAATTATTAGGCCAATCAACCTTGGGCCGAAAACATATTTGGGCCGAAAACCCTTAAAGAGCCGAAATCCCTTAAGCCGAAATCACCTAAGGTGATTTCGTTGGTGTAGCGATTTCGTTGGATGGGGTGTTTTCGCCAGTTCCATCACCATCATCATCATCATATCAGTTACGTATTATCAACAAATCTGAATGATCACATATATTTACTTAATCTTATCTACAATTGAGAATCATCGTTCCAATCATCATGCAGCAGATCCATTATTCAAATCACCATTTAGACATGTATACATATTCATATCAAAATTACATGTTTACTGTCATCAACACATGCCTTATCATTATTATATGCACTAACATCTTAAATTGTTCAATTCACCTACATCACTTCCCAAGGTCAAACAATCTAATCATGTGCTCTTATCAATTCCAGCCGACAATTGTTAATGTTTTCATGTTATCATTGGACCACAACATGTAGTGGGCTGCCATTATCATCCCATGATACCTACAATATTAATAGAGTACCTATGCACCTCTAATTGTTTAATCAACAGCATACAACAATCAAATCATGGGAGTAACATGCGATCACAAAGACAGAATCATTATTGCCAAGCACACATGACCGATCATATTACATTCCATATACCAGGCAGTTCATGAACAACCACATAGGTTTACCTACCTATCGATTAACATCATAATCATACAATAAACATCTAGATCAACAGAGTATGTAAATCACTAACCAAAGACCAAACAAGAAGGGTTTGGTTACGATTGAGAGGGGCTGCCGTCAAGTTCCAAGGGTAGAGAGAGAGAGAGAGTGTGTGATTTGTGATTAGGGTTTGCCAAATAATTTTCACGTAAGAGTTAAACAGATACTTATCAACTCACAACTGGGCCAAAGCCCATTTGATTTTTCGGCAACTACACATGGACGAAAACACTTAGGTGTTTTCATCCATGAAGGTGTTTTCGATGGGGGTTTTATGTGGTGGGGTTTTCGGCTAGGTTAGTTTAGTAGAGTCTCACATTATAAAATGATTAAACATTCCAAAAATGCATGATATGCACACTCACAATCTAAATATGTATAACACACATATTACATATCACAATTATCAAATATGTATAACACACATACTACGTATCACAGTTATACATTTATATTGCACCTCAATCATAATAAAAGCACGCTTAGTAAACAAGTACAAATTAAATCGAATAGAGACCTTGAAAACCCGAGTTGTCACAGTTGTGCTTCATGAAACGAATTTGGGTTCCTCTCTTCAGTGGTCTAAGAGAAGTAATTTTTGATGAAGCTCACAAGTCACGATACTCGATCCGTCCAGGATCGGATAAAATGTACCAGGATTTAAAGGATTTCTATTGGTGGCCGAAATTAAAAGGTAATGTTGCAACGTATGTTGGCAAATGTTTGACTTGTGCCAAAGTAAAGGCCGAGTATCAGAAGCCTTCAGGTCTTCTGCAACAACCCGAAATACCCATGTGGAAATGGGAGCAGATTTCAATGGACTTTATAACGAAGTTGCCAAGGACACCCAGATGTCACGATACGATTTGGGTAATCGTGGACCGTCTGACCAAATCTGCACACTTTTTGCCGATCAAGGAGAAAGACAACACTAGCAAGCTTGCTGAGCTGTACCTCAGAGAGATTGTTGCACGACATGGAGTGCCTCTCTCGATTATCTCTGATAGAGACGGAAGGTTTGTATCAAGGATTTGGCAATTCTTCCAAGAAGCCTTTGGTTCTCAGTTGAATCTGAGTACTGCATTCCATCCGCAGACAGATGGCCAGAGCGAACGAACGATTCAAACGTTGGAAGATATGTTGCGAGCGTGCATAATGGATTTGGGTGGTAGTTGGGACACTCACTTACTCTTGGTAGAATTCTCATACAACAACAGTTACCATGCGAGCATCCAAGCCACACCGTTTGAAACTCTCTATGGACGCAAGTGTCGATCACCGTTATGCTGGGCAGACACGGGGGATAGACAGCTTGTTGGTCATGAATTGGTTCAAGAGACGACTGATAAGATTACACAGATCCAAGAGCGCATAAAGGCGGCTCGTGATCGACAAAAGAGTTACACGGACCAAAGAAGGAAACCGTTGGAGTTTGCAGTAGGAGATATGGTTTTGATAAAGGTCTCACCCTGGAAGGGTGTAGCACGCTTTGGGAAGCGTGGGAAGTTGAACCCGCGATACATTGGACCATTTAAAATCCTGGAGAGGATTGATCTTGTAGCTTACAAGTTGGATCTACCCGCAGAACTGAATGGCGTTCATGATACATTTCATGTATCTAACCTGAAAAAGAGTCCAACTCAAGAAACAGTCGTCATACCTGCCGAAGAAGTCCATATTGACGACACACTCCACTTTACTGAAGAACCTGTTGAGGTTACTGATTGGAAGGTTAACAAGAAGCGACGGAGTAGTGTTAAACTCGTCAAGGTTCGTTGGAACGCGCGACACGGCCCAGAATTTACTTGGGAGCAGGTGAGGATCATATGAAAGAGAAGTACCCATATTTGTTCCCCAAGACCCCAGCAGCTAGTAGAAGAACTTAAATTTCGGGACGAAATTTTCTTAACGGGGGGAGAATGTGACAACCCTCATAAATCCAGGTATCCGTACAATTAATTAATATTAATTAATGCTTAATGACTATGCTGGATTATACATAACTGCTTTCTGATTACTGCATCATACTTACATAAGCATCACATATTACATAATGTCACCTTATTATCGCATGTAAACTTTATTGACATACATGATGCACAAAGCCCAGTTAGCACAGTTAGCGGACAACTCAGAAAAATGCTGACAATGTTCAGTACATAGACAAACAGTGTTTTGAGACCCAGTATGGGCCAGGGACAAGGTACTACACTAGTATGGTGTGTAGGGAAGTAAGGACCATAAAACTACGTCACTAGGTGATAGTTTAAGTGCCGGAAAGTGCCTAAAACCCACATAAAGTGCAGAATTCTGCATATTTTAGCAAAATTCAGCTTTTTAACAAGCTAGTTATGTGCAAAAATTTGACTAAATGGTCCTGAATGCTTTCCTAAGTGTCGGGAATTGAAAGTGTCACAAAAAGTAACATAAAGATCATTAAACGGAATAGCTTGACACTTTAACGAACCGGTATCTAACCGAACAACCGGACACTACCCGAAACACCAAAATTATACTAGAAACATTGTTTAATTATTTTTGGGCTAATCATGATCCCCAAACACCTTAACACCTACTAAAATATCTAGTAACTAACTTAACTAACTATATGCTTGGTTTTGGATTGTAAACTAACTAGATATCTCAAAGTTACACTTAGAACCCCCCTATGCTTGTCATCGGCCATACCTCCACCACCATACCTCAAAGATTTGATATCTTTTTATATTTGATCTTGTGGACAAAATATTAGAAGGAAGATTATAAGTATGGCATGAGATCCTAAAGTTCTTCACATTTCACAACACCACACACTTCATCTCTCTCTTACTCTCTCCCTCTCCTCTCGGCCTAGCTTAGTGCCGCCACCACCACCACCTTACATCCATCATCCACTCATTCCATATACTCTCAAGGGTGTAAGAAGGTATCTTGTGAAGCTTGGTGCTCTTGAATCTTGAAGAACCTCCATTGCTTGCTTTTATCCACCATTTTCATCATCTTCTTCATCAAGTGTTCTTCCCTAGCTTAGAGCTAGTAGTAAGGCTCTCACAACCCTTTGTTACTCCTAATTTTGATTTGTTAAAAGAAGTATTATGTTGTAAATCACAAGAACACTAAAGAACATAATCTCGAATCATGAACATAAAGCTTACATATGATGAAATCTTGTTGAAATAATGCTGTTTAGAGTATGTATGACACTTGCTTGTTATTTACTTGAGATTATGATGTTGATCATCATAAGGAGCTTGCTAGATTGTGATTAAACACATGATCTAGAAAGTTAGAGGATGATTATGTGTTAACACAAGAAGATCATCCTCATACATAAGCATGAACTTGAACAAAAAGATGATTTCTTGGAAAATGAAGAACAAAGTAAGCTAGTAAACTTATGGATCCAAGATATATGAATGATTTTCCAAAAGAACCAAGTTCAAAAATATGATTTTTAGTAGAACTTGATTCTTACTTAAACCTACACTATTTTTAGTGGAAAAACAAGTGCGTAAACACTTATGAAACAAGAAGATCTAATAAATAAACACTTATGTAAAATATGTTTACAAGTTGTAAACACCTAGATTCTTTAAGAATGAGATTTTTAAAGAAATGAACACACTTTAAGGGGTAACTAAACCTACTAAAAACATTACAAGTTTTTGAGAAAGATCAAGTTCATGTTGTTATGTAAATTGAATAGTTCTTGCACTTGGTAAGTGTAGATTGATTATTGATTGTTGTGATGATTTTGAAAAGAAAATGATATGCTTTAATAGCATGGACACCTCCATTTTTAGGGGAAACTATGGCAAAATTTTCTCAAAATATAAACACTTAGAAAAATATTTTCTAAACAAGTATTTACAAGTATGTCTTAAACTATATTTTTCAATATAAACTTTGCCATAAAGTTTGTTACAAAAATGCAAATATTGGAGGCTGTTTTTATAAATAAAAATAGGTAAATATATGTATTTTGAATATATATATATATATATATTAAGACACTTGTGTGATTATTTGTATACTTGGTGAAATGATTATATTATTTTAGGGTAAAATAATATAACTTAACAAAGTACCCTGAAATTTACTATCCAAAGCAATACCATTACAAATATATCTTTGGTTAATATTATTGTGGATACAAGAAAGGAAAATATGACTTTTGCAAATATTACAAAGTTGTATCATATTTTTAGACAAGGTGAAAATATATTATTTTTGGAAGTAAAAATATATTTTCTTAGATATTTAGAAGATATGTAATTTTTGGGAAAAATACGTATTTCCTTGAAATACATTATTTGGACAAAATAAGTTTAAATATATTTTCTAAAGTGAGACTTGGAAATATATTATATAATAATACGAATATACATGTATAAGATACCTCCATCCTTGGGAAGGAATCACGAAAATAAAATACTTGAGAAGTATTGTTACAAAAATGTGGTTTAAACAATTATTCCAAAACTAAATATAATTTGAGGTTAAAATAATTATTATTTTAACAAGTAATTATAACTTGGAATAATATTGGGAACATAAGAAACGTAACACAGAAACGTAAATACTAAGCAAAGGCACGACCCGTTCGTCTAATAGACGTTAGTACACTGTAGGTAGTCGTGTTTGCTAAGGAGATTTGAGTGCCAGTACTGAAGACGCGATACTGTTAGTTCATGTCCCCCTTTTCTTTAAACTGTTTTGTTTATTTACTTCGGGGGTGAAATACATGTTACAAAGGATTACTTACAATACAATTGGTATGGTTAGCCTAGGAAAGAACCATAGATCATGTGAATGGGTAGGCGTATACTTGAGGCCATCAATCCTCTTGTAGGACCGTGGGGCATGAGTGATAGATCTATTTGGGTGTAGCAAGCCCACACCCATGAGGCCAGGGTGGCCCATAGTGGTGACTATGTCTTCCAGCCGGAAGCCCGGTACAAATTTGCTAGATTTGAGTCTTCCTACACCGTCACACATATCAGTGGCCTTGCAAACCATTGGTGATCTTTTCCTTGTTTGCTATCATACCGGGACTTTCATACATACATTGAATACAAATGTTTATACATACTCACAAACACATGAACTCGCTCAACTTTTGTTGATATTTTTAAACTACATGTATTTCAGGGAACTAAGTGGATCTGGCAGGTGTGTGCATGTGTTTCAAGCTGCGTTTAAATAAAAGATGTCATCCAAGTTTTAGAGTTTAGGAGATGTATCTTACTCCTGGACAAGATACATGGTCGGTTCTAAGCTCGGGTTGGTTTAAGTTATGTTGTCGACTCTTCGTGAGCTCATTTAAACATGTTATGGTTTGTAACTTGAATTTGGTGTCGATGTTTTCAGACAAGTATGTTGTGGTATTTTCTAAACTTAATATTTATGGATGAATGTCATTTGGTTTTATCATATAACATTGTTATGATTGAATGCTATGGTATTAAGAACTCACACCAATAACCACGCTTCCGCAAAAGTCATGGTGTGACACGGTTAGGGTTATTCTGGAGTTACATAACAACGTTGGGCTAAGCGGGTTGGCAAAGGAAGTTTTCAACGGTATTGTTATGATTTGTTGTTGGTGTATATGGCGTGCTAGTAATGACGTGAAGTTTCGGAATAAACAGGCCCGAGTAGAAGATATTATTAGAGATATAAAATCTTTTGGATTTCTTTGGATTAGTAGTAGAATACTTTATTACAAGTGATTTATTCGCTTTACAGTGCACTTTTCAATTCATTCTAAACCTTTATAATTTGTTTTGTGGCTATTTTAATTTTGATCGATGCAATCTATCCGACATGTAAACTAGCAGTGTGGCTAGTGTTTTTTTTTTTTTTTGAAAAGTAAAGTTTACTAGAACCGACCAAACCCACAAACCGGGGCGACCAAACAAAAAAAAATTACATAAATACAAAATTACTCCAATCGGTCCAAGAGAAGGACCTGTCCTTTTCATTTATTTAGTAATAATAATGTTAATAATATTAATTAAATATATTAGTTTAATATCTAATATATTATTAATGTATATAATAGCATATTGTGCAATAATCATAAAACTTACATATTTGGTTTTGTTTATCCTAATATAACTTTCGTTTTTTTTTCTTTTCTAGATAATTAGTCTTATTTTTTAATCGGTTGATATTTTAAATATTTCTTATTTTAGTTTTATTTTTAATCAGTTAATAATCATAAAACTTAAATATTTTGTTTTGTTTATCCTAATATAACTTTCGTTTTTTTTCTTTTCTAGATAGTTAGTCTTATTTTTTAATCGGTTGATATTTTTAATATTTCTTATTTTAGTTTTATTTTTTTAATCAGTTGATATTTTTATTATTTCTTATTTTATATAAACACTAGTATTAAGCCCCTGCGATGCAGCGTTTGTCATAAAACGATGTTAAGTAGTAGTAATACTATAACATTGTGAGTGACCACCAACACCGGAAAAGTTTGTAAAAACAAAATTACAGGGAAATAATAACGCCGAGCGAAAAGCAGACGTAAAATCTTTGAATCACGCACGCTCGTTGCTGAGAAATTAAACAGAAATGTAAAACATAGAAAAACGTAACTAAGTCCATCCAGGACCCGCGTGTTGGACGAACTTGTCAAACGCAGAAAAATAGATGTGACGCGACAGGCCAGTCAAACGGAAAAAAAATATACGAAAACATGTTGAACCCCACACTCATGTTGCGGTGCGTTAACTCACAAAATTTAGAACGAAACGAAAAACTTGGGAAAGATGAAAAGTATGGTGGACCAAAATTGAAACTAAGAAAGAGTTGAGATTAAATTGCAAAATATGAAAAACTTTGGGTTAAAAGTAAAAAAGCAAATGGTCTAAATTGCAAAATTGAAATTATTTATTAATTTTAGATAAAGACAAGGATAAAAATAAATGATATCTATATATTGGTTATTAATTAATAGGGTCATTAGATTTTATCACCCCCAAACTATTACCTATTAGCCGCTGCCACCCCTAACTATAACTTTGACGACCGTCACCCCCAACTTAACACTTAGTGTGTTCTGTCACCATGTTGTTAACTAATTACTAACTTTTGATCATGTTACTATACTTTTGAGGGTGTCCTAAGATCCCTGAAACCTTTCTAAGATCCCATGACACCCCCAAAAGTATAGTAACATCATCAAAAGTTAGCGATCAATTAACGACATGGTGACAGAACATACTAAGTGTTAAGTTGGAGGTGACGGGCGTTAAAGTGATAGTTGGGGGTGGCAGCGGCCAATAGCTAATAGTTGGGGGTGATAAAATCCAATAACCCTAATTAATATTAATATTAAAAGAAATTTATTAAACAAATATAAATAAAATTTATAAGGTTGAAGGAGAGAATGTCATGTGTCATTATTTGGAGTCTTTTATTATAAGTTAGATTACTCGATAAAACCACCTTCAATATTAATGGCACTAATATCATTGTTAAATATTATTCAAGTAGAATTATATGTATCTTTTTCTAGGGTGTTACAGCTATACTACCTTAAAAGAAAATTTCGTTTTTTAAACTACTAAATAAAAAATAACTTACATAGTATGTGAATAACAAAGACACAAATCCTAAGTCAATAAAAATTGGTATATAGTTCTGAATATCATACGTCTATACTGGATGAATATGAATACTATTCATAGTGATAACCTAACTTGTACACATATGCCTATTACCTCATATGTTATGTTTTATAAAAAAAATCGACAGAAAAGAGCATGAGCTGTTATACCATAAGTTTAACACCCCATTCGGCTAGAGCTCATTTTTATTAGCATATTTCACCTCACCATTGTTTTCCTGTCCGAATTCTTCAGGACACTAAATAAAGAAATGTTTTATAAAGTAAGAGTTAAATCGTTAACTTATATCATATATTTATAATAACTAATTATCAATTACATCTGCATACAATTATTAACCGAGAGTTATGGTTCTAATTTATGACATACCAATAAATTTATTTTTATTTACTTTAAGTAAAAGTTATATTTAGAGAAAATCCAATAATAAAAACTAATATTATTTATATACAATATTATATGTAATATAATACGGAATTTAAACCATATGATATATATATATGTGTGTGTGTATGTGTGTGTGTGTGTATTGCATATTTTTCAGTATTCAACCTATAACCCATGTAGTGCATGTGCTATTATGCTATATCATTGCAGCGGTTGTCATAAAACGGTGTTAAGTAGTAGTAATACTATACCATTGTCAGCGACCACCAACACCGGAAAAGCTTGTAAAAACAAAATTATAGGGAAATAATAACGCCGAGCGAAAAGCAGCCGTAAAATCTTTGAATCACGCACGCTCGTTGCTGAGAAATTAAACATAAATGTAAAACATAGAAAAAAATAACTAAGTCCATCCAGGACCCGCGTGTGGTCGACGAACTTGTCAAACGCAGAAAAATAGATGTGACGCGACAGGCCAGTCAAACGGAAAAAAAATATATGAAAACATGTTGAACCCCACACTCACGTTGCGGTGCGTTAACTCACAAAATTTAGAACGAAACGAAAAACTTGGGAAAGATGAAAAGTATGGTGGACCAAAATTGAAAATAAGAAAGAGTTGGGATTAAATTGCAAAAGATGAAAAACTTTGGGTTAAAAGTAAAAAAGCAAATGGTCTAAATTGCAAAATTGAAATTATTTATTAATTTTAGATAAAGATAAGGATAAAAATAAATGATATATATATATTGGTTATTAATTAATATTAATATTAAAAGAAATTTATTAAACAAATATAAATAAAATTTATAAGGTTGAAGGAGAGAATGTCATGTGTCATTATTTGGAGTCTTTTATTATAAGTTAGATTATTCGATAAAACCACCTTCAATATTAATGGCACTAATATGATTGTTAAATATTATTCAAGTAGAATTATATGTATCTTTTTCTAGGGTGTTACAGCTATACTACCTTAAAAGAAAATTTCGTTTTTTAAACTACTAAATAAAAAAATAACTTACATAGTATGTGAATAACGAAGACACAAATCCTAAGTCAATAAAAATTGGTATATAGTTCATAATATCATACGTCTATACTGGATGAATATGAATACTATTCACAGTGATAACCTAACTTGTACACATATGCCTATTGTAACACCTCGGCCGGAGGCGGAAAAGCCAAAGGTGTCACGAAACTTGATAGAATGCATTTGAGCACATGGAGTTTAAATTAAGTTGAAATATGATTAAGGTTCAATTAAATAGATTGCATTCAAATCCAAAAGAAATTCTTGTACATAAATAAAAATACAACATAACAGGTACACTTGATTTCGGATTTAGTCTAAGGCATAAGTCTTGAATCAATCTTATGTAAAATATTCTTGCAATTCATGTCATCAAACATTGTCACCTGAAACATATGTTAGGAGTAAAAGGATCAACAAACGGTTGAGTGAATTCATAGGTTTTGTTTCTGCAAAAATTGTCAATGTGATATAGATATAGTTTCAACAAAAAATGGTTGTCGATATGTCTTTATAGCAAAAGAGTAATACATATATTTACTTAGTGGTACATTCAAACCATTCAGACGTACTCGGTAATATCACCTCACTTCTTAGTTCTCACATTAGTTATCAATGCCACAGCAATAGTTATCAATATCACAACAATAGTTTGAGAAGTGAAATGGGGCGTCAATCCTATAGCGCTATAATACAACCGATGGGCAAGTACATGCTAATGAACGTAAACTTCTTAAAGTAAACAACAAAGTATTAAGCAAATGCAAAAACAATCGGGGAAACCATGTATAGCAAATAGTTTGTATCACATTGTAACATATGTATCATCCCAAAAGTAATGTAAAAAGGGACTATGAACTCACCTTGATTTCGGTTAAGTCCAAACAAATATGCAAAGTGTGAGAGTTCTTGGGAATAAGATTCCACGTCACTCTAATTGATTGAACATGCAACAATATGGAATATGTATCAACAATAATGTTTAATTGGATAATTGGAAATCCTAAATCTATAGGATTCGGTAGTGTTTTGATTAAATGGTAATTATGTGATTTGGTTAACCTAACAAGAGGACTCGGAAAATGAATATGATGTAACGGAATTATTTATGAAAAATATTAATTTGACATAAATAATAACATTGCAAAGATATGTAATTGTTTTAATATAAATATTTGTAATAATAAATCAAATATAATTAATTAGTATAATTAAATAACATAATTAAATATAATGATTATTGGTAAAATATTGTGCAAGTGATATAATTAATTTATAACTTTATAATTGAATTTAGAAGTACAAAAGTATATAATTATTTGATAAATAATAAGCATTTTGTTTTAATATGATAATTATATGATTAATTATCAAAATAATTAATTTAAATCAGAATAATTAAAAATAACATTTTTGATTATTAACTTGTAATATTACTGATTTACAGTAATTATTAGAGTCTTTTAATATTTTTATATAAATAATTTGGAATAAAAGGTTAAAATAATAATAATGGTTTATATGGTTTTAGTTATTAAAATAATATGTAAATAACAAATCAGTTTCAGAAATTTTATAAACCCAGAAAATTATGTATTTTGTTATAAAAATATTTTCGGGCAGAGTTTGTATAATTATATAAATAAAACTGTTAAGTTTAATTAAATAACTTAACTGATTTAATTATGTAAAATAAACTGTAAATAATAAAACAGTGACAAAATTTATATAAACTCAGAATAATGTATATAATATCATAAAAATAATTTCGGATAAAAATTATATAGTTATTTAATTTAAATATGTTAAATCAAACTATATTTTTATAGTGTAAATACGGATTTATTTATAAAAATAACAGAATTACATGAAATATTAGTAATAAAATTATTTCTGTAATGTACAACATAATAAATAAGTATCATAAAATTTTCAGATTTTATTTCTGAAAATTGGATTTAATATGAATTTTAAAGTATAAATCTGTTTTAAAAATATAAAAATTGGTTTTATAAATACTTTTGCAAGTTTTATATTTTTAGTAAATGTATCAGTGTTTAAAGTATACATGTTAAAAATTTTGTACTTTAACTGATTAAAATCGATTAAATATGAATTATTGAATAAAACAGTTTAAATAAAAAGAAAACAAAATACTATTCATTGTCTTCTTCCCCAAACTGGTCAACGAAGGTCAAACCCGCCCGATTCTGATTCAAAACAGGATTATAATCGAATTAAACTTGCAGAAATATTAAATAAGTATGAACATACTGATTGGATGAATAAAACTGTTCCGGTAACGTCGGGAAACGAGGAAACGGCTATGTCCGGCGAGTATGAATTCCGGCGAGATTTGCAGACGGCGAACAGACGTAATTTCGAAGTGTTTGTGAAATGTGAATGGTGTAGAATGATCGTGGGGATTGAAGGGACTTTAATAATACCTCAATTCAACACAAAATCGACAGGAATCAGTGGGTTTGTTCCACTTTAAATTATTTTTATAAAAATTTGAATTATAGCCGAATGGGCAATAAAGTGTGTCGAATTAATGCGAAAATGAGTTGGTAATGGGGTTGGGAACATGTGGGAATGATTTCAGATAAGTTAATCAAGTAAACAAGTGGAACAGATCGATTTTGGTGGATTTGTTCGAAATCCCGTAACTTACAGATCTGAATTATTAAATTCAGTTCGGTTTTAAATAGTTTATAAATATAATACGAGTCAAGAATAAATCGGATGTGGCATGCCCGGCCGAGTGGTTGTGTGTTTGTTTGTTAACCGAGAGGTCCCGAGTTCGATCCTGATAAGAGGCCGGTTTTCAAAGGTTTTCCATAAAACCTTTTTCCTTTTTTTTTATTTAATTAAATGTAACAGAAGTTACAGTTAGGTCCCTGAGGTTTCATAATATACAAAAATAACCCCTGTATTAGTTAACTGGATAGACTAACTTGGTTAGTCTCTAAATGAGAAAACCTTTGTATTTTAACTAACCCGGTTAATGTTATTAGGTTAAAAAGAGTTTTAAGATGACAAGAACAGTCCCTGTAGTTCAAGTTTAAGAAAAAGGCCAAATGGTCCCTTGACTTTTAATTCAAATATATATATTTGTTTTATTTAAAATATAAGTATCAAAAATGACATTTTGAACCCTAGACTTTTAAAAGTTTAAAAATTTAATTCTTTTATTTATAAAGTAAGTTACAAAATGTCATAATAGGCCCTTATAGTTTGTGTAGTCTTGTTTAATAGTCTAAAACTCAACAAGATTGTAATTGTTTCACGTGTTTGTATTGGTATAAGCATGTATAAGCACAAAGCAAGTATGTTCAAATAAGTTTCATTCCAAACACGGTATTTGTTATCATGCCTGTCGGAATAAATTGCGAGTGTGAAAACCAGGGTGGTTACAGTCTCCCCTACTTTAGAAAATTTCGTCCTGAAATTTATTCGAAAGAGACCGTAGAATGTAATTGTAATGATTAGAAAAATAATCAAATCATTGTTTGATGCTGTAAATTTTGAAGAATTTACGAGGATCATTGTATAGAAATTGTTTTGCATGACACTATGCTATGCTGGGTTTGTAATGTAGATATTATGCAAACAATTGTGTGTACAAATAAGCAATAATGGATAATCATATAACCACATAATGTTTTTATATGCTACCTTACTTAACAAGACTTACTATGATTCTCATGCATCGAACCTCGTAATTAAGTGTGCACCCAAAATTACGCGTTTCGTTGCATGGTCCAGATAGCACTTCTAGTTAAGCGAGGAAAACAAATAAAGTTGAAGCATTGTTTAAATCAAATAAGCATCAATATAGCACAACATTAATTACATCAAAACATTGTTTCACATTAGCAATGATAGCATTGTTTGTTTGACAATCTATTGAACAAATTTACATTTGAAATAAGTTATGTAATGGATCAAATTCAGGATTATAAGGTGGTGGAAGTGGTAGAGGCAGTTGCATATGATCAGTTATTTGTATCAGCATGCTTTCCAACCATTGATTTCTTTCTGTCAACCATCTTATTTGTTGAGACAAATTTTGAACTTGATGGTTTAACCTAGTCACTTCGTCTCCCAATGAATCTGGAGGTAGATTCATTTGAGGCATCGTACTTGGGCCTGCCATATCAGTTGGTGGCAGTTGTTCTACTTCGTTCAACAGTGACTGGAAAGAATGTGGCATTAATGGTGCTTGCAAAAAGGGTTCTGATGCTAACTGATCTTGAGTCATCATGTTTTCATCAAACCAAGTTCCTTGCATCATTGGATTTTCCTCGAAAGGTAACGGTGGGAAGCTTGGTAAGACGTTCGGTATTAAAGGTTGGGGTAAGTTAGTTGTAATAGGTTCTTGTATGTATGGTAGCAGTGGTTGCATATCAAACTGATAAAAAGACGGTTGAGGAAACTGAAAAAATGATTGTTGTAAATTTTGTGGGAAGGTATTCTCTAAGATAACTGGAGCTCCCCCCAACTGTGATGATTGTGTTAGTGTACCAATATGAACAGGGGTTAGCCTCATGGTGTAAGGATTTACAATCCCAGGTGCCTTCGGTGGAGATAATCCCTGGATAATCTGATCACTTAAGACACCTAATGATTGTGCTATTTTTGTAATGTAAGACCCTCCCCTGAGACTTCTCAGAGGATTTGAATGTTGACTAGAAAAATATTCAGCAAGCTCGTGGGCAATATTACAGGGAACTTGCTCAAAAATACTATACAAATAGAAAAGTTCGATTGTTTTAACCCTGTGTATATTATGTTTGCGCCCCGTGATAGTGTGGGCTAAAACACGGTGCATATATTGATAACAAGGGTCTATGAAGCTTGTAGAATTGTTGTTGATACACCATTCTTTTAATGAATGGTATTGCCAATAATTTATCATATTCGCGGAGGAACCAGATGTTGATGCCTCCGTAAAAATGGGTTGTTTGACTTCTTCATCTGTATATATGCCCAGATGAACTGCGAATTCTGTTAATGACATAGTATGAAATTGCCCACAAAGTTGAAAATGAATGGATTCATTGGCAAGATTTTCATTAGATTTGTAATAGAAAGTGGACAAGAACTCATACACTAGTTCATCATATGATGGTTCTAGGATGTCGAAGAAACGACGCCATGGTGTATTAGGTTGTAGTGATCTTGCCAGCAAACCACTGAAATCAAACATTCCTATTCGTTGCCAATCAATACTGCTAATAGTAAGAACTTCTTTATGCTTGAGTTTTTGATACCTCTCTTGGTAGTGTAAAGTAGTAAACTGAAGGAAGGGATGAATTTTTGCTGCATTTGAAGATTCAGTATTCAACCTATAGCCCATGGAGTGCATGTGCTATTATGCTATACCATTGCAGCGGTTGTCATAAAACGGTGTGAAGTAGTAGTAATACTATACCATTGTCAGCGACCACCAACACCGGAAAAGCATGTAAAAACAAAATTACAGGGAAATAATAACGCCAAGCGAAAAGCAGACGTAAAATCTTTGAATCACGCACGCTCGTTGCTGAGAAATTAAACAGAAATGTAAAATATAGAAAAAAATAACTAAGTCCATCCAGGACCCGCGTGTGGTCGACGAACTTGTCAAACGCATAAAAATAGATGTGACGCGACAGGCCAGTCAAACGGAAGAAAATATACGAAAACATGTTGAACCCCCACACTCACGTTGCGGTGCGTTAACTCACAAAATTTAAAACGAAACGAAAAACTTGGGAAAGATGAAAAGTATGGTGGACCAAAATTGAAAATAAGAAAGAGTTGGGATTAAATTACAAAAGATGAAAAACTTTGGGTTAAAAGTAAAAAAGCAAATGGTCTAAATTGCAAAATTGAAATTATTTACTAATTTTAGATAAAGATAAGGATAAAAATAAATGATATCTATATATTGGTTATTAATTAATATTAATATTAAAAGAAATTTATTAAACAAATATAAATAAAATTTATAAGGTTGAAGGAGAAAATGTCATGTGTCATTATTTGGAGTCTTTTATTATAAGTTAGATTATTCGATAAAACCACCTTCAATATTAATGGCACTAATATCATTGTTAAATATTATTCAAGTAGAATTATATGTTTCTTTTTCTAGGGTGTTACAGCTATACTTCCTTAAAAGAAAATTTCGTTTATTAAACTACTAAATAAAAAAATAACTTACATAGTATGTGAATAACGAAGACACAAATCCTAAGTCAATAAAAATTGGTATATAGTTCAGAATATCATACGTCTATACTGGATGAATATGAATACTATTCATAGTGATAACCTAACTTGTACACATATGCCTATTACCTCATATGTTATGTTTTAGAAAAAAAAAATCGACAGAAAAGAGCATGAGCTCTCATACCATAAGTTTAACACCCCATTCGGCTATGGCTCATTTTTATTAGCATATTTCACCTCACCATTGTTTTCCTGTCCGAATTCTTCAGGACACTAAATAAAGAAATGTTTTATAAAGTAAGAGTTAAATCGTTAACTTATATCATATATTTATAATAACTAATTATCAATTACATCTGCATACAATTATTAACCGAGAGTTATGGTTCTAATTTATGACATACCAATAAATTTATTTTTATTTACTTCAAGTAAAAGTTATATTTAGAGGAAATACAATAATAAAAACTAATATTATTTATATAGAATATTATATGTAATATAATACGGAATTTAAACCATATGAAATATATATATATATATATATGTGTGTGTGTGTGTGTGTGTATTGCATATTTTTCAGTATTCAACCTATAACCCATGTAGTGCATGTGCTATTATGGTATTTCAGTGTTAGTAATTAACATAAGCCAGTTTTTGTAATAGATTTAAGTTAGCTATATAAACTGTCATATAATGATAAAAATACATTAGTTATACAAAGTTCTTTACATATTACATAATTATATCGTTTATATTATATAACACTGTATATTATACGGTCTATAACCTAGTAATAAATAAAATACAGGGTATTATTTGTTGGTGCATAAATGTCTAACATCAATTGCTTATATTTATGATTATCTAAATTAGATCATATAAGTAAACTAAAACTTAAAGATAACTTTATGATTATAGATTTTACTCCAAATCCAATGAATCCACGAAATGGATGAAAAAATGGAGCACAAAAATTGCAAATAGTTGTCCCGACCAACTAACATGTCAAATATGTAACAACAATTAACAACATGATAAAAAAATTTGATGTGTCTGAATGTGTACTAAATTTGAACCAAGTTTTGAAAAATGAAATTACCTAAAAATTACACATAATTGGCAAGTGTGTCGGACCTGTATAGCGTAGAAAGCAAGACCAAGTATCGAACCTAGAGACTTTAGTTCGCAAACTCTAAAAGTCAACCTAAACTGAATTACTAGCTAAAATTAATTTGGATTTTAATTAACTATAAAAACCTAAATTAAAATATTACTAATCTAAGATTAATATTGGAGCAAATATCACCCCAGAGTGTGACCAGTGATGATGAACAACTACCTAGGCAAGAATACCTAATCACATGCAAGACTTCTAAGGTTGACAAATTACCAAGTTTCTGATTTTAAGACCCGACTACCCTCTCATTAGAGAGGACAAATCCTATAGTAATTAGAACTATTAATGTGACCCACACGCAAAACCCTAAGAACCGATCTATTACGTGCAATCAGAATGAAGTGCTAGATAGAAACGGGTCTAACTAAAGATCCTGAATTACATAGCTATAGACTTGAAAATTACACTTTAACAAATAGAAGAACCCTAAGCTATCGAGTGTCGAAAACTACCAAACAACGACTAGACAAATCCTAGGAATCCTAAATCATATATATATTCAATGGGATTGGATTCACACTTATGTCTAATGAATTTAATTGATTAAGTTACCTATTTAATTGATAAAGTTGCCTATTAACGCATTTGGTTATTCCATCTCGCGTTCAGAAACGCCTAAACCTCAACTTTTAGATTTTTTTCATTTTAAGTCCCCGGAACTCCTCGTTCTCTCCTAATTGCTCGTCTGTTATCCGTTTCTTCTTTTTTTTTTTGCTCCTTCAACGCACCTGGACCTACAAATACACGAACTAATTAAAGAGAGGCTAAAATCTAACAAAAACGACTCTAAAACTATCAAAAATGTACAATTTACATAGGATAGATGCATATGTTTTACAACACATCAAATCAAAATGCATAAAGACAATAGGGGGAAGATAATGGTCTACGTTATGACCAAGTTGTACATCAATCGTCGATAGTCCTAACCAAAAGTGGATAGATTCACTATGCCAATTCCACGATCAGACTATGAAGCAACTGACGTGAGGTCGAAGTCTCAATCAAATTTAATTCAATTACTACTAATAGTTAGCGGTAAGTGGGTATCGAACACATGGAGTTTGTGGAATATGCGTTATCTAAATGGTTTATCTAAAATAACTAAAGTTAACTAAAATGCAAGAAAAGTAAATTCAGAATTTTGGATGTTTGGTTTTAAGAACTAAGAATAACTAATTAAATTGCAAATCAAATATTGGTTTTGTAAACAGATTAGGAAAAAGCGACCATCCTAGATTTCAGGTTTTAATCCACACTAATGCTTATGCCCAACTAAAAAGAACCACATAGACATGGCTAGTGTTTGATTATCTGTTTGTGATGAAAGGGAACTAAGTATTCGGATTATGAAATGCGAGGTTGTTACCCTATGATCAATTGACGTATGGTTCAGACAAACATCAATTGACGTATGGTCCAACCCTAATCCCTCCCATGATATATCGATTGCCAACGGTACCAAGAACGTATGGTTCAGACTAACATCAAACAAGAATCAGCACTTTACAAACAAACAGTCAACCACCATAATAACTTAAACAAACATTGCAAAGTCATTATTCTAGAAATTCAAGCACAAACATAGTGTTTCAAAAGCAAACCTTACATCTAGGATGATCACCAAGGAAATTAGCCTCTCATGGTTCGATGCATCATCATAACACAAAGTCTAATGTTCCTACGGATTAAAAACACAAACCAAATGTTTTGAAATTGTTTAGAACCAAAAAGAACATCCAAATTCGCCCCAGGAACTGCTCCAAAACATCCAACAATGATTGCTAATGAAAAGACACCATAAAACACCTTAAAAGTGGGGAGTTACACTTTTCTTGCAGCCCTCCACCGTAAGCTACGGTGCCCGCCGTAGCCTACGGTGACAATTAATATGCTACGGTGGGTTTAGTCTGGGCTACGACGCATAATTGAGGGTTCAGGGCCACCGTAGCCTACGATGTCCACCGTAAGCTATGGTGGAGCCTTGATTCCACTCCTTTGTTTCTTTTTCAGCTCCTCGTTACTCCATCTCGTTTCCACCAGGTACAAGCTTTTTTGTAAACACTTTAACTTCACTTATTTATGCCCGTTTGTACCTGCAAAGCCAATCACACTGTAGTTTTCCAATAATTAACCGAATTAAGTGTGAGATATTAGTACTTTTATAGCACTTAAGGGTTGTCCTACGGACCACCCGTCACATCCCCACACTTAACCGTTGCTTGCCCCAAGCAACTCGTTCAAACAAACCACAATTTACTCAAACGATCAAATACAAACCAAGCAACCAAATGTACTTATTTACTAACTTTTTCTTAAAGCCGCGCGTAACACACCCCTCACAATAACTCTCCTCTCGGTGACAAGTAATAACTAGCAAAGATAATGTCACACCCCCAAAATCCACCTGCGGAGTACCACCGCTTGGAGGCGTGACTGACCAGGATCCAGCCACCAATCATATTGAACAGGCATATTAGTAGTTATAAAAATCCAACCAATACAATTGGTGTTCGAACAAAACATAGTTAAGTTGCAAGCGGAAGCATAAGTCTTAAAGCCAAAACATAAGTTTAATAGTTTCAAAGTTTAACATGGCACACAGCCGTCCATGTCCCACAACGATCCTCCTCCATGCAAGCTCCAGCTAAGAACCTAAGGACCTGCAAAGCATGTAGTAACGAGTCAACAACAAGTTGAGTGAGTTCACGGTTGGGTGTTCGTTTTAAGTTGTTTCAAAAACGGTTTCCTTTAGCTGGCATCCTGCCGTGGGGGTTACCCCATAGTAAAAAAAACGTGACTTGTTTATTCCCGGTTACTCTGGCTATCCAGCCGTGGGGGCTACCCCGTGTTAGTTATCTGGCATTTCGACCGTGGGGGCTACCCCATGTATACACTAGACTCGTTACCATATCGACTGCTGACTGTAGTCATGTTTATGTGCCCTGAAACTGTCAATGTCTATCATCATTGACGTGCCCCAGATCCATTAGTTCACGCCCGTCCTCTGCGGCACGGTGTGAGGTTTGTCAGACCTAAATAGCGCTATCTAACTAATGACCCGCTCGCCATTGGCCCGGCGATTAAGTCGATATAAAAATGAGGGACTTCGTGATAGAGTTTTGGTCTAGTACGAGTTATCTGTCCGTGAGGACGAGGAATTACATTCCTGAACCTTTGCTGTCCTACCCAAGGAGGACGAGGAACCCATGTTCCTTAACCCCAATTCCCGACCCCTGGGAATCCCATGCTTTGTAGAGGGTGTGAACTCACCTTGGTTTGCTCGGTAGATACACAGAAAAGTCAATCAAGCAATATCGTGGCTACTCACGTCCTATCATAGTTGTATCATACCAATCAGGTTCGTATTTAATCAGTACACGTATGTTCCTAGCATAATGCATTCAAGTATCGTTCATGGCATACACGTTTGATCATGGCAGTTCAACAATATCCACATCCAATCATCAACACATAAAATCTGTGCATCAGGCCCAAGAGTCCGGCCCAATCACTTAAGTCCGAAATGAGGTGCAAGCCCAAACAGCGTGTATCTGTGTATAGTCTCGAGTCGCAACTAGGCGTTTGCGACTCGCAACCTGAGTCGCAATCATGGTCTCGGCTCGTGCTGTTTTGGTCTCGAGTCGCAACCGGACTCGTAACTGGGGTTTCGAGTCATAAGGTTTGTGCTGATCAAGTGTGGTTTCGAGTCGCAACCAGGTGTTTGCGACTCGCAACCGATGTCGCAACCGGGAGATTTCGACTCATCATGCAGTGGTTTCGAGTCGCAACAGGAGGTCTCGAGTGGACATAAGCTGATTCTGCACAGTTGTACTACCCAATAACATTCTGATTTCATGCACCATTATGTACTATCCTCATAAACATGTCTATTTGTCTAATCCTAACCAAAAATGGATCAAACACAACAGATTTCAAATATTCAGCCACATTCATATCATGTTCATCAAGTTCTTCATATATTCAAATAGTTCATCATGATCATTCAAGCTTGTTCATCATATTTTCGGTTTCAACAATATATAATCATGAACAACAAATCAAACATTCGATCATACTCGTTTAATGGTTTCAAGTCATCACATAACATCTCCAAAATCTATCCTAATCCGAATAACATGATGCTTTCTATTCACATGTGCAAGCCGGTTTTATGAACATTCACATTTGATGATTTGAATCACATTTCAATACAAGATATCATGAGCTCATTGTGCAATATATCCGAAACATGTTAGCCGATTATCAACAATATATACATCCGATTCACGAAACATTATCAAGCATACAACTACACTAGTTAATCATATCATTCATACAATTATTAAACAACAACAAACATCATAAAATCACTAACCGGTTGATGAGTTTCAAAGGCGAGTATGAAACTTCCGAGTGTGTGTGTGTGAGCCGATCCGCTAGTCCTAGTGTCACCGGTTTGATCCGAGATGAATGGGAGCAATGTTGTAGCTTAGGGTTTAGTGGTTTCTAGAGAAAGAGTAGAGGAGTGTGTGTGTTGTCCAAGAAAATGGCAAGGATGGCTAACAACCGGATTATATACTAGCTTCAAGTGCACCCTAATGGGTCTTCGAATGGGCTAAGGGTGTGTGTGTGACCAACCGGCCCATATGTTACGGTTCACTCGGTTCATATACATACCCGCATACATACACATAAGCATACACATAACATAACACATAATCATATAAGTTCACATGTACTCATTAAATCATCAAATCAGTTAGTCACTAAACGTTCAAGCACACAACGAAAGGTTCTAAATTTCGAGTTGTCACATCATCCCCAAGTTGAAAGAAATTTCGTCCCGAAATTTGATAAGCACTCACTGAGGAAGCTAGTTAAGTTGTATGGTTTTCCTGGGGTGTCACATCCACCCCCCGTTGATCTGGAATTTCGTCCCGAAATTCCGTAGCTTCGGCCTCAGTAGTGGGTGTACTGTTTGCGAACAGTTGGGGATACTTTTGTTTCATCTGGTCTTCGCGCTCCCAGGTGAACTCTGGGCCGCGACGTGAGTTCCAACGAACTCGAACGAGAGGTATTCTAGTGCTCTTGAGGACCTTAACATCCCGGTCCGTGATCTCGACTGGTTCCTCGACGAATCGTAACTGCTCGTCGATAGTGAGTTCCTTCAGAGGAACTACGTGGGTCTCATCTGACGGGCACTTCTTCAGATTCGACACGTGAAAAACGTTGTGAACTGCACCGAGTTCCGCCGGTAAGTTCAGTCTGTAGGCCACCCTGCCTATTTTCTCAATGACCTCGAAAGGTCCAACGTATCGTGGGTTAAGCTTACCGCGTTTACCAAAACGAACCACACCCTTCCAGGGTGAAACTTTGAGTAGTACCCGCTCCCCAACCTGGAGCTCAAGTGGTTTCCTGCCCATGTCGGCGTAAACTTTCTGACGTTCGCGAGCTGCCGTCATGCGTTTTCGTATTTGAGCAATTTGTTCGGTCGTATCCACCACATATTCTGGACCAGTGATCTGACTATCTCCCACTTCTGCCCAGCAAAGAGGTGACCGGCATTTACGTCCGTACAATGCCTCAAACGGAGCAGCTTTAATGCTGGTGTGGTAGCTGTTATTGTACGAGAATTCCACAAGTGGCAGATGCTTTTCCCAGCGGTTGCCAAAGTCGATTACACACGCACGAAGCATGTCTTCTAAGGTTTGAATAGTGCGCTCGGACTGCCCGTCCGTCTGAGGGTGATACGCTGTGCTCATATCTAATCATGAGCCAAAGGATTTGTGCATTGCTTGCCACAGCTCTGAAGTAAATCGTGCATCTCGATCCGAGATGATAGAGGTGGGCACCCCGTGCCTCGAAACAATTTCTTTGATGTATATTTCTGCAAGAGTGGAGAACTTATCCGTCTCCTTGATTGCCAAGAAGTGTGCAGATTTTGTGAGTCGATCCACGATCACCCAAATAGTATCGTTCCCGCGCTGGGATCTAGGTAGGCCAGTAACAAAATCCATGGAAATTTGCTCCCATTTCCACTGAGGTATCTCTGGTTGTTGGAGTAGGCCCGATGGTTTCTGGTATTCGGACTTGACTCTCGCACAAGTCAAACACTTGCTGACGTAGGTTGCTATGTGGGCCTTCATGCTAGGCCACCAATACGTAGTTTTGATGTCATGGTACATTTTATCCGATCCCGGATGTACCGAGTAGCGAGACTTGTGTGCTTCATCCATCACAAGCTCTCGTAGGTTGCCATAGTGTGGGACCCAAACGCGTCCCGTTACGTAGTAAGCGCCGTCTTCCTTCTGCTCTAAGCGTTGCCTTGATCCGCGTAGGGCTTCAGCCCTGACGTTTTCCGGTTTCAGTGCTTCTATCTGAGCTGCTCGTATCTGGGAAGGGAGACTAGAGTGGATTGTGAGTTGTAAAGCTCGCACGCGCTTAGGCGCAGTGTCCTTCCGACTGAGGGCGTCAGCCACAACATTGGCCTTGCCCGGGTGATACCTGATTGAGCACTCGTAGTCGTTCAGCAGTTCGACCCATCGTCGTTGTCGCATATTCAGTTCCTTCTGCTTGAAGATATGCTCGAGGCTCCTGTGGTCGGTGTAGATGGCGCACTTGGTACCGTACAGGTAATGCCGCCATAACTTAAGTGCAAAAACAACAGCTCCCAGCTCTAAGTCGTGCGTCGTGTAGTTCTTTTCATGAACCTTGAGTTGGCGTGAGGCGTAGGCTATAACTTTGTCTCGTTGCATCAATACACAACCAAGACCTTGAATTGATGCGTCACAGTAAACCACAAAGTCGTCTGTGCCCTCTGGCAATGAAAGGATCGGCGCGCTGCAAAGTCTATCCTTTAGATGCTGAAATGCTGATTCCTGTGCGTTTCCCCAGCGATAAACAACGCCTTTCTGCGTCATTGAGGTGAGAGGCTGTGCAATCTTAGAAAAATCCTTTATGAATCTCCGGTAGTATCCCGCCAAACCCAAGAATTGGCGAATTTCCTTTGGTGTACGAGGTGCAGGCCAGTTCTTAATCGAGTCTATCTTGGATGGATCAACATGAATCCCATCCTTGTTCACCACGTGGCCTAGGAAATGGACTTCCCGAAGCCAGAAGTCGCATTTCGAGAACTTTGCATAAAGCTGTTCTGTTCGAAGGAGTTCCAGAATAAGTCGCAGATGCTGCTCGTGTTCTTCCTGACTCTTGGAATAGATCAGGATGTCGTCGATGAAGACTATAACGAACTTGTCCAGGTAAGGCTTGCACACTCGGTTCATCAAGTCCATGAAGACCGCAGGTGCGTTTGTCATCCCAAAAGGCATGACCAAAAACTCATAGTGCCCGTATCGAGTTCTGAAAGCTGTTTTGGAGACGTCCTCTTCCCGGACTCTCAGCTGGTGATAACCCGATCTTAAATCAATCTTTGAATAGTAGCTCGACCCTTGCAGCTGGTCGAACAAGTCGTCGATACGTGGTAGAGGATAGCGATTCTTCACCGTCACCTTGTTGAGTTACCGGTAATCGATGCACATTCTGAAAGTACCGTCCTTTTTCTTTACAAATAATACTGGAGCTCCCCAGGGCGATGTGCTAGGACGAATAAAACCCTTATCCAGGAGCTCTTGTAGTTGCGTGGAGAGTTCTTTCAACTCTGATGGGGCTAAACGATAAGGTGCACGGGCTATGGGTGCAGCTCCGGGAGCTAGTTCGATCTGAAACTCGACTTGGCGATGAGGCGGAAGACCAGGTAATTCCTCAGGAAATACCTCTGGAAAGTCGCGTACAACTGGGAAATCTTCTATCTTCTTCTCTTTTTCTGAGGTGTCAGTAACGAGAGCCAAAATAGCAGTGTGGCCCTTTCGCAAGCACTTTTGGGCCTTAAGGAGAGAAATGACGTTCTCAACAGCACTCCTCTTGTCACCATGAATCATGAGAGGTTCACCATCGGGACTTGGAATACGGACAACCTTCTCGTTGCAAAGAATCTCTGCTCGGTGTTGGGACAACCAATCCATCCCAATGACAACGTCGAAACTACCCAAGACAATAGGAATGAGGTCGATAGAGAAGGTTTGGTCGGCGAGAATAAGTTTACAACCCTTGACTAGGTGTGTGGCTTCTAAACTCTTACCATTTGCTAGCTCTACGGTGTGCTTGTTGTTCAAAAGTGTTGGAATACGCTTAAGCATTCGACTAACTTCTAGTGACATGTAGCTAGTATCGGCACCCGAATCAAATAAAACTGAAACATAAAAGTCGTCGAGAAGGAACTTACCCGCCACAACATTGGGGTCATTCCTTGCTTCACCTTGGCCGATCACAAACACTCGCCCCCTGGCGCCATTGTTGTTGTTGTTCCCATTGTTACCATTCCCCTGATTGTTGTTATTGTTGTTGTTGTTCTGGTTCCTGTTCAGTTGGGGACAATCCCTCTTGAAGTGGCCCTCAGCTCCACACTGAAAGCACCCTTTGTTATCACCTTGCTGCTGCTGGCGCTGGTTCTGTTGAGCTTGATGACGATTCTGATTGGCGGGGTATAAGCTCCTGCAATCCTTTGCAGCGTGACCAGGCTTGTTGCACCGATGACAGTTGCCCCTGGTGCATGGCCCGCTGTGGTGCAGGCTGCAGCGATTGCATTTGGGGTGATTTCCTTTGTACCCACCATGACTTTGACCACCAGACGATTGCTGATTAGGGCTCTTGTAGTCCTCAGTCTTTCTCTGCTGAGACTGGGTCTGAACAGAAGTCGAACCCTTACTTGAAGTTCCATCCCATTTCCGTTTGTTGTCACCAGAGGTACCCGAAGTAGTTGCAGCGCCTATGCGTTTTGGTAACTTGTTCTGCTCCACCGCTTGATCCGTGAGACGGTGAGCCAACTGAACGGCTTGCTGGTAGGTGGCGAGGTTCCCTGAAGTCACATGACTCTGGATTTCCGGCACTAAGCCCTGAAGAAATAGTTCGATGCGTTTGATGGGAGGATCCACCATAGTAGGGCATAGAATTGCCAGTTCGTTCGACCTTTTCACATAAGCTTCAATTTCGGACCCCGTTATCTTGAGGTTGAAGAACTCCACTTCTAGTTTGTGAATCTCATCACGACTGCAGTATTCTTCTTTGATCATTTCCTTAAAATTTTCCCATGGGGTGGCGTTGGCAGCAACCAACCCCAGCATCTGAACCTGAGCGTTCCACCATGTGAGGGCTAAACCCTCGAGAGTACCAGTAGCATACTTCACCCTGCGCGCCTCAGTGCATTCGCACATCTCGAAGACAGATTCTAGTTTCTCAAACCAGTGTAGGAGACCTACTGCTCCTTCAGTGCCGCTAAAAGTAGTTGGTCGGCAGTCCATGAAAGTCTTAAAAGTGCACACGGGTGGTTGAACATGCTGACCTATCATAGGTGAAAGAAAAGGCAGAGTTTAACACAAAGGTTGGTTCACGAGAGTAGGATCCTAAAGATCCTAGAATGAGTTCGGACTGCAGGATATACCTCCTGCGTGTGCAGCTGCAAGTGCTGCGGCAACCCGTTCGTTGATCAGAGCCGTCAACTGGGCTTGTGTCAGGTTAACGCGTCCAGACATGATCTTCACATCAAGAAGAACGTGAGTGAGAGGGGTTTCGCGAAAGTACGACGATAAGATAGAGTAAGTACGCACGTGTTCAAGCAACAGTAGTTACACTAACCAAGCATACCATGAGCAATGTACTATGTAACTAACAAGTAGGCAATATACACAGACCATATCACCTAGAATGTCAAGCCTTGCATGTGGAGTGAAGCATCGTTGTGGACCGTTGAGCACTGTACAGGTTATAGTCTGGTTTTAACAAAAACGTTTTTCCCCTTTATTAAAACCAAGTTCTCTATAACCAATGGCTCTGATACCAATCTGTCACACCCCCAAAATCCACCTGCGGAGTACCACCGCTTGGAGGCGTGACTGACCAGGATCCAGCCACTAATCATATTGAACAGGCATATTAGTAGTTATAAAAATCCAACCAATACAATTGGTGTTCGAAAAAAACATAGTTAAGTTGCAAGCGGAAGCATAAGTCTTAAAGCCAAAACATAAGTTTAATAGTTTCAAAGTTTAACATGGCACACAGCCGTCCATGTCCCACAACGATCCTCCTCCATGCAAGCTCCAGCTAAGAACCTAAGGACCTGCAAAGCATGTAGTAACGAGTCAACAACAAGTTGAGTGAGTTCACGGTTGGGTGTTCGTTTTAAGTTGTTTCGAAAACGGTTTCCTTTAGCTGGCATCCTGCCGTGGGGGTTACCCCATAGTAAAAAAAACGTGACTTGTTTATTCCCGGTTACTCTGGCTATCCAGCCGTGGGGGCTACCCCGTGTGAGTTATCTGGCATTTCGGCCGTGGGGGCTACCCCATGTATACACTAGACTCGTTACCATATCGACTGCTGACTGTAGTCATGTTTATGTGCCCTGAAACTGTCAATGTCTATCATCATTGACGTGCCCCAGATCCATTAGTTCACGCCCGTCCTCTGCGGCACGGTGTGAGGTTTGTCAGACCTAAATAGCGCTATCTAACTAATGACCCGCTCGCCATTGGCCCGGCGATTAAGTCGATATAAAAATGAGGGACTTCGTGATAGAGTTTTGGTCTAGTACGAGTTATCTGTCCGTGAGGACGAGGAATTACATTCCTGAACCTTTGCTGTCCTACCCAAGGAGGACGAGGAACCCATGTTCCTTAACCCCAATTCCCGACCCCTGGGAATCCCATGCTTTGTAGAGGGTGTGAACTCACCTTGGTTTGCTCGGTAGATACACAGAAAAGTCAATCAAGCAATATCGTGGCTACTCACGTCCTATCATAGTTGTATCATACCAATCAGGTTCGTATTTAATCAGTACACGTATGTTCCTAGCATAATGCATTCAAGTATCGTTCATGGCATACACGTTTGATCATGGCAGTTCAACAATATCCACATCCAATCATCAACACATAAAATCTGTGCATCAGGCCCAAGAGTCCGGCCCAATCATTTAAGTCCGAAATGAGGTGCAAGCCCAAACAGCGTGTATCTGTGTATAGTCTCGAGTCGCAACTAGGCGTTTGCGACTCGCAACCTGAGTCGCAATCATGGTCTCGGCTCGTGCTGTTTTGGTCTCGAGTCGCAACCGGACTCGTAACTGGGGTTTCGAGTCATAAGGTTTGTGCTGATCAAGTGTGGTTTCGAGTCGCAACCAGGTGTTTGCGACTCGCAAATGATGTCTCGAGTGGACATAAGCTGATTCTGCAGTGGTTTCGAGTCGCAACAGGAGGTCTCGAGTCGACATAAGCTGATTCTGCAGTGATTTCGACTCATCATGCAGTGGTTTCGAGTCGCAACAGGAGGTCTCGAGTGGACATAAGCTGATTCTGCACAGTTGTACTACCCAATAACATTCTGATTTCATGCACCATGATGTACTATCCTCATAAACATGTCTATTTGTCTAATCCTAACCAAAAATGGATCAAACACAACAGATTTCAAATATTCAGCCACATTCATATCATGTTCATCAAGTTCTTCATATATTCAAATAGTTCATCATGATCATTCAAGCTTGTTCATCATATTTTCGGTTTCAACAATATATAATCATGAACAACAAATCAAACATTCGATCATACTCGTTTAATGGTTTCAAGTCATCACATAACATCTCCAAAATCTATCCTAATCCGAATAACATGATGCTTTCTATTCACATGTGCAAGCCGGTTTTATGAACATTCACATTTGATGATTTGAATCACATTTCAATACAAGATATCATGAGCTCATTGTGCAATATATCCGAAACATGTTAGCCGATTATCAACAATATATACATCCGATTCACGAAACATTATCAAGCATACAACTACACTAGTTAATCATATCATTCATACAATTATTAAACAACAACAAACATCATAAAATCACTAACCGGTTGATGAGTTTCAAAGGCGAGTATGAAACTTCCGAGTGTATGTGTGTGAGCCGATCCGCTAGTCCTAGTGTCACCGGTTTGATCCGAGATGAATGGGAGCAATGTTGTAGCTTAGGGTTTAGTGGTTTCTAGAGAAAGAGTAGAGGAGTGTGTGTGTTGTCCAAGAAAATGGCAAGGATGGCTAACAACCGGATTATATACTAGCTTCAAGTGCACCCTAATGGGTCTTCGAATGGGCTAAGGGTGTGTGTGTGACCAACCGGCCCATATGTTACGGTTCACTCGGTTCATATACATACCCGCATACATACACATAAGCATACACATAACATAACACATAATCATATAAGTTCACATGTACTCATTAAATCATCAAATCAGTTAGTCACTAAACGTTCAAGCACACAACGAAAGGTTCTAAATTTCGAGTTGTCACAGATAAGCTAGAACACACTTAAGGCAAACGGGTGGTTGCACAACAATAAGCTTGTACTTAAATCGGTCATCACCTAAAGAATTTGCTAAACACGCACGTGAATCAAAGGGACATAAAGGTTGAAACGTGGCTAGGCAAATGGGTAGGAAATGGAAATATATATGTGAATAGTAGCTAATGATTCAACCCAGTCTTTTATTTCTATCTAGACATAACATAAACGTACAACATATCTTATTCTTTTTTTTTCTTTTTCATTTCTTTTTCTTTTTCTTCTTCTTTTTTTAACTTAAACATAACAAAACAAGCATACTAATACAAGATGCTAACACTAATAGACCTGGTCAAATACGGGTTATTTTTTTTAGAGAAACTAGGCGCGGGTTACAAACGATCGACTTAAAGCTCAAATGGGCTACTAAAGTCCAAACCCCTGCCCCCCCTCACTACCATGCTCATATATATAATTTATGAGGTCCAACCCCCAAATCCCACACTCACACTCACCAAGACGAGGCTACCTAATTGCCCTTATCCTTTTAACATGCATATCAAGCTAAGGGCTCAAACCGTATTCAAGCACAAGTTCTAACATACCCCCACCCATTGCCACTCTCATCAAAGAAAATATATTCTAATAATTCAAAGAAGTGGCGCAAACTCTCACCAAGAAAAAGGGAATATAGGTTGTCGGTGTGTCATGCGGTTTAATACTTAAGTGTTCAATTTTTGGACCATTTTTCACTTGATTTCAAAATTTTCACAATTTTTCAAAAATTTCCCCCCATCCCCACACTTGGGATACATTGTCCCCAATGTATGGATTTGAAGGGAAGATCGCTAAAACACGACAACATCAATTTTTGTTTTTCCACTCAAACCCCAAATTTCTTTTTGTTTTTTTTTATATTCTAAATTACTAAAAACACCACCAACTTTCACAACCCGTTAAACTCAACACATCATAACACCACCCCACCATAAACATAAAACACAAATATATACAAAAATGTACAAAATGGAGCAAAACACGACCTGATCAGTAATAGCGCGGTTGAGGAGGCCCAAAGATAGATGTCATAATGTCCAAGAACTCTCCAAACCCAAATGTACCGATGCTACTACCGCCTTCACTTCCTCCTTGACCCGCTTGTTGGCTTCCCGCACCCGTGTGTGGATCCACCCATTGAGAATGGTGCAATGGTAGGGCGGGATACGTTACACTACCATCATAACGTGGTAGAGTAGAATAATCCACAATTGGGGAATCCGCGACAACTGGTTGGCCCACGTGCCAAGCATTATGCATACGTCGGTTCCGGTCATCGAGGTAACGATTGTTTATCTCCTCTTCACGAGCATATATTTGAGCCCTATTCCATAGCTCTTGGAGATCATAATTTTGCATTAACGCTCTCTCCATACTTTCTCCCATGTAAGTTTGATGATCGAAGAGCATTTGGCTCGAATCAGGCCAATCGGAAAACGTAGGTGGTCGCCTTCTTTCCACAACTTGCTCCATCGTCCCAAAATGAGCCCAATTTTGATCATAGGGCTGCTGTGCATAATCAAATGCACTCCCTACATACCCTGATTGGGTTCCCCCTCCTTGTTCACTACCACTGGGCCGGGCTCCACCTATATCCATATCCACCACAAATGTATCCTCCATATAATCTTCGTCCCCACTCGGGACCTCATCCCCACTTTCTGGTTCATCGGCCACTCCCGGTTGTAATGGTCGTGCATCCACCTTCAATGCCCTCCATCTTTGACCATCACTCTTCAATTTATGGTACCTTTCTGATTCTTTATACTCCCATCCGGGCCCTAAATTTGCCAAGTTAAACGGTTTAAACTTTTTGTACGACCCCTTGTCCTCCGCTCCAATCGCCCCACACATCTTTAACAAAGCGGTAATCAACCTACAATGCGGGATGATTTTCCTCTCCCACTATTTCTACTAATCCAAATATTGTTTAACACCAAAATACGGAAGGGAACAAGTGGAGAACCGTTCAACAACATGTAAAGAACCTGTACTTCAGGGTACCTCACCTCAACTTTATCACCCTGTCTTGGAATGACATTTTGTGTGCAAATTACCAACATAAACTTAGCCTCTATCCGCAAATTCTTTTGATAGAGCTTCCCATGTGTGGTTCTGGGTAGAAACAGATAGTCTAAAATCGTGTTCCATCTTGGATGATTTTGAGGATTGAAGTACAAATCCTCCAAACTCGGGTATATGTATTGGTCTGCGGGTTTGCTATCAAACTTCACTACCCTCCGCAAGGTATCATAAAACATCTCAACGTCTACATTATTCACCGTACCAATTAACTTCATCTTTGAAGGACTTTTAAACGGGGGACATGTTAGAGGGCCATCCACTCTTGTATTTCTGCATCATATAAGTTCTTGCCCTCCCCATCATAACACTTTAAGGCGCCCTCCCATCCCAAAGCTTTGAACTTCTCGGTAATTCCAAAAGGACCGGAATCACTTTCCCTAACCTCTTTTTCACAAATAAACACCTCCTTAAGTTGAGTTAATGCATTCATTCATTTGATCATGAAACAATTCCGTCTGCCATTCACTTGGCTGGTCTAACAAAGAACCAGACGCCCCTTTCGGCTTTGGTGCCCTTGGTGGTTCCTCTTCATCTGGGTCAGGATTGCCTACATGAACCAACCTTATTCTTTTCTATTGAGCCTCTGGTTGGCTCGAGGACCCTGCTGGCTCTTTGCCTTTGCCTGTTCGACCCATTTGCCTGAAAGTAACACATGAAACACACAAACAGATCCCATCAGATCTCATTCACCCCAAATATCCCCACACTTGCATAACACTATGGTTGTGAAGGTAAGTCAAACGCATTATTATTTTCTTGCAAAAATTTAGACATTATTTCCCTAAGTTAGTAAAATCCTGCCCAAAAATCATGCTTAGCACAAACAACTTATCATCTACAACCATAGCCCTATAAACTCATCAAATTTATATCATCTAATCACTATAAGCAAGTGTTTAAGCAAAAACAAACATAACAACTTACAATTCTGCAATGTACTTTAAATAATGAACATAAATTGCATACCTTTACTTTGAAGATGATGGGAATAACAAGAACTTCAAGTTAAGCAAAAAACCCACTAAAACCCCCAAATTTTCGGACCTTAGATGTCCAAAATCGGCAACCAAAACGAAAGAATCTTTGTAATGCAAACACAAATCTGGAATCCTTGTGAAATTTTAGCCAAAATAGACCCAAAAATCACTTGATTTGGTGAAGATTTGAGAAACTTAAGAAGGTTTAATGTTGGGGACTTAGGGTTTTGATGATAGTGAAAGAAAGTGAAAGAGAAGATGTATGGATGAGAAATGTGAAAAGAATTATGTGGCTAGGGAGTTATGTTTCGCCATTTATTATTATTATTATTATTATTATTATTATTATTTTATATAAACTCACCGACACATGATCTTCCAACACCTAGGTGTCACCGTAGCCTACGGTGAGCCCTGGGTAAAAATCATCACCGTAGCAAAGGAGCTTAGCACCGTAGGGAATTTTATTCACCCAGGTCCACCGTAAGCTACGGTGTGGACCGTAACCTACAGTGGATACTGGCCATTTGTGGTTTGCCAATTTTCAAGTTTTAAGTGTTTTTGTTTGCTCTTCAACTTTCCCGTGAACAAGTTCAGTCATGAATTGTACAACCACACCTTTTGACCCACTTCAAAGGTTCTTTTCTTAACTTTGCATCATGAACCTTTTTTAGTTTGTCTTTGTATGCGGATGCACATTCATACGCTTCATCCCGGATCTCTTCAATTTCACTCAATTGAAGCTTCCGAATCTTCACCGCTTCATTATAGTCCGCATTGACCGTCTTGATTGCCCATAAAGCCCGGTGAGCCAACTCCATCGGTAAATGACACATTTTTCCATATACCATCCGATAAGGAGTTATACCAATCGGCGTTTTGTAAGCCGTTCGGTATGCCCATAATGCGTCATCCAATTTGCTAGACCAATCCTTCCTATCCACCCGCACCATTTTCGTCAAGATTTCTTTTATTTGCCGGTTGGACACTTCAACTTGTCCACTAGTTTGCGGGTGGTATGGAGTAGCGATTCGGTGGTTCATGTTATACCGCTTCAACATCTTTCCAAAGTTAAAATTCTTGAAATGCGAACCACCATCACTAATTATAACCCGTGGGATCCCAAAAAACGAGCAAAGATGTTGGATTGAACAAACTTACACACCAGTGAGTGATCGTTGGTCCTTGTCGCAATAGCTTCAATCCACTTCGACACATAATCCACCGCGACCGAAATGTACAAAAACCCGTTCGAGTTTGGGAAGGGACCCATAAAGTCTATGCCCCATACATCAAATACTTCAACCACCAAAATAGGTTGCAAAGGCATTTCATCCCTTTTTGAGATACTTCCCACTCTTTGACAATTCAAGCAATTCCGGGCATACTCATAAGCATCCTTGAAAATTGTAGGCTAATAAAACCCACATGTAAGAACCCGATAACCCGTATGTGGCCACTAAAGTGACCCCCACATGCCGATGAGCAAGCATGGGTCAAAATTTCTAACACCTCCGTCTCGGGAACACACCTTCGAATTACTTGATCGGGTCCAATCTTGAAGAGGTCTGCTTCATCCCATATGTATTGCTTGACTTGGACCATGAATTGTTGCTTTCGCTTCTTGGTCCAGTGGCTTGGAATTACACCTGTGGCTAAGTAATTAACGTAATGAGCATACCATGGTGCGGTCGAAACGGAAAAAGGTTGCTCATAGGGAAACCGTTCATTGATCTCGCTTGTATCATCGATTCCTTCTAATAGAATTCGGGACAAATGATCCGCCACAACATTTTCACATCCTTTCTTGTCCCGAATCTCCAAGTCAAACTCTTGCAATAAAAGCTCCCAACGAATCAAACGGGGCTTCGCATCTTTCTTCTCCATCAAATACCAAACCGCACTATGGTCCGAATACATAATCACTTTGCTTCCCCATATGTATGATCAAAATTTGTCCAAGGTATAAACCACCGCTAACAACTCGTTTCCGGTTGTGGTGTAATTCAGTTGCGCCTTGGACAAAGTCTTGCTTGCATAATAGATTACCACCGGCATCTTATCAACTCTTTGACCCAAAACTGCTCCAATTGTCATGTCACTAGCATCACACATGATATCGAACGGCTTTGACCAATCCGGTGGTTGTAAGATGGGAGCTTTCACCAATTGTTCCTTCAAAACATTGAAAGCTTGCAAACATTCTTTAGTAAAATCAAAAGGGACATCTTTCAACAATAAATTACATAAAGGTTTGGTAATCACACTAAAACCCTTAATAAATCTTCGATAAAACCCCACATGCCCCAAAAATGATCTTCCCCCTTAACATTCTTTGGTGGAGGCAAAGATGAGATTACCCGAACTTTTTCCAACTCATCGAGACAAGACTCAAAATTTGGGCAAAAAATGGAGAAATTGTCCATGAATACTTCGAGTGATTCCCCGACCATGTCCGAAAAAATACTCATCATGCATCTTTGAAAAGTGGTTGGGGCATTACATAATCCGAATGGCATTCGCCGAAAAGCAAATGTGCCATACGGACATGTAAATGTGGTTTTGTGTTGGTCGTCCGGGTGGATTGCAATTTGGTTATATCCCGAATACCCATAAAAAAAACAATAATATTTTTTACCTGAAAGTTTTTCAATAATTTGGTCAATGAAGGGTAACGGGAAATGGTCCTTAGAGGTAGCGGCGTTTAATTTGCGATAATCTATGCATACTCGCCACCCGGTGACCGGTCGGGTGGCGATTTGCTCGCCTTGTTCATCTTTTATTACCTGGTTGCCGGCTTTTTTCGGCACTACCTGTGTCGGACTCACCCATGCACTGTCCGAGATGGGATAAATGATCCCCACATCTAACCACTTGATTACATCTTTTTAACCACTTCTCTCAAATTCGGGTTCAACCTCCTTTGTGTTTCTCGTGTCGGCTTTGCATCTTCATTTGTAAAGATCTTGTGCATGACAATGGATGGACTAATACCTTTCAAGTTGGCTATCGTCCATCCTATGGCCGCCTTATGAGCCTTCAACACCCTCAACAAGCCCTCTTCTTGAGCCACCTCTAAATTAGAGGCAATGATCACCGGTAAAGTGTCATTGTCCCCCAAAAAAATGCATATTTTAGGTGGCTCGACAACTCCTTCAATTCCAATTCTGGTGGACACTCCAACGAGGGCTTCGTACCCGAATCAATTTCCACCTGTAAATTGTCAGTTTGGTGGGTCCATGGCAGTCTCCCTTCTTTAACCGCTAGAGCCTCTTGCTCTTTCTCTTCCATCCTCAAAGCACAAGCATGTACCTGTAAAGAAAATCACAAATACATGGTTCCAACACATCCTCCTCGTACTCATGTGGGTCGCATCCATTAATTTTATCTACCATAAAACACTCATCACCACCAAAAGAGTTAGAAACATTAGTGAAAACATTTAATCTTATCTTTCTATTACCGAATGTCATGTCGACCATACCATATCGACAATCAATCATGACATGAGCGGTGTTCAAAAATGGCCGACCCAAAATAACATTTTGTTGTTGAATTGGGTCCGCAAATGAGTAGTCTAAAACAATAAAATCGACTGGATAGTAAAACTCATCAACTTTAACAATAACATCCCGCACAATCCCTCGGGGGGAGCTTATGAGACAAATCGGCTAAACAACCGTTGTCTCAGCCCGCTTTAATGGACCAAAATCATATTGGTCATATAAGCCCCCCAGTAAAATACTTACTCCGGCTCCAAGATCAAGTAACGCCCTCGACATTTGAAAATTCCCAACTTGAATATTTATAAGAGGCGTTCCCGGATCTTGAAGCTTAGGAGGAAGAGCCCCTTTCAATACCGCACTTACCCGTTCAGTTAATCGACCCGTTTAGGCACTTTTTGCTGCCTCTTTTGGGTACAAAGTTCTTTTAAAATTTTTGCATAAGCGGGTACTTGTTTAATCGCTTCGAGTAACGAAAAATTTACTTTCACCTGTTTAAACACCTCCCACATCTCCTCCTTTTGAGGACCCCTTTTTGAAATGAAATTCTTTTTACACGGATCTACTAAAGCCGAAGGAAATGGGACTTGACTAGGTCCCCCTTCCTCATTTTTATCTTTTGCTTCTTCAATTATTACCGGTTTTTCAAAATTGGGTTTTTTAGAAGAATTTGTAGGTGTGTCATTTTCATCATCACTCTCTAAACCCGTTATATCCTCAACCACCCCATCAACCAAACCCGGTGATGGGTTGGTTTTATACTCTTTCCCACTTCTCAAAACACTCACATGATTAATATTAATATTATTAAGAGATGAATTGTGAGAAGGGTTTACCTTAGTGTCGCTTGGTAATTGACCTTTACCTTTTTTCAAATCCGCCACTTTGGTTGTGAGTTGACCCATTTGGGTGGTCAAAGATTGAATTGCTTTATCCCAGATCTCGTCCTTTTGAACGCGAGCATCGTCCATTTGATTCCTCTTTTGCATTTCCATTTGCATCGCCTTCAACATTTCCATTACTTCATTTCCACCCGAAGAGCTTTGACCTGAAGACCCACCATGCTCTTGACCTATTTGGTGTTGTCTTTGGAACCCTTGGTTATTCCCGCCTTGATACACACCTTGATTATTAAATAGTTGGCGTGGAACAAAGTTTCCTTGGTTTCCTTGAAAGTTCGGGTTAGCTTGATTTGACGGGTTCCCGTATCTAAAATTCAGATGGTTTCGTAACCCGGGGTGGTATGTGTTTGAATTCATGTTATAATTTCTACCACCCCACCTTGACCTTGAAGTGCATTTACCTCTTCATATTGTACCTCACCTCCTTGGCAATTTTTGGCCGCATGACCCAGTTCATTGCAAATGGCACAAACATCATAAATTTGGTTTATAGTTTGTACATTTACATCTACCGCCGCATGAACTTGTGTTCTAGTAATGGTCGGTCTCGCTTTCCTCGATGATTGAGCCTTCCTCTTTGATGTGACCGCCATTTGTTCCAAGAATGCCCAATCGTCTTGCTCATAATTGGTACCAAATGTATCATTTGTGATAGACATTAGATCAAGAGCATCTTCGGAACTTAAACCTTCATGAAATGCTTTCAACAACTCCCATAACTCGATACCATGATGAGGACAATTTTTAAGCATCAAGTTGAACCTTTCGAAAGCTTCATGGAACAACTCGCCTTGTTGTTTTTGGAAGCTTCTCAAACTTCTTCTAGCATCATTGCTCTTTTGGGCTGTGAAAAATTCCTCTAAAAAAATTTGTTTCATTTCCGCCCATGTATAAATTGATGCCGATGGTAAGGTGTATAACCATTTCTTTGCCCTATCCTCAAATGAAAACTGAAATAGCACCAATTTGACCTCATCCGAAGAAAACCCTTGTCCACCAATAGTGTTGCATATCGAATCATATGCCTCCAAATAAAAATAAGGTTCCTCTGTTGCTAGACCCTTATACTTCGATAAACTTTGGAGGGAATTCGTTCTAACCTCAAATGTTCTCCCTTTATTGTTTTGAGGAATAACTATCGGTGACGGATTGTTGGTAATCACCGGCCTAAAATGTGCCTCTATTCCCCTCACGACCTCTCGGTTATGTCTTCGTGGCACTCCCAATCGAACTCTTGGACGTGCAGGACCCATTGGTCTTTGAACTTGTGGTCTTGGAGGTGCGAATTGTTGAGGCGGTTATTGAAACATTTGCCCCCCATCTTGTTGTTGTGGAAATTGCCTTTGAATTGGTGGACCTTGTGGTGGAAATTGTTGAGGAACAATTTGTTGTATCACTTGTTGTTGAGGTCTACCAAAACCTTTCACCCCTTGACCTTGACCTTGCATATACGTATACTCCCATTGATCTCCATCACCCCCATACATATACCCTTCTTCCTCATATCCCCAAAACTTTTCATCATATCCATCATCATACCCATCTCTTCTCACTCCCGAAGTTTGTAGAAATGGTGATGTTTGATATTGTACCCCTGGTTGTAAAGGTGGTTGAAATGAAGGGGTAGCATGAACTATGGATGGACCTGGTTGAAATAAACCTGGTGGTGGTATTTGTTGTGATGAGGATGATTGTCCGGATGTTGGGAAGAAAGATGAAAAGGCTGGAACGGGATGAAGGATTATAGCTAAAAATGTATTTGGTTTGAGTATTTGTGGGTAAGGTGGTGTTGGTTGGTTTAATTTCAGGTGTTGATGTAGGAATGGTAGAATTTGGTGGAGGTGTGGATGGTGTTGGTTGACCCGTAGTAGGTGGTGGTGGTGGATCCATTGTGTTTATTGGTGTAACTGGTGTTGTTGGTGTTGTAAGTGAGCCAATGATTTTATTTTCTCGTAGTAAAACTCTGTTTCTTCTCAAAGTTCATTCAATCTCCGGATCGAATGCTAATGGTTATAGCTTGTGAGAGCCTCTAGTATGCATGCACCTGTAAATACCTGCACACTAAACAAAACCAACGTAAACCCGGAAAATAACAAACTACTCCCTGGCAACGGCACCAAAATTTGACGTGAGGTCGAAGTCTCAATCAAATTTAATCCAGTTACTACTAATAGTTAGCGGTAAGTGGGTATCGAACACAGGGAGTTTGTGGAATATGTGTTATCTAAATGGTTTATCTAAAATGACTAAAGTTAACTAAATTGCAAGAAAACTAAATTCAGAATTTTGGATGTTTGGTTTTAAGAACTAAGATTAACTTAATTAAATTGCAAATCAAAGATTGGTTTTGTAAACAGATTAGGAAAAAGCGACCATCCTAGATTTCAGGTTTTAATCCACACTAATGTTTATGCCCAACCAGAAAGAACCACATAGATATGGCCCGTGTTTGATTATCTGTTGGTGATGAAAGGGAACTAATTACTCGGATTATAAAATGCGAGGTTGTTACCCGATGATCGATTGACTATTATCCAACCCTAATCCCTCCCATGATATCTCGATTGCCAATGAAAAGGCACCATAAAACTCCTTAAAAGTGGGGAGTTACACTTTTCTCGCAGCCCTCCACTGTAAGCTACGGTGCCCGCCGTAGCCTACGGTGGCAATTAATATGCTACGGTGGGTTTAGTCTGGGCTACGGGCACACAATTGAGGGTTCAGGGCCACCGTAGCCTACGGTGTCCAACGTAAGCTACAGTGGAGCCTTGATTCCACTCCTTTGTTTCTTTTTCAGCTCCTCGTTACTTCATCTCATTTCCACCAGGTACAAGATCTTTTGTAAAAACTTTAACTTCACTTATTTATGCCCGTTTGTACCTGCAAAGTGAATCACACTATAGTTATCCCATTCCAATAATTAACCGAATTAAGTGTGAGATATTAGTCCTTTTATAGCACTTAAGGGTTGTCCTACGGACCACCCGTCAACGTCTATCCAAATGAGATTAAATATATGAGATCATAACAAATGGAGCAATCTACGATTGATGTCTTGGCCCGACCGTGGATAGATCGTAGTAACCTCTGTAGGTCCTCTTAGGTAACACCCAACATTCACGGGTTATAATGTTGTTGTATAACATTACCGGTTCATGAATAACACAGTAATTAACGAGTTAGTTGGGGTTTTTGTCCTAAACATGAGATGTAAGGACCAAATGCATCAATAGGCAAAACTCATGAAAGAGGGAAGCCCTTTTAGAGCTTGTAGCCACTAGAAGCCATCCCACTTGGGGTTTTCAGCCATAGACATCAGGGAGAGAGGGAGACGAAGTAATTTTGTTGATCGAGTCTTCAATCGAGGTATTTCTCGCAACCTTGTTGTCACACCCCCAAAATACCACATGCGGAAACACCGCGGGACGTGTTACATACTAGGATCCAAGCCACCAATCACATTGAACTACGCGTAGAATTTAAATAAAACATTCCATTCATTTCAAAAAATTAATCGAAGTCATAAGTTTAACCAAAGTAAATATTCAGCGGAAGCATAATATAAATAGTAATTCAAATGTTTCAAAACATGTGTTCTTAATCAACAAGCGTGTATCCAAGAGTCTCGACCCATGACCACTCCAGCACTCCTAGATAGCAAGTCCATATCAAGATCCTAACGACCTGCAAGCATGCAGACAAGTGTGTCAGACGACGCTGGTGAGTTCAAAGTTTTGTTAACGCATTTAGTTACCAGATATGTGTATAAAACAGTTCAACGATTTGTTTTGATGTTGTTATTAACTCGATTACCGCAAATGGCTACAAGATGTATTTGCCCAACCCCAATGCCTCTATCAAAGCATTGGTCAAGTGGTCAAGGTAATTAGTTCATGCCCATCCTTCCCGGTACGGTGTGAGGGTGCCAAACCTAATAGCGCTGTCAACTAATAACCTCGTTGCCTCCCCGACAACTATCGGTAGATGTAAGGGGTCTTATATGATAGAAAATGAGCGTAATAAAAAACATCCCAATAACCTGACATTCCTCCCCGGAACGTTACCCGATATCCCTCCCCGGGATGCATGCTTGGAAAAAAAGCAGTGAACTCACCTTGGTTTGCTCGGTTTGATTAGTTACTTGTTCACACTTAGTTAATCGAAGCCTATGGTGTTCATGTACACGTAGTCAGTTTACATTTGCATGAATTGTTATCATATTGTGTGTTCAAACAACAATCACCAAATAGCGCATAAACAGTTATTCAACTTCAACGAATCCGGAATTCACATGAATGATTTACAACAGTTCTCAACAGTTAAGTGTGTACTACTCATAACAGTCAAATTATGTTTTTCCCAGTCATAACTCAAATTGTTACAAACAAGGATCAATCATATAGTCTTTCATTATCATACTTGTTCCAACTACAGTTTGTTTGTGAGTCTCTGATCCTAATGGCGAAACCCCAGGGTGACGAATCATGGCTTTTCGTCGAAGGTCCTTGTGATGAAACTCTAAGGTGTTTCGTCAAGGTGTGCATGGTGTTTCGTCGATGAATGTGTGGCGAAACTCATAGGAGTTTCGTCCTGGCCATAACAGTTACCAAGTTTTCTTAACAGTTTCACGTTTCTTCCAAACCCTAATGTTTACTGTTACTGTTTATCTAATCGGTTCATAGGTTTATCAAGCAACCACCACAATTGTTATGATAACAGTTACATCATATTCATCAATCAATCATCCAGTTCTCAATTACCAATCATCACACAACAAGTGCCTTAACAATTTGTATATACATATGATCATGATTATTACAACAGTCATTCAATCAACATCTGCTCATCATCTTAATCAAACGGTAATCATGAGAAAACACAAGACATCGAATCTATAACATACATGTTCCAATCTATCAGCTTAAACGTTAAGATGTTAAAGCCCTAGGTTTCTAATTCAAACCCTACATTCACATGAATCACAGACAACACATAACCATCATCAACAATGAGTCAAGCAGATCAAGTCGGGTAATCTAATTGCGTACTAACTGGTTGTAAGGTGAGATTGGAAATAGCTTCGAGGGGAAAGATGAATGATGATTGCAAGATGAATGATTATTGCCGTCAAGTGTAAATATGAGTCTAGGGTTTCGCAACTTATGATTTACGCTCAATATAACGTAGTGGGACTGGGCTTACTTGGGCCGAAGGCCCATCTCGGCGAAACATCCATGTTTTGTCGACCAGGTGATGGCGAAACCCCCTGTTTCGTCGAGTTCAGATTGGGGTTATTGCACTAAGGTTTCGTCGGGTATACTTGTGATTTGTGAACAGTTTAATAGTTTATAACAAGTTTGTAACAACTAACCAACTCATAATTTACACATACTAAATAATACACATATTCAAATAGTACACATACTCAAATAAATTCTAAAGACAGAGTTTGTAACAAGTAACGTGTCAAGGAAAGGTCTTGGAAACTCGGGTTGTCATATCATCCCCAACTTGAAAGAAATTTCGTCCCGAAATTTGATAAGCAAACCCGAAACCGCAAGACGTTAACTCAGGATGACTGTGGATTTTCCACGGGTACCACATCATCCCCAACTTGAATGGGAATTTCGTCCCGAAATTCACTAGTTGTGCCAGACTTAGACTTGTCATCAGGGAATAAATGTGGGTACTTAAGCTTCATCTGATCCTCGCGTTCCCACGTGAACTCCGGTCCACGTCTTGAGTTCCAACGAACTCTCACAATCGGAATACGGCCGTGCTTACGGACCTTGACCTCTCGGTCCATAATTTCTATTGGTTCTTCGACAAACTGCAACTTGTCGTCGATCTTCAGCTCTTGAAAGGGTACCACCAGTGTTTCATCGGACAAACACTTCTTTAATTGCGACACATGGAACACATCATGGACGTTACCTAACTCAGCAGGTAACTCCAACTTGTAGGCCACTTTACCAATTCGCTCCAAAATTTTAAATGGCCCCACTTAACGAGGGTTAAGCTTGCCGCGTTTTCCAAAACGCACCACACCCTTCCAGGGTGAGACCTTCAACATAACAGGATCATTAACTTCGAATTCCAAAGGTTTCCTATGCTTATCAGCGTAGCTTTTCTGACGGTCGCGCGCTGCTGCCATACGGTTCCTGATCAGCACAATATTTTCTGAAGTTTCCAACACAAGTTCAGGGCCTGTGACCTGGCTGTCACCCACGTCAGCCCAACAGAGAGGTGAATGACATTTCCGTCCATACAATGCTTCGAATGGAGCTGCCTGAATACTGGTATGGTAGCTATTGTTATAAGAAAACTCTATCATCGGTAAGTGTTTCTCCCAACCTTTGCCAAAATCAATCACATAGGCTCGTAACATATCCTCAAGTGTCTGGATGGTTCGCTCACTTTGACCATCCGTCAGCGGGTGATAAGCAGTGCTCATGTCGAGACGCGAGCCTAATGATTTGTGCATCGACTGCCACAAATCTGAGATGAAACGCGGGTCACGGTCAGAGATAATAGAAGTTGGCACTCCGTGCCTAGAAACCACCTCCTTGAGGTATACAGCAGCTAATTGTGAGAACTTATCTGTTTCCTTGATTGCCAGAAAGTGCGCTGACTTCGTGAGACGATCAACAATCACCCAAATTGTGTCGTTCCCATTTTGAGTTCTTGGTAGTCCAGTGACAAAATCCATTGCAATTTGCTCCCACTTCCACATGGGTATTTCTGGTTGTTGCAGCAATCCAGACGATTTCTGATACTCCACTTTAACTTTCGAGCAGGTCAGACATTTACTCACATAAGTCGCGATGTGAGCTTTCATCTTCGGCCACCAATACATGACTTTGAGGTCCTGATACATCTTATCCGAACCCGGGTGAACAAAGTATCGAGACTTGTGCTCTTCGTCCATCACAAGTTCTCTAAGGTTACCAAACAATGGAATCCATATCCGCTCTACAAAATAGTAAATGCCATCTGATCTCTTTTCGAGTCATTTCTCCATGCCCCGTAAATACTCAGCTTCATAGTTTTCCTCCTTCAATCCTTCGGTCTGAGCCAAACGAATCTGGTCAGGCAGGTTAGAATGAATGGTAAGCTGCAAGGCGTGAACACGTTTGGTTTTGATTCCTTTCGACTGAGAGCGTCAGCTACAACGTTGGCCTTACCCGGATGATACTTGATTGCAAAATCATAATCGTTTAAAAGTTCTACCCAGCGACGCTGTCGCATATTTAAATCCTTCTGGTCAAAAATATGCTGAAGGCTCTTGTGGTCGGTATAAATAGTGCATTTAGTACCGTACAGGTAATGCCTCCAGATTTTGAGCACAAATACTACGGCTCCCAACTCCAAGTCGTGTGTCGTATAATTCTTCTCGTGAACCTTCAACTGTCGAGAAGCATAAGCTATCACATTGTTGCGTTGCATCAACACACATCCAAGACCCTGAATAGAAGCGTCACAATATACCACAAAATCTTCTGTACCTTCAGGTAGAGACAAAATCGGTGCACTGCAGAGTTTCTGTTTCAATAACTGGAAAGTCTCTTCTTGTTTCGTTCCCCAAGAATACACAACACATTTATGTGTCAACGAGGTAAGAGGTTGAGCGATCTTCGAGAAATCCTTGATAAATCTTCGATAATATCCAGCGAGACCAAGAAATTGTCGTACCTCCGAAGGATTCTTTGGTGCCGCCCAATTCTTGACAGCATCAATCTTAGCTGGATCCACGTGTATTCCTGATTCATTCACTATGTGTCCAAGGAAGTGTACCTCTCGAATCCAGAAGTCACACTTAGAAAACTTTGCATAGAGTTGCTCCTTCCTCAGGAGTTCTAAAATAAGACACAGGTGCCGCTCGTGGTCTTCCTTGCTCTTCGAGTAGATCAAAATGTCGTCGATGAATACTATAACGAAATCATCAAGATACGGTTTGCATACACGGTTCATGAGGTCCATGAAGACTGCTAGGGCGTTCGTCAACCCAAACGGCATAACTAAAAACTCATAGTGCCCATAGCGTGTTTGAAAAGCCGTTTTAGGAACATCCTCCTCTCGGACTCTCATCTGGTGATAGCCCGACCTTAAGTCGATCTTAGAATAAAAACTTGACCCTTGCAACTGCTCAAACAAGTCATCGATGCGTGGCAATGGATAACGGTTTTTGATAGTCACTTTTTTGAGTTCCCGATAATCAATACACATGCGAAAGGACCCGTCTTTCTTCTTTACGAACAGAACTGGGGTTCCCCAAGGCGAAGAACTGGGTCGAATAAAGCCCCTATCCAGTAACTCTTGTAGTTGATTAGACAACTCCTGCAATTCTCCAGGTGTTAAATGGTAAGGAGCACGAGCTATCGGGGCTGCTCCTGGTGCAAGATCAATCTGAAATTCCACTTGACAGTGAGGAGGTAAACCAGGAAGTTCCTCTGGAAACACATTGGCAAATTCGCGTACAACTGGCAGATCCTCGATCTTTCTTTCTCCTGACGTAGTATCAGTAATAAGTGCTAGAATAGCAGGATACCCCTTTCATAGATATTTCTGCGCTTGCATAGCTGAGATGATACCAACCATCGCACCACTGCGATGCCCTTGAACCGATAATGACTCTCCACCAGGGAGAGGAATACGCACAATCTTCTCCTTACACAGAATCTCAGCTTGGTGCTTAGACAGCCAATCCATACCAACCACTATATCAAAACTAACGAGGGTAACAGGAAGGAGATCAATATCAAACACTTGACCCACGAGATCTAGTTTACACCCAAAAAGGACATGCGAAGCTTCTATCGTTTTACCATCGGCTAATTCTACTACATGCTTAACCTCTAAAGGTGTTGGAGTTAACCCTAATCGCTGACTAAACTCTAGGGACACATAACTCCAATCGGCACCAGAATCAAATAAAACAGAAGCAATAAGATTGTTCACAGAAAACGTACCAGTCACGACATTGCCGTCGTTCCTAGCATCACCAGCACTGATCGTGAATACCCTTCCACGAATACCGTTTCCCCCATTGTTGCCGTGGTTGTTGTTCCCAGCATTGTTGTTGTTATTTTGGCGATTGTTGTCGTTGGCATTCTGATTCAGCTGAGGGCAATCCCGCTTGAAGTGGCCCTCATCCCCACACTGGAAACACCCCTTCTTAAAGCCCTGGTTCTGATGGGGTTGTTGCCTTTGTTGTCGCTGATATTGATGATTTTGCTGCTGCTGCTGCTGCTTTGGCTGCAGGGCTCTACAGTCTTTGGCCTCATGGCCCACCTTTTCACACCTACGGCATGCCCGGACACACTGCCCATAGTGATGATAGCCACACTTGTTGCACTGTGGCTTCTTCCCAACATAGGAGCCCTTATTCTGATTGCTGCCCTGGCCTTAGTTGACCGAGGACGACTGACTGAAACTGCGGTTGTTGCTGTTGTCAGCCCTTTTCTGTGATTGACTGGCACTGGTTGACTTGTCAGCGTCGTTCTATTTCCGCTTGTTATCACTAGCAGGCGTAGTAAATGTGGTTGCAGTAGTAGTAGTAGTAGTGGCAGTAACGCGCGGTGGTAGCGAACCACTCTCCTCCTCCTGATCGGTGATCTTGTGTGCCAAACGGACAATCTGAGGTAAGTTGTTGAGGTTCGCTGCAGTAATCAAACCCTTCACTCGTGGAGCTAATCCTTTGATGAACAGTTCTATTCTCCGGTGCGGAGGTCGGGACAAATTCGGGCACATGATAGCCAACTCATGAGACCGTTTCACGTGTGCCTCAATCTCGGATCCCACCATCTTCAGATCATAATACTCATTCTCCAGTTTCTGAATCTCATCACGAGGACAATACTCCTCCCTTATCAACTCCTTAAAATCATCCCAAGTAGTGGCATTTGCCACCTCGATGCCCAACATCTGAACCTCGGCATTCCACCATGTCAGGGCACCATCCTCGAGTGTGCCCGTAGCATACTTCACTCTGTCCCCAGCAGGACAGTTACACATTGCAAATACCGATTCTGCCTTCTCAAACCATCCCAGGAGTACTACAACCCCTTCAGTCCCACTGAAGGTCTGTGGCTTACAATCCATGAACATCTTGAACGTACAAGCAGGTGGATGATTTTGGTTTTGCACTTGCTGACCTAATGGACGAAAGAAAACACATTACAGGGGTAAGAGTCATGTACGCGACACAAGATTAAAGAGTGTTTGGCACATTTCGTACCAACTTGGTAGGCTGCCAAAGCCTCAGCCACACGTGTGTTGATTTAGTTCGTCAGCTCAACTTGGGTCATCGCGATGTGACCACGTCCACTCATGATTCTATATAAGGAGAGGGGACAAATTTAAGAGTCGATATGAGGTAAGAGTCAAGTATCACGTTGAAATCTACAAACTACCAAGTTTACACACAATAGGGCAGAACCCTTCTCACACTCGTTAAGCCTCACTAGGACTTACATGCACCTCACGTTATTATTATGTGTGCACCCATAATAATAAGGCAATTTGCATGCTCATCTCAGTGCCTCTTAACTTGCGCTAAAAGTTTCCCCCGTATTCAAGTAGCAAAACAGAAGGTATTACAGGATTACGAATCACAAGAGTCGAAGAGTAGTGTCACACTATCAAATCACCATAGTATCTATTTTATCGTTTCATACAAGCTGCAAGTGTGTGTGACTACTAAACAAGTAATGCATAAAGTAAACATAAGACGAACCTTGCAATCTGGAGCTGAGTGTCATGGTCGATTTTCGAAGTTGTTCGGTTATAGTATGGTTTTATTAAAACGTTTTAAAACCTAGTTCACTATACCCAGTGGCTCTAATACCAAACTGTCACACCCCCAAAATACCACATGCGGAAACACCGCGGGACGTGTGACGTACTAGGATCCAAGCCACCAATCACATTGAACTACGCGTAGAATTTAAATAAAACATTCGATTCATTTCAAAATATTAATCCAAGTCATAAGTTTAACCAAAGTAAATATTCATCGGAAGCATAATATAAATAGTAATTCAAATGTTTCAAAACATGTGTTCTTAATAAACAAGCGTGTATCCAAGAATCTCGACCCATGAACACTCCAGCACTCCCAGATAGCACGTCCATATCAAGATCCTAATGACCTGCAAGCATGCAGACAAGTGTGTCAGACGACGCTGGTGAGTTCAAAGTTTTGTTAACGCGTTTAGTTACCAGATATGTGTATAAAATAGTTCAACGATTTGTTTTGATGTTGTTATTAACTCGATTACCGCAAATGGCTACAAGATGTATTTGCCCAACCCCAATGCCTCTATCAAAGCATTGGTCAAGTGGTCAAGGTAATTAGTTCACGCCCGTCCTCCCCGGTACGGTGTGAGGGTGCCAAACCTAATAGCGCTATCAACTAATAACCTCGTTGCCTCCCTGGCAACTATCGGTAGATGTAAGGGGTCTTATATGATAGAAAATGAGTGTAATAACAGACATCCTAATAACCTGACATTCCTCCCCGGAACGTTACCCGATTTCCCTCCCAGGGATGCATGCTTGGAAAAAGAGCAGTGAACTCACCTTGGTTTGCTTAGTTTGATTAGTTACTTGTTAACACTTAGTTAATCGAAGCCTATGGTGTTCATGTACACGTAGTCAGTTTACATTCGCATGAATTGTTATCATATTGTGTGTTCAAACAACAATCACCAAATAACGCATAAACAGTTATTCAACTTCAACGAATCCGAAATTCACATGAATGATTTACAACAGTTCTCAACAGTTAAGTGTGTACTACTCATAACAGTCAAATTATGTTTTTCTCAGTCATAACTCACATTGTTACAAACAAGGATCAATCATATACTCTTTCATTATCATACTTGTTCCAACTACAGTCTGTTTGTGAGTCTCTGATCCTAATGGCGAAACCCCAGGGTGACGAATCATGGCTTTTCATCGAAGGTCCTTGTGACGAAACTCATAGGAGTTTCGTCCTGACCATAACAGTTACCAAGTTTTCTTAACAGTTTCATGTTTCTTCCAAACCCTAATGTTTACTGTTACTGTTTATCTAATCGGTTCATTGGTTTATCAAGCAAACACCACAATTGTTATGATAATAGTTACATCATATTCATCAATCAATCATTCAGTTCTCAATTACCAGTCAACACGCAACAAGTGCCTTAACAATTTGTATATACATATGATCATGATTATTACAACAGTCATTCAATCAACATCTGCTCATCATCTTAATCAAACGGTAATCATGAGAAAACACAAGACATCGAATCTGTAACATACATGTTCCAATCTATCGGCTTAAACGTTAAGATGTTAAATCCCTAATCAACACATCATATGATTATGGTTTCTAATACAAACCCTACATTCACATAAATCACAGACAACACATAACCATCATCAACAATGAGTTAAGCAGATCAAGTCGGGTAATCTAATTGTGTACTAACCTGTTGTAAGGTGAGATTGGAAATAGCTTCGAGGGGAAAGATGAATGATGATTGCCAGATGAATGATGATTGCCGTCAAGTGTAAAAATGAGTCTAGGGTTTCGCAACTTATGATTTACGCTCAATATAACGTATTGGGACTGGGCTTACTTGGGCCGAAGGCCCATCTCGGCGAAACATCCATGTTTCGTCGACCAGGTGATGGCGAAACCCCCTGTTTCGTCGAGTTCAGATTGGGGTTATTGCACTAAGGTTTCGTCGGGTATACTTGTGATTTGTGAACAGTTTAATAGTTTATAACAAGTTTGTAACAACTAACCAACTCATAATTTACACATACTAAATAATACACATATTCAAATAGTACACATACTCAAATAAATTTCAAAGACAGAGTTTGTAACAAGTAACGTGTCAAGGAAAGGTCTTGGAAACTCGGGTTGTCACACTTGTTATCCAGATCGTTTATCTAAAACTAGAAGTATGAAGGATTCTCTTTTCAAGCTATACTAACTACTCTGATATTCAATTATCCAGATCGTATATCTTAAACAAAAAGTATGAACTCTACCTTGAAGAATATATTATCATAGTTAACATCTTGTTTGTGGTAATGTTGCTCCTTCTACCAACACTTTAGTAACTCATGCGGCCTTGCTCCTGCTACTCTTCCTCCTATTTTTGTTGATGCTCCAGGGGGGATAAGGTTCAAAAGTTTCAACTATTCCAGTTGTTTCAATATAAAAAGTTTCAAAGCAACCTCAAAAAACAATTATAGAGTATTTAACATTTTCCCTAATTTGCAAGAAAGCTAGTGCAGAGAAATATTTTGTCATAAACAAAATCAGTGGGTGGTCTTTAGATGTACTCAGAATGCATGTGGTCATCTTTAGAGAACAAGGATGTGAGGAGCTAATCAATCCAAGAAAAATAAGTATTGATGATTGTAAAAAGTTACTTACACTTGATATAACTGGTTGCTAAGACAAGATAGCATAAGAAGTACAAGAAAGAATGAAAAAGATCATTAGAAGATATTAAAGAAGAAGTGGAGTCTATGAAGCCTACTTCAATGAAAATGGCAGCAAAACCTGAAGAAAACTAAGAAACAAGAAGAGAAAATCAAGCCTCATGAAATGACTAAACCTGAGAATGTTCTTGATGAAGAGTCAGAAGAACCTATAGTGAATCTCATGAGTAAATGAAGGAAAAAAATACAAGATTAGATGCTAAAAGTCTATAAGAGACATGTTTTAAAGTAGTAAAGAAGAAATTAGAAGCCTCGTCACTTGGAAACGTTGTTATTGCTAAAATAAAAGAAAGGTTGTTGTTGATGCTAAAGAATCTAAAGAGACGGGGCACTTAGTATATGTACAAAGAAAAGAGAAGAAACTAGAATAGTGAATGCTTTTTGTCCAAAATTTTAAAAAGAGTGATTAGACTAACGCAAAGGCAGGGAGTAGATTCAAACAAGAAACCTATAATTGGATGGAAGTATAGTGTTGAAACGGATTACTTTGAAGTTAAAAGGGATATACTTAACTTTTCAAAGATGAGGAAAGAGACTCTACATGTTTTAAGACAATTGTAGAAGGTTTAAGCAAAAGAGGTTCTACCAGAAAAACAGTCATAATACAAGGTAGAGGGAAAGACATAAGAGATGTTATCAGAAGGGTAGGCTCTTTAAATACTATAAAAGGAAAAATATCAAACCATTTATTGGATGGTACTATGGTAGAGAAACCAAAGAAGTTGTATTTTTAAGAGGTACTTATGAACCAATTAAAGTCTTTGTTGAGGATGAGTTTTAGAAACTAATCAAACCAGATTTACATGTGTTTTTGAGCATGAAACTTGAATTTTCTGAAGGTATTGAGGGTCCAGATTTTTTTCGTAGAAATATTGAAGTGTTTGTGCAACTGATTAGAGTTTTTGGTAGCATCAGTGTAGGGTTTGTTTGGAATATTTTGAGACTGATGTTTTACCGAAACAGAGCAGTTAGTTGATACTGAGGTGCCATAATACCGTTATGAAGATGCTAAAGTTGTTGTTCGTTATGAAATTGCTGAAGTTGTTGTTCCTATCACCGAAGACATTTTTTGTTATGATATCTTTATCTTTTGTAGATTGTATATTATATCTTTATCTTTTGTAGATTATATATGTTTCCTTATTTAATGTAACTAATTTAACGCATTAAGAGTTATAGTTGGTTAGTATTTGATTACAGATAAACGTTTGCTAAATACGGACGATAACAACATGGGCGACCGAAGGCAAGGCAAAGAACCGGAGACGCAAAAAGATGAAGGCAAGGTAAAATACTATATCACAAACCTTCCAGAGAGGTGCAGTGGTAATGATCTGGATGGTTTGTTGAAGGTGTATGGGGAAATATCAAAGATTTACATTGCAAGGAAGAGGGATAAAGTGGGGAGGAGATTTGGCTTCGTGACTTTTCAGAATATCAGATACAAAGAAGAATTGGAGAGATCAATGAAGAACCTATGGATGGGCTCTTACAAACTAAGGTCCAATATTGCAAGATTTACTGATGTCGAAGACCAGAAAAGAGATTCCAATAGGAGGGATTTCCCTATTTCAGCGGAAGATAAGAAGGATGATGGGGATCGTTTTTTTGCTCTAGAAACGAATACAAGCTCCTTTAAGAAAATGCTCACTGGTTTTAAAGATGATAGAAAGGAGGAGATGCTGGTTGTGATTCCGGATGCTATTAACGAATACAATGATCGTCATGGTAAGGCTCTTGTGGCTAGAGTGTTTGACATTGATAACCTTAAGAAGATAAGTGCGGTAGTTTGAGAGTTACATCCGTATGGGGGGTCATACAATTCTTGGGTGGGTTGTCAGTTCTTCTTTCCTTCAAGAACAGTACCGAGGCAGAAGAAGTCCGGAAAAAGGCGATAGCGAAGACTGGTTTTTTCCAATCGGTTGAAACATGGCAAGGGCAATCCTTTCCCTTCGAAAGGGTTGCATGGTTGAAAGTGCAAGGAATACCGTTAAATGTTCTTTGCAATGAAACCTTGGATTGGATAAGGGCAATATACGTAAAAGTTATTCATAAGGCCAAAGTTCAAAAAGATGATGGGGATTTCTCCCACGAGTATGTCAGTGTATTGGTTGGTGATGCTAGGCGGATTATGGATGAAGTGGTTTTACAATGAAGGCAAAGAAGATTCTAGGTTTGGGTTATGGACGAGATTGGTAATTGGATACCGGATTTCTTATTTAAAAAAAAACAGATTCAGTTGAAGATTCGGCAAATCAGAATGAGACCGGTGAGTCACCGAAGAAGGAGGTGGATTGTCACACCCCCAAAAATCCACCCGCGGAGTATCACCGCTTGGAGGCGTGACTGACCAGGATCAAGCCACCAATCATATTGAACATAGTAAGTATTAAATGTAAAGCAATCAAACCAATATGAAAGGTGTTCAAAACATATGTATAAATTCAACGTTTAGCGGAAGCATAAATAAACCCAATCATAAGTAGCAATTTCAAATGTTTAAATGTTGTTCATAACATCCACAAACTGTGCCCACAACGACCGTGCCTCCCGTGCAAGCTCCATAAGTACCTAAGGTCCTGCAAGGCATGTAACAGAGAGTCAACGACTAGTTGAGCGAGTTCACAGTTAATAGTTTAGTAATAACGTTTGTATTGTAGTTCGTATGTTCGTTTAGTAATCATGTGTCATATGTATCGTATCGCGGCCCTCTAGGCATGTTTGCGAAGTTAGTGGGGTTTTCCCATATATGCTAGACTAGGTATAGTAGTATCGCGGCCCTTCCTGGCATGTTTGCGAAGATTAAAGTATATAGTTCGCGGCCCTTCCTAGGCATGTGTGCGAAGATTGTCATAATATCGCGGCCAACACTTGGCGTGTGTGCGAAGATCAGTTCAATTAGTATAACCAGTCTAGTCAGTTCTTATCCATAATCCTTCCTCTCCTGGGAATCATATATCTAAGTTCCATAAACTGAACGAATAAATAATCCAACCCATTCCCATCCTGGGAATCCCATGCCTTGGCTGTGTGAACTCACCTTGGTTTGCTCGGTATGCTAAGTGTATGCTCGCAAGTAATCAATCACGTCCTAAAGTATGCACGTATGTGAAATCAGTTTGTGTTCAAGTTGTGCATGTATAAACATGTAGCACATCATCACAATCATATACAAGATGGTTACACCTAACAACAGTTAAATATTCCAGTTAACACTTAACAGAAATAACCCAAGTTACTGTGCAGATTACTGTTCGGCGAGACACACATAATGGCGAAACACACTTCCGGCGAAACACAAATTGACGAAACACATTCTGTTTCGTCGGGGCCTTGTTTGGCGAAACAGGATTCTAATTCGTCGCTTGCCCTTGGCGAAACACTTTCTGTTTCGCCAAGAGATCTGTTTCGTCAAGACAGATTCGAGGTGAAGTCAGTTACGTACACAGATACATGCAGAAACCCTAACAGCCGTCACTATCAAGTAGCAATCACCCAAAATTCATTTAGCATATATCATCATAACACAATCATCCAGAAATCATTGTCTAGCATGAACCCTAGTTTAAACGTATCTCAAAACCGACTATCATACAATATCACATTATCGAACCCTATCATTTAGCACCTTATCCAGAACCAAGTATTCAATCGTATCGAAATTCACATAAAACTATTTATATCCGACAACAACATTCCTATCGAAATCTATATCATCATCATTATAACAAGAACCCTAATATTTAACATGTATCAGTTGCAGACATACATCATCAAAGCAGAATCACATGACACATAAACACGTATACGGATGAACGATCAATCAAGACACATAAATCTACTAACCGAGATGATGGTTTGATCGCACAAGGGTTTCCGGTGGGTTCTAGGTTGCCGTCACAGTGAGAGAGCTCTAGGGTTTCGGTTGTTTTGATAGAAAGTGTAAAAGTGATGTTGTTTTATGTAAATATACTCAGAATAACGTTCTGGGCCCGTAATGGGCTTTCGGCGAAACTGGGCTCGGCGAAACAGCCTATTTCGTCGAGATGGGTTTGGCGAAACAGCCTTGTTTCGTCGAGTATGTTCATGGCAAAACACACTTGTGTTTCGTCGAGCAGTCTCATGTGCTAAATCAGTTTATGTGATTTCTAAACTAATACACTGTAATAACAACACAAAAAAATCAAGCAAACACCATGCATTTATCATATCACCACTATACAGTCAAAGTCAACGTGCATTTAATGCGAATAAAGAATGTCGGAAATTCGAGTTGTCACATTATCCCCAACTTGAAAGAAATTTCGTCCCGAAATTTAGCATGCGGTTACTGAGGAAAGCTAATGGTGTGACGTTGTTTACCTGTATTGTATCGCGGCTCCCCGAGCAGGTTTGCGAAGATTACTGGTTTTCCTGGGGTGTCACATTATCCCCCCGTTGATTTGGAATTTCGTCCCGAAATTCTGTATTGGTAGCTTCAGCCTCAGTAGTAGTTGCATTGGTTCCGAATAACTGGGGATATTTGAGTTCCATTTGATCTTCACGCTCCCAGGTGAACTCTGGGCCGCGGCGGGAGTTCCAACGAACTCGTACAAGAGGGATTCTCGTGTTCTTGAGGACCTTAATATCCCGGTCAGTGATTTCAACAGGTTCCTCGACGAAGTGCAACCGCTCGTCGATAGTGAGTTCCTTCAGGGGAACTATGTGGGTCTCATCTGACGTACACTTCTTCAGATTCGACACGTGAAAGACGTTGTGAACTGCACTGAGTTCAGCTGGTAAGTTCAGTCTGTAGGCCACTTTGCCTATTTTCTCTGTAACTTCGAAAGGTCCAACATATCGTGGATTTAGTTTGCCGCGTTTGCCAAAACGAACCACACCCTTCCAGGGCGAAACTTTGAGTAGCGCTCGATCCCCAACTTGGAATTCGAGTAGTTTCCTGTCTTTATCAGCGTATACTTTCTGACGGTCACGAGCTGCCGCCATGCGTTGTCGTATTTGTGCAATCTTTTCAGTAGTATCAACTACCATTTCTGGACCTGTGATTTGACTTTCTCCCACCTCTGCCCAACAGAGAGGTGACCGGCACTTACGCCCGTACAATGCCTCGAATGGTGCAGCTTTAATGCTCGTGTGGTAGCTGTTATTGTATGAGAATTCCACAAGTGGCAGATGTTTTTCCCAACCGTTTCCAAAATCAATTACGCACGCCCGAAGCATGTCTTCTAGAGTCTGGATAGTGCGCTCAGACTGCCCATCCGTCTGAGGATGATATGCCGTGCTCATGTCTAAACGAGAGCCAAAAGATTTATGCATTGCTTGCCACAGTTCTGAAGTAAAACGCGCGTCACGATCAGAGATGATGGAGGTTGGCACACCGTGCCTGGAGACCACTTCTTTCAAGTAGATGTCTGCTAGTGTAGAGAACTTGTCTGTTTCTTTGATGGCCAAGAAGTGAGCAGACTTTGTGAGTCGATCCACGATCACCCAAATAGTATCATTTCCGCGCTGAGATCTAGGTAAGCCAGTAACAAAATCCATGGAAATTTGCTCCCATTTCCATTGTGGTATCTCAGGTTGTTGGAGTGGTCCTGACGGTTTCTGATATTCTGCCTTGACTCTCGCACAAGTCAAGCATTTGCTAACGTATGTGGCTATGTGGGCCTTCATGCTAGGCCACCAGTATGTAGTCTTAATATCGTGGTACATTTTATCCGAACCAGGGTGTACCGAGTAGCGAGACTTGTGAGCTTCATCCATTACCAGCTCGCGTAAGTTTCCGTACAGTGGGACCCAAATGCGTCATGTGACGTAGTAAGCACCATCTTCCTTCTGTTCTAATCGTTGTCTTGAGCCGCGTAGGGCTTCAGTCCTGACATTTTCTGGTTTCAATGCTTCTATCTGAGCATCTCGTATCTGGGAAGGAAGGCTAGACTGTATGGTGAGTTGTAAAGCTCGCACGCGCTTAGGCGCGGTGTCTTTTCGACTGAGGGCGTCAGCCACAACATTGGCTTTGCCTGGGTGGTACCTGATTGAGCATTCGTAGTCGTTTAGCAGTTCGACCCATCGTCGCTGTCGCATATTCAATTCCTTCTGTTTGAATATATGTTCGAGGCTCCTGTGGTCAGTGTAGATAGCACATTTGGTACCGTACAAGTAGTGTCGCCATATCTTAAGTGCAAAGACGACCGCTCCCAGCTCTAGGTCGTGTGTCGTGTAATTCCGTTCGTGAATCTTAAGTTGGCGCGAAGCATAAGCAATGACTTTATCCCTTTGCATTAATACACATCCAAGACCTTGGATGGATGCGTCGCAGTAGACTACGAAATCATCCATGCCTTCAGGCAATGAGAGGATAGGTGCGCTACAGAGTCTATCCTTTAAGTGTTGAAACGTTGTTTCCTGTGCATTACCCCAACGGTAAACAACACCTTTCTGTGTCAGTAATGTAAGCGGCTGAGCAATCTTCGAGAAGTCTTTGATGAACCGTCTGTAGTAACCTGCCAAACCTAAGAATTGACGTATTTCTGTTGGTGTACGAGGCGCAGGCCAGTTCTTAATCGAATCTACCTTGGATGGATCTACATGAATCCTATCCTTGTTCACCACGTGGCCTAAAAAGTGGACTTCACGAAGCCAGAAGTCACATTTAGAAAACTTAGCGTATAGCTGTTCCGTTCGTAGAAGTTCCAGTATAAGTCGTAGGTGCTGCTCGTGTTCCTCCTGACTTTTCGAATAAATTAGGGTGTCGTCGATGAAAACAATGACGAACTTGTCGAGATAGGGTTTGCACACCCTGTTCATAAGATCCATAAATACGGCAGGCGCGTTCGTTAGCCCAAATGGCATGACCATAAACTCGTAGTGGCCGTAGCGAGTTCTAAATGCTGTTTTAGAGACGTCCTCGTCCCGGACTCTCAGCTGATGGTACCCTGACCTTAAGTCTATCTTGGAGTAGTAGCTCGACCCTTGCAGCTGGTCGAATAAATCATCTATGCGCGGAAGGGGATAACGATTCTTGATCGTCACCTTGTTGAGTTCCCGGTAGTCTATACACATCCTGAACGTACCGTCTTTCTTCTTTACGAATAACACTGGAGCTCCCCAGGGCGAAGAGCTAGGACGTATAAAACCCTTTTCCAAGAGTTCTTGTAGCTGCTTTGACAGTTCTTCCAATTCAGTTGGAGCTAAACGGTAAGGTGCTCGAGCTATAGGTGCTGCTCCTGGAGCGAGCTCGATCTGAAATTCGACTTGACGATGAGGCGGTAACCCAGGTAATTCCTCAGGAAACACTTGAGGAAAGTCACGTACTACAGGAATATCTTCAATCTTTTTCTCTTTCTTCGAGGTATCTGTAACGAGTGCTAATATAGCAGTGTGCCCCTTGCGTAAACACTTCTGAGCCTTCAAAAAGGAGATGATGCCACTCACGACACCACTCTTGTCGCCTTGAACTTCGAGAGGTTCCTTGCCCGAACGAGGAATACGAATAACCTTTTCTTTGCATAAAATCTCCGCTTGTTGTTGAGATAACCAATCCATACCAATGACGACGTCAAAGCTACCCAAGGTTATAGGAATGAGATCGATGGAGAAGGTCTGACCAGCGAGGATAAGATTACACCCTTTAACTATGTGTGTGGCCTCTAGACTTTTACCGTTAGCTAACTCTACAACATGTTTGGTGTTTAAGAGAGTTGGTGCACGTTTTAACATTTCACTAGCTTTTAGAGACATGTAACTTGTATCCGCACCAAAATCAAATAGTACAGTAACATAAAAGTCGTCAAGAAGAAACTTACCCATAACCACGTTGGGATCATTCCTGGCATCACCCTGACCGATCACAAACATACGGCCTCTAGCACCATTGTTGTTATTGTTCCCACCGTTGTTGTTGTTCCCGTTGCCCTGATTGTTGTTGTTGTTACTGTTCTGGTTCTGGTTTAACTGAGGGCAATCCCGCTTGTAATGACCTTCAACCCCACACTGGTAGCATCCCCTATTTCCATGCTGCTGCTGCTGTGGCTGGTTTCGTGGAGCAGGTGGTTGTTGTTGCTGGTTCTGATTCGCAGGTCATGAACTCCTGCAATCCTTAGCTTCGTGCCCGGTTTTAAGACATCTCTGACAGTAGGCCTTGCGACACTGACCACTGTGGTGTTTGTAGCACTTGTTACACAGTGGATGATTTCCCCGATATCCACCCTGCCTCTGCCCACCAGAAGCTTGCTGACTTGGGCTCTGATAATCGTTAGTCTTGCGTTGCTGAGCCTGAGGTTGAACTATAGCTGAACCTTTGCTGGAATCCCCATCCCATTTCCGCTTGTTGTCACTGGGAGTAGCAGGAGTGACCGGAGTAGTAGCGGTAGTAGTAGTGCTGATGCGTTCAGGCAACTTGTTCTGCTCCACCGCCTGATCCGTGAGACGGTGAGCCAGCTGTACAACCTGCTGATAAGTGGCGAGGTTTGCTGAAGTGACGTGACTCTGGATCTCTGGCACTAGACCCTTGAGGAACAGTTCGATTCGCTTGATTGGAGGGTCCACCATCGTAGGACACAATAGAGCAAGTTCATTAGATCTTTTGGTGTATGCCTCAATCTCTGACCCCTTCATCTTGAGATTGAAAAACTCGACCTCCAGCTTATGAATATCATCCCTACTGCAATATTCTTCTTTGATCATTTCCTTAAAGTTGTTCCATGGGGTAGCGTTAGCAGCAACCAACCCCAGCATTTGCACCTGAGCTTTCCACCATGTGAGAGCTAAACCCTCTAGGGTACCGGTGGCATACTTCACCCTGCGTGCCTCAGGGCATTCACACATCTCGAATACAGTTTCAATCTTTTCAAACCAGTGGAGGAGTCCGACTGCTCCCTCCGTGCCGCTGAAAGTACTGGGACGACAGTCCATGAACGTTTTGAAAGTGCAAACAGGTGGTTGACCTGTCGTGTGCGTAAGAATAAACAAGAATTTTAGCACAAGAGTTGGGTTAAGAATGTAGGATCTAAGGACCCTAGTGTGAGTTTCAACTGCAGGGTATACCTCCTGCTTGTGCGGCTGCAACTGCCGCAGTAACTTGTTCAGCGATGAGAGCCGTCAATTGGGCTTGTGTCATGTTGATACGTCCAGACATGATCTTCATAGTAAAGATAGCATAAGTCAGAGAGGATCGCGAATCGTGCGATGACAGAAGAGTGTGAGCATATAAGCGTTCTCAGGCAGTAACGAATAGTAATCAATGTAATCTAAGCATACCACGAGCAAAGTTCTATGTAATTCTAGCAAGTAGGCAATAAACATAAACCTTATTACCTAGGATGTTGAGTCTTGCACGTGGAGCGAGGTGTCGTTGTGGATCGTTGAGCACTGTACTGGTTATAGTCTGGTTTCAATAAAAACGTTTTTCCCTTATTAAAACCGAGTTCTCTATAACCAATGGCTCTGATACCAATCTGTCACACCCCCAAAAATCCACCCGCGGAGTATCACCGCTTGGAGGCGTGACTGACCAGGATCAAGCCACCAATCATATTGAACATAGTAAGTATTAAATGTAAAGCAATCAAACCAATATGAAAGGTGTTCAAAACATATGTATAAATTCAACGTTTAGCGGAAGCATAAATAAACCCAATCATAAGTAGCAATTTCAAATGTTTAAATGTTGTTCATAACATCCACAAACTGTGCCCACAACGACCGTGCCTCCCGTGCAAGCTCCATAAGTACCTAAGGTCCTGCAAGGCATGTAACAGAGAGTCAACGACTAGTTGAGCGAGTTCACAGTTAATAGTTTAGTAATAACGTTTGTATTATAGTTCGTATGTTCGTTTAGTAATCATGTGTCATATGTATCGTATCGCGGCCCTCTAGGCATGTTTGCGAAGTTAGTGGGGTTTTCCCATATATGCTAGACTAGGTATAGTAGTATCGCGGCCCTTCCTGGCATGTTTGCGAAGATTAAAGTATATAGTTCGCGGCCCTTCCTAGGCATGTGTGCGAAGATTGTCATAATATCGCGGCCAACACTTGGCGTGTGTGCGAAGATCAGTTCAATTAGTATAACCAGTCTAGTCAGTTCTTATCCATAATCCTTCCTCTCCCGGGAATCATATATCTAAGTTCCATAAACTGAACGAATAAATAATCCAACCCATTCCCATCCTGGGAATCCCATGCCTTGGCTGTGTGAACTCACCTTGGTTTGCTCGGTATGCTAAGTGTATGCTCGCAAGTAATCAATCACGTCCTAAAGTATGCACGTATGTGAAATCAGTTTGTGTTCAAGTTGTGCATGTATAAACATGTAGCACGTCATCACAATCATATACAAGATGGTTACACCTAACAGCAGTTAAATATTCCAGTTAACACTTAACAGAAATAACCCAAGTTACTGTGCAGATTACTGTTCGGCGAGACACACATAATGGCGAAACACACTTCCGGCGAAACACAAATTGACGAAACACATTCTGTTTCGTCGGGGCCTTGTTTGGCGAAACAGGATTCTAATTCGTCGCTTGCCCTTGGCGAAACACTTTCTGTTTCGCCAAGAGATCTGTTTCGTCAAGACAGATTCGAGGTGAAGTCAGTTACGTACATAGATACATGCAGAAACCCTAACAGCCGTCACTATCAAGTAGCAATCACCCAGAATTCATTTAGCATATATCATCATAACATAATCATCCAGAAATCATTGTCTAGCATGAACCCTAGTTTAAACGTATCTCAAAACCGACTATCATACAATATCACATTATCGAACCCTATCATTTAGCACCTTATCCAGAACCAAGTATTCAATCGTATCGAAATTCACATAAAACTATTTATATCCGACAACAACATTCCTATCGAAATCTATATCATCATCATTATAACAAGAACCCTAATATTTAACATGTATCAGTTTCAGACATACATCATCAAAGCAGAATCACATGACACATAAACACGTATACGGATGAACGATCAATCAAGACACATAAATCTACTAACCGAGATGATGGTTTGATCGCACAAGGGTTTCCGGTGGGTTCTAGTTTGCCGTCACAGTGAGAGAGCTCTAGGGTTTCGGTTGTTTTGATAGAAAGTGTAAAAGTGATGTTGTTTTACGTAAATATACTCAGAATAACGTTCTGGGCCCGTAATGGGCTTTCGGCGAAACTGGGCTCGGCGAAACAGCCTATTTCGTCGAGATGGGTTTGGCGAAACAGCCTTGTTTCGTCGAGTATGTTCATGGCAAAACACACTTGTGTTTCGTCGAGCAGTCTCATGTGCTAAATCAGTTTATGTGATTTCTAAACTAATACACTATAATAACAACACAAAAAAATCAAGCAAACACCATGCATTTATCATATCACCACTATACAGTCAAAGTCAACGTGCATTTAATGCGAATAAAGAATGTCGGAAATTCGAGTTGTCACATGGATCCGAAAGTTAATGCTACTAATTATGGAAAAACGGTTTCTTCAGAAACTGAAAAGGAATGTTCGGATTCTATGGGAAATAATAAAGGTCCTCAATTATGTCACAATAATGTTAAGTTGACTTCCAATTTGAGGAAATGCTGAAAAGTCATGAAGGTTTTTTTGAAAATAATTCTAAGGCATTTATAGATAACACTTTTGTGGATGAGGTGGGGTATACTTCTAGAAGAGATGTTAAAAAGTGGAAAAAGAAAGCTACAACTAAAGCCCACCCCAAAATGCTCTCCAAAGATGAAAGGCCCAATCCTTTAAAAAGGCCCAGGTTGGATTTTGATCCTAATGGGCTGGATCCTTTTGGCTTGGATGTGATCTTGGGTATTAAAAAGCCCATGGAGAAACCTGCAGCTAAAGACGACCATTCCAAATATGAAGTTCTGGCCAAAAATAACACTGATAGGTCAGAGGATGATAAACAGCTTGACCTTAATTCTCAACCGGAAACGAGTGATGATTTAGGATCGAATATGGAGGAGATTACAATTGATAATATGGAGGAGATTACAGCAGACAAGATGGAGGATAAGGTTGACAAAGAAGTGGTAGAAACCGTCGACATGGGCTTCAAGCTGGGAGCACAGATGGGTAATTTCCAGAATCTGGTTCGTCAAACTATCATGGAAGAAGGCATACAGATATGCATCAAATGAATTTCTTGTCTTTAAATGTTAAAGGGTTGGGGGCGGATGGGAAGGTTGGCCGGATTAAAGGTCTAAAAGTTAGGAATGAAGTTTCTTTTGTGGCTTTACGAGAAACTCAATCAACTCAGGTTTGTTCATTTAGTTAGTTTGGGGCGATTTTGGGGTAATGATGAGTTTGAGTCCGATATAGTGGATGCAGCAGGTCGATCGGGAGGATTGGTTAACATACGGAATCCTAAGGTTTTTAAAAAGAGAACGACTATTCTTAATCAAAACTTCATGTTTACTGCTGGTAATTTGATTGAGGATGGTTCTTCTTTCAATGTTATGAATATATACGTCCCACAAGATGTTGTTCAAAAAAGGAGATTGTGGGAACAGGTCAAAGAGGTTATTCAAGGGCATTTGGGTTTTTGGATTTTGTTGGGTGATTTTAATGCTTTCAGATTTCCAGAAGAAAGGAGAAACTATAAATTTAATCGTGTTAGTGCGCTTGATTTCAACAATTTTATTGAAGATATAAGTCTAAAGGAATATCATATGAGGGGGAATAAATTCACTTTCATGGTTGGTAATGAAAACGGGTATAAATTTAGTAAGATAGATAGGGTGTTAGTTTGTCAAAGTTTTTTCAATAGGTGGCCTCAAGCTTGTTTGCGAGCTCTTCCTAGAGAAAGATCGGATCATTGTCCGCTGTTGCTCTCGTTGGTGAATTCTAATTATGGGCTAAACCTTTTAGATGGTTTAACTCATGGTTGGAAAGGGATGGTGTGAAAATTTTATTATAGAAGTGTTGGACGGTGAACATTATGAAGACTCTTCGAAAAGTATTATAGCAAATAAATTTAAGAGAGTTAGGGAGGCGATCAGAAAATGGTGGGTGGATGTGGTTAATGTAGAAGGGGCCGATTTAAATAATGTGCAAGGCGAGATAGAGAGATTGGAAATGGTTATGGAAGTTAAACATTTAGATGAGTCGGATCTTTGGGTTTATGAAGAATGTAAAAAGGGGGTTAGTTTTATTGAGCACTTAAAAAATTTAGATCTCAAACAGAAATCTAGGGTGAAGTGGGCGACTCATGGTGACGAGAATTTGGCTTTTTTCCATAGTGTGGTGAATGGGAGGAAAGCTAAGAATAACATACCGGGTTTGTTGATAGATGGTAAATGGATTTCTAAACCGGCTTCGGTAAAAAGAGAGGTGTTCAAACATTATAGGAACTTGTTCTCTTCGAAAGTTTCTTGTAGACCTCTTCTTCTTTGTGATAATGTAAGGCGGCTTCTAGAAAGTTGTCTAGCTGACTTGGTGGCTGGCTTCACTAAAGAGGAAATTAAAAGGGTTGTGTTTGATTGTGGCGGTGATAGAGCTCCCGGGCCCGACAGTTTTAATTTTAAATTCTTGAAGAATTTTTAGGCTTTTTTTGAAGATGATTTCTTTAATTTAATGAACGATTTTTATGACAAGGGAGTGATAAATCGGGGGTATGGTTCGGCTTTTATTACCCTTATTCCAAAGATTAAAAATCCGGTTGGGTTAAAAGACTATCGGCCTATAACTTTTTTTGATATCTTGGTTAAAGAAGAAACGGGAGAAAGTGTTTATGTTCAAGATAGATTTTGAGAAGGCATATGATAATGTGGATTGGAGTTTTTTGCTACCTATTTTGAATCAGATGGGGTTTCCGAATCAGTGGTGTCTTTGGATTGAAAGGATTTTAAAATCGGCTAGATCATCTGTTTTAGTGAATAGTGCTCCCACGTACGAATTCCAATACGAGAAAGGTTTAAGGCAAGGTGATCATATTTCTCCTTTTCTTTTTCTCATTGTTATGGAAGCTTTTACTTGTATTGTTAATAAAGCGACGGAGCAGGGAGAGTTTGAAAGTGTTAAAATTGGTAGTAATGGGCCGGCTATTTCTCGTTTGCTATATGCCGATGATGCCTTATTAGTGGGTAAATGATCCATCTTGAACTTTCAAAAGATGTTAAGGATTATTAGAGTGTGTCATATTTGTTTCAGATTAAAACTCAATTTTCACAAATCGAACATTTATGGGATTGGTATTACAGGAGACGAGTTGAAGTATATGGCCGACTCGAGTGGTTGCAAACCTGGGTATTTTCCTTTTGATTATCTTGGTATCAAGGTGGGTGCTAATATGAATCGGATACGACATTAGAACCCGGTCATTGATAAATGTAAATCCCGGCTCACATCTTGGAAGGCTAAAACCCTTTCCATTGGAGATCGTCTTACCCTTATCAAGTCGGTCTTAGTTAGTTTGCCGATTTATTACTTTTCTATTTATAAAGCTCCAGTCAAGGTTACTGAAGCGATTGAATCCATTATGAAACTATTCTTGTGGGCGGGAGATGGTGATATCAAAAAAGTTTATTTGGTCTCTTGGGATATTGTTACAACCCCGAAGAAGGATGGAGGATTAAGTGTTTCTAAGTTGAATGATGTTAATGTGGCTCTTTTAGTTAAATGGTGTGGGGATATAAGATAGAGACGCATAGTATGTGGCGTAAAGTAGTTGAAGAATGTCACAGTAACAAGCGTAATTGGGAGCTCCTTCCTGTTAATCAACACATGTTGGGCTGCTGGAAATCGATTGCTAATTTTCTGAACAAGCTTCTAATTCAAAATCGGAAGCTTATTTATTGTTTCAGAGGCATTGTTGGAGATGGGAGTGATATTTGGTTTTGGTTGGATAAATGGTGTGGGGATGAAACGCTTAAGGAGTCTTATCCTAACTTGTTTCGCCTCATTAAAGATAAAACGACCAATATTGCAGATACGTGGGAAGGGAGTGTTAATGGGGTGATTTTGTTTGCAAATGGAAGCGGCAACCTTCTGCAGCGGACGAGTTCAATGATTTACACAGTTTACGGTCTAGGTTATCTTTTGTTCACTATTCTGATGTTGCGGATAAATGGAGATGGGAAGGTAATGTTCAAGGAGAGTACACAGTTGCCAATTTTAAAAGTTTTATTGTCAAAGGTAGAGATCAGCGCCGTGAACATTATATGCAGTGGATTTCTTGGGTTCCTTTAAAGGTTAAAGATTTTGGAGGGCCGAGATGGATCGTCTTCTTACTCGAATAGCCTTGCTTCGGCGAAGAATTAACATATCCGACACTTCCTGTGTGCTATGTGATTTTGATGCTGAGTCCTCTTTACACGTTTTCATGGGCTGTGGTTTTACCTTCGGTGTTTGGGCTGCTATCGGATCGTGGTGCAAAATCGGCCCTATTTACGCTTTTGACATTAACGACTTGCTGCAAATTGCGAATGAGAGGAGAAATGGTTGGGCCAAGAAACTTATTGATGGGATTATTATGGTTACGCTTTGGGCAATTTAGAACACTAGAAATGAAAAGACGTTTAGAAATAAAGAGGTGAAAGTGGGTGAGGTAGTGGCTAAGGTTAAGTCTTTATCTTTTCTTTGGCTTAGGACTCGTTCCAGATTTAAGAAATTAATCTGGAAAGATTGGGCCTCGTATCCTTTGTATATGTTGTAGTTGGGTGTGCGTCGGTCCTTGCTATTAGGGCCTCTCGCGTTTTTTTTTAATGAAGTTCACTTAAAAAAAGAGTTGTAGTTGGTTTAATTGATTTATTCAATCGAATCTTTCGGAGAGTTAGTTAGCTATTAATCTTATAAATAGCAATTCATTTCATTTAGTTTATATGCTTGACAAACAATATTGAAGTTATGGGTATGGTTGACATGGAGCTTTTAGAAGCTTTTAGGAGCTTTTAGCTTTAAACTTTTAAGAAAAAGCTCCTACTCAATAAACAGCCTTATTTGATTGAAGAGCTTGAAGCTTTTAGTTTAGGAGCTTGAAGCTTTTGGTTGAACGCTCCTACTAGTAGTGTTTAGAAGGAGCTACAAGCTTTTCGGGAAAACATAACTATTTCAAACTTTTTGAATTTTTAGTTATATCTATTTTTGGTCATTTTATACATTTTAGTAAAAGCTCCAACTACTTTTACCAAACATACTCTATATAAGAAATTTAACTTTGATATTATTGTGTTCATCTTTATTTATCATTGTTGTGTTGATATTTGTTATTAGAGTAATTCGAGTACTCTAATAATAAAGAACCATGTTCTTATTAGGAATGGCAATGGACCGGGTTTGGGCCGGATATTGGTAATCCCAGGCCCATACCCGGTTGAAATTCTTTGTCCCATATCCGGCCCGTTACTCGTCAGTATTTGTCGGGTAATTACCCGTCGGGTATCGGGCATACTCGCAGGCAACATTGTAGAAGGCGCTAGGCGCTAGTCGGGCGGTGAGGTACAGCCTAGGGATTAATCGGAATGGGATTTTTATATGTATTTTTTCAAAATTATACATATATACCCAATAATATAAAAATAATACTTTAAAATTCACATAAATACTTCAAGTTTCAGATAGTATGGTTCGATTTTGACCGATTTTGACCAATTTTGACCGCCTAGAACCGCCTAGGACCGATTTTGATCGATTTTGACCGACTGATATTGTCCGATTAATCCGATTTTTGACCGCCTAGGACCGATTTTGACCGATTTTTGACCATGACCGATTAATTGACCGCCTAGCTCAAAATTAGGCAGTAGATGACCGCCTAGCGCCTAGGCCGATTTTTCCAACCATGCTCGCAGGTATCGGGTATACCCGTTAATTTCATATATACCTGTTGGGAAAAATTTGCAATTTTTACTTTGATGTTTATATATGAGTTAAATGCCCGGATATACCCTGTGTTTTGGTTTTTTTCACCTTTAGTCCATAACTTTCTAAAATTACCTCTATAATCCCCAACTTTTCAGTTTTCGTTCCCGGATAGTCCTTGGCGTGGATGAAGGTTAGTTTTATCAGTTAAATTGGTGTAAAATGACTATAATGTCCTTAAATAAAATAAAATAACACTTATCACCCCACCCCCACCCCAAGCTAAACTGGGGCCACCACGTTCCTCCTTCAGCTGCGACCGCCATCCCGATGAAAACTTCACCGGATTCTGCCCTAAATGCCTTTGTGAACGCCTCACCACTCTAGATCAAGAGACAACAAAACAAACACTATGCTATCCCTACAACACCACCCAAACAACAACACACATACACAAAGACATACATACAAAGATTAGATTAGAACAAGACAAGACAAGGTGTTTTCCATATTCTGTGTCCAATCAAAAGCAAAAACCATTTTACACTAAAATCCAATCTCAGTGCTTACACAGACTTTTAAAGAATCCCACAGAACAGAAGCACCAGTGTTAAGAATCTTGAGAGGCCTTTTAGTTTTGAAGGCCTAGTTGTTGTAAAAAGATTTGAAAGATGAAGGGGTGCTTTCAAGTTGAAATCCTTTTGGTTTGGTTGGGTGAATCATTTGATGACGACGGTGAGTTACCGGTCACCACCACTTCTTGTCTTCTACAACAACCTCCAGTCACCACAAAATAGTTGGCTCAGCGGTTTGTTCTTTCCGGCAAGGGGGCAAGTTGGTGGTGTTTTCCGGTTTGGTGAGGTGGTGGTGGCGGTCTGATGAAGGGGGTGGTGATGGCGGTCTGATGACACGGGGGTGGTGGCGGTCTGATGACGGTGGTTGTGGTAATGGTTTGGTGATTATGGTCAGAGAAAAATAAAAGGGGAGAGAGGGTGAGAGGGTGAGGGTAGGTTGGTGAGTAAAGGGTGGCCTAACATGTATTTTTTTCTTTATATGTTATTTTTTTAATAAAGGGCATTTTAGTAATTTCACAGTCACTTAACTAAGAAAACTAACTCTCATCTACGTCAGGGACTATCCGAGAACGAATTTCTCAAAGTTGAGGACTATAGCTGTAATTTTGAAAATGTAGGGACTAAAGGTGAAATCGAAGCAAACCACAGGGACTATTCGAGCACTTTTCTCTTTAAATAATTTACTATTTTAATGACTATAACAAATGAAAATTGATTAATATAACTTACATGTCATATTCAAATATACATGCTCAAAAATAAATTATTTGTTCTCTAAGCACCTGCCAAATCATATCCACATACGACTATAGAGAATGTAATAAGTACATGTACAAAGTTTATATATATGGAAATATATAATAACTTTCGGGTATTATTCGGGTAAATGGGTCGGGTATCGGGAGGGTATCACTAAATCCCATACCCGTACCCGTACCCGATTTTTTTTAAGCCCGTACCCGGTCCATACCCATTGGGCTTCGGGTATACCCGGCCCGTATGTTTCGGGTTTCAGATATACCCGTCGGGCTTGGGCTTTTTTGCCATCCCTAGTTCTTATATCATGACATCTATCATGGACAATCAAAAACGTCCTTACTATCAGCTATCTTTTTTAACTACCTAAGAAATTAATATTTGAAGATTTTGTTTATATTTTAGTGTGTTCCTTGGGCTCATCAAAATTTTGGTATCCTCATACAATATATTCACTTGCTGTGTTAGTAACGTAATAAATAATATACTTTCTTTTACGATGTGTTTCGGTTGAGGGTTTGTACTAAGGGCGTTCACAACTAAACCCCATCTTCTTTGATATAATTTAATCAAAATACACATTTACTCAAAGAAATTGATTACTTTAAAAATAACCTCACACCCAATTCCACATATATATTCATAATCAATTAAATTATACCTTTCTCCACTCATAAATCATATTAATATAGGATGATGGATGAAAATGAACCCCAAATATTGGGGCTTACTTGGTTTCTCATATAATTTTGGGGGATAGGGTTTAAGGATGGGAGCTCCAATGTAGAAATAAAATCGCACGAAATCTTAACTTATCTCATAATTTTGGTATACGGAGCATGATCTAGTGCGAGTGCTTTAAGGGTGAAGGGGCACCCTTAGACCAGACGGTATGGGGCTCGTCCCCAGGTCCGTCCTCTTACCGCCGCCCACTTGCCGCCACCCCCTTGCTCCGTCGTCCGCCCAGAGCCGCTCAAGCCGGGCCTCACCCCCTCACACACACCTATATATACATACATATATATAAAGGGGTTCACCCCCATCCCCTTTGTCCATTCCCTTTAGACCCATCCTCATACCCGCTTACGTGGCGGCCCATCCTTAGAGGACTTGTCTCCTCCATACCTTCCAGTCTTAATGAACCAAAACTCAATCCAACACACCAACGAATAATCAAATGCCACATAATTTCAACCAAAACTATCAAAATTGTTCCAAAATCAATTGTGACGGTGTGCATCTCGTTAAGGCCACAGTAAACCAGATTTCAATTTTCTAGGCAACTTGTTGCCTTCTTCTTACAAGATTCTCGGGTTCACAATCCAATTTTTTTTAATCCAAAATCCCATCCAAGATCATTTGTTGTGTTCCATTTGGTACCGAATAAACCAAATCTAATTCAAAGAATATCCCTTCACCATAAAGGACTAGAGATAAAAGTGAATATTGATGTTTGTTTAAATAGTGAGAGTTTGTAAAAAAATTGTAACAACTTGTATCCTATTTGGATCAATATAACAACTTGTGATATTATTTCTTATCATTGTTATTGTATTTATAAACCCATTTAACTACATAGGATAAAAAATTCATTTTGCCTAAGTAGAATATTCATTTTTAAAATCAATGGTTAAGATGAAAATCTATACTTTCTATAAAAGGAGAAATCCCAATGACATAAGAAAAGCTGATGTGTCAGCAGGAGAGGCTGCCCAACAATGTTTTTCGTATGTCATTATTACATCATAAAGCCTAATATATAAATCACTTTAAAATTCGGTCTAAACCTCTGTCAGGGTAAACATCTGCTCATTTATATGTGACTTTATTTTAATACCTAGCAGCAGTTGTTGTTATCTTCCGTAATGCTTTTAGATCAGCAGATGTTTAAAGCTAATTACCGGGAAATTCAAATTCAAAAATGAATGGGAATAAGTAAATGAATTAATGCATGTCACTCAGAAACTCCTGTCAATCATCCTTCTTATATAAGGTTTTTCTTCTCATTTCCCTCTTCATATTTCATCACGCTTTCATCTTCTCTGATTTAGAAATTTGAAATTTAATCACAATCCAAATTCCGAATTAGAAGCATGTCAATATCAGTTGACATTAACAATCTTAGTTTTGTTAACGATTTGAATCCTGGGAAAGATATGTGGAACATGAAAGCTAGAATTATTCGAAAATGGAATCAGGGTTACAAGATGGATCTCATCTTCATTGATGAAAAGGTAATTTGTATCTCTGCTTTTCCGTTTTATTAGAGAATGTAGTGGTGTATGCTAAGAAGATACTTTCTTTAAATGTTCTTCAGGGTGGTAAGATTCAAGCAGGTATTAAGAGTCATCTGATACATGTTTTTGATGGACAGCTTCAAGTAGATGCTGTTGTGATTCTGTCGAAATTTGGTGTTGGTGAGAATAAAGATTTATATAAAGTAGTAGTGCAGCCTTATAAAATCAACTTTTATAGATGCACAACTGTTACTCCTGTGAAAGATTGGCAAGGTGTTGAGTATGGTTTCAACTTCAGAGCTTATGAAGATATTCTTCAAGGAGAGGCGTTAAACGCTTTGAGTGTTGGTAGTGTATATTTTTGTAATCATGTCTTGCTTGTATAATATTAGAGAGTTTTACTTATATTCTTGTATAATGTGATCATATAGATGTTGTTGGATCTGTGATTTGTTGTGGAGATCTTGAAATCTTTGATCGACCTCCAAAGGAGACTAAGAAGATGAATTTCGATATTGAATACTTGGAGTAAGTTGTTGTTTACATGTGCAGTCATATACTGATCATTGTTATTATTTAATGATGTTAATAAATAAGCTGAAGAATGTTGGTATTTAATGTGGGATCATGGTAATGGTAATAAATGAGATCTATAGTGTTTGTATGTAATGCTGAATCATGGTAATAAATGAGGTCTACAGTTTATTCTTAGTGAATATGGTAGTTAATTTATGGCTCATTTGCTACTTTAATAAATGTCATATTTTTCCTTTGATTTTCTGTTTTTATTCATTCAATGTTGTTTTGATATTAGAGATTTGTAAAGAAATTGTCATAAATTAGTCTTTGGTATATCGTCATATGAATATTCTTTTCATGTAGGGGTAAGGTTTTGCGGTGTACTGTGTTGAATGATTATGCTCTGCAGATTAAGGACTTCATTTCTAAAATCCCACCTCATGAGCATGTGATGGCTGTTATACAGCATGGAAAGTGTAAGGAATGGAAATGTATTTTTGTTACTTTCTGCAAATCATAACTATACTATTTATTCCTGGCAATATAAAGACAAGTATACATTAAATATCTATATACTTTTCCATGTAGGTGAATATACTGTTCAAAGTGATAAGTTTGCAACATGAATTTTTCTGAATGAAGAACTTGATGAACTTAATGAGCTAAGGAGGAGGTAATTTGTCAATGTAATTTCTATTGTATATAGATGTTCAAGTCAATACTTGGTTTCATGTTATTTGTATACTAATTCTAATCATTTGTGGTATTCAAAAGGCTTATACTGAAGTTTGGACAAGGGAGTGGTTCTACTTCTCAAACAATACTATCGTCTCAAAGTGTTTTTCCATTGCATAAAGAATTTGTAACTGATGGTGTGAAGAAACATGTTGATGAGATTAGTGAGATGGAAAAGGTTTCACATCTTTTTATATAGTTTGGTTATTTGTTTGGTTTGTCACCTGCATGTTTTTACAGGAAGTGTCTTGTGTTTTTACAGGAAATGTCTTGTGTTGTGTTGTGTTGTGTTGTGTTGTGTTGTGTTGTGTTGTGTTGTGTTGTGTTGTGTTGTGTTGTGTTGTGGTTGCGACAATTAAGATTGTGCAAGAAGAGTATGGTTGGTTTTATGCTGCCTGTCGTAAGTGTTTCAAGAAGGTGATGGGTAAAAGTGAATACTTGCAGAATGTTGAAAATGTTTCAGATGATATTGTTCGATTGCCTGCGACTTCTTTGGTTTGTCCCAAATGTCATAGTGAATGTACATCAATCACCACAAAGTAAGCAATGATGATTATTTAGCGTTATATTTATAAAAGTAACATTCTAAGACTGATATTTGAATATAGTTTTGCAGTTTTCTTAGTTAGTTGTGTATATTTCAGGTTCAAGGTGCAAGTGCGTGTGAAGGATGAGAGTTGTAGTGTTTCTTTTGTTATGTTTGATAGAGATGTTCAGAAGCTTCTTGGATTAGCGGCGAGTGACATAAGAGAGAGGCAGGTTAAGGCCAATGATATTGGATTCCCTCATGAGATATTTCGATTGGTTGATAAGAAGGCTGCTTTTAAGATTGAAGTTTCAGAGTTCAATCTTAAAAATGATTATCGTGTTTATACTGTGCAAAAAAACATGTGATGATCCAGTAATAATTGCTGAGTTGGTTGGTGGAGATGGTAATGGTGATGAAAATACTGATGAGGTAGCATGTCACACCCCCAAAATCCCACATGCGGAATCCCCCGCTAGGCGTGTGATGTATCAGGATCTAGCCACCAATCACATTGAACTCATAACAAGATTTCAAATAAAAACTTTCATTTACGAAAATAAAGTGTTACAAAACATTAAATGTAATTCATCATGTTCAGCAGAAGCATAAATCAATAGTTTTGTTTTTCATAATCCAAGTGTGTGTAAGCCATTAGATTTGTCTCTTGATTCCATGTATCTCGACCCATGACCACTCCAGCATCCCAGACAGCAAGTTCCAACGACATGTACCTATAGGCCTGCAAGCATGCAGAAAAGTGTATAGCATAAATCAATAGTTTTGTTTTTCATAATCCAAGTGTGTGTAAGCCATTAGATTTGTTTCTTGATTCCATGTATCTCGACCCATGACCACTCCAGCATCCCAGACAGCAAGTTCCAACGACATGTACCTATAGGCCTGCAAGCATGCAGAAAAGTGTATCAGACAACGCTGGTGAGTTCACAGTTTGTTTAACTGTTTGTTAACAAGTATTTATTTATGTTATTTCTAGACATTAAATAACTCCTAAGTTCTCAAGTAACACCCAAGCGTAGCAATACTTTAGCCAATCAGATATCGTGCACATGGTACAATGTAAAATGAATTGTGAAAACAAGATTGTGAAACAAGTGATGCGTAGAGGAAAGAACTTGAGATTTCGGGTTGTCACATCATCCCCAACTTGAAAGAAATTCCGTTCCGAAATTTGATAAGTAACCCAAAGTAGCAAGGTGTTAGATCAGGATGACTGTGGATTTTCCTCGGGTACCACATAGCATATAAAACTACTCTTTCAATCTATTTATTTTTCTTTTGAGTTTTAAACACTGGATTTTGCACTTTTTTATATGGTATCATATATTATGATCCTTTAGGTTACTCAAGAGGTAGCTGACATTAAAGATGTTAACCTTTCAGAATCTTCCCAGGTGTCTGCTGAACGAACTTCAAAGGTGAGTATTTATTTTTAAAGTATGTTTAGTATGTTTAAAAATAGTTCATTATTTTATTAAATGAGATCAATAGTTGTTTTGTGATCTGTTGCAAGGATGATGTCTCTGTTACGGCCGACTCTTTAGCCGTTGAAGTTGAAAAGGATTCTGGATCAAGTCCCAATGGAAAGCGGATGACTCAAGATGCTGATGTTGTCAACGTTGGTGAGCTATCCACTAATGTGAGAAGAACCCGGAAGAAGCAGACTAAGCTTAACAATTAGATGCTTATGAAAAAACAATTCTTATGAGAGATAAGTAGAAACCACTTATTTTTGAAGAATCCTTGTGGTTTTTATTTATGTCTGTTAACTGTTGTTTTAACAAAGTGTGGTTAAAAGTTTGGTTTGTAAGGGCTACAATGATGAATATGGTATGTAATGTCTACGGTTTGAATATCAAGTAAGGTTAACCTTTTGTTTGTTATATAATATTGTTATTATACATTATATACATTTTTGGTGATATTGATGGACTGGAAAAGTAGTAGGGTTGTATATTATTGTTAGATTGATAAATGAATATTTAATCAATTGGTTAGTCGGAAAACTGTTGGGGTCTGAGATACATTAACATCTGTTAGAGGCTAAGCACTGTTATAGCGTGCTAACATCTGTTAACCCCTAAGCACTGTTAAAGATCTGTTAAAGGCTAATCACTGTTATAGCGTGCTTCAACAGACCTTATGAGCTGTTGATCATCATATGTTAAAGATCTTATATTATAGATCTTCTGTTGAATTGTGTAATATCTGTTGGTGCACAGCAGAACTTAGGTTCATCATACATTTTGCTTCATCAGCAGAGGTTCTCTTTAGTCGACCTTTGCTTCAGCAGTCTTTGTCTTAACAGGCCTTTTGGTTCATCAGCAGAGTTTGTTTGGCTCATGAACTGAGGTTGTTTGGTTTAACAGACTTTTCTTTCAACAGTGGTTGTCTTCAACAGAGGTTTTGGTTTGCAAAGTTTAGCGAAACAGATGTTGAGTTTGTCCCTTTGGTAGGAGCAGATTTTTAAAACACTGTTATTTGTAATTACGAGTTGTATACTATTTTATTAATTTTGAGTCTTAGATTTCTTTTTGTTGAGGGAATCGGAAATGTAATGGAAAATAGTAATGTTTAGATGCAAAATATAGTAATGTTTACTTGAAAAATATAAAAAGGTAAAACCACAAAGTTTTGAAATATATATACTAAGACTACATAACTTCATTCTTAAGTTAGTTTTCAAAGAAGAAATTTGTCCATCAAACATGTCAACTAAAACATAAATTATTAAAGGCTGAAAAGATGTTCAAAGACTATGTCAACAAACTTCAAAGTGTATTTTATCTCTTGTTACACTTTTTACTTCGACTATCTCAAACCTCAACTTTTTCCCCACAAATATTCCCATTTCATCCATGATACGCTGTTAGTTTGTATGCATCACTAGATGGTTGTTGTCGTCAGGTCTTCTAGGATCTCTCCTAACAACCAGTTGTACCAAAAACTTCATATGACCAAATGACATCACAGCTCTACGGTAATCATTTAGCTGGTGTTCTCGAACAAAGTTCCTCGGTATTGCCTGTAAAGGAAAATTCTTTCTTTAGTTATTCATTCAAAACAACATATACTTTAAGTAATAACAGATAGATCCAACATTATAAGTAAAATCAACCATATTAAAAGCAGATATGTAAATACCAAGCTGTGTGTCTCTAAAACATGGTATTCAAACTGTTTTTTTATAATGTGGACGCTTTTTGCGGTGTTGGTGATTTGTACGGCTGCAGTGATGTTTAGTCTCCCCGTGAAGTTCAATCTCGTCTTTGTTAAAAACCTTCACAGTGAAGTTAAAGTTATCTTCAGGAGTACTTCCCATCCATTGAAACAGCTGTTGGCAGCTTTCCCCAATGTCATTTTCGAAGCAAAAAGTTGGCCATCCTGGTCCCATAAAACCAGCAGCCAATCCCTTTTTGTTTTCAGGAGAGAAAACATAATACACATCAACTTTACTACTCTGCTTTGGTCCATGTACTTTTGCAACCAAGTTATCAAATTTTAATCTCCTCTCCGACAACAGCTTCAGCAAATCGTGTGGTAAATGCTATAATTTTCATACATTTCAGAAATGTCATATTAGATTTTATATAGGATACAAAATATAAATTAGAAGTTTTTCTAACAGTCCAAAAGATACACTGGCAATATATAAAAATAAGGTAGCAATTTTTAACTTGCTTGCAGTATGTTTCTTCTTCAACCTGTATCAAGTAACCATGAACATAATCTCTATTCGAGCCATCGTTTCTAATCTCTAATCCCTCATTGTTCAAAACATTTATCTCAAATTTTGCTTCCTTCAATTTTTTTAAACACAGCTTTTCTATGTTGTTATTTCTATAAGTTTCAACAAACTGTTGGTGCATTATGTCTGTCAACTTCGTCTTGTATCGAGTCTAGTATTAGAATTGTTAGATCAGGGCACGTTGTACGAGAAAATAGGAGGTTTTGGGTGGTGTTGAGCTAATTCCGCTTGAAAGAGTTAATTCCTCTTGAAAGTGACATGTGCACTTTCAAACGAAATTAACATGGTTAATTTCGCTTGAAATGGTTTCTGCCACATTCAAACGGAATTACCTCGTCTATAAATAGGGTTCAAGCGAAATCATTTGTAACATTCTGATTTCCGATGCCGAAGTGCTGCCGACGCGTCAATTGATCTGTATTGCTGTTAAATCAATAAAACAAGACGTTTAAGAGTGAAACAAGCTGTTTTACAAGTCTGTTTCTTTGTTTCCGCCTCTGAAACAAACAAGAACTCTTCTGATTGACTCATTTGGGTCACGGAACGATCCTACAAGTGGTATCAGAGCTCAGGAAGAAGAGTTCTTACCAAAACAGCCATAATGTCTGACTTCTACACCTTCTTTTTGAATTTGAACTGGTTTTCACGGTCAAAATGGTGTGAATTTCATATATTATAACCGAAACAGTGTTTTAATGAATCCTTGAAAAAATTGGACCTTAATTCGATTTAAAACTGGTAAAAATTGTAATTCCGTTTGAAAATCAGATCGGACAAGCTGACGTCAGCAGCATTTCAAACGAGATTAGCACTTAATTCTGCTTGAAAAGTGCTATTTCTCTTGAAAAGTTCACTTATTCCGCTTGAAATTACCTAATTCCATTTCAGAGTGTAATTCCGTTTGAGACGTTTCAAACGAAATCAGATAATTTCGTTTCAAATCGGTATTCCGTTTGAAAGTGTGCTTGTTCAAACAAAATCAGGTTATTCCGTTTGAAGGGTGTTTCCGTTTGAGAGGGAATTCCGTTTGAGATTGTTGTGCAGGTGATTTCGCTTTAACTGTAATTTCGCTTGAAAAGGGATTCCGTTTGAGTTTGATATTCCGTTTGAACTTGTAATTTTGTGAAAAATTTGCCGAATCATGGAAGAGTAATTCTACAATGCGTTTGCGACACCGATTGCTCCTGTTACTGCTGCCGAAACATTGTACAGTGAGAATGAAACAGGAACTTACCAAAAACCACCTAAGCTAATGTTCATTGAGGATTTTAAATGTTGGCAAAATCGATTTGAGAACTGGGTGAAAGCATATAATTTTGACGCATGGTGTGCTTTAAACAAAGATTATGAGAAACCGAAAAACGAGCGTGGGCTTGAAAAAGTTCTTTGTGATTTTTCAGAGAGTGATAAATTGAAGTATACAAGTGAGAAAATGATGATTAGTCTTCTACAACAAGCAGTAAAGGAAGATATCTTTGTTCTGCTTCAACATGAGAATACTGCTAGATCGATTTGGAATGCATTGATTCAAAAGTTCAAAGGAAGCACATATATGATCAAAAACAAAAAGGCGTTATTGAAGAAATCATTTGATATGTTTGCAGCTTTCGATCATGAAACAACAAAGATGACCATTGATAGATATTGTCATTTGGTATTGGAAATGGGAAGATTGGACATTAAGAAAGATGATGATGAATGGGTTGATAAACTTGCTGATGCATTACCACAACAAAAATGGGGAACTTATCTGTTGATTGTGAAACACATGAGAAAATCGGAAAATATGAATCTGGCACAATTTATTCAAAAGATTGAAGAGCACTAGTTGGATATTCAGAAAACGACAATCATGAAGAATCCAAATGCTCAACAAGATGTCAGTTTATATTACAGAGGGAACAAGTTTGAGGCTACCCCCAGCCCTAGCCCAAAGATCCAAACTGGTTTTAGTGCTGACAATTCGTCTGGAACAAAGGGTAGTAATGTGACACAGAGTGGTGGATCTTCGTCTTCGTATTCAAGCTTTGATCCAAATCATACAACATCAAGTCCTCAAAGATAGAACTCAACAAATCTACAGTGCAATGTTACTTTGAACATTCAAAATGGTCAAAATTTGTCTCCAGAAATAGCCAAGCAACACATGGCATCACTCGTTGCTATGTTGGAATCTTATGAAAGTTTGATTGCTGGCAAGATTGGAAATCCGATGCTTACAAAAGAAGATTATGACCAAATTGATACAGAGGAACTTGAGTTGATGGATGTGAAGTGGTGTTTAGCTAGTGCTGTTCGAAGAGTAGAAAATTTCACACAAGTTACTGGAAGAAATGACCTTCATGAATTGTCTACTTCACCGTTGAGTTTTGACAAATCTAAGGTTACTTGTTTTCGTTGCAAAGGAAAGGGACATTTTAAATGAGAATGCAAAAACAAAGAAGCAACAGGAAGACAAGATGGAAAGAATGATTATTATCAAAAGTCAATTGTTCATCAGATTGTTCAACAACCACAAATTGATCAACAACCACAAACTGCTCATGCACGTGCCATTGAAGTAAAAGAGAAAAGAGCTTTGTTTGGTATAATTGATCAAGATGATGAATTTGTTGCAGAGGGATTTAGCTGGGATAAATACATTCCACCAGGTTCAGGTCTTGTTGCTAGAATTCTGGGTGAAGATGAGACTAGTCAGAAAAGAATCCCGATTTTTCCAGATCTAGGAAGTGATATTGATACCGATGATGAGGAAGAATATCTTAACAAAGCTAGAAAAGGCATAGATCCTGACAGTTTTAATTTGTTTTTTGCAGATAAAGTTGAGTTGCTGAATCAGAAGAAGATTGCCAAATTGAGGATAGAGCTGGAAGCAGCAAGAATTCTTGCTAATGAAAAAGCAAAGATAGAAGCTGGAGAAGCTAATGTTGATCAAGTAACCGAGAAAGTAGTAGAAAAAAATCATTGAAGTGGAGAAAGTGGTCGAAAAAATAGTTGAAGTCGAAAAACTTGTCGAAGTAGAGAAACTCGTCGAGGTAGAGAAAATCGTTGAAGTTGAGAAAATCGTCGAGGTTGAAAAGATAATTGAAAAAATGGTTGAAGTTGAAAAACCACGTTTGAAGTGTTTAGAATCTTGCAAAGCTTGTGAGGAAAAAGTTAAGAAGATTGCTGAATTAGAGAAGATTAAAGAAGATTTACTGTCTGATGTGAAGTATGTGAAGGAATCATATGATGTGCTGAACAAAACAGTTGATAGTCTGAAAAGAACGAATTCAGAAATTGAAAATGCAATGACAAAAATGAATTCGACATTAATGATGAAGCAGAAGGTCATCAATGAGTATATTGAAGATTGTGCTAAGCTGAAGAAGGATTTAGAACTTGAAAAGATTGAGAGTGAAAGGATTACACGTTTGTTATTGAGTTATACAACATGTGGTTATTTGATTGATCGTGTTTATCCTACTGTTGCAGGTCTTGAAGCATTTAAGGAGGAAAAAACTGAAGATACTGATACTGGTAAGAAACAAAGTGTCAAGTATAACAGATGTCCGCTGTCACACCCCCAAAATCCACACGCGGAGTATCACCGCTTGGAGGCATGACTGACCAGGATCAAGCCACCAATCATATTGAACAATGTAAATAGTAATGTAATTCAACCAAACCAATATGAAAGGTGTTCAAAACATAAGTATAATTCAACGTTTAGCGGAAGCATAAAAGTAAACCCAATCATAAGTATAAGTACGAAATGTCATAATGTTTATCAAACATTCACGATCCATGTCCACAACGACCGCGGCTCCCGTGCAAGCTCCATAAGTACCTAAGGTCCTGCAAGGCATGCAGCAGAGAGTACAAGTAAATAATCCAAACCCATTCCCACCCTGGGAACCCCATGCCTTGGCTGTGTGAACTCACCTTGGTTTGCTCGGTATGCTAATGTATGTGCTCACAGATAATCAATCACGTCCTAAAGTACGCATGTGTACAGAATCAGTTTGTATTCACAAGGTTCACGTATAAGCATATTCATAGTGGATACCGAATCAATGTTCATCACATAGTACAAAGCACGTATACAAACTTGTACGATTTATGTTTAACCTTTAACGGCAGTTAGTTAGTTCAGTTAACACTTAACAGAAAATAAATAAGTTACTGTGCCGATTACGCATTTGGCGAAACACCCCTGTTTCGCCATACACCCCTTCGGCGAAACACTTATGTTTTGTCATGTTTGTTTCATCGTGAATGGTCTCGGCGAAACACATTTGTTTCGCCATGCTTTGCATTTCGTCAGCATGTTTGTCACGTCGTTTAATCAGTTACGTGCAGGAACCCTAATCGCCGATTCAACCGTTCACAGAAATCATTAAATCATCGCTCAACATAATGAGTCTTATGTTACTAATCATTAATCTATGCATCACAACCGAACCATCAATGAAACAGGGATCATATCATCATCACAAAATAAATCAACAATGGCCGACAAACTAATAGCACCTCGAGATGATACTGGACCGATTTATATAGCATTTATGTAATGGATAATTATTTACTATTATCCTGTTACCATCACAAGCAATACCACATAATGACTACTAACATCACATGCAAGTATGAGTATAATAACCGACAATCATGATGGACCCTTATCCAATCGACTACATTCCCAAGTCATCACACATGCATTTATCTTATTAAAAATCGGTCCACTAGCAAGCATAAAAAAATAGCATCCATTCATATACGATTAATCACTATATTGCCATTAACAATCATTCACATCATTCTGACAACATCACATGGCTGTTGGTTCATAGTAACAAAGAGATAGTGCATGATGAATTAAATCAATTAGCTATAACAGTAGATCACTAACCCAACATGATGCACAACGAATATGTATGAAGCTTGAGATCTCGAGACTGTCGTCGAGTGCAAGAAAAGCGAGAGAGAGATGAGGGAGGTGACTAGGGTTTTGTAACTGATCCGCAAAAACAACCTAACACGCTAAACTGAAATACGTACTAATGTGATGTTGGGCCCTAACTGGGCTTCGGCGGAACTGGGCTCGGCGAAACACAATCTGTTTCGTCGGGTTGGGTCACGGCGAATCACTTGTTTCGTCGGAGTTCGTTCACAAGTTAATAGTTTAAGTGTTTTTTCTATTAAGTCTCATGTTATATTATCAATCACAATACGTTTCATTATAACACAACGTGTACAGTTACAAGTCAAACAAGTCAAACAACTAACAGTCATAGTCAACGTGCAATAAATGCGAAAGTGAAAGTGTCGAAAAACCGAGTTGTCACATTATCCCCAACTTGAAGAAAATTTCGTCCCGAAATTTAGCATGCGGTTACTGAGGAAGCTAATTGTGTGACGTTGTTTACCTGTTTCGTATCGCGGCTCCCCGAGCAGGTTTGCGAAGATTACTGGTTTTCCTGGGGTGTCACATCATCCCCCCGTTGATTTGGAATTTCGTCCCGAAATTCTGTAGTAGTAGCTTCAGCCTCAGTAGTAGTTGCATTGGTTCCGAATAACTGGGGATACTTAAGTTTCATTTGATCTTCACGCTCCCAGGTGAACTCTGGGCCGCGACGGGAGTTCCAACGAACTCGTACAAGATGGATTCTCGTGTTCTTGAGGACCTTAACATCCCGGTCCGTGATTTCAACTGGTTCTTCGACGAAATGCAACTGTTCGTCGATAGTGAGCTCCTTTAAAGGAACTATGAGGGTCTCATCTGACAGACATTTCTTCAGATTCGACACGTGAAAGACGTTGTGAACTGCACTGAGTTCAGCTGGTAAGTTCAATCTGTAGGCCACCCTGCCTATCTTCTCAATGATTTCGAATGGTCCGACGTATCGTGGATTAAGTTTGCCGTGTTTGCTAAAACGAACAACACCCTTCCAGGGTGAAACTTTGAGTAGCACTCGGTCCCCAACCTGGAACTCGAGTAGTTTCCTGTCTTTATCGGCGTATGCTTTCTGACGGTCACGAGTTGCCGCCATGCGTTGTCATATTTGAGCAATCTTTTCAGTAGTATCAACTACCAGTTCTGGACCTGTGATTTGACTATCACCCACCTCTGCCCAACAAAGAGGTGACCGGCATTTACGCCCGTACAATGCCTCGAATGGAGCGGCTTGGATGCTGGTGTGGTAACTGTTGTTATACGAAAACTCCACTAAAGGGAGATGTTTTTCCCAGCTGTTGCCGAAGTCGATGACACATGCCCGAAGCATGTCTTCTAGGGTCTGGATCGTGCGCTCAGACTGCCCATCCGTCTGAGTGTGATAGGCTGTGCTCATGTCTAATCGTGAGCCAAAAGATTTGTGCATTGCTTGCCACAGTTCTGAAGTGAATCGTGCATCACGATCCGAAATGATAGAAGTGGGCACCCCGTGCCTCGAGACCACTTCCTTCAAGTAGATGTCTGCTAATGTGGAGAACTTGTCCGTTTCTTTGATAGCCAAGAAGTGAGCAGACTTGGTGAGTCGATCCACGATCACCCAAATAGTATCGTTCCCACGCTGGGATCTAGGTAGGCCAGTAACAAAATCCATGGAAATTTCCTCCCATTTCCATTGTGGTATCTTTGGTTGCTGAAGTAGGCCTGATGGTTTCTGATATTCCGTCTTGACTCTCGCACAAGTCAAGCACTTGCTAACGTAAGTGGCTATGTGAGCTTTCATGCTAGGCCACCGGTATGTAGTTCTGAGGTCGTGGTACATCTTATCCGAACCAGGATGTACTGAATAACAAGACTTATGAGCTTCATCCATTACAAGCTCGCGTAAGTTGCCGTAGAGTGGGACCCAAATGCGTCCTGTTACATAGTAGGCGCCGTCAGCCTTTTGTTCTAATCGTTGCCTTGAGCCGCGTAGGGCTTCAGCCCTGACGTTTTCTGGTTTCAATGCTTCTACCTGAGCATCTCGTATCTGAGAAGGAAGACTAGACTGTATAGTAAGTAAGCTCGCACGCGCTTAGGCGCGGTGTCCTTTCGACTGAGGGCGTCAGCCACAACATTGCTTTGCCTGGGTGGTACCTGATCGAGCATTCGTAGTCATTTAGCAGTTCGACCCATCGTCGTTGCCGCATATTCAGTTCCTTCTGTTTGAAGATATGTTCGAGGCTTCTGTGATCAGTGTAGATGGTGCACTTAGTGCCATACAGGTAATGTCGCCATATCTTGAGTGCAAAAACAACAGCTCCCAGCTCTAAATCATGTGTAGTGTAATTCCGTTCGTGTATCTTAAGTTGGCAAGCATAAGCAATGACTTTATCCCGTTGCATCAACACACATCTAAGACCTTGGGTGGATGCGTCGCAATAAACTACAAAATCGTCCATGCCTTCAGGCAATGAGAGGATAGGTGCGCTACAAAGTCTATCCTTTAAGTGCTGAAATGCTGTTTCCTGTGTATTACCCCAGCGATAAACAACACCTTTCTGTGTCAGTAATGTGAGCGGTTGTGCAATCTTTGAGAAGTCTTTGATGAACCGTCTGTAATAACCCGCCAAACCCAAGAATTGGCGTATTTCTGTTGGTGTGCGAGGTGCAGGCCAGTTCTTGATCGAATCTACCTTGGATGGATCAACATGAATCCCATCCTTGTTCACCACGTGGCCTAGGAAGTGGACTTCACGAAGCCAGAAGTCGCATTTTGAAAACTTAGCGTACAACTGTTCCGTTCGAAGGAGTTCCAAAATAAGTCGTAAGTGCTGCTCGTGTTCCTCCCGACTCTTCGAATAGATCAGGATGTCTTCAATGAAAACAATAACAAACTTGTCAAGATAGGGTTTGCACACCCTGTTCATAAGATCCATGAAAACCGCAGGCGCGTTCGATAATCCGAATGGCATGACTAGAAACTCGTAGTGGCCGTAGCGTGTTCTGAATGCTGTTTTGGAGACGTCCTCATCCCGGACTCTCAGTTGGTGATAGCCTGACCTCAGATCAATCTTCGAGTAATAGCCCGACCCTTGCAACTGGTCGAATAAGTCGTCGACGCGTGGAAGAGGATAGCGATTCTTCACGGTGACCTTGTTCAGTTCGCGATAATCTATGCACATGCGGAAAGTACCGTCCTTCTTCTTTACAAATAATACTGGAGCTCCCCAAGGCGAAGAGCTAGGACGTATGAAACCCTTTTCCAAGAGTTCTTGCAATTGCTTAGACAGTTCTTCCAATTCGGTTGGAGCTAAGCGATAAGGTGCTCGAGCTATGGGTGCTGCTCCTGGAGCTAGCTCGATCTGAAATTCGACCTGGCGATGAGGCGGTAACCCAGGTAACTCTTCAGGAAACACTTAAGGAAAGTCGCGTACAACAGGAGTATCCTCAATCTTTTTCTCTTTCTTCGATGTATCAGTAACGAGTGCTAAAACAGCTGTGTGCCCCTTTCGCAAACACTTCTGAGCCTTCAAGAAGGAGATGATGCCACTCACGACACCACTCTTGTCGCCTTGAACTTCGAGAGGTTCTTTGCCAGTACGGGGAATACGAATGACTCTTCTCTTTGTATAGGATCTCTGCTTGCTGTTGGGATAACCAATCCATCCCAATGACGTTGTCAAAACTACCCAGAACTATAGGAATGAAATCGATAAGGAAAGTCCATCACCACGTTAGGATCATTCCTTGCGTCGCCCTGACCAATCACGAACACTCGACCCCTGGCACCATTGCCGTCGTTATTACTCCCGTTGTTGTTCCAATTGCCCTGATTATTGTTGTCGTTGTTGGTTCTGATTCGCAGGTCGCGAGCTCCTGCAATCCTTAGCTTCGTGACCCATCTTGAGACACCACTGGCAATGACCCTTGTTGCACTGACCACTGTGGTGCCTGTTGCATCTATTGCACTTTGGGTGATTTCCTCGATATCCACCCTGCCCTTGACTACCAGAAGATTGCTGACCAGGGCTCTGATAGTCATCAATCTTTCGCTGCTGTGCCTGGGACTGAACTGAAGTTGAACCCTTGCTGAAGGTTCCATCCCACCTTCTCTTGTTGTCACTGGGAATAGCAGTAGTAGTAGTAGTAGCACCAATGCGTTTAGACAGCTTGTTCTGTTCCACTGCCTGGTCTGTGAGACGATGAGCAAGACGAATAACATCTTGAATGGTAGCAAGGTTAGCAGATGTCACATGACTTTGAATCCCTGGTACTAAGCCTTTGAGGTACAGCTCAATGCGCTTGATGGGAGGATCCACCATAGTTGGACACAACACTGCCAGTTCGTTGGATTGTTTCGTGTACGCTTCTATCTCTGACCCCGTCATCTTCAGGTTAAAGAACTCCACTTCCAGCTTGTGGATGTCACACGACTACAGTATTCACGTTTGATCACTCCCTTAAAATCATTCCGTGGGGTGGCATTAGCAGCCGCCAGCCCCAGCATCTGAACTTGCGCGTTCCACCAAGTTAGTGCAATGCCTTCTAAAGTGTCAGTGGTGTACTTCACCCTGCGAGCCTCAGGGCATTCACACATCTTAAAAACGTACTCGAGCTTTACAAACCAATGGAGGAGTCCAACTGCTCCTTCCGTGCCACTGAAAGTAGTAGGACGACAGTCCATGAAAGTTTTGAAGGTGCAAACAGGTGGCTGAGCGTGTAGACCTGTCGTGTGCGTATGAGTAAACATACTGAAGCACGAGTGTTGGTTTATGAGAGTAGGATCTAAAGATCCTAGAGTAAGTGGTGATGGCAGGTTTCACCTCCTGCCTGGGCAGCTGCGAGTGCTGCAGTAACTTGTTCAGTGATCGAAGCCGCCAACTGGGCTTGAGTTAGGTTAACGCGTCAACTCATGATCTTGATATCAAGGAGAACATGAGTGAGAGAGGTTCGCGAATAGTGCGATGACAGAAGAGAGTGAGCACACAAGTATTCTCAAGCAATAGGGGTTATGTGTATCTAAGCATACCATGAGCGAAGTTCTATGTAATTCTAGCAAGTAGGCAATAAAACATATACCATATTACCTAGAATGTTGAGCCTTGCACGTGGAGCGAGGCGTCGTTGTGGATCATTGAGCACTGTACAGGTTATAGTCTGGTTTTAATAAAAACGTTTTCCCCTTATTAAAACCGAGTTCTCTATAACCAATGGCTCTGATACCAATCTGTCACACCCCCAAAATCCACACGCGGAGTATCACCGCTTGGAGGCGTGACTGACCAGGATCAAGCCACCAATCATATTGAACAATGTAAATAGTAATGTAATTCAACCAAACCAATATGAAAGGTGTTCAAAACATAAGTATAATTCAACGTTTAGCGGAAGCATAAAAGTAAACCCAATCATAAGTATAAGTACGAAATGTCATAATGTTTATCAAACATTCACGATCCATGTCCACAACGACCGCGCCTCCCGTGCAAGCTCCATAAGTACCTAAGGTCCTGCAAGGCATGCAGCAGAGAGTCAACAACTAGTTGAGCGAGTTCACAGTTAATAGTTTAGTAATTGTAATAGTATAGAAAGCCTTGTGTTCGTTCATTAAGTCATGTATCGTATTAGTTCGTATCGCGGCCCTCTAGGCATGTATGCGAAGATTAGGGAAAACTTCCCGTGTATTCTAGACTAGGTATATTTGTATCGCGGCCACCCGGCATGTGTGCGAAGTTTAGTGTATAGTTCGCGGCCTTCCCAGGCATGTGTGCGAAGATTAGTCATATTATCGCGGCCAACCCTGGCATGTGTGCGAAGATCAGTCATATTATCGCGGCCAACCCCGGCGTGTGTGCGAAGATCAGTTCTATTAGTATCACTAGTCTAGTCGTATCTTATCAATAACCCTTCCTCACCCGAGGACCATATAACTAAGTTCCATAAGCTAGGTAAGTACAAGTAAATAATCCAAACCCATTCCCACCCTGGGAACCCCATGCCTTGGCTGTGTGAACTCACCTTGGTTTGCTTGGTATGCTAATGTATGTGCTCACAGATAATCAATCACGTCCTAAAGTACGCATGTGTACAGAATCAGTTTGTATTCACAAGGTTCACGTATAAGCATATTCATAGTGGATACTGAATCAATGTTCATCACATAGTACAAAGCACGTATACAAACTTGTACGAGTTATGTTTAACCTTTAACGGCAGTTAGTTAGTTCAGTTAACACTTAACAGAAAATAAATAAGTTACTGTGCCGATTACCCATTTGGCGAAACACCCCTGTTTCGCCATACACCCCTTCGGCGAAACACTTATGTTTCGTCATGTTTGTTTCATCGTGAATGGTCTCGGCGAAACACATTTGTTTCGCCATGCTTTGTGTTTCGTCAGCATGTTTGTCACGTCGTTTAATCAGTTACGTGCAGGAACCCTAATCGCCGATTCAACCGTTCACAGAAATCATTAAATCATCGCTCAACATAATGAGTCTTATGTTACTAATCATTAATCTATGCATCACAACCGAACCATCAATGAAACAGGGATCATATCATCATCACAAAATAAATCAACAATGGCCGACAAACTAATAGCACCTCGAGATGATACTGGACCGATTTATATAGCATTTATGTAATGGACAATTATTTACTATTATCCTGTTACCATCACAAGCAATACCACATAATGACTACTAACATCACATGCAAGTATGAGTATAATAACCGACAATCATGATGGACCCTTATCCAATCGACTACATTCCCAAGTCATCACACATTCATTTATCTTATTAAAAATCGGTCCACTAGCAAGCATAAAAAAATAGCATCCATTCATATACGATTAATCACTATATTGCCATTAACAATCATTCACATCATTCTGACAACATCACATGGCTGTTGGTTCATAGTAACAAAGAGATAGTGCATGATGAATTAAATCAATTAGCTATAACAGTAGATCACTAACCCAACATGATGCACAACGAATATGTATGAAGCTTGAGATCTCGAGACTGCCGTCGAGTGCAAGAAAAGCGAGAGAGAGATGAGGGAGGTGACTAGGGTTTTGTAACTGATCCGCAAAAACAACCTAACACGCTAAACTGAAATACGTACTAATGTGATGTTGGGCCCTAACTGGGCTTCGGCGGAACTGGGCTCGGTGAAACACAATCTGTTTCGTCGGGTTGGGTCACGGCGAATCACTTGTTTCGTCGGAGTTCGTTCACAAGTTAATAGTTTAAGTGTTTTTTCTATTAAGTCTCATGTTATATTATCAATCACAATACGTTTCATTATAACACAACGTGTACAGTTACAAGTCAAACAAGTCAAACAACTAACAGTCATAGTCAACGTGCAATAAATGCGAAAGTGAAAGTGTCGGAAAACCGAGTTGTCACATCCGCTCCCGATCCATGAAAGTTATTCTCCCAGAAAGCCAAATGAGGAGCGTGTAAATAAGGCTCTCAACATCAAGTTAAAGTCTGAAATCATTGATGAATTACCAGACAATATTGATGTCACATTCACAGCGTCTGACACTGATCATGAGTCTGAATTGTTAAAGAAAGTGGTCGATCAGGTGTTGGATATGGATGAAGAGTCAAAACCGGAGTCTAAGTCTGAAAGTTTGAGTTCGTCAGAAAAGAGTCCGAGTTCACCGGTTAAAAGGGTTTACAATAAAAAATTCCTGTTATCAAAATCTAATTTGAATGATGGACCAATCAAAGTGGCATATACTTTGAATGATTCAGACAAATTATATTCTGATGAGGAATTTCCAATAAGAAGTGTCAAATCTGAAATGATCAAACAGGTTTTCAAATTAATAGAAATTAATATTTCTGAAATAAAAGATTTAAATCTTGCTGAAAAACCTAAAATGTCACACCCCTTTCTGCGGCGGAAGCACGAGGTGTGATCATGAAAGGTTCTCATTGCATACGAAGAGTAAACATGCTACATGCTCGTAAAATAACATTCAAATACCATAATTTGAAAACATACGTTAGCGTTTACATCGCTAAGTCGCATAAAACATTGTCTTAAAAGTTTACAACTTTATTCAAAGTTAAACACAAGCGACATCCACGAGCATAAGCTAGACCACGCGCACATCCATCCTAGTTACCTGAAATACATGTGAGTTTTTGGAAAAACGTCAACATAAAGTTGGTGTGAATTCATGCAGTTTTGTATTTCATGTTTGTATACTTTGTATGAAAACATAGTTTGTGAGTAAATCAAGTTTTCATATATAAATTCAGTTTCATGTGTACCCCACGTACACTTGTATAATTCAATCTTTTTTTGAGTACCCCACGTACTTCAAGTTATATATCAATCCTCTTGAGTACCCCACGTACTTCAAGTTATTTATCAATCCTCTTGAGTACCCCACGTACTTCAAGTTATTTATCAATCCTCTTGAGTACCCCACGTACTTCAAGTTATTTATCAATTTTTGTATGGTATGAATTTTATGTAAATACAGTATTTCTGTACTTATCAGATTGTTAATGGGTTGCAAAGCCATTAACATGTGGCACGTCGTAGGAAGTCACCAAACCTAAGGCATTTAATTGGTATATTCTGAGACACAAAAGCACTTCCTCGGTTCTCGCCCCGACCGGGAGTGTGGCTGCCAGGCACCCGTTAGATCTAACCTTTTGTTCTGCGGTCTTAATGTATACGTTGATTAATGGTGCTTCTGTACCCTATTCGTGACACTATTTCTCATAACGCATCCTACTTGGTTCTCGTCCTCACCAAGCACGTTTCTTGTTATCATTTCTCATTGCGCCTTATACTTGGTTCTTGTCTCACCAAATGCGCTTCTCATACTCTTGTATTTCGTCACACTTGGTTCTCGTTCTCACCAAGTGTACTTCTTGTATTTTATATTTCGTCACACTTGGTTCTCGTTCTCACCAAGTGTACTTCTTGTATTTATATCATACCATTTATAAATATTGTACTTTTGTACATGTATTTCACCCCCGAAGTTATAAAAACTGAAAACAGTTAAAGAGAAAAGGGGGAGCATGAACTCACAACTTTGCGTTCCTAGCGTCGTAAACTCCACCGGATTTGCTTAATTAACGTCGTAACCTATACGCGTTTTCTTAACGTTAGTCACTAGACTTGCGTCGCACAAGTACAGTCACTCTCTTTTGTGTATATTCTTGTGTTAAAAATATTCTTATATTTTTAACTAAGTATCTTACTTATATTATTTTCTCCAAAAATAAATATAAGTCTTTTATGTTTTGCACTTTGCACCCGAATTATGTATCTTGTATGTTGTATGCGTATTTTCATATTTCTACTCCTCATGAGTATTTAGTGTATTTTTAAGCCTTAATACACTAGCACGTATAACACATACTATATACACTTAGCACAAAAATTGGTGATAAAATAATATATATTTTTCTCTCAAAAATATATACTTATTATCCATTTTTATTCTTGAAGAAATCCTCATTTCTTATCATCAAAAATCATGGAAACCTTAGTAATACTCTTAAACACATTTTTAGGGAATAAGTTTATCAAAAACTTATATTCTTTTCTAAGTGTCAAAATTTATAAAAATTTTGACAGAGTTTCCCCTAAAAATAGAGGTTTCCCACGTTTTCAAAACGTGTGTTTATTTTCTTTTAAATCATCGTCAATCATCAATAATCATCAACAACAATTATCAACCATACTTATCAACAATAATCACTAACTTCTCCATTTCATGAACTTGAATATTTACAAAATGTGTAGTAACTCACTAGCACATTTAGTAAGTCTTGTTATCTTTAAAAATAAGTTTAATTTCTTAAAAACCTTATTTTTAAAGAATATGAAGTTTCACAACTTCTAGTCGGTTTTTACGAAAATTATTTCTTTGTTAAAACCTTTGTTACACAAGTATCCATACACTTGTTTGTTCACAAAAACCACTTTTGTTTGTGTAAGACCCGGTTTAGAACATGTGATTTCTTTAAAGTGTGGTTCTTCAAAAATACCACTTGCAGATACGTAGATCCGCTAGTTTTAAACACCAATGTACAGGTTAAATTACTTTTACACAAGTAAAATGTTTTACACAAGTTCATGTCTCTAGTGTGGTAGAGTTTCGCCTTTTAACCCTTGTAGTAACCAAAAACGAGCTTATGTTAAGATCAACGATCTTACCAAACTGGGTTAAACGATGATCCGAGCTACCACATCGTAGATCGGGTCTAGATAACCATATATTTCAAATACTACAACTTTTACACATCACATATACTATTAACCACCATTTTTAGAGTTTTTACTAGACTTTAATGCATCAAATCATATGTTAACGATATTTAACCGACATAAATCCTCTTAACCACCTTAGATAAGCTTAAATATGAGTTTTAAGCATTATACCTCTAGCTCAAGGCTAGGGAAGAATCTAAGCACAAATCGAGTGGATAAAAGCAAAGTAGAGAGGTCCTTCGCCTTCCGTTTGCTCCAAGACTCCTAATATGTGACCCTTAACACTTGTGTGACCTTGGAATGGCTTGAACAAGGCTCGAAAAATTGATGGATGCTTAGGGGTGTTTGGCCGTAAGCTATTAGAGAGAAAGAGAGAGTGTGTTGTGATGGTGAGTTTGGGAAGATGATGGTTCACTTATATACACAATCCTCTTGGTCCATTGGATTATATGTCTTATGAAGTACAAGACATATCTTCATGAAATCCAAGAATAGATCATAGGAGATTTTAGGGGATTAAGTAAATCTTGTGTGGGGCCACACATGGGCCGAAATTCAGCCAATGGGGGGGGGGGGGGTAAAGTGTAAGTTCTAACCACTAATTACTTACACTAGTTAAGTTTCAAGCGTCTTGGTTAGGGATTAATGTGTTGTTACGTTATAAGGGGTGTTACGGTGTTCGGGGACCATAACTAGCTAAAAAAAAAATAAAAACAATGCTTCTAGCATTATTTTGGTGTTCCGGGTATAGTCCGGTTGTTCGGTTACATACCGATTCGTTAAAGTGCTAAATTACACCTTTTAGTGTCTAATAAGTGTCTTTTTGTAACACTATCGGTTCCCAACACTTAGGGAAATATTCTGGATAATAAAACGACATTTCTGCATAATATTTATATGTTCAAATGCTGAATTATTGCTGATTTGTATAAATTCTGCACTTAAAGTGCGTTTCGGGTGTTTTTTTAGTGCATATTTTTGCTTTCGCAATGTCCATAAATTAAACCCTTACACATACTCTAGGGTTTTAATGTATTTTTGTCGTCGGACCTACACCTAGGCCTCAATTCTGATGTCTAACTGCTTTCTGCAGTTCTGTTGACACATTGTGTCTTACCGGTGAGTTTACTATTATTTTTGACGCAACGCTCTTGATTATGCATAAAGCAATATTTTGTAGTATACAACATGCATGAATTCACTTGTTTAATCATGTGTTCAGACATCGCTGACAATTAAACTCATAATTGCAGTCATTAAGCAATAATTATAGTGTACGGAAATTACCGGTTTGTGCCAGTTGTCACAGTCTCCCCCCGTTAAAAGAATTTCGTCCCGAAATTCAGACTGAACTAACTCTCGCTGGAGTCTTCTTGAATAGGTGGGGATACTTTTTCTTGAACTGGTCTTCACGTTCCCATGTGTACTCGGGTCCGTGCTTAGAGCTCCAACGTACTTTGACAAGTTTCACACTGCTCCTCCTGGTCTTGTTGACTTTCCAGTCAGTAACCTCAACGGGTTGTTCTGTAAATCGGAGGGCTTCATCAATATGCACTTCATCCAACGGGATGGTCACGTTTTCTTGCGTTGGACTCTTCTTCAGGTTGGATACATGAAACGTATCATGTACTCCATTAAGTTCTGCCGGTAACTCCAACTTGTATGCCACGGTACCAATTCTTCTCAATATTCTGAATGGTCCGATGTATCGTGGATTCAACTTTCCACGCTTTCCAAATCTGACTACGCCCTTCCATGGTGAGACTTTTAACAACACTTTGTCTCCCACCTTGAAATCTACCGATTTTCTATTTGGATCCGGGTAGCTCTTTTGTCGCTCTCGAGCCGCCTTAATGCGCTCTCGGATCTGCGCAATCTTGTCGGTTGTCTCTTGTACAAGTTCAGGACCAACCATACGCTTATCTCCAGCGTCTGCCCAACATAAGGGCGATCGGCATTTGCGGCCATACAGAGCTTCGAACGGCGCGGCTTTTATGCTTGTATGATAGCTGTTATTGTAGGAAAACTCAACTAAGGGTAGATGAGTATCCCAGCTGCCGCCTAGGTCCATGACACATGCGCGAAGCATATCTTCTAACGTTTGTATAGTCCGTTCGCTCTGGCCGTCTGTTTGTGGATGGAATGCCGTGCTTAGATCTAACTGAGATCCAAAGGCTTCCTGAAATGATTGCCAGATTCTTGAGACAAAGCGTCCATCTCTGTCTGAAATGATTGAGATTGGCACTCCATGACGTGCCACAATTTCTCTTAAGTATATCTCTGCAAGCTTTCCAGTGCTATCCTTTTCTCGGATTGGTAGGAAATGCGCAGACTTCGTCAATCGATCAACTATTACCCATATCATATCGTGCCCTCTCGGGGTCCTGGGTAATTTCGTTATGAAGTCCATCGAGATTTGTTCCCACTTCCACACGGGAATCTCTGGTTGTTGTAGTAGGCCGGACGGTTTCTGATATTCGGCCTTAACCTTCGCACAGGTTAGGCATTTTCCAACATAGACAGCAACGTCGCTTTTGAGTCTCGGCCACCAATAGTACTCTTTCAAGTCTTGGTACATCTTGTCCGATCCTGGATGGATCGAATATCTCGATTTGTGGGCTTCATTAAGGATGACCTCACGTATGCCACCACAGAGTGGAACCCAGATACGCTTCTTGAAGTATAAGGCTCCCTCTTCATTTGGCACCATGTAATTCAATGCACCCCGGAGGTATTCAGTTTTACGGTTCTCTTCTTTAAGAGCTTCTTGTTGTGCATCCCGAATGCGTGCAGTGAGGTTCGTTCGAATCGTCATTTCCAATGCTCGAACCCTTAGGGTCTTAACCCTTTCTTTTCGGCTCAACGCGTCTGCTACAACGTTCGCCTTTCCAGGATGGTACTTAATCTCACAGTCATAATCATTCAGCAGCTCGACCCAACGTCGCTGGCGCATATTCAATTCCTTCTGATCAAATATGTGTTGCAAGCTTTTGTGATCTGTGAAGATTGTACATCGAGTACCATATAAATAATGTCGCCAAATCTTCAAGGCGAATACCACTGCACCCAGCTCCAGGTCGTGAGTGGTATAATTTCTCTCGTGAACCTTCAGTTGTCTTGAAGCATAAGCGATGACTTTTTGGCGTTGCATGAGCACGCAACCCAAGCCTTGTCGTGAGGCGTCGCAGTATACCACGAAGTCTTCAGTGCCTTCGGGTAATGATAGTATCGGTGCATCGCATAGTTTGCTCTTAAGTAACTGGAAGGCTTCTTCTTGTTTGTGACCCCAGTCGTACTTCTTGTCTTTCTGAGTCAGGGTCGTTAGCGGTTGAGCTATCTTCGAGAAATTCTCAATGAATCGCCGATAGTAGCCCGCTAAGCCCAAAAATTGACGAACTTCAGTTGGGGTCTTGGGAGCTTCCCAATTCTTTATTGCTTCAATCTTGGACGGGTCTACATGAATGCCTTTCTCATTCACCACGTGACCAAGAAATTGTACTTCGCGAATCCAGAATTCGCATTTCGAGAACTTTGCATAAAGCTTCTCTTTCTTCAGTAGTTCCAAGATGGTTCTGAGATGTTGCTCATGTTCTTCTTTTGTTCGCGAGTAAATTAGGATATCATCGATAAATACAATCACGAATTTATCGAGATATGGTTTGCACACGCGGTTCATTAGGTCCATAAAGACCGCTGGCGCGTTCGTCAATCCAAACGGCATCACAAGAAATTCGTAGTGCCCATATCGCGTTCTGAACGCAGTCTTTGGCACGCTTTCATCTTGGATTCTCAGCTGATGGTATCCAGATCGAAGGTCGATCTTGGAATAGTAGCTTGATCCTTGCAATTGATCAAATAAGTCATCAATCCTTGGTAGCGGATACCGATTCTTGATTGTGAGCTTGTTCAGTTCCCTGTAATCGATACACATCCGCAGTGTTCCATCCTTCTTCTTCACGAATAATACTGGAGCTCCCCAGGGTGAGAAGCTTGGCCTTATGAATCCTTTATCCAACAACTCCTGGAGCTGTGTAGATAATTCTTGCATTTCGGATGGTGCAAGTCGATAGGGTGCCTTGGCTACAGGAGCAGCTCCTGGAACCAAGTCTATACGGAATTCGACTTGTCGTTGCGGAGGTAGTCCTGGCAGATCTTCAGGGAACACATCAGGAAATTCCTTCACCACAGGAATGTCTTCGAGTTTTGGCTCCACAGCCTTCTTGTCTATAACGTGTGCTAGGAAAGCGACACATCCTTTCCTCAAGCACTTCTGTGCCTTCATGCAACTGATGATTCGAAGAGGCGCGTCTCGTTTTTCTCCATGCACGATAAGAGTTTCACCATTCGCTAAAGGGATGCGAATGATTTTCTCATGACAAATAACTTCCGCTTTGTTCTTGGACAGCCAGTCCATTCCGACCACTATATCGAAGCTACCTAATTGAATAGGTAAGAGGTCGATGCTAATTCTTCGTTCACCAAGTTCTAGCGTGCAGCCTCTAGCAACTTCGCCCGATTCAACAAGTTTACCATTGGCTAGTTCTATGGAATAAGGAATTTATAATCTACTAGATTCTATTCCGAGTATGCGTTTAAATTCCACAGACATGAAGCTATAATCGGCGCCAGTGTCGAATAATATTGATGCAAAGTGATTGTTAATGAGAAACGTACCGGTGACCACGTTAGGGTCCTCGCGTGCGTCTCTTGCTCCAATCACAAATGCTCGAGCCGGAGCGTTGTTTCTCTCTGGGCAGTTCTTCATGAAGTGATCATTGCTTCCACACTTGAAGCATCCTTGGTTCTGCCCTTTCTCGTTACCATTCTTGTTACCAGCACCGTTCCCATTTCGGTTCTTTCCTTTTCCCCAACAGTCTTCTGTTCGATGACCCAATTTACCACATTTGTCGCACTTTGGAATGCGACAAGCTCCATCATGATGATACTTACATTTTTGGCATCTAGGCATGGAGCCTTGGTATGCTTTGGTTGTATGGGTTTTCAACTCCTGAGGCATGTTAGCGTCACGCTTCTTGCTGAAACCCTTGTTGTTACGAGTTGCTTGATTCAAGTTTGCATGTTTCCTTTTCTTGTTGCCAGACGACTCAGCATGCGTCTCGGCATTTTCTGTTGGGTTCAGTGAGAGCTTCTTCATACGAATACAATCTTCAGTCAGGCTGACAGCCAGAGTTACAGCCTCGGTGATTGTTTGTGGTTTGGCCGACGTTACCATGCCACGAAACTCTGAGGCCAGTCCCCAAATGTAGCGTTCCACACGCTTAAATTCAGGAGTCACCATGTAGGGAAGCACTCTGGACAGGTCGTGGAACCTTCGAGTGTAACCATTGATGTCAGCACCTTCCATAGTTAAGTGCCAGAACTCTGTTTCTAGCCTTTGGAGTTCTGCACGAGAGCAGTACTTCTCTCTCATCCTTTCCTTCAGTTCCTCCCAAGTGAGGCCATAAGCGGCGTCATCACCCAAAGTTTGGGCTTGCAGGTTCCACCAAGTCAGAGCTTCATCGACGAATAACCCAGTAGCAAAAGTGACTTGTTGATCCGCGGTACACTTGCTCATGCGGAAAGTAGCTTCAGTCTTCTCCGTCCAGCGCACAAATGCTACTGCACCTCCTGTGCCGTCATAGTTTATCGGCTTGCAGTCGAGGAACTGCTTGAAAGTGCAGCCTGGAATTGATTTAACCAATTCACGTGTGAGCAATTGAAGAAACAATGAAACAAAGACCGTTCATAAATTTCCTCATGCTTAGTACAGTGTCTCAAGGTTACCTTGAGCTGCATTGCCTCCAGACGAATCTCCATTCCCATTACGCCTAGCGTTGCTTGGTCCTCCACTGTCTTGAGTTCGGTTCGCCTCGTACTGGGCGATAGCAGCGGAGATCCTTTCCTCCAGTAGAGCGTTCAGCTCTTCAGCAGTTCTTGGCAGTGGGGGAGGCGGAGGTTGATCGTCATTGCGAGCATTCACAGCTTTCCTGGGTGCCATGTTCTGACAGAACATAACACAACAGGGTTAGGCATTTGTTTGATATCGTCATACTAGGCCGTAGTAGTATATATATACACAGGCATATACCACATAAGTGACGTCAAACAAATATTACTCTAGCAGAGTATTTAGTAGGCTTGCACTGAGGAAATCTATACGTGACAAGACTTGCTGTGATTTCTGTGCACTGAATTCCATAATCATGTATGCATCCATAATTACGTAACTCCTTGCACAGTCCGCACAGCTCGTTTCATCCTCGTATCTCTTCCTTCAGGTAGGCCATTGCTTTCAGGTAAAATCACGTATACTCGTGACATTCTACTTCTAGTACATGCTAATTATCACACATAATTGCAAGTAGTTTCTAGTCAACGACAAGTGCTACTCAAGTGCACTCTAAGTCTTGTAGTGTCTTTTCTAGACTCATGTAGACAGTTTCAGGCAGTGGATGTCGCGGGACGTTTTATGCAATGAAAACTCTTTGAAAATTGTTTTCGTGAATGGATCCTAGAGATTGTAGACTAGACTCGAGAAGGAATCCTGGTTCACTACAATCGCAGCTCTGATACCAATCTGTCACACCCCTTTCTGCGGCGGAAGCACGAGGTGTGATCATGAAAGGTTCTCATTGCATACGAAGAGTAAACATGCTACATGCTCGTAAAATAACATTCAAATACCATAATTTGAAAACATACGTTAGCGTTTACATCGCTAAGTCGCATAAAACATTGTCTTAAAAGTTTACAACTTTATTCAAAGTTAAACACAAGCGACATCCACGAGCATAAGCTAGACCACGCGCACATCCATCCTAGTTACCTGAAATACATGTGAGTTTTTGGAAAAACGTCAACATAAAGTTGGTGTGAATTCATGCAGTTTTGTATTTCATGTTTGTATACTTTGTATGAAAACATAGTTTGTGAGTAAATCAAGTTTTCATATATAAATCCAGTTTCATGTGTACCCCACGTACACTTGTATAATTCAATCTTTTCTTGAGTACCCCACGTACTTCAAGTTATATATCAATCCTCTTGAGTACCCCACGTACTTCAAGTTATTTATCAATCCTCTTGAGTACCCCACGTACTTCAAGTTATTTATCAATCCTCTTGAGTACCCCACGTACTTCAAGTTATTTATCAATTTTTGTATGGTATGAATTTTATGTAAATACAGTATTTCTGTACTTATCAGATTGTTAATGGGTTGCAAAGCCATTAACATGTGGCACGTCGTAGGAAGTCACCAAACCTAAGGCATTTAATTGGTATATTCTGAGACACAAAAGCACTTCCTCGGTTCTCGCCCCGACCGGGAGTGTGGCTGCCAGGCACCCGTTAGATCTAACCTTTTGTTCTGCGGTCTTAATGTATACGTTGATTAATGGTGCTTCTGTACCCTATTCGTGACACTATTTCTCATAACGCATCCTACTTGGTTCTCGTCCTCACCAAGCGCGTTTCTTGTTATCATTTCTCATTGCGCCTTATACTTGGTTCTTGTCTCACCAAATGCGCTTCTCATACTCTTGTATTTCGTCACACTTGGTTCTCGTTCTCACCAAGTGTACTTCTTGTATTTTATATTTTGTCACACTTGGTTCTCGTTCTCACCAAGTGTACTTCTTGTATTTATATCATACCATTTATAAATATTGTACTTTTGTACATGTATTTCACCCCCGAAGTTATAAAAACTGAAAACAGTTAAAGAGAAAAGGGGGAGCATGAACTCACATGTCACACCCCCAAAATCCACCATGCGGAGTATCACCGCTTGGAGGCGTGACATGACCAGGATCGAGCCACCAATCATATTGAACAATTCAATTAAGTAAATAAAACCAAACATAATACGATTGGTGACCAAAGCTAGTTAACCTTGTTTGGTTTAAACAGCGGAAGCATAAACGTGAGTTCAAAACATAAGTTCACAGTTCATAAGTCTAAAGTCTCAAACATAAGTTCCATAGGTTTATAAAGTTCAATTATTAAGTATGGGATATAACAACCCATGTTCCACAACGACTCCTTCCCCGTGCAAGCTCCAAGCATTTAGCGACCTGTAAGGCATGTAACAACTAGTCAACAACAAAGTTGAGTGAGTTCACGTTTGGTTGTTTAGTTAATGAGTTCGTATCAGGAATCGGAAGTTCGTTTCATAACCAAGTATTACCCATTATTCTTGATTCCCAAACCTTTACGATATTTAGTGGGGGCTTCCCATTATGTATGTTACTAGACTAGGCGTATCCATAAGGGTCCTTCCCAATCCGAGGACGGTGTTAAGTATGAGTGTACGTAGGTTTTACGTACGTGCCCTTCTCAATCCGAGGACAGTAGTAGGTGTGAGTGTACGTAGGTTTTACGTACGTGCCCTTCCCAATCCGAGGACAGTAGTAGGTGTGAGTGTACGTAGGTTTTACGTACGTGCCCTTCCCAATCCGAGGACAGTAGTAGGTGTGAGTGTACGTAGGTTTTACGTACGTGCCCTTCCCAATCCGAGGACAGTAGTAGGTAGTCTAGTAGTGTTGATAATATAAATAGTTATTCAATCCCATTCCCAACCACCGGGAATCCCATGCCTTAGTAAGGGTGTGAACTCACCTCGGTTTGCTCGGTTAGATTCTCAATATAGCTAACAGTCAAGGTCGGTCAATCACGTCCTAGTATGATTTACCAGTTAGTCATTTAGTGGCTTTCAAATAGAACACAAAGTTCCTACACGTATCTATCACACAACATGCATCACTGTAACGGTTTATGCCCATCTAAGTTTCCCGTCCATTCCCCACTCAAAATCAAACATACGATAATGCACATAACATATATAACATGTCAAATCATTCACAGATAGCATACTCGACATTTAGACACGCAAATCACTACTTATGTCGTTTCAGCATTAATACTCAAAACCGGCTGTTTTCGGACATTTAAATAAAATAGTTAGATTATTCCAAAAATTCCCAAATTTTTATAGAACATCATAAACATTCCATATTTTATTGTGTAAAAATATCGGGGTCCGGTTTATCACCAATATTTTATAAAAATTCATATTCGGGACTGAACTCAGATTTATGTATTTCTGACCACAGTCCACGAAACAATTTATTACAAATTCATCGTAAGTCCGATTTGCGAAATTCCAGTGGGGTAATTACAAATACTTCAGTTATCATCTACAGTAAAATTTTCATGGTCCGATTCATCACAAAACTCAGGTTATGACCGAAAGTACGACGCCCATTTATTGCTGTCAAAATTCAGCTTAAGTAGCTGTTACAAATTAACACTTTAAAAATAGTAAACGGAGTCCAAAAATTACGATTCCGGTGCCATTAGAACCGTATTTCATAATAACATATTTTAGATTCAAAATATCAATTTTTCGTTGAGGTTAAGACCTGTTTACAGCCAACAGAAGTGGGCTGTAAAAGTTGGACAGATTCTGATTTCAAGTGTTTAACCTTCTAAATCGTGTTCGATCGATTCCGTTAACAAGTTTAGTGACCACAACAATATCACATACTAATATTATTCAGCACAACATCAGATAATCAGCCAATCATCATAATGACACAAGATCTACATGTTTTACACACATATTCATCCATTAACCAACATGTTCAAGACTTTAGTGCAAGTTCTTTAGTGTTTCATAACTTTAATCATCAAATCACTTATTAACCACTTAAATAACATGAAGAATGAATGGATCTAAGTTCTTACCACTAGCTCAAGGCTAGGGAAGTTCGAGTGAAGAAATGTGGTGGTTAATAGCGAATGGAGATGGTCCTTCAACTTCCGAGAGCACCAAGCTTCGTTGTGTGATCCGTAGCACCTTTGTATGTATGAGGAATGGCTAGAATGGAAGTTGATGGTGGAGGTATGGTGGAGGGAGATGGCAGCCGTAGGTGGTGGAAGGAGGGAGGAGAGAAGTTGTTGGTGGTGAGTGTTGGATGAATGAAGGTGGTTACCTCTTATGTATACTTATAACCCAAATTCTCCTATTAACCAACATACCATGTGTTTCTAATTTACCAACATTGTACCATTAAAATAATCAAGAAATGTAGGGATGTCCCCCACATCCCTAACCGGTTCAAATGGGGGGGGGGGTATGGGTTGGGTTTTAATCTTTGGTTACATGTTTGGTTAGGAACTAGTTAGGCTTGAAGTGTTATAATTTGTATATTAGTGTGTTAACTAATATAAAGGGTGTTAGGGTGTTCGGGGACCCTAGCTAGCTCAGAAAAGTGTAAACTATGTCTTTGGCAATATTTTTATGTTCCGGGTAAAGTCCGGTTGTTCGGTTTGACACTGTTCCGTTTAACTGCTTAATTAATTCGTAAGGTGTCTTTTATATATATTTTTATAACACTTTTAATTTCTAACACTTAGGAAATTATAACAGACTATTTGGTGACTTTTCTGTACATTACTAGTATGTTTAACAAATACATGTAAGTATAACACAGATATCAGAAAGCAGTTAAATGATTCCACACAGTCGTCAAGCACTTTAATTGTCATTAATAATTTGTACGGAATACATGAGATTTGAGGGTTGTCACATTCTCCCCCTGTTAAGAGAATTTCGTCCCGAAATTTAGCGCGTGGTTACTGAGGAAGCTAGTTAAGTTGCGTTGTTTTCCAGATTTTCCTGGGGCGTCACATCACAACTTTGCGTTCCTAGCGTCGTAAACTCCACCGGATTTGCTTAATTAACGTCGCAACCTATACGCGTTTTCTTAACGTTAGTCACTAGACTTGCGTCGCACAAGTACAGTCACTCTCTTTTGTGTATATTCTTGTGTTAAAAATATTCTTATATTTTTAACTAAGTATCTTACTTATATTATTTTCTCCAAAAATAAATATAAGTCTTTTATGTTTTGCACTTTGCACCCGAATTATGTATCTTGTATGTTGTATGCGTATTTTCATATTTCTACTCCTCATGAGTATTTAGTGTATTTTTAAGCCTTAATACACTAGCACGTATAACACATACTATATACACTTAGCACAAAAATTGGTGATAAAATAATATATATTTTTCTCTCAAAAATATATACTTATTATCCATTTTTATTCTTGAAGAAATCCTCATTTCTTATCATCAAAAATCATGGAAACCTTAGTAATACTCTTAAACACATTTTTAGGGAATAAGTTTATCAAAAACTTATATTCTTTTCTAAGTGTCAAAATTTATAAAAATTTTGACAGAGTTTCCCCTAAAAATGGAGGTTTCCCACGTTTTCAAAACGTGTGTTTATTTTCTTTTAAATCATCGTCAATCATCAATAATCATCAACAACAATTATAAACCATACTTATCAACAATAATCACTAACTTCTCCATTTCATGAACTTGAATATTTACAAAATGTGTAGTAACTCACTAGCACATTTAGTAAGTCTTGTTATCTTTAAAAATAAGTTTAATTTCTTAAAAACCTTATTTTTAAAGAATATGAAGTTTCACAACTTCTAGTCGGTTTTTACGAAAATTATTTCTTTGTTAAAACCTTTGTTACACAAGTATCCATACACTTGTTTGTTCACAAAAACCACTTTTGTTTGTGTAAGACCCGGTTTAGAACATGTGATTTCTTTAAAGTGTGGTTCTTCAAAAATACCACTTGCAGATACGTAGATCCGCTAGTTTTAAACACCAATGTACAGGTTAAATTACTTTTACACAAGTAAAATGTTTTACACAAGTTCATGTCTCTAGTGTGGTAGAGTTTCGCCTTTTAACCCTTGTAGTAACCAAAAACGAGCTTATGTTAAGATCAACGATCTTACCAAACCAGGTTAAACGATGATCCGAGCTACCACATCGTAGATCGGGTCTAGATAACCATATATTTCAAATACTACAACTTTTACACATCACATATACTATTAACCACCATTGTTAGAGTTTTTACTAGACTTTAATGCATCAAATCATATGTTAACGATATTTAACCGACATAAATCCTCTTAACCACCTTAGATAAGCTTAAATATGAGTTTTAAGCATTATACCTCTAGCTCAAGGCTAGGGAAGAATCTAAGCACAAATCGAGTGGATAAAAGCAAAGTAGAGAGGTCCTTCGCCTTCCGTTTGCTCCAAGACTCCTAATATGTGACCCTTAACACTTGTGTGACCTTGGAATGGCTTGAACAAGGCTCGAAAAATTGATGGATGCTTAGGGGTGTTTGGCCGTAAGCTATTAGAGAGAAAGAGAGAGTGTGTTGTGATGGTGAGTTTGGGAAGATGATGGTTCACTTATATACACAATCCTCTTGGTCCATTGGATTATATGTCTTATGAAGTACAAGACATATCTTCATGAAATCCAAGAATAGATCATAGGAGATTTTAGGGGATTAAGTAAATCTTGTGTGGGGCCACACATGGGCCGAAATTCAGCCAATGGGGGGGGGGGGGTAAAGTGTAAGTTCTAACCACTAATTACTTACACTAGTTAAGTTTCAAGCGTCTTGGTTAGGGATTAATGTGTTGTTACGTTATAAGGGGTGTTACGGTGTTCGGGGACCATAACTAGCTAAAAAATAAAATAAAAACAATGCTTCTAGCATTATTTTGGTGTTCCGGGTATAGTCCGGTTGTTCGGTTACATACCGATTCGTTAAAGTGCTAAATTACACCTTTTAGTGTCTAATAAGTGTCTTTTTGTAACACTATCGGTTCCCAACACTTAGGGAAATATTCTGGATAATAAAACGACATTTCTGCATAATATTTATATGTTCAAATGCTGAATTATTGCTGATTTGTATAAATTCTGCACTTAAAGTGCGTTTCGGGTGTTTTTTTAGTGCATATTTTTGCTTTCGCAATGTCCATAAATTAAACCCTTACACATACTCTAGGGTTTTAATGTATTTTTGTCGTCGGACCTACACCTAGGCCTCAATTCTGATGTCTAACTGCTTTCTGCAGTTCTGTTGACACATTGTGTCTTACCGGTGAGTTTACTATTATTTTTGACGCAACGCTCTTGATTATGCATAAAGCAATATTTTGTAGTATACAACATGCATGAATTCACTTGTTTAATCATGTGTTCAGACATCGCTGACAATTAAACTCATAATTGCAGTCATTAAGCAATAATTATAGTGTACGGAAATTACCGGTTTGTGCCAGTTGTCACATAAAAAGTACACTTCAAGAGTTCCACATAGATTGAACAAGAAAAAGGGTTACAGTTCTGGTTTAGGTTATCGAAAGAAACCAAACCATAACAGTAATTTCAAAAAGAAAGGTCTTGTTTTTAATTCTTCAGAAAATTATAAAAATGAGAAAAGTTATAAACCAAAAACAACATTTGTTGCAGGAGGAAGTTCTGAAGATGAGCAGAAGAAAACATTCTGGAAATAGTCAAATCAAGAGTTTCTTGCTGAAATAAAAAAGAATGTGAAGAAATTTGCTCAAAGAGTTGACATAAGAACCTGTTTTAAGTGTCAAAAAGTTGGACATATTGCTTGGAATTGCTAAGAGTTCACTTATTCAAAACAGGGAGTTTCTTCTAACTTTGAAACAAACAATAAATGTGTTGATAAATCGACTTTCAAAACTGGTGAAAGTTCAAAATGTTTTTATAAAAGAAAAGTTGATTTAAACAAACAAGATGGGTTGTAAAATCTGAGAGTAGTTCTGACAATGAATCTGATTCCATAAAATCAGAGGAGTCATTTGTTGAGAAGAAGAGAATTCCGTTCCAGAGGTGAACGATGAAAATTTTCCAAAACTGTCAAAGGAAAATTTGAAGTTGAAAGTGGGTAAAACTGAAATTTCAGGTTAATTCTTTGCTGATAAGAAAGAATTTGATGCTGAAAAAGTGTTTAATGGAAAAGTTAAACATATTTTCGGGAAGATGGTTGATGGGAAGGTTAAAAGTGCAAAAGAATTTTACAAATCAAAATGTTGGTGGGATAGATGTGTACCAGAATCTCCCAAGGATGGTCAGGCTTGGGGGAAAGTACTTCCAAACTGAAAATCCGGACTTGCCGGAGCTCCCAGGTTGGTAAGTGTGGAGCAGGAATCGGCATCATTCTTGAATATGTTTGGTTGGTAAATCTATAGGTGATATCTTTATATTGTTATATTTTGATTTACAAGTGGTTTGAGTTGATAAGTGAACCTACAAGAGGTTGAAGAAGGTTTTCACTTCAAGTGGTAAATCAAGGACATTAAGTTGTACTTGTTTTTCCTACATATGATTGAGAAACAATGTGATAAACCCCAATTTTACAAGTGGTAAAATCGACGAAACTTATTTTTCAGAAAAACCATTTGATTAAAACAAACTTAAGTGTTTTGAAATCACAATGGGAAAATAGTTTGTTGAAAGGGGGAGTTCTGATTATTTATGCCAAGTGGATGGCGATCTGAAGTGATTTGATATCAGTTGTCAATTTGCTTGTATAGTTTTTGTTAAAATTTCCTTAAATGTGTTTAAATTTTAGGGGGAGTAAGAATTTCTAAAAATCCAAAAACATTTGAAAGTTTGAAAAAAATAAAAAACATGATAAAATTCAAAAATGAGTTTTGTTGTCAAAAATAGGAAATGATAGTACATCAGTGGATTATCACAACATGCTAAAGAATTGGAAAGTTAAAATGTGATAAACGGTCTCACTGATGATGTGCCAGTAGGTTTTTGCACATTTAGTAGATTGTGACGAGATATAAACCTAAATTTCAAACTTGCTTATATCGTGGGTAACATCTCTCGGATATATGGGTAACCCCCGAAATCTTGTTTGAAGGACCCCTCTTTCTGAGATACTAGGTCTTTATGCTTAGTGATATCTGGGGTATTATCCCGGGACTTCTGATTTTGCGGAAGCAATGGCCTAGTCCCCGGAGAATACTTTACGCTTGCTTGAAATATAGCCTCCCCTTAGCATAGAAATGATAAAACATTGCAAAATGCAAATCATGTGCTGTTGAAGAAAAGATCCTCTAAAGGGGACCCACCGAAAGTCGAAGCCGTCATCTCTCTGCTGAACGGAAGTTCTGACCTGAGCTCTCACGGCCTTCGCAATTTAACCCCTTACAGATATCATCTAGGTATACTCACCTGTAAGACTGAATATTGGGATCTGGATACGGGAGTATATTCTGAGGTGGGACACGCGAATAAGTTTAAGTGCTTAAAACATTAATCTCGTATCTCGAAACAGTTAAACTTTGTGTGAAAATTTAAGTGGACCAGTATACTGACAATCTAAGTGAATCGTTTAGAGCTTAAAATGTTTAAAGCTTAACGGTGTTGGTGATTTTGTCTCATAAACTGATATGATCCTCTTACAGAAACTCACAAAAAATATTAAGTGTAAATATTTCGTTATTGCATTTTTGTTATATCAAAAATCCAAAAAGATTTTCGGAGTGTTTTAGCATAAATTTTGAAAAATTCAAAAAGATTTTAGACAACTGATGTTGAAGAGCAGATTTTCAAAATTCCGAGTGCTAAACATGACGAACAGGTTTGGGAATGTGTGGAAAGAAAATGATATTCATTCAAGTGGTTTATCAGAGATTAACATGTTAAATCATTTTGTACGATACTTGAAAATGATGTGTTTAGTTTGTGTCTACAAGTGGTAAGCAGAATTTAAATTTGTCAAATTTTATATTTGTGAAATTTATTTTTGGGTAGAGAATATGCAGGTGAGCCAGGTTGCGATTCTTGAAACTGTAAACATGTAAGCAGAGTAAAAGCCATACTACGATCCCAATACAACTTGAGGGGGAGTCTGTTAGAGAAGATAAGCTATGAGGAATAGAGCCGGAAATTTGATCCTGGAAATACAAGATAAGTTTAAGGATGCTTACACTGTCATATACTTTGAAGAGAAGCCCGAAGACTGATAAAGACTGAAGATTGTAAAGACTCGACACTGAAGACTCGTCAACATCCGAGGGGGAGTCTGTTGGTGCATTACGTCTGTCGACTTCGTCTTGTATCGAGTCTAGTATTAGAATTGTTAGATCAGGGCACGTTGTATGAGAAAATAGGAGGTTTTGGGTGGTGTTGAGCTAATTCCGCTTGAAAGAGTTAATTCCGCTTGAAAGTGACATGTGCACTTTCAAACAAAATTATCATGGTTAATTTCGCTTGAAATGGTTTCTGCCACATTCAAACGGAATTACCTCGTCTATAAATAGGGTTCAAGCGAAATCATTTGTAACATTCTGATTTCTGGTGCCGAAGTGCTGCTGACGCGTCAATTGATCTGTATTGCTGTTAAATCAATAAAACAAGATGTTTAAGAGTGAAACAAGCTATTTTACAAGTCTGTTTCTTTGTTTCCGCCTCTGAAACAGACAAGAACTCTTCTGATTGACTCATTTGGGTCACGAAACTATCCTACACAAACCGAGTCCATTCTGGCCCGTTTATCCTCTTACTTTTATGACCGATGCTTTGTACTGCAATCTTATACTTAAAACCCGTATAATCAACCAACTTTATTACTTTACACTTTCTTGGTAATTGGTTACTCGTTATCCTTGGAAGTACCTATGTATATAAAATACACAACATTTAATATATCTTTAATTTTATAAATACAGTTTTTAGCATACAATTGTGATTTGAGCTAATTTGTTCTAAGAATATAGCTTACCAATCCCTCATTTAGGTCTGTCAATTCAGAGACATTGATAATTATCATAAACTCCATCTGAAAGTAAAATATACAATAACAGTTAAATACTAAAACATAAAATCAATTGTATCTGAAAAGCATTCTATTTAAGGTATAAAAAATATCCAACACTCTCTAGGACCAAACTTATATGTTGTGTACTTCAATATGGTCCCTACAGCCAACAATATGAATCTAACACTGTGTAAGATCAAATTTATATTATTGTATAATAAAAAAGTATTATATGGCAATAAAGTTTTCAAATATCCATGTTTGTGTCAACTTCAAACTTCAGTTTTTTTCAGCAGACAAGGCTATATTCACTTACAAATCAGACATATGAGTACTATAAACTGATTGCAGAATACTTTATCAAAATTAATATTGATAGAACAAATGTATCAACACTACATGGCAGTTCATACAATAATTCTAAAACCATTCGTAAAATTTACAACCAAATATTTATGAAACAATAATATTTCAGATTGTTATTTAGATGGAATGAATCAAAATGTAACTAAATAGGTTGATATAAATCTTATTATAAAATAAAAAAAAACAAATTCATATAAGTTTATCTATTATAACATCAGTAGATTATGATTTTGATGTTTATATAATTTGAAATGAGGAAACTGAAAGGAACATGTCAAAGCATACCTATAAAATACACAAGAGAACAAAAAAATACCTGATCTAAAACTTTAAACTTCGGATCGTCAAGTCTGAAGAAGAAGAAACTGTAGAGTTTTTTCGCCGGAGAAGAAGAGGTGAGATTGTATTGGGATTGTTGAAAATAAGAATAAGATATTTATCTATTAACTTGTAATTTTTTATTTATTTAACTTATAATAATCTTTAATATCGGGATTTAAAAACTATTTTTAATTATATAAATATATTAAATTAATAGATAATTTTTTCGTATTTAACATTTTAAATTTATAGTCAAGCAGTGATTACTTTTGTGCGAAAATTGCCCTGTTTTAATGTAAAGGGGGTAAAGTATAAATTTTACAAAACTTAATTTCAACCAACCAGTGTAAATGTAACATTTGTATTAACTCCATTTAATATACTTTTCATCTACATTATTGAATATAAGCTCCAGAAAACATATTCGGAAGTTTTCTCAAATAACTTTCTTATCAAAATCGGCAAGGTTCTATTGCATAATATAGATTACATGCTATAAAACCAAGTATTGTTTCTTTGAATTTATGGTTTGTATTATAAATGTTAGATTAATCAGTATTTGATGTTATGAGTATGTATTTGTCACTGACGACGTTTCATATTCTTTCTTGAAGCAAATAATAGTTGCTGTAATCCGGTGTATTTTTATCGATTAAGTACTGCATTAACTTAAATGAAGTTACTGATAGCATTCTCTGTCACAATTTGTGCATGCATCTTTGTGATGTTGTCTTCTACATTACGATTGATAAATCAACCATATAATTTTTGGTTGATGCTCATTTGCTTAACTGTTGTGAGAGATGATGATTTTCGTTTTGTGCTTTGTTTTTATAATACCTTAAGTTTGTGATTATACAAATAGTCCAGTTAATATTTGGTACTTTTGTTTTTTAAGTGCTGATTTAGTTTAAGGGATGTTAGTGATGTCTATTTTATAATGTTGTTTGTCTATGACTTTTGTTGGATGTTGTTCATCTTTATAATTTGTAATTTTAAATTGTTTATTGCAGATATGAATATATCGAATCAAACACCATCCTTTTTACAATTCCTTAATGAAGATGATTTTATATTTTTGGTATGTTTTTTAACTTTCTTGCTACTATTAGGATTCTACGTTAATTTTTGATGTAAGATGTTTGTTAACTACTGTTGTAGAATATAACACTTGATTTTGAGACTTTGTTGTGGGGCAAGGAGGTCCCGTACGGTCGAATTGTAGAGTTACTTGATGGTGACAAATCATGGTTAGTACGAGTAAGGAAGAGAGATGATCATTGTATATTTACGGATGGATGGACAAAGTTTGTTAGAGATTGTTGTTTGAAAACGAAAGATGTTGTATTGGTGAAAGCTATTGGACGTTTGTCATTCGTTGTCTCATGTTTTAAAGAAAATGTCTACGAGAACTCTTACATTTAAGCAAATATTAGACCTGAATTTGGCATGATTGTAAGTAACGATATATTATTTTGATACTTACTATAAACATTTTTTGCTAGTTCAACAACTTGCTAACATCTGTTTGCCCTTTTAACGTCTGTTTCCTTATAATCTTAACATCTGTTGACTAACCTTTTTAACTTCTATTGACTAAGTCTTTTAACCTCGGTTGACTAACATCTGATATTTAAGATCTGTCCACGTCGCAACCTCTGCTGGACATAATGGATGATAGTTGTTACGAAACCTCCATTGGATAGCAACAGATGTATGTAATAGTTGATAGCCAAACAGTGGTTAGGTTGTGTATAAATACTGTAACTACTGTTGACTAACCCTGTTGAGTAATTCTCATTTTAACTTTTGTTGAATAATCTGTTGTAATATCTGTTGCTCATTAGTTCATATCAAATTTGTAAGTCTGCACTAAATATTCCTTTGCTTCTTCTATAGCTAATTGCTGACAAATTTTGGAAACAATTCTATGGTAAAAATTACGAGTATGGGATGGCAACTATCAATGTTGGCGAAAGGTTTTGGAATGTGATGATGAAAGGATGGATTGATGGATGTGGATTTACTGATGGATGGTTAAAATTGATTGAAGAAGTTCCCATAGCAGTTGAATCTTGGTTGGTTTTCACCATGATTGCATCTAAAACGTTTGAGCTTTCCGTTTTCCATTCCGAGACTGGAACTGAGGTTTCCTTCAAGAAAGCTGATGTAGTTGTTTTGGATGATTCAGTTTATGGAGATGATGGGTTTGATTTATTGGCTGCGTTATAAAATTTTGATGATAAAATACATTGTTTGATAACATGACGGTGATAAGTAACTTTTATTATATTATGCTAATAACGTTTGAAATCTCATTTTGTAGGCTAAACACAAACAAGTTCTGGATTCCGGGGAAGTTGCTTTAGATGATGAGGATTGTTTTGGTCAAAAATTACCTAAGTAATTAAGTGATCAAATCAGTTAAGTGAGGTAGTGTGCTAGAAGTATTCGTTGAAAATATGCTGGTTAAGTTGTTAATAAAAAGAGTTTTCAGGATATAGCTCAGGATACCGAGTTATATCTATAATCAAACAATGAGCAAAAAAGGTAAAGGGTGACACGGGATGTACGAGGAAAGTCCTTGATCAATCTAGATCGCTGGCACAAAACCTCGGGAGCTAACAATCGCAGCTGCCTTGTTCTTCTTATTACTTCAAATATCAGGATACAGTGCAGGATATGATGCGGATCAACTAGGTGTTACAATGCGATTCGAGTACAAGTGTAAGTGTTTTGTGAGTGATTGCAGCTAGTAGAGAGCAAGAGTGTATGAGAAATTGTGTGTGTTCTATCTGATCCGATCAATCCTATTTATAGTAAAATAAAACTAACAAACTAGCCTACAAACCGGGATACGCCGAATATTCCCTTTGTGAACGTTGTAGACCACTTCTTCCGGCTTCAACGTCCCTATTTCAACTGATTGACCCGAGTCTTTGGGTGAACAGGTCCACTCGAATGTTGTAGACTTGCTTCATTAATCTGCACGTGAACTAATTAGTTACTACCAGGATATTGTATCAGGATGTTACCAATATCCTGATCCGGTATCCTGATCACAATAAAAGAAACATAGTCAGAATATTATTCAGGATATATGAGTAGAAAACCACCCATAAAAATTGTCCCCAAAATATATCTGTTGGTATACCAATTCAAACAGATATATTTTAAAGCTTATCTCTTAAATCGAGGTAATTAAGTTGAAGTGACAGTTGAAATGACATTGTGCAACTTCCAACGCGGTATTTACTCATCACCCCCTATATCTAGCCTATATTTATCCAAGCCATTGGCGTCATAACCACTTCATCCCAGGCTCCTCTCAGGTATTTTCTTCTTCTCTCCTCTCTGTTTTTCTTCCATTTCTTAGTTGAAATCCTCCATGGCCTCACGAACAAGACCACGCACAAATGAATCAACCCCATCCCTTGAAAGCCAAAATCTTCTCCGAGAACCCGAAAAAGAGGTTTGCTCTTTTAACAACGCCGACATTGCCGCCTTAAAAGATTCTGGTGCCTTCCCTGCCGATTATCCGTCCTTTCGACCGGGAGGTCTGTAACATCTGTGCTTGTAATCATTGTGAACAGTTCTATTATCAATAAAACAATGTTATTTTATCCCAATGTTTGTTTGGTTGTGTTTTATATTTTTCATGTTTTGACTCTTATTCAATTTCAAACTCTATATCGCTTTCTAGAGAGTTATACGCAAACTGATGCGTAAACGTAATCAGTTTAATGCGACAAATACTCCGGAACATCAACATATACTCAACATACCTTAAATAACCTTTACATAAATTAGAAATAAGTTTTGAAGGCTTTGGTATGGCAAAAACAAGTTAATTCGCTTACAGGGACTAAACATGATAAACTGCGAAAGTATGCCAATTTGAACTGTAATGAACATTCCAGAACCTGACCATAAGTTAAACACACCTTAAATATCCTTTATATAGCTTAGAAATAGGCTTTGAGGGGTTCGGTGTGCTAAAATAAACTTTTGGGTCATTCAGGCACCAAAAGCGTCAAAAAGTGCACAAGTTTGCATTTTCGCGCATAACTTACGTTCTGAATACCTTCGGACATCCAAAAATTTATGTAAGCACTAAAATATTTTATTTTAGTGTTTGGCATAAGAAAAATCCATTCGTCACGCCATTTGGATCATTTTTCGTGCTTATGCGCATTCCTACGTAATTAACCGAACAACGTAACCGTACGGCTAAACGAACCGACACCCGAGATATTTTTGAACACATTTTAAGTTCCCTATACTTTAACTTCATTTTAGAGCTTTGAAATGGAGTTAACGGGGCTTAAACGTGTCAAAAAAACGCATCGAAAACCAAGTTTTGAGGTTTCAGGGACTGAAACTGTAAATCTGCCAAACTAGGTCCGTAAGTAGGGGCCAGATGCAGCAAAACGTTTTTTTACAGCTGTTAACAGCCCTTAACACTCTCCAAAGGCCAAGTGCCAAGTGTCAAACTCTTATGGTGGATGGCAAATGAGTTACCACAACTTTCCAACAAGTGTACGGCTTAGATCGTGCCCCCTTTTCCAAGAAATGATCCTAACGGTGAACCGAAAACTATAAATTCCCACCTCCACCCTTCACTTTTCCTCACAAGAATCTGATCTTATGTGCACTAAGTTGAAACCTTTGTTTCATACCTGAGCTATTTTGATCTAGATTAGCATTCGGGGACCCTTTTTAAGTGTTGCTTCGTTCTTTTATTGCTTTTCGAGTCCGAAAGTCAAACTTTGTTTGACTTTCTGCATTGACCAGTTTATGGTCAATGCGAAGTTCGTTTGAACTTCGCAACCTGATTGTAATCACGATGGTTATAGTCCCTTGTGACTATGCCTACTGATTACCACGTTGTCTAGGGTCGTAAGGGTAAGCGATCTAATAAATCGCTTATACCTTCGAACCCGCCATTGGGTCGATCATTAGGATCCGACCAAACACATTAGGTGACCATAGTATATAGGGAATAACCCTCCGAGGTTATACCTTATGGTCGCTTCGTTTAAATAGTTGTATGATTGGTAGTTTATATGCCTTAGGTAAATTACCAAAATACCCCTTTGATGCCAAAATTCATTTTAAACATATGTAACATAACTTTTGACATCTAAACTGATTTGAAAACAATATTAGACATGTTAAGGCATATGTTACTTGTCATAGGACTAGTTAGGCGGTCCAAACGCGTTTTACGCGAACGACGCGTTAAAGTAGCATAAGCTTCCTAAACGGGTCGTAATGGGTCGTAAGCACTTAGGTTAGGTTTCATTTAGTATGTAGGCTTTGTTAAACCATATGACACGAGTCTCCATACTCGTTTGGTTTAGGAACCCTCATTCTATCCGATCCTCCGATTTAGGTCCGGTTTATTAACATAGTTACCTATATTAGGTGCCGTTTGATTCCGAGATCTCTAGCATTGCTTGGTGGTTATCTTAGGACTTCTGAGCAATCTCAAGTGAGTACATAGACCCCTCTTTTACTTTTTTTCTAAACTGTTTTGGGGTGGAACACATGTGCCTACTTGTTACTTCCATGCTTTCCATGTTTACACATCATATACCTGCTATGTTCGTTAGTACATTATAGTACATGTTTTACATTACATTTCATGCTATGTATGCCCATTGTGTGCGTACTTAGTACATTTCGTTACATTACATTTCATGCTATGTATGCCCATTGTGTGCGTACTTAGTACATTGTTTACATTACATTTCATGCTATGTATGTTCATTGTGTGCATACTTAGTACATTTGTTTTCATCACATGCTATGTATGTCCATTTGTTACATACTTAGTACAGTTGTTTTTATCACATGCTTACATTTTGGTATGCCATTTGGGTTGTTTACAATGGAACAATACATTCATTAACATTACCTACGCCGTTCGTTAGTAGGTAGTGGTACCATAGGAATTGACAACTCCCGTTCCTGAAATCCTGGGTTTGTTTGGATTGGAAGGAATGACCGAATTCGATATACATAACTTAGATAAACCTTTAATTTGTTTAAGGGTTTATCGCCACAGTCTCAAGGCTTGGATGTATGCATTTTCACAATACCGCATAAATGTTTGTATCAGTATAGCATGCATTTGTTCCACAAAACATAACTTTGATTTAAACCATGTTTTACTTCAATACCTTGTTTTTATGCATTTTACATATGGTTTAGTTGATATATTTCACTTACCATACAAGATATTCTTGGGTACACATTACATGATCTACATTAAACATAAACATTTTGACATTGATATACACATTTAGTGGATTACATTGGACATAGACATTTCAATATGGTTTGGGTAAATGATTTGAGTAACGAGGCGAGTGTAATATGATACAAGCATGGTGGATACGCCGCTGGTACTTCCTATATATAAGTGTTTGTATAACATTCCATGTCGTAGCGTTACTTAACTCATTTCAATATTTGACATATTACATTTTACATAAACAACTTATTTTCACAAGACATTGATTTACAAAACAACTTATCTTATACAAACTCATTTTTACTTGGTTATTCATTTAACCTTACATTATTCTCTTATTTATACATATCATTGCTTTTAATGATTTACAAAACAAAACAACTTTCAAGGTTCATGACTGACTGTTATTAAACAATTTTTCCTAAACTTATAAGTCATGAATCCTATTTTCACAAAACCTATGTATCTAACAGGCATTTTTATGCTGACGTACCTATTTTCACATGTGTTTTCAGGAGCTTTTCCGTAGGATGATGATCGTGACACTAGGGCGGACCTGTGCCTTAGAGACATAAAATGAAGATAGACTTAGTTTAATTATGTTCTGAACTCTTTATTTCCTGTTTAAGACAATGTAACTCTTATGTTTATAAATAAAATATAACTTTGAATGCCATGGTTATGAAACAATTAATTCTGTTACAACACTCCCCGACGTTTCCGCCGCGGTTGCATGTTATACGCGGTCGGGGTGTGACAGAAGAGTTGGTATCAGAGCCAATGGTTATAGGGAATTAGGTTATTAGTCATGCTTTGACCTAGACTATAACCTTTCTAGGACCCTAACACAAGTTATCTTGTGTTTAGATCTTAAAACATGTACATCACCTATCCTTAGGTGATTATCAAAACAAAAACCAAAATTTTCCAAAACGATTTTTTGAAAAACAATCATCTGTTTTTGAATGATTTATTACAAGGTTTTGAACCCTCTTTTGTAAGGTTTTGAACCCTTCCAGTTTGATTAAATTTTTGGCCTTGTGCCTTCAAATTTTCAAAATCTCGTCAACGTCTTGGGTTTTAAATAATGTGAACACGTGCAAACTGGAAGAGTGAATGCCTGTATTCTGGGTTTTCTATCTAGGCAAGCACTTCATATATATCTCATCAGACGCGAGTCCAGTTGTGCTTACCTGGGAATTCTTGGGATGAGTGTTCACTTATAGGGGAGCATGTCTTCGCGATACATTATTTTTGACCCATTTACTTTGATTAGTCACTGTGTGTCATTTGTTTGCTTGGTAATGCGGACGAATGACCACCATCTTTGCTTTTGTTGATTTTGTTTCATCTCATTCTCTTCATCCAATCATCTCACTCGTTTCCTTTCATGATTTCCTCTTTTAGAATGCCTCCTCTACGCGAGAACCAGATAGCGACTGCCGAAATGGCAGAAATTATTGCGCAGCAGATGGCTGCTCAATTCCCAAATCTCTTTGCTCAATGGCACCAAGCCAACAACAATAACGATGCTCCATGCAAATACAAGGATTTTAACTCGGCTAAACCACTCAAGTTTAGTGGTTCTGAAGGAGCGACTGGGCTTCTTCAATGGTTCGAGAGCATTGAGAATACTTTCCGCCACGTGCAGTGTCCGGATAATCGCAAGGTCGAGTTTTCTTCGAGCATGTTTCAGAAGAGGGCTCTCACATGGTGGAACGGGGTTATGAGAGACCGAGGTGCAGAAGTTGGTCTAGCACAAACCTGGGCTGAACTTAGGGCTCTTATGATGAGGGAATTTTGTCCTCGCCATGAACAGCGAGCGTTGGAGAAAGAGTTTGATGACTTGAAGCAGGATAGTGGCGAGCACAGGGCATATACTGATAGGTTTGAGGAGTTGAGCCTGTTGTGCCCAACAATGGTTACCCCACTCGACAAGGCTATCGAAAGGTACATCGACGGCCTACCTGACTCAGTGCAAGACATCATTACTGGTAGTAACCCTGCCACACTCCGTCAGGCTATCGAGTTATCAGCGACATTGACTGAGTCGCAGATTCGGAAGAATAAGTTACACAGGAAGGGTGACAAGGGCAAGAAACAGACGTCTGACAAAGAGGATAGCAAGAAAGGTCAAAACAAGAATGGAAAGAATTCTGGTTCTTTGAGAGGGTCAAGGAAGCTAAAGGCTTCCCAAAACTATGCTGTCACTGCCCAAGCTAACCAGGCAGCTCCCAACCAACCCGCACAGCCTCCAACGAAGAAGCTGTATTCAGGGAATGCACCTTTGTGCATTAGATGCAACAGTCACCATCAGCCGCAACATCAGTGCCGTTTCTGTACTAACTGTGGGAAGTCAGGTCATCTTGCCGATGTTTGTCGGTTTGCTCAGAATCGCGCAGTTCAGAACCCGGCTCAACAAGTTGCTCAGCAACAGGGTCAAGCTGCACGACCACCCTACCCACCAGGTGCTTGTTATAACTGTGGGGATCTGACCCATTACAAAAATCGGTGCCCAAGGCTGGCTAACCAGAATCAGAATCCAAACCAGAATCAGGCTCAGGCTCGAGGGCGAGCTTTTAACTTGAATGCCCAAGAGGCGCAGGCGGACGATAATGTGGTGAACGGTACGTTCTTTATTAATAATCAGCCTGCATCTGTTCTTTTTGATACGGGTGCCGATAAGAGTTTTGTGTCATTGTCTTTTGAGCCAATGCTTCACGTGTCTAGAACAAAACTAGGTAAACCTTTGACAGTAGAGGTTGCTAGTGGTGAACCCATTATTCTTGATTCTGTTCTTCGCAACTGCCAGCTGAACCTTAACGACCATCTTTTTCCTATCGACCTCACGCCTATGCAACTTGGAAGCTTCGACGTTATTGTGGGTATGGATTGGTTATCTAAGCATCGCGCATAGATAGTTTGTTCTGAGAAGATTGTTCGTGTGCCGCTTTCGACAGGCGAGATCCTACAGGTTCAAGGTGAGAAACCGTCTGGTGGCCTCAAGCTCATGTCTTGTTTTAAAGCTCGGAAGTATATGCGGAAGAACTATGTGGCTTTCTTAGCTCATGTTACAACAGATAAAGGCAAGGGTAAGTCTATTTCAGATATTCCTGTCGTTCGGGATTATTCTGATGTTTTCCCTGAAGAGTTACCTGGTCTACCCCCAGCACGCCAAGTCGAGTTCCGCATTGATCTCGTACCTGGTGCAAATCCTATTGCCAGAGCTCCATATCGTCTTGCACCATCTGAGATGCAAGAGTTGTCTAAGCAGCTTCAGGAGCTCTCTGACAAAGGTTTTATCCGTCCTAGCTTTTCACCCTGGGGTGCTCCCATTCTTTTTGTCAAGAAGAAGGATGGATCATTTAGGATGTGTATCTATTATCGTGAGCTTAACAAGCTTACCATCAAGAATCGATATCCCCTACCGCGCATAGATGATCTCTTTGATCAGTTACAGGGCGCTTCTTATTTTTCGAAGATTGATCTTCGTTCGGGGTATCATCAACTTCGGGTGCATGAAGAAGATATTCCCAAGACGGCGTTCCGCACTCGGTATGGGCATTACGAGTTCACAGTCATGCCATTCGGTTTGACTAATGCTCCTGCTGTTTTCATGGACTTAATGAATAGGGTCTGCAAGCCTTATTTGGATCAGTTCGTCATTGTTTTTATTGACGACATCTTGATTTATTCTAAGACGCGAGCTGATCATGAGCAACATCTTCGTCTTACTCTGGAACTCCTAAAGAAAGAGCAACTTTTCGCCAAATTCTCCAAGTGTGAATTATGGCTTAAAGAAGTTCAATTCTTAGGACATATCATCAACGAACAAGGTATTCATGTAGATCCCTCCAAGATCAGTGCAATTAAGGATTGGGATATGCCTACTACTCCCACTGAGGTTCGTTCTTTTCTTGGTCTAGCGGGTTATTACCGCCGCTTCATTGAGAACTTCTCAAAGATTGCAGTTCCTATAACTGCTCTAACTCAGAAGAACAAGCCCTTTGATTGGGGATTCAAGCAAGAGGAAGCTTTTCAACACTTGAAGCAGAAACTTTGCGACACGCCTATTCTGACTTTGCCTGAGGGCAATGATGATTTCGTCGTTTATTGCGATGCATCTAAATTGGGTCTTGGCTGTGTCCTGATGCAAAGGAACAAAGTCATAGCATATGCATCGAGGCAGTTGAAGATACATGAGAAGAACTACACCACTCATGATCTTGAGTTGGGTGCAGTTGTCTTCGCTCTTAAGATATGGAGACACTATTTGTACGGTACAAAATGTGTGGTTTTCACGGACCACAAAAGTCTTCAGCATATCTTCAACCAGAAAGAACTTAACATGAGGCAACGACGTTGGGTTGAGCTACTAAACGACTATGACTGCGAAATTCGCTACCATCCTGGTAAGGCGAATGTCGTAGCTGATGCATTGATTCGTAAGGAACGTACTAAGCTTCATTGTGTACGTGTTCAATCTGTTATTCAAGCTCGATCCAATATCCAAGCACGCATTTCTCAGGCTCAACAATCTTGTGTTTCACAAGGTTTGATGGATAAGGAATTTCCCTATCACATAACACCTGATCTAGAACTGAAGGACAATGGATGGTATTACTTCATGGACCGTTTGTGGGTCCCAAGCCAGGATAACCTTCGCACCTTGCTTATGGATGAAGCCCATAAGTCTCGTTATTATGTTCATCCCGGCTCAGATAAAATGTATAAAGACCTTCGTATTCAGTATTGGTGGCCTGGTATGAAGAAAGGCATTGCCTTATACGTATCAAAATACCTTACTTGTCTTAAGGTTAAGGCTGAACATCAGCGTCCTTCGGGTTTATTGGTACAACCAGAGATCCCGGTTTGGAAATGGGAAAACATTACTATGGACCTCGTTACCAAACTTCCACGCACAAAGAGAGGTCATGATGCCATCTGGGTAGTTGTTGATCGTCTTACTAAGTCATCGCATTTCTTCCCAATCCGTGAAGATTTTCCTGCTGACAGACTTGCTAAAATCTATGTGGATGAAATTGTGGCTCGACATGGTGTTCCTTTGAACATCATTTCTGACAGAGATGCTCGTTTCACTTCTCATTTTTGGAGAACCATGCAATCTGCTATGGGGACCCAACTTAATCTGAGCACGGCTTATCATCCGCAAACGGATGGTCAATCTGAAAGAACAATCCAGACTCTGGAGGATATGCTTAGAGCTTGTGTGATCGATTTTGGTGGTAGTTGGGATTCACATCTTCAGTTAATTGAATTCTCCTACAACAACAGTTATCACACCAGCATCAAAATGGCTCCTTTCGAGGCTCTCTATGGTCGAAAATGTCGTTCACCAGTCTGCTGGAATGAGATCGGCGAGGCTCAACTTACTGGACATGCCCTCATTTTAGAGACAACTGACAAGATCAAGAAAGTTCGTGATAACCTTCAGACAGCTAGAAGCCGTCAAAAGAGTTACGCGGATCCAAAACGTAAGCCCTTGGAATTTCAAGTCGGTGATCGAGTATTACTTAAGGTCTCACCTTGGAAAGGTGTGATCAGATTTGGAAAGAAAGGAAAACTTGCACCAAGATACGTTGGACCATTCAAGATCGTCGAAAGAATCGGAAAGGTAGCCTACAGACTTGAGTTACCTCCTGAACTTGGAAATGTTCATCCAAATTTTCACGTGTCCAATCTCAAGAGGTGTTTAGCTGATGAGAACCTCCACATACCGCTTGACGAAATTCGTGTTGGCAAAACACTGAAATTTGTTGAGAAACCTGTGGAAATCGTGGAACGTGAAGTCAAGTGGCTCAAACGCAAGCGCATTCCTTTGGTCAAAGTTCGCTGGGAAGCTAAACGTGGACCCGAGTTTACATGGGAACGCGAAGATCAAATGAAGGCGAAGTATCCGCATATTTTCCCACGAGTTTCCTCTAAATAAATTTCGGGACGAAATTTCCACAAGTAGGGGAGACTGTAACATCTGTGCTTGTAATCATTGTGAACAGTTCTATTATCAATAAAACAATGTTATTTGATCCCAATGTTTGTTTTGTTGTGTTTTACATTTTTCATGTTTTGACTTTTATTCAATTTCAAACTCTATATCGCTTTCTGGAGAGTTATACGCAAACTGATGCGTAAACGTAATCAGTTTAATGCGAAAAATACTCCGGAACATCAACATATACTCAACATACCTTAAATAACCTTTACATAACTTAGAAATAAGTTTTGAAGGCTTTGGTATGGCAAAAACAAGTTAATTCGCTTACAGGGACTAAACATGACAAACTGCGAAAGTATGCCAATTTGAACTGTAACGAACATTCCGGAACCTGACCATAAGTTAAACACACCTTAAATATCCTTTATATAGCTTAGAAATAGGCTTTGAGGGGTTCGGTGTGCTAAAATAAACTTTTGGGTCATTCAGGGACCAAAAGCGTCAAAAAGTGCACAAGTTTGCATTTTCGCGCATAACTTACGTTCTGAATACCTCCGGACATCCAAAAATTTATGTAAGCACTAAAATATTTTATTTTAGTGTTTGGCATAAGAAAAATCCATTCGTCACGCCATTTGGATCATTTTTCGCGCTTATGCGCATTCCTTCGTAATTAACCGAACAACGTAACCGTACGGCTAAACGAACCGACACCCGAGATATTTTTGAACACATTTTAAGTTCCCTATACTTTAACTTCATTTTAGAGCTTTGAAATGGAGTTAACGGGGCTTAAACGTGTCAAAAAAACGCATCGAAAACCAAGTTTTGAGGTTTCAGGGACTTTAACTGTAAATCTGCCAAACTAGGTCTGTAGGTAGGGGCCAGATGCAGCAAAACGTTTTTTACAGCTGTTAACAGCCCTTAACACTCTCCAAAGGCCAAGTTCCAAGTGTCAAACTCTTATGGTGGATGGCAAATGAGTTACCACAACTTTCCAACAAGTGTACGGCTTAGATCGTGCCCCCTTTTCCAAGAAATGATCCTAACGGTGAACCGAAAACTATAAATACCCACCCCCACCCTTCACTTTTCCTCACAAGAATATGATCTTATGTGCTCTAAGTTGAAACCTTTGTTTCATAGATGAGCTATTTTGATCTAGATTAGCATTCGGGGACCCTTTGTAAGTGTTCCTTCGTTCTTTTATTGCTTTTCGAGTCCGAAAGTCAAACTTTGTTTGACTTTCTGCATTGACCATTTTATGGTCAATGCGAAGTTCGTTTGAACTTCGCAACGTGATTGTAATCACGATGGTTATAGTCCCTTGTGACTATGCCTACTGATTACCACGTTGTCTAGGGTCGTAAGGGTAAGCGATCTAATAAATCGCTTATACCTTCGAACCCGACCCATTGGGTCGATCATTAGGATCCGACCAAACACATTAGGTGACCATAGTATATAGGGAATAACCCTCCGAGGTTATACCTTATGGTCGCTACGTTTAAATAGTTGTATGATATGTAGTTTATATGACTTAGGTAAATTACCAAAATACCCCTTTGATGCCAAAATTCATTTTAAACATATGTAACATAACTTTTGACATCTAAACTGATTTGACAACAATATTAGACATGTTAAGGCATATGTTACTTGTCATAGGACTAGTTAGGCGGTCCAAACGCGTTTTACGCGAACGACGCGTTAAAGTAGCATAAGCTTCCTAAACGGGTCGTAATGGGTCGTAAGCACTTAGGTTAGGTTTCATTTAGTATGTAGGCTTTGTTAAACCATATGACACGAGTCTCCATACTCGTTTGGTTTACGAACCCTCATTCTATCCGATCCTCCGATTTAGGTCCGGTTTATTAACATAGTTACCTATATTAGGTGCCATTTGATTCCGAGATCTCTAGCATTGCTTGGTGGTTATCTTAGGACTTCTGAGCAATCTCAAGTGAGTACATAGACCCCTCTTTTACTGTTTTCCAAACTGTTTTGGGGTGGAACACATGTGCCTACTTGTTACTTCCATGCTTTCCATGTTTACACATCATATACCTGCTATGTTCGTTAGTACATTATAGTACATATTTTAGATTACATTTCATGCTATGTATGCCCATTGTGTGCGTACTTAGTACATTGCTTTACATTACATTTCATGCTATGTATGCCCATTGTGTGCGTACTTAGTACATTGTTTACATTACATTTCATGCTATGTATGTTCATTGTGTGCATACTTAGTACATTTGTTTTAATCATATGCTATGTATGTCCATTTGTTACATACTTAGTACAGTTGTTTTCATCACATGCTTACATTTTGGTATGACATTTGGGTTGTTTACAATGGAACAATACATTCATTAACATTAGCTACGCCGTTCGTTAGTAGGTAGTGGTACCATAGGAATTGACAACTCCCGTTCCTGAAATCCTGGGTTTGTTTGGATTGGAAGGAATGACCGAATTCGATATACATAACTTAGATAAGCCTTTAATTTGTTTAAGGGTTTATCGCCACAGTCTCAAGGCTTGGATGTATGCATTTTCACAATACCGCATAAATGTTTGTATCAGTATAACATGCATTTGTTCCACAAAACATAACTTTGAGTTAAACCATGTTTTACTTCAATACCTTGTTTTTGTGCATTTTACATATGGTTTAGTTGATATATTTCACTTACCATACATGATATTCTTGGGTACACATTACATGATCTACATTAAACATAAACATTTTGACATTGATATACACATTTAGTGGATTACATTGGACATAAACATTTCAATATGGTTTACACATTAACACATGACAATTCATTTATACATGAACAATTTACATTGATGGTTGGTTTGGGTAAATGATTTGAGTAACGAGGCGAGTGTAATATGATACAAGCATGGTGGATACGCCGCTGGTACTTCCTATATATAAGTGTTTGTATAACATTCCATGTCGTAGCGTTACTTAAATCATTTCAATATTTGACATATTACATTTTACATAAACAACTTATTTTCACAAGACATTGATTTACGAAACAACTTATCTTATACAAACTCATTTTTACTTGGTTATTCATTTAACCTTACATTATTCTCTTATTTATACATATCATTGCTTTTAATGATTTACAAAACAAAACAACTTTCAAGGTTCATGACTGACTGTTATTAAACAATTTTTCCTAAACTTATAAGTCATGAATCCTATTTTCACAAAACCTATGTATCTCACAGGCATTTTTATGCTGACGTACCTATTTTCACATGTGTTTTCAGGAGCTTTTCCGTAGGATGATGATCGTGACACTAGGGCGGACCTGTGCCTTAGAGACATAAAATGAAGATAGACTTAGTTTAATTATGTTCTGAACTCTTTATTTCCTGTTTAAGACAATGTAACTCTTATGTTTATAAATAAAATACAACTTTGAATGCCATGGTTATGAAACAATTAATTCTGTTACAACACTCCCCGACGTTTCCGCCGCGGTTGCATGTTATACGCGGTCGGGGTGTGACAAGGTCCGATCAGACGTAGCATCAAACGAATGGGTGTGTTTCTTAGCTTATCCTTTCTCCTTGGGACTCTGATATCCTTTTCCAGCCTTTATCTCCCGCTTCTTCGAACTCACCGGCCTCAGTTACGCTCAGACTATGCCAATGGTTTGTCGAGTTTTAATGGTGTTAGTCCAAATTAAATCTCGTCATGTTCCTAATCTTTGTGTCGAGGATCTCCCTATTGCATACCGTCTTCGTTCTCACGGCAACGACCGTTTTCTCCTTTTTTCCACTTCCCCGAATCCCCTGATCCTCAAGGCCACTAAGAACGAAGATCAGTGGCAAAGAAAGTCCTTTTTCGTAAAAAGGGATTCCATCGCTAAGGGTTTTGACCTGGCAGTAGAGTGGTTGACTTCGGGTAGGATTTAGGGTTTTAGGAATATCCCCAAATATATCTTAAAACTATATCCTAAACTGACATCTTCATTTCTTGTGCAACAAACTTCAAAGAACTAGCCCCTCCAAGTGAAGAATCGGAGCTCAGGATCAAAGATATCTATCGACTTCCTGATAGCGAGAGAACCTTTTCCCTGTCTCTCATAAGTTCGAGTCAAAGATCAAGTTCGGAAATGTTTGGTAAGTGTATTATTAAACTAATTACAGAATACAAGTATTAAGAGTTAAGTATTTCTCCCTTTTTCGTAGTGCCAGTTATCAATCTCGAAGGCTTCCAGCTTGATGAGTTGGATAGTTATTCCGGCCTTATGCAAGTTAAGCAAGAAACCAACCCTAAGCCAGCAGTCACGTCAAAGCCCACCAGTTAAAAAACCGCTACTGCACCAAAAGCTTCTACAGCATCCAAGTCTTGAGCTCCTAGCTCTCGTAAGAGGAAGGAAGCGAATTCTCCAGCCACATCCGACGTGTTTCCATTTTAGAATCACGGGTTTACCGAGTCTAGCAAATTCATGACCGGCTTCCTTAATCAGGTTAGTATTCTCATTATATATCCTGCACACATATACTCAATACACATATCCATATATTGATATCTGTCCCTTTGATTGCAGGGTCTGGAACGCCTAGTGTTCCTCTATGAAGAAATACGTGGTTTGAACAAGATGCTAGAGAGCAAGCTGAAAAAGGCAGAGTCCACTGTAGCAGACCAAGCAGCCATCGCCGCCGCCAATTCACAGCATTATGAGGATAAATACAAGGCTATGGTTCAAGAACATCAGGCTGCTCTTCAAAAAGTTGCTCAAGAAGCCCAGGCCAAATATGATGCAGCCCAAGTCCAGCATTAACATTGTTATGGGTGATTTTCTGAACATATATCCTGACTAATATTCTGCTTTTGATTGTTTATTTGTGATCAGGATACCGGGTCAGGATATTGGCAACATCCTGGTACAATATCCTGGTATTGACTGAATTAATCACGTGCAGATTAAGAGTTACAAGTCTCCAACGTTCAAGAAGACTTCTTCCCCCCAAGACTCGGGCAAATCAGTTGGAATAGAGACGTTGATTCCGAAAGACCGGGACTGCAACGTTTACTTGGGAATATTCGGGGCATCTCAGTTTAATAGGAAAGTTAGTTGTGTTCGTTTAGCTATAAATAGTATGATCGGATCAAGTTAAGGCACTCACTTTCATTCGCACACTTTACTCTCTAGTTACTAGCAATCACTACACACCAACACTTGTAATCAAATCACGTTGTAACACCTAGTTGATCCGCATCATATCCTGCACTGTGTCCTGACATTTGAAGTAATAGAAGAACAAGGCAGCTGCGATTGTCAGCTCCCGAGGTTTTGTGCCGACGATCTAGATTGATCAAGGGCTTTCCTCGTATATCCGGTGTCACCCTTTACCTTTTTTGCTCACTGTTTGATCATAAATACAGCTCTGTATCCCGAGCCGTATCCTCAAACTGTTTTTGCAAACAACTTAACTTGAACATTTTCGACACACCTTTTAAGCACACTATCTCACTTAACTAATTTGATCACTTAATTGCTTCGGTAATTTTTGACCAAAACAATTTGGCGCCCACCGTGGGGAAAGTGGTGCTGTTTTTACTAAAAACTTTTGCAAAATCGCTAATTGGTTTTCTATTTTCAAAACTTTTTGCTACACTATTTTTAATGGCCTCAAGATCAAACATGAGTTCTTCCACCATGTCTGCTACAACCTCTGCAACAATTGGTATGGTGCTTCCACCACCTCCTCCGAGATCCCAAACTTCTTCCCAAGGGACTGAAATTCATGTGGCTCGGGATGTTATCCCCGCTCGCAACACCCAAGGATCTGGTCTTGTTTTAGCTTCTAATGAGGAAATTCTATATTTTTTGTTTGGTAGTGTACAGGAACAGATGAGGCAGCAGCAGGAAACTAATCAAATGCTGATAAGAGAGATACAACTCTTGAAATCCGGCTCGAGCAGGCCTGCTGATGATACTATCACTCCCTTGCAACCCAGGTCTTTGAACTTCAGTTCTGCAGTTTATACCGAGGATAACCGAGGAAATATTGTGCCTAGCCATTGCCAGAATCATACTCCTGAGATACCCTCATCAGTTAGAATATCAATTGTGAAAAGCTCAGGATATGCTTCAGGATATGGCCAGAATCCTCAGAATGGTAATGTATCTAATAATAACAATACTCTTGCTACTAACGGTGTTGGATCTTTGCAGGATGTAGGTATGACGTCAGCACTGTCTAGATAGCTTCAGAAGCTGAAGGACATGATATCCAGTGTACCTGGGGTGGTGCAGGCAATTCCTAAAGTATCTCAGGATAGCTACAGGATATCACGGTTTGCATATCCCATTTGTGATGCTGAAATCCCAAAAAGATTTCAAACCCCCAACATGAAACTCTACGGCGGAACTACGGATCCTGAGGAGCATATCTCCCATTATAGGGAAAGGATGGAAATTAATCCTATCCCCCCAGATCTCAAAGAAGCATGCTTGTGCAAGGGTTTCGACTCCACCTTAACAGGATCAGCCCTGAAATGGCTGTTAAACATTCCTCCTCACTCAATTACTTCTTTTGCCCATTTAGTTAATTTATTTAATAGTCAATTTTCCTGCAGCCGAAGTTTTGAGAAACTAACCAGTGACCTTTACAGGATAACTCAAGGACCTCAGGAATCCTTGAGGGATTATGTGAATAAGTTTAGCCGGGAATCCTTAGATATCCTGCACCTTGATGTTGCAACAGTTGTGCGGGCTTTCAAGATGGGATTGCAAAAAGATTCCCAGTTTTACCAGGATCTTGTAATGAATCCCTGCAGGAATCTGGATGAAGCTCGTAACAGGGCATTAAGATACATTCGGCTAGAGGATGACAAAAAGATGCAAGAAAGAATGAATTCGTCCACAACCTATGAGTCAACCAACAGAAAATCAGAATCCTCGTATAAGCCATATCGCTCAAAGCCATATGGCAGAAATGATAGCAAAAAAGTCAACGCGGTTGAAGATGAGGATCCTGAGGAGTATCCTGAGTTGTCTGAATATTGTTTTTCCGTTAATATACCTGAATTAATGTATGCTATGCAGGGTTTAGGAGACAAAGCCAGGTGGCCTCGCAAAAATCAACAAAAAGCTGATTGGAAGGATAAGTCCAAATGGTGTGCCTTCCACGAGGATTTCGGACATATCACCGAGGACTGCATTGCTCTAAGGAAAGAAATAAGCTACCTGCTGAGCAAGGGATATCTAAAGGATCTGCTGGGAAAAAAGAAGAATAAAGGGCAGGATCCTGAGAAGGATCCTGAACGAGCAGCATCACCCCCAGCAGATGCCAAAATAATTAACTTTATTTCAGGAGGGTCCGATATTTGCGGGACCTCATATTCCGCAGCCAAGAGACATGCAAAGGAAGCTAAGGCAGAAAGAGGAGAAAAGTCGACCAGGATGACGATGCTCACAACTGACAAAGTGATCACTTTTGATAGTGATGACAGGGATACTGTTCAGGATCCTCACCATGACGCTTTAGTAATTACTTTGTACGTCGCTAACCATTTTGTGCGCAGGATACTGGTAGATAACGACAGTTCCGTCAACATAATCCAGCTGGAGACGTTAAAAAGAATGAATGTATCCCCAATGGATATTACTTCAAAGTCCACCGTGCTCGTCGAGTTCAGTGGAGAAGCCAGGAATACCGTGGGGGAGATAAAATTACCAGTATATATTGAAGGAGTCAATTCAATACAACGCTTTTGCGTCATGGACTCACTATCCTGCTATAACATTATCAGTGTATCAAGATCCCTACACCTTGGGGAGTTGTCAAAGTGGATAGCGACCAGCAAGAAGCAAAGGAATGCTACTCATCATCCATGAAATCCTCTACCAAGCCCAATGTGGCATAGCAATTAAAGATGCGGGCCCAGGATATTCTGGAGGCTTCTGAGCAGGATGTAAAGAAAATTATCCTGGATCAGGATAACCCGGATATCTCAGTGCTCATAGGAACCAATATCCCTCATGATATTGAAAATCAATTGACTAATTTTTTGAAATGCAGGATGTCGACATTCGCATGGAAACATGAGGATATGACAGGCATTTCCAAGGATATTATAACACATAAGCTTGGTATTGACAGATCATTTAAACCAGTCCAACAAAAGAGAAGGAAATTTGCTCCGGAACGAAATATGATCATCCAAGAGGAAGTTGAAAGGCTACTAAAGAGAAAGATGATTAGGGAAGTGAAGTTTCCCAAATGGCTGGCTAATGTGGTTGTGGTGCAAAAGAAAAACGGGAAATGGATAGTATGTGTGGATTACACCGACTTCAATAAAGCTTGTCCCAAAGACCCATTTCCTCTACCTCAAATTGATTCAATGGTGGATGCTACCACTGGCCACGAGATGTTAACCTTCATGGATGCCTCTTCAGGATTTCAGCAAATCCAAATGGAACAATCTGATCAGGCTTTCATGACACCCACAGGTATTTATTGTTATACTGCTATGCCCTTTGGTTTGAAAAAATGCAGGTGCAACATACCAGAGATTGGTGAACATGATGTTTAAAGAGAAGCTGGGGGACACCATGGAGGTATACATCGACGATATGGTGGTAAAATCCAAAAAGGCTAAGGATCACCTCCAGGATATTAAGGGAGCATTTGATATCCTAGATCAGTATAACATGAAACTGAATCCTGCAAAGTGCCATTTTGGAGTGGAGGCAGGAAAGTTTCTAGGATATATGGTGACTAAAAGAGGGATAGATGCAAGCCCGGAGCAGATTAAAGCTATCTTGGATATCAAATCTCCTTCAAATATGAAGGCTGTTCAACGATTAACAGGCCGAGTAGCAGCATTGAACAGATTTATTTCGAGATCCTCAGAAAAATACAAGGAATTTTATGATATTCTGAAGAAAAATAAGAAATTCGAGTGGGATGAAAAGCATGAAGCAGCCTTGCAGGATCTGAAGCAGTATCTTTCAACTACACCCCTGTTGATGAAGCCTGAGGATGGTGAACCATTATCCCTGTATCTTGCAGTATCAGGAAATGCAGTAAGTGTTGTCCTTGTAAAGGATCTTGAAGGTCAGCAGTATCCTGTTTACTATGTTAGTAAAAGTTTATTAGATGCTGAAACTAGGTATTCTCACTTAGAGAAACTGATATTAGCCCTGGTTATGGCGTCAACAAAACTTAGACATTATTTTGAAACACATAGGATTCATGTTAAAACCAACTATCCTGTTAAAAATGTGCTTAGGAAATCTGAAATGTCAGGTAGGATGGCTAAATGGTCAGTAAAATTAAGTTCCTTTGATCTAGTATATGAACCTAGAAATGCCATAAAGTCTCAGGCTTTAGCTGACTTTGTGGCTGATTTTAGTAGTGATATTCAAAATGAAGTAGACTTAGAAGTACAACAGCTAGGAGAGAACTTAAAATCCTGGACCTTATATACTAATGGTGCATCTAATGTAAGAGGTGTAGGTTTGGGTATACTACTAAAATCGCCACAGGGGGACATATTACCCCAGGCTATTAGATGTGAGTTTCCTGCCACTAGTAATGAGGCAGAATACGAAGCTTTAATTGCAGGATTAGAATTGGCTAAAAGTATGAATATCAGGAGTTTGCAAGTATATGTTGATTCTTTGTTAATTACTAATCATTTTAATGGAACCTATGCAGTTAAAGGTGAGAAGTTAATCGAGTACCTCGAAATTCTCAAAAAATTAGCAGGATATTTCGATATTTTTACACTTGAACAGGTACCAAGGGAGGATAATGCTGAAGCTGATGCCTTGGCAAATCTAGGATCATCAGTCAGGATACCGGAAGGAACCCAAATAACAATATTACACATCCTATGATGAGTATTCCGAGAAGGATCCTAACTCTTGGATGGCTCCAATCATAAGATATCTCAAGGAAGGACACATCCCAAAGGATGAGAATCCTAGCGCCTTTAGAATGAAGGTATCACGATTCACTATTATAAATAATGTCTTGTATAAGAAATCTCTTGCAGGACCATATCTGAGGTGCTTAGAGGATCCCGAAACCAAGAAAGCGCTTCAGGATATACACGAAGGGGATTGTGGTAACCATACTGGGGGCATGTCGTTATTCTCAAAGGTATTAAGAACAAGATATTAATGGCCAACCATGAGAAAAGATGCTGCAGAATATGCTCGAAGATGCGATTCATGTCAAAGGCACAGTAATATATTACATCAGCCGGCTGAGCCACTTTATCTTATAGCTTCCCCTTGGCCATTCATGAAGTGGGGAATGGATATAGTAGGAAAATTGCCAAAGGCTCCAGGAGGAAAGGTCTTCATGTTGGCAATGACCGATTATTTTTCTAAGTGGGTCGAAGCTGAAGCATTCGTTCAAGTTAGAGATCAAGAAGTGGTATCTTTCATAAAAAGGAATATCCTGACTAGGTTCGGAGTACCAGCTGAAATTATTTGGGATAATGGATCTCAGTTTATAAGTAAGAGAACAACTGACTTTTGTAAGAATTGGGGAATCAAGATGGTTACATCTACATCGGTACATCCTCAAGCAAATGGACAAGCAGAATCTTCAAACAAGATAATTGTTAACAACCTGAAAAAAAGACTAGGAGCTAAAAAAGGGAGATGGGCAGAAGAACTACCCTTTGTTTTGTGGGCTGATAGAAAGACGATGAAAAATGCAACTGGCCAAACCCCGTTTTCCTTGGTATTTGGAGCAGAAGCGGTGATCCCGACAGAAATGGTAATACCTTCGGCAAGATCCAACCTCCGGGATCCTGGGAAGAATCCTGAAGTCCTATGTGAGGAATTGGATAGTGTTGATAAGACAAGAGACACGGCAAGGCTAAGGATGGCGGCATATCAACAGAGGATATCTAAAGCATATAACAAGAATATAAGGACCAGAAGGTTCCACGTCGGAGATTGGGTATTAAGAAAGGCTTTCTAGAATACTACTAATCCTGCTGATGGAAAGTTGGCCCCAAAATGGGAAGGACCCTCTGAGATTGAGTCAGAATCAGGGAAAGGGGCATATCGACTCAAGGATATGGAGGGGGATATTCTACCAAGATCCTGGAATGCTATACACCTAAAGTTCTATTTCAAGTGAGTTAGGAATCTAAATTCTAGCTCAGGATGGTATGGATTCTATCTCTTTTATTAAATTTTAATATTATTTATTGCTTTAACCCATTACTGACTTAAGCATCGCAGGGGTGTTAGCCAGGCTAACACCCACCTTAGCTTGCAGTTGTTTTGTAGTATATGTTTCGGGATGTAGATCCAGGATATACATTCAGGATACTTCGAAAGATTAGAGGATTGGCCCCCTCTCTCACGTTTAAAGGATACTGATCCCTTCACAGGTTTAAAGGTATTCACCTTTCTCTCGAATTGGGTTTAAACACCCCGCCTGGAGCGCAAGTTATCTAGGAATAGTTCAAGGTGGCGGGACCAGTTCATGTAAAAGTGGCTGACAATTTCGTCACTGTTGGCTATATCCTGGATTCTCAAGGTATATGAGGATTGATCACCCTCTCTCACAGAAGGGTGTTTTCATACTCTCTAAGGTTTAAAGGTTATCACCTTTCTAAGTCTTGGAGTTTATACACTCCCGCCTGTAGCGCATGAAAATTTGGGATTTTCCCCAGGATACCTATGGGATTTTCCCCAGGATACTAAGGATTTATCTCCAGTATGTTTTTGGGTTTTACCCCAGTAACACAAGAACTGTCCAAACAGTTAAAACTTGAAAATTTTCTAAGTATTCAAAGACTTTATGCACAGGGGACATTCCTCCTAAGGCGATTGTGTAAAGCTCGAAGAATCAAATTCAATGCACTAAGTATTTCGGACTGGGGACATCTTAGTTGAAGAAGTTGCAAAAGGATTAAAAGTTCGATACTAGGGCTACACCCTATTCCTGGTATGATCTTTCCTTTGCAAGTTGTTTAAACTCTTGAAACTATGTTTAAGGCTCGAATATCCTGATGAGAATGTATCTTTAGGATATGTTCTCAAAATGTGTTTTTGGGATACGTTTTGGGATATTTGATTGGAATACTTGGGAAATGATACTTGGGTTGAAAATAAATACTCTGGTCAAACAAGTGTTATCAAAATGGAAAATAAACTATCTTTTATTCTTTAGAAACTTTGTCTAAATTGCTTGGATTATGAGAAGTTCTATTTGACAAGAGTCTTCATATGATACCACTGAGTATATTGATCAGGATATTTTCAAAAGGTAATGGCAAAAATTTTGCAAAGCTAAAATTTAAACTAAGTAATGCATGACGAAAAATTAAATAGAACAGCAAATAAGTCAAAAGGTGGTCATATTATTAACAGGTCAAAAGTTGTGCTTTTGGTTTCACCTCAAGCCGAGGCCCATCCGCCAAAAGTACAGTTAGTTTTTACCATATTTACGCAACGGTTGAAGGTTTCATCTCAAAACGAGACCCATCCGCCTCCAACCGTTGCATCATTCAAAACAAATTATACTAACTGATGACCAAGGGCTTCATCCTGAAACCTAGGACCCATCCACCTTTGGTCATCATATTGTTCTAATGCAGGAAATATAAATTGTTCAAAGACAGGAAATGTAAATTGTTTAAACAGACCACAACTATCAGAATTAAAAAGTGGGCTCCGGCCTAGGCACGTACATCCATCATTGCCCACTTCACTGCTTTTAAGGGGCAGCACCCTCTTTCGTCATGACTTCATCACCAAAGTCTTCTCCGGCATCCCTTCCAGCATCCTTCACAGCATTCGTCTCAGCATCACCACCAGCATCCTTTGAAGCACCAGCATCATCTACCTTCTCGGTCACCTTTGCGGGCTCCTCTGTAGCAGGCTTTGAAGGGGGCTCCACAGGGTTGCCATCAAGATCCTTCAATTTCATCTCCCAGGCTTTGATGTTCCATGAAGGGCATTCAACGCCTAAAGCCCTGGCTTCGTAAGCCATTTTCAGTTTGGCCTGGAGGAGGGAGATGATAACTGAATTCTTAAGGCTCTCCCGGTACGAAGCCATATCTTGCTCATGTTGAACCTGAGCCGCGTCGAACTTAGCTTGAGCCTCCTGGGTGATCTTCTGGATGGCAGACTGGTGATCTTGAGTCATGGCCTTGTATTTAGCTTCATAGTTTTCCGATTTGGCGGTGGCGATTGCTGCTTGATCTGCGATGGTGGCCTCCGCCTTCTTCAGTTTGCTCTCTAACATGGTGTTCAGGCCGCAGGCATCCTCATAAAGGAATACCAGGAGTTCGAGACACTGCAAAATAAGGAAACATGTATGAATTTCAATAAGCTTTAATAACCAGCATATCCTGCAGGATATGGGTCAGGATACTAACCTGGTTAAGAAAGCCGGTCATGAATTTGCTGGACTCTATAAACCCGTGGTTCTCAAATGGGAATACATGGGGAGCAACGGGAGGCTCTGCTTCCTTTCTCTTCCGGGAGCTAGAGGCCCGGGTCCTAGGTGCTGGAGGAGCTTTGGGAGCGGTAGTAGTCTTCGAACTGGTAGGTTTTGGTGTGATAGATGACTTCGGATTATATTCTTGCTTGACAGGTTCGAGGCTGGAGTAACTGTCTAACTCATCAAGTTGGAAGCCTTCGAGGTTGATAACTAGCACGGCATAAGGAAAGATATTTTCAGACTTATTATACTTCTGAAAAATAATCGGTTTAATAAATAAAGATAATTTCTGAGAATATGCTTACCAGACATGTTGGAATTTGATCTTTTACTTTGACTTGTGAGTAGCAGGGTAAAGGACCTTTCACTTTCTGGAAGCTTGTAGATTTCTTTTATCCTTCTTTCCGATTCGGCACTTGGGGGAGCTAATTCCTTGAAGTTTGCTGCAAAAAAGGAATAAACATATCAGGATATCGGTTCAGGATGTAGTCTCGGGATATGATTGGGGATATTCCTAAAACCCTAAATCCTACCAGAAGTTAACCATCTCGTAGGAAGGTCAGAACCTCTATCAATGGAGTCCCGTTTTACAAAGAAGAATTTTCTTGTCCATTTATCCTCGTTCTTGGTGGCCTTAAGAATGAGAGGATCTCTGGAAATAGAAAATAGAAGAAACCGGCTGGAACCATGAGATCTTAAACGGTAGGCCATCGGAAGATCTTCGATGCACAGATCGGGCATGTGACGAGCCTTAATCCGCTCCAAGGTGACTAACACGCGCCAAACCATGGGCATGATTTGGGCGAAGCTAAGACCAGTAATCTCGAAGAAACGAGAAATGAAGGGAGAAAACGGATCCTGAAGCCCTATGGAGAAAGGATAAGCAAAAAAGCATACCCACTCGTCGGAACAAAAATCCGATCGGACCTCTCAGTCGAATGGACGGAAAATTGTCCCGGCGGGAAAGGCACCGGAGGCTCGTAAAGCCGCAATATCGGCATTATCGAAGGAGCAAACCTCTTTTGAGGGTTCCTTGAGTAGGTTTTTTCTGTGAAAGGGGGGAACAGAGTCCGCCGTTTGGGATCTAGTGCGAGTAGCCATGGAGGATCACAACCGGGAAATAGAGGATTTAAACAGAGAAAGTAGGGAAGAGAGAGAGAAAAAATACCTGAAAATCGCTTGAAGATAGAGATGACCATAATGAGAAGTCCCTCAGTTAATATAGGATGGGTATAGGGGTCGAAGAGTAAAAGTAGTATGGGAAGTTTCACAATGTCATCTCAAACGTCACCTCGTTTTAATTGCTTCGGTTTACGAGATAAGGTTTTAAAATATATCCGTTGGATTGGTATACCAACAGATATATTTTGGGGACAATTGTTATGGGTCATTTTCTGAACATATATACTGACTAATATTCTGCTTTTGATTGTTTATTTGTGATCAGGATACCGGGTCAGGATATTGGCAACATCCTGGTACGATATCCTGGTATTGACTGAATTAATCACGTGCAGATTAAGAGTTACAAGTCTCCAATGTTCAAGAAGACTTCTTCCCCCAAGACTCGGGCAAATTAGTTGGAATAGAGACGTTGATTCCGAAAGACCAGGACTACAACGTTTACTTGGGAATATTCGGGGCATCTCGGTTTAATAGGAAAGTTAGTTGTTTTCGTCTAGCTATAAATAGTATGATCGGATCAAGTTAAGGCACTCACTTTCATTCGCACACTTTACTCTCTAGTTACTAGCAATCACTACACACCAACACTTGTAATCAAATCACGTTGTAACACCTAGTTGATCCGCATCATATCCTGCACTGTATCCCGACATTTGAAGTAATAGAAGAACAAGGCAGCTGCGATTGTCAGCTCCCGAGGTTTTGTGCTGGCGATCTAGATTGATCAAGGGCTTTCCTCGTATATCCGGTGTCACCCTTTACCGTTTTTGCTCATTGTTTGATCATAAATACAGCTCTGTATCCTGAGCCATATCCTCAAACTGTTTTTGCAAACAACTTAACTGGAACATTTTCGACACACCTTTTAAGCACACTACCTCACTTAACTAATTTGATCACTTAATTGCTTCGGTAATTTTTGACTAATTTGATAACTTTTAAGCACACTACCTCACTTAACTAATTTGATCACTTTTAAGCACACTACCTCACTTAACTAATTTGATCACATGGCTTCTTACCGAGAAGGCCTTAAAGGTTCCGTTATCATCTCTCTTCTCCAAGCCCGGTTGAAAATGGCATATGAGGCCAGAGCCACGGGCCTTGAATGCCCTTCATGGAACGTGGAAGCTTGGGAGGCAAAACTGAGAGATCTTGGCGGCGAACCTGTGAAGCCTCCTGTGAAGCCCGTGGCTGAAGAACCTACCAAGGCGGCCGATGCTGATGCTACAAAGGATGCTGGCGGTGATACTGGGAAGGATGTCGGGAAGGATGCTGGACCGGATGCTGGTGCTGATGAAGCCATGGTTGAAGAGGGGGCTGCTCCTTGAAAGCAGCGAAATGGGCGATGATGGATGTTGATGCCGAGGCCGGAGCCCATTTTTTAAACTTGGTAGTTTGTGGTTGTTTGAACAATTTCCTTTTCTTATCTGTTAAACAATTTTAATTTCCTGCATGTAGACAATATGATGGCCAAAGGTGGAGGTGTTAGGGGTGGATTTCTAAATGATCAGTGATCCTCAATTGCTGTTGGGCTTAGTGATCCTTACTTTTGTTTGAATTGGTGATCCTCAGAAGTATTGCAGGATCAGGATCATGGATTATCATAAGGATCCTTGTACTAACGGTTGTCTACTTTGAATTCGAAACTGTTTTGCAGGAGTACCAGCTTGGACTTGGTCTTGGCGATATTCCTGGAGCATATTCTATGTTTATTCCGCACGTGCTTGGCCAAAAGTGGACGTTATGGAGTCGTGGAGGACTTGCACCATTTGCGGAATGTTAGTTAGTGTAGATATTTTCCATTTTTAAAGGGGTAGCGAGCTAATTAGAAAACACTTGGCTATTTTTGGCTATACACACACTCTCACAACTGCTCTCACCAGCTATCGTTAATTTACTTTGCGATTACACACTTTTTTACACAATACACTATAGTGATCCTTGTACTTAGCTCGCTATCATCCGAAGTTGTAATACATTTCTTGTTTAATTTGAGTTGGTGATCGGTAGTTTCCATCACCCGAGGTTTTTTATGCCGGAGATCATTCATTGATCAAGGGCTTTTTCCTCGTATAAATCTTCGTGTCACTTGTTCATTACAATTCAGAGTGATCCTTATTGTTGTTCATTAATTCAAGCATCATACCTCACAACAGAAAGTTTGGTTGCATTATCATTGCTTGATTTTTTGACCAAAACAGTTTGGCGCCCACCGTGGGGCAATTGGTGCTTCATTCCTAGAAAGATTCGTATTTTCGTGCTCATTTTGGTTCGTTACAACCAAGCAGATGGCTTCCTCGGCGAAGAATACTTCAAGTTTGATGCCCTCATTCAGTTCTTCCCAAGGCGTTCCTCCCTTGCCTCCACCACCTTCTGGATCCCAGAAGAATGCTGAGAATGCTGCGAAGAAACAAACCCCCATTTTCCAAAAACCACCAACTTCTTCTGTTTCAACTAATCCTACTACTAATGATCTTTATGTTCTGATTTTGCAGATGAGGAATCATGCACAAGAGCAGGACAAAACCAACGAAAGGATCCTCCGGGAGATCGATAAGATCAAAAAACAGAAGAAATTAGTGGAGGATCACTCCCCTCTGATGCCAAGATCGCTAAAATTTGACACTCCAGTCATAACTTCCCAACACTCAGCGGTTCCGGACGTGCAATACTTGGGTGAATTACCAGGAAGGCATTATGGAACAGCAACTATGAGTCAGGCGTTTGGTTCTCACTTCCAGCCTCAAGGATCCTCTTCTCAGCATCGGGGATACTTCACGTCAGGAGGATATTCGGGAATGCATGCAGTACAGGGATCCTCCCAGGTCCAGGGATCCTCACAGGTCCAGGTATCCTCCCAGGTCCAGGGATCCTCCCAGGTCCAAGGATCCTCCCAGGTCTAGGGATCCTCCCAGGTCTAGGGATCCTTCCAGGTCCAGGGATCCTCCCAGGTCCAGGGATCCTCCCAGGTCCAGGGATCCTCCCAGGTCCAAGGATCCTCCCTGGTCCCAGGATCCTCTCTGATCCCAGGATCCTTTCAGGTTCAAAGATCATCTCAACTTCAAGGATCCAACGTCATTCAGGATCAAGGATTCTTGAGAAGTATGCAGCCTCAGAGCTCGGACGTTCATCAAGGAGACTTCATACCAATGCAGACCATTGCTCCCTCTGGTCCTTCAATCATACCAAAGTCTCGACAATATGGATTCACATCCGCAATTCCAAACACGAATCATGTGGGAGGTAACATTTTTAATAATTCATATAACACTAACCATGGCTTAATGCAGGATACAGGTATTCATCAGGCTATGGCTAGAGAGCTACAGAAGCTTAAGGATATGATATCCAGTGTACCGGGAGTGGTTAAACCCATTCCTGAAATTGCAGATGGTAGCCATAGGATATCTCGTTTTACACCACCCTTGTGTGATGCTGAGATACCTAAAAGATTCCAGATACCATCTATGAAGCTGTATGATGGTTCAACGGATCCAGAGGAACATGTAGCTCAGTACAGGGAGAGGATGGAAATCAATCCAATTCCTGAAAGGTTAAAAGAAGCATGTATATGCAAGGGATTTGGATCCACACTCACATGATCTGCTCTTAAATGGCTGCTAAGTCTTCCCCCTTACTCTATTACTTCATTTGCTAATCTAGTTAATTTGTTCAATAGTCAATTCTCTTGTAGTAGAAAGTTTGAACGATTAACTAGTGATCTATATAGGGTAACACAAGGCCAAAATGAATCACTTAGAGATTATATCACTAAGTTTAGTAAAGAATCCTTAGATATTCCTAATTTGGACATTGCTACGGCTATAGAAGCCTTTAAAATGGGATTGCTTAGGGATTCATGATTCTATGATGATCTTGTTATGACACCTTGCAGGAATCTTGATGAAGTAAGAACTAGGGCCCTTAGGTTCATCTGCCTAGAGGATGACAAAAGGATCCAGGATAGGTTGACAGGATCCTCAAAACAGGATAAACAAGGATCCTACTTCAGGAACAACAAATCCAAGTTCTACAATAAGTCTGACAATCAGAATGTGCATTCAGTGGAACAAGAAGAGGATTATCCTCCTATTTCTGAATACTGTTTTTCTGTTGATAACAATGAACTAATCCTTGCAATGCAGAATTTAGGTGAGAAAGCTAGGTGGCCAAGGAAGAGTGATAAACCAGCTGCTACAAAGGATAAGTCCAAGTGGTGTGCATATCATGAGGATTTTTGGGCATCTCACTGAAGAGTGTATTGCACTAAGAAAGGAAATTGCACTAAGAAGGAACTCTTGGGATGGAAGAAATCAAGGATCCAGGATCCTGAAAGGATCCAGGATCCCAGAAAGGGCTCCTGCTCCTCCCGCAGATGCACAAGTCATAAATTTCATATCCGGTGGATCAGATATCTGTGGTACCTCCTTTTCAGCAGCAAAGAGACATGCTAAGGAAACCAAGATGGATAATGGAGACAGACCCGTCCGGACCTCCATTGTCACCCAGGATAAAGTCAGAACTTTTGATGAGGATGATCGTTTTGATGTCTAGGATCCTCATCATGATGGTCTTGTAATTACATTGTTTATTTCTAACCACTTTGTTCGCATGATCCTTATAGATGGAGGAAGCTTTGTGAACATCATTCAGCTTGATGTTCTCAAGAAGATGAATATCCCAGAGTCTGATATTATCCCAAGATCCTCAGTACTTGTGGGATTCAGTGGAGAAACTAAGAATACATTGGGGGACATCAAACTCCCAATCTATATTGAAGGATTGCATTCTTATCAAAAGTTTTGTGTTATAGATTGCTTATCATGTTGTAATGTTATCCTTGGCAGGCCATGGATACATGACATGAAGGCAGTCCCATCCACCTATCATCAATGTGTAAAGCTTCCAAGTCCTTGGGGAGTGGTGAAAATTGAGAGTGATCAACAGGAGGCTAAAAATTGTTATACCTCATCAATGAAGCCAGCCTCAAGACCAAGGGAGCAATACCAATTAAAGTATCCTTCAAGAGATGTCTTGGAGGCAAGAGAATAGGATTTGAAAGAAATCCTCATGGATCCTGATTTTCCTGAATCCAAGATCTTCATAGGATCAGGGATCCTTAGCGATATTGAACAGGAGCTAGTATCCTTCCTCAAAAGAAGGAAAACCACCTTTGCCTGGAAACATGAGGATATGACAGGTATATCTAAAGATATAATTACTCATAAACTTGGCATTGGCAGGTCATTCAAGCCAATTCATCAAAAGAGGAGGAAGTTTGCACCTGAAAGGAATGCTATTATCCAGGAAGAGGTAGATAAGCTACTTCGGGCAGGTATGATAAGAGAGGTTAAGAATCCAATATGGTTAGCCAATGTGGTTGTTGTTCAAAAGAAAAATGGAAAATGGAGGGTATGTGTCAATTTTACAGATTTAAACAAGGCATGTCCCAAGGATCCTTTCCCATTACCCACATTGACTCCATGGTGGATGCTACCGCGGGTCATGAGTTGTTGACTTTTATGGATGCTTCATCTGGATTTCAACAAATTCAGATGGAACCATCTGATCAAGAGGATACAGCCTTTATGACCCCAACTGGTATATACTGTTATATTGCTATGCCGTTTGGATTAAGGAATGCAGATGCTACTTATCAAAGGCTAGTCAATATGATGTTCAAGGAGCAAATTGGATACACTATGGAAGTCTATATAGATGATATGGTGGTCAAGTCCAAGAAAGCTGAGGATCACCTTAAAGACTTGGAGGAAGCATTCAATATCCTTGATAAATTTAATATGAAACTAAATCCTTCCAAGTGTCATTTTGGTGTTAAGGCAGGTAAATTCTTGGGCTATATGGTGACAAAGAGGGGCATTGAAGCAAGTACAGAACAAATCAAGGCTATTGTGAATATCAAATCTCCTGCCAATGATAAAGATGTGCAAAGATTGACAGGCAGGATCGCTGCCTTGAACAGATTCATATCCAAATCTTCAGAAAAGTGCAAGGAATTCTATGACATCCTGAGGAAGAACAAGAAATTTGAATGGACTGAGAAGCATGAAAGTGCCCTCAAAGCTCTTAAAGATTACCTATCCTCAGCCCCTGCCTTGATGAAACCAGAAAAAGGGGATGTATTATCCTTGTACCTAGCAGTATCCTCAAAAGCAGTAAGTGCGGTCCTTGTTAAGGATCACCAAGGTACACAACATCCTGTCTATTATGTAAGTAAGAGTTTACTTGATGCTGAATCCAGGTATTCACATTTAGAAAAACTTATCATTGCATTAATTATGGCATCTACTAAATTAAGACATTATTTTGAGACTCATGTCATTATTGTTAAGACTAATTTTCCGATTAGGAATGTTCTCAGGAAACCTGAAATGTCAGGAAGGATGGCTAAGTGGGCAGTGAAGCTGAGTGCATACGATATACGATATGAACCAAAGACTGCCATCAAATCCCAAGCCTTAGCTGACTTTGTGGCAGATTTTAGTAGTGATTTGCAAAAGGAGGCTGAATTAGAAGTCCAACAGCTTGAAGAAACCAAGGATCCTTGGATACTGTTCACTGATGGATCCTCCAATGTAAACGGAACAGGGCTTGGAATACTACTAAAATCGCCACAGGGGGACATAATACCCCACTCCATAGCTTGTGAATTTCAAACTACCAACAATGAGGCTGAATATGAACCCTTGATAGCTGGTTTGCAAATCGCTAAGCATATGAGGATAAGGTATCTTGAGGTACACGTAGATTCTTTATTAATCACTAATCACTTTAATGGATCCTATGCTGTTAAAGGTGAAAAGCTAATCAAATATTTAGAGATAGTCAAAGAATTGGCACTCTCTTTTGTATCCTTTAGTTTGACACAGGTACCAAGGGAAGAGAATGCAGAAGCTGATGCATTAGCTAATCTAGGATCATCCTTGAAGATCCCGGAAGATACAAGGATCCCTATTATCCATATCCTGACCCCTGCTATCGAGGATCATGTAGCTATTGAGATAGGAGAGGATCCTGCAATCATCCCTAGTGATGATACTCAATCTCATTCAGGATCATGGATCCTCCCAATCATGAGATACATACAACATGGAGAAATTCCTATAGGAGAAAACCCAAGGGCTTTCAAAACTAAGGTATCTCAATTTACAATATTGAATAATATGTTGTATAAACGATCTCTTGCAGGACCATATCTAAGATGCATTGAGGATCCTGAAATCCAAGAAGTCCTAAAGGATTTCCATGAAGGAGATTGTGGAAACCACACTAGGGGCAGGGCATTATTCTCGAGAATCCTGAGGACAGGATACTATTGGCCCACTATGAAGAAGGATGCTGTGGAGTATGCCAAGAAGTTTGATCCTTGTCAGAGGCATAGTAATATCCTTCACCAACCAGCAGAGCTCTTGCATCCTATATCCTCTTCCTGGCCATTCATGAGATGGGGAATGGATATAGTTGGAAAGCTTCCTAAGGCACCTGGTGGAAAAGTATTCTTGCTTGCTATGACTGATTACTTCTCTAAGTGGATAGAGGCTGAAGCCTTTGCTCAAGTCAGAGAAAAGGAAGTTATATCCTTTATTAAAAGAAACATTATTACTAGATTTGGTAACCCTTCTGAGATTATTTATGATAATGGATCTCAATTTATTGGGAATAGAACCACTAACTTTTGTGAAAGTTGGGGGATTAAGATGATAACATCAACACCAGTCCACCCACAAGCTAATGGTCAGGCAGAATCATCCAACAAGATCATCATCAACAATTTGAAGAAGAAGCTTGGATCCAAGAAAGGAAAATGGGTAGAAGAACTACCTTATGTGCTTTGGGCTGATAGGACAGCTCCCAAGAATGCTACAGGCCAAACTCCATTTTCATTGGTATTTGGGGCAGAATCAGTGATCCCTACAGAGATGGTGGTTCCAACTGCAAGAACAAGCATTCGTGATCCTGAAGAAAATGCTGAAAACTTGGTTCAAGACCTGGATACTATAGAAGAAATCAGGGACTTGGCAAGGATAAGGATGGCCAGTTATCAACAAAGGATGGCTGGAGCTTACAACAAAAATGTCAGGATTAGGAAATTCCAAGTTGGTGATATGGTGTTAAGGAAAGCATTTCAGAATACCACCAATCCCGCTGATGGAAAGCTAGCACCAAAGTGGGAAGGCCCCTATTTGATTGAAGCTGAAGCAGGAAAGGGGGCATATCGATTGCTAACAATAGAAGGTGATTTGCTACCAAGGGCTTGGAATGCTATCTGATGTGTTCAAAATGCAACATATAAATTTCATCAAATGAGGCATAAAACTAACCCTTTTTTAGTACTAATGTTGGAAAAAGTGTGCTTTTGTCTTCCTTTTCTATTTTCAGGATTAAATGAGCTCAAATTAACAAAAGAAGCAAAAAGACATCAAAATCTAACATAAATACAAGAAAAGGAACAAGACTTGACATGCCCGACCCCACGACAGCATCTTCCCAAGCAAAACAAGAGATCAGAAGCCTGAACACGCCCTGTGCTTAGCCAGCACGGGGGCGTGCCCAAGTGTCAGCAGAAAAGACAAAGTGGTAGAAGCTTCTATTGCCCACCACGGGGCCGTGCTCAGCGGACATGGGGCCGTGGTCAACTATAAGATTTGCACAATCTAGCAAATCTGCATAGTACAAAGATTCTTCTGCACCACGGGGTCGTCCTCAGCGGACACGGGGGCGTGGTCAACTAAAAAGACAAAACTGCATTAAATGAAGAAAGAGAAGGACGTGGACACGGGGCCGTGCCCACTGGACACGGGGCCGTGCCTGAGCTTCTGTTCAGCCTATAAATAGGAGTGCTTGGCTTGAGCTCAAACCATCCCTTGGCACACCACCTCTCTCACACTTCACCCACCACCCACCACCACCATAACACCATCATCCACCACCATCATCCATTGTCCATCGTAGAGTGTGTGAGTCGTTTCGGGATACAAGATTGATCGTAAGAGTTCTTGGCAATCAAGGCCATGTTTGCCTAAGTCTCTTACATCACTTGGTGAAGACAAAGTGTCTAGTTTAATACTTTTTATTTCTAATCTTTTTCACTTTTTATTTGGTTTTGTATTAATGACTTTAATAACTAGTTGCTTATGTTGAAGGTGATCTTTCCTTATCGTTTGTCCGTGGTGTCTTGGCATTATTTTACTGTCTATATAAAATAAAAGATTTTCACCATTCATATCTCCACGGTCTATATGGAGGTATGTTGGCTACCTGGTCGGGGGTTAAGGGAACGGTTTGGTAAAGGTCTTGCCATTGTTCAGCGTTTAGAGGTCCTGCAATGGACCTGGGTCAAATTTAGTAGGACCTCCTTCAATACTTAACGGTATTGGATGGCGGGGGTCCAAACTCTTTGATCCCCTCATAAGTTAACTACTATTAATACTATAACCCGGCTATTTAGGACTGTATCCCTGCTGACTCAGACTACTTAGTCGAGGGTAACGTCACCTCCGAAAGAGGGGCCTACCATAATTTGCATTAATAACTTAATTAATTATCTTCCAATAATCCACCCTTTTAGGATTGTATCCTTGCTGACTCAAACTACTGGGGTGAGGGTAACGTCACCTTCAAAAGCGGGGCCTACTACAATAACTAAGATAATCTCTTAAATATGTGCAAAAGTGCGGAAATAATCAAAGGTTACACTAGATACGAGTCGGAACCAAGTGATTCATCTTGTCTATCTGTTTTTCTTTTATTTTTATTTTCAGCATTTTAGTTAGTTTTTATTTTTCTTAGTTTAAAACATTTTTCTAACTTTTTATTTTGATTAGACGTTGAGGATAAACCGGTACTTAAAGCTCTTGTGTCCTTGGACGACCTCGGTATCTTACCAACACTATACTACGCTCACGATGGGTGCACTTGCCCATATGTGTGTTCAGTGTTAGTGAAATATCGTGTTTTATAAATTTAAAACTTGGCTAAAAATAAGTGTTAAAGGGGCTTAAAATATACACCTAATATATATAACACTTCACATGCATCAAGTTTTTGGCGCCGCTGCAGGGGACAAAATGATTTTAAGAAAGTTAGGAATCAACGGCCTAATCGTTTTTCTTATTTTTCATTTTTTTAGGATTTTTTTTAGTTTTTCCTGTTTCTGCAAAGCTCAGCACGGGCCGTGCCTAGTCGGACACGGGCCGTGCCCAGCATCATCACTGGCAATTTTTATTTTCTGAGTTACAGAGAGCTGAACACGGGGCCGTGTCGGTGCAACACGGGGCCGTGTCCAACTCCCAGTAACAGGGATCCAGAAAACAATCACTGTATCTCTGACCACGGGCCGTGTTCACCGAGCACGGGGCCGTGGTGAACATTCTGACCAACGTTCTTTTCTGTTTTTATTGCAGGACTTGGAACCCAGGCACCACATTTGAACCTCATACACAGTGCATGAGCTCCAGTTCTATTAGAGACATAAAAGAACCTTTAGAAGAACCCGAACGCTTCCTCAGAAAAAGAATTAAAGCTAAAAATCAAGAGAAAGTTTCGGGGGACCCACTTCCAATGGCGGACCAGCGTACCCTCATGGATTACCTACGGCCCACCGTAGGCAATCTCGGGGCCGCTATCAATGCACCGAATGTCGAAGCCAACAGCTTCGAACTTCGGCCACATTTGATACAAATGCTCCAAAATTCCGCAACCTTCCATGAGCTTGCGGACGAGGATCCCCATCTACATATTACTAATTTCTTGGAAATATGTGATACTTTTCGGATCAATGGAGCATCAAACGATGCCATTCGCCTTAGGATGTTTCAATTTTCACTGAAAGACCGAGCTAAGGCTTGGCTTAACACCCTCCCAGTTGGCTCGGTAAACACCTGGGATGAACTAGCCCAAAAGTTTCTATATAAGTATTTCCCTCCTGCTAAAACGGCTAAATTAATGACTGAAATTAATACATACTCACAAGAGGATGGGGAATCCTTATATGAAACTTGGGAAAGGTTCAAGGAGCTTCTAAGAAAGTGTCCTCATCACGGTCTAGCGGTGTGGCAACAAGTATCCACTTTCTACATTGGGTTGTTGCCACACACAAGACAAACACTTGATTCAAGCTCCGGGGGACTTTTAGGTAATCGTCGCCCAAATGAAATATATAATCAAATTGAGGAAATTGCTTAAACCAATTTTCAATGGCACACTCCCCGAGGTAATAAATCTATTGCCCCGGGCGCCCATAAGGTTGATGAAAGCACCTCTTTACAAGCCCAAATCGAGGCCCTCTCTTCGAAAATCAAAAGGCTAGAAATGACAAAAACGGCCTCGGTTATGGCTTGTGAAGGGTGTGGTGGGTCACATGAAAATTGGAGTTGTATGAAAGAATTAGATGAACAAGCAGAAACGGTAAACTACATTGATATTAGACAATAGTAGTAACCACCCAAACCTTGGTTGGAGAGATCCCGACAATAGTAGTAACCAACAAAACCAACGAACTAATTTTCAACAACCACAAAATTTCTCTCAACAACAAGGTGGAAGAGAAAGGCTTGAAGATACCATATCTCGCCTCATCTCCGACACCGAAAAGAAAAACTCGGATCGATTTCAACAATTGGAATCGAATTTTATAAATCAACAAGCTAGCATTCAAAACGTTGAAAAACAATTAAATCAAATAGCTCAAAATTTCTCCTAGAGACCACAAGGCGCGTTACCAAGTAATACCGAAACCAATCCAAAGGCGCAAGTACACCTCATCACATTGAGAAACCGAACCGTGGGTCCTGAGGATGCCCCATTACCACCAGTTGAAGGAAGTCAACGCCAAAGCATGACTTCACACACACCTCAACCAGAAAAGGCTCCTTCACCAAATCAAGAGCCCACCAATACCCCTCCAATTCCGTACCCCGGTAGGTTAAATCGTCAAAAGACCGATGAGCAATTCGCAAAGTTCGAAAGTTTACTAAAACAATTGCATGTTAATATTCCTTTTATTGAGGTCCTAACCCAAATGCCTAAATATGCAAAATTCATGAGGGATTTCCTCACTCACAAAAGGAAAATTGAATCATTGCAATTAGTTAACTTAGGCGAAGAATGCTCCGCTTTAGTACTCAACAAACTTCCACAAAAGAAAATCGACCCCGGGAGCTTCACAATTCCTTGCTCGATTGGGAAGTCCCCCGTCCGTAATGCATTAGCCGACCTTGGGGCTAGCATTAACCTCATGCCCACGTCAATGTTCAAACGACTCGGCCTAGGAACAACAAGCCCTACAAAGATGAGCATACAACTAGCCGACAGGTCCGTCAAATTTCCACAAGGTGTAGCTGAAAATCTGCTGGTCAAGGTTGACAATTTCGTTTTTCCAACCGACTTTGTCATCCTAGACATGGAAGAAGACACCGATGTCCCTCTCATCCTCGGGAGGCCATTTCTTGCCACCGCCCAAGCAGTGGTGGATATGAATGACGGAACTTTAACATTGAAGTTTGGGGATGAGGAAGTGAAGTTTGAATGTGGAAAGAAAGTAGAGGAAGAAGACCCGGTCAACTACATGAAGGTCATAGACTCAAGCTTGGGTGACGCTCTCCGACGGTGTAACATGGGATGCAATATATCCCACTTGGGTAACATGTGACCAGGCTTTGGGTCTAGCCAAGGAGCCTTATAAACGTGGCGCACCACGGAGGCATTCCGCGGAACTATCCCTAGTTTAGTTTAGATTAATTTTCTTGTTTTCTAGTTAGTTTTAATTTTCAGGAATAAAACACACTTGAGATGGCAAAGGATGCAAGGGAAACTTGAACCAACACTCTATACAGGAAAACAGAATCGTCCGACAAATTTCTTCGTTTACAATAAGTTCGGCACGGGCCGTGTCCACCCAACACGGCCCCGTGCTGCACAGTCTGCAGAAAAAGACCAAGTTCAGGTAACTGGACACGGGCAGTGTTCACCCAACACACCCCCGTGTCCAGGCTTCTGTTTCTCTTGTTTTAATTTTGTTACTGGCACTTGAACACGGGGCCGTGCCCGGACAACACGGGGCCGTGTTCAGTGCCCAGTAACACAAAAATTTTGCTTTTTACACCTTTTTACACATTCAATCAACCTAAAAACTTATTTTTGGGACACATTGAGGACAATGTGTAATTTAAGTGTGGGGGGGGGGGGGATGCTAAAACCTTGAATCTTGCAAGTCCTAAATACAAGCCTTACACAAAACTCTATTGGCACCGCTAATCACCCCAAATTTTTTTCAAAAATTTTCATTTTTTTTACTTGTCTAGGTTTAACTCGGGAAATTCAAGTTCTCAAAAAGGTTATATTTTTACAAATTTACAATCGATAGCGTCGTGATAAAAAGAACCAACATAATAAAATTATGAAAAGGCATGACAAGCTTAGTTAAAATTTGATTATACTTGATCACATAAAAACCCATTCCCACAAAAGTGAGTTTTGAGCCTTTATTGAGCATACAATTACATATCATTAGAACTAAATGCTCATTTTTCGTTTCTTGTGTGAATAGCCGCTTGGTTCTTACGACTCTAGAACTTGCCATGACGATACATTCCCGGTCCTTACCAACTTAAACCCGAGTAAGTAAATGATGGAGGCATTAGGACTAACCTTTTTATTTCTACACCATTATTTTTCTTTTTTTTTACCACCTACCCAAAATCCCCCTAGTTAGCCCCTTTGAGCCTAAACCTTTTCATTTCATAACCCAAACCAAACACCCTTTTTACCCACCAAAACCTTTTTCATTTTACCCTTTGTTTTAGTAACAAGTTCGATTTTTCGTATGACTTTTCAAAAAAAAAAAATTGTGTTGATGATGAAGCAAAATAAAATAAACAAACAAGTTCATCAAAAATAACTTTGTTTGAATAATAGCTTCATCAAAATAAAAGTTACAAAATAGAAAGTCTTACGAAAACCGAAACTTGTTACGCTTTTCGCCTTTTTCTACTAACCACTAACCACCAACCCAACCACCTACCTTTAACCCATGCCTAACCCTTCACCCACAAAGTCCTCTTGATACTTACAAAGGTATATAAGTTAAAAAGGAGGAGGATTGATTGCTTGGCAAGCCTATGGTAGGAGTAAGTTCCATGCCGCTCTCGAGTGATCCACAAAAATACATTTTCGGCCGAGTGTTGAGTGATCCCCGTGAGGTATGTGAACTTGTATATAAATAGAATTTTAGAGAGGCATGTTATGCCCTAATAAGTAATTTATCTTATGAAAAGTTTTAAATAAATCATGACGAATAGGATTATAAATAAATAAAAATAAAACTAAATAAAGAATCTTGAAAATCCCGACACTCTACGACAAGCCCAAAAAAATCTTCTTCTCTACCCATTCCATTTGGGAGTGTAAAAGCCATATATTAAAGAGTTTTGCTTGAGGACAAGCAAAGATTCAAGTGTGGGGGTATTTGATGTGTTCAAAATGCAACATATAAATTTTATCAAATGAGGCATAAAACTAACCCTTTTTTAGTACTAATGTTGGAAAAAGTGTGCTTTTGTCTTCCTTTTGTATTTTCAGGATTAAATGAGCTCAAATTAACAAAAGAAGCAAAAAGACATCAAAATCTAACATAAATACAAGAAAAGGAACAAGACGTGACATGCCCGACCCCACGACAGCATCTTCCCAAGCAAAACAAGAGATCAGAAGCCTGAACACGCCCCGTGCTCAGCCAGCACGGGGGCGTGCCCAAGTGTCAGCAGAAAAGACAAAGTGGTAGAAGCTTCTATTGCCCACCACGGGGCCGTGCTCAGCGGACACGGGGCCGTTGTCACACCCCCAAAATCCACACGCCGAGTATCACCGCTTGGAGGCGTGACTGACCAGGATCAAACCACTAATCATATTGAACAAGCAAGTAATTAATTGTAAAAGTCCAACCAACACAATTAGTGTCCAAAACAAACATAGTTTAAGTTATGAGCGGAAGCATAATGTTTAAAACCAAAACATAAGTTTAAATATCCAAAGGTTTAACACGGCACACAGCTGTCCATGTCCCACAACGACACTCCCCATGCAAGCTCCAGCTAAGTACCTATTGACCTGCAAAGCATGTAGTAACGAGTCAACAATAATGTTGAGCGAGTTCACAGTTGGGTGTTGGTTTTAGTTGTTCCAAAAATAGTTCCTTTAACTGGCATCCCTGCCGTGGCGGTTACCCCATAGTTGAAAAACGTAATTTGTTTAACCCATTAACTCTGGCAATCCAGCCGTGGGGGCTACCCCACGATAGTTATCTGGCATTTCGGCCGTGGGGGCTACCCCATGTATACACTAGACTCGTTACCATATCGACTGCTGACTAAAGTCATGTTTAAGTGCCCTGAACTGTCAATGTCTATCAGCATTGACGTGCCCAGATCCATTAGTTCACACCCGTCCTCTGCGGCATGGTGTGAGGCTTAGCGCTATCTAACTAATGACCCGCTCGCCATTGGCCCGACGATTAAGTCGATATAAAAAGGAGGGACTTCGTGATAGAGTTTGGGTCTAGTGAAAACTGTCCAAGAGGACGAGGAATTATATTCATGAACCCGTACTGTCCTACCCAAGAAAGGACGAGGAATCCATATTCCTTAACCCATTCCCAACCCCTGGGAATCCCATGCTTTGTAGAAAGTGTGAACTCACCTTGGTTTGCTCGGTATGCTAAACTATGTGCTCGCAAGTAATCAATCAAGTCCTATAGTTATGCACGTATTCGAAATCAGTTTACATCCACATAGTTCACGTATATAATATGGACATACAGTGTAATTCAAGTAACAAGCACCACATAACATTTAGCAGTTGTTCATGCTCAGTCTATACATTACATTGGTCACATACATTCACAGTGTGTATCATAGTAAGATCATGGTTAAACAGGTAACAATCACTTTATCTTGTAAATCACAATAATAGATGTTCTACGGTACATGCTAAACACATCAGATTAGATTAACAACCTAACTGTTTTATACATCACTCACTACCCAACCCTATTTATGGATCTCATGTTTTACCATATCATCAAGTTCTATCAACATGCAAATATTCTAGTTCATAAGTATGGCATTTAATATCACAAGCATCATGCATCCGTTTACAAATGTTGGATTGGTTGCTTACTGTCTCGGCCCAACCCAATCCGAATATAAAGCCCAACTATGACCTCCTATCACATTGATCCAACCCAATTTTCATGAGTTTATTAATTTAAGTCTTTTATTTATAACAGTCTCCAATAACTAATGGCATATCTTATCGGCCCAACAGTGAACAGGGGCCCAAGAGATGCACGGTTCAACTGGGCTAAGCCCCACTTCATCCCCATGGCCCAAATAGATTTTTGTGAACAGTTTGTTGAGAGGGTGATCTGATTTCATAAACACACAGACAACATCTACTCTTTGATTTCTTATCAATAACTTTTCATTATAAAATTAACAATAATGGCCGACCACTGATCATTGCTTTCATGCTATGATTGGACCGATTTTAAGTAGTGGGCTGCAAGTCATTCACATGACGCATACATCTAACAGATCACACGTATTAAACATGTTTCATCCAATTATATTTCAGTATTGATCGAAACCTTATTCATGGATAAATCAAGAGCACTTAGCATATAATATCTAATCTAGAGACACATAAGAATCACTTGTTTACTGACAATCAGATGCTCATATAAATACAATGGCCGACAAAACTGTTAAACACCTCAAGAGGTTATTGGACCAATTTGTTTGGGTGGGTTTGACTAAGGTTATGTTGAATAATGAGTCACATGCAAACCATAGAGTATGGACAACCTATGAACTCATGTGCACTTATAAAGTCATGTGCAACCTCAGAGGGAAATAAGTAGTCACCATCATTATGTCTAGAATTTTCACAATTTTCGACAATTCCTATTTATTAACCAACACATCAACAATCGATCGAATATAGATTTAAGCATTACTTAACATCAGCAACAATAATTTTGACTAGACAGTTACAAAGATATTGAGCAAGTAATCATGTAAAGATTAAACACTAACCATAACTTGATCATTCTTTGAGGGTCTCGAAGTCACAAGGTTGTCGTCGGGTACAAAGAAAACGAGAGAGAGAGAGGAGATGTGATTAGGGTTTTCTAATAACTGATTACGTAACCTAGACTCGCTTATACGGGAATTATAAAAGGTTGTGCCCTGACTGGGCTTTTGACAGAAACTGGGCCGGCGAAATCACCTCATTTCGTCGGAGGGTTATGGCCGCTTGTGGGGAAACCCTTTTGGTTTTTGTTGAGCATGCTTGTGGGTAACACCCTTTTGTTTTCGTCATCCACAAGCAAATGTATTAATATAATATTGATAGTACATTACATAATTCACACAATACACGTACATATCACATTATTAAACCCACATCACAATATTCATACAATACACATACATATCACAAAGACACTTATAATGCATATCACGTATATAACCAATGCTTTGTGAACGAGTATTAAGTTGAGTAGAAACCTTGGAAACTCGGGTTGTCGCATTATCCCCAACTTGAAAGAAATTTCGTCCCGAAATTTAGCACGTGGTTACTGAGGAAGCTAGTTGTGTTGCATGGTTTTCCTGGGGTGTCACATCCTCCCCCCGTTGATCTGGAATTTCGTCCCAAAATTCCGTAGCTTCAGCCTCAGTAGTGGTTGTACTGTTTGCGAACAGTTGGGGATACTTTTGTTTCATTTGATCTTCGTGTTCCCAGGTGAACTCTGGGTCGCGTCGTGAGTTCCAACGAACTCGAACGAGAGGTATTCTAGTGCGCTTGAGGACCTTAACATCCCGGTCCGCGATTTCAAATGGTTCCTCGACGAATCGTAACTGCTCGTCGATAGTGATCTCCTTCAAAGGAACTACGAGGGTCTCATCTGACAGACACTTCTTCATATTCGACACGTGGAAAACGTTGTGAACTGCACTGAGTTCTGTTGGTAGGTTCAGTTTGTAGGCCACCTTGCCTATTTTCTCTATGATTTCGAAAGGTCCGACGTATCGTGGGTTAAGTTTGCCTCGTTTACCAAAACGAACAACACCCTTCCAGGGTGAGACTTTGAGTAGCACTCGATCCCCAACCTGGAATTCGAGTGGTTTCCTACCCTTATCGGCGTAGCTTTTCTGACGGTCACGAGCTGCCGCCATTCGTTGTCGTATCTGAGCAATTCATTCTGTTGTGTCTACCACAAGTTCTGGGCCAGTGATCTAACTATCCCCCACCTCTGCCCAACAAAGAGGTGATCGGCATTTACGCCCGTACAATGCCTCAAACGGAGCAGCTTTAATGCTGGTGTGGTAACTGTTGTTATACGAGAATTCCACTAGTGGTAGATGTTTTTCCCAACCATTGCCAAAGTCAATCACACATGCCCTAAGCATGTCTTCAAGGGTCTGGATGGTGCGTTCAGAGTGCCCATCCGTTTGCGGTTGATAAGCTGTGCTCATATCTAAATGTGAGCCATAGGATTTGTGCATTGCTTGCCACAGTTCAGAAGTAAAACGTGCATCGCGATCAGAGATAATAGAGGTGGGCACCCCGTGCCTCGAGACAACTTCCTTAAGATATACGTCTGCTAGAGTGGAGAACTTATCCGTTTCCTTGATAGCCAGGAAGTGTGCAGACTTTGTGAGTCGATCCACGATCACCAAAATAGTGTCATTTCCACGTTGAGATCTAGGTAGGCCAGTAATGAAATCCATGGAAATTTGCTCCCATTTCCATTGTGGTATCTCTGGTTGTTGAAGACACTTGCTGACGTAAGTTGCTATGTGGGCCTTCATGCTAGGCCACCAGTACGTAGTTTTCAAGTCGTGGTACATCTTATCTGAACCAGGATGTACTGAGTAACGAGACTTGTATGCTTCATCCATCACAAGCTCTCGTGGGTTACAATAGAGTGGGACCCATATGCATCCTGTTACGTAGTAGGCGCCGTCTTCCTTTTGTTCTAATCATTGCCTTGAGCCGCGTAGGGCTTCAGCCCTGACGTTTTCTGGTTTCAATGCTTCTACCTGAGCATCTCGTATCTGTGCAGGAAGACTAGACTGGATGGTAAGTTGTAATGCTCGCACGCGCTTAGGCGTAGTGACCTTTCGACTGAGGGCGTCAGCCACAACATTGGCTTTGCCTGGATGGTACTTGATCGCGCATTCGTAATCGTTCAATAGCTCAACCCATCGACGTTGACGCATGTTTAACTCCTTTTGTTTGAAGATATGCTCGAGACTCCTGTGATCGGTGTAAATGGTGCACCTGGTACCTTACAGGTAATGTCTCCATATCTTGAGTGTGAAAACAACAGCTCCCAGCTCCAAATCATGTGTAGTGTAGTTACTTTCGTGAATCTTAAGTTGACGTGACGCATAAGCAATGACCTTGTCACGTTGCATCAGCACACATCCAAGTCCCTGAATGGATGCGTCGCAATAAACCACAAAATCTTCTATGCCTTCAGGCAATGAGAGGATAGGGGCACTACAAAGTCTATCCTTTAAGTGTTGAAACGCTGTTTCTTGTGCCTCAACCCAACGATAGGTGACACCTTTCTGAGTTAGTAAAGTGAGAGGTTGCGCAATCTTGGAAAAATCCTTGATGAACCTCCTGTAGTAACCTGCCAAACCGAAGAATTGGCGAATTTCCGTTGGTGTACGAGGCGCAGGCCAGTTCTTAATTGATTCTACCTTAGATGGATCAACATGAATCCCATCTTTGTTTACCACGTGTCCTAGAAAGTGGACTTTGCAAAGCCAAAAGTCACATTTTGAAAACTTGGCGTACAGCTGTTCTGCTCGAAGGAGTTCCAAAATGAGTCGTAAATGCTGCTCGTGTTCCTCCTGACTCTTAGAATAGATCAGGATGTCGTCTATGAAAACTATCACAAACTTATCCAGGTAAGGCTTGCACACTCGATTCATAAGATCCATAAAGACTGCAGGCGCGTTTGTTAACCCGAATGGCATGACCAGAAACTCGTAATGGCTGTAGCGTGTTCTGAATGCTATTTTGGAGACGTCCTCGTCCCGGACTCTCAGTTGATGGTAGCCTGACCTCAGATCAATCTTTGAATAGTAGCTCGACCCTTGCAGCTGGTCGAACAAGTCATCAATGCGCGGAAGAGGATAGCGATTCTTTACGGTCACCTTGTTTTGTTCGCGGTAATCTATGCACATGCGGAAGGTACTGTCTTTCTTCTTCACAAATAATACTGGAGCTCCCCAGGGCGAAGAGCTAGGACGAATGAAACCCTTATCCAAGAGTTCTTGCAATTGCTTGTACAGTTCTTCCAGTTCGGTTGGAGCCAAGCGATAAGGTGCTCGAGCTATGGGTGCTGCTCCAGGAGCTAGCTCGATCAGAAATTCGACCTGGCGATGAGGCGGTAGCCCAGGTAAACCTTCAGGAAACACTTGAGGAAAGTCGCGTACTACTGGAATGTCTTCTAACTTCTTCTCTTTCGTTGATGCGTCAGTAACGAGTGCTAAGATAGCGGTGTGACCCTTTCGCAACCACTTCTGGGCCTTAAGGAACGAGATGATGCCCACTACAGCACCACTCTTGTCGCCTTGAATTACGAGAGGTTCTTTACCAGAACGGGGAATACGAACAATCTTCTTTTTGCATATGATCTCTGCTTGCTGTTGGGATCATTCCTTGTGTCACCCAGACCCAACACGAACGCTCGACCCCTGGCACCATTGTTTCCATCATTGATTCCCCCGTTGTTGTTCCCTTTGCCCTGATTATTATTGTTGTTGTTGTTCGGATTTTGGTTTAACTGGGGGCAGTCGCGCTTGAAATGGCCTTCAACACCACACTGAAAGCATACCCTGTTCCCTCGCTGTCGCTGTTGGTTTTGTGGAGCGGGTGGTTGTTGTTGTTGGTTCTGATTCACAGGTAGTGAGCTCCTGCAATCCTTAGCTTCATGACCCATCTTGAGACACCTTTGGCAACGACCCCTGTTGCACTGGCCACTATGGTGTCTGTTGCATCTATTACACTTTGGGTGATTTCCTCGATATCCACCCTGCCCTTGACTACCAGAAGATTGTTGACCAGGACTCTGGTAGTCATCGATCTTTCGCTGCTGTGCCTGGGACTGAACCGTAGTCGAACCCTTGATAGAGGTTCCATCCCACTTTCGTTTGTTAACACTGGGAGTAGCAGTAGCACCTATACGCTTAGGCAGTCTGTTTTGTTCCACTGCCTGGTCTGTGAGACGATGAGCAAGACGAGTAACATCCTGGAGGGTAGCAAGGTTAGCAGCAGTCACATGGCTTTGAATCTATGGTACTTAGCCTTTGAGGTACAGTTCAATGCGCTTGATGGGAGGATCCACCATAGTTGGACAAAATACTGCCAGTTCGTTGGATCGTTTCGTGTACGCTTCTATCTCTGACCCCGTCATCTTCAGGTTAAAGAACTCCACTTCCAGTTTGTGGATGTCATCACGACTACAGTATTTACGTTTGATCAGTTCCTTAAAATCATTCCATGGGGTGGCATTAGTAGCCGCCAGCCGCAGCATCTGAACTTGCGCGTTCCACCAAGTTAGCGCAGTGCCTTCGAGAGTACCAGTGGCGTACTTCACCCTACGAGCCTCAGGGCATTCACACATTTCGAAGACCAATTCGAGCTTCTCGAACCAGTGGAGGAGTCCAACGGCCCCTTCAGTGCCACTGAAAGTAGTAGGACGACAGTCCATGAAGGTCTTGAATTTGCACACAGGTGGTTGAGCATGCTGACTTGTTGCGTATATAAGAGCAGGACAAGGTTAAACACAAGAGTTGGTTTACGAGAGTAGGATCTAAAGATCCTAGAGTAAGTTGCGACTGCAGGGTATACCTCCTGCTTGGGCAGCTGCGAGTGCTGTAGTAACTTGTTCAGTGATCAAAGCCGCCAACTGGGCTTGAGTTAGGTTAACGCGTCCACTCATGATCTTCATATCAAGGGAAACATGAGTGAGAAATGTTCATGAAAGTGCGATGACAGAAGAAAGTAAGCACACGTTTGTTTCAATCAGCAGTTGTTACGTTTATCTAAGCATACCATGAGCAAAGTTCTATGTAATCTAGCAAGTAGGCAATGTAAACATGAATCATATCACCTAGAATGTCGAGTCTTGCACGTGGAGCGAAGCGTCGTTGTGGATCGTTGAGCACTGTACAGGTTATAGTCTGGTTTTAATAAAAACTTTTTCCCTTATAAAAATCAAGTTCACTATAACCAATGGCTCTGATACCAATATGTCACACCCCCAAAATCCACACGCGGAGTATCACCGCTTGGAGGCGTGACTGACCAGGATCAAACCACTAATCATATTGAACAAGCAAGTAATTAATTGTAAAAGTCCAACCAACACAATTAGTGTCCAAAACAAACATAGTTTAAGTTATGAGCGGAAGCATAATGTTTAAAATCAAAATATAAGTTTAAATATCCAAAGGTTTAACATGGCACACAGCTGTCCATGTCCCACAACGACACTCCCTATGCAAGCTCCTGCTAAGTACCTATTGACCTGCAAAGCATGTAGTAACGAGTCAACAATAATGTTGAGCGAGTTCACAGTTGGGTGTTGGATTTAGTTGTTCCAAAAATAGTTCCTTTAACTGGCATCCCTGCCGTGGGGGTTACCCCATAGTTGAAAAACGTGATTTGTTTAACCCATTAACTCTGGCAATCCAGTCGTGGGGGCTACCCCATGATAGTTATCTGGCATTTCGGCCATGGGGGCTACCCCATGTATACACTAGACTCGTTACCATATCGACTGCTGACTAAAGTCATGTTTAAGTGCCCTGAACTGTCAATGTCTATCAGCATTGACGTGCCAAGATCCATTAGTTCACGCCCGGCCTCTGCGGCATGGTGTGAGGCTTGTCAGACCTAAATAGCGCTATCTAACTAATGACCCGCTCGCCATTGGCCCGGCGATTAAGTCGATATAAAAAGGAGGGACTTCGTGATAGAGTTTTGGTCTAGTGAAAACTGTCCAAGAGGACGAGGAATTTTATTCATGAACCCGTACTGTCCTACCCAAGAAAGGACGAGGAATCCATATTCCTTAACCCATTCCAACCCCTGGGAATCCCATGCTTTGTAGAAAGTATGAACTCACCTTGGTTTGCTCGGTATGCTAAACTATGTGCTCGCAAGTAATCAATCAAGTCCTATAGTTATGCACGTATTCAAAATCAGTTTACCTCCACATAGTTCACGTATATAATATGGTCATACAGTGTAATTCAAGTAACAAGCACCACATAACATTTAGCAGTTGTTCATGCTCAGTCTATACATTACATTGGTCATATACATTCACAGTGTGTATCATAGTAAGATCATGGTTAAACAGGTAACAATCACTTTATCTTGTAAATCACAATAATAGATGATTTACGGTACATGCTAAACACATCAGATTAGATTAACAACCTAACTGTTTTATACATCACTCACTACCCAACCCTATTTATGAATATCATGTTTTACCATATAATCAAGTTCTATCAACATGCAAATATTCTAGTTCATAAGTATGACATTTAATATCACAAGCATCATGCATCCGTTTACAAATGTTGGATTGGTTGCTTACTGTCTCGGCCCAACCCAATCCAAATATAAAGCCCAACTGTGACCTCCTATCACATTGATCCAACCCAATTTTCATGAATTTATTAATTCAAGTCTTTTATTTATAACAGTCTCCAATAACTAATGGCATATCTTATCGGCCCAACAGTGAATAGGGGCCCAAGAGATGCATGGTTCAATTGGGCTAAGCCCCACTTCATCCCCATGGCCCAAATAGATTTTTGTGAACAATTTGTTGAGAGGGTGATCCGAATTCATAATCACACAGACAACATCTACTCTTTGATTTCTTATCAATAACTTTTCATTATAAAATTAACAATAATGGCCGACCACTGGTCATTGCTTTCATGCTATGATTGGACCGATTTTAAGTAGTGGGCTGCAAGTCATTCACATGACGCATACATCTAACAGATCACACGTATTTAACATGTTTCATCCAATTATATTTTAGTATTGATCGAAACCTTATTCATGGATAAATCAAGAGCACTTAGCATATAATATCTAATCTAGAGACACATAAGAATCACTTGTTTACTGACAATCAAATGCTCATATAAATACAATGGCCGACAAAACTGTTAAACACCTCAAGAGGTTATTGGACCAATTTGTTTGGGTGGGTTTGACTAAGGTTATGTTGAATAATGAGTCACATGCAAACCATAGAGTATGGACAACCTATGAACTCATGTGCACTTATAAAGTCATGTGCAACATCAGAGGGAAATAAGTAGTCACCATCATTATGTCTAGAATTTTCACAATTTTCGACAATTCCTATTTATTAACCAACACATCAACAATCGATCGAATATAGATTTAAGCATTACTTAACATCAGCAACAATAATTTCGACTAGACAGTTACAAAGATATTGAGCAAGTAATCATGTAAAGATTAAACACTAACCATAACTTGATCGTTCTTTGAGGGTCTCGAAGTCACAAGGTTGCCGTCGGGTACAAAGAAAACGAGAGAGAGAGAGAGGAGATGTGATTAGGGTTTTCTAATAACTGATTACGTAACCTAGACTCGCTTATACGGGAATTATAAAAGGTTGGGCCCTGACTGGGCTTTTGACAGAAACTGGGCCGGCGAAATCACCTCATTTCGTTGGAGGGTTATGGCCGCTTGTGGGGAAACCCTTTTGGTTTTCGTTGAGCATGCTTGTGGGTAACACCCTTTTGTTTTCGTCATCCACAAGCAAATGTATTAATATAATATTGATAGTACATTACATAATTCACACAATACACGTACATATCACATTATTAAACCCACATCACAATATTCATACAATACACATACATATCACAAAGACACTTATAATGCATATCACATATATAACCAATGCTTTGTGAACGAGTATTAAGTTGAGTAGAAACCTTGGAAACTCGGGTTGTCACAGCCGTGGTCAACTATAAGATTCGCACAATCTAGCAAATCTGCATAGTACAAAGATTCTTCTGCACCACGGGGTCGTGCTCAGCGGACACGGGGGCGTGGTCAACTAAAAAGACAAAACTGCATTAAATGAAGAAAGAGAAGGATGTGGACACGGGGCCGTGCCCGAGCTTCTGTTCAGCCTATAAATAGGAGTGCTTGGCTTGAGCTCAAACCATCCCTTGGCACACCACCTCTCTCACACTTCACCCACCACCCACCACCACCATAACACCATCATCCACCACCATCATCCATTGTCCATCGTAGAGTGTGTGAGTCGTCTCGGGATCCAAGATTGATTGTAAGAGTTCTTGACAATCAAGGCCATGTTTGCCTAAGTCTCTTACATCACTTGGTGAAGACAAAGTGCCTAGTTTAATACTTTTTATTTCTAATCTTTTGCACTTTTTATTTGGTTTTGTATTAATGACTTTAATAACTAGTTGCTTATGTTGAAGGTGATTTTTCCTTATGGTTTGTCCGTGGTGTCTTGGCATTATTTTACTGTCTATATAAAATAAAAGATTTTCACCATTCATATCTCCATGGTCTATATGGAGGTATGTTGGCTACCTGGTCGGGGGTTAAGGGAACGGTTTGGTAAAGGTCTTGCATTGTTCAGCGTTTAGAGGTCCTGCAATGGACCTGGGTCAAATTTAGTAGGACCTCTTTCAATACTTAACGGTATTGGATGGCGGGGGTCCAAACTCTAATCCTCATAAGTTAACTACTATTAATACTATAACCCGGCTATTTAGGACTGTATCCCTGCTGACTCAGACTACTTAGTCGAGGGTAACGTCACCTCTAAAAGAGGGGCCTACCATAATTTGCATTAATAACTTAATTAATTATCTTCCAATAATCCACCATTTTAGGATTGTATCCTTGCTGACTCAAACTACTGGGGTGAGGGTAACGTCACCTTCAAAAGCGGGGCCTACTACAATAACTAAGATAATCTCTTAAATATGTGCAAAAGTGCGGAAATAATCAAAGGTTACACTAGATACGAGTCGGAACCAAGTGATTCATCTTGTCTATCTGTTTTTCTTTTATTTTTATTTTCAGCATTTTAGTTAGTTTTTATTTTTCTTAGTTTAAAACATTTTTCTAACTTTTTATTTTGATTAGACGTTGAGGATAAACTGGTACTAAAAGCTCTTGTTGTCACACCCCCAAAATCCACCATGCGGAGTTCCACCGCTTGGAGGCGTGACGTGACCAAGATCGAGCCACCAATCATACTGAACAACGTACTTAAGTAAATAAAGACAACCAAAATACGATTGGTGACCAAAAGCTAGTTAACCAAGTTTTTAAATTAGACAGCGGAAGCATAAACGTAAAGTTCAAAACATAAGTTCGCAGTTCATAAGTTTAAAGTCCAACACATAGGTTTAATAAGTTCATAATGTTTTAAACATTAAATACTGGACATAACCGTCCGCACACCACAACGACTCCTTCCTCGTGCAAGCTCCAAATGTTTAGCGACCTGTAAGGCATGTAACAACGAGTCAACAACAAAGTTGAGTGAATTCACAGTTGGTTGTTTAGTTATAGCATTCGTTTCGTAATCATCTGTTCGTTTTGAAAACCATGTATCGTATAAGTTTGCATCGCGGTCTTTCTGACATGTTTGCGAAGATTAGTGGGGGTTTCCCATGTGTTACTAGACCACGCGTATCGACTGCTACGAAAATGTAAGAGGTGCCCTAAGTCAATGTCTATCAGCATTGACCCTTTGCCCATAGTCCATTAGTACACGCCCGTCCGACTGGCACGGTGTGAGGTTTGTTAAACCTAATAGCGCTATTAACTAATGACCCGCTTGCCATAGGCCTCGGCGATTAAGTCGATAAATGAAGGACTTAAAGTGATAGAGTTGATGGTCTTATGATCGTGTACGTAGGTTTTACGTACGCGCCCTTCAATCCGAGGACAATAGTAAGTATGAGTGTACGTAGGTTTTACGTACGTGCCCTTCAATCCGAGGACAGTAAAAGGTAGTTTAATAGTTATGATAGTACAAGTAGTTATTCAATCCCATTCCCAACCCCTGGGAATCCCATGCCTTAGAAAGAGTGTGAACTCACCTCGGTTTGCTCGGTTAGGTTCTCAAATATAGTTAACAGTCAAGGTCGGTCAATCACGTCCTAATAAGGTACGGATAACAATCAGTTTCTCATGCATAACACGTATCCTACGTATGGTTTATTTGCACATTACTTCGTCCACATAACAGGTACACACTTTAATGATTTATGCCCATATAAACTTCCCATCCATTCCCCACTCATAAAAAAACATACGATATTGCACGTAACACATATAACATGTTAGATCATTCACCAATAGCATACTCTACATTTAGACACGCAAGTCACAACTTATGTCAATTCAGCATTAATATTCAAAACCGGCTGTTTTCGGACATTTAAATAAAATAGTTAAATTATTCCAAAAATTCCCAAATTTTTACAGGATGTCTTAAACGTTCCATATTTTATTGTGTAAAAATATCGGGGTCCGGTTCGTTACCAATATTTTTATAGAAAATCGTTTACCGAACTGTGATCAGATTTGTCACATTCTGATCACAGTTTACGGAATAATTCGTCTAAAATTCCTCGTAAGTCCGTTTGTCAAAATTCCAGTTGGGGGGTCACAAATACATCAGTGACTATCTTTGATAAAAATTTCAGGGGCTGGTTCGGTTTAGATTTCAAGTTGTGACTGAAAACGTATGACCCATTTTACTGCAGTTAAATTCAGCCTTAGCTGCTGTCACGAAAACAGACTTTTAAAATAGTAACCGACCTCAGAAAAATACAATTCCAGCGCCATTTTCTTCGTTTTTCGACAAGACACGATTTAGGCTTCAGAAATTCCGTTTTTCGATTTATTAAAGTCCGTTTACAGCCTGTTGAAGGCGGCTGAAAAAGTACATCAGAATGCTGTTTCGTGGTTTAAGCATTACTAAATCGCATCAACGAGTGTCCGAACAATGGATTTAACAAGAAACCAACAATCAAACATCAAGTATGATTTAACCAACCCTCAACCGACAAGATTCCGCTTCATAATTCATACATAAGTAAACTTTTATGTAACTTTAATATTCTTTAATTTTGTTTAACATCTTCTAGTCTTTTGTTCTTTTAGTGATTTAAACAACACATCATACTACAAATCATAATTTTGAACAAGATGAAACAAGTTAAAATGAGACTTACTTCTAGCTTATAGTTAGGGATGAATCTAATGCAAAGTGATGAGAAAATGGTGGTGACAAAGACTAGAACAAGCTCCTTTGATGGTCCTTCAAGGTGTAATCTCCATTGATCCTTCTAAGCTTTGAGTGAAATGTGTAAGATGAAGAAGATGATGATGTGTAAGGGTGATGGTGGTTTCGGTTGTGTGTGTAAACCGAATAGAGAGAGAGAAGTGAAAGATGGAATGTGATCTCTTGTGAAATGATGATAAATCTCAAGTCCCATACTTATATCAACATCTTCATATATTTTTGCAACTTCAACAAGCAACATCAACTAAAATAATAGAATTAAATCAAGTTAGGGGATTTGAAGTATGGGGGTGGGTCCCCTTGAGGGCTGATTTCGGTTGAGGGGGGGGGGGGTATAATTGCAAAGATGTAACTAAAGTGTAAGTAATAGTTAGAATGCAAGTACTTGGTATTTTTATGTTAGATATAGAGTTTTTAGCGGGTGTTATGGCATACGGGGATCATGACAAGCCAAAAATAATTAAATAGTGTGTTTGACAAATATTTGATGTCCCGGGTAATGTCCGGTTGTTCGGTCGGACACTGTTCCGTTAAATTATTTAACTGTTCCGTAAGGCGTCTTATTTATATATTTTTGTAACGCAATTTATTCCTAACACATAGGAAAACATACCGGACTTTTTAGTAACTTTTATGTATACTATTAGTATGCTAACACGCACATGTAAGTATAACACAGAAATCAGAGAGCAGTTAAATGATTCAGCACAGTCATCAAGCACTTTAATTATCATTTAATAAATTGTACGGATTACATGTAATTTTTGAGGGTTGTCACATTCTCCCCCTGTTAAGAGAATTCCGTCCCGAAATTTAGCGCGTGGTTACTAAGGAAGCTAGTTAAGTTGCGTTGTTTTCCTGATTTTCCTGGGGTGTCACATCATCCCCCCGTTGATTTGGAATTTCGTCCCGAAATTCTGCAGTAACTTCAGCCTCAGTAGTGGTTGCGTTTTTCTTAAACAGTTGGGGATACTTGAGTTTCATTTGGTCTTCTCGTTCCCAGGTATATTCTGGGCCACGACGAGCATTCCAACGAACTCGGACCAGAGGTATCCTGGTATGCTTGAGGATCTTAACATCTCGATCAGTAATCTCTACAGGTTCCTCGACGAATCGCAGCTGGTCGTCGATAGTGAGTTCCTTCAGAGGAACTATGAGGGTCTCATCTGACAGACACTTCTTCAGATTCGACACATGGAAAACATTGTGAACTCCGCTGAGCTCTTCAGGTAGATCCAACCTGTAGGCGACTTTGCCAATTTTCTCAATGACTTCGAATGGTCCGACATAACGCGGATTGAGTTTGCCTCATTTGCCAAAGCGGACTACACCTTTCCAGGGTGAGACTTTGAGTAGCACTCGATCCCCAACCTGGAGCTCGAGTGGTTTTCTTCCCTTATCAGCATAGCTTTTCTGACGGTCACGAGCTGCCGCCATTCGCTGTCGTATCTGAGCAATTTTCTCGGTGGTATCTACCACAAGTTCTGGGCCAGTGATTTGGCTGTCACCAACTTCTGCCCAACAGAGAGGTGATCGGCATTTGCGTCCGTATAATGCCTCAAATGGAGCGGCCTGAATGCTGGTGTGGTAGTTGTTGTTATATGAGAACTCCACTAGCGGGAGGTGCCTTTCCCAGCCATTACCAAAATCGATTACATATGCCCTAAGCATGTCTTCAAGGGTTTGGATGGTGCGTTCAGATTGCCCATCCGTCTGCGGGTGATAAGCGGTGCTCATATCTAAACGTGAGCCAAAGGACTTGTGCATTGCTTGCCACAGTTCAGAAGTAAAACGTGCGTCACGATCAGATATAATAGAGGTTGGCACTCCGTGCCTTGATACCACTTCCTTTAGATAAATGTCTGCAAGAGTAGAAAACTTATCCGTTTTTTGATAGCCAGAAAATGTGAAGACTTGGTTAGTCGATCTGCGATCACCCAAATGGTATCGTTTCCGCGTTGAGATCTGGGCAGGCCGGTAACGAAATCCATGGAAATTTGCTCCCATTTCCATTTCGGGATCTCCGGTTGTTGAAGTAGGCCTGATGGTTTCTGATATTCAGACTTGACTCTCGCACAAGTCAAGCACTTACTGACGTAGGTTGCTATGTGGGCTCTCATGCCAGGCCACCAGTATGTGGTCTTTAAGTCGTGGTACATCTTATCCGAACCAGGATGTACTGAATAACGAGACTTATGTGCTTCATCCATCACAAGCTCGCGTAAGTTTCCATAGAGTGGAACCCAAATACGCCCTGTTACATAGTAAGCGCCGTCTACCTTTTGTTCTAGCCGCTGCCACGATCCTCGTAGGGACTCAGCCCTGATGTTCTCTGCTTTCAATGCTTCAACCAGAGCATCGCGAATCTGAGCGGGAAGGTTAGATTGGATGGTAAGCTGTAGAGCACGTACAGGCCTAGGTATGGTATCATTTCGACTGAGGGCGTCGGCCACAACATTGGCTTTGCCCGGATGATACTTGATTGCGCATTCATAATCGTTCAAGAGCTCAACCCATCGGCGTTGACACATGTTTAACTCCTTTTGCTTGAAGATATGCTCGAGACTCCTGTGATCGGTGTAAATGGTGCACTTGGTATCGTACAGGTAATGTCTCCATATCTTAAGCGCGAATACAACTGCTCCCAGCTCTAGATCGTGAGTAGTGTAGTTTCTTTCATGAACTTTAAGTTGGCGCGATGCGTAGGCAATGACCTTGTCACGTTGCATCAATACGCAACCCAGTCCTTGGATGGAAGCGTCGCAATAAACCACGAAATCATCGGTGCCTTCGGGCAATGAGAGGATAGGCGCGCTACAAAGTCTATCCTTTAGATGTTGAAATGCGGACTCTTGTGCATCACCCCAACGATAGATGACACCCTTCTGAGTCAGTGAAGTGAGAGGTTGCGCAATCTTGGAGAAGTCTTTGATAAACCTTCTGTAATATCCTGCCAAACCCAAGAATTGGCGGATTTCTTTTGGTGTGCGGGGTGCAGGCCAGTTCTTGATTGAGTCAACCTTGGATGGATCAACATGAATCCCATCCTTGTTTACCACATGGCCTAGAAAGTGGACTTCGCGAAGCCAGAAGTCACATTTTGAAAACTTGGTATACAATTGCTCTTTTCGAAGAAGTTCCAACATAATTCGCAGATGCTGCTCGTGTTCCTCCTGACTCTTAGAATAGATCAAGATATCGTCGATGAACACAATAACGAACTTATCCAGGTAAGGCTTGCACACTCGGTTCATGAGATCCATGAAGACCGCTGGTGCATTCGTCAGCCCGAATGGCATAACCAGAAATTCGTAATGGCCGTAACGAGTTCTGAATGTTGTTTTGGCGACGTCCTCATCTCGGACCCTCAGCTGATGGTATCCCGATCTCAAGTCAATCTTGGAGTAATAGCTCAACCCTTGCAACTGGTCGAACAAGTCGTCAATACGTGCAAGAGGATAACGATTCTTCACAGTCACCTTGTTAAGTTCGCGATAGTCAATACACATTCTGAAAGTACCAACTTTCTTCTTCACAAATAATACTGGAGCTCCCCAGGGCGAAGAGCTAGGGCGTATAAAACCCTTTTCCAAGAGTTCTTGTAGTTGCGTAGACAGTTCTTCAAGTTTTGATGGAGTTAGACGATAAGGCGTTCGAGCTATGGGCGCTGCTCCAGGAGCTAGCTCGATTTGGAACTCAACTTGACGATGCGGCGGAAGACCAGGTAATTCCTCGGGAAATACCTCAGGAAAATCGCGCACAATAGGAATGTCTTCAATTCTCTTTTCTTCCGTTGATGTGTCAGTGACGAGCGCTAGAATGGCAGTGTGGCCCTTTCGTAGACATTTCTGGGCCTTAAGGAAAGAGATGATGCCTTCGACAGCACCACTCTTGTCGCCACGAATCACAAGAGGGTCTTCGCCAGAACGAGGAATGCGGACGATTTTCTCCTTGCAAACAATCTCCGCTTGATAATGAGATAGCCAATCCATTCCAATAACGACGTCGAAACTACCCAGTGTGATAGGAATAAGATCGATAGAGAAAGTCTGACCAGCTAAGACGAGGTTACACCCTTTAACTACGTGTGTGGCTTCAAGACTTTTACCATTTGCTAGCTCTACCGCGTGTTTGGTGTTCAAAAGTGTTGGAGTGCGCTTAAGCATTTGGCTAACTTTTACGGACACATAACTAGTATCGGCACTCGAATCGAATAAAACAGTGACAAAGAAATCATCCAGAAGAAACTTACCCATCACAACGTTGGGATCGTTCCTTGCATCACCCTGACCAATCACGAAAGCATGACCTCTTGCTCCATTACCATTGTTGTTACCCCCGTTGTTACCTCCATTGTTGTTCCCGTTTCCCTGGTTGTTGTTGTTGTTCTGATTCTGGTTAAGCTGGGGACAGTTCTTTTTAAAGTGGCCTTCAGTGCCACACTGAAAGCATCCCCTGTTGCCCTGTTGCTGTTGTTGATTCTGTGGTGTTTGCTGTTGCTGCTGGCGATTCTGATTTGCAGGCCGTGAGCTCCTGAAATCCTTGGCTTCATGACCCATCTTGAGACACCTCTGACAACGCCCTTTGTTGCATTGACCACTATGGTGTCTGTTACATTTGTTGCACTTTGGGTGGTTTCCTCGATACCCACCCTGTCCTTGATTACCAGAGGATTGCTGACCCGGACTCTGGTAGCCATCAGTCTTTCACGGCTGAGACTGAACTGAAGCAGAACCCTTACTGGAGTTTCCATCCCATTTTCGCTTGTTGTCGGTAGGTGCATCAGAAGTAGCTGTGGCACTGATACGTTTGGGTAGCCTATTTTGCTCCACCGCCTGGTCGGTGAGACGATGGGCCAACTTGATAATTTGTTGAATGGTACCCAGGTTGGCTGAAGTTACGTGACTTTGAATCTCTGGTACAAGGCCTTTGAGATACAACTCAATACGTTTGATGGGAGGGTCCACCATAGTTGGACACAGGATGGCCAGCTCGTTTGACCTCTTAGTATACGCCTCAATCTCAGACCCCGTCATCTTCAGATTGTAAAATTCCACTTCTAGCCTGTGGATGTCATCCCGACTACAGTACTCCTCCTTGATCAGCTCTTTGAAACCATTCCAGGGTGTGGCATTAGCAACTGCCAGTCCTAGTAGTTGAACCTGTGCCTTCCACCAGGTTAACGCAGCTCCTTCAAGTGTTCCGGTAGCATATTTCACCATACGGTCTTCGGGGCATTCGCACATCTCGAAAACTGACTCAAGCTTTTCAAACCAGTGAAGAAGGCCCACTGCTCCTTCGGTGCCACTGAAAGTGGTAGGTCGGCAGTCCATGAACGTCTTGAACGTGCACATAGGAGGCTGAGCATGTTGACCTCCTGCAGGGTTGGCTGCGAGTGCCTCAGCGACTCGTTCGTTGATCAAAGCCATCAGCTGGGCTTGAGTTAGGTTCAAACGTCCACCCATGATCATCACAACGAAATAACGTAGGTGAGAAAAGTGTCGTGAAAGTGCGTAAGAGTGGGACGATAGTAGAGAGTAAGCACACATGGTTCAAATAGCAATTATCACATTATCTAATGCACAAGGAGAACTATCTAACCGATAATATAACATAAATCATACCACTTATGGTGTCGAGTCTTGCACGTGGAGCGAAGCGTCGTTGTGGATCGTTGAGCACTGTACAGGTTATAGTCTGGTTTTATCAAAAAGCTTTTCCCTTTTTAAAACCAAGTTCACTATAACCAATGGCTCTGATACCAATCTGTCACACCCCCAAAATCCACCATGCGGAGTTCCACCGCTTGGAGGCGTGACGTGACCAGGATCGAGCCACCAATCATACTGAACAACGTACTTAAGTAAATAAAGACAACCAAAATACGATTGGTGACCAAAAGCTAGTTAACCAAGTTTTTAATTTAGACAGTGGAAGCATAAACGTAAAGTTCAAAACATAAGTTTGCAGTTCATAAGTTTAAAGTCCAACACATAGGTTTAATAAGTTCATAATGTTTTAAACATTAAATACTGGACATAACCGTCCGCACACCACAACGACTCCTTCCTAGTGCAAGCTCCAAATGTTTAGCGACCTGTAAGGCATGTAACAACGAGTCAACAACAAAGTTGAGTGAATTCACAGTTGGTTGTTTAGTTATAGCATTCGTTTCGTAAATCATCTGTTCGTTTTGAAAACCATGTATCGTATAAGTTTGCATCGCGATCTTTCTGACATGTTTGCAAAGATTAGTGGGGGTTTCCCATGTGTTACTAGACCATGCGTATCGACTGCTACGAAAATGTAAGAGGTGCCCTAAGTCAATGTCTATCAGCATTGACCCTTTGCCCATAGTCCATTAGTACACGCCCATCCGACTAGCACGGTGTGAGGTTTGTTAAACCTAATAGCGCTATTAACTAATGACCCGCTCGCCATAGGCCTCGGCGATTAAGTCGATAAATGAGGGACTTAAAGTGATAGAGTTGATGGTCTTATGATCGTGTACGTAGGTTTTACGTACGTGCCCTTCAATCCGAGGACAGTAGTAAGTATGAGTGTGCGTAGGTTTTACGTACGTGCCCTTCAATCCGAGGACAGTAAAAAGTAGTTTAATAATAATGATAGTACAAGTAGTTATTCAATCCCATTCCCAACCCCTGGGAATCCCATGCCTTAGAAAGAATGTGAACTCACCTCGGTTTGCTCGGTTAGGTTCTCAAATATAGTTAACAGTCAAGGTCGGTCAATCACGTCCTAATAAGGAACGGATAACAATCAGTTTCTCATGCATAACACGTATCCTACGTATGATTTATTTGCACATTACTTCGTCCACATAACAGGTACACACTTTAACGATTTATGCCCATATAAACTTCCCATCCATTCCGCACTCATAAACAAACATACGATATTGCACGTAACACATATAACATGTTAGATCATTCACCGATAGCATACTCGACATTTAGACACGCAAGTCACAACTTATGTCAATTCAGCATTAATATTCAAAACCGGCTGTTTTCGGACATTTAAATAAAATAGTTAAATTATTCCAAAAATTCCCAAATTTTTACAGGATGTCTTAAACGTTCCATATTTTATTGTGTAAAAATATCGGGGTCCGGTTTGTTACCAATATTTTTATAGAAAATCGTTTACCGAACTGTGATCAGATTTGTCACATTCTGATCACAGTTTACGGAATAATTCGTCTAAAATTCCTCGTAAGTCCGTTTGTCAAAATTCTAGTTGGGGGGTCACAAATACATCAGTGACCATCTTTGATAAAAATTTCAGGGGCTGGTTCGGTTTAGATTTCAAGTTGTGACTGAAAACGTATGACCCATTTTACTGCAGTTAAATTCAGCCTTAGCTGCTGTCACGAAAACAGACCTTTAAAATAGTAACCGACCTCAGAAAAATACAATTCCAGCGCCATTTTCTTCGTTTTTCGACAAGACACGATTTAGGCTTCAGAAATTCCGTTTTTCGATTTATTAAAGTCCGTTTACAGCCTGTTGAAGGCGGCTGAAAAAGTACATCAGAATGCTGTTTCGTGGTTTAAGCATTACTAAATCGCATCAACGAGTGTCCGAACAATGGATTTAACAAGAAACCAACAATCAAACATCAAGTATGATTTAACCAACCCTCAACCGACAAGATTCCGCTTCATAATTCATACATAAGTAAACTTTTATGTAACTTTAATATTCTTTAATTTTGTTTAACATCTTCTAGTCTTTTGTTCTTTTAGTGATTTAAACAACACATCATACTACAAATCATAATTTTGAACAAGATGAAACAAGTTAAAATGAGACTTACTTCTAGCTTATAGCTAGGGATGAATCTAATGCAAAGTGATGAGAAAATGGTGGTGACAAAGACTAGAACAAGCTCCTTTGATGGTCCTTCAAGGTGTAACCTTCATTGCTCCTTCTAAGCTTTGAGTGAAATGTGTAAGATGAAGAAGATGATGATGTGTAAGGGTGATGGTGGTTTCGGTTGTGTGTGTAAACCGAATAGAGAGAGAGAAGTGAAAGATGGAATGTGATCTCTTGTGAAATGATGATAAATCTCAAGTCCCATACTTATATCAACATCTTCACATATTTTTGCAACTTCAACAAGCAACATCAACTAAAATAATAGAATTAAATCAAGTTAGGGGATTTGAAGTACGGGGGTGGGTCCCCTTGAGGGCTGATTTCGGTTGGGGGGGGGGGGGTATAATTGCAAAGATGTAACTAAAGTGTAAGTAATAGTTAGAATGCAAGTACTTGGTATTTTTATGTTAGATATAGAGTTTTTAGCGGGTGTTATGGCATACGGGGATCATGACAAGCCAAAAATAATTAAATAGTGTGTTTGACAAATATTTGATGTCCCGGGTAATGTCCGGTTGTTCGGTCGGACACTGTTCCGTTAAATTGTTTAATTGTTCCGTAAGGCGTCTTATTTATATATTTTTGTAACGCAATTTATTCCTAACACATAGGAAAACATACCGGACTTTTTAGTAACTTTTTTGTATACTATTAGTATGCTAACACGCACATGTAAGTATAACACAGAAATCAGAGAGCAGTTAAATGATTCAGCACAGTCATCAAGCACTTTAATTATCATTTAATAAATTGTACGGATTACATGTAATTTTTGAGGGTTGTCACACTTGTGTCCTTGGATGACCTCGGTATCTTACCAACACTATACTACGCTCACGATGGGTGCACTTACCCGTATGTGTGTTTAGTGTTAGTGAAATATCGTGTTTTATAAATTTAAAACTTGGCTAAAAATAAGTGTTAAAGGGGCTTAAAATATACACCTAATATATATAACACTTCACACGCATCACTATCCATTTGAAGAAATACTTTATGTGACAAGGATCCATGATCCTTACCTGACCAGTATCCTTGAAGGATCCTTACAGAACGGATGATCCTCATCTTGGTAATCTTCTAATCTCAAACTATTTCATTCTTTTATTCTCTTATATAGGGATAAGGATCTTGCATCCTTTATCCTCCTTTCACTTGATTCTGAGTTTTGAAGGTTCAGGTATCCTTAACTAAGGATTGAGTATCCACAGAAGTATCCAGTTATTTGGGCTTGACCCCAGTTATTTGGGCTTGACCCCAGTTATTTGGGCTAGTCCCCAGTTTGGGCATGTCCCCAGTTTCGCCAGTAGCGCACGATGATCCTGGTATAGTTCATGGCAATGGGACTAGTACTCGCTTTAGGGGCTGACAATTTCATTGTGCTGGCTATATTCAGGATCCTACGTATAATGGTAGACGTACCATACATCCATTCCTAAGGTTTCTAACGTTTTCACGTTAGCTAAGGTTTTGGCATTTTCATGTCACTAAGTTTGGATAGTCGCCAGTGAGGGCCATACTCCAGTTTACATACGATCCTTTGGGCTTGTCCCCAGTTATCCTTTGGGCTTGTCCCCAGTATATTGGGCTTGTCCCCAGAATTGTTGGGCTTGTCCCCAGTTACTAACTTTCATCTTATATTGGCTTAGTCCCAAGTTATATCCTATTTCAGGTTTTCGAAGTTAAATGACCAAGGATCCTTCTACTAAGGTTTGTCTTTTGGGTTATCCTGATTATAAGTGTTAAAGGATAGGATTCTAACTTGGATTCTCAGGTATGATCCTTAACTATTTTGATTTTATTCATTATTTATTTGAATAACCCTTATCCTTTGACAACTGAACTTATGATCCTTAAACTATATTACTTTTCAGAACTTATCGATTATGGGATATGTGATCTTTGATCATATCCTAATTTTTTGGGGATATTTCTTAAATTTTTTCTCTACTTGATAAGTTTAAACAAAATAAACATTACAACAGTTGGAAAGTAAAATATTAACAAGGATATCAACACGGGATATAGTCAAAAAGTTAAAGTTATTTTATTCACATAAGATTAAACCCTTTAAGGTTGTCAAAATTGCCAACCCACGTTTCTACCAGCAAAACGTGGCCCGTCCACATGGGTTGGCAAAGGGTGTCCATTGTCTAAGGGTCTTGGTAGTGCAGGAATCAAAAGACGACAGGATCACAATGGCTTCATCCCCCAAACAGAGGATCCCTCCACCATTTGTAATCCTACCTATTGTTCAAAGGATCCATGATCCTTAGCCCTAATTACTATTGTTTAAGTACAACCCATCATTGTTCAACAAGAAAACATCATAACCAAAACAAACTATCAAACTAAAAAAAATGGGCTCCGGCTACGTCTAGAAATGTCCTTCATCGCCCATTCATGTAGCCTACACCTTCGCTGCATCATCATCCCCTCCAGCTCCAGTATCCTTCGCATGATCCGTGCCACTGCCACTAGCTTCGATTGCCAGAACCTCGTCAGCCTCATCCTCATCCTCCAACTCAGCCAGCCTGGCCTTCCAGCCTTCCACGTCCCAGTTGCTCCTATCAAAGGCAGGATCTTGAGCTTCTTGGGCCATCTGTAGCTTGGTCTTGTACATGGCAATGGCAGCGGAGACCTTGGCATCCTCTGTGATATCGTGCTTCTCATAATCAACATTGATCAGGATTGCAGCTGTCTGAGTTTTGGCATCATTGAGATCCTATTCAAGGGAGGCAATCTTGTGATCCTTGAGCACCTCCACCTTTTGGAGATCAGAGTATTTCTCCTCAAGCTCCTCAACATTCCCAACATAGTCCTCGATCTCAGCAAATTTCTACAAATAAGACAATGTAAAGATTAGATTCAGGTGATCCTCAAGTGGATAGGATAACTAAGCTGAGTCAGTGATCCTTACATCATTAAAGTACTCGAGGAATTGATGGCGGATCAGATGCAAGCCTTGAAGGTTGTGAGCTTCAGAGGTTTTTCTTTTCTTTCCACCTCTTCCCTTTGAAGTGGTAGCCTTGGGGATTACAATGGAAGGGCTAGCAGCAGACTTTTTCCTGGAGGATCGGACAGTGTCTAGATCAGTGACACTGAATTTGGAGGCAGACTTTGAAGATTTCCCAGCACCTACACACCCGGAACAGATAAGTATCCTTATCCTATTTCTATTTAACTATTCATTTAAACATTTAATTATAAAAAGAACAGGATACTTACTTGACATCGTGACAGAACCTGAGGATACCTCTTGAGAATCCTGGGTATTTGCTTTGAATGACCTTGTTGCAGGATCGAGTTTTCTGAAAGCAGCAAGTCTCTCCTTGGTGGCAGGTAAGGGTATAATATGTGAAACAGTGATAGCTGTACAAAAGAAACAGAAGCATGTTAGTAATCCTCATCAGAAACAAGCTTACTCAGTGATCCTTCTAAGGATCCTCTATCCTACCATGGGTGCTCCATTTCCTTGGTAGATCCTTTCCATCAGGAAGAGAATCCCTTCTGACAAAGAAGAATCTCCGTTTCCAATTAGTATCATTCTTAGTGGCTTTGAAGATGGGATGTTCTTCACCGGGTTTACGCTTGAATAGATATCGATGGGATCCAAATGTTGTAAGATCATACATCTCTGCCAACTCTGACATTCCCAGAGCAATTCCTTCTTGCTCAATGATCCTTTCGAGGGTATACAAGACCCTCCAGATCAATGGCATAGCTTGAATGTAGGAGATGTCGGTGAGGGAGAAGAAAGACTGGGTGAATTCAGGGAAAGGATAAGTGTATCCTATTATGAACGGTGTGACCGGGAAGGCTACCCAAGTTTCAGAAACATAATCACTTAGAACGGTGGGGTCAAATGGCTTGAAATCGGTGTTTGCTGGAAAACAATGGCGGATTCTATCTATTTGTGGATCAGTGAAACAACACCTTTCATTCGCCAAATCTTTGATGATTCCCTGGCTCTTAAGAGGACTATCGTTCTTGTGATCCTTAGCCGGTGAGGATCTTAGCATCATCTTGGTCATAGCAATTGAGAAGAAGATGAACAGAGAAAGAAAACGTAAAGGAGGAAGAGGAAGAGAAATACCTGCTTGGTCTGCGGATGTGAATTTAAAGGGAGTTTCTCTTGAATTTAAATGTGAAATGATCTCTATCCGTAACTCCTATTTATAATGATGATTTTGCAGGATAGTCACCTCAGTGACGTCATGTTCGTAACGGCTAGTCCGATTACAACGGCTAGTTATCCGTTGGTTGATTGCGGATAAGAACACAATACAACTCATTTATTTACATAATTACTCCTTATATTTTCGGGGCAATTGTTAGGGGTGGATTTCTAAATGATCAGTGATCCTCAATTGCTGTTGGGCTTAGTGATCCTTACTTTTGTTTGAATTGGTGATCCTTAGAAGTATTGCAGGATCAGGATCATGGATTATCATAAGGATCCTTGTACTAACGGTTGTCTACTTTGAATTCGAAACTGTTTTGCAGGAGTACCAGCTTGGACTTGGTCTTGGCGATATTCCTGGAGCATATTCTATGTTTATTCCGCACGTGCTTGGCCAAAAGTGGACGTTATGGAGTCGTGGAGGACTTGCACCATTTGCGGAATGTTAGTTAGTGTAGATATTTTCCATTTTTAAAGGGGTAGCGAGCTAATTAGAAAACACTGGGCTATTTTTTGCTATACACACACTCTCACAACTGCTCTCACCAGCTCTCGTTAATTTACTTGGCGATTACACACTTTTTTACACAATACACTATAGTGATCCTTGTACTTAGCTCGCTATCATCCGAAGTTGTAATACATTTCTTGTTTAATTTGAGTTGGTGATCGGTAGTTTCCATCACCCGAGGTTTTTTATGCCGGAGATCATTCATTGATCAAGGGCTTTTTCCTCGTATAAATCTTCGTGTCCCTTGTTCATTACAATTCAGAGTGATCCTTATTGTTTTTCATCAATTCAAGCATCATACCTCACAACAGAAAGTTTGGTTGCATTATCATTGCTTGATTTTTTGACCAAAATAGGAGGGATCCTGAATTTCAGGACGAAGCCCTTGGTCATCAGTTAGTATGGTTTGTTTTGAACAATTTAACAATTGAAGGTGGAGGTATCTTGGGTTTCAAGACGAAGCCTTCAATTGTTAAGTAAATATGGTAGAAAACTAATTGTGCTTTTGGTGGATGGATCTCAGTTTGAGATGAAACCAAAAGCACAACCTTTTGCAATGTTAATAATATAACCTTTTATGAACTTATCCATTGTTGTTCATTTTTGCAAATTTTGTTATGTATTGCTTGGTTTGAATACAATTTCAATTTTTCAATCTTAGTGTAATATTTCAAATATCCTGAACAAATATCCTCAGAATATATCCTGGTCAGGATACTCATAAATATCCTACTAAGACTTTTGTCAAACAGAGTTTTAAAACTTAGACAATTTAGATAAGGTTTTCAAAGAACAAAAAAGGAAAGATCATACCAAAAACTGAAGACAGGTCAATCCTTGAACTTTAATCTTCTCGCAATCTTTCCAATGAGAATGTCCCCGGTTTTGGAAACTTAGTGAACCAAGTCTAAACTTGACCTTTTAAGCTTTTCATAGTGCTTCGAGAGGAATGTCCCCTGTATATGTCATTGTTAAATATTTAGGAACTTTTGTACTTCAATCACAACTAATTTCACACTTATGTATAACTTTAGTATCACAGGGGATAAACCCTAAATATCCTGGAGATAGATCCTCAATACTCTGGGGATAAACCCTAAGTACACTGGGGAAAATCCCAAATTTTCATGCGCTATAGGCGAGAATGTATAAACTCCAAGACTTAGAAAGGTGAAAACCTTTAAACCTTAGAGAGTATGAAAATACCCTTTCGTGAGAGAGGGTGATCAATCCTCGTATACCTTTAGGATCCAGGATATAGCCAACAATAACGAAATTGTCAGCCACTTTTACATGGACTGGTCCCGCTATCTTGAACTATCCTTGGATAATTTGCGCTCCAGGCGGGGTGTTTAAACCCAATTCGGGAGAAAGGTGAATACCTTTAAACATGTGAAGGGATCAGGATCCCTTAAACGTGAGAGAGGGGGCCAATCCTCTAGTCTTTCGAATTATCCTGAGCGTATATCCTGGAGTTATATCCCGAAGCATATTCTGCAAAACAACCTTAAACTAAGGTGGGTGTTAGCTTAGTTAACACCCCTCCGATGCTTAAGTCAGTATTGGGTTCAAATAAAATAGAATTCATTCCATCTTAGGTTAGAAATTAAATTCTAAACTCACTTGAAATAGGATTTGTGTCACACCCCGACCACGTAAAACAACAAAACGTGGCGGAAACATCGAGGCGTGTTGTAACAGAATTAATGTTTCATAACCATGGATACCAAAGAGTGTTTCGTTTTATTAAACATTGAATAATTACGTCGTCTTGAAATCTAAATACACTATTTAAACATAGTCTATCATTGTTATTGAGTCACTAAGGCCTTGTCCAGTCCTATGTGAGCATGCATCTTATCAATCGATATCATCCAACAATACCTGAAACATATGTGAAAACGAGGTCAGCAAAGAAATGCTGGCGAGATACATAGGTTTTGTGAAAATAAGATTCATGACTTCTGTTTTAAGAAAATGTTTAGTCATGAACCTTGTAATTTGCTTTGTCTTTGTAAATCATTTGAAAAACAATAAGTTCAGATGATATGTATAAATAAGAAAATAATGCATGATTATATGAATAACCATGAGAAATGAGTTTGTGTAAGATAAGTTATTTGCAAATCAATGTCTTGTGAAAAGTATGTTACTTGTATAAAATGTTCTATGTCTCAAACTGAAATGATTCAAATAACGCTATGACATGTAATACCATACAAACACTTATATATAGGAAGTACCAGCGGCGTATCCACCATGCTTGTATCATATTACACACACATCGTTACTTAATCACTTAATCAAACCAAACCAAACAATGTAAAATGTCTATGTTTAAATCAATTGTCAAATGTATTGTATAATATGTCAAAGTATTCATGTCAAGATGTAAATCATGTCAAAATGTCTATGTCAAATATCCATGTCAAATGTCTATGTCAAATATCCATGTCAAATGTCTATGTCAAATATCCATGTCAAATGTCTATGTCAAATATCCATGTATGGCAAGTGAAATGTCTCAACTAAACCATGTGCAAAAAAACAAAGTATTGAAGTAAAACTTGGTTTAAATCAAAGTTATGTTTTGTGGGGAATACATGATCAAATGTCAATCATGTCCCAATGTTTACCCAATCGTTAACCCATTTTGTAATATCGTTCTAGTCGTTCTTGTTTTAATTGTGAAACTACTTTATGGTCGATTCTCTAATAACATTCAAACCTTCTTGACGCGTTCCTCGTTCCAACTCGCTCTCGTTCTCGTTCTTAACAAACCCTTACCAAAGGATAAGTTAATAATTACAGATTCAGTCGCTACCCACAACCCCCACACATAACAATGGGTGCAGTAAATAACGGGATTTGTCAGATCCTATGGTACCATAACCTAATACTGGTCGGCTTGATCATTGCTAATGAATGTCATTGGTTATGTAACTACAACCAACAAGTTCGTTCACTTTATTGAAATCGTTCTTGAAACCATTGTAATTGTTTTTGAAACCATTGTTATCGTTCTTGAAACCACATTGTAATTGTTATTGTAATCGTTCTTGAAATCACATTGTAATTGTTATTGTAATCGTTCTTGAAATCACATTGTAATTGTTATTGTAATCGTTCTTGAAATCATTGTTAAAACATTTAGCACATATGAGTCACCCCAAAACAGTTGAAAACAGTAAAAGAGGGGAATAATGTACTCGCCTGAGAATGCTTAGAGGTCTTGAACAACAACCAAACAAAGCTTGAGGGAGCACGGAATCAGTCGGCAAATCTAAACTATATAAATAAACCGGACTTAAATCGGGAGATCGGACAGGATGAGGTTTGGCAAACCAAATGAGTATTGGAACTCATATGATATGGTTTAACAAGGCCTACATACTACAATGAGACTAACCTAAGTGCTTTCGACCCATCGCGACCCATTAAGGTAACTTATGCTACTTTAACGCGTCGTGCGCGTGAAACGCGTTCGGACCGTCTAACTAGTCCTATGACAAGTGTTATATGCCTAAACATGTTACATAATCAGTTATGTGACAAAAGTTTAGGTTACATATGCTTAATTACCAATTATACATGAAAAGGGTATTCTGGTAATTTACCTAAGGCATATAAACTACCTATCATACAACTACTTAAACGATGTGACCATAGGGTATAACCTCGGAAGGTTATGCCCTATACTAGGGTCACCTAATGTATTTGGTCGGATCCTAATGATCGACCAAACTGGGTCGGGTTCGAGGTATAAGCGATTTATTAGATCGCTTACCCTACGACCCTAGACAACGTGGTAATCAGTGGGCATAGTCCCAAGGGACTATGACCAACGTGATTACACTCACGTTGCGAAGTTCAAACGAACTTCGCATTGACCATTACTGGTCAACGCTGAAAGTCAAACAAAGTTTGACTTTCTGACTCGAAAAGCAGTAAAATAAGGAAAATAATGAAAGAATACTTACGAAGGGTCCCCGAATGCTAATCCCGATCCAAGAACTCAGGTATGAAACAATGGTTTCAACTTAGAGCTCTCAAATCAGAATTCTTGTGCTTTAAAACAATGAAAGGCATGGGGTATATATAGTTTTCGGTGAACCGTTGAGATCGTTTCATGGAAACCGTGATTCGATCACATCCGTACACTTGTTGAAAGGTTATGGAAGCCACATATGATCCTTATCTTAGTGACTAAGCAACTTAAAACATGTGGTGAAGGATCAATCAGCTGCAACTTGTGTTTAAAAACATTGAATCTGATCAGATAGGCAGTCGCGTAGCGCGACGGGTAACCCCATAGGCCTCGCGCTACGCTAGCACCCCCCCTGAATCAGAAAGTTTCATAATTGGCAGCAATGGTCCCTGCACGTGTTTAAGGCCTTTTTCGATGCGTTTGAACCCCGTTAACCTCATTTCAAGGCTCTAAAATGAAGTTAAAGTATAGGGAACTCAAAACATGCTAAAAAATATGCCGGATGATGGTTCGTTTGGTCGTACGAACGCGATGTTCGCTTAATTACGACGGAACGCGCATAAGCGCGAAAAACGATCCAAATGACGCGACGAATGGATTTTTCTTATGGCGAACACTAAAATATAATGTAGTCATGCTTACATAAATTTTTGGATGTCCAGATGTATTCAGAACGTAAGTTATGCGCGAAAATGCAAACTTGTGCACTTTTTGACACTTTTTGTCCCTGAATGACACAAAAGTTTATTTTAGCACACCGAACCCCTCAAAGCCTATTTCTAAGCTATGTAAAGGATATTTATGGTATGTTTAACTTATGGTCATGTTCCGGAATGTCTGTTACAGTTCAAATTGGCATACTTTCGCAGTTTGTCAACTTTAGTCCTTGTAAGCGAATTAACTTGATTTCGGCGTACCAAACCTTCCAAAACTTATTTATAAGTTATGTAAAGGTCATTTAAGGTATGTTAAGCCTATTTCACTATTCCGGAGTGTTCGTTGCATTAAACTGGTTATATTTACGCATCGGTGCGCGTATAACCTTCCAGAAAGCGATTTAGAGTTTGAATTTGAACAAGAATTGATATGTGCAAATGATACACATATTTTTACAAATCCCAAGTATGAAATATAATATTTCATTGGTTCGGTATTTGTTTGATGGCCGTGAAGGCACAGGTGTTACAGTCTCCCCTACTTTAGGAAATTTCGTCCCGAAATTTATTTAGAGGAAACTTGTGAGAGCTTGAAAACATGAAGTTGAAAAGATCAAACAACATTGGTTAGGGTTCTGAACTTCTAGTGACTTTAATAACATCATGTTTGCAATGTAAGAGGGATACTTATATACAAGTATATGAAGCGTCATTGGTGCGTCCACCGTACCTCTATTACATCGTTCTCATTTCGTTATTGTTGTCACTATCGGTTCTTACACATAATAAATCTTACTGGGTTTCTGTGCACTAAATTTCATAATTATGTACGCGTCCATAATCAGACAATTCCTTGCATAGTTCACTCAGTCCATTTTATAATGTGCAGGGGAAAACAAAATGAACAATCCTGTGATGAGTGTGACTAGACCGCCATAGAGTCCTTTTAATTAAATCAATAAATGATCTAAATAGACTATCAAGGAGTCTGTCCAGCTACATCACTAGATGTCGTTCTTTAACCAAATTGTGAATCAATCTTTTTGATTATACCACTAAAGGGTTTCTTATGAATAATGGAGCAGTACTATATAATCCAAGGGTCTTAACTATTACATAGAAGCCCATTAAGGATTTAAGGTAGTACTTTTTTTTTGAATATCCTGCTACGAATCCCTCATATGAAGATATGAAAGATTCTGCGAGGATTTGGATAACGAATATCCAGAGTATTAAAACACAAAAATGCATAAAAGAAAACATAAGATGAATAAACACATAGTCACATAATTGCGTACTCGTTCAATCGCATAATCGTTCAATTTGACCTTTAATTTGTTATCTTTGGACACGGGTATTTAAAGCATACCAGAAACCCAATCCGTGGATTTCCTTTGGCACTTTAAATATTTTCAAGAATCTAACTATGAAGATAGGAAGATCTTAAAAGGAATTCGGTTTGTCCTAATTGAGTTGTTTTGTACTTTTAAAGTGTACAAGGAATTCAATCAGGGCTCCGATGTCAACGAAGGTGTTGATCGTGATCGGCTCAGGACATGAATAGATCAAGATGTCATCAATAATAACAATGACGATCTGATCCAAATAAGGCTTGCAGACTCTATTTATTAAGTCCTTGAAGATGGCTGGAGTAATTGTCAACCTAAATGGCATGACTGTAAACTCGTAATGGCCATACTTCGTGCAGAAAACCGTTTTGGGAATATCTTCTTTGAGAATACAAAGTTGATGATACCCAAAACGCAAATCGATCTTGGAAAAGCATGAAACGCTATGCAGTTGATCGGAGAAATTGTTGATTTAAGGTAGGGGATATCGATTCTTGATGGTAAGCTTACAAGGCTTACGTTAATCGATACTCATTAGAAAAGATCCATCTTTCTTTTCACAAAGAGGACAGGAGTTTCCCCAAGGTGAAATGTTCGTAAGGATGAATCCTTTATCAGACAACTCTTGAAGCTGTTTTGATAATTCTTGCATCTCGAACGATGCAAGACGATAAGGTGCTTTCGCAATTGGGTTGGCATTGGGTACAAGGTCGAAAATGAAACTCGACTTGACGAACTGGAGGCAAACCAGGCAGTTCATCAGGAAACACCTCTGGATAATCCTGAACAATCGGAATATCCTAAATACTCTTGCTCTTGCCTTTCTCCTTGGTGATATGTGCTAGAAAAGCAACATATCTTTTTCGTAAATAGCTTTAGGCTTTTGATTTAAAAGAAATAATCGTTTAAGGTTCTTGGGGAGGTCACAAATGATCATAAAAAAATGACAGAACCACACGAGTAGTTTGTCTTTGTGTTGACATCATAAGGTTGGATCAAACATTCATACAATTGCATTAGTTAGAAAATAAAACCACAAATTTTTATTTATATAACAACCGCATTGTCTTTAAATGTTACAAGATACCAACCAGAGGAAAAAGAAAATACTAATTGTTCACTCCTTCATCATTGAGTGCCTCATTGATGTTAAACACTCGACCACGTGCTGGATTCACATTGACGTTGACATTCGCATTTGGGTTTGCGTTAGCATTTGCATTCACCAGTCTTGGGCAGTTGTGGCGGAAGTGACCAATCTCTCCGCAGTTGAAACATGAACCCAGTGGAAATCTCGCAGCGTTCCCTTGAACCGGAGCTCGAACCTGAGCAGCCTGATTTTGTCCCAAACGACAAATCTTGGCCAAATGCCCAAGTTTACCACACGTCGTGCATTGCCAGCAAGCTTGTTGTACTGCGTGATGACCGTTGCAGCGTGCACAATAGGGTGCGGTACCGGCATATGCTTTCTTTGCAGGTGGCTGAGCTGGTTGGTTCCGCGGGTTCTGAGCAGTCTGTGCTGTAACAGCAAAATTTTGGGCACCCTTTCGCTTCTTTGATTTCTTTGACGTCTCACCTTCCTTACCCTTCTTGTTTTGGCCTTTCTTGCTATCCTCCTTGTCAGCTGACTATTTCTTGCCCTTGTCACCCTTCCTGTGTAACTTGTTCTTCCGAATCTGCGACTCAGTCAATGTTGCTGATAACTCGATCGCCTGACGGAGTGTGGCAGGGTTACTACCAGTAAGGATGTCTTGTACCGAGTCAGGTAGGCCGTCGATGTACCTTTCGATAGCTATGTCAAGTGGGGTAACCATTGTCGGGCAAAGCAGACTCAGCTCCTCAAACCTATCAGTATACGCCCTGTGCTCACCACTATCTTGCTTCAACTCATCAAATTCCTTCTCCAAAGCTCGCTGCTCATGACGAGGACAGAATTCCCTCATCATCAGGGCCCTAAGTTCAGCCCATGTCTGTGCGAGAGCAACTTCCGCACCTCGGTCTCTCATTACCCCATTCCACCATGTAAGAGCCCTCTTCTGAAACACGCTCGAGGAGAACTCGACCTTGCGATTATCCGGGCACTGTACGTGGCGAAAAGTATTCTCAATGCTTTTAAACCACTGAAGAAGCCCAGTTGCTCCTTCAGAACCACTAAACTTGAGTGGTTTAGCCTGGTTGAAATCCTTGTATTTGCATAGCACATTGTTGTTGTTGTTGGCTTGGTTCCATTGAGCATAGAGGTTTGGGAATTGAGCAGCCATTTGCTGCGCAATGATTTCTGCCAATTCGGCAGTCTCTATCTGGCTTTCGCGTCGAGGAGGCATTCTGAAAGAGGAAACATGAAAAGAAACGAGAGAGAGAATTAGACGAAAAGAATGAGATGGAACAAATCTGATGAAAGCAAGGATAGTGGTCATTTGTTTGTTACTACAAAGCAACAAACGACACACAGTGACTGATCAAAGTAAATGGGTCGAAAATAATGTATCGCGAAGACATGCTCGCCTATAAGTGAACACTCATCCCAAGAATTCCCAGGTAAGCACAACTGGTCTCGCGTCTGATGAGATGTATACGAAGTGCTTGCCTAGACAGAAAACCCAGAATACAGGCATTCACCCTTCCAGTTTGCACGTGTTCACATTATTTAAAACCCAAAACCTTGTCGAGATTTTGAAAATTTAAAAGGGGTTCAAAACCATATAACAGAGGGTTCAAAACCTTGTAATCAATCATCCTAGAACAGATGATTAGCTTTCAAAGCGGTCTTGAAATTTATGTTTTTGTTGTGGTCGTCACCTAAGGATAGGTGACGGTATTTGTTTTATGACTAAACGCAAGTAAACTCGCGTTAGGGTCCTAGAAAGGTTATAGACTAGGTCAAAGCATTACTAATAACCTAATTCCCTATAACCATTGGCTCTGATACCATCTTTTCTGTCACACCCCGACCACGTAAAACAACAAAACGTGGCGGAAACATCGAGGCGTGTTGTAACAGAATTAATGTTTCATAACCATGGATACCAAAGAGTGTTTCGTTTTATTAAACATTGAATAATTACATCGTCTTGAAATCTAAATACACTATTTAAACATAGTCTATCATTGTTATTGAGTCACTAAGGCCTTGTCCAGTCCTATGTGAGCATGCATCTTATCAATCGATATCATCCAACAATACCTGAAACATATGTGAAAACGAGGTCAGCAAAGAAATGCTGGCGAGATACATAGGTTTTGTGAAAATAAGATTCATGACTTCTGTTTTAAGAAAATGTTTAGTCATGAACCTTGTAATTTGCTTTGTCTTTGTAAATCATTTGAAAAACAATAAGTTCAGATGATATGTATAAATAAGAAAATAATGCATGATTATATGAATAACCATGAAAAATGAGTTTGTGTAAGATAAGTTATTTGCAAATCAATGTCTTGTGAAAAGTATGTTACTTGTATAAAATGTTCTATGTCTCAAACTGAAATGATTCAAATAACGCTATGACATGTAATACCATACAAACACTTATATATAGGAAGTACCAGCGGCGTATCCACCATGCTTGTATCATATTACACACACATCGTTACTTAATCACTTAATCAAACCAAACCAAACAATGTAAAATGTCTATGTTTAAATCAATTGTCAAATGTATTGTATAATATGTCAAAGTATTCATGTCAAGATGTAAATCATGTCAAAATGTCTATGTCAAATATCCATGTCAAATGTCTAGGTCAAATATCCATGTCAAATGTCTATGTCAAATATCCATGTCAAATGTCTATGTCAAATATCCATGTATGGCAAGTGAAATGTCTCAACTAAACCATGTGCACAAAAACAAAGTATTGAAGTAAAACTTGGTTTAAATCAAAGTTATGTTTTGTGGGGAATACATGATCAAATGTCAATCTTGTCCCAATGTTTACCCAATCGTTAACCCATTTTGTAATATCGTTCTAGTCGTTCTTGTTTTAATTGTGAAACTACTTTATGGTCGATTCTCTAATAACATTCAAACCTTCTTGACGCGTTCCTCGTTCCAACTCGCTCTCGTTCTCGTTCTTAACAAACCCTTACCAAAGGATAAGTTAATAATTACAGATTCAGTCGCTACCCACAACCCCCACACATAACAATGGGTGCAGTAAATAACGGGATTTGTCAGATCCTATGGTACCATAACCTAATACTGGTCGGCTTGATCATTGCTAATGAATGTCATTGGTTATGTAACTACAACCAACAAGTTCGTTCACTTTATTGAAATCGTTCTTGAAACCATTGTAATTGTTTTTGAAACCATTGTTATCGTTCTTGAAACCACATTGTAATTGTTATTGTAATCGTTCTTGAAATCACATTGTAATTGTTATTGTAATCGTTCTTGAAATCACATTGTAATTGTTATTGTAATCGTTCTTGAAATCATTGTTAAAACATTTAGCACATATGAGTCACCCCAAAACAGTTGAAAACAGTAAAAGAGGGGAATAATGTACTCGCCTGAGAATGCTTAGAGGTCTTGAACAACAACCAAACAAAGCTTGAGGGAGCACGGAATCAGTCGGCAAATCTAAACTATATAAATAAACCGGACTTAAATCGGGAGATCGGATAGGATGAGGTTTGGCAAACCAAATGAGTATTGGAACTCATATGATATGGTTTAACAAGGCCTACATACTACAATGAGACTAACCTAAGTGCTTTCGACCCATCGCGACCCATTAAGGTAACTTATGCTACTTTAACGCGTCGTGCGCGTGAAACGCGTTCGGACCGTCTAACTAGTCCTATGACAAGTGTTATATGCCTAAACATGTTACATAATCAGTTATGTGACAAAAGTTTAGGTTACATATGCTTAATTACCAATTATACATGAAAAGGGTATTCTGGTAATTTACCTAAGGCATATAAACTACCTATCATACAACTACTTAAACGATGTGACCATAGGGTATAACCTCGGAAGGTTATGCCCTATACTAGGGTCACCTAATGTATTTGGTCGGATCCTAATGATCGACCAAACTGGGTCGGGTTCGAGGTATAAGCGATTTATTAGATCGCTTACCCTACGACCCTAGACAACGTGGTATTCAGTGGGCATAGTCCCAAGGGACTATGACCAACGTGATTACACTCACGTTGCGAAGTTCAAACGAACTTCGCATTGACCATTACTGGTCAACGCTGAAAGTCAAACAAAGTTTGACTTTCTGACTCGAAAAGCAGTAAAATAAGGAAAATAACGAAAGAATACTTACGAAGGGTCCCCGAATGCTAATCCCGATCCAAGAACTCAGGTATGAAACAATGGTTTCAACTTAGAGCTCTCAAATCAGAATTCTTGTGCTTTAAAACAATGAAAGGGATGGGGTATATATAGTTTTCGGTGAACCGTTGAGATCGTTTCATGGAAACCGTGATTCGATCACATCCGTACACTTGTTGAAAGGTTATGGAAGCCACATATGATCCTTATCTTAGTGACTAAGCAACTTAAAACATGTGGTGAAGGATCAATCAGCTGCAACTTGTGTTTAAAAACATTGAATCTGATCAGATAGGCAGTCGCGTAGCGCGACGGGTAACCCCATAGGCCTCGCGCTACGCTAGCACCCCCCTGAATCAGAAAGTTTCATAATTGGCAGCAATGGTCCCTGCACGTGTTTAAGGCCTTTTTCGATGCGTTTGAACCCCGTTAACCTCATTTCAAGGCTCTAAAATGAAGTTAAAGTATAGGGAACTCAAAACATGCTCAAAAATATGCCGGATGATGGTTCGTTTGGTCGTACGAACGCGATGTTCGCTTAATTACGACGGAACGCGCATAAGCGCGAAAAACGATCCAAATGACGCGACGAATGGATTTTTCTTATGGCGAACACTAAAATATAATGTAGTCATGCTTACATAAATTTTTGGATGTCCAGATGTATTCAGAACGTAAGTTATGCGCGAAAATGCAAACTTGTGCACTTTTTGACACTTTTAGTCCCTGAATGACACAAAAGTTTATTTTAGCACACCGAACCCCTCAAAGCCTGTTTCTAAGCTATGTAAAGGATATTTATGGTATGTTTAACTTATGGTCATGTTCCGGAATGTCTGTTACAGTTCAAATTGGCATACTTTCGCAGTTTGTCAACTTTAGTCCTTGTAAGCGAATTAACTTGATTTCGGCATACCAAACCTTCCAAAACTTATTTCTAAGTTATGTAAAGGTCATTTAAGGTATGTTAAGACTATTTCACTATTCCAGAGTGTTCGTTGCATTAAACTGGTTATATTTACGCATCGGTGCGCGTATAACCTTCCAGAAAGCGATTTAGAGTTTGAATTTGAACAAGAATTGATATGTGCAAATGATACACATATTTTTACAAATCCCAAGTATGAAATATAATATTTCATTGGTTCGGTATTTGTTTGATGGCCGTGAAGGCACAGGTGTTACAATTTGAGGTGTATAGCATTCCAGGATCTTGGTAGTATATCCCCCTCCATATTCTTAACCTGGTATGTTCCTTTTCTGGATTCCGATTCAATATCATAAGGTCCTTCCCACTTAGGAGCTAACTTTCCATCAGCAGGATTAGTAGTGCTCTGAAAATCTTTCTTTAACTCCCAATCTCCAACTTGAAACCTTCTCGTCCTTAGATTCTTATTATACGCTCTGGATATCCTTTGTTGGTATGTTGCCATTCTCATCTTTGCCGCATCCCTTGTCTCATCAATACTATCCAATTCTTGACATAGGGCTTTAGGATTCTTCTCAGGATCCCGGAGGTTGGATCTTGCTGTAGGTATCACCATCTCCGTCGGGATTACTGCCTCTGCTCCGAATACTAAGGAAAATGGAGTTTGCCCAGTTGCACTTTTCACTGTTGTCCTATCAGCCCATAAAACAAAGGGTAATTCTTCTGCCCATCTTCCTTTCTTAGCTCCTAGTCTTTTCTTCAAATTGTTGACAATTATCTTGTTCGAGGATTCCGCTTGTCCGTTCGCTTGAGGATGCACCGGTGTGGACGTGATCATTTTGATTCCCCAACTCTTAAAAAAATCGGTTGTCCTCTTACTGATAAACTGAGAGCCATTGTCACAAATTATCTCAGCTGGTACTCCAAATCTAGTCAGGATATTCCTTTTTATGAAGGATACTACTTCTTGGTCTCTGACTTGAACAAATGCCTCAGCTTCAACCCATTTAGAGAAATAATTCGTCATTGCCAGCATAAAGATTTTTCCTCCTGGAGCTTTTACCAATTTTCCCACTATGTCCATCCCCCACTTCATGAATGGCCAAGGGGAAGCAATAGGATATAGTGGCTCAGCAGGTTGATGTAATATATTACCGTGTCTTTGACATGCATCACATCTTCGAGCATATTTTGCAGCATCTTTTCTCATCGTCGGCCAATAGTATCCTGTTCTTAACACCTTTGAGAATAATGATCTGCCACCAGTATGGTTACCACAATCCCCTTCGTGTATATCCTGAAGCACTTCTCTAGTTTCGGGATCCTCCAAGCACCTCAGGTATGGTCCTGCAAGAGATTTCTTATACAAAACATTATTTATAATAGTGAAGCGTGATACCTTCATTCTAAAAGCCTTAGGATTCTCATCCTTTAGGATGTCTCCTTCCTTGAGATATCTCATGATTGGGGCCGTCCAGGACTTAGAATCCTCCTCAGGATATTCATCATCAGGATCCTGGATACTTACCACTTCCTTATCATGGGATTTGGAAAGATCCACTAAAGGATATAGGATATGTAGTATTGGTATTTGGGTTCCTTCCGGTATCCTGACTGATGATCCTAGATTTGCCAAGGCATCTGCTTCAGCATTACCCTCTCTTGGTACCTGTTGAAGTGTAAAAACATCGAAATATCCTACTATTTTTTTGAGAATTTCAAGATACTCGATTAATTTCTCACCTTTAACTGCATAGGATCCATTAAAATGATTAGTAATTAACAAGGAATCAACAAATACTTGTAAACTTTTAATATTCATATTCCTGGCCAACTCTAATCCTGCAATTAAAGCTTCATATCCTGCTTCATTGTTAGTGGCAGGAAATTCACACCTAATAGCCTGGGGTAATATGTCCCCCTGTGGCGATTTTAGTAGTAATCCCAATCCTACACCTCTCACATTAGATGCACCATCAGTATATAATGTCCAGGATTCTAAGTTTTCTCCTAGCTGTTGTACTTCTAGGTCTACTTAATTTTGAATATCACTACTGAAATCAGCCACAAAGTCAGCTAGAGCCTGAGACTTTATGGAATTTCTAGGTTCATATACTAGATCATAGGCACTTAATTTTACTGACCGCTTAGCCATCCTACCCGACATCTCAGGTTTCCTAAGCACATTTTTAACAGGATAATTAGTTTTAACATGAATCCTATGTGTCTCAAAATAATGTCTAAGCTTTGTCGATGCCATAACTAGGGCCAATATCAATTATTCTAAACGAAAATATCTAGTTTCAGCATCTAGTAAACTTTTGCTAACATAATAGATAGGATACTACTGACCTTCATGATCCTTTACCAGAACAGCACTTACTGCATTCCCTGATACTGCAAGATACAGGTATAACTGTTCACCATCCTCGGGCTTCATCAATAGAGGTGCAGTTGAAAGATACTTCTTCAATTCCTGCAAGGCTGCTTCATGCTTCTCTCCCCATTCGAATTTCTTATTCTTCTTCAGGATATCGTAGAATTCCTTGCATTTTTCCGAGGATCTCGATATAAACCTGTTTAATGCCGCTACTCGCCCTGTTAATCTTTGTACATCTTTCATGTTTGAAGGTGACTTGTTATCCAGGATAGCTTTGATCTGTTCCGGGCTCGCTTCGATCCCCCCCCCCCCCCCTTTTTTTTGGGTAAAGGGTTACCCCGGTGAATTTTATAAATAATCAAAGAATAAACATGTGCATCAGAAAGGATACACAAAGCTAGACTTGGCATACTAAGACTAGGAAATCCAGAAAATAAACACAACCCAACAAACAAAAAACCAAACAAACTAAGACAGCCAAATAACATGCACAACCAAGACTACACACAACGACCTAATCCTGTTAGGGGCTAGCCCGAGCTGTTGTCATCTTCAAGAATAGGAATCTTCCATTTCCTCATCAGCGATGTAAAGTTAGCATCCCCACAAGCCTTGAATCCTATCAACCGTAACCGAACAGCATTCAGAATTCTTTCCTCATCAGCGATGTAAAGTTAGCATCCCCACAAGCCTTCGATCCCCATTTTAGTCACCATGTATCCCAAAAACTTTCCTGCCCCCACTCCAAAATGGCATTTGGCAGGATTTAGTTTCATGTTGTACTGGTCCAGGATATCGAATACTCCTTCAATATCCCGGAGATGATCCTCAGCCTTCTTAGATTTTACCACCATATCATCAATGTATACCTCCATGGTGTCCCCCAGTTTGTCTTTGAACATCATGTTCACCAATATCTGGTATGTTGCACCTGCATTTTTCAAACCAAAAGTCATAGCAGTATAACAATAAATACCTATTGGTGTCATGAAAGCAGTATCCTCCTAGTCTGAAGGTTCCATTTGTATTTGCTGGAATCCTGAGGATGCATCCATGAAGGTTAACATTTCATGACCGGCAGTAGCATCCACCATTGAGTCGATATGAGGCAGAGGGAATGGGTCTTTAGGACACGCTTTGTTCAAGTCTGTGTAATCTACACAAACTCTCCATTTCCCATTTTTCTTTTGAACCACAACTACATTTGCTAACCATTTGGGAAATTTAACTTCCCTAATCATCTTTCTCTTTAATAATCTTTCAACCTCTTCCTGAATGATTGCGTTCCATTCAGGAGCAAACTTCCTTTGTTTCTGCTGGACAGGCTTGAAAGACCTGTCAATTCCAAGCTTGTGAGTTATAATATCCTTGGAAATACCTGTCATATCCTCATGTTTCCATGCGAATGTTGACATCCTGCATTTTAAAAAGTTAGTCAATTGGTTTTCAATATCCTGAGGGATATTGGTTCCTATGAGCACCGAGATATCTGGATTATCTTGATCCAGGATAATTTTCTTAACATCCTGCTCTGAACCCTCCACGATATCCTGGGCTTGCTTCTTTAATTGCTATCCTGCTTTGGGCTTTGTTGAGGATTTCATGGAAGAAGAATAACACTCCTTCGCTTCTTGTTGATCACTTTCCACCTTGACAACCCCCCAAGGGGTAGGGATCTTGATACACTGATGATAGGTCGATGGCACAACTTTCATATCATGGATCCATGGCCTACCCAATATAATATTGTAGCAGGATAAGGAGACCATGACACAGAAGCATTGCATTGAATTAACTCCATCAACATATACTGGTAGCTTTATTTCCCCCACAGTATTCCTGGCCTCTCCACTGAACCCGACAAGTACAGTAGATTTTGAAGTGATATCCATTGGGGAAACATTCATCCTTTTCAGCGTTTCTAGCTGAATAATGTTGACAGAGCTGCCATTATCCACCAATATCTTGTGCACAAAGTGATTAGCAACATATAAAGTTATTACCAAACCATCATGACGGGGATCCTGGACAGTATCCTTGTCATCACTGTCAAACATTATCACTTTATTGGTTGTGAGGGTTGTCATTTTGGTCGACTTGTTTCCTCGTTCTGCCTTAGCCTCCTTTGCATGTCTTTTTGCTGCAGAATAAGAGGTTCCATAGATATCAGATCCTCCTGAAATAAAGTTAATTATCTTGGTATCCGCAGGAGGTGATGCTGCTCGTTCAGGATCCTTCTCAGTATCCTGACCCTTATGCTTCTTTCTTCCTAGGAGATCTTTCAGATATCCTTTGCTCATGAGATAGCTTATTTCCTTTTTCAGAGCAATGCAATCTTCCGTAACATGTCCAAAATTCTCATGGAAGGCACACCACTTGGATTTATCCTTCCAATCAACTTTCTGTTGGTTCTTCCTAGGCCACCTTGCTTTGTCTCCCAAACCCTGCATAGCATACATTAGTTCAGGTATATTAACAGAAAAACAATACTCTGACAACTCAGGATACTCATCAGGATCCTCGTCTTCAACAGCATTCACTTTCTTGCTGTCATTCCTGCCTTATGGCTTAGAGTGATATGGTTTGTATGAGGATTCTGACTTCCTGTTAGTTGATTCATAGGTTGAGGATGAATTCATCCTCTCTTGCATCTTTTTGTCATCTTCCGGCCGAATATATCTTAAAGCCCTGTTTCGAGCCTCATCCAGGTTCCTGCAAGGATTCATTACAAGATCCTAATAAAATTGGGAATCCTTTTGCAACCCCATTTTGAATGCCTGCACAGCTGTTGCAACATCAAGGTGTGGGATATCCAGAGATTCCCTGCTAAACTTGTTCACATAATCCCTCAAGGATTCCTGAGGTCCTTGAGTTATCCTATAGAGATCACTGGTTAGTTTTTCAAAACTTCGACTGCAAGAAAATTGACTATTAAACAAATTGACTAAATGAGCAAATGATGTAATTGAATGAGGTGGAACATTTAAGAGCCATGTTGGGGGTTTGAAATCTTTTTGGGATTTCAGCATCACAAATAGGGTATGCAAACCGGGATATCCTGTGGTTGTCCTGGGACACTTCTGGAATTGGCTGGACCACCCCAGGTACACTGGATATCATGCCCTTCAACTTCTGAAGCTCCCTAGAAAATGTTGATGTCATACCTGCATCCTGCAAAGATCCAAGACCATTAGTAACAAGAGTATTTGTATTATTAGACACGTTACCAGTCTGAGGATTCTGGCCATATCCTGAAGCATATCCTGAGCTTCTCATAGTTGACACCCTGACCGAAGTGGGTATCTCAGGAGTATGATTCTGAGTATGACTAGGCACAATATTGCCCCTGTTATCCTCGGTATACACTGCCGAACTGAAGTTCAAAGCCCTGGGCTGCAAGGGAGTGACAGTATCGTCAGCAGGCCTACTCGAGCTGGATTTCAAGAGTTGTATCTCTCTCATCAGCATCTGGTTGGTCTCCTGTTGTTGCTTCATCTGATCCTTTATACTACCAAATAAAGTTAGAATTTTATCATTAGAAGCTAAAATAGGAGTTCCCCCTGAGACACTAGATCCTTGAACATTCTGAGTGGGGATAACATCCCGAGCCACATGAGTTTCAGTTCTTCTTGAAAGATCCTGAGGCTGTGAAGAGGCTTGCGTCCTCGGAGGTGGTGGAAGCACCAAACCAATTGTTGAAGAGGTTGTGGCAGACACCGTAGAAGAGCTCATGTTTGATCTTGAGGCCATTGAAAATAGTGTAGCAAAAAGTTTTGAAAACAGAAAACCAAGTAATGATTTTGCAAAAGCTTTTAGTAGAAATAGCACCAATTGCCCCACGGTGGGTGCCAAATTGTTTTGGTCAAAAATTACCTTAGTAGTTAAGTGATCAAATTAGTTAAGTGAGGTAGTGTGCTAGAAGTATTCGTTGAAAATATGCAGGTTAAGTTGTTAACAAAAACATTTTTAGGATATAGCTCAGGATACCAAGTTATATCTACAATCAAACAATGAGCAAAAAAGGTAAAGGGTGACACGGGATGTACGAGGAAAGCCCTTGATCAATCTAGATCGCTGGCACAAAACCTCGGGAGCTGACAATCGCAGCTGCCTTGTTCTTCTTATTACTTCAAATATCAGGATATAGTGCAGGATATGATGCAGATCAACTAGGTGTTACAATGCGATTCGAGTACAACTGTAAGTGTTTTTGTGAGTGATTGCAGCTAGTAGAGAGCAAGAGTGTATGAGAAATTGTGTGTGTTCTATCTAAGAAATTAGTGACTTTCTCTCTCCACATGCAAGACACATGCATATTCCACCCTCATTTTTCAAACGTTCATAATCTTTTTATACGACACTATTTTTTCATAAAAATTTCACCATAAAATCGAGCGTTTTTTTATCTTTAATTTGAGTACCATATTGCTATATAAAATATGACGAATAAAAAACTCACAAAAATGTGTTGTATAACATTTTTTGTGCTAGATTTTTTACTATATTTTTGTGCTAGATTTTTTGTCTTAAATTGTTTTTCTCAATTTTTTGTGCTGGATTTTTTGTACTATATTTTTTTGTGCTGAATTTTTTCTTGATATATTTTTTGTACTAGATTTTTTTGCGCTATATTTTTTTATACAACATTTTTTGTGCTATATTTTTTTATTGGATTTTTGTGCTAGATTTTTTTGTACTGGATTCTTTTGTTGTATTTTTTAGAAAACAAAATGGGTGTCATGTCATTTTCACACTCCTATTATAAGGACCAAAATGTTCTTCCTTCCTACTTATATGGAGTGCCACATGGAATCATCACAATTCTTCTTAGTCTACTTAGACCATGCATAATGGTTATGGTGAATAATGCCCCACCCTTGGGCGTTGTTCGCCACGTGTCATCCTAGTCAGCAAAGGGGGGTTTTGAAGAAATGGGCATAGTGGGATAATGACCCTACCCTTGGGCGTTGTTCAACAAGTGGCACTCCCATAATTACCCAATTATTATTTTTTTAATCTTTAAAACAAATAACATTCTATTGGCTAATGCTTTTCATCTTGGGCGTTGATATAAGAACACCTTATACCATTTTGTCCAAAACAACGCCCAGGGGGCCGCATGTGTGGCATTTTCGGGTGTTAATTTCCAAAAAAAACGCCCAATTTTGATACCACTACGGGTGGTCTTAGGCAAAATCTACTTTTTTAGTGGATCCTTCCCCTAACTACATATACATATGTGTGTGTGTGTGTGTGTATGTGTATAGGGAGAGTTCGTTGGGGAACACTAAAAAAAAGTGGGGAACCGAGAAACACTTTTAAAAATTCAACTTAACATGTTAAAAATCAACTTTTTCTATAATTTTTTCGACGCTTTTACTTATAAATACATGTAGAAACATTTTTAATAAAAAAAACTAAAAAATATTTAAAAAACTGTTTAAAAAATATATCTTATAAAATTAACTTAACATGTTAAAAATCAATTTTTTTAATTTTATTTGGCGCTTTTTCTTATAAAAATGGGTAGAAACTATTCCAATAAAAAAAACATTTTTGTAAAAACAAAATTAAGCCTTTTTAATTGTTTTTTTTTATTTTTAGTTTTTGTTTTTTTATTAAAAATGCTTCTATGAGTATTTATAAAGAAAAGCATCGAAATAAAATAAAAAAAAATGATTTTTAACATGTTAAGTGTTTTGGTCAAAAATCACACAAGGATAATGTAACCAAATATGATTTTTGTGAGGTTGAGTGGTTGATTAGATGAACAAATGTATGAACAATTATGAAAAGGAAATGACAAGGATTTATACGAGTGTTCTGGTAAAAAATTACCGAAACAATTAAGTAATCAAATTAGTTTTGAGAGGTAGTGTGCTAGCAATGTTTGTGAAAAATATGCCGGTTTGATTGTTTGTAAAAACAGTTTTCAGGATATAGCTCAGGATATGAAACTATACCAATAATCAAACAATGAGCTGAAAAAGTAAAAGTGAACACGGGATATACGAGGCAAACCCTTGATCAATCTAGATCTCCGGCATAAAACCTCGGGAGCTGACAATCGCCGGCTGCCGTGTTCTTCTTATTGCTTGAATATTCAGGATATGGTGCAGGATAATGCCCAGATCGCTACTAAGTGTTACAATGCTTGCTAGTGATGTGTGATTGCGAGAGAAAATGTAAGAAATCGAGGGAAGTGAGTGTGCTTGGTGTGACCTATCGATTTGGTTATCCACATATTTATAGTTACAAAGAAAAGCAAATTCTCCTAAAATGGTGGGATGCCTTGGAATATTCCTTAGTGAACTTTATAGACCAAGTCTTGCGGCTTCAACGTTTTTCTTCTAACCATATAGAACGAGTCTTCAGGGGAACAAGTCTTGGTTAATGTTACTATCCTGCACTTGTGACCTGCAAGCAGAATGTTAGTAAACACCAGGATACAGCATCAGGATGTTACCAATATCCTGGTCCAGCATCCTGGATATGAACAACTATTATGTAATCAAGATATAATCCAAGATATAATCTAGGATATGGGCTCGGAATTTCACCCATAACAATTGTCCCCAAAAATGTTACCGTTGAGCATCCTGAGTCCTAACGGTTACATTTTTCATGTGTTCCTAGGTAATTAGGAGATAGGACTTCTGATGTGACAACTTGTAACCGCCCAGGCTAAAAATACTCATCACCCCCTATATCTTCTCATCCTCATCACCATTTATTCTTCACCAAGAAATTAAAAGGTAAAAACTTCTCTCTTTCTTCATCCCTTTTTCTCCCTCTTATTCTCAAATTCCGGCGAAGAAATGGCAAGACAAACAAGATCAAGCTCCGGTGACTCAGCTCCTTCCTTTCTTCCACAGAATCTTCTCCAATATCCGGAGAAGGAATGATGCACTTTCACAGTGCTCATCTTTTAGCCCTGCAATCCTCCGGCATCTTCCCGGAATGGGCGGTGTTCCGACCTTATGATCGGGAAATCCGATCGGACATGGCATCCAACGAGTGGCTTTGTTTTAATGCCTTCCCTTTCACTTTGGGCCTTCGATTCCCTTTTCCTGATTTCATCACCGAATTCTTTTGTATCACCAATCTCAGTTTTAGCCAGACTATGCCGATGCTCTGGAGAGTGTTGCTCATTCTTGATCGGATCAAGAATGCTCACATTCCCGAGCTCTCCGTCCATGATCTTCCTCTAGCATACCGGCTAAGATCCAACGGGTCTAGCAGATTTCTGTTCTACTCCACTTCCAACGATCCTCTGATACTCCGAGCCACCAGGAACGAAGAGGAATGGAAGTCCAAATTCTTCTTTGTGAAAAGAAGCTCGATTCCTGGTGGAACGGATTATCCGGTGAAGTGGTTGAGAAGGGGAAGGATTTAGGGTTTTAGGATGATCCTCTTTTATATCCTATACTATATCATGACTGATCTTTCTTTTGTTTTATGCAGCTGACTTCAGGAAACTAGCACCTCCTCTTGCTGACTCAGAGAAAAGGATTCCAGCCATCAGACTTCTTCCCAAGATTAAAAGAAGTTTTATTCCGTACCCAGCATCCCTAAGCCAACACTCCAGTTCAAACATGTCTGGTAAGGATCCTGTTTAATATTCTACACACATTTCATTATTTGATATTTTATATAAGGTTTCAAGATTACTCCCTGCATGCAGATGTTAGCAAAGTTCCAATCCTCCAGGACTTTGAGGAACTCGACAGCTATCCTACTCATGTCCAAGTCAAGAAGGAGACCCCGGCCGTTACCAGTTCCAAACCAGCTGCAGCTCTAAAGCCTAACCCAAGGACTCGTGCCTCCACGTCAAAGAAAAGAAAGGGTTCTGAAACCACCACTCCAGCTTCTGAGGGGTTCTCCTATGAGGACCTCAGCTTCACTGACTCCCTGGAGCCTATGACCTCATTTCTCCACAAGGTAATATCCTAGCTCTATATCTTGCACGTATATGCTGAGCATGTATCCTGGTTAGCAAACATTAAGCCATACATGTGTCTTGTTTTGCAGGGCCTTCAGCATTTGCCGAACCTTTACACTAAGGCCTGTGAGACAACAAAACTTCAGGAGGTCAGGATCAAAAAGCTTGAGATCACCGTAGCCGACCAGGGTACAATCGCTGAAGCCAAGACCCGGCACTACGAGGATAAGCTGAAGAAGGTCACTCAGGATGCCGAAGTGAAGTTGGTCGCCGCCCACGTCGAGCATGAACAGGCCATGACCTCCTTCCGAGAGGGGATCAAGAACTCTGCTGTCGTCTCCCTCCTACAAGTTCGAATCAAGATGGCTTACGAGGCTAAGGAGACAGGCCTTGAGTGCCCAGCCTGGCCGGTTGACTCCTGGGTGGCAAAGCTTAAGGATCTTGGAGGCAATCCGGTGCCTTATCCTTCAAAGTCTGGAGCTGGGGAGTCTTCAAAGGCAGCTGAGGTGGTGGTCGAGGCTGGAGTGAAGAAGGATGCTGATGCTGATGCTGGTCAGGATGCTGCTCAGGATGCTGGTGGTGTGGAGGTGAAAAAGGATGGTGGTGATGCTGTTGTGTGAGAGCATCAAAGTGGGCAATGATGGATATTGTTGCTTAGGCCGGAGCCCACTTTTTTAAATTTGAATGGTCTGTAACTCCAAAACAATTTAATTTTCCTGCATTTACTTTTCCTACACTTAGATACAATATGATGGCCAAAGGTGGAGGGATCCCGAGTTTCAGGACGAAGCCCTTGGTCGTCAACTTTAATATGTATTTAAACAATCAACAGTTGAAGGTGGAGGGATCATGTGTTTTCAGGACGAAGCCTTCAACGGTTTATGTAAATATGCTTTTGAACTAGTTGTACTTTTGGTGGATGGGTCTCATTTTGAGATGAAGCCAAGAGTATAACTTTTTGGTCTGTTAATAATAAATAACTAATCTTTTAGCCTTACCTTTGTTGTTGCGTTTTATTTGATAAAATATGTTCTGAATATCCTGATCAAATATCATGGTCAGGATACTGGTATTACGCTTAACATTTTTGTTACTTTCTATCTAAAAATGTTAGGTAAAACTTAACTAAACATGAGTAGGCAAAAACTTAACTTATTAAGATAAGGCTTTAGAAATTAGGAATATAGAAAATCATACGAGAAACACTTAGGCAATAATTTCCAACTCTAACCTTCGAATGCCTTGCAATGTCCCCAGCATGGATGTCCCCTGTCTGCGCAGGATACCGCACCAGTGCATGACATACTTCAGTATTCCTTCAGTTTAAACTTTGTAATATAAAAGAATGCATGTAAACACAATCACAGTTTGTTTGGAACTCGTCCAAAAACTTTTAGTTTTACTGGGGATAAACCCTTAATATCTTGGGGATAAACCCTTAGTATCCTGGGGATAAACCCTTAGCATCCTGGGGATAAACCCTTAGTTTCATGCGCTACAGGCGGGAGTGTATAAACTCCAAGACTTAGAAAGGTGAAAACCTTTAAACCTTAGAGAGTATGAAAATACCCCTTTCGTGAGAGAGGGTGATCAATCCTCATATACATTAAGGATCCAGGATATAGCCAATAATAACGAAATTGTCAGCCACTGTTACATGGACTGGTCCCGTTATCTTGAACTATCCCTGGATAACTTGCGCTCCAGGCGGGGTGTTTAAACCCAATTCGAGAGAAAGGTGAATACCTTTAAACCTTTGAAGGGATATGAATCCCTTAAACGTGAGAGAGGGGGCCAATCCTCTAATCTTTCGATTCATCTTGAGTGTATATCCTGGAGTTACATCCTGGAGCATATCCTGCAAAACACCTTTAAACTAAGGTGGGTGTTAGCATGGCTAACACCCCTCCGATGCTTAAGTCAGTATTGGGTTCCAAAGAATAAATTAAATCAACTATATTTAAAAGAGATAGAATTCATACCCTTCTGAGTTAAAATTTAAATTCTAAACTCATTTGAAATAAATCTTAAGGTATATAGCATTCCAGGATCTTGGTAACATATCCCCCTCCATATTCTTGAGTTGGTATGCTCCTTTCCTAGATTCTAATTCAACTTCATAAGGTCCTTCCCATTTTGGGGCAAGCTTCCCATCAGCAGGATTAATAGTATTTTGAAAAGCCTTCCTTAATACCCAATCTCCAACTTGAAACCTTCTAGTCCTTAGATTCTTGTTATATGCTCTGGATATCCTCTATTGATATGCTGCTATCCTTAGCTTTGCTGCATCTCTTGTCTCATCAACAGTATCCAACTCTTGGCACAAGGCTTTAGGATTTGACTCAGGATCCCTGAGGCTTTATCTGGCTGTAGGTATCACCATTTCTGTTGGGATCACTGCTTCTGCCCCAAATACCAAAGAAAACGGGGTCTGACCAGTTACACTCTTCACAGTTGTCCTATCTGCCCATAGGACAAACGGTAGTTCTTCTGCCCATCTTCCTTTTTAGCACCTAGACTTTTCTTCAAATTGTTGACAATTATCTTATTTGAGGATTCTGCCTGTCCATTTGCTTGAGGATGTACCAGAGTTGATGTTATCATCTTGATTCCCCAACTTTTGCAAAAACCAGTAGTTCTCTTGCTGATGAACTGAGAGCCATTATCACAAATTATCTCAGCTGGTACCCCAAATTTGGTCAAGATATTCCTCTTTATGATGGATACCACTTCTCGATCCCTGACTTGAACAAAGGCCTCAGCATCGACCCACTTGGAGAAATAATCTGTCATTGCCAGAATAAAAACTTTTCCTCGTGGAGCTTTTGGGAGTTTCCCCACTATATCCATACTCCATTTCATGAATGGCCAAGGGGATGCAGTAAGATATAATGGCTCAGCAGGCTGATGCAATATATTGATGTGTCTCTAACAGGCATCACATCTTCGAGCATATTCTGCAGCATCCTTTCTCATAGTCGGCCAATAGTATCCCATTCTTAGCACCTTCGAGAACAATGATCTGCCCCCAGTATGGTTGCCACATTCTCCTTCATGTATATCCTGAAGTACCTCCTTGGTCTCAGGATCCTCCAGGCATCTTAGGTATGGACCTTGTTAGGGGTCATTTTCTTAACGTATATATCCTGACCAATATCCTGCCTATGTTTGTTCATTTGTGACCAGGATGCTGGAAGAGGATATTGCTAACATCTTGGGCGATATCCTGAGGCTTATTGAATTAACCACGTGCATGTTAAGGGCTGAGACTTGCTAACGGTCAAGAGGACTTCTTCTCCTCGAGACTCGGACGAATTTGTTGAGGAAGAGACGTTGAGCCCGAAAGACCAGGTCTACAACGTTCGAAGAAGGAATATTCGGTGGATCCCGCGAGTTTAGGGTAGTTTGTTATTTTATCTTTACTATAAATAGATGGGGGCGGATCAGCTTAGAACACACAATTTTTCACTAACACTCTCGTACACTTTCACTTTCTAGCTCATCGCAAACACTACACTTGTATTCAAGTTTCATTGTAACACTTAGTCGATCCGTACCACATCCTGCACTGTATCCTGATTTGTGAAGCAATAGAAGAACAAGGCAGCTGCGATTGTCAGCTCCCGAGGTTTTATGCCGGCGATCTAGATTGATCAAGGGCTTTCCTCGTATATCCCGTGTCGTTTACTTTACTTTTACTCATTGTTTGATCATAGATACAACTCTATATCTTGAGCTGTATCCTGAAACTGTTTTTACAATTAATTTGATTAACATATTTTCGACACTCATTTCTAGCACACTACCTCACTTAACTAATTTGATCACTTAATTACTTCGGTAATTTTTGACCAAAACAATTTGGCGCCCACCGTGGGGCAAGTGGTGCTCTCCGTACTAAAATTTTTTATCAAATCGCTAATCGGTTTTCTATTTTCAAAACTTTTTGCCACATTGTCCATAATGGCCTCAAGATCAAACATGAGTTCCTCTACTGTGTCTGCTGTGACTTATGCTACTACCGGTTCGGTGCTTCCACCACCTCCTCCAAGGATGCCAGCCTCGACACAATCTCAAGATGTTATCCCTACTCGGAGTGTCCAGGGATCTTCTCCCATTTTAGCTTCTAATGATGAAATTTTAACCTTATTTGGAAGTGTGCAGGAACAAATGAGGCAGCAACAGGAAACAAACCAAATGCTTTTGAGGGAAATACAACTCCTGAAGTCTGGCTCGAGCAGATCTGCTGAGGACAATGTCACTCCATTAAACCCCAGAGCGTTGAACTTTAGTTCAGCTGTATATACCGAGGATAACAGGGGGAATATTGTGCCCAGTCTTCCTCAGAATTATACTCCTGAGATACCCTCATCGGTCAGGATGTCAACCATGAGGAGCTCAGGATATGCGTCAGGATATGGGCAAAATCCTCCAATGGGTAACGTGTCGAATAATAATAATACTCATGCTACTAACAATGGTGGATCTTTGCAGGATACAGGTGTAACATCAGCACTTACCAGGGAACTTCAGAAGTTGAAGGACATGATATCTAGTGTACCTGGGGTGGTCCAGCCGATCCCGGAAGTGTCTCAAGACAGCCACAAGATATCTCGTTTTGCATATCCTATCTGTGATGCTGAGATCCCGAAGAGATTCCAAACTCCCAACATGAAGCTTTATGATGGGAGTACGGATCCTGAGGAGCATATTGCTCAATATAGGGAAAGAATGGAGATTAACCCTATCCCTCCGGAGCTCAAGGAAGCGTGCTTGTGCAAGGGATTTGGTTCTACTCTAACAGGATCAGCCTTAAAATGGCTTTTAAACGTTCCTCCTCACTCAATTACTTCATTTTCTCATTTGGTTAATTTATTTAACAGTCAGTTTTCTTGTAGTCGGAGTTTTGAGAAACTAACCAGTGATCTTTACAGGATAACTCAAGGGCCTCAGGAATCCTTGAGGGATTATGTGAACAAATTCAGTCGAGAATCCTTGGATATCCCACATCTTGATGTTGCAACAGCTATGCAAGCTTTTAAGATGGGATTACAAAAGGATTCTCAGTTTTATCAGGATCTTGTGATGAATCCCTGCAGGAATCTCGACGAAGCTCGTAACAGGGCTTTGAGATATATCCGTCTGGAAGATGACAGGAAGATGCAAGAAAGGATGAACTCATCCAACACTTATGAGTCAACTAATAGGAAGTCAGAATCCTCGTTCAAGTCATATCGGCCTAAGCCGTATAGTAGAAATGAAAACAAAAGAGTGAATGCTGTCGAGGATGAGGATCCTGAAGAGTATCCTGAGTTGTCCGACTATTGCTTTTCTGTTAATATTCCTGAATTGATGTATGCTATGCAGGGTCTAGGAGACAAGGCTAGGTGGCCTCGAAAGAATCAACAAAAGGCTGACTGGAAAGATAAGTCAAAATGGTGTGCTTACCACGAAGATTTCGGACATGTGACTGAGGATTGCATTGCTCTAAGGAAAGAAATAAGCTATCTTCTAAGCAAGGGATATCTGAAAGATCTCTTGGGAAGAAAGAAGAATAAGGGTCAGGATACTGAGAAGGATCCTGAGCGAGCAGCATCACCTCCCGCGGATGCCAAGATAATCAACTTCATTTCGGGAGGATCCGACATTTGTGGAACTTCGTATTCGGCAGCAAAGAGACATGCAAAAGAAGCTAAGGCCGAAAAGGGAAACAAACCTGTCAGGATGACTACCCTCACAACTGACAAAGTGATCACTTTTGATGCAGATGACAGGGATACTGTCCAGGATCCTCACCATGATGCTCTGGTAATAACGTTATATGTGGCTAACCATTTTGTACGCAGGATACTGGTTGATAATGGCAGCTCCGTCAACATAATCCAACTAGAAACTCTGAAGAGAATGAATGTATCTCCAATGGATATCACTTCAAAGTCTACCGTGCTCGTTGGATTCAGTGGAGAGGCTAGAAACACAGTGGGAGAGATAAAGTTGCCAGTATACGTTGAAGGAGTCAACTCGATACAACGTTTCTGTGTGATGGATTCTCTATCCTGCTATAACATCATACTGGGAAGACCATGGATTCACGATATGAAGGCCGTGCCATCAACATATCACCAATGCATCAAGATACCTACCCCTTGGGGAGTTGTCAAGGTTGATAGTGATCAGCAGGAGGCGAAAGAATGCTACTCATCCTCGATGAAATCCTCAACCAAACCTAGTGCAGCATAGCAATTAAAGACGCGGGCTCAGGATATCGTGGAGGATCAGGAGCAGGATGTGAAGAAAATTATCCTGGACCAGGATAATCCTGATATTTCGGTGCTCGTAGGAACCAATATCCCTCAGGATATTGAGGAACAGTTAATTAACTTTTTGAAATGCAGGATGTCAACGTTTGCATGGAAGCATGAGGATATGACAGGCATATCCAAAGATATTATCACTCAAAAGCTGGGGATTGATAAATCATTCAAGCCTGTGCAACAAAAAAGAAGAAAGTTTGCTCCTGAGCGGAACACTATTATCCAGGAGGAAGTTGAAAGACTATTAAAGTCCAGAATGATCAGGGAGGTTAAGTTCCCAAGATGGCTAGCAAACGTGGTTGTAGTACAAAAGAAAAATGGGAAATGGAGAGTTTGTGTAGACTACACAGACTTGAACAAAGCCTGTCCTAAAGACCCATTTCCTCTTCCCCACATTGATGCAATGGTAGATGCCACTGCCGTGCATGAAATGCTGACCTTCATGGACGCATCCTCAGGATTTCAACAGATCCAAATGGAGCCTTCTGACCAGGAGGATACCGCCTTCATGACACCAACAGGTATTTATACAGCTATGCCTTTTGGTTTGAAAAATGCAGGTGCAACATACCAAAGATTGGTAAACATGATGTTCAAAGACAAACTGGGGGACACCATGGAGGTATATATCGATGATATGGTGGTGAAATCTAAAAAGGCTGAGGATCACCTCCAGGATATCAAGGGAGCATTTGATATCCTGGATCAATACAACATGAAGCTGAATCCTGCTAAATGCCATTTCGGAGTGGGGGCAGGAAAGTTTCTTGGATATATGGTGACAAAAAGGGGGATAGAAGCAAGCCCAGAGCAGATCAAAGCTATCCTGGACATAAAATCACCCTCAAATATGAAGGACGTACAAAGATTGACAGGCCGAGTAGCAGCTTTAAACAGGTTTATCTCAAGATCCTCAGAGAAATGCAAAGACTTCTATGATATCCTGAAGAAGAACAAAAGATTCGAATGGGGGGAAAAGCATGAAGCAGCCCTGCAGGATTTGAAACGATATCTCTCAACCGCACCTCTATTGATGAAGCCTGAAAATGGTGAACCACTATCCCTGTATCTTGCTGTATCAGGGAATGTTGTAAGTGCCGTTCTCATAAAGGATCATGAAGGTCAGCAATATCCTGTTTATTATGTTAGTAAAAGTTTGCTAGATGCTGAAACTAGGTATTCTCATTTAGAAAAATTGATACTAGCATTAGTCATGGCATCAACGAAACTTAGGCATTATTTCAAGACACATAGGATACATGTTAAAACGAATTATCCTGTCAAAAATGTGCTTAGGAAACCAGAGATGTCAGGCAGAATGGCCAAGTGGTCAGTAAAGTTGAGTGCTTATGATTTAGTAGATGAACCTAGAAATGCCATAAAATCTCAGGCTTTAGCTGACTTTGTGGCTGACTTTAGTAGTGACATTCAGGATGAGGTAGACTTAGAAGTTCAACAGTTAGGAGAATCCTCAGGATCCTGGACATTGTATACCGATGGAGCATCTAATGTAAGAGGAATAGGATTAGGAATACTACTAAAATCGCCATAGGGGGACATATTACCCCAGGCTATTAGGTGTGAATTTCCTGCTACTAATAATGAAGCAGAGTATGAGGCTTTAATTGCATGATTAGAGTTGGCTAAGAGCATGAGTATCAAAAATTTGCAAGTATATGTTGACTCTTTGTTAATTACTAACCATTTTAATGGATCCTATGCAGTTAAGGGTGAGAAACTAATCGAATATCTCGATATTCTCAAAAAATTAGCAGGATATTTCGATGTTTTTATATTTGAACAGGTACCAAGAGAGGATAATGCTGAAGCGGATGCCTTAGCAAATTTGGGATCATCGATCAAGATACCAGAAGGGACGCGAATACCAATATTACATGTCCTATATCCTGCAACGAATCCTCAGGATAAAGAAGTAGCTGGTATTCAGGATCCTGGAGTAGAACATCCTGAAAAGGATCCTAAATCCTGGACGGCTCCAATCATGAGATATCTCAAAGAAGGACACATCCCTGGAAACGAAAATCCTAAGGCATTTAGGATGAAGGTATCACGATTCACTATTATAAATAATATTTTATACAAGAAATCCCTTGCAGGACCGTATTTGAGGTGCTTGGAGGATCCTGAAGCCAAGAAGTACTTCAGGATATTCATGAAGGGGATTGTGGTAACCATGCTGGGGGCAGGTCGTTATTCTCAAAAGTATTAAGGACAGGATATTATTGGCCAACGATGAGAAAAGATGCCGCAGAATATGTTCGAAGATGTGACGCATGTCAAAGACATAGTAATATACTGCATCAGCCGGCTGAACCATTATATCCTATTGTTTCCCCTTGGCCATTTATGAAGTAGGGTATGGACATAGTGGGAAAGCTACCAAAAGCTCCGGGAGGAAAAGTCTTTATGCTAGCAATGACGGATTATTTCTCTAAGTGGGTTGAAGCAGAAGCATTTGTTCAAGTTAGAGATCAAGAAGTAGTATCCTTCATCAAGAGGAATATCCTGACCAGATTCGGGGTACCAGCTGAGATAATCTGTGACAATGGTTCTCAGTTCATAAGTAAGAGGACTACTGACTTTTTCAAGAGTTGGGGAATCAAAATGATCACATCTACTCCGGTACATCCTCAAGCAAATCAACAAGCAGAATCCTCAAACAAGATAATTGTCAATAACTTAAAGAAAAGGCTTGGAGCTAAAAAAGGAAGATGGGCAGAAGAATTACCCTTTATTTTATGGGCTGATAGGACAACGGTGAAGAATGCAACAGGCCAGACCCCATTTTCCTTGGTGTTTAGAGCAGAAGCAATGATTCCGACGGAAATGACAATACCTATTGCAAGATCTACCTTAAGTGATCCTGAGCAGAATCCTGAAGCCTTGAGTCAGGATTTAGACACTATAGATGAAAAGAGAGATGCGGCAAGGCTAAGGATGGCAGCATATCAACAGAGAATATCCAGGGCATATAACAAGAATATTAGAACCAGAAGATTTAAGGTTGGAGATTGGGTGTTAAGAAAGGCTTTTCAAAATACTACCAATCCTGCCGATGGTAAGTTAGCTCCAAAAAGGGAAGGACCATATGAAGTTGAATCAGAAGCAGGGAAAGGAGCATATAGACTCAAGAATATGGAGGGGGATATGCTACCGAGATCTTGGAATGCTATACACCTTAAGCTCTATTTCAAGTGAGTTTAGAATTCAATTTCTAACTCATAATGGTATGAATTTTATCTTTTTTAAATATGTTTTGTTTTAATTTATTCTTTGTAACCCAATACTGACTTAAGCATCGGAGGGGTGTTAGCCAAGCTAACACCCACCTTAGTTTACAATTGTTTTGCAAGATATGTTTCAGGATATAGCTCCAGGATATGCACTCAGGATAACTCAGAAGATTAGAGGATTGGCCCCCTCTCTCACGTTTAAGGGATACTGATCCCTTCACAGGTTTAAAGGTATTCACCTTTCTTGCGAATTGGGTTTAAACACCCCGCCTGGAGCGCAAGTTATTCAGGGATAGTTCAAGGTGGCGGGACCAGTCCATGTAAAAGTGGCTGACAATTTTGTTACTGTTGGCTATATCCTGAATCCTAAAGGTATATGAGGATTGATCACCCTCTCTCACGAAAGGGTATTTTCATACTCTCTAAGGTTAAAAGGTTTTCACCTTTCTAAGTCTTGGAGTTTATACACTCCCGCCTGTAGCGCATGAAAATTTGGGATTTTCCCCAGGATACAAGGGATTTATCTCCAATACATCCTTGGGTTTTGCCCTTGGAACGTAAAAATTTGCCTATGGAAATTGACATTCAGAAGATTTCTAAAGTGTTTGAAGACATTGTATACAGGGGACATTCCCACCAAGGTGGTGGTGTAAAGCTAAAAGGATGAAGTTTGCAACTAATGCACTAAGTACCTTGCACAGGGGACATCTTCATTGGAAGAGTTGCAAAGGGATTGAAGTTTGGTAATAGGTTTATACCCTATTTCTGGTATGATCTTTCCTTTGTAAACATCATTTAAGTTTTTAAGTGACATTATGATAAGTATCCTGATATATATCCTCAAAGTCCTTTTAAGGATATTTGGTTAGGGTGTTTGAAACCAGTATTAGTTTGGAACTCTGATTATTTAAATATTATCAAAACTTGGTTTTGAAAAGATAGACTATTTTTTACTTTCTAAAGAAATTTTTACAAAGTTGAAGGAACGTTTAGAAGATCTATCTAATAAAAGGCTTTTGCAGTATGTTGCTGAGCATACTGATCAGGATATTTTATAAGATAACAGTATGAAATTTTTTGCAAAGCTAAGGTTTACACTTAGAAAAATAAAAAGATGAAATTATTCTTAAGCAATCAATACTTGTTGATAACCGAAGGTTTCATCCTGAAACCCAGGACCCATCCACCTTCGGCTATCAAATTGTTTAGAGACAGAAATGAAAATTGTTCATAAAAACATAAAATTAAAGAAAATAAGCTCTAGGGGGTAGTGCCTTCTTGGTCCATAACGGTTTCGGCAACATCCATCTTGGGATCCGTCTCAGCATCCTTCTCAACATCGGGTGCCTTTTCAACTGCTTTAGAAGGTTCATCAACAGTTGATTTGGAAGAAGTACCGCCAAGATTCTTCAGCTTGGTCTCCCAAGCACCAACGTCCCAAGAAGGGCATTCGAAGCCTAACGTTTTGGCTTCATGAGCCATCTTCAACCTAGCCTGGAGAAGTGAAATGACGACGGAACTTTTGAGGCTTTCTCGGTAACTGACCATATCCCGTTCGTACTGCACATGGGCAGCTTCCAGATCAGCCTGGGCTTGAAGAGTAGCTTTCTTGAGAGCAACTTGGTGTTCTTGGGTCATAGCTTTGTATTTCTCCTCGTAATGACGAGATTTAGCGGCCGCGATCATACCTTGGTCAGAGATTGTGATTTCTGCTTCCTTTAACTTAGATTCAAGTGTTTTGTTGAGCTTGCAGGATTCTTGATATAAGTGAACTAAACGCTCAAGACCCTACAAAGGTAAAAGGACAGGGGTTAACATTGTTAAATCTTTGAAAATAATCTAAATTGCAGGATATAGTGTGAGGATACTAACCTGGTTAAGAAAAGAAGTCATGAACCCACTGGCTTCAATAAACCCGTGCTTCTCATAAGGAAAGGTGTCAGAAATGACAGGAGAATCGGGTTCTTTCCTTTTGCGGGAACTTGAACTCCGAAGCTTGGTCGTCGGTGAAGGTTTAGGAATGATGATGGCTTTGGAGCTGCTGGGTTTGGATGTAACAGTGGTCTTGGGGCTAGGTTCTTTCTTGACCTGGATCTGGTCAGAATAGCTATCCAATTCATCAAGGTCAAAGACTTCAGGGATCTTAGCTGGTGCTGCATAAAGGGAAAAGTTTTACTCTTTATTTTATCATTATATTGTTTTGACTAACTATTTTGAAAGAAATTCTTACCAGACATCTCGGATGATGAGTACTGACTTGAACTCGGGACGTGTGTGGTGAAAGTCCTGTCTATTGCAGGTAACCGGTAAACGGTATTGATTCTCTCTTCTGACTCAGCGGTAGGGGGAGCGACTTCCTTGAAGTTCACTACATAAAGACCAAAAAGAAGAATATTAATAGAAGATAACAATCAATTCGTTTATGAGGATATTTATGATCCTACCGGTGGTTAACCACTCCACCGAAAGGTTGGCACCCTCAGCAATGGAATCTCGTTTGACGAAGAAGAATTTGCGTTGCCATCCGTCTTCGTTTTTGGTGGCTTTGAGAATCAGGGGTTTGCTGGAGGTTGAGAAGAGCAAGAACCGGCTAGAGCCATGGGATCGGAGGCGATAAGCTATAGGTAAATCCTCGATGCAGAGGTCAGAGCAATGGAGGTTTTTGATTTGGATGAGTACAATTAATATTCTCCAAACCATGGGCATGGTTTGAGCAAAAGAGATGCTAGTATTACGAAAGAATTGCATCATGAATTCGGGAAAAGGGTATCGAAGACCTAATGAAAAAGGATATGCCGGAAAACAGATCCATTCGGTAGAAGAAACATCCGATCGGATTGACCGATCGAATGGCCTAAAGACTGTGCTGTCGGGGAAAGCGCCGGAGGCTCTTAAAGCTGCAATGTCTGCGTTGTCAAAAGCGCAGATCTCCTTTTCGGGATTTTTAAGAAGGTTCTGCTGAGTGAAGGTCTCGGCGTCCATTGCAAGTAAGATGAAGAAAATTGACAGGAAGAAAATCAGAAATGGAGAATTACCTGAAGGTTCTGTTGAAGATATCTGCTTTTCAAACAAGAAAAGAGAAGATATAGGGGCATCGTGGATCTCCATTGAGTAAAAAACGCGTTGGAAGTTACGATGTGATCTTGACCGTCGCTTCGTTTTAAATACCTTGAGTTATGGGATAAGATTTTTGAAATATATCCGTTGGATTGGTATCCCAACCGATATATTTGGGGACAATTGTTAGGGGTCATTTTCTTAACGTATATATCCTGACCAATATCCTGCCTATGTTTGTTCATTTGTGACCAGGATGCTGGAAGAGGATATTGCTAACATCTTGGGCGATATCCTGAGGCTTATTGAATTAACCACGTGCAGGTTAAGGGCTGAGACTTGCTAACGGTCAAGAGGACTTCTTCTCCTCGAGACTCGGACGAATTTGTTGAGGAAGAGACGTTGAGCCCGAAAGACCAGGTCTACAACGTTCGAAGAAGGAATATTCGGCGGATCCCGCGAGTTTAGGGTAGTTTGTTATTTTATCTTTACTATAAATAGATGGGGGCGGATCAGCTTAGAACACACAATTTTTCACTAACACTCTCGTACACTTTCACTTTCTAGCTCATCGTAAACACTACACTTGTATTCAAGTTTCATTGTAACACTTAGTCGATCCGTACCACATCCTGCACTGTATCCTGATTTGTGAAGCAATAGAAGAACAAGGCAGCTGCGATTGTCAGCTCCCGAGGTTTTATGCCGGCGATCTAGATTGATCAAGGGCTTTCCTCGTATATCCCGTGTCGTTTACTTTACTTTTACTCATTGTTTGATCATAGATACAGCTCTATATCTTGAGCCGTATCCTGAAACTGTTTTTACAATTAATTTGATTAACATATTTTCGACACTCATTTCTAGCACACCACCTCACTTAACTAATTTGATCACTTAATTACTTCGGTAATTTTTGACCAAAACAGACCTGCAAGAGACTTCTTATACAAAACATTGTTTATAATAGTGAAACAAGATACCTTCATTCTGAAAGCCTTAGGATTCACATCCTTTGGGATGTCTCCTTCTTTGAGGTATTTTATAATTGGAGTCGTCCAGGATTCAAGATTCTTCTCAGGATATTCTTCACCAAGATCTTGGATACTTGATACTTCCTTATCCTGGGATTTGAAATGTTCCATCGCAGGATACAGGATATGTAGTATCGGTATCTGAGTTCCTTCCGGTATCCTGACTGAAGACCCCAAATTTGCCAAAGCATCTGCCTCAGCATTATCTTCTCTTGGTACCTGTTCAAGTGTAAAAACTTCGAAATAACCTGCTAATTTTTTGACAATTTCAAGATATTCAATTAACCTTTCGCCCTTAACTGCATAGGATCCATTGAAATGGTTAGTGATTAACAAGGAATCAACATATACTTGCAAACTTTTAATATTCACACTCCTGGCCAATTCTAATCCTGCAATCAGAGCTTCATATTCTGCTTCATTATTAGTGGCAGGAAATTCACACCTAATAGCCTGGAGTAATATATCCCCCTGTGGCGATTTTAGTAGAATACCTAATCCTACACCTCTTACATTAGATGCACCATTGGTATATAATGTCCAGGATCCTAAAGTTTCTCCTAGTTGTTGTACTTCCAGGTCTACTTCATTTTGAATGTCACTACTGAAATTAGCCACAAAGTCTGCTAAAGCCTAGGACTTTATAGCATTTCTAGGTTCATACACTAAATCATAGGCACTTAACTTTACTGACCATTTAGCCATCATTCCCGACATCTCAGGTTTCCTAAGCACATTTTTAACAAGATAATTAGTGTTAACATGAATTTATGTGTCACAAAATAATGTCTAAGCTTAGTGGATGCCATAACTAGGGCTAATATCAATTTTTCTAAGTGTGAGTATCTAGTTTCAGCATCTAATAAACTTTTACTAACATAATAGATAGGATACCGCTGACCTTCATGATCTTTTACCAGAACTGCACTTACTGCACTCCTTGATACTGCAAGATATAGGAATAATGGTTCACCATCCTCGGGCTTCATCAGCAGAGGTGCACTTGAAAGATACTGCTTCAATCCTTGTAGGGCTGCTTCATGTTTTTCTCCCACTCGAATTTCTTATTCTTCTTCTTCAGGATATCGTATAATTCCTTGCATTTCTCTGAAGATCTTGATATAAACCTGTTTAATGCCGCTACTCATCCTGTTAACCTCTGCACATCTTTTGTGACATTTGTGCCATTACGACAACTGTACAAATACTTGTGACAATTGCACATATCAATTCTAGTTCGATTTCAAGCTTTAAATCGCTTTCTAGAAAGTTATACACAAACTGATGTGTAAACGTAATTAGTTTAATGCAACAAACACTCCGGAACAGTGACATAGACTTAACATACCTTAAATAACCTTTACATAACTTAGAAATAAGTTTTGGAGGGTTTGGTGTGCCAAAAACAAGCTTATTCGATCGCAGGGACTATTTGCTACAAACTGTGAAACTATGCCGATTCGCATAGTAACGAACATTCCGGAACATGATCATAAGCTAAACATACTTAAAATATCCTTTACATAGCTTAGAAATAGGCTTTGAGGGGTTTGGTATGCGAAAATGTGCTTATTTGATCAATAGGGACTAAAAGCGTCAAAAAGTGCATAAGTTTGCATTTACGCGCATATCTTACGTTCTGAACATATCCGGACATCCAAAAAATTTTGTAGTCAGTAAAATATTTTATTTTAGTGATTGGAATGAAAAAATACCGTTCGTCACATAATTTTGATCGATTTCACGTTCGTTCGAGTTTTCGTCGTAATTAACCGAATAACGTGACCGTACGGCCAAACGAACCGACATCTGAGATGTTTTCAAGCATATTTCATGTTCCCTATGCTTTAACTTCATTGTAGAGCTTTTAAATGGGGTTAACGGGGCTTAAATGCATCAAAAACAAGGTTTTGGGCTTGTAGGGGTCAAAACTGTGAATTGCTGAAACATACCTCGCGGGCCGCGTAAGCCAAGGTTAAAGCTTAGGCGGGGCGTGACAGACTAACCTGGCAGAAACATTGAATCTGGTTAAAACAGCTTGTTCTCATGGTTTTAATCCTAGTTTTAGTGTCACACCCTGGCTTTGCGGAAGCGTGGTTAATTTTGGTGTGACTTCTTAATACCATAGCTTAATCATACCAAAGCTATATGAGTTAAAAACATGCAAGATCATCCATTAAGTTTCAAACACAATACCATTGTTTTAACATACCCTGACAAACATAATCTTGTTCAACAAACTTTACAAACTGAACATAACATAAACATGGTTTAAGGACTGTGTCTTGTCCAGGAAAGAGACACATCCCCTAAACCCCGGATGACCTCGGAAACTAGTGCAGCGGAAAACATGCCATACCGTGCCAGATCTCGTTAATTTCCTGAAATACATGTAAGTTGAAAAATCAACAATAATGTTGAGCGAGTTCATGTGCAAGTGAGTAAGTAAAACACTTGTAAGTATAAAAGTTGTCGTGGTATGTAGCAGTGTAAGAGGACTTGTGATCACCAATGGTTTGCAAGGCCATTAGCATGTTGTGAAATGCAAGTAGGAAGACACAACCCTAGCCGATTTTTGCGTTGGGCAACCAAGTCACTCCAGGTCCGTTCTGTTGGTCCTCAGAGAGGTCCGTTCTGTTGGGCCTAGAGCTGGGCTCGCTACACCCAGATAGATCTACCGCTTAAGTCCCTCGGTGTTCTAACTACCCATTCACATGATCTAAAACCTCCTTACGTTAATCATACCATGTATAAAGTACTTGTAAACAAAGTAACATGTATTTCACCCCCGCAGTTAAGAAAACTGAAAACAGTTAGAGAAAAGGGGGACATGAACTCACAGTCGGTGCGTCTCTACCAAGTGTCTCCAAATCTGAAGGCTGTGCGACGACCTACAAGTGCTAATTCTATTAGACGGACGGCCGTGCCTTAGCTTTATAGTTTAGGTTTTTGGGAAATAGTTAGACAACTATTTCGTGTTTACGTTTTGTATATACTTGGTAGTTATAATCCTTCCCAAGGATGGGGGATACAATACATGTGCGTAAGTTACGTTTTATCAATCGTGTGGTAATGTAATTACCGGTGTAACATATATAGTTATGGTGAAAGCGTTCGCAAAGTTTTGGGATCATTAACGCTTGTAAATATTATTTTCACTCTAAAATAATATTTATGTAATTTCACAAAATAATCATAAACAGTGTTGTGACAAAACATATTTATCACGTTAACTTAGTGAAAATCCCACCTCCGAATATTTAGTAAAATATAGTTCTGGCGAAATTTATGTTTTCAAAAATATGTCAAAAATAGTTCTAACACTTGTTGTGTAAATAATTCTAAGTGTTAGGTTTTAGAAGATTTCGCCAGAGTTTCCTCTGTAACTGGAGGTGGCCACGCTTTCAAGCGTATCATTTTCTTTTAACAAATCAATTCAACAACTTCTTTATTCAATCAAACAATTTCCGACACATCAAACTAGTCGATAAGTATGTAAATCGCATAATCGCATGAACTTGTAGTTTTTCCGCATCTATAATGTAAATCCCATTATATTTTGTAGATCTTTATATAAAGTAACTTCAATCTTGTAAAAACCTCGTGTTTAGAGAAATCCGTCTTTACAACTTCTAGTAACAAGTGACAAATCTAGTTCTTTGTCGGATCTTTTCATTTCACAAGTGTTTACACACTTGTGGTTTATAAAATCATGTTTGTTAGTGTAAGATCCATCTTTTTAGAAAACATGATGTATTTAACGTGTGGTTCTTTGAAAATACCACTTGCGGATACGTAGATCCGCTAGTTTTAAACACTACCGTACAAGTTAAATCACTTTTACACAAATAAAATGCCTTTAAACAAGTCCATGTCTCGTGTGTGGTAGAGTTTCACCTTTTAACCCTTGTGTTAATTAAAAACGAGCTTATGTGAAGATCCATGATCTTACAAAGTCGGGTTCAACGATGATCCGAGCTACCACATCATAGATCGGGTCTCAAAAATCACAAATTCCAAGTACTACAACTTTTACACAACACATATGTTATTAACCACCATTTTTAGAGTTTTTACTAGACTTTAATGCTTCAAAACGTATGTTATCGATATTTCACCGACAAAATTCCTTTTAACTACCTTAGATATGATCAAATAAGAGTTTTAAGTGTTATACCTCTAGCTCAAGGCTAGGGAAGATCTTTGGTGAAAAATGGGTGGATAAAAGCTAACGGAAGTGGTCCTTCGCGCTCCGAGTGCACCAAGGCTCCTAATACTCGACCTTTGATGTTTGTATGACCTTGGATTGGCTTGAACAAGAACCGAAAATGGGTGTATGGGGGCTGGGGTGTTCGGCCGAGAGTGAAGGGAGAGCAAGAGAGAGTTTGTGAGTTGATGAAATGTGATAAGTGAACTCATGTGTTTAGTGTTTATTTTATAGGCAATTTAGAGGTGATTATCCCATGGATAATATGTTAGCTAGATACTAAACACAACTTAATAAAATAATCAACCTTGTACTTGTGTGTCTCCCCTAGTTAGGCCGATCACATTAAGGGGGGGGGGTCTTGGTTCGATTATAAGTAGATAGTTAGGAAGAAGATTAGGTTAAATAAGTTATGTTAAGTGTTTAACCTCGTTAGTAATATATAGCGTGTTATGACGGTTGTTAGGGTAATCAGGGGCCCTAACTGGCTCAGAAAAATATAAATAGTGAAAATAGTAATATTTTCATGTTCCGGGTAAAGTCCGGTTGTTCGGTCGGATAGTAATCCGTTAAAGCGTTACAAAAGCTTTAAAGTGTCGTTATTGTTATTTTTAGTGACACAATTCAATTTCCAACACTTTAGAAAGTGTCTAGTGATATTTCCCCCATATTTTGGCACTTTACTAGTCAGCTAGAAGCTGGATTATTTATTAAAGTGCGGTGTTTTGTACCTAAAGTACGTTTTTGGCACATCCAATCAGTGTATCTTATTCCTAGAGACGCAGTTCTACAACCCTTATAACCCTACACTCACTACCAGTGTAGTCCAAATATTTGAGGCTCTTAACAGGCCTTAGAGGCAGTGTCTGCCTGATGCTGGTTATATCAGCATGTTCACTGTGTATCCGTTTAGTGCTACTGTGCTTTTTGTGCATCATGTTTGTCACCAAGGTTCAGCATGTAAATAATGTAGTGACAGCAAATAAAGTATGATGCAAGTAAGTGCATGTATCAGTATGCAGGTAGCAGTTTATCAGCAATTTCAGTTAAGCACAGTAATTTAGCAGTAATTAATCGTTAATTAAGTCGTACGGATACCTGGTTTAGTGCGGGTTGTCACATTCTCCCCCCGTTAAATAAATTTCGTCCCGAAATTTAAGTTCTGCTTGTAGATGCAGAGTTCTTAGGAAAAAGGTGGGGGTATTTCTCTTTCATCCGGTCCTCACGTTCCCAGGTGAATTCAGGACCATGTCTGGCATTCCAACGAACCTTGACGAGTTTGACACTGCTCCGGCGGGTCTTGTTAACTTTCCAATCCGTGACCTCAACAGGTTCTTCAACGAAGTGGAGCGTGTCGTCAATATGAATCTCGTCGATGGGAATGGCAACGTCGACTTGAGTTGGACTTTTCTTTAGATTGGATACATGAAATGTATCGTGAACGCCATTCAGTTCAGCAGGTAGGTCCAACTTGTATGCTACTGTTCCAATTCTTTCCAGAATTCTGAAAGGACCAATGTAGCACGGATTTAACTTCCCACGCTTTCCAAAGCGTGCCACCCCCTTCCAGGGTGAAACTTTCAATAACACCATTTCTCCAACTTGGAAATCCACATGCTTCCGGTTTGGATCCGCATAGGCCTTTTGTCTGTGGCGAGCTGCTTCGATGCGTTTCAGAATTTGCGCGATCTTGTCTGTCGTCTCTTGGACGATTTCGGGGCCAGCAAGCTGCCTATCACCTGCGTCAGACCAACATAGGGGTGATCGGCACTTGCGTCCGTATAGGGCTTCAAATGGCGCGACACCAATACTGGTGTGGTAGCTGTTGTTGTATGAAAATTCGACCAAAGGTAAGTGTTTATCCCAGCTACCGCCCAAATCCATAACACATGCCCTCAGCATGTCTTCCAAAGTTTGTATCGTTCGCTCGCTCTGGCCGTCAGTTTGCGGATGGAACGCAGTGCTCAGATTCAACTGTGAGCCAAAGGCTTCTTGGAAGGATTGCCATATCCTTGACACAAACCTTCCGTCTCTATCAGAGATGATTGAGAGAGGTACTCCATGGCGTGCGACAATCTCTCTCATGTATATTTCCGCAAGTTTACTAGTACTGTCTTTCTCTCTGATTGGCAGAAAGTGTGCGGATTTTGTTAGGCGGTCAACTATCACCCAAATCATATCATGGCCTCTTGGCGTTCTTGGCAATTTTGTAATAAAGTCCATGGAGATTTGTTCCCATTTCCACTTGGGAATCTCAGGTTGTTGCAGAAGTCCTGAAGGCTTCTGGTATTCCGCTTTAACCTTAGCGCATGTTAAACATTTGCTCACGTAAACAGCAACATCGCCTTTCATCCTAGGCCACCAGTAATAATCTTTGAGATCCTGGTACATCTTGTCCGATCCAGGGTGGATAGAGTACCGTGACTTGTGCGCTTCGTTGAAAATAACTTCCCTAAATCCACCAAACAGAGGAACCCAAATCCTTTTCTCAAAACATAACGTTCCTTCCTCGTTTGGTACCAAAAGCTTCTCCATTCCACGGAGATATTCTTCCTCAAGGTTTCCCTCCTTGAGAGCTTCCTTTTGTGCAGCACGAATGCGCAAGGAAAGATCGGTTCGTATGATCATTTCCAAAGCCCTGACCCTTATGGGCTTGATTCTCTCTTTACGACTTAGGGCATCGGCGACTACATTCGCCTTCCCTGGGTGATACTTTATCTCGCAGTCGTAGTCGTTTAGCAACTCAACCCATCGTCTTTGCCTCATATTCAACTCCTTCTGGTTGAATATATGTTGTAGGCTCTTGTGATCTGTAAAGATTGTGCACTTCGTACCATAAAGGTAGTGTCTCCAGATCTTTAGTGCAAAAACCACTGCGCCAAGCTCCAAATCGTGGGTGGTATAGTTCTTTTCGTGCACTTTCAGTTGACGTGATGCGTAAGCAATGACCTTTTGGCGTTGCATCAACACGCATCCCAATCCTTGGCGCGATGCGTCGCAGTATACCACAAAATCGTCGGTACCTTCTGGTAGAGCTAAGATTGGCGCGTTACAAAGCTTATCCTTCAGTATCTGGAATGCTTCATCCTGTTTGATTCCCCAATCAAACGTCTTATCCTTCTGCGTGAGGAGCGTCAAAGGTTGAGCGATCTTTGAAAAGTCCTCGATGAACCTCCGATAGTAGCCAGCCAAACCCAAGAATTGCCGAATCTCGGTTGGCGTCTTTGGCGTTTCCCAATCCTTGATCGCCTCGATCTTTGTTGGGTCCACGTGGATTCCATATCCATTTACCACGTGCCCAAGGAATTGGACTTCTCGTAGCCAAAACTCGCACTTGGGGAATTTGGCGTACAGCTGTTCCTTCTTCAGCAGTTCTAGGATGGCTCTAAGATGCTGCTCGTGTTCAGCCTTCGTCTTTGAATAAATCAAAATGTCGTCGATGAATAAAATCACGAACTTGTCCAAGTATGGCTTGCAAACCCTATTCATCAAGTCCATAAAGACTGCAGGTGCGTTTGTCAGGCCAAACGGCATAACAAGGAACTCGTAGTGTCCATAACGAGTTCGGAAGGCTGTTTTCGGGATACTTTCCTTTTGAATCCTTAACTGATGGTATCCCGATCGAAGATCGATTTTAGAGTAAAAGCTAGAGCCTTGCAGTTGATCAAACAGATCGTCGATTCTTGGCAGAGGGTACCTATTCTTGATCGTCAGCTTGTTCAACTCCCGGTAGTCAATGCACATACGAAAGCTACCGTCCTTCTTCTTGACAAACAGAACCGGAGCTCCCCAAGGCGAGAAGCTTGGTCGGATAAAACCCTTGTCTAACAACTCTTGAAGTTGTGTCGACAGTTCCTGCATCTCAGACGGAGCAAGTCTATATGGTGCCTTAGCCACAGGCGCGGCGCCTGGAACTAAGTCAATGTGAAGCTCTACTTGCCTCTGAGGTGGCAGTCCGGGTAAGTCTTCCGGGAAGACTTCTGGGTATTCCCTCACGACAGGGATGTCTTCGATTCTTGGCTCAGTAGCCTTCTTATCCACAATGTGTGCCAGGAAGGCAACACATCCTTTCTGTAAACACTTCCTTGCTTTCAAGCAGCTGATAAATCTTAGCGGTGTGTCACGCTTCTCTCCGTGAACCACAATTGTCTCACCATCATCAGTTGGGATACGAACAACTTTCTCGTGACATACTATCTCAGCCTTGTTTCCGGATAACCAATCCATTCCTACCACCACGTCGAAGCTTCCCAATTGGACTGGTAGTAGATCCAAAGTAAACTCACGTTCTCCCAATTCTATCACACAGCCTCTGATTACTTTGTTGGCTTCAACTAACTTTCCATTAGCTAATTCGATCGAGTAGGGAATATCTAACTTATTAGCGGCTAACCCAAGCATATTCTTAAATTCTAACGATACGAAGCTATAATCGGCACCAGTGTCAAATAAAACAGATGCATAGCGTTGATTGATAGGGAACGTACCAGTAACAACATTGGGATCCTGGCGTGCTTCCCTAGCTTCGAGTTGGAACACTCTACCACGGGCTTGGTTCAACGTTGGGCAGTTTTTCTTAAAATGCCCGATTTCCCCGCAGTTATAGCATCCGAGTCTCTGCCCGTTTCCACCTCCATTTCCAGCTGGGTTGTTGTTCTGGTTTGCATTGCCAGCCTGATTCACATTGTTGCCTCGATTTCTGTTTCCTCCAAAATTTCCTTGTGGGCGATTCCCATTTCCACCACGATCATCATTCCTATTTCCATATCCTCCCTGGCCTCCCCGACCGGCAGGGGCCCAACAAGTGTCTTTCGAGTGCCCACGTTTCCCACACGAATCACATACTTTTAACCCACATTGACCAGAATGGTGACGCTGGCAGGCATTACACTTGGGCTGGGTGCCCATATATCCCCTTCCTTTCCTTCCACTGCCAGCTGTACCCTGAGCTGGCGTGCTTGGTGCTCCTCTCTTACCATCACCGCTAATGCCTTGCTTAAAGTTCGAGAACTTTCTTTTGTTACCTCCTGATGACTCAACATGAGTCTCTTTCTCCTTTGTCTTGACATCACCAAACTTGTTCAGACGGATGGCCTCTTCTGTGAGAGCCACGCTCAAATCAATCGCCTCGGTAATTGTCACAGGCTTTGAAGAGGTCACCATACTTATGATTTGGGGAGCCAAACCCCAAATGAAGTGCTCGATTCGCTTGTATTCAGGTGTAACCATGTAAGGAACCACTTGAGATAAGTCGTGAAACCTTTGGACGTATTCTGCAACCTTTGGTCCATCCATCTTTAAATGCCAAAATTCAGTCTCCAACTTCTGAATTTCCGCGCGAGAACAGTACTTTATGCGCATAAGTTCTTTCAATTCGGTCCAAGTCAGCGCGTAGGCGGCAGCTTCGCCCAGAGTTTGTACTTGCAAATTCCACCAAGAGAGGGCTCCATCTAGAAACAGCCCTGAGATGTATGTGACTTGCTGATCCTCTGCGCATTTGCTCATGCGTAAAACAGAATCGGTTTTCTCAGCCCAGCGGGTAAAGGCAACTGCACCTCCTGTGCCATCGAAGTTGACCGGTTTGCAGTCTAGAAACTGCTTGTAGGTGCATCCTGCACGTATGTTAAAACATGTGTTTGGCATTAGCATCATCGCTAAAATCTCCAACTAGTTCATGGTAGGTCCAAATGGCTTGGTATTACCGTGAGGTGGATTGTTGTTGCCTTGGTTAACACTTCCGCTCGCTCCTGGCTGAGATGCTGCGTACTGTGCTATGGCAGCAGCAATAATCTGCTGGAGTTCTGCCTCATTGGTTGGCATGTGTGGCTCACGTCTTGGCGGCATTTTCTAAAGGATGGTTTACGTTGGTCAGGCCATAGCGAAAAGTACGTATATAGTAATAGTAATAGCACGTAATATCTCATGTCATCAATACATCACAAATACCAATCATCCACATCTCACATCATAACAATGCAAATAAGTAATCAAGCGAAACAGATATGATGAGAATACTGTGATTGTCATACATCAAGACCACAGAGTAAGTGTATCAGTACATCATAGTGTCATACAATCATCCATCAACTAGGGGCTACATCACCCCCGTCCAAAAATCATAACAAATCAGTGTCAAATACAACATCAAGTACATGTCAACAAAAGTCAAAGTCATAAAGTGGTCTCCAAAATGCTGTGCAATCCAACAATCGCCGTCTTCTCATCCTCGTCTACCTAATCAGTAACTGGTGAGCTCTATGCAGATGGTGGTGGAGGAGGGGGAAAGTGGGTGTAAAACAAACGGCGTAACTGGAGCCAGTCCTCCTCCTGGGCTCGCTGTGTACGGATGATGGAAGCAATCTGCTACTCTAATGTAAAGAGACGGGCAGCAATATCTGGAGGTAATGGTCGAAATGGCTGTAGAGGGGAGGGTGCCTGACCATGGTACTGACATGGTGACAGCCGAGCTCTCTCGAGCTCCTGGATACGCTGTGTGTGGGACTCGTGCTGTGCGACAAAGGACATCAAGACGTCCTCGATAGTGTATCCCCTGTGAAAAGCATGGTAGGGGTCAGTAGGTGGCACACCGGAGCTAGGTGCCCAAAGAAATGGCTCGCTAGTGGGGTCGAAAGGTGCCACGCGAAATGGAGCAACAGCGGGTGGAACAGATGACGTCTGAGGCATGAAAGGGATAGGCGTCGGCACATGCCCATCAGGGTGAGCTGAAGAACCCTCTCCAGGCCCTGCTGGAGGTACAAACATAGGAACCTGAAATGAAAAGTCAATATGTGGTGCAACAGGAATCTGTGGAGGAAAAGGTGGAACATCCTCATCAGCCGGTATCCAACCGTGCTGTGCGGACTCATCCGGTGGATCCATATGTGCCGCGAACAGTGCATGTCCGGGCTCTAGTGGGACGGGATCAAGTAAGGGAGCAACAACAGGGTGAACGGGTGCATGGTGCTCTATAGGATGGTCAGCAGGTATATCACCAACGGGTAAAGGAACAACGGGATCAACAGCAACATAATCGCCCTTAATCACAGGAACATCTACAGGGAGATCAGCAACAACAGGCTCAAAAGGGATATCAGCATGTACTAGGTCATGCTCGGGTATAGGGTCTAGAGCGGCTGCCTGCTCAGGAGCAACGGCAGGCTCGAAGTCATCAAAAGCCATCTCAAACTCAAAATCTGGGTCAATAGGATCCACTGGGTCAACAGGGTCGGCTGGATCCTCCATAAACTGATCCATGGGAACAAACTCTAAGTCACGATCTGGGTCGAACCCTGGGGGAAACATAGGATCGGAATCCCCCTCATCATCATGGTCAAAAGCGAAACTGGGGATAGGGGCAACAGAAGATGCCTGATCAGGATCTGATCCATAAGAGAAGTGCTGTGCACTCTGGATGTGTGAGGGTACAGAGGCCACAGACTCAAAGGAGTCCGCGACTGGGGAGTGAACAGGTGACTCCGCGACGGGAGCGTCTGCGATCAATAAGGGATCGGCAGCAGGAAGGGCCTCGCCCTGAGCATCCTCCTCGAAAGGCTCCTCATCAAACATATCGACATCATCCTCCTCATCGTCGATGGGTAAATCGTAAGCTGGGTACGCAGCCAGCGGTACAGGAGCAGGGATCAATGCCAGTGGTAGATCCCCGGCGATAGGACCATCTGCGAGCTCGCCAGCACCGTCAGGTAGTGCAAAGGGCTGAAAATCGTCCTCGTCTGTGCTAGTGAAGTCGGACCTATAAACCTCGTGCTCCGATGACTCAATGTCGTCTGAAACGATAGGCCTAGGGCCTGTGGTGCCTGAACCACCAGTGTCTGCAGAATCCATGTGTCTGTAACATATACACAAACATGCACAAATAGTCAATCATAAATCAAGTAATCACATAAGTCACCACGTAAGGTATCACGTAATTCTCCTAGTCTTACTAGCCAATAACATCCAGTCTACAAGACTGCTCTATCCTCCACCTTGACCACTTAGATCGCTCCTCGGTCTCCTTGACCGAACCTCAGTCGTCATGACTGAGCCTACTCTTCCTAGCCTTGCTAGCCCACTACCTCGGTCACCTAGACCGAGCCTCGATCCTCCAGATCGATCCTATAACAAACCAACGTGCTCAACTACTTCGATCACCTCGATCCTCCAGATCGATCCTCAGCCCTCCAAGCTGAGCCTATAATTAATAAAATGTGCTCAACATTTGTTTGTAAAAAGTTTTGGATCTAGACTTAAGTGGTATGCAGAAAAATGTTTTCGTGAGAGCCCTAGTGATCATAGTCTAGACTCGAGAAGGAATCCTAGTTCGCTATGATCAGAGCTCTGATACCAAGCTGTCACACCCTGGCTTTACGGAAGCGTGGTTAATTTTGGTGTGACTTCTTAATACCATAGCTTAATCATACCAAAGCTATATGAGTTAAAAACATGCAAGATCATCCATTAAGTTTCAAACACAATACCATTGTTTTAACATACCCTGACAAAATTAATCTTGTTCAACAAACTTTACAAACTGAACATAACATAAACATGGTTTAAGGACTGTGTCTTGTCCAGGAAAGAGACACATCCCCTAAACCCCGGATGACCTCGGAAACTAGTGCAGCGGAAAACATGCCATACCGTGCCAGATCTCGTTAATTTCCTGAAATACATGTAAGTTGAAAAATCAACAATAATGTTGAGCGAGTTCATGTGCAAGTGAGTAAGTAAAACACTTGTAAGTATAAAAGTTGTCGTGGTATGTAGCAGTGTAAGAGGACTTGTGATCACCAATGGTTTGCAAGGCCATTAGCATGTTGTGAAATGCAAGTAGGAAGACACAACCCTAGCCGATTTTTGCGTTGGGCAACCAAGTCACTCCAGGTCCGTTCTGTTGGTCCTCAGAGAGGTCCGTTCTGTTGGGCCTAGAGCTGGGCTCGCTACACCCAGATAGATCTACCGCTTAAGTCCCTCGGTGTTCTAACTACCCATTCACATGATCTAAAACCTCCTTACGTTAATCATACCATGTATAAAGTACTTGTAAACAAAGTAACATGTATTTCACCCCCGCAGTTAAGAAAACTGAAAACAGTTAGAGAAAAGGGGGACATGAACTCACAGTCGGTGCGTCTCTACCAAGTGTCTCCAAATCTGAAGGCTGTGCGACGACCTACAAGTGCTAATTCTATTAGACGGACGGCCGTGCCTTAGCTTTATAGTTTAGGTTTTTGGGAAATAGTTAGACAACTATTTCGTGTTTACGTTTTGTATATACTTGGTAGTTATAATCCTTCCCAAGGATGCGGGATACAATACATGTGCGTAAGTTACGTTTTATCAATCGTGTGGTAATGTAATTACCGGTGTAACATATATAGTTATGGTGAAAGCGTTCGCAAAGTTTTGGGATCATTAACGCTTGTAAATATTATTTTCACTCTAAAATAATATTTATGTAATTTCACAAAATAATCATAAACAGTGTTGTGACAAAACATATTTATCACGTTAACTTAGTGAAAATCCCACCTCCGAATATTTAGTAAAATATAGTTCTGGCGAAATTTATGTTTTCGAAAATATGTCAAAAATAGTTCTGACACTTGTTGTGTAAATAATTCTAAGTGTTAGGTTTTAGAAGATTTCGCCAGAGTTTCCTCTGTAACTGGAGGTGGCCACGCTTTCAAGCGTATCATTTTCTTTTAACAAATCAATTCAACAACTTCTTTATTCAATCAAACAATTTCCGACACATCAAACTAGTCGATAAGTATGTAAATCGCATAATCGCATGAACTTGTAGTTTTTCCGCATCTATAATGTAAATCCCATTATATTTTGTAGATCTTTATATAAAGTGACTTCAATCTTGTAAAAACCTCGTGTTTAGAGAAATCCGTCTTTACAACTTCTAGTAACAAGTGACAAATCTAGTTCTTTGTCGGATCTTTTCATTTCACAAGTGTTTACACACTTGTGGTTTATAAAATCATGTTTGTTAGTGTAAGATCCATCTTTTTAGAAAACATGATGTATTTAACGTGTGGTTCTTTGAAAATACCACTTGCGGATACGTAGATCCGCTAGTTTTAAACACTACCGTACAAGTTAAATCACTTTTACACAAATAAAATGCCTTTAAACAAGTCCATGTCTCGTGTGTGGTAGAGTTTCACCTTTTAACCCTTGTGTTAACTAAAAACGAGCTTATGTGAAGATCCATGATCTTACAAAGTCGGGTTCAACGATGATCCGAGCTACCACATCATAGATCGGGTCTCAAAAATCACAAATTCCAAGTACTACAACTTTTACACAACACATATGTTATTAACCACCATTTTTAGAGTTTTTACTAGACTTTAATGCTTCAAAACGTATGTTATCGATATTTCACCGACAAAATTCCTTTTAACTACCTTAGATATGATCAAATAAGAGTTTTAAGTGTTATACCTCTAGCTCAAGGCTAGGGAAGATCTTTGGTGAAAAATGGGTGGATAAAAGCTAACGGAAGTGGTCCTTCGCGCTCCGAGTGCACCAAGGCTCCTAATACTCGACCTTTGATGTTTGTATGACCTTGGATTGGCTTGAACAAGAACCGAAAATGGGTGTATGGGGGCTGGGGTGTTCGGCCGAGAGTGAAGGGAGAGCAAGAGAGAGTTTTTGAGTTGATGAAATGTGATAAGTGAACTCATGTGTTTAGTGTTTATTTTATAGGCAATTTAGAGGTGATTATCCCATGGATAATATGTTAGCTAGATACTAAACACAACTTAATAAAATAATCAACCTTGTACTTGTGTGTCTCCCCTAGTTAGGCCGATCACATTAAGGGGGGGGGGGGGTCTTGGTTCGATTATAAGTAGATAGTTAGGAAGAAGATTAGGTTAAATAAGTTATGTTAAGTGTTTAACCTCGTTAGTAATATATAGCGTGTTATGACGGTTGTTAGGGTAATCAGGGGCCCTAACTGGCTCAGAAAAATATAAATAGTGAAAATAGTAATATTTTCATGTTCCGGGTAAAGTCCGGTTGTTCGGTCGGATAGTAATCCGTTAAAGCGTTACAAAAGCTTTAAAGTGTCGTTATTGTTATTTTTAGTGACACAATTCAATTTCCAACACTTTAGAAAGTGTCTAGTGATATTTCCCCCATATTTTGGCACTTTACTAGTCAGCTAGAAGCTGGATTATTTATTAAAGTGCGGTGTTTTGTACCTAAAGTACGTTTTTGGCACATCCAATCAGTGTATCTTATTCCTAGAGACGCAGTTCTACAACCCTTATAACCCTACACTCACTACCAGTGTAGTCCAAATATTTGAGGCTCTTAACAGGCCTTAGAGGCAGTGTCTGCCTGATGCTGGTTATATCAGCATGTTCACTGTGTATCCGTTTAGTGCTACTGTGCTTTTTGTGCATCATGTTTGTCACCAAGGTTCAGCATGTAAATAATGTAGTGACAGCAAATAAAGTATGATGCAAGTAAGTGCATGTATCAGTATGCAGGTAGCAGTTTATCAGCAATTTCAGTTAAGCACAGTAATTTAGCAGTAATTAATCGTTAATTAAGTCGTACGGATACCTGGTTTAGTGCGGGTTGTCACATTTAGCATGCCTTGGGCTTGTTTTTGAGCTCCCCTAGTATTTAAAACTATGGGCAACATGTGTATGCCCAAGATCAAGCTTTGATTCTCACAAAAACTCATGTAATCATCCTAGTGATTCAAGTTTTCCTATAAATACCCACCAAGTTTGCCATTTTTATTTGCTCATTTGATCTAATCTGCTCTAAGTTGAAGCTTTCACTTATTGAAAGCTTCATACCTGAGTATTTTTAGTTTAATTCTTCCTAGCTTGGACCCTTTGTAAGTTTCTTTCATGCTTGGTTATGCTTTTCAAGCATGAAAGTCGAACAATGTTTGAATTTCTGCTTTGACCATGAATTGGTCAAGACAAAGTTCGTTTGAACTTTGCAAGGTGAGCGTAATCACGATGGGTATTGTCCCTTGTGACTATACCTATTTATTACCACATTGATTAGTCAAACTGACGAGTCAAAGTTTCGGTCAAAATGCCGACGAAACTATTTTCGGGTATCAAAACACTTTGTTTTGATATCAAATCTGTTTTCTAACTTAGTTAAACATGTTTTAACATGTTTAACTCCTCACTTTTAGTATAGAGCTTGTATAGGGTCGTAAGTCAAGCGGTCTTGACAACCGCTTAAACTTTCGAACCCGACCCGTTTGGTCGATCGTTAGGATCCGACCAAGCATATTTTGTGACCATAGTTGTATAGGGAATAACCTTCTGAGGTTATACCTTATGGTCACTTAGTTTAATTAGTTGTATGATAGGTAGTTTATATGCCTTAGGTAAATGACCAAAGAGCCCTTTTCATGCATAATTTTATTTTAAGCACATGTAACTTAATTTTTGACACTTAAACTGATTATGCAACATATTTAAACATGTTAGGGCATATAATACTTGTCATAGGACTAGTTAGGTGTCTCAAACGCGCAATCGCGCGAACGATGCGTTAACGTAGCATAAGCTACCTTAACGGGTCATAACGGGTCATAAGCACTTAAGGTAGGTTCTGATTTAGAATGTAGGCTTTGTTAAACCATATTATATAAGTTCCAATACTCATTTGGTTTACGAAACCTCATTTTATCCGATCTTCCGATTTAGGTACGGTTTATTAACGTAGTTACCTATATTAGGTGCTGTTTGATTTCGTGATCCTTCGAGCGTTACTTGGTTGTTATTTCAAGACTATTAAGCAATATCATGTGAGTACATAGTCCCATCTTTTAACATTTTCGAATTTTTTGGGGTGATTCATATGTGCTAAACGATTTCGAGTTTTCTAAACGAATGCTTAAACACAACAATTTCAATAATATAAACGAACTTGTTGGGACGTTGGTCGAAAGACAATTGAATGGCATTCATTAACTATGTTTAAGCCGACCAGTAGTATGTTATGGTACCATAGGCTATTATGGTACCATAGCATCTGACAAATCCCGTTGTCGGACTATCACCATGTTTATGGGGGTAATATGGGTAACGACAGAACCTGATGAATTGTTAACTTACCCTTTGGTGGTTTGTTAATACGAGTTGAACGATTTGGACGAGTCACATAGGTTTGAATGTATTCAATGAAACGACCAAAAGTTTGTTTTCACAAGTTAAACACGAACCATTGGAACTATTTGAACTATGTGAACTATTGGAACTATTTGAACCATTGGAACTATTTGAACCATTGGAACTATTTGAACTATGTGAACTATTTAAACTATTTGAACCATTGGAACTATTTGAATCATGTGATCGATTTGAACGAATTGAACGATTGGGTTATGGTAAGTGATTAGGTAATGGGGCGGGTGTAATGTGATAAAAGCATGGTGGATACGCCGCTGATACTTCCTATATATAAGTGCTTTTAACACATTACATATCGTTGCGTTATCTAGATCACTTGGACGAATGTTTTCAAAATGAAGTTACACTACAAGGTTTACTTAAAGATATAAACCATACAATGCTTACTTTCAACGACGATTTACTACTTGGTTTACAAATACAAATGTTTTCAATTAAGATTCATGATTACAATGGTTTTGGTTTACACATATATCAACTTGTAAAGTTGATAGAAACATACTGCAATATCAAACTCTTTTGTTTTCAAGGTACACACTCAATAACTCTCGTAGTTGGACGAGGTATTGCAATATGTACTTAAAGCCATGAATCTAACACACTCACAAAACCTATGTAATCGCCGGCATTTTTATGCTGAATTATTTTCAAATATGTTTCAGGTACTGTATACGATGATGTTTGATGATGTTTATGATGCATACTCACATAGTAATGGACGAGGCCTTGGTGACTCAATAACAATGAAAGAAAATTTGTTCATGTTTTGCTTCTGATTTCAATACAATGTAATAAACTTAATTCAATAAAATGAAACTTCAATCCATGTGTTGTGAAACAATGATTCTGTTACGACAGTCCCCGATGTTTTCGCCGCGGTTTGTTGTTTTAATGCGGTCAGGGTGTGATAGAAGAGTTGGTATCAGAGCTCATGGTTATATGGAATTAGGTTATTAGTAATGCTTTGACCTAGACTATAACCTTCCTTGGACCCTAACACAAGTTATCTTGTGTTGAGTCTTAAAACAATACCGTTGCCTATCTTTAGGTGACAACCACAACAAGAACACGAATTACTAATCCGATTTTAAAACTAATAATCTCTTCTTAGATGATTTATTATAAGGTTTTGAACCTTCAAAGTTTTCAAAATCTCTTCAAAGTTTGGGTCTTATTAATGTGAACACGTGCAATCTAGAAGGGTGGGTGCCTGTATCCCGAGTTTTTTTGTCTAAGGCTAGAGTTTTCATACAAATCCACTTAATCGGACAAGTCACTCTTACCTGGGAACTCTTGGGGTGAGTGTCCACTTATAGGTTAAAGCATGTCTTCGCGATACATTATAAGGACCTATTTACTTTGTTCAACCATTGTCCGTCGTTTGTTTGTTCGAGGTAACGAACGAATGATCGGCTTCCTTATGTTTTGTCGATATCTTCAATACCTCTTATGTCTATTCAAATGTCAATCTTACTCGTTTCTCACATTTCTTTATTCTTTTAGAAAATACCTCCTAGACGCGATCAAACTGAGAATGTTGCCCTAGTCGCTCAGCAGATGGTTGCTGTGATTCCGAACCTCATTACCCAGATAAACCAAGCGAATAACAATAATAACAATAACAATGTTCAGTGTGACTTCAAAATGTTCAATTCAGCTAAACCATTGAAATTTTATGGGTCTCAAGGAGCAACTGCACTCCTACAATGGTTCGAGAGTCTAGAAAGCACATTCAGACATGTTCAGTGTCCAAATGAGCGAAAGGTTGAATTCGCATCTAGTGTTTTTGAGAAACGAGCATTAACATGGTGGAATGGTGTAATGAGAGATAGGGGTGCCGATGTGGCATTGGCTCAAACCTGGGAAGAGCTTCGAGCTCTAATGATGAAGGAATTCTGTCCTCGTCATGAAATCAGGGCACTGGAAAGGGAATTCGACGAGCTTAAGCAAGATAGCGGTGAGCATCGAGCCTACACGGACCGATATGAGGAACTAAGTTTGTTATGCCCAACCATGGTTACGCCTTTGGATAAGGCAATTGAAAAGTACATTGATGGTCTCCCTGACTCGGTTCAAGACACTGTTACTGGTAGCAACCCTACCACAGTTAGGCAGGCCATTGAGCTATCCGCTACCCTGACTGAATCTCAGATCAGGAAGGGTAAACTTTTCCAAAAAGGCGACAAGAAACCAACCAATGAAACAAAACCAAAGGATAAGCAGACTGAATCCTCCAAGAAGTTAAAGAAGCGTAAGGCTTCTCAGAACTTCGCCGTGGTTGCTCAAAACAATCAAGTTGTCCCTAACTAACCAGCTCAACCCCCTGCTAAGAAGCCATTCAACGGAACTACACCTTTATGCAACCAATGTAACCTTCATCATCATGCTAATCTGCAATGCCGCAAATGCCTAAATTGTGGACTTGCTGGTCATACAGCTAGGGTTTGCCGAGCTGCAGCTACACAAAATCAAGTTGACAACAACCCTGCTCAAGCTCGTTTTCCACCAGGTTCATGCTACAACTGTGGCGAGATGGGCCATTTCAAAAACAATTGCCCAAAGCTTGCTAATGCAAATCCAGCACGTGGATGAGCATTCGACTAACTGGGAGACGATGCTCTTTAGAAACAATCGAACTTTATGTATTATTTTTCATTATCCAAGACTATGTAACAACTATTTTGGTTTTTCAATAAATCTTTATTCGCATTACGATGTACAAAAACAATTGTGATTACATGTATGAACGACATACCCCTACAATGCCGACACCAATGAACCGTTTTCCTTGCAAAACAAACTACTTTCGTAGTTCTTCCATTTTTATGATCGCTTGTGATCTCCAACAAAGATCCTAAGTACTCGTTTCTTCTACGAAACGAAATGCAAGGTACAAGTTACAACTCTGGACGAATACCCAAAGTACCACTTTAAATCCTTAATTGGATACCCAAGTGTACTTCCGTAAACCCTTAATTGGTCTTACGCAATATACATATCATATCATCCTGAGTTCACGATATTTTACACAACATATGATTTCAAAAGATTATGCATGTTTTCAAAAACCTCATACATGTTTTCAAAATCATCTCACATGGTTTTAAAACATTTTATAAAAATGTTTACCTAATATACTTAGTACATGATTTCAAAAAAACATTACAAAAGGTTTTCAAAAACATAATTTTAACGATTCCAAACATAGCTTTCAAAAATAATCTGCTCGTATGTTGTCTTAGCATACGTGGTACACGATTTTCAAGAACACCCTACTTCGTATGCTGACTTAGCATGCTTAGCACAATGATTTCATGGACCCATTTGCTTCATGTGTTGACTTAGCATATCTAGCACCTTGATTTCGGAAACACTATACTTCGTATGTGGTCTTAGCATACCTAGTACAAGATTCCTAAACTTTTCCCACTATACGAATTCCAAATCCTTATAGGATCTTCTTCATAGTTAGATCCTTGTGGATGTTTAAAGCGCAAAATCAAAGTCCTTAATTGGATTCTTTGTGTGCTTTAATGCGAATGTTATGATCCATTGAGAATGAAACCGAATCCTTATAAGATCATCCTATCTTTATAGATAGATTCTTGAGGATATTTGAAGTACTAGTTGAAGTCCATTGATTGGATTCCCGGTGTACTTTAAACACATGTGTACAAATCGACGACAAGTTAATAACAAGCTGACAACGAACTTATAACCAAGTGGACAATTGTGTGACTATTATGTGCTTACATGTTTATGTGTTGACCCAATCAAAGAAACTCCATGGTAATCAATTAAAAATTATCACAAGGTTGTTCGACTGATTCTATCCCCTACACATTATAAAATGAATTGTGCGGACTGTGCAAGGAATTATGTAATCATGGATGCATACTTAATTATGGAATTCAGTGCACAGAAACCACAACAAGTTTTGTCGTGTGTCAACTTAAACAAGAAACAAAAGTTAACTATATTCATTTATGTTTCTGATGAAGTACCCACTGAGGAAAAATGAACTAGCTATTCATTTTTCGCTTCTGAAAGAGATATCCACTGGGAAATGAATAATATATTCGTGAACCGTGTTCATTTTCGTTTCTGATGAAGTAACCACTGAGGAAAATGAACTATCCGTTCATTTTCGCTTCTGAAGAAATATCCACTGAGGAAAATGAATAAATTCATTCCGTTTCTGGTGAAGTATACTGAGGAAAATGAATTGATTATTCATTTTCGCTTCTAAAGAAATATCCACTGAGGGAATGAATAATCCTGCATTAGTTTTGTCATTTTCGTTTCTGATGAAGTATCCACTGAGGAACATGAACTATCCGTTCATTTTCGCTTCTGAAGAAATATCCACTGAGGAAAATGAATAGATTCATTCCGCTTCTAATGAAGTATCCACTGAGGAAAATGAATTATCTATTCATTTTCACTTCTAAAGAAATATCCACTGGGGAATGAATAATCATGTGTCGATTCCTTCATTTCCACTTTCGACGAAGTATCCACTGAGGAAAATGAATCATCCATTCATTTTCACTTCTGAAGAAATATCCATCGGGGAAATGAATACTCTTTACAATAATCTTTCATTTCCACTTCTGATGAAGTATCCACTGAGGAAAATGAATTATCCATTCATTTTCGCTTCTGAAGAAATATCCATCGGAGAAATGAATAACTTATTCAACAATCCTTCATTTCTACTTCTGACGAAGTATTCACCGAGGAAAATGAATGATCCATTCATTTTCACTTATGAAGAAATAACCATTGAGAAATTAACAGCTTATACATTCCTTCATTTCCGTTTCTGATAAAAGTATCCATTGGAGAAAATGAATTACCCATTCATTTATGCTTTTAAAGAAATATCCATTGGAAATGAAAAACCTATTCATCTTTCATTTCCACATCTGACGAAGAATCCATTGGAGAAAATGAATCATCCATTTATTTTCGCTTCTGAAGAATATCCACTGGAGAAATGAAATACAAATCCTTACAAGATCTTTCTGTTTAATAGTTAGATTCTTAAAGGATACTCACAGAACCATTGGTTAATTTGGTCTTATCATTTAATCAAATCTCTCATTCCCACTTCCTGCTTTAGCCAAGGGAGTATCCTTTAGGGGATGAACATCATAGGTATAACAACCCATTCCCACTTCCTATATTATCTGAGGGAGCATCCACTAGGGGAATGACAAAGTTATGCCTTCCATGGAGATCTTTGATGGGTTACTCTATGCAAATAGACAAAGACTCTAGATTTCGCGCAAGACAATTGTTTAACACAATTATTCAGACAGATTCCTACGAATAAATTTCGGGACGAAATTTCCTAAAGTAGGGGAGACTGTGACATTTGTGCCATTAAGACCATCGTACAAATACGAATCCAATGAAATCTTGTGTTTCATTCTTGGGATTTGTACAAATACTTGTGGCAATTGCACATATCAATTCTAGTTCGATTTCAAGCTTTAAATCGCTTTCTGGAAAGTTATACGCAAACTGATGCGTAAACGTAATCAGTTTAACATGACAAACACTTCGGAACAGTGACATAGGCTTAAAATACCTTAAATAACCTTTACATAACTTAGAAATAAGTTTTGGAGGGTTTGGTGTGCCAAAAACAAGCTTATTTGATCGCAGGGACTATTTGCGACAAACTATGAAACTATGCCGATTCGCATAGTAACAAACATTCTGGAACATGATCATAAGCTAAACATACTTTAAACATCCTTTACATAGCTTAGAAATAGGCTTTGAGGGGTTCGGTATGCGAAAATGTGCTTATTTGATCAATAGGGACTAAAAGCGTCAAAAAGTGCATAAGTTTGCATTTACGCGCATATCTTACCTTCTGAACATATCCGGACATCCAAAATTTTGTAATCATTAAAATATTTTATTTTAGTGATTGGAATGCAAAAATACCGTTCGTCGAGTAATTTGGATCAATTTCACGTCCGTTCGAGTTTTCGTCGTAATTAACCGAATAACGTGACCGTACGGCCAAACGAACCGACATCTGAGATTTTTTCAAGCATATTTATGTTCCCTATGCTTTTACATCATTGTAGAGCCTTGAAATGGGGTTAACGGGGCTTAAATGCATCAAAAATAAGGTTTTGGGCTTGCAGGGGCCAAAATTGTCAATTGCTAAAACATACCTCACGGGCCGCGTAAGCCAAGGTAAAAGCTTATGCGGGGCGCGATAGACTAACCTGGTAGAAACAATAAATCTGGTTAAAACAGCCTGTTCTCGTGGTTTTAATCCTAGTTTTAGCATACCTTGGTCTTATTTTTGAGCTCCCCTAGTATTTAAAACTATGGGCAACATGTGTATGGCCAAGATCAAGCTTTGATTCTCTCAAAAACACATGTAATCATCCTAGTGATTCAAGTTTTCCTATAAATACCTACCAAGTTTGTGTTGGACTCTGTATGCCCAAGACACATTTTAAATTGATGTGGCTAGTACGTTATGATCCAAGTCGGGTCATACCCAATAACAAGCTAGACAAACACCTATAATATTTATTTTTGATATGATCAATCAAATAAATATTAACACTTATAATATTTAGAAATTGGTTTTCTAAATAATTGCACTTGAGAAACTAATAAATTATATGGATAATTTATTTTGAGAAAATATTTTGTTTTGTTATTTAATGGGTTAAATAACACTCAAAAGGTTGCAAAAATATTTTATAAAAGGTTATATTATATTTTATAAAAGTTATAAATTAAAACCAAGACTTAAAAAATGCAAAAAGGAAAAATCCTCATTGGTTGAATGTGGTGGCAAAGGGGACGGCTTAGGGGGAGCTTCCCAAGGTGTTTTCACCACTAATATTTCATGCAATCTTTTTAGAAAAAATTGATATATGATTTGCTTGTTTTTAGAACAATCATCTTATCTTTTTTTATATACTTTTCTCAAAAATTCTAGTGCAAAGAACTCTCAAAATTCTCTTGAGAATATTCGGCCAAGGGTGGTTTTTAAGAGAGTTCACAAGTGAAAATCCTAGAAATCTTAAGGTGTTCGTTGGAAGCTTGGGGTATACTAGCTTGAGGCTTTCTTGTTTGGAAGCTACCATCCAAGAATCATCATCATCTTCCATCTCCTTGCTCTTTGAAAGGTTGTTTCTTAAAACACCCTATGGTTGTGATTTTGATAGCATGCATGTCATATATGGATCCGGTTATTTGGTTTTGCATTTAAAATGGTTTTAAATCTTGTAAAGTAACATGTTTTAAATATATATTCCGCTGCGTTTTAATTTTATTTGGATAAAATTACTTTGATAAACATGTGAAACCCCCAATAATGGCATCTAGAGCCGCTTATATGAGTGCATGCTTCATCGGATTTAAAATTTTCGGGTTTTCGGGTTTGGAGAAACCCTATGGCCGAAATTTTATCCATGGTTTTCCTTTGTTTTTTCAAGATTTATTTCCTACATGCATAAAGGAATCTTGAAAAAATTATGTCATGTGGATGATTTGTTTTGTTTGGACAAAAACCCACATTTTTCGGTTTTTTCATTCTTGACCGAAAATGTAGGTTGTAAAAGGAAACCATTTTTGCTCTTGAATTTTATATATATTTGGATATATATTTTTTTGGTGTACATAACCTAGCCATGACCTTGTGTGAATATATTTGTGTTTGTGATTTTATTTAATTATTCAATGGGTTGTAATAATTTTTATTTTTGTCTTCCATTTGTAAAAATATGTAATTTATTTATTTTCATTTGGTATGTAAATAAATAGATTAGGTGCTTTTTATTTTACTAGAAAAATGTATTAGGATACCTTTTGTAAAAGAAGATGCACACAAAAATGCGGTTTTGGTTTTTGCCAATTTCGGGCATAAAGGACTTCATAGTTCTTAACGGGATTTTAGCCCGATAACCAAAACACATTTTTGAAGTCCAAAGGAGTTTGGAGCTGAATATAAAAGACATTTGGAAGCTCAAAAATGTGAAGAAATCACAACACAAGATGAAGACTTGAAGCATTTGGATGCGGGATCAAGTGGGAGTTCAACGACACATTATTTGTGTCTATATTCACCCTTTAGGAAGGACCTTTTGACACACTTGTTTCGGCTAACAAGTGTGGTCAAAATAGTTAGCTATGGTTATGCACCTTTTTGATATATGTGTTGTGCTTGTATGGTTATTTTATTTATGGTTGTTTGGATGATATTTGGATATGCATGCTTAACAACTAATAATCCGTAACAAGCTTAAAATTGGTTCTTAACAAAATCATTAAAATGGTTAATAATAGGTTTTATTAAAAGTTAATGATTTTATAATAAAATGGGTTTTATTAAAAGAACCTTGAAAAATGGTTTTCTCTAAAGTACCATTGATTTGAATGCATGCAAATATATGGTACATAAAATTTTTCTAAACTAGAATTTTGAAAAATAAAAATCCCTTTTATAAAACAAGTCAAACACCATCCTTTTATACAACACTCGAATCACTTGGGAACTCCTTGTGGGATAAAGGTCACCTAACCACATTTGAGGGAACTTGTATATTTGAGGTGGGGTTACCATGTTCGTGGGATAAAGGTCACCTAACCACTTATATATGTAAACTCACATGTGTGTATAAGTTGGTGTTATGGGTCATTTTCTAAGCATATATATCCTGACTAATATTCTGCTTTTGATTGTTTACTTGTGATCAGGATACCGGATCAGGATATTGGTAACATCCTGGTGCGATATCCTGGTATTAACTGAATTAACCACGTGCAGGTTAGAAGTTGTGGGTCACTAACGGTCAAGTGGACCTCTTCTCCTTAAGACTCGGGCAAACCAGTTATAGGAGAGACGTTGAACCCGAAAGACCAGGTCTACAATGTTCGTATAAGGAATATCCGCCGAATCTCGGTTTAATAGGGTAGTTTGTTATTTTTCTTTTACTATAAATAGATGGATCGGATCATATTAAGGCACACAATTTCACTTACACTCTTTCTCTCTCGCTACTAGCAATCACTACACACAAACACTTGTACTCGAATTACCTTGTAACACCTAGTTGATCCGCATCACATCCTGCATTGTATCCTGATATTTGAAGTAATAGAAGAACAAGGCAGCTGCGATTGTCAGCTTCCGAGGTATTGTGCCGGCGATCTAGATTGATCAAGGGCTTTCCTCGTATATCTCTTGTCACCCTTTACATTTTTGCTCATTGTTTGATCACAGATACAGCTCTATATCCTGAGCTGTATCCCGAAAACTGTTTTTACAAACAACTTAATCAACATATTTTTGACACATATTTCTAGCACACTACCTCACTTAACTAATTTGATCACTAAATTGCTTCGGTAATTTTTGACCAAAACAATTTGGCGCCCACCGTGGGGCAAGTGGTGCTATTTCTACTAAAAGCTTTTGTAAAATCGTTACTTGGTTCTCTATTCTCAAAACTTTTTACCACACTATTTTCAATGGCCTCAAGATCAAACATGAGCCCTTCCACCGTGTCTGCTACAACCTCTGCAACAATTGGTTCGGTGCTTCCACCACCTCCTCCGAGAATGCAAGCCTCTTCGCAAGGAACCGAAAGTCATGTGGCTCGGGATATTATCCCTGCTCGCAATGTCCAGGGATCCAGTCCTGTTTTAGCTTCTAACGAAGAGATTTTAAATTTGTTTGGCAGTGTGCAAGAACAAATGAGGCAGCAGGAGGAGACCAACCAGATGCTGTTGAGAGAGATACAACTCTTGAAGTCTGGCCCGAGTCAGCCTGCCGAAGATACTGTCATTCCCTTGCAACCTAGGGCTTTGAACTTCAGTTCTGCAGTCTATACTGAGGATAACTGGGGGAATATTGTTCCTGCCCGTTCCCAGAATCATACTCCTGAGATACCTTCTTCAGTAAGAGTATCAACTGTAAGGAGCTCAGGATATGCTTCAGGATATGGCCAGAACCCCCAAGTTGGTAATGTATCTAACAATAACAATACTCTTGCTACTAATGGTGTTGGATCTTTGCAGGATGCAGGTATGACGTCATCATTTTCCAGGGAGCTTCAAAAACTGAAGGACATGATATCCAGTGTACCTGGGGTAGTTCAGCCAATTCCTGAAGTATCCCAGGATAGCCATAGGATATCCCGGTTTGCATATCCTATTTGTGATGCTGAAATCCCAAAAAGATTTCAAACCCCCAACATGAAGCTCTATGACGGAACTACTGATCCTGAGGAGCATATTGCCCAGTATAGGGAAAGAATGGAGATTAACCCTATCCCTCCGGAGCTCAAGGAAGCATACCTATGCAAGGGTTTTGGTTCCACCTTAACAGGATCAGCCTTGAAATGGCTGTTAAACGTTCCTCCTCACTCGATTACTTCTTTTGCTCATTTAATTAATTTATTTAACAGTCAATTTTCTTGCAGTCGGAGTTTTGAGAAATTAACCAGCGACCTTTACAGGATAACTCAAGGGCCTCAGGAATCCTTGAGGGATTATGTGAACAAGTTTAGTTGGGAATCCTTGGATATCCCACATCTTGATGTTGCAACGGCCGTGCAAGCGTTCAAGATGGGATTGCAGAAAGATTCTCAATTTTACCAAGATCTTGTAATGAATCCCTGTAGGAATCTGGACGAAGCTCGTAACAGGGCCTTGAGATACATTCGCCTGGAGGATGATAGAAAGATGCAAGAAAGGATGAATTTGTCCACAACTCATGAGTCAACCAATAGGAAATCAGAATCCTCGTATAAACCATACCGTTCTAACCATATGGCAGAAACGATGGCAAAAAAGTGAATGTTGTTGAAGACGAGGATCCTAAGGAGTATCCTAAGTTGTCTGAATATTGTTTTTCTGTTAACATACCTGAACTGATGTATGCTATGTAGGGTTTAGGAGACAAAGCAAGGTGGCCCCGAAAGAATCAACAAAAGGTTGATTGGAAGGACAAGTCCAAGTGGTGTGCCTTCCATGAGGATTTTGGGCATGTTACTGAAGAATGTATCGCTTTAAGAAAGGAAATAAGCTATCTCTTGAGTAAGGGATATCTGAAGGACCTCTTGGGAAGAAAGAAGAATAAAGGTCAGGATCCCGAGAAGGATCCTGAACGGGCAGCGTCACCTCCTGCGGATGCAAAAATAATTAACTTTATTTCAGGAGGATCCGACATATGCGGCACATCATATTCTGCGGCAAAAAGGCACGCGAAGGAAGCTAAAGCAGAGAGGGGAGATAAGCCGACAAGGATGTCGACCCTCACAACTGACAAAGTCATCACATTCGATAATGATGACAGGGATACTGTCCAAGATCCCCATCATGATACCTTAGTGATAACGTTATATGTTGCTAACCATTTTGTACGCAGGATATTAGTGGATAATGGCAGGTCTGTCAACATAATTCAGCTGGAAACATTGAAGAGGATGAATGTATCTCCGATGGACATTACTTCGAAGTCTACTGTGCTCGTTGGTTTCAGTGGAGAAGCTAGGAATACCGTAGGGGAGATAAAGTTGCCTGTGTATATTCAAGGGGTCAACTTAATGTAGCGCTTTTATGTCATGGACTCCTTATCATGCTATAATATTATACTAGGTAGGCCTTGGATCCATGATATGAAAGCCGTTCCGTCAACCTACCATCAATGCATCAAGATCCCTACTCCTTGGGGAGTTGTCAAGGTGGATAGTGATCAACAGGAAGCAAACGAGTGCTATTCTTCTTCGATGAAATCCTCAACAAAGCCAAGTGCAGCATAGCAATTAAAGATTCGAGGCCAGGATATCATGGAGGCTTCAGAACAGGATGTAAAGAAAGTAATCCTGGATCAGAATAATCCGGATATCTCGGTGCTCGTGGGAACCAATATCCCTCAGGATATTGAAGATCAATTGACTAATTTTTTGAAATACAGGATGTCAACATTCGCATGGAAACACGAGGATATGACAGGTATTTCCAAGGATATTATAACACATAAGCTCGGTGTTGACAGGTCATTCAAGCCTGTCCAACAAAAGAGAAGGAAGTTTACTCCGGAGCGAAATGTGATCATCCAAGAGGAAGTTGAAAGACTACTAAGGAGCAAGATGATTAGAGAAGTGAAGTTTCCTAAATGGCTTGCGAATGTAGTTGTGGTGCAAAAGAAAAATGGGAAATGGATAGTTTGTGTAGATTACACAGACTTAAACAAAGCTTGTCCCAAAGACCCATTTCCTCTTCCTCATATTGACTCAATGGTGGATGCTACGGCCGGCCACAAAATGTTAACCTTCATGGATGCATCCTCAGGATTTCAGCAGATCCAAATGGAACCTTCAGACCAGGAGGATACTGCCTTCATAACACCGACAGGTATTTATTGTTACACTGCTATGCCCTTTGGTTTGAAAAACGCAGGTGCAACATACCAAAGATTGGTAAACATGATGTTCAAAGACAAGCTGGGGGACACTATGGAGGTGTACATCGATGACATGGTAGTAAAATCTAAAAAGGCTGAAGATCACCTCCAGGATATTAAGGGAGCATTCGATATCCTGGATCAGTATAACATGAAATTGAATCCTGCTAAGTGCCATTTTGGAGTGAGGGCATGAAAGTTTCTAGGATATATGGTGACTAAAAGAGGAATAGAGGCAAGCCCGAAGCAGATTAAAGCTATGTTGGATATCAAATCACCTTCAAATATGAAGGATGTTCAACGGTTAACAGGGCGAGTAACAACATTGAACAGATTTATCTCAAGATCCTCCGAGAAATGCAAGGAATTTTATGATATCCTGAAGAAAAACAAGAAGTTCGAATGGAAAGAGAAGCATGAAGCAGCCCTGCAAGATTTGAAGCAGTATCTCTCAACTTCACCTCTATTGATGAAGCCTGAAATTGGTGAACCACTGTCCCTATACCTCGCAATATCAGGGAATGATGTAAGTGTCGTTCTTATAAAGGACCATGAAGGTCAGCAATATCCTGTCTATTATGTTAGTAAAAGTTTATTAGATGCTGAAACTAGATATTCTCATCTAGAAAAATTGATATTAGCCCTAGTTATGGCATCAACAAAACATAGACATTATTTTGAGACACATAGGATTCATGTTAAAACTAATTATCATGTTAAGAATGTGCTTAGGAAACCCGAGATGTCGGGTAGGATGGCTAAGTGGTCAGTAAAATTAAGTGCCTATGATTTAGTTTATGAGCCTAGAAATGCCATAAAGTCTCAGGCTTTAGCTGACTTTGTGGCTGATTTCAGTAGTGACATTCAAAATGAAGTATACTTGGAAGTACATCAGCTAGGAGAAAACTTAGAATCCTAGACATTATATATTGATGGTGCATCTAATGTAAGAGGTGTAGGTTTAGGTATACTACTAAAATCGCCACAGGGGGACATATTACCCCAGGCTGTTAGGTGTGAATTCCCTGCTACTAATAATGAAGCAAGTATATGTCGATTCCTTGTTAATTACTAATCATTTTAAGGGAACATATGCAGTTAAAGGCGAGAAATTAATCGAGTATCTCGAAATTCTCAAAAAAAATTAGCAGGATATTTCGATATTTTCACACTTGAACAGGTACCAAGAGAGGATAATGCTGAAGCTGATGCCTTGGCGAATCTAGGATCATCAGTCAGGATACCGGAAGGAACCCGAATACCAATGTTACATATCTTATATCCTGCGACGAATCCTCAGGATAAGGAAGTACTAAGTATTCAGGATCCTGATGAGTATCATGAGAAGGATTCCAAGTCCTGGATGGTTCCAATTATAAGATATCTCAAGGAAGGACACATCCCAAAGGATGAGAATCCTAAGGCCTTTAGAATGAAGGTATCACTATTCACTATTATAAATAATGTCTTGTATAAGAAATCTCTTGCAGGACCATATCTGAGGTGCTTAGAGGATCCCGAAACTAAGGAAGTGCTTCAGGATATACACGAAGGGGATTGTGGTAACCATACTGGGGGCAGGTCATTGTTTTCAAAAGTATTAAGAATAGGATATTATTGGCCGACGATGAGGAAAGATTCTGCAGAATATGCTCGAAGATGTGATGCATGTCAAAGACACGGTAACATATTACATCAGCCGGCCGAACCACTTTATCCTATAGCTTCCCCTTGGCCATTCATGAAATGGGGGATGGACATAGTAGGGAAATTACCAAAAGCTCCAGGAGGAAAAGTCTTTATGCTGGCAATGACTGGTTACTTCTCTAAGTGGGTTGAAGCTGAAGCATTTGTTCAAGTTAGAGACCAAGAAGTAGTATTGTTGGATCTGAGTTTGGTTTTGATTGTATTTTACGTTTGAAATTAAGATGGAAATGAATGAGTTGTGCAGCGGAATTAAGATGGAAACAAACTTTGCATACAATCAAACGAGAGTATTGCTTTAATCAAAACACTTTTCACTATGAACCGAAAGATTGAATTTAGTTTCAACAACGAATACAAAGTAATGCTTGATACAAAATCCCCCTCAGCCAGAGCTCAGTGTTTGTTCGTGCAGAGAAGACGGTTGATGCAAAGAGCTAATAGAACAGTACAGAGCACTGTTCAATTTATAGGCACTAGCAAACCACTGAGCATCTAAGCTAACGTCACCATGAAAGTGACATCTAACCTCCTAACAAACTCTAACCTCTGATCTATACAAACACTGCTATACTAACTACTGCTTATTACATTACATATCATAAAGACAGAGTAAACAACTGATGCATCCTTCCACTGCTGCGAACCCAGCAGTACTTGTTCGGATCAGCAGTGCTTGAAACAAGGCAGTAGATTGATCAGCAGAGCTTTAGTCTTTCATCAGGTCTTTACTTGATCAGCAATTTGTAGATCAGCAGATTGCACGATCAGTAGATAGGAGGTCAGCAGATGTTGAATTCACTTTCAAGGGGAGAGACTTGTATGTAACATCTGCTTATTCTGGATCCACTGCTCTGATCCAGTTTTGGCTTTAATTATCTGTTCCTCTGGTAGGGTTCAATCCCAACAATCTCCCCCTGGAACAGATAATGCCAAAACTCTTCATTATTGTGGAATTTTTATTGCCTCATCAGCAGTTCCCTTATCTGACCTTTAAATTGTAGTTCAAAGTCTAGGGCATCTGTGTCATCATCATCCCTGCTATGTGGAAGATCAAGGAGATCCTGCAAATCTTCAAGACTCAGGCCAAGAGCTTGTTCCCTTGATATTTTCTTCACTTCTCCACCAGACCTGAGCAAAGTCAATACGTAGGTCTGTTTGTCAGTTTCCCACTTTTGTATTTTTTTAGTCTGGTGGGTTTCTTGGGAGATGTTTATTTGCAGAGGTGTTTGGTGAGGCTGGCCTATTCATGACTGACTGAGCAGTACTTGCAGATTGTTCCAATTCAAGATCTTCTTTTATCATTAATTTAATGCCTTCTTTTACAACAGCATTTCCAGCTTTTAGATCTTGAATTGTTTCACCACCTGACTGGTTTTGACTCCTTCTTTTGTAGATGGCAGCACCAGCTGGAGCAATGGTTCTTTTGATTTGCAGCTTTGGTGGTCTTTTTGACACCTCTGCTTTGGAGTAGTCAGGCTTTTGTGGAACTGTTGAATCTTTCTTTCTAAGTTCCTCTAACCTTTTGTAGGTAGCCCTGACCCTATCTTCTCCCCACTTTGTCACTGAATTCTTTGACCCATAATCAGCTGCTATCAGCTCCTCTTTCATTCTCTTCAACTCCAATGCTTCAAACTGTTTGAACTTTTCAGGAGGAGTCTGCTTGACCTTATTTTTTATCATTTCTTGAATCCTGGCTGCCTCTTTTTCAAGCTCAGGAATGGTCCAGTTTTTGTACATGTGTTTCTCCCCCTTGTATTTCTTGTAGGTCATGATGTTCTCAATGTAGTCTTTTCTCAAGGACTCGTCTACCCTTTCTGAGATTTGCTGACATACGTTTTTGGCAAATTGCTCCATAGTTCTGACTTGAGTGAGTAGAAACTGATAGTTTTGCTGAAATTCCCTATTAGATTTCCCTTGTTTATTTTTATTGCGATATCCTCTGCTTGCTTGGCCTTGAGTTTCAAATATTCTTCAATATTGTTAGGCCTAGGATATCCTTCAACTGATGGCAAACTTCTTTTAGCTGGGTCATCCTCATAGTAAAAGGATTTGATTTCTTCCCTGACTGCAATGAGTTCCAGAGGCAATGAGACACCAGCAAGAGGTAATGGCTTTAGAGTTTGAGCTAAAGAGAGAGGCATGGGTTTTGGAATGGTGACAAGTGACAGGGATTTTGAAGATGTTGGTGGTGGTGAATAGTCATCATCTTTGAAGATTAGCCTTCTCCTTTTTGTTTGAGGAGGGACTGATGATGTTTTGGGTGGAACAGTGGTGGTAGATTGAGTGGCAGTGGTTTGTGATTGACTAACAGCTGTTGAAACAACTGGTGTTTCAACCACTGTTGTCATTACAGCAGATGTTGTAACATCTGTTGTCTTCTGCTTTTTGGCAGGAGAAAGTGGTGATGAAGTTGTTTTTGGTGGTGATTATGGAGGTGGTAAGGCAGTGGTTGTGGTGTGTGTTGAAGTAATAACAGATGTTGAAACCTCTGAAGTACCAGCAGTAGTTGATACAGAAGGAGTTACAACAACTGTTTGGGTGGAGGTTTGATGCTGATGGCTTTTGGATGGTGGTTTTGGAATATGCTTTGGAATTCTGGATGGGATGGACTTAGGTTTCCTTTTTGTCTTAGGATTTTTAGTATCCTTTGACCCAGAACAACCCTGCGCATACAGCTCCATGAAAGCTCTTTTCTCCTCATTCCACCTTGAAATATCCTTTGCCATTCTATCCCTTTTTACACTTGCTACTCCTTCATCAAGTGCTTCTTGAGTAGCATCAACCTTTTTACTACCATCTGGCACAGGAATTTTTCTGGTCATAGCATCCTTTTCAGGTTCAATGTAAAGACCATCATCTATTCCCTTCTTCTTCCACTCCTGAATTTTCTCCCCTTTTTTGGCATTATCTTCTGGAAGTTGATCAATGAAAAGTACTGTTGGAGGAGCTGTGCCAGTGGTTTTCAATAAATGGGCCTTGATTGCCTTAATATCTGCTTGAGTGTTCTTGTACCTAGACTCCATTATGTTTCTCGGCTTTTTGACATGTAGTTCATGTTGCTAATCAGCCATTTCTTTTTTTTGTTGGAGAAAAGGTTGAAAGAGGTTCTAGAGCTCATTTGTAGCAGATGCTTGTGGTGGAGCAGGTGCTTGAGGTGGAACAACAGTGGATTGCATCTTTTGTATTTTCAACACCTGTTGTAGCATATTTTTAATATCTGCAACAGATGTATCCAATTTTTCAACTTGTTCCGTCAAATCCTGATATTTTAAATCATCACCCAATTTAATGGGATCATCTGATTTCCCACTAATAGTGGTTTTATCAGTGGTTGAGGTAGGGAGTGTACTCCAAACACTAACCACTAATGCCCCTTTTTCTTGGTACTGGGGTCTTCGTCCTTCAACACTTGACAACCTTTTGATGTTGCCAGTGGGAAAAATAAATCCATTGGTGGTTGGCAGAGGTGCTATGTAAGGAATTGCCTCCAAGGAAGTCTTATTGATGTAACCACTGTCCAACTGTAGACCAGTGGGTTCAACAGTTGTAGTGGCTGCTTCACTTGGATTACCACCAAGAGTTACTTGTAACTCAAGAGGTGTAACCTCCCCAGGTTGTGTTGGTGGGTTAGCAAAGATTGATACATCAGACCCAGTCATTTGTTGAGGTATGTTCTCATTGATAGGTGATTGAGAAGGACTGGTTAGTGCCTGGTTCAAATCAATTGCATCCAACAGCAGTTTAGTTGGTGAGGGAATTGTGGATGTGAGTTTTGGTGTAGAAACAGGATTTGCCCCAGGCATTGAGCTGTGGATGATGGAACCAAGTGATTCCAGAGCATCATCATGTGGTGGCCCTATGTGTACAACCTGTTCTTTTTGTGAAGAAGCAGGAGGAGTTTCGGTTATGGGTTGAGATATTTGTACCAACTGCTGTGAGGAAGTAGCAGCAGTTGTTTCTTGTGACATTTGTGTTGTCACAGGCAGTAGCTCTGGTATCTCATCCTCCAGAGTTGCCTTTTTGATGGGTTTGGGGGGTTTTTGAGTTTTTCTTTTTGTTAGCTTTTTGGTGATTTTAGGTGTGGGTTTCAAAGCAGTTGTTGTGCTACTTTGATCACCTTGAGCAGTGGGCTCAACAGCAGATACCTGAGGAGCAGTTGTAACTACTAAAGTCTGCTCAGGCACCTCTGCTTGTGTTTTGCAAGGTGTTAACATTCTTGTAAAAGTTTCAGCAGTTAAACTGTTCATTTGAAGATAATCACCTGTCACACCCCGACCGCGTATAACATGCAACCGCGGCGGAAACGTCGGGGAGTGTTGTAACAGAATTAATTGTTTCATAACCATGGCATTCAAAGTTGTATTTTATTTATAAACATAAGAGTTACATTGTCTTAAACAGGAAATAGAGAGTTCAGAACATAATTAAACTAAGTCTATCTTCATTTTATGTCTCTAAGGCACAGGTCCGCCCTAGTGTCACGATCATCATCCTACGGAAAAGCTCCTGAAAACACATGTGAAAATAGGTACGTCAGCATAAAAATGCCTGTGAGATACATAGGTTTTGTGAAAATAGGATTCATGACTTATAAGTTTAGGAAAAATTGTTTAATAACAGTCAGTCATGAACCTTGTAAGTTGTTTTATTTTGTAAATCATTAAAAAGCAATGATATGTATAAGTAAGAGAATAATGTATGGTTAAATGAATAACCAAGTAAAAAATGAGTTTGTATAAGATAAGTTGTTTTGTAAATCAATGTCTTGTGAAAATAAGTTGTTTATGTAAAATGTAATATGTCAAATATTGAAATGATTTAAGTAACGCTACGACATGGAATGTTATACAAACACTTGTATATAGGAAGTACCAGCGGCGTATCCACCATGCTTGTATCATATTACACTCGCCTCGTTACTCAAATCATTTACCCAAACCAACCATCAATGTAAATTGTTCATGTATAAATGAATTGTCATGTGTTAATGTGTAAACCATATTGAAATGTCTATGTCCAATGTAATCCACTAAATGTGTATATCAATGTCAAAATGTTTATGTTTAATGTAGATCATGTAATGTGTACCCAAGAATATCATGTATGGTAAGTGAAATATATCAACTAAACCATATGTAAAATGCACAAAAACAAGGTATTGAAGTAAAACATGGTTTAAATCAAAGTTATGTTTTGTGGAATAAATGCAAGCTATACTGATACAAACATTTATGCGGTATTGTGAAAATGCATACATCCAAGCCTTGAGACTGTGGCGATAAACCCTTAAACAAATTAAAGGTTTATCTAAGTTATGTATATCGAATTCGGTCATTCCTTCCAATCCAAACAAACCCAGGATTTCAGGAACGGGAGTTGTCAATTCCTATGGTACCACTACCTACTAACGAACGGCGTAGCTAATGTTAATGAATGTGTTGTTCCATTGTAAACAACCCAAATGCCATAACAAAATGTAAGCATGTGATGAAAACAACTGTACTAAGTACGCACACAATGGGCATACATAGCATGAAATGTAATGTAATGTAAAACAATGTACTAAGTACGCACACAATGGGCATACATAGCATGAAATGTAATGTAAAGCAATGTACTAAGTACGCACACAATGGGCATACATAGCATGAAATGTAATGTAAAACATGTACTATAATGTACTAACGAACATAGCAGGTATATGATGTGAAAACAGGAAAGCACGAAAGTAACAAGTAGGAACATGTGTTTCACCCCAAAAAAGTTTGGAAAACAGTAAAAGAGGGGTCTATGTACTCACTTGAGATTGCTCAGAAGTCCTAAGATAACCACCAAGCAATGCTAGAGATCTCGGAATCAAACGGCACCTAATATAGGTAACTATGTTAATAAACCGGACCTAGATCGGAAGATCGGATAGAATGAGGGTTCGTAAACCAAACAAGTATGGAGACTCGTGTAATATGGTTTAACAAAGCCCACATACTAAAACGAAACTTAACCTAAGTGTTTGTGACCCATTACGACCCGTTTAGGTAGCTTATGCTACTTTAACGTGCCGTTCGCGTGAAACGCGTTCGGAACGCCTAACTAGTCCTATGACAAGTAAAATATGCCTTAACATATCTAATATGGTTGTCAAATCAGTTTAGATGTCAAAAGTTATGTTACATATGTTTAAAACGAATTTCGGCATCAAAGGGGTATTTTGGTAATTTACCTAAGGCATATAAACTACCTATCATACAACTACTTAAACGAAGCGACCATAAGGTATAACCTCGGAAGGTTATTCCCTATATACTGTGGTCACCTAATGTGTTTGGTCGGATCCTAATTGTAGGACCGTGTTTCGTGACCGAAACCGTGATTCGTGTGAGATCGGTTCAAGACGGGAGAGATTAGAGATAAACAAACAACTTCTTTGTATTAATCCGGTAGTATAACATTACAAATCGGCCCGATTACAAGATAACCGAACTAATACCAAAGGAGTACACATCCGGGGAGAGACCAAGTGGTGATCTCTCCCGGTGAGGTCTCAAACCTCCTAAAATCTCCAAGTGTTGCAAATGGCAAGGGTTTTCTATTTATAGTCACACCCCTTGTCTTGCAAACACACACGGTCAACCGAATAACCCTCTCGTTTGACCACTTCAAACGAGCGGGTCTATACACGTTCGATAGACCGTTTCACTAACTATTACAAATTCAGCGTAAAATAATAACTAATCTATTCGACAAGCATCGGACACAAAATCTGCATCAACAAATTCCCCCTTGTCCGTTGCTGTCGAATGCTGAAAATGCAACTGCAATCGATCTTCAGTCAAGTATTCATCTTCTCTGTGTTAACAAATTCCCCCTTGACCGATGATCCAGGTAAGTAGTATCTTGACGCTCCTTGTAAAATATTTCCCCCTTAAAGTACGCGTATCCGTGTTGGGTGTTGTGCAATTTCCTCAATTGACCGATCTTCCGCTGATCTTCCAATACTCCAACCGGCATTTGATAAGGGTTCCAATCTTTAAGAACTGCATCAAGTCTTGATCTTGTCATAAGAACTCTATTTCATACAAGCATACTACATTGATAGAGATTTCTGGTGAACTGTCTTCTGTAAACCGTCTTTGTGGAATCGACCAAGTAATGCACTTTAATCTTCAGCATCAACACTCAGGAAAGTCAGCTAGACCAAGTGTATCCCTTGCAAGCTCAACCAGCATGCTTAGTTGAACTACATCCAGATCTCATTGTCTCGCCTTTGTGAAGTTGACCACGTAATGCACTACGGATCTTCAGCATCAGTACTCAGGAAGTCAGCTAGACCAAGTACATCGTTTGCAAACTCAACGAATTGAGTTACCCCCAGATCCCTGTAAAATCCCAAAGAAACATCAAACCCAAAACCGAATCCTGCAGGTCTTCAGTCTTGAACTATCAGCTTTCATAAAGATTCCCCAGGTCTTCAGTGAACAGCGCTTTTGTAACTACTGTAGACTTTAGAAACCTGCATTTTTCCGTGCAAAACCCTTCACGCTGGCTGGAGAATTAATTAAAATCCTCAAATATGTGTATGTGCAAAACATTCCACGCCGAACCGTTTGTATCACCAGAAAATCACAAACTCTACCACCTGTGATTGCGTTTAGAAATTTACCGAAGAAATTCAACATTTGAAAATTTTTTATCCCCCCATTTCTTTGGTAAAATTTCTAAACCTTAACAGATTCTCTCCACTTCAAAGAAACTGTCGTCAAATGTTCACCAATTCCCTCCACTAAGCGGAATTGTCGTCAATCTTCATTGAATGTTCTCGGTTCCGAAAAATCACGAAAACGACTTTCTTCTTTGCATATTCTAGTTGAATAAGAACGTCCCCTAGTACCCCGTAGGATCCGACTTGTATCCCTCCAAAGACTTTGTGAACTCGTTAGGACCGGTATTGACATTCTAGGTTCATTCATTCGTTACCAAATGCGAGAATATGACAATAAACAAAAAAGATTTCTTCGTTGCATATTCTAGTTGATAAAGAAATTTCGCCTAGTACCCCGTAGGATCCGACTTGTATCCCTCCAAAGACTTTGTGAACTCGTTAGGACCGGTATTGACGTTCCAGGTTCATACGTTCGTTTTCAAATGCGAGAATATGACAATAAACAAAATGCTTTCGAACATTTACGAATAACCGATAACAATCATAAACATTGACGTGCGGAAGTGAACATACCGTTCTGTTTTTGGTTTTTGGCCCATAATAGTCGCGTCACCATTTTTGACATTTGCATCGGTAACCGTGACTACCCCACATATTTCAAAAATCAAGTTTTCATCATCTTTTGTTTTCATCATGCTGCATCATCCCGCGTGCTCCCGAACCCGTACAAATTTGACGTTGACATGTCGAAGCGCGGTTCAAATAAATTTTGCGAACACCCGACCCCTCTTTTCAAATCACTTAGAATTCTTTGCCCATATGATAAAATAATCCATGGGTAGCCCATAATTCCAATCCAAAACCATGACAAAAAAAAATTCAACTAATGGATTTTTTTTTTAAATCAAATAAGTTAATACCTGGTCAACTAATGAATTTGGGCTCAAACTACGAACACTTGTGCCACAAACACTAGTGGGTCATAAAGACTTATGATAGAAAAGAAATTGGTTATCTACCAAGACTTGGGTTCATTAGTCAAACCACAACCACTTACTAGCTGCCAAAAGAACAACCCAATCAATGAGGGCCCAACAAGAAGGAAACCTAGCTGCCAAAACACACCATGTGACAATAAATCAGTCGACATTATCCTTTTACAGCTGTCACCAACAGCAGCCAACATTATCTTTCTCAAACCTTCTTTCTCTCTCTTCGATACCCACCTCCATAACCAGAGATTTCCCATTTTTTTTTAATCTCTGTGATACCAACATCAAACATCCAACAAATTTCCTTCTTTCTTCGATACACATATCAAACGACAACAATCAAAAATACCCCAGAAAAATACCACTTTTGATACCCAGCTCCATCGAGTTAATCAGTACTCCCATTCAAACATCAAAAACCCTTCAATCGAAAACCAAAAAAAATGTTCAGCCCTTTTAACCTTTCTTTCTGTTCGATACACCTGGAATACCTCGAGGATCATCTTTCGAAGGATCGAAGGATCATCTTTCGAAACACACATCCAGACTTTTGAAGGATCATCTTTCGAAACACACATCCATACCCCCATCTACGATATCCTTCGAGGATCATCTTTCGAAGGATCATCTATGAAGGATTATCTTTCGAAGTTGTTGAGGGTTCCCACAAAATATCTGGTATCTTTCGATCCAGATCAGGATCCTTCGACCCAAAGAACATCCTTCGACCCAGATCTGGATTAAGCAGCCGCCAAGAACATCTCAAGAACACAGCGACTGTTCTTATGCAGATCTGACAAAAACTTTGTATATTTGATTTTTGATGATGATAACTTGATTATATAGGTGAAAAACATAAAACCGAACACTTGTTTCCGCACAGATCTGAATATTCGGGTCCAGATCTGAGTTTTTCTCATTTTCACCCAACTTTTCTTCTTGAACAAAAATCACTAAAATCACAGATCTAGAGCACATGTGACTTAGTAAATGATTAGATTTACTAAATCGGGCACCATGGCTCTGATACCAATTGTAGGACCGTGTTTCGTGACCGAAACCGTGATTCGTGTGAGATCGGTTCAAGACGGGAGAGATTAGAGATAAACAAACAACTTCTTTGTATTAATCCGGTAGTATAACATTACAAATCGGCCCGATTACAAGATAACCGAACTAATACCAAAGGAGTACACATCCGGGGAGAGACCAAGTGGTGATCTCTCCCGGTGAGGTCTCAAACCTCCTAAAATCTCCAAGTGTTGCAAATGGCAAGGGTTTTCTATTTATAGTCACACCCCTTGTCTTGCAAACACACACGGTCAACCGAATAACCCTCTCGTTTGACCACTTCAAACGAGCGGGTCTATACACGTTCGATAGACCGTTTCACTAACTATTACAAATTCAGCGTAAAATAATAACTAATCTATTCGACAAGCATCGGACACAAAATCTGCATCAACACTAATGATCGACCAAATGGGTCGGGTTCGAAGGTATAAGCGATTTATTAGATCGCTTACCCTTACGACCCTAGACAACGTGGTAATCGTTAGGCATAGTCACAAGGGACTATAACCATCGTCATTACAATCACGTTGCGAAGTTCAAACGAACTTCGCATTGACCATAAACTGGTCAATGCAGAAAGTCAAACAAAGTTTGACTTTCAGACTCGAAAAGCAATAAAAGAACGAAGGAACACTTACGAAGGGTCCCCGAATGCTAATCTAGATCAAAATAGCTCAGGTATGAAACAAAGGTTTCAACTTAGAGCACAATTGATCAGATTCTTGTGAGGAATGAGTGAAAATGTGATGGGTATTTATAGATTTCGGTCCACCGTTAGGATCGTTTCTTGGAAAAGGGGGCACGATCTAAGCCGTACACTTTTTGGAAAGTTGTGGTAACTCATTTGCCATCCACCATAAGAGTTTGACACTTGGCCTTTGGAGAGTGTTAAGGGCTGTTAACAGCTGAAAAAAAACGTTTTGCTGCATCTGGCCCCTACTTACGGACCTAGTTTGGCAGATTTACAGTTTCAGTCCCTGCAACCTCAAAACTTGGTTTTCGATGCGTTTTTTTTGACACGTTTAAGCCCCGTTAACCCCATTTCAAAGATCTAAAATGAAGTTAAAATATAGGGAACTTAAAATGTGTTCAAAAATATCTCGGGTGTCGGTTCGTTTAGCCGTGCGGTTACGTTGTTCGGTTAATTACGACGGAATGCGCATAAGCGCGAAAAATGATCCAAATGGCGTGACGAATGGATTTTTCTTATGCCAAACACTAAAATAAAATATTTTAGTGCTTACATAAATTTTTGGATGTCCGGATGTATTCAGAACGTAAGTTATGCGCGAAAATGCAAACTTGTGCACTTTTTTTGACGCTTTTAGTCCCTGAATGACCCCAAAAGTTTATTTTAGCATACCGAACCCCTCAAAGCCTATTTCTAAGCTATGTAAAGGATATTTATGGTATGTTTAACTTATGGTCATGTTCTGGAATGTTCGTTACAGTTCAAATTGACATACTTTCGCAGTTTGTCAAGTTTAGTCCCTGTAAGCGAATTAACTTGTTTTTGTCATACCAAAGCCTTCAAAACTTATTTCTAAGTTATGTAAGGGTTATTTAAGGTATGTTAAGTATATGTTGATGTTCCGGAGTATTTTTCGCATTAAACTGGCTACGTTTACGCACCAGTTTGCGTATAACTCTCTAGAAAGTGATATAGAGTTTGAAATTGAATAAAAGTCAAGACATGAAAAATGTAAAACATAACCAAACAAACATTGGGATCAAATGAAATTGTTTTATTGATAATGGTACTGTTCATAATGATTACAAGCACAGATGTTACATCACCTTGGTTTATTGCAGCAATATCATCCTTACTGAATTTCTTTTCAAAATAATAACCTAAAAACCTTGGAAACAGTAAGAATGATTTTGTTTCAACATTATTAACCAAATCATTAAAGATTACTGAAATCCCACACAAATCATCTCACAATCTTCTGGGTCTTCTCACAAAACCCGGCACCACAGATGCTTTCGACTCCATCATCGCCAAAATGGCTACCACAGTTTCACCTTGTTTTATGAAAGTTACTGGTGAAGGCAATGGTTACAACGGTATAATGAAAGCAATGGATGATTTTCACTATCAGTGGATAGCATATCAGTGGATAAGACACTACTTTTGAACAACAGAGTTTATCAAGGAAATGAGAGAACAGAGGATGGCTTTCAGCAGTGGACAGACTTTGAAGTAGAGCAGACTTTTGAACAAACAGTGGTTATGGCAGACTTTTAAGGATTTCAATGAAAACTTCATTTTTAGCTATTTTGAAGGATGGATTTTTGATTTTCTGAAAACATTTTGATGCTTTTATTCATAGAAAAATAAGATTTTGCTTGTTATTCCATGTTTAGCATGCCAATCCTAGTGACCAAGCTTTCAAAGGTGGTTGTATCTAGTGCTTTTGTGAGCACATCTTCCAGCTGGTCTTTAGTTGGAACATGATGCAGAGAAATCAAACCTTTTTCATAGCAATCCCTCACAAAGTGATGTCTGATGTCTATGTGTTTGGTGGTTGAATGGGAAACTAGATTTTTGATGATATTTTCTGCTGCCTGGCTATCCAACATGAGTGGTGTTTTTAAGGCAGTGATACCAAAATCCAGCAACTGATTTTGAAGCCACAGGAGTTGGGCTGTACAGCTTGCAGCAGCAATGTATTCAGCTTCAGCAGTGGATGTTGAAACAGCTGCTTGCTTTTTGCTTTGCCATGAAACTAAGCAATCACCTAGAAACTGGCACCCTCCTGATGTGGACTTCCTTGTAGTGTTACATCCAGCAAAGTCACTGTCTGAAAATCCTGAAAGCTTGATATTCCCATTAGCTGGATACCAGATACCAAGTGTGGGAGCACTTTTTATGTATCTGAATATTCTTTTTACAGCAATAAGATTGGATTTTCTAGGGGCTGATTGACTTCTTGCACAAACACATGTTGCAAACATGATGTCTGGCCTAGATGCAGTTAGGTACAATAAAGACCCAATCATGCTTCTATATAGAGTTTGGTCAATTAGCTCATCCTTTTCATCAGACATGACAAGCTTATTTGTTGCCATGGGTGTGCTGCATGGTTTACAATCATTCATATCAAATTTGTTTAAAATTTCTTTTGCATATTTGCTTTGATGAATGAAAGTACCATTTTGCATTTGCTGAACTTGGAGACCAAGAAAGCATTGCAGCTCACCCATTGCACTCATTTCAAACTCAGCTGTCATGAGTTCCCTAAACTCTTCACACATTTTGTTGCATGTGCTTCCAAAAATAATGTCATCCACATAAATTTGGACAATCATTAAATCCTTTCCTCTTCATTTGAGAAACAGTGTTTTATCAATGGTACCTCTTTTGAAACCATTTGAGAGTAGAAAGGTGGAAAGAGTTTCAAACCAGGCTCTTGGTGCTTGTTTCAGGGCATACAGGGCTTTGTTCAACCTGTAGACATGATCTGGATAAAATGGATCCTCAAAACCTGGAGGTTGACACACATACACCTCTTCTTGAATTGTACCATAGAGGAAAGCACTTTTGATATCCATTTGAAACACCTTCATGTTGTGGTTGACAGCAAAGGCCAGGAACAGTCTGATGGCTTCCAATCTTGCAACAGGGGCGAATGTTTCATCATAATCAATCCCCTCTTCCTGTCTGTAACCTTGAACCACAAGCCTGGCTTTATTCTTGACAACAATACCCCTTTCAACAGTTTTGTTTTTGAAGACCCATTTTGTGCCAATAGGACTAACCTCTTCTGGCAGCGGTACAAGTTCCCATACTTGTTGCCTTTTAAATTGTTGGAGCTCCTCTTGCATGGCTTCTACCCAGCTTTTGTCTTTCAGTGCCTCTTGGTACTTGACTGGCTGATGGAGTGATAGAAAACAAGCAAAAAGACAAATGTTTTGGGTTTGGCTTCTTGTGAGCACCCCTTCTTTTATGTTGCCAATGATTTGATCAGGTGGATGAGATCTCAAGAAGATTAAATCTCCTTGGTATGGTATGATGGCATTTGTTGGTGAAGGCTGCAAATGTGTATCATCTGAGCCAACCACTGCTGGGGACTTTGATGATCCAGCAGTGGCTTCAAAAGGTGGTGGAATTGGAGGTAATGAAGTGGACACATACTGACTTTTATCCACTGTTTGGGGACTTTTGTCAGCAGTGTTTGAGGATGTGGAAGCAGTGGTTGATGGGCTACTTTGGTCAACAACTGTTGAGGTAGCAGTGGTTGAGCTTTGACAGCTGTTTTGAACATCTGATGCACTTCCCATTTTGGCAGACCTTTGAGGGATGATGATTTCATACCCATAGTCTGGTGTTAAATCCTCTGATGGACCTGCACTGTTAGTCTTGACAGCAGTATTTTCAAAAGTGAATTTTTCAAGATCAAACAGATCTGCAGTATTTGCTGGAATTTTCATTGATGAAAGTTCATTGAACTTTACATTCAAAGTCTCCTCCACTGCCTTGGTCCGTGTATTAAACACTTTGTAGGCCTTGGCAGTGGTTGAGTATCCCAGATGATAACCACAATCAATTTTGGCTGCAAATTTTGAAATGGAATCTTTTAAGTTCAAAATGAAGCATGGGCAGCCAAACACCTTGAAGTATGAGATCAGTGGTTTGATTTTATACATAATTTCATAAGCAGTCTTTTTTTGCCTGGGGTTTATTATAACTCTGTTCTGGACATAGCAAGCAGTGTTTACTGTCTCTGCCCAGAAAGTTAATGGCAAACCTGAATCAGTAAGCATGGTTCTGGCAGCCTCAATCAAAGTTCTGTTCTTTTTTTGCCTGGGGTTTATTATAACTCTGTTCTGGACATAGCAAGCAGTGTTTACTGTCTCTGCCCAGAAAGTTAATGGCAAACCTGAATCAGTAAGCATGGTTCTGGCAGCCTCAATCAAAGTTCTGTTCTTTCTTTCAACTACCCCATTTTGCTCTGGTGTTCTAGGGATGATGTACTGCCTTACAATCCCTTTCTTCACACAGAAGGCATCCAACTCCTTAGTTTTAAATTTTGTGCCATTGTCACTCCTGAAGCTTTTCACTGGAAGGTCAAATTGCTTTTCAACCTATGTCACAAAGTCTTGCAAAATGCCTGTAGTCTCATCTTTTGAGTGTAAAAAGAAAGTCCATGTAAACCTAGAAAAGTCATCAACAATAACCAAACAATATCTTTTCTTTTTGAGACTCATGACTTGAACTGGGCCAAACAAATCCATGTGTAGCATTTGCAAACACTGGGTTGTTTTGGACTCTTCAATGGACTTATGAGAACTTTTATGCTGTTTTCCTTTTAAATAGGAAATGCAATGTTCAGGACATGAAAACAATTTTTGTGGTAGGCCTCTTACCAAGCCATTTTTTGAAATTTCAGTGATTGTCTTAAGATTTGTGTGCCCCAGTCTTCTGTGCCAAAGTTTTGTCTCTTTGTTAGAGGCAGCTGAGAACAGACAGGCATCAGCTCTGGGACCCTCTTTTGACATATCAACAACATAAACATTGCCACTTCTTTGAGCAACAAGTTTTGTTTGACCAGTTTTTATTATTGCTTCAATCTTTTTGACCATTTGTGGTCCAACAATCCTACAACACTCCTTTGTGAAGAATGACCCATACCCTTTGTCACTCATTTGTGAAACACTCAGGAGGTTGAATTTCAGATTATCTATCAGATTGACATTTTCAAATTTTACATTTCCAGACTGTACTGTACCAGACCCCAGAACTTTCCCTTAACTGTTATTCCCAAAGGATATATCACCCCCTCCATGAATTTTGAAATCTTTGAGTAGGGCTTTACATCCAGTCATATGCCTGGAGCCTCCACTATCAACATACCAAAGGCTATCTAAACAGGCAGAAGCTCCCTGCACATGAAGTAAAAGGATTAGTTCATTAGGGTTTCCAAAGCCAATAAGGCTTTTGGATGGGGTCTCAACAGTGTCTGGGATGGATGCACATTGATGGACAGTGGTTAGGTCAGGGGTTTGGACAGTTTTAGTATTGTTTCTTGCTAACCACTATTGGGGGTCTTGACCAATCACCTGTTGGTACCCAAAAGGATGCCTGTTCACTTTAGGTTTAGAGGGCCTTTTGTAGGCCTCATAAACGTGTGGAATCCTTTGGTAAGACTGTTTTTCCTTGCCTTTTCTGAACTGATTGGCAGGGGGTGCATCAGTAACCTGAACATCTCTTTTGACAGATGTTTGGTTCAGCTGTTTTGTAACAGCTGTTTGAACTGGCACAAACAGTGGTTGGTTCTTGGTGAATTTGACAGATGATGTTGATGGACTCAAGGATGTTTTAGCAATGTACTCATTCTTTTTCACATCAAAGTTTTTAAGATACACACATGCTTGAGTTTTGTGGTTTGTTTTACCACAAACAATGCAGCTTTCAGCTGGAACAATGACACTTGTTTTGTTCAAATCATAAGCTTTTAAATGGAAACAGTCTTTTGTTAGATGATTCCTTTTCTCACATAATTCACAAAACAGGTTATTGATCTTTTCTTTCTTCTTTCTCTTTTCAGACTCCTTTGCAGTAGAGGTTTTAACCTCTGTTGGGATGTCCTTGAGAGGAATGACTTTAGCTTTTGTAGCTTTAACACCATCAGTTGATGTAAAGTCCATGGGCTTGAAATTTTCAAGAATATCACACTCATCAGACCATTTTGGTTTAAACTGATAATTTTCAAGCTTCTCAAAAGTAGAGGATCCCATTGGTCTATCAAGTGTGATTTTGTTTCCAAGTTTATCAGTGATTTTCACTTCTTGGCCATTCTTGTTTGTGGGGATGAACTCAGTGGTTACATCAGTGGTTTGAACAGATTTTTCAAAAGCAGTGTTTTCATCATCATGTTTTCTATAACCAACACCAAATTTTACATTGCTTTTAATCTGTTTTTCAAGCATAACCTCATACCCTTTGCATGATTCCACCCATCTTTCACATGTGATCTGGGTGGACTCCAACTCCTTTTTGCAAACTTGATATTTTTCTACCATAGTTTGGAGTTGGGTTTTGGTTATGCTATGTTCTTCTTTTAGACTGCTGATCTCTTTTTCCTTTTCAGTCAATTTGTTTTTAAGTTCTTTTAAAGACCTTTCAAATTTGACTTCATCAGTTAAGATTTTATCCCGAAGGTTTTCATTTACCTCTTTGATGTTAGCAAAAGCAATAATGCAATTGTCAGAACACAGTTTTTCAAGAACTTGAGGTGATACCTTGGCAGCAGCCATCATTGCACAATCACATTGATGATTTTCTTCATCGTTAGCTCTTTCTTCTTTCTCACCTGCTTGCTCATCTTTCTCTTCTTCTTTGTCCTCTTTGGACCATGGGTCTGTCAGTGGTTCAATCAGGGTTTCTGAATTTTCTCCCATTAGCAATTCACCAGCAACTGCATTAACAACTGCTTCAGTCACCTCATCCACTGTTTCCTCACTTAGCTGTTCACCTTCAGTTTCAATCCCCTCTGGTATTGACTCTAATGCCATCAAACAAAATTCATCATTAGAAGGTTCATTAGAATCATAGAGTGCAAAATTTTCATCACTAAGCTCATCAGGCATGTTGCTCCAGTCAACAAAGCCTTGAGTGAAAAAACTTTGCTGATCTGGTTGTACCACTGCTGGAGCAGCTGTTTGAGGTGCAACAGATTGCACTTGTGCCTGGGGGACAGGGGTTTGAACATATTGAATCTGTGGAACAGTGGTTTGGACATAATGCACATGCATAGGGGCAGCAGCATAATGAGTAGTGTTAACATGAGCTGCAGGGGTATATTGGGTATAGTGCACAGTGCTTAGATTTTGAGGTCTAGGGTTTGAGCTAGGATGAGTGATTATAGGACCAGTAGTTTGACTCCTGCATTCCCTAGTGAAATGACCTAGCCTATTGCACTTGTAACACTTGATTTTCGATTTATCCAACCCAACCCTTAGATTCCCATGTAAACCTGGGAATTTTCGCCCTGTTCTTTTGTAGAATTTGCTAGTTCTAACACTGAGCAAAGCCAATTGGTGTAGAATGTCCATTTCTTCTAAGTCGGTGGGATCAAAATGTTGTAAATCATTGAGTTCAAAGCACAAATTATCTGACATCTGGTTTTCAGTGTTTGCAGTAAAAGCATAATTTGCAGAGTGAGGATCAGGGTTGGTAAAGTTACCACCAGCTGTTATATCAATGAAATGATCATAACCCTGTTCCTTACTACTGCTACCAGATTCTTCCTAACCAAGAAGAGCTGTGCTACCGAATGAATAATCATCAGTGGCTTTTCCAGACTCTTGCAACTTCTTTTTCTGGTTCAACTCCCTTTCATAAGTCAGGAGTCTACCATGAAGTTGGGTCAGGGTCAGATCTTTGAACTCAACAGAGTTTCTAGTCACAAATGCAATTGTGTCCCATTTATCAGGTAGCGATCTAAGAAACCTGCTATTTTGGGTTGATTTTGGAAATTCAACCTTAACAAGCCTTAGCTCACTGATGAGACAACTGAAACGTTCAAATTGTTGGGTCAATGATTCACCCTTAATGTGACAGAAGGTTTCATACTGCTGATTCAGAATTTCCCTATTGTTTTCAATAACTTCTTCGGTTCCCCCAAACTGTTCCTTCAATGCATCCCATAGCTCTTTGGCACTGTTACAATGTAACAGTCCAGCATAGATCTCATTTGGTAATGCAGATGCTATGATGCTAAATGCTTTGGCATCGAGTTCGAACTTTTGAAAATCAGTTTCAGTATAGTTTTCATAAGGTTTTGGTACGAACTTCTTTGGATCCTCAACACTTGGCACCATAGGAACATGGGGACCAAAAACAACAGACCTCCAACATCCAGTGTTCTGTTGAGCAAGGATGTGACCCATCCTTCTCTCCCAGATGTTGTACTCATTTCTTTTAAGCATGGGTGGTTTAAAAAGTGAGCCAATGTTATTCTTATCATCTGGAGATTGTGACGTCATCCTGGTTGTTTTACAGACACTGATTAATCAACTTTAATGGTGATTAAACCTTGATCTGTTTTCAACACAAATGAATAAACTATCGATATCAACGATTTTGAGCTGAACTATTTATGTCAAAATGATTGTTAAATCAAATTTGACTGTCCAAGCTCTGATACCAATTGTTGGATCTGAATTTGGTTTTGATTGTATTTTACGTTTGAAATTAAGATGGAAATGAATGAGTTGTGCAGCGGAATTAAGATGGAAACAAACTTTGCATACAATCAAACGAGAGTATTGCTTTAATCAAAACACTTTTCACTAGGAACCGAAAGATTGAATTTAGTTTCAACAACGATTACAAAGTAATGCTTGATACAAACTCCCCCTCAGCCAGAGCTCAGTGTTTGTTCGTGCAGAGAAGACGATTGATGCAAAGAGCTAATAGAACAGTACAGAGCACTGTTCTATTTATAGGCACTAGCAAACCACTGAGCATCTAAGCTGACGTCACCATGAAAGTGACATCTAACCTCCTAACAAACTCTAACCTCTGATCTATACAAACACTGTTATACTAACTACTGCTTATTACATTACATATCATAAAGACAGAGTAAACAACTGCTGCATCCTTCCACTGCTGTGAACCCAGCAGTACTTGTCTGGATCAGCAGTGCTTGAAACAAGGCAGTAGAATGAGCAGCAGAGCTTTAGTCTTTCATCAGGTCTTTACTTGATCAGCAGTTTGTAGATCAGCAGATTGCACGATCAGTAGATAGGAGGTCAGCAGATGTTGAATTCACTTTCAAGGGGAGAGACTTGTATGTAACATCTGCTTATTCTGGATCCACTGCTCTGATCCAGTTTTGGCTTTAATTATCTGTTCTTCTGGTAGGGTTCAATCCCAACAAGTATCCTTCATAAAGAGGAATATCCTGACCAGATTTGGAGTATTAGCTGAAATCATTTGTGACAATGGATCCCAGTTTATAAGTAAAAGGACTACTGACTTTTGCAAGAGTTGGGGAATCAAAATGATCACGTTTACTCCGGTACATCCTCAAGAAAATGGACAAGCAGAATCCTCAAACAAGATAATTGTCAACAACTTGAAAAAGAGACTAGGGGCTAAGAAAGGAAGATGAGCAGAATAATTACCCTTTGTTTTGTGGGCTGATAGGACGATGGTGAAAAGTGCAACTGGCCAAACCCCGTTTTCCTTGGTGTTTGGAGCAGAAGCGGTGATCTCGACAGAAATGGTGATACCTACAGCGAGATCCAACCTCCGGGATCCTGAGCAGAATCCTGAAGTCCTATGCCAGGAACTGGATACTATTGATGAGACAAGAGACGCAGCAAGGCTAAGGATGGCAGCATATTAACAGAGGATATCTAAATCATATAACAAGAATATAAGGACTAGAAGATTTCAAGTTGGAGATTGGGTGTTGAGAAAGGCTTTTCAGAATACTACTAATCCTGCTGATGGAAAGTTGGCTCCAAAATGGGAAGGACCCTATGAGGTTGAATCAGAATCAGGAAAAGGAGCATACCAACTCAAGAATATGGAGGGGGATATGCTACCGAGATCCTGGAATGCTATACATCTAAAACTCTATTTCAAGTGAGTATGGAATTTAGATTCTAACTCAGGATGGTATAGATTCTGTCTCTTTTATTAAATTTTAATATTATTTACTGTTTTGAACTCATTACTGACTTAAGCATCGGAGGGGTGTTAGCATGCTTACAGTTGTTTTGAAGTATATGGTTTGAGATATAGCTCCAGGATATACATTCAGGATACTTCAGAAGATTAGAGGATTGCCCCCCTCTCTCACGTCTAAGGGATCCTGATCCCTTCACAGGTTTAAAGGTATTCACCTTTCTTCTGAATTGGGTTTAAACACCCCACCTGGAGCGCAAGTTATTCGGGAATAGTTCAAGGTGGCGGGACCAGTTCGTGTAAAAGTGGCTGACAATTTCGTTACTATTGGCTATATCGTGAATCCTAAAGGTATATGAGGATTGATCACCCTCTCTCACGAAAGGGTATTTTCATACTCTCTAAGGTTTAAAGGTTATCAGCTTTCTAAGTCTTGGAGTTTATACACTCCCGCCTGTAGCGCATGAAAATTTGGGATTTTCCCCAGGATACTAAGGATTTATCTCCAGTATATTTTTGGGTTTTACCCCTGTAACACAAGAATTGTCTAAACAGTTGGAACTGATATTCAAAAAATTTCTAAGTGTTTATAGACTTCATGCACAGGGGACATTCCTTCTAAAGCAATTGTGTGAAGCTCAAAAGATCAAAATTGGGCTAAGTGTCTCAGACTGGGGACATCTTAGTGGGAGAAGTCGCAAAAGGGGTTGGAGTTTAATACTAGGGTTACACTCAGTTCCTGGTATGATCTTTCCTTTGTGAACCTTACATGAATTGTTTAACTCTGTTTAAGGCTCAAAATATCTTGATAAGGATATATCTTTAGGATATGTCTTCGAAATGTGTTTTTGGGATACGTTTCGGGATATTTGATTGGAATATTTGGGAGATGATACTTGGATTGAAAATTAATACTCTGATCAAACAAGTGTTATCAAAACAGGTTTTGGAAAATAGACTATCTTTATTTTTTAGAAATTTTGTCTAAAATTGTTTGGATTTTGAGAAATTCTATTTGATAAAGGTCTTCATAAGATATCACTGAGTATATTGATCAGGATATTTTCAAAAGATAGTTGCGCAAATTTTGCAAAGCTAAAATCTAAACTAAGAAATGCATGACAGAAATTATAAGGCAACAACAAATAAGTCAGAAGGTGGTATTATTTAAAAATAAACGATGTCAGCCGATAACCAAAGGCTTCGTCCTAAAACCTAGGACCCATCCACCCTTGGTTATCAAATTGTTTTAATACAGAAAATAAAATTGTTCAAATAAGCGTAACTCTCAAATTTAAGGGAAATAAGTTTTAGGAGGCAGCACCTTCTTCGTTTGTGACATTTTCAGCAGCATCCGTCTCGGGATTAACCTGAGCATCCATCTCAGCATCATTTGGTTTTTCGACTGCCTTTGAAGATCCTTCAGCTGTAGGTTTAGCAGAAGTGCCGCCGAGACTCCTTAGCTTTGTTTCCCAGGCATTGAGGTCCCAAGAAGGACATTCGAAGCCCAGTGCTTTGGCTTCGTGGGCCATCTTTAGCCTGGCCTGGAGAAGGGAAGTGATGACGGAACTTTTAAGGCTTTCCCGGTAGCTGATCATATCATGTTCGTGTTGAGCATGGGCAGCATCAAGATCGGCTTGGGCCTGGAGAGCAGCTTTGTTGAGGGTGGCCTGGTGTTCTTGGGTCATAGCCTTGAACTTGTCCTCGTAATGCCGAGATTTGGCAGCTGTAATCATACCTTGATCAGAGATGGTAACCTCGGCTTTCTTTAACTTGGATTCAAGCCTCTTGTTGAGCCCACAGGATTCTTGATATAAATGAACCAGACGTTCGAGACCCTGCAAAGTAAAAGGACAGGTATTGGTTTTAATAAATACTTATAAGCGGTATAAGGTGCAGGATATGGCTCGAGGATATTAACTTGGTTAAGAAAAGAAGTCATGAATCCGCTTGCCTCAATGAATCCGTGATTCTCATAGGGGAATGTATTAGAGATAACAGGAGAATCAGGCTCTTTCCTTTTACGGGAACTTGAACTCCGGGGCTTAGTAGCTGGCGAATGTTTGGGAATGATGATGGCCTTGGAGCTGCTGGGCATGGATGAGGCCGTGGCCTTGGGACTAGGTTCCTTCTTGATCTGGACCTGATCAGAATAATTGTCCAGCTCATCAAGGTCGAAAACCTCAGGGATCTTGGCTGGTGCTGCATAAAGGGAAAAGTCCTCCATCCTTATTACTCTTTATTATATTATATTACATTAATTAGTCATTTCAAAAGTAACTCTTACCAGACATTTTGGATGATGAATATTGGTTGGAACTCGGGATATGTGTGGTAAAACTCTTGTCACTTGCAGGCAATTGGTAAACTGCTTCGATTCTTTTCTCTGATTCCGCAGTAGGGGGAGCTACTTCTTTAAAATTCACTGCAAAAAGATCAAATAAGAAGATATTAGCACAAGATAGAAGTCTAGAAGTACATGGGGACATTCATGATCCTACCGGTGGTTAACCACTCCACCGGAAGACTAGCACCCTCATGAATGGAGTCTCGTTTGACGAAGAAGAACTTGCGTTGCCATCCATCTTCGTTTTTGGTGGCTTTGAGAATAAGGGGTTTGCTAGAAGTTGAAAAGAGCAGGAACCGACTGGAACCGTGAGATCGGAGGCAGTAAGCGATTGGTATATCTTCGATGCAGAGGTCGGGATAGTGAAGGTTTTTAATTTGGTAGAGCACGATTAATACTCTCCAGACCATGGGCATGGTTTGGGCAAAGGAAATACCGGTAGTTCGGAAGAATTGCATCATGAATTCGGGAAATGGATACCGAAGACCTAGCGAGAAAGGGTATGCCGGAAAACAGACCCAATCGGTAGAAGAAACATCTGATCGAATTGTTCGATCAAATGGTCTAAAAATCGTGCCATCAGGGAAAGCGCCGGAGGCTCTCAACGCCGCAATGTCTGCTTTATCAAAAGCACTGACCTCCTTCTCGGGATTTTTGAGAAGGTTTTGCTGAACGAAGGATTCCGACGATTCTCCGGTCTGAGAATGGACTACAGTAGCCATCGGAGGAAGAGTAAAGTTAACAGAAAACGTGGAAGGGATAAGTGATTACCTAGAGATTCTGTTGATGATATCTGCTTCTCAAACAAAAAGAGAGAAGATATAGGAGCGTTGTAGATGTCCATCGAGTTAAAAGCACGTTGGAAGTTGTATAGTGCAATCTTGACCGTCATCTCGATTTAATGGCCTTGATTCGCGAGACAGGGTTTTTGAAATATATCCGTTGGATTGGTATACCAACAGATATATTTGGGGACAAATGTTATGGGTCATTTTCTGAGCATATATATCCTGACTAATATTCTGCTTTTGATTATTTACTTGTGATCAGGATACCGGATCAGGATATCGGTAACATCCTGGTGCGATATCCTGGTATTAACTGAATTAACCACGTGCAGGTTAGAAGCTGTGGGTCACTAACGGTCAAGTGGACCTCTTCTCCTTAAGACTCGGGCAAACCAGTTATAGGAGAGACGTTGAACCCAAAAGACCAGGTCTACAACATTCGTATAAGGAATATCCGCCGAATCTCGGTTTAATAGGGTAGTTTGTTATTTTTCTTTTACTATAAATAGATGGATCGGATCATATTAAGGCACGCAATTTCACTTACACTCTTTCTCTCTAGCTACTAGCAATCACTACACAGAAACACTTGTACTCGAATTACCCTGTAACACCTAGTTGATCCGCATCACATCCTGCACTGTATCCTGATATTCGAAGTAATAGAAGAACAAGGCAGCTGCGATTGTCAGCTCCCGAGGTTTTGTGCCGGCGATCTAGATTGATCAAGGGCTTTCCTCGTATATCTCGTGTCACCCTTTACATTTTTGCTCATTGTTTGATCACAGATACAGCTCTATATCCTTAGCCGTATCTCGAAAACTGTTTTTACAAACAACTTAATCAACATATTTTTGACACATATTTCTAGCACACTACCTCACTTAACTAATTTGATCACTAAATTGCTTCGGTAATTTTTTACCAAAACAGTTGGACGACTTGATTTGGAAACCATGAACTTAGGGTCACCGAAGCATGGGGAACAAAGGTGTTGATGGGATTAAACATGCCAACTAAACATAAAGATGTTTAACCGATCCCATATGGCTAGAAGTTGCAAAGGGTTGCAATCGTCAAACGTTGACTACCTTGTTAATTTAAATAATGGGATAAAGGTCACCTAACCAATATTTAAATGTAACGTTGGATTCTAGATTTTAATTATTAATTGTCTATGAGACATAAAAGAGTATTAATGATTAAAATTTTAATAATATCGAAAATACTAAAATTGGACTTTGTTAAATTTTGTAGATGGCCGCTAACAATGCAAACCCGATTACCCAAACCGTCCGAAACCTATCACTAAGAACCATCATTGAAAAGCATCGTCTCAACCATAACAACTTCATGGATTGGTTTCGAAACTTGAGAATCGTTCTCAAGCAAGAGAAGATATCCTATGTGTTGGACGATCCTATTCCCGATGAACCTGACGTGGAAGATGTGGAAGCCTACAATGATTGGGTTAAGTATATAGAGGACTCCATGCAAGCCTCTTGCCTTATGTTGGGAACTATGATTCCCGAGATTCAAAAGGACTTTGAACATCATGGGGCATACGACATGATTACCCAATTGAAGGAAATGTTCCTACAACAAGCAAGGGTAGAACGCTTCGAAACGGTTCGAGCGCTTCATGCATGTCGAATGGAGGAAACCTAATCAGTCTCATCTTACGTCCTTAAGATGAAAAGCCACATTGATCGCCTCGAAAGGCTCAATTGTCCTGTCTCTAAAGAGTTGGCTACGGATTTGATCCTCAACTTTTTAACAAAGAAATTTGAGAGCTTTGTTATGAACTATAACATGAATGGATGGGACAAGAGCATTGGTGAACTTCATGCAATGCTCAAAACGGCCAAAGCGGGAATGGGTAAAAAGGCTTTACCCATTCTAACGATCGATAAGGGAGGCAAGAAAGGGCATCACCCCGACACCAAAGCAAATGTTGCCAAGGGAAAGGGACACGTCAAATGGAAGGGAAAAAGAAAGGCAAAAGCAGAACCACCAAAACCAAAAGAGAAGAAGGCAAAGGTTGCCACGAGCGATCCATGCTTTGAGTGTGGAGAGATAGGGCATTGGAAAAGGAATTGTCCAACCTATCTCAAAGAGTTGAAAAACAAGAGGGATGCGGGGCAAACCTCAGGTACAATCTTTATGATACATATTGATCTAAATGTTATTTCTTCTAACACATGGGTATTAGATACCGGATGTGGAACTCATATTTGCAATTCATTGCAGGGGTTCAAAAGAAATAAGCATTACAAGAAGGGAGACACTAGTCTCTTCATGGGCAATGGAGCGAAAGTTCAAATTGAAGCCCAAGGAGACTATGTTCTAAAACTTCCAAGTGGTTTGGAAATTTGTTTGAAAAATGTTTTGTATGCTCCTAGTTTGACTAGGAACATTATTTCTGTTTCCCTTTTAAGACAATATGGATTTGATTTGAAGTTTGTGAACAATGAAATTTATGCTTTGATGAATGACATGTTCTACTTTAAAGCTACGCCATCAAATGGTATTTATGAATTGGTTCATGATGATACATCATTTGATAATTCGATGTACCAAGCAAACACCAAGAAACTCAAAATGGATTTGAGTGACACCTATCTTTGGCATTGTCGTCTTGTTCATATAAACAGAAATCGCATGCAAATACTTCAAAAGAATGGTATTCTAGAAACAAATGAAATAGGTTCATTTGATACATGCGAATCTTATTTACAAGGTAAAATGACTAAGAAACCCTTTAGTGGCACCAACCAATGGGCAAAAGATTTATTAGGTATCATACATTCGGATGTTGTGGTCCTTTTAAGCCAATGACTAGGAATGGTGAAAGATACTTCGTAACTTTTACCAACGACTATAGTCGTTATGGTTATGTGTACTTGCTAAGACACAAAGATGAAGTTTTTGAAACGTTCAAAATCTTCCAAAATGAAGTAGAGAATCAACTCACCAAGACAATCAAAGTTCTTCGTTCCAATAGAGGAGGTGAATACCTTAGTGATACTTTTCAAGATCATCTTAGGAGTTGTGGGATCATCTCACAACTTACTCCACCTGGAACACCACAACATAATGGTGTGTCTAAGAGGAGGAATCAAACTCTATTGGATATAGTTCGATCTATGATGGCTAGAAGCACATTGCCTCTATCATTTTGGGGTTACGCTTTGCTCTCCGCGGCTCGTATATTAAATATGGCCCCAACTGTCACACCCCGACCGCGTAAAACAACAAATCGCGGCGGAAACATCGGGGCGTGTTGCAACAGAATAAATTGTTTCATAACCATGGTATACAAAGTTGTCTTTTATTTATAAACAAAGGTGTTACATTGTTTCAAACAGGAAATTAAAGAGTTCAGAACATAATTAAACATAGTCTATCTTATTTTAAAGTCTCTAAGGCACAGGTCCGCCCTAGTATCATGATCAACATCCTATGGAAAAGCACCTGAAAACACATGTGAAAATAGGTACGTCAGCATAAAAATGCCTGTGAGATACATAGGTTTGTGAAAATAGGATTCATGACTTGTATTTGAGAAAATGTTTAGTCATGAACCTTGTAATTTGCTTTGTCTTGTAAATCATTTGAATAACAATAAGATCAGATGATATGTATAAGTAAATGTCAGGTTAAATAAATGACCATGTAAAAATGTGTTTGTATAAGATAAGTTGTTTATAAATCAATGTCTTGTGAAAAGTATGTTATTTGTATAAAATGTTCTATGTCTCAATATTGAAATGATTCAAATAACGTTACGACATGTAATACCATACAAACACTTATATATAGGAAGTACCAGCGGCGTATCCACCATGCTTGTATCATATTACACACACATCGTTACTTAATCACTTAATCAAACAAAACCAACCAATGTAAGAAGTCTATGTTTAAACAAATTGTCAAATGTATTGAATAATATGTCAAGTGTAAATCATGTCAAATGTCTATGTCAATTATCCATGTCAAATGTCTATGTCAAATATCCATGTCAAATGTCTATGTCAAATATCCATGTCAAATGTCTATGTCAAATATCCATGTCAAATGTCTTTGTGTAAAATGTCTATGTCAAAATGTCATGTATGGCAAGTGAAATGTCTCAACTAAACCATATGCACAAAAACAAAGTATTGAAGTAAAACTTGGTTTAAATCAAAGTTATGTTTTGTGTAAATGCATGCAACTATTTAATATGAACATTTATGCGGTATTGTGAAAATGCATACATCCAAGCCTTGTGACTGTGGTGATAAACCCTTTAAACAAATTAAAGGTCTATCTGTCTTTATAACATCGAATTCGGTCATTCCTTTCTGTCCCCTTTCCCTGGGATGTCCGGAACGGGAGTTGTCAATTCCTATGGTACCACTACCTACTAACGAACGGCGTAGCTAATGTTAATGAATGTATTGTCCCATGTAAACAAACCAAATGTCATACCAAAATGTAAACATGTGAAAACAATGCACTAAGTATGTAATCAAATGAACATACATAGCGTGAAATGTCATGTAAAACGATGTACTAAGTAATGCACACAATGGGCACACCTAGCAGGAAATGTCATGTAAAACAATGTACTAAGTAATGCACACAATGGGCACACCTAGCAGGAAATGTCATGTAAAACAATGTACTAAGTAATGCACACAATGGGCACACCTAGCAGGAAATGTCATGTAAAACAATGTACTAAGTAATGCACACAATGGGCACACCTAGCATAAGATGATATGAAATCATGTACTATAATGTACTAACGAACATAGCATGTATATGATGTGAAAACAGGAAAGCATGAAAGTAACAAGTAGGCACATGTGTTCCACCCCAAAACAGTTTGGAAAACAGTAAAAGAGGGGTCTATGTACTCACTTGAGATTGCTCAGTTGTCTAAAGATAACCACCAAGTAATGCTATAGATCTCGGAATCAAACGGCACCTAGTATAGGTAACTATGTTAATAAACCGGACCTATATCGGAAGACTGGGTAGCATTAGGGTTTGTAAACCAAATGAGTGTAGGAACTCATGTGATATGGTTTAACAAAGCCTACATGCTAAATGAAACTTAACCTAAGTCTTATTGACCCATTACGACCCGTTTAGGAAGCTTATGCTACTTTAACGTGTCGTGCGCGTGAAACGCGTTCGGACCGCCTAACTAGTCCTATGACAAGTGTTATATGCCTAAACATGTTACATAATCAGCTACGTGACAAAGGTTTAGGTTACATATGCTTAATTACCAATTATACATGAAAAAGGGTATTCTGGTAATTTACCTAAGGCATATAAACTACCTATCATACAACTACTTAAACGATGTGACCATAGGGTATAACCTCGGAAGGTTATTCCCTACCTACTATGGTCACCTAATGTATTTGGTCGGATCCTAATGATCGACCAAATGGGTCGGGTTCGAAGGTATAGGCGATTTATTAGATCGCCTACCCTACGACCCTAGACAACGTGGTAATCAGTAGGCATAGTCCCAAGGGACTATGACCATCGTGATTACAATCACGTTGCGAAGTTCAACCGAACTTCGCATTGACCATTACTGGTCAACGCTGAAAGTCAAACAAAGTTTGACTTTCTGACTCGAAAAGCAGTAAAAATAAGGAAAAGAACGAAAGAATACTTACGAAGGGTCCCCGAATGCTAAACTCGATTCGAAAATCTCAGGTATGAAACTAGTGTTTCAACTTAGAGTTTCTCAAATCAAATTTCTAGTGATTATGAATGAAACATATGGTGGGTATTTATAGTTTTTCCATATAGAATATTCCTAGAATATTCCTAGAATATTCCTAGCATATTCCAAGCATATTCCTAGCATATACCTTAGCATATTCCAAGCATATACCTTAGCATATTCCTAGTATATGGCTAAGACGGGTATTTAACTGGGTACCGGGTATTTTATCTAGCGTTTAAATCCCGGTTTATGGCGTTCTAAATTATTTTTATTACTCTATAAAAATAAACTCGCCAAGTTATTACTGAAATAAATTTCAGTTGCCAGGACTGGCTGCGTTGTCTGCGTTTTGCAGTAGAAGCACTGTGTTGCGCAGAAACACACGGTACGCGCTTAAACTTTGAAAAATAACGTTTTTAGGCGTTTTAATTTATTTTTCAACACGGACCTGATTAAAATAAGATTTTAATCATAACAGAATATTTGTGGGATTTAAATATTATCCGGTCGGTCACCAACGTTCGTTTGGTCGTACGATCGCGATGTTCGGTTAATTACGACGGAATGCACATAAGCGCGAAAAACGATCCAAATTGCGCGACGAATGGATTTTTCTTATGCCAAACACTAAAATAAAATATTTTGGTGCTTACATAAATTTTTGGATGTCCGGATGTATTCAGAACGTATGTTATGCGCGAAAATGCAAACTTGTGCACTTTTTGACACTTTTAGTCCCTGAATGACCCAAAAGTTTATTTTAGCACACCGAACCCCTCAAAGCCTATTTCTAAGCTATGTAAAGGATATTTAAGGTGTGTTTAACTTATGGTTAGGTTCCGGAATGTTCGTTACAGTTCAAATTGACATACTTTCGCAGTTTGTCATATTTAGTCCCTTTAAGCGAATTAACTTGTTTTTGCCATACCAAAGCCTTTAAAACTTATTTCTAAGTTATGTAAAGGTTATTTAAGGTATGTTGAGTATATGTTGATGTTCCGGAGTATTTCTCGCATTAAACTGAGTACGTTTACGCACTAGTTTGCGTATAACTCTCCAGAAAGCGATGTAGAGTTTGAAATTGAACAAAAGTCAAAACATGAAAAATGTAAAACATAAAAAAACAAACATTGTGATCAAATAACATTGTTTTATTGATAACATAACTGTTCATAGTGATTACAAGCAAAGTTGTTACAGTCTCCCCTACTTGTGGAAATTTCGTCCCGAAATTTATTTAGAGGAAACTCGTGGAAAAAGATGCAGATATTTCGCTTTCATTTGATCTTCGCGTTCCCAAGTAAACTCGGGTCCACGTTTAGCTTCCCAGCGAACTTTGACCAAAGGAATGCGCTTGCGTTTAAGCCACTTGACTTCACGTTCCATGATTTCCACTGGTTTCTCAACAAATTTCAGTGTTTTGCCAACACGAATTTCGTCAAGCGGTATGGAGTAGTTCTCATCAGCTGTACACTTCTTGAGATTTGATATGTGAAAAGTTGGATGAACATTTCCCAGTTCAGGAGGTAACTCAAGTCTGTAGGCTACCTTTCCGATTCTTTCGACGATCTTGAATGGTCCAACGTATCTAGGTGCAAGTTTTCCTTTCTTTCCAAATCTGATCACACCTTTCCAAGGTGAGACCTTAAGTAATACTCGATCACCGACTTGAAATTCCAAGGCTTTGTGTTTTGGGTCCGCGTAAATCTTCTGACGGCTTCTAGCTGCCTGAAGGTTATCACGAACTTTCTTGACCTTGTCAGTTGTCTCTAAAATAAGGGCAGGTCCAGTAATTTGAGCCTCGCCAATCTCATTCCAGCAGACTGGTGAACGACATTTTCGACCATAAAGAGCTTCGAAAGGAGCCATTTTGATGCTAGTGTGATAACTGTTGTTGTAGGAGAATTCAATCAATTTAAGATGTGAATCCCAGCTACCACCAAAATCGATCACACAAGCTCTAAGCATATCCTCCAGAGTCTGGATTGTTCTCTCAGATTGACCATCCGTTTGCGGATGATAAGCTGTGCTCAGATTAAGTTGGGTTCCCATAGCAGATTGCATGGTTCTCCAAAAATGAGAAGTGAAACGAGCATCTCTGTCAGAAATGATGTTCAAAGGAACACCATGTCGAGCTACAATTTCATCTACATAGATTTGAGCAAGTCTGTCAGTAGGAAAATCCTCACGGATTGGCAAGAAATGTGCTGACTTTGTAAGACGATCAACGACTACCCAGATGGCATCATGACCTTTCTTTGTGCGCGGGAGTTTGGTAACAAGATCCATAGTAATGTTTTCCCATTTCCAAACTGGGATCTCTGGTTGCTCCAATAATCCCGAAGGACGCTGATGTTCAGCCTTAACCTTTAGACAAGTAAGGCATTTGGATACGTATAAGGCAATGTCTTTCTTCATACCAGGCCACCAATAGTGAATACGAAGATCCTTATACATTTTATCTGAGCCCGGATGAATAGAATAACGAGACTTATGGGCTTCATCCATAAGCAAGGTACGAAGATCATCTAGGCTTGGGACCCAGAAACGGTCCATGAAGTAATATGATCCATTGTCCTTCAGTTCTAGAGCAGGTGTTATGTGATAAGGAAATTCCTTATCCATCAAACCTTGTGAAACACAAGATTGTTGAGACTGAGAAATGCGTGCTTGAATATCGGATCGAGCTTGAATAACAGATTGAACACGTACACAATGAAGCTTAGTACGTTCCTTACGACTTAATGCATCAGCTACGACATTCGCCTTACCAGGATGGTAGCGAATTTCGCAGTCATAGTCGTTTAAAAGCTCAACCCAACGTTGCTGTCTCATGTTGAGTTCTTTCTGGTTGAAGATATGCTGAAGACTTTTGTGGTCAGTGAAAACCACACATTTTGTACCATACAAATAGTGTCTCCAGATCTTGAGAGCAAAGACAACTGCACCCAACTCAAGATCATGAGTGGTGTAGTTCTTCTCATGTATCTTCAACTGCCTCGATGCATAGGCTATGACTTTGTTCCTTTGCATAAGAACACAGCCAAGACCCAATTTTGATGCATCACAATACACAACAAAATCATCATCACCCTCAGGCAATGATAGAACAGGCGCATCGCAAAGCTTCTGCTTCAGGTGTTGAAAAGCTTCCTCTTGTTTGTTTCCCCAATAAAAGGGCATTTTCTTCTGAGTTAGAGCAGTTAGAGGAACTGCAATCTTCGAGAAGTTTTCTATGAAGCGGCGATAATAACCCGCTAGACCAAGAAAAGAACGAACTTCAGTAGGAGTAGTAGGTGTATCCCAATCCTTAATCGCACTGATCTTGGAGGGATCTACATGAATACCTCGTTCGTTGATAACATGCCCCAAAAATTGAACTTCTTTAAGCCAAAATTCGCACTTGGAGAATTTGGCGAAAAGTTGCTCTTTCTTTAGGAGTTCAAGGGTAAGACGAAGATGTTGCTCGTGATCAGCTTGCGTCTTAGAATAAATCAAGATGTCGTCAATAAAAACAATGACGAACTGATCCAAATAAGGTTTACAGACCCTATTCATTAAGTCCATGAAAACAGCAGGAGCATTAGTCAAACCGAATGGCATGACTGTGAATTCATAATGACCATAACGAGTACGGAACGCTGTCTTCGGAATGTCTTCTTCTTGCACCCGAAGTTGATGATATCCAGATCGCAGATCAATCTTCGAAAAATAAGAAGCGCCCTGTAGTTGATCAAAGAGATCATCAATGCGAGGTAAAGGATATCGATTCTTGATGGTAAGTTTGTTAAGCTCACGATAATCGATACACATCCTAAAGGATCCATCCTTCTTCTTTACAAAAAGAACGGGAGCACCCCAAGGTGAAAAACTAGGACGTATAAAACCTTTGTCAGAGAGCTCCTGAAGCTGTTTAGACAACTCTTGCATCTCGGATGGTGCAAGACGATATGGAGCTCTAGCAATGGGATTTGCACCAGGTACGAGATCAATGCGGAACTCGACTTGGCGTGCTGGAGGTAGACCAGGTAAATCTTCAGGGAATACTTCAGAATAATCCCGAACGACAGGAATATCTGAAATAGACTTACCCTTGCCTTTATCTTCTGTAACATGTGCTAAGAAAGCCACATAGTTCTTCTGCAGATACTTCCGAGCTTTAAAACAAGACATGAGTTTGAGACCACCGATAGGCTTCTCACCTTGAACCTGCAGAATCTCGTATGTCGAAAGCGGCACACGAACAATCTTCTCAGAACAAACTATCTCTGCGTGATGCTTGGATAACCAATCCATTCCCACAATAACGTCGAAGCTTCCGAGTTGCATAGGCGTGAGGTCGATAGGAAAAAGATGGTCGTTAAGATTCAACTGGCAGTTGCGAAGAACAGAATTAAGAATAATGGGTTCACCACTAGCAACCTCTACTGTCAAAGATTTGCCTAGTTTCGTTCTAGACACTCGAAGCATTGGTTCAAAGGACAAAGACACGAAACTCTTATCGGCACCGGAATCGAAAAGAACAGATGCAGGCTGATTATTAATAAAGAACGTACCGTTCACCACATTATCGTCAGCCTGTGCCTCTTGGGCATTCATGTTAAAAACTCGGCCTCGAGCCGGAGCCTGAGCCTGATTCTGGTTCTGGTTCTGGTTCGCCAGTCTTGGGCACCGATTCCTATAGTGGGTCAGATCCCCACAATTGTAACAAGCACCTGGTGGGTATTGTGGTCGTGCAGCTTGACCCTGTTGCGGAGCAGCTTGTTGAGCCGGGTTCTGAACCGCGGGATTCTGAGCAGACCGACAAACATTGGCAAGATGGCCTGACTTCCCACAGTTAGTACAGAAACGGCATGGAAGTTGCGGCTGGTGGTGACTGTTGCATCTATTGCACAAAGGTGCATTCCCTGTATAGGGTTTCTTCGTTGGAGGCTGTGCGGTTTGATTGGGAGCTGCCTGGTTAGCTTGGGCAGTAACAGCATAGATGGTGGTCATTCGTTCGTATCACAAAGCAAACAAACGACACACAGTGACTAATCAAAGTAAATGGGTCAAAAATAATGTATTAGCGAAGACATGCTCGCCTATAAGTGAACACTCACTCCAAGAATTCCCAGGTAAGCACAACTGGTCTCGCGTCTGGTTGAGATGTATACGAAGTGCTTGCCTAGACAGAAAACTCAGAATACAGGCATTCACCCTTCCAGTTTGCACATGTTCACATTATTTAAAACCCAAAACGTTTGACGGGATTTTGAAAATTTGAAGGCACAAGGCCAAAAACCAATACTGAAAAGGGTTCAAAACCATATAACAGAGGGTTCAAAACCTTACAATTGAGGGTTCAAAACCTTGTAAAAATTTATTCAAAAACAGATGATTGTTTTTCAAAAATCGTTTCGGAAAAATTTTGGTTCCTTGTTTTGTTAATCACCTAAGGATAGGTGATGTACATGTTTTAAGATCTAAACACAAGATAACTTGCGTTAGGTTCCTAGAAAAGTTATAGTCTAGGTCAAAGCATTACTAATAACCTAATTCCCTATAACCATTAGCTCTGATACCAACTCTTCTGTCACACCCCGACCGCGTAAAACAACAAATCGCGGCGGAAACATCGGGGCGTGTTGCAACAGAATAAATTGTTTCATAACCATGGTATACAAAGTTGTCTTTTATTTATAAACAAAGGTGTTACATTGTTTCAAACAGGAAATTAAAGAGTTCAGAACATAATTAAACATAGTCTATCTTATTTTAAAGTCTCTAAGGCACAGGTCCGCCCTAGTATCATGATCAACATCCTATGGAAAAGCACCTGAAAACACATGTGAAAATAGGTACGTCAGCATAAAAATGCCTGTGAGATACATAGGTTTGTGAAAATAGGATTCATGACTTGTATTTGAGAAAATGTTTAGTCATGAACCTTGTAATTTGCTTTGTCTTGTAAATCATTTGAATAACAATAAGATCAGATGATATGTATAAGTAAATGTCAGGTTAAATAAATGACCATGTAAAAATGTGTTTGTATAAGATAAGTTGTTTATAAATCAATGTCTTGTGAAAAGTATGTTATTTGTATAAAATGTTCTATGTCTCAATATTGAAATGATTCAAATAACGTTACGACATGTAATACCATACAAACACTTATATATAGGAAGTACCAGCGGCGTATCCACCATGCTTGTATCATATTACACACACATCGTTACTTAATCACTTAATCAAACAAAACCAACCAATGTAAGAAGTCTATGTTTAAACAAATTGTCAAATGTATTGAATAATATGTCAAGTGTAAATCATGTCAAATGTCTATGTCAATTATCCATGTCAAATGTCTATGTCAAATATCCATGTCAAATGTCTATGTCAAATATCCATGTCAAATGTCTATGTCAAATATCCATGTCAAATGTCTTTGTGTAAAATGTCTATGTCAAAATGTCATGTATGGCAAGTGAAATGTCTCAACTAAACCATATGCACAAAAACAAAGTATTGAAGTAAAACTTGGTTTAAATCAAAGTTATGTTTTGTGTAAATGCATGCAACTATTTAATATGAACATTTATGCGGTATTGTGAAAATGCATACATCCAAGCCTTGTGACTGTGGTGATAAACCCTTTAAACAAATTAAAGGTCTATCTGTCTTTATAACATCGAATTCGGTCATTCCTTTCTGTCCCCTTTCCCTGGGATGTCCGGAACGGGAGTTGTCAATTCCTATGGTACCACTACCTACTAACGAACGGCGTAGCTAATGTTAATGAATGTATTGTCCCATGTAAATAAACCAAATGTCATACCAAAATGTAAACATGTGAAAACAATGCACTAAGTATGTAATCAAATGAACATACATAGCGTGAAATGTCATGTAAAATGATGTACTAAGTAATGCACACAATGGGCACACCTAGCAGGAAATGTCATGTAAAACAATGTACTAAGTAATGCACACAATGGGCACACCTAGCAGGAAATGTCATGTAAAACAATGTACTAAGTAATGCACACAATGGGCACACCTAGCAGGAAATGTCATGTAAAACAATGTACTAAGTAATGCACACAATGGGCACACCTAGCATAAGATGATATGAAATCATGTACTATAATGTACTAACGAACATAGCATGTATATGATGTGAAAACAGGAAAGCATGAAAGTAACAAGTAGGCACATGTGTTCCACCCCAAAACAGTTTGGAAAACAGTAAAAGAGGGGTCTATGTACTCACTTGAGATTGCTCAGTTGTCTAAAGATAACCACCAAGTAATGCTATAGATCTCGGAATCAAACGGCACCTAGTATAGGTAACTATGTTAATAAACCGGACCTATATCGGAAGACTGGGTAGCATTAGGGTTTGTAAACCAAATGAGTGTAGGAACTCATGTGATATGGTTTAACAAAGCCTACATGCTAAATGAAACTTAACCTAAGTCTTATTGACCCATTACGACCCGTTTAGGAAGCTTATGCTACTTTAACGTGTCGTGCGCGTGAAACGCGTTCGGACCGCCTAACTAGTCCTATGACAAGTGTTATATGCCTAAACATGTTACATAATCAGCTACGTGACAAAGGTTTAGGTTACATATGCTTAATTACCAATTATACATGAAAAAGGGTATTCTGGTAATTTACCTAAGGCATATAAACTACCTATCATACAACTACTTAAACGATGTGACCATAGGGTATAACCTCGGAAGGTTATTCCCTACCTACTATGGTCACCTAATGTATTTGGTCGGATCCTAATGATCGACCAAATGGGTCGGGTTCGAAGGTATAGGCGATTTATTAGATCGCCTACCCTACGACCCTAGACAACGTGGTAATCAGTAGGCATAGTCCCAAGGGACTATGACCATCGTGATTACAATCACGTTGCGAAGTTCAACCGAACTTCGCATTGACCATTACTGGTCAACGCTGAAAGTCAAACAAAGTTTGACTTTCTGACTCGAAAAGCAGTAAAAATAAGGAAAAGAACGAAAGAATACTTACGAAGGGTCCCCGAATGCTAAACTCGATTCGAAAATCTCAGGTATGAAACTAGTGTTTCAACTTAGAGTTTCTCAAATCAAATTTCTAGTGATTATGAATGAAACATATGGTGGGTATTTATAGTTTTTCCATATAGAATATTCCTAGAATATTCCTAGAATATTCCTAGCATATTCCAAGCATATTCCTAGCATATACCTTAGCATATTCCAAGCATATACCTTAGCATATTCCAAGCATATACCTTAGCATATTCCTAGTATATGGCTAAGACGGGTATTTAACTGGGTACCGGGTATTTTATCTAGCGTTTAAATCCCGGTTTATGGCGTTCTAAATTATTTTTATTACTCTATAAAAATAAACTCGCCAAGTTATTACTGAAATAAATTTCAGTTGCCAGGACTGGCTGCGTTGTCTGCGTTTTGCAGTAGAAGCACTGTGTTGCGCAGAAACACACGGTACGCGCTTAAACTTTGAAAAATAACGTTTTTAGGCGTTTTAATTTATTTTTCAACACGGACCTGATTAAAATAAGATTTTAATCATAACAGAATATTTGTGGGATTTAAATATTATCCGGTCGGTCACCAACGTTCGTTTGGTCGTACTATCGCGATGTTCGGTTAATTACGACGGAATGCACATAAGCGCGAAAAACGATCCAAATTGCGCGACGAATGGATTTTTCTTATGCCAAACACTAAAATAAAATATTTTGGTGCTTACATAAATTTTTGGATGTCCGGATGTATTCAGAACGTATGTTATGCGCGAAAATGCAAACTTGTGCACTTTTTGACACTTTTAGTCCCTGAATGACCCAAAAGTTTATTTTAGCACACCGAACCCCTCAAAGCCTATTTCTAAGCTATGTAAAGGATATTTAAGGTGTGTTTAACTTATGGTTAGGTTCCGGAATGTTCGTTACAGTTCAAATTGACATACTTTCGCAGTTTGTCATATTTAGTCCCTTTAAGCGAATTAACTTGTTTTTGCCATACCAAAGCCTTTAAAACTTATTTCTAAGTTATGTAAAGGTTATTTAAGGTATGTTGAGTATATGTTGATGTTCCGGAGTATTTCTCGCATTAAACTGAGTACGTTTACGCACTAGTTTGCGTATAACTCTCCAGAAAGCGATGTAGAGTTTGAAATTGAACAAAAGTCAAAACATGAAAAATGTAAAACATAAAAAAACAAACATTGTGATCAAATAACATTGTTTTATTGATAACATAACTGTTCATAGTGATTACAAGCAAAGTTGTTACACCAACCAAGAAAGTGGATAAGACACCTTTTGAAATATTGCATGGAATGGTTCCATCATTATCATATTTGAAGGTATAGGGTTGTGATGCTTATGTGAAGCAATACACCCCAAACAAGTTGGAAGTACGATCCACTAAGTGTATCTTCGTAGGATATCCTAAAGATGATATAGGATATTATTTCTACGATCCAACAGAGCAAAAGGTATTTGTTGCTCGAAAGGCTAAGTTCTTGGAAGATAAGTTCCTTATGGAAGGAACTAGTAGAACAGTGGAACTTGATGAGGATCAAGAACCACAAGCCGATACACGTTTGGTTAATACTAGCACTCAACAAGAGGTTGTTGAAGATGATCAAATGGTTGATCAACATACACAAAACATTTGCAGATCTGGTAGACTTAGTAATCCACCTGAAAGATATGGATTTTTCATGGATGGATGCTATGTGGTAGACTCAGATGAACCAACCACATACCATGATGCAATTTCGAAATCTGATTGCGACAAATGGCTTGAGGATATGAACGTAGAGATGCAATCCATGTATGACAACCAAGTTTGGGAATTGGTTGTGCCACCTCTTAACTCCAAAGTAGTTGGAAGTAAGTGGGTTTTCAAGAAGAAAATGTATACGCATGGTAACTTGGATACTTATAAAGCGAGACTTGTAGCAAAAGGTTTCACTCAAACTCAAGGGGTTGATTATGATGAGACCTTCTCGCCCGTGGCGATGCTAAAGTCGATTAGGATATTATTTGCCATAGCTGCATATTATGACTATGAGATTTGGCAAATGGATGTCAAAATGGCTTTCCTCAATGGATATCTTGATGAAGATGTCTATATGGTTCAGCCTGAAGGTTTTGTCGATCCAAAACATCATAACAAAGTGTGCAAGTTAAAGAAATCAATCTATGGATTGAAACAAGCATCGAGAAGTTGGAATCACCGTTTTGATGAAGAAATTAGGAATTTTGGATTCATCAAGAACGGCGATGAAGCTTGTGTGTATAAATAAAGCTAGTCGGAGCACCGTCACTTTCTTAGTATTGTATGTCGATGACATTCTACTATTTGGAAATGACATTCCAACCATGGAAGGTGTAAAAGCCTGGCTTGGAAGATGTTTTTCCATTAAAGATCTTGGAGAAGCTGCCTCTATTTTGGGAATAAAGATCTATAGGGGTAGATCAAGATGCTTGATAGGTTTAAACCAAAGTGCATACATTGACAAAGTCTTGAAAAGGTTCAAGATGGAGAACTCTAAGAAAGGTTTGGTACCTATTCAAAAGGGGACAATATTGAATGTGACTCAATGTCCAAGCTCAAAGGATGAGCAAGAAAGAATGAAAGGAATCCCATATGTGTCTGCTATTAGATCCATAATGTATGCAATGATATGCACTAGACCGGACGTGTCATGCGCTCTAAGCATGACAAGTAGATACCAGCAAAATCCAGGTAACAGTCATTGGATGGCTGTTAAGAGCATATTGAAATACCTTAGGAGGACTAAGGATATGTTTCTAATATATGGATCTGGTGAAGAGGAACTCGTTGTAAAGGGTTACACAGATGCGAGTTTCCAAACTGATCGAGATGGTTCTCGATCACAATATGGGTATGTCTTCATTTTGAATGGAGCTGCATTCTCATGGAAGAGCTCGAAGCAGGATGTTGTATCATTGTCCACTACAGAATCAGAATACATCGCCGCTTCATCGGCAGCGCAAGAAGCTGCTTTGTTAAAGAAGTTCATTGCCGACCTAGGGGTAGTCCCTACCATTCTTTTGTGATAACGAGGGTGCGATTGCTCAAATCAAGGAACCTCGTGCACATCAAAAGACTAGGCACATTGAGCGGAGATTCAACTACATAAGGGATGAAGTTGAAAAGGGAAAGATATGTATTCGCAGAGTTCACACCGATCAAAACATTACGGATCCACTCACGAAGCTCCTTGAACGGCCAAATCATGAGGGTCATACTTGTGCCTTAGGACTTCGATATTCTAGTGATTGGATTTGATCTATTTTGTATTTGGATATTGGAACAATTGTTATTTTAACTCTTTTATGGTATTTTGAGTTATGTTCCATTTTAGCATGTTTAAATCCGTGAATAAATGAATTATTCTAAATGTCCGTAGTCGATCATACTTGTGGGAACAAATATGAATGTAAGATTATTATGAACTTGGATTGGTGGATATTCATTAGGTATCTACTTGGAGTGTTACCTGCATGGAATCATTTGTGATTGATCATAAGTAAATTTGAGCAAAGACGAATATCATAGTATCCTCTGACCTGAGATACATATTGGGTCTTGATATTCACCAAATATTATACCCTGACTTAGTTCTTCCCTGTCTGTAATAAGACAGTACATAAGGCTAAGCTCAGGTGTGGTACGAGGTGATTGTGAGAGACGTTTGTAGTCAAGAAGGAATTTGTTCCTCTTATTCGTTGACAATAAGATGTCTAAGGCCTGCTAAAGTTAAATCAACAGAGAATGATCACACTATGTCTCTGGATTTGACATGACATCTGTGACGAAAGGATAAATGATAGATTCACCTAAATCATGTTCAAGTAAGGGACTTGAAGGGGATGATGTTATTGAATGGCACTTCGTCATACGTATTAGGGGTAGTAAACCGTTGTTAGGCGTTATTTACTACTTGCATCAATCTTCTATGTATCTTGTGCAAGTGGGAGATTGTTGGACTCTGTATGCCCAAGACACATATTAAATTGATGTGGCTAGTACGTTATGATTCAAGTCGGGTCATACTCAATAACAAGCTAGGCAAACACCTATAATATTTATTTATGATATGATCAATCAAATAAATATTAACACTTATAATATTTAGAAATTGGTTTTCTAAATAATTTCACTTGAGAAACTAATAAATTATATGGATAATTTATTTTGAGAAAATATTTTGTTTTGTTATTTAATGAGTTAAATAACACTCAAAAGGTTGCAAAAATATTTTATAAAAGGTTATCTTATATTTTATAAAAGTTATAAATTAAAACCAAGACTTAAAAAATGCAAAAAGGAAAAATCCTCATTGGTTGAATGTGGTGGCAAAGAGGACGGCCTTGGGGGAGCTTCCAAAGGTGTTTTCACCACTAATATTTCATGCAATCTTTTTAGAAAAATTTGATATATGATTTGCTTGTTTTTAGAACAATCATCTTATCTTTTTTATATACTTTTCTCAAAAATTCAAGTGCAAAGAACTCTCAAAATTCTCTTGAGAATTTTCGGCCAAGGGTGGTTTTTAAGAGAGTTCACTAGTGAAAATCCTAGCAATCTTAAGGTGTTCGTTGGAAGCTTGGGGTATACTATCTTGAGGCTTTCTTGTTTGGAAGCTACCATCCAAGAATCATCATCATCTTCCATCTCCTTGCTCTTTGAAAGGTTGTTTCTTAAAACACCCTATGGTTGTGATTTTGATAGCATGCATGTCATATATGGATCCGGTTATTGGGTTTTGCATTTAAAATGGTTTTAAATCTTGTAAAGTAACATGTTTTAAATATATATTCCGCTGCATTTTAATTTTATTTGGACAAAATTACTTTGATAAACATGTGAAAAACCCAACAGTTTGCCATTTTTATTTGCTCATTTGATCTAATCTGCTCTAAGTTAAAGCTTTCACTTGTTGAAAGCTTCATACCTGAGTATTTTTAGTTCAATTCTTCCTAGCTTGGACCCTTTATAAGTTTCTTTCATGCTTGGTTCTGCTTTTCAAGCATGAAAGTCAAACAGTGTTTGACTTTCTGCTTTGACCATGAATTGGTCAAGACAAAGTTCGTTTGAACTTTGCAACGTGATCATAATCTTGATGGTTATTGTCCCTTGTGACTCTACCTACTGATTACCACGTTGATTAGTCGAAGTGACAAGTCAAAGTTTTGGTCAAAATGCCGATTATGCGCATTTTGCGATGAAACTATTTTCGGGTATCAAAACACTTTGTTTTGATATCAAATCTGTTTTCTAACTTAGTTAAACATGTTTTAACATGTTTAACTCGTCACTTTTAGTATAGTGCTTGTATAGAATCGTAAGTAAAGCGGTCTTGACAACCGCTTAGACTTTCGAACCCGACCCGTTTGGTCGATCGTTAGGATCCGACCAAGCATATTTTGTGACCATAGTTGTATAGGGAATAACCTTCCGAGATTATACCTTATGGTCACTTAGTTTAATTAGTTGTATGATAGGTAGTTTATATGCCTTAGGTAAATGACCAAAATGCCCTTTTCATTCATAATTTGATTTTAAGCATATGTAACTTAATTTTTGACTCTTAAACTGATTATGCAACATATTTAAACATGTTAGGGCATATAATACTTGTCATAGGACTAGTTAGGCGTCTCAAACGCACATTCATGCGAACAACGCGTTAACGTAGCATAAGCTACCTTAACGGGTCATAACGGGTCGTAAGCACTTAGGGTAGGTTCCGTTTTAGAATGTAGGCTTTGTTAAACCATATTATATGAGTTCCAATACTCATTTGGTTTACGAAACCTCATTTTATCTGACCTTTCGATTTAGGTTCGGTTTATTAACGTAGTTACCTATATTAGGTGCCGTTTGATTCCGTGATCCTTTGAGCGTTACTTGGTTGTTATTTCAAGTCTATTAAGCAATATCATTTGAGTACATAGTCCCCTCTTTTATTTTTTTCGAATGAATTGGGTGATTTATATGTGCTAAACGATTTCGAGTTTTCTAAACGAATACTATGGTTTATGTTAAACACAACGATTTCAATATATAAACGAACTTGTTGGGACGTTGGTCGAAAGACAATTGAATGACATTCATTAACTATGTTTAAGCTGACCAGTAGTATGTTATGGTACCATAGGCTGTTATGGTACCACAGGATCTGACAAATCCCGTTTTCGGACTATCACCATGGTTATGGGGGTAATATAGGTAATGACAGAACCTGATGAATTGTTAACTTACCCTTTGGTGGTTTGTTAATACGAGTTGAACGATTTGGACGAGTCACACAGGGTTGAATGTATTCAATGAAACGACCAAAAGTTAGTTTTCACAACTTAAACACGAACCATTGGAACTATTTGAACTATTGGAACTATTTAAACTATTTGAACCATTGGAACTATTTGAACTATGTGAACTATTGGAACTATTTAAACTATTTGAACCATTGGAACTATTTGAACTATGTGAACTATTTGAACCATTAGAACTATTTGAATCATGTGATCGATTTGAACGAATTGAACGATTGGGTTATGGTTAGTAATTAGGTAACGGGGCGGGTGTAATGTGATAAAAGCATGGTGGATACGCCGCTGGTACTTCCTATATATAAGTGCTTTTAACACATTACATACCGTTGCGTTATCTAGATCACTTGGACGAATGTTTTCAAAATGAAGTTACACTACAAGGTTTACTTAAAGATATAAACCATACAATGCTTACTTTCAACGACGATTTACTACTTGGTTTACAAAGACAAATGTTTTCAGTTAAGATTCATGACTACAATGGTTTTGGTTTACACATATATCAACTTGTAAAGTTGATAGAAACATACTGCAATATCAAACTCTTTTGTTTTCAAGGTACACACTCGACAACTCTCGTAGTTGGACGAGGTATTGCAATATGTACTTAAAGCCATGAATCTAACACACTCACAAAACCTTTGTACTCGCCGGCATTTTTAGGCTGAAATATTTTCACATATGTTTCAGGTACTGTATACGATGATGTTTGATGATGTTTATGATGTATGCTCACATAGGAATGGACGAGGCCTTAGTGACTCAATAACAATGAAAGACAATTTGTTCATGTTTTGCTTCTTATTTCAATACAATGTAATAAACTTAATTCAATAAAACGAAACTTCAATCCATTTGTTATGAAACAATGATTCTGTTACGACACTCCCCGACGTTTTCGCCGCGGTTTGTCGCGGTCAGGGTGTGACATCTTTCATGTTGGAGGGTGATTTGATATCCAGGATAGCTTTGATTTGTTCTGGGCTTGCTTCTATTCCCCTCTTAGTCACCATGTATCCTAAAAACTTTCCTGCCCCCACTCCGAAATGGCACTTAGAAGGATTCTGCTTCATATTGTGTTGGTCCAGGATATCAAATGCACCTTCAATATCCTGGAGATGATCCTCCACCTTCTTGGACTTTACCAGCATATCATCAATATACACCTCCATTGTGTCCCCCAGTTTTTCTTTAAACATCATATTTACCAATCTCTGGTACGTTGCACCTGCATTTCTCAAACCGAAAGGCATGGCAGTATAACAATAAATACCTGTTGGTGTCATGAAAGCAGTATCCTCCTGATCAGATGGCACCATTTGGATCTGCTGGAATCCCGAGGATGCATCCATAAAGGTCAGCATTTCATGACCGACAGTTGCATCCACCATTGAATCTATATGAGGCAAAGGAAACGGGTCTTTAGGACATGCTTTGTTTAGGTCTGTGTAATCTACACAAACTCTCCATTTCCCATTCTTCTTTTGAACCACAACCACGTTTGCTAGCCACTTGGGGAATTTGACTTCCCTAATCATCTTGGACTTCAATAATCTTTCAACCTCCTCCTGTCATATCCTCATGCTTCCATGCAAACGTGGGCATCCTGCATTTTAGAAAATTAATAAGCTGGTTCTCAATATCCTGAGGGATATTAGCTCCTACGAGCACCGAGATATCTGGATTATCCTGATCCAGGATAATTTTCTTAACATCTTTCTTTAAGGTTTCCACGATATCCTGAGCTTGTATCTTTAATTGCTATCCTTCTTTGGGCTTTGTTGAAGCCTTCATTGAGGAGGAATAACATTCGTTTGCCTCTTGTTGATCGCTTTCCACTTTAACTACTCCCCAAGGGGTGGGAACCTTGATACACTGATGATAGGTTGATGGGACAGCCTTCATATCATGGATCCATGGCCTGCCCAATATAATATTGTAACAGGATAATGAATCCATAACACAGAATTATTGCATTGAATTTACTCCTTCAACATATACGGGCAACTTTATTTCTCCCATAGTATTCTTTGCCTCACCACCGAATCCTACAGGTATAGTGGACTTTGAAGTGATCTCCATCTTGGGGACGTTCATTCTTTTCAACGTTTCCAGCTGGATAATGTTAACAGAGCTGTCGTTGTCCACCAGTATCCTGCGCACAAAACGATTAGCAATATATAATGTGATTACTAAACCCTCGTGATGAGGATCCTGAATGTTATCCCTGTCATCGATTGTAAGGGTTGTCATCCTGGTTGGCTTGTCTCCCCATTCTGCCTTAGCCTCCTTGGCATGTCTTTTTGCTGCAGAGTAAGAGGTTCCACATATGTCGGATCCTCCTGATATAAAGTTAATTATCTTGGCATCTGGAGGAGGTGATGCTGCTCGTTCAGGATCCTTATCAGTATCCTGACTCTTATTCTTCTTTCTTCCCAGAAGATCTTTCAAATACCCCTTGCTTAACAGGTAGCTTATTTCCTTCCTCAGGGCTATGCAATCTTCCGTCACATGTCCAAAATCCTCATGGAAGGCACACCACTTGGATATATCCTTCCAATCGACCTTTTGTTGGTTCTTTCTTGGCCACCTCGCTTTATCTCCCAAACCCTGCATAGCATACTTTAGTTCGGGTATGTTAACAGAAAAACAATATTCTGACAATTCAGGATACTCTTCAGTATCCTCGTCCTCAACAGCATTCACTTTCTTGCTGTCATTCCTGCCATACGGCTTAGAGTGATATGGCTTGTATGAGGATTCTGACTTCATGTTGGTTGGCTCATATGTTGAGGATGAATTCATCCTCTCTTGTATCTTCCTATCGTCTTCAAGTCTGATATATCTCAGAGCCCTGTTTCGAGCTTCATCCAGGTTCCTGCAAGGATTCATCACAAGATCCTGATAAAATTGGGAATCCTTCTGCAATCCCATTTTGAATGCATGTACAGCTATGGCAACATCATGGTGTGGGATGTCTAAGGATTCCCTACTAAACTTTTTCACATAATCCCTTAAGGATTCTTAAGGACCCTGAGTTATCCTATAGAGATCACTGGTTAGTTTCTCGAAACTCCTACTTCAAGAAAATTGACTATTAAACAAGTTAACCAAATGATCAAATGATGTAATTGAATGAGGTGGAACTTTTAAGAGCCATTTTAAGGCTGATCCTGTCAGGGTAGAACAGAAACCCTTGCAGAGGCATGCTTCCTTGAGATCTGGATGAATAGGGTTAATCTCCATCCTCTCCCTATACTGAGCAATATGCTCTTCAGGATCCGTGGTCCCATCATAAATCTTCATGTTGGGAGTTTGAAATTTTTTGGAATTTCAGCATCACATATAGGATATGCAAACCGGGATATCCTGTGGCTATCCTAGGATACTTCCGGAATTGGCTGAACAACCCCAGGTACACTGGATATCATATCCTTCAACTTTTGAAGCTCCCTAGAGAGTGCCGACGTCACACCTGTATCCTGCAAAGATCCAAAACTGTTAGTAGCAGGAGTATTGTAGGATCGATATTGACGATCAAATGAGTCAATCTGAGTCAAAATACCACTGTTTATGTGGCGGAATCACACAAACAGGTTGAATCAAAGAGAATGGAGTAGAAAACAGAAGAATATCACTTTAAACATTGTTTCTCATCCATATATTGACTTGAAAATCCAGCAGCAGTTCGGCACCAGAACAATGGGACTGTTACAAATGAGAAACAACTAGCACCTATTTATAGGCCCTGGGTTTCTCTTGAACCAGTCTCAAGAGAAACCTAATCATCAGGTTTCCCTTGAACTTGACATGTACCACCTTCAAGAGAAACCCCTTAAACATAAAATTAAACTTACAATTTTGACCCCTGTACTATACAATCATGACATATTTAGACCCTAGACTTAAGACAAAGGCTTTAGACATCATGCACTAACAAACTCCCCCTTGGATATAGCCGGAGTCTTCAGTCTTGGTCTTCAAACTTTACAGGGACTTGAACTTCTCTTCACAAAGCTTAGGCTTCTTTAGAAATGCAACGAATCCAAGACTCGATATAAGACGGAGTCAACAGACATATACAATAACAGTCTCCCCCTTGGATGTTGACGGAGTCTTCAGTACGAGACGTTAGTATGTCAAAACTTCAGTCTTAATCAGTCTTCACACTCTCTCTTCAATCACCCTATTGCTAACAGACTCCCCCTTACATTGTTCCGGGATCGTAATCTGATATAGCACTCTCTATCTTCTAAGCATTAGCAGCTTTCACAGATTCAGGACCATCTTCTGGCTCTCCATAGCAACAAGATCAGGAACCTGGCTTTTACGTCTACAGACTCCCCCTTTCGACAAGCTGGGATCGTAGTCTGGAATTCACTAGCTGCATACCTGCATACACTCTAACCAACAGTAAGATTTGACTTTATGCTTACCACTTGATTTTAAAATGATTTAATTGGTTTCAAATTAATGATCCAATTAGTCATTTCAAAAAACATTTCTCGTTTCAAACAACCTTTCCCAAACTTCTGTTCTTCCTGTTTAGCACTTAGAATTTTGAATATCAGCTCTCCAACTCAGTTGTCGAAAATCTTTTTGGATTTTTCAAAAATTTATGCTAAAACACACTAAAATCTTTTTGGATTTTGGGAAATAAACTATATACAGACATAATTTTGTGAGTTTGTGTAAGAGGATCATATCAGTTGTTGAGACTCATCACTAGCACTGTTAAGCTTTAAACATTTTAAGTTCTAAACGATTCACATTGATTGACGATATTGTTGTCCACTTAAACTCAATCTAAAAACTTTCGAAATGCTTACCGATACATTAAGGTATATTAATTTTGCACTAAATTCTTATGGACCCCACAATCTCAGCATATCCCCTCATCATGCAATACACTAACTCAAGTAATGCCTTTAAACTTTCATCAACTGTGATTTGTGTAGAAATAAAGCAGAATGTTTAAACATTAACAATCAGGTCGATACTTCCGTATACGCAGAGAAAGTCCAATGTTTAAACAAAATAAGAAAAATAAAATAAGTTGAAGTTGTTTAGGCTTTAACCACCAGGTCGATACTTTCGTATACGCAGAGGAGGTCCAAAGCTTAAACGAAACACCAAAGAAAATAAAGCAGAACGTTTAGGCAATAACATCCAGGTCGATACTCACGTATACGCAGAGGATGTCCAATGCTTAAACAAAATAAAGAAATAAAACAAGTTTAAATCTTGGCAAAATGAAATGCACAATCACAGTGACTTTTTAGCAAAGTTGTGAAAGTTCACAGACTTAACCAGTTTTATGTCTTTCGACAATTAGCAATTACTGAGTAGGCACACAATCAAGAAGGACAAAACTAAGTACTATGCTTTCAACCATGTTTCCCACTAGAACTAGGCTTTTTCATTTAAGTTTGTATCGTTATCGCAAATCTACTAGTCTAGCTGAGCCTATCGTCACATCTCTGGTGAGACCGTTTATCACATTTGACATTTCATTTCTTTAGCATGTTGTGATAGTCCAACTGATTTACTATCATTTCCTCTTTTTCACAACAAAAACTCATTTTGAATTTTTCAAATTTTCTAATTTTTTTAAAATTTTTCTCCCCCTAAAATCAAAATATGTTTCAATTTTGATTTTCTGGAAAAATTTGAAAACAAACTATACAGATAAAATGACAACATGATACCGAATCGTTTCAATTCGCCATCCACTTGACATAAACAATCAGAACTCCCCCTGACAACAAACTATTTTCCCATTATGATTTCAAAACACTTAAGTTTGTTTTAATCAAAATGGTTTTTCCGGAAAATTAGTTTATCTGTCATTTCACAAACATGGGGTTTAATTCATCATACTGTTTTCAATCACTTGTAGGTTTATCACAAAAACACTTTCCAATAATCATACCACTTGTAAGATAGTTAAATCAAGTACAACTTAATGTCCTTGATTAACCACTAGTAAGTCGAAATATCACAGTTACCAACCTGTGAATTTCTCAAGAAAGATGCCGATTCCTACTCCCCAATTACCAACCTGGGAGTTCCGGCAAGTCAGGTTTTTTCAGTTAAAGAGATTCACCCAAGCCTGACGGTCCTTGGGTGTTTTGAACATACCTTTTTTATTCATAAAATTCTTTAACTCCTTTTACCTTACCCTCAACCATTTTTCCAAAAATATTTTTAACTTTGCTATTAAAAGCCTTTTCAACATCAAATTCTTTCTTTTCAGAATAGAACTGATTCGAAATTTTCACTTTCCCATCTTTTTGTTTAAAATTTTCAGTCCGCAATGGTGGAAAGTTGATATCATCCATTGGCGGAACTGACGTTTCAATTTTTAACTCAACTTGTGGCTCTTCTGACTTTGACGAATCAGATTCATCGCCAAGACATGTCTCCTTTGCTTCTGAAGAAACAAATTCTTTACCAGAAGGTGGCTCCTTTGTTTTCCACACAACAGATTCATCGCCGACCTTTATTGGAACTGTTTGATCAATAAATTTTACCTTTACCCTACCTTTTGTCCTCAGATTTGTATCTGATGGATTCATTTTACTTGACTGATTTTTTGTTGAGCAAAGTGATTCATCCGAACTTTTATCTGAATTAACCGTTGTACCCGAGGACAAAATCCTTTCAAGATACTCTCGAACTTTCTTTCTTTTCTTTCTCAGTCGGTCTTTCTGCCCTTGTGAAAGCTTCACTTTCTGTTCTTTCACCTTCTGTTCTTTAGGCTTTTCTTCGACCTTGACTGATTTCTTCATCTTTTTCTGAGATTCAGCCCTCGATCTTCCCATTGATCTCATTGGGCAATCTCTGGCAATATGTCCTCTGATGTGGCATTCATAGCACCTTCTTGTTTCAAATCTTTGACTTTGGCAGTTAACAAAAATGTGTCATCTAACACCACAAGTGTAGCACACCCTGTTATCATACCATTCACCACTTTCATACCAAACGCTCAGATCATAGCATTGATTTGCCTTGTGGTACTCATGTCTCCTCTTGTATCCTTGATTTGCCATTTGAGCACTGTGGTCAAACCTGCACCACTGGTTACCAACTATTTGTGAGTTTTGATTTTTAAATTTTTGTGGTTTTTCATAATGATTGGATGACTGAACTAATGAGCTTTTATTTTCATTTTTAAAATTTTTTAAATTTTTAACTTTTTGTTTATGTTCTACACTCTTCTTAACAGGTTTTTGCTTTGAGCATTCACCTATTTCAGTAGATTGCAAAACAGTATTTTGAAATTTTTCTTGTAATTCTAAAAATATTTTTCTTTTCTTTTTCTTTTTCTTTTTCATCATCAGCTTTGTCATCGCAATCTTCAATTTTGACTTTTGTCAAAATTTGTGACATTGTCACTTATTGGAACTGAATTAATCGGTTTTGGACATGGATAATCTTGTGTTGATGACGAAGTCTCAAAACCTTTCAATTTTTCTTCTAACTCTTTGATTTTGTTTCGAGCACATTCAGCTTCTTTTTCAAGTCGAATAATTGTCTGAAGATGAGAATTTATCGCAATTTGTTTTTCAATATTGTTTTTGCTAAAAACAGATTTCTCATCTTCAAGAATCTTTATTTGACTTTGAAATTTTGTTTCATTTTCTTTCAAATTTTTATTTTCAAGCTTTATCCACAAATCTTCATTTTCTGAAGATTTTATCTTATCTTCAAAAACTTTTTCATTTTCTTTTAATTTTTTAATTTCCAATGTCAAACTCTCAACCTCCTTCAAGAGTTTGACATTGTCTTCTTTGAATTCATCACATTTTAAGCACTTCTCGGACATCTTTTCCGCTTCGGCTTTCTTCTCTCTTGCAGCTTGTCTTTCTTTGATCTTTTCCATTTTACTTGCAAAATAAAAATTATAACTTTCAGGTGTAAGTTCTCTTTTATAAGATTCAAGTTTTCAAATTTCTTCACTATCTTCATCGCTTTCTTCCTTTGATGATTGATCAAAAATTTGAGCTTTTTCTGAAACCTTTTCTTGTTTGTCACTTTTACTTCCAGTTTTATCAATCTCTCCGGACTCAGAATCAAACTCCTTTCCTGAATCAGACTTCATTTTTCTAATCTTTTGGAATTCAAGTTCTTGAGCTTCAATCTTCTCAATGAACGAGCTCAAATTGAAATCAATATATTCAAAGCTCTTCTTCCAAGTTAACAAATACGTTCCCCACACATCTTTTGGTAAAGCATTTGCCAATTTGTCAAACCATTCTTCATTTCTTTTTCTAATGTTCCAACGCTTCATCTCTAGATATAACTTGACAAACCTCTCGATCAATTCTTTAGTTGATTCTCTCTTAAGAGCTGTAAAATTATCAAACATATCCATGTTTTTTTTTTAGATTTTCAAACACACACTTTTCACAAAATCAGACGATCGAACAGTATCACGAACACTATGGACTTTTCTAAGAAATCAGCTATACTCAAGCTAAAGCAGGTTACAAGATGAAAACAATTTTCAAGCTAAACTTGTGATTCAAGCGAAACCTCAGCAAAGTTCAAGCTAAACCTGAAATTTTCAAGCTAAAGCTTGTGATTCAAGCGAAACCTCAGCAAAGTTCAAGCTAAACCTGAAATTTTCAAGCTAAAGCATGTGATTCAAGCGAAACCTCAGCAAAATTAAAGCTAAACCTGAAATTTTTAAGCTAAAGCCAACTGTTCGTTCAAGCTAAACCAGGTTTTCAGGTCATTGTTACAGGTTTTACTCTGAATTTTAAGCTGATATTCTCAAGGGTTTATTAAAACTCAGTTTTACACACACTGTCCAAAATTCAGTCCATTTTGTCGGTGTAAAAGTCCAGAAATCAGATTTTGTGTAGAAAAATGCTTTGATTCAGGTATATTTGCTCATGACTGGCTCTGATACCAATTGTAGGATCGATATTGACAATCAAATGAGTCAATCTGAGTCAAAATACCACTGTTTATGTGGCGGAATCACACAAACAGGTTGAATCAAAGAGAATGGAGTAGAAAACAGAAGAATATCACTTTAAACACTGTTTCTCATCCATATATTGACTTGAAATTCCAGCAGCAGTTCGGCACCAGAACAATGGGACTGTTACAAATGAGAAACAACTAGCACCTATTTATAGGCCCTGGGTTTCTCTTGAACCAGTCTCAAGAAAAACCTAATCATCAGGTTTCCCTTGAACTTGACATGTACCACCTTCAAGAGAAACCCCTTAAACATAAAATTAAACTTACAATTTTGACCCCTGTACTATACAATCATGACATATTTAGACCCTAGACTTAAGACAAAGGCTTTAGACATCATGCACTAACAAACTCCCCCTTGGATATAGCCAGAGTCTTCAGTCTTGGTCTTCAAACTTTACAGGGACTTGAACTTCTCTTCACGAAGCTTAGGCTTCTTTAGAAATGCAACGAATCCAAGACTCGATATAAGACGGAGTCAACAGACATATGCACTAACAAGTATTAATATTATTAGACACGTTACCAGTTTGAGGATTCTGGCCATATCCTGGAGCATATCCTGAGCCCCTCATAGTTGATACCCTAGCTGTCGAGGGTATCTCAAGAGCATGACCCTGGGAGTGGCTTGGTATAACATTGCCCTGATTATCCTCAGCATATACTGCCGAGTTGAAGTTCAGTGCTCTGGGCTGCAAAGGAGTGACAGTATCCTCAGCAGGCCTATTAGAGTTAGACTTCAAGAGTTGTATTTCTCTTATTAACATTTGATTGGTCTCCTGTTGTTGCTTCATCTGGTCCTGTATACTACCAAACAAAATAAGAATTTCATCATTAGAAGCCATAATAGGAGTTCTCCCTGAGGCAGCAGATCTGTGGACATTCTGAGCAGGAACAGTGTCTCGGGATGTGTGAGTCTCAACCCTCCTTGGAGGAGCTTGAGCATGTGAAGAAGCTTGAGTCTGTGGAGGTGGTGGAAGCACCGAACCAATTGTGGCAGAGGTTGTAGCAGACATGGTAGAATAGCTCATGTTTGATTTTGAAGCCTTTGAAAATAGTTGTGCAAAAAGTTTCGAAAAAAGAAAACCGAGTAAAGATTTTAGCAAGGTTTTTAGTATGAATAGCACCACTTGCCCCACGGTGGGCCCCCAATTGTTTTGGTCAAAAATTACCGAAGCAATTAAGTGATCAAATTAGTTTTGTGAGGTAGTGTGCTAGCAATGTTTGTGAAAAATATGTTGGTTTGATTGTTTGTAAAAACAGTTTTCAGGATATTGCTCAGGATATCAAACTATACCAATAATCAAACAATGAGCTGAAAAAGTAAAAGTGGACACGGGATATACGAGGAAAGCCCTTGATCAATCTAGATCTCCGGTATAAAACCTCGGGAGCTGACAATCGTCGGGTGCCTTGTTCTTCTTATTTCTTGAATATTCAGGATACAGTGTAGGATAATGGCCAGATCGCTACTAAGTGTAACAATGCTTGCTAGTTATGTGTGATTGCGAGAGAAAATGTAAGAAATCTAGAGAAGTGAGTGTGCTTGTTGTGACCTATCGATCTGGTTATCCACATATTTATAGTTACAAAGAAAAATAAATTCTCGGGATGCCTTGGAATATTCCTTAGTGAACGTTATTGACCAAGTCTTGCGGCTTCAACGTATTTCTTCTAACCATATAGAATGAGTCTTCAGGAGAACAGGTCTTGGTTTACGTTACTATCATGCACTCATGACCTGCAAGCAAAATGTTAGTAAACACCAGGATACAGCATCAGGATGTTACCAATATCCTGGTCCAGCATCCTGGTTGTGAACAGCTATTATGTAATCAAGATATAATCCAGGATATGGGCTCAGAATTTCACCCATAACAACGAGGAAAAAGCCCTTGATCAATGTATGATCTCCAGCATAAAAAACCTCAGGTGATGGAAACTACCGATCACCGAATGTATAGCAAAGAATAATAATAATAATTCAGGTACAACTCCGGAAGATAACGAGCTCAATACAATGATTTGCTAAAGTGTGTGTGTTTTAGCGATTGAGTATCAGAGTGTTATGTGTTTGTGTGTTGTATTCGACTTCTACCTAAAAATGAGCTCGTTTTCCCCTTTAAAGATAGAGAATATCACGTAACTAAATTTTCGAAAAATATGCAAGTCACCCATGTTCTCCAAAACGGTTATTTTTCATCAAGCACGTGCTCTTTATGAAGCATATTCGACGAGATTCCAAAAAAGACTAAGTCCATGTCGTCCATTACCTGTGTATAAGCATTAAAAACGTGACAATTGTTAGAAATCATAAGCTCCTTGATCCTCCGAGTTCCTGCACCATCCGCTAAGGATAAGTGATCCAGGCTACGCTTCAGGATACATGATCCATAACTATAAAAATCTATGCCCTAACAATTTCCCCCAATATGGTAGTTGTGATAAGGATTCATAGCTGTCATATTTCCGTTAGAAGTGGGCTAGCCATTGCTGATGGTAACTAGTCGTTACACTGCCTGTCGTTACTGATAAGACCTGCTATAATCATCATTGCAAAATATAGAGTTAGAGATAACTCCCTTTTCTTAGAAGATCAGAAAATCCTTCTGGTTGTGGAGGATGAAGCCTTTTACACCCTACGCTATTAACCTTCCTGCACTTTAATTTTTGCATAGACACTTTAACTGTTAGATAGCCCTGTCCGGCCTGGGTGGATGGTCCACAGTTTTGCTTATGAAATCCAGGCCAGATTATTTTGATACATAATGAATGGGTAATAACATTAAACTTTTTTAGCTACATCTGTTGTTGTTTCTTCCCTCTTTATTTTTCATGTATGCTTTCTATTTTCAAAGATATCATCGCCAAATAACTGGAAAGTTATTGGAAATCTGATGATAATGTTAAACTTTTAACAGAAAACTTGAAGTTTGGACAAATGTGAATCAATGATCCTTAACCAAAAAGGATAAGAGACAACTTGCAGCTTAGAAAAAGTTAGAATATAACATACCAGAGAATCCAAGTTAGGATTCTATATCCTTGTAAATTATTACTAAATAAACAAAATGTGAAAAGTAAAGTTTCAATGACCCAGGATCCTTATTGTCAGAACTTGTATAACTTTAAAGCTCTAAGATCCTGTAAGAAAAACAAACGTGGGACCAAGCCAAACAATTGGGAATGAACCCATAATAACTGGGGACAAGCCCAAATAAACTGGGGAGAAACCCAAATAAACTAGGGACAAGCCCAACAAACTGGGGACAAGCCCAAATTAACAGGTGTAAACTGGGGTCAAGCCCAAATAAACTTATGTAAACTGGAGTATGGCCCAAACTGGCGACTATCCCAACGTGAGCGCCATGAAAATGCCGAAACCTTAGCTAACGTGAAAATGCTAGAAACCTTAGGAACGGATGTATGGTACGTCTACCATTATACTTAGGATCCTACATATAGCCAACAAAAATGAAATTGCCAGCCCCTAAAGTGGGTACTAGTCCCATTGCCTCGAACTATACTTGGATAATCATGCGCAACTGGCGAGGGTGTCAAAACCCAATTCATGTGAATGGTGAAGACCTGTAGAAGTTAATATATACCTTAGCTGGGGAGAAGCCCAAAAACTGGGGACAAGCCCAACAAACTGGGGACAAGCCCAAAAACTTTGGAGAGTTGGCCAACTACTTTGATCTTCTGTAAAATGATAACAAGTCTGCAAAAGCTTAAACTTTATGAAAATAGATGTTAAATGTTTAACATCTTCGATTTATGATAAGTAATAAGTATAAAATGAATGAAAATGAAAGTAATGTGTTACCAAAGATAGAATCATATATCCTTTGAGGATCCCGGATCCTTAATCAAAATACTGGCGTCGCTGAGGGTCCCTGATGTCACACCCCCAAAATCCACACGCGGAGTACCACCGCTTGGAGGCGTGACATGACCAGGATCAAGCCACCAATCATATTGAACATAAGTATAAAGTAAAAGTCATTCATCAATACGATAGGTGTTTCCAAAAACCAAATATAAACAAGTGTATAGCGGAAGCAATAATGTAAAACCCAACATAAGTTTAAGTACAAAATGTCGTAATGTTTAACAACACATTCACGATCCATGTCCACAACGACCGTGCCTCCCGTGCAAGCTCCAAAAGTACCTAAGGTCCTGCAAGGCATGTAACAGAGAGTCAACAACTAGTTGAGAGAGTTCACAGTTGGTTATTTAGTTATAATGTTCATATCGTAAATTGTATGTTCTTTTAGTAAACCATGTATTGTATTAATCCTCATTGCGGCCAATCCAGGCATCTGTGCGATTATTAGTGGGGCTTCCCATGTGTAGACTAGTCGTATTTGTACGCGCCCTTCTTGATCCAAGGACCGTAGCGAGTGTGATTGTCCTACCCAAGGAGGACGAACGTACGTTAAGGTTGTTGTCCTACCCAAGGAGGACGAGCATGCGTTAAGGTTGTTGTCCTACCCAAGGAGGACGAACGTATGTATTCTACCTAAGGAGAATACGCAGGATTGATATTGGCATCCTACCCATGGAGGATGGCGGTACATATCCTACCCAAGGAGGATATGTAGGTTCCATTTTAATTTCTTAACCCATTCCCAAACCACCGGGAATCCCATGCCTTAGAAAGAGTGTGAACTCACCTTGTTTTGCTCGGTATGCTAAGTTAAGTGCTCACAATAAGTCAATCTCGTCCTAAAGTGTGCACGTATACTTAATTAGTTGTATTCAAGTTGTTTGCACGTAAACATGATCATCATGAACATCGCATCAATAACACTGAGTATCACATTGCACGTATTTGTGATCATACAAGTATTGCTTTTATACATAACAGCAGTTAACTAACCCAGTTAAGTTTAACAGAATTAACCTAAGTTATTGAACAGTTTAACCATACGACGAAACACCCCTGTTTCGTCGTTAGCCCCTTCGACGAATCACTCTTGTTTCGTCATAACTAGTCTCGGCGAAACACATTGTGTTTCGCCATGTCGGTTTCGTCATAAGAGTGTGTTTCGCCGATGCCTTTGTTTCGTCGAATCCCATAACAGTTTCAGCAATAAGAAGCAATATCACAGAATCTTAATGCCCTAGTGGCCGGCATCTATCCACCACCGTTCAACCTTATTGGACCGAAATACATAGTCAAGGTTTTATTTTTATTGGACCTCTAATATCATACAACCGATTGGACCTTTCCTTCTCTTAAAATTGATAACATATAAACAAACAATTAATATTAGAATCTTGACTAACATGTATTGACAACACACATGTAAACAAGAATATAATGGCCGACAACATTATGCAAGTCATGTGCTCATCATCATCATCAAGAGGTTCATGAAAACCCTAACTATTCATCATACGCATACACTCATCCATGATCCAGAAATCAAGCATATACACAACATGTATAAAGAAAATCAAAGGGCAAAGAAACCGATTAGACGAGCACGCACTAACCGAGATATCTGGGATGAACACGGGAGGATTCGAGAGAGAAAGATGATGGTGGGAGATAGTTATCGCCTTTTCAAAATGGAGAGTTCTAGGGTTTCTATCTTTTTTTTGTTCAAAGTGTGAAACAGGGAGTCGGTTCACGTTAATAAACACGAATTACCGTTCTGGGCCCTTAATGGGCTTGGCGAAACTGGGCTTGGCGAAACAGACTTCTGTTTCGTTGAGATGCTTATGGCGAAACAGTCTATTTCGTCGGGTCCAGTCTGTTTCGTCGAGTCCTTTTATGTGTTAACAGTTTAAGTTTTCAACAGGTTTCATGTTATACAACCAAACACAAAATCATGCAACCATAATGCGTTCATTATAAAATAACGTGTACAGTTACAAGTTAAACAAGTCAAACAACTACACAGTCAAAGTCAACGTGCACTTAATGCAAAAGTGAAAGTCGAAAACTCGAGTTGTCACACCTGATCCTTCTTACATAAAGTATTTCTTTAAATGAACAGCATTCCAAGCTCTTGGTAGGAGGTCACCATCCATTGTTAACAAAAGATATGCCCCCTTTCCAGCTTCAGCTTCAATTAGATAGGGGCCTTCCCACTTTGATGCTAACTTGCCATCAGCAGTATTTGTGGTATTTTGTAATGCCTTCCTCAATACCATGTCACCAACTTGAAACTTCCTGATCCTGACATTCTTGTTGTAAGCTCCAGCCATTCTTTGTTGATAGTTAGCCATCCTTATCCTTGCCAAATCCCTGAGTTCTTCTATAGTATCTAGGTCTTGAGTCAAGCATTCAACATTTCCTCCAGGATCACGGATGCTTGTTCTTGTAGTAGGGACTACCAATTCTGTAGGGATCACGGATTCAACCCCAAAGACTAAAGAGAATGGAGTTTGATTAGTAGCATTCTTAAGAGTTGTTCTATCAGCCCATAATACATATGGCACCTCTTCTGCCCATTTCCCATTCTTGGATCCAAGCTTCTTCTTCAAGTTGTTGATGATGATCTTGTTGGATGATTCTGCCTGACCATTAGCTTGTGGGTGGACTGGTGTTGATGTTATCATCCTAATCCCCCCGCTGTCACAAAAGTTAGTAGTTCGGGTCCCAATGAATTGGGGTCCATTGTCACAAACAATTTCAGAAGGTATGCCAAATCTAGTAATGATATTTCTTTTGATAAAGGATATAACTTCTTTTTCTCTGACTTGTGCAAAGGCTTCTGCTTCTATCCACTTGGAGAAATAATCAGTCACGGCCAACATAAATACTTTTCCTCCTGGTGCCTTAGGAAGCTTGCCAACTATGTCCATTCCCCATCTCATGAATGGCCAAGAAGAGGATATAGGATGCGGAGGCTTTGCTGGTTGATGTAGGATATTACTGTGTCTTTGACAAGCATCACATTTCTTTGCATATTCCACAGCATCCTTCTTCATTGTGGGCCAATAATAACCTGTTCTGAGGATCCTTGAAAACAGTGCTCTGCCCCGAGTGTAATTCCCATAATCTCCTTCATGAAAATCCTTTAAAACCTCTTGAATCTCTGGATCCTCAATGCATCTTAAATATGGGCCTGCAAAAGATCTTTTATATAAGATGTTATTTAATAATGTAAATTGAGATACCTTAATTTTGAAGGCTCTAGGATTTTCTCCAGCAGGAATTTCTCCATTCTATATATATTTCAGGATTTGAAGGATCCAGGATCCTGAACTTGACTGTGCATCATCACTGGGTATAATTGTAGAATCCTCCACTATCTCCATGGCTATGTTATCCTCAATTGTAGGGGTTAAAACATGGATGATAGGTATCTTCACATCCTCTGGAATCTTCAATGATGATCCAAGATTAGCTAGGGCATCAGTTTATGCGTTCTTTTCCCTAGGTACTTGTATTAAACTAAAGGAAGCAAAAGAATCCGCCAATTTCTTTACTATTTCTAAATACTTGATTAGCCTTTCACCTTTGACAGCATAAGAACCATTATAATGGTTAGTAATTAATGGAGAATCTACATGTACTTCAAGATACCTGATCCTCATATGCTTGGCTAATTGCAAACCTGCTATCAAGGCCTCGTATTTAGCCTCATTATTGGTGGTTTGAAATTCACAAGCAATTGATTGGGGTATAATGTCCCCCTGTGGCGATTTTAGTAGTATGCCTAGTCCAGTTCCCTTGACATTTGAAGCTCCATCTGTGAAGAGTGTCCAAGGATCCTTGGTCTCCTCGAGTTGTTGAACTTCTAATTCAGCTTCCCTTTGTAGATCACTACTGAAATCAGCCACAAAGTCAGCTAAAGCTTGCGACTTGATTGCAGTTCTATGTTCATACTTAATGTCATATGCACTAAGCTTGACTGCCCATTTTGCCATCCTTCCTGACATTTCAGGTTTCCTGAGAACATTCTTGATAGGAAAGTTAGTTTTAACAATAATAGGATGAGTTTCAAAAAAATGTCTGAGTTTAGTAGATGCCATAATTAAAGCAAGAATAAGTTTCTCTAAATGAGAATACCTAGACTCAGCATCAAGTAGACTTTTACTTACATAGTATACCGGATGTTGAGAGCCTTCATGATCCTTAACTAGGACCGCACTTACTGGCTTAGCTGAAACAGCTAAGTATAAGGATAATGTTTCCCCATTTTCTGGTTTCATTAGAGCTGGTGCTGAGGATAAGTAATCCTTGAGGGCTTTGAGGGCATTCTCATGCTTCTCGGTCCATTCGAACTTCTTATTCTTCCTCAAAATGTCATACATGCCTTTAATACTTTGTCCACTTCTTCTTGGATAATGGCATTCCTTTCAGGTGCAAACTTCCTTCTCTTTTGGTGTATTGGCAAGAGAAAGTAGACTTCCTTCTCTTTAAGAAGAATACCAGATCCTGCTTTATGCTATCCAGGATCCCGGATCCTATAAAAACTTTGGATTCAGGATCCTCAGGGTCTAACAGAATATCCTTGACGTCCTGCTCCCTTGCCTCCATGACATCCCTTGGAGGATACTTTAATTGCTATGCTTCCATCGGTTTCGAAGCTGGCTTCATAGAAGAAGTGTAGCAGTTCTTCGCCTTCTGCTAATCACTCTCTATTTTCACCACACCCCATGGAGTTGGGAGCTTGACACATTGATGATATATTGAGGGAACCGCCTTCATGTCCTGTATCCATGGCCTGCTAAGGATAACATTACAGCAAGATAAGCAATCTATAACACATAATTTTTTAACAGAATTCACTCCCTCTATATAGATTGGAAGTTTGATGTCCCCCAATGTGTTTTTTGTTTCTCCACTGAATCTCACAAGGACAGATGATCTTGGAACAATCTCAGATTAGGAATATTCATTCTTTTGAGGACATCCAACTGGATTATGTTCACCTAGCTTCCCCTCGTCAATGAGAATCCTACGAACAAAATGGTTAGAAATAAATAATATAATGACTAAACCGTCGTGATGAGGATCCTGTATGTCTACACGGTCATCCTCATCAAAGGATATGACTTTCTCCTTGGTAAGAATGGAAGTTTGAACAGGTCTGTCCCCATTCTCCATCTTTGTCTTCTTTACATGTCTCTTAGCTGCTGAGAATGAAGTGCCACAGATATCAGAGCCTCCAGAGATGAAATGGATAATTTGAGCATCAGCTGGTGGAGGAGGAGCTTTTTCAGGAACTTTCTCAGAATCCTGGATCCTTGACTTTTTCCTTCCAAATAACTCCTTCAAGTATCCTTTGCTCAAAAGGTAACCAAACTCCTTCCTTAATGCTACGCATTCATCTGTGAGATGACCAAAGTCTTCATGATAAGCACACCACTTTGATTTATCTTTCGTAGCAGCTGGCTTGCCAATTTTCCTCGGCACCTAGCTTTGTTACCTAAGTTCTGCATAGCAAGGATTAGTTCACTATTATCAGTAGCAAAACAATATTCAGAAATAGGAGGATAATCCTCATCATCTTCCTCTTGTTCCACAACATGCACATTCTGGTTGTCAGGTTTAGTGTATGACTTGGATCTGTTATTCTTGAAATAGGATCCTTGTTTGTCTTGCTTTGAGGATCCTGACAACCTATCCTGGATCCTTTTTTCATCCTCTAAACGGATGAACCTAAGGGCCCTGTTCCTTACCTCATCTAGGTTCCTGCAAGGTGTCATAACAAGATCATCATAGAACTGAGAATCTTTTAGTAAACCCATTTTAAAAGCTTCAACAGGAGTAGCAATATCTAAGTTAGGGATTTCTAAGGATTCTCTACTAAATTTAGTAATGTAATCCCTAAGTGATTCATCATGGCCTTGGGTGATCCTATGTAAGTCACTAGTTAACCTTTCAAAAGTTCTACTACATGAGAATTGATTATTGAACAAGTTAACTAAATGAGAAAATGAAGTAATAGAATAAGGAGGAAGACTTAGCAGCCATTTCAAAGCTGATCCAGTCAATGTGGATCCGAAACCCTTGCAAAGGCATGCTTCTTTTAACCTTTCTGGAATGGAGTTAATCTCCATTCTCTCCCTGTATTGTGTCGCATGTTCTTCTAGATCGGTGGTACCGTCATACAGCTTCATGTTGGGTGTTTGAAATCGTTTTGGTATCTCAGCATTACATATGGGTGGTGCAAAGCAAGACACCTTGTGACTTCCATCCGGGATCTCAAGAATAGGTTTAGCCACTCCTGGGACACTAGATATCATATCCTTGAGTTTTTGCAACTCCTTAGCCATGGTCGGGTTGATCCCTGGTTCCTGCATAAGACCATGGTTAGTGTTATAATATGTATTGAAAGTGTTACCTCCTGACTGGTTTGAGATTGGAATTCCAGATGTGTGTCCAAAATGAGGCAGTTCTGGTGCAACTGTGGGACCAGATGAAGCAATAGTCTGCATAGGAATGAAGTATCCCACATGAATCTCAGAACTTCTGGGTTGTTGACTCCCTGAGCATCCCTGATCCTGGAAGATGTTGGATCCAAGATACATTGGAGCTGAAGGTCTTGGAGGATATTCCATAGATCCTTGAACCTGCGATGAGGATCCTTGATGCTGAGGGTAGGATCCTTGAGCTGACAGTGTCCCCATGTATCCTCCCGAACTAAAGAAGGATCCTTGATGCTGAAAAGAGGATCCTTAAGGCTGAAAGTAGGATCCTTGAGCCTACAGATGATGATCCATACTGCATACTTGATGATCCTCCTTGATACTGGACACCGGATGCTTTTGAATGCTGGATGGTTGTTGGTGGAGTAGTGAAATCCAACGACCTAGGCATCAATGGAGAGTGATCCTTTGCTGACTTCTTCAATTTCTTGATTTCATCAATCTCACGAAGGATCATGCCATTAGTTTCATCCTACTGTTGCATGTAACCTTTCATCTGCAAAATCAAAGAGTAAAGATCACTATTAGCAGGTGTAGAGGAAGAAACAACAGTAGTTGCTTTTGTGAAAATGGGGGTTGTCTTCTTCGCAGCATTCTCATCATTCTTCTGAGATGCAGAGGGATCAGGAGGCAACGGTGGAATGCCCTGTGATGAAGTGACCGCCAACATGGAACTTGAAGAAGTTTTTCCCTGAGAAGCCATGTGGTTGAAGGTAATGAACAAGAATGAATGAAATGAACAAGTTTTTCAAAGATGAAGCACCAATTGCCCCACGGTGAGCGCCAAACTGTTTTGGTCAAAAATCACACAAGGATAATGTAACCAAATCTGATTTTTGTGAGGTTGAGTGCTTGATTAGATGAACAAATATATAAACAATTATAAAAAGGAAATGACAATGAACACACGGATTTATACTAGGAAAAAGCCCTTGAGCAATGTATGATCTCTAGCATAAAAAACCTCGGGTGATGGAAACTACCGATCATCGAATGTATAGCAAAGAATAATAATAATTCAAGTACAACTTCGGAAGATAACGAGCTCAATACAATGATTTGCTTAAGTGTGTATGTTTTTGCGATTGAGTATCAGAGTGTTATGTGTTTGTGTGTTGTATTCGACTTCTACCTAAAAATGAGCTCGTTTTCCCCTTTAAAGATAAAGAATATCACGTAACTAACTTTCCGAAAAATATGCAAGTCACCCATGTTCTCCAAAACGGTTATTTTTCATCAAGCACGTGCTCTTTATGAAGCATATTCGACGAGATTCCAGCAAAGACTAAGTCTATGTCGTCCATTACCTGTGTATAAGTGTTTTGGTCAAAAATCACACAAGGATAATGCAACCAAATCCGATTTTGTGAGGTGTGATGCTTGATAATATGAACAAATGTATGAATGAAATGAATGTTGGACACAAGGATTTATACGAGGAAAAAGCCCTTGATCAATATAGGATTTCCGGCACAAAAAACCTCGGGTGATGGAAACTACCGATCACCAAGTATATTAAACAAACAATGTGCACAAATCGGGATGATAACAAGCTTGTTACAAGGATCACTAATGTGCAAAATATATGTAGTCGCCGAGAGTAGCAGAGAGCTCAGGTGTAGTGTGTGTTTTCTAATTGTTCTTTCTAATCAAGCTTGTTATCTCCATTTAAAAATAGAAACTAACTAAGCTAACTAACAATCCGAAAAAGATGCTAGCTTCCCACGATCTCCACAACGGTCATGAAGGCCATGCACGTGTAGAATTAGAAGGCATATTCCCCTGGAATCTCGGCAAGACCAAGTCCCACTCGAATACTCCTACAAAACAAGTTCAAATATAATGGAAACAATTGTTGGTATAAGGATAATAATGAGGATCCTGGATCCTTAGTCCTGCAACGTCTCCTGAGGATCCTTAATTCAAACTGAACTAAGGATCCGTGATCCTGGCTGCACTTGAGGATCCGTGATCCATATGTTGTGAAAATCCATCCCTAACAATTGCCCCCAAAATATGAGGAATTAAATACAACTAGATGAGTCATATTTTTTGCTTTATCTCAAACGAGTTGGTTAGCGCAAATATAGCCGTTGCGATAGGAGTATCCGTTGCGAATATGACATCAACGATAAGAATTCTATGCACAATCATCATTATATATACAGAGTTAGAGATAAGGATCAGAATTCTTTTAAATTCGAGCGTTTCACCCCTTTAAATCTTCATCTGGAGATCAAACAGGTATTCTCTCTTTCTTTCTCTCTAAACTCTTCTCTTCCGATCCTCTATTCTCTGAGCATCCATGGTGAAAATGACTCTCTGATCCTCACCTGCTAAGGATCCAAAGAAAGACAGCCCTTTGAAAAGCCAGGGTGTAACTAAAAACCCTTCGATGGAACTCTGCCGTTTCACCGATCCTGAAATTGATCGGATTCGCCATTGCTTCCCGGCTGAAGCCATCTTCAGATCCTTGTAGGTCCCCTTACTGTATGGATCTTTCACAGAATTGTTTATCTAACCTAGAGTGCGGAATCCTCTAGATCAGATTTATTACAGAAACGAGTAGGAACAGAATTTCACAATCAAACGGGTCTTCTATTGATTATCCAACTTGTAGTTTACAATCAATTCAAGACCTCACAGCCACTCTCTGTGATCTTGCTACAAACTCAATTTCGAATTTTCTCTCTCTCTACTTTCTCTTTCTAAAATTCTCTTACCCCCAAACCCTAATCACAAAACATGTTTATATACCACATGTTTGTGAACCGGGCTTCCTACATGGACTAGGCCATTTTCCAAGCCCATTACAATAATAAACTCACTAACCAATAAGCCAAGCCCAATACAAAATATCCAAGGACTAAATAATCAAACTATTAAGTTGTTGTCACCGAATATGCACCAACAGACTCCCCCTTGACAATAGCTTCATAGTGTAACTTTGTCTTCAAACATCTTGTGTTCTTTTGGTCTTTGGATAGCGTCAGCTACACAGCTTCTGACATCAACAATCCTTCGACTCTTCGATGAAGAGCGATTGTGTCTCCGACGCCTAGATCACTTTTCCGGCAACCCCTTTTCTGATAGGGTTTTCTTATCCTTTCCATGCTTTTACACAATCCTTCTTCACACTCACGGGCATGTGCTACATACAAGCCATGCCAATGATGTGGAGAGTTCTATATACCCTTGAGAACATCATCGAGTAGGAGGGCGTTGAAATAGGGGTGTCTGAGTTGAGTCGGTTATATAATATTGTTAGCCATGGTTCTCACCGTTTCTTGTTCAAGCATAAACCCGGTCAGCCTCATCCAATCCTGAAAACCACCAAAAATGATACCCACTGGAGGAACCAGTTCTTCTTTGTAAAGAGGAACTCTGTTCCAGATGGGAAAGACCTTCCCAAAAAGTGGATCACCCATGGTAGGATATGGGATCCTTAGACAAGGATCATAGTAGGACTCTTTTTCTTTTAAGGATAACTGATCCTTCTTTCTGTTCCTGCAGCTATCTCGCTTTCTCACATTCAAGAAACACCTGCTACACAAGAAAGGATTTCTGCTTTCTGGAATCTTGATCCTGCTGTAAGGACATTTCAAGTCAAAGCAAAGGATTCACAAGAAGTGTCCTCCGGTTCCTTCACAATGTCAAGTAAGTATTCAAATCTATGTATGAATAAATATTTAAATGAAAGTAAAATATGAATACTTATCTGTGTTTTACATTTGTAGGCGCTGGAAAATCCTCAAAATCAGCCTCCAGGTTCAGTGTCAGTGATCTTGATGCATTTGCTTCATGAAAGTCCATCAAGAAGGAACTAGTTGCCGGTCCCAGCATCCCGAACCCTAAAGTCATGAGCACGCGGGGCAAGGGTGCCAAGAAAAGAAAGACCTTTGAGCCCACTAAAGGCCTCCCTCTCATCCAACACCAGTTCGAGGAGTATGTCTCTGAGGGAAGGATCCTGGATCCTTAAGTCTGGTCTTCCCTTTCTGAGGATAACGAATCCTGACTATGTACTTTTTTTTGTAGAAATTTGCTGAAATCCAAATGCTTCTTGATCACCATCTCGAAGAGGCTGAGCAAAAGAACCTAGACTTCCAGAAGATGTTCCTGGCCAAAGACAAGACAATCTCCTCCCTCGAGAAGGATCTCAACCTGGTGAAAAAGGAGCTAGTCCTGACCCAGATCATAGCTCAGCAGGAGAAGGAAGAGGTGATGGAAGGGGAAAAGCTCTCTGCTACAATCACCATGCTCAAGATCAAGCTACAAATGGCTAAGGATGCTGAGGATCCTACTTTCGACAGGTCTGCCTGGAATCAGGAGGCTTGGAAGCAGAAGCTGGCGGAGCTGGATGATGAAGAGGAAGCTGAGGAGGTCTTGGCAATTGAGGCTGGTAGCAGTGGAGTGAAGGATCCGGTGGAATAGGTAGCTGGTGGTGATGATGCAACGAAGGTTTAGGCTGCAACAATGGGCGATGATGGATTTATCTAGACGCGGCCGGAGCCCATTTTATGGTTTAATGGTTTTTTGTTTGTTGGTGTTTTTAAACAATGCTGGTATGTACTTGAACAATAGTATTTAGGTTTAAGGATCACGGATCCTTGGGACAATAGGTAGGATGATAGCTGGTGGAGGGATCCTCTGTTTGGGGGATGAAGCCACTATTATCCTGCCATCTTTATTTCCTGCACTGCAGACCTTGTTAATATGGACTCCCTTTACCTACCCCAACGGATGGGCCACGTATTGCTGGTAGATGCTTGGGGTAGGTAATTTTGACAACCTTTAAAGGGATTAAATAAAACCTTTAACTTTTGGCTACCTTGTGTTGTTCATTCTGTGTCTACTCACCTTTCAATTATTATTGCATATTCCTTTGAGCTTATAAGTTAATAATGAAAGTATAAAAATTTGTTTATGTTAAAAAGTGTAGGATATGATCAAGGATCAAATATCCTATAATCGAAAATTTTAAAAAGTGAGATAATTTTAGGATCATATATCATGTTGTCAAAGATCAAGGGTAACATAGATAAGTCAAGAATAAAATTAAAGCAAATAAAGATCATACCAGAGAATCCAAGTTAGGATCCTAAATCTTTGATATTTACAATCATGATAACCAAAAAACGAACCTTGTATGAAGTTAGGATCCAGGATCCTTAACTGTTTAGCTTTAGAAACCTGAAATAAGACATAACTTGGGACTAAGCCAACTGCAAAAGGAAGAGTTAGTGTCTGGGGACAAGCCCAATAATCTGGGGACAAGCCCAATAAACTGGGGACAAGCCCAAAAAACTGGGGACAAGCCCAAAAAACTGGGGACAAGTCCAAAAACTGGGGACAAGCCCAAAAAACTAGGGACAAGCCCAAAGGATCTTGTGTAAACTGGAGTATGGCCCTTACTGGCGACTATCCAAACTTAGTGACATGAAAATGCCAAAACCTTAGCTAACGTGAAAACGTTAGAAACCTTAGGAACGGATGTATGGTACGTCTACCATTATACTTAGGATCCTGAATACAGCCAGTACAATGAAATTGTCAGCCCCTAAAGCGGGTACTGGTCCCATTGCCTTTAACTGCAATAATCGTGCGCTACTGGCGAAGGTAGTAGATACCTTAAACTGGGGACAAGCCCAAAACTGGGGATAAACCCAATAAAACTGGGGACAAGCCCATAAAACTTAGGAGACTTCTGTGGATACTTGATCCTTTGTCAAGGATGCATCAACTTCTGCAAAACTCAGAACTAAGTGAAAAAAGGATAATGGATCATGGATCCTTCTCCTTGTAATAAATTAAATTAAAGGATTAAATGAATTAGAATCAGATCATTACCAGAATGAGGATCATATATCCTCTAAGGATCCTTAATGTATACCGAATATGAAGATGGTCAAGGATCCTAAATCCTTTTACATGAAGTATCTCTTCAAATGGACATCATTCCAAGCTCTTGGTAGCAAATCACCTTCCATTGTCAATAATCGATATGCCCCCTTTCATGCCTCAGCTTCAATAAGATAGGGGCCTTCCCACTTTGGTGCTAACTTGCCATCAGCAGGATTTGTGGTATTTTGGAATGCTTTCCTCAACACCATATCACCAACTTGAAACTTTCTGATCCTGATATTCTTGTTATAAGCTCCAACCATCCTTTGTTGATAACTAGCCAATCTTATCCTTGCCAAATCCCTGAGTTCTTCTATGGTATCCAAGTCTTGAACCAAGTTTTCAGCATTTCCTTCAGGATCACGGATGCTTGTTCTTGCAGTAGGAACTACCATCTCTGTAGGGATCACTGATTCTGCTCCAAACACTAAAGAAAATGGAGTTTGGCCAGTAGCATTCTTGGGAGTTGTTCTATCAGCCCATAACACATAAGATAGCTCTTCTGCCCATTTTCCCTTTTTGGATCCAAGCTTCTTCTTCAATTTGTTGATGATGATCTTATTAGATGATTCTGCTTGACCATTAGCTTGTAGGTGGACTGGTGTTGATGTTATCATCTTAATCCCCCAGATGTCACAAAAGTTAGTAGTTCTACTCCCAATAAATTGGAATCCATTATCACAAACAATTTCAGAAGGGATACCAAATCTGGTAATAATGTTTCTTTTAATAAAGGATATCACTGCTTTTTCTCTGACTTGAGCAAAGGCTTCAGCTTCTTTCCACTTGGAAAAGTAATCAGTCATGGTAAGCATAAACATTTTTCCTCCTGGTGCTTTTGGAAGTTTACCAACTATATCCATTCCCCATCTCATGAATGGCCAAGAAGAGGATATAGGATGCATGAGCTCTGCTGGTTGATGAAGGATGTTGCTATGTCTCTGACAAGCATCACATTTCTTGGCATAATCCACAGCATCCTTCTTCATAGCAGGCCAAAAATATCCTGTCCTAAGGATCCTTGAGAACAGTGCTCTGCCCCCAGTGTGGTTTCCACAATCTCCTTCATGAAAATCCTTTAGGACTTCTTGAATTTCAGGATCCTCAATGCACCTTAGATATGGACCTGCAAGAAATCGTTTATATAACATGTTATTTAATATTGTAATTTGAGATACCTTGACTTTGAAAGCTCTGGGGTTTTCTCCTGTAGGAATCTCTCCATGTTGTATATATCTCATGATTGGGAGGATCCAGGATCATGAATGTGATTGTGCACCATCACTAGGTATGATTGCAGAATCCTCTACTATTTCCATAGCTGTGTGATCCTCAATAGCAGGAGCCAAGATGTGGATGATGGGAATTTTAATATCCTCAGGAATCTTCAATGATGATCCAAGGTTGGCCAATGCATCAGCTTCTACATTTTCTTCCCTGGGTACCTGTGTCAAACTAAAAGAAACAAAAGAGTCTGCCAATTTCTTGACTATCTCTAGATATTTGATTAGTCTTTCACCTTTAACGGCATAAGAACCATGAAAATGATTAGTAATTAACAATGAATCTACATGTACCTCAAGATACCTGATCCTCATGTGCTTGGCAATTTGCAACCAGCTATCAAGGCTTCATATTCAGCCTCATTATTAGTATTTTGAAACTCACAAGCAATGGAGTGGGGTATTATGTCCCCCTGTGGCGATTTTAGTAGTACTCCTAGTCCAGTTCCCTTGACATTAGAGGCTCCATCTGTGAAGAGTATCCAAGGATCCTTAGTCTCTTCAAGCTGCTGAACTTCTAACTCAGCTTCCCTTTGTAGGTCACTACTGAAATCTGCCACAAAGTCAGCCAAGGCTTGGGATTTAATGGCAGTTCTTGGTTCATATCTAATATCATAAGCACTGAGCTTGACTGCCCATTTGGCCATCCTTCCTGACATTTCAGGTTTCCTATGGACATTCTTAATTGGAAAGTTAGTCTTAACAATATAGCATGAGTTTCAAAATAATGGCGTAATTTAGTAGATGCCATAATCAAAGCAAGGTTAAGTTTTTCTAAATGTGAATACCTGGATTCAACATCAAGCAAACTTTTACTTACATAATACACAGGGTGTTGGGTACCTTCATGATCCTTTACAAGGACTGCACTTACTGCCTTAGAAGAGACTGCAAAATATAAGGATAATATATCCCCTTTTTCTGGTTTCAATAAGGCTGGAGCTGAGGATAGGTAATCCTTAAGGGCCTTGAGAGCATTCTCATGCTTTTTAGTCCATTCAAATTTCTTGTTCTTTCTCAGGATGTCATATAATTCATTGCACTTCTCTGATGACTTTGAGATGAACATGTTCAAGGTTGCGATCCTCCCTATCAACCTTTGCACATCCTTGGCATTGGCAGGGGACTTAATATTCACAATCGCCTTGATTTGCTCTGGACTTGCCTCTATGCCTCTTTTTGTCACCATGTAACCTAGGAACTTGCCTACTTTTACACCAAAGTGACACTTGGGAGGATTCAATTTCATATTGAATTTATCAAGGATATCAAATGCTTCCTCCAAATCTCTAAGGTGATCCTCAGCTCTCTTGGACTTAACCACCATGTCATCTATATAGACTTCCATCGTGTGTCCAATTTGTTCTTTAAACATCATATTGACTAGCCTTTGGTAGGTAGGACCTGCATTTCTTAGTCCAAATGACATAGCAACAATAGATACCAGTTGGGGTCATAAAGGTTGTATCCTCTTGATCAAATGGTTCCATCTGAATTTGTTGAAATCCAGATGAAGCATCCATGAAAGTCAACAACTCATGACCCGCGGTAGCATCCACCATGGAGTCAATGTGGGGTAATGGGAAAGGATCCTTGGGACATGCCTTGTTTAAATCAGTAAAATCGACACATACCCTCCACTTTCCATTTTTATTTTGAACAACAACCACAGTGACTACCACCTTGGATACTTAACCTCTCTTATCATACCTGCTCTGAGCAGTTTATCTACCTCCTCCTGGATAATGGCATTCCTCTCAGGTGCAAACTTTCTCCTCTTTTGATGTATGGGTTTGAACGACCTGTTAATGCCAAGCTTATGAGTAATAATATCTTTAGAAATACCTGTCATGTCTTCATGCTTCCAGGAAAAGGTAGTTTTTCTCTTCTTGAGGAAGGATACTAGATCCTGTTCAATGTCATTGAGGATCCCGGATCCTATGAAGACTTTGGATTCAGGATCCTGAGGATCCATCAGGATATCTTTCACATCTTGTTCTCTTGCCTCCAGGACATCTCTTGGAGGATGCTTTAATTGCTATTGTTGCCTGGGTCTTGAGGCTGGCTTCATTGATGAAGTATAGCAATTCTTGGCTTCTTGTTGGTCACTTTCAATCTTCGCCACACCCCATAGAGTAGGGAGTTTCACACATTGATGGTATGTAGATGGAACAGCTTTTATGTCATGTATCCATGGCCTGCCAAGGATAACATTGCAACATGATAAGCAATCTATAACACAAAATTTTTAAAAAGAATTAACTCCCTCTATGTAAATGGGAAGTTTAATGTCCCCCAATGTGTTCTTGGTTTCTCCACTGAATCCTACAAGAACCGATGATCTTGGGATAATTTCTGATTCAGGGATGTTCATCTTCTTGAGGACATCAAGTTGAATGATGTTCACTGAGCTTCCTCCATCTATCAGAATCATGTGAACAAAATGATTAGATATCAACAAAGTAATAACAAGGCCATCATGATGAGGATCCTGAATATCCACGCGATCATCCTCATCAAAGGTTATAACTTTCTCCTGTGTAAGGGTAGAGGTTTGGATGGGTCTATCCCCATTATCCATCTTGGTTTCTTTGGCATGCCTCTTGGCTGCTGAAAAGGAAGTGCCACATATGCCTGATCCACCAGATATGAAGTTGATAATTTGTGCATCAGCGAGAGGAGCAGGAGCTCTTTCTGGAACCTTTTCAGGATCCTGGATCCTTGACTTTTTTCCTCCAAGCAGCTCCTTCAAATGCCCTTTGCATAATAAGTAACCAATCTCTTTCCTGAGTGCTATGCATTCTTCAATGAGATGACCGAAATCTTCATGATATGCACACCATTTAGATTTATCTTTTGTTGCAGCTGGTTTATCACTCTTTCTAGGCCATCTTGCTTTTTCACCTAGATTCTGCATTGCAAGGATTAGTTCATTATTATCAACAGAAAAACAATATTCAGAAAAGGGAGGATAATCCTCATCATCCTCTTCTTGCTCCACTGCATGCACATTCTGACTATCAGACTTGTTGTATGATTTGGACTTGTTGTTCCTGAAGCAGGATCCTTGCTTTTCCTGCTTTGAGGATCCTACCAGTCTTTCCTGGATCCTTTTATCATCCTCTAGACGGATGAATCTAAGGGCCCTAGTTCTTACTTCATCAAGATTCCTGCAAGGGGCCATGACAAGATCATCATAGAACAATGAATCCTTAAGTAAACCCATTTTAAAGGCTTCTATAGCTGTAGCAATATCCAAATTAGGAATCTCTAAGGATTCTCTACTGAATTTAGTGATATAATCTCTTAGTGGTTCATTTTGACCTTGTGTTACCCTATATAGATCACTAGTTAATCGTTCATGTAACACCTGTGTCATTTCAACCATCAAACAAATGCCCAACCAGTGAAATATTGTATTTCATACTTGGGATTTGTAAAAATATGTGTATCGTTTACACATATCAATTCTTGTTCGATTTCAATCACTATATCGCTTTCTGGAAGGTTATACGCGCACTAATGCGTAAATATAACCAGTTTAATGCAGCAAACACTCCGGAATAGTGAAATAGGCTTAACATACCTTAAATAACCTATACATAACTTAGATATAAGTTTTGGAAGGTTTGGTGTGGTGAAATCAAAGTTAATTCGCTTACAGGGACTAAAGCTGACAAACTGCGAAAGTATGCCAATTTGAACTGTAACAGACATTCTGGAACTTGACCATAAGTTAAACATACCATAAATATCCTTTACATAGCTTAGAAATAGGCTTTGAGGTGTTTGGTGTGCTAAAATAAACTTTTGGGACATTCAGGGACTAAAAGTGTCAAAAAGTGCACAAGTTTGCATTTTCGCGCATAACTTACATTCTGAATACATCTGGACATCCAAAAATTTATGAAAGCATGACTACATTATATTTAAGTGTTCGCCTTAATAAAAATCCATTCGTTGCGTCATTTGGATCGTTTTTCGCGCTTATGCGCATTCCGTCGTAATTAAGCGAACATCGCGTTCGTACGACCAAACGAACCATCATCCTAGATATTTTTGAGCATATTTTGAGTTCCCTATACTTTAACTTCATTTTAGAGCCTTGAAATGAGGTTAACGGGGTTCAAACGCATCGAAAATCGCTTAAACAAGGTGCAGGGACCATTTCTGGAAAATCTGCCAAAACAGGGGCCTAGCGTGACGCGACGGGCCTTAGCGTCACGCGAGCCCCCTTCTGGACCAGATTCCATGTTTTTAACAGCGGGTCCCAGCTGTTTGATTCTCAACCACACATTCTCAATCGTCTAGTCAGCGGATAAGAACCTAATTTCAGCCACCATAAGGTTCCGACAAGTGTACGCCTTGGATCATGGCACGTTTTACAACAAACGATCTTAACGGTTACCCGAAAACTATAAATACCCACCCCCCCTTTGGCTTAAAAACCCACAAATCTGATTGAAAAGACTCTAAGTTGGAACCTTCGTTTCATACCTGAGCTATTTTGATCTGGGTTAGCATTCGGGGACCCTCAGTAAGTATTCTTTCGTTCTTTTCCTTATTCTACTGCTTTTCGAGTCAGAAAGTCAAACTTTGTTTGACTTTCAGTGTTGACCAGTAATGGTCAATGCGAAGTTCGTTAGAACTTCGCAACGTGATTGTAATCACGATGGTCATAGTCCCTTGGGACTATGCCTACTGATTACCACGTTGTCTAGGGTCGTAGGGTAAGCGATCTGATAAATCGCTTATACCTCGAACCCGACCCAGTTTGGTCGATCATTAGGATCCGACCAAATACATTAGGTGACCATAGTAGGTAGGGAATAACCTTCCGAGGTTATACCCTATGGTCACATCGTTTAAGTAGTTGTATGATAGGTAGTTTATATGCCTTAGGTAAATTACCAGAATACCCTTTTCATGTATAATTGGTAATTAAGCATATGTAACCTAAACCTTTGTCACATAACTGATTATGTAATATGTTTAGGCATATAACACTTGTCATAGGGCTAGTTAGGCGGTCCGAACGCGTTTCACGCGAACGATGCGTTAAAGTAGCATAAGCTACCTAAACGGGTCGTAATGGGTCGTAGACACTTAGGTTAAGTTTCATTTAGTATGTAGGCTTTGTTAAACCAAAAGACACGAGTCTCTACACTCGTTTGGTTTACAAACCCTAATGCTACCCGATCCTCCGATTTAGGTCCGGTTTATTAATGTAGCTACCTATACTAGGTGCCGTTTGATATCCGCGATCTCTAGCATTGTTTAGTTGTTACTCAAGGACTACTGAGCAATCTCAGGTGAGTACATAGACCCCTCTTTTACTGTTTTCCAAACTGTTTTGGGGTGGAACACATGTGCCTACTTGTTACTTTCATGCTTTCCTGTTTTGACATCATATACTTGCTATGTTCATTAGTACATTATAGTACATGATTTCATTACATTTCATGCTATGTATGCCCATTGTGTGCGTACTTAGTACATTGTTTTACATTACATTTTATGCTATGTATGCCCATTGTGTGCGTACTTAGTACATCGTTCTACATTACATTTCATGCTATGTATGCCCATTGTGTGCGTACTTAGTACATTGTTTTACGTTGCTTTTCTGTTGCATATGCTTATCCAGCATATGAACACATTATACTACATATTGAACCGTTGTAATCATTTGACTGTGATCCGTTGATATCTGTGAACCGTTTGTATCTGTGAACCGTGTGAACCGTATTTGACATAGACATTTCGGCATAGACATTTTAACATGATTGACATTTGATCATGCATTTCCCACAAAACATAACTTTGATTTAAACCAAGTTTTACTTCAATACTTTGTTTTTGTGCATATGGTTTAGTTGAGACATTTCACTTGCCATACATAACATTCTGACATAGACATTTGACATGGATATTTGACATAGACATTTGACATGGATATTTGACATAGACATTTTGACATTGGTCTGGTTTGGTTTGATTAAGTGATTAAGTAACGATGCGTGTGTAATATGATACAAGCATGGTGGATACGCCGCTGGTACTTCCTATATATAAGTGTTTGTATGGTATTACATATCGTAGCGTTATTTGAATCATTTCAGTTTGATACATATGACATTTTATACAAATAACATACTTTTCACAAGACATTGTTTTACAAACAACCTATCTTATACAAATCCATTTTACTATGGTTATTCATTTAACCATACATTATTCATTTATTGTATACATATCATCTGAACTCATTGTTTTTCAAATGATTTACAAAACAAAGCAAATTACAAGGTTCATGACTAAACATTTTCTCAAACATAAGTCATGGAACCTATTTTCACAAAACCTATGTATCTCACAGGCATTTTTATGCTGACGTACCTATTTTCACATGTGTTTTTCAGGAGCTGTTGCATAAGATGATCAAGATACACATAGGCAGACTTGGGCTTTAGTAACAATAAAAGATGCAAGACTAGTTAATTATGTTGTATTTCTTTGTTTGTTAAGACATTGTATCACTTTTACTTAATAAAACGAAACTTCAATTGCCATGGTTATGAAACAATTAATTCTGTTACAACACTCCCCGACATTTCCGCCACGTTTTGTATGTTCCACGTGGTCGGGGTGTGACAGTTCAAATCTCCTACTACATGAAAATTGGCTATTAAACAAATTAACTAGATTAGCAAATGAAGTAATAGAGTAAGGGGGAAGACTTAGCAGCTGTTATGGGTCATTTTCTGAACAAATATCCTGACTAATATTCTGGATTTGATTGTTTATTTGTGATCAGGATACCGGATCAGGATATTGGTAACATCCTGGTATGATATCCTTGTATTAACTTATTTAACCACGTGCAGATTAGGAAGTGCAAATCTCCAACGGTCAGGAGGACTTCTTCCCCTCGAGACTCGGGCAAATCAGTTAGCTTGTAGACGTTGAACCCGGAAGAAGTGGACTACAACGTTTACTTGAGGAATATTCGAAGCATCCCGGTTTAATAGGGTAGTTAGTTATTTTCGTTTTACTATAAATAGATTGATCGGATCAGGTTAAGGGACACATCATTACGCACACTTCTACTTTCCAGTTGCAAACAATCACTACACACTAACACTTGTACACGAGTTACGTTGTAACACCTAGTTGATCCGCATCATATCCTGCACTATATCCTGATATTTGAAGTAATAGAAGAACAAGGCAGCTGCGATTGTCAGCTCCCGAGGTTTTGTGCCGGCGATCTAGATTGATCAAGGGCTTTCCTCATATATCCTGTGTCATCCTTTACATTTTTGCTCATTGTTTGATCATAGATACAGCTCTATATCCCGAGCCGTATCCTGAAACTGTTTTTGCAAATAACTTAAGTAGCATATTTTCAACGCACATTTCTAGCACACTACCTCACTTAACTAATTTGATCACTTAATTGCTTCGGTAATTTTTGACCAAAACAATTTGGCGCCCACCGTGGGGCAAGTGGTGCTATTTCTACTAAAAGTTTTTGCAAAATCGTTACTTGGTTTTCTATTTTCAAAACTTTTTGCTACACTATTTTCAATGGCCTCAAGATCAAACATGAGCTCTTCCACCGTGTCTGCCACAACCTCTGCAACAATTGGTTCGGTGCTTCCACCACCTCCTCCGAGAATGCAAGCCTCTTCACAGGGAATTGAAAGTCATGTGGCTCGGGATGTTATCCCCGCTCGCAACATCCAGGGATCCGGTCCTGTTTTGGCTTCTAACGAAGAAATTCTAAATTTGTTTGGTAATGTACAGGAACAGATGAGGCAGAAGCAGGAAACTAATCAGATGCTGATGAGAGAGATACAACTCTTGAAATCTGGCCCGAGTAGGCCTGCTGAAGATACTGTCACTCCTTTGCAACCCAGGGCTTTGAACTTCAGTTCTGCAGTTTATACAGAGGATAACCGGGGGAATATTGTGCCTAGCCATTCCCAGAATCATACTCCTGAGATACCCTCTTCAGTAAGAGTATCAACTGTGAGAAGCTCGGGATATGCTTCAGGATATGGCCAGAATCCCCAAGCTAGTAATGTATCTAATAATAATAATAATACTCTTGCTACTAATGGTGTTGGATCTTTGCAGGATGCAAGTATGACATCAGCATTTTCCAGGGAGCTTCAAAAACTAAGGACATGATATCCAGTGTACCTGGGGTGGTTCAGCCAATTCCTGAAGTATCCCAGGACAGCCACAGGATATCCCGGTTTGCATATCCCATTTGTGATGCTGAAATCCCAAAAAGATTTCAAACCCCCAACATGAAGCTCTATGACGGAACTACGGATCCTGAAGAGCATATTGCCCAGTATAGGGAAAGGATGGAAATCAACCCTATCCCTCCAGATCTCAAAGAAGCATGCTTGTGCAAGGGTTTTGGTTCTACCTTCACAGGACCAGCCTTGAAATGGCTTTTAAACATTCGTCCTCACTCAATTACTTCATTTGCTCATTTAGTTAACTTATTTCATAGTCAATTTTCTTGCAGCCGGAGTTTTGAAAAATTAACAAGTGACCTTTATAGGATAACTCAAGGACCTCAGGAATCCTTGAGGGATTATGTGAACAAGTTTAGTCAGGAATCCTTGGATATCCCACATCTTGATGTTGCAACGGCCGTGCAAGCCTTCAAGATGGGGTTGCAAAAAGATTCTCAATTTTATCAGGATCTTGTAATGAATCTCTGCAGGAATCTAGACGAAGCTCGTAACAGGGCTTTAAGATACATTCGGTTGGAGGATGATAAAAAGATGCAAGAGAGAATGAATTCGTCCACAACCTATGAGTCAACAACCAGGAAATCAGAATCCTCGTATAAACCATATCGCTCAAAGCCATATGGCAGAAATGATAGCAAAAAAGTGAATGTTGTTGAAGACGAGGATCCTGGGGAGTATCCTGAATTGTCTGAATATTGTTTTTCTGTTAACATACCTGAACTAATGTATGCTATGCAGGGTTTAGGAGACAAAGCAAGATGGCCCCGAAAGAATCAACAAAAGGCTGATTGGAAGGACAAGTCCAAATGGTGTGCTTTCCATGAGGACTTCGGACATGTTACTGAGGATTGCATCGCTTTGAGAAAGGAAATAAGCTATCTCTTAAGTAAGGGATATCTGAAGGACCTCTTGGGAAGAAAGAAGAATAAGGGTCAGGATCCTGAGAAGGATCCTGAACGGGAAGCATCACCTCCTGCGGATGCGAAAATAATTAACTTTATTTCAGAAGGATCCGACATCTGCGGCACGTCATATTCTACAGCAAAAAGGCACGCGAAGGAAGCCAAAGCAGAGAGGGGAGATAAGCCGACAAGGATGTCAACCCTCACGACTGACAAAGTCATCACGTTCAATAATGATGACAGGGATACTGCCCAGGATCCCCATCATGATGCTTTAGTGATAACGTTATATGTTGCTAACCATTTTGTACGCAGGATATTAGTGGATAATGGCAGCTCAGTCAACATAATTCAGCTGGAAACATTGAAGAGGATGAATGTATCTCCGATGGACATTACTTCGAAGTCCACTGTACTCGTTGGTTTCAGTGGAGAAGCTAGGAATACTTTAGGAGAAATAAAGTTGCCCGTGTATATTCAAGGGGTCAACTCAATGCAGCGCTTTTGTGTCATGGACTCCTTATCCTGCTATAATATTATACTAGGTAGGCCTTGGATCCATGATATGAAAGTTGTTCCGTCAACCTACCATCAATGCATCAAGATCCCTACTCCTTGGGGAGTTGTCAAGGTGGAAAGTGATCAACAGGAAGCAAAGGAGTGTTATTCTTCTTCGATGAAATCCTCAACAAAGCCTAGCCTAGTGCAGCATAGCAATTAAAGATTCGAGGCCAGGATATCATGGAGGCTTCAGAGCAGGATGTAAAGAAAGTGATCCTGGATCAGAATAATCTGGATATCTCGGTGCTCGTGGGAACCAATATCCCTCAGGATATTGAAGATCAATTGGTTAATTTTTTGAAATGCAGCTTGTCAACATTCGCATGGAAGCACGAGGATATGACAGGTATTTCCAAGGATATTATAACACATAAGCTCGGTATTGACAGGTCATTCAAGCCTGTCCAACAAAAGAGAAGGAAGTTTGCTCCGGAGCGAAATGTGATCATCCAAGAGGAAGTTGAAAGACTACTAAGGAGCAAGATGATTAGGGAAGTGAAGTTTCCTAAATGGCTAGCGAATGTAGTTGTGGTGCAAAAGAAAAATGGGAAATGGAGAGTTTGTGTAGATTACACAGACTTAAACAAAGCTTGTCCCAAAGACCCATTTCCTCTTCCTCATATTGACTCAATGGTGGGTGCTACTACCGGCCATGAGATGTTTACCTTCATGGGATGCATCTTCAGGATTCCAGCAGATCCAAATGGAACCTTTAGACCAGGAGGATACTGCCTTCATGACACCAACAGGTATTTATTGCTACACTGTTATGCCCTTTGGTTTGAAAAATGCAGGTGCAACATATCAAAGATTGGTGAACATGATGTTCAAAGACAAGCTGGGGGACACTATGGAGCTGTACATCGACGACATGGTAGTAAAATCTAAAAAGGCTGAGGATCACCTCTAGGATATCAAGGGAGCATTTGATATCTTGGATCAGTATAACATGAAGCTAAATCCTGCTAAGTGCCATTTCGGAGTAGGGGCAGGAAAGTTTCTAGGATATATGGTGACTAAAAGAGGGATAGAGGCAAGCCCGGAGCCGATTAAAGCTATCTTGGATATCAAATCACCTTCAAATATGAAGGATGTTCAACGGTTAACCATGGGATCTTAAACGGTAGGCCATCGAAAGATCTTCGATGCACAAGTTGGCATGTGACGAGCCTTAATCCGCTCCAAGGTGACTAATACGCGCCAAACCATGGGCATGGTTTGGGTGAAGCTAAGGCTAGTAAGCTCGAAGAAACGAGATATGAAGGGTGAAAACGGATACTGAAGCCCTATGGAGAAAGGATAAGCAAAAAAGCATACCCACTCATCGGAACAAAAATCCGATCGGACCTCTCGGTCGAATGGACGGAAGATTGTCCCGGCAGGAAAGGCACCGGAAGCTTATAAAGTTACGATATCAGTGTTATCGAATGAACACACCTCTTTTGAGGGTTCCTTAAGCAGGTTTTGTTTGTGAAAGAGGGGAACGGAATTCGCTGTTTGGGATCTTGTGCGAGTAGGCATGGAGGATCACGACCAGAGAACAAGTGATTTAAACAAGGAAAACAAGGAAGAGAGAGAGAAAATACCTGAAATTCACTTGAAAATAGAGATGATCATAATGAAGAATCCCTCAGTTAATATAGGCTGGATATAGGGGTAAAGAGTAAATGTTGCATTGGAAGTTGCACAATGTCACCGCAATCGTCATTTCGTTTTAATTGCCTCGGTTTACGAGATAAAGTTTTAAAATATATCCGTTGGATTGGTATACCAACAGATATATTTGGGGACAATTATTATGGGTCATTTTCTGAACAAATATCCTGACTAATATTCTGGCTTTGATTGTTTATTTGTGATCAGGATACTGGATCAGGATATTGGTAACATCCTGGTATGATATCCTGGTATTAACTGATTTAACCACGTGCAGATTAGGAAGTGCAAATCTCCAACGGTCAGGAGGACTTCTTCCCCTCGAGACTCGGGCAAATCAGTTAGCTTGTAGATGTTGAACCCGGAAGAAGTGGACTACAACGTTTACTTAAGGAATATTCAAAGCATCCCGGTTTAATAGGGTAGTTAGTTATTTTCGTTTTACTATAAATAGATTGATCGGATCAGGTTAAGGGACACATCATTACGTACACTTCTACTTTCCAGTTGCAAACAATCACTACACACAAACACTTGTACACGAGTTACGTTGTAACACCTAGTTGATCCGCATCATATCCTGCACTGTATCCTGATATTTGAAGTAATAGAAGAACAAGGCAGCTGCGATTGTCAGCTCCCGAGGTTTTGTGCCGGCGATCTAGATTGATCAGGGGCTTTCCTCGTATATCCTGTGTCATCCTTTACATTTTTGCTCATTGTTTGATCATAGATACAGCTCTATATCCCGAGCCGTATCCTGAAACTGTTTTTGCAAATAACTTAACTAGCATATTTTCAAAGCACATTTCTAGCACACTACCTCACTTAACTAATTTGATCACTTAATTGCTTCGGTAATTTTTGACCAAAACAGCAGCCATTTAAGAGCTGATCCTGTTAGTGTGGATTTGAAACCCTTGCATAGACATGCTTCTTTTAACCTCTCAGGGATGGGATTGATCTCCATCCTTTCTCTGTACTGAGCTACATGCTCTTCTGGATCAGTTGAGCTGTCATACAGCTTCATGTTTGGTGTTTGAAACCTCTTTGGTATATCTGCATCACAAATGGGTGGTGCAAAGCGGGATATCTTATGGCTTCCATCTGGAATTTCAGGATTGGGCTTAACCACTCCTGGAACGCTGGATATCATATCCTTAAGTTTCTGCAATTCCTTAGCCATAGCTTGGTTGATTCCTGTATCCTGCACAAAGCCATGGTTACCATTATAAGAATTATTTAAAGTGTTACCTCCTGAAGGATTCAGGTTTGGAACTCCGGATGTGAATCCATATTGGCGAGATTCTGGTATAATTGAGGGACCAGATGAAGCAATAGTTTGCATAGGTATAAAGTCTCCCAAATGAATCTTTGAACTTCTGGGTTATGCACTTCTTAAGGATCCCTGATCCTGAAAGATGTTGGATCCTTGATACACCGAAGATGGGGGTCTTGGAGGATAATCCATGGATCCATAAGCCTGAGATGAGGATCCTTGACCCTGAGACAAGGATCCTTGAACCTGGGATGAGGATCCTGGATACTGAGAGTAGGATACTTGAACTGTCTGCGTCCCCATGTATCCTCCTGAATTAGCGAAGGATCCTTGATGTTGGAAGGAGGATCCTTGAGGCTGAAGAGAGGATCCTGAAGGCTGAAAATAGGATCCTTGAGCCTGAGTCATTGCCGATGATCCATAAAGCATTCCCAATGATCCACCCTGATACTGGACATCTGATGTTGTAGAGTGCTGGGCAGTTATGACTAGAGTGTCGAAATTCAGCAATCTCGGCATCAAAGGAGAGTGATCCTCCGCTGATCTCTTCAATTTCTTGATGTCATCTATCTCTCGAAGGATCCTGTCATTAGTCTTGTCCTGTTGTTGCATGTAGTCCCTTATCTGCAAAATCAAAGAATAAAGATCATTGTTAGTAGGGCCAGAAGTAACAGCAGAAGTTGGTTTTGAGAAAACGGGGGTCGGTTTCTTCACAGCATTCTCAGCATTCTTCTGGGATCCAAAAGAAACAGGTGGCAAAGGTGGAATTTCGTGTGAAGAGGTGATCGCCGGCATGGAGCTTGAAGTGTTCTTCGCTTGAGAAGCCATGTGGTTGAAGGTAATGAACCGAAATGAATGAAATGAACAAAATTTCTCAGAAATGAAGCACCAATTGCCCCACGGTGGGCGCCAAACTGTTTTGGTCAAAAATACACAAGGATAATGCAAACAAATCCAATTTTGTGAGGTGTGATGCTTGATAATATGAACAAATGTATGAATGAAATGAATGTTGGACACAAGGATTTATACGAGGAAAAAGCCCTTGATTAATATATGATCTCCGGCACAAAAAACCTCGTGTGATGGAAACTACCGATCACCAAGTATATTAAACAAACAATGTGTACAAATTGGGATGATAACAAGCTTGTTACAAGGATCACTAATGTGCAAAATGTATGTAGTCACCGAGAGTAGCAGAGAGCTCAGGTGTAGTGTGTGTTTTCTAATTGTTCTTTCTAATCAAGCTTGTTATCCCCATTTAAAAATAGAAACTAACTAAGCTAACTAACAATTCGAAAAAGATGCTAGCTTCCCACGATCTCCACAACGGTCACGAACGCCTTGCACGTGTAGAATTAGAAGGCATATTCCCCTGGAATCTCGGCAAGACCAAGTCCCACTCGAATACTCCTGCAAAACAAGTTCAAATATAATGGAAACAATTGTTAGTATAAGGATAATAATGAGGATCCTGGATCCTTAGTCCTGCAACGTCTCCTGAGGATCCTTAATTCGAACTGAACTGAGGATCCGTGATCCTGGCTGCACTTGAGGATCCGTAATCCATATGCTGTGAAAATCCATCCCTAAAAATAAGTATTAAAAACGTGACAATTATTGTTAGAAATCATAAGTAATGTTAAGGATCCTTGATCCTCCGAGTTCCTGCACCATCCGCTAAGGATAAGTGATCCAGGCTACGCTTCAGGATACATGATCCATAACTATAAAAATCTATGCCCTAACATTAAGTTAAATTGTTAAGTGTGTTCTCTAGTTCCCCACTTTTTTAGTGTTCTCCAATGAATCTCACACTATATATATATACTTTCTATAAAAGGGGAAATCTGAGTGACATAAGAATAGCTAATGTTGCAGCCATAGAGGCTGTACAACAAGGCTTTTCTTATGTCATTATTACATCATAAAGCTTAATATTAAGAGACTTTAAAATTCAAAGCTCTGACCCACATTTAACTTCCAAAGGTCTGCCCACATACAAAAGGGCAAAGGTCTGCCCGGATTCAAAAGGGTAAAGGTCTGCCTACATACAAAGGGCAAAGGTCTGCCCACATACAAAGGGCAAAGGTCTGCCCATATTCAAAATTCAAAATCTTGGATCCATATTCAAAATTCAAACCATATACGTATAAAAAATTCTTTTTAATCTCTCTGAGCTTATCTCTCTCAACTTTCTCTTTCTAAAACTCACTTTCTTTCTCTCAAATCCAGACCACCATCGCATTCTCTCTCAAACCCTCACACCGCCAATCTCTCCGAAAACGATTCAGGTTATGTTCCTTCTTCATTATTCTTCATATTCATCCCCAATTGACGGTTCTGTCCCTTTTATTCTCTTTTGCTTAGGTTTTAGTTTTATTTATGTTCTCTCCAAACCCTAGATCCAATGAGTTCAGTCTTGCCGTCGGCAAGCCATTCTCTGTTATTTTTTATCATGAATCTTCAATGTTTGGCTCACAGGTTAGTTATTGTTTATCATGAATCTTCAGTGTTTGGCAGTTGAAAATGGATCGACTGATGTTTATCATGAATCAAGCTCTCACGTTTGCTCGATTCGCTCACAAATTACTCTGTTTCACAAGGGAAATTAGTGAAAGAAGAAACCGAAAAACTGGTATGATTCGAATCTAGACTAATAATTAGTTATTGGTTATTGATTTGATTTCTGATGGTTGGTATGATAGGTTGTAGTTGAAACATTAACAATGGAAAAGAATGCAGATTGTAGTTGAGATATTAGCAATGGAAAAGATTGCTATAATGACAGCAAAAGTAAATTTCTAATCTACCCTTATCTATTGCTTTTGAGTTGGCTGGTTTTCTTAACACATGTCCGCTTTTGTTGTGTCTAGATATGCCAAAGAGCACAAAACCCTAGAGACACATAACTGCAGTTAGGGTAGCTTTATCAGCCTCTACCCAACCCGCTGAACCCAAACTTCCTCTATCACCCTTTTCATCAGAATCAAGAATGCATTTGCTACTTTATGTTGTGCAAAATTGATTTTTACATTAATATAGGTCATTACTTACATATGTAATGTTACAGGAAACTGGAGAATTCAAATTGTAACTTGAGAATCCACCATGGCATGTCCTTTGGTGCGGTGTGAATCCTTACCCATCACCTGAAAACAGGAGAAAGAAATGTCTGAATTTCCTTTATACTTTAATGGACCAAAGCCGTTTCAGGTCATCGTTAAGGCTGGTGAAATTCTTTACCTGTAAGCATCTTTTCTACAGTGTTTTCATGCTCAAATCCTAATAACAAACACATTTAAATCATTCATTTCACATAACATATGAAGTAGAGCGTATTTGTGATCACTGATACGTGGTCAAAAACCGGTGAACGTTTATGCTTAAGTTGATGTTTTTACATAGCTTTTAATCTTGAATAGCCTACTTTTAATGGGATTTGTGTTTTACAGGTCTAAAAGAGTTTAAGGAGCTAATCGGGAGCTAAACGGAGCACCAGGACGCGAATCGGGTCAACCGGGATCAAGAAATGGAAAAACAAAAACAAGTTGGTGTTAACCATGAAGATTGGATGTGTTTTAGGGGATGTTAATGGATTGAAAATGAAGATATTGGAAGATGGCATGATAGAGGGCTGAATTACGAAGACATGAGCGAAAATGGTGAATAAAACGAATCTAAAACGAAGAAGTTATGAAGAAAACAAAAAATGGGTTTTAGAGGCATCGTCGGCGACGCCCAAAAGGGTCGGCTGCTTCGTCCTCTTGTTTGTTCTGTCGGCCAGAAACCTTTGTAAACAGCATATTAAACTGTCGGGTGAAACTGAGACTTCCAGGGGCAGTCGAGGACGCCCCTTACTTTATTGCATCGCGAAAATTAAGTTTCTTTTGAATAGCGACGAGTTATAACACCATTTTTTGACCAAGAAACGGAGTTACACTTGATTTTGAACCTTGGAATAATTCTTGGAGCCTTTTTCATCAACCATCTTCATCCCTAATCATCACAATTCATCAATTAATCAACCGAATCATCATCACTTTCATTCACATAACCCTAATTCCATCAATCATCCATCCATTCATCACCTCCGTTCCACTACGAACCCTAATCATCAATCACCATCTTCAAGGTTTCAACATGTTCAATTTCAAGTTCCTATCATCCGGTGATCAAGTCTTTTCAACCATGTGTCACACCCTGACTTTTGCGGAAGCGTAATATGTGTGACTTGCTTAATATCATTGTATTCAATTATACCAAACAACTAAATGATTAAAACCACGATGTTCATCCATAAATAAGATTCAAAATATTACAAACTACATTGTTTAACACCAACCAAGACTTCGAGTTTAAAATACAAACCATCCAAATGTTTAAAGTTCCATGAAGGACTTTGACAAAAGACATAAATAAAACCAAGGCTTTGACTTGTATGTCTTATCTAGGATAAAACATCCAACTCAAACCCTACAAAAGTGCGGATGACATCATTTATTGTAGACACATCTTGAAAACTTTCAACCTTCGCCAGATCCATCAATTTCTTGAAATACATGTAGTTTTGAAAACATCAATAAAAGTTGAGCGAGTTCATGTGTTTTGTATGTGTGCTCGTAATAAACTTGTAATCACTGTAAGTATGTATTTGTAAACCGGTATGAAAGCATCTATGAACAGATCGATTAATGATTTGCAAGGTCATTAATATGTGTGCAATGGTGCAAGAAGGCTCAAACCTAGCAGATTTTGTACCGGGCTTCCGGCTGGAAGACATAGTCACCACCTTCGGCCACTTCCGGCCCAGGGGTGGGGCTCGCAACACCCAAATAGATCTATCACTCATGTCCCTTAGTCCTTCTATGAGGATTAATGGTCTTAAGCGTTGTAACCACCACTCACATGATCTAACAGTTCATTCCTTAGCTAACCATACCATTTGTAAACGTTTGTAAACAATTGTAACATGTATTTCACCACCGAAGTTATAAAACTGAAAACTGTTAAAAGAAAAGGGGGACATGAACTCACAATCTTGCATCCTGAAAACTGGTGTAACTCACAGATCCTGTCTTGAAGTAGTGCAACTACCTACACACGTGCTATGGTTTATTAGACGGCTAGGTCGTGCCACGGCTTTCGGTCTTAATTGTTATGGCTTAATATCTTTGAGTTACGTCATTGATGTAATAAATATTATTCCAAAGTATATAATTGTTTGTTAAAATAATAATATTTTAACTTAAATTACATTTATTATTTATTGGAATATCTGTTAAAATAATATATTTTAACTTGATGGACTTGTGATCATTCCATGAATATTTCCCTAAGGATGGGTATACTTATACTTGTATTTTTAGACTTGTGTATTTTGCCAAGTATTGGTGACGTATTCTGGTGTGTATTTGTACGTACAAGAATACGTATTTTTATTGTATTTATTAAGTATTCTTATACTTAATTTTTGTATTTAAATTTCTGAAATATTATTTTTATCCAAATAAAAATTCACCAATATATATTCTTAAAATATATATTTTAAGAAAACTTTTTATAGAAAATTTTCTATAATTCTTCCTTGGCAAAAATAATCATATTTTCATATAAACCTCAAAAATAGTATATTTTCAAGATTAACTTAGAAAATGTTTATAAATCCATTTTTCTCCCAAAAATAATATATACTAAATTTGTTTAAGAAAATATATATTTTATTCAAAAATAATATACCTTCTAATAGTTCAAGGAAATATATATACCTTTTCTCTATTTAAAAATAATGTATTTTCTATTTGACAAAAATATGATATATTTTTGTAATACTTGTAAAAATTATAATTTCTGTTTCTTTGGTTTCCAAAATACCGTTTAATTTATTTGTCAAAATATGAACTTAATCCCGGAATATTTATGTAATCCATATTCCTTGTTCGGTTTGTCCAATTTTTGGGTATAAATTATATATTTGTTTTTTTTGGAATTTTGGTACTATTTTGTATTATAATTCTTGGTATTTTGGTAAGTTATATTATTTCAAGTCCTAAATAATATAACTAATACACATAATATACAAGTAATCACACAAATTGAAACATCTAAATATATATTTTCCTAAATATATACTTAGTCATTTTTATTTATCAAAAACAACCTCCAACATTTATAATTTTTGTAACAAAAATTATGGCAAATTTTATATGAAAAATCATGGTTAAAATTTACTTATAAACACTTGTTTAAAAATATTTTTATAAGTGTTTAAATTCTAGAAAAATTTTGCCATAGTTTCCCCTTAAAAATGGAGGTTTCCATGCTTTCAAAGCATATCATTTTCTTTTAAAATCATCATCAATCAACAACAATTCATTCAATACTTACCATGAGCCAAAATCTTACAATTTACACTACATCATGAACTTGAAATTTTGTAAAAACTTGTAGTAACTTACTAGGTTATTAAGTAAGCTTAATTACCCTTAAAAATGTGGTCATTTGTTTATAAATATCATTCTTGAAAAATTTAGACTTTCACAACTTGTAAAATGATTTTTCTAAAAATAGTTCTTTTGTATTTTTCTTGTTAACAACATATTTCTATCCTTGAGTTAGCACCAAAAATATGATTAGTTTCCTTAGAAATCATGACTTTGTAAATCTTGTAAATAAACTTGGTTTCTTGAGAAAATTAGTTTTGAAATCACCCTTTTACAAGTCTCATAACATGTTTCAATCATCATCATACATAAAAACAACTTCATCTTTCAAGTTCATGTTTACAAAAAGGATGATCATCTTGTTTTTCACAAGATTCATCCTCTCACTTGCTAGATCATGTGTTTAATCACAATCTAGCAAGCTTCTTATGATGATTAACATCATAAACACAAGAAATCAACAATCAAGATTCATGCATACACTAAATCAACATAGATTATTATGATTTTAAGCTTTATGTGAAGAGTTATCTTCTTGATTCTTTATGATCTTCATGTTTAGTCATTTACATGATCTTTTAACCAACATAAAGAGAAGTAAAAACAAGTTATGAGAGTCTTACTACTAGCACAAGGCTAGGGAAGAGATCATAGATGATGGAGGTGAGAAACTAGGTGGATAAAAGCTCTTGAGAAAGGTCCTTCAAGTTCCAATGGCTCCAAGCTCCTTAGTTTAGCTCCTAGCACCTTAGAATCACTCGGGATTGGAAGATATTGAAGTGAAGATGATGGTGATGTGGGTGGTTGTTCTCGGCCATGAGGGGGGGGAGGGAGAGAGAGTGATGGTGTTTTATTTGTGAAATGAAGTTTTGGGAAGGCACTTGTGGTTTAAATCAAAGATCTTCCAAAATTCTAATAATTTGTGCGTAATATTTCTCCAAAGGTTAAACATGATCTAATAAACAATTGAACAAAATCATGGGTGGGTCCACCCATCCAAACCGTCGCCAAGGGGGGGTCATGGTTAGATTGTGATGATAAGTTAGGTTATTAAGTTAGAATCTAAGTGTATCATTTAGTGTTTTTAGATGTTATGTAATTATAAGACATGTTATAATGTTCAGTGACCATAACTAGCTCGGAAATGACAAAACAATGCTTCTAGTGAAAATTTGGTGTTTCGGGTAGTGTCTGGTTGTTCGGTTGGTTACCGGTTCGTTAAGGTGCTAAATTAGGCAGTTTAGTGTGCTTTATGTTCCCTTTTGTGACAGTTTTGATTCCCGACACCTAGGAAGGTATTCTGGACCATTTAACCATAATTATGCATTATATTTTAGTGTTAAAGTGCTGATTTTTGCTGAAAATTGTTGAATTCTGCAGTTTGTGTGAGTTTTAGACACTTTCCGGCACTTAAACTATCACTAGGAAAGCAGTTTTATGATCCTTACTTTCCTACACACTATACTAGTGTAACTCTTGGTTTCGGGCTCATTCTGTGTCTTATCATCATATCTGTCTGAGTACTAAACTCCCGTCAGTACTTCTAGTTTGTCTGATAACTGTGCTAACTTTGTTTCGTGCATCATTCAAATCATAATGTGTTGCATGCAATAATGATATGAAATCATGCAATATGAGATGCACTTGTATGTATATGACAATAATCAGAAAGCATTCATGTCAAGAATTCAGATCAAGCACATTCATTAAAGCATAAATTTCTGTTTAACATGTATAGAAGTACATGGAAATTTGACAGTTGTCACATTCTCCCCCCGTTAAGAAAATTTCGTCCCGAAATTTTAAGTTGCGCTATCGGTTGCAGGGTAGTTAGGGAACAAGTGTGGATACTTTGATTTCATTTGATCTTCACGCTCCCAAGTAAACTCTGGGCCGTGACGTGAATTCTAGCGAACCTTGACCAACTTAACACTACTCCTCCGAGTCTTGTTGGCTTTCCAGTCTGTAACCTCAACGGATTCTTCAGTAAAGTGGAGAGTGTTGTCGATATGCACTTCATCCGCAGGGATGACAGTTGTCTCTTGAGTTGGGCTTCTCTTCCGGTTTGATACATGAAATGTATTATGAACACCGTTTAGTTCCTCTGGTAATTCCAACTTGTATGCTACAGTACCAACCCTTTTCAATATCTTGAATGGACCTATGTAACGTGGATTCAACTTACCACATTTCCCGAATCGTGCTACACCTTTCTAAGGTGAGACTTTAAATAAAACCATGTCTCCTACTTCGAATTCCAAAGGTTTTCGTCTTTGATGTGCGTAACTCTTTTGTCGATCACAAGCCGCCTTGATGCGCTCTCGGATCTGCATGATCTTGTCAGTTGTTTCTTGAACTAGTTCAGGATCAACCATCTGTCTATCTCCAGCATCTGCCCAACACGACGGTGAACGACACTTACGGCCATAGAGAGCTTCGAACGGTGCGGTTTGAATACTCGTATGGTAGCTGTTATTGTAGCAAAACTCAACTAGAGGTAGTTGAGTATCCCAACTGCCACCTAAATCCATTACACAAGTGCGAAGCATATCTTCCAGTGTTTGAATAGTTCGTTCGCTCTGACCGTCTGTCTGCGGGTGAAAAGCCGTACTCAGATTTAACTGAGATCCAAAGGCTTCTTGAAAGAATTGCCAAATCCTTGACACAAACCGTCCATTTTGTCCGATCCTGGGTGGATAGAGTACTGTAACTTATGAGCTTCATAAAAAATAACCTCTCGTATACCACCATAGAGCGGAACCCAAATGCGTCCCATGAAATACAAGGTTCCTTCCTTGTTAGGCTCCAACTTCTTCTCCATTCCTCGGAGTTATTCCGCCTTAAGATTCTCTCTCTTAAGAGCATCTTGTTGTGCGGCACGTATACGTGAAGTGAGATCCGATTGAATAGTCATTTCTAAAGCTCGAACCCTTATGGGCTTAATCATTTCCTTTCGACTTAAGGCGTCTGCTACCACATTCGCCTTTCTAGGATGATACTTGATCTCGCAATCATAATCATGCAGCAACTCAACCCAACGTCGCTGTCGCATATTAAGCTCTTTTTGATCAAATATGTGCTACAGACTCTTGTGATCCGTGAAGATAGTACATCGAGTACCATACAGATAATGTCGCCAAATCTTTAAAGCAAATACCACTGCACCTAGCTCCAGATCGTGAGTGGTATAGTTCTTCTCATGTATCTTCAGTTGGCGTGAAGCATAAGCAATAACCTTTTGGCATTGCATGAGCATACAACCCAATCCCTGACGCGAAGCGTCGCAATATACCACGAAATCTTTCGTGCCTTCGGGTAGGGACTGTATCGGTGCATCGCATAGCTTGTTCTTGAGTAGTTGAAAGGCTTCTTCTTGCTTGTCTCTCCATTCATACTTCTTGTCCTTTTGAGTAAGGGAGGTCAGTGGTTGAGCTATCTTGGAGAAATTCTCGATGAACCTACGGTAGTAGCCCGCTAATCCCAAAAACTGTCGAATCTCAGTCGGTGTCTTCGGAGTTTCCCAGTTCTTGATTGCCTTAATCTTTGTGGGATCCACATGAATGCCATTCTCGTTTACCACATGACCTAGAAATTGTACTTCACGAATCCAAAACTCGCACTTCGAGAACTTAGCGCAGAGCTTTTCCTTCTTTCGTAGCTCTAGAATGGCTCTGAGATGTTGCTCGTGATCTTCCTTCATCAGCGAATAAATCAGGATATCATCGATAAATACAATCAAAAATTTATCGAGATATTGCTTGCACACCCGATTCATCAAATCCATAAACACTGCTGGCGCGTTAGTCAATCCAAACGGCATAACGAGGGACTCATAGTGTCCATAACGAGTTCTGAATGCATTCTTTGGTATACTTTCCTCTTGAATCCGCAACTGATGATAACCCAATCGATGATCAATCTTGGAGTAGTAGCTTGATCCTTGTAGTTGGTCAAATAAATCATCAATCCTCGGCAAGGGATACCGATTCTTGATGGTTAGCTTGTTCAGCTCTCGGTAGTCTATGCACATTCGAAAGCTACCATCCTTCTTCTTAACGAACAACACTGGAGCTCCCCAAGGCGAGAAGCTCGACCTTATGAATCCCTTGTCCAATAACTCCTGAAGCTGCGTGGATAACTCTTGCATCTCTGATGGCGCAAGTCGATAAGGTGCCTTGGCTACAGACGTGGCGCCTGGAACCAAGTCAATGTGGAACTCGACTTGTCCCTGCTGTGGTAATCCTTGCAAGTCTTCGAGGAAGACCTCAGGATATTCCCTTACCACAGGGATATCTTTAAGCTTCGGCTCTTCGGCTTCCTTATCCACTACATGAGCTAAGAAGGCAACACATCCCTTACATAGAAACTTTTGCGCTTTCATACAATTGATGATTCGCAAGGGCGTATCATGCTTCTCTCTGTGAATCACGATCGTCTCCTCATTCGCCATCGTAATGCGAATGAACTTCTCATGACAAACTATCTATGTACGGTTGCTAGATAACCAGTCCATCCTAACTACGACATCAAAGCTCCCTAAATCAACCCGCAGAAGGTCTATCGAAAACTCACGCTCCCCAAGCTCTAAACCAAGTATATTCTTAAAGTCTAGGGACACGAAGCTAAAATCGGCACCAGTATCAAACAGCACAGATGCATAACGTTGATTAATAGGGAACGTACCAGTAACCACGTTTGGATCCTGGCGTGCTTCCCTAGCTCCAATGGTGAACACCCTTCCACGAGCTTGATTATTTTTAGGGTAGTCCCGCTTAAAGTGCCCCATATCACCACAACCAAAACAACCTTGGCCGCGTCCATTCCCATTACCACCCTAGTTGTTGTTGTTGTTGTTGTTGTTGTTGTTGTTGTGTCCTCCACGGTTTCCATTTCCCGCCTGATTCCCGTTTCCACCACGGTTCTGATTACCATACGGATTTCCGTTACCACCACGATTTCCATTACCATTTCCATTTCCATTACCACATTGCCCTCCATTTCCACGACCTGATCCATACCAACATGTCTCCTTAAAATGCCCAATCCTTCCACAGTTGCCACACTTCCTATACCTGCATTGACCGGCATGATGAGATTGGCAGATGTCGCACTTTGGTAGGGTACCCATGTACCTTTTTCCTTTATTTTCAGCATTTGCAGTGCCAGTTTGTGCCTCAGCTGGTGGATTAACGTCTCTTCGCTTGTTAGCATTGTTGTTGTTCGCTCTGGTGCCCTTCTTGAAGTTAGTAAACTTTCTTTTGTTATCCCTTGATGACTCCACATGAGTCTCTTTTTCGTTTCAGAAATCGAAAACTTTCCCAACCTAACTGCTTCCTCAGTAAGCGCCACACTTAAGTCAATAGCCTCAGAAATAGTTGGAGGCTTGGAAGTTGTCACCATGCTCAGAATCTGTGGTGCCAATCCCCAGATGAAACGTTCAATCCTTTTAAACTCCGGCTCCACCAAATAAGGAACAACTCTCGACAAGTCATGAAATCTCTGAATGTATTCAGCCACCTTTGGACCATCCATTTTCAAGTTCCAGAATTTTGTTTCCAACTTCTGGATCTCTGCTCGAGAACAATACTTTTTACGCATTAACTCCTTCAATTCAAACCACATTAATGCATACGCAACAGCTTCACCCAATGTCTGCACCTGGAGGTTCCACCACGACAGCGCTCCGTCTAAAAACAATCCTGAAATGTACGTGACTCTTTGCTCTGGAGCGTATTTGCTCATTCTCAATACAGAATCCGTCTTCTCCACCCAGCGCACGAAGGCGACAGCACCCCTAGTGCCATCGAAATTTAAGGGCTTGCAGTCCAAGAATTGTTTATAGGTGCAGCCTGTAACACAAGCATCATCATTCACAGAAACCATTAGCAAAGCACAATTGGAAATATCCAAATGATTTGTAATGTGTCTTAGGTGACTTAACATTACCGATTGGGGGATTATTCCCAGAGGTACCTCCGTTGTGTTCGGAGCGGAGTGCCTCGTGCTGTGCGATGGCTTGTGAGATGCGCTCTCGTAACTCTGCCTCTGTCGTTGGCAGTGTATTGTTTGTATTGGTGTTCCTTCGAGGCGACATCTTCTTCTAGGAAAAAGATTCGGGTAGGTCAGGCCTTATTCGATAATCAATCGTCTAAGAGTCGTATGTACATATATATATATAAGCAATCATCATAGCAAGCAACCATGCAACAACATAATCATAGCACAAACATGTAAACCAACAATGTATTTAATGAGAACATGACTATTGAGCTTTCATTAATAACCAACCATAAGTTACATTGTTTTCACATTGTATTGTATCAAAAGAGACATAGGGTCACACTACCCGTGTCAGATAAGTCTGTTAATATACAAAAATAATATAGTCAAAAAGTGGTCTTCCATTCTTCACAATCTCAGCTCAATTGTAGTGCTCTCACCAAAAGTAGTTCATCTGCATAAAACCAAAAACCTACTATTCTGATGGCGGAGGAGGAGGAGGAAAGAAAAGCAAACTGCGGACGTGTGCAAGCTCCTCCTCGAGCTCGTAAACACGGCGAAGCAAAAAGCGAATCTGTTGCTCGAAAGTGAGAAAGCGAGCATCAAAACCCGGAATAGGAGTGGGAGCAGCAGGTGGAGGTATGAACGAAGCTGACAATGAATGTGGAGGGACAGAAGCGGAATGACAGGGACAGGGTGACCGTCGGGCACCCTCACCGAGCTCCAACTCGAGAACTCTACGACTCAAAATCTCAAACTGTAACGACAAAAGCAACTCATCCCGAGTGTAGCCAACAAAATGCGAGGGATGGTAGGGGTCAAACATAGGCATGGTATATAGAGGGAACCACCGAAATGGCTCGTCAAGCGATGCAGATGTAAATGGAGTAAAAGGTGTAGCCTGTGGGATCGGAGGGAAATCGGCTGAAACAAACGGATCATAACTCGGGGGCTGTCCCGAGGTACCCTCCCTTGGTCGGGGAGCAGGGATCTCCTGGAGGGATACATTCGGAAGATCAGTGCGATGAGCATCAGACACGAATGGAGGTGGGGAGCAACATCAGCGGGTGGAGGTGGGGGAATGAATGGATCAATGAGTGGGAGATCAAGGGGTGCAGGTATCGGCTCTGGGATAAGTGGCGCAATATCAGGCTAACCAAATGGAACAGGGTCTGGCTCAGGAACAGGCTCTGGGACGTGAGGAGGTGTAGGGACTCGAGCAGGGGATAATGGTGCATCTCACATCGCAGTGTCGTCATCTGAATCAGTGGCATGAAGCTGAAGTCCTGCAACTCGTAGGGCTGAGGAAGTCATAGACTCAAAGGAGTCTGAAATAGAATGTAAGCTAGAGTCGGAAGATAACTCGATAATGGGTATGACTGGAGGGGGTACATCTAGCACAACAACGTCGTCAATCTCTCCATCACCCTGCGCATCTGCTGGGGGACCATCCAAAAATAGGTCATCGTCAAAAAGGTCATCAATGGGCCAATCCTTAGGGGGGGATGACCACGGGGGGAACTGGATCAAGAATAGGTGCAACAATATGCTCACCATCGGGGTGACCGATGATGAGGTGATCATGGATAGGAGCAGGGAAATCAAAAAGATCCTCAACAGGAATGCCATCAGCTAGAGGTGCGTCATCTCCAAAATCCGGGAGAGTGAAGGGCTGAAAGTCATCGTCATCATCAGACAGCATCTCTGGATCACTCTCGGTGTCCGATGTGAAAATCTCCAGCTCAGGCATGATCTCATCGTCTGAAACGATGGCCAGAGGGTCGTGAGCGTCAGATAATCCGCTCTCAGAGGAAGACATGGGTGCCTGTAACAAAATAATCATAACATATGCACATATGTTAACCACTAACACTCAGTGTATGCAAACAAAGACAATCATCACTTAATCATATATTCACGTTATCCTTCATGAGACTTTTTCTATCTTAACTAGTCTACCCCACGTAAACTAACCACCAACTGTGACCTTGCTCATTTTTCTTGTCTTTCCTTTGTAAAATAGTTGTTCCATGGATTATGGCATTTTGTAAATGCAATGAAAAATATTTTGTAAAAATATTTTCGTGAGAGAGCCCTAATGATTGTAGTCTAGACTCGAGAAGGATTCATAGTTCGCTACAATCGAAGCTCTAGTACCAAACTATCACACCCTGACTTTTGCGGAAGCGTAATATGTGTGACTTGCTTAATATCATTGCATTCAATTATACCAAACAACTAAATGATTAAAACCACGATGTTCATCCATAATTAAGATTCAAAATATTACAAACTACATTGTTTAACACCAACCAAGACTTCGAGTTTAAAATACAAACCATCCAAATGTTTAAAGTTCCATGAAGGACTTTGACAAAAGACATAAATAAAACCAAGGCTTTGACTTGTATGTCTTATCTAGGATAAAACATCAACCTCAAACCCTACAAAAGTGCAGATTACATCATTTATTGTAGACACATCTTGAAAACTTTCAACCTTCGCCAGATCCATCAATTTCCTTAAATACATGTAGTTTTGAAAACATCAACAAAAGTTGAGCGAGTTCATGTGTTTTGTATGTGAGCTCGTAATAAACTTGTAATCACTGTAAGTATGTATTTGTAAACCGGTATGAAAGTGTCTATGAACAGATCGATTAATGATTTGCAAGGTCATTAATATGTGTGCAATGGTGCGGGAAGGCTCAAACCTAGCAGATTTTGTACCGGGCTTCCGGCTGGAAGACATAGTCTCCACCTTCGGCCACTTCCGGCCCAGGGGTGGGGCTCGCAACACCCAAATAGATCTATCACTCATGTCCCTCGGTTCTTTTACGAGGATTAATGGTCTTAAGCATTGTACCCACCACTCACATGATCTAACAGTTCATTCCTTAGCTAACCATACCGTTTGTAAACATTTGTAACATGTATTTCACCCCCGAAGTTATAAAACTGAAAACAGTTAAAAGAAAAGGGGGACACGAACTCACAATCTTGCGTCCTGCAAACTGGTGTAACTCACAGATCATGTGTTGAAGTCGTGCAACTACCTACACACGTGCTATGGTTTATTAGACGGCTAGGTTGTGCCACGGCTTTCGGTCTTAATTGTTATGACTTATCTTTGAGTTACGTCTTTGATATAATAAATATTATTCCAAAGTATATAATTGTTTGTTAAAATAATAATATTTTAACTTAAATTATATTTATTATTTATTAGAATATTTGTTAAAATAATATATTTTAACTTAATGGACTTGTGATCCTTCCATGAATATTTCCCCAAGGATGGGTATACTTATACTTGTATTTTTAGACTTGTGTATTTTGCCAAGTAATGGTGACGTATTCCGATGTGTATTTGTACATACAAGAATACGTATTTTTATTGTATTTATTAAGTCTTCTTATACTCAATTTTTTTATTTAAATTTCTGGAATATTATTTTTATCCAAATAAAAATTCACCAATATATATCTTAAAATATATATTTTAAGAAAAAATTTTATAGAAAATTTTCTATAATTCTTCCTTGGCAAAAATAATCATATTTTCATATAAATCTCAAAAATAATATATTTTCAAGATTAACTTAGAAAATGTTTATAAATCCATTTTTCTCCCAAAAATAATTTATTCTAAATTTGTTTAAGAAAATATATATTTTCTTCAAAAATAATATACCATCTAATTGTTCAAGGAAATATATATACCTTTTCTCTATTTAAAAATAATGTATTTTCTACTTGACAAAAATTTGATATATTTTTGTAATACTTGTAAAAATTATAATTTTCGTTTCTTTGGTTTCCAAAATACCGTCTAAATTATTTGTCAAAATATGAACTTAATCCCGGAATATTTATGTAATCCGTATTCCTTGTTCGGTTTGTCCAATTTTTTGGTATAAATTATACATTTGTTTTTCTTGGAATTTTGGTAACATTTTGTATTATAATTCTTGGTATTTTGTTAAGTTATATTATTTTAAGTCCTAAAATAATATAACTAATACATGTAATATGTGACAACCCTTACTCTCATTGTCGAGAGAAGGGCATTTTAGTAATACGCGCACCCATTATTATTATCGTTCTTATTATTATTACGAGCGTTATTAAGTAATTGCAAAATAATAGCACACGCGATTGGAAATTTAACTGCGCACCACGATTATGTATTTTTTTTAAATAACCGGGCCAGTATAATTGATCGTGATGCGCAATCAATTGACGGGTCCATGCACTTGGGCTAAGCCCAACCCAACTTAACCCTAAAACCCTACCCTATAAATATACCCTAAACCCCCACTCAATATTCTTTAAAAACCCTAAAGTCCCTTTCTTTTTGAACACTGTAGCCGCACAAACACCCCCACCCATCTTCTTTCTCTCACAAAAATCGGCCACCGGAGACAGGAATTCGGGCATCGACTTCTCCGGCAATACACCCACACCCACAAAACTCCTTTCCTCTTTGTATCGTCCCTTACACCATTTATTCCCAAGAACCGAAGAGAGAGAGAGAGAGAGAGATGGACTTGCAGAAATGAGAGAGAGAGAGAGAGATGGCGAAGAAGGGAAGGGGCCGACCACCCCTCTGCGGCGGTGGCTCGACGGCGATGATGGTGGCAGAATGCCATTTCTTCATTAATCCGGGGAGCTCCGGTGACGGACCGAACTTCCGACAGAGCTCCGATTTGCGGTGGGGTTATAATGGCGGTTCTGCTCGACCTGTGATGGTGACTGAAGCTGGGGGTGGCGATTTCCGGTCAGCGGCGTAGATGGTGAGCTCGGTTTGGGGCCTCGATCCAAGGGGGAGGCAGCAGCAGCGCATACTTATCTCTAAGTTCCTCAGAACCTGTCGGAAGGTATGTACTGACCTCCGATTTTCCTACATTTTTGCGGCTCCTTGATGTTCTGTGATGTATATAGTGACACTCTGTTTTTAGGATACATTGGTACTGACTTAGGTGACTATAAATTGTTCGGTGTATATGAGATTTTGTGTCAATGGTGCGTTGCTCCCCTGTAACTTCCAATTGGGGAATAAAAACACACACACGCCTGATGGTTTGTTGAATATTTAGGCATGTTGACTGCTTGATTATTTAGATGTGCACAAGATTCGAGATTTGTTGAGAACGTTGACCATAAACTAATTGGAACTATTTAGAAAGAATGATAAATGTAGCTGATGTAGTATATATTTCTTTAATTGCTAATGCTTGTGATGATGATAAGATTTCTAGTTGCATCTTTTGTGGTCTTTGTCTTGATGTCGACTTATTGGTAAATTTGGTAATAAATAAGAGGTAGAAGCTTGTATGCCTAGAATGATTAATGTATTGACTGTTTTGTATGTGGATTCGAAAAGAAGAAATAATGTTAACTATTTGAATATGTGATGAATATTTGAAAAGTTGCTGATTGGATCCATTTTAATGATTTTACGGTTGATAGAAACATGTTAAGGAACTCTCACTGGTTCGTACAAACTGGATAAGGGTTCTAGAAAGATTCCCACAGTGGTTGCGAGTCGAGATCAAGCGGTTTCGACTTGAGACCACTTAGTGACCACTCGAAACCAGACAAGGCGCTCCAGGAGTCGAGACCAGCACGGTTGCGACTCGAGATCTCATGATCTCGACTCGAGACCTCTACGGTTGCGACTCAAATGTTCACAACTCGAGACGAGCTGTTGCGACTTAGAATCCAGTGGTTGCGACTCGAGACCTCATAGTTTCGAGTCAAGACTATCCGGTTTCGACTGGACTACTTCACTTAGTTGTTGGACCACACAAACTGCTGTTATGGGTTGCGTATCACTGTAGTTGATTAACTGTTACTGTTTAGCTATTTATCTACTAGTATAGGCCCAATGACGTATATGCTAGTATGACTTACGTGCTATGTGTTAGATACGTGTAGCTGTACGTGATATTACTTGCACACGAACCTAATAAATATTTATAAACCATAATAGGGTATGGTTGACCAACGTAACACAAGTAAATTAACTACCGAGCAAAGCAAAGGTGAGTTCACTACTTTTTACTTAAAGCATGCGTTCCCGGTGGTTGGGAAACGGAACAAAACACTTTTTCCTGGTTTGGGATTGCTTACTATCTCCTTGTGCGGGATACGGTATTTCTATCTCCTTGTGTGGGATACGGGTAACAACGTTATCTCCTTGTGAGGGATACAAACTTACTTTTCTTCCCTTGTTACTGGGAACAAACTTACTTACTTCCCTTGTTACTGGGAACTTTTAGTTAATTACTGTTTATACTGGATGCAACAAGCAACACTAAACAAAACTCTATCACTCAAGTCCTCACTGCTTAATACCGATTAGTCGTCGGGGTCAGGCGAACGGGTTATTAGTTGATAGCGCTATTTAGGTCTCACCAACCTCACACCGTGCCCGCGTATGGGATCGGGCGTGAACTAATGTACTCTGGCAACCGTCAATGATGATAGAACATTGACAAACGGGGCACTCTACGGAAACGTACGGATGAATAGTATTCGGTATTGTAAAAACAGTTTAGTCGCTTACTTATGGGGTAGCTCCCCATCGCATGTATAAACGGATAAATTAATTGGTTAAACAAGTTTTTGGAATTAAAAACTGGAAAACTACAAACACGTGAACTCGCCAACTTTATGTTGACACTCTACTGCATGCTTTGCAGGTTGCTCGATACAGCACTGGACGGACGTTGCAATCGGATGGAGTGCGTGGTTCGTAAGTTTCATATGAACAACTTGTGGTTTTAAATTACGATGGGTTCTTCTTTCCTTTCCGCTGCAAAACTCAAGCCATGTTTTGAAAAATTTAAAATTGGTCGCTAATTATACCATTAATTGTAATAATAACTAAACGGTTCAAAATAATTAGTGGCTAAGATCCTGGTCGTCACACGCCTCGTGGTAATACTCTGCGTGTGGATTTTGAGGGTGTGACAGATTGGTATCAGAGCCATTGGTTATAGCGAACTAGGTTTTAAATATAAAATATTTTGGTTTGAGAAATAAAATATTTTTATATATGAAAACCAGACTATAACCGTTCTTTAATAAAAACCACAACGACACCACTCCGGATTGCAAGGTTCATCAACCTCAGATGCTCACCTGGTAATGGTAGGCTAACGACATTTACTTGTGCATAACTTACGTGTGTGAACCCGCATGTGAATATGTGTATAGTTAGCATATATATGTTAGTACGTATGCATATATTTAGCATTAAACAACAGTGGATCATACAAAGGCTAGGCTAGCGTGTAACGTGCTAAACAATGGCGAGTCCTCCTAAACTTGGTACGAAACCACGATACACTAAGGGCAAGGAACCTGTTATCCCGAGCCCTCGTCCACGTATGTCCTGATATCGACCCTGGACTGCAAATCGACGCGAGGGACGTCCACCCGATAGACCTGCCCAAGAAAGGGCTGCTACGAAGCACTTAGAGAAGTTACGAGAACGAATCGACGAAGGGGAGCCACACCTACATCATGGGATATTAGAAGGAACGACGACGTCATTCAAATCCTTTTTACTTGCGTATTTCTTTTCCCGACTTAAGTAGTGAGACTTGTTCCCTCACACGACTGATCACCTAGATTGTTGAAGCATTATAGTAAGTCTACACTTTTCGGGTTTCTGTTTGCACGTCTCGTACACGAAAAGCATGCGTAGTGTATGCCTCTCATTGCAGTGCCAGCAATCGTATCACCTTTCCGTCAACCCTGAAGTTATTTCCCCTAATTCCTCCTTACGTGGTTAATCCTTATTCAAGTTGAACTTTATACCATAGCATGCCCCGAAACCCAGCAAAGTGATATCAGTGTATTTGAAAGCGTGGCAAGACGAAGACATGAGCCAGTCAACCCAACGACGAGTACGGTGACCTAGACGCCTGCCTTGTCCTTCATTCGTCAGAACCATTATTCCTCGATGACTTTTCTGATTCCGTGAATCCTTTCATTAGCTTTCGTACGAATTCGCGTTTATTGCTCAGATGGTATCCCCACTCCTATCGTTTCTTTATCACGGCATCCACGTTTCTTCGTATAGAAACCTTGACCAGACCCCTCATCAGTTAGTGAATTCAACAACCTCGCCCTTTAGCCGACAAACTTTTTAGTCCTTGAAATTTAGTAACGTGTTACTTCAATCCTACTTTCCCAAAGACCTATTTTTGCGATTTCACATCGAAACCCCCCTCGACGACGCAAACGCTACTCCAAACTTATTCGTGCGACTTAGGACAATCCGCTCGAACTTGGTTTCTTACCAATTTGAGGAATCGCATCCTGCCAGACGTCTCAATAGACCCTAAAACCTACAGACCCGCACGACGACCATCCCTCGCTAGCTACTTCTTTTTGTGCTAACCCAATCGACGTAACACCCCTTGTCAGTAAACGACATTCTCTTACGCCCATTGCTTGTGCACGGCCAGCCACCTCATCGACATCAGATAAATCCCTATTGCCGATCCCAAAGCCTTTATGTTTTATCTCGAGTTGAACGCATCAATTTTGACTACCCTTCTTGCATTATCTCGCTACTCGTGTTATGTTTCGTGGATTCCATGATCCTTATCCTACTCTACTCTGCACAAATCTCCGTTGGGATGAATTACTTCCTACGAATGTTACTCATTGGAGCAACGAGCCAAGGATACCCTGGGGGTAACGGGTATCGCAAGCACTGTTCTTCGAACTCGATACGATCCACACTTAGTCACGACGCTCTAATTTATTCCATCATGTCCAAAATTTGACGCTTGTTTCTTTTGATGACATTTGAACCTACTCCGACAACCCGAGGCAGTCCGAACGGCTCCTCTGCGCTACCCTGGCACCTCTACAACTTAAAACCGCCTGCGTTAAGTTTCCCGCACACGACTTTTAAACATCGCAACGCCCGCATTTCTCGACCGTATACGCAACCCCTCACGATTTTGACGTGAAAGAGTATCACCTGACATTAGAAAGGTGCACAATAATCCGCAACTCCAGCAATTGAAAGATATTCTACGAGGTGCTTCTATCTTATCTTATCCTATCCAAGGCATTGGTGAAATGTCTGCTCGTAACGACACGCAACCAAAGAAACCGATACATTTCCGAACCTACAACCATCTACTTAATAGAAGTAGCTGTGGGGGCACGGAGTGCCAACTACTATCACTTTAGATCGAAACCTACGTTCTGTATCCGATTCGTCTCAGACTGAATACAAAAAAAACCTTTGGCTCACAGTTAGGCATGAGCACCACTTATCGCCTGCAAACAGATGGTCAGGCCAAATGCACCATCCAAACGCTCCAACGTATGCTGAGAACATGTATTATCATTTTTGGACACGAGTGACGCTTCCTTTTTGTAGAATCTCTTCCAACCATTACTACTGCATTGGCATTCAGGCAGCATCATTTGAGGCACTGCATGGACGCAGATGCCGGTCACCTCTGTGTTGGGCGGAAGCCAAATTACCGGCCCAGAACTTGCACTTGACACAACGGGTAGGATTGCCCAGAATAGACAACGTATGGCGGCAGCTCCAGACCGTCAGAAAGGCTACGCAGATAAGCGTAGGAAACCTCCAAAACTCCGAGTCGGAGGCTGGGTTCTACTTAAAGTTTCACCCTGGAAGGGTGTGGTACATTTTGACAAACAGGGCAAACTTACTCCGCAATATGTTGGACCGTTCAAAATTACCGAAGGGATCGGTATGGTAGCTTTGCAGACTAAACCTGCCTGAAGAGCTAAGTGTGGTACACAACGTCTTTCACGTGCCTAATCTGAAGAAGTGTCTGTCAGATGAAACATTCGTTGTTCCTTTTTAGGAACCCGTGATCAGCAACAAACTATGCTTCGTTGAGAAACCGGTTGAGATCGAGGATCAAGGAATCAAAACCCTCAAGCGTAGTGTAACCAACATACCGAGTTCGTTGGAACTCACGCCGTGACCCAGAGTTTACCTGGGAATGGGAAAACCAGCTGATGCGCATGTATCCCCAGTTGTTTACAAACATTACTTCCAGCACTGAAGCTACAATTGAATTTCGGAAAGAAATTTCAAGCCAACAAGGGGATGATGTGACACCCCACGAAAACGTTTAATCACACTAGCTTGTCAGTGGCTGCGCGCTAAATTTCGGGACGAAATTTCTTGAACTTGGGGAAAATGTGACACTTCGGGTTTTCCTGTACGTTTCTCGGATGTTACAATTAAATTGTGAAATTCTATTTTATGTAAGATACGTGTAAACCCTGTGAATCCTATGCTACGTGATTTTTCGTGCTATGTGACTTTATGTGCTATGTGATTTACCTGTTCATTTTGGTGGGCTTTCGTGAAATTGCTTGTATCTACGTACGGTAATGGAGTGTGCGTATACACATAGAGCGTATCGTTTGACTCTTGTCTAAATTTCGAGGACGAAATTCCAGTAACATGGGGAGAATGTGACAACCCTTACTCTCATTGTCGAGAGAAGGGCATTTTAGTAATACGCGCACCCATTATTATTATCGTTCTTATTATTATTACGAGCGTTATTAAGTAATTGCAAAATAATAGCACACGCGATTGGAAATTTAACTGCGCACCACGATTATGTTTTTTTTTTAAATAACAGTATAATTGATCGTGATGCGCAATCAATTGACGGGTCCATGCACTTGGGCTAAGCCCAACCCAACTTAACCCTAAAACCCTACCCTATAAATATACCCTAAACCCCCACTCAATATTCTTTAAAAACCCTAAAGTCCCTTTCTTTTTGAACACTGTAGCCGCACAAACACCCCCACCCATTTTCTTTCTCACAAAAATCGGCCACCAGAGACAGGAATTCGGGCATCGACTTCTCCGGCAATACACCCACACCCACAAAACTCCTTTCCTCTTTGTATCGTCCCTTACACCATTTATTCCCAAGAACCGAAGAGAGAGAGAGAGAGAGAGAGATGGACTTGCTGAAATGAGAGAGAGAGAGATGGCGAAGAAGGGAAGGGGCCGACCACCCCTCTGCGGCGGTGGCTCGACGGCGATGATGGTGGCAGAATGCCATTTCTTCATTAATCCGGGGAGCTCCGGTGATGGACCGAACTTCCGACAGAGCTCCGATTTGCGGTGGGGTTATAATGGCGGTTCTGCTCGATCTGTGATGGTGACTGAAGCTGGGGGTGGTGATTTCCGGTCAGCGGCGTAGATGGTGAGCTCGGTTTGGGGCCTCGATCCAAGGGGGAGGCAGCAGCAGCGCATACTTATCTCTAAGTTCCTCAGAACCCGTCGGAAGGTATGTACTGACCTCAGATTTTCCTACATTTTTGCGGCTCCTTGATGTTCTGTGATGTGTATAGTGACACTCTGTTTTTAGGATACATTGGTACTGACTTAGGTGACTATAAATTGTTCGGTGTATATTAGATTTTGTGTCAATGGTGCGTTGCTCCCCTGTAACTTCCAATTGGGGAATAAAAACACACACACGCCTGATGGTTTGTTGAATATTTAGGCATGTTGACTGCTTGATTGTTTAGATGTGCACAAGATTCGAGATTTGTTGAGAACGTTGACCATAAACTAATTGGAACTATTTAGAAAGAATGATAAATGTAGCTGATGTAGTATATATTTCTTTAATTGCTAATGCTTGTGATGATGATAAGATTTCTAGTTGCATCTTTTGTGGTCTTTGTCTTGATGTCGACTTATTGGTAAATTTGGTAATAAATAAGAGGTAGAAGCTTGTATGCCTAGAATGATTAATGTATTGACTGTTTTGTATGTGGATTCGAAAAGAAGAAATAATGTTAACTATTTGAATATGTGATGAATATTTGAAAAGTTGTTGATTGGATCCATTTTAATGATTTTACGGTTGATAGAAACATGTTAAGGAACTCTCACTGGTTCGTACAAACTGGAGAAGGGTTCTAGAAAGATTCCCACAGTGGTTGCAAGTCGAGATCAAGCGGTTTCGACTCGAGACCACTTAGTGACCACTCGAAACCATACAAGGCGCTCCAGGAGTCGAGACCAGCACGGTTGCGACTCGAGATCTCATGATCTCGACTCGAGACCTCTACGGTTGTGACTCAAATGTTCACAACTCGAGACGAGCTGTTGCGACTTAGAATCCAGTGGTTGCGACTCGAGACCTCATAGTTTCGAGTCGAGACTATCCGGTTTCGACTGGACTACTTCACTTAGTTGTTGGACCACACAAACTGCTGTTATGGGCTGCGTATCACTGTAGTTGATTAACTATTACTGTTTAGCTGTTTATCTGCTAGTATAGGCCCAATGACGTATATGCTAGTATGACTTACATGCTATGTGTTAGATACGTGTAGCTGTACATGATATTACTTGCACACGAACCTAATAAATATTTATAAACCATAATAGGGTATGGTTGACCAACGTAACACAAGTAAATTAACTACCGAGCAAAGCAAAGGTGAGTTCACTACTTTTTACTTAAAGCATGCGTTCCCGGTGGTTGGGAAACGGAACAAAACACTTTTTCCTGGTTTGGGATTGCTTACTATCTCCTTGTGCGGGATACGGTATTTCTATCTCCTTGTGTGGGATACGGGTAACAACGCTATCTCCTTGTGAGGGATACAAACTTACTTTTCTTCCCTTGTTACTGGGAACAAACTTACTTACTTCCCTTGTTACTGGGAACTTTTAGTTAATTACTGTTTATACTGGATGCAACAAGCAACACTAACCAAAACTCTATCACTCAAGTCCTCACTGCTTAATACCGATTAGTCACCGGGGTCAGGCGAATGGGTTATTAGTTGATAGCGCTATTTAGGTCTCACCAACCTCACACCGTGCCCGCGTATGGGATCGGGCGTGAACTAATGTACTCTGGCAACCGTCAATGATGATAGAACATTGACAAACGGGGCACTCTACGGAAACGTACGGATGAATAGTATTCGGTATTGTAAAAACAGTTTAGTCGCTTACTTATGGGGTAGCTCCCCATCGCATGTATAAACGGATAAATTAACTGGTTAAAACAAGTTTTTGGAATTAAAAACTGGAAAACTACAAACACGTGAACTCGCCAACTTTATGTTGACACTCTACTGCATGCTTTGCAGGTTGCTCGATACAGCACTGGACGGACGTTGCAATCGGATGGAGTGTGTGGTTCGTAAGTTTCATATGAACAACTTGTGGTTTTAAATTACGATGGGTTCTTCTTTCCTTTCCGCTGCAAAACTCAAGCCATGTTTTGAAAAATTTAAAATTGGTCGCTAATTATACCATTAATTGTAATAATAACTAAACGGTTCAAAATAATTAGTGGCTAAGATCCTGGTCGTCACACGCCTCGCGGTAATACTCCGCGTGTGGATTTTGAGGGTGTGACATAATATACAAGTAATCACACAAATTGTTTCCTAAATATATACTTAGTCATTTTTATTTATCAAAAACAACCTCCAACATTTGTAGTTTTTGTAACAAAAATTATGGCAAATTTTATATGAAAAAACATGGTTAAAATTTACTTATAAACACTTGTTTAAAAATATTTTTCTAAGTGTTTAAATTCTAGAAAATTTTTGCCATAGTTTCCCCTTAAAAATGGAGTTTCCATGCTTTCAAAGCATATCATTTTCTTTTAAAATCATCATCAATCAACAACAATTCATTCAATGCTTACCATGAGCCAAAATCTTACAATTTACACTACATCATGAACTTGAAATTTTGTAAAAACTTGTAGTAACTTACTAGGTTATTAAGTAAGCTTAGTTACCCTTAAAAATGTGGTCATTTGTTTATAAATATCATTCTTGAAAAATTTAGTCTTTCACAACGTGTAAAATGATTTTTCTAAAAATAATTCTTTTGTATTTTTCTTGTTAACAACATATTTCTATCCTTGATTTAGCACCAAAAATATGATTAGTTTCCTTAGAAATCATGACTTTGTAAATCTTGTAAATAAACTTGGTTTCTTGAGAAAATTAGTTTTGAAATCACCCTTTTACAAGTCTCATAACATGTTTCAATCATCATCATACATAAAAATAACTTCATCTTTCAAGTTCATGTTTACATAAAGGATGATCATCTTGTTTTTCACAAGATTCATCCTCTCACTTGCTAGATCATGTGTTTAATCACAATCTAGCAAGCTTCTTATGATGATTAACATCATAAACACAAGAAATCAACAATCATGATTCATACATACACTAAATTAACATAGATTATTATGATTTTAAGCTTTATGTGAAGAGTTATCTTCTTGATTCTTTATGATCTTCATGTTTAGTCATTTACATGATCTTTTAACCAACATAAAGAGAAGTAAAAACAAGTTATCAGAGTCTTACTACTAGCACAAGGCTAGGGAAGAGATCAAAGATGATGGAGGTGAGAAACTAGGTGGATAAAAGCTCTTGAGAAAGGTCCTTCAAGTTCCAATGGCTCCAAGCTCCTTAGTTTAGCTCCTAGCACCTTAGAATCACTTGGGATTGGAAGATATTGAAGTGAAGATGATGGTGATGTGGGTGATTATTCTCGGCCGTGAGGGGAGGAGAAGGGAGAGAGAGATGGTGTTTTCTTTGTGAAATGAAGTTATGTGAAGGCACTTGTGGTTTAAATCAAAGATCTTCCTACATTCTAATAACTTGTGTGTAATATGTCTCCAAAGGTTACACATGATCTAATAAACAATTGAACAAAATCATGGGTGGGTCCACCCATCCAAATCGTCGCCAGGGGGGTCATGGTTAGATTGTGATGATAAGTTAGGTTATTAAGTTAGAATCTAAGTGTATCATTTAGTGTTTTTAGATGTTATGTAATTATAAGACATGTTATGATGTTAGGTGACCATAACTAGCTCGGAAATGACAAAACAATGCTTCTAGTGAAAATTTGGTGTTTCGGGTAGTGTCCGGTTGTTCGGTTGGTTACCGGTTCGTTAAGGTGCTAAATTACGCAGTTTAGTGTGCTTTATGTTCCCTTTTGTGACAGTTTTGATTCCCAACACCTAGGAAGGTATTCTGGACCATTTAACCAAAATTCTGCATTATATTTTAGTGTTAAAGTGCTGATTTTTGCTGAAAATTGCTGAATTCTGCAGTTTGTGTGAGGTTTAGGCACTTTCCGGCACTTAAACTATCACTAGGAAGGCAGTTTTATGATCCTTACTTTCTTACACACTATACTAGTGTAACTCTTGGTTTTGGGCTCATTCTGTGTCTTATCATCATGTCTGTCTGAGTACTGAACTCCCGTCAGTACTTCTAGTTTGTCTGATAACTGTGCTAACTTTGTTTCGTGCATCATTCAAATCATAATGTGTTGCATGCAATAATGATATGAAATCATGCAATATGTGATGCACTTGTATGTATATGACAATAATCAAAAAGCATTCATGTCATTAATTCAGATCAAGCACAGTCATTAAAGCATAAATTTCTGTTTAACATGTATGGAAGTACATGGAAATTTGACAGTTTTCACACCATGAGCAGCTAATCATCTCGGTTTCACCTCGGTGTAGGTTTTTGTAAGTTCTTAGGGTTTAAACATTGTGTTTGAGATTCGATTTGTGACAAGTTGTGATTTGATTGTGAAACTTATGATAATTGTCTTGCATTTGTATTGTATTCGTGAATTGTTGAATGAAGATTAAATTTGACTTTGCGAAATGTTTATGTGGAATTATGCCTTGTCTAGGTTAGAGTTTACATGTTCTTGGTAATGAAGTGCATTGCGGTCCGTCATTTAGGACGTTGATAGTTCTTTGCACCTAAGCCTCATGACACTAAATTCGTTAATCATTTTTGCAATTGAATTGAATCTAAAACGTGTAGAAACCCTAGGACTTCAATTACCGAACCGGATGTGAACCTTTTTTTCCAAAATATTGTTTCTAAAACCATTTTATCAAGTTTTCGTGCAATTAGTCAAATTTCTAGTAGTTAAGTAATCAAAACAATCTTGTCGATTCATTCCGACACTCTTTCAAACAAACAAATTAATATACTTCTTAGCAAGCTTCATAAATTGTGACAAGCGTTTAAAAATCAATCAAGTCCATTCGCAAACCACATACTCTTCGTGGTTCGACCCCTTACTAGCACTAGCTATTTGTTAAGGGTAATTTGGGCATATAAATCTTATCTTTGACCGGAGCGCGACACTCCGATCAAATTTTGGCGCCGTTGCCGGGGAGTTCGTGCACTTTGTGTTTGGATCCTTGCTTGCATTTTTGTGATTAACTGTTTAAAGTGCTTAGTTCTTTTTGTACTTTTTTGTTTTTCCTTGTTATGCGGGGTGTGTTACTTGTGCAGATTAAAGGTAGTGCATGCGTACACGGAATTCCGGGAGGACTTCACCATTAGTCTATGAACCGGAAATCGAGCGAGTAGCAAGAAGGAACCTAGCAAGCCGGTTAGAGGCAACAATCGTCTCTAACCAAGTCACCTAACACTCACAATCCACATCATCCATTCAACTTAATTCAATGGAACATCAAAATCCCAATCACCCAAACACCCAACATCAATTCCAATACCAAGGAACCTTTCGCCTAAACCAAAATGTCCAACAAAATACTCCACAAGACCAACCGGGCGGTAGTAACAACTCGAGACCACCCACACCACCATTTCAAACCCGAGGTCCCAAAAATAACCAAAGAACACCTCCACAACAAAACCTCCACCGACACAACTCCTTACCCACTAACCTTGATGACCGGAATGTTAATTTCGATCGTAGAGGCAACCGAGATCACGGCAATCCCGAAAATGAAGACCCGTTTGTTAATATTGATGATTTGAGAAACGCAATTCCTGACGATGAACCATATAGTATTCCCGGTTATCAATCGCCGGAACACGTGAGTATTCATTCAGAATACTCAGACGACGGGGGGAATTTGATGAACGAGTAGAAGACGATGGTTGAGGGTATGTGAATCTAGATAACGCTTACAACGCAAAGGGGTTCGATAATGACGAGTTTGGTTATCAAAACGCCAATTTTGTGGGGAACGACAATTATGGTTATGGGAATGCTAGGAATGATGGTTATGGAAACAACTGAAACCCACAAAACAACAAGCCAAGGAACCGGAATGATGGTTATTACAACAATAACAACAATGTTAACCATAATCGGATTCCCCGATTCGTGGGAGGAGGTAATCAAGGTGGAAATCAAGGTGGGGGTCGAGGTAGTAATAGAAGAGATAACCGAAGACCGTTGGATCAAGAGGTTTACGGTCCACGTCGTCGTCAACAACAACCTCCAAGGGGTGTCAATGACCGTTTCAGACCAGTGGTCACTGATAATGATTCACCGATTGGTTGTGGAAGAAGAACTTTTGATTGTAAACCCCATTACATCAACATCCTACCCCACTTCAATGGTAGGACTAATGATGAACCATATACCCATTTGGCGGAGTTTTCTACCATATGCGGCACAATTAGGAGGCATGATTTTGCTTTAGATGAGGTGAAGCTGCGTTTGTTTCATTTTTCATTGAAGGATAAGGCAAAACAGTGGTTTCTTACACTTCCGGCGGGTAGTATTCGTAAATGGGCTGAAATGCAACAGGTTTTTCTTGATGAGTATTATTCGATGGCGAAAACCGACGATGCTAGAGATGAAATTCAGTCCTTTCGCCAACTATCGAGTGAACCATTACACGAAGCATTTACTCGATACAATGAATCGATTCAGAAATGCCCTCATTATCAAATTGAAAAATAGGAGTTGGTCAAATGCTTCGTGAGGGGTTTGGATGATGAGACATGGAACCACCTTGAGTCAACTAGTAATGGAACGTTGTTGAGTAATCATGAGGACGACGATTTGGAATTCCTCGAGAGGATGAGCAAGAGGTCAAAGGTGAAAGAGTCGACCAATCTAGCCAAAAAGCACCCCACCTTAAGGTCTTGGCCCGACCGTGATGCGAGTTCTAAGGATCGGATTGAAACATTGGAGCGGGAGTTAGCCCGCATGAAGAAAAACGAAGTGGGTTCAGTGCAATACACCGTATGTGAAGAATGCGGCGACATTGGTCACCGGACCGAGAATTGTCAAGCCACCGTGGATGTGAATTAAGTGTATGGAGACCGGAGGCAATACGATATGAACTCCAACAGTTACCACCCCAGATTGAGGAACCATCCTAACTTTAGGTATGGTAATGCCTCCAACCAAATGAACCCGAACTTCCAATCGAGAAATCAAGGTGTGTCGTAACCCCCGACCCCTACCCCGGGAGCGGGTGGTCGCGAGATCCAGATTAGTGGTATCGGTGTTTATTAATTTGGAAGCGGCAATTAAACATCAGGACCGTAGTTAGGAAATAGTTTATCAGAGAAAAATACCACATTTTTATAAATAACAAATATATGGAAAAAAACCCAAGTTTCCATTACAATATGTTTATAGGGATAAACCCTAATTTATTGAAATAAAACTTCTTTCTTATTTAGGTAACTTTTATAGCCACTTTTCCAAGCCTTCAGTGCTCTCCAGCTGGCTTCTATTTGGCTTTCACATTTTGTTACCTGAAACACGTTTTAAAAAGTTTTAGAAGCAAGAAATACTGGCATGTGCATCCCAGTTTAATCAAAATAAGCTTTTATATCTTTACAGTATTGATAGCGATTACAATGTTTTTATCTACCCAATTACCACCCACAGTACTATCAATCCTGACTTGTGGTCATGCTACTACTCACAGTGTAGTAACAAGTAATGTATACAGAACCCCAACATACCGACAGTAATTGTAGAATACATAGACTCAATAACTGCTATAATAATTGAAAACAATTGAGGTTTCGGTAAACAGTTTCGTAGAAAAAGAGAATGACTCACTTTGCTATTCTAGATAATCCTAATGCTTTCTGTTGACTTCCTGGTTATAATCTATCAAAATTAAACAATGCACACATGTTAGTAAGATTATTCAATTTACATTAGCTATACCCCCGAGACAGAACTCCAACGACTGAGTCAGGCAAAGCCTTGACATGCATTACGGAGCTCTAGATCAATCGGGCAGAGTACTAATACGTAACCAGGGGTTATAATACTTACAACGAGGCAGAGCTTCGCTTATTAGGGGTATTATATCGAGCAATGTTTAACTATTATAGGGACTAAGAGAAAAGAAATGAATTGAGCGACTGAAACTGAAGCTCTCGGTCCCTTTTATAAGTCTGGTCGATGGTCGGCTCGCGGCCCGCGACGGCCGCTTCTATATCTCTCGCGGCCCGCGAGGGAACTAGTGTAGGCCCAAGCTTCGTCGACTCAACCCCCTAGACCAAACACGTATCAGACACGTGGCGTCACGAGGGCTCGCCTGGTGCCACCTTGTCACGGCCCGCGACTCCTTGGCTTAACTGGGTCGCGCCCCGCGAGGACCCACCAAAATTTGTTTTATTTGATTTTTAATAATATAAAGGTATGTTTAGGCTTATTTTTTGTGTATGGGTTGTATTTTAGGACGTATAGGAGTATTTTAATGGTTTCTGGGAGAGTTGTTATATCTTCCCCACCTTGTTTTAGATCTCATCCTCGAGGTCTGCTGGAACAGGTGTGGATATTTCCTTTGCATCTCTGATTCGAGCTCCCAAGTGTATTTTGGTCCTCTCTTGGAATCCCATTTCACTTTGACTAGAACTAATCTCTTGTGTTTGAGATTATTGATCTTTCTATCTTCAATCTGCAGGGGTTTCTCTACAAACTTCAGCGTCTCATTTACCTCTATGTCTTTAAGAGGTACCACTAATGATTCATCTGCTAAGCACTTCTTGAGATTACATATATGAAATACATCATGTATTCATGCCATTTCCTCTGGCAGTTGTAGCTGGTAAGCTACTGGTCCTATTATTTTAATAATCTCAAAAGGTCCGACATACCTGGGGCTTAGTTTTCCCCTTTTTATGAATCTGACTACTCCTTTCCATGGAGAAACTTTTAATAATACCGTATCTCCTACTTGAAATTCCAATGGTTTTTGTCTGTTATCAGCATAACTCTTTTGACGATCTCGTGCTGCTTTTAGTCTTTCCTTGACTTGAATAATATTGTCCGTTGTTTCTTGTACTATATCTGGTCTAGACAGTTTCTTTTCTCCAATTTCTACCCAACAGACTAGGGTTCGGCACTTTTGTCCATAAAGTGCTTCAAAAGGTGTAGCATTGATACTGGTATGATAACTGTTGTTGTAGGAAAATTCTATTAATGGTAAATGATCGTCCCAATTTCCTCCAAAATCAATTACACAAGCTCTAAGCATATCTTCCATTGTCTGAATTGTCCTTTCGCTTTGTCCGTCCGTTTGAGGATGATAAGCAGTGCTTAGATTTAACTTGGTTCCCATTGCTTTTTGGAAACTAGTCCAAAAATGAGAAGTAAAACGGCTATATCTATCAGAAACAATAGATAAAGGAATTCCATGTAATGAAACTATTTCATTTACATATAACTTGGCTAATTGTTCCGTACTGAAAGTTTCCTTCACTGGTAATAAATGAGCAAATTTGGTTAATCTGTCTACAATCACCCAGATTGTATCATTACCTTTTCGTGTCTTGGGTAATTTAGTAACAAAGTCCATTGTTATCAATTCCCATTTCCATATTGGTATTTCTAGTTGCTGTAATAAACCTGAGGGTTTCTAATGTTCAACTTTAACCTGTGAACAGGTTAGACATTTAGCAACGTAGGTTGCTATATCCTTTTTCATTCCTATCCACCAGAAATTCTTTCTTAAGTCTTGATACATTTTATCATTACCAGGATGTATCGTATACTTAGACTTATGGGTTCTTCTAAAATTCGGTGGCGTAAGTTTCCTTGTTTGGGTATCTAGATTCTTTTCTTATGGAATCTCCAAATTCCATTTGTTCCTTGTTCTAATTCCTTAATCATTCCTTGTAATTTTTCAGTATCGTCCTTGATTACTGATTCCTGTGTTTCTCTAATTTGCTCATTTAAATCTATCTGCAGATTTAACTTGAGAGAACGTACTCGTCTTGGCTTTTCATGATACATTCGACTTCAAGAATCAGCTACTACATTAGCCTGTCTTGCATGATACTGGATATCACAATCATAATTACTGAGAATTTCCATCAGCGTCTCTGTCTCATATTTAACTCCTTTTGCCCGAAAACATATCTTAGACTCTTATGATTGATGAAAATAGTAAACTTGCTACCGTAAAGATAGTGTCTCCAAATCTTAAGGGCAAAAATTATGGCTCCTAATTCTAAATCATGGGTTGTATAATTCTCTTCATGATTCTTAAGTTGTCTAGAGGTATAGGCTATAACCTTTTGACGTTGCATTAACACATATCCATAACCTAACTTAGAAGCGTCACAATAGACTATAAAGTCTTCAGTTCCTTCTGGTAACGCGAGTATGGGTGCTTTGGTTAATCTTTGCTTAAGAATTCTAAAAGCTTCTTCTTATTTTTGGTCTCCATTCAAACTTAACTGATTTGTAGGTCAGTTTTGTTAAAGGAATAGCTATTCTAGAAAAATCTCGGATAAACCGTCTATAATATCCTGCCAGTCCAATAAAACTTCTTACTTCCATTGGTGATTCAGGGACTTTCCATTTAGTAATCGCCTCGATTTTTGTGGGATCCATATGAATTCCTTCATGGTTAACCAGATGTCCAAGGAATTGTACTTCTTGTAACCAAAATTCACATTTTGAAAATTTTGTGTAAAGCTTTTCTTTTCTCAGCAAATTCAAAAGTATAAACAAATGCTCTGCATGATCTTCTTTACTCTTAGAGTAAATAAGAATATCATCTATAAAGACAATTATGAATTTATCCAGATATGGTTTACATATTCTGTTCATCATGTCCATAAATGCGGCTGGGGCATTGGTTAAACCAAATGGCATGGCTGTAAATTCATAATGACCATACCTTGTTCTGAAAGCAGTTTTAGGAATGTCCTCTTCCTGTACTTTCAGTTGATGGTATTCTGAGCGTAAATCGATCTTAGAAAAGTATTGAGCTCATTGGAGTTGATCAAACAGATCATCAATTCTCGGTAGTGGGTACCGATTTTTAATCGTGACCTTGTTCAATTCTCGGTAATCAATGCACATACGCATTGATCCGTCCTTCTTCTTGACAAACAAGATTGGCGCTCCCCATGGCGATGAACTAGGCTGTATTAAACCTTTTTCCAGAAGTTCGTCCAGTTGTTTCTTCAGTTCCTGCATCTCCGCTGGTGCTAAATGGTAAGATGCTTTGGCAATCGGTGATGTCCCTGGTAGTAGGTGAATTCTAAATTCAACCTCTATATTCGGCGGTAATCCAGGTAATTCTTTTGGAAAAACATCTGAGAATTGAGATACTATGGGAATATCTTTCAATTCTTTTCCTTTAGTGTTAATGATTATGGAAATCATATACACTAGTGATCCTTTCCTTGCATAATTTGCCGTTTTCATCACAGAAATGAATTTTGTGGACCTAGTTGGCTTATCTCCTTTAATTGTGATCTTTTCACCCTTTGGTGAATTTACTTGTACTGACTTTTGATCACATAGAATGCTGGCATGATTGGCTACTAACCAATCCATTCCTAACACGATATCAAATCCAGCCAGATTCATTGGATAAAGGTTAGCGATAAAATTATGGTTTAAAATTTCTGTTCTTGCTCCCTGCAAGATTTCAGTAATCTTAATGGATTCTCCATTTGCCGTTTCTACCATACATTCTTGTTGAAGTTTAGTTAATGGTTACTTGAGAAGTTTGCAGAACGAAGTATTAATAAAACTTTGGTTTGCACCAGAGTCAATTAATACTTTAGCAAAAATATCATTAACTAAAAAAGTACCGACAATCACATCCGGAATCATCTTGGCTTCTTCGGCTGTCAGAACAAATGCTCTGGCGTTCTTGGTAGTTTTGCTATTTGTGGTTGGAGCTAGTTTCAGACAGTTCGGTTTGATATGTCCAGTCTCTCCACAGTTGAAGCATAGCTTACTGCTGGGTTTCTTCCTGCAGTCTTCTTCCTTGTGTCCCGATATTTTGCAGAAGTTGCAGTATATGGAACATATTCCTGAATGCTTCTTCTTGCAGTACTTACAGTAAGGTGCAGAAGTAGAACCTGGACCTTTCCCACGGTTGGAATTACCGTAGCGAAATTCCTGGGTAAGCTTTTGGGCTAGGTTCTTTCTCTGGTTCTCTTCTTGCGTACCTACCAATTCATCAGTCAAGGTATTGGCTAGTTCTACGACTTCTTCTATGGTTTGTGGTCTAGCTGCCTTGACTATATGTCATCTAATTTCACTAATTAATCCCCAATGTAACGGGAGTTTAATACTGGTTCTGGTGAGGCTAGGGTTGGCACTATTCTAGCATATTCGAAAAATATGATAGTGTAACCTTGTAGTCTATCCCAGTCAATCTAAGATTTAGGAATTTATTAGCAATTTGTTCTTTTTCACGAGGAGGACAAAATTTCCTTTCAACTATGTTCTTAAAGTCAGTTCATTCCATATTATAAATTTTATCAATTCCTCTAGACTGGAGAATAGTATTCCACCATTCTAAGGCTGCATTCTTAAAAAGATTAGAAGCAAACATAATCTTATCTTCCTCTGCACATTTGCTTATTTTTAAGACTGCCTCCGTCTTTTCTATCCAGCGTAAAGCTGCAATGGCTCCTTCATTACCAGAGAATTCTATTGGTTTGTAAGACCAGAATTCTTTGTAAGAACAACCATATGACATGGTTCTTCTTCTTTTTGGGATAGGTAATTGGAGTAGCGGTCCATTATTCACGTTGTGACTGGGTTCAGTAGGTGGTCGTTTACTTCCACTGTTAGTTTTATTATTTACTGCTTCTTTAACAGTCTTGATAATATATGGCATAGCGTCTATGATTCCTTGTGCTACTACGTGTTGGATGGCACTGTTATCTATTTGGTTTCCATTATTATCATTATTCTGGTTTTCCTGATTTACTTCGTTGTCCATCTGAATTATAAACATTTATTAGGTATCAATATCACAGAATAAGATTTAATGCAAACAATCACGCAAACAAATTGATCAAAATCGTCGAGCATTGCGACTTTTACTCTTTTCATATATATATAGGGGAAGGTTCATTGGGGAACACTAAAAAAGTGGGGAACAGCGGGGAACCGACTCAAAGGAACTCCGATTGGACTCATTCGAGCGGCGTTGGAACCGGCTCGTCGAACCCTAACTAAGATCTCTTAACCCTAAACCCTAAATCTTAACTCCTAAACTCTAAACCTTAAAGCTAAAAAATAAAGCTAAAACCTAAGCTAAACCGTAAAATCTAAACGATAAACCCTAAAAGCTAAACCTAAAGGCTAAACCTAGAGCTAAACCCTAATGCTAAACCCTAAAGCTAAATCCTAAGGCTAAACCCTAAGGCTAAACCCTAAGGCTAAACCCTAAAAGCCAAACCCTAATATATTTAAGGTTTAGGGGTTATGATTTAGGGTTTAGGGTTAAGAGATCTTAGTTAGGGTTCGACGAGCCGGTTCCAACGCCGCTGGAATGAGTCCAATCGGAGTTCGTTTGAGTCGGTTCCCCATTGTTCCCCACTTTTTTAGTGTTCCCCAATGAACCTCACACTATATATGTATATATATATATATATATATAAATGTGTGTAGTTGAAAAAAAATCAACTAAAATAGATAACCTAATATCTATCGATGCATAACTAGTAGTGTGTTTAAATTCTAGTTGTAGATTGTAATATATATATATATAGGGAGAAGATCATGCGAGAACCACCTCTTATTGCGAGAACCGTGAGAACCAATGTGAACACAACCAAAAATGCTTAAAAATAGCTAAAAATCACACAATTTTTTTTTTAATATTTTTTATATAAAAATCGCTACTTTTCGAAGCAAAAAAAAAAGTAGCGATTTGAGCATAAAAAATATTAAAAAAATTTAGATTTTTTTTTTATTTTTTTAGGTTTTTTGGGGGTTTAGTTTTTAGCATTTTAGCTTGGGGGGTGGGGGGTTTAGGTTTTTGGGGGGGTGGGGGAGGGGGTGTTTAGGTTTGGGGGGGGGGGGGGGGGTTAGGTTTTTTTTTTTTTTTTTTTTTTTTTGGGGGGGGGGGGGGGGGGGGGGGGGTGGGGGGGTTAGGTTTTTTTTAGCTATTTTAGGTTGTGTTCACATTGGTTCTCGCGGTTCTCGCAATAAGGGTGGTTCTCGCATGAACTTCTCCCTATATATATATATATATATATATATATATATATATATATATATATATATATATATAGGGTAAGGTTCATGCGAGAACCACCCTTATTGCGAGAACCGCGAGAACCAATGTGAACACAACCTAAAATAGCTAAAAAAAACCTAAAAAAAACCTAACCCCCACCCCCCCCCCCCCCCCAAAAAAAAAAAAAACCTAACCCCCCCCCCCCCAAGCTAAATGCTAAAAAACTAAACCCCCCAAAAAACCCTAACCCCCCCCCACCACCCCCCCAACCCCCAAAAACCTAAAAACCCCCCCCTCCCCCCACCCCCCAAAAACCTAACCACCCCCCCCCCCCCACCCCCCCCCCCCCCCAGCTAAAAAACTAAAAACTAAACCCCAAAAAAAACCTAAAAAAAAATCAAAAAAAAAAATCTAAATTTTTTTTTTTTGATTTTTTTAAATATTTTTTATGTTAAAAATCGCTACTTTTAGAAGCCAAAAAAAAATTTTTTTTTTTTTTTTTTGCTACGAAAAGTAGCGATTTTGTTATAAAAAATATTAAAAAAAAAAATTTGTGTGATTTTTAGCTATTTTTAGGCATTTTTGGTTTTGCGTTCACATTGGTTCTCGCGGTTCTCGCAATAAGAGGTGGTTCCTAACGGATCTTTGTCCTATATATATATATATATTATATATATATGGGAAGGTTCATTTAAGAAGAAATTTAATGTGAGAAGAAAAAGAAGAAAAGGCATATTAGTAAAATACTATTTTATTTATAACTCATATCTATTAATTTTTCTCTCTTTAATTAATTAGTCAACTAATCATTAATTATCCTACATATAATCTACAAAACCTACACATATCAAAATTTTCCTACATATACCCTACATATTATAGAATTTTATCTTACACAGTCGAAATTTATCCCACACACCTCGAAATATATCCTACACAACTCATAATTTATCCTACACAACTAGTAATTTATTCTACACTTTAAATTAAGTTGTTTTTTTTAATTTAGAAAGAGTATATATATTTTGAAAAGGAGTTACAAATTTAATTTAGTTAGTTATTAAAGGGGAAGAATACAAATTAATGATTTATGTAAGTTTACCAATATACCCTTATATTAAAATTAAATGCAAATATTAAATGAAGTAAAATGAATCATTCTTATTTGTCGTATCCTCTATCCTTCCTCCACTAATTCCTCACCAAATGTGCGGAGTTCCTGCACATTCTCTTCACTCATGGATGGCAATGGTGCGGGTACTAGGTTAGGGTAATGAGGTATAGGTTCTCCAGATGGGTACGGGTTGTCTAACATATTCTGAATATACTGGTTAGCATTCCAATATGGATCTAAAGGATTAAGGTCGGTATATTGTGCTATGGGATTTGGTATCGGTTCTCCCTGTGGATAAAGTTCCTGATATTCCCTATGGTTATCTTCCCATGGATCATAAGCTAAAGGCTTAGGTGCTGGGATTCTAGGTATCTCATTAGGGTCGAATACTGGTATGGGTAATTGGTTTCCTTGGTTAAGTTCTATCTCCATTGGTTGGGTTGGGAATAGTGGCAATGGTTGTGGTGCAATTATTTGGTCTAGGTTTGGATATGCTACAGTGGTGGCTAGTATATGAAAGTTTGCCAATCGTCTATTAACTGCTTCTTATGTTTGGGCATTTACTTCCCTATTGGTTGCTGCTAACGCTCTTTGTTGTTGCAATTTTCTCATTCGCTTTCTTCTCTCATGTGCTCCCCGACTAAACCATTCTCTCTTTTTCGAAAGGAATGGTTCCTCGAATTGCGCCTTAAAAATGAAGATTACTTCTTCAGTGTCAGCAGAATACCCTGAAGGAGTAGGCTGTGATGAAGTTCCTTCACTTTTGGGAGAACTAGCTAGGTGACGATAGGCGTCAGACGTACCTTGTTCACTCATACTGTAAACTAACAGATTGTCAAATAACACAAAACAATAATATACATGTATACGCATAATCACATAGATTATTTCCTAACACAACTGATAAACTTTTGGTGTCATCAGAACACTTCTGTGGCTTAAATCAGTGGCTGTAGCTCTGATACCACTCTCTTTCGCAACCCCCGACCCCTACCCTGGGAGCGGGCGGCCGCAAGATCCAGATTAGTGCTATCGGTGTTTATTAATTTGGCAGCGGAAATTAAACATCATGACCGTAGTTAGGAAATAGTTTATCAGAGCAAAATACCACATTTTATAAATAACAAATATATGGGAAAAACCCAAGTTTCCATTACAATATGTTTATAGGGATAAACCCTAATTTATTGAAATAAAAATTATTTCTTATTTAGGTAACTTTTATAGCCACTTTTCCAAGCGTTCAGTGCTCTCCAGCTGGCTTCTATTTGGCTTTCACATTTTGTTACCTGAAAGGCGTTTTAAAAAGTTTTATCAGCAAGAAATACTGGCGAGTGCATCCCAGTTTAATCAAAATAATCTTTTATATCTTTACAGTATTGAGAGCGATTACAATGTTTTTATCTACCCAATTACCACCCACGGTACTGTCAATCCTGACTTGTGGTCATGCTACTACTCACGGTGTAGTAACAAGTAATGTATACAAAACCCCAACATACCGACAGTAATTGTAGAATACATAGACTCAATCACTGCTATAATAATTGAAAACAATTGAGGTTTTGGTAAACAGTTTGGTAGAAAAAGAAAATGACTCACTTTTCTATTCTAGATAATACTACTGCTTTCTGGTGACTTCCTGGTTATAATCTATCAAAATTAAACAATGCACACGTGTTAGTAAGATAACCCAATTTACATTAGCTATACCCCCGAGACAGAACTCCAACGACTGAGTCAGGCAGAGCCTTGACATGCGTTACGGAGCTCTAGATCAATCGAGCAGAGTAACTAATACGTAACCGGGGGTTATAATACTTACAACGAGGCAGAGCTTCGCTTTTTAGGGGTATTATATCGAGCAACGTTTAACTATTATAGGGACTGAGAGAAAAGAAATGAATTAAGCGACTGAAACTGGAGCCTTTTATAGGTCTGATCGATGGTCGGCTCGCGGCCCGCGACGGCCGCTTCTATATCTCTCGCGGCTCGCGAGAGAACTAGGGTAGGCCCTAGCTTCGTCGACTCAACCCCCTAGACTCAACACGTATCAGACACGTGGCGTTACGAGGGCTCGCCTGGTGCCACCTTGTCGCAGCCCGCGACTCCTTGGCTTAACTGGGTCGCGCCTCGCGAGGACCCACCAAAATTTGTTTTATTTGATTTTTAATAATATAAAGGTATTTTTAGGCTTGTTTTTCGTGTACGGGGTGTATTTTAGGACGTATAAGAGTATTTTAGTGGTTTATGGGAGAGTTGTTATAGAGAAGCCCCTGCGCCACTGCCATGCAGTACAAGTTGTTAGGAACAATATAAATAGTAAAAATGGTAAAGTTTAATTATAAAAAGTAAGCAATCACACCTTGGAAAGACAAATATGTGGTCACGACCACCTACCTGATAATCTGAAATACGACATTTGGCTTAATACCTGAAAGTAATAAGACATGAACAAACTATAAAAAATGATGACATGGAATCAAGCAACCTAATATGAAGTACAATTTACATAATCAAATTACATAAGACGATAATTACACTGTACCTTCACATAAGTCTGGTTAATCTCTTTATCATTAAGACCACCCATCATTCGAACATATTTAACATAAGATGGAACAAAAAACAGATCTGCATCCCCTTTGTTGCGTGTACGAAACCTTGATTTAAGAATAAGTCTGTGTATCTTGACCTACAATTTCATATTAGTGTCATAAGAGAAAAATTAGCATACCTTTAAACAAAAATAGGCTACAAGAATACTAAGATCATTTATCTAGAAACAGGTTAATTTGAGTTTTTATTCTATTAGCTACTCGTTAAGTTGGTAAACTATAATTTAGCTACAAAGGAAATGGATCAAACAGGGTCTCAACTCTCAAGTTGCCAAAATTTAGCTGAAAATACTTTAAGTGCTCCGGTGGTCGGAACATCGCCGGAGAAGGCACTACAATAAAAAAGGGTGTAAACGTGTTGGCTGTAAACGAACCGAACGTTTAGCGAACAGTTCGTGAACTGTTCGGCGGGAAGTTCGTTTATGTCCGTTCGTTTAATAAATGAACGAACATGAACAAGAAATTTCGTTCGATTAGTTAAATGAACGAACATGAACAGAGGTCTCGTTCGTTCGATTGTGTTCGTGAACGTTCGGTAAGGTGTTCGTGAACGTGTTCGGAACATTCTTTCATTTGCGTTTGTTTGTGTTCGTATGTTTGTGTTTTAATTGAATATTTTTGTACTTTCGTATATTTTATCTATAATTTTTATATTATTAAACTTTTATTTATTTTATTACCTTGACAATTAAACTAGGAAACCCTCTTACACCTTGTTTATGCATCATTTCCCTTTCATTTCTCATTATTTATATCGGCGAATACGGTCGACCTCCGTTCCACAATAAGGGATTCAAGTTCCAATGCTACTCTCTGAGCCATCTACATTTATCCTACGTCGCGTTCGCCAAATTTATTTGTGTTCGTGAACCGTTCGCGAACACGCTCATTTCCTTAATGAACGAACACGAACATAAAATCTCGTTCGGTAAGTGTTCATGAACCGTTCGTGAACATATTTATTTCCTTAACGAATGAACACGAACAAGGCCTTGTTCGTGTTTGTTCGGTTCGTTTACAGCCCTACGTGTTTAAATGTGTTATTTACTTCTATTTTCTTATTATTATCAGGGGCAAAAAAGTCTTTTCACGTTTCAGGGGGGTACATTGATGCAATCAGAAAACGTCAGGGGGTCAGACAACAAGATTTTCGTAATAGGGGGTAAGGTTGCCAATCGCATCTAACCCCAGGAGGTAAAATTGCAATTTACTCTTAATAAATTCATATGTTGAATTTAGTGTTGATATTTAAGAATAACTAAGATAAGGGCCCCACAAGAAAAGACTTAAATACATATAAAATTGCCAGTGAGGTGACTTAATCAAGAAATTTAACAGAGTTTGTGCAAACGGTTGATTCATGTAACACAATATCAAGTTAAAGGTTGTTTTTTTACCGATTTTAAAGTGAAAGGTTTAGTTTGTAGTTTAGATGTAGCATAAAAGTTATTTTGTGCAATTTTGTCTCAATCAAAATACCACGTTTGTTACTAGTAGGGGCTCAGATTGCAGGAAAACGAAAGCAAGGGCTTCAACGATCAAAATTTTTGCCCTTTTTCGAGTTAATTTACTCGTGTGATTTGTAATATTTAAAAGAGTAAACTCATTTTACAAAAAAAAAAAAAAAAAATATGAAGGAAAGGAAAGGAAATTTTATTTTGTAGCAAAAGAAAAAAAAAAAGAAAAGAAAAAAAGGAGTTGGGTTGTCTAGTGAGTCATAAATAATGATACGTAGATCTGAACAACTACAATAACTAGGGCTCCTTCCTTTCCTTTACCCTCTCCGGATCAAACTCAAGGTATGCTCTTCAACTTTGCAGATTTCTCTTACCTTACATACACACACATGAATCATTCATTTTCTAAATCAATGAATTACGAATCAGTTTTTCTTTCTGGTTTGGGTTGTGCTACCCATTGCTCAACAACTTCTGATGGGCTAGGCTAATCAAATTCCATCCCTTTAATTTCGATTAAAAGTTTATTTCAAGATCAAACTTTTATGCTTGAGTAAAGTTATATTGCTTAAATTTAATAAAAAAAAAAAACAGCTGCTTGTAATGATTTTATCTCTAGAAATCACTGAAAAGACCCTTAAGATTATTCCACAAGTGTTTACTACCCCTTACTTGCTTCAAAGATTAATATGGATGGTATGTGCAAGCAATCCCAAGTGAATACACTTCATATGATCAACAGTAAGCATCACATCTACATTTTATCAACCCCAAAATACAATATTAGTATAATAAGGAGTTGCTACCTTAATTTTGCTAGTCACATTAATCCTAAAGCAAATATGGGTACTTGAATAAATACCCACCCCAATTTGGTTTGAGGTTTGATTATACTATTATTTTCCTTTTTTTCGCCATCTTTATTATACCCAATCGGCAATCTCATCCTTATTTCTTACCAAATAAATTGGACCCATGTGATGAAATGCTTAAATCAGAAATTAAACCAACGATTCATTCGTCATGCCTCCATAGGTCGGTTATTCGAAAACTGCTTTCTTTTCTAAGAATCACACTATAAGGTATCTTCCCGAATGGATACCGGTGTTGACTCATTGCCTTGATTACTATAGCATCAGTTATCATATTTCACCCATAATATTGAACAGGCAATCAGATGTGTGTATAATTATTGATGAGCTTGTTTTTTAAATCAACGAATGGTTGTTATGGATATGTTACCTTATGCTTTTCTTGATTCTTCCGTGCAGGGTGACAGCTCTATTGTTTGAACGAAGAAGTTAACATGGCTGCTTCCGAAGAGAATAATACACTTTTCCCAATCTTTATTTTCTCTTTACTGGCTTTGCCTTTAGTACCATACACAATATTCCAGTTATACCATTTAGCTACTAAAAAGGCTAGGATTGCCAAGTGCCAATGTTCCGTCTGCTTGCAGTCTGGAAAGTATCGCAAGTCCATCTTTAGGCGTGTCAGTTTCTCTTTCTCACCCCACCTATTTACATACATTCAGTTTTGTTATCTATTCTGAATATATTTTCGGAATCATGTGAACAGATATCAAACTTTTCGACGTATAATAACTTGACTCTTGTGATGCTTTGGGTGATAATGGTGATGTTGGCATATCACATAAAAAGTAGCAGCCATGCGGTAGAAGTTTTTGAACCATTCAGTATTCTTGGATTAGAACACGGGGCTACAGATCTAGAAATCAAGAAGGCGTATAGAAGACTTTCCATCCAGTACCATCCGGATAAGAATCCCGACCCAGGTTCATGTTTATTTTTACCCAAACATGTTCTCTTTGCTATGGGGGATAACTTTGTTTTGTCTTTCAGAGGCTCACAATTATTTTGTGGAATACATATCGAAGGCTTATCAGGCTCTAACGGATCCCATATCACGTGAGAACTTTGAAAAATATGGCCATCCTGATGGCAGGCAGGTATAATCGACATGTAACTCTTTACAGTTGGGTGTATGTGATGAGTATATATTGTTTGTTGTTACAACAGGGGCTTCAAATGGGCATCGCCCTCCCTCAGTTTTTGTTGAACATTGATGGGACGTCAGGCGCAGTTAATTTACTTGGGATTGTTGGGATTTGCATTATATTGCCCTTGGTCATGGCTGTCATGTACTTATCGATGTCATCCAAATATACTGGAAACTATGTCTTAAAGCATACATTATCCGCATATTTCTACCTTATGAAGCCTTCGTTGGCTCCAAGGTACGACCTACTTTTTACGTATAGCAGAATGTTTTTTTTACCTACTTGTGGATGTAGTTTATATACGAGAATCTGTGTGTACATGACTGCTATCGGAGAAACGATAAAAAATAACACTTTTTTTTATTGTTGGTGGATAAATATACATACAGTAAGGTGATGGATGTTTTCATAAAAGCGGCTGAATATATGGAAATTCCAGTTCGGCGGAGTGATGGAGAACCCCTTCAGAGACTGTTTGTCCTGGTCAGAAGCGAGTTGAACTTGGACTTGAAGAACATTAAGCAAGAACAGGCTAAGTTTTGGAAGCAGCATCCAGCTCTAGTGAAGGTGGTTATATTAATAACTTAAATGTATATTCTGATATTGATAATTGGTGCCTAATTTGGTATTTTGAAACGCAGACTGAATTGTTAGTTCAAGCGCAACTAAACCGGGAGTCAGGATGTCTATCTCCATCGTTGCAGCGTGATTTCAGACGTATACTTGAGGTTGCTCCCCGCCTTCTTGAAGAATTAATGAAGATGGCAGTTCTACAACGTCCCCCACATGGCCATGGGTGGCTCAGACCTGCAATTGGGGTCGTTGAGCTCTCTCAGAGTATGATACAGGTGGCCTTCGTTATCTTATAATAATTTTTCAATAAGGAAAAAATATCATATGTTGCTCCCTTTATTGGGGATGAAATCATTTTACAACTTTACAGAAGGGGGCCACATCAGTCATAACTAAGGGCATATTGTACCTAAAACCAAACAACTTAATGAAGAACATGTTTGCTGAGAGAGTTGCCTTTTAAAGATGATGAAATTGTTATGACAAGTTGGTGTGCTTCCTACAGAGTGATAATATTTTTACAATAAATATGAGTTCAATGCAAAAGATTATAATGTATGTAGGTAGTTATTGAAACCTAGGTGAGTGGGTCAAGGTGGGTGGCAACCTCGTTCATGTGGAGTACAATATATAACATAAGAATAAGAATTCAAACTTTGCAGGCAGTAATGTTAAGAGATTAGGAATCTCTCATTGACTGGAAGTCAGAGTACATAACTGACTTTTAGCTAAATTAAGAAACAATATAATACAAATACAAATAAGTATACAATAATATTTTTTGGTTAATAGATAAGTCATCTGTCTTCTAATGATCAGTTCTCATGTACTAAACAATGTTAATCTAATTCACATTCACATAAAAGGCATGGTGACCAAGAAAAGAAAATAAATGACTTTGTTCAGTTCTCGGTACATGCATTTGCTGAGAGTCTAGTGTATTAACTGGGTAATCTTGAGGAACTATTAACTTTAACAGGGATGGATAAATTTCTAAATGCTAGAATATTACACTAGTCAAGTATTACTTTTTCAAGGGTTGAATAGATATTAAAGATTGTAAAATGTTTTCTTTTTCATATCTACATGGTTGGCGCAGTTAGAATTAGAATGTCAATGATAATGATATGGAAGGATGTTGTTGAAGCTTACCACTGAGGGCAGAATTTGATTTCTGTAATATAGATTGTCTGAACTGTTTTAACAAGAGTTTTAGCATGTCACATGCTGTTCTTTTTTCTTCATTTCATTTAAAATGCTGCTAATTTTGACGATGTTACATGCAGGCGGTTCCACTGAGTGCACGAAAACCTGCTGGAGGGTCAATTGAAGGAATTGCCCCTTTCCTGCAACTGCCACATTTCAGTGAGTCTGTTCTTAAAAAGCTTGCGAGAAAGGTATCTCTCCCTCTCTTGCCTTCTTACTTTAAATGATTTTTTTTTTGCATCGTGGTTGTAAATGCATGTTAAGATTTTGTATTAAAACATGACTTTTTCCATTAATAAGCTCAAAGATGTCTCTCTCTCTCTCTATGTGTGTGTGTGTGTGTATATATATAGGGGAATTATAGAGAGAAAACTCACTTGAGTTGAGAAAACTCAACAAACTTGTTATTTTTTTCTAAAAAAATCAGGGAATGTAAGCTACATGTTATCAAACGTTTTGTGACAAAAAAACCCAAAAGCGCCGAGTGTTTTTTTTTATATTCTTTTTTTGAAAATTCAGTGTTTATATATATATATATATATATATATATAGGGGAAGGATGTATAGAAAACCCACTTTAATTTAGAAAACCCGGGAAACTCAAAGCTCCCGATGTTTTTTTTTTTGAAAAAATTTATACATGTTATATACATGTTTTTAAGGGTTTTAGGCAAAAAAAAATCAAAAAAGCGCCGAGTAGATATTTAAAAAAAAAATAAACAAGTTTTGGTGTAACATATGTTACATTCATCTGACATATTTGTAACATGTGTTACACCAAAACTTGTTTATTTTTTTTTAAATATCTACTCGGCGCTTTTTTGATTTTTTTTTTTTGCCCAAAACCCTTAAAAACATGTATATAACATGTGTAAATTTAAAAAAAAAAAATTCGGGAGGTTAGAGTTTCCCAAGTTTTCTAAATAAAAGTGGGTTTTCTATAGATACTTACATTATATATATATATATATATATATATATATATATATATATGCTAAATAACTGAATTTTTAAATTTTTTTATAAAATAATCCCCTCGGTGCTTTTTTTTTGTTGCAAAACGTTCGATAACATGTAACTTACATTCCCTAATTTTTTTAGAAAAATAAAAGTTTGTTACATAAGGTTTTCTTGAGTTTTCTTAACTCAAGTGGGGTTTCTTTCTATCCCTCGAAAGCAAACCCATATTAGTTAAGAAAACTAAGAAAGCCAAATGATGGACCTCCTTTTGCCATGTGTTACACCTTTTTGCAGACTGTGTTAGGTGTAACAACCAGAGGCTGCCACGTGTTACGTGTAACAACTTTCACAGACTTTCAACTTTTTCTGAAAAAGTAAAAGCTGTTACGTAACACATGGCAACCTCTGGTTGTTACATGTAACACGCATAGTTGTTAATTGCGACCATAGCGGTCGCTATAGCGCGCCTTATGGTGATGCGACCAAGTGTCGCTATGCTGCTCATGGCGATGACTAGCGATTTTTTTTTTTTAAGTTTCTGACCTCTCGTCTGGGCTTGGCTTTAATACAAAAAAAAAGATAAAGGTTAAATTGTGCAAAAACTGGCCCACGCGGGCCTGGGGTTTTCGGAGCTGCATTCGTGTCCGCAGGACGTGCGGGCATGCACGAGTTCAATTAAATTTCAATTCAGAAACTCATTTTTTGCACCCCCCCTGCGCGCGGGTAGGACTTGTGGTAAAACATGTCATAAAGCTACAATGGAGTAGTAAAGACTTTACCTTATAAACAACCACTAACTTTGTTAACACACCGATGTGGGACAAAGTATTTACCACCTTTTGAGACTTTCATTCACACACCCAACATATAAGTCCTTTGCTACTAACTATTAGTTTTTGTTAAATATACATGTAAAATAACATATATAAAATTTTCAAAAATCTTTTTCTAGTGTAATCGCTATTTGTCGCTATTCGCTACGTAGCCTACCCATGCCTTGTCGCTATTCGCTATCGACAACTATGGTAACACGTCTGCAAAAAGGTGTAACACGTGGCAAAATGAGGTTCATTCATTTGGGTTTCTTAGTTTTCTTAACTAATATGAGATTTCTTCCTATATATATATATATATATATATATATAGGATAAGGATCATTACAGAACACTAATTATTGCGAGAACAAAAAGAACAACTCTAAATCACTAAATTTTGGGATTTAAGGTTCATCTTTCTTAAATATTATGTTTCTTACATTCATATATGTATTATATATACATAAAAAAATCATATATTTTCCCCTACACATAGTTTACATACATGTAGGTAATTTAGCCTACACATAACCTACATGTGTGTAGGTTATTTAAAAATTGAAAAAATTTCATATTTTGTTTTAAATTCTAGTGTGAGAAACAATAAATCTTACATTTATAACATTTTCATTTACTTTTTAGGTTTTTAGGATTGAAAAAATGAGAGATTCATTTTGTTCTGCGTGTTCTCGCAATATTTAGTGTTCTGCATAGAACCTTCCCCTATATATATATATATATATATAGGGTTAGGTTAACGTACAATGGCTCTTATCGTACAATATGTACGCCATCATCTCAGCCGTCCGATCTGGTGCGAATTCACCTTTGAACATGCGATTTGTGCTGAAAAACCAACATGCGAAATTGCTTTATATACCAACTTGCGATTTCATCATATTTACCAACATGCGAAATTGCTACAAAAAAACCAACATGCGCTTTCATCAAAAATACCAACATGCAATTTCCAACATGCTTTTTTATAACATGGGATTTCACAATATCGTACGTATTGTACGTTAAGGGATATATATATATATAGGGGATCGCTAGAATGAGAACCACCACGAGTTATGAGAACCACGAGAACCGCGCCCCGCGGGTGGCCGTCGGCGACGAAATTTTTTTTACACCTAGATCCGTATATTTTAGTGGGGGGTTTAAATTTTCGGTTCAAACGGCGCGCCCGAGGGGGTAGTTTTTTACGCCCAAAGTTTGGGTTTTTTTAATTTTTCTTTTTTTTTTTACCAAACTTTGGGCGTAAAAAACTACCCCCTCGGGCGCGCCGTTTGAACCGAAAATTTAAACCCCCCACTAAAATATACGGATCTAGGTGTAAAAAAAATTTCGTCGCCGACGGCCACCCGCGGGGCGCGGTTCTCGTGGTTCTCATAACTCGTGGTGGTTCTCATTCTAGCGGCTCCCTATATATATATATATATAGGTAAAGAGTACTGTACAAATGCCCTTATCGTACATTACGTACGCGCCAATCTCAGCCGTCAGATCATGTTCCCGCAATGAAAATCGCATGTTTTTTTTTGTAATAATTTCGCATGTGATAATTTTGATGAAATAGCAGGTGTTTTTTGGTAACAATTTCGCATGTGGTAATTCAATTTCGCATGTGATAATTTTGATGAAATAGAAGGTTGTTTTTTTGTAACAATTTCGCATGTGGTAATTCAATTTCGCATGTGATAATGTTGGTAACAATTTCGCATGTGGTAATTCAATTTCACATGCGATTTTCAATGCGGGAAGATGATCTGACGGCTGAGATTGTAGCGTACGTAATGTACGATAAGCGCATTTGTACGTTAACCGGCCTCTCTCTCTCTCTCTCTATATATATATATATATATATATATGGATCATGTGAGAAGTAGTAGGCTAATTGAGAAACTTGAGAAGCATTCTGGACCACACATTTTCCCTAAGCAAAAAAATGCAATTTTTTTGCTTGAAAAATCGGAGCTTTTTCTTTAAGGTTTTGTTTTTTTTTTTTTTTTTTGGATTTATACACATGTGTATATTGTTAATCTTTTAACTATACATATGTGTATATTGTCAATTATACATATATGTATATACATGTTTAAAATTGAAAAATAAGTGTTATTTAGGGTTTAGCATTAGTATTTAGGGTTTAGCTTTAGAGTTTAGCATTAGGGCTTAGATTTTGGGTTTAGCTTTCGGGTTTAGCTTTAGCTTTGGGGTTTAGCTTTAGGGTTTAGCATTAGGGTTTAGCTTTAGGGTTTAGGGTTTAGCTTTAGGGTTTAGGGTTTAGCATTAGTATATAGGGTTTAGCTTTAGGGGGTTAGATTTTGGGTCATTAGTGTTTAGGGTTTGCATTAGGGTTTAGCTTTAGCATTAGGGTTTAGCTTTCAGGTTTAGGTTTAGCATTAGGGTTTAGCTTTAGGGTTTAGCATTAAGGCTTAGCTTTAGAGTTTAGGGTTTAACATTAGGGTTTATAACACTTATTTTTCAATATACACGTGTATAAATCCCAAAAACAAAAAAAAAATTAAAAAAAAAAACCTTAAAGAAAAAGCTCCGATTTTCCAAAAAAAAAAAAAATAAAAAATAAAAAAATTTGCATTTTTTAACCTTTTTTTTGCATTTTTTGCTGAGGGAAAATGTGTGGTTCAGAATGCTTCTTAAGTTTCTCAAATAGGGTGGACTTCTCTTAGGATCCCTACCCTGTATATATATAGGGTTGGGTTTTTTTTTTCAGAACCTCATTTTTAAGAAAGAACTTACAGAACTAACATAGACCACTCATTTTTTTTAAACTTAAAAAAAATAAACAAAAAGGGAATAATAGTAAGAGTTAATTACATAGTTAGTCCCTATGGTTTGCACAAAATAACAACATTAGGTACTAATAGTTTAAAATCACATTCTAGGGTATTAACTTTTCATTTTGTAACGTTTGAGGGTATTAACTTTTCATTTTGTAACGTTTGAGGGTATTAATTTTTCATTTTGTAACGTTTGAGGGTACTAATAAAATGTGATTTTAAGCCTTTAAACAGTGCTAATACCCTCAAACGTTACAAAATGAAAAGTTAATACCCTAGAATGTTATCAGAAACTATTAGTACCTAAACTTGTTATTTTGTGCAAACCACAGGGACTAACTATGTAATTAACTCTAATAGTAATTTATCAATAAATATATATTTTTAATCAACTAATTCTCTTTCATCTTTTCTCTTTCTTATTTCCAATTTTAATATATCTACACGTGTTAAGAATCAAACCAGTTTAGAATATGAGCATCTAATTAACCTTCGTACTAATCATCTATTTATCAAACTATCATTCATTTACATATATGTGAACCTTTATCCTGCTCATCCAATTTTCAAACAAATTTCTATATTTACACATATGTAAACTACACGCTAGTCTTCTATCAACTTATATGTGAATATCTAAGTAGCACTGGAACGGGTACGGGATCGGGGTACGGGGACGATACGGGAACGAGGAACGGCAAAACTCAAAATTCCAAGATACGGGTACGGCAATAAAAAATATAAAAAAATAAAAATACATTAAACAAATTCCAAAAATACTACATATTCCAAAGGTAATTAATTATCAATAATCAAATCATTTTCAAATTCCGGTTCATCTAGTGAGAGATCGGCAATCGATAGAGAATTAGAGATGATGAGACTTGAGAGTTTAGAGACTAGAGAAGCCGAATATGATAGGTCTATTTATTTAATTGCCGGTTGTGGAATTTGAAAGGGTAAAAACCCTAAAAATAAATGGAAACGGGCTGGATACTTCTACCGGATACGTCCCCGACATTGGAAACGTTTAGGAAACGTCCCCGACGAGTACCCATGGTGTTTTCGTCACCGACAAGTACCCGAGACGGGTACAGCCACATAAATGGAGTCCCCGTGCTACATAGGTGAATATTCTACATATGTGTAAGTATAGTATTAGTTTAGCATATATGTACATATGCTAACAAATCATCAATTTATAGTGAACTAATTCTATTTACACATATATGTACCTAATAAAAATGTGACGCGGGGCAGAATAAAAAAAATGATAACATCAACATCGAGAACCAAATAAGCTCAAAATCTCAATCAAAATCAATCAACTATCCATTAACTTGAAAACTCAAAATACCTGTAATGTTTGGAACAAACATATAATGCAAATAAAACTCAAAATTAAAGATAAGCACAAGCAACAAAAGATAAAAAAATAAATATCAGTGAAGATAATTAAGGACTTTGAAATTTAACTTGAAAACATCATTCGTTGATTGCTTTCGGAACCGATCAGGCAGCAACAAAAGATAAAGCACAAACAACAAAAGATAAACAAAAATTATAAAAGGAGTTTTGGTCACAAAGATGTGTAATGAATGAAATGGAACAAAATCTATTGAACAAATGACGTGCCATGAGGAGGAGATGGGCAATTCGTGAGTATGTTGGATCCTAAATTTGTTGAATTTTAAGAGAGAGAATGAAATCATGATTTAAAGGAGATATAATAGGGGAGTTTATGGAAAGAGTTTGGTTAAAATTACTATATTACCCAATTTATTTTAATTCAATCTCCTTAGCATTCTATTTATTTACATATCTGCCATTACTCTTTTGAACCATTGATCATATCATTGAATGGTCTTGATAGGTTCTGTAAGTTCTGAAAACATATAAGGTTCTGAAATGATCCTTGCCCTATATATATGTATAAATATATTGAGACTGTAGGAGTTATACACATGTTTCTTGGTTTGTTACTTCCATCATCTGCACAACAACGCCAAATAGTCTTCCAAATATTTCCCGATTTTTTTGTCTTCCCTTCAGTAAAGGGGGAACTATCTGTGGTGTTCAATTTTTTTTTTTTGGGGAAATGGACTGTATCACCCTCAACTATGTAAAATTGGCCGATATCACGCTCAACTTTCAAGTTGGCTCCCACCACCCCCTACTCGACACTTAGGTTGCTGTGTCACCCCTTCGTTAAATAATCACCAACTCAGTTAGGTTTCTAATCCTACGTGTCAAGAAACTTGTGAGGTGGACAACCTACATGGCAAGAGACTTGTGAGGTGGACAACCTTTATCATCTCTGTAAATCACCCAAACCTATCTTCCCAAATCTTCACCAATGTCACTCTCCTAACCTGATCTTCCCAATTCCCAAATCTCAGATAACTCTCAAAACCCTAACAACAACATCTATCCAAACCTTCCTCAAATGGCTCTAGCTTATCTCGGATCAAACAAAACCAACCCCACCTCACCGAATCGAATACTCTGATCACCGGCGACACCTTCTCCACCACATCCTCCGTCACAATAATCGCCTCAGTTACCGTTTCTTCCGCAACAAGCAACGGTTCCGTCACTTCCGTAACGGTTCTCGCGATTGCTTCAACGTCTAGGGTTTTCAGATCTGTCCGCAACAAGCAACGGTTCCGTCACTTCATAAACCCTAGAAAGAAAGGTCACTTCTGTAACGGTTCTCGCGATTGATTCAGGTTTTTGTTGTTAATCAAAGTTTTTGTTGTTAATCAAAGTTTGTTTCAAGATTGTTTGTAAAGTTGTGTTCTTGATAAAGATTGAATGCAATCTGAGATGGGTTGTTGGTATTGTGTGTAACCCACTAATGATTTGAGCATTTGTTGTTGTTTCTTGATCTGGGTGTTCACAATTCTCAACTTTTATGTTTAAAGTTTGGTTCTTGATGAAGATTTGAGGTTCTGATCTTGTTTCTTGATATGGGTGTTCTGTTTCTTGAAGAAATTGATCATCATACTCTGTTTTTGGATTGATTTAGCTTTTGTTTTGATCTGATCTGGATTTTGACCTTCAAACATTATTCCAACCGGAATAAAAGGAGAATCCACATAGAGCGGTGCCGGTTACATCCAGCGGCAGTTAACGACACGCAAATGAAGGTTCTCAGGTGGCTGAGAGGTTGAATCCGAAAATATTGAATCGGACCACCACTGATTAAGGGTTTTTATTTAGTTACAGGGATGATGGTAAAGGGTGAGTCCACATAACCATGCCATGTCAGTAAAAATTGGCCAGGTCAGCAAAAAAAACTAACCTCGTTAGTGTCTGGTTAACGACGGGGTGACACAGCAACCTAAGTGTCGAGTAGGGGGTGGTGGGAGCCAACTTGAAAGTTGAGCGTGATATCGGCCAATTTTGCATAGTTGAGGGTGATACAGTCCATTTCCCCTTTTTTTTTCTGACTAAAGTTTGTAACTTTTTTATGTGATTCGTAAACTAAGATTGAAAACTGGCTCTTTGTTTATTCTTAGTAATCTGGACTATATGATTTCTTTTTGGAAAGTAAAGCAAGTTTTATTAATACTAGAGGTGGCAAGATGTGCGGGTTGGGTAACAGGTTACACGACTTGAACAGCTCACCTTTTAGTACGGGGTGATACGGGTCAGGTTGGCTTGGCTTGCAAACTTTTTTTCCCCATCTATAAATAACTAATGTGTTAACTATGATTACAAAGCATTATTATTACAATAATAATCAAAACGATTTGGGAGGTTTTATAGTGTATTAAAAGTACACCTTGGGCTTCTTTCAATAATTTCCCATTTAGTTAAATTTCTTTGAGTTTACCCATTAAAGCTTTGGCATAAAACACATCCCAAATTGAGGAGAAACGGGCATATATGGAGGTGTGGAAGATGGACGGGTACAGGTCAAAACAGTTCAATTTAAAATGTGGGTCTGAATGCTCCCTTGCATGAAGTTTTTATTGAGAAACTAATATAATTACCAATATAGGTATCTAAGCTCTTTGAATTAATTGATGTAGTTGACCGAAGGCTATGTAACATGATTGTAGCTATGGTACTTTTTTTTTATTGTACTCTGATTTTTGGTCTCTTTTAGCCGCTTGCTAGGAGTTGACTTTATAAAGATGCTCCATTTTGCCGTTGGTCGTAACTCATTTGCATAAAATGTAGCCTTTTGAGTGACTTTCAACAACTTGTTTTTTTTAGCTTTTTTTTTGTTTGGAGCTATTAGAGAAAACACAACATAATTCATATCTATCTGTGGTGGTTGGTTGCAGAAAGTTCGTACTTTTGAGGATTTCCGAGAGTTGAACCAACAAGAGCGTGCAGAGTTACTAACAAAGGTTGCAGGGTTCTCTCCAGCCCAATCCCAAGATGTAGAAACGGTTCTAGAAATGATGCCTTCCATCACCTTTGACATCAAATGTGAAACCGAAGGTGAAGAAGCAATACAAGAAGGGGACGTAGTGACAATGCGTGGTTGGGTGACACTTAACCGTAACAACCACTTGGTTCGAGCCCTTCCTCATTGCCCCTATTACCCTTTCCACAAAGAAGAAAACTTTTGGTTACTACTTGCCGATCCCAACGCCAACAGCGTCTGGATATCACAAAAAGTGAGCTTCATGGATGAATCCGCTGCACTAATCGCTGCTCCAAAGGTGATCCGAGAATCAAAGGAATGGGCAGGGGCTACCCCAAAAGAACTTAACTCGGCTGTTAAAGAAGCAGTCGAAAAAGTGAAAAGTGGATCAAGATTGGTTATAGGGCGGTTTTTGGCTCCTGAAGAGGGTACTTATAATTTGACTTTATACTGTTTGAGTGATTCGTGGCTTGGGTGTGATACGAAAATGAGTTTGAAGATAAAGGTTTTGAAACGGACAAGAGCGGGTACCAGGGGCGTTCAGGTAGACGAGACGGAGGATGGGGTTGAAGAGGAACAAGTGGAAGAAGACGAGTACGATGACGATGAAAGTGAATACAGTGATGATGATGATGAGGAAGAACATGTGGCAGATGGCGATGAGAAAGAAGATTAGAAGAGGCTTATACTTGCTTTTGATATCATGTCCCAAAATGGTAATGTAATCTGCTAAACATGATTTAATTTATAATCTCAGATTAATTTGTTAGTTAAATGTTTTGAATTGCACACCGCAAACTTTGATGGGGTTTCGTTTTTTTCTCTTTCCTACCATGATATATATATGTTTGATCAAAACCTTTCTTTATTCATCATCCAACTCCTCTAAAGCTTGATTCAACAAATATCTCTCTTAAGAATAACTTGTACGGGAGTAGTCGTTAACGTAAGTGAGTGAAGGGGTATGGTCCCAAAAAGCTGCGCAACCCCCTGTAAGGTCGTGCGGGGCCATACTCCTTAATCAACAATTTTCTTGATCACCAACCTCGCGCGGACTACAACATACCTGTGTAATGCGGCGCGAGGTCCACATAAGAGTAAACTCCAGCTAACAACACTTAGCATTCTAAAAGGGACATCTGAAAGCCCACGCCGCGCACAAGATAATCACGTGCTCAGCAAGAATCGTGCGTGACTGAGGCGCGAGGCCTTTCCAGGTAGTACACAAGGTACAAGTGGCAGAATAAAGGAGCCAATCAGGGTCCTTCTGTTCCTGCGCAATCGTGCTCCACGATCGTCTGACATGCAGGAGACAAAAGTGCTGAAGGACGCCTATGTGGCACCAATCATAGGGCAGAGACAACTGCCCCACGATCTCCACTTACCTGCTGATGGCAGAAGGGCGACCAGGCCGACAACAGTGACACGTGGCTCCAATCACGTCGCGCCAACTCCACAAAGCTTCTAGAAGCCACTAACGGTCGACACCAGTGAGACAAGGAGCATATCCCCCATATTGTCGCCTTCCGGCCCAAGGCCCATCAGCCCACACCCTCTTACACCTCTCCGGCTATAAATAGGGACCTCACTCCACAGGTTAAACATTCCATTCCCTCTACTCTCTCACTTAATACTTAATTATCTCCAAAACCCAGTCGCTTATTCTCACGCCGGAGCCCGGTTAAGAGGGAAACCCCCACATTCCCCTCTTAACGAGTAACGGTGTTTTGTTTTGCAGTTAAACACGGTCATTAAGGAGCTCAGGAATCCAAGAGAAGATTAACCACTATGCAAGGAACATAAACCAAACTAATTATCCCCTAATTAGTTCTGTGTTTCTTCAGTGAGGAAATTAAATCATGTGTAAAGTAACCGTAAGGCTGTACAAGTTTCTTTTCTTTAATTTGTGGTCGGATCATTTTCATTTTCAATTTTATTTTCTTTTCTTTTCTATAGATTTAATCGTTTCATTTCACAAAGAAGGCATATTAATCCCAACTTTCACCACTTTGGCTAATAATACTCCCTAATTTTTTATTTGTATCATAACATTTCCAAGTTTTAAGTTATTTTCCCTCACCACTCCTAAACTAACATAACCTTAACCCAATTTGTTTTCTTGCTAACGTGACAATTTTTGGTGACGTGGCATACTTATGTGTAAAAAAACATTATTTAAAAATAAAAAAAAACATGTGTTAGTTTTTTTAAGAAAATTATGATTTAAAAATTACATTAAATAGAAAGAATTTATAACCCTCTCTCTCTCTCTCTCTAACACCACCACCAACCGCCACCATCACTAGGGCTGTAAACGAACCGAACGAACACGAACAAGACCATGTTCGTGTTCGTTCGTTAAGGAAATTAACATGTTCGTGAACTGTTCACGAACACGTTCCGAACATAAGTTTATGTTCGTGTTCGTTCATTAAGGAAATTAAGTTGTTCACGAACAGTTCATGAACACAAACGAACACAAGCAAATAAAAACGAATATTTAGCTTGAAAATAAAAAATAAACACATTGTTATATTTAAACATTGGATATAAGTAGTTAAATATAACCATCAAATGATAAATCAAAACACAAGAAATCTTCTACAACCACCAAACGATGAATCAAGTTTAACTAACTTAGACATAATTATCAAAAGTTTAACTAACTTAGACATCATTATCCCAAAATAATGTCTTAGAATGTCCAAAGTTTAGCTAACTTTGAAAAAATAGGGTTTCAAGTTTTCAATATGTTAAATGTTCCTTATTTATTATTTTTCTAATATAATCAAACGAACACGAACGAACGTAACCGAACATATTACCGAACGTTCACGAACGTAATCGAACGAACGAGACCTCTGTTCGTGTTCGTTCGCTAAGCGAACCGAACATAATTTTTTGTTCGTGTTCGTTCGTTAAGCTAATCGAACGAACATAAACGAACTTCCCGCCGAACTTTTCACGAACTGTTCCCTGAACGTTCGGTTCGTTTACAGCCCTAACCATCACCACCTGCCACCACCTTCTTCTTCTTCTACACAAACCCACTAACCACCTTTTCTTGATTTAAACCACACTCCTACACAAACCCACCAACCATCTTTCAGATCTAATTCCAACAAGTCTGATTCTTCTACACAAACTCACCGGCTTAGATCTGATTCAAACAATTCCAATGAAAACGCCAACCACAATTCCAATCTCTGCATCCAACACCAAAATCAAAACCTGCAATTTAGATTCAATCAACTCAGATCCGAACCGCCAATTCCGATTCATAAACTCAAATCCAACCACAAATCCTAAATGCTTTAAGTTTACGATCTCACCGTCTAACACACAAATGAAAACTTACAATTCTGTACAGGGTCTTATGGTGGTGGCAGGCGATGATGGTGGTTGTGACGAGGGTGGTTATTTGTGACGGCAGGTGATGACAACAACCGTTGGTGGAGATGATGGTGGTTGTGGTGTTTTAGAGAGAAGGGGGTGGGGTTCTACAAAAAAAAACTTTTTTATTTTTAATTCAGATTTTTTAAAAAATAATACAATTTTTTTTTAAAAGTTATAGTTTTGACACATAAGCTACATCAGATGCCACGTCCCTGACAAGTTTTTTTTTTTTTTTAGGTTTTTAAATCCAATATTTAGTTGTAGGTTTTAAGTTTCAGTTTAATCGTGTTGTTGTGTTCTATCAGTTTCTTTCGATGTCCAGTTTTTTTTGTTATCCAAGATACAATCGTTTATCTATTTTTATATTAATAACAATGTATATTATTTAGATTGTTGAAATTTTTCATTCATGGTAGTTTGCATTCATGTATTTGTAGAATTATTACAATATTATGTTTTAGATCTTTCAAATATTCATCCATAGTCGTTAAAGATCAGTGTATGTTTTATTGGATATTTACGGTTTTGCAATTTATTTATATTTTTTTGAATATTTTTTTAGGTTTTGAATCTGCAATAAATATCCAGTTTTATTGCGAAATCATATGCAACCTATGTAGCACAGGAACGTACGGGAGTGGAGTACGGGGAACGACAAAACTCAAAAATCCAAGATACGGGTCTGGCAAAGGTACGGCAAAAAAATATAAAAAAACAAAAATATATTAAACAAAGTCCAATATATATAAATATATATATAGATGTAAAGTGTAAACTCCATAAACACTACATCAAATTCTGATTCATCTAGCGAGAGATCGACAGCCTCAAAAAACCCAACATCTTCCATTGAATCAAAAACAACTCCACCCACATCTTTACATCATCATTCGGATTCCTTGACAAAAGTTGGAGATGATGAATATCGATGATGATTGATGAATTGAGAAATGAAGACTGTTGAATGTTGATCGCGATGTTTTTGAAAGGCCTACTATTGAATATCAATGTACTGGGACTAAATTGAAAGGCCGAAGGTTGTTTTGGAATCTGAAAGGGTTAAAACACAAAAATATAAATAGAAACGTTTTGGAGCCGGCCCCAATAATCTGAAAACGTTTTGGATCCGTCCCCATACACCGGAAACATTTAGGAAACGTCCCCATGACGTCCTCATGGCGTTTCTGCCCCCAAAACATCCACAGGACAGGTACTCCCTCTAAACAGGCGTCCCCGTGCATCATAGTATGCAACTATATAAAAGTGTTTTTGCATTTCAATTATTGCCTTTTTAAACAAAATGTAAAAAAGTTTCATTTAAGGATTAAGCAGTAAATGCAATTTATTGACACATCAATTACATTTTTCATGATATTTAGTATTGTTAATAATTTATTATTATTAAAATATAATACATTTTTTTAAATTGTGATTACAGATTTGCTGCAAGTATGAATCCAACCAAGATGAATCCCAGATTCTTTAAATTTATCGATAATCCAGAATGCTTCTTCTTGGTATTTTACATTAAACTTGAATATTCTTATGATATGTATAATCTGACTTTTTTTGTATGTTCTTTCACAAACAATACCAAGTGATTTTGCAGCAAACTTTTGGAGAGAGAATATGCCTTATGGTGAGTCGATCCAAACTCATGATGGTGACACTTTGTGGATTGTATGAATCCGGAAAAAGATAGTGTGCCTATTATTACCGATGGCTGGATTAGGTTGGTTAGGGATCGTCGTTTGAAGAAAAGTGATGGTGTTTTGTTCAAAGCTATTGGACCCAACACTTTCATTGTTTCATGTTTTATAGACTTTGTTTATGAGAATTCTTATATTACACTACAAGTTAGACCTCAAGTTGGTATGACTGTAAGTTTTTTATATTACCTCATTACTTGATTTAAACCTATTATAGATGTTATCATTGTTGTGATTAAATTTGTATTTGTTTTTCAGTTAATGGTAATTCTGGAAAGATTTTTATGGTAAAAACTTCAATGGTGGAGATGCTACGATATATGTTGACGATAGGTGTTGGAACGTTAAGATGGCAGGATGGTCTGATGGTAGTGGTTTCACGACTGGACGGTCTCGATTGGTTGAAAAGCTCCCCATAAATTAGATCTTATTTGCTCTTCACAATGATTGGCTCTACAACTTTTGAGCTATCTGTATTTCATCCAGAATCAGGCAGTGAAATTTCTTTAAATAAGGTGGAGGTTGTTGTTATGGATGATTCTGTTTTTGGCGATGAAGGTTTTGATTTAATTATCGCTGTAAAAATAATGATTTATCATTATAGTCAAGTTTGTTAATATCACAACATAAAATCAATTTGATATAACCTTTACACTGATGACAATGATGTTGAAGAAGGAGTCGTGAAGGGAGATGTTGTTGACCATTTGGTGCTTCCAAGTTTTGAGGCACTTTTAAATGTAAGGTGCTGTTTGTTTTTTCAGAGGTAAAACGTCTGTAGTTTGAGGACCACATCTGCAGACATCTGTAGCAGAAGAGGTGGACCAAACCTCTGTAGTCTGCAAGAAGTAGACAATTTGTTTTTTAACTTCTAAAAGTTGTGATAAAGAACAATCGATTCACTCAAAACAACAAGAAGAATAAGGTGTTCTAGGGTTTTGGGCTGTGTTTTGTGTTTGTGATGTTAGGCAAGAAGAGGTAAGAAGACCCTTACCCACATCTGCACCAAAAAGAGGTCAGGCAGACCTTTTTAAATTAAATGTCTTCGAGAAAACAAACGCTCTACAGACTCAACCGTCTGCACGTAGTCTGCGTGACGCAGACATAAGAGGAGAAGAAGAGCTTTTCAAGAAAAACAAACATCCCTAAGTACTTTTTGTGAAATTATAACTTACAGTTTATTATATAACTATAGCTATTAAACTAATTTTATTGTTATGTAGCATATTAATGATGACAACTTTGAATCTGATGACGGGGGTAGCCCAAGACCAAATAAAGTGACTTAAATACATGAATGCTCAAAAGGTTAAAAGGTTCAAAGGTTGAAAATCCGAGAACCAAGATAAAGCAACACGTGAACAGTAAATGGTCACATCTCTGATTGCTTCACCAACGCCCCCAGCCGCAAAAGTAAGGTGAATGCACAGAGTACAGTCTTTTACCCGCAGGTCAAAAGGCTTCAACCCCAAAAATGGTAAGTCCCTCACTGCAAGCATATTCACTAGTCAACAGCTTCCTCTTTAAGCGATTACCTTTCCTATAAAGTGACACTTCATTTAGGGAGGACGCTCTCGATCAGCTCTGATTGCAGGCGAATCTCTGGTCATTGTTCTGGAGTACTTGTTCTATGCAAGTGACTCTCCATCATATTCAACACACACATTCTTATTGCTCCCACATCCGAGACTGAACACATTTCAGTGGAGGATCCCGAACAAACAACAAAATCAAATTAGTGAACCTCTCTCCACGTCTTGCAAACGTGGGGGGACCCCATGACCTGCGTTAGGACCCTTCAACCCTTTTGCCTAACCAGCCCAGCTACTATCATTGGTCTAATATTTGTTGCATCAACAAGTTGGCGCCCACCGTGGGGCTACGCCACTAATTTTCTTTAAAAGACTAGTAGTGTAGCTCCATTGTAACACCCCAGCCCGAAAGGGCTGACGTGTCACCTACTACAGTAATCAGAGACATTTTAAAACTTAACTCAAATAAAACATAACTCCAAAGGTTTAAAAATCTAAAACCACACAACGGTCTTAACGAAAATAAAAATGTCTAAAATCCAAATAGCAATTTTATTTAAAACTCCTTATTTCCAACTCTAGCCATTTAGTTCTCTCTTCGCACTTTTCCCCATGTTCCCCTGAGTACCTGTTTAAGAAACAAGAGAAAACAACAAGAGAAACACGGTTGAGCCAAAAATTGCCCAGTAACGAAAAAAAAAAAAAAACAAAAGCAATAACGGTAACGATCAATACGGTATTCGATCACTGGTGAAACGATACTATGACAATAAGAATATAACGATACAATCAACACTAATCAATGATCAATCAATACGATAAGAATCTATGTGGAAATACCCATGTGAGCCAATGACAATAAACAATAAGCAATGTGTACATTAGCTGCAGTTCCAATGTACCAATATGTAGAGGGGATGTGGGCACACACACCTATCCCAATACCAATAAGTAACAATAATATCCTAGGATTGATCCATACGCCTCTCAATAATCAATAAACAATAAATACTAATATAGAGACGCGGTGAACTAATCGCACCGTCACGGATGGTGCACGTCATCGGTGCCGATGATGACGCCCTATGTCCCCATAGGTGGATGTGCTCGGGTATCGAGGTCAATAAAAATGGTGCACTTAAGTCAAGACACTAGTAAAATAATGCACTTCTATGGCAATAATTGATGGGGACATGCGATAATGAGCTCAAGAAGTTAATGTATCGCATGTGAATCAATGGAAGCAATTTAGTTCAATAATTGGTACTATAACTAATAGGAAGCAACGATAACGGTTCGATGAACTAGACACTACGAGTACCAAAAATGATATAAAACGCTATGAGAAAAGACCACAGAATCCGTACCTTAGCTTATACGATAATAGCACAAAACTCAATGATGTCCTTAATTATATCACCAAAACCTACATAACAATTATGTTCTCTATAAGCATAGTTGAAACGTAATCACCTATTTTAATCCTTAATTTATAGATTTTTATTATCTCAGAAGATAATTTACTTTATAATCATTAAAGATGAGTGTACTCTCGATTATGCATTTAAGAGATGTAAATATTTAGTTTGACTCATACATTTTAAGTTTACATTATAACGTGTACGTTTCTAGTTGAGTTTCAAAACACATATACAACCTTACACTTTAGTATCTAAGTTACTTTATTTTAATTTTTCTCAAAATTGATTCATATGACAGTTGTATTAGGCTAATTTAAGAAAATAATGGAAAGACTAAGGGCCTGTTTGGTTGGCTCTGAATGAAACCATTCAGAGGCCAACCTCTGATTCGGTCAGCACTGAAGGTGTTTGGTTCATCAAGACCTCACCTCTGAATGGTTTCCATTCAGTCTGAATGGGTCAGCTAGTTACAACATCTGAATGAAACATTGGACTTGTATGCCCTTTGCCCCCATCTCCTTCCCGAGTTCTCCACAGCCCCATCGCCTCTCCTCTCCACTCCTCCACAATCACCGGCCTCCTCCTCCACAGCCGCCATCACCGTCACTGGTTCCACCGCCGCCGTCCTCTCTCTCCTCTACGTCTGTCTTTCTCTCTCTCCGCCCCTGTGTGCGTCGCCGCACCACCACCAGACGGTGGTGGTGGTTGTTGTCGTCCCCGGTTGCACATCAGCGGAGAAGAAGAAGAAGGGGGGGGGGGGGGGTTGTCGGCTGAACAAAATCACCACCGCCACCGCCGTGAGAGGCGGCGGCTCCGCCTCCCGTCGCAGGAGATCATCGGAGAGGGGGTGTTTAAGAGGTGAGGGTTGGGTGTTTGGGTGAGGGGTTGATTTCTTTGTGTTTGATTTGAGAGGAAGGAGATGAAGGTTTTGGTGGTGGAGACGATGATGATGAATACTGATGAATGATGGATGATATTGGGTTTTATAGAAAAAAATGGTTTATTTTGTGGGGAGGGGTAAAAATGTCATTTTACACTGTTATTCAGATATTGAACCAAACAGCACTTTACTGGTTCAGCACTTACCCATTCAGACCCTCTTACCCATTCAGACCTCTTATTCATTCAGTACTTATTGGTTTAGATGTTACCAAACAGCCCCTAAACTTAGTGTGCATGTTTGTTTGTACTGTACAAGTATAAAGTAGTAAAACATCTTTAACCTTTATTCAGTATTCTACTTCATCTTCTTCTTTATTTGAAAATACAACATTGTCCTCCGTTTACATTACTAAAATTTAAAACATGAGAAAAGAAAAAAAAATGGTATCTGTGAGTTTTCTAAAACAAGGACATATGAAAATACAGTGGTATTTTATTTACTATTTAATTTTCTTTAGATTTTGCAGAACTTGATTATATACATCAGATGAGTATCAGTACCACTTATCAAGGATGAGAGTCGATGGGCTGAATCAACTATGATGTAGAGACTTCGGTGTGTCGGAGCAGTTTAAATGTGACGATGGTGGCTGCGTGTATCAGTAAAACGACAATTCAACTTCGTAGAAGCATGATCATTGAAAGAAAAAAGAAGATTTGTACTTGGGTTACACACAGAGACGAGGAACAACCACGGTAACGGTCGCGACTGATCAAACTGGAGGTGTACGGTGGCTTAATTGTGAAACAGATCTGAGCGAAACCAACGATTTTGAGTTTCCGCTAGACCGAAACTTGAAGGTGTCGTAGATACAGAACTGGCGGTGCAACGATGACGATTCACCGACTGCCGCGACCCAATGAAGGCTTGAATAGAACAAGGATTTGAGGGTTGTGCGATGGTGTTTTCTGAGGATGTATGGTAACAGAATGAGATCGTGGGTGTATAAACGAATATTCGAGCCAATTCTTAGGCATTCAGTTGAACAAATATGAACAAATAAGAGAGAAATTCGTTTACAATTTATAATGCAGCTTGTACAATTTGAAGTCGGTGATTAAATTCGGTGCAAGATGTGAATTGATATAGAGAGAAATATATGCCAGTTACCTTTTTATTTATGCAAAATGCTTGTTACATTAATGATTGAAAGAGTTTTTGCTTTTTCTATTTTTTTTTTAATTCATCTGTTTGTATATACGCATTGGTTAAAATTTTATTGAAGTGAAATCAAATAGAAATTTGGTTGGATAATGTTTGTGAAAAATGGTAAGTTTATATTATTATTATTTTGAAGCATGAGATATGAAGCATTTTTCTGATATGATATTCCCATCGGTTGAAGAAGATGATGGGATATCGAATATGAGAATGGGGGGTTTTGTGGTGTAATTGGGTATTCAATTGTATTTAACAGGTGCTAGTATAAAAGGGGAGGGGAAATTACCAATTTACCCATTATGTGCATTAATAATTAACTAGGGTTTGGGGTTGAGTTAGACTTAGGGGCCAAAATAGTTAGTTATAGAGACCATGGGGGCACATGTGTTAAAAATTCTTATTTTGGACTAATATAGTAAAACTGATATAACCACAGGGGCCAAAAACGTAATTTACTCTTATGATAATTAATCTTAACTTTCTTCTTCTAAAAAAAATTATTTAAAGAACACTTTACAAATAAATAGTTTATGATCGATTATATAACATTGTTCACTATACATCTAACTGTTATTAGCAAACCTTTCAACTGTTCTTCTAGCAATTGGATTTTAAAAATTTTCGTATAATACAATTCTATCTTCCTTAAAAGAAATTTCGTCCTCGAAATTAATCCTATACCTTACTATAGGATACGGGTATTTCAACACTCTACCTCCTAAAATAATTTGTCCTCGAAATTAAAAAGGCTACAAACACGTTATATAAACATAAAGTATAAACCATAATAATAAGTCAAGTTAAAAATCAAATACGTACCATACGAAAGTGGGGATAAGAGTTCACAATATAGACGAATGAACTAGGTTTCGAATAGCCTCGGATATTGAGAACGGATAGCATCCTCCAATTCCCAAGTGGCCTCACATTCCAGATGGTTTTTCCATAATATTTTGACAAACGGTATAAATTTATTACGCATGACACGTTCCTGACGATCCAAAATAGCTTCGGGTTCCTCTTCGTACGATAAGTCCTCTTGAATCTCATGTAGAGGATAATTCACAACATGAAGAGGATGGTAATTATACCCGCGTAACAACGATACATGAAAAACATTATGCACGTGCGATAGCTGTGGTGGCAAAGCTAAACGATATCAAACTCCGCCGATTTTCTCCAATATCTCAAACGGCCCTATAAAACGAGGACTCAATTTCCCTCTTATGCCAAAACTGTCACACCCCGAAATATCAGAGCATTGGCGTGACTGGACTGGTATCTTCGTTGCACAGCGGAAGCAAATAAGCTAAGACCTTCTAGAAATTGAACGCCCACTAAGTACTCGGGTCTCCAATGGTTCTCCTATTCCAACCGTGCCTTGTCTTAGAAAAGTAACTTGAGAAAGAAACATGCGAAAAAAAGTCAACATAAAGTTGAGCGAGTCCATAGTTTGTTTGTAAAAGATTTGAAATAAATCTTTTGAGTTGTGAAAGATTTGGAATAAATCTTTGGAATAACCGGTTTTTGAAATAGTATTGAGAAAACGAATCAAAAGTCATTTTCTTGCCAAGTTATATGGAAACGTTGTGTTTGTAACACATTATGTTCATAAAAACCATGTATTTGTAAAGTCTTGTATTTGTAATGTTCGCATAACCGTCAATGTCCACCCTGACTTTGACTCCATACCCGCATAATCCTATGCTTTGAATTTTGTATAAAACATGGTATTTAATTTGTATGAACAAGTAGTTTTGTAAGTATATATGTCCCTGGTATGTAGCAATAAGGAAAAAAAGGAAATCACCAATGGTTTGCAAAGCCAATGGTATGTGTGAAGTGCAAGTAGGAAGACTCAAACCTAGCAGATTTTTGCGTCGGGCACAAAGTCACCCCGAGGTCCGTACTGTTGGGCCTGGGGCTGGGCTCGCTACACCCAGATAGATCTACCGCTACTGTCCCTCGGTCCTACAATGAGGATTAATGGCCTCAAGTTGCGCCTACCCACTCACATGATCTAAGTAGTAAACCCTCCTTAAGCTAACCATACCATGTATGAAAATGTCTGTAATCATTGTACATGTATTTTACCCTAGTCTCTAAGACTGATCCTCCCTCAGTCTCTAAGACTGATCCTTCCTCAATATTATCACCAGATGATCCCATCCCTAGTCATGAAAATCATTCACCTTTCGATAATACACATTTGTTTTGTAAAAACCGGTATGTTTAGTATAAACCTTTCGTAAATCATTTGAGTTCCTCGAAATCCATTCGTAATATGATTTAGGAATGCGAGTTTTGCGTTCGTTTAAACGTTTTGTATATTCTTGCAAAACGTGTATTGTCTAAAAGTATGCAGTCTTTGTTTATCGAGAACTTTGTATGTTTCTGAAAAACGTGCATGTCTTTCCACCCCGAAAACATTCATAAAAATGTAAAACCGTAAAAAGTGGGGTTATGAACTCACCTGAATATTCCTGTGCAAAGCTAGCTAATTACGACTTCGTGATGTCGTTTCCAAGATGAGACTCGCTAGCGTGCATTCTACAATATTCCTAACACGGAATACCTTATAAGTTTCTAAGTATACGCAGTAACTAAACTACGTGTCATCGAGCTCTACCGATTCGTTAATCGAACGATCCAACGGTAAATTGATAACTTAATAGTAACGATTAAGTTATACTTGTTAAGTCTCGCTTATTGTCGGTAAAACTAGCAAGTCTTGGGAAGACTTATTTCCCGAGAGATTTAAAAATAAATAAATATTTATATAAAATATATAAATATTTCGTTGTAATTGCGTTAGCCGTCTCGAGTAGTCGTACGTGTATGTATCGAGTATTCGTATGAAAATAATATATAATAACTTGTATTATATATATCACGTCTTGTGTATATTTGTCAAAAATATACGTATATGCCATTTAGGCGTTTGAAATAAATATAAAACCATATTTATTTTAATAAAGGAATTCGTATTGTATGATACTTGAAATAAATATACAAACCATATTTATCTTTCTAAAAACAAATTTGTGTCGTTTGATACTTGGAATAAATATAAAAATTATATTTATTTTATAGAGCGAAGGCGTGTTCGGCTTTTGAGACAATACAAATAATTATATTGATTTCATAAAAGTTTCGTCTCATAATAAAACGTGTTTTGTTTACGGGTTTTCTTGAAAAACGGGCAGAGTTTCCTCTGTTTTTGGACGCCTGATGTATGTAAAATGCAACATATAAATTACATCAAATGAGGCATAAAACTAACCCTTTTTAAGTACTAATATTGGAAAAAGAGTGTTTTTGTCTTCCTTTTGTATTTTCAGGATTAAATGAGCTCAAAAACGCAAAAGAAGCAAAAAGACAGCTAAATCCAACATAAATACAAGAAAAGGAATATTAGTGGACTGCCCGACCCCTCAACGGCACCTTCCAAAGCAAAATAGAGAAATCAGAAGACAGAACACGCCCCGTGCTCAGCCAGCACGGGGTCGTGCCCAAGAAGCAGCAGAAAAGACAAACCTATAGAAGCTTCTATTGCCCACCACGGGTCGTGCTCAGCGGACACGGGGGCGTGTCGAAAGTACAGCAGGCGCATTTATTGTAATTGCGAATTACAATTAATGAGGAGAGATACGCCCCGCTTGCGGTATGCTCATATAATGTATATATGCGTGGGCGCTCGGGGGGCAAAAGTGAAAGTGCACTAATTTTAACGTTATTTTACTAATTTCGTGAAAATAACGTTAAAAGAGGGGGACGGTTAATCATGCATCATGTGGTGGCGTTGATAGCCAAAAGACAAGGGGGTGCATGCACTAATCGGCGTTTGTCTCAATTGTTGAGTGTTATGTGCCTTATGTCCAAGGCTTGATGCAAAACCACAATCGAGCCGGGGGTCTCATTGGAAGCAGCCTCTCTATTCCTACGGGGTAGAGGTAAGGCTGTCTACATCTCACCCTCCTCAGACCCTACCTTAGCTTTGCTATTGGTGGGATATACTGAGTATGATGATGATGATGATGAATTAATGAGGAGAGAGATTGTCAGACAGACACGGGGCCGTGTCCAGCTCTCTGTTCAGCCTATAAATAGGAGGGCTTGGATTCATTTCATCTCATCCCTTGGCACACCACCTCTCTCACACTTCATCCACCACCCACCACCATCACAACACCATCATCCACCACCATCATCCATTGTCCATCGTAGAGTGTGTGAGTCGTCTCGGGATCCAAGATTGATCGTAAGAGTTCTTGACAATCAAGGCCATGTTTGCCTAAGTCTCTTACATCACTTGGTGAAGACAAAGTGTCTAGTATAATACTTTTTATTTCTAATCTTTTGCACTTTTTATTTGGTTTTGTATTAATGACTTTAATAACTAGTTACTTATGTTGAAGGTGATCTTTCCTTATCGTTTGTCCGTGGTGTCTTGGTATTATTTTACTGTCTATATAAAATAAAGGATTTTCACCATTCATATCTCCACGGTCTATATGGAGATATGTTGGCTACCTGGTCGGGGGTTAAGGGAGCGGTTTGGTAAAGGTCTTGCCATTGTTCAGCGTTTAGAGGTCCTGCAATGGACCTAGGTCAAATTTAGTAGGATCTCCTTCAATACTTCACGGTATTGGATGGCGGGGGTCCAAACTCTTTGATCCCCTCATAAGTTAACTACTATTAATACTATAACCCGACTATTTAGGACTGTATCCCTGCTGACTCAGACTACTTAGCCGAGGGTAACGTCACCGCCAAAAGCGGGGCCTACCACAATACTGCATTAATAACTTAATTCATTATCTTCCAATAATCCACCCTTTTAGGATTGTATCCCTGCTGACTCAAACTACTGGGGTGAGGGTAATGTCACCTTCAAAAGAGGGGCCTACTACAATAACTAAGATAATCTCTTAATTATGTGCAAAATTGCGGAAATAATCAAAGGTTATACTAGATACGAGTCGGAACCAAGTGATTCATCTTGTCTATCTGTTTTTTTTTCCAGCATTTTAGTTAGTTTTTAATTTTCTTAGTTTAAAACATTTTTCTAAACTTTTATTTTGGTTAGACGTTGAGGATAAACCGGTACTAAAAGCTCTTGTGTCCTTGGACGACCTCGGTATCTTACCAACGCTATACTACACTCAACGATGGGTGCACTTGCCCATATGTGTGTTTAGTGTTAGTGAAATATCGTGTTTTATAAATTTAAAACTTGGCTAAAATAAGTGTTAAAAAGGGCTTAAAATATACACCTAAAATAAGTAACACTTTACCGCACATCAAGTTTTTGGCGCCGTTGCCGGGGACACAAGGATTTTAAGAAAGTTAGGAATCAACGGCCTAATCATTTTTTATTTTTCTTTTTAATTTTTTTAGGATTTTTCTTAGTTTTTCAGCTTCTGCAGAGCTCAGCACGGGCCGTGCCCGGTCAGACACGGGCCGTGCCCAGCATCATCACTGGCAGTTTTTATTTTCTGAGTTACAGAGAGCTGAACATGGGGCCGTGTCGGTGCAACACGGGGTCGTGTCCAACTCCCAGTAACTGGGAATCCAGAAAACAATTACTGTATCTCTGACCACGGGCCGTGTTCACTGAGCACGGGGCCGTGGTGAACTTTCTGACCAACGTTCTTTTCTGTTTTTATTGCAGGACTTGGAACCCAGGTGCCACATTTGACCCTCCTACGTAGTGCATGAGCTCCAGTTCTAGTAGAGACATAAAAGAACCCTTGACCGCGACGCTAAAATCTTTACCAAATATTTCACGTCGAGACGTCGTACGTGTGACTGAGTTGACCGAGTCAGCCGGCTGAGTTGACTCGCTAAGTTGACCGTGTCGGCCCGAACTGTACCGTTGACCTGAACCGAACCGAGTCCCGAACCCGAAACGTCACCCGAACTGATCTGTTGACCATTGTTGACCCGGACCGAGTTGACCCGTAAGTTGAGTTAACCGAGTCACTGAGTTGACTCGGTGACTGAGTCAACTGAACCGCCTGACCAAACCGAACCTGTTGACCCGATAAACCAAAGCTCGAACCCGCTGACCTCAATCCTGACCCGACTGTGTCTGACCCGAGACTCGAACCCGAACCGAGATGCCACCCAAACCCAAAACCCGTCTCGAAATGAATCACCTCTTGAACCAAAACCAAGTTTGTAACCCGAGCCAAAACCCGAACCGACTAAGCCGCGAAAACTGGACCGAAACAGATCAAAAGAAAATGACGGTTAAAGTCTGTTTACCGGACAGAACCCGTTGTCACACCCCCAAAATCCACCATGCGGAGTATCACCGCTTGGAGGCGTGACATGACCAGGATCGAGCCACCAATCATATTGAACAACACAATTAAGTAAATAAAACCAAACATAATACGATTGGTGACCAAAGCTAGTTAACCTTGTTTGGTTTAAACAGCGGAAGCATAAACGTGAGTTTAAAAGCATAAGTCCATAGTTCATAAGTTAAAGTTTCAAAACGCTAGTTTAGTAAGTTCATAAGGATTTAAACATTAAGCACGGAACATAACAGTCCGTACACCACAACGACTCCTTCAAGTGCAAGCTCCAAGCATTTAGCGACCTGTAAGGCATGTAACAACGAGTCAACAACAAAGTTGAGTGAGTTCACGTTTGGTTGTTTAGTTTTAAGTTGTTTCTGAAAACGTGGTTTGACTTTCGTTGGCTTATTTGCCGTGGGGGTTACCCCGTAGTTGAAAGTATGTTTAACCATTTCTCTTTTTCTTTACCCAATCCATAACCATGATCAGTGGGGGTTTTCCCCGTTTGAACTACTAGACGGAATGATATCGACTGCTACGCAAATAAGTTGTGCCCTATATCAGTGTCTATCATCACTGACAATCTGCCATAGTCCATTAGTACACGCCCGTCCGACTGGCACGGTGTGAGGTTTGTTAAACCTAATAGCGCTATTAACTAATGACCCGCTCGCCATTGGCCTCGGCGATTAAGTCGATATAAATTGAGGGACTTCATGATAGAGTTTTGTCTAGCTAGTTTTAAGGTTGTTGTCCTGCACCAGGAGGACGAACGTACGTATTCTGCACCAGGAGAATTCGTAGGATTAATAATGACATCCGCTCTATGGAGGATGGCCGTACATATCCTACCCAAGGAGGATATGTAGATTTAGTTTTAATTCTTTAACCCATTCCCAAACCACCGGGAATCCCATGCCTTAGAAAGTGTGTGAACTCACCTCGGTTTGCTCGGTTAGATTCTCAGTATAGCTAACAGTCAAGGTCGGTCAATCACGTCCTAGTATGATTTACCAGTTAGTCATTTAGTGGCTTTCAAATAGAACACAAAGTTCCTACACGTATCTATCACATAACATGCATCACTGTAACGGTTTATGCCCATCTAAGTTTCCCGTCCATTCCCCACTCAAAATCAAACATACGATAATGCACATAACATATATAACATGTCAAATCATTCACAGATAGCATACTCGACATTTAGACACGCAAATCACTACTTATGTCGTTTCAGCTTTTATACTCGAAACTGGGCTGTTTTCGGGGATTTTAATAAAATAGTTAACATGTTCCAAAAATTCCCAAATTTTTACAGAATGTCTTAAACGTTCCATATTTTATTGTGTAAAAATATCGGGGTCCGGTTCATCACCAATATTTTATAAAAATTCATATTCGGGACTGAACTCAGATTTATGTATTTCTGACCACAGTCCACGAAACAATTTATTAAAAATTCATCGTAAGTCCGATTTGCGAAATTCCAGTGGGGTAATTACAAATACTTCAGTTATCATCTACAGTAAAATTTTCATGGTCCGATTCATCACAAAACTCAGGTTATGACTGAAAGTACGACACCCATTTATTGCTGTCAAAATTCAGCTTAAGTAGCTGTTACAAATTAACACTATAAAAATAGTAAACGGAGTCCAAAAATTACGATTCCGGTGCCATTAGAACCGTATTTCATAATAACATATTTTAGATTCAAAATATCAATTTTTCGTTGAGGTTAAGACCTGTTTACAGCCAACAGAAGTGGGCTGTAAAAGTTAGACAGATTCTGATTCTTTTGTGTTTAACCTTCTAAATCGTGTTCGATCGATTCCTTTAACAAGTTTAGTGACCACAACAACATCATATACTAATATCATTCAGTAAAGCATCAGATAATCACCCAATCATCATAATCACACAAGATCTACATGATTTACATACATATTCATCCATTAACCACCTTGTTCATCACTTTAGTAAACTTTTAGACTTTGATCTTATATGTTCATAATTTTTAACCGACGAAACTCTTATTAACCACTCTAGACAAGATCAAGAAGAGGTTTAGAGTCACTTACTACTAGCTCAAGGCTAGGGAAGAAACTAGACGGAAAATGGGTGGTTAAAAGCGTCGTAGTGAGGTCCTTGAGATTCCGTAAGCACCGAGGCTCCTCGTACGAGCTCCTACACTCTTGTATGTATGTAGAATGAAAGATTGAATTTTTGCAAGTGGGTGGATGTGTGTTGTGGCTCTCGGCCGTGACCAAGCAAGAGGAGAAAGAGAATGATTTTTTTTTGTTAAGTGCTTTTGAATGAGATAATGAGCTCTTGGCTAAATATATAACCCATTCAATACAATTACCCACTAGGTCATATGTCTACTAGATTTTAAACAAGTGAGATTATAAAAATCAATCAAGGACAATTGTGGTCACCACATGGTGAAACCAATCGGACAAGGGGGGTACAATATAGTTTGGTTTTTACTAAATAGTTAGTGTGATAATTTAGTTTAGTTAGGAAGTAAATAAGTGTATTATGTGTGTAGTAAAATATAACGGGTGTTAGGGTATTCGGGGACCCTAACTGGCTCAGAAAAAGAAAACAATGTCATAGACAATATTTTTATGTTCCGGGTAGAGTCCGGTTGTTCGGTTCGATATTAATCCGTTAAAGTGCTAAATTAATTCGTAAGGCGTCCTATTTATATATTTTTGCAACGTTTTTACTTTCTAACACTTAGGAAAATATAACGGACTATTTAGTGACCTTTCTGTACACTATTAGTATATTAACAAATACGTGTAAGCATAGCACAGATATCAGAAAGCAGTTAAGTAATTCCACACAGTCGTCAAGCACATTAATTATTATTAATAAACTGTACGGAATACATGGGATTTTGAGGGTTGTCACACCCGTCGGTTCTGCAACACCGATTTCCGCCACACCACGCCGTCATGCGCCGCCACGCGCCACCGTTTCTCTCTCTTCGACATCTCTCTCTCATCAGCCTCTCTCTTACTTCGAACTCTGTCGGGTCTCCGCCGCCGCCATGGTGGCGGTGTTGTTTCTGTTCGACCGAGGGGGGGGGGGGTGGGGCTGTGTGTGAACGACCGGAGAAGAAAGAGGAGCCGGCTGGAGCTCAGCCGGAGCCCCTTTGTGCTTGCCGGATATTAACAAGGGGGGGGGGGTGTACGTCCGGTAAAACAGAAGAGAAAGGGGAGGTGTGGTTCACCGGAGAAGAAAGGGGACGTCGGAGCACCGCCATACCCGGCTCCGGTCATCTTGACCAGTGGATCGAGAGGGAGAGGGAGTGTTTGATTTTGTAGGTAAAGTTATGAGTGATGTTGTATTGATTTGAGTTGTTTGTGTGTATCTGTATAAGAGATCGAGAGAGGTAGAGGGTACAGACTCAAAGTCTGTGTTTATTTTGTGGAATGACAAATAGAAAGCCATAAACCCTATTTAAAAGATGTTGAGATCTTAAGGATCTTGTGTAGATTTTGACAAGATTTGGGCAAGATTTCTAGAGATCTTGCTAAGATTTGGAGTAAATTTTGTAGAGATTTCCTAGATTTAGTGAGATCTTGTATAGATCTTCAAGAAATAGATCTAGTATAATATGCGCAGGTTTAGGCTTGTGGGTTTTGGGCTTGGGCCCAAGGCCCACAAGCCCATCTCATGTGTAAGTGGCCCGTAATTCCTACGAGACCCGTTGTCAAATCCCGAACTCCGTTTAACATCAAAAATTAAAATACACAAAAATACGGTCGGTAGTCGTTGTTTGCGCGCCCGTTCGTCGGTCACGGTAATAATCGCGAAAAATTGTATCGTTGCCGTCTTTAATCCGTTTTCTAATCCGGTTTCGACTGTAGTTGCTAAAATTTCATTACGGAGCTAAATTTAGCGTAAAATGTAAGTTCTGAAGGTGACAGGCGTCTCCGTAGCTTCCGTTTTGTTGCCGATGCATTTCCTGCTATCGCGTTTTTAGTTCACGTTGCATTTGTATCGCACGGAAGCCCAATAAATTCACAGAATTAATTTCATAAACATAAAATATTCAAGTAACATCCATACTTGTCGGTGTTGTCAGTATTTTGTATGGCATCAGTTCGTTGTCGCGTAGTATTCAGGCGACTCCCCGTCAATCACCATACGCGCACTGTAAAGTCTGATAAACGTTCCTAGGCATTCCAAATGCCTAATTAAGTTAATTTGCGCTGTAAACACTATTTATTATCGCGTTAATCACTCGTTAATCATGTAATTAAGAGCCGTAAATCACCGGTTGTCACAAAAATGTCGAACACCTCTGCATGGTGATACTTTTAGAAACACTTTTTCACCAACATTAAATTCCAAAGTTCGTCGGTGACGATCTGCATAACTTTTCTGTCTACTCTGAGCTTCCTTGAGTTTTTCACGAGCAATAGCAACCTTTTCATTTGTGATTTGCACGAGTTCGGGACCCTCAATCAATTTTCACCAACTTCCTCCCAACATATGGGAGCTCGACACTTACGCCCATATAATAACTCAAACGGTGCCATGTCGATACTAGCTTGCCAACTATTGTTGTAAGCAAACTCTACCAAGTATAAGTACTCATCCCAATTGCCAGTCCGCTCTAATGCACATGCCCTAAGCATGTCTTCCAAGGTCTGAATAGTACGCTCCGATTGCCCGTCGGTTTGTGGATGGAAAGCAGTGCTAAACCGTATCTTGGTACCCCAAGCATTTTGTAAACCTTTCCAGAACCGTGATGTGTACCGTTGATCCCTATCACATACTATAGAAGATGGTGTTCCATGCAATCGAATAATATCACGAAGGAATATCTCTGATAACTTACTCACTGGATACCCCTTTTGAATAGGCAAGAAATGAGCAGACTTTGTGAGCCTATCAACTATAACCCAAATAGCGTTATTCTTCTTAAGGGTTCTTGGAAGACCTGTTACGAAGTCCACAGAAATATCATCCCACTTCCAAACCGGAATGTCCAAAGGCTGTAACAATCCACTAGCTCTCTGATGTTCAATTTTCACTTGTTGGCAAATCAGGCACTGGCCAACATATCTAGCAACATCTTCTTTCATACCATTCCACCAAAAATGTTGCCTTAGATCTCTATACATCTTAGTGGATCCAGGGTGAATAGAAAACGGTGAACTATGTGCCTCAGCTAATAACTGTTCGCGTAGAATGGAATCATCTGGCACACATAAACGTTTCCCACACCATATTGTCCCATGCTCATCGACTCAAAATTCAGATTGCTTCCCCACCTCTAAGTTTTGCAAGATTGCCCAAAGCTCACCATCCTGTTGTTGAGCTTCCTTTATTTGCGTGATAAGGTTTGGTTCAATCTTCAGTCTCGCCAAATAACCAACAGACTCACCAAACTATAGACCAATCTCTGAGCGGTTCAAGTCTGATAGAATATGAGGCGGAAGAGTTAAACAAGCTAAGCCTCCTGAACTCTTCCTACTTAATGCATCTGCCACAACATTAGCTTTACCAGGGTGGTACTGAATGTTGGCGTCATAATCTTTAAGTAGTTCTAACCATCTCCTCTGCCTCATGTTAATCTCTTTCTGAGTGAAAATATACTTAAGGCTCTTATGGTCGGTAAATATGTTACATGTTTCCCCATAGAGATAGTGCCTCCAAATCTTGAGCGCAAAAACCACTGCTGCAAGCTCTAAATCATGTGTAGGGTAATTCACCTCATAAGGCTTAAGTTGTCGCGAAGCATATGCAATAACATTTCCATGCTGCATGAGAACACAACCAAGCCCTTTCTTCGATGCATCATTGTATATATCAAATCCACCAGAGCCAGAAGGGAGAGTAAGAATAGGAGCAGATACAAGCCTTTGCTTTAGCGTCTCAAAGCTCTTTTCACGATCATCGTTCCAAGAAAATTTTATCCCCTTTCTTAAAAGTTGAGTGAGTGGTAGAGCTATAATAGAAAATCCTTCCACAAAACGCCAATAGTAACCTGCTAGCCAAAGAAAACTCATAACTTCAGTAACCGAGGTCGGTCTGGGCCATTTAGTGATAGCCTCTACCTTAGAAGGGTCCATAGTGATACCGTCAGCTGAAACAATATGGCCTAGGAATGCCACTTTCTCAAGCCAAAAGTCGCACTTAGTAAACTTTGCATATAACTTCTTCTGGCGAAGGGTCTCAAGAACAGTGCGAAGATGGTCCTCATGTTCTTCACGACTTTTAGAAAATACCAGAATATCGTCAATGAACACAATAACAAAGCGATCCAAATACTCGTGAAATACTCGGTTCATGAGATCTTAAAAAACAGCAGGAGCATTTGTCAATCCAAAAGGCATGACTAGGAATTCGTAATGACCATATCGGGTACGAAACACTGTCTTGGTAACATCCTGATCTTGGACTTTCAACTGATGGTACCCGGATCTGAGATCGATTTTAGAGAAAAACTTCGCTCCTTGGAGCTGATCGAAAAGGTCATCAATACGCGGTAAAGGATAACGATTTCGAATGGTGATTTTATTAAGCTCTCGGTAGTCAATGCATAATCGCATGCTACCATCCTTCTTCTTCACAAATAATACCGGTTCTCCCCATGGTGAAACACTCGGTCTAATGAATCCACGTTCCAAAAGTTCTTGCAATTGCTCTTTTAACTCCTTCAATTCCAATGGGGCCATACGATACGGTGCCTTAGAAATAGGTTCAGCCCTGGGAATTAGATCAATAGTGAACTCTACCTCACGATCAGGTGGTAACCCTGGAAGTTCTTCTGGAAAGACGTCAGAATAATCTCGAACAACGGGAAAGTTTTCAATACCGGGTGCATCCACAGACGTGGCTTTAATAGCAGCTAAAAATGCTTCACACCCGTGTGATATTAGCTTTTGAGCCTTAAGAGCAGAAATGATTCTGATAGATTTTCGAGGTTGAGTCCCTTGAAAAATAAATTCGGGATAACGGATGTCACCAAAGATAACTCACTTAGAGTGACAATCAATGGTTGCTCGATGCATAGCCAACCAATCCATGCCTAAAATGACATCAAAATCTCTCATTTGCATAGGATGAAGATTCGCTTTACGAACAATATTCCCAACCACAAGCGGGCAATCTCTATAGATATGAGTAATAACAGTAGGATTTCCCATAGGTGTGGAAATAACTAAGGCATGACCCAAAAGAGAAGGCACAATTTTAAGATGTTTGGCAAATACTTGTGAGACTATCGAATGGGTTGCCCCAGTATCAAATAACACATATATGTCACGACCAACAAGATAAATAATACCCGAAACAGTACCTAGTGCAATGATGACTAATGAGATACAATAGTTGTACAAAACGAGAACCAATGAAACGAGTAAATCACGATCATTAAAAGAAAAGAAGAAAAATGGGAAACAATACCTGGAGTATTAGCAGCTTCACCTGCAGTCAGTGTGAATACTCGTCCTCCAGTATTAGGTGGCACATTAGCTCCCCTGTTAGTATCACCTGTTTGGTTCCTAGACTTAGGGCACTGTTTAACCATATGCCCCATCTCCCCACAACTAAGACAAGCTCCAGTAAGTCGGCGACAAATGCCTGGGGTGATGTTTGTTGCAATGATTACACAATGGATGCTGGGTAGGATTTTGATTTCCCATCTGATTCAGTGGTTGAGCCTGGATCAGTTGTTGGTATTGTTGGATCTGACCCTGATTTTGGTTTCTACCCTGCCAAGGTCTAGTATTTTTCCCTGCTGACCTATTTCCCGCTTTGTTACGATCAATACCATACTGATTGGGTCCTTGAGACGAAGAATGTCTAGTAGACTGAATACAGTTTCCATCCCTGTTTCTTTTCTTACTATCATCAGGGTTTCCCAATAATTCTTTCCTCTCCATCTCTACTTTCTTTGCAGCATCTACAGCTTCCGCAACATTAGCAAACCTGGAATCAATTATTTGCCTACGAATCCGATCATACACAGCCCATTGATATGTTTCCGCTTGTTCCTCAGGTGTTCCAGCAGCAGCCCCAAGAAAACCAATAAGTCGATAAAATCGACCAGTGAAGTCGGTAAGTGATTCATCATTCCGTTGGCGGATATTATGATACTCACGTCGATAAGCTCCTTTATCCACCACAGTAAAGTACTTCTCAAAGAAAAGGTCACAAAAGCCATTCCAAGTTAGAGTTTCTACAAACGCTGGACCTCCCCTTTCTCTTAAAACAGACTCCCACCAAACATGCGCATCTTCTTCCAACTTATAAGCTGCTAAACTAGCCCTGTATTGCTCATCAACCCTAAGTACAGTGAAAATCTTCTCAATGTGAGAAATCCAATCTTTCGCCACTGCTGGTGTGGATGCCTTAGTAAACGATTTCGGTTTATGTTTGACGAAATGAGCTAGCCAATCTTGTATTCCCATATTGCCACCCGTGTTGTTCGGGTTTGGGTTTGGATTCGGGTTGGGATTCGGGTTTGGATTCAAATTCGGGTTCGGATTGGGATTGGGATTTGGGTTTGGATTCGGATTACGTATTGCCTGAACCAGAGTTGGCAGTACGGCAGTAAGAGCCTGAGTCATAGCAGCTACAACGGCTGGATCTGGCTCGTTTGGTCCTCCATCATTTTGACGAGTATTGTTACGTATCTGACGACGAGGAGGCATCAAGAAAAACACGTTAAGAATTTAGATAGAAACAATTAGCAAATAATAAGAACTTATCACATAAGGAAATTCCTAACCCAACGTCTACCCAATCTCACATGTCTTTAGTTATTTAGTTTAAGTTTTCTACAGGAAAGAGCCCAAGGCTTTGATACCATAACTGTAACACCCCGGCCCGAAAGGGCTGACGTGTCACCTACTACAGTAATCAGAGACATTTTAAAACTTAACTCAAATAAAACATAACTCCAAAGGTTTAAAAATCTAAAACCACACAACGGTCTTAACGAAAATAAAAATGTCTAAAATCCAAATAGCAATTTTATTTAAAACTACTTATTTCCAACTCTAGCCATTTAGTTTTCTCTCTTCGCACTTTTCCCCATGTTCCCTTGAGTACCTGTTTAAGAAACAAGAGAAAACAACAAGAGAAACACGGGTGAGCCAAAAATTGCCCAGTAACGAAAAAAAAAAACAATAGCAATAACGGTAACGATCAATACGATATTCGATCACTGGTGAAACGATACTATGACAATAAGAATGTAACGATACAATCAACACTAATCAATGATCAATCAATACGATAAGAATCTATGTGGAAATACCCATGTGAGCCAATGACAATAAACAATAAGCAATGTGTACATTAGCTGCAGTTCCAATGTACCAATATGTAGAGGGGATGTGGGCACACACACCTATCTCAATACTAATAAGTAACAATAATATCCTAGGATCGATCCATACGCCTCTCAATAATCAATAAACAATAAGTACTAATATAGAGACGCCATGAACTAATCGCACTGTCACGGATGGTGCATGTCATCGGTGCCGATGATGACGCCCTATGTCCCCATAGGTGGATGTGCTCGGGTATCGAGGTCAATAAAAATGGTGCACTTAAGTCAAGACACTAGTAAAATAATGCACTTCTATGGCAATAATTGATGGGGACATGCGATAATGAGCTCAATAAGTTAATGTATCGCATGTGAATCAATGGAAGCAATTTTGTTCAATAATTGGTACTATAATTAATAGGAAGCAACGATAACGGTTCGATGAACTAGACACTACGAGTACCAAAATGATATAAAACGCTATGAGAAAAGACCACAGAATCCGTACCTTAGCTTATACGATAATAGCACAAAACTCAATGATGTCCTTAATTATATCACCAAAACCTACATAACAATTAGAGTTAATTGCCCGGATGGTCCCTGTGGTTTCATGTTTTTTCACGTTTAGTCCTCACCTTTTGAAAATAGCATGTATGCTCCCTATGGTTTGTCATTTTGTTACTCGGATAGTCCCCCAACATTTACTCTGGGGATTATCCGAGTAACAAAATGACAAACCATAGGGAGCATACATGCAATTTCCAAACTAACTGACATCTACTCAGGGACTATCCGAGTAACAAAATGACAAATCATAGGGAGCATACCTGCTATTTTCAAAAGGTGGGGACTAAACATGAAAAAACGTGAAACCACAGGGACCATCCGGGCAATTAACTCTAACAATTATGTTCTCTATAAGCATAGTTGAAACGTAATCACCTATTTTAATCCTTAATTTATAGATTTTTATTATCTCAGAAGATAATTTACTTTATAATCATTAAAGATGAGTGTACTCTCGATTATGCATTTAAGAGATGTAAATATTTAGTTTGACTCATACATTTTAAGTTTACATTATAACGTGTACGTTTCTAGTTGAGTTTCAAAACACATATACAACCTTACACTTTAGTATCTAAGTTACTTTATTTTAATTTTTCTCAAAATTGATTCATATGACAGTTGTATTAGGCTAATTTAAGAAAATAATGGAAAGACTAAACTTAGTGTGCAAGTTTGTTTGTACTGTACAAGTATAAAGTAGTAAAACATCTTTAACCTTTATTCAGTATTCTACTTCATCTTCTTCTTTATTTGAAAATACAACATTGTCCTCCGTTTACATTACTAAAATTTAAAACATGAGAAAAGAAAAAAAAATGGTATCTGTGAGTTTTCTAAAACAAGGACATATGAAAATACAGTGGTATTTTATTTACTATTTAATTTTCTTTAGATTTTGCAGAACTTGATTATATACATCAGATGAGTATCAGTACCACTTATCAAGGATGAGAGTCGATGGGCTGAATCAACTATGATGTAGAGACTTCGGTGTGTCGGAGCAGTTTAAATGTGACGATGGTGGCTGCGTGTATCAGTAAAACGACAATTCAACTTCGTAGAAGCATGATCATTGAAAGAAAAAAGAAGATTTGTACTTGGGTTACACACAGAGACGAGGAACAACCACGGTAACGGTCGCGACTGATCAAACTGGAGGTGTACGGTGGCTTAATTGTGAAACAGATCTGAGCGAAACCAACGATTTTGAGTTTCCGCTAGACCGAAACTTGAAGGTGTCGTAGATACAGAACTGGCGGTGCAACGATGACGATTCACCGACTGCCGCGACCCAATGAAGGCTTGAATAGAACAAGGATTTGAGGGTTGTGCGATGGTGTTTTCTGAGGATGTATGGTAACAGAATGAGATCGTGGGTGTATAAACGAATATTCGAGCCAATTCTTAGGCATTCAGTTGAACAAATATGAACAAATAAGAGAGAAATTCGTTTACAATTTATAATGCAGCTTGTACAATTTGAAGTCGGTGATTAAATTCGGTGCAAGAAGCGAATAATAAAAGTAAACATAGCAGTAAGCCAAGAAGCGAATAATGCATTATAAATTGTAAACGAACCGCTTGTACAATTGTGCCACTATGTGTTGAACGGCACTATTATCCATTTGGTTTCCATTGTTATTGATGCTCGGATTCTCATTAACCACGTTAATGTTACTTTGGTTATCGTTATTCATATTTCCTTAATTTCCTTCATCGGCCATCTGAATTTTAAACATTTACCCCGTATTAATATCACAAAATAATATTAATATAGTCAATCACATGACACGCATTTTTGCCAAAAGCGTCGATCATTGCGACTTTACTCTATTCATCTTACTATTATACATCTATTACATACCAGTACTGAAATAAAAATTACAATACCAACTGAAATAGAATTACACTAATAGTAATAGGCATCCATACACACATATTTTACTTTATTTTATTATATTATTATTACTATTACCGTTCCTACCATCACATTCACGGATATGGATTCATCCAAAAATCCATATTGCGCTCGTCGTGTTTCCATACGAGTCGCTCTCCCACCTGTCTCATTCTCTCACTGCTCTCTAAAATTTTCTCACCAAATGTCCTAAGTTCTTGCACGTTTTCTGCACTCATTGGGGGTGCAGGTTCTAGGACTGGGTTTGGAATCTGGGGTGCGGGTTCCTGATATGGGGTGAAAGAGCCTGAAATCGGTAAGGATCTTCTAAGATCTCCCTAATATAATCGTCGTGGTAATAGGGATCTAAAGGGTCCATACCTGGGTAGGCTCTGTAGGATCGTGTACCAACCCGAACGAGTCATTCAGAGGAGTTAAACTCTGTTTCAGAGGCGGAAACTAAGAAACAAAGGTAGAAACAACTTTATCTTCACCTTAAAACACTGATTATACTGAATAAACGTTTTGTACAATCGTTCTTCACACCGGCAGAGCTTCGGCGTGGAATACAAGAGAGTTCTTACTGATTTCGCTCATGAGTACACTATATACAGGAGCTGTGATTTCGCTTATGTGAACATGACCACAAAAGCGAAATCACTACAAGACCAAATAAGCGAAATCTCTTTTGACCTTATGAGCGAAATCATGTTTCTAATAACATACACTCTATTTTGTCCTCTAGTGAACTCAATTTCACGTGATTTACATTCTGTTTCATGAGAATTCTAAAATTGATTCAAAATGATGCAAACATTAGATCACTTGGATGATGTCATCATCAAGAATGATGACATCATTCTTGTTTTGAACCGCAACGAACCCGAAGACTCGATGTAAGACGAAGACGACAGATGTGTGCACCAACAGACTCCCCCTCATATGTTGACGAGTCTCACATGTCGAGTCTTTGCATCTTCAGTCTTGATCAGTCTTTAAGCTTCATTCTTTCTCTCAAAATTAACAGACTCCCCCTTGCAACGTGCTGGCATTCCGTTAGTTCTTCAGCATCATCTGCTTCAGGATCGCAATCTGTCTGATTCTTTCTGATGTTGTTTCAAGATCATATACTGATTCTCATCCAGCTCAGGATCATCAATCCAACTCATACTTAAACCTGCACAAACATACTCTACCTAAAAGTAAATTTCACACATTTAACAATTTAATGTATGCACTAACACTCACTCTCCCTCAGATAACAAACTCATGATGAACCACTTGTTGATTTATAAAACATATTTTGACATTTTAAGACACACTCCCCCTCACAACAATGTCATCATGTTTAGCACTTGGAACTTTGAAAATCAGCTTTCCAACATCAGTTATCGAAAATCTTTTTGACTTTTTCAAAAGTTTATGCTAAAACACACTCAAAATCTTTTTGGATTTTTCTGAAAGAGAATAAATGCAGTAAAGAAATATTTACAGACAATATTTTTGTGAATTTTGTGTAAGAGGATCATATCATATTTTGACAAGTCACAAGTACCATTGAGCTTAGTTACACATTAAGAATTAAACAATTCACTTAGATTGTCGATATACTGATCCACTTAAATTCTCACACAAATTTCAACTAATTCAGGATATGAGTTAGGTGTTTTAAGAACTTAAACTCATTCATGTGTCCCACCTCTTGAATATACTCCCGTATCCAGATCCCAATATTCAGTCTTACAGGTGAGTATACCACAGATGATATCTGTCAGGGGAATAAATTATAGTACGAGGGCCGTGAGAGCTCAAGTCGATCTTTCGATACGCAGAGAGATGACGGCTTTGACTTTTGGTGTGTCCCCATTTAGAGGATCTTTTGCATTACAACAGCAATGACTATCAATTTTATTGTTTCATCAATTTGCTGAGGGCTGCGCTATATTTCAAGCATGCGGAAAGTATTCTCCGGGGACTAGGTCAGAAATTCCTTTCAGCAGAAGTCCCGGGATAATACCCCAGATATCACTGAGCATAAAGACCTAGTATCTCAGAAAGAGGGACCTTTCAAACGATATTTCAGGGGTTACCTATATATCCAAGTAGTGTTCCCCACGAAATAAGCAAGTTTGAAATTTAGTTTATATCCCGAAAAAGCTTACTAAATGTATGAAAACCTATCGGCATATCATCAGTGAGACTGTTTAATGCTATTTAAACATTACAATTCTTTAGCATACTGTGACCGTCTACTGATGTACTATCATTTCTTCTTTTAGACACAAAAACTCATTTTTGATTTTATCATGTTTTTGCCTTTTTCAAATTTTCTAATGTTTTTGGATTTTCTGAAATTTTCTACTCCCCCTAAAATGCAAACACATTAAAGAAATTTGAAAACTACTAGACTCTTGACCCACTTGAAACATAAAACAAACTGTACAAAAACTTGACAACCGATATCGAATCACTTCAAATCGCCATCCACTTGGCATAAACAATCAGAACTCCCCCTTTCACAAAACTATTTTCTCATTATGATTTCAAAACACTTAAGTTTGTTTTAATCAATTTGATTTTTCCGGAAAATAAGTTTTGTTGATTTTACCACTTGTAAAGTTAGTGGTGTGGTTCATCACATTGTCTACTTTTAACCACTTGTAGTAGATCAAGTACAACTTAATGTCCCTGATTTACCACTTGCATGTATGCAACCTCTGTACCTCTTGCAAAATATATTTACAACATACAAACTTATGTAGGAATAAACCTCTACACAAACCATTTTACAAATCAAAATGCCGATTCCTGCTTCACACTTACCAACGTGGAAGCTCCGGCAATTCACACTTATCCTGTAATCATTTAAACAATCTTAACAACTTTCATACAAACTCATAAAATATGAATGATGCCGATTACTGATCCACGATATAAACTTGGGATCTCCGGCAAAGTCCTAAGACTTTAAGGGAAACAGACTTCCATCCAAGTCTTCTCAGACTTGATGGCTTTCAGTTCTTGCGCAGTAGGATTGTAAGTTGCCTTTTTAGTTGCATAAAAATCTTTAACCCCCTTAGCTTTCCCATTCAACATTTTCCCAAAAATTTTCTTAACACTTCCATTGAATGTTTTCTCGACATCAAACTTAGTTTTCTCTGTGTAAAACTGATTCGAGATATCAACCTTACCAACTTTCTGTTTAACTTCTTCAAATTTCAGTGATGGAAACTCATCATCATTCACTGAAATTTTCACTTCAACCTGTGGCTCTTCTGGCTTTGTGGAACCAGATTCATCGCTGACATTCACATCAACTTTCTTAACAACCCATACTTGGTTGTCATTCTCTTTCTTTTTATAAAAATTCTTTTTAGAACACTCACCAACCTCATAAGTTGAGTTTTCAAAAATTTTAAATTTTTCCGTTGGTGGTTCAATATCAACAACTTTTTCTTTCAACTTGTTAGAAACTCCCTGTTTTATCTTGGCATTTTTCTGACAATTCCATGCAATGTGACCAGTTTCATTGCATTTGTAACAGGTACGAGTCTCTCTTTGATAAAACAATTCAGTTCCATTCTTCTTCTTTTCAGCAAGAAACTCTTGATTTGACTGTCTCCAGAATGGTTTCTTCTTTTCCTCTTCTGCACTTCCACCTGACACAAATTCTGTTTTTGTTTTAGAATTTTTCAATTTTTTATGATTTTCTGGTGGAATAAATCCAAGACCTTTCTTTTTGTAGCTACGATTTTGGTTTTGTTTCTTTTGAAAACCAGAACCAGAATTGTAACCCTTTTTTTTTGTTTAGACGTTGTTGAACTCTTGAAGTGTACTTTTTAGGTTTTTCAGTAAGATTTAAATCTTTTATTTCAGAAATATTAATTTCTGTCATTTTGAAAACCTTTTTGATCATGTCAAAACGAACACTTCTTATTGGAAACTCTTTGTCAGAGTATAATTTGTCCGAATCATTTAAAGTGTATGCAAATTCAAATGTTTCATCATCCAAATTTGCTTTTGATAACAAAAATTCTTTACTGTAAGACCGTTTAACCGACGACTTTTGACTGTTGACTGACGAATTTGACCCTCCAGACTCAGACTTTGACTCAGACTCCTCCTCAGTATCCAACACCTGATCGACCACCTTTTTGATTAACTCAGACTCATGATCAGTATCAGACGAGGTAAACGTGACATCAATGTTATCTAGTAAAACATCAGTTGTGTCGGTTTTTAGCTTTATATTGACTGCTTTTTCAAGTTGCTCCTCGTTTGGTTTTCTAGGAGAATACCCTTCCCAAATTGGAGGCGGACACTTGTTATATCTAACAGTCGGTTTCTTACCACTATCTTTCTTTTCCTTCGGCTTCTCATCTTGAAAAGCTTCCATACCTGCAACAGTTGGGTAAATACGATCAATGAGATAATCAGAACTAGAATAACTTTGTAATAAACGTCTAATTCTCTCATTCTCAATCTTCTCTGTCTCCAACTCTTGTTTCCATTTAGCACTTTCTTCGATGTAAAAGTTGATAGCTTTTTGCTTTGTCATCATAACAGCATTCATCATCGTTAATGCTTGTTCTCGTTCTGAGTTTGTCTTTTGAAGACCAGTTACTGTTTTGTTCAAGACATCATAAGATTCTTTTACATAGTTGAGGTTGAACAGTAACTGCTCTTTCTTCTTCTCATATTCAGCAATGATGTCGTCTTTTGTAGCACATTCCTTGCAAGCTTCCAAACACTTCATACAAGACTTTACAACTTCAACAATCTTCTCAATCTCGATTGTCTTTACCACTTCAACCACCTTTTCTTCTTCAACCACCTTCTCTTCTTCCTTCACTCGCTCAGTTTCAATCATCTCCTCAACAACACCTTCAACATTCTCTTTCTGAACAACATCTTCAGATTTCGTTAGTTGTTGTTCTTTAGCAGCTCGTTTCTCCTTCAGTTTCTCCATACGATCTGGAAAATAGAAATGAAAACTTTCAGGAGAAAGATGAGATTTTGCAACATTTATATGTTTCTCTTCCTCATCATCACTGCTACTATCAACTGGTGACTGATCAAACTGTACAGATTTTTCAGAATCAGCATCTGATACACCAGAATCAGACGGTGTTTGATCAAATACAACTTCTTTTTCTGAAGTAACATCATTTTGCACACTCTCATCTGCACTTAGTGAATCTTCATCAGCACTTTCTGAGCTTTCTTCAGATGTAACAGACTGTTCCTTCACACTTTTCACTGTCTCACCAATAGATTTCATCCATGTGGCAAACATGTCTGGTTCTCTAACAATCTTTGCAATGAAAGCTTTGAAATCACCCTTTTCATCAACAAACATATCCCAACTGAAACCTTCAGGTAGCCTCTCATCATCTTGATCGACTATGCATGCTTTGCTATCAGGAGAGATATAATTGTTCCAGTTGAAATCTACCAAACATCCTCTCTTTGAATCCTCAATCTTTCTACCATGAGCCGTTTGTGAGTCTTGTGACTGACCAACTTGCTGATAAATGGCTTTCCGGTAGTAATCGTCTTTTCCGAACGGATTCTGAGCTCCACTAGCTTCCCTGTTCTTGCACTCCCGCTTGAAATGGCCTTTCTCCCTGCAACGAAAACAAGTAACTTTAGATTTATCAAAACCTAAAGTAGATACATGAGCATCAAGAAAGTCATTTCTTCCGGTAATCGTTTTGAACTTTTCAGCACGTCTAAGAACACTAGCTAGACACCATTTGATATCCATCAGTTCCATCTCTTCGGCGTCTATTTGATCGTAATCCTCTTTGGTGAGCATAGAATTTCCGATCCGACCTGCAACTAAACCTTCATAAGATAACAAGACAGAACCAAGTAGAGCCATGTGGTCTTTAGCAGTGTCTTCTGAAAAACTTTGACCTTCTGGAAGATTTAGAGCTATGTTACACTGAATCACATATCCATTTCTTGTCTTTGTGCTCTGAGACTGAAAGCTTTCTGATGAACTCTTTGGATTGACACTCGGATATAATGAGAAACCACTGTTGCTTTTGTTTGAACTTTGATCAACTTTTTCCGTTGAATCTCCAGCACTAAAAGCAGTCTGGATTTTCGGACTTCTCTCAGCTTCTGGAACCGGAACACTCCCTTTATAATACATTTTTACATCCTGTTGACCACTTGAACTGTTCATCTTCGCGATCTTCTGCTGTTCCAAATCTTGACCCTCAATCTTTTTGATAAACTCACCAATTGATAACCCATCATAAACCCCTGTGTTTTTCAGAATCATCAAATAAGTTCCCCACTCTTTTTGCGGTAATGCATCAGCTAATTTGTCTACCCACTCTTCAGACTCCTTTTTTATACTAAGCATTGACATAGATCTCACAAGGTGACAGTATCTTTCAATCAGCTTCTTTGTGTCTTCACCCGGTAGACTGCTGAACAGATCAAACTCTTTCTTTAACAGTGCTTTCTTGCTTTTAATCATTTTCTCGCTACCCTCAAATTTGACTTTAAGTGCATCCCAGATTGACTTTGCAGTTTTGTCATGCTGTAGCAGAATGAAAATGTCTTCTTTGATAGCTTGTTGAAGCAAACTAATCATCATCTTTTCAGATCTATACATATCCCGTTCTTCATTAGTAAATTCAGATATTTTTTTATCAACTTTCATATCAGTCTGTGGCAAAACATATTTCTTCAAAATACACTCCCATGATCTAAGATGGTTTGCCTGAACCCAGTTTTCGAATCTGTCTTTCCACCCGTAGTATTCTTCAATACTCATCAATTTCGGGGGCTTTTGGGTGGTTCCAGTCTCGTTTTCCAAATTCATGTTCTGAGCAATGGTAGATGGACCAGTTGGTGTTGCAAACGCGTTGTAAAACTCGGTATCCATGACTTTCAAACGAATTGGTTCTCCTCGTAACACACCTTTATCACCTTAAAATAAACAAACAATCACTTATCAGTTTAAACACTTTTAAACGAATGAAACAAACTGATACTCAGACTGGTGAATATTTTGTACGGACTGAATTTGAGTGAACTGAGTTTGATGTCAAACTATGCGAACTGTTATGACCCGGATCAACAACAACCGACCAGACTAAACCACACAACCAGAAAAAAAATCGAATTCAAACAAACTGAAACATCTCTTGTGAACTTTGATCAACAAAATTGGGCCGTAAATGATATAGAAACTTGGGCTGATGACTTTATAATGTTGAAAACTTGGGTCTTTGAAATACTTGAGCTGACAACAATTGACTTTACAATATTTGCCGACAATGTTGATCACTATTTAAATCCCATTGGACCTCAAATTCACTAAATCTGATAATAGTTGACACCTTTATAACCCAACTTAATTTGATTTGGCCTTTAATTCCACTAAACCGACAACATAAAATATTATTGGAACTCGTGAAGTCACATGTGATCACAAATGATGCTTATCACTTCATGCAAACTGACACAACCATGAGATTTCTATTCCCAATCAAACGACAACCTTGATTAATAATACACAATACTCGATGCACTTTTAAAAATTCACACTTTGAAGATTTTTTTAACAGAATCTGACTATGAGTGGAGTCAAAATGATCACATAAGCGGAATCAACTTGATGTTCCAATAAGCGGAATCAGATTCTTGGGTGACACAAAAGCGAAATCAGGATTAACTTGTGACAGAAAAGCGAAATCAGAGGTCTATGGATGACAAATAAGCGGAATCAGGTGGTCATAAAAGCGAAATCAGCAAATGTCCATAAAAGCGGAATCAAGTCCGAAGGTAATTGGGTTCATTTTTAATCCGTATTTCAGTCCGAAACTTTCCAGGGTTTGTTAACATCCAATTTTAAACAATCTGTGAAATTTTGATCCGATTTTGACCGTTAAAACTTGTTGAACTGATGAAAGAAGGTGTAGAATATAGAAAAAACAACGAAATTCAGCTGTAATCTGTAGAACTCCTCCTCCTGAGCTCTGATACCACTTGTAGGATCGTGTACCGACCCGAACGAGTCGTTCAGAGGAGTTAAACTCTGTTTCAGAGGCGGAAACTAAGAAACAAAGGTAGAAACAACTTTATCTTCACCTTAAAACACTGATTATACTGAATAAACGTTTTGTACAATCGTTCTTCACACCGGCAGAGCTTCGGCGTGGAATACAAGAGAGTTCTTACTGATTTCGCTCATGAGTACACTATATATAGGAGCTGTGATTTCGCTTATGTGAACATGACCACAAAAGCGAAATCACTACAAGACCAAATAAGCGAAATCTCTTTTGACCTTATGAGCGAAATCATGTTTCTAATAACATACACTCTATTTTGTCCTCTAGTGAACTCAATTTCACGTGATTTACATTCTGTTTCATGAGAATTCTAAAATTGATTCAAAATGATGCAAACATTAGATCACTTGGATGATGTCATCATCAAGAATGATGACATCATTCTTGTTTTGAACCGCAACGAACCCGAAGACTCGATGTAAGACGAAGACGACAGATGTGTGCACCAACAGGCTCCTATGTTCTGCATAGGTGTGTCTTCATGTATCGGGTAACGTTGCACATAGTCCCTAACGTCATCCCACCAGGGATCGTAATTTGGGTCTAGGGGGTTTGGTGCTGGTACCCTAGGGATTTCCTCTGGATTAAAGTCATGCATCTCTACTTGGTTTTCAGGGTTTTCTATCTCCATGGGTTGGTCAGGGATTGGTAGTTGTGGTTGGGGTGCTATTATTTGCTCCAGATTTGGGTCGACTGCAGTGGTTGCTAGTATGTGGATGTTAGCTATACCCCCTATTGATCATATCCTGGGCATATGCATCTGTCTCTCTCTTGGCTGCTGCTAGTGCTCTCTGGTCTGGTAACTTTTTTCATACGCTTCCTACGCTCGTGTGCCCCTCGACTGAACCATCCCCTATTTTTTCTGAGGAAATGGCTCCTCTGACCGAGTCTTAAACACAAAGATTCCTTCTTCCGTATCAGCAGAGTACCCTGAGAGGGCAGGCTGAGAAGAGGAGGTGCCTTCGCTTCTAGGCGAACCAGACAATTGACGGTACACGTCAAATGGTCCTTGGTCGCTCATACTGTAAACTAACAGATAGTCAAATAACACATAACAAATAAATACAGTTATGCACGTATTTCCGTAATTTATTTCCTAATACTTTAAATTTTGATGTCAGCAGAACACCTCTGTGGCTGAATCACTGGCTTAGCTTTGATACCACCCCCTGTTGCAACCCCCGCCCCCAGCTTCCCTAGGAACGGGCGGCCACGAGCTAGATTCGGTGGTATCGTGTGTTGTCTAATTTGGCAGTGGAATTTTTCATCAGGACCGTAGTTAGGAAATATTGATCAGTGTAAAATACTACATTTTCAATACATTAAACAAATGGGTTAAAACCCAAGTTCATAGTACACACGTTTTCATAGGAATAAATCCTATTTTATTAATAAAAACATCTATTTTATTTTTAGGTAACTTTATTACCACTTTTCCAAGCCTTCAGTGCTGTCCAGCTGGCTTCTATTTTGGCTTTCACATTTTGTTACCTGAAACGCGTTTTTAAAAACATTTTTCAGTGGGAAATACTGGTGAGTGAATCCCAGTTTAATCAAGTTTAAATAAAAAGTCACAGTGTACAGTATTGAGGGCGATCCCGCAATTATATTTCTTTACAAGACATCACAATTAACATCCATGGTACTGTCGAACCCGACTTGTGGACATGTTACTCCTTGACCACGTGGTAACAAATTTTGTATACAAAACCCCAACATACTCATCATAATTGTATTCTTACAAATACTCAATAACTGTTATTCGCATGGAAAAGTATTTACGGTTTTGTAAAAACATTTAACAAAAGATTTACAAAAAGTGGGTCAACTCACATTGCTGTCTTAGATTTTCCGTAAGGGTTTCCCAGTGATAATCTATAATTTACACAAATGTACACGCGTTAGTATTAATAACCCATTTTAACATTAGTAATACCCTCCCCGAGATGGCATTCCAATGACTACGTCGGGCAGAACCACGACAGCCATTACGGAACCCTAGATTAATCGGGCAGCGTATCTAATACGTATCCAGGGGTTATAATACTTACAACGGAGCAGAACTTCGCTAATTAGGGGGTATAATACCCGAGTATTATTCCTTCTATCAGAATTTGAGATTGAGAAATGAATTTTGAATGATTTCTGGTTGAACCCGATGGCTCCTTTATATAGTTGCTGATACCAATCTGTCACACCCCCAAAATCCACATGCGGAGTATCACCGCTTAGAGGCGTGACTGACCAGGATCAAGCCACCAATCATATTGAACAAGCATGTAAGTAAACACAATTCAACCAACCAATATGAAAGGTGTTAAAAAACCAAAGCATAGTTAAGTGTTAGCGGAAGCATAACTTATAAAACCCATAGCAAGTAATTAATATGAAATAAAGTAATGTTTAAAGCATGGCACACATTGCCATGTCCCACAACGACCGTTCCTCCCTGTGCAAGCTCCATGGGTACCTAATGACCTGCAAGGCATGTAGCAACGAATCAACAACAAAGTTGAGCGAGTTCACAGTTGGTTGTTTGGTTAAAGTATTCATTTCATAATTCGTATATATTCGTTTTGTAAACCATGTATCGCGTTAATCCTTGCTGCCAGTCCAGGCATGCGTGCGATGATTAGTGGGGGCTTCCCATGTGTTACAAGACCACGCGTATTGACTGCTACGAAAATATAAGATGTGCCCTAAGTCAATGTCTATCAGCATTGACCCTTTGCCCATAGTCCATTAGTACACGCCCGTCCGACTGGCACGGTGTGAGGTTTGTTAAACCTAATAGCGCTATTAACTAATGACCCGCTCGCCCTAGGCCTCGGCGATTAAGTCGATAATTGAGGGACTTCCTTTGATAGAGGTGATGGTCTTAAGATCGTGTACGTAGGCTTTACGTACGTGCCCTTCATTCCGAGGACAGTAGTAAGTATACTGTACGTAGGTTTTAAGTACGTGCCCTTCAACCGAGGACAGTAGTAATTTGTTTAATAGTAATAGTTGTACGAGTAGTTATTCCATCCCATTCCCAACCCCTGGGAATCCCATGCCTTGGCTAGTGTGAACTCACCTTGGTTTGCTCGGTATGCTAAGTTAAGTGCTCACAAGAAATCAATCACGTTCTATAGTACGCATGTATTTATAATCAGTTAAACTCGTAAAGTTTCACATGCAAATCGAAATCACAAAGTGTACGGAATAATTAACATCTAATAACACATAGACAGTTATTCAAGTTCACCAACTCATGCTTCACGAAATTCGGTTCTCAATCCAATCTAACCTGAATTATCAATTTACATACATGATAGGCTTAACTGAGTTAACGGAGTTAACATGCTTGACCGAGTTAACCCACTCAACATACATAACCTAATTTGCATGCATAACATAGTCAACATAACTTGGATAACATACTTAACGTGGTTAACACTTAACACAGTTAACATACTTAACTACGTTAATAACTTAACAGAGTTTATCAACTAACAGTGTTAACAAAGTTAACAGGCCCAACTTAATTGGGTTTACATGTGACGAAAATATCTTTGTGAATAAAACACTTGGGCCGAAAACAACTTGGGCAGTAAACAACTTGGCCGAAATCCCTTATGGACGAAAACACTTGGGTCACGAAATCCCAATGTGTTTTCGTTGGGTCATCTATCAATAACAGTACATTCAACAACACTAACTTAATCACTCAATCTTATGAACAATAAGAATCATCGTTCTAATCATCATGTGCATGATCATCCATAAATTATTAAACCATACCAATTTACATATTAGTACAACTAGTCAGCATAAACATCATGACATTAATAAATATACACTATCCCTTTGACTATCACTGACACATTATTAGGATGTCACTTTGTTGACTAGGTCATGACTTCAACACACCACATGGGCCACCACAAATAATCAAGGTTATCAAACTTGTCAAATCATATCAGCACAATCGAGCAGTTAATTTCTTTGGACATCTATGGACTCTACTACTAGGTTAAATCATGGACAACATTTAACATTTATTCAGATCAATCAAATCATGCAACATAGTCAAAAGTTTCGGCAATCATTCATTATCAACATATATACATACGGCACCTCACATCGGTCCAATAGAAAGCCTTCAAAAACAATTTCCATTCTTTCAATATTAAAGGATTCACATGCTTCCTGACAATACACATGTAACTTGAAACATATGGCAGACAACATGAAGTGCTCATTATTAAATCACCTTGGATCTCAACAGTTTATCTAGTATTATGAATATCCGTTATGCTTCGATTATGAGCAAAATAGTCAAACACATCAGATCTATTCATTATTACCTACACAATATGAGCACATAACAAGCACACGGCATCGTCATACGTCCACATATACATAACTCGTTACATCAGATTGCACGTACACAAGGTCAAGAAATAAGAATCATTATACCGAAAATCAGTCACATATATACAAGAATTAACACACGAATCTACTAACCCCAATTACACTGAGATGATGTCCTCGAAGAGATCCCGAGAGGTGTTGCCGTCGCACACTTGGTAGGGGGAAAAATAGGGTTTGTTCCAAATGAAATCCCATCTACGTACATGCTAATATGTGAACAAAGTTTGGGCCGGTTGCAATACAACAGTCTTGGGCTGGTCGTAATCGCTCAACACAACAGCGAGTTGGGTCAGATATTATCACAATACGGACATGTGTTACAAGCGGTTTTCAGGTATACGGTCCGGTCCTGATTCGCTAACGAAGCCCACTAACTAAAGCTCACTTCTTAATTCCGTTTTATTAAACCCTTACACATATATAATCTACATATCACGAATAACACGTATATTGCATCTCAAATAATATAAAACACACTTTGCAAATTAAGAACGATTTAACATATTACAACGTGTACAATTGTGAACGAACAAGTCATGTAAACAAACAACCTAAACGATTAACGTGTAATAAATGCGAAAATGGAAATCATGGAAACTCGAGTTGTCACACACCGCCACAGAAATCATGTTTGAGAAGTTCTTCAACCGTTTAAGCAATGAGGAACGTTCAAGGCTTCAACCCCCAGGAACCTCCATAAAACGTATTACCAATATACCCCTTAAACCTTTAGGGTAACTGACCCTTAATGTCCGTTTCAGCGAAGGTCAGAAGGAGAGAGTCCAACCTCTCACTTTTGTGGTCATCAATATACCTTCAAACTATGACGTAATCATAGGAAGACCGGGGCAGTGTGCATTCTACATGGCTGTTTATGTTGGTCATGGAACAGTCAAGTTCCCTATCGAGACAGGGATTGCAACCCTTCAACCTACTCAGTGGCCTATATGGTTGAAGGTGAAAGTTCCAAAAATGAAGAAGACAAGCAAAGGCTAATCATAAACCCTAAGTATCCTGAACAGAGGATAAGGGTTAATCCAAGCCTTTCACTATAAACTCTCTCATATCTTGAAAAGCTGTTGGTACATTACAGTGATGTCTTTGCTTGGTGCCCGGAAGATATGACGGGCATCCCTTGAAGCATTGCTGAACATGAGCTGAAAATACCACCCGATGTCAAGCCTGTTGTCCAAAAGAAGAGAAGTTTAGCACCTGAAAGAAGCTTGGCTGCATGCCAAGAGGTTGAAAAGCTTGTATCAGTTGGGATTCTCCGAGAAGTTAAGTATCAATCCTGGGTTGCAAACCCAGTCATGGTTCGGAAGCCGGATAACTCTTGGAGAATGTGCATAGACTTCAAGGATTTGAACAAGGCTTGTCCCAAAGATTGTTACCCATTCCCAGAAATCGATCTCAAGGTTGACTCCCTCACTGGTTACCCTTTCAAGTGTTTTCTCGATGCTTACAAGGGTTACCATCAAGTTCTCATGAAGGAAGAGGATGAAGAGAAAACCGCCTTTCAAACGGACAAAGGAATCTTTTGCTACCAAAAGATGCCTTTTGGCCTAAAAAATGCGGGAGCAACCTACCAACGCATAGTTGACAAGGCTTTTGCCAGCCAAATTGGTAGAAACATGGAAGCATATGTCGACGATTTGGTAATCAAAAGCAAAACAGAATACTAAATGCTCGATGACATCCAAGAGACCTTGAAGAACCTAAGGAAGGTTAACATGAAACTCAACCCCAAGAAATGTTCATTTGGGTTTGAGGAAGGAAAGTTCCTGGGGCATATTGTGGGAAAGCAAAGTATAAAGGCTAATCCAAACAAAGTCAAGGCTGTTCTCGAAACCAAACCACCACGAAGCAAGAAGGAAGTTGAAAGTCTGAACGAGAAGCTTGCAGCCTTAAAGCGTTTCACCTCAAAATTGGCTGAAAGATCGCTGCCTTTTTTCAAAACACTGAAGGGATGCTCTAACAAGAAGGAGTTCAAATGGACTGAAGAAGCAGAGGAAGCCTTCAACCAGATGAAGCAACACCTAGCTTCTCTCCCAGACATTGCAGCCCCAGAAACGGGAGAACTGATCTCTGTATACCTTTCGGTTGCTGAAGAAGCAATAAGTGCGGTCCTCACCATTGAACGAGACAAAGTTCAGGTACCCGTCTATTTCTTCAGTAAAACGCTAAAACTAACAGAGATGAAGTATCCTCCCTTGGAGAAACTTTCTCTAGCCCTAGTCCAAACGGCTAGAAAGCTTCGAAGGTATTTCCAAGCACACCCTATACAAGTGGTCACTGACCAACCCATTAAGAGTGTGCTTGAAAAACCAGAAAATTCAGGACAATTAGCCAAATGGGTAGTAGAACTAGGTGAACACAACATCACCTATGTTCCAAGAAAGGCCATCAAAGCCCAAGTCTTGGCTGATTTCATTGTAGAAGTTCCAAAGCAAGCAATCACTGAAGTAAACACAGCTGCCACTGAACTCTCTGACCTTGAAGCCTGGAAGCTTTTTACCGATGGGGCTTCAAACGTTGAAGGGTCAGGGGCTGGGCTCATTCTGATCAACCCAGAAGGGTTAGAATTCACGTATGCTCTTCGCTTTGATTTTCAGACCACCAACAACGAGGCTGAATATGAAGCGTTGATAGCCGGCTTGAGATTGGCTAAGGAAATGAAGGGTCAAAAGCTTGAAGTGTTCACAGACTCGTTGCTGGTATCAAGCCAAGTGAATGACAATTACATTGCAAAGGAGCCCAATATGAAGAGATACAAAGAAAAATCCAAAGAGTTGATGAACACCTTCAAAACATGTAACATCAAGCAAATTCCCAGGTCTCAAAATAAGAAAGCTGATGCCTTGAGTAAGCTCGCTTCCCTCACTTTTGCCCACCTCACTAAAAAGGTGTTGGTAGAAGTATTGAAAACCCCATCAATTGAAGAGTTGGAAGTTCAAGACGTAATCACCGAAGAAGGTCCCAATTGGATGACTCCAATCAAGAAATTCCTTAAAAATGGTGAATTACCTGCTGATCATACAGAGGCTGAAAGGGTTAAAATCAAGTCTAGATAGTACGTGTTGCAAGGTGAAATCCTCTACAAGAAGGGTTACCTTGCACCCTTGCTGAGATGTGTTGGTCCCGAACAAAGCCAGCATTTGGTCAAAGAGGTTCATGAAGGTATATGCGGAGCTCATTTTGGAGCCAGATCGGTGGTTGCTAAACTAATGAACCTTGGGTATTTTTGGCCCTCCATGCACCGAGACACCACTGTGCAACTAAGGAGGTGTGATTCCTGCCAAATTCATACACCAGTCCCGAAAAGTCCCAAGCATGATCTTGTCCCGATAACCTCAGCATGGCCATTTTATAAATGGGGGATTGACATCGTTGGCCCATTCCCACCAGCCAAAGGTGGAGTGAAGTTCTTGTTGGTAGCCATAGACTACTTCACCAAGTGGTCTGAGGTTAAACCACTTGCAAAAATCACGGGCAAACAAGTCATTGATTTCGTTTGGGAAAACATCATTTGTCGTTATGGATTGCCGGGAGTGCTTGTCACCGATAATGGAAAGCAATTTGCCGAGAAGCCTTTCAGCGTTTGGTGCAAAGAATACAGAATAACTCAGGTTTTCAGCTCGGTGGCATATCCACAATCAAGCGGTCAAGTAGAAAGGATGAACAGAAGCATAGTTGAAGGGATCAAAGCCAGATTGGGCAGGTATGAAAGCAATTGGCTTGAAGAATTGCCAAGTGTTCTATGGGTCATAAGAACAACCGAAAAAACAAGCCATAAAAGAACACCTTATAGCCTGGTATTTGGATCTGAAGCCGTGATTCCAGCTGAAGTAGGAGTTGTAACACAATGAACGGTCAACATGGATCCCGAAGCAAACCAAAAAGAGACCATGTTGAACTTACAAATCCTAGAGGAAGCACGAGACCAAGCTGCAATTCAAGAGGCCAAGTACAAACAACGGATGGAAGCTTACTACAACAAAAGAGTCAAGAATGAACGTTTCAAGCCAGGAGACCTGGTGCTTAGAAACAATGAGGCTAGTAAAAAAGAGAACCAATGAAAGCTCGGCCCAAAATGGGAAGGCCTATATACCATCCTTGAGGCACATAAGGGTGGATCCTACAAGCTAGCCGACTCAGAAGGTAAAAAGCTTCCAAGACATTGGAATGGAAAGACCCTCAAGAGGTTCCATGTCTAATCAAGAAAGATTGGTTTGTATTTCAAGAGTTGTACTATGATCACCTTTTGTAACACAATATCTCTTGAATGAATGAAGATGTTTTATCAAATTTGTCTTTCTATCCTAAAAATCAGGTTGAGAACCTAGCAATAAACTCCATGGCAAGGGCCATGTAAGGGGATGAGCTCCCAGGCCATATCGCTCAATAGGTTCAAGGGTTGAATGGACCTATATAAGGGGTGAGTTCCTAAGTCAATACAACTCCATGAGACTTACAATTAAAAACAAAGTTGTCTCATAGACGGGTCCGAACAGCCTACACCAAATGTTCCTTAAGCCTTAGAAAAATTATCAAAAAACAGGCTTACGAAATAAAATCAAACTAAGGAAAGTAATGAATAGGATAGGTGCTATGTCTTCTTGTTAAAAATACCAAGGCTAAGTGACTGCAGCACTGAACCCTTTAAGGTATGAAAAACAAAAAGACAACACAAACCCCACATAGACAATACAATAAAGATAAGAATAATCCAAGTAATAATGCAACAACACAAGTAAAAAAGTTGCACCCAACACAAAACTCAAAAATACAAACCAAGTCACAAAACTAAAGTAATCGGAAGCCTCGAAGGCTTCAAGCTACATACACGCAAAACAGCCAGGAGCCTTGAAGGCTTGAAGCCAACCAAGCTGCCTTATGAAACAGGCACAAACACAAAAATATAACACAAGGAAAGTAGTGGAAGCTTAATAGCATAATAAAGAAAGCCTTAACAAACTTCAAAGCATCCAAACAAGTTAAAGCAAGCCTTAGTAAGCTTGCAAACCTGGGAAATTGTTCAAATAGCCCTCAAGGCCTAACCACAACCACATAACAAGAACCTTAAGGGTTCCTGCAAAACCTAACATTGTTTAAGTTAACATACAAACCACACATTGTTTTCAAGGGTGCTAAGAAAGCTACGAATGTCCATCAAGCATCAGCAGGAGGCTTGGAAGCCCCGGAACCATCACTTTTAACCTTCTTTGCTTTCTTTGACTTCTTAGCCTTCGAGCCACCATCACCATCGACTGCTGAACCCTCCAAGTTTGCATCTTTGGCAGCATCAAGCTTTCCCGAGAAGGTATCCTCGCTATCTCCTGAATAGGAACGCTTTCTTGAAAGAGAACCAAGCACTTCGGCACATACCTTCTCATTAAGACCATTTGGTTTTATTTCCTGCAAGACGAAAAGGGGCTTCCCAAAACAAGCTGCAACCTGGCTTACATACGGATAGGTCAGCCTCTCCATCTGCTCAACGGAACTCTTGAAGACCTCAGAAGCTTCAGGACGGTACAAAGGAGATTTTTCCAAAGGATGACCATATTCATGAAGCTTGTAACCTGCAATGAGACCTTGATATTTCCCCAAGTTGAGCAGTTTAGTATAAACTTCACCAAGAGCAGAATTGAACTCCTTAGAGTGAAGAAGATAGGTAACAACTTGGTGAAAACCTTGCTCAATAAGCCACTGGTGATCCAAAGCCTTCAAACCATCTTTTTCTTCGTCAAAGACCTTCTATTGAACAGTCAAGGCCTCCCTATCAGCTTTTAGCTTCAACTGGTCAGCTTCGAAGCTTTTCTTGAGATCATTTATCTCAATTTCGCGCCTTCTCGTCAATTCACCCACCTTCTTGACCCAAGCCAGCTCCTTCTCAGAAAAACTATCAATTTCTTTCTTCATAGCAGCCATAGAGGCTTTCATCTTCTCCTACTTCTTGGAGGCTTCCTCATACTCCCGCATACCTTTTGCAAAACGGGTAACACCTTCGGCCAACAAGGCTGAAAGGTTGCAGGAACTCAGCATCAATCTAGAAATAAGATGATCAACCTCCATCTCAGAACTAGCACTTCGAACACCAGGAGGAGCAAAGTGGGCCAACACTTCAGCACAAACAGCTGGATCTTTGAAGCTATCTCCAACCTTCACCCCCCAATTGGGAACATACACCTCTGCAGCCTCTGAACCTTCGAGGCTCTCAACACTTTTGACAGATGAACCCTGGATAGTGGGAGTGCTACCTTTCTTAATCAACTTCTTCTTCTTACCGGAAACAACCAACTCTTTCTCCTTACCCTTTGACATATCAACCTCAATAGCTTGCTCTGCTGACACTTCAACATCGTCACTAACATCAATGGCCTCCGAGCCAGATGGTTGATCAGCACCTTTCAAATAACATTTTGAGCGACGAATGGAAACCTTGGAACCCGTAGCTTTGGTAAAACCTTTGACATTTGGGACACTCACATAGCCGAACCCTCGAACCTATGATCGGATCCCCTGACGACCGTATCCTCACCCGGAATAGCAGCAGCATCATCAAAGGCAACGTCAGAAGTATCATCACTCTTGATAAAATCAAGTGCAGACATGACTGCAAAACAAGCATAAAATGTGTAAGCAAGCAAGAAACAGGAACATAACAGCACAACAAGAATAAATGCATACCCTTCCATCTCTCAAAAGCACCGGGTCCCGATCGCTTTTTTCCCACAACTTACTGAGACCCAATAACACCAACAAATTCTCAGGAAAGGGACGAAGCCTTGAAGGGCACTCCCTAAGAGTTTCTAAAAAATGAGCATTTATATCAAAGGCAGAAGGTTCAGGTTCATTCAAAACGGCATCCGGGTGCCTCCAAACAAGTTTAAAAGGAACAATTTCCTCGGACACCCAGAAAAACCAGTCCTTCCAGACACTAAGGGTAGAAACCATAGATGAAATCAAGCAAGTGTCAATTTGAGACGTCTCGAAGGTAAACCAGTCACCATTCTTAGCCAGTCGGAAAAACGACGGAACGATAAAAGAGTTGGGTTATACCCAGAAGCCCGACACAGAACTTCAAAGTGTAAAACCCTAGCCATGCCATGAGGGCGAATCTGACCGAAAGATATGCGATAATACTCCAGGATATTCAAAACAAAGTTCGAGAATGGGTGATGAAGGTTAGAAAACTCGAAATGGCGACAGTATAGAGCAATGGAACAGGGGGACATCTATCGATTGAAACATCACAAACTGGTGCAACCAGTTTAAACTTTGTCCCTATCCCCCATTCCATACAAAACAAATCAACCTCCTCTTGAGTCATTCGAGAAAACGATTTCGCTAAATCCTTACAAGCACCCATGATAATAGAAAATAAGAAGAAAGTAAGCAATCGGAACTAACCTGATTTGAAAAAGGGGAAAACTTGAGAGAAAGAGAGCAAATGATGTTCTTCTATAAAAGTAAATGTAAATTAATGAATAGAAAATAATATAATTAAACAGAGGAATAAAAACCACCGCCTGACACAAAAGAAAAACTGCCACAAGTCATGTCAACTGTCTTGTCAAATTCAAAAATCAAAAAGCTCAACCGTTTTCAACCCTTCAAGCCTTGAAGCCTTTAAGCAATACAAATACATGTTTAAAAGTCAGAAGTCTTTGAGCTCATTTCCCAAAACCTCTGACTTGGGGGGCTGATGACGGGGGTAGCCCAAGACCAAATAAAGTGACTTAAATACATGAATGCTCAAAAGGATAAAAGGTTCAAAGGTTGAAAATCCGAGAACCAAGAAAAAGCAACACGTGAACAGTAAATGGTCACATCTCTGATTGCTTCACCAACTCCCCCAGCCATAAAAGTGAGGCGAATGCATAGAGTACAGTATTTTACCCGCAGGTCAAAAGGCTTCAACCCCAAAAAGGGTAAGTCCCCCACTGCAAGCATATTCACTAGTCAACAGCTTCCTCTTTAAGCGATTACCTTTCCTATGAATGTGAAACTTCATTTAGTAGGGAGGACGCTCTCGATCAGCTCTGATTCCAGGCGAATCTCTGGTCATTGTTCTGGAGTACTTGTTCTATGCAAGTCACTCTCCATCACATTCAACACACACATTCTTATAATACACACGTATATAAAATCAATTTACGTTCGTAAAGACTCGCATGAAATCTAATGTCACATGTTGCTTGGCAGTTATCATCGTGTAACATGTAACAGTTAATCAAATCAATTTCATGTAACTCATGTTTCACATACAAGTCCTTCACAGTTTATTCTATCATGATTATTCTCTTACATACTTGACAAGATTAACAAGCTTAACAAGGTTAATAATAAACTAACAGTGTTAAATCAACTAACAGAGTTGCATATTTAACGGAGTTACTTATTTAACAAGGTTACATGCATATCTTAACAGGGTTAGCAACTAACAGCGTTAAAACTAACAGGGTTACTGTCTAGAATGCTGAACTAAGACACATGTGGCGAAAACACCTTATGGGCGAAATCACCTATTGGCGAAATCACCCAGATGACGAAATCAGAAAGTGATTTCGTTGAGTATGTGTTTTCGTTGGGACGGAGGTAACATCATCATCAACAGTTAAGTAATCATTTGTTCCATCAAATCTAATCATGACACCGGATACATTCGTGAAACCACATATTGCTAAATCCCTACACAAACATAATTACCAATCCATCCTCATTCAACCATCACAAACTACGAAGGGACAAAACAGTCTCATAATTTTACATCATCATCATTGCACATGCATGAACATTTGTTATCATCTCAATCGATCAACTCCATTTAATTAAATGCATCACATGTTTACTGCCAATTGCATGAACTCCTCAAGACAATGGCTGACAAATTATTAAATGATCCTTATCCAATTGACTTGACTTTCAACATCTCACATGCACACATCATTACATAATATCACTATCCAACATGCTTTACTCAATCATTAGTGACATTAGAATCACATCTAAGCACTTGTAACAGAATCCACATTCAACTCATCATTTATGCAATAATATATGTATCATCCAGTCACGCATGAGCAGTCGTATAACATTCAGATTTAGACCAATTGATTTACGATAGCAATAACAAGCCCTACCCATTACCCCAATGGACAAACAATCTGATATAACAATCTCATCATTTAATCAAATATAAACACACAGACATGTGGTGATTATTCTAAAGAGTCACGCAGGAATCAATCAACAGTGAATACTAACCAAGATGAAAGGGTCACTAGATTGATCTGAAAAAAAAGATTGAAAACTGGTAGTTGCCGTCGCACAAGAACAAGGACTCTAGGGTTTGTCGAATAATCTTTCACGCTCAAAATCAAAACATATAATATCTCAATACTGGGCCAAGGCCCATCTCTGTTTTCACTAGCCCACTCCTGACGAAAACACTTTGGTGTTTTTGTCCAGGAGTGATTTCGTGAGAAGGGTTTTCGGCCAGATGAAGGTGATTTCAAGTGGAGTGTTCGGCATAGAATTCATGTTTTATTGATTAACATACAACCCTATATTAGCAACATGCAAACATATCAACAATACACTTACAACACACACCAAGGATATAACATATAAATCAAAGTACAATTTAACGTATTACAATGTGTGCAGTTGTGAAACAATCAAGTCTTGTAAATAAACAATCTAAACAATTAACGTGCAATCATTACGAAAATAGAATCTTGGAAACTCGAGTTGTCACATTATCCCCAACTTGAAAGAAATTTCGTCCCGAAATTTAGCACGTGGTTACTGAGGAAGCTAGTTGTGTTGTATAGTTTACTGGTTTTCCTGGGATGTCACACCACCCCCCCGTTGATTTGGAATTTCGTCCCGAAATTCTGTAGTAGTCAGTAGTGGTTGTACTGTTCCCGAATAACTGGGGATACGTGGGTTTCATTTGATCTTCTCGTTCCCAGGTGAACTCTGGGCCACGACGGGAGTTCCAACGAACTCGAACAAGAGGTATTCTAGTGTGCTTGAGGACCTTAACATCCCGGTCCGTGATTTCAACTAGTTCCTCGATGAATCGCAACTGCTCGTCGATAGTGAGCTCCTTCAAAGGAACTATGAGGGTCTCATCTGACAGACACTTCTTCAGATTCGACACGTGGAAAACGTTGTGAACTGCACTGAGTTCAGCTGGTAGGTTTAGTCTGTAGGCCACCCTGCCTATCTTCTCAATAATCTCGAACGGTCCGACATATCGCGGATTAAGTTTGCCTCATTTTCCAAAACGAACAACACCCTTCCAGGGTGAGACTTTGAGTAGTACCCGCTCCCCAACCTGGAGCTCGAGTGGTTTCCTGCCCTTGTCAGCGTAGCTTTTCTGATGGTCACGAGCTGTAGCCATTCGTTGTCGTATTTGAGCAATTTGTTCTGTTGTGTCTACTACAAGTTCTGGATCCGTGATCTGACTATCACCCACCTCTGCCCAACAAAGAGGTGATCAGCATTTACGCCCGTACAATGCCTCGAATGGAGCAACTTTAATGCTGGTGTGGTAACTATTATTGTACGAAAATTCCACAAGTGGCAGATGCTTTTCCCAGCCATTGCCAAAGTCAATCACACATGCCCTAAGCATGTCTTCAAAGATCTGGATGGTGCGTTCAGACTGCCCATCCGTTTGCGGGTGATAAGCGGTGCTCATATCTAGACGTGAGCCAAAGGATTTGTGCATTGCCTGCCACAGTTCTGATGTAAATCGTGCATCACGATCAGAGATAATAGAGGTGGGCACCCCGTGCCTCGAGACAACTTCCTTAACATATACGTCTGCTAGAGTAGAGAACTTGTCTGTTTCCTTGATAGCCAAGAAGTGTGCAGATTTTGTGAGTCGGTCCACGATCACCCAAATAGTATCGTTACCACGTTGAGATCTAGGCAGGCCAGTAACGAAATCCATGGAAATTTGCTCCCATTTCCATTGTGGTATCTCTGGTTGTTGGAGTAGTCCCGATGGTTTCTGATATTCCGATTTGACTCTCGCACAAGTCAAACACTTGCTAACGTAAGTTGCTATGTGAGCTTTCATGCTGGGCCACCAATATGTCGTTTTCAAGTCATGGTACATCTTATCCGAACCAGGATGTACTGAGTAGCGAGACTTATGAGCTTCATCCGTTACAAGCTCGCGTAAGTTACCATAGAGTGGGACCCAGATGCGTCCTGTTACATAGTAGGCATCGTCTGCCTTTTGTTCTAGCCGTTGCCTTGAGTCGCGTAGAGCTTCAGCCCTGACGTTTTCTGGTTTCAATGCTTCTACCTGAGCATCTCGTATCTGTGCAGGAAGACTAGACTGAATAGTGAGTTGCAACGCTCGTACACGCCTAGGTGTAGTATCCTTTCGACTGAGGGCATCGGCCACCACATTGGCTTTACCCGGATGGTACTTGATGGCACATTCGTAATCGTTCAGTAACTCGACCCATCGACGTTGTCGCATGTTCAACTCTTTCTGCTTGAAGATATGCTCGAGACTCCTGTGATCGGTGTAGATGGTGCACTTGGTGCCATACAGGTAATGTCGCCATATCTTGAGCGCAAAAAAAACAACTCCCAACTCTAAATCATGTGTAGTGTAATTCCGTTCGTGAATCTTAAGTTGGCGCGAAGCATAAGCAATGACTTTATCCCGTTGCATCAACACACATCCAAGACCTTGGATGGATGCGTCGCAGTAGACTACAAAATCGTCCGTGCCTTTAGGCAATGAGAGGATAGGTGCGCTACAAAGTCTATCCTTTAAGTGCTGAAATGTTGTCTCCTGTGTATTACCTTAACGGTAAACAACACCTTTCTGTGTCAGTAGTGTAAGCGGCTGTGCAATCTTTGAGAAGTCTTTGATGAACCGTCGGTAATAACCCACCAAACCCAAGAATTGGCGTATTTCGGTTGGTGTGCGAGGTTCAGGCCAGTTCTTGATCGAATCTACCTTGGATGGATCAACATGAATCCCATCCTTGTTTACCACGTGGCCTAGAAAGTGGACTTCGCGAAGCCAGAAGTCGCATTTTGAAAACTTGGCGTACAGCTGTTTTGCTCGAAGGAGTTCCAAAATGAGTCATAAATGCTGCTCGTGTTCCTCATGACTCTTCGAATAGATCAGGATGTCATCAATGAAAACAATAACAAACTTGTCATGATAAGGTTTGCACACCCTGTTCATAAGATCCATGAAACCCGCAGGTGCGTTCGTTAACTCGAATGGCATGACCAACAACTCGTAATGGCCGTAGCGAGTTCTGAATGCTGTTTTGGAGACGTCCTCATCCCGGACTCTCAATTGATGATAGCCTGACTTCAGGTTAATCTTCGAGTAATAGCCCGGCCCTTGCAACTGGTCGAATAAGTCTTCGATGCGTGGAAGAGGATAGCGATTCTTCATGGTCACCTTGTTCAGTTCGCGGTAATCTATGCACATGCGGAAGGTACCGTCTTTCTTCTTCACAAATAATACTGGAGCTCCCCAGGGCGAAGAGCTAGGATGTATGAAACCCTTTTCCTAGAGTTCTTGTAATTGCTTAGATAGTTCTTCCAGTTCAGTTGGAGCTAAGCGATAAGGTGCAATAGCTATGGGTGCTGCTCCTGGAGCTAGCTCGATCTGAAATTCGACCTGGTGATGAGGCGGTAACCCAGGTAACTCTTCAGGAAACACTTGAGGAAAGTCGCGTACAACCGGAATATCCTCTATTCTCTTCTCTTTCAATGATGCGTCAGTAACAAGTGCTAACATAGCAGTGTGGCCCTTTTGCAAACACTTCTGGGCCTTAAGGAAGGAGATGATGCCACTCACGACACCACTCTTGTCGCCTTGAACTTCGAGAGGTTCTTTTCCAGGACGGGGAAGGCGAATGATCTTCTCTTTGCATAGGATCTCTGCTTGCTGTTGGGATAACCAATCCATCCCAATGACGATGTCGAAACTACCCAAGACTATAGGAATGAGGTTGATGGAGAATGTCTGACCAGCTAAGACGAGGTTACAACCCTTGACTACCAGAAGATTGCTGACCAGGGCTCTGATAGTCATCAATCTTTCGCTGCCGTGCCTGGGACTGAACTGAAGTTGAACCCTTGCTGGAGGTTCCATCCCATTTTCGTTTGTTGTCACTAGGAGTAGCAGTAGTGATAGCAGTAGTAGTAGCACTAATACGTTTAGGCAGCTTGTTCTGTTCCACTGCCAGGTCTGTGAGACGACGAGCAAGACGAGTAACATCTTGAATAGTAGCAAGGTTAACAGAAGTCACATGACTTTGAATCTCTGGTACTAAGCATTTGAGGTACAGCTCAATGCGCTTGATGGGAGGATCCACCATAGTTGGACACAACACTGCCAGTTTGTTGGATCGTTTCGTGTACGCTTCTATCTCTGACCCCGTCATCTTCAGGTTAAAGAACTCCACTTCCAGCTTGTGGATGTCATCACGACTACCGTATTCACGTTTGATCAGTTCCTTAAAATCATTCCATGGGGTGGCATTAGCAGCCGCCAGCCACAGCATCTGAACTTGCGTGTTCCACCAAGTTAGCGCAGTACCTTCGAGATTACCCGTGGCGTACTTCACCCTACGAGCCTCAGGGCATTCACAAATCTCAAAAATGGACTCGAGCTTTTCAAACCAATGGAGGAGTCCAACTGCTCCTTCCATGCCACTAAAAGTAGTAGGACGATAATCCATGAAAGTTTTGAAACGTGCACACAGGTGGCGGAGCGTGTTGACCTGTCGTGTGCGTAAGAGTAAACATACTTGAGCACGAGTGTTGGTTTACGAGAGTAGGATCTAAAGATCCTAGAGTAAGTGGTGATGGCAGGTTACACCACCTGCCTGGGCAGCTGCGAGTGCTGCAGTAACTTGTTCAGTGATCGAAGCCGCCAACTGGGCTTGAGTTAGGTTAACGCGTCCACTCATGATCTTGATATCAAGGAGAACATGAGTGAGAGAGGTTCGCGAATAGTGCGATGACAGAAGAGAGTGAGCACACAAGTATTCTCAAGCAATAGGGGTTATGTGTATCTAAGCATACCATGAGCAAAGTTCTATGTAATTCTAGCAAGTAGGCAATAAAACATATACCATATTACCTAGAATGTTGAGTCTTGCACGTGGAGCGAGGCGTCGTTGTGGATCGTTGAGCACTGTACAGGTTATAGTCTGGTTTTAATAAAAAGGTTTTCCCCCTTATTAAAACCAAGTTCTCTATAACCAATGGCTCTGATACCAATCTGTCACACCCCCAAAAATCCACACGCGGAGTACAACCGCTTGGAGGCGTGACTGACCAGGATCAAGCCACCAATCATATCGAACATAATAAATAATAAATGTAATTTAACCAAACAATATGAAAGGTGTTCAAACAAAGCATATTAAGTGTCTAGCGAAAGCAAAATTGTAAACCCATTGTAAGTAATAGGTTCAAATGTTTAAATGTTTTAACATAGCATCCTCGGTCCATGTTCCACAACGACTACGCCTCCCGTGCAAGCTCCATGGGTACCTAAGGTCCTGCAAGGCATGTAACAGAGAGTCAACAACTAGTTGAACGAGTTCACAGTTGGTTGTTCAGTTATAGTAATTGTATTGTAAACCATATGTTCGTTTAAAAGGAACAATTTCCTCGGACACCCAGAAAAACCAGTCCTTCCAGACACTAAGGGTAGAAACCATAGATGAAATCAAGCAAGTGTCAATTTGAGACGTCTCGAAGGTAAACCAGTCACCATTCTTAGCCAGTCGGAAAAACGATGGAACGATAAAAGAGTTGGGTTATACCCAGAAGCCCGACACAGAACTTCAAAGTGTAAAACCCTAGCCATGCCATGAGGGCGAATCTGACCAAAAGATATGCGATAATACTCCAGGATATTCAAAACAAAGTTCGAGAATGGGTGACGAAGGTTAGAAAACTCGAAATGGCGACAGTATAGAGCAATGGAACAGGGGGACATCTATCGATTGAAACATCACAAACTGGTGCAACCAGTTTAAACTTTGTCCCTATCCCCCATTCCATACAAAACAAATCAACCTCCTCTTGAGTCATTCGAGAAAACGATTTCGTTAAATCCTTACAAGCACCCATGATAATAGAAAATAAGAAGAAAGTAAGCAATCGGAACTAACCTGATTTGAAAAAGGGGAAAACTTGAGAGAAAGAGAGCAAATGATGTTCTTCTATAAAAGTAAATGTAAATTAATGAATAGAAAATAATATAATTAAACAGAGGAATAAAAACCGCCGCCTGAAACAAAAGAAAAACTGCCACAAGTCATGTCAATTGTCTTGTCAAATTTAAAAATCAAAAAGCTCAACCGTTTTCAACCCTTCAAGCCTTTAAGCCTTTAAGCAATACAAATACATGTGTAAAAGTCAGAAGTCTTTGAGCTCATTTCCCAAAACCTCTGACTTGGGGGGCTGATGACGGGGGTACCCAAGACCAAATAAAGTGACTTAAATACATGAATGCTCAAAAGGTTAAAAGGTTCAAAGGTTGAAAATCCGAGAACCAAGAAAAAGCAACACGTGAACAGTAAATGGTCACATCTCTGATTGCTTCACCAACTCCCCCAGCCATAAAAGTGAGGCGAATGCATAGAGTACAGTATTTTACCCGCAGGTCAAAAGGCTTCAACCCCAAAAAGGGTAAGTCCCCCACTGCAAGCATATTCACTAGTCAACAGCTTCCTCTTTAAGCGATTACCTTTCCTATGAATGTGAAACTTCATTTAGTAGGGAGGACGCTCTCGATCAGCTCTGATTCCAGGCGAATCTCTGGTCATTGTTCTGGAGTACTTGTTCTATGCAAGTCACTCTCCATCACATTCAACACACACATTCTTATAATACACACGTATATAAAATCAATTTACGTTCGTAAAGACTCGCATGAAATCTAATGTCACATGTTGCTTGGCAGTTATCATCGTGTAACATGTAACAGTTAATCAAATCAATTTCATGTAACTCATGTTTCACATACAAGTCCTTCACAGTTTATTCTATCATGATTATTCTCTTACATACTTGACAAGATTAACAAGCTTAACAAGGTTAATAATAAACTAACAGTGTTAAATCAACTAACAGAGTTGCATATTTAACGGAGTTACTTATTTAATAAGGTTACATGCATATCTTAACAGGGTTAGCAACTAACAGCGTTAAAACTAACAGGGTTACTGTCTAGAATGCTGAACTAAGACACATGTGGCGAAAACACCTTATGGGCGAAATCACCTATTGGCGAAATCACCCAGATGACGAAATCAGAAAGTGATTTCGTTGAGTATATGTTTTCGTTGGGACGGAGGTAACATCATCATCAACAGTTAAGTAATCATTTGTTCCATCAAATCTAATCATGACACCGGATACATTCGTGAAACCACATATTGCTAAATCCCTACACAAACATAATTACCAATCCATCCTCATTTAATCATCACAAACTACGAAGGGACAAAACAGTCTCATAACTTTTACATCATCATCATTGCACATGCATGAACATTTGTTATCATCTCAATCGATCAACTCCATTTAATTAAATGCATCACATGTTTACTGCCAATTGCATGAACTCCTTAAGACAATGGCTGACAAATTATTAAATGATCCTTATCCAATTGACTTGACTTTCAACATCTCACATGCACACATCATTACATAATATCACTATCCAACATGCTTTACTCAATCATTAGTGACATTAGAATCACATCTAAGCACTTGTAACAGAATCCACATTCAACTCATCATTTATGCAATAATATATGTATCATCCAGTCACGCATGAGCAGTCGTATAACATTCAGATTTAGACCAATTGATTTACGATAGCAATAACAAGCCCTACCCATTACCCCAATGGACAAACAATCCGATATAACAATCTCATCATTTAATCAAATATAATCACACAGACATGTGGTGATTATTCTAAAGAGTCACGCAGGAATCAATAAACAGTGAATACTAACTAAGATTAAAGGGTCACTAGATTGATCTGAAAAAAAAGCTTGAAAACTGGTAGTTGCCGTCGCACAAGAACAAGGACTCTAGGGTTGGTCGAATAATCTTTCACGCTCAAAATCAAAACATATAATATCTCAATACTGGGCCAAGGCCCATCTCTGTTTTCACTAGCCCACTCCTGACGAAAACACTTTGGTGTTTTTGTCCAGGAGTGATTTCGTGAGAAGGGTTTTCGGCCAGATGAAGGTGATTTCAAGTGGAGTGTTCGGCATAGAATTCATGTTTTATTGATTAACATACAACCCTATATTAGCAACATGCAAACATATCAACAATACACTTACAACACACACCAAGGATATAACATATCAATCACAGTACAATTTAACGTATTACAATGTGTGCAGTTGTGAAACAATCAAGTCTTGTAAACAAACAATCTAAACAATTAACGTGCAATCATTACGAAAATAGAATCTTGGAAACTCGAGTTGTCACATTATCCCCAACTTGAAAGAAATTTCGTCCCGAAATTTAGCACGTGGTTACTGAGGAAGCTAGTTGTGTTGTATAGTTTACTGGTTTTCCTGGGGTGTCACAACTTTTGACCCTTAGAGGGTTGAACAAATGTTTGGTTAAACGAGTTTTTTTATATTTTGTAAATCATGGTAAGAAAGATGGTGAATAGGTGGTCATTTATGGTCAAGGTCCAGAACTTCTAGTAACTTAAATAACGCCACACTTGCAATGTAAGAAGGTACACTTATATATAGGAAGTACTAGTGACGTATCCACCATGCCCTTGTTACATTGTTCCCGTTTCATTATTCTTATCACTATAGGTTCTTACACATGACAAAACTTGCTATGGTTTCTATGTACCGGATTTTATAATTATGTATGCATCTATAATTACTCAATTCTTTGCATAGTCCGCATAGTTCATTTTGTGAGTGTAGGGGAAAAAATCAAACGAACAAACAAACATGTGATGACTTGTCTAGACCACCAAGGGGTCTCTTTAACTAGATCAACGAATGATCTCTTTAACTAGACCATCAAAGGGTCTCTTTAACTAGATCACCAAAGGATCTCTTTGTAACATCTGTGCTTGTAATCATTGTGAACAGTTCAATTATCAATAAAACAATGTTATTTGATCCCAATGTTTGTTTGGTTGTGTTTTACATTTTTCATGTTTTGACTTTTATTCAATTTCAAACTCTATATCACTTTCTGGAGAGTTATACGCAAACTGGTACGTAAACGTAACCAGTTTAATGCGACAAATACTCTGGAACATCAACATACACTTAACATACCTTAAATAACCTTTACATAACTTAGAAATAAGTTTTGAAGGCTTTGGTATGGCAAAAACAAGTTAATTCGCTTACAGGGACTAAACTTGACAAACTACGAAAGTATGCCAATTTGAACTGTAACGAACATTCCGGAACATGACCATAAGTTAAACACACCTTAAATATCCTTTATATAGCTTAGAAATAGGCTTTGAGGGGTTCGGTGTGCTAAAATAAACTTTTGGGTCATTCAGGGACTAAAAGCGTCAAAAAGTGCACAAGTTTGCATTTTAGCGCATAACTTACGTTCTGAATACCTCCGGATATCCAAAAATTTATGTAAGCACTAAAATATTTTATTTTAGTGTTTGGCATAAGAAAAATCCATTCGTCACGCGTTTTGGATCGTTTTTCGCGCTTGTGCGCATTCCGTCGTAATTAAGCGATCATCGCGATCGTACGACCAAACGAACCAACATCCGACATATTTTTGAGCATGTTTCATGTCCACAATGTTAAGGCATCATTTTAGGGCCTTAAAGTTGGCTTTACGGGCCTTATAAGTGTCGGGAATGGCCTTAAAACACAACAGGGACCAACACTGTCATTTCTGAAAGTTGTTTGCTGATCAGACAGGCTAGGCGGCCCGCGTAAACCCAAGGTGATACCTTACGCGGCCCGCGTCAGTTTCCCAGACCAGATTCAGTGAATTAAACTACTGATTAACAGCCTTTCAAACCCCCAAAGGCCAATGCCACATGTCAAACTCTTGTGGTGGGGGCAAAATGAGTTACCACAACATTCCAACACATGTACGGATGTGATTCGATCATGTTATTCGAGAAACGATCCTAACGGTTCGAAGAATCCTATAAATACCCATCCATCCCCATTGCAAAACCCACAAGAATCTGATTTGAGAAGCTCTAAGTTGAAACCATTGTTTCATACCTGAGCTACTTGGATCAAGATTAGCTTTCGGGGACCCTTTATAAGTATTCCTTCGTTCTTTTATTGCTTTTCGAGTCCGAAAGTCAAACTTTGTTTGACTTTCTGCATTGACCAGTTTATGGTCAATGCGATGTTCGTTTGAACTTCGCAACGTGAGCGTAATCACGATGGTTATAGTCCCTTGTGACTATGCCTACTGATTTCCACGTTGTCTAGGGTCGTAAGGGTAAGCGATCTAATAAATCGCTTATACCTTCGAACCCAACCCATTTGGTCGATCATTAGGATCCGACCAAACACATTAGGTGACCATAGTATATAGGAAATAACCTTCCGAGGTTATACCTTATGGTCGCTTCGTTTAAGTAGTCGTATGATAGGTAGTTTATATGCCTTAGGTAAATTACCAAAATGCCCATTTTACGCCAAAATTCATTTTAAGCATATGTAACATAACTTTTGATATCTAAACTGATTTGGTAACAATATTAGATATGTTAAGGCATATTTTACTTGTCATAGGACTAGTTAGGCGTTCCGAACGCGTTTTACGCGAACGACGCGTTAAAGTAGCATAAGCTACCTAAGCGGGCCGTAATGGGTCGTAAGCACTTAGGCTAGGTTTCATTTAGTATGTAGCCTTTGATAAACCATACTACATGAGTTCCCATACTCATTTGGTTTACGAGCCCTCATTCTATCCGATCCTCCGATATAGGTCCGGTTTATTAACATAGTTACCTATATTAGGTGTCGTTTGATTCCGTGATCTCTAGCATTGCTTGGTGGTTATCTTAGGACTTCTGAGCAATCTCAAGTGAGTACATAGACCCCTCTTTTACTGTTTTCAAACTGTTTTGGGGTGAAACACATGTGCCTACTTGTTACTTTCATGCTTTCCATGTTTTCACATCAAATACTTGCTATGTTCATTAGTACATTTATAGTACATGATTTCATTGTATTATGCTATGTATGCCCATTGTGTGCATACTTAGTACATCGTTTTACATTACATTTCATGCTATGTATGCCCATTGTGTGCATACTTAGTACATTGTTTTACATTACATTTCATGCTATGTACGCCCCTTGTGTGCATACTTAGTACATTGTTTTACATTACATTTCATGCTATGTACGCCCATTGTGTGCATACTTAGTACATCGTTTTACATTACATTTTATGCTATGTGTGCCCATTGTGTGCATACTTAGTACATTTGTTATTCATCACATGCTTACATTTTGGGTATGACATTTGGTTTGTTCAAATGGGACAATATACATTCATTAACATTGATCACGCCGTTCGTTAGTAGGTAGTGGTACCATAGGACTTGACAACTCCCGTTAGGGTTTGTTTGGGTGGAAGGAACGACCGAATTCGATAAACAATAACACAGATAGACCTTTAATTTGTTTAAGGGTCTATCACCACAGTCACAAGGCTTGGATGTATGCATTTTCACAATACCGCATAGATGTTTGTATCAGTATAGCATGCATTTGTTCCACAGAACATAACTTTGACTTAAACTATGTTTAATTCAATACCTTGTTTTTGTGCATTTTACCTATGGTTTAGTTGATATATTTCACATGCCATACATGATATTTTTGGATACACATTATACGATTTACATTAAACAAAAACATTTTGACATTGATATACACATTTGATCATTCACATTAGACATGGACATTTTGATATGATTTACACAATAACACTTGACAAGTGATTTATACATGAACAATTTACATTGGTGGTTGGTTTGGGTAAATGGTTTGAGTAACGAGGCGTGTGTAATATGATACAAACATAGTGGATACGCCGTTGGTACTTCCTATATGTAAGTGTTTGTATAATATTACACATCGTAGCGTTATTTAAATCATTTCAATTTAAGACATATAACATTTTATACAAATAACATACTTTTCACGAGACATTGTTTTACAAACAAACTCATCTTACATGGTTATTCATTTAACCTTACATTTATTTATACATATCATCTGATCTTATTGTTTTTCAAACGATTTACAAAACAAATCAATTTACTAGGTTCATGACTAAACTTTATTAAACATTTTCTTAAACTTACAAGTCATGAATCCTATTTTCACAAAACCTATGTATCACACAGGCATTTTTATGCTGACATACCTATTTTCACATGTGTTTTCAGGAGCTGTTGCTTATGACAATGATCGTGACACTAGGGCGGACCTGTGCCTTAGAGACATAAAACGAAGATAGACTTAGTTTAATTATGTTTTGTACTCTTTGTTTCCTGTTTAAGACAATGTAACTCTTATGTTGATAAATAAAATGCAACTTTGAATGCCATGGTTATGAAACAATTATTTCTGTTACAACACTCCCCGACGTTTTCCGCCACGTTTTGTATGTTATACGTGGTCGGGGTGTGACAGAAAAGTTGGTATCATATCAATGGTTATAGGGAATTAGGTTATTAGTAATGCTTTGACCTAGACTATAACCTTTCTAGGACCCCAACACAAGTTATCTTGTGTTTAGATTTTAAAACATGCACTTCACCTATCCTTAGGTGATAACCACAACGGGAACATCAAGTTCGAATCCGCTTTGAAAATTAATCATCTGTTTCTGGATGATTGATTACTAGGTTTTGAACCCTCTGTTGTAAGGTTTTGAACCCTTCCAGTTTGATTTTTGGCCTTGTGCCTTTCAAATTTTCAAAATCTCGTCAAAGTTTTGGGTTCTAAATAGTGTGAACACGTGCAAACTGGAAGAGTGAATGCCTGTACCCTGGGTTTTCTGTCTAAGGCTAGAGTGTTCGTACAAATCCACATAATCGGACCAGTCACTCTTACCTGGGAACTCTTGGGGTGAGTGTTCACTTATAGGCGAGCATGTCTTCGCGATACATTATTTTTGACCCATTTACTTTGATTAGTCACTGTGGGTCGTTTTTTTGCTTTGCGATGCGGACGAATGACCACCATCTTTGCTTTTGTTGATTTTGTTTCATCTCATTCTCTTCACCCAATCATCTCACTCGTTTCCTTTCATGTTTCCTCTTTTAGAATGCCTCCTCGACGCGAAAACCAGATAGCGACTGCCGAACTGGCAGAAATTATTGCGCAGCAAATGGCTGCTCAATTCCCAAACCTCTTTGCTCAATGGAACCAAGCCAACAACAACAACAATGCTCCATGCAAATTCAAGGATTTTAACTCGGCTAAACCACTCAAGTTTAGTGGTACTGAGGGAGCAACTGGGCTTCTTCAATGGTTCGAGAGCATTGAGAATACTTTCCGCCACGTGCAGTGTCCTGACAATCGCAAGGTCGAGTTTTCTTCGAGTGTGTTTCAGAAGAGGGCTCTTACGTGGTGGAACGGGGTTATGAGAGATCGCGGTGCAGAAGTTGCTCTAGCACAGACTTGGGCTGAACTTAGAGTTCTTATGATGAGGGAGTTTTGTCCTCGTCATGAACAACGAGCTTTGGAGAGGGAGTTTGATGACTTGAAACAGGACAGTGGCGAGCACAGGGCGTATACTGATAGGTTTGAGGAGTTGAGCCTGCTATGCCCAACAATGGTTACCCCACTCGACAAGGCTATCGAAAGGTACATCGATGGTCTACCTGACTCAGTACAAGACATCATTACTGGTAGTAACCCTACCACACTCCGTCAGGCGATCGAGTTAGCAGCGACATTGACTGAGTCGCAGGTTCGAAAGGGAAAGCTACATAAAAAGGGTGACAAGGGTAAGAAGCAGGCGTCTGACAAAGGAGATAGCAAGAAAGGTCAAAACAAGAAGGGGAAGGATTCTGGTTCCTCAAGAGGGTCTAGGAAGCGAAAGGCTTCCCAAAATTTTGCTGTCACTACCCAAGCTAACCAGGCAGCTCTCAACCAACCCGCTCAGCCTCCAGCGAAGAAGCCTTATGCAGGAAATGTAGCTTTGTGCAATAGATGCAACAGACACCATCAGCCACAACTTCCGTGCCGTTTCTGTACTAACTGTGGGAAGTCGGGTCATCTTGCTGATGTTTGTCCTTTTGCTCAGAATCAGGCAGTTCAGAACCCGGCTCAACGAGTTGCTCAGCCTCCTGCTCAGTAACAGGGTCAAGCTGCACGACCACACTACCCTCCAGGTTCTTGTTACAACTGTGGGGATCTGACCCACTACCGTAATCAGTGTCCAAGATTGGTGAATGCTAACCCAAATCAGAATCAGGCTCAGGATCGAGGTCGAGTCTTTAATATGAATGCACAAGAGGCACAAGCAGACAATGAAGTGGTGAACGGTACGTTCTTTATTAATAATCAGCCTGCATCTGTTCTTTTTGATTCGGGTGCCGATAAGAGTTTTGTGTCATTATCTTTTGAGCCATTGCTTCGCGTGTCTAGAACGAAACTAGGTAAACCTTTGATAGTAGAGGTTGCTAATGGTGAACCCATTGTTCTTGATTTTGTTCTTCGCAACTGCCAGTTGAACCTCAACGACCATCTTTTTCCTATTAACCTCACACGTATGCAACTTGGAAGCTTCGACGTTATAGTAGGTATGGATTGGTTATCCAAGCATCGCTTAGAGGTAGTTTGTTTTGAGAAGATTGTTCGTGTGCCACTTTCGACAGGCGAGATCCTACAAGTTCATGGTGAGAAACCTGCTGGTGGTCTCAAACTCATGTCCTATTTTAAAGCTCAGAAGTATCTGCGAAAGAACTATGTGGCCTTTTTGGCACATGTTGTAGCAGATAAGGGCAAAGGTAAGCCTATTCAAGATATCCCTGTTGTTCGGGATTATCCTGAAGTATTTCCTGAAGATTTACCTGGTCTACCTCCAGCACGCCAAGTCGAGTTCCGTATTGATCTCGTACTTGGTGCAAACCCCATTGCCAGAGCTCCATATCGTCTTGCACCGTCTGAGATGCAAGAGTTGTCTAAGCAGCTGCAGGAGCTCTCTGACAAAGGTTTTATCCGTCCTAGCTTTTCACCTTAGGGTGCTCCCGTTCTTTTTGTCAAGAAGAAGGATGGATCTTTTAGGATGTGTATCGATTATCGTGAGCTTAACAAGCTTACCATCAAGAATCGATATCCCCTACCTCGCATCGATGATCTCTTTGATCAGTTATAGGGCGCTTCTTATTTTTCGAAGATTGATCTGCGATCTGGATATCATCAACTTCGGGTGCATGAAGAAGATATTCCCAAGACAGCATTCCGCACTCGTTATGGGCATTATGAGTTCACAGTCATGCCATTCGGTTTGACTAATGCTCCTGCTGTTTTTATGGACTTAATGAATAGGGTCTGCAAGCCTTATTTGGATCAGTTCGTCATTGTTTTTATTGATGACATCTTGATATACTCTAAGACGCGAGCTGATCACGAGCAACATCTTCGTCTTACTCTGGAACTCCTACAGAAAGAGCAACTTTTCGCCAAATTCTCCAAGTGTGAATTCTGGCTTAAAGAAGTTCAATTCTTAGGACATATTGTGAACCAACGAGGTATTCATGTAGATCCCTCCAAGATCAGTGCGATCAAGGATTGGGATACGCCTACTACTCCTACTGAAGTTCGTTCTTTTCTTGGTCTAGCGGGTTATTACCGCCGCTTCATTGAGAACTTCTCGAAGATTGCAGTTCCTCTAACTGCTCTAACTCAGAAGAACAAACCCTTTGATTGGGGATTCAAATAAGAGGAAGCTTTTCAAAACTTGAAACAAAAACTTTGCGACGCGTCTGTTCTGAGTTTGCCTGAGGGCAATGATGATTTCGTCGTTTATTGTGATGCATCTAAATTGGGTCTTGGCTGTGTTCTGATGTAAAGGAACAAAGTCATAGCATATGCATCGAGGCAGTTGAAGATACATGAGAAAACTACACCACTCATGATCTTGAGTTAGGTGCAGTTGTCTTCGCTCTTAAGATCTGGAGACACTATTTGTACGGAATAAAATGTGTGGTTTTCACGGACCACAAAAGTCTTCAACATATCTTCAATCAGAAAGAACTCATCATGAGGCAATGACGTTGGGTCGAGCTTCTAAACGACTATGACTGCGAAATTCGCTACCATCCTGGTAAGGCGAATGTCGTAGCCGATGCATTGAGTCGTAAGGAACGTACTAAGCTTCATTGTGTTCGTGTTCAATCTGTTATCCAAGCTCGATCCGATATCCAAGCCCGCATTTCTCAGGCTCAACAAACTTGTGTTTCACAAGGTTTGATGGATAAGGAATTTCCTTATCACATAACACCTGATCTTGAACTGAAGGACAATGGATCGTATTACTTCATGGACCGTTTGTGGGTCCAAAGCCAAGATAACCTTCGCACCTTGCTTATGGATGAAGCCCATAAGTCTTGTTATTCTGTTCATCTTGGTTCAGATAAGATGTATAAGGACCTTCGTATTCAGTATTGGTGGCCTGGTATGAAGAAAGACATTGCCTTATATGTATCAAAATGCCTTACTTGTCTTAAGGTTAAGGCTGAACATCAGCGTCCTTCTGGTTTATTGGTGCAACCAGAGATACCAGTTTGGAAATGGGAAAACATTACTATGGATCTCATTACTAAACTTCCGCGCACAAAGAAAGGTCATGATGCCATTTGGGTAGTTGTTGATCGTCTTACCAAGTCAGCGCATTTCTTGCCAATCCGTGAGGATTTTCCTGCTGAAAAACTTGCTAAAATCTATGTGGATGAAATTGTAGCTCGACATGGTGTTCCTTTGAACATCATTTCTGACAGAGATGCTCATTTCACTTCTCATTTTTGGAGAACCATGCAATCTGCTATGGGGACCCAACTTAACCTGAGCACAGCTTATCATCCGCAAATGGATGGTCAATCTGAAAGAACAATCCAGACTCTGGAGGATATGCTTAGAGCTTGTGTGATCGATTTTGGTGGTAGTTGGGATTCACATCTTCCGTTAATTGAATTCTCCTACAACAACAGTTATCACACCAGCATCAAAATGGCTCCTTTCGAAGCTCTCTATGGTCGAAAATGTCGTTCACCAGTCTGCTGGAATGAGATCGGCGAGGCTCAGCTTACTGGACCTGCCCTCATTTTAGAGACAACTGATAAGATTAAGAAATTCGTGATAACCTTCAGACAGCTAGAAGCCGTCAAAAGAGTTACGCGGACCCAAAACGCAAGCCCTTGGAATTTCAAGTCGGTGATCGAGTATTACTTAAGGTCTCACCTTGGAAAGGTGTGATCAGATTTGGAAAGAAAGGAAAACTTGCACCTAGATACGTTGGACCATTCAAGATCGTCGAAAGAATCGGTAAGGTAGCCTACAGACTTGAGTTACCTCCTGAACTTGGAAATGTTCATCCAACCTTTCACGTGTCCAATCTCAAGAGGTGTTTAGCTGATGAGAACCTCCACATACCACTTGACGAAATTCGTGTTGATAAAACACTGAAATTTGTTGAGAAGCCAGTGGAAATCATGGAACGTGAAGTCAAGCGGCTTAAACGCAAGCGCATTCCTTTGGTCAAGGTTCGCTGGGAAGCTAAACATGGACCCGAGTTTACTTGGGAACGCGAAGATCAAATGAAGGCGAAATATCCGCATCTTTTTCCACGAGTTTCTTCTAAATAAATTTCGGGACGAAATTTCCACAAGTAGGGGAGACTGTAACATCTGTGCTTGTAATCATTATGAACAGTTCATTTATCAATAAAACAATGTTATTTGATTCCAATGTTTTTTTGGTTGTGTTTTACATTTTTCATGTTTTGACTTTTATTCAATTTCAAACTCTATATCACTTTCTAGAGAGTTATACACAAACTGGTACGTAAACGTAACCAGTTTAATGCGACAAATACTATGGAACATCAACATACACTTAACATACCTTAAATAACCTTTACATAACTCAGGAATAAGTTTTGAAGGCTTTGGTATGGCAAAAACAAGTTAATTCACTTACAGGGACTAAACTTGACAAACTGCGAAAGTATGCCAATTTGAACTGTAACGAACATTACAGAACATGACCATAAGTTAAACACACCTTAAATATCCTTTATAAAGCTTAGAAATAGGCTTTGAGGGGTTCGGTGTGCTAAAATAAACTTTTGGGTCATTCAGGGACTAAAAGCGTCAAAAAGTGCACAAGTTTGCATTTTAGCGCATAACTTACGTTCTGAATACCTCCGGACATCCAAAAAAATATGTAAGCACTAAAATATTTTATTTTAGTGTTTGGCATAAGAAAAATCCATTCGTCACGCGTTTTGGATCGTTTTTCGCGCTTGTGCGCATTCCGTCGTAATTAAACGATCATCGCGATCGTACGACCAAACGAACCAACATCTGACATATTTTGAGCATGTTTCATGTCCACAATGTTTAGGCATCATTTTAGGGCCTTAAAGTTGGCTTTACGGGCCTTAGAAGTGTCGGGAATGGCCTTAAAACACAACAGGGACCAAAACTGTCATTTCTGAAAGTTGTTTGCTGATCAGACAGGCCAGGCGGCCCGCGTAAACCCAAGGTGATACCTTACGCGGCCCGTGTCAGTTTCCCAGACCAGATTCAGTGAATTAAACTGCTGATTAACACCCTTTCAAACCCCCAAAGGCCAATGCCACATGTCAAACTCTTGTGGTAGGGGCAAAATGAGTTACCACAACATTCCAACACATGTACGGATGAGATTCGATCACGTGGTAATCAGTAAGTATAGTCACAAGGGACTATAACCATCGTGATTACGCTCACGTTGCTAAGTTCAAACGAACTTTGTGTTGACCAAGACTGGTCAAAGCAGAAAGTCAAACAGTGTTTGACTTTCATGCTTGAAATGTATAAAAAGCATGAAAGAAGCTTACAAGATGTCACACCCTGGCTTTGCGGAAGCGTGGTTAGTTTTGGTGTGACTTCTTAATACCATAGCTTAATCATAACAAAGCTATATGAATTTAAAAACCATGCAAGTCATCATTAAGTTAAAAATCAACAAACATTACCATTGTTTAACGCGGACATACTCTAGTATCCATAACCTTGTTCAATAACATTACAACTTAAAATAAAACATAAACGTGATTTAGGGATTATGCCTTGTCCAGGAAAGAGGCACAACCCTAAACCCAGATGACTTCATGAAAGGTTGCAGCGGAAAACGTTCATACCGTGCCAGAATCCGTTAATTTCCTGAAATACATGTGAGTTGAAAAATCAACAATAATGTTGAGCGAGTTCATGTGCAAGTGAGTAAGTAAAACACTTGTAAGTATAAAAATTTCCTGGTATGTAGCAGTGTAAGAGGACTTGTGATCACCAATGGTTTGCAAGGCCATTAGCATGTCGTGAAATGCAAGTAAGTAAGATACAACCCTAGCCGATTTTGCGTTGGGTACCAAGTCACTCCGGATCCGTTCTGTTAGTCCTTCGAGAGGCCTGTTCTGTTGGACCGGGAGCTGGGCTCGCTACACCCAAATAGATCTACCGCTCGAGTCCCTCGGGGTTCTAACTACCCATTCACATGATCTAAACCTCCTTACGTTATTCATACCGTGTATAAAGTACTTGTAAACAAAGTAACATGTATTTCACCCCCGCAGTTAAGAAAACTGAAAACAGTTAGAGAAAAGGGGGACATGAACTCACAGTGGATGCGTAAACTCTATCAAGCGTCTCTGAAGCAGTAATCTGTGCAACGACCTACAAGTGCTAATTCTATTAGACGGACGGCCGTGCTTTAGCTTTACAATTTATGTTGAGGGAAATAGTTAGACAACTATTTCGTGTTACATTTTGTTTATGCTTGATAGTTATTCTTCCTTCCCAAGGATGGGGGATACAATACATGTGCGTAAGTTACGTTTTATCAATCTTGTGGTAATGTAATTACCGGTGTAACTTAAATGTTTGTGGAAGCGTTCGCAAAGTTTTGGAATCATTAACGCTTGTAAATATTATTTTTACCCTAAAATAATATTTATGTATTTCACAAAATAATCATAAACAGTGTTGTGACAAATATATTTATCACGTTAATCTTTGTGAAAATCCCACCTCCGAATGTTTAGTAAAATATAGTACTGGCGAAATTTATGTTTCAAAAGTATGTCCAAAAATAGTTGTAACACTTGTTGTGTAAAAAGTCTAAGTGTTAGGTTTTTAGAAAATTTCGCCAGAGTTTCCTCTGTAACTGGAGGTGGCCACGCTTTCAAGCGTATCATTTTCTTTTAACCAAATCAACTCAATCAACTTCTTTATTTCAATCAAACAATTTCCGACACATCAACTAGTCAACAAGTATGTAAATTTGCATAATCGCATGAACTTGCAGTTTTTCCGCATTAATAATGTAAATCATCCTTATATATGTAGATTTCTATATAAAGCAACTTTAATCTTGTAAAAACCTCGTGTTTAGAGAAAACCGTCTTTACAACTTCTAGTAACAAGTGACAAATACAATACTTTGTCGGATCTCTTTATTTCACAAGTGTCTATACACTTGTGGTTTATAAAATCATATTTATTAGTGCAAGATCCATCTTTAGAAAAACATGATTTCTTTAAAGTGTGGTCTTTCAAAAATACCACTTGCGGATACGTAGATCCGCTAGTTTTAACACCATTTTACCGGTTAAAATACTTTTACACAAGTAAAATATTCCTCTACAAGTTCATGTCTCTAAAATGTGGTAGTGTTCACCTTTAACCCTTGTATCTTTCAAAAACAAGCTTATGTGATGATACGTGATTTTTCAAAGTCGGGTTAAACGAAGTTTTGAGCTACCACATCATAGATCGGGTCTAGATAAACACAAATTTCAAGTCCTACGACTTTTACACAAGACATGTGCTATTAACCTCCATTTTAGTGATTTTACTAGACTTTAAAGATTCAAAGCGCGTGTTTACGATATTTAACCGACGAAAGTTCTTTTAACCACTTTAGATAAGCTTAAAAACAAGATTTAAAGGTTATACCTCTAGCTCAAGGCTAGGGAAGAGTTGTGACGAAAACCGCGTGGATAAAAGCCAACGAGAGTGGTCCTTCGCGTTCCGCTTGCACCAAAGCTCCTTATACGTGTCTTGTGATGTTTGTATGGTCTTGGAATGGAGAGACAAGAACCGAAAAGTATGATGTGTGTGTGTGTGGTGTTCGGCCGTGAGCCACAAGAAGCAAGAGAGAGAGTGAGTTGGTTGTGAATTGTGTTGGACAATCTTAGTGCAAATCTCATGTATTTATAGAGAAAGTTAAGGTGCATTATCCATTGGACATTGTGTTCACTAGATACTAGACAACATAGGATTTAACAAGATCTCAAGTACAAATGTGGTGTTCCCTAGATAACCGATCGGTTGGGGGGGGGGGGTCCTCTTGTTCGATTTTAAGTAGAAGGTTAGGAGTTTAGTTAAGGTTAAGTAAGTTAGTTTAGGTTTAAACTCCGTTAGTTACGTGTAACATGTTATGGCGGGTGTTAGGGTAATCAGGGACCCTAACTGGCTCAGAAAAACAATAAAGAGTAATAATAAAAATAGTATTGTTTTCATGTTCCGGGTAAAGTCCGGGTGTCCGGTTGGATAGTAATCCGTTAAAGTGTTACAAAAGACTTTAAAGTGTCGTTATTACATTTTTAGTGACACAATTTGTTTTCCCGACACTTTAGAAAGTGTCTAGTGATATTTTCTCATTTTTGGCACTTTACTAGTCAGCTAGAAGCTGGTTAAATTGTTTAAAGTGCTGTGTTTGGTACTTAATGTACGTTTTTGGCACATCCGAATCAGTGTATCTTATCCCCTAGAGACGCGGTAACACAACCCTTATATCCTACACTCACTACCAGTGTAGCCAAAATATATGAGGCTCTTAACAGGCCTTGAGGCAGTATTTGCCTGATGCTGGTTATATCAGCATGTTCACTGTGTATCCGTTTGGTGCTACTGTGCTTTTTGTGCATCATGTTTGTCACTAGGGTTCAGCACGTAAATAATGTAGTGACAGCAAATAAAGTATGATGCAAGTAAGTGCATGTATCAGTATGCAGGTAGCAGTTTATCAGCTAGTTTCAATCAAGCACAGTAATCAAGTAATAATTAATCATTAATTAAGTTGTACGGATACCTGGTTTTGTGCGGGTTGTCACATTCTCCCCCCGTTAAATAAATTTCGTCCCGAAATTTAAGTTCTGCTTGTAGAAGCAGGGTTCTTAGGAAATAGGTGGGGGTATTTCTCTTTCATCCGGTCCTCACGTTCCCATGTGAATTCAGGACCATGTCTGGCATTCCAACGTACCTTGACGAGTTTGACACTGCTCCGGCGGGTCTTGTTAACTTTCCAATCCGTGACCTCGACAGGTTCTACAACGAAGTGGAGCGTGTCGTCAGTATGAATCTCGTCGGTAGGAATGGCAACGTCATCTTGAGTTGGACTTTTCTTTAAATTGGATACATGAAATGTATCGTGAACACCATTCAGTTCAGTAGGTAGGTCCAACTTGTATGCTACTGTCCCAATTCTTTCCAGAATTCTGAAGGGACCAATGTAGCGCGGTTTTAACTTTCCATGCTTACCAAAGCGTGCTACCCCTTTCCAGGGTGAAACCTTTAACAACACCATTTCTCCGACTTGGAAGTCCACATGCTTCCGGTTTGGATCCGCGTAGGCCTTTTGTCTGTGGCGAGCGGCTTTGATGTGTTTAAGAATTTGCGCGATCTTGTCTGTCGTCTCTTGGACGATTTCGGGACCAGCAAGCTGTCTATCACCTGCGTCAGACCAACATAGTGGTGATCGGCACTTGCGTCCGTATAGGGCCTCAAATGGCGCGACACCAATACTGGTGTGGTAGCTGTTGTTGTATGAAAATTCGACCAAAGGTAAGTGTTTATCCCAGCTACCGCCTAAATCCATAACACATGCCCTCAGCATGTCTTCCAAGGTCTGTATCGTTCGCTCGCTCTGGCCGTCAGTTTGCGGATGGAACGCAGTGCTCAGATTCAGTTGTGAGCCAAAAGATTCTTGGAAGGATTGCCATACTCTTGACACAAACCTTCCGTCTCTATCAGAGATGATCGAGAGAGGTACTCCATGCCGTGCTACGATCTCTCTTCAAGTAAATTTCCGCAAGTTTGCTAGTGCTGTCTTTCTCCTTGATTGGCAGAAAGTGTGCGGATTTTGTTAGGCGGTCAACAATCACCCAAATCATATCATGGCCTCTTGGCGTTCTTGGCAGTTTTGTAACAAAATCCATGGAGATTTGTTCCCATTTCCACTTGGGAATCTCAGGTTGTTGCAGAAGTCCCGAAGGCTTCTGGTATTTCGTTTTGACATTAGCGCACGTTAAACATTTGCTCACGTAAACAGCAACGTCGCCTTTCATCCTGGGCCACCAATAATAACCTTTGAGATCCTGGTACATCTTATCCGATCCAGGGTGGATAGAGTACCGTGACTTGTGCGCTTCGTCGAAAATAACTTCCCTTAATCCACCAAACAGAGGAACTCAAATCCTTTTCTCAAAACATAACGTTCCTTCCTCGTTTGGTACCAAAAGCTTCTCCATTCCACGGAGATATTCTTCCTCAAGGTTTCCCTCCTTGAGAGCTTCTTTTTGTGCAGCACGAATGCGCAAGGAGAGATCGGTTCGTATGATCATTTCCAAAGCCCTAACCCTTATGGGCTTGATTCTTTCTTTACGTCTTAGGGCATCGGCGACCACATTCGCCTTCCCTGGGTGATACTTTATCTCGCAGTCGTAGTCGTTTAACAATTCAACCCATCGTCTTTGCCTCATATTCAACTCCTTCTGGTTAAATATATGTTGTAGACTTTAGTGGTCTGTGAAGATTGTGCACTTCGTACCATACAGGTAGTGTCTCCAGATCTTTAAAGCAAAAACCACTGCGCCAAGCTCTAAATCGTGTGTGGTATAATTCTTTTCGTGCACTTTCAGTTGGCGTGATGCGTAAGCAATGACCTTTTGGCGTTGCATCAACACACAACCCAATCCCTGACGCGATGCGTCACAGTATACCACAAAGTCATCAGTACCTTCTGGTAGAGCTAAGATTGGCGCGTTACAAAGCTTATCCTTCAATATTTGAAATGCTTCATCCTGTTTGATTCCCCAATCAAACGTCCTATCCTTCTTGGTCAGGAGTGTCAACGGTTGAGCGATTTTCGAAAAATCCTCGATGAACCTTCGATAGTAGCCAGCCAATACCCAAGAATTGTCGAATCTCGGTTGGCGTTGTAGGCGTTTCCCAATTTTTGATCGCCTCGATCTTTGTGGGATCAACATGGATTCCATTTCCATTAACCACATGTCCAAGAAACTGGACTTCGCGTAGCCAAAACTCGCACTTAGAGAACTTGGCGTACAGTTGTTCTTTCTTTAGCAGCTCCAAAATAGCTCTTAGATGCTGTTCGTGCTCAGCCTTTGTCCTTGAATAAATCAAGATGTCGTCGATAAACACAATCACTAACTTGTCCAAGTATGGCTTGCAAACCCTATTCATCAAGTCCATAAAGACTGCAGGTGCGTTTGTCAAACCAAACGGCATAACGAGGAACTCGTAGTGTCCATAACGAGTTCGGAAGGCTGTTTTCGGGATACTTTCCTCTTGTATCCTTAATTGATGGTATCCAGATCGAAGATCGATCTTAGAGTAAGAGCTTGAGCCTTGCAGTTGATCAAACAGATCGTCGATTCTTGGCAGAGGATATCTATTCTTGATCGTCAGCTTGTTCAGTTCTCTGTAGTTGATGTTTGGTTGAAAATCATCATCCTTCTTTTTGACGGGTAGAAATGGGGTTACCCCTAAAGGAAATTTTGGTCTGTTATCTTCCTTCTCTACCCATTTCTAAAACTTCTATGTCAATCCTTGCATCTCCGAAGATGTAAGTCGCTGCGATGCAACGACTACGGGTGCAGTGCCTGGAATTAGATCGACGCGGGGTTCGACTAATCGTTGAGGGGACGATTCCGGCAAGTCTGCGAAGAAGACTTCGGGGTATCTTCCAATCACAGGGATATCTTCGAATTTCGGTTCTTCGGCTTCTTTTCCATGACATAAGCCAAGAATGCAACACATCCTGTGTGCGAAAGTTTTCGTGTCTTCTTTGTCTGATAATCCGTAGGAGCGTATCCTGCTCCATGAATCACAATCATTTCTCCGTTCGTCGTCGGGGCGTGGACGTCAATCTCCGCATGGTCAACCAGTCCATCCCAATTATCACGTCGAAGCTTTCGTTAGGCTTATTCTATCGAGAACTGGGTATCTAGGTTACTTACTACTAAAACAACTGTATTTTCTGAAGCTAAAATTTGGCAATACAGTCAAATAGAGCATAACATTAACTTTTACGAGACGTACCGATATCCACGCTTGGATTCTATCCCCACTATTGAGCTTTCATCCGCTTGCCTGAGTGTTCTTAGGGCAATACTTCCTGAAATGCCCCACATCACCGCAATTAAAACATGCTTGGCCACAGCCCTGATTGTCACCATCCCTGCCTTGATAGTTGTTGTCGTCGTTACTTCCTCCGCGATTTCCGCTACCATCTTGACCTCTATTTCCATGTTTAGTACCTTGCCGACATGTTTCCTTAACATGTCCCACCTTGCCACAGTTACCACATTTTCCATATCTACACCGCCCGTTATGGGGTCGTCGACAGTTGTTGCACTTTGGTAGGATGCCCGTGTACTCTTTTCTCTTTTTGGCCTTGTCGTTGCTACTCGACTGGGTACCCTGTTTGAAATTTGCCAACTTCCTCTTGTTGTCCCCAGATGTCTCAGAGGTTGAAAATTTGTTCATCCTGATTGCCTCTTCCGTCAAGGCTATACTTAGATTGATGGCCTCAGTGATTGTCGCAGGCTTGGAGGAGGTTACCATACTTATGATTTGAGGAGCTAAACCCCAAATGAAGCGCTCGATTCGCTTGTATTCTGGTGTAACCATGTAAGGAACGATACGCGATAGAACTTGGAACTTCTCCACATACTCGGCTATTTTTGGACCTTCCATCTTCAAGTTCCAGAACTCAGTTTCTACCTTCTGGCTTTCTGTTCTCGAACAGTACTTTTTATGCATTAGCTCTTTCAGCTCGTCCCATGATAGAGCATACGCAGCAGCCTCGCCCATTGTCTGAACCTGAAGTTTCCACCATGACAGGGCCCCATCTCGGAACAGCCCGGAAATGTACGTGACCTGATCTTTTGGGGCGCATTTGCTCGCACGCAAAACAGTGTCCGTCTTCTCAATCCAGCGTACGAAGGTTACGGCACCCCCAGTGCCGTCAAAATGTAGGGGCTGGCAGCCTAAGAAATGCTTGTAAGTGCAGCCGTTGGGTGGATTACTTCCTGAGGTATCTCCGTTGTGCTCGGAGCGATGGGCGTCGTATTGTGCGATGACTGCAGCAATGATTCCCTGAAGTTCCGCCTCGTTGGTGGGTATGCGTACACCCCGTTTTGGAGGCATTTTCTGAAAGATGTTTCACGTAGGTTAGGTCATCGCAAATAAAATGCATATATGCATTCAACATTATCAACACATAACATCTCATGCTATCAATAAATCATCCACATAACATCTCATGATATAAATAAATTAGCCTCTGCAATGGTCGAGGCTTCGAGGTAGTAACCATACCCCTGATCTGGGGTGCAAGTGTCCAAGTGAATTGTTCAATCCATTTTGAACTCTGGTTTGACTAAGTAGGGGGGCGACCCTAGATAAGTCGTGCGATCGCTGGACAAGTTCAGGAATTTCTGGTTCGTCCATTTTCAAATTCCAGGACTTCACGTCAAGTTTCTGAGTTTCCGTCCTAAAACAACATTTCTTCTCAATCGTTTCCTTGAGCTCGTCCCAGCTCAGTGTATAAGCAGTGTCTGTGCCAAGGGTCTGAACCTGGAGGTTCCATTAAGAGAGTGTGCCATCTAGAAATATCCTCGAGATATAGGTAACACTCTGTCGGGGCGAATAGTTATTCATTCTTAGAAGGGAGTCGGTCTTTTTGGACCAACGAACAAATGCAACGGTGCCTCCTGTTCCATCAAAGTTTAAAGGCTTGCAGTTCAGGAACTGTTTATAGGTGCAGCCCGTTGGAGAGTTATCTCCAGTAATGCCATCGTTGTACTTAGAGTGGAGGGCTTCATGTCGTGCATTTATTGGTGAGATGCGTTCTTGCAGCTCGGCTTCTGTCCTTGGCAACGTACTGGTGTTTGTCTCATGTCTAGGTGACATTCCCTTTCGTCGAAGCGGTGTGAAGTGGGTTAGACAACGTTTCAATTGTCTAGGAGGTGTATATAGCAACATAAGCCATCATGTAATCACCCAATTTCACACGCACATATACTCACTGTATGAGTGGGGAAGTAAATTTCTGAGCCTTCACATAGGCTTGCCAATTTGGCTTGTTGCTTGTAATAGAATGAACTCGAGGCTACATCGCCTTGGTCATTCGTGTTATTTCCTGCCGCATTGGTTATCATTGGCTTGACCCGCAGAGTCCACCAGGATTCCTGTGCACTACAAGTCGTTATTACGTGGGCCCCCGTAATATTAAGTTGTCTTGCACAGTTACCCTCAAATTTTCTCTCGTCCAAGCAGATGATCAATCAAGGAGTATCAGCAGGTGCATTGGCATGAACAGGGTCATGCTCTAATGTGGGGTCAGGAGCAGTGCCTGGCTCAGGGGCCACGGCTGGCTCCGGATCAAAAACTCTATCTCAAAATCAGCTGGATCAACAAACACAGGGGGTCGACAGGGCTACAGGATCCCCCAAGGGCTGGTCTAAGTACATGAACTCAATGTCATGGTCTGGATCAACACCAGGCGGAAAAACATAATTGTCCTCATTATCGCGATCAAACTCAAAGCTGTGTGTGGGATCCGGTGCAGCTGATGATGCCATATCAAGGTTGGCGTCGTGTGAGTGGTGTTGCATTCCCTGTATGTGCGAAGATGCGGATGTCAGAAACTCAAATGAGTCTGGGATAGGGGAATTGGCATGAGTTTCCCCTGCAGAAGCGTCCGCATGCAGTGGTCTAATACCAGCAGCAATAGTGTCCTGCCCTCGAATGGGTCCTCCTCTAGTAGTTTGTTATCGTCTTTAGAGGCAAATGTCGGGGGCATATCAACAACGAGATAAGCGGCAAGGGGCACAGGAGCAGGGATCACCGCTAATGGCAAATTCCCAACAAGATGACCATCAGTAGGCTCTGCTACGACTTCAGGCAGTGCACAAAGGGCTGAAAGTCGTCATTGTCTGTGCCGGTAGTATCAGAAATGTACACCTCGTGCTTCGTTGAACTATGTCGTCTGATACTATGGTCATGGGGTTCGTAGTGCCCATCTTTCTAGTACTTGATGAAAGCATAACGTTTGTAACACAAACACATATACGTATAATAATCAATCATATAATCAGTTAATCACATAAGTCACCAAGTAAGGTATCACATACTTCTCCTAGTCTTACTAGCCAATTTCATTCAGTCTACAAGACTGCTCTATCCTTCACTTAAACCAAACCTCGGTCCTCCAGACCGATCCTCAGCCCTCCAAGCTGGGTCTATAACCAATAAAATGTGCTCAACATTTGTTTGTAAAAAGTGTGGATCTGGACTTAAGTGGTATGCAGAAAAATGTTTTCGTGAGAGCCCTAGTGATCATAGTCTAGACTCGAGAAAGAATCCTAGTTCGCTATGATCAGAGCTCTGATACCAAGCTGTCACACCCTGGCTTTGCGGAAGCGTGGTTAGTTTTGGTGTGACTTCTTAATACCATAGCTTAATCATAACAAAGCTATATGAATTTAAAAACCATGCAAGTCATCATTAAGTTAAAAATCAACAAACATTACCATTGTTTAACGCGGACATACTCTAGTATCCATAACCTTGTTCAATAACATTACAACTTAAAATAAAACATAAACGTGATTTAGGGATTATGCCTTGTCCAGGAAAGAGGCACAACCCTAAACCCAGATGACTTCATGAAAGGTTGCAGCGGAAAACGTTCATACCGTGCCAGAATCCGTTAATTTCCTGAAATACATGTGAGTTGAAAAATCAACAATAATGTTGAGCGAGTTCATGTGCAAGTGAGTAAGTAAAACACTTGTAAGTATAAAAATTTCCTGGTATGTAGCAGTGTAAGAGGACTTGTGATCACCAATGGTTTGCAAGGCCATTAGCATGTCGTGAAATGCAAGTAAGTAAGATACAACCCTAGCCGATTTTGCGTTGGGTACCAAGTCACTCCGGATCCGTTCTGTTAGTCCTTCGAGAGGCCTGTTCTGTTGGACCGGGAGCTGGGCTCGCTACACCCAAATAGATCTACCGCTCGAGTCCCTCGGGGTTCTAACTACCCATTCACATGATCTAAACCTCCTTACGTTATTCATACCGTGTATAAAGTACTTGTAAACAAAGTAACATGTATTTCACCCCCGCAGTTAAGAAAACTGAAAACAGTTAGAGAAAAGGGGGACATGAACTCACAGTGGATGCGTAAACTCTATCAAGCGTCTCTGAAGCAGTAATCTGTGCAACGACCTACAAGTGCTAATTCTATTAGACGGACGGCCGTGCTTTAGCTTTACAATTTATGTTGAGGGAAATAGTTAGACAACTATTTCGTGTTACATTTTGTTTATGCTTGATAGTTATTCTTCCTTCCCAAGGATGGGGGATACAATACATGTGCGTAAGTTACGTTTTATCAATCTTGTGGTAATGTAATTACCGGTGTAACTTAAATGTTTGTGGAAGCGTTCGCAAAGTTTTGGAATCATTAACGCTTGTAAATATTATTTTTACCCTAAAATAATATTTATGTATTTCACAAAATAATCATAAACAGTGTTGTGACAAATATATTTATCACGTTAATCTTTGTGAAAATCCCACCTCCGAATGTTTAGTAAAATATAGTACTGGCGAAATTTATGTTTCAAAAGTATGTCCAAAAATAGTTGTAACACTTGTTGTGTAAAAAGTCTAAGTGTTAGGTTTTTAGAAAATTTCGCCAGAGTTTCCTCTGTAACTGGAGGTGGCCACGCTTTCAAGCGTATCATTTTCTTTTAACCAAATCAACTCAATCAACTTCTTTATTTCAATCAAACAATTTCCGACACATCAACTAGTCAACAAGTATGTAAATTTGCATAATCGCATGAACTTGCAGTTTTTCCGCATTAATAATGTAAATCATCCTTATATATGTAGATTTCTATATAAAGCAACTTTAATCTTGTAAAAACCTCGTGTTTAGAGAAAACCGTCTTTACAACTTCTAGTAACAAGTGACAAATACAATACTTTGTCGGATCTCTTTATTTCACAAGTGTCTATACACTTGTGGTTTATAAAATCATATTTATTAGTGCAAGATCCATCTTTAGAAAAACATGATTTCTTTAAAGTGTGGTCTTTCAAAAATACCACTTGCGGATACGTAGATCCGCTAGTTTTAACACCATTTTACCGGTTAAAATACTTTTACACAAGTAAAATATTCCTCTACAAGTTCATGTCTCTAAAATGTGGTAGTGTTCACCTTTAACCCTTGTATCTTTCAAAAACAAGCTTATGTGATGATACGTGATTTTTCAAAGTCGGGTTAAACGAAGTTTTGAGCTACCACATCATAGATCGGGTCTAGATAAACACAAATTTCAAGTCCTACGACTTTTACACAAGACATGTGCTATTAACCTCCATTTTAGTGATTTTACTAGACTTTAAAGATTCAAAGCGCGTGTTTACGATATTTAACCGACGAAAGTTCTTTTAACCACTTTAGATAAGCTTAAAAACAAGATTTAAAGGTTATACCTCTAGCTCAAGGCTAGGGAAGAGTTGTGACGAAAACCGCGTGGATAAAAGCCAACGAGAGTGGTCCTTCGCGTTCCGCTTGCACCAAAGCTCCTTATACGTGTCTTGTGATGTTTGTATGGTCTTGGAATGGAGAGACAAGAACCGAAAAGTATGATGTGTGTGTGTGTGGTGTTCGGCCGTGAGCCACAAGAAGCAAGAGAGAGAGTGAGTTGGTTGTGAATTGTGTTGGACAATCTTAGTGCAAATCTCATGTATTTATAGAGAAAGTTAAGGTGCATTATCCATTGGACATTGTGTTCACTAGATACTAGACAACATAGGATTTAACAAGATCTCAAGTACAAATGTGGTGTTCCCTAGATAACCGATCGGTTGGGGGGGGGGGGGTCCTCTTGTTCGATTTTAAGTAGAAGGTTAGGAGTTTAGTTAAGGTTAAGTAAGTTAGTTTAGGTTTAAACTCCGTTAGTTACGTGTAACATGTTATGGCGGGTGTTAGGGTAATCAGGGACCCTAACTGGCTCAGAAAAACAATAAAGAGTAATAATAAAAATAGTATTGTTTTCATGTTCCGGGTAAAGTCCGGGTGTCCGGTTGGATAGTAATCCGTTAAAGTGTTACAAAAGACTTTAAAGTGTCGTTATTACATTTTTAGTGACACAATTTGTTTTCCCGACACTTTAGAAAGTGTCTAGTGATATTTTCTCATTTTTGGCACTTTACTAGTCAGCTAGAAGCTGGTTAAATTGTTTAAAGTGCTGTGTTTGGTACTTAATGTACGTTTTTGGCACATCCGAATCAGTGTATCTTATCCCCTAGAGACGCGGTAACACAACCCTTATATCCTACACTCACTACCAGTGTAGCCAAAATATATGAGGCTCTTAACAGGCCTTGAGGCAGTATTTGCCTGATGCTGGTTATATCAGCATGTTCACTGTGTATCCGTTTGGTGCTACTGTGCTTTTTGTGCATCATGTTTGTCACTAGGGTTCAGCACGTAAATAATGTAGTGACAGCAAATAAAGTATGATGCAAGTAAGTGCATGTATCAGTATGCAGGTAGCAGTTTATCAGCTAGTTTCAATCAAGCACAGTAATCAAGTAATAATTAATCATTAATTAAGTTGTACGGATACCTGGTTTTGTGCGGGTTGTCACACAAGAGGTCCAAGCTAGGAAGATTTGATAAAAAACAACTCAGGTATGAAGCCTTCATAAGTGAGAGCTTCAACTTAGAGTTAAATTTGAATCAAATATGTGAGGATGCAAATGAATCAAGTGGGTTTATATAGATTTTCCAAAACCCTTAGGATCGTTTCTTGATATTTGAGCTTCAATCTGGACCTTACAAGTAAGGCACACTGATTTGGGATACTAGGGGTGTCCAAAACCAACATACGATATTGAGAAAGTTACACAAAAGACCATGGAAATCAAGCTGGTTGTCAAAAATGGAGTTTCCACCCAGATTGAGCTATCGCGTGCTGCCACAGCACAGCCCTTAGGCTGTGGCGTGCCGCCACCCCTTGCCAGTTCCAGAAACTTTCAAAAATTGGCAGGTTTGGTCCCTGCAGCATGTTTAAGCCATTTTCGACGCGTTTAAACCTCGTTAACCCATTTTCAAGGCTCAATAATGAAGTTTAAGTATAGGGAACTTAAAATATGCTTGAAAAAATCTCGGATGTCGGTTCGTTTGGTTGTACGGTCACGTTATTCGGTTAATTACGACGAAACACGAACGAACGCGAAAAACGATCCAAATTGCGCGACAAATGGAAATTTAGCATTCCAATCGCTAAAATAAAATATTTTAATGATTACAAAAATTTTTGGATGTCCGGATATGTTCAGAACGTGAGATATGCGTGAAAATGCAAACTCGTGCACTTTTTGACGCTTTTAGTCCCTGTTTGATCAAAAAGTTTATTTTCGCATACCGAACCCCTCAAAGCCTATTTCTAAGCTATTTAAAGGATATTTGAGGTATGTTTAGCTTATGATCAAGTTCCGGAATGTTCGTTGCTATACGAAACAGTAGACTTTCGCAGTTTGATGCAAATAGCCCCTGTGATCAAATAAACTTGTTTTTGACACACCAAAGCCTTCAAAAATTATTTCTAAGTTATATAAAAGTTATTTAAGGTATGTTAAGCCTATTTCACTATTCTGGAGTGTTTTTCGCATTAGAATGGTTACGTTTACGTATCAGTTCGCGTTTAACTTTCTAGAAAGCGATTTAAAGCTTGAAATCGAACTAGAATCAAAATGTGAAATTGTCAAACGCAAATAAACAAATTTTGAGACCAAAACACATTGTTTCTTTGATATATGATATTGTTTTAAATTGTACAGTTTTTACGGAGCACAAATGTCACACTACCAGTAACAATGTCCTGAACTAGGCCAGGAAGGCCATCTATGTACTTCTCAATTGCCTTATCCAAAGGCGTAACCATGGTAGGATACAACAAGCTCAACTCCTCGTACCGGTCGGTGTAGGCACGATGTTCTCCAGTATCCTATTTCAGATCCTGGAATTCGTTCTCAAGTGCCCTTTGCTCATAACGTGTGCAGAACTCCTTCATCATAAGAGCTCAGAGCTCTTCCCACGTTTGTGCCATTGCCACATCGGCACCCCTATCTCTCATCACACTATTCCACCATGTGAGTGCTCTTTTCTGGAATACCCTCGATGCAAACTCAACCTTTCGCTCGTTTGGGCATTGAACATGACGAAATGTGCTTTTGAGACTCTCAAACCACTAAAGGAGCCCGGTAGCTCCTTCAGACCCAGTAAACTTGAGTGGTTTAGCCGAGTTAAATTGTTTATAGTTGCACGGAGCGGGTGCATTGTTGTTGTTATTGTTGTTGTTGTTGTCATGTCGGCGTCTTGATTTGTATTACGTCGAGGAGGCATTCTAAAAGAGCAGAGAAATACGAGAGAAAACGAGTGAGATGATATTGGATAATCAAAATTGTACGTAAAAAATATCGATGAAGTATAAGGATTGTGATCATTTGTTCGTTACCTTAAACAAACAAACGACACAGTGATTAATCAAAGTAAATGGGTCTTTATAATGTATCACGGAGACATGCTTTAGCCTATAAGTGGACACTCACCCCAAAAGTTCCCAGGTAAGAGTGACTGGTCCAATGATGCGGATTTGTATGAACACACTAGCCTTAGACAGAAAACTCAGGGTACAGGCATCCACCCTTTTGGATTGCACATGTTCATATTATTAAAGCCCAAACTTTGACGAGATTTTGAAAACATCAAAGGCTCAAGAGCCTAAAACAAATCATCTAAGGATAGATGATTTCTTGTGAAGTTTTGGAAAATTTTTACTCAAGAGAGTAAATTATGTTTTGTTTTTGGTAATCACCTAAGGATAGGTGATGGTATTGTATTAAGTATCTAAACGCAAGAAATCTCGCATTAGGGTCCTAGGAAGATTATAGACCAGGTCAAGAGTATTACTAATAACCTTATTCACTATAACCATGGCTCTGATACCAATCTATGTATCACCCCGATCGCGTAAAATAACAAACCGTGACGGAAACATCGGGGAGTCACATTGCAGGAATTGAAATACCCGTAATGATAGTGTCAGTTGTTTTGTAACAGTAATTTCGAGAACGAAATTTTTTTTATGAGAGGTAGAATTTTAATAGTAAAAAAAAAATTATAAAAATTAAAATATGTTGTAAAACAACGACCTACTAGCAATGTATAGAGAAGAATGGGAGAATGGGAGATGGATTTCTTATTGATTGATTTCAATATCATATACAAATGCCATTATATATAGGCCCTTACATTAGTACAATAGTAACTAAAGAGATAGGAGTTATAGAGGTGGATAGTCACAACATAATGGATGCACTAAAGGGATAGGAGTTATAGATGTGGATAGTCACCACATAATGGATACATTCATAACACTCCCCCTTGACTATCCACATGATATACTATTCTTTAATACGCTTGGTGATGCTGCCTCGTTAAAAACCTTGCTAGGAAAACCCAGTAGGACAAAACCTTAGCTAAGGGAAAAAGAGTGCAGCGCGCATTTTCTCCCCCTGATACTTTTGGATCAGATATGTTGCCTCATTAAAAACCTTTAGTAAGAAAACCCAATGGGACAAAACTTAGTCAAGGGAAAAAGAGTGCAACTTGAATCCGTCTCCCCCTCATTTTAACATGTATCCTTTAAGTGACGTGTGTCCATCTTCCTTGAAAGTCGAATAAAGCCTTTGTAGTGAATGATTGTTGCTTGATCCCTTGATGTGCAATCCTTTATGTTGAGCAATGTTGTATAATCTTCTAACGAGACTTTAGGTGCCTCTTTACAAAAATTATCATATGTCAATGACTGTGTTTCGTTACATTCCTGCATCTACAAGACTAACCAAACTTGTTTTGATGGGTTAGTTGTCACACCCCCAAAATCCACACGCGGAGTACCACTGCTTGGAGGCGTGACATGACCAGGATCAAGCCACCAATCATATTGAACATAAGTATATAGTAAAAGTCATTCATCAATACGATAGGTGTTTTCAAAACTGTAACACCTGTGTCATTTCAACCATCAAACAAATGACAAACCAATGAAATATTGTATTTCATACTTTGGACTTGTATAAATATGTGTATCTTTTGCACATATCAACTCATGTTCGATTTCAAGCTCTAAATCGCTTTCTGGAAGGTTATACGCTCACTGATGCGTAAATATAACCAGTTTAATGCAACGAACACTCCGGAATAGTGAAATAGGCTTAACATACCTTAAATAACCTTTACATAACTTAGATATAAGTTTTGGAAGGTTTGGTGTGGTGAAATCAAAGTTTAATCGCTTACAGGGACTAAAGTTGACAAACTGCGAAAGTATGCCAATTTGAACTGTAACAGACATTCCGGAGCATGACCATAAGTTAAACATACCATAAATATCCTTCACATAGCTTAGAAATAGGCTTTGAGGTGTTCGGTATGCTAAAATAAACTTTTGTGTCATTCAGGGACTAAAAGTGTCAAAAAGTGCACAAGTTTGCATTTTCACGCATAACTTACGTTCTGAATACATCCGGACATCCAAAAATTTATGTAAGCACTAAAATATTTTATTTTAGTGTTCGCCATAAGAAAAATCCATTCGTCACGTCATTTGGATCATTTTTCGCGCTTGTGCGCATTCCGTCGTAATTAAGCGAACATCGCGTTCGTACGACCAAACGAACCAACATCCGAGATATTTTTGAGCATGTTTTGAGTTCCCTATACTTTAACTTCATTTTAGAGCCTTGAAATGAGGTTAACGGGGTTCAAACGCATCGAAAAAGGCCTTAAAACACCACAGGGACCAAAACTGTCAATTTTGAAACTTTTCTGAAGCTGGGACATGCTAGCGTAGCGCGAGCCCTATAGGCTTTACCAGTCGCGCTACGCGACTGCCTATTCTGGGCAGAAAACATGCAGAAACTCAGTTTTTCGCTTTCGGGACCAGATTCGATGTATTAGCCGTTGTTTAATTCACAACCACACATTCTAAACTTGCTTAGTCAGCGGATAAGGATGGAATTTAGGCACCATAACTTTGCAACACATGTATGGATGGAATTTAAGCACCTAAACACCATAACTTTGCAACACATGTATGGATGGAATTTAAGCACCTAAACACCATAACTTTGCAACACATGTACGGATGGGATTAAGGCACGTTTTCCATGAAACGATCTTAACGGTTCGGGTATTCCTATAAATACCCCATACCCCCCATTGCTAAAATCACTAGAATTATGATTTGAGAACCTCTAAGTTGAAACCATTGTTTCATACCTGAGATTCTTGAATCGGGATTAGCATTCGGGGACCCTTCGTAAGTATTCTTTCGTTCTTTTCCTTATTTTACTGCTTTTCGAGTCAGAAAGTCAAACTTTGTTTGACTTTCAGCGTTGACCAGTAATGGTCAATGCGAAGTTCGTTAGAACTTCGCAACGTGATTGTAATCACGTTGGTCATAGTCCCTTGGGACTATGCCCACTGATTACCACGTTGTCTAGGGTCGTAGGGTAAGCGATCTGATAAATCGCTTATACCTCGAACCCGACCCATTTGGTCGATCATTAGGATCCGACCAAACATATTAGGTGGCCATAGTAGGTAGGGACTAACCTTACGAGGTTATACCCTATGGTCACATCGTTTAAGTAGTTGTATGATAGGTAGTTTATATGCCTTAGGTAAATTACCAGAATACCCTTTTCATGTATAATTGGTAATTAAGCATATGTAACCTAAACTTTTGTCACATAACTGATTATGTAACATGTTTAGGCATATAACACTTGTCGTAGGACTAGTTAGGCGGTCCGAACGCGTTTCACGCGCACGATGCGTTAAAGTAGCATAAGCTACCTAAACGGATCATAATGGGTCAATAAGACTTAGGTTAAGTTTCATTTAGTATGTAGGCTTTGTTAAACCAAATGACACGAGTCTCAACACTCGTTTGGTTTACAAACCCTAATGCTACCCAATCTTCCGATCTAGGTCCGGTTAATTAACATAGTTACCTATATTAGGTGCCGTTTGATATCCGCGATCTCTAGCATTGTTTGGTTGTTACTCAAGGACTACTGAGCAATCTCAAGTGAGTACATAGACCCCTCTTTTACTGTTTTCCAAACTGTTTTGGGGTGAAACACATGTGCCTACTTGTTACTTTCATGCTTTCCTGTTTTGACATCATATAACTTCTATGTTCATTAGTACATTATAGTACATGATTTCATTACATTTCATGCTATGTATGCCATTGTGTGCATATTTAGTACATTGTTTTACATTGCATTTTGTTGCATATGCTCATCTAGTATATGAACACATTATATTACATTTTGAACCGTTGTATCTATGAACCGTTAGTATCTGTGAACCGTTGTACCTGTGAACCGTTTGTATCTGTGAACCGTTGTATCTGTGAACCGTTTGTATCTGTGAACCGTTTGTATCTGTGAACCGTTTGTATCTGTGAACCGTTGTATCTGTGAACCGTTTGTATCTGTGAACCGTTTGTATCTATGAACCGTGTGAACCGTATTTGACCATACATAAACACTTCTACAATTGTTAAACATTACTTTGGTGGTTTGGTTTGATTAAGTGATTAAGTAACGATGCGTGTGTAATATGATACAAGCATGGTGGATGCGCCGCTGGTACTTCCTATATATAAGTGTTTGTATGGTATTACATATCGTAGCGTTATTTGAATCATTTCAGTTTGAGACATATAACATTTTATACAATTATCATACTTTTCACAAGACATTGTTTTACAAACAACTTATCTTATACAAACCCATTTTACTATGGTTATTCATTTAACCATACATTATTCACTTATTTATACATATCATCTGAACTCATTGTTTTTCAAATGATCTACAAAACAAAGCAAATTACAAGGTTCATGACTAAACATTTTCTCAAACATAAGTCATGGAACCTATTTTCACAAAACCTATGTATCTCACAGGCATTTTTATGCTGACGTACCTATTTTCACATGTGTTTTTCAGGAGCTGTTGCATAAGATGATCAAGATACACATAGGCAGACTTGGGCTTTAGTGACAATAAAAGATGCAAGACTAGTTAATTATGTTGTATTTCCTTGTTTGTTAAGACATTGTAACACCTTTAATCAATAAAACGAAACTTCAATTGCCATGGATTTGAAACAATTAATTATGTTACAACACTCCCCGATGTTTCCGCCACGTTTTGTATGTTCTACGTGGTCGGGGTGTGACAGAAACGATGGTATCAGAGCCAATGGTTATAGGGAATTAGGTTATTAGTAATGCTTTGACCTAGTCTATAACTTTCTAGGACCCTAACGCGAGTTTACTTGCGTTTAGTCATAAAACAATACCGTCACCTATCCTTAAGCGACGACCACAACAAGAACATAAATTTCAAAACCGCTTTGAAAACTAATCATCTGTTCTAGGATGATTGATTACTAGGTTTTGAACCCTCTATTATATGGTTTTGAACCCCTTTGAATTTTCAAAAATCTCGTCAAGGTTTTGGGTTTTAAATAATGTGAACACATGCAAAATGGAAGGGTGAATGCCTGTATTCTGGGTTTTCTGTCTAGGCAAGCACTTCGTATACATCTCATCAGACGCGAGACCAGTTGTGCTTACCTGGGAATTCTTGGGATGAGTGTTCACTTATAGGCGAGCATGTCTTCGCGATCATTATTTTTGACCTATTTACTTTGATTGGTCACTGTGTGTCGTTTGTTGCTTTGTAGTAACAAACAAATGACCACTATCCTTGCTTTCTTCAGATTTGTTTCATCTCATTCTTTTCTTTTAATTCTCTCACTCGTTTCCTTTCATGTTTCCTCTTTTAGAATGCCTCCTCGACGCGAAAGCCAGATAGCGACTGCCGAATTGGCAGAAATCATTGCGCAGCAAATGGCTGCTCAATTCCCAAACCTCTTTGCTCAATGGAATCAAGCCAACAACAACAACAATGGTCCATGCAATTTCAAGAGTTTTAACTCGGCGAAACCACTCAAGTTTAGTGGTTCTGTGGGAGCGACTGGGCTTCTTCAATGGTTCGAGAGCATTGAGAATACTTTCCGCCACGTGCAATGTCCTGACAATCGCAAGGTCGAGTTTGCTTCGAGTGTGTTCCAGAAGAGAGCCCTTACGTGGTGGAACGGGGTTATGAGAGATCGAGGTGCAGAAGTTGCTCTAGCACAGACATGGGCTGAACTTAGGACCCTTATGATGAAGGAATTCTGTCCTCGTCACGAGATCAGGGCCTTGGAAAGGGAATTCGACAATCTTGAGCAAGACAGCGGTGAGCATCGAGCCTACACAGACCGTTATGAGGAGTTAAGTCTGCTATGCCCAAACATGGTCACGCCTTTGGATAAGGCAATCGAAAAGTACATTGATGGCCTCCCTGACTCAATACAAGACATCGTGACTGGTAGCAACCCTACTACAGTTAGGCAGGCCATTGAGCTATCTGCAACCTTGACTGAATCAAAGATCAGGAAAGGTAAACTTTTCCGAAAAGGTGACAAGAAACAGGTCGAAGAATCGAACCCAATCGAGGAATCAAAGACCATGGATGAACAGACTGAATCCCCTAAGAGGTCAAAGAAGCGAAAGGCTTCTCAGAACTTTTCCATGGTTATTCACAATGATCAAGCCGTCCCCAACCAACCAGCTCAACCCCCTACCAGGAAACCCTACAATGGAACTGCACCTTTGTGCAACCAATGTGGCCTACATCATCATGCTGGGGTGAAGTGCCGCACATGCCAAGTTTGCGGACTTATAGGTCATACAGCTAGGGTTTGCCCAACCGCAGCTGCACCAAATCAAACTGGCAACAACCCCGCTCAAGGTCGTTTTCTACCAGGTTCTTGCTTCAACTGTGGCGAGATGGGTCATTTCCGAAGAAATTGCCCAAGGCTTGCTAATGCAAATCCAGCGCAGGGATAAGCATATGACCAACCAGAAGACAACATCGTTTAGAAATAATCACGTCTTATGTATTATTTTCTTTTGTTGTCACGATCCATGAAACAGTTGTTGTTATCATTGTTTATAAATAAATCTTTTACATTGCAATGTATTTATGTGATTGTATGTATAAACAACATATCCCCTACAATACCGACAATCAAGGAACCGCATTCCTTGAAGAACAGACTACTCCCAAATTTCTTCCATTGTATGATCTCTTGCGTTTTTCACGAAAATACTAAGTACCCGTTCCTTCCAAGGGAAACGAAGTACGAGGTGCCAAGTTAATTGCAATCAATAACAAGATAATAACAATTAAAAAACTATGTGATTATGTGCTTATGAACATTACAAGACAAACTGTGCGGACTATGCAAGGAATTGCGTAATTATGGATGCATACATAATTATGGAATTTAGTGCACAGAAACCACAGCGAGCTTTGTCATGTACCTTGAAGTTAACCCTATTCATTTCCAATTCTGATGAAGTATCCGTTGAGGAAAAATGAACTAGCTATTCATTTTTCACTTCTGAAGAATATCCGTTGAGGAAATGAATATCCGTTTATCCTTCATTTCCAATTCTGAAGAATACCCGTTGAGGAAAATGACTCCGTTTGTGCATTTTCGTTCTGAAGAGTATCCGTCGAGGGAAATGAATATCCGTTTATCCTTCATTTCCAATTCTGAAGAATACCCGTTGAGGAAAATGACTCCGTTTGTGCATTTTCGTTCTGAAGAGTATCCGTCGAGGGAAATGAATATCCGTTTATTTAATCCTTCATTTCCGAACCTGAGGAAACAACCGATGAAAATGACTCCGTTAGTTCATTTTCGTTTCTGAAGATTATCCGTTGAGGAAATGAATATCCGTTGTTTAATCCTTCATTTCCGAACCTGAGGAAACAACCGATGAAAATGACTCCGTTAGTTCATTTTCGTTTCTGAAGATTATCCGTTGAGGAAATGAATATCCGTTGTTTAATCCTTCATTTCCGAACCTGAGGAAACAACCGTTGAAAATGACTCCGTTAGTTCATTTTCGTTTCTGAAGATTATCCGTTGAGGAAATGAACATCCGTTTGTCTATCATTTTCATTTCCGTTTCTGAGGAAGCAACCGTTGAAAATGACTCCGTTTGTTCATTTTCGTTTCTGAAGATTTGTCCGTTGAGGAAATGAATATCCGTTTGTCTACCATTTTCATTTCCGTTCCTGAGGAAACAACCGTTGAAAATGACTCCGTTAGTTCATTTTCGTTTCTGAAGATTATCCGTTGAGGAAATGAATATCCGTTTGTCTACCATTTTCATTTCCGTTTTTGAGGAAGCATCTGTTGAAAATGACTCCGTTTGTTCATTTTCGTTTCTGAAGATTTTCCGTTAAGGAAATGAATCCCCGTTTGTTTATTCCTTCATTTCCGCTTCTGAAGAATACTCGTTGAGGAAAATGACTCCGTTTGTTCATTTTCATTCTGAAGAATGTCCGTTAAGGAAATGACAGGATTATGCTCTACATATCTCTGGTGGTTATCTGATACAAAGTCACAAATAGACTGCTACGAATTAATTTCGGGACGAAATTTCCTAAAGTAGGGGAGACTGTAACACCTGTGTCATTTCAACCATCAAACAAATGACAAACCAATGAAATATTGTATTTCATACTTTGGACTTGTATAAATATGTGTATCTTTGGCACATATCAACTCATGTTCGATTTCAAGCTCTAAATCGCTTTCTGGAAGGTTATACGCTCACTGATGCGTAAATATAACCAGTTTAATGCAACGAACACTCCGGAATAGTGAAATAGGCTTAACATACCTTAAATAACCTTTACATAACTTAGATATAAGTTTTGGAAGGTTTGGTGTGGTGAAATCAAAGTTTAATCGCTTACAGGGACTAAAGTTGACAAACTGCGAAAGTATGCCAATTTGAACTGTAACAGACATTCCGGAGCATGACCATAAGTTAAACATACCATAAATATCCTTCACATAGCTTAGAAATAGGCTTTGAGGTGTTTGGTATGCTAAAATAAACTTTTGTGTCATTCAGGGACTAAAAGTGTCAAAAAGTGCACAAGTTTGCATTTTCGCGCATAACTTACGTTCTGAATACATCCGGACATCCAAAAATTTATGTAAGCACTAAAATATTTTATTTTAGTGTTCGCCATAAGAAAAATCCATTCGTCACGTCATTTGGATCATTTTTCGCGCTTGTGCGCATTCCGTCGTAATTAAGCGAACATCGCGTTCGTACGACCAAACGAACCAACATCCGAGATATTTTTGAGCATGTTTTGAGTTCCCTATACTTTAACTTCATTTTAGAGCCTTGAAATGAGGTTAACGGGGTTCAAACGCATCGAAAAAGGCCTTAAAACACCACAGGGACCAAAACTGTCAATTTTGAAACTTTTCTGAAGCTGGGACATGCTAGCGTAGCGCGAGCCCTATAGGCTTTACCAGTCGCGCTACGCGACTGCCTATTCTGGGCAGAAAACATGCAGAAACTCAGTTTTTCGCTTTCGGGACCAGATTCGATGTATTAGCCGTTGTTTAATTCACAACCACACATTCTAAACTTGCTTAGTCAGCGGATAAGGATGGAATTTAGGCACCATAACTTTGCAACACATGTATGGATGGAATTTAAGCACCTAAACACCATAACTTTGCAACACATGTATGGATGGAATTTAAGCACCTAAACACCATAACTTTGCAACACATGTACGGATGGGATTAAGGCACGTTTTCCATGAAACGATCTTAACGGTTCGGGTATTCCTATAAATACCCCATACCCCCCATTGCTAAAATCACTAGAATTATGATTTGAGAACCTCTAAGTTGAAACCATTGTTTCATACCTGAGATTCTTGAATCGGGATTAGCATTCGGGGACCCTTCGTAAGTATTCTTTCGTTCTTTTCCTTATTTTACTGCTTTTCGAGTCAGAAAGTCAAACTTTGTTTGACTTTCAGCGTTGACCAGTAATGGTCAATGCGAAGTTCGTTAGAACTTCGCAACGTGATTGTAATCACGTTGGTCATAGTCCCTTGGGACTATGCCCACTGATTACCACGTTGTCTAGGGTCGTAGGGTAAGCGATCTGATAAATCGCTTATACCTCGAACCCGACCCATTTGGTCGATCATTAGGATCCGACCAAACATATTAGGTGACCATAGTAGGTAGGGACTAACCTTACGAGGTTATACCCTATGGTCACATCGTTTAAGTAGTTGTATGATAGGTAGTTTATATGCCTTAGGTAAATTACCAGAATACCCTTTTCATGTATAATTGGTAATTAAGCATATGTAACCTAAACTTTTGTCACATAACTGATTATGTAACATGTTTAGGCATATAACACTTGTCGTAGGACTAGTTAGGCGGTCCGAACGCGTTTCACGCGCACGATGCGTTAAAGTAGCATAAGCTACCTAAACGGATCATAATGGGTCAATAAGACTTAGGTTACCAAATGACACGAGTCTCAACACTCGTTTGGTTTACAAACCCTAATGCTACCCAATCTTCCGATCTAGGTCCGGTTAATTAACATAGTTACCTATATTAGGTGCCGTTTGATATCCGCGATCTCTAGCATTGTTTGGTTGTTACTCAAGGACTACTGAGCAATCCCAAGTGAGTACATAGACCCCTCTTTTACTGTTTTCCAAACTGTTTTGGGGTGAAACACATGTGCCTACTTGTTACTTTCATGCTTTCCTGTTTTGACATCATATAACTTCTATGTTCATTAGTACATTATAGTACATGATTTCATTACATTTCATGCTATGTATGCCATTGTGTGCATATTTAGTACATTGTTTTACATTGCATTTTGTTGCATATGCTCATCTAGTATATGAACACATTATATTACATTTTGAACCGTTGTATCTATGAACCGTTAGTATCTGTGAACCGTTGTACCTGTGAACCGTTTGTATCTGTGAACCGTTGTATCTGTGAACCGTTTGTATCTGTGAACCGTTTGTATCTGTGAACCGTTTGTATCTGTGAACCGTTGTATCTGTGAACCGTTTGTATCTGTGAACCGTTTGTATCTATGAACCGTGTGAACCGTATTTGACCATACATAAACACTTCTACAATTGTTAAACATTACTTTGGTGGTTTGGTTTGATTAAGTGATTAAGTAACGATGCGTGTGTAATATGATACAAGCATGGTGGATGCGCCGCTGGTACTTCCTATATATAAGTGTTTGTATGGTATTACATATCGTAGCGTTATTTGAATCATTTCAGTTTGAGACATATAACATTTTATACAATTATCATACTTTTCACAAGACATTGTTTTACAAACAACTTATCTTATACAAACCCATTTTACTATGGTTATTCATTTAACCATACATTATTCACTTATTTATACATATCATCTGAACTCATTGTTTTTCAAATGATCTACAAAACAAAGCAAATTACAAGGTTCATGACTAAACATTTTCTCAAACATAAGTCATGGAACCTATTTTCACAAAACCTATGTATCTCACAGGCATTTTTATGCTGACGTACCTATTTTCACATGTGTTTTTCAGGAGCTGTTGCATAAGATGATCAAGATACACATAGGCAGACTTGGGCTTTAGTGACAATAAAAGATGCAAGACTAGTTAATTATGTTGTATTTCCTTGTTTGTTAAGACATTGTAACACCTTTAATCAATAAAACGAAACTTCAATTGCCATGGATTTGAAACAATTAATTCTGTTACAACACTCCCCGATGTTTCCGCCACGTTTTGTATGTTCTACGTGGTCGGGGTGTGACAAAAACCAAACATAAACAAGTGTGTAGCGGAAGCAATAATGTAAAACCCATCATAAGATTAAGTACAAAATATCATAATGTTTAACCACACATTCACGATCCATGTCCACAACGACCGTGCCTCCCGTGCAAGCTCCAAAAGTACCTAAGGTCCTGCAAGGCATGTAACAGAGAGTCAACAACTAGTTGAGCGAGTTCACAGTTAGTAGTTCAGTAATAGTGTTTGTATCGTAAATCATGAGTTCGTTTAGTAATCACGTATCGTATGTAATGGTATCGCGGCCCTCTAGGCATGTTTGCGAAATTTAGTGGGGGTTTCCCATGTGTTCTCTAGACTAGGTATATTTGTATCGCGGCCCTCCAGGCATGTTTGCGAAGATTAAAGTATAGTTCGCGGCCATTCCAGGCATGTTTGCGAAGATCGTTCTAGTATCGCGGCCGATCCCGGCATGTGTGCGAAGAGAAGTATATGTATCACTAGTCTAGTAGTATCTACCATTAACCTTCCTCTCCCGAGGCCTATGGTATGTAATTCCGATAACTCTTAAGCATAAAAAAAAAATCAATCAACCCATTCCCAACCCCGGGAATCTCATACCTTGGTAGAAGTGTGAACTCACCTTGTTTTGCTCGGTATGCTAAGTTAAGTGCTCACAATAAATCAATCAAGTCCTATAGTGCACGTATATTCAATCAGTTCACGTTCGTAATGTTTCACATGGAACTAGTGTCACAGTAATATCATAGAGGGTGTTTGACAGTTCATATCATGCAACACAAGCAGTTAATTGCATCCATACAGTTCATGTACCACATCAAAATCTTTTACAATTTATTCTAATATACTAACCAATCATACATTTAACAAAGTTGGCATCTAACAGCACTAGCAAGTTAACTGAGTGAATAAAGTTAACAGAGTTCATGGCATAACATAATTAATCCACTTAATTGGAATAATAAATAAACAGAGTAAGTCAGTTAACCCAGTTAACAACTTAACAGAATTTGTCAACTAACAGAGTTACTCAAACAATGAAGTTATCAACTTACATATTTAACAGAGTTAAATAAACTAACTGAGTTATTCCAGTGATTAGCTTAGTTGGATAACATATTTAAAGACATTAATAATTACAGTGTATATGTTGCTGAAAACACCCTAGTGCCGAAAACACATAAGTGCCGATATCACATATATGGGACGAAATCCCTATTGAGCCGAAATCCCTTATTGGGCCGAAAACACTCACATGGGCCGAAAATACTTTTTGCCGAAAACCCTCCTGGGTCGAAATCATCCTTGGGCCAAACACACTTGGGCCGAAATCACATAAGTGATTTCGTCCAGTTTAAAGTTGTGGGGGTGTTTTCGTTGGTACTTCATTATCTTCAACAACACTTACAGTAACATAAAACCCAGAAACTCTATATCTATTCATTCAATCATCACAACAATTTCAACAAACTATCAACCTACCCAAACAATAAACACCATCGCACAGATTACTAAATCATTGTGATATCAAGACTATCATTAAATCCTCAGATCTTTCATAACATACAAATCAATACAAATCATCACATACTACCTGTACATTCATGATATCCAGTAATAAGAAGAAATCAATAACTAACCTAAGCAGCAAGGTGGTACTTTGATGGATGTGTGCCGTCGGGTTTCAAAAGGAGAGAGAGAAACAATGTGATAAGGTTTGCCAAATGAGAAACTTCTCCGAGAAGATTGTGATAAAATAAATATATAATAACTCAATACTGGGCCAAGGCCCATCTCTGTTTTCGTTGGTCTACTAGTGGACGAAAACACACAAGGTGTTTTCACCACTAGGGTGATTTCATTGATGTGTGGGTGAGGGTGTTTGGCCTAACAGATGCCTTGTGTAATTTATACAACACATAAATTAAAAATTAAGACATACATCAATACACACTTATAATGCATACCGTATACAACATATCAATCACATTACGATTAACATACTACAAACGTGCACAGTTGTGAAACAAACAAGTCGTATTAACAAACAACTTAAACATTTAACGCGCAATAAATGCGAAGATAGAAATCTTGAAAACTCGAGTTGTCACATTAGTAAAATATAATCAAATATCGTTTATACCTGAAATGTTTCTTTGAACTCATTCCAATGTCTCTTCTCTTGACATAGGTTATATCATGACAATAAGTTCAAGTGAAAGATATTATAACCATACATAGCTAGCAAAACATATTAATGCACTTATGCATTTAACGATGGTACTTCTAGAATGAGAATCTCTACTTTGATAGGAGATGATAATAGGCATTTCTTATAACAAATGGCTTAACAACCTTTAACATACTTTAAGGTTCAACTATGTCCATACTAAATATCCAAACATCATCTTCTAGATGTACTTGGGGGATTGGTAAAATATAATTACATATATATGCGAACTGCAGTTTGAGTAATAATTAGACCGTGCCAAGGTCATTCAAAAATTCTTCCTCTAAAAGCTCGATAATTTTTCTCGATGATGCCTAGACATCATCACTGTAACTGCGATTATAGTGAACTTTTAAAAATAGAACGTCGATAAAACAGGACTAATTTAATCAAACTTATATCCCTCTTTATGCAAATATCTCAAGTTGTATAACACTCGATCTAACTATTTTAGTCCATTTTCTATGAACTTGATATAGTACGTTCTTGAGGTTTTGACATCATTAATGCTTCTAGCATTATCAATCCATGAGGGAATTCTTTCCATCTTATCCAAATATGCATGTGCTTTCACTCTTAGAAGTTTTGCTATATAAACTTGCCCTTTTAACACATAGATATCTATATCATATGCAAAAATATCAAGAACACTTGTTTTATATCCAAAATTTATATTGTACCATGTTTGTACACAGTGTACATTGAGATGCCATAATAACCAGGTACACATTTTTTATGTATGTTTATTGGAGTGTGCACTATAATTACATCCATAAGGTGTTTCAATTAACCTCTTAAGAACTCAAATGCTTTAGGTTACTCATGGGGAGTTCCAATTATATTCAATTCAATAACATATACAACATGTATATGTATTCAGATCTGAATTTATATAATAATCATAATATTCTCGAGAACTTATTTTATATGACTTAGTATCAAGTTATACATAACTTTCACAAGACGCGTGTCAATTCTCTATTATATATTACTAGACTAATAAGATATTGGAAAGTCAATTCATCCACCACTGAAGAATACGTTTTCTCATAATCAATCATAGGTATTTGTGAAAATTCTTGTTAGGCCCTAAAGTGTGAGACTGATGCATCAAATTAAAACAACGGGCTATGGGTACGAACTGGGCTTTACTAGGTTAGTTTATATTAGGTTTTGGACCTTTATAGGTCACTTGGGCCAAGCTTTAGGCCATGTGGGCCAAGCAGGCCCAAGGGGATTCCATGTAGGGAAGTGGGCTTTAGTAAGTATATAAACAAGTTTCTAACTTGTTTTTAGGTTAGAACTTCTTGGAACTTCATTTGTTGAAAAATTCTAGAGAACCAGAGAGTAGGAGGCGATAGATTGTGAAGAACACTTGTACTAGACGGTTTTGCTTTTCAAGTAATAGAATCGTGTGCAAGTGTTGAAAGTTATTTTGGTGTTCTTGTTATCTCTTGTTTTCGGTTTATCTTGAATCATCTTGTGATTGGATTCCGCACTCTCACAAGATTAGGTTTGATATTATTGAAAGATCCAGTTTTTGGGACTTACAATTGGTATCAGAGCCATTAGAACCTGTTTCTAGGCTCGGTTTGATATCAAATATTCAAGATTTGAAATTTTTGTTCATTGTGTTCTTTGCATTCTTGGTAGTGTTCATCGAATATTTGTTAAAAATCAATATATTTTGGTGTGTCAATTTTTGTTTGAAACTGTTAAAAGATATTGAACGATTTTGGCATCTCAAAAGGAATATTTTTGTTATTGAACGATTTCACTTTCCTAATTTTTGGGAAAATTAGTTTGACAATTTTCGGAACAATATCTTTTGGAATACTCAAATTTCTTTACTTTCCATATAAGGGGTTTCGAGTCCACTGTTTCCTACTATAATTTCGCAGGTTTCGAGTCCCCCCATCATTTCATCACCGTTCTCGAGTCACAATCACATTCCAATTTACATCTGCATATCCAGTCGCAATCATCAAAAAGGTGTCGAGTCATAAATAATTTGGTCTCGAGTAATTGATTTTAAGGTCTCGAGTCATCTTCACTGGTCTCGACTCATAAGGTTTTGAGTTATCTTCTCACGGTTTCGGTCTCGACTTCACATAGGTCTCGACTCATCAATTTTCACAGTCTCGAGTCGCAAGCATAGTTCCGAGTCGCAACAGAAGTTTGGATATCACATTCAAGGTCTCGAGTCCCATCTCCATGATTTCGACTCATCATCTTCATATCTGTTATCCTCACCGGTCTCGACTCATTAATCATCGTTCTTCTCGAGTCACAACCACTGTCTCGACTCATAAGTTTCACGGTCTCGAGTCTTCAACATCTCTTCACCCAGGTCTCGACTAAAAACTACCGTACACCAGCAGTCTTCGTTCATCTTCTCTGATCATCTCCATCCAAATACATCAGCGACCACCTCCTCCGATCACCATCACATCACCTCCGGTTACCATCTCCGATTGGTATATCGTCTGTATTACGACGAAGAAGACAGACATACAGACGTGATATATTCTCGTTTAGGCTTTAATATATAATAATAATTATTATAATATTAATTAGATTATTCTATATATATTTTAATTAAAAAAGGGATATATTTTATAAAAAAAGGGAGTTTGTTTGTGATAACGGTTTTGACAGATTTTTGAGGTGTGGTTCAGAAAGCGGGCTTATTCGCGTGCAAAGGGTTTGAGTTAGCGAGTACACAAGTTCTCATTTGGTTTGTGTTTTGAGGAGAAGAACAAAAGTATCAACCATCCTCTGAAATTATGGCATTTATGTTTAACAAACCCGTGACTAAAGAACGTGAAGAGATACTTTCTATGTTTTGCACTCTTGAGTGTAGAGAAAGAAATGAGGCATATAGGTTACATAAAGCTGATTTATTTCAAGATTACAAAGATATTAAAAATAAAAACTTTACTTTGGCTAAAAATGAAAAACTTATAAAGAAAAAATTGAAGCCCAAAGGAAAGATATCATTCAGTTGAAAGAAGATCTCAGCGTTAAGAATTGTAATTTTTTAGATGCTCTAGCAACAATTAGTGACTTGACCAAAGAGCTAGAAGACTTAAAGTTGAAATATCAGGTTAATGAAATTAATATTAAAAAGTATGACAGTTCTAGTAATTTGGTCAAGAACATTTGTGACATACAACTAGAGTACAAAGAAAAGAAAGGGGCTGGTTTGGGATACACTAAAACTCCTCCTCCATACAATCATAATTACACTTATATGCCTTTCACGGAAGATGAGTTAATTAATGAGGGCAAGATGACTTATGGACCAAAAACTGATAAGTCATCAGTCAACAACGGATTTGTTGGTAATAAACAGTCAGCCCCGTTAATGAATTTTGTCTCTAAAGGAAATGTTGATCCTAACAGATCGTTTACATGTGCAGAAGAAAAGTTAGACTTGAAATTTGAAGACACTCTTCGGGGAGAACTAGCTTTAAATTCTGATTTACCTAAAAAGTGTTTTGATGAAACTAATTCTGAACTTGTTTTGGGACAAAGTATTTTTAGTATGTTTGATTCTTTAGCGTCTAATGGGCCTGATGTTTTGGGCAAGATTGATGATGTTTGTGTTGAATCTGTGAACAATAAGTCCGGTGATGAATTTTCTTCAGTTAATGATTGTGATTGTGATATTTCAGACTCTACAGCTGATGTTAGTGTGATAGGTGAGGTCCCTCAGGATACATTCAGTGAAACCATTGAAACTTCTTCTCAAGAAAATCAAGAATGTCCTGATTATTCTTCTAAATCGGTCTCAGTGGACGTTCCTAATGTTGAATCTAGTGGGACCCCATTGGAAACTGTGACTAAAAGCAGACCTCAAGTAGATTCACATGATACATGTGTTGATGAAACTTCATCTTCTTCATCTTCTGAAATTAAAACTGAACCTGATTTTGTAAAGGAAGAAAAAAGGAGTTGAAATAAATGAACAGTCACTGGCAAATGTTTCTGAAATTAAAGTTAAAACAGAAACTAAATCACCTGTTCAAAATAATCATGATAAAATTGTAAAAGACAAAAAACATCATCCGTCTGAATCTCATGCTTGTGCTAGTTCTGATCAACAGGTACAGAAGAACTCAGAAAAGGCACATGGAACACAAGTAAAGCAATCAAAGCAAGCTCGTTCATCTAAACCAATAAGATCAGCTGTCACACCCCGACCGCGTAAAACAACAAATCGCGGCGGAAACATCGGGGCGTGTTGCGACAGAATTAATTGTTTCATAACCATGGCATACAAAGTTGTCTTTTATTTATAAACAAAGGTGTTACATTGTTTTAAACAGGAAATTAAAGAGTTCAGAACATAATTAAACATAGTCTATCTTCTTTTAAAGTTTCTAAGGCACAGGTCCGCCCTAGTATCATGATCAACATCCTATGGAAAAGCACCTGAAAACACATGTGAAAATAGGTACGTCAGCATAAAAATGCCTGTGAGATACATAGGTTTGTGAAAATAAGATTCATGACTTGTATTTGAGAAAATGTTTAGTCATGAACCTTGTTATTTGCTTTGTCTTGTAAATCATTGAAAACAATAAGATCAGATGATATGTATAAGTAATTGTCAGGTTAAATAGATAACCATGTAAAAATGTGTTTGTATAAGATAAGTTGTTTGTAAATAAATGTCTTGTGAAAAATGTATTATTTGTATAAAATGTTCTATGTCTCAAACTGAAATGATTCAAATAACGTTACGCCATGTAATACCATACAAACACTTATATATAGGAAGTACCAGCGGCGTATCCACCATGCTTGTATCATATTACACACGCATCGTTAACTTAATCACTTAATCAAACCAAACCAACCAATGTAAGAGGTCTATGTTTAAACCATTTGTCAATGTATTGAATAATATGTCAAAGTGTTCATGTCAAGATGTAAATCATGTAGTATGTAAAACAAATGTCAAAAATGTTTGTGTCAAATGTAAATCATGTCAAAATGTCTATGTCAAATATCCATGTCAAATGTCTATGTCAAATATCCATGTCAAATGTCTATGTCAATTATCCATGTCAAATGTCTATGTCAAAATGTCCATGTATGGCAAGTGAAATGTCTCAACTAAACCATATGCACAAAAACAAAGTATTGAAGTAAAACTTGGTTTAAATCAAAGCTATGTTTTGTGTAAATGCATGCAACTATTTAATATGAACATTTATGTGGTATTGTAAAAATGCATACATCCAAGCCTGGCGACTGTGGTGATAAACCCTTTAAACAAATTAAAGGTCTATCTGTCTTAATGTCAACGAATTCGGTCATTCCTTTCTGTCCCCTTACCCTGGGATGTCCGGAACGGGAGTTGTCAATTCCTATGGTACCACTACCTACTAACGAACGGCGTAGCTAATGTTAATGGATATATTGTCCCATGTAAACAAACCAAATGTCATAACAAAATGTGAGCATGTGAAAACAATGCACTAAGTATGTAATCAAATGAACATACATAGCGTGAAATGTCATGTAAAACGACGTACTAAGTAATGCACACAATGGGCACACCTAGCATGAAATGTTATGTAAAACAATGTACTAAGTAATGCACACAATGGGCACACCTAGCATGAAATGTCATGTAAAACAATGTACTAAGTAATGCACACAATGGGCACACCTAGCATGAAATGTCATAAAATCATGTACTATAATGTACTAACGAACATAGCAGTATATGATGTGAAAACTGGAAAGCAGGAAAGTAACAAGTAGGCACATGTGTTCCACCCCAAAACAGTTTGGAAAACAGTAAAAGAGGGGTCTATGTACTCACTTGTGATTGCTCAGATGTCTAAAGATAACCACCAAGTAATGCTATAGATCTCGGAATCAAACGGCACCTAATATAGGTAACTATGTTAATAAACCGGACCTATCTCGGAAGACTGGGTAGCATTAGGGTTTGTAAACCAAATGAGTGTAGGAACTCACGTGATATGGTTTAACAAAGCCTACATGCTAAATGAAACTTAACATAATTGTTTACGACCCATTACGACCCGTTTAGGAAGCTTATGCTACTTTAACGCGTCGTGCGCGTGAAACGCGTTCGGACCGCCTAACTAGTCCTATGACAAGTATTATATGCCTAAACATGTTACATAATCAGTTACGTGACAAAAGTTTAGGTTACATATGCTAAATTACCAATTATGTATGAAAAGGGTATTTTGGTAATTTACCTAAGGCATATAAACTACCTATCATACAACTACTTAAACGTCGTGACCATAAGGTATAACCTTGGAAGGTTATTCCCTACACTATGGTCACCTAATGTGTTTGGTCGGATCCTAATGATCGACCAAACTGGGTCGGGTTCGAGGTATAAGCGATTTATTAGATCGCTTACCCTACGACCCTAGACAACGTGGTAATCAGTAGGCATAGTCCCAAGGGACTATGACCATCGTGATTACAATCACGTTGCGAAGTTCTAACGAACTTCGCATTGACCATTACTGGTCAACGCTGAAAGTCAAACAAAGTTTGACTTTCTGACTCGAAAAGCAGTAAAAATAAGGAAAAGAACGAAAGAATACTTACGAAGGGTCCCCGAATGCTAACCCAGATCAAAATAGCTCAGGTATGAAACGAAGGTTCCAACTTAGAGCTTTCTTAATCAGATTTGTGGGTTTTGGGGTTGTGGGTGGATGGGTATTTATAGAAAAGGTAGAGCCGTTAGGATCGTTTCTTGGAAAAGGGGAAAAAGATCTAGTCCGTACACTTGTTGCAAGGTTATGGAAGCTTAATTCCATCCTTATCTAGTGACTAAGCAAGTGAAAACATGTGGTTAAGAATTAATTGGTTGCAACTTGCAATTAGAAACATTGAATCTGCCAGAACAGCCAGTCGCGTAGCGCGACGGGTAAGCCCTATGGGCTCGCGCTACGCTAGCACTCATCCTGAATCAGAAAGTTTCATTTTTGGCAGCAATGGTCCCTGTTGTGTTTTAAGACCTTTTTCGATGCGTTTGAACCCCGTTAACCTCATTTCAAGGCTCTAAAATGAAGTTAAAGTATAGGGAACTCAAAACATACTCAAAAATATGCCGGAGGATGGTTCGTTTGGTCGTACGAACGCGATGTTCGCTTAATTACGACGGAATGCGCATAAGCGCGAAAAACGATCCAAATGACGAAACGAATGGATTTTTCTTAAGGAGAACACTTAAATATAATGTAGTCATGCTTACATAAATTTTTGGATGTCCAGATGTATTCAGAACGTAAGTTATGCGCGAAAATGCAAACTTGTGCACTTTTTGACACTTTTAGTCCCTGAATGTCCCAAAAGTTTATTTTAGCACACCGAACCCCTCAAAGCCTATTTCTAAGCTATGTAAAGGATATTTAAGGTGTGTTTAACTTATGGTTATGTTTCGGAATGTTCGTTACAGTTCAAATTGACATACTTTCGCAGTTTGTCAATTTTAGACCCTGTAAGCGAATTTACTTGTTTTTGCCATACCAAAGCCTTCAAAACTTATTTCTAAGTTATGTAAAGGTTATTTAAGGTATGTTGAGTATATGTTGCTGTTCCGGAGTATTTTTCGCATTAAACTGAGTACGTTTACGCACTAGTTTGCGTATAACTCTCCAGAAAGTGATGTAGAGTTTGAAATTACATAAAAGTCAAAACATGAAAAATGTATAACATAACAAAACAAACATTGGGATCAAATAACATTGTTTTATTGATAATAGAACTGTTCATAGTGATTACAAGCACAGTTGTTACAGTCTCCCCTACTTGTGGAAATTTCGTCCCGAAATTTATTTAGAGGAAACTCGTGTGAAAAAGATGTGGATATTTCGCCTTCATTTGATCTTCGCGTTCCCAAGTAAACTCGGGTCCACGTTTAGCTTCCCAGCGAACTTTGACCAAAGGAATGCGCTTGCGTTTAAGCCACTTGACTTCACGTTCCATGATTTCCACTAGTTTCTCAACAAATTTCAGTGTTTTGCCAACACGAATTTCGTTAAGCGGTATGGAGTAGTTCTCATCAGCTGTACACTTCTTGAGATTTGATATGTGAAAAGTTGGATGAACATTTCCCAGTTCAGGAGGTAACTCAAGTCTGTAGGCTACCTTTCCGATTCTTTCGACGATCTTGAATGGTCCAACGTATCTAGGTGCAAGTTTTCCTTTCTTTCCAAATCTGATCACACCTTTCCAAGGTGAGACCTTAAGTAATACACGATCACCGACTTGAAATTCAAAGGCTTTGCGTTTTGGGTCCGCGTAAATCTTCTGACGGCTTCTAGCTGCCTGAAGGTTATCACGAACCTTCTTGACCTTGTCAGTTGTCTCTAAAATGAGGGCAGGTCCAGTAAGTTGAGCCTCGCCAATCTCATTCCAGCAGACTGGTGAACGACATTTTCGACCATAAAGAGCTTCGAAAGGAGCCATTTTGATGCTAGTGTGATAACTGTTGTTGTAGGAGAATTCAATCAATTTAAGATGTGAATCCCAGCTACCACCAAAATCGATCACACAAGCTCTTAGCATATCCTCCAGTGTCTGGATTGTTCTCTCAGATTGACCATCCGTTTGCGAATGATAAGCTGTGCTCAGATTAAGTTGGGTCCCCATAGCAGACTGCATGGTTCTCCAAAAATGAGAAGTGAAACGAGCATCTCTGTCAGAAATGATGTTCAACGGAACACCATGTCGAGCTACAATTTCATCTACATAGATTTGAGCAAGTCTGTCAGTAGGAAAATCCTCGCGGATTGGCAAGAAATGTGCTGACTTTGTAAGACGATCAACGACTACCCAGATGGCATCATGACCTTTCTTTGTGCGCGGGAGTTTGGTAACAAGATCCATAGTAATGTTTTCCCATTTCCAAACTGGGATCTCTGGTTGCTCCAATAAACCCGAAGGACGCTGATGTTCAGCCTTAACCTTAAGACAAGTAAGGCATTTTGATACGTATAAGGCAATGTCTTTCTTCATACCAGGCCACCAATAGTGAATACGAAGATCCTTATACATCTTATCTGAGCCCGGATGAATAGAATAGCGAGACTTATGGGCTTCATCCATAAGCAAGGTATGAATATCATCCTGGCTTGGGACCCACAAACGGTCCATGAAGTAATATGATCCATTGTCCTTCAGTTCCAGAGCAGGTGTTATGTGATAAGGAAATTCCTTATCCATCAATCCTTGTGAAACACAAGATTGTTGAGCTTGAGAAATGCGTGCTTGAATATCGGATCGAGCTTGAATGACAGATTGAACACGTACACAATGAAGCTTAGTACGTTCCTTACGACTCAATGCATCGGCTACGACATTCGCCTTACCAGGATGGTAGCGAATTTCGCAATCATAGTCGTTTAAAAGCTCAACCCAACGTCGTTGTCTCATGTTGAGTTCTTTCTGGTTGAAGATATGCTGAAGACTTTTGTGGTCTGTGAAAACCACACATTTTGTACCGTACAAATAGTGTCTCCAGATCTTGAGAGCAAAGACAACTGCACCCAACTCAAGATCATGAGTGGTGTAGTTCTTCTCATGAATCTTCAACTGCCTCGATGCATAGGCTATGACTTTATTCCTTTGCATAAGAACACAGCCAAGACCCAATTTCGATGCATCACAATACACAACAAAATCATCATCACCCTCAGGCAATGATAGAACAGGCGCATCGCAAAGCTTCTGCTTCAGGTGTTGAAAAGCTTCCTCTTGGTTGTATCCCCAATAAAAGGGCATTTTCTTCTGAGTTAGAGCAGTTAGAGGAACTGCAATCTTAGAGAAGTTTTCAATGAAGCGGCGATAATAACCCGCTAGACCAAGAAAAGAACGAACTTCAGTAGGAGTAGTAGGTGTATCCCAATCCTTAATCGCACTGATCTTGGAGGGATCTACATGAATACCTTGTTCGTTGATAATATGCCCCAAAAATTGAACTTCTTTAAGCCAAAATTCGCACTTGGAGAATTTGGCGAAAAGTTGCTGTTTCTTCAGGAGTTCCAGAGTAAGACGAAGATGCTGCTCGTGATCAGCTCGTGTCTTAGAGTAAATCAAGATGTCATCGATAAAAACAATGACGAACTGATCCAAATAAGGTTTGCAGACCCTATTCATTAAGTCCATGAAAACAGCAGGAGCATTAGTCAAACCAAATGGCATGACTGTGAATTCATAATGCCCATAACGAGTACGGAATGCTGTCTTCGGAATGTCTTCTTCTTGCACCCGAAGTTGATGATATCCAGATCGCAGATCAATCTTAGAAAAATAAGAAGCACCTTGTAACTGATCAAAGAGATCATCAATGCGAGGTAAAGGATATCGATTCTTGATGGTAAGTTTGTTAAGCTCACGATAATCGATACACATCCTAAAGGATCCATCCTTCTTCTTTACAAAAAGAACGGGAGCACCCCAAGGTGAAAAACTAGGACGTATAAAACCTTTGTCAGAGAGCTCCTGAAGCTGTTTAGACAACTCTTGCATCTCAGACGGTGCAAGACGATATGGAGCTCTGGCAATGGGATTTGCACCAGGTACGAGATCAATGCGGAACTCGACTTGGCGTGCTGGAGGTAGACCAGGTAAATCTTCAGGGAACACTTCAGAATAATCCCGAACGATAGGAATATCTGAAATAGACTTACCCTTGCCTTTATCTTCTGTAACATGTGCTAAGAAAGCCACATAGTTCTTCTGCAGATACTTCCGAGCTTTGAAACAAGACATGAGTCTGAGACCACCGATAGGCTTCTCACTTTGAACTTGCAGGATCTCGCCTGTCGAAAGTGGCACACGAACAATCTTCTCAGAACAAACTATCTCTGCGTGATGCTTGGATAACCAATCCATTCCCACAATAACGTCGAAGCTTCCAAGTTGCATAGGCGCGAGGTCAATAGGAAAAAGATGGTCGTTAAGATTCAACTGGCAGTTGCGAAGAACAGAATCAAGAATAATGGGTTCACCATTAGCAACCTCTACTGTCAAAGATTTGCCTAGTTTCGTTCTAGACACGCGAAGCATTTGCTCAAAAGACAAAGACACGAAACTCTTATCGGCACCAGAATCGAAAAGAACAGATGCAGGCTGATTATTAATAAAGAACGTACCGTTCACCACATTATCGTCAGCCTGTGCCTCTTGGGCATTCATGTTAAAAACTCGGCCTCGAGCCGGAGCCGGATTCTGGTTCTGGTTCTGGTTCGCTAGCCTTGGGCACCGGTTCCTGTAGTGGGTCAGATCCCCACAATTGTAACAAGCACCTGGTGGGTATTGTGGTCGTGCAGCTTGACCCTGTTGCGGAGCAGCTTGTTGAGCCGGGTTCTGAACCGCGGGATTCTGAGCAGATCGACAAAAATTGGCGAGATGGCCTGATTTCCCACAGTTAGTACAGAAACGGCATGGAAGTTGCGGCTGGTGGTGACTGTTGCATCTATTGCACAAAGGTGCATTCCCTGAATAGGGTCTCTTCGCTGGAGGCTGTGCAGGTTGGTTGAGAGCTGCCTGATTAGCTTGGGCAGTGATAGCAAAATTTTGAGAAGCCTTACGCTTCTTTGACCTCTTCGAAGAACCAGAGTTCTTTCCATTCAAGTTTTGACCTTTCTTGCTATCTTCCTTGTCAGCCGACTGCTTCTTGCCCTTGTCACCCTTCCTGTGTAGCTTTCCCTTTCTAATCTGCGACTCAGTCAATGTCGCAGATAGCTCGATCGCCTGACGAAGTGTGGCAGGGTTACTACCAGTAAGAATGTCTTGTACCGAGTCAGGTAGGCCATCTATGTATCTCTCGATAGCTTTGTCGAGTGGGGTGACCATTGTTGGGCAAAGCAGACTCAATTCTTCAAACCGATCAGTATAAGCCCTGTGCTCACCACTATCTTGCTTCAATACATCAAACTCTTTCTCCAACGCTCGCTGTTCATGGCGAGGACAAAATTCCCTCATCATAAGGGCTCTAAGTTCAGCCCATGTCTATGCGAGAGCAACTTCTGCACCCCGGTCTCTCATAACCCCGTTCCACCATGTCAAAGCCCTCTTCTGAAATACGCTCGAGGAGAACTCGACCTTGCGATTATCCGGACACTGCACATGGCGAAAGGTATTCTCTATACTCTCGAACCACTGAAGAAGCCCAGTCGCTCCCTCAGAACCACTAAACTTGAGTGGTTTAGCCTGGTTAAAATCCTTGTATTTGCATGGAACATTGTTGTTGTTGTTGGCCTGGTTCCATTGAGCAAAGAGATTTGGAAACTGAGCAGCCATCTGCTGCGCAATAATTTCTGCCAGCTCGGCAGTAGCTATCTGATTCTCGCGTCGAGGAGGCATTCTAAAAGAGGAAAACATGAAAAGAAACGAGTGAGATGATTGGATGAAAAGAATGAGATGATAAAAACAAGAATTGCAAACAGCATAGATGGTGGTCATTCGTCCGTATCACAAAGCAAACAAACGACTCACAGTGACTAATCAAAGTAAATGGGTCAAAAATAATGTATAATGAAGACATGCTCGCCTATAAGTGAACACTCACTCCAAGAATTCCCAGGTAAGCACAACTGGTCTCGCGTCTGGTTGAGATGTATACGAAGTGCTTGCCTAGACAGAAAACCCAGAATACAGGCATTCACCCTTCCAGTTTGCACATGTTCACATTATTTAAAACCCAAAACGTTTGACGGGATTTTGAAAATTTGAAGGCACAAGGCCAAAAACCAATACTGAAAAGGGTTCAAAACCATAAAACAGAGGGTTCAAAACCTTACAATTGAGGGTTCAAAACCTTGTAAAAATTTATTCAAAAACAGATGATTGTTTTTCAAAAATCGTTTCAGAAAAATTTTGGTTCCTTGTTTTGTTAATCACCTAAGGATAGGTGATGTACATGTTTTAAGATCTAAACACAAGATAACTTGTGTTAGGTTCCTAGAAAAGTTATAGTCTAGGTCAAAGCATTACTAATAACCTAATTCCCTATAACCATTAGCTCTGATACCAACTCTTCTGTCACACCCCGACCGCGTAAAACAACAAATCGCGGCGGAAACATCGGGGCGTGTTGCGACAGAATTAATTGTTTCATAACCATGGCATACAAAGTTGTCTTTTATTTATAAACAAAGGTGTTACATTGTTTTAAACAGGAAATTAAAGAGTTCAGAACATAATTAAACATAGTCTATCTTCTTTTAAAGTTTCTAAGGCACAGGTCCGCCCTAGTATCATGATCAACATCCTATGGAAAAGCACCTGAAAACACATGTGAAAATAGGTACGTCAGCATAAAAATGCCTGTGAGATACATAGGTTTGTGAAAATAAGATTCATGACTTGTATTTGAGAAAATGTTTAGTCATGAACCTTGTTATTTGCTTTGTCTTGTAAATCATTGAAAACAATAAGATCAGATGATATGTATAAGTAATTGTCAGGTTAAATAGATAACCATGTAAAAATGTGTTTGTATAAGATAAGTTGTTTGTAAATAAATGTCTTGTGAAAAATGTATTATTTGTATAAAATGTTCTATGTCTCAAACTGAAATGATTCAAATAACGTTACGCCATGTAATACCATACAAACACTTATATATAGGAAGTACCAGCGGCGTATCCACCATGCTTGTATCATATTACACACGCATCGTTAACTTAATCACTTAATCAAACCAAACCAACCAATGTAAGAGGTCTATGTTTAAACCATTTGTCAATGTATTGAATAATATGTCAAAGTGTTCATGTCAAGATGTAAATCATGTAGTATGTAAAACAAATGTCAAAAATGTTTGTGTCAAATGTAAATCATGTCAAAATGTCTATGTCAAATATCCATGTCAAATGTCTATGTCAAATATCCATGTCAAATGTCTATGTCAATTATCCATGTCAAATGTCTATGTCAAAATGTCCATGTATGGCAAGTGAAATGTCTCAACTAAACCATATGCACAAAAACAAAGTATTGAAGTAAAACTTGGTTTAAATCAAAGCTATGTTTTGTGTAAATGCATGCAACTATTTAATATGAACATTTATGTGGTATTGTAAAAATGCATACATCCAAGCCTGGCGACTGTGGTGATAAACCCTTTAAACAAATTAAAGGTCTATCTGTCTTAATGTCAACGAATTCGGTCATTCCTTTCTGTCCCCTTACCCTGGGATGTCCGGAACGGGAGTTGTCAATTCCTATGGTACCACTACCTACTAACGAACGGCGTAGCTAATGTTAATGGATATATTGTCCCATGTAAACAAACCAAATGTCATAACAAAATGTGAGCATGTGAAAACAATGCACTAAGTATGTAATCAAATGAACATACATAGCGTGAAATGTCATGTAAAACGACGTACTAAGTAATGCACACAATGGGCACACCTAGCATGAAATGTTATGTAAAACAATGTACTAAGTAATGCACACAATGGGCACACCTAGCATGAAATGTCATGTAAAACAATGTACTAAGTAATGCACACAATGGGCACACCTAGCATGAAATGTCATAAAATCATGTACTATAATGTACTAACGAACATAGCAGTATATGATGTGAAAACTGGAAAGCAGGAAAGTAACAAGTAGGCACATGTGTTCCACCCCAAAACAGTTTGGAAAACAGTAAAAGAGGGGTCTATGTACTCACTTGTGATTGCTCAGATGTCTAAAGATAACCACCAAGTAATGCTATAGATCTCGGAATCAAACGACACCTAATATAGGTAACTATGTTAATAAACCGGACCTATCTCGGAAGACTGGGTAGCATTAGGGTTTGTAAACCAAATGAGTGTAGGAACTCACGTGATATGGTTTAACAAAGCCTACATGCTAAATGAAACTTAACATAATTGTTTACGACCCATTACGACCCGTTTAGGAAGCTTATGCTACTTTAACGCGTCGTGCGCGTGAAACGCGTTCGGACCGCCTAACTAGTCCTATGACAAGTATTATATGCCTAAACATGTTACATAATCAGTTACGTGACAAAAGTTTAGGTTACATATGCTAAATTACCAATTATGTATGAAAAGGGTATTTTGGTAATTTACCTAAGGCATATAAACTACCTATCATACAACTACTTAAACGTCGTGACCATAAGGTATAACCTTGGAAGGTTATTCCCTACACTATGGTCACCTAATGTGTTTGGTCGGATCCTAATGATCGACCAAACTGGGTCGGGTTCGAGGTATAAGCGATTTATTAGATCGCTTACCCTACGACCCTAGACAACGTGGTAATCAGTAGGCATAGTCCCAAGGGACTATGACCATCGTGATTACAATCACGTTGCGAAGTTCTAACGAACTTCGCATTGACCATTACTGGTCAACGCTGAAAGTCAAACAAAGTTTGACTTTCTGACTCGAAAAGCAGTAAAAATAAGGAAAAGAACGAAAGAATACTTACGAAGGGTCCCCGAATGCTAACCCAGATCAAAATAGCTCAGGTATGAAACGAAGGTTCCAACTTAGAGCTTTCTTAATCAGATTTGTGGGTTTTGGGGTTGTGGGTGGATGGGTATTTATAGAAAAGGTAGAGCCGTTAGGATCGTTTCTTGGAAAAGGGGAAAAAGATCTAGTCCGTACACTTGTTGCAAGGTTATGGAAGCTTAATTCCATCCTTATCTAGTGACTAAGCAAGTGAAAACATGTGGTTAAGAATTAATTGGTTGCAACTTGCAATTAGAAACATTGAATCTGCCAGAACAGCCAGTCGCGTAGCGCGACGGGTAAGCCCTATGGGCTCGCGCTACGCTAGCACTCATCCTGAATCAGAAAGTTTCATTTTTGGCAGCAATGGTCCCTGTTGTGTTTTAAGACCTTTTTCGATGCGTTTGAACCCCGTTAACCTCATTTCAAGGCTCTAAAATGAAGTTAAAGTATAGGGAACTCAAAACATACTCAAAAATATGCCGGAGGATGGTTCGTTTGGTCGTACGAACGCGATGTTCGCTTAATTACGACGGAATGCGCATAAGCGCGAAAAACGATCCAAATGACGAAACGAATGGATTTTTCTTAAGGAGAACACTTAAATATAATGTAGTCATGCTTACATAAATTTTTGGATGTCCAGATGTATTCAGAACGTAAGTTATGCGCGAAAATGCAAACTTGTGCACTTTTTGACACTTTTAGTCCCTGAATGTCCCAAAAGTTTATTTTAGCACACCGAACCCCTCAAAGCCTATTTCTAAGCTATGTAAAGGATATTTAAGGTGTGTTTAACTTATGGTTATGTTCCGGAATGTTCGTTACAGTTCAAATTGACATACTTTCGCAGTTTGTCAATTTTAGACCCTGTAAGCGAATTTACTTGTTTTTGCCATACCAAAGCCTTCAAAACTTATTTCTAAGTTATGTAAAGGTTATTTAAGGTATGTTGAGTATATGTTGCTGTTCCGGAGTATTTTTCGCATTAAACTGAGTACGTTTACGCACTAGTTTGCGTATAACTCTCCAGAAAGTGATGTAGAGTTTGAAATTACATAAAAGTCAAAACATGAAAAATGTATAACATAACAAAACAAACATTGGGATCAAATAACATTGTTTTATTGATAATAGAACTGTTCATAGTGATTACAAGCACAGTTGTTACATCAGCTACTACTGCTAGCTCTTCGAATCTCCATACATTGAAGCGACAAACATGTTTCAACTGTGGAATTCCTGGACACATTGCTAGAAATTGTGTTCATCGTCCAAAGGTGTAACAAAATGCTAATATTCACTCTTGTGCTGGTGTTTGTGAGCCGGTTCACAACACGCAAAAGGAGCTAAAACGAGCAGATCAAAGTCGAGGATATAAGAAGTCTGCTCATCAAGGATAATCACGATCCCATAAGGCTCATGACAAGGTGATTGAAAGCTCCAATCAGGGAGAAAAGACGAAGAATGGTGCTCAAAGCAACAAGACTTCTGCAACCAGCACATACAAGCACCCAAATTCGTCTTCGTCTGAAAGTAAAGTGCAGGCGCATCCAACGCAGAAAGGACCGGTTTGTCCTTCAGGACCTGCTAGAGCAAATCATGCTGCTCAAAACGTCTTTCCGACGAAAAGACAAAATTGCTACAGCTGTGGCATTGCGGGTCATATTGCTCGGAGCTGCACATATCGTCCCTACGTACCCTATTATATCGTCCCTACATACCCTATTATATGCGAAATCAGAGGGTTACACCAAAGGATAACAATCATTCCAAGCCGATGAAGGTATCATCACCTAAGGCAATGAAGAATGTGAATCCCAAGGTTAAACCTTCTGATGGGGATTGGAACGCTGCCAAAAACAAACGCAAAGTTTTTCAGGAACAAAAATGAGTTTTTAAAACAAACAAACCTGGAACAGCTAAAGTTGCTCAAACGAAGGCAACAAACGCGTTTGCTAGACCGAAACAGATTTGGAAACCCAAATCCAAGGCAGCAACGTCTCCAATCCTTGAAACGAAAGGGGACTTGTGTTTGAAAGAAGTGTCTTATTTTGATGCTTCAGGAAATCCCAGGACCACGATGGCCTGGGTACCCATGACTTACTAATCTCCTTATTTTTCAGGAACAACCAAGGAGGAGCCGTTGACAATCTCTAGAATGTTGATAGCGGTTGTTCCAGAGATAAAAACGGGTAACATTTCATTGTTTCAAAAAGTTCAATTTTTTTTACAGATGATATGTTTCCTTTGGAGGAGATTAGAGAAGTAAGATAAGATCAGCAAAAGGTACCATTTAAATTCAGTACTTTGATTTGAATATTGATTAGTCTTCAATCTGATGACATAATGGTTTAATTTTTTTTTTCTCTTTGTTAGTTCATTATTTTGTAAATAAAGTGTCCTTTCTCTAGTATCGCTTTCTGGAGAGTTATACGCAAACTGATGCGTAAACGTAATCATTTTAATGCGACAAATACTCCGGAACATCAACATATACTTAACATACCTTAAATAACCTTTACATAACTTAGAAATAAGTTTTGAAGGCTTTGGTATGGCAAAAACAAGTTAATTCGCTTACAGGGACTAAACTTGACAAATTGCGAAAGTATGCCAATTTGAACTGTAACAAACATTCCGGAACATGACCATAAGTTAAACATACCATAAATATCCTTTACATAGCTTAGAAATAGGCTTTGAGGGGTTCGGTGTGCTAAAATAAACTTTTGGGTCATTCAGGGACTAAAAGTGCCAAAAAGTGCCAAAAAGTGCACAAGTTTGCACTTTCGCGCATAACTTACGTTCTGAATACATCCACACATCCAAAAATTTATGTAAGCACTAAAATATTTTATTTTAGTGTTTGGCTTGAGAAAAATCCATTCGTCACGCATTTTGGAACGTTTTTCGCGCTTATGCGCATTCCGTCGTAATTAAGAGAACATCGCGATCTTACGACCAAACGAACTGACATCCGACATATTTTTGAGCATGTTTCATGTCCAAAATGTTTAGGCATCATTTTAGGGCCTTAACGTTGGCTTAACGGGCCTTAAACGTGTCGAAAATGGCTTAAATACGTAACAGGGACCAAAACTGTCATTTATGAAAGTTGGTTTCTGACCAGTCAGGCCAGGCGGCCTGAGTAAGACCAGGGCTGTCCATTATGCGGCCCGCGTCAGGCTCCCAGATCAGATAAGATCAATTAATCAGCAGATTACAGCTGTTAAACTCCCAACCACACACCCACACTTGCCCTTTCATTTCATGAGAGGCCATTTTTAGTCACCACAACATTCCAACAAGTGTACGCCTTAGATTCGATCACGGATTCCAAGAAACGATCCTAACGGTTCTGGAAATCCTATAAATACCCACATCCCCCAACTTCAAAACCCACTAGAATCTGATTTGAGAAGCTCTAAGTTGAAACCTTTGTTTCATACCTGAGCTACTTGAATCAAGATTAGCTTTCGGGGACCCTTTGTAAGTATTCCTTCGTTCTTTTATTGCTTTTCGAGTCCGAAAGTCAAACTTTGTTGACTTTATGCATTGACCAGTTTATGGTCAATGCGAAGTTCGTTTGAACTTCGCAACGTGAGCGTAATCACGATGGTTATAGTCCCTTGTGACTATGCCTACTGATTACCACGTTGTCTAGGGTCGTAAGGGTAAGCGATCTAATAAATCATTTATACCTTCGAACCCGACCCATTTGGTCGATCATTAGGATCCGACCAAACACATTAGGTGACCATTGTATATAGGGAATAACCTTCCGAGGTTATACCTTATGGTCGCTTCGTTTAAGTAGTTATATGATAGGTAGTTTATATGCCTTAGGTAAATTACCAAAATACCCCTTTGATGCCAAAATTCATTATAAACATATGTGACATAACTTTTGACATCTAAACTGATTTGGCGAGAATATTAGGCATGTTAAGGCATATTCTACTTGTCATAGGACTAGTTAGGATGTCCGAACGCGTTTCACGCGAACGACGCGTTAAAGTAGCATTAGCTACCTAAACGGGTCGTAATGGGTCGTAAGCACTTATGTTAGGTTTCATTTAGTATGTAGGCTTTGTTAAACCATATTACACGAGTCTCCATACTTGTTTGGTTTACGAACCCTCATTCTATCCGATCCTCCGATTTAGGTCCGGTTTATTAACATAGTTACCTATATTAGGTGCCGTTTGATTCCGAGATCTCTAGCATTGCTTGGTGGTTATCTTAGGACTTCTGAGCAATCCCAAGTGAGTACATAGACCCCTCTTTTACTATTTTCCAAACTATTTTGGGGTGAAAAACATGTGCCTACTTGTTACTTTCGTGCTTTCCTGCTTTCACATCATATACTTGCTATGTTCATTAGCACATTTATAGTACATGATTTCATTGTGTTCATGCTACGTTTGCCCATTGTGTGCATACTTAGTACATTGTTTTACATTACATTTCATGCTACGTATGTCCATTGTGTGAATACTTAGTACATTGTTTTACATTACATTTCATACTACGTATGTCCATTGTGTGCATACTTAGTACATTGTTTTACATTACATTTCATGCTATGTATGTCCATTGTGTGCATACTTAGTACATTGTTTCACATTACATTTCCTGCTATGTATGTCCATTGTGTGCATACTTAGTACATTGTTTTACATTACATTTCATGCTATGTATGCCCATTGTGTGCATACTTAGTACAATTGTTTTCATCACATGCTTACAGTTTGGTATGACATTTGGGCTGTTTACAATGGAACAATACATTCATTAACATTAGCTACGCCGTTCGTTAGTAGGTAGTGGTACCATAGGAATAGACAACTCCCGTTCCGGACATCCTGGGTAGGTTTGGATGAAAGGAATGACCGAATTCGATACACATAACTTAGATAAACCTTTAATTTGTTTAAGGGTTTATCGCCACAGTCTCAAGGCTTGGATGTATGCATTTTCTCAATACCGCATAAATGTTTGTATCAGTATAGCATGCATTTGTTCCACAAGACATAACTTTGATTTAAACCATGTTTTACTTCAATACCTTGTTTTGTGCATTTTACATATGGTTTAGTTGATATATTTCACTTACCATACATGATATTTTTGGGTACACATTACATGATCTACATTAAACATAAACATTTTGACATTGATATACACATTTAGTGGTTTACACTGAACATAGACATTTTGATATGGTTTACACATTAACACATGACAATTCATTTATACATAAACAAATTTACATTGGTGATTGGTTTGAGTAAGTGATTTGAGTAACGAGGCGTGTGTAATATGATACAAGCATGGTGGATACGCCGCTGGTACTTCCTATATATAAGTGTTTGTATTACATTACATGTCGTAGCGTTACTTAAATCATTTCAATATTTGACATATTACGTTTTACATAAACAACTTATTTTCACAAGACATTGATTTACAAAACAACTTATCTTATACAAACTCATATTACTTGGTTATTCATTTAACCTTACATTATTCTCTTATTTATATATATCATCTCTTTTTGAATGATTTACAAAACGAAACAATTTACAAGGTTCATGACTGACTTTTATTAAACAACTTTTTCTAAACTCATAAGTCATGAATCCTCTTTTCACAAATCCTATGTATCTCACAGGCATTTTTATGCTGACGTACCTATTTTCACATGTGTTTTCAGGAGCTATTGCGTAGGATGATGATCATGACACTAGGGCGGACCTGTGCCTTAGAGACTAAAAATGAAGATAGACTAGTTTAATTATGTTATAAACGCTTTGTTCCTGTTTAAGACAATATAACACTCTTGTTTAATAAATAAAATATAACTTTGTATGCCATGGTTGTGAAACAATAATTCTGTTACAACACTCCCCGACGTTTTCCGCCACGTTTTGTATGTTCTACGTGGTCGGGGTGTGACAGAAGAGTTGGTATCAGAGCCAATGGTTATAGGGAATTAGGTTATTAGTAATTCTTTGACCTAGACTATAACCTTTCTAGGACCCTAACACAAGTTAACTTGTGTTTAGATCTTAAAACATGCACATCACCTATCCTTAGGTGATTATCAAAACAAAAACCAAATTTTCCGAAACGATTTTTTTTGAAAATCAATCATCTGTTTTTGAATGAATTATTACAAGGTTTTGAACCCTCTGTTATATGGTTTTGAACCCCTTTGAGTTTTCAAAATCTCGTTAAGGTTTTGGGTTTTAAATAATGTGAACATGTGCAAACTGGAAGGGTGAATGCCTGTACCCTGGGTTTTCTGTCTAAGGCTAGAGTGTTCGTACAAATCCACATAATCGGACCAGTCACTCTTACCTGGGAACTCTTGGGGTGAGTGTTCACTTATAGGCGAGCATGTCTTCGCGATACATTATTTTTCACCCATTTACTTTGATTAGTCACTATGTGTCGTTTGTTTGCTTGGTAATGCGGACAAATGACCACCATCTTTTTCTTTTGTTAATTTTGTTTCATCTCATTCTCTTCATCTAATCATCTCACTCGTTCCCTTTCATGTTTTCCTCTTTTAGAATGCCTCCTCGACGCGAAAACCAGATAGCGACTGCCGAACTGGCAGAAATGATTGCGCAGCAGATGGCTGCTCAATTCCTAAACCTCTTTGCTCAATGGAACCAAGCCAACAACAAAAACAATGCTCCATGCAAATACAAGGATTTTAACTCGGCTAAACCACTCAAGTTTAGTGGTTCTGAAGGAGCGACTGGGCTTCTTCAATGGTTCGAGAGCATTGAGAATACTTTTCGCCACGTGCAGTGTTCTGACAATCGCAAGGTCGAGTTTTCTTCGAGTGTGTTTCAGAAGAGGGCTCTCACATGGTGGAACAGGGTTATGAGAGACCGTGGTGCAGAAGTTGCTCTAGCACAAACTTGGGCTGAACTTAGGGCCCTTATGATGAGGGAGTTCTGTCCTCGTCATGAACAACGAGCTTTGGAGAGAGAGTTCGATGACTTGAAACAAGACAGTGGTGAGCACAGGGCATATACTGATAGATTTGAGGAGTTGAGTCTGCTTTGCCCGACTATGGTTACCCCACTCGACAAGGCTATCGAAAGGTACATCGACGGCCCACCTGACTCAGTGCAAGACATCATTACTGGTAGTAACCCTGCCACACTCCGTCAGGCTATCGAGTTAGCAGCGACATTAACTGAGTCGCAGATTCGGAAAAATAAGTTACACAAGAAGGGTGACAAGGGCAAGAAACAGTCGCCTGACAAGGAAGATAGGAAGAAAGGTCAAAACAAGAATGAAAAGGATTCTGGTTCATCAAAAAGGGCAAGGAAGCGTAAGGCTTCCCAAAACTATGCTGTCACTGCCCAAGCTAACCAGGCAGCTCCCAACCAACCCGCACAGCCTCCAGCGAAGAAGCCCTATTCAGGGAATGCACCTTTGTGCAATAGATGCAACAGTCACCATCAGCCACAACATCAGTGCCGTTTCTGTAATAACTGTGGGAAGTCGGGTCATCTTGCCAATGTTTGTCGGTTTGCTCAGAATCAGGCAGTTCAGAACCCGGCTCAACAAGTTGCTCAGCCTCCTGCTCAGCAACAGGGTTAAGCTGCACGACCACACTACCCACCAGGTGCTTGTTATAACTGTGGTAACCAATGTCCAAGATTGGTAAATGCGAATCCAGCTCAGGCTCCGGCTCGAGGTCGAGTCTTCAACATGAATGCTCAAGAGGCGCAGACGGACGATAATGTGGTGAACGGTACGTTCCTTATTAATAATCAGCCTGCATCTGTTCTTTTCAATTCTGGTGCCGACAAGAGTTTTGTGTCATTGTCTTTTGAGCCAATGCTTCGCGTGTCTAGAACGAAACTAGGAAAACCCTTGACAGTAGAAGTTGCTAGTGGTGAACCCATTGTTCTTGATTCTGTTCTACGCAACTGCCAGTTGAACCTTAACGACCATCTTTTTCCTATCAACCTCACGCCTATGCAACTTGGAAGCTTCGACGTCATTGTGGGCATGGACTGGTTATCCAAGCATCACGCAGAAGTAGTTTGTTTCGAGAAGATCCTTAGTGTGCCGCTTTCGACAGGCGAGATCCTACAGGTTCAAGGTGAGAAACCGTCTGGTGGTCTCAAGCTCATGTCTTGTTTTAAAGCTCGGAAATATCTGCGGAAGAACTATGTGGCTTTCTTAGCACATGTTACAGCAGATAAAGGCAAGGGTAAGTCTATTTCAGATATCCTTGTCGTTCGGGATTATTCTGAAGTTTTCCTTGAAGAGTTACCTGGTCTACCCCCAACACGCCAAGTCGAGTTCCGCATTGACCTCGTACCTAGTGCAAATCCCATTGCCAGAGCTCCATATCGTCTTGCTCCATCTGAGATGCAAGAGTTGTCTAAGCAGCTTCAGGAGCTCTCTGACAAAGGTTTTATACGTCCTAGCTTTTCACCCTGGGGTGCTCTCGTTCTTTTTGTCAAGAAGGATGGATCCTTTAGGATGTGTATCGATTATCGTGAGCTTAACAAGCTTACCATCAAGAATCAATATCCCCTACCTCGCATAGATGATCTCTTTGATCAGTTACAGGGCGCTTCTTATTTTTCGAAGATTGATCTGCGTTACGGGTATCATCAACTTCGTGTGCATGAAGAAGATATTCCCAAAACAGCTTTCCGCACTCGTTATGGGTATTATGAGTTCACAGTCATGCCATTCAGTTTGACTAATGCTCCTGCTGTTTTCATGGACTTAATGAATAGGGTCTGCAAGCCTTATTTGGATCAGTTCGTCATTGTTTTTATTGATGACATCTTGATATACTCTAAGACGCGAGCTGATCACGAGCAACATCTTCGTCTTACTTTGGAACTCCTAAAGAAAGAGCAACTTTTCGCCAAATTCTCCAAGTGTGAATTCTGGCTTAAAGAAGTTCAATTTTTAGGACATATTGTCAATGAACAAGGCATTCATGTAGATCCCTCCAAGATCAGTGCGATTAAGGATTGGGATACGCCTACTACTCCTACTGAAGTTCGTTCTTTTCTTGGTCTAGCGGGTTATTACCGCCGCTTCATTGAGAACTTCTCAAAGATTGCAGTTCCTCTAACTGCTCTAACTCAGAAGAACAAGCCCTTTGACTGGGGATTCAAACAAGAGGAAGCTTTTCAAAACTTGAAGCAGAAGCTTTGCGACGCGCCTGTTCTGACTTTGCCTGAGGGCAATGATGATTTCGTCGTTTATTGTGATGCATCTAAATTGGGTCTTGGCTGCGTCCTGATGCAAAGGAACAAAGTCATAGCATATGCATCGAGGCAGTTGAAGATACATGAGAAGAACTACACCACTCATGATCTTAAGTTGGGTGCAGTTGTTTTCGCTCTAAAGATCTGGAGACACTATTTGTACGGTACAAAATGTGTGGTTTTCACGGACCACAAAAGTCTCCAGCATATCCTCAATCAGAAAGAACTCAACATGAGGCAACGACATTGGGTCGAGCTTCTAAACGACTATGACTGCCAAATTCGCTACCATCCTGGTAAGGAGAATGTCGTAGCCGATGCATTGAGTCGTAAGGAACGTACTAAGCTTCATTGTTTTTGTGTTCAATCTGTTATTCAAGCTCGATCCGATATCCAAGCCCGCATTTCTCAGGCTCAACAATCTTGTGTTTCACAAGGTTTAATGGATAAGGAATTTCCCTATCACATGACACCTGATCTGGAACTGAAGGACAATGGATCGTATTACTTCATGGACCGTTTGTGGGTCCCAAGCCAAGATAATCATCATACCTTGCTTATGGATGAAGCCCATAAGTCTCGCTATTCTATTCATCCTGGCTCGGATAAGATGTATAAGGATCTTCGTATTCACTATTGGTGGTCTGGTATGAAGAAAGACATTGCCTTATACGTATCAAAATGCCTTACTTGTCTTAAGGTTAAGGCTGAACATCAACGTCCTTCGGGTTTATTGGTGCAACCAGAGATCCCGGTTTGGAAATGGGAAAACATTACTATGGATCTTGTTGCCAAACTTCCATGCACAAAGAAAGGTCATGATGCCATCTGGGTAGTCGTTGATCGTCTTACTAAGTCAGCGCATTTCTTGCCAATCCGTGAGGATTTTTCTGCTGACAAACTTGCTAAAATCCATGTGGATGAAATTGTAGCTCGACATGGTGTTCCTTTGAACATCATTTCTAACAGAGATGCTCGTTTCACTTCTCATTTTTGGAGAACCATGCAATCTGCTATGGGGACCCAACTTCATCTGAGCACAACTTATCATCCGCAAATGGATGGTCAATCTGAGAGAACAATCCAGATTCTGGAGGATATGCTTAGAGCTTGTGTGATCGATTTTGGTGGTAGTTGGGATTCACATCTTCCGTTGATTGAATTCTCCTACAACAACAGTTATCACTCCAGCATCAACATGGCTCCTTTCGAGGCTCTCTATAGTCGAAAATTTCGTTCACCAGTCTGCTGGAATGAGATCGGCGAGGCTCAGCTTACTGGACCTGCCCTCATTTTAGAGACAACATATAAGGTTAAGAAAGTTCGTGATAACCTTCAGACAGCTAGAAGCCGTCAAAAGAGTTACGCGGACCCAAAACACAAGCCCTTGGAATTTCAAGTCGGTGATCGAGTATTACTTAAGGTCTCACCTTGGAAAGGTGTGATCAGATTTGGAAAGAAAGGAAAACTTGCACCAAGATACGTTGGACCATTCAAGATCGTCGAAAGAATCGGTAAGGTAGCCTACAGACTTGAGTTACCTCCTGAACTTGGAAATGTTCATCCAACCTTTCACGTTTCCAATCTCAAAAGGTGTTTAGCTGATGAGAACCTCCACATACCACTTGACGAAATTCGTGTTGACAAAACACTGAAATTTGTTGAGAAGCCAGTGGAAATAATGGAACGTGAAGTCAAGTGGCTCAAACGCAAGCGCATTCCTTTAGTCAAAGTTCGATGGGAAGCTAAACGTGTCACACCCCTTTCTACGGCGGAAGCACGAGGTGTGATCATGAAAGGTTCTCATTGCATACGAAGAGTAAACATGCTACATGCTCAAGAAAATAACTTTAAATACCATAATTTGAAAACATACGTTAGCGTTTACATCGCTAAGTCGCATAAAGCATTGTCTTAAAAGTTTACAACTTTATTTAAAGTTAAACACAAGCGACATCCACGAGCATAAGCAAGACCACGCGCACATCCATCCTAGTTACCTGAAATACATGTGAGTTTTTGGAAAAACGTCAACATAAAGTTGGTGTTAATTCATGCAGTTTTGTATTTCACATTTGTATACTTTGTATAAAAACATAGTTGTGAATAAATCAAGTTTTTCTCGAGTACTCCACGTACTTCAAGTTATATACCAATCCTCTTGAGTACCCCACGTACTTCAAGTTATATATCAATCCTCTTGAGTACCCCACGTACTTCAAGTTATATATCAATCCTCTTGAGTACCCCACGTACTTCAAGTTATATATCAATCCTCTTGAGTACCCCACGTACTTCAAGTTATATATCAATTTTAGTATGGTATGAATTTTATGTAAATACAGTATTTCTGTAATTATCAGATTGTTAATGGGTTGCAAAGCCATTAACATGTGGCACAACATAGGAAGTCACCAAACCTAAGGCATTTAATTGGTATATTCTTAGACACAAAAGCACTACTCGATTCTCGCCCCGACCGAGTGTGAGGCTGCCAGGCACCCGTTAGATCTAACCTTTTGTTCTGCGGTCTAGGTATATTGTTGATTAATGGTGCTTCTGTACCCTATTCGTGACACTATTTCTCATAACGCATCCTACTTGGTTCTCGTTCTCACCAAGCGCGTTTCTTGTTATCATTTCTCACAGCGCCTCATACTTGGTTCTCGTTCTCACCAAGTGCGCTTCTCATATTCTTATATTTCGTCACACTTGGTTCTCGTTCTCAACAAGTGTACTTCTTGTATTCTTATATTTCGTCACACTTGGTCCTCGTTCTCACCAAGTGTACTTCTTGTATTTATATCATACCAATTATAAATTTTGTACATTTGTACATGTATTTCACCCCCGAAGTTATAAAAACTGAAAACAGTTAAAGAGAAAAGGGGGAGCATGAACTCACAACTTTGCGTTCCTAGCGTCGTAAACTCCACCGGATTTGCTTAATTAACGTCGTAACCTATACGCGTTTTCTTAACATTAGTCACTAGACTTGCGTCGCACAAGTACAGTCACTCTCTTTTGTATATATTCTTTTGTTAAAAATATTCTATATTTTTAACTACGTATCTTACTTATATTATTTTCTCAAAAATAAATATAAGCTTTTTGTATTTTGCACTTTGCACCCGAATTATGTATCTTGTTTGTTATATGTGTATTTTTATGTTTATACTCCTCATGAGTGTTTAGTGTATTTTTAAGTCTTAATACACTAGCACGTATACACATACTATATACACTTAGCACACAAGTTGGTGATCAAATAATATATATTTTTCTCTCAAAAATATATACTTACTATCCATTTTATTTTTGAAGAAATCCTCATTTCTAATCACCAAAAATTAGGGAAACCTTGGTAATATTTTTAAGCGCATTTTTAGGGAATAAGTTTCTCAAAACTTATATTTTTCTAAGTGTCAAAATTTATAAAAATTTTGACAGAGTTTCCCCTAAAAATGGAGGTTTCCCACGTTTTCAAAACGTGTGTTTATTTTCTTTTAAATCATCATCAATCATCAATAATCATCAACAACAATTATCAACAATACTCATCAACAATAATCACTAATTTCTTCATTTCATGAACTTGAATATTTACAAAAATGTGTAGTAACTCACTAGCACATTTAGTAAATCTTTCCATCTTTAAAAATAATTTTAGTTTCTTAAAAACTTTATTTTTAAAGAATATGAAGTTTCACAACTTCTAGTCAAGATTCGCAAAAATACTTCTTTGTTAAATTTTCTTGTGACACAAGTGTCTACACACTTGTTTATTTACTAAAAATGCTTTTAGTTCGGATAGGATCCGGGTTTTAAACAAGCCTAATATTTTTGCTTGATTCTTCCGAAAAACCACTTGTAGATCTTTAGATCTACTAGTTTTGAACAATATTTTGCAAGTAAAAATACTTTTACACAAGTTCATGTTTCATGTGTGGTAGAGTTTCACCTTTTAACCCTTATATCTTCTAACATAACCTTATGTCATGATCCAAGAACATGACTACATCGGGTTAAATGGTGGTCCGAGCTACCACAATCATAGATCGGGTCTCAATAATCATACATTTCGAATACTACATCATTTACACAACTTATGTGCTATTAACCACCATTTTTAGTGTTTTAAGTAGGCTTTAAAGCATCATCTTGCATGTTAACGAGTTTTATCCGATAAAAATCCTTTTAACCACTTTAGATTAGTTCAAATATGAGTTTTAAGCATTATACCTCTAGCTCGAGGCTAGGGAAGAATCTATGCGCAAAAGAGGTGGATAAAAGCTAGATAAAGAGGTCCTTCGAACTCCGTTTGCTCCAAGCTTCCTAATACGAGACCCTTAACACTTGTAGATGCTTGAAATATGAAGATCAAGATCGAAAGTATGATGGATAGAATAGGGGTGTTTGGCCGTAACCTTTGGGAGAGAAAGAGAGAGTGTGATGTTGGTGAAGATGAAATGAACTAGTGTTACTCTTATAACCATCTAAACTCCTTACCCAATGTGTATTGTGTCTATAAAGTACCCAACATATCCTTACACAAATCTTTGAGAAAGATTAGAATAGATTGTGAAGCTTATGTGATCTTAGAGTGGGGCCACTCATATGGGCCGTCCACTTTGAGAAGGGGGGGGGGGCAATGTGTAACTTGCAAGATCTTAATTAGATTTACCAAATCTAAGTGTATCAAAGTGAATCTATGAAAGATCTTGTGAATCTAAAAGAGATCTATGAAAGATCATGTAAGATTTTAAGGGATCTTGGCAAGATTATTAAGGATTTGGAAAGATCTAGTAAATATTTGGGTGTTCCGGGTAATGTCCGGTTGTTCGGTTACATATCGATTCGTTAAAGTGCTAAATTACACTTTTTAGTGTCGTTTAAGTACCTTTCTTGTACTCTTTCAATTCCCAACACTTAGGGAAATATTCTGGATAATAAAACGACATTTCTGCATAATATTTATATGTCTAAATGCTGATTTATTGCTGAATTATATAAATTCTGCACTTAAAGTGCGTTTCGGGTGCTTTTTAGTGCTTATTTTTGCTTTCGTATTGCATATACATTAACCCTTGTATGTACTCTTGGGTTTTAATGCATTCTTGTCGTCGGACCTACACCTAGGTTCCAATTTTATTGTGTGACTGCTTTCTGCAGTTCTGTTGACACATTGTGTCTTACCGGTGAGTTTACTATTATTTTTGACGCAACGCTCTCGTTTATGCATAAAGCAATATTTTGTAGTATACAACGTGCATGAATTCACTTGTTTAATCATGTGTTCAGACATTGCTGACAATTAAGCACATAATTGCAATCATTAAATAATGATTAAAGTGTACGGAAATTACCGGTTTGTGCCAGTTGTCACAGTCTCCCCCCGTTAAAAGAATTTCGTCCCGAAATTCAGGCTGGACTCACTCTCGCTGGAGTCTTCTTGAATAGGTGGGGATACTTTTTCTTGAACTGGTCTTCACGTTCCCATGTGTACTCGGGTCCGTGCTTAGAGCTCCAACGTACTTTGACAAGCTTCACACTGCTCCTCCTGGTCTTGTTGACTTTCCAGTCGGTAACCTCAACGGGTTGCTCTGTAAATCGGAGGGCTTCATCAATATGCACTTCATCCATCGGGATGATCACGTTTTCTTGTGTTGGACTCTTCTTCAGGTTGGATACATGAAACGTATCATGTACTCCATTAAGTTCTTCCGGTAACTCCAACTTGTATGCCACTGTACCAATTCTCTTCAAAATTCTGAATGGTCCGATGTATCGTGGATTCAGCTTTCCACGCTTTCCAAACCTGACTACGCCCTTCCATGGTGAGACTTTTAACAACACTTTGTCTCCCACCTTGAAATCTACCGATTTTCTATTCGGATCAGCGTAGCTCTTTTGTCGCTCTCGAGCCGCCTTAATGCGCTCTCGGATCTGTGCAATCTTGTCGGTGGTCTCTTGTACAAGTTCAGGACCAACCATACGCTTATCTCCAGCGTCTGCCCAACATAAGGGCGATCGGCATTTGCGGCCATACAAAGCTTCGAACGGCGCGGCTTTTATGCTCGTATGATAACTGTTATTGTAGGAAAACTCAACTAGAGGTAGATGAGTATCCCAGCTGCCGCCTAGGTCCATGACACATGCGCGAAGCATATCTTCTAACGTTTGTATAGTCCGTTCGCTCTGGCCGTCTGTTTGCGGATGGAATGCCGTGCTCAGATCTAACTGGGATCCAAAGGCTTCCTAAAATGATTGCCAGATTCTCGAGACAAAGCGTCCATCTCTGTCTGAAATGATTGAGATTGGCACTCCATGACGTACCACAATTTCTCTTAAGTATATTTCAGCAAGCTTTCCAGTGCTGTCTTTTTCTCGGATCGGTAGGAAGTGCGCAGACTTCGTTAATCGATCAACTATTACCCATATCATATCGTGCCCTCTCGGGGTCCTGGGTAATTTCGTTATGAAGTCCATCGAGATTTGTTCCCACTTCCACACGGGAATCTCTGGTTGTTGTAGTAGGCCGGACGGTTTCTGATATTCTGCCTTAACCTTGGCACAGGTTAGGCATTTTCCAACATACACAGCAACGTCGCTTTTGAGTCTCGGCCACCAATAGTACTCCTTCAAGTCTTGATACATCTTGTCCGACCCTGGGTGGATCGAGTATCTTGACTTGTGCGCTTCATCAAGGATGACTTCTCGTAGGCCGCCATAGAGCGGAACCCAAATGCGCTTTTTAAAGTATAAGGCTCCCTCTTCATTTGGTACCATGTACTTCAATGCACCCCGGAGGTATTCAGCTTTACGATTCTCTTCTTTAAGAGCTTCTTGTTGTGCATCTCGAATGCGTGCAGTGAGGTTCGTTCGAATCGTCATTTCCAATGCTCGAACCCTTAGGGTCTTAACCCTTTCTTTTCGGCTCAACGCGTCTGCTACAACGTTTGCCTTTCCAGGATGGTACTTAATCTCACAGTCATAATCGTTCAGCAGCTCGACCCAACGTCGCTGGCGCATATTCAATTCCTTCTGACCAAATATGTGTTGTAAGCTTTTGTGATCTGTGAAGATTGTACATCGAGTACCATATAGATAATGTCGCCAAATCTTCAAGGCGAATACCACTGCACCCAGCTCCAGGTCGTGAGTGGTATAATTTCTCTCGTGAACCTTCAGTTGTCTTGAAGCATAAGCGATGACTTTTTGGCGTTGCATGAGCACGCAACCCAAGCCTTGTCGTGAGGCGTCGCAGTATACCACGAAGTCTTCAGTGCCTTCGGGTAATGATAGTATCGGTGCATCGCATAGCTTGCTCTTTAGTAACTGAAAGGCTTCTTCTTGTTTGTGACCCCAGTCGTATTTCATGTCCTTCTGTGTAAGGGTCGTTAGCGGTTGAGCTATCTTTGAGAAATTCTCGATGAATCACCGGTAATAGCCCGCTAAGCCCAAAAATTGACGAACTTCAGTTGGAGTCTTGGGAGCTTCCCAATTCTTTATTGCTTCAATCTTGGATGGGTCTACATGAATGCCCTTCTCATTCACCACGTGACCAAGAAATTGTACTTCGCGAATCCAAAATTCGCATTTCGAGAACTTTGCATAAAGTTTCTCTTTCTTCAGTAGTTCCAAGATGGTTCTGAGATGTTGCTCGTGCTCTTCTTTCGTTCGCGAGTAAATCAGGATATCATCGATAAATACTATCACGAATTTATCGAGATATGGTTTGCATACGCGGTTCATCAGATCCATAAAGATCGCTGGCGCGTTCGTCAATCCAAATGGCATCACAAGAAATTCATAGTGCCCATAGCGCGTTCTGAATGCAGTCTTTGGCACACTTTCATCTTGGATTCTCAGCTGATGGTATCCAGATCGAAGGTCGATCTTGGAATAGTAGCTTGATCCTTGCAGTTGATCAAACAAGTCATCAATCCTCGGTAGCGGATACCGATTCTTGATTGTGAGCTTGTTTAGTTCCCTGTAATCGATACACATCCGTAGTGATCCATCCTTCTTCTTCACGAATAATACTGGAGCTCCCCAGGGTGAGAAGCTTGGCCTTATGAATCCTTTATCCAACAACTCCTGAAGCTGTGTAGATAATTCTTGCATTTCGGATGGCGCAAGTCGATATGGAGCCTTGGCTACAGGAGCGGCTCCTGGAACCAAGTCTATGTGGAATTCGACTTGTCGTTGCGGAGGTAGTCCTGGCAGATCTTCAGGGAACACATCAGGAAATTCCTTCACCACAGGAATGTCTTCGAGTTTTGGCTCCACAGCCTTCTTATCTACAACGTGTGCTAGGAAAGCAACACATCCTTTCCTTAAGCACTTCTGTGCCTTCATACAACTGATGATTCGTAGAGGCGTGTTTCGTCTTTCTCCATGCACGATGAGAGTTTCACCATTCGCTAAAGGGATGCGAATGATTTTCTCATGACAAATAACTTCAGCTTTGTTCTTGGACAACCAGTCCATTCCGACTACTACATCGAAGCTACCCAATTGAATAGGTAAGAGGTCGATGCTAAAATTTCGTTCACCAAGTTCTAGCGTGCAGCCTCTAACAACTTCGCCCGATTCAACAAGTTTACCATTGGCTAGTTCTATGGAATAAGGAATTTCTAATCTACTAGATTCTATTCCAAGTATGCGTTTAAATTCCACAGACATGAAGCTATAATCGGCGCCAGTGTCGAATAATATGGATGCAAAGTGATTGTTAATGAGAAACGTACCGGTGACCACGTTAGGGTCCTCGCGTGCGTCTCTTGCTCCAATCACAAATGCTCGAGCCGGAGCGTTGTTTCTCTCTGGGCAGTTCTTCATGAAATGATCATTGCTTCCACACTTGAAGCATCCTTGCCCTTTCCCGTTACCATTCTTGTTAACAGCACCATTCCCGTTTCGGTTCTTTCCTTTTCCCCAACAGTCTTCTGTTTGATGACCCAATTTGCCACATTTGTCGCACCTTGGAATGCGACAAGCTCCATCATGATGATACTTACATTTTTGGCATCTAGGCATGGAGCCTTGGTATGCTTTGGTTGCATGGGTTTTCATCTCCTGAGGCGGATTAGTGTCGCGCTTCTTGTTGAAACCCTTGTTGTTGCGAGTAGCTTGGTTTAAACTTGTATGCTTTCTCTTTTTGTCACCGGATGACTCAGCATGTGTCTCGGTCTTTTCTGTTGGGTTCAGTGATAGCTTCTTCATACGAACACAATCTTCAGTAAGGCTGACAGCCAGAGTTACAGCCTCGGTGATTGTTTGTGGTTTGGCCGACGTCACCATGCCACGAAACTCTGAGGCCAGTCCCCAAATGTAGCGTTCCACACGCTTGAATTCGGGAGTCACCATGTAGGGAAGCACTCTCGACAGGTCGTGGAACCTTCGAGTGTAACCATTGATGTCAGCACCTTCCATAGTCAAGTTGTGACACTCTAGGTTTTCCCGAGCAAACACCTTGTAATCACTTAGCGTATATGTATGTTATTATTAAATGGAAGTTATTATTCCTCTGTGCTATATGTCGATAACGTGTATGTAATATATATGTGTGTGTGTAAGGATACTTGTGAACCGAAACCATGACTCGAGGCCACCCGGTCTCGAGTAAACGGTGTAACAATGGGCCGGTTGGGCCGTAACCTTAGCCCACCCGAAACCTCCTATTTAAACCTAAAACCCTCACACACACTCCTCTTTTACACTCTCCCACTTCATCCTCACTCACTCTCTCTAGAAAACCCTAGCAATCAAGCTCACCAAATCTCTCTTGCTCTCTCTCGGATTCAAACCGGAAGCATCAAGGTATCCGGATCAGCTCGGGATCATCGCATCGGACACTCCTTTCTTCGCCTCATACACTCATTCACAACCAAAACAAGTTCCGGTTAGTGTCTCACATTGCTAGATATTGTGATGCTTGGTTGATAAATGATATGCATGCCTAATGTCTCTTTGTATGATTTGCATGATTTAGTTGGTTAGAAATGACTAAATGATATAGATAATTGTTTTGAACCAAGGATTGTATGTTAAAGGTTGTACACAAATCTATTTTGGTAAATGATAATCATGAGTGTTAGCTATGTGTTGATTTAGATGAATGATAAAGAATGAATATTAGCCATGTTGATGATGATTATGTGCTAAAGCTAGGGCCGGAGATGATGCCTACATTATGTTTTGACTTAGGATGAATATAAGATGAATATATGATGAATATGTGTTAAATATGCATGAATATTTGATGAACTATTTGAATGTTGATATGAATATTCGAAAACAGAAGGTTTGATCCATTTTCATTTGATATTAGACAAAGAAACATGTTATTGCAATATGGTTGGTTAGTACAAAATCTCATGAAAACAGAATTCTATTGGATAGTACGATCGGACAGGTTCTAGAAGGATTCTTGTGCACGTATCCAAGGTTGTGACTCGAAACCCCCGGTTGCGACTCGCAACCAAAACATAACAACTCGAGACTACGACGGTTGCGACTCGAAACCCCCGGTTGCGACTCGCAACCAAAACATAACAACTCGAGACTACGACGGTTGCGACTCGAAACCCCCGGTTGCGACTCGTAACCAAAACATGACAACTCGAGACCACGGCGGTTGCGACTCGTAACCAAAACATGACAAGCCGAAACCTCCGGTTGCGACTCGAAACTGTGTGTTCTCGAGTCGAGACCTCCTGGTCTCGACTGGGCTGCTTGTCTCCGTTATTGGGCCCAAAATGTGGGGACTGTGCATACCGTTCTATTTGGTTTCTGTGATGCTGTTAACTGTTAATGTGATCTGATAGGCCCAATGACACTTATGATTTGTATGATAGTTGTTGATGTTCACTGTTTAACTGCTTCGTATCAGAATAGGCCGATAACTTGCTGGATGATCATGTGTTATGTATGATATGTGTTAGTTATGTGTAGATTATACGTGAATACTTGTACCCCAACTTGACCTATATTGGTAACCATGCTAGGACGTGGTGACCAACGTGATTGACCAAGTAAACGACCTACCGAGCAACCCAAGGTGAGTTCACAACTAATAAAGCATGCGTTCCCGGTGGTTGGGAAACGGAAACTTAAGCAACGCTATCCCCTCTTAAGGGATACAAACCTACTTCTCTCCCCTTAAATGGGACTTTTAGTTAATTACTGTTTATACTAGATGCAACAAGTAACACTAAACAAAACTCTATCACTCAAGTCCTCACTTCTTAATACCGATTAGTCGCCGGGGTCAGGTGAACGGGTTATTAGTTGATAGCGCTATTTAGGTCTCACCAACCTCACACCGTGCCCGCGTATGGGATCGGGCGTGAACTAATGTACTCTGGCAACCGTCAATGATGATAGAACATTGACAAACGGGGCACTCTACGGAAACGTACGGATGAATAGTATTCGGTATTGTAAAAACAGTTTAGTCGCTTACTTGTGGGGTAGCTCCCCATCGCATGTATAGACGGATTAATTAACTGGTGAAACAAGTTTTTGGAAATTAAAACTGGCAACTCGTGAACTCACCAACAATCTTTGTTGATACCTTACTGCATGCTTTGCAGGTACCCAGTGACTCAGGAGCTTGCAGCTTGGGAAGTGTAGTGGTCGTCAAAACCCGCGTGTTGGGTTCTAAATAACCTGAACTACGAACTTTGTTTAAACTGTTTTGCCTATGCTTCCGCTATTTACTTAAACTGTTATTTGAACCTAACTATCGAACTTTAAACTATGATGCTTACTAACTGTTAAGGTTGGTGATCATCTTTATTATTATCCAAATACTCAGTATAATTGGTGGCTGGATCCTGGTCGGTCACGCCCTCAAGCGGACGGTACTCCGCAGGTGGAATTTGGGGGTGTGACAGATTGGTATCAGAGCCATTGGTTATAGTGAACTTGGTTTTAAAAAGGAAAGTCTTTTTGAGAAAAACCAGACTATAACCCGTGACTCGTGACGACACTACACTCCAAGGGCAAGACTCGGCATATTAGACCTCATAGCTCGGACTTGTGCTTACATGCTTATTTATCCTATGTTGACTGCTCTATTATACATACTAGTGTGCCTGATTAGATAGATACACGTCTCCCTTCTAACTCATTCTTGCTACATTACGACATCACACTCATACTGTGTTTTCTGGTTATGAAGACAATGAGTGGACGCGGAAGAGGAAGCGTTAACATGACTCAGGCTCAATTCGCTAACTTGCTCAACACGGTGGCTGCAGCTTTCGCAGCTCACCCTGGAGGTAAACTCGTTACTTTAGGGTGTTTAGATCCTACCCCCACATCGTCTTTCCACCTCTAAACCTATTCGCTTCACTTCTCGCAACAGGTCAGCCTGCGCCTGCACAGCCACGTGTTTGTACTTTCAAAACCTTCATGGATGGCAAGCCTCTCCCCTTCAACGGCACTGAGGGTGCCATAGGCCTTCTACACTGGATTGAAAAGGCCGAAGCTGTCTTTGGTGTCTGTGAGTGTCCCCCTGCTAACTGGGTCAAGTTCGCGACTGGTACGCTCGAAGGAAACGCGCTTTCATGGTGGAAAGCGCAGATTCAGATGCTTGGTCTGGAAACTGCTAATGCTACGGCATGGGAAGATTTCAAGGACATGATCAAAGAGGAGTACTGTCACAGGGATGACATCCACAAGCTCGAGAACGAGTACTATGCGCTCAAGATGGTTGGATCAGAGATTGAGACCTACACCAAGCAGTCCAACGACTATGCTGCACTTTGCCCAAACATGTCCCAACCTATGTACCGAAGGATTGAATTGTACATCAAAGGCTTGGTCCCTGAAATCAGAAGTCATGTGACCTCAGCCAACCTCAATACCATACAGCCCGTGGTTCGTCTTGCTCACAAACTCACCAATCAGGCTGTGGAAGAGGGCAAGCTGCCCAAGAGGATCAGTACTACTGCTGGAACTTCTGGCGATAACAAGCGAAAGTGGGATGGAAATCAAGGAAAGGATGCTAACCCCACTCAGGCCCCAGTTCAACAAAGGAAGACTGAAAGCAACAAGGGCCCTCAGCAACAGGGTGGCTATCGAGGAAACCACCCTAAGTATAACAAATGTAACCGACATCACAGTGGGCCATGTGGAAAAGGTCAGTGTCAGCGATGCAACAAGATGGGGCACGAAGCCAAAGACTGCCGAAGCCAGTTCCCAGCTAGGCAGAATCAGCAACAACCACAGCAACAGCAGCAACAAGGAAACAACCGTGGATGCTTCAAGTGTGGAGCAACGGGGCACATACGAAAGGATTGCCCTGAACTGAATCAAAACAACAACAATCAGGGTGCTGGGAACAATAACAACAATGCTGGAAATGGTGCTAGAGGAAAAGCTTTTGTGATTGGAGCTGGGGAAGCAAGGAATGACCCCAACGTTGTGGCGGGTAAGTTCCTACTTAATGATCGTTATGTTTCCATACTATTTGATTCCGGAGCAGATGCTAGTTATGTATCCCTACGTATTAGAAAGAAACTTAAGCTCACTCTTACGCCGCTAAGCTCTAAGCACACCGTTGAAATAGCTAATGGTAGAAACCTCGAGGCCTCACACATAATTCGTGACTGCAAATTAGAGTTGTCTGGTCAGACCTTCTGTATCGATCTTTTCCCCATCGTTCTTGGAAGCTTCGACGTCATCATTGGTATGGATTGGTTATCCAAACATCGAGCCGAAATCCTCTGCCAAGAGAAAGCTATTCGTATTCCCCGTCCCCCTGGCAAACCTCTTATAGTTCAAGGCGACAAGAGCGGAGAAGTCACGGGCATCATTTCATTCTTAAAGGCCCAGAAGTATCTACGAAAAGGGCACACCGCTATCTTAGCACTCATTACCGACACACATAAAATGGAAAACAGGATTGAAGATTTTCCAGTTGTACGCGACTATCCTGAGGTATTCCCGGAGGAACTACCTGGACTCCCTCCTCACCGTCAGGTCGAATTTCAAATCGAGCTAGCTCCCGGAGCAGCGCCTATAGCTCGTGCACCTTATCGATTAGCCCCCGCGGAGCTCAAGGAGCTTTCTACTCAACTACAAGAACTTTTGGACAAAGGTTTTATCCGTCCTAGTTCATCACCCTGGGGAGCCCCAGTGCTCTTCGTCAAAAAGAAAGATGGCTCATACCGAATGTGCATTGACTACCGCGAACTTAACAAGGTTACCATCAAGAATCGTTATCCACTTCCCCGTATCGACGACCTGTTCGACCAGCTGCAAGGGTCGAGCTATTATTCCAAGATCGATCTGCGATCGGGTTATCACCAGCTGAGAGTCCGCGATGAGGACATCTCTAAGACTGCTTTCAGAACCCGCTATGGTCACTACGAATTCCTTGTTATGCCTTTCGGAATGACCAACGCACCTGCAATCTTCATGGATCTCATGAACCGAGTATGCAAACCCTACCTCGATAAGTTCGTAATCGTATTCATCGACGACATCCTGATCTACTCAAAGAGCCAAGAGGAGCATGAACAACACCTACGTCTTATTCTCGAACTTCTTCGCAATGAGCAACTGTACGCCAAATTCTCGAAATGTGATTTCTGGCTTAGAGAAGTCCATTTCCTTGGGCACATCGTCAATCATGAAGGGATTCATGTTGACCCCGCTAAGATCGAGTCCATTAAGAATTGGCCCGTACCTAAGACTCCGACCGAAGTTCGCCAATTCTTGGGATTGGCGGGATACTACCGAAGATTTATCAAGGGATTCTCTAAGATCGCTCAACCACTTACGACCCTCACTCAGAAGGGTGTTGCTTACAAATGGGGCGATGCTCAGGAATCTGCCTTCCAGAAACTAAAGAAAAATCTTTGTAGTGCTCCTATTCTTTCCTTACCTGAAGGTACCGACGACTTCGTCGTTTACTGCGACGCTTCTATTCAAGGACTTGGCTGCGTATTGATGCAACGCGAGAAAGTTATTGCTTACGCCTCGCGACAACTCAAGGTCCACGAACGGAACTATACGACGCATGACTTAGAATTTGGAGCTGTGGTCTTCGCGCTCAAGCTTTGGAGACACTACTTGTACGGCACCAAGTGCACGATTTACACTGATCACAAGAGTCTCCAGCACATAATGGGACAAAAGGAGTTGAATATGCGGCAACGCCGATGGGTCGAACTCCTAAATGACTACGAGTGTGCAATTAAATATCATCCAGGCAAGGCTAATGTGGTAGCCAATGCCCTCAGCAGAAAGGAGACCAAACCCAAGCGTGTTCGTGCCTTACAGCTCACTATCCACTCGAACCTCCCTAACCAGATTCGAAATGCTCAGGTTGAAGCATTGAAAGCCGAGAACATCAGGGCCGAGTCCCTACGAGGATCGAGACAACGATTGGAACAAAAATAAGACGGTGCTTACTACGTGGCCGGACGCATATGGGTTCCGCTTTATGGGAATTTACGTGACCTGGTGATGGATGAAGCCCACAAGTCCCGTTACTCAGTACATCCGGGTTCAGATAAGATGTACCACGACTTGAGGGCTACCTATTGGTGGCCTGGCATGAAAGCCCACATAGCAACCTATGTCAGGAAATGTCTGACTTGTGCAAGGGTCAAGGCTGAGTATCAGAAACCATCAGGCCTACTCCAACAGCCAGAGATTCCGCAATGGAAATGGGAGCAGATTTCCATGGATTTTGTTACTGGCCTGCCTAGGTCTCAGCGCGGAAATGACACCATTTGGGTGATAGTGGATCGCTTAACTAAGTCTGCACACTTCTTGGCTATTAAAGAAACAGACAAGTTCTCTACCCTAGCAGAAGTATACTTAAAAGAAGTGGTCTCGAAGCACGGAGTGCCTACCTCTATTATTTCTGATCGAGACGCGCGTTTTACTTCTGAGTTGTGGCAAGCCATGCACAAATCTTTTGGCTCACGTTTAGACATGAGCACCGCTTATCACCCGCAAACGGATGGGCAGTCTGAACGCACCATCCAAACCCTCGAAGACATGCTTAGGGCATGTGTGATCGATTTTGGCAAGAATTGGGAGAAGCACCTACCGTTGGTGGAATTCTCCTACAACAACAGCTACCACACCAGCATTCAGGCAGCACCCTTTGAGGCATTGTACGGCCGTAAATGTCGATCGCCTCTCTGCTGGGCTGAGGTTGGTGACAGCCAGATCACAGGCCCGAAACATGTAGTCGACACCACAGAAAAGATTGCCCAGATTAGGCAACGCATGGCGGCAGCTCGTGACCGTCAAAAGTACTACGCTGATAAAGATAGGAAACCGCAAGAGTTCCAGGTTGGTGAACGGGCTCTACTTAAGGTCTCACCCTGGAAGGGTGTGGTTCGTTTTGGAAAACGGGGCAAGCTTAATCCAAGATATGTCGGACCCTTTGAAGTTACCGAAAAGGTCGGCACGGCCGCTTACAGATTGAATCTGCCTGAAGAACTGAGTGCTGTGCACAACGTCTTCCACGTATCTAATCTGAAGAAGTGTCTATCAGACGAAACACTCATCATTCCTTACAAGGAACTTACTATTGACGAACGGCTACACTTTACTGAGGAACCGATTGAGATCACAGACCGTGAAATCAAAACCCTCAAACGTAGCCAGATACCTCTCGTACGAGTTCGTTGGAACTCACGCCGTGGCCCAGAGTTTACCTGGGAGCGGGAAGACCAGATGAAGCGCAAGTATCCCCAGCTGTTCCCGAATGAAACCCCCAGCACTGAAGCTACAACTGAATTTCGGGACGAAATTCCAAACTAACGGGGGGATGATGTGACATCCCGTTGAAACGTTCGTATTTACACTAGCTTGTCAGTGGCTGCCTTAACTTTCGGGACGAAAGTTCTTAAAACTTGGGGATAATGTGACACTCTAGGTTTTCCCGAGCAAACACCTTGTAATCACTTAGCGTATATGTATGTTATTATTAAATGGAAGTTATTATTCCTCTGTGCTATATGTCGATAACGTGTATGTAATATATATGTGTGTGTGTAAGGATACTTGTGAACCGATACCATGACTCGAGGCCACCCGGTCTCGAGTAAACGGTGTAACAATGGGCCGGTTGGGCCGTAACCTTAGCCCACCCGAAACCTCCTATTTAAACCTAAAACCCTCACATACACTCCTCTTTTACACTCTCCCACTTCATCCTCACCCACTCTCTCTAGAAAACCCTAGCAATCAAGCTCACCAAATCTCTCTTGCTCTCTCTCGGATTCAAACCGGAAGCATCAAGGTATCCGGATCGGCTCGGGATCATCGCATCGGACACTCCTTTCTTCGCCTCATACACTCATTCACAACCAAAACAAGTTCCGGTTAGTGTCTCACATTGCTAGATATTGTGATGCTTGGTTGATAAATGATATGCATGCCTAGTTTAAATGTCTCTTTGTATGATTTGCATGATTTAGTTGGTTAGAAATGACTAAATGATATAGATAATTGTTTTGAACCAAGGATTGTATGTTAAAGGTTGTACACAAATCTGTTTTGGTAAATGATAATCATGAGTGTTAGCTATGTGTTGATTTAGATGAATGATAAAGAATGAATATTAGCCATGTTGATGATGATTATGTGCTAAAGCTAGGGCCGGAGATGATGCCTACATTATGTTTTGACTTAGTGTGAATATAAGATGAATATATGATGAATATGTGTTAAATATGCATGAATATTTGATGAACTATTTGAATGTTGATATGAATATTCGAAAACAGAAGGTTTGATCCATTTTCATTTGATATTAGACAAAGAAACATGTTATTGCAATATGGTTGGTTAGTACAAAATCTCATGAAAACAGAATTCTATTGGATAGTACGATCGGACAGGTTCTAGAAGGATTCTTGTGCACGTATCCAAGGTTGCGACTCGAAACCCCCGGTTGCGACTCGCAACCAAAACATAACAACTCGAGACTACGACGGTTGCGACTCGAAACCCCCGGTTGCGACTCGCAACCAAAACATAACAACTCGAGACTACGACGGTTGCGACTCGAAACCCCCGGTTGCGACTCGTAACCAAAACATGACAACTCGAGACCACGGCGGTTGCGACTCGTAACCAAAACATGACAAGCCGAAACCTCCGGTTGCGACTCGAAACTGTGTGTTCTCGAGTCGAGACCTCCTGGTCTCGACTGGGCTGCTTGTCTCCGTTATTGGGCCCAAAATGTGGGGACTGTGCATACCGTTCTATTTGGTTTCTGTGATGCTGTTAACTGTTAATGTGATCTGATAGGCCCAATGACACTTATGATTTGTATGATAGTTGTTGATGTTCACTGTTTAACTGCTTCGTATCAGAATAGGCCGATAACTTGCTGGATGATCATGTGTTATGTATGATATGTGTTAGTTATGTGTAGATTATACGTGAATACTTGTACCCCAACTTGACCTATATTGGTAACCATGCTAGGACGTGGTGACCAACGTGATTGACCAAGTAAACGACCTACCGAGCAACCCAAGGTGAGTTCACAACTAATAAAGCATGCGTTCCCGGTGGTTGGGAAACGGAAACTTAAGCAACGCTATCCCCTCGTAAGGGATACAAACCTACTTCTCTCCCCTTAAATGGGACTTTTAGTTAATTACTGTTTATACTGGATGCAACAAGCAACACTAAACAAAACTCTATCACTCAAGTCCTCACTTCTTAATACCGATTAGTCGCCGGGGTCAGGCGAACGGGTTATTAGTTGATAGCGCTATTTAGGTCTCACCAACCTCACACCGTGCCCGCGTATGGGATCGGGCGTGAACTAATGTACTCTGGCAACCGTCAATGATGATAGAACATTGACAAACGGGGCACTCTACGGAAACGTACGGATGAATAGTATTCGGTATTGTAAAAACAGTTTAGTCGCTTACTTGTGGGGTAGCTCCCCATCGCATGTATAGACGGATTAATTAACTGGTGAAACAAGTTTTTGGAAATTAAAACTGGCAACTCGTGAACTCGCCAACAATCTTTGTTGATACCTTACTGCATGCTTTGCAGGTACCCAGTGACTCAGGAGCTTGCAGCTTGGGAAGTGTAGTGGTCGTCAAAACCCGCGTGTTGGGTTCTAAATAACCTGAACTACGAACTTTGTTTAAACTGTTTTGCCTATGCTTCCGCTATTTACTTAAACTGTTATTTGAACCTAACTATCGAACTTTAAACTATGATGCTTACTAACTGTTAAGGTTGGTGATCATCTTTATTATTATCCAAATACTCAGTATAATTGGTGGCTGGATCCTGGTCGGTCACGCCCTCAAGCGGACGGTACTCCGCAGGTGGAATTTGGGGGTGTGACAGATTGGTATCAGAGCCATTGGTTATAGTGAACTTGGTTTTAAAAAGGAAAGTCTTTTTGAGAAAAACCAGACTATAACCCGTGACTCGTGACGACACTACACTCCAAGGGCAAGACTCGGCATATTAGACCTCATAGCTCGGACTTGTGCTTACATGCTTATTTATCCTATGTTGACTGCTCTATTATACATACTAGTGTGCCTGATTAGATAGATACACGTCTCCCTTCTAACTCATTCTCACTACATTACGACATCACACTCATACTGTGTTTTCTGGTTATGAAGACAATGAGTGGACGCGGAAGAGGAAGCGTTAACATGACTCAGGCTCAATTCGCTAACTTGCTCAACACGGTGGCTGCAGCTTTCGCAGCTCACCCTGGAGGTAAACCCGTTACTTTAGGGTGTTTAGATCCTACCCCCACATCGTCTTTCCACCTCTAAACCGTTACTTTAGGGTGCTCAACGCGGAAGCACGAGGTGTGATCATGAAAGGTTCTCATTGCATACGAAGAGTAAACATGCTACATGCTCAAGAAAATAACTTCAAATACCATAATTTGAAAACATACGTTAGCGTTTACATCGCTAAGTCGCATAAAGCATTGTCTTAAAAGTTTACAACTTTATTTAAAGTTAAACACAAGCGACATCCACGAGCATAAGCAAGACCACGCGCACATCCATCCTAGTTACCTGAAATACATGTGAGTTTTTGGAAAAACGTCAACATAAAGTTGGTGTGAATTCATGCAGTTTTGTATTTCACGTTTGTATACTTTGTATAAAAACATAGTTGTGAATAAATCAAGTTTTTCTCGAGTACTCCACGTACTTCAAGTTATATACCAATCCTCTTGAGTACCCCACGTACTTCAAGTTATATATCAATCCTCTTGAGTACCCCACGTACTTCAAGTTATATATCAATCCTCTTGAGTACCCCACATACTTCAAGTTATATATCAATCCTCTTGAGTACCCCACGTACTTCAAGTTATATATCAATTTTAGTATGGTATGAATTTTATGTAAATACAGTATTTCTGTAATTATCAGATTGTTAATGGGTTGCAAAGCCATTAACATGTGGCACGACATAGGAAGTCACCAAACCTAAGGCATTTAATTGGTATATTCTGAGACACAAAAGCACTACTCGATTCTCGCCCCGACCGAGTGTGAGGCTGCCAGGCACCCGTTAGATCTAACCTTTTATTCTGCGGTCTAGGTATATTGTTGATTAATGGTGCTTCTGTACCCTATTCGTGACACTATTTCTCATAACGCATCCTACTTGGTTCTCGTTCTCACCAAGCGCGTTTCTTGTTATCATTTCTCACAGCGCCTCATACTTGGTTCTCGTTCTCACCAAGTGCGCTTCTCATATTCTTATATTTCGTCACACTTGGTTCTCGTTCTCACCAAGTGTACTTCTTGTATTCTTATATTTCGTCACACTTGGTCCTCGTTCTCACCAAGTGTACTTCTTGTATTTATATCATACCAATTATAAATTTTGTACATTTGTACATGTATTTCACCCCCGAAGTTATAAAAACTGAAAACAGTTAAAGAGAAAAGGGGGAGCATGAACTCACAACTTTGCGTTCCTAGCGTCGTAAACTCCACCGGATTTGCTTAATTAACGTCGTAACCTATACGCGTTTTCTTAACATTAGTCACTAGACTTGCGTCGCACAAGTACAGTCACTCTCTTTTGTATATATTCTTTTGTTAAAAATATTCTATATTTTTAACTACGTATCTTACTTATATTATTTTCTCAAAAATAAATATAAGCTTTTTGTATTTTGCACTTTGCACCCGAATTATGTATCTTGTATGTTATATGTGTATTTTTATGTTTATTCTCCTCATGAGTGTTTAGTGTATTTTTAAGTCTTAATACACTAGCACGTATACACATACTATATACACTTAGCACACAAGTTGGTGATCAAATAATATATATTTTTCTCTCAAAAATATATACTTACTATCCATTTTATTTTTGAAGAAATCCTCATTTCTAATCACCAAAAATTAGGGAAACCTTGGTAATATTTTTAAGCGCATTTTAAGGGAATAAGTTTCTCAAAACTTATATTTTTCTAAGTGTCAAAATTTATAAAAATTTTGACAGAGTTTCCCCTAAAAATGGAGGTTTCCCACGTTTTCAAAACGTGTGTTTATTTTCTTTTAAATCATCATCAATCATCAATAATCATCAACAACAATTATCAACAATACTCATCAACAATAATCACTAATTTCTTCATTTCATGAACTTGAATATTTACAAAAATGTGTAGTAACTCACTAGCACATTTAGTAAATCTTTCCATCTTTAAAAATAATTTTAGTTTCTTAAAAACTTTATTTTTAAAGAATATGAAGTTTCACAACTTCTAGTCAAGATTCGCAAAAATACTTCTTTGTTAAATTTTCTTGTGACACAAGTGTCTACACACTTGTTTATTTACTAAAAATGCTTTTAGTTCGGATAGGATCCGGGTTTTAAACAAGCCTAATATTTTTGCTTGATTCTTCCGAAAAACCACTTGTAGATCTTTAGATCTACTAGTTTTGAACAATATTTTGCAAGTAAAAATACTTTTACACAAGTTCATGTTTCATGTGTGGTAGAGTTTCACCTTTTAACCCTTATATCTTCTAACATAACCTTATGTCATGATCCAAGAACATGACTACATCGGGTTAAATGGTGGTCCGAGCTACCACAATCATAGATCGGGTCTCAATAATCATACATTTCGAATACTACATCATTTACACAACTTATGTGCTATTAACCACCATTTTTAGTGTTTTAAGTAGGCTTTAAAGCATCATCTTGCATGTTAACGAGTTTTATCCGATAAAAATCCTTTTAACCACTTTAGATTAGTTCAAATATGAGTTTTAAGCATTATACCTCTAGCTCGAGGCTAGGGAAGAATCTATGCGCAAAAGAGGTGGATAAAAGCTAGATAAAGAGGTCCTTCGAACTCCGTTTGCTCCAAGCTTCCTAATACGAGACCCTTAACACTTGTAGATGCTTGAAATATGAAGATCAAGATCGAAAGTATGATGGATAGAATAGGGGTGTTTGGCCGTAACCTTTGGGAGAGAAAGAGAGAGTGTGATGTTGGTGAAGATGAAATGAACTAGTGTTACTCTTATAACCATCTAAACTCCTTACCCAATGTGTATTGTGTCTATAAAGTACCCAACATATCCTTACACAAATCTTTGAGAAAGATTAGGGTAGATTGTGAAGCTTATGTGATCTTAGAGTGGGGCCACTCATATGGGCCGTCCACTTTGAGAAGGGGGGGGGGGCAATGTGTAACTTGCAAGATCTTAATTAGATTTACCAAATCTAAGTGTATCAAAGTGAATCTATGAAAGATCTTGTGAATCTAAAAGAGATCTATGAAAGATCATGTAAGATTTTAAGGGATCTTGGCAAGATTATTAAGGATTTGGAAAGATCTAGTAAATATTTGGGTGTTCCGGGTAATGTCCGGTTGTTCGGTTACATACCGATTCGTTAAAGTGCTAAATTACACTTTTTAGTGTCGTTTAAGTACCTTTCTTGTACTCTTTCAATTCCCAACACTTAGGGAAATATTCTGGATAATAAAACGACATTTCTGCATAATATTTATATGTCTAAATGCTGATTTATTGCTGAATTATATAAATTCTGCACTTAAAGTGCGTTTCAGGTGCTTTTTAGTGCTTATTTTTGCTTTCGTATTGCATATACATTAACCCTTGTATGTACTCTTGGGTTTTAATGCATTCTTGTCGTCGGACCTACACCTAGGTTCCAATTTTATTGTGTGACTGCTTTCTGCAGTTCTGTTGACACATTGTGTCTTACCGGTGAGTTTACTATTATTTTTGACGCAACGCTCTCGTTTATGCATAAAGCAATATTTTGTAGTATACAACGTGCATGAATTCACTTGTTTAATCATGTGTTCAGACATTGCTGACAATTAAGCACATAATTGCAATCATTAAATAATGATTAAAGTGTACGGAAATTACCGGTTTGTGCCAGTTGTCACAAAACGTGGACCCTAGTTTACTTGGGAACGTGAAGATCAAATGAAGGCGAAATATCCGCATCTTTTCCCACGAGTTTCCTCAAAATAAATTTCGGGACGAAATTTCCACAAGTAGGGGAGACTGTAACATCTGTGCTTGTAATCATTGTGAACAGTTCAGTTATCACTAAAACAATGTTATTTGATCTCAATGTTTGTTTGTTTGTGTTTTACATTTTTCATGTTTTGACTTTTATTCAATTTCAAACTCTATATTGCTTTCTGGAGAGTTATACGCAAACTGATGCGTAAACGTAATCATTTTAATGCGACAAATACTCCGGAACATCAACATATACTTAACATACCTTAAATAACCTTTACATAACTTAGAAATAAGTTTTGAAGGCTTTGGTATGGCAAAAACAAGTTAATTCGCTTACAGGGACTAAACTTGACAAATTGCGAAAGTATGCCAATTTGAACTGTAACAAACATTCCGAAACATGACCATAAGTTAAACATACTATAAATATCCTTTACATAGCTTAGAAATAGGCTTTGAGGGGTTCGGTGTGCTAAAATAAACTTTTGGGTCATTTAGGGACTAAAAGTGCCAAAAAGTGCACAAGTTTGCACTTTCGCGCATAACTTAAGTTCTGAATACATCCGGACTTCCAAAAATTTATGTAAGCACTAAAATATTTTATTTTAGTGTTTGGCTTGAGAAAAATCCATTCGTCACGCATTTTGGATCGTTTTTCGCGCTTATGCGCATTCCGTCGTAATTAAGCGAACATCGCGATCGTACGACCAAACGAACTGACATCCGACATATTTTTGAGCATGTTTCATGTCCACAATGTTTAGGAATCATTTTAGGGCCTTAAAGTTGGCTTAACGGGCCTTTAACGTGTTGGAAATGGCTTAAATACGTAACAGGGACCAAAACTGTCATTTATGAAAGTTGGTTTCTGACCAGTCAGGACAGGCGGCCCGCGTAAGACCAGGGCTATCGGTTACGCGGCCCGCGTTAGGCTCCCAGATCAGATAAGATCAATTAATCAGCAGATTACAGCTGTTAAACTCCCAACCACACACCCACACTTGCCCTTTCAGTTCATGAGAGGCCATTTTTAGTCACCACAACATTCCAACAAGTGTACGCCTTAGATTTGATCACGGTTTCCAAGAAACGATCCTAACGGTTCAGGAAATCCTATAAATACCCACATCCCCCAACTTCAAAACCCACTAGAATCTGATTTGAGAAGCTCTAAGTTGAAACCTTTGTTTCATACCTGAGCTACTTGAATCAAGATTAGCTTTCGGGGACCCTTTGTAAGTATTCCTTCGTTCTTTTATTGCTTTTCGAGTCCCAAAGTCAAACTTTGTTTGACTTTCTGCATTGACCAGTTTATGGTCAATGCGAAGTTCGTTTGAACTTCGCAACGTGAGCGTAATCACGATGGTTATAGTCCCTTGTGACTATGCCTACTGATTACCACGTTGTCTAGGGTCGTAAGGGTAAGCGATCTAATAAATCGCTTATACCTTCGAACCCGACCCATTTGGTTGTCACACCCTGGCTTTGCGGAAGCGTGGTTAATTTTGGTGTGACTTCTTAATACCATAGCTTAACCATAACAAGCTATATGAATTTAAAAACCATGCAAGTCATCCATTAAGTTTTGAAAATCAAACACATTACCATTGTTTTAACATACAACCATAACCTTGCTCAGTAGACCTTACAACTTATAACATAACATAAACGTGGGTTAAGGACTGTGTCTTGTCCAGGAAAGAGACACATCCCCTAAACCCTGATGACTTCATGACAAGTGCAGCGGAAAACGTTCCATACCGTGCCAGATCCGTTTAATTTCCTGAAATACATGTGAGTTGAAAAAAATCAACAATAATGTTGAGCGAGTTCATGTGTAAGTGAGTATGTAAAACACTTGTGAGTATAAAATAGTTGTGGTATGTAGCAGTTGTAAGAGGACTTGTGATCACCAATGGTTTGCAAGGCCACTGACATATGTGAAGTGCAAATAGGGAGACTCAAACCTAGCAGATTTCGCCACGGCAAAGTATGTGGACAAAGTCACCCCACGGTCCGTTTCTAGTTTGGCCGGGGGCTGGGCTCGCTACACCCAGATAGATCTACCGCTCCTGTCCCTCGGTCCCTCCATGAGGACTAATGGCCCCATGTTGTTCCTATCCACTCACATGATCGTATAACACCTCCTTACGTTAAACATACCGTTGTAAAGTACTCGTAAATCATAGTAACATGTATTTCACCCCCGCGGTTAAGTAAACTGAAAACAGTTAGAGAAAAGGGGGACATGAACTCACAGTGAATGCGCGTCTCTACCAAGTGTCTCCAATATAGTAAGCTGTGCAACGACCTACAAGTGCTAATTCTATTAGACGGACGGCCGTGCCTTAGCTTTATAGTTTATGTCTTTGGGAAATAGTTAGTCAACTATTTCGTGTTTTTGTTCCGTATACACTTGGTAGTTATACTTCTTCCCAAGGATGGGGGATACAATACATGTGCGTAAGTTACGTTTTATCAATCTTGTGGTAATGTAATTACCGGTGTAACTTATATGTTTGTGTAAGCGTTCGCAAAGTTTTGGAATCATTAACGCTTGTAAATATTATTTTCATTCAAAAAAAATAATATTTATGTATTTTCACAAAATAATCATAAACAGTGTTGTGACAAAATATTTATCACGTTAATCTTTGTGAAAATCCCACCTCCGAATGTTTAGTAAAATATAGTGCTGGCGAAATTTATGTTTCGAAAGTATGTCCAAAAATAGTTCTAACACTTATTGTGTAAATAAGTCTAAGTGTTAGGTTTTTAGAAAATTTCGCCAGAGTTTCCTCTGTAACTGGAGGTGGCCACGCTTTCAAGCGTATCATTTTCTTTTAACAAATCAAATCAACAATCTTCTTTATTCGATCAAACAATTTCCGACACATCAAACTAGTCGACAAGTATGTAAATTTGCATAATCGCATGAACTTGTAGTTTTTCCGCATCTTTAACGTGAATCACCTTTATATATGTAGATCTTTATATAAAGTCGCTTTAAGCTTGTAAAAACCTCGTGTTTAGAGAAATCCGCTTTTACAACTTCTAGTAACAAGTGACAAATTTACTTCTTTGTCGGATCTTTTCATTTCACAAGTGTCCACACACTTGTGGTTTATAAAACCATATTTATTAGTGTAAGATTCATCTTTAGAAAAACATGATTTCTTTAAAGTGTGGTCTTTCAAAAATACCACTTGCAGATACGTAGATCCGCTAGTTTTAAACACTATTTTACCGGTTAAATCACTTTTACACAAGTAAAATATTTTCTCACAAGTTCATGCTCTAAATGTGGTAGTGTTTCACTTTAACCCTTGCATCTTTCAAAAAAAACAAGTTTATGTGATGATACATGATTTTACAAAGTCGGGTTAAACGAAGATCCGAGCTACCACATCATAGATCGGGCCTCAACAATCACATATTTCAAGTCCTACGACTTTTACACAAGTTATATGTCTTTATCCACCATTTTTATGATTTTTACTAGACTTTAAAGTTTCAAAACGCATGTTTATGATATTTAACCGACGAAAGTTCTTTTAACCACTTTAGACATGCTTAAATATGAGTTTTAAACAATATACCTCTAGCTCGGGGCTAGGGAAGAATCGTGATGAAAAACGCGTGGATAAAAGCTAACGGAAGTGGTCCTTCGCGCTCCGAGTGCACCAAAGCTCCTAATACGCGACCTTTGACGTGTGTATGATCTTGGAATGCAAAGATCAAAACTTGAAACTATGATGGTGGGTGTGAGGGAGTTCGGCCGAGATGGAGGAGACAAGAGAGAGTATGAGTGTGTTGGTGAAAGTTAAGTGTAATTATGTGAGGTAATCTCATGTATTTATAGGAAATCTTATGTGCTAAAATCCAATGGTCAATGTGTCTTATTGATTTTAGACAAAACTAGATTATGATAATCTCTAGTGTACTAGTGTGTCCCCTAGTTTGGGGGGCCGGTTAGGGGCTTGGGGGGTGGGTTAGTTCGGTTGAAACTTGGTTAGTTAGTGTTTAGTTTGGTTGAAAGGGTTAACTAAGTAATTAACTTAGTTAGTTGTGTATTATGTGTTATGACGGGTGTTAGGGTAATCAGGGACCCTAACTGGCTCAGAAAAATAGTAATAATAAAAATAGTAATGTTTTCATGTTCCGGGTAAAGTCCGGGTGTCCGGTTGGATAGTAATCCGTTAAAGTCTTTTGTAACGCTTTAAAGTGTCGTTATTACATTTTTAGTGACACAATTAGTTTCCAACACTTTAGAAAGTGTCTAGTGTTATTTTCTCATTTTCTGGCACTTTACTAGTCAGCTAGAAGCTGGTTTAATTTTTAAAGCGCTGTGTTTGGTACTTAAAGTACGTTTTTGGCACATCCGAATCAGTGTATCTTATCCCTAGAGACGCGGTACCATAACCCTTAAATCCCTACACTCACTACCAGTGTAGTCAAAATATATGAGGCTCTTAACAGGCCTTAGAGGCAGTGTCTGCCTGATGCTGGTCATATCAGCATGTTTGCCGTGTATCCGTTTAGTGCTACTGTGCTTTTTGTGCATCAAGTTTGTCACTAAGGTGCCGTATGTAAGTAATGTAGTGACAGCAAATAAAGTATGATGCAAGTAAGTGCATGTATCAGTATGCAGGTAGCAGTTTATCAGCTAGTTCAATCAAGCACAGTAATCATGTAGTAATTAATCATTAATTAAGTTGTACGGATACCTGGTTTAGTGCGGGTTGTCACATTCTCCCCCCGTTAAATAAATTTCGTCCCGAAATTTAAGTTCTGCTTGTAGAAGCAGGGTTCTTAGGAAATAAGTGGGGGTATTTCTCTTTCATCCGGTCCTCACGTTCCCAGGTAAATTCAGGACCATGTCTGGCATTCCAACGAACCTTGACGAGTTTGACACTGCTCCGGCGGGTCTTGTTAACTTTCCAATCCGTGACCCCAACAGGTTCTTCAACAAAGTGGAGCGTGTCGTCAATATGAATCTCGTCGATAGGAATGGCAACGTCAATCTGAGTTGGACTTTTCTTTAAATTGGATACATGAAATGTATCGTGAACACCATTTAGTTCAGCGGGTAGGTCCAACTTGTATGCTACCGTCCCAATTCTCTCCAGAATTCTGAAGGGACCAATGTAGCGCGGATTTAACTTCCCACGCTTTCCAAAGCGTGCTACCCCTTTCCAGGGTGAAACCTTTAACAACACCATTTCTCCGACTTGGAAGTCCACATGCTTCCGGTTTGGATCCGCATAGGCCTTTTGTCTGTGGCGAGCGGCTTCGATGCGTTTAAGAATTTGCGCGATCTTGTCTGTCGTCTCTTGGACGATCTCGGGACCAGCAAGCTGCCTATCGCCTGCGTCAGACCAACATAGTGGTGATCGGCACTTGCGTCCGTATAGGGCCTCAAATGGCGCGACACCAATACTGGTGTGGTAGCTGTTGTTGTATGAAAATTCGACCAAAGGTAAGTGTTTATCCCAGCTACCGCCTAAATCCATAACACATGCCCTCAGCATGTCTTCCAAAGTTTGTATCGTTCGCTCGCTCTGGCCGTCAGTTTGCGGATGGAACGCAGTGCTCAGATTCAATTGTGAGCCAAAAGATTCTTGGAAAGATTGCCATATTCTTGACACAAATCTTCCGTCTCTATCAGAGATGATCGAGAGTGGTACTCCATGACGTGCTACGATCTCTCTCATGTAAATTTCCGCAAGTTTACTAGTACCGTCTTTCTCCTTGATTGGTAGAAAGTGTGCGGATTTTGTTAGGCGGTCGACAATCACCCAAATCATATCATGGCCTCTTGGCGTTCTTGGTAATTTTGTAACAAAATCCATTGAGATTTGTTCCCATTTCCACTTGGGAATCTCAGGTTGTTGCAGAAGTCCCGAAGGCTTCTGGTATTCCGCCTTGACCTTAGCGCACGTTAAACATTTGCTCACATAAACAGCAATGTCGCCTTTCATCCTAGGCCACCAATAGTAATCTTTGAGATCCTGGTACATCTTATCCGATCCAGGGTGGATAGAGTACCGTGACTTGTGCGCTTCATCGAAAATAACTTCCCTTAATCCACCAAACAGAGGAACCCAAATCCTTTTCTCATAACGTTCCTTCCTTGTTTGGTCCCAAAAGCTTCTCCATTCCACGGAGATATTCTTCCTCAAGGTTTCCCTCCTTGAGAGCTTCCTTTTGTGCAGCACGAATGCGCAAGGAAAGATCGGTTCGTATGATCATTTCCAAAGCCCTAACCCTTATGGGCTTGATTCTTTCTTTACGACTTAGGGCATCGGCAACTACATTCGCCTTCCCTGGGTGATATTTTATCTCGCAGTCGTAATCGTTCAATAATTCAACCCATCGTCTTTGCCTCATATTTAACTCCTTCTGGTTAAATATATGTTGCAGGCTCTTGTGATCTGTGAAAATTGTGCACTTCGTACCATACAGATAGTGTCTCCAGATCTTTAGTGCAAAAACTACTGTGCCAAGCTCTAAATCGTGTGTGGTATAATTCTTTTCGTGCACTTTCAGTTGACGTGATGCGTAAGCAATGACCTTTTGGCGTTGCATCAACACACAACCCAATCCTTGACGCGATGCGTCGCAGTATACCACAAAATCGTCGGTACCTTCTGGTAGAGCTAAGATTGGCGCGTTGCAGAGCTTATCTTTCAATATCTGAAACGCTTCGTCCTGTTTGATTCCCCAATCAAACGTCTTATCCTTCTGGGTCAGGAGCGTCAAAGGTTGAGCGATTTTCGAGAAATCCTCGATGAACCTTCGATAGTAGCCAGCCAAACCCAAGAATTGTCGAATCTCGGTTGGCGTTGTAGGCGTTTCCCAATTCTTGATTGCCTCGATCTTTGTGGGATCAACATGAATTCCATCCCCATTAACCACATGTCCAAGAAACTGGACTTCGCGTAGCCAAAACTCGCACTTGGAGAATTTGGCGTACAGCTGTTCCTTCTTTAGCAGCTCCAATATGGTTCTAAGATGTTGTTCGTGTTCAGCCTTCGTCTTTGAGTAAATCAGGATGTCGTCGATGAATACAATCACGAACTTGTCTAAGTACGGCTTGCAAACCCTATTCATTAGATCCATGAATACCGCAGGCGCGTTTGTCAAACCAAATGGCATAACGAGGAACTCGTAGTGTCCATAACGAGTTCGGAAGGCTGTTTTCGGGATACTTTCCTCCTGTATCCTTAGTTGATGGTATCCAGATCGAAGATCGATCTTAGAGTAACAGCTTGAACCTTGAAGTTGGTCGAACAGATCATCGATTCTTGGCAGAGGATACCTGTTCTTGATCGTCAGCTTGTTCAATTCTCTGTAGTTGATGTTTATTTGAAAATCATCATCCTCCTTTTTGATGGGTAACAATGGGATTACCCCCAAAAAGGAATTTTTTTTGTCTGTTATCTTCCTTCTCCATCCGTTACCGACACTTCTCTGTCAATCCTTGCACCCCCGAAAATGTAAGTCGCTATGATGCATTGACTACGGGTGCAGTGTCTGGAATTGAATCGTCGTGAAACTCTACTTGCCTTAGAGGCGGTAATCCAGGCAAGTCTTCTGGGAAGACTTCTGGATACTCCCTTACGACAGGGATGTCTTCGATTCTTGGCTCAGCAGCCTTTTTATCCACGATGTGTGCTAGAAAAGCAACACATCTTTTCTGTAAACACTCCCTTGCTTTCAAGCAGCTGATAAATCCTAGCGGTGTGTCACGCTTCTCTCCGTGAACCACAATTGTCTCACCATCATCAGTTGGAATACGAACAGTTTTCTCGTGACATACTATCTCAGCCTTGTTTCCGGATAACCAATCCATTCCTACCACCACGTCGAAGCTTCCCAATTCGACTGGTAGTAGATCCAAGGTAAACTCACGTTCTCCCAGTTTTATCACACAGCCTCTGATTACTTCGTTGGCTTCAACTAACTTTCCATTAGCTAAATCGATCGAGTAGGGGATATCTAACTTACTAGCGGTTAAACCAAGTATATTCTTAAATTCTAATGACACGAAGCCATAACCGGCACCAGCATCAAACAAAATAGGTGCAAAAGTTTTGGTTGTTAGAGAACGTACCAGAAATCATACCTGGATCCTGGCATGCCTCACAAGCTCTGATGTTGGATTTTCTCTCACGGTCTTGTTTCAACTTCAGGCATTCCCTCTTAAAATGTCCAACTTCCTTACAATGGTAGCATCCTATCATTCGGCCATTTCCTTTCCCATTTCCACCTAGAGCGTTGTTACTGCTTTCTCCTTGCATGGAACTCTTCATCCCACAACCTTCCTCGTTGTGTCCTTTCCTCCCGTACCAAGGCTTCTGACATCCACCATCACGGTGACACTTGCACTCAGCACATCTTGGTTTGGTTTCTAAGTAAATCTTATCACTGGCCTGTTTGTTAGGGCAATCTTTCTTGAAATGCCCTTTGTCCCCGCAGTCAAAGCAACCTCGAATAGATCTTTGTTCATTGTTGTTCACTTGGGTATCTTCGGTAAGCTTCCTTTTGTTCTTTCCAGACGACTCTACCTGAGTTTTCTTGTCAGGGTTTGCAAGTTTTTCTAGTCTATTTGCTTCCGTAACGAGTGCCAAACCCATCTTACTTGCAACAATGGTTGTTGGTGGCGTAGATGCTGTCATCAAGCTCAAGACTTGAGGCGCCAGTTCCCAAATGAATTGTTCCAGTTTCTTCAGTTCTGGTTTTACCAGGTATGGAACAATTTGTGACAGATCATGGAGTCGTTGCACGTACTCCAACACCTTCGGACCTTCCATCATTAGGCTCCGAAATTCATCTTCCCACTTCTGGGTTTCCGTGTGGGGGCAATACTTCTTATGCATCATTCCTTTCAACTCACCCCAAGTTAACGCGTATGCTGTAGTTAGGCCCATTATTCGAACCTGAAGATTCCACCACAATCGAGCTCCATCTTGAAACAACTCAGAAACGTATGGGACCTGTTGTTCTGGCGTACAGCCACTCATTCGAAAGATGGATTCCATATTTTCAATCCATTTTACAAAAGTTATGGCACCCCCAGTGCCGTCGAACTTCGGAGGCTTGTAGTTGAGGAAGTGCCAGTAGGAACAACCGTTATTTTCTGAGGTACCTCTGATAGGTTCGGAGCGTAGGGCCTCGTGCTGTGCTATAGCTGCAGCAATTATTTCTTTCAGTTCTGCCTCAGAGGTGGGCATGCGCATTTCGCGTCTTGGCGGCATCTTCTAAAAGATGTTTCACATAGGTTAGGTCACAGCAAGTGAAGTGTACGTATGCATTCAACAATACTAACACATAACATCTCATGTTATCAACAAATCAATCACATAACATCTTATGTCATAAATCAATCGCCCATATTGATAGCCCCTGCAATGGTTGAGGGCCTTGAGGTAGTAACCATACCCCTGATCTGGGGTGCAAGTGTCCAAATGAATCGTTCAATCCTTTTGAACTCCGGTTTGACTAAGTAGGGGGGCGACCCTAGATAAGTCGTGCGATTGCTGGACAAGTTCAGGAATTTCTGGTTCGTCTATTTTCGAATTCCTGAGTTCCACCTCAAGCTTCTAAATTCCAGTCTTGAAACAACATTTCTTCTCAATCGTTTCCTTGAGCTCGTCCCAGCTTAGTGCATAAGTAGCGTCTGTGCCAAGGGTCTGAACCTGGAGGTTCCATCAAGAGAGTGTGCCATCCAGAAATATCCCTGAGATGTAGGTAACACTCTTTGGCGATCAGTTACTCATCCTTAAAATGGAGTCGGTCTTTTCGGACCAACGAACAAGTGCAACGGTGCCTCCTGTTCCGACAAAGTTCAAAGGCTTGCAGTTCAGGAACTGTTTATAGGTGCAGCCAGTTGGAGGGTTATCTCCAGTAATGCCATCGTTGTACTTAGAGTGGAGGGCTTCATGTCGTGCATTTATCTGTGAGATGCGTTCTTGCAGCTCGTCTTCTGTCCTCAGTAACGTACCGGTGCTTGTGTCACGTCTGGGTGACATTCCCTTTTTGTCGAAATAGTGTGAAGCGGGTTGGGCAATGTTTCAATTGTCTATGGGGTATATATATAGCAACGTAAGCCATCATGTAATCACCCCATTTCACACGCAAATATACTCACTGTATAAGTGGGGAATAAATTCCTGAGCCTTCACATAGGCTCGTCAATTTGGCTTGTTGCTTGTAATAGAATGAACTCGAGGCTACATCGCCTAGGTCATTTGTGTGTAGGTTATCATTAGCTTGACCTGCAGAGTCCACCAGGATTCCTGTGCACTACAAATCGTTATTACGTGGGCCCCCGTAATAATAAATTGTCTTGCACAGTTACCCCAAATTTTCTCTCATCCAAGCAGATGATCAATCAAGGAGCAACAGCCGGTGCATTGGCATGAACAGGGTCATACTCCAATGCGGGGTCAGGAGCAACGCCTGGCTCAGGGGCCACGGCTAGCTTCGAATCAAAAACTCCATCTCAAAATCAGCTGGATCAACAATCACAGGGGTTACAGGATACCCCAAGGGCTTGTCTAAGTGTATGAACTCAATGTCATGGTCTGGATCAATACCAGGCGGAAAAACAGAATTGTCCTCATAATCACGATCAAACTCAAAACTGTGTGCGGGATCCGGTGCAGCTAGTGATGCCGTATCAGGGTCGGCGTCGTGTAAGTAGTGCTGCATTCCCTGTATGTGCGAAGATGCGGGTGTCAGAAACCCAAATGAGCCTGGGATAGGGGAATGGTCATAGGTTTCCCCTATAGGAGCGTCCGCATGTAGTAGCCTAATACCAGCAGTAATAAGGCTCTGCCCTCGAATGGGTCCCCCTCCAGTAGATCGTTATCGTCTTCAGAGGCCTCGTTGGGAGGGCGTATCATCAACAGGATAAGCGGCAAGGGGCACAGGAGCAGGGATCACCGCCAGTGGTAAAATCCCAACAAGATGGCCATCAGTAGGCTCTGCTACGACTTCAGGCAGTGCACAAAGGGCTGAAAGTCGTCATTGTCTGTGCTGGTAGTATCAGAAATGTACACCTCGTGCCTTGTTGAACTATGTCGTCTGATACTATGGTCATGGGGTTCGTAGTGCCCATCTTTCTAGTACTTGATGAAAGCATAACGTTTGTAACACAAGCACATATACGTATAATATAATCAATCATATAATCAGTTAATCACATAAGTCATCAAGTAAGGCATCACATAATCCTCCTAGTCATACTAGCCAATACCATCCAGTCTACCAGACTGCTCTATCCTTTACTTAAACCAAACCTCGATCCTCCAGATCGATCCTTAGCCCTCCAGGCTGAACCTTTTCTTCCTAGCCTTGCTAGCCCACTATCTTGGTCACCTAGACCAAGCCTCGATCCTCCAGATCGATCCTATAACAAACCAACGTGCTCAACTACCTTGACCATCTCGATCCTCCAGATCGATCCTCAGCCCTCCAAGCTGAACTTAAAATAGATAAAATGTGCTCAACATTTGTTTGTAAAAAGTGTGGATCTGGACTTAAGTGGTATGCAGAAAATGTTTTCGTGAGAGCCCTAGTGATCATAGTCTAGACTCGAGACAGAATCCTAGTTCGCTATGATCAGAGCTCTGATACCAAGCTGTCACACCCTGGCTTTGCGGAAGCGTGGTTAATTTTGGTGTGACTTCTTAATACCATAGCTTAACCATAACAAGCTATATGAATTTAAAAACCATGCAAGTCATCCATTAAGTTTTGAAAATCAAACACATTACCATTGTTTTAACATACAACCATAACCTTGCTCAGTAGACCTTACAACTTATAACATAACATAAACGTGGGTTAAGGACTGTGTCTTGTCCAGGAAAGAGACACATCCCCTAAACCCTGATGACTTCATGACAAGTGCAGCGGAAAACGTTCCATACCGTGCCAGATCCGTTTAATTTCCTGAAATACATGTGAGTTGAAAAAAATCAACAATAATGTTGAGCGAGTTCATGTGTAAGTGAGTATGTAAAACACTTGTGAGTATAAAATAGTTGTGGTATGTAGCAGTTGTAAGAGGACTTGTGATCACCAATGGTTTGCAAGGCCACTGACATATGTGAAGTGCAAATAGGGAGACTCAAACCTAGCAGATTTCGCCACGGCAAAGTATGTGGACAAAGTCACCCCACGGTCCGTTTCTAGTTTGGCCGGGGGCTGGGCTCGCTACACCCAGATAGATCTACCGCTCCTGTCCCTCGGTCCCTCCATGAGGACTAATGGCCCCATGTTGTTCCTATCCACTCACATGATCGTATAACACCTCCTTACGTTAAACATACCGTTGTAAAGTACTCGTAAATCATAGTAACATGTATTTCACCCCCGCGGTTAAGTAAACTGAAAACAGTTAGAGAAAAGGGGGACATGAACTCACAGTGAATGCGCGTCTCTACCAAGTGTCTCCAATATAGTAAGCTGTGCAACGACCTACAAGTGCTAATTCTATTAGACGGACGGCCGTGCCTTAGCTTTATAGTTTATGTCTTTGGGAAATAGTTAGTCAACTATTTCGTGTTTTTGTTCCGTATACACTTGGTAGTTATACTTCTTCCCAAGGATGGGGGATACAATACATGTGCGTAAGTTACGTTTTATCAATCTTGTGGTAATGTAATTACCGGTGTAACTTATATGTTTGTGTAAGCGTTCGCAAAGTTTTGGAATCATTAACGCTTGTAAATATTATTTTCATTCAAAAAAAATAATATTTATGTATTTTCACAAAATAATCATAAACAGTGTTGTGACAAAATATTTATCACGTTAATCTTTGTGAAAATCCCACCTCCGAATGTTTAGTAAAATATAGTGCTGGCGAAATTTATGTTTCGAAAGTATGTCCAAAAATAGTTCTAACACTTATTGTGTAAATAAGTCTAAGTGTTAGGTTTTTAGAAAATTTCGCCAGAGTTTCCTCTGTAACTGGAGGTGGCCACGCTTTCAAGCGTATCATTTTCTTTTAACAAATCAAATCAACAATCTTCTTTATTCGATCAAACAATTTCCGACACATCAAACTAGTCGACAAGTATGTAAATTTGCATAATCGCATGAACTTGTAGTTTTTCCGCATCTTTAACGTGAATCACCTTTATATATGTAGATCTTTATATAAAGTCGCTTTAAGCTTGTAAAAACCTCGTGTTTAGAGAAATCCGCTTTTACAACTTCTAGTAACAAGTGACAAATTTACTTCTTTGTCGGATCTTTTCATTTCACAAGTGTCCACACACTTGTGGTTTATAAAACCATATTTATTAGTGTAAGATTCATCTTTAGAAAAACATGATTTCTTTAAAGTGTGGTCTTTCAAAAATACCACTTGCAGATACGTAGATCCGCTAGTTTTAAACACTATTTTACCGGTTAAATCACTTTTACACAAGTAAAATATTTTCTCACAAGTTCATGCTCTAAATGTGGTAGTGTTTCACTTTAACCCTTGCATCTTTCAAAAAAAACAAGTTTATGTGATGATACATGATTTTACAAAGTCGGGTTAAACGAAGATCCGAGCTACCACATCATAGATCGGGCCTCAACAATCACATATTTCAAGTCCTACGACTTTTACACAAGTTATATGTCTTTATCCACCATTTTTATGATTTTTACTAGACTTTAAAGTTTCAAAACGCATGTTTATGATATTTAACCGACGAAAGTTCTTTTAACCACTTTAGACATGCTTAAATATGAGTTTTAAACAATATACCTCTAGCTCGGGGCTAGGGAAGAATCGTGATGAAAAACGCGTGGATAAAAGCTAACGGAAGTGGTCCTTCGCGCTCCGAGTGCACCAAAGCTCCTAATACGCGACCTTTGACGTGTGTATGATCTTGGAATGCAAAGATCAAAACTTGAAACTATGATGGTGGGTGTGAGGGAGTTCGGCCGAGATGGAGGAGACAAGAGAGAGTATGAGTGTGTTGGTGAAAGTTAAGTGTAATTATGTGAGGTAATCTCATGTATTTATAGGAAATCTTATGTGCTAAAATCCAATGGTCAATGTGTCTTATTGATTTTAGACAAAACTAGATTATGATAATCTCTAGTGTACTAGTGTGTCCCCTAGTTTGGGGGGCCGGTTAGGGGCTTGGGGGGTGGGTTAGTTCGGTTGAAACTTGGTTAGTTAGTGTTTAGTTTGGTTGAAAGGGTTAACTAAGTAATTAACTTAGTTAGTTGTGTATTATGTGTTATGACGGGTGTTAGGGTAATCAGGGACCCTAACTGGCTCAGAAAAATAGTAATAATAAAAATAGTAATGTTTTCATGTTCCGGGTAAAGTCCGGGTGTCCGGTTGGATAGTAATCCGTTAAAGTCTTTTGTAACGCTTTAAAGTGTCGTTATTACATTTTTAGTGACACAATTAGTTTCCAACACTTTAGAAAGTGTCTAGTGTTATTTTCTCATTTTCTGGCACTTTACTAGTCAGCTAGAAGCTGGTTTAATTTTTAAAGCGCTGTGTTTGGTACTTAAAGTACGTTTTTGGCACATCCGAATCAGTGTATCTTATCCCTAGAGACGCGGTACCATAACCCTTAAATCCCTACACTCACTACCAGTGTAGTCAAAATATATGAGGCTCTTAACAGGCCTTAGAGGCAGTGTCTGCCTGATGCTGGTCATATCAGCATGTTTGCCGTGTATCCGTTTAGTGCTACTGTGCTTTTTGTGCATCAAGTTTGTCACTAAGGTGCCGTATGTAAGTAATGTAGTGACAGCAAATAAAGTATGATGCAAGTAAGTGCATGTATCAGTATGCAGGTAGCAGTTTATCAGCTAGTTCAATCAAGCACAGTAATCATGTAGTAATTAATCATTAATTAAGTTGTACGGATACCTGGTTTAGTGCGGGTTGTCACATTGGTCGATCATTAGGATCCTACCAAACACATTAGGTGACCATAGTATATAGGGAATAACCTTCCGAGGTTATACCTTATGGTCGCTTCGTTTAAGTAGTTGTATGATAGGTAGTTTATATGCCTTAGGTAAATTACCAAAATACCCCTTTGATGCCAAAATTCATTATAAACATATGTGACATAACTTTTGACATCTAAACTGATTTGGCGACAATATTAGGCATGTTAAGGCATATTCTACTTGTCATAGGACTAGTTAGGCGGTCCGAACACGTTTCACGCGAACGACGCGTTAAAGTAGCATAAGCTACCTAAACGGGTCGTAATGGGTCGTAAGCACTTATGTTAGGTTTCATTTAGTATGTAGGCTTTGTTAAACCATATTACACGAGTCTCCATACTCGTTTGGTTTACGAACCCTCATTCTATCCGATCCTCTGATTTAGGTCCGGTTTATTAACATAGTTACCTATATTAGGTGTCGTTTGATTCCGAGATCTCTAGCATTGCTTGGTGGTTATCTTAGGACTTCTGAGCAATCCCAAGTGAGTACATAGACCCCTCTTTTTCTGTTTTCCAAACTGTTTTGGGGTGAAACACATGTGCCTACTTGATACTTTCGTGCTTTCCTGCTTTCACATCATATACTTGCTATGTTCATTAGTACATTTATAGTACATGATTTCATTGTGTTCATGCTACGTATGTCCATTGTGTGCATACTTAGTACATTGTTTTACATTACATTTCATGCTACGTATGTCCATTGTGTGCATACTTAGTACATTGTTTTACATTACATTTCATGCTACGTATGTCCATTGTGTGCATACTTAGTACATTGTTTTACATTAAATTTCATGCTATGTATGTCCATTGTGTGCATACTTAGTACATTGTTTCACATTACGTTTCCTGCTATGTATGTCCATTGTGTGCATACTTAGTACATTGTTTCACATTACATTTCCTGCTATGTATGTCCATTGTGTGCATACTTAGTACATTGTTTTACATTACATTTCATGCTATGTATGCCCATTGTGTGCATACTAAGTACAGTTGTTTTCATCACATGCTTACAGTTTGGTATGACATTTGGGTTGTTTACAATGGAACAATACATTCATTAACATTGGCTACGCCGTTCGTTAGTAGGTAGTGGTACCATAGGAATTGACAACTCCCGTTCCGGACATCCTGGGTAGGTTTGGATGAAAGGAATGACCGAATTCGATACACATAACTTAGATAAACCTTTAATTTGTTTAAGGGTTTATCGCCACAGTCTCAAGGCTTGGATGTATGCATTTTCACAATACCGCATAAATGTTTGTATCAGTATAGCATGCATTTGTTCCACAAAACATAACTTTGATTTAAACCATGTTTTACTTCGATACATTGTTTTTGTGCATTTTACATATGGTTTAGTTGATATATTTCACTTACCATACATGATATTTTTGGGTACACATTACATAATCTACATTAAACATAAACATTTTGACATTGATATACACATTTAGTGGTTTACACTGAACATAGACATTTCGATATGGTTTACACATTAACACATGACAATTCATTTATACATAAACAAATTTACATTGGTGATTTGTTTGAGTAAGTGATTTGAGTAACGAGGCGTGTGTAATATGATACAAGCATGGTGGATACGCCGCTGGTACTTCCTATATATAAGTGTTTGTATTACATTACATGTCGTAGCGTTACTTAAATCATTTCAATATTTGATATATTACGTTTTACATAAACAACTTATTTTCACAAGACATTGATTTACAAAACAACTTATCTTATACAAACTCATATTACTTGGTTATTCATTTAACCTTACATTATTCTCTTATTTATATATATCATCGCTTTTTGTATGATTGACAAAACAAAACAATTTACAAGGTTCATGACTGACTTTTATTAAACAACTTTTTCTAAACTCATAAGTCATGAATCCTCTTTTCACAAATCCTATGTATCTCACAGGCATTTTTATGCTGACGTACCTATTTTCACATGTGTTTTCAGGAGCTATTGCGTAGGATGATGATCATGACACTAGGGCGGACCTGTGCCTTAGAGACTAAAAATGAAGATAGACTAGTTTAATGATGTTATGAACGCTTTGTTCCTGTTTAAGACAATATAACACTCTTGTTTAATAAATAAAATATAACTTTGTATGCCATGGTTGTGAAACAATAATTCTGTTACAACACTCCCCGACGTTTTCCGCCACGTTTTGTATGTTCTACGTGGTCGGGGTGTGACAGTAGAGTTGGTATCAGAGCCAATGGTTATAGAGAATTAGGTTATTAGTAATTCTTTGACCTAGACTATAACCTTTCTAGGACCCTAACACAAGTTATCTTGTGTTTAGATCTTAAAACATGCACATCACCTATCCTTAGGTGATTATCAAAACAAAAATCAAATTTTCCGAAACGATTTTTTTGAAAATCAAACATCTGTTTTTGAATGAATTATTACAAGGTTTTGAACCCTCTGTTATATGGTTTTGAACCCCTTTGTGTTTTCAAAATCTCGTCAAGGTTTTGGGTTTTAAATAATGTGAACACGTGCAAACTGGAAGGGTGAATGCCTGTACCCTGGGTTTTCTGTCTAAGGCTAGAGTGTTCGTACAAATCCACATAATCAGACCTGTCACTCTTACCTGGGAACTCTTGGGGTGAGTGTTCACTTATAGGCGAGCATGTCTTCGCGATACATTATTTTTCACCCATTTACTTTGATTAGTCACTGTGTGTCGTTTGTTTGCTTGGTAATGCAGACAAATGACCACCATCTTTTTCTTTTGTTAATTTTGTTTCATCTCATTCTCTTCATCCAATCATCTCACTCGTTCCCTTTCATGTTTTCCTCTTTTAGAATGCCTCCTCGACGCAAAAACCATATAGCGACTGCCGAACTGGCAGAAATCATTACGCAGCAGATGGCTGCTCAATTCCCAAACCTCTTTGCTCAATGGAACCAAGCCAACAACAACAACAATGCTCCATGCAAATACAAGGATTTTAACTCGGCTAAACCACTCAATTTTAGTGGTTCTGAAGGAGTGACTGGGCTTCTTCAATGGTTCGAGAGCATTGAGAATACTTTTCGCCACGTGCAGTGTTCTGACAATCGCAAGGTCGAGTTTTCTTCGAGTGTGTTTCAGAAGAGGGATCACACATGGTGGAACGGGGTTATGAGAGACCGTGGTGCAGAAGTTGCTCTAGCACAAACTTGGGCTGAACTTAGGGCCCTTATGATGAGGGAGTTCTGTCCTCATCATGAACAACGAGCTTTGGAGAGAGAGTTCGATGACTTGAAACAAGACAGTGGCGAGCACAGGGCATATACTGATAGATTTGAGGAGTTGAGTCTGCTTTGCCCGATTATGGTTACCCCACTCGACAAGGCTATCGAAAGGTACATCGACGGCCTACCTGACTCAGTGAAAGACATCATTACTGGTAGTAACCCTGCCACACTCCGTCAGGCTATCGAGTTAGCAGTCACCATCAGCCACAACATCAGTGCCGTTTCTGTAATAACTGTGGGAAGTCGGGTCATCTTGCCAATGTTTGTCGGTTTGCTCAGAATTAGGCAGTTCAGAACCCGGCTCAACAAGTTGCTCAGCCTCCTGCTCAGCAACAGGGTCAAGCTGCACGACCACACTACCCACCAGGTGCTTGTTATAACTGTGGTAACCAATGTCCAAGATTGGTGAATGCGAATCCAGCTCAGGCTCCGGCTCGAGGTCGAGTCTTCAACATGAATGCTCAAGAGGCGCAGACGGACGATAATGTGGTGAACGGTACGTTCCTTATTAATAATCAGCCTGCATCTGTTCTTTTCGATTCTGGTGCCGACAAGAGTTTTGTGTCAATGTCTTTTGAGCCAATGCTTCGCGTGTCTAGAACGAAACTAGGAAAACCCTTGACAGTAGAAGTTGCTAGTGGTGAACCCATTGTTCTTGATTCTGTTCTACGCAACTGCCAGTTGAACCTTAACGACCATCTTTTTCCTATCAACCTCACGCCTATGCAACTTGGAAGCTTCAACGTCATTGTGGGTATGGACTGGTTATCCAAGCATCACGCAGAAGTAGTTTGTTTCGAGAAGATCGTTCATGTGCCGCTTTCGACAGGCGAGATCCTACAGGTTCAAGGTGAGAAACCGTCTGGTGGTCTCAAGCTCATGTCTTGTTTTAAAGCTCGGAAATATCTGCGGAAGAACTATGTGGCTTTCTTAGCACATGTTACAGCAGATAAAGGCAAGGGTAAGTCTATTTCAGATATCCCTGTTGTTCGGGATTATTCTGAAGTTTTCCCTGAAGAGTTACCTGGTCTACCCCCAGCACGCCAAGTCGAGTTCCGCATTGACCTCGTACCTGGTGCAAATCCCATTGCCAGAGCTCCATATCGTCTTGCTCCATCTGAGATGCAAGAGTTGTCTAAGCAGCTTCAGGAGCTCTCTGACAAAGGTTTTATACGTCCTAGCTTTTCACCCTGGGGTGCTCTTGTTCTTTTTGTCAAGAAGAAGGATGGATCCTTTAGGATGTGTATCGATTATCGTGAGCTTAACAAGCTTACCATCAAGAATCGATATCCTCTACCTCGCATAGATGATCTCTTTGATCAGTTACAGGGCGCTTCTTATTTTTCGAAGATTGATCTGCGTTCCGGGTATCATCAACTTCGTGTGCATGAAGAAGATATTCCCAAAACAGCTTTCCGCACTCGTTATGGGCATTATGAGTTCACAGTCATGCCATTCGGTTTGGCTAATGCTCCTGCTGTTTTCATAGACTTAATGAATAGGGTCTGCAAGCCTTATTTGGATCAGTTCGTCATTGTTTTTATTGATGACATCTTGATATACCCTAAGACGCGAGCTGATCACGAGCAACATCTTCGTCTTACTTTGGAACTCCTAAAGAAAGAGCAACTTTTCGCCAAATTCTCCAAGTGGGAATTCTGGCTTAAAGAAGTTCAATTTTTAGGACATATTTTCAACGAACAAGGCATTCATGTAGATCCCTCCAAGATCAGTGCGATTAAGGATTGGGATACGCCTACTACTCCTACTGAAGTTCGTTATTTTCTTGGTCTAGCGGGTTATTACCGCCGCTTCATTGAGAACTTCTCAAAGATTGCAGTTCCTCTAACTGCTCTAACTCAGAAGAACAAGCCCTTTGACTGGGGATTCAAACAAGAGGAAGCTTTTCAAAACTTGAAGCCGAAGCTTTGCGACGTGCCTGTTCTGACTTTGCCTGAGGGCAATGATGATTTCGTCATTTATTGTGATGCATCTAAATTGGGTCTTGGCTGCGTCCTGATGCAAAGGAACAAAGTCATAGCATATGCATCGAGGCAGTTGAAGATACATGAGAAGAACTACACCACTCATGATCTTGAGTTGGGTGCAGTTGTTTTCGCTCTAAAGAACTGGAGACACTATTTGTACGGTACAAAATGTGTGGTTTTCACGGACCACAAAAGTCTTTAGCATATCTTCAATCAGAAAGAACTCAACATGAGGCAACGACATTGGGTCGAGCTTCTAAACGACTATGACTGCGAAATTCGCTACCATCCTGGTAAGGCGAATGTCGTAGCCGATGCATTGAGTCGTAAGGAACGTACTAAGCTTCATTGTGTTTGTGTTCAATATGTTATTCAAGCTCGATCCGATATCCAAGCCCGCATTTCTCAGGCTCAACAATCTTGTGTTTCACAAGGTTTAATGGATAAGGAATTTCCCTATCACATAACACCTGATCTGGAACTGAAGGACAATGGATCGTATTACTTCATGGACCAATTGTGGGTCCCAAGCCAAGATAATCATCGTACCTTGCTTATGGATGAAGCCCATAAGTCTCGCTATTCTATTCATCCTGGCTCGGATAAGATGTATAAGGATCTTCGTATTCACTATTGGTGGCCTCGTATGAAGAAAGACATTGCCTTATACGTATCAAAATGCCTTACTTGTCATAAGGTTAAGGCTGAACATCAACGTCCTTCGGGTTTCTTGGTGCAACCATAGATCCCGGTTTGGAAATGGGAAAACATTACTATGGATCTTGTTACCAAACTTCCACGCACAAAGAAAGGTCATGATGCCATCTGGGTAGTCGTTGATCGTCTTACTAAGTCAGCGCATTTCTTGCCAATCCGTGAGGATTTTTCTGCTGACAAACTTGCTAAAATCTATGTGGATGAAATTGTAGCTCGACATGGTGTTCCTTTGAACATCATTTCTAACAGAGATGCTCGTTTCACTTCTCATTTTTGGAGAACCATGCAATCTGCTATGGGGACCCAACTTAATCTGAGCACAGCATATCATCCGCAAATGGATGGTCAATCTGAGAGAACAATCCAGACTCTGGAGGATATGCTTAGAGCTTGTGTGATCGATTTTGGTGGTAGTTGGGATTCACATCTTCCGTTGATTGAATTCTCCTACAACAACAGTTATCACTCCAGCATCAACATGGCTCCTTTCGAGGTTCTCTATGGTCGAAAATGTCGTTCACCAGTCTGCTGGAATGAGATCGGCGAGGCTCAGCTTACTGGACCTGCCCTCATTTTAGAGACAACAGATAAGGTTAAGAAAGTTCGTGATAACCTTCAGACAGCTAGAAGCCGTCAAAAGAGTTACGCGGACCCAAAACGCAAGCCCTGGGAATTTCAAGTCGGTGATCGAGTATTGATGGAGAGGGTGAAACCCGAGCTTTAGAGTGGTTAATTATCATGTTTTATGTGTATTTGATGTGTCTATTTTCTTGGAATGAAGTAACTATGAGATTTTGGTGATTTGTAGGTAAAATACGTAAATCGGTGCATTTACGATGGTTAAAGATGAAGTTGTGCGCTTTGGATGGGATATTGCAGCTCGAGGATGAATATTGAAGTTTGCTCGGGTGATATGAAGGCTCACGAGTGAAAGGAGTATGAAAGAACAAAGTATAGGGGCCGTTTGATAATTAATTGGAAGTTAATCATAGTTGAAATATTGAAGACATAAGTGATATTGAAGTTTGAGGGGTCCCCGGGTCATTAAACGAAAGTTATATGATGGGTAAATGTTAAGAAGATGATGGGAGTTTAGTTGGGGGACCAATCTTGCCATTCTATGAAAGTTGCACAATTGTTGGAGAAAAGTGTTGCAATTCATGTTCTTACCCATGGTTTGTAAACCATGGGTCATGGTTCAGGAGAGTATAGTTATAAAACCAACAGCAAGTCTATACCATGACCCCCACTTCAGACTGTGACTCCCTGTTCAGAATCCCTGTTAGTGCAGCAAAGGTAAACTGTGACCCACGGTTCTGAACTGTGGGTGAAGCTGGGCAATAGGGGAGCGCGAATTGGGCTTATTTTAGAGGGTTTTATAAGATAAAAACCCTAGTTTCTCATTATCTATCACACACAATCGATCCTAGGCTTCAAGATATTCAAGATTCAAGGTTTCTTCCATCCAATTCCATCAAGATTCTTCATCCGATCATCGAATCAACCATGATTTCTTCATCAATTCAAGCTTTTGAAGATTCTTCGTGCGAGATGAGCGGCTAAACTTTTTGTTGTTTCCTCCGGATGGAGGGTTTGTGTAATTAGGTACTTTTATGTGTGTTTAATCATTGTAACTTGGTGATCTAAGCATCCGATGCTTTTAACCATGGATTTAATTGACTGATTGTAACTGGTTGCATTTATTTATACCTTGATTTCTAAGCATTCAGTTCCCGAGAGTTCTAGTAATTGGGATATATTTGACATGGGATTAGGGTTTGTAATTGTAATTGATAATCATTCGATAACCTCTCGTTATGTATTGACCGGAGTACTTAGTCGTTGGTTATCACAATTGGTTAATTAGGTTAAACATTTATGTCTATGTGAATGTTTTGATTAAACACATAACTGAACTTGTTTGCAAACCTGAAATCTGGAGGAACCATCTTTTCTCCCATTGAATTAAATCACAATTTTTACTCGTTAATTTAGTTTTTTTCATAATCAAACAACCTGATTTCTCAATTCAGTAACAGTTAATCAATACTTAGCATAAAAACGCTTTCCACAGTCCTCCCTTGGTTTGATACCCTGCTTATTCTATACTAATAGTTTAAATAGGTTTTTGCATGTCCATTACGACAGACATCAAAATGGTGCCGCTGCCGAGGAGGCGTGCGCAAAGTGCTTAGTGTTAAGTTCTAGTTTAGTTAGTTCTGTTTTGTTCGGATTTACGCGAGGTTTTCTTGTTTTGTTTGTACAGGTGATATAGGAAGTGTATGCATCACACTCGGAATTCCGGGAAGTCATCACCATTAGTGTTCGACCCAGAGATCGAGAGAACAGTAAAGCATACAAAGCGAGTACTACATCGTGAGAACAAGATCCTACAATCACCTATACCAACATTTAAAACAATGGAGAACTTAGCAACACCAGAGAAACAACCGCAAAACCCACTTCCACAACAACAATTCTCGCCAACACCTACCCAACCTTCATCAAACACTACCATACCACCACCACCACAGTCAACACAACCTACTTCTACATCTCCAGTACCATCATTCTCAACCTTTTTCCCAAACCTTGATAACATTCAACCAACTTCCACCCAAACAACATCTCTTCAATACCCAACTACAACCCAGAATGTCAATTTACAGCAGTCGTCTCCTTACGTTAGGATTGTTCCTGATGACACTCCATTACCGAGTCAAACTCAAGCACCTAATGCAACATCAATTCCGCCAGCCGGCCGACCAGTTATTTCACAGCAAAGTCAACCAATGCCAAATCTTTATAGATCGACCATTTATGATCAAGGAAATAACTCAGGAGATTTTGATGATGGCTATGAGGAATATGATAACTACATGGGTCAAAACGAGAGACAAGTGGTTAACACGGGTAGCTATGAGAGGCAAACAGTCGGATTGGGTGTGGCCGAGAGAGTCAATCAAGGGAACGTAGGGTATCAACAATATGTGCAACCAATGCCAATACAACAACAGATACCACAACAATATCATCAACCTGACCCACTCAATCAGCAGCCTGCTCCAAGAAGGCCGGTGGTGGACATTCCATTACCACCACCGGTACCTCAGATGCAGGGTCAGGCAAGACCGCTGCCACGGAACCTACACCGACCGGTGATTTTACCGGAGGGAATTCCACGAAGAAATAATCAAGGTCCAGTTCGAGGTATAGAGAGCCACTTCAGGCCCGCTATAGTTAACAACCCATCACCGGTTGTGATCCCGCAACTGCAAGGAGGGCGGTCATTCGAAGTACGAACACAATCAATATCCAGTCTGCCTAAGTTTCATGGTCACACACATGAAGAACCATATCTACACAATGCTGCATATGATGCACGTTGCAACACAATCAGCAGCCAAGGGTTCTCAGTTGATGATGTGAAATTGGTACTTTTCCAATTCACACTTGAAGACAAAGCACAGCAATGGTTTCATTCGCTACCGTCAGTTTCGATCTTCACATGGGGCGAAATGCAGCAACAATTTTTAGATGAGTTCTATACTCATTTGCGTACTAACAATGCAAGGAAGGATATTCGAGGGTTTCGACAACAGCCCGGTGAGTTATTTCACGAAGCATTCAATCGTTTCAAAATGATGCTCAAGAACTGTCCACATCATGAGATATATTTGTGGGAGCTTATTAATACATTCCACGAAGGCCTAACAGATGAAGATGCCAGGGATGTAAATTCAATATCCAATGGTACTTTTGGAATGAATTACGGAGAAGATGATTGGGAGTATTTGGAAAGAACCGCAAGGGCATCAAAACGCAAAGCTCAATCTTCTAGAAGTGCACGACATTCGACAGTGAGAGCAGTAGAGAATCCACCGGAGGTAAATGGTCAGTTTCCATTGTGTGGACATTGTGGAGATCTAGGGCATATAGCGGATCAATGCCCAGGCCTAATTGGTGAAAATGAAGATGTGAACTATGTGCAAGGTGGGGGTGGTGGAAGAAATTTCAACATGCAATCCAACACATATCACCCGGGCCTTAGAAATCACCCGAATTTTAGCTATGGGAATGCGAATAATCAGCTAAATCCGGGATTTCAAGGCAACAATCAGTCTGGTGGTCAAAGAAACTTCAATCAGAACAGATTTCAGGGCAACTTTCAAGGTGGCTACCAAAATGATCAAAGAGGACAAGCTGGGTCGTCTAACACTTCGGGGGGTAACGATATGATGGAGATGTTGAAATCAATTCAGCTTGAATTACAAAATCAAAGACTTGAGCTACAAACTCGTGCTCAAATGGAGGAGATGCGAGATAAAGCCGTCCAGTCATTAACCACACAAATGGCCCAACTTGCAACCGATGTTAAGGAGTTGAAACAGCAAAACGGGAAGCTTCCCAGTGACACTCAAACGAACCCCAAGCACAGGAAGAATATACCAGTCAGCGGGGTAAGTTTTGTTCCTAAAAACAATTTGAATGATAAATTTTTAACTTCTTCTGTTTCCTATGTGATTGCAGGTTTAAGTGGCGCAAATGAGGATGGAGATGGGTGTGACTCAGGAGAGCCAGTCGTCCCGATTCGAGTTGGAAAGTTCAAAATCCACAAGGCGTTGTTGGATTATGGAGCTGGGATGAGTGTTCTTCCCGGTAGCCTTTACGACCAGTACGACTTTCGTCCGTTACACGCGATTGATCAAATGGCAGTATTTGCGGATTCGAGTTGGAAACAACCCCGAGGGGTTGTGAAAGACGTGATAATACAACTGGGTGAGTTTTACTACTCGGTCGATTTTATGGTGATTGATTATGCACCATCACGGACCTATGAGCAGCCACAAGTAGTTTTGGGCCGCCCTTTTCTATATACAGCCAACGCCCAAATTGATTGCAGAAACGGGATGGTTACCATGAGCTACGAGAATCGTAAATTATACTTTAATGTGTTTTTAAAAACCATATCTTATGATCTTCTTGCTGATTTGAGTTATACAGGTGCTACTAACGAATTTGTTTCAAGTGTTAGTACAGTCAGGTTAAATGCGAGTGGTGTTGCGTTGTACAAGTCCGAGTTGAAGAGTGATGGAAGTCAGGTGAACAAGACAGCTGTGAGAGGAAGAGCAACTGCAGGAAAACCACCCAATGGTGGGAGTGAGTGGGGCAACAAGGCTGAGGTTGAACTCAACTGGCGTGGAGCTGCGAACCTTCCACAAGATTGGACGATGATGTATGGAGAGAAATGGGGAGGCAAGCGTTCAGATGAACCTCCCTGAGTACATCAGGTCTTGAGAAGTCCGGCTGAAGACGAAAACTTAGCGCTACCGGGAGGCAACCCGGATGTTCGATACATATTTCTTTTGTTTTTTTTTCGTGTCTTTCCATTTTTTGATGGTTTGAAAAGGTTTTGTGAGTTACCCACGGTTTCAAGCAAGTGTGGGGACGTTGAAGATACCCAGGTATGTCGCTAATCTCAGTTGTGTGTCGAGGACGACACGATTTTTTTTACGGGGGGTGGAGCGGGCATGTGAATGAGAAACCGAATCATTCGATTTTATTATTATAAAAAAATGATGAAAAGGTCACATGGGTATTAGAAACGAACAAAATCCTTAAAAAATAATAATAATAATAATAATAATAATAATAAAAAATAATAATAATAAAAAAAAAGTTTAAAATGAGGTTATAATGAGGTTCATGAACAACACAAACCGTGACCTATGGTTCACAATCAGCGCTGCAACAAGATATGAAGTGTAGGCCATGGAGTATACCGTGTGTAACACCTGTGCCTCCACGGCCATCAAACAAATACCAAACCAATGAAATATTGTATTTCATACTTGGGATTTGTTAAAAATATGTGTATCATTTGCACATATCAACTCTTGTTCAATTTCAAGCTCTAAATCACTTTCTGGAAGGTTATACACGCACTGATGCGTAAATATAACCAGTTTAACGCAACGAACACTCCGGAATAGTGAAATAGGCTTAACATACCTTAAATAACCTTTACATAACTTAGAAATAAGTTTCGAAGGCTTTGGTATGGCAAAATCAAGTTAAATCGCTTACAGGGACTAAAGTTGACAAACTGCGAAAGTATGCCAATTTGAACTGTAACAGACATTCCAGAACATGACCATAAGTTAAACATACCATAAATATCCTTTACATAGCTTAGAAATAGGCTTTGAGGGGTTCGGTGTGCTAAAATATACTTTTGGGTCATTCAGGGACTAAAAGTGTCAAAAAGTGCACAAGTTTGCACTTTCGCGCATATCTTACGTTCTGAATACATCCGGACATCAAAAAATTTATGTAAGCACTAAAATATTTTATTTTAGTGTTTGGCATAAGAAAAATCCATTCGTCGCGTCATTTGGACCGTTTTTACGTTCGTTACGACTTCCGTCGTAATTAACCGAACAACGCAACCGTACAGCCAAACGAACCGACATCCGAGATATTTTTGGGCACATATTAAGTTCCCTATACTTTCACTTCATTTTAGAGCTTTAAAATGGGGTTAACGGGCCTTAAACGTGTCGAAAATAGCTTAAACGGGCTGCAGGGACCAAAACTGTAATTCTGCCAAAATTGGTCCTTGCGCACCGTAACAAATATTTGTTACGGTGCACAAGGGGTCTGCAGACCAGATGCACTGCATTTAACAGCAGATTGCAGCTGTTTAATCCACAACCACATGTTCTCACTTGTCTAGTCAGCTGATAAGAACCCATATTTATCCACCATAACATTCCAACACTTGTACGGATACGATTAAGGCACGATATTCGACAAACGATCTTAACGGTTACCCAAAAACTATAAATACCCCAACACCCCAACTTCAAAAATCACTAGAATTTTGATTTGAGAAACTCTAACTTGAAACCTTTGTTTCATACCTGAGATTTTTTAATCAAGATTAGCATTCGGGGACCCTTCGTAAGTATTCTTTCGTTCTTTTATTGCTTTTTGAGTCTGAAAGTCAAACTTTGTTTGACTTTCTGCGTTGACCAGTTTATGGTCAATGTTAAGTTCGTTTGAACTTCGCAACGTGAGTGTAATCACGTTTGTTATAGTCCCTTGGGACTATGCCTACTGATTACCACGTTGTCTAGGGTCGTAGGGTAAGCGATCTAATAAATCGCTTATACCTTCGAACCCGACCCATTTGGTCGATCATTAGGATCCAACCAAACACATTAGGTGACCATAGTATATAGGGAATAACCTTCCGAGGTTATACCTTATGGTCACATCGTTTGAGTAGTTGTATGATAGGTAGTTTATATGCCTTAGGTAAATTACCAGAATACCCTTTTCATGTATAATTGGTAATTAAGCATATGTAACCTTAAAATTTGTCACATAACTGATTATACAACATGATTAAACACGTTTAGGCATATAATACTTGTCATAGGACTAGTTAGACGTCTCGAACGCGCTTTGCGCGCACGACGCGTTAAAGTAGCGTAAGCTACCTTAATGGGTCGCGATGGGTCGAAAGCACTTAGGTTAGTCTCAATGTAGTATGTAGGTCTTGTTAAACCATATCATATGAGTTCCAATACTCATTTGGTTTACCAAGCCTCATCCTATCCGATCTCCCGATTTAAGTCCGGTTTATTTATATAGTTTTAGATTGCCGACTGATTCCGTGCTCCCTCTAGCTTTGTTTGGTTGATGTTCAAGACCTCTAAGCATTCTCAGGCGAGTACATTTTCCCCTATTTTACTGTTTTCAATTGTTTTGGGGTGACTCATATGTGCTAAATGTTTTCAAGGTTTTAACGATGGTATCAAAACGATTTTCGATATTATAACGATGGTTTCAAAAACGATTAAGACGATTTATACAAAACTAATAACGATTTCGATAATGGGAACGAACTTGTTGGTTGGGTTACATAACAAATGACATTCATTAGCAATGATCAAGCCGACCAGTATTAGGTTATGGTACCATAGGATCTGACAAATCCCGTTAGTTACTACACCCGTGGTTATGTGTGGGTGTGGTGGGTAGCGACTGAATCTGTAATTGTTAATTTACCCTTTGGTAAGGGTTTGTTAATGCGAAAACGAGAAGCGACGAGAGATGAGTCACGAAGGTTTGAATGTTATTAGCGAGACGACCATATAAGTAGTTTCACGACCTAAAACGAATTTAACGATTTGGGTAAACGATTGGCTTCAAAGCGATATACGATTGGGTTTTGGTTAAGTGTTTACATAATTTACATTGATCATGCATTTCCACAAAACATAGCTTTGATTTAAACCGAGTTTTACTTCAATACTATGTTCTTGTGCATATGGTTTAGTTGATGCATTTTCACTAGCCATACATATCATTTTGGTTACACATTACATGGTTTACATTTGACACATAAACACTTTTGACATTGGTTATACATTACATGATTTACATCTTGACATAAACATTTTTACATATTATTTCAATACATTTGGAAGTTGGTTTAAACATAGACATGTTACATTGTTGGTTTGGTTTGAGTAAGTGATTAAGTAACGAGGCGTGTGTAATATGATACAAGCATGGTGGATACGCCGCTGGTACTTCCTATATATAAGTGTTTGTATGGTATTACATATCGTAGCGTTATTTGAATCATTTCAATTTGGACATATAACATTTTATACAAATAACATACTTTTCACAATTTGCTGTACTAAAACAAAGGTTTTTTTTTGGGTTAAGAGTCATGGCTACGAGGTTTTATAAACTATAACCCGCTTCAAAACAAGGTTTTTAATAAAGTATTGCAACATCTAAACTAGCCATGATTTCGACACTCCTACCAAACCAATGTATTCGCCAGCATTTCTTTGCTGACCTCGTTTTCATATATGTTTCAGGTATTGTTGAATGATATCGATTGATAGGATGCATGCTCACATAGGACTGGACGAGGCCTTAGTGACTCAATAACAATGATAGACTATGTTTAAATTGTGTATTTAGATTTCCAGACGATGTAATTATTCAATGTTTAATAAAACGAAACACTTTTTGGTATCCATGGTTATGAAACATTAATTCTGTTGCAACACGCCCCGATGTTTCCGCCGCGATTTGTTGTTTTACGCGGTCGGGGTGTGACACCGTGACCCCCAGTTCAAGTTCTCTGTCTGCACAGCAACATTACACCGTGACCCACGGTGTGGAACCGTGGGCCACGGAACGGCGTTAACATCAGCAGAGTTGAGGAACCGGGTCGGGTAGGTGGCTTCTAAACGAATAAAACCCAACTAATTAAACCCGATCCAAGTTTTTTTTACAAACATCACGTGGGCCAGTTTCTTTTTCAATCCATGTTCACCAAAACTCTCCCTACTGATATCTTCTTCTTCAAAGAACTCTCAACCTCCATAACCATCTCCATATATAACTTGCTTGTGTCTCCATCAAATCGAGTGATTCAAGGCTCTAACTTGCGTATTTTTTCGAGAGGAACACATCTACAACCTCGGTTTCCTCTGAAAACATCCAGAATCTCACGAATCATATCGAGCATGAAGAACCCTAATTTCCAAATTTGGGGGTTTTCCTTCTAACGTGAATCTAAAGTTATATAAGTGTTTTTACAAGCCTCCTAAGACCAAAAGGTATGATTTTCGCCCCTACATTCTTTGTAATCGATGAACTCAAGATGGCTCGAAAAAGAGATGTAAGAAAACAGAAAGCGGTGGAGCCTGCCGCACCGGCTAGAGAGAGGAAAAGGAGAGGCACTGGAATCGAAATTAGGGACGCTGAAATGGAGGAAGTGCAAGCATTGGTCATAGAACCGCAATACGGTCTTGGAGATGTTCCGTTTACAGTTCAATGGAAGGAAGGACCACTTAGCAAGATGCCCGCCGCCTATCAACCGGAGTTATATTACGAAAAAATGGGCGCGGAGCTGACGATTAAGGCTAATTTGGGCGGTTTTTATGGTGGGCCACCGGGTCCATCATATCAGTGAGCACTCTCTGACATGTTCAGGTCCATGTGCTCTTTCCTTTCTGAACAATTAACTGTCTTTTTATTTTTTGTTTCATGTTATGTACTTGGTGGTGTTTAAACTCTATGTGTCGTTTTATGGGATGTGTTTGGTTTGGTTGTTTGTGATGAGTTAGCCGCTCATGTAGGTTTGTTTGGTTGGATTCCCGGGCTATATTTTAAAAGCACCATACATTGGGGACAATGTATCCCAAGTGTGGGGATGGGGGGGCCCGGGAAAGGATTTGTGGATAAAGCTTTGAAGCGATTGAAAGTGGTTGAAATCGATGAAAATTGGAAAAAATTGAAAATTTTGAAATTTTTCATCGCCTTAAACAAGCTAATTGGATACGAAAACCTAAAGCTTCAATCACTAATAGACTTCTTACCGGTAGTAAACAAGATTAGTCCCTTGTCATGGTTGTCCCTTTAAGTTTCATGAGAGTAGGTTTGACAAGTGTTTAATAGGAAATGAGTTGAAAAGAGATTTCTATCTAGGGGTAACATGTTTTAATTGCATATGCTACATGTCGTCAACCTTTTTACCTTTTCTTGGTGAGATCTTGAGCCTGTAGACGGATAGGATACATTATATGATAAATTCATTTGTTGAGTGCAGGTTACGTGTTATTCTTTGTTAGAACTTGTATGATTCGATGCATGCTAAGACTGTGGGTTTGACATGTGCACATATATGATAAAGGCATTAGGATTTCCGTTACACCCTGTGTGTTTGTGTTTCATTTGTGTTATTCACCAAATTTCCATTGGTAGCCCTGTTGAGCCTAACTACCTTTCGTTTGTTCGCCCGTTATCTACTGTGAAAAACCGACCGTGATGATATTGTTATGAAAGAAAAAAGAAGAAAAAAATGAAAAAAAAGAGAAAAAAAAATATAGAAAAATATGTGAAGGAAAAAAAAGTATTGTGAGTATCGTTTATGTTCTTGGGTAGAAACCAACCCAATAGTATAAGATGTGTTTGAATAAAGTATCACGGTTTGGTTATTGTTTGTAAGCCAACTAGAAAAGAAAAAGAACCTAAAAATATTTTCCTACCTTTACCCTAAGCCCAAAACCCGAAAGTCCTTTTGATATGTGCCAAGTTAGATGATACAGTGGAGGTGTGATTGTCATACAAGCTTATGATTGCAGGATTTCATGTTTGCTTATTGAGTGTTTATATACTAGCACATTACACGCTAGTTCAGATATTAACCCGAGAGGAGAGTACATTGTGAGGGGTGTGTAGCATGTGTCTAATTGTAAACATGTCAGTTTTAGATAGACAAGTCTTAAGTTTTTTTTAGTGCATCAATTACTTGTCAGACTGTCAATCTCGATTGTGTCAGTCTATGGGATGAGTATGACTTGGGACTTAACAGGTTGAACCGGTTAGGGAGTTTAGAGGTGTTGTTGCTATGGTGACTAGTTCTAGTTGGTTTGCTTGGGGACAAGCAAAGGTAAGTGTGGGAATGTGATGCAGAGGGTGAAACCTTAGCTTTAGAGTGGTTAATTATCATGTTTTATGTGTATTTGATGTGTCTATTTGCTTAGAATGAAGTAACTATGAGATTTTGGTGATTCGTAGGTAAAACACGTAAATCGGTGCATTTACGATGGTTAAAGATGAAGTTGTGAGCTTTGGATGGGATATTGCAGCTCGAGGATGAATATTGAAGTTTGCTCTGGTGATATGAAGGCTCACGAGTGAAAGGAGTATGAAAGAACAAAGTATAGGGGCCGTTTGGTAATTAATTGGAAGTTAATCATAGTTGAAATATTGAAGAAATAAGTGATATTGAAGTTTGAGGGGTCTCCGGGTCATTAAACGAAAGTTATATGATGGGTAAATGTTAAGAAGATGATGGGAGTTTAGTTGGGGGACCAATCTTGCCATTCTATGAAAGTTACACAATTGTTGGAGAAAAGTGTTGCAATTCATGTTCTTACCCATGGTTTGTAAACCATGGGTCATGGTTCAGGAGTGTATAGTTATAAAACCAACAGCAAGTCTATACCATGACCCCCACTTCAGACTGTGACTCCCTGTTCAGAATCCCTGTTAGTGCAGCAAAGGTAAACTGTGACCCACGGTTCTGAACTGTGGGTGAAGCTGGGCAATAGGGGAGCGTGAATTGGGCTTATTTTAGAGGGTTTTATAAGATAAAAACCCTAGTTTCTCATTATCTATCACACACAATCGATCCTAGGCTTCAAGATATTCAAGATTCAAGGTTTCTTCCATCCAATTCCATCAAGATTCTTCATCCGATCATCGAATCAACCATGATTTCTTCATCAATTCAAGCTTTTGAAGATTCTTCGTGCGAGATGAGCGGCTAAAGTTTTTGTGGTTTCCTCCGGATGGAGGGTTTGTGTAATTAGGTACTTTTATGTGTTTTTAATCATTGTAACTTGGTGATCTAAGCATCCGATGCTTTTCACCATGGATTTAATTGACTGATTAAAACTGGTTGCATTTATTTAAACCTTGATTTCTAAGCATTCAGTTCCCGAGAGTTCTAGTAATTGGGATATATTTGACATGGGATTAGGGTTTGTAATTGTAATTGATAATCATTCGATAACCTCTCGTTATGTATTGACCGGAGTACTTAGTCGTTGGTTATCACAATTGGTTAATTAGGTTAAACATTTATGTCTATGTGAATGTTTTGATTAAACACATAACTGAACTTGTTTGCAAACCTGAAATCTGGAGGAACAATCTTTTCTCCCATTGAATTAAATCACAATTTTTACTCGTTAATTTAGTTTTTTTTCATAATCAAACAACCCGATTTCTCAATTCAGTAACAGTTAATCAATACTTAGCATAAAAACGCTTTCCACAGTCCTCCCTTGGTTTGATACCCTGCTTATTCTATACTAATAGTTTAAATAGGTTTTTGCATGTCCATTACGACAGACATCAAGTATTACTTAAGGTCTCACCTTGGAAAGTTGTGATCAGATTTGGAAAGAAAGGAAAACTTGCACCAAGATACGTTGGACCATTCAAGATCGTCGAAAGAATCGGTACGGTAGCCTACAGACTTGAGTGACCTCCTGAACTTGGAAATGTTCATCCAACCTTTCACGTTTCCAATCTCAAAAGGTGTTTAGGTGATGAGAACCTCCACACACCGCTTGACGAAATTCGTGTTGACAAAACACTGAAATTTGTTGAGAAGCCAGTGGAAATCATGGAACGTGAAGTCAAGTGGCTCAAACGCAAGCGCATTCCTTTGTTCAAAGTTCGCTGGGAAGCTAAACGTGGACCCGAGTTTACTTGGGAACGCGAAAATCAAATGAAGGCGGAATATCCGCATCTTTTCCCACGAGTTTCCTCTAAATAAATTTCGGGACGAAATTTCCACAAGTAGGGGAGACTGTAACATCTGTTCTTGTAATCATTGTGAACAGTTCAGTTATCAATAAAACAATGTTCTTTGATCTCAATGTTTGTTTGGTTGTGTTTTACTTTTTTCATGTTTTGACTTTTATTCAATTTCAAACTCTATATCGCTTTCTGGAGAGTTATACGCAAACTGATGCGTAAACGTAATCAGTTTAATGCGACAAATACTCCGGAACATCAACATATACTTAACATACCTTAAATAACCTTTACATAACTTAGAAATAAGTTTTGAAGGCTTTGGTATGGCAAAAACAAGTTAATTCGCTTACAGGGACTAAACTTGACAAACTGCGAAAGTATGCCAATTTGAACTGTAACGAACATTCCGGAACATGACCATAAGTTAAACATACCATAAATATCCTTTACATAGCTTAGAAATAGGCTTTGAGGGGTTCGGTGTGCTAAAATAAACTTTTTGGTCATTCAGGGACTAAAAGTGCCAAAAAGTGCACTAGTTTGCACTTTCGCGCATAACTTACGTTCTGAATACATCCGGACATCCAAAAATTTATGTAAGCACTAAGATATTTTATTTTAGTGTTTGGCTTGAGAAAAATCCATTCGTCACGCATTTTGGAACGTTTTTCGCGCTTATGCGCATTCCGTCGTAATTAAGCGAACATCGCGATCGTAGGACCAAACGAACTGACATCCGACATATTTTTGAGCATGTTTCATGTCCACAATGTTTAGGCATCATTTTAGGGCCTTAACGTTGGCTTAACGGGCCTTAAACGTGTCGAAAATGGCTTAAATACGTAACAGGGACCAAAACTGTCATTTATGAAAGTTGGTTTCTGACCAGTCAGGCCAGGTGGCCCGCGTAAGACCAGGGCTATCCTTTACGCGGCCCGCGTCAGGCTCCCAGCTCAGATAAGATCAATTAATCAGCAGATTACAGCTGTTAAACTCCCAACCACACACCCACACTTGCCCTTTCAGTTCATGAGAGGCCATTTTTAGTCACCACAACATTCCAACAAGGGTACGCCTTAGATTCGATCATGGTTTCCAAGAAACGATCCTAACGGTTCGGGAAATCCTATAAATACCCACATCCCCCAACTTCAAAACCCACTAGAATCTGATTTGAGAAGCTCTAAGTTGAAACCTTTGTTTCATACCTGAGCTACTTGAATCAAGATTAGCTTTCGGGGACCCTTTGTAAGTATTCCTTCGTTCTTTTATTGCTTTTCGAGTCTGAAAGTCAAACTTTGTTTGACTTCTGCATTGACCAGTTTATGGTCAATGCGAAGTTCGTTTGAACTTCGCAACGTGAGCGTAATCACGATGGTTATAGTCCCTTGTGACTATACCTACTGATTACCACGTTGTCTAGGGTCGTAAGGGTAAGCGATCTAATAAATCGCTTATACCTTCGAACCCGACCCATTTGGTCGATCATTAGGATCCGACCAAACACATTAGGTGACCATAGTATATAGGGAATAACCTTCCGAGGTTATACCTTATGGTCGCTTCGTTTAAGTAGTTGTATGATAGGTAGTTTATATGCCTTAGGTAAATTACCAAAATACCCCTTTGATGCCAAAATTCATTATAAACATATGTGACATAACTTTTGACATCTAAACTGATTTGGCGACAATATTAGGCATGTTAAGGCATATTCTACTTGTCATAGGACTAGTTAGGCGGTCCGAACGCATTTCACGCGAATGACACGTTAAAGTAGCATAAGCTACCTAAACGGGTCGTAATGGGTCGTAAGCACTTATGTTAGGTTTCATTTAGTATGTAGGCTTTGTTAAACCATATTACACGACTCTCCATACTCGTTTGGTTTACGAACCCTCATTCTATCCGATCCTCCGATTTAGGTCCGGTTTATTAACATAGTTACCTATATTAGGTGCCGTTTGATTCCGAGATCTCTAGCATTGCTTGGTGGTTATCTTAGGACTTCTAAGAAATCCCAAGTGAGTACATAGACCCCTCTTTTACTTTTTTCCAAACTGTTTTGGGGTGAAACACATGTGCCTACTTGTTACTTTCGTGCTTTCCTGCTTTCACATCATATACTTGCTATGTTCATTAGTACATTTATAGTACATGATTTCATTGTGTTCATGCTACGTATGTCCATTGTGTGCATACTTAGTACATTGTTTTACATTACATTTCATGCTACGTATGTCCATTGTGTGCATACTTAGTACATTGTTTTACATTACATTTCATGCTACGTATGTCCATTGTGTGCATATTTAGTACATTGTTTCACATTACATTTCCTGCTATGTATGTCCATTGTGTGCATACTTAGTACATTGTTTCACATTACATTTCCTACTATGTATGTCCATTGTGTGCATACTTAGTACATAGTTTTACATTACATTTCATGCTATGTATGCCCATTGTGTGCATACTTAGTACAGTTGTTTTCATCACATGCTTACAGTTTGGTATGACATTTGGGTTGTTTACAATGGAACAATACATTCATTAACATTAGCTACGCCGTTCGTTAGTAGGTAGTGGTACCATAGGAATTGACAACTCCCGTTCCGGACATCCTGGGTAGGTTTGGATGAAAGGAATGACCGAATTCGATACACATAAGTTAGATAAACCTTTAATTTGTTTAAGGTTTTATCGCCACAGTCTCAAGGCTTGGATGTATGCATTTTCACAATACCGCATAAATGTTTGTATCAGTATAGCATGCATTTGTTCCACAAAACATAACTTTGATTTAAACCATGTTTTACTTCAATACCTTGTTTTTGTGCATTTTACATATGGTTTAGTTGATATATTTCACTTACCATACATGATATTTTTGGGTACACATTACATGATCTACATTAAACATAAACATTTTGACATTGATATACACATTTAGTGGTTTACACTGAACATAGACATTTCGATATGGTTTACACATTAACACATGACAATTCATTTATACATAAACAAATTTACATTGGTGATTGGTTTGAGTAAGTGATTTGAGTAACGAGGCGTGTGTAATATTATACAAGCAGGGTGGATACGCCGCTGGTACTTCCTATATATAAGTGTTTGTATTACATTACATGTCGTAGCGTTACTTAAATCATTTCAATATTTGACATATTACGTTTTACATAAACAACTTATTTTCACAAGACATTGATTTACAAAACAACTTATCTTATACAAACTCATATTACTTGGTTATTCATTTAACCTTACATTATTCTCTTATTTATATATATCATCGCTTTTTGAATGATTTACAAAACAAAACAATTTACAAGGTTCATGACTGACTTTTATTAAACAACTTTTTCTAAACTCCTAAGTCATGAATCCTCTTTTCACAAATCCTATGTATCTCACAGGCATTTTTATGCTGACGTACCTATTTTCACATGTGTTTTCAGGAGCTATTGCGTAGGATGATGATCATGACACTAGGGCGGACCTGTGCCTTAGAGACTAAAAATGAAGATAGACTAGTTTAATTATGTTATGAACGCTTTGTTCCTGTCTAAGATAATATAACACTCTTGTTTAATAAATAAAATATAACTTTGTATGCCATGGTTGTGAAACAATAATTCTGTTACAACACTCCCCGACGTTTTCCGCCACGTTTTTTATGTTCTACGTGGTCGGGGTGTGACATATAAACATAACGAAAACTATGTAACATGTGGGTAACATGCCAACGGCGAATGATTTTATGGTCTTAAATCTTGCGTTGATAGATAGCCAACATATGAGGTTTCGGGTCTTTATATTGTTGAATCATCCGGGGATATCTTGGTTGTCCTTCTGTTGCATCCAGATTATATGCAGACCTAGACACAGTCAGGATATCTTAAAAGATCCCAAGAGGACAAAAACCCTAAGGAATCAAATCTCAAAATGAGAAAATTCCCAATGCTCAAAGAGCCAAAATTCATACCAAAAAGGTATTTGCCTCGCCCTCGTTGGACAAAATCATTGGTCACTCTACTGTACGAAAGTACTGACCTGTCACCAATGGTCTAACGTTGTAAATCTAAAAGGATGACATCAGTATACTCACCTGCTACGATGAATCGTTGTGCTTACCTTGATCGCGGGGGTATGCCTTGGAATGGGACACATGGGTATAATAGTATAATATTACCTTAAGCATATCACGAAGTTGAAAAATTGAAAGTTGAGTGTTAAAGTTTAAGTGGACAAACATATTGGCAATCACATAGACCAGTTTGACTAGGCTCGTACTGAAAAGTGTTCCTTAGTCTGCCTGAGAACGAATTTTGATCCCATTGCAATTGTAATTGTATATTATGGTAGTTGTTTAGATTTTGAGTTTTTATTTGTTTTAGTTCTTAAAAAAAGAAAAATTAAAAAAATACAAAAATAGTGTCTTGTTTTTTTTATAAAACCAAAAATCCAAAAATAGAGTGTTTATTTGTTTTCTTAAAACTAAAAAAAAAAAATTAAAAAACCGTTCTTGAAGATTTGACTGATCATCAAAAGTTGAAAGAATTTAAATTGTGAAATCCGAGTACAAGTACTTGGATGTACCTAGTGTTCATATGGTACTCTCCTTGTTGCATAAGAAGTGTTTGCTTATAAGTTTGTGAGCATGTGCAGAACTTGGTTTCAATCAAGAACAGGGGTTGATGAAGACTGAGTTGTTGTTAGTTGCTGAAGAAGCCTGAAGCAGCAAATCAACAGATGTACCCGTGTCAGAAGAACCGGATACGAAACGCCACCTGATAGTGAAAGTACATTTGAAGAAGTACCATGAACCTGCTTGAAAGACAAAGATTGAAGAAGAAAAGAGCTGTTGAGAATCCTCCTCTCACATTCTTTTTGACAAGATTTTCAAGCAAATGTTGATCGTGATCCTGATATGAAGCTAACCACAAGAGCTGAAGAAAGAGACCCAGTGCTGAGAATTCAGAAGTCAAGAACTTCCACGACATCTGCAGCATAGCGTCAACCATAGATTTCGTTGAAGACGTTGCTGAATTCAGATTATGAAGACAATTTGATGGCATCAGTCTAGGGGGAGATTGTTAGGCCCTAAAGTGTGAGACTGACGCATCAAATTAACACAACGGGCTATGGGTCCGAACTGGGCTTTACTAGGTTAGTTTATATTAGGTTTTGGACCTTTATAGGTCACTTGGGCCAAGCTTTAGGCCATGTTGGCCAAGTAGGCCCAAGGGGAGTCCATGTAGGGAAGTGGGCTTTAGTAAGTATATAAAGAAGTTTCTAACTTGTTTTTAGGTTAGAACTTCTTGGAACTTCATTTGTTAAAAAATTCTAGAGAACCAGAGAGTGGGAGGCGATAGATTGTGAAGAAAACTTGTACTAGACAGTTTTGCTTTTCAAGTAATAGAATCGTGTGCAAGTGTTGAAAGTTATTTTGGTGTTCTTGTTATTTCTCGTTTTCGGTTTATCTTGAATCATCTTGTGATTGGATTCCACAGTCTCACAAGATTAGGTTTGATACTATTAAAAGATCCGGTTTTTGGGACTTACAATTCTTGTGCCACCAATTTTGACTTATATCACTTAATTTGATGTTTCACATGATTCGCGTAAAAGACACTTTTGTATCCAACATATTTTACAACTTCAGTTGTATGGACTGTTGGTCAAGAAACTTTCCATTTCATTAGAGAACTAAACTCTGCCTTATTTGCGTATTTCTATTTTGGCCAAACATTTCTTAATATTCATTCATAGGCAGATCTTAAATCTTGATCCTCATCATTTAATCATTTTAAGCGCTACAATATATACAAAAGTATAACGACGTCGATTTTTATTTCGATTCCATACATATCTTAGACATGATACAACTTGGCGAGATCTCTTTATTTTCAGGTTGAGGTTCTTCTTGAACCATCATGTCAGTTGTATCTTCAAAAGATCTTATTACTATAACCTCGACTTGACGATCTTAATTACTTGCTCCAATTTTCGAGGAATTTTATTATTGGAATCAACTAGTCTACCACGCTTTAGGCGTGCAATAGACTCATTACAAAAATATGTGGTTGTCCTCTTGGGACACAAATATAACTGGAGCATAAGCAGTTGATTATGTGACTTACTTAGTCACTCTATTTAGGTCAGTGAACTTGTCTGGTAATTTATTCTTTAATATTGGTAAATGAATTATACTTTAAGCTTCTAGTTCATAGTTTATAGTCTGAGGATCAAGATGACATGATAATTCATTTCACTTTTCACTTTCCAACTGCTTGTTATCTCCCCCTAATGTTGGGAACATTCATTCACTAAAGTGAAAACCAATGAGCCATAAACGAATTTCTCACTAATGGCTTTAAGTATTTAATCATAGACGATTATTTATACCCAACATATTCTCAAACTTTTTAGAAGTCCCATCTTTGTGCGGTGTGGTGGATGAGTTTCAATATATGTCGCACACCCAAAATCATTGATGAGACATATTTGGTTCCTGACCAAAAACCAACTGTATGGGGAGAACTATAACTTATTGGCTTGATGTGAATTGATAGTACTATATATAAAATTACATGTACCTAAATGAACTTTTACTCCTCTCATGATCATTGGATTTGTAACCAATAGTAGACGTTTAGTGATCATCTCAACAATAACACTTATTCTAAGGATCGTTAATAACTTGGGAATCAAATTCACTATTATCAAATAAATATGCTAATCTGGATTAATATGCTTGCTATCACATTAGCTAAGCAACAATCACACAAGCTTCAGGTTGTGGATTTGATAACCATTTAGACGATGCATCGATCTAAAAAAAATAAATGGTATCATGTTGGGTTATGCATATCCTTTAATCGCTTCAAGAATATACACACCCTCGTTTATTTTGGAAATATATAATTTCCCTTGAGAGCAAACATTACATGCTAATTATTATCTTGAAGAATCTTCTAGTTCTTCATTATGTTTCACATCATCATTGTCTCGGTGTGGTCTAACCACTCATGACAACTAATTTCAAGAACTAGAATCAGTTTGCATAAAATAAACGAGGTTTATGATCCATAAACTCCTAGTTTATGATCGTATGTGTATTACTTGCTCGTATGTAATACAAAACGTATGATACGGAGAATATACTATAACTTCAAAGTTAAAACCATCTTGTTATGCAATCACTCCTTAGTTTGCCACTTTTGGTGGTCCATCTCATTATTAAAATGACCATCATTACAATTCTTATAGTCATTGAGTTAGGTCCATCATTACTTATACAATGATTAATATATAATCACATGCACTTTTGGGAATAGAGTAGAACCAAAACAAGCTTCATAGTTTTTCATTATTTACTCGGTCATATGAGTATAAAATCATTTCATTTTTTCATGACTCTTATAATGATATTGCTACTTTAGGAGCATGTGTCTCAAGTGTGACAAATGAAAATAATTTAATCGATTTTTCCTTGTAAATAATGTTCTCTTTGCTTACCATCAATTGAGAACTAGATGAGTCGTATAAAATTTATCAATCTTATATCTTACGACCTTTATAACGATCATTGTATAGTCATCTCATTATTAACATGGTTGATCTCATTACATGAGCATCATAACAATTTTCTCAATTACCATGATTACAAACTTTACACCAATTATTATATCATCACATTCAGTTTAAGGAATGGATTATAACCAAACAATGATCATGGTGACATCATTACAATTTTCTTAGTTATTATATACATGATCGCGACCTTTACATTGGTCATTATATCATCACATTCACTTCATGAATGGATTAGAATCACAAAACTTTCATGGTGGTCATTTCCAACCTAACATATTCTTTAACAATCTTGCTTCTTCAAGAGCATATATGAGGTTTGACAATGAAACTTGTTTTATCCACATGTATAACTAATCTTTTCACCACATAACATCAGTTATACGACCGAATCATACATATGCCCTTTCATGATAGTAACAATAAACAACTTTGGTTTAGTTTTTCTATTTAATGCGATACCTATAATAAATAATATCATGAAAAAAATTGACATATACATAAAGTCAAGTCATAAAGTACATGCCGTTATAAGTTGCCACATATAAAAAGCTCCATGAAATACAATATTTTTTTTCATGAAAATAAACAAATATATATAATTTAAGTATCAACATATTATGATTCAACTAATCACAATGATAACTTATACATATAGTTTTCATTCTCATTTGAAACATAAACGCATATTTTCATCATGTACCCATAATAATGTTTTAATAACATCAGTTAATTTTTTTTCATACTGATAATGAGAGACCTAAGATTTTAATAAGTCTCGACTGTGAAATTTAATACAACATTCTAAATAAAACCATAATCTACTATATTAAAAAGACGTAACTACTTTTTATGTAAATGTAAATTTATTTTGATATCTTGTTACCATAACCAAAAAATAATAACTTAATGAGATATGAATAGTCAATGTAATTTGGTATGTATTATTTTCTTAATTTTTTCAATTATCATAACTAGATATATAAAACTCATAATTTTCATAGGTAATATACTACCAAGATCACAATGAATAAATGTTATACCAATTTAATATTTAACATGTATACTTTCTATTCTATATGCAATTATTTATGTATATAGATAGTATTGGATATAACTATACTAAAAGTATTTATAACATATTCAGCTAAATAGATTTTGTATACTAAAATATATATAGGTAAAGGGTACTGTACAAATTCCCTTATCGTACATTACGTACGCTACAATCTCAGCCGTCAGATCATCTTCCCGCAATGAAAATCGCATGTTGTTGTTTTTTTGTAATAATTTCGCATGTGATAATTTTGATGAAATAGCAGGTGTTTTTTTGTAACAATTTCGCATGTGGTAATTCAATTTCGCATGTGATAATTTTGATGAAATAGAAGGTTGTTTTTTTGTAACAATTTCGCATGTGCTAATTCAATTTCGCATGTGATAATTTTGATGAAATAGCAGGTTGTTTTTTTGTAACAATTTCGCATGTGGTAATTCAATTTCGCATGTGATAATTTTGGTAACAATTTCGCATGTGGTAATTCAATTTCACATGCGATTTTCAATGGGGAAGATGATCTGACGGCTGAGATTGTAGCGTACGTAATGTACGATAAGCGCATTTGTACGTTAACCTGCCCCTATATATATATATATATATATATATATATTACATTTTATCGCACATTTTGAGCCACAATGTAAGTAAAAAGATTAAACACAAACATTTTTTTACAGTACAGTTATATCCGTATGAAATTACAACTCACAACTTGTGCACCATATAATCTTAATAACAAAGAATACAACGCATACATGCAATATTAAATGACTATGCATGCCAAAACAGTAATAGTATCGACAAGCATGTGAAAAACAATAATAACATTATCACAAATGACTAAAATTAAAAATTATTGTCACATGATTTGATAATTATATAAAACAATAATTAAATTTAATATAATCCAAAAAGGATCATGACAAATTAATTTAGACAATAAGAGAATTATTATGAGCACATAAATAATTTAAATTGCATGATGGGAAAAGAAAATGATTCACATGATTTTAGTTTGTGGAATGGCATCCCCTTAGCAGTCGATTAAATTAATATTTTAAAGCCTTTTTTTAGGTTTTAGGAATAATTATTTTAAAGCCTTTTTTAGGTTTTAGGAATAATCCTTTCGCCAGTGACTGGCTTTTCCCATATATTCCCCAGGCAGTTAATTTCAAGAACTAGAATCAGTTTGCATAAAATAAGAGTAAATATCATGTAATAATTCCTCAGGCAGTTAATTTCAAGAACTAGAATCAGTTTGCATAAAATAAGAGTAAATATCATGTAATAATATTGAGGTTACCTTTATCAACTCAAAGAGAATAACAAGGCATCAGCGTTGTGTTAATGGTTGTGTACCCGAAGTGGTGACCTCCTTTGCATGTTCTTGTGAATTGTGATAATGCGATTCGACTCTAAAATCAACTCGTGCTGATAACGTGTTGTAAAACAACGACCTACTAGCAATGTATAGAGAAGAATGGAAGAATGGGAGATGAATTTCTTATTGATTGATTTCAACATCATATACAAATGCCATTATATATAGGCCCTTACATTAGTACAATAGTAACTAAAGAGATAGGAGTTATAGAGGTGGATAGTCACTACATAATGGATGCACTAAAGGGATATGAGTTATAGATGTGGATAGTCACCACATAATGGACACATTCGTAGCAAAATATTAGTTTAGAAACATGTTTAAAAAAATATTGTTATACACAATGTATTAAAAAATGTATATCGATCAATTTGAATACATAAGCTAATATATTAATAAAAAACAGATTATAACTATGACTATAGCATTTCAAAATCCTTTATCACCTAAATGCCGTAACCATGTCCACCAGAATTGCTAAAAAGATGGGGTGAACCCTTGAGATCGTTTGTTTTAAACAACCCCTCAATCTCGTTCAGTTCCACACATTCATATACATCATCGCACAACTTCCAAACTTCCGTCCTGTTGAGTCCAAATCTAGGTCGAGGAAAGAGGCTATTTGTCACCGTTGCACCACCGGTTGAAAGCTCACGACGACTTCGGTCTATTGAACACGTCTCCGTTTGAGTTATTATATGGGCGTAAGTTTCGAGCTCCCATATGTTGCAGATCACAAATGAAAAGGTTGCTATTGCTCGTGAAAAACTTAAGGAAGCTCAGAGTAGACAGAAAAGCTATGCAGATCGTCACCGACGAACTTTGGAATTTAATGTTGGTGAAAAAGTGTTTCTAAAAGTATCACCATGCAGAGGTGTTCAACGTTTTGGCATAAGAGGGAAATTGAGTCCTCGTTTTATTGGGCCGTTTGAGATATTGGAGAAAATCGGCGTAGTTTCATATCGGTTAGCTCTACCTCCACAGTTATCTAACGTGCATAATGTTTTTCATGTATCGTTGTTATGCGGGTGTAATTACCATCCTCTTCATGTTGTGAACTATCCTCTACATGAGATTCATGAGGACTTATCGTACGAAGAGGAACCTGAGGCTATTTTGGATCGTCAAGAAAGTGTTATGCGTAATAAATCTATACCGTTTGTCAAAATCTTATGGAAAAATCATCCGGAACGCGAAGCCACTTGGGAATCGGAGGATGCAATCCGTTCTCAATATCCAAGGCTATTCGAAAACTAGTTCATTTGAAATACCCAAAAAATTCATAATAATAATAATAATAATAATAATAATAATAAATATAACAATAATAATAATTATTATAATAATATAAACAAATAAATAATATTATCTGATGTTTTTTTAACTTTTAATATACATTTAACACAAAGCAAAACAGATTATATTAATAATATAAAAGTTTGAAAGTACATAATATAATTATATAAGACACGTGTTGTCTTTAGGATATGCCGAAATATATATTTATATATATATATATAAGTTAATATAAATATATATGTAATATACTAATGAAATTGTAAAGGTAAAAATATAAATAATCACAAAAAGGGAAGTTGAGCAATAAGCTTCAGACAAGTCTAAATTCAAAAAGAAAAAAAAGGGAATGGATAAACAACAAAAGAATACCAATCAATCAAAAGAAAGTGGAAGCAAATTAGGATATGTACGTGGACCTTGGAGTTTTGAGTAAGTGTCACCTCCATGAATTACCAATCTGCCCTTGTTTACCTTCTTTACCAAGTGGGATATAAATAAACAGGGCCTGCAAATGTTGAATCTCACACCTTCCTATGTTAAAGTATCCAATAGATTTACCTCCAACTTGTGACCCTCTACATACAACCTTTGAACCACTAAATATCAATGTTCGTATCGTAGCACACCTGATCCCTTTCGGCAACCTTCCGTTAATTTTGATATATTGTTTATCTCAAAACTAAGGTAATATTATAGCCTTACTTTTTTTTATACATGCTTATTTCATAATTATATACACACAGACTTAACTAACGAACCATAAATCGAAATCCGGAAAAACTCCAACGAATTGCTTAAAATTTTAGAGAAGATGACCATTTTTTTATACATATATATGGCCTAATGGTAAAACATAATAATAAAGAATGATTAATAGCCATGCAATCATTAGCTAACCTAACGTTAAGTTTTATTTTAATTATTTAATAAATAAAATTGTTATTCATAACAAATAATAATTGTTATTCAAATGGGTTAAACAACGTGACTTCCATTTAAATTATAATTTAATTTAAGTTAAAAGAAAAAAATATATACATGTTACTATATAAACAGATTACAAATTACAATATGGTTTTGATTAATTAGTTTTATGAATTGGATACTGTTTGTAAATATTATAAATTAACCTTTTTAAAACGAACTTTTATTAGTCTTATGTTGATAACAATTTTTAACCATATTAGTGAAAAATTGTGACACCTCGAAATTTCATGTCCAATGCTATATCGACACGTGTCATGGGCTTAAAACGTGTAGAGGATTGATTAGAAGGACTAAAGTTGACAAACAAGAAAAATATGTGAATATAAGGGTTCAAAATGTCAACAATGGATAAATATACTTTACAATAACCCTACATGATGTTTATACCCTTAAACGAATGAATCAGGGATCATACGAAACTAATTGTGAAAGAAAGTGAGAGATTACAAACTACAGGGGTTAAATGTGTCAACATGTTTAAAGTATACCTCTGAGTGGCCTTTTAGCAAACCCGAAGCTTTGTAACGATTAATTATGCTCACTATAATACATGATAAAAATTTCACCAAGTTTCGTTATCATATGAGAAAGTTATGATAAAATTCGTATCCGAGGGGTTAAAAGCGTCGACATGTTAATACATACCTCTGAGCGACCTATGTATAAATCCCAACCCATAACCTGTGTTATAAACATCTGATAAACATCCTCATCCGGTTAATGCTAACAATGATTGAACCGAATTGAAAGAATGGGATCCTATGAGATTGTATCCGACAAACCTTCATTCGTGACCCTTTCGATAAAGCCCAAGACAATCATACAACATAGTAAGGTGGTTATAACTGTTCAAGACATGATCAAGAGGCCCCTACTGATAATAGAGGCCAAATTTGTATTACCTAAGTTCCTGTTCAAAGCTTGAAAGGGCAAAATTTTTTGCCTGCCGTAAAGGGCTTACGGACCGTAAAGGCCAGCCTTACGGTCCGTAAGGCATGCCCAACGACAGCAAACTTGACAGCTGCCTGTTATGAACGAGTAACCGACTTATATTGATATTTTTCACTTCCATGGGCGACCCCTACTGGCCTTTAGACCTTAGGGACACTTGTGAACGATCCATGATCAGTTGTAGCATTGTTTGTCATGATCACAAGCAATCAAGATCACTATATAAAGCCCCTTTGTGTGCAAACTTGATCATTCACTCATACCTTCACTTCTGATCATTTCTGGAGCTCAAGACCTTTCCCCAAGCATCTCTAATCGTGCATTAGACCTTGGTAAGTATCCTTGACCTTCCTTATTTGAGTTTTGCTTAGTTTATAGCTTAAAAGTCAAACCGTTGTAATTAAGGTTTGACTTATCGATTAATCACTAATGGTTCAGTGTTTAGTCAAACTTAAAGTAGTTATAAGTTGGTATTTATGTGGGCAATAAACCCTTAAAAGGGCACCCTCTGATTCCCGCTCTAACTAGATCAAATGTCGGGTCAAAGTTGTTTATAAAAAGTTAACAGAACCATAATTTTCGAATTAACGCATAATTAGCAATGCAGAAGGCGTGTAACCTATTTTATCACTCATATAACTTGCTAATAAGTATAAGAACTGGTCTAAGCTTGTTTGATCCGACAATTTTCTGTTTAGACCCGGTTCGGAACCGAAAGTCGCAAAACTTTGACTTTTGCTTTGACTTCAGTTCTGACCCATATTGGTATGATTTAGAATTTCCTTAGGGCTTCATTAGGACCAGGTTACATGTTGGTATAACCCTCTGTGGTTGGTTCATTGATTGCCCGTTTCGTTTACACGTTTCCGTTAATTGCTTAATGTTGACCATAATGCCCTTTTGACCATAAAACGAGAATTTTGGATATGTCAGAGGACAATAATCTTTGTTGCTGAATTATAAACATGTCCCTAAAATTTCATATCAGTTAGAGGTCTAGATTAGGAGTTATGCTCAATAGCGCACTTAAAAAGCTTTTTGTTAATTAAAAGGCACAATTAGCATAAAGCCTATCTAAACCCAATTTTTGACACCAAAACTTTTACCCACTGATGTAATATAATATTTTGGGATTTTTAAAGATTTTTAACCTGCTCATAACCTAAGGTTATGGCGTTGATTCGGTAAATACCGATTATACCCTTTTTGTTTATAAAACGAGTTCTACATAGTATTTTGATACCAATCCAATTGCTACTGATTTCATATAATAAATGAAGTATTTTGAACTTTATAACCTGATCAGAAAACTCAGATTTTCTGTATAACCCGGAAATCGCTTAAAACGGCTTTTTACGCGTATTAAACACCTAGTATGGGTTTAAAACCATTTTGTCATATAAGACTTATCACCAACTGATATAACCTGATAAATTAAGTCATTTTACTGATTTATTCAGACCCGAATCTCAGAATTTCATTTAATCTCTTTTATAATCTTTAAAAAGACCAAAATACCCCTATGTGGCTTAAATTGGGATTTAACTCGTTTTGGGCATAATGGAAGGTATCCTACTGATATCACAACATATTTAAGGCATATTAACTTAGGAAACCTGTTAGCGACTCTTATGGTTATCCGTTGCGCTTCTTGCGCGTTTGGTTCGGTTTATGTAACTAGTTTGCATAATTTGCCGAAACGGGTCAACCCTTATTGTTTTTATCTCAAAATCCAGAATGTGGTTAGATTACCCATATTATACAAGTCTTCAAACTTGTCAGGTCCAAATCACATTCTATCCCGGTCTTCGCTTAATCGTTCGTTTGAACCGTATCTCTCCTTAAAACTAACCGGTCTAAGTTTAGGCTTAAATAAAGACCCGTTAGGATTCTAATAGGTTATTATAAACCTTCGTTCCAGAATAGGAGACCCGGTAAAAGCTACACGCACTTGCTATTTGTGATTGATACTTGCAAAGGTAAATACTTTTAACTTATTTTCCCTTATACTGGCTTGGGGTACGGTATATAAAATACCGCTTGGTCGGGCATTGAATCTTTAATCGAATAGAGGTTAAACCATTGATATGCTCCGTTTGGAAATGTTTTGTTTGCTTAAAGCCTTTGGGGGGTTAATGACCATGTCCCGGATATCCTTGGCATCATTTTACGAAATGGCCACGACCTTAGCACGGGCGTGTAGGCGTACACCCGTCAGTGCATAAATAAATAATATGGTATAATCGCCGCCTTCGGGAATAACCCGCCGTGGGACTATATCATGTGGTGTGTCTATTAATCTTTAACCCGGTCTACGGATCGGGCTACTGAACGCATGAGGAACATGTAATTCTTTTACAAGATTATATTCAAATAATTATCCCAAGTTATAAAAAGTTTGTGCCACGTGCATTCAAATCAATTTTATTAAACCTTTTCTAAATGAGTCAGTTAATTGTATTTACCAGTGTAAACTGACGTGTTTTCCCAAAAAGGTTAAGTGCAGGTACTACGCGAACTAGGATGGCTTTCTCCTAGCGTCCACAATAAGTCTCGTAAGCTTGGATGTCAAAACTGTTGAACAATGTTTCCTTTTTATTTTTGATCCACCTGTGGATTATTTTCAACTATTTGTGATACTTGATATTACAATATTATTTGGTTGAAATGAATCTATCTTTTGCTTCCGCTGTGCATTTTAATATTGTGTTGTTTGACTGTAATGATATCAACTATGTCACGATACTCCCCACCGGGCCCACCGGTAATACGTGGAAATATTGGGGTGTGACAGGTTGGTATCAGAGCCAACACTGAGTGAATTAAACACTAGTCTTTTGTGTTTAATCTCAGTTACACAATTGAACATTCCTAAATTTTCGAGTCTAGACAAAGAACCTAGGAATAATCCAAATTGTTTTCTAATTTTAACTTTGTCCTTCATACTTCTCTGTTGTATCTTTCAATTGTTTTGACAGGTTGAACAAGATGCCACCAAGAGTGAGAGGGAGAGGAAGAGGCAAGGGGCCACTCGTCACCCCGAATGATCATGAGGCCGGGCCTTCCATCGGTGAACTCCTTCCACTACTATGAGTGTCGATCCGCAATGAAACTGGAGGACCCACTTGGAGCCCGCTAGACGATCTATCTCGCATAGCTCAACGCCTCCTTATCGACACTCCTTTGGGCTGCAATCAGAAAACAAGCGCGATAACCCGCAACCTTCCTATATACCTCTCCAGCGATCCCTTTCGTACCATTCCTTCGGCGACCCCACTCCTGTCTTTCAGGGCCGGTTTAACCCGGCAAACTATATTCAAGAACCAGTGGGTTTTAACCCATTGGGACCAGATAATCACTTTTCCGGCGATCACGCCATGGATATGGATGAGGACACCGACCTTACGGAACCATCGACTGGAACCCCCACACACCCTATTGAGGTCTCTGATGGTTCATCCTTCCACAGATCACCCTACCGTGGTCCAGACAGTTATCAGGCGAGGTTTAACCAGCATGAGTGGTATTTCACACCCCCTCATAACCCACAACAGCAGCAGGATCCCTCAGAGGATTCACGTTTCGTGGAAGTCACGCCACCGCCACCACCGCCGCCAGTTCATCAAGCACTTCCAGAACCACCAAGGCGTAGGAGAACAGGCGCGCGAATATCCGCGCGAGGAGGGGATTTTCACTTTAGCACCCCCATCACTCAAGTGGCAGTCACTATCCGCCACTGCATGAAGACCCGCAAATGGGTGGGCCTTCAAACCCGGTTCCAGAGGTGAATTCTACACCTATTGCGCCACCACCACCAGGAATGGGTAACCCAATTCATACGTATACAGGTTCAATGAGGTACAATCCGTTTGAGCAGCCGACTCACACAAACTACAATTATGCTGAAGCCGACCTGTACTTTGTGGCAGCAAACTACAATGCCCTCCACCCAGAAGGGCCATATGGAGCCCCTTGGGGAGTTGGATACCCAACTCATGGATACCAAGTACCTGCTCAACCTCCGTTGCAGCACCAGCCACAGCCACCACGGTTTTCCCCACCAGAACAGGAGGAAATCCTACAAAGGCTAAGCAGGGTGGAACGAGACTTTCAGGAAGAACGTAGGAACAACCGGGGTTTCCTCAAAGGCCTAGCAAGCTTATTAAAGGGGAAGAAGAAGAGGGATCATTAAATCCCTATATGTATTGTTGTATCTCCTTAATTCAATCAAGTCCCTGCGTGGACATTTATTTATGTACTTAGTCCCTGCGTGGACGTGTCTTTTTAGTCCCTGCGTGGACGTGTATTTTAGTAATTGGTCCCTGCGTGGACTTGTGTTTCAGTATAGCCCCTGCGTGGGCAAGTTGTTCTGTTAAAAGTCCCGTTTAGGGCAATGTGTATTCCTTTAATGTTTAATGGAATGTTTAGTTTATAAATTTCATTTTTGTCATTTTATGCATACATATATTATACATGAAATAATTAAATCAAAGATCATTCCTTTTAAAAATATATTTGCCTATTAAATATTAACTAAGAATCTTAAAGGTATAACCTAGCCTGCATGTCATTATAAGACTTGGCCAAGATGGTAAGACCTGTTAAAAAGATTCAAATCCCTGTTAACATCTGAAAACATGTTAACACTCCTGGCAGACGTGATTCGTTAAAATCACACACGTCATTTGTATAATAGGATTCTTCAAAAGATTCCTATCCTAACCTGATGATATATAGATCATGGGTTTAACTCATCAATTAAGATGATCATATATTAAACATCCATAAGTGATGTAGTGCCTACGGGCCATACTCATTGTCATATAAGACAAAAGACAGTAGTAGTCTACGACTCCCTGTTAGAAAAGGTAGAGAGCTATGTTCAAACCTTAATGCCTTGATTCTCTGAAATCATGGCTTATGATTTAAAAATGTCCTTGTGACTTAGCCTTTTGTGCTACTAATAAAACTGTTATTGTTTTATAATTAGGATAAATTATAATAAAAATCCTAAATAAATATGATTAACAAATTAACCAAATATGGCCTGTGTTACCATGGTTAATGAATTGCCATAAAAGACAATTCCGTAATAAACTCCCAAATAAATTATTGTCAATATCTTATGTAACAGTTCAAACAATGGCTGACTCGGATGAGATCAACAGTCGGCCAAGGGAGAATCAGGACGCCACCAGGTTCAATGTGACTGGCGCGGAACTCCAAGCATTAATCGACAATGCTGTTACAAAAGCCTTGGATAGGCAGTATAGTGAAGCAAGCGGTACTCGGAGCAGAGCCCAATCAGTACCCCATTCCAAGCCTAGGACTCATTCTGAGGCTCACAGCAAGCCACCCTCCAAGAAGGAAGAACCAAAGAAAGACGATGACGATCGTCACTCTTCAAATCAGCAAAGTGTTCCATCCCAAAGGATCATACTGAATCAAGGACCCCGTGATAAGGGTTGCTCCTACAAGTATTTTGTTTCATGCAAACCCAGGGATTTTACTGGGGAAAAAGGAGCTATAGACTGCATGACATGGTTGGATGAGATGGACACCGTGGTTGATATCAGCGGGTGCGCTGATAGGGATGTGGTATAGTTCGTGTCTCAGTCATTCAAGGGGGAAGCATTAGCTTGGTGGAGGTCTTTGATCCAAGCTACAGGGAAAATCCCATTGTACAATATGACTTGGGATCAGTTTGTGTCATTGATCAAGGAAAACTACTGTCCTCAGCATGAGGTTGAAAAGATTGATTCGGATTTTCTGTCATTGGTAATGAAAAATCTGGATTGCCAAGCTTACCTTACGAGCTTTAATACGATGTCAAGGTTGGTTCCTTATCAGGTGACCCCGGAACCCAAAAGAATAGCTCATTTCATTGGGGGTTTAGCCCCAGAAATTAAGGCAAGCGTGAAGGCCTCTCGGCCAGCTACTTTCAGATCTGTAGCTGATATATCTTTGTCCCTCACACTGGACGCGGTCAGACAGAGATCGCTGAGGAACACGGATGCTGAGAAAAGGAAGCGTGAAGATGACAATTCACGACGGTCAGACAAGAAGCACAGGGGAAACAATGACCACAAGAAGGGGTCTGGATCTAAGAAGGATGGGCATCAATCTGGAGATAAGCCCACGTGTAAGATCTGCAAGAAAGAACACTTCGGGAAGTGCAGATATGAATCGAACTCGCAGACACAGTCGAGGACTTTTGCATGTGGGATATGCAAGTCCAAGGAACACAAGACCTTGGATTGCAAAAAGTTGAAGGATGCGACCTGCTACAACTGTAATGAAAAGGGGCATATCAAGTCCAACTGCCCAAAACTTGCAAAGAAGACTGAGGATGGGAAAAAGACCAATGCAAGGGTCTTCCGGATGGATGCAAAGGAAGCCGTCCAGGACGACAATGTGATCACAGGTACCTTCCTCATAAATGATGTCTATGCAAGAGTACTTTTTGATTCAGGCGCTGATAAATCATTTGTAGATAATAAGTTTTGCAAATTGCTGAATTTACCTGTTAAAACCTTAAGTGTGAAATATGAGGTGGAGTTAGCAGATGGCACCTTAGAAACCGCCTCAACCATATTAGATGGATGTTTCATATCCATTAAGAACCACTCTTTTCCTTTGTCCCTGCTACCTTTGAAGTTAGCCGGTTTAGACATAGTTTTGGGTATGGACTGGTTATCTCATAACCAGGCCCAGATTGTCTGCAACAAGAAGCAAGTGGTGATCAAGACTCCGTCTGGTGAATCACTTACCATTCAGGGAGATACCCAGTATGGACTGCCTGAGCAAGCGACTATGCTCAAGGCCTCTAAGTGTTTGAAGAAGGGTTGTGTCATCTACATGGCACAAGTGACTATTGATGAGCCGAAACCTAAGATGGAAGACATCCCCGTCATTTCTGAATATCCTGAAATTTTCCCTGAAGAACTACCTGTTTTACCACCAGATAGACAAGTAGAATTCAGAATTGACATCATCCCTAGAGCAGCACCTGTTGCTAGAGCACCTTATAGGTTGGCACCAACAGAGATGAAGGAATTGAGAACACAACTAGATGAATTGCTAGCCAAGGGTTTCATTAGACCTAGTTCGTCTCCTTGGGGAGCACCAATCTTATTTGTCAAGAAGAAGGATGGATCGATACGTCTGTGCATCGATTACCGTGAGCTTAATAAGGTCACTATCAAGAATAGGTATCCATTGCCCAGGATCGACGATCTGTTCGATCAACTTCAAGGGGAAAGTTACTTCTCTAAGATTGACTTAAGGTCATGCTATCATCAACTGAAGGTTAGAGATGAAGACGTACACAAGGCTGCATTTAGGACTCGTTATGGTCATTACGAGTTCCTAGTGATGCCTTTTGGGCTCACTAATGCACCAGCGGCATTCATGGATCTCATGAACCGTGTCTGCAAACCCTACCTGGATAAATTTGTCATCGTATTCATTGACGATATCCTCATCTACTCGAAGAATCAAGCTGATCATGAGAAGCATCTTTGATGTATTCTTTCACTACTTCAGCAGGAGAAGCTCTATGCCAAATTCTCTAAATGTGAATTTTGGCTTCGTGAAGTCCAATTTCTTGGACATGTGGTTAGCGAACGCGGAATCCAAGTAGATCCCGCTAAGGTTGAAGCCGTCATGAATTGGCAAGAGCCGAAGACGCCTACAGAAATTCACAGTTTCTTGGGATTAGCAGGATACTACAGGCGCTTTATTGAAAATTTTTCAAGGATTGCTGCACCCCTAACTTCCTTGACTAGGAAGGATATTAAGTTCAACTGGGGACCCAAGCAGCAAGAATCTTTCGATATTTTGAAGTAGAAGTTGAGCAACGCGCCTGTACTGACATTGCCTGAAGGTACCGAAGAATTCGTGGTTTACTGCGACGCATCACACACTGGCATGGGGTGTGTACTTATGCAGAAAGGCAAGGTTATTGCCTATGCTTCATGTCAATTAAAGGTGCATGAAAAGAATTACACCACTCATGACTTAGAGTTGGGTGACGTTGTATTTGCACTGAAGCTATGGAGGCACTATTTATATGGTATCAAGTGTGTGATCTATTCTGATCACAAGAGCCTCCAACACCTATTTAACCAAAAGGATTTGAACATGAGGTAGCGACGTTGGATGGAAACATTGAAAGATTATGATTGTGAAATAAGATACCATCCTGGCAAGGCGAATGTAGTCGCCGATGCCTTAAGCCGAAAGGAAAGAGTGAAGCCTATAAGAATCGATGCCAAGAGCATTGAGATAAAGAATGGTTTGAATGAAAGGTTGTTAGCTGCACAGAAGGAAGCTGTGTTGGAAGCTAACTACCCTAATGAAAAACTAGGAGTAACTGAAGAACAGTTATCCTATGGAAAGGATGGAATTCTAAGGTTAAATGGACGAATATGGGTTCCAGTTTATGGAGGACTTCAGGATGTTATCCTCCAGGAAGCCCACAGTTCTAAATACTCCGTTCACCCTGGAGCTGATAAAATGTACCAGGATCTGAAGGCGAACTTTTGGTGGATAGGCTTGAAGAAGTCTATAGCCACCTATGTAGCTAAATGTTTGACGTGTGCGCAAGTCAAAGCTGAACATCAGAAGCCGTCAGGTCTGCTACAACATCCTGAACTTCCCACGTGGAAGTGGGAAATGGTGACAATGGATTTCATCACCAAGTTGCCGAAGACAAGGAAAGGAAATGATACTATATGGGTGATAGTAGATAGACTGACTAAGTCAGCACATTTCCTACCCATTAAGGAGACCTATAGCTCCGACATGTTAGCCCAATTATACGTAGACAAGATTGTATCTCTACATGGCGTACCAGTGTCTATTCTCTCTGACAGAGATACTAGATACACATCACATTTTTGGAAAAGTTTCCAACAATCTTTGGGCACGCGCTTAAACTTTAGTACGGCTTACCATCCTCAGACGGACGGAAAGAGTGAGCGTCCCATCCAAACGTTCGAAGACATGCTTCGTGCATGTGTGATCGACTTAGGTGGTAGTTGGGATAACCACCTGCCATTAATCGAGTTCTCGTATAACAATAGCTACCATACGAGCATTAAGGCTGCGCCTTTTGAGGCATTATATGGTCAAAAGTGCAGAACGCCCGTTTGTTGGGCGGAAATTGGAGATGTCCAACTAACAGGACCTGAAATAGTCTTCGAAACGACGGACAAGACTGTCCAGATTCATGATCGCCTGAAAGCTGCCAGGGATAGGCAGAAAAGCTACGCATATTTAAAGCGTAAACCTCTGAAATTCGAGGTAGGTGACAAAGTGTTGCTTAAAGTATCACCCTGGAAGGGAGTAATGCGATTTGGTAAGAAAGGCAAGTTAAGCCCGAGATACATAGGACCATTCGAGATCACCGAATGTGTCAGATCAGTTGCCTATAGGTTAAAATTACCTGAAGAGCTCAGTGGTATTCACAATGTATTCCACATCTGCAATCTGAAGAAGTGTCTGGCTTGAAGTTTGTTGAAAAACCTGTGTCGATCGAGGATCGATAGGTTAAGAAGCTTCGAAGGAAGCATGTACCTATCGTAAAGGTTAAATGGGATGCCCGTAGAGGTCCCGAGTACACGTGGGGGTAGATTCACAATGAAAGAGAAATACCCTCATTTATTTTAGTAAATCGCAAGGTCGAGATTTATTTTAAGGGGGTGAGGATGTGACTTCCATTTAAATTATAATTTAATTTAAGTTAAAAGAAAAAAATATATACATGTTACTATATAAACAGATTACAAATTACAATATGGTTTTGATTAATTAGTTTTATGAATTGGATATTGTTTGTAAATATTATAAATTATCCTTTTTAAAACGAACTTTTATTAGTCTTATGTTGATAACAATTTTTAACCATATTAGTGAAAAATTGTGACACCTCGAAATTTCATGTCCAATGCTATATCGACGCGTGTCATGGGCTTAAAACGTGTAGAGGATTGATTAGAAGGACTAAAGTTGACAAACAAGAAAAATATGTGAATATAAGGGTTCAAAATGTCAACAATGGATAAATATACTTTACAATAACCCTACATGATGTTTATACCCTTAAACGAATGAATCAGGGATCATACGAAACTAATTGTGAAAGAAAGTGAGAGATTACAAACTACAGGGGTTAAATGTGTCAACATGTTTAAAGTATACCTCTGAGTGGCCTTTTAGCAAACCCGAAGCTTTGTGACGATTAATTATGCTCACTATAATACATGATAAAAATTTCACCAAGTTTCGTCATCATATGAGAAAGTTATGATAAAATTCGTATCCGAGGGGTTAAAAGCGTCGACATGTTAATACATACCTCTGAGCGACCTATGTATAAATCCCAACCCTTAACCTGTGTTATAAACATCTGATAAACATCCTAATCCGGTTAATGCTAACAATGATTGAACCGAATTGAAAGAATGGGATCCTATGAGATTGTATACGACAAACCTTCATTCGTGACCCTTTCGATAAAGCCCAAGACAATCATACAACATAGTAAGGTGGTTATAACTGTTCAAGACATGATCAAGAGGCCCCTACTGCTAATAGAGGACAAATTTGTATTACCTAAGTGCCTGTTCAAAGCTTGAAAGGGCAAAAATTTTTGCCTGCCGTAAAGGGCTTACGGACCGTAAAGGTCAGCCTTACGGTCCGTAAGGCATGCCCAGCGACAGCAAACTTGACAGCTGCCTGTTATGAACGAGTAACCGACTTATATTGATATTTTCACTTCCATGGGCGACCCCTATTGGCTTTTAGACCTTAGGGACACTTGTGAACGATCCATGATCAGTTGTAGCATTGTTTGTCATGATCAGAAGCAATCAAGATCACTATATAAAGCCCCTTTGTGTGCAAACTTGATCATTCACTCATACCTTCACTTCTGATCATTTCTGGAGCTCAAGACCTTTCCCCAAGCATCTCTAATCGTGCATTAGACCTTGGTAAGTATCCTTGACCTTCCTTATTTGAGTTTTGCTTAGTTTATAGCTTAAAAGTCAAACCTTCGTAATTAAGGTTTGACTTATCGATTAATCACTAATGGTTCAGTGTTTAGTCAAACTTAAAGTAGTTATAAGTTGGTATTTATGTGGGCAATAAACCCTTAAAAGGGCACCCTCTGATTCCCGCTCTAACTAGATCAAATGTCGGTTCAAAGTTGTTTATAAAAAGTCAACAGAACCATAATTTTCGAATTAACGCATAATTAGTAATGCAGAAGGCGTGTAACCTATTTTATCACTCATATAACTTGCTAATAAGTATAAGAACTGGTCTAAGCTTGTTTGATCCGACAATTTTCTGTTTAGACCCGGTTCGGAACCGAAAGTCGCAAAACTTTGACTTTTGCTTTGACTTCAGTTCTGACCCATATTGGTATGATTTAGAATTTCCTTAGGGCTTCATTAGGACCAGGTTACATGTTGGTATAACCCTCTGTGGTTGGTTCATTGATTGCCCGATTCGTTTACACGTTTCCGTTAATTGCTTAATGTTGACCATAATGCCCTTTTGACCATAAAACAAGAATTTTGGATATGTGAGAGGATAATAATCTTTGTTGCTGAATTATAAACATGTCCCTAAAATTTCATATCAGTTAGAGGTCTAGATTAGGAGTTATGCTCAATAGCGCACTTAAAAAGCTTTTTGTTAATTAAAAGGCACAATTAGCATAAAGCCTATCTAAACCCAATTTTTGACACCAAAACTTTTACCCAGTGATGTAATATAATATTTTGGGATTTTTAAAGATTTTTAATTATTTTTAACCTGGTCATAACCTAAGGTTATGGCGTTGATTCGGTAAATACCGATTATACCCTTTTTGTTTATAAAAGGAGTTCTACATAGTATTTTGATACCAATCCAATTGCTACTAATTTCATATAATAAATGAAGTATTTTGAAATTTATAACCTGATCAGAAAACTCAGATTTTCTGTATAACCCGAAAATCGCTTAAAACGGCTTTTTACGCGTATTAAACACCTAGTATGGGTTTAAAACCATTTTTTCATATAAGACTTATCACCAACTGATATAACCTGATAAATTAAGTCATTTTACTGATTTATTCAGACCCGAATCTCAGAATTTCATTTAATCTCTTTTATAATCTTTAAAATGACCAAAATACCCCTACGGGGCTTATAACATAGTAAAGTTATTGAATTCTATCATGTATTTACAATTGCATTATTATTTATTCTTTCATTTTCATTATTCATTGCTATCATTATCCGGTCATGGCATTTTGCTCCTTCGCATATTTTTTTTCTTTCCTACAGGTTAGCAGGGATGGCGGGAAAGTGTGAAGAGAGCTAAAATAAACAAGTTGGAAACTTAGTGTGTAGTTTTAATAATGTATGAAATAAATTATCAGGAATAAATATTTTGTAAACTCGTTTGGATATTAATAAAATAAGCCTCTTTTGTATCTGATTCTGTAATAGTGACACGTCAGCCCAGAACCGGGCTGGGGTGTTACCGTTATGGTATCAGAGCTTAGATTCTTTCCTGTAGAAAACTTAAACATTAAAAATAATCACACCTGTGAGTTAATGGGGTGTTACATTATCTTTCCTTCCAGATGCCTCCTCTAAGATCTGTTCGTCGGAAATCAGGTTCTTCTAAACGACGTAATTTTGATAAAGCCTTTCAGCGTGCTTTCGAAAGAATACTGCCTAATATTCTACAGACCATTGACCAACACGTATATAACACGATTCCTCCACCACCTCCAACTCCACCTCATATATCACCTCCTTCATCTCCCCATGTTACTCCTCCTACATCTCCACCAAGAAACAACAAAGTGGAAAACACTGATACTAAACCGTCTGAAGGGATTCATATTTGGAATGAGAAATTCCAAAAGCAAAAACCAAGATCATTCAGCAATGCAGCCATGCTAGTGGATGCTAGCAACTGGATAGCACATGTGGAAAAGATATTTGAAGTCCTCGATGTTGATGATATATTTAAGACAAGGTTGGCATCATATAAGTTGGAAGATGACGCTCGTATATGGTGGGAAGGAGTTAAACTTGCTAACGGAGGAAATGGGTTTGCTGCTACTCTTCCCTGGACCGATTTTCGCACCACATTCTTCAAGCAATACTTTTCTGAGGTAGAGAAAAACGAGTATGCTAGAGAATATGCATCTATCGAGCAGCGGGATAATGAACCATGGTCAGAATTCATGGCTAGATTCTGTAGACTGGCTAGTTTTCTTGGGGCGGCGGCTGGAACACCAGAAGTACAAGCAGAAAAGATGAAGTGGGCAGTCTGTGAAAAGAACAGAAGATGAATAATAACGCAAAAGTTCAACAACATTACTGAGGTTGCAGATGCTGTTAAAACATTGGGAATAGAAAATAAGAAAAGATGGGCTAAATCCGAGGAGAACTGCAAGAGAAACCGTGAGGACAACCACATCATAACTACTGGGCAGTCATCCAATCAAAACCACTACAATGGAGATCGAAGAAACCAATTCACGCGTAACCATAACAACCAAAATAATCAATGGCAACCAAGAAACCAAACTTTCAATCATGCTCAACAACCCCAACCCTATATGGCCCCTAGTAGGACTCCATCTGTCAACCGTCAATCTAACAACAAGAACCAAAATCAAATCCCTGTATGCAATATATGTGGTAATCGTCATCAAGGTGTATGTCGTCGGGCATTGGGAGCTTGCTTTAGATGTGGAGCGACTGATCACATGATTAAGCAATGTCCGAAGCCTGACCCTAAAGGAACTAATGTTGGAAGTACTGCTCGACCCACTACTGGAGGACGAGTGTTTGCTTTGAATACTACAGAGACTTCAAATGCACAAGGTACGGTCTCTGGCACTCTTCGTTTGGGCTTACATGATGTTGAAGTTTTATTTGATAGTGGAGCAACTCATTCTATAGTCTCACTAATTAGTTATTAAACATCCCGCAGCAACCTATTAGAGAACACTCTTACTCTTACAACACCCATGGGTTATCCTGTCGTGATTTCCCATGTCTATAAAGACTGTCCTATACAAGTTAAATCCCTTATACGTAAAGCATATTTGTTCCCCATGAAAATGGAAGATTTTGATATAATATTAGGAATAGATTGGTTATCCAAACACAACGTCACTATCGAATGTCGAACTCGACGTGTAATTTTTGGAGACCCTCAATCTCCTGAACTCGTCTTTCAGGGGACTCAACCACAAAAAGTCCTCAAGATTATCTCTGCCCTCAAAGCCCAAAAACTCCTATCGCACGGTTGTGCAGGGTTTTTGGCATCCGTTAAATCTCTTTCATCTGAAGAACCAACCATAGATAGCCATCCGGTTGTCTGTGAGTACCCAGATGTATTTCCAAAAGAATTACCTAGAATTCCACCAGATCGTGAAGTGGAGTTCACCATTGACCTTATTCCTGGAGCATAACCAATTTCAAAAGCACCATAACGTATGGCTCCCTTAGAATTAAAGGAACTCAAGGAACAATTGCAAGAGTTGCTGAATCTAGGATTCATTCGACCAAGTGTCTCACCCTGGGGCGCACCTGTCTTATTTGTGAAAAAGAAAGACGGGACTATGCGTTTATGCATAGATTATCGAGAACTAAACAAAATCACAATCCGAAACTGTTGGTGCACTTATGTCTGCACTTTGTCTGTATTCGGTCACAATGTAAGACGATGTCTTTGTTAGTCTGTAAGTTTGACCAAGTCTGTAAGTTTGACCAAGTCAACCATCCTCCGGTTTGACTTGGCCAAACAGTCAACATTATGTGTGTAATTTGTTTGGTTCAAAGGATGGTCATCGAAGGATCACTTATATCCTTCGATGATAATGAGCTCGAAAGATGGACCTTCGAGAGATGGACCACGAAAGATCACATCCTTCGTGGTACATGTTGATCGTTCGAACTGTTACTGGTCGATAGATGATCCTTCGATCATGCTATCTGATCCTTCGACCGGACCAGCTGTGTTTGGGTATAAATACCCGTGTGTTATGTTCATTTCGAGAGTTGGACACTTAGAGAGCAGAAACACACACACACACTGAGAGAGAGTTTACAGGACTGATTTGTAAACATTGAGCTGTAACTGAACCTTTCATACGTTTAATACAAGTGGTGTTAATCGTTGAACTTTGCGTGTCGTGTTATTGCGTGTTCTATCTCGGTTTGCTATTTCGGTTGGATTCCGCACAACCGGAGTGGTTCGTATACAAGGATTAGGCGACTAGATCCTCCCCTAGCCGGACCTACAAGTGGTATCAGAGCCTTGGCTCTTGTCCTTGTTAAAACCGAGGTGTTCTTGGTGTTTTTCGGGATTTTATAGTTCATATTTTCTGGAAATATTACTGTTTTTGCTGTTTGTTCTTATAAAAACCTTGTCTCTTTTCATTGTCACATGTTAAAAAGGGTTTTTAGTGAAGTTGCTAGCAAAAACGGGTTTTGGATAGTTGTCGGTTTGCTGGAAATTCTTGTATTTCTGGGTTTGTTCTTCATATTATTACACATTTGATCTTGAAAAATTTGAATCACAAAGTGTTTGTGTGTTGGAAGTTGTATTTTGTTTAAAATATTGGTCATTACCCGGTTGGTGAAAAACCTGCATGTTCAGACCTGAAAGATATGGTCTGAACATACTTTCTGCCGAAAGTTCTCACCAACCCGTCAACTTTTTCACCAACTTGTCACCGATTGTCAACTGTGTCAGAACCATTCGAAAGATATCCTTCGAACTCGAAAGACCATCTTTCGATCAGTGGAGGTTCGATAGATCATCATCCTTCGAACCAAGGAATCATTTCGAAACATTCATTTTTCGGACTACTGTTCATTTTCGAAAGACTAGGATCCTTCGATTGGGGAGTCTTTCGAAGTCATCTTTCGATTTCATCTTTCGGTCTACAGTACTTTTTCGAAGGATAAGGATCCTTCGGTTGGAGAATCTTTCGAAAAACTTTGTTCGAAATTCAACAGAGATCTTTCGAACCCTGTTGATCCTTCGAACAGGTGTGGATCTTTCGATCATCAGTTTGTTTGTGCTTAACAGTTTGTGTTTTTCAAGTATCTTTCGAACAGGTATCCTTCGGCTGATTAAATATGAATCCAAGGTGGAATACTTTGGTAAATACAGATATGTATTTTGGTACTCCGTCATCTTCCGCACCGGTATCTTCACAAGCTAATGCAATTTCTACCGGTCAATGGGCATTTGTATCCAATCAAGTTCCAAGTGTTCAAAGCATTCTCTTAAGCGAGAGCGAAACTGGAAGCTTGAATAGACCTCCAAAGTTGATGCATTTATATGAATATCCAGGATGGATTGATAGATTTCATACATACGTTCTTGGTCAAAATACAGAATTGTGGTTGCGGTTCATCACAGATTTCGATCAAACAATAGAGGTTGCCGCATCATCTGCTGCTACGTTTGGAGATCTCTCGGAAGATCAGAAGAAAGTCTATGATCTAGAAAAGAAGGCATACGCAATTCTCACTCAGGCCTTAAGTAAAGATATCTATCATCAGTTTGTCAGTTATAAGACTACAAAAAGGTTGTGGGACGCGTTGAAGACAAGGGGCGTGGGAAATGAAGCAACACGTCAATTGAGAAAAGAGTTGCTAAAGAAAGAGTTTGATGGCTTTACTTGTATGGAGAATGAGTCGTTGGGTGATTTGACAAGTCGATTTAATCACTTGTTGACTGAATTGACAAACTTTGGGGTAGCTACAACTCCTGTAGAGATTGTGAAAAGGTTTGCAGATGCGTTGCCGCCTCAGTGGAATACGTTCTTGGAAATCATGAAGTACAATGGTACTTTAGCCACAACGAGTTTCAACGACTTCGTTCAAATTCTAGAAAACAAGAATCAGGAAGAGACTCTGAAGGCAAAAAGAATTCCCGTGCCTCAAAATCCTGAAATGTATTTTGGAGCCGCTAGCACTTCTACAAAACCTTCTTCGCATGCTCCAATTCAAACAGCCTTTGTGACTAGCACAGATATGTATGGTAATACTATCCAAGTGCCGGTTCCTCCGAAGACAGACATGTATGGAAATCTGCTAGAACCAGTTCCTCAACAGCAACAACAAAGCCAACGACCTCTCAGACCAACTGATATGTTCGGAAATCCTTTACCAACAACTGATATGTATGGGAATCCACTTCCTCCTCCTCCTGTTCAATCCACCGTACCAACAGACATGTACGGGAATCCACTTCCTCCTCAACAGCAAGCATGCTATGGAAGTACATCATCTGCTGGTCAGCAATCAAAGCCAAATACAGTACGGCTCGACACCTCAAGCTTTTCTAAAGTTAGTGTGGAAGTAGCAAAAGAACACATGGAGCTGCTAAACACTGTGGTGAGCGCATACTGTGGTTTAGTAGAAGGTCAGATTGGCAACATTAATCTGACTCAAGAAGACTATCAGCAGATAGACAAGGAAGAGATGGAGATGATGGATATTAAGTGGGCCTTTGCCAGTGCTGTTAGGCGAGCAAAGGATTTCATGGAGAGAACTGGCCGAACCAGCTTGGAAAGCAAGAAAGACACCAAGTATGGGTTCGATAAACAAGCGGTTAAATGCTTCAACTGTGGTGAACGTGGCCATTTCAAGCGTGAATGTACAAGGCCATCTCAACATGGGAACCAGAATCCCTTCAGAGGTCAAGGCAACCAGCAGAACCAGAATAGGAACAATGTTCGTACGCTGGTACCTGTCAACAACCAAAGCCAAGCAGGACCATCAAATGCCAACCAGGCACTTGTGGTTCAAGTAGATGAAGGTTGTGACTGGTCACTACAGTTGGGAAATGATGCTCCGGATGGAACGGCGTGTTTTGCTGAGATTGTCAAGGATCTTAATCACACCAGTGGTGGAGAATCTTCCGCCAATGGTGGTGACTCCTCTGAGGATGAAGACTCTTCTGGTTACAGCAGAAGTTCGGATGAAGAATCCTCGAGCTCAGGTGATGATCATGTGGATGAGACATCAAATGCGTCAATCGATGCAAATATTGATGAGCTGTTGGAAGAAACTGCAGCAGGAATTCAAAGAAGATCTATCTTGGTGGATCAAGCTGCTTATTCTTCGTCTTCTCTCCATTCAGCCTTTATGGCGAATGTCGACAGTTCATCAAGTCAGGTATGTGTCGATGAACCCACTTCTGTTAGCTGTGATAATTGTGATAGATTGCTTGCTAGATGTGCTGATTTGGATGCAAACATGTCTGAGTTGCAAGGCAAACACGATGCTTTACAAGCTAGTTTGTTTGAATTGCAAGACAAACATGTTTCTGTGAATGATAGGTGGTGTGAATTGCAAAGCAAGCATGAGTCTTTGCAAGAGAAATATGATGTGACATTTATTCATAATCAGAAATTGACAGTTGATATTTCAAAGTGCACTGAAGCCAATATGTTTTATGAAAACCATGAAAAGAATTATAAATCAATGATTGAAACATTGAAGAAAGATAAAACAGAGCTGACTAAAATGGTTTCCAGAAAACAAACTGACATTAATTTGTATATCACTCGTCTTGAGGTGATGCAAAAAGAAATGGCTTGTGTTAAAACAGAAAGTGAGGCGATCCGACTCAAGTTAGACAGTTATTTGAGTTCTAGCTATGTGTTGGATCACATCATTGATGTTCAGAAAGAGAAAAAGGATGTCACATGCATAGGTTACAAGAAATGTCCACCACCCGTGAGAAACAATTTTGATGCCTTGCCTGATGAGGAGTACAGAACTCACTTTGAACCATCTGTTCCTCTAGATGTTAATGAATTTGCAGCAGGACTCGGATACAAGAAAGATGTATCGTCAGATTCAGATGTGTCAGCAGATACTTTTGTAACTGCTGAACAGAATCAGGATCCTCCAGTTGTTGTTGAGGATGCTGATTCTTCTGATGATGAGTCTGATGATACTGATTTGGAAAAGTCTGATGCAGTAATCAAAGAAGAGGACATACCTCTTGAGAATCATATCCTATGTGATCCTCCCACAAAACCTGCTAAGACTGTTCCAACCGAGTCCACATCAGCAAAAGAGTCGGAGAGTGTGGATTTGCTGTACACTCTTGTTGGTGATGATAAAATTTATTCAGACAAAGATTTTCCTATTAAAAATGTTAATCAATCTTTAATCAGTAAAGTCTTTGAAAATTCTACAAGTAAGTTTTTGGGAAAGACAGGACCACATGTTACAGTCACACAGTGTCCTCCTATCCCAAAGGCTGAAGTCAGAAAACAATTTGGGAACAAGAAATTACCAACAGTGCCAAAACAGCAAAACCATACCAAAACAAATAATAAGGCACCGACTCAAAATCAAAGGAAGCCGAATCAGAAGAAGAAGAAGAAGAATGTAAACTTTGTGAAATCGAAGGGAACGGACAAAATTGAAAAGTTTGCAAATCAATCTAACCTAGATTTTATCCAAAAGGAAACAGTGATGAAAAGGAATGAACCAAGTAGTTCAAAACCTAGTACCTCGGGTTCACAAAGTTCATCATCGGCAAGACGACCACATGATACTTCGGGGTTTGTTGAACGAAGATCATGTTTTGAATGTGGTACAATTGGGCATATCATTCGAAATTGCCCGTATCTTCATAAGTTGAAAGCCAAAGAAGATGATCCCCGTGGCCCAACTGACCGTAGGCGATCTGTTTCTGTAAAACAAGATCCCCGACTCATAAGAGAAAGGGAAAAGAAACAGAAACGCCAACAGGTCAAGAAAATTGAAAAGGCAATTAAAACCGATGTGGTTCACAAACCATCTGTTTCAGTTAAACCAGATAATTCAAAGTTTTCAAAAACTTCAAACAATCAAACTGGTAAAACTCAACAGACCTGGAAACCGAAAACGGTTACTGAATCAGGGGGACCATCAAAATTTCCGAATCATCAAAAGGTGGAAGTTATTGTTGTTGATAAGAATGGAAGACCCAAGACCACAATGGCTTGGGTCCCCATCTCCAACTAATCGATTGAGTTTATGTGCAGGGTGTTCCAGGAGGAACTATCAGTAGTCATTGGATTGTTGATAGTGGGGCATCCAGGCACATGACAGGCGACATGAAGCTTCTCTACGACGTCAAATCTATTAGAGGAGGTTATGTTGCTTTTGCTGGAGATAAGGGCGGATATATAACGGGTGAAGGAATGATTTCCAACGGGGTTGTTAGCTTTGACAAGATCAACTTTGTGCAACAACTTGATCACAATCTTCTTAGTGTTTCTCAAATTTGTGATAAGAAGTTCTCGGTACACTTTGATGCTAATGGATGTTATGTGCTGAAACCCGGCTTCAAAATTCCAAAAGAATGGATTCTCTTGTCGGCTCCAAGGATAAATGATCTGTATGTCCTTGATATGAGCCAAGCTATCACAACGTCTGCACAAGCCACATGTTTCGTTTCCAAAGCCACAGAAAAAGACACAATCTCTTGGCACAGACGAATGGGTCACATTCACTTACGCAAAATGAATCATTTGGTATCAAATGAATTGGTGAATGGTGTTCCTCTTAAAAATTTCCATCTTCAAGACGTCTGTGTTTCGTGCCAGAAAGGAAAACAAACGAAGAAGCGACACCCCACAAAGAAAGTCAACACGGTGGCTGTTCCTCTTGAACGTTTGCACATGGATTTGTTCGGTCCTGTCAAGCACAAAAGCATTAGGAATGATCAATACTGCCTCGTGATAACTGATGATTATTCAAGATTTTCTTGGGTGGCTTTCATGGCACATAAGAGTGAAACCTTCGGTATTATCAAAAACTTGATCATTCAGATTGAGAATCTTTACAACTTGAAGGTTAGGCGGATACGTAGCGACAATGGTACTGAATTCAAAAATCATGCCATGGCGGAGTTTTGCACTTCAAAAGGTATTCTTCACGAATTTAGTGCAGCTTATACTCCTCAGCAGAATGGCGTCGCTGAACGTAAGAACCGCACATTGATCGAGACTGCTAGGACTATGTTGGTAGAGTCGCAGCTACCCATTCCATTCTGGACTGAAGCTGTGTCCTCTGCATGCTATACGTTGAACCGAGTCCTTACAGTCAAAAGGCACAACAAGACCTGCTTTGAGCTTATCAACAAACGGAAACCAGACTTGTCTTATCTTGAACCGTTTGGAGCTCCTTGCACAATTATCGATCCTCATGGAAAGTTTGGGACAAGATCTATCGAGGGATACTTTCTTGGGTATTCCACCCCAAACTTAAGAGTCTGGAATCTAGAGACTAAAAGGGTTGAGGAATGGTCTGAAGTCAGAGTACAAAGGCACACTTTACCAGTCAGAAATCCTGGTCAGCCTTGGATGTTTGAGTACGATGACTTTTTCAATTCGATCAATGTTGAAGCCGTTGAAGAAAGTGCTGCGGCAAGGATGTTTTTCGAGAGCGACAATGCAACAGATTCACCGTTGGTTCGTCCCATTATAGTCAATCAAGAACCATCTTCGGTGAACAATAATGCTCTCGACAATGAGGATTTTCAAGATGCTTCCGAATTGAACGAATCTTCAGAGGATGACGAATTTCTAGATGCAGATCAAGAAGCTCCAACAGCAGTTCATGGTACTTCAGAGGGTACTCCTCCAGTGGATGTCCCTCGAACAGCTGAAACTTCTGCATCATCCTCTTCGTCAATTCCGGGACTTGAATTGATTGCTGATCTCAATCTCAACAATCTGGGTACAAATATTCCAGTTCAAGATAATCCAGAAACAAGGATTCATAATACCCATCCTCAACATAACATCATCGGAAATGTACATAGTGGCGTTCAAACAAGAAACATGTTGCGAAACAACAACAATGCAGGCTTGTATGCAACTATCCGAGAATCTGGTCAACAGAATGATTGGTCTTTCGCGTGTTATGTCTCACAGGAAGAACCAAGAACTTGGAAAGATGCTTTGAAAGATAGCTCATGGGTTGAAGCGATGCAGGAAGAACTGCAACAATTCCAGAAGCTTGGTGTCTGGAAACTCGTAGAGAAACCTGCTGGATACAAGAAGATTGGTACCCGTTGGGTGTTTAAATGCAAAAAGGATGACCGTGGGATCGTTATCCGGAACAAAGCAAGGCTAGTCGTTCAAGGTTTTCGTCAGATTGAAGGAATCGACTACAACGAAGTTTATGCACCTGTTGCACGTCTAGAAGCCATTCGGATCTTTCTGGCTTATGCCTCATTCAAAGGTTTCAAGGTATACCAGATGGACGTGAAGAGTGCTTTCTTACATGGTGTGGTGGAAGAAGAGGTGTACGTCGAACAGCCTCCAGGTTTTGAGGATCCTATCCATCCCGATCGGGTTTGGTTGCTCAACAAAGCTCTATATGGTCTACATCAAGCACCGCGAGCTTGGTACGCAACCTTATCTAATTATCTGCTGGAGAACGGTTTTCGCAGAGGTCTTATCGATTGTACTCTCTTCATCAAAGAACAAGATGGAGATCTTCTACTGGTACAGGTATACGTTGACGATATTATATTTGGTTCTACTAATGATGTTTTGTGTAGGGATTTCGAGCGTGTTATGCAGGATAAATTCGAGATGAGTGCTATGGGGGAAATGACCTTCTTTTTGGGCCTACAAGTACAACAAACCGAGTCTGGGATATTCATCCATCAGACTAAATATGTTGGTGACATCTTGAGCCGGTTCCAGATGTCTGATGCAACGCCCATCGGTACCCCATTGCCACAAAATCACGGAATTACTCCAGACTTGAAGGGTCAAGATGTTAGCCCCTCACACTACCGCGCGATGATAGGATCCCTTATGTACCTCACAGCATCAAGACCAGATATAATGTACCCAACGTGCCTGCTTGCCAGATATCAAGTGAACCCGAAGGCCTCACATCTTGCAGCTGTAAAAAGGATATTTCGTTATTTGAAGGGTTACCCTGACACCGGTCTATGGTACCCTAGGGATAATAACTTTGACTTGATCGCATTCAGTGATTCTGATTTTGGCGGATGCAAAATCGACGGCAAATCCACAACGGCTGGATGTCAGTTTTTGGGAAATCGCCTAGTCACATGGCAGTGCAAGAAGCAGACGTGCGTCGCTACATCAACATGCGAAGCTGAATACATTGCTGCCTCAAGTTGTTGCTCCCAAGTCCTGTGGATACAACAACAAATGCGTGATTACGGTTTTGAATTCCTAACTACTCCTATTTACGTTGATAATTCTGCTGCATTACAGATCACTAGAAATCCTGTGCAGCATTCAAAGACTAAGCACATCGAAATTAAGTATCACTTCATACGTGATTGCTTTGAGAAAAGGCTAATCGATGTTGCTTACGTCCACACCGATGACCAACGTGCCGACCTTTTTACCAAAGCTTTTGACAAATCAAGATTTGACTATCTTTTATTGGTAAACGGCATTAAGGTCAAGCAAGAGTAATCCACATCGGAAAATCATTTTTTTTGTAAATACCTTTGTGTTTTAAATTTATCTTAGTTTGTTGATTTTAGGGGGAGTAAATCCAAAAATTTGAAAATCCAAAAACATCGAAAAATTTCAAAAGCACAAAAACAATAGAAAAACAAAAATGAGTTTCCTGGCGAGCAAAAGAGAAAATGATAGTACATCAGTGGTCTATCCAAACCTCTTTAAACTGAAATACAAAATGAAAAACGATAAGCAGCTCTATATAAGATGTATCGGTAGGCTCACAATCATTTTAAAGTGTGCAGGGTGATATAAACTTAAATCGACTGAAGACTGGGTGGGAACCATTCATTGGCATATGGTCTTAGTACCGAAATTTCGTTTGAGAGATTGCCGAGGTTCTGAAATATTCGGTCTTTATGCTGCTTATCATCTGGGTATCATGGTTGTATCTTTTACCGAAAAAAAATAACGGGGACGCAAGTCTAGATCTTCCATGATACTATACATACGTGTACATACTGCATACGACCTCAATAAGTGATCAACAATCACATGTCCCTCAAAATAAGTGATAAAATATCACAAATTCTTTCCGGGAGTCAAGTTCGTCTCTCTGCTGTACGAAAGTACTGACCTGTTCACGAACTTGCTCCTGTGCCCTCATGCATATGAAAATCAAGTTCCTCATAAATAAGTGATTATATCACAAAGGGCTTGTTTTCAAAATCAAAATAAGTGAGTTTCTCACATCATATACGGTCAAACAGATGATAATCGGTATACTCACCGGTAAGAGGAACCCTCGTGCATACCTTGATACGGGAATGTGTCGTGATGTGGATGAACACCGGTCGTTAAGTATAAATCATACCTTAACGTATCACCTCGCCATGATTACATCTGATAAGTTGAGCTTAAGTGGACAACAATACCGATAATTGTTATAGGATGCTTATCTTAATGTTATCTAATTAAACAAAGAGAGTGTTTTGGCATGACCGTACACTGATATGATTCTCTTACCCTCGAAACTCGCAAAAAGAATGTCTGTATATATTTATTTACTGCTCTCAGTCTTTACATTTGAAATATTCAAAAATACCAAAAAGATTTTAAGTGTGTTTTAATATAAACTTTCAAAAAGCCAAAAATATTTTATTTCTATCTTATTTTCGATCGTACGATGTTGGAACTCGAGTCTTCGTTACCTGAAACCTGAACGAAAACCGAAAACGACTAAATCTTCATAAACGGTCGAAATTTGCAAGTGTTGAAAGTTAAAATTGAAATTGATAAAAATCTTTAAACTTTCATACTGTCGGATGGTGTTTGTGTAAACAATGGTCACATGTGTGTCGTTTGCTTATGATATTCCAGGCGGTTGTTCTCATTACGCGTTTAGAGTTCTTGCATGTGCAGATTCTAAAGGCTAGGAGAACATGGTCGATGACAAGCTTCGGAATGAAGACACGACGTGAAGGCACTCAAATGACAAAGATGATCGAGTTGCTGCTGACCATCATCAACACCACAAGGATCTCACTTCATAAAGAACAAGACTTTCACGAGCATAACTCAAGGGGGAGCTTATGTTAAGGGGGAGTTTGTCAACACACTTCCTACATGAAACGGGGAGTTTGTTGATACACTTTCTGCTTTCAAGACGTGAAGACTTTGAAGATCCTCCGACATTGAAGACTTGAATAGAAGTCAAAGACTTGAAGACACGAGAACTTACAAGAATGAAGATCGAGACAAAGCAACAGCTGTTTGTTGATAAGCCAGACAAAGCTACAGCCAAGGGGGAGTTTGTTGGTGCACTTATGTCTGCACTTTGTCTGTATTCGGTCACAATGTAAGACGATGTCTTTGTTAGTCTGTAAGTTTGACCAAGTCTGTAAGTTTGACCAAGTCAACCATCCTCCGGTTTGACTTGGCCAAACAGTCAACATTATGTGTGTAATTTGTTTGGTTCGAAGGATGGTCATCGAAGGATCACTTATATCCTTCGATGATAATGAGCTCGAAAGATGGACCTTCGAGAGATGGACCACGAAAGATCACATCCTTCGTGGTACATGTTGATCGTTCGAACTGTTACTGGTCGATAGATGATCCTTCGATCATGCTATCTGATCCTTCGACCGGACCAGCTGTGTTTGGGTATAAATACCCGTGTGTTATGTTCATTTCGAGAGTTGGACACTTAGAGAGCAGAAACACACACACACACTGAGAGAGAGTTTACAGGACTGATTTGTAAACATTGAGCTGTAACTGAACCTTTCATACGTTTAATACAAGTGGTGTTAATCGTTGAACTTTGCGTGTCGTGTTATTGCGTGTTCTATCTCGGTTTGCTATTTCGGTTGGATTCCGCACAACCGGAGTGGTTCGTATACAAGGATTAGGCGACTAGATCCTCCCCTAGCCGGACCTACAGAAACCGTTATCCTTTACCTCGAATCGATGATCTTTTTGACCAACTTCAAGGTGCCAAATTATTCTCAAAAATCAATCTCAGATCTGGTTATCACCAACTCAAAATCAAGGATACAAATGTTCCTAAAACTGTTTTCGAACTCGATACGTCCATTATGAATTCCTGGTTATGCCATTCGGGCTGACTAATGCTCCAGCCGTATTCATGGACCTAATGAATCGTGTCTTTCATAAATTCCTTGATAAATTCGTCATAGTTTTTATCGACGACATTCTAGTGTACTCTAAGAATAAAGAAGAACACAAGACACATCTATGTGCTGTTTTGGAAACGCTCAGGCAAAAGAAGCTATACGCAAAGTTCTCCAAGTGCGAATTCTGGTTAAATCAAGTTGCATTTTTAGGTCACGTGATATCTTCAGATGGTATAATGATGGACCCTACAAAAATCGAAGCTATTACAAAATGGCCTAGACCCACCTCGGTTACCGAGATTCGAAGCTTTTTAGGTCTAGCAGGCTATTATCGACGCTTTGTTGAAGGGTTTTCTATCATTGCCTTACCTCTTACGCAACTTCTATGAAAAGGGGTAAAGTATACATGGAATGACGATCGAGAAAAGAGTTTTCAAGAGTTAAAGAAAAGACTTGTGTCTGCTCCTATACTCACTTTTCCAACAGGCTCTGGCGGCTACCAAGTTTATAGTGATGGCTCGAAGAAGGGTCTTGGATGTGTTCTTGTCACACCCCGATATTTCCACGTATTACCGGTGGGCCCGGTGGGGAGTATCGTGACGTAGTTGATATCATCATAGTCAAATAACCACAGTTCAATGCACAGCGGAAGTCTAAAGTAATAATAATACAAACCGGTTCGAAAGTATAATAAAGTATTACACAACGGTTGTATATGGATCCACATGCGGATCTTAAAACAGAAAAATAAACACTGTTCAATAGACTTTAGACATCTAGAACTTGCAAGATTCCTTATTAACGCCCTGAGCTCCCAGCCAATTACGTACAATACCTGTCACTTAATCTTTTTGGAAAATACGTCAGTTTACACTGGTAAATACAATTAACTGACTCTTTTGAAAACATTTATGAAAATTGATTTAAATGCACAGGGCACAAATATCCATTTACAACTTGGGACAATTATATAAAAATAATCTTGTATACAGATTTATATGTTCGTTTTACATTCAAGGCCCGATATAGAAACCGAGTCAAGATTAACAGACACACCACAAGTATAGGCCCACAAGAGAGTGAGATACCATTTTTCCTATGCAACTGTCAGGTGTATTCCTACACCCAGTGCTTAAGACGAGGTCTTTTCTTAATAAATGATGCCAAGGATATCCGGGACATGGTCATTAACCCCCAAAGGCTTTATTTCACACAAGACAGATTAAAACGGGTTACCTCAATAATTTACCCACTAATCGATTACACATTCAATACCCGACCAAGCGGTATTATTATAATACCGTATCCCAAGCCCGTATAGGGAAAATAAGTTAAAAGTATTTACCTGAGCTAAAATGTAATTTTATTCTCAGTCGTATATTCAAATCAGAAAGCACAAGTACCTCTACTGGGGCTCTCAATCTGGAATGCAGGTTTTATTAACCTATTAGACTCCCAACGGGTCTTATTTAAGTTGTAACTTAGACCGGTTAGTTTTAATGAAAGGTTTACGGTGCAAAACGCAAGATTAAGCGAAGATCGGATTAGAATGTGATTTAGACCCGACAAGTATGGAGACTTGTATAATATGGGTAAACTAAACACATTCTGAATTTTGTAGTGAAAATGATAAGGTTTGACCCGTTTCGGTCAACTTATGCAAACTAGTTACATAAACCGCACCGAACGCGAAAAATGCATAACAGGTAACCAAATGAGTCATGAACATGTTTCCTAAGTTAATATGCCTTAAATATGTTGTGATATCTGTAGGATATCTTCCATTATGCCCAAAACGAATTTAAAATCAAATTAAGCCCCGAAAGGGCATTTTGGTCATTTTAAAGCTTATAAAAGAGGTTAAATAGAAATCCGAGGTTCTGGTCTAAAATAATCAATAAAAATATTTATTTTACTAAGTTATATCAGTAAGATATCGTATATATGTGAAATTTATCTTTTATGACCAAACTATGCACCGAAGGGGAATTCTGGTCATTTCACATATGCTTTAAGGGTCAGATTTGGAAATCTGAGTTTAAAACTTTTTGCTTACTGTTAAAGTATAAAAATTTATTTATAAAATCATTAGGTAACAAGTCTTAGGTGCTAAGTATGGTTTTAAAACCATACTATGCGCCTAAATCGCATAAAAGTCGGTATTTGACGATATTCGGGTTAATTAAGAAAATCTGAGATTTTGATCAGCCTTTACTGTTTAAAATAACTTATTTAATATATAAAATCAGTAGAAAAATGTTTGGTATGTAAAGGATGTGTAAAACTCATTTTATTAGCAAAAAGGGCATAACCGTCAATTACCGAATCAATGCAAGAACCCAATGTTATGATCAGTTTAAAATTTAATAAAAATTTCCAAAAATCACAAAATATTATATTACATCAGTGGGTAGAAAGTTGGGGAAATGGACTGTATCACCCTCAACTAAGCAAAATTGGCCAATACCACGCCCAACTTTCAAGTTGGCTCCCACCACCCCCAACTAGACAGTTGGGTTGCTATGTCACCCTGTCGTTACTTAGCCACTAACCTGGTTAGTTTTTTATCCTACGTGGCATGCTGACGTGGATCTGAAGCATATCATTTTAGCTATTTATATTTAATAAATAAAAAAAAGTAATTAAAAGTAAAAAAACTCTTATATACACACACAAATCAGTTTAGGTGTGTATATATGTTTTTTCACCCATCTCTCTCTCTCTCATACGCACTTAGCACCACCACCATCCACCACCATCCGCCCCACCCTACACCACCATCCTGTCATCTACCCCACCACCATCCTCCGCTGCCATCCACCTCACCACCATACTCCCCTGTTCAAGAACCACCATCCTCCTCTGTCATCTACCTCACCACCATACTCCCATGTTCAAGTACCGCCACCACCACCACCATGGCTCCCTTATCAACCACCAACAGGCACATCAGCTACTTCAACCACCACTACGGCCACTATAGGAAGTGGTCTTTTTGGCTTTAGTTCTACAGCGGCAGCGGCAACTACTTCGACAGCCACAACCAACATCACCGCCACAGGAAATGGTCTCTTTGGCTTCCGTTCTCCGGCAGCAGCGATGGAGTCAAAACCAGGCAAAATCGTTGCTTTTTCTTTAGGGTTTTGATTTTGGGGAAAATAGGGATGAGGGTTGAATTTAGGATTTTGATTTTGGGCGGATTTGGTGGATCGAGAGTTGAATATAGGGTTTTGATTTTGGAGAAAAAAGGGGATGGTGATGGTGATCAGGTGGTTGCGGTGAGAATGAAGTGGTGGTGGCTGTGGTGGCGGTGGTGCAAAGGTGGTGGTGGTTGCGGTGAGAATGAAGTGGTGGTGGCTGTGGTGAGAAGGACGTGGTGGTGGTGATGGCTGTGTTGAGAAGGCGGTGGTGGTGGTGGTGATGGCTGTGTTGAGAAGGTGGTGGGGAACGATAAGTGAGAATGGTGGCGGTAGCAGGGGAGGGTTTGGGCGGTGGTTGCAGGTAGGGGGAATGTGGTGGTGGTGGAGTTGATAGCGGCGGTGGTTTTAGAGAGAGAGAGAGAAAGAGAGGGGAGAGAGGGAGATTCAGTGGAGTTTATAAAATCAGATCATCTTTATAATTTAAATCTTTTTATGTTTTTAAATTAAATCAGATTAAAAAGACAATAAAAATACATATTTGAAAAAAAATACACGTGCCATGTAAGCATGCCACTTTGGATAAGGGGGTTGGCCACGTAGGATTACAATGACATGTAGGATTAAAAAACAAACAGAGTTAGTGTTTAGTTAACGCCGGGGTGACAGGTACACCAAACTGTCCAGTTGGGGGTGGTGGGAGCCAACTTGAAAGTTGGGAGTGGTATTGGCCAATTTTTCTTAGTTGAGGGTGATACAGTCCATTTCCCCTAGAAAGTTTGGTGTCAAAATTTGGGTTTAAATAGGCTTTATGCTGAAAATGCCGTTTAATTAATAAAAAGCTTTCAATTTACGATATCGAGCATAACTCTTAATTTAGACCTCAAACTGATGTTAAATTTTTTTAGGACATGTTTATAAATCAGTATTAAAGGTCTTTGTCCTCTCACATTTTCAAAAATCTCATTTTATTATCAAAAGGGCATAATGGTCAACTTTTAAGCATTTAAAGGAAACATGCAATGAACTAGGATTTCTATGGAACCATGTTGGTCCTAAAGGAATCCTAAGGCATAACTAAACTAAGCTAAATTGGGTCAGAACTGAAAGTCAAAGCAAAAGTCTACTTTTGCGACTTTCGGTTCCGAACCGAGCCTAAATTCAGAATTGTCGGGTTGAACATGCCTAAACATGTTCAATTAATATTTACCAAGTTATTAAAGTGACAAAACTGATTTTATTGCCTTTACATCATTTGTTATGAATTTTGTTTAAAAACAAACTCGTTTGACTTTTATTTTAATTACTTTGACCCGACAATTAACTAAGCAAACATGGTAATTAGGAGGTGCCCTTTTGAGGGTTTAATACCTACCTAATTACGATCACGTAGCCATGTTCGTTGTGAACAATGGCTCGATCGTTTAAAAGTCAAAGCGTTTATCATGAACGCTTGACTTTTCGGCTTTAAGAGCCAAACAATTGAACTAGGCATGAAAAGAACACTTACAAGTGGTCCTTAGGACTGAAGGAGGTTCTCAAAAAGTTCAAGATCCTCTTAGAATCAGAGAGCAAGCAGATTGGAATGAATGAAGTGTGAAGAAAGCCAAAACAAGTGGGTATATATAGGATTTTGAGAACCGTTAGGATCGTTTCTCGTAAACCGAGCTTCAATCTTGGCCCTCCATGTGTACCCACTGATTTGGAATACTATGGGTGTCCAAAACCAGCTCATGGTATTTAGAATTTTGCATAAATAACCCCTGAAATTCGATCTAGTTGCTAAATCAAAGAATCTGCCCAGATCAGTCTCTAGCGCCCCGCGAGAGGTCAAACTGGCAGAATTTCAACTTCGGTCCCTGAATGTGTAAAACTTGCTTTTCGATGCATTTTTTGACATGTGTAAGCCCGTTAACCTCATTTCAAGGCTCTATAATGAATTAAAAGTATAGGGAATATGAAACATCCTCAAAAACATCTTGGATGTTGGTTCGTTTGGCCGTACGATTGCGTTGTTCGGTTAATTACGACGAAACACAAAGGGACGCGAAAAATGATCCAAATTATGCGAGGAATGGGATTTTATCATGCCAATCATTAAAATAAAATATTTTAATGATTACATAAATTTTTGGATGTCCGGATATATTCAGAACGTAAGATATGCGCGAGAATGCAAACTTATGCACTTTTTGACGCTTTTAGTCCCTGTTGATCAAATAAGTTTATTTTTCCGCACCAAACACCTCTAAGCCTATTTCTAAGATATGTAAAGGATATTTACGGACTGTTTAACTTATGATCATATTCCGGAAGGTTCGATACCAAACGAATCGGCAGACTTTTGTAGTTTGACGCAAATAGTCCCTTTAATGCGCAAACTTGCGCATATCATCGTTTAATAGCATTGAAGCCTTATCTAATCCATATTAGGCATTCTTGGGAGTATTATAAAACATCACGATGCTTCGGGTTCATAAAAAGGTCATTCACAGGTATAATTAAACATATTGACGCTTTTAACCCCTTAAACTTGCAAAGTTGCGCGTAACGTCACTTAAAGGCATAAAAACCTTAGTCGGCCAATATTTGGCATCCCCGAGAGTATAATCAACCATCATGAAGCTCTTGGTTTGTTAAAAGGTCACTCAGAGGTAAGAATTAACATGTTGACGCTTTTAACCCTTCATTGCGCAACTTTCAATTAATTACGCAAACGGCTTACTCTTGATCAACAAGTGGCTCATATGTGAATAGGAACACTGCGTAACGTCATTCGAAGGCTTATACTAAGCATGTTGACAGTTTTAGTCATTTCTCATTCAAAGTTTTCGATTTTTCAAAAAATTTGTCCCTTAAATTCAACGTTTGACTTTATTAGGGTTTATTACACGTGTCAATACATCATTGGACGTGATTTTACGAGGTGTTATATCCTCACTCCTTAAAAGAAATCTTGACCTCGAGATTTGCTAAAGTAATTGAAGTACTTTCTGATGTATCACGGACTTAACTTCCATAGCATATTTGGGCCTCTAAGGGCATCTCAGTTGACCTATACAATAGGTACTTACTTTCTTTCTTTCGGAGCTTATTAACCTAACGATCCTTAATCAGTACAGGTTTCTCATCAAACCATAAAATTTCATTAGTCTGCATATCTTTATGTAATAATGCTCTCGACTTATCGGCGAAACACATCCTTAAATCATTAGCGTGCGACACATTGATTTCCATCAAGTTCCTCAGGTAAGTTTTAGCTTATAGGTTACCAACCTTGATATATTCGATTTCCTCGGATGATTCTATATATCAGAGCTTAACTAGCCCGTTGTATCAAATTTTTAGCACACCCTTCCAGGGTGATACTTTCAGTTGAATCTTATTCCTTAACAAGAACTAAGAGTTTTGCGACTTTCATCAATTATTGATTTTCCGCCGATTACTGGCAACTTTCAGATGATTATGAATTTGTATGATCTTATTCGTTGTTTCCAAGGTGATACTTTCAGATCCTAGCAATTGGACTTACCCAACGTCCTGCCCGTCAAACAGATGTCCGACGTTCCATCTATACAAGGTCTCCAACGGAGCAGCCTTGATGCTTACATACTAATTATTAGTTATAGGAGAACTTATTTAAGGTGAGATGGTTATTCCAACTACTGCTTAAAACCAATCTTAAGGAATAGCTAGTCCTTACAGTTAGTCGAACAAATCGACGATCCTGGGCAGCTGAAGGCGATTCTTAATAGTTGCCTAAATAGGGTTGCGGTAATCAATACATAAGCAGAGTGAAACGTCTTTCTAATTAATAATACCGGAGCTCCCAAAATTATGATTTAGGATTTTATGGAATCCTCTCTAGAAGCTTTTCTTATTAACCCTTAGTTATCCCATTCCGTGGGTACTAACCGATATGGGGCTTTCCAATAGATGCAACTCTAAGCGAGGTATTATTCTTAACTCTACTTGCCTTCGGAGGTAACAGGGTACTTCTTTGGAGAAGATAGCCAGGACGCAAGGAGATTACAGAGATTTCCCAAATCTCAAGCCCCGGCTCCACTATCCTTGCCTGTGTCAGATAAATGACACATTTTCTTTATGAGTCCACGGATTCCCTAATCAGAGACACTTACTTGGACAATTCCATTCTGGATATCTTCTTTGAATACCATTAGCTGACTTTAGTACAATATGACCATTGGGATATCTCAGTGGTTCCATGCATTAAACCTCCATACTGATCAGGCATGGAAGCAATCTATGGAACATATTAAGATACACCAATCCTCATATGGCATTTTTATCATACAATCTGGTATTCACAGTTGATAGAACTCAGTGAGATAACAAACTAACATATACTGACGTACTCCATCTGGAGAGAGTACTCTAGAATTTTACGACTGAAGATTTCTGACAGGATCAGAAGAAATGGGTCCTATGATTTTCATCTGTAAGTTTTTACCTTACACTTAATCTCTGGGGTTCTTATGGAATATTTTTAAAAGTTTGCTATACTTAAAATTTATGAAGGATTTATTGGTATCCGAATCAAAACAGAACTCTTAGCATTTATATTACCAATAAATGTTAAAGAATGTACCTGATGTCATTATTGATATGTAGTACCTCTGGCACTCTTCAGGAGAGTTTAAGTGCTTTCATTCTTAGGCTTTCCATCCTTAGCCGCACTTCCCTTGACAGATGTAGGGCATGTAGTCTTGATGTGGCCTTTCTCACCACAGCCGAAACAGACTGCATTATTCATGTCCTTGCAATCCAAATTTTTATGCTCTCTTGATTTGCAGATCCCACAAGCCCTAGGCTGCGATTGAGATTTTGATTCGAACCTGCACTTCCCTAGATGGTGCTTCTTGCAGGTCTTGCATACAGGTTTCTGGCTGGACTCTTGCTTACCCTTTTTCTTAGAACTCTGGGAGTTATCTTCCTTCCTTTTCCTTTTTAGTTCATCCTTTGCATTCGAGGCATGGACAAGATTCTTCTCATGAGTAAGGAAGTGTGGTTTTTGATGGGATTTGGAGAAAGTAGCATTGGGCTCCTTGAACTTTTTCATGACCTTTCTCACAGCTTTTCCAACAGCTGCGTCAATCATAGCTTGGAGAACATCTTTGTCAATTTTGAGGTTCACAATTGTAGCATCATTAGCATGTGTCGCATCATCAATGGCGCGATCGACAATTTTCTTATCCGAGTTTATCATACTCGAGACTTGGTTCCTAACACCAAATGAAACAATTACTTAGTTGCAATCCAACAACCGCTATTCATCATCCTGATGACCTAACATATACTGACCATGGTATCAGTAAACCATACAGGCTAATATAGTACGAACATTCTTAATGAATGTTATTTAAATATATATCCATTATATTTAGCCTAGGCCATAAAAAGGCCGTTAATGGCATTTAAGGTTTGGACCTAGTCCATTACCTTTTTGACAGGGGATCAAAATGTCACCTCTGTCTTTAACATATTGATGATTTTGGATAGCTTGGAAGCTTGCCATAAGGATATTGGAAAAGAGTGATTCCTAATGGATATAAAGCATCCATCTAAAATTGTTGAAGCAGTCTCTAAAGTATCATTGGCCAATTCTACCCCGCGTTATATGTCTATAGTCCTAACAGGCGGATACAACAGTTTACAACATCTATTGTCCACAATAGACTTATATGTGCCAGAATCAAACAAATTCCCGCATAGCATCATTGATAAGGAAAGGTACCTGTTATGATGTTATCTCTCTGTACTGCCTCCTGGGTGTTCATCTGGAAGACTCATGCGTTTGTTTTCTTGGCCTCTTCAGGCTTCTTCTGCTTCTTAGGGCAGTTAGTCCTGATATGCCCCTTCTCGTTGCAACCATAACAGGTTGCATCTTTCAACTTCTTGCAATCCAAGGATTTATGTTCCTTAGACTTACAGATTCCACAAGGTAGAGGCTGAGATTCAAATCTGCATTTCCCGAGGTGGTATTTCTTACAGGTTTTGCACCTGGTCTTTTCACCCAACTGCTGGTTGTCCTTCTTAAACCCAGAACTCTTCTTATAATCAGAGTTCCCCTTTTTCTTCTTATCGGAGCGATGAGAATTCTTATCCTCCCTTTTACACTTTCCATCATTAGAAGCTTTGGCAGCCTTGTTTCTGACCACATCAAGTATGAGAGATAGTGACAGATCTGCCGCTGACCTGAACATAGTAGGTCTCGATGCTTTCCCACTTGCCTTGATTTCTGGGGCTAGACCCCCAATAAAACAAGCTATACGCTTTGGTTTCGGTGTGATCAAGTAAGGAACCAATCGAGACATGGTATTGAAGTTTGTAAGATATGCCTGACAATCTAAGTTCTTCATGACCAATGTCAAGAAATCAGTCTAAATTTTCTCAACTTCATGTTGAGGACATAAATTTTCTTTGATAAGAGCAACAAACTGATCCCAAGTCAAGTTGTACAACGGGTTCTTCCCTGTAGCTTGGATTAGTGACCTCCACCAAGCTAGAGCTTCTCCTTTTAAAGATTGTGAAACAAACTTCACAATGTCTTGCTCTGCACATCCACTAATATCAACAACGGTGTCCATCTCATCGAGCCACGTCATGCAATCAATGGCTCCTTTCTCCTCTGTGAAGTCCCTCGGCTTACAGGAAACAAAATACTTATAAGAACAGGTCTTAACACGTGGTTCTTGGTTGAGCACAACCTTCTTAGACGGAACACTCCTCTAATTTGATGAATGATGAGAATCGCTCTTGTGAGCTGTATGAGTCTTGGAGGGTGGTTTTGAATGTGGTACAGACTGAGTTCTGGTGTGAGTTCCACTTGATTCATTAAACTGTCTGTCAAGAGCTCGGGTAACGCATTATCTATTAATGTCTGCAGTTCCGCACCAGCTACGTTGACTCGGGTAGTATCATTATTCTCCCTCGGGTGACTGTTTACTTCGTCGAACCCAACCATGTAGCTTGATTGCTACATAAAGATGATGACGATGATTCATTCAGAAGTCTTTAAAGGAATTGTCTTTTATGGCAATTCATTAACCATGGTAACTATAAACCATATTGGTTAATTTAATTTATTAAAATTTTTATTATATTTTATCCTAGTTATAAACTATTAAGGATAATAGGGTGGCATACAAAAGGCCAAGTCACAAGGACAAATTTTAATTTATAAGCCATGATCTTATAGAATCAAGGCATTTAGGTTTGAATGTAGTTCATTACCTTTCTTGACAGGGAGTCATAGACTATAATTGTCTTTTGTCTTATTAGACAATGATTATGGCACGTAGGCACTACATCACAAATGGATGTTTAAATTATTAAATAAGAATAGGAAATTGGAAAAATCCAATATAAGGATGACTAGTGTGATTTTATCGAATGACATTCGCCAGGAGTGCTAACATGTTTTCAGATGTTAACAGGGATTTAAATCTTAAAAAGATTTTACCATCTAGGCCATGTCTAAAATGACATATCGGCTAGGTTATACCTTCAATATTTTCTTTCAATATTCAAAGGCAGATCAATTACAAAAGGAATTATATTTTGATTTATATTATATGTTATATTCATACATATAAGGGCAAATGAAACCTTAAATTATAATATTCCATTAAAGGGAAAAAAATGTACATAGATGCCCTAAACGGAACTTTTAAACAAGAAATTTGTCCACATAGGAACTAAAAGATAAATGTGCCCTTATAAGGACTAATAAAGAAATGAAATGAAACAAAAAAAAGTTTCTTCTTCACTTTATTTCTGGAAATTTTCTCCTTGGTTCTCTGTGTGCGGTACAGTTACTGAAGGTTTTTGTGGGTAGTCCAAATCTTCTATATTAGGAACCTTTGCAAACGTGGAATCCAATGATTTTATGGTTAATGAATAATATGAATCATGAATAAGGTCAGGACAGGTATAACCCAAGTTTGGGATTTCAAGACTTGGAGATAAGTAATATGAGTCCTTCGGGTCCACAGGCGGATCTTAAAACAGAAAAATAAACACTGTTTAACAGACTTTAGACGTCTAGAACTTGCAAGATTCCTTATTAACGCCCTGAGCTCCCAGCCAATTATGTACAATACCTGTCACTTAATATTTTTGGAAAATACGTCAGTTTACACTGGTAAATACAATTAACTGACTCTTTTGAAAACATTTATGAAAATTGATTTAAATGCACAAGGCACAAATATCCTTTTATAACTTGGGACAATTATATAAAAACAATCTTGTATACAGATTTATATGTTCGTTTTACATTCAAGGCCCGATATAGAAACCGAGTCAAGATTAACAGACACACCACAAGTATAGGCCCACAAGAGAGTGAGATATCGTTTTTCATATGCAACTATCAAGTGTATTCCTACACCCCGTGCTTAAGACGTGGTCTTTTCTTAATAAATGATTCCAAGGATATCCGGGACATGGTCATTAACCCCCAAAGGCTTTATTTCAAACAAGACAGATTAAAACGGGTTACCTCAATAATTTACCCACTAATCGATTACACATTCAATACCCGACCAAGCGGTATTATTATAATACCGTATCCCAAGCCCGTATAGGGAAAATAAGTTAAAAGTATTTACCTGAGCTAAAATGTAATTTTATTCTCAACCGTATATTCAAATCAGAAAGCACAAGTACCTCTACTGGGGCTCTCAATCTGGAATGAAGATTTTATTAACCTATTAGACTCCCAACGGGTCTTATTTAAGTTGTAACTTAGACCGGTTAGTTTTAATGAAAGGTTTACGGTTCAAAACGCAAGATTAAGAGAAGACCGGATTAGAATGTGATTTAGACCCGACAATTATTGAGACTTGTATAATATTGGTAAACTAAGCACATTCTGAATTTTGAAGTGAAAATGATAAGGTTTGACCCATTTCGGTCAAATTATGCAAACTAGTTACATAAACCGCACCGAACACGAAAAATGCATAACAGGTAACCAAATGAGTCATGAACAAGTTTCCTAAGTTAATATTCCTTAAATACGTTGTGATATCTGTAGGATATCTTCCATTATGCCCAAAACGAATTTAAAATCAAATTAACCCCGAAAGGGCATTTTGGTCATTTTAAAGCTTATAAAAGAGGTTAAATAGAAATCTGAGGTTCAGGTCTAAAATAATCAATAAAAATATTTATTTTACTAACTTATATCAGTAAGATATCATATGTATGTGAAATTTATCTTTTATGACCAAACTATGCACCGAAGGGGCATTTTGGTCATTTCCCATATGCTTTAAGGGTCAGATTTGGAAATCTGAGTTTAAAAATTTTTGATTACTGTTAAAGTATAAAAATTTATTTATAAAATCAGTAGGTAACAAGTCTTAGGTGCTAAGTATGGTTTTAAAACCATACTATGCGCCTAAATCGCATAAAAGTCGGTATTTGACGATATTCGGGTTAATTAAGAAAATATGAGATTTTGATCAGCCTTTACTGTTCAAAATAAATTATTTAATATATAAAATCAGTAGAAAAAGGTTTGGTATGTAAAGGATGTGTAAAACTAATTTTATTAGCAAAAAGGGCATAACCGTCAATTACCGAATCAATGCAAGAACCCTATGTTATGATCAGTTTAAAATTAAATAAAATTTCCAAAAATCCCAAAATATTATATTACATCAGTGGGCAGAAAGTTTGGTGTCAAAATTTGGGTTTAAATAGGCTTTATGCCGAAAATGCCGTTTAATTAATAAAAAGCTTTCAATTTACGATATCGAGCATAACTCTTAATTTAGACCTCAAACTGATGTCAATTTTTTAGGACATGTTTATAAATCAGTATTAAAGGTCTTTGTCCTCTCACATTTTCAAAAATATCATTTTATTATCAAAAGAGCATAATGGTCAACTTTTAAGCATTTAACGGAAACATGCAATGAACTAGGATTTCTATGGAACCATGTTGTATAACCCTGGAGGGTTATACTAACATATAATATGGTCCTAAAGGAATCGTAAGGCATAACTAAACTAAGCTAAATCAGGTCAGAACTGAAAGTCAAAGCAAAAGTCTACCTTTGCGACTTTCGGTTCCGAACCGAGCCTAAATTCAGAATTGTCGGGTTGAACATGCCTAGACATGTTCAATTAATATTTACCAAGTTATTAAAGTGACAAAACTGATTTTATTGCCTTTACATCATTTGTTATGAATTTTGTTTAAAAACCGACTCGTTTGAGTTTTATTTTAATTACTTTGACCCGACAATTAACTAAGCATACATGGTAATTAGGATGTGCCCTTTTGAGGGTTTAATACCTACCTAATTACGATCACGTAGCCATGTTCGTTGCGAACAATGGCTCGATCGTTTAAAAGTCAAAGCGTTTGTCATGAACGCTTGACTTTTCGGCTTTAAGAGCCAAACAATTGAACTAGGCACGAAAGGAACACTTACAAGTGGTCCTTAGGACTGAAGGAGGTTCTCAAAAAGTTCAAGATCCTCTTAGAATCAGAGAGCAAGCAGATTGGAATGAATGAAGTGTGAAGAAAGCCAAAACAAGTGGGTATATATAGGATTTTGAGAACCGTTAGGAACGTTTCTCGTAAACCGATCTTCAATCTTGGCTCTCCATATGTACCCACTGATTTGGAATACTATGGGTGTCCAAAACCAGCTCATGGTATTGATAATTTTGCATAAATAACCCCTGAAATTCGATCTAGTTGCTAAATCAAAGAATCTGCCCAGATCAGTCTCTGCCGCCCCGCGAGAGGCCTCTCGCGCCCTGCCAGAGACCAAAATGGCAGAATTTCAACTTTGGTCCCTGAATGTGTAAAACTTGCTTTTCAATGCATTTTTGACACGTTTAAGCCCCGTTAACCTCATTTCAAGGATCTATAATGAAGTTAAAGTATAGGGAATATGAAACATCCTCAAAAACATCTTGGATGTCGGTTCGTTTGGCCGTACGATTTCGTTGTTCGGCTAATTACGATGAAACACGAACGAACGCGAAAAATGATCCAAATTACGCGACGAATGGGATTTTTATCATGCCAATCTTTAAAATAAACTATTTTAATGATTACATAAATTTTTGGATGTCCGGATATATTCAGAACGTAAGATATGCGCGAGAATGCAAACTTATGCACTTTTTGACGCTTTTAGTCCCTGTTGATCAAATAAGTTTATTTTTGCGCACCAAACACCTCTAAGCCTATTTCTAAGCTATGTAAAGGATATTTACGGCATATTTAACTTATGATCATATTCCGGAAGGTTCGATACCATACGAATCGACAGACTTTTGCAGTTTGACGCAAATAGTCCCTTTAATGCGCAAACTTGCGCATATCATCGTTTAATAGCATTGAAGCCTTATCTAATCCATATTAGACATTCTTGGGAGTATTATAAAACATCACGATGCTTCGGGTTTGTAAAAAGGTCATTCAGAGGTATAATTAAACATATTGATGCTTTTAACCCCTTACCTTAAACTTGCAAAGTTGCGCGTAACGTCACTTAAAGGCATAAAAACCTTAGTCGGCCAATATTTGGCATCCCCGAGAGTATAATCAACCATCATGAAGCTCTCGGTATGTTAAAATGTCACTCAGAGGTAAGAATTAACATGTTAACGCTTTTAACCCTTCATTGAGCAACTTTAAATTAATTACACAAACGGCTTACTCTTGATCAACAAGTGGCTCATATGTGAATAGGAACACTGCGTAATGTCATTCGAAGGCTTATACTAAGCATGTTGACACTTTTAGTCATTTCTCATTCAAAGTTTTCTATTTTTCAAAAAAAATTGTCCTTTAAATTTAACGTTTGACTTTATTAGGGTTTATTACACGTGTCAATACATCATTGGACGTGATTTTACGAGGTGTTTACAGTTCTCATGCAACATGGAAAAGTTATTGCCTACGCTTCACGACAGCTCAAGCCATATGAAGTTAACTATCCAACACATGATCTTGAGTTAGCAGCGGTAGTTTTCGCTCTTAAGATCTGGAGACATTACTTATATGGAGAAAAGTGTGACATTTTCACCGACCATAAAAGTCTCAAGTATATTTTTACTCAGAAGGAGATTAATATGAGACAGAGAAGATGGTTGGAACTTCTAAAAGACTATGATGTCCACATTCAATATCACCCCGGCAAGGCGAATGTCGTGGCAGTTGCATTGAGTAGAAAAAGTTCAGGAACGGTAGCATGCCTCACCATTCAGCCTGAGATTGTCAGGGATCTTGAGAAGATGGAGATTGACATTCAGATCAGGAAGTCTGATGGTTATTTGGGCAGAATGCAAATCGAGCCTGATCTTATCTCAAGAATCAAGGAAGCCCAGAAGCAAGATGGAGAACTGTGGGTAATCTCGCAAAACCTGGACTTAGGCAAGCAGTCGGAGTTTCGTATAGATGAACAAGGTATTATTTGGTGTGGAAAGAGATTATGTGTTCCGTCTGACTCCATCCTTCGTGAATCATTATTATTAGAGGCTCATAGTTTGCCTTTCTCTATTCATCCGGGTTCAACAAAAATGTACCATGACTTGAAACAAAATTTTTGGTGGAATGGCATGAAAGAAGATTTTGCCCAGTTCACGGCAAAATGCCTCACCTGCCAACATGTGAAAATCAAACATCAAAGGGCTAGTGGTTTATTGCAACCTCGTAATATCCCTATCTGGAAGTGGGATGAAATTTCTATGGATTTTGTGATAGGCCTACCAAAGACCTTTAGAAAGAATGATGCTATATGGGTCGTGGTTGATAGATTAACCAAGTCAGCTCATTTCCTACCTATCCAACAAGGTTACTCTATTAGTAAGTTATCTGAAATATTTCTCCAAGAAATTATTCGTTTACATGGCACACCATTATCCATTGTGTCAGACAGAGACCCAAGATTTACATCACGATTTTGGAAAGGTTTCTAAAATGCTTAGGATACACGTCTAAAGTTCAGTACTGCTTTCCACCCTCAGACAGATGGGCAAACTGAACAAACCATCCAAATGTTAGAAGATATGCTTAGAGCATGCGCATTAGATTGGAGCGGAAATTGGGATGAATACTTGTGCCTTGTTGAATTTGCATACAAGAATAGCTGGCAAGCAAGTATTGGTATGCCCCCATTCGAGTTGTTATATGGTCGTAAATGTCGAGCTCCAATCTGTTGGGAAGAAGTTGGAGAAAAGATCATTGAAGGACCAGAAATAGTTCAGGTCACAAATGAAAAGGTCACTACTGCTCGAGAACGGTTGAAACAAGCTCAGAGCCATCAGAAAAGTTATGTTGATCAACACCGACAAACCTTAGAATTCAAAATAGGAGAACACGTCTTTCTCAAAGTGTCACCTAGTCGCGGTATTCGGAGATTTGGAATTAAAGGAAAGTTAAGTCCTCGTTATATTGGTCCATTCGAAATCCTCGAAAGAATCGGTGAAGTTTCTTATCGTCTTGCTTTACCACCACAACTTTCTCATGTCCATAATGTATTCCATGTATCCTTACTAAGGGGATACAATTATCACCCGATTCATGTTATCAATTATCCGTTAGACATGATTCAAGAAGATCTAACGTATGAAGAAGAACCTGACGCTATCCTTGATCCTCAAGAACGTGTGACAAGGCAAAAGACGATACCTTTCGTTAAAATTCTATGGAAAAATCACTCTGAGCAAGAAGCGACATGGGAAACCGAGGAGTCAATCCGCTCTCAATATCCAAATTTGTTTAATAGTTAGTATTCCATAACCCTCAACTAGCTGAGATCCGTCGTTAGTTTTAACGTGAATGCGAAATATATGTTCTTACTATCCCTTGTTGTTATTAGACCCCCAAGTTAAGCTCGTATTCAAATTTCAAGGACGAAATTAATTTTAAGGGGGGTATAACTGAAATACCCACAAAATTCATAATAATAATAATAATAATAATAATAAATATAACAATAATAATAATTATTTTAATAATATAAACAAACAAGTAATATTATCTGATGTTTTTTTACTTTTAATATACATTTAACACAAAGCAAAGCAAAACAGATTATATTAATAATATAAAAGTTTGAAAGTAAATAATATAATTATATAAGACAAGTGTTGTCTTTACAATATGCCGAATATATATATATACACACAAGTTAATATAAATATACATGTAATATACTAATGAAATTGTAAAGGTAAAAATATAAATAATCACAAAAAGGGAAGTTGAGCAATAAGCTTCAGACAAGTCTAAATTCAAAAAGAAAAAAAAAGAAAGGGAATGGATAAACAACAAAAGAATATCAATCAATCAAAAGAAAGTGGAAGCAAATTAGGATATGTACATGGACCTTGGAGTTTTGAGTAAGTGTCACCTCCATGAATTACCAATCTGCCCTTGTTTACCTTCTTTACCAAGAAAGTGGGATATAAATAAACAGGGCCTGCAAAGGTTGAATCTCACACCTTCCTATATTAAAGTATACAATAGATTTACCTCCAACTTGTGACCCTCTACATACAACCTTTGAACCACTAAATATCAATGTTCGTATCGTAGCACACTTGATCCCTTTCGGCAACCTTCCCTTAATTCCGATATATTGTTTATCTCAAAACTAAGGTAATATTATAGCCTTACTTTTTTTATACAAGCTTATTTCATAATTATATACACACAGACTTAACTAACAAACCATAAATCGAAATCGGGAAAAACTCCAACGACTTGCTTAAAATTTTAGAGAAGATGACCATTTTTTTTATACATATATATGGCCTAATGGTAAAACATAATAATAAAGAATGATTAATAGCCATGCAATCATTAGCTAACCTAACGTTAAGTTTTATTTTAATTATTTAATAAATAAAATTCTTATTCATAACAAATAATAATAGTTATTCAAATGGGTTAACCAACGTGACTTCCGTTTAAATTATAATTTAATTTAAGTTAAAAGAAAAAAATATATACATGTTACTATATAAACAGATTACAAATTACAATATGGTTTTGATTAATTAGTTTTATGAATTGGATATTGTTTGTAAATATTATAAATTAACCTTTTTAAAACGAACTTTTATTAGTCTTATGTTGATAACAATTTTTAACCATATTAGTGAAAAATACTTTTAATGTAAATTAACGATCTACTACTGACTACAATATACTTTAATACCTTCATAAGTTTAACTTATATAACTGTATCCTAAAGCTTTGTAATTTATAAATACAACTTTAAGCTTAATAACTTACTTTCATGTATATATAGAAAAATAATATCCAAGGTGTTGTATAAGATTCCTTTTGTAACGATGAAATATGAATAATCTAGTTTATCATTCCACCACTATTGACGATTTTTAAATAATATTATAAAGATATTAAATATATCTTGGTCACCAGGAACTAACAAATAAACTAAACTAATTAAATATCTACCAAAATTCAACTCATCTAACTTAAGATAAAATGGTAATGCAGAAATTGTATAGACGTGATCCATTATCTAAGTATTTTAGTTGTCGTCACTTTGGAACAATTATGGTGCGGATTCCTTCCTTTACTATCCGCATAGTATGGGTTTTTAACCTTGTTTGTTAATCTTCATTTCAAGCTATTATTTCGTATTATCGTTTTACTAAGTTACTCTCGTTTGATTCATTCACCTGTCTTAATCAATTCTAAATCTGAATACAGTTTTAGAACCATATTACATGTGATATTATCTTTATTAAATGGTATTCATTATCACATTCCTAATGATAATATGTCTGACCTGTTATATTAGATTATAGAGAAATATAAAATTATTATATGTTTACCCTCTGTACTCTGATACCCGAGCACGCCCCTACTTGTGGGGGTGACCGCAAGCATGTCATTGCGGCATCAATGGCGTGGCACCGACTGTGATGGTGAGCCTAAATCATAGCGTCTCGCCTGTTCTGAACTCTAAGGAGTGCCGGCTATATTTTTTGAGGCGTATGGATCGATCCTAGGATACTATTATTTTTGGTGGGTGGTTTGTATGATGCCCATACACCATCACACATCGGTTCAGAACTAGCTAGCCTGTTCCGCCTGTTCTGTTATACTATATATATGTATATACCGGGCTCGATGGGTATTTCTTATAACATAGTAAAGTTATTGAATTCTATCATGTAGTTACAATTGCATTATTATTGATTCTTTCATTTTCATTATTCATTGCTATCATTATCCGGTCGTGGCATTTTGCTCCTTCGCATATTTTTTTTTCTTTCTTACAGGTTAGCAGGGATGGCGGGAAAGTGTGAAGAGAGCTAAAATAAACAAGTTGGAAACTTAGTGTGTAGTTTTAATAATGTATGAAATAAATTATCAGGAATAAATCTTTTGTAAACTCGTTTGGATATTAATAAAATAAGCCCCTTTTGTATACAATTCTGTAATAGTGACACGTCAGCCCAGAACCGGGCTGGGGTGTTACATCATTCGTCTATTTTGTGAACTCCTATACCTACCGTCTTATGGTACGTGTTTGATTTTTAATTATTGACTTATTAGTATCTTTATACGACGTGTTTATATTCTCGTGTCCATGGTCTTCAAATTTCGAGGACGAAATTGTTTTCAGGGGTAGAGGATTGAAATACCCGTAATGATAGTGTCAGTTGTTTTGTAACAGTAATTTCGAGGACGAAATTTTTTTTAAGAGAGGTAGAATTGTAATATTAAAAAAAATTATAAAAACTAAAATATTCGTTTAGAAACATGTTTAAAAAATATTGTTATACATAATGTATTAAAAAAATGTATATCGATCAATTTGAATACATAAGTGATGGGATTTTAACATGTTTATCAAAGCAATTTCATCCATATGAAATAAAAACGCAGCGGAAATAATGTTTAAAACATGTTACTTTTATAAGATATAAAACCATTTATATGCAAAATCCCAAAACCCGGATCCATATACGAAAATGCATACTATCAAACACAACCATAGGATGATTAGGAAACTACCTTCTTGGAGTACAAGGATGATGAAACGGATGATGCTTCTTGAATGGTTGCCTTCAAGTGTAGAAGGCCTCAAGCTTGTATACCCCAAGCTTCCAACAAACACTACGATTGTAGCTAGGATTTCAACACTTGAATCAAAAACCGAAAACCTTAAGAACACCTTATGATGGCCGATTTTTTTTGAGAGAAAAACACAAGTCTTTCACCATTTTTGTCATCTAAAATGGTTATAAAAGTATGAGAGATGATCACCTCCAATCCACCCAATCACATGCCTTCTTACACATGCAAATGCATGAGAGGTAATTGGACCAAAATGGTCTTGGAAAGACCATCCAATCAAAACCCATCTTACACATGCAAATGCATGTAAACTAATTGGACCAAAAAAAATATTGGGAAGACACATGTTGGGGCCGATTTTGGAGGGTGTTTTTAAAAGAAAATAAGTTTTCTTTTAATAATTTTAAGTCTTGTTTATTTTATAACTTTTATAAAATATAACACCATGTATTTACAAGACTTTATATAACCTTTTAAAAATGTTATTTAACCCATTAAATAACAAAATAAAATATTCTCTCAAAATAAATTATCCATATAATTTATTAGTTTCTCAAGTGTAATTATTTAGAAAACCAATTTCTAAATATTGTAAGTGTTAATATTTATTTGTTTGATCATATCACAAATAAATAATATAAGTGTTTGTCTAGCTTGTTATTGGGTATGACTCGACTTGGATCATAACGTACTAGCCACATCAATTTAATATGTGTCTTGGGCATACAGAGTCCAACAATCTCCCACTTGCACAAGATACATAGAAGATTAATGCAAGCAGTAAATGACGCCTAACTACGGTTTACTACCCCCAATACGTATGACTATATTTGCCATTCAATAACATCATCCCTTTCAAGTCCCTTACTTGAACATGATTTAGGTGAATCTATCATTTATCCTTTCGTTACAAATGTCATGTTAAATCCAGAGACATAGAGTGATCACTCTCTGTTAATTCAACTTTAGCAGGCCTTAGACATCTTACTCTCAACGAATAAGACGAACAAATCCCTTCTTGACTACATACGTCTTTCACAATCACCTTGTACCACACCTGAGTTTAGCCTTATGTACTGCCTTATTACAGACAACGAAGAACTAGGTCAAGGTATAGTACTTGGTGAATATCAAGACCCAATATGTATCTCAGGTCAGAGAATACTATGATATTCGCCTTTACTCAAATTTACTTATGATCAATCACAAATGATTCCATGCAGTAATTTTTGAGAGCGAGTCAGTCCAATATTTGTATCCCACAGATATCTATGAACTTTGGCAGCAACACTTTACTCTATATTCATTCTAAATGAATATCCACCAATCTAAGTTCATAATAGTCTTACATTCATATTTGTTCCCACAATTATGATCGACTACGGACATTTAGAATAATTAACTTATTCACGGATTTAAACATGCTAATATGAAACATAACTCAAAATACCATAAAAGAGTTAAAATAACAATTGTTTCAATATCCAAATACAAAATTGATAAAATCCAATCACTAGAATATCGAAGTCCTAAGGAACATGTATGACCCTCATGTTTTCCCCTGTCAAGGAGCTTCGTGAGTGGATCCGCAATGTTTTGATCAGTGTGAACTTGGGGGATACATATCTTTCCTTTTTCAACTTCATCCCTTATGTAGTTGAATCTCCGCTCGATATGTCTAGTCTTTTGGTGCACACGAGGTTCCTTGATTTGAGCAATCGCACCCTCGTTATCACAAAAGATCTCTAGGGGGTCTTGAATGGTAGGGACCACCCCTAGGTCGGCTATAAATTTCTTCAGCCATGCAGCTTCCTGGGCTGCCAATGAAGCGGCGATGTATTCTGATTCTGTAGTGGACAATGCTACCACGTCTTGTTTTGAGCTCTTCCAAGAGACTGCTCCCCCATTTAAAATGAAGACATACCCCGATTGTGATCGAGAATCACTTCGATCGTTTTGGAAACTCGCATCCGTGTAACCCTTTACAACGAGCTCCTCATCACCAGATCCATATATTAAGAACATATCCTTAGTCCTCCTAAGATATTTCAATATGCTTTTAACAGCCATCCAATGACTGTTACCTGGATTTTGCTGGTATCTACTCGTCATGCTCAAGGCGCATGAGACGTCCGGTCTGGTGTATATCATTGCATACATGATGGATCCTATAGCTGACGCATATGGGATTCTTTTCATTTTCTCTTGCTCATCCTTTGAGCTTGGACATTGAGATGTATTCAATATTGTCCCCTTTTGAATAGGTACAAAACCTCTCTTAGAGTTCTCCATTTGGAACCTATTCAAGACTTTGTCAATGTATGCACTTTGGTTTAAACCTATCAAGCGCCTTGATCTATCCCTATAGACCTTTATTCCCAGAATGTAGGCGACTTCACCAAGATCCTTAATGGAAAAACAACTTCCAAGCCAAGCTTTTACACCTTCCATGGTTGGAATGTCATTCCCAAATAGTAGAATGCCATCGACATATAGTACTAAGAAAGTGATGACACTCCCACTAGCTTTCTTGTACACACAAGCTTCATCGCCGTTCTTGATGAATCCAAAATTCTTAATTTCTTCATCAAAACGGTGATTCCAACTTCTATTTGCTTGTTTCAATCCATAGATTGATTTCTTTAACTTGCATACTTTGTCAGGATGTTTTGGATCGACAAAACCTTCAGGCTGAATCATATAGACATCTTCATCAAGATATCCATTAAGAAAAGACGTTTTGACATCCAATTGCCAGATCTCATAGTCATAATATGCAGCTATGGCAAATAATATCCTGATTGACTTTAGCATCGCCACAAGCGAGAAGGTCTCATCATAATCAATCCCTTGAGTTTGAGTGAAACCTTTTGCTACAAGTCTTGCTTTGTAAGTATCCAAGTTACCATGCATATCTGTTTTCTTCTTGAAAACCCACTTACTTCCAACTACTTTAGAGTTAAGTGGTGGCACAACCAATTCCCAAACTTGGTTGTCATACATGGGTTGCATCTCTATGTTCATGGCTGTCACACCCCGACCACGTAAAACAACAAAACATGGCGGAAACATCGGGGAGTGTTGTAACAGAATCATTGTTTCATAACACATGGAAAATTAAATAATGTTTTATTAAGTACTCGGTTACAATGTCTTGACAATCAAAGAAACATAACATAAATAACTAGTCTTGCATCTTTTATTGTCACTAAGGCCCATGTCCGCCTAAGTGTATCTTGATCAATCCTATGCTTCATTTCCTGAAACACATGTGAAAATAGGTACGTCAGCATAAAAATGCCGGCGAGTACATAGGTTTTGTGAAAATTAAGAATTCATGACTTATGTTTAAGAAAATGTTTAGTCATGAACCTTGTAATTTGCTTTGTCTTTGTAAATCATTGGAAAAACAATAAGTTTAGATGATACGTATAATTAAGAGAATAATGCATGGTTAAATGAATAACCATGTAAAATGAGTTTGTATAAGTTAAGTTGTTTGTAAAACAATATATTGTGAAAAGTATGTTATTTGTATAGAATGTTATATGTCATAAACTGAAATGATTCAAATAACGCTACGATATGTAATACCATACAAACACTTATATATAGGAAGTACCAGCGGCGTATCCACCATGCTTGTATCATATTACACACGCATCGTTACTTAATCACTTACTCAAACCAAACCAACAATGTAAAATGTCCATGTCTAATGTAAATCATGTAATGTATAACCAATGTCAAAAGTGTTTATGTGTCAAATGTAAACCATGTAATATGTAACCAAAATGATATGTATGGCTAGTGAAAATGCATCAACTAAACCATAGATGAAATGCACCAAACAAAGCATTGAAGTAAAACTTGGTTTAAATCAAAGTTATGTTTTGTGGAAATGCATGATCAATGTAAATCATGTAATATGTAACCAAAATGATATGTATGGCTAGTGAAAATGTATCAACTAAACCATATGCACAAGAACATAGTATTGAAGTAAAACTTGGTTTAAATCAAAGCTATGTTTTGTGGAAATGCATGATCAATGTAAATCATGTAATATGTAAACAAAATGATATGTATGGCTAGTGAAATGTATCAACTAAACCATATGCACAAGAACATAGTATTGAAGTAAAACTTGGTTTAAATCAAAGCTATGTTTTGTGGAAATGCATGATCAATGTAAATCATGTAATATGTAAACAAAATGATATGTATGGCTAGTGAAATGTATCAACTAAACCATATACACAAGAACATAGTATTGAAGTAAAACTTGGTTTAAATCAAAGCTATGTTTTGTGGAAATGCATGCTATACTGATACGAACATCTATGCGGTGTTGTGAAAATGCATACATCCAAGCCTTGAGACTGCGGCTATAAACCCTTAAACAACTTAAAGGTTTATCTAAATTATGTATATCGAATTCGGTCATTCCTTTTGTCCCCATACCCAGAACGTCCGGAACGGGAGTTGTCAATTCCTATGGTACCACTACCTACTAACGAACAGCGTAGCTAATGTTAATGAATGTATTGTTCCATTGTAAACAACCCAAATGTCATAACAAAATGTAAGCATGTGATGAAAACGATGTACTAAGTATGCACGCAATGGACATACATAGCATAAAATGTAAATGTAAAACGATGTACTAAGTATGCACGCAATGGACATACATAGCATAAAAACAATGAAATCATGTAAAACAATGTACTATAAGTGTACTATTGAACATAGCATGTATATGATGTGAAAACATGAAAGCATGAAAGTAACAAGTAGGCACATGTGTTCCACCCCAAAACGTTTGGAAAACAGTAAAAGAGGGGTCTATGTACTCACTTGAGATTGCTCAGAAGTCCTAAGATAACCACCATGCAACGCTAGAGATCACGGAAATCAAACGGCACCTAATATAGGTAACTATGTTAATAAACCGGACCTAAATCGGAAGATCGGATAGAATGAGGTTTCGTAAACCAAACGAGTATGGAAAATCGTGTAATATGGTTTAACAAACCCTACATACTAATTGAAACCTAACCTAAGTGTTTACGGCCCATTACGACCCGTTTAGGTAGCTTATGCTACTTTAACGCGTCGTTCGCGTGAAACGCGTTCGGACCGCCTAACTAGTCCTATGACAAGTGTTATATGCCTAAACAGGTTACAAAATCAGTTATGTGACAAAGGTTTAGGTTACATATGCTTAATTACCAATTATACATGAAAAGGGTATTCTGGTAATTTACCTAAGGCATATAAACTACCTATCATACAACTACTTAAACGAAGCGACCATAAGGTATAACCTCGGAAGGTTATTCCCTATATACTATGGTCACCTAATGTATTTGGTCGGATCCTAATGATCGACCAAACTGGGTCGGGTTTGAAGGTATAAGCGATTTATCAGATCGCTTACCCTTACGACCCTAGACAACGTGGTAATCAGTAGGCATAGTCACAAAGGACTATAACCATCGTGATTACAATCACGTTGCGAAGTTCAAACGAACTTCGCATTGACCATAAGCTGGCCAACGCTGAAAGTCAAACAAAGTTTGACTTTCGGACTCGAAAAGCAATAAAAGACGAAAGAATACTTACGAAGGGTCCCCGAATGCTAATCCCGATCCAAGTAGCTCAGGTATGAAACAAAGGTTTCAACTTAGAGCTCCTCAAATCATAATTCTTGTAGGTTTTGCAATGGGGTGGGTTGGGTATTTATAGGAATACCCGAACCGTTAGGATCGTTTCATGGAAAACGTGCCTTAATCGCATTCGTACAAGTGTCGGAACCTTATGGTAGCTAAAAATGATCCTTATCATCTTACTAGGCATTTGAGAATGTGTGGGTGTGGTTAAAACAGCTGGAAACTGCTGTTAAATGCAGTTAATCTGGTCCAGAAGTCAGACGTGGCCCGCTTCAGGATGTTCAGAAACTCAGGCGGGCCGCCTGGGAGTTGCAGATCAGAAACATGTTTGATAAATGACAGTTTTGGTCTCTGCACGTGTTTAAGCCCATTTCCGGCACTTCTAAGGCCCGTCAAGCCAACTTTAAGGCCCTAAAATGATGCCTAAACATTTTGGACATGAAACATGCTCAAAAATATGTCGGATGTTGGTTCGTTTAGCCGTACGAACGCGATGTTCGCTTAATTACGACGGAATGCGCATAAGAGCGAAAAACGATCCAAATGATGCGACGAATGGATTTCTCTTATGCCAAACACTAAAATAAAATATTTTAGTGCTTACATAAATTTTTGGATGTCCGGATGTATTCAGAACGTAAGTTATGCGCGAAAATGCAAACTTGTGCACTTTTTGACACTTTTAGTCCCTGAATGAGCCAAAAGTTTATTTTAGCACACCAAACCCCTCAAAGCCTATTTCTAAGCTATGTAAGGGATATTTAAGGTGTGTTTAACTTATGGTCATGTTCCGGAATGTCTGTTACAGTTCAAATTGGCATACTTTCGCAGTTTGTCAAGTTTAGTCCCTGTAAGCGAATTAGCTTGTTTTTGCCATACCAAAGCCTTCAAAACTTATTTCTAAGTTATGTAAAGGTTATTTAAGGTATGTTAAGCCTATGTCACTATTCCGAAGTGTTTGTTTCATTAAACTGGTTATATTTACGCATCGGTGCGCGTATAACCTTCCAGAAAGCGATTTAGAGTTTGGAATGGAACAAAAATTGATATGTGCAAATGATACACATATTTTTACAAATCCCAAGTATGAAATATAATATTTCATTGGTTTGGTATTTGTTTGATGGCCGTGGAGGCACATGTGTTACAATGGCTTCAAGCCATTTGTCACAATCGGATTTTGACATTGCATCATGGTATGTGGTTGGTTCATCTGAATCCAACACATAGCATCCATCCATGAAAAATACATATCTTTCAGGTGGACTACTAATTCTACCAGATCTGCGAACATTTTGTGTGTTCTGATCAACCTCTTGATCATTTTCAACAACCTCTTGTTGTGTGCTAGTATCAACGAAACGTGTATCGTCTTGTGGTTCTTGATCCTCCTCAAGTTCCACTGTTCTACCACTAGTTCCTTCCATAAGGAACTTTGCTTCTAAGAACTTACCCTTTCGAGCAACAAATACCTTTTGCTCGGTTGGGTCGTAGAAATAATATCCTATATCATCTTTAGGATATCCTACAAAGATACACTTAGTAGATCGGACTTCCAATTTATTTGGAGTGTATTGCTTAACATAAGCTTCACAACCCCAAACCCTTAAGAATGATAATGATGGAGGATTTCCATGCCATATTTCAAAAGGTGTCTTTTCCACTTTCTTGGTTGGGGCCATATTTAGTATACGGACTGCGAAGAGCAAAGCGTAACCCCAAAACGATAGAGGTAATATGCTTCTAGCCATCATTGATCGAACCATATCTAATAGAGTTCGATTTCTCCTTTCGGACACACCATTGTGTTGTGGTGTTCCTGGTGGAGTAAGTTGTGAGATAATCCCACAACTCTTAAGATGATCTTGAAAAGCACCACTAAGGTATTCACCTCCTCTATCGGTGCGAAGGACTTTAATTGTTTTCTTGAATTGATTTTCTACTTAACTTTTGAAGTCTTTGAACATTTCAAATGCTTCATCCTTGTGTCTTAGTAAGTACATATATCCATAACGACTATAGTCGTCGGTAAAGGTAATGAAGTATCTTTCACCATTCCTAGTCATCGGCTTAAAAGGACCACATACATCTGAATGTATGATACCTAGTAAGTCTTTAGCCCTTTCAAAAGTTCCACTAAAGGGTGTGTTGGTCATTTTGCCTTGTAAACAAGATTCGCATACATCAAATGAATTATCTTCATTTGTATTCAGAAGACCATTTCTTTGAAGTGTATGTATGCGATTCTTGCTTATATGTCCAAGGCGACAATGCCAAAGGTAGGAATCACTCAAATCCATTTTGAGTTTCTTGTTGGTTACTTGGTATATTGAGCTATTGTATGATGCGTTATCATGATCTAATTCATAAATACCATTTAAAGATATAGCTTTAAAATAAAACACATCATTCATAGAAACATAAATGTCTTGGTTAACAAATTCAAATTTAAAACCACATTGTCTTAAAAGGGAAACAGAAATTATGTTCCTAGTCAAACTAGGAGCATATAAAACATTCTTCAAAATAACTTCCAAACCACTTGGAAGCTCTAAAACGTAGTCTCCTTGAGCTTCGACTTCAACTTTTGCTCCGTTGCCCATGAAGAGACTAGCGTCTCCCTTCTTATAATGTCTATTTCTTTTGAACCCCTGCAACGAATTGCAAATATGAGTTTCACATCCGGTATCTAGTACCCATGTGCTTGAAGAAATAACATTAAGCTCAACATGTATCATAAAGATAGTACCTGAGGTTTGCCCTGCATCCCTCGTGTTTTTCAACTCTTTGAGATAGGTCGGACAATTTCTCTTCCAATGTCCCTATCTCACCACATTCAAAACATGGGTCATTCGTAGCAACCTTTTGCTTCTTCTCTTTTGGTTTGGTGGGTTCTGCTTTAGCTTTTCCCTTTCCCTTTCCCTTGACGTGTCCCTTTCTTTTAGCATAGGTTGCTTTAGAGTCGGGGTGGGGCCTCTTCTTGTTGCCTCCTTTAGTGATCGCTAGAACGGGTAAAGCCTTTTTTCCCATTCCTGCTTCGGCCGTTTTGAGCATTGCATGAAGCTCACCAATGCTCTTGTCCCATCCATTCATGTTGTAATTCATTACAAAGCTCTCAAATTTCTTTGTTAAAGAGTTGAGGATCAAATCCGTAGCCAACTCTTTAGAGACGGGACAATTTAGCCTTTCGAGGCGATCAATGTGGCTTTTCATCTTAAGGACATAAGATGATACCGATTGGGTTTCCTCCATTCGACATGCATGAAGCGCCCGAACAGTTCCGAAGCGTTCTACCCTTGCTTGTTGTAGGAACATTTCCTTTAATTGGGTAATCATGTCGTATGCCCCATGGTGTTCAAAATCCTTTTGAATTTCAGGAATCATAGTTCCCAACATGAGGCACGAGGCTTGCATGGAGTCCTCGGTATACTTAACCCAATCATTGTAGGCTTCCACATCTTCTACGTTAGGTTCATCGGGAATAGGATCGTCCAACACATAGGATATCTTATCTTGCTTGAGAACGATTCTCAAGTTTTGAAACCAATCCATGAAGTTGTTATGGTTGAGACGATCCTTTTCAAGGATGGTTCTAAGTGATAGGTTTCGGACGATTTGGTTAGTCGGGTTTGCATTGTTAGCGGCCATCTACAAAATTTAACAAGTTCAATTTTAGTATTTTCGATATTATTATATTTTAATCATTAATACCCTTTTGTGTCTTAAAGACAATTAATAATTAAAATCTAGAATCCAATGTTACATTTAAATATTGGTTAGGTGACCTTTGTCCCTCTATTTAAATTAACAAGGTAGTCAACGTTTGACAATTGCAACTCTTTGCAATTTCTAGCCATATGGGATCGGTTAAACATCTTTATGTTTAGTTGGCATGTTTAATCCCATCAACACCTTTGTTCCCCATGCTTTGGTGACCCTAAGTTCATGGTTTCCAAATCAAGTCATCCAACTTACACACACGTGTGAGTTTATACATATAAGTGGTTAGGTGACCTTTATCCCACAAACATGATAAACCCACCTCGAACATACAAGTTCCCTCAAATGTGGTTAGGTGACCTTTATCCCACAATAAGAGTTCCCAAGTGTTTTGAGTGTTGTATAAAAGGATGGTGTTTGACTTGTTTTATTAAAAGGGTTTTGAATATTTCAAAATTCTAGTTTAGAAAATATTATGTACCATACATTTGCATGCATTCAAATCAATGTTACTTTAGTGAAAACAAATTTTCAAGGTTCTTTTTAATAAAACCCATTTTATTATAAAACCATTAATTTTTAATAAAACATTTTAATGATTTTGTCAAGAACCAATTTTACGCTTGTTGATTATTAGTTTGTTAAGTCATGCATATCTACATATCATCTAAACAACAAAATAAACAACCAAACAAGAACATCATTCATAACAATAGGTACATAACCATAGCCAACTATTTTGACAACACTTGTTAGCCGAAACAAGTGTGCCAAAAGGTCCTTCCTAAAGGGTGAAAAATGACACAAGTAATGTGTTGATTAACTCCCACTTGATCCCGCATCCAAATGCTTCAAGTCTCCTTCTTGTGTTGTGATTTCTCCACCTTCTTTGAGCTTCCAAAAGTCTTTTATATTCAGCTCCAAACTCTTTTGGACTTCAAAAATGTGTTTTGGTTATCGGGTTAAAATCCCGTTAAGAACGATGAAGTTCTTTGGACCAAATATTATGGTCCAAACCAAAACCGCATTTTTGTGTGCATCTTCTTTTACAAAATATATCCTAATACATTTTTTCTAGTAAAATAAAATACACCTAATCTATTTATTTTACATACCAAATAAAATAAATAAATTACATATCTTCTAATGGAAGAACAAAATAATAATTATTACAACCCATTGAAATAATAAACCACAACACAATCATTCAACAAAAGGTCATGGCTAGGTCATATGCACCAAAATATATATCCAAATATATATATATATATTAATTTCAAAAAGCATAAAAAATGGTTCCCTTTTATAAACATTTTCGACTATGTCCAAAAAACCGAAAAGGTAAGTTTTGTTCAAACAAACAAATCATCCATATGAAATAAAATTTTCAAGATTCTCTTATGCTTGTAAGAAAATAATCTTGAAAAACAAAGGGTTAACCATGTTAAAATTTTCGGCCATAGGGTTTTATTCAAACCCGAAACCCGAAATTTTTAATCTATTGATGTATGCACTCATATAAGCGACTCTGATACCATTGATGGGATTTTTACATGTTTATCAAAGCAATTTCATCTGTTGATGCACAAGAATGTCTGTTGACTTCATCTTCATCAAGTCTTAAGTCAAGAAAGTCATGATTAGGGTTTATAATGTTAATTTCGCTTATATGTACAAAGTTATAGGTAATTTCGCTTTTAGGGTAGTTGAGATTTCGCTTATTAGGTCACTGGTGATTTCGCTTATATGATCACAGGTGATTTCGCTTATATGGACTGTCCATATAAGCGAAATCAGTCACACTATATATACCAGATGTGTGATCATTCTTTAAGGACATTGGAGCGAAATCAGGTCATAGCATTTGTAACCAAACTCTGTCAAATCGATCTCAGAAACGCAATAAAGTGAAGGAATTGAATAGGAAAGCTGTTGTTACGTTGCGTATACTGATTCCGCCTTTATACGTGATGATGAACTGCCTTGACTGATCATTTAGGGTCACGACACGGTCCAACAAGTGGTATCAGAGCTTCAGGACAAGGAGTTCATACTACTTCAGCTGATTCGACATTATTCTCTCATTTCTACTCACTTTCTCTTTTATTTTTTTTTCGAATTGAACTGATTTCTATGGTGAAAATGGGCTGATATTCATATATAACGTGTAAAATTCAGTATTGATAAACCCTAGAAAGTTTTAGATCATAAAACAAAGGTATACTTAATCAATTTTTACAAAATCAGTTCAGATTGTTTGCATATTCGAACCGGGAGTTTAATATCAGATCTATAGCAAATTAGTGGACTATATTGAACATATTACATATCATTGTGATCGGAATTAAGTGTAGATCATTCCTTGAAAGTATCAGATTGAAATTTGGCTTAAAATTTGGTAAAAAACGTGATTCCGCTTTTGTGAACATTGAGTGTTAAACATCTGATTTCGCTCATACGGACAAGTGTGATTTCGCTCTTTCGGACATAAGTGATTTCGCTCTTTTGGACTTAGTAATTTTGCTCATAAGGACAGTCTCCTGATTTCGCTTATTTGGACAAGTTTATTTCGCTTATTTGACAAAAGTGATTTCGCTTTTGAGTCATATATTGTGATTTCGCTTATCTGTCACATATCAGATTTCGCTTTTGTGTCATATATTGTGATTTCGCTTATCTGTCACATATCAGATTTCGCTTTTGTGTCACATTGAGTGATTTCGCTTATCAGTCAATCTGACTGATTTTGCTCTTGTGTCATTATTTTTCAAAATTTCAAAATTTTACTAAGAGATTTCTGATTTTATAGGTACATTTACGATGGATGATCTTTTCATGAACCCGTTTAGCGATATGTACGCGTTCGCTGGAGATTCCGGAAACAACAATACTTCGTCAAGCAATGTGAATGATAACCCACCAAAAGAGAAGAAAAAGGAAGCTTGGGAATCGGAAAGTGCCTTCGGAACGTTCAATAAACCTCCAAAGCTAATGGCTATTGAGGAATACAGTCGATGGTCAAGAAAGTTTGAAGACTGGTTGATGGCATTCGCATTTCCCAGCTGGAAGAGTTTGAAAAATGGTTATGAACATGGAAAGAAATATGGTGAAACTTTAAGAGCAGCTGAGGAGATTGAATCGTTTGTAGCTGAACAAAAGTGTGTGGCATTGTTATTTCAGTCAGTCCGGGAAGACATAATCTCATTGATCGATTATTCAAATGCAAAAGATCTTTGGGAAAAGTTAGAAAAGAAATGTTTAGGTAGTACTGAAATCGTGAAAAACAAAAAGAAACTTCTTAGGAAAGAGTTTGATATGTTTGGTTATCTTAAGAATGAGTCAGTGTGTAAAATGATAGAAAGGTTTGGTCATCTGAAGCTGGAATTATCAAGCATGATATCAATTATTCTGATGAAGAACTTGTTGACAAACTGTTCGATTCATTACCAGACGAGATGGATTGGAGATATTATGCACTGATGTTGAAGAATACTATTGCTCCTGAAATGCTGAAACCAGATTTGGTGATTGAGAGACTTGAAAGTCATGAACTGGAATTGAAGAAGACGTACAAAGTTAATCATTCATCTTATCAACAGAATTTGGATTCCATATGAAATAAAAACGCAGCGGAAATAATGTTTAAAACATGTTACTTTTATAAGATATAAAACCATTTATATACAAAATCCCAAAACCCGGATCCATATACGAAAATGCATACTATCAAACACAACCATAGGATGTTTAGGAAACTACCTTCTTGGAGTACAAGGATGATGAAACAGATGATGCTTCTTGAATGGTTGCCTTCAAGTGTAGAAGGCCTCAAGCTTGTATACCCCAAGCTTCCAACAAACACTACGATTGTAGCAAGGATTTCAACACTTGAATCAAAAACCGAAAACCTTAAGAACACCTTATGATGGCCGATTTTTTTTAAAGAAAAACACGAGTCTTTCAACATTTTTGTCATCTAAAATGGTTTTAAAAGTATGAGAGATGATCACCTCCAATCCACCCAATCACATGCCTTCTTACACATGCAAATGCATGAGAGGTAATTGGACCAAAATGGTCTTGGAAAGACCATCCAATCAAAACCCATCTTACACATGCAAATGCATGTAAACTAATTGGACAAAAACAAATCTTGGGAAGACACATGTTGGGGCCGATTTTGGAGGGTGTTTTTAAAAGAAAATAAGTTTTCTTTTAATAATTTTAAGTCTTGTTTATTTTATAACTTTTATAAAATATAACACCATGTATTTACAAGACTTTATATAACCTTTTAAAAATGTTATTTAACCCATTAAATAACAAAATAAAATATTCTCTCAAAATAAATTATCCATATAATTTATTAGCTTCTCAAGCGTAATTATTTAGAAAACCAATTTCTAAATATTGTAAGTGTTAATATTTATTTGTTTGATCATATCACAAATAAATAATATAAGTGTTTGTCTAGCTTGTTATTGGGTATGACTCGACTTGGATCATAATGTACTAGCCACATCAATTTAATATGTGTATTGGGCATACAGAGTCCAACAATAAGCTAATATATTAATAAAAAAAAACAGATTATAACTTTGATCATAGCATTTCAAAATCCTTTATCACCTAAATGCCGTGAACATGTCCACCAGAATTGCTAAAAAGATGGGGTGAACCCTTGAGATCGTTTGTTTTAAACAACCCCTCAATCTCATTCAGTTCCACACATTCATATACATCATCACACAACTTCCAAACTTCCATCCTGTTGAGTCCAAATCTAGGTCGAGGCAACCGGCGATTTGTCACCGTCGCACCACCGGTTGAGAGCTCATGACGACTTCGGTCTATTGAACACGTCTTCGCTTGATTATTTGTAAGCTTAAAATCATTGGTTCGGTCAGATTTGTTTGGTAATTAAGGTATCAAGTTGAAACCCATTCTAATTCGAACTTAGTTGTTAGTTCAGTTTATTAATTTTTTTACTCCGGCGACATTGACAGCCATCACACACCCTCTCGTTTGAGCAATCGTGGTCGCTGCCTTATTCTTTTCTCGTCTTCGTGTGACCCGACCTGTTACAACACATCTTAATCCTCCTTTGAATCATGCTCGTATGAAGTTTGAAATAAATATGTTGAGTCGTTCTGTTGATAACACGCAGACGTTGATACCGCCCCGATACACTGAAATTTCCGCATAGTCTTTGATTTAGTTCCTTCAACTCCCATCTTTGATAACTGGTATTGATACTCATCTATTTGCCTTCTTGCTCTTATATTTATAATTATAATTGAAGTAAAAATATGGATATAAACAGTCCTCTGCAAAAACCAATACAAGGAAAAAGATAAGAGTGAATAAGAGTAGAATAGTATACATGTTGTTTTAATAGCTGCACATGCATTGTACACGTGCATGGCTTTCTTTTGGTCTCTGATCAATAATATATTACTATTTTATAAAAATCTAAATTATTAAAATTTAAAACACAAGATATATAATATGGTGGTACAGTAGCATACTTGACCTCATATTCAAAACGCTTACTAATTTAAATGATTTTATCAATGTATTATTTAAATAATCTGGTTACATCGTTTAAATTAGTTTAATATGAAGTAACATATTTTTTATACAAATAACAATCTTAATATTAGCTCAACATTTTAATACGCTATATAAGTTGCAACAATTCATAATTGATAATATTGTTTTAGGTATTTGATATAGTGTAAATTCTTTGATTATAATATAAAATATGTAGTGTCACTTGTTCTTTTTATTAGTTTACATCAAATAATATACATGTGCTTGATAGAATTTTAAAGATACTGCAAATGGAATATTGGTTAAAATGTAACAATGGTATACAGACTAAAAGATTATTCATTAAACTAAACAGTATCAATAAATAAAAAGTCTTAACTATAAAGTATATTTAATATGTAGACATGTGTGTTGATTAAGGACGTCATTCAGTTTTGTGCTATTATCGTATAAGCTAAGGTACGGATTATGTGGTCTTTTCTCTTAGCGTCTTATATCGTTATATTAGTGTCTAGTCATCGGACCGTTATCGTTGTTTCCTCAAGTATTGAATTGAATTGTTTCCATTGATTCCCATGCGATAGATTAATTCCTTAAGCTCATTATCGTTTGTTCCTATTAATCATTGACATAGAAGTCATTATTGTACTAGTTGACTTAAGTGTACCGTTTTATTGACCTCAATACCCGAGCACATCCACCTATGGGGACATAGGGCGTCATTGTTTTTCCGTTACTGGGCAATTTTTGGCTCAACCGTGTTTCTTTCGTTGTTTTCTCTTACTTCTTAAATATGTACTCAGGGGAACATGGGGAAAAGTACGTAGAGAGAAAACTAAATGGCTAGAGTTGGAAATAAGGACTTTAAATAAATTGCTATTTAAATTTTAGACAATTTTACTTTTGTTAATGACCGTTGTGTGGTTTCGGATTTTTTTAAAAACCTTTGGAGTTACTGTTTTATTTGAGTTAAGTTTTAAAATGACTCTGATTACTGTATTGGTTGACACGTCAGCCCTATTCGGGGCGGGGTGTTACAGGAATTGTTTCACAACACATGGTATTTAAAGTTTTGTATTATTAGAACATTTGTTTACATTGTCTTGGGATAAACAGAGAACAAATACAAGTTAATTATCTTTCATGTTTTAAAGTCACTAAGACCGGCGTCCAATCCTATGTGAAGTATGCATTCATGTCATCAAACCATAGCTCCTGAAACATATGTGAAAAGACAACCAGCATAAAAAGTTGGCGAGTACATAGGTTTTGTGTGTCAAATTCATGGCTTTGAATTCATATTGTAATACCTCATATGACTTCGAGAGTCGACGAGTATGAACCTTGAAATCAAAAGTGTTTGATATTGCAATATATTTTACCAACTTTACAAGTTGATATAAGTAAAACAAAAACCTTGTAGCCATGAATCTTGACCGAAAACATTTGTTTTGTAAAACCGAGTAATAAGTCGATTTAAAAGAAAACCTAATATGGTTTATATCTTTAAGTTAAAATCATTGCGTGACATTGTTCAAAACCACATGTCCTTGTTATAAACCAATCGTCCATTGTACGTGTCATAAAATCATTGCGTGACAATGTTCACAAGAGTCTCCAACATATACTTGATCAAAAGGAGTTAAACATGCGACAACGCCGATGGATCAAACTTCTAAACGATTACGAGTGCGGGATCAAATACCATCCGGGCAAGCAAACGTTGTAGACGATGCCCTCTGCCAAAAGGAAACCAAACCTAAGTGTGCCCGTGCACTTCAGCTTACCATTCATTTGAACCTCCCTAACCAAATCTGAAACGCTCAAGTGGAAGCACTGAAGGAGGAGAATCGTCTAGCTGAGCCATGCAGGGCATGGAGAAGCAACTCGTACTCAAGGATGACGACATCTATTACTTTATGGAGCGTATATGGGTTCCATCCTATGAAAACCTACGAGTAATGGAGAAAGCACATAAGTCCCGTTACTCGATACATCCAGGTTCCGACAAGATGTACCACGACCTCAAGGCCTTGTACTGGTGGCCTAACATGAAAGCGATCATTGCGAATTACGCTAGCAAATGCTTGACCTGTGCCAGGGTCAAGATCGAATACAAAAAGCCGTCAGGGTTACTGCAACAACCGGAAATACCAACATGAAAATGGGAACATATTTCCATGGACTTTATCACAGGTTTTGTAGGATCGGTGAATCGATCAAAACGAGTCGATCAGAAGATTTCTAGACCAAATCAGAGACGGAATTCATTGATTTGATCTTCATTCAGCTTGATATGCACTTAGATGTAGATTAACTATCGATTGTATTGATTTCACAACATTACACGAGCTGGCGACACTTCGGCAGAGCTTCGCTACCAGAATCAGAATGTTACAAATGAAATCCCAAGACCTCTATATATAGGCAAGTCAGGTCGCACGAACCAGCATGTCCAGGTCGCACGAACTGGTCACTTCGTGTGAACCAGCTGGTTCAGACCTGTTTCCCATTTTTCTCGTACTACGTGTCCTGGTCTATCTATTCTATTACATGACTCGATACAAGACGAAGTCAACAGACATATGCACCAAAAAATCCCCCTTGGATGATGACGAGTCTTCAGTGTGTCGAGTCTTCAGTCTTGATCAGTCTTCTCGCTCTTTCCAAAGTATATTTCTCTGTAAGCATCCTCATCAATCTCTATCTTCTTCTATCAGAATCTCAACCTGACTCTTCAAATTCTCTTGATCAGATCTCTTGATTCTTTAAACTTTTAAGCATCAGCAGCTTCTATCTCGAGCGTTGTTCCAATAACTGAATCTGGCTTTTATGACTTCAGACTCCCCCTTTCGATAAGCTAGGATCGCAGTCTGGAATTCACAATGTGCATCTTTCACAGGTTCAGAAACGTCTCCTGGCTCTCCGTAGCAACAGGATCAGAAATCCGGCTCAAATCTGCATATGCTTATGCGGAAATCCTTAGGAGTCGAAACCTAGCTCTTTCAAAGCTTTTTACCTGCACATACTCTACCCAAAAGATAAGTTTTTTTATTTATAACAATTTTAATCTCTGCTTAACCACTTGTATTCGAAACACTCAAATGGTTTCAAATTAATGAACCATTTTCATTTCAAAATCATTTCTCTTTTCAAACAAACTCTCCCAACCCTGTTGTTCATCATGTTTAGCACTCAGAATTTTGAAAATCAGCTTTTCAACATCAGTTGTCGAAAATAAGATGAAATAATTTTTTTTTGATTTTTCAAAATTTTATGCTAAAACACATTCTTTTTGGGTTTTTCTAAAATTTTTAGTGTGTTAAAATGCAATAAAGAAATATTTACAGACAATATTTTTGTGAGTTTGTGTAAGAGGATCATATCAGTTTATGAGACAAATCACTAACACCATTGAGCTTTAAACACTTTAAGTTCTAAACGATTCACTTAGATTACAGTATATTGATCCACTTAAATTTTCACACAAAGTTCAACTGTTTCGAGATACGAGAAATAGTGTTTTAAGCACTTAACTTATTCGCGTGTCCCACCTCAGAATATACTCCCGTATCAAGATTCCTATATTTAGTCTTACAGGTGAATGTACACTAATGATATCTGTAAATGGGTAATGCGAGACCATGAGAGCTCAGGTTAGAACTTCCGTTCAGACAAAGAGATGATGGCTCGACTTTAGGTGTGTCCCGTTTGGGGATCTTTTCTTCAACAGCACATGATTAGCATTTTTCAATGTTTCATCATTTTTTATGCTGAGGGTAAGCTTTATGATTAAAGTTGTGCAAAATATTATACGAGGACTAGGCTATTGCTTCCGCAAATGTTGATGCATAATGTCTATCGCCTGCGTCATCAGTCTGTGTCGTGTCATTAATATGTAATAGTTTGAAATGTTAAGTTTATGAGTATTGGCCAAAAAGCACGAAATGGCAAGTTCATGGGGTCTGGCCAGAAAGCATGAAATGGCCAGAAAGCATGAAATGTTTCGTGAGGTCTGGCAAGCCTATAAATAGGCTAGTGGTGTTCTTCATTTGTAACATTCTGGAGAATTCTGAAACGAAGTGCTGTCGGATTCTCTCTGTACGAAAACGTATTATATCATTTTGAACAATCGTACAAAGTTTCAGACCATAAATCGAACTAAAATTGATCAAAAAATGTCAAAAACTTGAAATTTTGATAAACTACTGTCCAAATCGCTTGAAAATTGTCCGGTGGCATGAAAAATTGTCCAGGTCGCACGAAAACTTGTCAGGTCGCACGAAAAACTTGTCAGGTCGCACGAAAAATTGTCAGGTCGTGTGAAATTGATTCCAGGTCGCATGAATTGTTCCAGGTAATTTGAAGTGAAGTCCAGGTCGTTTGAAATTGTTCCAGGTCGTTTGAAGTGAAGTTCAGATAGTTTGAAACAGTCCAGGTTGTTTGAAAGGTCCAGATCGTTTGAAAATCCAGATCGTTTGAAGTCCAGGTCGCTTGAAATTGAAATTTTTCAAAACTTAAAAATTTTTCGAAACATTTTTCAAAGTATAAAAACGGACAATCAAGAGTTTTACAATGCGTTTTTCAGAGGAGGTACAACTGTTCAAACTCCAGCAAGTATAGCTCATAATGTGAATATGGAGAACGAGCTAGGAACCATGCAAAAACCACCAAAACTGCTCAACATTGAAGATTATTCGGGGTGGCAGGATAGATTTCGCACATGGGTTCAGGCGAATCACCTTGAATGTTGGCTGAAAGTTGAAACGAAATATGTAGTTCCAACGAATGATGCTGGTCTTCCGAAAACACTTAACATGTTAAGTCCGGCTGAACAAGAACACTTTAAAGCCGAGAAGAAGATGGTTAGTATATTGCAACAGGCAATTAAGGAAGACATTTTGGTACTGCTACAGCATCAGAGTGACGTGCAATCTATTTGGAATGCTCTTAAACTCAAATTTCTTGGGAGTGCTTCAATGATCAAAAGCAAAAAGGCGCTACTGAAAAAAGAATTCGACATATTTATTGCTATCAGTGGAGAATCAATGAAAGAGTTGATTGAGAGGTACTGTCACTTGGTAGTGGAGATGAAACGTTTAAGTATAGATAAAACAGACGAAGAGTGGGTTGATAAGTTGGCTGACGCACTACCACAAGAAGAGTGGGGTAGATTCTTATTGGTTTTGAAGAACAATTTGGAATACGTGGGTTTCAATTTGAGCACGTTTATTGAGAGAATTGAAGGTCATGAGCTTGAACTTCGGAAGATGAGGAAAATGAAATCTGCAAACGTACATCAAGATGTTTAGAAAGATGTTCCAGGAAGTGGTCTTGCAATGATGGCTGAAATTATTGAAGAGCCAAAACCGGAAATCGAGGAATGTGTTCCTGAAGTTGAAGAAGTCAGTGAAGTGGCAAATGAAGAAAATTTTGCAGATCTAGAAGAGGAGACACCAGCGGTCTACTATTATCAGTCTGAACAGGAGGTTATTACTAATGCATTTAAATCTACTAACACTGGTTTTGATTCTTTTCAGGTTTCTTTAGTGAACCGACTATGGGTTTTTGCCCACAGTACGAAGTTGAACAAACTCCAATTCAAGATATCATTGATGTTTCAAAGGAAATGAATGAAAAGACTTTGAAAGAAATAGCAGACAAAGCTAGCTGCAAGAGGTAGAACAAACTAAAACACCTTCTGATAACAGTGAGACCAAAGATGCAACTCAAGAGTCAGTGTCAGTTGAAAAGGAGTCAATTATCGAGACTTGTGATATGTATGAGTCATGAGAAAAGTCCGAGTCCGATGACAAATCAGAAAATGTGAAGTCCAAATCCGGAGAGAAATCTGAGTCTGAGTTCGGAAAGTTTGGTAAATCGAAAAGTAAAATTGACAAACAAGAAAATGTTTTTGAAAAAGTTGATCTAATTCTTGAAAAGCCATGCGAAAACTGTTTTAAACCATGCATGGATTGTCATGAAAAGACAAACAGTTTCAATAGTTGAAAAGGTTTAACGACAAATTAAAATTTGATTTTAATGATGTTAAAGAAGCCTATGACACTCTACCAAGATCAATCAAAATGATTCACAATGAAAGTAAAGAAAATGATAAAATTGCCAATTTGCTCAAAGCTACGGTCATGGAAAAGCAAAAGATGATTAACATCCATCTGGACACAATCGCATCTCTAAAGAAGGAACTTGAACTGATGCGCATTGAGACAGAAAGAGTCGACAAAAAGTTGATCAATTATCTTTCATCTTCATATGTGATTGATCAGATAGTTCCTCAATAAACTGATTTCAAAAATGTTCCACCCCCAATGTGGAATCATTATACTCAGAAATATCCAGACGGGGTGGAAAGGGCATTGAATCTCAAGCTGAGAACAGAAGAGAACGAGTTACCGGAAAACATAGATGTTACATTCTCTCCATCTGACACCGACAACGAGTCACAACTGGTTAAAACAGTTGTAGACCAAGTGTTGGATGAAGAAAATGATAACATTGATTTCGAAATGGTTAAAACTCATTTTGAGAATTCCAGTTCAGATTCTGAAGATGACGAAAATTTTCTTGATAAGTTTATCCCAAAGTCAGATAAAGTTTTTGGATGACGATTCGATCATTGTGGTTTACACAATGGCTGGAACTGACAAACTATATACTGATTTTGAGTATCCGATTCAGAATGCGAACCTGGAAAATGTTGAAAATTTTTTATAACTTGTGGAAATTGATATCTCAGAAGTTAACAACAATTCGTTTCTTTCAAAAACGAAAAAATCTTTTTTTAAACAACAACCGACAAACAACCCGGGAAAGAAATGGGTGGGTAACGATGGTAATAACAGGAGACATGGTAATAATTACAAAAAGAAAGGTGTTGGTTTTGAGAAGCAAATAGCTAAGAAAGAAGTTAAGCCAAAAGAAAAATTGAGTGAAGTGTGTGTGGCTGGTAATAATACAGAATTTGAAAAGGATTATATCTTTAGTAAGCAAGCAATTGACGATTTTATTGCGGCCAAAAAGATAAGAGACGAGGCCAACAGATCCACTTTTGTTGAATATGACAAAAGAATCTGTTATCGATACAATGAAATCGGTCACATGGCAAAACAATGTGTCAAAAAGATAATAAAACCAGTTTTCCATAAACCAAAACCAAAAATTTCAAAGGATGTTAAGGGAAAATCACCTACGGTATCCCCCGTGCGTATTCTTAAACGCGGTGAATCATTGAAGTCCGAGAACAAACCAAAATCAACTTTTGAAATTGGTGAATGTAACACCTCGTAAAATCACGTCCAATGATGTATTGACACGTGTAATAAACCCTAATAAAGTCAAACATTGAATTTAAGGGACTAATTTTTCAAAAAAATCAAAAAAATTTGATTACAGAAGGGCTGGAAGTGTCAACATGGTAATCATAAGCCTCTGAATAACGTTATATGGTAATCATATTTACAAATGAGCCACTTGTTGATCATGTGTAGCCGTTTGCGTAATTAATTGAAAGTTTGCGCAATGAAGGGTTAAAAGCGTCAACATGTTAATTCTTACCTCTGAGTGACCTTTTAACAAACCGAGAGCTTCATGATATTTGATTATACTCTCGGGAATGGCAATTATTAGCCGTCTAAGGTTTTTATGCCTTTAAGTGAAGTTACGCGCAACTTTGCAAGTTTAAGGGGTTAAAAGCGTCAATATGTTTAATTATACCTCTGAATGACCTTTTTATGAACCTGAAGCATTATGATGATTTATAATACTCTCATGAATGCCTAATATGGATTAGATAAGGCTTCGATGCTATTAAACGATGATATGCGCAAGTTTGCGCATTAAAGGGACTATTTGCGTCAAACTGCAAAAGTATACTGATTCATATGGTATCAAACCTTCCGGAATATGATCATAAGTTAAACATGCCCTAAATATCCTTTATATAGCTTAGAAATAGGCTTTGAGGTGTTTGGTGCGCAAAAATAAACTTATTTGATCAATAGGGACTAAAAGCGTAAAAAAGTGCATAAGTTTGCATTTTCGCGCATACCTTACGTTCTGAATATATCCGGACATCCAAAAATTTATGTAAGCATTAAAATATTTAAATTTAGTGTTTGGCTTGATAAAATTCCATTCGTCGCGTAATTTGGTTCGTTTTTCGAGTCCGTCCGTGTTTCGTCGTAATTAGCCGAACAACGTGACCGTACGACCAAACGAACCGACATCCGGCATGTTTTTGAGCATGTTTCATGTTCTCTATTCTTAGGCATCATTGTAGAGCCTTAAAAATGGTTTAATGGGCCTTAAATATGTCAGAAATGACATTTAGATAGTGCAGGGGCCAAATATGTCAACAATTGAAAGTTCCTGTGAGCTGGACTGGTCCTTACGGACCGTATACAATGGACCTTACGATCCGTATGCTCTTGCCAGTTCCAGAAAACTGAAAACCAGCTTTGGTATTGCTTCCTTGTCTCACATAATTGATTCTAGGGGCTTTGATGGTTTGGAAAAATGGTTTTACACCTGTAATGATCTTGTTAAACCATTGCAACACTTTTTGATCATCCATGGACCCCTCAAACACTATAAATAGGGGTGGAATTTCATTTGAAATTCACACCATTTTCTTGAGAACTTGCTCTCAATCTCAAATCTGAGGATCCTGGTCATTGGGAATCTCCTTTTGAGTTATCTTCTGCCCTTGGACCTTTTGTAAGTGTCCTTCCTTGCTTAGTTCATTTTATTTGGCTCTTAAAGCCGAAAAGTCGAACGTTTCGATAAACGCTTTGACTATTAGTTAGACCTTGTATGGCCAAGCCATGGTTCGCAACGAACATGGCTACGTGATCGTAATTAGGTAGGTGTTAAACCCTCAAAAGGGCACCTCCTAATTACCACGTTTGCTTAGTTAATTGTCGGGTCAAAGTAATTAAATAAAAAGTCAATGAGTCGGTTTTTAAATAAAATTCACAACTAATGATGTAAAGGCAATAAAATCAGTTTTGTCACTTTAATAACTTGGTAAATATTAATTGAACATGTCTAGGCATGTTCAACCTGACAATTCTAAGTTTAGGCTCGGTTCGGAACCGAAAGTCATAAAAGTTGACTTTTGTGACTGACTTTTAGTTCTGACCCGAATTAGCTTAGTTTGATTATGCCTTAGGGTTCCTTTGTGACCATATTATATGTTAGTATAACCCCATGAAGTTATACTACTTGGTCTTTTAGAATTAGAGTTCATATGCATGTTTCCGTTATATGCTTAAAGTTGACTATTATGCCCTTTTGATATTAAAACGAGCTTTTTGAAAATGTGAAAGGACAAAAACCTTTATTACTGATTTATAAACATGTCCATAAAATTTCACATCAGTTCGTGGTCTAAACATGTCCCAAATTTTGACATCAAACCTTTTACCTACTGATGTAATATAATATTTTTGGATTTTTGGAAATTTTTATTAAATTTTATGATAATCATAACATAGAGTTCTCGCATAGTCTCGGTAATTGACGATAACGCCCTTTTTGCTAATAAAATGAGTTTTATACATCCTTTACATGTCAAACCTTTTTCTACTAATTTTATATGATAAATAAGTTATTTTAAACTGTAAAGGCTGGTCAAAATCTCAGATCACTATTTAACCTCTTTTATAATCTTTAAAATGTCCAAAATACCCCTACGGGGCTTAAATTGATTTTAAATTCGTTTTGGGCATAATGGAAGGTATCTTACTAATATCACAACATATTTAAGGCATATCAACTTGTGAAACATGTTCATGACTCTTTAGGTTACCCGTTTTGCATCTTTCGCGTTCGGTACGGTTTATGTAACTAGTTTGCATAAATTAACCGAAACGGGTCAACCCTTATCATTTTCACTTCAAAATCCAGAATGTTTTTAGTTTACCCATATTATACAAGTCTTCATACTTGTCGGGTCTGAATCACATTCTAATCCGGTCTGCGCTTAATCTTGCATTTTGAACCGTAAACCTTTCCTGAAAACTAACCGGTCTAAGTTTCAACTTAAATAAGACCCGTTAGGAATCTAATAGGTTAATAAAACCTCCGTTCCAGATTGAGAGCCCCAGTAGAGGTACTTGTGCTTGCAGATTAGAATATACGGCTGAGTATAAATTGCATTTTAGCTCAGGTAAATTCTCTTAACTTATTTTCCCTATACGGGCTTGGGATACGGTATTATAATAATACCGCTTGGTCGGGTATTGAATGTTTAATCGGATTGTGATTAAATTATTGAGGTAACCCGTTTTAATCTGTCTTGTTTGAAATTAAAGGCCTTTAGGGGTTAATGACCATGTCCCGGATATCCTTGGCATCATTATTAAGAAAAATGGCCACGTCTTAAGCACGGGGTGTAGGCATACACCTGACAGTTGCATAAGGGAAACGGTATCCCACTCTCTTGTGGGCCTATACTTGTGGTGTGTCTGTTAATCTTAACCTGATTTCTAACATCAGGCCCTAAATGTATAACAAACATGTAAATCTATATACAATATTATTTTTATATAATTGTCCCAAGTTATAAAAGATATTTTCACTTACTTGTTCTTCCATTTTTACCTTTACAACTATCTCTTCTTTATTACGAGTTAATTCTTCCCTTGCGCGGGCTTCTTTTATATAGCGCTTGATAGTTTTAAGGTGTTCTATTATCCTTTCGGCTACGGTTGAGATAGTGGGTGGTTCGTCAAAGTGAGTTGAATAAGTATCATCAAAGCTTGAATTCGGAAGTTCGATCCTTGGTTCCTCATAGTACTCATGTGAGGTAGATGGTCCATACCATTCTTCCTCGTTGTAAGTATATGATGGATAAGGTTCGTAACTTGATTCTTCATAATACTCATATGAAGTGGGTTGTTCACGCCATGGTTCCTCATAGTAAGTATGTGAAGGCTCATAACTTGGCTCCTCAAAGTATGAGTAAGAAGGCTCATACCTTGGTTCATCAAGATATGAGTATGAGGGAGAAGGTTCATACCTTGGTTCTTCGTAGTACGTATATGAAGGAGAAGGTTCATACCTCGGCTCTTCATAGTATGTATATGAAGTGGTTGGCTCGTACCTAGGTTCCTCATAGTATGTGTACGAAGGGGATGGTTCAAAGAGGTCACAATATTGTACCGAATGAGGATTACCACAAATGGTACAATACTCTTCTTTATAATCATCCTCCTCATAGTGGTGGTTGTAATCTCCTGTGTATTGATCCATAAGAATCACTCAGCAGACCACAACAGAGTCTCAGGACCAGAAAACAAAAATAAAAACAGAAACAAAGGCTGAGCACAGCCTCGTGTTCAGTGAGTACGGCCCCGTGTTCCGGTTCTGTATCTGGGAGTTTTAGAAAATGTAACTGGTTATGTGCAGCACGGGGGCGTGTTCAGCGAGCACGACCCCGTGTTCAGACTCTGTATCTGGGAGTTTGTAAAAAAGTATGCAGCACGGCCCCGTGTTCAGTGAACACGGCCCCGTGTTCAGTCTACTGTAATGCAAAAACTAAAAAAATATAAAAATGCGCGCGATTTTTAAAAAGGTTTTGAAAAACCTGATTAGGCCGTCGATTTTAAACTTTCTTAAAATCCTTGTGTCCCCGGCAACGGCGCAAAAAACTTGATGTGCGTTAGGTGTGATAGGTTTTTAATGTATAATTTAAGCCCTTTTACACTTTTTAGCCAAGTTTTAAATTTATAAAACACGATATTTACTAACACTAAACACACATATGGGCAAGTGCACCCATCGTGAGCGTAGTATAGTGTTGGTAAGATACCGAGGTCGTCCAAGGACACAAGAGCTTTTAGTACCGGTTTATCCTCAACGTCTAATCAAATCAAAAGTTAGAAAAAGATTTTTAAACAAGAAAAATGAAACTAACTAAAGTGCTGAAAAATAAAATAAAATAAAAACAGATAGACAAGATGAATCACTTGGATCCGACTCGTGTGTAGTGTAACCTTTGATTATTTCCGCACTTTTGCACTTTTTAAGAGATTATCTTAGTTATTGTAGTAGGCCCCTCTTTTGAAGGTGACGTTACTCTCAACCCAGTAGTTTGAGTCAGCAATGATACAATCCTAAAAGGTCGGATTATTGAAAGATAATTAATTAAGTTATTAATGCATAATGTGGTAGGCCCCTCTTTTGAAGGTGACGTTACCCTCGGCTAAGTAGTCTGAGTCAGCAGGGATACAGTCCTAAGTAGTCGGGTTAAAGTTTTAATAGTAGCTTACATATGAGGGGATCAAAGAGTTTGGACCCCCGCCATCCAATACCGGTGGGTATCGAAGGAGGTCCTACTAAATTTGACCCAGGTCCTTGCAGGATCTATACACTGAACAAGGCAAGACTCTTACCAAACCGTTCCCTTAACCCCCGACCAGGTAGCCAACATACCTCCAAATAGACCGTGGAGATATGAATGGTGAAAATCTTTTATTTTATATAGACAGTAAAATAATGCCAAGACACTACGGACAAACGATAAGGAAGAATCACCTTCAACATAAGAAACTAGTTATTAAAGTCATTAATACATAACCAAATAAAAAGTTCGAAAAGATTGAAAATAAAAAGTATTACACTAGACACTTGTCTTCACCAAGTGATGTAAGAGACTTAGGCAAACATGGCCTTTGATTGTTAAGAACTCTTACGATCAATCTTGGATCCCGAGACGACTCACACACTCTATGATGGATGATGGATGATGGTGGTGGATGATGGTGTTGTGGTGGTGGTGGAGTGTGGGTGAAGTGTGAGAGAGGTGGTTTGCCAAGGGATGCCTTTGAAGTGAACCAAGCACCCCTATTTATAGCCTGCAAAGAAGCCTGGACACAGCCCCGTGTCCATCCTTTTCTCTTCCTTCATTAATTGCAGTTTGTCTGCATTAGTTGACCACGCCCCCGTGTCCGCTGGGCACGACCATGTGTGTAGAAGCGTATATTTACTATCAAGATTTGCTTGGATTCTGCGAATCTTAGCATTGACCACGGATTCGTGTTGAGCTGGGCACGCCCCCTTGTCAGGAATAGAAGCTTCTACAACTTTGTCTTTTCTGTAGACACCTGAACACGCCCCCGTGTCCGCTGAGCACGCCCCGTGTTGAGCTGGGCACAGCCCCATGCTCAGCTTTCTTCTTGTTTTTTTGCTTTGGGAGATGCTGTCGAGGGGTCGGGCATGCCATGTTTCTTCCCTTTCCTTGTATTTATGTTGGTTTTGGCTGTATATTTGTTCCTTTTGTTCATTTAAGCTCATTTAACCCCGAAAATACAAAAGGAAGACAAAAACACACTTTTTCCAACATTAGTACTAAAAAGGTTTAGTTTTATGTCTTATTTGATGTAATTTATATGTTGCATTTTACACACATCAAATACCCCCACACTTGAATCTTTGCTTGTCCTCAAGCAAAACTCTTTATAATGTGGCTTACACTCCCAAATGGAATGGGTAGAAGAGAAGTTTTGGGCTTGCCTTGAGTGTCGGGAATCCAAGATCTTTATTAGGTTTTATTTTTATGCTATTTACAATCCTATTCGTTATGATTTATTTTGAACATTTCATAAGAGAAATTACTTATTTGGGCATAACATGCCTCTTTAAAATTCCATTTATATACAAGTTCACATACCTCACGGGAGATCACTCAAGACTCGGTCGAAGATGTATTTTTGTGAAACACTCGAAACCGACATGGAACTTATTTCTACCATATGCTTGCCAAGCAATCAATCCTCCTCCTTTTTAACTATACACCTTTGTAAGTATCAAGAGGACTTTGGGGAAGGGTTAGGCTTGGGTTAAAGGTAGGTGGTTGGGTTAGTGGTTAGTAGAAAAGGGCGAAAGGCGTAAAAAGCGTCGGTTTTCGTAAAACATTTTGTTTTTGTGACTTTTTATTTTAATGAAGCATTTATTTAAACAAGCCTTCTTTTGATGAGCTTTGTTTGTTTATTCCTAACTTCATTTTTTTATCTTTTCTTTTCTTTTTTTTTCTCTTTTTTTTTTTTTGATAAAAGAAGTCACAAGAAAACCGAGCTTTGTTACTAAAATAAAGGGTTTAAAATGAAAAAGGGTTTTGGTGGGTAAAAGGGTGTTTGTTTTGGGTTAAGAAATAAAAAGGTTTAGGCTCAAAGGGGTTAACTAGGGGGATTTTGGGTAGGCGGTAAAAAAAATAATGGTGTTGAAAGAAAAAGGGTTAGTCCTAATGCCTCCGTCATTTACTTACTCGGGTTTAAGTTGGTAAGGACCGGGAATGTATCGTCGTGGCAAGTTCTAGAGTCGTAAGAACGAAGCGGCTATTCACACAAGAAACGAAAAATGAGCAATTAGTTTAAGGATATGTATTTGTATGCTCAGTAAAGGCTCAAAACTCACTTTTCGGGGGAATGGGTTTTTATGTGATCAAGTATATATAATCAAATTTTAACTAAACTTGTCATGCCGTTTCATAATTTTCTTATGTTGGTTCTTTTTATCATGACGCGATCGGTTGTAAATTTGTAAAAATATAACCTTTTTAGAACTTGTTATTCTCAAATTAAACCAATACAAGTAAAAAAAATGAGCGGTTCCAATAGAGTTTTTGTGTAAGGCTTGTTTTTAGGTCTTGCAAGATTCAAGGTTTTAGCATCCCCCACACTTAAATTACACATTGTCCTCAATGTGTCCCAAAAATAAGTTTTTCGGTTGATTAAAATGTGTAAAAGTGGGTTAAAAACAAGGTTTTATGTTACTGGGTAGCTGAACACGGGGTGGTGTTGGCTGAGCATGGCCCCGTGGTCAGACTGCCAGTATCAAATTTAAATAAAAGGCTGGGCACGAGGGTGTGTTCAGTCCCGTGTCCAGTTACCTGAACTGGGCATTTTCTACAGAACCTCGGGCACGGGGCGTGTTGGGATGAGCACGGCCCCGTTCTGAACTTGCTGTAATGTAGAAAAAATGTCGGGATGCTCTGTTTTTGTGCAAGGGGTGTGAGTTCAAGTTTCCCTTAGTAACCTCCACCATTTCGAGTGTGCTTTATTCCTGAAAATTAAAACTAAACTAGAAAACATAAAAGTTAAACTAATCTAAAACTAAGGATAGTTCCGCGGAATGCCTCCGTGGTGCGCCACATTTATAAGGGTCCTTGGCTAGACCCACCTTAACGGGTGGTTCGGGCTCATCTTCAATTAGGGGGTCGTCATTGCCGAATGGATATTTCATTGATCGCTCAAGGTCGACACTTTTTTTTGAATGCCCCTAATTGAATGGGTAGATTGTTGTGCTTCCGATCTTTCAAAGCTTCGTGGGTCTTTACAAAAGGTCGTCCCAACACTAGTGGAGCGTCATCAATGATGACGAAGTCGATTGGGATTACCATTTGATTTGCTTTGACTAACACATCTTCAACTATCCCCATTGATTTTATTGTTTTCCGATTAGATAGAAAAATGGGTATTTGAAGTTGAGAGAAATCACCAATACTTATTTTTTCGAAAATATAGTTTGGCATTATATTAACACAAAGATCTTTATCAATTGTAATATTACTAATAAAGGAATTTTGAAAGAAACATGGAACCGGTGTAATGTTAATTTCAAATGGATCTTCTTTTAGTAGCGTAGTTTGATCATTTGTTAACTTAATGCTTACCGTTTCGTCAATTTTAGTGCTAGTGTTTAACTCTTTTAAAAACTTTGCATGAGTGGGTACTAAACAATGATTTCCGAAAGAAGGTAACAAGAGATTAATTTCTTTAAAATTAGACTCTTCTTGAATTTTAACATTGCCGGACTCACCTTTTTCATTGTTTAACTCATGTGTCGTTTTTTCACTTACTTGTTCTTCCATTTTTACCTTTTTAACTATCTCTTCTTTATTACGAGTTAATTCTTCCCTTGCGCGGGATTCCTCTTCCCTTGCGCGGGCTTCTTTTATATAGCGCTCGATAGTTTTAAGGTGTTATATTATCCTTTCGGCTACGGGTGAGATAGTGGGTGGTTTGTCAAAGTGAGTTGAAAAAGTATCATCAAAGCTTGAATTCGGAAGTTCGATCCTTGGTTCCTCATAGTACTCATGTGAGGTAGATGGTTCATACCATTGTTCCTCATTGTAAGTATATGATGGATAAGGTTCATAACTTGGTTCTTCATAATACTCATATAAGGTGGGTTGTTCACGCCATGGTTCCTCATAGTAAGTATATGAAGGTGAAGGCTCATAACTTGGCTCCTCAAAGTATGAGTAAGAAGGCTCTTACATTGGTTCATCAAGATATGAGTATGAGGGAGAAGGTTTATACCTTGGTTCTTCGTAGTACGTATATGAAGGAGAAGGTTCATACCTCGGCTCTTCATAGTATGTATATGAAGTGGTTGGCTCATACCTAGGTTCCTCATAGTATGTGTATAAAGGGGATGGTTCAAAGAGGTCACAATATTGTACCGAATGAGGATTACCACAAATGGTACAATACTCTTCTTTATAATCATCCTCCTCATAGTGGTGGTTGTAATCTCCTGAGTATTGATCCATAAGAATCACTCAGCAGACCACAACAGAGTCTCAGGACGAGAAAACAAAAATAAAAACAGAAACAGAGGCTGAGCACGGCCCCGTGTTCAGTGAGCACGGCCCCGTGTTCAGGTTCTGTATCTAGGAGATTTAGAAAATGTAACTGGTTTTGTGCAGCACGGGGGCGTGTTCAGCGAGCACGACCCCGTGTTCAGACTCTGTATCTGGGATTTTGTAAAAAAGTATGCAGCACGGCCCCGTGTTCAGTGAGCACGGCCCCGTGTTCAGTCTACTGTAATGCAAAAACTAAAAAAATGTAAAAATGCGTGCGATTTTTAAAAAGGTTTTGAAAAACTGATTAGGCCGTCGATTTTAAACTTTCTTAAAATCCTTGTGTCCCCGGCAACGGCGCCAAAAACTTGATGTGCGTTAGGTGTGATACGTTTTTAATGTATAATTTAAGCCCTTTTATATTTTTTAGCCAAGTTTTAAATTTATAAAACACGATATTTACTAACACTAAACGCACATATGGGCAAGTGCACCCATCGTGAGCATAGTATAGTGTTGGTAAGATACCGAGGTCGTCCAAGGACACATGAGCTTTTAGTACCGGTTTATCCTCAACGTCTAATCAAATCAAAAGTTAGGAAAAGGTTTTTAAACAAGAAAAATGAATCTAACTAAAGTGCTGAAAAATAAAATAAAATAAAAACAGATAGATAAGATGAATCACTTGGATCCAACTCGTGTGTAGTGTAACCTTTGATTATTTATGCACTTTTGCACTTTTTAAGAGATTATCTTAGTTATTGTAGTAGGCCCCTCTTTTGAAGGTGACCTTACCCTCAACCCAGTAGTTTGAGTCAGCAAGGATACAATCCTAAAGGGTCGGATTATTGAAAGATAATTAATTAAGTTATTATTAATGCATAATGTGGTAGGCCCCTCTTTTGAAGGTGACGTTACCCTCGGCTAAGTAGTCTGAGTCAGCAGGGATACAGTCCTAAGTAGCCGGGTTAAAGTTTTAATAGTAGCTTACATATGAGGGGATCAAAGAGTTTGGACCCCCGCCATCCAATACCGGTGGGTATCGAAGGAGGTCCTACTAAATTTGACCCAGGTCCTTGCAGGATCTATACACTGAACAAGGCAAGACTCTTACCAAACCGTTCCTTTAACCCCCGACCAGGTAGCCAACATACCTCCATATAGACCGTGGAGATATGAATGGTGAAAATATTTTATTTTATATAGACAGTAAAATAATGCCAAGACACTACGGACAAATGATAAGGAAGAATCACCTTCAACATAAGAGACTAGTTATTAAAGTCATTAATACATAACCAAATAAAAAGTGCGAAAAGATTGAAAATAAAAAGTATTACACTAGACACTTGTCTTCACCAAGTGATGTAAGAGACTTAGGCAAACATGGCCTTTGATTTTCAAGAACTCTTACGATCAATCTTGGATCCCGAGACGACTCACACACTCTATGATGGATGATGGATGATGGTGGTGGATGATGGTGATGTGGTGGTGGTGGAGTGTGGGTGAAGTGTGAGAGAGGTGGTGTGCCAAGGGATGCCTTTGAAGTGAACCAAGCATCCCCTATTTATAGCCTGCACAGAAGCCTGGACATGGCCCCGTGTCCGCTGGACACGGCCCCGTGTCTATCCTTTTCTCTTCCTTCATTAATTGCAGTTTGTCTGCATTAGTTGACCACGCCCCCGTGTCCGCTGGCCACGACCCCGTGTGCAGAAGCATATCTGTACTATCAAGATTTTTTTGGATTCTTCGAATCTTAGCATTGACCACGGCCTCGTGTTGAGCTGGGCACGCCCCTGTGTCGGGAATAGAAGCTTCTACAACTTTGTCTTTTCTGCAGACACCTGAACACGCCCCCGTGTCCGCTGGGCACGCCCTGTGTTGAGCCTGGCACAGCCCCATGCTCGGCTGGGCACAGCCCCATGCTCAGCTTTCTTCTTGTTTTTTTGCTTTGGGAGATGCTGTCGAGGGGTCGGGCATGCCAAGTTTCTTCCCTTTCCTTGTATTTATGTTGGTTTTGGCTGTATATTTGTTCCTTTTTTTGTTCATTTAAGCTCATTTAACCCTGAAAATACAAAAGGAAGACAAAAGCACACTTTTTTCCAACATTAGTACTAAAAAGGGGTTAGTTTTATGCCTCATTTGATGTAATTTATATGTTGCATTTTATACACATCATATAACGAACATGTAAATCTGTATACAAGATTATTTTTATATAATTGTCCCAAGTTATAAAAGATATTTTGTGCCTTGTGCATTCAAATCAATTTTCTTAAACATTTTCAAAAGAGTCAGTTAATTGTATTTACCAGTGTAAACTGACGTATTTTCCAAAAAGATTAAGTGACAGGTACTGTACGTAATTGGCTGGGAGCTCAGGGCATTAATAAAGAATCTTGCAAGTTCTAGATGCCTAAAGTTTGTTGAACAATGTTTATCTTTCTGTTTTAAGATCCGCCTGTGGGTCCACCTTACAATCTGTTTGTAACATTGATGTTACTTTTGAATCAGTTTGTAATATATTCACTTTTGACTTCCGCTGTGCATTGAACCGTGATTATTTGACTATGATGATATCAACCACGTCACGATACTCCCCACCAGGCCCACTGGTAATACGTGGAAATATCGGGGTGTGACAGTGAATCTTCAAAATCACAAAAGACTTCAAAGGTTTATCTTAAAACGAAGACTTTCCAAAGTCAAACATGGGTGGAGAAAACTAAACATTCTTTTGAGGAAAAGAAAATGGAAGAGGTTTTAAAATCTGAATCGAAAATCTTTGCAACAAATGATGAGAAAATTGAATTTGAGTTAGATAAGTTGACTGAAGAATTCCCACCTATCAAGGAAGGAGCTCCAAAATCAAAACCTGAACCTGATGTTCCAAATGTTGTTTTTCACATTCCAAAAGTTAACAAAGTAGCTCATGATATTGTCTTTGGTAGTATACCAAATGTTGAAAAATCTTGGGTATCATTGTTTAAGTAAATGTCTTTTGATGTGTGTAGGGGCTTCCGAGGTCTATCATTTCTAAATGGATAATGGATAGCGGCGCCTCACGGCACATGATAGGGATGTTAGCACTGCTATACTACGTCAAGTAAATCAATGGAGGCTATGTAGGGTTTGTTGGAGCTCAAGGTGCTCAAGAAAACAGATGATCATCAAGTTGGAAAGGGAGCAGCCTGGCATGAGGAGAGGAGGCTGCAGGTCCCTGTGTCTGAAACTAGGGAGTTTATTCATTTCTGTACATAAATAAACCATATTTCAAAACCCTAAAAATTGAAAATTTTGAAAATTTACAAAAATATGTTGAGTGAATACGCCGAAACCCTCACGGCTGAACAAACATGATTAATTTCACAAGATTGAAAAACGGTTTTCAAACTGTAAAATATCAATGTGTTGTAAATCATGGGGGTAATTTTTGCTTCATATGTTATATTTTCTGCAATTCAGTGCACAAAAAGCAGAAAATGGATGGCCAGACAAAGCTATCAGTATCAGGTTGTCAAATTTTCTTTAAATATTTTGAATTTTAGGGGGAGTAAGAAATTGTTAAATCCAAAAATATGATAAAATCAAAATGAGTTTTTGTGTAAAAAGAGGAAATTATAGTACATCAGTTATACAATCACAGTACGCTAAAGATATGGAAAGTTAAAATGTGATAAACGGTCTCACAGATGATATGTCAGTAGATTTTACACGCTTAGTAGATAGATTTCGAGATATAAACCTAAATATCAAATACTTACTTAACTCGTGGGGAACATCTCTCGGATATATGGGTAACCCCCGAAATCTTGTTTGAGAGATTGCCTATTTTTGACATACTAGGTCTTTGTACGTGATGATATCTGGGGTATTATACCAGGACTTCTGATTTTGCGGGAGCAATAGCCTAGTCCTCGTATAATACTCTGCACAACTTTAATCATAAAGCCCACCCTCAGCATAAAAAATGATGAAACATTGAAAAATGCTAATCATGTGCTGTTGAAGAAAAGATCCCCAAATGGGACACACCTAAAGTCGAGCCATCATCTCTTTGTCTGAACGAAAGTTCTAACGTGAAATCTCACGGCCTCGCATTACCCATTTACATATATCATTAGTGTACATTCACCTGTAAGACTGAATATAGGAATCTTGATACGGGAGTATATTCTGAGGTGGGACACGCGAATAAGTTAAGTGCTTAAAACACTAATTCTCGTATCTCGAAACGATTGAACTTTGTGTGAAAATGGATCAGTATACTGACAATCTAAGTGAATCGTTTAGAACATAAAGTGTTTACAGCTCAACGGTGCTAGTGATTTGTCATAAACTGATATGATCCTCTGACGCAAACTCAAACAAAAATATTTTCTGTAAATATGTTTGTAAATATTTCTTTACTGCTTTTATGTTTCAGAAAAATACAAAAAGATTTTGATTTCTACTTTATTTTCGACAACCTATGACAGAAAGCTGAGTTTCAAAATCTGAGTATGTTGATCGTGTTTCTGAAAATAAACAAGTTTATTAATTTGAAACTTGAAGTTTTTATTCAAAAATCAAAAACAGTTTGTGAAGTCTCCAAGGTCATTAAGTTGGACTTGGATGATTGACTGTGAGGGATTTGGATGCTCAAATTGGTAAAATCTGATTGTAAAGAGGTTGGTTTAGTTGTTGGATTCTTAATATCGTCAAATCTTTATAGTATTTTGATAGGGGGAGAGAATCAAGTAATCCTGGACAACTAAAAATGCTTTCACTGTAAAAATATTTTAGCATATGTTAAAAGAGCCAGGTCATCAATCCTGGACATTCAAAATGATTTTTCTCATAAATGTTTGAGATTTGCAAATGAAAGTTCCAGATTATGATCCCGATAGCTGAGTCTAAGGGGGAGTCTGAAGACGAGCTCGACGCAAGGGGGGAACATGTAACCGGTAAGCCAGGTGTCGATCCCAAAAGCACGAAAGCTTAACGAAAGGGGGAGCCTGAAGAAAGATTCTCTGAAAGCAAAGAAGAGGAAAGAAGAGCGTGAAGAAAAAGACAGAATCACTCAAGCTACATGGAGGCAAAAGCAAGTTGAAGATGAGCAGAGAGCTGCTAAGGAAAAGGAAAAGCTCAGAAAGATATTATTGAAAAAGCCGAAGCAAAGGGAAGAATTTTTCAAGTCTTTGTGAAGAATGTTTTGAAGACCGACTGACTGAAGACTGCGGCAATATCCAAGGGGGAGTTTGTTGATGCATAATTTTTATCGCCTGCGTCATCAGTCTGTGTCGTGTCATTAATATGTAATAGTTTGAAAATGTTAAGTTTATGAGTATTGGCCAGAAAGCACGAAATGGCAAGTTCATGGGGTCTGGCCAGAAAGCATGAAATGGCCAGAAAGCATGAAATGTTTCGTGAGGTCTGGCAAGCCTATAAATAGGCTGGTGGTGTTCTTCATTTGTAACATTCTGGAGAATTCTGAAACGAAGTGCTGTCGGATTCTCTCTGTTCGAAAACGTATTATATCAATGAAGAACATGTTTAAAGTGATTTTCTACTCTTCTACTCCTATTCTAACACTGATTGACGGTTTCTAGTCTGATTCCGCCTTTCTAGAAACCAGATTTGACTCAGATTGACTCATATTGGACAAATCCTCGATCCTACAGCAAAATCAGAAGTCCTGGTATAATACCCCATATATCATCACGAACAAAGACCTAGTATGTCAGAAATAGACAATCTTTCAAACAAGATTTCGGGGGTTACCCATATATCCGAGAGATGTTCCCCACGATATAAGTAAGTATTTATATTTAGGTTTATATCTCGAAATCAATCTACTGAATGTGTAAAAACCTACTGGCATATCATCAGTGAGACCGTTTATCACATATTTAACTTTCCAAATCTTTAGCATGCTGTGATTGTCTACTGATGTACTATCATTTCCTCTTTTTCACAACAAAACTCATTTTTGATTTTTCAAAGGATTTTTTCTGGTTTTATCATGTTTTTGGATTTTTCAAATTTTTAAAATTTCTAAATTTTTTACTCCCCCTAAAATCAAAAATATGTTTTAATTTTTTATTTTCAAGGAAAATTTGAAAATAAACGCAATAAATTGTTCAAATAAACTGATGTGAATTGCTTCAATTCTCCATCCACTTGGCTTAAACAATCAGAACTCCCCCTGACAACAAACTATTTTCCCATTTTGATTTCAAAACACTTAAGTTTGTTTTAATCAAATGGTTTTTCCGGAAAATTAGTTTTGTTGAGTTCACATATCATGGGGTTTCATCACATTGTTCTTTGAACCACTTGTATGAAAGTTAAATCAAGTTCAATTTAATGACCTTGATTAACCACTTGTAAAAACAATCAATTTTCCTTTTCTTTTATCCACTTGTAAAAATCTAACACTTGTAGGTTTTTCACAAAAATATTTTTCAAGAATAATAACAGTTGAAGGTTCTTATCAACAATACTACTTGTAAGTCGAAATATCACACTTGTGAATTTCTCAAGAAAGATGCCGATTCCTACTCCCCAATTACCAACCTGGGAATTCCGGCAAGTCAGGATTTTCAGTTAAAGAGATTCACCCAAGCCTGATGGTCCTTGGGTGATTCCGAGTCATCAACACTCGGTTTCTTTCCTTTCTTATTCTTTTCATAAAATTCCTTTACCCCTTTGACCTTCCCGTCAACCATTTTTCCAAAAATATTTAGAACTTTAGAGTTAAAGGCTTTTTCAACGTCAAATTCTTTCTTTTCATAAAAGAATTGATTTTAAATCTCAACGTTGCCAATTGTTTGTTTTAAATTTCCGTTTGACAATGGTGGAAAATGTCACACCCCGACCACATAAAACAACAAATCATGGCGGAAACAGAGGGGAGTGTTGTAACAGAATCATTGTTTCATAACACATGGAAATTGAAATTTTGTTTTATTGATTAACAGAAGTTACAATGTCATAACAATAAAGAAGTATAACGCAATTAACTAGTCTTGCATCTTTTAATGTCACTAAGGCCCGAGTCTGCCTAAGTGTATCCTTATCAATCCTATGCATCATTTCCTGAAACACATGTGAAAATAGGTACGTCAGCATAAAAACTCATGTGAGATACATAGGTTTTATTTATTTAGGATTCATGACTTATAAGTTTAGAGAAAAATGTTTAACAAAAGTTAGTCATGATCCTTGTAAAATGTTTTCTTTTATAAATCATAAAAAGTGATAAGAAATCAGATGATATAAAAGAAAGATGCACAGATAAACAAATGACCAAGTAAAATGAGTTTGTATAAAATATGTTGTTTGTAAAACAATGTTTCATGAAGATGTGATACAAGTGTAAAATGTATTATGTCTAACTTGAAATAGTTTAAGTAACGCTACGATATGTAATACCATAAAAGCACTTATATATAGGAAGTACCAGCGGCGTATCCACCATGCTTTTATCATATTACACACGCCTCGTTACTTAAATCACTTACCAAAACAAACCACCAATGTAAAAATATTCATGTATAACCAAATGTAATGTATAGTGAATAAAAGCATTTATTGATTAAAAGCATTTACTCAACCATGTATGAATGAAATGTACAAAACAATGTATTTGATTAATTATAATCAAAATGTAATGTATAGTGAATAAAAGCATTTATTGATTAATGCATGCTTTACTGATACAAACATCTATGCGGTATTGTTAAACGTCTACATCCAAGCCTTGAGACTGTGGCGATAAACCCTTAAACGAAGTTAAAGGTTTATCTAAATTATGTGTATCGAATTCGGTCATTCCATCCATCCAAACAAACCTAGGATTTCAGGAACGGGAGTTGTCAATTCCTATGGTACCACTACCTACTAACGAACGACATAGCTAATGTTAATGAATGTATTAGTTTCGTTAAACAAACCAAATGTTATACCAAATGTAAGCATGTTTTATGAAAATAATGTACCTAGTATGCTAAGTGAACATACCAAGTAGAAATGTAAAAAAAATGTGTTCATATGCTACTGGAACATATGCAACAGTAATGTGATGTAAAACAATGTGTCCATATGCTACGAGAACATATGCAACCGAAATGTAATGTAAAACGATGTACTAAGTATGCACTAAATGGACGTACATAGCAAAAAAACATAATGAAATCATGTACTATAAGTGTACTAATGAACATAACAAGTATGATATAAAAACATGGATTTAAGGTAGTACCTTTAAATAGACCACCAAGGAGTCTTTTCAGCTTATATCATCACATGTCATTCTTAACCAGATTTTGAATCAATCTTTTTTACTAGACCACTCACAGGGTCTCTTTGAATCATGGAATGGTACTATAAAATCCATGGGTCTTAACTTTCACGTAGAAGCCCAATAAGGATTTAAGGTAGTACCTTTTGAATATCCTACTATGAATCCCTCTTATGAAGATATGAAAGATTCTACGAGGATTTGGATAACGAATATCCAGATACAAAAACACAAAATGCATAAAAGAAAACAAATAACACATAATCACAAGATTGTTTATCTTGATCTTTAATCTGTTATCATTTTGTTAATTTGTTTTGTTAACTGTGCACATGTATTCAAAGCACACCAGGAATCAAATCCGTGGATTTCATTTGGTACTTTAAACATCTTCAAGAATCTAACTATGAAGATAGGAAGATCTTAAAAAGAAAATTCGATTTCGATTACAAGGAATCGTAACATTCGAATTAAGATACACAAGGAATCCAATTAAGGACTCCGATTTGAGCGGTAATCATCCACAAGGATCTAATTGTGAAGGTAAGAAGATCCCATATGGATTTTTAGAAGTTGAAGATGTTTTGAAACCTTGCACTGGACGTGCTTAAGTCAAAACATAAGGTAAAATGCTCATGAAGTTGAGGTGCTAGATATGCCGAGGCGACATATGAAGCAGAATTTGAAGGTCAAGCTAATGCATGAGAAAATTTTTTGAAAATTATGCATGGAGTTATTTTAGAAATGTGTTTAATGCTTTTGAAACCTTACATAATACTTTTAAAATTATAAAGTAGGTGTATTAGATAAGTATATTTATAAAATTCTTTAAAATCATGCGAGATGAATTTTGAAATTATGTATAAGGTTTTTGAAAACATGAATGATGCTTTTGAAATCATGCACTTGATATATTAAGTAAATATACTATGTTAAAAATGTTTTCAAATTATATGGGGTATTTTGAAATCATGAAGGTTGTTTTGAAAAACTTATGCTATGCATGAAGATCAGAATGTATTGGGTATGAGATTGAAAATACCCTCAGTTGTCTAACCAAGGATTTAAAGGCACAGATGCGTAAAAAGCGTGATTACTCATAATGTCGCTTTATTTCCTGTACTTCGTCTCCTAGAATAAAACGAGCACTTAAAATTTTTGAGGAAATCATGAGTGATCACATGAAAGGGAGAATCACAAGAGTAGTTTGTAAGAACACAGTTCCTTGTTGTAGGTATCATAGGGGAATGCCATACACACATGTAACTACATTTATACATCAGAATTGTGAACAACAATTTATTTATAAACAAGACAGATTGTTTCAGGGTTCAACAAAAGATACAAAAGCATAAGATTCAAACTATTCAAAGCAGCAGCATCTTGTAATCAGCCAAATGCTTATCCGTGGGTCAGTTTTGCATTAGCAAGCTTTGGGCACTTATTCACGAAATGACTCATCTCACCACAGTTGTAGCGCGATCCAGGTGGAAAGCGAGCTTGAGCAGGGTTGGCTCGGAGCTGAGTAGCAGCAAGATTCGCAACAGCTTTGTTTTGGATAGCAAAGCGGCATATGTCAACCAAATGTCCCCATCGTCCACAATGGGTACATTTGAAACATGGTGTTTGATCTGGATGATGACAGTTGCATTGATTGCATAAGGGAGCAGTTCCCTTGTACCGCTTCTTAGCTGGCGGTGCTGCCACTTGGCTAGGTCCTGCCTGTTTTGGTGCATCTACTGCGGGTTTCTTTGGAACTTTACATTTCTTCGATTTTGGTGAAGGCTTGGCTTCTGTTTTCTTTGGGGACTCTTGAGTGGCTTCCTCCTAGAGATGATACATGGCTATAGCTAATTCAACAGTCTTCAGGACTACTTCACCTATTCGTTGGGAAAATCTGGCAGTCTGCTAGGATATCTGGGCGTCATTGCGATGAAGAGACATTCTAGAAGAAAATGAAAGACATAGGAAGAAACAAGTGAAATGCTATCGAATAATCAAAACAGAATGATAACACATAGAAATTGTGATCATTTGTTTGTTACCTACGGCAAACAAATGAGACGATGACGAATCAAAGTAATCGAGTCATATTAATGTATCGCGAAGACATGCTTTAGCCTATAAGTGGACACTCACCCCAAGAGTTCCCAGGTAAGAGTGACTGGTCCGATTATGTGGATTTGTACGAACACTCTAGCCTTAGACAGAAAACTCAGAGTACAGGCATCCACTCTTCCAGATTGCACGTGTTCACACTATAAGACCCAAACTTTAACGAGATTTTGAAAATTCGGATGGCACTAAGCCAAAACAAATCATCCGAAAGGGTGGGTGATTATTTTCAAAATTGTTTTGAAAACTTAGAGGGTTCAAAACCTAGTAATCAATCATCCTAGAACAAATGATTGGTTTTCAAAGCGGATTTGAAATTTGTTTTCTTATTGTGGTTGTCACCTAAGGATAGGTGACGGTATTGTTTTAAGATCTAAACATAAGAATCTTGTGTTAGGGTCCTAGGAAGGTTATAGTCTAGGTCAAAGCATTACTAATAACGTAATTCCCTATAACCATGAGCTCTGATACCAACTTTTCTGTCACACCCCGACCACGTAAAACAACAAATCATGGCGGAAACGTCGGGGAGTGTTGTAACAGAATCATTGTTTCATAACACATGGAAATTGAAATTTTGTTTTATTGATTAACAGAAGTTACATTGTCTTAACAACAAAGAAGTATAACATAATTAACTAGTCTTGCATCTTTTAATGTCACTAAGGTCCGAGTTTGCCTAAGTGTATCCTGATCAATCCTATTCATCATTTCCTGAAACACATGTGAAAATAGGTACGTCAGCATAAAAATGCATGTGAGATACATAGGTTTTATTTATTTAGGATTCATGACTTATAAGTTTAGAGAAAAATGTTTAACAAAATTTAGTCATGATCCTTGTAAAATGTTTTCTTTTATAAATCATAAAAAGTGATAAGAAATCAGATGATATAAAGAAAGATGCACAGATAAACAAATGACCAAGTAAAATGAGTTTGTATAAAATATGTTGTTTATAAAACAATGTTTCATGAAGATGTGATACAAGTGTAAAATGTATTATGTCTAACTTGAAATGGTTTAAGTAACTCTACGATATGTAATACCATAAAAACACATATATATAGGAAGTACCAGCGGCGTATCCACCATGCTTTTATCATATTACACCCGCCTCGTTACTTAAATCACTTACCAAAACACACCGCCAATGTAAAAATGTTCATGTATAACCAAATGTAATGTATAGTGAATAAAAGCATTTATTGATTAAAAGCATTTACTCAACCCTATATGAATGAAATGTACAAAACAATGTATTTGATAAATTATAATAAAAAGTTATGCTTTGTAAAATAATGCATGCTTTACTGACACAAGTATGATATAAAAACATGGAAATCACGAAAGTAACAAGTAGGCACATGTGTTTCACCCCAAAATGTTTGAAAAACAGTAAAAGAGGGTACTATGTACTCACTTGAGGGTGCTTAGGAGTCTTGAATAACAACCAAGCAAAGCTTAGAGGGATCACGGAATCAAACGACACATAATATAGGTATCTAAGTAAATAAACGGACCTAAATCGGAAGATCGGATAGAATGAGGTTTCATAAACCAAATGAGTATAGGAACTTATGTAATATGGTTTAACAAAGCCTACATTCTAAAATGAAACCTATCCTAAGTGCTTACTACACATTACGACTCGTTAAGATAGCTTACGCTACTTTAACGCGTCGTTCGCGTATAACGCGTTTGGAACGCCTAACTAGTCCTATGACAAGTATTATATGCCTTAACATGTCTAATAATGTTACCTAATCAGTTTAGATGTGAAAATTTAGGTTACATATGCTTAAAATGAATTTATGCGTAAAAAGGGCATTTTGGTCATTTTCCTAAGGCATATAAACTACCTATCATACAACTAACTAAACGAAGTGACCATAAGGTATAACCTCGGAAGGTTATTCCCTATACAAATATGGTCACCTAATGTGTTTGGTCGGATCCTAATGATCGACCAAACGGGTCGGGTTCGAAAGTCTAAGCGGTTGTTTAGACCGCTTACCTTACGACCCTATATAAGCACTAAACCTAAAGTGACGAGCTAAACATGTTAGAACATGTTTAACAAGGTTTGAAAATAGGTTTGGTATCAAAACAAAGGGTCTTGATACCTAAAAGTAGTTTGGTTACAAAATACGCAAGAATACGCATTTTGGCCGAAACTACGACTCGTCACTACGCCTAGATAACGTGGTAATCAGTAGGTATAGTCACAAGTGACTAAAACCATCGTGATTACGCTCACGTTATGAAGTTTAAATGAAATTCATGTTGACCATAAACTGGTCAATGCAGAAAGTCAAACAAAGTTTGACTTTCACGCTTAAAATGCGAAAAAGAACGAAAGAATACTTACAAAAGGTCCAAGAATGGAAGTTTGATCCGATTATTCTCAGGTATGAAGTGTAATCACTTCAACTTAGAGAGCAATCAGATCAAGTATGGGTTTTGAAGGCAAATGGGTTGGGTATTTATAGATTTCATAGAACCGTTAGGATCGTTTCCTGAAACCCGAGCTTCGATCTAAGCCGTACACATGCACCCCCTGATTTCTAAAACCATGGGCACTCCTAAACATGCCCATAGGAAGCTTAAAACCATGTGCAATTGAGGGAAACAACTGGAACAAGCTGGAAAACACTTTCTACTGATATGGGGGGTCCTTACGGACTGTATGGGTTTGTGCTTACGGTCCGTAAGCCTTGTGCAGGTCAGCAAGTTTCACAAGTTGACAGATTAGGCCCCTGTGACCGCAAACTTGATTTTTGATGCATTTTGACATGTTTAAGGCCCGTTAACCTCATTTCAAGGCTCTATAATGAAGTTAAAGTATAGGGAACATGAAACATGCTCAGAAACTTCTCGGATGTCGGTTCGTTTGTTCGTACAGTTGCGTTGTTCGGTTAATTACGACGAAATACGAACGGACGCGAAAAACGATCCAAATTACGTGACGAATGGATTTTTATAAATCCAATCACTAAAACATAATATTTTAATGATTAAATAAATTTTTGGATTTCCGGATGTATTCAGAACGTAAAATATGCGCGAAAATGCAAACTTATGCACTTTTTGACTCTTTTAGTCCCTGAATGACCAAAAGTTTATTTTAGCACACCGAACACCTCAAAGCATATTTCTAAGCTATGTAAAGGATATTTAGGATGTGTTTAACTTATGATCAAGTTCCAGAATGTTCGTTACAGTACGAATCGGCATACATTCACAGTTTGTCGAATTTAGTCCCTCTAAGCGAATAAACTTGATTTCGGCACACCAAACCTTCCAAAACTTATTTCTAAGTTATGTAAAGGTTATTTAAGGTATGTTAAGCCTATGTTACTGTTCCAGAGTGTTTGATGCATTAAACTGGTTATATTTACGCATCAGTGCGCGTATAACCTTCCAGATAGCGATTTAGAGCCCGAAATCCAACAAGAATTGATATGTGCAAATGATACACATATTTATACAAATCCCAAGTATGAAATACAATATTTCATTGGTTTGGTATTTGTTTGATGGTTGAAGGACACAGGTCTCACAGAAAATTTGCATCATCCATTGTTGGAACAGAATTATCACTTTTTAGCTCAACTTGTGGCTCCTCTGACTTTGACGAGTCAGATTCATCGCCAGAAAGTGACTCTGATTTCTTAACAACCCACTTGTGATTGTTAAGATTCACATTTCTTTTGTAAAAATGTTTTGAACTCTCACCAACCTCAAATTTTAAATTTTTGAACATTTTAAATTATTCGGTTGGTGGTTCATTATTAACCGACTTTTCTTTCAAGTTTTCAGAGACTCCCTGTTTTGTTTGGGTTGCCTTTGGACAGTTCCATGCAATGTGCCCAACTTTTTTACATTGATAACAGGTTCTTGTCTCCTTCTTCTGAGCAACGTCGTTCTTTATTCCCTCTTGCTTCTTAGCAAGAAATTCTTTGTTCGTCTGCTTTCTGAACAAATTCTCTTTTTCTTCTTCAGAAGATGTTCCTGAAACAAAAACAGTTTTTGGTTTATAAATTTTCTCATTTTTATAATTTTCAGGTGGAATAAAACCTAATCCCTTCTTTTTGAATTACTGTTATGGTTTGGTTTCTTTTGATAACCAGAACCAGAATTGTACCCCTTTTTCTTGTTTATTCTTTGTTAAACTCTTGAAGTGTATTTTTTAGGTTTTTCAGTAAGATTTATATCTTTTATTTCAGAAATATTAATTTCTGTTAATTTCAAAACCTTGTTAATCATTTCAGTTTTAACACCTCTTATTGGAAATTCTTTATCAGAATATAATTTGTCAGAATCATTCAAAGTATATGCTACTTTGAATGTTTCATCATTCAAATTATTTTGTGATATCAGAAAATCATTATTGTAAACCCTTTTGACTTGTGAACTCGAGCTTTTGTCTGATGAACTCGAATTTTCAGATTTAGACTCTGACTTTGACTCTTCATCTTTATCCAACAACTGATCGACCACTTTTGTCACACCCCAAAATCCACCATGCGGAGTACCACCGCTTGGAGGCGTGACGTGACCAGGATCGAGCCACCAATCATATTGAACAACACAATTGTTATGGGTGGAATTTCGAGCTTATATCCTGAAGGCATATCCTGATATTATATGCTTGATGCTGCAGCCAGGATACGGAACCAGGATATTGGTAACATCCTCTGGGGTATCCTGGTTGCAGCTAACGATTTTCTTTGGTTGTTGTCACACCCTGGCTTTGCGGAAGCGTGGTTAATTTGGTGTGACTTCTTAATACCATAGCTTAACCATAACAAAGCTATATGAAATAAAACCATGCAAGATCATCCATTTAATTAAGTTTTAAAAACCAAATACAACAACATTGTCTCAACGGAAACACATCCTAACGACATTGTTCAGCAAACACAAACATCAACATGACATAAACACAGTTTAAGGACTGTGACTTGTCCAGGAAAGAGTCACATTCCCCAAACCCGGATGACCTCGTAACTAGTGCAGCGGGAAAACGTGTCATACCGCGCCAGATCCTTTAATTCCCTGAAATACATGTAAGTTGGAAAATCAACAATAATGTTGAGCGAGTTCATGTGTAAGTGAGTAAATAAGCCTTTGTATATATAAAAATCCTGGTATGTAGCAAATAAGGAAAAAGAGATCACCAATGGTTTGCAAGGCCATTGATATGTGTGAAGTGCAAGTAGGAAGACTCAAACCTAGCGGATTTTGCGTTGGGCACAAAGTCACCCCGAGGTCCATACTGTTGGACCTGGAGCTGGGCTCGCTACACCCAGATAGATCTACCGCTTACGTCCCTCGGTCCTACAATAAGGATTAATGGCCTCCAGTTCCCGCCTACCCACTCACATGATCTAAGTAGTAACCCTCCTTACGCTAACCATACCATGTAAAAAGTACTCGTAATCATAGTAACATGTATTTCACCCCCGCAGTTAAAAAATGAAAACAGTTAAGAGAAAAGGGGGACATGAACTCACAGTGGTGCGTCTCTACCAAGTATGTCTCCTGATCAAGCAGTTGTGTGACGACCTACACGTACTAATTCTATTAGACGGACGGCCGTGTCTTAGCTTTATGGTTTAAGTTCTTGGGAAATAGTTAGACAACTATTTCGTGTTTATATTTAGTAAATACTTGGTAATCATTTTCCTTCCCAAGGATGGGGGATTTAATACATGTGTGTTCGAAATATATTATTAAGTCTCACTTAAAATATATTTTATTTCTAACTCCAAAATATAAATATTCTTCTCAAAAATATTATATTTTCTATTACATAAATTTTCCCAAAATAATACCTTGACAAAAATACGCGTTAAGTCATATTTTCTTAAAATGTGTAAGTTACGTTTTAATGATCGAGTGTTAATAATAATTACCGGTGTAACTTATATATTTATCGTAGAGACGTTCGTATTATTTTGGATCCATTAACATTCGATAGTATTATTTTTACCCTAAAAATAATACTAGTATTTTCACAAAATAATCATAAACACATATCAAGTGACTTTATGAAAAATATATACTAAATATATATTTACCAAGTTTTATTTTGTGAAATCCCACCTCCGATGTTTTGTAAATAAAGTCGTGGCGAAATCTATAATTTGAAAACAAGTCGAAAAGTATTTCTAACACTTATAGTGAAAATATTTCTAAGTGTTAGGTTTTTAGAAAAATTTCGCCAGAGTTTCCCCTGTAACTGGAGGTGGCCACGCTTTTAAGCGTATCATTTTCTTTCATAAATCAAACCAACATTCTTTTCATTCAATCAAAACAATGTCCAAAACAACAAACTAGTAAATAAATATGTATAGCGCATAAATTACATGAACTTGCGTTTTATCCAAGAATATAAAGTAAATTCCATTACTTTTAGTGGATCTTTATATAAATCAATCCGGTTTCGTAAAAACCCCGTTTTTAAAGAAATTCCATCTTTACAACTTCTTATCAATTTTTATAAAGATAGTTATTTTGTCGAAACTTAGTGCTACACAAGTGTTTACACACTTGTGTGTTCTAAAAATCATTCTTGCTCATGTAAAATCCATTTTTAGAAAAAATATGGTTTCTTCGACACTCGGTCCTTTGAAAATACCGCTTGTAGATCCGTAGATCTACTAGTTTTAAACACTATTTCGTAAGTAAAATCATTTTTACACAAGTTCAAGTTTGATGTGTGGTAGAGTTTCATCACTTAACCCTTGTTACACTTAAACAAGCTTTATGTCATAATCCATGATCATGACCAATCCGGGTTAAACGATGATCCGAGCTACCACAACATAGATCGGGCCTAAATAACCACACAAATCAAATACCACAAGATTTACACAACATTCAAGCTTTTGACCACCATTACTAGCATTTTTTAGTAGACTTTTATGTATCAACTTGTATGTTTACGAGTTTTAGCCGTTACATAACATTTTAACCACTTCAAAATAGTTCGAGAGTGTGATTCAAGCAACTTACTACTAGCTCGAGGCTAGGGAAGAATCTAGACGCAAAATGAGTGGATAAAAGCAATAGAGTGAGGTCCTTCGCCTTCCGATTGCACCAAGCTTCCTTGTAGGTGATCCTTAACACTTGTGTGATCTTGGAATAGCTTGAACAAAAATCGAAAAATTGATGGGTTGTGTAGGGGTGTTCGGCCGTAGCTTCTTGAGAGAGAGAGAGAGAGTTGTGTTGTGATGTGTTGAGATGGAAATGATTAGTGTGCTAAGTGTTGATCTTATAGACATTTCATATGATATTTAACCAATGGTTTATGTGTCTATTAGATATTAGACACTAATGAATTAAATAATCACAAAAGTACAAGGGGGGTTCCCCCTTGGGGACCGAATTCGTTGGATGGGGGGGGGGGGGGTACTAGTTCGATTTCAACTAAACCTTAAGTATTAGTTAGTTAAGTGTGGAGGTTAACTTGGTTACTAGTGTGTAGTAAGTTGTAACGAGTGTTAGGGTATTCAGGGACCCTAACTGGCTCAGAAAAAGAAAAACAGTGTTGATGACAATATTTTTATGTTCCGGGTAAAGTCCGGTTGTTCGGTTGGATAGAGATCCGTTAAAGTGCTTAACAAAGCTTTAAAGTGTCGTTATTATTATTTTTAGTGACACAACTTATTCCTCCAAAGTGTCGGGAATATTTTCCTCATGTTTGGCACTTTATTAGTTAGCCAAATGCTGAATTTTTTACTTAGAGTACGTTTTAGGCACATCCGGTCACTGTAATTTATTCCTAGTGACGCAGTTCTACAACCCTTATATCCCTACACTCACCACTAGTGTAGCAAACTTTCTCAGGCTCTTACAGGCCTTAGAGGCAGTACCTGCCTGGTGCTAGTTATGACGGCACGTTTAATAGGTTATCCGTTCACTGTGCTACTGTGCTTTTGGTGCATCAAGGTTGTCACAAAGGTGCTGTAAGCAAAACATGGAGTGACAGCAAGTAAAGTATGATGCAAGTAAGTACATGTATCAGTATTCAAGTAGCAGTTTATCCACAAGTTTAAGCAAGCACAGTAATTAAGCAGTAATTAATTATTAATTAAGTCGTACGGATACCTGGTTTAGTGAGGGTTGTCACATTCTCCCCCCGTTAGAAAAATTTCGTCCCGAAATTTTAAGTTCTGCTTGTAGATGCAGGGTTCTTAGGAAATAAGTGGGGGTATTTCTCTTTCATCCGGTCCTCACGCTCCCAGGTGTATTCCGGACCATGTCTGGCATTCCAACGAACTTTGACGAGCTTGACACTGCTTCGGCGGGTCTTGTTTACTTTCCAATCCGTAACCTCAACCGATTCTTCAACGAAATGGAGCGTGTCGTCAACATGAATCTCGTCGGTGGGAATGGCAATGGTATCTTGAGTTGGACTTTTCTTCAGGTTGGATACATGAAATGTATCGTGAACTCCATTTAGCTCGGCAGGTAAGTCCAGCTTGTATGCTACTAGCCCTATTCTTTCCAAAATTCTAAAAGGGCCAATGTAACGCGGATTTAACTTCCCACGCTTTCCGAAGCGTGCCACACCCTTCCAGGGTGAAACTTTCAATAAAACCATATCTCCAACTTGGAATTCCAAATGTTTCCGGTTTGGATCTGCATAGGCTTTCTGTCTGTGGCGAGCTGCTTCGATGCGTTTTCGAATCTGCGCAATCTTGTCTGTCGTCTCTTGGACGATTTCGGGACCAACAAGCTGCCTATCACCTGCGTGAGCCCAGCATAGGGGTGATCGGCACTTGCGTCCGTAAAGGGCTTCAAATGGCGCGACTCCAATACTGGTGTGGTAGCTGTTGTTGTATGAAAATTCGACCAAAGGCAAATGCTTGTCCCAGCTACCGCCCAAATCCATTACACATGCTCTCAGCATATCTTCTAACGTCTGAATCGTTCGCTCGCTTTGACCGTCAGTGTAACACCTGTGTCATTTCAATCATCAAACAAATGCCAAACCAATGAAATATTGTATTTCATACTTTGGACTTATATAAATATGTGTATCTTTTGCACATATCAATTCTTGTTCGATTTCAAGCTCTAAATCGCTTTCTGGAAGGTTATACGCGCACTGATGCGTAAATATAACCAGTTTAATGCAACGAACACTCCGGAATAGTGAAATAGACTTAACATACCTTAAATAACCTTTACATAACTTAGATATAAGTTTTGGAAGGTTTGGTGTGGTGAAATCAAAGTTTAATCGCTTACAGGGACTAAATTTGACAAACTGCGAAAGTATGCCAATTTGAACTGTAACAGACCTTCCGGAACATGACCATAAGTTAAACATACCATAAATATCCTTTACATAGCTTAGAAATAGGCTTTGAGGTGTTCGGTATGCTAAAATAAACTTTTGGGTCATTCAGGGACTAAAAGCGTCAAAAAGTGCACAAGTTTGCATTTTTACGTATAACTTACGTTCTGAATACATCCGGACATCCAAAAATTTATGTAAGCACTAAAATATTTTATTTTAGTGTTCGCCATAAGAAAAATCCATTCGTCACGTCATTTGGATCGTTTTTCGCGCTTGTGCGCATTCCGTCGTAATTAAGCGAACATCGCGTTCGTACGACCAAACGAACCAACATCCGGCATATTTTTGAGCATGTTTTGAGTTCCCTATACTTTAACTTCATTTTAGAGCCTTGAAATGAGGTTAACGGGGTTCAAACGCATCGAAAAAGGCCTTAAACACGTGCAGGGACCATTTCTGCCAACTTTGAAACATTTCTGAATCAGAGGGGTGCTAGCGTAGCACGAGCCCTATAGGCTTTACCAGTCGCGCTACGCGACTGCCTATGCTGGACAGAAAACATGCAGAAATATCAGTTTTGCACTTTCGGGACCAGATTCGATGTATTAGCCGTTGTTTAATTCACAACCACACATTCTCAGATTCGATGTATTAGCCGTTGTTTAATTCACAACCACACATTCTAACATGCTTAGTCAGCGGATAAGGATGGAATTTAGGCACCATAACTTTGCAACACATGTATGGATGGAATTTAAGCACCTAAACACCATAACTTTGCAACACATGTACGGATGGGATTAAGGCACGTTTTCCATGAAACGATCTTAACGGTTCGGGTATTCCTATAAATACCCCATACCCCCCATTGCTAAAATCACTAGAATTCTGATTTGAGAACCTCTAAGTTGAAACCATTGTTTCATACCTGAGATTCTTGAATCGGGATTAGCATTCGGGGACCCTTCGTAAGTATTCTTTCGTTCTTTTCCTTATTTTACTGCTTTTCGAGTCAGAAAGTCAAACTTTGTTTGACTTTCAGCGTTGACCAGTAATGGTCAATGCGAAGTTCGTTAGAACTTCGCAACGTGATTGTAATCACGATGGTCATAGTCCCTTGGGACTATGCCTACTGATTACCAAGTTGTCTGGGTCGTAGGGTAAGCGATCTGATAAATCGCTTATACCTCGAACCCGACCCATTTGGTCGATCATTAGGATCCGACCAAACATATTAGGTGACCATAGTAGGTAGGGACTAACCTTACGAGGTTATACCCTATGGTCACATCGTTTAAGTAGTTGTATGATAGGTAGTTTATATGCCTTAGGTAAATTACCAGAATACCCTTTTCATGTATAATTGGTAATTAAGCATATGTAACCTAAACTTTTGTCACATAACTGATTATGTAACATGTTTAGGCATATAACACTTGTCGTAGGACTAGTTAGGCGGTCCGAACGCGTTTCACGCGCACGATGCGTTAAAGTAGCATAAGCTACCTAAACGGATCATAATGGGTCAATAAGACTTAGGTTAAGTTTCATTTAGTATGTAGGCTTTGTTAAACCAAATGACACGAGTCTCAACACTCGTTTGGTTTACAAACCCTAATGCTACCCGATCTTCCGATTTTAGGTTCGGTTTATTAATGTAGTTACCTATAGTAGGTGCCGTTTGATATCCGCGATCTCTAGCATTGTTTAGTTGTTACTCAAGGACTACTGAGCAATCTCAAGTGAGTACATAGACCCCTCTTTTACTGTTTTCCAAACTGTTTTGGGGTGGAACACATGTGCCTACTTGTTACATTCATGCTTTCCCGTTTTCACATCATATACCTGCTATGTTCGTTAGTACATTATAGTACATGATTTCAATACATTTTATGCTATGTATGTCCATTATGTGCATACTTAGTACATTGTTTTACATTGCTTTTCTGTTGCATATGCTTATCCAGCATATGAACACATTATACTACATATTGAACCGTTGTAAACATTTGACTATGTGAACCGTTGTAATCATTTAACTCTGTGATCCGTTGATATCTGTGAACCGTTTGTACCTGTGAACCGTTTATATCTGTGAACCGTTTGTATCTGTGATCCGTTGATATCTGTGAACCGTTTGTATCTGTGAACCGTTTGTATCTGTGAACCGTTTATATCTGTGAACCGTTTATATCTGTGAACCGTTTGTATATGTGAACCGTTTATATCTGTGAACCGTTTGTATCTGTGAACCGTTTGTATCTGCGAACCGTGTGAACCGTATTTGACCATACATAAACATTTCTACTATTGTTAAACATTACTTTGGTGGTTTGGTTTGATTAAATGATTAAGTAACGATGCGTGTGTAATATGATACAAGCATGGTGGATACGCCGCTGGTACTTCCTATATATAAGTGTTTGTATGGTATTACATATTGTAGCGTTATTTGAATCATTTCAGTTTGAGACATAGAACATTTTATACAAATAACATACTTTTCACAAGACATTGTTTTACAAACAACTTATCTTTTACAAACTCATTTTACTTGGTTATTCATTTAACCATGCATTATTCACTTATTTATACATATCATCTGAACTCATTGTTTTTCAAATGATTTACAAAACAAAGCAAATTACAAGGTTCATGACTAAACATTTTCTCAAAAATAAGTCATGGAACCTATTTTCACAAAACCTATGTATCTCACAGGCATTTTTATGCTGACGTACCTATTTTCACATGTGTTTTCAGGAGCTGTTGCATAAGATGATCAAGATACACATAGGCAGACTTGGGCTTTAGTGACAATAAAAGATGCAAGACTAGTTAATTATATTGTATTCCTTTGTTTGTTAAGACATTGTAACACTTTTAATCAATAAAACGAAACTTCAATTGCCATGGACTTGAAACAATTAATTATGTTACAACACTCCCCGATGTTTCCGCCACGTTTTGTATGTTCTACGTGGTCGGGGTGTGACAGAAAAGATGGTATCAAAGCCAATGGTTATAGGGAATTAGGTTATTAGTAATGCTTTGACCTAGTCTATAATCTTCTTAGGACCCTAACGCGAGTTTACTTGCGTTTAGTCATAAAACAATACCGTCACCTATCCTTAGGCGACTACCACAACAAGAACATAATTTTTCGAAACCGTTTTGAAAACTAATCATCTGTTCTAGGATGATTTATTGTAAGGTTTTGAACCCTCTGTTATATGGTTTTGAACCCCTTTGAATTTTCAAAATCTCGTCAAGGTTTTGGGTTTTAAATAATGTGAACACGTGCAAACTGGAAGGGTGAATGCGTGTATTCTGGGTTTTCTCTCTAGGCAAGCACTTCGTATACATCTCAACCAGACGCGAGACCAGTTGTGCTTACCTGGGAATTCTTGGGATGAGTGTTCACTTATAGGCGAGCATGTCTTCGCGATACATTATTTTTGACCTATTTACTTTGATTAATCACCGAGGTCGTTTGTTGCTTTGTAGTAACAAACAAATGACCACTATCCATTGCTTTCATCAAATTTGTTTCATCTCATTCTTTTCGTCTAATTCTCTCACTCGTTTCCTTTCATGTTTCCTCTTTTAGAATGCCTCCTCGACGCGAAAACCAGATAGAGACTGCCGAGTTGGCAGAAATCGTTGCGCAGCAAATGGCTGCTCAATTCCCAAACCTCTTTGCTCAATGGAATCAAGCCAACAACAACAACAATGGTCCATGCAAGTTCAAGAGTTTTAACTCGTCGAAACCACTCAAGTTTAGTGGTTCTGAGGGAGCGACTGGGCTTCTTCAATGGTTCGAGAGCATTGAGAATACTTTCCGCCATGTGCAGTGTCCTGACAATCGCAAGGTCGAGTTTGCTTCGAGTGTGTTCCAGAAGAGAGCCCTTACGTGGTGGAACGGGGTTATGAGAGATCGTGGTGCAGAAGTTGCTCTAGCACAGACATGGGCTGAACTTAGGGCCCTTATGATGAAGGAGTTCTGTCCTCGACATGAGATCAGGGCTTTGGAAAGGGAATTCGACAATCTTGAGCAAGACAGCGGTGAGCATCGAGCCTACACGGACCGTTATGAAGAGTTAAGTCTGTTATGCCCAAACACGGTCACGCCTTTGGATAAGGCAATCGAAAAGTACATTGATGGCCTCCCTGACTCAATACAAGACATTTTGACTGGTAGCAACCCTACTACAGTTAGACAGGCCATTGAGCTATCTGCAACCTTAACTGAATCAAAGATCAGGAAAGGTAAACTTTTCCGAAAAGGTGACAAGAAGCCGGTCGAAGAATCGAAACCAACCGAGGAATCAAAGATCATGGATGAACAGACTGGATCCCCTAAGAGGTCAAAGAAGCGAAAGGCTTCTCAGAACTACGCTGTGGTCGCTCACAACGATCAAGCCGTCCTTAACCAACCAGCTCAACCCCCTGCCAGGAAACCCTACAACGGAACTGCACCTTTGTGCAACCAATGTGGCCTACATCATCATGCTGGGGTGAAGTGCCGCACATGCCAAGTTTGCGGACTTATAGGTCATACAGCTAGGGTTTGCCCAACCGCAGCTGCACCAAATCAAGCTGGCAACAATCCTGTTCAAGCTCGTTTTCCACAGGGATCTTGCTACAACTGTGGCGAGATGGGCCATTTTCGTAGGAATTGCCCAAGGCTTGCTAATGCAAATCCAGCGCAGGGATGAGCATATGATCAACCAGAAGACAACATCGTTTAGAAATAATCACGTCTTATGTATTATTTTCTTTTGTTGTCAAGATCCAAGAAACAGTTGTTATCGTTGTTTATAAATAAATCTTTTATTTACATTGCAATGTATTTATGTGATTGTATGAATAAACAACATATCCCCTACAATACCGACAATCAAGGAACCGCATTCCTTGAAGAACAGACTACTCCCAAATTTCTTCCATTGTATGATCTCTTGCGTTTTTCACGAAAATACTAAGTACCCGTTCCTTCCAAGAGAAACGAAGTACGAGGTGCCAAGTTAATTGCAATCAATAACAAGATAATAACAATTAAACAACTATGTGATTATGTGCTTATGAACATTACAAAACAAACTGTGCGGACTATGCAAGGAATTGCGTAATTATGGATGCATACATAATTATGGAATTTAGTGCACAGAAACCACAGCAAGCTTTGTCATGTACCTAGAAGTTAACCCTATTCATTTCCAATTCTGATGAAGTATCCGTTGAGGAAATATGAACTAGCTATTCATTTTTCACTTCTGAAGAATATCCATTGAGGAAATGAATATCCGTTTATCCTTCATTTCCAATTCTGAAGAATACCCGTTGAGGAAAATGACTCTGTTTGTGCATTTTCGTTCTGAAGAGTATCCGTCAAGGGAAATGAACATCCGTTTATTTAATCCTTCATTTCCGAATCTGAGGAAACAACCGTTGAAAAATGACTCCGTTAGTTCATTTTCGTTTCTGAAGATTATCCGTTGAGGAAATGAATATCCGTTGTTTAATCCTTCATTTCCGAACCTGAGGAAACAACCGTTGAAAAATGACTCCGTTAGTTCATTTTCGTTTCTGAAGATTATCCGTTGAGGAAATGAATATCCGTTGTTTAATCCCTTCATTTCCGAACCTGAGGAAACAACCGTTGAAAATGACTCCGTTTGTTCATTTTCGTTTCTGAAGATTATCCGTTGAGGAAATGAATATCCATTGTTTAATCCTTCATTTCCGAACCTGAGGAAACAACCGTTGAAAAATGACTCCGTTAGTTCATTTTCGTTTCTGAAGATTATCCGTTGAGGAAATGAATATCCGTTGTTTAATCCTTCATTTCCGAACCTGAGGAAACAACCGTTGAAAAATGACTCCGTTAGTTCATTTTCGTTTCTGAAGATTATCCGTTGAGGAAATGAATATCCGTTGTTTAATCCCTTCATTTCCGAACCTGAGGAAACAACCGTTGAAAATGACTCCGTTTGTTCATTTTCGTTTCTGAAGATTGTCCGTTGAGGAAATGAATATCCGTTTTTCTATCATTTTCATTTCCGTTTCTGAGGAAGCAACCGTTGAAAATGACTCCGTTTGTTCATTTTCGTTTCTGAAGATTTGTCCGTTGAGGAAATGAATATCCGTTTGTCTATCATTCTCATTTCCGTTTCTGAGGAAGCATCTGTTGAAAATGACTCCGTTTGTTCATTTTCGTTTCTGAAGATTGTCCGATAAGGAAATGAATCCCCGTTTGTTTATTCCTTCATTTCCGCTTCTGAAGAATACTCTTTGAGGAAAATGACTCCTTCTGTTCATTTTCGTTCTGAAGAATGTCCGTTAAGGAAATGACAGGATTATGCCTTACATATCTCTGGTGGTTATCTGACACAAAGTCACAAATATACTCCTACGAATTAATTTCGGGACGAAATTTCCTAAAGTAGGGGAGACTGTAACACCTGTGTCATTTCAATCATCAAACAAATGCCAAACCAATGAAATATTGTATTTCATACTTTGGACTTATATAAATATGTGTATCTTTTTCACATATCAATTCTTGTTCGATTTCAAGCTCTAAATCGCTTTCTGGAAGGTTATACGCGCACTGATGCGTAAATATAACCAGTTTAATGCAACGAACACTCCAGAATAGTGAAATAGGCTTAACATACCTTAAATAACCTTTACATAACTTAGATATAAGTTTTGGAAGGTTTGGTGTGGTGAAATCAAAGTTTAATCGCTTACAGGGACTAAATTTGACAAACTGCGAAAGTATGCCAATTTGAACTGTAACAGACCTTCCGGAACATGACCATAAGTTAAACATACCATAAATATCCTTTACATAGCTTAGAAATAGGCTTTGAGGTGTTCGGTATGCTAAAATAAACTTTTGGGTCATTCAGGGACTAAAAGCGTCAAAAAGTGCACAAGTTTGCATTTTTACGCATAACTTACGTTCTGAATACATCCGGACATCCAAAAATTTATGTAAGCACTAAAATATTTTATTTTAGTGTTCGCCATAAGAAAAATCCATTCGTCACGTCATTTGGATCGTTTTTCGCGCTTGTGCGCATTCCGTCGTAATTAAGCGAACATCGCGTTCGTACGACCAAACGAACCAACATCCGGCATATTTTTGAGCATGTTTTGAGTTCCCTATACTTTAACTTCATTTTAGAGCCTTGAAATGAGGTTAACGGGGTTCAAACGCATCGAAAAAGGCCTTAAACACGTGCAGGGACCATTTCTGCCAACTTTGAAACATTTCTGAATCAGAGGGGTGCTAGCGTAGCGCGAGCCCTATAGGCTTTACCAGTCGCGCTACGCGACTGCCTATGCTGGACAGAAAACATGCAGAAATATCAGTTTTGCACTTTCGGGACCAGATTCGATGTATTAGCCGTTGTTTAATTCACAACCACACATTCTCAGATTCGATGTATTAGCCGTTGTTTAATTCACAACCACACATTCTAACATGCTTAGTCAGCGGATAAGGATGGAATTTAGGCACCATAACTTTGCAACACATGTATGGATGGAATTTAAGCACCTAAACACCATAACTTTGCAACACATGTATGGATGGAATTTAAGCACCTAAACACCATAACTTTGCAACACATGTACGGATGGGATTAAGGCACGTTTTCCATGAAACGATCTTAACGGTTCGGGTATTCCTATAAATACCCCATACCCCCCATTGCTAAAATCACTAGAATTCTGATTTGAGAACCTCTAAGTTGAAACCATTGTTTCATACCTGAGATTCTTGAATCGGGATTAGCATTCGGGGACCCTTCGTAAGTATTCTTTCGTTCTTTTCCTTATTTTACTGCTTTTCGAGTCAGAAAGTCAAACTTTGTTTGACTTTCAGCGTTGACCAGTAATGGTCAATGCGAAGTTCGTTAGAACTTCGCAACGTGATTGTAATCACGATGGTCATAGTCCCTTGGGACTATGCCTACTGATTACCACGTTGTCTAGGGTCGTAGGGTAAGCGATCTGATAAATCGCTTATACCTCGAACCCGACCCATTTGGTCGATCATTAGGATCCGACCAAACATATTAGGTGACCATAGTAGGTAGGGACTAACCTTACGAGGTTATACCCTATGGTCACATCGTTTAAGTAGTTGTATGATAGGTAGTTTATATGCCTTAGGTAAATTACCAGAATACCCTTTTCATGTATAATTGGTAATTAAGCATATGTAACCTAAACTTTTGTCACATAACTGATTATGTAACATGTTTAGGCATATAACACTTGTCGTAGGACTAGTTAGGCGGTCCGAACGCGTTTCACGCGCACGATGCGTTAAAGTAGCATAAGCTACCTAAACGGATCATAATGGGTCAATAAGACTTAGGTTAAGTTTCATTTAGTATGTAGGCTTTGTTAAACCAAATGACACGAGTCTCAACACTCGTTTGGTTTACAAACCCTAATGCTACCCGATCTTCCGATTTTAGGTCCGGTTTATTAATGTAGTTACCTATAGTAGGTGCCGTTTGATATCCGCGATCTCTAGCATTGTTTAGTTGTTACTCAAGGACTACTGAGCAATCTCAAGTGAGTACATAGACCCCTCTTTTACTGTTTTCCAAACTGTTTTGGGGTGGAACACATGTGCCTACTTGTTACATTCATGCTTTCCCGTTTTCACATCATATACCTGCTATGTTCGTTAGTACATTATAGTACATGATTTCAATACATTTTATGCTATGTATGTCCATTATGTGCATACTTAGTACATTGTTTTACATTGCTTTTCTGTTGCATATGCTTATCCAGCATATGAACACATTATACTACATATTGAACCGTTGTAAACATTTGACTATGTGAACCGTTGTAATCATTTAACTCTGTGATCCGTTGATATCTGTGAACCGTTTGTACCTGTGAACCGTTTATATCTGTGAACCGTTTGTATCTGTGATCCGTTGATATCTGTGAACCGTTTGTATCTGTGAACCGTTTGTATCTGTGAACCGTTTATATCTGTGAACCGTTTATATCTGTGAACCGTTTGTATATGTGAACCGTTTATATCTGTGAACCGTTTGTATCTGTGAACCGTTTGTATCTGCGAACCGTGTGAACCGTATTTGACCATACATAAACATTTCTACTATTGTTAAACATTACTTTGGTGGTTTGGTTTGATTAAATGATTAAGTAACGATGCGTGTGTAATATGATACAAGCATGGTGGATACGCCGCTGGTACTTCCTATATATAAGTGTTTGTATGGCATTACATATTGTAGCGTTATTTGAATCATTTCAGTTTGAGACATAGAACATTTTATACAAATAACATACTTTTCACAAGACATTGTTTTACAAACAACTTATCTTTTACAAACTCATTTTACTTGGTTATTCATTTAACCATGCATTATTCACTTATTTATACATATCATCTGAACTCATTGTTTTTCAAATGATTTACAAAACAAAGCAAATTACAAGGTTCATGACTAAACATTTTCTCAAAAATAAGTCATGGAACCTATTTTCACAAAACCTATGTATCTCACAGGCATTTTTATGCTGACGTACCTATTTTCACATGTGTTTTCAGGAGCTGTTGCATAAGATGATCAAGATACACATAGGCAGACTTGGGCTTTAGTGACAATAAAAGATGCAAGACTAGTTAATTATATTGTATTCCTTTGTTTGTTAAGACATTGTAACACTTTTAATCAATAAAACGAAACTTCAATTGCCATGGACTTGAAACAATTAATTATGTTACAACACTCCCCGATGTTTCCGCCACGTTTTGTATGTTCTACGTGGTCGGGGTGTGACAGAAAAGATGGTATCAGAGCCAATGGTTATAGGGAATTAGGTTATTAGTAATGCTTTGACCTAGTCTATAATCTTCTTAGGACCCTAACGCGAGTTTACTTGCGTTTAGTCATAAAACAATACCGTCACCTATCCTTAGGCGACTACCACAACAAGAACATAATTTTTCGAAACCGTTTTGAAAACTAATCATCTGTTCTAGGATGATTTATTGTAAGGTTTTGAACCCTCTGTTATATGGTTTTGAACCCCTTTGAATTTTCAAAATCTCGTCAAGGTTTTGGGTTTTAAATAATGTGAACACGTGCAAACTGGAAGGGTGAATGCGTGTATTCTGGGTTTTCTCTCTAGGCAAGCACTTCGTATACATCTCAACCAGACGCGAGACCAGTTGTGCTTACCTGGGAATTCTTGGGATGAGTGTTCACTTATAGGCGCGGCGCCTGGAACTAAATCGATGTGAAACTCTACTTGCCTCTGAGGTGGCAGTCCAGGCAAGTCCTCTGGGAAGACTTCTGGATATTCCCTCACGACAGGGATGTCTTCGATCTTCGGTTCTACAGCTTTCTTGTCTACAATGTGTGCCAGGAAGGCAGCACAGCCTTTCTGCAAACACTTTCGCGCTTTCAGGCAGCTGATAATTCTTAACGGCGTATCACGCTATTCACCATGAACCACAATTGTTTCACCCTCTTCGGTTGGGATACGAACAACCTTTTCGTGATAAACTATCTCAGCCTTGTTGCCTGATAACCAATCCATTCCTACCACCACGTCGAAGCTTCCCAACTGGACTGGTAGTAGATCCAGAGCAAACTCACGCTCTCCCAATTTGATCACACAACCTCTGACAACTTCATTGGCTTCTACTAACTTCCCATTGGCCAATTCGATTGAGTAGGGAATAACTAACTTACTAGCGGTTAAACCAAGCATATTCTTAAATTCTAACGATACGAAGCTATAATCGGCACCAGTATCAAACAAAACGGATGCATAGCGTTGGTTCACAGGGAACGTACCAGTAACGACATTGGGGTCCTGGCGCGCTTCCCTTGCTTCGATATTGAAAACCCTTCCACGTGCTCGGTTCAATTCTGGGCAGTTCCTTTTAAAATGCCCAATGTCACCACAGTTAAAACAACCCATTCTTTGACCATTTCCTGCTCCATTCCCAGCTTGATTGTTGTTTTGGTTCGCATTACCAGCTTGATTCACATTGTTGCCTCGATTCCCGTTTCCTCCATTGTTCCCCTGTGGGCGATTCCCAATACCACCACGATTATTATTTCTATTCCCAAATCCTCCTTGGCCTCCCCGGCCAGCACTAGCCCAGCAAGAATCCTTCAAGTGACCAGCCTTTCTACAAGCTTCACATACTTTTGGCCCGCATCGGCCACGGTGATGGCGTTGGCAAGAGTTACACTTGGGATGTGCGCCCATATATCCCTTTCCTTTCCTTCTAGTACCAGTCATAGCTTGAACCGGTGCGCTTGGTTCTCCTTTCCTGCCATCACTGCTTGTGCCTTGTTTGAAATTTAAGAATTTCCTTTTGTTATTCTCGGACGACTCTACATGAGTCTCCTTCTTCCTTTGCTCAACATCAGAAAACTTGTTTAGGCGGATCGCCTCCTCAGTGAGAGCTACGCTTAGATCGATCGCCTCAGTGATTGTTGCCGGTTTTGAAGAGGTTACCATACTAATGATTTGAGGAGCTAAACCCCAAATAAAGCATTCAATCCGCTTGAATTCTGGAGTGACCATATAGGGTACCACCTGTGACAGGTCGTGAAACCTTTGAACATATTCCGCAATTTTCGGACCTTCCATCTTCAAATGCCAGAACTCAGTTTCCAATCTTTGGATTTCCGTGAGAGAGCAGTACTTTTTGCGCATTAGTTCCTTCAGTTCGGTCCATGTTAGTGCGTAGGCAGCAGCTTCACCAAGTGTCTGCACTTGCAAATTCCACCAAGATAGGGCTCCATCCAAAAATAGCCTAGAAATGTAGGTGACTTACTGGTCTGGTGCACTTTTGCTCATGCGAAGTACAGATTCAGTTTTCTCAGCCCAACGAACAAAGGCGACAGCACCTCCAGTGCCATCAAAGTTGACATGCTTGCAGTCTAGAAACTGCTTGTAGGTGCACCCTGCACATATATTATAACATGTGATCGGCATTAGCATCATTGCTATAGATATCCAATTAGGTCATGGTATGTCTTAATGACTTAGTATTACCATGAGGTGGATTGTTGTTGCCATTGTTGTTTGAGCTGGTTCCGCTGGGTCCTCCTTGCGAGGCGGCGTATTGTGCGATGGCGGCAGCGATGACTTGTTGGAGTTCTGCCTCATTGGTAGGCATCGGCGTTTGACGTCTCGGCGGCATCTTCTAAAAGATGTGTTTACGTCGGTCAGGCCATAGTAAAGATCCCATGTTATAATACGTACGCTCTATTATGATAGTAATAGTACATAACATCTCATGTTATAATCATATCAATCACACAACATCCCATGTCATAGAATATAAATAACCAAATCAAGCATCAAATATGATGAGAATACTGTGATTGCCATATATTGAGACCACATAGTAAGCGTACAAGTACATCACAGTGTCATACAACATCAGTCGACTTAGGGCTACATCACCCTAGTCCAAAAACTATATCAAATCAGTGTTAATACATCCCATATACACGATCAACAAAAGTCAGAATCAAAATGTAGTCTCCAAAAATGATGTGCAGTCTAAAGCATTCGCCGTCTTCTTACCAACGTCTACCCATACGGTACTGAAGAGCCCTACACAGATGGCGGTGGAGGAGGGGGAAAGTGAGTGTAGAACAAACGACGCAACTGGAGCCAGTCCTCCTCCATGGCTCTCTGGGTACGCAACCAAGAAGCAACCTGCTGCTCAAGTGCCAAAAGGCGTGCAGCATAGTCAGGTAACAATGGTCGAGAGTGCTGCGAAGAAACAGGGTGGGTCTGACCCTGACACTGGCACGACGGTGGCTGAGCTCTCTCGAGCTCCTGAATACGCCGTGTGAGCGCCTCCTGCTGGACGACAAACGAAATCAGAACGTCCTCAATAGAATACCCCATATGGAAAGGATGGTAGGGGTCGGTCGGTGGCATAACAGAAGGTGGCGTCCAGAGAAACGGCTCGCTGGCTGGATCAAAAGGTGTCACATGAAATGGAGGAACAGGGGGTAAAACAGGTGAAAACTGTGGCATAACGGGAACAGACGTCGGCACATGCCCAAAGGGATGGGCCGAAGAACCCTCTCCAGGTCGTGCTGGAGGTGTAAATTGAGGGAAAGTAAAAGAGGTATCAACGTGACGGGTATCAGTGATCTGAGAGGGAATAGGTGGAACCTCATCATCAGCAGGAATCCACCCATGCTGGGCGTGCTCATCTCGTCGGTCAATCTGTGCATCAAAAAGTGCTCGATCAATCTGCACAGGCATAGGGTCAAGGTGGGGTGCAACAAGGGGGTCAGCAGGTACATCAGCGATAAGTGGGGGATCAACATGATCAGCAGCAATAACATGGTCACCCTCCAGTAGTGGTGCATCAGCAGGATGATCATTAATGGGTAGGTCAGCAATCACAGGATCAATAGGCATGCCAGCATGAGCAGGGTCATGCTCAAGCACTGGGTCAGGAGCAGCCACTGGCTCAAGGGCCATGGCAGGCTCGGGATCATCAAAGGCCATCTGAAAATCAAACTCAGGGTCGATGGGATCAACTGGGTCAACTGGGTCGACCGGATCCTCCATAGGCTGATCCATGGGTATAAACTCTATATCCTCATCTGGGTCGAATCCTGGGGGAAAGACAGGATCGGAGTCCTCCTCAACATCGTGATCGAAAGCAAAGCTAGAAGCAGGGGAAACAGAGGATGCTCTATCTGGATCTGAACCATGAGAAAAGTGCTGCGCACTCTGAGTGTGTGAAGGTGCGGAGGCCACAGACTCGAAAGAGTCTGGGACCGGAGAGTGAGCAGGTGACTCCTCAGCGGGAGCATCTGCGATCAACAAAAGATCTCCAGGAGCAAGAAGGGCCTCGCCCTGAACCTCATCCTCTAATGGCTCGTCATCAAACAGATCGACGTCGGGAAGCAAATCGTAAGCAGGATATGAAGCAAGTGGTATGGGAGCAGGGGTCTCTACAAGTGGTAGGTCCCTGGCCAAAGGGCCATCAGCGAGCTCACCAGCACCATCAGGTAACGCAAAGGGCTGAAAGTCATCCTCGTCTGTGCTAGTAACGTCGGATGTGTGAACCTCGCGCACTGAAGACTCTAGGTCGTCTGATACGATAGGTCTAGGGCCTATGGTGTCTGAATCACCAGTGCCGGTCGAGTCCATGTGTCTGTAACATAAACACAAATGTGCACAAATAATCAGTCATACAATCAGATAAGCACATTAGTCACCAAGTAAGCAATCAAATAATTCTCCTAGTCCCACTAGCCTCCCAGCCTCCCAGACTGCTCTTCCTAGTCCCATTAGCCAATTCTCCTAGTCCCACTAGCCAATTCTCCAACCCTCTCAGACTGCTCTTCCTAGTCCCACTAGCCAACTACCTTGGCCTCCCAGACCGAGCCTCAGCCTCCCAGACTGAGCCTATAAATAATAAATAAATGTGCTCAACATTTGTTTGTAAAAAGTTTTGGATCTGGACTTAAATGGTATGCAATAAAAAAAATGTTTTCGTGAGAGCCCTAGTGATCATAGTCTAGACTCGAGAAGGAATCCTAGTTCGCTATGATCAGAGCTCTGATACCAAGCTGTCACACCCTGGCTTTGCGGAAGCGTGGTTAATTTGGTGTGACTTCTTAATACCATAGCTTAACCATAACAAAGCTATATGAAATAAAACCATGCAAGATCATCCATTTAATTAAGTTTTAAAAACCAAATACAACAACATTGTCTCAACGGAAACACATCCTAACGACATTGTTCAACAAACACAAACATCAACATGACATAAACACAGTTTAAGGACTGTGACTTGTCCAGGAAAGAGTCACATTCCCCAAACCCGGATGACCTCGTAACTAGTGCAGCGGGAAAACGTGTCATACCACGCCAGATCCTTTAATTCCCTGAAATACATGTAAGTTGGAAAATCAACAATAATGTTGAGCGAGTTCATGTGTAAGCGAGGCCATTGATATGTGTAAAGTGCAAGTAGGAAGACTCAAACCTAGCGGATTTTGCGTTGGGCACAAAGTCACCCCGAGGTCCGTACTGTTGGACTTGGAGTTGGGCTCGCTACACCCAGATAGATCTACCGCTTACGTCCCTCGGTCCTACAATGAGGATTAATGGCCTCCAGTTCCCGCCTACCCACTCACATGATCTAAGTAGTAACCCTCCTTACGCTAACCATACCATGTAAAAAGTACTCGTAATCATAGTAACATGTATTTCACCCCCGCAGTTAAAAACTGAAAACAGTTAAGAGAAAAGGGGGACATGAACTTGTTGATACATATATGTGGACGCGACTCGACTCGACGCGACTTGGTTCGGTTCGACCCGGTTAGGTTCGGCTCAAGCCCGACGTCACGACATTCCTCCGTCGTGCGCCCCAGAGTTCGACACGTGAAGCACGGAAAGCCGCGGCCGGTTCCCGCCGCCACATCATCATGACATCATCATGATGATGTCATGATGATGTCATGAGGTTGACAAAACTACAAAAGATATGAAACAGAATAATCATTGAACGTGCATGTAGAAGTTGGGATTTACATCTGGGCTGAAATCATTGGACCTTCATTTGGTCCAATCAAAATGTTTGGGCTTCTTCTCCATCATTGGGCCGAACCCAACCCCAACCGCACAAGGCAGAAGACTTATTGGTTGGATCAGACCACTCACATGTTATACGTCTGTGTCGAAGGTTGGGAAATCGAAAGATTGTTTCTATCGAAGGATAAGCTCGAAAGATATCACACGAAGGATACTGATGGACTTCGAAGGATATGCCATCCTTCGAAGTGTTTGTGGATCCTTCGATGGCTTCATGATCGACAGATCATCTTTCGGGCAGTCCACATGATCCTTCGACAAGCTGATCTGTGCTGGGTATAAATATCCATGTTTTGTGTACATTTCAGTTAGAGATGAACACTAGACAAGTGTGAGAGCATACTGTAAACACAGAGAGCACACGAGAGGTTGAGAGAGTTTACATATTACGTTTGTAAACATTGTTCTGTAACTGATTCCGCGTTTAATACAAGATGTGTTAATCGTTGATACCGCGTGTGTTATCTTTACTTGTTTTCATCTCTATCTCGGTTTGCTGATCTTGTTGGATTCCGCACAACAAGATCGGTTCGTATACAAGGAAGTAGGCGGTTAGATCCGTATCCGGACACGGGGACCTACAATTGGTATCAGAGCCTTGGCTCTTCTCCTTGTTAAAACCGAGCGTTTTCGGGTTGTTTTCCGGGTGTTTGAAGTTCTTATATGTTCCGGAAAAGTCAAAGTTTCTGGGCTCATCGCTGCTGATTGTTCTTCTCGGCTGGTCTGTGAGGGTAACAATTGTCGGCAGAAGGTTTCGGTTCACCAGAAACTCATAGAGTTCATCTTATCTTCATAAGTGTTCTTTATTGTCCTTACTTTTTGATCCTTTGAAATTTGAAAATTTAAGTTGTTTGTGTTATTGGAAATTGCAATTTGTTTAAGATAAGAAATCATCATTTGGTGGGTAGACTTGAGAAGAGTGAACCGAAAGAGTGAGCAGAAAGTGGTTTACTTTGTGTCAGGAGGAAAGTCAATTTGTTTCAGATCGCACAAGGTGTTTAGTTCATCATTCGATCATGGAAGCTTCGATAGATAACTATCTTTCGAACAAGTTGTGAATCTTTCAAAGTTGCTGATCTTTCGAACAAGCTTCGAAAGATAAGGATATTTTCAAATTGTGAATCTTTCAAATTTGTGAATCTTTCGAAATTTTGATCCTTCGAAAATATTTATCTTTCGAAATATTGATCCTTCGAAAATATTTATCTTTCGAAATATTGATCCTTCGAAATATTAATCTTTCGAAATATTGATCCTTCGAAATTTTTGATCCTTCGAAAATCTCTCCTGTTTAATTTTAACAAGATAGTGGGCTCGCACAAGACTGTTTGGGCTTCTGATTACATCGGCCCACCTGACCACCTTTTAAATTCTATTTTTGGACTTCAGATAGATATTCTGGTCGCACAAGAGTTGTTTACTAAGAATTGGACTCGCACAAGACTTGATTACTCGCACAAAATTTGGGCTTCAGTTTTGGGCTTCTGATTACTTTGGATTTCTGTTTGGGCTTCAGTCGAACAAGACAATCAGTCGCACAACATAAGTGGGGATCGCACAAGAGCTGTTTAGTCGCACAAGACTTGTTTCGTCGGATCTTCGTTTCGCGGGATTTTGTTTTATCAAGATATTAAAAAAAAAATTTGTATAAGTGATTTAACTGTTTGTTCAAGTTTGTGATTTTCAGGTTTTATTGTTTTTGATCAAAAATGAATCCAAGATGGAATACTCCGGTAAATACAGACATGTATTTTGGTACTCCGTCTCCCGCACCGAAACAATCTATCAGAACAACTGATATGTTCGGAAATCCATTACCTGTTCGATCTACCGGACCAACAGATCTGTACGGAAATCCGTTTCATAGCTTGTATGGCACTCCTCCTCCAACAACAGACATGTATGGAAATCCGCTTAATCCAGTCCCTCAACCAGTGCCTCAACAGCAAACCCAAAGGCCTCCTGTGACAACAGATCTACATAGCAATCCTATCCAAGTTCCTGTTAAGCCAGCTCAGCATGGGAACCAGAACCCTTTCAGAAATCAAGGAGACCAGCAGAATCAGAACAGGAACAATGAGCGTACGTTGATACCTGTCAACAACCAAAGCCAAGCAGGACCATCAAATGCTAACCAGGCACTTGTGGTTCAAGTAAATGATTGCGGTGATTGGTCAATCCAGCTGAGTAGTGATGCTCCAGATGGAACAGCTTGTCTTGCTGAGATTGTTAAGGATTTAAATCACGCCAGTGGTGGAGAATCTTCCGCCAATGGTGGTGACTCTTCTGAGGATGAAGACTCTTCTGGTTATAGTAGAAGTTCAGATGAAGAATCCTCGAGTTCAGGCGATGATCATTTGGATAACACTTCAAGTGCGTCAGTTGATGCAAATGTTGATGAGCTTTTGGAGGAAGCTGCAGCAGAAAATCATAGGAGATCTATATTGGTAGATCAAGCTGCTTATTCTTCTTCCTCTCTCCATTCAGCCATTATGGCTAATGTCGACAGTTCATCAAGTCAGGTATGTGTCGATGAACCCACTGCTGTTGTTTGTGATAGTTGTGATAGATTGAGTGGAAAATGTGCTGATCTAGATGCAAACATGTCTGAGTTGCAAGGCAAACATGATGCTTTACAAGCTAGTTTGTTTGACTTGCAAGACAAACATGTTTCTTTGAATGATAAGTGGTGTGAATTGCAAAGCAAACACGAGGCTTTGCAAGAGAAATATGATGTGACATTCATCCACAATCAGAAATTGACCGTTGATCTTTCGAAGTGCACTGAAGCCAACATGTTTTATGAAAACCATGAAAAGGAATTTAAAACGATGATTGAAACTTTAAGAAAAGATAAAACCGAGCTGACAAAAATGGTTTCCAGAAAACAAACTGACATTAATTTGTATATCACTCGTCTTGAGGTGATGCAAAAAGAAATGGCTTGTGTTAAAACAGAAAGTGAGGCGATCCGACTCAAGTTAGACAGTTATTTGAGTTCTAGCTATGTGTTGGATCACATCATTGATGTTCAGAAAGAGAAAAAGGATGTCACATGCATAGGTTATAAGAAATGTCCACCACCCGTGAGAAACAATTATGATGCTCTGCCTGATGAGGAGTATAGAACTCACTTTGAACCATCTGTTCCTTTAGACGTTGAGGAATTTGCAACAGGGCTTGGATACAAGAAAGAAGTATCATCCGATTCAGATGTGTCAGCAGATACATGTGTGTCTTCTGCTGAACAGAATCAGGATCCTCCAGTTGTTGTTGAGGATGCTGATTCTTCTGATGATGAATCCGATGATACTGACTCAGCAAAGTCTGATGCGGTGATCAAAGAAGAGGACATACCTCTTGAGAATCACATTCTTTGTGATCCACCTGCAAAACCGTCTGTGACTGCTGCAGCCAAGTCTGTTGAATCCTCATCTGGAAGCTGTGAAAGCGTGAACTTGCTTTACACGTTGATTGGATCTGATAAAATATATTCAGACAAGGATTTCCCTATCAAAAATGTCAATCAATCCTTGATTGATAAAGTTTTCGAAGATTCTACCAGTAAGTTTTTGGGAAAGTCGAGCCCAGGAGTTGTAGTAACTCAGTGTGCTCCTATCCCAAAATCCGAAGTTAGAAAGAAATATGGGAATCAAAAATTGCAAAAACAAAACAATCAACGAAAGCAAAATCACGCTGCCCAAGGAAATGGAAAAGGCAAACAGAGCCAGACCAAGAAAAAGGATAAGAAGGTGAACTTTGTGAAATCTAAGGGAACGGACAAAATTGAAAAGTATGAAAATCAATCTAACCTAGATTTTGTCAAGAAAGCAACTGTGATGAAAAGGAATGAACCAAGTAGTTCAAAACCTAGTACCTCGAGATCACGAAGTTCATCATCAAGCTCTTACAGTTATGATACTCCGAGGTTTGTTGAGCGGAGATCATGTTTTGAATGTGGCACAATTGGACATATCATTCGAAATTGTCCATATCTTCATAAACAAAAAGCCAAAGTTGATTCCCCTCATGGTAACAATTACCATAAAAGATTTGTTTCACCAAAACAGGACCCTCGTCTTGTTAAACAACAAGAAGTGAAACAGAGAAAGAAACAAAGGAAAAATGTTGAAAAGGTTTTAAAACCAGAGGTTGTCCATACAAAATCTGTCGAATCAAATGTTAAACATGAAAACCAAAAACAGATTTGGAAACCAAAATTGGAAATTGTTTCAGGGGGAGCTACATCAATTCCGAATCATCGGGAAATGGATGTCACAATCCTCGATGATGACGGACGACCCAAGTCTGTGAAGGCTTGGGTCCCCCTCTCCAACTAATCTCTGAATGAGTGTGTAGGATGTTCCAGGAGGAGCTATTGATAGTCTTAGGATTGTTGATAGTGGAGCGTCCTTACACAAGATAGGCGACAGAAGAAATTGTTGCCATTGATGGAAAGAGGAGAAAAGAAGACAAAAATGTCTGATGAAAGAATGTTGTTGAATGAAGTTGAAAAATTCGACCAGTTGAAAAATGTGCCAAAATTTGGTTGTTATGGTTTTTGATCGGGTCCTCAGGAAAGATTCAAATGAAAAGTACGCGCCTGTAGCACGTCTGAAGCTTTTCTAAGATTCATGGATTTTTCTTCCACAAGAAGTTCAAAGTCCACAAGATGAACGTGTAGGGTACTTTTCTCTTCGGTGTGATTGAAGAAAATGTGTTGGTTGATCAAACTACACCGGGTGTGCGGATGCCTTGGCGTGGATTGAACAACCGCACACTACTTCTCAAGAGAAAGATAAAGACCTTCGCTGGTGCAATGTGGAAAACCAGCCGGACCCAAAGGTTTCTGATCTTGTTGCTGTGAAGAGATTTTTCAGTAGCTACAAAAATCGTCTTTGAAATCCACACCGGGTGGATATCCAGTTTGGGAGAGCGCTCAGATTCCTGGCAATGCACGAAGCAGTTGCAGGATACGGTTTTAAATTTCTAATCTCTCCTATACTTGTCGATATTTAAGCTGCTTTGTGAATTATTATCTCGTATAGCACTCTTTGACCAGACACGTTGAACTCGAATATCACCTCACACGTGATTGTTTCACTATGAAACTCGTCAATGTTGTCATGGTCCGCACCGCTTACCGACGTGCCAACTCATTTTTCCAAAATTTGAGAAATCTTTTCTGATTAAAACTTAATTTTGGTAAACGGCATTGAGGTAAAACATGAGTTAACCAACATCGGGAAATCGTTTTTGTAAATACCTTTGTGTTTTAAATTTGTCTTAGTTTATTGATTTTAGGGGGAGTAAATCCAAATTTGAAAATTCAAAAACATCGAAAAATTTCAAAACCCAAAAACATTAGAAAAACAAAAATGAGTTTCCTGGCGAGCAAAAGAGAAAATGATAGTACATCAGTGGTCTGTCTAAACCTCTTTAAACCTTAAATGAAAAGCGATAAGCAGCTCTATATAAGATGTATCGGTAGGCTCACAATCATTTTAAAGTGTGCAGGGTGATATAAACTTAAATCGACTGAAGACTGGGTGGGAACCATTCATTGGCATATGGTCTTAGTACCGAAATTTCGTTTGAGAGATTGCCGAGGTTCTGAGATATTCGGTCTTTATGCTGCTTATCATCTGGGTATCATGGTTGTATCTTTTACCGAAATAACGGGGACGCAAGTCTAGATCTTCCATGATACCATACATACGTGTACATATTGCATACGACCTCAATAAGTGATAAACAATCACATGTCCCTCAAAATAAGTGATAATATATCACAGATTCTTTGCGGGAGTCAAGTTCGTCTCTTTGCTGTACGAAAGTACTGACCTGTTCACGGACTTGCTACTGTGCCCTCATGCATCGAAAATCAAGTTCCTCATCAATAAGTGATTCTATCACATAGGGCTTGTTTTCAAAACAAAATAAGTGAGAATCTCACATCATATACGGTCAAACAGATGATAATCGGTATACTCACCGGTAAGATGAACCCTCGTGCATACCTTGATACGGGAATGTGTCGTGATGTGGATGAACACCGGTCGGTAAGTATAAGTCATACCTTAACGTATCCCCTCGCCATGATTACATCTGATAAGTTGAGCTTATGTGGACAACAATACCGATAATTGTTATAGGATGCTTATCTTAATGTTATCTAATTGAACAAAGAGAGTGTTTTGGCATGACCGTATACTGATATGATTCTCTTACCCTCGAAACTCGCAAAAAGAATGTCTGTATATATTTATTTACTGCTTTCAGTCTTTACATTTGAAATATTCAAAAATACCAAAAAGATTTTAGGCGTGTTTTAATATAAACTTTATAAAAGCCAAAAAGATTTTATTTCTATCTTATTTTCGATCGTACGATGTTGGAGCTCGAGTCTTCGTTACCTGAAACCTGAACGAAAACCGAAAACGACTAAATCTTCATAAACGGTCGAAATTTGCAAAGTGTTGAAAGTTAAAATTGAAATTGATAAAATTCTTTAAAACTTTCAAACTGTCGGACGGTGTTTGTTTGAACAATGGTCACATGTGTGTTGTTTGTTTATATTTACTATATTCCAAGCGGTTGTTCTCATTACGCGTTTAGATTTCTTGCATGTGCAGATTCTAAAGGCTAGGAGAACATGGTCGATGACAAGCTTAGGAATGAAGACACGACGTGAAGGCACTCAAATGATGAAAATGATCGAGTTGCCGCTGACCATCATCAACACCACAAGGATCTCACTTCATAAAGATAAAGACTTTCACGAGCATAACTCAAGGGGGAGCTTATGTTAAGGGGGAGTTTGTCAACACACTTCCTACATGAAACGGGGAGTTTGTTGATACACTTTCTGCTTTCAAGACGTGAAGACTTTGAAGATCCTCCGACATAGAAGACATGAAAGGCGAATCTCGCGAGTAGCGTCCAAGGGGGAGTTTGTTGATACATATATGTGGACGCGACTCGACTCGACGCGACTTGGTTCGGTTCGACCCGGTTAGGTTCGGCTCAAGCCCGACGTCACGACATTCCTCCGTCGTGCGCCCCAGAGTTCGACACGTGAAGCACGGAAAGCCGCGGCCGGTTCCCGCCGCCACATCATCATGACATCATCATGATGATGTCATGATGATGTCATGATGATGTCATGAGGTTGACAAAACTACAAAAGATATGAAACAGAATAATCATTGAACGTGCATGTAGAAGTTGGGATTTACATCTGGGCTGAAATCATTGGACCTTCATTTGGTCCAATCAAAATGTTTGGGCTTCTTCTCCATCATTGGGCCGAACCCAACCCCAACCGCACAAGGCAGAAGACTTATTGGTTGGATCAGACCACTCACATGTTATACGTCTGTGTCGAAGGTTGGGAAATCGAAAGATTGTTTCTATCGAAGGATAAGCTCGAAAGATATCACACGAAGGATACTGATGGACTTCGAAGGATATGCCATCCTTCGAAGTGTTTGTGGATCCTTCGATGGCTTCATGATCGACAGATCATCTTTCGGGCAGTCCACATGATCCTTCGACAAGCTGATCTGTGCTGGGTATAAATATCCATGTTTTGTGTACATTTCAGTTAGAGATGAACACTAGACAAGTGTGAGAGCATACTGTAAACACAGAGAGCACACGAGAGGTTGAGAGAGTTTACATATTACGTTTGTAAACATTGTTCTGTAACTGATTCCGCGTTTAATACAAGATGTGTTAATCGTTGATACCGCGTGTGTTATCTTTACTTGTTTTCATCTCTATCTCGGTTTGCTGATCTTGTTGGATTCCGCACAACAAGATCGGTTCGTATACAAGGAAGTAGGCGGTTAGATCCGTATCCGGACACGGGGACCTACAGAACTCACAGTGGTGCGTCTCTACCAAGTATGTCTCCTGATCAAGCAGCTGTGTGACGACCTACACGTACTAATTCTATTAGACGGACGACCGTGCCTTAGCTTTATGGTTTAAGTTCTTGGGAAATAGTTAGACAACTATTTCGTGTTTATATTTAGTAAATACTTGGTAATGATTTTCCTTCCCAAGGATGGGGGATTTAATACATGTGTGTTCGAAATATATTATTAAGTCTCACTTAAAACATATTTTATTTCTAACTCCAAAATATAAATATTCTTCTCAAAAATATTATATTTTCTATTACATAAATTTTCCCAAAATAATACCTTGACAAAAATACGCGTTAAGTCATATTTTCTTAAAATGCGTAAGTTACGTTTTAATGATCGAGTGGTAATAATAATTACCGGTGTAACTTATATATTTATCGTAGAGACGTTCGTATTATTTTGGATCCATTAACATTCGATAGTATTATTTTTACCCTAAAAATAATACTAGTATTTTCACAAAATAATAATAAATACATATCAAGTGACTTTATGAAAAATATATACTAAATATATATTTACCAAGTTTTATTTTGTGAAATCCCACCTCCGATGTTTTGTAAATAAAGTCGTGGCGAAATCTATAATTTGAAAACAAGTCGAAAAGTATTTCTAACACTTATAGTGAAAATATTTCTAAGTGTTAGGTTTTTGGAAAAATTTCGCCAGAGTTTCCCCTGTAACTGGAGGTGGCCACGCTTTTAAGCGTATCATTTTCTTTCATAAATCAAACCAACATTCTTTTCATTCAATCAAAACAATGTCCAAAACAACAAACTAGTAAATAAATATGTATAGCGCATAAATTACATGAACTTGCGTTTTATCCAAGAATATAAAGTAAATTCCATTACTTTTAGTGGATCTTTATATAAATCAATCCGGTTTCGTAAAAAACCCCGTTTTTAAAGAAATTCCATCTTTACAACTTCTTATCAATTTTTACAAAGATAGTTATTTTGTCGAAACTTAGTGCTACACAAGTGTTTACACACTTGTGTGTTCTAAAAATCATTCTTGCTCATGTAAAATCCATTTTTTAGAAAAAATATGGTTTCTTCGACACTCGGTCCTTTGAAAATACCGCTTGTAGATCCGTAGATCTACTAGTTTTAAACACTATTTCGTAAGTAAAATCATTTTTACACAAGTTCAAGTTTAATGTGTGGTAGAGTTTCATCACTTAAACCTTGTTACACTTAAACAAGCTTTATGTCATAATCCATGATCATGACCAATCCCGGTTAAACGATGATCCGAGCTACCACAACATAGATCGGGCCTAAATAACCACACAAATCAAATACTACAAGATTTACACAACATTCAAGCTTTTACCACCATTACTAGCATTTTTTAGTAGACTTTTATGTATCAACTTGTATGTTTACGAGTTTTAGCCGTTACATAACATTTTAACCACTTCAAAATAGTTCGAGAGTGTGATTCAAGCAACTTACTACTAGCTCGAGGCTAGGGAAGAATCTAGACGCAAAATGAGTGGATAAAAGCAATAGAGTGAGGTCCTTCGCCTTCTGATTGCACCAAGCTTCCTTGTAGGTGATCCTTAACACTTGTGTGATCTTGGAATAGCTTGAACAAAAATCAAAAAAATTGATGGGTTGTGTAGGGGTGTTCGGCCGTAGCTTCTTGAGAGAGAGAGAGAGTTGTGTTGTGATGTGTTGAGATGGAAATGATTAGTGTGCTAAGTGTTGATCTTATAGACATTTCATATAATCTTTAACCAATGGTTTATGTGTCTATTAGATATTAGACACTAATGAATTAAATAATCACAAAAGTACAAGGGGGTTCCCCCTTGGGGACCGAATTCGTTGGATGGGGGGGGGGGGTACTAGTTCGATTTCAACTAAACCTTAAGTATTAGTTAGTTAAGTGTGGAGGTTAACTTGGTTACTAGTGTGTAGTAAGTTGTGACGGGTGTTAGGGTATTCAGGGACCCTAACTGGCTCAGAAAAAGAAAAACAGTGTTGATGACAATATTTTTATGTTCCGGGTAAAGTCCGGTTGTTCGGTTGGATAGAGATCCGTTAAAGTGCTTAACAAAGCTTTAAAGTGTCGTTATTATTATTTTTAGTGACACAACTTATTCCTCCAAAGTGTCGGGAATATTTTCCTCATGTTTTGGCACTTTATTAGTTAGCCAAATGCTGAATTTTGTACTTAGAGTACGTTTTAGGCACATCCGGTCACTGTAATTTATTCCTAGTGACGCAGTTCTACAACCCTTATATCCCTACACTCACCACTAGTGTAGCAAACTATCTCAGGCTCTTACAGGCCTTAGAGGCAGTACCTGCCTGGTGCTAGTTATGACGACACCTTTAATAGGTTATCCGTTCACTGTGCTACTGTGCTTTTGGTGCATCAAGGTTGTCACAAAGGTGCTGTAAGCAAAACATGGAGTGACAGCAAGTAAAGTATGATGCAAGTAAGTACATGTATCAGTATTCAAGTAGCAGTTTATCCACAAGTTCAAGCAAGCACAGTAATTAATTATTAATTAAGTCGTACGGATACCTGGTTTAGTGAGGGTTGTCACAGTTGCAAGGTACCAACGTTAAAGGACTTGATCTACCTGAAGATTCGCTCAAGGTGGTTGAAAAATGGACGTTGATGGTGGAAGAATGGGTCTTGTAACGGTCAGAATAGAAGAAAGGCATATTCCGCGAGAATATCGGATGTTGGTCAATGCTATTGACGGTGTAACAGTCATATGAGCTGAAGACCCGGTTTTATGGTTAATATGCATGTGGAAAACAAGTTAAAAGAGTCCCCCAACGTTCAGAATGGAATATTCCAAAGTATCCCAGAATAATAGGATAGTTTATTAGTTTTTGTTACTATAAATAGGGGCGATCGGATCATAGGTAGACACAACTTTTCCACTCACTTTCATTCGCACACTTTACTCTCTAGCTACTAGAAATCACTACACACAACACTTGTATTCAAATTACATTGTAACACATAGTTGATCCGCACCACATCCTGCACTGTATCCTGATATTGGAAGCAATAGAAGAACAAGGCAGCTGCGATTGTCAGCTCCCGAGGTTTTATGCCGGGGATCTAGATTGATCAAGGGCTTTCCTCGTACATGACGTGTCAATCTTTACATTTTCGCTCATTGTTTGATCATAGATACAACTTTATATCCTGAGCTGTATCCTGAAACTGTTTTCACAACTAATTTGGTTAACACATTTTTCACATATAAATTTTAGCACACTACCTCACTTAACTAATTTGATCACTAAATTGCTTAGGTAATTTTTGACCAAAACAATTTGGCGCCCACCGTGGGGCAAGTGGTGCTATTTCTACTAAAAGCTTTTGTAAAATCATTACTTGGTTTTCTATTTTCAAAACTTTTTGCTACACTATTTTCAATGGCCTCGAGATCAAACATGAGCTCTTCCACTGTGTCTGCTACAACCTCTACAACAATTGGTTCGATGCTTCCACCACCTCCTCCGAGAACGCAAGCCTCTTCACAAGGAACCGAAATTCATGTGGCTCGGGATGTTATTCCCACTCAGAATATTCAGGGATCTGGTCCTGTTTTGGCCTCTAATGAAGAAATTCTAACTTTATTTGGTAGTGTACAGGAACAAATGAGGCAGCAACAGGAAACTAACCAAATGCTGTTAAGAGAAATACAACTCTTAAAAGCTAGCTCGAGCAGATCCACTGAGGATATTGTTACTCCTTTACAACCCAGAACTTTGAACTTCAGTTCGGCTGTGTATACCGAGGATAATAGGGGGAATATTGTGCCCAGTCATTCCCAGAATCATACTCCTGAAATACCCTCCTCGATCAGGATATCAACTGTGAGGAGTTCAGGATATGCTTCAGGATATGGCCAAAATCCTCAGACCGGTAATGTGTCAAATAATAACATTCTTGCTACTAACAACAATGGCTCTTTGTAGGATGCAGGTATGACGTCAACATTTACCCGGGAGCTCCAAAAAGTGAAGGACATGATATCCAGTGTACCTGGAGTGGTCCAGCCAATTCCGGAAGTATCCCAAGACAGCCACAGGATATCTCGCTTTGCATATCCTATATGTGATGCTGAAATACCAAAAAGATTCCGGACTCCCAACTTGAAACTGTATGACGGGACTACGGATCCTGAGGAGCATATTGCCCAGTATAGGGAACGGATGGAAATCAATCCTATCCCTCCAGATCTCAAGGAAGCATGCTTATGCAAGGGATTTGGTTCTACCCTGACAGGCCTTAAAATGGCTGTTAAACGTCCCTCCTCACTAAATTACTTCGTTCGCTCATTTGGTTAATTTATTTAACAGTCAATTTTCTTGTTGTCGGAGTTTTGAGAAACTAACCAGTGATCTTTACAGGATAACTCAAGGGCCTCAGGAATCCTTGAGGGATTATGTGAACAAATTCAGTCGAGAATCCTTGGATATCCCACATCTTGATGTTGCAACAGTTGTGCAAGCTTTTAAGATGGGGTTACAAAAGGATTCTTAGTTTTATCAGGATCTTGTAATGAATCCCTGCAGGAATCTCGACGCAGCTCGTAACAGGGCTTTGAGATATATCCGTTTGGAAGATGAAAAGAAGATGCAGGAGAGGATGAATTATACCTCAACCTATGAATCAACTAACAGGAAATCAGAAACCTCATATAAGCCATATCGCTCCAAGCCATATGGCAGGAATGATAACAAGAAAGTGAATGCTGTTGAAGACGAGGATCCTGAAGAATATCCTGACTTATCTGAATACTGCTTTTCTGTTAATATACCTGAGTTAATGTATGCTATGCAGGGTTTAGGGGACAAAGCTAGGTGGCCTCGAAAGAACCAGCAGAAAGCTGATTGGAAGGATAAATCCAAATGGTGTGCCTTCCACGAAGACTTCGGACATATGACCGAGGATTGCATTGCTTTAAGGAAAGAAATAAGTTACCTGTTAAGCAAAGGGTATCTAAAGGACTTGCTGGGAAAAAAGAAGAATAAAGGTCAGGATCCCGAGAAGGATCCTGAACGAGCAGCATCACCCCCAGCAGATGCCAAGATAATTAACTTTATTTCAGGAGGATCCGATATTTGTGGAACTTCGTATTCGGCGGCCAAGAGACATGCAAAGGAAGCTAAGAGTGAGAGGGGAGACAGACCAGTCAGGATGACTACCCTCACAACTGATAAAGTGATCACTTTCGATAGTGATGACAGGGATACTGTTCAGGATCCTCACCATGATGCTTTGGTAATAACATTATATGTGGCTAACCATTTTGTACGCAGGATACTGGTAGACAACGGTAGTTCTGTCAATATAATTCAGCTGGAAACATTGAAGAGGATGAATGTATCTCCGATGGACATTACTTCGAAGTCCACTGTGCTCGTTGGTTTCAGTGGAGAAGCTAGGAATACCGTAAGGGAGATAAAGTTACCGGTATATGTTGAAGGGGTCGACTCGATACAACGCTTCTGCGTGATGGACTCCTTATCCTGCTATAACATCATACTGGGAAGACCATGGATTCACGATATGAAGGCTGTGCCATCAACATATCACCAATGCATCAAGATCCCTACCCCTTGGGGAGTTGTCAAGGTTGAAAGTGATCAGCAGGAAGCGAAAGAATGCTACTCATCCTCAATGAAATCCTCAACTAAGCCTAGTACAGCATAGCAATTAAAGATGCGGGCCCAGGATATCGTGGAGGATTCGGAGCAGGATGTGAAGAAAATTATCCTGGATCAGGATAATCCTGATATCTCGGTGCTCGTAGGAACCAATATCCCTCAGGATATTGAAGAGCAGTTAACTAACTTTTTGAAATGCAGGATGTCAACGTTTGCATGGAAGCATGAGGATATGACAGGCATATCCAAAGACATTATCACTCACAAGCTTGGAATTGACAAATCATTCAAGCCTGTTCAGCAAAAAAGAAGAAAATTTGCTCCTGAGCGGAATGCGATTATCCAAGAGGAAGTTGAAAGATTGTTGAAGTCCAGGATGATCAGAGAAGTCAAGTTTCCAAGATGGCTAGCAAACGTAGTTGTGGTACAGAAGAAAAACGGGAAATGGAGAGTCTGTGTAGACTACACAGACTTGAACAAGGCTTGTCCTAAAGACCCATTTCCTCTCCCTCATATCGATGCAATGGTGGATGCTACTGCTGGACATGAAATGTTAACATTCATGGACGCATCCTCAGGATTTCAGCAGATTCAAATGGAGCCTTCGGACCAGGAGGATACTGCTTTCATGACACCAACATGTATACATTGCTATACTGCTATGCCTTTCGGTTTGAAAAATGCAGGTGCAACATACCAGAGATTAGTAAACATGATGTTCAAAGATAAGCTGGGGGACACCATGGAGGTATATATTGACGATATGGTGGTGAAATCTAAAAAGGCTAAGGATCACCTCCAGGATATCAAGGGAGCATTTGATATCCTGGATCAGTATAACATAAAGCTGAATCCTGCTAAGTGCCATTTCGGAGTGGGGGCAGGAAAGTTTTTAGGATACATGGTGACTAAAAGGGGTATAGAGGCAAGCCCGGAGCAGATTAAAGCTATCTTGGACATCAAGTCACCTTCAAATATGAAAGATGTACAAAGATTAACAGGACGAGTAGCGGCTTTGATCAGGTTTATATCAAGATCCTTGAAAAAATGCAAGGAATTCTACGATATCCTGAAGAAGAATAAGAAATTCGAATGGGGAGAGAAGCATGAAGCAGCCTTACAGGAATTAAAGCAATATCTTTCAACCGCAGCTCTGATGATGAAGCCCGAGGATGGTGAACCATTATCCCTGTATCTTGCAGTATCAGGAATGCAGTAAGTGCTGTTTTGGTTAAGACTCACGAAGGTCAGCAGTATCTTGTTTATTATGTTAGTAAAAGTTTATTACATGCTGAAACTAGGTATTCCCACTTAGAGAAAATGATATTAGCCCTAGTTATGGCGTCAACAAAACTTAGACATTATTTTGAAACGCATAGGATTCATGTTAGAACTAATTATTGTAGGATCGGATTGCGACCCGAACGAGTCGTTCGGAAGAGTTCTAGTCCATTTCAGAGGCGGAAACTAAGAAACGGACAATGAACCAGCTTGTTTCACTTTAATCTCTTATATATTGATATTGACAACTTTACAATCGAAAGAGAAACCGGCAGCACTTCGGTATAACTCTGAGAAAACTGTTACAAATGACATGCAATAACCCTATATATAATCCTTATGATTTCGCTTGAAACTCTTCAAGCGAAATCCACACGTTGACAATTGAAGCGAAATGCATAACTATCACTTTGTCTTCAAGCGAAACTTTCACAAACAACATTCTGTTCCATGCATAGTTTTGTCTTTAGTGGTGTGATGTCATTGATGATGTCACCTAGATGATGTCATCATGACATCATGTCTTGTTTAGATCCGCACCGTACCCGAGACTCGATACAAGACGAAGACGACAGATGTGTGCATCAACAATTATCCTATTAAGAATGTGCTTAGGAAACTAGAGATGTCAGGCAGGATGGCCAAGTGGTCAGTAAAGTTAAGTGCTTATGACTTAGTGTATAAACCTAGAAATGCCATAAAGTCTCAGGCTTTAGCTGACTTTGTGGCTGATTTCAGTAGTGACATTCAAAATGAAGTAGACCTAGAAGTACAGCAGCTAGGAGAAAACCTAGGATGCTGGACATTGTATACTGATGGTGCATCTAATGTAAGAGGTGTCGGTCTAGGTATACTACTAAAATCGCCACAGGGGGACATATTACCCCAGGCTATTAGGTGTGAATTTCCTGCTACTAATAATGAGGCAGAATATGAAGCTTTGATTGCAGGATTAGAGTTGGCTAAAAATATGAATATCAAGAATTTGCAAGTATATGTTGACTCTTTGTTAATCAGTAATCATTTTAATGGAACCTATGCAGTTAAAGGAGAGAAGTTAATCGAGTATCTCGAAATTCTCAAAAAATTAGCAGGATATTTCGATATTTTTACACTTGAACAGGAACCAAGAGAGGATAATGCTGAAGCTGATGCCTTGGAAAATCTGGGATCATCGGTCAGGATACCGGAAGGAACCCGAATACCAATATTACATATCCTATATCCTGCGACGAATCCTCAGGATAAGGAAGTAATAAGTATTCAGGATCCTGATGACAAGTATCCCGAGGAGGATCCTAAGTCCTGGACGGCTCCAATCATGAGATATCTCAAAGAAGGACACATCCCAAAGAATGAGAATCCTAAGGCCTTTAAATTGAAGGTATCACGATTCACTATTATAAATAATGTTTTGTATAAGAAATCCCTTGCAGGTACGTACCTAAGGTGCTTGGAAGATCCTGAAACCAAGGAGGTACTTCAGGATATACACGAAGGAGATTGTGGCAACCATACTGGGGGCAGATCTCTGTTCTCGAAGGTGTTGAGAACATGATATTACTGGCCGACCATGAGAAAGGATGCCGCGGAGTATGCTCAGAAATGCGATGCATGTCAAATGATAACATCTACTCCAGTACATCCTCAATAACTTAAAGAAGAGGCTTGGAACCAAAAAAGGAAGATGGGCAGAAGAATTACCCTTTGTTTTGTGGGCTGATAGGACAATGGTAAAGAATGCAATAGGCCAAACCCCATTTTCCTTGGTATTTGGAGCAGAAGCAATGATTCCAACGGAAATGGCAATACCTACTGCAAGATCTACCCTAAGTGATCCTGAACAGAATCCTGAAGCCTTGAGTCAGGATTTGGATACTATAGATGAAAAGAGAGATGCTGCAAGGCTAAGGATGGCAGCATATCAACAAAGAATATCCAAAGCATATAACAAGAATATTAGGAGCAGAAGATTTAAGGTTGGAGATTGGGTGTTAAGAAAGGCTTTTCAGAATACCACTAATCCTGCCGATGGCAAGCTAGCTCCAAAATGGGAAGGTCCATATGAAGTTGAATCAGAAGCAGGGAAAGGAGCATATAGACTCAAGAATATGAAAGGGGATATGCTACCGAGATCTTGGAATGCTATACACCTTAAGCTTTATTTCAAGTGACTTTAGAATTTAATTTCTAACTCAAGATGGTATGAATTCTATCTTTTTTAAATATGTTTGGTTTAATTTATTCTTTGAAACCCAATACTAACTTAAGCATCAGACGGGTGTTAGCCAAGCTAACACCCACCTTAGTTTAAGGATGTTTTGCAGTATATGCTTCAGGATATAGCTCCAGGATGCTCACTCAGGATACTTCAGAAGATTAGAGGATTGGCCCCCTCTCTCACGTACAAGGGATCTTGATCCCTTCACAGGTTTAAAGGTATTCACCTTTCTTCCGAATTGGGTTTAAACACCCCGCCTGGAGCGCAAGTTATTCGGGGATAGTTCAAGGTGGCGGGACCAGTCCATATAAAAGTGGCTGACAATTTCGTTACTGTTGGCTATATCTTGAATCCTAAAGGTATATGAGGATTGATCACCCTCTCTCACAAAAGGGTATTTTCATACTCTCTAAGGTTTAAAGGTTTTCACCTTTCTAAGTCTTGGAGTTTATACACTCCCCCCTGTAGCGCACGAAAATTCGGGATTTTCCCCAGAATACTTATGGGTTTATCCCCAGTACATTAAGGATTTATCTCCAGTATATTTTAGGGTTTATCCCCTGTAATATAAGAATTATTCAAACGGTTGCAGCTGATGTCCAGAAAATTTCTAAGTATTCGAAGACATTATGTACAGGGGACATTCCTACTGAGGCAATTGTGTAAAGCTCAAAGGATCAAGCTCGGACCTAGTACACTAAGTGTCTCAGACTGGGGACATCTTCGTTGGAAAAGTTGCAAAAGGATTGAAGTTTGAGAATAGGGTTACACTCTATTCCTGGTATGATCTTTCCTTTGTAAACGTTATTTAAATCATTTGAGTTTTTGAAACTATGTTTGACAAAAGCTTAAGCATCCTGATTAGGATATATTCTCGGGATATATTCTCAAAATGTATTTTCAAAATATGTTTCAGGATATTTGATTGGAATATTTGGGACATGATACTTGGATTAAAAACTGAAACTGTGTTCTAGTCAAACAAGTGTTCTCAAAACCAACTTTGTAAAATAAAGATGAGTTGTCCTCTTTCTCTGAAAACTTTATTTGAATTGCTTGAGTTATAAAAACCCTGTTTGACGGAAGTCTTAATAGGATATTTGCGAGTATACTGATCAAGATATTTCCATAAAAAGTAATAATTGCACTAAGTTTGGAACATTGGAATTCAGACTAAGCAATGCATAACAAATAACAACATGTAAGGTTAAAAGGTTAGTTTATTATTAATTGTATTCTTGGTTGCATCTCAAAAAGAGACCCATCCACCAAGAACACAATTAAGTTTTTAAAGCATATTTACATAAACAGTTGAAGGCTTCGTCCTGAAAACACGAGATCCCTCCACCTCCAACTGTTAAATTGTTCTAAAGCTTGCAGGAAATTAAAATTGTTCTAAGTATAGGATGACCAGATGATTCAGACCCTACAAAGCAAAATATAGGTATCGTTAAAGACAAACTAACCAGGATACAGGTTCAGTATATGTGTACGGGATACAGGATTTGGATATTTACCTTATTAAGGAAGGAGGTCATGGGCTCGATGGATTCCATGAAGCCAAGGTCATCATAAGAGAAACCTTCAGCAGCAACAATGGAGGGCTTAGAGCAGGTGGCAACAGATGATTTTTTTTACCAAGACAGGCTTGGAGTAACTGTCAAGCTCCTCAAGATCGAAGACAACAGGGACCTTAGCAGAGTCTACAGAAAAGGGAGTAGTTTCAATCTTATCATATTATGTGCTGATTAACCAAACATATGCAGGAATGTTCAAAATATATATCCTTACCAGACGGGCCAGAAGACTACCTAGTTATGAGAAAGTGTAACCTTGGAAGTTGCGGGAAGTCACATCAACATCTACATCCCATTACGTGCATCAAGAAATACAACGAAAAATATACCCGTTTGGATTTCAGGTTCCTAACAGATATATTTTTGGGGACAATTGTTATGGGTGGAATTTCGAGCTTATACCCTGAAGGCGTATCCTGATATTATATGCTTGATGCTGCGGCCAGGATACTGAACCATGATATTGGTAACATCCTCTGGGGTATCCTGGTTGCAGCTAACGATTTTCTTTGGTTGCAAGGTACCAACGTTAAAGGACTTGATCTACCTGAAGATTCGCTCAAGGTGGTTGAAAAATGGACGTTGATGGTGGAAGAATGGGTCTTGTAATGGTCAGAATAGAAGAAAGGCATATTCCGCGAGAATATCGGATGTTGGTCAATGCTATTGACGGTGTAACGGTCATATGAGCTGAAGACCCGGTTTTATGGTTAATATGCACGTGGAAAACAAGTTAAAAGAGTCCCCCAACGTTCAGAATGGAATATTCCAAAGTATCCCAGAATAATAGGATAGTTTGTTAGTTTTTGTTACTATAAATAGGGGCGATCGGATCATAGGTAGACACAACTTTTCCACTCACTTTCATTCGCACACTTTACTCTCTAGCTACTAGCAATCACTACACACAACACTTGTATTCAAATTACATTGTAACACATAGTTGATCCGCACCACATCCTGCACTGTATCCTGATATTGGAAGCAATAGAAGAACAAGGCAGCTGCGATTGTCAGCTCCCGAGGTTTTATGCCGGCGATCTAGATTAATCAAGGGCTTTCCTCGTACATCACGTGTCAATCTTTACATTTTCGCTCATTGTTTGATCATAGATACAACTTTATATCCTGAGCTGTATCCTGAAACTGTTTTCACAACTAATTTGGTTAACACATTTTTCACATATAAATTTTAGCACACTACCTCACTTAACTAATTTGATCACTAAATTTCTTAGGTAATTTTTGACCAAAACAACAATTAAGTAAATAAAACCAACCACAATACGATTGGTGACCAAAAGGAAGTAAACCGACTTTAAGTTAACCAAGTTCAGATTTAAATAGCGGAAGCATAAAACGTTAAACCAAAACATAAGTCCGTAGTTCATAAGTTTAAAGTCCAAAACGCAGTTTAATAAGTTCATAAGGATTAAAGGTTTAGCACGGGACATAACAAATCATATTCCACAACAACCTTCTCCTCGTGCCAGCTCCAAAAGCATCTAGTGACCTGTAAGGAATGTAACAACGAGTCAACAAAAAAGTTGAGTGAGTTCACAGTTGGTTGTTCAGTTAATGAGTTCGTATCAGAAATCGTAAGTTCGTTTCATAACCATGTATTACCCATTATCCTTTATTCCCAAACCTTTACGATATTTAGTGGGGGCTTCCCATTTTGTATGTACTAGACTAGTCGTATCCATAAGTGTCCTTCCCAATCCGAGGACAGTGGTAAGTATGAGTTTACGTAGGTTTTACGTAAGTGCCCTTCCCAATCCGAGGACAGTGGTAAGTATGAGTTTACGTAGGTTTTACGTAAGTGCCCTTCCCAATCCGAGGACAGTAGTAAGTGTGAATTTACGTAGGTTTTACGCAAGTGCCCTTCCCAATCCGAGGACAGTAGTAAGTAGTCTAGTAGTGTTGATAGTATAAGTAGTTATTCAATCCCATTCCCAATCACCAGGAATCCCATGCCTTAGTAAGGGTGTGAACTCACCTCGGTTTGCTCGGTTAGACTCTCAAATATAGCTAACAGTCAAGTTCGGTCAATCACGTCCTAGTATAATTTACCAGTTAGTCATTTAGTGGTTTTCAAATACAGCACAAAGTTCCTACACGTATCTATCACATAACATGCATCACTTTAACGGTTCATGCCCATATAAACTTCCCATCTATTCCCGTTCATAAAAAAACATACGATTTTGCACATAACACTTTTATTGCCACATAATTATGTTAGATCATTCACAGATAACATACTCGACATTTAGACATGCAAATTACAACTTATGACATTTCAGCATTAATATTCAAAACCAGGCTGTTTTCGGACATTTTAATAAAATAGTTAACTTATTCCAAAAATTCCCAAATTTTTACAGAATATCTTAAACGATCCAAATATTATTGTGTAAAAATATCGAGGTCCAGTTTATTACCAATATTTTATAAAAATTCATTTTCCGGACTGAAATCAGATTTATCTTTTTCTGACTGCAGTCCACGGAATAATTTATTTAAAATTCATCGAGAGTCCGATTTATGAAATTCCAGTAAGAAAATTACAAATACATCGGTGGTCATCTACAGTACAAATTTCATGATCTAACTCTACACAGAATTCAAGTTATAACTGAAAACAAAACTCATATTTTTAGCAGAAAAATTGCAACTCTAGCTGCTGTTACGAAATGACAATTTAAAAATAGTAAACGAAGTTTAAAAATTATGATTCCGGTGCCATTAGAACCGTATTTCATAATACAAAAACATAGACTTCAGAAAATACATTTTTTGTTAAGTTACGGTCCTTTTACAGCCAACTGAAGTTGGCTGTAATCACTAAACATCTTTCTGTTTTCAGTCTTTAACCTTCTAAAGCGCGTTCGATTGATTCCGTTAGCATGTTTAGTGATCACAACAACATCAAACATCAATATTAACCAGCAAATCATCAGGAATTCAATCAAGAATCATAACAACACAAGATCTACATGATTTACACACATAACTTCTCTTTACCCACCCTTTATCACTTTATGTTTAAGATTAATGTAAGTTCTTTAGTGTTTCTCAATTTTTCACCATTAAATCATCTATTAACCACCAAATACAAGAACAAGATGATGATTAGAAGCAATTACTACTAGCACAAGGCTAGGGGAGAAACAAGGCATAAAAGTGGTGGATAAAAGAAGATGGGAGTGGTTCTTGCACTTCCGAAAGCACCGGGCTTGTTTAGATGTCACCTTGCACCTTTGAGTATGTAAGAAATGGTTGAACAAAGGTTGGAAGTGGGTGGATGATGGTGGTAGGTGACGTGATGTCGTGGTCACAATCAAATTTAATCCAAATACTACCAATAGATAGTGGTAAGTGGGTATCGAACACAGGGAGTTTGTGGAATATGAGTTATTTGAAGGTTTATCTAAATTGACTAAAGTTAAACTAATTGCAATTAAATTAAAATTCAAGAGTTTATTTGAGTGAATTGGTTTTAGAACTAAAATTTAACTAATTAAATTGCAAGAGAAAAGTTTTGGTTGTAAACAATTTAGAGACAAATGATTATCTTAAGCTTCCGGTTTGCTTCGACATTTGTGCTATCATTTCACTAGAAAGAACTACATAGACATAGCTCATGTGTGATTACTTGCAGTGATGAAAGGGAACTAAGTACTCAGATTCCTAGAACGTGAGGTTGTTACCCGATGATCAATCAACCCTACCCAAGCCTAACTATACCCATGATATCTCGATTGCCAACGGCACCAAGAACGTATGGTTTCTAATTAGTTCAACATAAGAATCAACAAGTTACTAACAAACAATCACACATCATAACAACAAATCATAAAGATAAAGATTGTTATTCTAGAAATAAAAAAAAATCAAACATGAAATGTCTCAACCAAACCTTCAATCTAGGACAATCATCAAGTGTTTAGCCACTCGTGGCTTGAAGCAACATCGTCACCAAAGTTCTATTGTTCATAAAGATCCAAACACATAAACTAATGATAAAAACAAGTGTTCTTCAAGCTCTCTAGTCTCCAAGATACTCCAAATTCGTCCCCAAGACAAGTGGTAACCGAAACTAGCATGATTGGTCATAAAAACCCTCATCAAAAGTGATTTTAATGCATAAGTTACACAATGGGATCAGTCGGTGCCGTAACCTACGGCTCCCAGCCGTAGGTTACGGCGAGCAGCAATGTCCTACGTCGTGTCTCTTCTGATCTACGACAAGAAATGCTGAAAACTTGTTTTCAGCATAACTTTTTCGTTTCAACTCCGTTTTCGCCTACGTTCTCGTAATTTCATCCTCTATCATGCTATCCTCTTAATTCTTCAATTCCAAAAAATGATTTTTTATTGATGCTCCAAATTCTTTCCCTTTTATGCTCCATTTGCACCTGCACGTCCAAACAACTAGTAGTTACCAAGTTCAAACAATTAAACGTGTAAAGCATGGGATTTTAATCTTTTAAGGCACTTAAGGGTTGTCCTACGGACCACCCATCACATCCCCACACTTACTCGTTGCTTGTCTCAAGCAACTCATTCAAAAGTATTCACAAACACAAGCGATCAATCATGCAAACCAAGCTAAATGTGCCGTCCTTCTACTAACTTTCAATCATACCACAAGACACACCCCCTCACAAAGACTCTCGGTAGCAAGAAATATTAGCACATAATGCTAAACCACTCAATGGGTATGTGTGTGTGTGTGCGACAATAAGCTTGTATAAAAATCAAGTTTCCTCCTATCAAATATTTAGCATGCTTATAAATCAAAAGGACATTCGGGTTGTAACGGGGCTATGTGTAAATGTAGGAAATAGTGGGAATGTGAAAGTAGCTCATTGATTCGACCCGGTTTTTATTTCTACTACTAAACAAATCAAACATCAACTATATACACAACTTCATCAACATTTTCAACTACTATTGCAACTAAATCCTTCTTTTTGTATTTTTCTCATATTCTTTTCTGTTTTTTGTTCTTTCTCTCTCTTTTTTTTAAGCATAGAACTCAACAATATATACAAGAACATCAACAATCACAAACTAAATTCCTAAACCGGGTCGTCTCAATAGGTAAAGTTTTTGTAAGAAGTAGGTTTGGGTCACAAACGAATGGTATAAGGCTCAAACATGGCTTTCTAAAGACCAAATCCCCACCCCTCACAATACCAAGCTCATATATGTAACGTATGAGGTCCAACCCCCAATTCCCACACTCTCACACATCTAGACGAGGCTACCTAAAAGTCCCCTGTCATTTTCAAAAGCATGCAAACTCTAGGATTTAACAAGAATTCATACACAAGTTCTATTAACACAATACTCACACCGCCACTCAAAACAAAGAAATATCTATAATAATCATATGTGGCTCAAACACTCACCAAGAAATGACTAGGAATGGGTATCGATGTGTCAAGTGGAACAATATCAAGTTTTCAAATTTTGACAATTTTCGCTTGGCTTCACAAAATTTTTTAAAATTCTCAAAAAATTCCACTCATCCCCACACTTGGGATACATTGTCCCAATGTATGGTTTGGAGGGAAAGATCGCTTTTAACTAACAACATTAACTTTCGCTAATACCCTCAAATCCCAAATTTCTTTTTGTATTTTTTTTAATTACTAGGAGCACCACCAATCCTTCACAACCCATAAACTAAACACATCAAAACACCACCCAACCCCCCAACCATAAACTTAAACATGAATATATACAAAGGTGCACAAGATGAGAACAAGACACGACCTGATTAGTAAATCAACAGTCTTGATAGTGATGCAGCTGCTGTAATCGGACCGGTTCAAAAACATCTCTTAGATTCGCCGATATCTCAACAGGGATGTTGCCAAACATCCCCACACTTGAATCATTGCATCCGCGAGGGTTGAAATGTAATAACCTGCCAAAACACAAACACAACACCAAAACAAAACCAAACAAAGCAAAACAAAACAAAACACAAATACAATACTCTACATCCTCGAGCTGCCTCCCGATAGCACTAAGTTTAAAGGTCTTCAGCCAGACCATAGCTGATATGCGTTATGATGGTCTTAATGCACACTTACCCGCAACATTTCCAACAAATGCCCGGAAATTTACATGCCATCTCCATAGATTTGTCAGTATATTTGGCATGTTAAAGCTGCTCCTACGGGCTTTGCTAGTCCACTTCATGACATATACCTTAATGTCTGGTAGTTTCACCCCTCTCATCTTATTCCTCTAACCCTCTTCCCCACACTTGTTAATTTGAATCATTGATATGGGAAGAGTTTCGGTACACATATCCATCTCATCAGCCTGCTCTACCTCATAATCTGCACACATCATCTGATCTACAAGTGACTCTTCATCAGATAAAGGACTCATTGGTGTGGTATTATCCTCCACAACCTCCTCCTTCATGTGAGAATAATCTTTAATATCGTCAGGTAATGGTAAGAGGCGTTCTTCTATCTCTATCTTCAATTTTAAAGTATGACACTTAGAAACTAAGCAGCTGATTCGGTCTTCATCGGACAGGTTGGGTGTTGCTAAATATTGCTCGAGTTTGGACAAAGTTACTTCCAATACAGCAAGCTCTTTCTCCTCCTCGGTCTCATAAACATAAACACCCTTGGGCTCAAAATATTCTTCGGGATGATATTGTCGATATCCCTGATACGGTCTATAGATGCGCGCATCCATCATCTTTTTATCCCAATACTTCGGGTTTTCCGAATACACCGGGCACACATCATAATCATAAGTGTGATCACGACCGCAACAAAAACATAGACCATCCATCCTTGCCTCATAATAAACTTCCTCATCCCGATCGTATCCATATGAATAATAGTCATCCTCCATTTCTGATTCATAATCGTCAACGTATGATGGAGGTGGAAGCTGTGAAACATAAGACACCGGTTTTCCATGCGCCCTCCTGTAGTGAGCCTCGTGGCAACCAATACATGGATGTCGTGGACCCCCGCACAATCTACACGTAAATAAGCTGAAATTTGTGTAATGCCCTGTCATCCTGCACAACACAACTCAACTACCAAGTGTAAATCATGAACATAAAAGAAATCTTTTTGCTTTTTTTTTAATTTTCAAAACTAATACACAAAATAACACACGTTGCGCACTACTCCCCGGCAACGGCGCCAAAATTTGACGTGATGTCGTGGTCACAATCAAATTTAATCCAAATACTACTAATATATAGCGGTAAGTGGGTATCGAACACAGGGAGTTTGTGGAATATGTGTTATTTGAAGGTTTATATAAATTGACTAAAGTTAAACTAATTGCAAGTAAATTAAAATTCAAAAGTTTATTTGAGTGAATTGGTTTTAGAACTAAAATTTAACTAATTAAATTGCAAGAGAAAAGTTTTGGTTGTAAACAATTTAGAGACAAATGATTATCTTAAGCTTCCGGTTTGCTTCGACATTTGTGCTATCACTTCACTAGAAAGAACTACATAGACATAGCTCATGTGTGATTACTTGCAGTGATGAAAGGGAACTAAGTACTCAGATTCCTAGAACGTAAGGTTGTTACCCGATGATCAATCAACCCTTACCCAAGCCTAACTATACCCATGATATCTCGATTGCCAACGGCACCAAGAACGTATGGTTTCTAATTAGTTCAACATAAGAATCAACAAGTTACTAACAAACAATCACACATCATAACAACAAATCATAAAGATAAAGATTGTTATTCTAGAAATAAAAAAATCAAACATGAAATGTCTCAACCAAACCTTCAATCTAGGACAATCATCAAGTGTTTAGCCACTCATGGCTTGAAGCAACATCATCACCAAAGTTCTATTGTTCATAAAGATCAAAAAACATAAACTAATGATAAAAACAAGTGTTCTTCAAGCTCTCTAGTCTCCAAGATACTCCAAATTCGTCCCCAAGACAATTGGTAACCGAAACTAGCATGATTGGTCATAAAAATCCTCATCAAAAGTGATTTTAATGCATAAGTTACACAATGGGATCAGTCGGTGCCGTAACCTACGGCTCCCAGCCGTAGGTTACGGTGAGCAGCAATGTCCTACGGCGTGTCTATTCTGATCTACAACAAGAAATGCTGAAAACTTGTTTTCAGCATAAATTTTTCGTTTCAACTTCGTTTTCTTCACCGTTTTCGCCTACGTTCTCGTAATTTCATCCTCTATCATGCTATACTCTTAATTCTTCAATTCCAAAAATTGATTTTTTATTGATGCTCCAAATTCTTTCCCTTTTATGCTCCATTTGCACCTGCACGTCCAAACAACTAGTAGTTACCAAGTTCAAACAATTAAACGTGTAAAGCATGGGATTTTAATCTTTTTAAGGCACTTAAGGGTTGTCCTACGGACCACCCGTAAGCAGGGTGGCGGCTGAATGGTGGTTATGGAGGAGAGAGTTTGAGTTGGTTGAAGTGTGTTTATGAAAGAGAATGATTAACCAAGGAACTTATTTATAAACCACATCTTACTATTATCCTTTATGCATTATGTTAGCTAGATATCCAACACAAGTAATAAAATAATCAAGAAAAGGGTGGTGTGGGTTACCATAAGGTGACCGTCGTTTTGAGGAGGGGGGGGGTATGGTTGGGTTGTGATGATATGGTTACTAATTAGTTGAAATCAAATGGTATTTAGTTGGGGTATTTGTGTGTTTATTAATATAAAGGGTGCTAGGGTGTTCGGGGACCCTAACTAGCTCAGAAAAGTAAAAACTATGTCTTTGGCAATATTTTTGTGTTCCGGGTAAAGTCCGGTTGTTCGGTTTGACACTGTTCCGTTAAAGTGCTTAATTAATCCGTAAAGTGTCCTACATATATATTTTTGCAACGTTTTTAATTTTTAACACTCAGGAAGGTGTACCAGACTATTTAGTAACTTTTCTGTATACTATTAGTATGTTAACAAATACATGTAAGCATAACACAGTAATCAGAGAGCAGTTAAATGATTCAGCACAGTCATCAAGTACTTTAATTAACATTAATAGATTGTACGGTTACATGTAAATTTGAGGGTTGTCACATTCTCCCCCTGTTAATAGAATTTTGTCCCGAAATTTAATTAACATTAAGAGTAAATTTCAAAGTTCGTCCTTTATGTATGTCTAAAATATCAAAGTATGTCCTTTATCTTTAACATCCTCAGAAAACATCCTTAATGTTTGCAAATCCTTACATGTTACGTCCTTTAGTCCTAATCCAGTTACTTTTCATGGTTAAATTTGACTAAGTCAGCCCTATATAGGGGTATTTTGGTCATTTTATCACAATATATACATAGATTCTCTTCAATATTTTAGACACAGATTCTCTCTCTCCTCTACTAAACATAGCTGCCACCGGCCACAACCACCACCCGGCCACCGCCACCCAACCACAACCACAACCCGCCGCCCACCACCCAACCCTCCCATCTTACATCTGTTACTCTGTAAACCCACACAATTTTACAAAAGAAACCCACAAAAATTTTACAATTACTTCAACAAAAATATTGATACTTTGAGATCATACGCAACATAATATGCATCTGAACACGAAATCATCAGTTTAATGGCTCCGGATTGGGCGATTTTGACTCAATTCTCCGACGGAACTGACCGATTTGCAGATCCATGGTTCGTACTGTGAGAAATCCATGGTTTACACTTGGTTTTTGCAGATCGAGAAATCAAAGGTTTAGACGGAACTGACCGATTTGCAGATCCATGGTTCGTACTGCGAGAACTGACCGATTTGCAGATCCATGGTTCGTACTGACCGATTTGCAGATGTGGATGGACGGAACTGACCGATTTGCAGATCGGGTACTGGCCTATTTGCAGATCGAGATTTAGGGTTTTTGTTTGTGTTTGAGTTGAAGAGAGAGAAAGTGGTGGTGGTGGGGCAGGTGGATTTGGTGGTGGTAGGATAGTTCGAGAGGAAAGAGTGAGAGAGAGGGGCAATATGCGGTGGTTGTCGGTGGTGATAGTGGGTGTATTTTTGGGTGAACGACAAAGGGTTGGGCGGTGGTGGGGTTGGGCAGCGGTGGTGGAGGTGTTGACGGTGGTGGAGGATTGGTGGTGATAATGGACGTACGGTGGTGATAGTGGAGGTGCGGTGGTGATGATGGTTGGAGGTGGGGTGTGGTTGCAGGTGGTGATGGTCTGGGGGTGATGGTGCAAGAAGTTACAGAGAGTTTAGAGGAGAGGGGAGGCTGTTTGTTTGATGTTGGGTTCATTTATTGAGTTTATGATTGTTTATTATAATATTTAGGATAAAATGACTAAAATACCCTTATGTAGGGTTGACTTAGTCAACTTTAACCATGAAAACTAATTGTGTTATGACTAAAGGACATAACCTGATTGGTTTTTCAAACATTAAGTATGTTTTCTGAGGATATTAAAGATAAAGGACATACTTTGATATTTTAGACATACATAAAGGACGAACTTTGAAATTTACTCTAACATTAATAGATTGTACGGTTACATGTAAATTTGAGGGTTGTCACATTCTCCCCCTGTTAACATAATTTCATCCCGAAATTTAGCGCGTGGTTACTGAGGAAGCTAGTTAAGTTGTGTTGGTTTCCTAGTTTTCCTTGGGTGTCACATCATCCCCCTGTTGATTTGGAATTTCGTCCCGAAATTCTGCAGTAGCTTCAGTCTCAGTAGTGGTTACACTTTTCTTAAACAGTTGGGGATACTTGAGTTTCATTTGGTCTTCTCGTTCCCAGGTATACTCTAGGCCACGACGGGAATCCCAACGAACTCGGACAAGAGGTATCCTGGTACGCTTGAGGATCTTAACATCTCGATCCGTAATCTCTACTGGTTCCTCGACGAATCGCAGCTGGTCGTCGATTGTGAGTTCCTTGAGAGGAACTATGAGGATCTCATCTAACAGACACTTCTTCAGATTTGACACGTGGAATACGTTGTGAACTCCGCTGAGTTCTTCAGGTAGGTTCAGCCTGTAAGAGACTTTGCCAATTTTCTCAATGATTTCAAACGGTCCGACATAACGCGGATTGAGCTTGCCTCGTTTGCCAAAACGAACTATGCCTTTCCAAGGTGAGACTTTGAGTAGCACTCGATCTCCAACCTGGAACTCGAGTGGTTTTCTTCCCTTATCAGCATAGCTTTTCTGACGGTCACGAGCTGCCGCCATTCGCTGTCGTATTTGAGCAATTCTCTCGGTGGTATCTACCACAAGTTCTGGGCCAGTGATTTGGCTGTCACCAACTTCTGCCCAACAGAGAGGTGATCGGCATTTGCGTCCGTACAATGCCTCAAACGGAGCGGCCTGGATGCTGGTCTGGTAGCTGTTGTTATATGAAAACTCCACTAGTGGGAGGTGCTTTTCCCAGCCATTACCAAAATAGATTACACATGCCCTAAGCATGTCTTCAAGAGTTTGGATGGTGCGTTCAGATTGCCCATCCGTCTGTGGGTGATAAGCGGTGCTTATATCTAAACGTGAGCCAAAAGACTTGTGCATAGCTTGCCACAGTTCAGACGTAAAATGCGTGTCACGATCAGATATAATAGAGGTCGGCACTCCGTGCCTTGATACTACTTCCTTTAGGTAAATGTCTGCTAAAGTAGAAAACTTATCCGTTTCCTTGATTGCTAGAAAATGTGCAGACTTGGTCAGTCGATCTACGATCACCCAAATGGTATCGTTTCCGCGTTGAGATCTCGGTAGGCCAGTAACGAAATCCATGGAAATTTGCTCCCATTTCCATTTCGGGATCTTTGGTTGTTGAAGTAGGCCTGATGGTTTCTGATATTCAGTCTTGACTCTCACACAAGTCAAGCACTTACTGACGTAGGTTGCTATGTGGGCTTTCATGCCAGGCCATCAATACGTAGTCTTGAGGTCGTGGTACATTTTATCTGAACCAGGATGTACCGAATAACGAGACTTGTGTGCTTCATCCATCACAAGCTCGCGTAGGTCTCCATAAAGTGGAACCCAGATGCGTCCATTAACATAGTAGGCGCCGTCTTCCTTTTGTTCTAGCCGTTGCCTCGATCCTCGTAGGGACTCAGCCCTGGTGTTTTCTGCTTTCAATGCTTCAACCTGAGCATCACGAATCTGAGCGGGAAGGTTAGATTGGATGGTAAGTTGTAAAGCACGTACACGCCTAGGTATAGTATCCTTTCGGCTGAGGGCGTCGGCCACAACATTGGCCTTGCCCGGATGGTACTTGATCGCACATTCATAATCGTTCAAGAGCTAGACCCATCGGCGTTGTCGCATGTTTAACTCCTTTTGCTTGAAGATATGCTCAAGACTCCTGTGATCGGTGTAAATGGTGCACTTGGTACTGTACAGGTAATGTCTCCATATCTTAAGTGCGAAAACAACTGCTCCCAGCTCCAGATCGTGAGTAGTGTAATTTCTTTCGTGAACTTTGAGTTGGCGTGATGCGTAGGCAATGACCTTGTCACGTTGCATCAACATGCAACCAAGTCCTTGGATGGAAGCGTCGCAGTAAACCACAAAATCATCTGTGCCTTCAGGCAATGAGAGGATAGGCGAGCTGTAAAGTCTGTCTTTTAATTGCTGAAATGCGGACTCCTGTGCATCACCCCAATGATAGGTGACGCCCTTCTGAGTCAGTGAAGTGAGAGGTTGCGCAATCCTGGAGAAATCCTTGATAAATCTTCTGTAATATCCGGCCAAACCCAAGAATTGGCAGATTTCTGTTGGTGTACGGGGTGCAGGCCAGTTCTTGATTGAGTCAACCTTGGATGGATCAACATGAATCCCATCCTTGTTTACTACGTGGCCTAGAAAGTGGACTTCGCGAAGCCAGAAGTCACATTTCAAAAACTTGGCATACAGTTGCCCTGCTCGAAGAAGTTCCAGCAAAAGTCGTAGATGCTGCTCCTGTTCCTCCTGACTCTTAGAATAGATTAGGATATCGTCGATGAAAACAATAACGAACTTATCCAGGTAAGGTTTGCATACTCGATTCATGAGATCCATGAAGACCGTTGGTGCATTCGTTAATCCGAAAGGCATAACAAGAAACTCGTAATGGCCGTAATGAGTTTTGAATGCTGTTTTGGAGACGTCCTCCTCTCGGACTCTCAGCTGATGGTATCCCGATCTCAAATCAATCTTAGAGTAATAGCTCGACCCTTGCAACTGGTCGAACAAGTCGTCAATACGTGGAAGAGGATAACGATTCTTCACGGTCACCTTGTTGAGTTCGCGGTAGCCAGTACACATTCTGAAGGTACCGTCTGTCTTCTTCACGAATAACACTGGAGCTCCCCAAGGCGAAGAGCTAGGATGTATGAAACCCTTTTCCAGGAGTTCTTGTAGTTGCGTAGACAGTTCTTCGAGTTCTGATGGAGCTAGACGATATGGTGCTCGAGCGACTGGTGCTGCTACAAGGGCTAGCTCGATTTGAAACTCAACTTGGCGATGAGGCGGAAGACCAGGTAATTCCTCAGGAAATACCTCAGGAAAGTCGCGCACAATAGGAATGTCTTCAATTCTCTTCTCTTCCGTTGATGTGTCAGTAACGAGTGCTAGAATGGCAGTGTGGCCCTTTCGCAAACACTTTTGGGCCTTGAGGAAAGAGATAATGCCTACGACAGCACCACTCTTGTTGCCATGAATCACGAGGGGTTCTTTACCAGAAAGAGGGATGCGGAAAATCTTCTCGTTGCAAAGAATTTCCGCTTGCTGATGGGATAACCAATCCATCCCAATAACAACATCAAAACTACCCAGAACGATAGGAATAAGATCGATAGAGAAGGTCTGACCAGCTAAGACGAAGTTACAACCTTTAACTACGTGTGTGGCTTCAAGACTTTTACCGTTAGCTAGTTCTACCGTGTGTTTGGTGTTCAGGAGTGTTGGAGTGTGCTTAAGTATTTGGCTAACTTTTACGGACACATAACTAGTATCGGCACCCGAATCGAATAAAACAGTAACAAAGAAGTCATCCAGAAGAAACTTACACATCACAACGTTGGGATCGTTCCATGCATCACCCTGACCTAGCACAAAAACACGTCCTCTGGCACCGTTGCCATTATTGTTACCCCCGTTGTTGTTCCCATTGTGGTTCCCGTTTCCTTGGTTGTTGTGGTTCTGGTTCTGGTTCAACTGAGGACAGTTCTTCTTAAAGTGGCCTTCAGCGCCACACTGAAAGCATCCTTTATTGCCCTGTTGTTGTTGCTGCTGGTGGTTCTGTGGAGCTTGTTGTTGTTGGCGATTCTGGTTTGCAGGACGCGGGCTCCTGCAATCCTTAGCTTCATGACCCAACTTGTGACATCTCTGACAACGACCCTTTTTGCACTGCCCGCTGTGATGCTTGATGCACCGATTGCACTTGGGGTGGTTCCCTCGGTATCCACCCTGTCCTTGACTACCGGAAGATTGCTGACCAGGACTCTGGTAGTCATTAGTCTTTCGCTGCTGAGACTGAACTGAAGTTGAACCCTTACTGGAATTCCTATCCCATTTTCGCTTGTTTTCAGCGGGAGCGTCAGTAGTAGCAGCACCAATACGCTTAGGCAGTCTGTTTTGTTCCACTGCCTGGTCGATGAGACGGTGAGCCAACTTGATGATTTGCTGAATGGTACCCAGGTTAGCCGAAGTCACGTGACTTTGAATCCCTGGTACAAGGCCCTTGAGGTACAGCTCAATACGTTTGATGGGAGGGTCCACCATAGTTGGACACAAGATGGCAAGCTCGTTTGACCTCTTAGTATACGCCTCAATCTCTGACCCCGTCATCTTCAGGTTAAAGAACTCCACTTCCAACTTGTGGATGTCATCACGATTACAGTATTGTCGCTTGATCAGCTCCTTGAAGTCGTTCCATGGGGTGGCATTAGCAGCTGCCAGCCCTAACATTTGAACTTACGCGTTCCACCAAGTCAGCGCAGTGCCTTCGAGGGTACCAGTGGCATACTTCACCCTACGAGCCTCAGGGCATTCACATATTTCGAAGACCGACTTGAGCTTCTCAAACCAGTGGAGGAGTCCAATGGCCCCTTCAGTGCCACTAAAAGTACTAGGACGACAGTCCATAAAAGTCTTGAACGTGCACACAGGCGGCTGGGCATGCTGGCCTCCTGCTTGAGCGGCTGCAAGTGCCGCAATAACTTGTTCGTTGATCAAAGCCGCCAGTTGGGCTGGTGTGAGGTTGATTCGTCCACTCATGATCTTCACCATGCAGAGGGCACAAGTGAGAAGGGCGTCGTATCAATACGCAAGCGTGGAATGACAGAAGAGAGTGATCACACAAAGTTTTCAAGTAGTAGATACTATGTTATCTAAGCATACCATAAGCAATGTTCTATATAACTAACAAGTAGATAATATAAACATGAATCGTATCACCTATAGTGTCGAGTCTTGCACGTGGAGCGAAGCGTCGTTTTGGATCGTTGAGCACTGTACAGGTTATAGACTGGTTTTATCAAAAAGCTTTTCCCCTTTTTAAAACCAAGTTCACTATAACCAATGGCTCTGATACCAATCTGTCACACCCCCAAAATCCACCATGCGGAGTACCACCGCTTGGAGGCGTGACGTGACCAGGATCGAGCCACCAATCATATTGAACAACACAATTAAGTAAATAAAACCAACCAAAATACGATTGGCGACCAAAAGGAAGTAAACCGACTTTAAGTTAACCAAGTTCAGATTTAAACAGCGGAAGCATAAAACGTGAAACCAAAACATAAGTCCATAGTTCATAAGTTTAAAGCCCAAAACGCAGTTTAATAAGTTCATAGGGATTAAAGGTTTAGCACAGGACATAACAAATCATATTCCACAACAACCTTCTCCTCGTGCAAGCTCCAAAAGCATCTAGCGACCTGTAAGGCATGTAACAACGAGTCAACAACAAAGTTGAGTGAGTTCACAGTTGGTTGTTCAGTTAATGAGTTCGTATCAGAAATCATAAGTTTGTTTCATAACCATGTATTACCCATTATCCTTGATTCCCAAACCTTTATGATATTTAGTGGGGGCTTCCCATTTTGTATGTACTAGACAAGTCGTATCCATAAGTGTCCTTCCCAATCCGAGGACAGTGGTAAGTATGAGTTTACGTAGGTTTTACGTAAGTGCCCTTCCCAATCCGAGGACAGTGGTAAGTATGAGTTTACGTAGGTTTTACGTAAGTGCCCTTCCCAATCCGAGGACAGTAGTAAGTGTGAATTTACGTAGGTTTTACGCAAGTGCCCTTCCCAATCTGAGGACAGTAGTAAGTAGTCTAGTAGTGTTGATAATATAAGTAGTTATTCAATCCCATTCCCAATCACCAGGAATCCCATGCCTTAGTAAGGGTGTGAACTCACCTTGGTTTGCTTGGTTAGATTCTCAAATATAGCTAATAGTCAAGGTCGGTCAATCACATCCTAGTATAATTTACCAGTTAGTCATTTAGTGGTTTTCAAATAGAGCACAAAGTTCCTACACGTATCTATCACATAACATGCATCACTTTAACGGTTCATGCCCATATAAACTTCCCATCTATTCCCGTTCATAAATAAACATACGATTTTGCACATAACACTTTTATTGCCACATAATCATGTTAGATCATTCACAGATAACATACTCGACATTTAGACATGCAAATTACAACTTATGTCATTTCAGCATTAATATTCAAAACCGGGCTGTTTTCGGACATTTTAATTAAATAGTTAACTTATTCCAAAAATTCCCAAATTTTTACAGAATATCTTAAACTATCCAAATATTATTGTGTAAAAATATCGAGGTCCAGTTTTTTACCAATATTTTATAAAAATTCATTTTCCGGACTAAAATCAGATATATCTTTTTCTGACTGCAATCCACGGAATAATTTATGTAAAATTAATCGAGAGTCCGATTTACGAAATTCCAGTGAGAAAATTACAAATACATCGGTGGTCATCTACAGTACAAATTTCATGATCTAACTCTACACAGAATTCAAGTTATGACTGAAAACAAAACTCATATTTTCAGCAGAAAAATTGCAACTCTAGCTGCTGTTACGAAACGACACTTTAAAAATAGTAAACGAAGTCCAAAAATTATGATTCCGGTGCCATTAGAACCGTATTTCATAACACATAAACCTAGACTTCAGAAAATACATTTTTCGTTAAGTTACGGTCCTGTTACCTAGACTTCAGGAAAGTCGCGCACAATAGGAATGTCTTCAATTCTCTTCTCTTCCGTTGATGTGTCAGTAACGAGTGCTAGAATGGCAGTGTGGCCCTTTCGCAAACACTTTTGGGCCTTGAGGAAAGAGATAATGCCTACGACAGCACCACTCTTGTTGCCATGAATCACGAGGGGTTCTTTACCAGAAAGAGGGATGCGGAAAATCTTCTCGTTGCAAAGAATTTCCGCTTGCTGATGGGATAACCAATCCATCCCAATAACAACATCAAAACTACCCAGAACGATAGGAATAAGATCGATAGAGAAGGTCTGACCAGCTAAGACGAAGTTACAACCTTTAACTACGTGTGTGGCTTCAAGACTTTTACCGTTAGCTAGTTCTACCGTGTGTTTGGTGTTCAGGAGTGTTGGAGTGTGCTTAAGTATTTGGCTAACTTTTACGGACACATAACTAGTATCGGCACCCGAATCGAATAAAACAGTAACAAAGAAGTCATCCAGAAGAAACTTACACATCACAACGTTGGGATCGTTCCATGCATCACCCTGACCTAGCACGAAAACACGTCCTCTGGCACCGTTGCCATTATTGTTACCCCCGTTGTTGTTCCCATTGTGGTTCCCGTTTCCTTGGTTGTTGTGGTTCTGGTTCTGGTTCAACTGAGGACAGTTCTTCTTAAAGTGGCCTTCAGCGCCACACTGAAAGCATCCTTTATTGCCCTGTTGTTGTTGCTGCTGGTGGTTCTGTAGAGCTTGTTGTTGTTGGCGATTCTGGTTTGCAGGACGCGGGCTCCTGCAATCCTTAGCTTCATGACCCAACTTGTGACATCTCTGACAACGACCCTTGTTGCACTGCCCGCTGTGATGCTTGATGCACCGGTTGCACTTGGGGTGGTTCCCTTGGTATCCACCCTGTCCTTGACTACCGGAAGATTGCTGACCAGGACTCTGGTAGTCATTAGTCTTTCGCTGCTGAGACTGAACTGAAGTTGAACCCTTACTGGAATTCCTATCCCATTTTCGCTTGTTTTCAGTGGGAGCGTCAGTAGTAGCAGCACCAATACGCTTAGGCAGTCTGTTTTGTTCCACTGCCTGGTCGGTGAGACGGTGAGCCAACTTGATGATTTGCTGAATGGTACCCAGGTTAGCCGAAGTCACGTGACTTTGAATCCCTGGTACAAGGCCCTTGAGGTACAGCTCAATACGTTTGATGGGAGGGTCCACCATAGTTGGACACAAGATGGCTAGCTCGTTTGACCTCTTAGTATACGCCTCAATCTCTGACCCCGTCATCTTCAGGTTAAAGAACTCCACTTCCAACTGGTGGATGTCATCACGATTACAGTATTGTCGCTTGATCAGCTCCTTGAAGTCGTTCCATGGGGTGGCATTAGCAGCTGCCAGCCCTAACATTTGAACTTACGCGTTCCACCAAGTCAGCGCAGTGCCTTCGAGGGTACCAGTGGCATACTTCACCCTACGAGCCTCAGGGCATTCACATATTTCGAAGACCGACTTGAGCTTCTCAAACCAGTGGAGGAGTCCAATGGCCCCTTCAGTGCCACTAAAAGTACTAGGACGACAGTCCATAAAAGTCTTGAACGTGCACACAGGCGGCTGGGCATGCTGGCCTCCTGCTTGAGCGGCTGCAAGTGCCGCAATAACTTGTTCGTTGATCAAAGCCGCCAGTTGGGCTGGTGTGAGGTTGATTCGTCCACTCATGATCTTCACCATGCAGAGGGCACAAGTGAGAAGGGCGTCGTATCAATACGCAAGCGTGGAATGACAGAAGAGAGTGATCACACAAAGTTTTCAAGCAGTAGATACTATGTTATCTAAGCATACCATAAGCAATGTTCTATATAACAACAAGTAGATAATATAAACATGAATCGTATCACCTATAGTGTCGAGTCTTGCACGTGGAGCGAAGCGTCGTTTTGGATCGTTGAGCACTGTACAGGTTATAGACTGGTTTTATCAAAAAGCTTTTCCCCTTTTTAAAACCAAGTTCACTATAACCAATGGCTCTGATACCAATCTGTCACACCCCCAAAATCCACCATGCGGAGTACCACCGCTTGGAGGCGTGACGTGACCAGGATCGAGCCACCAATCATATTGAACAACACAATTAAGTAAATAAAACCAACCAAAATACGATTGGCGACCAAAAGGAAGTAAACCGACTTTAAGTTAACCAAGTTCAGATTTAAACAGCGGAAGCATAAAACGTGAAACCAAAACATAAGTCCATAGTTCATAAGTTTAAAGCCCAAAACGCAGTTTAATAAGTTCATAGGGATTAAAGGTTTAGCACGGGACATAACAAATCATATTCCACAACAACCTTCTCCTCGTGCAAGCTCCAAAAGCATCTAGCGACCTGTAAGGCATGTAACAACGAGTCAACAACAAAGTTGAGTGAGTTCACAGTTGGTTGTTCAGTTAATGAGTTCGTATCAGAAATCATAAGTTCGTTTCATAACCATGTATTACCCATTATCCTTGATTCCCAAACCTTTATGATATTTAGTGGGGGCTTCCCATTTTGTATGTACTAGACAAGTCGTATCCATAAGTGTCCTTCCCAATCCGAGGACAGTGGTAAGTATGAGTTTACGTAGGTTTTACGTAAGTGCCCTTCCCAATCCGAGGACAGTGGTAAGTATGAGTTTATGTAGGTTTTACGTAAGTGCCCTTCCCAATCCGAGGACAGTAGTAAGTGTGAATTTACGTAGGTTTTACGCAAGTGCCCTTCCCAATCCGAGGACAGTAGTAAGTAGTCTAGTAGTGTTGATAATATAAGTAGTTATTCAATCCCATTCCCAATCACCAGGAATCCCATGCCTTAGTAAGGGTGTGAACTCACCTTGGTTTGCTTGGTTAGATTCTCAAATATAGCTAACAGTCAAGGTCGGTCAATCACATCCTAGTATAATTTACCAGTTAGTCATTTAGTGGTTTTCAAATAGAGCACAAAGTTCCTACACGTATCTATCACATAACATGCATCACTTTAACGGTTCATGGCCATATAAACTTCCCATCTATTCCCGTTCATAAATAAACATACGATTTTGCACATAACACTTTTATTGCCACATAATCATGTTAGATCATTCACAGATAACATACTCGACATTTAGACATGCAAATTACAACTTATGTCATTTCAGCATTAATATTCAAAACCGGGCTGTTTTCGGACATTTTAATTAAATAGTTAACTTATTCCAAAAATTCCCAAATTTTTACAGAATATCTTAAACTATCCAAATATTATTGTGTAAAAATATCGAGGTCCAGTTTATTACCAATATTTTATAAAAATTCATTTTCCGGACTAAAATCAGATATATCTTTTTCTGACTGCAATCCACGGAATAATTTATGTAAAATTAATCGAGAGTCCGATTTACGAAATTCCAGTGAGAAAATTACAAATGCATCGGTGGTCATCTACAGTACAAATTTCATGATCTAACTCTACACAGAATTCAAGTTATGACTGAAAACAAAACTCATATTTTCAGCAGAAAAATTGCAACTCTAGCTGCTGTTACGAAACGACACTTTAAAAATAGTAAACGAAGTCCAAAAATTACGATTCCGGTGCCATTAGAACTGTATTTCATAACACATAAACCTAGACTTCAGAAAATACATTTTTAGTTAAGTTACGGTCCTGTTACAGCCAACTGAAGTTGGCTGTAATCACTAAACAGCTTTCTATTTTCAGTCTTTAACCATCTAAAGCGCGTTCGATTGATTCCGTTAGCATGTTTAGTGATCACAACAACATCAAACATCAATATTAACCAGCAAATCATCAGGAATTCAATCAAGAATCATAACAACACAAGATCTACATGATTTACACACATAACTTCTCTTTACCCACCCTTTATCACTTTATGTTTAAGATTAATGTAAGTTCTTTAGTGTTTCTCAATTTCTCTCCATTAAATCATCTATTAACCACCAAATACAAGAACAAGATCATGATTAGAAGCACTTACTACTAGCACAAGGCTAGGGGAGAAACAAGGCGTAAAAGTGGTGGATAAAAGAAGATGAGAGTGGTTCTTGCACTTCTGAAAGCACCGGGCTTGTTTGTATGTCACCTTGCACCTTTGAGTATGTAAGAAATGGTTGAACAAAGGTTGGAAGTGGGTGGATGATGGTGGTAGGGTGGCAGCCGAATGGTGGTTATGGAGGAGAGAGTTTGAGTTGGTTGAAGTGTGTTTATGAAAGAGATTGATTAACCAAGGAACTTATTTATAAACCACATCTTACTATTATCCTTCATGCATTATGTTAGCTAGATATCCAACACAAGTAATAAAATAATCAATAAAAGGGTGGTGTGGGTCACCATAAGGTGACCGTCATTTTGAGGGGGGGGGGTATGGTTGGGTTGTGATGATATGGTTAGTAATTAGTTGAAATCAAATGGTATTTAGTTGGGGTATTTGTGTGTTTATTAATATAAAGGGTCCTAGGGTGTTCGGGGACCCTAACTAGCTCAGAAAAGTAAAAACTATGTCTTTGGCAATATTTTTGTGTTCCGGGTAAAGTCCGATTGTTCGGTTTGACACTGTTCCGTTAAAGTGCTTAATTAATCCGTAAAGTGTCCTACATATATATTTTTGCAACGTTTTTAATTTTTAACACTCAGGAAGGCGTACCGGACTATTTAGTAACTTTTCTGTATACTATTAGTATGTTAACAAATACATGTAAGCATAACACAGTAATCAGAGAGTAGTTAAATGATTCAGCACTGTCATCAAGTACTTTAATTAACATTAATAGATTGTACGGTTACATGTAAATTTGAGGGTTGTCACAACTTTCTTAATTAGCTCGGACTCATGATCAGTGTCAGACGCAGTGAATGTGATGTCAATATTATCTGGCAATCCATCTGAAGGTTCAGATTCCCACTTTAAATTTGGTGCCTTTTTGACTCTTTCTGAATTAGGATTTCGTGGAGAATATCTGTAGGATCGAGATTCGACCTAAACGAGTCGATCAGAAGAGTTTTTTATCAATACGAGAGGCGAAAACAGACATATTGATGTTGAATCAGCTTAATATGCAATTAGAATCACTTTAACTATCTCTTGTATTGATTTCAGAACGTTTTACAGGCTGGAGATACTTCGGCAGAGCTTTGCTACCGGAATCAAAAGTTACAAATGAAGACATGAGCTCTCATATTTATAGCGTGAGAACTGGAAAATTTACTCTAAAACCCTATTTTCTTGACTACCGAGCTCTGTTCTATCCAATCTAGATACAAGACACAATACAAGACGAAGTCAACAGACATATGCACCAACAGACTCCCCCTTGGATGTTGACGAGTCTTCGGTACGAGTCTTCAGCATGACGAGTCTTCAGTCTTGATCAGTCTTTTTGTTCTCTCCAAAATGTCTAACATTGTAAGCATCCTTCAATCTCTATCTTTCTTCTTTCTCTTGCTCATCAGCAACAACTGTCTTGAACTGCAAGATTCGAACCTGGCACTAAAGTCTTCAGACTCCCCTTTGCTAGCAGACTCCCCCTTAAGTTGTTCCGGGATCGCAATCTGGCATAACCCTCGATCTAGAACCGAAACATGGCTCAATCTCTGCTCAGGCTTTTTGCGGAAAGTCTTCAGGAATCGAAACCTAGCTTACCTGCACATCCTCTACCCAGAACATAAGTTTTTCATATATAACAATTTTAACTTCTGCTTAACCACTTGTAATCGTAACACTCAAATTTGACCATTTTATCATTAATTTGAAACCATTTCTCTTTTCAAACAAACTCACCCAACCTGTTGTTCATCATGTTTAGCACTCGAAATTTTGAAAATCAGCTTTTCAACATCAGTTATCGAAAATAAGATGAAATAAAATGTTTTTGGATTTTCAAAAATTTATGCTAAAACACATTCTTTCTGGGTTTTTGTTTTTAATGAAAAACAGTAAAGAAATATTTATAGACAATATTTTTGTGAGTTTGTGTAAGAGGATCATATCAGTTTTTGAGATAAATCGCTAACACCGTTGACCTTTTTAAGACTTTAAGTTCTAAACGATTTAATTAGATTATCAGTATACTAATCCACTTTAAATTTTCACACAAAGTTCAATTGTTTCGAGATATGAGATTAGTGTTTTAAGCACTTAACTTATTCGCGTGTCCCACCTCAGAATAAACTCCCGTATCCAGACTCCTATATTTAGTCTTACAGGTGAATGTACACTAATGATATCTGTAAACGGGTAATGCAAGACCATGAGAGCTCAGATTAGAAATTCCGTTCAGACAAAGAGATGATGGCTCGTCTTTAGGTGTGTCCCGTTTGGGGATCTTTTCTTCAACAGCACATGATTAGCATTTTTCAATGTTTCATCATTTTTTATGTTGAGGGTGGGCTTTAAGATTAAAGCAGTGCAGAGTATTATACGAGGACTAGGCTATTGCTCCCGCAAAATCAGAAGTCCTGGTATAATACCCCAGATATCATCATGCACAAAGACCTAGTATGTCAGAAATAGAAAATCTTTCAAACAAGATTTCGGGGGTTACCCATATATCCGAGAGATGTTCCCCACGAGATAAGTAAGTATTTGATATTTAGGTTTATATCTCGAAAACAATCTACTGAATGAGTAAAAATCTACTGGCATATCATCAGTGAGATCGTTTATCACATTTGACTTTCCATTTCTTTAGCATGTTGTGATAGTCCACTGATGTACTATCATTTCCTCTTTTTCACAACAAAACTCATTTTTGATTTTTCGATGTTTTTTATTTTTTGATTTTATCATGTTTTTGGATTTTTTAAATTTTCAAAATTTCTAAATTTTTTACTCCCCCTAAAATCAAAAATATGTTTCAATTTTTGATTTTCAAGGAAAATTTGAAAATAAACGCAATAAACTGTACAAATAAAACTAACACACTGATGTGAATTGCTTCAATTCGCCATCCACTTGGCTTTAACAATCAGAACTCCCCCTGACAACAAACTATTTTCCCATTATGATTTCAAAACACTTAACTTTGTTTTAATCAAAATGTTTTTTCCAGAAAATTAGTTTTGTTCATTTCAATGTAAGATCGGGGTTTAATTCATCATTTTGTTCTTTTAACAGCTTATGAATGAATCCCTCTTATTTTCAACCACTTGTAAAATCTAACACTTTTCCTTTTCTTTAACCACTTGTATGAAAGTTAAAACAAGTTTTAATTTAATGACCTTGATTAACCACTTGTAAGAACAATTACTTGTGGGTTTTTCACACAAACATTTTTCAAGAAATATGACAATTTTAGATTCTTATCAACAAAACCACTTGTAAGTCGAAATATGACAGTTATATTTCTCAAGAAAGATGCCGATTCCTACTCCCCAATTACCAACCTAGGAGTTCCGGCAAGTCAGGATTTTTAAGTGTGGAATACAGACACCCAAGCCTGACCAGCTTTGGGTGCATCCGGTTCAATTTCACTCGGGGTTTGAACATTCCTTTTTGACTCATAGAAGTCGTTTACCCCTTTTTCCTTCCCAACGACCATTCTTTCAAAAATATGTTTCACTTTGTCATTAAAAGCCTTTTCGACATCAAATTCTTTCTTTTCAGAATAGAATTGATTAGAAATCTCTACCTTTCCAACTTTTTGTTTAAAATTTTCAGTCCGCAATGGTGGAAAGTTGACATCATCCATTGGCGGTACTGAATTTTCTCTTTTTAGCTCAACTGGTGGCTTCTCTGACTTTGACGAGTCAGATTCATCGCCAGATTTAACATCTGATTTCTTAACAACCCACTTGTGATTGTTAAGATTCACTTTTCTTTTGTAAAACCTTTTTGAACACTCTCCAACTTCATATGTTGAATTTTTAAACACTTTGAATATTTTCGTTGGTGGTTCAGTTTTATCAATAACTTTTTCTTTCAGTTTATAAAGAACTTCCTGTTTTAAGTTGGTTGCCATTTGACAGTTCCAGGCAACGTGACCAACTTTTTTGCATTTATAGCAGGTTCTTGTTTCCTTTTTCTGATTAGCTTCATTCTTCTCATGTTTCTGTTTTTCTGCAAGAAACGCCTTGTTCGACTGTTTCCAGAATGAGCTCTTTTTCTCTTCTTCAGAACATGTCCCTGAAACAAAAACTGTTTTTGATTTAGAATCTTTAATATTTTGATTATTTTCAACATCAAAACCCAACCCCTTCTTTTTGAAATTGTCTTTATGATTCGGTTTCTTTTGATGACCTGGACCAAAACATTTCTTCTTGTTTAAACGTTGTTGAACTCTAGAAGTATGTTTAGGTTTTGAAAATCCCATTTTATCTTTTATTTCTGAAAATTTTATTTTTATCAATTTAAAAACTGTTTTGATATTTTCAATTTTCACATTTTTAATTGGAAATTCTTCATCAGAATATAATTTGTCTGAATCATTCAAAGTATATGCCACTTTGATTGGTTCATTATTCAAATTATTTTTTGATAACAGAAATTCTTTATTGTAGACCCTTTTGACCGATGATTTCGAACTGTTGACTGATGAACTCGAAGTTTTTGACTCAGAATTTGACTCTGACTCCTCATCCTTATCCAACACCTGATCGACCACTTTCTTTATTAACTCAGACTCATGATCAGTGTCAGACGATGTGAAAGTGACGTCAATGTTGTCTGGTAACTCATCATTTGTTTCAGACTTTAACTTTATATTGACTGCCTTTTTGAGTTGTTCCTCATTTGGTTTTCTGGGAGAATAACCTTCCTAGATCGGAGGCGGACACTTGTTATAATTTGCACTTTGTTTCTTACCAGTATCCATAACTTCCGGCTTCTTATCTTGAAAGGCTTCAAAACCTGCAACAGTAGGATAGATTCTATCAATCAAATAATCAGAACTTGAGTAACTCAGCAACAATCGTCTGATTCTTTCATTTTCAATCTTTTCAGTCTCCAATTCCTTCTTCAACTCTGCATACTCTTCAATATAGTGATTGATGGTCTTTTGTTTAGTCATCATTGTTGCATTCATCATAGTCAAAGCAACTTCCCTTTCAGAGTTTGTCTTTTCCAAACTATTCACCTTTCTGTTCAACACATCATACGACTCTTTCACGTACTTAACATCGAACAATAGTTTTTCTCTCATCTCATCGAGCTCACTATACTTCTTGTCTTTTTCTTCACAATGTTTGCATGGTTCTAAACATTTCAGACAAGGTTTAGTGACCTCTACAATCTTTTCAACAACTTTGACCTCTTTACTCTGTTCAGTCATCTCATTCTCAGCAACATTCTCACATTTTACTTCTTTCTTTTCTTTTGTTGCTCGTCTCTCCTTTAGCTTCTCCAATTTATCTGCAAAATAAAATTTGAAACTTTCAGGAGATAAATGAGTTTTGCCAATGTTAATTTGATTAATTTCTTCCTCATCATCGCTACTATCAGTTGATGATTGATCAAACACTTGTGTCTTTTCTGAACTATCTTCTGAAGAAACAGACTCTCCATCTTGATTTTTCTCATCATTTGCAAACACATCCATCCATTCTTTCATCAACTCTGGCTCTTGAACGATCTGTGCAATAAATGCTCTAAACTTTGAGTTACTTTCAACCGGAATGTATTTGTCCCAGCTAAATCCCTCTGGCAATCTTTCATCTTCTTGATCTGGAATAGTAATGCAAGCTTTCTTCTTTCCATCTTCAATAGCACCGGATGATGACGGTAGTTGAGCAACCTGATGATATATTGCTTTTCGATAATAATCATTGTTCCCAAACGGATTTTGAGCTCCTCCTGCTTCTCGATTGGTACATTCCCTCTTGAAATGTCCTTTTTCCCTGCACTGAAAACAAGTAACTTTAGACTTAACAAAACCTAAAGTAGAAACATTCGCATCACGAAAATCATCTCTTCCTGTAATCTGCTTAAATTTCTCAGCTCTCCTCAACACGCTCGCTAAACACCACTTAATATCCATCAGCTCCATTTCCTCAGCATCAATCTGATCGTAATCCTCTTTTGTTAGCATAGGATTTCTGATTTTTCCCGCAACCAAACTCTCATATGATTCTAACACAGTAACCAGTAATGCCATATGACCTTTAACGACTTCTTTAGAGAAATTCTGACCGTTCTGAAGATGCAACGCGATGTTGCATTGTAGCACATGACCATTACCATTGTTTGAGCTTTGAACACTTGGATTAACACTCGGATATGAAGAAAATCCACTGTTGTTGATTGAACTTTGATTGAGTGATCCAAATGAGTTTTCTGCGCTGAAAGCGGTTTGGATCTTCGGACTTGCTTCAACATTTTAAACATTACCTTTGAAATACAAATTGATATCTTGTTGACCACTTGGATTGTTCATTCTAGCAATCTTCTGTTGTTCAAGATCTTGTCCTTCAAGTTTTTCAATGAACTGGGCAATTGTCAAACCATCATACTCTCTGTTATTCTTCAAGATCATAAGAAATGTACCCCATTCTTTTTGAGGTAAAGCATCGGCTAATTTTTCAACCCATTCCTCACGATCCTTTTTGATATCCAACCGGGTCATTGAACGTACAAAATGACAATATCTCTCAATAAGAGTCTTTGTAGTTTCGCCTGGCAAACTTGGGAACAAATCGAATTCTTTCTTTAATAGAGACTTCTTATTCTTGATCATTTCCGTACTTCCTTCGAATTTTGTACGAAGTGCTATTCAAATCGAATATGCACTATCATCATGTTGAAGTAGTATGAAAATGTCTTCTTTCACATCTTGTTGAAGTAAACTTATCATCATTTTTTCTGCCTTGTACATGTCTCTCTCTTTGTCCGTAAATTCAGAAATAGTCTTTACAACTCCCATGTTATTTCGAGGACGAACATACTTTTTTTCAATACACTCCCAAGACCTTAGATGATTTGCTTGCACCCAGTTTTCAAAACGCTCTTGCCAACTATAATACTCTTCAATGCTCATCAGTTTCGGAGGTTTCTGCAACGTTCAAGTTTCATTTTCCATGGTTACACTCTGAGCAACGGTAACAGGAGTACCCGGAGCCGTAGAAAACGCATTGTAGAATTCAGAATCCATGTTTCGGTACGAACTATCAAACAAACTGATTAATTTTCAAACAATCTAGATCAGGTTCAATCCGTGTGACTTGACTCGATTTCCAAATGATAGAACTTAAATTTCAAGTGACTTGATCACCTTGTGTGACTTAGACATTTTTTCGTGCGAACTGAGATCTATTAAACAACCTGGTTCAGATCTCAAACGAACTGAGATCAAATCCAAAACTATGCGACCTGAGTTTCACGCGAACTGAATTCACTTCGTGTGAACTGAACCTCTTTCACACGATCTGGATCAGATTTCAAACGACTTGGATCACCTTGAAATCAACCCGTGCGACATGCAAACTGATTTAAGGTCAATTAATGTCTTGAGCCAAGCATAATCTCATGCACATGCAATTGTTAGAACAAATAATTCTTTGGCCGAGAACTATAGAATCCCATGCACAATTAATGATCCACTGTGATTATTTAAACTTGATTGGGCCTCCAATTTGAATCACATGATATGCATCAACATGATTGGACCTCACAATTTTAGATCAGATCAATATTAAGATGGCCGATAATATTTTAAACCTACTGATTTAATTGGACCGTTGAAGTGTATTGGACTTCAACAACTCATGCAAACTGATATCAAAGAACAGTTGACTATGACTCAAGTTTCCACGCGACCTTGAATTCTCAAACTACTTGAACTTCGTGCGAGCTGAGTTATACTTTCAAACAAAATAAACTATTCACACGACCTGAACCTCGTACGACCTGGTTCAGACTGAGTCACTACGTGCGGACTGAGTCACTACGTGCGGACTGATGAGCGTTCAAACGAATTGGACACTTTCAAGCACCTCGTGCGAACTGGTAACCCTTTTCAAACGACCTGGAAGTAAATTTCACACGAACTGGACCTTTTCATGCGAACTGGAAGTCCAAATCCAAACGAACTGAAGCATCTTCGAACGATCTGATGAGTTTTCGGTGGATTTTTGTCAAAATTGATCACGTTTAAGTCGATTTTAGTTCTGATTCTTTCAAGGATTGATTAAAACAATATTTCGCGTATTATATGTGAAAATCAAGCCATTTTAACCGTAAAAACTCAGTTAATTTTGAAAAAATGTGAAGAAAGTGAGTAGAAATGAGATTTTCAGATGAAAACAAGCTGAATCGGTAAGAACTCTTCCTCCTGAGCTCTGATACCACTTGTAGGATCTAGATTCGACCTAAACGAGTCGATCAGAAGAGTTTTTGATCAATACGAGAGGCGGAAACAGACGTATCGATGTTGAATCAGCTTGATATGCAATTAGAATCACTTTAACTATCTCTTGTATTGATTTCAGAACGTTTTACAGGCTGGAGATACTTCGGCAGAGCTTTGCTACCGAAATCAGAAGTTACAAATGAAGACATGAGCTCTCATATTTATAGTCAGGCCAGTCCCCATGAACCAGACATCACCAGTTCGTGAGAAGTGGCCACTTCGTATGAACTGGCTCTGCCAGTTCGTGAGAACTGGACAATTTACTCTAAAACCCTATTTTCTTGACTACCGAGCTCTGTTCTATCCAATCTAGATACAAGACACAATACAAGACGAAGTTAACAGACATATGCACCAACAATATCCTTCTTCAAGCGGAGGTGGACACCTTGTATAATTGGTACTATGTTTCTTACCAGTATTCTTTATTTCAGGTTTCTTTTCTTCAAACGCTTCCATGCCTTCTACTGTAGGATAAATCCTATCAATCACATAAGAAGCACATGAATAACTTTTCAATAACCTGTTTACCCTCTCAGTTTCTATTCTATGGGTTTCCAGTTTTTGTTCAAGTTCAGCACATTTCTCAATGTACTGATTAATGATTTTCTGCTTCGTCATGAACGCTCCATTGAGTTTCTTCATAGCTATTTCTCGTTCATTGCTTGACTTGTTATATTGATTCATAGCTTTGTTTAAAACATCATAAGATTCTTTCAGTCTGTTCATGTTATGAATCAATTTGTTGTTGTGCCTTTTCACAGTATCACAATTTTCACACTTCTCAGGTATCTTTTCAATATCTGCTTCCTTCTCAACCTTGATAGCAGGAATATCTTTAACCTGCTTCTTTATCACTCGAACATTTTCCTCGGGTTTAACCTTTTCTTTAACAGTTACTGCTTTATGATTCTTCTTTTTCGCAGCTTGTCTTTCTTTGATCTCTTCCATTTTACCTGCAAAATACAAATTATACCTATCAGGTGAAAATTCTCTTTTATAATATTCAAGTTTTCGAATTTCTTCACTGTCATCATCACTCTCTTCATCTGATGAGTGATCAAAGATTGGTGCTTTTTCTGAAGCCTCTTCTGTTGAAACTGGTTCTTCTTCTTTCTTTTTAGGACTGAATTGCTGAGACTCGTAATAAGCATACGCCATTTCATCTTCAGCAGTTGAATCTTCAAAGTTTTGAGCAACCAATGCTTTAGAATTTGAAGTTCTGTTAGGATCATAATTATCCCAATTAAAACCTTATGGGATTCTTTCATCTTCTTGATGAACTAGATAAGCTTTCTTTTATGGTTCTTCGATCAAATCCTTCCTAGCATGTGAAGTTTGTGACGATAATTGTTGATGCGGTGCAACTTGATGATAAATTGCCATTCGATGATAATCATTGTTGCCTAATGGATTTTGAGCTCCACTTGCTTCGCGATTTGTGCATTCTCTCTTAAAGTGCCCCTTCTCCCCGCAACGAAAACAAGTAACTTTAGATTTAACAAAGCCTAAAGGTGAAGTTCCAGCATCATGGAAATCATCTCTTCCAGTGATTTGTTTAAACTTCTCAGCTCTTCTCAACACACTAGCCATACACCACTTTATATCCATAAGCTCCATTTCTTCAGCATCAATCTGATTATAATCCTCTTTGGTTAACATTGGATTACCAATCCTTCCGGCTACCAAACTTTCATAAGATTCTAATACAATCACCAATAAAAACATATGACCTTTGGCTACCTCTTCTAAGAAATTCTGACCATTTTGAAGATTTAATGCAATGTTTCATTGTAGTAGTTGGCCATTATTATTGTATGAGCTTTGCGGTTTAGAATTGGTTGCTGAAAAATTTGGATCGAATGATGGATATGAAGAGAATCTATTATTGTTGTTTGATCCTTGAGATGACCCTCCAAAAGAACTGTTTGCATTAAAAGCAGTTTCGATCTTTGGTGCAATGTTGGTCTTATCAATTGTACTTCCTTTGTAGTATAGACCAATGTCCTGTTCACCATTAGAATTCTTCATTTTCTCCATCTTCCGTTGTTCCATTTCTTGAACTTCGAGTTTTTCAATAAACTTGCTCAGCGATAGATTCGAAAATTCACCATTATTCTCCAGAATCATAAGATACGTGCCCCAAACATCTTGTGGCAATGCATCGGCCAAATTTTCAACCCATTCTTCTCTATCTTTCTTTATATCCAAACGCTTCATGTTAACCACCAAATTGCAATATCTTTCTATAATCATTTTGGTGTTTTCAGTTTTCAATCCACGAAATAGATCAAATTCTTTCTTCAAAAGCGATTTTTTGTTCTTGATCATGTCTAAACTTCCAACAAATTTCGTTTTTAGTGCTTTCCACATTGAGTGTGCACTTCCGTTGTGTTGCAATAAAATCAAGATGTCTTCCTTAATAGCTTGTTGCAATATGTTGATCATCATCTTTTCACTTTTGTACTTCTTTTTCTCGTAATTATCTAAATCTTTAATAGCAACAATCTCTCCGTATTCATCAATTGGTCTAACCTATCGTTCTTCAACACATTCCCATGCCTCTAAGTGATTTGCTTGAACCCAATTTTCAAAACGTTCCACCCATCCACTATACTCCTCAATATTCATAAGCTTAGGCGGTTTTTGCATGGTACCCATTTCATTTTCTAAGTTCACATTCTGAGCCATAGTGATCGGGGTAGAAAATGCGTTGTAAAATTCAGAATCCATGTTTCGGTGCGAAAAAAATTTCAAGTTTAGAAATTCCAAACGATCTGGATTATCACTCTGTGCGATCTGACAAAATTTCCACTCAAACCGTGTGAGCTGGTATTCAATCCGTGCGAACTGACTGACTACCAAACGACCTGGACCTAAACTTCAAACCGTGCGACATGATCACTTCAACCGTGCGATCTGAAGACTATTTCAAACGATCTGACTTAAATCCAAACGACCTAAGTCACTTCGTGCGAGCTGAGTGACTTTTCAAGCGAACTGGAGTGTTTGCACACGATCTGATAAGTTTTTCACGTGGTTTGGTCAATTTTATCAAGTTTTAGGTTGAATTAGGTTCTGATTTGTTCATGGATTGATTAAAACAGTGTTTTACGTGTTATATGACGAAATCAGATCATTTTAACCGTAAAAACTCAGTAAATTTGATGAAAAAGTGTAGAAAGATTAGTAGAAGTGAGAAGAAATCAGTTTTTATCTGTGAAAACAAGCTAAAATGGTAAGAAATCTTCCTCCTGAGCTCTGATACCACTTGTAGGATCGGTGAATCGATCAAAACGAGTCAATCAGAAGAGTTCTATACCAAATCAGAGGCGGAATTCATTGATTTGATCTTCATTCAGCTTGATATGCACTTAGATGTAGCTTAAATGTCGATTGTATTGATTTCACAACGTTACACGAGCTGGCGACACTTCGGCTGAGCTTCGCTACCGGAATCAGAATGTTACAAATGAAATCCCAAGATCCTCTATATATAGGCAAGCCAGGTCGCACGAACCAACATGTCTAGGTCGCACGAACTGGTCACTTCGTGTGAACCTGCTAGTTCAGATCTGTTTCCCGTTTTTCTCGTACTACGTGTCCTGGTCTATCTATTCTATTACATGACTCGATACAAGACAAAGTCAATAGACATATGCACCAACAGGTTTGCCTAAATCTCAAAGCGAGAACGACACCATTTGGGTGATCGTAGATCGCCTAACCAAGTTTGCGCACTTCCTCGCGATCTAAGAAAGTGACAAGTTTTCGAAACTTGCAAGTATCTACTTGAAGGAAGTAGTTGCTAGGTACGGGGTGCCAACTTCTATTATCTCTGATCGTGACCCAAGCTTTGCATCCTATTTGTGGCAGGCTATGCACAAATCCTTCGGCTCGCAAAGACATGAGCACTGCCTATCATCTGCAAACAGATGGTCAAACTGAACGTACCATCCAACTCTAGAAGACATGCTGAGAGCATGTGTCATCGACTTTGGCAACAGCTGGGAACATCACTTACCTCTGGTAGAATTTTCTTATAACAACAGCTACCACACTAGTATTCAGGCAGCACTGTTCGAAGCGTTATACGGACGGAAATGCTGGTCAGCCTTGTGTTGGGCCGAAGTTGGCGATAGCCAAATCACTAGCCCGAAACTCGTACTCGACACCACGGAAAAGATTGCCCAAATCAGACAACGAATGGCGGCAGAAAAGCTACACTGATAAGGGTAAGAAACCATTGGAATTACAAGTTGGAGACTAGTTTTGCTAAGAGTCTCACCTTGGAAAGGCGTGGTTTGTTTTGGCAAAAGGGGCAAGCTTAATCCTTGTTATGTCAGACCCTTTGAAATCACTGAGAAAATCGGTACAGTAGCATATAGACTGAACTTGCCTAAAGAGCTCAGTGTGGTACACAATGTTTTCACATGTCAAATCTGAAGAAGTGTATGTCAAATGAGACTCTCATTTTACCTTTTAAGGAACACACGGTCGATGATCAGCTTCGCTTCGTTGAGGAACTGGTTGAGATCATGGATCGAGAAATCAAAACTCTCAAGCGTAGCAAGATACCAATAGTCCGAGTTCGTTGGAACTCGCGTTATGGCCTAGAGTTTACTTGGGAACAGGAAGACCAAATGATGCGCAAGTATCCCAAGTTGTTTAAGAGCAATACTTTCAGCACTGAAGCTACTACTGAATTTCAGGACGAAATTCCAAACCAACAGCGGGATGATGTGACACCCCGCGAAAATGCTTAACTAGCTATTCAGTGACTGAGCACTAAATTTTGGGACGAAATTTCTTTCAACTTGGGGATAATGTGACAATCCAAATTTTTCCCTTCATGTTTCACTTTACGATGTAATTTGGTGAAAATTTTATAAACATGATTATTTTATTTGTTTAATTATTTGGTGGGTTGTTTATATAATGATAATAAATATGTAAAGGTGTTAGCATCTTGTAATAAAGGTGCAACCGCGCATCTGACCTGGTCGCACACTCCAAGTGTGCGCCCTCTCCCACCTATTTATCTAGAATGGCTGCACACTACATCACCTCGCACACCCATAAATTCAGGCCCAAATCTCAGCCCACGATAAACCCTATTTAGGCCGCACACCCCAGCCGCACATGGGAGTGTGCGGAATCTTTCAGTGTGTATATGTATGTGTATGCTGCCAAAACCCTAAAGATCCTCCTAATCATTTGACGGCAGCCATTTTCCTTTTCAGAAACATTCCTTTCCCCTTTTCCAAGAAACATTCCTTTCTTATTTCTTTTGAATATTCAAGACGTCATCAACAGCTTTTTCCATCTTCAAAGCTTCTTTCTTTTTGAAGATCCTTCCTATCTCTCGCACACTTCTTCTTCTTATTCTTAATCCTTTATTCTAGGTTAGTATGATTATGTTGTTTTATACATGCATTTCTTCATAAGGATGTCACTAAATGCTTTGTATGATGACTTGTATGAATGATTTGTATATTTACAAGTGGTGATGATTTTACATAACATAGCGACTCCTGAATCAATGAAACGTGTGTGATGATCTTCTTGATGATAACATGGTGTGAAACATTTGTGATATGATGGATGAAATGAGGATTTTATATGGTGCAAACTGTTAACAGTTTTGTATGATGATATGACGGGATTTTAACATGTTTATCAAAGCAATTTCATCCATATGAAATAAAAACGCAGCGCAAAAATAGATTAAAACATGTTACTTTTATAAGATATAAAACCATTTATATGCAAAATCCCAAAACCCGGATCCATATATGAGATGTATACTATCAAACACAACCATAGGATGTTTAGAAAACTACCTTCTTGAAGTGCAAGGATTATGAAACGGATGATGCTTCTTGAAATGGTTGTCTTCAAGAGTAGAAGACCTCAAGCTTGTATACCCCAAGCTTCCAACAAACACCACAAGTTTAGCTAGGATTCAACACTTGAAGATCAAAGAATGAACACTTGAAAGAACACTCTTATGGCCGAAATTTTAGAGCAAAAATTCAGCTCACTCTTTTTTATTTTTTTTGCCATATAAAACTAATATAGTCTTGAGAGAATGCATGCCTTTATTCTTGCCCAATCACAAGGTCTCTAACACATGCAATTGCATGGAAAGTTATTGGACCAAAGACTTTGGATAGACCACCCAATCTAAATCCATGCATATGCATGAAATGTGATTGGAACAAGACTTTTGGATAGAGACAAAAGGGGGGGGGGCGGCCCCATGTGGGTTTTTATAAAAAAAAATTTCCAATTTTTTTATAACAAATAAAGTCTTGTTTAATTTTATAACTTTTATAAAATTATAACACTATGTTTGCAAGACTTTACATAAACTTTTATAATGTTATTTAACCTATTAAATAACAAAAAAAAAATTCTCTCAAAATAAATTATCCACATAATTTATTGGTTTCTCAAGTGTAATTATTTAGAAAACCAATTTCTAAATATTGTAAGTGTTAATATTTATTTGTATGATCACATCACAAATAAATAATATAAGTGTTTGTCTAGCTTGTTATTGGGTATGACTCGACTTGGATCATAACGTACTAGCCACATCAATTTATTATGTGTCTTGGGCATACAGAGTCCAACAATCTCCCACTTGCACAAGATACATAGAAGATTGATGCAAGTAGTAAATGACGCCTAACTACGGTTTACTACCCCCAATACGTATGATTATATTTGCCATTCAATAACATCATCCCTTTCAAGTCCCTTACTTGAACATGATTTAGGTGAATCTATCATTTATCCTTTCGTTACAGATGTCATGTTAAATCCAGAGACGCAGAGTGATCACTCTCTGTTGATTTAACTTTAGCAGGCCTTAGACATCTTACTCTCAACGAATAAGAGGAACAAATCCCTTCTTGACTACATACGTCTCTCACAATCACCTTGTACTACACCTGAGATTAGCCTTATGTACTGTCATATTACTAACAGCGAAGAAAAAGTCAAGGTATAATATTTGGTGAATGTCAAGACCCAATATGTATCTCAGGTCAGAGGATACTATGATATTCGCCTTTACTCAAAATTTACTTATGATTAATCACAAATGATTCCATGCAGTAATATTTGAGAGCGAGCCAGTCCAATATTTGTATCCCACAAATATCTATGAACTTTGGCAGCAACACTTTGCTCTATATTCATTCTAAATGAATATCCACCAATCCAAGTTCATAATAGTCTTACATTCATATTTGTTCCCACAATTATGATCGACTATGGACATTTAGAATAATTAACTTATTCACGGATTTAAACATGCTAATATGAAACATAACTCAAAATACCATAAAAGAGTTAAATTAATAATTGTTTCAATATCCAAATACAGAATTAGATCAAATCCAATCACTAGAATATCGAAGTCCTAAGGAACATGTATGACCCTCATGTTTTCCCCTGTCAAGGAGCTTCGTGAGTGGATCCGCAATGTTTTGATCTGTGTGAACTTGGCGGATACATATCTTTCCCTTTTCAACTTCATCCCTTATGTAGTTGAATCTCCGCTCGATATGTCTAGTCTTTTGGTGCGCACGAGGTTCCTTGATTTAAGCAATCGCACCCTCGTTATCACAAAAGATCTCTAGGGGGTCTTGAATGGTAGGGACCACCCCTAGATCGGCTATAAATTTCTTCAGCCATGCAGCTTCCTGGGCTGCCAATGAAGCGGCGATGTATTCTGATTCTGTAGTGGACAATGCTACCACGTCTTGTTTTGAGCTCTTCCAAGAGACTGCTCCACCATTTAAAATGAAGACATACCCCGATTGCGATCGAGAATCACTTCGATCGGTTTGGAAACTCGCGTCCGTGTAACCCTTTACAACGAGTTCCTCCTCACCAGATCCATATATTAAGAACATATCCTTAGTCCTCCTAAGATATTTCAATATACTTTTAACAGCCATCCAATGACTGTTACCTGGATTCTGCTGGTATCTACTCGTCATGCTCAAGGCGCATGACACGTCCGGTCTGGTGCATATCATTGCATACATGATGGATCCTATAGCTGACGCATATTGTGACAACCCGCAACTTCGAGAGTCTTTCGTTATACTGGTTTCTTTGCATGCATGATGCTTTGATGTAAGTTACGTGTACGCTATGTGAAGTGCTTAATTAAATGAGAATGGTTACGAGTTTATGCATTACATGAATGTTATAAGTTGTATGTCATTACGTGTATGTGTTATGAAGTAAATGAGGTGATTGGTTTTATTCAATAGTTACGGATTATTAGATGTTGGTGCTTCAAACACTTAGCCACACAATGCATAGGGGTCGCACACCTCTCTAGGATGATAAGAAAGAACGAACCCTTGACGATTAAGAACTTTCATTAAACATTCAACACAATACTTAAAAAAAAAAAAAAAAAAACCATTAAAATCAAGAAAGAGAATTAACATGTATGTGTGCTTGGTTAATTAATTCTCGTGTGTGGTAGCTTGCTTACCTTTCAACTTCCACGTAGACTTTTTACATGCTTGCTTGCTTCTTTATTTCTTTTCTAATCACTTCGGTGTTTTCTCACTCTCGGCTCACTCATGTTAAGTCTAACCCGAGTCTGAATTCCCCACAAGCCCAACGTGTGTCACACCCCTTTCTACGGCGGAAGCACGAGGTGTGATCATGAAAGGTTCTCATTGCATACGAAGAGTAAACATGCTACATGCTCGTAAAATAACATTCAAATACCATAATTTGAGAACATACGTTAGCGTTTACATCGCTAAGTCGCATAAAACATTGTCTTAAAAGTTTACAACTTTATTTAAAGTTAAACACAAGCGACATCCACGAGCATAAGCAAGACCGCGCGCACATCCATTCTAGTTACCTGAAATACATGTGAGTTTTTGGAAAAACGTCAACATAAAGTTGGTGTGAATTCATGCAGTTTTGTATTTCATGTTTGTATACTTTGTATGAAAACATAGTTTGTGAGTAAATCAAGTTTTCATATATAAATCCAGTTTCATGTGTACACCACGTACCCATTTATAATTCAATCTTTTCTTGAGTACCCCACGTACTTCAAGTTATATCTCGATCCTCTTGAGTACCCCACGTACTTCAAGTTATATATCAATCTTCTTGAGTACCCCACGTACTTCAAGTTATATATCAATCTTCTTGAGTACCCCACGTACTTCAAGTTATATATCAATCTTCTTGAGTACCCCACGTACTTCAAGTTATATATCAATTTTGTATGGTATGAATTTTATGTACATACAGTATTTCTGTAATTATCAGATTGTTAATGGGTTGCAAAGCCATTAACCTGTGGCACGTCATAGGAAGTCACCAAACCTAAGGCATTTAATTGGTATATTCTGAGACACAAAAGCACTTCCTCGGTTCTCGCCCCGACCGGGAGTGTGGCTGCCAGGCACCCGTTAGATCTAACCTTTTGTTCTGCGGTCTAGGTATATTGTTGATTAATGGTGCTTCTGTACCCTATTCGTGACACTATTTCTCATAACGCCTCCTACTTGGTTCTCGTTCTCACCAAGCGCGTTTCTTGTTATCATTTCTCATAGCGCCTTATACTTGGTTCTCGTCTCACCAAATGCGCTTCTCATATTCATATATTTCGTCACACTTGGTTCTCGTTCTCACCAAGTGTACTTCTTGTATTTATATCATACCATTTATAAATATTGTACTTTTGTACATGTATTTCACCCCCGAAGTTATAAAACTGAAAACAGTTAAAAGAAAAGGGGGAGCATGAACTCACAACTTTGCGTTCCTAGCGTCGTAAACTCCACCGGATTTGCTTAATTAACGTCGTAACCTATACGCGTTTTCTTAACGTTAGTCACTAGACTTGCGTCGCACAAGTACCGTCACTCTCTTTTGTGTATATTTTCTTGTGTTAAAAATATTCTTATATTTTTAACTACGTATCTTACTTATATTATTTTCTCCAAAAATAAATATAAGTCTTTTGTGTTTTGCACTTTGCACCCGAATTATGTATCTTGTATGTTGTATGTGTATCTTTATATTTCTACTCCTCATGAGTAATTAGTGTATTTTTAAGTCTTAATACACTAGCACGTAATACACATACTATATACACTTAGCACAAAAGTTGGTGATAAAATAATATATATTTTTCTCTCAAAAATATATATACATAAGATCCATTTTTATTTTTGAAGAAATCACCATTTCTTATCACCAAAAATTAGGGAAACCTTGGTAATACTTTTAAATACATTTTTGGGGAATAAGTTTCTCAAAACTTATATTTTTTTCTAAGTGTCAAAATTTATAAAAATTTTGACAGAGTTTCCCCTAAAAATGGAGGTTTCCCACGTTTTCAAAACGTGTGTTTATTTTCTTTTAGATCATTATCAAACATCAACAACAATTATCAACAATAATCATCAACAATAATCACTAATTCCTCCATTTCATGAACTTGAACATTTAAAAAAAATGTGTAGTAACTTACTAGCACATTTAGTAAGTCTTGTTATCTTTAAAAATAATTTTAGTTTCTTAAAAACTCTATTTTTAAAGAGTATGAAGTTTCACAACTTCTAGTCGAGATTTACAAAAATATTTCTTTGTTAAATTTTCTTGTGACACATGTGTCTACACACTTGTTTATTTACTAAAAATGCTTTTAGTTCGGATAAGATCCGGGTTTTTAACAAAACTAATATTTTTGCTTGGTTCTTCCGAAAAACCACTTGTAGATCTTTAGATCTACTAGTTTAGAACTTCATTCATAAGAAAAATTGTTTTTACACAAGTTCATGTTTAGTGTGTAGTAGTGTTTCATCATTTAACCCCTTTTCATACTTTAACAAACTCTATGCCATGATTCTTGAACATGACAAATCCGGGTTAGATGATGATCCGAGCTACCACAACATAGATCGGCACTAAATAATCACCACAAAACAAGTCTTACAAGTTTTACACAACATTATAGTTTTTATCCAACTTATTTCTCATTCTTGTAAACTTTTAGTATGTGATTTAGTATGTTCATGATTTTCACCCGACAAGGTTCATATTAACCACTCTAGACAAGATCAAGAAGGTGTTTTAGAGCACTTACTACTAGCACAAGGCTAGGGAAGTTCAAAAGTGCAAATGAGGTGGATAAAAGCAATTGGTGAAGGTCCTTCGATTTCCGTGAGCACCGAGCCTCGTTAGCGACCTTCTTACACCCTTGTATATGCTTGGAATAGATGGATGATGGACAAAAATGGTGGATGGTTGGTGGTGGTGGTGAGCCGTAGCCAAGAAGAAGAAAGACAGAAGAATTGTGTGTGTGTAATGTGTGAAGTTGTGAAGATTATGTCTCTTGTGCCATTCTTATATCCATTTCTCCCTAATAACCCTTGTATAAAATGTCCATAATGTGCCAACATAATCTCATTAAAAATTGAAACAAATCACCAAAGTGGGTCCCTTGTTGGAACCGTGGACATGGGGGGGGGGGGGGGGGGGTTTCATGGGTTGGTTTCTAACTATTTAGTTAGGAAATCTAGTTATTTTAATTAGGTGTTCAAGACTAGTGTCAAGTGTGTTGTAATTTACAACGGGTGTTAGGGTTCTCGGGGACCCTAACTGGCTTAGAAAAATAAAAACAATGCTTCTAGCATTATTTTGGTGTTCCGGGTATTATCCGGTTGTTCGGTTAGATACCGATTCGTTACGGTGCTAAATTACACTTTTTAGCGTCTTTTAAGTACCTTTCTTGTACTCTTTCAATTCCCAACACTTAGGGAAATATTCTGGATAATAAAACGACATTTCTGCACAACATTCATATGTTTAAGTGCTGAATTATTGCTGAATTTTATAAATTCTGCACTTAAAGTGCGTTTCGGGTGCTTTTTAGTGCTTATTTTTGCTTTCGCAATGTATATAAATTAAACCCTTGTATGTACTCTTGGGTTTTAATGCATTCTTGTTGTCGGACCTACACCTAGGCCTCAATTCTGATGTCTGACTGCTTTCTGCAGTTCTGTTGACACATTGTGTCTTACCGGTGAGTTTACTATTATTCTGACGCAACGCTCTCGTTTATGCATAAAGCAATATTTTGTAGTATACAACATGCATGAATTCACTTGTTTAATCATGTGTTCAGACATTGCTGACACTTAAACTCATAATTGCAGTCATTAAGCAATAATTATAGTGTACGGAAATTACCGGTTTGTGCCAGTTGTCACAGTCTCCCCCCGTTAAAAGAATTTCGTCCCGAAATTCAGACTGAACTAACTCTCGCTGGAGTCTTCTTGAATAGGTGGGGATACTTTTTCTTGAACTGGTCTTCATGTTCCCATGTGTACTCGGGTCCGTGCTTAGAGCTCCAACGTACTTTGACAAGCTTCACACTGCTCCTCCTGGTCTTGTTGACTTTCCAGTCAGTAACCTCAACGGGTTGCTCTGTAAATCGGAGGGCTTCATCAATATGTACTTCATCCATCGGGATGATCACGTTTTCTTGCGTTGGACTCTTCTTCAGGTTGGATACATGAAACGTATCATGTACTCCGTTAAGTTCTTCCGGTAACTCCAACTTGTATGCCACGGTACCAATTCTCTTCAGTATTCTGAATGGTCCGATATATCGTGGATTCAGCTTTCCACGCTTTCCAAATCTGACTACGCCCTTCCATGGTGAGACTTTTAACAACACTTTGTCTCCCACCTTGAAATCTACCGATTTTCTATTTGGATCCGCGTAGCTCTTTTGTCGCTCTCGAGCCGCCCTGATGCGCTCTCGGATCTGCGCAATCTTGTCGGTTGTCTCTTGTACAAGTTCAGGACCAACCATACGTTTATCTCCGGCATCTGCCCAACATAAGGGCGATCGGCATTTGCGGCCATACAGAGCTTCGAACGGCGCAGCTTTTATGCTTGTATGATAACTGTTATTGTAGGAAAACTCAACTAAAGGTAGATGAGTATCCCAGCTGCCGCCTAGATCCATGACACATGCGCGAAGCATATCTTCTAACGTTTGTATAGTCCGTTCGCTCTGGCCGTCTGTTTGCGGATGGAATGCCGTGCTCAGATCTAACTGAGATCCAAAGGCTTCCTGAAATGATTGCCAGATTCTTGAGACAAAGCGTCCATCTCTGTCTGAAATAATTGAGATTGGCACTCCATGTCGTGCCACAATTTCCCTTAAGTATATTTCAGCAAGCTTTCCAGTGCTATCCTTTTCTCGGATTGGCAGGAAATGCGCAGACTTCGTCAATCGATCAACTATTACCCATATCATATCGTGCCCTCTCGGGGTCCTGGGTAATTTCGTTATGAAGTCCATCGAGATTTGTTCCCACTTCCACACGGGAATCTCTGGTTGTTGTAGTAGGCCGGACGGTTTCTGATATTCGGCCTTAACCTTCGCACAGGTTAGGCATTTTCCGACATAAACAACAACGTCGCTTTTGAGTCTCGGCCACCAATAGTACTCTTTCAAGTCTTGGTACATCTTGTCCGATCCTGGATGGATCGAATATCTCGATTTGTGGGCTTCATTAAGGATGACCTCACGTATGCCACCGCAGAGTGGAACCCAGATACGCTTCTTGAAGTATAAGGCTCCCTCTTCATTTGGCACCATGTATTTCAATGCACCCCGGAGGTATTCAGCTTTACGGTTCTCTTCTTTAAGAGCTTCTTGTTGTGCATCCCGAATGCGTGCAGTGAGGTTCGTTCGAATCGTCATTTCCAATGCTCGAACCCTTAGGGTCTTAACCCTTTCCTTTCGGCTCAACGCGTCTGCTACAACGTTTGCCTTTCCAGGATGGTACTTAATCTCACAGTCATAATCATTCAGCAGCTCGACCCAACGCCGCTGGCGCATATTTAATTCCTTCTGATCAAATATGTGTTGTAAGCTTTTGTGATCTGTGAAGATTGTACATCGAGTGCCATATAGATAATGTCGCCAAATCTTCAAGGCGAATACCACTGCACCCAGCTCCAGGTCGTGAGTGGTATAATTTATCTCGTGAACCTTCAGTTGTCTTGAAGCATAAGCGATGACTTTTTGGCGTTGCATGAGCACGCAACCCAAGCCTTGTCGTGAGGCGTCGCAGTATACCACGAAGTCTTCAGTGCCTTCGGGTAACGATAGTATCGGTGCATCGCAGAGCTTGTTCTTAAGTAGCTGAAAGGCTTCTTCTTGTTTGTGACCCCAGTCGTATTTCTTGTCTTTCTGTGTAAGGGTCGTTAGCGGTTGGGCTATCTTCGAGAAATTCTCAATGAATCGCCGATAGTAGCCCGCTAAGCCCAAAAATTGACGAACTTCGGTTGGGGTCTTGGGAGCTTCCCAATTCTTTATTGCTTCAATCTTGGACGGGTCTACATGAATGCCCTTTTCATTCACCACGTGACCAAGAAATTGTACTTCGCGAATCCAGAATTCGCATTTCGAGAACTTTGCATAAAGTTTCTCTTTCTTCAGTAGTTCCAAGATAGTCCTGAGGTGTTGCTCATGCTCTTCTTTCGTTCGCGAGTAGCTCAGGATATCATCGATAAATACAATCACGAATTTATCGAGATATGGTTTGCATACGCGGTTCATTAGATCCATAAAGACCGCTGGTGCATTCGTCAGTCCAAATGGCATCACAAGAAATTCGTAGTGCCCATAGCGCGTTCTGAATGCAGTCTTTGGCACGCTTTCATCTTGGATTCTCAGCTGATGGTATCCAGATCGAAGGTCGATCTTGGAATAGTAGCTTGATCCTTGCAGTTGATCAAACAAGTCATCAATCCTCGGTAGCGGATACCGATTCTTGATTGTGAGCTTGTTCAGTTCCCTGTAATCGATACACATCCGTAGTGATCCATCCTTCTTTTTCACGAACAATACTGGAGCTCCCCAGGGTGAGAAGCTTGGCCTTATGAATCCTTTATCCAACAACTCCTGGAGTTGTGTAGATAATTCTTGCATTTCGGATGGCGCAAGTCGATAGGGTGCCTTGGCTACAGGAGCAGCTCCTGGTACCAAGTCTATACGGAATTCGACTTGTCGTTGCGGGGGTAGTCCTGGCAGATCTTCAGGGAACACATCAGGAAATTCCTTCACCACAGGAATGTCTTCGAGTTTCGGCTCCTCAGCCTTCTTGTCTATAACGTGTGCTAGGAAAGCAACACATCCTTTCTTTAAGCACTTCTGTGCCTTCATACAACTGATGATTCGAAGAGGCGCGTCTCGTTTTTCTCCATGCACGATAAGAGTTTCACCATTCGCTAAAGGGATGCGAATGATTTTCTCATGACAAATAACTTCAGCTTTGTTCTTGGACAACCAGTCCATTCCGACTACTACATCGAAGCTACCCAATTGAATAGGTAAGAGGTCGATGCTAAAATTTCGTTCGCCAAGTTCTAGTGTGCAGCCTCTAACAACTTCGCCCGATTCAACAAGTTTACCATTGGCTAGTTCTATGGAATAAGGAATTTCTAATCTACTAGATTCTATTCCGAGTATGCGTTTAAATTCCACAGACATGAAGCTATAATCGGCGCCAGTGTCGAATAATATGGATGCAAAGTGATTGTTAATGAGAAACGTACCGGTGACCACGTTAGGGTCCTCGCGTGCGTCTCTTGCTCCAATCACAAATGCTCGAGCCGGAGCGTTGTTTCTCTCTGGGCAGTTCTTCATGAAGTGATCATTGCTTCCACACTTGAAGCATCCTTGCCCTTTCCCGTTGCCATTCTTGTTACCAGCACCGTTCCCATTTCGGTTCTTTCCTTTTCCCCAACAGTCTTCTGTTTGATGACCCAATTTACCACATTTATCGCACCTTGGAATGCGACAAGCTCCATCATGATGATACTTACATTTTTGGCATCTAGGCATGGAGCCTTGGTATGCTTTGGTTGTATGGGTTTTCATCTCCTGAGGCATGTTAGCGTCACGCTTCTTGCTGAAACCCTTGTTGTTACGAGTTGCTTGATTCAAGTTTGCGTGTTTCCTTTTCTTGTTGCCAGACGACTCAGCATGCGTCTTGGCATTTTCTGTTGGGTTCAGTGAGAGCTTCTTCATACGAACACAATCTTCAGTTAGGCTGACAGCCAGAGTTACAGCCTCGGTGATTGTTTGTGGTTTGGCCGACGTTACCATGCCACGAAACTCTGAGGCCAGTCCCCAAATGTAGCGTTCCACACGCTTAAATTCAGGAGTCACCATGTAGGGAAGCACTCTGGACAGATCGTGAAACCTTCGAGTGTAACCATTGATGTCAGCACCTTCCATAGTTAAGTGCCAGAACTCTGTTTCCAGTCTTTGGAGTTCTGCACGAGAGCAGTACTTCTCTCTCATCCTTTCCTTCAGTTCCTCCCAAGTGAGGCCATAAGCGGCGTCATCACCCAAAGTTTGGGCTTGCAGGTTCCACCAAGTCAGAGCTTCATCGACGAATAACCCAGTAGCAAAAGTGACTTGTTGATCCGCGGTACACTTGCTCATGCGGAAAGTAGCTTCAGTCTTCTCCGTCCAGCGCACAAATGCTACTGCACCTCCTGTGCCGTCATAGTTTATCGGCTTGCAGTCGAGGAACTGCTTGAAAGTGCAGCCTGGAATTGATTCAACCAATTCACGTGTGAGCAATTGAAGAAACAATGAAACAAAGACCGTTCATAAATTTCTTCATGCTTAGTACAGTGTCTCAAGGTTACCTTGAGCTGCATTGCCTCCAGACGAATCTCCATTCCCATTACGCCTAGCGTTGCTTGGTCCACCACTGTCTTGAGTTCGGTTCGCCTCGTACTGGGCGATAGCAGCGGAGATCCTTTCCTCCAGTAGAGCGTTCAGCTCTTCAGCAATTCTTGGCAGTGGGGGAGGGGGAGGTTGATCGTCATTGCGAGCGTTCACAGTTTTCCTGGGTGCCATGTTCTGACAGAACAGAACACAACAGGGTTAGGCATTTGTTTGATATCGTCACACTAAACAGTAGTATCATATATATTCACAGGTATATATACCACAAAAGTGAGACATCAAACAATTATTACTCTAGCAGAGTACTTAGTAGGCTTGCACTGAGGGAATCTATACGTGACAAGACTTGCTGTGATTTCTGTGCACTGAATTCCATAATTATGTATGCATCCATAATTACGTAACTCCTTGCACAGTCCGCACAGTTCGTTTCATCCTCGTATTTCTTCCTTCAAATGGGCCATCGCTTTCATGTAAAGTCACATATACTTGTGACATTCCACTTCTAGTACATGCTAATTATCACACATAATTGCAAGTAATTTCTAGCCAACGACAAGTGCTACTCAAGTGCACTCTAAGTCTCGTAGTGTCCTTTCTAGACTCATGTAGACAGTTTCAGGTAGTGGATGTCGCGGGACGTTTTATGCAATGAAAACTCTTTTGAAAATTGTTTTCGTGAATGGATCCTAGAGATTGTAGACTAGACTCGAGAAGGAATCCTGGTTCACTACAATCGCAGCTCTGATACCAATCTGTCACACCCCTTTCTACGGCGGAAGCACGAGGTGTGATTATGAAAGGTTCTCATTGCATACGAAGAGTAAACATGCTACATGCTCGTAAAATAACATTCAAATACCATAATTTGAGAACATACGTTAGCGTTTACATCGCTAAGTCGCATAAAACATTGTCTTAAAAGTTTACAACTTTATTTAAAGTTAAACACAAGCGACATCCACGAGCATAAGCAAGACCGCGCGCACATCCATTCTAGTTACCTGAAATACATGTGAGTTTTTGGAAAAACGTCAACATAAAGTTGGTGTGAATTCATACAGTTTTGTATTTCATGTTTGTATACTTTGTATGAAAACATAGTTTGTGAGTAAATCAAGTTTTCATATATAAATCCAGTTTCATGTGTACACCACGTACCCATTTATAATTCAATCTTTTCTTGAGTACCCCACGTACTTCAAGTTATATCTCGATCCTCTTGAGTACCCCACGTACTTCAAGTTATATATCAATCTTCTTGAGTACCCCACGTACTTCAAGTTATATATCAATCTTCTTGAGTACCCCACGTACTTCAAGTTATATATCAATCTTCTTGAGTACCCCACGTACTTCAAGTTATATATCAATTTTGTATGGTATGAATTTTATGTACATACAGTATTTCTGTAATTATCAGATTGTTAATGGGTTGCAAAGCCATTAACCTGTGGCACGTCATAGGAAGTCACCAAACCTAAGGCATTTAATTGGTATATTCTGAGACACAAAAGCACTTCCTCGGTTCTCGCCCCGACCGGGAGTGTGGCTGCCAGGCACCCGTTAGATCTAACCTTTTGTTCTGCGGTCTAGGTATATTGTTGATTAATGGTGCTTCTGTACCCTATTCGTGACACTATTTCTCATAACGCCTCCTACTTGGTTCTCGTTCTCACCAAGCGCGTTTCTTGTTATCATTTCTCATAGCGCCTTATACTTGGTTCTCGTCTCACCAAATGCGCTTCTCATATTCATATATTTCGTCACACTTGGTTCTCGTTCTCACCAAGTGTACTTCTTGTATTTATATCATACCATTTATAAATATTGTACTTTTGTACATGTATTTCACCCCCGAAGTTATAAAACTGAAAACAGTTAAAAGAAAAGGGGGAGCATGAACTCACAACTTTGCGTTCCTAGCGTCGTAAACTCCACCGGATTTGCTTAATTAACGTCGTAACCTATACGCGTTTTCTTAACGTTAGTCACTAGACTTGCGTCGCACAAGTACCGTCACTCTCTTTTGTGTATATTTTCTTGTGTTAAAAATATTCTTATATTTTTAACTACGTATCTTACTTATATTATTTTCTCCAAAAATAAATATAAGTCTTTTGTGTTTTGCACTTTGCACCCGAATTATGTATCTTGTATGTTGTATGTGTATCTTTATATTTCTACTCCTCATGAGTAATTAGTGTATTTTTAAGTCTTAATACACTAGCACGTAATACACATACTATATACACTTAGCACAAAAGTTGGTGATAAAATAATATATATTTTTCTCTCAAAAATATATATACATAAGATCCATTTTTATTTTTGAAGAAATCACCATTTCTTATCACCAAAAATTAGGGAAACCTTGGTAATACTTTTAAATACATTTTTGGGGAATAAGTTTCTCAAAACTTATATTTTTTTCTAAGTGTCAAAATTTATAAAAATTTTGACAGAGTTTCCCCTAAAAATGGAGGTTTCCCACGTTTTCAAAACGTGTGTTTATTTTCTTTTAGATCATTATCAAACATCAACAACAATTATCAACAATAATCATCAACAATAATCACTAATTCCTCCATTTCATGAACTTGAACATTTAAAAAAAATGTGTAGTAACTTACTAGCACATTTAGTAAGTCTTGTTATCTTTAAAAATAATTTTAGTTTCTTAAAAACTCTATTTTTAAAGAGTATGAAGTTTCACAACTTCTAGTCGAGATTTACAAAAATATTTCTTTGTTAAATTTTCTTGTGACACATGTGTCTACACACTTGTTTATTTACTAAAAATGCTTTTAGTTCGGATAAGATCCGGGTTTTTAACAAAACTAATATTTTTGCTTGGTTCTTCCGAAAAACCACTTGTAGATCTTTAGATCTACTAGTTTAGAACTTCATTCATAAGAAAAATTGTTTTTACACAAGTTCATGTTTAGTGTGTAGTAGTGTTTCATCATTTAACCCCTTTTCATACTTTAACAAACTCTATGCCATGATTCTTGAACATGACAAATCCGGGTTAGATGATGATCCGAGCTACCACAACATAGATCGGCACTAAATAATCACCACAAAACAAGTCTTACAAGTTTTACACAACATTATAGTTTTTATCCAACTTATTTCTCATTCTTGTAAACTTTTAGTATGTGATTTAGTATGTTCATGATTTTCACCCGACAAGGTTCATATTAACCACTCTAGACAAGATCAAGAAGGTGTTTTAGAGCACTTACTACTAGCACAAGGCTAGGGAAGTTCAAAAGTGCAAATGAGGTGGATAAAAGCAATTGGTGAAGGTCCTTCGATTTCCGTGAGCACCGAGCCTCGTTAGCGACCTTCTTACACCCTTGTATATGCTTGGAATAGATGGATGATGGACAAAAATGGTGGATGGTTGGTGGTGGTGGTGAGCCGTAGCCAAGAAGAAGAAAGACAGAAGAATTGTGTGTGTGTAATGTGTGAAGTTGTGAAGATTATGTCTCTTGTGCCATTCTTATATCCATTTCTCCCTAATAACCCTTGTATAAAATGTCCATAATGTGCCAACATAATCTCATTAAAAATTGAAACAAATCACCAAAGTGGGTCCCTTGTTGGAACCGTGGACATGGGGGGGGGGGGGGGTTTCATGGGTTGGTTTCTAACTATTTAGTTAGGAAATCTAGTTATTTTAATTAGGTGTTCAAGACTAGTGTCAAGTGTGTTGTAATTTACAACGGGTGTTAGGGTTCTCGGGGACCCTAACTGGCTTAGAAAAATAAAAACAATGCTTCTAGCATTATTTTGGTGTTCCGGGTATTATCCGGTTGTTCGGTTAGATACCGATTCGTTACGGTGCTAAATTACACTTTTTAGCGTCTTTTAAGTACCTTTCTTGTACTCTTTCAATTCCCAACACTTAGGGAAATATTCTGGATAATAAAACGACATTTCTGCACAACATTCATATGTTTAAGTGCTGAATTATTGCTGAATTTTATAAATTCTGCACTTAAAGTGCGTTTCGGGTGCTTTTTAGTGCTTATTTTTGCTTTCGCAATGTATATAAATTAAACCCTTGTATGTACTCTTGGGTTTTAATGCATTCTTGTTGTCGGACCTACACCTAGGCCTCAATTCTGATGTCTGACTGCTTTCTGCAGTTCTGTTGACACATTGTGTCTTACCGGTGAGTTTACTATTATTCTGACGCAACGCTCTCGTTTATGCATAAAGCAATATTTTGTAGTATACAACATGCATGAATTCACTTGTTTAATCATGTGTTCAGACATTGCTGACACTTAAACTCATAATTGCAGTCATTAAGCAATAATTATAGTGTACGGAAATTACCGGTTTGTGCCAGTTGTCACAACGTGATTATATGAAGTGTTGGTTAGCATTGAGACTAATCACACGAGGAAACACAAAACCCTAACCTTCTCTATTGGGCGACGACCTTCTCCGCTGCAAAGCTTCTCTTCTGTCGAGTTGTGCATCTTCTTAATCCTACATCTTGCAGTTAGTCTATCTATACTTGTTTTAGCTTTGCGTATTGTGGCCGGCTTTATGCAACTTGTTGGTTGATGTGTTTTGAATGATGTTAACATGTAGCATTGCATGATAATGAAGTAATTAATGAATTGGTAACATTAACTGATTAGGGATAATTCACTTATGTTTTCATATTATTAGATATAAGTTCTTTTACGAGGTAGTGCATGTGGGTGTGCGATGATGATCGAAGGGGTACGGGTACACGGAATCGGAAATGGTCTATGATGCTAAATTCACGATGTAGGGTTCATGCAAGCATTGATAATTCTCATGTATTAATTTATTGTTGTTACTGTTTGATAAAACCGATAGTATGCAGACGGTTACGAAGATAACTGTTCCGATGTGTTTGTAAGGGAGGGATTAATTGGGAATCAATGAATAGGATTGATGCCATAAATCATAACTGTTCTATGATGCGAGATCCTTGATGCTTAGTGGTGTGTTAACATGTGTTCTATGGAATGATAGTAATCATTGAGTGGACCCAATAATTATGATAATTAACTGTTAAGCAAAACGTTAGGGGATAAGGAGTTGATTTTGTGACTGTTAGATCGGGGAATAAGGAACGAAGGAACTGCTTGTTTATTGTTCGAATTCATAATATCTTTGAGTATTAGTAAATTGGGTGATTCTTTTTTTATGGTGTACATCGAGCTTCTTTGACTAATGAGTCCGAACCTATTTGAATGTTTGTGATGTTTGAATATAATAATTCTTAAAAGAATCAGCACTTGAAATATGTAATATTAATGATTTGTTATCATACATGTACATATAATATTATACATTCAACATATAAATTAATAAATAATGACTAGTTTTATATATCAACAATTATATATATATATATACAAAACTGATATTGGGAATGCTATGTGCTACTGTATGATAAATCGTATTCTGGTCACAATAAATGTCGGATTGTTTGGACACTAGGGTAATGCAAAACTCTACTCGTATACTCATCAGCATTAAATGTAAAGTAGGTTGCGCGTAACGGATCTAACCCGTGTTTAACACTAGAAGTACAATATCAAACCGAGCAAACTAAGGTGAGTTCATCTCTTGAGCATGCGTCCCGGTGGTTGGGACAGTCAGTGGGTATCCCGGGGAGGGATAAGTCTTTTGGGTAAAAACGGGAATGTTGGATAATATACTCTTCCTATCACCTTTAAAGTCCCTCCGTGTTGTTTGGTTACCGGGGAGGTAACATGGTATTAGTTAGTAGCGCTACTTAGGTTTGGCAACCTCACCCCGTTCCTGGGAGGACGGGTGTTGAACTAATGACCTAGTCATGACCAATGCTTTGATAGGAGCATTGGAGAAAGGGCAAAATAATCTGAAGCCGTCTTGTATTCGGGGTATTATCAACATTACTTTCGGAATTAAATTCAATGGATTAACTAAACACTTGGTAACCAACGTTTTCATAAAACTATGAACTCACCAGCGTTGTCTGATACACTTGTTGCATGCTCGCAGGTCGTTAGATTATATGGATTTGGAACTTGCTGTCTGAAGTAGCTGGAGTGGTCATGGGTCGTGCTGATTGGATACAAATGATGAGTTTATTGATTACATACATTTAATTTGAAACAGTTAAACTATGTTTTCTTTTATTTGCTTCCGCTGAACATGATGGTTTTCATTTAAACTTATTGATGGCACTTTTCGTTAATAACTGACGATTATATTTAACAACTTGTGATTGGTTCAATATGATTGGTGGCTCGTTATTGGTTTGTCACACGCCTAGTAGGGTTTCCCATGGGTGGTATTTTGGGGGTGTGACACATATGGGATTCTTTTCATTTTCTCTTGCTCATCCTTTGAGCTAGGACATTGAGATGTGTTCAATATTGTCCCCTTTTAAATAGGTACAAAACCTCTCTTAGTGTTCTCCATTTGGAACCTATTCAAGACTTTGTCAATGTATGCACTTTGGTTTAAACCTATCAAGCGCCTTGATCTATCCCTATAGACCTTTATTCCCAGAATGTAGGCGACTTCACCAAGATCCTTAATGGAAAAACAACTTCCAAGCCAAGCTTTTACACCTTCCATGGTTGGAATGTCATTCCCAAATAGTAGAATGTCATCGACATACAGTACTAAGAAAGTGATGATGCTCCCACTAGCTTTCTTATACACACAAGCTTCATCACCGTTCTTGATGAATCCAAAATTCTTAATTTCTTCATCAAAACGATGATTCCAACTTCTAGATGCTTGTTTCAATCCATAGATTGATTTCTTTAACTTGCATACTTTGTCAGGATGTTTTGGATCGACAAAACCTTCAGGCTGAACCATATAGACATCTTCATCAAGATATCCATTAAGAAAAGCCGTTTTGACATCCAATTGCCAGATCTCATAGTCATAATATGCAGCTATGGCAAATAATATCCTGATTGACTTTAGCATCGCCACAGGCGAGAAGGTCTCATCATAATCAATCCCTTGAGTTTGAGTGAAACCTTTTGCTACAAGTCTTGCTTTGTAAGTATCCAAGTTACCATGCATATCTGTTTTCTTCTTGATGACCCACTTACTTCTAACTACTTTGGAGTTGAGTGGTGGTACAACCAATTCCCAAACTTGGTTGTCATACATGGATTGCATCTCTATGTTCATGGCTTCAAGCCATTTGTCACAATCGGATTTTGACATTGCATCATGGTATGTGGTTGGTTCATCTGAATCTACCACGTAGCATCCATCCATGAAAAATCCATATCTTTCAGGTGGATTACTAATTCTACCAGATCTGCGAACATTTTGTGTGTTCTGATCAATCTCTTGATCGTTTTCAACAACCTCTTGTTGAGTGCTAGTATCAACCAAACGTGTATCGTCTTGTGGTTCTTGATCCTGTTCAAGTTCCATTGTTCTACTACTAGTTCCTTCCATAAGGAATTTAGCTTCTAAGAACTTACCCTTTCGAGCAACAAATACCTTTTGCTCGGTTGGATCGTAGAAATAATATCCTATATCATCTTTAGGATATCCTACAAAGATACACTTAGTAGATCGGACTTCCAATTTATTTGGAGTGTATTGCTTAACATAAGCTTCACAACCCCAAACCCTTAAGAATGATAATGATGGAGGGTTTCCATGCCATATTTCAAAAGGTGTCCTTTCTAGTTTCTTGGTTGGGGCCATATTTAGTATACGGACTGCAGAGAGCAAAGCGTAACCCCAAAATGATAGAGGTAATGTGCTTCTAGCCATCATAGATCGAACCATATCTAATAGAGTTCGATTTCTCCTTTCGGACACACCATTGTGTTGTGGTGTTCCTGGTGGAGTAAGTTGTGAAATGATTCCACAACTTCTAAGATGATCTTGAAAAGCACCACTTAGGTATTCACCTCCTCTATCGGTACGAAGGACTTTAATTGTTTTCTTGAGTTGATTTTCTACTTCACTTTTGAAGTCTTTGAACATTTCAAATGCTTCATCCTTGTGTCTTAGTAAGTACACATATCCATAACGACTATAGTCGTCAATAAAGGTAATGAAGTATCTTTCACCATTCCTAGTCATCGGCTTAAAAGGACCACATACATCCGAATGTATGATACCTAGTAAGTCTTTTGCCCTTTTAAAAGTTCCACTAAAGGGAGTCTTGGTCATTTTGCCTTGTAAACAAGATTCGCATACATCAAATGAATTATCTTCATTTGTATTCAGAAGACCATTTTTCTGAAGTGTATGCATGCGATTCTTGCTTATATGTCCAAGGCGACAATGCCAAAGATAGGAATCACTCAAATCCATTTTGAGTTTCTTGTTGGTTACTTGGTACATTGAGCTATCATATGATGCGTTATCATGATCTAATTCATAAATACCATTTAAAGACATAGCTTTAAAATAAAACACATCATTCATAGAAACATAAATGTCTTGGTTAACAAAATCAAATTTAAAACCACATTGTCTCAAAAGGGAAACTGAAATTATGTTCCTAGTCAAACTAGGAGCATACAAAGTATTCTTCAAAATCACTTCCAAACCACTTGGAAGCTTTAAAACGTAGTCTCCTTGAGCTTCGACTTCAAGTTTTGCTCCGTTGCCCATAAAGAGACTACTGTCTCCCTTCTTGTAATGTCTACTTCTTCTGAACCCCTGCAACGAATTGCAAATATGAGTTCCACATCCGGTATCTAGTACCCATGTGTTAGAAGAAATAACATTAAGCTCAACATGTATCATAAAGATAGTACCTGAGGTTTGCCCTGCATCCCTCTTGTTTTTCAACTCCTTGAGATAGGTTGGACAATTTCTCTTCCAATGTCCTATCTCACCACATTCAAAACATGGGTCATTTGTAGCAACCTTTTGCTTCTTCTCCTTTGGTTTGGTGGGTTCTGCTTTAGCTTTTCCCTTCCCTTTTCCTTTGACGTGTCCCTTTCTCTTAGCATAGGTTGCTTTAGAGTCGGGGTGGGGCCTCTTCTTGTTGCCTCTTTCATTGATCGCTAGGACGGGTAAAACCTTTTTGCCCATACTTGATTTGGCCGTCTTGAGCATTGCATGAAGTTCACTAATGCTCTTGTCCCATCCATTCATGTTGTAATTCATTACAAAACTCTCAAATTTCTTTATTAAAGAGTTGAGGATCAAATCCGTAGCCAACTCTTTAGAGACGGGACAATTTAGCCTTTCGAGGCGATCAATGTGGCTTTTCATCTTGAGTAGATAAGATGATACCAATTGGGTTTCCTCCATTCGACATGCATGAAGTGCCCGAACAGTTTCGAAGCGTTCTACCCTTGCTTGTTGTAGGAACATTTCCTTTAACTGGGTAATCATGTCGTATGCCCCGTGGTGTTCAAAATCCTTTTGAATTTCGGGAATCATAGTTCCCAACATGAGGCATGAGGCTTGCATGGAGTCCTCGGTATACTTAACCCAATCGTTGTAGGCTTCCACATCTTCCACGTTAGGTTCATCGGGAATAGGATCGTCCAACACATAGGATATCTTCTCTTGCTTGAGAACGATTCTCAAGTTTCGAAACCAATCCATGAAGTTGTTATGGTTGAGACGATCCTTTTCAAGGATGGTTCTTAGTGACAGGTTTCGGACGGTTTGGTTAATCGGGTTTGCATTGTTAGCGGCCATCTACAAAATTTAACAAGTTCAATTTTAGTATTTTCGATATTATTATATTTTAATCATTAATACCCTTTTGTGTCTTAAAGACAATTAATAATTAAAATCTAGAATCCAACGTTACATTTAAATATTGGTTAGGTGACCTTTATCCCTCTATTTAAATTAACAAGGTAGTCAACATTTGACAATTGCAACTCTTTGCAACTTCTAGCCATATGGGATCGGTTAAACATCTTTATGTTTAGTTGGCATGTTTAATCCCATCAACACCTTTGTTCCCATGCTTTGGTGACCCTAAGTTCATGGTTTCCAAATCAAGTCGTCCAACTTACACACACGTGTGAGTTTATACACATAAGTGGTTAGGTGACCTTTATCCCACAAACATGGTAAACCCACCTCGAATATATAAGTTCCCTCAAATGTGGTTAGGTGACCTTTATCCCACGAAAGAGTTCCCAAGTGTTTCGAGTGTTGTATAAAAGGATGGTGTTTGACTTGTTTTATAAAAGGGATTTTTGAGTTTTCAAAAATTCTAGTTTAGAAAACTTTATGTACCATATATTTGCATGCATTCAAATCCTTGGTACTTTAGTGAAAATCAATTTTCAAGGTTCTTTTTAATAAAACCCATTTTATTATAAAACCATTAATTAATTTTTTTTAATAACCTTTTATTAACCAATTTTAATGATCTTGTAAAGAACCAATTTTAAGCTTGTTGTTGATTATTGTTTGTTAATTCATGCATATCTACATATCATCTAAACAACAAAATAAACAACCACACAAGCATAACAATAGGTGCATAACCATAGCCAACTATTTTGACAACACTTGTTAGCCGAAACAAGTGTGTCAAAAGGTCCTTCCTAAAGGGTGAAAATGACACAAGTAATGTGTCGATGAACTCCCACTTGATCCCGCATCCAAATGCTTCAAGTCTCCTTCTTGTGTTGTGATTTCTCCTCCTTCTTTGAGCTTCCAAAAGTCTTTTATTTTCAGCTCCAAACTCCTTTGGACTTCAAAAATGTGTTTTGGTTATCGGGTTAAAATCCTGTTGAGAACGATGAAGTTCTTTGGACCGAATATTATGGTCCAAACCAAAACCGCATTTTTGTGTGCATCTTCTTTTACAAAATATATCCTAATACATTTTTTCTAGTAAAATAAAATGCACATAATCTATTTATTTTACATACCAAATGAAAATAAATAAATTACATATCTTCTAATGGAAGAACAAAATAATAATTATTACAACCCATTGAAATAATAATAAATCACAACACAATCATTCAACACAAGGTTATGGCTAGGTCATATGCACCAAAATATATATCCAAATATATATTTATATTAATTTCAAGAAGCATAAAAAATGGTTCCCTTTTAATAACCATTTTCGGCTATGTCCAAAAAACCGAAAAGGTTAGTTTTGTCCAAACAAACAAATCATCCATATGAAATAATTTTTCAAGATTCATTTATGCATGTAAGAATTATATCTTGAAAAACAAAGGGATAACCATACTTAGAATTTCGGCCATAGGGTTTTCACCAAACCCGAAACCCAAAAATTTTATGTCTATTGAAGTATGCACTCACATAAGCGGCTCTAGATGCCATTGACGGGATTTTAACATGTTAATCAAAGCAATTTCATCCATATGAAATAAAAACGCAGCGGAAAAATAGTTTAAAACATGTTACATTTATAAGATATAAAACCATTTATATGCAAAATCCCAAAACCCGGTTCCATATATGAGATGTATACTATCAAACACAACCATAGGATGTTTAGAAAACTACCTTCTTGAAGTGCAAGGATTATGAAACGGATGATGCTTCTTGAAATGGTTGTCTTCAAGAGTAGAAGACCTCAAGCTTGTATACCCCAAGCTTCCAACAAACACCACAAGTTTAGCTAGGATTCAACACTTGAAGATCAAAGAATGAACACTTGAAAGAACACTCTTATGGCCGAAATTTTAGAGCAAAAATTCAGTTCACTCTTTTTTATTTTTTTTGCCATATAAAACTAATATAGTCTTGAGAGAATGCATGCCTTTATTCTTGCCCAATCACAAGGTCTCTAACATATGTAATTGCATGGAAAGTTATTGGACCAAAGACTTTGGATAGACCTCCCAATCTAAATCCATGCATATGCATGAAATGCGATTGGAACAAGACTTTTGGATAGAGACAAAGGGGGGGGGGGGGGGCGGCCCCATGTGGGTTTTTATAAAAAAAAAATTCCAATTTTTTATAACAAATAAAGTCTTGTTTAATTTTATAACTTTTATAAAATTATAACACTATGTTTGCAAGACTTTACATAATCTTTTATAATGTTATTTAACCTATTAAATAACAAAAAAAAAATTCTCTCAAAATAAATTATCCACATAATTTATTGGTTTCTCAAGTGTAATTATTTAGAAAACCAATTTCTAAATATTGTAAGTGTTAATATTTATTTGTATGATCACATCACAAATAAATAATATAAGTGTTTGTCTAGCTTGTTATTGGGTATGACTCGACTTGGATCATAACGTACTAGCCACATCAATTTATTATGTGTCTTGGGCATACAGAGTCCGACAGATAGTGCCTCCACGATTTTAGGATATTAGTGTTAATGTTCACAGATTGTTTTAGATAGGTGTTAGATATGTTTGATGATTGATGATATATGAATAATGTCAATGATATGGAGTCTCGATCTGATTTCGCATAAGGTACAGAATGATAAAAGAAAACTCAGACTAGCATGATAATCAGTGATGTATGATTTGCAATTGTGAAAACTAAATGATTATTCGATATTTGTGTGTCTTATTAAATGAATGGATCTGTTGGAACATGATAATGACTGATGTAAAAAGATGTAGTTTGAATATTTGCTTCAATCATGAGAACCTGAAATGATTATTGTCAAAGCAGTAGAATTGAACTGTCACACCCCCAAAATCCACCATGCGAAGCGTCACCGCTTGGAGGCGTGACATGACCAGGATCGAGCCACCAATCATATTGAACAACGTATTTAAGTAACTAAGACCAACCACAATACAATTGGTGACCATAAGACAGTAACCAGTTTTAAGTTAACAGCGGACGCATAACATGTAAGTTCAAAACATAAGTTCGTAGTTCATAAGTTTAAAGTCCAAAACGTAGGTTTAATAAGTTCATAAGGATTTAAATATTAAGCACGGAGCATGACAGTCCGTATCCCACAACGACTTCTTCCTCGTGTAAGCTCCGTATGCATCTAGCGACCTGTAAGGCATGTAACAACGAGTCAACAAAAAAGTTGAGTGAGTTCACGTTTGGTTGATTAGTTTTAAGTTGTTTCTGAAAAACGTCGTTTGACTTTCGTTGGCTTATTTGCCGTGGGGGTTACCCCATAGTTGAAAGTATGTTTAACCAGTTCCTTTTTATTACCCAAACCATATCCATAATCAGTGGGGGCTTCCCCATGTGAACTACTAGACGGTATGATATCGACTACTACGAACGATAGTTGTGCCCTACATCAGTGTCTATCATCACTGACAGTTTGCCATAGTCCATTAGTACACGCCTGTTCGGACGACACGGTGTGAGGTTTGTTAAACCTAATAGCGCTATTAAGTAATGACCCGCTCGCCATCGGCCTCGGCGATTAAGTCGATATATAATGAGGGACTTAATGATAGAGTTTTGTGTAGTAAGTTTTAAGGGTGTTGTACTACCCAAGGAGGACGAACGTACGTATTCTACCCAAGGCGAATACGCAGGATTAATATTGGCATCCTACCCAAGGAGGATGGCCGTACATATCCTAACTAAGTAGGATATGTAAATTCCGTTTTAATTCTTTAACCCATTCCCAAACCACCGGGAATCCCATGCCTTAGAAAGTGTGTGAACTCACCTTGGTTTGCTCGGTTAGATTCTCAAAAAAAAAAGCTAACAGTCACGGTCGTTCAATCACGTCCTAGTATGATTACCACTTAGTTTATTAGTGACTTAAATAAGTACGAAGTTCCTACACGCATCTATCACATACATGCAACACTTTAATAGTTCATGCTCATATAAACATTCCACCTATAGCTACTCAAGAACAAGCATACGATATTGCACATATTACTTTCATTGACATATAACATGTTAGATCATCCTCAGATAACATACTCGACATTTAGGCAAGCAAATTACTACTTATGTCGTTTCAGCTTTAATATTCAAAACCGGGCTGTTTTCGGGCATTTTAATAAAATAGTTAACTTATTCAAAAAATTCCCAAATTTTTATAGAATGTCTTAAACGATCCGAATATTATTGTGTAAAAATCTCGGGATCCAATTCATCACCAATATTTTATAAAAAATCATTTTCCGGACTGCAATCAGATTCATCTTTTTCTGATTGCAGTCCACGGAATAATTTATTAAAAATTCTTCGTAAGTTCAATTTACGAAATTCCAGTGGGAGGATTACAAATACATTAGTGGTCATCTACAGTACAAATTTCATGAGCTGATTCAACATATATTTCAGGTTATGACTAAAAATATAACACATATTTTCAGCAGCAAAAATACAGCTTGAGCTGCTGTTACAAAATGACCCTTTAAAAATAGCAAACGAAGTCCAAAAATTATGATTCTAGTGCCATTAGAACCGTATTTCGAAATACATAAATCTAGACTTCAGAAAATACATTTTCTGGTTTATTAAGGTCCAGTTACAGCCAACTGAAGTTGGCTGTAATCACCAAACAGCCTCCTGTTTTTAGCTTTTAACATTCTAAAACGTGCTCGATTCATTCCGTTAACATGTTTAGCGATCAATAACAACATTTAACATTAACAAGTAATCAGCAACATATCAGAACAACTTTATAACAACATCATTTCATCTTCAAGTTTCATCCTTAAGTAAACTTTATGTAAGCTTTTCTTGTTCTACTCTTTAGTACACGCCTGTTCGGACGACACGGTGTGAGGTTTGTTAAACCTAATAGCGCTATTAAGTAATGACCCGCTCGCCATCGGCCTCGGTGATTAAGTCGATATATAATGAGGGACTTAATGATAGAGTTTTGTGTAGTAAGTTTTAAGGGTGTTGTCCTACCCAAGGAGGACGAACGTACGTATTCTACCCAAGGCGAATACGCAGGGTTAATATTGGCATCCTACCCAAGGAGGATGGCCGTACATATCCTAACTAAGTAGGATATGTAAATTCCGTTTTAATTCTTTAACCCATTCCCAAACCACCGGGAATCCCATGCCTTAGAAAGTGTGTGAACTCACCTTGGTTTGCTCGGTTAGATTCTCAAAAAAAATAGCTAACAGTCACGGTCGTTCAATCACGTCCTAGTATGATTACCACTTAGTTTATTAGTGACTTAAATAAGTACGAAGTTCCTACACGCATCTATCATATACATGCAACACTTTAATAGTTCATGCTCATATAAACATTCCACCTATAGCTACTCAAGAACAAGCATACGATATTGCACATATTACTTTCATTGACATATAACATGTTAGATCATCCTCAGATAACATACTCGACATTTAGGCAAGCAAATTACTACTTATGTCGTTTCAGCTTTAATATTCAAAACCGGGCTGTTTTCGGGCATTTTAATAAAATAGTTAACTTATTCAAAAAATTCCCAACTTTTTACAGAATGTCTTAAACGATCCGAATATTATTGTGTAAAAATCTCGGGATCCAATTCATCACCAATATTTTATAAAAAATCATTTTCCAGACTGCAATCAGATTCATCTTTTTCTGATTGCAGTCCATGGAATAATTTATTAAAAATTCTTCGTAAGTTCGATTTACGAAATTCCAGTGGGAGGATTACAAATACATTAGTGGTCATCTACAGTACAAATTTCATGAGCTGATTCAACATATATTTCAGGTTATGACTAAAAATATAACACATATTTTCAGCAGCAAAAATGCAGCTTGAGCTGTTGTTACAAAATGACCCTTTAAAAATAGTAAACGAAGTCCAAAAATTATGATTCTAGTGCCATTAGAACCGTATTTCGAAATACATAAATCTAGACTTCAGAAAATACATTTTCTGCTTTAGTAAGGTCCAGTTACAGCCAACTGAAGTTGGCTGTAATCACCAAACAGCCTCCTGTTTTTAGCTTTTAACATTCTAAAACGTGCTCGATTGATTCCGTTAACATGTTTAGCGATCAATAACGACATTTAACATTAACAAGTAATCAGCAAGTAATCAGCAACATATCAGAACAACTTTATAACAACATCATTTCATCTTCAAGTTTCATCCATAAGTAAACTTTATGTAAGCTTTTCTTGTTCTACTCTTTAGTGTTTTAAACATACTATAATTTTTAGCCATGAAAACAAGATGAACAAGGGTAAACCGAGACTTACTACTAGCACAAGGCTAGGGTAGAATTTCTAGTGCAAAGATGGTGAGAAATGAGGATGAAAAAAAACTAGAACAAGACTCCTTTGAAGCTCCACAAGTTCAAGCACCTTTGATTCACCTTCAAGCACTTAGATGGAGCTTAAAAAAATGGAGGAGATGATGGAGGAATGGTGGTGATGTTGGTGGTTGTGGGTGTAACCGTGAGGGAGGGAGAGAGAGTGAAGATGGGAGTGTGAATCTTGAAGTGATGATGATAATCTCAAGCTCCATACTTATAGATGTTCTTTCAATATTTTGGTTAGTTCAACAAGTAACCATCTATTATAAAAATGGAATTAAATCAATGAGAAGATTATGAAGTATGGTGTGGTGTCTTGTGGGTCCATTTTGGGGACCGAATTCGGTTTTAGGGGGGGGGGGTTGGTTGCAACATTTCCAACTAAAGTGTAATGGTTAGTTAGTTTCCAAGTGTTACTTACATAGGGTATTTATTTGATATGTAGTGGGTGTTAGGGTGTTCGGGGATCATGCCTAGTCAAAAATAAATACAACAATGTATTTGACAAATATTTGGTGTCCCGGGTAATGTCCGGTTGTTTGGTTTGATACCGGTTCGTTAAAGTGTTTAATTATTCCGTAGAGTGTCTATTATATATATTTTTGTAACACTTTTAATTCCTAACACATAGGAGAATATTCAGGACCATTTAGTAAATTTTCTGCACATGACTAGTAGGTTAACAAGCACATGTAAGTATGACACAGTAATCAAGAAACAGTTAAGTAATTCAGCACAGTCACTAAGCACTTAATTATCATTAAATAATCGTACAGATACATGTAATCATGAGGGTTGTCACATTCTCCCCCTGTTAAGAAAATTTCGTCCCGAAATTTAGTGCGCGGTTACTGAGGAAGCTAGTTAAGTTGCGGTGTTTACTGGCTTTTCCTGGGGTGTCACATGAACCGTAAATTACGGTTGAAAATTGTGGTATACGGCAGGATTTGGTTAAGCTGCACACTCCACAATGTGCAACTTAATCTGCATATTGTGCAATTGTTCACAGCACACCGTACACTTATAATTCTGAAAGGCTGCACACCCTTGTTAGTACAAGCATTGATGCACAACGTGCAACTAAATCATGCATGACCGCACACTTGAAGACCACACATTGTTGTGGTACAAACATTTGAAGCACATAGTACAACCATTATTTGCATGACCGCACACCAGCATGTGGTCGCACACTCACAAATGTGCCGCACACTTGCTGGTGGGCCACACACTCATTTTGGATCGTACCTTGTGTTTGGGCCGCATACTAAGATGTTTACATTTCTGGGCTGCTTTAGTTACTGTTCGTTATTAGGCATGTATCATAAATCTATATATGGCCCATGCGTTTATGTGATACGTGATGTTACAACTTGTATGCTACTTGCTAGATACGTGTAGGAATACGTGAATTACTTGCATACAAACCTAATCAATATTGGTACCCATAATAGGACGTGGTTGACCAACTATTAAAACAAGTAAATTATCTTCTGAGCAAAACAAAGGTGAGTTCACACACTTTACTAAAAGCATGTATTCCCGGTGGTTGGGAACGAAACGGACAACACTTTCCCTAGATTGGGATTGCCTAGTATTCCTGGTTTGGAATACTGTTAAATGCTATTTATATTTCTTGACCTAGCATACTAAACGAAACTCTATCACAGAAGTCCCCACTTACTATACCGATTAATCGCATGGCCTGGCAAACGGGATATTAGTTTATAGCGCTATTTAGGTTTCACTAACCTCACACCGTGCCTTAAGAGGACGGGCGTGAACTAATAGGCCTTGGCAACCGTCAATGATTATAGACATTGACTAACGGGGCAACAACGAATCAAGAAGTCGCAAGTGTTCTGTATTTGATGTGTGAGGGTGTGAGAGTAAATTTTAGATATATTTTAAGCACTTTTTACTCATGAATCAAGATTTAAATTTATAAAACACGATATAATACTATCACTCTACACACGTTCGGGCAAGTGCACCCATCACGGACGTAGTATAGTGATGGCAAGATACCGAGGCCGTCCAAGGACCAAGAGCTTTTAGTACCAGCTTATCGTTAACGTCTAATCTAACCAAATTTTGATAAAAATTTTTGAAAGTTTTAAAAGATAAACTAGAAAATAAAAATATAAGGAAAACAAATAGACAAGAAGGAGTCACTTGGTTCCAACTCCTCTTTTATGTATCCTTTGATGATTTCCGCACTTTGGGCTTTTTAAGAGATTGTCTTTAAGTTATAGTAGTAGGCCCCCTTCCAGGCAGCGTTACCCTTAACCTATTGGTCTGAGTCAGCAGGGATACAGTCCCGTAAGGTCGGATTATTGAAAGACTATTAAGTACGTTATCAATGCGAAAAATGGTAGGCCCTCTTCCAAGCGATGTTACCCTCAACCTACAGATCTGAGTTAGCAAGGATACTGTACGTGCGTTTCAGGATCGATTTCGTACTTCCGATGATTGCGAAGAACACGTATCACATGCGGAATCCATGTACGTGTGTTGATCGGACACAAGAACGTAATATAAATGTGACAACTACCACTTTCTGGTAACTTTCGTACATTTATATTAATCATTTTAAGCTATATAGTTATATGTTTTGTGTGGCACCCACCTGACTTCGCGATCCTGTTTTTACAATTTGGTTTACGTGGTGTCTGTGTAGTTATCTAGATTATTAGTGATTGTGTGTAATTCTTGATGATTATTTGTGTAGTGTTGCATATAGTTTAATTAGAGTTTCTATCGCTTCACTCCTCTGTATTGCTTGTCAAATTTCGGGACGAAATTTATTTTAAGTTGGGGATGATGTGACAACCCGAGATTTCAAGGTCTTCCTTTACGCATTACTTGTTTATAATTCTGTTTTCATACTTTGTCTTGTGTTTGTAACTTGTGCATAATTGTTAATTAAATTACAACTTATGAACTAAGGTGTTTCGTCACCACCCAACCCGACGAAACTTAGGCACCTTATTGTTCGGCGAAAGTTGCTTCATGCTTCCACTACCCGACGAAAGATGGTCCTTCGTCCAGGAGTTTCGTCGTCGAGTGTGGGTTTCGGCCCAGTTCCTCTAAGCCCAACTGAGCCCCCAGCCCATCCTCTCCTATTGTTTACGTGAATGCTTATAGATGGGCACATGTTATTTTTATTCAAAACTATTGCAAACCCTAGTTCTCTCCTTCTCTCTCTCGAACGACCCGACGGCAGCCCCCTCTAACGAATCCCTCTTCCTTCATTCAATCCTCTTGTATTCAGGTAAGTATGAGTATCATCATGTAGTTATCGCTCCATGTTCACGGTTCTGTGCTTATATGTGATTTGTGTTACATAATTCGTTATAATGATTATAGACTAATTGGGTGTGTTTGGTCATTCAAATATGTTGCATGAGTAATGGGTGTCATGATATTCTAATGCATAGGTTAATGCAAATCGGACAATGTTAGATGGTATTACTTGTTATGTTAAGGTTTATATCAATAGATGTAGGCCTACATAATGGTGATTATGAGTTAAGAATGATAATGTAAATGATTGAAGCCTAAATATGATTTCATGTGAAACTGGTCGATGATTTGAGTAGGATGTTAGGGTTGATGATCGGCTAGAATGAAAAGTATCATTTGATCTGTTTGGAACCTGTCGAAACTGTTAACTGTTGTTGTCACAGTCTTGTAACCGATCTCGACGAAACATAAGGTGTTTCGTCATGAGTGATCTTGACGAAATATAATGGTTATTTGTCGTCTGAAGGTCGACGAAATATAGTGGTAATTCGTCGGCTGAAGCTCGACGAAACATAGTGGTATTACGTCACAAGGGGTGTCACACCCTGTCTTTTGTGGAAGCGTATGATGTGTGACTGGTTTAATATCATTGCATTCAATCGTAATAAACAACTTCATGATCAAAACGACGTTCATCCATTCATAAAATTTGAGTATTACAAACACTGGTTATTTAAGTTTTAAAACACAACGTTCGTCTAGGTTACAATTCAACAAAAGTAGATGACATCTAAACTTGAAGTCTACTTCTAGTTACGACACCCGTGCCCAAGATCCATCCTGTCACCTGAAATACATGTAATTTTGGAAAACATCAACAAAAAGTTGAGCGAGTTCATGCGTCTTGTTTGTATACTGTAATTCTTGTAAATATTTTAAAGACTCCTTTGTAAACAGGTATGAAAAGCGTGTATGAACATCAATGTTTTACAAGGACTTTAAGGCATGTGAGGACATAGGAAGCACTCGTAATGGCTTTTACCCTTGTCGATTTTCCTCGACTATGTCGATTAACCTCGACTGTGTCAATTTACCTTGACTGTGTCGATTACCCTCGACTGTGTCGATTAACCTCGACTGGGACTCCGAAGCACTACTAGGTACTGGTTGTGACCATGTGTCACACCCCAACCACGTAAAACAACAAAACGTGGCGGAAACATCGAGGCGTGTTGCAACAGAATTAATGTTTCATAACCATGGATACCAAAGAGTGTTTCGTTTTATTAAACATTGAATAATTACATCGTCTTGAAATCTAAATACACTATTTAAACATAGTCTATCATTGTTATTTAGTCACTAAGGCCTTGTCCAGTCCTATGTGAGCATGCATCTTATCAATCGATATCATCCAACAATACCTGAAACATATGTGAAAACGAGGTCAGCAAAGAAATGCTGGCGAGTACATAGGTTTTGTGAAAATAAGATTCATGACTTCTGTTTAAGAAAATGTTTAGTCATGAACCTTGTAATTTGCTTTGTCTTTGTAAATCATTTGAAAATAATAAGTTTAGGTGATATGTATAAATAAGAAATAATGCATGATTAAATGAATAACCATGTAAAAAAATGAGTTTGTATAAGTTAAGTTGTTTGTAAATCAATGTCTTGTGAAAAATAAGTTATTTGTATAAAATGTTCTATGTCTCAAATTGAAATGATTCAAATAACACTACAATATGTAATACCATACAAACACTTATATATAGGAAGTACCAGCGGCGTATCCACCATGCTTGTATCATATTACACACGCACCGTTACTCAAATCACTTACCCAAACCAAACCACCAAAGTAATGTTCATGCCCAATGTAAATCATGTAATATGTATAACCAAAATGATATGTATGGCTAGTGAAATGCATCAACTAAACCATAGGTGAAACGCACAAAACAAAGTATTGAAGTAAAACTTGGTTTAAACCAATACTATGTTTCGTGTAAATGCATGATTAAATGTAAATCATGTACAAATGTTTACCCAATCGTTAAACCATCGTGTGAAACCCAATCGTTACCCAATCGTTAAAACATCGTGTGAAACCCAATCGTTACCCAATCGTTAAAACATCGTGTGAAACCCAATCGTTAAAACATTGTGTGAAAACCAATCGTAAATCGTTTAATTCGTTTTAGGTCGTGAAACTACTTATGTGATTGTCTCGCTAATAACATTCAAACCTTCGTGACTTTCGTAGCTTCTCGTTTTCGTCGCTTCTCGTTTTCGTATTAACAAACCTCCATAGGGTAAGTTAATAATTACAGATTCAGTCGCTACCTACCATACCCACACATAACCACGGGTGTAGTAAATAACGGGATTTGTCAGATCCTATGGTACCATAACCTAATACTGGTCGGCTTGATCATTGCTAATGAATGTCATTTGTTATGTAACTACAACCAACAAGTTTGTTCACTTTATGAAATCGTTATTAGTTTTGTATAAATCGTCTTAATTGCTTTTGAAACCATCGTTATAACATCGAAAACATTTAGCACATATGAGTCACCCCAAAACAGTTTAGAAAACAGTAAAAGAGGGGAATAATGTACTCGCCTGAGAATGCTTGGAGGTCTTGAACAACAACCAAACAAAGCTAGAGGGAGCACGGAATCAGTCGGCAATCTAAAACTATATAAATAAACCTGACTTAAATCGGGAGATCGGATAGAATGAGGCTTGGTAATCCAAATGAGTATTGGAACTCATATGATATGGTTTAACAAGGCCTACATACTACAATGAAACCTAACCTAATTGCTTTCGACCCATCGCGACCCATTAAGGTAACATATGCTACTTTAACGTGTCGTGCGCGTGAAACGCGTTCAGACCGTCTAACTAGTCCTATGACAAGTGTTATATGCCTAAACATGTTACATAATCAGTTATGTGACAAAAGTTTAGGTTACATATGCTTAATTACCAATTATACATGAAAAGGGTATTCTGGTAATTTACCTAAGGCATATAAACTACCTATCATACAACTACTTAAACGAAGCGACCATAGGGTATAACCTCGGAAGGTTATTCCCTATCTACTATGGTCACCTAATGTATTTGGTCGGATCCTAATGATCGACCAAATGGGTCGGGTTCGAGGGTATAGGCGATTTATTAGATCGCCTACCCTACGACCCTAGACAACGTGGTAATCAGTGGTCATAGTCCCAAGGGACTATAACCAACGTGATTACACTCACGTTGCGAAGTTCCTACGAACTTCGCATTGACCATAAGCTGGTCAACGCGGAAAGTCAAACAAAGTTTGACTTTCGGACTCGAAAAGCAATAAAATAAGGAAAAGAACGAAAGAATACTTACCCAGGGTCCCCGAATGCTAATCCCGATTCAAGAATCTCAGGTATGAAACAATGGTTTCAACTTAGAGGTTCTCAAATCAGAATTCTTGTAGTTTTGAAGCATGGGGGGTGGGGTATTTATAGTAAAAGGTCCACCGTTAGGATCGTTTCATGGAAAACGTGCCTTAATCCCACCCGTACAAGTGTCGGGAAGTTGTGGTGGCTCAAAATGGTCCTTATCATCTGACTAGACAATTGGGAACATGTGGAGGAGGATTAAACAGCTGCAAACAGCTGATTAAAACATTGAATCTGGTCTGCAGACTGCTTTACGGACCTCAAAGCTGCCAATGTTGAGGTCCGTAAGGTAACAACTTTGGCAGATTTACAGTTTTGGTCCCTGCAGCCCCTAAACTTGGTTTTCGATGCATTTTTGACACGTTTAAGCCCCGTTAACCCCATTTCAAAGCTCTAAAATGAAGTTAAAGTATAGGGAACTTAAATTGTGCTCAAAAATATCTCGGATGTCGGTTCGTTTAGCCGTACGGTTGCGATGTTCGGTTAATTACGACGGAATGCGCATAAGTGCGAAAAACGATCCAAATGACGCGACGAATGGATTTTTGGCAAGCCAAACACTAAAGCATAATATAGTCATGCTTACATAAATTTTTGGATGTCCGAATGTATTCAGAACGTAAGTTATGCGCGAAAATGCAAACTTATGCACTTTTTGACACTTTTAGTCCCTGAATGACCCAAAAGTTTATTTTAGCACACCGAACACCTCAAAGCCTATTTCTAAGCTATGTAAAGGATATTTATGGTATGTTTAACTTATGGTCATGTTCCGGAATGTTTGTTACAGTTCAAATTGGCATACTTTCGCAGTTTGTCAACTTTAGTCCCTGTAAGCGATTTAACTTGATTTTGCCATACCAAAGCCTTCAAAACTTATTTCTAAGTTATGTAAAGGTTATTTAAGGTATGTTAAGCCTATTTCACTATTCTGGAGTGTTCGTTGCATTAAACTGGTTATATTTACGCATCGGTGCGCGTATAACCTTCCAGAAAGCGATTTAGAGTTTGAAATTGAACGAGAATTGATATGTGCAAATGATACACATATTTTTACAAATCCCAAGTATGAAATATAATATTTCATTGGTTTGGTATTTTTTTGATGGCCGTGGAGGCACAGGTGTTACAGTCTCCCCTACTTTAGGAAATTTCGTCCCGAAATTTATATAGAGGAAACTTGTGAGAGCTTGAAAACATGAGTTGAAAAGATCGAACAACATTGGTTAGGGTTCTTGAACTTCTAGTAACCTTAATAACCTTATGCTTGCAATGTAAGAGGGATACTTATATACAAGTATATAAAGTGTCATTGGTGCGTCCACCGTACCTCCATTACATTGTTCACGTTTCGTTATTTGTCGTCACTATCGGTTCTTACACATGATAAATCTTACTGTGGTTTCCGTGCACTGAATTTTTATAATTATGTACGCGTCCATAATTACCCAATTCTTTGCATAGTCGACACAGTGTATTCCATAATGTGTAGAGGAAAACCATATGAATGAACCTGTGATGAGCGTGACTGGACCACCATAGGGTCCTTTCAGCTGTATCATCACATGCTATTCTTAACCAGATCTTGAATCAATCTTTAACTAGACCACTCAAGGGTCTCTCATCGAATCATGGAGTGGTACCATATAATCCCAAGGGTCTTTAACTACAACGTAGAAGCCCATTAAGGATTTAAAGTAGTACCTTTTGAATATCCTACTATGAATCCCTCATATAAAGATACGAAAGATTCTATGAGGATTTGAAAATTGGATCACACAAAAACATAGAGGAGAACACATAACACATAAACACATAATCGCATAATTGTATAATCGTTTAATCGCAAAATCGTTTAATCGCAAAATCATTTAATCGCAAAATTGTTTAATCGCAAAATCGTTTAATCGTATAATCGTTTAATTGCAAAATCGTTTAATTTGTTATCTTTGGACATGGGTATTTAAAGCATACTAGGAATCCAATTCGTGGATTTCACTTGGCACTTTAAATATTTTCAAGAATCTAACTATGAAAATAGGAAGATCTAAAAAGGAATTCGGCTTGTCCTAATTGAGTTGTAATGTACATATTAAGGTGTACAAGGAATCCAATCAGGCTCCGAAATTAACGAAGGTGTTGATCGTGGTCGGCTCGGGACTTTGAATAGATCAAGATGTCATCAATAAAAACAATGACGAACTGATCCAAATAAGGCTTGCAGACCCTATTTATTAAGTCCATGAAGATGGCTGGAGCATTTGTCAAACCAAAAGGTATGACTGTAAACTCGTAATGGCCATACTTCGTGCAGAAAACCGTTTTGGGAACATCTTCTTCGAGAATACGAAGTTGATGATACCAAGAACGCAAATCGATCTTGGAAAAGCATGAAGTACCCTGCAGATGATCGGATCATTGATTTAAGGTAGGGAATATCGATTCTTGATGGTAAGCTTACTAGGCTTACATTAATCGATATACATTTGAAAAGATCCATTTTTCTTTTCACAAAGAGAACAGGAGTTTCTCCAAGGTGAAAAGTTCGGACGGATGAGTCCTTTATCAGACAACTCTTGAAGCTGTTTTGATAATTCTTGCATCTTGAACGGTACAAGACGATAAGATACTTTAGATTTAAAAGAAACAAGTGTTTGAGGTTCTTAGGGAGATCACAATTGATCATAAAAATGATAGAACCACACGAGTAGTTTTGTCTTTGTGTTAACATCATAAGGTTGGATCAAACATTCATACAATTGCATTAGTTAAAAAAATAAAAACCACAAATTTTTATTTATATAGCAACCGCATTGTCTTTAAATGTTACAAGATAACAACCAGAGGAAATACAAAATACTAAAAGTTCACTTCTTCATCATCGATTGCCTCATTGATGTTAAACACTCGACCACGTGCTGGATTCACATTGACGTGAACGTTCGCATTCGGGTTTGCGTTAGCATTTGCATTCACCAGTCTCGGACAGTTGGGGCGGAAATGACCAAACTCTCCGCAGTTGAAACATGAACCCAGTGGGAATCTCGCAGCATTCCCTTGAACCGGAGCTTGAACCTGAGCAGCCTGATTTTGTCTCAGACGACAAGTATTGGCCAAATGCCCAAGTCTACCACACGTTGTGCATTTCTTGCAATCTTGTTGTGCAACGTGATGACCGTTGCAACGGGCACAATGTGGTGCGGTACCAGCATATGCCTTCTTTGCATGTGGCTGAGCCGGTGGATTCTGCAGGTTCTGAGCAGTCTGTGCTGTAACAGCAAAATTTTGGGCACCCTTCCGTTTCTTCGATTTCTTCGACGTCTCACCTTCCTTACCCTTCCCCTTATCCTTCTTCTTGTCCTTTCCAGAATCGGTTGCCTTCTTTTTATCACCCTTGCGGGTGAGTTTACCCTTTCTGACTTGAGACTCAGTCAGGGTAGATGACAACTCGATTGCTTGACGAAGGGTGGTAGGATTAACACCGATCAAAATATCCATAATAGAATCGGGTAAACCATCTATGTATCTCTCGATCGCTTTCTCCAGAGGGGTAACCATGGTGGGACACAATAGACTGAGTTCTTCAAAACGATCCGTGTACGCACGGTGTTCAGCCCCATCTTGCTTTAAGTCGTCAAACTCTCGTTCCAAAACTCGAATCTCGTGACGGGGACAAAACTCCTTCATCATGAGAGCCCGAAGCTCTGCCCATGTTTGTGCCAACGCCACTTCGGCACCCCTATCTCGCATAACACCATTCCACCAAGTAAGCGCTCGCTTTTCAAACACACTCGAAGCAAATTCCACCTTACGCGCATCCTGACACTGCACATGTCTGAATGTGCTCTCGATACTCTCAAACCACTGCAGGAGCGCAGTTGCTCCTTGAGACCCAGAAAACTTAAGTGGCTTCGCAGAATTGAAGTTCTTGAAATTACACGGTGCATTATTGTTGTTGTTGTTGCCGTTGTTGTACATCTCGTGGACTTGGGTTACAACACCGGGAACCACAGCAGCCACCTGTTGAGAGATCAGGGCTGCGAGTTCTTCAATAGTAAAAGTCCGAGTATCGGTTCGGGTATCGCGTCGAGGAGGCATTGTCTGACAAGGAAACGAGTGAGAGAATTAGACGAAAAGAATGAGATGAAACAAATCTGATGAAAGCAAGGATAGTGGTCATTTGTTTGTTACTACAAAGCAACAAACGACCTCGGTGATTTAATAAAAGTAAATAGGTCAAAATAATGTATCGCGAAGACATGCTCGCCTATAAGTGAACACTCATCCCAAGAATTCCCAGGTAAGCACAACTGGTCTCGCGTCTGATGAGATGTATACGAAGTGCTTGCCTAGACAGAAAACCCAGAATACAGGCATTCACCCTTCCAGTTTGCACGTGTTCACATTATTTAAGACCCAAAACCTTGACGAGATTTTTGAAAACTCAAAGGGGTTCAAAACCATATAACAGAGGGTTCAAAACCTTAAAATAGAGAGTTCAAAACCTAGAAATCAATCATCCTAGAACAGATGATTAGTTTTCAAAGCGGTTTTGAAATTTATATTCTTGTTGTGATCGTCGCCTAAGGATAGGTGACGGTATTGTTTTATGACTAAACGCAAATAAACTCGCGTTAGGGTCCTAGAAAGGTTATAGACTAGGTCAAAGCATTACTAATAACCTAATTCCCTATAACCATTGGCTCTGATACCATCTTTTCTGTCACACCCCGACCACGTAAAACAACAAAACGTGGCGGAAACATCGAGGCGTGTTGCAACAGAATTAATGTTTCATAACCATGGATACCAAAGAGTGTTTCGTTTTATTAAACATTGAATAATTACATCGTCTTGAAATCTAAATACACTATTTAAACATAGTCTATCATTGTTATTTAGTCACTAAGGCCTTGTCCAGTCCTATGTGAGCATGCATCTTATCAATCGATATCATCCAACAATACCTGAAAGATATGTGAAAACGAGGTCAGCAAAGAAATGCTGGCGAGTACATAGGTTTTGTGAAAATAAGATTCATGACTTCTGTTTAAGAAAATGTTTAGTCATGAACCTTGTAATTTGCTTTGTCTTTGTAAATCATTTGAAAATAATAAGTTTAGGTGATATGTATAAATAAGAAATAATGCATGATTAAATGAATAACCATGTAAAAAAATGAGTTTGTATAAGTTAAGTTGTTTGTAAATCAATGTCTTGTGAAAAATAAGTTATTTGTATAAAATGTTCTATGTCTCAAATTGAAATGATTCAAATAACACTACAATATGTAATACCATACAAACACTTATATATAGGAAGTACCAGCGGCGTATCCACCATGCTTGTATCATATTACACACGCACCGTTACTCAAATCACTTACCCAAACCAAACCACCAAAGTAATGTTCATGCCCAATGTAAATCATGTAATATGTATAACCAAAATGATATGTATGGCTAGTGAAATGCATCAACTAAACCATAGGTGAAACGCACAAAACAAAGTATTGAAGTAAAACTTGGTTTAAACCAATACTATGTTTCGTGTAAATGCATGATTAAATGTAAATCATGTACAAATGTTTACCCAATCGTTAAACCATCGTGTGAAACCCAATCGTTACCCAATCGTTAAAACATCGTGTGAAACCCAATCGTTAAAACATTGTGTGAAAACCAATCGTAAATCGTTTAATTCGTTTTAGGTCGTGAAACTACTTATGTGATTGTCTCGCTAATAACATTCAAACCTTCGTGACTTTCGTAGCTTCTCGTTTTCGTCGCTTCTCGTTTTCGTATTAACAAACCTCCATAGGGTAAGTTAATAATTACAGATTCAGTCGCTACCTACCATACCCACACATAACCACGGGTGTAGTAAATAACGGGATTTGTCAGATCCTATGGTACCATAACCTAATACTGGTCGGCTTGATCATTGCTAATGAATGTCATTTGTTATGTAACTACAACCAACAAGTTTGTTCACTTTATGAAATCGTTATTAGTTTTGTATAAATCGTCTTAATTGCTTTTGAAACCATCGTTATAACATCGAAAACATTTAGCACATATGAGTCACCCCAAAACAGTTTAGAAAACAGTAAAAGAGGGGAATAATGTACTCGCCTGAGAATGCTTGGAGGTCTTGAACAACAACCAAACAAAGCTAGAGGGAGCACGGAATCAGTCGGCAATCTAAAACTATATAAATAAACCTGACTTAAATCGGGAGATCGGATAGAATGAGGCTTGGTAATCCAAATGAGTATTGGAACTCATATGATATGGTTTAACAAGGCCTACATACTACAATGAAACCTAACCTAATTGCTTTCGACCCATCGCGACCCATTAAGGTAACATATGCTACTTTAACGTGTCGTGCGCGTGAAACGCGTTCAGACCGTCTAACTAGTCCTATGACAAGTGTTATATGCCTAAACATGTTACATAATCAGTTATGTGACAAAAGTTTAGGTTACATATGCTTAATTACCAATTATACATGAAAAGGGTATTCTGGTAATTTACCTAAGGCATATAAACTACCTATCATACAACTACTTAAACGAAGCGACCATAGGGTATAACCTCGGAAGGTTATTCCCTATCTACTATGGTCACCTAATGTATTTGGTCGGATCCTAATGATCGACCAAATGGGTCGGGTTCGAGGGTATAGGCGATTTATTAGATCGCCTACCCTACGACCCTAGACAACGTGGTAATCAGTGGTCATAGTCCCAAGGGACTATAACCAACGTGATTACACTCACGTTGCGAAGTTCCTACGAACTTCGCATTGACCATAAGCTGGTCAACGCGGAAAGTCAAACAAAGTTTGACTTTCGGACTCGAAAAGCAATAAAATAAGGAAAAGAACGAAAGAATACTTACCCAGGGTCCCCGAATGCTAATCCCGATTCAAGAATCTCAGGTATGAAACAATGGTTTCAACTTAGAGGTTCTCAAATCAGAATTCTTGTAGTTTTGAAGCATGGGGGGTGGGGTATTTATAGTAAAAGGTCCACCGTTAGGATCGTTTCATGGAAAACGTGCCTTAATCCCACCCGTACAAGTGTCGGGAAGTTGTGGTGGCTCAAAATGGTCCTTATCATCTGACTAGACAATTGGGAACATGTGGAGGAGGATTAAACAGCTGCAAACAGCTGATTAAAACATTGAATCTGGTCTGCAGACTGCTTTACGGACCTCAAAGCTGCCAATGTTGAGGTCCGTAAGGTAACAACTTTGGCAGATTTACAGTTTTGGTCCCTGCAGCCCCTAAACTTGGTTTTCGATGCATTTTTGACACGTTTAAGCCCCGTTAACCCCATTTCAAAGCTCTAAAATGAAGTTAAAGTATAGGGAACTTAAATTGTGCTCAAAAATATCTCGGATGTCGGTTCGTTTAGCCGTACGGTTGCGATGTTCGGTTAATTACGACGGAATGCGCATAAGTGCGAAAAACGATCCAAATGACGCGACGAATGGATTTTTGGCAAGCCAAACACTAAAGCATAATATAGTCATGCTTACATAAATTTTTGGATGTCCGAATGTATTCAGAACGTAAGTTATGCGCGAAAATGCAAACTTATGCACTTTTTGACACTTTTAGTCCCTGAATGACCCAAAAGTTTATTTTAGCACACCGAACACCTCAAAGCCTATTTCTAAGCTATGTAAAGGATATTTATGGTATGTTTAACTTATGGTCATGTTCCGGAATGTTTGTTACAGTTCAAATTGGCATACTTTCGCAGTTTGTCAACTTTAGTCCCTGTAAGCGATTTAACTTGATTTTGCCATACCAAAGCCTTCAAAACTTATTTCTAAGTTATGTAAAGGTTATTTAAGGTATGTTAAGCCTATTTCACTATTCTGGAGTGTTCGTTGCATTAAACTGGTTATATTTACGCATCGGTGCGCGTATAACCTTCCAGAAAGCGATTTAGAGTTTGAAATTGAACGAGAATTGATATGTGCAAATGATACACATATTTTTACAAATCCCAAGTATGAAATATAATATTTCATTGGTTTGGTATTTTTTTGATGGCCGTGGAGGCACAGGTGTTACAGTCTCCCCTACTTTAGGAAATTTCGTCCCGAAATTTATATAGAGGAAACTTGTGAGAGCTTGAAAACATGAGTTGAAAAGATCGAACAACATTGGTTAGGGTTCTTGAACTTCTAGTAACCTTAATAACCTTATGCTTGCAATGTAAGAGGGATACTTATATACAAGTATATAAAGTGTCATTGGTGCGTCCACCGTACCTCCATTACATTGTTCACGTTTCGTTATTTGTCGTCACTATCGGTTCTTACACATGATAAATCTTACTGTGGTTTCCGTGCACTGAATTTTTATAATTATGTACGCGTCCATAATTACCCAATTCTTTGCATAGTCGACACAGTGTATTCCATAATGTGTAGAGGAAAACCATATGAATGAACCTGTGATGAGCGTGACTGGACCACCATAGGGTCCTTTCAGCTGTATCATCACATGCTATTCTTAACCAGATCTTGAATCAATCTTTAACTAGACCACTCAAGGGTCTCTCATCGAATCATGGAGTGGTACCATATAATCCCAAGGGTCTTTAACTACAACGTAGAAGCCCATTAAGGATTTAAAGTAGTACCTTTTGAATATCCTACTATGAATCCCTCATATAAAGATACGAAAGATTCTATGAGGATTTGAAAATTGGATCACACAAAAACATAGAGGAGAACACATAACACATAAACACATAATCGCATAATTGTATAATCGTTTAATCGCAAAATCGTTTAATCGCAAAATCATTTAATCGCAAAATTGTTTAATCGCAAAATCGTTTAATCGTATAATCGTTTAATTGCAAAATCGTTTAATTTGTTATCTTTGGACATGGGTATTTAAAGCATACTAGGAATCCAATTCGTGGATTTCACTTGGCACTTTAAATATTTTCAAGAATCTAACTATGAAAATAGGAAGATCTAAAAAGGAATTCGGCTTGTCCTAATTGAGTTGTAATGTACATATTAAGGTGTACAAGGAATCCAATCAGGCTCCGAAATTAACGAAGGTGTTGATCGTGGTCGGCTCGGGACTTTGAATAGATCAAGATGTCATCAATAAAAACAATGACGAACTGATCCAAATAAGGCTTGCAGACCCTATTTATTAAGTCCATGAAGATGGCTGGAGCATTTGTCAAACCAAAAGGTATGACTGTAAACTCGTAATGGCCATACTTCGTGCAGAAAACCGTTTTGGGAACATCTTCTTCGAGAATACGAAGTTGATGATACCAAGAACGCAAATCGATCTTGGAAAAGCATGAAGTACCCTGCAGATGATCGGATCATTGATTTAAGGTAGGGAATATCGATTCTTGATGGTAAGCTTACTAGGCTTACATTAATCGATATACATTTGAAAAGATCCATTTTTCTTTTCACAAAGAGAACAGGAGTTTCTCCAAGGTGAAAAGTTCGGACGGATGAGTCCTTTATCAGACAACTCTTGAAGCTGTTTTGATAATTCTTGCATCTTGAACGGTACAAGACGATAAGATACTTTAGATTTAAAAGAAACAAGTGTTTGAGGTTCTTAGGGAGATCACAATTGATCATAAAAATGATAGAACCACACGAGTAGTTTTGTCTTTGTGTTAACATCATAAGGTTGGATCAAACATTCATACAATTGCATTAGTTAAAAAAATAAAAACCACAAATTTTTATTTATATAGCAACCGCATTGTCTTTAAATGTTACAAGATAACAACCAGAGGAAATACAAAATACTAAAAGTTCACTTCTTCATCATCGATTGCCTCATTGATGTTAAACACTCGACCACGTGCTGGATTCACATTGACGTGAACGTTCGCATTCGGGTTTGCGTTAGCATTTGCATTCACCAGTCTCGGACAGTTGGGGCGGAAATGACCAAACTCTCCGCAGTTGAAACATGAACCCAGTGGGAATCTCGCAGCATTCCCTTGAACCGGAGCTTGAACCTGAGCAGCCTGATTTTGTCTCAGACGACAAGTATTGGCCAAATGCCCAAGTCTACCACACGTTGTGCATTTCTTGCAATCTTGTTGTGCAACGTGATGACCGTTGCAACGGGCACAATGTGGTGCGGTACCAGCATATGCCTTCTTTGCATGTGGCTGAGCCGGTGGATTCTGCAGGTTCTGAGCAGTCTGTGCTGTAACAGCAAAATTTTGGGCACCCTTCCGTTTCTTCGATTTCTTCGACGTCTCACCTTCCTTACCCTTCCCCTTATCCTTCTTCTTGTCCTTTCCAGAATCGGTTGCCTTCTTTTTATCACCCTTGCGGGTGAGTTTACCCTTTCTGACTTGAGACTCAGTCAGGGTAGATGACAACTCGATTGCTTGACGAAGGGTGGTAGGATTAACACCGATCAAAATATCCATAATAGAATCGGGTAAACCATCTATGTATCTCTCGATCGCTTTCTCCAGAGGGGTAACCATGGTGGGACACAATAGACTGAGTTCTTCAAAACGATCCGTGTACGCACGGTGTTCAGCCCCATCTTGCTTTAAGTCGTCAAACTCTCGTTCCAAAACTCGAATCTCGTGACGGGGACAAAACTCCTTCATCATGAGAGCCCGAAGCTCTGCCCATGTTTGTGCCAACGCCACTTCGGCACCCCTATCTCGCATAACACCATTCCACCAAGTAAGCGCTCGCTTTTCAAACACACTCGAAGCAAATTCCACCTTACGCGCATCCTGACACTGCACATGTCTGAATGTGCTCTCGATACTCTCAAACCACTGCAGGAGCGCAGTTGCTCCTTGAGACCCAGAAAACTTAAGTGGCTTCGCAGAATTGAAGTTCTTGAAATTACACGGTGCATTATTGTTGTTGTTGTTGCCGTTGTTGTACATCTCGTGGACTTGGGTTACAACACCGGGAACCACAGCAGCCACCTGTTGAGAGATCAGGGCTGCGAGTTCTTCAATAGTAAAAGTCCGAGTATCGGTTCGGGTATCGCGTCGAGGAGGCATTGTCTGACAAGGAAACGAGTGAGAGAATTAGACGAAAAGAATGAGATGAAACAAATCTGATGAAAGCAAGGATAGTGGTCATTTGTTTGTTACTACAAAGCAACAAACGACCTCGGTGATTTAATAAAAGTAAATAGGTCAAAATAATGTATCGCGAAGACATGCTCGCCTATAAGTGAACACTCATCCCAAGAATTCCCAGGTAAGCACAACTGGTCTCGCGTCTGATGAGATGTATACGAAGTGCTTGCCTAGACAGAAAACCCAGAATACAGGCATTCACCCTTCCAGTTTGCACGTGTTCACATTATTTAAGACCCAAAACCTTGACGAGATTTTTGAAAACTCAAAGGGGTTCAAAACCATATAACAGAGGGTTCAAAACCTTAAAATAGAGAGTTCAAAACCTAGAAATCAATCATCCTAGAACAGATGATTAGTTTTCAAAGCGGTTTTGAAATTTATATTCTTGTTGTGATCGTCGCCTAAGGATAGGTGACGGTATTGTTTTATGACTAAACGCAAATAAACTCGCGTTAGGGTCCTAGAAAGGTTATAGACTAGGTCAAAGCATTACTAATAACCTAATTCCCTATAACCATTGGCTCTGATACCATCTTTTCTGTCACACCCCGACCACGTAAAACAACAAAACGTGGCGGAAACATCGAGGCGTGTTGCAACAGAATTAATGTTTCATAACCATGGATACCAAAGAGTGTTTCGTTTTATTAAACATTGAATAATTACATCGTCTTGAAATCTAAATACACTATTTAAACATAGTCTATCATTGTTATTTAGTCACTAAGGCCTTGTCCAGTCCTATGTGAGCATGCATCTTATCAATCGATATCATCCAACAATACCTGAAAGATATGTGAAAACGAGGTCAGCAAAGAAATGCTGGCGAGTACATAGGTTTTGTGAAAATAAGATTCATGACTTCTGTTTAAGAAAATGTTTAGTCATGAACCTTGTAATTTGCTTTGTCTTTGTAAATCATTTGAAAATAATAAGTTTAGGTGATATGTATAAATAAGAAATAATGCATGATTAAATGAATAACCATGTAAAAAAATGAGTTTGTATAAGTTAAGTTGTTTGTAAATCAATGTCTTGTGAAAAATAAGTTATTTGTATAAAATGTTCTATGTCTCAAATTGAAATGATTCAAATAACACTACAATATGTAATACCATACAAACACTTATATATAGGAAGTACCAGCGGCGTATCCACCATGCTTGTATCATATTACACACGCACCGTTACTCAAATCACTTACCCAAACCAAACCACCAAAGTAATGTTCATGCCCAATGTAAATCATGTAATATGTATAACCAAAATGATATGTATGGCTAGTGAAATGCATCAACTAAACCATAGGTGAAACGCACAAAACAAAGTATTGAAGTAAAACTTGGTTTAAACCAATACTATGTTTCGTGTAAATGCATGATTAAATGTAAATCATGTACAAATGTTTACCCAATCGTTAAACCATCGTGTGAAACCCAATCGTTACCCAATCGTTAAAACATCGTGTGAAACCCAATCGTTAAAACATTGTGTGAAAACCAATCGTAAATCGTTTAATTCGTTTTAGGTCGTGAAACTACTTATGTGATTGTCTCGCTAATAACATTCAAACCTTCGTGACTTTCGTAGCTTCTCGTTTTCGTCGCTTCTCGTTTTCGTATTAACAAACCTCCATAGGGTAAGTTAATAATTACAGATTCAGTCGCTACCTACCATACCCACACATAACCACGGGTGTAGTAAATAACGGGATTTGTCAGATCCTATGGTACCATAACCTAATACTGGTCGGCTTGATCATTGCTAATGAATGTCATTTGTTATGTAACTACAACCAACAAGTTTGTTCACTTTATGAAATCGTTATTAGTTTTGTATAAATCGTCTTAATTGCTTTTGAAACCATCGTTATAACATCGAAAACATTTAGCACATATGAGTCACCCCAAAACAGTTTAGAAAACAGTAAAAGAGGGGAATAATGTACTCGCCTGAGAATGCTTGGAGGTCTTGAACAACAACCAAACAAAGCTAGAGGGAGCACGGAATCAGTCGGCAATCTAAAACTATATAAATAAACCTGACTTAAATCGGGAGATCGGATAGAATGAGGCTTGGTAATCCAAATGAGTATTGGAACTCATATGATATGGTTTAACAAGGCCTACATACTACAATGAAACCTAACCTAATTGCTTTCGACCCATCGCGACCCATTAAGGTAACATATGCTACTTTAACATGTCGTGCGCGTGAAACGCGTTCAGACCGTCTAACTAGTCCTATGACAAGTGTTATATGCCTAAACATGTTACATAATCAGTTATGTGACAAAAGTTTAGGTTACATATGCTTAATTACCAATTATACATGAAAAGGGTATTCTGGTAATTTACCTAAGGCATATAAACTACATATCATACAACTACTTAAACGAAGCGACCATAGGGTATAACCTCGGAAGGTTATTCCCTATCTACTATGGTCACCTAATGTATTTGGTCGGATCCTAATGATCGACCAAATGGGTCGGGTTCGAGGGTATAGGCGATTTATTAGATCGCCTACCCTACGACCCTAGACAACGTGGTAATCAGTGGTCATAGTCCCAAGGGACTATAACCAACGTGATTACACTCACGTTGCGAAGTTCCTACGAACTTCGCATTGACCATAAGCTGGTCAACGCGGAAAGTCAAACAAAGTTTGACTTTCGGACTCGAAAAGCAATAAAATAAGGAAAAGAACGAAAGAATACTTACCCAGGGTCCCCGAATGCTAATCCCGATTCAAGAATCTCAGGTATGAAACAATGGTTTCAACTTAGAGGTTCTCAAATCAGAATTCTTGTAATTTTGAAGCATGGGGGGTGGGGTATTTATAGTAAAAGGTCCACCGTTAGGATCGTTTCATGGAAAACGTGCCTTAATCCCACCCGTACAAGTGTCGGGAAGTTGTGGTGGCTCAAAATGGTCCTTATCATCTGACTAGACAATTGGGAACATGTGGAGGAGGATTAAACAGCTGCAAACAGCTGATTAAAACATTGAATCTGGTCTGCAGACTGCTTTACGGACCTCAAAGCTGCCAATGTTGAGGTCCGTAAGGTAACAACTTTGGCAGATTTACAGTTTTGGTCCCTGCAGCCCCTAAACTTGGTTTTCGATGCATTTTTGACACGTTTAAGCCCCGTTAACCCCATTTCAAAGCTCTAAAATGAAGTTAAAGTATAGGGAACTTAAATTGTGCTCAAAAATATCTCGGATGTCGGTTCGTTTAGCCGTACGGTTGCGATGTTCGGTTAATTACGACGGAATGCGCATAAGTGCGAAAAACGATCCAAATGACGCGACGAATGGATTTTTGGCAAGCCAAACACTAAAGCATAATATAGTCATGCTTACATAAATTTTTGGATGTCCGAATGTATTCAAAACGTAAGTTATGCGCGAAAATGCAAACTTATGCACTTTTTGACACTTTTAGTCCCTGAATGACCCAAAAGTTTATTTTAGCACACCGAACACCTCAAAGCCTTTTTCTAAGCTATGTAAAGGATTTTTATGGTATGTTTAACTTATGGTCATGTTCCGGAATGTTTGTTACAGTTCAAATTGGCATACTTTCGCAGTTTGTCAACTTTAGTCCCTGTAAGCGATTTAACTTGATTTTGCCATACCAAAGCCTTCAAAACTTATTTCTAAGTTATGTAAAGGTTATTTAAGGTATGTTAAGCCTATTTCACTATTCCGGAGTGTTCGTTGCATTAAACTGGTTATATTTACGCATCGGTGCGCGTATAACCTTCCAGAAAGCGATTTAGAGTTTGAAATTGAACGAGAATTGATATGTGCAAATGATACACATATTTTTACAAATCCCAAGTATGAAATATAATATTTCATTGGTTTGGTATTTGTTTGATGGCCGTGGAGGCACAGGTGTTACACCATGAGTGGGGTTTGTCCGTACCCGTTAGATCTAACCCTCGTCCCTAATTAAGTATTAATGGCATTTCAATATCTAGTCTATGCTCACATGATCTAGTATTTCATAGGCATTTCATACCGTTTAAGCATTCGTAACATGTATTTCACCCCCGATAGTTATAAAACCAAAAACAGTTAAAGAAAAGGGGGAGCATGAACTCACTGTTTTGCATCTTCAGTACTCAAATCTCATCAGCAAACACGACTACCTACAATGTTCTAGGGTCTATTAGACGAGCGGGCCGTGCCTTGCCTTAGTATTCATGTTTCGAGTTACGTTTCTTTTATGTCTTTAACGTTATCCAAAGTTACAGTACTTCTCAAGTATTTATTCTCGTAATTCCTTCCCAAGGATGGGAGTATTCCATACATGTATTCTCGTATTTGTAGTTTCCAACATAAGATATTTTCAAGTTTCACTTAGAAAATATATATAGACTCGTTTTGTCCAAAAATAATGTATTCCAAGAAAATATATATTTTTATCTCCCAAAGACAATATATTTTCTTCTTGTTGAAAATATGACACAACTTGATAATATGTACAAAATCATCTTTTCACTTCTTGTATCCAAAATAATATTTACCAAAAATATATTTGTAACGGTATTCTTTCGAAATATTTTATAAGTCACGTTCTTGTTCGGTTTGCCAATATATAAGTGTGTAACTTATATACTTTATTCCTTGTAATTTTTGGTATTATTTTGGATTGTAAGTTCTTGGTATTTTTATTAAGTCATATTATTTTAAATCCAAAAATAATATAACTATACACAAAGTATACACACATTCACACGAGTGTCTTTAATGTAAAATATATATTCTAAATATATATTTACCCATTTTTATTTAGGAAAACCAACCTCCAATGTTTGTATTTTGTAACAAAATCTATGGCAAGGTTTATATGGGAAAACCAAAGTTAAAATCATACTTGTAAATACTTGTCTAGGAAATATTTTCTAAGTGTTTGCATTTTTAGAAAATTTCGCCATAGTTTCCTTTGGAAATGGAGGTGTCCATGCTATTTAGCATATCATTTTCTTTTCGAAAACCATTCAAACAATCAACAACAATTCACTAAACCATATTACACTTATCAAGTGCAACAACTATTCCACTTACAATACAACATGAACTTGATTTTTCTCAAAAACGCGTAGTATCTTGGTAAAGTGTTTAGTGGGTTTAGTTACCCTCCAAAGTGTGTTTACTTCTTTTAAAATCTCATTCTTGCAAAGGTTTGGTGTTTACAACTTGTAAACATAATTTACAAAAATGTTTATCCATAGCATTTTCTTGTTTCTCTAGGGTTTATTTACTTGTCTTTCCACTAAAAATAGTGTAGATTTAATAAAACCATGATCTTTCAAGAATTATCTTTTTAAACTTGGTTTCTTTAGAAAAATCATTCACAAGTCTTGGATTTACAAGATTACTAGTTCACTTGATTTATTGCTTTAAAAGAAAATCATTTTACTTTCAAGTTCATGTTTAATCAAGGAGATGATTATTTTATTCAAACACATAACCACCTCTTATCTTGTTAGATCATGTTTTTAATCATAATCTAACAAGTTTCACATGATGATCAACATCATATTACCAAGAAATCATCATCTATACACTAAACAACATCATTCTAACCATTTCTCATCTTATGTAAAGCTTTATGTTCATGATTTATGTGTATGTTCATTAGTGTTCTTGTATAAATCAACATACTATAACTTTTATCCACTAACAATATGAAGTAAACAAGGATCAAAGAAGTCTTACTACTAGCTTGAAGCTAGGGAAGAGCACTAGTGAAAATGGAGTGGATAATAGCACACAAGAGAGGTCCTTCATGTTCCGTGAGCACCGAGCCTCCTAAATCACCTTGTTATACCTTGAGAATGCCTTGGAATGAATGCTTGATGATCGAAATTTTTGGTGGTGTATAGGGGGTAGTTCGGCCGAGCTTATTTGAGGGAGAGGAGAAGGTTGTGTTGAGTGAAGATGTAGATGATCTTGACGTACTTATAATCTCATTTAGTGTATTACCCATAGGGTTTTGTGCCTCACCAAGTACAAACAAGATCCTAACATATCTAAGCAAGATCACTCATGGGATTTAGGAAGATTTATAAAAATCTTGAGGTGGGGCCCTTGGGTGAGCCGTAAATTGGCATGGGGGGTAATTTGTAACTTGATGGCAAGAGTAAATAATTAGTGGAAGTTAATTGTTATGTCTAGTGTTTAGTGTGTATCATGTCTTAGGTATGGTGTTTAAGTGTTCGGGAACCAATACTAGCTCAGAAAAATAAAAACAATGCTTCTAGAAATATTTTAGTGTTCCGGGTAATGTCCGGTTGTTCGGTTAGATACCGATCCGTTAAAGTGCTAAGTTATACCGTATAGTGTCTTTCATGTAACTTTTTGTGACACTTTTAATTCCCGACACTTAGGAAAGCATACAGGACCATTTTGCCATATTTTTGCACATTACTAGCATGTGAAAATGCTGAATTTTGATGATTAATGCAGAATTCTGCACTTTATGTGGTTTTTAGGCACTTTCCGGCACTTTGTCTATCACTTAGGCATGCAGTTTTGTTGTCCTTACTTCTCTACACACTATACTAGTGTAATACGTCATCTCTGGCTCATACTGGGCCTCATAATACTGTCTGTCTATGTATTGAACTTCGTCAGCATTTTTTTTGTTTGTCTGGTATTGGTGCCAATTCTGTCCTGTGTATCATTTGAACTATCTCGTGTTGCATGTAGCAACGATAAAAGAAATGCCATTGTATGTATATAACAGTAATCAAAAATTCATTTGTCTTGTAAACTAGATCATGCACAATTATTTAAGCACATATTACTGTTCAATTAGTGTACGGAATGTACGGAAAAGTGACAGTTGTCACAAGGGGTACTTCGCCGTGTAAGAAAATATGTTGAACCATAGACACTTATGATGATGTTGAGGATAGATTAATATATGTGTATACGATCCATGTGCATGTCAATGAGAATAAGGAAATTGGTTTGACTAGCATGAATAGCAACTCACCTGTTATGTTATGTGTTACTTTCACATGAGATGTGAACTTGTGTTAGAAATGTGTATTGCTACATGTTGTCAGTGATCTTGTGATTGATGCAAACTGTGTGAGATAAGTCACGTGATCGATTGTGAAACTGATATTAGTGGTAACCATTGCTGGGAACATGAACTTGTGCTATAAACGTGAATGAAATCCAAACATTGTATTGTATGGTATTATGAGTGACTTGTTGAATACGTGAATTGGGTATGTGTTTATGTAACTGACTTCATTGGTAACCACGGTAGGGTTGGTTGACTAACTGGAACGGGTAACATAAAACACCGAGCAAATCTAAGGTGAGTTCACTGCTCTTTTCCCAAGCATGCGTCCCGGGGAGGGACATCTGGTAATCGTTCAGGGGAGGAACGTCGGGTTTCTGGGATGTTGGTTATTACACTCATTTCTATCATTAAGTCCATTTACATATACCGATTGGTTACCGGGGAGGCAACGGGGTTATTAGTTGATAGCGCTATTAGGTTTGGCACCCTCACACCGTACCGGGGAGGACTGTCGTGAATTAATTACCTTAACCACTTGACCAATGTATGATAGAGCATTGGGGTCTGGGCAAATAATCTAGAGCCATCTGTGGTAATCGAGTTAATAACAATATCAAATCACTGTATTGTTCTATACTAATATCTGGTAACTAAAACGTGTTAACAAACTTTGAACTCACCAGCGTCGTCTGACACACTTGTCTGCATGCTTGCAGGACTGTAGGGTTATACCATTGGAACTTGCTGTCTGGGAGGCTGGAGTGGTCATGGGTCGAGATACATGGAATCGCAAGACAAGTCTAACGATTTTCGTACAAGTGGTTTATGAAACACTTAACAAATGATTTATGCTTCCGCTGTATACTATGAATTACATTTAATGTTTTGTAATACTTTATGATAAAGAATGAAAGTTTTTATTTAAAATCTTGTTATGAGTTCAATGTGATTGGTGGCTAGATCCTGGTACGTCACACATCCCGCGGAGTTTCCGCATGTGGTATTTTGGGGGTGTGACATTTTGAACATCCGAACTGCATGATTTCATGACATACACTTAGAATACACATGAAATAAATATTTGTGGTGCACATTATTCAATTTTATTGGTTACATCTAAAACAGTTTAAACAATGCATCGAAACAACTAGTATAGTACCTAGTAGGCTATTGTGCTGATAGAAACGCAGGATCCGCAGAAACCAGCTTAATGACAGATTTAGGACTTAGACGAGAGTCCAACATCAAATATACATTAAACCCTAATTGGAAATGCAAGTGTTTGGTTTAATACCTTCCCGAAGTCTGACAAACACTAAAAACTGTCCGAAAAGCACTATAAGTCTCAAATTCAGCACTTTTCTGTAGAAAATCAGCAGAATTCAGCATTGTAATTTTTATGCAATGTGTAAAAGTGTTGTTTAACTCAAAATTCATATGAGAATACATTGGGGTATCATTTAGACCAATAACCATATCATTCCCCACGATTTACGCAAGCTAAACATTCAACTATCAACTAACGGAACAAACGCCAAACGAATATCCGAACACTATCTGAACTTTTTTTTGTAACTAGCTAACATTATTTTAGGCATTTTAAGGCTAGTTATGACATCTACAAACCTTAAAACAATTGAAAACCTTAAACACCTAGACTTCCTAACCTTTGCTAAAAAATTCTAACACTTTAAAACACTTAGAAACAATTCACCAAACAAGACCCCCCCACTATTCGACCGCCCCCATGGGACCCACCCCCCTTGGCCACTTGGTTAAATATCTAAGATATTTACCTTAGTCTTGCAAGTGGTGATGTTGGTGAAAGATAACAACTTGTAAACTTTAGCTTTACTAGATCATTCCTCACATTTTACACCATAATTTACACACACAAAAGCTCCCATCATCTTCCCCATTTTCGGCCAAGAACACCCACCAAGCATCTTCATTTTCAAGCCACTTTTTAATTTGGCAAAACTGGAAGTAAAGTATGATTTTTTAACAAGTTAACATATGTAAAGATCATACTAAAACCCTACATGTTTATGAGTTCATCTTGTTAAAAGTATGTTATAAATCTCATGTGTTTTTGTTTAGAAATGATATGAGTAAATTGTTGATGATTTGAAAAGAAAATGATATGTTAATAAACATTGCAAAGTTCATATTTCAAAGGAACTATGGCCAATTTTTCTTAGAAATCATATGTTAGAAAAACTATCATTTTTTTTTGACAAAGTCTTTACAAGAATACAGGATTTGAAAGAATGGTTTTTATAAAAGCAAAAATATATATAAATATATATTTTTGAGAAAATATATATTTAGTGATCTTAACAACTTATGTGCTATGTGTTTATTGATTGTATTAGTTATATATATGAAAGTTAGGAACTTGAATACAATGACACAAATAAACACAAGACACATTACAACTAAAGACTTACAAGAATACATATAAACACACCTTAAAAGCAAATTACGGACGATTCGGATACCCGGATACAACTTATGGACAAATCGGACATACGAAAAAATAAACGGACTATATAAGTATTTCGGACTACAATATATAATATATCAAAGCTTGGTAAACTACATTTTTCAAAACCAAACAAGTGACCATATATATTTTGCAAGTATACAAAATATATTACACATTAGTTTATCTTAAAAAGATATTATTTTTGAAGTATATATATAGGGTAGGGTAGGGTTCATGAGTGAACAATGATTTATTTGTGAACAAAATGAACTTAGCCTGGCCATTGATTTTGTAGATCTAGATTTTTTCTTTAGTGGTAAGATTGTAATTATATTTGGTAACTTACATGTATTTTGTTGGACCTAGTATGGCCTTAACAACTTCTTTTCACGTAATATGGCAAGTGATTTCAGTAGATGTGAAAAAGATGTGCGGAAATGGAAATCAAACTTTCAGAAACAAGACCTACAGAATTATCAAGTTTATATCACTTTGAAACAAAATGGTTTACAAGGTGATTGTAAGATTATTATCTAATACAAACGAATCTTGAATTCTGTGGGTGAGAGGGCAATGGAGTTTTGATGTATGTGTGAATAATAAGCTTAAAACTCAATTGTCTTCTGCTGGTTGAGCCTTCTATTTGTAGAAGGCTGGGTGCATGAATAAACAATAGTTTATTCATGCAATAAGTCCTGCAAAAAGTGGCCATTTGACATATTCATTGAATCCAACATTCAAGTTGCCTTTTTCATCATGATATCCAATAATGTCAACTTGCTTCGGTAAGTGTGGCAGGATAGAGCTAATTTCAGACAAGTGGGGTATTCATCAGAATTTCTGATAAACCACTTCATCAGAAATTCTGGTGAACAAATCATCAGAAAAATCCTGTTGATCAGAATCGTCAGAAACTGATGATATTTCATCAGAAATATCATCAGATCCATCAGAAATGACCTTCTCTGATAATCTAATTCAGCTCTTGATCAACTTGTGATTCTTTGAAGTAGATGCTGTGCATTTCAATTGTCCTATCTAATCTTCTTCTTCTTCTTGTGATCTTCAGGACTGTGATCTCTTCATAGATCTAGTTGATTATGATTTTCTTCAATACTTACAAATAAAGTTTCCTAACAGTTTCCCCCTAAGTATTGTAATAAAATGAACTATCTCTATATCTAACATAAACAACTTTCAACTACGTCTTGAGAGAAAAATTCAAAACAACTAAGTTCAGAAACATGGAACATAGTCAAACCAACCATAAATCAGACAAAAATAAAATATTGTTCAAAAACAGAAATTTAATCTCATTAATTCATGAACACCCACCAAGCATCTTCATTTTCAAGCCACTTTTTAATGATCAAGATGCATTTCCATGGAACTTGAGAAGATCTAAGACACTTACAAGTTGAAGCAAACATTTTCACACACTTTGGAGCTTTCAACCATAAATCTTCATCTTCTTTGCATTTCATTTTCATCAAGATCATCCCTAGCCACAAGAGCTAGAAGTGAGCATTCTCATCTTCTTTTTCATACTTGTTTATGTATATATATATCTTATGAAGAAGTTATAACTATAAGATTCATGCAAAATTAAGATGAAAACTCCTAAAAGCAAACTAAAAATCATAATATATAAGATTGTTTATGTTGTGATTTGAAGATTGTTACTTGTTTATTTGATCTAGTTACGATGAACATCATATGAAAACTTTTTAGATGATGTTTAAAAACATAATCTAACAAGTGTACATGAAAGTATTAAAAGGGTTATGTTAAACGTGATGTTTAATGGATGATCATAATATTTGATGTTATAAAAGTGTATAAAGTTTTTCACTAAAAACTTTGCTTTTTGAAAGATTTATAAAAGTAACATACAAAATGGGTTTTCTATAAAAATTTGGCAAAACTGGAAGTAAAGTACGATTTTTAACAAGTTAACATATGTAAAGATCATACTAAAACCCTACATGTTTATGAGTTCATCTTGTTAAAAGTATGTTATAAATCTCATGTGTTTTTGTTTAGAAATGATATGAGTAAATTGTTGATGATTTGAAAAGAAAATGATATGTTAATAAACATTGCAAAGTTCATATTTCAAAGGAACTATGGCCAATTTTTCTTAGAAATCATATGTTAGAAAAACTATCATTTTTTTGACAAAGTCTTTACAAGAATACAAGATTTGAAAGAATGGTTTTTATAAAAGCAAAAATATATATTTTTGAGAAAATATATATTTAGTGATCTTAACAACTTATGTGCTATGTGTTTATTGATTGTATTAGTTATATTTATGAAAGTTAGGAACTTGAATACAATGACACAAATAAACGCAAGACACATTACAACTAAAGACTTACAAGAATACATATAAACACACCTTAAAAGAAAATTACGGACGATTCGGATACCCGGATACAACTTATGGACAAATCGGACATACAGAAAAATAAACGGACTATATAAGTATTTCGGACTACAATATATAATATATCAAAGCTTGGTAAACTACATTTTTCAAAACCAAACAAGTGACCATATATATTTTGCAAGTATACAAAATATATTACACATTAGTTTATCTTAAAAAGATATTATTTTTGAAGTATATATATAGGGTAGGGTAGGGTTCATGAGTGAACAATGATTTATTTGTGAACAAAATGAACTTAGCCTGGCCATTGATTTTGTAGATCTAGATTTTTTCTTTAGTGGCAAGATTGTAATTATATTTGGTAACTTACATGTATTTTGTTGGACCCAGTATGGCCTTAACAACTTCTTTTCACGTAATATGGCAAGTGATTTCAGTAGATGTGAAAAAGATGTTCGGAAATGGAAATCAGACTTTCAGAAACAAGACCTACACAATTATCAAGTTTATATCACTTTGAAACAAAATGGTTTACAAGGTGATTGTAAGATTATTATCTAATACAAACGAATCTTGAATTATGTGGGTGAGAGGGCAATGGAGTTTTGATGTATGTGTGAATGATAAGCTTAAAACTCAATTGTCTTCTGCTGGTTGAGCCTTCTATTTATAGAAGGCTGGGTGCATGAATAAACGATAGTTTATTCATGCAATAAGTCCTGCAAAAAGTGGCCATTTGACATATTCATTGAATCCGACATTCAAGTTGCCTTTTTCATCATGATATCCAATAATGTCAACTTGCTTTGGTACGTGTGGCAGGATAGAGCTGATTTAAGACAAGTGGGGTATTCATCAGAATTTCTGATAAACCACTTCATCAGAAATTCTGGTGAACAAATCATCAGAAAAATCCTGATGATCAGAATCGTCAGAAACCGATGATATTTCATCAGAAATATCATCAGATCCATCAGAAATGACCTTCTCTGATAATCTAATTCAGCTCTTGATCAACTTGTGATTCTTTGAAGTAGATGCTGTGCATTTCAATTGTCCTATCTGATCTTCTTCTTCGTGTTGTGATCTTCAGGACTGTGATCTCTTCATAGATCCAGTTGATTATGATTTTCTTCAATACTTAAAAATAAAGTTTCCTAACAGTTTCCCCCTAAGTATTGTAAGAAAATGAACTATCTCTATATCTAACATAAACAACTTTCAACTACTTCTTGAGATAAAAATTCAAAACAACTAAGTTCAGAAACATGGAACATAGTCAAACCAACCATAAATCAGACAAAAATAAAATATTGTTCAAAAACAGAAATTTAATCTCATTAATTCATTAATTGATCTTCACTCCACTTCTGTATTTGTCTCCTGGTTTCAGCCTTTTCTTGTGATCAATTAACTTTTGAGTTTCTTTGTACATTTCCTTGTACCATCCTCTTGATTCCATCCAGTTTTCAATGCATTCTTCAATTGTTTTACTCTGCTGTTCATTGTTCTTTCCCTTCTTTTTGAGCTACTCTTGTTTCTCATTCATGTAGTTCCTTATGTATTTAAGAGTTTGATTAGAATACCTGCATATTTCACTGATTCTGAACAAAGCTTTCTCATTATTTGCATCTTTGAAGACTACACACATTTCTGGTTTGTTAAAGATTTCTCCAGTTCTCACAAGTTTAGAAGGGATTTCAGCTAGAATTGCAGTGTTGGGGGGAGGTATTAGCACCTTGTTGCTGTACTCAAAATTGATACATAGATCAAAGTCTGCCAGTGCAGCCCTTTTGTACAACTTTGCTCCTGCACTTTTGAGACTGTCAAGGGCTCTTCTGACCACAACTGAATTACCTTTCTCTTCATCAATGATATTCTTCATTTTGACTTTTCCCATTGGGTGAATATCATCAGCCAGATTTGCATCAGTAACCTTTTGTTCACTGTTATCTTTTATGATCAGGGTATACTTATTTTGTGCTTCATAACCTAAGATACCTCCTCCAGTGGTCAAAGTATCAATTATTTCAATAGATACTATTGGATTGGTCATGTGTTTGTGCAGAATTACCCAGCTTAACAATACCTTTACTCAATGGAGAGAGTGGTCTCTTTGGGTTGTCTTCAGGACCTTTCCAGTAGTAATGCTTTAGATGTTCTTCAGGGTACATAATAGTGTGTAAATCACCTTTCAGCACATCCATTTCTTTGATGTTCCCTTCTGAATCTTCTATCATTTCTTTTCTTGGCCTTTTTGATGAAGTCACTCCATGTTCCGTTCCATTCTTCTCTTCTCTTTTGTATCCATCTTTATGCTGAACTCTGTTTATCCTATGATGGCTGTAGAGGATGACTGAACTGGAACATATTCTTTTTGATGGACCCTTGATGTATCTGGCTTTGGGATGCTTGGTGGAGGACCCATGAGTAACTTTTGTTTATCTGGAGGTGGACCCATGGGTTGCTTCTGTTTTTGAACCGTTGAAGTTTCTGTTTGTTTGGTTTGATCTTGTTGAATGGTTTCTGGTTGTTGTTGAGGAGTTTCTGATCCTCTTGCTTGTCTTCTTTGTGGAATTGGGGCTTTCAGTTCATGAAGATCAACTTTTGCTAATCTATCAACATTATACTGCAATCTCACAACTAACAAATGAACATTAGTGAGAATTTTAGTATTTGTTTCTTCTTATTTCTTCATTTTCTGAAACTCCAGGTTTTCTTGATTTCTTTGTGCAGTCAATTCCATCAACAGTTTCTCAAAAGCCTCAGCCATGCTGCTGTTGTTGGCTCTGAGGAACTGTACTTCTTCAAGAATCTTTCTTGAACTTGAGCTTTCTCCTGCAGTTGCAACCTCAGCCATCTTTTTCTTGATATCACGCAATTCCTTGAGAGCCTTCTCGAATTCTGATGAGCTCTCTCTGTTTTCTGATGACTTTTGCAGTTTGTTGAGGGCTGCAGCATTGTCTTCTGTTTGTTTCTACACAGCTTTGACAGTTTCTGATAAAACCTTGATATCTGACTTTTGATTTCTGATTTCTTACAGTATCAAATCAAGTTTTCCTTTTGTGGCTGTTTTCACAGTAGCAGTTGTGTCTTCAAGTTCCTTGTGAAGTTGTTTAGGGGGCATAGATTGATGTCCTTGGGAAATAGGAGAAACAATAGATGTTCCCCTTATAATACCAGCAGAAAACACATTCTCTGTTGTTCTGAGGTTAAGAGGATTGGAAAAATCCAAGTTCTCTGTATCCTCACCAGAAAATTGAAACACATTCAAGTTCTGGTTTTCCTCATGCCATTGAACCTTTTCAGGTTCTCCATGAGTTGTTGAGAAACTCTTAGTTTTCTCATCCAGGTTTCCTTGATCAGTACACTGATCTCCACCTGTTGCCACCACATTTTCCTCCTCAGAATCTGATTCAGAAAATGGGTCATTGGTTTTACTCACATTTTGTTTTGAAGAAATAGTGCCTCTATGTAAAATTTCATATTTTCCTTGAATTGATTCATCAGAATCACTCTCAGAGAAATGAAATAAGTTTAGTTTGGAGTGTTATGCACCTGTTTCTCCTATATGTGAGATTTCAGCATGATGTTCTTTTGCCACATGACTCATATTCACATCTTTATCAGCTGGATGAGGATCAGATTCACCCTGCTGTTCCATTCTTGGTGTGCTTGACTCTTGTGCATCATGCTCCATGGGGGACACATTTTCAAAAACTTCTTTGTTTTCTGGCCTTTTGTTCAACATCTTCATATATTCTGCTCTGTATGGTGAATCTTCTGGTATCAGATTCATCATTCTTTCTGATAGAGCAGGTACATCATAATCTGACTTCTAAGATCCTACAGCAGTCCAAGGTCTCATAATTTCTGTACTCCACATATTTTCTGATGCAGGAATTTCTAGGTTCCTTTCAGAAAAAGCATCAGAAATTATGATCGACAAAAATCTGGGATAGGGTAGATGTGAATCTATCCTTCCAGCGTTGGTCATAATTGATCTTCTGATCAGAATAAATAGTTTTGTTCCAAAATCAATGTTCAACCCACTAATGAGACTGAACACGATTGTTAGAATATTCATATTTATTTGATTCGTACCTCCAATCTTTGATGATAGACATTTATTCAGAATTTCCATTAAAACTTGCCAGAAGGCAGGTAGCTTGTTTCTATTGAATTCATTGATTTTTGAAATCTTTGACTTGTAACCCATTACAGCATCAAGTTGTGAGAACATATCTTATTTTACTGGTGCTTCTTCATAACTTTGGTTTAAGGATAGTTCCAAACATTCCCTTATTTTCTCTGGTGATATTGTAATAAAGATATTTCCCCACACATGTGCTGTTAGCTCGAGTTGATTTGAGACTTTGAGAGTTTTTACAACTTGTTGTATGAGTTCTTCTGGTACCTCTCTGGTCTTTGTGAGAGCTTGAGCTATAGGGCATCTGGTTAAGAATTCAATGAGAATTTGACACTTTATATCATACTCTTCAATGTTATCATTCATTGCTTCATTGTTGCTCTTTAATGGAAGAAATTCAGATTTAGTGATGAAGGGAACAGAGTGTTCGATTGCTGGTATGTTCATGTTGATAGCTGCCATTGAGAATTTGGGTTTTTGTTTTGGAAAAGGGTTTTAAGGTTTTGAATTTGAAGGTGAAGATGGAAGTCTCTGTTTTGAATGAGGTATTTAAAGTGTATACAAACAGAGATTTTTGAGTGTTTTATCATAGGTTGTTTGTATTCAAGGTAGTTAATGACACCTTAATGATGTTTTAATCCTTTAAGGAAACAACCATTTTTGAAAAACCTTTGGTTTATCTCTAATTTAATGTAAATCCTTTAAAGAGATTTAGAGATTCCAATGATTTTGTGGATAAACACTAAAGTCCAACTTGTACCTTTTCTCCATGTGGGACCTTTTTTGTTTCAAAAAGGTCCAATAGAAACCTTTTCTGAGTTGGTGTATCTTCCCAGGTTTTCTTCTTGATGATATATATCAGAAAATCTTGAATAAAACTTTTGAGAGTTGTATTTTCTGTATATATCATGAAAATTCATTTGATTCATTTACAGAGGATGAATCATCAGATTTTTTTTATTTTTTTTATTTATTTTTTTATTTATTTTTTAGATGAGAGGGAATAAGTAGAGTTCCGAGATTTTTTACTTACATTGTTGTTCTGCAGTTCTGAACTCCACACCTTTGTTCTGATATACAGGAAGTATATTTTTTTTTTCATACAGCTTGTTCCAGTCCTCAGAAAAAAAATATTTTGAAAGAAACTTATTTCAAAAGTTTAGATGGTCATAAGTTTCTTTAAATCTGGTTAAAAGCAATGTTTTTCTGATGTTTTGTCAAACTTCCTGATTTTCAAGAGATTTTTCTGATAAAAATAATTGATTTTCTGAACTATTGTCAGATTTTCTGGCTACTTTGAAAATTTTCTGGTGAATGAACAGATTCGTGTGCCTTGATAAGTTTTCTGAATAAATACCAGATTTTCTGATTGATTATCAGATTTTCTGAGTTTCACTAAATTCTGTTAGATCCCATTTTAATTTCACCAGATTTTCCTTGTTTTTATCAGACATGTTGTGTTAGTTCCCCCTAGATCTATAGACACAAAAAAAAAAGATGAAAAGAAATTTAAGCAAACCTGATATATATAAACAAAAAAAAAACATAAAACACACAGCAAAGAAAAACAAACAACAACTACTCCTCCTCCTCCTCCTCCAACACGTTGTACATGCACTTCACATATAACCAAAGACTGGTTATTCGACCGGTGTGATTCGATGATGGCACCAGGGTGGCTTCACTTATGTTTTCTTGAAGTACCAGCTCTGCTCTCAGATAGCAGCTTCTCACTCCTCCGAAGTCCAGCTGACTGGTGATCACCTTGGTTACGAATCGAGGGAAGATCAGAAAAGGTTGACGGTCGTGGACGTTTGCTACTTGGTCTCTCATGAGAACATTAGAATAGTTGTAAGGTTTTTCCTGTACAACAGCATGAACCACTTCCATCATCCTATGGGACAGCTCGTTGAAGTGTCCAATCTTCTTGGAGAAGCAGACACTTAGCTGTGTTACCAAAAACTGGAGAGGTGGTATAAACCCAGATTTGCTAACAGCCCTTGACGAGTTGTTTGTATGATAGCCCATTTCAGTCAAGGTCTGTTGCACATCTGCCTTATCCAGGAATTCGATTTCTTGACCATTACCCAGTCTGAGGACATTTCTGATTGTTTCCTCTTTTAGGGTAATTCTGACCCCCATAACCTCACTCTCAATCCACATAGAAGTACCACTAAAAATGATTTCAGAGTTCCACCAGAACTCTTGAAGATGTTTTGGATAAATGGTGACATATGATGATACAGCAAAGCCCAAAGGACATCGCATGATCATATTGTACACAAACCTGTAGTCCTCCCATGCAGGTCCTTCCAAGTTGGATCTTAATCTAAGATTATGAAGTCTGTGAAATGGGAGGGGGAATTGAGTAGCTTTCATCAATTTTGGGCGACCCATTTTAAGATAAGAAAAATTCTGTCGAAGGGCTTTTGAAGAGATGATTTTGATGTGAAGTATGTTCTTTTTAGGTTGTTAATATTTATAGATGAAAGTGATAGTTCCTCATAAATGATATTAACAGCCAAAAAAAATTTATTTTCATCTCTTCAATTAAGACGATATCTGTTGCAGTGAACGTAACAGTGAATGTGATAGTCTACTAAGCCCAATGTGTGAGTAAGCATTAAATGACTAGGTGGCTACTTTCATAGCTTCTAATCATTCTAGTGCCTACGTGTCACTTAAGTTTCTTATGAAAAAATGACGTTGCATGCATTGGCTGTAACAAATAAAATCCAATAATCTGAACAAAAATTTCTAGAGACGGTTGATTTTCTCAGCTATATAGAATTTTATCAGTATGCATGTTACTTTTCCCCCTTTTTGTTTTTTTTAATAAAAAATACAAAAACAAAATATACACAAATATGAATAAATACAATGTGTGGGATATGCATGAACATGGAAGTTTATGATGATTACAAATTATTCTGATGTTTCAACCTGGTTTCTGATTTTATATCAGAACTTCTGGTGATTTCACCAGATATTCTGATATTTCTTCAGATTACCTGATAAATCATCATTTATTGATGATTCACCAGATTTTCTGATGTTCCATCAGATTGATGGATTGCTTTGTCAGAAACCAGTTGATATGTTCTTTGTTTATCAGAACTTTGATGATCATCAATTTGGTTTTCAATTTGTGTCTTTGTGTTTTCTGAAAAATCTTCATCATTTAAATTAACCATGCCAAGTTTGCTGATCAAAAACTTGTGTCTCTTTTCATCAAGAGGTTTTGTAAAGATATCAACAATTTGGTTTTCAGTTGGAACAAAATACATTTCTATGTTACCTTTCTCCACATGATCTTTTATGAAGTGATATCTGACATCTATGTGTTTGGTTCTTGAGTGACAAACTGGATTTTCTGTTATTGCAATAGCACTCTTTGAGTCACATAGAATTGGTATTCTTTTCAGAGTTACTCCATAATCTTTCAGTTGAGTTTGCATCCACAGCACTTGTGAACAGCAACTTGCTGCTGCTACATATTCTGATTCTGCTGTTGATGTGGCAACACAATTTTGTTTCTTGCTTGCCCAACATACCAATTTTTCTCCCAAGAGTTGACAGGCACCAGATGTGCTTTTCCTGTCAATTTTGCACCCTGCATAATCTGCATCTGTGTATGCAATTAATTCAAGGTTTGTATCCTTAGGATACCAGAGACCAAGTTCTGATGTGCCTTTTAGATATTTGAAAACCCTTTTTACAGCTTTTAGATGGGATTCTTTGGGATCACACTGATATCTGGCCAGAAAGCATGTTGCAAACATAATATCTGGTCTGCTTGCAGTTAAATATAGCAATGATCCTATCATCCCTCTATAGGTTTTAATATCTACACTTATTCCATCTTTATCAGAATCTAACTTGTTCCCTGTTGCCATGGGAGTTTTTGAAACAAAGCAGCTTTCAAGTGAGTATTTTTGTAGAATTGTTTTCACATATTTTGATTGACTAAAAAATATTCCATCAATTCTTTGTTTAACTTGTAACCCTAAGAAAAAGGTTAACTCACCCATCATACTCTTTTCAAAGTGACTGGTCATCAATTTTTGAAACTTTTTACAGTATTTTTCATTTGTTAATCCAAATATAATGTCATTAACATATATCTGGACCAGCAAAGTATGGCCCTTGTGTGCTTTAAGAAAAAGTGTGGTGTCAATAGTTCCTTTGGTAAACCCAGAATTGAGTGAGAAGTTTGATAAAGTTTTATACCAGGCTCTAGAAGCTTGCTTCAACCCATACAAGGCTTTGTTTAATCTGTAAACATGATTTTGAAATTTTGGATCAACAAAGCCTTCTGGTTGTTACACATAAACTTCTTCCTCAATTTTACCATTCAGAAAAGCTGATTTTACATCCATTTGATAAACTTTAAAATCCTTGGATGCAGCATAAGCAAGAAAAATTCTTACAACTTCTAATCTAGCTACTAGTGCAAAAGTTTCGTCATAATCAATACCTTCTTGTTGACAGTAACCCTTGACCACTAACCTTGCTTTGGTCCTGGTGATTATGCCATTCTCATCAGACTTATTCCTGTATACCCATTTTGAGCCTATGACAGATATGTCTTTTGGCTTGGGTACCAGATCCCATACCTTGCTCCTTTCAAACTGATCAAGCTCTTCTTGCATAGCCTACATCCAGTCTGGGTCACTTAGAGCTTCTTTGATAGATTTGGGTTCTACTTTGCTTAAGAACCCAGAAAATGCACATTCATGTGCAGTTGCAGATCTTGTTCTGACACCATCTGCAGGATTGCCAATGATGTCAGAATGAACATGTCCTTTGATCCGTCTTAACTTGTTGTGAAAAGTTGTTGGTTCTGATGGATTTGAAGTTTCCCCCTGAACAAGTGCGTCATTTGTGTGTAAGATATCAGAATTCTGAGCTTCTGATGTACTACACCTTTGTTCTGCAGAGTTAGTACATGAAGAATCTTTTGATTTGTTTTTGAAAGAATTATCATGTTCTAGGAAATCTTCATTTATCATTTCAAAGAGATGTTCATAATTTTCTTGTTTGTCAGAAAAATTTATTTCTTTCATGTATTCATCCGAAACCTCTGTTTCTGGTGAGTCATCAAATGAAACATACAGACTTTCTCTTATTGTCCTTATGTTGAGAATAAAAATTCTATATGCTTTTGAGGACAAAGAGTAACCAAGAAAAACACCTTTTTCTGCTTTCTGTCAAATTTTTCAAGGCTTTCAAAATCATTGAAAACAAAACATCTACAACCAAATGTATGCAAAAATTTTACACTTGGAATTCTTCCATTAATAATGTTGTAAGGTGTTTTGTTGTGCCTTTTGTTAATTATGGTTCTGTTTTGGGTAAAACATGCATTTGCTATAGCTTCTGCCCAAAAATGAGTGGGCAGCTTAGCATGAGTAAGCATGGTTCTGGCAGCTTCTACCAAGGTCCTATTTCTTCTTTCAACCACCCCATTCTGTTGGGGTGTTCTGGGAGCAGAAAAATCATGAGAAATTCCTTTACTTACAAGAAAATTCTCAATTTTTAATTCTTAAACTCTGTTTCATTGTCTGATCTGATCCTTCTGACTGTTAGTTTTAACAGATTTTCAATTTTCTTGATAAAATTAATGATCAGATCAGGAGTTTCACTTTTCTTTCTCAAAAATTATACCTATGTGTACCTGGAAAAGTCATCTACTATTACTAGTATGTATTTCTTTCCAGAAAAACTTTCTGTACTTATGGGTCCACACAAATCCATGTGTAAAAGTTCCAAATTTTGTGAAATAGAAGACTCGGAAATTAATTTATGTGAGCTTCTCTTGGATTTACCCATCTCACATGATTCACAAATTTTATCCTTCTTTGAGGATATCAAAGGTAATCCTTTTACTAGACCTTTGCTTGCTAGTTTACTTAGGTTTTTGAAATTTAAGTGGGCTAGCCTTTTGTGCCATAACCAACTACTACCTTTGTTGATTTTTGAAAATAAACATTGTTTTGGATGTTCACTTTCTTCTTTGAAATCAAAATAGTAAATTGATTTTCTTATTCTTTTCCCACTTAAATAGATTTTATTATCATCTATACCTATTAGCAAGCATTTTTCTGGTAAAAAGGTTACCTGAAAACCTTTGTCACAGAATTGTCCACAACTCAGCAAATTATACTTTAAGCCTTCAACATAGGCTACTTTCTCTATGGTCAAACATCCATACCTTATGCATCCATATCCCATGATCCCCCCTTTCACTTCATTTCCAAAATTTACCATTCTACCCAGCTTTGAAACAAAGTTGCTGAGTAAGCTCCTGTCCACAGTCATGTGCTTGGAGCTTCCTGAGTCGCAGTACCAGATCTGCTGCACATGATGGTCCTGAAATGGAATGATTAGAGGGTTTTGGTACCCAGGCATGCTTGGGTACTGTTTCTGATGGGATTTTAATCAGTTTATTTTTTCTTCTTGGTTTTACATCAAAAATTCTGTTATATGCTGAGCCATTAACAGATTTTGCATTTCTCTTTTGAAGATGGTGTTGTACAAGCTTCAGTATGTCAACACACATACAAGATTTATCAGAATTTTCTGATATTTTTTCTTGTGATGGAATGAGTGGATAATTTTGAAAAGATGAGTGAACTGCTACTGGAGTCTTTACAGATTCTTGACTGCATTCACTTATGTTTGTTTTGAAGTTTGGTTTTTCAAAACAGGTTGACTTGCAAGATTCAGAATCAGATTCTGACAACAATTTATCAGAAATCTGATGAGTTGCTTTTACAAAGACAGTGGGTTTATTTCCATTTGATCTTATATAACCTAAACCATCTCCTTTGTTCTTTGGTGTGGACTCAATGAAATTTATAAATTCGTTGGCTTGTTGAAAACCTCTTACATTAATTTCTTTATCATTGATTTTCTTGTAAAGATCTTTTCTTTCATTTTCATAGAACTCAATTTTAGCTCTGTGATCTAAACTTTCTTCTATGAGTAATTGGTTTTCAAGAATGATTTTATTCACAGTCCTTTGCAACTCATCAGATTTTCTAATATCTGATTGATGTTTTTCTTGCAGATTTAGAAAATCTGACATGAGCTTGTTTAGCTTATGTTCAAGATCAAGATTGTCTAAATTTACCTTTTGTTCTGAAGTTTCTGGTAGACCTTCAGAACGTGCCATGAGGCAGAAATTTGCCAATTCTTCTTCTTCATCATCAGAAGAATCATCAGATAACCATGTATATGTTCCTGCAATTAAGCTAACTTGTTGCTGCTTCTTTGCTTCTTCAAGCTTTTTCTCATAATAAGCAACATCCTTGAGCTTTTTGGTCTTGCACTCTGATGCATAGTGACCTCTCTGCTTGCACTTGTAACACACAACTTCAGCCTTCCTTTTATCCTTAGATCTAACTTCCTCTTTAGATCTCCCATCCATCCTTCCTCTGTCACTTCTCTGGTATCTCTGGCTTCCTCCCCTCAACCTCTACTCAAACGTTTTGGTGAGCAGTGCTATTGCTTCAACAAAAGCTGAAAAATCTGATGATGTATCAGAAATTTCAAGATTTTGGTTGTTTGATGGTTGTGGATCATTGGTAGTTGTTGTTCTTTGTGAGTTTGAGATAAGAGATAAAGATCCCCTTCTTTGAATAGTTTCTTCAAATATTTCTTCCTCTCTGGGGACCAAGATGATATATAAGTCATGAACACTCATGTTTCCTAGTTCTAAGTTTGAGGACAAAGTCATGGTTAGACTTCTCCATTCTCTAGGAAGGGCATCAAGAAATTTTATGTTTCTTTCATCATTTGACTTTGTTATTCCAAATTTCTTTAGCTCATTTAAAAGTTTTGTAAATCTTTGATATGTATCATTTAGTCTTTCATTTGGCAAACTTTTAAACCTTTCATAAGATGAGACATTGTTTGTTCTCTTGTTTCTTCTCATCCTTTCTCCTCCTTCACAAAGATTTTCCAACTGATCCCATATTTCCTTGGCTGATGCACATGCATCAACTTGTGAAAATATGTCATTGGGGATGGCCATTATTAAAAGTGACTTTTCCCTTTCATCCCCAGCCACCTTTTCCTTGTTTTCCTCACTCCAAAGTATTTCACTTTTGGGAGCTCGGGAGGCAGGGATAGCAGGTGATTGGTCAGTTGCTGGAATAGCTGGTATTTCAGTCATTGGTATATGTGGACCCCTTTCAATGGATTAAAACATAGCTCGGTCATGACCATTAAGGAAATTGACCATCCTGATTTTCCATTGGGGGTATTCCTCTCTGACCAGAGTCGGAGGTTTGGACATAGAACCAATGTTAAAAGCATTATTCCAGGATTGAAAGCTGGCCATATTTAGAGAAAAGAAGATGAGCGATTGATCGTTTGAAAATAATTTATTCAATCTGCTCTGATACCAATTGTTGGACCCAGTATGGCCTTAATAACTTCTTTTCACGTAATATGGCAAGTGATTTCAGTAGATGTGAAAAAGATGTGCGTAAATGGAAATCAGACTTTCAGAAACAAGACCTACAGAATTATCAAGTTTATATCACTTTGAAACAAAATGGCTTACAAGGTGATTGTAAGATTATTATCTAATACAAATGAATCTTGAATTCTGTGGGTGAGAGGGCAATGGAGTTTTGATGTATGTGTGAATGATAAGCTTAAAACTCAATTATCTTCTGCTGGTTAAGCCTTCTATTTATAGAAGGCTGGGTGCATGAATAAATAATAGTTTATTCATGCAATAAGTCCTGCAAAAAGTGGCCATTTGACATATTCATTGAATCCAACATTCAAGTTGCCTTTTTCATCATGATATCCAATAATGTCAACTTGCTTCGGTAAGTGTGGCAGGATAGAGCTGATTTCAGACAAGTGGGGTATTCATCAGAATTTCTGATAAACCACTTCATCAGAAATTCTGGTGAACAAATCATCAGAAAAATCCTGATGATCAGAATCGTCAGAAACTGATGATATTTCATCATATATATCATCAGATCCATCATAAATGACCTTCTCTGATAATCTAATTCAGCTCTTGATCAACTTGTGATTCTTTGAAGTAGATGATGTGCATTTCATTTGTCCTATCTGATCTTCTTCTTCTTGTTGTGATCTTCAGGACTGTGATCTCTTCATAGATCCAGTTGATTATGATTTTCTTCAATACTTACAAATAAAGTTTCCTAACATATTTTATTAGACACAAGGGTATAATTGTATTTTTCTATCTTCATTTAATTAATTGATTTTTTTCTCTCTCTTGATTTCTCTTTCCAATTAAAAGAATATTTAATTACATTCTCCATATTTTTTTTCTCTTACATATTACCTAACTTAATATTTGATAATTTAAAAAAAATACAAACATTATCAAATATTGTTCCATCTAGAACACGATTAAAATATTTAATTACATTCTCTATACATATATGTATTAGATCAATGTTTGATGAAAAGATGTATAGTGGAAACAATATGTAGTAATACACAAGTGTATAATTCTGGTATATATCGACATGTATACACTATACACTTGAATAATACAATGGTGTATACTAACCTGTATACACATATGTACTTGAATAATACACAAGTGTATAAATCTGGTTTATACCGGCCCGTGGAAACAAGATTTAATAATACACAAGTGTATAAGTCTTGTATATACTGACCTGTATACACATATGTTAAAAAACATAATTTAATTAGGTTTAATATTTAATTTTAAAAGGAACATAAGAGTTTATTTAAAAAAACATTATCCCTTCAATCTCTTATAGTTAATTAATAATGGAGAAATAATTAAAAATGAGAGAGAGAGTTAAGAGAGGAGAAAATTAAGAGATTTTAATTAAAAGTATTTGGCTAATGTCAATCTTACCCTTTTAATCTAAAAAATGATCAAGGGTCAAGATTAGTTCACTCAGTTCACTCTCAAAAAGTTGTTCACTCAGTTCACTCTCAAAAAGTTGTTCACTCATGATCCTAATCCTATATATATATATATATATATATATATATATATATATTTCCTAACATCTAAAACGTATTATTTTGGTGAAAGACTAAAATTATATATTTCTAGAACTAGTCTTAAAAATAGATTATTTTTAAGATGATTTTTATACCTTTTACCAAGCATAGATCATATATTCATATGAAATATATATATATATATATATTCACTCACAACACCAACACTTGGTGAAAACACACTTATACAAGAACGATAGAACTCTCAAGATACAAGAATATATATATATTTGGCGAAATATATATTAAAAAATTATCAATTAATACATCTAAGACACTATTCAACAAATAACAAATACATACAAGTCTTAATACATATTCAAGATAAACGACTTGTACATGAGTCATTACAAAGACCGAAGTGTCTAACAAGTCTAGGACGTTTGTAGGTCGTGACACTATTCAAGACGACCGCATGTGAGATCACAGTTACTTACCGTTCACGGACGCAATTCTCTGAGTTCATGTCCCCTCTTCATTTTAAACGCTTTACAACTTTACAACTATCGGGGAAAATACATGTTCAATAGTATGATAAGTCATGGAATGAAACACCATAGATCATGTGCGAATAGGGTTATACAACTAAGCACCATTAATCCAGTTTGGACTTAGGTACAAGGGGTTAGATCTAATGGGTTTTGGCGAGCCCCGCTCTTGGTCGTGGAGCCAAACAGAAGAGTGCGTTTGTGTCCTAATCGATGGTAGTCGACACAAAATCGTCTAGGTTTGGACTGCTTCCTTTTTCGTCACACATATTAATGTCCTTGCAAAACATTAATGATCAACGATTTCATTGACACTTTACATACTACATCATACATTTTACAAATTCATCTTTACCACTAAACTGCATGAACACCAACTTTTGTTGATGTTTTCAACTTAACATGTATTTCAAGGAATTAATGGACCATGTCAGGGATTTTAGACAAGTAAACAAGTATCAAGACTCCATGTCAACTTTTGGAGGGTTTGCCTATTATATATCGCATCTTTGCGGAAATATAGTGGTCAAAACCTTAGTAGTTTAAAACTTTCATTTTGTTGTATGAAACAAAGACAATTTACTTTTCAGTTAATGGTTTGTGACCGATACACTTAAACTCGTGTTGTGTTCTTTTGAAAAATTATGGTAATGGCATTGGAGCTTTTTTTATTCATTTAGTATGTTCATTTATATTGATTTATGCAATGAGAACCAATCAGATCACACCTCGCGCTTCCGCTACGTGCGGGTGTGACAGGTTGGTATCAGAGCATCGATTGTAGTGAACCAGGATTCTTTCTCAAGTCTAAGTCTACAATCACTAGGGATCTCTCACGAAAACCATTTAAACATAAACAAGAGGTTTTCACTGCATAAACATTTTTCATGGTCCACTACAACAAGAATTCATCTCATACAAATCAAGCAAGGACATTAAGCATCTTAGCCTCTAAAATGGTAGACATGAATTCTTAAGTTAATCCACACGACGCAATTAGGGTAACTTAAAATGAACTTATGTGTTTCATACATTTCGTTTATATATATATTAAGTGATAATTAATAGACATGTCGTACAACTTATTCCCCAGGTTACAATGTCTTCATCTGAGGGCAGCAATGTGTACGACGACGTGGACCCAATGGAGTTAGTATCCAACGACGAGTATTTGCCGGAGGTTCAGGTTATTACATCAGACAGCGAGTCTGCATCCGACGGCGATATGGACGACTTCCAGCCGTTCGCACTACCATATGACGTTATCACGGACGATATGTTAGCTATTCCTCCTCTGCTCAATGGCATAGTTATTATTGGTTACCCGGAGGGTGAACACATAGTTGAGACTATACCCTTTGACGTCATTCCCCTTGCTGCCATACCTTTTGTCATCGATCTCGACGATGACAACGACGTCATTCTAGTGTTTCCCGTGGATCAGGTGGATGATGACTTAGGAGATGGGGAAGTTTTTGACTTGGTCATTTTAGATGTCGCATCACCTGTAGTCTCTGTGATGGATATTTCTTCAGACTTAGACACTGACTCAGATGTTCACTCTGGTGCATCTGTTACTTCATCTACACTCCAGGCCGTTTGCCTAGAGAGGTACCAGACTTTGGGGATGATGTTCTCCCAGCTGAGCCAGTCATCCATGCGCCTGTTCTGAGTCCTACTCCACTACATACCCCAGTCCACGCACCTACTGATGAGCCTACACAGGCCCCTGTTCCAGATGGATCTACAGGTCACATACGACTCACACGTTTTGCTCCTACCAGGTTACCCACTCATCACACAGACAGGGTAGGACCCTCAGGACATGCGTATATCCCACCTGGAGAGACCGGCCCATACTATCCACCGCATGTTCCAGTCGAGCACCTTGCGACACAGTACTCTCCACCGCATGTTATGCCCACTGCAGATCCGTACCATCCATCTCACTATCTAGGCGTCTCTACTGATGACCTTATTCTCTCTTTACAGCTTCAGGTTGACATACTTTTTAGCAGACTCCATGAGCTGCAGCAGCTTGCTGACGCCAGACCTCCACCCTCACCAGTTTATTCACCACCTCATGCTCCACCACCACCAGATTCACCACCACCACTTGAGTTACCACCAGTTGACTTATCTTCTCGTGTACTGACGCTCAAGCAGCAGATAGATTTTCGTATCCGTTGAGTCTATGAGCTCGAGGATAAGGTTACTCATCTTCACAGTTTGGTGCTTCTGACTCCACCACCTATCCTCCCTCCACCATAGACATTTACTTTCAGGTATCTTTTGGGATGGGATATAGTTACCCGCTTTTGTGTAGATAGCAACCCTACACCGAGTTTTGAAGGCAACTGAAAGACAGCAGATCGCATAGTTTAAAGGAAGATTTTTAGCACTTTATATGTACTAGACTAGTATGACCGGGTTAAGTAGCCCGAGTCCATTTTGTTTCCTTTCAAACGATCATGTAACCGTTTGACTGATATATATGAAAAACTCGGTGTTATCTTTTATATGCATTTGAATCGTCTGTTTGTACATGTCTTATTGTTTGTGTTGATTGATTTATTCGTATGATAGATTTCTTGGTAATATTTCTATTAATGTTACAAATATTATATATATATATATACTTAGTAACAATATTTAGTAACAAATCAACGCCTAATCTTTATCGTACTATCATTTGGAAGAATCATGGCACCCAAAAGGAGAAGTCCATGCCAACGAATAGTTAACCCACCCCCACCAATGCCTTCGACTGACGTAGAAATGAACGCCCTGATATTGGAAAGGATATCGCAAGCCATAGCACTGTACGAGGCATCGCGTGCCAAAACTAGTGGTGGCACTGGCGGATCAGGCGGCCAGGCACAAGGCGGTACTTCTGGCAAAAACAATGTTTCTGGTAATACTTAGTTATTTTGTTACAACTCATCTAATTCCTTTTGATCTATTCGTGCGTTTCACTATTTGCCCATTCATAATCCGTTTATTCTAATTTCAGGGTGCGCGTTTAAGTAGTTTCTAGACTGCAAGCCACTAAACTACGATGGCACAGATGGTGCTGTGGCTTTTGTGCGATGGACTGAGAAAATGGATTCCACCATTAGAATGAGCAGATGTTCCGCCGATCAGCATGTCACTTTCGACACTGGCCTATTTCTCAATGAGGCCATTACATGGTGGAACTTACAAGTGCAAACTCTGGGCGATAGCGCTGCTTATGCATTGACGTGGGATGAGCTGAAGGAATGTATGAGGGATAAATATTGTTCGCATGCTGAACTCCAGAAGTTGGACAATGAATTTTGGCACCTTACCATGATTGGAGCTGATATTACTTGATATACACAAAGGTTTCACGACCTATCTCGTGTGATTCCTTATCTTGTATCACCGGAATACAAGCATATCGAACGCTGCATCTGGGGACTTGCACCCGAGATTCGAAGTCTAGTTACTGCAGCTGAACCCGCAACTATTACTTAGGCTGTGACTCTAGCTGTGAGTCTCACTGAAGACGGGGTCAGGATGAATAAATTCTCGGTGAAAAGAGATGAGAAGAAGGAATCTCATGTTTAGTCTCCAATAATGGAAAGAGGAAGTACTCGAACTTCAAGAAGGGAACTCGTGGGAACAACAACAACAACAACCACAACCACAACCACAACAACAATAACCCCAACAATAACAACAATAGGAGACAGAATAACCCGCCAAAGGATGCAAGAGCGTTTACAGCCACAAACAACACTGGCCCTAAGAAGTATGCGAGTACCTTGCCCAAGTGCGAGCGATGCAAATACCATCAGTTGGGCAATTGTCGGGTTGTTAAATGCGATAAGTGTTGCCAGAATGGCCACCGTACTGAAGCATGTTGGGGTACTGGAACGGGAAATGGAAACGGTAACAAGAACGGGAATGGTAATGGGCGTGGTCAAGGATGTTTTGGATGCAGAAGCAAAGATCACTTCAAGAAGGACTGTCCTAAAGAAAACCCAGCTCATGGCAGAGTCTTTGTGATCAGAGCAAAGGAAGCGCGCAAAGACCCTAACATGGCCACTGGTACGTTTCTCATAAATAATCATTTTGCATCCATATTATTTGATAGCAGAGCTGATTTTGGCTTTATTTCTATGGAATTTAAAAATATTCTAGGCATAGAAACAAGTATGTTAGATGTTCCTTACTCTATAGAATTGGCAAACGGAAAACTTGTTGAGTCCGGGGAAGTTTCTAAAGGATGTTCCTTAGGACTTAGTGAGCGAAAATTCAATATCGATCTCTTACCCTTGAGTTGGGTAGCTTCGACGTAGTGGTTGGCATGGATTGGTTATCCGATAACCAAGCCGGAGTCGTCTATCACGAGAAGATCATTCGCCTACCACTACCGAACGGAGAGACACTTGTTATACATGGAGAGAAGCGTGACACACCATTGCGGATCATCAATTGCATGAAGGCACATAAGTGCTTAGGGAAGGGTGGTATTGCTTTCCTGGCGCATGTGGTCGACAAGAAGGCCGTTGGGCCGCAGCTGACAGATATTCCTGTGATAAAGGATTTTCCTGAAGACTTGCTGGGACTACCACCATATCGACAAGTCGAGTTTCACATTGACTTGGTGTCGGGAGCAGCACCCGTAGCCAGGTCTCCATATCAATTAGCACCTTCTGAAATGCAGGAGTTATCCACACAACTTCAAGAGTTGTTGGATAAAGGATTCATTAGACCAAGCTTCTCGCCTTGGGGAGCTCCAATTTTGTTTGTAAAGAAGAATGACGGAACATTCAGAATGTGCATCGACTACCGAGATTTGAATAAACTCACCATCAAGAATCAGTATCCACTGCCGAGGATTGATTACTTATTCGATCAATTACAAGGTTCGAGCTTCTACTCCAATATAGACTTACGATCTGGGTATCACCAGATACGAATTCAAGAGGAAAGCATACCGAAAATGGCTTTTCGGACTCGTTATGGTCATTACGAGTTTCTCGTTATGCCTTTTGGTTTAACGAATGCACCAGCGGTCTTCATGGATTTAATGAATCGCGTGTGCAAGTCGTATCTCGACAAATTCGTCATGGTGTTCATTGATGACATATTGATATACTCACGATCGGCAGATGAGCACGAACAACATTTGAGAACCATTTTAGAGCTACTCAAGAAGGAGAAACTAAACGCGAAATTTTCCAAATGCGAGTTTTAGATTCGTGAAGTACAATTTCTCGGGCATATAGTGAACGAGAAAGGAATTCAAGTAGACCCATCAAAGATCGAAGCAATTAAAAAATGGGAAGCACCCAAGACTCCAACTGAAGTCCGACAATTTCTAGGATTTGCGGGGTATTATCGGAGATTTATTAAGAATTTTTCAAAAATTGCTCAACTGCTAACCTCCCTCACCCAAAAAGATAAGAAATTTGATTGGGGTGAAAAACAAGAAGAATCATTTCAACTTCTCAAGGATAATTTGTGTGATGCACCAATCTTATCACTACCCGATGGTACCGATGACTTTGTAGTTTACTGTGATACTTCGCATCAAGGATTGGGTTGCGTACTTATGCAATGGGAGAAAGTTATCACGTACGAATCACGTCAACTAAAAGTTCACGAAAAGAACTATACCACTCACGACCTCAAGTTAGGCGCAGTGGTATTCACTTCGAAAATATGGCGACATTATCTATTTGGTACTCAATGTACAATTTTCACGGATCATAAATGTAACTCCCTACATTTCGAAACTTTCTATGTTTTGGCAAGTCTCGTCCTTGTGATACTTATTGATACTATTTGAGTCTTAATTATGTTAAACTATGTGAAACTTTGACTCTATGTGAAACTTTTACGCTATGTTACACTTGAATCTTGTGATACTTGACCCTTGTTATACTTGACTCTTGTGATACTCGACTCTTGTGATACTTTGAATCTTGACTCTTAAGATACTAGAAACTTGACACTTGATACTTATTGAACAAGAAACTTTGATACTTATTGAACGAGGAATTTTGATTCTTTATTTAACGAGAGACTTTTATACTTGATACTTATTGAACGGGAAACTATCTTAAACCTAGACTTGAAACACGGAAACTTTTGTGTTAATTATATAATCATACCATGGAATGGTTACTCACAATAATATGCAACACAATGCTTAATCTAGCTCGCAAAACGAACCAAAGTCGGAAAAATAGCAAACAGGTCTCGGCTGTCCGAATGGACATCCGATCGGATGACCAACCGATCGGATGACCATCCGATCGGATGACCATTCGACCGAATAGCCATCTGACCCCTTGCACCACTCCACCGACTTACTTGTCACTGTCACCTATAAATACACTCCTTGTGCTCTCATTCTCACCTTTCACTTTCTGCCATCCGACCGCAAGCACTCTCGGTCATTTTAAGACGGATTCAAGGAAAATCGTAAGTATTCTTCTCTGATTCTTGTACAACTTCCATCATTTATCACTTCTACACAAGATTCTTCATCAAAATCACACGAACACTCCAACATTTTCATGAAAATCAACTGATTTGGGTCTCTTGAAGATGTTTTCCACTTAATTGTTTGTTCGAACTGTTGTGGAACATCATTTAAACAAGATCGGCCCCATATCTAAAGGATTTTCATAGTTTTGACACAAAATCTAAAGGAAACTCACACTTTTACACCAGATTTGACGGAATCTCACATGTTTTCGGCTTAGATCTGATGAACATCACGTTTTACAACTGATTTTCGGACTTTTCATCAATTTCTATAAAAAATAGTAGTGGAATCGGACTCAAACAGGCTATTGACTCATTCTTTAGTCAAAAGCCGGCTTGAGAACTGAATTTCACCGAAAACGGGCCGATTGATGGGCCCGAACATGAAACCCCATCATAAACAGTGTAGGACCGGTTTTGACTCCGAAACGATTGCGAAACGAACGTGAAACGTGCGGAATCCGTACACGAACGCAACCTAAACACACGTGACGTAATATAAATGTGATTCTTTGATAAATCTGAAATCGTACAAGAACCGTGAATCACCTAGAGTACTTTCTCTCTCTACTTTCTTTCTCTAAGCACCAAGCTCTAAAACACCAAATGAGCAAAAGTTTTAAACCTAACACTATAACTTCCTATTTATAGGCACAAGGAATATAAGGATTTTTCCTTATTTACAAGTTTGCCACCTTGCCCTTTTTAACTAGATATAACAATAAAAGCTTGGACTTCTTCGGTTTCTGCTACAGACTAGATTGACGGAGGCGATAGACACTTAATGCACTAATAGACTTCCCCTTGGATATTGCCGTAGTCAATCTCGTAGCATCTTATCTTTCTCTATCTTGAACAGAATCCCCATGGTTCTGTTTTCAGACTCAGTTGCTCTTTCTTTCCTTCAGACTCCTTTTCTTCAGGCTCCCCCTTTCGTCAAGCTTCCGTGCTTTTGGGATCGACACCTGGCTTTTGAGCTCGTCTTCAGACTCCCCCTTAGACTCAGCTTCCGGGATCGTAGTCTGGACTTTTCCTGCAATCACTCATACAACTATAAGTAACAACATTTTAGTCTTCCAGATATCGTAATCTGACAATTCAATCTTCTCAAAATTACTTCTCATGAATTTGGTAGTTTCATCGAATCGTATCGGAAACTAACTCTATAACAATATAAGCATCCAAATCCCCCACAGTTAATCATCCAAGTCCAAATTAATGACCTTGGAGATATCACAAACTGTTTTGATTTTTATTTTAATTCAAGTTTCAATTTAATGAACTTGTTTTATTTTCAGAAACACAATCAGCTTACTTAGATTTTGAAACTCAGCACTCAGACATCGGTTGTCGAAAATAAAGCAGAAATCAAAATCTTTTTGTATTTTCTGAAAACATAAAGCAGTAAAGAAATATGTACAAACATATTTACAGACAATATTTTTGTTTGAGTATGCGTTAGAGGATCATATCAGTTTATGACAAGTCACAAGTACCGTTGAGCTTAGTTACACAGTAAGAATTAAACAATTCACTTAGATTGTCGATATACTTGTCCACTTAAATTTTCATACAAATTTCAACTGATTCAGGATACGAATTAGATGCATTAAGAACTTAACCTCATTCATGTGTCCCACCTCTTGAATATACTCCAGTATCCAGAATCCCAATAATCAGTCTTACAGGTGAGTATACTACAATGATATCTGTATATAAATTAGGTATGCGAGGGCCGAGGGATCTCAGATCGATACTTCCGTATACACAGAGAGATATCAGCTTCGACTTTTTGGTATGTCCCCTTTAGAGGATCTTTTAGCTACAACAGCAGCGACTATCAATTTTATTGTTTCATCAGCATGCTGAGGGTTTATGCTATGTTTCAAGCATTTGCGGAAAGTATTATTCGAGGACTAGGTCAGAACTACCGTTCAGCAGAAGTCCTGGAATAATACCCCAGACATCATTGAGTATAAAGACCTAGTATATCAGATTATGAGACCTTTCAAACGAGATTTCAGGGGTTACCTATATATCCAAGTAGTGTTCCCCACAAAATAAGCAAGTTTGAATTTAGGTTTATATCCCGAAAAAGTTTACTAAATGTATAAAAATCTACCGACACATCCACGGTGAGATCGTTTAACACATTTAAACTTTCCATTTCTTTAGCGTACTGTAACTGTCTACTGATGTACTATCATTTCCTCTTTTTACGCAAAAACTCAATTTTTTTTGAATTTTTATCATGTTTTTGACTTTTTCAAATTTTCAAATGTTTTTGTATTTTCTTAATGACAATTTTTCTCCCCCTAAAATGCAAAACCATTTAAAGAAAAATTTGACAACCAACACTGATAGCTTTGTCTCGCCATCCATTTTCTGCTTCAAGTGCTCTGATTTGCAGAAAATATAACGTACCCCCATGATTTACAACCCATTGATCTTAACAGTTTGAAAACCGTTTTTCAATCTGATGAAAGTAATCATGTTTGTTCAGCCGTGAGGGTTTCGGCGTATTCAATCAACATACAATCAAAAACAAAAATAAACAACATATTTTTGGTTTTTCAAATTTTTAACAAACTAAAAACATATTTTTGGTTTTTAATTTTTCAATTTTTTTTTTTTAGGATTTTGAAAATATTGTTTATTTATGTACAGAAAACACTCAAACTAAACTCCCTGTTCAACCAAACCAGGGTCCTGCAACCTCTTCCTGTGCCAGGCTGCTCCTACTACCATTCTCACAATCTTCAGCTTCGTTGAGCACCTGCACATTCAAACTTTATCAATCATTTGAACAATTTAGCCCAGGTCTGTTGGACCTTAGGCATGTCAACACAATAATTTTCATTCAATTTTGGAAACTCTTTGTCACTTAAAACTTTTTCAATTTTAACTTCAACTTTCTCATCTTTTACAGACGTCACTTGTTTCTTAATACTCCACATTTGACCTTCCGGAGTACCTCTTTTGTAAAAATTTGTCTCTTTTTGAACCTTTTGATTTTGAACAACATTATTAGGTTTCCAAAACTCTTGAGGTTTTGTCATATCAACAGATGTTCTCCAACTTTGTTTTGTTCTGAATCTGAGTGTGTGAGAATTCCAGGTCTGTCTTGAATCGAACCTGTTCGGGGTTGATTTCCAATTTTGATTTGAAGCAAACTTGTTTGTATTGTACCTCCAAGTTTGTTTCGAATCAAATCTGGTTGACCTTGATTTCACATCCTCAGATTTCTATTTTTCAACATCAACAGGCTTTGGATTTGGACACTTTCGTGCAACATGTCCAATTTGATCACATTTGAAACACACTTTCTTTGAAACATCCTTGGCCTGTTGTTGTTTCTTTTTCATAGTCTCAAACTCCTCATTAGACTGTTGTCCAAATTTGAGTTTTTCCTCTTCTTTCAAACTTTTTCCTTGAACAAAACTCATCTTTTGTTGCAAATTTGGTTTTTTACTTTGATTCCAATTCCGTTTCTTTTTATAACCCAAACCAGCCTTCATGTTTTTCTTCTTAAAACCAGGTTTGTTATAAAAAGATTTATGACCTTTACCAGCAAACTTTGGAATCTCAGACTTCTCAATCTCAACCATTTTGAAAACTTGATTGACCTTTTCTGAAATCACATTCTGAATCGGGAATACAACATCTAAGAATAATTTGTCCGATCCAATCATGGTATAAACCAATCCTTTTGAATCATCATTCAAATTTTTCTCGGATTTTGTGTTTTTCAGATAACCATCATAAAGATTTCCTTCATTTTCATCCTGTGATTCAGACTTACCTTTTGTAGACTCATCTTTCAAAACGCTTTCAACAACCTTACTTACCACCTCTGAATCATTAGCATCATCATATTTGGAGTAAGTCACATCGATACTTTCAGGTAACTGGTCAGCTATGTTCAAACCCTTTGCCACCTTTTCCTCATCATAAAAAGTATAATTGTTTCTCAATGGTGGTGGTACCTGATGAAATTCTAAACCAATACCCTTTTTGCAATTTTCAGTATCTTTGTCATCTGGTGTGATGTTGAAAATGCGTTCGAGAATGTACGAAGAGTTATGATAACTTTGAAGTTTTGTAACAACCTTTTCTTTTTCAGCCAAGACTTGTTTAAGATTTGCAATTTCATCAACACATTTGTTTAATTCAATTTGCTTTTCTTTAAACTGTCTTTCATACATTTCTTTGGTTGTTAAAGTTTCAGACAATCTTTGATCAAAACTTTTGACTTGGCTCTTCAAAGTATCATAAGCTTCTTGTACTCTCTGACTCGACCACTTTAAAGAATCATACTGTTTTTGTAAATTTTGAAATTTTGATTCTTTTTCAACACAATCGACACATTTTGTAGAACACAGTTGTCTATAAACATCATTATCCTTTTTAAGACCTTGACATTTCTGTTTTAATTTTTCAACTTTTAGTTTCAAAATTTCTTCTTTTTCAATCATATCTTTACATTTTATTGTGAAACCATTTTCAAGTTTGCTTAATTCATTATCTTTTGTTTTTATGATGTCATCTTTTTCAGTACAGGCTTTGCACATTTCTATGCAATTCCTGCACTTGTTTTCTTTTTCATCAACCATTTCAACATTAGATAGATCAGAAGATTTTCTAACCTCAGTCTCATTCAGCACCGGTTCTTCTGATTCATCTTTCTGATCGTTCTCCTTTTCTTCTTTCTGAACTTCTGCATTCTTCTGTTCTTCTTCAGCAAGCTTTGCAACAGTCTTCACTTCTTCAATCATCTTCTTCAGTTCTTCTTCTTTTCTCTTCTTCATCTCTACCACCTTTGGTAAACTTGCTTCAAAAACTTCTTTTAACGTGATCATCAAATTTGGCAAATAGCTTTTATCAGAAAGCCTTCTTGTGTTGAACGTGCCCTCACTTGGAAACACATTGGTTACAGCATCAAAATCCACTTTTGATGGATCAACTACTGGATTACCCTGTGGATCCATGTAACACTCTAGTTCTTCATTCCATCTCTTGGCTCTTTGTGCTTCCTTAAATGGTTCATACAATTTGCCAATCTCCCATCTCGCACTGTCTTTTCTCCACCATCTATCATGATCATCATTTGCAACAAATGCATAACCAACTGCATCTTGTTCAGGTAGAACTTCTTGACTCCAGTCATACCCTTCATCATCATATATAACTACAAGAGCCCTTGATCTTTCTTCTGGTTGTTTTAATCTTGGTGGCTCAGACTTGTTCTGATGGTAAATTGCCTTCCTGTAGTAATCTTCATTGAATGGATTTTCAGAATCATCAACAGCATACGCATTTCTGCACTCGCGCTTAAAGTGACCTCTTTGTTTGCATTTGAAGCATGTCACCTTGGATTTATCAAATCCCAATTTGGTAGATGGTCCACCAATTGACTTTCTCCCCGTGATCTCCATGAACCGCTGTGCCCGACGAACCGCACTGGCCATGCACCATCTTATATCCATTAGTTCCATCTCCTCGGGGTCTAATTGATCATAATCTTCTTTCGTCAAGTTGGTGTTGCCAATCTTCCCTGCAATGAGGCTTTCATACGATTCAAGTACAGATGCCAAGAAAACCATCTGTTGTTTTGCCGACTCTTCGCTGAAATTCTGCCCATTCTTCAAATCCACTGCGATATTACACTGAAACAAATTCTTGGAAGCAGATTGACTTGAAGTGTTTGAAGAAGATTCACTGTGAAAACCACTGTGAAGACTTTCATTGTTCACTGAACTTGAACTTTCTGCAGAAAATGCAGTTCTTGGAGACCCAGCCTGCGGTACTCTGTAGTAAAGCTCTACATTCTGCTGATAAGCTGGATTGTTGACTTTAGATCTCTTTATCTCCAGCTCATGACTTTCAAGCTTTTCAATCAGGAAATCCAATTTTAAATCTTCAGGCTTGATTGTATTTTTCAACATTAGAGCGAAGTATTGCCACTCTTGATCATTTGGCAATGAATCAAACAGTTTATCCACCAGCTCCTCTTCAGAAGGTAAGATTTGGTGTCTGATCAGCTCCATTTTTAGATGTCCGAATCTCTCAATCATTTTACAAACAGATTCATTTTTCATACAATTGAATAAATCAAACTCTTTACGCAACAATTTCTTTTTGTTTTTAACAATTTCATTACTTCCTACACATTTTCTCTCTAACGCTTCCCACAAACTCTTTGAAGTCTTTTCTTGTTCGAACAATGAAATAATATCTTCTCTTACTGACTGTTTGATCAATGTTATCATTCTATATTCAGCCACAACATTTTTTATATCTTTTTCTGTAAAATCTTTTGGTTCTATTAACTCTCCTCCCTCTTTTACAGGTTTATTGTATCCATCTGTCAGTTTTAACCAGCTTTCAGTAGCAAAGGCTTTTACCCAACCCTCAAATCTATTTTTCCACCAGTGATAATCTTCCACTTTCATTAGCTTTGGTGGCTTCTGTTGGCTTCCGTACATGTTCTCAAACTTCAAATTTTCCGAAATCTCTTTTGAATATTCTTTCATCTCAGATCTTCTATCGAATGATTCGGAATTGAACGCGTTGTAGAAAGTATTGTAGAATTCTTCACCACTGCCTGACATCTTCAATTACCTAGACAAACAAACAAACAAAATCAGTTCAAACACTATCAAACAACTGAATTAAAATAATACTCGAACTGGTGAATTTTCTGTGCGGATTGAAGGTTGACAAAACTGTGCGGACTGCTATGACACGGATCAAAATCCAATGACCTTTTTCCAATGACCTTACTAAACCACACGACCTTGAACAAGTTTGAATTCAAATGAACTGAACCACCTCTTGTGAACTGATATATTGGTAATTGATAAAGCCAAGTCTAAATCACATGTAAATCTCATAAACAAATCTTGAACTGACACAAATTGATGTATTAATAAAATGATTTGGCCGCACTATTACTTCACATGTAATAATAAACCTCACTTAACTGACAATTATTTAAACTTCTCAAGCAAACAATATGTCTGACAAGATTATCTTTCAACACACTTTTATTGGACCTTCAACTAGTGGGCAACACATCAAACACCCACTAAACCGACACTTCAATTGAAACAAACATCTGATTGGACCGAATACTTTGTCACATGGGCTGTTAACACCTATTAATTGTTTAGTTAACTTTGATTGGGCCTTCAACTATTGAACGACAAATTACAAACCCACTATCTCATATCAAGAATTAATATCTCATTGTTTTTTATTGGACCGGTTTCCTTTGACACTTATCCACACATAAATCTTCACTGATAGGGCCAACACTTCCACTAAGCCAAATTTCAATTTACGATATCCCTGAATTTCAATTTACGATGATGTATTAAATGGGTCGATAGATTTAATCAGTTCACTTGCTCATATAAGCCGACAACACTTTAAATGTGATACCAGTTTCAAACGTGAACCACTCTCAAACAAACAATTTCAAACTGTCAGGACAGTTTTCAAACGGTCAGGTGAAAATCTCAAACTGTCACGTCCTCAAACGGACAACTCTCAAACTGTCATGTCCTCAAACGATAGTTTCAAACGATCAATTTCAAACGATCAATTCAAACGACAAACATTTCAAACAATCACTTCAAACGATAGTTCAAACGGTCAGTTTGTTTTCAAACGATAAGTCCTTTTTCAAACGATAGAGTCAATTCCAAATGGCAATTTCAAACGATTGAGTCAATTTCAAACGGGAGGGTCACTTTCAAACGATGTCGGACACAAAAACTCAGATTTCTCCTAAACGGCTAGGAATTAGGATCTGAAACTTGGTAGGGTTTTAAAACTAACAATTTCGCACACAATATCAAAAATTCAGACAAATCGGACCGTGAAAACACGTTCAATTTGACTAAAAACCGTGAAAAATGTAAAAATAGGTAGAAGATGAAGAAATAGATGAAATCGGATCTGAATCGGCTGAAATCTGGTACGAATCAATGTGTTTGATCAGTTCAATCGAGCTCCTAGCTCTGATACCACTTGTAGGACCGGTTTTGACTCCGAAACGATTGCGAAACGAACGTGAAACGTGCGAAATCCGTACACGAACGCAACCTAAACACACGTGACGTAATATAAACGTGATTCTTTGATAAATCTGAAATCGTACAAGAACCGTGAATCACCTAGAGTACTTTCTCTCTCTACTTTCTTTCTCTAAGCACCAAGCTCTAAAACACCAAATGAGCAAAAGTTTTAAACCTAACACTATAACTTCCTATTTATAGGCACAAGGAATATAAGGATTTTTCCTTATTTACAAGTTTGCCACCTTGCCCTTTTTAACTAGATATAACAATAAAAGCTTGGACTTCTTCGGTTTCTGCTACAGACTAGATTGATGGAGGCGATAGACACTTAATGCACTAATAAACAGTTCGTCGGTTCGAAAAGGGGTGGTTCCCAGCCGACCGAACGAGGTGGGTTTGGTATGTTTCCATTGTTTAACACGTCGTTGCACCGTCTTCGTTAACTCAAACTTAGCAGATTTCATAAAATCGACACTCACTGACCATCTGTCCGAATGGTCATCCGATCGGATGACCATTCATCCAGATGATCTGATTATCATGAAACTTGTTTGTTTTACAGGACCCTATAATCACAACATTTGAAAATTTAACAGTTCGTAAACAACCACCATTCAAATGGCCATCTGTTCGAATGGTCGTCTGTCCGGATGACCATCCGCTCAGGTACTCTATCAGACACTTTTCCTCGATTTTCGCACCGTTCGACGCTCTGTTCCCAACTGGGTCAGCTCTTAGAGGACTTATGCTCTGTTCCCCTGCAGGCAGGCTGATCCAGCGCTCCCTTCGATCCAATTTAGCAGTGTTTGGTTATAAGCACCCGCTGTGAGTATACTCGATCCCTTTTTGTTTTTAATCTCTTTTGGGATGCAACATGTATTCTATATCAAGACACTTGAAACTTATTTAGAAACATACTCTATCCTCATTAAACATGAAACTTGATACTTGTGACTTTTATGCTATGTGAACGTTTAATCCTTGTGTGTAGTTCCACCTTAACAATGGTAGCGCTATTGGGTAATGCACCTCCCCGTTAGTCTTTAGGGTATTGTTAGGATGAGATATTTAACCTCCCATTAGTCTTTGGGAAAGGCACTTAACGCATTGGAAACTTGGGCTACCACTTAGACTGCATAAACTAGCATGGTGAAACTTTTATATGTTTTTATGATGGATATGAGTTTTTGTAAACTATTATGCTGCGTATTCAAACTTGTATGCTCGCCAACATTTTTGTTGATAGAATTTTAATACATGTTGCAGGTTGATAAGTTTGGATGCTGAAGAAACAAGTTAGGATGATGCTTAGAAACTCATCTTAGAAAAATTTAGACAATTTTGAACTATGTTTAATTCGTATGTTGTTTTTGATACTTTATGTGGTTGTGAAATTTTGGTTGATGTTTTAGACAATTTATGAAATTTATTTAATCATTATCGAAACAAATAGAGTTGTGGAATCTCTTGAGCAAACTGATTCGCTTAGTGCCGCGCCCCGATGTTTCCGCCATCGGTTGGGGTGTGACAGATTGGTATCAGAGCCATAACTATAGGGAATTAGGAAAAGTAGGAATGCTTTGCCTAGTCTATATTTCTAGGAAACTTGACTCTTATTTGTTGTTTAAGACTTTTGCATTCTACCGTACATGCTTCCTAGCAACACTTCCCTGTTAAACATTACATGTCTTTCCTAAGGCTAACACAATATACACTTGGTTGCTTTGAAAACACTCTCGAAACGACTCACCAAAACAAGGGTGATTCCCGCCTTTGATGATGACTTTCGCTCAACAATGTTTGTATTTTGCACGAGATTTACCCTTAAGTCAGGAGTAACATCCAAACCTTGAAGGAAATTTCCATATCATATTCTAGCAGGTCTTATCTATTGATAAGTACCGACACTATTAGGGTACGATCTTGTCAAGTTAGAGGTGAAACTCGCATCTTGATAACTAGTCCCACTCTTCGATTTTCAGTCTCGCCAAAGTCTTGAAATTCTCAATCAATTAGGGACGTGTAGTGACCGAAAGGACAAATATCGTAGGCCTGACATCGATGACGTATTTGTCTAAGTAAGTCAAGGCACGTTCCCTTAATTCGAAAGCGGTTCGATTTACTTTGGTTAGTCGACGTTTCTCTACCCGAAACAATCCTATGTTTTATGAGCCTATCTTTTATATTATCTCAATTTTACATGTGGTTTTATACTTGATACATTATTCGTTACGAAACTTTTACACGAATCGCACGTATCTCCGCAATCTAAAACAATAACAATAATCTCTCAGGATCGAACTAAATTTATGGTGCTTTATTCATTGTGTTATGCTACGTGGGAGTCTTGATTAAACTATGGGAAACAAAATGGAACGTTATGCTATGTGAAATAACTTGATCAAACGATTTGAAACATATTGAACTTATTATGCTATTAAACAATGTGAAACTTATTGAACGTTTTGTGATATGTGAAACAACTTGAGTCTTTATGCAACCATGTGAAACTTTATGCTATGTTGTGAAATTTTGAAACTATGTTATTGAACGAAATTTTATAATAGAGTCTCACCTGATTCTTATCCTGACTCTTTAGATGTCGTCAAGTCGTCTTTCCAACCCACACAAGAGGTCAAAGGCCAACACTCACAAAAAGATGATGTATTTTATGGCCGACCAGATCACACGCATTGTTCCCCAGATTTTCACTGAAATCCAGGGATCAAACACTCCCCCCCCCCCTCTGTTGACTCTAAAGCAGACAAACCTAAGCCTGCGAGCTTCAACTACAAACACTTTGTCTCTTGCAACCCTATGCCTTTCACGGGCAGTGATGGGGTGACTGCAATGCTGGAGTGGTTCGACAACATAGAAGTTACCTTCATCAACAGTGAGTGCCTTGAACATCTAAAGACTAGGAGTGCAACTGGCGTGTTTCAAGGCAGAGCTCTAGAATGGTGGACAAACGAGAGAAACATCCGCTCAAATGATGAAGCTTATGCTTTACCTTGGGCAGAGGTTAGGAAAATGATGATGCTTGAATTCTGCCCTCCGCATGAGCAGCAGAAACTTGAGGATGAATTTTGGCATCTGAAACAAGTGGGTGATGACAACCTGGCTTATACTACCCATTTTAAGTAACTCAGCATCATTGTACCACACTTGGTGTCCACTCCTAAGCGCATGATCACCAAGTACATTCATGGGTTACCTCCTGCTATGTGTGATGCTATTGAGGCAGCTCAACTCAGCTCTATTGAAGAAGTTTACCGTCTTGCAACAAGTTTGAACAACAACAATGTTCGTGATAAACAGTTTAGAAATTCCGCTTCATCGAAATCAGCTAACCAGATTACCCAGCAGCCAAGTGGTAGCAAGAACAAGAAACGAAAGTCTTCGGGTTCTGGCCACAATGCAATTGTCCCTGCTGCAAATGCAAACCATGTTGGCAATGCTATTGTGCCTGCTGCTACTAACCCTCCTACTCCAGAAAACACCAAGAAGTCGTACACTGGGATTCATCGCAAGTGTGCCACTTGCAACTATCATCACCCAGCCAACTCTACTTGCCGTCTGTGTACCAACTGCAATTGCTATGGTCACACGAATCCTTACTGTCGTCAAGCCAATCAGGTCCAGCAAGCGCCGCCCGCTCAGCCAGCTCAACTAGCTCAGCAGAATCCCAGACCAGCAAACAATGTGAAAGCCTGATACAAGTGTGGAAACACCACTCATCTTTATCCCCAGTGTCCCCAGCTAAACCAGGAGCAACAACAAGCTGCTCGAGGATGAGCGTTCAACATCAATGCAAATCAGGCTTGTAATGACAATGACGTCATTAATGGTACGTTCCTCATTAATAATCTTTACGCTTCGATACTATTTGATACTGGTGCCGACAGAAGCTTTGTGTACGTAGAATTTGAATCTTTGTTAAACTGTGCACGCTATAAACTACCTAAGTCGTTCTTTGATGAGATTGCCGATGGTAAGTCTATTCTAGTTGATTCTATTCTCTGTGATTGCTCCTTAACTCATAACGATTACGCTTTCACTATTGATCTCATACCCATGCAATTGGTTAGTTTCGATATCATAATCGGCATGGATTGGTTGCGTAAGAACCATGCTGAGATCGCTTGTCACGAGAAGTACGTTCGTCTACCTCTCCCGTCTGGTGATACTTTGCACTTCTATGGAGACCGACCTTCTCGAGGACTGAAGTTGATGTCATGCACTCAAGCGAATAAATGCTTACCTAAATAGTACTTTACCTTCTTGGCCCACATAGTGGAACAAAAGGGCATGGGAAAGAGCGTAAGTGATGTTCCAGTAGTGTGTGATTTCCCTGACGTCTTCCCTGAGGATCATCCTGGTCTTCCTCCTCCTCGATCTGTTGATTTTCGTATTGATCTCATACCTGGTTTGACTCATGTTGCCAAAGCTCCGTACCGACTTGTACCCTCTGAGATGCAAGAATTATCTAGTCAACTGCAGGAACTACTCGACAAAGGAATCATACGTCCAAGTACCTCACCTTGGGGTGCTCCTGTATTGTTCATCAAGAAGAAAGATGGATCGTTTCGCATGTGTATCGACTACCGTGAACTTAATAAACTCACCATCAAGAATCGTTATCCTCTCCCTCGCATCGATGATCTATTTGACAAATTGCAAGGTGCAAGCTGTTTCTCTAAAATCGACCTTCGGTCTGGTTATCATCAGCTCCATGTTCTCGAAGAAGATATCCCCAAAACCTCATTTTGCACTCGTTATGGACATTACGAGTTCGTGGTTATGCCTTTTGGCTTGACCAACGCACCCTCCGTGTTCATGGACCTTATGAATCGTGTTTATAAACCTTATTTGGATCGTTTTGTGATAGTCTTCATTGATGATATTCATATTTATTCGAAAACTCGAGCTAATCATGAAAGACATTTACGCCTCATGTTAGAACTTTTACGTGGTGAACGCTTACATGCAAAGTTTTCTAAGTGTGAATTTTGGATTAATGAAGTATAATTTCTCGGGCACGTTGTTAGTAAACAAGGAATCCATGTTGCCCCTTCCAAAATCGAAGCTGTGAAGAATTGGAGTATGCCTAAATCTGCATCTAATATTCCTTCTTTCTTAGGATTGGCGGGTTATTACCGTCGATTCATCTCAGACTTTTCAAAGATCGTCGTTCCTCTTACTTCATTGACTCAGAAAGAGAATCCTTTTGCATGGGGTCCTGAGCAAGAGGAATCCTTTCAAACTCTTAAGAATCTTCTTTGTAACGCTCCTGTGCTTGCTCTCCCTGATGGGAATGACAATTTTGTGGTGTATTGTGATGCCTTGAACCCTGGGCTGGGCTGGGCTGTGTGCTCATGCAGTGGGAAAAGGTCATCACTTATGCTTCCCGACAGCTCAAGATACATGAGAAAAACTATACTACCCACGATTTAGAGCTTGGCGCAGTTGTTTTTGCGTTAAAGATTTGCAGACACTACCTATATGGTACTAAGTGTGTGGTTTTCACTGACCATAAGAGCCTATAGCACATATTTAACCAGAAGGAACTGAATATGCATCAGCGATGATGGGTAGAGTTACTTAATGACTCGAGATTCGCTACCATCCTGGCAAGGCGAATGTCGTGGCCGACGCTCTTAGTCATAAGACTCATGTTAGTAGCATTATTTGTTCTCAGATCGCTAATGATCTTCATGCCTGTATTCGTGAAGCACAATACTCGTCAGCCAATAAAGGTAGTCTAACCGTTGAAATACGAGGTTCTTCTACCGATCAACTTGAAACAAAGTCTGATGGGCTTCAGTACTATCTCAATCGCATCTGGGTGCCGGATCGCGATAGCCTTCGTGAACTCATTATGAATGAGGCTCGTAAATCCCGATACTCTATTCATCTTGGTGCTGATAAGATGTACCATGACTTGCGTATGACTTATTGGTGGCCTAGTATGAAGAAGGATATCGCCGCGTACGTCTCGAAGTGTCTTACTTGTTTAAAGGTTAAAGCCGAACATCAACGTCCTTCAGGTCTTCTTGAACAACCCAAAATCCCTGTTTGGAAATAGGATAGTATCACTATGGATTTTATAACTAAACTACTTCGAACACCTGCCGGTCATGATAGTATATAGGTTATCATTGACCGTTTGACCAAAACATCCCACTTTCTTCCTGTTCGTGAAGATTTCAAAGTGGAGAAACTTGCTTGAATCTACACTAATGAAATCATATGTCGTCATGGTATACCCATCGACATTACCTCTGACCGTGATGGTCGTTTTACTTCACGTCTCTTGCAAACTTTTCAGTCCGCTGTGGGTTCTCACTTGAATCTTAGTACAGCTTTTCATCCTCAAACGGATGGAAAAACTGAAAGCACTATTCAAACCCTAGAGGATATGCTTCGTTCTTGTGTCATTGACTTTGGTGGAAATTGTGATGTACATTTACCATTGATCGAGTTCCCGTACAACAACAGCTATCATTCCAGTATTCATGGCTCCTTTCGAAGCTTTATACCGTCGCAAGTGCCGATCTCCTCTCAGTTGGCATGAGATTGGTGGCAAGCAACTTACTGGCTCTGAAATCATTCAAGAGACGACGGATAAGATTCTTCAGATCCGCAATAACTTGATCAAGGCTAGGAGCAGACAAAAGAGCTATACTGACAAAAGGCGTAAGCCTTTGGAATTCAATGTTGGAGATCACATTCTGCTCAAAGTATCTCCTTGGAAAGGATTTATACGCTTTGGTAAAAAGGGAAAGCTTGCCCCTCGCTATGTGGGTCCTTTCAAGATACTCGAAAGGATTGGCAAGGTGGCTTACCGACTTGATTTATCACAAGAGCTGAGCAATGTACATCCAACGTTCCACGTATATAATCTTCAGAAGTGCTAAGCCAACGAGGAACTTCAGGTTCCCATCGAGGACTTGCAAATAAACGAGACTCTTCATTTTGTGGAGAAATCGGTTGAAATCATGGACCGAGGTACCAAGCGGTTGAGGCGGAACAAAAATTCCATAGTTAAAGTGCGATGGGAAGGAAAACGTGGCGCTTAATTCACTTGGGAACTCGAGAGTGAGACGAAAACCAAGTATCCACAACTCTTCGAGCAGTCTTCCTCTTAGATTTCGGGGACGAAATCTCCTAAAGGAGGGGAGACTGTAACGCCCTGCATTTCGAAACTTTCTATCTCTTGGCAAGTCTCGTCCTTGTGATACTTATTGATACTATTTGAGTCTTAATTATGTTAAATATGTGAAACTTTGACTCTATGTGAAACTTTTATGCTATGTGACACTTGACTCTTTTGATACTTGACCCTTGTGATACTTGACTCTTGTGATTCTCGACTCTTGTGATACTTTGAATATTGATTCTTAAGATACTAGAAACTTGACACTTGATACTTATTGAACGAGAAACTTTAATACTTATTGAACGAGGAACTTTGATTCTTTATTTAACGAGAGACTTTGATACTTGATACTTATTGAACGGGAAACTAGCTTAAACATAGACTTGAAGCACGGAAACTTTTGTGTTAATTATATAATCATACCATGGAATGGTTACTCACAATAATACGCAACGCAACGCTTAATCTAGCTCGCAAACGAACCAAAGTCGGAAAACTAGCAAACAGGTCTCGGCTGTCCGAATGGACATCCGATCGGATGACCATTCAACCGAATAGCCATCTGACCCCTTGCACCACTCCACCTACTTACTTGTCACTGTCACCTATAAATACACCCTTTGTGCACTCATTCTCACCTTTCACTCTCTGCCATCCGACCACACGTACTCTCGGTCATTTTAAGCAAGATTTAAGGCAAATCGTAAGTATTCTTCTCTGATTCTTGTACAACTTCCATCATTTATCACTTCTACACAAGATTCTTCATCAAAATCACACGAACACTCCAACATTTTCATGAAAATCAACTGATTTGGGTCTCTTGAAGATGTTTTCCACTCAATTGTTGTTCGAACTGTTGTGGAACATCATTTAAACAAGATCGGGCCCAGATTTAAAGGATTTTCATAGTTTTGACACAAAATCTAAAGGAAACTCACACTTTTACACCAGATTTGATGGAATCTCACATGTTTCCTGCTTAGATCTGATGAACATCATGTTTTACAACTGATTTTGGTACTTTTCTTCAATTTCTATACAAAATAGTTGTGAAATCGGACTCAAACAGGCTATTGACTCTTTCTTTAGTCAAAAGCCGACTTGAGAACTGAATTTCACCAGAAAATGAGCCGGTTGATGGGTCCAAACATGAAACCCCATCATAAACAGTTCGTTGGTTTGAAAAGGGGTGGTTCCCAGCCGACCGAACGAGCTGGGCTTGGTATGTTTCCATTGTTTGACACGTCATTGCACCGTCTCCGTTAACTCAAACTTAGCAGATTTCACAAAAACAACACACACTGACCATCTATCTGAATGGTCATCCGATCGGATGACCATTCATCCAGATGATCTAATTATCATGACACTTATTTGTTTTAAAGGACATTATGATCACAACATTTGAAACTTTAACAGTTCGCAAACAACCACTGTTCGAATGGCCATCCGTTCGAATGGTCATCCGTCCGGATGGCCTTCCACTCGGATGACCATCCGCTCAGGTATTCTATCAGACACTTTTACTCGATTTTCGCACAGTTCGACACTCTGTTCCCAACCGGGTCAGCTCTTAGAGGACTTATGCTTTGTTCCCCCGCACGCAGGCTAATCCAGCGCTCCCTTTGATCCAATTAACAGTGTTTGGTTATAAGCACCCGCTGTGAGTATACTCGATCTCTTTTTGTTTTTAAACACTTTTGGGATGCAACATGTATTCTATATTAAGACACTTGACACTTGAAACTTGAAACTTATTTAGAAACATACTCTATCCTCATTAAACATGAAACTTGAAACTTGATCCTTGAGACTTTTATACTATGTGAACGTTTAATCCGTGTGTGTAGTTCAGCCTTAACAATGGTAGCGCTATAGGGGTAATGCACCTCCCCATTAGTCTTTGGGGTATTGTTAGGATGAGACATTTAACCTCCCGTTAGTCTTTGGGAAAGGCACTTAACGCATTGGAAACTTGGGCTATCACTTGGACTGCGTAAACTAGCATGGTGAAACTTTTATATGTTTTTATGATGGATATGAGTTTTTGTAAACTATTATGCTACGTATTCAAACTTGTATGCTCGCCAACATTTTTGTTGATAGTATTTTAATACATGTTGCAGGTTAATAAGTTTGGATGCTGAAAAACAACCTAGGATGATGCTTAGAAACTCATCTTAGAAAAATTTAGATAATTTTGAACAATGTTTAATTTGTATGTCGTTTTTGATACTTTAAGTGGTTGTGAAATTTTGGTTGATGTTTTAGACAATTTATGAAATTTATTTAATCATTATCGAAAAAAATAGAGTTGTGGAATCTCTTGAGCAATCTAATTCGCTTAGTGCCGTGCCCCGATGTTTCCGCCATCGGTTGGGGTGTGACAATAAAAGTATTCAACACATATTCAATCCAAAAGAATTAAATATGCGTCAACGACGTTGGATTGAATTGTTGAACGACTGTGATTGTGAAATAAAGTTCCATCCGGGCAAGGCGAACATTGTAGCGGACGCCTTGAGCCGCAAGGAACGAGTTAGAACCTTGAGAGTTCGAGCATTAGAGATGACGATTCACACGGATCTTACCACACGAATTCATGATGCACAACAAGAAGCGCTTAAGGAAGAACATATTCGAGCAGAATCACTTCGAGGCATGGAAAAACAGTTAGTGCCGAAAGATGATGGAACTTTATACTTTGTGGGTAGAAATTGGGTTCCACTCTTTGGAGGCCTTCGAGATGTTATTTTTGAGGAAGCTCATAGGTCTAAGTACTCGATCCATCCTGGATCAGATAAAATGCACCAAGACTTGGAAGAGTACTATTGGTGGCCTAACCTCAAAAAGGATATCGCGACTTATGTCGGGAAATGCTTGACCTGCACGAAGGTCAAGGCAGAATATCAGAAACCTTCGGGCTTGTTACAACAACCCGAGATTCCCGTTTGGAAATGGGAACAAATATCGATGGACTTCATTACGAAGTTACCCAGGACCTCAAGAGGCCACGACATGATATGGATAATCGTCGATAGATTAACAAAATCAGCACACTTCTTGCTGATTCGGGAGAATGATAGCACAAAGAAACTAGCGGAACTCTATCTCAAAGAAATAGTGGCTCGTCATGGAGTGCCTATTTCAATCATTTTAGACCAAGACGGTCGCTTTATTTCAAGAATTTGGAAGTCATTTCAACAGGCCTTTGGATCTCATTTAAAGCTAAGGACGACCTTTCATCCACAAACTGACGGCTAGAGCGAACGGACAATCCAAACACTCGAAGATATGCTTCGTGCGTGTGTTATGGATTTGGGCGGAAATTGGGATAATCATTTACCGTTGGTTGAGTTTTCCTAAAATAACAGCTACCATACAAGTATACAAGCTGCACCATTTGAAAGCTTTTTACGGTCGAAAGTGTCGATCTCCGTTATGTTGGGTGGAAGCGGGCGATAAACAGTTAACTGGTCCGAAATTAGTCCAAGAGACTACGGATAAAATTTTTCAATCAAGGTGGCTCGCGATCGACAAAAGAGCTACGCAGACAAGAGACGGAAGCCATTATTTTTCAAGGTCAGAGACAAAGTCTTGTTGAAAGTCTCGCCTTGGAAGAGCGTAGCGAGGTTCGGTAAGCGTGGAAAGCTTAACCCTCGATATGTTGGACCATTTGAAATCATCGAAAATATTGGTACCGTTGCCTACAAGCTATAGTTACCAGACGAACTTAGTAGCGCGCACGACACGTTTCATTTGTCGAATCTTAAAAAGAGTCCAACGCAAGAGGCGGTTATCATCCCTGCGGATGAGGTTCACATTGACGACAAACTCCAATTCACTGAAGAACCTGTTTGTCACACCCCAAAAATCCACATGCGGAGTATTACCGCTTGGAGGCGTGACTGACCAGGATCGGGCCACCAATCATATTGATCATTGTAAGTAAATAAATAAAATTCAACCACACAATATGAAAGGTGTTCAAAACAAACGCATAGTTAAATGTTTAGCGGAAGCATAAGTGTAAAAACCCAACATAAGTATTAAGTTCGAAATGATGTAATGTTTTAACATGGCACACACTGTCCATGTCCCACAATGATAGCGCCTCCAAGTGCAAGCTCCATGAGTACCTAACGACCTGCAAGGCATGTAACAACGAGTCTACAACAAAGTTGAGCGAGTTAACAGTTGATTGTTCAGTTATTAAGTTGGTTTCAGAAATCGTAAGTTCGTTTCATAATCATGTGTTAACCGGTATCCTTGTTTCCCAAACCTTTTCACGATATTTAGTGGGGGCTTCCCATGTTGTAATTCACTAGACTAGTTGTATCTAAAGATGTCCTTCCCAATCCGAGGACAGAGGTACGTAAGAGAATACTTAGGTTTTGCGCAGGTGCCCTTCCCAATCCGAGGACAGAGGTACGTATGAGAATACGTAGGTTTTGCGCAGGCGTCCTTCCCAATCCGAGGACGGTGGTACGTAGCGAGTACGTAGGTTTAGCGCTGGCGTCCTTCCCAATCCGAGGACGATGGTAAGAAGTCTAGTAGTGGTGAATGTACGAGTTCTGTCGTAGTTATTCAATCCCATTCCCCACCGACCGGGAATCCCATGCCTTAGAAGTGTGAACTCACCTTGGTTTGCTCGGTATGCTAAACTATGTGCTCACAAGTAATCAATAAAGTCCTATAGTATGCACGTATACCCAATCAGTTCAAGTTCGAAAAGATTCACATGCAATCTATGTCACAAAGTGTGTTTGGCAGTGAACATCATGCATCACACAAAGAGTTAGTCAAATTCATACAATTCATGTGTCCCATAAATGTCTTTCACAGTTCATTTTTATAGGGTTATTCATTAACCTACTTGACAGGATTAACAGGCTTAACAAGGTTAACATACTTCTCAAAGTTAACTGGCTAAACATAATTTAACATACTTAACAGGCATAATAAACTATCAGAGTTAATTAACTAACAGAGTTAACAAACTAATAAAGTTAATAAACTAACATGGTTACATATTTAACAGAGTTACATATATAACTTAACAGAGTTAATCAAAATCAATAGGGTTAACATACACAACAAAGTTAACAGTCTTAACTTAACAGGGTTTACTGAGTCCAAGTGTTCGACGAAATCACTCTTGTGACAAAATCACTATGGACGAAAACACTTCTAGTGGTGTAATCACCCTTGGCGACGAAATCACCCAGCGATGAAATCACCAAGTGTTTTCGTTGATTTTTCCGTTTTCGTCGCTTTTGGGTTTTCGTCGGGTCCATCGTGTTCCTTGCCAACAATTACTATCCCAGAACCCTAATGATTCGTCTAACAGTTACATTACCGCATCACCAAATTTTCTCATACCATCAACATCATTAGAATGTAATCCTGACAATCTGATCAATCTAACATTCTTAACAATCACACACTGAAAACCACTTGTTCATCAATCAAATACGAATATCATTCAGTTCAATATTTAGACATACACATATATATATCATCCAGTCGAACATGAGCAGTAGTACAATCAATCAGGTCTAGTCTAAACGATTTACAATAGAAATATCAAACCCTACCAATCAAAAACAGTACATTCTAATTCATCAAACGCTAATGTTTGAAGTCATGCATTGACCATAGTAGTTCAGACTTACACATAAACCACCAGCATATAAATCATTTGATTCTCAGATCATTGAAACGTTGCACACTTCACAATTACTATCCATACACAATATCATAAGCATCACATGCTAACAGTTACTCCATAATGCTAAACAATAGTCAAAAGTGTTTTCAATCATATAATCGAATAAAGATTAACACTAACCGCGATGCACGAAACAATACTCGATGATCCAAAGGATTTCGGGGAACCCAAGGTTGCCGTAGAGTGTGAAGGGGAGAGTAGAAAGGTCTAGGGTTCTAAAACTGCCCTAATGTAACCAATTCCACAAGTTATATCGTAAACACCATTGGGCAAGCCGAACATCCTTGGGCCGAAGCACAATCCTGACGAAAACACTGATTTCGTCGAGGAGATAGGTGTTTTCGTCGAGTGAGTGTTTTCGGATGTGAGTGTTTTCGGCTAAAGCTCCAACTTTCTTCACAAGGTCGAAATAATAATAATAATAATAATAATAATAATAATAATAATAATAATAATAATAATAATAATAATAATAATTTACAACTTTTATTTATGAGATATTACTAACAAAAGTCAACATAACCACTTAAAAACAAATCACAGTGCACAGTTTCACAGCAACGGACCATAAAAGACAGTATGTAGCAAGTAATGCATGAGGGAGAAACCTTGGAAACTCGGGTTGTCACATTGTCCCCAACTTGAAAGAAATTTCGTCCCGAAATCTAGCACGTGGTTACTGAGGGAGCTAGTTGTGTTGCGTTGGTTCCTGGTTTTCCTGGGGTGTCACATCATCCCCCCGTTGATTTGGAATTTCGTCCCAAAATTCAGCAGTAGCTTCAACCTTAGTAGTGGTTGCACTGTTCCCGAACAACTGGGGATACTTGAGTTTCATTTGATCTTCTCGTTCCCAGGTGAACTCTGGGCCACGACGGGAGTTCCAACGAACTCGAACAAGAAGTATTCTGGTGTGTTTTAGAACCTTAACGTCTCGATCTGTGATTTCAACTGGTTCCTCGACGAATCGCAACTGATCGTCGATAGTGAGCTCCTTCAAAGGAACTATGAGGGTCTCATCTGACAGACACTTCTTCAGATTTGACACGTGAAAAACGTTGTGAACTCCACTGAGTTCTGCGGGTAGGTTTAGTTTGTAGGCCACTTTGCCAATTTTCTCGATGATTTCGAACGGTCCGACATAACGCGGATCGAGTTTGCCTCGTTTGCCAAAGCGAACCACATCTTTCCAAGGTGAGACTTTGAGTAGCACTCGATCCCCAACCTGGAATTCGAGTGGTTTCCTGCGCTTATCAGCGTAGCTTTTCTGACGGTCACGAGCTACCGCCATTCGTTGCCGTATCTGAGCAATTCTTTCCGTTGTGTCTACTACAAGTTCTGGACCTGTGATCTGACTATTCCCCGCCTCTGCCCAACAAAGAGGTGATCGGCATTTACGCCCGTACAATGCCTCAAATGGAGCGGCCTGAATACTGGTGTGGTAGCTGTTATTATACGAAAATTCCACTAACGGTAGATGTTTTTCCCAACAGTTGCCAAAATCAATCACACATTCCCTAAGCATGTCTTCAAGGGTTTGGATGGTGCGTTCAGACTGCCCATCCGTTTGCGGGTGATAAGCTGTGCTCATGTCTTATCGAGAGCCAAAAGATTTGTGCATAGCTTGCCACAGTTCTGAAGTAAAACGTGCATCACGATCAGAGATAATAGAGGTTGGCACCCCGTGCCTCGAGACAACTTCGTTAAGGTAAACATCCGCTAAGGTGGAGAACTTATCCATTTCCTTGATAGCCAAGAAGTGTGCAGACTTTGTGAGTCGATCCATGATCACCCAAATAGTATCATTTCCACGTTGAGATCTAGGCAGGCCAGTAACGAAATCCATGGAAATTTGCTCCCATTTCCATTGTGGTATCTCTGGTTGTTGGAGTAAGCCCGATGGTTTCTGATATTCGGTCTTGACTCGCGCATAAGTCAAACATTTGCTGACGTTGGTTGCTATGTGGGCTTTCATGCTAGGCCACCAGTATGTAGTCTTCAAGTCGTGGTACATCTTATCCGAACCAGGATGTACCGAGTAACGAGACTTATGTGCTTCATCCATCACAAGCTCGAGTAAATCTAATTGTATAAAGAATCAAAAGTCACAGAAAATCGAAAATCCGTGTCCTGTTAGGTAGTAGGCGCCGTCTTCCTTTTGTTCTAACCATTGCCTTGAGCCGCGTAGGGTTTCAGCCCTGACGTTTTCTGGTTTCAATGCTTCTACCTGAGCATCTCGTATCTGGGAAGGAAGACTAGATTGAATGGTGAGTTGTAATGCTCGCACACGCTTAGGTGTAGTATCCTTTTGACTGAGGGCGTCAGCCACAACATTTGCTTTGCCCGGATGGTACTTGATTGCACATTCGTAATCATTCAATAGCTCGACCCATCGATGTTGCCGCATGTTCAACTCCTTTTGCTTGAAGATATGCTCGAGACTCCTGTGATCGGTGTAGATGGTGCACTTGGTACCGTACAGGTAATGTCTCCATATCTTAAGTGCGAAAATAACAGCTCCCAGCTCCAAATCATGTATAGTGTAATTCCTTTCATGAATCTTAAGTTGTCGCGAGGCGTAAGCAATGACTTTATCCCGTTGCATCAATACACAACCAAGACCCTGAATTGACGCGTCACAATAAACCACGAAATCGTCTGTGCCCTCTGGCAATGAAAGAATAGGTGCGCTACAAAGTCTACTCTTCAAATGTTGGAACGCTAATTCTTGAGCATCACCCCAACGATAGGTGACACCCTTCTGAGTCAGTAGAGTAAGCGACTGTGCAATCTTCGAGAAGTCTTTGATGAACCTTCTGTAGTAGCCCGCCAAACCCAAGAATTGGCGGATTTCTGTTGGTGTACGCGGTGCAGGCCAGTTCTTGATCGAGTCGACTTTTGATGGATTAACGTGAATCCCATTCCCGTTTACCACGTGGCCTAAGAAATGGACTTCCTGAAGACAGAAGTCGCATTTGGAAAATTTAGCATAAAGTTGCTCTGTTTGAAGAAGTTCCAAGATAAGCCGCAAATGTTGCCCGTGTTCCTCCTCACTCTTAGAGTAGATTAGGATGTCATCAATAAATACGATAACGAACTTATCTAGGTAGGGCTTGCACACCCTGTTCATAAGATCCATGAAAACCGCAGGTGCGTTTGTTAACCCGAATGGCATGACCAGAAACTCGTAGTGGCCGTAGCGAGTTCTGAATGCTGTTTTGGAGATGTCCTCGTCCCGGACTCTTAGTTGATGGTAGCCTGATCTCATATCAATCTTCGAGTAGTAGCTCGACCCTTGTAGCTGATCGAACAAGTCATCAATACGCGGAAGTGGATAGCGATTCTTTACAGTCACCTTGTTGAGTTCTCGGTAGTCAATACACATTCTGAAAGTACCGTCTTTCTTCTTCACAAATAATATAGGAGCTCCCCAAGGCGAAGAGCTAGGACGAATGAAACCTTTATCCAAGAGCTCTTGTAGTTGCGTGGACAGTTCTTCAAGTTCTGATGGAGTTAAATGAGAAGGTGCTCGAGCTATTGGCGCTGCTCCAGGAGTTAGCTCGATTTGAAATTCAACCTGACGATGAGGCGGAAGACCAGGTTATTCCTCGGGAAACACTTGAGGAAAGTCACGTACTACTGGAATATCCTCTATTTTCTTCTCTTTTGATGATGCGTCAGTAACAAGTGCTAAAATAGCAGTGTGGCCCTTTCGCAAACACTTCTGGGCCTTTAGGAAAGAGATGATGCCCACAACAGCACCACTCTTGTCTCCTTGAATCACGAGAGGTTCTTTGCCAGAACGGGGAATACGAACAATCTTTTCCTTACACAGGATCTCTGCTTGCTGTTGGGATAACCAATCCATCCCAATGACGATGTCGAAACTACCCAAGACTATAGGAATAAGATTGATGGAGAAGGTCTGACCAGCTAAGATGAGGTTACAACCTTTGACTATGTGTGTGGCCTCTAAACTTTTACCATTTGCTAACTCTATGACATGTTTGGTGTTTAAAGGAGTTGGTGTGCGTTTAAGCATTTGACTAACTTTTAGAGACACATAACTGGTATCGGCACCCGAATCAAATAAAACAGTAACATAAAAGTCATCGAGAAGGAACTTACCCATCACTACGTTAGGATCATTCCTTGCGTCACCCTGGCCCAGCACGAACGCTCGACCCCTGGCACCATTGTCGTCCTGGTTTCCCCCACAGTTGTTCCCGTTCCCTTGGTTATTGTTGTTGTTCTGATTCTGATTTAACTGTGGGCACTGTCTCTTGAAGTGACCTTCAGCACCACACTGAAAGCATCCCCTGTTGCCCTGTTGTTGTTGCTGATTCTGCGGTGCTTGCTGTTGCTGCTGACGATTCTGATTTACAGGTCGTGAGCTCCTACAATCCTTGGCTTCATGACTCATCTTGAGACACCTCTAACAACGTCCCTTGTTGCACTGACCACTGTGGTGTCTATTGCATTTGTTTCACTTTGGGTGGTTTCCTTGATATCCACCCTGCCCTTGACTACCAGAAGATTGCTGACCAGGACTCTGGTAGTCATCGGTCTTTCGCTGCTGTACCTGGGACTGAACTATAGTCGAACCCTTGCTGGAAGCTCCATCCCATTTTCGTTTGTTGTCACTAGGAATAGCAGAAGTAGTAGTAGTACCGATACGCTTAGGCAGCTTGTTCTGTTCCACTGCCTGGTCTGTGAGACGATGAGCAAGACGAGTAACATCCTGGATGGTAGCAAGGTTAGCAGAGGTCACATGGCTTTGAATTTTTGGTACTAAGCCTTTGAGGTACAGTTCGATACGCTTGATGGGAGGATCCACCATAGTTGGACATAACACTGCCAGTTCGTTAGATCGCTTCATATACGCCTCTATCTCTGACCCCGTCATCTTCAGGTTAAAGAACTCCACTTCCAACTTGTGGATGTCATCACGGTTACAGTATTCTCGCTTGATCAGTTCCTTGAAGTCGTTCCATGGGGTGGCATTAGCAGCTGCCAGCCCTAACATTTGAACTTGTGCGTTCCACCAAGTCAATGCAACGCCTTCGAGAGTACCAGTGGCATACTTCACCCTACGTGCCTCAGGTCATTCACACATCTCGAAGATAGAGTCGAGCTTCTCAAACCAGTGGAGGAGTCCAACGGCCCCTTCAGTGCCACTGAAAGCACTAGGACGACAGTCCATAAAAGTCTTGAATGTGCACACAGGCGGCTGAGCATGCTGACTAGTTGCGTATATAAGAACAGGACAAAGTTAAACACAAGAGTTGGTTTATGAGGGTAGGATCTAAAGATCCTAGAGTGAGTTGCGACTGCAGGGTATACCTCCTGCTTGAGCTGCTGCAAGTGCCGCAGCAACTTGTTCGTTGATTAAAGCCGTCAGCTGGGCTTGTGTGAGGTTGATTCGTCCACTCATGATCTTCACAATACAGAGAACACAAGTGAGAAGTGCGTCATATCAATACACAAGTGTGGAATGACAGAAGAGAGTGAACACACAAAGTTTTCAAGCAGTAGTTACTACGTTATCTAAGCATACCATGAGCAATGTCCTATGTAACTAACAAGTAGGTAATATAAACATGAATCATATCACCTATAGTGTCGAGTCTTGCACGTGGAGCGAAGCGTCGTTGTGGATCGTTGAGAACTGTACAGGTTATAGTCTGGTTTTAACAAAAACTTTTCCCTTATTAAAACCAAGTTCACTATAACCAATGGCTCTGATACCAATCTGTCACACCCCCAAAATCCACATGCGGAGTATTACCTCTTGGAGGCGTGACTGACCAGGATCGGGCCACCAATCATATTGAACATTGTAAGTAAATAAATAAAATTCAACCACACAATATGAAAGGTGTTCAAAACAAACGCATAGTTAAATGTTTAGCGGAAGCATAAGTGTAAAAACCCAACATAAGTATTAAGTTCGAAATGATGTAATGTTTTAACATGGCACACACTGTCCATGTCCCACAACGATCACGCCTCCCAGTGCAAGCTCCATGAGTACCTAACGACCTGCAAGGCATGTAACAACGAGTCAACAACAAAGTTGAGCGAGTTCACAGTTGATTGTTCAGTTATTGAGTTCGTTTCAGAAATCGTAAGTTTGTTTCATAATCTTGTGTTAACCGGTATCCTTGTTTCCCAAACCTTTTCACGATATTTAGTGGGGGCTTCCCATGTTGTAATTCACTAGACTAGTTGTATCTAAAGATGTCCTTCCCAATCCGAGGACAGAGGTACGTAAGAGAATACGTAGGTTTTGCGCAGGTGCCCTTCCCAATCCGAGGACAGAGGTACGTATGAGAATACGTAGGTTTTGCGCAGGCGTCCTTCCCAATCCGAGGATGGTGGTACGTAGCGAGTACGTAGGTTTAGCACTGGCGTCCTTCCCAATCCGAGGATGATGGTAAGAAGTCTAGTAGTGGTGAATGTACGAGTTCTGTCGTAGTTATTCAATCCCATTCCCAACCCACCAGGAATCCCATGCCTTAGAAGTGTGAACTCACCTTGGTTTGCTCGGTATGCTAAATTATGTGCTCACAAGTAATCAATCAAGTCCTATAGTATGCACGTATACCCAATCAGTTCAAGTTCGAAAAGATTCACATGCAATCTATGTCACAAAGTGTGTTTGGCAGTGAACATCATGCATCACACAAACAGTTAGTCAAATTCATACAATTCATGTGTCCCATAAATGTCTTTCACAGTTCATTTTTATAGGGTTATTCATTAACCTACTTGACAGGATTAACAGGCTTAACAAGGTTAACATACTTATCAAAGTTAACTGGCTAAACAAAATTTAACATACTTAACAGGCATAATAAACTATCAGAGTTAATTAACTAACAGAGTTAACAAACTAATAAAGTTAATAAACTAACAGGGTTACATATTTAATAGAGTTACATATATAACTTAACAGAGTTAATCAGAATCAATAGGGTTAACATACACAACAAAGTTAACAGTCTTAACTTAACAGGGTTTACTGAGTCCAAGTGTTCGACGAAATCACTCTTGTGACGAAATCACTAGGGACGAAAACACTTCTAGTGGCGAAATCACCCTTGTCGACGAAATCACCTAGCGACGAAATCACCAAGTGTTTTCGTCGATTTTTTCGTTTTCGTCGGTTTTGGGTTTTCGTCGGGTCCATCATGTTCCTTGCCAACAGTTACTATTCCAGAACCCTAATGATTCGTCTAACAGTTACATTACCGCATCACCAAATTTTATCATACCATCAACATCATTAGAATGTAATCCTGGCAATCTGATCAATCTAACATTCTTAACAATCACACACTGAAAACCACTTGTTCATCAATCAAATAAGATCATCATTCAGTTCAATATTTAGACATACACATATATATATCATCCAGTCGAACACGAGCAGTAGTACAATCAATCAGGTCTAGTCTAAACGATTTACAATAGAAATATCAAACCCTACCAATAAAAAAACAGTACATTCTAATTCATCAAACCCTAATGTTTGAAGTCATGCATTGACCATAGTAGTTCAGACTTACACATAAACCATCAGCATATAAATCATTTGATTCTCAGATCATTGAAACGTTGCACACTTCACAATCACTATCCATACACAATATCATAAGAATCACATGCTAACAGTTACTCCATAATGCTAAACAATAGTCAAAAGTGTTTTCAATCATATAATCGAATAAAGATTAAAACTAACCGCGATGCATGAAACAATACTCGATGATCCAAAGGATTTCGGGGAACCCAAGGTTGCCGTCGAGTTTGCAAGGGGAGAGTAGAAAGGTCTAGGGTTCTAAAACTGCCCTAATGTAACCGATTCCACAAGTTATATCGTAAACACCATTGGGCCAGCCGAACACCCTTGGGCCGAAGCCCAATCCTGACGAAAACACTGATTTCGTCGAGGAGATAGGTGTTTTCGTCGAGTGAGTGTTTTCGGATGTGATTGTTTTCGGACAAAGCTCCAACTTTCTTCACAATTTCACACCCCGACCACGTGGAACATACAAAACGTGGCGGAAACATCGGGGAGTGTTGTAACAGAATTAATGTTTCACAACCATGGAAATTTAAGTTTCGTTTTATTGATTAAAAGTGTTACAATGTCTTAATCAAACAAGGAAAATACAACATAATTAACTAGTCTTGCATCTTTTATTGTCACTAAAGCCCAAGTCTGTCTATGTGTATCTTGATCATCTTATGCAATAGTTCCTGAAAAACACATGTGAAAATAGGTACGTCAGCATAAGAATGCCTGTGAGATACATAGGTTTTGTGAAAATAAGATTCATGACTTATGTTTGAGAAAATGTTTAGTCATGAACCTTGTTATTTGCTTTGTCTTTTAAATCATTTGAAAAATGATAAGATCAGATGATAAGTATAAATAAATGTAAGGTTAAATGAATAACCAAGTAAAATATGTTTGCATAAGATAAGTTGTTTATGAATCAATGTCTTGTGAAAAGTATGTTATTTGTATGAAATGTTCTATGTCTCAAACTGAAATGATTCAAATAACGTTACGACATGTAATACCATACAAACACTTATATATAGGAAGTACCAGCGGCGTATCCACCATGCTTGTATCATATTACACACGCATCGTTACTTAATCACTTAATCAAACCAAACCAAACAATGTAAAATGTTCATGTCAAGATGTAAATCATGTCAAAATGTCTATGTCAAATATCCATGTCAAATGTCTATGTCAAATATCCATGTCAAATGTCTATGTCAAATATCCATGTCAAATGTCTATGTCAAATATCCATGTCAAATGTCTATGTCAAAATGTCATGTATGGCAAGTGAAAGGTCTCAACTAAACCATATGCACAAAAACAAAGTATTGAAGTAAAACTTGGTTTAAATCAAAGCTATGTTTTGTGTAAATGCATGATCAAATGTCAATCATGTTAAAATGTCTATGCCGAAATGTCTATGTCAAATGTCTATGTCAAAATGTCATGTATGGCAAGTGAAAGGTCTCAACTAAACCATATGCACAAAAACAAAGTATTGAAGTAAAACTTGGTTTAAATCAAAGCTATGTTTTGTGTAAATGCATGATCAAATGTCAATCATGTTAAAATGTCTATGCCGAAATGTCTATGTCAAATGTCTATGTCAAAATGTCATGTATGGCAAGTGAAAGGTCTCAACTAAACCATATGCACAAAAACAAAGTATTGAAGTAAAACTTGGTTTAAATCAAAGCTATGTTTTGTGTAAATGCATGCAAATATTTAATATGAACATTTATGCGGTATTGTGAATATGCATACATCCAAGCCTGGCGACTGAGGTGATAAACCCTTTAAACAAATTAAAGGTCTATCTGTCTTATATCAACGAATTCGGTCATTCCTTTCTGTCCCCTTTCCCTGGGATGTCCGGAACGGGAGTTGTCAATTCCTATGGTACCACTACCTACTAACGAACGGCATGATCGGTGTTAATGAATGTATTGTCCCATGTAAACAAACCAAATGTCATACCAAAATGTAAGCATGTGAAAATAATGCACTAAGTATGTAATCAAATGAACATACATAGCGTGAAATGTCATGTAAAACGATGTACTAAGTAATGCACACAATGGGCACACCTAGCATGAAATGTAATGTAAAACAATGTACTAAGTAATGCACACAATGGGCACACCTAGCATAAAATGTAATGTAAAACAATGTACTAAGTAATGCACACAATGGGCACACCTAGCATAAAATGTAATGTAAAACAATGTACTAAGTAATGCACACAATGGGCACACCTAGCATAAGATGTAATGAAATCATGTACTATAATGTACTAACGAACATAGCAGTATATGATGTTAAAACAGGAAAGCATGAAAGTAACAAGTAGGCACATGTGTTCCACCCCAAAACAGTTTGGAAAACAGTAAAAGAGGGGTCTATGTACTCACTTGAGATTGCTCAGAAGTCCTAGGATAACCACCAAGCAAAGCTAGAGATCACGGAATCGAACGGCACCTACTATAGGTAACTACATTAATAAACCGGACCTAAATCGGAAGATCGGGTAGCATTAGGGTTTGTAAACCAAACGAGTGTAGAGACTCGTGTCATTTGGTTTAACAAAGCCTACATACTAAATGAAACTTAACCTAAGTGTTTACGACCCATTACGACCCGTTTAGGTAGCTTATGCTACTTTAACGCGTCGTTCGCGTGAAACGCGTTCGGACCGTCTAACTAGTCCTATGACAAGTGTTATATGCCTAAACATGTTACATAATCAGTTATGTGACAAAAGTTTAGGTTACATATGCTTAATTACCAATTATACATGAAAAGGGTATTCTGGTAATTTACCTAAGGCATATAAACTACTTATCATACAACTACTTATACGATGTGACCATAGGGTATAACCTCGGAAGGTTATTCCCTACCTACTATGGTCACCTAATGTATTTGGTCGGATCCTAATGATCGACCAAACTGGGTCGGGTTCGAAGGTATAGGCGATTTATTAGATCGCCTACCCTACGACCCTAGACAACGTGGTAATCAGTGGGCATAGTCCGAAGGGACTATGACCAACGTGATTACACTCACGTTGCGAAGTTTAAACGAACTTCGCATTGACCATAACTGGTCAACGCTGAAAGTCAAACAAAGTTTGACTTTCTGACTCGAAAAGCAGTAAAAATAAGGAAAAGAACGAAAGAATACTTACGAAGGGTCCCCGAATGCTAATCCCGATCCAAGAACTCAGGTATGAAACAATGGTTTCAACTTAGAGCTCTCAAATCAGAATTCTTGTGCAAAATGAGGTTGTGTGGGTTGGGTATTTATAGGAATACCCGAACCGTTAGGATCGTTTCATGGAAAACGTGCCATGATCCAACCCGTACACTTGTCGGAACCTTATGGAAGCTTAAAATGGTTCTTATCATCATGACTAGGCAATTGGGAACATGTGGTGGAGGATTAAACAGCTGCAAACAGCTGATTAAAACATTGAATCTGGTCTGCAGACTGCTTTACGGACCTCAAAGCTGCCAATGTTGAGGTCCGTAAGGTAACAACTTTGGCAGATTTACAGTTTTGGTCCCTGCAGCCCCTAAACTTGGTTTTCGATGCATTTTTGACACGTTTAAGCCCCGTTAACCCCATTTCAAAGCTCTAAAATGAAGTCAAAGTATAGGGAACTTAAAACATGCTCAAAAATATATCGGATGTCGGTTCGTTTAGCCGTACGAACGCGATGTTCGGTTAATTACGACGGAATGCGCACAAGCGCGAAAAACGATCCAAATGACGCGACGAATGGATTTTTCTTAAGGCGAACACTAAAATATAATATAGTCATGCTCACATAAATTTTTGGATGTCCGGATGTATTCAGAACGTAAGTTATACGCAAAAATGCAAACTTGTGCACTTTTTGACACTTTTAGTCCCTGAATGACACAAAAGTTTATTTTAGCATACCGAACACCTCAAAGCCTATTTCTAAGCTATGTAAAGGATATTTATGGTATGTTTAACTTATGGTCATGTTCCGGAATGTCTGTTACAGTTCAAATTGACATACTTTCGCAGTTTGTCAACTTTAGTCCCTGTAAGCGATTTAACTTGATTTTGCCATACCAAAGCCTTCAAAACTTATTTCTAAGTTATGTAAAGGTTATTTAAGGTATGTTAAGCCTATGTCACTATTCCGGAGTGTTTGTTGCATTAAACTGGTTATATTTACGCATCAGTGCGCGTATAACCTTCCAGAAAGTGATTTAAAGCTTGAAATTGAACAGAAATTGATATGTGCAAATGATACACATATTTTTACAAATCCCAAGTATGAAATACAATATTTCATCGGTTTGGTATTTGTTTGATGGCCGTGGAGGCACAGGTGTTACACACAAGGTCGAAATAATAATAATAATAATAATAATTTACAACTTTTATTTATGAGATCTTACTAACAAAAGTCAACATAACCACTTAAAAACAAATCACAGTGCACAGTTTCACAGCAACGGACCATAAAAGACAGTACGTAGCAAGTAATGCATGAGGGAGAAACCTTGGAAACTCGGGTTGTCACATTATCCCCAACTTGAAAGAAATTTCGTCCCGAAATTTAGCACGTGGTTATTGAGGGAGCTAGTTGTGTTGCGTTGGTTCCTGGTTTTCCTGGGGTGTCACATCATCCCCACGTTGATTTGGAATTTCGTCCCGAAATTCCGCAGTAGCTTCAGCCTCAGTAGTGGTTGCACTGTTCCCGAACAACTGGGGATACTTGAGTTTCAGTTGATCTTCTCGTTCCTAGGTGAACTCTGGGCCACGACGGGAGTTCCAACGAACTCAAACAAGAGGTATTCTGGTGTGTTTGAGAACCTTAACGTCTCGATCTGTGATTTCAACTGGTTCCTTGATGAATCGCAACTTATCGTCGATAGTGAGCTCCTTCAAAGGAACTATGAGGGTCTCATCTGACAGACACTTCTTCAGATTTGAGCTCCTTCAAAGGAACTCCACTGAGTTCTGCGAGTAGGTTTAGTTTGTAGGCCACTTTGCCAATTTTCTCGATGATTTTGAACGGTCCGACATAACGCGGATTGAGTTTGCCTCGTTTGCCAAAGCGAACCACACCTTTCCAAGGTGAGACTTTGAGTAGCACTCGATCCCCAACCTGGAATTCGAGTGGTTTCCTGCGCTTATCAGCGTAGCTTTTCTGACGGTCACGAGCTGCCGCCATTTGTTGCCGTATCTGAGCAATTCTTTCCGTTGTGTCTACTACAAGTTCTGGACCCGTGATCTGACTATCCCCCACCTCTGCCCAACAAAGAGGTGATCGACATTTACGCCCGTACAATGCCTCAAATGGAGCGGCCTGAATACTGGTGTGGTAGCTGTTATTATACGAAAATTCCACTAACGGTAGATGTTTTTCCCAACCGTTGCCAAAATCAATCACACATGCCCTAAGCATGTCTTCAAGGGTTCGGATGGTGCATTCAGACTGCCCATCCGTTTGCGGGTGATAAGCTGTGCTCATGTCTAATCGAGAGCCAAAAGATTTGTGTATAGCTTACCACAGTTCTGAAGTAAAACGTGCATCACGATCAGAGATAATAGAGGTTGGCACCCCGTGCCTCGAGACAACTTCCTTAAGGTAAACATCTGCTAAGGTGGAGAACTTATCGGTTTCCTTGATAGCCAAGAAGTGTGCAGACTTTGTGAGTCGATCCACGATCACCCAAATAGTATCATTTCCACGTTGAGATCTAGGCAGGCCAGTAACGAAATCCATGGAAATTTGCTCTCATTTCCATTGTGGTATCTCTGGTTGTTGGAGTAAGCTCGATGGTTTCTGATATTCGGTCTTGACTCTCGCACAAGTCAAACATTTGTTGACGTAGGTTGCTATGTGGGCTTTCATGCTAGGCCACCAGTATGTAGTCTTCAAGTCGTGGTACATCTTATCCGAACCAGGATGTACCGAGTAATGAGACTTATGTGCTTTATCCATCACAAGCTCGTGTAAATTTCCATAGAGTGGGACCCAGATGTGTCCTGTTACGTAGTAGGCGCCATCTTCCTTTTGTTCTAACCGTTGCCTTGTGCCGCGTAGGGCTTCAGCCCTGACGTTTTCTGGTTTCAATGCTTCTACCTGAGCATCTCGTATCTGGGAAGGAAGACTAGATTGAATGGTGAGTTGTAATGCTCGCACACGCTTAGGTGTAGTATCATTTCGACTGAGGGCGTCGGCCACAACATTTTCTTTGGCCGGATGGTACTTGATTGCACATTCATAATCATTCAATAGCTCGACCCATCGACGTTGCCTGATGCGTGTGAAGTGTTATATATATTAGGTGTATATTTTAAGCCCTTTAACACTTTTTTTAGCCAAGTTTTAAATTTATAAAACACGATATTTACTAACACTAAACACACATATGGGGAAGTGCACCCATCGTGAGCGTAGTATAGTGTTGGTAAGATACCGAGGTCGTCCAAGGACACAAGAGCTTTTAGTACCGGTTTATCCTCATCGTCTAATCAAATCAAAAAGTTTAGAAAAATGTTTTAAGCTAAGAAAAATAAAAACTAACTAAAATGCTGAAAAAAAAAAAAGATAGACAAGATGAATCACTTGGTTCCGACTCGTGTATAGTGTAACCTTTGATTATTTCCGCACTTTTGCACTTATTTAAGAGATTATCTTAGTTATTGTAGTAGGCCTCTCTTTTGAAGGTGACGTTACCCTCAACCCAGTAGTTTGAGTCAGCAAGGATACAATCCTAAAGGGTCGGATTATTGAAAGATAATTAATTAAGTTATTAATGCAAATTACGGTAGGCCCCTCTTTTAGAGGTGACGTTACCCTCGACTAAGTAGTCTGACTCAGCAGGGATACAGTCCTAAATAGCCAGGTTATAGTATTAATAGTAGTTAACTTATGAGGGGATCAAAGAGTTTGGACCCCCGCCATCCAATACCCTTAAGTATTGAAGGAGGTCCTATTAAATTTGACCCAGGTCCATTGTAGGACCTCTAAACGCTGAACAATGGCAAGACTCTTACCAAACCGTTCCCTTAACCCCCGACCAGGTAGCCAACATACCTCCATATAGACCGTGGAGATATGAATGGTGAAAATCTTTTATTTTATATAGTGCCACACCCCCAAAATCCACACGCGGAGTATCACCGCTTGGAGGCGTGACTGACCAGGATCGAGCCACCAAACATATTGAACGTATAAGTAAATACCAAAAATCATTCATCAATACGAAAGGTGTTTTCAAAACCAAACATCAACAAGTGTGTAGCGGAAGCATAAGTATGTAAACCCAATGTAAATAGTAAATTCAAATGTTTAGATAATCAACATGGCATCATCGATCCATGTCCCACAACGACCTGCTCCTCCCTGTGCAAGCTCCATATGTACCTAAGGTCCTGCAAGGCATGTAACAGCGGATCAACAACTAGTTGAGCGAGTTCACAGAAAGTAAATGCGTAATAGTAAGTTCGTATGTAACATGTGGCTCTACTGGGCCGATAGTACGTTCTATTGGTGGGGGCTTCCCATATTGCATATCCACTAGACTATTCGTAATCATAAGTATCCTTCCCAATCCGAGGATAGTAGTAAGTATAGGTTTACGTAAGTTTTACGTAAGTGCCCTTCCCAACTGAGGACAGTACGTAGCGAGTACGTAGGTTTTAGCGCTGGCGTCCTTCCCAATCCGAGGACGGTAGTATGTAGGTTTAGCACTGGCGTCCTTCCCAATCCGAGGACGGTAGTACGTAGGTTTACGTAGGATTAGTGCTGGTGTCCTTCCCAATCCGAGGACAGTACGTAGGATTTTTGTATGTGTTAACACTAGTATCCTTCCCAAACCGAGGATAGTACGTATGTTATACGTAGATTTTGGCACAGGCATCCTTCCCAATCCGAGGACCGTGGTAAGTAGTCTAGTGGTGATGTAAGTACAAGTAATCATTCAATCCCATTCCCAACCCACCTGGGGAATCCCATGCCTTGGTAAGAGTGTGAACTCACCTTGGTTTGCTCGGTATGCTAAGTGTATGCTCGCAAGTAATCAATCACGTCCTAAAGTACGCACGTATGTGAAATCAGTTTGTGTTCACGTATAGACATACAGTTGGTAAGCAAGTAGCACATAGCACGTATTCAAACGCATACGAAACATGCAATTCAGTTAACAGCAGTTAATTAGGTCAGTTAAGTTCTAACAGAAACAAACCAAGTTAAAAACTGGTTCCCCCACTCGACGAAACACCTTCAGTTTCGTCGAGAGTCCCTTCGGCGAAACAAAGTTCTGTTTCGTCAATTACCCTTGGCGAAACACCCCTTCTGTTTCGCCGTAATTTCTGTTTCGTGAATAGGTATCAGTTACGTCATGAATCAGTTACGTCGACCGGTTAATAACATTCGGCCGTTACGAAATAATACAGAAAACCCTAATCATTGTTAATAGCCGTCATCAACATCATCGATCATCAACATCAGTAATTCATAATCATCATCATGGCTCATATAATCAGAATGATTGGAATATATTTAAATCGTCAAACATAAGCAATCGGTTTCAGCAATAATTTATCATTTGCCGACAAGTTTATATTATTGTCATGTTGTCATTTGACCAATATATTTAGTGGCTGCAATGTCAGAGATTATTCCAAAACATAAAGAATCACCATTCCTTGTCAATATGGCTGACAATAGTTAATGTTTACATGCTATAAAATGACCTAATACGTGAAGTGGGCTGCAGCTTTATATACATGACATATCTATTCTAACAAGTCACCAAGATTCATCACATGATGTCAAACAATCTAATCCACATAACAGCATTCATCACACAACAGATTTTTATATCGGCTCCTACGCATTCTTATCATACGGATCAATACATACGCAAACATGTAACGAATAATTAAAACATCAACGAAACCGAGTTAACGAACAACGCACTAACCGAGATAACAGAACAATGAGTTGATCGATAAGGGCTTAGGGAAACACACACAGCTGTCGTCACAGTGGGGAGAGTTCTAGGGTTTCTGTTCTGCCAAAAGTGTGACGAACAAACTGGTTGATTTGCTAAAATACTTGTCGTTACGTGTTGGGCCCTTAATGGGCTTCGGCAAAACCGAGCTCGGCGTAACAGATTTCTGTTACGTCGAGATGTATGTGACGAAACACACACCTGTTTCGTCGGGGTTGTGTAATGTGTAACGGTTAAAATGTTCAAGTGTTTACATGCTATCAAGCAATCTAGTCACGTTAAATAGGTAGCATACAAACAAACATTCCACTTTATAATTCAATGTGTACTGTTACAATGCAATCATATCAAATAATCAACAGTGAAAGTGCATTTAATGCGGATACAAAACGTAGAAACTCGAGTTGTCACATTATCCCCAACTTGAAAGAAATTTCGTCCCGAAATTTAGCATGCGGTTACTGAGGAAGCTAGGTAAGTTGTATCGTTTACTGGTTTTCCTGGGGTGTCACATCATCCCCCCCGTTGATTTGGAATTTCGTCCCGAAATTCTGCAGTAGTAGCTTCAGCCTCAGTAGTAGTTGCATTGGTTCCAAATAACTGGGGATACTTGAGTTTCATTTGATCTTCACGCTCCCAGGTGAACTCTAGGCCGCGACGGGAGTTCCAACGAACTCGTACAAGAGGAATTCTCGTGTTCTTGAGGACCTTAACATCCTGGTCCGTGATCTCAACTGGTTCTTCGACGAACTGCAACCGCTCGTCGATGGTGAGTTCCTTTAAGGGAACTATGTGGGTCTCATCTGACGTACACTTCTTCAGATTCGACACGTGAAAGACGTTGTGAACTGCACTGAGTTCAGGTGGTAAGTTCAATCTGTAGGCCACCCTGCCTATCTTCTCAATAACTTCGAAAGGTCCGACGTATCGTGGATTGAGTTTGCCGCGTTTGCCAAAACGAACTACACCCCTCCAGGGCGAAACTTTGAGTAGCGCTCGATCCCCAACTTGGAATTCGAGTAATTTTCTATCTTTATCGGCGTATGCTTTCTGACGGTCACGAGCTGCCGCCATGCGTTGTCGTATTTGAGCAATCTATTCAGTAGTATCAACTACCATTTCTGGACCTGTGATTTAACTATCTCCCACCTCTGCCCAACAGAGAGGTGATCGGCATTTACGCCCGTACAATGCCTCGAATGGTGCAGCTTTAATGCTGGTGTGGTAGCTGTTGTTATACGAAAATTCCACCAGTGGCAGATGTTTTTCCCAACCATTGCCAAAGTCGATTACGCACGCCCGAAGCATGTCTTCTAGAGTTTGAATGGTGCGCTCAGACTGCCCATCGGTCTGAGGATGATACGCCGTGCTCATGTCTAAACGAGAGCCAAAAGATTTATGCATTGCTTGCCACAGTTCTTTCAAGTAGATGTCTGCTAGCGTTGAGAACTTGTCTGTTTCTTTAATGGCCAAAAGTGAGCAGACTTTGTGAGTCGATCCACGATCACCCAAATAGTATCGTTTCCGCGCTGGGATCTAGGTAAGCCAGTAACAAAATCCATGGAAATTTGTTCCCATTTCCATTGTGGTATCTCAGGTTGTTGGAGTGGTCTTGACGGTTTCTGATATTCCGCCTTGACTCTCGCACAAGTCAAGCACTTGCTGACGTGAGTAGCTATGTGGGCCTTCATGCTAGGCCACCAATATGTAGTTTTGATATCGTGGTACATTTTATCTGAACCTGGATGTACCGAGTAGCGAGACTTATTAGCTTCATCCATTACAAGCTCTCGTAGGTTGCCATAAAGTGGGACCCAAATGCGTCCTGTTACGTAATAAGCACCATCTTCCTTCTGTTCTAAGCGTTGCCTTGAGCCGCGTAGGGCTTCAGTCCTGATGTTGTCTGGTTTCAATGCTTCTACCTGAGCATTTCGTATCTGGGAAGGAAGACTAGACTGTATAGTGAGTTGTAAAGCTCGCACGCGCTTAGGCGCGGTGTCCTTTCGACTGAGGGCGTCAGCCACAACATTGTCTTTGCCTGGGTGGTACCTGATTGAGCATTCGTAGTCATTTAACAGTTCAACCCATCGTCGCTGTCGCATATTCAGTTCTTTCTGTTTGAAGATATGTTCGAGGCTTCTGTGATCAGTGTAGATTGCGCACTTGGTACCATACAAATAGTGTCGCCATATCTTAAGTGCAAAAACAACCGCTCCCAGCTCTAGGTCGTGTGTCGTGTAATTCCGTTCGTGAATCTTAAGTTGGCGCGAAGCATAAGCAATAACTTTATCCCTTTGCATCAATACACATCCAAGACCTTGGATAGATGCGTCGCAGTAGACTACAAAATCGTCCGTGCCTTCAGGCAATGAGAGGATAGGTGCGCTACAGAGTCTATCCTTTAAGTGCTGAAACGCTGACTCCTGTGTATTACCCCAACGGTAAACAACACCTTTCTGCGTCAGTAGTGTAAGTGGCTGAGCAATCTTTGAGAAGTCTTTGGTGAACCTTCTGTAATAACCCGCCAAACCCAAGAATTGGCGTATTTCTGTTGGTGTGCGAGGTGCAGGCCAGTTCTTGATCGAATCCACCTTGGATGGATCTACATGAATCCCATCCTTGTTTACCACGTGGCCTAAGAAGTGAACTTCACGAAGTCAGAAGTCGCATTTTGAAAACTTAGCGTATAGTTGTTCCGTCCGAAGAAGTTCCAAGATAAGTCGTAAGTGCTGCTCGTGTTCCTCCTGACTCTTCGAATAGATCAGGATGTCGTCGGTGAAAACAATGACAAACTTGTCGAGGTAAGGTTTGCAAACCCTGTTCATAAGATCCATGAAGACCGCAGGCGCGTTCGTTAGCCCGAATGGCATGACCAAAAACTCGTGGTGGCCGTAGCGTGTTCTGAAAGCTGTTTTGGAGACGTCCTCATCCCGGACTCTCAGCTGGTGATATTCTGACCTTAAGTCTATTTTGGAGTAGTAGTTCGTCCCTTGTAACTGGTCGAATAAATCATCTATGCGCGGAAATGGATAGCGATTCTTCACAGTCACCTTGTTCAGTTTGCGGTAGCCTGTACACATGCGGAAGGTACCATCCTCCTTCTTTACAAATTGTACTGGAGCTCCCCAAGGCGAAGAGCTAGGTCGTATGAAACCCCTTTCCAAGAGTTCTTGTAGTTGCTTAGACAGTTCTTCTAGTTCCGTTGGAGCTAAACGATAAGGTGCTCGAGCTATAGGTGCTGCTCTAGGAGCTTGTTACTATGAGTTACCAAAGGTTCTTAACCAGCACGAGGAGTGCGGACGATATTTTCTTTGCAAAGAAACTCTGCTCGAAGTTGAGGTAGCCAATCCGTACCAATAACGATGTCGAAACCATCACAACGTTGGGGTCATTCCTAGCATCATCCTGTCCAATCGCGAACACTCGACCCCTGGCACCATTGCCGTCGTTATTACCCCCATTGTTGCCTCCATTATTGTTCCTGTTTCTTTGATTGTGGTTCTGATTCTGGTTCTGGTTCAACCGTGGGTAGTGTCTTTTGAAGTGACCTTCAGCATCATCTGATAACATCCCTTGTTACCCTGCTGTTGTCGCCGATTCTATAGATCTTGTGGTTGTTGTTGTTGGTTCTGGTTCGCAGAACGCGAGTTTCTACCATCTTTGGTTCCATGACCAAGCTCGTTTCATTATTGAAAATGATTGCGTTTGCACTGCCCGCTGTGGTGCAAGTTACATCGTTTGCGCTTAGGGTGGTTACCCCTGTATCCACCCTGCCCTTGAATACTAAATGTTGCTGATCAGGACTTTAGTGGTCATCGACCTTTCACTGCTGTGCCTGGGACGGAATCGTAGTCGAACCCTTGCTAGAGATTCCATCCCACTTTCATTCGATGTCACTGAGGGTAGCAGAAGTAGTTGAAGTAGTAGCGCTGATACGTTGAGGCAGCTTGTTCTGTTCCACTGCCTGGTCTGTGAGACGATGAGCAAGATGAGTAACATCTTGAATAGTAACAAGTTTAGCCGTCATCACATGATTTTGAATTCCTGGTACTAAGCCTTTGAGGTACAGCTCAAAGCTCTTTATGGGAGGATCCACCATAGTTGGACACAAAATTGTCAGTTTGTTGGATCGTTATCGTGTATGCTTCTATCTCTGACCCCATCATCTTCATGTTAAAGGACTCCACTTCCAACTTGTGGATGGCATCAATACTACTTGTATTCACGTTTGATCGGTTCCTTAAAATCATTCCATGGGGTGGCATTAGCAGCCGCCAGCCCCAGCATCGTAACTTGTGCGTTCCACCAAGTTTGCGCAGTGCCTTCGAGACTATCAGTGGCATATTTCACCTTACGAGCCTCAGGTCATTCGCACACTCGAAGACCGATCCGAGTTCCTCGAACTAATGGAGGAGTCCAACAGCTCCTTCAGTGTTGCTAAAGGTAGTAGGGCGACAGTCCATAAAAGTCTTGTATGTGCATACAGGTGACGGAGCGTGTTGACTTGTCGTGTGCGTAAGAGTAATCAAAATTAAGTACAAGTGTTGAGTTAGGAGAGTAGGATCTAAAAATCCTAGAGTATGTGGTGATGGCAGGCTACACCTCCAGCCTGGGCAGCTGCGAGTGCTGCAATAACTTGTTCAGTGTTCGAAGCCGCCAACTGGGCTTGAGTTAGGTTAATGTATCCACTCATGATCTTGACATCAAGGAGAACATGAGTAAGAGAGGTTCGCGAATAGTGCGATGACAGGAGAGAGTGAGCACATAAGCGTTTTCAAGCAGTAACGAATAGTAGGTAATGTAACCTAAGCATACCACGAGCAAAGTTCTATGTAATTCTAGCATGTAGGCAATAAACATAAACCTTATTACCTAGGATGTTGAGTCTTGCACGTGGAGCGAGGCGTCGTTGTGGATCGTTGAGCACTGTTCTGGTTATAGTCTGGTTTTAACAAAATCGTTTTCCCCTTATTAAAACCGAGTTCTCTATAACCAATGGCTCTGATACCAATCTGTCACACCCCCAAAATCCACACGCGGAGTATCACCGCTTGGAGGCGTGACTGACCAGGATCGAGCCACCAATCATATTGAACATATAAGTAAATACCAAAAATCATTCATCAATACGAAAGGTGTTTTCAAAACCAAACATCAACAAGTGTGTAGCGGAAGCATAAGTATGTAAACCCAATGTAAATAGTAAATTCAAATGTTTAGATAATCAACATGGCATCATCGATCCATGTCCCACAACGACCTGCTTCTCCCTGTGCAAGCTCCATATGTACCTAAGGTCCTGCAAGGCATGTAACAGCGGATCAACAACTAGTTGAGCGAGTTCACAGAAAGTAAATGCGTAATAGTAAGTTCGTATGTAACATGTGGCTCTACTGGGCCGATAGTACGTTCTATTGGTGGGGGCTTCCCATATTGCATATCCACTAGACTATTCGTAATCATAAGTATCCTTCCCAATCCGAGGATAGTAGTAAGTATAGGTTTACGTAAGTTTTACGTAAGTGCCCTTCCCAACTGAGGACAGTACGTAGCGAGTACGTAGGTTTTAGCGCTGGCGTCCTTCCCAATCCGAGGACGGTAGTATGTAGGTTTAGCACTGGCGTCCTTCCCAATCCGAGGACGGTAGTACGTAGGTTTACGTAGGATTAGTGCTGGTGTCCTTCCCAATCCGAGGACAGTACGTAGGATTTTTGTATGTGTTAACACTAGTATCCTTCCCAAACCGAGGATAGTACGTATGTTATACGTAGATTTTGGCACAGGCATCCTTCCCAATCCGAGGACCGTGGTAAGTAGTCTAGTGGTGATGTAAGTACAAGTAATCATTCAATCCCATTCCCAACCCACCTGGGGAATCCCATGCCTTGGTAAGAGTGTGAACTCACCTTGGTTTGCTCGGTATGCTAAGTGTATGCTCGCAAGTAATCAATCACGTCCTAAAGTACGCACGTATGTGAAATCAGTTTGTGTTCACGTATAGACATACAGTTGGTAAGCAAGTAGCACATAGCACGTATTCAAACGCATACGAAACATGCAATTCAGTTAACAGCAGTTAATTAGGTCAGTTAAGTTCTAACAGAAACAAACCAAGTTAAAAACTGGTTCCCCCACTCGACGAAACACCTTCAGTTTCGTCGAGAGTCCCTTCGGCGAAACAAAGTTCTGTTTCGTCAATTACCCTTGGCGAAACACCCCTTCTGTTTCGCCGTAATTTCTGTTTCGTGAATAGGTATCAGTTACGTCATGAATCAGTTACGTCGACCGGTTAATAACATTCGGCCGTTACGAAATAATACAGAAAACCCTAATCATTGTTAATAGCCGTCATCAACATCATCGATCATCAACATCAGTAATTCATAATCATCATCATGGCTCATATAATCAGAATGATTGGAATATATTTAAATCGTCAAACATAAGCAATCGGTTTCAGCAATAATTTATCATTTGCCGACAAGTTTATATTATTGTCATGTTGTCATTTGACCAATATATTTAGTGGCTGCGATGTCAGAGATTATTCCAAAACATAAAGAATCACCATTCCTTGTCAATATGGCTGACAATAGTTAATGTTTACATGCTATAAAATGACCTAATACGTGAAGTGGGCTGCAGCTTTATATACATGACATATCTATTCTAACAAGTCACCAAGATTCATCACATGATGTCAAACAATCTAATCCACATAACAGCATTCATCACACAACAGATTTTTATATCGGCTCCTACGCATTCTTATCATACGGATCAATACATACGCAAACATGTAACGAATAATTAAAACATCAACGAAACCGAGTTAACGAACAACGCACTAACCGAGATAACAGAACAATGAGTTGATCGATAAGGGCTTAGGGAAACACACACAGCTGTCGTCACAGTGGGGAGAGTTCTAGGGTTTCTGTTCTGCCAAAAGTGTGATGAACAAACTGGTTGATTTGCTAAAATACTTGTCATTACGTGTTGGGCCCTTAATGAGCTTCGGCGAAACCGGGCTCGGCGTAACAGATTTCTGTTACGTCGAGATGTATGTGACGAAACACACACCTGTTTCGTCGGGGTTGTGTAATGTGTAACGGTTAAAATGTTCAAGTGTTTACATGCTATCAAGCAATCTAGTCACGTTAAATAGGTAGCATACAAACAAACATTCCACTTTATAATTCAATGTGTACTGTTACAATGCAATCATATCAAATAATCAACAGTGAAAGTGCATTTAATGCGGATACAAAACGTAGAAACTTGAGTTGTCACATTATCCCCAACTTGAAAGAAATTTCGTCCCGAAATTGGACGAAATTTAGCATGCGGTTACTGAGGAAGCTAGGTAAGTTGTATCGTTTACTGGTTTTCCTGGGGTGTCACATCATCCCCCCCGTTGATTTGGAATTTCGTCCCGAAATTCTGCAGTAGTAGCTTCAGCCTCAGTAGTAGTTGCATTGGTTCCAAATAACTGGGGATACTTGAGTTTCATTTGATCTTCACGCTCCCAGGTGAACTCTAGGCCGCGACGGGAGTTCCAACGAACTCGTACAAGAGGAATTCTCGTGTTCTTGAGGACCTTAACATCCTGGTCCGTGATCTCAACTGGTTCTTCGACGAACTGCAACCGCTCGTCGATGGTGAGTTCCTTTAAGGGAACTATGTGGGTCTCATCTGACGTACACTTCTTCAGATTCGACACGTGAAAGACGTTGTGAACTGCACTGAGTTCAGGTGGTAAGTTCAATCTGTAGGCCACCCTGCCTATCTTCTCAATAACTTCGAAAGGTCCGACGTATCGTGGATTGAGTTTGCCGCGTTTGCCAAAACGAACTACACCCCTCCAGGGCGAAACTTTGAGTAGCGCTCGATCCCCAACTTGGAATTCGAGTAATTTTCTATCTTTATCGGCGTATGCTTTCTAGACACTTGTCTTCACCAAGTGATGAAAGAGACTTAGGCAAACATGGCCTTAATTGTCAAGAACTCTGACGATCAATCTTGGATCCCGAGATGACTCACACACTCTATTATGGACAATGGATGATGGTGGTGGATGATGGTGCTATGGTGGTGGTGGGTGAAGTGTGAGAGAGGTGGTGTGCCAAGGGATGGTTTGAGCTTGAGCCAAGCTGTGACACCTGTGTCACTTCAACCATCAAAAAAATGCCAAACCAATGAAATATTGTATTTCATACTTGGGATTTGTAAAAATATGTGTATCGTTTGCACATATCAACTCTTGTTCGATTTCAAGCTCTAAATCGCTTTCTGGAAGGTTATACGCGCACTGATGCGTAGATATAACCAGTTTAATGCAACGAACACTCCGGAATAGTGAAATAGGCTTAACATACCTTAAATAACCTTTACATAACTTAGAAATAAGTTTTTAAAGGCTTTGGTATGGCAAAATCAAGTTTAATCGCTTACAGGGACTAAATTCGACAAACTGCGAAAGTATGCCAATTTGAACTGTAACAAACATTCCGGAACTTGACCATAAGTTTAACATACCCTAAATATCCTTTACATAGCTTAGGAATAGTCTTTGAGGGGTTCGGTATGCGAAAGTAAACTTTTGGGTCATTCAGGGACTAAAAGCGTCAAAAAGTGCACAAGTTTGCACTTTCGCGCATATCTTGCGTTCTGAATACATCCGTACATCCAAAAATTTATGTAAGCACTAAAATATTTTATTTTAGTGTTTGGCATAAGAAAAATCCATTCGTCGCGTCATTTGGATCGTTTTTCGCGCTTGTGCGCATTCCGTCATAATTAAGCGAACAACGCAACCGTACGACCAAACGAACCGACATCCGAGATATTTTTGAGTTCCCTATACTTTAACTTCATTTTAGAGCCTTGAAATGAGGTTAACGGGGTTCAAACGCATCGAAAATAGCTTAAAAGGGCTGCAGGGACCATTTCTGCCATTTTTGAAACATTTCTGAATCAGGTGCATGGTGGCGTAGCGCGAGCCCCTAAGGCTCTTACCGTCGCACTACGCGACTGCCTAACCAGAACAGAAAAACCAAATTCAATGTATTAACAGTTGTTAAACTCCCAACCACACACCCACACTTGCCCTTTCAGTTCATGAGAGGCCATTTTTAGTCACCACAACATTCCAACAAGTGTACGCCTTAGATTCGATCTCCGTTTCCATGAAACGATCCTAATGGTTCGGGAAATACTATAAATACCCAACCCACTTCATTGCAAAACCCACTTGAAATCTGAGATTTCTCTAAGCGAGGGTGTTTCATCACCTCATACCTGAGAATACTTGGATTATCAATCTTGCGAGGACCCTTTGTAAGTGTTCTTTCGTTCTTTTATTGCTTTTCGAGTCCGAAAGTCAAACTTTGTTTGACTTTATGCATTGACCAGTTTATGGTCAATGCGAAGTTCGTTTGAACTTCGTAACGTGATTGTAATCACGATGGTTATAGTCCCTTGTGACTATACCTACTGATTACCACGTTATCTTGGCTCAGTGATGAGTCGTAGTTTAGGCCAAAATACGTGTTATTGCGTATTTTGTAACCAAACTACTCTTAGGTATCAAAACTGTTTGTTTTGATACCAAACTTGTTTTCTAACTTAGTTAAGCATGTTTCAACATGCTTAGCTTGTCACTTTTAGTTTTGTGCTTGTCTAGGGTCGTAAGGGTAAGCGATCTAATCAATCGGTTATGCTTTCGAACCCGACCCATTTGGTCGATCATTAGGATCCGACCAAACACATTAGGTGACCATAGTATATAGGAAATAACCTTCCGAGGTTATACCTTATGGTCGCTTCGTTTAAGTAGTTGTATGATAGGTAGTTTATATGCCTTAGGTAAATTACCAAAATACCCCTTTGATGCCAAAATTCATTATAAACATATGTGACATAACTTTTGACATCTAAACTGATTTAGCGACAATATTAGGCATGTTAAGGCATATTCTACTTGTCATAGGACTAGTTAGGCGGTCCGAACGCGTTTCACGCGAACGACGCGTTAAAGTAGCATAAGCTACCTAAACGGGTCGTAATGGGTCGTAAGCACTTAGGGTAGGTTTCAGTTTAGTATGTGGGCTTTGTTAAACCATACTACATGAGTTCCCATACTCATTTGGTTTACGATCCCTTATTCTATCCAATCCTCCGATTTAGGTTCGGGTTATTAACATAGTTACCTATATTAGGTGTCGTTTGATATCCGTGATCTCTAGCATTGTTTGGTTGTTACTCAAAGACTACTAAGCAATCTCAAGTGAGTACATAGACCCCTCTTTTACTGTTTTCCAAACTGTTTTGGGGTGAAACACATGTGCCTACTTGTTACTTTCATGCTTTCCTGTTTTCACATCATATACTTGCTATGTTTATTAGTACATTTATAGTACATGATTTCAATACATTTTATGCTATGTATGCCCATTGTGTGCATACTTAGTACATCACTTTACAATACATTTTATGCTATGTATGCCCATTGTGTGCATACTTAGTACATCACTTTACAATACAATACAATACATTTCATGCTATGTACGCCCATTGTGTGCATACTTAGTACATTGTTTTACATTACATTTTATGCTATGTATGCCCATTGTGTGCGTACTTAGTACATTGTTATACATTACACTTTATGCTATGTATGTTCTTTGTTGCATACTTAGTACATTTGTTATTCTTCACATGCTTACATTTTGGATACACACTACATGATTTACATTAGACATAAACATTTTACTTTGGTAGTTTGGTTTGAGTAAGTGATTTAAGTAACGAGGCGTGTGTAATATGATACAAGCATGGTGGATACGCCGCTGGTACTTCCTATATATAAGTGTTTGTATGGTATTACATATCGTAGCGTTATTTGAATCATTTCAATTTGAGACATATAACATTTTATACAAATAACATACTTTTCACAAGACATTGCTTTACAAATAACTTATCTTATACAAACTCATTTTACATGGTTATTCATTTAACTATACATTATTCTCTTATTTATACATATCATCTGAACTTATTGTCTTTCAAATGATTTACAAAACAAATCAATTTACAAGGTTCATGACTAAACTTTATTAAACAACTCTTTCTAAACCTACAAGTCATGAAACCTATTTTCACAAAACCTATGTATCTCACAGGCATTTTTATGCTGACGTACGTATTTTCACATGTGTTTTCAGGAGATGATGCATAGGACTTATCGAGACATACTTAGGCGGACCTGTGCCTTAGTGACTGAAAACGAGACGAGAACTAGTTAATTTATGTTATGTACTCTTTATTTCTTGTTTAAAGACAATGTAACTCGCTTGATTGATGAATAAAACGAAACTTTAATTTCCATGGTTGTGAAACATTAATTCTGTTACAACACTCCCTGACGTTTCCGCCACGTTTCGTTGTTTTGCGTGGTCGGGGTGTGACACAACCACTCTTATTTATAGGCTGAACAGAAGCTCGGGCACGGCCCCGTGTCCACATCCTCTCTTTCTTCATTTAATGCAGCTTGTCTTTATTAGTTGACCACGCCCCCATGTCCGCTGAGCACGACCCCGTGTGCAGAAGAATCTTTGTACTATGAAGATTTTCCTAGATTGTGCGAATCTTATAGTTGACCACGGCCCCGTGTCCACTGAGCATGGTCCCGTGGTGGGCAATTGAAGCTTCTACCACTTTGTCTTTTCTGCTGACACTTGGGCACGCCTCCGTGCTGGCTGAGCACGGGGCGTGTTCAGTCTTATGTCTTCTTGTTTTGCTTGGGAAGATGTTGTCGTGGGGTCGGGCATGTCACGTTTGTTCCTTTTCTTGTATTTATGTTAGATTTTGTTGTCTTTTTTCTTCTTTTGTTAATTTGAGCTCATTTAATCCTGAAAATACAAAAGGAAGACAAAAGCACACTTTTTCCAACATTAGTACTAAAAAAGGGTTAGTTTTATGCCACAATTGATGTAATTTATATGTTCCCTTTTGCACACATCAAATACCCCCACACTTGAATCTTTGCTTGTCCTCAAGCAAAACTCTTTATAATGTGGCTTTACACTCCCAAATGGAATGGGTAGGGAAGAAGGTTTTTGGGCTTGTCATAGAGTGTCGGGATTTCCAAGATTCTTTATTTAGTTTTATTTTTACTTATTTACAATCCTATTCGTCGTGATTTATTTTGAACTTTTCATAAGATAAATTACTTATTAGGGCATAACATGCCTCTTTAAAATTCTATTTATATACAAGTTCACATACCTCACGGGGGATCACTCAACACTCGGCAGAAAATGTATTTTAGTGGATCACTCGAGAGCGGCGTGGAACTTACTCCTACCATAGGCTTGCCAAGCAATCAATCCTCCTCCTTTTTAACTTTATACCTTTGTAAATATCAAGAGGACTTTTGGGTGAAGGGTTAGGCTTGGGTTAAAGGTAGGTGGTTGGGTTAGTGGTTAGTAGAAAAAGGGCGAAAAGCGTAACAAGCGTCGGTTTTCGTAAGACTTTTTATTTTTTGTAACTTTTATTTTGATGAAGCTATTATTCAAACAAAGTTATTTTTGATGAACTTGTTTGTTTATTTTCTTTTGCTTCATCATCAACACACATTTTTTTTGAAAAGTCATACGAAAAACCGAGCTAGTTACTAAAACAAAGGGTTAAAAAATGAAAAAGGTTTTGGTGGGTAAAAGGGTGTTTGGTTTGGGTTATGAAATGAAAAGGTTTAGGCTCAAAGGGCTAACTAGGGGGATTTTGGGTAGGTGGTAAAAAAAACAATGGTGTAGAAATAAAAAGGGTTAGTCCTAATGCCTCCATCATTTACTTACTCGGGTTTAAGTTGGTAAGGACTGGGAATGTATCGTCATGGCAAGTTCTAGAGTCGTAAGAACCAAGCGGCTATTCACACAAGAAACGAAAAATGAGCATTTAGTCTAATGATATGTAATAGTATGCTTAATAAAGGCTCAAAACTCACTTTTGTGGGAATGGGTTTTTTTATGTGATCAAGTATATATTAATCACATTTTAACTAAGCTTGTCATGCCTTTTCATAATTTTCTTATGTTGGTTCTTTTTATCACGACGCTATCGGTTGTAAATTCGTAAAAATATAACCTTTTTAGAACTTTGAAATTCCCAAGTTAAACCTAGACAAGTAAAAAAAATTGAAAATTTTTGAAAAAAATTTGGGGTGATTAGCGGTTCCAATAGAGTTTTGTGTAAGGCTTGTATTTAGGACTTTGCAAGATTCAAGGTTTTAGCATCCCCCCCACACTTAAATTACATATTTTCCTCAATGTGTCCTAAAAATAAGTTTTTAGGTTGATTGAATATGTAAAAAGGTGTAAAAAGCAAAAATTTTGTGTTACTGGGCACTGGACACGGCCCCGTGCCTGGTGGGCACGACCCCGTGTTCAGGTGCCAGTAACGAAAACTTACAGAAGGTGGACACGGGGGCGTGTTGGGTGGACACGTCCCCGTGTCTGTCAAAGTCTGCAGAATTAAAACAAACAGCAGGTTCAGGGGAGTGGGCACGGGGGCGTGTCGGCTGGACACGGCCCTGTGTGGACAATCTGCAAGGTTGAAAAACAGGTTTCTTTCTTCGGTTTTCCTGTCCCGGCTTTAGTAGTACTAATGCTTAGTACTCTAAGCCTCGTATGTACCTGCTTAATCAATAAACACCATACCACACCATAGCAAACATCCTAATTTTACAAAGTTCAACATCCATGTCAAAGTTAAAAGAAAAATAAATGCAGAAAATAAAAGAAGTTAGGGAAAGTAAATTGTTCAGCACTTGGCACGCAGGCCTCAAATTGTTCAAGATGGAAAAGGTTAACCTGGGGAATCACCAACCAACCGCTTCTTCCTCCGCTCCTCCCGCCTAATCCATGTCCTCGTCTTCATCATCATCATCCCCACCATGGCCAGCTATGTACTCCCGGATATTTCCAATATCATCTTGGATATCAGATATGTTTCTCTCGATCGCCCCAACCCGGTTGTACGTGCTGCTTGCCATATTGTAGGTGTTCCTGGTGCACATGAGGTTTTCCTGCAACAAATCATGTAAACTTTGAAAGTTAGGAAAACCGCCTCCTGAGGAGGAGGATTGGCCTGGATCACCATGGGGCTGGTATTGGTACTGATGATGTTGTGGAGCGTGGAGGACAAGTGCTTCTTGCGGGTTCCATGCATGACCTTGCATCCTTTGAAAGCTTACCGTCCTGTCTTCAGCCTCATAAATTAGGTTCATTGAGCGGCAGATGTGTATATCTACCCTACCCGACCATGGGCTTCTTTCAAATGACCTAGGTATGCGGGTGAAGTGCCTGAAGAGACGGTACACCCATCCCCCAAAGAAGATAGGGGTCGGTGCACTAGCAAGGCGGTTATGATGCATGTTTCGGAGCATGAGGAACGGAACATCGAGAGGCCTGCGGTTATGGATGCAGTGGAGAACAACCAAATCTCTTAACCCAACGACGCCACCGCTATCGTGTCTTTGACTAAGAGAGTAGCCAAGGAGCCTATGGATGTATCTGTAGAGCGGATCCCTCAACTTCGTGCTCTTAGTGCTGCTCGGATTGTAATACCCTTCACCAATCTGAGCCCACGCGGCTTGGCGATCATTTTCACCTATCTCTCGCATCCCTCCAGTATTTTCCTCGTTACCTGCATCTTCTTCCGCATACAACCCGACAATCGACCCAAATTGTGCCATAGAGATCGAATATTTAGTTCCGCCACATCGGAATGTTACCCCATCATTGTCGAATGGGTCGAACCTTGAGTTGAACGTGAAGGTGCTATAGAATTCCAAAGTGCATTCGTGGATGGAACGGAGTCGAGTTGTTAAAGCGACTCTTAGTGGTCATGTGACAAGGTTGTTGAAGCGGTCGAGTTGGTTCACCAATGATAACAAATCCATGCATGCTTGCCTTGGGTATTCCTCCGGCATTGTCTGAAGTACTTCGTATCTAGCCCTCTCATCGAGCTCATTTGCATTAAATCTTGTGAACTTCCTTGCCATCTGAAAGAATACACCAAAAGTTAGCACAAAACATTAGCATTTTCGAACAAAACTGCTAACAGTGGTCTGGACACGACCCCGTGTTCAGTGGACACGGCCCCGTGTCCAGGCGTCTGTTACACAAAAATTACATATTTTGACCCGGTTTCGAAAACTTGAAAATTTTTGGTCCTATAGGTGCGGTTTTCCCCAAAATTGAAACCCCAAGCGCCGTTTTTCCCAAAATAACTCGTTTACCCTATCAATTTTATCTTTTTCGGTTCAAAAACAAGGGTTTGGGGTTTTTATGAGAAATCGGGCGAATCTATGAACAATACAAGTGGATTTACTTCCCATAACACTAATCTAACTAAATGCAAACAGATCTAAACAAAAATTTGAGGTTCGATCCGGATGAACTTCAAGAACCCTAGATTTTTCCCCAAATTTTTGGTGTTTTAACTACATGCAAGTAACTAATCTAACTACTAATGATGTAAGAATCATACCTTGACGTTGTTAGAACAGAAGGAGACGTCGAAAATCTGTGGAAAATCGCCTGGAACCAGAGCTTTTTAGGGGAAACGGGGCGTGTGGAATGTTGTAACAGTTATGAAAAAGGGGGTATATCCCGACTGCAGTGCGGACACGTCCCCGTGTCCAGCGGACACGGCCCCGTGCCGAGCAAAGTTTTGAAATTATTTTTTTTAGTGCTCAAGTGAGTGTCCTTGTTTCCCATAAGCCTTGGTTAGAAAACTTACCGCTTTAGACATCGTCCCGATCGTTCGTAACTTACCAGGTATGACGATGGTTTCATTCTTCAACCGTTTGAAGCGAGATCTCCTCCTCTTCATCCTCAATGAATCCTTGATAGAGTTTCAGCCGTTGACCATTGACTTTAAATGGAGGCCCATTTCGAGATTTAATTTCTACTGCACCGTGTGGGAAAATATGGGTGACGGAAAAAGGTCCTAACCACCTAGACTTTAATTTACCAGGAAACAATCGAAGTCGTGAATTAAACAAATTAACTAGATCTCCTACTCGAAATTCATTAGGTTTAATATGTTTGTCATGCAAATTTTTCATTCTTTCCTTATAAATTTCGGAGTTTGAGTATGCATAATTCCTAAGTTCGTCTAATTCATTTAATTGACAAAATCGATTTTTACCAGCAAATTCTAAATCTAAGTTTACATTTTTGATTGCCCGATTGGCTTTGTGTGCAATTTCTACTGGCAAGTGACAACTTTTTCCATAGACTAGCTTATATGGAGTTGTACCTATTGTTGTTTTATAAGCAGTTCGAAAAGCCCATAAAGCATCCTCTAATTTATCTGCCCATTCCTTTTTATTTAACCCTACGGTTTTTTCGAGTATTCGTTTTAAACCTCTATTAGTCACTTCGGCTTGTCCGTTTATTTGAGGGTGATATACTGTTGAGACCCGGTGATAGACACCATATCTTGTTAAAAAAAATTCAAGTTGATGGTTGCAAAAATGGGTACCTCTATCACTTATTAATGCTTTAGGTGTGCCAAAACGAGAGAATAATTTCTTCAGAAATCTTACCACGACTCTTCCATCATTTGTTGGAAGTGCCTCGGCCTCGGCCCATTTAGACAAGTAGTCTACTGCCACAAGTATATATATTTGTTTCCTTTCGACGGTGGGAAAGGTCCCATAAAGTCAAGTCCCCACACATCAAAAATTTCACAAACAAGAATGCCATTTTGTGGCATTTCGTTTTTGGAAGAAATATTACATGTTCTTTGGCAAGCATCACATGTTTTGACAAGACTTTGGGCGTCTTTGTAAATGGTTGGCCAATAAAATCCTGAATCAAATACCTTTCGTGCGATACTAGCGGCACCATGATGGCCTCCGTATGGACCTTCATGACAATGGCGGAGAATTCTTCGTGCTTCGCTACCATGTACACATCGTCGGACGAGTTGGTCGGCACACATTTTGAAAAGATATGGATCTTCCCAAAAATAGTGTTTCACATTAGCAAAGATTTTTTTTCTTTGATGATGTGGCCAACCTTTTGCGACTATACCGCTAGCTAGGTAGTTAGCATAGTCGGCGTACCATGGTTCTTCCTTATATTCCACCATTTCCAGCGACTCAGTCGGGAATTTTTCGTTGATTTGCTCGTCCCTGGTTGCCTCCAAAGCTGGGTCTTCCAAGCGCGAAAGATGATCTGCTGCGGTATTTTCTGCTCCTCTTTTATCTTTGATTTCGATATCAAATTCTTGGAGGAGTAGAATCCACCGAATCAAACGTGGTTTTGCGTCCTGCTTTTTGAAGAGATATCGAATGGCTGCATGATCTGTATAGACTATAGTTTTAGAAAGATCAAGATAAGAACGAAATTTATCAAAAGCAAATACCACAGCTAGTAATTCTTTTTCAGTTGTTGTGTAAGTTTCTTGTGCATCATTAAGTGTTTTACTAGCATAATAAATTGGGTGGAAATGCTTTTCTTTTCTTTGTCCAAAGACAGCTCCAACTGCAAAGTCACTAGCATCACACATGATTTCGAAAGGAAATTTCCAATCAGGCGCTATCATGATAGGTGCATTGACTAACATTTCCTTTAGGGTTAGAAATGCTTGATTGCAATCTTTGTCAAAGATGAAAGGGGCATCTTTTTCAAGTAATTTTGTTAGAGGCCTTGAGATTTTAGAAAAGTCTTTGATAAACCGCCTATAAAATCCGGCATGCCCTAGGAAACTTCTAATAGCTCTTACGGAGGATGGAGGTGGTAATCTAGAAATGGTATCTATTTTGGCTCGACCCACCTCCATTCCTTTTCTTGAGATCTTGTGACCGAGTACTATTCTCTCCGTTACCATGAAATGGCATTTTTCCCAATTAAGGGCGAGGTTAGTTTCCTCACATCAGGATAGCATTCGTTCAAGGTTATCGAGGCATTGGTCGTATGAATCCCCAAAGATAGAAAAGTCGTCCATGAAGACTTCCATTGTCTTTTCTATCATGTCGTGGAAAATGGCTACCATGCAACGTTGGAATGTTGCGGGGGCATTACATAGACCAAACGGCATGCGTCGATAAGCAAAAGTTCCATAGGGACATGTGAAAGTTGTCTTTTCTTGGTCTTCGGGTGCTATCGGGATTTGAAAGTAACCTGAAAAACCATCCAAGAAACAATAAAATTTATGACCGGATAATCTTTCTAACATTTGATCAATGAAGGGTAAAGGAAAGTGATCTTTTCTTGTTGCTTCATTTAATCGTCTATAATCTATACATACTCTCCATCCTATGACGGTTCTCGTGGGTATTAATTCATTTTTTCATTAGTTATCACCGTCATACCTCCTTTCTTTAGAACTACTTGGACGGGACTTACCCAAGGGCTATCGGAGATAGGATAGATAAGTCCGGCGTCAAGTAATTTGATGACTTCGTTTTTAACCACTTCTTGAACATTTGGATTTACTCGTCGTTGTGGTTGTATTACCGATTTATAGTCATCATTCATTAAAATTTTGTGCGTACACATGGAAGGGCTAATTCCTTTTATGTCTACAAGTTTCCAAGCGATCGCGTTTTTGTGTTTTTTCAAAAGACTAATTAATTTTTCTTTTTCTAAGCTATCTAATTTAGACGAAATAATTACAGGTAAATTACCATCTTTGTTTAGAAAAGCATATTCCAAACCTTTTGGAAGTTCTTTGAGCTCAAGTGGTGGGTCTTTAGGAGACTCCTTATTTGGTTGCTCATTTTGATCAAGAACTTTAAAAGTTTGTTCTATGGCGACCTCTTCTTCAACAAAGTGGTCAATCTTTTCACTTGTATCGGGTGGTTCATCTTCATCTTCAATTAGGGGGTCATTATTGCCGAATGGATATTTCATCGACCGTTCAAGATCGACACTTCTTTTAAATGCCCCTAATTGAAGAGGTAGATTGTTGAACTTCCGGTTTTTCAAAGCTTCGTGAGTTTTTACAAATGGTCGTCCCAACACTAGAGGAGCGTCATCGAGGATGACAAAGTCGGTCGGGATTACCATTTGATTTGTTTGAACCAATACATCCTCAACTACACCGATTGATTTTATTACTTTCCGATTTGATAGAAAAATGGGTATTTGAAGTGGAGAAAAATCACTAATACTTAATTTTTCAAAAATGTAGTTAGGCATCATGTTAACACAAAGATCTTTATCAATTGTAACATTACTAATAAATGAATTTTGAAAGAAACATGGAACCGGTGTAATGTTAATTTCAAATGGGTCTTCTTTTATTAGTGAGGTTTGATCATTACTTAACTTAACACTTACCGTTTCGTCAGTTTTAGTGTTAGTGTTTAACTCTTTTAAAAACTTAGCATGAGTGGGTACTAAACAATGATTTTCGAAAGAAGGTGACAAGAGATTAATTTCTTCAAAATTAGACTCTTCTTGAATTTTAACGTTGTCGGACTCACATTCTTCGTTGTTTAACTCATGTGTCGGTTTTTCACTTATTTGTTCTTCCATTTTTACACTTTTGGTTATCTCTTCTTTATTAAATTCTTCTCTTGCGCGGGACTCCTCTTCCCTTGCGCGAGATTCTTTTATGTAACGATCGATAACTCTAAGGTGTTCTAATATCCTATCGATCACTTCGGTTATAGAAAAAGAATCGGGATTTTCAAAGCTTGAATCCGGTTGTTCGATCCTTTGTTCCTCATAATACCCATATGAAGTAGATGGTTCACACCATTGTTCTTCATTGTAAGCATATGATGGATAAGGGTCATAATTTTGATCTTCGTAATACTCATATGAGGTGGGTTGTTAATGCCATGGTTCCTCATAATAAGCATACGAAGGTGGTGGCTCATATCTTGGTTCCTCAAAGTATGAGTATGAAGGCTCATACCTTGGTTCATCAAAATATGAGTATGAGGTAGGAGGTTCATACCTTTGGTCTTCATAGGACGTGTATGAAGTTGATGGTTCGTACCTGGGTTCCGCATAGTAGGTGTATGAAGTGGATGGTTGATATGAGTGATTATATTGAACCGAGTGCGGATTTCTACAATTAGTGCAATAGTTACTCCTTTAATCATCCTCCTCATAGGTGTAGTTGTAACCTCCTGAGTATTGATCCATAAGAATCACTCAGCAGACCACAACCAAGTCTCGAGATCAGAAAACAAAAATAAAAACGGAAACAGAGACTGGCCACGGCTCCGTGTTCAGTGGACACGGCCCCGTGTACAGAATCTGTATCTGGGCGTTTTAATTAAATTCACTGATTTCGTTGAGCACAGGGCGTGTTCAGTGAGCACGGCTCGTGTTCAAGTTACTGTTACTGGGTGTTTTTATGAAAATGTGCAGCACGGCCCCGTGTTCAGTGAGCACGGCCCGTGTTCAGGTTACTGTAAATGCAAAACTAAACTAAAATGCAGAAAAAAGTGCGCGTGTTTTAAAAAGGTTTTGAAAAACTGATTAGGCCGTTGATTTTAAGCTTTCTTAAAATCCTTGTGTCCCCGGCAACGGCGCCAAAAACTTGATGCGTGTGAAGTGTTATATATATTAGGTGTATATTTTAAGCCCTTTAACACTTTTTTTAGCCAAGTTTTAAATTTATAAAACACGATATTTACTAACACTAAACACACATATGGGCAAGTGCACCCATCGTGAGCGTAGTATAGTGTTGGTAAGATACCGAGGTCGTCCAAGGACACAAGAGCTTTTAGTACCGGTTTATCCTCAACGTCTAATCAAATCAAAAAGTTTAGAAAAATGTTTTAAGCTAAGAAAAATAAAAAGTAACTAAAATGCTGAAAAATAAAAAAAAGAAAAAGAAGATAGACAAGATGAATCACTTGGTTCCGACTCGTGTATAGTGTAACCTTTGATTATTTCCGCACTTTTGCACTTATTTAAGAGATTATCTTAGTTATTGTAGTAGGCCCCTCTTTTGAAGGTGGCGTTACCCTCAACCCAGTAGTTTGAGTCAGCAAGGATACAATCCTAAAGGGTCGGATTATTGAAAGATAATTAATTAAGTTATTAATGCAAATTATGGTAGGCCCCTCTTTTGGAGGTGACGTTACCCTCGACTAAGTAGTCTGAGTCAGAAGGGATACAGTCCTAAATAGCTGGGTTATAGTATTAATAGTAGTTAACTTATGAGGGGATCAAAGAGTTTGGACCCCCGCCATCCAATACCGTTAAGTATTAAAGGAGGTCCTACTAAATTTGACCCAGGTCCATTGCAGGACCTCTAAACGCTGAACAATGGCAAGACTCTTACCAAACCGTTCCCTTAATGACGACTCACACACTCTATGATGGACAATGGATGATGGTGGTGGATGATGGTGCTATGGTGATGGTGGGTGGTGGGTGAAGTGTGAGAGAGGTGGTGTGGCAAGGGATGGTTTGAGCTTGAGCCAAGCACTCCTATTTATAGGCTAAACAGAAGCTCGGGCACGGCCCCGTGTCCAGTGGGCACGGCCCCGTGTCCACATCCTCTCTTTCTTCATTTAATGCAGCTTGTCTTTATTAGTTGACCACGCCCCCGTGTCCGCTGAGCACGACCCTGTGTGCAGAAGAATCTTTGTACTATGAAGATTTTCCTAGATTGTGCGAATCTTATAGTTGACCACGGCCCCGTGTCCATTGAGCACGGCCCCGTGGTGGGCAATTGAAGCCTCTACCACTTTTTCTTTTCTGCTGACACTTGGGCACGCCTCCGTGCTGGCTGAGCATGGGGCGTGTTCAGTCTTCTGTCTTCTTGTTTTGCTTGGGAAGATGCTGTCGTGGGGTCGGGCATGTCACGTTTGTTCCTTTTCGTGTATTTATGTTAGATTTTGCTGTCTTTTTGCTTCTTTTGTTGAAAATACAAAAGGAAGACAAAAGCACACTTTTTCCAACATTAGTACTAAAAAGGGGTTAGTTTTATGCCACAATTGATGTAATTTATATGTTGCATTTTGCACACATCATTGCCGCATGTTCAACTCCTTTTGCTTGAAGATATGCTCGAGACTCCTGTGATCGGTGTAGATGGTGCACTTGGTACCGTACAGGTAATGTCTCCATATCTTAAGTGCGAAAATAACAGCTCTCAGCTCCAAATCGTGTGTAGTGTAATTCCTTTCGTGAATCTTAAGTTGGCACGAGGCGTGAGCAATGACTTTATCCCGTTGCATAAATACACAACCAAGACCCTGAATTGACGCGTCACAATAAATCACGAAATCGTATGTGCCCTCTGGCAATGAAAGAATATGTGCGCTACAAAGTCTACTCTTCAAATGTTGGAACGCTGATTCTTGAGCATCACCCCAACGATAGGTGACACCCTTCTGAGTCAGTAGAGTAAGCGGCTGTGCAATCTTCGAGAAGTCTTTGATGAACCTTCTGTAGTAGCCCGCCAAACCCAAGAATTGGTGGATTTCTGTTGGTGTACGCGGTGCAGGCCAGTTCTTGATCGAGTCGACTTTTGATGGATCAACGTGAATCCCATTCCCGTTTACCACGTGGCCTAAGAAATGGACTTCCTGAAGCCAGAAGTCGCATTTGGAAAATTTAGCATAAAAGATGAAAGATAGTTGATGGTGGTGGGTGTTGGTGTTGTTGTGGTAGTGGACTGGTAGCAAGTGTGAGAGAAGTGGTTTGCCAAAGGATGACTTGGAATGAAACCAAGCACCCCTATTTATAGCTAGAATCAGAGTGCTCACACGACCCCATGCCCACCTGGCACGGCCCCGTGGCCTTCATTCTCTCTCCCTTCATTAACTCTAGATGTCAGGTCTTGTACTAACACGACCCCGTGTATCAACGGCACAACACGTGGTGAATGTACTTGCTGTACTATCTTTATTCTACGAATCTTAGAGTTGATCACAGCCCATGTTGGGCTAGCACGGCCCCGTGTTGGTTTGTCTTTTGATGTATTTTTCTGCAGGGAATCTTGACTGGGCACGGCCCCATGCCTAAACTTCTGTTTTGTTATTTTTGTTGGTTTAGATGTGGATGGGGGCCCGGCGAGTCGTGTCAATTCTTCTTCTTTGTATTTATGTTAGTTTCTCCTGTAAATTTGTTCCTTTTGTTCGTTTAAGCTCTTTTGATCCTGTAAATTAAAAGGAAACAAAGAAACATGTTTTTCCAACATTAGTACCGAAAAAGGGTTGATTTTTATGCCTTTTTTGATGTAATTTATATGTTGTATTTTACGCACATCAAATATCCCCACACTTGAATCTTTGCTTGTCTTCAAGCAATACTCTATAATGTGGCTTACACAACCAAACGAAATTGGTAGAAGAGAAGTTTTGGACTTATATTTAGAGTGTCGGGAATCCAAGTTCTAAATTTGTTTAGTTTATTTTATTTTCAATCTTATTCGTCATGATTTATTTAAAACAAATATTAAGAAAAATTATTTGTTTTGGGCATAACATGCCATTATAAAATTCTATTTAGTTATATACAAATTTATACACCTCACAAGTGGTCACTCAACACTCGGCCGAAGTTGTTTAAGTGAAAATACTCGGACCCGGTTTGGAACTTACTCCTACTATAGGCTTGACAAATAATCAAACCTCCTCCTTTTTTGACGTTTAATCTTCCTAAATATCATGAGGGCTTTTAAAAGGGTAGGTTGTGGCTCGAGTAGGTGTGTTTGGTAAAAATGGCGAAAAGTGTAAAAAGCGTCGGTTTTCCATTGCTTTGTGGCTTAGCAAAAAAAAATTGGCTCTTTTTTTTTTTACCAAAGTTGAAACTGAGCCATACTTGTAATTTTTATAACCGAACTTTTTACAAAAATAAAGGGTGTAAATTAAAAGGTTTGTGGATGTGGGTGGTTGTTTTTGCAAAAGTATATATTTTTGTGTGTTTAGAAATGAAAGGGTTAAGGCTCAAAGGGGTAATCTAAGGGGATGTTTTGGGTAAGGGATGAAAAGAAAAATATAGGTTTGAAATGAAAAATGGGTTTAGTTCTAATGCCTCTATCATTTACTTACTTGGATTTATGTCGGTAAGGATTTTGAATGTATCATTTTGGCAAGTTCTAGATTTGTAAGAATTAAACGGCTTATTCACACAAGAAACGAAAAATTGAGCAATTAGTATAGATTTTTATTTGTATGCACGGTAAAGACTCAAAACTCATTTTTATGAGAAAAGGGGGTTATAGCGTAAAAATGTATATATAATCAAATTTTATAAAGATTTGTTATGCCTGTTTTTATAATTTTCTTAATTGGTTCTTTTTTATCACGACGCTATCAGATATAAATTAGTAAAAACATAATTTTTAAAACTTATTTTTTTCCAACTAAACCAAGATAAGTTAAAAAAATTGACAAAAAAGTTTGGGGTGATTAGAGGTTTTCCAAGACGAGTTTTGTGTAAGGCTTGTTTTTAGGACAAATGGTTCAAGGTTTTAACATCCCCCACACATTATCCTCAATGTGTCCCAAATAAGATTTGTTTTTATTAGATATGCAAAAAGTGTGTGAAAATAACAATTTATGGTTACTATCACTACAACACGGGGGTGTGCTAGGTGGGCACGATCTCGTGGCTAAACTGCCAGTAATAAATTTAAACAGAAAATTTATAGTATGGTGGACACGGGGGGGGGGGGGGGGTGCTAAGTGGGCACGACCCGTGCCACCTCCTCGGCATAAATTTTTTTGACATCAAACAATTGGGCACGGGGGCATGCCTGGTAGGCATACAAAGGATATTGATTTTCAATTGTGAGTTTATTCAACTCCCGACAATCGATGTGCATACAAAGAGACCCATCTTTCTTCTTGACAAATAAGACAGAACATCCCCACGGAGAAAAAACTTGGACGAATAATGCCCTTGTCAAAAAGCTCTTGAAGCTGGCTGGAAAGTTCTTACATCTAAGAGGGTGCGACACGATATGGAGACTTGGCAATAAGGTTGGCACCAGGAACGAGATCAATACCAAATTCGGCTTGGCGAATGAAATTGTTTGTTAATCGTTTGTTTCCTGTTGATTGTTTGATCATGTGTATACTTAAGTCACTATTTGATCACACTAGTTGATGATTAAGTGTAATCATTTGTGTCCTGTTGATTGTTTCATTGATTCACTGCCAATTGTTTGATCACAGTCTAATCCTTTTTTTCCTGTTGATTGTTTTCCTGTTCATGATTTAGTCGATTATGTTACCTGTTCATTGTTCGTTTCATTTGATCACAGTGGTTCATGATTACTTGTTGATTGTTTGTTTGTAGTTAAGGTGGGGATGAACATATCAATTACAATTCTGGTGTTTCACATGGTGGTCACCATGTATGGCCGTCCTTTCCTCAATTTCCGGTATCCACCAGAGAATATTTATGTAGGATAATTAAAGGAGTTTTTTTTTATGATCTTATGTTTAATATTTATGTAGGCTAACTGATTTATGGATGATGATTATCTAATCAAATAGTGTTTGGTTGTGCATTTGAATTAGCGATGATATCTTGGTTATATGTGGACTTTTTGTGGATTAGAAAGTTGACAAAGTCAAAGATTAGAAGCCATTGTTTGTGCATTGGCTTTGGATTCAGAATTGATCACAGTTTTGGCCATTATAGATTGATTAGAATCCGAAGTTGATCGTTTTATTAGGATTTAATATTCTACATTTGAATATGAAAGACCATACAAGAATTGGATTTACAGTTACAGGCTTTGTCTTTGCCAGGGTCAAACAATTTAAGATGTTGACTATCCAATGTCAAAACTGATTAAGAGTTGTACAGGGTGTAAGATCAAACATTGTTATAAAGAACATGTGTGTAAAAAGAAAGGGTAAAATTGTCATTTCGCATCTCAACTAACAAAATTGTAGTGTCATTTAACAGCAAGGTCTAAGATTGATGCAAAGGAGACTAGTTGGGGGCAAGTAGGGGTGTTCTTCGGGTTTTTTAATCGGGTTTCGGGTTTTTCGGTTCGGGTTTTTCGGGTTTTCAAAACTAAATATTTAATCCGATAACCAAACCTTTCTAGGTTCGGTTTCTTCGGTGTTCGGGTTAAATGGTTTGGGTTAGAACGGGTTTGGTTAGATCGGGTTTTGGGTTAGAAAATGAACTAGGTTAACAAATAAATACAACCTTCTAAAATTTAAAATATCAATATTAGTTATTAGCGAACACTACAAAAACAATTTTATAAAAACAGCTCTTCTATAGTAATTTAATACAGATTATAAATTGTAAAATGCATCCTGTCTTTTAATTAGAAACAAAGTATTAATTGTAACATGTTTAATTCCATACATTATATATTATATGTTGTGATTTTAAACTTTTAAAACTTGGAGATATGGATGGAATTAGTGATTTAAAATTTTTAGAAGATATAGTTGGTTGCATCATGGAATAGGAAAGGATTATTAGTTCCTTTTAAAAGATATGACTATACGTAGAAAATATGCTAATTGTTTTAAAGTTATTTCGGGTTTTTCGGGTTAAACCGTTTACCCTTTATTCAACCCGTTAACCAATCCATAGAACTATATTCGGGTTCGGTTTTACAATTATTCGGTTACTAGTTCTTCGGGTTTTGTCTACTTCGGGTTCGGGTGACTTCGGTTTGGGTTTCGGTTTCGGTTAAAAAAGACAGCCCTAGGGGCAAGACAATAATTAGGGCATGTTTGGCTAAGCTTTTCCAACTCAACTTATGACTTATTGACTTAATCAAAAAGCTAAAAAGGAGTTTTAGTGTTTGGCAAACCTAAATGTCCTTTTCAAAATGACTTTTCAAGAAGGAGAAAGAATTATCAAAAAGTCATTTTTAAGAAGTTAGGAGCTTCTGACTTTTCAATAGCTTATAACTTTTTCAAATAAAAAATTACCAGATTACCCCTAATTTAACACTCATATTTGTTGCCCTACGTTCACAAATGCTCTGGTACACAAGCAAACAGCCGCCAGTTTCATCAACACAGCGACTCCACCTCCGGCTACCTGTTCCGGCTCCCCATTCTCCACCTCCGGCTTCCAGTTCCGGTTCCGCAGGTATGTATTTGAACTGATTTCTCGTTTGATTTCAATTATAGGATGAAGAATCCCAAACAACATCAATTCGAACTGATGTAGAACAAGTAAATTAGCAGATTTTCTGCTGTAGAACAAGTATGTTAGTTGTATTCTTGTTCAATTATGCTCTCCGGCTCCAGTTCTTGTTTAGTGTGTAGAACAGTTCAAAATTAGCAGATTTGTGTATCTAGTTCTGATAATGAATAGCGGTAGGTGACGAAAATTTATATTCTAGTTCATGGGTTGGTGTATTCTAGTTCAGGTTTGCTATATCCAGTTCTGATTTCAATTGATTTCATTCAGATCTGTCTTCTAGTTCAGGTTTGCTGTATTCTAGTTCAGGTTTGCTGTGTCCAGTTCTGATTTCAATCGATTTCAATTGTATTCTAGTTTCGGTTTGCTATATCCAGTTCATTGCATGCAAAATGTTGTTGAAGAGTATTACAAAATTAAATGTTTTTTTATTAAATTAAACTTTTTATTAGGAAGGGAAGAGAAACAAAAAATCTAAGCCAAAAAAAAACTTATTAACTTATGAAAGAATGTCCCTTTTAGTCATTTTACATCAATAAGCTAAGACAAACACTTTTTATAAAACAACTTATTGACTTATTGACTTTTCCCATCCCATAAGCTAATCCAAAGACTTTTTTTAAAAACTCCTTTTCGAAAAGTCGTAAGTTAATAACCCATTTTCACTTATAAAACAACTTATTGACTTATTGACTTTTCCCATCCCATAAGCTAATCCAAAGACTTTTTTTAAAAACTCCTTTTCGAAAAGTCGTAAGTTAATAACCCATTTTCACAAAAAGTCCTTTTCAACTCAAATAAGCTTAGCCAAACATGCCCTTAGTAGGGGTAAGGGTAAAATTGTAGTTTCGTCTTAAAAAAAAAAAGAAAAAAAATCTAGATGCGAAGACGTAACAAGGATATACTTTAACATGTAGTTGATTGATGCTACCAGTACCACCATCCATTTTGCAAAACATGATGTCCAAAAATAGCAGGGTTGTGATCTGCATAGGCGACATCCATGGATACATGACGAAGCTCCAAAATCCGTGGTCGAATCTTGAAAGGGTAATCCCAGCCTCAGATTTCGAGAATGCACGCATCATCTTCCTGGGGGATTACTGCGACCGCGGCCCCGACACTCGCAAAGTCCTGGATTTCCTAATCGAGCTTCCCTCAAAATACCCGAATCAATCCCACGTCTTCCTCGCCGGAAACCACGACTTTGCCTTCGCCGCCTTCGTGGGTGCAATCCCGCCGCCCCCGGACGGCTCCGAGTTTCAGGATACCTGGGTGGAGTTTAAGGCAAGCGAAGAGAGAGAAGGGTGGTATAAGGGGTCTGGCTACCAGAATATGCATTTGCAGGGGAGGAGGTGGGCTGGCAAGATTACTATCAGATTTAATGCGGTAAAAGGGACCGAGTATGATAAGAACTTGAAATTGAAAGATGAAATTGATAGAATAATCCAATTCGAGAAGGATTAGATCTCCGATTACAAACGTATAAAAACCATATTTTTTTATAAATAAACATCGACACCATCAGCCTAAATCTCTAAGGACTTATAAAAAAAATGTAAAACCTTCCCATGATTTACTCCTCTATTTCTGGTAACTGAATAATTGAGGTTGACCCGAGTTAACCCATGATTAAAAATATGAATCTGCTACATAACTGTATTGGGTTTGACCCAATTAATTCTGCGGGTTGACCAAGATTGTATTAATACATCCCGACCGGTGAAATGACTTGTCCTCAAGTCGAAAGACGGAAAATCGTTGTACCAGGCAATAAGCCATTCTATGGTTGCCGAGATCTGTCCGTCCACTAATCTTCTAGTCGAATGCTTCCAGAAATCACGAGCTTTAACAGTGATGGTAGAGTTGAGACCTATATCGAACCAATAAGCAGTCACTTTGTTATGTGCAAGTGGGCCAACTCCCACTCGGTGAGGGTAATGGTAACCTCTGTTCCCAATTTTACACATATCTGGATCATTCCGTCCACCATGTTTAGCCCATTTATTAGTTTGAGCAGCCCATGAAGTCATGTGAACAAGAGATAATTTGGTATGCATCAACGTAATGGGAATTTGATTTTTTTTCAAATCTCCAATCTGGAATAGGATGCTATCTCTTGCCTTCAATCGAACACCGCCTCTAATTCTATAAACACCATCATTGATCTTCAATTGACCACCCAAGACGTGCTCAAAGCGATCTTCGTCGACACCATCAGGATCTTCCTCTTTGACCTGATTTGGGAGTGGTCCGTGAGGTTCATCCTCGGGTTCCTTGGTTAACTGTGTTTGTCTTGCTAGCCAAGCTTCCCTGATCGCTACAATATCATTCTTCAGGGATAACAAGGAATCGATTTTTTCTGAAATGATGTCCAATTGCGCAGCGATTTAATCGTGATCAATTTCGCTGCCTCCAATCTGGTTGCTCCGGGTCTGGACCATCGGGATTCCCGGCAATGGAACCATTGATAAGAACTTGAAATTGAAAGATGAAATTGATAGAATAATCCAATTCGAGAAGGATTAGATCTCCGATTACAAACGTATAAAAACCATAATTTTTTATAAATAAACATCGACACCATCAGCCTAAATCTCTAAGGACTTATAAAAAAATGTAAAACCGTCCCATGATTTACTCCTCTATTTCTGGTAACTGAATAATTGAGGTTGACCCGAGTTAACCCATGATTAAAAATATGAATCTGCTCCATAACTATATCGGGTTTGACCCAATTAATTATGCGGGTTAACCAGGATTGTATTAGAGTATCAGGGTTCTATTTATTTATGGCCTTCCCCATGGATCCCCTGGTTGCTTTCTTTCATCTTTTTAACTAGCCTTTGCTTTGCTTTCTAAACATGAAATTAGTATCAAAGTGTTGTTGATATTTATGCAGAACTGATGAAAGCCGTTCCTGATGAACACAAGAAGTTTCTTTCTAATTTGGTGTGGATCCATGAAGAGGTAATCAATCCTTTTTGCTTTCAAACAAATCCCAAAGCAAATTGAATTGGGTTGTTGGTTCTAATCTAATCTAATGGTTATTTAGGATAATGTGGGCATAGATACAGAGAAAGGAGTGGAATTTTGTAAATTGATAGCGGTTCATGGAGGTTTGGAGAGAGGGAAAGATGTTGAAGAGCAGATTAAATATTTGAAAGCCAAGGATACAAGGATTCCTAAGGTGGAGCCTCTCAGCGGCAGAAAGAGTGTTTGGGACATCCCCGTGGTATTATAAGTCCTATGTGATGTTTACGCTTATACATACATATATGTTAGTGCCCCCTAAATCTAAATGACCAAGCTTCTATCATAGTCGGGATATAATCAATTCAGTTGTTTGTAAAAAACAGGAACTGAGAAAAACCGGGACGATTGTGGTGAGCGGTCACCATGGCAAGCTTCATGTGGATGGTCTTAGGCTGATTATTGACCAAGGCGGTGGACTCCCACAAAATCCGGTGGCTGCAATTGTTCTGCCTTCAAAGACTATTGTCTGTGACAATGATACACACAATTGCTGAAAACATAAATACTTTCTATCTACTTTTTATATAATCATATGTTTTGTTTTTTTACGCTCACCATTCTTGGGTAGGGTTGATTGTTGCAATTGTTCTACTTTCAAAACTATTACCCCTTCCACTTTTTCATAGTCAATGCACTTCTTATCTTACAAGTTTTTTTATGGCATGAATAAAATCATGTGTGGATCTCTTCACAAGGCTAAAGTCTCCTGTTAAATCTTACCTGAGGCGCGCTCAAGTGAGAGAGGCATCGCTTCCCATGGTGTGAGGTGACGGACGTACACCTATTGTTATTGTCTTGATTTTGGGCATTTGGAGGTTGTACATGTAGATTTTGTAAATGTGCAATTTTGTGCATCAGGAGGTTGTATATGTAGATGATATTTAGGTTGTTTATATATTAAATTTTATATAGAGGTTATTTCTATCTAAATTTTAGGCACTTGATGTTAGAAACTTATCACAAGTATAATAAATATTATATAAGTACCTCACGCTTCGTGTATGTGATGACTGTGCTTTCGTCGTGTGGCTTGGCTTTGTTAACCCTCTCGGCCAGGTGTGACTCACACTTTTTAAAACTAACAGATTCATAGGCCGTAGCTATAAAAGGGGCTGAGATTGAAAGGTTGGTGCCGACCTCAACCTTAGGCTTAAGTTTTACTTTAACCATTTTGCTAATAAAATATTGTGATTAGCTTAACAATTTTCTGGTAAAAAAATTGTGGCAGGGATACATATACCTTTCACCTGCTGCTCAGGGTTGTGGCTTTTTATTCTACCTGTGAAACTGTGGACGAGTTACCATTCACTCCTATTTATGTGTGCCGACAATGAAGATTCAATAAAGTATATATTGCAAGTTTTTTTCTTTTATTTTTATAGCAAATTTAAGATGGTATCTCATGTCTTTAAAAATGACGGAATTTGTACTTGATGTTTCAAAATCTTACACGGTTTGTCCTTTGATCTAGGCATGAGCAAATGGTATAAAATACCGATCCCATCCCGATACCGATACTGATAATCCCGACCCCGACATGTTTCGGTATCGGAAACGGTATCCATATTTTGGTTTTTTCGGTATCTGTAAAATACCGACTTTTACCCTCAAAATACCGATACCGTACCCATCTCGGTATCGGTATCAAGTATTCATGAAATTTCAGGATCGGGATTATCGGTATCGAGACGGGATCGGGACGGGATCGGTATTTGCTCATCCCTACTTTGATCCTAATCCATATATTTTTAACTATTAAGTAAATGGCAAATTGGTCCTTTTAATGATTTTAATAATTAAAACACAATGAATTATACATGGCAATGTTCATGCAAGAACCACCCTTATTGCGAGAATCGCGAGAACCAATGTGAACACAAAATAAAATCTAAAAAAAATCAAAAAAACACTCAAAAATTTTTTTTTTTTTAATATTTTAAAAAAAATCGCTATATTTCGTTAACAAAAAAAAACTTTTTTTTCGAGTAACAGTTATCCATACACATGTGCATATGTATAATTACTTCGACAAATTCGGTAATACGTTATCAGGAATAGACAATTGCACTTTAATTTACAATACAATCTGTAATACACTACTTTTTACATTATCAATATTCAAAATGCACATGTGCATCATTAGGTATAACCATGATATAACGTGTTTGGGTACAAAAAGTTTGTGATTTTGAATGGAGAAGTAGGCCCATATACATGTTTTTGGGTTAGTTATATCTAGTGGTTGATGTTTTGGTAATAGTTGTCAATTTATGATGTAATATGTTGATTGGATGGTATAAATGATGTTTTCATACATGTAATAAAGTGAAAATATCTGTAATGTTATTGTATTATGGATGGTATGAGGTAGTGGTATTGTATTATGGATGGTAGGAGGTAATGGTAGTGTATTATGGATGGTATGATAGATGAAAGGGAAAGTGTATTCAAAGTAGTGTACCAAAACACCTTATTTCATGTTGATACATATAGATGCATATGTGCATTTCTAATATTAGTAATGTAAAAAGTATTGTATTACACATGGCAGTGTAAATGACAGTGCAATTGTCTAATATTTGTAATTAATTACGGAATTTGTCAAAGAAATGACAAAAATGCACATGTGCATGTTTGTGTATTATGGATGGAATGATAGATGAAAGAGAAAGTAGTGTACCAACACACCTTATTTCATGTTGATATATATAGATGCACATGTGCATTTCTTATTTTGTTAACGTAAAAAGTAGTGTATTACACGTGGTAGTGTAAATGAAAGTGCAATTGTCTAATATTTGTAATGAATTACGGAATTTGTCTAAGAAATGATACAAATGCACATGTGCATGGATAACTGTGACTCAAAAAAAAGTTAGAAAAAAAAATTTGGGTGTTTTTTAGATTTTTTTAGGTATTACTGTTTGTGTTCACACTGGTTCTCGCGGTTCTTGCAATAAAAGGTGGTTCCTAATGGATCCTTCTCCTATATATATATATATATATATATATATGTGTGTGTGTGTGTGTGTGTGTGTGGTTAGGATAACGTACAATGGCTCTTATCGTATAAAATGTGCGCGATCATCTTAGCCGTACGATTTGGTGCGAATTCACTTTTGAACACGCGATTTATGCTGAAAAACCAACATGCGAAATTGCTACAAAAAAACCAACATGCGATTTCATCAAAAATACCAACATGCGATTTCCAAGATGCTTTTTTATAACATGTGATTTCACAATATCGTACGAGCGTATGATAAACCGTATTGTACGTTACACTTTATATATATATATATATAGGCAAAGTGTAGGATACAAATCCCCTAATCGTACATTATATACGTGAGTTTATTGGCCGTACACGTGTCTGATTCGTTTTTCACTCATAAGGTTAAATTAGACATTTCATTCAATCATCTAAGGGCAAAATCGTCTGATCATTCAACCTGCGAGAAGTTTGTTACACTAATATCCCGGTAATTATTATTCGAATCAGTTTCAAAATTTTCATAATTCTCAAATTGCAGTTTTCGTTCTTCTGTGTTAGGGTTTGATTCAATTGTTTTTTTTTTCAATGGATCCACAGAGCAGCACCAAACGAAACATAGATGTTGATTTTGAAGAAGCTCGATCGATCGGTGATCATGTTCAATTATCTGCGTATCAGAGAGTTACGATTGAGGATGTTTTAAATCCGGAACCTGCAAATCCAAATCCAAATGCAAATGCAAGTACAGGTGGGGTAAATGAGTGTTCTAATGGTAATTATGTTAATCCAGATCTTTAAATTATCCGTAGACTTATTTTGTTTAATCGTAGCAATGATTTTGCATTGTTATAACTGTTTTGAAGTTTGAATGTTTAGCATAATTGATATGAAAGCAACATGTATAATTTCGCATGTTATGAGTCTGGCAATTCGCATGTGATGTTTATTCTAAATACTGATTTCGCATGTGCAAAACTTATTTATCAAAATCATCATTTTCGCATGTTATGAGTCATACAATTCGCATGTGTTGTTGTTCTTATGATGAAATTATGGAGTTTTTAATATATCGCATGTTACGAGTCCGATAAATCGCATGTGTTTCCTTTTTTTGATTTGATTTATGTAGATGAAAGGGTTTACACTCCGGAGGTTGAACCATCAGCTACACCTGTGGTTGGAATGCAATTTACCTTTATTGAACAAGCATATGTGTTTTACCAAACATATGCTAAGTTAGCTAGTTTTTCTACTCGGAAAGGTGGTGAAGTACATAGTGGTGGTATAATCAAAACTAAGTTTTTGTTTGTTCTAAAGAGGGACATAAGCCATTGTGTATTGACGATGCTTATTCGAAGTAAAAAAGCCATTAAAATCAAGGAACACGGGGACCATTAGAAATGGGTGCAAAGCTCAACTTATGATTTGCACGGTGGATGGTAGATTATATAAAGTAAAGATATTTGTTGATGGCCATAATCATAAGTTTGTATGTCCACACGATATTCATATGCTGCCAGCGTACAGACAATTGTCAGATGTCTAGGAGGAGATGATATGGGAACTAGGCACTTTAAACCTTGGCCCTGTCAAAGCTTTCCATATAATGAGGAAACATTACGGTGGTTTCGAGAATGTTGGTGCCACGGTTGATGATTGCAAAAATTTTAGGAATCGAATTAACATCTATATAGGAGAATATGACGCTAGCATGGTGATTAATAGGTTGACCGACAAAAAACAATATTTAGTTGATTATTCGTTTGAATATTTTGTTGATGATGACAAACGGTTAACTACTTTGTTCTTGGCCGATGAGTTATGCAAGCGTAACTTTATGGAGTTCGGGGATGTGATATCATTCGATGCAACTTTCAAGACAAACAGGTAAGTGTTACATAAAATGGTTTTTATTTTTTTCGCATGTTATATGATTTCCTAAACTTGCAATATCGCATGTTAATATACATTAAAGATTAGGTGTTGAATATATCGCATGTTATACTGTATATTTTCGCATGTGATATTTTGTCTATTTCGCATGTTACAATGTGTTTTTCGCATGTGTTTGTTCAGGTACAAAATGTTGTTTGTTCCGTTCACTGGGATTGACAACCACTGTCGAAATGTAACCATTGGAGCTGGGTTGTTGGCATCGGAGAGCATTGAATCTTATAAATGGCTTCTGAATTCATTCGTAAAGTCATTTGGTCGGCAGCCAAAGGTTGTAGTGACGGACCAAGACCCTGCTATGAAACAAGCTATTGAGGAGGTTTTTAGTACCAGCAGACACAGATTGTGCATGTGGCACATAATGAAAAAAGTGGCAGACAAGGTATAGCATGTTATATTGTCTTTCGTTAGCGTTATTTTTTATAATATAGATTTTGTTATAGGCTGATATAAAAATCATTTATTTGTATAGGTTGGACACGAGTTGTGCAATAATGATAAGTTTAAAAGGAGGATGTGCGATAATGTATGGACTGATTCCATTGATCCTAAAGAATTTGAGAGACAGTGGAAGTTGGTAATGATTGGTACAGTCTTACAGAAAATAAATGGATTGATGATATGTTTGCGATGAGATCCATGTGGATTCCAGCTTTTTACCGGCACGAGCCAATGTCTGGTCTTATGAGAACAACATCGAGATCAGAGAGTGAGAACCATTTTTTTTGCTAGGTGGCTAATTCACAACTCACTCTTGTAGAGTTTATGAATCATTTTGATGGTGCAATGGATGTCCAAAGGTTCAATCATAGAAAGAATGATCACATTTCAAGATATACTGAGCCTAATGATTGGAGCCAAACTACTTTGCAAAAAGATGCTGCTAAGATATACACCAGGTCTATATTCTTTGATCAGCAAATAGAGATATATGGAACTATTACCGAATGTCTGCCGATGGACACCAAAATCGAGGGTCCACAGATAAGGATATCGTTGAAAGACTTTAAAGCTCATGGAGATGGGTTATTAGAGGTATTATAGCATATATATTTAAAACATGCGATTTTGAAAACCTACATGTGAATTTCATACAGAACATGATTTTGCAATATGTGATTTTCATGTACGCATGCGATTTTAAATTAATTCAAATAAATGATTTTTTAGACATGCGAAATTGTTCATTTACACATGCGATTTTAATTTTTAATATATATATATATATATATATATATATATATATATATATATATTGGTTTTCTTAGGTGTGTTTCAAGAATCTTGAAAATGATGTAACTGCACAGTGTAGCTGTTTGCGTTTTGAACAATATGGGCTGCTCTGTAAACACATCTATTTTCTTTTCAAGATGTTTGGTGTTAAAGAAATACCAAAAAAATACGTTATGAAGAGATGGACAAAGGATGTGGTTCCGAATGAATTAAATGCCACGTTCGATGTAAAGGTGAATGATAAGGATGAGCAACAGAAGGCTAAATGGATTGCTCGTGAAATCATCTACACAGGGGAGTATTTGGTTAGCAATTTGATTTCCGACCTTGATCAACTTGTTTTAGTTAGGGATCAAATGAAGCAGATTAAAGAGAAAGTTGATCAGAGTCATATAACAAAGCAGCTTGATCCAAAGTTTGACCGGTTTTCAAAGTTGATTGGTTACCAACAACCAGTAACTAATGCACCTCCTACTGTTCGTGTGCCGGCTGGTATAAGAAACAAAGGACGTGGCTCGCATAAAAGGATTAAATCAAAGAAGGAACAAATGATCAGCCGTAAAGGAAAAAGGTCAAGGACATGTACTGTATGCAACGAAAATGGTCATGATATTCAGACTTGCGAGATACTGAAAGGCAAACAACAGAAGAAGATGAAGGGAGTCCAGATTGAAAAAGATCCCAGACACAAAGCCAACGAGGTCGAAGATGATGAAGAGGAAGATGAGTTTGAAGATTACAGTGGAAGTAGTGATGATGGCACTGAAGAAGAAGATCAGTGGGAGGAGGTTTTCAGATGAGGAAGATTAAATTTTTTTTATTGTACATGCGATTTTACAAGACAAACATGCGGTTTCATACATATGAGTTTATATCTTACAATCTTGCGATTTAGTATGTAAACATGCGATTTCATATGCATCAGTATATAAGTAGGTTACATGCGATTTCACTTTGTTTTCATTTTAGTACATGCGATTTTGAGTTATCTTGTTTTTTTATGACATAGATGTCCAACTCATTCATGCGATTTATATTACAATGAAGCAGAAGTTGTTTTCAAAACTTGTACCAAAAACATAAATATAAAGTAGTTGTTATTGTCTAACATAAATAAAACCATTAAACATAAATCTAGTTACTTGAAGCAAATATTTTGTCACGTTCAGCCGAGCTGAACTCCATCTTCTCTTTCACAGTGTCTAGAGCGTCTTTCAGGAAAGAGAAGGCTAAGTCATTAGCTTGAGACTGTTCCTTCATGTGATCCAAAGTTGCGTCCCTGAAGCTTGATGGTTGTTCATTAAGTAGTCTCTCCCACATCTCTTGATTTTTCTTGATTTCTTCAAGAATCTTCCCCTGCACATCAAGAATCAAATGAGAAGAGGTGACATCGGTGCTTATTTATGTCAACGTGCGAGTTGACAATAGTTCCTTTATTGCAATGTAACTTTTATTGGGCTATACTATAAATTGGGCTATACTATAAATTATACATTTTATTTATTATTTTTATATATAATACATATATAACTTTTATTGGGCTATACTATAAATTATTTTCAAAATTTATTCCAAGTATTAAAATTACTCACTGCAAACCCACTACATGGCCTATAACTAAAACCTAAGTAGCAAATCTATCAGTAGATTTCTAACCCTAAAAATATTAACTTGTAGTGGTTATTCCCGAATTCTCGTTTTGAATGTTAGACTTATGGTACTTTATTTGAAATATTTTATGGTTGCTTTAAAACTTATGTTTCATTTTAATAGTTGTTTACATGTTTTAAAAGAAACTGAATCAAATCGAATTTATTCGAATTCAAATTTTTAATCGAATTGAATACGAATTCGAATCGAATTGGGTCGGTTTTAATCAAATACGAAATGAATTCGAATCCAAGGAAAAATAAAAATTATTCGAATAATTCAATTCGAATAATTCAAAAATTCGATATTCGATGAACACCCCTAAATATCACTTTTATTACGTGGACACGCTTCATTAAGGGTAAAAAAGGTAAAACACCATTTCTCACATAAAACGCCATTGAAAAATAAAAGGCCAAATAAATACAAAACGACAATTTTATCACTGCATACTTTTTTCAGTGTTTTTATTTAAGCTCTTTGGCTACAAAAATGCCACAAAATATGAAACGCCATAATATATAACGCCAAACCTTATATCCGGATAAATGTTAATTACATTTTATGTTATAAAAATAATATCCCGCCTAAACTACGCGCCAAAAAAAATCTATAAATAGAAACGTTTCACCACCTTCCGTTTATCACACCAAAAAAACACACAAAAAACACAGTGGTTGCTAAAAAAAATACAACTCAATGTAAAACGCCAAAAAATACAACGATGGCAAACATCTTTTCTTTGATACTTAGTAATGTTCTGCATGAAGTTTCGCTGAATGATTTATTACGTGAGTGTAGTAAGATTTTGCTGCATGAGAAGGACAAAATTGAAAAAATAGGGACTGATGACACCCATACGTCATTCTGTCATCTTTGTTCTTGAAGAAGGTTTGGATGATAAGAAGAGACCTATACATGTGTAAATGCTACTTTGGCCTCGATGATTATAATGAAGACGACGGGCAGATAGCATCCACCCACAAAGGGTTGATCTATATCTCCAACATCCACAAAGACACTTCAATACATGAACAAAGAAAATAAACAACGCCAAACCTAAAACGCCATTTATTCGTCACAGTTCTTGTAGTTTCAAAAGAAAAAAAGAGACTGATGACACTGAAGATTTAAATCATAAATTGCTTCTACTTTGTTTTTTTTTATTTTCTTTATCTGTTGTTTATTTTGTAATTTCAGCTAATAAACAACAAAAGTAAATTAATACTATAATGAAAATATAATAAAACGCCAAAAAAAAGAAAATGCTTGTAAAACACCATCATGCCATAAAAACGCCCCCAAAAAACTACCAAACTATAATAAAATTACTTTGAACAACTACTATTATAAAAAAAAGCTTGAAACAATGTGCAAAGAATATAAAACAAAAAAAGTCCAATCGTTATCTAACCGCCATTGGAAAACAAAACACCATAATTACAGCCGTCAAGATTTGACGTGTTACACCATCAAAACAGTTGAGTATGAAAATAAAACACGGTAAACTGCAAAAAACAGTAAGATGAAACGACAGAAAACATAATTACTACCATTTATTATATTAAAAGCAAAATGCTTGGGGAATTAAATTTATTTATCTTTTTCAAAACGCCATAATTACCTGTCATGCGCGGGAAAAAAAATCAATATAAAAGAAGACCATGAGAACACAAGCTCAAACACGCCAAAAAAATTTGACTAAAACGACATATATTGTCCAAAACGCCAAAAACTTTAAAAATGGCTAAGGTTATTGCATGGAGGTTTGAAAGGAAAGAGAAACGATTCATCATAAAGTTCTCTGATAGGAGAAGGATAAAGGTAAGGATGTTAGTGCATGCATCTGTCGACTTCGTCTTGTATCGAGTCTTAGTCTTAGAATGTTAGATTAGGGCACGTTTTACGAGAAAATAGGAGAATGTATGTGTCTTAGGAATTGATTTCGCTCATAGGGTCTTTAGCAGGAGATTTCGCTTTTATGGTCATGATGGGGTTTCGCTTTTATGGACATCATGTCCATATGAGCGAAACCTAGTCCCTATAAATACCTCAAGAACGAAATCATTTGAACGTGTTCTTGTTATCCATACCGAGGTGCTGCCGGTGTGAGATTTGGCTATAAACGTTGTTATATCAATCAACAAGGTGATTTAAGTAAAGATCTAGCTGTTTCTACATTGGTTACTTGTTTTCCGCACCTATAACTGATCAAGACTCTTCTAATAGACTCGTTCGGGTCAGTATACGATCCTACAAGTGGTATCAGAGCTTCAGGAGGAGGAGTTCTACAGAGATTTGCTGGATTTCATCATAAATTCTTACTTCTACATCTTCTTTCATCATTTCAGAAAGATTTATCGGTCAAAATTGGCTCAAAATTTCACAGATTAAAGGAAATTGATCATTGACAAATCCCTGAAAGTTTAAGCTTAAAATTCACACTAAAAATGGTCCAAAATAACCCTCGAGTTGGTTTCGCTCATACGAACAACCAGTGATTTCGCTTTTACATACATCAGGTTTCGCTTATGTGTCACTCCTAAGTGACTAGTTTCGCTCCAAAGGACCTCCTAAGTAGCTAGTTTCGCTCCAAAGGACCTCCCAAGTGACTAGTTTCGCTCATTTGAACATCAGTAGTTTCGCTCATTTGAACATCAGTAGTTTCACTCTTGTGAACATCAGGGTTCCACTCTTGTGAACATCTGGGTTTTCGCTCTTGGTGCACAAACATCTGATTTCGCTTATTTGTCACTGATCTTGAAAAACGTGATAAGTCATCATGGATACTGAGTTTTACAATGCATTTGCTACAACCCCGACTAGTCCATCCGACATTACTAAGGCCATGACAATGGAAAATGAAACCGGAACAATGCAAAAACCCCCGAAACTTATGGGAATTGAAGATTATCACGGATGGAAGAAACGGTTTGAAAATTGGGTTCAGGCGAATCATCTAAAAGCTTGGGAGAGCATCAAAACTGAATATGAGAGGCCAAAGAATTCAGTGGGAGTCGATAAAATCATTTCAGAATTCACAGAGCAAGAAAGAGATAGCTATAAAGGAGAGGAAATGATGATCAATCTGTTACAACAAGCAGTAAAGGAGGATATATTTGTGTTGCTTCAACATGATGACAATGCTTACTCTATCTGGGAAGCTCTTAAAAAGAAATTCGAAGGAAGTACTGAAATGCTACAGAGTAAAGCAGCTTTGTTGAAAAAGGAGTTTGAACTGTTTACGTGCATGCCTGGTGAAACAACAAAGACTCTTATTGAAAGATATTGTCATCTTGTTCGCACCATGTCACAGTTAAAGATTACAAAAACTCCAACAGAATGGGTTGAAAAGCTTGCTGACGCATTACCGCAAAAGGAATGGGGTACATATCTGATGATATTGAAGAATTCCGGACAGTTTAGCAGGTTATCGATTGCACAGTTTTTAGAGAAGTTGGAGGCACAGGATCTGGAGCAGCAGAAAATTGCTAGAATGAACAGTTCTACTCATCAACAAGATATTAAATTGTACTATAAAGGAAATGTTCAAACTGCTGAAGCAAGTCCAAAGATACAAACTGCATTTAGTGCTGGAAATCAATCTACACCAAGCAGTCAAGGATCAGTCAACACTAGTGGGTTCTCAACGGTGAATCCTCCAAGTGTTCAAAGTTCATCTGCTGGAAATGGTCATCTAATTCAGTGTAATGTGGCTTTACATCTTCAAAATGGACAAAATTATTCTGAAGAGATTGTAAAGAATCATATGGGATTATTGGTCACTGCATTAGAGTCTTATGAAGGGTTGATTGCCGGAAGAATTGGTAATCCGATGCTCACAAAGGAAGATTATGACCAAATCGATGCAGAGGAGCTGGAACTGATGGATATTAAATGGGCCTTAGCTAGTGTTTTGAGGAGAGCAGAAAACTTTAGATTGGTTACAGGAAGAAATGATTTCTTGGATGCAAACCTTTCTAATCTAGGATTTGATAAATCTAAAGTTGTCTGTTTTCGTTGCAGGGAGAAAGGTCATTTTAAAAGAGAGTGCAAGAATCAGGAGCCAAGAGGAGCAAAGGATTCTTTTGGAAAAGATGATTATTATAAGAAATCCATATATCAACAAATTACTCATCTACCACATCAACAAAAAGATCCACAAACAGCTGATGGAAAAATGATCGAAGATGCAAACAGGAAAGCTTACTATGGCATTATTGATCAAGATGACGAGAAAGTGGCTGAAGGTTTTAGCTGGGATAAGTATATTCCAGCTGATCCCAATGTTAAAGCTTTTATTGCTCAGATTGTGCAAAAGCCAGAGTTACTGAAGGAGTGGATGGATGTGATGTCAGATAATGAGGAGAGTCAAGATGGAAAATGTGTGTTCTCTGAAAACAGTTCAACAGATAACAGTGATGATGAAGAAGTTGAACAGATAAACATTGGAAAATCTCATTTATCTTCTGACAGTTTTGAATTTTATTTTGCAGATAAATTGAAGAAACTCAAAGAGATAAAAGCTGCAAAAGAATTGAAAGAAGTCAAAGTGATTGAGAAAATTGTGGAAGTTGAAAAGATAGTTGAAGTCGAGAAGATCGTTGAAGTCACAAAACCTTGTCTTACATGTTTAGAGTCTTGTAAACAATGTATAGAAAAAGATGAGAGGTTTAGTGAGTTAGAAAAGTTGAAAGAACAGTTGTTGTTTGATGTAAAGAATTTGAAAAAATCGTATGATGTATTGAACAGACATGTGAATAGTCTGGAAAAGACTACCTCTGAAAGAGAGAAAGCTTTGAAGATGATGAATGCTACCATGATGACAAAGCAGAAAGAGATCAACTTGTACATAGAAGAATGTGCAAAGTGGAAGAAAGAGTTGGATAGTGAAGCAATTGAGAATGAAAGAATCAGAAGATTGCTGCAAAGTTACAAAGGTTGTGACTACATAATTGATAGAATTTATCCAACAGTTGAAGGATTTGAAGTGTTTAAAGGTGAAGAAACAAAGCCAAAGAAGAATAAGGATACTGGTAAGAAACAGGGTGTATGTTATAATAAGTGTCCGCCTCCGATTTGGGAAGGGTACTCACCTAGAAAACCTAACGAGGAAGAACTAAAACAGGCGGTCAATATTAAGTTAGAATCCGAGATAACCGATGTTTTACCAGACAATATTGATGTCACGTTCACAGCATCCGACACAGATCATGAGTCCGAATTGATAAAAAGAGTGGTTGATCAGGTGTTGGATAAGGATGAGGAGTCAGAGTCAAAGTCCGAGTCCGAAAGTTCGTGTCAGTCAGTCGGGAGTTCAAATTCGTCCGAAAAGAGTTCAAAATCATCGGGAAAACGGGTTTACAGTAAAGAATTTTTGTTGTCAAAATCTAATTTGAATGATGAAACATTTGAAGTTGTGTATACTTTGAATGATTCTGACAAATTATATTTTGATAAAGAGTTTCCAATAAGAGGTGTCAAAACTGATTTGATAAAAAAGGTTTTCAAACTAACAGAAATTAATATTTCTGAAATAAAAGATGAAAATCTTAATGTAAAACCTAAACCTTACACCTCAAGAATACAACAACGTTTGAACAAGTAAAAGGGTTACAATTCTGGTTCTGGTTTTCAAAAGAAACCAAACCACAATCGTAGCTACAAAAAGAAAGGACTTGGTTTTATTCCACCAGAAAACTATAAAAATGAAAAATTTTCTATAATAAATACAAAATTTGTTTCTGGTACAAGCTCGGAAGAGGAAGCAAAAAGCCCATTCTGGAAACAATCTAACCAAGAATTTCTTGCCGAAAAGAGAAAGAATGGAGCTTATGTGAAGAAAGAGACAAGAACCTGTTTCCGATGCAATGAAGCTGGTCACATTGCATGGAAATGCCCAAAAGCGACCAATACAAAACAGGGAGTTTCTGGAAAACTGAAAGAAGTTATTGTTGATAAAACCGAACCACCAACTGAGAAATTTAAAATGTTTGAAAATTCAACATATGAAGTTGGTGAATGTTCAAAAAGATTTTACAGGAGAAGTGTCAAGCTTGACAACCAGAAGTGGGTTGTTAAGTCAAGTGTAAAATCTGGTGATGAATCTGATTCCACAAAATCAGAGGAGCCACAGTTTGATGAGAGTGATGAAAACTTAGTTCCTTCAATGGATGATGTTCATTTTCCACCATTGAGAGCTGAGAATTTTAAATCAAAGGTTGGAAAAGTTGATATTGTGAATCAATTCTATTCTGAGCAGAAAGAATTTGATATCGAGAAAGCTTTTAATGGAAATGTTAAAAACATTTTTGGGGAAATGGTTGAGAGAAAAGTAAAAGGGGTAAAAGATTTTTATGCTACAAAGAAAGCAACTTACAGCCCAACCCCTAGTGAAATTGAGAAGGTTACACCCAAAGCTGGTCAAGCTTGGGTGTCTGTGTTCTTTACTTGAAAAATCTGACTTGCCGGAGATCCCAAGTTTGTAATCGTGGATCAGGAATCGGCATCATTCTTGTTAAACTTGTTTTTATGAAAGATTTTAAAAGTGTTAAATTTTACAGGTTGTGAATTGCCGGAGCTTCCAGGTTGGTAAGTGTGAAGCAGGAATCGGCATCTTGATTGATAAAATGGTTTGTGTAAATGGTTTTATTGCTACAAGTGGTTGATGGAAAATTTCACTTTCAAATGGTAAATCAGGGACATTAAGTTGTATCTGATTTTCTAAACAAAAATGATTGTGGGCAATATGATGAACCAAACCCCTAATTTTACAAGTGGTAAAATCAACAAAACTTATTTTCCGGAAAAATCATTTTGGTTAAAACAAACTTAAGTGTTTTGAAATCATTATGAGAAAATAGTTTGTTGTAAGGGGGAGTTCTGATTGTTTATGCCAAGTGGATGGCGAATTGAGGTGATTTGATATCGGCTGTCATGTTTCTGTATAGTTTGTTTTCAAATTTCCTAAAATGTGTTTGCATTTTAGGGGGAGTAAGAAAATTTCAGAAAATACAAAAACATTTGAAAATTTTGAAAAAGACAAAAACATGATAAAATTCAAAAATGAGTTTTGGTGTCAAAGATGAGGAAATGATAGTACATCAGTAGACAGTTACAGTATGCTAAAGAAATGTAATGTTTAAATAGCGTTAAACGGTCTCACTGATGATATGCCGATAGGTTTTTACACATTTAGTAAGCTTTTTCAAGATATAAACATAAATTCAAACTTGCTTATTTCGTGGGGAACACTACTTGGATATATAGGTAACCCCTGAAATCTTGTTTGAAAGGTCCCTCTTTCTGAGATACTAGGTCTTTATGCTCAGTGATATCTGGGGTATTATCCCGGGACTTCTACTGAATGGAAATTCTGACCTAGTCCCCAGAGAATACTTTACTGCTTGCTTGAAATATAGCGCCGCCCTCAGCAAATTGATGAAACAATAAAATTGATAGTCATTGCTGTTGTAATTCAAAAGATCCTCTAAAGGGGACACACCAATAGTCGAAGCCGTCATCCCTCTGCGTATACGAAAGTATCGACCTGAGCTCTCACGGCCCTCGCAATTTAACCCCTTACAGATATCATCTGTGGTATACTCACCTGTAAGACTGAATATTGGGATCTGGATACGGGAGTATATTCAAGAGGTGGGACACATGAATCAGTTTAAGTCCTTAAAACATCTAATTCATATCCTGAATCAGTTGAAATTTGTGTGAGAATTTAAGTGGATCAGTATATCGGCAATCTAAGTGAATTGTTTAATTCTTAATGTGTAACTAAGCTCAACGGTACTTGTGACTTGTCAAAATCTGATATGATCCTCTTACACAAACTCACAAAAATATTGTCTGTAAATATTTCTTTACTGCATTTCTTAATATCTCAAAATCTAAAAAGATTTTCAGTGTGTTTTAGCATAAAATTTTAGAAAATTCAAAAAGATTTTTGACAACTGATATTGAAAAGCTGATTTTCAAAATTCTGAGTGCTAAACATGATGAGTATAATTTGAGGGGGGTTTGTTTTTAAACTGATTATTTTTTAATCAAATCTTCAAGTGGTTCATCAGATTGAAAAATCATTTTGTTTGAGTTTTGAAGGTGAGTCTGAGTTAGTGCAAGTTTATATTTTGAAATATGTATGTGAGAGAAATTTACTTTGATGTAGAGACTTTGCAGGATAAGATGAACCACGTTATTCGTTCCTGAGATCTGAGCTAGATGAGAGCCAGTTTCCAATACCTGAGGACTCTGATTGGAGGTAGCCAGGAAATGATCTTGAGACATGAAGAGTCAGGCTGATTGATATTGAGAAGCTGTTAGATGGAAAGCCAGACAACGATCCTAAAGCTGATGATGCTGATAAACTGAAGAAATGCCAGCATATCGCAAGGGGGAGTCTGAAGACATGCGTGAAAAGATTGAGAGAGTGAAGCCCAGAGACAGATCAAGACTGAAGATGCGAAGACTCAACACTTAAGACTCGTCAACATCTGAGGGGGAGTCTGTTAGTGCATGCATCTGTCGACTTCGTCTTGTATCGAGTCTTAGTCTTAGAATGTTATATTAGGGCACATTTTACGAGAAAATAGGAGAATGTATGTGTCTTAGGAATTGATTTCGCTCATAGGGTCTTTAGCAGGAGATTTCGCTTTTATGGTCATGATGGGGTTTCGCTTTTATGGACATCATGTCCATATGAGCGAAACCTAGTCCCTATAAATACCTCAAGAACGAAATCATTTGAACGTGTTCTTGTTATCCATACCGAGGTGCTGCTGGTGTGAGATTTGGTTGTAAACGCTGTTATATCAATCAACAAGGTGATTTAAGTAAAGATCTAGCTGTTTCTACGTTGGTTACTTGTTTTCCGCACCTGTAACTGATCAAGACTCCTCTGATAGACTCGTTCGGGTCAGTATACGATCCTACAAAGGACAATCAAAGCCATACTTGGAATGAATGAAAAGGTTCAGAAGGATATCCTGGCCCTTGGGGTTCCAATGGACAACGATTGTGAAAGAACCAGAACTGTAATAAAAAGACTGAAGAGAAAATTTCCGGCAGAAGATGATGAAGATGATGATGATATTGACGATACTCCTATACCAAAACTTAGCAGTTGGATGATGCATGTGGAAGAAGGAACGCTTGAAGTGACTTAAAAAAATGGGGTGCAATATTCAAGGCCAATGGAAGAAATGTTGAAGACAGGGTTGCTATCTATTATTGAACAACTTTGTGATTTAGCACCTTCAAACGATCCAAGATCCAAGCATGCAGTGATATTCAAGAAAAGGCTTCAGCAAAGAAGAGACGAGCTAATGGCGTTATACGCAAATATGAATTTTGATGATGAAGAATCTGAAGAAAGTGATGAACAAAGCGATGGGTACATCTCTGATGTAATCCCACCTACGAAATACTATTAGTTTATTTTGATTTCGTATTACTGTATTTTTTTAAAATATTAATCTATGGTAATCAATTATTAACAAAAAGATACAAAACGCCAAAAAATGACATGGAAAAAGCCATAACGCCAAAAAAAATTAACTATGTGACACAAAAAGAATTAATTCAACGAGAAGAAATCTGAGAAAAACAGTAAAACGTCAAATAATTAATAATTCTAGATAACGCCAAAATGATCTTGCACGCAAAAAATAAAGCAGCATGTCAAACGTGAAAATCGAGAAAGGAGAAGAATACTAAAAAGACAAAAAAAACCCCTCGGGCCCTGATCATGCCCTGCGCCAAGTGTTGGGCCAGGATGCGTTCTCACCGTTCTCACACTTTTTACCGTTTTCTCCTGAACCCGTTTCTCTCTCTCTATATATATATATATATATATGGTTAGGATTTAGTGAAAAGTGTGAGAACAGTGAGAACGCTTATGGATCATCAGATCAAAACAATATATGGACAAGATTAGCGCGGTGGCGTTTTCGTAAATAACATCAATTTTATTGCTTGGAACGTGCTTCATTAAGGGTAAAAAGGGTAAACATCGTTTCTCCATAAAACGCCATTAAATATAAAATGCCAACTAAATACAAAACGTCAACTAATAAAAATTATTTTTCCTGCGTGGTTTTTTCTGTGTTTTTGTTGGTGTATTTTATGATCTTAGCCTACAAAAACGCCATTAAATATAGAACGTCAAATTTGAAAGATGCGACGTGTTACAGAAAGAGACTGGTGACAGTGAAGATTTGGAAGAGAAATTCGATTAGGATTTTTAATTTATTTTTTTCACTTCTATTTTTTTCTTTCTGTGGTTTGTTTTCTAATTTTCCAATAAAAAATACATTATTTCACTAAAAATTGCTTGTAAAACACCAAGATGCCACAAACGCCAAACTCTACAATTATAATAAAATTTCTGGCATCTTGGGGTTTTACAAGCATTTGCAAGAGAAATTGTGCCATCTTTGTCTAAACGAAACTAAAAATACAAAACACCAAAATCTAAAAAAGATGGGACGTGTTACAGCCATAAAACAGATGAAACTGAACAAACAGTAACTACAAACAGTAAACTGAAACGACGGAAAATTTATTACTAACATTTATTATATTAAAACTCATTACATTGGTACTTGAATTTATTTTTCTTTTCAAAAACGCCATAATTGTCTGACGTTATAGGACTGCATCCTATATGGCGGCAAAAAAAAGTCATAATATAAGTAGAACAGGTAAACAAAACTTAACACTCCACATATTCTCTAACACGCCACACCTTGACTAAAACGCCAGAAAACCTTTAAAAAATGGCTCAAGTTATTGCATGGAGGTTTGATAGGTCGGAGAAATGTTTCGTCCTAAAGTTCTCTGACAGGAGAAGGGTGAAAATCAAGACAATCAAGGCCATACTTAGCATGGATGAAGCCGTTCAGAGGGATATTCTGGCCCTTGGGGTTCCAATGGCCAACGATTGTGAAAGAACTCGAAAGGTAATAGAAGATTGAAGAGAACATTTCCAGCAAATGATGATGATGATGATGGTGATGATATTGACGATACTGGTCTACCAACAGTTAGCAGTTAGGGTTTGGATGAAAAAACAAGAACGGGTAAAGTGATTTATCAACACGGGGTGGAATATTCATTGCCGGTGGAAGAAATGCTGAAGACAAAGAGACTACATCTTATTGAACAACTTTGTGATTTAGCACCTTCGAATGATGCAAGATCCAGGGTTGTTATGATATTTAAGTATAGGCTGCAGCAAAGACGAGATGACATAATGGCATTATACGCCAATGCACAACATGATGATGAATCTGAAGAAAGTGATGGGTACATCTCTGATGTAATCACATACACAGAAGACTATTAGTTTGTTTTGATCTCGTCTTATTGTAATCTTTTGAATTATTAATGAATTATTAAGAACGCCATGAACGCCAAAAAATCACCTTTATAAGATATACGGGATTAATTCAACTGGTAAAATCTACAAAATGCCAAAAAAATGTACAGTTTGAATTATTAAATGTATATAATGATTTTGGTAAAACCATGGACGCCAAGATATAAGAATTATTAATTAATTTTATTGAATTTGGGATTGCCATAAATGCCAAACTGTTATTTATGTGACACAAAAACGATGAATTGAACGAGACAGATCTTAAAAAGACCAATAAAATGCCAGATAGTTATTGAATCTAACTAAATGCCAGACAAATCTTATACGCCAAAAATAAAGCTGTATTGTGAGACATGAAAAATGGAAAAAGGGAAGAAAAAAAGACAAAAAAGCTCATCCGCCCAAATAATATTGCGCGTCACGTGTTTGACCAGGATCCTTTCTCACACTTTAGAGCGTTCTCTCCTTATCCCATTTCTCTCTCTCTCTCTCTCTCTATATATATATATATATATAGAGAGAGAGAGAGAGAGAAACGGGATCAGGAGAAAACGCTCAAAAGTGTGAGAACGGTGAGAACGTTTCCTGGCCCAACACGTGTCACGCCGCTTAGAAAAGGGCGGAGGGGCTTTTTTGTCCTTTCATCTTCCGCTTTTCCCCATATTGTTTTAATTTTTGGTTTTTAAGATTTTTGGTGTTAACCAAATTCAATAATTAATGGCGTTTAATGGTTTCATTGTATTAACATTATGGCGTTTATTCAAATCATATGCCATTGTAACCCAGGGGGTCAGGAAATCTATTTGAATGGCGTTTTCCAAGGCGTTTTAAACAAGATGGCCTATTATTCTATTATTTTTTATAAACATTTTGGCGTTTGCGTTATCTTGGGGTTTTACTATTGTTAGATTATATTTCAACCACAGGAAAAAAAATACAAGCGAAGAAAATAAATTAAAAATCCTAATCGGATCTCTCTTCACAATCTTCACTGTCATCAGTCTCTCTCTTTTTTAATAGTACCAGAACTGTCACCAAATATATGGCGTTTTATGTAAAACTTAACAAACCCATTGGTTTGATTATTTTTCCTGCTCGTCTGTTGAACTGGCTTTTTTTGTGAATGTTTGGGGACATAGATCTATGACGTGTGAGTGGGTTTTTCGCTTTATCTTGATCTTGATCTTCATCTTTATAATCAACCCACTCTTCAGTGTCATTGATCTCTTCTCCTCATCCAAACTTTCTTCAAGAACAAAAAATACAAAATGCCATATGACTGGCATCAGTATCTTTTTCTTGAATTTTTGTCCATCTCATGCAGCAAAATCTTTCTGAGTTACTCCCTTCTGATAACAATTCATTCAGTGAAACTTCACGAAGAACAATTATGAATATCCAAGAAAGCATATTAGCCATCTTTGATTTTTTTTATTTTTTGGCGTTTTTCAGTGAGTGGTATTTAGTAGTATTGGCGTTTGTTTTTTTTTTTGTTTGATCAAATGGAAGTTGCTGAGATGTATCATTTTATAGGATGTCTTTTTGGCGCCTAAGTTAGACGGTGCATTATTATAATAAAGTATTCGTCTTTTCAATTACTGTTTGTAATTATTGTTTTTGATAAGCTTTGTCTCTGAAGTCTGTAACACGTCCCATCTTTCAAGTTTGGCGTTTTAGATTCTAATATAATAAATTTTCCCTATCTATTTGTATTTACTGTTTCTAGTTACATTTTCAAGTTTGCTTTTTATTTTTTTATTTTTATTGGGTTTTTTTATAATACTTTTTTAAAGTAATTTTATTATAGTTTGGGAGTTTTTGGGGGCGTTTAACGGGATGATATCGTTTAAACAAGCATTTTGGCTGTTTTGGCGTTTTTATTATATATGACATTTTTATTATATAACAATCAACTGAAAAGGAAAATAAAAAAAAGAATACATAAACAATTGATCTTCCAAATCTTCACTGTCACCGGTCTCTTTCTTCTTTTTTGAATCATGTTAACTGGCTGGTTCGATTTTTGTATGATTCATTTTGTTTTTTTGTTTTTCAAGTAGTTTTTGGTGTGGCTGTTTGGAAGCACACAATCTGACATCAGCATCTTTTTCTTGAAGATTTGTCCATCTCATGCAGCAAAATGTTATTGAGTTTAGACCCTTCAGCCAACAATCTTAAATTTCACAATGAACGATGTTTAATTTTTTAACTTTTTTGGCGTTTTACCGATAAAAAGAACGCCACGAAATAAGAGCACCTTAAACCTCAAAATTTGATCATGCTAAAATCAATAATGTTTTGCTGTATGAGATGGACAACAATGTTAATCCTCGGTTAAGAAAGATAACTGACAATGTTGTCCGCCCCATACAGCTAAGTAATGTTTTTGTATGTTTTGGCGTTATAAATTATATGGAAGTTGAGGATTAGTCAATAAGATTTTACTCAATGAAATGGACAACATCCTCACTTAAGGATTTTGTCCATTTCATTGAGCAAAATGTTACAGACAACCAAACTGAATTAAACGTTTTGGGTTAGAAGATATTTGATGTTTGGGTTTTTTGGCGTTTCTAAGGTGAATGGATATATCAAATATGGCGTTTGGGTTTTTGTGTGTGTTTTTAATTGAAGGTCTAAGATGTTGTATATATAGGATTTTTTTGGCGGTTTATTTAGGCGGGATTTTACTATAGTTAAGTTTGGCGTTTTATATATAATGGCGTTTTTACTTAGAATGGTCTGTGATTTTTGTTTTTGGCGTTTTATTTTATGAGATAGCGTTTTGTGTGGAGAAGTCAAAAGACCCTTTTACCCTTAATGAAGAGCGTCCACGTAATAAAATTGATGTTATTTACGAAAACGCCACCGCGCCAATCTAGTCCATAGATTGTTTTGATCGGACGATCGATAAGCGTTCTCACCGTTCTCACACTTTCTACCGTTTTCTCTAAATCCCGACCCTATATATATATATATATAGGATAGGGATCATGAGTGAACAACCCTTTGACTTGTGAACTTAGTGAACTAATCCTAGCCATTCATTCATTTTTTAATTGAAAAGGATAGGATTGTAATTTTACATTTAAATTAGTATTAATTCATTAATTAATGCAAATCAGTTTCGGTTCCTATTTTTTTGCGAATTTGATATACCTTTTAAATTATAACAAGATTCTAATCGTAATAAATACATAAATTGATCAACAATTTTCCTTTTCCTTGATCGTAGCACAATTTCTTATTCATTCTTTATTTTTTACTTGAGGACAATGAAAGCGAAATATAGAACATCTTTGGAAACATATTTTATTTTACCTATAATGTTTTTTTTTAAACTCCTACCTGGATATCCTTTTACTTTTACGTACTATGTATACGTAGCTGAATATGTTTTTATGTACTAACCAAGTACTCATTTATTTCATAATTAATGCATGGTAACTACAATGTTTAGAAATAATTAACTGACGTATAAGCTTCAATATGCATGTATTTCATAATTACTACATGGTAACTACAACAATGTTTAGAAATAACAAAGTGACGCATCAGCTTCAATACATCGATGTATATTTTATTAATACACCTACCTTTAGGTTGTGTACACATATTTCCCAAAAGTATTAGACAATGAATTTGCTATTTGTACACCAATGTATTTGTTTCAATAGTTCTTATAACATGTGAAAACACATACATTAAATTCCATATACGATCGACAAACAAAGGTATCATTTCACGCTTAAACATCATACACAAAAGATCAACAATGTACAAAACACCAAAAAAAAAAAACTAAAACCAAAAAACATTTTGAATTCCTCAAAACAAACGAAGTGCCAACATTACCCAACGTCTACCGACTTTTAAACAAAGCAAGCATTAAACAAAAGTCTTATTCGCTTTATTATATGCATCCGCTTCAGCGATTATTTGATCACGGTGCTTGTTAGCATTTGAACATACTAACTTCACAGCATACTTTTCCGTAGTCGTATCAAACACACCTTCTTTTCCGTAAGCGTCAGCGGAAAGTCACTATCCCATTTCTCCTTAGTTACTCCAAACCAAGTTTCCATATGTCGCATTGCGAACACCCCACAATCAACCGAATTGCCCACCGTCGCCCATTCAATTTCCAACCTACGTGACATTACCGATGCAAATTCCCGACCATTTAGATGATCAACTGAATTCTTTTGAAAATGCATTAGCCCTATTCCAGCTTCGGTTTCAAACACCATTTGCTTGCACATTGTCCATAAAGTTGTGCATTCGTACATTTCAAATATTCCTCGTGTGTACATTAGTATGTAAACATGTGTACAAGGAACTATACACATGTGTACAAGAAACTGTACTCATGTATACACGAAACTGTACACCTGTGTACAATGAACTTTACACCTGTTTTACAAAGAACTGTACATATGTGTACAAGAGTTTGTGCAATTTTATAAACAGTCTGTACACTTGTGTACAATGAACTTAACACCTATTTTACAAGAAACTGTACACCTATTCACAACAAACCACCACATCTAACTTAAAATCCAGCATTTTCTACACACTATACTAAAAAATTGAAGCTTTTTTAAAACATACTAAAAATTTCGAACCCTAGATTTTACATGACAAAAAGGTGGAATACATCAAACCCTACACACAATCGACGAACAAACAGAGGAAGAAGAAATAGACATATGCATTATTATGAACCTTGATTAGTCACGAGAAGTAGGAACACACGGTTGAAGGATTTGTTCGTCGGAGTCAGAATGTCTTCTGGCACTTTATAGAGAGAGAGAGAATGGAGATTTTTTTAATATATAACAATGATCTTTCTATACTGATATGTGAGAGTATTTAGGGAATCAAAATTGTTTTTCAATCTATTCAACGATCAGAATTCCTAAATTTAGGAGATAGAAGAAATAGAATGACTAATATACCCTTTTAGTTTTTATTTAAATGGAAGTTACAAACAATATAATTACAATCTTGCCATTGATATAAAACTATAGATCACCTAAATCTATGGTCATGATTTGTTCACTTTGTTCACACAAAGACTATTGTTCACTCTTGAACCCCACCCTATATATATATATATATACTATATAATAAAATAAACCTGATTTGGGACACATGTCATCATATTAGGCCGTTTCTTATAGATAATTATTATTTTAGTTTAATCTCTTCTAATTAATTAAAGATTAAACTAATAATCTAATAATAGCTATATTTATTAGATATAGATTAGGAGGGTTATTAAACGAATGTTATTTAGATAATCTATATCTATATTAAACTAATATATTTTTTTAATAATTAAAGAACATACGTTTAATATTGATATTATTAGATTATTTAATCTCTTCTAAACTAAAGAACATACATTTATTATTTATTAAATACCCGGATAGTTCCTGTGGTTTGTCCTTTTTAAGGAAATGGTATTTTTGTCATTTCACACTCTCTTAACTGAGAAAACTAACTGATGTTAGGCACATGGACTATCCGGAAACGAAAATTGAAAAGTTGGGGACTATAGCTGTAATTTTAGAAAGTTAGGGACTAAAGGTGAAAAAAGGGCAAACCACAGGGATTATTCGGGCATTTAACTCTAATTATTATTTAGTTTAATATCTTATATTATAGATAACCCTCCTACTAAGAGGGTGTTTGGGATTACGTTTTGAAGTGCTTATTTGATTATTGTGTTTCTAAAACATAAATAATCTAAAAAAATGTTTGAATGAAAAAGTGATTATCTGCCTCCTACATGCTTTTTCAAAACGCAGTTTTGAAAACGCAAAATTTATTTTAAAAATGCATAATCTATTTTGAAAACGCAACACCAAACACCATCTAAATATTATTAGTTTAATATCTTATGGATAATTATTAGAGTTAATTGTGACAACCCGTATTAAACCAGGTATCCGTACGACTTAATTAATGATTAATTACTGTTTAATTACTGTGCTTGTTTGAACTAGCTGATGAACTGCTACTTGATATCTGATACATGTACTTACTTGCATCATACTTTACTTACCGTCACTACATTATTTACATACGGCACCCTAGTGACAAACATGATGCACAAAAAGCACAGTAGCACAATACACGGATAACCTATTGAACATGCTGATAAAGCCAGCATCAGGCAAACACTGCCTCCAAGGCCTATAAGAGCCTGAGATATTTGGCTACACTAGTAGTGAGTGTAGGGATACAAGGGTTGTGGAACTGCGTCTCTAGGGATAAGTCACTATGACTGGATGTGCCTAAAACGTACTTAAAATACAAAACTCAGCACTTTACATAATAATTCAGCTTTTAGTAAGCTAATAAAGTGCCAAAATATGAGAAAAATAACACTAGACACTTTCCAAAGTGTCAGGAATAAACTGTGTCATTACAGATAACAATAACGACACTTTAAAGTTTTTGTAACGCTTTAACGGATTACTATCCGACCAAACAACCGGACTTTACCCGGAACATGAAGATATTATTATTTTCACTATTTATATTTTCCTGAGCCAGTTAGGGTCCCTGATTACCCTAACACCCGCCATAACGCATAACATACAAGTAACTAAGTTTAATAGTTAACACTTAACTAACTTAACTTAGTTACCCTAACTAACCTACTTGAAATCGGACTAGGACCCCCCCCCCCCCCATCCTAACCGGCCTAACTATGGGGGAACATGCTTAGTACTTGGTTTATTATTTAAATCACCATTGTCCCATATCTAAACAACACTAAATCCAATGGTTAATCACTCAATCTTTGCCTATAAGTTCATGTAATTGCACTAAGATCATTCACTTCACCACAAACCAAACTCAAACTCTCTCCCTCTCTTATTCACTTTCGGCCGAGACCCCCACCCACCCTCATCATACTTTCGAGTTTGGTTCTTGCATTTCCATTATCATACAAACATCAAGGGTCGTATACGAGGAGTCTTGGAGCAAGCGGAACACGAAGGACCTCTTTCTTTGGCTTTTATCCACTCGTTTTTCATCAAGAATCTTCCCTAGCCTCGAGCTATATGGTATAACACTTAAAACTCATGTTTGAACTTATCTAAAGTGGTTAAAAGAATTTTTGTCGGTTAAAACTCGGAATCTTACAAGTTGAAGCATTAAAGTCTACTAAAAGTATGAAAAATGGTGGTTAATAGCATTTAAGTGGTGTAAAAGTTGTAGTATTTGAAATATGTGGTTAATTAGACCCGATCTATGTTGTGGTAGCTCGGATCACCGTTTAACCCGGGTTGATAAGATCATGGATCTTAACATAAACTTGTTTTGAATAATACAAGGGTTAAAAGGTGAAACTCTACCACACATGAAACATGAACTTGTGAAAAAATGTTTTAACATGTACAATAGTGTTTAAAACTAGCAGATCTACGTATCTGCAAGTGGTATTTTCAAAGGACCACGCATCAAAGAAATCATGAATTTTAAAGGAGGATTTTATACTAACAAGCATGATTTTATAAACCACAAGTGTGTAAACACTTGTGAAATAAAAAGATCCGACAAAGAATTAGTTTTGTCAAATGTTACTAGAAGTGGTAAAGATGAATTTTCTCTAAAAACGAGGTTTTTACAAAATCGGATTATTTACACAAAAGATCCATTAAAAGTAAAGAGATTTACTATGTATTTTTAGACAAACCACAAGTTCGTATATTTTTGCGATTTTATCTATCTTTGACTAGTTAAAATGTTGAAAAGTTGTTCGATAATGTTGAGAACATTGGTTGATTTGATTTGTTAAAGAAAATGATACGCTTGAAAGCGTGGCCACCTCCAGTTACAGGGGAAACTCTGGCGAAATTTTTCTAAAAACCTAACACTTAAAAATATTTACACTACAAGTGTTAGAATCATGTTAGACATGTTTTCGAAACATAAATTTCTCCATGACTTTATTTACTAAATATTCGGAGGTGGGATTTTCACAAAATTTAACGTGATAAATATATATATTTTTCACACACTGTTTATGATTATTTTGTGAAATACATAAATATTATTTTTAGAGTAAAAATAATATTTACGAACGTTAACGATCCAAAATAATACGAACACTTTCACCATAAATATATAAGTTACACCGGTAAGTATTTTACCACTCGATTGTTAAAACGTAACTTACGCACTTACGAAATATTTATGAACGCGTATTTTAACAACGTATTATTGGAGAAAAAATATGTGAAATGAAAATAAAATATTTTTGAGAAAAATACTTATATTTTGGAATTGGAAAGGTATATATATTAAGTGAGACTTAATGATATAATTTGAACGCACATGTATTGAATCCCCCATCCTTGGGAAGGAGATTAACTACCAAATATATACAGAACGTAAACACGAAATAGTTGTCTAACTATTTCCCAAAGACTTAAACTATAAAGCTAAGGCACGGCCGTCCGTCTAATAGAATTAGCACTTGTAGGTCGTCGCACAGCTTTCTGATTTGGAGTACTTGGTAGAGACGCACCGACTGTGAGTTCGTGTCCCCCTTTTTCTAACTGTTTTCAGTTTTCTTAACTGCGGGGGTGAAATACATGTTACTTTGTTTACAAGTACTTATTATACGGTATGGTTAGCGTAAGGAGGTTTATTACTCAGATCATGTGAGTGGGTAGGAGCAATATGAGGCCATTAGTCCTCATGTCGGGACCGAGGGACAGGAGCGGTAGATCTATCTGGGTGTAGCGAGCCCAGCCCCAGGCCAAACTAGAAACGGACCTTGGGGTGACTTTGTCCACATACTAATGCCGTGGCGAAATCTGCTAGGTTTGAGTCTCCCTATTTGCACTTCACATATATCAGTGGCCTTGCAAACCATTGGTGATCACAAGTCCCCTTATTTGCTACATACCACGACTATTTTCATACTCTCAAGTGTTTTACATACTCACTTACACATGAACTCGCTCAACATTATTGTTGATTTTTCAACTTACATGTATTTCAGGAAATTAACGAGATCTGGCACGGTATGGCATGTTTTCCGCTGCACTAGTTTCCGAGGTCATCCGGGGTTTAGGGGATGTGTCTCTTTCCTGGACAAGACACAATCCTTAAACCATGTTTATGTTATGTTAAGTTTGTAATGTCTGTTGAACAAGGTTATGGTTGTTAGGGTATGTCCCCGTTAAACAATGGTGTTGTATTTGGTTTTCAAAACTTAATGGATGATCTTGCATGTTTTTATCTCATATAGCTTTCTTATGGTTAAGCTATGGTATTAAGAAGTCACACCAAATTAAGCACGCTTCCGCAAAGCCAGGGTGTGACAGCTTGGTATCAGAGCTCTGATCATAGCGAACTAGGATTCTTTCTCGAGTCTAGACTATGATCACTAGGGCTCTCACGAAAACATTTTTTTACTGCATACCACTTAAGTCCAGATCCAAAACGTTTTTACAAACAGATGTTGAGCACATTTTATTCTTTATTATAGGCTCAGTCTGAGAGGCTGAGGCTCGGTCTGAGAGGCCGAGGCTCGGTCTGAGAGAACGAGGTAGTTGGCTAGTGAGACTAGGAGAATTGGCTAGTGAGACTAGGAGAATTGGCTAGTGGGACTAGGAAGAGCAGTCTGAGAGGCTGGGAGGCTAGTGGGACTAGGAAAATGATTTGAATGCTTACTTGGTGACTTATGTGATTATTTGATTATATGATTGACTGTTTGTGCATGTTTGTGTATATGTTACAGACACATGGATTCTACAGACACTGGTGGTTCAGACACCACAGGCTCTAGGCCTATCGTATCAGACAACCTAGAGTCATCGGAGCACGAGGTTCACACGTCCGACGTCACGAGCACAGATGAGGACGACTTTCAGCCCTTCGCATTACCTGACGGTGCTGACGAGCTCGCAGATGGTCTTTTGGCTGGGGATCTACTACTTGCAGTGATCCCTGCTCCTATACCGCTTGCTTCGTATCCTGCTTACGATTTGCCTATCGACGACGAGGAGGATGATGTCAATATGTTTGACGAGGAGCCTTTCGAGGAGGATGCTCAGGGCGAGGCCCTTCCTGCTGCTGATGGTCCCTTGTTGATCGCAGATGCTCCCGCCGCGGAGTCACCTGCTCACTCCCCAGTCCCAGACTCCTTTGAGTCTGTGGCCTCTGTACCCTCACACATCCAGAGTGCGCAACACTTCTCTCATGGATCAGATCCTGATCAGGCATCTTCTGTTGCCCCTATCCCCAGTTTTGTTTTCGGCCACGATGATGAGGGGGATTCCGATCCTATGTTTCCCCCAGGATTCGACCCAGATCGTGACTTAGAGTTTATTCCGATGGATCAGTTTATGGAGGATCCAGTAGACCCTGTTGACCCATTTGATCCTATTGACCCAGATTTTGATTTAGAGATGGCTTTTGATGACCTTGAGCCTGTCGTTGCTCCTGAGCCGGCAGCCGCTCTAGACCCCATACCTGAGCATGACCCAGTACATGCTGACATCCCTTTTGAGCCTGTTGCTGATGATCTCCCCGTGGATGTTCCTTTGATGGAGGGCGATCATGTCGTTGTTGATCCTGTTGATCCTTTACCCGTTATCACTATACCTGTTGACCCTCCCGTTGAGCACATTGCACCTGTTCACCCCGTTGTTGCTCCCCCACTTGATCCCGTTCCACTAGAGCCCGAGCATGCACAGTTCGCGGCACACATGGATCCACCAGATGAGCATGCACAGAACGGTTGGATACCTGCTGATGAGGATGTTCCACCATTTCCCCCTCAGATCCCTGTTACACGACATGCTGAATTTTCTTTTCAGGTTCCTCAGTTTGTACCTCCAGCGAGGGCTGGAGAGGGTTCTTCAGCCCATCCTTTTGGGCATGTACCGATGTCTATCCCTTTTATGCCCCAGATGTTATCTGTTCCACCCTCTGTTGCTCCATTTCACGTGGCACCTTTCGACCCCACTAGTGAGCCATTCCTTTGGGCACCAGACTTTGCTGTACCACCTACTGACCCCTACCATCGTTTCCACATGGGGTATACTATCGAGGACGTCTTGATGTCCTTCGTCGCCCAGCACGAGTCGCACACGCAGCGCATCCAGGAGCTTGAGAGGGCTCAGCTGCCACCATGTCCGTGCCATGGTCAGACACACTTTCCTCTGCAGACATTTCGACCTTTACCACCAGATTATGCTGCCCGCCTCTTTACACTAGAGCAGCAGGTTGCTTCTATCATTCGTACTCAGCAGGCTATGGAGGCGGATTGGCTCCAGTTACGTCGTTTGTTTTACACCCACTTTCCTCCTCCTCCACCACCATCTGTATAGAGCTCATCAGTGCTGTTTGGGTAGACGAGGATGAGAAGACGGCGATTGTTGGATTGCACAGTATTTTTGGAGACTACTTTATGATCCTGACTTTTGTTGACATGTATTTGATGTTGTATTGACACTGATTTAGTATTTGGACAGGGGTGATGTAGCCCTGGTTGATTGATGATTGTATGTACTGATACACTTACTATGTGGTCTCGATATATGGAAATCGCAGTATTCTCATCATATCTGATTTGCTTGATTGCTTATTTGTATTTTATGACATGGGATGTTGTGTGATTGGTATTTGTGATGTATTGATAACATGAGATGTTATGTGGTTATACTATTACTATCGATATATACGTACACTACATTATGACCTGACTTACGTATTATAACATCGGAGCTTTACCATGGCCTGACCAACTTATACCATCTTTTAGAGGATGCCGCCAAGACGTGAGACACGAATGCCTACTAATGAGGCAGAGCTCCAGCAGATTATTGCAGCTGCCATAGCACAGTACGCAGCATCTCAGCCAGGAACGAGCGGAAGTATTAACCAAGGCAATAACAATCCACCTCACGGTAATACTAAGTCATTAAGACACACCGTGGCCTAATTGGATATCTTTAGCGATGATGCTAATGCCGTTCATATATTATAATGTATGTGCAGGGTGCACCTACAAGCAGTTCTTAGACTGCAAACCGGTCAACTTTGATGGCACTGGAGGTGCTGTCGCCTTCGTTCGTTGGGCTGAGAAAACTGAATCTGTTCTTCGCATGAGCAAATGCGCACTGGATCAGCAAGTCACCTATATCTCAGGGCTATTCTTGGATGGGGCCCTCTCTTGGTGGAATCTACAAGTGCAGACATTAGGCGAAGCTGCTGCCTACGCGCTGACCTGGACCGAACTAAAAGAACTTATGCGCAAAAAGTACTGTTCCCGCGCAGAAATCCAGCGATTGGAGACCGAGTTCTGGCACTTGAAAATGGACGGTCCAAAGGTAGCGGAGTACGTTCAAAGATTCCATGACTTATCTCAAGTGGTTCCTTACATGGTCACGCCAGAATACAAGCGAATCGAGCGCTTCATTTGGGGATTAGCTCCTCAAATCATAAGCATGGTGACCTCATCCAAGCCTGCAACTATTACCGAGGCGATTGATTTGAGCATAGCCCTCACTGAGGAGGCGATTCGTCTGAACAAGTTTGATGAGATCAAGACGAAGAAAGCAGAGACTCACGTCGAGTCATCAGGGGGTAACAAACGGAAGTTCTCAAACTTCAAGCAGGGCGCCAGTGTGGCGGTTAAGAAAGGAGGATCAGCTAGCAGTGGGAAGAAAGGAAAAGGATACCAGGGCACCCAGCCCAAGTGTAATAACTGTCAACGCCACCATACTGGCCATTGTAATGTGAAAGTATGTGAAGCGTGTGGAAAGCCGGGCCACTCGAAAGATTCTTGTTGGGCAAGTGCTGGCTGGGGAGGCCAGGGAGGATATGGAAACAAAAACAATAATCGTGGTGATACTGGAAATCGCCCACAAGGAAATAATGGAGGGAACGGAAACCGAGTCAACAATGCGAACCAAAATAACCAGCAAGTTGGGGATGGCGCCGGAAGTGGTCGAAAACTTGGATGTTTTAACTGCGGTGATGTTGGGCATTTTAAGAAGAACTGCCCAGATTTAAACCAAGCCCGCGGAAGGGTTTTCAACATCGAAGCAAGGGAAGCACGCCAGGACCCTAATGTCGTCACTGGTACGTTCCCTGTGAACCAACGCTATGCATCCATTTTATTTGATACTGGTGCCGATTATAGCTTCGTGTCGTTAGAATTTAAGAATATGCTTGGGTTAGCCGCTAATAAATTAGATATTCCCTACTCGATCGAATTAGCCAATGGGAAGTTAGTAGAAGCCAATGAAGTTATCAGAGGTTGTGTGATTGAATTGGGAGAACGTGAGTTCACTCTAGATCTACTACCAGTCCAGTTGGGAAGCTTCGACGTGGTGGTAGGAATGGATTGGTTATCAGGCAACAAAGCTGAGATAGTTTGTCACGAAAAGGTTGTACGTATCCCAACCGATGATGGTGAGACCATTGTTGTTCATGGAGAGAAGCGTGAGACGCTGTTGAGGATTATCAGCTGCTTGAAAGCAAGGAAGTGTTTGCAGAAAGGATGTGTTGCCTTCCTGGCACACATTGTGGACAAGAAGGCTGCTGAGCCGAGAATCGAAGACATCCCTGTCGTAAGGGAGTATCCAGAAGTCTTCCCGGAAGACTTACCCGGACTGCCACCTCAGAGACAAGTAGAGTTTCACATTGACTTAGTTCCAGGCGCCGCGCCTGTGGCTAAGGCACCTTATAGACTTGCTCCGTCTGAGATGCAGGAACTGTCGACACAACTCCAGGAGTTGTTAGACAAGGGTTTCATCCGACCAAGCTTCTCGCCTTAGGGAGCTCCGGTCCTGTTTGTTAAGAAGAAGGACGGTAGTTTTCGAATGTGCATTGACTACCGGGAGTTAAACAAGCTGACGATCAAGAATAGGTATCCTCTGCCAAGAATCGATGATCTATTCGATCAACTTCAAGGTTCAAGCTTTTATTCAAAGATCGATCTTCGATCTGGATACCACCAGTTGAGGATTCAAGAAGAAAGTATCCCGAAGACAGCCTTCAGAACTCGTTATGGACACTACGAGTTCCTTATTATGCCGTTTGGTTTGACAAACGCCCCTGCAGTCTTTATGGATTTGATGAACAGAGTGTGCAAGCCGTACTTGGACAAGTTCGTGATTGTATTCATCGACGACATCTTGATTTATTCAAAGACGAAGGCTGAACACGAGCAGCATCTTAGAGCCATTCTAGCGCTGCTGAAGAAGGAACAGCTGTATGCCAAAATTCTCTAAGTGCGAGTTTTGGCTACGAGAGGTGCAATTCCTTGGGCACGTGGTAAATGGAGATGGAATCCACGTGGATCCCACCAAGATCGAGGCGATCAAGGATTGGGAAACGCCAAAGACGCCAACCGAGATTCGGCAATTCCTAGGTTTGGCTGGCTACTATCGAAGGTTCATTGAGGATTTTTCAAAAATCGCTCAACCTTTGACGCTCCTCACCCAGAAGGATAAGACGTTTGATTGGGGAATCAAACAGGAGGAAGCCTTCCAGATATTGAAGGATAAGCTCTGCAACGCGCCTATCTTAGCTCTACCAGAAGGTACTGATGATTTTGTGGTATACTGCGACGCATCGCACCAAGGATTGGGTTGCGTGTTGATGCAACGCCAAAAGGTTATTGCTTACGCATCGCGTCAACTGAAAGTGCACGAAAAGAACTATACCACACACGATTTAGAGCTTGGCGCAGTGGTTTTTGCACTAAAGATCTGGAGACACTACCTTTATGGTACGAAGTGTACAATCTTCACAGATCACAAGAGCCTACAACATATATTCAACCAGAAGGAGTTGAATATGAGGCAAAGACGATGGGTTGAATTGTTGAACGACTACGACTGCGAGATTAAGTATCACCCAGGGAAGGCGAATGTAGTCGCCGATGCCCTAAGTCGTAAAGAGAGAATCAAGCCTATAAGGGTCAGGGCTTTGGAAATGATTATCCGAACCGATCTTTCCTTGCGCATTTGTGCCGCACAGAAAGAAGCCCTCAAAGAAGGAAACCTTGAAGAAGAATATCTCCGTGGGATGGAGAAGCTACTGGTACCAAACGAGGAAGGAACGTTACGTTTTGAGAAAAGGATTTGGGTTCCTCTGTTTGGTGGATTAAGGAAAGTTATTTTCGACGAAGCTCACAAGTTGCGGTACTCTATCCATCCTGGAGCGGATAAGATGTACCAAGATCTCAAAGATTATTATTGGTGGCCTAGGATGAAAGGCGATGTTGCGGTTTATGTGAGCAAATGTTTAACATGCGCTAAGGTTAAAGCCGAATACCAGAAGCCTTCGGGACTTCTGCAACAACCTGAGATTCCCAAGTGGAAATGGGAACAAATCTCCATGGATTTTATTACGAAATTGCCAAGAACGCCAAGAGGCCATGATATGATTTGGGTGATAGTTGACCACCTAACAAAATCCGCACACTTTCTGTCAATCAAAGAGAAAGACAGTACTAGTAAACTTGCGGAAATTTACATGAGAGAGATCGTCGCGCGCCATGGAGTACCTCTCTCGATCATCTCTGATAGAGACGGAAGGTTTGTGTCAAGGATATGGAAATCCTTCCAAGAAGCCTTTGGCTCACAATTGAATCTGAGCACTGCGTTTCATCCGCAAACTGACGGCCAGAGCGAGCGAACGATACAGACTTTGGAAGACATGCTGAGAGCGTGTGTTATGGATTTGGGCGGTAGCTGGGACAAACATTTACCTTTGGTCGAATTTTCATACAACAACAGCTACCACACCAGTATTGGTGTCGCGCCATTTGAAGCCCTTTACGGACGCAAGTGCCGATCACCTCTATGTTGGGCTGACGCAGGTGATAGGCAACTCGCTGGTCCCGAGATCGTCCAAGAGACGACAGACAAGATCGCGCAGATTCTTAAACACATCGAAGCAGCTCGCCACAGACAGAAGGCCTATGCGGATCCAAACCGGAAACATGTGGATTTCCAAGTTGGAGAAATGGTTTTATTGAAGGTATCACCCTGGAAGGGGGTGGCACGCTTTGGGAAGCGTGAGAAGTTAAATCCGCGCTACATTGGTCCCTTCAGAATTCTGGAAAGGATAGGACTAGTAGCATACAAGTTGGACCTACCTGCTGAACTGAATGGTGTTCACGATACATTTCATGTATCCAATCTAAAGAAAAGTCCAACTCAAGTTGACGTTGCCATTCCCATCGATGAGATTCATGTTGACGACACGCTCCACTTCATTGAAGAACCTGTTGAGGTCACGGATTGGAAGGTTAACAAGACCCGCCGGAGCAGTGTCAAACTCGTCAAAGTTCGTTGGAATGCCAGACATGGTCCTGAGTTCACCTGGGAACGTGAGGATCAGATGAAAGAGAAATACCCCCACCTTTTTCCTAAGAACCCTGCTTCTACAAGCAGAACTTAAATTTCGGGACGAAATTTATTTAACGGGGGGAGAATGTGACAACCCGCATTAAACCAGGTATCCGTACGACTTAATTAATGATTAATTACTGTTTAATTACTGTGCTTGTTTGAACTAGCTGATGAACTGCTACTTGATATCTGATACATGTACTTACTTGCATCATACTTTACTTACCGTCACTACATTATTTACATACGGCACCCTAGTGACAAACCTGATGCACAAAAAGCACAGTAGCACAATACACGGATAACCTATTGAACATGCTGATAAAGCCAGCATCAGGCAAACACTGCCTCCAAGGCCTATAAGAGCCTGAGATATTTGGCTACACTAGTAGTGAGTGTAGGGATACAAGGGTTGTGGAACTGCGTCTCTAGGGATAAGTCACTATGACTGGATGTGCCTAAAACGTACTTAAAATACAAAACTCAGCACTTTACATAATAATTCAGCTTTTAGTAAGCTAATAAAGTGCCAAAATATGAGAAAAATAACACTAGACACTTTCCAAAGTGTCAGGAATAAACTGTGTCATTACAGATAACAATAACGACACTTTAAAGTTTTTGTAACGCTTTAACGGATTACTATCCGACCAAACAACCGGACTTTACCCGGAACATGAAGATATTATTATTTTCACTATTTATATTTTCCTGAGCCAGTTAGGGTCCCTGATTACCCTAACACCCGCCATAACGCATAACATACAAGTAACTAAGTTTAATACTTAACACTTAACTAACTTAACTTAGTTACCCTAACTAACCTACTTGAAATCGGACTAGGACCCCCCCCCCCCCCCCCATCCTAACCGGCCTAACTATGGGGGAACATGCTTAGTACTTGGTTTATTATTTAAATCACCATTGTCCCATATCTAAACAACACTAAATCCAATGGTTAATCACTCAATCTTTGCCTATAAGTTCATGTAATTGCACTAAGATCATTCACTTCACCACAAACCAAACTCAAACTCTCTCCCTCTCTTATTCACTTTCGGCCGAGACCCCCACCCACCCTCATCATACTTTCGAGTTTGGTTCTTGCATTTCCATTATCATACAAACATCAAGGGTCGTATACGAGGAGTCTTGGAGCAAGCGGAACACGAAGGACCTCTTTCTTTGGCTTTTATCCACTCGTTTTTCATCAAGAATCTTCCCTAGCCTCGAGCTAGAGGTATAACACTTAAAACTCATGTTTGAACTTATCTAAAGTGGTTAAAAGAATTTTTGTCGGTTAAAACTCGGAATCTTACAAGTTGAAGCATTAAAGTCTACTAAAAGTATGAAAAATGGTGGTTAATAGCATTTAAGTGGTGTAAAAGTTGTAGTATTTGAAATATGTGGTTAATTAGACCCGATCTATGTTGTGGTAGCTCGGATCACCGGTTAACCCGGGTTGATAAGATCATGGATCTTAACATAAACTTGTTTTGAATAATACAAGGGTTAAAAGGTGAAACTCTACCACACATGAAACATGAACTTGTGAAAAAATGTTTTAACATGTACAATAGTGTTTAAAACTAGCAGATCTACGTATCTGCAAGTGGTATTTTCAAAGGACCACGCATCAAAGAAATCATGAATTTTAAAGGAGGATTTTATACTAACAAGCATGATTTTATAAACCACAAGTGTGTAAACACTTGTGAAATAAAAAGATCCGACAAAGAACTAGTTTTGTCAAATGTTACTAGAAGTGGTAAAGATGAATTTTCTCTAAAAACGAGGTTTTTACAAAATCGGATTATTTACACAAAAGATCCATTAAAAGTAAAGAGATTTACTATGTATTTTTAGACAAACCACAAGTTCGTATATTTTTGCGATTTTATCTATCTTTGACTAGTTAAAATGTTGAAAAGTTGTTCGATAATGTTGAGAACATTGGTTGATTTGATTTGTTAAAGAAAATGATACGCTTGAAAGCGTGGCCACCTCCAGTTACAGGGGAAACTCTGGCGAAATTTTTCTAAAAACCTAACACTTAAAAATATTTACACTACAAGTGTTAGAATCATGTTAGACATGTTTTCGAAACATAAATTTCGCCATGACTTTATTTACTAAATATTCGGAGGTGGGATTTTCACAAAATTTAACGTGATAAATATATATATTTTTCACACACTGTTTATGATTATTTTGTGAAATACATAAATATTATTTTTAGAGTAAAAATAATATTTACGAACGTTAACGATCCAAAATAATACGAACAATTTCACCATAAATATATAAGTTACACCGGTAAGTATTTTACCACTCGATTGTTAAAACGTAACCTACGCACTTACGAAATATTTATGAACGCGTATTTTAACAACGTATTATTGGAGAAAAAATATGTGAAATGAAAATATAATATTTTTGAGAAAAATACTTATATTTTGGAATTGGAAAGGTATATATATTAAGTGAGACTTAATGATATAATTTGAACGCACATGTATTGAATCCCCCATCCTTGGGAAGGAGATTAACTACCAAGTATATACAGAACGTAAACACGAAATAGTTGTCTAACTATTTCCCAAAGACTTAAACTATAAAGCTAAGGCACGGCCGTCCGTCTAATAGAATTAGCACTTGTAGGTCGTCGCACAGCTTTCTGATTTGGAGTACTTGGTAGAGACGCACCGACTGTGAGTTCATGTCCCCCTTTTTCTAACTGTTTTCAGTTTTCTTAACTGCGGGGGTGAAATACATGTTACTTTGTTTACAAGTACTTATTATACGGTATGGTTAGCGTAAGGAGGTTTATTACTCAGATCATGTGAGTGGGTAGGAGCAATATGAGGCCATTAGTCCTCATGTCGGGACCGAGGGACAGGAGCGGTAGATCTATCTGGGTGTAGCGAGCCCAGCCCCAGGCCAAACTAGAAACGGACCTTAGGGTGACTTTGTCCACATACTAATGCCGTGGCGAAATCTGCTAGGTTTGAGTCTCCCTATTTGCACTTCACATATATCAGTGGCCTTGCAAACCATTGGTGATCACAAGTCCCCTTATTTGCTACATACCACGACTATTTTCATACTCTCAAGTGTTTTACATACTCACTTACACATGAACTCGCTCAACATTATTGTTGATTTTTCAACTTACATGGATTTCAGGAAATTAACGAGATCTGGCACGGTATGGCATGTTTTCCGCTGCACTAGTTTCCGAGGTCATCCGGGGTTTAGGGGATGTGTCTCTTTCCTAGACAAGACACAATCCTTAAACCATGTTTATGTTATGTTAAGTTTGTAATGTCTGTTGAACAAGGTTATGGTTGTTAGGGTATGTCCCCGTTAAACAATGGTGTTGTATTTGGTTTTCAAAACTTAATGGATGATCTTGCATGTTTTTATCTCATATAGCTTTGTTATGGTTAAGCTATGGTATTAAGAAGTCACACCAAATTAACCACGCTTCCGCAAAGCCAGGGTGTGACATTAATTGCATAGTTAGTCACTTTGGTTTGCACAAAATAACATATTTAGGTACTATTGGTTTAAAATCACATTCTAGGGTATTAACTTTTCATTTTGTAACGTTTGGATGTATTAACTTCTAGGGTATTAACATAGTCAGTCCCTGTGGTTTGCACAAAATAACATACTTAGGTACTAATAGAATGTGATTTTAAACCTACAAATAACGTTAATACCTCCAAACGTTACAAAATGAAAAGTTAATACCCTAGAATGTGATTTTAAACTATTAGTACCTAAGTATGTTACTTTGGGCAAACCACATGGACTAACTCTGTAATTAACTCTAATTATTATTTAGTTTAATTTCCTTCTCATTTATAATATTATTTATTTGATAATTAATTATAGATAACCCTCCTACTAAATATTATTAATTTAATATCTTATGAATAATTATTATTTAGTTTAATTTCCTTCTCATTTATAATATTATTTATTTGAATTAATTATATTTGAACGTTTTGTTTAGTTTGGTATCAAATAGATTTTACGAAACTTAAAAAAATTAACTAATGTTATTTATCATTTATACATTTACGGAGTTTTAAAATTTATTTATTCAACCCCGTGTAATACACGGGGTTATAACCTAGTATATATATATATAGAGTAGGGTTCGCACGGAAAGTGTGTTTTTCCTAGAAAGTCTAGGAAGCGATCTGGTCCATCCGATTGGTGTGTTTAAGGGTTGAGATTAAATCAATGGCAATATTGTAATATTTGAGTTTAATTAATTGATTGTTTTAAATGAGTAGGGGCAATTTTGTCAATGTACCGTGTTTTAAATCAATTAGATAACCGCAATCCCTACTTTCATGGGATTTTCCCTCTCTCTCTCCATTATTGATTTGATTTTCTCTATCTCTCTCTCCAATCCAACCCTAAACCTAATAAAACATGCGATCTCTTTCCCCTTGCTGCTGGCGACGCAAAACAGGACCCCAAGAGCATTCAGATTTCGGTTCCAAGGCTTGTTCATACCCCTTTTCTTCACTAGGTATTCATATCTTGTGTTGTGATTAAAGTTCTTGAAGTGCATATATGTTTTCGGTCGTAATCTGCTTGTAACTTGGCTGCGTTTTTTTTGTTTTAATTGATGATTGTAGAGAGGCTTGTACCGTGGTTTCTGAGTCGTTCTTGATAAATGGAAGGATTACCAGCATGGATGGTAAAACACGGCGTTAAGAAATCTGCTTGCTGTTAAAACACAACGTCAAGAAAACTGCTTGCTGTTAAACCACAATGTCCAGCAATCTGCTTGTTGTTAAAACAAAGCATCAAGGAAATATGCTTGCTGTTAAAACACAATGTCAAGGAATCTGCCTGCTGTTAAAACACAATGTCAAGAATCCTCCAGCAATCTGCTTGCTGTTAAAACACAGCATTAAGAAATATACTTGCTGTTAAAACACAGCGTCAAGAAATATGCTTGCTGTTAAAACACAATGGCCAGCAATCTGCTTGCTGTTAAAACACAACGTCAAGAATCCTCCAGCAAATCTGCCGACTTAAAACACAATCAGATTTGTTAAACTCCAGTATAAAAACAACCTGTTGTAAAACACATTATGATGTAATGTAATCATCAAAAAACACAATGTGATGTAATGTGACATAGACAACAACATAAAACACATTCAGAGTGTTAAAATGCAAAAAGAACTGTTGAAACACAACCTGATTATATATTGACTTCAGAGTGTTAAAACACACTGACTTCAACCTCTCTGACTGGTAAAACACATCACCAAGACCTGCTGATAGTTTTCCAGATAAACACATTGACCTCCAGATTTGAATTTGAAAACAACAAAAATTCAGAAAATCATGGAATGTTAGTTAATGAAAAATAAATTCCAAAAATAAAATTAAAATGTGCAATTACATAGTTGCCCTTTTAGTTAAAATAACTCAATGCCACATGTCCAATTCTCATTGCTTCCTAGACTTTCTAGGAAAATAGACTTTCGATCCAACTCCTACTCTATATATATATATATATATATATATATATATATATAGGAGACCGTTAAAATGAAAACAATCCCTAGTTGCGAGAACCGCGAGAACCACTCTCCACCAATCAGACTTTGCCACATATGCACTATTATTTTATATCCTAAAGGGTATTTTGGTCATTTACTCCAAATGTCTAATCTCTGTCATTGTCAGCCCTTTAAATTCTTCAGACCTCTCATATCTCTCATCTCTCTCTCTCACTTAAAATCTAATCTGCAACCACAATCCTCATATCTCTCTCTCTTGAAACCCGTTGTCTCTCATCTTCAAAGAAACCACAAAAACATCTTCAAGACAGTGGTGGGGGAGGTGGATGGTGGGGAAGACGGTGGTGGGAGGTGATTTGGTCGGAAGACGGTGGTGGGGAGGTGGTTAAGTAATTTAGCATCAAACTTGTTGGTACACTCCGACACCCTTTTTCAACAAACAAACAATTAACCAACTTAGCAAGCTTCATAAATTGTGACAACATTAATAATCAATTACGTCCATACGCAAACCACAAACTCTTCATGGTTCGACCCCTTACTACCACTAACACATTGTTGAAGGTAATTTGGGCATTATAAATATTATCTTTGACTGAGGTGCGACAACCCGATCAAATTCTGGCAGCGTTGCCAGGGAGTTCGTGCGCTTTGTGTTTGAACTTTATTTGATTAGTGATTATCTGTTTAAGTGCTTTGTTTTATTTTGTCATATTCGCTTTCCTTGCTACACGGGTGTGTTGCTTGTGCAGGTTACAGGTAGTGCATGCATACCAGGAACTCCGGTAGGACCTCTCCGTTAGTGTTCAAACCGGAGGTTGAGCATTTAGTGCGAAGAAACCTAGTCAACCGGTTAGAGGCAACACTTGCCCCTAACCTACCCAACCTAAACTCACCACATACCCCATCATTTGGACGCGTCCAAATGGATCGCCAAAACTTCAACCAACCCAACAATCAAAACCAACCCAATTAACAATACCAAGACTACCCTCGCCCAAATCAAAACGTTCATAATAACCAACCGGGGAGTGGTAATAATTCAAGACCGCCGACACCACCACACCTATCACGTACCCATAATCAAAACCAAATTTAATGTGTACCCACACCGCCACCTCAAAACCGACCTTGCCAAAACCCATTACCAACAACCGCAATGTTAACCCCAACCATGTGGCTAACCAAAACTGCGGAAATCCCGTAAATGAAGCCCAATTTCTCAACCTCGATGAGTTGAGAAATAACATTCCCGATAATAAGACATATAGCATTCCGGAAGCAAATGTATGGAGACCGGAAACAACAGGATATGAATTCCAACACTTATCACCGGGGTTTGAGGAACCATCCAATTTTAGGTATGGTAACGCCTCATACTAAATGAACCCGAACTTTCAAATGGGCAATCAAGATGGCGTATAGTATCAAAACCGACAAGGTGGTAACCAAGGGTATCAAAATTATGATAACAACTACCAACGGGGTTACAACCAAGGGGTTAATAGGAGCTGGTCAACGAATAATCAAGGTGGCGGTGATGACTTAAGTGCAAAGAGGGGCTCCATGTTGAATATGATGAAGGAGACAAGAAAAGAGAATGAGGTGCGGGACAAGTCGCACGACGCCTTGGCAAGGCATGTGGGTCAACTAGTCAAAGACTTGGCCCAACTTAAAGGAAGTGGAGGACGACTCCCAAGCGACACTACGGTGAACCCGAAGCATCAAAGTTCAAGAACGAATAATTTGAGGAATGTGCACATTAACGCGGTAAGTCTTCTTTTAAATGATGAGGTTTGTAGTGTCAAAAGCATTCCACCACCACAATGTGTTGATGGTATAGTGGAAATGTAGGTGATGAGTTGGGAAATGAAAATGAACAAGAAACAATTTCACAGAATAAAATTGAAAAAGTAACTAAAAACTCTTTTTGTTAAAATTGTTTAAGTCAACTTCATGCTAAGGCCAAGGATATGGGTGTGGAGTTTAATACCATCCCATATCCTTTGGCTTTACTTAATCCGATTAATGCATCAAGATTTGAAAAACGGAGCCCACCAAAGGATGAGATGTCACACCCCCAAAATCCACACGCAGAGTATCACCGCTTGGAGACGTGACTGACCTGGATCAAGCCACCAATCATATTGAACAAAGCATGTAAACAAATATAAAACCCAACACAATATAATTGGTGTCCAAACAAAACATAGTTTAAGTTGTAAGCGGAAGCATAATGTTTAAAACCAAAGTATAAGTTCAAATATATCAAATGTTTAAGATGGCATATGACTATCCATGTCCCACAACGACCACGCCTCCTCGTGCAAGCTCCATAAATACCTAACAACCTGCAAGGCATGTAACAACGAGTCAACAACAAAGTTGAGCGAGTTTACAGTTGGTTGTTTAGTTTTACAAGTTTGATTTGAAAACCATAAGTTGTTTCATAAACCACGAGTTAACCAGTATCGTTATTTCCCAATCCATATCCATAATCAGTGGGGGCTCCCCCATGTGAACCACTAGACTGTTACCATGTCGACAACTGACGAACAATAGTTGTGCCCTACGTCAATCTCTATCATCATTGACTAAGTGCCCAAATCCATTAGTACACGCCCGTCCGACCGGCACGGTGTGAGGCTTGTCAACCCTAATAGCGCTATTAACTAATGACCCGCTCGCCATTGGCCCGGCGATTAAGTCGATATAAAAATGAGGGACTTCATGATAGAGTTTTGTCTAGTAAGTTAAGGTTGTTGTCCTACCCAAGGAGGACGAACGTTCGTATTCTACCCAAGGAGAATACGCAGGATCAAGATTGGCATCCTATCCATGGAGGATGGCCATACATATCCTACCCAAGGAGGATATGTAGGTTCCGTTTTAATTCTTTAACCCATTCCCAACCACCGGGAATCCCATGCCTTAGAAAGTGTGTGAACTCACCTCGGTTTGCTCGGTATGCTTATCTACTTGCACAAACAATTCAATCAAAGCCTATAGTATGCACGTATACACAATCAGTTTATGTTTGTAATGTTTCACATGCAATCTATATCACAAAGTGTGCTTGGCAGTTAATATCATGCATCACGTAAACAGTTAATCAAATTCATACAATTCATGCTTCACATAATTGGTTTCTCAGTCTATTCTAACATGGTTATCCATTAACCGACTTAACAGACTTAACTGAGTTACTGTGCTAATTTCCTAACTTTACAGAACATTTGGCGAAAACCCTTCGGCGAAAACACCCAGGCGAAATCCCTTTTTTGGCGAAAACCCCCAGGCGACGAAATCCCAAAGGGTTTTCGTCGAGATTGCATTTTCGTCGGGCCTGGGTTTTCTTCGGCACTTGATTTCGTCGGGTAAGGGTTTTCGTCAGGGTATAGCATGGACATCAACGACAGTTACGTATTCCAGAACCCTAATGATCATCTAACAATCACGCCGACTTCATCATACATTCATTCAATCAGACCAAATCATGCAATCATATAAATTACTAAATCACTATACAATCATGATTATCATTCAATCATCATTCAATCATCAGCAAGTTGTTGTGATCATCAAGTATTCGTCATATCTTTTAACATAGAACCCTAATCTGCTAGACATCTATTATCATACCATCAACATATCAAGATCATCAACATCAAATCGAACATGGACAATATGCATAACACAACCGATCATACATCAGATTATAAGGATCCCTATCATACCCATCTATTCAATCCACAAACAAAATCACATAACAGTTATCCAATGCATAACAACAATCTAATCACAAAGATGGCATACTAACCAGTTATGATACGAGACTAGTAAAAGTTCCCAGAGAGCTAGAGACTGCCGTCGCACAGAGGAGAGGGAGAGAGAGACCTTAGGGTTTTGCTAAAAGTAGTTTACGTAATCTACATCCGTTTATATGAGGGTTATAAAATGTTGGGCCCTTACTGGGCTTTGGCAAAGATTGGGCCGGCGAAATCCCTTGATTTCGTCGAGTGGCCATGGTGAAAACCCTTGGTTTTCATCGAGCAGACTAGTGTGGCGAAAACCCTCTTGGTTTTCGTCATGCACCATAAAATATATTTATATAATAATATTAATAATAGTGACACACCACTATATATCAACAGTACATGGTTTATTATTTAATTCAACTATAGTTTAATGTCCCAAACATACATCAAGCATAAACAAGTTACAATGCAAGCAAGTTATGAAACATGACCGTAAACAAGTAACGTGTCAAGGAAAGACCTTGGAAACTCGAGTTGTCACATTATCCCCAACTTGAAAGAAATTTCGTCCCAAAATTTAGCACATGGTTACTGAGGAAGCTAGTTGTGTTGCGTTGTTTCCTGGTTTTCCTGGGGTGTCACATCATCCCCCCGTTGGTTTGGAATTTCGTCCCGAAATTCCGCAGTAGCTTCAGCCTCACCAGTGGTTGCACTGTTCTCGAACAACTGGGGATACTTAAGTTTTATTTGGTCTTCTCGTTCCCATGTGAACTCTGGGCCACGACGGGAGTTCCAACGAACTCGAACAAGAGGAATTCTGGTGCGCTTGAGAACCTTAACATCTCGGGCTATGATTTCAACGGGTTCCTCAACGAATCGCAACTGATTGTCGATTGTGAGCTCCTTCAAAGGAACTATGAGGGTCTCATCTGGCAGACACTTCTTCAGATTTGACACGTGGAAAACGTTGTGAACTCCACTGAGTTCTTCAGGTAGATTCAACTTGTAAGCGACCTTGCCAATTTTCTCAATGATTTCGAATGGTCCGACGTAACACGGATTGAGTTTGCCTCGTTTGCCAAAACGAACTACACCTTTCCAAGGTGAGACTTTGAGTAGCACTCGATCCCCAACCTGGAACTCGAGTGGTTTCCTGCGCTTATCAGCGTAGCTTTTCTGACGGTCACGAGCTGCCGACATTCGTTGTCGTATCTGAGCAATCTTCTCAGTTGTGTCTACCACAAGTTGTGGGCATGTGATTTGGCTGTCACCAACTTCTGCCCAACAAAGAGGTGATCGGCATTTACGTCCGTACAATGCCTCAAACGGAGCGGCCTGGATACTGGTGTGGTAGCTGTTATTATATGAAAATTCCACCAAAGGTAGATGTCGTTCCCAGCCGTTACCAAAATCAATCACACATACCCTAAGCATGTCTTCAAGGGTTTGGATGGTGCATTCCGACTGCCCATCCGTTTGCGGGTGATAAGCTGTGCTCATGTCTAAACGTGAGCCAAAGGACTTGTGCATAGCTTATCACAGTTTAGAAGTAAAACGTGCATCACGATCAGAAATAATGGAGGTTGGCACCCCGTGCCTCAAAACCACTTCCTTTAAGTAAACGTATGCTAAAGTAGAAAACTTATCCGTTTCTTTTATAGCTAAGAAGTGTGCAGACTTAGTCAATCGATCCACTATCACCCAAATAGTGTCATTTCCGTGCTGAGATCTAGGCAGGCCAGTAACGAAATCCATGGAAATTTGCTCTCATTTCCATTTCGGGATCTCTGGTTGTTGGAGTAGGCCTGATGGTTTCTGATATTCGATCTTGACTCTCGCACAAGTCAAACATTTACTGACGTAGGTTGCTATGTTGGCTTTCATGCTAGGCCACCAGTATGTAGTCTTTATGTCGTGGTACATCTTATCTGAACCAGGATGTATTGAGTAACGAGACTTATGTGCTTCTTCCATCACAAGCTCGCGTAAGTTTCCGTAAAGTGGGACCCAGATGCGCCCTGTTACGTAGTAAGCGCCGTCTTCCTTTTGTTCTAACCGTTTCCTCGATCCTCGTAGAGACTCGGCCCTGATGTTCTCTGCTTTCAACACTTCAACCTGAGCATCTCGTATCTGAGTAGGAAGACTAGATTGGATGGTAAGTTGTAACGCTCGCACGCGCTTAGGTGTAGTGTCCTTTCGACTGAGGGCGTCGGCCACAACATTGGCTTTGCCCGAATGGTACTTGATCGCGCATTCGTAATCATTCAAGAGCTCGACCCGTCGACGTTGTCGCATGTTTAACTCCTTTTTCTTGAAGATATGCTCGAGACTCCTGTGATCGGTGTAAATGGTGCACTTGGTATCGTACAGGCAATGTCTCTATATCTTAAGTGCGAAAACAACTACTCCCAGTTCCAGATCGTGAGTAGTGTAGTTCTTTTCGTGAACCTTAAGTTGTCGTGATGCATAAGCGAGGACCTTGTCACGTTGCATCAACACGCAACCAAGTCCTTGGATGGAAGCGTCACAATAAACCACAAAATCATATGTGCCTTCAGGCAATGAGAGAATTGATGTGCTACAGAGTCTATCCTTTAAGTGCTGAAATGCAGAATCCTGTGCATCACCCCAACGATAGGTGACACCCTTATGAGTTAGTAAAGTGAGAGGTTGTGCAATCTTGGAGAAATCCTTGATGAACCTTCTGTAATAGCCCGCCAAACCCAAGAATTGGCGGATTTATGTTGGTGTACGGTGTAACACCCTAGTTTCTATTTAACAGTTTTACATGTAAATGCCAACAATTAGATGTGTAGTTAAGACTACACATACTATAAAAATATGGATTTATTAAAACTTTTCACAAATCATAAGTTATTCGACATAACGTGATCAGATTCGTCGTTTAAAAATTATGACGAAGCAATGTGCGGAAGCATGTATCTATATCGTGTTCGGTTCTTCGTTGAGCTTGATCGTCTTCCGGCATCCAAAGAGTACCTACATTTCATAAACATGAAATGCTTTAGTCATACGGGGTTTAAAACGTATCTAAACGAGTCCGGGAAACAAAACTGATTAAAATATACTTTTGTACTGGGTCCACCGTAAATTACGGTGGATACCGTAATTTACGGTAGCCCCTGTTTTGATGTGTTTCCACCGTAAGTCAGTAGAGAACTGGCGTAAAGGTTTCAGCCCCACCGTAACTTACGGTGGGCATCGTAAGTTACGGTGGCCCCTGTAACAGATTCTTACATTTTGCCGTTTTTGACACGAAAACTTTCGTATCTTTCAACCCGCTAGTCCGTTTAACCTACCATTTCTTCCTACGTGTTTGTAATTTGATTCTCCATCATATGGATTTAAAATCCAACATCCAGATTAACAAAATTTAAGACTTTTAAGTCTTAGTCTTATTACCCTTTTTACCAAATTTTGACCCGTTCGATTTCTATCAAACAAACAAGTTTGTTTGACCCTTATTTCTCATAAACCTGTTAAATTCAATGATGTTTAACATATTAGGTTCCAATTATAGGTTCATATACCTTCTTAATCCCATTTTCACTCATATGCTTATTTTGACCCGTTAAGGGTATTTAAGCATATTTTAAGCACCAATCGCTTTCATTCGTTTCTAAATACATATGTCCACGTTTCTTATCAAATGACCTCCCACCACAACTATATTTGTGGTGGATTCAATGTGGTGATTTATATATTACAAAGTTTACCCTTCAAATTATTATTTTACGGCAAAGACTCTTTATAGAGTCATTTGACCAATATTTTACATCTTTCGCTTTTCATACTTATTCAAAGTATTGACTTGATTATAAAACTCATTTTCAAGCGACTTCTAATGGTTGCTTGCTTAATTTCACTTACAAGGGCGTTTTGGTCATTTTTAACTCTTCTTTTACGACGAAGGGCTTGCTTAAGCCATGCACGCCCAAAATCTCATTTTTTTTAACCAAATCTGGTTTTCAAAACACTCTGTCTATAATTTAAATCCTTCGGTTTACCTTTTAAGCTATGCAGTTAACTCGACCGATATATCGGTGCTATATCACCGGTATATCGGTTATCGGACCTAGCCCCAAATATCGGTTTCGTATCTCGGTCAAATATCGGTCAAGGATAATATCGGTGGTCAACACCGAAATATCGCCGATATTTTGTAAAAATCATATCGGTTGTCTCGCCGATATCTCGTCTGGGCCCAATTCCGACAGTATAGCGACCTCCGGCGGCTGAAAACAGAAGAAGAAACATACCTGTTGGCACTTATCGACCACATATCGACCGTATAGCGACCTCCGGCGGCCAATTCCGACGCCTCTGCCGGAATTTCTGCTGTAAACCAGTGAGGGAACAGCAAGAGACAGGAAGAAGGAGAAGAAAGTAGCGGCTGATGATGATGAAGAAGAAGAAAGTAGCGGCTGCTGTAAACTAGTGTGTTACTTTTAGGGTTAAATAAGTTTTAAGTATTTCAATATTTACCCCTCTATATTTCACTAGTTTATACTTAGTCCTTTAAACTTGTATTTTTTTTTACATAAAAGCACATTATTTGTTTGTGTATATAAATATTTAACCCCTCTATCTTCACTAGTTTATATTTAGTCCTTAAACTTACAAATCTATGCATAAAAAATATCAACTTAACATTATATATATAAATTTATATAGGTTCTATATGTATATATATATATTTATGCACTATATTAGAAATTACCGATATATCACCGCGAAAAACGATATCTCAGATATCGGTCCTTGACCGATAACCGATATTTTTCCACATTAACTGCTTAGCTTTTAAGGTAACCGAATTTCCCTTTTTACTTTACCTAACTCTCATAGAACTTCAAGTTCTAAATGATGAGTTGATCTATTATACATACCTAGCTCGGATCAACTTTTTAACCCGATTTTAATACCTTGCTTTGAAATCGCTAATTAAGAAAGATGCGAGTACCCATTGGATATCTATTCCTGTAAGCATATAACTCGACAAAAATCATTAGTCGATATTGTCAAAAGGTGATGTCTACACCTTTTGACCCGTTTGGCCAAATTGACCGATTATATTAGCAAGATGACATTTATTACCACCTCGTATATATGACTCGCTCCGATTTTGTCACACCCCGAAATATCAAAGCATTGGCGTGACTGGACTGGTATCTTCATTGCACAGCGGAAGCAATTAAACAAAGACTTTTAGAATGCGAACGCCCATTAAGTACTCGACTCTTCATGGTTCTCCTATTCCAACCGTGCCTTGTCTTAAAATGCAACCTGAGAAAGAAACATGCGAAAAATCAACATAAAGTTGAGCGAGTTCATTGTTTGTTTGTAAAAGATTTGAAATAAATCTTTTTGAATAACCGGTTTTTGATGTTTTGTTGAGAAAATGTATTTAAAATCATTTTCTTATCGAGTTACTTGAAACTATGAATGAAAACATAGTTTGTGTCACGTATAAATCAAGTTTTCATGTATAATTCAAGTATTCATGTGTACACCAAGTACTTTATGTATAATTCTAATCTTCTTGAGTACCCCACGTACTTCAAGTATAATTCTAATTTTCTTGAGTACCCCACGTACTTCAAGTATTAATCAAGTTTTAGTATGGTATGAATTTCATGTAATTAAAGTATTCCTGTAAATATCAGGATTGTTAATGGGTTGCAAGGCCATTAACATGTGACACGACATAGGAAGTCACCAAACCTTAGGCATTTAATTGGTATATTCTGAGACACAAAAGCACTACTCGATTCTCGCCCTCACCGAGAGTGTGGCTGCCCGGCACCCGTTAGATCTAACCTTTTGTTCTGCGGTCTAGGTATATTGTTGATTAATGGTGCTTCTGTACCCTATTCGTGACACTATTTCTCATAACGCATCCTACTTGGTTCCCGTCCTCACCAAGTGCGTTTCTTGTTGTCATTTCTCATAACGCATCCTACTTGGTTCTCGTCCTCACCAAGTGCGTTTCTTATTATCATTTCTCATAACGCATCCTACTTGGTTCTCGTCCTCACCAAGTGCGTTTCTTATTATCTTATATTTTCATACCATAACTCGTATTTTTAAACTCTTGTATTTGTAGTTTCTCGTAGTTTAGAAAACTAGAACTCATGTGTGTATGCATATTTCGAAAAAAATACGCTTGTTTGGAAAACCGGTATAAAACATAAGCTTTTCGTAAACCATTTGTGTTCTTTGTAACATGGTTTTGAAATATATAATTCTTGTATTCTTTGTAAAAAGTGCATGTCTTTCCACCCCGAAAACATTTATAAAAATGTAAAACCATAAAAGGTGGGGTTATGAACTCACCTGAATATTCCTGTGCAAAGCCAGCTAATTACGACTTCGCGATGTCGTTTCCAAGACTTGACTTGCTAGCGTGCATTCTACAATATTCCTAACACGGAATTTCTCATAAGTTTCTAAATCATGCGGTAACTAATCTACGTGTTACCGAGCTCTACCGAATCGTTAGTCGAACGATTTGACGGTAAATAGTTAACTTAATGAAAATGACTAAGTTAAACTGCCGCGAGAAGTCGTTTGAGTATGTAGGAATATTCGTATAAAAGTGTTATATAATAAACTTGTATTATATATATAGCGTGTCACACCCCCAATTTACCACCTAGGGCATGTCCCTAATGGAGGAGCAACGATCCAACAAAGAGCCACCAATCATATCAAACATAAGTAATAATGTACTGAATTACTCAATTGAAAGAAATGTATTGTTTGTAAGTTAAACCAAAACCAAAGTATTGAGCGGAAGCATAAATGTATAAGTGCGTAAATATATCAAAACCAAATCAATGTAATTGTTTATCATGACCACAACCACTCCAGCAGCATCAGACAGCAAGTTCCCAAGTTCCTTCAGTGATTACCTACAAGCATGTAAACAAGTGTGTCAGACTACGCTGGTGAGTTCAAGGTTTGTGTTTGTTTACCAAAGTGTATTCCCAATCATGTGAATAAAACAGTTTACAAAACGATATGTTGTTTGTTGTTATGACGTTGGATGTTTCGATGTTGTTATTACTCGATTACCGAATGGCCATATGATATGTGATTGCCAACCCCAATGCCTCTATCAAAGCATTGGTCATGTTTTAAGGTAATTAGTTCACGCCCGTTCTCCTCGAACGTCGTGAGGGTGCCAATCCTAATAACGCTATCAACTAATAACCCCCGTTGCCCTACAAGCAACGTGCCGGTAGATATTGTGGTCTTACAATGATAGAAAACTGAGTACGATAACCAACATCCCATTAAACAAGCATTCCCCCTCAGAACGTTACCCGTTATCCCTTCCCCGGGATCCATGCTTGAGAAAGAGCAATGAACTCACCTTAGGTTTGCTCGGTAAGATAAGTTACACGTTTAACAGTGGGTCACACAAGTCCTAGAATAAGTACCAACCGTGATCAGTTTGCCTCTAATTATATATGTAACGCACATTATTCACATTTCCACAAGTGGTGTTTACCAATTAATAGATACGGTATAACATTGAATGTGCCATGAAAGTTCATGCTAAACAGATATTCACACTCTAGGTGTCATACATACCAAGTTGTACTACATATACAAGATCCAAATTATACGTGTTATATCTCTTGCCAATCTTTAACCTAGTGTACAGTCATATACAACAATCCAAGTATCACATGTATTTCCTTAGGTGCTCGGCCCACTAGGTATACCCAACCAAACATCATCCAACTCGCATGTTTATTGGACCTGTTGCCGCCTCAATGTCATCATGTAGTCACTAAGCATGCAGACCAATCAAGTTCTAGTAACAATATTTAATGTGTGGTCGGTCACGTCATATTCAATAACATCATGCACATGTATATTAAATGAAATATTGAGGGTAGCCAACATTCAATAAAGTGTTTAATCATTCACATGCATATGTCAGTTAGTAGATAATTCAGAATTTATGGTCCAATAAATTTTCATGCACATATAATGAGAATCTAATCTTGTCATATTCACATCATCTATCACGCAACCTTAGTGTCTACCATTGAACCCCATAATTATCTCTAATGATTATGTCACATTTATACCCATTCAATCAAGTCAAGTTAACTAAATCCTACAACATCTATATACACACTATCACACAAACATGAAAATCAATAAATAAATATTACTAACCGGAAAGCTGATTGATCAAGATGTAAACCCGAACAGGAGGGGGGGTTATCTGCGCCGTGCGTAGGAGATGTGAAAAGGGTAGGGTTTGATTTCTTTTGTTTAGAATTCTATCTCATCAATAACCACTAATACGTAAACATAATATATATAAGAGTTTAGGGTCGGTGTTGGATCGTTGTATGACCCGATTGAGTCGTTCAGAAGAGTTTTACATCCAGTTTAAAGGCGGAATCAGTAAACCGGACTCGAAAACATCTTGTAATCTTTAATCTGTCAATTATATTGATAGTAACAATGTTTACAACCTGACAGAAAACTGGCAGCACTTCGTTACACTTTCGGAAGTCGCGTACCAAGTGAAATGACAAGTGCACTATATATAGAGGAGAAGATTTCGCTTGAAGGCTTGAAGAGAAATCTGATGTGTGTGATTTCGCTTGAACTTGAAGCGAAATCTGTTGTGGATGATTTCGCTTGAACAGTTTCAAGCGAAATCTTCACTTAAACCTCATTTCTCAATTTCTCGATCCTCGTGCACTGATAATTCTATCCTATTACATGATACAAGACGAAGTCAATAGACGTAGTGCACTAACAGACTCCCCCTCGGATATTGATGCAGTCTTCAGTGACTATTCTTCAATATGACACATCTTCAGTCTTGATCATTCTGCATCCTCACTTAGATTGTAACATTGTAAGCATCCAACTATCTCTTCTTCTATCAGCTTCAGGCTCCCCCTTTCATCAAGCTTCCGTGCTTTGGGATCGACACCTAGCTATCCAGATATAAGCTCCTAACTTTCAGTTTGTCTTCAGACTCCCCCTTAGACTCTGCTTTCGGGATCGTAGTCTGGACTATCTGCAATCACTCATACGTTTATAAGTAACAACATTTTATACTATCCAGGAATCGTAACCTGGCAATTCCAATCAAATTCTCTAATCCACTTCCCCTATCAACAAACTTCATAGATTTGGCAGTGTTAAAGAATCCAACTCCCTCACAATTTATCATCCAAGTCCAAACTAATGACCTTGGAGATATCACAAACTATTTTTGAAATTTCTGATTTTAATTCAAGTTTCAAATTAATGAACTTGTTTTATTTTCAGAAACACAATCAGCTTACTTAGATTTTGAAACTCAGCATTTCAGATATCAGTTGTCAAAAATAAAGCAGAAATCAAAATCTTTTTGTATTTTCTGAAAATATAAAGCAATAACGAAATATGTACAAACATATTTACAGACAATATTTTTGTTTGAGTAAGCGACAGAGGATCATATCAGTGTATGACAAGTCACAAGTACCGTTGAGCTTAATTTTCACATTACACATTAAACAATTCACTTAGATTGTCGATATACTGATCCACTTAAATTTTCATACAAACTTCAACTCATTCAGGATACGAATTAGGTGTTTTAAGAACTTAAACCTATTCATGTGTCCCACCTCTTGAATATACTCCCGTTTCCAGAATCCCAATAATCAGTCTTACAGGTGAGAATACTACAATGATATCTGTATATAAATTAGGTATGCGAGGGCCGAGGGATCTCAGGTCGATACTTCCGTATACGCAGAGAGATATCAGCTTCGACTTTTCGGAATGTCCCCTTTAGAGGATCTTTTTGCTAACAACAGCAGCGACTATCAATTTTATTGTTTCATCGGCATGCTGAGGGTTTAATGCTATATTTCAAGCATTGCAGCAAGTATTAGCCAAGGACTAGGTCAGAACTACCGTTCAGCAGAAGTCCCGGAATAATACCCCAGACATCATTGAGTATAAAGACCTAGTATATCAGATTAAGAGACCTTTCAAACGAGATTTCAGGGGTTACCTATATATCCAAGTAGTGTTCCCCACGAAATAAGCAAGTGTTTGAATTTAGGTTTATATCCCGAAAAAGTTTACTAAATGTATAAAAACCTACCGACACATCCACGGTGAGATCATTTAACACATTTAAACTTTCCATTTCTTTAGCGTACTGTAACCGTCTACTGATGTACTATCATCTCCTCTTTTTACGCAAAACTCAAATTTTTGAATTTTATCATGTTTTTGACTTTTTCAAATTTTCAAATGTTTTTGTATTTTCTAACAATATTACTCCCCCTAAAATGCAAAATCATATAAAGAAAATTTGACAACCAACACTGATAACTTTGTCTCGCCATCCATTTTCTGCTTCAAGTGCTCTGTTTTGCAGAAAATATAACATACCCCCATGATATACAACCCATTGATCTTAACAGTTTGAAAACCGTTTTTCAATCTGATGAAAGTAATCATGTTTGTTCAGCCGTGAGGGTTTCGGCATATTCAATCAACATACATTCAAACAAAATTAAAAACAACAAATTTTTGGTTTTTCAAATTTTAACAAACTAAAATCATATTTTTGGTTTTTAATTTTTCAATTTTTAGGATTTTGAAAATATTGTTTATTTATTTACAGAAAACATATAAACTTCCTGTTTCAACCAACACAGGATCCAGCAGCCTCCTCTCCTCGTTGTGTCAGGCTGCTCCAACCTCCAATTTCACAATCTTCAGATTTGTTGAGCACCTGCACATTCAGACTACTTGATTACTTGAACAATTTAGCCCAGGTCTGTTGAACCTTAGGCATTTCAACACAATAATTTTCATTCAATGCTGGAAATTCTTTGTCATTTTTCACAAAAACATTCTCAATTTTAACTTCAACTTTCTCATCTTTTACCAAATCAACATGTTTCTTAACACTCCATGTTTGACCTTTTGGTGTTCCTCGTTTGTAAAAATGTGAAACTTTTTGAACATTTTGATTTTGAACAACAACTCTTGGTTTCCAAAACTCTTGAGGTTTTGTCATATCAACTGTGGTTTTCCAACTCTGTGTTGTTCTGAATCTGGGTGTGTGAGAATTCCAGATCTGTCTAAAATCGAACCTATTCGGATCCGATTTCCAGTTTTGATTCGAAGCAAACTTGTTTGTGTTGTATCTCCAAGTTTGTTTTGAGTCAAATCTGGTTGACCTTTGTCTCACATTCTCAGATTTTTGTTTCTCAGCATCAATCTTCTTTCGATCAACATCCACAGGTTTTAGATTAGGACACTTGCGTGCAAGATGTCCTATTTGATCACATTTGAAACATGTTCTCATGGACACATCTTTGACCTGTGGTTGTTGCTTTTTCTTTAGAGCAAAGAATTCATCATTAGACTGTTTCATTTTGAGTTCTTTTTCTTTTTCTAAACTGCCTCCTTGAACAAAACTCATTTTTGTTTGAAAATTTGATGTCTCATTTTTGTTACAATTTTGTTTCTTCTTATAACCCAACCCAACCTTCATGTTCTTCTTTTTGAAACCAGGTTTGGTATACGAACCTCTATGACTCTTACCGACAAACTTTGAAATTTCAGACTTCTCAATCTCAACCATTTTGAAAACTTTGTCGACTTTTTCTGAAATCACATTCTGAATCGGGAATACAACATCTAAGAACAATTTGTCCAATCCAATCATGGTATAAACCAATCCTTTTGAATCATCATTCAAATTTTTCTCGGATTTTGTGTTTTTCAGATCACCATCATGAAGATTTCCTTCATTTTCATCCTGTGATTCAGATTTACCTGTATCAACTGACTCTTCTTTCAACACACTTTCAACAACTTTACCTACCACCTCTGAATCATGAGAATCATCAGATTTGGAATAGGTTATGTCAATGTTGTCTGGCAATTGATCAACCATGTTGAAAGCTTTTTCGACCTTTTCCTCATCATAAAATGCAAATTTTCCCGGTGGTGGAACTTGATGAAACTCTGAACCAATACCTTTCTTGTTTTGCTCAGACTCACCATCACCCGGTTTTATATTGAAAATTCGTTCAAGCACATATGACGACACGTGGTAACTTTTTAACTTGTTGTTATCCTGTTCTAAATCAGCAATCTGTCGCTTTAACTTAGCAACATCCTCAATATAGGAATTAACAACATCTTGTTTTATAGAATACATTCGTTTAAGCTCTTTAGTTGTTTCAGACATATAATTCATTCTAGATTGAGCATATTTCATTTCATCTTTCACTTTGTCATATGACTCTTTCATAATATCATATGTTAATTTCATTGAGTCATAATCTTTCTTCATTTCTTGACAAGCAATTTCCTTTTGTTCACATTCATTTGTCATTTTCAAAACATTTTCTTTCAAAACTTCATTTTCTTTCTCTAATTTGTTACATTTTTCTGAAAGTTTTTCATCATTTTCTTTAAAAACTTTTTCTTTTTCCAGCATTTCTTTGCATTTTTCTTTGAAAATCTTTTCAATTTTTGGGAACTCAAGATCTCTTGTTCTAAATTGCTCATCTTTTTCAGTACAAGCTCTACACGGTTCCATGCATTTCTTGCACTGATCAATCTGTTTTAAGTTTTTAGAATCAGAATTTACCTCAGTGATTGGCACTTCGGTGTTTTCAGCAATCTCTGTCTGCTCAGCAACATCTTGCTTCTTTTCAACACTAACTTCATTACCAGCATCACCAACTTTCAAATTCTCATTCTTTTCTTCTATTTCTTCTATCTTCACCTCTTCTTCAATCTGCTGTTCTTCGGTAACAGCTTTCTCAACCTCTTCATTCACAACAACTTCTTCACTTTTGATTTCCTTCACAACTTCAACTTCAACAGTTTCTGTTTTAACCTCTTCAGCAACTTTCTTCAGATTGTTCACCATTTCTTCAACATTCTTCTTCATTCTCTCTTCATCCCTTTTTCTCAGACACGATAACATGGCATATCTGATATCCTTTTCATATTGCTTAGCATATTTGTCATCTTTCAATACTCTTCTATAGTATTCAGCTCTTAACGGGACAGCAAGAAGAACATCATCGAAGATTATGTCTTTCTTGGGAACAACTGGTTCTCCTTCTCTGTTATAGTAACATTCTCTCTTCTTATCCCATCGTTTGCTACCAACAGCCATCTCATACTCCTCCTGCATATCATCCATTCTATTTAAAACGACGTTTCTTTCTCTGTAAGTCTTCTCACTTAAGATCTCTTCCCGAGTTTTCTCTTTGATCTCAACTTTTTCTTCATAGACTTCAGCAATGTCTTTGTCTTTGTTTTCATCTTGAATCTCAGCAACAAAAACAAACTTTCTTTCTTCTGTCATAGCTCTCCCATGAGCTGTTTTACGAACATTTTCTAAGCGATCTTCTTCTGGACAAACTGTGCTCCAGTCAAATCCTTCATCATCGTGAATTACAAAACAAGCTCTTGATTTGGGTTTATCTTCAATCAACTTTGGTTCTTCTCTGCTTCGATGGTAAATCGCCTTTCGATAATAATCATCGTTGAAAGGACGTTCACTTCCTTCACTAACTTCAGAATTTCTGCATTCTCTTTTGAAATGACCCTTTTGCTTGCATTTGAAGCAGGTCACTTTGGATTTGTCGAATCCAAGCTTTGTTGAAGCACCTCCAAGCGATTGTTTCCCGGTAATCTCCATATACCTCTGAGCTCTTCTAATACAACTAGCTAAACACCAACGAATGTCAATGAGCTCCATCTCTTCCGGATCAATCTGATCGTAGTCTTCTTTGGTCAATTCGGAGTTTCCAATTTTGCCAGCTACTAGACCTTCATATGACTCCAAAACAGATGCAAGGAAACTCATTTGCTGCTTCGCTGCATTTATGCTCATTGCAGGAGAATTCTTCAGTTTAAGAGCAATGTTGCACAGAATTTCTTCAGAATCATCAGAATTTGTCTTTGAAGATGAATGATATCCAGAATGATGACTTGTTGACGTTGTTGTTGGTTCTTTCATCTTTTCACCACTAAAAGCTGTTTTTGGTGAACCAACGCCTTTGTCGGAAAGCACACTGCTTTTGTAGTACAGGCCAACATTCTGTTGATGTGAAGATTCAGTCATCTTGTTTTGCTTTTGTAGCTCCAGATCATGACTTTCAATCTTTTCAAACAAAACTTCAAGAGTAATTTCATCATATGAAGCATCATTTTTTTAAGATAAAAACAAACGTTTGCCACTGATCAGCTCGTGGTAACGCTTCAATCACTTTATCAATAAGTTCCTCTTTTGTTTTCTCAATTTTAAAACGTTCAAGTTCGATTTTAAGATGACAGAATCTCTCAATCATTTTCCTCACTGACTCTCCTTTTATGTTATCAAACAGATCAAATTCTTTCTTTAATAAAGCTATTTTGTTTTTTCTAATCTGTTTTCCCCCCTCAGCTTTAAGTCGTAAAGCTTCCCAGACAGACTTAGATGTCCCATCATGAGTTAGTAAAGCAAATATATCGTTTCTGATTGCTGACTGGATCAATGCTATCATTCTTTGTTCAGCTCCGTATTCAGCTTTATCTTCTTTGGTAAACTTCTTGAATACAAGATCTTCGCCTTTATCGTCTTTTGGTTTTTCATACCCATACTCCAAGCAAAACCAACTTTCATGAGCATACGCCTTTGCCCAGTTGAGAAAGCGTTCTTTCCACCAGATATAATCCTCAATGCTATCAAGAGCTGGTGGCTTTGAATGAGTTCCGTAAAAGTTATCATGCTTGATATTTTCGTTGAGCACCTTAGTGATGGTTTTTGGTGTAACATTTGCTACTTCAGACGATTCAGTTGCAAACGCATTGTAAAATGTATTGAAGAATTCCTCAGCCATAATGCAAACCTGACAGAATGATCAAACAAACCCAATCAGTACAATCAAATATCAAATAAACTAAAAATGACTGACACTTGATCGTCGTGAAATGATCCGACACAAAATTCCACTTTTCAATCGAACTAGGAAACTCAAGCGAAATCTCTTAAACTGTTCAAGCGAAATCTGCTAACAAAATTGATTCAAGCGAAATCAGCTATTTCGCTTCAGCTGATTAGAACCTTCAAGCGAAAACCCACATGCTCTATTTCGCTTCAACCTGAACTCAATCTTCAAGCGAAAACCAGCAAAAACAAGTTCGCTTCAGAAGTTTTAAGCGAAACCAACTATTTCACTTCAGGAAGTCTATTTCGCTTCAGAGTTTCAAGCGAAATCCAGAACATAACACTATATCGCTTCAGAGTTTCAAGCGAAATAATCCAAACAGTCTACTTTGAAGCGAAATCATCCTGTAACCTTCGAATACTATTCAAGCGAAATCTAGTTTTTGATCCAATTCAGTCACTTTTAATGCGAATTTCGGTCTCAAACTTTCAAGGCTTTGTTAAACTGTTGTTTTGAATGTTCGGTGAGAAGTTCAATCCATTTTGACCATAAAATCTCGTTCAGTTTGAAAAAGAAGGTGTAGAAGTCAGAATCTAATTGCAATCGAGCTAAACTCTTCCTCCTGTGCTCTGATACCACTTGTTGGATCGTTGTATGACCCGATTGAGTCGTTCAGAAGAGTTTTACATCCAGTTTAAAGGCGGAATCAGTAAACCGGACTCGAAAACATCTTGTAATCTTTAATCTGTCAATTATATTGATAGTAACAATGTTTACAACCTGACAGAAAACTGGCAGCACTTCGTTACACTTTCGGAAGTCGCGTACCAAGTGAAATGACAAGTGCACTATATATAGAGGAGAAGATTTCGCTTGAAGGCTTGAAGCGAAATCTAATGTGTGTGATTTCGCTTGAACTTGAAGCGAAATCTGTTGTGGATGATTTCGCTTGAACAGTTTCAAGCGAAATCTTCACTTAAACCTCATTTCTCAATTTCTCGAACCTCGTGCACTGATAATTTTATCCTATTACATGATACAAGACGAAGTCAATAGACGTAGTGCACTAACAGTCGGTGCATGTTATCATCGAGATGGGCTTATTTCAATTGAGTGTGGCCGATTGGGCCACTGCCACTTAGTAATTCAATTTCAATGAACTAAATACAAGGGATTTGGGCCTTTAACTAATACAAGAGATCCGAAAATAATAAGAAAGGTTGGGCCAAGTTGTAGAAACGTGCGGTGGCGGCCCACCAAGCCTACATGAGCCTAAACCGGTTCACTACATCCACCACAAATGTTATCCTGTTTTACGTTAATGAGTTTACTAAAGTTACGAGTGTTTACAGAATTAACATACTTAGAGTTTTAACAAAATTATGACAGCATAGGACGTTTAACACAATGGCGAGAAATAACGAAAGTTGAGATCACAAGGTTAAACGCCACTAACCTTGAAAGTTCGGATTGTCACATCATCCCCAACTTGAAAGAAATTTCGTCCCGAAATTTGGCAAGTAAACACGAAAGAATGAAGTGAGGAGTCAAGGCTGTTACGGATTCTGCTCAGGTGTCACATCATCCCCAACTTGAAGAGGAATCTCTCCCCGAGATTCACCAGTTTTGTTTGACTCTGCTTTGTCTTTGGGGAAGAGGTGAGGATACTTAAGCTTCATCCGATCCTCGCGCTCCCACGTGAACTCCGGTCCACGTCTTGAGTTCCAGCGAACTCTAACGATGGGAATACGACTGTGTTTACGCACTTTGACCTCACGGTCCATGATCTCGATGGGTTCTTCAACAAACTGTAACTTGTTGTCGATCTTTAACTCTTGAAAAGGTACCGCTAATGGGTCATCAGCATAATACTTCTTTAACTGTGATACATGAAATACGTCGTGAATATTACCCAGCTCAGTAGGTAACTCCAACCTGTAAGCCACCTTACCGATACGCTCAAGAACTTTAAACGGCCCAACATAACGTGGATTCAGCTTGCCACGCTTCCCAAAGCGTACAACCCCTTTCCACGGTGAGACTTTCAGCATGACGCGGTCATTCACTTCAAACACTACTTCTTTGGCACGCTCGTCAGCATAGGCCTTCTGGCGGTCACGAGCAGCTGCCATACGTTCCCTGATTTTCACAATCATATCTGAAGTTTCGAGTACCATCTCAGGACCTGTGATCTGACTATCACCCACCTCAGCCCAGCAGAGAGGTGAACGGCACTTCCTCCCGTACAGTGCCTCAAATGGTGCCGCTTTGATACTGGTGTGGTAGATGTTATTGTAGGAAAACTCTACCAACGGCAAGTACTTCTCCCATCCTTTCCCAAAATCAATAACACATGCCCGCAGCATATCCTCTAGTGTCTGAATAGTCCCACAGCCCCTTCCGTCCCGCTGAAGGTCTATGGCTTACAATCCATAAACATCTTGAATGTGCAGGCAGGCTGGTTGATTGGGTGCGCTAGGTTAAAGAAGATACAACACAGGACTAAGAGTTGTGTACACGATACAGGGTTAAAAGTATTTGGTACAGTTCATACCAGCTTGGTAGGCTGCCAGAGCCTCAGCCACACGTGTGTTTATCAGGTTTGTTAACTCAGCCTGAGTCATGTTGATGCTACCACGTCCGTGTCCTCGTCCACTCATGGTTCTATAATAGAAGAAGGGAACGAATTTAGGAGTCGAGAACGAGAAAAGTGTTCAGGTTTATCATGTTAGGAACGATTAACTACCATGTTCATACACAAACAGGGAAGAACCCCTCTTACACTCGCTAAGCCTCATTGGGATTTGCATGCACCACGCGTTATTATTATGTGTGCACCCATGATAATAAGGCGGTTTGCATGCTCCTCTCGATGTTTCTTAACTTATGTTTGAAGTTTCTCCCACCCACAAAATATACACTACCAACAAGATTAGGATTTACTAGATGCAAAAGTTATGTTACACTATCAATGTGTCATGATATCTACCATGTCGTGTCGTGCATGCTATAAATATAGATACGTTTACTAGACATATAACTCATAAACTAACGAGGAACGAACCTTTCAATCTGAAGCTGAGTGTCATGGTCATCGTTTGGATCAATTCGGTTATAGTCTGGTTTTATGAAAACATTTTAAAACCGAGTTCTCTATAACCAGTGGCTCTGATACCAAACTGTCACACCCCCAATTTACCACCTAGGGCATGTCCCTAATGGAGGAGCAACGATCCAACAAAGAGCCACCAATCATATCAAACACAAGTAATAATGTACTGAATTACTCAATTGAAAGAAATGTATTGTTTGTAAGTTAAACCAAAACCAAAGTATTGAGCGGAAGCATAAATGTATAAGTGCGTAAATATATCAAAACCAAATCAATGTAATTGTTTATCATGACCACAACCACTCCAGCAGCATCAGACAGCAAGTTCCCAAGTTCCTTCAGTGATTACCTACAAGCATGTAAACAAGTGTGTCAGACTACGCTGGTGAGTTCAAGGTTTGTGTTTGTTTACCAAAGTGTATTCCCAATCATGTGAATAAAACAGTTTACAAAACGATATGTTGTTTGTTGTTATGACGTTTGATGTTTCGATGTTGTTATTACTCGATTACCGAATGGCCATATGATATGTGATTGCCAATCCCAATGCCTCTATCAAAGCATTGGTCATGTTTTAAGGTAATTAGTTCACGCCCGTTCTCCTCGAACGTCGTGAGGGTGCCAATCCTAATAGCGCTATCAACTAATAACCCCCGTTGCCCTACAAGCAACGTGCCGGTAGATATTGTGGTCTTACAATGATAGAAAACTGAGTACGATAACCAACATCCCATTACACATGCATTTCCCCTCGGAACGTTACCCGTTATCCCTTCCCCGGGATCCATGCTTGAGAAAGAGCAATGAACTCACCTTAGGTTTGCTCGGTAAGATAAGTTACACGTTTAACAGTGGGTCACACAAGTCCTAGAATAAGTACCAACCGTGATCATTTTGCCTCTAATTATATATGTAACGCACATTATTCACATTTCCACAAGTGGTGTTTACCAATTAATAGATACGGTATAACATTGAATGTGCCACGAAAGTTCATGCTAAACAGATATTCACACTCTAGGTGTTATACATACCAAGTTGTACTACATATACAAGATCCAAATTATACGTGTTATATCTCTTGCCAAGCTTTAACCTAGTGTACAGTCATATACAACAATCCAAGTATCACATGTATTTCCTTAGGTGCTCGGCCCACTAGGTATACCCAACCAAACATCATCCAACTCGCATGTTTATTGGACCTGTTGCCGCCTCAATGTCATCATGTAGTCACTAAGCATGCAGACCAATCAAGTTCTAGTAAAAATATTTAATGTGTGGTCGGTCACGTGATATTCAATAACATCATGCACATGTATATTAAATGAAATATTGAGGGTAGTGTTGGTGCATCCGTCTGTCGTCTTCGTCTTATGCCGAGTCTCGGGTTCGTTGCAGATATGAAAGTGGATGATGTCACCATCCTAGATGATGACATCATAATGATGATGTCATTATTACATCATCACACAAAAGACAAATGATTTAGATTGTTATAGTTCTGTTTTCGTTTATGTGTGGTTCGCTTTTATGTCACAAAGTGAGGTTCGCTCATAGGGTCACTATCTGGTTCGCTTTTATGTCAAGTGGTCTGGATCGCTTATATGAACATGTATGTAAGAGCGAACCAGCCATGTCTATATATAGGTGATAAGAGCGAATCTCACACATAGTTCTAGGTGATTGTCTTCCGGTGAGCCACGAAGTGCTGCTGAAGTGTCGACAGGTTGTACACGTCTTCAAGATCAATAAAATCGACAGTTATAAGTGTATACGTGCTGAATTACATCGTTACATTTGTTTCCGCCACTTGTTTCGGTGAAAAAACTCTTCTACGCGACTCGTTTAGGTCGAAATCCGATCCTACAATTGGTATCAGAGCCAGTGGAGAAGAGTTTTATACAATTCAGCAGCGATTTCTGTTTCTACACCTTTCTTTTCCGAAAAACAAAACTTTTTACGGTCAAAATCGCTTAAAATTCACACTGTGTGTGCGTAATCATGAATTAACAAAACCTGGAAATTTTCAGAACTTAAATCGGCCTAAAATTGGTTCAAATTGAGTCTTCGCTTGCATTCGGTTCGTGTTTTGCTGACGTCACATAGATCTGATCCAAAAATTAATATCTGGTCCGCTCATTCGGACAATACCTGGTCCGTTCATCTGGCCTCGTTTTTCTGGTCCGTTCATCTGGCTCGCTTTTCTGGTCCGCTCATCTGACTCGCTTTTCTGGTCCGCTCATCTGGTCCACTCAGCTGGTCCGCTCGTAGTTACAGTTTTTTTGAGATCCATTTTTCTGGTCCGCTTATTCGATCTTTCTGGCCCGCTCATTTGAACAAATAAAGTCTGGTTCTTGTTATACTAAGTCATCGAACAGGATAATCACGTGATTTCATATGGTTATGTTAAACAATTAATCAGATGTCAGTTCATGCATTGTTGTCGTTTACTAAAATTTGAGAGGTGATCAGAACTTCACGTGTTTCATAGTTGCGGCTCAGTTAAATTGGATTGAAATTTAAAGTTGTCGGATATTGGGAAAAGATAAACTCTACAATCGGTGTGTCAGTTGATTAGGACATGAGTAGTGTCGGCTAAGTGGGTTTGTCAGTCCACTAATTGTCAAGGTCCAATCAGCATTTGATTTGTGTTACTTGAAAGCCCATGTGAAAAGAACTGAGATTATAGGCTCAATGATATGTTGTTTTAAAATGATGGACAAATAAAAATTGTGAAAGGTATAGTTGTCTGTCCACGTGATTAAGATAAAGCGGTTCAATCCAAGAGTTGTGATTAAAAGTTTTATTAAATAATTGTGTTCAACAGTAGCCCATGTGAGTAATCTCGGCCCAAGTTATAAGTTCACGACCCATCATAGTTGAAGTGTTATTGAATCTTAAAGGTCAAATTGATTGTGTTCAACATACGTACATTCGACAGTCAGGTTGTTTCGTGTGATCAAGTTGCGTGAAAATTGTTCATTTCGCACGGTTCGAAGTTCAAAGGTGTCAAAAAGTCATTCGAGTCATTCAGTTCACACAATTGGTCAAAGTTCAGTCCGCACAAGTGTGTCAACCTTCAATCCGCTCAAAAGTGTCACCAGTTCGAGTAACAGTTTCTTTCAGATAATAGATAAACGTTTAAAACTGATTGTGTGTTTGTTTGTATTCGACAGGTGATAAAGGTGTGTTACAAGGAGAACCAGTTTGTTTGAAAGTCATCATGGATACAGAGTTCTATAATGCGTTTGCAACACCGTCTGGTCCAGGTGCTATTGCTCAAGCTATGAGTTTAGAAAATGAGACGGGAACCACCCAAAAGCCCCCTAAATTGATGAGTATTGAAGAATATTACGGGTGGAAAGATAGATTCGAGAACTGGGTTCAGGCGAACCATCTTAGGTCATGGGAATGCATACTGAAGAAATATGTGTTGCCTCGAATAGAGTTGCAGGTTCTCAAAGAGTTATCAGAGTTTACGGATCAGGAACGTGTTATGTACAAAGCCGAAAAAATGATGATTAGTCTGTTGCAACAAGCCATCAAAGAAGACATTTTCATTCTGTTACAGCATGACAAAACTGCAAAGTCAATTTGGGATGCACTTAAAGTCAAATTTGAGGGTAGTGAGAACATGATAAAGAGCAAAAAGGCGTTACTAAAGAAAGAGTTTGATCTGTTCAGTAGTTTACCAGGTGAAGACACAAAGAAGCTGATTGAGAGATACTGTCACCTAGTGCGATCAATGTCGATGCTGAGCATTACCAAAGATCGTGAAGAGTGGGTAGACAAGCTTGCTGATGCATTACCTCAGAAAGAGTGGGGAACTTATTTGATGATTCTGAAAAACACGGGTGTTTATGATGGGTTGACAATATCTCAGTTTATTGAAAAGATCGAAAGCCAGGATCTGGAGCAACAGAAGATAGCTAGGATGAACAGTCCGAGTGGTCAACAGGATATTAAAATGTACTACAAAGGTAGCATTCCGGTTTCAGAATCTGAGAGAAGTCCGAAAATTCAGACTGCATTCAGTGCTGGGGATTCATTAGAAAAAGCTGATCAGGGTTCAGGCAAAAGCACCAGTGGATTCTCATCATTTCCGAGTGTTAATCCTAAAGAATCAAATTCAAGTTTTAAGTCACAAAGCACAAAAATAGGAAATGGCTACGTAATTCAATGTAACATCGCTCTAAATCTTCCAGAAGGTCAAAGCTTCTCAGAAGACACTGCTAAAGATCACATGGCTCTACTTGGTTCTGTGTTGTTATCTTATGAGGGTCTAGTGGCTGGTCGGATCGGAAATCCCATGCTCACCAAAGAGGGTTACGATCAAATAGACGCAGAAGAGATGGAACTGATGGATATCAAATGGTGTCTTGCAAGTGTTCTTAGACGTGCTGAAAAGTTCAAAACGATTACCGGGAGAAATGACTTTCTTGATGCTCATGTATCTACTTTAGGTTTTGATAAATCTAAAGTTACTTGTTTTCGTTGCAGGGAGAAAGGTCATTTCAAGCGGGAGTGTAAGAACAGGGAAGCTAGTGGCGCTCAGAATCCGTTCGGAAAAGACGACTATTACCGGAAAGCCATTTATCAGCAGGTCGGTCAATCACAAGATTCACAGACAGCTCATGGTAGAAAGATTGAGGATTCCAAGAGAGCGTGTGCAGTAGATTTTAACTGGAACAACTACATATCTCCTGATAGCAAAGCCTGTTTAATTGATCAAGATGATGAACAATTACCTGAAGGTTTCAGCTGGGATATGTTCGTTGATGAAAAAGGAGAATATAAAGCTTTTATTGCTAAGATTGTTCGAGAACCAGACATGTTTGCTACTTGGATGAAGTCTATTGGAGTGACTGTAAAGAGTGTGGATGAAGAGTCTGTTGTTTCTAATGAAAGTTCAGAAAGTGCTTATGAAAGTTCACAGAGTGCAGATGAGAGTGTACAGAAGGATGTTACTTCAGAAAAGGAAGTTGTATTTGATCAAACACCGTCAGATTCTGGTTTATCAGATGCTGATTCTGAAAAATCTGTACAGTTTGATAAATCACCAGTTGATAGTAGTAGTGATGATGAGGAAGAGAAACATATAAATGTTGCAAAATCTCATTTTTCTCCTGAAAGTTTTCATTTCTATTTTGCAGATCGCATGGAGAAACTGAAGGAGAAACGAGCTGCTAAAGAACAACAATTAAAGAAATCTGAAGATGGTGTTCAGAAAAAGAATGTTGAAAGTGTTGTTGAGAAGATGATAGAAACTGAGAAGGTGAAAGAAGAAGAAAAAGTGATTGAAGTGATAAAGACAATTGAGATTGAGAAAATTGTTGAAGTTGTAAAGCCTTGCATAAAGTGTTTGGAAGCTTGCAAGGAATGTGCTGCAAAAGACGACATCATTGCTGAATATGAGAAGAAGAAAGAGCAGTTACTGTTCAACCTCAATTTTGTGAAAGAATCTTATGATGTCTTGAACAAAACAGTAACTGGTCTTCAAAAGACAAATTCAGAAAGAGAACAAGCATTAACGATGATGAATGCTGTGATGATGACAAAGCAAAAAGCTATCAACTTTTACATCGAAGAGAGTGCTAAATGGAAGCAAGAGTTGGAGACAGAAAAGATCGAGAATGAGAGAATTAGACGTTTATTGCAAAGTTATTCTAGTTCTGATTATCTCATTGATCGTATTTACCCAACTGTTGCAGGTATGGAAGTTTTTCAAGACGAGAAGCCAATGAAAAAGAAAGATAGTGGTAAGAAACCGACTGTTAGCTATAACAAGTGTCCGCCTCCAATTTGGGAAGGGTATTCTCCTAGAAAACCAAACGAGGAGCAACTTGAAAAAGCAGTCAATATAAAGCTAAAAACCGACACAACTGACGTTTTACCAGATAACATTGATGTCACGTTTACCTCGTCCGATACTGATCATGAGTCTGAGTTAATCAAAAAGGTGGTCGATCAGGTGTTGGATACTGAGGAGGAGTCCGAGTCAAAGTTTGAGTCTGGAGGGTCAAATTCTTCAGTCAACAGTTCAAAGTCGTCGGTCAAAAAGGCTTACAGTAAAGAGTTTTTGTTATCAAAAGCAAATTTAGATGATGAAGCATTTGAAGTTGCATACACTTTAAATGATTCGGATAAATTATACTTTGACAAAGAGTTTCCAATAAGAAGTGTTCGTTTTGAAATGATCAAAAAGGTTTTCAAAATGACAGAAATTAATATTTCTGAAATAAAAGATTTAAATCTTACTGAAAAACCTAAAAAGTACACTTCAAGAGTTCAACAACGTCTAAACAAGAAAAAGGGTTACAATTCTGGTTCTGGTTTTCAAAAGAAATCAAACCAAAATCGTAGCTACAAAAAAGAAAGGTCTTGGATTTATTCCACCAGAAAATCATAAAAATTTGAAAAATTCTAAAACAAAAACAGAATTTGTGTCAGGTGGACTTGCAGAAGAGGAACAGAAGAAACCATTCTGGAGACAGTCAAATCAAGAATTTCTTGCTGAAAAGAAAAAGAATGGAACTGAAGTGTTTTATCAAAGAGAGACTCGTACCTGTTACAAATGCAATGAAGCTGGTCATATTGCATGGAACTGTCCGAAAAATGCTAAGACAAAACAGGGAGTTTCTAGGAAACTGAAAGAAATAGTTGTTGATATTGAATCACCAACTGAAAAATTTAACATTTTTGATAACTCAACTTATGAGGTTGGTGAGTGTTCTAAAAAGAATTTTTATAAAAAGAAAGAGAATGACAACCAAATATGGGTTGTTAAGAAAGTTGATGAGAATGTCGGCGATGAATCTGGTTCCACAAAGCCAGAAGAGCCACAGGTTGAGATGAAAATTTCAGTGAATGATGATGAGTTTCCATCACTGAAATTTGAAGAAGTAAAAAAGAAAGTTGGTAAGGTTGATATCTCGAATCAGTTTTACAAAGATAATACTAAGTTTGATGTCGAGAAAACATTCAATGGAAGTGTTAAGAAAATTTTTGGAAAAATGTTGAATGGGAAAGTTAAGGGGGTTAAAGATATTTATGCAACTAAAAAGGCAACTTACAACCCTACTGTTCAAGAGTTGAAAGCCATCAAGTCTGAAAAGACTTGGATGGAAGTTTGTTTCCCATGATAGTCTCAGGACTTTGCCGGAGATCCCAAGTTTGTAATCGCGGATCAGGAATCGGCATTTTTCTTGAAAATCGATGATTGTGAATGAATCTTATATAGTTTAAATTTTTACAGGATAAGTGTGAATTGCCGGAGCTTCCAGGTTGGTAAGAGCGAAGCAGGAATCGGCATCCTGATTGGTAAAATAGTATTGTAGACGTAACATTCCTACAAGTGGTATTGTGTGTTTTTACAAGTGATTTTTTTTTATTTAGAGGTTGCTTGAATGCAAATGGTAAATCAGGGACATTAATTTGTACTTGATTTACTATATATGACAAGAGACAATATGGTGAACCACATCCCCAACTTTACGAGTGTTAAAACCAACAAAACTTATTTTCCGGAAAAATCATTTTGATTAAAACAAACTTAAGTGTTTTGAAATCATAATGAGAAAATAGTTTTGTGAAAGGGGGAGTTCTGATTGTTTATGCCAAGTGGATGGCGAATTGAGGTGATTTGATATCAGTTGTCACTTTCTGTATAGTTTGTTTTCAAATTTCCTAAAATGTGTTTGCATTTTAGGGGGAGTAAAAATTTCAGAAAATCCAAAAACATTTGAAAATTTGAAAAAGGCAAAAACATGATAAAATCAAAAATGAGTTTTAGTGTTAAAGAAGAGGAAATGATAGTACATCAGTAGACGGTCACAGTATGCTAAAGAAATGTAATGTTTTAATAGCATTAAACAGTCTCACTGATGATATGCTAATAGGTTTTTACACAATTAGTAAATTTTTTCGGGATATAAACTAAATTTCAAACTTGCTTATTTCGTGGGGAACACTACTTGGATATATGCTAAAGAAATGTAATGTTTTAATAGCATTAAACAGTCTCACTGATGATATGCCGATAGGTTTTTACACAATTAGTAAATTTTTTCGGGATATAAACTAAATTTCAAACTTGCTTATTTCGTGGGGAACACTACTTGGATATATAGGTAACCCCTGAAATCTCGTTTGAAAGGTCCCTTATTCTGAGATACTAGGTCTTTATGCTCAGTGATATCTGGGGTATTATCCCAGGACTTCTTCTGTATGGAAGTACTGACCTAGTCCCCGGATAATACTTTCCGCATGCTTGAAATATAGCGCAGCCCTCAGCAAATTGATGAAACAATAAAATTGATAGTCATTGCTGTTGTAATCAAAAGATCCTCTAAAGGGGACCCACCAAAAGTCGAAGCCGTCATCTCTCTGCGTATCGAAAGATCGACCTGAGCTCTCACGACTCTCGTACTATAATTTATTCCCCTAACAGATATCATCTGTGGTATACTCACCTGTAAGACTGAATATTGGGATCTGGATACGGGAGTATATTCAAGAGGTGGGACACATGAGTGAGTTTAAGTCTTTAAAACACCTAACTCATATCCTGAATTAGTTGAAATTTGTGTGAGAATTTAAGTGGATCAGTATATCGGCAATCTAAGTGAATTGTTTAATTCTTAATGTGTAACTAAGCTCAACGGTACTCGTGACTTGTCAAAAACTGATATGATTCTCTTACACAAAACTCACAAAAATATTGTCTGTAAATATTTCTTTATTGCATTTCTTTTCACTCAAAATTAAAAAAAAAAGATTTTTAATGTGTTTTAGCATAAATTTTGAAAAATTCAAAAAGATTTTTGACAACTGGTGTTGAAGAACTTATTTTCAAAATTCCAAGTGCTAAACATGATAGACAGATGGTTTGGGAGAGTGTGTTGTTTTTTAACATGAAAATAATATTTCTTCAAATGATTCATCAGAGATTATAAATGTTAGATCATTTTTGTAATATTTTCAAATAATGTCTGATTGTGTTCAAGTTATCATCAGAAAATTTATTTTTGGGTAGAGTTGTGCAGGTTAGCCAGGTTCCGAAACCTGAGTTTGTTAGAATGCCAGGTTACGATCTAAGAACCTGTGGAAAGTGAATGTCAGGCTACGATCCCAGCTGATTGAGAGGGGGAGTCTGAAGATTGTTCGTGAAGAGTTTGCTAGTGATGAAAAGAGATGAGAAGATAGAGATTGAGGATACTTACAATGTCAGACACTTCAAAGAGTTAGAGAGGACTGATAAAGACTAAAGATGCAAAGACTCGACATTGAAGACTCCGTCAACATCCGAGGGGGAGTTTGTTGGTGCATCCGTCTGTCGTCTTCGTCTTATGCCGAGTCTCGGGTTCGTTGCAGATATGAAAGTGGATGATGTCACCATCCTAGATGATGACATCATAATGATGATGTCATTATTACATCATCACACAAAAGACAAATGATTTAGATTGTTATAGTTCTGTTTTCGTTTATGTGTGGTTCGCTTTTATGTCACAAAGTGAGGTTCGCTCATAGGGTCACTATCTGGTTCGCTTTTATGTCAAGTGGTCTGGATCGCTTATATGAACATGTATGTAAGAGCGAACCAGCCATGTCTATATATAGGTGATAAGAGCGAATCTCACACATAGTTCTAGGTGATTGTCTTCCGGTGAGCCACGAAGTGCTGCTGAAGTGTCGACAGGTTGTACACGTCTTCAAGATCAATAAAATCGACAGTTATAAGTGTATACGTGCTGAATTACATCGTTACATTTCTTTCCGCCACTTGTTTCGGTGAAAAAACTCTTCTACGCGACTCGTTTAGGTCGAAATCCGATCCTACGGGTAGCCAACATTCAATAAAGTGTTTCATCATTCACATGCATATGTCAGTTAGTAGATAATTCAGAATTTATGGTCCAATAAATTTTCATGCACATATAATGAGAATCTAATCTTGTCATATTCACATCATCTATCATGCAACCTTAGTGTCTGCCATTGAACCCCATAATTATCTCTAATGCTTATGTCACATTTATACCCATTCAATCAAGTCAAGTTAACTAAATCCTACAACATCTATATACACACTATCACACAAACATGAAAATCAATAAATAAATATTACTAACCGGAAAGCTGATTGATCAAGATGTAAACCCGAACAGGAGGGGGGGTTATCTGCGCCGTGCGTAGGAGATGTGAAAAGGGTAGGGTTTGATTTCTTTTGTTTAGAATTCTATCTCATCAATAACCACTAATACGTAAACATAATATATATAAGAGTTTAGGGTCGGTGCATGTTATCATCGAGAAGGGCTTATTTCAATTGAGTGTGGCCGATTGGGCCACTGCCACTTAGTAATTCAATTTCAATGAACTAAATACAAGGGATTTGGGCCTTTAACTAATACAAGAGATCCGAAAATAATAAGAAAGGTTGGGCCAAGTGGTAGAAACGTGCGGTGGCGGCCCACCAAGCCTACATGAGCCTAAACCGGTTCACTACATCCACCACAAATGTTATCCTGTTTTACGTTAACGAGTTTACTAAAGTTACGAGTGTTTACAGAATTAACATACTTAGAGTTTTAACAAAATTATGACAACATAGGACGTTTAACACAATGGCGAGAAATAACGAAAGTTGAGATCACAAGGTTAAACGCCACTAACCTTGAAAGTTCGGATTGTCACATCATCCCCAACTTGAAAGAAATTTCGTCCCGAAATTTGGCAAGTAAACACGAAAGAATGAAGTGAGGAGTCAAGGGTGTTACGGATTCTGCTCAGGTGTCACATCATCCCCAACTTGAAGAGGAATCTCGCCCCGAGATTCACCAGTTTTGCTTGACTCTGCTTTGTCTTTGGGGAAGAGGTGAGGATACTTAAGCTTCATCCGATCCTCGCGCTCCCACGTGAACTCCGGTCCACGTCTTGAGTTCCAGCGAACTCTAACGATGGGAATACGACTGTGTTTACGCACTTTGACCTCACGGTCCATGATCTCGATGGGTTCTTCAACAAACTGTAACTTGTTGTCGATCTTTAACTCTTGAAAAGGTACCGCTAATGGGTTATCAGCATAACACTTCTTTAACTGTGATACATGAAATACGTCGTGAATATTACCCAGCTCAGTAGGTAACTCCAACCTGTAAGCCACCTTACCGATACGCTCAAGAACTTTAAACGGCCCAACATAACGTGGATTCAGCTTGCCACGCTTCCCAAAGCGTACAACCCCTTTCCACGGTGAGACTTTCAGCATGACGCGGTCATTCACTTCAAACACTACTTCTTTGGCACGCTCGTCAGCATAGGCCTTCTGGCGGTCACGAGCAGCTGCCATACGTTCCCTGATTTTCACAATCATATCTGAAGTTTTGAGTACCATCTCAGGACCTGTGATCTGACTATCACCCACCTCAGCCCAGCAGAGAGGTGAACGGCACTTCCTCCCGTACAGTGCCTCAAATGGTGCCGCTTTGATACTGGTGTGGTAGCTGTTATTGTAGGAAAACTCTACCAACGGCAAGTGCTTCTCCCATCCTTTCCCAAAATCAATAACACATGCCCGCAGCATATCCTCTAGTGTCTGAATAGTGCGCTCACTCTGACCATCCGTTTGTGGATGATAAGCCGTGCTCATATCGAGACGTGAGCCGAACGACTTATGCATAGCCTGCCATAACTCCGAAGTAAAACGAGGATCTCGATCTGAAATAATAGAAGTCGGCACCCCGTGCCTAGAAACCACCTCTTTAAGGTACACTGCTGTGAGCTGCGAATACTTATCTGTCTCCTTGATTGCTAGGAAATGTGCTGACTTTGTGAGGCGGTCGACAATCACCCATATTGTATCGTTCCCAGCCTGTGTTCTAGGTAACCCCGTAACAAAATCCATAGCGATATGTTCCCATTTCCACATGGGTATCTCTGGCTGCTGAAGTAGACCCGAAGGTTTCTGGTACTCTGCCTTGACCCTAGCACAGGTCAAACACTTACCCACGTAGGTGGCAATAACAGCTTTCATGTTCGGCCACCAATACAAAACCTTGAGGTCCTGGTACATCTTATCGGACCCTGGATGAATAGAATATCGTGACTTGTGTGCTTCGTCCATCACAAGCTCTCGAAGATTACCAAATGAAGGAACCCATATCCGTTCCATGAAGTAGTAGATATCGTCAGACCGTTGCTAGAACTTCTTCTTGTGTAGACCTCGTAATCCTTCAGCTTCGATATTTTCTTCCTTTAACGCTTCAATCTGAGCTGAACGAATCCGAGCAGGTAAATCAGAGTGAATAGTAAGCTGTAGGGCACGTACACGCTTCTGTTTCGGTTCCTTGCGACTAAGAGCATCAGCTACAACATTAGCTTTACCCGGATGATACTTGATAGCACACTCATAATCATTAAAAAGCTTGACCCAACGACGTTGCCGCATATTCAATTCCTTCTGGTCGAAGATATGTTGAAGACTCCTGTGATCGGTATAGATGATACGCTTGGTACCGTACAGGTAATGCCTCCAAATCTTCAACGCGAAGACTACGGCTCCTAACTCCAGGTCGTGTGTCATGTAGTTATTTTCGTGTACCTTCAACTGTCGAGAAGCATAAGCTATCACCTTATCTCGCTGCATCAACACACAGCCGAGACCCTGAATAGACGCATCGCAATAAACCACAAAATCTTCAGTACCCTCTGGTAGAGATAAAATCGGCGCGCTGCACAACTTCTACTTTAAGAGCTGAAAAGCTTCCTCCTGGTTCGATCCCCAAGAATAAACAACTTTCTTTTGAGTCAGGGCGGTGAGGGGTTGAGCAATCTTAGAAAAATCCCGAATAAACCGACGATAATATCCCGCAAGACCAAGAAATTGACGCACTTCCGAAGGATTCTTTGGTGCCGCCCAATTGCGAATAGCATCGATCTTGGCAGGATCCACATGAATACCCATTTCATTAACGATGTGCCTGAGAAAATGTACCCCTTCCTCAGGAGCTCCAAAATGAGACGAAGATGGCGCTCATGGTCTTCCTTGTTCTTGGAGTAGATCAAAATGTCGTCAATGAAAACGATAACGAAGTCGTCAAGGTAAGGTTTGCACACGCGGTTCATGAGATCCATGAAGACCGCTGGTGCGTTGGTCATCCCAAATGGCATAACCAAGAACTCATAGTGGCCATACCGTGTTCGAAAAGCTGTTCGAGGCACATCCTCCTCTCTAACCCGTACCTGATGATATCCCGACCTCAAATCAATCTTGGAATAGAAGCTTAACCCTTGCAGCTGGTCAAACAAGTCGTCAATACGTGGCAGAGGATAACGATTCTTGATCGTCACTTTGTTGAGCTCGCGATAGTCGATGCACATACGAAAAGACCTGTCCTTCTTCTTCACAAATAATACAGGAGCTCCCCAAGGAGAAGAGCTAGGACGAATGAAACCCCTGTCCAATAACTCTTGAAGTTGATTTGATAATTCTTGCAACTCTCCTGGTGCAAGACGGTATGGAGCACGAGCAATCGGTGCTGCTCCTGGCTGGAGATCAATCTGAAATTCTACCTGACGATGTGGAGGTAAACCAGGGAGTTCTTCAGGAAAAACATCAGGAAACTCTCGGACAACAGGAAGGTCTTCGAGTTTCCTCTCGTCAGTCTGAGAGTCAATAACAAGGGCCAGAATGGAAGGATAGCCCTTACGCAGAAAACTTAGAGCCTTCATGGCTGAGATAATACCTACTGTAGCACCGCTACGATGACCTTGAACAGATAAAGATTCACTGCTGGCAAGGGGAATACGAACGACTTTCTCCTTGCAGAGAATTTCCGCCTGATATTTGGATAACCAATCCATTCCAACAACTAGATCGAAGCTTCCGAGAGTGACAGGAAGTAGGTCAATGTCGAATACTTGACCCAAGAGATCTACTTTGCAACCCATAAGAACATGTGACGCTTCGATAGTTTTACCATTCGCTATTTCCACTACATGCTTAACAACAAGAGGCGTAGGACTCAATCCTAGACGACTACTGAACCCCGTAGACACATAACTCCAATCGGCACCCGAATCAAATAAAATAGAAGCATAAACACCATTCACAATAATTATGTATCATCAGTTTATACTTCAACATAAGTTGTCTTTATATTTTCGAAATTCAATCAATACTTCAACAATAATTATGTATCATCAGTTTATATAAACGAAATAATAACTCAAACCAAGTTAACATTACTAATAACTCGTTGTTTAGTTCGGTTCGAGCTCGTTTCACGAAAGATAAACGCTATAAAAATAAAAAACTAAACGTGCCGTTAATTTTTACCACTCTTCGTGTCGGAACGTCGTGTTGCTTGACTGAGTTGAGCCGAGTCGACTAGCTGAGTTGACCGAGTCAACTCGAACTGCTTCTGCCACTAACAAATCTGACCCGAGCCGACTAACTCGAGCCGACCCATCGACTTCCGTTGACCCGAGTCGTTGACCAGTTGACCTGTTTGACCAGTCAACCCGCGAAACCTAAACTTGAATCTGTTGAACCTTGTGCGCCACTGAACCGAGCCACCATCGAGATAACCGAGTCTGTGTCTTGAACCGAAGTCGAACACTAAACAAGACCCTCAACCGCCTGATCTCGTTCTCGTCGTCGCCGGCAGTGGTGTCGGCCACCGCCCCCATCGCTGTCACCATCAACCATCCTCCTCCTCGGAAAACAACCCAACATCATCAACATCCACGATTATTAGTAAATAGAAGAAAAACAGAAGATAGGAGAGGGGATTTACCGAGATACCCGCCGGATAAAGACAAGGCCCACCGGAAAAATGGTGATACCTGTCGGATAATCACGCCGACCACCGGACCATTGAACCGACTGGCGGTCCGAGTCTTCGACCGCCAATTCTCTCTCTCTCTCGCCTGCTGCTTTGCCACCGCCGCTCACCACCACCGCACGGTGGTGGTGTCTTCGCTTAATCTGCTAGGGGGGGTGTTGTCGGTTGTGAGTGGATGATGAGTTGTTTGTTTTGTGTCATGAAGGAGAAGAAATACCCTTTTCTTGTGTATGTATGAATGTGCAGACAAATGATGAGGGTGTTGTGGGGATGGTGTTTGAAAAAAAATGGGGATCTCCTGTTAGAGCATTCACATTCAAAGAACTAAATTGTGAGTGTGGGGTTTTTAAAATATAAAGAGTATAAAAAATGGTTGTGAGTGGAGGAGAGAGAAAATGTTACTATTCATCTGTATATTTGGGGGGACACTGTTCACCCACTATAATTTTTTAATATATATTGAAAGTGGTTGTGAGTGAATGAGAGAGAAAAATGTAATGATAATGGTATAAAAATATTATTTAATTAAAAATGAGAGAGAAAAAGTATTTGTTTTTAGTGGAAATATATTGATATAAGAGTTGTTTTTAGTGGAATGTATGTATAATTTTAGGGGGCTGGATGTGAATGCTCTTATGTTGTCTGCTCATTTGAATTCGAGAGAGAGAGAGGAAGACTTTTATTCTTTGAGTGTGTAAAGAAATTATGAAGGACTTGTTCTATTTGTGTGTGTTGTCTGATACATAACCGAGAGAGAGAGGAAAGTCATTTCCTTTTGTGTGTGTTGTGACTTGTAGTGAGGAGAGTGAAGGTGGTGTTGGGTTTTATATTTGCACAAAAGGGCTTTAACCTTTCATGTATTCCTAATATCCATTTAATCATTCCATCCATTGTATAATATGTCTTTTAGTAGGGAACAAGATCTTATATTATATTGAGATAAAATCTATTATCTAGATTTTATAAAGATTATGGAGGATTTTGCACAGATTTTGTTTAGATTTTGCTAAGATTTGTAGAGATTTTTTTTATTATATGTAGGTTTAGGCTTGTGGTTTTTGGGCTTGGGCCCAGGGCCCACAAGTCCATCTCCTGTGTAAGTGGCCCGTAATCCCTACGAGACCCGATATCGTGATCCACATTCCACGAGCATAAAATATTCGTGTAACATCCATATTTTTCGGCGTCATAAGTATTTCATACGGTATCAGTCCGTTGTCGCGTAATAGTCAGCAGATTTTCTGTAAATCACCACACGCGCACTGTATAGCTGAACAAACGTTCCTGGGCACTCCAAGGGCCTGGTTAAGTTAATTAGCGTCGTAAACACTATTTATTATCACGTTAATCGCCAGTTAATTACGTAATTAAGGGCGTAAATTACCGGTTGTCACAGATTTACACTGTGCGATCACTTTACTTATAATTCCATTTCTTAACACTTTTTGGCATACTATGGCTTACGTCATAATTATCTTTTTCGTAACACGACAAAAGGATATTCTGAAATATATGACTAGTGTAAGATATACTTACCTTGCATCCGAATTACGTTTTTCCTTCATTCTTGCTTCGTTTGACCCGCTTCCTTTCCAAGCCTCCACTTAGCTTGTCAAGCGTCAAACTATCATCATGATTCGTAAGACGATTAGATTAGCCATCATTAATTGTGACTATTCCATCTTATGGGTTTTACATCAAAATTCACCATTTGATTTCATTTTGGTCAGTTTGACTTTTAAATGTCAAACTGCCTATTAACATAAGTGAATATATCATAAACCCCGACAATTCATTTAAGCACTTTGTCAAGTATCTGATAGGCATTATTCTTACGCCACCGTTTTAACTACTTTTCAAATCTAAGTTCATGCTATTATTAACACCAATTTACTTAGCTCTTGATTATCAAAGTTAATTATTCATTTGTTAAGCAAGAACTAAAAGTTTCCATCTACATGTAAAACCCGTTTCATCATAGCATTAGACATTCATCCGAACATCAATATAATCAAGTTCTACATATTAATTAGTAGACATCATGATTCCAAACACCTATTTATATGAACCCAAATCACTAATTTCATCATAATATACTAAACCCCTTTCATGAAAGCATGATCATGTACCCAATTTCATGGTTTAATCAAATACCTACCATTCATTATCATGCATGATGATTCAAAACATAGTCTTATCATCAATTTCAACATAACAATAAAACCCCCCTTAGCTAGGTGTGGTAATTCAACCATACATCCAAATCATAGCAATTTGTTCTAAATCTTCGCTTAGGGTTTGTTCCTAAGCAATCATACATCTCAAATTCAGCCATAACTTCTATGATTCGTACATAGATCGCATCATGCAAAGTTAAATAATTTTCACAACTTCATGAATGTTAGAAATTCGACATACCTTACGATCCCCTTGACTTGGTGATCGTTTATTTGTATTTGTGCTTCGATTTGGGTCAAGAATTACTCTTCAATTTGGGGATTTGTTGAACTAGGGTTCATCCCCTTTTCTTTTGGTCTCCTGGTCGATCACGTACACACACACACTCTTAGTGTGTGTGTTATTACTTGTTTTTAATTAAAACAAGTTTCCCCACTTGGCAAATATTAGTCCCTCATGTTTTATCTTGATCAATTGAAGCTACAACTTACCATTTATCACTTAGGCACATACTAGTAACTAGGTTAATTATCCCTGGTTAACTTAATAGGTTCGGGAAGTTATAACCCGTTATATTTTAAGTCCCGTTAACTCGGGCCTTCTATATACTCTGTTTTCTCAAAGTATTTATCTCCCTTTAACTTAACATCAATTTTATTTATTTAAAACCTAATATTTACCGGGTTATTTTTTACCACTAACGGTATTTTACCCGTCGTCACTATTAACGTGGTTTGATTACCAAACCCGTTTTTGGGGTGTTACATACGGGGTGCAGGCCAGTTCTTGATCGAGTCTACCTTGGATGGATCAACATGAATCCCATCCTTGTTTACCACATGGCCTAGAAAATGGACTTCGCGAAGCCAGAAGTCGCATTTCGAAAATTTGGCATACAACTGCTCTGTTCGAAGGAGTTCCAAAATAAGCCTCAGGTGTTGCTCGTGTTCCTCCTGACTCTTCGAATAGATCAGGATGTCGTCGATGAAGACAATGACGAACTTATCTAGTTAAGGTTTGCACACTCGGTTCATGAGGTCCATGAAGACCGCAGGTGCATTCGTCAATCTGAAAGGCATAACCAGAAACTCGTAATGCCCATAATGAGTCCTGAATGCTGTCTTAGAGATATCCTCGTCTCAGACTCTCAGTTGATGGTAGCCTGACCTCAGGTCAATCTTGGAGTAGAAACTCGACCCTTGTAACTGGTCGAATAAGTCATCAATGCGTGGAAGAGGATAGCGATTCTTCACAGTCACCTTTTTTAGTTCGCGGTAGTCAATACACATTCTGAAGGTACCGTCTTTCTTCTTCACAAATAACACTGGAGCTCCCCAGGGCGAAGAGCTAGAACGTATGAAACCCTTTTCCAAGAGTTCTTGTAACTGTGATGATAGTTCTTCAAGTTTTGATGGAGCTAGACGATAAGGTGCACGGGCTATTAGTGCTGCTCCAGGAGCTAGCTCGATTTGAAACTCGACCTGTCGATGAGGCGAAAGACCAGGTAATTCCTCAGGAAATACCTCTGGAAAGTCGCGCACAATAGGAATGTCTTCTATCTTCTTTTCCTTCGAGGATGTATCAGAAACGAGGGCTAGAATAGCAGTGTGGCCCTTTCGCAAACACTTCTGGGCCTTAAGGAAATAGATGATGCCCACAACAGCACCACTCTTGTCGCCATGAATCAGGAGAGGTTCTTCACCAGAACGAGGAATATGGACGATTTTCTCCTTGCAAATAATCTCCGCTTGATGTTGAGATAGCCAATCCATCCCAATAATGACGTCGAAACTACCAAGAACGATAGGAATAAGATCGATAGAGAAGGTCTGACCAGCTAGGACGAGATTACAACCCTTAACTATGTGTGTGGCTTCGAGACTTTTACCGTTTGCTAGCTCTACCATGTGTTTGGTGTTCAAAAGTGTTGGAGTGCGCTTAAGCATTTGACTAACTTTTAAGGATACATAACTAGTATCGGCAGCCGAATCGAATAAAACAATAGCAAAGAAATCATCCAGTAGAAACTTACCCATCACAACGTTGGGATCGTTCCTTGCATCACCCTGACCCAACACGAAAACACGTCCCCTGGCACCATTGTTACCCCCATTATTGTTCTCGTTCCCCTGATTATTGTTATTGTTCTGATTTTGGTTCAACTTGGGGCAGTTCCTCTTGAAGTGACCTTCAGCACCACACTGATAGCATCCCCTGTTACCCTGCTATTGCTACAGCTGATTCTGTGGAGCTGGTGGCTGTTGTTGACGATTCTGATTTGCCGGTCGTGCGCCCCTGCAATCCTTTGCTTCATGACCAAACTTGTTACACCTCAGACAACGACCCTTGTTGCATTGCCCACTATGATGCTTGTTGCATCGGTTGCACTTGGGGTGGTTTCCTCGGTATCCACCCGGCCCTTGATTACAAGAAGATTGCTGACCAGGACTCTGGGAGTCATCAGCCTTTTGCTGCTGAGACTGATAGTGAGCTGATGTTGAACCCTTGCTTGAGACTCCATCCCATTTGCACTTGTTGTCGCTGGGGGCATCAGAAGTAGTAGTAGCAGTGGTAGTACCAATACGCTTGGGCAGCCTGTTCTGCTCGACTGCTTGATTAGTGAGACGATGAGCCAAACGAATAACTTGCTGGATAGTGGCGAGGTTTGTTGCAGTCACATGACTCTGAATCTCTGGCACTAAACCTTTAAGGTACAGCTCGATACGTTTAATAGGAGGATCCACCATAGTAGGACACAAGATAGCCAGCTCGTTCGATCTTTTCGTGTACGCCTCAATTTCCGACCCCGTCATCTTTAAGTTGAAGAACTCTACCTCCAGCTTGTGGATGTCATCACGATTACAGTACTCTTCTTTGATCAATTCCTTGAAATCGTTCCATGGGGTGGCATTAGCAGCAACTAACCCCAGAATTTGAACCTGAGCGTTCCACCACATGAGCGCTACACCTTCAAGAGTACCAGTAGCATACTTCACCCTACGAGCCTCAGGGCATTCACACATCTTGAAAACAGACTCGAGCTTCTCAAACCAGTGGAGGAGGCCTACAGCTCCCTCAGTGCCGCTGAAAGTAGTAGGTCGGCAGTCCATAAAAGTTTTGAAAGTACAAACAGGAGGCTGAGCATGTTGACCTGTCGTGCGTGTAAGAAGAGACAAGGTTAAGCACAAGTGTTGGTTTACGAGAGTAGGATCTAAAGATCCTAGAGTAAGTTGCAATGGCAGGTTATACCTCCTGCCTGAGCGACTACGAGTTCTGCAGTAACTTGTTCATTGATTAAAGCCGTCAGCTGGGCTTGAGTTAGGTTGATACGTCCACTCATGATCTTCACAATAAAGAGAGCATGGGTGAGAAAAGTGTCATGACAATGTGTAAGTGTGGAGTGACAGAAGAGAGTAAGCACACAATGAGTGTATAACAATAATTGTTATGTTAACCAAAGCATACCATGAACAATGTACTATGTAACTAACAAGTAGGCAATATAACATAAACTATATCACCTAGAATGTTGGGTCTTGCACGTGGAGCGAAGCGTCGTTGTGGATCGTTGAGCACTGTACAGGTTATAGTCTGGTTTTGTCAAAAAGCTTTTCCTCGACGTTCGATGTTGAAGTCGCTACCGGAAGAACTGTCGCCGTTAATTATGTTCTTCGTGATTGTACCCTTGAGCTCAAAAATCACATCTTCCCAATCGACCTTATTCCGATGCAACTCGGAAGTTTTGACGTCATAGTAGGCATGGACTTTCTTCGCGAAAACCATGCTGAAGTTGTGTGCTTCGATAAGATGATTCGATTCTCGCTCGCAAATGGTGATTTATTGTATGTTTATGGTGAAACTGCTTCGAAAGGTCTCAAACTCATGTCATGTGTCCAAGCTAGCAAGTATCTCCGCAAGGAATACAGAGCTTTCTTGGCCAACATCATAGTAGCGGAGAAGGAAAAGAAAGGAAGACCAGCCGTAAACGATGTCCCAGTGTTTCGAGAATTTCCTAACATCTTTCCTGAGGATCTTCCCGGACTACCGCCAAGTCGTGATATCGACTTTAGTATCGACCTCATTCCTAGAGCCAATCCCGTTGCCAAAGCTCCTTACCGACTCGCACCGTCCGAAATGCATGAACTCTCGAATCAGCTCCAGGAATTACTTGAGAAAGGCTTCATTCGCCCGAGTACCTCTCCTTGGGGAACGCCAGTCCTTTTCGTTAAAAAGAAGGATGGGTCGTTCAGGATGTGCATCGACTATCGGGAATTGAATAAGTTAACTATCAAGAACCGCTATCCCCTGCCTCGCATTGACGATTTGTTTGATCAGCTACAAGGTGCTACGTGTTTCTCGAAGATCGATCTACGCTCAGGCTATCACCAACTACGCATTCAAGAGGAGGATATACCCAAAACCGCGTTTCACACTCGTTATGGCCATTATGAATTCGTTGTTATGCCCTTTGGTTTAACCAACGCACCCGCAGTTTTCATGGATCTGATGAATCGCGTGTGTAAATCATATCTCGACCGTTTCGTCATCGTGTTCATCGACGATGTCTTGATCTATTTCAAATCGAAAGCCGAACACGCACAACATCTATGTTTGGTTCTTGAGCTACTCCAGGGGAATCGACTCTATGCAAAGTTCTCCAAGTGTGAATTTTGGCTGGAGGAGGTTCAGTTTCTGGGTCACATAGTAAATAGTCAAGGTATTCACGTCGATCCAGCGAAGATTGAAGCAGTTAAGAGTTGGATTACACCTAAGAACCCTTCTGAAGTCCGTTCTTTTCTCGGACTAGCGGGCTATTATCGACGATTTATCGAAGGATTCTCAAAGATCGTTGTGCCGCTTACCGTTCTCACGCATAAACACAAGCCTTTTTTTTGGGGAACTGAACAAGAGTCTGCTTTCCAAACCCTCAAGCACATGCTTTGCAATGCTCCTGTTCTCACATTGCCCAATGAAAACGACGATTTCATTGTCTATTATGATGCTTCCAACCTTGGTCTTGGTTGTGTTCTTATGCAGCGGGACAAGGTTATAGCTTACGCATCTCGTCAGCTCAAAATCCACGAGAAGAACCATACAACCCATGACATCGAGCTAGGCGCAGTTGTTTTTGCGTTAAAGATTTGGTGACACTACCTGTATGGTACCAAGTGTACGATCTTCACCGATCATAGGAGCCTACAACATATCTTTGATCAGAAAGAACTTAATATGCGTCAACGCCGATGGGTAGAAATCTCAACGATTATGACTGTGAGATTCGTTATCACCCTGGCAAGGCAAACGTCGTTGCCGATACTCTCAACAGACGGGGTTATTTGCTCAGCATTCGTAATGTCCAAGCCCAATACGACCTCGAAACTCTCATCCGCGAAGCCCAGCATGCTTGTTTTAATGAACGCACTCTGAAGAAGGAACGAATCTACCACGATGGAGCTCATCTTGTGAATAAGCCGAATGAGATATTCCATTATCTGGACCGAATTTGGATCCCTAAACGGACCGATTTGCGAAAGATTTTGATGGACGAAGCCCACAAATCCCGGTATTCTATTCATCCCGGTGCCGACAAAATGTACCAAGATCTTCGCTACAAGTACTGGTGGCCAGGCATGAAAAGGGATATTGCTCTCTACGTTGGAAAGTGCCTGACTTATGCAAGGGTCAAGGCTGAACACCAGAGACCCTCTGGCTTACTCGAACAACCGCCAATCCCTATGTGGAAGTGAGAGAGTATAGCTATGGACTTCATAACAAAGCTTCCGCACACGTCATCAGGTCACGACAGCATCTGGGTTGTCGTTGACCGTTTGACCAAATCAGCTCACTTTTTGACAATACGGGAAGACTACAAGGTAGAATGATTAGCCCGAATCTACACCAATGAGATCATTTGTAATCATGGGACGCCTCGCGACATCATCTCTGACTGTGATGCTCGGTTTACCTCGCGACTGTGGGAAACGTTTCAAGCGGCCCTCGGTACCATGCTTAACTTAAGTACCGCATTCCACCCTCAAACCGACGGTCAGACTGAAAAAACGATCCGTACTCTTGAAGACATGCTCCGTTCGTGTGTCATAGACTTCGGTGGTAATTGGGACACATATCTGTCGTTAGTCGAATTCTCGTATAACAACAGTTATCATTCCAGCATTCAAATGGCACCATTCGAGGCTTTATACGGAAGAAAATGTCGATCACCTATTGTGTGGCACGAGATCGGTCACTCGCAATTAACCGGTCCTGAGCTATTGCAAGAAACGACTGACAAAGTCCTCCAAATTCGAGACAACTTGTTGAAAGCTCGAAGTCGACAGAAAAGTTACGCCGATAGACGACGCAAGCCCCTTGAATTTGACGTTGGTGACTACGTACTCCTAAAGGTATCACCTTGGAACGGTGTGGTCAGATTCGGCCAGAAAGGGAAACTAGCGCCTCGATATGTTGGAACTTTTAAGATTCTGGAAAGGATCGGAAAAGTCGCCTACAGACTCGAACTACCGGAGGAACTTAGTAATGTCCACCCGACTTTCCATGTGTCAAACCTCCGAAAGTGCCTGCCTGAGCATTATTTAATTGTACCTCTCGATGATCTCCAAGTAAACAAAACACTACACTTCGTGGAGAAGCCTGTCAAATCATGGATCGCCAAACCAAGCAGCTCAGACGCTCGAGCATTCCTATTGTGAAAGTCCGATGGGAAGGCAAACGAGGCGCAGAGTTCGCTTGGGAACTCGAAAGTGACATGAAGGCGAAGTACCCGCAGTTGTTTGTTACGGCTTCGGCCTAATTTCGGGACAAAATTCCCTCAACTAGGGGAGGCTGTAACACCCCGTGTTTCGAAAGTCAAAGTCAAAGTCAAGATTGAAGTCAAAGGAAGAAAAGATTGCTAATTGCGATCTGTCTCTCTTTGTTCAATTCATGTTTTAACTTCTTTGACTCGTAGTTAGTCTATTTTATTTTCGCTTTAGTTGTATTATGTGGAGTATCTATTATTAATCGCATACTAATCGCATGTTTAATCGCTTTATCGCTATCGCAATCGCACTCGCAACTCGAATTATGCATTTTGGCTATTGTATACGTGTGTGTGCCTTATGTGTTACTTGTGCATGTTTAAATTATGTTATGTGTGGTAATCAATCAAATCGCAATCGAACTCAAGCGCAAATCGAATCGCAAACGCTAAACGAAGGAAAAATAGGATGATTGTATGTTAGATATAGTAGTTGGGATTAAAAGTAATTTAATAAGCAACTCCATCGCATCGCTCGCTCGAACCGCATCGCAACGCGCTACACGCGAATCGAAACGGCAAAACTCGTCGCGCCGAGCACTCGAACCAGGTGCAAGCCGGCCGGATTGCCATCCGACCGGGCTGCCACCCGAGCGAGGTGCCATCCGAACGAGGAGCCACTCGGCCGGGCTGCCACCCGGGCGAGATACCATCCGACCGACCAGCCCTTTCCATTTTGGGTAATCCTATAAATACCCCTTGTCACTTTCAACCTTTCTACTTTTGGCAACTGACGTCCGACCAGTGCTCCTACTCGCTTTTTCCTTTGATTTCTCGCAATTTCGGTAAGATCTCATCCTAAATCTTGTACTTTCTTAATCTACACGCACTCCTACACCTTTCTATCTTTTGAATCTTAACTTTTAACCGTGAAATCATCAAGATTCAAGGTGTTTTAGGATGACGTCATCATGAGTTCTTGAAGAACTTCATGTTTTGGCCTCAATCCACCAAGAACAACTTAGATCTAACCGATTTCCACATAAACGAACAAAGATCTTTCATAGATCTAAACATATTCACAATGGAAAGGATTGAAAGATGGTTTTTCAACTCTTTTACACTCAATGCTCTCAAACCCAATGGAACCGGACCTAATGTTGATCGTCTACTCATTCTTAGCGATGTATCAGTGCTAGATCCAAGTTCCATTTGAAAGATAGTGATTTCAGGTTTGGACGCGAACAACCGCCTCGAACCGTGCACTGACGAACTAGGGTGATCCCTGTTCAGTCAGGTCATTGTGACGAGATAGGGTTCCCATTGTTTAAACCAGTCATCACAACGTCTCGCTCAAGTTACAACCCTTTAAGCAAGGACAAGTAACAACACGATCAGATCATGGGACGAATTGTCGTCCGACCGGACTACTGTCCTACTGGGTTGCCATCCGCTCGACCTATTGTCCGATCGGGTTGCATCTTGACTCAAGGCTTAAACAATTTTCAACTTGTTCAACAACAGGGTTGCCACCCGATCGGATGGACATCCGACCGAGTGACTGCCCTACTGTGGGTTTGTTCTCACTGAGGAACCTCGCCATTCGAGTCGCCGTCCGATCGAACGACCGTTCGACCGACCGACCTGAAGGGTAGAGATACTCCTCTGTTTTCTAAATGCTACAACGAAAACTTCAAAGGTCAAGCCATCATACACAAACACATCCTTCCCAAAGGAAGAAACAATCCACTCGAACAGTCATCCGACCGGACTACTGTCCGACCGAACTACTGTCCGAACGAACTGCCACTCGCACGACCGGTTGTCCGACCGGATTACCATCCGATCGAACTACCGTCTGACTCACTTGTACTTTGCATCGTTTTATGCGTCGCTTATCGTTATGCTATCGTTCTGATCAGGCTAACCCTACTCTCTAGCGCTCCCTTCAATCCATCAATCGCTGTGAGTATACTCGATCCCTTTTTGCTTTATGCACTTTTGGGTGTTACATACGTTACTTATACTAAATCACATCAAATACACTACGCAATACTTTAAACGCTAACTGTTACCGCATGTTATACGTGACTTAATGAATGCTTGTTTGTTATGTTTACACATGGAATGTTGTCTACCTGCCTTAGCAACGATAGTACTATTAGTTTGGACTCAGCACCCGTTCACTCGGGGGGTTGTTAAGGACAATTACCTACATGGCTCACAGTGGTGAGAATGTATCACGAACTGCCTTGGGCAGTCAACCCGCAGTCATTGGTATCGATAGGTTCATGTCGATAACTAACATGCCTTATTTCATTCTGTGTACGTGCTGGTTATGCGTAACACTTTCAAACTCTATATGCTATTATCAAACTTGTATGCTCACCTTTACACTATGTGTATTGACCTTTACTTTAACGTATGTGACAGGTGCTTAGGATGTTTACATGCTTTGTGTGCTGGTGATGAAATTGAGGCTAGGGACAGAGTCCTAGAAACCAATAAATAAACAATTGTCTGTAATAAAATCTGAGTTGTCGGAACAGAACAATTTGACTGGATCTTTGCTGTAATAATTGTATTATCATCTATGACATGGTATGGGACGTATTACTTTAAAATATTTGGTAAATATAGTTGTTATGGAAACTTCTGGACAATCTGTTTCGCTCAGTGCCATGCCCCGATGTTTCCGCCATCGGTTGGGGTGTGACATCATTGATCAAGTTTCGTTCGCCATGAGCGGCTAATCTTCTCGGGTTTCACCCCGGTGTAGGTTTTTGTAAGATTCTAGGGTTAAACATTGTTTTTCAGATTTGATTTGTGACAAGTTGTTTATGTTTTTGAAACCTTTGATAATTGTCTTGCATTTGTATCGAATTCGTGAATTGTCGAGTGAAGATTAAATTTGACTTTGCGAAATGTTTATGTGCAATTATGCCTTATCTTAGGTTAGGATTTACATGTTCTTGGTAACGAAGCGCATTGCGGTCCGTCGTCTATGACGTTGATAGCTCTTGGCACCTAAGCCACCCGACACTAAATCCGTAAATCATATATGCAACTGAGTTAAATCTAAAACGTGTAGAAACCCTAGGTCTTCAATTACCGAACCGGGTGTGAACCTTGTTCCAAATTATTGTTTTAACCAAGTAATCAAGTTTTCATGCAATCGAAAGTTTTCAAGTTTTAGTAGTTAAGTAATTTAGCATCAAACTTGTCGGTACACTCTGACACCCTTTTCCAACAAACAAACAATTAACCAAATTAGCAAGCTTCATAAATTGTGACAACATTAATAATCAATCACGTCAACACGCAAACCACAAACTATTTGTGGTTCGACCTCTTACTACCAATAACACATTATTAAGGGTAATTTGGGCATTATAAATATTATCTTTTACCGGGGCGCGACAACCCGATCAATTTCTCTACACTTTCTTAATCTATACTTCTGTTTTCTCTTGATAACTTCTTTTCAAATCAACAATTTTATCAGTTAAATATTGCTAGATGGTTTTAATATCACAAGCATGTGTCCACGAATAGAATTTTTAAATTTGGTGATGACAATATCGATAGTGTCAGCGGAATCATTGGTGGTGGAGCTGTCACTGGTGGCGGCGGAATACGGTGATTGGCGGTGGGAATGGGTGGAGAGTAATCCGATTAAATTCTCAACGCTTCGAAGTCCGACGCCACCGGCTTGCAGGACGGCGAAGACTTTCTTATAAAATGTACGGTCAGAAAGTAATAAAAGATGAATAAAGGTCGAGAAAACATGATTGGGTGAATGGTATATGGGGAAATAACAAATCTTTTGCACAAAATAAAAGAAAAATTTAATGAAACCTGACACATCATCGGTAGAACCTGGAATCTGAGAATTACATATTATTAAAACATCAAATTAAACTTCAATGACTTTAGATAGACAAAAAAAAGTTCCAGTAATTTAACTGTAATAGTTGACAAACTTAGTTACATTTCTACAAAGTTACCCTAGTAAAGAACATATATAACAAAATTTATAATATCAATAAGGCTTAACAATAAGTGAAAAATATAAGTTTCATGTTGTGCACCACTCATGTGACGAGCCTCAAAGTTTGACCTTCCTTGGGATCATGACATCCAAGAATATGATACGAACTAATGGTCAACGGGTGACGAGTCAATCAATAGTAGGTTTGTTGAGTCAGATAGGCAATTGGATGTTAGTTGTGAGAGATAGAGTTGAGAGGGTAGTTGGAGTGTGAGAGTATAAGAGGAAAGATAATAGTATAGAGCATGTTTTGAAATAATAACAATTTCTCCCTCTTAATCTCTCTGTAACCGCCATTAATGAACTTTCGAAGCTTATGCTATTGAGCTTCCTGAGCGTTAATTGAGCTCGACCATTGTGTATTCAATCTGGAACTCGTCTAAATTCAGTTCTTAACAGAATATACCAGATATCCAATATGCATGCGTTGACTCAGATATCACTGGTGGCAAATGCAACGACAGAGATATGTTCTGTTGGCTTCATAATCTACTGCTTGACATTGTCCCCTATTTTATAGCACTTTTATCTACTATCATAGAGTCAATGTTGCGTCTTTCAACAATCAACATAGTAAGTATGTCATCATTACCTGAAAATATAGTGAGATTCTGTCTGGAAAAGTTATAGCTCACATGACCCCCAACGCTGTTCAATGGTTTTTGTCCCAAACGATAGTGTAATAAAATAATCAATCACCTTTCTTTCATTAGTCAAATTGTTTCCTAAGGATTTAATATCCATATGAGAGAGAATCTGTTAACATAATTTTACAATACAAAAATAATAATAAACCCTTAATCCAACAATTTGAGTAAGGTGTTCTTAATCCAATTCAATCTGAAATAAACACAACTTTCACTGTAGAGAACAACTGATGGACTGTCATCGCTGCTGAAAATTAAGGTACTTGATGGCACACACGAAGACGATGAAAAACACAAGGATCCAACCAATATGTGCTGCGGCCACCACCGGAAGGAAGTCGTACTCAAACCCAAACTCCTCTTTGATGAACTCTTTAACTGTCATATTGCCAGCACCAGGAACCTCAAAAGAGAGATCTTGCTGACCAACTTGGCTGGTTAAGAGACCATACATTGTCCAACTCAGAGGAGTAGCCCAGTAACACCATCTACTCCATATTGGTATTTGCTGCCAAGTCAGTAGATGGTCAAATTGTATTTTATCGATTAAATGAGTTATGCTAATAATAAAAGATGACATACCGGTCTAGGAATGATAAAACCCGAGAACAAGTTCCAAAGGCAAAGGAAGAAGTAGATTAAAACAGCAGAAATTTGGGGACTTGGTGTCAATGACATGGTCATCATGCCAAACATGGTGAAGTAGATGACACTCATCAACATATAGAAGTAGAACCATAAAAATTTTGCAGCTGTCCACTCAAATCCGATCAACGGGTACAAAAGGATGGTGTAGATACTAGTTTGAATCACGATATAGAGCGACTCTATTGTTACCTGAACAATATGAACATCACAATTAGTATATTAATTTGTACTCGTATTACATGTTTACAACTTAACAAACAAAACCCCATATACAATCAAATTACAATAGTTTCCTTTGTGGAATGTCATGAAAATTAGAATCTAGGTAGTCGAACACACTCAAGGCGCAAAGGGTGAGACTTAGGCGTTTAAAAAGCAACGCACACAGACCTTTTTAATGGGTTTTAGGCTTATATTCAAAGCCATATTTGGATGTTTCAGGCCGGCGCAAGGCAGTACGGTTGCGCTGGGCTGGGCCTGGGAGCCTAGGTGAGAGCACCTTTTAGTTTATTTGTGATTACCTGGGCAAGAGCATATGGTAATGATGAATACATCCCAGCAGCTCTTTCACGGTAGAAAACTGTTCTTTCAACAGCAACAATAGGCTGCACGGCATTTTGATTGATTGCTCCATGGAAGACCACAGCAGCAAACAAAGCTCCCATCATGTTCAGCAGATCTTGTTGTTTTTGTCTGCATGCAAAAAACCACAATTAGCTTGAATTAACTGGAGAATCCAAAAGCCCACACATAGTATGTAAATACTGAAGCTAACGGTCTATAACAAGTACGGGCTGAGTTGACCAAAAACATTGTATGCTTTTATCCAAAATTATATAAAAATAATTATAAATCGCCACCAGCATTTACATCTTTTGACCCTTGTTGAAGAAAACAGCACCGAATATGGCAGCTATTACAATGGTGGTGACAAATCGAGTGACATTATATTGTGGGTTTCTCCAATAAGACCAATGTTGTTTCCATAAGCAAGCCTTGCACTGTACAAGAAACGGTTGGGCATATTCCGTGTGAAAGAAGAGGTCTTTGGAACCATTTGAAGGACTACTAACTTCTCTAATTACTTGTTGATTTTCCCTGCCAACAACATAAAAGAAAAACTATTACTTATGTCTGAATTGATTCATGTATTCCATTCAAAATGTTGTTACAATATCAATACTCCCCCGCAGTCAGAGGGAAAACAGTAATAAACATAAACAAACAATTATAATAATAATAATGTAAAAGCTAGCTTCGATCTCGGTCCTTGATTTGTAAGTCGCAATTTCTGCCTGCCAAAATTCCAGCAAACTTCAATTCATAATCGTCAATGAATTGTTCATGAGGAAGAACATATTGCGGAAAGACTTTGACGAAAACGGAAAAAAAAGTGATATGCTAGTGAATGAAAATTCTTGACGATCTGGAACCGAAATCGGGACTTCATTTCAAACGGGAAATAAGATTAATAAACAGGAAATGAACGGACAGGAAATGGTAGAATTGATTGATGTATTCCATTCAATATGTTAAACTCTGGGCTCGATATACTCTAGCAATGTCAAGTGGAACCACCACTCTAGTATTATGCACTCTAGACGTTTATACATTGTACATTACTAAATAAGAAAATACACACAAAATAGTTGTTAAGTCGGTAATTTGGTTCAAAAAGTACCTGTAGTCCTACTCATTAAAACTATTGTTTTATAGTGCACAGGAGTTTCACAATTATTCAATGTTTTTTTTTGGCAGACGACTAATAATCAATCACTTTAATCAAACACAAAAAAAAAAACAAGAAAAAGTCGAAATTATCTTTTAACTTACTGATAAAGAGAAGAATTGAAATATATCTCAGCAAAGTCAATGTTAAGTTGACTCTCAGCCGCAGATGATGTCACCTCCAACACCCATGTGGCAGGATTATAACCATTTCTAATCTTTGGCACTCCAGTAATAGCCTGTAGCAACAAATATCATAGAAAAAAGACCACTCTATCTAAATATTCAAATAAGATGTAGAAATAACACTCACTTCAAAGTAGTCCAAAAGTTTGTGAGATTGTTTCCCTAAAGGTCCAGCATAAATAATTTGTCCTCCCATTTTCATCAAGATCAACTGCAAGATAGTTAAGAAAAACAACTGATTAATGTCATGAAAAAGAGAATATTTAGAAGATGTTGGGTTGGGCACACACACACCTCATCAAATGATTCAAAAATGTGTATGCTTGGTTGGTGAATTGTGCATACAACAGTTCTTCCAGTGTCAACAGTGTTTCTTACAGTACGCATGACAATAGCAGCAGCTCTAGCATCAAGACCAGTAGTGGGTTCATCCAAGAAGATGATGGATGGATTTGCAACCAACTCAACAGCTATCGTCAGCCTTTTTCTTTCTTCTATTGAGAGACCATCCACTCCAGGAAGACCCACTAAAGCATCCCTTATCGGATTAAGCTCCATCAGTTCCATCAATTCTGCTACAAACATCTAGTATTCAAAAACAACCAATTTACATGCTATGTTTCAAAAACAGTCAGTTTAATAATAAATTTAAAAAAAAAAATCACAATTGAGACGATTAGTGAAATACCTTCCGTGTCCTTGAATCTACATCTGAAGATAAACGGAGCCAAGAAGAATAGAGAAGAGATTCATAAACAGTGACGTTTGGTGAATGAATGTCATTTTGTTCACAATAACCGCTAACACGAGCAAATGTTGCCTGGTTCTTCGGGTGACCAGACACAAAAATGTTTCCTTGGATAGATCCGCCAGTCTTTCGTCCAGCTAAAACATCCATCAAGGTTGTTTTTCCAGCGCCACTGACTCCTACAAGTGCAGTTAATATTCCAGGCCTAAATGCACCACTTACATCCTTCAACAATTCAAGACGCCCACCTTCATCCCCTTTTGTCCTCATTTCCTGGTGAAAACAGTTCAGTAGTTTTAATATTAGTTTCACAGATCAGGTATTAACAATGAAGCACTAGAAAGAAGACTCACAGCAGGCATATCAATGCTGTAATTGACATGGTTGAAAGCAAGAGAAAGGGGTGTAAATGGCAAAACCATTCCTCTTCTTTCCATGTGCTCACCTGAGCCAACAGCTGACCCATTTTTCCCTGAAGTATTTTTCACTGTCATATTGGCACCTAAAACAACATATTAAAAAACTATGGAACGTAATATACATATTTCCAAGTGTTTTTAGCCAAAAAAAACCAAAAAAGCTCCTAAGGATTTTTTTTAAATAAATAAATAAAATTCCTATGTAACAAGTGTGTAACATATAACAACGTTTTGTTACATATGTAACACAAGAAAGTTTTTTTATTTTTAATATCCACAAGGCGCTTGATTTGTTTTAACACATATATATATATATATATATATATATATATATATAGGCCAGGATCATTTCAGAACCGTAAATATTTACAGAACTCGCAGAACTCCTAATAAACAATATTTTTATTTATATATTTTTATGTTTAGGATAATTTTATCATTTATTATGTGTATTTTTACAATTACATACATGTTAAGAGTAATTTTATCCATTTTTTTATATGTAATTTTATAATTACACATATGTAAACTAGTTTTTTACATATATGTAAACTACTTTTAACATGTATGTAATAAAAGAAATACATATAATAGATGATAAAAAGATCCTAAAAACAAAAACTTATATATAAAATGATTGTTTATTAGTAGTTCTGTAAGTATTTAGAGTTCTGAAATGAACTCAACCCATATATATATATATATATATATGGTAAGGTTCATGCGAGAACCGCGAGAACCACCTTTATTGCGAGAACCAATGTGAACACAACCTAAAATAGCTAAAAAACCTAACCCCCACCCCCCCCCCCCCCCAAAAAAAAAAAAAAAAAAAACCTAAACCCCCCTCCCCCACCCCCCAAAAACCTAACCCCCCCCCCCCCCCAAGCTAAAATGCTAAAAACTAAACCCCAAAAAAACATAAAAAATCTAAAAAAAACGAACAAAATTTTTTTTTAAATATTTTTTAAGTTAAAATCCCTACTTTTAGTAGCAAAAAAAAATTGTAATTTTTTTTTGCTACTAAAAGTAGCGATTTTTTTATAAAAATTATTAAAAAAAAATTGTGTGTTTTTTAGCTATTTTTAGGTATTTTTTGTTGTGTTCACATTGGTTCTCGCAATAAAATGTGGTTCCTAACGGATCTTTGTTCTATATATATATATATGTTTTGCTCAAAACACTCGAAAAGATTATATTACATGCCCTTAATTTTTTTTTTAAATGCGTTGTTTAAGATAGTGTAGTGGGAGGTTCCAAAGTGTCTTCGACTTAAGTGGGTTTTCATTCTAGTTTTCCCTATATATATATATATATATATATATATATATATATATATATATATATATATATATGGGGGAAGATTCATTTGAGAAGAAAATTTAATTGAGAAGAAAAAGAACAAAGGGTAATTTTGTAAAACATTAAATAGTTTTTTCACTTATCTCATTTATTATCATTTTTGACTAATTAATTAGTCATAAAGACTATTATCCTCCACACTAACTTTTTTTGTCTACACACGTCAAAAGTTATCCTAAATATTTCAAAATTCATCCTACACGTAAAAATTTATCCTACACAACTCGTAATTTATCCTACACAACTCGTAATTTATCCTACACTTTAAATTATTTTATTTTATTTTTTTGAAAAAATATATATTTTGAAGATAAGTTACAAATTATTTAATTTATTTAGCTATTAAAGAGGAAGACTACAAATTAATGAACTATGTAGATTTACCAATGTACCCTTACAGTGACATTAAATATTTCTATTAAATGAAGTAAAATAAAGCATTCTTATTGGTTGAAATTTCTTCTTTTTTCTTCTTACAAAAAATTTCTTCTCATTTGAACTCTCCACTATATATATATATATATATATATATATATATATATAGGGGAAAGATAAATCGAAAACCCACTCCAGTTGACTAAACCCTGAAAACCTTTGTAAAAAACCCATGTAAACTCAAGATACATTTCTAAAAAAAATAGGAAATGTAATATACATATATTTGAACATTTTTAAAAAAGAAACACAAAAAAACACTGAGTAGTTTTTTTTTTTAAAATGTTACAAATTTCAGGTTACATAATATGTTTGTCCAAAAAAATGTAACATACAAATTTTGAACATTTTTTTAAAAAAAAACTATTAAGCGTTTTTTACTTTTTTTTCATAAATAGGTCCGTGTACATTTATATTACGTTCCCTATTTTTTTTTTGAAAAAAATAAAAATGTTACATAGGGTTTATTTGGGTTTTCTCAACTCAAGTGGGTTTTCTATATAGCCATCCCCTATATATATATATATATATATACATGTGTGTGTAAATTAAAGGTACAAATTTTGAAAAATAAACAAGTTGGCTCGATCTTTTTATGAGCTGAGCTCAAGCTCAACATTTCCGCTTGTTAAAATATACGAACCGAGCTAAGCTGGCTCTTTTAACTTCGAGCCTGAGCCCAGCCTGGCTCGGCTCAGCTTGTTTACAGCCCTAAATACACTGAAAAACCCACAAAAGTTTATGCCACAATACTTACATAATGAAAAGGATAGAAGCCCAACCTTTATAGAGTTCACTTTGGCTAAGTTCACTGTTTAAACTTGTGGCATCACTTTCATCTCTGAAAGCAGTTTTAGAATCACCAAAAGCTGAAAAGGTTTCAAGGAAGGAATCATAAGTTAAAAGCTTAAATTCTAAAATAGAAAACCAAAAATAAAGATACTAGAATTAGGTGACGTACGATTTAAGAAAGTCAGTGCTAGAATAAATAATATGTTGAAGAGAAATGAGAAGCCAATCAGTACTCCAATAGAAATATAGAACCAGCAATCCTTAGTGAAAAAACTCCTTGATTTGAGAAGGGCCTCCCCAACTGTTGAAGCATTAATTCGTGGGTCTATGTTGGGCTGCAACAAGAATATATGAGAAATGACTTGTAGGACTGCGAATAAGTTGCAGTCGAGTATTTTCATAGGGTGAAGGGAGTGGTTAAAATGGTGAAAGTGGCAAACTTTAAAATGGACCAATTAGAGTGTGTCATGTCAGCAAGTGTAAAGAGTTTAAACTTTGGTGAAAAGTGTTGGCAGTGGTGTAGACACTTGAAAGTGGCAAACTTTTTTTTTTCATTTAAAAAAAATATATATATGTGTTAAAGTCAAACAAACACACACACATCACTGCAAAAGGTCTTGTCCCCCTCCTCTTTGTCGATCGGTGATGCCTTGCCGAGTTCCATAGTTTGCCGCGCGGGTTAAAGGGGTGGCGGCGGTGTTGCCGCTCGGCAATCGGCTTTGCCGATTGCTTTGCCGTGCCACTCCCTTCACCCTTAGTTTCAAACATATTTTGTAATGAAAATCAGTAAATAATGAAATTCACAGGTTTGGGTCAGTTAAGGGTCAAAACCGTTTAGCTAAGTGGGTCGTGTTCGTGTCACGCTGGTGGGTTCGCTGGTTGACCCGTGTAACCCATTTATTTTGTAATAGATTTTTATAGAATGTGTTTCATGTCATTAATTAAATTGGTTGAATATTTTATGCGAAAATTTAAAACTTGAATGAGAGTATCACATAAGATTTTCGTACGAAAATGTAATTTTTTATACACATTTGTATTTTTGTTGTAAATTGTATATATTTTAAGTACTAACATGAACAGGACGGGTCGGGTCAACCCGAGAATATCCGTGTCGTATTTGAATTCATGTCTGACATGATTTTTGCATTTGTGATGGGTTGGATACGTCAGCCCGTGAACACAACCTGTTTAGCACCCCCTAGAAAATATACAATTTGCTGAAAGAGATATGAAGTATTATTTAGAGTACTTACAGCACTCCATCTATCAGCTAGAAACTCATTTACAACTAAGGCATTCTGTGCATACATCATAGGAGAGGCATAGAATCCCCACGACATCCATGGCTCCGTATCATCTGATTTTATTACCAATAAACAGACATAAAATTTACTTTTAACAACTTATCACATTCAGCATATATTTTGGGATAACCAACTACATTAAGTATGTAATATGTAGATAAAATCAAAAGGTGCATGCAGAACAATAAAACAGTAACAGAAACTGAAAAAGGAAGCTTACCCTTGGCCACTATGAATCCTCCAAGGACTAAAATCAGCAATAAGGTGAAGGCACCCAAGGTGTTTGCAAGAACCTCTGTTCTTGCAACAGCAGCAAGCAATCGGAAAAGGGAAAGAGCCATTTGATGTATTGCAGAGAAGGTCAGGAACTGCTTTATAAAACTGAACCACAAAACTTTGACATTTTAATGAAACCCAACTTTATAAATAATATATATGTACGCTAGGCAGGTGGCCTTCAAGAGGTTATGATACGAAAATAGTGGAAGCAAGGATTGAACCTGAGACCTCTCCTAGAGGGGAATCAGGTGCTTACCACTACACCACCCCTTGTAGGTTATACATAATAAGTATTAGTTACAATTTTATTTCCAAAGTAGGAAGAGAAAGTTTAAAAATATGAGAGAGTAACTTTTAGCAAAGCTACCTGCTGGCATCTGGTGCATATCCTATAGTATAATATGTTAAAATCACCCATATGCCTGATTCCATGAAAGACAACGGAATTTTAAGTACCCAAATGGGGATAGCAAAAGCCCAAGCTGGATAGAATAATGAGTCTCTGTGTTTATAGAACACCGGAAGCCTGATTACAGTCAATATAAGCTCAGCCATCCCATTAAACATCACAATAAGGAGAGCAAAGAAAAGAGACCCGAAAAACCTCCCTCCATCTTCCAACCTTCCGGCGTGCATCTTAGTCCTAAAGAACACGGCCATGGCTACTAATGACATAAACGTTAACTGAAATGTTTTAAATATGTAAAGCATAGAGTTACGCTTTGTTAACAACCACTCCTTTTTGAAACACGCCTTCAAAAGCTCAAGGTTAGATATTGCATATTTATCTTTCACCAGTGCATCTGGATGCATTTTGGATTTATCATAAGGAGTAGCAATATCGCTTTCAAGTTTCTGACCAATGCGGAAAGATTTGAAAGCCTGCACAAACTCAGGGATGGGGATGTATGTGTATGGTTGCTCTGGCTTGAACCAGTATTGTTGTTGATCTTTCCTTGAAGTTACCTCTTGAAGAAAGTCAGCCACCCCCTTCCTTTCAGGGCACTTGAAACCCATGCCCTCAAAAAATTCAACAACGCTTTGGCAAGGACCTTGATATACAATCTGGCCTTCGGACATCAATATGACATCATCGAAAAGTTTGTATGTCTCGGGATCAGGTTGCAAAAGGGATATGATCATGGTTAAATCCATTACATGTACCATTTGTCTTAAAACCTTGATGATATTATAAGTGGTAGAACTGTCCAAACCAGATGATATTTGGTCCATGAAGAAAACCCTTGCTGGTCCAACTAACATCTCTCCTGTGTATGATGAAAACAGAAACAGAGAGATTTTAATCATATGATTTGAGTAAGAAAATAAGCAGGTTTGCTTATTGCTATGGGCATTATTGCAGATACATACATACATACATACATACATACATACATACATACATACATACATACATACATACATACATACCGGTAGTAACACGTTTCTTTTCTCCCCCAGATATCCCTCTTATCATTTGATCACCAACCATAGCATCAGCACATCTTTCCAACCCAAGTATCTATTATTATTATTATACAGCAAAGCAATGTCGTCACAAATGCATTTATTTGATATTTCATGTTGGTTTTAAAATAGTAAAAAAAAATAATAAACCTTGAGGATATAGTTGGTGGTTCCCTGGGGTGTGTCTGGATCCGTTTTTTTGAGGGCAGTGCCTAAGCAGCGTCCTGAAAACTCCAATGTCTCTCTGACAGTCATCTCCCCGGTATGAAGATTATGAGGACTTATATAAGCACAAGTTCTTTGAGGAATAAACTCAGACAGGTGGTGCCCGCAATATGAAACATCCCCAGAGACCTGGGAAACACTTAATTAATAATATAATACTAGCATAGGTTGTTGTTTATAAAACCAAATTTCAATAGCATAGTATAGTATGTTATGTGAAGGTGAAGGTACTTTCTTTAAGATTATGATGAAGCTTTCCTGCTAGTGCTAGCAACAAGGTTGTCTTGCCTCCACCAGGTGGGCCTAGAAGCAGTGTCAACCTTGATGGTTTTACAATGCCGCAAATCGAGTCAAGAATTTTCACCTTTCTCTTCTTACAAGGGACGATCCCTATCACTCCCAGTGTGCTCTGCAATAAACACTAGGGTAAAACATTCTAATAGGATAGGATAGGATGATGATCATGAAGAAGAAGAACGTACCTCAATTGAGTTGAAGATGGTATTAAAGAGAGATGGAAGAGCCCTGTCACCTACATAAACATCTCCTTCCACGGATACATTTTTAAATCTTACTTCGATCTTTGGTGTCTCCCTACAATCAATATACATACATATAATTTTTATTATCTACTTGCTCATACTATACTACCTGGAGGCCAGGTGTAGTTAGATTCTTCAATAAAACCTCTTTTTTTACAAATATCTATACCATTTTGTTGGATCCATATAGCTCACGCGTTTAGAATTACTACGGGTCCATCGTTAGGGTTTTTGATGATGTAATGTTTAGAGGTTTGATTGTGTGAGTTTAAAGTATAAGAAGAGGAAGAGAAGATTTTATAAATATAATAATTTGATTAGTTATAGGATTTATATTGAATTATCTATACTATATCATAATGTATGGGTAGGATAAATTTTATTAGAACTTTTCCCCTCTTTATTTATAGAAGAGTTAATTGCCAAAATCGTCCCTGAGGTTTGGCACGTTTGTCATTTTCGTCCAAAATGACACTTTTGTACCAAATTGCCCCCAATGTTTGTAACTTTTTGTCAATTTCATCAAAACCACTAACTTAGTTTATTTTTTCTGTTAAGTTGATGATATTTGGATGAAACTGGCAAATATAAAACCACAGGGAAGATTTTGGCAATTTACTTAAACCCTTTTTAAATTTCTTTTATTTAATTATTTTTGTTACATATATAATAAAAAAGAATATACATGAAGTTTTTAGAAAAAAAAAATTAATAGTTTTGTCACATAATTTTTATAAATTTTCATCGAAATCACTAACTCAGTTTATTTTTTCTGTTAAGGTGAAGGATGTTTTAAATTTTATAAATTAAGACAGAATTAATTTACAACTTCTTTATATAAATCAGTTTTATAAAGAGAAAACGGCATTGGTGTGCAACACATAACAATCGATTACAACTTTTAGTATTTATCAGTTGTAGAGATAGAAAAAAATTGTAAAACGTTACATATTTTTTAAATGTGTTGAGCACCTAGGAAATATGATGGTAGAAATAAAATATTTATTTAATTAAGATTATGAGGGTAACTAACTAATACTTATTCTGAGTGACTTGAGTAAAAAACTTTTGGTTCATAGCTTTATAATTACAATTTGGTTGGTAATTTTAAGGTTTGGTAACGATACGTTGTTTGATAGGAGGCACTGGCTTCTGTTTTTTCATAGGAGCAAATTTTGAAAGAGTAGAAGATAAATTACAAACTTGGTACATATGATAAGATTTTTTTACTTGACCTTTTTCAATAAGGTCATCAGCATTTTAGTTTTATAAAATTTAGAGGTTTAAGTAGATTTTATTTTTATAAAACTGATCTATATAAAAAATTAAAAATTAATTTCTATCTTAGTTTATAAACATCATTCACCTTAATAGAAAAAGTAACTTAGTTAGTGGTTGGATGAAAATTTATAAAAATTATGTGACAAAGCTATTATTTTTTTTCATATAAATTTGCATGTATATTCTTTTTTATTATATATGTAACAAAATTAATTAAATAAAAGAAATTTAAAAGAGTTTGAGTAAATTGCCAAAATCGTCCTTATGGTTTTATATTTGCCAGTTTCATCCAAATATCCTCAACTTAACAGAAAAAATAAACTAAGTCAGTGGTTTAGACGAAAATGGCAAAAAGTTACAAACGTTGGGGGCAATTTGGTACAAAAGTGTCATTTTGGACGAAAATGGCAAACCTGCCCAAACCTCAGGGACGGTTTTGGCAATTAACTCTTTATAGAAAGACCTCTAAAATGAGGGTAGTTTGGTCTTTTAAACACTATTTATTTTTTAGCCCCTAAATTTATTACATTTAAATCTCTAAGGTTTTAACAAAATTATAGATAATTACTTACAATTCACATCTCCACAACAAATTTATAATTTTTGTACGTATTCTTGACATATCTTATAAACTATATTGTTTAAAAAAATCCAAAGATAGCATCACGACCTACACATTTTTGTCGACGTTTCGTAGTTGTCTTGTTCAGTATCGACGTACGGAAGAAAAGGTACAAGTAGATGATGCGTTGTACAAGTGATTAAAGCAATGTGTCATATCACAATTTAATTAATGTTATAACATAAGTTAAATTTTAACAGAAGGTGAGTGGGAGGTTTTTCGGGCGACATGTTTCAAATTTCAAAAGGTTTTGAAAGGGGGAAAGGAGAGAGGGAAAAAGAAAGCCATATCTATAAAACAAACTTTCCTATCTTCTCAAATCCTACTCTCCAATTTAGAACCGATACAACGGAGTCGAAAACAACAAATGTATATTTTGATGTTTCCTGACTTTTTTGTTGTTCATATGTGTAACACCTCGAAAATTTACGTCCTATGATGTGTTGACACGTGTCATAGGTTTGAACGTGTGAAAGAATGTTCTTGAAGTACTAAAGTTGACAAACAATGAAACTATGTAAATATAAGGGTTCAAAGTGTCAACAATGAATAAAGATACTTTACAATAACCCTACATGATGTTTATAACCTTAAATGAATGGATCATGGATCATACGTAGCGAATTGTGAAAGAAAGTGAGAGATTACAAACTACAGGGGTTAAATGTGTCAACATGTTAAGATATACCTCTGAGTGACCTTTTAGCAAACCGAGGCTTTATAACGATTAATTATGCTCACTAGAATGCACCATAAAAATTACACCAAGTTTCGTTACCGTATGAGAAAGTTATGATTAAATTCGTGTGTGAGGGTTAGAATCGTCAACATTGAAAATTAGGGTTTTTCGGGTGATCACAAAGTTACCCGACGACTTGACAAAGAGGGTATAAGTCTTAAAGCCCCTAAATGTGAATTTTAAAGGTTTAAAATGCAAGAATGGAAGTGAAAGCGACGTTTAGGAGGACCGGGGACTGAAATGCAATAAACAAGAAATTTGAAACCTGAAGACAAGGCTAATGCGTGTCGCGTAAGATCATGAAGATCTTTACGCGGGCCGCGTGACAGCTACCAGCGACAAAACAAACAGGAAGCTGCCTGTTGATGTTGTAACCGACTTAAAACTCAAGTTTTCGATTCTATGGGCTGCCTATGATGGTTTTGAGACTCTAGGGGGCACTTGGATGCATCTTATATCACTAGTAGCCTTGCATGTCATCAATCAAATGAGTTTTGAAACTTATATAAAGTCCTACAAGTTGTCAACTTTGTGTTCATTCTTTCCTATCATCAACTGAGCATTTCTGGAGCATAAGGACAATTCTCAAGCCTTCCTAATCATCCATTAGACAAGTGTAAGTATGTTTAACCTTCTTGTTTTGAGTTTAGCTTAGTTATTTAGCTAAAAGTCAAACCGTCGTAACTACGGTTTGACTTCAAGATTATTTATATTTGGCTCAGTCTTATCTCGATTTAAAAGTACCGTTAAGTAGGTAATTATATGGGTATTAAACCCTTATAAGGGTACCCAATGATTCCAATCCTAAATAGGTCGTTTGTCGAGTCAAACGTTGTCCGAAAAAGTCAACAGAAATGCTAAACTTTGATTAAACGCGTAATTAACGATGTAGAAGGCGTGTAACCTATTTTATCATTCATATAACTTGGTAATAAGTGTACGGACTTGTCTAAACTTGTTTGATTCGACAACTTTCTGTTTTGAACCGATTCGGAGCCGAAAGGAGCATAGTTTGACTTTCTGCTTTGAATTCGGTTCTGACCCGGTTTTGATAGGTTTAGACATGCCTTAAAGTTCCATTAGGACCTAGTTACATGTGTGTATAACCCTCTGCGTTTATACCACTTAAATCCTTAAATGTCCGACGTTTCCGTTAAGTGCTTAAATGTGGACCATAATGCCCTTATGACCATACAACGATAATTTTGGAAATGTGAAAGTACTATAATCTTTGTTACTGATTATAAAACATGTCCCTAAATTTTCACATCAGTTGGAGGTCTAGATTAGGAGTTATGCTTAATGACGTAATTAGAACGCTTCTTAGTAATTAAACGGCGTCATTAGCGTAAAGCCTATCTAAACCCAATTTTTGACACCAAACCTTTTACCCACTGATGTAATATAATATTATGGGATTTTTGAAGATTTTTGATTATTTTTAAACTGATCATAAGCTAGGATTAGTGCCTTAATTCGGTAAATACCGAATATACCCTTTTCGGCCATAAAATGAGTTTTACAAATCCTTTTGACGCCAATCCAATTGCTACTGGTTTTAAATAATAAATGAAGTATTTTGAACCTGTTAAATTGATCAGAAAACTCATAATCCTATTTTAACCCGTTAATCGCTTAAAACAACATTATACGCGTATTAAACGCATAGTAAGGGTTTAAAACCATTTTGCCACCTAAGACTTAACATCAACGGATATAACCTGTTAAGTTAAGTTGTTTTACTGATAAAATCAGACCCGTATCACAGAAGTTTAATTAATCCCTTTTATAATCTTTAAAATGACCAAAATACCCCTACGGGGCTTAATATGTGATTAAACTCGTTTTGGGCATAATGGAAGATATCCTATTGATATCACAACATATTTAAGGCATGTTAACTTAGGAAACCTGTTTAGGACTCTTATGATTACCCGTTACGCTTCATACGCGTTCGGTTCGGTTTATGTAACTAGTTTACATAAATTAGCCGAAACGGGTCAAACCTTATCGGTTTTATCTCAAAATCCAGAATGTGTATAATATACCCATATTAAGCAAGTCTTCAAACTTGTCGGGTCTAAATCACATTCTATCCGGTCTTCGCTTAATCGTGCGTACGAATCGTATCTTTAAAATTAACCGGTCTAAGCTTAAGCTTAACTAAAGACCCGTTAGGATTCTAATAGGTTATTATAAACCTTCGTTCCAGAATAGGAGACCCGGTAAAAGATACTTGCACTCGCTGATTGTGATTTATACTTGCTCAGGTAAATACTTTTAACTTATTTTCCCTATACGGGCTTGGGGTACGGTATATAAAATACCGCTTGGTCGGGCATTGAATCTTTAATTGTATGATGGTTAAAGTATTGAGATGTCTCGTTTAAATTTTTTTGTTGCTTAAAGCCTTTGGGGGGTTAATGACCATGTCCCGGATATCCCTGGCATCATTTTACGAAATGGCCACGACCTTAGCACACAGGTGTAGGCGTACACCTGTCAGTGTCTCATTTAAATAATGTGGTGTGTCTATTGATCTTTAACCCGGATCGATCCGGGCTACTGAACGCATAAGTAACATGTAAATCCTTTACAAGCATTATATTCAAATAATTATCACAAGTTATAAAAATATTATTTGTGCCTTGTGCCTTAAATGCATTTTCTTAAACTCTTTTCAAAATGAGTCGGTTGATTGTATTTACCAGTGTAAACTGACGTATTTTCTTAAAAAGGTTAAGTGTAGGTACTACGCGTAATAGGCTGGCTTTTCTCCTAGCATCCACCATAAGTCTCGCAAGCTTGGATGTCATAGACTGTTGAACATTGTTTCCTTTTATTTTGATCCACCTGTGGATTCATTTTCGACTACTTGTGATACTTAATATTACAATATTGTTTGGTTGAAATGAATCTATACTTTGCTTCCGCTGTGCATTTAAATATTTTGTTGTTTGATTATTATGTTACCAACCACGTCACGATACTCCCCTACCGGGCCTCCGGTAATACGTGGAAATTCGGGGTGTGACAGGTTGGTATCAGAGCCAACATTGAGTGAATTAAACACTAGCCTTTTGTGTTTAATCTCAATGACACAATTGCACATTCCTAAATCTTCGAGTCTAGACAAAGAACTTAGGAATAATCCAAAAGATTTGTATTGATTTTACTTTTTACTTTGTCCATTATTTTTCCTTGTTGTTACCTTTGTTTATATTGACAGGTTTAACAATGCCGCCAAGATTCAGGCGAGGAGGACGAGGAAAAGAGCCGATTAGCGCTCCTAACGACCACGAGGCCGGGCCTTCGCGCCGGCGAACTCCTTCTTCTACAAGGAGTGCAGATCCACAAGAACCTTGGAGGATTTATGAGGAGCCTTCCAGACGATCTACGTCGTATAGCTCAACGCCTCCATATCATCACTCCTATGGGCCTCAGTCCGAGAATGAGCCCAACAACCTGCAACCTTCATACATACCCCTACAGCGATCCTTATCGCACCGTTCCTTCGACGACCCTACTCCTGTCTTTCGGGGCCAGTTTAACCCGGCGGACTACCTACCAGAACAAGGGGGCTTTAACCCACTAGGACCAGAGGATCATTTTTCAGGTGATCAAGCGATGGACATGGACGAGGACACAGATCCCGTCGAGCCTGCAACCGGAACCCCAAACCATCCTATTGAGATCTCTGATGGTTCGTCTTTTCACGGAACACCATACCAAGGTCCGGATAGTCATCAGGCACGGTTCGATCGGTGTGAGTGGTACTTTACACCATCTCACCATTCATCGCCTCAACAGCAGCAGCAGCAAGATCCCTCTGGGGATCCACGTTTCGTGGCAGTCACTCCACCGCCTCCACCGCCGCCAGTTAATCTAGCGCCTCCAGCACCACCAAGACGTAGGAGGACTGGCGCTCGGATGTCCGCAAGAGGAGGGGATTTTCATTTCAGCACCCATCAACACTCTAGTGGCAGCCACTATCCGCCTCTATATGAAGAACCACAAATGGGTGGACCTTCAGTTCCAGTTTCAGAGGTGAATTCGGCACCTATTGCACCACCATCACTGGGTTTTGGCAACCCTATCCCTGCTTATACTGCTCTGGCAGCTTACAACCCATACGGACCGCCGGCATACCATAACTATAACTATGCCAAGGCCGACCCATACCAAGTGGCAGCAAACTACCTTGCCCAAAATCCTGAGGGACCATATGGAACCCCTTAGGGAATGGGACACCCAGCTCGTGGGTATCAAGTACCTGCTCAGCCACCACTTCAGCATCAGGCACCACGGTTTTCCCCACCAGAGCAGGAGGATCTCCGTCATAGGCTGGACAGGGTTGAGCGAGACCTCCAGAGAGAGCGTAGGAAGAATCAGGGATTCATGAGTGGTTTGGCAAGTTTGCTGAAGGGAAAGAAGAAACGGGATCGTTAAATCCCAATATGTATTATTGTATTTCCTTGTTTAAATCAAGTCCCTACGTGGACATTTATTTATGTGTGTATGTAGTCCCTGCGTGGACATCTATCTTTGTACTTAGTCCCTACGAGGACTTGTCTCTATTAGTCCCTGCGCGGACATTTGTTGTTGTAGACAGTCCCTGCGAGGACTTGTATTATTAGTATAGCTCCTGCGTGGGCAAATGTTTCTGTGAAAAGTCCCGTTTAGGGCAAAGTGTACTACTTTTAAGTTTTAAATGGAATGTAAGTTTATAAAATTTCATCTTTGCTATGATATGCATAATTAAATTATATATGAAATAAATAAATCGGAATCATTCCTTTTAAAAATCTATCTGCCTATTTTAATTATTAATTAAGGATCTTAAAGGTATAACCTAGCCTGCATGTCATTTTAAGACCTGGCCAAGATGGTAAGACCCGTTAAAAAGATTCAAATCCCTGTTAACATCTAAATACATGTTAACACTCCTGGCAGACATGATTCGTTAAAAATCACACGTGTTATTATTATATATATAAGGATCTTTTCTAGGATTCCTAACCCAACTAAATGATCTCTGAATCATGGGTTAAATCATCAATAAATATGATCAGTTCTTTTTACCATCCATTGGTAATAGAATGCCTACGGGCCCTTCTCATTTTCATATGAGACAAAAGACAGTAATAGTCGGTGACCCTGTCTGATAAAGGTAATGAACTTTGTTCAAACCTTCATGCTTTGATTCTCTGAAATCATGGCTTGTAATTTAAAATTTGTCCCTGTGACTAGGCCTTATGTGCTAATAAAACTGTTATTGTTTTATAATTAGGATAAATTATGTTAGAAATCCTAAATTAATGTGAGTAATAAATTAACCATATATGGTCTACGTTTACCACGGTTAATAAATTTCCATAAAAGACAATTCTATAATAAACTCACCAATAAATTGATGTCGATATGTAACAGTTCAAGCTACATGGCAGACTTAAATGGGGTCAACAGTCACCCAGGGAGAGAGCATGATAATGCCCGAGTAAATGTAGCGGGTGCAGAATTACAGGCAATGATAGATAATGCCGTTAATCGAGCTATGGATAGACAGCTCCATGAATCCAGTGGTACCCGTGCAAGGACCCAATCTGCACCACACTCTAGAACACCCTCCAGGACCCACACTGCCCACAACAGTAATTCTCACCACTCATCAAACCAGAGGAGTGCTCCATCCCAAAGAGTCATACCGAATCAAGAACCCCATAATAAGGGTTGCTCCTATAAGTACTTCGTTTCGTGCAAACCCAGGGATTTCACTGGGGAAAAAGGAGCAGTAGATTGCATGACTTGGTTGGACGAGATGGATACGGTTGTGGATATCAGTGGTTGCAATAATAGGGTTATTGTGAAATTCGTGTCACAGTCTTTTAAGGGAGAAGCATTAGCTTGGTGGAGATCTTTGATCCAAGCTACAGGGAAAATCCCGTTATACAATATGACCTGGGAACAGTTCATGACGCTGATCAAAGAAAACTACTGCCCTCAACACGAGGTTGAGAAAATTGAATCTGACTTCTTGTCGCTGGTCATGAGAAACCTAGACTGTCAGGCCTACCTTACCAGTTTCAACACTTTGTCAAGATTGGTTCCGTATTTAGTAACCCCGGAACCCAAATGTATAGCTCGTTTTATCGGGGGTTTGGCCCCGGAGATCAAGGCAAGTGTAAAGGCCTCCATACCAGCTACTTTTCGGTCTGCAGCAGACATATCATTGTCTCTTACCTTGGATGCGGTCAGGCAGAAATCACAGAGGAACACCGATACCGAAAAGAGGAAGCGTGAGGATGACAACTCACGACATTCAGACAAGAAGCATAAGGGAAACAATGACCACAAGAAGGGGTCAGGATTTAGGAAGGATGGTCAGCAGACGGGTGAAAAACCCAGATGTAAAATCTGCAAGAGACAGCACTTTGGGAAGTGTAGGTATGAATCGAATTCGAATTCACAATCGAAAACTTTTGCATGTGGGTTGTGCAAGTCCAAGGAACACAAAACCTTGGATTGCAAAAAGATGAAGGATGCGACCTGCTACGGTTGCAATGAAAAGGGGCACATCAAGACCAATTGCCCAAAATACGCCAAGAAGCCTGAAGAGGCTAAGAAGACCAATGCTAGGGTCTTCAGGATGGATGCTAAAGAAGCCGTCAAGGACGACAATGTGATAACAGGTACCTTTCTCGTAAATGATGTTTATGTGAGAGTGTTATTTGATTCAGGCGCTAATAAGTCATTCGTAGATAATAAGTTTTGTGAATTGTTGAAATTACCTGTTAAGACTTTAAGTGTGAAGTATGAGGTGGAACTAGCAGATGGCACTTTAGAAACCGCCTCAACCTTATTAGATGGATGTTTCATATCCATTAAGAACCACTCATTTCCTTTGTCTCTACTGCCTTTGAAACTAGCCGGTTTCGACATAGTTTTGGGTATGGATTGGTTATCTCATAACCAGGCCCAGATTGTCTATAACAAGAAGCAAGTGATGATCAAGACTCCGTCTGGTGAATCACTTACTATCCAGGGAGATACCCAGTATGGGCTGCCTGAGAAAATGTCAATGCTCAAGGACTCTAAGTGTTTAAAGAAGGGTTGTGTCATCTACATGGCACAAGTGATTATTGATGAGCCGAAGCCCAAGATTGGGGATATCCCCGTCGTTTCTGAATACCCTGGTGTTTTTCCCGAAGAACTACCTGGTTTGCCACCAGATAGACAAGTAGAATTCAGAATTGACATTATTCCTGGATCAGCACCGGTAGCAAGGGCGCCTTATAGGTTGGCACCAACAGAGATGAAGGAATTGAGAACACAGTTGGATGATTTTGTGACAACTCGAGTTTCCGACATTCTTTATTCGCATTTAATGCATGTTGACTTTGACTGTATAGTTGTTTGACTTGTCTGACTTCGTAACTGTACACTTGTGATATGATAAAATGTATTGTGTTTGCATCATATGTGTTGATTGTATATTGTACACTTAAACACTTAGATAATTTAGAAACACTTGAGTGTATGACGAAACACATCACCTTGGACGAAACACAAACCGGATCGACGGATCACACATAGCGACGAAACAAGAATCTGTTTCGCCATTACCTGCACGACGAATCAAGTTTTGATTCGTCAAGAGTTGTTTCGCCGTCTGTTTCGCCGGCCCAAACTGATTCGCCGAGCCCACTAAAGCCCAAAAGCCTGTTTCACGTATAAATATTAAGTCACGTATAGAATCAGACATTTTATCAACTTTTGAAACCCTAGAGGCTTTGTGACGGCAACCTAACATCCATTGGAGGTTTGTAACCGAACTGATCGTCGTCTATACTTCCGGTTAGTTCTAATCGATTGTTTATTTTCTGATTATGTGATATGAATGCCAGCGATGAGTTGATGATGATGTTATGCATGATAATCGGTTATATATATATGTGTTAGATGTAGGCATCATGTGTATGAATTGAAATTCCACTATAAAAGTTTGGTCCAATTATGGCATGAAAATAATAGCAGTGGTCGGCCATTTGTGTTAGTCATTTTAATAGCAATGATGATGATAACTATTGTGAAAATTATGAGTGATCTAAGTAACCATGTGCACCCCTGAATATGTGTCAGAACTAGTCAAATGCTCTAATTGAGAAAATCATGTGATTGTCAGTGTGCATCTAGGTCAATTGCATTAACTTTGTGGACTTTAGTGCATGTAATCAGGCCTTTAGATGGCCCAACCATTCTAGTGCATTCAAAGAGTTGCTGTTATATCATCACGTGAGATGTTTGGTGAATTGAAATTAAATGGTTATTGTTGCTAATTATGTGAGTGGGCCGCACAGGATGATCTTCAAATTGTTGTGTGTCCATTAATTAAGTTTGTTGACTATTATGATTAATTTTTGGTCCAATCAAAATAATAGTCACATCATAAGAATTTGTAATAAAAATATAACATTAAATTGATTGAATAATAATTCTTTAATCCCCGTCAAATTCTTGTATCATTTGATTTAGAAATAGTTGCCAGAATCTCGGTCCAATAGAACTGTTATAGATTGGTGATTGGTCATGTACGTATCTGCTGCTGTTAATGATGATGTACATGACGAGACCTTTGTGACGAATCAGAACAGTGACGAAACGGGGTGTTTCGCCGAAGGGAGTCTCGACGAAACAAGGGTGTTTCGTCGAGTGGGTAATCAGTTTATCACAAGTTTGTTTTTGTTGATAATTAACTGGACTAACTAACTGCTGTTAACAGAAATACATATCCTATATACGTTTGATCTTGTGTTATGTGCTACTTGACAATCTTTGATGCAATGTTCACCATGATTGTGCATACACGTGAACCTAATGAATATAAACTGATTATTCTATACGTGCATACTCTAGGACGTGATTGATTTACTTTGAGCACATACTTAGCATACCGAGCAAACCAAGGTGAGTTCACACAGCCAAGGCATGGGATTCCCAGGATGGGAATGGGTTGGATTATTTATTCGTTCAGTTTATGGAACTTAGATATATGATTCCCGGGAGAGGAAGGATTATGGATAAGAACTGACTAGACTGGTTATACTAATTGAACTGATCTTCGCACACACGCCAAGTGTTGGCCGCGATATTATGACAATCTTCGCACACATGCCTAGGAAGGGCCGCGAACTATATACTCTGATCTTCGCACACATGCCTAGGAAGGGCCGCGAACTATATACTCTAATCTTCGCAAACATGCCAGGAAGGGCCGCGATACTACTATACCTAGTCTAGCATATATGGGAAAACCCCACTAACTTCGCAAACATGCCTAGAGGGCCGCGATACGATACATATGACACATGATTACTAAACGAACATACGAACTACAATACAAACGTTATTACTAAACTATTAACTGTGAACTCGCTCAACTAGTTGTTGACTCTCTCTTGCATGCCTTGCAGGACCTTAGGTACATATGGAGCTTGCACAGGGAGGAGCAGGTCGTTGTGGGACATGGATCGATGATGCCATGTTATCTATCTAAACATTTGAATTTACTATTTACATTGGGTTTACATACTTATGCTTCCGCTACACACTTGTTGATGTTTGGTTTTGAAAACACCTTTCGTATTGATGAATGAGTTTTGGTATTTACTTATATGTTCAATATGATTGGTGGCTTGATCCTGGTCAGTCACGCCTCCAAGCGGTGATACTCCGCGTGTGGATTTTGGGGGTGTGACAGATTGGTATCAGAGCCATTGGTTATAGAGAACTCGGTTTTAATAAAGGGAAAACGATTTTGTTAAAACCAGACTATAACCAGAACAGTGCTCTCAACGATCCACAACGACGCTTCGCTCCACGTGCAAGGCTCAACATTATAGGTACTACTATTCATGTTACTTTACCTACATGCTAGAATTACATAGAACTTTGCTCGCGGTATGCTTAGATTACATTGCCTACTATTCGTTACTGCTAGAGAACACTTGTGTGCTCACTCTCTACTGACATTGCACTTTCGCAAACCTCTCTCACTCATGTTCTCCTTGATATCAAGATCATGAGTGGACGCGCAAACCTAACTCAAGCCCAGTTGGCGGCTTCGATCACTGAACAAGTTACTGCAGCACTCGCAGCTGCCCAGGCAGGAGGTGTAACCTGCCATCACCACTTACTCTAGGATCTTTAGATCCTACTCTCGTAAACCAACACTCGTGCTCAAGTATGCTTACTCTTACGCACACGACAAGTCAACACGCTCAGCCACACGTATGCACATACAAGACTTTTTATGGACTGTCGTCCTACTACTTTAAGCGACACTGAAGGAGCTGTTGGACTCCTCCATTAGTTCGAGGAACTCGAATCGGTCTTCGAGTGTGTGAATGACCCGAGGCTCGTAAGGTGAAATATGCCACTGATACTCTCGAAGGCACTGCGTTAACTTGGTGGAACGCGCAAGTTCGGATGCTGGGGCTGGCGACTGCTAATGCCACCCCTTGGGACGAATTCAAGGAACTAATCAAACTAGAATACTGTAACTATGATGACATCCACAAACTGGAAGTGGAGTTCTTTAACCTGAAGATGACGGGGTCAGAAATAGAGGCGTATACGAAGCGATCTAGCGAACTGGCAACTTTGTGCCCTACTATGGTGGAACCTCCCATAAAGCGCACCGAGAGCGGTACCTCAAAGGCTTAGTACCAGAAATTCAAAGTCATGTGATGACTGCTAATCTTGCTACTATTCAAGATGTTACTCATCTTGCTCATCGTCTCACAGACCAGGCAGTGGAACAAAACCAGCTGCCTAGACGTATTGGTACTACTACTACTTCTGCTATTCCTAGTGACAACAAATGAAAGTGGGATGGAACCTCTAGCAAGGGTTCGACTACGATTCCTCCCAGGCACAGCAGTGAAAGATCGATGACAACCAAATTCCTGGTCAGCAACCTCTTAGTAGTCAGGGACAGGGTGGATACAGGGGAAACCACCCTAAGTGCAAACGATGTAACTTGCACCACAGCGGGCAGTGCAACCGCAATCATTGCCAATGATGCGACAAGCTTGGTCATGGAGCCAAAGATGGTAGAAACTCACGTTCTGCAAGCCAGAACCAATAACAACAGACACAAGATCTTTAAGAATCAGCAACAACAAGCAGAGATCCTATGCAAGGAGAAGATCATTCGCATTCCTCGTTCTGGCAAAGAACCTCTCGAAGTTCAGGGCGACAAGAGTGGTGTCGTGAGTGGCATCATTTCTTTCTTGAAGGCTCAGAAGTGTTTACGTAAGGGTCACACAGCTGTTTTAGCACTCGTTACTGATACGTCGAAGAAAGAGAAAAAGATTGAGGATATTCCTGTAGTACGCGACTTTCCTCAAGTGTTTCCTGAAGAGTTACCTGGGTTACCGCCTCATCGCCCGGTCGAATTTCAGATCGAGCTCGCTCCAGGAACAACACCCATAGCTCGAGCACCTTATCGTTTAGCTCCAACTGAATTGGAAGAACTGTCAAAGCAGCTACAAGAACTCTTGGAAAAGGGTTTTATACGTCCTAGCTCTTCGCCTTGGGGAGCTCCAGTGTTATTTGTAAAGAAGAAAGACGGTACGTTCAGGATGTGTATAGACTACCGTGAACTCAACAAGGTGACGATCAAGAATCGTTACCCCCTTCCGCGCATAGATGATTTATTCGACCAGCTGCAAGGGTCGAGCTACTACTCCAAGATAGACTTAAGGTCAGGGTACCATCAGCTGAGAGTCCGGGATGAGGACGTCTCTAAAACAGCATTTAGAACTCGCTACGGGCACTACGAGTTTATGGTCATGCCATTCGGGCTAACGAACGCGCCTGCCGTACTTATGGATCTTATGAACAGGGTGTGCAAACCCTATCTCGACAAGTTCGTCATTGTTTTCATCGACGACATCCTGATTTATTCGAAAAGTCAGGAGGAACACGAGCAGCACATACGACTTATACTGGAACTTCTACGAACGGAACAGCTATACGCTAAGTTTTCTAAATGTGACTTCTGGCTTCGTGAAGTCCACTTCTTAGGCCACGTGGTAAACAAGGATGGGATTCATGTAGATCCATCCAAGGTGGATTCGATCAAGAACTGGCCTGCACCCCGCACACCAACAGAAATACGCCAATTCTTGGGTTTGGCGGGTTATTACAGACGGTTCATCAAAGACTTCTCAAAGATTGCTCAGCCGCTTACACTACTGACGCAGAAGGGCGTTGTTTATCGTTGGGGTAATGCACAGGAAACAGCGTTCCAGCACTTAAAGGATAGACTCTGTAGCGCACCTATCCTCTCTTTGCCTGAAGGCACGGACGATTTTGTAGTCTACTGCGACGCATCTATCCAAGGTCTTGGATGTGTATTGATGCAACGGGATAAAGTTATTGCTTATGCTTCGCGCCAACTTAAGGTTCACGAACGGAATTACACTACACACGATCTAGAGCTGGGAGCGGTTGTTTTTGCACTTAAGATATGGCGACACTACTTGTATGGTACCAAATGTGCTATCTACACTGACCACAGAAGCCTCGAACATATCTTCAAACAGAAGGAACTGAATATGAGACAACGACGATGGGTCGAACTGCTAAACGACTACGAATGCTCAATCAGGTACCACCCAGGCAAAGCCAATGTTGTGGCTGACGCCCTCAGTCGAAAAGACACCGCGCCTAAGCGCGTGCGAGCTTTACAACTCACCATACAGTCTAGCCTTCCTTCCCAGATACGAGATACTCAGATAGAAGCATTGAAACCAGAAAATGTCAGGGCTGAAGCCCTACGCGGCTGAAGACAACGATTAGAACAGAAGGAAGATGGTGCTTACTACGTCACAGGACGCATTTGGGTCCCACTGTACGGCAACTTACGCGAGCTGGTAATGGATGAAGCTCACAAGTCTCGCTACTCGGTACACCCTGGTTCGGATAAGATGTACCACGACCTCAGACTACATACTGGTGGCCTAGCATGAAGGCCCACATAGCCACATACGTTAGCAAATGCTTGACTTATGCGAGAGTCAAGGCAGAAAATCAGAAATCGTCAGGACCACTCCAACAACCTGAGATACCACAATGGAAATGGGAGCAAATTTCCATGGATTTTGTTACTGGCCTACCTAGATCTCAGCGCGGAAATGATACTATTTGGGTGATCGTGGATCGACTCATAAAGTCTGCTCACTTCTTGGCTAGCAAAGAAACAGACAAGTTCTCGACCTTAGCAGACATCTACTTAAAAGAAGTGGTCTCAAGGCACGGGGTGCCCACCTCCATCATCTCTGATCGTGACGCGCGTTTTACTTCAGAACTGTGGCAAGCAATGCATAAATCTTTTGGCTCTCGTTTAGGCATGAGCACAGCTTATCACCCTCAGACAGATGAGCAGTCTGAGCGCACTATTCAAACTCTAGAAGACATGCTTCAGGCGTGCGTAATAGACTTTGGCAATGGTTGGGAAAAACATCTGCCACTTGTGGAATTTTCGTATAACAACAGCTACCACACCAGCATTAAAGCTGCACCATTCGAGGCATTGTACGGGCGTAAGTGCCGGTCACCTCTCTGTTGGGCAGAGGTGGGAGAAAGTCAAATCACAGGTCCAGAAATGGTAGTTGATACTACTGAAAAGATTGCACAAATATGACAACGCATGGCGGCAGCTCGTGACCGTCAGAAAGTATACGCTGATAAAGACAGGAAACTACTCGAATTCCAAGTTGGGGATCGAGCGCTACTCAAAGTTTCGCCCTGGAAGGGTGTGGTTCGTTTTGGCAAACGCGGCAAACTTAATCCACGATACGTTGGACCTTTCGAAGTTATTGAAAAGATAGGCAGGGTAGCCTACAGATTGAACTTACCAGCTGAACTCAGTGCAGTTCACAACGTCTTTCACGTGTCGAATCTGAAGAAGTGTATGTCAGATGAGACCCACATAGTTCCCTTGAAGGAACTCACTATCGACGAGCGGTTGCACTTCGTCGAGGAACCTGTTGAAATCACGGACCGGGATGTTAAGGTCCTCAAGAACACGAGAATCCCTCTTGTACGAGTTCGTTGGAACTCCCGCCGCGGCCCAGAGTTCACCTGGGAGCGTGAAGATCAAATGGAACTCAAATATCCCCAGTTATTCGGAACCAATGCAACTACTACTGAGGCTGAAGCTACCAGTACAGAATTTCGGGACGAAATTCCAAATCAACGGGGGGATGATGTGACACCCCAGGAAAACCAGTAATCTTCGCAAACCTGCTCGGGGAGCCGCGATACAATACAGGTAAACAACGTCACACCATTAGCTTCCTCAGTAACCGCATGCTAAATTTCGGGACGAAATTTCTTTCAAGTTGGGGATAATGTGACAACTCGAGTTTCCGACATTCTTTATTCGCATTTAATGCACGTTGACTTTGACTGTATAGTTGTTTGACTTGTCTGACTTCGTAACTGTACACTTGTGATATGATAAAATGTATTGTGTTTGCATCATATGTGTTGATTGTATATTGTAGACTTAAACACTTAGACAATTTAGAAACACTTGAGTGTATGACGAAACACATCACCTTGGACGAAACACAAACCGGATCGACGGATCACACATAGCGACGAAACAAGAATCTGTTTCGCCATTACCTGCACGACGAATCAAGTTTTGATTCGTCAAGAGTTGTTTCGCCGTCTGTTTCGCCGGCCCAAACTGATTCGCCGAGCCCACTAAAGCCCAAAATCCTGTTTCACGTATAAATATTAAGTCACGTATAGAATCAGACATTTTATCAACTTTCGAAACCCTAGAGGCTTTGTGACGGCAACCTAACATCCATTGGAGGTTTGTAACCGAACTGATCATCGTCTATACTTCCGGTTAGTTCTAATCGATTGTTTATTTTCTGATTATGTGATATGAATGCCAGCGATGAGTTGATGATGATGTTATGCATGATAATCGGTTATATATATATGTGTTAGATGTAGGCATCATGTGTATGAATTGAAATTCCACTATAAAAGTTTGGTCCAATTATGGCATGAAAATAATAGCAGTGGTCGGCCATTTGTGTTAGTCATTTTAATAGCAATGATGATGATAACTATTGTGAAAATTATGAGTGATCTAAGTGACCATGTGCACCCATGAATATGTGTCAGAACTAGTCAAATGCTCTAATTGAGAAAATCATGTGATTGTCAGTGTGCATCTAGGTCAATTGCATTAACTTTGTGGACTTTAGTGCATGTAATCAGGCCTTTAGATGGCCCAACCATTCTAGTGCATTCAAAGAGTTGCTGTTATATCATCACGTGAGATGTTTGGTGAATTGAAATTAAATGGTTATTGTTGCTAATTATGTGAGTGGGCCGCACAGGATGATCTTCAAATTGTTGTGTGTCCATTAATTAAGTTTGTTGACTATTATGATTAATTTTTGGTCCAATCAAAATAATAGTCACATCATAAGAATTTGTAATAAAAATATAACATTAAATTGATTGAATAATAATTCTTTAATCCCCGTCAAATTCTTGTATCATTTGATTTAGAAATAGTTGCCAGAATCTCGGTCCAATAGAACTGTTATAGATTGGTGATTGGTCATGTACGTATCTGCTGCTGTTAATGATGATGTACATGACGAGACCTTTGTGACGAATCAGAACAGTGACGAAACGGGGTGTTTCGCCGAAGGGAGTCTCGACGAAACAAGGGTGTTTCGTCGAGTGGGTAATCAGTTTATCACAAGTTTGTTTTTGTTGATAATTAACTGGACTAACTAACTGCTGTTAACAGAAATACATATCCTATATACGTTTGATCTTGTGTTATGTGCTACTTGACAATCTTTGATGCAATGTTCACCATGATTGTGCATACACGTGAACCTAATGAATATAAACTGATTATTCTATACGTGCATACTCTAGGACGTGATTGATTTACTTTGAGCACATACTTAGCATACCGAGCAAACCAAGGTGAGTTCACACAGCCAAGGCATGGGATTCCCAGGATGGGAATGGGTTGGATTATTTATTCGTTCAGTTTATGGAACTTAGATATATGATTCCCGGGAGAGGAAGGATTATGGATAAGAACTGACTAGACTGGTTATACTAATTGAACTGATCTTCGCACACACGCCAAGTGTTGGCCGCGATATTATGACAATCTTCGCACACATGCCTAGGAAGGGCCGCGAACTATATACTCTGATCTTCGCACACATGCCTAGGAAGGGCCGCGAACTATATACTCTAATCTTCGCAAACATGCCAGGAAGGGCCGCGATACTACTATACCTAGTCTAGCATATATGGGAAAACCCCACTAACTTCGCAAACATGCCTAGAGGGCCGCGATACGATACATATGACACATGATTACTAAACGAACATACGAACTACAATACAAACGTTATTACTAAACTATTAACTGTGAACTCGCTCAACTAGTTGTTGACTCTCTCTTGCATGCCTTGCAGGACCTTAGGTACATATGGAGCTTGCACAGGGAGGAGCAGGTCGTTGTGGGACATGGATCGATGATGCCATGTTATCTATCTAAACATTTGAATTTACTATTTACATTGGGTTTACATACTTATGCTTCCGCTACACACTTGTTGATGTTTGGTTTTGAAAACACCTTTCGTATTGATGAATGATTTTTGGTATTTACTTATATGTTCAATATGATTGGTGGCTTGATCCTGGTCAGTCACGCCTCCAAGCGGTGATACTCCGCGTGTGGATTTTGGGGGTGTGACAGATTTGCTAGCCAAAGGTTTTATCAAACCTAGTTCGTCTCCTTGGGGAGCACCAGTTTTATTTGTCAAGAAGAAGGATGGATCGATGCGTCTGTGCATCGACTACCGTGAGCTTAATAAGGTCACCATCAAGAATAGGTATCCTTTGCCCAGAATCGACGATCTGTTCAATCAACTTCAAAGGGCAAGTTTCTTCTCGAAGATTGACTTGAGGTCAGGCTACCATCAATTGAAGGTTAGAGATGAAGACGTGCACAAAACAGCATTTAGGACTCTTTATGGTCATTACGAGTTCCTAGTGATGCCTTTTGGGCTCACTAATGCACCGGTCGCGTTCATGGATCTCATGAATCGCGTTTGCAAGCCGCACTTAGATAAATTTGTCATCGTTTTCATCGATGATATTCTCATCTACTCAAAGAACCAAGCTGACCAAGAGAAGCACCTTCATTGCATTCTGGAACTACTTCATAAAGAAAAGCTCTATGCCAAGTTTTCGAAGTGTGAATTCTGGCTTCGAGCAGTCCAATTTCTTGGACATGTTGTTAGTGAGCGTGGTATCCAAGTAGATCCCGCTACAGTTGAAGCTGTCATGAATTGGCATGAGCCAAAGACGCCTACAGAAATACGTAGCTTCCTAGGTTTGGCAGGATACTATAGGCGATTCATTGAAAACTTCTCAAGGATTGCTGCACCCCTGACTTCGCTGACGCGTAAGAAAATTAAGTTTGACTGGGGTCCTAAGCAGCAGGAATCCTTCGATATTCTGAAACAAAAGTTGAGCAATGCTCCAGTACTAACATTGCCTGATGATATTGAGGAGTTTGTAGTTTATTGTGATGCATCACACACCGGGATGGGATGTGTACTTATGCAGAAAGGAAAAGTCATTGCCTATGCTTCACGCCAGTTAAAGGTGCACGAAAAGAATTACACCACCCATGACTTGGAATTGGGTGCCGTTGTATTCGCACTAAAACTTTGGAGGCACTACTTATATGGAATAAAATGTGTGATCTATTCTGATCACAAGAGCCTTCAACATCTGTTCAATCAGAAGGACTTGAACATGAGGCAACGCCGTTGGATGGAAACTCTGAATGATTACGATTGTGAAATAAGATACCATCCCGGCAAGGCGAATGTAGTCGTCGATGCCTTAAGTCGAAAGGAGAAGGTGAAACCCATCCGAATCAATGGCAAGCGCATGGAAATAAAGAACAATTTGATTGAAAGGTTGCTAGCTGCACAGAAGGAAGCTGTGTTGGAAGCTAACTATCCTAATGAAAAGTTAGGAGTAACTGAGGAGCAGCTATCTCTTAGCAAAGACGGAATTCTAAGAATGAATGGAAGAATAATATGGAGGACTTCGTGATATTATTCTCCAGGAAGCCCATAGTTCTAAATATTCCGTTCATCCTGGAGCTGATAAGATGTACCAGGATCTAAGGGCAAATTATTGGTGGATAGGCTTGAAAAAGTCTGTAGCCGCCTATGTAGCTAAATGCTTGACGTGTGCGCAAGTCAAGGCAGAATATCAAAAGCCGTTAGGTTTGCTACAACAGCCTGAACTTCCCACCTGGAAATGGGAAATGGTAACTATGGATTTTATTACCAAGTTACCTAAGACAAGGAAAGGAAATGACACCATCTGGGTAATCGTAGACAGACTGACTAAGTCAGCACATTTCCTACCCATTAAGGAGACCTACAGCTCCGACATGTTAGCCCAGTTGTATGTGGATAAGATTGTAGCTTTACATGGCATACCTGTGTCTATTATCTCTGACAGAGATACAAGATACACGTCACATTTTTGGAAAAGCTTCCAACAATCTTTGGGCACGCGTTTGAATTTTAGTACGGCTTACCATCCACAGACAGACGGTCAGAGTGAGCATACTATTCAAACGTTGGAAGACATGCTTCGAGCATGTGTGATTGATTTGGGTGGTAGTTGGGATAACCACCTACCACTAATTGAGTTCTCCTACAACAATAGCTACCACACCAGCATTAAGGCTGCGCCTTTCGAGGCCTTATACGGTAGAAAGTGTAGAACGCCGGTTTGTTGGGCGGAAGTTGGAGATGTCCAATTATCGGGACCAGAGATAGTGTTCGAAACGACGGACAAGATTGTCCAGATTCGTGACCGTCTCAAAGCTGCCCGAGATAGGCAGAAGAGTTACGCTGATCCAAAGCGTAAGGCTTTTAACTTCGAGGTTGGTGATAAAGTTTTGCTTAAAGTATCACCCTGGAAAGGAGTGATGCGATTTGGTAAGAAAGGCAAGCTAAGCCCGAGATACATAGGACCTTTCGAGGTTATCGAACGTGTCGGGTCAGTTTCCTATAAGCTAAACTAACCAGAAGAGCTCAGTGGAATTCACAATGTATTTCACATCTGCAATCTGAAAACGTGTTTCGCTGATGAATCACTGGTCATACCACATTCAGATGTGCATATAGATGAGAGCTTGAAATTTGTGGAAAAACCATTGTCGATCGAGGATCGACAGGTTAAGAAGCTTCGCAGGAAGCATGTACCGATTGTAAAGGTCAAATGGGATGCCCGAAGAGGTCCCGAGTATACGTGGGAGGTTGAGTCCACGATGAAAGAAAAGTACCCTTATCTGTTTCATTAAATCTCGAGGTCGAGATTTCTTTTAAGGGGGTGAGGATGTAACACCTCGAAAATTTACGTCCTATGATGTGTTGACACGTGTCATAGGTTTGAATGTGTGAAAGAATGTTCTTGAAGGACTAAAGTTGACAAACAATGAAACTATGTAAATATAAGGGTTCAAAGTGTCAACAATGAATAAAGATACTTTACAATAACCCTACATGATGTTTATAACCTTAAATGAATGGATCATGGATCATACGAAGCGAATTGTGAAAGAAAGTGAGAGATTACAAACTACAGGGGTTAAATGTGTCAACATGTTAAGATATACCTCTGAGTGACCTTTTAGCAAACCGAGGCTTTGTAACGATTAATTATGCTCACTAGAATGCACCATAAAAATTACACCAAGTTTCGTTACCGTATGAGAAAGTTATGATAAAATTCGTGTGTGAGGGTTAGAATCGTCAACATTGAAAATTAGGGTTTTTCGGGTGATCACAAAGTTACCCGAGGACTTGACAAAGAGGGTATAAGTCTTAAAGCCCCTAAATGTCAATTTTAAAGGTTTAAAATGCAAGAATGGAAGTGAAAGCGACGTTTAGGAGGACCGGGGACTGAAATGCAATAAACAAGAAATTTGAAACCTGAAGACAAGGCTAATGTGGGCCGCGTAAGATCATGAAGATCTATGGGTTGCCTATGATGGTTTTGAGACACTAGGGGGCACTTGGATGCATCTTATATCACTAGTAGCCTTGCATGTCATCAATCAAATGAGTTTTGAAACTTATATAAAGTCCTACAAGTTGTCAACTTTGTGTTCATTCTTTCCTATCATCAACTGAGCATTTCTGGAGCATAAGGACAATTCTCAAGCCTTCCTAATCATCCATTAGACAAGTGTAAGTATGTTTAACCTTCTTGTTTTGAGTTTAGCTTAGTTATTTAGCTAAAAGTCAAACCGTCGTAACTACGGTTTGACTTCAAGATTATTTATATTTGGCTCAGTCTTATCTTGATTTAAAAGTACCGTTAAGTAGGTAATTATATGGGTATTAAACCCTTATAAGGGTACCCCACTGATTCCAATCCTAACTAGGTCGTTTGTCGAGTCAAACGTTGTCCGAAAAAATCAACAGAAATGCTAAACTTTGATTAAACGCTTAATTAACGATATAAAAGGCGTGTAACCTGTTTTATCATTCATATAACTTGGTAATAAGTGTACGGACTTGTCTAAACTTGTTTGATTCGACAACTTTCTGTTTTGAACTGATTCGGAGCCGAAAGGCGCATAGTTTGACTTTCTGCTTTGAATTCGGTTCTTACCCGGTTTTGATAGGTTTAGACATGCCTTAAAGTTCCATTAGGACCTAGTTACATGTGTGTATAACCCTCTACGTTTATACCACTTAAATCCTTAAATGTCCGATGTTTCCGTTAAGTGCTTAAATGTGGACCATAATACCCTTATGACCATACAACGATAATTTTGGAAATGTGAAAGTACTATAATCTTTGTTACTGATTATAAAACAAGTCCCTAAATTTTCACATCAGTTGGAGGTCTAGATTAGGAGTTATGCTTAATGACGTAATTAGAACGCTTCTTAGTAATTAAACGGCGTCATTAGCGTAAAGCCTATCTAAACCCAATTTTTGACACCAAACCTTTTACCCACTGATGTAATATAATATTATGGGATTTTTGAAGATTTTTAATTATTTTTAAACTGATCATAAGCTAGGATTAGTGCCTTAATTCGGTAAATACCGAATATACCCTTTTCGGCCATAAAATGAGTTTTACAAATCCTTTTGACGCCAATCCAATTGCTACTGGTTTTAAATAATAAATGAAGTATTTTGAACCTGTTAAATTGATCAGAAAACTCAGAATCCTATTTTAACCCGTTAATCGCTTAAAACGACGTTATACGCGTATTAAACGCATAGTAAGGGTTTAAAACCATTTTGCCACCTAAGACTTAACATCAATGGGTATAACCTGTTAAGTTAAGTTGTTTTACTGATAAAATCAGACCCGGATCACAGAAGTTTAATTAATCCCTTTTATAATCTTTAAAATGACCAAAATACCCCTACGGGGCTTAATATGTGATTAAACTCGTTTTGGGCATAATGGAAGATATCCTATTGATATCACAACATATTTAAGGCATGTTAACTTAGGAAACCTGTTTAGGACTCTTATGATTACCCGTTACGCTTCATACGCGTTCGGTTCGGTTTATGTAACTAGTTTACATAAATTAGCCGAAACGGGTCAAACCTTATCGGTTTTATCTCAAAATCCAGAATGTGTATAATATACCCATATTAAGCAAGTCTTCAAACTTGTCGGGTCTAAATCACATTCTATCCGGTCTTCGCTTAATCGTGCGTACGAACCGTATCTTTAAAATTAACCGGTCTAAGCTTAAGCTTAACTAAAGACCCGTTAGGATTCTAATATGTTATTATAAACCTTCGTTCCAGAATAGGAGACTCGGTAAAAGATACTTGCACTCGCTGATTGTGATTTATACTTGCTCAGGTAAATACTTTTAACTTATTTTCCCTATACGGGCTTGGGGTACGGTATATAAAATACCGCTTGGTCGGGCATTGAATCTTTAATTGTATGATGGTTAAAGTATTGAGATGTCTCGTTTAAATTGTTTTGTTGCTTAAAGCCTTTGGGGGGTTAATGACCATGTCCCGGATATCCCTGGCATCATTTTACGAAATGGCCACGACCTTAGCACACAGGTGTAGGCGTACACCTGTCAGTGTCTCATTTAAATAATGTGGTGTGTCTATTGATCTTTAACCCGGCTCGATCCGGGCTACTGAACGCATAAGTAACATGTAAATCCTTTACAAGCATTATATTCAAATAATTATCCCAAGTTATAAAAATATTATTTGTGCCTTGTGCCTTAAATGCATTTTCTTAAACTCTTTTCAAAATGAGTCGGTTGATTGTATTTACCAGTGTAAACTGACGTATTTTCTCAAAAAGGTTAAGTGCAGGTACTACGCGTAATAGGCTGGCTTTTCTCCTAGCATCCACCATAAGTCTCGCAAGCTTGGATGTCATAGACTGTTGAACATTGTTTCCTTTTATTTTGATCCACCTGTGGATTCATTTTCGACTACTTGTGATACTTAATATTACAATATTGTTTGGTTGAAATGAATCTATACTTTGCTTCCGCTGTGCATTTAAATATTGCGTTGTTTGACTATTATGTTACCAACCACGTCACGATACTCCCCTACCGGGCCCACCGGTAATACGTGGAAATTCGGGGTGTGACAATATGAGTGTGTTAAAATCCAGTGACGGGTAGCCTAGGTTCCAAACGTGATCACCGGTTATCGAATGACGATGGAAGATACCGGGTGCGGGTCCGCGAAAAGGTAAGAGATGGCTTCTGTTATTATCATTCTGAGCTATAGTTAGTAGTATTGGTTAGATTAAAATTTAACCATGGTTGATGTTGGTTATTTCGACGAATAGAGGCGGCAGTGGTGACTACCGGCTGCGCCGCTGACCTTCGGTTGCCGGAAAGGTGATGGTTAACGATGATAGCAGCTTGGGTGGTGGTTTTGGTAGTATATATTGGGTGTTGGTCTATCAAGTATGGATCTGAAGGGGTAAGGTCCCGAAAACCTTGTATTAAGTACTTGGGACCATACCACAACCTTATCTTTTAAACCCTCTTTTGGCTTTGCGCGGCCGCACACTGATCCTACAGAAAGAGTTTAGAAGAAAAACAGCAGACAACACTTGCGCGCTAAAAGGAAAATTATAAATCCTTGCGTCGATTCTCCATAACAAAGGGATAAAAATCTCAACAAACACTCCCGCTTTAATAAATATCCAGACTTGGGTATTATTTACTAAACTGATACCATACGATAAGGAGTCACACCGGATTATGGCAATAATCTTCTAGAAGACTCAATCGTGCACCACCAGACGGTTATAACCGTCTAGGACACGTGTCATCATCCCAGGCCACCCTGAAATCACGATGATGGCATGGAATTAGAGAGAAACCTCCACTTGCCCACTTTCCACGTGGTAATACCCCAGCCGTTGAACTAAACAGTGATCCGTGTGCTCCCACATCAGATCAAGAAGATTAACGGAAGGAGAAATAACCGCTTACAGAGTTAGCATCTTCCGTTAATATTTCGGCAACGAGTTTTCCCGCCCAAACTCCCGGCTATAAATATGAGAGCAATTCAGGTATGAACTCCAAGTCACATTCACTTCAGTAATACTTCTTCTTCTTCATAAACACATACTTATTCTCACGCCGGAGTCGGGTTAAGGAGAGAACCTCTCTTCTCCCCTTGACAAGGCTAACGGTGTTCTGTTTTGCAGTATTCACCGGAGAAGAAGACTTATCCCTTCGAATCAAACGAGAGAGAACCACCCTTTTATGCAGAACCTAACCCCTGGATAATTTGATTCCAGTCATTTATCCAGTGTTTCTTCAGGATCCAACTGGAGGTTGCTTGGTGAGGTTATTCCATCGTTCATTGTTCAACATGGGTTTCTGTAGATTCAATTGCTTTTACTTTGATAGTTTGATTTTAGTAATTTGAATACAATAAGCATTCGTATGCCACATATTGAACTTTTTATTAACTACAGGTTCATTATAGCGTTTCAATTTTGTAAGCATTAAACACAACATAATTCCTATATATAAGAAGAGTATGTTAGTTATTACACATTCTTCTAATAACCAAAGAGTTCATATTAAAATATGAAAAAATAAAAGATGAATTTGGTTTTTAGATTGATGATTTACAATTAAGATACATTTTATTTATTTCTACAATGTCAGCCTAATTTTAGGAAAAATCCAATAGATGCAGTCCTTATCATCTAAAAAATAATTAAAATGTTTGGTAACAAGTATTGCTACATTCTATTTCAAATGGTTTTTATTGTATACTTTTGCTATGTGTAATCACATATCCAGCTATTACATTGCGAATGAAAGTTATAGGTGTTTGGGGGGGGGGGGGGGGGGCTATGATGACTAAATGAGATTCGCCAGCTCAAATCCTGTGACTTTGGAAGTACAAAAGTTCTGGTAAGTTTTGGTTTAAAAATATGTAGATTTCAATACACAAATACCATTCATCTTGCTTGTAAAGCTTTGACATATTACATATATTCCTAAAAACCAGTATCTCAGGGATATGGCCCAATGTTATACATGCAAAGTCAAAATGACGGAGTTAACCAATCCAAGAGGATGCATATGAGAGATGTGAATCTGGTACTCATCAAGAACAGACTTACAAAATTTGGTAATCTGCAACGGGAAGTTGCAGAATTTGAAAAAATCACTGAACAGAGTGATTTTCCCCTATTTCAGTGGAAACGCCATATCTTTCTTCGACGGCAACACCGGATTCCATTACGGCTTAATATCATACTCTTGCAGAAGATTGTTGAACGATATCGTTCCCCACTTGCAATACAAGACATCAGAACTTGTCTGGGCTGAAAAAGATTCGCCGGTCTTGGAAGCCATGGTGTGCAATCAAGAATTTCAAGGAGATGAAGGAAAAGAACGAAATGGAAAAAACCCCTAACGGATAGACTATTTATAGAAAAGGGAAAATAACCCTTCAAATTCAAAAAGAAAGGCAAACGGGATGGGAACGCATGTCAAACTAGGGCATGCACAACTGTCATCCTAATGATTACCTAACTGTCACACCCTTTCACATCACCGCCACAATTCAAAAAAGCTTAGTACTTCCATTTGAGAAATATGCACTCAATGGGGTATTTTGACTCTTTCATTTTTTAAGCCTGATCTCATGAATTTCATCTCATAACTTCGGACTGGGAGGACATGACGAGGTATGACCCGGAGCGGTTAACCCGACCCGGTGGTCATTACCTATTATTTTATTATAAATATTCAAATACACATGTTTATTCTAGAATGTTCTATTCTGCATGGATAAATCACGTAACCGAATTCCCCAATATTTTGGGAAGATCATGCAAATCCCTAAAGTATTGGAGTACATCCTAGTTTAAGGGAAACTCTAATGGTAAACTATAAATAGAGGTAAACATCAAATGTACGACTCTCATTCTACTCTTACCTCCTCTCCCTCTACATACTTTCTTACTCGCAAATACCGAGACTTATTCTCACGCCGGAGGGTGGTTACAGGAATAACCTCATTCCTGTAACGAGTCCTAACGGTGTTCTGTTTTGCAGTCAGCTGTTCGAATCGCCAAGAGTGGAAGTCATAGTCGAAACCTTACCGTTCAGGTCAGTGTTTCTTCACAGACTATGATGGATAGTAGTCATGGAGGAGCAAAGAAGAAGAAATATGTTGTGCTTGTGTGTGAGATTGGAAAGGGGTGTGCGATGTGGGACGAATGGGGGTTTGTGTTTTTGTTTATTTATTTCGAAGTAGATTTCATAAAAAGTTTCTATTTATCTTTGTATAACGGTAATAGTTATTTTATACAAAGTTAACAAATATTTTAATGAAATTAATGTTATAACCTAAACTTATTACAAACGAAAACTACTTAACTAAAAAATGAAACTTTATTTATACCTAAACTTCAAATGTGTGAGTAGAGGCAATCTAAAGAAATACAATTGTAATTCGCTTACAAAAATCATATAAAATAGAATACTAATTAAAAAATCTTCACGGGGTACCTTTATTCAAAATTAGCAAGTTCATACTAAATTATTACGTACGTTTTATCACACGATTTGGTCAACTCAAGCTTTGTTAACAACCAGTGGCATTCCCTCATACTTCGTGGCGGGCTTTCGATCAGTATTGGTTTGATTCATGATGGTACCAGCATGATATCGACACTTGGCATAGCAATCAACCCGTGTTTTACATCGATTTCAAACCACAAAAACAAACACTTGTACCGATGTTTACTGAGATTATAACTATGTGTTCAAAGAATTTTATATTGCCACGTCGAGAAAAAACATAAAAAACGAATACAATACTGCTATCGATGTTGACCCTCGCGTTGCGGACACGCAAGTCGTAAAATTGTGCTAAGTAGTAAGCAAACGACAGCTAATACCAGAAATAATTGTAAAACAAAAAACACGAATATATATTGTCACTTGACGTCAAACGCAGGCAAAGGCAAAGGCATACATGGACTTATACCACAAGCCGACGTAAAGCACATAAAAACTTACGACAAGTCAAAACAATAAAAGACAAAAAAAAAATTACAAGAACAATAAAAGAAAAATAAAACATTACTTCAAAATTTATTATTTATTTACATAAATATAAATTATTCACTTTTTATTTAATAATGTTTTCAAATGTACAAATGTTGTTTTCAAAGGTTCATCAATCTAAACTTATAATCTCTCCCTCCTACATTGATACGTTGCTCATCCAAAAAAGAAAAAAATAAAAAATCCCTCCATTTATGATATATGTAGTCTAAAATTCTAAATTTAACAACCCTTGCGAATTTCTTGTTTATAGGAAAAAGTGAAGTGTTTGCATTTATTTATGATATATACCGAACCTTTTTTGGCAATCACTCTTATTTTCATTATCCATGGTGTGTGAGTTGAGAGAAAATAAAATGTGAGAGAGGTCCTAAATAAATAAAACTAGGTTAGAACCCCGTGTATTACACGAGTTGAATAAAGATAATTTTATATACTAAGTAATAAAATAGTTACATCTTTTAAAAACTCGTGTATTGCACGATTTAAATAAAATATTCGTAATCCGTTAACACATTTAATCATGAAGATGTGTTTTCTAACAAAATGAACTTTGAGGTACTATTTACTTATTGTAACATCTCACTTAACAAAATGAACTTTGAGATACTATTTACTTATTGTAACTTCTCACTTTATTTTTATTAGGTTAGAGAGTTGTGTATTGCATGGTTTATAACATTTTATTTGTTTTTTATTTATTATTAGGTTAGAAACTTACGTATTACCTGATGTTGGATAATCAGTAGAAAAGAAATATTTTAGTAAAAAATATTAAATATACAAGTGATAAGCTGAATATTATGATTTAATATTATTATTTCATTGGAGTGTAGGACGGGATAATGGGATCCTTTATTAGAAGTGTGATTCTAAATATACCACATGTATAAAAATATATATGTTCTATATGTATTGAATAAATCATTTTAAAGAAATAGTTGATTAAAATAAATATTTTTATTTTAATATCTGATTATCAGTTATCCTTGTTCTTATCATCAAAATATAAAAACAATTAAAACTACCAATTAAATAAAATCTTTATCTTTATAAATATTTAAAATGCTAATATTTTTTTTAGATTTTAATAATTAATATATGATTATAATAATTAATATATTATTATCAGTTATCCTTGTCTTTATCATTAAAATATCTTTTACAAATTTTAAATTTAATATTATCAATAATTGACTTTCAATAATAAATATTTAGAAAAATAATTCAGACGCCTTATAGAGCGTCATGTGTCCCTAACATGATTTCTTTTATTATATAGTATAGATATAGATTAATTATTTTTTTTTATTTTTAAAAGTTAAGGGTTATAGAGCCGCTGGAGGAACAACTATAAAAAAGCATGCATTTCAAGCGGTGACTACACCCTGATTTACATTGTTCACCGCGTGTGTATGGGGACGGCGGCGGTGTGCCCGCGCGGTAAACCCTCTCACCGCACCCATCACCTCTTACGTTCCGGACACCCTTACGAGCAGGGGCAGATGTACCATATGAGAAGGGGTAGCCTCCCCTACCCCTTGGCGCTCCGGCGGTAGTGTAAATTTTGGAAAAAATTGACATTTTTTTAACGTTTTTTCGATTTCGTTACCCCTTTCTTTTAAGGCGTTACCCCTATGAAGGTTTTCTAGATCAGCCATTGCTTACGAGAGTAACTAAATATAATTAAATAAGGAATAAATACACTACAATTTTACAACCATCAAATCTGAAAAGTAAGCCGATTTTTTTTACGGAAATTATAAACAGTAACGAGAGGAAAATTGGTGTAGAGTGAGGCACTGGTGGACAATGATAGGAGACCTAAGGAAACTTGGATTCAATCCTTGAGCCAAACGGGTTTTACCGGTAATTACACCGTCATGCCTACGAGCGGGTGGGTTACCAGGTTTTCCCCGGAATTGGTGGTGGACTCGGGTTACTCTCGGAGTATTTCGTTTAATCTAGTGGGTGTCCTGAGAGTGCCCAAGATTAATTCTGTTGACCGTTAAAAAAATAAACAGTAATGCGAACAATTATTTTGAGACCAATAAAAACTTTACACCTAAATCGTTATCAATTAGCAAAACCATTATTAACAAGGAATAATTTTGGATTCAAATCATGATACTTTTTTTTCTGAAACAAATAAAATAAAAAGAAAGTATCACCTGTCGATCCTTTCTCTTAGTCTCTTTAGAAAGTTATGTTGATCATCTACTAAGTCATGCTGTTGCTTAATCTCCACCACGGAGCCACCAATTGCTGCCATATCACCGACCAGTTCAACACCTCCCTCCACCCATAACGGCCACCGTAACAGGGCGGTGGAAGGAAGTTTTGTAAGACTACTGAGGAGAATAAAAAGATATATATGAAAACCAAGAGAAACAGAGACGTACACACCAACTATACCCTTAGAATTGGGTTATATAAAATACAACACTGCATGCATGAGCTAAATCAAAGGAATCGACATGTCAAAATCGGAAATAAATAAATATATATTTTTCCTTATTTAATATGTATAAAAGGTAAGAAGTCGGTTTACTTTAACTTGTAAAAAACGATATTAGACTCAAAATAAAAATAGAAAATATATGTTTATAGATGAATTTGCCCAGCTTACAGCTTACGATATACGTATACAATATATATATATATATATGTGTGTGTGTGGGGGGGGGGGGGGTGCGCTCAGGGGCAAAAGTGAAAATGCACTAATTTTAACGTTATTTTACTAATTTCGTGAAAATAACGTTAAAAGAGGGGGATAATTAATCATGCATTATGTGGTGGCGTTGATGACCGAAAGACAAGAGAGTACATGCACTAATCGACATTTGTCTAAACTGTTGAGTGTTATGTGTCTTATGTGCAAGGCTTGATGCAAAACTACTATCGAGTCGATGTCTCACTGGAAGCAGTCTCTCTATTACTACGGGATAGAGGTAAGACCGTCTACATCTTACCCTTCTCAGACTCCACCTTAGCTTTGCTATTGGTGGGATTTACTAAGTATAATGATGATGATGTTTATAGATGAATTATTGTGTATTATATCAATTTCATGTGTCACATTCGATTTTCTGTCAATGTTGTATCAATTTAAAAATAATAATAAGAGTTTGGAACATACTAAGGGGAGTGGGGGTGGTTACAAGTGATGGAATTCCATCACTCACAAACATCCAATCATGTTCCGCTATGTCAGCAACCACTATTCTATCACTCACAAGATTTTTTAGTGGCGGTGGTCATCACTAGTGATGGAATTCCAACATACAAGTATTAATACACAAGGTACAAGTCATACACATACAATCAATAACCTACAACGCGTGAAGATTTCCACGCGTTATAAGTTTCACGCGTGGAACTTATAGGTGGCGGCGGTGTTCTAAGGTTTATCACTCGTGATATATGGTCGGTCACTGACCACCCCCAATGGCCTAAGTACTAACGTGTAAATTCAAATGATACTCTAAATGTCAATGTGGGGTTAACTTATTTGGTAGAAATTCTTGTCTTTTAGTGAAAGGTTTTTTATTCGGTCAAAGTAAGGAGTAATTAGGATTTATTTGATGTAATTTATGATATGTAAACTTCGTCATTAAAAATGATACCCCTAAATAATTTAAAGTGAAAACCCATTTTTAGTCTATTGATGAAGTAAAAGAACATTTAAAGAAACATATTTTTGTTACCTATAGATTGTTAGATTTTTGGTATAATTGGGATTAACTTAGTGAACAAAGTGAATTGTAATACACATCAAGCAAGTTAGAAGGTACGGGAGTGTATACTTGTTTGAGTTATTACAATTCAAAGTGTACAGACAGAGTCCGTAATCAAAGGGGGTTCCTTAGCGGGGGTCCGGGTATGGACGGAGCCCGTAATCAAAGGAGTTTCCAAGTCCGGGGGCAGAGCCTAAGGGGCGGCAGTCCCTGGCGGGGTCCAAAGGGCCTCTAGCTGGGGTCAAAATGGAAAATGAGGCCCTTTTAAAGGCTTTTTTTTTATTCAAATAATAAGATAACTGTCTAGCAGTTACCCATCCCTAACCCTTAATTTCGTAATCAGTGTTTTGGTCACAATATCATCTCGTTCAATACGCTTTCACATACACATATACTATTTGTTCAATTTCTCCATCTGAATTATATCTGATTGAATTATTCGGGGGAACCACTGAAATAATTTGACCGGAAAGTGAACACACACCTTTCAAATTATCCGTGATAAACATAATTCCCAACATAGATTACATTCCGGTACATAGCTCAAATATTCGTTTATATTGTACCTTCCACTTCTTGAGTCATGACCTTTCCATCATTTTGTTCTGTTATTAAAGGCTAAAACGTGATTGCTTATTTCTTAAATATTCAATCCTTATCATTTAACATTGTACTTGTAGAAGAGGGAGAGGAGCATTTGTGTCCAACTAGTTTCACACAGATTCGTTGAAAATAGGCCTGTAAACGAACACGAACGAACACGAATATAGGCATGTTCATGTTCGTTCATTTAACTTTAACCGAACACGAACATATAATCGAACACATTTTTTGTTCGCGTTTGTTCATTAAGAAATCGGGTATGTTCGTGTTCGTTTATGTTCGTTCGTTTAAAGCCTAAATGAATAGTTTACGATTACAAACGAACATAAACAAAAAAAAATTAACTGAACATAATTTAATAAACAAAAATAAATTAACATGATTGAACAAACACAAATGAACGTAACTGAACAAATATAAACAAACACCATTTAACATTAGTGAACACAAACAAACATGTCTAATATATTACAGTTCATCCAAAAACACATCTAAATTAGGGTTCATAAATACTAAAATTAAGTATTTTTTTTATATAAATGTTAAGTAAGTGACCAGTTACGAGCTAAGAAAATTTTTAAAATTTCATTTTTATTATTAGAAAACTCAATTATTAATTAGTTATATTTATATAAGTAGTTAGAAAATCCAATATTTATATAAATGTAACTATTTATGTATTTACTAAAATTTAAACGAACGTAAATAAACGAACGTTCACGAACATAAACGAATGTTCACGAACATAAATGAACGAACACAAGGTGTGTTCATGTTTGTTCATTTAATTAAATGAACAAAAAAAAATTCGTGTTCGTTCGTTTATTAAATAAACGAACATAAACGAACTTCACGCCGAACAAGTTCACAAACAGTTCATGAACGTTCGGTCGTTTACATGCTTAGTTGAAAACAAACGCACAATGTAATTAGACCTTTTGAGAATGACCATATTGCCTCTCACTCTACTTAGGAGAAAGTTAACTTTATATTTCATCCGGCCTATATACATGCATGTACGCGTACGCACCCACACAAGTTAAGGGATGAAATAAGAAAAAAAAAAATTGTAAGAAAAAAAAAATCAACCAATAAAAACGGTTTATTTTGCTTCATTTAATAATTGTATTTAATATTATTGTAACGGTATACTGATAAACTTACATAGATCATTAATTTGTAGTTTTCTTCTTTGATAGTTAATTACGTTAAATTTATAACTTATTTTAAAAAAAATATTTTTTAAAGAAAAAAAATAATTTAGAATTTAGGATAAATTACGAGGTGTATAAGATAAAATATAAGATCAATTTCGAAATATTTAGAATAAATTTTGATGTTTGTTGACAAAAAAAATGGAGTGTAAACGATGATAGTTTTTATTACTAATTAACTAATTAAATATAATAATAATAAATGAGATTAGAGAAAAATTATTTAATGTTTTAGTACCTTTTATTTTTTTCTTATTTTTTTTTGTCAAATGATCTCCCCTACATGCAAAACTCTATAAAACTATGTTTGTATCTTTAAATTAGTATCAAAAATCAGTATCTTTAAATTAATGTCAAAAACCACGGTATCTTTAAATTAAGAGTTAAATGTCATTTTAGTCCCTGTGGGTTGAGTCATTTTGGCAGTTTAGTCCAAAGGTTTCATTTTTAACCTGTGGGTTCAAAAAGGTTTCACTGTTGCCATTTTAGTCCACTGGGTTAACTTCATCCATTATTTCTGTTAACGAGAAGGGCGGTTCGGTCATTTTGTATGGCCGAATTGCCTTTCTAGTTAACAGAATTACGTATAAAATGACCAAATTGCCCTTCTGGTTAACAGAAAAAATGGATAAAGTTAACCCAGTGGACTAAAATGGCAACAGTGAAACCTTTTTGGACCCACAGGTTAAAAATGAAACCTTTGGACTAAACTGGCAAACTGACCCAAACCACAGGGACTAAAATGGCATTTAACTCTTAAATTAATATAAAAAATCACGCCCAATTATCTCTAGATCAAGTGGTGGAAGATTTGCAATTTTTTTTAGAGATATAAATTCAACTCCCACTTGGAAACCTGAGTTGGATCCTTGAGTCAAACGGGTTTTACCGGTAATTTTATCACCGTGCCTACGGGCGGGCGGGTTACCGGGTTTTCCCCGGAATTGGTGGTGGACCCGGGTTACTTTCGGAGTACTCCGTTTAGTCTACTGGTTGCCTCAAGAGTGTTCGGAATTAATTCTGTTGGCCGTTAAAAAAATCAAAAACCACGGATTAGTATTCAATTGGATTCAAACTACCTCTCCGAATTCAATCTTCTTACATACACTTTATATCAATTCAATGTCATTTTTATTCACTAAAATATCTAACTCCCAATTTTGTTCATCATTTTAAACAACTAGTATTTAGGACCCGTGCTTTGTAGCGGGATCATTATACCGAATAAAAAGTTGACGTAACAACATTGAACCATGCACACACATTGCGGGTTGTTAACTCGCAAAAATTAAATCAAAACGTAAAACGTATAAAAGAATAACTACGTTGACTTAGGATCCACACGTTACGACAAGATCATGAAACCGCAATAAATAAACGTAACAACGTTGAAACACACCCGCTCTTCGTGTGTTAACTCGTAAAATTTAGATCGAAACATAAAAATCACTTATCGTAAAAAAGAACAGCTAAGTCGAAACAATAAAAATCAACGAAAAAAAAAAATAGAAAAGTAAAAGTAAAAGGTTTGAAATTTTTTTTTTATCAAATTCTTATTTTCAAATTCCATTTCAATCACCATGGCAAATTACATAAGGATAGCAGGTAGAGGGGCAACAAAAAAGTGGTTGTAAAAGGTTTAAAGTTTAAATACTAAAAAAGTAAAAGGTTTAAAGTTTAAATAATAAGCTTGAAAATGGAGGTTTATATTGTATTTTCTTAGAGCATTCAGATCCAACCCCTCAAATTATGTGAGGGATGTTTTTATGTTATGAAAAGTGGTTGTAAGTGGTTTGTGAGTAGAGAAGAGGGAAAATGTTATTGCTCATCTGTATATTTAAGTAGACATTATTCACCCCTTATAATTTTTTAATATATTTTGAAAGTGGGTGTGAGTGAAAGAGTTAGAAAATGTAATGATAAATGTATTAAAAAGTATTATTTAATTAAAAAGGAAAGAGAAAAACAATGATTTTTAGTATAATACAGGGTAAAAAATAAGATATTCGATGTGAATGCTGTTAGGGATATGATATGTAAAAATGAAAGTTAAAAGTTTAAGATTTGTACATAAAATGAATGAATGAATAGTAAAAAGCTCATACAAACTCCTTTTACAAAGTAAATTAATAACTAGGATTACGACCCGCCGCAATGCGGCGGGGATTCTTTATTTATAACTAAGTCGATCTACGACCCACACATTATGTTAAACCTGTCAAACGGGGTAAAAATAGACGATGTAAAAACGTTCACCCACACACGCACGTTGCGTCGTGTTAACTCGCAAAATTTAGAACGAAACGTAAAAACGTTAAGCCAAAGACGCACGATGTGATGTGTTAAGTCACAAAATTTAGAACCAAGCATAGAGCGCAAAATTTGCGGAAAATGAAAACTATAAAGGACCAAAGTTGAAAGTAAAAAAGTTATGAGGATATATTGTAAAAGATAAAAAGTTTTGGGTTAAAAGTAAAAAACAAATAGTTTTTGGTTAAAAGTAATTTATGAAATACTTTTGGGTGAAAAGTAAAAAAAAATCAATTTTTTTTGGAAAACCCCCAAAGCCAACGTTACGACAACCATATGCATAACAATTTTTTCTTTGAAAAATCCCCAAAGCACACCCCGTGTTGCGGCGGGGCGTAAAACGGTGTCAAATAGTACTAATGTCACACAACCGTCATTGACAACCAACACGGACTCGACCTATAATATGCGTATTGCGACGAACCTGTCAAACATGAAAAAATAGAGGTAAAAACGTTGAACCACACATGCACGTTGCGTCGTATTGACTCGAAAAATTTAGAACTATACGTAAAACGAAAATTTGCGGAAGATGAAAAGTATAAGTGACAAAAGTTGTGAAGTTAAATTGCAAATAATGAAAAGTTTTGGGTTAAAGTTAAAAAAACAAATTATGTAGGGTTAAAATTGAAAGAGGTACAAACTGTCACACCCCAACCGATGGCGGAATCATCGGGGCGCGGCACTGAGCGAAACAGATTGTCCAGAAGTTTCCATAACAACTATCATTACCATTCAAATTAAGTTAACATGTCCCATACCATGTCTCAAATAGTAAAACAAGTTATTACAGACAAAAACTAAACAAATATTCTGTTCCGACAACTCAGATTTAAACATAACAAATTATTCGTCGGTTTCTAGGACTCTGGTTCCTAGCTTCAATTTCATCACAGCCCGAGAAGCATATAAACAACCTAGGCACCTGTCACATACGTTAAAATAATGTCAATACATAAAATGTAAAGGTGAGCATACAAGTTTGATAATAGCATATAGAGTTCGAATTCATTTACGCATAACCAGCACGTACACATAGTGAAATGAAGCACGTTAGTTATCGACATAGATCCATCGATACCAATGACTGCGGGTTGACTGCCCGAGGCAGTTCGCAATACACGATTACCACTGTAATCCATGCAAGTAAAAGATCCTTAACAACCCCCGTGGAAACGGGTGCTGAGTCCAAACTATAGTACTATCGTTGCTAAGGCAGGTAGACAGCATTCCATGTGTAAACATAACAAACAAGCATTCATAAGCCACGTATAACATGCAGTAATGGTTAAGCGTTTAAAATAGCTTGAGTAGTGTGATAGTTGTAGTTTGAATAGTTGTAACGTATGTAACACCCAAAAGTGCTAAAGCAAAAAGGGTTCGAGTATACTCACAGCGATATGGATTGAAGGGAGCGCTTTACAGCGAGTACGATTAGCCTGAATAGATTCGATAACGTAACGATAAGTGACGCGTAAAACAGTACCAGTGAGAGTGGGTAGGATGACTGATCGTGCGGTTCAGTTGTCCGTGAATAGGGGTCATCCGTGCGCATGACCTATCCGTACGGATGGTGATGCGTGCGGGTGGTGTTCCATCCGGACAGGTCCTCCGTGCGTGTGACTGTCCGTGCGGGTGGCAACCCGTGCGGACGAGTCTTACGTGCGGACGACTTACCCGTATGGCTAGATTGCTTGTGTAGATAAACGTCCAAGTGGATTGTTTCTTCCTAAGATGTGTTTGTGTATGATGGCTTGTGCTTTGGAGTTTTCGTTGTAGCATCTAGAAAACACCAAAGTGTTTCTACCTTTCAAGCCGGCCGCGCGGAAGGCGGCCCGTGCGTGTGGTAGTCCGTGCGGACAGCCTGTGCGCGCGGGCAGAGTCAATCCGTCCGGATAGCCCGTCCGTGCGCACGGCTTGGCCGTGCGGGTGGGGTTTGCTCGATTTTCATTTTAAGGCCTTAGTATCTCATGATCCGAAGAGTAATCCATTCAGAGGTCGTCCGTCCGGATTGCTCGTTCGTCGATACTCAAACCTCGCGTGGAAAGTGGGTCCCAAGGGTAGTCCGTACGGGTGGCAACCCGTGCGTATGACCTGTGCGTGCGGATGGTAATCCGTGCGCACAGCTTGTCCGTGCGGGTGGCTAGTCCGTGCGGGTAGCCTGTCCGTGCGGACAACTGCTCCGGTTGTTCCGTTCGTCTACACTTGGTTTCTGTTTGTCGTTTATCGAGACGTTCTGATTACGTGGCAACCACTTGGAGTTGTGTTCTCACCCGTGTGACTAGACCGGTTAGGAACCACCCTAATTCGGCCTGCCGGCGACTCAGAACGGTCGTCCCGGTTAACCCCGAAATCAGTTGTCTAGGGTACAACCCCAGATCTGGAACTAGGGTATTACTATTGACGAGCAAAACACTAGGACTGATCGGGTTTGTACCGGTTTTAAGGGTAAAAGAAGGAGAGAACACTAGATTTATTTCTTTCAACTCTTTTATCCTTAGAAAAGTTTAGATCTAGGTGGAATTATTGTAAAAACTTGTAGAAATCGTTTGGATCTGAGGTATTCTTGGTGGAATGAGGCCTAGCATGAAGTTCTTACGAATTTCATGGTGACGTCACCCATGATTACCTCAAATCCGGATGATTTCATGGTTAAAATTAAAGATTCGAAAGATAGAAGTGTGTAGAATCGTGTAGTGATTAAAGATGTACAAGAATCAGTGCAAGATCTTACCTGGATTGAGAGAAATCTGAGAAAAAGGTGAAGAATGCGTGTGGTTCGGACGTCACTTGCCAAAAGTGGAAAAAGTGGAGAGTGACCCGCGTATTTATAGGATGCCAAAAAGGGAAAGGGGGGTGAGCCGTGCGCACGGCACGCACCCGGGCAGGTCATCCGCGCGGGCTGGCCATCCGTGCGGACTGGCAATCCGTGCGGATTGGCCATCCGGGCGGATGGGCCATCCGTGCGGATGCCACCACCTTGGGCGAGCTCGATGCGAGGTTGATTCGGCTCGGATTTACGTGCGGTTTGATAGGGTTTCCTAATTCAAATTACTTTCAGTCCCAACTACTTCTTATACGGTTCGATTCGGGATTCGAGTTCGGGTTCGATCATATTCGAGTTAGACTTCGAGTTCGATTGAGTTTGCTTGGTTGTCACCACACAACATAAAATAAACACGCACAAGTAACACGTAAGGCACACACACACGTATAACAGACAAATAAAATACGAAATTCGGGTTACGAGTTGGTGTCGATTTGATTAGCTTGCTTGATTATCTTTATCGCATTGTTACTTCCTATCGTTCGCAGTCGTAGATCGATCGAAATATGATTGGTGAGGCTTGATTATTGTGATGTACGACACTTACTCCACATAATCTAAATATAATAGAAACAATTCTACTAGTCGCGTCGCGCGAAATCGGTCGTTGACTTTGACCTTGACTTTGACTTTCACTCGTTAAAACACGGGGTGTTACAGCCTCCCCTTGTTTAGGAAATTTCGTCCCGAAATTAAGCCGGAAGCTGTAACAAATTCGTGAATCACGTGTGGAGAATCGCCAAATTAACCAGGATTTACGGTTAAAATCGGCTGATTCCAAAGCCTATGAAGTCGTTTGAGAGGAATCTCTTTCGCATTACTTTGATTGCGCTGATCAAACAACAAGATTCGTACCAGATCTCAATTCGCATCAGATTCGATAAGGTTCTTCAAAATCTTTTTCTTTTTCTTTCAAAACCTTGATCATTGTGGGTTCTAATTTGAATTTGCTTCGATTGCGATCCGACTCGTACGACGTGCGGAATCCGTGAACGTACGTGATTGAACACACAATAACGTATAGATGGCGTGATTCATCTATAAAAATAATTCAATCTTTATTAGTTTCGGCGGTTTCTGTTGACTTCCATACATATTATCATATTTCAAATTCTCTGAAATCTCTCTCGAATACTCGCTGTTCTAGTTGGACGTCGCTTCCTCGTTGAACAGCTGTGGATACTTTGCCTTCATGTCGCTTTCGAGTTCCCAAGTGAACTCCGCGCCTTGTTTGCCTTCCCACCGGACTTTCACAATGGGAATGCGTGAGCGCCTGAGTTCTTTGGTTTGGCGATCCATGATTTCGACAGGCTTTTCCACGAAGTGCAATGTTTCGTTCACTCGTAGATCGCCTAGAGGAACATGTACGGCTGGTTCGTAGATGGTCTTTCGGAGGTTTGACACGTGGAAGATCGGATGGACATTGTTAAGTTCTTCCGGTAATTCGAGTCTGTAGGCGACTTTTCCGATCCTTTCCAGAATCTTAAAAGGTCCCACATACCGAGGCGCTAGCTTCCCCTTTTTGCCAAATCGGACTACACCCCTCCAAGGTGATACCTTTAGGAGTACGTAGTCACCAATGCCATACTCGCGGTGCTTGCGCTTTTTATCGGCGAGAAGCTTCTGTCTATCTCGAGCCTTCGCTAGGTTGTCCCGAATTTGGAAGATTTTGTCTGTCGTTTCTTGTAGTAGTTCCGGACCGGTTAGTTGCGAGTGACCGATCTCGTGCCACACAATAGGCGATCGACATCTTCTTCCGTATAAGGCTTCGAAAGGAGCCATCTGGATACTAGCCTGGTAGCTGTTGTTGTACGAGAATTCGACTAACGGAAGGTGTCTATCCCAATTACCACCAAAATCTAGAACACATGAGCGGAGCATGTCTTCAAGTGTACGAATCGTTCTCTCGCTCTGACCGTCAGTTTGTGGGTGGAACGCGGTACTTAGATTAAGCGTCGTACCTAGTGCCGTTTGAAACGTTCCCCACAGCCGCGAAGTGAATCGAGCATCACGGTCAGAGATGATGTCACGAGGCGTACCATGCCGACAAATGATCTCATCGGTGTAGATTCGGGCTAATCGTTCCACCTTGTAGTCTTCTCGTATTGGTAGAAAGTGGGCTGATTTGGTCAAACGGTCAATGATAACCCAAATGCTGTCGTGACCTGATGACGTGGTTGGAAGCTTGGTCACGAAATCCATAGCTATGCTCTCCCACTTCCACATAGGGATTGGAGGTTGTTCGAGCAAGCCAGAGGGTCGTTGATGTTCGGCCTTGACCCTAGCACAGGTTAGGCATCTTCCGACGTAGAGAGCGATATCCCGTTTCATACCCGGCCACCAGTACCTGTATCGAAGGTCATGGTACATTTTGTCAGCACCAGGATGAATAGAGTATCGGGATTTGTGGGCTTCGTCCATGATGATTTGCCGTAGGTTAGTTCTCCTGGGAATCCAGATTTTGTCTAGAAAGTGGAATATCCCGTTTGATTTGCTCACAAGCTGGGCTCCGTCGTGGTAGATTCTCTCTTTCTTCAGGGTGCGCTCGTTGAAACATGCATGCTGGGCGTCGCGAATAAGAGCTTCTAGATTGTGCTGGGCTTGAACATTACGGGTGCTAAGCAGGTAACTCCGTCTGCTAAGTGCGTCGGCAACAACATTTGCTTTGCCTGGGTGATAACGAATCTCGCAGTCGTAATCGTTGAGAAGTTCTACCCATCGGCGTTGACGCATATTTAGTTCCCTCTGATTAAAGATGTGTTGTAGGCTCCTATGATCGGTGAAGATCGTACACTTAGTACCATACAGGTAGTGTCGCCAAATCTTTAATGCAAAAACAACTGCGCCTAGCTCGAGATCGTGGGTTGTATAGTTCTTCTCGTGGATTTTGAGCTGGCGGGATGCGTAAGCAATAACCTTGTCTCGTTGCATTAAGACACAACCGAGACCAAGGTTAGAAGCATCACAGTAGACAATGAAATTATCGTTCCCGTCGGGTAGCGTGAGAACAGGAGCATTGCAAAGCATGTATTTGAGGGTTCGAAAGGCAGACTCTTGCTTGGTTCCCCAGACAAAAGGCTGGTCCTTATGAGTAAGAGAAGTAAGTGGTACAGCAATCTTCGAGAATCCGTTGATAAATCGTCGATAATAGCCCGCCAGTCCGAGAAAGGAACGGACTTCAGTCGGGTTCTTAGGCGTAACCCAGCTCTTAACAGCTTCAATCTTTGCAGGATCGACGTGAATGCCCTGACTGTTTACGATGTGACCCAGGAATTGAACCTCTCCCAACCAAAATTCGCACTTGGAGAATTTGGCGTAGAGTTGATTTCCCTGGAGTAACTCGAGAACCAAACGTAGATGTTGCGCGTGTTCGGATCTCGTTTTGGAATAGATCAGGACATCGTCGATGAACACGATGACGAAACGGTCAAGATACGGTTTACACACCCGATTCATCAGATCCATGAAAACTGCTGGTGCATTGGTTAGGCCAAAAGGCATGACAACGAATTCATAATGGCCGTAACGAGTGCGAAACGCGGTTTTGGGAATGTCCTCCTCCTGTATACGCAGCTGATGATATCCGGAACGCAGGTCGATCTTCGAGAAACACGTAGCGCCCTGTAGTTGATCAAACAAATCGTCGATTCGAGGCAGAGGATAGCGATTCTTGATAGTCAACTTATTCAATTCCCGGTAATCGATGCACATCCGGAACGTCCCATCCTTCTTTTTGACGAAAAGGACTGGTGCGCCCCACGGAGAGGTGCTCGGGCGAATAAAGCCTTTTTCAAGCAATTCTTGGAGTTGTGTTGAGAGTTCGCGCATTTCGGATGGCGCAAGTCGGTAGGGAGTTCTGGCAATAGGATTCGCTCCAGGAATAAGATCAATGCGAAAATCGATATCACGCTTTGGAGGCAGTCCGGGAAGATCCTCGGGAAAGACTCGAGGAAATTCTCGAACCACTGGAACGTCATTCACTTTCTTCTTCTCTTTCTTTTCCTTCTCCGCTGCTACGACATGAGCCAAGAAGGCCCTGTACTCCTTACGGAGATACTTGCTGGCTTGTAGGCATGATATAAGTTTGAGACCCTTCGAAGTAGTATCTCCATAGACGCACAATGAATCCCCGTTGGCGAGGGAAAAACGAATCATTTTATCGAAGCACACAACTTCGGCATGGTTTTCGCGAAGAAAGTCCATGCCTACTATGACATCAAAGCTTCCTAGTTGCATTGGGATAAGGTCGATTGAGAAGATGTGATTGTTGAGCTCGAGTGTGCAATCACGAATAACAGAGTTTACAGCGACGGTTCTTCCGGTAGCGACTTCAACTTCGAATGCAGAGGAGAGTCGAGAGCGCTTACGACTAAGGAGTTTCTCAAACTCGAGTGACACAAAGCAATTATCGGCTCCAGTATCAAACAAACATGACGCATAAATACCATTCACAAGGAACGTACCATTGACCACGTTGTTGTCGGCCTGGGCTTGACGAACGTTGAGATTGAAAGTTCTGGCACGTGCGGTCTGTTGTTGCTGCGGCTGTTGCTGCTGTGGTTGCTGCTGCGGCTGCTGGGGTTCTTGTTTCACCACCCTGTTTGGGCACATGTTGGCGAAATGGTTCGGGTCGCCACATGTGAAGCATGCTCTGGCTTTGACTGCGGGTGCCGGAGGAGCTTGTTGACCCTGTGGGGCAGCGAGTAGAGCTTGATTGGCAGGAGCTTGACGAATACGGCAGTTGGCAGTGAAGTGGCCGTAGACGTTGCAATGAGCACAGAAGCGGCATTGAATAGTAGTTGGGTGATGATAGGTGCAAGTAGGGCAGAGTGGATGTGGTCCAGTATATGCACGCTTTGCAGGTGGTGCATTGGCCACAGGCGCCACTACTTGACGCTGTTGAGCAGGTACAGCCTGAACTGGTGCAGCAGTGATCGCACAGTTCTTGTTGGTGGAGTTGTTCTTTCTCTTGTTCCTTCTCTTGTTGCCTGAGGACGTGGGTTCAGCAGTTGGTGTAGCAGTAGTGGCTTGATGCAGATGCTTGGAGGTCTTATCCCACATCCCAGCCTTGACCCTTTTGTCATTGATTTCAGCGGCCAGTAGGTAGGTTTCTTCGATCGTGGTAGTCTTAGCCGCTTGCACGAAATCAGCAACGCAGTCGGGCAAAGCTCGGATATACTTCTTGATGGTCATCTCAGGGGTCTTGACCTGGTCAGGACAGATAATGCTGAGCTGTTTGAAGCGAGCAGTGAGACCAGCATTGTCTCCATCCTTCTGATGTATGTGCCAAAATTCATCTTCAAGCTTTTGACGCTCATGAGGAGGGCAGAATTCCTCCAGCATGACTGTCTTGAGCTCATCCCACGACAAACCGTAGGCTGCATCATTCCCTCTCTTGTTCCTCTCGGCCGTCCACCAGTCCAGAGCACGGGACTGAAAGACGCCGGTAGCATTCAGAGTTCGAAGGTCATCAGGGCAACCACTTTGTCGCAGAGTGACCTCGATAGAGTCAAACCAGTGGAATAGAGCAGTAGGACCTCCTTCGCCTGTGAATTCTTTCGGCCCACATGACTTGAATTGTTTGAAGCTGAAAGGTCTCGCGGTAGCTTTGGGACCCTCAGTCCTTGATTCCTCGGATGACTTGCTGGCATTCTCGCAGACATCGCTCACAGCCTTTGCTACCGCTTTCGCGACGATGGAAGCAAGGCGTCTGTCCCTCTTTTCCTGACGAGAGAGTTGATGACGGGATCCAGACGACATTGTCTGCAATAGTCATCGCCATTGAACTCAACAAATGTATTCGAATTCTCACCTCACACGTCTAGGACTACTAAAGCTCAGTAACACGTACCATGTAAACGCATATAGTCACAAATCACAGAATTGCACAAAATCACATAAACACATAGAGCACATAATCACAATATTCCTAAGCGTGCAAGCACAATAGCAAGAAACACATATATTCCTAGTCACTAAGGCAGTCAGAAAACAGAAATCTAGTATTTAGAGTTTGCGAGTGTTCGAAAGCAGTGTAACGCGAGTGATCTGAAATTGTTGTGTGTCGAGTGAGATTTGTGCTTCAGCAGAAGCAATAGTGTTGGGTCGAAACCAATAGTACCTCAAAACGTTAACAATTAACGGAAAATGCATAAAACTTTTATAAAGATTGACAAATCGAAGGTAGATTGTCTGTGGCTAATAGACTTCGACTGACCAAAGTGGCTCGACTATTTGCAAGGATCCTGCACAACGACCTCCAGGACTATGCCTTTGTCTCGATTCTTGGATGCTGGCGCAATTCCCATTGGTTTGGTTGTGTCTTTAGACCGTTGGAGTCCATCGAACTTTGGTGGAGTTTTGTATAAGAGCGGGACGAGTCGTCAAGGTTAGGGTTTCACCCCTATCTTGCAACTTCCGTCCCTGTTTTTGATAAAAAAAAAAGTGGGGAGATTATTCATCAAAATATGGATTTCACTCCTGATTTGGTATAATTCTCCTCGTTTGTAGCTAAAAACGCAAGTTGACTAGGCAACTTAGTCGAGAGTTTGCGGTTTTCACACCTATTCTCGGCCTCATTACCTGTTTACGACTTGAAAATTCAAGTGTAGTGATAGAAAAGAGTGAGTGATAGTGGCGAAATTTTTGTATTCGCGTGAGTTGGTCTGTTGGTTCTTAACTATAGTCTAGGTCTCTAAGACTTCGACCCGGACTAGGTCGAGTCTTGCCTAATTCCCTATAGTTATGGCTCTGATACCAATCTGTCACACCCCAACCGATGGCGGAATCATCGGGGCGCGGCACTGAGCGAAACAGATTGTCCAGAAGTTTCCATAACAACTATCATTACCATTCAAATTAAGTTAACATGTCCCATACCATGTCTCAAATAGTAAAACAAGTTATTACAGACAAAAACTAAACAAATATTCTGTTCCGACAACTCAGATTTAAACATAACAAATTATTCGTCGGTTTCTAGGACTCTGGTTCCTAGCTTCAATTTCATCACAGCCCGAGAAGCATATAAACAACCTAGGCACCTGTCACATACGTTAAAATAATGTCAATACATAAAATGTAAAGGTGAGCATACAAGTTTGATAATAGCATATAGAGTTCGAATTCATTTACGCATAACCAGCACGTACACATAGTGAAATGAAGCACGTTAGTTATCGACATAGATCCATCGATACCAATGACTGCGGGTTGACTGCCCGAGGCAGTTCGCAATACACGATTACCACTGTAATCCATGCAAGTAAAAGATCCTTAACAACCCCCGTGGAAACGGGTGCTGAGTCCAAACTATAGTACTATCGTTGCTAAGGCAGGTAGACAGCATTCCATGTGTAAACATAACAAACAAGCATTCATAAGCCACGTATAACATGCAGTAATGGTTAAGCGTTTAAAATAGCTTGAGTAGTGTGATAGTTGTAGTTTGAATAGTTGTAACGTATGTAACACCCAAAAGTGCTAAAGCAAAAAGGGTTCGAGTATACTCACAGCGATATGGATTGAAGGGAGCGCTTTACAGCGAGTACGATTAGCCTGAATAGATTCGATAACGTAACGATAAGTGACGCGTAAAACAGTACCAGTGAGAGTGGGTAGGATGACTGATCGTGCGGTTCAGTTGTCCGTGAATAGGGGTCATCCGTGCGCATGACCTATCCGTACGGATGGTGATGCGTGCGGGTGGTGTTCCATCCGGACAGGTCCTCCGTGCGTGTGACTGTCCGTGCGGGTGGCAACCCGTGCGGACGAGTCTTACGTGCGGACGACTTACCCGTATGGCTAGATTGCTTGTGTAGATAAACGTCCAAGTGGATTGTTTCTTCCTAAGATGTGTTTGTGTATGATGGCTTGTGCTTTGGAGTTTTCGTTGTAGCATCTAGAAAACACCAAAGTGTTTCTACCTTTCAAGCCGGCCGCGCGGAAGGCGGCCCGTGCGTGTGGTAGTCCGTGCGGACAGCCTGTGCGCGCGGGCAGAGTCAATCCGTCCGGATAGCCCGCCCACCCGCACGGCCAAGCCGTGCGCACGGACGGGCTATCCGGACGGATTGACTCTGCCCGCGCGCACAGGCTGTCCGCACGGACTACCACACGCACGGGCCGCCTTCCGCGCGGCCGGCTTGAAAGGTAGAAACACTTTGGTGTTTTCTAGATGCTACAACGAAAACTCCAAAGCACAAGCCATCATACACAAACACATCTTAGGAAGAAACAATCCACTTGGACGTTTATCTACACAAGCAATCTAGCCATACGGGTAAGTCGTCCGCACGTAAGACTCGTCCGCACGGGTTGCCACCCGCACGGACAGTCACACGCACGGAGGACCTGTCCGGATGGAACACCACCCGCACGCATCACCATCCGTACGGATAGGTCATGCGCACGGATGACCCCTATTCACGGACAACTGAACCGCACGATCAGTCATCCTACCCACTCTCACTGGTACTGTTTTACGCGTCACTTATCGTTACGTTATCGAATCTATTCAGGCTAATCGTACTCGCTGTAAAGCGCTCCCTTCAATCCATATCGCTGTGAGTATACTCGAACCCTTTTTGCTTTAGCACTTTTGGGTGTTACATACGTTACAACTATTCAAACTACAACTATCACACTACTCAAGCTATTTTAAACGCTTAACCATTACTGCATGTTATACGTGGCTTATGAATGCTTGTTTGTTATGTTTACACATGGAATGCTGTCTACCTGCCTTAGCAACGATAGTACTATAGTTTGGACTCAGCACCCGTTTCCACGGGGGTTGTTAAGGATCTTTTACTTGCATGGATTACAGTGGTAATCGTGTATTGCGAACTGCCTCGGGCAGTCAACCCGCAGTCATTGGTATCGATGGATCTATGTCGATAACTAACGTGCTTCATTTCACTATGTGTACGTGCTGGTTATGCGTAAATGAATTCGAACTCTATATGCTATTATCAAACTTGTATGCTCACCTTTACATTTTATGTATTGACATTATTTTAACGTATGTGACAGGTGCCTAGGTTGTTTATATGCTTCTCGGGCTGTGATGAAATTGAAGCTAGGAACCAGAGTCCTAGAAACCGACGAATAATTTGTTATGTTTAAATCTGAGTTGTCGGAACAGAATATTTGTTTAGTTTTTGTCTGTAATAACTTGTTTTACTATTTGAGACATGGTATGGGACATGTTAACTTAATTTGAATGGTAATGATAGTTGTTATGGAAACTTCTGGACAATCTGTTTCGCTCAGTGCCGCGCCCCGATGATTCCGCCATCGGTTGGGGTGTGACACAAACCTTTGTGTTAAAACTAAAAAATCAAGTTTTTTTTTAGAAAACACCCAAAGCACAACTTACAAGTCCTTATGCACAAAAAGTTTGCTAATATATATAGGTTTTAATAGATAGGAAATTACTTTATTGTGTTAAGTTGACGGTAAATAATTTTTTGTTCACGTGAGTTATGTAAATATATTTTAATGAAACCTACAACACCAAATAATGGATGATGACGGGGGTAGCCCAAGACCAAATATAAACGACTTAAATACGTAAATGCTCATAAGTCAAAATGGTTCAAAGGTTAAAAACCTGGGAAGTCGAGATAAAGTAAAACGAAACAGTAAGTAGTCATGTCTCTGGATTACTTCACCAACTCGCCAGCCGCAAAAGCAATGCAGGTCCACAAAACACACTCTATTATCCAGGGGTCAAAAGGCTTCAACCCCCGAAAGGGTAAGCCCCTCACTGCAAGCATGGTCACTAGTCAAATGCATTCCTCTTTGGGAGATGTCTTCTCCTATATATTAGACACTTCATTTACTAAGCAGGACATTCCTGGCCAGCCCTGATTCCTGAAATCTCTGGTCATTCACTCCGAGTACTTGCTTCATGCGAGTTACTCCCTTTCACATCCAACACACACATTCTGTTTGCTCCCTCATCCGAATCTGAACACACTTCAGAGGAGCAGCAGCATCATCAAAGGCAACGTCACCCGGAGTAGCAGCAGCATCATCAAAGGCAACGTCAGAGGTGTCATCATTTTTGATAAAGTCAAGTGCATACATAACTGCAAAACTGTAACACCTCGAAAATTTACGTCCAATAATGTATTGACACGTGTCATAGGCTTTGAATATGTGAAAAAGCACTTTAGAGGGACTAAAGTATACAAACAGTGAAACTATGTGAATTTAAGGGTCCAAAGTGTCAACAATGGATATATAGGCCCTACAATAACCCTACATGGTGTTTATAATCTTAAATGATTAAATCATGGATCATACGAAGCGGAAAATGAAAGAAAGTGAGGAATTACAAACTACAGGGGCTAAATGTGTCAACATGTTGAAAGTATACCTCTGAGTGATCTTTTGGCAAACCCGAAGCTTTGTAATGATAAAATATACTCACTAGAATATGTGGTAAAAATTTCATAAAGTTTCGTTATCGTATGAGAAAGTTATGATCAAAACCGTGCACGAAGGGTTAAATGCGTTAACGTTGAATTTCGTGACTTTTCGGGTAAGCACAAAGTTAATCAAGGACCTGCCCAAGTTTGTAAATGTCCCAAGGCCCTTAAAATTCAGGTTTAAGGGTCAAGAGTGCAAAATAAATAGCCAAAACCACGTTACAAAGGACAAGGACTGAATTGTAAATGTTAAAAACTTGTTAGGCTCGTCACCAGCTTGTACGCGGCCCGCGTACAAGTCGCCAGCGACAAACAGCGACCAGGTGCCAGTTATTCAGGTCTGTTACATCTGTTAACAGCTGTGAATCGATACAAGGGGCTCTCCAATGGTTTTTCATGCATGTAGGGGCACTTGGACTCATCTTACAACATCCCTAGACCCTTGTGGCAGCTCCTAATGAGATCAAAGTTGGCATAAAAGGGTCTTGAAGTTGCAAACATTCAACACTTGCATTTACAAAAATTCACAAGATCAATTCTGGAGCTCTCTGGTCATCAACAAGGGTTCATTAGGCTTCCTACTCGTAATTAGGACTCTTGTAAGTGTTCATAACCCTTTCTAATTCGTTCTAGCTTAGTTAATTAAGCAAAAGTCAAACCATCGTAATTTAAGTTTGACTTTGAGATTAAATGAAATTTGCTCAGTCATTTCTCGAATTGAAAGTACCTACAAGTAGGTATTTATGTGGGTAACAAACCCTTAAAAGGGTATTTTCAGATTCCCACTCTAACTATGCTAATTGTCGAGTCACAGCATACTTTAAAAAGTCAACAGAATGATTATTTACAAGTTTAAGCATAATTAGCAATGTAGGGTACATGCAACCTGTTTGATCATTAAAATAACATGGTAATTAATGTAAGAACATGTCTCAACATGTTCAACTCGACAATTTTCAGTTTAAACCCGGATCGGAACCGAAAGTCGCATAAATTGACTTTTTCTTTGACTTTCAGCTCTGACCCGTTCTTGCATGTTTGAGATCTGCCTTAGAGCTTATTTTGGACCAGGTTTCATATATGTATAACTCTCTAAGATTGTACAACTTGGTTGTGACAACTCGAGTTTCCGACTTTCACTTTCGCATTAAATGCACGTTGACTTTGACTGTTTAGTTGTTTGACTTGTAACTGTACATGTTATGATATGATAAAACGCATTGTGTTTGCATGATTTTTGTGTTTGGTTGTATAACATTAAACCTGTTGAAACTTAAACTGTCTAACACATGAAAGGACCCGACGAAACAAGATTTGTTTCGCCATCAAACAACTCGACGAAACAGTGTGTTTCGCCATAAGACATCACGACGAAACCCAAGTGTTTCGCCGGCCCATCGATTCGCCGAGGTCCACTACGGGCCCAGTACGTAAAATTGTATATTAAAACGTGAACCGACTTCTGTTTAGACACTTTTAGCAAAACAAGAAACCCTAGAGGACTCTCTGCTGTGTGACGGCAAACTAGAACCCACCGGAAACCTTTGTGCGATCAAATCATCATCTCGGTTAGTGCTATAAGTTTTCCGATCAATCGATCATTCATGTTTATGTGTAATGATATGTTGTTCTTTGGTTGCTGTGATTCTATCCATATATGATAAATCGATTGGTAGGGAGGTTAGGGATTTTGTTATGATAATGATTGAAGTTTTAAATGTAATAAAGTGCACATGTTATTGACTGACAAGATCACAACTAGCTTGATCACTATTGGACCTCACAAACACTAGCACATGAAATCTTAATTAAACCAATATGGGGCATTGACTTAGTGAACCGGTTAGTCTTTTATGATTGGACCGCTAATTTAGAACATGCACATATTATTGGAATTAATTGGGTACTTGCTGTTTTGCTTTGACTATGTGTATGTGTCGGATATGATGATGATTGAATCGATATTATGTATTGATTTGTGGGTAACAGTTGGCATGTTAGGGTTTCTGTTTTGATGGTGATGTATTCCAGCGAAACGGCAATCACGGCGAAACAGAATTGGGTTTCGCCAAAGGGTAATCGACGAAACAGGATTGTGTTTCGCTGAAGGAATGTCCGACGAAACAAGTGTGTTTCGTCGAGTTAAAAATCAGCACAGTAACTTGGTTAGATCTGTTAAGTGTTAACTAGATTAATTAACTGCTGTTAAATGATGAGCATGACTTGTATGATCATGAATACGTGCAATGTGATACTCAATGTTGTTGATGCGATGTTCATGATGATTATGTTTACGTGCAAACAACTTGAATACAAACTGATTAAGTATACGTGCACACTTTAGGACGAGATTGACTTACTTTGAGCACATACTTAGCATACCGAGCAAAACAAGGTGAGTTCACACTCTTACCAAGGCATGGGATTCCCGGGGTTGGGAATGGGATTGAATGATTTCATATACTTACTTCGCTACTAGAATACGCACCACTGTCCTCGGGTTGGGAAGGACACCTATAGATACAGCTAGACTAGTAATACATGGGAAGCCCCCACTACTCTTCGCACACATGCCTGGGATGGCCGCGATACAAATACAAATCTTCGCACACATGCCTGGGTTGGCCGCGATACAATTACTAAACTTCGCAAACATGCCTGGAGGGCCGCGATACAAATATAACTAGTCTAGAAAACGTGGGAAACCCCCACTAAACTTCGCAAACATGCCTAGAGGGCTGCGATACCATTACATACGATACATGATTACTAAACGAACTTACGATTTAAGATGCGAACACTATAACTGAATAACCAGCTGTGAACTCGCTCAACTAGTTGTTGACTCTCTGTTACATGCCTTGCAGGACCATAGGTACTCTTGGAGCTTGCACGGGAGGCGCGGTCGTTGTGGGCACGGATTGTGGATGTTTTGATGAAAACTTTATGACTCTTTAAACTAAACACTTGTGTTGGATGTTCATAATTATGCTTCCGCTACCTATGCTATGCTTTTGTTTTAGCACCTATTGTATTGTGATGGATTACTTTTACTTATTACTTATGTGTTCAATATGATTGGTGGCTTGAATCCTGGTCACTCACGCCTCCAAGCGGTGGTACTCCGCGTGTGGATTTTGGGGGTGTGACAAATTGGTATCAGAGCCATTGGTTATAGAGAACTCGGTTTTAATATGGGGAAAACGTTTTTATTAAAACCAGACTATAACCAGAACAGTGCTCAACGATCCACAACAACGCTTCGCTCCACGTGCAAGACTCAACATCCTAGGTAATATGGTACATGTTTTATTGCCTACTTGCTAGAATTGAATAGAACTTTGCTCAGGGTATGCTTAGATTAACGTAACACTAATGCATGAGAACACTTGTGTGCTTACTCTCTTCTGTCATCGCACTATTCGCGAACCTCTCTCACTTATGTTATCTTTGCTATGAAGATCATGTCTGGACGTATCAACATGACGCAAGCCCAATTGACAGCTCTCATTAACGAGCGAGTTGCTGCGGCACTTGCAGCCGCACAAGCAGGAGGTATACCCTGCAGTTGTAAACTCACACTAGGATCTTTAGATCCTACACTCCTAAACCAACTCTTGTGTTTAATCTTGTCCTGGATTCTTATACACAACAGGTCAGCACGCTCAGCCACCTGTTTGCACCTTCAAGACTTTCATGGACTGTCGTCCTACTACATTCAGTGGTACAGAAGGAGCAGTTGGACTCCTCCATTGGTTTGAAAAGCTTGAGTCAGTATTTGAGATGTGTGAATGCCCTGAGGCTCACAGGGTGAAGTACGCCACTGGTACTCTAGAAGGCATTGCGCTGACTTGGTGGAATGCGCAAGTTCAGATGTTAGGGTTGGCTGTTGCTAACGCCACACCCTGGAATGATTTCAAGGAATTGATCAAAGAGGAATACTGTAGCCGTGATGACATTAATAAGCTTGAGGTAGAGTTTTACCACTTGAAAATGACGGGGTCAGAAATTGAAGCGTACACCAGAAGATCGAATGAGTTGGCTATTCTGTGTCCTACTATGGTAGACCCTCCCATTAAGCGTATCGAACTGTATCTCAAGGGTCTGGTACCGGAAATTCAAAGTCACGTAACCTCAGCGAATCTTGGCACCATTCAACAGATTGTCAAGTTAGCTCATCGCCTCACCGATCAGGCAGTGGAACAGAACAAGCTGCCTAAACGTATCAGCGCTACCACTACCGCTACCACTCCAGCTACTCCTGCTACACCCAGTGACAACAAGCGGAAATGGGAAGGGGATTCCAGCAAGGGTTCAGCTACCATACAGTCTCAAGCACAGCAGCAGCGCAAGACTAGTGATTACCAGAGTCCGAGTCAGCAATCAGAAGGACTTTGTTCAATCAGAAGGACTTGAACATGCGACAAAGACGATGGATGGAAACTCTAAATGATTATGATTGTGAGATAAAATACCATCCAGGCAAGGCAAATGTAGTTGCTGATGCCTTAAGCAGAAAAGAAAGAGTAAAGCCGATAAGAATCAATGCTAAGCGCATTGAAATAAGGAATAGTTTGAACGAAAGGGTGCTAGCAGCACAGAAGGAAGCTGTGCTGGAAGCTAACTATCCTGAAGAAAAGCTAGGAGTAACTGAGGAGCAGTTATCCTATGACAAAGACGGAATGCTAAGATTGAATGGACGAATATGGGTTCCAGTTTATGGAGGACTTCGAGATGTTATCCTCCAGGAAGCCCACAGTTCCAAATATTATGTTCATCCTGGAGCTGATAAGATGTACCAGGATCTAAAGGCAAACATTGGAAGACATGCTTCGTGCATGTGTGATTGATTTAGGTGGCAGTTGGGATAAGCATCTGCCATTAGTTGAGTTCTCCTATAACAATAGCTACCATACTAGTATTAAGGTTGCGCCCTTTGAGGCATTATATGGTAGAAAATGTAGAACACCTATTTGTTGGGCGGAAGTAGGAGACGTTCAATTATCAGGACCAGATTTGGTTTTTGAAACGACGGACAAGATTGTCCAGATTCGCGATCGTTTGAAAGCTGCCAGGGATAGGCAGAAAAGCTATGCGGATCCAAAGCGTAAATCTTTTCACTTCGAAGTAGGTGACAAGGTATTGCTTAAAGTATCACCCTGGAAGGGAGTGATGCGATTTGGTAAGAAAGGCAAGCTAAGCCCGAGATACATAGGACCTTTCGAGGTTATCGAACATGTCGGGTCAGTTTCTTATAAGTTAAACTTGCCTGAAGAGCTTAGTGCTATACATAATGTTTTTCACATCTGTAATCTGAAGAAGTGTTTCGCTGATGAATCACTGGTCATACCGCATACGGATGTACATATAGATGAAAGCTTGAAATTTGTGGAGAAACCATTGTTGATTGAGGATCGACAGGTAAAGAAGCTTCGAAGGAAGCATGTGCCTATTGTTAAGGTCAAATGGGATGCCCGTAGAGGTCCCGAATACACATGGGAGGTAGAATCCACGATGAAAGAAAAATACCCTCATCTGTTTTAGTAAATCTCGAGGTCGAGATTTCTTTTAAGGGGGTGAGGATGTAACACCTCGAAAATTTACGTCCAATAATGTATTGACACGTGTCATAGGCTTTGAATATGTGAAAAAGCACTTTAGAGGGACTAAAGTTGACAAACAGTGAAACTAAGTGAATTTAAGTGTCCAAAGTGTTAACAATGGATAAATATGCCCTACAATAACCCTACATGGTGTTTATAATCTTAAATGATTAAATCATGGATCATACGAAGCGGAAAATGAAAGAAAGTGAGGAATTACAAACTACAGGGGCTAAATGTGTCAACATGTTGAAAGTATACCTCTGAGTGATCTTTTGGCAAACCCGAAGCTTTGTAATTATAAAATATACTCACTAGAATATGTGGTAAAAATTTCATAAAGTTTCGTTATCGTATGAGAAAGTTATGATCAAAACCGTGCACGAAGGGTTAAATGCGTTAACGTTGAATTTCGTGACTTTTCGGGTAAGCACAAAGTTAATCAAGGACCTACCCAAGTTTGTAAATGTCCCAAGGCCCTTAAAAATCAGGTTTAAGGGTCAAGAGTGCAAAATAAATAGCCAAAACCACGTTACAAAGGACAAGGACAGAATTGTAAATGTTAAAAACTTGTTAGGCTCGTCACCAGCTTGTACGCGGCCCGCGTAAGGGGCCTCGCGGCCCGCCTACAAGTCGCCAGCGACAAACAGCGACCAGGTGCCAGTTATTCAGGTCTGTTACGTCTGTTAACAGCTGTGAATCGATACAAGGGGCTCTCCAATGGTTTTTCATGCATGTAGGGGCACTTGGACTCATCTTACAACATCCCTAGACCCTTGTGGCAGCTCCTAATGAGATCAAAGTTGGCATAAAAGGGTCTTGAAGTTGCAAACATTCAACACTTGCAATTACAAAAATTCACAAGATCAATTCTGGAGCTCTCTGGTCATCAACAAGGGTTCATTAGGCTTCCTACTCGTAATTAGGACTCTTGTAAGTGTTCATAACCCTTTCTAATTCGTTCTAGCTTAGTTAATTAAGCAAAAGTCAAACCATCGTAATTTAAGTTTGACTTTGAGATTAAACGAAATTTGCTCGGTCATTTCTCGAATTGAAAGTACCTACAAGTAGGTATTTATGTGGGTAACAAACCCTTAAAAGGGTATTTTCAGATTCCCACTCTAACTATGCTAATTGTCGAGTCAAAGCATACTTTAAAAAGTCAACAAAATGATTATTTACAAGTTTAAGCATAATTAGCAATGTAGGGTACATGCAACCTGTTTGATCATTAAAATAACATGGTAATTAATGTAAGAACATGTCTCAACATGTTCAACTCGACAATTTTCAGTTTAAACCCGGATCGGAACCGAAAGTCGCATAAATTGACTTTTTCTTTGACTTTCAGTTCTGAACCGTTCTTGCATGTTTGAGATCTGCCTTAGAGCTTATTTTGGACCAGGTTTCATATATGTATAACTCTCTGAGATTGTACAACTTGGTTCAATACCTATCCGATTCATATGCATGTTTCCGATTTATGCTTAAATGTGACTATTATACCCTTTTGACTATAAAACGTGATTTTTGAAAAAGTGAAAGAGTAGAAACATTTGTTACTGATTTATAAACTTGCACCTAAAATTTGATATCAGTTTGAGGTCTAGATTAAGAGTTATGCTCATTATCGTAATTTGAAAGCCTTATGTTAATTAAATGGCGTAATTAGCGAATAGCCTATTTTAACCCACTTTTTTATATCAAACTTTTTACCCACTGTTATAATTTAATATTTTGGGATTTTTAAAGATTTTTATTTAATTTTTGGCTGAGCATAACATAGGTCTCTAAGTTTAATTTGGTTAATACCGATTTTGCCCTTTTAAGCCATAAAATGAGTTTTACAAATCCTTTTGACCTCAAACCTTTTTCTACTGATTTTATTTGATAAATAAAATATTTTGAGCATTCTGGAATTATAAAAAATATCAGCCTTCTTTTAAAAACCCGGAAACGGCTCCAAATCGCCTTTTTAAGCGTTTTTAACGCATAGTATGTATTATAACCATATTAAACATATAAGGTTGATACCTACTGATGTTTTTAGTATATTTTTATAAAATAACAGTAAGTAAAAGTTTTTGAACACAGGTTTCCAATTTTGACCTTTTAAGCCCTTGTGAAATTACCAAAATACCCCTAAGAAGCATAGTTTGGTTTTAAATGATAAATTTCATATATGGGTCATACCCTACTGTTATAACATGTTAAATTAAGTATATTTACTGTATAAACCAGACCTGTAACTCAGATTTCCAATTAAACTCTTTTATAATCTTTTAAATGACCAAAATGCCCTTATGAGGCATAAATTGTGTTTAAATCTGTTTTGGGCATAATAGAAGATATCTTACTGATATTATAACATATTTAAGGCATATTAACTCAGGGAACTTGCATATGACTCTTATGGTTACCCGTAACGCCCTTTTCGCGCTCGGTTCGGTTTATGTAACTAGTTTGCATAAATTGACCGAAACGGGTCAAACCTTATCATCTTTGTCTCAAAATCCAGAATGTATTTAGTATACCCATATTATACAAGTATTCAAACTTGTCGGGTCTAAATTGTGCGTTTGAACCGTATCGTTCTTAAAAGCTAACCGGTCTAAGCTTAGGCTTAAATAAAGACCCGTTAGAAATCTAATAGGTTATTATAAACCTTTGTTCCAGAATAAGAAGAACCAGTAAAAGCTACCTTGACTTGCTAGTTGTGATTTATACTTACCAAGGTAAATACTTTTAACTTATTTTCCCTATACGGGCTTGGGTTACGGTATATAGAATACCGCTTGATCGAGCATCAAATCTTACATCGTTGGGTGGTTAATTGAATAATTTGATCGGCTCGTTTAAACAGTCTTGTTCACTTAAAGCCTTTGGGGGGTTAATGACCATGTCCCGGATATCCCTGGCATCATTTTACGAAATGGCCACGACCTGAGCACGGGGTGTAGGCGTACACCTGTCAGTGTATAACTCATTATTGTGGTGTGTCTATTGATCTTTAACCCGGACAAGATCCGGGCTACTGAACGCACAAGTAACATGTAATTCGTTCACAAGATTATATTGCATAATTATCCCAAGTTATAAAAAGGTTTTGTGCCACGTGCATTCAAATCAATTTGAAACCTTTTCAAAATGAGTCAGTTAAATTGTATTTACCAGTGTAAACTGACGTATTTTTCCAAAAGGTTAAGTGCAGGTACTACTCGTACTAGGCTGGCTGTCTTCTAGAGCGTCCACAATAAGTCTCGCAAGCTTGGATGACAATAAAGCTGTTGAACAATATCTTATTTTATTTTGATCCGCATGTGGATCCGTTTCAACTATTGTGATATTTAATATTACACTTTATTAAAGTTGAAATGAATCTATCTTTGCTTCCGCTGTGCATTTATATATTGTGTTGTTTGTCTACGATGATACCAACTACGTCACGATACTCCCCACCGGGCCCACCGGTGACAAGTGGAAAATAGGGGCGTGACAAAAACAAACAAAAAACACATGAGCAGTTACAGAAATAGGAACACAAAAACACGAGAAGAACAAATGCATACCCTTCCCATCTCTCATGAGCACCGGGTCTCGATCACGTTTTTCCCACAATTTACTAAGACCCAATAACACCAACAAATGCTCTGGAAAGGGACGAAGCCTTGAAGAGCACTCCCTAAGAGTTTTTAAAAATCGAGTATTTATATCAGACGCAGAAGGCTCAGGTTCGTTCAGAACGGTATCCGGGTGTCTCCAAATAAGTTTGAAAGGAACAATCTCCTCGGACACCCAGAAAAACCGGTCCTTCCAGACCCCAAGTCTAGAAACCATGGACGAAATCAAACAAGTATCAACTTGAGTGGTCTCGAAGGTAAACCAATCACCATTCTTAGCAAGCCGGAAGAAGCGGCGGAAGGACAACAGAGATGGGTCATACCCGGAGGACCGACACAAAATTTCAAAATGTAAAACCCTAGCCATGCCAAGGGGGTGAATCTGACCAAAAGACACTCGATAGTATTCCAGAATATTCAAAATAAAGTTTGAAAACGGGTGACGAATATTGGAAAACTCAAAATGCCGACAATATAAAGCAATAGAACCAGGAGGACATTCATTGACAGATTTATCACAAGCCGGTGCAACCGGTTTAAACTTTGTCCCAATCCCCCATTCCATACAAAACAAATCAACTTCCTCTTGAGTCATTCGAGAAAACGACTTTGCCATATCCTTACGGGCACCCATGATATGAGAAATTAAATAGAAAATAAGCAGAGAAAACTAACCTGATTTGATAAAGGGGAAAAACTTGAAGAAAAAGAGGGCAAGTAATGTTCTTCTGATAAAATATGTGTAAATAAATGAGATAAAAAAGTAATAACTAAGGGATAGAATTAAAAACCGCCGCCTGACAAACTGCCACAAATCTTGTCAACTGTCTTGTCAAATTCCGAAATTCAAAAACCTCAACCGTTTTCAAACTTCCAACCTTTGAACCCTCGAAGCCTTTGGGCAGCAAAATACACGTATAAAAGTCAGAAGTCTTTGAGCTGATTTCCCAAAAACCTCTGACTTGGGGGGCTGATGACGGGGGTAGCCCAAGACCAAATATAAACGACTTAAATACGTAAATGCTCATAAGGAAAATTGGTTCAAAGGTTAAAAACCTGGGAAGTCGAGATAAAGTAAAGCGAAACAGTAAGTAGTCATGTCTCTGGATTACTTCACCAACTCGCCAGCCGTAAAAGCAATGCAGGTCCACAAAACACACTCTATTATCCAGGGGTCAAAAGGCTTCAACCCCCGAAAGGGTAAGCCCCTCACTGCAAGCATGGTCACTAGTCAAATGCATTCCTCTTTGGGAGATGTCTTCTCCTATATATTAGACACTTCATTTACTAAGCAGGACATTCCTGGCCAGCCCTGATTCCTGAAATCTCTAGTCATTCACTCCGAGTACTTGCTTCATGCGAGTTACTCCCTTTCACATCCAACACACACATTCTGTTTGCTCCCTCATCCGAATCTGAACACACTTCAGAGGATGATCTTTAGCAAACAATAAAAATAAACTAGTGAACCTCCTTCCACGTCTTGCAAACATGGGGGGACCCCACGACCTGCGTTAGGCAAAGCTAAACCCCTCAACCCTTTTGCCTAACCAGCCCAGCTACTATCCTTGGTCTATTATTTGTTGCATCAACAATGGACTCGTTTCTATTTCTAATCAGTATTAAAATAAGAATATATCAGACATTTTCAACTACCGTTCAAAAATGTAATACTCTATAGAGGAAATTGTACAAAACATTTTTTATGTTTCTTCAAACTTGCAGGTTTCAGCTTTAATATTTAAACACTACTGAAAACAACTTTTACGTTAGATTTGTTGCGGGTTCAATCCTTTACCACTAACTAAGTTAATTATCTCAATTAAATTCCCTCACATGCCTAACATGTAAGGGTATATTTGTCATTTTAATTCTATTTCTTATAAAACCCCAAAAAACTACAGTACCATTTTAACTTCTCTTCATAACCATCAATTAAAAATCCTATCCCACCATTCTTCTTCATCTTCAATTGTCCATGCAAATGACTTAATCGATTAAGTTTTGTTTATCGAAGAATTGTTTTTGTGATTTGAGAACAGGAAATACATAATTAATAGAATTTGAAATTAAGCAATTGTGCATAGGTTTGCTCTGATTTTCTTTGCCTTGGAATCTTTAGTCATCAATGAAAGGGGTATGATGTTACGTTATTTATTTATTAACATGACGATGATCCTTATGTTTGAAAAACAACAGCTATATGTGTTGCTAAACTATACAACATTAATGCCGAGTTAGTTGAAGATAGAGATTTTCTGGATGCTCTTAAGGATTTGATACCTGATAATAATCCTATGGTAGTCGCAAATGTTGTTACAGCACTTGCTGAAATTCAAGATAATAGCGCCACATTGTCTTTGAGATCACTATTGCTACGTTGTCAAAGTTGCTTACAGCTCTAAATGAATGCACCGAGTGAGTTTCATTCTTAATTACAGTGTATTTAAACCGAACTTGTTTTGACCCGTTAAGTCATGTTTTAACTTAATTCAGCTGGGGTCAAGTTTTCACATTAGACGCTCTTTCTAAGTGGAGGCAGCTGATACACGCGAAGCTGAAAATATTGTAGAACGAGTTACTGCAAGACTGCAACATGCAAATTGTGTTGTAGTTCTTTTAGCTGTTAAGGTGATTTTGCTTTACTTTTTATTTTTTTTATATTTGATTATTTTTTTTTCATAATCCTTATTATCGTCTTTATTTATTTTAGATGATCCTTCAACAAATGGAACTCATCAAACTTGCAGGTTCCATTGAAGATGAAGAAGAATGGGGGTAGGGTTTTTAATTGAAGGTGATGAAGAGAATTTAAATGGTCCTGTAGATTTTTTTAGGGTTTATATAAAGTAAAATTAAAATGACAAATATACCCTCACATGTTAGGCATGTGAGGTAATTTATTTGAGATAATTAACTTGGTTAGTGGTAAAGGATTGAACCCGCAACAAAAATAAACGTAAAGACTGTTTTCAGCAAGTTTTAAACATTAAGGCTGGAACCTGCAAGTTTAAAGAAACATAAAGGACGTTTTGTGCAATTTATCCTTGTTCATATTCATGATATGAACAATTTTTTAGTTACATATCTAATTGTTGTTAGGTTTCCATGGTGATCAGTTAAAATTTTATTTATCAAAACCCGGTTTAATAAATAATAGTCAATTAATTAAGCGAGTTAATCAATAAAACGCAACAGAAAATAAAGGAATGATCAACAATAAACGAAACCCGACGGGATCTGGTTACATACAAATACAAGAACACTGGTAAGATTATCGAACTACTGATGAGAAAGATATATCTCGGTTAATAACTAACCGGTTGAGACACTGAGGTTCAACAAACACACACTAGTGAAACGAACTGAGCGTAGGCTGGCGGTATCGGTGACGGTGGTTGTGAGTGTTTTGAGAGTTCTTGTGCAATTTTGGCTAACATCTAACTCCAACTCCATCTCTCGTATATATAGAATATGGAGGTCTATGTATGTTTGGCAAGTGGTGGACATGCACGCACAAGTTGGACAACTGGCGAAGATGCTATGCATGCGCGACAAGTGGCGAAGTGAGTTGCATGTGCATCATTACAATGGTTCTTGTACCTGTCCCAACCGGTCCATGTACCCGTCTCAACCGGTCCATGTACACGTGCCACACCCCAACCGATGGCGGAATCATCGGGGCGTGGCACTGAGCGAAATAGATTGTTCAAGAGAATCCACAACTATTAAATAGCAATATCTTTAATGTTAATATCCCATACTACTAACAGATAAAACAAAAACAGTCATTACAGATAATAAGTCTAAAAAACAAGTCTATTCCGACAACTCAGATTTTATTGTGGGTTTCTAGACTTCCTAACTTGATTCAGCGTAGCATAGCATCCTATCAACCTGTCACATACGTTAAAATAAAGTCAATACATAAAATGTAAAGGTGAGTACACAAATTTGCATAACATATAATATGAAAAGCGTTTACGCATAACCATCATGTAACACGTAATGGGCGAAGCATGTAACTATCGAACAATGATTACAACTTAACCATGAGACTGCGTTGTAGAGTATGCGCGACACATGTTCAACGAACACGTGAAGTAAAGAGATGTGATCCCTAGCATGCGGGAGCGGTTAGCGTTATAAAGTGTGTGCGTTGTGTGTTGTGTTTTGATATAGAACGTATGTAACACCCAAAAGTGCGTTAAATGAAAATGGGTTCGAGTATACTTACTGTGCGTGTTTATCAAGTAAACATAAGCGGAATTGGATTGAAGGGAGCGCGTTGAGTCAGCCTGTGAACAGTAGCATAAGTCGTTTAGCAGTGTGTAACAGAGTGTCGGATGGTTAAGTGTTCGAATGGTGATCCTAATGAATGGGCATAACCCATCCAAACAGATGGTCATCCGAATGGATGGTCATCCGAGCGGATGGCCATTTGAACGGATGGCCATTCGAGTGAGTGTGTGGGTGTTTGTAAAATGGTTAAAATTTGAAGTTTTCGTAGTTTAAACAATGTGAGATATAGATACCAGGTCATCCGAGTGGATGGTCATCCGTTCGGATGGCCATTCGATCGAGATGATCTGTGGTTGGTATTTTTGGTAAAATTTTCTAAGTAGCAAGTTTTGAGTTTAACGGAGACGGTGTGATGACGCGTCAAACAACAGAAACATACCAAATTCAGTTCATTCGGTCGGATGGGTACCACCCCTTCGGACAGAGGAGCTGTACTTGATGGAATTTCATGTTCGACCCGTTAATCGGTCATCTCTCTGGTGGAAATCCGTTTTCAAGCCGGCTCTCAGCTAAGGAACGCGTTAAGAGTCTGATTGAGTCCAGATTCCATCAATGTTGAGTAGAAAAGTGAAGAAAAGTTGAAAATAGATGAAAAAGTGTTGAAATCTTTCAAAACTAAGTTGAAAAGTTGTGGAAATCTCTTAGATCTGAACCAATCTAGATGAGATGATGCTCCACAACAGTTTGCATAAGCAAAACGAGTGAAAAACACCTTCAAGTGGTTCAAATCAATGATTTCAGTGAAAAAGTTAAAGTGTTTGTGTGATTTTGATGAAGAAGTTGATGTAGAAGTGATTGGTGATGAAGATTGTACAAGATTTAAGGAGAAAAGCTTACCAAAAAGTCTTGAATCGCGTCTGAGAGTGAATGAGTGCGTGTGAGCGGATGAGAGTGTTAAATCAGAGAAAGGAGGGTGTACGGGTAGTATTTATAGGGGGTGAGTGAGAGATAAGTCGGTGGAGAGCGCATTGTTCGGGGCGGATGGCCATCCGGACGGATGGTCATCCGGTCGGATGCCCATTCGATCGGTAGGCCATTCGACCAGCTGTGTGTGCGCGAGTTAGTTTTCCAACTTCGTTTCGTTTGTTAAGCATTGCATTTAATCGAGTTGCGAGTAAGCATTGAGCGTGTAAGCATTGAGCGTGTAAGCGTTGCGTTGATAACCACATAACATTTACATAAATAATCACACAAATAACACATATAACATAAGTAAATCCATGTTTCGAGTTTGCGTTGCGTTGTGTTGAGTTTGCGTTGTGGTAACATTGTGATAGCGTTTAGTCTAAACATGCGATGTAAATTGCGATAAAATGCGTTTAAATAGTAAGCGTTATAATATAGTGTTGAGATGCGATAATTGCGTTTTAAATAAGCGTTTAAAATGTGTTTGAAAATATAGTTTAACCTTTTTGCATTAATCGAATCCCAGAGCATAAGCGTTTACGAGAAAAGACAATCGATGGGTAACGATCCGAAATATCCGGTTGTTACAGCACGTCTCTTATTTAATACCCGCAATAATATAAACCCGTTCACCATTATAATTATTACTATGATCCGTTTCGCATATCGTTCGTAATTACCAATTGAACCAATTAAGTGGATTTTAGTTCGTTGCCCACGGTGTAACTCTTATGGGTTATAACTCGGTCGGCCACATTAATTAATTGGACCGGTCCATTTGTAATGAAGAGTTACACAAATGTTCATAACATATGAAACCGGTGACGATGGTAATTCGGAGAAGCTCCAATGTAATTCAATTGAATAATAGATAACTGAATAAGAAAACCCGATTACAATGAGTTTTAACGAAAACCAACACCTAGGAGATAAAGAATGAAAACAAAAGTCCACAAACTTAGAAATTAAATAAAGGAAATAAATTTTGAATTTAACTAAAGCTGACTGGGATTTTTTTGGGGGGATAAAGGGGTTGGGTTCAAGGTCTGGGTCTCCCCCACTTGAAAAGGACTCGTACTCAAGTCCAAGTCAACATCGTCACCCTCCACATACATTCGGTGCCAAAAGTAACTGTAACATTGTAATAGCCTAGGAGATCAATCTTATATGCATTATCACTAATCCTTTTGAGTACACGGGGCTATAAGTAGCTTTCCAAAACGACCTTGCTGAAATTGTCACACAAGGCGGGTGGCGATGTTGATTGAGACTGCAAATTGTGTTTATTAATTCGTTCCTTGACTTGATGATGTAAATCATAACCTCCATGGACCAACTACGTCACTATGTTGCCGTAGCTCTCACCACTGTGTGATGATCCACATTACCACGTTGTCTGTCGTTGTTGTCACCACTGTTGCAAGAACTACCAATGGCTGCCTCATCACAAATTTTGTCACCACTTCCTTTCGACCACTATAGCTACCTAAAATATGGACAACCCATGAAATTCCTAACATGCTGTGTTGGTGACAATGAATTCATTAGGAGGGAGGGAGATAATTTTTCTTCAAAATTGTGTTAGGGGAAGAGGGGTGGTCACTAGTGATACATTTCTATCACTACCAAGCACCAATAAACTCATGCCATGTCATCACCCAATATTCTATCACTAGTGATAGAAATGTAGTGGAGGTGGTATCACTAGTGATGGAATTCTATCACTCCCAAATTTTTTTAATTTTCATTTTAAAATTAGAAATTAAACACTAAATTATAAATTTCACTAATTTTTTTATTTTAAATTATGATGACCGAGCCACACTAAAATTATAAATTTCAATTAACCGAACCCAAAAGCCCAAATTGATGAACGAACCCAAAAGCCCAATTAAAGGTTCGTCAAGTAAAGGGTTCGTCGAAAGGTTCGTCACAGAAAAGAAGGGTTCGTCGAAAGGTTCGTCACAGAAAAGAAGGGTTCGTCACAGAAATTGAGGGTTCGTCACAGTAATTGAGGGTTTGTCACAGTAATTGAGGGTTCGTCAAGCAATAAAGAAGCCAAACATTTCAAACTTTCAACGCGTTTTGTTTTTCACGCGTTATAGGAGGGGCGGCGGCAGTGTTCGTGGTGGGATCACGCGTTATGGGGAGTCCATAACGGACCACCCCGCCTGCTCTTAGTGTAAAAAACGTTAGGTGTCGACACTGGCGAAGCTTAAGATTTCCTACCAGGGTCACTGGACGTTAAAAATTTTTATAAAACCCGGGAGTCGAAAACGTATATACCAAAAAAATTATATACGAAAACTACATACTCTCCAATACTGATCGAAAATTTGGAGGGTCGGCCACCCCCTCCCGCCCTACTTAAGTTGCGCCCATGGGTGTCGAAAATAAAATCAAAACAAGATTAATGAAACAATTAAAAACGTAGAGGATTACATTTAGGAAAACGTCATTTAATTAATTGCATGTAACCAATATATAAAAATTATGGTGGACAACCCAATCCATTTGTCCAACTTTTAAAACCAATCCTTTACCAAACTAGTTTTGACCCGAATCAAGCCTAACTTGATTCCTAACCCGACCCATCTGTTTTTTTGCCACTATGACCTTTTCATTTTATTTCCGAAGAAATATACAAGTGTTGCTAAGCTTTTAATTATAATTTTATTCTGAAAATAAAGAAATGATGCATGTTAAGCATAAACTCGGGATGGGGTATTCACCGCCAGGCAGCATTGGGACGTTGCTAGCTTGTGGAGTGGGATCACTCCAGCGGCCAAGAGGTCCGTGCAATAACCCCCCAACATACACCGAAGGAAAATAGTGAGATTTGCGAGCAAAACACTTTAAGGGTTAGCATATACGGTAATAGGAAGTTTATTTGGCTAAGAAGACTAGGAAATAATCTTGACCATCCATTTAGTTAATCAAGTGCTAAGATTAAATGAGAGAAATTGAAAAGAAGAAAAGAGGCGCGTGAGTTTGTTTAGGGGCATTCTAGTCAATCAAAGGCAATAGTTTCTCTCTCCTCCAATCATCCCCCCATTTTTTAAACGTTAATAACTCTTTCATACGACATTATTTTTTTATAAAAATTGCACCAAAAAAATGAGCGTTTTTTATATCTTTAAAACGAGTATACTATTGCTATATTTTCGAAAAAAAAATTTTTAAACCCAGTTGCGTAAAACGCAATGAAAAAAAAACATAAAAAATGACATTTTTCTAAAACGCAATGCACAAAAAACACAAAGAAATGTTTTATTTCTAAAACGCAATTGCTTAAAAACACAAAAGAAAGTGTACTTTCTAAAACGCAATATACTGAAAACACATAAAAATGTGTTTTACCTAAAGCGCAATGCACAAAAAACACAAACAAATATCTTATTTCTAAAACGCAATGGCCAGAAAACATTTAAAATGTCTGTTTTATAAAACGCAATGGACTGAAAACACATAAAAATGTGTTTTACCTAAAACGCAATGCACAAAAAACACAAAGAAATGTCTTATTTATAAAACGCAATGGCCAGAAAACACTTAAAAATGTCTCATTTCTAAAACGCAATGGCCTAAAAAAAAGTGTTATCTCTAAAACGCAATGGACTGAAAACACTTAAAAATGTGTTTTACCTAAAACGCAATGACTAAAACACTTCAAAAATGTGTTTTTCTAAAACGCAATGGCCTAAAAACACCAAAGAAAGTGTACTCTCTAAAACGCATTGACCCAGGACAATAGTTTTGTCTGTGCTGTGAATTGTCTGAACTAATGCAGTTTACGAATGCAGTTTTCCAGAGGCAATTTACAGAAAATTAACTTTTCTGATGCATTTTTATTAAAGCAATTCAATCGAAAAAAAATTTTCCTGCCGCCCCTGGGACCCTTCTAACAGGGGCGCTGCCCCCGGACCCCCGCCAAGATCGTAAAATGCAATGACTAAATAAAAAACTCAGATAATAAAAATGAAATTAAAGAATTTCTTACATGGATCGAAGTTGGTTTCTTCAACGATTGACGAAATTTGAATGATTGAAACACTTATCAGAGATCGAATCGAACGGATCGAGTGATTATCTTCAAAGTCACCAGAAAAAACGAGATTTTGTATGAAATTAAACTGGGTTTTCTTCAAAAAAGCTGAAGAACACGTTGATCGGGTGTTTGAATCATTGATTGGTGACGAAAATCGCACTATAATGTAGTGATTATTGAGATAGAAAGTGAAGAAATGGTTGAAGATGGTGGGTTTTGAAAATGGTGGGTTTTGATGTTACTGGGAAGAAGAAGGAAGAAGAAAATGATAAGATTGACTAAAATACCATTCCTCTTTATTTTAAATTTTGCCACATGTCCTAAACCTATTGCTTCCTATACTTTCTAGCCAAAATAAACTTCCTATTTGATCCTCACCCAACACTTTAAATAGAAAAAAAAAATCATTACAAAAGGATACGTAATAGATGTAAGGTAAATCAATAAGTTATACAATTTAAGAAGGAAAAAAAAAACGTATAGGCTCACATGAAAGAACAACATCATGATGAAGAGTATGGGTAGGGTTTCGTAAGGAAAGTGTTAATTCATGTGAAGTAAAAGTTGCCTACCGGTTTGTATACCAAGATGTACAACACAAACAAAAAGAAAATTGACATCAAACTTAACGTTCCACTTTAGCCTAGAAAAAGGGGAGTGAAGCCTTCAAGACTAAAGTGACTTTGTTCCTATGTCATCTATAGATTACCATGCCCATAATATTTATTATAATATACATAGCGTGGTTCCGTTAGGAAATAAAATCCGTGCAAAGTGTATGAAGTGCTATGTCGTCGTTGACCTTGCTTTAATTACACCTGGAAAGAACGCGGTAAATTGCAGAAAAACAAAACATGTTAGTTTAACACACCAAAGAGTATTCCCCTAATTATATTTCTAACATGTGACAAAAAGGAAAAAAAAAACTTAGATGTAACCACACTACATTCTATGGTAGTTCTAGCATGCGTGATTATGTTTTTTACAATGTCTCTATTTAATCACGCTCTATTTTAAAGCATTGAAAAATAATAATGAAGCAACAAATCTACATGCGTTTAAAATCACATTATAATGAGAATACAATCACGCTATCATATAGATATAACAAGAATACATTTATTAGAGATAAAAATACGCCAATTAATTTAGACAAGGACGCTATGAACCGATTGTGAAAAGGTTAAAAGATCTAGTCAAAGAAGGTGATAGCAATGCATATCCGTTCCCATAGTTTGATCCTTCCGAGTAATGTGTGTTCGAATCTTGATCGCCTTTACACGAGAAAGGAAAAGCAACATCTAAGCCAAAGTATGACTCAATGACCGTTACTATACGAATACCGTGAGGAAAGGTGAAAAGAACCTTGTTTAAGGAGTATAACAGAGAACATAGGATCCGATGCAAACCATTAATCGAAGGAGCGGAGCCTAGAGCCTTGAATTTCTATATTAGTCAAGTGCACTCACTCTAGCGACGTTATTTTTTTTATCTGACGTATCAACGAGAAAATGAGAACAGTCGTTTATGTCACACCCCCAAAATACGACACGCGGATTTCACCGCGAGGTATGTGACGTACCGGGATCTAGCCACTAATCACATTGAACTAACAGTAAAATAATAAACGCATAATCTTATTCAATATGAAAAGTGTATTTCAAAATGTCTGATTTAAACAAGTATACGTTCAGCGGAAGCAATTGAAATTGTTCTACGCATTTGAAACCAAACTACTTATAAAGCATAGCATAACATTAAACGGTTCAATAAGCACCACGACCCATGACACCTCTAGCTCCTCAGACTGCAAGCTCCAATCCATAGATGTATCTAACGACTTGCAAGCATGCAGAAAAGTGTGCCAACATAAAGTTGGCGAGTTCACAGTTTTGTTTTACGTAAATTGATGTTCCAAAAGTGGTCAATTAAAACTAACTAATTTAACCTAAACTATACACGCTAAGTTTTAAATTTATAAACTAAGACTCTCTAAAACCTAGACCACACAACCGACAAGTGTACCGATCAATACAGTATAGCCTAAGTAAGTTCGAGTATCGAACCCACGAAACTCTCTAGTTACGTTTACTAACTTCTATCTAGACTTAGACTGACACGGACTCTAACTGCTTTTATATTTGAGGTTTTTTTTTCTAAATATCCTAAATTTGCGATTAAAATAAACTAATTAAATTAAACAACTAAGACGCAACTTAGACGAGATTTAGATTAGAGGTGACGAATAACTACCTAGGTTGGAATCCTAATTGATATCTTATGGTTTCTATCGGATGCTAATGTGTTATGGAACCGGGATCTTTAGATGCTATACCCCAAGAAAAACCGAACACGACCCCCGACCCTTCTCGGGAAGACACCTATGGAACTCTAAAAGGCTGTTAAGACTACCGGTTTATTAGATTACCTTACGGTTATCTAATTATCTAGAAAAGTTGTCACAACCCCCGACCCCTACCCCGGGAGCGGGAGCCGCGAACCAGTCAGATGGTATCAGTGTTTATTAATTTGGCAGCGGAAATTTTCATCAGGACCGTAGTTATGAAATATTTTTATCAGAGTTAAACACCAAAATGTTTAAAATAGATAAATGGGATAAAACCCAAGTTTTCCTGATAATACATTTATAAGAAACAAGTGGGAGAAAACCCGATTTTCATTTGTAATATGTTTATAGGGATAAACCCTAATTATTGAAAACAATTCTCCTTTTTAATTGGGTAACTTTTATAGCCACTTTTCTTAAGCCTTCAGTGCTCTCCAACTGGCTTTTATTGGCTTCATACTAAGTTACCTGAAACACGTGTTTAAAAGATTTTATCAGCAAGAAATACTGGTGAGTGAATCCCAGTTTAATCAAAACAAGTTTTATCATTTCACAGTATTGAGAGCGATTACAATGTTTATATCTACACAATTACTCATTCAGTATTGTCAATCCTGACTGGTGGGTCATATTACACATTGACTATCTCGTTGTCCAATGGTAACGTGTTCCACATTTTGTATACAAAACCCCAACATACCGGCAGTAATTGAAGAACTACAAATACTCAATCACTGCTAATCATATATAAATTTATTTAAGGTTTTGTAAAAATAGTTTGTAAAAAGGTTAACAAAAAGGAGATTACTCACATTGCTATTTTAGGGATTTCCTTGTGACTTTCTGGTTATAATCTATAAATTAAACAATGCACACGCGTTAGTATAATAACCCAATTTACATTAGTTATACCCTCCCCGAGACAGAACTCCAACGACTACGTCGGGCAGAACCTCGACAGTCGTTACAGAGCACTAGATCAATCGGGCAGCGTATCTAATACGTAACCGGGGGTTATGATACTTACAACGAGGCAGAGCTTTGCTAGTTAGGGGGTATTATGCCCGGGAATTATAATTGCTATCAGAGATTTAGAGAGGAAATCAAATTGTGAACGAACTCCAAATTAATCTGATCGATTCAATTTATAGGGCTGCCCAATGAGTCCCTCGCGCCCCGCGACGGAAATCAAAGGGGCCGTCGCGCCCCGCCAAGGCCAAAAAGGCGGTGTGAGGTTGCTTAGTCATCCCGGTTGTCGACGCGTGTTCTGCCACGTGGCGGCTTCGTCTGCCACCAATCCCTTCGCTCGCGGCCCGCGATGGAGGAGCTGTAGTCTGTCGCGCCCCGCGACAGACTTAAAATATTGTTTTTATTTTATTTTTATTAATTTAAATGTATTCCGGGCCTATTTCTCGCATACGGGGTGTATTTAGGAGCGTTTAGGGTTTTCTAAAATATTTTTAGGAGGGTTGTTATATCCTGGGTATAACTCTTGAACTATTTAATAAAATAAATAATGTATTCGTATTAAGTACAATAACCCAATTCAACTTTATCCCTACGTCACGAGACAGAACCCCGACGTACTTAGTCGGACAGAGCCTCGACATGCGTTGGTGGGTCCTAAATCAATTGGACAGGGTATTGACTCAGTGGTCAGGGGTTACAATACTTAAATCGGGGCAGGGATTTGTAGGATTTTAGGGGTGAAATATTAAAGAAATGGGATTTATTAAAGAGACAGAGTGATCGAGAGGGAAGACAGAGGCTGAACAATTTTAGAAAGATTGATGCTACCTTTTATTTATACTACATTTTGTTAACTTGAGGTTCACGCAAAGTTTAGTCTAACTCTTCACAATTGAGCCACGTCCTACTTTCATTAATTCCTTTTAAATTTTTGGACTTCCACGTATTACTTCTCATGCATACTCATGCAATGTAGATTTTCATATTTTAGTTTTGATGATTATTATTTTATTATTATATATATTATAATTAATTCAGCTGCTTCACTTATTTGGCGCGTATAACTTCTAAAATATGACGTTTTATAAAACAATGAATATGTCATTAGAACGAGGATAATCGTATCTACATTTCGAACCAAGTTTCATTAAAAATGGAGTAGATTCAAATATAGTGTATTTTTATAACTTAATTATTAAATGGTTTCTAGCCCGATCTAGGTACTTCATATTTCTAACAGTCAACTTACTCATGATCTATTTGTGTAATAACTTTATTTAAAATTTAAAATTTTGGGATTGTTACAAAAGTGCCCTAATATGATTAACTACCTCATGGTTGGAAATCTAAGGCAACTAAGGAAACTGATTAATTCGATAAGCAAATACTGAAAGGTGAACTAAGATGGTGCTCTTACGAATTACCAAACCCTAGTAATCTAACAATAAAGACGAACCAACAACCTCTCACCTTACGGATATTAAGATAGGTAGAATATTAAATCCTATTAAAAACCTTAATCACAGTTCCTACGAAAAACCTGTAGAATTAACCGTAAACTAATCGCTAACACACAGTCCACAACCTAATTAGCATTCATAAATGGAAGACATCCACAAAAACACAAGTGAAACATGTGACCAGATTCAAAATAAGATTAAATACGCATGCACATTAAATCATTAGTCTAAAGCTGGTTACTTTTCATGATAAATCCATAAAACACATAATATATTCAGTAGTTCATTGCAACCTAGGTAGTCTAATAGAAATAACCAAGAAACATAGTCTTAAAAATCAAAACACAAAGTCTCAAACAAGAATTCATCGGATAAAACAAAGAAAATAAGAAAACTATAAGAATTGGATAACAAAACCCGGTAATTCCTTGTTCTCCAAGCCTCCCGCTCCAACCCAATGATTCCGTAGCTTTATTTTTTGCGGCTCCAAAATTTGTTCCCAGCCTGACGTGCGTCCAGCTGATGTTTTTTTATTTTTTCTTTAGTCTCAACCAACAAAAATATTAGCGGCAGCCTCCAAGTTTGCGTATTAATGTCGTAAAATCTGGTTGCTTCCCAATTAGTTAGATATATTTGGTGTTTGACAGAGTAGCTAGAGCTTTTAATAAAATGTATAAAATGGACATTACTAAAAATTTAAAAAGTTTCTGCATTAAAAAGTTTATTATCTTTAGAGGTTAAAATAGTCATTTTTTCCCTAAAAGTTTGTAGCTCCTTCTAAACGCTACTAGTATGAGCGTTCAACAAAAAACTTCAAGCTCCTTCAAACAAACAAGGCTTTTTATTGAGAAGTTTTTTTTTTAAAAAGCTTAAATCTAGAAGCTCCTAAAAGCTCCATGCCAAACATACCCAAAATCAACTCGGAGGCATATTCATGGGACCTTCATGGTTTTTATGTCTTAACTAGAAATGCAACCCGTCGCGATGTGGCGGGGGCTAGATTTATATTTATATTTATATTTAGCAGTTGTCATTGAGTCACATCGATTTAGTTAATTACATAAGGTCAAGCCAAAATTTAGAATCTACGTTTAATATGTGTTATGATCGCAAGTTATGTGGCTAACATTAAGCGTGTTAGTTACATAACTTGCGCAAAAAACATTGTCCTTGGTGATGTGGCTTCTTGAACTACGTCTTCTAGTTTTGGTTGTTTCCTAGTTGGCCATTGCCCAAATGGCGTTTATCCTGCCTATCATTTTTGACGTCCCTTCTTAGAAGCACCGTTGGAATCTTAGATGTCAAAGAGTTCGGTTAGTGTGTTTTGTGTGCTAAGACATGGAAGTATTAATTAAGTAAAGCATTTTCCCTTTTACACCCTTATTTATAAAAGTAATTTTCATCAACAGTGTAGCAACTTCATTCTCGACACTTTATGTCAACATCCAACCAAGATAACATAATTGGATAGTGTCTAAAAAATTCCTATTTATCTAGGGAAAAATTACTAATTTAAAGGCCTGTTTTTTTAAGTGAAGAAATCTATTTGATGGTGTCTTATCTGTCACACCCCCAAAATCCACACGCGGAGTATCACCGCTTGGAGGCGTGACTGACCAGGATCAAGCCATCAATCATATCAAACATAGTATTTAAGTGTAAAAGTAGGAAAATGTAATTCATCTTGACATGACTGATGTTCATAACCAAACATTGTTTAAGTAGCGGAAGCATAATAATGAAAACCCAAAGTAAGTTATAAGTTCAAATATCGTCTACGATCCGTATCCCACAACGACCTGCTCCTCCCTGTGCAAGCTCCATATATACCTAAGGTCCTGCAAGGCATGTAAGAGAGAGTCAACAACTAGTTGAGCGAGTTCACAGTTAATAGTTCAGTAATAGTATAGCGTGAGTAGTAGTATGTTCGTTCGTTACAATGTATCGTATTAGTTTCCATCGCGGCCCTCCAGGCAGGTGTGCGAAGATGTTGGGGAAGGTCTTTCCCCAAGTTTTTCTAGACTAGGTTTGTTTGTATCGCGGCCTCTCTAGGCAGGTGTGCGAAGATGTTGTAAATTTAGTTCGCGGCCAATGTCCTTGGCAGGTGTGCGAAGACAGTCATAATATCGCGACCAATGTCCTTGGCAGGTGTGCGAAGATCGTTCAATAAGTGTTACTAGTCTAGCAGTAGGTTCTGTTATCTATGTACGTACAGTAATCATCAAATCCCCATTCCCCCTGGGAACCCCATGCCTTGGCTTGTGTGAACTCACCTTGGTTTGCTCGGTATGCTAAGTATGTGCTCAAAGTAAATCAATCACGTCCTAGAGTATGCACGTATATATAATCAGTTTGTGTTCAAGTTGTGCATGTATGAACATGTAACACGTAATCAAAATCATACAAGTCATGTCTAACGTCTAACAGCAGTTAAATATTCCAGTTAACACTTAACAGAATCAACTCATGTTACAGCACAGCTCGGCGAAACACATATATGGCGAAACACAATAGTGACGAAACACAAATTGACGAAACATATTCTGTTTCATCGTGGCTTTGCTTGGCGAAACAGGATTCTAATTCGTCGACGACTCTTGGCGAAACACTTCTGTTTCATCAAGAGACCTGTTTCGTCGAACAGTCAGTTACGTCTAACAGATACAACCTTAACACAGAACCCTAATCCTCTTAACAGCCGTCATTAGCAATCATCTATCATGCAGAAATCATTTGTTCTCAGAATCATCGAATCATCATCATAATATAATCATCACATCACTTTACATCTAGCATGAAGCCTAGTTTACATGTATCAACCCGATTTACATAATATATCACATCATTAACGGAGCAAGGTTTATCATCATCTGATTTAACCATACAACCCTAATAGTCTACCGTTTTCATATTCATCAATCCCATGTACATTCGGGCATGAAAATTATCAAACATCATACACTCTAGATCATCATACAATACGATAACCTATCACATAATAGCTATTAAAACTCTATCGATTGCCTGATCAGATTTATCAAAACAATATCATCAAACATAAGTAAACAAAGACAATCACGGAATGAATCACACTAACCGAGATAATGTTAAAGATGGTTTTGATCGTTCGGGAGTATTCAGAACTGCCGACACACACAGAGAAGGTTCTAGGGTTTCAACTTTTGCCAAAGATGTGAAACTAAGGTCGTTGCACGCTAATAAACACGATTTAACGTTCTGGGCCCGTAATGGGCTTCGGCGAATCTGGTCCGGCGAAACAGCTTGTTTCGTCGAGTCGTATTGGGCGAAACATAATCTGTTTCGTCGAGCTTAGTTATGGCGAAACACACTTGTGTTTCGTCGGACTCTTCCTATGTTAAGCAGTTTATGTTTCACGACATGTTATACAATCAAACACATAATCAAGCAAACACACTAGGTTTTATCATAACACAACCATATAGTCAAAGTCAACGTGCTTTAAATGCGAATAAAGAATGTCGGAAATTCGAGTTGTCACATTATCCCCAACTTGAAAGAAATTTCGTCCCGAAATTTAGCATGCAGTTACTGAGGAAGCTAGTAGTGTGACGTTGTTTACCTGTATTGTATCGCGGCTCCCCTGAGCATGTTTGCGAAGGTTACTGGTTTTCTTGGGGTGTCACATTATCCCCCCGTTGATTTGGAATTTCGTCCCGAAATTCTGCATTGGTAGCTTCAGCCTCAGTAGTAGTTGCTTGGTTTCCGAATAACTGGGGATATTTGAGTTCCATTTGATCTTCGCGCTCCCAGGTGAACTCTGGGCCGCGGCGGGAGTTCCAACGAACTCGTACAAGAGGGATTCTCGTGTTCTTGAGGACCTTAACATCCCGGTCCGTGATTTCAACAGGTTCCTCGACGAAGTGCAACCGCTCGTCGATAGTGAGTTCCTTCAAAGGAACTATGTGGGTCTCATCTGACGTACACTTCTTCAGATTCGACACGTGAAAGGCGTTGTGAACTGCACTGAGTTCAGGTGGTAAGTTCAATCTGTAGGCCACTTTGCCTATTTTCTCAATAACCTCGAAAGGTCCGACGTATCGTGGATTTAGTTTTCCGCGTTTGCCAAAACGAACCACACCCTTCCAGGGTGAAACTTTAAGTAGCGCTCGATCCCCAACCTAGAATTCGAGTAGTTTCCTGTCTAAATCAGCGTATGCTTTCTGACGGTCGCGTGCTGCCGCCATGCGTTGTCGTATTTGTGCAATCTTTTCTGTAGTATCGACTACCATTTCTGGACCTGTGATTTGACTTTCTCCCACCTCTGCCCAACAGAGAGGTGACCGGCACTTACGCCCGTACAGTGCCTCGAATGGTGCAGCTTTAATGCTGGTGTGGTAGCTGTTGTTATACGAAAATTCCACAAGTGGCAGATGTTTTTCCCAACCATTGCCAAAATCTATTACGCACGCCCGAAGCATGTCTTCTAGAGTTTGAATAGTGCGCTCAGACTGCCCATCAGTCTGAGGATGATACGCCGTGCTCATGTCTAAACGAGAGCCAAAAGATTTATGCATTGCTTGCCACAGTTCTGAAGTAAAACGTGCGTCACGATCAGAGATGATGGAGGTGGGCACTCCGTGCCTCGAGACCACTTCTTTTAAGTAAATGTCTGCCAAGGTAGAGAACTTGTCTGTTTCTTTGATTGCCAAGAAATGAGCAGACTTTGTGAGTCGATCCACGATCACCCAAATAGTATCATTTCCGCGCTGAGATCTAGGTAAGCCAGTAACAAAATCCATGGAAATTTGCTCCCATTTCCATTGTGGTATCTCAGGTTGTTGTAGTGGTCCTGACGGTTTCTGATATTCTGCCGTGACTCTCGCACAAGTCAAGCATTTGCTAACGTATGTGGCTATGTGGGCCTTCATGCTAGGCCACCAGTATGTAGTCTTAATATCGTGGTACATTTTATCCGAACCTGGATGTACCGAGTAGCGAGACTTATGAGCTTCATCCATCACTAGCTCGCGTAAGTTGCCATAAAGTGGAACCCAAATGCGTCCTGTAACGTAGTAAGCACCATCTCCCTTCTGTTCTAAACGTTGTCTTGAGCCCCGTAGGGCTTCAGCCCTGACATTTTCTGGTTTCAATGCTTCTACCTGAGCATCTAGTATCTGGGAAGGAAGACTAGACTGTATGGTGAGTTGTAAAGCTCGCACGCGCTTAGGCGCGGTGTCCTTTCGGCTGAGGGCGTCAGCCACAACATTGGCTTTGCCTGGGTGGTACCTGATTGAGCATTCGTAATCGTTTAGCAGTTCGACCCATCGTCGCTGTCGCATATTCAGTTCTTTCTGTTTGAAGATATGTTCGAGGCTTCTGTGATCAGTGTAGATTGCGCACTTAGTACCATACAAGTAGTGTCGCCATATCTTGAGTGCAAAAACAACAGCTCCCAGCTCTAGGTCGTGTGTCGTATAATTCCGTTCGTGAATCTTAAGTTGGCGCGAAGCATAAGCAATAACTTTATCCCTCTGCATCAATACACATCCAAGACCTTGGATAGATGCGTCGCAGTAGACTACGAAATCGTCCGTGCCTTCAGGCAGTGAGAGAATAGGTGCGCTACAGAGTCTATCCTTTAAGTGTTGGAACGCTGTATCCTGTGCATTACCCCAACGGTAGACAACACCCTTCTGCGTCAGTAGTGTAAGCGGCTGAGCAATCTTTGAAAAGTCCTTGATGAACCGTCTGTAATAACCCGCCAAACCCAAGAATTGGCGTATTTCGGTTGGTGTACGAGGCGCAGGCCAGTTCTTAATCGAATCTACCTTGGATGGATCTACATGAATCCCATCCTTGTTTACCACGTGGCCTAAGAAGTGGACTTCACGAAGCCAGAAGTCACATTTGGAAAACTTAGCGTATAACTGTTCCGTTCGCAGAAGTTCCAGTATAAGTCGTAAATGATGCTCGTGTTCCTCCTGACTTTTCGAATAAATCAGGATGTCGTCGATGAAAACAATGACGAACTTGTCGAGATAGGGTTTGCACACCCTGTTCATAAGATCCATAAATACGGCAGGCGCGTTCGTTAGCCCAAATGGCATGACCATAAACTCGTAGTGGCCGTAGCGAGTTCTAAATGCTGTTTTAGAGACGTCCTCATCCCGGACTCTCAGCTGATGATATCCTGACCTTAAGTCTATTTTGGAGTAGTAGCTCGACCCTTGCAGCTGGTCGAATAAATCTTCTATGCGCGGAAGAGGATAACGATTCTTGATCGTCACCTTGTTGAGTTCACGGTAGTCTATACACATCCTGAACGTACCGTCTTTCTTCTTCACGAATAACACTGGAGCTCCCCAAGGCGAAGAGCTAGGACGTATAAAACCCTTTTCCAAGAGTTCTTGTAGCTGCTTTGACAGTTCTTCCAATTCAGTTGGAGCTAAACGATAAGGTGCTCGAGCTATGGGCGCTGCTCCTGGAGCGAGCTCGATCTGGAATTCGACTTGACGATGAGGCGGTAACCCAGGTAATTCCTCAGGAAACACTTGAGGAAAATCGCGTACCACTGGAATATCCTCAATCTTCTTCTCTTTCTTCGATGTATCTGTAACGAGTGCTAATATAGCAGTGTGCCCCTTGCGTAAACACTTTTGAGCCTTCATAAAGGAGATGATGCCACTCACGACACCACTCTTGTCGCCTTGAACTTCGAGAGGTTCCTTGCCCGAACGAGGAATACGAATAACCTTTTCTTTGCATAAAATCTCCGCTTGTTGTTGAGATAACCAATCCATACCAATGACGACGTCAAAGCTACCCAATGTTATAGGAATGAGGTCGATGGAGAAAGTCTGACCAGCGAGGATAAGATTACACCCTTTAACTATGTGCGTGGCCTCTAGGCTTTTACCATTAGCTAACTCTACGACATGTTTGGTGTTTAAGAGAGTTGGTGCACGTTTTAACATTTCACTAGCTTTTAGAGACATGTAACTTGTATCCGCACCAGAATCAAATAGTACAGTAACATAAAAGTCGTCAAGAAGAAACTTACCCATAACCACGTTGGGATCATTCCTGGCATCACCCTGACCGATCACAAACATACGGCCTCTAGCACCATTGTTGTTATTGTTCCCACCGTTGTTGTTGTTCCCGTTGCCCTGGTTGTTGTTGTTGTTGTTATTGTTCTGGTTCTGGTTTAACTGAGGGCAATCCCGCTTGTAATGACCTACAGCCCCACACTGGTAGCATCCCCTGTTTCCCTGCTGCTGCTGCTGAGGCTGGTTTCGTGGAGCAGGTGGTTGTTGTTGCTGGTTCTGATTTGCTGGCCGTGCGCTTCTACAATCCTTAGCCTCATGACCCATCTTGAGGCATCTTTGACACTGTTCCCTGCGGCATCTTCCACTGTGGTGTTTGTTGCACCTTCTACACCATGGGTGAATTCCCCGATAGCCACTCTGCCCTTGACTACCTGATGATTGCTGATTCGGACTCTGGTAGTCATTTGTCTTGCGTTGCTGAGCTTGAGACTGAACAGTAGCTGAACCTTTGCTAGAATCCCCCTCCCATTTCCTCTTATTGTCGCTGGGAGTAGCAGGAGTAACTGAAGTGGTAGCGGTAGCAGTAGCGTTGATGCGTTTAGGCAACCTGTTTTGCTCCACCGCCTGATCAGTGAGACGGTGAGCCAACTGAACAACCTGCTGGTAAGTGGCATGATTTGCTGAAGTCACATGACTTTGGATCTCTGGCACCAGACCCTTAAGATAAAGTTCGATACGTTTGTCCACCAGAGTAGGACACAGTAACGCAAGCTCATTCGACCTTTTGGTATACGCTTCAATCTCAGACCCCGTCATCTTGAGGTTGAAAAACTCGACTTCCAGCTTATGAATATCATCTCGACTGCAGTATTCTTCCTTGATCATCTCTTTGAAATTGTTCCATGGGGTGGCGTTAGCAGCAACCAACCCCAGTATTTGGACCTGTGCTTTCCACCATGTGAGGGCTAAACCCTCGAGGGTACCGGTAGCATATTTCACCCTGCGTGCCTCAGGGCATTCACACATCTCAAACACAGACTCTATCTTTTCAAACCAGTGCAGGAGACCTACGGCTCCTTCAGTGCCGCTGAAAGTGGATGGACGACAGTCCATGAAAGTCTTGAAAGTGCAAACAGGTGCTTGACCTGTTGTGTAAAAGGATTAGGACAAGTTTAAACACGAGAGTTGATTTAGGAATGTAGGATCTAAGGATCCTAGTGTGAGTTGTAACTGCAGGGTATACCTCTTGCTTGTGCGGCTGCAACTGCCGCAGTAACTCGTTCGTTAATGAGGGCCGTCAACTGGTCCTGAGTCATGTTGATACGTCCAGACATGATCTTCATAGTAAAGATAACGTAAGTGAGATAGGTTCGCGAATTGTGCGATGACAGAAGAGAGTGAGCACACGAGTATTCTCAAGCAATAACATATAGCAAGTTCTGTGATCTAAGCATACCACGAGCAAAGGTCTATGTAGTTCTAGCATGTAGGTAAAGTAACATGAATAGTAATACCTATGATGTTGAGCCTTGCACGTGGAGCGAAGCGTCGTTGTGGATCGTTGAGAGCACTGTTCTGGTTATAGTCTGGTTTTAACAAAATCGTTTTCCCTTTATTAAAACCAAGTTCTCTATAACCAATGGCTCTGATACCAATCTGACACACCCCCAAAATCCACACGCGGAGTATCACCGCTTGGAGGCGTGACTGACCAGGATCAAGCCATCAATCATATCAAACATAGTATTTAAGTGTAAAAGTAGGAAAATGTAATTCATCTTGACATGACTGATGTTCATAACCAAACAGTGTTTAAGTAGCGGAAGCATAATAATGAAAACCCAAAGTAAGTTATAAGTTCAAATATCGTCTACGATCCGTATCCCACAACGACCTGCTCCTCCCTGTGCAAGCTCCATATGTACCTAAGGTCCTGCAAGGCATGTAAGAGAGAGTCAACAACTAGTTGAGCGAGTTCACAGTTAATAGTTCAGTAATAGTATAGCGTGAGTAGTAGTATGTTCGTTCGTTACAATGTATCGTATTAGTTTCCATCGCGGCCCTCCAGGCAGGTGTGCGAAGATGTTGGGGAAGGTCTTTCCCCAAGTTTTTCTAGACTAGGTTTGTTTGTATCGCGGCCTCTCTAGGCAGGTGTGCGAAGATGTTGTAAATTTAGTTTGCGGCCAATGTCCTTGGCAGGTGTGCGAAGACAGTCATAATATCGCGGCCAATGTCCTTGGCAGGTGTGCGAAGATCGTTCAATAAGTGTTACTAGTCTAGCAGTAGGTTCTGTTATCTATGTACGTACAGTAATCATCAAATCCCCATTCCCCCCTGGGAACCCCATGCCTTGGCTTGTGTGAACTCACCTTGGTTTGCTCGGTATGCTAAGTATGTGCTCAAAGTAAATCAATCACGTCCTAGAGTATGCACGTATATATAATCAGTTTGTGTTCAAGTTGTGCATGTATGAACATGTAACACGTAATCAAAATCATACAAGTCATGTCTAACGTCTAACAGCAGTTAAATATTCCAGTTAACACTTAACAGAATCAACTCATGTTACAGCACAGCTCGGCGAAACACATATATGGCGAAACACAATAGTGACGAAACACAAATTGACGAAACACATTCTGTTTCGTCGTGGCTTTGCTTGGCGAAACAGGATTCTAATTCGTCGACGACTCTTGGCGAAACACTTCTGTTTCGTCAAGAGACCTGTTTCGTCGAACAGTCAGTTACGTCTAACAGATACAACCTTAACACAGAACCCTAATCCTCTTAACAGCCGTCATTAGCAATCATCTATCATGCAGAAATCATTTGTTCTCAGAATCATCGAATCATCATCATAATATAATCATCACATCACTTTACATCTAGCATGAACCCTAGTTTACATGTATCAACCCGATTTACATAATATATCACATCATTAACGGAGCAAGGTTTATCATCATCTGATTTAACCATACAACCCTAATAGTCTACCGTTTTCATATTCATCAATCCCATGTACATTCGGGCATGAAAATTATCAAACATCATACACTCTAGATCATCATACAATACGATAACCTATCACATAATAGCTATTAAAACTCTATCGATTGCCTGATCAGATTTATCAAAACAATATCATCAAACATAAGTAAACAAAGACAATCACGGAATGAATCACACTAACCGAGATAATGTTAAAGATGGTTTTGATCGTTCGGGAGTATTCAGAACTGCCGACACACACAGAGAAGGTTCTAGGGTTTCAACTTTTGCCAAAGATGTGAAACTAAGGTCGTTGCACGCTAATAAACACGATTTAACGTTCTGGGCCCGTAATGGGCTTCGGCGAATCTGGGCCGGCGAAACAGCTTGTTTCGTCGAGTCGTATTGGGCGAAACATAATCTGTTTCGTCGAGCTTAGTTATGGCGAAACACACTTGTGTTTCGTCGGACTCTTCCTATGTTAAGCAGTTTATGTTTCACGACATGTTATACAATCAAACACATAATCAAGCAAACACACTAGGTTTTATCATAACACAACCATATAGTCAAAGTCAACGTGCTTTAAATGCGAATAAAGAATGTCGAAAATTCGAGTTGTCACATTATCTGACATTCGTTTACTTGGGTAGCAAATATCTGCAATTCTTTCAGTTAGCATATAATAGACTTTATGTTGTTTATTGAATGTAAAAAACTTTTGCGATTCAGTAGTGACCCAAGTTTAGATTTGCAAAGATTCAACAGTTCAACAACACATCATCCTTTGAAAACAAATCAAATCACATCAACCACAACACCTAGTCAAACTTATCGGTTGGCATCAGTCACAAGCAGGATGTAGCACGGTGGATCGTCACTAACATCCCTGACACACTCTTTCACCACACAACTGCAACCTCTTATGACCTAACATCTTAAAGAACTATAACCTGAACTATAAAAAAGTGACTATATCACTAACAAAATAAATGTAAAAAAACAAACAATAATTTAACCCATAATAGACTCGAACTACAAACAGAACAAAGCTACATACTACAACAGCCAAAGAACATACAAATACCACACGCATAGAGTAATACGTGATATAGAATAGTCTTGAAAACAAAACAAAATTTAATTTCAAAAGTTAAATAAAAAAGAACTTACCTGAATCGCTAGGTCAGTAGGACGATGTAGAGAATCTGAACATGAGATAACACAAAGGAAACTGTAAAAGAATAAACATGAGTGAACACTAATAAAACAGTATACATGCAGGTACGACATACAATACATAGCGACATTCAGCATCATGAAGCATACCTTCCGTGAATATTCAGACTGCAAAGCAAATAAATTACATGATTTTAGGTCCACGAATACCTTACGGTGTACGAAAAATATGATATCACTTCCATGTCCTAAAGAGTTGAAAATTCTTCATTCCACATAATAAAAAAACAATAATAAAAAACAACAAAACTATTTTATACAATACGAAGAGCAGAAGAAACTTGGCTTGTGACAGTAATATAAATCTCATGTTGAACCCTAAAAGCTATTTTCTTAACTTCCTGTAGTCTCTCATATCCAGAGAAATGAAGTTACTTTTCAAGGTATCCATTCTACACAAAGTCGAGACATGAAGTTTGTTTCGTAATCTTTGTTTGTTTGTAAAATAGTTGACCAAAATTTGACAGCACATACCCACGTACTTGACCTAATATCGAAATATATTAAAAACAAGAAAAAAGTTAGTTCACAGTGACTCAATAAGACCTTCAAAGATACTTATAAGGTCCACAATGAAAAGATTAGTTCAGACCCCACCAATTCACTCATAATAAAGGTTGCTTGCAATTTAAATAAACAACCTTATAATCCTTTATTTCACGTACAGGTAATAACAGATACACACTTAAATAAATATTACATTTGAGAGATAAAGATAAAAGCAACAAAATAAAAAAAAAACAACTTTGGTTAAAAGATGTGAAAGAAACCTTCAGATGACGGATTGTAGCTGAATGTTGCGACACTTGTTCTATATATAATAGTGCTTATTATTAGCCTACACTCAGACAAAAAGCAACAATCAACAGAAGTAGAAAAAACTACCAAAATGTGAGGTCACATATAAATTTACCTCACATCATTCCTCTTATTGACTCGTTTAAGCACATAATTCAAGAGTTTTGGCCACTTTAATTAGCTGTGAGTGTAACCAATATTAACTGAAATAAATCCAATAAGAAATATTAATAATACCTAATATGATATATCTAAAAAATATGTATACTGCTCTTACGGTACGGTTCGGTTTTATATGGTCGGTTTTCGGTATAAATCGCAAACTAAACCGTTCATTACGGTTTGAAATTGTTGAAACCGACCGACCGATAGTTAGATGAAAAAAACCAACCGCGAAGTCAAACCGATGACCGGTTTGGACCGTTTCACGGTTTGAAACCTCGAGCCACTTGCACTTACTTCACCTACTCCAGAAGAATTGGTAAGGGTAAATAATAATTAGTTTTTCAAACCTCTTATTGTACTAAAATCGTGCTATTTTGTTGGCAGTTTATATTGAAGGGTATTGATAAAGGAGAAATTCAAAGTAGCGGGGCTCCTCAAATTACTAAAGATGGAACGGGTGGGGTTAACGCGGTTGAAGGCCAGTAAAGAAGAAGCAACTTTGGTACAATTAATACATTTTTATCAAGGTTACACAAATGTAATAGTGAGTTTATTATACAAGTGTCCTTAAATGTGAATTACAGGTATGCAGGGGTACTTTGGGAATTCTAACTCAGTTCCAGCCAGAGCAACAGAGAGTTGAGATGAACTGTTTCAATTGACCAAGCTGATGCAGCTTGAACGGCAAAAGTAAGCAGGTTAGCATAACCAAATTTTATATAAAAAAAAAGAAACAAAAAAAAAGATACTATAAGTACATACGTCTTGTTCACGATCCTTTGACGTTACAGTTGAGCCCTCCAATGACCAGATTCCATGGCGACATCACTGACAGCGCCCCGTGCACCCTGAGTAGGTACCCCATTACTCATATCCATCTTCCATTTGATGATTGATTTTCAATCCTATTGTGACATTCTAAAAAAGAAATTACTATACCACAAGAATTAACAAAATGAAATAGATGCAACTTTTATCATAATCATCCTGTGGTTTGTTATGGCATCCTACTTCTTTGTGATAGATTATCATATAATCAAAATAATATAGAAGTTGTAATCATCCTGTAGTCATAACATAAAAAGTAAGATCATATTACCCTCACACGCATGAACAAATAACGAAACCTCTGAATAATTAGCAATAGCATCAGTAATGATGATGAAATTGTATATGAATCTGTAAATTAGGGTTTTGGTGTCACACCCTCAAAATCCACATGCGGGGTATTACCGCGAGGCGTGTGACTGCCCAGGATCATGCCACCAATCATATTGAACAATAAGTAAAGTAAATAAAAACCACCACAATCAATATAATTAGTGTTTACGAAAACAAATATCCAAAACCAAGTTTAAGTGTTAACGAAAGCATAAAGTTAAAACCCCAATAAATTTGTTAAGTTCATAATGTTCAATGAGAACCCAACAAATGGTTCCCTGCCACAACGACCATCCCTCTGTGCAAGCTCCATCCATGTACCTAACGACCTGCAAAGCATGTAGTAACGTATCAACAAAAATGTTGGCGAGTTCACAGTTGTTTAGTGTTGTTCCAAAAACATAAGTTTGTTAAATTACTCTGTTCTTATAAAACATGTCATGGGGAGCTACCCCACCTTTTTAAGCTACTAAACCTGTTTTCTATCGTCATTGACTAGTGCCCAAGTATATTAGTCCACGCCCGTCCTCTGCGGCACGGTGTGAGGCTTGTTAGACCTAATAGCGCTATTCAACTAATAACCCGTTCGCCATTGGCCCATCGATTAATCGGTATAAAGTGTGTAGGGACTTTCAGATAGAGTTTCCGTCTAGTACGCTTAAGACATGTAGTATAATAGTAAATTAACATGTTGTCCCACCCAAGTGGGACAAGGTTTCCCGTATTCTACCCAAGGAGAATACGTAATGGTATCCCACACAAGGAGATAGTTGTTGTTTATTACGTTCCCAAACCACCGGGAATACATGCATTTATAAAAAAGTGTGAACTCACCTTAGGTTAGCTCGGCAGATTAAGTTATGAAAATAAATACATGAGGTGGAACCGGTCAATCACATCCTAACATGATTACCGTTTAGTTTATTAGTGTTCTCATGAAAGACATGAAATCCTTACACGTATCTAACACATATCATGCAATCACGTTGACAACTTACATATATATCCCACATATATATAGTTTTGTTCAAACGGTATATGTATATGAATATATAAATGATCGAAGCATACACAAACTTACACGACATTTAATGTTGACATTAAACCTGTTCGATCATTCTCATATAACACAACTAACAATCAGATGCACACATTGCGACTTAATACGTTTCAGCTTTAATACTCAAAACTGGGCTGTTTTCAGGTATTTTTATAAAATAGTTATAGGTCACGATAAATTCCCAAAAAATATATGACATGTTAAAAGGTCTCGGCATGTTTCTGTAAAATTTTCAAAGTCTAATTGTTTACAGATTTTTTTTGTAAAAATTCGAGCAATGGGCAGTGGTCTGAATCATTCCTACCCCTGCCCACCGTTTATTTTATTTAAATATCACCGAATCTCCAAACGAGGTGATTCTAGTCGGAGAAATTCAGTTTACTCGCATATTTTATACAGTTTAAATTTCATAATTTATGTCCCATTATACCCGTAGATATGACTGAAATCGTGACCTGCAATTTCTGCAGAAAATGGACAGCCCAACGCACTGTAACAAGAAATTCTATTTAAAATAGCGAACAATGTCATAAAATTATGATTCGAGTGCTGTTTGAATCGTATTTCGAAACTCTACTTTGTGGACTCAAGAAAACTCAGTTTTACTTATATTACGACCCGGTTAAAGCCAACTGAAGTCGGCTGTAACTGTCGGACAGCTTGCTGTGTTCGTTCTCCGAACGCGCAAACAATTATCTAGTGAACCCGCGACCCATAATCATTATTCACAGCAGGTTATAAGTCAGTTATCCCAGAATTAACATGCTCAACTTCAAGGGTTTAACCCTAATCTATACATATATGCCTATTCGCATACAATCGACAATTCTACGCATCTTTCTTGATTCTCATGAACCCTAGACCACACCTTCCCAACCTAACATACCAGCATCGCTGTTTATACAAAATCACAGCCGAGATAAGTTGGTATAAATCATGTATGAACATCAGCAATTATCACCAAACACAAATTTCCATTCGAACATAAAACTCTAGTTACTAATCAAACATTTATATGATCAAAACGCCATTGAAACACGATCTCTAGCAAGTCCTAGTTTGCAATTATTTACATAACATCAAGCATCATGATAAAGATAAAAACACAGCCATGTTACTTCATATCAAGCCATGAATCAAAACCCTAATGAACATATACATAACTACTCTTGCATATATAGAAACATGAACCATTATTTTTGATCTACATAAACCCTAAACTAACAATTAACATCATAAACATCCAGGTTATCATAAACAAGCACGAGCACAACCATGTGAATAGCAAGTTCAAACCGAAATCAACACTAAAACACACTCACCTTGGAGTGAGAGATGAGAGCTAGAGGAAGAGAGTAGCGATCGAGAGGGGGGGGGGGGTTGGGTTAGTTGGGCCAGAAGGGATGGGTGGGCCGAATTGGGTTGGGTTTGTTCAGGTTTGAGTTTGTTTTGGGTTAGGTTTGAGTTTCAAATGTAACGACGTGTTTTAAATTTTTAAATTTTATATAATAAAATACAATATACATTATAAGGAAATTGAACCGAAAGTGATACCTGATTTTTCCGGGATGTCACATTATCCCCAACTTGAAGGAATTTTCGTCCCGAAAATTTAGCATACAGTCGCTGAGGAAGCTAGTTTTGTTGAGCATTTTCATGGGGTGTCACATCATCCCCCTGTTGGTTTGGAATTTCGTCCTGAAATTCAGTAATAGTTTCAGTACTGGACTCATCTTTCTTAAACAACTGAGGATACTTGCGCATCATTTGGTCTTCTAGTTCCGAGGTAAACTCTAGGCCACGACGTGAGTTCCAACGGACTCGAATCAATAGGAATCTTGTTGCACTTGAGTGTTCTGACCTCCTGATCCATGATTTCAACTAGTTCCTCAATAAAATCGATAACACATGCTCGCAGCATGTCTTCGAGGGTTCGGATGGTGCGGTCGGTTTGACCATCAGTTTGTGAATGATAGGCTGTGCTCATGTCTAGACGTGAGCCGAAAGATTTGTACATAGCTTGCCATAGATCAGCCGCGAAACATGGGTCACGATCAGAGATGATGGAGATCGGCACTCTGTGCCTAGAAACCACTTCCTACAATTATACACTGGCAAGCTTGGAAAACCTATTGGTTTCTTTGATCGCGAGAAAGTGAGCTGACTTAGTTAGTCCCTCTACGATCACTCAGATGGTGTTGTTCCCTCATCGGGAGTTGGGTAACCCGGTGACGAAATCCATCGAAGTTTGCTCCTATTTCCACGTTAGTGTCTCCGGTTGTTGAACTAATCCTGGTGGCTTTTGGTATTCGATCTTAACCCTAGCGCAGGTCAAGCATTTGTTAACATAGGTCGCTATGATAGCTTTCATGTTGAGCCACTAGTACAAGGTTTTGAGATCATGGTACATCTTGTCAGAACTAGGACGTACCGGGTAGCGAGACTTGTGCACTTCAGATCTGTTCAGGGAGGTTCGAATGGATGGTTAGTTGCAACGCACGCACACGTTTTGGTGGTTTCCCTTCGGCTGAGGGCATCGGCTACGACATTTGCCTTGCTCAGATGATTCTTGATTGCGCACTCGTAATCGTTTAGAAGTTCGTGTAACAACCCGACTTTTCGGATTGCTTCCGCTTGCTTTTGCTTTGAATTATAACCATCTCATACTCTGAGGTTCGATATAAATAAAGGTTTATGTTATACTAAATACATTTTCATTACACAACACCGCTGCACACTTAAACGCTTTATTATCGCAACGTTTAACACTAACGCAACACAAATTATAGAGAATTGTGCTATTTAAATTGTCGAGTGTGTTTGTTTGGTTAACATACGCCACCGCATTCGCTTACCACGATTAAAAATGCTAAATCGCAAACGCTATTAGTAGTAGTAATGTTATGTTGTGTGTTCTTATATGCTTTACTTGTGTGTGTTTTATATGTGTTATTTACTCACTCGAAATGCTCAAACGCTACTCGCACAACTCAATTTATTAACGAGATGCAATGCAACGCTATACTTAACCTCTCATTAAAATATTTAATGTATCAATACTAATTAACGCAACAAAATGAACTAAACTAGCATCCTATACGTGAAAAAGAGGATTTTATGCACAACACAACACCTTCGAACGAAGCCTTGCAGCCTCGTACGAAGGCACTACCTTCGTTCGAAGGCAGCTGGTTTGAACCAAGGTCTTTTTTGCGATCCTACTTCTCCTATAAATACCTAAGCCCTCCTCTTCCATTCTCACTTGCTGATTTCATACCGAAACGCTACTAAATTGCTGTCCGACCATTTTCAAGTAAGATTTAACAGTTTTTATGTGATTATACAACGTTTTCCACTTCGATTTTCCACAAGAATCACTTCGATTTCATCCAAACTTAGAGTTTTCACCAAAAACTTCATCTTTTTCACTTAAACTCCATCTTTTTACCTTAACTTCTCTGTTTTCATAAAAACCTTCATCTTTTTCATCAAATCTTCTTCATTCACAACTGATCTACACTTAAACGGGTGATTTGGGTTTAGCTTCTGCTTCCCAAGTTGTAGATCTGAAGATCTCACACTCACCAAGTGTTAGACCTAAGTTGAAACTCTTTAAAACCTGTTTAAACTTGATTTTCACCCTAAAACGGACCTAACACGGCATGTATTTCGTTCACTGAATAGTGGAACGAGGTAGTGTCGAAACCAGCTTGAAAAGGACTTGAAAACACGTCCGATTCAGGCGAAAATGCAGCTCCAAACGCCAAGAACAGCCACGTTTGTGAACTGGACTGTTCTGTGCAAAGCCCAGCTTCGTACGAAGACACTGACTTCGCACCTAACAGCCTGATTCTCACTCGTGACTTAACCAAAGACCTCTCTGGCTCTAAGTTTAATCAATAGCTTAAGGTTGGAGAGATAAACACTCGATTTTCTGAAGACAGACGCGAAGACACTCGATTTTGGACAACGGAGGCCCCACGTGTGCGAAGACCGACCTTCGTATGAAGGTATGCCTTCGTACGAAGGCACCAGCTTCGTACGAAGCTTCTGTTTCCCACCGACACTTTGATTTTCGACCGTTTCAGCACCTTGAAGGACTTACGTTTCTGTTCCCGTACGCAGGCTGATCCGGCGCTCCCTTCAATCCATTTAGAACGTGTTTACCTGTTTAGACGCGCACTGTGAGTATACTCGAACCCATTTCCTTTAACGCACTTTTGGGTGTTACATACGTTCTCTATTAAAAACACAACACGTAGCGCAAACACTTTTAACGCTAACTGCTCCCGCATGCTATATGTGATTAGTTGAATGCTTATTACTATGCTTATACAGTGATTATTGCCAAACCGCCTTTAGCAACGATAGTACTATAGTTTGGACTTAGCACCTGATTTGTCAGAGGTTGCTAAGGATCACATACTTTACTTCACATATTCGCTTCGGTGAACATATATCGCGCATACTCTACTCGCAGTCACGTGGTTAGGTTGTATCATTGTTGGTAGTTACATGCTTCACCCATTACGTATTACATCATGGTTATGTGTAAACGCTTTTATACTATATCTATGCAAACTTGTGTACTCACCTTTATTTATGTATTGACTTTTATTTTAATGTATGTGACAGGTTGATGGTCTGTTTGCTGCAATGGATTAGGAAGTCTAGAAACCCGCAAATAAAAATCTAGGTTGTCGGATCATGTTTTGCTTATGAGAACTCGTTGTCTGTAATAACTGTTTGTTGAATATTTGTTCGTTAGTATGGGATGATGAACCTTTAAAATATTGGTAATGAATAGTTGTTATGGATTATCTTGAGCAATCTGATTCGCCTAGTGTCGCGCCCCAATGATTCCGCCATCGGTTGGGGTATGACAGATTGGTATCAGAGCCATAACTATAGGGAATTAGGTCGAGTCGTGTAGAACTGGCCTAGTCTATAGTCTAAGTACCCAAAACAGACCCTTCGTACGAACCCGCATGCCATGATAAAATCTTGTTCAAACCTGCAGTATTACACCTTCGTGCGAACCCATGTGCTGTACTCTCATTCGAACCTACATTTATGATACCTTTGTACGAACCCACATACACAGCTTCGTACGAAGGAAACCTTTCCTAAGGTTGAAAACTTATCTTTGCCTTTCCTAAGGCTAACACAATGCACACGTGTGACAATACTTGCATAACACCAACGAGTGATTGTGTCGAGATTGGGTGTGAAAACCAAGAACTCTCGATAAGATCACTCACCCTGCGTATTTTACTCTCAGGACGAGAATCTTTCGTTGAGTTAGGAGTGAAATCCACATCTCAATGGAATTCTCCATCTCTATCTCGTGGTTGTTTAACCATAGTTGGGAGCAGAGTTGTTAAGTTAGGGGTGAAACCCGCATCTTAATGACCCGTTCCACTCCTTGCTTTGATTTTACAAGATCTCACCAAAGTCTCAACTGTTCCAGTGAGCTGAGTTACGTAGTAACTGGAAGGATGCATGCCATTCACCGCAACACGGTGAGAGCATAGTCTATTAGGCCAAAGCGTTACTCGAGTTTGTTGTGGAGAGTTGAATCACTTTGGGTAGTCGATGTCTAACACCCAGGACACTCTATCGATTTTGAGCCTGTGATCGCCGATTCACGTCATCGATTTATTTATGTTTATGTGTTTTAAATTCACGATTTATGGTTTCGATTTATCGCTTTCCGCTATACAAAATGTGCAAAACTCGCACAACTTTCTTAATCTAAAATGCTAACTAATTTCGAGACCGTTTATTTGCCCTCGCTTACATCACACCCAGGTAAGTGTGTGAGCCCCATACGCCACGATACGCTACATCACGCATAACTCAACCGCGCTACGCATCCTGGAAATGTAGGTGAATACGTGCAAAATATGTAGGTGAATACGTGCAAAATATGTGTTTACATGAATTATGTGCTTACGTGCCTATGTGCATACGTGCCTATGTGAATTATGTGGATACGTGGATATGTGCCTACGTGTTCCTGAGCTTTACATAATAATAAATAGGTTGTATGAAATGCTAAAATTTTCAAACATAACCTAATATAATCGAATCTCATCTAATCCCTTGGGATGATATCTGCTGCAGAACTAACACTTGACGATGTCTTCCTTTGGCTCTCACACTCGTCGAAACGTTCAAAGGAACAATCCTGACAAACGAATCCCCTTCCTCATTGCCAAGGAAATGGCCAAGGTGATTCCCCAGATCGTCAGTGAAATCAATGGTGCCAGCAGTACTTCCTCTGTGGATTCCAAGAATGATACGCCAAAAGCCCCATTCAGCTTCAAATAGTTCAAGGCATGTGGTCCTACAAACTTCACTGGCAATGGACCCAGTGCAATGTTTCAATGGTTTCACTCGATTGAAGTTACCTTTAGGAAAATCGGATGTCTCGAGAATCTCCGCACTGTGAACGCCACTGGAGTCTTTCAATCAAGGGCACTTGATTGGTGGACCGCTGAGCGCAACAGGCGCGGTAATGACGCAGCTTATGGTCTCACATGGGAGGAGCTCAGGGAGCTCATGATGAAGGAATTTTGTCCTCCCCACGAAGTCTAGAAGCTGGAGAATGAATTCTGGAACATTAAGCAAGAAGGAGGTGATAACTCTGGTCTCACCGCTCGTTTCAAATAGTTGAGCATTATCTGTCCCAGTCAGGTGGACACACCTGATAAGACTATCAAGAAGTATATTCGCACTTTTCCTGATTGTGTAGCTGACTTTGTTCAGGCAGCGAGACCTACTACTATCGAGGAAGCCTACCAACTCGCAGCTAAGATCAACGACAAGCGATTCTTGGCTGGAGCTTTCAAAAGCTCGACCAAGAGTCTCAATCAAGCTACTGGTACTCCGAACACCGACCCTGCAGCATCTCAAGCTTCAAAGTCCTCACGTCAAAGTCGCAAGTGAAGGAACAACAACAACAGCAAGAACAACGCGGTAGTCACAGCATCGCCCAACAACCAGACTCGTCAAATCGCTACAACCAACGCACCACCGGCTAAGCATGCGTACACTGGTGTTCACCCTCTGTGCCCTACTTGCACCTATCATCATCCAACAGGGGTGAACTGTCGTTTCTGTGTTAATTGAAACATCTATGGGTACTACACTACCCACTACCGCTCAGGCCCTTGCCAGCAAGCTCCTCAAGCTCTTCCTGCACCGCCTACTCAGTCTCTTGCTCCTCAGGTTAACCAAGCAGCTCCTGCACCCGCTGTTCATGTACGAGCTTGCTACACTTGTGGTGACCTGAATCACTTTGCAAACGTCTGCCCTCAGCGTGTTGTGAAACAAGAGCCGCAGCAACAACCACCACCACAGCAACAACAACCACAGCAGCAGCAGCAACAACAGCAGCCACAGCAAGTAGCCCACGAAAGAATCTTCAATATCAACGTCCGCCAGGCTCAGACTGACAACAATGTTGTCAATGGTACGTTACTTGTTATCGGTATTTATGCTTCGTGATTGTTTGATACTGGAGCCAATAACTGTTTTGTATCGTTTGAATTCGAAAAACTTCTAAAACGTAAACGTACTAACCTCCCAACGACTTTCGACGTAGAAGTTGCCACTGGAAGAACCGTCATCGTCAGCTCCATTCTCTGTGAATGTACTCTCGAACTCAATAATCACATCTTCCCAATTGATCTCATTCCTATGCAGCTTGGTAGTTTCGACGTCATAGTAGGCATGGATTTTCTTCGTGAAAATCATGCCGAAGTTGTTCGTTTTGAAAAGATGATTCGTTTCTCTCTTTCAAATGGGGATTAGCTTTGTGTCCATGGTGAAGTACTCTCGAAAGAATTGAAGCTTATGTCGTGCATCCAAGTAAGTATGTACTTAAGCAAGGAGTACACCGCTTTCTTGGCTCACATTGTAGTAGCGGAGGAGGAAAAGAAGACGATGAAGGAAGTACTTGTGGTTCGTTATTTTCCTAACGTCTTTCCTGACGATTTACCCGGTCTACCCCCTACTCATGATATCGACTTTCGTATCGACCTTATCCCTGGTGCTAACCCTGTTGCAAAAGCTCCTTATCGTCTTGAACCTTCCGAAATGCGTGAACTTTCTAGTCAACTCCAGTAATTGCTTGATAAAGGCCTCATACGCCCTAGCACATCACTGTGGGGCGCACCTGTCCTTTTTGTGAAAAAGAAGGATGGATCATTCCGAATGTGCATCGATTATAGGGAACTCAACAAGCTTACTATCAAGAATCGCTACCCTGAATCGATGATTTATTTGATCACCTACAAGGTGCTACGTGTTTCTCAAAGATCGATCTACGTTCCGGCGATCATCGGTTGCGTATACAAGAGCAAGACATTCTGAAAACCGCTTTCCGCACACGTTATGGCCATTACGAATTCGTGGTCATGCCTTTTGGTCTCACAAACGCACCCGCGGTCTTCATGGACTTGATGAACCGTGTGTGCAAACCCTTTCTAGATCGCTTCGTTATTGTGTTTATCAATGATATCCTTATCTACTCGAAGTCGAGAGACGAACATGCGCAACATCTTCGTTTAGTTCTCGAGCTTCTCCAAGGAAATCGCCTTTACGCCATGTTCTCCAACTGTGAACTTTGGCTCGAGGAGGTTCAATTTCTCGGTCACATCGTTAACAGTCAAGGAATTCACGTCGACCCCGCAAAAATTGAAGCAGTGAAGAGTTGGATCACGCTGAAGAACCTATCCGAAGTACGTTCTTTTCTCGGATTGGTGGGCTATTACCGTGGATTCATCGCCGACTTTTCTAAAATTGCCGTACCTCTCACCGCTCTAATTTAGAAGGACAACCCTTTTGTTTGGGGTTCCGAATAGCAGGAAGCCTTTCAAACTCTCAAGTGCATGCTTTGCAACGCTCCTGTCCTTACACTTCCCGACGGAAACGACGATTTCGTTGTTTATTGCGATGCCTCTAACCTAGGTCTTGGTTGTGTTCTTATGCAACGAGACAAGGTTATCGCGTATGCTTCTCGACAACTCAAGGTCCACGAGAAGAATTACACTACCCATGATTTCGAACTTGGTGCAGTTGTTTTTACATTAAAGATATGGCGACACTACCTTTATGGTACAAAGTGTACAGTCTTCACCGACCACAAGATCCTACAACACATCTTGAACCAGAAAGAACTAAACATGCTCCAACGCCGATGGGTTGAACTTCTCAACGACTATGATTGCGAGATACGCTACCATCCAGGCAAGGCAAACGTCGTAGCCGATGCCCTCAGTCGATGAAGCTATGTGTATAGTATTCGTGACGTTCAAGCCCAGAGTAATCTCAAAGCTCTAATTCGCGACGCACAACATTCATGCTTCATTGAGAATACCTTGAAAGAGGAAATGAAGTGTGGTGCTGAAACTCAGCTTGTCACCAAATCAAACGGTATCTTTTACTATCTTGACCACATTTGGATTCCTAATCGTCAAAATCTCTGAGAGATATTGCTGACTGAAGTTCACAAATCCCGATATTCCATTCACCCCGGTGCCGACAAGATGTACCAGGACCTCCGTTCCAGGTATTGGTGGCCGGGCATGAAAAAGGATATCGCTCTCTATGTTTCAAAATGCCTAACTTGTTCGAAAGTAAAGGCCGAACATCAACGACCCTCTGGCTTACCGATGTGGAAATGGGAGAGTATCTCCATGGATTTTATTACGAAACTCCCTCGTACGCCTTCTGGTCACGATAGCATTTGGGGTATCGTTGATCGTTTTACGAAATCCGCTCATTTCATTCCGATACGAGAAGACTTTAAGGTAGAACGGTTAGCACGAATCTATACAGACGAAATCGTTAGTCGACACGGGACGCCTTGTGACATCATTTCTGACTGCGATGGTCGATTCACCTCACGTCTCTGGGAGACATTCCAGTCCGCTCTTGGTACAACTCTCAATCTCAGTACCGCATTTCATCCCCATACCGACGATCAGACTGAGCGCACGATCCGCACCCTCGAATACATGCTTCGTTCGTGCGTTATAGATTTTGGTGGTAATTGGGATTCACATTTACCTTTAGTAGAATTCTCATACAATAACAGTTATCACGCTAGTATTCAAATGGCATCCTTTGAGGCATTATATGGTAGAAAATGTCGATCGCCTATTGTATGGCACGGGATTGAAGATGCACAAATTGTTGGACTATGTATGCCCAAGACACATATTAAATTGATGTGGCTAGTACGTTATGATCAAAGTCGAGTCATACCCAATAACAAGCTAGACTAACACTTATAATATTTATTTGTGATATGATCAAACAAATAAATATTAACACTTAGAATATTTAGAAATTGGTTTTCTAAATAATTGCACTTGACAAACTAATAAATTATATGGATAATTTATTTTTGAGAGAATATTTTATTTTGTTATTTAATGGGTTAAATAACATTTTAAAAGGTTGTATAAATTTTATAACATGTGGTGTTATAATTTTATAAAAGTTATAAAATTAATCAAGACTTAAATTATTTTAAGAAAAATTTTTGAATTTTTTTATATAAAAATAATAAGTGCCCCCCCCCCCCCCCTTCTGTTCTGTCCAATAAGATCACATGCATTTAGCATGGTTAGAGGACTAGTGATTGGGTCTTGAGGGTGACACATTCTCTCACATCCCTATTATGTTTTTGTATGACAAAAATGATGAAAGGAACTTGAGGAAAACTAGAGAATTTTCTCTAGTATTTTCGGCCATGGGTAATGATCCAAGGGTTTCAAGTTTAATTTTCAAGTTGCAAAAACTCTAAGAAAACCTTTAAAAATTTCGGCCAAGGGTTGGTTCCAAGAGGGAAGTTCTTCAAATGAGATTTGAGTGTAAAATCCTAGCTAAACTTAAAGTGTTTGTTGGAAGGCTTGGGGTATACAAGCTTGAGGTCTTCTACACTTGAAGATTACCATTCAAGAAGCATCATCTTCTTCATATCTTTTACTCCTTGGAAGGTAGTATTCTTGAAACACCCTATGGTTGTGTTTTTATTTTGATAGCATGCTTGTTCGTATATGGATCCGGGTATTGGGTTTTACATATAAAATGGGTTTTATATCTTATAAAGTAACATGTTTTAAATAACTTTTCTGCTGCATTTTGATTTTATATGGATGAAATCACTGTGATAAATATGTGAAAAACCCAACAATGGCATCTAGAGCCGCTTATATGAGTGCATGCTTCATAGGATTTGAAATTTCGGGTTTTCAGGTTTGGAGAAACCCTATGGCCGAAATTTTCAACATGGTTCTCCTTTTTGTTTTTCAAGATTATTTTCATACATGCATAAAAGTATCTTGAAAAATTATGTCATGTGAATGATTTGTTTGTTTGGACAAAAACCCACTTTTTCGGTTTTTTCATTCTTGGCCGAAAAGTAGGTTGTAAAAAGGGAACCATTTTTGCTTCTTGAATTTTAATATAGGGTCAGGATTTAGAGAAAATACTCAAAAGTGTGAGAACGGTGAGAACGCTTATGGGTCGTCCGATCAAAACAATCCATGGACTAGATTGCGCGGTGGCATTTTCGTAAATAACATCAAATTTATTAGGTGGGGCGTGCTTCATTAAAGATAAAAGGGTCTTTTACCACTCATATTCAAAACACCATCAAATGATAAAACACCATTAAAAACAAAACGCCAAAAATTAGTGATGAAACGCGTTGGATATTACAGGAAGATAAAACAACACAGTAACTGAATTTCAGTTATTAACATTTATTAGAAGAAATTCCCTCATAAATTACGCGCCAAAAACATCATTATATAAACAAGGGAAAACATAGCTTCCATACTCACTTCAATATATCCATTTCTGCCAAAAACATCTTTAACTAAAAATGCCAACTTAACCAAAACGCCAAAAATGGCATCAATCGTTTCATGGAGATACACTCTGGGAATCAGGCGACACGTCCTCAAATTTGACAACAGAAGGAGGGTGTATGTTAAGAAGGTCAGGGAAATTCTGAAGATGGAAGAAGAGATACAGAGGCGAATCTTATCCATTGGCATCGCTCTAGACAACAAATGCCATGAAACACATATGCTTATGAAAGCATTAACCAGGAAATTTGGACCAATCAAAGCAGATGTGAAGCCGGACCCTTTCATGGCATCATGGCATTTTGATGATGAAACAGACATGGTGACCGTTACATACGACAGCGGAGAGCAGGAAGTCTACTGGCTAGAAAACATCCTGACAAAGCAGCGTCTAGGTTTCATGGAAGAATTGCATAACGCCACTTGTACCAACACAGAAATAGACTCAAAATTGGAGTTAATGCACGACATGTTCAAGTGGAGGCTTCAGAATCTTCAAGAATAAGAAGCTGATGAAGGTGAAGGTGATGACATGGATGAAGATCGAGATGAAGTCTCCGAGGAGGAAGAAGATGACGTAAGTGATGGATACTTTTCGGATAAAGTACCTTCTGACGAAGGCTTTTAATTTTTTTTCCTCTTTTTTTTTCTTCTGTGTAATCTTCTTTTTGTTTTTTTAAGATAATTAAATGATATATTTCTCTCTTTATTAGCAAAACGCCAAAAAAAAAAAAATACTAAAAATCGTTATTCATTAAAAAACGCCAAAAATAACAAATTTTTTTTTCCTGCTTAATATTTTATTTACTCCGTTATTGTATTTTGTCATCTTGTTATGCATAACGCCATTTAAAAAAACGTCATACTTAGAAAGCTGATCAAAACAGTAAATACAAAAACAGTAACTGAAAAGACAGTTACTTTATTACTATCATTTAATACAATAAAAAAAGTCCCGCCTACACTACGCGCCAAAAACACCTATAAGAGAGGGGTCTATACACAATGAAATTGATCACACCCAGAAAACACAAATGCCATATCCTCTAGAAACCAATCACTTTAAAACGCCAAAAAATGTTAGTTAAAAAAACCACAGATGGCAAAGCTTTCATTGAAATGGATTCTTCTTCTGAAGGGGTTATCTCAATAATATTTTGCTGTGTGAGATGGACAAATATTCAAGAAAAAGAGACTGATGACAGTGATATGTCATCATGTGAGCTTTGTTCTTGATGACTATTTGCATGGAATAAAGGGATCAACACAAGAGTAAAATGCTATTTTGGACTCCATTATTATAAATAGCATCAAGCAAGAGTTGATCTTCAATGACATGCCACCAAACAAGAATATCACACCAAAACACAGGATGCCACTATGCAGCTTCGACTGGAAAAGAAGGGGTTTATGTAGGAAAGTTGAAATCTAGCTAAAGAATTCAAAAAAGGTTCAAAACGCCAAAACAAATTCAAGAAGAAAAGAGGCTGATGACAGTGAAGATTCGGAAGAGAAAATTAACTTACCATTTTTTATTTTTTTATTTTCATTTTATATTGTTTTGATATCAAGTTATATGTTGTTTAGTTATCTAATTCTCTATAAATAAAATACATTATTATATAAAACGCCAAAAACTTCAAACATCAAAACGCCCAATAGTATGAAAACTGTGAGAACGGGTGCTGGCAAAGCACCTTGAAAAATGTATTGAACGCAAAAACATTAACTAAACGCCAAAAATTTTTTTGGTCTTACTGTAATCTTATGCAAATATTAATGGCTCGAAGTGAATTATTATACAAAAGAACACAAAACGCCAAAAAAATTGACCAGAAAACGCTATAACGCCAAAAAATATCTATGTGACACAAAACAATTAATTCAACGCCAAAAAGTTTAATAAATACAATTAACGCCAAAAAAAACTTAAACGCCAGAAAATATTATACCGCGTTGGGAAAATAAAAGAAGATTGAAAACAAAAAAAAAACCCTGGGACCTTGATCATGTCCCGCGCCACGTGTTGGGCCAGGATGCGTTCTCACCGTTCTCACACTTTTGAGTGTTTTCTCCTGATTCCGTTTCTTTTAATATATATGTAGATATATATTTTGGTGTTCATAACCTAGCCATGACCTTGTGTTTGAATATGTTTCTGTTTCTGTTTATGATTTGTATTTAATTATTTCAATGGGTTGTAATAATTAATTATCTTTGTTCTTCCATTTGTAAAATATGTAATTTATTTATTTTCATTTGGTTTGTAAATAAATAGATTAGGTGCATTTTATTTTATTAGAAAAAATGTATTAGGATACTTTATTGTAAAAGAAGATGCACAAAAAAATGCGGTTTTGGTTTTGGCTAATTTTGGGCCTAAAGGACTTCATAGTTCTTAACGGGATTTTAGCCCAATAACCAAAACACATTTTCGAAGCCCAAAGGAGTTTGGAGCTGAATCTAAAAGACATTTGGAAGCCCAAAGAAAGTGAAGAAATCATAACACAAGAAGAAGACTTGAAGCATTTGGATGCGGGATTAAGTGGGAGTTCAACGACACATTATTTGTGTCAATATTCACCCTTTAGGAAGGACCTTTTGACACACTTGTTTCGGTTAACAAGTGTGATAAAAAATAGTTGGCTATGGTTATGCACCTATTGTGCTTGTGTGGTTGCTTATTTTGTTGTTTGGATGATATATTGATATGCATGCTTAACAAACTAATAATCAACAACAAGCTTAATAATTGGATCTTTAAAAATCATTAAAAATGGTTAATAAAAGGTTATTAAAAGTTAATGATTTTATAATAAAATGGGTTTTATTAAAAAGAACCTTGAAAATTTGTTTTCATTGAGGTACCAAGGATTTGAATGCATGCAAATGTATGGTACATAAAGTTTTCTAAACTAGAATTTTGAAAAATCAAAATCCCTTTTATAAAACAAGTTAAACACCATCCTTTTATACAACACTCGAATCACTTGAGAACTCTTTTGTGGGATAAAGGTCACCTAACCACATTTGAGGGAACTTGTATGTTTGAGGTGGGGTTACCATGTTTGTGGGATAAAGGTCACCTAACCACTTATGTGTGTAAACTCACATGTGTGTGTAAGTTGGACGACTTGATTTGGAAACCATGAACTTAGGGTCACCGAAGCATGGCAAACAAAGGTATTGATGGGATTAAACATGCCAACTAAACATAAAGATTTTTAACCGATCCCATATGGCTAGAAGTTGCAAAGAGTTGCAATCGTCAAACGTTGACTACCTTGTTAATTTAAATAATGGGATAAAGGTCACCTAACCAATATTTAAATGTAACGTTGGATTCTAGATTTAAATTACTAATTGTCTATGAGACATAAAAGGGTATTAATGATTAAAATATAATAATATCGAAAATACTAAAATTGAACCTTGTTAAATTTTGTAGATGGCCACTAACAATATTACCCAAACCGTCCGTAACCTATCACTAAGAACAATCCTTGAAAAGGATCATGTCAACCATAACTACTTCATCAATTGGTATCGAAACTTGAGAATCGTTCTCAAGCAAGAGAAGATATCCTATATATTGAACGATCCTATTCCCAATGAACCTCTTATGGAATATGAGGATGCCCATAACGATTGGATTAAGAATACCATGGATTCTATGCAAGCCTCTCGTCTCATGTTGGGAACTATGATTCCCAAGATTCAAAAGGATTTTGAACATCATGAACGTACAACATGATTACCCAATTGAAGGAAATGTTCTTACAATAAGCAAGGGTAGAACGCTTCGAAACGGTTCGAGCACTTCATGCATGTCGGATAGAGGAAACCCAATCGGTCTCATCTTATGCCTTTAAGATGAAAAGCCACATTGATCGCCTCGAAAGGCTTAATATGGGTAAAAGGGCGTTATCCATTCTGACGATCAATGAGGATGGCAACAAGAAAGGGCATCATCCCGAATCCAAAGCAAGTGTTGCCAAATGAAAGGGGCACTTCAAAGGGAAAAAGAAAAGAAAGGCTAAAGCGGAACCACCAAAACCAAAAGAAAAGAAGGCAAAGGTTGCCACGAACGATCCATGCTTTGAGTATGGCAAGATAGGGCATTGAAAGAGGAATTATCCAACCTATCTCAAGGAGTTGAAAAAACAAGAGGGATACAAGGCAAACCTCTGGTACAATCTTTATGATACATATTGACCTTAATGTTATTTCTTCTAACACATGGGTATTAGATACCGGATGTGGAACTCATGTTTGCAATTTGTTGCAAGGGTTCAAAAGAAATTAGCATTACAAAAGGGAGACATTAGTCTCTTCATGGGCAATGGAACAAAAGTTCAAGCTGAAGCCCGAGGAGACTATGTTTTGAAACTTCCAAATGGTTTGGAAATTGTTTTAAAAATGTTTTGAATGCTCCTAGTTTAACTAGAAACATTATTTCAGTTTCCCTTTTAAGACAATGTGGTTTTAATTTAAAGTTTGTAAACAATGACATTTATATTTTGATAAATGACATGTTTTACTTTAAAACTATGCTTTCAAATGGTATTTATGAATTGGTTCATGATAATACATCATTTGATAGTTAAAGGCACCAAGCAATCACCTAGAAACTCAAAATGGATTTGAGTGAGACCTATCTTTGGCATTATCGCCTTGGTCATATAAACAGAAGTCGCATGTAAACACTTCAAAAGAATGGTCTTTAGAAACAAATGAAGTTGGTTCATTTGATACATGTGATTCTTGTTTGCAGGGTAAAATGACTAAGATACCCTTTAGTGGGAAAGGGCAAAAGATTTATTAGGTATCATACATTGGGATGTATGTGGACCTTTTAAGCCATTGACTAGGAATGGTGAAAAATACTTCATTACTTTTACCAACGACTGTAGTAGTTATGGTTATGTGTACTTGCCTAGACACAAAGATGAAGATTTTGAAACGTTCAGAATCTTCAAAGTGAAGTAGAAAATCAACTCTATTAAAGTTCTTCATTCCAATAGAGGAGGAATTGAACTCTATTTGGATATGGTTCGATCTATGATGGCTAGGAGCACATTATCTTTATCATTTTAGGGTTACGCTTTGCTCTCCGCAGTCTGCATATTAAATATGGCCCAAACCAAGAAAGTGGATAAGAAACCCTCTTGAAATATGGCATGGAAGGGCTCCATCATTATCATATTTGAAGGTATGAGGTTGTGAAGCTTATGTGAAGCAATACACCCCAAATAAATTGGAAGTACGATCCACTAAGTGTATCTTTGTAGGATATCCTAAAGATGATATAGGATATTATTTCTACGTCCAACAGAGCAAAAGGTATTTGTTTCCCGAAAGGCTAAGTGCTTGGAAGCTAAGTTCCTTGTGGAAGGAATTAGTAGAACAGTGGAACTTGATGAGGATCGAGAACTACAAGCCGATACATGTTTGGTTAATACTAGCACTCAACAAGGGGTTGTTGAAAAACGATCAAGTGGTTGATCAATAAACACAAAACGTTCACAAATCTGGTAGAATTAGTAGTCCACCTGAAAGATATGGATTTTTCATAGATGGATGCTACATGGTAGATTCGGGTGAACCTACCACATACCATGATGCAATGTCAAAATCCGATTATGACAAATGGATTGAAGCCATGAACGTTGAAGAAACACTAGATAAATGACCGGAATCAAATTATCTAGGGGGTTAGGTTCTGCATAAAAGGGGTGGTTTTCTCTCGTTTGATTTGATGGGACATGTATTCTTCTCCGGTGAACACTGCAAAACAGAACACCGTTAGCATCGTCATGGGGAAAATGGAGGTTTTCTCCGTGACCCGACTCCGGCGTGAGAATAAGTATGTGTTTATGAAGAAGAAGAAGTATTAACGAAGTGTGTGTAACTTGAAGTTCATACCTGAATTAATCTCATATTTATAACCAGGAGTGTGGGTGGGAAAACTCGTTGTTGAAATATTAACGGAAGATGCTAACACCGTAAGCGGTTATTTTCCTTCCATTAATTCCCTTGATCAGATGGTGAGATCACATGGATCGTGATCTTGATCTGTCACACCCCCAAAATCCACCCTGCGGAGTACCACCGCTTGGAGGCGTGACATGACCAGGATCGAGCCACCAATCATATTGAACAACGTATTTTAGTAAATAAAACCAATCACAATACAATTGGTGACCAAAAGGAAGTTAACCAAGTTCAATTTAAACAGCGGAAGCATAAAACATAAATCCAAATCATAAGTTCATAAGTTCATAAAGTTTATTTATTAGGCACGGGACATAACAGTCCCTATTCCACAACGACCTCCTCCTCGCGCAAGCTCCATAAGTACCTAACGACCTGCAAGGCATGTAACAACAAATCAACAACAAAGTTGAGCGAGTTCACAGTTGGTTGTTCAGTTAATAAGTTCGTATCAGAAATCATAAGTTTGTTTCATAACCATGTATTACCCATTATCCTTGATTCCCAAACCTTTACGATATTTAGTGGGGGCTTCCCATTATGTATGTTACTAGACTAGGCGTATCCATAAGTGTCCAACCCAATCTGAGGACAGTGTTAAGTATGAGTGTACGTAGGTTTTACGTACATGCCCTTCTCAATCCGAGGACAGTAGTAAGTATGAATGTACGTAGGTTTTACGTACGTGCCCTTCTCAATCCGAGGACAGTAGTAGGTAGTCTAGTAGTGTTGATAATATAAATAGTTATTCAATCCCATTCCCAACCATCGGGAATCCCATGCCTTAGTAAGGGTGTGAACTCACCTTGGTTTGCTCGGTTTGACTCTCAAAAACAGCTAACAGTCAAGGTCGGTCAATCACGTCCTAATATGATTACCAGTTAGTCATTTAGTGGTTTTCAAATAGAGCACAAAGTTCCTACACTTATCTATCACATAAGATGCATCACTTTAACGGTTTATGCCCATATAAGTTTCCCATCCATTCTCCACTCATAAACAAACATACGATAATGCACATAACACATATAACACGTTATATCATTCACAGATAACTTACCCGACATTTAAACATGCAAATTACAACTTATGCCATTTCAGCATTAATATTCAAAACCGGGCTGTTTTTGGATATTTTAATAAAATAGTTAACTCATTCCAAAAATTCCCAATTTTTTACAGAATGTCTTATTCGATCCAAATATTATTGTGTAAAAATATCGAGGTCCAAATCATCACCAATATTTTATAGAAAATCATTTTCCGGACTAAAATCAGATTTATCTTTTTCTGACCACAGTCCGCGGAATAATTTATTTAAAATTCATCGAGAGTCCGATTTACGAAATTCCAGTGATACGATAATGCACATAACACATATAACACGTTATATCATTCACAGATAACTTACCCGACATTTAAACATGCTAATTACAACTTATGTCATTTCAGCATTAATATTCAAAACATGGCTGTTTTCGGATATTTTAATAAAATAAATAACTCATTCCAAAAATTCCCAAATTTTTACAGAATGTCTTATTCGATCCAAGTATTATTTTGTAAAAATATCGAGGTCCAAATCATCACCAATATTTTATAGAAAATCATTTTCCGGACTGAAATCAGATTTATCTTTTTCTGACCACAGTCCGCGGAATAATTTATTTAAAATTCATCGAGAGTCCGATTTACGAAATTACAGTGAGAGAATTACAAATATATCGGTGGTCATCTTCAGTACAAATTTCATGACCTAATCCTACACCGATTTCAAGTTATGACGAAAAATACAACACCCATTTACTTCTGTAAAAATGCAGCTTTAGCTGCTGTTACAAAACGACACTTTAAAAATAGTAAACGAAGTCCAAAAATTATGATTCCAGTGCCATTAGAACCGTATTTCATAATAAATAAACCTAGACTTCAGAAAATACATTTTTCGTTTTATTAAGGTCCTGTTACAGTCAGTTAAAGTCGGCTGAAAGTGCAAATCAGCATGCTGTTTAAAGGTTAAATGTTACTAAAACGCACACATACGTTCGCCATCCTTTCTAATACGATTAAAATCAGATTATAAGTCTGTTACCGCAGATTATGGTTTGTTTATTTCAGATTTATCATGATTTCAACATCACTTAACCATACATCTTCTTTAGTTAGTTTAAACTTCAAGAGTTGATGATGTTCTTTAGAGTTCTTAATATTTTATCATTCTTTCAACTATTAACCACCAAAAATATGAACAAGATGAAGATCTAAGGCACTTACTACTAACACAAGGCTAGGGGAGTTTCAAAGCGTAAAAGTGGTGGATAAAAGAAAACGAGTGCGGTCCTTGAGCTTCCGAACACACCGAGCTCTCTTGTATGATCTCTTACACCTTTGGAAGTAATTAGAATGCTTGAAATGGACTTGAAGGTGATGATATGGTGGTAGTATGATGGCAGCCGAGAACAAGCAAGAAGAGAAGGAGAGTGACTAGTTGTTGAGTGTGTTGTAAAATGAGAGCTCAAGTCCTAATGGTTTAATTAATAATCCAATTCCCTTATGTCCAATAGGTAATGTGTATTCTAGATATGCAACATCCACATATAAAATAATCAAGAAATGGTGGTGTGTCCCCACCTTTAGGGGACCGATCGGATGAGAGGGGGGGGGGTATGGGTTGGTTTATAAAGATATGTTTACTAGTTAGTTGAAATCCAAAGGATTTGGTTAGTGTATTTATGTGTGTTATGTAATATAAAGGGTGTTAGGGTGTTCGGGGACCCTAACTAGCTCAGAAAAGTATAAACAATGTCTTTGACAATATTTTTATGTTCCGGGTAAAGTCCGGTTGTTCGGTTCGATACTGTTCCGTTAAACTGCTTAATTAATCCGTAAAGCGTCCTATATATATATTTTTGTAACGTTTTTAATTTTCAACACTCAGGAAAGCATACCAGACTATTTAGTAACTTTTCTGTATACTACTAGTATGTTAACAAATACATGTAAGCATAACACAGAAATCAGAGAGCAGTTAAATGATTCAGCACAGTCATCAAGTACTTTAATTAGCAATAATAGATTGTACGGTTACATGTAAATTTGAGGGTTGTCACATTTTCCCCCTGTTAAGAGAATTTTGTCCCGAAATTTAGCGCGTGGTTACTGAGGAAGATAGTTACGTTGCGTTGTTTTCCTGATTTTCCTGGGGTGTCACATCGACAGCTAGGGTGCTGCCACGTGGAAAGTAAGCAAGTGGAGGTTTCTCTCCAATTTCATGCCATCATCGTGATTTTAGGGTGGCCTGAGATGATGACATGTGTCCAGACGGTTATAACCGTCTGGTGGTGCACGATTGAGTTTTTCTAGAAGGTTATTGCTATAATCTAGTGTGACTCTTTATCGTGTGTACCAGTTGAGTAAATAATATCCAAGTCTGGGTATTATTTAAGCGGAAGTATTTAAAATAGGATTCTTATCCTTTGTTTGTTATGAAGGAAAGCGCAAGGGTTTATTAACTTCCTTTTGGCGCGCAGGTGTTATCTGCTATTTTTCTCTTAAGCCTTCTTTATAGGACAGTGCGCGACCGCACAAGGTCAAAAGAGGGCTAAAAGATAAGGTTGTGGTATGGTCCCAAGTACTTATTACGAGGTTTTTGGGACCTTACCCCTTCAAGTCCCCCTAGTCTAGTGTTGCTCTTATGCAAATAAGTGGAGCACTAGACTATATGAGAGAAATGCTTTTGGGTTTTTTAGGCGTGAAAATGAAGAATATTCTGTGAGAAGATTTTCGTTGCTTATTATAGTGAATCTGAAAATTTTTGACTTTGGGTAAGATGAACAGTTTGTGAGGAGAGATATTTATACCTTTTTTTTTTTAATTCTGAACTGTTGCAATCTTGGGTGAAGGGTTTGTGTAATTATGAGCTGACGATAACTGACGTCATTTCTTATACTTTATGCTGACTCTTCGTCTTCTGGCTTAACTGTAGTTCCTGGGAATGCGTGTGGGCCCTGTCAGAGGGTTTTAAATGGGATGTGATACTTGCAGTGGCAGCGCCGTTGAGACGACAGTTGATTTGACACTCAATCATCACAAATCTTGTCTCGATGCTACCGCTTCTCTTCTTTGGTCTATATATTCACTTTGGGTGATATTCTTTCCCTAATTTAGGAAAAATGGAGAACAGGAGACTGATTCGATGGAGGAGACTTTCCAAGGTATTGAAAGTGCTTGACGCCGCTGATGGTTTGCTGCTGCTTTCCAAATCGTTGCCTGATCCTGCTGTTAGGGATGAAGATGCAAACCGTCGAGACGTTTCAGAAGACCGGATCCGTCTTCGTCTTGCTGATGAAAATAATGGTGGGGTTACCCGGTTGTCGGCATATCTTGTGACCCAGTCCTTTCTAGTTGACCGGAGAGGGAGTTCGTCGATTGTTTACCAACGACGTCGCCGTGTTGTTATTCCGGCTGAAGTTCCAGCAGGTGGTGCTGAAGATGGTGGGGAGGGTGTCAACCCTTGGATTGTTGATCCCCGTCCTTTGTCTGAGTATGGTGAGGTTCTCCATACTCCATATGGGGTGCTGGATCAGCTTTCCTAGTTTGTGTATTTTGTAACTAGTACTCTTTTCTTTTTCTTTTGAAGAAACACTGCTGTGTTCTTTGTAAATGGTTTGTTTAGAGTGCTTTGCTGCACTGATGATATATATTTTTGATGCACTATTGTGCATGTATGCCTTGGTGGTTTACCAGCTTATGTTTGGATTACAATATGTTGCATATGTTTAATTGCTTTGAGTAGGTAGAGCGAATGAGAATGGTATTGTGCTCATGTGTGAACGTCTGTCTAAAATGCACGCGGGGTTGTGATTTTTTAGACTGCTCATGAGGCGTACAATGTTCACCACATTGTTTTCGCGTAAACCAAAAGAATTATATGCAATTTGTAATAAACAATAACATGCGTAACGATAACTTTTGCATTAATAGGGCGCAGGGCCAATAATACAAAGTAGAATACAAAAATGCATTGCCTGTATGGTTTTGAATAGCTCGGCTATATATAACACCTGCGCAGCTGCTGCGTGTTCCAGGTGCGGGGGACGGGTGTTCCGTCTATTCTTTTTAGGGTATATGCCCCTTTGCCTAGGACCTCATTGATAATGTATGGTCCTTCCCACTTTGGCACTAGTTTGCCTGGTTTTTCCACATTAGAAGCTTCATTGTCGTGCAAGAGGAAGTCTCTAGGAATGAAAGTGCATACGCGTACGCGCGCGTTGTAGTATTTTTCAAGTTTGGATTTGTACCTTGCCTCTGAGATGGCGGCGTTCTCGCGCCTTTCTTCGAGAAGGTCTAAATCCAGTCTTCGCTCTTGCTCATTGTTTTGCTTTTCCATGGCAAGCATGTGCGGTGATGGGAGGCCAATTTCGGCTGGGATTACCACCTCTGATCTGTAGACAAGACTGAATGGGGTTTCTCCCATGCTGGTCTTTGGCATGGTACGATGGGCCCATAAAATACTGGGGAGTTCATCGACCCATCCTCTGCGCGCTGTCCCTAGTCGCGCCTTTATGCCATCGACTATTTGTTTGTTAACACTCTCGACTTGGCCATTTGCTTGTGGGTGCGCCACAGAGGCAAAGTTGTGTTCGATCCTCATTTGTTTGAACCACTTCTGAAGATCTTCCGAAGCGAAATTGGTGCCGTTGTCGGAGATAATGCACAAAGGTAATCCGAATCTGCAAATAATATGTTCCCATATGAATTTGCGGATTACCATTGTTGTGGTTGAAGCTAATGCCTTGGCTTCGACCCATTTTGTGAAGTAATCTACTGCTACGATAATGAATTTTACTGCGCCTGGCGCGTCGGGGAATGGGCCAACAAGATCAATGCCCCACTGCTGGAAGGGCCAGGCGGAGGGTTTTCAGTGCGTGGCGCTGACAAGCTGCGCATTTTCGTAATAATTCTACCGCGTCCACGAGCATTCCCGGCCAGTAGTAGCCTGCATTCATTATCTTTGCCACTACCATGCGCGGTCCGGCGTGTATCCCGCATAAACCTTCATTGATTTCCCTGACTAAGTACTGTGCGTCTGTTTTGTCGACACAGCGCAAGAGCGGTCCCATGAATGACTTTTGGTATAGAATCTCGTCCGCCATCTCATAGTTTATTGCTTTGTTCTGGATTTTTCTAGTTTCCGCCTTTCCTTCCGGAAGTTTGCCATGTTGTAGGTACAAGATGATCGGGGACATCCAGGATGGATCACCGATTTCTCTGACGTTTACTTGTTTGAGAGGGACAGAAGGATTGGACAATACCTCGATGCGTACCTCTTTTGCTAGGTGTCTGAAGCCGGTGGCGGCTAATTTGCTTAGTGCATCCGCGTGCTTGTTTTCGCTTCTGTTTATGTGATTTATTTTGAACGTTTGGAATTGGCTGATTAACATCCGCGCTTGTTCCAGATATAGCGCCATAGCTTCACCTTTCGCATCGTAGTGCCAATTAACTTGCTCAGCCACTAGTTTCGAATCAGCGTTAGCTTCAAGGTTTCTTGCTCCCATCTTAAGTGCTAAACGAAGGCCTGCTAGAAACGCTTCGTATTCTGCTTCGTTGTTCGTGCATCGGAACTCCAGGCGTATCGCGTATGTAAGTTCGTGATCATCTGGGCTGACCAATCGGAGTCCCGCGCCTGCTCCATCGTCATTAGAAGCTCCGTCTATATGTAGAGTCCAGACGCTATCGTCGAAGACGGGAACAGGGTTCTGGATTGCCTCACATTCTTGGACTTTGTCTACGAGGACTTCTGTGGCAAAATCTGCTAAAACTTGCCCTTTGATTGCTGGTCGCGGTCTGTATAGGATATTGTATCCTCCCAGCTCAATAGCCCACTTAGCCAATCTTCCCGCAACATCGGGTTTGGATAGAATTTGCCCTAAGTGGTAATTAGTGAGAACTGTGATGACATGACCAGAAAAATATCGGCGTAAGCGCCGTGATGCATGTACCAGAGCGAGGATCAGTTTCTCTATCATTGAGTAGCGTGTCTCCGGGCCAGTGAGCATCTTACTTATATAATAAATTAGAGTCTGAATGTTTTCTCGTTCCACCATTAATACTGCGCCGACCGCTACTTCCGCAGTGGATAAATACAAGATCAGTGGCTCTTTTTCCCGCGATGCTGTCAGTGTTGGCAGTTGAATTAAGCACTCCTTCATTTTCTTGAAGGCTGCTTCCGCTTCTGGTGTCCACTGGAAGTGGGTTTTTTTGGCGCAGTGTGCTAATGAACGGGTAGGACTTTGCAGCATGATTTGCTAGGAATCTGTTCAAAGCTGCTAGTCGTTCTGCGAGTCTTTGCATTTCTTTTATTGTTGCGGGTGACGACATCAGCTGGATGGCTTGTACTTTCTCCGGGTTTACTTTGAAACCATCTTTTGTTACTATGAAACCCAGAAATTTTCCTTCTTCCATCCCAAAGGAACACTTCGTTGGGTTGAGCTTTAAGTTTACGATGCGCAAAGAGTCGAACGTGCGCTGAATATTTCCGAGCATTGTTTCCTCTTCGTGGCTCATGATGATGAGGTCATCCATGTATACTTCGACTGTTTTACCAATGTCTTCCCCGAAGACTGTATCCATTACCAATGCCAAAGGGCATTTTTGTGTAGCAGAAGATGCCCTTGTCCGTGCGGAAGGCAGTCTTGTCCTCGTCCTCCTCTTTCATTTGGACCTGGTGATAGCCCTTATAACAGTCGAGAAAGCACTTCCAGCGAAACGATGCTAGAGAGTCAACTTTTTTGTCTATTTCAGGAAGTGCATAGCAATCTTTCGGGCAGGCTTTATTTTAGTCTTTGAAGTCGACGCACATTCGCCATCTACCACTGTGTTTCTGAACCATCACTGGGTTGGCGACCCAGGTGTGGTACTGGACTTCGCGCAAGATTCCAGCTTTGAGTAACTCTGTTACTTGTTCGTTTATAGCTTCTGCTTTTTTGGCGCTGAGGCTGCGTCTTCCCTGCGCGACAGGTTCTGCGGAGGGCTGGATGTTTAGACAATGTTGCGCTATATCTCGCGGAACTCCAGTCATGTCCGCGGGACACCAGGAGAATATATCTTTATTGTTGGACAGTAATTCCTTCAATTGTATTCGTATTGTCGGTGAAATGGCGTGCCCTAGTAAGATAGTCTGTTCTGGATATTCTTCGTTTAGGATCCATTTCTCCGGCTCATTTGGTGCTGAGGGCTTGGCCACTTTCGCTGGTGGCTCATCGTCGACGTACATGACCTCCTTGCTTGAGTATAGAATTGCGACTCCAGTCTCTATTGGAAACCCGCATGCAGCATGTGGAATAGAAGTGATCATGCTGAATTCTCTTTGCGACCTTCTCCCTAGCAGGACATCATGGCGTGATGTTGCCGGCATGACCATGAAATTTACTGTGATTGTGCGCGAATGCTCGCCATCCGATAGAGTCACAGGGAATGCAATTTGCCCCAATGGAAATACAGCTTCGTTGCAAAATCCTGTGAAAGGGAAATCGACCGGCTCTAGACATGCTTTGTCCTCTGGATCAAGTTGTTTGAAGCACTGCTCGTATATGATATTCATCGAGCTTCCTGGATCTATAAACATATAGTCCGTTCGGTAATGGCCGAAGATGCCAGTAATAATTACTGGTCGTTCTTCCTGAGGGCCTCCAGGGACAACAGGAAACACAACTTGTTGTTCCCTCCAATGCTGGTCATGGTTTCGTTTACTTGGCCTTCGTGAAGGACCTCCTTGTACCATGTGTATTTGTTTTGGTTTGGCTGCCTGACAGTTGGTATCCTCTGATTTTTGGATTATCTCAGTATGACTGTTAGATTGGATGTCCCACTGACCAGGTATCTGTGGGTCCAATGCTACAGTGTCAGTTTTACCCTGGCTTTCTTTTAGGGTATCAGATCAGGTGTTTAACGACTCAGATCTGTTAATTTGTGTGAAAATTTGGTTTATAGCAACCTGGAATCTGCCGAACCAGTATTCTGGAGCTCTTTCTAGGAGTTGATCTGAAGAGTCCTTTTCTACTGGTTGACTGTTTTTGTTGATTCCCACGATTCCGTCGATATGGGTTTCTTGGGTTGCAGAACCCTTGAATTCAGATCGAGGACCTGATGGGTGGAGTGGTGAATTCTCTGCCATGTGAAAACAGAGAACAAGGGAAACAAATCGAAACGAGACAAAACTGATAAAACAGAGAAATCGGTGGGCGCCAATGAAGAAACACTAGATAAATGACCGGAATCAAATTATCTAGGGGGTTAGGTTCTGCATAAAAGGGGTGGTTTTCTCTCGTTTGATTTGATGGGACAGGTCTTCTTCTCCGGTGAACACTGCAAAACAGAACACCGTTAGCCTCGTCACGCTCCGTGACCCGACTCCGGCGTGAGAATAAGTATGTGTTTATGAAGAAGAAGAAGAAGAAGAAGTATTAACGAAGTGTGTGTAACTTGAAGTGACCTGAATTAATCTCGTATTTATAACCGGGAGTTTGGGCGGGAAAACTCGTTGTTGAAATATTAACGGAAGATGCTAACACCGTAAGCGGTTATTTTCCTTCCGTTAATTCTCTTGATCAGATGTTGAGATCACACGGATCGTGATCTTGATCGATAGCTAGGGTGCTGCCACGTGGAAAGTAAGCAAGTGGGGGTTTCTTTCCAATTTCATGCCATCATCGTGATTCCAGGGTGGCCTGAGATGATGACACGTGTCCAGACGATTATAACCGTCTGGTGGTGCACGATTGAGTTTTTCTAGAAGGTTATTGCTATAATCTAGTGTGACTCTTTATCGTGTGTACCAGTTGAGTAAATAATATCCAAGTCTGGGTATTATTTAAGCGGAAGTATTTAAACTAGGATTCTTATCCTTTGTTTGTTATGAAGGAAAGCGCAAGGGTTTATTAACTTCCTTTTGGCGCGCATGTGTTATCTGCTATCTTTCTCTTAAGCCTTCTTTGTAGGACTAGTGCGCGGCCACGCAAGGTCAAAACAGGGCTAAAAGATAAGGTTGTGGTATGGTCCCAAGTACTTATTACGAGGTTTTTGGGACCTTACACCTTCAAAAGTAGAGATGCAATCCATGTATGACAACCAAGTATGGGAATTGGTTGTGTCAACTCTTAACTCCAAAGTAGTTGGAAATAAGTGGGTTTTCAAGAAGAAAACCGATATGCATGGTAACTTGGATACTTATAAAGCGAGACTTGTAGCAAAAGGTTTCACTTAAACTCAAGGGGTTGATTATGATGAGACCTTCTCGCCTGTGGCGATGCTAAAGTCAACAAGGATATTATTTGCCATACCTGCATAATTTGATTATGAGATTTGGCAAATGGATGTCAAAACGGCATTCCTTAATGGATATCTTGAGGAAGGTGTCTATATGGTTCAGCCTGAACGTTTTTTCGGTCCAAAACATCCTGACAAAGTATGCAAGTTAAAGAAATCAATCTATGGACTGAAACAAGCATTGAGAAGTTGGAATCACCGTTTTGATGAAGTAATTAGGGAATATGGATTCATCAAGAACGTCGATGAAGCTTGTGTACATTAGAAGGCTAATGGGAGCATTATTACTTTCTTAGTATTGTATGTCGATGACATTCTACTATTTGGAAATGACATTCCAACCATGGAAGGTGTAAAAACCTGGCTTGGAAGTTGTGTTTCCATTAAGGATCTTGGTGAAATCGCCTATATTTTGGGAATAAAGATCTATAGGGATAGATCAAGGCGCTTGATAGGTTTAGACCAAAGTGCATACATTGACAAAAACTTGAAAAGGTTCAAGATGGAGAACTTTAAAAGGGGACAATATTGAATGCGTTTCAATGTTCAAGCTCAAAGGATGAGCAAGAAAGAATGAAAGGAATCCCATATGCATCTGCTATAAGATCCATTATGTATATAATGATATGCACTAGACCAGACAAGTCATGCACTTTAAGCACGACGAGAAGATACCAGCGAGATCCAAGTAACGGTCATTGGATGACTGTTAAAAGTATATTGAAATACCTTAGCAGGACTAAGGATATATTTCTAATATATAGATCTGGTAAAAAGGAACTCGTTGTAAAGGGTTACAAGGATGCGAGATTCGGAACTCGTTGTAAAGGGTTACACGGATACGAGTTTCCAAACTGATTGAGATGATTCTCGATCACAATCTGGGTAGCATTGTCCACTACAGAATCAGAATACATCGCCGCTTCATTGATCGAGATGATTCATGTGGATCTGCCACTTGAATTATTGCCGATCTAGGGGTAGTCCTTGCCATTCAGGACCCCTAGAGATCTTTGTGATAACGATGGTGTGATTGCTCGAACCAAGGAAACCTCATGCACATCAAAAGACTAGGCACATTGAACGGAGTTTCAACTAGATAAGAGATGAAGTTGAAAAAGGGAAAGATATGTATTCGCAAAGTTCAAACTGATCAAAATATTGCGGATCCATTCACGAAGCTCCTTGAACGGGCAAAGCATGAAGGATCATACTTGTGCCTTAGGACTTCGATATTCTAGTGATTGGATTTGATCTATTTTGTATTTGGATATTGGAACAATTGTTATTTTAACTCTCTCACATGGTATGTTGAGTTATGTTCCATTTTAGCATGTTTAAATCCATGAATAAGTTACTTATTCTAAATTTCCGTAGTCGATCATACTTGTGGGAACAAATATGAATGTAAGACTATTATGAACTTGGGTTGGTGGATATTCATTAGGTCTGAATATAGAGCAAAGTGTTACTGCCAAAGTACATAGATATTTGTGGGATACAAATATCGGACTGACTCGCTCTCAAATTTTACTGCATGGAATCATCTGTGATTGATCATAAGTACATTTGAGTAAAGGAGAATATCATAGTATCCTCTAACCTGAGATACTTATTGGGTATTGATATTCACCAAGTATTATGCCTTGACCTAGTTCTTCTCTGTCTATAATAAGGCAGTACATAAGGCTAAGCTCAGGTGTGATACAAGGTGATTGTGAGAGACGTATGTAGTCAAGAAGGGATTTGTTCCTCTTATTCGTTGAGAGTAAGATGTCTAAGGCCTGCTAAAGTTAAATCAACAGAGAGTGATCACTCTATGTCTCTGAATTTAACATGACATCTGTAACGGAAGGATAAATGATAGATTCACCTAAATCACATTCAAGTAAGGGACTTGAAGGGGATGATGTTATTGAATGGGATAGATAGTCATACGTATTAGGGGTAGTAAACCGTAGTTAGGCGTTATTTACTACTTGCCTCAATCTTCTATGTATCTTGTGCAAGTGGGAGATTGTTGGACTCTGTATGCCCAAGACACATATTAAATTGATGTGGCTAGTACGTTATGATCCAAGCCGAGTCATACCCAATAACAGCTAGACAAACACTTATAATATTTATTTGTGATACGATCAAACAAATAAATATTAACACTTAGAATATTTAGAAATTGGTTTTCTAAATAATTGTACTTGACAAACTAATAAATTATATGGATAATTTATTTCTGAGATAATATTTTATTTTCTTATTTAATGGGTTAAATAACATTTTAAAAGGTTGTACAAGTCTTATAAGATGTGGTTTTATAATTTTATAAAAGTTATAAAATTAATCAAGACTTAAATTTATTTTAAGAAAAAAATTTGAATTTTTTTTATATAAAAATAATAAGTAGGCCGCCCCCTTGTGTTCTTCCCAAGCAATATTTGGTCCAATAAGATCACATGCATTTTGCATGGTTAGAGGACTAGTGATTGGGTCTTGAGGGTGACACATTCTCTCACATCCCTTTTATGTTTTTGTATGACAAAAATGATGAAAAGAACTTGAGGAAAACTAGAGAATTTTCTCTAGTATTTTCGGCCATGGGTAATGATCCAAGGGTTTCAAGTTTAATTTTCAAGTTGCAAAAACTCTAAGAAAACTTTTAAAAATTTCGGCCAAGGGTTGGTTCCAAGAGGGGAGTTTTTCAAATGAGTTTTGAGTGTAAAATCCTAGCTAAACTTAAAGTGTTTGTTGGAAGGCTTGGGGTATACAAGCTTGAGGTCTTCTACACTTGAAGATTACCATTCAAGAAGCATCATCTTCTTCATATCTTTTACTCCTTGAAAGGTAGTATTCTTGAAACACCCTATGGTTGTGTTTTTATTTTGATAGCATGCATGTTCGTATATGGATCCGGGTATTGGGTTTTACATATAAAATGAGTTTTATATCTTAGAAAGTAACATGTTTTAAATAACTTTTCCGCTGCGTTTTGATTTTATATGGATGAAATCACTTTGATAAACATGTGAAAAACCCAACTCAACTCACCAGTCCCGAGTTACTGCAAGAAACGACAGACAAGATTCTCAAGATACGAGACAATCTCTTGAAAGTTCAGAGTCGTCAAAAGAGCTATGCTGATAAACACCGCAAGCCCCTAGAGTTTGAAGTTGGTGATCACGTACTCCTAAAGGTTTCACCTTGGATGGGGGTGATCCGATTTGGCAAGAAAGGGAAACTAGCGCCACGATATGTGAGACCCTTTAAAATTCTGGAAAGAATTGGCAAAGTGGCCTACCGACTCGAATTACCGTTTGAACTCAGCAACGTATACCCAACTTTCTATGTCTCAAACCTCAAGAAGTGTCTAGCTGAAGAAAATCTTCATGTACCTCTCGAAGACCTACAAGTAAACAAGACTCTGCACTTTGTGGAAAAGCCAGTAGAAATCATGGATCGAGACACCAAGAAACTTCGACGCTCTCGCATTCCCAGAGTGAAGGTTCGCTGGGAAGGCAAACGCGGCGATGAGTTCACTTGGGAACTCGCAAGTGATATGAACGCTAAATATCCGCAACTCTTTCTTACGTATGCTCCTTAATTTCGGGACGAAATTCCCTAAAGTAGGGGTACTGTAACAACCCGACTTTTTGGATTGTTTCCGCGTGCTTTTTCTTCGAATTGTAACAATCTCGTACTGAGATATTAGATATAAATAATGGTTTATGTTATACTAAATACATTTTCATCACACAGCACCGCTGCACGCTTAAACGCTTTATTATCGCAACGCTTAACGCTAACGCAACACAAATTACAGAGAATTGTGCTATTTAAATTGCCGAGTGTGTTTGTTTGGTTACCATATGCCACCGCATTCGCTTACCACGATTAAAAATGCTAAATCGCAAAAGCTATTCCTAGTAGTAATGTTACGCTGTGTATTCTTATATGCTTTTGTGAACGCATTGTAGGATCGTGTCTGACTCCCGAATGATTATGAAACGACACATACGACGTGCGGAATCCGTGCACGTGTGTGGACCTAACACAAGAACTAATATAATCAAGATTCAATTAAGATCTAACAATGTTTTACACCATTGAATCTCTCCTTTGCTACTTTCTCTCTCTAGAATCAAAGAGCTCCAAGTAGAGAATGGCAAAAGTTCTAAAATGTAACAAGACATGGGGTATTTATAGGGAAGGCGTAATGAAGGCTTCATTTAACTTTCTAACTCCATCAGTCTGGATGGGCTCACCATCATCCGCCCGGATGGACTTCTCCCTATAATCTTCATTCATGAAATGTGTCTTGTTCCATTTCTGCTACGACGTACGATTGATGGAGGTAATAGACATAAATGTACTCACAGACTTCCCCTTGGATATTACCGTAGTCAATCTCATAGCTTCTGTCTTTCCTCTCTCTTTGAGTCTTTACGAATCTTTGACATCTTCAGAAACCACAGACTTCCGCTTCAATCTTTTCTTAATTCTGCATTCTGAATCAGCTTCCCCTTTTGGTTGACTCTATCTTCCGGCTCCCTCTTTCGTAAAGCTTCCGTGCTTTAGGATCGACACCTGGTTCTTCAGTTACAAGCTCCCCCTTGTGATGAGCTCGTCTTCAGACTCCCCCCTTGTGAACCTGGCTCTAATCACAAATATAACAATATGTAATTTCCAGGAATAACTTGGCTCTCTCCCCCTATCAAATGACTTTATGAATTTGACAGTTTTAAGAATCCAAAACCTTAGAAATAATCTTCCAAGTCCAAATTAATAACCTTGGAGATTTCACAAACTGTTTTTGAAAATTTTCAATTTAAAAATTCAAGTTTCAAATTAATGAACTTGTTTATTTTCAGAAACACGTTCAGCATAATTAGATTTTGAAACTCAACTCTCAGACATCGGTTGTCGAAACTAAAGTTGGAACAAAATCTTTTTGTATTTTTCTGAAATATAAAGTAGTAAACAAATATTTACAGACAATATTTTTGTTTAAGTTCCCGTCAGAGGATCATATCAGTTTATGACAAATCACTAGCACCGTTGAGCTATAAACACTTTAAGTTCTAAAGATTCACTTAGATTATCAGTATACTGATCCACTTAAATTTTCACACAAAGTTCAACTGATTTGAGATACGAGATTAGTGTTTTAAGGACTTAAACTTATTCGCGTGTCCCACCTCAGAAAATACTCCCATATCAAGATTCCATATATTCAGTCTTACAGGTAAATATACCATAGTGATATTTGTACTCTGGGTTAGTGCGAGACCTTGAGAGCTCAGGTATGAACTATCGCTCAGTCAAAGAGATGAAGGCTCGACTTTAGGTGTGTCCCCCTTGGGGATCTTCTTTACAACTGCACTTGATTCATATCTTTGGATATTTTTCAATTTTTATGCAGAGGGTAAGCTTTAAACGTGTAAAGTATTATACGAAGTCTAGGCCATTGCTTCCGCAATATCAGAAGACCAGGTATAATAACCCAGATATCAAACAGTATAAAGACCTAGTATCTCAGAATCTGGCAATCTCTCAAACAAGATTTTGGGGGTTACCATATATCCGAGAGATGTTCCCCACGAGATAAGTAAGATATTGATATTTAGGTTTATATCTCGAAAACAATCTACTAAATGTGTAAAAACCTACTGGCATATCATCAGTGAAACCGTGTATCACATTTTAACTTTCCATTTCTTTAGCGTATTGTGATTGTCTACTGATGACTATCATTTCCTCTTTTTACACAAAAACACTTTTTGAATTTTCTATTGTTTTTGGCTTTTGCAAATTTTCTAATGTTTTTGTATTTTCTGAAATTCTTACTCCCCCTAAAATTCAAAAAAATTAAAAAAAATATGACAAACCAATATAGATAGCTTTGTCTCGCCATCCATTTTCTGCGTCTCTGTCACACCCCGACCGCATAAAACAACAGACCGCGGCAGAAACGTCGGGGAGTGGAGCGACAGAATAATTGTTTCACAACCATGGATTCAAAAGTTTCGTTTTATTTAGTTATTAAACATTAAACATTGTCTTGAAATTAAAGTTAAAACACAACCACATCGTCTATCATTATTATTAAATCACTAAGGCCTCGTCCGATCCTAAGTGAGCATGCATCCTAGTAGCAATCAACAACATCAAACAACACCACCTGAAATATATGTAAAAATAAAGTCAGCAAAGAAATGCCGGCGAGCACATAGATTTTGTGAGTGTGTCAGATTCATGGCTCGTATACATGTTGCAATACCTCGTTTGACTACAAGAGTCGATAATTGAAAACCTTGTTTTAAAAAGAGTTTAGTATTGCAATATGAATAACCCGCTCAAAATAAGTTGGTTATAGTTTATAAAATCTCGTTGCCATGAATCTTAACCCAAAACATTTGTTTAAGTAAACCAAATTGTGAATCGTTCTCGTAATAAAACTCGTATGGCTTATATCATTTAGTAAACATCGTTGCGTGTCATCGTTTAAAATCGTTCGCCCAAGTGAACTAAATAACGCCACGAGATATAATATGATGAAAGCACTTATATATAAGAAGTACCAGCGGTGTATCTACCATGCTTTTATCATATTATACCCGTCCCGTTATCTAATCACAAACCAAAAACCAATCGTTCGTTCAATTCGTTTAAATTGTTTAAATCGTTCAAATCTTTCGAATCGTTCAATTGTTTCAATCGTTCAAAATCTTTCTCGTTTTAATTGTGAAAACTAACTTTTGGTCGTCTCGTGAATACATTCAAACCTTCGTAACTCGTCCATCGTTCAACTCGTATTAACAAACCACCAACGGGTAAGTTAACAATCATCAGGTTCAGTCGTTACCCACATAACCCCCATACATAACCATGGCGGCAGTCCGATAACGGGATTTGTCAGATCCTATGGTACCATAACATACTACTGGTCGGCTTGATCATTGTTAATGAATGTCATTCATTATGTAAATACGTCCCAAACGAGTTTGTTCACATCGAAATCATTGTGTTTAATATAAACCATAGTATTCGTTTTTGAAATCATCGAAATCGTTTAACACATATGATGAATCACCCCAAAACAATTGAAAACAGTAAAATAGGGGAACTATGTACTCACTTAAGATTGCAAGATATCCTCGATTAAATGAACTTAATAAAGCTCGGGCAAACCAAGGAAATTAAGTGGCACCTAGTAATCTGATCGCTAAGTTAATAAATCGACACCTAAATCGGAGGATCGGGTAGAATGAGGTCTCGTAAACCAAATGAGTATTGGAACTCATGTGATATGGTTTAACAAAGCCTACATTCTAAATCGGAACCTATCCTAAGTGCTTACGACCCGTTACGACCCATTCAGGTAGCTTATGCTACTTTAACGTGTCGTTCGCGTGAATGCGCCACTACAAGAAAATGAAGCTATTGCAACCCCACTAAAATGTTGCATTAGGCCTTGAAAAAGTTGCATTAAGCCTAATGCAACCTTTTATGATGAGCTGCATTAGAAGCAGTTGCATTAGACCTAATGCAACATTTTCAAAGCCTAATGCAACCTTTTTTGAAAGTGTTGCGTTTACTATTTAAATGCAACTTTTTTACATTCTAATGTAACTTTTATTATAGTTTACTTAATAAAATGCAACCTTTTTTTAGACTTATTGCAACCATTATTATAATAATATAGAAAAAAGATGCAACCTTTTTTACACCAAAATGCAACTTGTAACATAAATTCAATTACCATTTTAATAATACGCATTCAATTACAATCGCGCCAAAACAATAACAAGATACACATCATTGATAATCAAATGGTGTATTTTAACATACTTGTCCAAACTTAAATAATAATATAGACATAAAATGTTAATTACAATAACAAAGAGTAATGAAAACATTCTACTCATCTTAATCTCTAGCTGATGTTTGTTCCTTAACCTTCTGTATCATAACTTCTTAGTCCACTTGTTTGGCTGATAGTATCCTTTTTCGTAGCTTCAAGCTTAGCTATTTTTCTTTTTGATTCCTTACCCTTCCTGTATCATAGCTTCCAAGTCTTCTTGTTGGCTGTTAATATCTTTTTACGTTTGCCTTAAGTGATTCCATCAGCCCCTCTGGAATCATGTATTTCTATCAACGTATTGCATCGCCTCTACAATAAAGTCTGTCAATTATATCCATAGCTCTATCAGTTGATTAGAACCAGAAAAATGATCATAACGCTACGATCCTCTAAAGGCTTGTAGTTCTTCATTTGTTCCTTCAATATTATTAAAAACAATATAAATGGGGTGAAACAAACGGTTACGCTAAGAAATTGGCCCATCAAAATGAAGTAGCAAATGAAAAAAAAAATACAATTTTACATAAGGTTAACATGAAACATGGATATGTAGGTAAGACTAAATGCAAAAAAATACTTACAATTTTCCTTGTGTCACCATATTTATGAAAATATGCACGTCCTTCCGTCCATTTATGTGTACGTTCAAACAACTGGGTTAAAATAGATAATTCTTGATTTGTTTCATCATTTTTGAGACATGCTAGATTCCTTGGCTCTTAAACAACATTTCTGCACACACATTAATATATACAACTAAGCTATTAGACAACTCTAAATGTCACGTTAAAAACTAATCATCTGGTTATCAAACTGCCAATCTCGTCTTCAGATAACTAAAATTACCTTGACATGAAATTATTGAGTATGATTACAAAAATAAGCTTCATTATCTTCTGTCCTGTAGTCATGGATCAACAAAATAGCTTAAAGTGACTATTTCAAAAATTATAAAGCACATGAGCATATTCAGCATAGTAAATCAATAAACAACAAAATCAAGAAACAACATCATCCAATAACAAGTAGAGGAAATCACAAATTAGTTTCTAACAACATGTCTAGGACATTTACTATTATATTAGAAGTTGTATCACTTGTGCTTTGTTCTTAGTTACATATGATCTTAACGTTGCATGTTTGATATATATGAGTAATAAATGAACATATAAAATCGTATGAGCCTAGCACCATCTTTTAAAAGAGTTAAGAAAGCAGAAACCACCTTTTCAATATCAAGTACTTGTTATGAATCATGATACATTAAAAACTGAACAACCACTAATGAAATGAATACAGACATATGTCTATAACAAAATAAAGAAGTTAATTACAAAAGCAATGCCAGGATACATATGTATTCCTCGTATCTACAAAGGTTATATGAGAGCATAATTGAATGGAAAACTCACTATATACACTTAGTGAGCTACACAATATATGTTTTCGAGAAACTCGATTCAAGATGAGCTTAAACAAGCTCGAGCTTTTATTGAGGCTTATTTAATAAACAACCTCGAGCTCGAACTTCACATATCAAACTCTAGCCGGTTGACGAGCCTAAATGAGCTTTTTAATTTTATGGTTCTATTTAAAATACTAAATATATATTTATATAATAATTATTATATACAAAATTATGATAAAAATAACCAAAGAGTAAATGTTAAATTCTATATAAAAACTATAATTATATATATAAAGATATACAATAAATAACTGAATGATTAATAAACAAAAAAAAAGCCGAGCTCAAGCTTGAAAAAGACTCACAAGCCTTAAAAATAAAACTCTAAACGAGTGGAACCCGAGCTTTTTGAAAGTTAAATGTGCCGAGCTCCAGCCTCTGCGTGCTCGCCTCAAGTGATTTGCACCCGTACAATATCTCGGACATGAGACACCAACTTAATATTTCAATTTTTCTTGCAATTAAATAAAGGTTAGATTCATGAACAGAAACTTAAGAATGATAAAGCAATCATAAACATCGATAGTAGCATAATTTTTTTTCAATTCAACGAACATCATTCTAACTACTTTATATCACTTATTCACTATTTCTTCTATGAATTTTATCATCACACATAAGTGTAGAACAATAATAATGAACCCGTTTTCATCATGAACAAAGATCTCCGCTTAGACATTTTAACAAACAAGTGATGTGCATTATCAAATCAAGCAAATAAATGAACTAGTTCCTGTCAATCCAGCCCCAAAATCTCAATTTATAAACAAGATTCAAACTATAATTCATCACCTAGATTTAGAAAAGTTGCAATACCTGGATGGTGATAGAAGAAGAAGCCAACCAAATAAGTTTCTCTAAAGGATTGCAATCCCTACTATCAAAAGTAACTACAACTTTATAATAACATATGAGTCTTTGATTTCCCGATCCACAAAAAAACGAAATGAGTGAACAGAAAAATAATAAATTTCCTTATAAAAAGAATTAAAGCAAGAAAATATAATCGATTTCAAAGAGGGGGAAATGATTAGGGTTAAAAGCCATGAATGAAGAAAAACGATAAATAAAGATTGTAAACGTGACCCATCAAAAACAGATCAAAAATATACATCAAATTGAAGACACAACTTGTACAAATGAAATTAGAATTTACCACCAGAATTCTTCGCCGGTGTCAAAGGTGTAAACATCACGAAGTTTATTCCCCAAGTGGCGCCTGGTTTAGGTTTGGATTGATGAGGCTGCTCGGCTAACATCCACCGTCGTGCCGTCACTTGCCATATTTCTCGGCTTTCTCTCTATTCTCTCCTCATGATAAACTAATTGATTGTAAAAGTGATCCTTCAATTTTGGGAGAGGGAAATCAATTTGGGGGAAACAACTAGGAGGGAAAACAATTTGGAAAAAATAAGCGGGAAAATAAAAATATTAAAATAAAAGCAAAGGAGTATTAAATTTTAGATAATAACAAGAATAAATTATTTTATAAATTATTGTATAAATAAATATATATTCTAACTGAAAATGGAGAATGTATATTTGAAAAGGTATAAATTAACTTAAAATCATGAAACGTAAATTTATAAATGATTTATATATATGTTAACTATAAAATTGGTAAATAAACTAACATTGTGATATAACTTTTTTTTGATATAAAATTAATTGATAAGAATGTTTTCGAAGGGTTGCTAAAATTCTTAGTTGATAATGATGATTTAAGTATGTCAGATAATGGCATGAAGCATCAAATTGGACTGTAATGAGCCATTTAATCGTAGTTGGCAAATATCCATCATATAATCATATGGTGTTTTAATGCGTATATTACGCCTTAATAGTAATTTTTGGCTCTAACGGACTTTGATGGGTTTATTGGGTCTCAATAATATCTTAAAAGAGGTAAATTGGGTTTAGTGAGTCATTCTATTCCATGATGTGCAATAATACATCATACTTATTTTAATAGACCATATTGACTCTTAATAGTCATTATAGTTTCTAATAGACCATTATGAGCTTTTTGCAACATTTATAACAAAAGTTGCCAAATTCAATAAAATTTGCAACCTTTCAAGAACAAAGTTGCAATTTTGAGTAAAATTCGTAACTTTTTAATAAAAAGGTTGCAAATTCAATATAATTTTGCAACTTTTTAGGAATAAGGTTGCATTTGATCTTCTAATGCAACATTTATGTTCAACGAATTTGCATTAGAGTCTAATGCAACTCATATGAAAAAGGTTGCCTTTAAAAAGTTGCATTAGGTCTATTTTCTAGTAGTGCGTGTTCGAGACGCCTAACTAGTCCTATGACAAGTATTATATGCCCTAACATGTTTAAATATGTTGCATAATCAGCTTAAGTGACAAAAGTTAGGTTTCATATGCTTAAATTCAAATTATGCATGAAAATGGCATTTTGGTCATTTTCTAAGGCATATAAACTACCTATCATACAACTAATTAAACTAAGTGACCATAAGGTATAACCTCGGAAGGTTATTCCCTATACGACTATGGTCACAAAATATGTTTGGTCGGATCCTACCGATCGAGCAAACGGGTCGAGTTCGAAAGTCTAAGCGGTGGTTTAGACCGCTTGACTTACGACCCTAAACAAGCATTAGACTAAAAGTGACGAGTTAAACATGTTAAAACATGTTTAACTAAGTTAGAAAACAAGTTTGATATCCTAACAAAGTGTTTTGATACCCGAAAATAGTTTCGTTGCAAAATGCGCATAATCAGCATTTTGACCGAAACTTTGACTCGTCACTTCGACTAATCGACGTGGTAATCAGTAGGTATAGTCACAAGGGACTATAACCATCGTGATTACGCTCACGTTGCAAAGTTTGATTGAACTTTGACTTGACCAATTCATGGACAAAGCAGAAAGTCAAACACTGTTTGACTTTCATGCTTGAAAAGCATAAACAAGCATGAAAGAAGCTTACAAAAGGTCCAAGCTAGGAAGAATTGATCTAAAAATACTCAGGTATGAAGCCTTCAACAATGTGAGAGCTTCAACTTAGAGTAAATCAGATTAAGGTGCAAGGAACAATGGCATAAACCCAAGCTATTTATAGGAAGTCTTGAGTTTCTAGGATGATTACATGTGTTTTTGCAAGAATCAAAGCATGATCTTGGCCATACACATGTTGCCCATAGATTAGAATTCAAGGGGAGCTCACAAAAAAGTCCATTGTATGCAAAAACCATGGTAAAATCACTGAAATCAGCTGCTGATACCAGATTCAATGTTTCTGATCTGCAGGTCAGTCGCGCCCCGCGTAGACCCACACATGATCTTTCGCGGCCCGCCTAAGAACTTTCAGAAATTGTCCATTTTAGTCCATGCAAGCCATAAACTTTGATTTTGATGCATTTAAGCCCCGTTAACCCCATTTCAAGGCTCTACAATGAAGTTAAAGCATAGGGAACATGAAATATTGTCACACCCCGATATTTCCACGTTTTACCGGTGGGCCCGGTGGGGGAGTATCGTGACGTAGTTAATATCATTATAGTCAAACAACACAATATTTAAATGCACAGCGGAAGCAAAAGGTAGATTCATTTCAACCGAATAAAATTGTAATATTAAGTATCACAAAATAGTTGAAAATAATCCACAGGTGGATCAAATAAAAGAAACATTGTTCAACAGACTGAAATGCATCCAAGCTTGCGAGACTCATATTGATGCTAAGGAGAAAGCCAACCTATTTCGAGTAGTACCTGCACTTAATCTTTTTGGGAAAATACGTCAGTTTACACTGGTAAATACAATCAACTGACTCATTTCGAAAAGGTTTAGAAAATTGATTTAAATGCACGAGGCACAAACATTTTATAACTTGGGATAATTATTTGAATATAATCTTGTAAAAGAATTACATGTTTCTTATGCGTTCAGTAGCCCGGTTCATGCCGGGTTAAAAATCAATAGACACACCACTTTATTTATTTAGGCACTGAGAGGTGTACGCCTACACCTCGTGCTTAGGTCGTGGCCATTTCGTAAAATGATGCCAAGGATATCCGGGACATGGTCATTAACCCCCCAAAGGATTTAAGTAACAAAACAATTTAAACGGGTCATTTCAATGAATTAACCTTCATTCGATTAAAGATTCAATGCCCGACCAAGCGGTATTTTATATACCATACCCCAAGCCCGTATAGGGAAAATAAGTTAAAAGTATTTACCTTTGCAAGTAATAATCACAACAAGAGAGTGCATGTAGCTTTTACCGGGTCTCCTATTCTGGAACGAAGGTTTATAATAACCTATTAGAATCCTAACGGGTCTTTAATTAAGCCTAAACTTAGACCGGTTAGTTTTAAAGGAAGATACGGTTCGAACGCATGATTAAGCGAAGACCGGAATAGAATGTGATTTAGACCCGACAATTTTGAAGACTTGTATAATATGGGTAAACTAAACGCATTCTGGATTTTGAGATAAAAATGATAAGGTTTGGCCCGTTTCGGCTAGTTTATGCAAACTAGTTACATAAGTTGCGCTGATCGCGAATAATGCGTAACGGGTAACCGAATGATTCATGAACAGGTTTCCTAAGTCAATATGCTTTAAATATGTTGTGATATCAGTAGGATACCTTCCATTATGCCCAAAACGAGTTTACTCTCTAATTAAGCCCCGTAGGGGTATTTTAGTCATTTTAAAGATTATAAAAAAGATTAATTATAATTCTGAGTTTCAGTTCTGAAATAAACAGTAAAACAACTTAATTTAATAGGTTATATCAGTTGGTGATAAGTCTTATATGATAAAATGGTTTTAAACCCATACTAGGTGTTTAATACGCGTAAAACGTCGTTTAAAGCGATTTCCGGGTTATAACGGAAATCTGACTTTTCTAATCAGTTTATAAAGTTCAAAATACTTCATTTATCATATAAAATCAGCGGCCAAAGGTCTGGTATCAACTTGTTATGAAAAACTCATTTTATAAGCGAAACGGGTATAATCGGTAATAACCGAATTAAGGCGATAACCTTATGTTACGATCAGTTTAAAAATAATTAAAAATCTTCAAAAATCCCAAAATATTATATTACATCAGTGGGTAAAAGGTTTGGTGTCAAAAATTGGGTTTAGATAGGCTTTATGCTAATTGCGCCGTTTTATTAATAAAAACGTTCTAATTACGCTATTGAGCATAACTCCTAATCTAGACCTCCAACTGATGTGAAAATTTAGGGACATGTGTATAAATCAGTAACGAAGATTATTGTCCTCTCACATTTCCAAAATTCTCGTTTTAAGGTCAAAAGGGCATTATGGTCAACATTAAGCAATTAACGGAAACGCGTAAACGAATCGGACCATCAACGAACCAATCACAGAGGGTTATTCTATCATATAACCCGGTCCTAATGAAGCTCTAAGGCATTTCTAAATCATGCTAATAAGGGTCAGAACTGAAAGTCAAAGCAATGGTCAAGTTATGCGACTTTCGGTTCCGAACCGGTCCTAAACTGAAAATTGTCGGGTCGGACATGCCTAGACATGTTCTTGCATTGATTACCAAGTTATATGAGTGGCAAAATAGGTTACACGTCTCCTACATTGCTAATTATGCGTTAAATTGAAAATTAAGTTTCTGTTGACTTTTTTGGATTAAGTTTGACCCGACATTTGACCTAGTTAGAGTGGGAATCAGAGGGTGCCCTTTTAAGGGTTTAATACCCACATAATTAGCAACTTATAACTACTTTTAATTTGGCTAAACATCAGACCATTTGTGATTAATCGATAAGTCAAACCTTAATTACGACGGTTTGACTTTAAGCTAATTAACTAGGTAAAACACGATTAAGGAAGGTTAAGGAAGCTTACCAAGGTCCTATGCACGACTAGTGATGCTTAGAGAGTGGCCTTGAGCTCCAGAAATCTTCAGGAGTGATGTTTGGAATGAATGATCAAAGTTGCAACAATGTGGGTCTTTATATAGTGATCTTGATTGATCAAGATCATGCCAAACAACTCTAGGATTGATCCCTGATCAATTACAAGTGTCCCTAGTGCCTAATAACTAGTTTGTGTTGCACGTGGGAGTGAAAAATGGCAATTTAAGTCGGTTAAACTTGTTATACAGGCACCTGTCATGTTTTCTGTTGTTGGGACTATCTTACGGACCGTAAGGCTAAGGCCTTGCGGTCCGTATCCGCTTTTCCAAAAACATCACCCGGGTCAGCTTCCTTACGGACCGTAAGGGGTATCCTTTGCGGTCCGTAAGCCTTCACCAGAAAACAAAAATTTGAACCCTTTCAAGCTTTGATCATGCTACTTTACAACTTCGAATCTTTACCTTTATTATCAGTATGGGACCTCTTGAACATGCTTGAACAGTTAAGATCACCTTGCCATGTTTTAAAGTTGCCTTGGATTCTTTTGAAAAGGCCATAAACGAAGGTTGGTCAAACACATCCTCATAGGATCCCATCTTTACAATTTGAATCAATTATTACTAGTATTAACCGGATTTGAATGTATATCAGATGTTTATAATATAGATTTGGGTCTTGGGATTTATAACGAGGTCGTTCAGAGGTATAAATTAACATGTCGACACTTTTAAATCCTGCCATACATCTTTTAATTCGATCCGGGTTCCTGACACGTTTATCTACCATGACACGTGTCTGTATTTTATTGGACGTGAATTTTCGAGGTGTTACAAATATGCTTGAAAACATCTCGGATGTCGGTTCGTTTGGTCGTACGGTTGCGTTATTCGGTTAATTGCGACGAAAACTCGAACGGACGCGAAAACGATCTAAATTGCGCGACGAATGGTATTTTTGCATTTCAATCACTAAAATAAAATATTTTAATGATTACAAAAATTTTTGGATGTCCGGATATATTCAGAACGCAAGATATGCGCGTAAATGCAAACTTATGCACTTTTTGACGCTTTTAGTCCCTATTGATCAAATAAGCACTTTTTTGCATACCGAACCCCTCAAAGCCTATTTCTAAGCTGTGTAAAGGATATTTATGGTATGTTTAGCTTATGATCATGTTCCAGAATATCCGTTATTGTACAAATCGGCATACTTTCGCAGTTTGTCACAAATAGTTCCTGCAATCGAATAAACTTGTTTTCGACACACCAAACCCTCCAAAACTTATTTCTAAGTTATGTAAAGATTATTTAAGGTATGTTAAGCCTATATCACTGTTCCGGAGTGTTTTTCGCGTTAAACTGATTACGTTTACGCATCAGTTTGCGTATAACTTTCTAGAAAGCAATTTAAAGCTTGGAATCGAACTAGAATCAAAATGTAAAATCGTCAAACACAAATACACAAATATTGACACCAAAATACATCGTTTCATTGATAATTGATATTGTTTTACATCGTACATCATTTACAGATCACAAATGTTACAGTCTCATGCTCTGTTTTACAGAAAATATAACATGTGAACCAATAAGTACCCCCATGATTTACAACACATTGATATTTGACAGTTTGAAAACCTTTTTTCAATCTTGTGAAATTAATCTTGTTTGTTCAGCCGTGAGGGTTTCGGCATATTCAATTAAAACATCTTTTTGTAATTTTTTTTATTTTTGACAAAATTTAAAACAAACATATATTTTTTTATTTTTCAATTTTTGACAGAATATGAAACATATTTTTGGTTTTTAAATTTCTAGGATTTTTGAAATATAGTTTATTTATGTACAGAAAGAACCAAACTCCCTAATTCTAAACGCAAGAATTAGCAGCCTCCAATTGTGCCAGGTTGCTCTCATATTCATCTTGACAATCATCTGTTTTCTTGAGCACCTGCACATTCACACTACTCAATTACTTAAACAATTCGGCCCAGGTCTGTTTGAATTTAGGCATTTCAACACAATATGCTTCATTTAATTTCGAAAATTTTTTATCGTTTGGTACAAACAACTTTTCATCTTTAATTTCAACTGTTTTGGTTGAGTCAGTTTTCTGTTCAGAAATAGATTGTTTCTTAACCACCCAGGTTTGTCGTGTTGAAACCGTTCTTTTGTAAAAATGTGAATCATTTTGAACATTTTTTTTGGCAAATTAGCTTTGGTTTTCCAAAACTGATGTGGTTTGGTCGTATCAACCGATGTTCGCCAACTTTGTGTTGTTCCGAATCTGGGTGTGTGAGAAATCTAGGTTTGTCTTGAATCAAACCTAATTGAGTTTGATTTCCATGTTTGATTTGAAACAAACTTGTTTGTGTTGTACCTCCAAGTTTGTTTTGAATCAAATCTGGTTGACCTTTGTTTCACATCCTCAGATCTCTGTTTCCCAACATCAACAGGCTTTGGGTTTGGACACTTATGACCAGCATGTCCAATTTTATTACATTTAAAGCATGTTTTCTTTGAAACATCTTTATCATGTTGTTGCTGTTTCTTTTGAGCATAGAACTCTTCATTAGACTGTCGTCTAAATTGGAGTTCTTTCTCTTCTTCTGAACTTTTCCCATTAACAAAATTCATTTCTTTTGATAATTTTGTTTTTCAAACTTTTTATTTTGATTTTGTTTCTTCTTATAACCCAACCCAGCCTTCATGTTTTTCTTTTTGTAACTAGGTTTGTTACAAAAAGTTTTCTTGCCCGTTCTAGCAAATTTTGAAATTTCAGATTTTCCAATTTCTACCAATTTGAAAACTTTATCAATCTTTTTTGAAATCACACTTTGAATCGGGAATTCAATATCTGAGAACAATTTGTCCGATCCAATCATGGTATAAGTCAATCCTTTTGAATCATCATTCGTATTTTTCTTAGATTTGAATTTTTCAGATAACCTTCATGAAAACTTTCCTCATTTTCATCTTGTGACTCAGACTTATCTGTTTTGGTAGAATCATCATGTAAAACACTTCCAAGGAACCTTACCTACCACCTCTGAATCACTAGAATCATCAGATTTGGAATAGGTTACGTCAATATTATCTGGAAATTGATCAACCATGTTGAAAGCATTTTCCACCTTCTCGTCATCATTGAATGTGAATTTTTCCTCAAACGGCGGTGGAACCTGATGATACTCTGAGCCAATTCCTTTCTTGTTTTGTTCAGAATCTATATCATGCGGTTTTAAATTGAAAATACGTTCAAGAACATATGATGAAGTGTGATTGTCACACCCTGACTTTTGCGGAAGCGTATGATGTGTGACTTGTTCAATATCATTGCATTCAATCATAATAAACAACTATATGATCAAAACGATGTTCATCCATTCATTAAGTTTAAAATATTACAAACACCAGTCATTTAAGTTTCAAACAACACAACATTTGACTAAGTTACAAACCAACAAAAGTGGATGACATCTAACTTGGAATTTACTTCTAGAAACAACACCCGCGCCCAAGATCCAACTTGTTACCTGAAATACATGTAATTTTGAAAAAAAAAACATCAACAAAAGTTGAGCGAGTTCATGCGTTTTGTATGAGTACTGATAAGCTTGTAAACATTTGAGAGACTCCTTTGAAAACAGGTATGAAAAGCGTTTATGAGCAGATCAAATTAATGTTTTGCAAGGACATTAATGTATGTGAAGACATTGGGAGCACTCAATATGAGTAGGCTTATACCCTCGTCGAATCCCCTCAACTGCGTCGAATTCCCCTCGACTGTGTCAAATTCACCTTGACTGTGTCAAATTCCCTTGACCGTATCAAATCACCTTGACTGTGTCAAATCACCCTTGACCGTTTTCGAATCACCTCGACTGGGACACCAAAGCACTCAAAGTGGTCACATAAGGACCATGAGTGGGGCTCGGCCGTACCCATTAGATCTAAGCTTTGTCCATATTTCTTATGAGAGTTATCGGCATTTCAATTTCAATCTATGCTCACATGATCTAATAGTTCATTTCATAGCCAAATCATACCATTTAAACATTCGTAACATGTATTCCACCCCCGAGAGTTATAAAACCAAAAACAGTTTAGAGAAAAGGGGGACATGAACTCACAAGTTTGCGTCCTGCTATCTCGTATGCTCAAGGTCCTTCTATGAGTCGTACAACTACCTACACATGTGCCATGTTTTATTAGACGCTTAGGTCGTGTAATGACTCTTTGTCTTAGTTGTTTATTAAGATTTGTTTTGGAAATCTTGGTGTATTCTGAGTTACATCATTGATGTATATTATAATATTCCAAAGTATATAATTATTTGTTAAAATAATAAATATTTTAACTTAAATTATATTTATTAAATTTTCGAATATTAGCTAAAATAATATATTTTAACTTGCCACATATTGTATTTGTACATGTATAACTTTCCCCAAGGATGGGTGTATTCATACTCATATTCTTAAACTTGTGTATTTTGCCAAGTATTGGTGGCGTATTCTGGTGTGTATTTGTACGTACAAGAATACGTATTTTATTGTGTTTATTAAGTATTCTTATACTTACTTTTTTAATTAAGTTTTTCGGAATAATACTTCTAATAAAATTCACCAATATATATTCTCAAAATATATATTTTAGGAAATCTTACATAGAGAAATTATTTATAATTTTTCCGTTGGCCAAAATAATTGTATTTTCATTTAAACCATGAAAATAATACATTTTCAAGTTTAACTTAGAAAATATATATAAATCTATTTTTCACCCAAAAATAAGGTATTCTATGTTTATTTAAGAAAATATATATTTTCTCCCAAAAATAATATATCTTCTAATAATTTCAAGAAAACATATATATATATATTGTTCTTACCCAAAAATAATATATTTTCTTCTTGTCAAAAATATGATTTATTTTATAATACATATGAAAATCATATTTTTGTTCTCTTGGTTTCCAAAATACCGTTTACCAAAATATACTTACGAATCTAATTCCAGAATATTTATTGTAAGTTATATTCCTTGTTCAGTTTCTCCAATATTTTGGGTATAATTTGTATATTTATTTCTTGGAATTTTTGGTAATATTTGGTATTTTATTTCTTGGTATTTTGGTGAGTTATATTATTTCAAGCCCTAAAATAATATAATTAATACACATAATATACAAATAATCACACACATGGTGACGTCTAAATATATATTCTCCTAGATACATATTTAGTCACTTTAATTATCAAAAACGAACCTCCAATATTTTGTAATTTTTGTAACAAAAATTATGGCAAACTTTATATGAAAATTCATGGTTTAAAATATACTTGTAAATATTTGTTTAAAAATATTTTTCCAAGTGTTTAATTTTTAGAAAAATTTTGCCATAGTTTCCCCTTAAAAATGGAGGTTTCCATGCTTTCAAAGCATATCATTTTCTTTTATAGATCATCACAATCAACGACAATTCAACCAATACTTAACTATTTGCCAAAATCAAGCATTAATCACTACTTCATGAACTTGAATATTTATAAAAATTTGTAGTAACTTACTAGTGTGTTTAGTAGGCTTAGTCACCCTTTAAAGTGTGGTTATTTATTTAAAAACATCATTATTGAAGAAGTTGGATGTTTACAACTTGTGAATAAATTTTCTAAAAATATTTCTTCTTGAGTTTTTTCTTGTTAAATATATATTACTACACTTGATTAACCACTAATAATGTGGTTAATCTCTTTAAGAATCAAGTTTATGTAAATCTTGTACTTTTAACTTGGTTTCTTGAAAAATCATTCTTGAAATCATATGTTTACAAGTCTCCTTTCACACTTTGATCATCATACTTCAAGAAAACATTAAATCTTTCAAGTTCATGTTGTAACATAAGGATGATCTCTTGATCTTTAACATAATTATCCTCTTATCTTGCTAGATTATGTCTTTAATCACTATCTAGCAAGATCATATGATGTTTAACATCATTAACATAAACAATCGACAATCAACAAGCATAATAACACTTAACAACATGATTTCTTATGATTTTTAAGCTTATGTTCAAGTTTCATGTTCTTGATTCATAGTGTTCTTCATGATTGCCAACTTGTATCATCTTTTAACCAACTTAATAAGATGTAAAATAGAGTGTAGATGATCTTACTACTAGCTCAAGTCTAGGGATGATCACAAGATGAAGATGAGGTGGTTAAAGCACTTGCAAGAGGTCCTTCCAATTCCAATGCTTGCAACCTTCTTAGATAGGCCCGAGACACCTTAGAATCACCTTGGAATGCATTGAATGGGTTGAAAATGGAGAGGTGTGTGTGGGTTGTGTGAGCCGTGAGCAAGGGAAGGAGATAGTGAAAGTTGGATGATGGTGAATGAAGATGTGATAATATTCTATAGTTTTATAAAATTCTCATAATCTTCCATGGTATATTTGTTGGTATATTCTCCAACATATCTAATAAACTATAACAAAGAAATCTTGTGTGGGACCCATGTCCCTTAACCGTCCAACATGGAGGGGGGGGGGGGGGTAAAGTGTAACATTTTAATGGTAAGTTACATGATTTAGTTAGGATTCAATGGTGCTAGTTAGGTATTTTATGTATTTAATGTTTATGAGATGTAATATGATGTTCGGTGACCATAACTAGCTTCGTAACACTAAAACAATGCTTCTAGTGAAAATTTGGTATTTCGGGTAGTGTCCGGTTGTTCGTTTCGTTACTGTTTGTTAAAGTGCTAAATTGCACATTTTAGTGTGCTTTATGTTGTGTTTTGTGACAGTTTTGATTCCCGACACTTAGGAAAGTATTCTGGACCATTAAATCACATTTTTGCATTATATTTAGATGTTAAAAGCTGAATTTTTGCTGAATTTATTTATTTTCTGCAGAATTCTGCAGTTTTAGTGTGTTTCTGGCACTTTCCGGTACCTATGTCATCACTAGGAAGGCATTTTGTAATCCCTACTTTCCTACACACTATCCGAGTGTAACACTTGGTTATGGGGCTCATTCTGTGTCTTAATATCACGTTTGTCTAAGTACTGAACTCCCGTCAGTACTTCTAGTTTGTCTGATAACTGTGCTAACTTTGTTATGTGCATTAATAGAACTATATTGTGTTGCATGTAGTAATGATAAAAGTCTTGCAACATGAAATGCCATTGTATGTATATAACACTAATCTGAAATTCATTTGTCTTGTAAACTAAATCATGCATAGACATTAAAGCACAAATTACTGTTTAATTATTGTACGGAATGCATGGAAAAGTGCCAGTTGTCACAGTAATAACTATGCAACTTGTTATTATCTTGTTCTGAATCAGCTATTTTACGTTTCAGCGTAGCAACATCTTCAATATAAGAAGTTACAACTTATTGTTTTATTTCATACTGTCGCTTAAGCGTATCAGATGTTTTAGAACAATGTTTCAATCTCGATTGAACAAGTTTCATTTGACTCTTCACGTCTTCATATGATTCTTTTGTAATATGATATGCAAGTTTTATTGAATCATATTCTTTTTTTCATTTCTTGAAAAATATTTTCTTTTTGTAAACACTCTTCTGTCACTGCTGAACACTTTTCTTCAAACTTTCATTTTCTTTTTCTAAAATCTTGCATTTTTGTGTCTGCTTTTCATCATCATCTTTCAAAACCTTTTCGTTTTCTAACATCTCTTTACATTTATCTTTGAAAGCTTTTTCAATTTTAGTAAATTCAATGTCTCTTGTTCTGAACTTTTCATCTTTTTCAGTACAAGCACTGCACGTTTCCATGCATTTCTTGCACTGTTCAACATTTTTATTTAAAACTTCAGAAGATTCAGTTGAAGTTTTTAACTCAGTGGTTGGCACCTCGGCTTTTTCTGTCGTCTGATTCTGGTCAACCTCTTTCTCCTGTTGTTCCTCTGCAATAGCTTCACCAGCATCACTTTCTGTCACACCCCGACCACGTGTAACATACAAAGCGTGGCGGAAACGTCGGGGAGTGTTGTAACAGAATTAATTGTCTCATAACCATGGCATACAAAGTTTTATTTATTTATTAAACAAGAGTGTTACATTGTCTTAAACAGGAATTAAGGAGTTCAGAACATAATTAAACATAGTCTATCTTCTTTTAAAGTCTCTAAGGCACAGGTCCGCCCTAGTATCATGATCAACATCCTACGGAAAAGCTCCTGAAAACACATGTGAAAATAGGTACGTCAGCATAAAAATGCCTGTGAGATACATAGGTTTGTAAAAATAGGATTCATGACTTATGTTTAAGAAAATGTTTAGTCATGAACCTTGTAATTTGCTTTGTCTTGTAAATCATTTGAAAACAATAAGATCAGATGATATGTATAAGTAATTGTCCGGTTAAATAAATGACCATGTAAAAATGTGTTTGTATAAGATAAGTTGTTTGTAAATCAATGTCTTGTGAAAAATATGTTATTTATATAAAATGTTCTATGTCTCAATATTGAAATGATTTAAATAACGTTACGACATGTAATACCACACAAACACTTATATATAGGAAGTGCCATCGGCGTATCCACCATGCTTGTATCATATTACACATGCATCGTTACTTAATCACTTAATCAAACCAAACCAACCAATGTAAAAAGTCTATGTTTAAACCAATTGTCAAATGTATTGAATAATATGTCAAAGTGTTTATGTCAAGATGTAAATCATGTCAAAATGTCTATGTCAAATGTCCATGTCAAATGTCTATGTCAAATATCCATGTCAAATGTCTATGTCAAATATCCATGTCAAATGTCTATGTCAAATATCCATGTCAAATGTCTATGTCAAAATGTCATGTATGGCAAGTGAAATGTCTCAACTAAACCATATGCACAAAAACAAAGTATTGAAGCAAAACTTGGTTCAAATCAAAGCTATGTTTTGTGTAAGTGCATGCAACTATTTAATATGAACATCTATGCGGTATTGTAAGAATGCATACATCCAAGCCTTGTGACTGTGGTGATAAACCCTTTAAACAAATTAAAGGTCTATCTGTCTTATATCATCGAATTCGGTCATTCCTTTCTGTCCCCTTTCCCTGGGATGTCCGGAACGGGAGTTGTCAATTCCTATGGTACCACTACCTACTAACGAACGGCGTAGCTAATGTTAATGAATGTATTGTCCCATGTAAACAAACCAAATGTCATACCAGAATTGTAAGCATGTGAAAACAATGCACTAAGTATGTAATCAAATGAACATACATAGCGTGAAATGTCATGTAAAACGATGTACTAAGTAATGCACAAAATGGGCACACTTAGCATGAAATGTCATGTAAAAACAATGTACTAAGTAATGCACAAAATGGGCACACCTAGCATGAAATGTCATGTAAAACAATGTACTAAGTAATGCACAAAATTGGGCACACCTAGCATGAAATGTCATAAAATCATGTACTATAATGTACTAACGAACATAGCATGTATATGATGTGAAAACAGGAAAGCATGAAAGTAACAAGTAGGCACATGTGTTTCACCCCAAAACGTTTGGAAAACAGTAGAAGAGGGGTCTATGTACTCACTTGAGATTGCTCAGATGTCTAAAGATAATCACCAAGTAATGCTAGAGATCTCAGAATCAAACAGCACCTAATATAGGTAACTATGTTAATAACCGGACCTAAATCGGAAGATTGGATAGAATGAGGTTTCGTAAACCAAACGAGTGTAGAGACTCGTGTCATTTGGTTTAACAAAGCCTACATACTAAATGAAACCTATCCTAAGTGCTTGTGACCCATTACGACCCGTTTAGGTAGCTTATGCTACTTTAACGCGTCGTTCGCGTGAAACGCGTTCGGACCGCCTAACTAGTCCTATGACAAGTAATATATGCCTTAACATGTCTAATATGGTTGTCAAATCAGTTTAGATGTCAAAAGTTATGTTACATATGTTTAAAATGAATTTTGGCATCAAAGGGGTATTTTGGAAATTTACCTAAGGCATATAAACTACCTATCATACAACTATTTAAATGAAGCAACCATAAGGTATAACCTCGTAAGGTTATTCCCTATATACTATGGTCACCTAATGTGCTTGGTCGGATCCTAATGATCGACCAAACGGGTCGGGTTCGAAAGTATAAGCGATTGTTTAGATCGCTTACCTTACGACCCTATCTAAGCACTAAACTAAAAGTGACGAGCTAAGCATGTTAAAACATGCTTAACTAAGTTTAGAAAACAGGTTTGGTATCAAAACAAACGGTTTTGATACCCATAAGTAGTTTGGTTACAAAATACGCAAGAATACGTATTCTGACCGAAACTACGGCTCGTCACTGAGCCTAGATAACGTGGTAATCAGTAGGTATAGTCACTAGGGACTATAATCATCGTGATCACGCTCACGTTATGAAGTTCAAACGAACTTCGCATCGACCATAAACTGGTCAATGCAGAAAGTCAAACAAAGTTTGACTTTCGGACTCGAAAGCGATTAAAAGAACGAAAGAATACTTACTCGGGGTCCCCGAATGCTAATCCCGATCCAAGTAACTCAGGTATGAAACGAAGGTTCCAACTTAGAGCCCAAATGATCAGATTTGTGGGTTTTGAAGCAATGGGGGATGGGTATTTATAGGAAAAGTAGAGCCGTTAGGATCGTTTCTTGAATATCGTGCCACGATCCGAGCCGTACACTTGTCACAAAGTTGTGGTGGCTAAAAATGGACACCATAGGAGTTTGACAAGTGTCATTTGGCCTTTGGAAGGGGTTAAAACGCATTAAACAGCTGAAACTTGACCTTTGGGCGTTCTGAAGGGCTAAAGCGGCCCGCTTCAGGATCAGCCAAACACAATGCGGGCCGCCTGAAGCTTCTGATCTGCATATATGTTTCAGAAATGACAGTTTCAGCCCCTGCACGTGTTTAAGGCCATTCCCGACACTTCTAAGGCCCGTAAAGCCAACTTTAAGGCCCTAAAATGTTGCCTAAACATTGTGGACATGAAACATGTTCAAAAATATGTTGGATGATGGTTCGTTTGGTCGTACGAACGCGATGTTCGCTTAATTACGACGGAATGCGCACAAGCACGAAAAATGATCCAAATGACGCGACGAATGGATTTTTCTTATGGCGAACACTAAAATATAATGTAGTCATGCTTTCATAAATTTTTGGATGTCCGGATGTATTCAGAACGTAAGTTATGCGTGCAAATGCAAACTTGTGCACTTTTTGACACTTTTAGTCCCTGAATGACCCAAAAGTTTATTTTAGCACACCAAACCCCTCAAAGCCTATTTCTAAGCTATGTAAAGGATATTTAAGGTGTGTTTAACTTATGGTTATGTTCCGGAATGTTCGTTACAGTTCAGATTGGCATACTTTCGTAGTTTGTCAATTTTAGACCCTGTAAGCGAATTTACTTGTTTTTGCCATACCAAAGCCTTCAAAAACTTATTTCTAAGTTATGTAAGGGTTATTTAAGGTATGTTAAGTATATGTTGATGTTCCGGAGTATTTGTCGCGTTAAACTGAGTACGTTTTCGCACCAGTTTGCGTATAACTCTCCAGAAATTGATATAGAGTTTGGAATTGGATAATAGTCAAAACATGAAAAATGTAAAACATAACAAAACAAACATTGTGATCAAATAAAATTGTTTTATTGATAACAGAACTGTTCATAGTGCTTACAAGCACAGTTGTTACAGTGTTGTAGGAGAATTCAATCAATTTAAGATGTGAATCCCAGCTACCACCAAAATCGATCACACAAGCTCTTAGCATATCCTCCAGAGTCTGGATTGTTCTCTCAGATTGACCATCCGTTTGCGGATGATAAGCTGTGCTCAGATTAAGTTGGGTCCCCATAGCAGATTGCATGGTTCTCCAAAAGTGAGAAGTGAAACGAGCATCTCTGTCAGAAATGATGTTCAACGGAACACCATGTCGAGCTACAATTTCATCCACATAGATTTGTGCAAGTCTGTCAGCAGGAAAATCCTCACGGATTGGCAAGAAATGTGCTGACTTTGTAAGACGATCAACGACTACCCAGATGGCATCATGACCTTTCTTTGTGCGCGGGAGTTTAGTAATGAGATCCATAGTAATGTTTTCCCATTTCCAAACTGGGATCTCTGGTTGCACCAATAAACCAGAAGGACGTTGATGTTCAGCCTTAACCTTAAGACAAGTAAGGCATTTTGACACGTATAAGGCAATGTCTTTCTTCATACCAGGCCACCAATAGTGAATACGAAGATCCTTATACATTTTATCTGAGCCCGGATGAATAGAATAACGAGACTTATGGGCTTCATCCATAAGCAAGGCACGAAGATCATCTAGGCTTGGGACCCACAAACGGTCCATGAAGTAATACGATCCATTGTCCTTCAGTTCCAGAGCAGGTGTTATGTGGTAAGGAAATTCCTTATCCATCAATCCTTGTGAAACACAAGATTGTTGAGACTGAGAAATGCGTGCTTGAATATCGGATCGAGCTTGAATAACAGATTGAACACGTACACAATGAAGCTTAGTACGTTCCTTACGACTCAATGCATCAGCTACGACATTCGCCTTACCAGGATGGTAGCGAATTTCGCAGTCATAGTCGTTTAAAAGCTCAACCCAACGTCGCTGTCTCATGTTGAGTTCTTTCTGGTTGAAGATATGCTGAAGACTTTTGTGGTCAGTGAAAACCACACATTTTGTACCGTACAAATAATGTCTCCAGATCTTGAGAGCAAAGACAACTGCACCCAACTCAAGATCATGAGTGGTGTAGTTCTTCTCATGAATCTTCAACTGCCTCGATGCATAAGCTATGACTTTGTTCCTTTGCATAAGAACACAGCCAAGACCCAATTTCGATGCATCACAATACACAACAAAATCATCATCACCCTCAGGCAATGATAAAACAGGCGCATCGCAAAGCTTCTGCTTCAGGTGTTGAAAAGCTTCCTCTTGTTTGTACCCCCAATAAAAGGGCATTTTCTTCTGAGTTAGAGCAGTTAGAGGAACTGCAATCTTCGAGAAGTTTTCTATGAAGCGGCGATAATAACCCGCTAGACCAAGAAAAGAACGAACTTCAGTAGGAGTAGTAGGCGCATCCCAATCCTTAATCGCACTGATCTTGGAGGGATCTACATGAATACCTTGTTCGTTGATGATGTGTCCTAAAAATTGAACTTCTTTAAGCCAAAATTCGCACTTAGAGAATTTGGCGAAAAGTTGCTCTTTCTTTAGGAGTTCCAGAGTAAGACGAAGGTGCTGCTCGTGATCAGCTCGCGTCTTAGAATAAATCAAGATGTCGTCAATAAAAACAATGACGAACTGATCCAAATAAGGTTTGCAGACCCTATTCATTAAGTCCATGAAAACAGCAGGAGCATTAGTCAAACCGAATGGCATGACTGTGAATTCATAATGCCCATAACGAGTGCGGAATGCTGTCTTCGGAATGTCTTCTTCTTGCACCCGAAGTTGATGATATCCAGATCGCAGATCAATCTTCGAGAAATAAGAAGCGCCTTGTAACTGATCAAAGAGATCATCGATGCGAGGTAGGGGATATCGATTCTTGATGGTAAGCTTGTTAAGCTCACGATAATCGATACACATCCTAAAGGATCCATCCTTCTTCTTGACAAAAAGAACGGGAGCACCCCAAGGTGAAAAACTGGGACGGATAAAGCCTTTGTCAGAGAGCTCCTGAAGCTGTTTAGACAACTCTTGCATCTCAGATGGTGCAAGACGGTATGGAGCTCTGGCAATGGGATTTGCACCAGGTACGAGATCAATACGGAACTCGACTTGGCGTGCTGGAGGTAGACCAGGTAAATCTTCAGGGAACACTTCAGAATAATCCCGAACGACAGGAATATCTGAAATAGACTTACCCTTGCCTTTATCTTCTGTAACATGTGCTAAGAAAGCCACATAGTTCTTCCGCAGATACTTCCGAGCTTTAAAACAAGACATGAGTTTGAGACCATCGGTAGGCTTCTCACCTTGAACCTGCAGGATCTCGCCTGTCGAAAGCGGCACACGAACAATCTTCTCAGAACAAACTATCTCTGCGTGATGCTTGGATAACCAATCCATTCCCACAATAACGTCGAAGCTTCCAAGTTGCATAGGCGTGAGATCGATAGGGAAAAGATGATCATTCAGGTTCAACTGGCAGTTGCGTAGAACAGAATCAAGAATAATGGGTTCACCACTAGCAACTTCTACTGTCAAAGGTTTTCCTAGTTTCGTTCTAGACACTCGAAGCATAGGCTCAAAAGACAAAGACACGAAACTCTTATCGGCACCGGAATCGAAAAGAACATATGCAGGCTGATTATTAATAAAGAACGTACCGTTCACCACATTATCGTCAGCCTGTGCCTCTTGGGCATTCATGTTAAAAACTCGGCCTCGAGCCGGAGCCTGATTCTGGTTCTGGTTCGCCAGTCTTGGGCACCGATTCCTATAGTGGGTCAGATCCCCACAATTGTAACAAGCACCTGGTGGGTATTGTGGTCGTGCAGCTTGACCCTGTTGCGGAGCAGGAGGCTGAGCAACTTGTTGAGCCGGGTTCTGAACCGCGGGATTCTGAGCAGACCGACAAACATTGGCAAGATGGCCTGATTTCCCACAGTTAGTACAGAAACGACATGGAAGTTGCGGCTGGTGGTGACTGTTGCATCTATTGCACAAAGGTGCATTCCCTGAATAGGGTTTCTTTGCTGGAAGCTGTGCGGGTTGGTTGGGAGCTGCCTGGTTAGCTTGGGCAGTGACAGCATAGTTTTGGGAAGCCTTACGCTTCTTTGCCCTCTTTGAAGAACCAGAGTTCTTTCCATTCCCGTTTTGACCTTTCTTGCTATCCACCTTGTCAGCCGATTGTTCCTTGCCCTTGTCACCCTTCCGGTGTAACTTGTTCTTCCGGATCTGCGACTCAGTCAATGTCGCAGATAGCTCGATCGCCTGACGAAGTGTGGCAGGGTTACTACCAGTAAGAATGTCTTGTACCGAGTCAGGTAGGCCATCGATGTATCTCTCGATAGCCTTGTCGAGTGGGGTGACCATTGTTGGGCAAAGCAGACTCAATTCTTCAAACCGATCAGTATATGCCCTGTGCTCACCACTATCTTGCTTCAAAACATCAAACTCTTTCTCCAACGCTCGCTGCTCATGGCGAGGACAGAATTCCCTCATCATAAGGGCTCTAAGTTCAGCCCAGGTCTGTGCAAGAGCAACTTCTGCACCTCTGTCTCTCATAACCCCGTTCCACCATGTCAAAGCCCTCTTCTGAAATACGCTCGAAGCAAACTCGACTTTGCAATTTTCCGGACACTGCACATGGCGAAAAGTATTCTCACTGCTCTCGAACCACTGAAGAAGCCCAGTCGCTCCCTCAGAACCACTAAACTTGAGTGGTTTAGCCAAATTAAAATCCTTGTATTTGCACGGACCATTGTTGTTATTGTTGGCTTGTTGCCATTGAGCAAAGAGATTTGGGAATTGAGCAGCCATCTGCTGCGCAATAATTTCTGCCAGTTCGGCAGTAGCTATCTGGTTCTCACGTCGAGGAGGCATTCTAAAAGAGGAAAACATGAAAAGAAACGCGTGAGATGATTGGATGAAAAGAATGAGATGAAACAAAATCAACAAGAGCAAAGATGGTGGTCATTCGTCCGTATCACAAAGCAAACAAACGACACACAGTGACTAATCAAAGTAAATGGGTCAAAATAATGTATTAGCGAAGACATGCTCGCCTATAAGTGAACACTCACTCCAAGAATTCCCAGGTAAGCACAACTGGTCTCGCGTCTGGTTGAGATGTATACGAAGTGCTTGCCGAGACAGAAAACCCAGAATACAGGCATTCACCCTTCCAGTTTGCACATGTTCACATTATTTAAAGCCCACAACGTTTGACGGGATTTTGAAAATGTGAAGGCACAAGGCCAAAAACCAATAATGAAAAGGGTTCAAAACCATATAACAGAGGGTTCAAAACCTTGTAATAAATTATTCAAAAACAGATGATTGTTTTTCAAAAATTGTTTCGGAAAAATTTTGGTTCCTTGTTTTGTTAATCACCTAAGGATAGGTGATGTACATGTTTTAAGATCTAAACACAAGATAACTTGTGTTAGGTTCCTAGAAAAGTTATAGTCTAGGTCAAAGCATTACTAATAACCTAATTCCCTATAACCATTGGCTCTGATACCAACTCTTCTGTCACACCCCGACCACGTGTAACATACAAAACGTGGCGGAAACGTCGGGGAGTGTTGTAACAGAATTAATTGTCTCATAACCATGGCATACAAAGTTTTATTTATTTATTAAACAAGAGTGTTACATTGTCTTAAACAGGAATTAAGGAGTTCAGAACATAATTAAACATAGTCTATCTTCTTTTAAAGTCTCTAAGGCACAGGTCCGCCCTAGTATCATGATCAACATCCTACGGAAAAGCTCCTGAAAACACATGTGAAAATAGGTACGTCAGCATAAAAATGCCTGTGAGATACATAGGTTTGTAAAAATAGGATTCATGACTTATGTTTAAGAAAATGTTTAGTCATGAACCTTGTAATTTGCTTTGTCTTGTAAATCATTTGAAAACAATAAGATCAGATGATATGTATAAGTAATTGTCCGGTTAAATAAATGACCATGTAAAAATGTGTTTGTATAAGATAAGTTGTTTGTAAATCAATGTCTTGTGAAAAATATGTTATTTATATAAAATGTGCTATGTCTCAATATTGAAATGATTTAAATAACGTTACGACATGTAATACCACACAAACACTTATATATAGGAAGTGCCATCGGCGTATCCACCATGCTTGTATCATATTACACATGCATCGTTACTTAATCACTTAATCAAACCAAACCAACCAATGTAAAAAGTCTATGTTTAAACCAATTGTCAAATGTATTGAATAATATGTCAAAGTGTTTATGTCAAGATGTAAATCATGTCAAAATGTCTATGTCAAATGTCCATGTCAAATGTCTATGTCAAATATCCATGTCAAATGTCTATGTCAAATATCCATGTCAAATGTCTATGTCAAATATCCATGTCAAATGTCTATGTCAAAATGTCATGTATGGCAAGTGAAATGTCTCAACTAAACCATATGCACAAAAACAAAGTATTGAAGCAAAACTTGGTTCAAATCAAAGCTATGTTTTGTGTAAGTGCATGCAACTATTTAATATGAACATCTATGCGGTATTGTAAGAATGCATACATCCAAGCCTTGTGACTGTGGTGATAAACCCTTTAAACAAATTAAAGGTCTATCTGTCTTATATCATCGAATTCGGTCATTCCTTTCTGTCCCCTTTCCTTGGGATGTCCGGAACGGGAGTTGTCAATTCCTATGGTACCACTACCTACTAACGAACGGCGTAGCTAATGTTAATGAATGTATTGTCCCATGTAAACAAACCAAATGTCATACCAGAATTGTAAGCATGTGAAAACAATGCACTAAGTATGTAATCAAATGAACATACATAGCGTGAAATGTCATGTAAAACGATGTACTAAGTAATGCACAAAATGGGCACACTTAGCATGAAATGTCATGTAAAAACAATGTACTAAGTAATGCACAAAATGGGCACACCTAGCATGAAATGTCATGTAAAACAATGTACTAAGTAATGCACAAAATTGGGCACACCTAGCATGAAATGTCATAAAATCATGTACTATAATGTACTAACGAACATAGCATGTATATGATGTGAAAACAGGAAAGCATGAAAGTAACAAGTAGGCACATGTGTTTCACCCCAAAACGTTTGGAAAACAGTAGAAGAGGGGTCTATGTACTCACTTGAGATTGCTCAGATGTCTAAAGATAATCACCAAGTAATGCTAGAGATCTCAGAATCAAACAGCACCTAATATAGGTAACTATGTTAATAACCGGACCTAAATCGGAAGATTGGATAGAATGAGGTTTCGTAAACCAAACGAGTGTAGAGACTCGTGTCATTTGGTTTAACAAAGCCTACATACTAAATGAAACCTATCCTAAGTGCTTGTGACCCATTACGACCCGTTTAGGTAGCTTATGCTACTTTAACGCGTCGTTCGCGTGAAACGCGTTCGGACCGCCTAACTAGTCCTATGACAAGTAATATATGCCTTAACATGTCTAATATGGTTGTCAAATCAGTTTAGATGTCAAAAGTTATGTTACATATGTTTAAAATGAATTTTGGCATCAAAGGGGTATTTTGGAAATTTACCTAAGGCATATAAACTACCTATCATACAACTATTTAAACGAAGCGACCATAAGGTATAACCTCGTAAGGTTATTCCCTATATACTATGGTCACCTAATGTGCTTGGTCGGATCCTAATGATCGACCAAACGGGTCGGGTTCGAAAGTATAAGCGATTGTTTAGATCGCTTACCTTACGACCCTATCTAAGCACTAAACTAAAAGTGACGAGCTAAGCATGTTAAAACATGCTTAACTAAGTTTAGAAAACAGGTTTGGTATCAAAACAAACGGTTTTGATACCCATAAGTAGTTTGGTTACAAAATACGCAAGAATACGTATTCTGACCGAAACTACGGCTCGTCACTGAGCCTAGATAACGTGGTAATCAGTAGGTATAGTCACTAGGGACTATAATCATCGTGATCACGCTCACGTTATGAAGTTCAAACGAACTTCACATCGACCATAAACTGGTCAATGCAGAAAGTCAAACAAAGTTTGACTTTCGGACTCGAAAGCGATTAAAAGAACGAAAGAATACTTACTCGGGGTCCCCGAATGCTAATCCCGATCCAAGTAACTCAGGTATGAAACGAAGGTTCCAACTTAGAGCCCAAATGATCAGATTTGTGGGTTTTGAAGCAATGGGGGATGGGTATTTATAGGAAAAGTAGAGCCGTTAGGATCGTTTCTTGAATATCGTGCCACGATCCGAGCCGTACACTTGTCACAAAGTTGTGGTGGCTAAAAATGGACACCATAGGAGTTTGACAAGTGTCATTTGGCCTTTGGAAGGGGTTAAAACGCACTAAACAGCTGAAACTTGACCTTTGGGCGTTCTGAAGGGCTAAAGCGGCCCGCTTCAGGATCAGCCAAACACAATGCGGACCGCCTGAAGCTTTTGATCTGCATATATGTTTCAGAAATGACAGTTTCAGCCCCTGCACGTGTTTAAGGCCATTCCCGACACTTCTAAGGCCCGTAAAGCCAACTTTAAGGCCCTAAAATGTTGCCTAAACATTGTGGACATGAAACATGTTCAAAAATATGTCGGATGATGGTTCGTTTGGTCGTACGAACGCGATGTTCGCTTAATTACGACGGAATGCGCACAAGCGCGAAAAATGATCCAAATGACGCGACGAATGGATTTTTCTTATGGAGAACACTAAAATATAATGTAGTCATGCTTTCATAAATTTTTGGATGTCCGGATGTATTCAGAACGTAAGTTATGCGCGCAAATGCAAACTTGTGCACTTTTTGACACTTTTAGTCCCTGAATGACCCAAAAGTTTATTTTAGCACACCAAACCCCTCAAAGCCTATTTCTAAGCTATGTAAAGGATATTTAAGGTGTGTTTAACTTATGGTTATGTTCCGGAATGTTCGTTACAGTTCAGATTGGCATACTTTCGTAGTTTGTCAATTTTAGACCCTGTAAGCGAATTTACTTGTTTTTGCCATACCAAAGCCTTCAAAAACTTATTTCTAAGTTATGTAAGGGTTATTTAAGGTATGTTAAGTATATGTTGATGTTTCGGAGTATTTGTCGCGTTAAACTGAGTACGTTTTCGCACCAGTTTGCGTATAACTCTCCAGAAATTGATATAGAGTTTGGAATTGGATAAAAGTCAAAACATGAAAAATGTAAAACATAACAAAACAAACATTGTGATCAAATAACATTGTTTTATTGATAACAGAACTGTTCATAGTGATTATAAGCACAGTTGTTACACTTTCTTCAACCGATCTTTTCAACTTCACATCAGCTTCTTCTTTCTGCTATTTTTCAGTAACAACTTTTTTCACCAACTGCTTTTTCTTCTTTTTCACCTTCCACTTTCTCTTCCTCGGCAACCTTCTTCAATTCATCCACCAGATCATCAACATTCTTCTTCATCCTCTCTTCTTCTCTCTGTCTTAGACTTGCTGTCATGACATCTCTGATGATTTTATCCAGCTTTTTCATATAATCTTTATCTTTCGCAAAATTTGAATAGTATTCGCCGGATAGAGGGATTACTGCAAGAACATCGTTATACACCACTTTGCTTGGATGAACAAGAGGTTCTCCTTTGCTGTTGATATAACACTCTCGCTTCTTGTCCCATCTTCGATAATTCCTATCTTCTTCGTACTCTTTCTCCATTTCCTCAATTCTGTAACCAACAATACATCTTGCTCTGTATGTTTTCTCTTTTAGAATCTCTTCTTTCGTTCTTTCTTTCACCACAACCATGATGTTTGATTCCTTGTTTTTCTCCTTTGTGTATCACTTTGATTTTTTACCTCGAAACAAACAAATCAAACATTTAAGCGAAGTTTTTTTTAACACAAAAATGACCCTTATTAATACTTGATTTTGACAAATGAATAATCTCTCGAATGAACTTTATGAAGCGAATGGACTATATCTTGATACGAGCGGATGGCCTAATAAGAATGTTAATAAACCCAATAATCATCCGGATGAACCCATGAGCGGATGGATGTTATATGCAAAACTGATTCGGATGAGATATCGATTCAGCAGATGTGGGCCTTGGTTCTTCAACCGTGCGGATGTACTTTTCAATTATATTTGGATGGACAATTGTTAACAAACTCAACGGATGGGCTATATGTTCAATGAGCGGATGAACCCTTTACTTATTCTTTCGGATGGACTAATCACTACCTTTGGATGGGCCTCTAACCAATTATACCAGCGAATGGACTTTTGAAACTGGTCTGAATGACTATTAACTTCTTTACGGATGAACAAGATATACCCAATCGAGCAGATGGGTTCCTTTTTAAACAAAACTTGCAATACGGATGGACTAAAATCAAATATAACAACCTGATTGGACCTTATATTCCACTCAACAACTCTGTCAACACTAGAATATCATCGACAAGATTTTTCATTAAATGTATGTCAGATATATTGAATCATGCGTCTGAGTCTTTTAATATTGATAGAATCAAAATATTTTGTCGGCTGAGCTTTTATATTATCACATGACTCTCACAATTAAATTTGATTTACCTTTTTATTAGTGAACCGCCACTATCACTTATATGTCAATTGATTCTATTGAACATTGAAATCGCTAACTTCTGATGGACCAAAAGTCTTATTTAATCCGACATAGGTCATGTGAAAAAGAGATACAAATTGAATACTATCAAATCTAAACCCTCCATCAATAAATCAAACTTCTCCGGTGGCTCGACGAGGCGGTGACTTTAGGGTTAGCGTGCGAGGTCGCTGCATTCTTTCAGCTAGACCTTTCATTCTAACGTTTATCCTCACCTCTTCCATTCGCCGGCCGGGGAAGGATTTGTGAGAGATCCAGTTGCTGTTATTCGGAGATCAATAACCTGACGGCTCGACGAAAGTGAGCCGAACGGGATAGCGGAAAAAGTTTTAACCAGACCCTCATATAGCTTGGGGATCTAAACTAACACTTCCCCCTATTTCGGTTTCCTCAGCCTTTCCATTCGCTGTCGGGTATTGTTTATATCCATCACACATGGAGGAGGAAGGACCCTGGTTGGATCCTCATCATTTAAGAAAAAAAGGAAAGGGAAGGAACGATAGTAGGTCTACCAAAGATAATATCACCAAGTTTTTCATTACAAATCTACCAACCGGGTGCAGACCCTGGGATGTGGCAGATTTTGTGCGAGGCTGTGGAGAGGTAGCAGGGATGTTCATAGCTAAGAAGAGGGACAAGGTAGGAAGAAAATTCGGATTTCTTAGTCTGAGAAATGTTAAAGATGCCAAAGCTACGGAAAAGGTTTTAAATGGATTGAAGATGGGGGGTTTCAGTCTAATGGTCAACATAGCCAAGTTCGCTGCAGAAAATGTGGAGAGGTGGGAAGGGGAGGATCAAAGTAAGAAGGAGGGTAAGAAGATAGCAGAATCTGGAAAGAAGTTCCACAACGTCGTAGGTGGGGGTAACAGTTGGGGAGGCAATAAGGGCTGGGTGAAGGAAGGTATATCGTTCAGAGATATGTTGAAGAAGGGAGGTAGCTGTGAAGAAGGGGAAGTTAGAGAGAAAGAAGTCGAGGTTCACAGTGAAACTTCGGCGGTTTTTGATCTCCAAGGAAGAGCATTGGTTGGAAGATCACATGATATTGCCACACTCACGAAGCTGAAGGTCAAGTTCAAAGAAGCTGGGATTCAAGATTTCAAGATTTATTACCTTGGGGGACTAAGTGTTTTGGTCTCTTTTGAAGACGATATCACAGCGGCGGATCTTTTACTCGAAGTTAATGTATGGAACAGGTGGTTTTCATCTTTGGATTTGTGGACCGGGCAATCGATGCAGTATGAACGGGTTGCATGGCTTAAGTTTCATGGTTTGCCTCTTCACCTTGCAGAAAATAAGGTTTTCGACGATATGGCTGGTTTATTCGGTAAAGTGATTCACAGATCTCAGTTATCGTTGTCTGACAAGGATCTGTCGGTGAACTATGTTGGGATCTTAGTGGATCATGGGGAAAGAATTTCGGATACGGTTACCTTGAAGTGGAAGAGTAAAAAATATAAAGTATGGATTACTGAAGAACGTGACAATTGGGTTCCAGATTGCTTATTGGAGAAGGACTGGTCGGAGTTCATCGGAGGAGAGGACGATGCGGTGGGGCCTCAAACGTCGGGACAGGAGAAGTCGAAAAGGTTGGTAGGAGAAAATGAAAGGTCCCAGAATCAGTCAATGGAAGCAGGGAATACCGAGGTGGTAGGAAGTTGCAATAATGAAAGGAATATTAACGGTCGCGCTGATCCCCAGGTAGGGGTGTGCGGTTTAGGTCCGGACCGAAAATAACCGAGAACCGAACCGAAAATTTACCCAACCGACCCGAACCGAAGTACCTAGGTATTTAGATCGGTTCCAATTTTTCATATAAAATAGGGTCGGGTCGGGTCGGTTCTCGGTTTTTTCATGGTGAAACCCGACTTGGACCTATGGACCGGAACCGACCCTATATTTAGGGTAGTGAATCGGTTCTGTATTTTATGTTTGATCGGTTCTCGGGTCGAGTCGGGTAATGGTCGGGTAGGGTCGGGTTTTTCCTTTTGCTCACCCCTATCCCCAGGTCAATGGCGGCAGTTTTATTGTTGCTATCTCGAAAGCTGGAGAGAAGAGTAAAAACAAAAAAAAACCTTTTAACTTGGCTAAAGATATTCATAAGTCAAAGCCCAAAGCTGCAAGCCCAGTAGCAAACGATAGGCCCAAAAAGAGATCCCGGGCTGATTTGGAGGAAGATTTTAGTAAATTTGGTATGTTGGGCCGGCCCAATGAGAATAAATCTGGGGAGTCTGGATCTAAGAGTGCTGGGGAGTTCATAGGCGGTCATAGGTTTGATCTAAACCTAAATGGATGTCACCATTTTGGAGAAGGGGGTCTGGAAGAAGGGCACAGACCGACTCCCCATCCTACCTCCGGGAGGGATGGGTCGGGTTCCGAAGATTTAGAGGAAGGCGACAGAGAATTTAGTAATGAGTTCGAAGCTACGGTTTAGCTGGGAAACATTATCGGAGTTAATCTGAGTAATCACGAGGCGTTAGTTAAAGATTCGATAGCAAAGGAAGGTAATAATGTGGTTTGCACATGAATTTTCTTTCTCTTAATGTCTGCGGATTAGGGGGTGTTAAAGAAGGTTGGATCAGGGGTCTTAAACAGGAGCACGATATTGATTTTATGTTAATTCAAGAAACTAAGAAAGAGGACTTTTCGCGTGTTAATGTTGCTAATCTTTGGGGTAAAAGGGATTTTGGCATGGAGTTTGTCAGTTCTGCAGGGAGGTCAGGGGGTCTTCTGTGTATGTGGGATACGGGTATGTTCGAGGCCATTTCGTTCGTTAAGAAGAGTAATTTTCTGATTGTCGTTGGTAAAGTTAAAGGTAGTGGCTTACTTTTAAACGTAGTCAATGTGTATGCCCCTCAAACGGTCAGAGCTAAAAAAGAGGTTTGGAATGATCTTGCTTTGGTTATGGAGGACATCCCCGGTATGTGGGTAGTGGGAGGGGATTTCAACGCGGTTAGGGCTCCGAGTGAGAGGAGAAATTCCAGATTTAACAACGCGTGTGCGACGAATTTTAATGATTTTATTTTCAACTCGGGGCTTGTTGAGTATGACCTAAAGGGCAGGAGCTTTACGTGTATTAGAGGTAATGGTAGAAAATTAAGCAAGATTGACAGATTTTTAGTCTGCTCGGAGTATTTCAATCGATGGCCGGAGGCCACGTTTAGGGCTCTTCCGATTAGTTACTCAGACCACGGTCCTATTCTGCTTATTTCGCAATTAAGGAATTATGGTGCGAAACCTTTCAGAGTTTTTAACTCCTGGCTGGAGAAAGAAGGTTATAAGGAAGCGGTTCAAAAATCTTTGGAAGGTTTTAATTGCTCGGGTCCGCCGGATGTGGTGCTTATTCAAAAGTTTGCGGCTATTAGGAAAGGTATTAGAATTTGGAAAGAGGAGATGGTCAAGAAAGAAGGGGAAGCAGTTGGTAGAGCTCTCGAAGAAATGGAAAATCTGGAGTGTGTTATGGAAACTAGAGATATTTCAGAAGAGGAAGAGTGGTCTTTTTTGGAGAATAAAAAGCTTTTGTTGGAGGTCGAGAGAAACAAGGTAATGGATTTAAGACAGAGATCTAGATCGAAGTGGGCTTTGGATGGGGATGAAAATTCCAGTTTTTTTCACGCTCATGTTAATGCTCGTAAGGCTGTTAATGGTATCCCCGGCCTAAATATCGGCTCCAGCTGGGTTGTTAAACCATCTGTGGTTAAATTAGAAGTGCTGAAGTTCTTTAGGACAAGGTTCTTGGAAGAAGTGTCTAATAGGCCGACTTTGAATTGTTCGGATATATGTCAGTTGTCGGAGCTTGAGAAATCTGATTTGGTGGCGCCGTTTTCGCTTGATGAAGTGAAAAAGGCCTTAAAGGATTGTGGGGGTGACAAAGCTCCGGGACCGGACGGCTTAAATTTCAGATTCATTAAAGAATTTTGGCATTTGTTCGAGTCAGACTTTATGAATTTCTTTGCTCATTATTTCGAACAAGGGAGCTTTAGTAATGGTTGTAGTTCCTCTTTCATCACGCTTATTCCCAAGATTAAAGATCCGATCGAGTTAAAGAACTATAGACCCATTAATCTCATTGGGGTCATAAGTACGTTGTTGTCTACTGTGTTGTCGAATAGAATGAAAAAGGTTATCGGGTCGGTGATATCGGAGTCGCAATTGGCGTTTTTGAAAGGTAATTTTATTTTAGATGGCCCGTTGATTATTAATGAATTGTATAATTGGGGTAAGAAGTTTAAGAAGAGGTTCTTTTTTCTAAAGATAGATTTCGAAAAAGCTTATGATAACGTGAATTGGAAATTCCTTTTGTCTATGATGCATCATATGGGCTTCCCGTCGAGATGGTGTGGATGGATTAGAGGTATTATTGAGTCGGCTAGATCTTCCGTTTTAGTTAACGGCTCGCCTACGTTCGAATTCAAGTGTTCGAAGGGGATTAGACAAGGTGACCCGATCTCTCCTTTTCTTTTTATTATAGTTATGGAGGCGCTCTCGTATATGATTGGTAGGGCTATTAACACAGGGGCTGTGGTTGGCATAAAAACTCCTTTGAACGGCCCGGTAGTCTCACATTTATTTTATGCCGATGACGCGATAATTATGGGAGAGTGGTCGAAGGCCAATATAGAAAATGTGGTTCGAATTCTAAGGATTTTTCACCTTTGTTCTGGGTTAAAAATTAACCTGGCTAAATCCAACCTTTATGGTGTCGGTATTGAGTTTGGAGAGCTGAAAGATATGGCGGAAATAATTGGCTGTCAAGCGGATACTTTTCCATTCAGATATTTAGGTCTTACGGTTGGGGCAAATATGAACAGAGTCGTTAACTGGAAACCCGTATATGATATTGTGGATTCTAGGCTTGCGAACTGGAAAGCGGTTATGTTATCCATGGCGGGTAGAATTACTTTGATTAAATCGGTTCTAGAGAGTCTCCCGAATTATTTTTTTTCCCTTTATAAAGCCCCCGCTCAGGTAATTAAGGACATTGAAGTGAAAATTAGACGATTTTTGTGGGGAGGGGGGGAATGATAGCAACAAAGTTCACTGGGCTGCATGGGATCGGGTAGCTTGCCCGATCGATAAAGGAGGTTTGGGGCTTAGTAGACTCAAACATATTAATATTTCGTTACTGGCAAAGTGGGGTTGGAGGTTCAAGACGGATAAGGAGAAACTTTGGGTTAAAGTTATTGAAGCGGTTCACTCGAAGAAAGTGCTGAGGGATATTTTTCCGGGAAGAAAGTCTATGGGGGGCGTTTGGGGCAGTATTGTAAAGACTCTGGATAAGGTGCAGATTGAAAATAAATCGCTGAAACAATTTTTTATAGGTAAAGTTGGGGCTGGGGATATGCTTCTTTTTTGGGTAGACCCTTGGCTGGACATAGGACCTTTATGTCTCAGGTTCCCAGCCTTGTACCAGCTAGAGGTCAAGAAAGACTGCAAGATTGCAGAAAGGATCAATAATTCAGGAGGTTTATCGAGGTTCAGTTGGCTTTGGAAACGTCCGCTAGCTACTGGACAGGAGATAGATGAACTGATTGGGCTATGCAGTTCTTTGCTAAATGTCGAGTTAAAAAACTCTATAGACCAATGGGTTTGGTTGGGCTCGGGGGATGGCAGTTTTAGTGTGGGTTCGGTGAAGAAGTTATTGTCTAAAAATCTGGGAGTTCAGGATATTTATATTCCTTCCAGATGCGGATGGATCCCTCGGAAATGTAACGTCTTCATTTGGAGACTTGGTATGGATAAACTGGCAACTATGGACGCGCTCAAGAAGAGGAACATTGACAGTGGGAATCAACTATGTGTGTTTTGCGGAGAGGTTGATGAATCGGTTGGACACTTATTTACTTCATGTTATATGGCATTAACCGTTTGGGCGGTTGTGAGTTTATGGTGTAAAGTCCCTTCGATTCTGACGTTCTCTGTGAAGGATCTCCTGGAATTTCACGAAAATATTGGGCTTAAAGGAAAGAAAAAAGATGTTATTCAAGGTATTGTTAGAATTGGATGTTGGTGTATTTGGAAGGCAAGAAATGAGGCCAGATTTAACAACACCCCAGCGAAATTGGAAGGGATTATTAGGGAAATTAAGTCGATGGGCTTTCTTTGGTTCAACTCTAGATCAAAAGATTGTAAAGTTAGTTGGGTTGAGTGGTGTAGTTTTGTTAATATGTAATTTTTTGTTTTTGTTTGTTGGCCGCCCCTGTTCGGGGTTTTGGCGTGTTTAATGAAATATACCTTTAAAAAAAAAATCAAAAGCTTATTGGGCCGCAATAACTTTTCACTTTTGTTTTTTTATTTGACCAACAACAACAAACCCACTTATCTGAATGAGTATCTTTTTCTTGGGCCGACAACCGACTTAAATGCTTTATTCACTTTTCTTTAATTGTGTATTATTCTTATTGGACCATTATCTCACTAACTTTTTTAACAGTATCAATTCACACAATTCACACAATATCTGACCAAAGTTAATAGTTATTGGACCGCACCATCTGAAAAGTTATTGGGCCGCTCAATTTCTATAATGGATTAACACAATATGTTGTTCGATGAATTCATAACTGGTCCGGATGGATAATAATTTTGAACGGATGGACTATCAACTTATACCATCCGAGAGGATGGAGGTTTAAGTTGTTCGGATGGATGTAATACACAACTTTTTGGTCCGGATGAAACTTAATACTCCATCAGAGCGGATGGCTCCTTAACCCATCCGGATGAACAACCAACGGCAGCTAAACTCAACATTTTCGGACCTTTAATCATCAAATTACCCTTTCAAAACTTTGAATTAAAAAACTAGTTTTTTGTAGGATTATGAAATCATGTTTGACGCATATTATATAAAAAATTTAGCGATTTTTAACCATGAAAACCTTGTTAATTTTGATTTTTTTATCAAAAAATGTGAAAAAGAAAAGATGTAGAAGAATGATGAATCTAATGAACAATCGACTCTAAATCTGATGAAATCTCGTGTAATCCTGTAAATTTGATCCGTGCAATCGATCTCCCGCTCTAATACCACTTGTGAACACGTTGTAGGATCGTGTTTGACTCCCGAACTGTGACAACTGTGCTCTGTAAACGATGTACGATGTAAAACAATATCAATTATCAATAAAACGATGTGTTTTGGTGTTATTATGTGTGTATTTGTGTTTGATGATTTTACGTTTTGATTCGAGTTCGGTTTCAAGCTTTAAATCGCTTTCTGGAAAGTTATACGCAAACTGGTGCATAAACGCGGTCAGTTTAATGCGACAAACACTCCGAAAGAGTGACATAGGCTTAACATACCTTAAATAACCTTTAAATAACTTAGAAATAAGTTTTGGATGGTTTGGTATGTCGAAAACAAGTCTATTCGATCGCAGGGACTATTTGTGTCGAAACTGCGAAAGTATACCGATTCGTTCTGTAACGAACATTCCGGAACTTGATCATAAGTTAATCATGCCCTAAATATCCTTTACATAGCTTAGAAATAGGCTTTGTGGTGTTTGGTGCGCAAAAATAAACTTTTGATCAAACATGGACTAAAAGAGTAAAAAAGTGCATAAGTTTGCATTTTCGCGCATATCTTACGTTCTGAATATATCCGGACATCCAAAAAATTTTTTAATCATTAAAATATCTTATTTTAATGATTGGAATGCAAAAATACCATTCGTCGCTTAATTTGGATCGTTTTCGCGTCCGTTCGAGTTTTCATCGTAATTAACCGAATAACGCAACTGTACGACCAAACGAACCGACATCCGAGATGTTTTTGAGCATATTTTAAGTTCCTTATACTTTAACTTCATTTCAGAGCCTTGAAATGGGGTTAACGGGGCTTAAACGTGTCAAAAATGCATCGAAAACCAAGTTTTAGGCCTGCAGGGACTAAACTTGTAAATGTGTGAATGTTGCTAGGAGGGGCGCGTAAGCCTTGCCCAATTCCTATGCGGCCCATGACAGCTGCTCAGTACAGAAACATTGAACCTGGTCTTTCCAGCTTTTTTTGATGGTTTTGTTCATTATTTTATAACCATTTGATGGATTTTGATATCCCATGGTATATAAAACTATGGGTAACACATGGAGGGCCAAGATTGAAGCACGGATTACGAGAAACGATCCTAACGGTTCTTGGAATTCTATAAATACCCACCACCTTTCATTTTTGCAACTCACAATTTGATTCAATCTGCTCTAAGTTGGAGTGTATACTTCATACCTGAGTAACTTTGAATCAAAACTTCCTTGCTTGGACCTTTTGTAAGTTTCTTTCATGCTCGTTTATGTATTTCAAGCGTGAAAGTCAAACAGTGTTTGACTTTCTGCATTGACCACGAATTGGTCAACACAAAGTTCGTTCGAATTTTGCAATGTGAGCGTAATCACGATGGTTATAGTTCCTTGTGACTATACCTACTGATTACCATGTTGATTAGGCGTAGTGATGAGTCATAGTTTCGGTCAAAATGCGTATTTATGCGTATTTTGCAACCAAACTATTCTTGGGTATCAAAACTGTCACGACCCCCGTCCCGGTTTTACCCGGTCCAGGAGCCACGGGACAGGAACCCGTGGTATTTATTATTTGAGTTGACAGCGGAAGTCTAGCAGGATCGTTTAAAACTTGAAAATGCCCAATTATTTTATTTCATAAATTGGGATAAACCCCATAATTTACAATAGATGAATTTTACTAGGAAATTCCCTGTTTTTACAAAACATGTTTATTTATTTATTTGAGCCACTACTTCAAGCTTGTTAGTGCTCCGTAGCACTTTTCCTTGCTTCACAGTAGGTCACCTGAAACATGTTTTAAAAATATTTTATCAGCGGGGAAATACTGGTGAGTCACTCAATTTTGATAAAACGACACATAGTTATAAATTACAGCATAAGAGCGATTACAATGGCTTCTATCTTATTTTTATATGGCGCCGTGTCACCTCCTGGTGACGATGGTCATACCACTATTGGGTCCTTTCACCCAAGTAGTGATGATTATCACTGTTAGGATTTATTAGCCTAACCGTGAGAAATTAGTAATGTGCACAATACCCCACTAGCCAGTGATTTAAGATAACCACGACTTAATCCCTGTAATTATAACTTTTGAAAATACTTTGGAGTATTGTAAAACATTGTTGATAAAAAGAGAATGACTCACATTGCAGATTTAAACGGGCAAAGTTTAGCCTACTAATTCGCCTTGTAACCTAATTTAAATAACAATGCACACGAAAACTAGGTCAGTAACTAATACAACATTTACGATAACTCACGAGATTAAAACCCTCACAACGAATGACAAAGTGCAATACTTAAACATCCATCGAATTCACGACGAATGACAAAGTATAGCCCTAATGTGGGCAGCACTTAAACATCCATCGTATAGTTTCAATCGATCGGACATTGAATCGTAGCAGCGATCGAGTTATTACCCTGTTGTCGCGGCAGCGTTTCGTGCTGTGTGTGTGTTTTTAACTGTTTAGATGATATCTCAGTGTACGAAATGAATTTTAACGTCGAACCAACACCAAACTTCAAGTGCCACACTCCACTATATACTGGAAAATCGTTTGTAAAGTAAATTGTTTGTAAACCAAAGTCTTGTAAGAAAATCGTGTTACTTGTGTAATATGTATAAGTCCTATGGTACCAGTACTTACTACCGAGCGACGTAGCTAATATTAATGAACGTATAACAGTCTCGTTTGTGCAAACCAAATGTCATAGCAAAAGTGAACATGTTATATGAAAACAATGTACTAAGTATGCTAAGTTAGCATACAAAGCAGAAAGTCATGTAAATCAATGTGCTAGCATGCTATCAGTCAACATACATAGCAGAAATGTAAAGTAAAACAATGTACTAAGTATGCACACAATGGACATACACAGCTTGAAATGTAATGTAAAACGATGTACTAAATATGCACACAATGGGCATACATAGCATGAAATGTAATGAAATCAAGTACTATAATGTACTAACAAACATAGCAGGTATATGACGTGAAAACAGGAAAGCATGAAAGTAACAAGTAGGCACATGTGTTTCACCCCAAAACGTTTGGAAAACAGTAAAAGAGGGGTCTATGTACTCACTTGAGATTGCTCAGAAGTCCTAAGATAACCACCAAGCAATGCTAGAGATCTCGGAAATCAAACGGCACCTAATATAGGTAACTATGTTAATAAACCGGACCTAAATCGGAAGACTTAGAGAGAATGAGGGTTCGTAAACCAAACGAGTATGGAGACTCGTGTCATATGGTTTAACAAAGCCTACATACTAAATGAAACCTAACCTAAATGTTTACGACCCATTACGATCCGTTTAGGTAGCTTATGCTACTTTAACGCGTCGTTCGCGTGAAACGCGTTCGGACCGCTTAACTAGTCTATGACAAGTAACATATGCCTTGACATGTCTAATATTGTTTTCAAATCAGTTTAGATGTCAAAAGTTATGTTACATATGTTTAAAATGAATTTTGGCATCAAAGGGGTATTTTGGTAATTTACCTAAGGCATATAAACTACCTATCATACAACTATTTAAACGAAGCGACCATAAGGTATAACCTCGGAAGGTTATTCCCTATATACTATGGTCACCTAATGTGTTTGGTCGGATCCTAATGATCGACCAAATGGGTCGGGTTCGAAGGTATAAGCGATTTATTAGATCGCTTACCCTTACGACCCTAGACAACGTGGTAATCAGTAGGCATATTCATAAGGGACTATAACCATCGTGATTACAATCACGTTGCGAAGTTCAGACGAACTTCGCATTGACCATAACATGGTCAACGCAGAAAGTCAAACAAAGTTTGACTTTCGGACTCGAAAAGCAATAAAAGAACGAAGGAACACTTACAAAGGGTCCCCGAATGCTAATCTAGATCAAAATAGCTCAGGTATGAAACAAAGGTTTCAACTTAGAGCACATTAGATAAGATTCTAGTGAGTTTGAAGCAAATGGGGGTGGGGTATTTATAGTATTTCCTGAACCGTTAAGATTGTTTCTTGAATAACGTGATCGAATCTCGTGCGTACACTTGTTGAAATGTTGTGGTGACTAAAAATGGCCCCTAATGAGCTGAAAGGGCAAGTGTGAGTGTGTGGATGAGGTTTAATCAGCTGAAATCTGCTGACTAATCTGTCTTAACTGTTCTGGGAGCCTGATGCGGGCCGCGTGAATATGCACACCAAACTGACGCGGGACGCATGGCCATGTCTGATCAGAACTAACTTTCAGAAATGACAGTTTTGGTCCCTGTTGTGTTTTAAGGCCATTCCCGACACTTCTAAGGCCCGTAAAGCCAACTTTAAGGCCCTAAAATGATGCCTAAACATTGTGGACATGAAACATGCTCAAAAATATGTCGGATGGTGGTTCGTTTGGTAGTACGAACGCGATGTTCGCTTAATTACGACGGAATGCGCACAAGCGCGAAAAACGATCCAAAAGACGCGACGAATGGATTTTTCTCAAGCCAAACACTAAAATAAAATATTTTAGTGCTTACATAAATTTTTGGATGTCCGGATGTATTCAGAACGTAAGTTATGCGCAAAAGTGCAAACTTGTGCACTTTTTGACACTTTTAGTCCCTGAATGACCCAAAAGTTTATTTTAGCACACCGAACCCCTCAAAGCCTATTTCTAAACTATTTAAAGGATATTTATGGTATGTTTAACTTATGGTCATGTTCCGGAATGTTTGTTACAGTTCAAATTGGCATACTTTCGCAGTTTGTCAAATTTAGTCCCTGTAAGCGACTTAACTTGTTTTTGCTATACCAAAGCCTTTAAAACTTATTCCTAAGTTATGTAAAGGTTATTTAAGGTATGTTAAGTATATTTTGATGTTCCGGAGTATTTGTCGCATTAAACTGGTTACGTTTACGCACCAGTTTGCGTATAACTCTCCAGAAAGCGATATAGAGTTTGAAATTGAGCAAAAGTCAAAATATGAAAAATGTAAAACACAACCAAACAAACATTGGGATCAAATAACATTGTTTTATTGACAATTGAACTGTTCATAATTATTACAAGCACAGATGTTACAGTCTCCCCTACTTGTGGAAATTTCGTCCCGAAATTTATTTAGAGGAAACTCGTGGGAAAAGATGCGGATATTTCGCCTTCATTTGATCTTCGCATTCCCAAGTAAACTCGGGTCCACGTTTAGCTTCCCAGCGAACTTTGACCAAAGGAATGCGCTTGCGTTTAAGCCATTTGATTTCACGTTCCATGATTTCCACTGGCTTCTGAACAAATTTCAGTGTTTTACCAACACGAATTTCGTCAAGTGGTATGTGGAGGTTCTCATCAGCTAAACACCTCTTGATATTGGACACGTGAAAGGTTGGATGAACATTTCCAAGTTCAGGAGGTAACTCAAGTCTGTAGGCTACCTTTCCGATTCTTTCGACGATCTTGAATGGTCCAACGTATCTAGGTGCAAGTTTTCCTTTCTTTCTAAATCTGATCACACCTTTCCAAGGTGAGACCTTAAGTAATACTCGATCACCGACTTGAAATTCCAAGGGCTTGCGTTTTGGGTCCGCGTAACTCTTTTGACGGCTTCTAGCTGTCTGAAGGTTATCACGAACTTTCTTTATCTTGTCAGTTGTCTCTAAGATGAGGGCAAGTCCAGTAAGTTGAGCCTCGCCAATCTCATTCCCGCAGACTGGTGAACGACATTTTCGACCATAGAGAGCCTCGAAAGGAGCCATTTTGATGCTGGTGTGATAACTGTTGTTGTAGGAGAATTCAATTAACGAAAGATGTGAATCCTAACTACCACCAAAGTCGATCACACAAGCTCTAAGCATATCCTCCAGAGTCTGGATTGTTCTTTCAGATTGACCATCCGTTCGCGGATGATAAGCTGTGCTCAGATTAAGTTGGGTTCCCATAGCAGATTGCATGGTTCTCCAAAAATGAGAAGTGAAACGAGCATCTCTGTCAGAAATAATGTTCAAAGGAACACCATGTCGAGCTACAATTTCATCCACATAGATTTTAGCAAGTTTGTCAGCAGGAAAATCCTCACGGATTGGCCAGAAATGCGCTGACTTAGTAAGACGATCAACAACTACCCAGATGGCATCATGACCTTTCTTTGTGCGTGGAAGTTTGGTAACAAGTTCCATAGTAATGTTTTCCCATTTCCAAACTGGGATCTCTGGTTGCACCAATAAGCCAGAAGGACGTTGATGTTCAGCCTTAACCTTAAGACAAGTAAGGCATTTTGATACGTATAAGGCAATGTCTTTCTTCATACCAGGCCACCAATAGTAAATACGAAGATCCTTATACATTTTATCCGAGCCAGGATGAACAGAATAACGCGACTTATGGGCTTCATCCATAAGCAAGGTGCGAAGGTTATCTTGGCTTGGGACCCACAAACGGTCCATGAAGTAATACGATCCATTGTCCTTCAGTTCCAGATCAGGTGTTATGTGATAGGGAAATTCCTTATCCATTAAACCTTGTGAAACACAAGATTGTTGAGCCTGAGAAATGCGTGCTTGGATATCGGATCGAGCTTGAATAACAGATTGAACACGTACACAATGAAGCTTAGTACGTTCCTTACGACTCAATGCATCAGCTACGACATTCGCCTTACCAGGATGGTAGCGAATTTCGCAGTCATAGTCGTTTAAAAGCTCAACCCAACGTCGTTGCCTCATGTTGAGTTCCTTCTGAGTGAAGATATGCTGAAGACTTTTGTGGTCCGTGAAAACCACACATTTTGTACCGTACAAATAGTGTCTCCAGATCTTTAGAGCGAAAACAACTGCACCCAACTCAAGATCATGAGTGGTGTAGTTCTTCTCATGTATCTTCAACTGCCTCGATGCATATGCTATGACTTTGTTCCTTTGCATCAGGACACAGCTAAGACCCAATTTAGATGCATCGCAATAAACGACGAAATCATCATTGCCCTCAGGCAAAGTCAGGATAGGCGCGTCGCAAAGTTTCTGCTTCAAGTTTTGAAAAGCTTCCTCTTGCTTGAATCCCCAATCAAAGGGCTTGTTCTTCTGAGTTAGAGCAGTTACAGGAACTGCAATCTTTGAGAAGTTCTCAATGAAGTGGCGGTAATAACCCGCTAGACCAAGAAAAGAACGCACTTCAGTAGGAGTAGTAGGCGTATCCCAGTCCTTAATCGCACTGATCTTGGAGGGATCTACATGAATACATTGTTTGTTGACAACATGTCCTAAAAATTGAACTTCTTTAAGCCAAAATTCGCACTTGGAGAATTTGGCAAAAAGTTGCTCTTTCTTTAGGAGTTCCAAAGTAAGACGAAGATGTTGCTCGTGATCAGCTCACGTCTTAGAGTATATCAAGATGTCGTCAATAAAAACAATGACGAATTGATCCAAATAAGGTTTGCAGACCCTATTCATTAAGTCCATGAAAACAGCAGGAGCATTAGTCAAACCGAATGGCATGACTGTGAATTCATAATGCCCATAACGAGTGCGGAACGCTGTCTTGGAAATTTCTTCCTCATGCACCCAAAGTTGATGATATCCGGAACGTAGATCAATCTTCGAAAAATAAGAAGCGCCCTGTAATTGATCAAAGAGATCATCTATTCGTGGTAGGGGATATCGATTCTTGATGGTAAGCTTGTTAAGCTCACGATAATCGATACACATCCTAAAGGATCCATCCTTCTTCTTGACAAAAAGAACGGGAGCACCCCAAGGTGAAAAGCTAGGACGGATAAAACCTTTGTCAGAGAGCTCCTGAAGCTGCTTAGACAACTCTTGCATCTCAGACGGTGCAAGACGATATGGAGCTCTGGCAATGGGATTTGCTCCAGGTACGAGATCAATACGGAACTCGACTTGGCGTGCTGGGGGTAGACCAGGTAACTCTTCAGGGAAAACTTCTGAATAATCCCGAACGACAGGGATATCTGTAATAGACTTACCCTTGCCTTTATCTGCTGTAACATGTGCTAGGAAGGCCACATAGTTCTTTCGGATATACTTCCGAGCTTTAAAACAAGACATGAGTTTGAGACCACCGGCAGGCTTCTCACCACGAACCTGTAGGATCTCACCTGTCGAAAGCGGCACACGAACAATCTTCTCAGACAAACTATCTCTGCGCGATGCTTAGATAACCAATCCATACCCACTATAACGTCGAAGCTTCCAAGTTGCATTGGCGTGAGGTCGATAGGAAAAAGGTGGTCGTTAAGGTTTAACTGACAGTTGCGAAGAACAGAATCAAGAACAATGGGTTCACCACTAGCAACTTCTACTGTCAAAGGTTTACCTAGTTTCGTTCTCGACACGTGAAGCATTGGCTCAAAATACAATGACACAAAACTCTTATCGACACCCGAATCAAAGAGAACAGATGCAGGCTGATTATTAATAAAGAACGTACCGTTCACCACTTCATTGTCTGCTTGTGCCTCTTGAGCATTCATATTGAAGACTCGACCTCGAGCCGGAGCCTGATTCTGATTTGGATTCTGATTCTGGTTGGCTAGCCTTGGGCACCGGTTCCTGTAGTGGGTCAGATCCCCATAATTGTAGCACGAACCAGGAGGAAAATGAGGTCGTGCAGCTTAACCTTGTTGCTGAGCAACTTGTTGGGCTTGGTTCTGAACTGCCTGGTTCTGGTTAACAGGAATGCGACAGGTAGCGGCAAGATGACCAGATCTTCCGCAGTTGGTGCACTGACGACACTGGAGGTGTGGTGGATGATGGCCGTTACACCTGTTGCACAAAGGTGCATTGCCAAGATAAGGCTTCTTGGCTAGTGGTTGCGCAGGCTGATTTGGTGCAGCTTGGGCCTGTGCAGTAACGGCATAGTTTTGGGAAGCCTTTCGCTTCCTAGACCCTCCAGAATTCTTTCCCTTCTTGTTTTGACCTTTCTTGCTATCTTCCTTATCAGACGGCCACTTCTTACCCTTGTCACCCTTTTTGTGCAGCTTCCCCTTTCGAATCTGCGACTCAGTCAATGTCGCTGCTAACTCGATCGCCTGACGGAGTGTGGCAGGGTTACTACCAGTAATGATGTCTTGCACTGAGTCAGGTAGGCCGTCGATGTATCTTTCGATAGCCTTGTCGAGTGGGGTAACCATAGTTGGGCAAAGCAAACTCAACTCCTCAAACCTATCAGTATAAGCCCTGTGCTCGCCACTGTCTTGTTTCAAGTCCTCAAACTCTTTCTCCAACGCTCGCTGTTCATGACGAGCACAGAACTCCCTCATCATAAGAGCTCTAAGTTCAGCCCAGGTTTGTGCTAGAGCAACTTCTGCACCACGGTCTCTCATAACCCCGTTCCACCATGTGAGAGCCCTCTTCTGAAACACACTCAAAGAAAACTCGACCTTGCGATTGTCAGGACACTGCACGTGGCGGAAAGTATTCTCAATGCTCTCGAACCATTGAAGAAGCCCAGTCGCTCCTTCGGAACCACTAAACTTGAGTGGTTTAGCCGAGTTAAAATCCTCGTATTTGCATGGAGCATTGTTGTTGTTGTTGGCTTGGTGCCATTGAGCAAAGAGATTTGGGAATTGAGCAGCCATCTGCTGCGCAATAATTTCTGCCAGTTCGGCAGTCGCTATCTGGTTTTCGCGTCGAGGAGTGTTGGATCGTGTACGTGACCCTGAAAGTCAGTTAAGGTAGTTCAACATCATGTGTAAAGGCGGAATCAATGCACATAACGTCCAAAACAGCTCTAATCCTTTTAACTTTTCTTTTCTGATTAATAAACGTGCTTATACAATATTTTCTGTTACAAATCCGGCAGCACCTCCCTACTTGTTCCAACCGTTCTGTTTGAAATGTGACACACACACTTCTATTTATAGACCTAGACCCTTCCGTTTGAACTTGATTCAAACGGAACCCTATGGTTTCAAACTTTGAACTCAAACGGAACCCTATTTCAAACGGAACCCTTGTTCAAACTATGGTTTCAAACGGAACCCTCTAAAACACTTCCTAAACTCAAAACTAAAATCCTAATTTGACATATAAGATCCAATTTTGACTTTCTTGAACTAAGACTTGATGAAGATGAAGTCAACAGACATTCTCGTGCATCAACAGACTCCCCCTTGGATGTTGACGTAGTCTTCAGCTCCTGAGTCTTCAGTCTTAGACTTTTCTCTAACTCTGTCTTTTCATCATAAGCACTCTATCTTCACACTCCCATATGTTGTTGATCCAGACTCCCCCTTTCACATACTCCCCCTTTCGATATGCTAGAATTTGAGATGTCTGGTTCAAGCTTTGACATTTAGCTTCCGTGGGAATTCCTGAAACCTGCATATCCTCTACCACAACATAAGTTTCACAAATTTATAACCGTTGAATTTAAAAACTTACTGGTAGACAATATTCATTCAAACAACAAACATACTAGTTACATCAAGTTCAAACGAATGACCTTGATTAACTAACCCCCACATTCTTTTAAAACAATTTGTATATAACATTCAAAGTTTTCAACAAACTCTCCCAACCCAATATAGTTCATCATGTTTAGCACTTGGAATTTTGAAAATTCGCTTTCCAACATCAGTTGTCAAAAATCTTTTTGTATTTTTCAAAACTTTATGCTAAAACACTCCGAAAATCTTTTTGAATTTTGATCTTGACTGAAATGCAGTAAAGAAATATATACAAACAATATTTTTGTGAGTTTGTGTAAGAGGATCATATCAGTTTATGAAACAAATCACTAGCACCGTTAAGCTTTAAACATGTTAAGTTTTAAACGATTCACTTAGATTGACGATATTGTTGTCCACATAAACTCAAACTAAAAACTTTCAATCTGCTTACCGATACTTTAAAGTATATTAAGATAGCACTAAGTTCTTATGGACCCCACAATCTCAGCATATCCCCTCATCATGCAATACACTAACTCAAGTAATGCCTTTAAACTTTTATCAACTGTGATTTGTGCAAAAACAAAGCAGAATGTTTAAACATTAACAATCAGGTCGATACTTCCGTATACGCAGAGAAAGTCCAATGTTTAAACAAAATAAGAAAATAAAACAAGTTGAAGTTGTTTAGGCTTTAACCACCAGGTCGATACTCCCGTATACACAGAGGTGATCCAAAGCTTAAACGAAACACCAAAGAAAATAAAGCAGAACGTTTAGGCAACAACATCCAGGTCGATACTCACGTATACGCAGAGGATGTCCGATGCTTAAACAAAATAAAGAAATAAAACAAATTTAAATCTTTGCAAAATAAAATGCACAATCACAGCGACTTTTCAGCAAAGTTGTGAAAGTTCACAACCTTAACCAGTTTTATGTCTTTCGACAATCAGCGATTACCGAGTAGGTACACAGTCAAGAAGGACAAAACCAAGTACTATGCTTTTGACCATGTTTCCCACTAGAACTAGGCTTTTTCATTTATGTTTATATCGTTATCGCAAATCTACTAGTCTAGCTGAGCCTACCGTCACATCTTTAGTGAGACCGCTTATCACATTTGACATTACAATTCTTTAGCATGCTGTGATAGTTCACTGATTTTCTATCATTTCCTCTTGTTTAACACAAAACTCATTTTTGATTTTTCAATGTTTTTGACATTTTCAAATTTTCAAATTTTTTTAAAATTTTTCTCCCCCTAAAATCAAAATATGTTTCAATTTTGATTTTCTGGAAAATTTGAAAACAAACTATACAAGAAACGTGACAAACTGATATCAAATCGCTTCAATTCGCCATTCTCTTGGCTTAACAATCAGAACTCCCCCTGACAACAAACTATTTTCCCATTTAGATTTCAAAACACTTAAGTTTGTTTTAATCAAATGGTTTTTCCGGAAAATTAGTTTTGTTTGTCTTTTCACAAACTCGGGGTTTCATCACATTGTTCTTTTCCAACCATTTTAAAAAATTAACAATTAAGACCCTTGTCAACAACAAACACTAGTAGAAAATCAAGTACAACTTAATGTCCCTGATTTACCACTTGTAAATCGAAATATCACAGTTACCATCCTGTGAATTTCTCAAGAAAGATGCCGATACCTGCTTCACGCTTACCAACCTGGAAGCTCCGGCAAGTCAGGAATTCAACCAACAAATTTTGACACCCAAGCCTGACCAGCCTTAGGTGCATTTTGAGCTTTTCTCTTTTCTTCATAAAATTCTTTCACTCCTTTTTCCTTACCATCAACCATCTTGCTAAAAATATGTTTAACATTACTATTAAACATTTTTCCAGCATCAACACCTTTTGATTTTAGGTTTGCGGCTCGTAATGGTGGAAAATTCTCATCATTCATTAAAGGAACTGTCTCTTCTTTTTTTACCTCAACTTGTGGCTCATCTGATTTTGTGGAATCAGATTCATTGCTCGAACTTGGCTTGTCTGACTTTGATGAGCCAGATTCATCGCCAATAACTTTCTTTTTCTTCTTGTTTGTCCTCAGATTTGTATCTGAAGAATTCGATTTGCTCAACTTTGCAGTCGAGTGAGTTAATTCATCAGAACTTTTATTCAATCTATCCGGTGAACCCGAAGACAAAATTTTCTCGAGATACTCTCTCGCCTTCTTCCTTTTCTTTCGCAGTCTGTCTTTCTGCCCCTGTGAAAGTTTAACTTTCTTTTCTTGAATTGTCTGATCCTGAACTTTAGGTTTTAGAACCTTCTGTTCATGGGGCTTGACATTGACTGGTTTCTTTGCCATTCTTTGAGATTCAACCCTCGATCTTCCCATCGATCTCCTTGGGCAATCTTTGGCAATATGTCCTCTGATTTGACAATTATAGCATCTTCTTGACTCATAACTCCAATTCTGACAGTTAACAGCAATGTGTCCTCTCACACCACAAGTGTAGCACACCATGTTATCGTACCATCCACTTCTACACCATATGCTTAGATCATAACATTGTCTGGCTTTGTGGTAATCATCACTCTTCTTGAAAACTGATTTTGGCTTTGAAGTACTGTGGTCAAACCTGCACCACTTATTACCAACAGTTTTTGAGTTATAATTTTCCAATTTTTGTGGTTTTTTATCACGATTGGATGATTGAACTGATGAGCTTTTATTTTCTTTTTGATCATTTTCCTGTTTTTTATCCTTTTGTTTTTGTTCCACATTCTTCTTTACAGGTTTTTGCTTTGAGCATTCACCTTTCTCAGTAGAATGTAGAACAGTTTCTTTAAACATTTCTTTTAATTTCAAAAATGTTTTCTTTTTCTCATCATCATCAGTTTTCTCATCACAATCTTCAACTTTGACATTGTCAAAGTTTGTGACATTGTCACTTATTGGAACAGAATTGATCGGTTTTGGAGAAACATGTGATGTAAAATTCTCAAAACCTTTCAATTTCACTTCAAGCTCTTTGATTTTCATCTGAGCTTTTTCAGCTTCTTTTTCAAGCTGAATGATTTTAGCAAGATGAGAATTGATTTCAATTTGTTTTTGAAAATTATCTTTACCAAAAATATCTCTCTCATCTTCTAAAATCTTAATTTGATTTTGAAAATCTTTTTCTTTTTCTTTTAACGTTTTATTTTCCAATTTTATCCAAAAAACGTTTTCATTTTCAATTTTGATTTTTCCAAAATCTTTTTCTTTTTCTCTCAAGTCATTAATTTCCAATGTCAAACTGTTCAAACTACTCAACAGTTTGTCATTTTCTGACGTCAATTTTTCACAATTTTCTCTCATTTCAAGAAACTGTTTATTATCAGATTCTTTCTCATCCTTCAAGCTTTTGATTTCCCCTGTCAAAGAGATTGAAATTTTCTGCTTCGGATTTTTCGCATTTTGAGCATACAACTTCACTTTTCGAAGTTTCATCCATCTTTGATTCTTCATTCTTTGTCATTCCTTCTCTAATCTTATTGATTAATTCACTAAACTCATCCAAACTCATATTTTCTGAGTTTCTTTCAATTTCATCTAGTAACTCTTTCTTTTTCTTTTTCTCTTCTTCATCTCCCCACCATTTCTTTTGCCAATAATCATCTTCTTCTTTGTACTGCTGGATTATGGCCTCGATATTAAGCGTACTATCATCGATCGCAATATTTCCATATTCATCAAGATAACACTCTCTGTTTGAATCCCACCTATTTGCTCTCCTCGCTTCCAAAAAGATACGAGAAAGTATGATAATCTTGGTTTCAGCAATCATCTTCCGATATTGATACTTCTGTTCCTCAGTACGATCATCTTTCCATGGAATAGGATCGGAATTTGCCATCTTGTACGTTCCTGCAAACAAAACAAACAAACGATCAGTTCAAACAAACTGAATATGTAACAGTGTGTTTGTTGACAAAATCAATCTAAGACTCGTTGTCGAAGATTTGCGGATTCAATCCAAAGTTGTTCAAGTAAAATCACTAAACGAATAAGCCGATTAATCAATGAACAAAGTTGGGCTTATTAATACTCAAAGATGATTGGGCCTTACAAAATGATGGGTCGAATGAATCTGTTTAGATCATGAGTTTAATGAATTAATCAAAATCAAATATTTTGAACTTTGGCCGCACACAATGTTGTTCGAGAACTGGGCCCTATCAATTAAACTCTGAATCTGTTTTGACCTTTATCAATTTACAATCACGTGACTATGACCAATTCTTTTAAATCCAGATTTTGTGATTGGGTGAATATCTTCAACACACAAATTTCTTTATATTAGTCCTCTTTTAATAATTCGTCCTATGATTCAATGAAGATGATTGGACCACAAAATTTAACTAATCAGATCACACCTTCAACGATGAGCCTTGAAATTCACAAAAATCACCTATGATTTTAATTGGACCACTCTTTTCGAATCTTTGACAATAATGTGCCAACAATTATGAATTCTCTTAAGATATCACGTGCAAAACTTGATATTATTAAAAACAATTATCCGACAATCTTTAATCAATTTTCAATGCACATTCACATGTTCACCGAATATGTTGACTGACAAACTTTTAAGAATTCTGAATACTCAATTCAATTTAAAATTTCACGTGAATTGTTACTGACAACAACAATTATGTTCACGTTGTAATGTCCAAGATATTCAAACGATATGATCAGTTTTCAAACGATCAACTTCAAACGACAAAAGTTTCAAACGACAGCTGTTCAAACGACAAAGTTCAAACGGTGGACTGTTCCGTTTGAATCAATAGTTTCAAACGATACAGTTCAAACGATGAAATGTTTCAAACGATAGAAACCATTTCAAACGATAGACTTGTGTTTTCAAACGACAGACCAGATTTCAAACGATAGATCTGATTTCAAACGATAGAACAGATGACGTCAGCAAAATCGCGAACAATTTCAAACGGTACACATGATTTAGATCGGTTTTAGGTCGAATTTCGTTTTCAAACTTTCAAGGATTAGTTATTAGTAGATTTCGTTTGTTATATGATCGTTTCAAGTCATTTTAACCAGTTCTCGCGGTTAAAAACAGAAAAGAAAGGTAGAAGTGAGATAATCCGATGATTTTCAGCTGTATTTGGTATGAACTCCTCGTCCTGAGCTCTGATACCACTTGTTGGATCGTGTACGTGACCCTGAAAGTCAGTTAAGGTAGTTCAACATCATGTGTAAAGGCGGAATCAATGCACATAACGTCCAAAACAGCTCTAATCCTTTTAACTTTTCTTTTCTGATTAATAAACGTGCTTATACAATATTTTCTGTTACAAATCCGGCAGCACCTCCCTACTTGTTCCAACCGTTCCGTTTGAAATGTGACACACACACTTCTATTTATAGACCTAGACCCTTCCGTTTGAACTTGATTCAAACGGAACCCTATGGTTTCAAACTTTGAACTCAAACGGAACCCTATTTCAAACGGAACCCTTGTTCAAACTATAGTTTCAAACGGAACCCTCTAAAACACTTCCTAAACTCAAAACTAAAATCCTAATTTGACATATAAGATCCAATTTTGACTTTCTTGAACTAAGACTTGATGAAGATGAAGTCAACAGACATTCTCGTGCATCAACAAGGAGGCATTCTAAAAGAGGAAAACATGGAAGGAAACGAGTGAGATGATTGGATGAAAAGAATGAGATGAAACAAAATTAACAAAAGAAAAGATGGTGGTCATTTGTCCGCATGACCAAGCAAACAAACGACACACAGTGACTAATCAAAGTAAATGGATAAAAAATAATGTATCGCGAAGACATGCTCGCCTATAAGTGAACATTCATCCCAAGAATTCCCAGGTAAGCACAACTGGTCTCTCGTCTGATGAGATATATACGAAGTGCTTGCCTAGACAGAAAACCCATAATACAAGCATTCACGCTTCCAGTTTGCTCGTGTTCACATTATTTAAAACCCAAAACTTTGACGAGATTTTGAAAATTTGAAGGCACAAGGCCAAAAACCAAACTGGAAGGGTTCAAAACCATATAACAGAGGGTTCAAAACCTTACAATAGAGGGTTCAAAACCTGGTAATGAATCATCCAAAAACAGATGATTGTTTTTCAAAAAAAAATAGTTTCGAAAAATTTGGTTTCTTGTTTTGATAATCACCTAAGGATAGGTGATGTACATGTTTTAAGATCTAAACACAAGATAACTTGTGTTAGGGTCCTAGAAAGGTTATAGTCTAGGTCAAAGCATTACTAATAACCTAATTCCCTATAACCATTGGCTCTGATACCAACTCTTCTGTCACACCCCGACCACGTATAACATACAAAACGTGGCGGAAAACGTCGGGGAGTGTTGTAACAGAATTAATTGTTTCATAACCATGGCATACAAAGTTGTATTTTATTTATCAACATAAGAGTTACATTGTTTTAAACAAAAATCAAAGAGTTTATAACATAATTAAACTAAGTCCATCTTCATTTTATGTCTCTAAGGCACAGGTCCGCCCTAGTGTCACGATCATCATCCTACGCAAAAGCTCCTGAAAAACACATGTGAAAATAGGTACGTCAGCATAAAAATGCATGTGAGATACATAGGTTTTGTGAAAATAGGATTCATGATTTAAGTTTAAGAAAAGTTGTTGTTTAACAAAAGTCAGTCATGAACCTTGCAATTTGATTTGTTTTGTAAATCGTTTGAAAAACAATAAGTTCAGATGATATCTATACTACTTTATAATACATATTAGAAGGACTTCTTAAAGTCCAAAAAAATTTCCTTAAAACACCCCTAAAGCATAATGTACAAGTCTTTTAAGCACCATAAAACATCACTTTCCACTTATACCCTTTGACACTTTTAAAGCATGGTGTACAAGTATTATAAAGCACACCAGCCTTTAAATCTAATTTTGAGCGGCCATTTTTGTTCAAAATTTGAATGCCCGCTCATTCGCACTTCCCCATGGACTTTTCATTTCACATTTCACCCTCTGCTTTCTCTCCGATTTAGGGTTTCTTACTCATCCTGTCTTTCTTTCTCTCTCTCTACAAACCCATTTCAAAATTCAAACCCCCCCTCAAACAAACCGATTTCAATTTTCACCACCCAGAAGAGATCTCCGGTGCGATCCAACGACGAACACTCTCCGTACAATCTCACCGGTGTAAACACATTCTTTTCATCAACAACTTCAGGTACTCTCTTTCTTGTTTCCGCTTCGTATTCTTCGTGTTGGTGATAGTATCGAGGTGTTTACCTGAAGAAATAGCGATTAACGGAGCTGAATCAATGATTCAGTGTATCGAAATAGTAGAACGATTCGTTATTTGCGCTTCTGCTGATTCCGCATCACGCATCTTCATTACTGTTGTTCTGTTACTTCTGTAATCATCGTTATACTTCATATATAGTCTTGATACTAGCTGATTACTTTATTTTTGTTCGCGATTTTTGCTAATCTGTTGTTTAGTTGAAGGTTTTGATAGTTTATTTGAGCACTTGAGCTGTTTGATTTCATGTTGTTGAAGGTTGATTTGAGCCCTAACAGGTGTTTGTTTCATCAATTTGCAGGCATCTGTTGAGCTACCTTTATTATCTTACAAAAGTTAAAGAGGAGAGACTGAACGTATTGGAAAAAGCGTGAGCAAAATCTGTAGAGGATTAAAGTGGGAGAGTGGGGAGCAGTTCATAAAAGCATTTTGTTTGAGGGGGGTTTTCAAAAAGATGATGATGAAAGCCATCTGAAAATGGCATGAGCACGTAAGTTCCATCATATTATTTCACATCAGTTGGTTTGCAATCTGACTCAAAATTAACGGCATAAGTGATTGTCTTTTACTACGATAATGTAATTATTGACCAAATCCTCTTTGTATTAAGTAGGAGCTTAATAACAAGCTACAGACAAGCAGATGGTTGTTTTGGCTAAGAGCTGTTTAGGCTCTAGAATTAAAATATAGCAAATTCTTGGCAATGGAGTGAGTATGATCTATTAACATTGTATATACGAATAAATCATAGGCTCTGTTTAAACTTTCTTCTGAATGCAGAAGTACTCTTTGATAAGTGATCTGAATGACAGAATATTACCAAAGCAGCACCACCTAAGGCTGGTGGGTAATGATTCAGAGGTAAAAAGCGTGAAGCGCGCAAAAGCAGGTATTTTGCAGCTTATTTACACAATGATTTTCTTTCTGTTGTGCCTCTTGGAATAAAGGAATATGGTATTATGATGCAGAGGTAAAATACACTTTTAAATGACCGTTTTTCAGTTTGACAGGATCCAGGTCAAAACCTGTTCTGACCTAACATGTCGCTCGACTCGACCCTCCTATTTGTACAATATGTTGGTTTTGTATGATTATTTGTGCAATATGTTGGGGTGTGGCATGAAATTAAACTGTTATAACTAATGTTTTAGACCTTATGAGTTGTATCCAATTTCATTGTAGGTTCTATTGGGAGAAGGCTACTACGCCGAAAGAATGTCCAAACAAACAGTTGAGATTCTGAAAAGAAGAGGAAAGGTTTTAGAGTCACAGATTGAATCGCTTAACGCTGTAATAAAGGATCTCAAGTTTGAGGCCTTGTTCTTTGATGAAACAGCTACCGAGGCTGCTGTAAGTTCTCATCTCTCTGCAGAAATGGCAACTTATGTAGAATATCATATATCTCTAATATGGGTTATTGTATCTTTATATTTTGTTTTAAAAAAGATGACACAAAGTCTTAACTTCAAACGATGATTGAAACAGGAGGGTATTGTATAAATAAGAGAAGACTATGTTGAAGAAGCTTTTAATGAAGATAAGGCCACAAAAGCAGGTTCATATCTCGTATTATTTGATATCTTCTTGGTTTGAAACAGATACAACGCTCATGGATATATGTCAGTAAATTGTCATTTCTTTTTGCATTTTGAAATTTTAAAATGAATTTCAGGCGAAGATGATTTTGCTCGTATTTTATCGCGGATTGCTGAAGAAGGTGAAGATAAAGAAGAAGCTGATGAGGCTGATATTGAACCTGAGTTTAGAAATTTAGAGGTAAGGTTTAGACTCATTAAATTTATACTACATCCGTTTACATAATTGCTATTTAATTTCTTTATTATAGATGTTTTAAAATTATTGAGATTAATGAACACTCAATAAACAAAAGATCTCTGCAAAATTATACTGCACAAGATGTGTCTAAGCCATTTAAGTTAAGCAGCTAATTTTTCTTATTCTCTTTGTCGACCTTGAATAATTTTATTTACCTTTTATCAGCTACTGAAAATCTCACAAAAAGATGTCTTTTATTATTTCACAAATTTTTAAAGTTATTAAATATCTTGTTTACTTGAAACTTGCGGATCTAAGAGACGCTAGATATTCCTATATACAGAGGTTAGTTTGCTGTTAACATATCCTTTAATTACGATTCTATTCACAGTTCACCGTTAATTCAACGATATTTTCTATTTCATTGCCAATTTTGATTTAGATATATGACATTAAATGGTCATGAACTGTATAATGGTCTATTAGGAATTTGGGATCATGGATTTTTAAGGAATAGATAATTTCATCAGATGTAAATAAGTTGCAATGTTTGATTAGGCTCAGTTCGGCTTAAGCGTTGCGCTATGCATGATTTTCGTCCAATTTTTTTTTTTGATAGAGTTGGTAAAATGGAAAGGTTGGGCAAACCGTAAATTGGGTTTTGACCAAATCACGTCATGCTCATACGGGTCGGGGTGGTTCTACCCCCAAATCTTAGTTAGCAACCACGTCTTAGTTGAGTATATAAAAAACATTTTTAAATTAAATATTTCATTTCTGGCAGTCTGTTCAAATTGAAAATTAGCTGTAATGACCACATGTGAAGTGATCTCTCTGAACCTAAACAACCATTTTCTCTATCGTTGTTTTCCTTGGGCCCATTTCTAACCCGCGTCCATGTTTTATGTTGGGTCCATTCCTGCTCCATCTGCTAAGTTCCGATTTGATTGTATTAAATTACTTGAATTAATAATTATACACTTAGTTATAGCACATAAAACTTAGTTGTTATTTTGTAGATAAAGTGTAGGAAGTGTGGAGGCAAATCACTACATGCAAAAGGGGCTGGTGATCTTAACAAACAAGAGAAGAGATATTACGAAGCGATAAGTTTTGATTCGTTAAATGGACTGCATATATTCAAGTTGTTTAAAGGGTTACAAGTTTGATTCGATAAATGGACTGCAGATAAGTGTCTCTTTCTTCCAAAACAATTTTTGGTGTTACAAGTTTAGATTATGATGTTTTGCACTTGGCTTGGACTGCAGATACTCAAGTTGTTTAGATGGTTCTTTCATGTGGTGTTGATGGTTCAGGTTCAACTTTGAGATATCCTATGACCCACATGGCATATGACCCGTGGTTCGTGGCCCGTTTCAGGTATCGTTTCAGTGCGTATGTTCTTTTATTGTGTGTATACGTATAAGGTAAATCACAAAAATAGTGGTTATGAAGTCATTTATTAGTTTTCACTATGCAGGAAATGTAAAAAATTAGAACGCTTTCCTTAGAAAGTAAGAAAAGGTTTTAAATTTAGTCAAATTACGTTTGTTATTGTTATATGCGATCTCTTCAAATTTGCATAGAATTGTGTGTAAATGTTACTAAATTAAACAAATTAAATATTTCATTTTTGAATCGGTACAACACGGTAGATTATTTAAATGTATGAATTGGGGGACCAATTAATTGGATATGGTAGTGCTTTTGACCTATTGAGTAATAAGCATCTTACAAGGAGTCAATAAGGGTTATTTTTTTTCTTCTTTTCTTTTTTAGGAGGAGGATGGTTTTGATAAATTAAACGTGAGAATTGAGATTATGGCTGCAATAAACAGTTTAACCATAACAGTTTGGAATTGCAAATGACTAGCTGCAGAAACGAAGACGAATCCATAGACCATGATTTCACTTGTCTTACAGCCGCGAATGTTTGGCAGCACATCAGCTCCTGGCGCAAATCACTCAGATGCATTTCTTCTCCGTTAAAGATATATTTGATTATCATAAGCTCTTACCAGATCAAAGCAGCAAGAGACGGCTCATGCAAGTGGTTTTGTTGGTCTCTTGCTGGTATATTTGACGGGCCAGGAATAGGTGTATATTTTGGGGGAGATCAATTTTTGTAGTTACTTGTGGGTTTGCAATCAGTCAAAGAAGTTGGCTCTAGATTGGACCAACTGGAAGTGTTTTGATGTGTAATTTTGTTTGTTAGCTGTAGTTGTTTTGCTTTGCATTAGGTTGGTTTCTAATGAAAGTCGTCGTTCGAAAAAGAAAATTGTTTGGATAATGGCTGCCAAAAAACATGTGCAGGCTATTTTGAACAATAATCATTGAGCAAGTTGTTTTGAACCAACTGTTTGCGTAATCATCAATGGTGTTTTGGGTATTAAATGCAAGTTGATTACATCAAATGGTAAAAGTGAAAGCACTGAAAATACATTGTAAAAAATGATTAAACTTCAATCGTGTTAGGTTGATGGGTTGCGGGTTGAAACGAGTATCAAGAGATGATCAATAAACCAACAAAAAACGAGTATCGTATTGCAAAGTGTCACCCTTAGAACTACTAACAAGTGTTGTGTTTTTCGTTGCATTGCGAATTTGGTTTTGGTTTTGGTTTTTCGTTGCAAGTTGATTACATCAAATGGTAAAAGTGAAAGCACTGAAAATACATTGTAAAAAATGATTAAACTTCAATCGTGTTAGGTTGATGGGTTGCGGGTTGAAACGAGTATCAAGAGATGATCAATAAACCAACAAAAAACGAGTATCGTATTGCAAAGTGTCACCCTTAGAACTACTAACAAGTGTTGTGTTTTTCGTTGCATTGCGAATTTGGTTTTGGTTATGGCTTAAAACCGAACCGCCCTAAACTCACCAACCTAAGTGATATGCTTCCCGCCGCATCGCGCGGGTAAACGACTAGTGTATAAATAAGAGAATAATGTATGGTTAAATGTATAACCAAGTAAAATGAGTTGTATAAAGTAAATTGTTTGTAAACCAAAGTCTTGTAAGAAAATCATGTTACTTGTGTAATATGTATAAGTCCAAATTGAATGATTTAAATAACGCTATGATATGTAATATAATACAAACACTTATATATAGGAAGTACCAGCGGCGTATCCACCATGCTTGTATCATAATACTCACATCTCGTTACTTAAGTCACTTTAACAAACCAACAATGTATAAAGTCTAAGTTTAACCCAATTGTCAAAAGTCCTTGTATAAATTATATCAAATGTTAATAGTCCAAAAGTAGTCAAGTAATGTGTAACAAATGTTATGTATTGTAAGTAAAGTATTGTCGCATGATCCAAATGTAGAAATGTACAAAACAAAGTATTTTGAATATATCAAAAAGTTATGTTTTGCAAAGAAATGCATGTTACATTGATACAAACATTTATGTGGTAAGTTAACGCATACATTCAAGCCTTGAGACAGTCGGATAACCCTTTTAGTCAAGGTTATCAAAAGTAATGTTTTTGGATTCAGTCATTCCTTACATCCAAACAAACCCGAGATGTCAGGAATGAGATTTGTCAAGTCCTATGGTACCAGTACTTACTACCGAGCGGTGCAGCTAATGTTAATGAACGTATAATAGTCTCGTTTGTGCAAACCAAATGTTATAGCAAAAGTGAACATGTTATATGAAAACAATGTACTAAGTATGCTAAGTTAGCATACAAAGCAGAAAGTCATGTAAATCAATGTGCTAGCATGCTATCAATCAACATACATAGCAGAAATGTAAAATAAAACAATGTACTAAGTATGCACACAATGGACATACATAGCATGAAATGTAATGTAAAACGATGTACTAAATACGCTCACAATGGGCATACATAGCATGAAATGTAATGAAATCAAGTACTATAATGTACTAACAAACATAGCAGGTATATGATGTGAAAACAGGAAAGCATGAAAGTAACAAGTAGGCACATGTGTTTCACCCCAAAACGTTTGGAAAACAGTAAAAGAGGGGTCTATGTACTCACTTGAGATTGCTCAGAAGTCCTAAGATAACCACCAAGCAATGCTAGAGATCTCGGAAATCAAACGGCACCTAATATAGGTAACTATGTTAATAAACCAGACCTAAATCTGAAGACTTAGATAGAATGAGGGTTCGTAAACCAAACTAGTATGGAGACTCGTGTCATATGGTTTAACAAAGCCTACATACTAAATGAAACCTAACCTAAATGTTTACGACCCATTACTACCCGTTTAGGTAGCTTATGCTACTTTAACGCGTCGTTCGCGTGAAACGCGTTCGGACCGCTTAACTAGTCCTATGACAAGTAACATATGCCTTAACATGTCTAATATTGTTGTCAAATCAGTTTAGATGTCAAAAGTTATGTTACATATGTTTAAAATGAATTTTGGCATCAAAGGGGTATTTTGGTAATTTACCTAAGGCATATAAACTACCTATCATACAACTACTTAAACGAAGCGACCATAAGGTATAACCTCGGAAGGTTATTCCCTATATACTATGGTCACCTAATGTGTTTGGTCGGATCCAAATGATCGACCAAATGGGTCGGGTTCGAAGGTATAAGCGATTTATTAGATCGCTTACCCTTACGACCCTAGACAACGTGGTAATCAGTAGGCATAGTCACAAGGGACTATAACCATCGTGATTACAATCACGTTGCGAAGTTCAAACGAACTTCGCATTGACCATAACCTGGTCAACGCAGAAAGTCAAACAAAGTTTGACTTTCGGACTCGAAAAGCAATAAAAGAACGAAGGAACACTTACAAAGGGTCCCCGAATGCTAATCTAGATCAAAATAGCTCAGGTATGAAACAAAGGTTTCAACTTAGAGCACATTAGATCAGATTCTAGTGAGTTTGAAGCAAATGGGGGTGGGGTATTTATAGTATTTCCCGAACCGTTAAGATCGTTTCTTGAATAACGTGATCGAATCTCGTGCGTACACTTGTTGAAATGTTGTGGTGACTAAAAATGGCCCCTAATGAGCTGAAAGGGCAAGTGTGAGTGTGTGGATGAGGTTTAATCAGCTGAAATCTGCTGACTAATCAGTCTTATCTGTTCTGGGAGCCTGATGCGGGCCGCGTGAAGATGCACACCAAACTGACGCGGGCCGCATGGCCATGTCTGATCAGAACTAACTTTCAGAAATGACAGTTTTGGTCTCTGTTGTGTTTTAAGGCCATTCCCGACACTTCTAAGGCCCGTAAAGCCAACTTTAAGGCCCTAAAATGATGCCTAAACATTGTGGACATGAAACATGCTCAAAAATATGTCGGATGGTGGTTCGTTTGGTCGTACGAACGCGATGTTCGCTTAATTACGACGGAATGCGCACAAGCGCGAAAAACGATCCAAAAGACGCGACGAATGGATTTTTCTCAAGCCAAACACTAAAATAAAATATTTTAGTGCTTACATAAATTTTTGGATGTCCGGATGTATTCAGAACGTAAGTTATGCGCAAAAGTGCAAACTTGTGCACTTTTTGACACTTTTAGTCCCTGAATGACCCAAAAGTTTATTTTAGCACACCGAACCCCTCAAAGCCTATTTCTAAACTATTTAAAGGATATTTATGGTATGTTTAACTTATGGTCATGTTTCGGAATGTTTGTTACAGTTCAAATTGGCATACTTTCGCAGTTTGTCAAATTTAGTCCCTGTAAGCGACTTAACTTGTTTTTGCTATACCAAAGCCTTTAAAACTTATTCCTAAGTTATGTAAAGGTTATTTAAGGTATGTTAAGTATATGTTGATGTTCCGGAGTATTTGTCGCATTAAACTGGTTACGTTTACGCACCAGTTTGCGTATAACTCTCCAGAAAGCGATATAGAGTTTGAAATTGAGCAAAAGTCAAAATATGAAAAATGTAAAACACAACCAAACAAACATTGGGATCAAATAACATTGTTTTATTGACAATTGAACTGTTCATAATGATTACGAGCACAGATGTTACATCAAGAGTTTTACAACTTCTTTGCCGGTGGGGGAATGACGGCAGCACAAATACCAGCCAATATCGTGCAAAATGTGAACATGGAAAATGAACTCGGTACAATGCAGAAACCGCCGAAGTTGATGAACATCGACGAGTATTCCGGATGGGCTGATAGATTTATGTAACACCTCGAAAATTTACGTCCAATAATGTATTGACACGTGTCATAAGCTTTAAATATAAGAAAAAAGTACTTTAGAGGGACTAAAGTTGACAAACAGAGAAACTATGTGAAAATAAGGGTCCAAAGTGTCAACAATGGATAAATATGCCCTACAATAACCCTACATGGTGTTTATAATCTTAAACGAATAAATCATGGATCATAGGAAGCTGAAAATGAAAGAAAGTGAGGAATTACAAACTACAGGGGTTAAATGTGTCAACATGTTGAAAGTATACCTCTGAGTGACCTTTTAGCAAACCCGAAGCTTTGTAACGATAAAATATACTCACTAGAATATGAGAAAGTTATGACCATATTCGTATACGAAGGGTTAAAAGCGTCAACGTTGAAATCTGTGACTTTTCGGGTAAGCACAAAGTTAACCAAGGACTTAACCAAGTTTGTAAAAGTCTTAAGGTCCTTAAAAATCAAGTTGGAGGGCCAAAAGTGCAAGAAAGACAAGCAAAACCACGTTACAAAGGACCAGGGACTGAAATGTAATAAATGGAAACTTGTTTGGCCTGTTGCGCACTTTTAGACGCCCCGCGAGAGGGTCTTCGCGGCCCGCGTACAATCTGTCAGCGCAGAATCTGCGCACAGCTGCCTGTTGCAGCTCTGAAACCGACTTTAATGGGTTGTTTTACATTCCAGGGGCTCTCTGATTCCCACTCTAACTAGGTCAATTGTCGGGTCAAACTTGTTATTAAAAAGTCAATAGGATGCTTATTTTCAAATTAATGCATAATTAGCAATGTAGGAGGCATGAAACCTGTTTTATCATTAATATAACTTGGTAATTAATGTAAGAACATGTTTAAACATGTTCAACCCGACAATCTTCAGTTTAAACCCGGATCAGAACCGAAAGTCGCATAATTTGACTTCTGCTTTGACTTTCAGTTCTGACCCGTTTATGCATGTTTTAGAATTTCCTTAGAGCTTTATTTGGACCAGTTTTCATATAAATATAACTCTATGAGATTATACAACTTGGTTCATTAGTTATCCGATTCATATGCATGTTTCCGTTAAATGCTTAAATGTTGACTATTATGCCCTTTTGACTATAAAACGTGATTTTTGAAAAAGTAAAAGAGTAGAAACCTTAGTTACTGATTTATAAACTTGCACCTAAAATTTGACATTAGTTTGAGGTCTAGATTAAGAGTTATGCTCATTAGCGTAATTTGAAAGCTTTATGTTAATTAAACGGCGTAATTAGCGTATAGTCTATTTAAACACACTATTTGATATCAAACTTTTTACCCACTGATGTAATATAATATTTTGGGATTTTTGAAGATTTTTATTTAATTTTTGGCTGAGCATAACATAGGTCTCTAAGTTTGATTCGGTTAATGCCGGTTTTGCCCTTTCAAGCCATAAAATGAGTTTTACAAATCCTTTTGACCCCAAACCTTTTTCTACAGATTTTATTTGACAAATAAAATATTTTGAGCCTTCTGGAATTATAAAAATATCAGCTTTCCTTTGAAAACCCGGAAATGGCTCCAAATCGTCTTTTTAAGCGTTTTTAACGCATAGTATGTACTAAAACTATATTAAACATATAAGGATGATACCTACTGATATTTTTAGTATATTTTTATATAATAACAGTAAGTAAAAGTTTTTCAACTCAGGTTTCCAGTTTTGACCTTTTTAGCCTATGTGAAATTACCAAAATACCCCTAGAATGCATAGTTTGGTTTTAAATGATAAATTTCACATATAGGTCATACCTTACTGTTATAACCTATAAATTAAGTGTATTTACTGTATGAATCAGACCTGTAACTCAGATTACTAATTAAACTCTTTTATAACCTTTTAAATGATCAAAATGTCCTTACAAGGCATAGTTTGAGTTTAAATCCATTCCGGGCATAATAGAAGATATCTTACTGATGTCACAACATATTTAAGGTATATTAACTTAGGAAACTTGCATATGACTCATTTGGTTACCCGTTACGCACTTTTCGCGTTCGGAACGGCTTATGTAACTAGTTTGCATATATTAGCCGAAACGGGTCAAACCTTATCATCTTTGTCTCAAAATCCAGAATATGTTTAGTATACCCATATTATACAAGTCTTCAAACTTGTCGGGTCTAAATCACATTCTATCCGGTCTTCGCTTAATCGTGCGTTTGAACCGTATCTTCCTTTAAAACTGACCGGTCTAAGCTTAAGCTTAATTAAAGACCCGTTAGGATTCTAATAGAATAATAAAAACCTTTGTTCCAGATTAGGAGCCCAGTAAAAGCCATCTGTATTTGCTGTATTTGACTGATACATTGCTCAGGTAAATACTCTTAACTTATTTTCCCTATACGGGCTTGGGATACGGTATTATAATAATACCGCTTGGTCGGGTGTGTAATCATTTAAATCGGATTGTGATTAATGTAATTACATACTTGTTTAATATGTATTATTTGCTGTATGGCCTTTGGGGGTTAAATGACCATGTCCAGGATATCCTTGGCATCATTTTACGAAATGGCCACGACCTAAGCACGGGGTGTAGGCGTACACCTGACAGTTGCATATGTAAGAATTGGTAGCCCATTTAAAGGAATTAACCTTGTGGGTATTATACCTGTGGCGTGTCAGTTAATCTTGTCCGGCCCTACCAACCGGCCCTGATGGACTACAAATAAGTAAAACTGTATACATGATTATTTAATAATTGTCCCAAGTTATAAAATATATTTTTGCCGAAGTGCATTCAAATCAATTTTCAAACTCTTTTCAAAATGAGTCAGTTGAGTTGGATTTTACCAGGGCAAACTGACGTATTTTCCAAAAAAGGTTAAGTGCAGGTGCTACACGTAATAGGCTGGATACTCCAGACATCAATAATCAAGTGTTCACAAAGCTCTAGGTGTCAAAGTCTATTGAACAGTTTTCCTCTTTATTTTGATCCGCCTGTGGATCTGTTTCAACTACATTGTGATACTTTATATTACAATTTATTTGGTTGGAATATATCTATCTTTTGCTTCCGCTGTGCATTTAAATATTGTCTTGTTTGACTATGATGATATCAACTACGTCACGATACTCCCCACCGGGCCCACCGGTAATACGTGGAAATATCGGGGTGTGACAGGTTGGTATCAGAGCCAACACTAAGTGAATTAAACACTAGCCTTTTGTGTTTTAATCTCAGTTACACAATTGCACAATCCTCGATTCTCGAGTCTAGACAAAGAACTTAGGAATTATCCAAATTTGTTTTATTTCTAACTTTATCTTATATATTTTCTTGTTGTATCACTTGTTTGTTTTTGACAGGTTGACAAAATGCCACCAAGGATGAGAGGAAGAGGAAGAGGAAAAGGGCCACTCGTCGCCCCAAATGACCATGAGGCCGGACCTTCGCACCGGCGAAAACCGTCAGATCCCAACAACCCGGGTCCTCAAGAGCCCTGGAGGACCTACATCGAACCAGCTAGGCGCTCAGTTTCACTGAGTACCTCCCCTTCTATTCCACACTCTTTTGGGCCTCATTCTGAAAATGAGCCCCACAACTCACCTTTCGACCACCTGTCGCCTGTTTTCCAGGGCCAGTTCAACCCTGCCGACTACCTTGGAGCACCAGTGGGTTTTAACCCACTTGGACCTGAAGACCATTTTTCCGGTGGCAACGCGATGGATATAGATGAGGATACTGATCCTGCCGAGCTACCATCCGGAACTCCTAACCACCCCATCGAAATTTCAGATGGGTCACCTTTTGTGGGATCACCTTATAATGGTCCCGACAGCTATGAGGAGAGGTTCAGGCAGTGTGACTGGGCGTTTACACCCAATTACCACAACTCTCCTCTGTACCACCAGCAGCAGCAGCGGGATCCTTCCGAGGATTCTCGATTTGTAGCGGTCACTCCACTGCCACCACCAACACTGCAATAGCCTCCGGAGCCCCCGAGGCGAAGAAGAACGAACGCGCGAATATCCGCGCGAGGAGGAGTGCGTATCAACACCCCTCCACTTTCAAGTGGCAGCCGATACTCGCCACTTCACGAGGAACCAGAGATGGGAGAATCTTCACACCCCATCTCAGAAGTAAACTCTGCGCCAGTCGTGCCGCCACCACCACTGGGTTTTGGAGACCCAATTCCTGCTTACACTGGTGCGGCGGCGTATAATCCCTTCGAGCAGCCAATCCACACAAATTACAACTATGTCGAGGCCGATCCCTACTTGGTAGCTGCGAACTACAACGCTCTCCATCCGGAAGGTCCCTATGGAGGTCCCTGGACTACGGGATACCCGACCTATGGATACCCACCATATGGGTATCAGCAACCGCCACCCCCTCAACCTCCGCATTATCAGCAACCACCGCAGACGCCGGTGATGTCACCTCCACAGTTTCAAGAAATCCTGCAAGGGATAAATGAGGTGCGGCAGGAGGTGCGGGAAGACCGTAGGCATAACCAAGGGATGTTCAAGAAAATGGTGAATTTGATCAAGGGAAAAAGCAAGAAGGATCGTTAAATCCTTGTTTGTTTGTTTATTTTTAGTATTGTAATCATGTCCCTGCGAGGACATTTGTTTCTGTACTCTGCCCCTGCGTGGGCATGTCTTTCTATTTGACCCCTGCGTGGGTATGTTTGTTAGTTTGGCCCCTGCGTGGGCATGTTATTTAAAAAGTCCCGTTTAGGGCAAACTTGTACTTGTTTAATTTTAATGGAATGGTTAGTTCAAATTTTTCATTTTTAAATTATATGCATAAATATAATATGTGGATAAATAAAAAATAACATTCATTTTATAAATTTACCATTTTAATAAAGTAATAAGAATCTTAGAAGGTAAAACCTAGCTTGTATGTCAAAATAAGACCTGACCAATATGGTAAAACCTATTTAAAAAGATTCAAATCTCTGTTAACATCTGCAAACATGTTAACATTCTCGACTAATGTGATCTGCAAAATCACACATGTCACCTTTGTGTTAAATTATCCAAATTCCTTATTATTATTTAAACATCTGATTGTGATGTAATGCCTCCGGGCTATAACTAATGTCATATAAGACAAAAGACAGTCGTAGTTTATAGACTCCCTGCCAAGGAAGGTAATGAATTTTAATTCAAACCCTAATAAATAGATTCTATAAGATTTAAACTATAATTTAGAAATTGTCCACGTGACTAGGCCTGTTATGCCCATATTATATTTTAAGGGCTACTAGTGAAAGGTCCCGAATGAAACAAATTAACTAGTATGGCTCTTTAATTACCATAGTTAATAAATTATCAAGATAACGGACCTATTATAATTCCTTAAATGAATCATTGTCATCATCTTATGTAGCAGTTCAACTACATGGCTGAGTCTGACGAGGTTAACAGTCGGCCAATGGAGAATCATGACGCCACCAGAATCAATATCACTGGTGCAGAACTCCAAACACTGATAGACAATGCAGTCACTAAAGCCATAGAAAGGCAATATAGTGAATCGAGTAGTACTCGAAGCAGGACCCAGTCAGCACCTCACTCTAAGCCAAAAACACATTCTGAGGCTCATAGTAAGCCACCATCCAAGCTAGATAAGCCAAAGAAGGATGATGACGATCATCACTCCTCGAACCAACACAGTGTCCCGTCAAGGAGGATCGAGCTTAAACAGGATTCGCGTAGTAATTCATGTACGTATAAATACTTCGTCCCATGTAAACCCAGAGACTTTACTGGGGAGAAAGGGGCGGTTGACTGCATGATATGGTTGGATGAAATAGATACCGTGGTGGATATCAGCGGGTGCGCTGATAGGGATGTAGTGAAATTTGTATCGCAATCGTTCAAAGGTGAGGCTTTAGCCTGGTGGAAATCTTTGATTCAAGCTACTGGGAAGGTTCCACTATACAATATGACATGGGAACAATTTGTTACCCTCATCAAGGAGAACTACTGTCCTCAGCATGAGGTTGAAAAGATAGAGTCAGATTTTCTATCATTAGTAATGAAGAATCTGGATTGCCAGGCTTATCTTACGAGTTTTAATACCCTATCACGGTTGGTTCCTTATCTTGTAACCCCGGAACCCAGGAGAATAGCTCGTTTCATTGGGGGTTTAGCCCAGAGATAAAAGCAAGTGTAAAAGCCTCCCGGCCTACTACCTTCAGATCAGCAGCTGATCTATCCCTATCCCTTACCTTAGACGCGGTTAGATTAAGATCTCTCAGAAATTTAGAAGAAGGTAAGAGGAAGCGTGAGGACGATACCTCACGAAGATCTGAGAAGAAGCATAAGGGTAATACTGACCCCAGGAAGAAGTCTGGATCCAACAAGGGTAGCCAGCAAGCTGAGGAAAAGCCAAAGTGCAAGACTTGCCAAAAACGCCACTTTGGAAAGTGCCGAATTGAGTCCAAGTCTAAGTCAGGATCACCTGCGTGTGGGTTATGCAAGTCTAAAGAGCACAAGACTGTTGATTGCAAGAAGATTAAAGATGCCACATGCTACAACTGCAATGAGAAAGGGAACATTAAAACCAACTGCCCTAAATACGCCAAGAAGCCGGAAGATGTCAAGAAGACCAATGCTAGGGTCTTCAAGATGGACGCAAAGGAAGCTGTTCAGGACGACAACGTAATCACAGGTACTTTTCTCATAAATGATGTTTATGCCAGAGTATTATTTGATTCTGTAGCGGATAAGTCTTTTGTGGATAACAAGTTTTGTGAGTTGTTGAAATTGCCCGTAAAAGCCGTAAGTGTGAAGTATGAGGTGGAATTAGCTGATGCAACCATAGAAACCGCCTCAACTATTTTAGATGGATGTGTTATATCCATTAGGAACCACTATTTTCCTTTGTCCTTACTTCCCTTTAAGCTAGCCGGTTTTGATATAGTTATAGGTATGGATTGGTTATCGCATAACCAAGCCCAGATTGTGACAACTGACACTTTTCGGTAACTTTCTTACACTTAAAGTACTCATTTTAGCTACATTTTTTATGCATTTCGAACACTCGAACTGCGTATTACATAATATACATCTTAGAATACTTATGGAATATTCAATTATGATGCACATGATTCATTTTATTGGTTACCTTTGAAACAATGTAAACAATGCATCGAAACAACTAGAGCAGTATCTAGTAAACTAGCGTGCTGACGAAAACTCAGGATCCAGCGAAACCATCTAAATTACATCTTTAGGACTCAGACGGAAGTCCAACATCAAATATACATTAAACCCTATATGGGAATGCAAGGGTTTGGTTTAATATACTACCAATGTCCGGTAGCACCGAAAACTGCCGAAAAGCACTAAAAGCGACGATTTCTACACTTTTCCGCAGAAATTCTGTAGAAATCAGTTTTGTAATATTTTTACGACATGTAAAAATATTATTTAACATAGAATTCATGAGAGGATACATTCGGGTATCATCCGAGCCAATAACTACATCAATTCATACAAGTTACACAACTTAGCGTTCAAATAACGTCTAACCGAAACAATTCGAAATGAATATCCGAACAATGTCGGATCTTTTTTTTAGTGACCATCTAATATTATTTAGATCATATTAGACTAGTAATGGTCACTTAACACCTTCTTAACACATTTATACACTTGAAACATTTAAACACCAAAACACCTAAACTTTGCTAAAAGTTTCTAACACTTTAAACACTTAATAACATTTCAACAATTCAAGACCCCCCCCCCCCCCCCATGTGTGAACGTTTTATGTGGGTCCCACACCCATATTTCACACGCAAAATATCTAGATATTTTCTATAATTACAAGTGGTGTTACTAGTGGATGAGAAAGATGATTAGTTACAACCCTTAATCACTAAGTTACTACACTTTACCTCTTTCATCATTCATCATCCAAGAACACTCTAACTATCTCCATCTTTTTCATAAGAACATCTTCAAAAACCCATTTATTTTTATTACCTCCTTCATGATCAATATGGATTTCCAAGTAACATAAGGTGATCTAAAGCATTTACAAGTTAAAGGAAGCTTTTTCATCCATTCAAGAACCTTAAATCATCAAGATCATCATCTTATTAGTTCTTAATAATCTTCTAAGATCATCCCTAGCCTAGTGCTAGAAGTAAGCTTCTATATCTATTTTTTTTATGCAAATATATTAAGTTTATGATTGTTATTATTACTAATAATAACCATGTAATCATACATAATAAGCATGAAAAATACAAAGAAGCAAAGATAAAAATCATGATATAATTATGATTGTTTATATTATGATCTAAGACTTGATATATGCTTATTTAGTCTTGTTATGATGTTTATGATGCAAATAAATTATTAGAAGATGTTTTAAGTTATGATCTAAAAATTATGCATGTTTATGTTAAAGGGTTTTTAACATAAAGGATTAATGGATGATCATAACTATTGATCTTGTGAAAATATATAAGGTTTTTGGTTAAAAACAATACTCTCACAAGATTATAAAAAGTAACATACAACTAGAGATTTTTATAAAAGTTGTTAAAACTAAAATTAAACTTGGTTTTTGAACTTGTTAGCATATGAAATAATCATGGTTAAAACCCTACATGATTTGGACATCATCTTGATAATTTCATGTTATAAAAGTCTCATATGTTTAGTTAAGTTGTAGAGTAAATTGGTGGTGATTTGATAAAGAAAATGATATGTTTATAAAACATGGTTAGAATAAAATACAAAGGTTATATAGCCATTTTTCATAAAAACTTTATTTTATAAAGTAACAACATTTTTGGTTGTATTTAGACAAGAGAAATATATATTTTTTTTTTTGAAAAATATATATTTGGTGATTTAACAACTTATGTGCTATGTGATTATTTGATGGTATTAGTTATATGTATCAAAGATAGGAACTTTATTACAATGGTAATAATGAACACATGATACATAATAATCAAAGTCTTATAAGACTTCACATAATTACGCCTTAAAACGAGTTACGGACGATTCGAATAATCGGACACCAATTATGGTCAAAATGAACGACGGACGACTACATAAGTGAATTGCCAATCCGGGGAGTTACTACGACGTTTAGACGATTTATCGACACGAAATATAAGTATCCTATCAATAACAAATTTCGGATGTTTATAAACTTATAAAAACTAGTATGTTTTTATTTACTAACAAGTATACTTAGTAAATTTTTATAAAAAGGTTTTTATAAAAATAAATGGGCTTATTATACTAGTGGGCTATTTTTATAACAAATGGGCTTATATTACTTAAAGGGCTATTTTACTTAATGGGCTATTTTTCTTAATGGGCTTATCTTCATAATGGGCTTAACATAAATTCATGGGCTAAGCCCAAATACTAAACATATGGGCCAAAGCCCAACACTATTCAAGCCCAACACTATTCAAGCCCAATTCAAGCCCAACACTATTTGAAGCCCAACACTATTTGAGGCCCAACACTATTTGAGGCCCAACACTATTTGAGGCCCAACACTATTTGAGGCCCAACACTATTGAGGCCCAACACTATTTGAGGCCCAACACTATTTGAGGCCCAACACTATTTGAGGCCCAACACTATTTGAGGCCCAGCACTATTTAAGCCCAATAACTTGAAAACATGGGCTTGGCCCAATAATACTATTATTGGAAACACAACTATATAAGTGATACATACAAGACACAAGATTCAGCGGACGAGATCCGACTATACAACTCATTCATCGAATACACAGTTAACGAGCATTTGAACAACTCATTCATCGAATACACAGTTAACGAACAATAAAGACATACAAGTCTTACACATATTGAAGACACAAGACTTGTACTCAAGTTCTTTACAAAGACCGAAGTGTCTAACAAATAAAGAACATTTGTAGGTCGCAACATTGTTCAAGACGACCACACGCGAGATCATAATTACTTCTATTCACGGACGCAATTCAGTGAGTTCATGTTCCCCTGTTCATTTAAATGTTTTACAACTTTACAACTATCGGGGAAAATACATGTTCATAGTATGTTAAAGTTAGGTAATGAAACACCATAGATCATGTGCGAATTAGGGCCATACTATAAGCACCATTAATCCAGTTTGGACCAAGGAACAAAGGACTAGATCTATTGGGTTTTGGCGAGCCCCACTCTTGGTCGTGAACCCATACAGAAGAGTGCGTTTGTGTCCCAGTCGATAGGAATCGGCATAAAATCGTCTAGGGTTGGATTGCTTCCTAATTCGTCACACATATTAATGTCCTCGCGAAACATTAATGATCAACGATTTCATTGACGCTTTACATACTACATCATACATACAGATACATCATACATCGAGATACATTTTATACAACTCACATTTTACGGATACATCTTATATCCAGTTTGGATACAATTACAATTGAGACAAATACATATTACATACTGTTTTGATACAAATACATCTTATACAGCTAAACTGCATGAACTCGCTCAACTTTTGTTGATGTTTTCAAACTTACATGTATTTCAGGGAATTAGTGGACCAATGCAAAGATTTCAGTTCAAGGAAAACAAGTATTAATACTCCATGCCAACAATTGAAGGGTTTGCCTGTTATATACCGCCTCTTTGCGGTGATATAGTGGTCAAAGCCTTTACATTTTTAGACTTACATTTGATGTGTAAAACAATGACAACTTATTTTCATTTGATGGTTTGTAAACAATGTACTTAAATTATGTTGCGATCTTTTGAACAATTATGACAATGGCATTGGAGCATGTTTTATTCATTTAGTATGTTCACCTATATTGTTATGCAATGAGAACCGATCAGATCACACCTCGCGCTTCCGCTACGAGCGGGTGTGACAGATTGGTATCAGAGCATCGATTGTAGTGAACCAGGATTCTTTCTCGAGTCTAAGTCTACAATCACTAGGGATCTCTCACGAAAACCTCTTGTTCATGTTGAACAGATTATAAATAAAATTGGACAAGTCAAAAGGTTTTCATTGCATAAACATTTTTTTTTCAAGGTCCACTACAGCAAAAATTCATTTCACATAAATCAAGCAAGGACATTTCCATGGGTGAAGTCTATGAGAAACAGACACAATACATTAATAGACTATGTGCCTACAATACAATACATTATCAGTTTATGCATTATAAACAGTTTACTGGTTCAGCTTATACAAGATAGAAATCCTTGATTGATAGGATTTACATGATTATATATATAGGTGGTTCATATATATGTTGCATGAAATATTTTGCCAAGAACAAAATACCTTCGACTTCAAACTCTATTATTATTCTTTACTCACACGGTGAAAATATCGACCTCATGTCTATTGCAGAGCTTATGGCGAACATGATTCCTAAGTGAAATCTTAAACTTAATTCCGTAAAATATGGTTGCTTTCTCGCGAATGCTGAGATGCCTGACCATGATAATGACGATGAGGCGAAGGTGGTAACCTTGGACAACAACTCCATTAGTGGGACGAGATCTGTCACACCCCTTTCTGCGGCGGAAGCACGAGGTGTGATCATGAAAGGTTTTCATTGCATACGAAGAGTAAACATGCTACATGCTCGTAAAATAACATTCAAATACCATAATTTGAAAACATACGTTAGCGTTTACATCGCTAAGTCGCATAAAACATTGTCTTAAAAGTTTACAACTTTATTCAAAATTAAACACAAGCGACATCCACGAGCATAAGCAAGACCACGCGCACATCCATCCTAGTTACCTGAAATACATGTGAGTTTTTGGAAAAACGTCAACATAAAGTTGGTGTGAATTCATGCAGTTTTGTATTTCATGTTTGTATACTTTGTATGAAAACATAGTTTGTGAGTAAATCAAGTTTTCATATGTAAATCCAGTTTCATGTGTACACCACGTACATCTGTATAATTCAATTTCTTCTTGAGTACCCCACGTACTCAAGTTTAATTCTCATTCTCTTGAGTACCCCACGTACTTCAAGTATAATTCAATCTTCTTGAGTACCCCACGTACTTCAAGTTATATATCAATTTTGTATGGTATGAATTTTATGTAAATACAGTATTTCTGTACTTATCAGATTGTTAATGGGTTGCAAAGCCATTGACATGTGACACGTCATAGGAAGTCACCAAACCTAAGGCATTTAATTGGTATATTCTGAGACACAAAAGCACCACTCGATTCTCGCCCCGACCGAGTGTGAGGCTGCCAGGCACCTGTTAGATCTAACCTTTTGTTCTGCGGTCTGAATGTATACGTTGATTAATGGTGCTTCTGAACCCTATTCGTGACACTATTTCTCATAACGCCTCCTACTTGGTTCTCGTTCTCACCAAGCGCGTTTCTTGTTATCATTTCTCATAGCGCCTTATACTTGGTTCTCGTCTCACCAAATGCGCTTCTCATATTCATATATTTCGTCACACTTGGTTCTCGTTCTCACCAAGTGTACTTGTATTCTTATATTTCGTCACACTTGGTTCTCGTTCTCACCAAGTGTACTTCTTGTATTTATATCATACCAAACATAAATTTTTGTACATTTGTACATGTATTTCACCCCCGAAGTTATAAAAACTGAAAACAGTTAAAGAGAAAAGGGGGAGCATGAACTCACAACTTTGCGTTCCTAGCGTCGTAAACTCCACCGGATTTGTTTAATTAACGTCGTAACCTATACGCGTTTTCTTAACGTTAGTCACTAGACTTGTGTCGCACAAGTACAGTCACTCTCTTTTGTGTATATTCTTGTGTTAAAAATATTCTTATATTTTTAACTACGTATCTTACTTATATTATTTTCTCCAAAAATAAATATAAGTCTTTTGTGTTTTGCACTTTGCACCCGAATTATGTATCTTGTATCTTGTATGTTGTATGTGTATTGTTATATTTCTACTCCTCATGAGTAATTAGTGTATTTTTAAGTCTTAATACACTAGCACGTATAACACATACTATATACACTTAGCACAAAAATTGGTGATAAAATAATATATATTTTTCTCTCCAAAAATATATATACATAATATCCATTTTTATCCTTCAAGAAATCACCAAAAATTAGGGAAACCTTAGTAATACTTTTAAACACATTTTTAGGGAATAAGTTTCTCAAAAACTTATATTTTTCTAAGTGTCAAAATTTATAAAAATTTTGACAGAGTTTCCCCTAAAAATGGAGGTTTCCCACATTTTCAAAACGTGTGTTTATTTTCTTTTAAATCATTATCAATCATCAACAACAATTATCAACAATAATTGTCAACAATAATCACTAATTTCATGAACTTGAATATTTACAAAAATGTGTAGTAACTTACTAGCACATTTAGTAAGTCTTGTTATCTTTAAAAATAAGTTTAATTTCATAAAAACTTTATTTTTAAAGAATATGAAGTTTTACAACTTCTAGTTGGTTTTTACGAAAACCATTTCTTTGTTAACACTTTTGTTACACAAGTGTCCATACACTTGTTTATTTACAAAAACCACTTTTGTTTGTGTAAGACCCGGTTTAGAACATGTGATTTCTTTAAAGTGTGGTTCTTCAAAAATACCACTTGCAGATACGTAGATCCGCTAGTTTTAAACACCAATGTACAGGTTAAATTACTTTTACACAAGTAAAATATTTTACACAAGTTCATGTCTCTAGTGTGGTAGAGTTTCGCCTTTTAACCCTTGTAGTAACCAAAAACGAGCTTATGTGAAGATCCATGATCTTACAAAGTCGGGTTAAACGATGATCCGAGCTACCACATCATAGATCGGGTCTCAAAAATCTCATATTCCAAATACTACAACTTTTACACAACTTATGTGCTATTAACCACCATTTTTCATGTTTTTAGTAGACTTTTGTGCATCATTTTGTATTTTAACGAGATTTAACCAACACGAATCCTTTTAACCACTTTAGAATGGATTAAATACGAGTTCTAAGTGTTATACCTCTAGCTCGAGGCTAGGGAAGAATCTATGCGCAAAAGAGGTGGATAAAAGCAAAGTAGAGAGGTCCTTCGCGTTCCGCTTGCTCCAAGGCTCCTAATACGTGACCCTTGATGTTTGTATGATCTTGGAATGGCAAGAACCAAACTCGAAAATGATGGATGGATCTAGGGATGTTTGGCCGTGAGCTTTTAGGGAGAGAGAGGAGTGTTCAAGTGTTGTAAATTGTGATGAATGTTATGTTGTGTTATACTTAGATCTTATAGACACTTCACAAGGTTAATACACAATGGTCACTATGCTTCCTAGATATTAAGCATACTTAATATAATAATCACAAATAGGACAAGTGTGTCCCCCTCATGGGGACGGTTTGGTTAAGGGGGGGGGGGTCTTGGTTCAAATCCAACTAAATAGTTAGTCACTAGTTAGGTTAATCTAGGTTAGTTAAGTGATTAACCCGGTTACTAGTGTGTTGTGCTTTATGACGGGTGTTAGGGTATTCAGGGACCCTAACTGGCTCAGAAAAAGATAAATAATGTTATCAACAATATTTTCATGTTCCGGGTATAGTCCGGTTGTTCGGTTACATACCGATTCGTTAAAGTGCTAAATTGCACCTTTTAGTGTTTAATAAGTGTCTTTTTGTAACACTAACGGTTCCCAACACTTAGGGAAATATTCTGGATAATAAAACGACATTTCTGCACAACATTCATATGTTTAAATGCTGAATTATTGCTGAATTTTATAATTTCTGCACTTAAAGTGCGTTTCGGGTGCTTTTTAGTGCTTATTTTTGCTTTCGTATTGCATATATATTAAACCCTTGTATGTACTCTTGGGTTTTAATGCATTCTTCTTGTCGGACCTACACCTAGGCCTCAATTCTGATGTCTGACTGCTTTCTGCAGTTCTGTTGACACAGTGTGTCTTACCGGTGAGTTTACTATTATTCTGACGCAACGCTCTTGTTTATGCATAACGCAATATTTTGTAGTATACAACATGCATGAATTCACTTGTTTAATCATGTGTTCAGACATTGCTGACACTTAAACTCATAATTGCAGTCATTAAGCAATAATTATAGTGTACGGAAATTACCGGTTTGTGCCAGTTGTCACAGTCTCCCCCCGTTAAAAGAATTTCGTCCCGAAATTCAGACTGAACTAACTCTCGCTGGAGTCTTCTTGAATAGGTGGGGATACTTTTTCTTGAACTGGTCTTCACGTTCCCATGTGTACTCGGGTCCGTGCTTAGAGCTCCAACGTACTTTGACAAGTTTCACACTGCTCCTCCTGGTCTTGTTGACTTTCCAGTCAGTAACCTCAACGGGTTGTTCTGTAAATCGGAGGGCTTCATCAATATGCACTTCATCCAACGGGATGGTCACGTTTTCTTGCGTTGGACTCTTCTTCAGGTTGGATACATGAAACGTATCATGTACTCCATTAAGTTCTGCCGGTAACTCCAACTTGTATGCCACGGTACCAATTCTTCTCAATATTCTGAATGGTCCGATGTATCGTGGATTCAACTTTCCACGCTTTCCAAATCTGACTACGCCCTTCCATGGTGAGACTTTTAACAACACTTTGTCTCCCACCTTGAAATCTACCGATTTTCTATTTGGATCCGCGTAGCTCTTTTGTCGCTCTCGAGCCGCCTTAATGCGCTCTCGGATCTGCGCAATCTTGTAGGTTGTCTCTTGTACAAGTTCAGGACCAACCATACGTTTATCTCCAGCGTCTGCCCAACATAAGGGCGACCGGCATTTGCGGCCATACAGAGCTTCGAACGGCGCGACTTTTATGCTCGTATGATAACTGTTATTGTAGGAAAACTCAACTAAAGGTAGATGAGTATCCCAGCTGCCGCCTAGATCCATGACACATGCGCGAAGCATATCTTCTAACGTTTGTATAGTCCGTTCGCTCTGGCCGTCTGTTTGTGGATGGAATGTCGTGCTCAGGTCTAACTGAGATCCAAAGGCTTCCTGAAATGATTGCCAGATTCTTGAGACAAAGCGTCCATCTCTGTCTGAAATAATTGAGATTGGCACTCCATGTCGTGCCACAATTTCTCTTAAGTATATCTCTGCAAGCTTTCCAGTGCTATCCTTCTCTCGGATTGGTAGGAAATGCGCAGACTTCGTCAATCGATCAACTATTACCCATATCATATCGTGCCCTCTCGGGGTCCTGGGTAATTTCGTTATGAAGTCCATCGAGATTTGTTCCCACTTCCACACGGGAATCTCTGGTTGTTGTAGTAGGCCTGATGGTTTCTGATATTCGGCTTTAACCTTCGCACAGGTTAGGCATTTTCCAACATAGACAGCAACGTCGCTTTTGAGTCTCGGCCACCAATAGTACTTTTTCAAGTCTTGGTACATCTTGTCCGATCCTGGATGGATCGAATATCTCGATTTGTGGGCTTCATTAAGGATGACCTCACGTATGCCACCACAGAGTGGAACCCAGATACGCTTCTTGAAGTATAAGGCTCCCTCTTCATTTGGCACCATGTAATTCAATGCACCCCGGAGGTATTCAGCCTTACGGTTCTCTTCTTTAAGAGCTTCTTGTTGTGCATCTCGAATGCGTGCAGTGAGGTTCGTTCGAATCGTCATTTCCAATGCTCGAACCCTTAGGGTCTTAACCCTTTCTTTTCGGCTCAACGCGTCTGCTACAACGTTTGCCTTTCCAGGATGGTACTTAATCTCACAGTCATAATCGTTCAGCAGCTCGACCCAACGTCGCTGGCGCATATTCAATTCCTTCTGATCAAATATGTGTTGTAAGCTTTTGTGATCTGTGAAGATTGTACATCGAGTACCATATAAATAATGTCGCCAAATCTTCAAGGCGAATACCACTGCACCCAGCTCCAGGTCGTGAGTGGTATAATTTCTCTCGTGAACCTTCAGTTGTCTTGAAGCGTAAGCGATGACTCTTTGGCGTTGCATAAGCACGCAACCCAAGCCTTGTCGTGAGGCGTCGCAGTATACCACGAAGTCTTCAGTGCCTTCGGGTAACGATAGTATCGGTGCATCGCAGAGCTTGTTCTTAAGTAGCTGAAAGGCTTCTTCTTGTTTGTGACCCCAGTCGTACTTCTTGTCTTTCTGAGTCAGGGTCGTTAGCGGTTGAGCTATCTTCGAGAAATTCTCAATGAATCGCCGATAGTAGCCCGCTAAGCCTAAAAATTGACGAACTTCAGTTGGGGTCTTGGGAGCTTCCCAATTCTTTATTGCTTCAATCTTGGACGGGTCTACATGAATGCCCTTCTCATTCACCACGTGACCAAGAAATTGTACTTCGCGAATCCAGAATTCGTATTTCGAGAACTTTGCATGAAGTTTCTCCTTCTTCAGTAGCTCCAAGATGGTTCTGAGATGTTGCTCATGTTCTTCTTTCGTTCGCGAGTAAATCAGGATATCATCGATAAATACAATCACGAATTTATCGAGATATGGTTTGCATACGCGGTTCATTAGGTCCATAAAGACCGCTGGTGCATTCGTCAGCCCAAACGGCATCACCAGAAATTCGTAGTGCCCATATCGCGTTCTGAATGCAGTCTTTGGTACGCTTTCATCTTGGATTCTCAGTTGATGGTATCCAGATCGAAGGTCGATCTTGGAATAGTAGCTTGATCCTTGCAGTTGATCAAATAAGTCATCAATCCTTGGTAGCGGATACCGATTCTTGATTGTGAGCTTGTTCAGTTCCCTGTAATCGATACACATCCGCAGTGTTCCATCCTTCTTCTTCACGAACAATACTGGAGCTCCCCAGGGTGAGAAGCTTGGCCTTATGAATCCTTTATCCAACAACTCCTGGAGCTGTGTAGATAATTCTTGCATTTCGGATGGTGCAAGTCGATAGGGTGCCTTGGCTACAGGAGCAGCTCCTGGAACCAAGTCTATACGGAATTCGACTTGTCGTTGCGGAGGTAGTCCTGGCAGATCTTCAGGGAACACATCAGGAAATTCCTTCACCACAGGAATGTCTTCGAGTTTTGGCTCCACAGCCTTCTTGTCTATAACATGTGCTAGGAAAGCGACACATCCTTTCCTCAAGCACTTCTGTGCCTTCATGCAACTGATGATTCGAAGAGGCGCGTCTCGTTTTTCTCCATGCACGATGAGAGTTTCACCATTCGCTAAAGGGATGCGAAAGATTTTCTCATGGCAAATAACTTCAGCTTTGTTCTTGGACAACCAGTCCATCCCGACTACTACATCGAAGCTACCCAATTGAATAGGTAGGAGGTTGATGTTAAATCTTCGTTCACCAAGTTCTAGTGTGCAGCCTTTAACAACTTCGCCCGATTCAACAAGTTTACCATTGGCTAGTTCTATGGAATAAGGAATTTCTAATCTACTAGATTCTATTCCGAGTATGCGTTTAAATTCCACAGACATGAAGCTATAATCGGCGCCAGTGTCGAATAATATGGATGCAAAGTGATTGTTAATGAGAAACGTACCGGTGACCACGTTAGGGTCCTCGTGTGCGTCTCTTGCTCCAATCACAAATGCTCGAGCTGGGGCGTTGTTTCTCTCTGGGCAGTTCTTCATGAAATGATCATTGCTTCCACACTTGAAGCATCCTTGCCCTTTCCCGTTGCCATTCTTGTTACCAGCACCGTTCCCATTTCGGTTCTTTCCTTTTCCCCAACAGTCTTCGGTTTGGTGACCCAATTTACCACATTTGTCGCACCTTGGAATGCGACAAGCTCCATCATGATGATACTTACATTTTTGGCATCTAGGCATGGAGCCTTGGTATGCTTTGGTTGTATGGGTTTTCATCTCCTGAGGCAGATTAGTGTCGCGCTTCTTGCTGAAACTCTTGTTGTTGCGAGTTGCTTGGTTCAAACTCGTATGCTTTCTCTTTTTGTCACCGGACGACTCAGCATGCGTCTCGGTCTTCTCAGTGGGGTTCAATGATAGCTTCTTCATACGAACACAATCTTCAGTAAGGCTGACAGCCAGAGTTACAGCCTCGGTGATTGTTTGTGGTTTGGCCGACGTCACCATGCCACGAAACTCTGAGGCCAGTCCCCAAATGTAGCGTTCAACACGCTTGAATTCGGGAGTTACCATGTAGGGAAGTACTCTAGACAGATCGTGGAACCTTCGAGTGTAACCATTTATGTCAGCACCTTCCATGGTCAGGTGCCAGAACTCCGTCTCCAGCCTTTGGAGTTCAGCACGAGAGCAGTACTTCTCTCTCATCCTTTCCTTCAGTTCCTCCCAAGTGAGGCCATAAGCGGCGTCATCACCCAAAGTTTGGGCTTGCAGGTTCCACCAAGTCAGAGCTTCATCGACGAATAACCCAGTAGCAAAAGTGACTTGTTGATCCGCGGTACACTTGCTCATGCGGAACGTAGCTTCAGTCTTCTCCGTCCAGCGCACAAATGCTACTGCACCTCCTGTGCCGTCATAGTTTATCGGCTTGCAGTCGAGGAACTGCTTGAAAGTGCAGCCTGGAATTGATTCAACCAATTCATATGTGAGCAATCGAAGAAATAATGAAACAAAGACCGTTCATAAATTTCCTCATGCTTAGTACAGTGTCTCAAGATTACCTTGAGCTGCATTGCCTCCAGACGAATCTCCATTCCCATTACGCCTAGCGTTGCTTGGTCCTCCACTGTCTTGGGTTCGGTTCGCCTCGTACTGGGCGATAGCAGCGGAGATCCTTTCCTCTAGCAAAGCGTTCAGCTCTTCAGCAGTTCTTGGCAGTGGGGGAGGTGGAGGTTGATCATCATTGCGAGCATTCACAGTTTTCCTAGGTGCCATGTTCTGACAGAACATAACACAGCAGGGTTAGGCATTTGTTTGATATCGTCACACCATACAGTAGTATCATATATATTCACAGGTATATATACCACATAAGTGACATCAAACAATTATTACTCTAGCAGAGCATTTATTAGGCTTGCTCTGGGGGAGTCTATACGTGACAAGACTTGCTGTGGTTTCTGTGCACTGAATCCCATAATTACGTATGCGTCCATAATTACGTAACTCCTTGCACAGTCCGCACAGTTCGTTTCATCCTCGTATTCCTTCCTTCAGATGGGCCATTGCTTTTAGGTAGAGTCACGTATACTTGTGACGTTCTACTTCCAGTACATGCTAATTATCACACATAATTGCAAGTAATTTCTAGTCAACGACAAGTGCTACTCAAGTGCACTCTAAGTCTCGTAGTGTCTTTTCTAGACTCATGTAGACAGTTTCAGGTAGTGGATGTCGCGGGACGTTTTATGCAATGAAAACTCTTTGAAAATTGTTTTCGTGAATGGATCCTAGAGATTGTAGACTAGACTCGAGAAGGAATCCTGGTTCACTACAATCGCAGCTCTGATACCAATCTGTCACACCCCTTTCTGCGGCGGAAGCACGAGGTGTGATCATGAAAGGTTTTCATTGCATACGAAGAGTAAACATGCTACATGCTCGTAAAATAACATTCAAATACCATAATTTGAAAACATACGTTAGCGTTTACATCGCTAAGTCGCATAAAACATTGTCTTAAAAGTTTACAACTTTATTCAAAATTAAACACAAGCGACATCCACGAGCATAAGCAAGACCACGCGCACATCCATCCTAGTTACCTGAAATACATGTGAGTTTTTGGAAAAACGTCAACATAAAGTTGGTGTGAATTCATGCAGTTTTGTATTTCATGTTTGTATACTTTGTATGAAAACATAGTTTGTGAGTAAATCAAGTTTTCATATGTAAATCCAGTTTCATGTGTACACCACATACATCTGTATAATTCAATTTCTTCTTGAGTACCCCACGTACTCAAGTTTAATTCTCATTCTCTTGAGTACCCCACGTACTTCAAGTATAATTCAATCTTCTAGAGTACCCCACGTATGTAACACCTGTGCCTCCACGGCCATCAAACAAATACCGAACCAATGAAATATTATATTTCATACTTGGGATTTGTAAAAATATGTGTATCATTCTGCACATATCAATTCTCGTTCAATTCCAAACTCTAAATTCACTTTCTAGAAGGTTATACGCGCACCGATGCGTAGATATAACCAGTTTAATGCAACAAACACTCCGGAATAGTGAAATAGGCTTAACATACCTTAAATAACCTTTACATAACTTAGAAATAAGTTTTGAAGGCTTTGGTATGGCAAAACCAAGTTAATTCGCTTACAGGGACTAAAGTTGACAAACTGCGAAAGTATGCCAATTTGAACTGTAACAGACATTCCGGAACATGACCATAAGTTAAACATACCATAAATATCCTTTACATAGCTTAGAAATAGGCTTTGAGGGGTTCGGTGTGCTAAAATAAACTTTGGTGTCATTCAGGGACTAAAAGTGTCAAAAAGTGCACAAGTTTGCATTTTCGCGCATAACTTACGTTCTGAATACATCTGGACATCCAAAAATTTATGTAATCATGACTACATTATATTTAAGTGTTCGCCTTAAGAAAAATCCATTCGTTGCGTCATTTGGATCGTTTTTCGCGCTTGTGCGCATTCCGTCGTAATTAAGCGAACATCGCGATCGTACGGCCAAACGAACCGACATCTGAGATATTTTTGAACATGTTTTGAGTTCCCTATACTTTAAATTCATTTTAGAGCCTTGAAATGAGGTTAACGGGGTTCAAACGCATCGAAAATCGCTTAAAAGGGCTGCAGGGACTAAACCTGTCACTTTTGAAACAATTCTGAATCAGATAGGCACTAGCGTAGCGCGAGCCCTAAGGCTCTACCCGTAGCGCTACGCGAGTGAGTGTTCTGACCAGATTCAATGTTTTAATTACAAGTTGCAACCAATTAATCCTTAACCACATGTTTTTAGTTGATGTGTCACAAAGTTAAGGAGCATATGTGGCTCCATAACCTTTGTGACAAGTGTACGCACGAGATTAAGGCACGATAATCGACAAACGATCCTAACGGTGGACCGAATACTATAAATACCCATCCACCCTCAACCCCAAAACCCACAAATCTGATTAAGAAAGCTCTAAGTTGGAACCTTCGTTTCATACCTGAGCTATTTTGATCTTGGTTAGCATTCGGGGACCCTTCGTAAGTATTCTTTCGTTCTTTTCCTTATTTTTACTGCTTTTCGAGTCAGAAAGTCAAACTTTGTTTGACTTTCAGCGTTGAACAGTAATGGTCAATGCGAAGTTCGTTTGAACTTCGCAACGTGATTGTAATCACGATGGTTATAGTCCCTTGGGACTATGCCTACTGATTACCACGTTGCCTAGGGTCGTAGGGTAGGCGATCTAATAAATCGCCTATACCTTCGAACCCGACCCAGTTTGGTCGATCATTAGGATCCGACCAAATACATTAGGTGACCATATTGTAGGGAATAACCTTCCGAGGTTATACCTTATGGTCACGGCGTTTAAGTAGTTGTATGATAGGTAGTTTATATGCCTTAGGTAAATTACCAAAATACCCTTTTCATACATAATTGGTAATTTAGCATATGTAACCTAAACTTTTGTCACGTAACTGATTATGTAACATGTTTAGGCATATAATACTTGTCATAGGACTAGTTAGGCGGTCCAAACGCGTTTCACGCGCACGACGCGTTAAAGTAGTATAAGCTTCCTAAACGGGTCGTAATGGGTCGTAAACAATTATGTTAAGTTTCATTTAGTATGTAGGCTTTGTTAAACCAAATGACACGAGTCTCTACACTCGTTTGGTTTACGAAACCTCATTCTATCCAATCTTCCGATTTAGGTCCGGTTTATTAACATAGTTACCTATATTAGGTGCCGTTTGATTCCGAGATCTATAGCATTACTTGGTGGTTATCTTTTGACAACTGAGCAATCTCAAGTGAGTACATAGACCCCTCTTTTACTGTTTTCCAAACTGTTTTGGGGTGGAACACATGTGCCTACTTGTTACTTTCATGCTTTCCTGTTTTCGCATCATATACTGCTATGTTCGTTAGTACATTATAGTACGTGATCTCATTGTGTTTTATGCTATGTATGTCCATTTAGTTCATACTTAGTACATCGTTTTACATTTACATTTTATGCTATGTATGTCCATTGCGTGCATACTTAGTACATTGTTTTCATCACATGCTTACATTTTGGTATGACATTTGGTTTGTTTACATGGGACAATACATTCATTAACACCGATTATGCCATTCGTTAGTAGGTAGTGGTACCATAGGAATTGACAACTCCCGTTCCGGACGTCCCAGGGAAAGGGGATGAAAGGAATGACCGAATTCGTTGATATTAAGACAGATAGACCTTTAATTTGTTTAAAGGGTTTATCACCACAGTCGCCAGGCTTGGATGTATGCATTTTCACAATACCGCATAAATGTTCATATTAAATATTTGCATGCATTTACACAAAACATAGCTTTGATTTAAACCAAGTTTTACTTCAATACTTTGTTTTTGTGCATATGGTTTAGTTGAGACCTTTCACTTGCCATACATGACATTTTGACATAGACATTTGACATAGACATTTCGGCATAGACATTTTAACATGATTGACATTTGATCATGCATTTACACAAAACATAGCTTTGATTTAAACCAAGTTTTACTTCAATACTTTGTTTTTGTGCATATGGTTTAGTTGAGACCTTTCACTTGCCATACATGACATTTTGACATAGACATTTGACTTGGATATTTGACATAGACATTTGACATGGATATTTGACATAGACATTTGACATGGATATTTGACATAGACATTTTGACATGATTTACATCTTGACATGAACATTTTACATTGTTTGGTTTGGTTTGATTAAGTGATTAAGTAACGATGCGTGTGTAATATGATACAAGCATGGTGGATACGCCGCTGGTACTTCCTATATATAAGTGTTTGTATGGTATTACATGTCGTAACGTTATTTGAATCATTCCAGTTTGAGACATAGAACATTTCATACAAATAACATACTTTTCACAAGACATTGATTTATAAACAACTTATCTTATGTAAACACATTTTTCTTGGTTATTCATTTAACCTTACATTTATTTATACTTATCATCTGATCTTATCGTTTTTCAAATGATTTAAAAGACAAAGCAAATAACAAGGTTCATGACTAAACATTTTCTCAAACATAAGTCATGAATCTTATTTTCACAAAACCTATGTATCTCACAGGCATTTTTATGCTGACGTACCTATTTTCACATGTGTTTTTCAGGAGCTGTTGCATAAGATGTTCAAGATACACATAGACAGACTTGGGCTTTAGTGACAATAAAAGATGCAAGACTAGTTAATTATGTTGTATTTCTTTGTTTGTTAAGGCATAGTAACACTTTTAATCAATAAAACGAAACTTCAATATCCATGGTTGTGAAACATTAATTCTGTTACAACACTCCCCGATGTTTCCGCCACGTTTTGTATGTTCTACGTGGTCGGGGTGTGACAGAAAAGATGGTATCAGAGCCAATGGTTATAGGGAATTAGGTTATTAGTAATGCTTTGACCTAGTCTATAACCTTTCTAGGACCCTAACGCGAGTTTACTTGCGTTTAGTCATAAAATAATACCGTCACCTATCCTTAGGTGACGACCACAACAAGAACATAAATTTCAAAACCGCTTTGAAAACTAATCATCTGTTCTAGGATGATTGATTACTAGGTTTTGAACCCTCTATTGTAAGGTTTTGAACTCTCTATTATATGGTTTTGAACCCCTTTGAGTTTTCAAAATCTCGTCAAGGTTTTGGGTTTTAAATAATGTGAACACGTGCAAACTGGAAGGGTGAATGCCTGTATTCTGGGTTTTCTGGCTAGGCAAGCACTTCGTATACATCTCATCAGACGCGAGACCAGTTGTGCTTACCTGGGAATTCTTGGGATGAGTGTTCACCTATAGGCGAGCATGTCTTCGCGATACATTATTTTTGACCTATTTACTTTGATTTGTCACCATCTCATTTGTTTGCCTTAGGTAACAAACAAATGATCACAATTTTCATTCGTTACCATTCTGTATTGATTATCCAATAACCTTTCACTCATTTCTTCCTCTGTCTTTCATTTTCTTCTAGAATGTCTATTCCTCTTGGCACTGGTCAAATGCCCGAGCGAACAGCCAAATTTGTCCAGCAAATTGGCGAAGTGATTCAGAGGACTGTGGATTTAGGTATTGCCATGGCTCGTCTTAACAATGAAGCCTCTCGTCTCGACAATGAAGCCACTCAAGAGACACCAAAGGAAGCAGTAGTCAGGCTTGCAACAACATCAAGGAAGCGTAAGGCTTCAAGGAAACCCGCAGCGGTTACACCTAATCAAGCTGGACCTAGCCAAGTGGCAAGGCCACCAACTAGGAAGCCGTACTTAGGAACTGCTCCTAGGTGCAAGCGATGCAACGGTCATCATTCAAACCTCATACCCTGCTGGAAATGTACCTACTGTGGACGGCGGGGACATTTGGTCAACACATGCCGCTTTGCTATCCAGAACAAAGCTGTTGCAAATCTTGCTGCTACCCAACTCCAAGTCAACCCTACTCAAGCTCGTTTCCCGCGTGGTACTTGCTACAACTGTGGCGATACGAGCCATTTCAGGAATAACTGCCCGAAGATAGTCAGTGCAAATCCAACCCTCGGATGAGCATTTGGCTGAACAAAGGATGTTGCTGTCTTATGCCTTTGTTTCTTTTGTTTCGTGTATTGTGAAACAATATGTCTTGTTCATAAATAAAAAAATCGTTGTTCACAAATTCTGATATACAAGTATAGTTACATGTGTGTATGATTTTCCTATGATACCTGCATTAAGGAACTATGTTCCTTACAAACTACTCTTGTGATTCTCACTTCCAAGTGATCGCTCATAGTTTCCTCGAAAATTTTAAATACTCGTTTCACTCTAAGAAACAAAGTAAAGAAAATTAAGTGACATTATGAGTAATCGTGCTTTTTGCACATCAGTACCTTTGAAATCCTTGGTTAAACAACTAAGGATATTTTCAAATCTCATACCCATTACGTTTTGATTTTTCAACATACACAGTACCAGTATTTCAAAACAATCTTCATGATCTCAAAACATTTCATATAGTTTGAAAACAATTTTTCTAGAAACATTGTCTATGTTATTTCAAAAACATTGGCCATGTTATCAAAACCAACCTTTCTAATTTCAAAATATTCCATATAGTCTGAAGACAATATTAACACAATACATTTTCTTATCAAGTGCATGATTTCGAAAAGCATCATCCATGTCTTTCAAAAAAAAACCTTATACATAATTTCAAAATTCATCTCGCATGATTTTAAAACATTTTTAAATATATCTATCTAATACACCTACTTTATGATTTCAAAAGTATTATATATAAGGTTTCAAAAACGTTAAACACAGTTTTTCTTAAAAGAACCCCATGCACAGTTTTCAAAAATATTTTCCTCGTACATTGACATAACCTTCAAATTCTGCTTCATATGTCGCCTTGACATATCTAGCATCTCAACTTCATAAGCATTTTACATCATGTTTTGACATAAGCACGTCCAGTGCAAGATTTCAAAACATCTTCAACTTCTAAAATCCATATGGGATCTTTTTATCTTCACATTTAGATCCTTGTGGATAATCATCATTCAAATCAGAGTCCTTAATTGGATTCCTTATGTACCTTAATTCGAACACTTCGGTTCCTAATAATCGAAATCGAATTTTCTTTTTGAATCTTTCTATCTTTATAGTTGGATTCTTGATAACGTTTAAAGTACCAAATGAAATCCACGGAATAGATTCCTAGTGTGCTTTAAATGCATGTACGCAATTAACAAGACAAGTTAACAAACAATTTTGTGGTTATGTGACTATGTGTTTACTCATCTTATGTTTTCTTTTATGCATTTTTGGTGTTTTTACTACTCTGGATATTCTTTATCCAAATCCTTGCAGGATCTTTCATATCTTCATATGAGGGATTCGTAGCAGGATATTCAAAAGGTACTACCTTTAATCCTTAAATGGGCTTCTATGTAATAGTTAAGACCCTTGGATTATATAGTACCACTCCATGATTCATAAGGGACCCTTTAGTGGTCTAGTCAAAAAGATTGATTCACAATTTGGTTAAAAAATGACATCTAGTGATGTAACTGAACAGACTCCTGGATAGTCTATTTAAATCATTTATTGATTTAGTCTAAAGGACTCTATGGCGGTCTAAGTCACGCTCATCACAGGATTGTTCATTTGGTTTTACCCTACACATTATAAAATAGACTGTGTGAACTGTGCAAGGAATTCTCTAATTATGTATGCGCACATAATTATGAAATTTAGTGCACAGAAATCCAGTAAGGTTTATTATGTGAAAGAACCGATAGTGACAACAATAACAAAATGAGAACGATGTAATGGAGGCATGGTGGACGCACCAATGACGCTTCATATACTTGTATATAAGTGTCCCTCTTACATTGCAAACATAATGTTATTAAGGTTACTAGAAGTTCAAGAACCCTAACCAATGTTGTTTGATCTTTTCAACTTCATGTTTTAAACTCACACAAGTTTCCTCTAAATAAATTTCGGGACGAAATTTCCTAAAGTAGGGGAGACTGTAACACCTGTGCCTCCACGGCCATCAAACAAATACCGAACCAATGAAATATTATATTTCATACTTGGGATTTGTAAAAATATGTGTATCATTCTGCACATATCAATTCTCGTTCAATTCCAAACTCTAAATTCACTTTCTAGAAGGTTATACGCGCACCGATGCGTAGATATAACCAGTTTAATGCAACAAACACTCCAGAATAGTGAAATAGGCTTAACATACCTTAAATAACCTTTACATAACTTAGAAATAAGTTTTGAAGGCTTTGGTATGGCAAAACCAAGTTAATTCGCTTACAGGGACTAAAGTTGACAAACTGCGAAAGTATGCCAATTTGAACTGTAACAGACATTCCGGAACATGAACATAAGTTAAACATACCATAAATATCCTTTACATAGCTTAGAAATAGGCTTTGAGGGGTTCGGTGTGCTAAAATAAACTTTGGTGTCATTCAGGGACTAAAAGTGTCAAAAAGTGCACAAGTTTGCATTTTCGCGCATAACTTACGTTCTGAATACATATGGACATCCAAAAATTTATGTAAGCATGACTACATTATATTTAAGTGTTCGCCTTAAGAAAAATCCATTCGTTGCGTCATTTGGATCGTTTTTCGCGCTTGTGCGCATTCCGTCGTAATTAAGCGAACATCGCGATCGTACGGCCAAACGAACCGACATCTGAGATATTTTTGAACATGTTTTGAGTTCCCTATACTTTAACTTCATTTTAGAGCCTTGAAATGAGGTTAACGGGGTTCAAACGCATCGAAAATCGCTTAAAAGGGCTGCAGGGACTAAACCTGTCACTTTTGAAACAATTCTGAATCAGATAGGCACTAGCGTAGCGCGAGCCCTAAGGCTCTACCCGTAGCGCTACGCGAGTGAGTGTTCTGACCAGATTCAATGTTTTAATTACAAGTTGCAACCAATTAATCCTTAACCACATGTTTTTAGTTGATGTGTCACAAAGTTAAGGAGCATATGTGGCTCCATAACCTTTGTGACAAGTGTACGCACGAGATTAAGGCACGATAATCGACAAACGATCCTAACGGTGGACCGAATACTATAAATACCCATCCACCCTCAACCCCAAAACCCACAAATCTGATTAAGAAAGCTCTAAGTTGGAACCTTCGTTTCATACCTGAGCTATTTTGATCTTGGTTAGCATTCGGGGACCCTTCGTAAGTATTCTTTCGTTCTTTTCCTTATTTTTACTGCTTTTCGAGTCAGAAAGTCAAACTTTGTTTGACTTTCAGCGTTGAACAGTAATGGTCAATGCGAAGTTCGTTTGAACTTCGCAACGTGATTGTAATCACGATGGTTATAGTCCCTTGGGACTATGCCTACTGATTACCACGTTGCCTAGGGTCGTAGGGTAGGCGATCTAATAAATCGCCTATACCTTCGAACCCGACCCAGTTTGGTCGATCATTAGGATCCGACCAAATACATTAGGTGACCATATTGTAGGGAATAACCTTCCGAGGTTATACCTTATGGTCACGGCGTTTAAGTAGTTGTATGATAGGTAGTTTATATGCCTTAGGTAAATTACCAAAATACCCTTTTCATACATAATTGGTAATTTAGCATATGTAACCTAAACTTTTGTCACGTAACTGATTATGTAACATGTTTAGGCATATAATACTTGTCATAGGACTAGTTAGGCGGTCCAAACGCGTTTCACGCGCACGACGCGTTAAAGTAGCATAAGCTTCCTAAACGGGTCGTAATGGGTCGTAAACAATTATGTTAAGTTTCATTTAGTATGTAGGCTTTGTTAAACCAAATGACACGAGTCTCTACACTCGTTTGGTTTACGAAACCTCATTCTATCCAATCTTCCGATTTAGGTCCGGTTTATTAACATAGTTACCTATATTAGGTGCCGTTTGATTCCGAGATCTATAGCATTACTTGGTGGTTATCTTTTGACAACTGAGCAATCTCAAGTGAGTACATAGACCCCTCTTTTACTGTTTTCCAAACTGTTTTGGGGTGGAACACATGTGCCTACTTGTTACTTTCATGCTTTCCTGTTTTCGCATCATATACTGCTATGTTCGTTAGTACATTATAGTACGTGATCTCATTGTGTTTTATGCTATGTATGTCCATTTAGTTCATACTTAGTACATCGTTTTACATTTACATTTTATGCTATGTATGTCCATTGCGTGCATACTTAGTACATTGTTTTCATCACATGCTTACATTTTGGTATGACATTTGGTTTGTTTACATGGGACAATACATTCATTAACACCGATTATGCCGTTCGTTAGTAGGTAGTGGTACCATAGGAATTGACAACTCCCGTTCCGGACGTCCCAGGGAAAGGGGATGAAAGGAATGACCGAATTCGTTGATATTAAGACAGATAGACCTTTAATTTGTTTAAAGGGTTTATCACCACAGTCGCCAGGCTTGGATGTATGCATTTTCACAATACCGCATAAATGTTCATATTAAATATTTGCATGCATTTACACAAAACATAGCTTTGATTTAAACCAAGTTTTACTTCAATACTTTGTTTTTGTGCATATGGTTTAGTTGAGACCTTTCACTTGCCATACATGACATTTTGACATAGACATTTGACATAGACATTTCGGCATAGACATTTTAACATGATTGACATTTGATCATGCATTTACACAAAACATAGCTTTGATTTAAACCAAGTTTTACTTCAATACTTTGTTTTTGTGCATATGGTTTAGTTGAGACCTTTCACTTGCCATACATGACATTTTGACATAGACATTTGACTTGGATATTTGACATAGACATTTGACATGGATATTTGACATAGACATTTGACATGGATATTTGACATAGACATTTTGACATGATTTACATCTTGACATGAACATTTTACATTGTTTGGTTTGGTTTGATTAAGTGATTAAGTAACGATGCGTGTGTAATATGATACAAGCATGGTGGATACGCCGCTGGTACTTCCTATATATAAGTGTTTGTATGGTATTACATGTCGTAACGTTATTTGAATCATTCCAGTTTGAGACATAGAACATTTCATACAAATAACATACTTTTCACAAGACATTGATTTATAAACAACTTATCTTATGTAAACACATTTTTCTTGGTTATTCATTTAACCTTACATTTATTTATACTTATCATCTGATCTTATCGTTTTTCAAATGATTTAAAAGACAAAGCAAATAACAAGGTTCATGACTAAACATTTTCTCAAACATAAGTCATGAATCTTATTTTCACAAAACCTATGTATCTCACAGGCATTTTTATGCTGACGTACCTATTTTCACATGTGTTTTTCAGGAGCTGTTGCATAAGATGTTCAAGATACACATAGACAGACTTGGGCTTTAGTGACAATAAAAGATGCAAGACTAGTTAATTATGTTGTATTTCTTTGTTTGTTAAGGCATAGTAACACTTTTAATCAATAAAACGAAACTTCAATATCCATGGTTGTGAAACATTAATTCTGTTACAACACTCCCCGATGTTTCCGCCACGTTTTGTATGTTCTACGTGGTCGGGGTGTGACAACGTACTTCAAGTTATATATCAATTTTGTATGGTATGAATTTTATGTAAATACAGTATTTCTGTACTTATCAGATTGTTAATGGGTTACAAAGCCATTGACATGTGACACGTCATAGGAAGTCACCAAACCTAAGGCATTTAATTGGTATATTCTGAGACACAAAAGCACCACTCGATTCTCGCCCCGACCGAGTGTGAGGCTGCCAGGCACCTGTTAGATCTAACCTTTTGTTCTGCGGTCTGAATGTATACGTTGATTAATGGTGCTTCTGAACCCTATTCGTGACACTATTTCTCATAACGCCTCCTACTTGGTTCTCGTTCTCACCAAGCGCGTTTCTTGTTATCATTTCTCATAGCGCCTTATACTTGGTTCTCGTCTCACCAAATGCGCTTCTCATATTCATATATTTCGTCACACTTGGTTCTCGTTCTCACCAAGTGTACTTGTATTCTTATATTTCGTCACACTTGGTTCTCGTTCTCACCAAGTGTACTTCTTGTATTTATATCATACCAAACATAAATTTTTGTACATTTGTACATGTATTTCACCCCCGAAGTTATAAAAACTGAAAACAGTTAAAGAGAAAAGGGGGAGCATGAACTCACAACTTTGCGTTCCTAGCGTCGTAAACTCCACCGGATTTGTTTAATTAACGTCTTAACCTATACGCGTTTTCTTAACGTTAGTCACTAGACTTGTGTCGCACAAGTACAATCACTCTCTTTTGTGTATATTCTTGTGTTAAAAATATTCTTATATTTTTAACTACGTATCTTACTTATATTATTTTCTCCAAAAATAAATATAAGTCTTTTGTGTTTTGCACTTTGCACCCGAATTATGTATCTTGTATGTTGTATGTGTATTGTTATATTTCTACTCCTCATGAGTAATTAGTGTATTTTTAAGTCTTAATACACTAGCACGTATAACACATACTATATACACTTAGCACAAAAATTGGTGATAAAATAATATATATTTTTCTCTCCAAAAATATATATACATAATATCCATTTTTATCCTTCAAGAAATCACCAAAAATTAGGGAAACCTTAGTAATACTTTTAAACACATTTTTAGGGAATAAGTTTCTCAAAAACTTATATTTTTCTAAGTGTCAAAATTTATAAAAATTTTGACAGAGTTTCCCCTAAAAATGGAGGTTTCCCACATTTTCAAAACGTGTGTTTATTTTCTTTTAAATCATTATCAATCATCAACAACAATTATCAACAATAATTGTCAACAATAATCACTAATTTCATGAACTTGAATATTTACAAAAATGTGTAGTAACTTACTAGCACATTTAGTAAGTCTTGTTATCTTTAAAAATAAGTTTAATTTCATAAAAACTTTATTTTTAAAGAATATGAAGTTTTACAACTTCTAGTTGGTTTTTACGAAAACCATTTCTTTGTTAACACTTTTGTTACACAAGTGTCCATACACTTGTTTATTTACAAAAACCACTTTTGTTTGTGTAAGACCCGGTTTAGAACATGTGATTTCTTTAAAGTGTGGTTCTTCAAAAATACCACTTGCAGATACGTAGATCCGCTAGTTTTAAACACCAATGTACAGGTTAAATTACTTTTACACAAGTAAAATATTTTACACAAGTTCATGTCTCTAGTGTGGTAGAGTTTCGCCTTTTAACCCTTGTAGTAACCAAAAACGAGCTTATGTGAAGATCCATGATCTTACAAAGTCGGGTTAAACGATGATCCGAGCTACCACATCATAGATCGGGTCTCAAAAATCTCATATTCCAAATACTACAACTTTTACACAACTTATGTGCTATTAACCACCATTTTTCATGTTTTTAGTAGACTTTTGTGCATCATTTTGTATTTTAACGAGATTTAACCAACACGAATCCTTTTAACCACTTTAGAATGGATTAAATACGAGTTCTAAGTGTTATACCTCTAGCTCGAGGCTAGGGAAGAATCTATGCGCAAAAGAGGTGGATAAAAGCAAAGTAGAGAGGTCCTTCGCGTTCCGCTTGCTCCAAGGCTCCTAATACGTGACCCTTGATGTTTGTATGATCTTGGAATGGCAAGAACCAAACTCGAAAATGATGGATGGATCTAGGGATGTTTGGCCGTGAGCTTTTAGGGAGAGAGAGGAGTGTTCAAGTGTTGTAAATTGTGATGAATGTTATGTTGTGTTATACTTAGATCTTATAGACACTTCACAAGGTTAATACACAATGGTCACTATGCTTCCTAGATATTAAGCATACTTAATATAATAATCACAAATAGGACAAGTGTGTCCCCCTCATGGGGACGGTTTGGTTAAGGGGGGGGGGGTCTTGGTTCAAATCCAACTAAATAGTTAGTCACTAGTTAGGTTAATCTAGGTTAGTTAAGTGATTAACCCGGTTACTAGTGTGTTGTGCTTTATGACGGGTGTTAGGGTATTCAGGGACCCTAACTGGCTCAGAAAAAGATAAATAATGTTATCAACAATATTTTCATGTTCCGGGTATAGTCCGGTTGTTCGGTTACATACCGATTCGTTAAAGTGCTAAATTGCACCTTTTAGTGTTTAATAAGTGTCTTTTTGTAACACTAACGGTTCCCAACACTTAGGGAAATATTCTGGATAATAAAACGACATTTCTGCACAACATTCATATGTTTAAATGCTGAATTATTGCTGAATTTTATAATTTCTGCACTTAAAGTGCGTTTCGGGTGCTTTTTAGTGCTTATTTTTGCTTTCGTATTGCATATATATTAAACCCTTGTATGTACTCTTGGGTTTTAATGCATTCTTGTTGTCGGACCTACACCTAGGCCTCAATTCTGATGTCTGACTGCTTTCTGCAGTTCTGTTGACACAGTGTGTCTTACCGGTGAGTTTACTATTATTCTGACGCAACGCTCTTGTTTATGCATAACGCAATATTTTGTAGTATACAACATGCATGAATTCACTTGTTTAATCATGTGTTCAGACATTGCTGACACTTAAACTCATAATTGCAGTCATTAAGCAATAATTATAGTGTACGGAAATTACCGGTTTGTGCCAGTTGTCACAAGATCCATGTGACTCATACTAATCAAGGTGGATATACTCTTGTCCTTACAAGGAAGATGAAGTACTCATCTTGAAGGTGCCTCTTCAATTGTTATTGTTACAGATTCTTTCCATTTCTATTTCATCTAACGTCGTACCGTCCTGCGAGTAACAACAACGGACGTTGACACGTGAGTTATCACGAAGGTCCCTCCTATGTTGAAGGTATATAGACAATAGTGTCCCCCCTCTGACTGATCGGTTGTTTTGTACGAGAGAACGCTAGGGTGACCATGCAAGGCAAATTATTATTACGGAGGCCTACGTAATAACAACTTGTTGTGCATGGGAATTCTGGTGGACTCTGCGGGCCAAGCTAATGATCACTATTCGTTCAAATTCTTAAATTATTATTCGAGATTCAATGTTTCTTATCTATTAGAACACGAACTGTGGTGGTTAGTATAACACCCTACAATACAATACAATACAATACAATACAATACAATACAATACAATACCGTACAATACAATACAATACAGGAAGACGACAAGTATTTGTTCACACCTAACATTCGATCTATATCACGTTTCAGTTGAGACTAGTCATTTAAACGAATAAAACGTGTTAGCTACTCATGGAGGATTTTCCTCAACATTCTCAGAATTCTTGAACATGGGTTGGTTCCAGGGTGTCTATGACACTTTATCCTACTTTACCTTACCTTACTTTATCATATTCCACCTTATCATATTTATTGGAGGTGATACAATAAATTCCGTCGTTTGACATTTGTCTTTTTCCAAGGGATGGTATGGCATGCGCCATGCTGCAACTCCCTCATTACATTCTATTCTACATTTTTGGAGATTCTAATAATCTTGCTAGAGCTCGTGAAACTCAAGCACTATTACCATAATTGTCACATGGACAAGTAAGACAAAGGATTTTCTCTATTTAGGACGATCGAGGTCCATAGAGTAGGGAATACATATTATATAGACGAAGACCACTGGTTGGTTTCCCCTCCTCAACGAATTTTTTTTCTTTCTTTTTCCATTTAAACATATGACCAATACACGCAAGAGGCATTACACCTTTTGGTTTTGGTTATCCACATTATCATTTATTCAAACATGTATGAACAATATGGTTTTGAGGTTTCCATGACCGATTGATTGTATTCTTCATTCTTGGGCACATGATAGACTTTATTTATTCAAATAAATGTCTAGATTCTTTTAATTGTGTGTATTAAAAAGATCATGGCGCCAAAAGAATCAATTGTTTAAGTTAAAAGTTATGTGTTGAAAACTATTGCTTTTACACAAGACATTTTTGGTGGTTATTTGTAAGTGATGTGACGTGTGTAATATGATAAAAGCATGGTGGATACGCCGCTGGTACTTCCTATATATAAGTGCTTATGTTATATTGCATATCGTGGTGTTATTCAAATCTCTTCGACAAAGACAAGACATGACATTTTTGCACAAGACGCGACATCCTCTACACAAGACATAATATTCTATTTCAAGACATGATATATTTATACACTACATTTTCATTGGTTATTTATTTAACCATACATTATTCTTTTATATCATCTGATTTTCATATCTATCTTCATATGATTTTATAAAAGAACTCGATCATAACTAGAGCCAATATTGTTGGTTACACTTGATGCTTTCACGGTCTCTCAAGGGTTATTCCATACTGGGAAACACCCGAATTCAAACACACTGAGTGTTACATTTCGGGTTTAGCCTAGGAAGTCCGAAGCATGACAGCATCATCCCTCCCTACCTCAATCACTCAAACAATAACTCTCGCCATGAGAGAAATGAAGTCATGAGTACGTACACTCTACGATCATCATGTATCAATTCTATTAATACCAACACCGAGCTTAGCTATTGCTTTTAAATGTTAAGCATATACTCGAATTAGAGTCATGTTGGACACACATTACTATATCAAGTTAGCTAATGGGGAATTAGCTGAGACATATCAAATCATTAAGGGCCACCGGTATGTATCCTATTCGTCAACATTTCACATCCATGTTATTGTATACAATTGGCAATTTTAGCTTCATCTTAACATTTCACATACATGAGTTTCATGGCTAGGGACGGGATTGTCCTAGCTACAATTAGGGATTGGGATATCCTACATCTAAACATATGGATTGGGTTATCCTACATTTAAACATAGGGTTCCTAAGACTATACAGTGAAGTCCTCGCCACACAGAATTTAAAATGTACTTGGCCTAGAGTCAAGTAAGCTAGACGTCTCCTCATTCTATAGAATTGGCAAAACGTAAACTAGTCGAGTCTAGAGCTGAAATTCAATATCGATCTCTTCCCCGTTCAGTTGAGTATTTTCGAAGTAGTGGTTGACATGGATTGGTTATCCGATAACCTAGCCAAAGTCTTATGTCACAAGAAAATCATTCGCCTACCACTACTGAACGAAGAGACACTTGTGATACATGGAGAGAAGCGCGACACCCCATTGCGGATCATCAATGGCATGAAAGCACATAAGTGCTTACGGAAAGGTTGTATTGCCTATCTAGCACTTGTTGTAGACAAGAAGGCCGTTGGGCCACAGCTGACAGATATTCTTTTGATAAAATAATTTCCTGAAGAAATTCCTGAAGTCTTGCCAGGACTACCACCATATCAACAAGTCGAGTTTCACATCGAATTGGTACCGGGAGCCGCACCCATAGCCAAATCTCCATGTCGATTAGCACCTTCTGAACCTTGTAGTTGACCGAATGAGGATGTTGTGATTTCATAACCCCTACTCTTTACCACTATGCATCTTTATAAAGGTTTTGGGGGTGGAAAGACACGCAAGTTTTGCAAAAATGCACAACATTTCGATGAACGAAAATTCAAATTTCTAAACCATGTTACAAATGAATTTCCAACTAACTCAAATGGTTTATGGAAGGTTCTAGCTTCTACTCTAATATAGACTTACGATCGGAGTATCATCAGTTACGAATTCAAGAGGAAAGGATACCGAAAACGGCTTATAAGACTCGTTACGGTCATTACGAGTTTCTCGTTATTCCTTTTGGTTTAACAAATGCACCAGCGGTCTTCATGGATTTAATGAATCGTGTGTGCAAGCCACATCTTGACAAATTCGTCATAGTGTTTATTGACGACATTTTGATATACTCTCGATCGACTGATGAACATGAGCAACATTTGAGAACCATTTTAGAGTTGTTAAAGACAATAAATTCGCCCCAAATCGAAAAACAAGATATAGCCTTACAACTTATTCTTAAGGTTGGTGCATAGTATTTTACAATCTTATCATTATCCGACGATACCGATGACTCTGTTGTAGACTATGATGCTTCGCATCAAGGATTGGGTTGCGTACTCAGGCAATGTGAAAAAGTTATCGTGTACATGTCGCGCCCAATTAAAAAGTTCATGAGAAGAACTATACCACTCTCGACCTTGAGTTAGGCGTGGTGGTATTCGCTTAAAAATTATGGCGACATTATTAATATGGTACTTAATGCATTATTTTCACGGATCATAAAAGTCTTCAACACATATTCAACCAAAAAGAATTAAATATACGTCAACGATGTATGTTGAATTGTTGAACGACTATGATTGTGAAATAAAGTACCATCCGGGCAAGGCAAATGTTGTAGCAGATGCCTTGAGCCGCAAGGAACGAGTTAGAACACTGAGAGTTCAAGCATTAGAGAAGATGATTCACAAGCGCTCAAGGAAGAGCATATTCAAGCAGAAACACTTCGAGGCATGAAGAAACAATTATTGTAAAGAAGATGGAACTTTATACCTTATGAGTCGAAATTGGGTTCCATTCTTTGGCGGCCTTCGAGATGATATTTTGAGGAAGCACATAGGCCTAAGTAGTGAAAGAATACTACTGGTGGCCTAACCTCAAAAGTAATATTGCGACTTATATCGGAGAATGCTTGACTTGCGCGAAAGTCAAAGTCGAGTAGCAAAATCCCTCGGACTTGTTACAACAACCCGAGATTCCCGTTTGGTAATAGGAACAAATATCGATGTACTTCATTACGAAGTTACTCAGGACCTCAAGAGGTCACTACATGATATGTGTAATCATCGATAGACTAACAAAGTCCACGCACTTCTTACCGATTTGGTAGAAGGATAATACTGAGAAACTAGCAGAACTCTATCTCAAAGAAATAGTGGCTTGTCATGGAGTGCCTATTTCAATCATTTCAGACCGAGACGGTCGTTTTATTTCTAGAATTTGGAAATCATTTCAACAGGCCTTTGGATCTCATTTGAATCCAAGTACAGCCTTTCATCCATAAACTGACGGCCAGAGCGAACGGACAATCCAAACACTCGAATATATGTTTCGCGCATGTGTTATGGATTTAGGCGGCAATTGGGATACTCATCTACCTTTAGTTGAGTTTTCCTACAATAACAGCTACAATACTAGTATACAATCTGCACCGTTTGAAGCTCTTTATAGTCGAAAGTGTCGCTCTCCGCTATGTTGGGCGGAAACAGGCGATAGTTAAATAATTGGTCCGAAACTAGTCCAAGAGACTACGGATAAAAATTTTTCAGACCCGAGACCGTATCAAGACGGCTCGCGATCGACAAAAGTGCTACGCAGATAAAAGACGAAAACCATTATCTTTCGAGGTCGGAAAGTCTCGCCTTGGAAAGGCGTAGCGAGGTTCGGTAAACGTGGAAAGCTTAACCCACGTTACATTGGACCATTTGAAATCTTAGAAAAGATTGGCACTGTTGCCTACAAGTTGAAGTTACCAGATGAACTTAACAGTGTGCACGGCACGTTTCATGTGTCGAATCTTAAATAGAGTCCAACACAAGCAACCATTATCATTCTATTCACATTGACGACAAACTCCAATTCATTAAAGAACCTGTTGAAGTCATGGACTGTAAAGTCTAGAAATCATGGAGGAGTCGTATCAAATTATTAAAATGTACGTTGGAACTCTCGACACGGACCCGAGTATACTTGGGAACGTGAACATTAAATCAAAGCCAAATACTCTCATCTGTTCGAGTAGTCTCCTGTATAGGATGACTCAGCTTGAATTTCGGGACGAAATTCTCAATAACAGGGGGAGAATGTGACAACTGACACTTTTCGGTAACTTTCTTACACTTAAAGTACTCATTTTAGCTACATTTTTTATGCATTTCGAACACTCGAACTGCGTATTACATAATATACATCTTAGAATACTTATGGAATATTCAATTATGATGCACATGATTCATTTTATTGGTTACCTTTGAAACAATGTAAACAATGCATCGAAACAACTAGAGCAGTATCTAGTAAACTAGCGTGCTGACGAAAACTCAGGATCCAGCGAAACCATCTAAATTACATATTTAGGACTCAGACGGAAGTCCAACATCAAATATACATTAAACCCTATATGGGAATGCAAGGGTTTGGTTTAATATACTACCAATGTCCGGTAGCACCGAAAACTGCCGAAAAGCACTAAAAGCGACGATTTCTACACTTTTCCGCAGAAATTCTGCAGAAATCAGTTTTGTAATATTTTTACGACATGTAAAAATATTATTTAACATAGAATTCATGAGAGGATACATTCGGGTATCATCCGAGCCAATAACTACATCAATTCATACAAGTTACACAACTTAGCGTTCAAATAACGTCTAACCGAAACAATTCGAAATGAATATCCGAACAATGTCGGATCTTTTTTTTAGTGACCATCTAATATTATTTAGATCATATTAGACTAGTAATGGTCACTTAACACCTTCTTAACACATTTATACACTTGAAACATTTAAACACCTAAACTTTGCTAAAAGTTTCTAACACTTTAAACACTTAATAACATTTCAACAATTCAAGACCCCCCCCCCCCCCATGTGTGAACGTTTTATGTGGGTCCCACACCCATATTTCACATGCAAAATATCTAGATATTTTCTATAATTACAAGTGGTGTTACTAGTGGATGAGAAAGATGATTAGTTACAACCCTTAATCACTAAGTTACTACACTTTACCTCTTTCATCATTCATCATCCAAGAACACTCTAACTATCTCCATCTTTTTCATAAGAACATCTTCAAAAACCCATTTATTTTTATTACCTCCTTCATGATCAATATGGATTTCCAAGTAACATAAGGTGATCTAAAGCATTTACAAGTTAAAGGAAGCTTTTTCATCCATTCAAGAACCTTAAATCATCAAGATCATCATCTTATTAGTTCTTAATAATCTTCTAAGATCATCCCTAGCCTAGTGCTAGAAGTAAGCTTCTATATCTATTTTTTTATGCAAATATATTAAGTTTATGATTGTTATTATTACTATTAATAACCATGTAATCATACATAATAAGCATGAAAAATACAAAGAAGCAAAGATAAAAATCATGATATAATTATGATTGTTTATATTATGATCTAAGACTTGATATATGCTTATTTAGTCTTGTTATGATGTTTATGATGCAAATAAATTATTAGAAGATGTTTTAAGTTATGATCTAAAAATTATGCATGTTTATGTTAAAGGGTTTTTAACATAAAGGATTAATGGATGATCATAACTATTGATCTTGTGAAAATATATAAGGTTTTTGGTTAAAAACAATACTCTCACAAGATTATAAAAAGTAACATACAACTAGAGATTTTTATAAAAGTTGTTAAAACTAAAATTAAACTTGGTTTTTGAACTTGTTAGCATATGAAATAATCATGGTTAACCCTACATGATTTGGACATCATCTTGATAATTTCATGTTATAAAAGTCTCATATGTTTAGTTAAGTTGTAGAGTAAATTGGTGGTGATTTGATAAAGAAAATGATATGTTTATAAAACATGGTTAGAATAAAATACAAAGGTTATATAGCCATTTTTCATAAAAACTTTATTTTATAAAGTAACAACATTTTTGGTTGTATTTAGACAAGAGAAATATATATTTTTTTTTGAAAAATATATATTTGGTGATTTAACAACTTATGTGCTATGTGATTATTTGATGGTATTAGTTATATATATCAAAGATAGGAACTTTATTACAATGGTAATAATGAACACATGATACATAATAATCAAAGTCTTATAAGACTTCACATAATTACGCCTTAAAACGAGTTACGGACGATTCGAATAATCGGACACCAATTATGGTCAAAATGAACGACGGACGACTACATAAGTGAATTGCCAATCCGGGGAGTTACTACGACGTTTAGACGATTTATCGACACGAAATATAAGTATCCTATCAATAACAAATTTCGGATGTTTATAAACTTATAAAAACTAGTATGTTTTTATTTACTAACAAGTATACTTAGTAAATTTTTATAAAAAGGTTTTTATAAAAATAAATGGGCTTATTATACTAGTGGGCTATTTTTATAACAAATGGGCTTATATTACTTAAAGGGCTATTTTACTTAATGGGCTATTTTTCTTAATGGGCTTATCTTCATAATGGGCTTAACATAAATTCATGGGCTAAGCCCAAATACTAAACATATGGGCCAAAGCCCAACACTATTCAAGCCCAACACTATTCAAGCCCAATTCAAGCCCAACACTATTTGAAGCCCAACACTATTTGAGGCCCAACACTATTTGAGGCCCAACACTATTTGAGGCCCAACACTATTTGAGGCCCAACACTATTTGAGGCCCAGCACTATTTAAGCCCAATAACTTGAAAACATGGGCTTGGCCCAATAATACTATTATTGGAAACACAACTATATAAGTGATACATACAAGACACAAGATTCAGCGGACGAGATCCGACTATACAACTCATTCATCGAATACACAGTTAACGAGCATTTGAACAACTCATTCATCGAATACACAGTTAACGAACAGTAAAGACATACAAGTCTTACACATATTGAAGACACAAGACTTGTACTCAAGTTCTTTACAAAGACCGAAGTGTCTAACAAATAAAGAACATTTGTAGGTCGCAACATTGTTCAAGACGACCACACGCGAGATCATAATTACTTCTATTCACGGACGCAATTCAGTGAGTTCATGTTCCCCTGTTCATTTAAATGTTTTACAACTTTACAACTATCGGGGAAAATACATGTTCATAGTATGTTAAAGTTAGGTAATGAAACACCATAGATCATGTGCGAATTAGGGCCATACTATAAGCACCATTAATCCAGTTTGGACCAAGGAACAAAGGACTAGATCTATTGGGTTTTGGCGAGCCCCACTCTTGGTCGTGAACCCATACAGAAGAGTGCGTTTGTGTCCCAGTTGATAGGAATCGGCATAAAATCGTCTAGGGTTGGATTGCTTCCTAATTCGTCACACATATTAATGTCCTCGCGAAACATTAATGATCAACGATTTCATTGACGCTTTACATACTACATCATACATACAGATACATCATACATCGAGATACATTTTATACAACTCACATTTTACGGATACATCTTATATCCAGTTTGGATACAATTACAATTGAGACAAATACATATTACATACTGTTTTGATACAAATACATCTTATACAGCTAAACTGCATGAACTCGCTCAACTTTTGTTGATGTTTTCAAACTTACATGTATTTCAGGGAATTAGTGGACCAATGCAAAGATTTCAGTTCAAGGAAAACAAGTATCAATACTCCATGCCAACAATTGAAGGGTTTGCCTGTTATATACCGCCTCTTTGCGGTGATATAGTGGTCAAAGCCTTTACATTTTTAGACTTACATTTGATGTGTAAAACAATGACAACTTATTTTCATTTGATGGTTTGTAAACAATGTACTTAAATTATGTTGCGATCTTTTGAACAATTATGACAATGGCATTGGAGCATGTTTTATTCATTTAGTATGTTCACCTATATTGTTATGCAATGAGAACCGATCAGATCACACCTCGCGCTTCCGCTACGAGCGGGTGTGACACCAGATTATGTGCAACAGAAAGCAAGTGGTAGTCAAAACTACGTCTGGTGAGTCACTTACCATTCAGGGGGATACCCATCATGGATTGCCTGAGCAAGTGCCTATGCTCAAGGCATCCAGATGTCTGAAGAAGGGCTGTGTCATTTATATGGCACAAGTTACTATTGATGAGCCAAAGCCTAGGATTGAAGACATCCCCGTCATTTCAGAATATCCTGAAGTTTTTCCTGAAGAACTACCTGGTTTACCACCAGATTGGCAAGTAGAATTCCGAATTGACATCCTCCCTGGTGCAGCACCTGTAGCAAGAGCGCCTTATAGGTTGGCACCAACAGAGATGAAGGAGTTAAGGACGCAGTTAGATGATCTCCTAGCCAAAGGTTTCATTAGACCTAGTTCATCTCCTTGGGGAGCGCCGATCTTGTTTGTCAAGAAGAAGGATGGATCGATGCGAATGTGCATCGACTACCATGAGCTTAATAAGGTCACTATCAAGAATATGTATCCTTTGCCCAGGATCGACGATTTGTTCGATCAACTTCAAGGGGCAAGTTACTTTTCTAAGATCGATTTGAGGTCAGGCTATCATCAGTTGAAGGTTAAAGATGAAGATGTACATAAGACTGCATTTAGGACTCGTTATGGTTATTACGAGTTCCTAGTGATGCCTTTTGGGCTCACTAATGCTCCTGCAGCATTCATGGACCTCATGAATCGCGTCGCAAGCCATACTTAGATAAATTTGTCATCGTCTTCATTGACGACATCCTCATCTACTCGAAAAGCCAAGCTGACCATGAGAAACATCTTCGCTGTATTCTTAAACTTCTACATCATGAGAAACTCTACGCCAAATTTTTGAAGTGCGAATTTTGGCTTCGAGAAGTCCAATTCCTTGGACATGTGGTAAGTGAGCGTGGTATCCAAGTGGATCCCGCTAAGGTAGAAGCAGTTATGAATTGGCAAGAACCAAAGATGCCTACTGAGATTCGCAGCTTTCTTGGACTAGCAGGATACTATAGGTGATTTATCGAAAACTTCTCAAGGATTGCTGCGCCCCTAACTTCGTTGACATGTAATAAGATTAAGTTTGATTGGGGCCCTAAGCAGCAGGAATCCTTTGACATTCTGAAGAAAAAGTTGAGCAATGCACCAGTGTTAACATTGCCCGATGGAATAGAAGAATTCGTGGTGTATTGTGATGCATCACACACTGGTATGGGTTGTGTACTCATGCAGAAAGGCAAAGTTATTGCCTACGCTTCACGACAATTAAAGGTGCACGAGAAGAACTACACCACCCATGACTTGGAGCTGGGTGCCGTTGTATTTGCACTGAAATTATGGAGGCACTACTTGTATGGAACCAAGTGTGTGATCTATTCAGATCACAAGAGCCTTCAACACTTGTTCAATCAGAAGGACTTGAACATGAGGCAGCGACGCTGGATGGAAACTTTAAATGATTATGATTGTGAGATAAGATACCATCCAGGCAAGGAAAATGTAGTTGCTGACGCTTTAAGCAGGAAGGAAAGAGTAAAGCCGATAAGAATCAATGCCAAGAGCATTGAGATAAAGAATAGTTTGAACGAAAGGTTGTTAGCTGCACAGAAGGAAGCTGTGTTGGAAGCTAACTATCCTGCGGAAAAGCTAGGAGTAACTGAGGAGCAGTTATCCTATGACAAAGACGGAGTGCTGAGATTGAATGGACGAATATGGGTTCCAGTTTATGGAGGACTTCGAGATGTCATCCTTCAGGAAGCCCACAGTTCTAAATATTTCGTTCATCCTGGAGCTGATAAAATGTACCAGGATCTAAAGGCAAACTACTGGTGGATAGGCTTGAAAAAGTCTGTTGTCACACCCCGACCACGTAGAACAACAAAACGTGGCGGAAAACGTCGGGGAGTGTTGAAACAGAATCATTGTTTCATAACACATGGAAATTGAAATATTTTTTTATTGATTTAAGTAGTTACAATGTCTTGACAATCAAAGAAACATAACATAAATAACTAGTCTTGCATCTTTTATTGTCGCTAAGGCCCAAATCCGCCTAAGTGTATCTTGATAAATCCTATGCATCATATCCTGAAACACATGTGAAAATAGGTACGTCAGCATAAAAATGCCTGTGAGATACATAGGTTTATGAAAATAGGATTCATGACTTATTGTTTAAGAAAATGTTTAGACATGAACCTTGTAATTTGATTTGTCTTGTAAATCTTTTGAAAAACGATAAGATCAGATGATATGTATAAATAAGAGAATAAGGTATGGTTAAATCAATAACCATATAAAAATGAGTTTGTATAATTTAAGTTGTTTGTAAAACAATGTATTGTGAAAAGTATGTTATTTGTATAAAATGTTATATGTCCAAATTGAAATGATTCAAATAACGCTACGATATGTAATACCATACAATCACTTATATATAGGAAGTACCAGCGGCGTATCCACCATGCTTGTATCATATTACACACGCCTCGTTACTCAAATCACTTACCCAAACAAACCACCAATGTAAGATGTCTATGTTTAAACCAATTGCCAAACGTATTGAATAATATGTCAAAATGTTTATGTCAATATGTAAGTCATGTAATGTATAACCAATGTCAATAATGTTTATGTGTCAAATGTAAATCATGTAATGTGTAACTAATGTCAATAATGTTTATGTGTCAGATGTAAATCATGTAATGTGTAACCAATGTCAATAACGTTTATGTGTCAAATGTAAATCATGTAATGTGTAATCAAAATGTTATGTATGGCTAGTGAAATATATCAACTAAACCATATGCACAAAAACAAAGTATTGAAGTAAAACACGGTTCAAATCAAATCTATGTTTTGTGGAAATGCATACTATACTGATACAAATATCTATGCGGTATTGTGAGAATGCATACATCCAAGCCTTGAGACCGTGGCGATAAACCCTTAAACAAATTAAAGGTCTATCTTGTTGTAAATGTATATCGAATTCGGTCATTCCTTTCATCCCCACCTACCCAGGATGTCCGGAACGGGAGTTGTCAACTCCTATGGTACCACTACCTACTAACGAACGGCGTGATCGGTGTTAATGAATGTATATTGATCCATCAAAACAATCCAAATATCATATCAAAATGTAAGCATGTGATGAAAACAACTGTACTAAGTATGCAACAAATGAACATACATAGCATGTGATGCGATGTGAAACGATGTACTAAGTATGAACTAAATGGACATACATAGCATAAAATGCAATGTAAGACAATGAAATCATGTACTATACATGTACTAATGAACATAGCAAGTATATGATGTGAAAACATGGAAAGCACGAAAGTAACAAGTAGGCACATGTGTTTCACCCCAAAACAGTTTGGAAAACAGTAAAAAAGGGGTCTATGTACTCACTTGAGATTGCTCAGAAGTCCTAAGATAACCACCAAGCAATGCTAGAGATCACGGAATCAAACGGCACCTAATATAGGTAACTATGTTAATAAACCGGACCTAATATCGGAGGATCGGATAGAATGAGGGTTCGTAAACCAAACGAGTATGGAGACTCGTGTAATATGATTTAACAAAGCCCACATACTAAAACGAAACTTAACCTAAGTGTTTGTGACCCATTACGACCCGTTTAGGTAAATTATGCTACTTTAACGCGTCGTTCGCGTAAAACGCGTTCGGAACGCCTAACTAGTCCTATGACAAGTAAAATATGCCTTAACATGTCTAATATGGTTGTCAAATCAGTTTAGATGTCAAAAGTTATGTTACATACGTTTAAAACAAATTTTGGCATTAAAGGGGTATTTTGGTAATTTACCTAAGGCATATAAACTACCTATCATACAACTACTTAAACGAAGCGACCATAAGGTATAACCTCGGAAGGTTATTCCCTATATACTATGGTCACCTAATGTGTTTGGTCGGATCCTAATGATCGACCAAATGGGTCGGGTTCGAAGGTATAAGCGATTTTTTAGATCGCTTACCCTTACGACCCTATACAACGTGGTAATCAGTAGGCATAGTCACAAGGGACTATAACCATCGTGATTACAATCACGTTGCGAAGTTCAAACGAACTTCGCATTGACCATAAACTGGTCAATGCAGAAAGTCAAACAAAGTTTGACTTTCGGACTCGAAAAGCAATAAAAGAACGAAGGAACACTTACAAAGGGTCCCCGAATGCTAATCAAGATCAAAATAGCTCAGGTATGAAACAAAGGTTTCAACTTAGAGCACATAAGATCAGATTATTGTGAGGAAAAGTGAAGGGTGGAGGTGGGTATTTATAGTTTTCGGTTCACCGTTAGGATCATTTCTTGGAGAAGAGGGAATGATCACATCCCTACACTTGTTGCAATGTTGTGGTAACTGATTTTGGCCACCATAAGAGGTTAACATGTGGCACTTGACCTTTGGGAAGTGTTAGGGGCTGTTAACTTATGTTTAAAATGACCTTTGCTGATCAGAAGAGGCCTAGCGTGACGCCAAGGGGGCTAGGCGTCGCGCTAGGGGCCCCCTGATCAGCAAACACATTCAAATGTTTATCTTTCAGTCCCCGTTGCGTATTCAGGCCATTTCCGACGTGTTTAAGGCTCGTTAAATCATTTTCAAGGCTCCACAAGGATGCCTAAACATTGTGGGCATGAAACATGCTCACAAATATGCCGGATGTCAGTTCGTTTGGTCATACGATCGCGATGTTCGGTTAATTACGACGGAATGCGCATAAGCGCGAGAAACGATCTAAATTGCGCGACGAATGGATTTTTCTCATGCCAAACACTAAAATAAAGTATTTTAGTGCTTACATAAATTTTTGGATGTCCGGAGGTATTCAGAACGTAAGTTATGCGCGAAAATGCAAACTTGTGCACTTTTTGACGCTTTTAGTCCCTGAATGACCCAAAAGTTTATTTTAGCATACCGAACCCCTCAAAGCCTATTTATAAGCTATGTAAAGGATATTTACGGTATGTTTAACTTATGGTCATGTTCCAGAATGTTCGTTACAGCTCAAATTGGCATACTTTCGCAGTTTGTCAAGTTTAGTCCCTGTAAGTGAATTAACTTGTTTTTGACATACCAAAGCCTTCAAAACTTATTTCTAAGTTATGTAAAGGTTGTTTAAGGTATGTTAAGCCTATTTCACTATTCTGGAGCGTTCGTTGGATTAAACGGGTTATATTTACGCATCAGTGCGCGTATAACCTTCTAGAAAGCGATTTAATGCTTGAAATCGAACAAGAATTGATAATGTGCAAAGGATACACATATTTGTACATGTCCCAAGTATGAAATACAATATTTCATTGATACAGTATTTGTTTGATGGCCGTGGAGGCACAGGTGTTACAGTCTCCCCTACTTTAGGAAATTTCATCCCGAAATTTTATTTAGAGGAAACTTGTGAGAGTTTAAAACATGAAGTTGAAAAGATCGAACAACATTGGTTAGGGTTCTGAACTTCTAGTAACTTTAATAACATCATGCTTGCAATGTAAGAGGGATACTTATATACAAGTATATGAAGCGTCATTGGTGCGTCCACCGTACCTCCATTACATCGTTCTCATTTTGTTATTGTTGTCACTATCGGTTCTTACACATAATAAATCTTACTGTGGTTACCGTGCACTGAATCTCATAATTATGTACGTGTCCATAATTAGACAATTTCTTGCATAGTTCACACAGTCTATTTTATAATGTGTAGGGGAAAACCAATGAACAAACCTGTGATGAGTGTGACTAGACCACCATAGGGTCCCTTTTATTAAATCAATAAATGATTTTAATAGACAACCAAGGAGTCTTTTCAGCTTATATCATCACATGTCATTCTTAACCAGATTTTTGAATCAATCTTTTTTACTAGACCACTAAAAGGGCCTCTTATGAATCATGGAGTGGTACTATATAATCCAAGGGTCTTAACTATTACATAGAAGCCCATTAAGGAATTAAGGTAGTACCTTTTTGAATATCCTACTACGAATCCCTCATATGAAGATATGAAAAATTCTACGAGGATTTGGATAACGAATATCCAGAGTATACAAAAACCCAAAATGCATAAAAGAAAACACAAGATGCATAAACACATAGTCATATAACCACAAAGATTGTTTATCTAGATCTTTAATTTGTTAATTTGTTTTGCTAACAGAGTGCATGTATTTAAAGCACACTAGGAATCCATCTCGTGGATTTCATTTGGTACTTTAAACATTATCAAGAATCTAACTATAAAGATAGAAAGATTTTTAAAAGAAAAATTCGATTTCGATTATAAGGAACCGAAATGTTCGAATTTAGGTACATAAGGAATCCAATCAAGGACTCTGATTTGAATGATAATCATCCACAAGGGTCTAAATGTGAAGATAAAAAGATCCCATATGGATTTTAGAAGTTGAAGATGTTTTGAAACCTGTTTTGAAACCTTGCATTGGGCGTGCTTAAATCAAAACATGAAGTAAAATGCTTATGAAGTTGAGATGCTAGCTATGTCAAGGCGACATATGAAGCGGAATTTGAAGGCTAAGTCAATGTATGAGGAAAATATTTTTGAAAACTATGCATGGGGTTCTTAAAAAAAATGTGTTCAATGTTTTTGAAACCTTATATATAATACATTTGAAATCATAAAATAGGTGTACTAGGTAAGTATATTTATAAAAGTGTTTTAAAATTATGCGAGATGAATTCTGAAATTATGTATAAGGTCTTTGGGAAACATGAATGATGCTTTTGAAATCATGCACTTAATAAGAAAATATATTGTATTAATATTGTTCTCAGGCTATATGAGACATTTTGAAATTATGAAGGTTGTTTTTGAAAACATAGCCAATGTTTTTGAAATAACATAGACAATGTATTTTAAAAAAAAAAATTTGTTTTCAAACTATATGAAATGTTTTGAGATCATGAAGATTGTTTTTGAAATACTTGTACTGTGTATGTTGAAAAATCAAAACGTAATGGGTATGAGTTTTGAAAATACCCTTAGTTATCTAACCAAGGATTCAAAGGTACTGATGTGCAGAAGCATGATTACTCATAATGTCACTTTATTTTCTGTACTTTGTTTCTTAGAGTGAAACGAGTACTTAAAATTTTCGAGGGAATCATGAGCGATCATTTGAAAGAGAGAATCACAAGAGTAGTTTGTAAGGAACATAGTTCCTTAATACAGGTATTATAGGGAAATGCCATAAACACATGTGATTATACTTGTATATCAGAATTACGAACAACAACTTTTATTTATGAACGAGACATATTGTTTCACAATACACGAAAACAAAAGAAACCAAGGCATAAGACAGCAACATCCTTTGTTCAGCCGAATGCTCATCCAAGGGTTGGATTTGCATTAGCAAGCTTTGGGCATTTGTTCCTGAAATGGCTTGTCTCACCACAGTTGTAGCACGATCCAGGCGGAAAGCGAGCTTGAGCAGGATTGGCTTGTGGTTGGTTTGGACCACTTTGGTTTGGGGTAAATCGACAAGCATTTGCCAGGTGACTGTAACACCTGTGCCTCCACGGCCATCAAACAAATACCGAACCAATGAAATATTATATTTCATACTTGGGATTTGTAAAAATATGTGTATCATTTGCACATATCAATTCTTGTTCAATTTCAAACTCTAAATCGCTTTCTGGAAGGTTATACGCGCACCGATGCGTAAATATAACCAGTTTAATGCAACAAACACTCCGGAATAGTGACATAGGCTTAACATACCTTAAATAAACTTTACATAACTTAGAAATAAGTTTTAAAGGCTTTGGTATGGCAAAATCAAGTTAAATCGCTTACGGGGACTAAATTTGACAAACTGCGAAAGTATGCCAATTTGAACTGTAACAGACATTCTGGAGCATGACCATAAGTTAAACATACCATAAAAATCCTTCACATAGCTTAGAAATAGGCTTTGAGGTGTTCGGTATGCTAAAATAAACTTTTGTGTCATTTAGGGACTAAAAGTGTCAAAAAGTGCACAAGTTTGCATTTTCGCGCATAACTTACGTTTTGAATACATCCGGACATCCAAAAATTTATGTAAGCATGACTATATTATACTTTAGTGTTTGGATTACCAAAAATCCATTCGTCGCGTCATTTGGATCGTTTTTCGCGCTTATGCGCATTCCGTCGTAATTAAGCGAACATCGCGTTCGTACGACCAAACGAACCAACACCCGGAATATTTTTGAGCATGTTTCATGTCCTCAATGTTTAGGCAACATTTTAGGGCCTTAAAGTTGGCTTTACGGGCCTTAGAAGTGTCGGAAATGGCCTTAAACACGTGCAGGGACTGAAACTGACATTTCTGAAACTTTGTTCTGATCTGTGACTCCTAGGCGGCCCGCCTCAGGATCTTAACATCCTTAGGCGGCCCGCGTCAGACCTTCTGACCAGGTTAAATGTTTCTAATAGCATATTGCAGCTGTTTGATCCACCACCACACATTCTCATTTGTCTAGTCATCTGATAAGGATCACATTTTAGTCACCATAAGGTCCCGACACTTGTACGGGTGGGATTAAGGCACGTTTTCCATGAAACGATCTTAACGGTGGACCTTTTACTATAAATACCCCACCCCCCATGCTTCAAAATTACAAGAATTCTGATTTGAGAACCTCTAAGTTGAAACCATTGTTTCATACCTGAGATTCTTGAATCGGGATTAGCATTCGGGGACCCTTCGTAAGTATTCTTTCGTTCTTTTCCTTATTTTATTGCTTTTCGAGTCAGAAAGTCAAACTTTGTTTGACTTTCAGCGTTGACCAGTAATGGTCAATGCGAAGTTCGTTTGAACTTCACAACGTGAGTGTAATCACGTTGGTCATAGTCCCTTGGGACTATGCCCACTGATTACCACGTTGTCTAGGGTCGTAGGGTAGGCGATCTAATAAATCGCCTATACCCTCGAACCCGACCCAGTTTGGTCGATCATTAGGATCCGACCAAATACATTAGGTGACCATAGTAGGTAGGGAATAACCTTCCGAGGTTATACCCTATGGTCACATCGTTTAAGTAGTTATATGATAGGTAGTTTATATGCCTTAGGTAAATTACCAGAATACCCTTTTCATGTATAATTGGTAATTAAGCATATGTAACCTAAACTTTTGTCACATAACTGATTATATAACATGTTTAGGCATATAACACTTGTCGTAGAACTAGTTAGGCGGTCCGAACGCGTTTCACGCGAACGACGCGTTAAAGTAGCATAAGCTACCTAAACGGGTCGTAATGGGTCGTAAGCTTTTAGGTTAGGTTTCATTTAGTATGTAGGCTTTGTTAAACCATATGACACGAGTCTCTATACTCGTTTGGTTTACGAACCCTCATTCTATCAGATCTTCCGATTTAGGTCCGGTTTATTAACATAGTTACCTATATTAGGTGCCGTTTGATATCCGCGATCTCTAGCATTGTTTGGTTGTTACTCAAGGACTACTGAGCAATCTCAAGTGAGTACATAGACCCCTCTTTTACTGTTTTCCAAACTGTTTTGGGGTGGAACACATGTGCCTACTTGTTACTTTCATGCTTTCATGTTTTCACATCATATACATGCTATGTTCAATAGTACACTTATAGTACATTGTTTTACACGATTTCATTGTTTTTATGCTATGTATGTCCATTGCGTGCATACTTAGTACATCGTTTTACATTTACATTTTATGCTATGTATGTCCATTGCGTGCATACTTAGTACATCGTTTTCATCACATGCTTACATTTTGTTATGACATTTGGGTTGTTTACAATGGAACAATACATTCATTAACATTAGCTACGTCGTTCGTTAGTAGGTAGTGGTACCATAGGAATTGACAACTCCCGTTCCGGACATCCCAGGGAAAGGGGATGAAAGGAATGACCGAATTCGATATACATAAGCACAGATAATCCTTTAAGTTGTTTAAGGGTTTATCGCCACAGTCTCAAGGCTTGGATGTATGCATTATAACAATACCGTATAGATGTTCGTATCAGTATAGCATGCATTTACACAAAACATAGCTTTGATTTAAACCAAGTTTTACTTCAATACTATGTTCTTGTGCATATGGTTTAGTGATATTTATCACTAGCCATACAGATCAGTTTGGTTACACATTACATGATTTACATTGATCATGCATTTACACATTACATGATTTACATTGATCATGCATTTACACAAAACATAGCTTTGATTTAAACCAAGTTTTACTTCAATACTATGTTCTTGTGCATATGGTTTAGTGATATTTATCACTAGCCATACAGATCAGTTTGGTTACACATTACATGATTTACATTGATCATGCATTTACACATTACATGATTTACATTGATCATGCATTTACACAAAACATAGCTTTGATTTAAACCAAGTTTTACTTCAATACTATGTTCTTGTGCATATGGTTTAGTGATATTTATCACTAGCCATACAGATCAGTTTGGTTACACATTACATGATTTACATTGATCATGCATTTACACATTACATGATTTACATTGACCATGCATTTACACAAAACATAGCTTTGATTTAAACCAAGTTTTACTTCAATACTTTGTTTTTGGTGCATTTCACCTATGGTTTAGTTGATGCGTTTTCACTAGCCATACATATCATTTAGGTTACACATTACATGATTTACATTGATCATGCATTTTGACATATTACTCAATACATTTGACAAATTCATTTATACATGGACAATTTACATTGGTGGTTTGTTTGGGTAAGTGATTTAAGTAACGAGGCGTGTGTAATATGATACAAGCATGGTGGATACGCCGTTGGTACTTCCTATATATAAGTGTTTGTATGATATTACATATTGTAGCGTTCTTTGAATCATTTCAATTTGAGACATAGAACATTTTATACAAATAACATATTTTTCACAAGACATTGATTTACAAACAACTTAACTTATACAAACTCATTTTTACATGGTTATTCATTTAACCATGCATTATTTCTCTTATTTATACGTATCATCTGAACTTATTGTTTTTCAAATGATTTACAAAGACAAAGCAAATTACAAGGTTCATGACTAAACATTTTCTTAAACAGAGGTCATGAATCTTATTTTCACAAAACCTATGTACTCGCCGGCATTTTTATGCTGACGTACCTATTTTCACATGTGTTTCAGGATATGAAGCATAGGATTGATCAAGACATACTTAGGCGGACTTGTGCCTTAGTAACTTAAAACGAGACAAGAACTAGTTAAATTTTGTTGTATACTCTTTACTTCTTGTTTAAAGACAATGTAACTCGCTTGTTTGATGAATAAAACGAAACTTCAATATCCATGGTTGTGAAACATTAATTCTGTTACAACACTCCCCGATGTTTCCGCCACGTTTTGAATGTTCTACGTGGTCGGGGTGTGACAGAAAAGATGGTATCAGAGCCAATGGTTATAGGGAATTAGGTTATTAGTAATGCTTTGACCTAGTCTATAACCTTCTTAGGACCCTAACGCGAGTTTACTTGCGTTTAGTCATAAAACAATACCGTCACCTATCCTTAGGCGACAACCACAACAAGAACATAAATTTCAAAACCGCTTTGAAAACTAATCATCTGTTCTAGGATGATTGATTACTAGGTTTTGAACCCTCTATTGTAAGGTTTTGAACTCTCTATTATATGGTTTTGAACCCCTTTGGGTTTTCAAAATTTCGTCAAGGTTTTGGGTTTTAAATAATGTGAACACGTGCAAACTGGAAGGGTGAATGCCTGTATTCTGGGTTTTCTGTCTAGGCAAGCACTTCGTATACATCTCATCAGACGCGAGACCAGTTGTGCTTACCTGGGAATTCTTGGGATGAGTGTTCACTTATAGGCGAGCATGTCTTCGCGATACATTATTTTTGACCCATTTACTTTGATTTGTTACCATCTCATTTGTTTGCCTTAGGTAACAAACAAATGATCACAATTTTCATTCGTTACCATTCGGTATTGATTATCCAATAAACTTTCACTTGTTTCTTCCTATGTCTTTCACTTTCTTTTAAAATGTCTCTTCATCACGATGACGACCAGATATCCAAGCAGACTGCTAAATTCGCTCAGCGAATAGGCGAAGTAGTCCTTAAGACTGTTGAATTAGCTACTGCCATGTATCATCTCCAGGATGAAGCCACTCTAGAGTCACCAAGACAGGCAGGACCTAGTCAGGCGACAACACCATCAGCCAATAAACCAATCGAGGAATCAAAGACCATGGATGAACGATCCCCTAAGAAGTCAAAGAAGTGAAATGCTTCTCAGAACTTCGCCGTGGTCGCTCACAATGGTCAAGCCTTCCCCAACCAACCAGCTCAACCCCCTGCTAGGAAGCCATACAATGGAACTGCACCCTTGTACAACCAATGTAACCTTCATCATCACTCTAGTGTGAGGTGCCGCAAATGTCGGATTTGTGGACTTATAGGTCATACAGCAAGGGTTTGCCCAGCTGTAGCTGTACCAAATCAAGCTGGCGACACTCCTGCTCAAGCTCATTTTTCACGAGGGTCTTGCTACAACTGTGGCGAGATGGACCATTTCCAAAGGGATTGCCCAAAGCTTGCTAAGGCAAATCTGACCCACGGATGAGCAGTTGGCCGAGTAGAAGATGTTGCTATCTTATGCTTTTGTTTCTTTCGTTTTCTTGATTGTGAAACAATCTGTCTCGTTCATAAATAAAAGTTGTTGTTCACAGATTCTGATGTACAATTGTAGTTACATATGTGTAGGATTTTCCTATGATACCTACATCAAGGAACTATATTCCTTACAAACTACTCTTGTGATTTCTCTCTTTCAAATGATCGCTCATGATTCCCTCAAAAATTTTAAGTACTTGTTTCATTCTAAGAAACAAAGTATAGAAAATAAAGTGACATTATGAGTGATCATGCTTCTGCACATCTGTGCCATTAAATCCTTGGTTAGATAACTAAGGGTATTTTCAAATCTCATACCCATTACGTTTTGATTTTTCAACATACACAGTACAAGTATTTCAAAACAATCTTCATGATCTCAAAACATTTCATATAGTTTGAAAATAATTTTTCTAGATGCATTGTCTATGTTATTTCAAAAACATTGGCCATGTTATCAAAACCAACCTTCCTAATTTCAAAATATTTCATATAGTCTGAAGACAATATTAACACAATACATTTTCTTATCAAGTGCATGATTTCGAAAAGCATCATTCATGTCCTTCAAAAACCTTATACATAATTTCAAAATTCATCTTGCATGATTTTAAAACATTTTTGTAAATATATCTATCTAATACACCTACTTTATGATTTCAAAAGTATTATATATAAGGTTTCAAAAACGATAAACACATTTTTCTTAAAAGAACCCCATGCATAGTTTTCAAAAATATTTTCCACATACATTGACTTAACCTTCAAATTCTGCTTCATATGTCGCCTTGACATATCAAGCATCTCAACTTCATAAACATTTTACTTTATGTTTTGACATAAGCACATCCCGTGCAAGGTTTCAAAACATCTTCAACTTCTAAAAAAAAATCCACATGGGATCTTTTTATCTTCACAATTAGATCCTTGTGAATGATCATCATACAAATCAGAATCCTTAATTGGATTCCTTGCGTACCTAAATTCGAACATTTCGGTTTCTTATAAACAAAGTCGATTTCTCTCTTCAAAAATCTTTCTATCTTTATAGTCAGATTCTTCATAATGTTTAAAGTACCAAATGAAATCCAAGAAATGGATTCCTAGTGTGCTTTAAATACATGTGCTCTGTTAGCAGAACAAATTAACAAACAATTTTGTGGTTAAGTGACTATGTGTTTATTCATCTTATGTTTTCTTTTATGCAATTTGTGTTTTTGTATACTCTGGATATTCGTTATCCAAATCCTCGAAGAATTTTTCATATCTTCATATGAGGGATTCGTAGTAGGATATTCAAAAAGGTATTACCTTAAATCCTTAATGGGCTTCTATGTAATAGTTAAGACCCTTGGATTATATAGTACCACTCCATGATTCATAAGAGACCTTTTGTGGTCTAGTCAAAAAGATTGATTCACAATTTGGTTAAAGAACGACATCTAGTGATGTAGCTGAACAGACCCCTTGATAGTCTATTTAGATCATTTATTGATTTAATTAAAAGGACTCTATGGCGGTCTAGTCACACTCATCACAGGATTGTTCATTTGGTTTTTCCCTACACATTATAAAATAGACTGAGTAAACTATGCAAGGAATTGTCTAATTATGGACGCGTACATAATTATGAAATTTGGTGCACAGAAACCCAGTAAGATTTATTATGTGTAAGAACCGATAGCGACAACAATAACAAAATGAGAACAATGTAATGGAGGTACGGTGGACGCACCAATGAAGCTTCATATACTTGTATATAAGTATCCCTCTTACATTGCAAACATGATGTTATTAAAGTTACTAGAAGTTCAGAACCCTAACCAATGTTGTTTGATCTTTTCAACTTCATGTTTTCAAGCTCTCACAAGTTTCCTCTAAATACATTTCGGGACGAAATTTCCTAAAGTAGGGGAGACTGTAACACCTGTGCCTCCACGGCCATCAAACAAATACCGAACCTATGAAATATTATATTTCATACTTGGGATTTGTAAAAATATGTGTATCATTTGCACATATCAATTCTTGTTCAATTTCAAACTCTAAATCGCTTTCTGGAAGGTTATACGCGCACCGATGCGTAAATATAACCAGTTTAATGCAACAAACACTCTGGAATAGTGACATAGGCTTAACATACCTTAAATAACCTTTACATAACTTAGAAATAAGTTTTAAAGGCTTTGGTATGGCAAAATCAAGTTAAATCGCTTACAGGGACTAAATTTGACAAACTGCGAAAGTATGCTAATTTGAACTGTAACAGACATTCCGGAGCATGACCATAAGTTAAACATACCATAAAAATCCTTCACATAGCTTAGAAATAGGCTTTGAGGTGTTCGGTATGCTAAAATAAACTTTTGTGTCATTCAGGGACTAAAAGTGTCAAAAAGTGCACAAGTTTGCATTTTCGCGCATAACTTACGTTCTGAATACATCCGGACATCCAAAAATTTATGTAAGCATGACTATATTATACTTTAGTGTTTGGCTTGCCAAAAATCCATTTGTCGCGTCATTTGGATCGTTTTTCGTGCTTATGCGCATTCCGTCGTAATTAAGCGAACATCGCGTTCGTACGACCAAACGAACCAACACCCGGAATATTTTTGAGCATGTTTCATGTCCTCAATGTTTAGGCAACATTTTAGGGCCTTAAAGTTGGCTTTACGGGCCTTAGAAGTGTCGGAAATGGCCTTAAACACGTGCAGGGACTGAAACTGACATTTCTGAAACTTTGTTCTGATCTGTGACTCCTAGGCGGCCCGCTGACGTGATTGTCGTGGGTCACGCAAATTTAATCCCCAAACAACTATAGATAGCGGTAATAGGGTATCGAACTCAGGGAGTATGTGGAAAATGTGTCGATTGTATAGCTTTGTATTTAAACTAATATTAAACTAAATTGCAGAAAATTAAAATTCAAGATTGTGGATTGTTGTTTTAGAAAACTAAAGTAAGAACTAATTCAAATCAAAGATGGTTGTAAACAATTAGGAGAGAACAATGATCACCCTAGGTTTCAATTTCTTTAAACAGTTGTGTGCAATTTCACTAGAAAGAGTTATATAGACATAACTCGTGTATATGTGATTGAAGTGATAAAAGGGAACAAAGTACTCGGATTAGATAACGCGAGGTTGTTTCCCGATGACCTATTAACCAATAACCAACCCTAACCCTTCCCGTGATATCTCGGTTGCCAACGGCACCAAGAACGTACGATTAAGACTAGAAATTGCAATACTGATTAACACACTACAAACAATCAAACATACACCATGACATTCAAGCAACGCAAGATATCATTCTAGAAATGCAGAAATTAAACACACAAAAGTTTCAGAAACATTCACCTAGGATGATCACCGAAGAGTTTAGCCGGACATGGCTCGGTGAATCATCATAACAAGCAATTCGATGTTCATACAAATCAAAAACACAAACCGAATGTTAGGAATTGTTCACAAACCAAGCAAGTTCTCCAAAATCGCCCCTAAGGTGTCCAAGAACCGTCCAATGATGAATGATATGAAAAGACACACTAAAACTTGATTTATGATGGCAGTTACGGATTTGATAGCAGCTACCACCGTAATTTACGGCTCCACCGTAAATTACGGTGGACTTCATATGTTTACGGCGCAAGTTTCCTGATTTACGGTGAGCATCAAATGAGATCCAGGTCCACCGTAAATTACGGTGGGACCGTAATTTACGGCGACCGCCTGATTGTTTTTCTTTGTGCTTCACCAATGCTGCCGCCAATAGCTTGATGTTGGACGTTGTGATTATGATAGATTATTCTTCCAGGTGTTCACTTCTTCTCCTGCCAAGTTCACGTGTGATGTATGTGGCTACCCAATCCTTCACGTGTCATGTGCACCAAAGTCCAAGCCCACATGTGATGCCACAAGTCCATCTCACAAGGCAGCCATGATGACGAGTGTTGATGATATTTGTGATGAGGTTGTCTGATGTTGTTCGATGATGAGGATGTGATGTTGACTTTTTATATTCAATTAAGAATGATGATGATGTTTCGCTACTCTCCAAGTCTTGCCGTCAATTTTACTTCAATAAACATGTGATTGTGGTGTTGTCTTACATGTAAAAATAGCGGCCCAATCAAAGCAAAGCCTAACCGCATGTTCACGTGCTGCCCTCCTTTTTCTATTCGGCCCAATCACAAGAGACTCATCCTTAAAGTTCATGTGCACCTGATGTTGTTTAATCCAAGTTGTGCCGCCAATTCCACGTGATGTTGCTGCCAAAAATAATCCACAAGTCCACATGTCTTTCCTTGTGTTGGCCCAATCATAATATTCCACCAGTAAAGATGGCAGCCCAATTAAACACAAGCCCAGCCGCCCACTATATGTTGTGTTGGCTTGTTCTTCACCACTTTGACTCCCATGTGCGGCCCACCTTCAATTTATATAATGATTGTTGACTGCTATTTAATTTCTCAACAACCCCCAAAGTCAGATGATGTTAATTGATGGATGTCATGTGATCTGTTATCAATATTCCTTTTTACTCAAAACCAAAAGCCTCACGTGACCATGAGATTCCAATTATGATTATGAGATTAATAATAATTCCCAAAATCTGCCTCTAGTCCACGTGTTCTCTTCGTGTGCGTGTGTACCTGCTGCTGCCATACATATTCAACCGTAGCCTACGCGTTCCAATTTAACCGAATTAAGCGTTTTACCTGCAAAACACATGAACACTCATAGTTACTAAGTTCAAGCAAATAACCAAGTAAAGCATGGAATTTTAATCTTTTTAAACCATTTAAGGGTTGTCCAACGGACCACCCGTCACCCGCCTCAGGATCTTAACATCCTTAGGCGGCCCGCGTCAGACCTTCTGACCAGGTTAAATGTTTCTAATAGCAGATTGCAGCTGTTTGATCCACCACCACACATTCTCATTTGTCTAGTCATCTGATAAGGATCACATTTTAGTCACCATAAGGTCCCGACACTTGTACGGGTGGGATTAAGGCACGTTTTCCATGAAACGATCTTAACGGTGGACCTTTTACTATAAATACCCCACCCCCATGCTTCAAAATTACAAGAATTCTGATTTGAGAACCTCTAAGTTGAAACCATTGTTTCATACCTGAGATTCTTGAATCGGGATTAGCATTCGGGGACCCTTCGTAAGTATTCTTTCGTTCTTTTCCTTATTTTATTGCTTTTCGAGTCAGAAAGTCAAACTTTGTTTGACTTTCAGCGTTGACCAGTAATGGTCAATGCGAAGTTCGTTTGAACTTCACAACGTGAGTGTAATCACGTTGGTCATAGTCCCTTGGGACTATGCCCACTGATTACCACGTTGTCTAGGGTCGTAGGGTAGGCGATCTAATAAATCGCCTATACCCTCGAACCCGACCCAGTTTGGTCGATCATTAGGATCCGACCAAATACATTAGGTGACCATAGTAGGTAGGGAATAACCTTCCGAGGTTATACCCTATGGTCACATCGTTTAAGTAGTTATATGATAGGTAGTTTATATGCCTTAGGTAAATTACCAGAATACCCTTTTCATGTATAATTGGTAATTAAGCATATGTAACCTAAACTTTTGTCACATAACTGATTATATAACATGTTTAGGCATATAACACTTGTCGTAGAACTAGTTAGGCGGTCCGAACGCGTTTCACGCGAACGACGCGTTAAAGTAGCATAAGCTACCTAAACGGGTCGTAATGGGTCGTAAGCTTTTAGGTTAGGTTTCATTTAGTATGTAGGCTTTGTTAAACCATATGACACGAGTCTCTATACTCGTTTGGTTTACGAACCCTCATTCTATCAGATCTTCCGATTTAGGTCCGGTTTATTAACATAGTTACCTATATTAGGTGCCGTTTGATATCCGCGATCTCTAGCATTGTTTGGTTGTTACTCAAGGACTACTGAGCAATCTCAAGTGAGTACATAGACCCCTCTTTTACTGTTTTCCAAACTGTTTTGGGGTGGAACACATGTGCCTACTTGTTACTTTCATGCTTTCATGTTTTCACATCATATACATGCTATGTTCAATAGTACACTTATAGTACATTGTTTTACATGATTTCATTGTTTTTATGCTATGTATGTCCATTGCGTGCATACTTAGTACATCGTTTTACATTTACATTTTATGCTATGTATGTCCATTGCGTGCATACTTAGTACATCGTTTTCATCACATGCTTACATTTTGTTATGACATTTGGGTTGTTTACAATGGAACAATACATTCATTAACATTAGCTACGTCGTTCGTTAGTAGGTAGTGGTACCATAGGAATTGACAACTCCCGTTCCGGACATCCCAGGGAAAGGGGATGAAAGGAATGACCGAATTCGATATACATAAGCACAGATAATCCTTTAAGTCGTTTAAGGGTTTATCGCCACAGTCTCAAGGCTTGGATGTATGCATTATAACAATACCGTATAGATGTTCGTATCAGTATAGCATGCATTTACACAAAACATAGCTTTGATTTAAACCAAGTTTTACTTCAATACTATGTTCTTGTGCATATGGTTTAGTGATATTTATCACTAGCCATACAGATCAGTTTGGTTACACATTACATGATTTACATTGATCATGCATTTACACATTACATGATTTACATTGATCATGCATTTACACAAAATATAGCTTTGATTTAAACCAAGTTTTACTTCAATACTATGTTCTTGTGCATATGGTTTAGTGATATTTATCACTAGCCATACAGACCAGTTTGGTTACACATTACATGATTTACATTGATCATGCATTTACACATTACATGATTTACATTGATCATGCATTTACACAAAACATAGCTTTGATTTAAACCAAGTTTTACTTCAATACTATGTTCTTGTGCATATGGTTTAGTGATATTTATCACTAGCCATACAGATCAGTTTGGTTACACATTACATGATTTACATTGATCATGCATTTACACAAAACATAGCTTTGATTTAAACCAAGTTTTACTTCAATACTTTGTTTTTGGTGCATTTCACCTATGGTTTAGTTGATGCGTTTTCACTAGCCATACATATCATTTAGGTTACACATTACATGATTTACATTGATCATGCATTTTGACATATTACTCAATACATTTGACAAATTCATTTATACATGGACAATTTACATTGGTGGTTTGTTTGGGTAAGTGATTTAAGTAACGAGGCGTGTGTAATATGATACAAGCATGGTGGATACGCCGTTGGTACTTCCTATATATAAGTGTTTGTATGATATTACATATTGTAGCGTTCTTTGAATCATTTCAATTTGAGACATAGAACATTTTATACAAATAACATATTTTTCACAAGACTTTGATTTACAAACAACTTAACTTATACAAACTCATTTTTACATGGTTATTCATTTAACCATGCATTATTTCTCTTATTTATACGTATCATCTGAACTTATTGTTTTTCAAATGATTTACAAAGACAAAGCAAATTACAAGGTTCATGACTAAACATTTTCTTAAACAGAGGTCATGAATCTTATTTTCACAAAACCTATGTACTCGCCGGCATTTTTATGCTGACGTACCTATTTTCACATGTGTTTCAGGATATGAAGCATAGGATTGATCAAGACATACTTAGGCGGACTTGTGCCTTAGTGACTTAAAACGAGACAAGAACTAGTTAAATTTTGTTGTATACTCTTTACTTCTTGTTTAAAGACAATGTAACTCGCTAGTTTGATGAATAAAACGAAACTTCAATATCCATGGTTGTGAAACATTAATTCTGTTACAACACTCCCCGATGTTTCCGCCACGTTTTGAATGTTCTACGTGGTCGGGGTGTGACAGTGACCGAGTCGCCCACATGATGCACACAAACGACACTATAGGTGAGCTAAGTGGTGGGCATTACATTTGTCGCATATTGGTGCTGTTCCCTTTTATTGCTTCTTAGCAGGTGGTGTTGCCACCCGGACGGGTCTTGTTTGATTTGGTACTGCTGTAGTTGGGCAAACCCCTTCCGTATGACCTATAAGTCCACAAATTTGGCATTTGTGGCACTTCACGCTAGCCTGATGATGAAGGCTACATTGGTTGCACAAGGGTGCAGTTCCGTTGTATGGCTTCCTAGCAGGGGGTTGAGCTGGTTGGTTGGGGACGGCTTTACCATTGTGAGCGACCATGGCGAAGTTCTGAGAAGCCTTTCGCTTTTTTTGACTTCTTAGGGGATCGTTCATCCATGGTCTTTGATTCCTTGATTGGTTTCTTGGCTGGTGGTGCCGTCACTTGGCTAGGTCTTGCCTGTTTTGGTGCAACCGCTGCGGGATTCTTTGAAGCTTTACGTTTCTTTGGTTTTGGTGAAGGCTTGGCTTCCGTCTCCTTTGGTGATTCTTGAGTGGCTTCATTCTAGAGACGATACATGGCAGTAGCTAATTCGACAGTCTTCAGGACTACTTCGCCTATTCGCTGGGCAAATTTGGAAGTCTGCTCGGATATCTGGGCGTCATCGTAATGGAGAGACATTCTAGAAGAAAATGAAAGACATAGGAAGAAACAAGTGAAACGTCATCGGATAAACAATACAGAATGGCAATGCATAAGAATTTGCGATCATTTGTTTGTTACCTAAGGCAAACAAATGAGATGGTGACTAATCAAAGTGAACGGATCATACTAATGTATCATTGAAGACATGCTCGCCTATAAGTGAACACTCACCCCAAGAGTTCCCAGGTAAGAGTGACTGGTCCGATACTGCGGATTTGTACGAACACTCTAGCCTTCGACAGAAAACTCAGGGTACAGGCATTCACTCTTCCAGTTTGCACGTGTTCAAATTATACGACCTAAACTTTGACGAGATTTTTGAAAATTTAAAGGGGTTTAAAACCATATAACAGTGGGTTCAAAACCTTACAATAGAGGGTTTAAAACCTAGTAATCCATCATCCTAGAACAGATGATTAGTTTTCAAAGCGGTTTTGAAATTTATGTTGTTGTTGTGGTTGTCACCTAAGGATAGGTGGCAGTATTGTTTTATGACTAAACGTAAGTAAACTCACGTTAGGGTCCTAGAAAGGTTATAGACTAGGTCAAAGCATTACTAATAACCTAATTCCCTATAACCACGAGCTCTGATACCAACTTTTCTGTCACACCCCGACCACGTAGAACAACAAAACGTGGCGGAAAACGTCGGGGGGTGTTGTAACAGAATCATTGTTTCATAACACATGGAAATTGAAATATTGTTTTATTGATTTAAGTAGTTACAATGTCTTGACAATCAAAGAAACATAACATAAATAACTAGTCTTGCATCTTTTATTGTCGCTAAGGCCCAAGTCCGCCTAAGTGTATCTTGATAAATCCTATGCATCATATCCTGAAACACATGTGAAAATAGGTACGTCAGCATAAAAATGCCTGTGAGATACATAGGTTTATGAAAATAGGATTCATGACTTATTGTTTAAGAAAATGTTTAGTCATGAACCTTGTAATTTGATTTGTCTTGTAAATCTTTTGAAAAACGATAAGATCAGATGATATGTATAAATAAGAGAATAAGGTATGGTTAAATGAATAACCATATAAAAATGAGTTTGTATAATTTAAGTTGTTTGTAAAACAATGTATTGTGAAAAGTATGTTATTTGTATAAAATGTTATATGTCCAAATTGAAATGATTCAAATAACGCTACGATATGTAATACCATACAATTACTTATATATAGGAAGTACCAGCGGCGTATCCACCATGCTTGTATCATATTACACACGCCTCGTTACTCAAATCACTTACCCAAACAAACCACCAATGTAAGATGTCTATGTTTAAACCAATTGCCAAACGTATTGAATAATATGTCAAAATGTTTATGTCAATATGTAAATCATGTAATGTATAACCAATGTCAATAATGTTTATGTGTCAAATGTAAATCATGTAATGTGTAACCAATGTCAATAATGTTTATGTGTCAGATGTAAATCATGTAATGTGTAACCAATGTCAATAACGTTTATGTGTCAAATGTAAATCATGTAATGTGTAATCAAAATGTTATGTATGGCTAGTGAAATATATCAACTAAACCATATGCACAAAAACAAAGTATTGAAGTAAAACACGGTTCAAATCAAATCTATGTTTTGTGGAAATGCATACTATACTGATACAAATATCTATGCGGTATTGTGAGAATGCATACATCCAAGCCTTGAGACCGTGGCGATAAACCCTTAAACAAATTAAAGGTCTATCTTGTTGTAAATGTATATCGAATTCGGTCATTCCTTTCATCCCCACCTACCCAGGATGTCCGGAACGTGAGTTGTCAATTCCTATGGTACCACTACCTACTAACGAACGGCGTGATCGGTGTTAATGAATGTATATTGATCCATCAAAACAATCCAAATATCATATCAAAATGTAAGCATGTGATGAAAATAACTGTACTAAGTATGCAACAAATGAACATACATAGCATGTGATGTGAAACGATGTACTAAGTATGAACTAAATGGACATACATAGCATAAAATGCAATGTAAGACAATGAAATCATGTACTATAAATGTACTAATGAACATAGCAAGTATATGATGTGAAAACATGGAAAGCACGAAAGTAACAAGTAGGCACATGTGTTTCACCCCAAAACAGTTTGGAAAACAGTAAAAGAGGGGTCTATGTACTCACTTGAGATTGCTCAGAAGTCCTAAGATAACCACCAAGCAATGCTAGAGATCACGGAATCAAACGGCACCTAATATAGGTAACTATGTTAATAAACCGGACCTAATATCGGAGGATCGGATAGAATGAGGGTTCGTAAACCAAACGAGTATGGAGACTCGTGTAATATGATTTAACAAAGCCCACATACTAAAACAAAACTTAACCTAAGTGTTTGTGACCCATTACGACCCGTTTAGGTAGATTATGCTACTTTAACGCGTCGTTCGCGTAAAACGCGTTCGGAACGCCTAACTAGTCCTATGACAAGTAAAATATGCCTTAACATGTCTAATATGGTTGTCAAATCATTTTAGATGTCAAAAGTTATGTTACATACGTTTAAAACAAATTTTGGCATTAAAGGGGTATTTTGGTAATTTACCTAAGGCATATAAACTACCTATCATACAATTACTTAAACGAAGCGACCATAAGGTATAACCTCGGAAGGTTATTCCCTATATACTATGGTCACCTAATGTGTTTGGTCGGATCCTAATGATCGACCAAATGGGTCGGGTTCGAAGGTATAAGCGATTTATTAGATCGCTTACCCTTACGACCCTAGACAACGTGGTAATCAGTAGGCATAGTCACAAGGGACTATAACCATCGTGATTACAATCACGTTGCGAAGTTCAAACGAACTTCGCATTGACCATAAACTGGTCAATGCAGAAAGTCAAACAAAGTTTGACTTTCGGACTCGAAAAGCAATAAAAGAACGAAGGAACACTTACAAAGGGTCCCCGAATGCTAATCTAGATCAAAATAGCTCAGGTATGAAACAAAGGTTTCAACTTAGAGCACATAAGATCAGATTCTTGTGAGGAAAAGTGAAGGGTGGAGGTGGGTATTTATAGTTTTCGGTTCACCGTTAGGATCATTTCTTGGAGAAGAGGGAATGATCACATCCCTACACTTGTTGCAATGTTGTGGTAACTGATTTTGGCCACCATAAGAGGTTAACATGTGGCACTTGACCTTTGGGAAGTGTTAGAGGCTGTTAACTTATGTTTAAAATGACCTTTGCTGATCAGAAGAGGCCTAGCGTGACGCCAAGGGGGCTAGGCATCGCGCTAGGGTCCCCCTGATCAGCAAACACCTTCAAATGTTTATCTTTCAGTCCCCGTTGCGTATTCAGGCCATTTCCGGCGTGTTTAAGGCTCGTTAAATCATTTTCAAGGCTCCACAAGGATACCTAAACATTTTGGGCATGAAACATGCTCAAAAATATGCCGGATGTCAGTTCGTTTGGTCGTACGATCGCGATGTTCGGTTAATTACGACGGAATGCGCATAAGCGCGAGAAACGATCTAAATTGCTCGACGAATGGATTTTTCTCATTCCAAACACTAAAATAAAGTATTTTAGTGCTTACATAAATTTTTGGTTGTTCGGAGGTATTCAGAACTTAAGTTATGCGCGAAAATGCAAACTTGTGCACTTTTTGACGCTTTTAGTCCCTGAATGACCCAAAAGTTTATTTTAGCATACCGAACCTCTCAAAGCCTATTTCTAAGCTATGTAAAGGATATTTACGGTATGTTTAACTTATGGTCATGTTCCAGAATGTTCGTTACAGCTCAAATTGGCATACTTTCGCAGTTTGTCAAGTTTAGTCCCTGTTAGTGAATTAACTTGTTTTTGACATACCAAAGCCTTCAAAACTTATTTCTAAGTTATTTAAAGGTTTTTTAAGGTATGTTAAGCCTATTTCAATATTCCGGAGCGTTCGTTGCATTAAACGGGTTATATTTACGCATCAGTGCGCGTATAACCTTCTAGAAAGCGATTTAAAGCTTGAAATCGAACAAGAATTTATAATGTGCAAAGGATACACATATTTGTACATGTCCCAAGTATGAAATACAATATTTCATTGATACAGTATTTGTTTGATGGCCGTGGAGGCACAGGTGTTACATCTGTAGCTGCCTATGTAGCTAAATGTTTGACGTGTGCGCAAGTCAAAGCTGAGCATCAGAAGCTGTCAGGTTTGCTACAACAGCCTGAACTTCCCACATGGAAGTGGGAGATGGTGACAATGGATTTCATCACCAAGTTGCCAAAGACAAGGAAGGGAAATGATACTATATGGGTGATAGTAGATAGACTGACTAAGTCAGCACATTTCCTACCCATTAAGGAAACTTATAGTTTGGACATGTTAGCTCAATTGTACGTAGATAAGATTGTAGCCCTACATGGCGTACCAGTGTCAATTATCTCTGACCGAGATACTAGATACACCTCTCATTTTTGGAAAAGTTTCCAACAGTCTTTGGGCACGCGCTTAAACTTTAGTACGGCTTACCATCCACAGACGGACGGGCAGAGTGAGCGTACCATCCAAACACTGGAAGACATGCTTCGAGCATGTGTGATTGATTTAGGTGGCAGTTGGGATAACCACCTGCCATTGATCGAGTTCTCCTATAACAATAGCTACCATACGAGTATTAAGGCTGCGCCTTTTGAGGCATTATATGGTAGAAAATGCATAACACCTATTTGTTGGGCGGAAGTAGGAGAAGTTCAATTATCAGGACCTGAATTAGTCTTTGAGACGACGGACAAGATTGTCTAGATTCGCGATCGCCTGAAGGCTGCCAGGGACAGGCAGAAAAGCTACGCTGATCCAAAGCGTAAACCTCTAAAGTTTGAGGTTGGTGATAAAGTTTTTCTTAAAGTATCACCCTGGAAAGGGGTGATGCGATTTTGTAAGAAAGGTAAGTTAAGCCCAAGGTATATAGGACCATTCGAGGTTATCGAATGTGTTGGGTCAGTGGCTTATAAGTTGAACTTGCCTGAAGAGCTTAGTAGTATTCATAATGTTTTTCACATCTGCAATCTGAAGAAATGTCTAGCTGATGACTCGTTAGTCATACCACATACGGATGTGCATATAGATGAGAGCTTGAAATTTGTGGAAAAACCATTGTCGATTGAGGATCGACAGGTAAAGAAGCTTCGAAGGAAGCATGTGCCTATTGTAAAGGTCAAATGGGATGCCCGTAGAGGTCCCGAATACACATGGGAGGTAGAATCCACGATGAAAGAAAAGTACCCTCATTTGTTTCAGTAAATCTTAAGGTCGAGATTTCTTTTAAGGGGGTGAGGATGTAACACCTCGAAAATTTACGTCCAATAATGTATTGACACGTGTCATATGCTTTGAATATAAGAAAAAAAGTACTTTAGAGGGACTAAAGTTGACAAACAAAGAAACTATGTGAAAATAAGGGTCCAAAGTGTCAAAAATGGATAAATATGCCCTACAATAACCCTACATGGTGTTTATAATCTTAAACGAATAAATCATGGATCATACGAAGCTGAAAATGAAAGAAAGTGAGGAATTACAAACTACAGGGGTTAAATGTGTCAACATGTTGAAAGTATACCTCTGAGTGACCTTTTAGCAAACCCGAAGCTTTGTAACGATAAAATATACTCACTAGAATATGTGATAAAAATTTCATAAAGTTTCGTTATCGTATGAGAAAGTTATGACCAAATTCGTATACGAAGGGTTAAAAGCGTCAACGTTGAAATCTGTGACTTTTCGGGTAAGCACAAAGTTAACCAAGGACTTAACCAAGTTTGTAAAAGTCTTAAGGTCCTTAAAAATCAAGTTGGAGGGCCAAAAGTGCAAGAAAAACAAGCAAAACCACGTTACAAAGGACCGGGGACTGAAATGTAATAAATGGAAACTTGTTTGGCCTGTTGCGCACTTTTAGACTCCCCGCGAGAGGGTCTTCGCGGCCCGCGTACAATCTGCCAGCGCAGAATCTGCGCACAGCTGCCTGTTGCAGCTCTGAAACCGACTTTAATGGGTTGTTTTACATTCCAAGGGCTGCTACAATGGTTTAACATGCAATAGGGGCACTTGTCTTGATCTGGAAACATTCATAGACTATCTTGGCATTATCCTAAAGGATTAAATTAAGTATATAAGAACACCCATTGTTGCAACTTTTGTTCATTCACTTGCATTCTCATTTCTGGAGCTCTCCTAATCAGCAACCAAGTTCCTTAGGCTTCCTAATCGTGCATAGGACTATTGTAAGTATTCTTAACCCTTCCTAATTCAGTTTAGCCTAGTTAATTAGCTAAAAGTCAAACCGTCGTAATTAACGTTTGACTTTGAAATTAAATAAAATCTGTTCAGTCAATTCTCGAATTGAAAGTACCTATAAGTAGGTAATTATGTGGGTAATAAACCCTTAAAAGGGTACTCTCTGATTCCCACTCTAACTAGGTCAATTGTCGGGTCAAACTTGTTATTAAAAAGTCAACAGAATGCTTATTTTCAAATTAATGCATAATTAGCAATGTAGGAGGCATGCAACCTGTTTTATCATTAATATAACTTGGTAATTAATGTAGGAACATGTTTAAACATGTTCAACCCGACAATCTTCAGTTTAAACCCGGATCGGAACCGAAAGTCGCATAATTTGACTTCTGCTTTGACTTTCAGTTCTGACCCGTTTATGCATGTTTTAGAATTGCCTTAGAGCTTTATTTGGACCAGGTTTCATATAAGTATAACTCTCTGAGATTATACAACTTGGTTCATTAGTTATCCGATTCATATGCATGTTTCCGTTAAATGCTTAAATGTTGACTATTATGCCCTTTTGACTATAAAACGTGATTTTTGAAAAAGTAAATGAGTAGAAACCTTAGTTACTGATTTATAAACTTGCACCTAAAATTTGACATCAGTTTGAGGTCTAGATTAAGAGTTATGCTCATTAGCGTAATTTGAAAGCTTTATGTTAATTAAACGGCGTAATTAGCGTATAGTCTATTTAAACCCACTTTTTGATATCAAAATTTTTACCCACTGATGTAATATAATATTTTGGGATTTTTGAAGATTTTTATTTAATTTTTGGCTGAGCATAACATAGGTCTCTAAGTTTTATTCAGTTAATGCCGGTTTTGCCCTTTTAAGCCATAAAATGAGTTTTACTAATCCTTTTGACCCCAAACCTTTTTCTACTGATTTTATTTGACAAATAAAATATTTTGAGCCTTCTGGAATTATAAAAATATCAGCTTTCCTTTGAAAACCCGGAAATGGCTCCAAATCGCCTTTTTAAGCGTTTTAACGCATAGTATGTACTAAAACTATATTAAACATATAAGGATGATACCTACTGATATTTTTAGTATATTTTTATATAATAACAGTAAGTAAAAGTTTTTAAACTCAGGTTTCCAGTTTTGACCTTTTTAGCCTATGTGAAATTACCAAAATACCCCTGGAATGCATAGTTTGGTTTTAAATGATAAATTTCACATATAGGTCATACCTTACTGTTATAACCTATTAAATTAAGTGTATTTACTGTATGAATCAGACCTGTAACTCAGATTACTAATTAAACTCTTTTATAACCTTTTAAATGACCAAAATGCCCTTACAAGGCATAGTTTGAGTTTAAATCAATTCCGGGCATAATAGAAGATATCTTACTGATGTCACAACATATTTAAGGTATATTAACTTAGGAAACTTGCATATGACTCATTTGGTTACCCGTTACGCACTTTTCGCGTTCAGAACAGCTTATGTAACTAGTTTGCATATATTAGCCGAAACGGGTCAAACCTTATCATCTTTGTCTCAAAATCTAGAATATGTTTAGTATACCCATATTATACAATTCTTCAAACTTGTCGGGTCTAAATCACATTCTGTTCGGTATTCGCTTAATCGTGCGTTTGAACCGTATCTTCCTTTAAAACTGACCGGTCTAAGCTTAAGCTTAATTAAAGACCCGTTAGGATTCTAATAGAATAATAAAAACCTTTGTTCCAGATTAGGAGCCAAGTAAAAGCCTACTGTACTTGCTGTATTTGACTTATATATTGCTCAGGTAAATACTCTTAACTTATTTTCCCTACACGGGCTTGGGATACGGTATTATAATAATACCGCTTGGTCGGGTGTGTAATCATTTAAATTGGATTGTGATTAATGTAATTACATACTTGTTTAATATGTATTATTTGGTGTATGGCCTTTGGGGGTTAAATGACCATGTCCCGGATATCCTTGGCATCATTTTACGAAATGGCCACGACCTAAGCACGGGGTGTAGGCGTACACCTGACAGTTGCATATGTAAGAACTGGTAGCCCATTTAAAGGAATTAACCTTGTGGGTATTATACCTGTGGCGTGTCAGTTAATCTTGTCCGGCCCTACCAACCGGCCCTGATGGACGACAAATAAGTAAAACTATATACATGATTATTTAATAATTGTCCTAAGTTATAAAATATATTTTTGCCGAAGTGCATTCAAATCAATTTTCAAACTTTTTTCAAAATGAGTCAGTTGAGTTGTATTTACCAGTGCAAATTGACGTATTTTCCAAAAAAAGGTTAAGTGCAGGTGCTACACGTAATAGGCTGGATACTCCAGACATCAATAATCAAGTGTTCGCAAAGCTCTAGGTGTCAAAGTCTGTTGAAAAGTTTTCCTCTTTATTTTGATCCGCCTGTGGATCTGTTTCAACTACAATGTGATACTTTATATTACAATTTATTTGGTTGGAATATATCTATCTTTTGCTTCCGCTGTGCATTTAAATATTGTGTTGTTTGACTATGATGATATCAACTACGTCACGATACTCCCCACCGGGCCCACCGGTAATACGTGGAAATATCGGGGTGTGACAATTTAAGACTTGGGTGCAAGCAAACCATTTCGAATGTTGGATGAAAATCGAATCTAAATATGTTCCTCCAAAAAATGGTTCGGGTTTAGAGAAATCTATCGGAAGTTTGACTCCACAAGAACAAGAAGATTTCAAGGCAGAAAAGAAAATGATGAGTATCCTACAGCAAGCCATCAAAGAGGATATCTTAGTTCTGCTACAAGATCAAAGTTGCTCACAGTCTGTATGGAATTGTCTGAAAGTCAAGTTTCAGGGAAGTGTGTCTATGATAAAAAGCAAAACTGCTTTGATGAAGAAAGAGTTTGATATCTTTACGGGTATAAAGGGTGAAACAACAAAACAGTTGATTGAAAGATATTGCCATCTTGTTGTTGAGATGAAGAGGTTGGGCATAACCAAAACGGATGAGGAATGGGTTGATAAATTGGCTGATGCATTGCCATACGATGAATGGGGCACTTATCTGTTGGTGTTGAAGAATAATTTGGAGTATGTCGGATTCAACCTTAGTTCATTCATTGAAAAGATTGAGTCACACGAGCTTGAGTTGAAAAAGATTAGAAAGATGAAGTCTTCAAGTGTTCAACAAAATGTCTCATTGTATTACAAAGGAAGTACTCCAACAACATCGAATCTAAGTCCAAAAGTGCAAACAACCTTTAGTGCAGATTCAACATCCGGAGTATCATCTGTCACATCAAGCAACAATAACTCACCATTTGCAAGTTTTGAACCAAATCCAAAGGTTCAAAACTCACCTGATCAATCTTATACTCAAAGTTCGTCAGGATCAAACAGTCAGAGTCAAGGTCCAGGAATTCTGTGCAACATAGCGGTGAACATAAAGAATGCTCAAGACTTTACTGAATCATCAGCGAAGCAGCACATAGCACTTCTTGCTTCGGTGCTTGAATCGTATGAAAGCTTGGTTGCAGGTAGAATTGGGAACCCTGATATGACAAAGGAAGACTATGATCAGATTGATCCAGGGGAGCTGGAGTTGATCGACATCAAATGGGGAATGGCAAGCTTGGTGAGAAGAGCTCAACGTTTTATGGAAATTACTGGTCGGAACAGTCTTTCAGGACCAGATAGCAAGCTCGGGTTTGATAAATCGAAAGTCACATGTTTCAAATGCAAAGAGAAGGGACACTTCAAACGTGAATGTCCAAATCGAGAAGTCAACAATCATTAAAACCCGTTCTCAAATGATTATTACAGACAAGCGATCTACCATAAGACAAGTCAACAACCATTCACACAAAGACCTCAGATCGAGAATAAGCCTGAAAAAGCTCTCTTAGTCAACCAAGATGATGAGAAAGTTGCTGAAGGTTTTAGTTGGGATAAGTATATCCCTGGTAGTGAGGGTATGGCCATGATGGCAGATATTGTGGAAGAACCGGAATGCGTTGTTGAAACAGAAGAAGTCAGTGAAGTTATGTCTGAAGAAAGTTTGGCAGAGCTGGAAGAAGTAGCTGCAGAAGTTTACTACTATCAATCTGAACAGGAGATTATTGCTAGTTCTTTCAAATCAATAATGCCTCCTAATATGTTTGAATCTTTTGCAGGTTTCTTCAGTGAGCCAACTACTGGTCTTTGTCCAAGATATGATGTTGAACCAGCTCCAGTTGAAGAGATAATAGACGTTTCAAAAGAAATGAATGAAGAGACTCTAAAAGAGATTGCTGATAAAGCATTGATGGGAAAGCTGAAAGAGGTAGAAACAAAATCTGTCGAATCAAAGTCTGTCGAAACCGAGTCAGTTGAAAGTGTGTCTGTCGAAACGATAAAAAAGGAGTCTGACGAGAAATCAGAAAATGAGGAGATCAAATCAGCTGAAAAGTCTGAGTCAGAGTCTGATGGTTTTGGTAAAACAGATATTAAAATTGATCAAGAAGAAAAGGTTGCTGAAGATGTTGTTTCGATTCTTGAAATTCCTTGCAAAAACTGTTCAAAACCTTGCATGGATTGTCTTGAAAAAGACAAATAACTTCAAGAATTGAAAATTTTTACTGATGAAGTAAAATTTGATCTCAGTGAGATAAAAGAAGCATATGACACTTTGGCACGATCAATCAAGATGATTAAAAAGGAAAGTTTTGAAAATGATAAAGCCACGAAATTGCTAAAATCTAATGTCATGGATAAACAAATGGAAATTAACATCCATCTAGACACAATTGCTTCTTTGAAAAGAGAACTTGAGTTAATGAGAATTGAAACTGAGAGAATTGATAAGAAACTGATGAGTTATGATGCTTCATCATATGTGATTGATCAAATTCTTCCAAAACAACATGATGCGAAACCTGTCTTCAAAAGTGTTCCACCCCCAATGTGGAATCATTATACTCAAAAGTATCCAGATGGGGTGGAATCTGCATTGAATCTCAAATTAAGAACCATTGAGAATGAGTTGCCTGAGAATATTGATGTTACATTTTCTCCATCCGACACTGATAATGAGTCACAGGTGATCAAAAGAGTTGTTGACCAAGTGTTAGATGAAGAAAGTGATAACTCGGAGTTTGATACTGTGAAAACTCATTTTGAAAACTCCATTTCTGATTCTGAAGAAGATGGCAACTTCTTAGACAAGTTTATACCAAAATCAGAAAAGGCCGTGAATGATGATTCGATCATTGTGGTTTACACAATGACCGAAACTGACAAACTCTATTCTGATTTTGAGTATCCAATTCAAAATGCCAGATTGGAAAATGTTGAGAAAGTGTTTAAACTGGTTGAAATTGATATTTCTGAGGTTAATAACAACGAGTTTCTTTCAAAACCGAAAAAGTCTTTTGTGAAACCACAACCAAACAACTCAGGAAAGAAAGAGTGGATGGACAATGGTGGTAATAACAAACGAAATGGAAACAATTTCAAAAACAAAGGGATTGGTTTTGAAAAGAAAATGGCTAAGAAGAATATCAAGCCAAAAGAAAAGTTTTGTGAGGTTTTTGTTGCTGGTCCTAGTGTTGATGCTGAGAAGGATTATATCTTCAGTCAAAAAGCCATTGACGATTTCAATGCAGCTAAGAAGTTGAAACAGGAGACTTACAGATCAACTTTTGTCGAATATAACAAAAGAATCTGTTACCGCTGCAATGAAATTGGTCACATGGCCAAGCAGTGTGTGAAAAAGCTTGAGAAACTAGTTTTACAAAAGCCGAAACAAAAAATTTCAACTGATGAAAAGGGAAAACACCTATGATTTCCCCCATTCGAATTTTGAAAAGAGGTGAATCTTTAAAATCCGAAGAAAAACCGAAATCAACATTTGAGATTGGTGGATCTTTGAAAACTCAAAAGACTTCAAAGATTTATCTAAAGACAAAAATTTTGCAAAACCAATCATGGGTGGTTAAACTAAAACAATCAGTTGGAGAAAAGAAGATGGAAAATGAGCTAAACTCTGAACCAAAAGTGTGTGCAAATGATGTTAAGAAACTTGAATTTGAACTAGACAAGTTGCTTGAGGAATTCCCTCCAACTAAAGAGAAAAATTTAAAACCAAAAGCTGAACCTGTTGTTCCAAACGTCATCTTTAACATTCCGAAAGTTGATGTGTCATGTGATCTAGTGTTTGGTAGTGTTCCAAAGGTAAAGAAATCATGGGCTTAATTGTTTGAATGAATTTCTTTGATGTATGCAGGGGCTTCCGAGGTCAATAATCTCGAAGTGGATCATGGACAGCGGAGCTTCAAGGCATATGACCGGAATGCTGGCGTTACTCTACGATGTTAAATCAATCAACAGTGGATATGTTGGATTTGCAAGGAACCAGGGTGGCAGAATAGTTGGTGAAGGAACTCTAACAAATGGAGTTGTATCGTTTGAAAAAGTGAACTACATAGTCGAACTTGAAAACAATCTGTTGAGCATATCACAGATCTGTGACAAGTCTTTTACAGTACACTTTACTAAAAATGAATGTTTAATCATAAAACCTGGTTTTAAAATTCCTGAGGACATGGTGTTTGTAACACCTGTGTTTGTAATCACTATGAACAGTTCTATTATCAATAAAACAATGTTATTTGATCACAATGTTTGTTTGGTTGTGTTTTACATTTTTCATGTTTTGACTTTTATGTAATTTCAAACTCTACATCACTTTCTGGAGAGTTATACGCAAACTAGTGCGTAAACGTACTCAGTTTAATGCGAGAAATACTCCGGAACATCAACATATACTCAACCTACCTTAAATAACCTTTACATAACTTAGAAATAAGTTTTGAAGGCTTTGGTATGGCAAAAACAAGTTAATTCACCTACAAGGACTAAATATGACAAACTGCGAAAGTATGTCAATTTGAACTATAACGAACATTCCGGAACATGACCATAAGTTAAACACACCTTAAATATCCTTGACATAGCTTAGAAATAGGCTTTGAGGGGTTCGGTGTGCTAAAATAAACTTTTGGGACATTCAGGGACTAAAAGTGTCAAAAAGTGCACAAGTTTGCATTTTCGCGCATAACTTACGTTCTGAATACATCCGGACATCCAAAAATTTATGTAAGCATGACTACATTATATTTTAGTGTTCGCCTTAAGAAAAATCCATTCGTCGCGTCATTTGGATCGTTTTTCGCGCTTATGCGCATTCCGTCGTAATTAACCGAACATCGCGTTCGTACGGCCAAACGAACCGACATCCATCATATTTTTGAACATATTTTAAGTTCCCTATACTTTAACTTCATTTTAGAGCTTTGAAATGGGGTTAACGGGCCTTAAACGTGTCGAAAATGGCCTAAATACAGTTCAGGGACCAAAAGTGTAATTCTGCCGAAATAGTGCCTAGCGGTGCGCTACACTTTAAGCGTAGCGGTGCGCTAGGGGTCTTCTGATCAGATTAAATGTTTTTAAATGCAAGTTGCAGCCATTTGATCCTTAACCACATGTTTTTAAGTGATGTGTCATTAAGTTAAGGTGCCAAGTAGCCTCCATAACATTGTGACAAGTGTACGGCTCGGATCGTGGCACGTTTCCCAAGAAACGATCTCAACGGTTCACCGAAAACTATAAATAACCCAACACCCCCATTGCATTTTCTCACTAGAATCTGATCTTTGTGACTCTAAGTTGAAACCGTTGTTTCATACCTGAGTTATTTTGATCACGATTAGCATTCGGGGACCCTGGGTTAGTATTCTTTCGTTCTTTTCCTTATATTTACTGCTTTTCGAGTCAGAAAGTCAAACTTTGTTTGACTTTCAGCGTTGACCAGTAATGGTCAATGCGAAGTTCGGTTGAACTTCGCAACGTGATTGTAATCACGATGGTCATAGTCCTTGGGACTATGCCTACTGATTACCACGTTGTCTAGGGTCGTAGGGTAAGCGATCTAAACAATCGCTTATACCTCGAACCCGACCCATTTGGTCGATCATTAGGATCCGACCAAATATATTAGGTGACCATAGTAGGTAAGGAATAACCTTCCGAGGTTATACCCTATGGTCACATCGTTTAAGTAGTTGTATGATAGGTAGTTTATATGCCTTAGGTAAATTACCAGAATACCCTTTTTATGCATAATTGGTAATTTAGCATATGTAACCTAAATTTTTGCCACATAACTGATTATGTAACATGTTTAGGCATATAACACTTGTCATAGGGCTAGTTAGGCGTTCCAAACGCGTTTTACGCGAACGACGCGTTAAAGTAGCATAAGCTATCTAAACGGGTCGTAATGGGTCGATAACACTTAGGTTAAGTTTCATTTAGTATGTAGGCTTTGTTAAACCATATCATATGAGTTCCTACACTCATTTGGTTTACAAACCCTAATGCTACCCAGTCTTCCGATTTAGGTCCGGTTTATTAACATAGTTACCTATATTAGGTGCCGTTTGATTCCGAGATCTCTAGCATTACTTGGTGGTTATCTTTAGACATCTGAGCAATCTCAAGTGAGTACATAGACCCCTCCTTTACTGTTTTCCAAACTGTTTTGGGGTGAAACACATGTGCCTACTTGTTACTTTCATGCTTTCCTGTTTTCACATCATATACCGGCTATGTTTGTTAGTACATTATAGTACATGTTTTACATGACATTTCTGCTTTGTATGTTGACTGATAGCATACTTAGTACATTGATTTACATGACATTTCTGCTTTGTATGTTGACTGATAGCATACTTAGTACATTGATTTACAAGACTTTTCTGCTTTGTATGTTAACTTAGCATACTTAGTACATTGTTTTCATATGACATGTCTACAACTGCTATGACATTTGGTTTGCACAAACGGGTCTTTATTACGTTCATTAACATTTGCTACGCCGCTCGGTAGTAAGTAGTGGTACCATAGGACTTGACAAATCCCATTTCTTACATCTCGGGTTTGTTTGGATGTAAGGAATGACAGAATCCGAATACAATTCTTTTGATAACCTTGACTGAAAGGGTTATCCGACTGTCTCAAGGCTTGAATGTATGCGTTAACTTACCACATAAATGTTTGTATCAATGTAACATGTAAGGCTTGCAAAACATAACTTTTTGATATATTCAAAATACTTTGTTTTGTACATTTTTACTTATGGTTTAAGTAGTCTTATTTTTACTTACCATACATAACAATTGTTATACATTACTTGACTACTTTTGGATTATCAACATTTGACATGGTTTATACAAGGACTTTTGACTATTGGTTTAAACATAGACATTATACTTTGTTGATTGGTTTAAGTGATTTAAGTAACGAGATGTGAGTAATATGATACAATCATGGTGGATACGCCGCTGGTACTTCCTATACATAAGTGATTGTATCATATTGTGTATCATAGCGTTATTTAAATCATTCATGTTGGACTTATACACTTTATACAAGTAACATGTTTTCCCAAGACTTTGGTTTAATATACAGTTTATTTCATACAACTCATTTTACATGGTTATTCATTTACCCATACCTTATTCTTTAACTTATACATATCATCTGAACTTATTGTTTTACAAGCAAATTACGAAACAAATCAAATTACAAAGTTCATGACTAAACATTTTCTCAAACATAAGTCATGAAATCTTATTTTCACAAACCTATGTATCTCACAGGCATTTTTATGCTGACGTACCTATTTTCACATGTGTTTTCAGGAGCTTTTCCGTAGGATGTTGATCATGATTCTAGGGCGGACCTGTGCCTTAGAGACTAAAAACGATGATAGACTTTGTTTAATTATGTTATAAACTCTGTATTTCCTGTGTTAAGACAATGTAACTCTTGTTTAATAAATAAAATACAACTTTGTTTGCCATGGATTTGAAACAATTAATTCTGTTGCAACACTCCCCGATGTTTCCGCCACGTCTTGTATGTTATACGTGGTCGGGGTGTGACAGAAGAGTTGGTATCAGAGCCAATGGTTATAGGGAATTAGGTTATTAGTAATGCTTTGACCTAGACTATAACTTTTCTAGGAACCTAACACAAGTTATCTTGTGTTTAGATCTTAAAACATGTACATCACCTATCCTTAGGTGACTAACAAAACAAGGAATCAAAATTTTTCCGAATCGATTTTTGAAAAACAATCATCTGTTTTTGAATAAATTTTTACAAGGTTTTGAACCCTCAATTGTAAGGTTTTAAACCCTCTGTTATATGGTTTTGAACCCTTTTCAGTATTGGTTTTTGGCCTTGTGCCTTCAAATTTTCAAAATCTCGTCAAAAGTTTTGGGTTTTAAATAATGTGAACATGTGCAAACTGGAAGGGTGAATGCCTGTATTCTGGGTTTTCTGTCTAGGCAAGCACTTCGTATACATCTCAACCAGACGCGAGACCAGTTGTGCTTACCTGGGAATTCTTGGAGTGAGTGTTCACTTATAGGCGAGCATGTCTTCATTATACATTATTTATGACCCATTTACTTTGATTAGTCCCTGTGAGTCGTTTGTTTGCTTTGTGATACGAACGAATGACCACCATCTATGCTGTTTGCAATTCTTGTTTTTATCATCTCATTCTTTTCATCCAATCATCTCACTCGTTCCTTTTCATGTTTTCCTCTTTTAGAATGCCTCCTCGACGCGAGAACCAGATAGCTACTGCCGAGCTGGCAGAAATTATTGCGCGGCAGATGGCTGCTCAATTCCCAAATCTCTTTGCTCAATGGCAACAAGCCAACAACAACAACAATGGTCCGTGCAAATACAAGGATTTTAACCAGGCTAAACCACTCAAGTTTAGTGGTTCTGAGGGAGCGACTGGGCTTCTTCAGTGGTTTGAGAGCATAGAGAATACTTTTCGCCACGTGCAGTGTCTCGAAAATCGCAAAGTCGAGTTTGCTTCGAGCGTATTTCAGAAGAGGGCTTTGACATGGTGGAACGGGGTTATGAGGGACCAAGGTGCGGAAGTTGCTCTCGCACAGACATGGGCTGAACTTAGAGCCCTTATGATGAGGGAATTCTGTCCTCGTCATGAGCAGCGAGCCTTGGAGAAAGAGTTTGATAAATTGAAGCAAGATGGTGGTGAGCACAGGGCTTATACGGATCGGTTTGAAGAGTTGAGTTTGCTTTGCCCAACTATGGTTACCCCACTTGACAAGGCTATCGAAAGGTACATCGACGGCCTACCCGACTCAGTGCAGGACATCCTTACTGGTAGTGACCCTGCCACACTCCGTCAGGCGATCGAGTTATCAGCGACACTGACTGAGTCGCAGGTTCGTAAGGGAAAGCTGCATAAGAAGGGTGACAAGGGAAAGCAGCAGGCACATGGCAAAGGGGATGGTAAGAAGGGTGAAAACAAGAATGGGAAGAATTCGGGTTCCGCAAAGAATGCTAGGAAGCGAAAGGCTTCCCAAAACTATGCTGTTACTGCACAGGCCCAAGCTGCACCAAATCAGCCTGCGCAACCACCTGCCAAGAAGCCTTATTTTGGCAATGCACCTTTGTGCAACAGGTGTAACGGCCATCATCTACCACATCTCCAGTGTCGTCAGTGCACCAACTGCGGAAGATCTGGTCATCTTGCTGTCAACTGCCGCATTCCTGTTAACCAGAACCAGGCAGTTCAGAACCAAGCTCAACAAGTTGCTCAGCCTCTTGCTCAGCAACAAGGTCAAGCTGCACGACCTCATTTTCCTCCTGGTTCGTGCTACAATTGTGGGGATCTGACCCACTACAGGAACCGATGCCCAAGGCTAGTCAACCAGAACCAGAATCAGAATCAAGCTCCGGCTCGAGGCCGAGTCTTTAACATGAATGCCCAAGAGGCACAGGCTGACGATAATGTGGTGAACGGTACGTTCTTTATTAATAATCAGCCTGCATCTGTTCTTTTCGATTCTGGTGCCGATAAGAGTTTCGTGTCTTTGTCTTTTGAACCGGTGCTTCGAGTGTCTAGAACGAAACTAAGTAAATCTTTGACAGTAGAGGTTGCTAGTGGTGAACCCATTATTCTTGATTCTGTTCTTCACAACTGCCAATTGAATCTTAATGATCATCTTTTTCCTATCGACCTCGCGCCTATGCAACTCGGAAGCTTCGACGTTATTGTGGGAATGGATTGGTTATCCAAGCATCACGCAGAGATAGTTTGTTCTAAGAAGATTGTTCGTGTGCCGCTTTCAACAGGCGAGATCCTGCAGGTTCAAGGTGAGAAGCCTATCGGTGGTCTCAAACTCATGTCTTGTTTTAAAGCTCGGAAGTATCTGCAGAAGAACTATGTGGCTTTCTTAGTACATGTTACAGAAGATAAAGGCAAGGGTAAGGCTATTTCAGATATTCCTGTCGTTCGGGATTATTCTGAAGTGTTCCCTGGAGATTTACCTGGTCTACCTCCAGCACGCCAAGTCGAGTTCCGCATTGATCTCGTACCTGGTGCAAATCCCATTGCCAGAGCTCCATATCGTCTTGCACCATCTGAGATGCAAGAGTTGTCTAAACAGCTTCAGGAGCTCTCCGACAAAGGTTTTATACGTCCTAGTTATTCACCTTGGGGTGCTCCCGTTCTTTTTGTCAAGAAGAAGGATGGATCCTTTAGGATGTGTATCGATTATCGTGAGCTTAACAAGCTTACTATCAAGAATCGATATCCCCTACCTCGCATCGATGATCTCTTTGATCAGTTACAAGGCGCTTCTTATTTTTCGAAGATTGATCTGCGTTCCGGGTATCATCAACTTCGGGTGCATGAAGAAGATATTCCCAAGACAGCGTTCCGTACTCGTTATGGGCATTATGAGTTCACAGTCATGCCATTCGGTGTGACTAATGCTCCTGCTGTTTTCATGGACTTAATGAATAGGGTCTGCAAACCTTATTTGGATCAGTTCGTCATTGTTTTTATTGACGACATCTTGATTTACTCTAAGACGCGAGCTGATCACGAGCAGCATCTTCGTCTTACTCTGGAACTCCTAAAGAAAGAGCAACTTTTCGCCAAATTCTCCAAGTGAGAATTTTGGCTTAAAGAAGTTCAATTTTTGGGACATATTATCAACGAACAAGGTATTCATGTAGATCCCTCCAAGATCAGTGCGATTAAGGATTGGGATACGCCTACTACTCCTACTGAAGTTCGTTCTTTTCTTGGTCTAGCGGGTTATTATCGCCGCTTCATAGAGAACTTCTCAAAGATTGCAGTTCCTTTAACTGCTCTAACTCAGAAGAAAATGCCCTTCTATTGGGGATACAAACAAGAGGAAGCTTTTCAACACCTGAAGCAGAAGCTTTGCGATGCGCCTGTTCTATCATTGCCTGAGGGTGATGATGATTTTGTTGTGTATTGTGATGCATCGAAATTGGGTCTTGGCTGTGTTCTTATGCAAAGGAACAAAGTCATAGCTTATGCATCAAGGCAGTTGAAGATACATGAGAAGAACTACACCACTCATGATCTTGAGTTGGGTGCAGTTGTCTTTGCTCTAAAGATCTGGAGACACTATTTGTACGGTACAAAATGTGTGGTTTTCACTGACCACAAAAGTCTTCAGCATATCTTCAATCAGAAAGAACTCAACATGAGACAACGACGTTGGGTTGAGCTTTTAAACGACTATGACTGCGAGATTCGCTACCATCCTGGTAAGGCGAATGTCGTGGCCGATGCATTGAGTCGTAAGGAACGTACTAAGCTTCATTGTGTACGTGTTCAATCTATTATTCAAGCTCGATCCGATATTCAAGCGCGCATTTCTCAGGCTCAACAATCCTGTGTTTCACAAGGATTGATGGATAAGGAATTTCCCTATCACATAACGCCTGCTTTGGAACTGAAGGACAATGGATCATATTACTTCATGGATCGTTTGTGGGTCCCAAGCCTAGATGATCTTCGTACCTTGCTTATGGATGAAGCCCATAAGTCTCGTTATTCTATTCATCCGGGCTCAGATAAAATGTATAAGGATCTTCGTATTCACTATTGGTGGCCTGGTATGAAGAAAGACATTGCCTTATATGTATCCAAATGCCTTACTTGTCTTAAGGTTAAGGCTGAACATCAACGTCCTTCTGGTTTATTGGTGCAACCAGAGATCCCAGTTTGGAAATGGGAAAACATTACTATGGATCTTGTTACCAAACTTCCACGCACAAAGAAAGGTCATGATGCCATCTGGGTAGTCGTTGATCGTCTTACAAAGTCAGCACATTTCTTGCCAATCCGTGAGGATTTTCCTACTGACAGACTTGCTCAAATCTATGTAGATGAAATTGTGGCTCGACATGGTGTTCCTTTGAACATCATTTCTGACAGAGATGCTCGTTTCACTTCTCATTTTTGGAGAACCATGCAATCTGCTATGGGGACCCAACTTAATCTGAGCACAGCTTATCATCCGCAAACGGATGGTCAATCTGAGAGAACAATCCAGACTCTGGAGGATATGCTAAGGGCTTGTGTGATCGATTTTGGGGGTAGTTGGGATTCACATCTTAAATTGATTGAATTCTCCTACAACAACAGTTATCACACTAGCATCAAAATGGCTCCTTTCGAGGCTCTCTATGGTCGAAAATGTCGTTCACCAGTCTGCTGGAATGAGATTGGCGAGGCTCAACTTACTGGACCTGCCCTCATTTTAGAGACAACTGACAAGGTCAAGAAAGTTCGTGATAACCTTCAGGCAGCTAGAAGCCGTCAGAAGATTTACGCGGATCCAAAACGCAAAGCCTTGGAATTTCAAGTCGGTGATCGAGTATTACTTAAGGTCTCACCTTGGAAAGGTGTGATCAGATTTGGAAAGAAAGGAAAACTTGCACCTAGATACGTTGGACCATTCAAGATCGTCGAAAGAATCGGAAAGGTAGCCTACAGACTTGAGTTACCTCCTGAACTTGGAAATGTTCATCCAACTTTTCACATATCCAATCTCAAGAAGTGTACAGCTGATGAGAACTTCTCCATACCGCTTGACGAAATTCGTGTTGGCAAAACACTGAAATTTGTTGAAAAACCAGTGGAAATCATGGAACGTGAAGTCAAGTGGCTTAAACGCAAGCGCATTCCTTTGGTCAAAGTTCGCTGGGAAGCTAAACGTGGACCTGAGTTTACTTGGGAACGCGAAGATCAAATGAAGGCGAAATATCCACATCTTTTTCCACAAGTTTCCTCTAAATAAATTTCGGGACGAAATTTCCACAAGTAGGGGAGACTGTAACACCTGTGTTTGTAATCACTATGAACAGTTCTATTATCAATAAAACAATGTTATTTGATCACAATGTTTGTTTGGTTGTGTTTTACATTTTTCATGTTTTGACTTTTATGTAATTTCAAACTCTACATCACTTTCTGGAGAGTTATACGCAAACTAGTGCGTAAACGTACTCAGTTTAATGCGAGAAATACTCCGGAACATCAACATATACTCAACCTACCTTAAATAACCTTTACATAACTTAGAAATAAGTTTTGAAGGCTTTGGTATGGCAAAAACAAGTTAATTCACCTACAAGGACTAAATATGACAAACTGCGAAAGTATGTCAATTTGAACTATAACGAACATTCCGGAACATGACCATAAGTTAAACACACCTTAAATATCCTTGACATAGCTTAGAAATAGGCTTTGAGGGGTTCGGTGTGCTAAAATAAACTTTTGGGACATTCAGGGACTAAAAGTGTCAAAAAGTGCACAAGTTTGCATTTTCGCGCATAACTTACGTTCTGAATACATCCGGACATCCAAAAATTTATGTAAGCATGACTACATTATATTTTAGTGTTCGCCTTAAGAAAAATCCATTCGTCGCGTCATTTGGATCGTTTTTCGCGCTTATGCGCATTCCGTCGTAATTAACCGAACATCGCGTTCGTACGGCCAAACGAACCGACATCCATCATATTTTTGAACATATTTTAAGTTCCCTATACTTTAACTTCATTTTAGAGCTTTGAAATGGGGTTAACGGGCCTTAAACGTGTCGAAAATGGCCTAAATACAGTTCAGGGACCAAAAGTGTAATTCTGCCGAAATAGTGCCTAGCGGTGCGCTACACTTTAAGCGTAGCGGTGCGCTAGGGGTCTTCTGATCAGATTAAATGTTTTTAAATGCAAGTTGCAGCCATTTGATCCTTAACCACATGTTTTTAAGTGATGTGTCATTAAGTTAAGGTGCCAAGTAGCCTCCATAACATTGTGACAAGTGTACGGCTCGGATCGTGGCACGTTTCCCAAGAAACGATCTCAACGGTTCACCGAAAACTATAAATAACCCAACACCCCCATTGCATTTTCTCACTAGAATCTGATCTTTGTGACTCTAAGTTGAAACCGTTGTTTCATACCTGAGTTATTTTGATCACGATTAGCATTCGGGGACCCTGGGTTAGTATTCTTTCGTTCTTTTCCTTATATTTACTGCTTTTCGAGTCAGAAAGTCAAACTTTGTTTGACTTTCAGCGTTGACCAGTAATGGTCAATGCGAAGTTCGGTTGAACTTCGCAACGTGATTGTAATCACGATGGTCATAGTCCTTGGGACTATGCCTACTGATTACCACGTTGTCTAGGGTCGTAGGGTAAGCGATCTAAACAATCGCTTATACCTCGAACCCGACCCATTTGGTCGATCATTAGGATCCGACCAAATATATTAGGTGACCATAGTAGGTAAGGAATAACCTTCCGAGGTTATACCCTATGGTCACATCGTTTAAGTAGTTGTATGATAGGTAGTTTATATGCCTTAGGTAAATTACCAGAATACCCTTTTTATGCATAATTGGTAATTTAGCATATGTAACCTAAATTTTTGCCACATAACTGATTATGTAACATGTTTAGGCATATAACACTTGTCATAGGGCTAGTTAGGCGTTCCAAACGCGTTTTACGCGAACGACGCGTTAAAGTAGCATAAGCTATCTAAACGGGTCGTAATGGGTCGATAACACTTAGGTTAAGTTTCATTTAGTATGTAGGCTTTGTTAAACCATATCATATGAGTTCCTACACTCATTTGGTTTACAAACCCTAATGCTACCCAGTCTTCCGATTTAGGTCCGGTTTATTAACATAGTTACCTATATTAGGTGCCGTTTGATTCCGAGATCTCTAGCATTACTTGGTGGTTATCTTTAGACATCTGAGCAATCTCAAGTGAGTACATAGACCCCTCCTTTACTGTTTTCCAAACTGTTTTGGGGTGAAACACATGTGCCTACTTGTTACTTTCATGCTTTCCTGTTTTCACATCATATACCGGCTATGTTTGTTAGTACATTATAGTACATGTTTTACATGACATTTCTGCTTTGTATGTTGACTGATAGCATACTTAGTACATTGATTTACATGACATTTCTGCTTTGTATGTTGACTGATAGCATACTTAGTACATTGATTTACAAGACTTTTCTGCTTTGTATGTTAACTTAGCATACTTAGTACATTGTTTTCATATGACATGTCTACAACTGCTATGACATTTGGTTTGCACAAACGGGTCTTTATTACGTTCATTAACATTTGCTACGCCGCTCGGTAGTAAGTAGTGGTACCATAGGACTTGACAAATCCCATTTCTTACATCTCGGGTTTGTTTGGATGTAAGGAATGACAGAATCCGAATACAATTCTTTTGATAACCTTGACTGAAAGGGTTATCCGACTGTCTCAAGGCTTGAATGTATGCGTTAACTTACCACATAAATGTTTGTATCAATGTAACATGTAAGGCTTGCAAAACATAACTTTTTGATATATTCAAAATACTTTGTTTTGTACATTTTTACTTATGGTTTAAGTAGTCTTATTTTTACTTACCATACATAACAATTGTTATACATTACTTGACTACTTTTGGATTATCAACATTTGACATGGTTTATACAAGGACTTTTGACTATTGGTTTAAACATAGACATTATACTTTGTTGATTGGTTTAAGTGATTTAAGTAACGAGATGTGAGTAATATGATACAATCATGGTGGATACGCCGCTGGTACTTCCTATACATAAGTGATTGTATTATATTGTGTATCATAGCGTTATTTAAATCATTCATGTTGGACTTATACACTTTATACAAGTAACATGTTTTCCCAAGACTTTGGTTTAATATACAGTTTATTTCATACAACTCATTTTACATGGTTATTCATTTACCCATACCTTATTCTTTAACTTATACATATCATCTGAACTTATTGTTTTACAAGCAAATTACGAAACAAATCAAATTACAAAGTTCATGACTAAACATTTTCTCAAACATAAGTCATGAAATCTTATTTTCACAAACCTATGTATCTCACAGGCATTTTTATGCTGACGTACCTATTTTCACATGTGTTTTCAGGAGCTTTTCCGTAGGATGTTGATCATGATTCTAGGGCGGACCTGTGCCTTAGAGACTAAAAACGATGATAGACTTTGTTTAATTATGTTATAAACTCTGTATTTCCTGTGTTAAGACAATGTAACTCTTGTTTAATAAATAAAATACAACTTTGTTTGCCATGGATTTGAAACAATTAATTCTGTTGCAACACTCCCCGATGTTTCCGCCACGTCTTGTATGTTATACGTGGTCGGGGTGTGACAGTGTTGATTCGAGCTCCACGAGAAAATGATTTGTATGTTCTCGATATGACTGTCGCAACAACAACATATCATTAGAAACAATGTTTTGTGACAAAAACGAAAGCGACGGAAAAAGAGTCAAGAATGTGGCATCGAAAGATGGGCGACATTCATGTGCGAAAAATGAATTTTCTTGTGCACAATGATCTTGTAGAAGGTGTATATCTGAAAAACTTTCATTTAAATGATGATTGTGTAGAGTGCAAGAAGGGAAAACAAACGAAGAAGACACATCCGCAGAAGCTATTGAATTCAATCAGAGTTCCGCTCGAAAGGCTACACATGGACATTTTCAGACCAGTCAATGTAAAAAGTGTGAGCGGAGACTTGTACTGTCTTGTGGTCACTGACGATTTCACAAGGTTTTCATGGGTGATGTTGTCACACCCTGGCTTTTGCGGAAGCGTGGGTTTATTTTGGTGTGACTTCTTAATACCATAGCACAATCATAACAATGCTATATGAATTAAAACACATGATAGTCATCCATTCATTAAGTTTTGAAAATTACCACAACATCATTGTTTTTAAAGTCGACACATAAAACAACATACAACCATGACATAATTAAAAACATGTTCATACGACACGACAAAAGACTTTGACTAGTAATACGGTTTAATACTTGTAACCCGTCCAGGCAAGGGTCACACCTCCTAAACCTGGATGACATCATTATTCTATACGCAGCTTGACATGATTGCATACTTTGCCAGATCCATTAATTTCCTAAAATACACGTGGTTTGAAAAATCAACAAAAGTTGAGCGAGTTCATGCAAAAGTGAGTATGTATAAACCTTTGTAGTATGTATAAAAATCCCTGGTATGTAGCAATTAAGGAAAAAAAGAGATCACCATTGGGTTGCAAAGCCAATGATATGTGTGAAGTGATGCAGGAAGACTCAAACCTAGAAATTTTGGCGTCGGGCTCATAGTCACCTCATGGTCCGCTCAGTGGACTCAGGGGTGGGGCTCGCTACACCCAAATAGATATACCACTCATGACCCTCGGTCCTACAACGAGGATTAATGGCCCCAAGTACCACCTACCCACTCACATGATCTAAGTAGTATACCCTCCTTAAGCTAACCATACCATGTATAAAAGTGTCTGTAATTACTGTAACATGTATTCCACCCCCGAAGTATAAAAACTGAAAACAGTTAAGAGAAAAGGGGGACATGGACTCACAGAAGTGCGTATCCTGTAACGTCAATCTCAAACTCGATCTGCTGCGTGACGACCTACACGTACTAATGTCTATTAGACGAACTGGCCGGGCCTTGGCTTAGGATTTAGTGTTTTGAGTTGCGTTACGTTGGTATTATACTTGTTAAAATAATATTAATTATTTTAACTAACTTTTGTTTTTAGGAAAAATAGTTAGGCAACTATTTTGTATCCATATTTCTTAATTATTTTGTATGTAAATTTCCTTCCCAAGGATGGGGGTATTTATACATGTACACTGGTAATTCCGAAAAATATATTTTAAGTCCCACTTAGAAAAAAAATATATTTTAATCACTTGTCTAAAATATCTTAATTCCAAAATATATATTTTTCCCAAAAATATTATATTTTACTTCATAATTTTCCCAAAATAATACTTTACCAAAAAATATATGTATAAGAATAGTTTTCTGAAATATTACATAAGTTACATTTTAGCGCTTTGTAATACAACAATAATTGCATAACTTAAATATTTATTTTGTGAGAGTTTCAGCATTATTGTAATATCATGGCGTTATAAGTGATATTATTTTTAACCTAAAAATAATATAACTAGTTCGCAAAGTAAGCAAATAATCACACAAGAGTTTTAGTATGAAATATATATTCTAAATATATATTTATCAAATTTTATTTACAAAAATTAACCTACGGTATTTGGTAATTTTTATAATAAAAATCATGGCGAAGTTTATTTTGAAAACCAAGTTAAAAATATATTTGTAAACACTTACTAGAAATTTTTTTTCTAAGTGTTGGATTTTTAGGAAAATTTTGCCAGAGTTTCCTTTGTAAATGGAGGCGTCCACGCTTACTAGCGTATCATTTTCTTTTGTAGAATCATTCAATCAATTCTCAATCAACAATATACAACCCTTATTTACCAAATTTGTCAAAAACAAGCATAAACCATAAACTTATGAACTTGAAGATTTATAAAAACATGTAGTAACTTACTAGAAGACTTAGTGAGTCTTGTTATCTTTAAAAATGTGATTAGTTTCTTAAAACTTTATTTTTAAAGGATTTGAACATTTACAACTTCTAGTCATGATTTCTAAAAATACTTCTTTGTTAAATTTTCTTTCTACACAAGTGTTCCTACACTTGTTTATCCATTAGAAATGTGTTAAGTTCATGTAATGTCCAAGTTTTGCAAAACTTATTCCTTTCACTTGGTTCTTCCGAAAAACCGCTCATAGATCTTTAGATCTACAAGTTTATAACTTTATTTTTCAAGAAAACTTGTATTTATTCAAGTTCAAAGTTCATGTGTGGATGGTTTCGTCATCCTACACATTTTTAACCTTCACATCTTGCTAGTTCATGTCTTTAAACATGATCTAGCAAGCCTATGTGATGAACCATAACATTTTTACTAACAAATAACACTCAATAATCATAACAACACAAGAACAACATGATTTCTTCATCAATATAACATTACTTCATTACTTTATCCATTGTTCATCCTTTATGTTTCAATACTTGTTTTAGTTCTTAGAGTTTCTTAATATTTATCATTCTTTCAACTATTAACCACCAAAAATAAGAACAAGATGAGGATTTAAGGCACTTACTACTAGCACAAGGCTAGGGGAGTTTCAAAGCGTAAAAGTGGTGGATAAAAGAAAACAAGAATGGTCCTTGAGCTTCCGAACACACCAAGCTTAGTTGTAGGGTCTTTAACACCTTTGGGTATGTATGGTTTGCTTGTAGGAAGCTTGATGGTGGTGGTATGGTGGATGGTGGTGGTGGCCGAACTCAAGGAAGGAGAAGAGAGAAGAGTTTGTTTGGTGGGTGTTTGTGAAATGAAGTGTTAAAGACCAAGGTGCTTATTTATAATTCAATTCCAAGTTTAACCATCATTTAATGTGTTTCTAATCACCCAACATTTACAAATAAAATAATCAAAAGAAAGGTGAGGGTGTCCCACCCTCATGTAACCGTCGAGTGGGGGGGGGGGGGGTATGGGGTTGGGTTTCAATTCTTGGTTACATGTTTAGTTAGGATCTAGTTAGAGTTTAAAGGATATAGTTAGTGTATTATTGTGTGTTATGTAATATAAGGTGTGTTAGGGTGTTCGGGGACCCTAACTAGCTCAGAAAAGTAAAAACAATGTCTTTGGCAATATTTTTATGTTTCGGGTAAAGTCCGGTTGTTCGGTTTGGTGTTGATCCGTTAAAGTGCTAAATAAATCTTTAAAGTGCCCTTTTATATTACTTTTAGTGACACATTAAATTCCCAACACTTTGGAAAATATCTAGGAATATTTTGCCAAGTTTTTGCACTTTACTAGCTTTGTTAAATGCTGAATTTTTGTATTTAGTGCAGAATTAAAGTATGTTTTTGGCACTTCCCGGCACTATAACTATCACCTAGTGACGCAGTTTTATAGTCCTCACTTCCCTACACTCCCTACTAGTGTAGTAATCTATCCCTGGCTCATACTGGCCTCAATGACATTGTCTGTCTAGGTGCTGGCATTGTCAGCATGTTTACTGGGTTACCCACTCACTGTGCTAACTGTGCTTTGTGCATCAAGTTTGTCACTTTTGTTTGTGTGTAATAAGTGGAGTAAGAGTAATAAAATGTGATGCATATGTATGTATGTAACGGAAAATAGAAAGCAGTTTAATCACAGTTGTAATCATGCACAGTCATTAAGCACAAATTAAATATTAATTAATTGTACGGATACCTGGAATTGTGAGGGTTGTCACATTCTCCCCCCGTTAAGAAAATTTCGTCCCGAAATTTTAGGCTCTGCTTCTAGTTGCAGGGGTCTTGGGAAATAAATGGGGGTATTTCTCCTTCATACGATCCTCACGTTCCCACGTGAATTCTGGCCCGTGTCTTGCATTCCATCGAACTTTGACGAGTTTGACACTGCTCCTGCGCGTTTTGTTAATTTTGCAATCCGTAACCTCAACAGGTTCTTCAGTAAAGTGGAGCGTGTCGTCGATATGAACTTCGTCAGCAGGAATGATAACTGTCTCTTATGTTGGACTCTTTTTTCAGGTTTGATACATGGAATGTATCATGAACACCATTAAGTTCAGCAGGTAGGTCCAACTTGTATGCTACAAGCCCAATCCTTTGCAGGATTCTGAAAGGGCTAATGTAACGTGGATTCAACTTCCCACGCTTCCCAAAGCGTGCCACCCCCTTCCAGGGTGAAACTTTTAACAAAACCATATCCCCAACTTGAAACTCCAAAGGTTTCCTCCTTTGATTTGCATAGCCTTTCTGTCTGTCATGAGCCGCCTTGATGCGCTCTCAGATCTGATGGATCTTATCTGTCGTCTCTTGAACTAGTTCAGGACCAACAGGTTGCCTATCGCCCGCATCAGCCCAGCATAGTGGTGATCGACACTTGCGTCCATAAAGCGCTTCAAATGGCGCGGCTCCAATACTTGTGTGGTAGCTATTGTTGTACGAAAACTCGACTAATGGCAAATGATTATCCCAGCTACCACCTAAGTCCATTACACACGCTCTCAGCATATCTTCCAATGTCTGAATAGTTCGTTCGCTTTGGCCATCAGTTTGTGGATGAAATGCAGTACTTAGATTCAACTATGAGCCAAAAGCTTCTTGGAAGGATTGCCAAATCCTTGACACGAAGCGTCCATCTCTATCAGAGATAATTGAGAGAGGCACTCCATGACGAGCAAGAATCTCTCGCATGTATATTTCAGCAAGTTTACTCATGTTGTCCTTTTCCTTGATCGGTAAGAAGTGCGCAGGCTTTGTTAGGTGGTCTACTATTACCCAAATTGTATCATGGCCCTTGGGCGTCTTTAGCAATTTCGTTATGAAGTCCATTGAAATTTGTTCCCACTTCCATTTGGGTATTTCAGGTTGCTGCAGAAGACCTGAAGGCTTTTGGTATTCTGCCTTTACCTTGGCGCACGTTAAACATTTGCTAACATATACTGCAACATTGCCCTTCATCCTAGGCCAGTCATGAACCTTGTAAAATGTTTTCCTTAATAAAATCATGTGAAAATCAAATGATAATGAAAGGACAATGCATGGTTAAATAAATAACCAAGCAAAAGTGAATTTGTATAAAATATGTAATATGTAAAACAATGTCTAGTTCTTGTATAAAATGTTTCATGTCTTGCTCAAGTGGTTTAGATAACGCAACAATGTATAATACAATAAAAGCACTTATATATAGGAAGTACCAGCAGTGTATCCACCATGCTTTTATCATATAACACATAGCCCCGTTACATAATTCACTTATCAATAACCAACCAAAATGTCTTGTTTAATGTCAAAAATGTTTATGTATAAACCATGTTCAATGTCATGTGTAACATGTATCATGTATAACCAATTGAAATGCATAGCAAGTAGGAAGACATCTACTTAAACTATGTAATAATGTCAAATGTGAAACAAATGTCATGTATGGTGAATAACAAGTAATTACTCAACCCCATAGGAAAATGTACAAAACAAGGTTTTTGAATAAACCTAAGTTTAAATCAAATGTTATGTTTTGTAGAAAACAATGCTTTATGATTACAAACATTTATGCAGTAATGTTAATCGCATACATTCAAGCCTTGCGACCGTGGCGACAAACCTTTAAACAAATTTAAGGTTCATCTAAGTTATGTATATCGGATTCTGTCATTCCCAACTTCCAAACAAACCTAGGAAGTCGGAAACGGGAGTTGTCAATTCCTATGGTACCTTTACATACTACCGAGCGGCGTGATCAATGTTAATGAATGTATTATTGTCCCGATTAATCATACCAAATGTCATAACCAATGTAAGCATGCTATGAAAACCATGTACTAGGTATGCTAAGTAAACATGCCTAGTAGAAATGTTCATGTAAAACAATGTGCTAGCATGCTCAGTAAACATACATAGCAAAAATGTCATGTAAAAACAATGTGTACATATGCTAAGTAAACATATGTAACAAATGTGTAATAAATCAATGTGCTAGCATGCTTAACATACATAGCAAAACTTAATGGAAAGCATGTACTAGATATGTACTAGGTGAAACTAGCATGTTTATGTCATAAAAGCAATGAAATGCACGAAAGTAACACGTATGTACATGTGTATCACCCCAAAATATTTGAAAACGGTAAAAGACGGGTACTATGTACTCACTTGGGATTGCCTAATAGTCTTGAGAATAAGACCAAATAAGGCTTCAAGGATCACGAATCAACCGGCACCTAGTATAGGTAACTATGTTATTAATCGGATCCTAAATCGGGAGATAGGATAGAATGAGGTTCTATAAATCAAATGAGTATTTGAACTCATATGGTATGATTTAATAGTCCTTACATTTTGATTTGAAAGTCTACCTATGTGCTTTTGACCCGTTTCGACCCATTATGGTAGTATAAGCCACTATAATGCGTCGTTTGCGTAAAACTATGTTCGGATGGTTAACTATGTGCTATGTCAAGTCTTACATGCCCAATTATGCCTAAACATGTTACTAAATCAGATTATATGTCAAAAAGTTGATCACATATGCAAAATACGGATTTATGCTTCAAAAGGGCATTTTGGTCATTTCCTATGGGCATACAAGCTAACTAGCAAATGACTAACCAATCCTATGTGATCATAAGGTATAACCTCAGAGGTTATTCCCTATGCAACTATGATCACTAAACAAACTTGGTCGGATCCTAATGATCGACCAAACGGGTCGGGTTCGAAAGTCTAAGCGGTTGTCTAGACCGCTTAACTTACGACCCTAAACAAGCACTAAACTAATAGTGACGAGTTAAACATGTCAAAACATGTTTAACCTACTTAGAAAACTGATTTGGTATCAAAACAAAGAGTTTTGATACCTAAAAGTAGTTCCGTTGCAAAATGCGTGCTAAAACGCATTTTAACCGAAACTTTGACTCGTTACTACGCCTAGTTAACGTGGTAATCAGTAGGTATAATCGCTAAGGATTATAACCATCGTGATTACAATCACGTTACAAAGTTGAAACGAACTTTGCGTTGACCATTGACTGGTCAAACTGAAAGTCAAACACTGTTTGACTTTTTAAGCTAGAAAGCAATAAAAGAATGAATGAATGCTTACAAAAGGTCCTTGCTTGAACTTGATCTTATAATTCTCAGGTATGAAGTTATAAAAACATCAACTTAGAGAATTTAGATTAAGTGTGAGTTGCTACAAATGAATTGGTAGGCTATTTATATTTGTTGCAAACTCACAAACTCAAGACACATGTTTGTGTAACCTCCAAGCAATAATCATGGCCATACAATTGTCACAAGCAGGTGCAAAGCCTTAGGGAGGTGTTAACTTGCTCATCACATAAGGAAATTGCAAGATTGGCCCCTGAAGTATCAAACAGTTGTTGATTTCAAGTTTCTGGTCGCTGGACATCTCACACGTCCCACGTAAGAATAGGGGGGTAGGCTACGCGGCCCGCCTGGCCCTCCCATATCAGCACAGTTTCAATAATTATAGCTTTGGTCCCTGCATGTTTTTGAGTCCATTTTAGGCACTTTTGACACCCGTTAAGCCATTTTCAAGGCTCTACAAGGTCAATAAGGTTTAGAGGACTCAAAATATGCTCGAAAAACTCTCGGATATCAGCTCGTTTGGTCGTACGGTCACGTTATTCGTTAAATTACGACGAAACTCAAACGGACGCGAAAACGAACCAAATTAAGTGATGGATGGTATTTTTGCATGCCGATCACTAAAATAAAAATATTTTAGTGTGTACAAAAAATTTGGATGTCCAGATGTGGTCAGAACGTAAGATATGCGCGAAAATGCAAACTTGTGCCGTTTTTTACACTTTTAGTCCCTGTAAGATCCTATAAGCATGTTTTCGCACACCGAACCTATCAAAGCTTATTTAAAAGTTATTTTTAGGTTATATATGGTATGTTTAGCTTATGATCATATTCCAAACTGTACGTTGCCTTACGAAACGACAGACTTTTGCGGTTTGACGCAAATAGTCCCTAAGAGCGAATAAACTTGTTTTTGCCATACCAAACCTTCTAAAACTTATTTCTAAGTTATGTAAAGGTTATTTAAGGTATGTTAAGCTTATGTTGCTGTTCCGGAGTGTTTGTCGCATTAAACTGATTACGTTTACGCACCAGTTCACGTATAACTTCCTAGAAAGCGATATAGAGTTTAAAATCAATCAAAAACCAAAACGCACCAAATGTCAAACATAAATAACAAAAATTGGGATCAAAATACATTGTTTTATTAATATTGAATTGTTCAGAGTCTGTACAATGATAGAACAAGCACAGATGTCACAATTTCGTGTGAAATTGATTTCGCACCAACTGTTTCGTGCGAAATAGGCCAGCCTATAAATACCTGTTATGCCATTTTATTTGTAACTTTCCGGTTTCAGAGTCGAACTGCTGCCGAAGTGTCTATTCGCTGTAAAACATGGTTATATCAATCAAAAGACAGTTTAAAGTGATTTGCAAGCTGAATCAACTTGATACGTTTGTTTCTGCCTCTTGTATTGAGGAAAAACTCTTCTGAACGACTCGTTTGGTCGTGAAAACGATCCTACAAGTGGTATCAGAGCTCAGGAGGAAGAGTTCTTTCCGATTCAGCTCAAAATTCTGATTTCTGCACCTTCTTTTCAAAATTAAACAAGTTTTTTTTTGGGTAAAGGGTTACCCCGGTTAAATTTCATTCAACAACCAAATAAAACAAGTGAGGAATAGAGTACCCATCAGTTCTCTAGAATGACATGCCATTGCTAGAGTACACTCGCAAACAAAACAAAGTAAACCACATGCAAAACAAAGCAAAACAAGTCAAGATCGACAAAAACAAGCACCAAAACTGCTACACCCAAACGTGCTCATAAATCATCCACGCTCATCTTGGTCCATCAGCAACTCTCGAGGGAGACTCCAGTCGCTCAACACTTGATTCACGTTGCTTGTTCTTCTAAACTTCATTGTATGTAATTTCATTCTGACTGTTATAAGAATCACCTCAATAACTTGATACGCACTCCTTTTCTTCGAAGAGAACAATCTGTTATTTCGTTCTTGCCAAATAAAGTAAGCCGATGCCGCCACGACTAATTTACCAATGATGTGAGAAGCACGTTTTGACTCCGCATTTTGCAGTAAATAGCCCATAATTCCGTCCCACTTCTTCCCTATAGTTATCATACCCGCCTTCTCACGAACTCCATACCAGACTTGAGATGCAAAATCACATTCAAAAAAGAGGTGATCATGAGAGTCCGGTCCCGATGTACATAAAGAACAACACATGAGGTTATAGTTTGCATTACCCGATGATCGCCATTTGCCCATTATATCTTGAGTTTTTAGTTTTTTGCAAACTATAAGCCACATGAGAAAAGAATGCCGATGGATAGCCTGAGGAAACCACACTATCCGATCCCAAGCAACCTTCTCTTGAACCTGACGAATATCATTCCACACCCCATAATTGCTATACTCCATATCTTTACCATCTCTTGAGCGCCAAATAGTTCTATCTTGCACATGAGGGTCTAACATTACATTAGAGAATTCTTGCAAAGCCGGAAATCTAGTCACCCATGAGATCGGCCATACCCACCCTCCGTTTTGAACCATATCCGCAACCGTGTAGTTCATATCGAACCCCGCATTAGATATCAATCTCGGTGTAATAAAGAGATTCAAAGGACACATGGTATCCCATATATCAAACCAGACTCGAGTGTTAGCTCCGTTACCCAGCTTAATCCAAATATGTTGGCGTATGAGCGTTCTCAGTTGAAGTATCTTCCGCCAACCCCACGTATTGTTATTTCCAACAGGCACATCCCAAAAACTTCTATCTCTGATGCGATACGAGTGAACCCATTTAACCCATAAAGATTCCCTATGAGTCAAGAGACTCCAAATATGTGCAACCATAAGCGCGTTATTCATGTCAGTAATTCTCCGGATACCCAACCCACCTTCTTCCTTTGGCAAACACACGCGACTCCATTTCACTTTAACCTTACCCTTAATATTATTACCTTGAGCCCAAAGAAATCTTCACATCCTATCTTCAAGATCATGGACAATTCTTTTTGGTAAGATAAAAACAGAAGACCAATAAACATGCATAGACGATAAGACTGATCTGACAAGTTGAAGACGACCAGCAAACGACAAGCCTTTTGCTTTCCAATCCGTGATTCGAGATTCCAAGTTTTCAACAAGCTTTTTACAATCTGAATAGTTCAATTCAGACGAGATAAGAGGAACACCAAGATACCTAACCGGTAGAACGCCTTCGTCAAAATGCATTATACTACGGATTTGATCTTTCACATAATTCAGAACTCCTCCAAAAAAAGCAGTACTCTTCGTCATGCTAGGAACCAACCCTTGAAAGAATCAGACCTTAAACATTATATGCGAAACTGTGTTTTAACAAACCTTTGAAAGAATCAGACCTTAAAACGGCTTAAAATGTCACACCCCGACCACGTAGAACATACAAAACGTGGCGGAAACATCGGGGAGTGTTGTAACAGAATTAATCGTTTCAAATCCATGGCAATTAAAGTTTCGTTTTATTAATCAAACATGAGAGTTTACATTGTTTAAACAAGAAAACAAAGGGTACATAACATAAATTAACTAGTTATTGTCTCGTTTTAAGTTGCTAAGGCACGGGTCCGCCTAAGTATGTCTTGATAAGTCCTATGCATCATCTCCTGAAAACACATGTGAAAATAGGTACGTCAGCATAAAAATGCCTGTGAGATACATAGGTTTTGTGAAAAATAGGATTCATGACTTATGTTTGAGAAAATGTTTCGTCATGAACCTTGTAATTTGCTTTGTCTTGTAAATCATTTGAAAAATGATAAGATCAGATGATTTGTATAAATAAATGTAAGGTTAAATGAATAACCATGTAAAATGTGTTTGTATAAGATAAGTTGTTTATAAATCAATGTCTTGTGAAAAGTATGTTATTTGTATAAAATGTTCTATGTCTCAAACTGAAATGATTCAAATAACGCTACGATATGTAATACCATACAAACACTTATATATAGGAAGTACCAGCGGCGTATCCACCATGCTTGTATCATATTACACACGCCTCGTTACTTAATCACTTACTCAAACCAAACTACCAAAGTAAAATGTTCATGTCTAATGTAAATCATGTAATATGTATCCAAAATGTAAGCATGTGATGAATAACAAATGTACTAAGTATGCAATAAATAGACATACGTAGCATGTGACCTGTACTAAATATGCAACAATAGACATACGTAGCATGTGACCTGTACTAAGTATGCAACAATATACATACGTAGCATGTGACCTGTACTAAGTATGCAACAATAGACATACGTAGCATGTGACCTGTACTAAGTATGCAACAATAGACATACGTAGCATGTGACCTGTACTAAGTATGCAACAATAGACATACGTAGCATGAAATGTAATGTAAAACGATGTACTAAGTAATGCACACAATGGGCACACCTAGCATGAAATGTAATGTAAAACGATGTACTAAGTAATGCACACAATGGGCACACCTAGCATGAAATATAATGAAATCATGTACTATAATGTACTAACGAACATAGCAGGTATATGATTTGAAAACAGGAAAGCTTGAAAGTAACAAGTAGGCACATGTGTTCCACCCCAAAACAGTTTGGAAAACAGTAAAAGAGGGGTCTATGTACTCACTTGAGATTGCTTAGTAGTCCTTGAGTAACAACCAAACAATGCTAGAGATCGCGGATATCAAACGGCACCTAATATAGGTAACTATGTTAATAACCGGACCTAAATCGGATGATTTAGATAAAATGAGGGTTTGTAAACCAAACGAGTATAGAGACTCGTGTCATATGGTTTAACAAAGCCTACATACTAAATGAAACCTAACCTAAAAGCTTACGACCCATTACGACCCGTTTAGGTAGCTTATGCTACTTTAACGCGTCGTTTGCGTGAAACGCGTTCGGACCGCCTAACTAGTCCTATGACAAGTGTTATATGCCTAAACATGTTACATTATCAGTTATGTTACAAAAGTTTAGGTTACATATGCTTAATTACCAATCATACATGAAAAGGGTATTCTGGTAATTTACCTAAGGCATATAAACTACCTATCATACAACTACTTAAACGAAGCGACCATAAGGTATAACCTCGGAAGGTTATTCCCTATATGCTATGGTCACCTAATGCGTTTGGTCGGATCCTAATGATCGACCAAAAGGGTCGGGTTCGAAGGTATAAGCGATTTATCTGATCGCTTACCCTTACGACCCTAGACAACGTGGTAATCAGTAGGCATAGTCCCTAGGGACTATAACCATCGTGATTACAATCACGTTGCGAAGTTCAAACGAACTTCGCATTGACCATAACCTGGTCAACGCTGAAAGTCAAACAAAGTTTGACTTTCAGACTTAAAAAGCAATAAAAGAACGAAAGAATACTTACGAAGGGTCCCCGAATGCTAATCTAGATCAAAATAACTCAGGTATGAAACAATGGTTCCAACTTAGAGTCTTTTTTCTCAGATTCTTGTGGGTTTAGCAATGGGGGTGGATGGGTAAATATAGTTTTCGGGTAACCGTTAAGATCGTTTCATGGAAACCGTGCTTGAATCGCATCCGTACAAGTGTCGGAAAGTTATGGTGCCTAAAAATGGGTCTAAATGAGCTGAATGTGCAGTTGAGAATGTGTGGGTGAGGATCAAACAGCTGGAAACTGCTGACTGTTCGATCTAATCTGATCAGGGAGGCGGACGCGGCCCGCGTCAGGATCAGGAAAAACGTAGGCGGGCCGCCTGGCCATGTCAGATCAGCAATATGTTTCAGAAGTTACAGTTTTGGTCCCTGCATGTGTTTAAGCCCATTTCCTGCACTTCTAAGGCCCGTAAAGCCAACTTTAAGGACCTAAAATGATGCCTAAACATTGTGGACATGAAACATGCTCAAAAATATGTCGGATGTTGGTTCGTTTGGCCGTACGAACGCGGTGTTCGCTTATTTACGACGGAATGCGCACAAGCGCGAAAAACGATCCAAAATGCGTGACGAATGGATTTATCTTCTGCCAAACACTAAAATAAAATATTATAGTGCTTACATAAATTTTTGGATGTCCGGATGTATTCAGAACGTAAGTTATGCGCGAAAATGCAAACTTGTGCACTTTTTGACACTTTTAGTCCCTGAATGACCCAAAAGTTTATTTTAGCACACCGAACCCCGCAAAGCCTATTTCTAAGCTATGCAAAGGATATTTAAGGTGTGTTTAACTTATGGTCATGTTCCGGAATGTCTGTTATAGTTCAAATTGGCATACTTTCGTAGTTTGTCAACTTTAGTCCCTGTAAGCGAATAAACTTTGATTTCACCACACCAAACCTTCCAAAACTTATATCTAAGTTATGTAAAGGTTATTTAAGGTATTTTAAGACTATTTCACTATTCCGAAGTGTTCGTTGCATTAAACTGGTTATATCTACGCATCAGTGCTTTTATAACCTTCCAGAAAGCGATTTAGAGCTTGAAATCGAACAAGAATTGATAAGTGCAAACGATACACATATTTTTACAAATCCCAAGTATGAAATACAATATTTCATTGGTTTGGCATTTGTTTGATGGTTGAAGTGACACAGGTGTCACAGTCTCCCCTACTTTAGGAAATTTCGTCCCGAAATTCATTCGTAGGAGTCTATTTGTGACTTTGTGTTAAATAACCATCAAAGATAAGCAAGGCATAATCCTGTTATTTCTCTTTAACGGACATTTTTCAAAAATGAAAAATGAACGGAGTTATTTTCAACAGGCATTCTTTAGAAATGAAAATGAACGAAATTAGTCATTTTTTCACCACTTCTTCAGAACCGAAAATGAACGAAATGAGTCATTTTCCACCACTTCTTCAGAACCAAAAATGAACGAAATGAGTCATTTTCCACCACTTCTTCAGAACCGAAAATGAACGGAACGAACTCTAGACACATGACAAAACTCGCTGTGGTTTCCGTGCACTGAATTTCATAATTATGTATGCATCCATAATTACGCAATTCTTTGCATAGTCCGCACAATTTGTTTGTAATGTGAAGGGGAGGAAAAATCAAACCTGTGATGAGTGTGACTAGACTGCCATAGGGTCCTTTTAATTAGATCGACAAAGGATCCTTTTTAATTAGGCCACCAAGGAGTCCTTTCAGCTATATCATCACATGATATTCCTAACCAGATTTTTGGATCAATCTGTTTACCTAGACCACTCAGGGGTCTAATTATGGAATGGTACAATATAATCCAAGGGTCTTTACTATTACGTACAAGCCCATTGAAGATTTAATATAGCACCTTTGGATATCCTACTATGAATCCCTTATACGAAGATATGGAAGATTCTACGAGGATTCGGATAACAAAAACTTGGATTACACAAAAACATAAAAGGAAACACATAAGCACATAATCACATAGTTGTTTAACTTGGTTATTAATTTGTTATCTTTGGACACAGATACTTAAAGCACACCAGGAATCCAATTCGTGGATTTCATTTGGCACTTTAATCATTTCAAGAATCCATCCATGAAGATAGGATGATCTACCAAAAATTCAATTTTCGTTTTCAGGAAAACGCAATATTCGAATTAAGGTACACAATAATTTAGGACATACGGAAATACCCTTGGGTACCCTATTAAGAATTTATAGTGGTACTTGGGGTATTCGTACAGAATTATAACTTGCACCTTGTACTTCGTTTCTTTGCAAGAGACGGGTACTTAGGATCTTTGTGAAAAACGCAAGAGATTGTAAAATGGAAGAATTTTGGGGGTAGTTTGCTTTTCAAGGAATATGATTCCTTGATTGTCGGTATTGTAGGGGATATGTTGTTTATGCATACAACCACATAAATACATTGTAATGTAAATAAAAGATTTATTTATAAACAATGTTAACAACTGTTTCATGGACCTTGACAACAAAAGAAAATAATACATAAGATGTGATTATTTCTAAAGAGTGTTGTCTTCTAGTCGGTCAGATGCTCATCTCTGTGATGGATTAGCATTAGCACGCTTTGGGCAATTTCTTCGGAAATGTCTCATCTCGCCACACTTGTAGCAAGAACTTGGTGGAAAGCGAGCTCGAGCAGGTTTGTTGTCAGCTTGATTTGGTGCAACTGCTGCTACGTAAACTTTTGCTGTATGACCTTTACGTCCACAAATTTGGCATTCGCGGCACTTCACATTAACATGATGATAAAGGTTACATTTGTTGCACAAAGGTGAAGTTCCATTGTATGGCTTCCTAGCACGGGGTTGAGCTGGTTGTTTGGGGACGGCTTTACCATTGTGAGTAACCATGGCGAAGTTCTGAGAAGCCTTTTGCTTCTTTGACCGCTCAAGGGATCCAGCTTGTTCATCCATGGTCTTTGATTCCTCGATTGGTTTCGATTCCTCGACCGGTTTCTTGTCACCCTTTCGGAAAAGCTTACGTTTCCTGATCTGAGATTCAGTCAAAGTTGCAGATAGCTCAATGGCCTGCCTAACCGTAGTGGGGTTACTATCGGTAACAATGTCTTGAACTGAGTCAGGGAGACCATCAATGTATTTTTCGATCGCCTTATCCAAAGGCGTAACCATGGTAGGACACAACAGGCTCAGCTCCTCATATCGATCAGTGTATGCTCGATGTTCACCGCTGTCTTGCTTAAGATCATCAAATTCCCTTTCCAAGGCCCTGATCTCGTGACGAGGACAAAATTACTTCATCATCAGTGCTCTAAGTTCTTCCCATGTTTGAGCCAGTGCCACTTCGGCACCCCTATCTCTCACCACACCGTTCCACCACGTCAAAGCTCGTTTCTCAAAGACACTAGATGCGAAATCTACCTTTCGCTCGTTTGGACATTGAACATGCCTGAAGGTGCTCTCTAGACTCTCGAACCATTGCAGAAGTGCAGTCGCTCCTTGAGACCCAGAAAACTTTGATGGCTTAGCCGAGTTGAACGTCTTGAAGTTGCAGAGGGCATTATTGTTGTTGATAGCTTGGTGACATTGGGAAACGATGGTCGGGATTACAGCAGTCATTTGATGTGTAATGACAGCTGCCAGATCGTCAATAGATACCGGATTTTCGCGTCGTGGAGGCATTCTAAAAGAGAAGAACATGAAAGGAAACGAGTGAGAGAATTAGACGAAAAGAATGAGATGAAACAAATCTGATGAAAGCAAGGATAGTGGTCATTTGTTTGTTACTACAAAGCAACAAACGACCCTGGTAATTAATCAAAGTAAATAGGTCAAAAATAATGTATCGCGAAGACATGCTCGCCTATAAGTGAACACTCCTCCCAAGAATTCCCAGGTAAGCACAACTGGTCTCGCGTCTGATGAGATATATACGAAGTGCTTGCCTAGACAGAAAAACCTAGAATACATGCATTCACCCTTCCAGTTTGCACGTGTTCACATTATTTAAAACCCAAAACCTTGACGAGATTTTGAAAACTCAAAGGGGTTCAAAACCATATAATAGAGAGTTCAAAACCTTACAATAGAGGGTTCAAAACCTAGTAATCAATCATCCTAGAACAGATGATTAGTTTTCAAAGCGGTTTTGAAATTTATGTTCTTGTTGTGGTCGTCGCCTAAGGATAGGTAACTATATTGTTTTATGACTAAACGCAAGTAAACTCGCGTTAGGGTCCTAAGAAGGTTATAGACTAGGTCAAAGCATTACTAATAACCTAATTCCCTATAACCATTGGCTCTGATACCATCTTTTCTGTCACACCCCGACCACGTAGAACATACAAAACGTGGCGGAAACATCGGGGAGTGTTGTAACAGAATTAATCGTTTCAAATCCATGGCAATTAAAGTTTCATTTTATTAATCAAACATGAGAGTTTACATTGTTTAAACAAGAAAACAAAGGGTACATAACATAAATTAACTAGTTATTGTCTTGTTTTAAGTTGCTAAGGCATGGGTCCGCCTAAGTATGTCTTGATAAGTCCTATGCATCATCTCCTGAAAACACATGTGAAAATAGGTACGTCAGCATAAAAATGCCTGTGAGATACATAGGTTTTGTGAAAAATAGGATTCATGACTTATGTTTGAGAAAATGTTTAGTCATGAACCTTGTAATTTGCTTTGTCTTGTAAATCATTTGAAAAACGATAAGATCAGATGATATGTATAAATAAATGTAAGGTTAAATGAATAACCATGTAAAATGTGTTTGTATAAGATAAGTTGTTTATAAATCAATGTCTTGTGAAAAGTATGTTATTTGTATAAAATGTTCTATGTCTCAAACTGAAATGATTCAAATAACGCTACGATATGTAATACCATACAAACACTTATATATAGGAAGTACCAGCGGCGTATCCCTATAACCATTGGCTCTGATACCATCTTTTCTGTCACATGCCTCGTTACTTAATCACTTACTCAAACCAAACTACCAAAGTAAAATGTTCATGTCTAATGTAAATCATGTAATATGTATCCAAAATGTAAGCATGTGATGAATAACAAATGTACTAAGTATGCAATAAATAGACATACGTAGCATGTGACCTGTACTAAGTATGCAACAATAGACATACGTAGCATGTGACCTGTACTAAGTATGCAACAATATACATACATAGCATGTGACCTGTACTAAGTATGCAACAATAGACATACGTAGCATGTGACCTGTACTAAGTATGCAACAATAGACATACGTAGCATGTGACCTGTACTAAGTATGCAACAATAGACATACGTAGCATGAAATGTAATGTAAAACGATGTACTAAGTAATGCACACAATGGGCACACCTAGCATGAAATGTAATGTAAAACGATGTACTAAGTAATGCACACAATGGGCACACCTAGCATGAAATGTAATGAAATCATGTACTATAATGTACTAACGAACATAGCAGGTATATGATTTGAAAACAGGAAAGCTTGAAAGTAACAAGTAGGCACATGTGTTCCACCCCAAAACAGTTTGGAAAACAGTAAAAGAGGGGTCTATGTACTCACTTGAGATTGCTTAGTAGTCCTTGATTAACAACCAAACAATGCTAGAGATCGCGGATATCAAATGGCACCTAATATAGGTAACTATGTTAATAACCGGACCTAAATCGGATGATTTAGATAGAATGAGGGTTTGTAAACCAAACGAGTATAGAGACTCGTGTCATATGGTTTAACAAAGCCTACATACTAAATGAAACCTAACCTAAAAGCTTACGACCCATTACGACCCGTTTAGGTAGCTTATGCTACTTTAACGCGTCGTTTGCGTGAAACGCGTTCGGACCGCCTAACTAGTCCTATGACAAGTGTTATATGCCTAAACATGTTACATTATCAGTTATGTGACAAAAGTTTAGGTTACATATGCTTAATTACCAATCATACATGAAAAGGGTATTCTGGTAATTTACCTAAGGCATATAAACTACCTATCATACAACTACTTAAACGAAGCGACCATAAGGTATAACCTCGGAAGGTTATTCCCTATATGCTATGGTCACCTAATGTGTTTGGTCGGATCCTAATGATCGACCAAAAGGGTCGGGTTAGAAGGTATAAGCGATTTATCAGATCGCTTACCCTTACGACCCTAGACAACGTGGTAATCAGTAGGCATAGTCCCAAGGGACTATAACCATCGTGATTACAATCACGTTGGGAAGTTCAAACGAACTTCGCATTGACCATAAGCTGGTCAACGCTGAAAGTCAAACAAATTTTGACTTTCAGACTCGAAAAGCAATAAAAGAACGAAAGAATACTTACGAAGGGTCCCCGAATGCTAATCTAGATCAAAATAACTCAGGTATGAAACAATGGTTCCAACTTAGAGTCTTTTTAATCAGATTCTTGTGGGTTTAGCAATGGGGGTGGATGGGTATATATAGTTTTCGGGTAACCGTTAAGATCGTTTCATGGAAACCGTGCTTGAATCGCATCCGTACAAGTGTCGGAAAGTTATGGTGCCTAAAAATGGGTCTAAATGAGCTGAATGTGCAGTTGAGAATGTGTGGGTGAGGATCAAACAGCTGGAAACTGCTGACTGTTCGATCTAATCTTATCAGGGAGGCGGACACGGCCTGCGTCAGGATCAGGCAAAATGTAGGCGGGCCGCCTGGCCATGTCAGATCAGCAATATGTTTCAGAAGTTACAGTTTTGGTCCCTGCATGTGTTTAAGCCCATTTTCGGCACTTCTAAGGCCCGTAAAGCCAACTTTAAGGCCCTAAAATGATGCCTAAACATTGTGGACATGAAACATGCTCAAAAATATGTCGGATGTTGGTTCGTTTGGCCGTACGAAAGCGATGTTCCCTTATTTACGACGGAATGCGCACAAGCGCGAAAAACGATCCAAAATGCGTGACGAATGGATTTTTCTTTTGCCAAACACTAAAATAAAATATTATTGTGCTTACATAAATTTTTGGATGTCCGGATGTATTCAGAACGTAAGTTATGCGCGAAAATGCAAACTTGTGCACTTTTTGACACTTTTAGTCCCTGAATGACCCAAAAGTTTATTTTAGCACACCGAACCCCTCAAAGCCTATTTCTAAGCTATGAAAAGGATATTTAAGGTGTGTTTAACTTATGGTCATGTTCCGGAATGTCTGTTACAGTTCAAATTGGCATACTTTCGTAGTTTGTCAACTTTAGTCCCTGTAAGCGAATAAAGTTTGATTTCACCACACCAAACCTTCCAAAACTTATATCTAAGTTATGTAAAGGTTATTTAAGGTATGTTAAGCCTATTTCACTATTCCGGAGTGTTCGTTGCATTAAACTGGTTATATCTACGCATCAGTGCGCGTATAACCTTCCAGAAAGCGATTTAGAGCTTGAAATCGAACAAGAATTGATAAGTGCAAACGATACACATATTTTTACAAATCCCAAGTATGAAATACAATATTTCATTGGTTTGGCATTTGTTTGATGGTTGAAGTGACACAGGTGTCACAGTCTCCCCTACTTTAGGAAATTTCGTCCCGAAATTCATTCGTAGGAGTCTATTTGTGACTTTGTGTTAAATAACCATCAAAGATAAGCAAGGCATAATCTTGTTATTTCTCTTTAACGGACATTTTTCAAAAATGAAAAATGAACGGAGTTATTTTCAACAGGCATTCTTTAGAAATGAAAATGAACGAAATTAGTCATTTTTTCACCACTTCTTTAGAACCGAAAATGAACGAAATGAGTCATTTTCCACCACTTCTTCAGAACCGAAAATGAACGAAATGAGTCATTTTCCACCACTTCTTCAGAACCGAAAATGAACGGAACGAACTCTAGACACATGACAAAACTCGCTGTGGTTTCCGTGCACTGAATTTCATAATTATGTATGCATCCATAATTACGCAATTCTTTGCATAGTCCGCACAATTTGTTTGTAATGTGAAGGGGAGGAAAAATCAAACCTGTGATGAGTGTGACTAGACTGCCATAGGGTCCTTTTAATTAGATCGACAAAGGATCCTTTTTAATTAGGCCACTAAGGAGTCCTTTCAGCTATATCATCACATGATATTCCTAACCAGATTTTTGGATCAATCTGTTTACCTAGACCACTCAGGGGTCTAATTATGGAATGGTACAATATAATCCAAGGGTCTTTACTATTACGTACAAGCCCATTGAAGATTTAATATAGCACCTTTGGATATCCTACTATGAATCCCTTATACGAAGATATGGAAGATTCTACGAGGATTCGGATAACAAAAACTTGGATTACACAAAAACATAAAAGGAAACACATAAGCACATAATCACATAGTTGTTTAACTTGGTTATTAATTTGTTATCTTTGGACACAGATACTTAAAGCACACCAGGAATCCAATTCGTGGATTTCATTTGGCACTTTAATCATTTCAAGAATCCATCCATGAAGATAGGATGATCTACCAAAAATTCAATTTTCGTTTTCAGGAAAACGCAATATTCGAATTAAGGTACACAATAATTTAGGACATACGGAAATACCCTTGGGTACCCTATTAAGAATTTATAGTGGTACTTGGGGTATTCGTACAGAATTATAACTTGCACCTTGTACTTCGTTTCTTTGCAAGAGACGGGTACTTAGGATCTTTGTGAAAAACGCAAGAGATTGTAAAATGGAAGAATTTTGGGGGTAGTTTGCTTTTCAAGGAATATGATTCCTTGATTGTCGGTATTGTAGGGGATATGTTGTTTATGCATACAACCACATAAATACATTGTAATGTAAATAAAAGATTTATTTATAAACAATGTTAACAACTGTTTCATGGACCTTGACAATAAAAGAAAATAATACATAAGATGTGATTATTTCTAAAGAGTGTTGTCTTCTAGTCGGTCAGATGCTCATCTCTGTGCTGGGTTAGCATTAGCACGCTTTGGGCAATTTCTTCGGAAATGTCTCATCTCGCCACACTTGTAGCAAGAACTTGGTGGAAAGCGAGCTCGAGCAGGTTTGTTGTCAGCTTGATTTGGTGCAACTGCTGCTACGTAAACTTTTGCTGTATGACCTTTACGTCCACAAATTTGGCATTCGCGGCACTTCACATTAACATGATGATAAAGGTTACATTTGTTGCACAAAGGTGAAGTTCCATTGTATGGCTTCCTAGCACGGGGTTGAGCTGGTTGTTTGGGGACGGCTTTACCATTGTGAGTAACCATGGCGAAGTTCTGAGAAGCCTTTTGCTTCTTTGACCGCTCAAGGGATCCAGCTTGTTCATCCATGATCTTTGATTCCTCGATTGGTTTCGATTCCTCGACCGGTTTCTTGTCACCCTTTCGGAAAAGCTTACGTTTCCTGATCTGAGATTCAGTCAAAGTTGCAGATAGCTCAATGGCCTGCCTAACCGTAGTGGGGTTACTATCGGTAACAATGTCTTGAACTGAGTCAGGGAGACCATCAATGTATTTTTCGATCGCCTTATCCAAAGGCGTAACCATGGTAGGACACAACAGGCTCAGCTCCTCATATCGATCAGTGTATGCTCGATGTTCACCGCTGTCTTGCTTAAGATCATCAAATTCCCTTTCCAAGGCCCTGATCTCGTGACGAGGACAAAATTACTTCATCATCAGTGCTCTAAGTTCTTCCCATGTTTGAGCCAGTGCCACTTCGGCACCCCTATCTCTCACCACACCGTTCCACCACGTCAAAGCTCGTTTCTCAAAGACACTAGATGCGAAATCTACCTTTCGCTCGTTTGGACATTGAACATGCCTGAAGGTGCTCTCTAGACTCTCGAACCATTGCAGAAGTGCAGTCGCTCCTTGAGACCCAGAAAACTTTGATGGCTTAGCCGAGTTGAACGTCTTGAAGTTGCAGAGGGCATTATTGTTGTTGATAGCTTGGTGACATTGGGAAACGATGGTCGGGATTACAGCAGTCATTTGCTGTGTAATGACAGCTGCCAGATCGTCAATAGATACCGGATTTTCGCGTCGTGGAGGCATTCTAAAAGAGAAGAACATGAAAGGAAACGAGTGAGAGAATTAGACGAAAAGAATGAGATGAAACAAATCTGATGAAAGCAAGGATAGTGGTCATTTGTTTGTTACTACAAAGCAACAAACGACCCTGGTGATTAATCAAAGTAAATAGGTCAAAAATAATGTATCGCGAAGACATGCTCGCCTATAAGTGAACACTCATCCCAAGAATTCCCAGGTAAGCACAACTGGTCTCGCGTCTGATGAGATATATACGAAGTGCTTGCCTAGACAGAAAAACCTAGAATACATGCATTCACCCTTCCAGTTTGCACGTGTTCACATTATTTAAAACCCAAAACCTTGACGAGATTTTGAAAACTCAAAGGGGTTCAAAACCATATAATAGAGAGTTCAAAACCTTACAATAGAGGGTTCAAAACCTAGTAATCAATCATCCTAGAACAGATGATTAGTTTTCAAAGCGGTTTTAAAATTTATGTTCTTGTTGTGGTCGTCGCCTAAGGATAGGTGACTATATTGTTTTATGACTAAACGCAAGTAAACTCGCGTTAGGGTCCTAAGAAGGTTATAGACTAGGTCAAAGCATTACTAATAACCTAATTCCCTATAACCATTGGCTCTGATACCATCTTTTCTGTCACACCCCGACCACGTAGAACATACAAAACGTGGCGGAAACATCGGGGAGTGTTGTAACAGAATTAATCGTCTCAAATCCATGGCAATTAAAGTTTCGTTTTATTAATCAAACATGAGAGTTTACATTGTTTAAACAAGAAAACAAAGGGTACATAACATAAATTAACTAGTTATTGTCTTGTTTTAAGTTGCTAAGGCACGGGTCCGCCTAAGTATGTCTTGATAAGTCCTATGCATCATCTCCTGAAAACACATGTGAAAATAGGTACGTCAGCATAAAAATGCCTGTGAGATACATAGGTTTTGTGAAAAATAGGATTCATGACTTATGTTTGAGAAAATGTTTAGTCATGAACCTTGTAATTTGCTTTGTCTTGTAAATCATTTGAAAAACGATAAGATCAGATGATATGTATAAATAAATGTAAGGTTAAATGAATAACCATGTAAAATGTGTTTGTATAAGATAAGTTGTTTATAAATCAATGTCTTGTGAAAAGTATGTTATTTGTATAAAATGTTCTATGTCTCAAACTGAAATGATTCAAATAACGCTACGATATGTAATACCATACAAACATTTATATATAGGAAGTACCAGCGGCGTATCCCTATAACCATTGGCTCTGATACCATCTTTTCTGTCACATGCCTCGTTACTTAAGCACTTACTCAAACCAAACTACCAAAGTAAAATGTTCATGTCTAATGTAAATCATGTAATATGTATCCAAAATGTAAGCATGTGATGAATAACAAATGTACTAAGTATGCAATAAATAGACATACGTAGCATGTGACCTGTACTAAGTATGCAACAATAGACATACGTAGCATGTGACCTGTACTAAGTATGCAACAATATACATACATAGCATGTGACCTGTACTAAGTATGCAACAATAGACATAAGTAGCATGTGACCTGTACTAAGTATGCAACAATAGACATACGTAGCATGTGACCTGTACTAAGTATGCAACAATAGACATACGTAGCATGAAATGTAATGTAAAACGATGTACTAAGTAATGCACACAATGGGCACACCTAGCATGAAATGTAATGTAAAACGATGTACTAAGTAATGCACACAATGGGCACACCTAGCATGAAATGTAATGAAATCATGTACTATAATGTACTAACGAACATAGCAGGTATATGATTTGAAAACAGGAAAGCTTGAAAGTAACAAGTAGGCACATGTGTTCCACCCCAAAACAGTTTGGAAAACAGTAAAAGAGGGGTCTATGTACTCACTTGAGATTGCTTAGTAGTCCTTGATTAACAACCAAACAATGCTAGAGATCGCGGATATCAAATGGCACCTAATATAGGTAACTATGTTAATAACCGGACCTAAATCGGATGATTTAGATAGAATGAGGGTTTGTAAACCAAACGAGTATAGAGACTCGTGTCATATGGTTTAACAAAGCCTACATACTAAATGAAACCTAACCTAAAAGCTTACGACCCATTACGACCCGTTTAGGTAGCTTATGCTACTTTAACGCGTCGTCTGCGTGAAACGCGTTCGGACCGCCTAACTAGTCCTATGACAAGTGTTATATGCCTAAACATGTTACATTATCAGTTATGTGACAAAAGTTTAGGTTACATATGCTTAATTACCAATCATACATGAAAAGGGTATTCTGGTAATTTACCTAAGGCATATAAACTACCTATCATACAACTACTTAAACGAAGCGACCATAAGGTATAACCTCGGAAGGTTATTCCCTATATGCTATGGTCACCTAATGCGTTTGGTCGGATCCTAATGATCGACCAAAAGGGTCGGGTTCGAAGGTATAAGCGATTTATCAGATCGCTTACCCTTACGACCCTAGACAACGTGGTAATCAGTAGGCATAGTCCCAAGGGACTATAACCATCGTGATTACAATCACGTTGCGAAGTTCAAACGAACTTCGCATTGACCATAACCTGGTCAACGCTGAAAGTCAAACAAAGTTTGACTTTCAGACTCAAAAAGCAATAAAAGAACGAAAGAATACTTACGAAGGGTCCCCGAATGCTAATCTAGATCAAAATAACTCAGGTATGAAACAATGGTTCCAACTTAGAGTCTTTTTAATCAGATTCTTGTGGGTTTCGCAATGGGGGTGGATGGGTATATATAGTTTTCGGGTAACCGTTAAGATCGTTTCATGGAAACCGTGCTTGAATCGCATCCGTACAAGTGTCGGAAAGTTATGGTGCCTAAAAATGGGTCTAAATGAGCTGAATGTGCAGTTGAGAATGTGTGGGTGAGGATCAAACAGCTGGAAACTGCTGACTGCTCGATCTAATCTTATCAGGGAGGCGGACACGGCCTGCGTCAGGATCAGGCAAAATGTAGGCGGGCCGCCTGGCCATGTCAGATCAGCAATATGTTTCAGAAGTTACAGTTTTGGTCCCTGCATGTGTTTAAGCCCATTTTCGGCACTTCTAAGGCCCGTAAAGCCAACTTTAAGGCCCTAAAATGATGCCTAAACATTGTGGACATGAAACATGCTCAAAAATATGTCGGATGTTGGTTCGTTTGGCCGTACGAACGCGATGTTCCCTTATTTACGACGGAATGCGCACAAGCGCGAAAAACGATCCAAAATGCGTGACGAATGGATTTTTCTTTTGCCAAACACTAAAATAAAATATTATTGTGCTTACATAAATTTTTGGATGTCCGGATGTATTCAGAACGTAAGTTATGCGCGAAAATGCAAACTTGTGCACTTTTTGACACTTTTAGTCCCTGAATGACCCAAAAGTTTATTTTAGCACACCGAACCCCTCAAAGCCTATTTCTAAGCTATGCAAAGGATATTTAAGGTGTGTTTAACTTATGGTCATGTTCCGGAATGTCTGTTACAGTTCAAATTGGCATACTTTCGTAGTTTGTCAACTTTAGTCCCTGTAAGCGAATAAACTTTGATTTCACCACACCAAACCTTCCAAAACTTATATCTAACTTATGTAAAGGTTATTTAAGGTATGTTAAGCCTATTTCACTATTCCGGAGTGTTCGTTGCATTAAACTGGTTATATCTACGCATCAGTGCGCGTATAACCTTCCAGAAAGCGATTTAGAGCTTGAAATCGAACAAGAATTGATAAGTGCAAACGATACACATATTTTTACAAATCCCAAGTATGAAATACAATATTTAATTGGTTTGGCATTTGTTTGATGGTTGAAGTGACACAGGTGTCACATAAAACTTGATCAATTTTGTGAAAAACTGTCCGAATTGCTGACGTCATCATTATTTCGCACGAAATAGATATCATTTCGTTTGAACGTTGTTTCATTTCGTACGAAATCAGCTTACTATTTCGCACGAAATCAGGTTTATATTCCGTATGAAATCAGTTATTTCGCACGAAATCAGTTATTTCGCACGAAATCAGTTCATTTCGCATCAAGTTGATATTTCGTTTGACTATTTTGCACGAAATCATTCATTTTGTGTGAAAATCTTTATTTTGTGTGAACTCATTTCGTTTGAAGTTGTCTTGCAGGTTATTTCGTTTGAACAAGGGTATTTTGCATCAGTGTTTCGTTTGAAGGAGTTCATTTCGTTTGAATTATACTATTTCGTTTGAAAGATTAAGTTTGTGAGATTTTGAAACCGAATCATGGAAGAAGAATTTTACAACGCCTTTGCTACTCCGATTACCGTTGCACAACACACAATGTTAGAAAACGAAACAGGCACCATGCAAAAACCGCCAAAGCTCATGAATATCGAAGAGTATAAAGGATGGGAGGAGAGATTCAAAAATTGGGTTCAAGCAAATTATTTGGATGCTTAGGAATGTGTTGAAACAAAATATGTTAGACCGGTGAATGATGATGAAGAGATTATTGCAATGAAAGATCTAAGTGCTGAAGAGAAAAAGAAATACAAAGATGAAAAAATGATGACGAGTCTTTTGCATCAAGCTGTTAAGGAAGATATCTTGGTTTTATTGCAGCACAATGGGAGTGCATATTCAATTTGGAAAGCATTAAAATCGAAGTTTGTTGGAAGTAAAGAAATGATCAAGAACAAAAAAATCACTTTTGAAAAAAGAGTTTGATCAATTTCGTGGTTTGAGAACTGAAAGTACTAAGCAGATCATCGAAAGATATTGCAATCTGTTAGTCAACATGAAGAGGGTGAGCATTACAAAAGATAATGAAGAATTGATTGAAAAACTGGCTGATGCGTTGCCACATGAAACTTGGGGCACGTATCTTATGATGTTGAGAAATAAGAAAGATTTTGGGAATCTAACACTGGGAAAGTTCATTGAAAAACTTGAAGCTCAAGAGATGGAACAAAGGAAGATCTCAAGAATGAAGGATTTTGATGGTGAACAAGATATTGGGCTTTATTACAAAGGAGGTATCAAGGATAAGACCAACATGTCACCGAAGATTGAAACTACATTCAATGCTAAAAGTTCATCTGGAGGGTCATCTAAAGGATCAAACAGCAAAATGAGTTTTTCTTCATATCCATCATTTGATCTGAATGTTTCAGCAACAAAGAGTGGTAAAGTACTTCAATGCAACATTGCTCTAAATCTTGAGAATGATCAAAACTATTCGGAAGAAGTTGCAAAAAGTCACATGTCTTTATTAGTGACTGTGTTAGAATCGTATGGGAGTTTAGTAGCAGGAAGGATTGGAAATCCAATGTTGACAAAAGAGGATTACGATCAGATTGATGCTGAAGAAATGGAATTAATGGACATAAAATGGTGTATGGCAAGTGTGTTGAGAAGAGCTGAGAAATTTAAACAAATCATAGGAAGAGATGATTTCCGTGATGCAAATGTTTCTACTTTAGGTTTTGATAAATCTAAAGTTACTTGTTTTCGTTGCAGGGAAAAAGGGCATTTCAAGCGTGAATGCACAAATCGCGAATCAAGTGGAGTTCAAAATCCGTTCAACAACAATGATTACTATCGAAAAGCATTGTATCATCAAGTTGCTCAACAATCACATCAACAACAACCACAAACTGCTCATGCTAAGATGGAGATTGAAGAATCAAAGAAAGCATATTTGATGAGAAAATTAATCGATCAAGATGATGAAAGATTACCAGAAGGTTTTAGCTGTGATAATTACTATCCAGATAAATAATTCTTGGCTAAAGCTTTTGTTACTAGAGTTGATGAAGACAGTGATAATGATAATGATTATTATGCAAACAGAATGAAAGAGCATTTAAGAATGTTAGAGGAGAGTGACAGTGATGATGGAAAAGTTCAAGAAAAAGAAGAAAGTTAAAAAACAAGTTAGCAATGATGATGAAGAAGTTCGTGTGATAAAGAAAAAGGTAAAATAAGTTCCAGCTTTCACAGTTGAAGCAAAAGCTGATGCACAAAAGATTCCTTTGAAATGTGAAAACTATGAAGCAGTGAAGAAGCAAAACAGTACATTGATTCACAACATGAACAGATTGAAAGAATCTTATGATATTCTCAACAAAGCAATGAATCAGTACAATCAGTCAAGTAGTGAACAAGCAACAGCAATGAAGACACTTCAAGGGGCTTTCATGACAAAGCAGAAAGTCGTCAACAATTACATTGAGAAATGTGCTGTGCTTGAACAAAAACTGGAAACTCAGAGGATTGAAACAGAAAGAGTAAATAGGTTGTTAAAAAGTTACTCATGTACTTCCTATGTCATTGACAGGATTTATCCAACCGTTGAAGGCATGAAGGCATTTGAAGAAGAGAAAATATCTGAAGAAAAGACTTCTAAAAAAAGGAAGAATACTGAAGTGAATGATTCTGGTAAGAAACAAGGTTTCAGTTACAACAAGTGTCCACCCCCGCTTGAAAATGGATATTCTTCATGAAATCCAAATTCTGAAAGAGTCGAAAAGGCAACCAACTTACAGTGGGAATCTGAGCCATCAGATAATTTGCCAGACAATATTGATGTTACTTTCACTTCATCTGATACTGATCATGAGTCAGAGTTAATAAAGAAAGTGGTCGATCAGGTGTTGGATAAAGATGAAACTGAGAAGTCAAAGTCGGAGTTAAATTCAGAGTCAAAGTCTGAAACGTCAAGTTCAACAGTCTAAAGGGGCAAACGGGTTTACAATAAAGAGTTTTTGTTATCAAAATCTAATTTGAATGATGAAACATTCAGAGTAGCCTATACTTTGAATGATTCTGACAAATTATATTCTGATGAAGAATTTCCAATAAGAGGTGTTAAAACTGAAATGATCAAAAAGGTTTTCAAATTAACAGAAATTAATATTTCTGAAATAAAAGATGTAAATCTTTCTGTAAAACCTCAAAAGTACACCTCAAGAGTTCAACAAAGAGAAAACAAGAAAAATGGTTACAGTTCTGGTTCAGGTTATCGAAAGAAACCAAACCTTAACGGTAATTTCAAAAGGAAAGGTCTTGGATTTATTCCACCGAAAAATCATAAAAATGAGAAAACTTATAAAACAAAAACTGTTTTTGTTTCAGGAACATCATCTGAAGAAGAAAAAGAGCAATTGTTCAGAAAGCAGACAAATAAAGAATTCCTTGCTAGAAAGCAAGAAGAAATGAAGAAGGAAGTTGCTCAGAAAAAGAAGGAAACAAGAACCTGTTTTCAATGCAAAACAGTTGGTCATATTGTCAGGAATTATCCAAAGGCAATCCAAACAAAACAGGGAGTGTTTCTTAAAATGAAAGAAAAGATGGTTGAAAATGAACCACCAATCAAACCTTTTACAGTTTTCAAAAACTCAAAATTTGAGGTTGGTGAATGTTCAAAAGGTTTTTACAAAAGAAAAGCAAATCTTGACAACCAAAAGTGGGTCGTTAAGAAATCTGATGATAGTTCTAAATGATTCTGATTCGTCAAAATTAGAGGAGCTATTTTCAGGCGATGAATCTGATTCCATAAAGTCAGAGGAGCCACAGATTGAGAGAAAAGGTGAAAATTCGGTTCCGACAATGGATGACGAAAACTTTCCACCATTGAGGGATGAAAATTTTAAACAAAAAGTTGGAAAAGTTGGAAAAGTTGATATTTTAAATCATTTTTTTACTGAAAAGAAAGAATTTGATATTGAAAAGGCCTTTAACTCCAAAGTGAAACATACTTTTGAAAAAATGATTGATGGGAAGGTCAAAGGGGTAAAGGAATTTTATGAGAAGAAGATGAAAGGAAAGAAACCGAGTGTTGATAACTCAGAATCTCCCAAGGTCTGTCAGGCTTGGGAGAACTTCTTTAACTGAAAAACCTGACTTGCCGGAGCTCCCAAGTTGGTAATCGTGGAGCAGGAATCGACATCTTTCTTGAATTTTGTGTGTTTGTGAAAACTTACAAGTGGTGAATCAGGGACATTAAGTTGTACTTGATTTTCTACAAGTGGTATTTGTTTTTTGAATTTAAAAAATGTTAATTTTTCAAAGTGGTTAAAGAAAAACAAAGTGATGAATGAATCCCCTAACCTACAAGTGGTTTGTGAAAACCAACAAAACTTATTTTCCGGAAATACTATTTTGATTAAAACAAACTTAAGTGTTTTGAAATCATAATGGGAAAATAGTTTGTTGTGAGGGGGAGTTCTGATTGTTTATGCCAAATGGATGGTGATTTGAAGCAACTCACAACAATTGTCACTTTATTTGTACAGTTTGTTTTCCAAATTTTTCTTTAAATGCTTTTGAATTTTAGGGGGAGTAAGAAATTTTCAGAAAATCCAAAAACATTTGAAAATTTGAAAAAGCCAAAAACATGATAAAATCAAAAATGAAAATGAGTTTTGTTGTAAAAAGAGGATATGATAGTACATCAGTGGACGATCACAGCATGCTAAAGAATTGGAAAGTTAAAAAGTGAAAAAACGATCTCACTGATGATGTGTCAGTAGGTTTTTGCACATTTAGTAGATTGTGTCGAGATATAAACCTAAATTTCAAACTTACTTATCTTGTGGGGAACATCTCTCGGATATATGGGTAACCCCCGAAATCTTGTTTGAAAGGTCCCTCTTTCTGAGATACTAGGTCTTTATGCTTAGTGATATCTGGGGTATTATCCCGGGACTTCTGATTTTGCGGAAGCAATAGCCTAGTCCCCGTATAATATTTTTCGCTTGCTTGAAATATTAGCACCCCCTCAGCATAAAAATGATGAAACATTGCGAAATGCTAATCATGTGCTGTTGAAGAAAAGATTCTCTATAGGGAACACACCAAAAGTCGAAGCCATCATCTCTCTGATTTTGCGAAAACAATAGCCTGAGCTCTCATGGCCCTCGCATTTAACCCTTTACAGATATCATCTAGGTATACTCACCTGTAAGACTGAATATTGGGATCTGGATACGGGAGTATATTCTGAGGTGGGACACGCGCATAAGTTTAAGTTCCTAAAACATTAATCTCGTATCTCGAAACAGTTGAAATTTTGTGTGAAAATTTAAATGGATCAGTATACTGACAATCTAAGTGAATCGTTTAGAACTTAAAATGATTTAAGCTTAACGGTGTTAGTGATTTGTCTCATAAACTGATATGATCCTCTTACACAAACTCACAAAAATATTGTTTGTAAATATTTCTTTACTGCATTTTCTTTCAAGTTCAAAAGTCTAAAAAGATTTTAAGATGTTTTAGCATAAAATTTTGAAAAATCCAAAAAGATTTTATTTCATTTTATTTTCGACAACTGATGTTGAAAAGCTGATTTTCAAAATTCCAAGTGCTAAACATGACGACATATGGGTTGAGAGAGTGTGTTTGAGACGAAAAATTGTTTGAAAAAAGAAAAATGTTATTTCTACAAGTAGTTCATCAGAGATTAACATTGTAAAATCATTTATTGATTGATTAATGCCTGCAAGTGGTATATAAATTTGTCAAATTTTAAATTTGTGAAATTTATTGTGAGGTAGAGTTTGTGCAGGATACCCAAGTTCCTGATTCTGGTGTCATAAAGAGCCAGATTACGATTCCGATCCTGTGAAAGTCAGACTACGATTCCAAGCACAACTTAAAGGGGAGAGTAGTTGATATAGAGAAGAGAGAGCTTTGAGGATGCTTTACATTGTCAGATATTTCGGGAGAGAATGAGAAGACTGATAAAGACTGAAAATTGAAGACTCGACACTGAAGACTTCGTCAACATCCAAGGGAGAGTCTGTTGGTGCATATGTCTGTCGAATTCGTCTTGTATCGAGTCTCGCACTAGATTAGAATGATCAGGGCACGAAGTACGTGAAATTAGGTTTTAGGGGTATTTCGCATGAAATAGGAAACAGCTATTTCGTACGAAATCAGTTGGTTATTTCGTTTGAAATTGATTTCGCACCAACTGTTTCGTGCGAAATAGGCCAGCCTATAAATACCTGTTGTGCCATTTCATTTGTAACTTTCCAGTTTCAGAGTCGAACTGCTGCCGAAGTGTCTATTCGCTGTAAAACGTGGTTATATCAATCAAAAGACAGTTTAAAGTGATTTGCAAGCTGAATCAACTTGATACGTTTGTTTCCGCCTCTCGTATTGAGGAAAAACTCTTCTGAACGACTCGTTTGGTCGTGAAAACGATCCTACAAGCTTCACTATGGAGGGTGCTCCTCAAATGTTGTTGAGCATCTCCTCAATCTCCCGAGGGAGAAAGAGGATGGGCTCATTATCCACAAAATCATGTGGGGGAGGTGCGACGGTGACCAGAACCTCGTGTAAAATGTCTAGAGGAAGTTGGGGGGAGGTAATCCCATCCGGTTGGGTCAACAACTTCTTGCGCAAGGTTCCAATCTTCTTTTGGGAAGATTGGTTCCATGGGTGGCATAGCAAGAATGTTCAACATTTGGTGTAAAAAGTTGTTTTCTTGGAAGCTATTCTCTAGTCCCACCGTCAAGTAGTTGATACGGTCGATGAGGATCTCCTCCATCGATGTCATTTCGTCGATAGCTTCCCTTAGTGCATACACATAGCGGACGAGAGTAGCTTCGATTGATGGTCTTCTTCCCCTTCGACTGTTTCTTGAGTTGGTTGATGATGTCTCGCTGTTTTGGATTGCCATACTAAGAAAACAAGACGAAAATCTCAAAAAAAATGAAAATGAAAGACCCGGGCACGGCCCCGTGGTGACACCTCTGCAAGATTTTTGAACCCAGAAACTCAATGTTTTAATTTTTTTTTTTTTGTGTTTTAAATCATTTCTAAACATAAATAACTCAAAACAGTGTTGTAAAGCTTATGTTTATTAAGAGTTCTCGGTTAAAAACCTTGCAATTGCTTAGGTAAAGCTTGAAGTTATGAAGCTTCAAGCTTTAATGGAGGTGGGAGTGCTTTGGAGAAAATGGAAATTGACAAAAGTGGCAAAGACAAGACGGTTTGAGTGAATCCTTTTTAAGAATATACCTTTTTGGGTATGTGTGCAAATCAAAGTAGATCTTTGTCTTTGGAATGGTCCAAACATGCTGTCCCAAGGCTGACTTTATAAAAAGTTACAGCACACTGACCACGGCCCCGTGTCACTGGACACGGCCCCGTGGTCAGAAATGGGTCAGACATTTTTTGTCCGTATTGTGAGACGGGGCGTGTTGGTTTAACACGGCCCCGTGGTGGAATTTTTAGGTGGACACGGGGCGTGCTGACCTGAGCACGACCCCGTGGCTAGAGTTTTATAAAGTAACGTCTATATTATGTTTAAGGTTTTTATTTGGATCGAGTGGTTCCTTGCTGGAGGGAACAACACCGAAGTGCCTAAGGTACCTTAATTGCTCCTGATTTATGCAAGAACGCAAGAGGTTATCGGAAAGGGTGAAACCTAAACTAAAGAACGGTGGGCGGAACCAACCTTTATTCCCCTTACCCGGGCTCTTGTTAAAGAAGGTGTATGTCGAATCACTCAGGTCTATGAGTTCATCAGTGGGGGCCAATGGAGAGTCCTTCATGGCACAACCGACATAGAGACGACTATCGCTAATGCTTTCACAAGAGGTTGAGGTACTTTTGGTGTCGCCGATGTTGATAGATTCCGAATGTGGCCTCAACAATTCTCCTTGACTTTGGTCTGGTGATGGACACCTCATTTTCATCATAAGCTCTATTTCTTTTAATTTTTGGAGAATCCTTTCCTCTAATTGACACATTTCGGAGGATGTGGTGTCATGTGGGAGAGGAGGTTGAGAACACTCGGTTGGGTAATAAGGATCGTTTTTACTTTCGCCCATCTTAAGGTGATTATTACAGGAAAACGATGGGTCCACTAGGTAGTGGGGTTCAAAATTTAAAATATAACATTCCAAATTTTGATGAAACCCACCACATAGTTGACACCATTCACCGTAAGAGTGGCGAAAGCAAAAATAAGCGATATCATCCAAATTTTTATCAGAGATTACCAACTGCTGGGATCTGACGGTCCTGTTTTCAGTAACTGAGGAATGGACACGGCCCCTTGGTGGGAAGAAACGACCCTGTGGTCAGCTACTGTCTGACTTAAAACATATCTGTTGCTGCTGTTATTGGACTCAGGGGCGTGTTGGATGGACACGGCCCCGTGCTGCAGCCTGCAAAGAGTGTAGAATTTGCTAAAAATTGAGAAAAATCTTAAAAAAATAGAAAAAATGTTAAAAATAATTAGGCCATTAATTTTAAACTTTCTTAAAATCCTTGTGTCCCCGGCAACGGCGCCAAAAACTTGGTTGCACGAAGCGTGATATAATTTTATTAAAAATTTAAGTCCTTTTTACGCATTAGTCAAGTTTTAAATTTATAAAACACGATATTGTACGAACACTAAACACACACTTGGGCAAGTGCACCTGTCGCGAGCTTAGTATAGTGTTGCTAAGATACCGAGGTTGTCCAAGGACACAAGAGCTTTTAATACCGTTTAGCATCAACATCTAATCGATTCAAATTTTCAAGAAAGGTTTTTAAACTAAAAAAATTAGCATAAAAATAAAAGATAGATAAAAACGAAATATAAATAGACAAGATAGAATCACTTGGATCCAACTCCTCTTTAATATAACCTTTGATGATTTTCGCACTTTTGAACTTTTTAAGAGATTATCTTAGTTATAGTAGTAGGCCCCTCTTTTGAAGGTGACGTTACCCCGACCTAGTGGTTTGAGTCAGCATGGATACAATCCCAAAAGATCGGATTATTGAAAGACAATTAAGTAAGTTATTAATGCGAAAAGTGGTAGGCCCCTCTTTTGAAGGTGACGTTACCCTCGGCAAATAGGTTTGAGTTAGCAAGAATACAATCCCAAAAAGCCGGTTTAATGTTTTAATAGTAGTTTACACATAAGGGGTTCAAGCTATTCGCACCCCCGCCATCCAATACCATGGGGCATTGAAAAAGGTCGTAGTAAGCTTCAACCAAGTCCTCGTAGGATCTATACACTGAACGAGACAAGAACTCTACCAAACCACCCTTCTAACCCCCTTCCAAGTAGTTAACGTGCTTTATATAGACCGTAAAGACACGAATGAGCAAATCAATGACATCATGAAGAAATGGTAAAGAAAATTCATTTTCAACATAAGAAACTAGTTATTAAATTCATTAATACATACCCAATTAAAAAGTGTCGTAAGATTAAAAATCAAAAGTAATACATTAAAGATTTGTCTTCACCAAGTAATGTAAGAGATTAGCCAAGCATGGTCTTTGATTTACAAGAACTCTTACTATTAATCTTGGATCCCAAAACTACTACACACTCTAAAGATGAAAGATGGATGATGGTGGTGGGTGTTGGTGTTGTAGTGGTGGAGGAGTGGTGGCAAAGTGAGAGAGAAGTGGTTTGCCAAAGGATGCCTTTGAAGTGAACCAAGCACCCCTATTTATAGTCAGAACAGTACCCCAGCCACGACCTCATGTCCATTGGGCACGACCCGTGGCCGGCTTCTTCTCTTCCTTCATTAATTGCAGCTGTCAGCAGAGGGCCCCACACGCCCCCGTGGCTTCTGGACACCGCCCCGTGGTCAACTCTTCGCTGTAATATCAAGATTCTGCAAATCTAATAGTTGACCACGCCCCATGGTCAAGTGGGCACAGCCCTGTCGTGGGCGTAGAAGCCTCTGCCTGCTTTGTCTTTATGTGACGGGACTGACCACAACCCATGCCTGGCTAGGCAAGGCCCCGTGGTCAGCTTCTGTCTTCTTGTTTTTGCTTCGGGGGATGCTACCGAGGGGTCAGGCATGTTATGTTATTACTTCTTCTTGCATTTATGTTGGTTTTGGCTGCTTATTTGCTCCTTTTGTTCTTTTAAGCTCATTTGATCCTGTAAATTCAAAAGGAAGAAAGAAACATGCTTTTTCCAACATTAGTACCGAAAAATGGTTGGTTTTATGCCTCGTTTGATGTAATTTATGTTGCATTTTATACACATCACATATCTTACCAAGGTTTCTTTTTACACATGATTTACAATAAAAAAAACAGTGATATGGTAGTCCAATATTTAAGAAATTGGTTCATAGCATTTAGATGCCCCGACTCAAGGAGCATAACCGTTAATCATCAGGGGGAGAAAATGCGTGTTGTACTCTTTTTCCCATAGTTATGGTTTTATCCCAGTGGATTTTCCTTGCTAGGTTTGTAATGAGGTAGCATCACCAAGATAAAAAGATGGTATGTTATTTTCTTTTATCAGGTGGATAGTCAAATGGTAGTATTATGAATCAATATGTACTACCCACATTGTAACTCCCATATCACCATTACGTTAGTTTAATAGTGTAGCCCTATAAATAGTGGTTCTTATACTTCGTATGTGTGATATTTGTGACGTTTCAATCAATGTACAATTCCAAATGATTTAGTATTCAATGAAACCTTGTGTTATATTTTCGAGCCTTGTATAATTATTTATGACATTTGTGCATTTTCAATCCTTGTTCAATTTTGATCTTTCAAACCTTTTCTGGAAGTGAAATCGTAAACCATTACGCAAACGTAATCAGTTTAACACGACATACACTCCAGAACAAGGACATATGCTAAACATACACTAAATACCCTTTACATAACTTAGAAATAAGCTTTGAGGGGTTCGGTATGGCAAAAACATGCTTATTCGAGCTCAGGGACTATTTGCGGCTAACTGCGAAAGTCTGCCGATTCTCGTATTTTGAATATGAGCCACGTTTATACATCCAAAAGTTTTTTAATCAATAAAATCTTCTATTTGGCTGATAAGAATGCAAAAATATCAATCGTTGCGAAATTTTGGTCGTTTTCATGTTCGTTAAAGCGTTCGTCGTAACTAAGCGAAAAACGCAACCGTACAACCGAACGAACCGACATCCATGATATTTCCGGGAAAAATCCAAGTTACATATGCCTTAACTCCTTTATAAAGCCAAAAAATTAGGTTAAAAGGGGTTAAAAGTAATAAAACGCGACAATACAAGTCCAGGGGGCCAAAACTGTCATTTTTCAAAACTTCTGTCCGGCTCACATGCTTACGACCGTAAGCATATGGTCCATACAGTCCGTAAGGACCCTCCAGCATAGCAGGTTTGCTGGCAACTTCACAGCTCATTTCTTGGCCTCCAAGCTCGCGATTTTTCCAGCTTCTAACCTCCTTTTTTTTTGGGTAAAGGGTTACCCCGGTTATTCTATTAAAATGCAACCGCAATTAAGAACAAGTAGTGAGGATGTGTTCCACACTAGTTCATATACAGGACATGCCCCATATATGTAAATCAAAACAAAAACCAAAAACCTATAACACCCCATAACCTAGTCTACTATACCTCATGACAAGACATCTAGTAGACAAAACATTGCAAACCACAACATAATCCTCAACCACCATCATCAAATATAAAGTAGCCACAAAACAGCAGCCCCTTCAGACGAAAAGCAGACAGCCTATCCATTAGAGAACTTGGTAGAAGAGGTGCTTGCCCCTGCTTTCGAAGAAAAAGGATGAGTACCCGATGTTATAAATTCACTAGTTTCATTGTAGATTTCTTCAAACTCCTCCTCATCCAAATCATTCCTGTCACTCGACGGTTTCTTTTCCACTGGACCCACAGTGGTACCTCCCTGATTACCAGTATCATCCTTCAGAATGTCAAACGGGTTAGACGTTGAAACCTGATTCTGCATCAGACTCTTTGAGGACGATTTTGGTTTAGGGTTGACAACTGGCCTGTAAACTAACTTAGGCTTCTGATTTTTCATATGGATGCCTTGGTTGTTCACTTTCTTCTTCTTGACCTCTACAACCTGAAACTCATCATTATTCTTTTCAGCATCCCCACTAGAAGTTACCTGAGGGTTCTTTGCGCACGAGCTGTCATCATGACCAAACACATAGCAAGAGGAGCACCTTAGAGGCTCCCAATCATATTCAATCTTGACCTCCACCTTTGAATACCCACTACCATCCATAGATGGGATAGCAACAGTAACATTCTTTTTTAACTCAGCCCCCGCTTGCACTTCAATAAGCGCTCTAGCATAGCTGCTCCTTCCCCAAGATTCAGCACACATCGAGGCAGTATACGTATCCAACATCTTAGGTATCCCAATCATAGAGGCAACCAAGCTAAGCCCATCCTCGGTAAATGCCGCTTACGGCACATCATGCATCTTAACCCAAACTGGAACCACTTTAATATCCTCTTTTTCCATCTTGATAGAGGGCGATCACTCCTTCAAAATTATGGGAACACTTCTAATTAGCCAAGGCCCATCCTCTAGCATTTGATTCATCCCTTCCTTAATAGTAAACTTAAAGAAAAATAACCCGTTTGCATTCATCATGAGCCGGGAAAGACCATATTTAGCCCAGTTGTTTTTAGCAAAGTAATCGACCACAGGAAATGCCAACCGTTTACCCAGAAAATATCCAAACAAAGTGTTTGCATATCTATGAGTAACTTGTTGAACCGACGACAATGGAATAACAACATAAGCACCATCAACTTTCTCGGCAAATTCCATCGCCCGAAAATTCACTTTAACCTTCTCCTTTGTGTTCTTTACAATGTTAGCGAAGGAAACAGGATCAGCAGGCCCCGAAGTTCGTGCTTTACCTTGAGCAGCCGAGAAATTCATTCCATTGAAACCTGTTGATGGTGAACATCCCATCTTGGGATAATCCCAACATTGCTCTGGTCGCTCAGCAGCCGATATTACCACCGGAGATGTGACCTTTGTGAGTTCATCAATGATATTTATACCACGTTTTGGCTTTATATTGTTCCCATCAACATCAAGAATACGATCAGCAATTTCTTTAAACGACAGTGGTGGCTTTCCACCAATTTTCGTTTGTTCATCCATTAAACCCTAATCTGATCAATCAGAAAGGGAGTGACGGCTGAACCCAAAAAGAAACTGGCAAACCCTAGCAGCCATGACAAAACCTGAATATAGCCGATTCTGCAATGATTAAACAGCCGCAACAAGCGCAGGACCTTGTGAACCCTAATCTGATGTAATACTGATTCGCCGTTCAGATCAGATTAAGAATAAACCCTAGTCACAGAATAGGCAGCCGTCACCCTAAACCAAACAGAAGATAAAGAAAAACCAGAACAGATTAGTAATAGGATGGACGGCGGCAAAGACAAAACAAACCTACTTTTAAAAACCCTAATCTTAACTTCAATTAATTAGGAATCAAGGTATAGTCAAGATGCCTTAGCAGTAAAGGAATCGACAAACCCTAATCACTAATCAAAATCGATCAAGAACAGGTTAGAGACGCATGAAAGTATGGTTTAGGAGAGAATCGCCAATTTCGCCCAGAGCTCCATAATTTCGCCCCCTTATCATACTTCTAACCTCCTTTGGACATATGTTAAGTGTAACACCTGTGCCTCCACGACCATCAAACAAATACTGTATCAATGAAATGTTGTATTTCATACTTGGTACATGTACAAATATGTGTATCCTTTGCACATTATCAATTCTTGTTCGATTTCAAGCTTTAAATCGCTTTCTGGAAGGTTATACGCGCACTGATGCGTAAATATAACCCGTTTAATGCAACGAACACTCCGGAATAGTGAAATAGGCTTAACATTCCTTAAATAACCTATACATAACTTAGAAATAAGTTCTGAAGGCTTTGGTATGGCAAAATCAATTTAAATCGCTTACAGGGACTAAAGTTGACAAACTGCGAAAGTATGCCAATTTGAACTGTAACAGACATTCCGGAACATGACCATAAGTTAAACATACCATAAATATCCTTTACATAGCTTAGAAATAGGATTTGAGGTGTTCGGTGTGCTAAAATAAACTTTTGGGTCATTCAGGGACTAAAAGCGTCAAAAAGTGCACAGGTTTGCATTTTCGCGCATAACTTACGTTCTGAATACATCCGGACATCCAAAAATTTATGTAAACACTAAAATATTTTATTTTAATGTTTGGCATAAGAAAAATCCTTTCGTCACGCCATTTGGATCGTTTTTCGCGCTTATGCGCATTTCGTCGTAATTAAGCGAACATCGCGATCGTACGCCAAACGAACCGGCATCCGAGATATTTTTGAGCACATTTTAAGTTCCCTATACTTTAACTTCATTTTAGAGCTTTGAAATGGGGTTAACGGGCCTTAAACGTGTCAGAAATAGCTCAAAACACTAACAGGGACCAAATCTGCCATTCTGCCAAAGTTGGTCCTTGCGCACCTCAACAATGAGAGTGTTGCGGTGCGCAAGCAGTCTCCAGCACATCATAAGCTTCCTAAACAGCTGTTAACAGCTGCAAACCACTCCTAATCCCTTTGCCACATGTTGATACCTTATGGTGAGTGGCCAAATGAGCTTCCATAACCTTCCAACAAGTGTACGGATGAGATCGAATCACGTTTTTCGAAAAACGATCCTAACGGTGGACCATTTCCTATAAATACCCACCAAGAATTCACTTATTCCTCACACTTGAATTGGATTTATGCCTTCTAAGTTGAAGTTTATACTTTATACCTGAAGGTAAATCGGATCAAGAGTGTGCGGGGACCCTTTGTAAGTGTTCTTTCGTTCTTTTATTGCTTTTCATGTCTGAAAGTCAAACTACGTTTGACTTTCGGCATTGACCAGTATATGGTCAACACGAAGTTCGTTTGAACTTCATAACGTGAGCGTAATCACGATGGTTATAGTCCCTAGTGACTATACCTACTGATTACCACGTTATCTAGGCTCAGTGACGAGTCGTAGTTTCGGCCAAAATGCGCCTTTACGCGTATTTTGTAACCAAACTACTCTAGGATATCAAAACCGTTTGTTTTGATATCAAAACCTGTTTTCTAAACATGTTCTAGCATGTTTAGCTCGTCACTCTTTAGTTTAGTGCTTTTGTAGCGTCGTAAGTCAAGCGGACTAAACACCTGCTTAGACTTTCGAACACGACCCGTTTGGTCGATCTTAGGATCCGACCAAACATGTTTAGTAGCATAGGGAATAACCTTCCGAGGTTATACCTTATGGTCTCCTAGTTTAGGTAGTTGTATGATAAGTAGTTTATGTGCCTTAGGTAAATTACCAAAATACCCTTTTCATGTATAATTGGTAATTAAGCTTATGTAACCTAAAATTTTGTACATAACTAATTATACAACATGATAAAACATGAATAGGCATATAATACTTGTCATAGGACTAGTTAGACGTCTCGAACGCGCTTTGCGCGCACGACGCGTTAAAGTAGCGTAAGCTACCTTAATGGGTCACGATGGGTCGAAAGCACTTAGGTTATGTTTCATTGTAGTATGTAGGCTTTATTAAACCATATTACATGAGTTCCCATACTCATTTGGTTTACGAGCTGTCATTCTATCCGATCCTCCGATATAGGTCCGATTTATTAACATAGTTACCTATATTAGGTGTCGTTTGATATCCGCGATCTCTAGCATTGTTTGGTTGTTACTCAAGGACTACTAAGCAATCTCAAGTGAGTACATAGACCCCTCTTTTACTGTTCTCCAAACTGTTTTGGGGTGAAACACATGTGCCTACTTGTTACTTTCATGCTTTCCTGTTTTCACATCATATACCTACTATGTTTGTTAGTACATTATAGTACATCGTTTTACATTACATTTCATGCTATGTATGTCCATTGTGTGCATACTTAGTACATTGTTTTTTCTTTACATTTCTGCTATGTATGTTGACTGATAGCATGCTAGCACATTGATTTACATGACTTTTCTTCTTTGTATGTTAACTTAGCATACTTAGTACATTTATTATTCATCACATGCCTACATTTTGGTATGACATTTGGTTTGTTTAAATGAGACAATGTACATTCATTAACACCGATCATGCCGCTCGGTAGTAGGTAGTGGTACCATAGGACTTGACAAATCCCATTCCTGAAATCTCGGGTTTGTTTGGACGTAAGGAATGACCGAATCCGAATACATTTTTTTGATAACCTTGACTAAAAGGGTTATCCGACTGTCGCAAGGCTTGGATGTATGAATTTTCACAATACCACATAAATGTCTATATCAGTATAGCATGCATTTATTACTGAAAACATAACTTTGATTTAAACCGTGTTTTACTTCAATACCTTGTTTTTGGTGCATTTTATATATGGTTTAGTTGATATATTTCACTTACCATACATAAACATTTGTTACACATTACTTGACTACTTTTGGACTATCAACATTTGACATGGTTTATACAAGGACTTTTGGCAATTGGTTTAAACATAGACATAATACATTGTTGGTTGGTTGACTTACATTTGACATAAACATTTGACATAGACATTAAACATTTGATTATACATAAACATTTTACTTTGGTGGTTTGGTTTGAGTAAGTGATTTAAGTAACGAGGCGTGTGTAATATGATACAAGCATGGTGGATACGCCGCTGGTACTTCCTATATATAAGTGTTTGTATGGTATTACATATCGTAGCGTTATTTGAATCATTTCAATTTGAGACATGTAACATTTTATACAAATAACATACTTTTCACAAGACATTAATTTACGAACAACTTATCTTATACAAACTCATTTTACATGGTTATTCATTTAACCATACATTATTCTCTTATTTATACATATCATCCGATCTTATCGTTTTTCAAATGATTTACAAGACAAAGCAAATTACAAGGTTCATGACTAAACATTTTCTCAAACATAAGTCATGAATTCTGTTTTCACAAAACCTATGTATCTCACAGGCATTTTTATGCTGACGTACCTATTTTCACATGTGTTTTCAGGAGATGATGCATAGGACTTATCAAGATACACTTAGGCGGACTTGGGCCTTAGTGACAATAAAAGATGTAAGACTAGTTATTTATGTTATGTTTCTTTGATTGTCAAGACATTGTAACTCTTTTATTTAATAAAACAATATTTCAATTTCCGTGTGTTATGAAACAATGATTCTGTTACAACACTCCCCGACGTTTTCCGCCACGTTTTGTTGTTCTACGTGGTCGGGGTGTGACAGAAAAGTTGGTATCAGAGCTCATGGTTATAGGGAATTAGGTTATTAGTAATGCTTTGACCTAGTCTATAACCTTCCTAGGACCCTAACGCGAGTTTACTTGCGTTTAGTCGTAAAACAATACTGTCACCTATCCTTAGGCGACAACCACAACAAGAACATAAATTTCAAAACCGCTTTGAAAACTAATCATTTGTTCTAGGATGATTGATTTCTAGGTTTTGAACCCTCTATTGTAAGGTTTTGAACCCTCTATTATAAGGTTTTGAATCCTATAAGTTTTCAAATCTCGTCAAAGTTTGGGTCGTATAATGTGAACACGTGCAAACTGGAAGAGTGAATGCCTGTACCCTGAGTTTTCTGTCGAAGGCTAGAGTGTTCGTACAAATCCGCAGTAACGGACCAGTCACTCTTACCTGGGAACTCTTGGGGTGAGTGTTCACTTATAGGAGAGCATGTCTTCAGTGATACATTAATATGATCTGTTTACTTTGATTTGTCACCGTCTCATTTGTTTGCCCTAGATAACAAACAAATGATCGCAATTTTTATGCATTGCCATCCTGTTTTGATTGTCTGATAACCGTTCACTTGTTTCTTCCTATGTCTTTCGTTTTTTTTTCTCTTCTAGAATGTCTCTTCATCACGATGACGCCCAGATATCCGAGCAGACTGCCAAATTCGCTCAGCGAATAGGCGAAGTAGTCCTGAAGACTGTTGAATTAGCTACTGCCATGTATCGTCTCCAGGATGAAGCCACTCAAGAGTCACCAAGACAGGCAGGACCATGTCAGGTGACAGCACCACCAGCCAAGAAACCAACCGAGGAATCAAAGACCATGGATGAACGATCCCCTAAGAAGTCAAAGAAGCGAAAGGCTTCTCAGAACTTCGTCGTGGTCGCTCACAATGGTCAAGCCGTCCCCAACCAACCAGCTCAACCCCCTGCTAGGAAGCCATACAATGGAACTGCACCCTTGTGCAACCAATGTAACCTTCATCATCATGCTAGTGTGAGGTGCCGCAAATGCAGATTTGTGGACTTATAGGTCATACAGCAAGGGTTTGCCCAACTGCAGCTGTACCAAATCAAGCTGGCGACAATCCTGCTCAAGCTCGTTTCTCACGAGGGTCTTGCTACAACTGTGGCGAGATGGGCCATTTCCAAAGGGATTGCCCAAAGCTTGCTAATGCAAATCCAACCCACGGATGAGCAGTTGATTGACTAGAAGAAGTTTGATGTCCTATGCTTTTGTTTCTTCTATTGCTTGTAATGTGGAACAATCTGTTTTGTTTATAAATAAAAGTTGTTGTTCACAATTCTGATATACAAGTGTAGTTACATGTGTGTATGACTTTTCCTACAATACCTACATCAAGGAACTATGTTCCTTACAAACTACTCTTATGATTCTCTCTTTCAAATGATCGCTCATGATTCCCTCAAAAGTTTTAAGTACGCGTGTCACTCTAAGAAACAAAGTACAGAAAATAAAGTGACATTATGAGTAATCATGCTTCTGCACATCTGTGCCTTTGAATCTTTGGTTAGATAACTAAGGGTATTTTCAAAATCTCATACCCATTACGTTTTGATTTTTTTCAACGTACACAGTACAAGTATTTCAAAAACAATCTTCATGATCTCAAAACATTTCATATAGTTTGAAAACAAATTTTTTTGAATGTATTGTCTATGTTATTTCAAAAACATTGGCTATGTTTTCAAAAACAACCTTCATAATTTCAAAATGTTTCATATAGTCTGAAAACAATATTAACACAGTACATTTTCTTATCAAGTGCATGATTTCGAAAAGCATCATTCATGTTTTTCAAAAACCTTATACATAATTTCAAAATTCATCTCGCATAATTTTAAAACATTTTTATAAATATACTTACCTAGTACACCTACTTTATGATTTCAAAAGTATTATATATAAGGTTTCAAAAAAAACATTGAACACATTTTTTTAAGAACCCCATGCATGGTTTTCAAAAATATTTTTCCTCATACATTGACTTAACTTCAAATTCCGCTTCATATGTCGCCTTGGCATATCTAGCATCTCAACTTCATAAGCATTTTTACTTCATGTTTTGACTTAAGCACATCCAGTGCAAGGTTTCAAAACATCTTCAACTTCTAAAATCCATATGGGATCTTTTTATCTTCACATTTAGACCCTTGTGGATGATTATTATTCAAATCAGAGTCCTTAATTGGATTGCTTATGTATCTAAATTTGAACATTTCGGTTCCTTATAATCGAAATCGAATTTTTCTTTTAAAATCTTTCTATCTTTATAGTTAGATTCTTTATAATGTTTAAAGTACCAAATGAAATCCACAGAATGGATTCCTAGTGTGCTTTAAATACATGTACGCAATTAGCAGGACAAATTAACAAACAATTTTGTGGTTACGTGACTATGTGTTTATGCGTCTTATGTTTTCTTTTATGCATTTTGTGCTTTTACACTCTGGACATTCGTTATCCTCGCAGAATCTTTCATATCTTCATATGAGGGATTCGTAGCAGGATATTAAAAAGGTACTACCTTAAATCCTTAATGGGCATCTAAGTAATAGTTAAGACCCTTGGATTATATAGTACCGCTCCATGATTTCATAAGAGACCCTTTTAGTGGTCTAGTAAAAAAGATTGATTCAGAATCTGGTTAAAAAAAATGACATATGGTGATATGGCTGACAGACTCCTTGATAGTCTATTTAGATCATTTATTGATTTAATTAAAAAGACTCTATGGCGGTCTAGTCACACTCATCACAGGCTTGTTCATTTGGTTTTATCCTACACATTATAAAATAGACTGTGTGAACTATGCAAGGAATTGTCTAATTATGGACGCGTACATAATTATGAAGTTTAGTGCACAGAAACCCAGTAAGATTTATTATGTGTAAGAACCGATAGTAACAACAATAACAAAATGAGAACGATGTAATGGAGGTACGGTGGACGCACCAATGACGCTTCATATACTTGTATATAAGTATCCCTCTTACATTGTAATCAAGATGTTATTAAAGTTACTAGAAGTTCAGAACCCTAACCAATGTTGTTCGATGTAACACCTGTGCCTCCACGGCCATCAAACAAATACCAAACCAATGAAATATTGTATTTCATACTTGGGATTTGTAAAAATATGTGTATCATTTGCACATATCAATTTCTGTTCAATTTCAAACTCTAAATCGCTTTCTGGAAGGTTATACGCGCACTAATGCGTAAATATAACCAGTTTAATGCAACAAACACTCCGGAATAGTGAAATAGGTTTAACATACCTAAAATAACCTTTACATAACTTAGATATAAGTTTTGGAAGGTTTGGTGTGGTGAAATCAAAGTTAAATCGCTTACAGGGACTAAAGTTGACAAACTGCGAAAGTATGCCAATTTGAACTGTAACAGACCTTCCGGAACAAGACCATAAGTTAAACATACCATAAATATCCTTTACATAGCTTAGAAATAGGCTTTGAGGGGTTCGGTGTGCTAAAATAAACTTTTGTGTCATTCAGGGACTAAAAGTGTCAAAAAGTGCACAAGTTTGCATTTTCGCGCATAACTTACGTTCTGAATACATCTGGGCATCCAAAAATTTATGTAAGCATGACTACATTATATTTTAGTGTTCGCCTTAAGAAAAATCCATTCGTCGCGTCATTTGGTTCGTTTTTCGCGCTTATGCGCATTCCGTCGTAATTAAGCGAACATCGCGATCGTACGGCCAAACGAACCGACATCCTAGATATTTTTGAGCATATTTTGAGTTCCCTATACTTTAACTTCATTTTAGAGCCTTAAAATGAGGTTAACGGGGTTCAAACGCATTGAAAATCGCTTAAACAAGGTGCAGGGACCATTTCTGTAAAATCTGCCAAAACAGGGGCCTAGCGTGACGCGACGGGCCTTAGCGTCACGCGAGCCCCCTTCTGGACCAGATTCCATGTTTTTAACAGCGGGTCCCAGCTGATTAACCACAACCACATGTTTGCAACTTGCTTAATCACTAAGATTAGGAGCATATGTGGCTCCATAACCTTTGTGACAAGTGTTCGGCTCGGATCGTGGCACGATATTCAAGAAACGATCCTAACGGCTCTACCTTTTCTATAAATACCCACCCCCCATTTGTTCAAAACCCACAAATCTGATTAAGAAAGCTCTAAGTTGGAACCTTCGTTTCATACCTGAGCTATTTTGATCTGGGTTAGCATTCGGGGACCCTTCGTAAGTATTCTTTCGTTCTTTTTCCTTATTTTTACTGCTTTTCGAGTCAGAAAGTCAAACTTTGTTTGACTTTCAGCGTTGACCAGTAATGGTCAATGCGAAGTTCGTTTGAACTTCGCAACGTGATTGTAATCACGATGGTCATAGTCCCTTGGGACTATGCCTACTGATTACCACGTTGTCTAGGGTCGAAGGGTAAGCGATCTAATAAATCGCTTATACCTCGAACCCGACCCAGTTTGGTCGATCATTAGGATCCGACCAAACACATTAGGTGACCATAGTGTAGGGAATAACCTTCCGAGGTTATACCTTATGGTCACGACGTTTAAGTAGTTGTATGATAGGTAGTTTATATGCCTTAGGTAAATTACCAGAATACCCTTTTCATGTATAATTGGTAATTAAGCATATGTAACCTAAACCTTTGGCACATAACTGATAATGTAATATGTTTAGGCATATAACACTTGTCATAGGGCTAGTTAGGCGGTCCGAACGCGTTTCACGCGAACGACGCGTTAAAGTAGCATAAGCTACCTAAAGGGGTCGTAATGGGTCGTAAACAATTATGTTAGGTTTCATTTAGTATGTAGGCTTTGTTAAACCATATCACACGAGTCTCCACACTCGTTTGGTTTACAAACCCTAATGCTACCCAGTCTTCCGATTTAGGTCCGGTTATTTAACATAGTTACCTATATTAGGAGCCGTTTGATTCCGAGATCTCTAGCACTGCTTGGTGGTTATCTTTAGGCAACTGAGCAATCTCAGGTGAGTACATAGACCCCTCTTTTACTGTTTTCCAAACTGTTTTGGGGTGGAACACATGTGCCTACTTGTTACTTTCATGCTTTCCTGTTTTCACATCATATACATACTATGTTCGTTAGTACATTATAGTACATGATTTCATGACATTTCCTGCTAGGTGTGCCCATTGTGTGCATTACTTAGTACATTGTTTTACATGACATTTCCTGCTAGGTATGCCCATTGTGTGCATTACTTAGTACATCGTTTTACATGACATTTCATGCTAGGTGTGCCCATTGTGTGCATTACTTGGTACATGGTTTTACATTACATTTCATGCTAGGTATGCCCATTGTGTGCATTACTTAGTACATCGTTTTACATGACATTTCATGCTAGGTGTGCCCATTGTGTGCATTACTTAGTACATCGTTTTACATGACATTTCATGCTAGGTATGCCCATTGTGTGCATTACTTGGTACATCGTTTTACATGACATTTCACGCTATGTATGTTCATTTGATTACATACTTAGTGCATTGTTTTCACATGCTCACATTTTGTTATGACATTTGGTTTGTTTACATGGGACAATATATCCATTAACATTAGCTACGCCGTTCGTTAGTAGGTAGTGGTACCATAGGAATTGACAACTCCCGTTCCGGACATCCCAGGGTAAGGGGACAGAAAGGAATGACCGAATTCGTTGACATTAAGACAGATAGACCTTTAATTTGTTTAAAGGGTTTTATCACCACAGTCGCCAGGCTTGGATGTATGCATATTCACAACACCACATAAATGTTCATATTAAATATTTGCATGCATTTACACAAAACATAGCTTTGATTTAAACCAAGTTTTACTTCAATACTTTGTTTTTGTGCATATGGTTTAGTTGAGACATTTCACTTGCCATACATGACATTTTGACATAGACATTTGACATAGACATTTCGGCATAGACATTTTAACATGATTGACATTTAATCATGCATTTACACAAAACATAGCTTTGATTTAAACCAAGTTTTACTTCAATACTTTGTTTTTGTGCATATGGTTTAGTTGAGACATTTCACTTGCCATACATGACATTTTGACATAGACATTTGACATGGATATTTGACATAGACATTTGACATGGATATTTGACATAGACATTTGACATGGATATTTGACATAGACATTTGACATGGATATTTGACATAGACATTTTGACATGATTTACATCTTGACATGAACATTTTACATTGTTTGGTTTGGTTTGATTAAGTGATTAAGTAACGATGCGTGTGTAATATGATACAAGCATGGTGGATACGCCGCTGGTACTTCCTATATATAAGTGTTTGTATGGTATTACATGTCGTAACGTTATTTGAATCATTTGAGTTTGAGACATAGAACATTTCATACAAATAACATACTTTTCACAAGACATTGATTTATAAACAACTTATCTTATGCAAACACATTTTACTTGGTTATTCATTTAACCTTACATTTATTTATACTTATCATCTGATCTTATCGTTTTTCAAATGATTTAAAAGACAAAGCAAATAACAAGGTTCACGACTAAACATTTTCGCAAACATAAGTCATGAATCTTATTTTCACAAAACCTATGTATCTCACAGGCATTTTTATGCTGACGTACCTATTTTCACATGTGTTTTTCAGGAGCTGTTGCATAAGATAATCAAGACACACCTAGACAGACTTGGGCTTTAGTGACAATAAAAGATGCAAGACTAGTTAATTATGTTGTATTTCCTTGTTTGTTAAGACATTGTAACACTTTTAATGAATAAAACGAAACTTCAATTGCCATGGATTTGAAACATTAATTCTGTTACAACACTCCCCGATGTTTCCGCCACGTTTGGTATGTTCTACGTGGTCGGGGTGTGACAGAAAAGATGGTATCAGAGCCAATGGTTATAGGGAATTAGGTTATTAGTAATGCTTTGACCTAGTCTATAACCTTCTTAGGACCCTAACGCGAGTTTACTTGCGTTTAGTCATAAAACGATACTGTCGCCTATCCTTAGGCGACAACCGCAACAAAAACATAAATTTCAAAACCGCTTTGAAAACTAATCATCTGTTCTAGGATGATTGATTACTAGGTTTTGAACTCTCTATTATATGGTTTTGAACCCCTTTGAGTTTTCAAAACTTCGTCAAGGTTTTGGGTTTTAAATAATGTGAACACGTGCAAACTGGAAGGGTGAATGCCTGTATTCTGGGTTTTCTGGCTAGGCAAGCACTTCGTATACATCTCATCAGACGCGAGACCAGTTGTGCTTACCTGGGAATTCTTGGGATGAGTGTTCACTTATAGGCGAGCATGTCTTCGCGATACATTATTTTTGACCTATTTACTTTGATTTGTCACCATCTCATTTGTTTGCCTTAGGTAACAAACAAATGATCACAATTTTCATTCGTTACCATTCTGTATTGATTATCTAATAACCTTTCACTCGTTTCTTCCTCTGTCTTTCATTTTCTTCTAGAATGTCTATTCCTCTTGGCACTGATCAAATGCCCGAGCGAACAGCCAAATTTGTCCAGCAAATTGGCGAAGTGATTCAGAGGACTGTGGATTTAGGTATTGCCATGGCTCGTCTTAACAATGAAGCCTCTCGTCTCGACAATGAAGCCACTCAAGAGACACCAAAGGAAGCAGTAGTCAGGCTTGCAACAACATCAAGGAAGCGTAAGGCTTCAAGGAAACCCGCAGCGGTTACACCTAATCAAGCTGGACCTAGCCAAGTGGCAAGGCCACCAGCTAGGAAGCCGTACTTAGGAACTGCTCCTAGGTGCAAGCGATGCAACCGTCATCATTCAAACCTCATACCCTGCTCCAAATGTACCTACTGTGGACGGAGGGGACATTTGGTCAACACATGCCGCTTTGCTATCCAGAACAAAGCTGTTGCAAATCTTGCTGCTACCCAACTCCAAGTCAACCCTACTCAAGCTCGTTTCCCGCATGGTACTTGCTACAACTGTGGCGATACGAGCCATTTCAGGAACAACTGCCCGAAGATAGTCAGTGCAAATCCAACCCTCGGATGAGCATTTGGCTGAACAAAGGATGTTGCTGTCTTATGCCTTTGTTTCTTTTGTTTTCGCGTATTGTGAAACAATATGTCTTGTTCATAAATAAAAATCGTTGTTCACAAATTCTGATATACAAGTATAGTTACATGTGTGTATGATTTTCCTATGATACCTGCATTAAGGAATTATGTTCCTTACAAACTACTCTTGTGATTCTCACTTTCAAGTGATCGCTCATAATTTCCTCGAAAGTTTTAAGTACTCGTTTCATTCTAAGATGCGAAGTACAGAAAATAAAGTGACATTATGAGTAATCATGCTTCTGTACATCTTTACCTTTAAATCCTTGGTTGGATAACTAAGGATATTTTTTTCAAATCTCATACCCATTACGTTTTGATTTTTCAACATACACAGTACCAGTATTTCAAAACAATCTTCATGATCTCAAAACATTTCGTATAGTTTGAAAACAATTTTTCTAGATGCATTGTCTATGTTATTTCAAAAACATTGGCCATGTTATCAAAACCAACCTTTCTAATTTCAAAATATTTCATATAGTCTAAAGACAATATTAACACAATACATTTTCCGATCAAGTGCATGATTTCGAAAAGCATCATTCATGTCTTTCAGAAAAAAAAAAAAAAAACCTTATACATAATTTCAAAAATTCATCTCGCATGATTTTAAAAACATTTTTGTAAATATATTTACCTAATACACCTACTTTATTTCAAAAAGTATTATATATAAGGTTTCAAAAACGTTAAACACCTTTTTCTTAAAAGAACCCCATGCATAGTTTTCAAAAATATTTTCCTCATACATTGACTTAACCTTCAAAATTCTGCTTCATATGTCGCCTTGGCATATCTAGCATCTCAATTTCATAAGCATTTTTACTTCATGTTTTGACATAAGCACGTCCAGTGCAAGGTATCAAAACATCTTCAACTTCTAAAATCCATAAGGGATCTTTTTATCTTCACAATTAGATCCTTGTGGGTGATCATCATTCAAATCAGAGTCCTTAATTGGATTCCTTATGTACCTGAATTCGAACATTTCGGTTCCTTATAATCGAAATCGAACTTTTCTTTTAAAAGATCTTTCTATCTTTATAGTTAGATTCTTGATAATGTTTAAAGTACCAAATGAAATCCACGAGATGGATTCCTAGTGTGCTTTAAATACATGTACTCTGTTAGCAGAACAAACTTTTAGTTAAACAATTTTGTGGTTATGTGACTATGTGTTTATTCATCTCATGTTTTCTTTTATGCATTTTTTTTGTTTTTAATACTCTGGATATTCGTTATCCAAATCCTTGCAGGATCTTTCATATCTTCATATGGGGGATTCGTAGCAGGATATTCAAAAGGTACTACCTTTAATCCTTAAAAGGGCTTCTATGTAATAGTTAAGACCCTTGGATTATATAGTACCACTCCATGATTCATAAGAGACCCTTTAGTGGTCTAGTAAAAAAGATTGATTCACAATTTGGTTAAAGAATGACATCTAGTGATGTAACTAAACAGACTCCTGGATAGTCTATTTAAATCATTTATTGATTTAGTCTAAAGGACTCTATGGCAGTCTAGTTACACTCATCACAGGATTGTTCATTTGGTTTTACACTACACATTATAAAATAGACTGTGCGGACTGTACAAGGAACTACGTAATTATGGAGGCCTACATAATTGTGGAATTCAATGCACAGAAACCCAGTAAGATTTATTATGTGTAAGAACCGATAGCGACAAAATAACAAAATGATAACGATGTAATGGAGGTACGGTGGACGCACCAATGACGCTTTATATACTTGTATATAAGTGTCCCTCTTACATTGCAGGCATGATGTTATTAAAGTTACTAGAAGTTCAGAACCCTAACCAATGTTGTTCGACCTTTTCAACTTCATGTTTTAGACTCTCACAAGTTTCCTCTAAATAAATTTCGGGATGAAATTTCCTAAAGTAGGGGAGACTGTAACACCTGTGCCTCCACGGCCATCAAACAAATACCAAACCAATGAAATATTGTATTTCATACTTGGGATTTGTAAAAATATGTGTATCATTTGCACATATCAATTTCTGTTCAATTTCAAACTCTAAATCGCTTTCTGGAAGGTTATACGCGCACTAATGCGTAAATATAACCAGTTTAATGCAACAAACACTCCGGAATAGTGAAATAGGTTTAACATACCTAAAATAACCTTTACATAACTTAGATATAAGTTTTGGAAGGTTTGGTGTGGTGAAATCAAAGTTAAATCGCTTACAGGGACTAAAGTTGACAAACTGCGAAAGTATGCCAATTTGAACTGTAACAGACCTTCCGGAACAAGACCATAAGTTAAACATACCATAAATATCCTTTACATAGCTTAGAAATAGGCTTTGAGGGGTTCGGTGTGCTAAAATAAACTTTTGTGTCATTCAGGGACTAAAAGTGTCAAAAAGTGCACAAGTTTGCATTTTCGCGCATAACTTACGTTCTGAATACATCTGGGCATCCAAAAATTTATGTAAGCATGACTACATTATATTTTAGTGTTCGCCTTAAGAAAAATCCATTCGTCGCGTCATTTGGTTCGTTTTTCGCGCTTATGCGCATTCCGTCGTAATTAAGCGAACATCGCGATCGTACGGCCAAACGAACCGACATCCTAGATATTTTTGAGCATATTTTGAGTTCCCTATACTTTAACTTCATTTTAGAGCCTTAAAATGAGGTTAACGGGGTTCAAACGCATCGAAAATCGCTTAAACAAGGTGCAGGGACCATTTCTGTAAAATCTGCCAAAACAGGGGCCTAGCGTGACGCGACGGGCCTTAGCGTCACGCGAGCCCCCTTCTGGACCAGATTCCATGTTTTTAACAGCGGGTCCCAGCTGATTAACCACAACCACATGTTTGCAACTTGCTTAATCACTAAGATTAGGAGCATATGTGGCTCCATAACCTTTGTGACAAGTGTTCGGCTCGGATCGTGGCACGATATTCAAGAAACGATCCTAACGGCTCTACCTTTTCTATAAATACCCACCCCCCATTTGTTCAAAACCCACAAATCTGATTAAGAAAGCTCTAAGTTGGAACCTTCGTTTCATACCTGAGCTATTTTGATCTGGGTTAGCATTCGGGGACCCTTCGTAAGTATTCTTTCGTTCTTTTTCCTTATTTTTACTGCTTTTCGAGTCAGAAAGTCAAACTTTGTTTGACTTTCAGCGTTGACCAGTAATGGTCAATGCGAAGTTCGTTTGAACTTCGCAACGTGATTGTAATCACGATGGTCATAGTCCCTTGGGACTATGCCTACTGATTACCACGTTGTCTAGGGTCGAAGGGTAAGCGATCTAATAAATCGCTTATACCTCGAACCCGACCCAGTTTGGTCGATCATTAGGATCCGACCAAACACATTAGGTGACCATAGTGTAGGGAATAACCTTCCGAGGTTATACCTTATGGTCACGACGTTTAAGTAGTTGTATGATAGGTAATTTATATGCCTTAGGTAAATTACCAGAATACCCTTTTCATGTATAATTGGTAATTAAGCATATGTAACCTAAACCTTTGGCACATAACTGATAATGTAATATGTTTAGGCATATAACACTTGTCATAGGGCTAGTTAGGCGGTCCGAACGCGTTTCACGCGAACGACGCGTTAAAGTAGCATAAGCTACCTAAACGGGTCGTAATGGGTCGTAAACAATTATGTTAGGTTTCATTTAGTATGTAGGCTTTGTTAAACCATATCACACGAGTCTCCACACTCGTTTGGTTTACAAACCCTAATGCTACCCAGTCTTCCGATTTAGGTCCGGTTATTTAACATAGTTACCTATATTAGGAGCCGTTTGATTCCGAGATCTCTAGCACTGCTTGGTGGTTATCTTTAGGCAACTGAGCAATCTCAGGTGAGTACATAGACCCCTCTTTTACTGTTTTCCAAACTGTTTTGGGGTGGAACACATGTGCCTACTTGTTACTTTCATGCTTTCCTGTTTTCACATCATATACATACTATGTTCGTTAGTACATTATAGTACATGATTTCATGACATTTCCTGCTAGGTGTGCCCATTGTGTGCATTACTTAGTACATTGTTTTACCTGACATTTCCTGCTAGGTATGCCCATTGTGTGCATTACTTAGTACATCGTTTTACATGACATTTCATGCTAGGTGTGCCCATTGTGTGCATTACTTGGTACATTGTTTTACATTACATTTCATGCTAGGTATGCCCATTGTGTGCATTACTTAGTACATCGTTTTACATGACATTTCATGCTAGGTGTGCCCATTGTGTGCATTACTTAGTACATCGTTTTACATGACATTTCATGCTAGGTATGCCCATTGTGTGCATTACTTGGTACATCGTTTTACATGACATTTCACGCTATGTATGTTCATTTGATTACATACTTAGTGCATTGTTTTCACATGCTCACATTTTGTTATGACATTTGGTTTGTTTACATGGGACAATATATCCATTAACATTAGCTACGCCGTTCGTTAGTAGGTAGTGGTACCATAGGAATTGACAACTCCCGTTCCGGACATCCCAGGGTAAGGGGACAGAAAGGAATGACCGAATTCGTTGACATTAAGACAGATAGACCTTTAATTTGTTTAAAGGGTTTTATCACCACAGTCGCCAGGCTTGGATGTATGCATATTCACAACACCACATAAATGTTCATATTAAATATTTGCATGCATTTACACAAAACATAGCTTTGATTTAAACCAAGTTTTACTTCAATACTTTGTTTTTGTGCATATGGTTTAGTTGAGACATTTCACTTGCCATACATGACATTTGACATAGACATTTCGGCATAGACATTTTAACATGATTGACATTTAATCATGCATTTACACAAAACATAGCTTTGATTTAAACCAAGTTTTACTTCAATACTTTGTTTTTGTGCATATGGTTTAGTTGAGACATTTCACTTGCCATACATGACATTTTGACATAGACATTTGACATGGATATTTGACATAGACATTTGACATGGATATTTGACATAGACATTTGACATGGATATTTGACATAGACATTTGACATGGATATTTGACATAGACATTTTGACATGATTTACATCTTGACATGAACATTTTACATTGTTTGGTTTGGTTTGATTAAGTGATTAAGTAACGATGCGTGTGTAATATGATACAAGCATGGTGGATACGCCGCTGGTACTTCCTATATATAAGTGTTTGTATGGTATTACATGTCGTAACGTTATTTGAATCATTTGAGTTTGAGACATAGAACATTTCATACAAATAACATACTTTTCACAAGACATTGATTTATAAACAACTTATCTTATGCAAACACATTTTACTTGGTTATTCATTTAACCTTACATTTATTTATACTTATCATCTGATCTTATCGTTTTTCAAATGATTTAAAAGACAAAGCAAATAACAAGGTTCACGACTAAACATTTTCGCAAACATAAGTCATGAATCTTATTTTCACAAAACCTATGTATCTCACAGGCATTTTTATGCTGACGTACCTATTTTCACATGTGTTTTTCAGGAGCTGTTGCATAAGATAATCAAGACACACCTAGACAGACTTGGGCTTTAGTGACAATAAAAGATGCAAGACTAGTTAATTATGTTGTATTTCCTTGTTTGTTAAGACATTGTAACACTTTTAATGAATAAAACGAAACTTCAATTGCCATGGATTTGAAACATTAATTCTGTTACAACACTCCCCGATGTTTCCGCCACGTTTGGTATGTTCTACGTGGTCGGGGTGTGACATTCGATCTTTTCAACTTCATGATTTAAACTCTCATAAGTTTCCTCTAAATAAAATTTCGGGACGAAATTTCCTAAAGTAGGGGAGACTATAACACCTGTGCCTCCACGGCCATCAAACAAATACTGTATCAATGAAATGTTGTATTTCATATTTGGGACATGTACAAATATGTGTATCCTTTGCACATTATCAATTCTTGTTCGATTTCAAGCTTTAAATCGCTTTCTGGAAGGTTATACGCGCACTGATGCGTAAATATAACCCGTTTAATGCAACGAACGCTCCGGAATAGTGAAATAGGCTTAAAATACCTTAAATAACCTTTACATGACTTAGAAATAAGTTCTGAAGGCTTTGGTATGGCAAAATCAAGTTAAATCGCTTACAGGGACTAAAGTTGACAAATTGCGAAAGTATGCCAATTTGAACTGTAACGAACCGGCATCCGAGATATTTTTGAGCACATTTTAAGTTCCCTATACTTTAACTTCATTTTAGAGCTTTGAAATGGGGTTAACGGGCCTTAAACGTGTCAGAAATAGCTCAAAACACTAACAGGGACCAAATAAGCCATTCTGCCAAAGTTGGTCCCTGCGCACCTCAACAATGAGAGTGTTGCGGTGCGCAAGCAGTCTCCAGCACATCAGAAGCTTCCTAAACAGCTGTTAACAGCTGCAAACCACTCCTAATCCCTTTGCCACATGTTGATACCTTATGGTGAGTGGCCAAATGAGCTTCCATAACCTTCCAACAAGTGTACGGATGAGATCGAATCACGTTTTTCGAAAAACGATCCTAACTGTGGACCATTTCCTATAAATACCCACCAAGAATTCACTTATTCCTCACACTTGAATCTGATTTATGCCTTCTAAGTTGAAGTTTATACTTCATACCTGAAGGTAAATCGGATCAAGAGCGTGCGGGGACCCTTTGTAAGTGTTCTTTCGTTCTTTTATTGCTTTTCGTGTCGGAAAGTCAAACTATGTTTGACTTTCGGCGTTGACCAGTTTATGGTCAACACGAAGTTCGTTTGAACTTCATAACGTGAGCGTAATCACGATGGTTATAGTCCCTAGTGACTATACCTACTGATTACCACGTTATCTAGGCTTAGTGACGAGTTGTAGTTTCGGCCAAAATGCGCCTTTACGCGTATTTTGTAACCAAACTACTCTAGGATATCAAAACCGTTTGTTTTGATATCAAAACCTGTTTTCTAAACATGTTCTAGCATGTTTAGCTCGTCACTCTTTAGTTTAGTGCTTATGTAGTGTCGTAAGTCAAGCGGACTAAACACCCGCTTAGACTTTCGAACACGACCCGTTTGGTCGATCTTAGGATCCGACCAAACATGTTTAGTAGCATAGGGAATAACCTTCCGAGGTTATACCTTATGGTCGCCTAGTTTAGGTAGTTGTATGATAAGTAGTTTATGTGCCTTAGGTAAATTACCAAAATACCCTTTTCATGTATAATTGGTAATTAAGCTTATGTAACCTAAACTTTTGTACATAACTGATTATACAACATGAATAGGCATATAATACTTGTCATAGGACTAGTTAGACGTCTCAAACGCGCTTTGCGCGCACGACGCGTTAAAGTAGCGTAAGCTACCTTAATGGGCCACGATGGGTCGAAAGCACTTAGGTTAGGTTTCATTGTAGTATGTAGGCTTTATTAAACCATATTACATGAGTTCCCATACTCATTTGGTTTACGAGCTGTCATTCTATCCGATCCTCCGATATAGGTCCGGTTTATTAACATAGTTACCTATATTAGGTGCCGTTTGATATCCGCGATCTCTAGCATTGTTTGGTTGTTACTCAAGGACTACTAAGCAATCTCAAGTGAGTACATAGACCCCTCTTTTACTGTTCTCCAAACTGTTTTGGGGTGAAACACATGTGCCTACTTGTTACTTTCATGCTTTCCTGTTTTCACATCATATACCTACTATGTTTGTTAGTACATTATAGTACATCGTTTTACATTACATTTCATGCTATGTATGTCCATTGTGTGCATACTTAGTACATTGTTTTTTCTTTACATTTCTGCTATGTATGTTGACTGATAGCATGCTAGCACATTGATTTACATGACTTTTCTTCTTTGTATGTTAACTTAGCATACTTAGTACATTTATTATTCATCACATGCCTACATTTTGGTATGACATTTGGTTTGTTTAAATGAGACAATGTACATTCATTAACACCGATCATGCCGCTCGGTAGTAGGTAGTTGTACCATAGGACTTGACAAATCCCATTCCTGAAATCTCGGGTTTGTTTGGACGTAAGGAATGACCGAATCCGAATACATTTTTTTGATAACCTTGACTAAAAGGGTTATCAGACTGTCGCAAGGCTTGGATGTATGAATTTTCACAATACCACATAAATGTCTATATCAGTATAGCATGCATTTATTACTCAAAACATAACTTTGATTTAAACCATGTTTTACTTCAATACCTTGTTTTTGGTGCATTTTATATATGGTTTAGTTGATATATTTCACTTACCATACATAAACATTTGTTACACATTACTTGACTACTTTTGGACTATCAACATTTGACATGGTTTATACAAGGACTTTTGACAATTGGTTTAAACATACACATAATACATTGTTGGTTGGTCGACGAAGGCGGTATAGCCGCCGGAGTTCACAGCAGCGGCGGAGGTGGCCGGCCGACAGAGGTAGTGGTGGTTCAGGTCAAACACGGGTCAGTCGGGTCTCGTTTCAAGTTCGGTTAATCTCTGATTTCACTTCGGGTTTCTGTCGGATTCCGGGTCAGACTTAAGCTTGGCTCGGGTCAACGGTCAAAGATGGTCAAACGGGTCAACCACAGTTCGGGTCACGGTTCGGTTCGGTCATTGGTCAGCGGGATCGAGTTCGGGTCAACTCGGTCAATCGAGTCGACTCGGTCAACCGTGGTCAACTCGCTGAGTCAACTCGGTCAACTCGGTTGACCTGGTCAACTCAGTCGAACGTCTCGAACGCGAAAGGATTGGTAAAAATTAGTGGCGCGATTATTTTTGTCGTTTTAATAATTTTTATATTATTAACGTGAACGAGCTCGAACCGATTTAAAATAGTTATTAGTTTATAATTTGCCGTCTTATGAAAATTATATATATAAGTGATTGAATTTAGGTTGAATTTTGATAAAATATCGACAACCTGTGTTGTCAGGGGCGTCCAAAAAACAAAGGAAACTCTGCCCGTTTTTCCAGAAAATCCGTAAAACAAAAACATGTTTTAACCAAACGACTTTCATTAAACAAAACGCGAATGCATATTGTTTCACGACACTTTACAACTTACAAAAAAAAACGACAATTCGGAAACTATTTACAACAAAAAACATAGTTATTTTAAACTTCAAAAATTCGACGATTCTTTTACAAAAATAAATATAGTTTATATATTTATTTTACATAACAAACAACACGACTTCTTTTAATAAAAATAAATATAGTTTATATATTTATTTCACATGACAAACAACACGACTTCTTTTTACAAAAATAAATATAGTTTATATATTTATTTCGAATATCAAACAACATGATTCCGTGCTATAAAAACAAACATAGTTGTATGTTCATTTCAAATAACAAACGACGCGAGTTCGTTTTAAGAAAATAAATATAGTTTTTATATTTAATTCAGATTTTGTACAACACGAAATACTTTATAAAAATAAATATAGTTTTATATTTATTTCAAACTTCAAACAACTCGACGATCCTTTTATAAAATAAATATATCTTTTATATTTATTTCAAACGCCTAAACGACACACTATATATATATATATAGAAGTGACTGCTAAAATGAGAACCACCTCGAGTTGTAAGAACCGTGAGAACTTTTTGATCCGGGGCGAGGTGGACCAAATTTTTTTTTTATAAACGTAGATGCGTGTATTATAAACACATTTGTAAAAAAAAAAATTAAAAAAAAATGTCGTGTGTGTAGGTTTGAGCACCACAAGTTTATGTTTACGGGTACCGTAAATTTTCCGGTAAGATTTACGGTACCCGTAAACACAAACTTGTGGTGCTCAAAACTACACACACGACATTTTTTTTTGAATTTTTTTTTACAAATGTGTTTATAATACACTCATCTACGTTTATGAAAAAAATTTTTGGTCCACCTCGCCCCGTACGGTGTAGTTCTCACGGTTCTTACAACTCGAGGTGGTTCTCATTTTAGCGGTCCCCTATATATATATCGCTTATGAGTTTGTCACATGTTATTTTCGTATAAATGTTTATTACATACACAGGCGACTTCTCAAGACGACTAACGAGATTCTACCGATATATTTACATATTTTTATATAAATATTTATACATTTTAAGACTCACGAGAACTAAGTGTTTTTCAAGACTTAGTAAACTATTACCGACATCAGACGAAACTTAACAAGTATAACCTAATCGTTTCTATTAAGTTATCAACGTTCCGTCAAATCGTTCGGTTAACGATTCGGTAGAGCTCGGTGACACGTAGTTTAGTTACCGCTTTTATTTAGAAACTTATAAGATATTCCGTGTTAGGAATACTGTAAAATGCACGCTAGTGAATCACGTCTTGGAAACGACACCACAAAGTCATATTAAGCTAGCTTTGCACATGGATATTCAGGTGAGTTCATAACCCCAACTTTTTACGGTTTTACATTTTTATAAATGTTTTCAGGGTGGAAAGACATGCACTTTTTGCAAAGCATACAAGATTTTCAATAAACATAAACTATGTATTTCTAAACCATTTCACAGACAAGCTTTAATTAAACATAAATGGTTTACGAAAAGCTTATGTTCTATACCGGTTTTTCAAACAAGCGTATTTTTTTCGAAATGTGCATACACATGTATTCTAGTTTCTAAACTACGGGAAAATACAAGTACAAAGAGGTACATTAAACTAAGGAATGATACATAGATCACGTGACGAATATGGTACCATAAGCACCATTAGTCAACGTATACATTTAGACCGCGGAACAGAAGGGTTAGATCTAATGGGTTTCAGGCAACCCACTCTTGGCCTACTTCTACCAATGAGTGCTTTTGTGTCTCAGTCGATCTCGACAAAAATGCCTAGGTTTGGTGGCTTCCTATGTCGTTACATATGTTAGTGGCCTCGCGAACCATTAGCGATCTCGTATTCCTTACATTTACAGAACTCGGTTTCAATAAATCTTTACAAATTACATACCATGTTTTATACAAATTCAAAGCATAGGATTATGCATGCATGTCATCAATGTCAGAGTGGACATTGTCGATTACACAAACTTTACAAATACAAGAGTTTACAAATACATGGTTTTATGAATATAATGCGTTACAAATACAGAGTTTTCATATAACTTGACAAGAAAATGATTTTTAAATTCTTTTTCTCAATAATATTTCAAAAACCGGTTATTCAAAAAGATTTGTTTAAAATCTTTTCCAAAACAAACTATGAACTCGCTCAACTTTATGTTGATTTTTCGCATGTTTCTTTCTTAGGTTGCATATAAAAAATTATGGCACGGTTGGAATAGGAGAACCATTGGAGATTAGAGTACTTAGTGGGCGTTCAATTTCTAGAAGTCTTAGCTTATTTGCTTCCACTGTGCAATGAAGATACCGGTCCAGTCATGCCAATGCTCTGATAATTTCGGGGTATGACAGAGTGGTATCAGAGCTATAGGTTACAACGAATAGGGTTTCTGTAGAGATACCTAGGCTCTAACCTCACCTTTCTCTGGGACTTAGATTATTAAGACCTTGAATACATACCGAACGCCTAAAACTCGAATATGGTCTCCAACCGTTGCCGAAAACGATGAGTCAAACTTTGTTTTAAACAAACGTAAATTTGTGTTTTATACACGGTACACAAATCAATTGCATACGGTACACAAAACTCTGAGAGTTTAGGAAACATGCATTTAGGACCTTCGGAAACTTATGCTGAAGTTCATTAAAGGTCATCACGTAGGAACCACGACTGTTAACTCGGGTAAACGCTATTATTATGTCGTCTATGCTATTTTAGTTAACCGAGCAGGTAACCTACGCAAAAAGAAGCACAGGCGTGCAAGATTTCATGAAACTCAATCTATACATCAACGGAGGTTGAAGTATGTCACATACGACTTTCGAGGCAAGGTCTTCGAGAAGACACGATAGAGCCTTTCAGCGACGATGTTAATCCTGTTAGCAGAAGAACTATCGATCAGGATGCGACGATTTGTCACGCGGTTCTGCAACCACATGAATCACACCAAGGAGAAGACATATGTCTCCGCATTCCCCCTATCATATTAACGACGGATACACTATGTTCGACATTCCATGGTAATGTCACCTAACAACTGGTCATCATATGAAACCCTAGGTAAAGTCCTTAAATTTCTTTTATTTAAATTCCGACTTTTGCATCTAGTGAGTAGATTTTTACATCTCTACTCCTCTGAATGGTCATTGTATCATGACAATTTTCTTCATTATAGTGAACACTCATTTACTTCAATTCTTGAAAATTTCATTTGTCACGCATGCATCGTCTGTACGCATGTGGTTTCACGTTGAATTATCATTTTCATCAAAAGTTCAAATATCATTTCGCTATTTTGTGATTCGAATAACCTGCATTGTTGCAAGTGTTGACTCTTTGATATCGAGTCAACGAATTTCTTGAAACTTCCTTTTCTTTCAAGTTACGTGTAACACCTGTGCCTCCACGGCCATCAAACAAATACCAAACCAATGAAATATTATATTTCATACTTGTGATTTGTAAAAATATGTGTATCATTTGCACATATCAATTCTTGTTCAATTTCAAACTCTAAATCGTTTTCTGGAAGGTTATACGCGCACCGATGCGTAAATATAACCAGTTTAGTGCAACAAACACTCCGGAATAGTGACATAGGCTTAACATACCTTAAATAACCTTTACATAACTTAGAAATAAGTTTTGAAGGCTTTGGTATGGCAAAATCAAGTTAAATCGCTTACAGGGACTAAAGTTGACAAACTGCGAAAGTATGCCAATTTGAACTGTAACAGACATTCCGGAACATGGCCATAAGTTAAACATACCATAAATATCCTTTACATAGCTTAGAAATAGGCTTTGAGGGGTTAGGTGTGCTAAAATAAACTTTTGGGTCATTCAGGGACTAAAAGCGTCAAAAGTGCACAAGTTTGCATTTTCGCGCATAACTTACATTCTGAATACATCCAGACATCCAAAAATTTATGTAAGCACTATAATATTTTATTTTAGTGTTTGGCATAAGAAAAATCCATTCGTCATGCCATTTGGATCGTTTTTCGCGCTTATGCGCATTCCGTCGTAATTAAGCGAACATCGCGTTCGTACGACCAAACGAACTGACATCCGACATATTTTTGAGCATGTTTCATGTCCACAATGTTTAGACATCATTTTAGGGCCTTAAAGTTGGCTTTGTGGGCCTTAGAAGTGTCGGAAATGGCATAAACACATAACAGGGACCAAAACTGTCATTTCTGAAAGATGTTTGCTTATACATCGAATCTAGTCCTTCCCACTTGTTGCACATGGTTTTGGGAATCTATGGGCTGGTATTTTGGGCACATGGTATTACAATACCATGTGTGCTAAGTGTATGGCCAAGATCGCATCACGTTTTCCTAGAAACGATCCTAACGGCTAACCGAATACTATAAATACCCCACCCCCCATGCTTCAAAATTACAAGAACTTTGATTTGAGAAACTCTAAGTTGAAACTATTGTTTCATACCTGAGATTTTTGAATCGAGGTTAGCATTCGGGGACCCTTCGTAAGTATTCTTTCGTTCTTTTATTGCTTTTCGAGTCTGAAAGTCAAACTTTGTTTGACTTTCTACATTGACCAGTTATGGTCAATGCGAAGTTAGTTTGAACTTCGCAACGTGAGTGTAATCACGTTGGTTATAGTCCCTTGGGACTATGCCTACTGATTACCACGTTGTCTAGGGTCGTAGGGTAAGCGATCTAATAAATCGCTTATACCTCGAACCCGACCCATTTGGTCGATCATTAGGATCCGACCAAATACATTAGGTGACCATAGTAGGTAGGGAATAACCTTCCGAGGTTATACCCTATGGTCACATCGTTTGAGTAGTTGTATGATAGGTAGTTTATATGCCTTAGGTAAATTACCAGAATACCCTTTTCATGTATAATTGGTAATTAAGCATATGTAACCTAAACCTTTGTCACATAACTGATTATGTAACATGTTTAGGCATATTCTACTTGTCATAGGACTAGTTAGGCGGTCCGAACGCGTTTCACGCACACGACGCGTTAAAGTAGCATAAGCTACCTTAATGGGTCGCGATGGGTCGAAAGCACTTAGGTTTGGTTTCATTGTAGTATGTAGGCCTTGTTAAACCATATCATATGAGTTCCAATACTCATTTGGTTTACCAAGCCTCATCCTATCCGATCTCCCGATTTAAGTCCGGTTTATTTATATAGTTTTAGATTGTCGACTGATTCCGTGCTCTTTCTAGCTTTGTTTGGTTGTTGTTCAAGACCTCTAAGCATTCTCAGGCGAGTACATTATTCCCCTATTTTACTGCTTTCAATTGTTTTGGGGTGACTCATATGTGCTAAATGTTTTCAAGGCTTTAACGATGATAACAAAACGATTTTCGATGTTATAACGATGGTTTCAAAAACGATTAAGACGATTTATACAAAACTAATAACGATTTCAATAAAGTGAACAAACTTGTTGGTTGGGTTACATAACAAATGACATTCATTAGCAATGATCAAGCCGACCAGTATTAGGTTATGGTACCATAGGATCTGACAAGTCCCGTTATTTACTACACCCGTAGTTATGTGTGGGTGTTGTGGGTAGCGACTGAATCTGTTATTGTTAATTTACTCTTTGGTAAGGGTTTATTAATGCGAGTTGTTAATCTATCCTTTGGTAATGGTTTATTAATGCGAATTGTTAATTTACTCTTTGGTAAGGGTTTATTAATGCGAGTCAAGAAGGTTTGAATGTTATTAGCGAGACGACCATTTAAGTAGTTTCACGACCTAAAACGAATTTAACGATTGGGTAAACGATTGGTTTTCACACGGTGTTTTAACGATTGGGTAAACGATTGGCTTCAAAGCGATATACGATTGGGTTTTGGTTATACATATTACATGATTTACATTGGGCATGAACATTACTTTGGTGGTTTGGTTTGACTAAGTGATTAAGTAACAATGCGTGTGGAATATGATACAAACATGGTGGATACGCCGCTGGTACTTCCTATATATAAGTGTTTGTATGGTATTACATATTGTAGCGTTATTTGAATCATTTCAGTTTGAGACATAGAACATTTTATACAAGTAACATACTTTTCACAAGACAATTATTTACAACCAACTTATCTTATACAAACTCATTTTACATGGTTATTCATTTAATCATGCATTATTCTCTTATTTATACATATCACTTGAACTTATTATTTTTCAAATGATTTACAAAGACAAAGCAAATTACAAGGTTCATGACTAAACATTTTCTTAAAACAGAAGTCATGAATCTTATTTTTCACAAAACCTATGTACTCGCCAGCATTTCTTTGCTGACCTCGTTTTCACATATGTTTCAGGTATTGTTGAAAGATATCGATTGATAGGATGCATGCTCACATAGGACTGGACAAGGCCTTAGTGACTCAATAATAATGATAGACTATGTTTAAATTGTGTATTTAGATTTCCAGACAATGTAATTATTCAATGTTTAATAAAACGAAACACTTTTTGGTATCCATGGTTATGAAACATTAATTCTGTTGCAACACGCCCCGATGTTTCCGCCGCGATTTGTTGTTTTACGCGGTCGGGGTGTGACATTACGTACATGGTTTTTTCGTTGTAACCATGCTGAAATTTTTCTTGTCGATACAGGTATTTATTGTCGAATTTCGCCTAAATCAAGTTCAATTGTTTGAACTTGTTCGCTATACATATTCAATTCAAGACACCATATGATGTATTGAAAACATCATATTCAAATCTGTTTTAACTAGCGTTTCATTTGTTCCGAGACCTAGTAGACTTGATTAGTCTTCACTTTATTTGAATTGTTACGTTACTCACGACCACCTTGTGGTGGTAGTTTTCACTAAATTGAAGCTTGCGCTAATCTCATTTACGCATCTCATGCACGGATTTAATTGTTTATTTATTGCTTTGCTTTAAATCCGCTTTGATTTATCATATTACAGCAGCCTTAACACAATCGTGTGTTAAGAAAATGGTACACAAATTCATATTATATTCCGGTGTACTTCCTAACGATTCTTTCATTATCGATCGAATGTATTGCGATATTCATTGCTTTTTCATCTTCGATCGAAAAAATTATTTCTTTGATATTTCATTTTCAATTGAAAATCCTATGATGTCGTTCGAAACAATTTTCCAGATTTGCTTCATTTCGCTTTCATTTGATTGCAAACACGGTGAACTTGTTCGGTCACCACTATTATTGAATTATTTTTTATCACTACGACACCTTGTGGCGTCGATAGAACTTACAGCTTGGGCTGATCATGATCGAGCGTTTCATGCAAAACTATTTCATTGAACTTGTTGATTCTAAGTTCCATTTAGTGGATGTTATCGTTTCTAGAATTCACTTGCATATTGTGAATGTTCGCTTGGAATTATATTGCTCGAAATTCCTCTTTTATTGGACCCCGTTAACTTAGTCACACTGGTGACTGTATCAGTATGTCTCGTTTCCCTTGACATCAAATTCTGAGACGCATTCCTTTTAACCGTTGGGTTCTTGTTGTTGAGATACATCCTTGAATTCACATCATTCGAATAAGTCTTGATTCAATTTCATGATCATTCACTTTGGTACATGTCACACCCCGACCACGTGGAACATACAAAACGTGGCGGAAATGTCGGGGAGTGTTGTAACAGAATTAATCGTTTCAAATCCATGGCAATTTGAAGTTTCGTTTTATTGATTAAAAGTGTTACAATGTCATAACAAACAAAGAAATACAACATAATTAACTAGTCTTGCATCTTTTATTGTCACTAAAGCCCAAGTCTGCCTATGTGTATCTTGATCATCTTATGCAATAGCTCCTGAAAAACACATGTGAAAATAGGTACGTCAGCATAAAAATGCCTGTGAGATACATAGGTTTTGTGAAAAATAGATTTCATGACTTATGTTTGAGAAAATGTTTAGTCATGAACCTTGTTATTTGCTTTGTTTTGTAAATCAGTTGAAAAACAATGAGTTCATATGATATGTATAAATAAGTGAATAATGTATGGTTAAATGAATAACCATTTAAAAATGAGTTTGTATAAGATAAGTTGTTTGTAAAACAATGTATTGTGAAAAGTATGTTATTTGTATAAAATGTTATATGTATCAAACTGAAATGATTCAAATAACGCTACAATATGTAATACCATAACAAACACTTATATATAGGAAGTACCAGCGGCGTATCCACCATGCTTGTATCATATTACACACGCATCGTTACTTAATCACTTAATCAAACCAAACCAAACAATGTAAAATGTCTATGTCAAAGTATCCATGTCAAGATGTAAATCATGTCAAAATGTCTATGTCAAATATCCATGTCAAATGTCTATGTCAAATATCCATGTATGGCAAGTGAAATGTCTCAACTAAACCATATGCACAACAACAAAGTATTGAAGTAAAACTTAGTTTAAATCAAAGTTATGTTTTGTGGGAAATGCATGATCAATGTCAATCATGTTAAAATGTCTATGCCGAAATGTCTATGTCAAAATGTCTATGTCAAAATGTCATGTAAAACGATGTACTAAGTAATGCACACAGTGGCAATACATAGCATGAAATGTAATGAAATCATGTACTATAATGTACTAACGAACATAGCAGTATATGATGTGAAAACAGGAAAGCAGGAAAGTAACAAGTAGGCACATGTGTTCCACCCCAAAACAGTTTGGAAAACAGTAAAAGAGGGGTCTATGTACTCACCTGAGATTGCTCAGTAGTCCTTGAGTAACAACTAAACAATGCTAGAGATCGCGGATATCAAACGGCACCTAGTATAGGTAACTACATTAATAAACCGGACCTAAATCGGAAGACTGGGTAGCATGAGGGTTTGTAAACCAAATGAGTGTAGGAACTCATATGATATGGTTAATCAAAGCCTACATACTAAATGAAACTTAACCTAAGTGTCTACGACCCATTACGACCCGTTTAGGTAGCTTGTGCTACTTTAACGCGTCGTTCGCGTGAAACGCGTTCGGACCGCCTAACTAGTCCTATGACAAGTGTTATATGCCTAAACATGTTACATAATCAGTTATGTGACAAAAGTTTAGGTTACATATGCTTAATTACCGATTATACATGAAAAGGGTATTCTGGTAATTTACCTAAGGCATATAAACTACCTATCATACAACTACTTAAACGATGCGACCATAGGGTATAACCTCGGAAGGTTATTCCCTACCTACTATGGTCACCTAATGTGTTTGGTCGGATCCTAATGATCAACCAAACTGGGTCGGGTTCGAAGGTATAGGCGATTTATCAGATCGCCTACCCTACGACCCTAGACAACGTGGTAATCAGTGGGCATAGTCCCAAGGGACTATAACCAACGTGATTACACTCACGTTGCGAAGTTCCTACGAACTTCGCATTGACCATTACTGGTCAACGCTGAAAGTCAAACAAAGTTTGACTTTCTGACTCGAAAAGCAGTAAAAATAAGGAAAATAACGAAAGAATACTTACCCAGGGTCCCCGAATGCTAATCGTGATCGAATAGTTCAGGTATGAAGCGAAGGCTTCAACTTAGAGCTCCTCAATCAGATTCTAGTGGGTTTTTGTGTTGAGTATGGATGGGTATTTATAGTAAATGCACCACCGTTAGGATCGTTTATCGGGAAACGTGCCTTGATCTCACCCGTACAAGTGTCGGAAGCTTATGGTGGCTCATTTGGCCACTCACCATAAGAGATCAACATGTGGCAAGAGGTTTGGGAGTGGTTTGCAGCTGGAAACAGGCTGTTTAAACATTGCACCTGGTCTGGAGACCCCATACGCATCGTATGGTATATATACCATACGCATCGTATGGGTGTACTTTGGCAGAATTACAGTTTTGGTCCCTGAACTGTATTTAGGCCATTTTTGACACGTTTAAGGCCCGTTAACCCCATTTCAAAGCTCTAAAATGAAGTTAAAGTATAGGGAACTTAAAATGTGTTCAAAAATATCTCGGATGTCGGTTCGTTTAACCGTACGGTTGCGTTGTTCGGTTAATTACGACGGAATGCGCATAAGCGCGAAAAACGATCCAAATGACGTGACGAATGGATTTTTCTTAAGGCGAACACTAAAATAAAATATAGTCATGTTTCCATAAATTTTTGGATGTCCGGATGTATTCAGAACGTAAGTTATGCGCGAAAATGCAAACTTGTGCACTTTTTGACACTTTTAGTCCCTGAATGACCCAAAAGTTTATTTTAGCACACCGAACCCCTCAAAGCCTATTTCTAAGCTATGTAAAGGATATTTATGGTATGTTTAACTTATGGTCATGTTCCGGAAGGTCTGTTACAGTTCAAATTGGCATACTTTCGCAGTTTGTCAAATTTAGTCCCTGTAAGCGATTTAACTTTGATTTCACCACACCAAACCTTCCAAAACTTATGTCTAAGTTATGTCAAGGTTATTTAAGGTATGTTAAGCCTATTTCACTATTCCGGAGTGTTTGTTGGATTAAACTGGTTATATTTACGCATCGGTGCGCGTATAACCTTCCAGAAAGCAATTTAGGGTTTGAAATTGAACAAGAGTTGATATGTGTAAACGATACACATATTTATACAAGTCCAAAGTATGAAATACATTATTTCATTGGTTTGGAATTTGTTTGATGGTTGAAATGACACAGGTGTTACAGTCTCCCCTACTTTTGGAAATTTCGTCCCGAAATTAATTCGTAGGAGTCTATTTGTGACTTTGTGTTAAATAACCATCAAAGATGAACAAGACGTAATCCTGTAATTTCTCTTTAACGAACATTTTTCAGGAATGAAAAATGAACAGAGTTATTTTCAACAGGCATTCTTTAGAAACAAAAATGAACAGAATAGTCATTTTCCACAACATCTTCAGAAACAAAACAGAATAGTCATTTTACATCTTCAGAAACAAAAATGAACGGAATAGTCATTTTACATCTTCAGAAACAAAAATGAACGGAATAGCCATTTTACATCTTCAGAAACAAAAATGAACGGAATAGTCATTTTACATCTTCAGAAACAAAAATGAACAGAATAGTCATTTTACATCTTCAGAAACAAAACAGAATAGTCATTTTACATCTTCAGAAACAAAAATGAACGGAATAGCCATTTTACATCTTCAGAAACAAAAATGAACGGAATAGTCATTTTACATCTTCAGAAACAAAAATGATCGGAATAGTCATTTTACATCTTCAGAAACAAAAATGAACGGAATAGTCATTTTACATCTTCAGAAACAAAAATGAACGGAATAGTCATTTTACATCTTCAGAAACAAAAATGAACGGAATAGTCATTTTACATCTTCAGAAACAAAAATGAACAGAATAGTCATTTTACATCTTCAGAAACAAAAATGAACGGATTAGTCATTTTACATCTTCAGAAACAAAAATGAACAGAAAGGAGTCATTTTTCACCATTTCTTCAGAAACCAAAAATGAACGACAAGAGTCATTTTTCACCGTTTCTTCAGAAACCAAAAATGAACGACAAGAGTCATTTTTCACCGTTTCTTCAGAAACCAAAAATGAACGAAAAGAGTCATTTTTCAGACACATGACCAAACTAGCTGTGGTTTCCGTGCACTGAATTCCATAATTATGTATGCATCCATAATTACGTAATTCCTTGCATAGTCCGCACAGTTTGTCTTGAAATGTTTTAGGGGAGGAAAATCAAACCTGTGATGAGTGTGACTAGACTACCATAGGGTCCTTTTAATTAGATCGACAAATGATCCTTTTAATTAGGCCGCCAAGGAGTCTATATCATCACATGATATTCCTAACCAGATTTTTGGATCAATCTGTTTACCTAGACCACTCAGGGGTCTAATTATGGAATAGTACAATATAATCCGAGGGACTTAACTACAACGTAGAAGCCCATTGAGGATTTAATATAGTACCTTTGGATATCCTACTATGAATTTCCTTATACAAAGATATGGAAGATTCTACGAGGATTTGGATAACAAAACTTGGATTACACAAAAACATAAAAGGAAACACATAAGCACATAATCACATAGTTGTTTAACTTGTTTATTAATTTGTTATCTTTGGAAGCGGACACTTAAAGCACACCAAGAATCCAATTCGTGGATTTCATTTGGCACTTTAATCATTTCAAGAATCTATCTATGAAGATAGGAAAATCTTAATAGGAATTCGGCTTTGTCCTTATTGAATTGTGATGTACGTATTGAATCATACAAATAATTCAATTAAGGACTCCGATGAATGATATCCATCCACAAGGATCTAATTATGAAGATAGAAAGATCCTACATGGATTTTGGAGTTTGTGTAACGAGAGTGTTCCGACACCTTGCACTAGGCGTGCTTACGTCGATACACAAGGTAGAAAGTTCATGAGGTTGAGGCGCCAGATATGCCAAGCGACATATGAAGCAGAGTTTGAAGGTTGAGCAGCAGCAGGATTTGTAACAGCTTTGCTTTGGATTGCAAAGCGGTATATGTTAACCAAATGTCTCCATCGTCCACCGTGGGTACATTTGAAACAAGGTATTTGATTTGAATAATGACAATGGCATTGATTGCACCAAGGAGCAGTTCCCTTATACAGCTTCACCCCTGAGGCGAGTCATGGTGATAGCTAAGTCAACGGTCCTCTGGAGTACGACGCCTATTCGCTGGGTAATTGCAGCACCTGGTTCGGACATTGTTGTTGCGATGAAGAAGCATCTTGAAGATAACGAAAGGCATAGGAGGAAACAAGCGAAAGATAGTCAAAAGGAAATGACAAGGCATGTAGATTGTGACCATTTGTTTGTTACCAAAGGCAAACAAATGAGAGAGTGACTAATCAAAGTAAGCGGGTCAATATAATGTATCGCGAAGACATGCTCGCCTATAAGTGAACACTCATCCCAAGAATTCCCAGGTAAGCACAACTGGTCTCGCGTCTGATGAGATGTATACGAAGTGCTTGCCTAGACAGAAAACCCAGAATACAGGCATTCACCCTTCCAGTTTGCACGTGTTCACATTATTAAAAACCCAAAACCTTGACGAGAGTTTTGAAAACTCAAAGGGGTTCAAAACCGTATAACAGAGGGTTCAAAACCTTACAATAGAGGGTTCAAAACCTAGTAATCAATCATCCTAGAACAGATGATTAGTTTTCAAAGCGGTTTTGAAATTTATGTTCTTGTTGTGGTCGTCGCCTAAGGATAGGTGACCATATTGTTTTATGACTAAACGCAAGTAAACTCGCGTTAGGGTCCTAAGAAAGTTATAGACTAGGTCAAAGCATTACTAATAACCTAATTCCCTATAACCATTGGCTCTGATACCATCTTTTCTGTCACACCCCGACCACGTGGAACATACAAAACGTGGCGGAAATGTCGGGGAGTGTTGTAACAGAATTAATCGTTTCAAATCCATGGCAATTTGAAGTTTCGTTTTATTGATTAAAAGTGTTACAATGTCATAACAAACAAAGAAATACAACATAATTAACTAGTCTTGCATCTTTTATTGTCACTAAAGCCCAAGTCTGCCTATGTGTATCTTGATCATCTTATGCAATAGCTCCTGAAAAACACATGTGAAAATAGGTACGTCAGCATAAAAATGCCTGTGAGATACATAGGTTTTGTGAAAAATAGATTTCATGACTTATGTTTGAGAAAATGTTTAGTCATGAACCTTGTTATTTGCTTTGTTTTGTAAATCAGTTGAAAAACAATGAGTTCATATGATATGTATAAATAAGTGAATAATGTATGGTTAAATGAATAACCATTTAAAAATGAGTTTGTATAAGATAAGTTGTTTGTAAAACAATGTATTGTGAAAAGTATGTTATTTGTATAAAATGTTATATGTATCAAACTGAAATGATTCAAATAACGCTACAATATGTAATACCATAACAAACACTTATATATAGGAAGTACCAGCGGCGTATCCACCATGCTTGTATCATATTACACACGCATCGTTACTTAATCACTTAATCAAACCAAACCAAACAATGTAAAATGTCTATGTCAAAGTATCCATGTCAAGATGTAAATCATGTCAAAATGTCTATGTCAAATATCCATGTCAAATGTCTATGTCAAATATCCATGTATGGCAAGTGAAATGTCTCAACTAAACCATATGCACAACAACAAAGTATTGAAGTAAAACTTAGTTTAAATCAAAGTTATGTTTTGTGGGAAATGCATGATCAATGTCAATCATGTTAAAATGTCTATGCCGAAATGTCTATGTCAAAATGTCTATGTCAAAATGTCATGTAAAACGATGTACTAAGTAATGCACACAGTGGCAATACATAGCATGAAATGTAATGAAATCATGTACTATAATGTACTAACGAACATAGCAGTATATGATGTGAAAACAGGAAAGCAGGAAAGTAACAAGTAGGCACATGTGTTCCACCCCAAAACAGTTTGGAAAACAGTAAAAGAGGGGTCTATGTACTCACCTGAGATTGCTCAGTAGTCCTTGAGTAACAACTAAACAATGCTAGAGATCGCGGATATCAAACGGCACCTAGTATAGGTAACTACATTAATAAACCGGACCTAAATCGGAAGACTGGGTAGCATGAGGGTTTGTAAACCAAATGAGTGTAGGAACTCATATGATATGGTTAATCAAAGCCTACATACTAAATGAAACTTAACCTAAGTGTCTACGACCCATTACGACCCGTTTAGGTAGCTTGTGCTACTTTAACGCGTCGTTCGCGTGAAACGCGTTCGGACCGCCTAACTAGTCCTATGACAAGTGTTATATGCCTAAACATGTTACATAATCAGTTATGTGACAAAAGTTTAGGTTACATATGCTTAATTACCGATTATACATGAAAAGGGTATTCTGGTAATTTACCTAAGGCATATAAACTACCTATCATACAACTACTTAAACGATGCGACCATAGGGTATAACCTCGGAAGGTTATTCCCTACCTACTATGGTCACCTAATGTGTTTGGTCGGATCCTAATGATCGACCAAACTGGGTCGGGTTCGAAGGTATAGGCGATTTATCAGATCGCCTACCCTACGACCCTAGACAACGTGGTAATCAGTGGGCATAGTCCCAAGGGACTATAACCAACGTGATTACACTCACGTTGCGAAGTTCCTACGAACTTCGCATTGACCATTACTGGTCAACGCTGAAAGTCAAACAAAGTTTGACTTTCTGACTCGAAAAGCAGTAAAAATAAGGAAAATAACGAAAGAATACTTACCCAGGGTCCCCGAATGCTAATCGTGATCGAATAGTTCAGGTATGAAGCGAAGGCTTCAACTTAGAGCTCCTCAATCAGATTCTAGTGGGTTTTTGTGTTGAGTATGGATGGGTATTTATAGTAAATGCACCACCGTTAGGATCGTTTATCGGGAAACGTGCCTTGATCTCACCCGTACAAGTGTCGGAAGCTTATGGTGGCTCATTTGGCCACTCACCATAAGAGATCAACATGTGGCAAGAGGTTTGGGAGTGGTTTGCAGCTGGAAACAGGCTGTTTAAACATTGCACCTGGTCTGGAGACCCCATACGCATCGTATGGTATATATACCATACGCATCGTATGGGTGTACTTTGGCAGAATTACAGTTTTGGTCCCTGAACTGTATTTAGGCCATTTTTGACACGTTTAAGGCCCGTTAACCCCATTTCAAAGCTCTAAAATGAAGTTAAAGTATAGGGAACTTAAAATGTGTTCAAAAATATCTCGGATGTCGGTTCGTTTAACCGTACGGTTGCGTTGTTCGGTTAATTACGACGGAATGCGCATAAGCGCGAAAAACGATCCAAATGACGTGACGAATGGATTTTTCTTAAGGCGAACACTAAAATAAAATATAGTCATGTTTCCATAAATTTTTGGATGTCCGGATGTATTCAGAACGTAAGTTATGCGCGAAAATGCAAACTTGTGCACTTTTTGACACTTTTAGTCCCTGAATGACCCAAAAGTTTATTTTAGCACACCGAACCCCTCAAAGCCTATTTCTAAGCTATGTAAAGGATATTTATGGTATGTTTAACTTATGGTCATGTTCCGGAAGGTCTGTTACAGTTCAAATTGGCATACTTTCGCAGTTTGTCAAATTTAGTCCCTGTAAGCGATTTAACTTTGATTTCACCACACCAAACCTTCCAAAACTTATGTCTAAGTTATGTCAAGGTTATTTAAGGTATGTTAAGCCTATTTCACTATTCCGGAGTGTTTGTTGGATTAAACTGGTTATATTTACGCATCGGTGCGCGTATAACCTTCCAGAAAGCGATTTAGGGTTTGAAATTGAACAAGAGTTGATATGTGTAAACGATACACATATTTATACAAGTCCAAAGTATGAAATACATTATTTCATTGGTTTGGCATTTGTTTGATGGTTGAAATGACACAGGTGTTACAGTACAATTCATATTTTTCTACACATAACGTAACTCTAAGGAGTTAATGTAGTCTAAATTTCGAGGACGAAATTTCTGTAACAGGGGGAGAATGTGACAACCGGTAGTTTACGCCCTTAATTACGTGATTAACAGGCGATTTACACAACAATAAATAGTGTTTACGATGCTAATTAACTTAATTAGGCCCTCAGTAAGCTTAGGAACGCCTATTTGGCTCTACAGTACCCGTATGACGGTCTGTGGAAAATCTGCGGAATATTAAATGATTATGAATCGAAACCGTACAAAATACTGACAACGCCGACTAATATTAAATTTTTACGATATATTTTAGATTCATACTTAAATTCTAATAGCCATGGTCGAAACCGGATCAGAAAACGGAGTAAAGCGGTGAACGACGCGTTTTACGCGATTTAGCGCAACCGACGGTCAAACGCGACAACGACGAATACCGACATTAATTCTACATAGTTTTAAACCTAAATTTATAATTTATGACGTTACGGAGTGAGTTCGGGTTATGATAACGGATCTCGTAGGAATTCAGGCCACTTAAACACGCGATATTAGGCTTGTGGGCGTTGGGCCCAAGCCCAAAGCCCACCAAAGAAACTCAAGTATATAAGGCATCAAAAACCTTCTCCTCTCATTTTCAAAATAAACACACACAAACACACCCATAAATGCTCTCAACTCTCTCTCCCTCTCTCACTAGAACAGTCAGGCAGCAAGTCCGGCGAGGAGTTTCGGCGACCGGCGACGATGCGGCGACCGGCGGCGGCGGCGACTTTTCCGGCGAGCTTTTCTTCGAGCCTGTACCCTACCCCCACTAAACCGAACGTTCCCGACACGATGGCGGTGTCCGTTTTCATGGATTCTCAATCGTTTGAGCTGTGGAGCAACTCCGGCGAAGCTCCGGTCAATATTCCGGCGTACTCATTTTGGACTTTTGACTTCGTGAATGCGTAGATCGGCCTACTAAGAGCATTTCTGCTCATTTTCAAGACTTTTTATTTTCCGGCGACATTCCGGTGAGTTTTCCGGCTCCGTTTTATGTTTCTTTTTTTAGCATTTTGGCTAGTTTAATGGAAAGGGGTTGTTTGAAAGTTTTCGTGGGGAGTGGGTGGCTAACGGTGGTGATGACACGATGGCGGAGGTGGTCGACGACGACGGTAAAGCCGTCGGAGTTCACAGCAGCTGCGGAGGTGGCCGGCCGACGGCGGTAGTGGTGGTTCAGGTCAAACACGGGTCAGTCGGGTATCATTTCAAGTTTGGTTCATCTCTGATTTCGGTTCGGGTTTCTGTCGGGTTCCGGGTCAGACTTAAGCTCGGATCGGGTCAACGGTCAAAGTTGGTCAAACAGGTCAACCACAGTTCGGGTCACGGTTCAGTTCGGTCATTGGTCAGCGGGATCGAGTTCGGATCAACTCGGTCAATCGAGTCGACTTGGTCAACCCTGGTCAACTCGGTCAACTCAGTCGAACGTCTCGAATGCGAAAGAATTCGTAAAAATTAGTGGCGCAATTATTTATGTCGTTTTAATAGTTTTTACATTATTAACGTGAACGAGCTCGAACCGATTTAAAATAGTGATTAGTTTATAATTTGCCGTCTTATGAAAATTATCTATATAAGTGATTGAATTTTCATAAAATGCCGACAACTTGTGTTGTAAGGGGCGTCCAAAAACAGAGGAAACTCTGCCCGTTTTTGAGAAAATCCGTAAAACAAAAACATGTTTTAACCAAACAACTTTCATTAAACAAGACGCGAAGGCATATTGTTTCACGGCACTTTACAACTTACAAAAAAAAAAACAACAATTCGGAAACTATTTACAACAATAAACATAGTTATTTTAAACTTCGAAAATTCAACGATTCTTTTATAAAAATAAATATAGTTTATATATTTATTTCAGATAACAAACAACACGACTTCTTTTTATAAAAATAAATATGGTTTATATATTTATTTCACATGACAAACAACACAACTTTTTTTTATAAAAATAAATATAGTTTATATATTTATTTCGAATATCAAACAACATGATTCCGTGCTATAAAAACAAACATCGTTATATGTTTATTTCAAATACCAAACGACGCGAGTTCGTTTTAAGAAAATAAATATAGTTTTTATATTTAATTCAAACTTCAAACAACTCGACGCTCCTTTTATAAAATAAATATGTCTTTTATATTTATTTTAAACGCCTAAATGGCACACTATGTACCATATATATGTATATATATATATATATATAATATATATATATCGCTTATGAGTGACGACTTCTCAAGACGACTAACGAGACTTATTTGCGGTTGTTTTAATAGAATCACCGGGGTAACCCTTTACCCAAAAAAGACGACTAACGAGATTCAACCGATATATTTACATATTTTTATATAAATATTTATACATTTTAAGTCTCACGAGAACTAAGTGTTTTTCAAGACTTAGTAAACTATTACCGACATTAGACGAAACTTAACGAGTATAACTTAATCGTTTCTATTAAGTTATCAACGTACCGTCAAATCGTTCGGTTAACGATTCGGTAGAGCTCGGTGACACGTAGTTTAGTTACCGCTTTTATTTAGAAACTTGTAAGATATTCCATGTTAGGAATATTGTAGAATGCACGCTAGCGAATCACGTCTTGGAAACGACACCACAAAGTCATATTAAGCTAGCTTTGCACATGGATATTCAGGTGAGTTCATAACCCCACCTTTTTTACGGTTTTACATTTTTATAAATGTTTTCGGGGTGGAAAGACATGCACTTTTTGCAAAGGATACAAGATTTTCGATAAACATAAACTACGTATTTCTAAACCATTTCACAGACAAGCTTTAATTAAACACAAATGGTTTACGAAAAGCTTATGTTATATACCGGTTTTTCAAACAAGCGTATTTTTTTCGAAATGTGCATACACATGTATTCTAGTTTCTAAACTACGGGAAAATACAAGTATAAAGAGGTACATTAAACTAAGGAATGATACATAGATCACGTGACGAATAGGGTACCATAAGCACCATTAGTCAACGTATACATTTAGACCGCGGAACATAAGGGTTAGATCTAATGGGTTTCAGGCAACCCCACTCTTGGCCTACTTCTACCAATGAGTGCTTTTGTGTCTCAGTCGATCTCGACAAAAATGCCTAGGTTTGGTGGCTTCCTATGTCGTTACATATGTTAGTGGACTTGCGAACCATTAGCGATCTCGTATTCCTTACATTTACATAACTCAGTTTCAATACGTCTTTACAAATTACATACCATGTTTTATACAAATTCAAAGCATAGGATTATGCATGCATGTCGTCAATGTCAGGGTGGACATTGTCGATTACACAAACTTTACAAATACAAGAGTTTACAAATACATGGTTTTACGAATATAATGTGTTACAAATACAAAGTTTTCATATAACTTGACAATAAAATGATTTTTAAATTCGTTTTCTCAATAATATTTCAAAAACCGGTTATTCAAAAAGATTTGTTTAAAATCTTTTCCAAAACAAACTATGAACTCGCTCAACTTTATGTTGATTTTTCGCATGTTTCTTTCTCAAGTTGCATATCAAAAATTATGGCACGGTTGGAATAGGAGAACCATTGGAGATTTGAGTACTTAGTGGGCGTTCAATTTTTAGAAGTCTTAGCTTATTTGCTTCCGTTGTGCAATGAAGATACTGGTCCAGTCATACCAATGCTCTGATAATTTCGGGGTGTGACAAAAGATATAAACCATACGAAGTTTTCTTTTAAATCGATTTACTACTCGGTTTTACAAAAATAAATGTTTTGGTCAAGATTCATGGCTACAAGATTTTCACAAATTCTAATCAACTTGTTTTAGTTGGTTAATTATATTGCAATATCAAACACTTTTGATACAAGTTTTTCACTTAACAATTCTAGTAGTCTGACAAGGTATTGCAATATATATATATACAAAGCCATGAATCTGACACACTCACAAAACCTATGTACTCGCCGGTTTTTTATGCCGACTCTCTTTTCACATGTGTTTCAGGAACGAATGTTTGATGAATTTAAGCTTGTTTCACGTCGGATTGGACGCGGGCCTTAGTTTCTTAAAATCAAGAAAGACAATTTAAATTTTATTTTGTTTTTATTGTCCCAAGACAATGTGAACATGTTAACAATTCAATAATACAAAACTTTATGTACCATGTGTTGTGAAACAATTTGTAACGTGACTCCCCAATGTTCCCGCCGTGTGTTGTTGTATTACGCGATTAGGGTGTCACAGATGAGACACGTCTCAATAAGAAATCATTATCCCATTCTCTCATTTTTATCTCTATATTTCTAATAGTTTGTTGTTTTACAAAATTAATTAATTTGATGTAAACTAAGTGGGTGAATATTTTAGTTGATGTTATTCAATTATATATGTAGCTAATCGAATTGTTTTTCATATCTAATAACTTTGAATTAAATTCAATTTACCTTACATAGGTTTCAGAGTGTAACAAAGCAAGGAGAAAAGAGGATAAATTCATTGAATGAAAAAAGTGTTATAAATATATTATTAATATTATGGTTATCAACACCAAAAATAGATTTAGCTTCTTCTCCAAGTTTTCTTCTCCTATATATACTTCCCATTGTATCTTGTGACACCTGATTTTTCAGGCCGTACCGTACAATTGTAGCACATGTTGTAAATAGGTAATAGGGCCATATTTGACTGACTATGATGTTTATATGTGAAATTTAATGAGTTGGTAAATTTAAACTTTGATAAAAATTATGTTGGCAACGGTAAGATGAACGTTTATCGCGTAACAGTTAAAATGTGAAACGAACATCGGTGACCACCCGATAAATGTTAAAATCTTAAAAATAATTTTTTATGATTATAATAATTATTTTAATCATATTCGTGTGGAAAAATAAATAAAAACACATAAATCCCTATTTTTGCGATTTTAAGCGTGTACCGCGCAGCACAGCGCGCATACTGCTAAATACCGACAACGTAGCCAGTCCAGGCAAACAAAATATTGTTCCATAATATTTTGGTGAGTTTATTTTTATAGAGCATTAAAAATAATTTAAAACACGCTAAAACGAGATTAAAACGCTAGATAAAATACCCGGTATCCAGTTAAATACTTGTTTTTAACTAATACATAATATATATATATGTATATATATGCATGTGTATGTGAGAGGGGACATGTGGGCGGCCAAGGGATGTCCACCTTCTTCTTGGATGCTTCAAAATTGGACAAGTGTAAGATGTGCATAACCTTCACCATTTAAAATCTATATATATTAATAAATGAGATGATGTGGGCTATGTGTCCTTGAATGGTGAAGCCAATTTGATGATGTGGCATCTATTTGTTGAATGGTCTTTGATTTTGGGAGGGAAATGATGGATTTCTCTATAAAGAAAAGAACTTTCACAAAACACAAACCAAAAACCCAAATCAACGCGGGATCCGGATGATTGTGGGTCGGACCTTTTGTTGTCACATAATAACCCATTAACAATATGGATACTATATAAGGTTATTCTCAATTAGACATTACATAACCCACAAAAATCTAACCTAACCCTTCTTTCTCTCAAACCGCATCTCTCTCTACCTATCGTCTTCGATCTACATATTGATTCAACAATCTTTCAAAGAAATCTCAGGTAAAACTACATAATCAAACTTAAATACTTCCGGATGTAAGTTGTTCGATCATCATTTTAATCACCAAAAAGTTAAATTTTGGTGTTGATCTCCGTCTCCGCAGATGCTTATCTTTGTTGTTTTGCTATTTTTTTGTAGATCCTTACACATATTCAGAAGGTATGTAAAGTATTTTAGATGTTATACGTTGTAAGTGATTAATATCAATTTTTTACATTATCCGATTTCAATCTTATTAGTGGATTATTTGTTTTTGATGTACTTATTGATTGATGTTGTTACTGAATCTTTTGTGTTTTTTTTTCTTGAAAAACCCTAAATTTTATGCCATTGCCGGACTATCAATCTTTGTCGAACATGTTAAAGGTAATTTGGTATTTTTGTTTGATTTTTTTGCTAATTTTTTTTAAATTATCATGTTATGTTTCATCATCTATGCTCTGTTATTTGTCAGTTTCATATTTTTTTGTAATAAATTTGTTTTGTATTAAGCCTCAATCCATTAAAGATTATGCATTTTTTTAGTGTCTGATGTGTTTTGATTGTCTTGATGAAGAATTATTTACACTGATCTGATAATTTTTCATCCTGTTTAATGTTTTTGTTTTTGGAATATTGATTTTGTATCTAAAAAATAAATATCTTTTATTTTTTTAAACCGTTTCTTTTTATTTTTGTATTTGGAAGTTTGTCCATTGACTAAATTATCTTTTAAAGCTTATTGATTGTTGATTTAGGAATATTGATTGTTTTTCTATAAATACTTTACCGTTTTAATTTTTTAAAAACCTTCGTATACATTTTTCAGATATGGATCCCTTGCACAACAGTCCTTCATTTTTAAAGCTTATTGATGAAGATGACCCGATATTTTTGGTATGTTTATGTGTATTCTAATTACTAATCATATTTTAAGTAAACTGATATTTGTCTTTTTTTTTTAAACTCATAGCAAATACCTAATGACTTTGCTTCAATGATTTGGGGAGACCAACCACCTTACCAAGATTCAGTTAATATTGTTGATGAGAACAAGTTATGGTTTGTAAGAGTGAAAAAAACTGATGAGGGCCCTGTTCTTGCTGATGGCTTCATCAAAGTTGTTCGGGATAGTTGTATAAGAAAAGATGATTACCTTATGTTTCAGTCATATGGACCATCATCATTCTTTCTAATGGTGTTTAAATCATTTGTTCACAAAAGCTGCTTTATATCCAAAATGACACCTCACTAAGACGTTATTGTAAGTAGTATCTTATAAAATCAGTATGATGAATAATTTTTTATTTCTGTATATTGTTTTTTCAATTAATTCTTATTACTAATTATCACTTCTTATGCAGGTCATGGCTGATGAATTTTGGAGGGAATTTTATGGGAAAATTTTCAAAGGTGGTCAATCAACTCTTTATTTAGGAGATAGGTTTTGGAACGTTAAGATGGACGGATTAAGTGACAGCTGTGTTTTTACTCATGGATGTTCTGAGATGATAAACGATCTTGCCTTAGACAGGCGATCTACCTTTGTCTTTTCACTGCATGGAAATAAAATTTTCGAGCTTTCAGTCTTTAATCATCAAACCGGTACTTAAATTCAGAACAACAGTGTTGAGTTAGTTGTTTTGGATGACTCAATCTATGTTGATGATGTTGATGATTTTCTTATTGCGGTTATAATTATACATCTACACTATTACTTAGTTATTAATGCCAGCTTACAAGTTGATATTGAATTTAACACGTTGTTATTTTTTATATGTTTTTTAGTCCGAACATAAGGAGAAGTGTAGTAGTGCTGGAACTGTCTTTCAAGAAGGTGTTGTGGTGGAATGTGAAGACGACAAATTTCAGTTAGCAAGTTTTGAATCTGTCTTCAATGTAATTCTCTATATTTTAATTAAATTTATTCAAACTTATTATAATTTTTTTTGTATTTATACATTTTATTTGTTTATTGTTAATTGTGAAGGATATTGATGATTCCAAGTTTGATAACTTTTTTTCATCTCAACTTGAAATGGAAGACCTTAAGAAGAAGGTAATTTTTTGTCATTGTTATGTTGTTTTTTTTATTTTAGTAAATTTAATTATTATTCTTACTATATTGTTAAACAATTATTTTTGTTATACGTAGTTCAAAGATGATTGGGATACAAAAACTGAACCGCAAGGCAAAGCAAGCGTTATTTGTGATGAAGATTTAACTATAAAGGTTTGTGTTCAGGACAAAAGCAAGTTTGAGACGGATCTTGACAAATTTTTGATACCCAAGAATAAGTCCCATGTATATCTACATACTTAAGTATTATATAATACAATTTATTAATTCATTGTATATTAATTTTTTTATTCTTTTTTGTTATTTAGGTTGATCTTACAGGAAAAACAAATTTTCTTTTTTCTGAAGCGACTCTGTGCTCCACAGTTTCTTCTGATGTGAGTTATGCTTATTCTATATGTTTTCCAATAATGGTAGTTACTTATGTATTTTTTTACCTGTTTAGGCCATTCCGAAAGATACAGTTGATGTTGGTCAAACTATTTTGCTGAGAAAGAGGAAGGTATAGTATCATATATTCATTTTTTACTTTTAAATTTATATATTATAAAAACAAGTAATTATTATTTATTTGAACTTATTAGACCACTCGGAAATGTAAGACAGTTATTATTGTGTCCGATGAGTCTCTTATCGCTCATCGTACACGTTCAAAGTTTAGAAACAAAAATGAATCTGTTGTTGTTGATAAGATCACGCCTGCTGAAACCGCATCTGTTAGCCGTAAATGTTCTACATTGAAAAGGTCGAAAACAGTTTCAATCATTGAGTTCACCAAAGTCGCAGAAAACAGATTGGTATGTGTTTTCATATTATTGTATTTTATAGATTTTATAATAAAGTAATATGGATATGTTATAGATTACTTTGACAATAATTTTTTTGTGTCTTTCAGCGTTTACCGTCTGCTGTTTCCGATGAGTTGTCTCTTTCTGTTCACAACCTCCGTGATGTTTCGATCAAAAACCTTAGATGTGAGGTAACAAACATGAAGACGATAGTGGAAAAGAATGGTGATGGATACAGGTATGGTTTTTCCAAGTGGTCGGCTTTCTTGAAATCAAATCAAATCCACATCGGCGCTACTCTTTTCTTTAAATATGTCAAGTCTTCGCAGCTTTTGATTTTGACCAAAGTTGTTCACAAGATGACAAAGAAAAGAGGCCGTGCGTAGATGTTTGCATTTGTGGTTGTTATTTGGTTGTGTAGATGTTTTGGTGATATGGTGGTTATTAGTTAATAGTAGCTTGACAATATTTTGCATATTTTCTGGTTGATCTTAGTATGGTCCAAGTATGATGTTAGTTATGTTTTTGTTTGGACAATTAGTACTTAAAGACGTCTCTTTTGTACGAAAGTTAACAAGCTGTTTTATGTTTTAAATTAGAACATAATTTTCGTACTACTCTTTTTGTCAATTTTATTATTATGTTTGCACAAGGAATTATATTACTCTTTTAATATCCATGCATCCAACACAAACATCCAAACCTCTAAATTTATTAATTTAATACCAATATAAATTTCTTTTCAATCAGAATGTCAGTTATATATATTTTTTTATAAAAAAAAGGAAATTTTAATATCTTATAGATGTTAAAACATATCAGTCCCAATTAAATATGTTATTGATGTTAAAATATATTATAATTAGTTTGTTGTATTTTTGGAGAAAGGTGGAATTGAGATTACGCAATCAGTTGATGTTTTAAATTTTTTGTTCACTTTTTATATAGATGCATATCTTATATTTTTACTAACTTATTAGGTAGATGTATTTTAGGAAGCTTATACATATTTATAGACAAAATTGACAAAAAAAAATGATCATTTATTTATGTTAACTTATGTTGCCGATTTTTTATATTCATATTTTCAAAAGTTTTGTTAACTAATTCTTCCATTTATAATGCATTATTATGTAAAAGTTATTTTAGATATATTTGTTTCATTATTAATTGACAATCATATATAACTAAAATGGAAACTACAATATACATTACGGAATATTTGTGATGTAAATTTTTTTTTATTTTGATCATAATACACATAATATATATAATGATCATTTGTTGAGTACTAATAAAAAAAATCATTTTTTTATTGTCACAGTTTTCTATTTCAAAATGAGGTTTTTTTTGTTCAAAGTTGTGTTATGCAGGTAAGTTTCACTTCTCATGTTCATATTACAAGGAATATTTCTTTATTTCCAGTATTTTTATATATAGATTTACACGATTATAATTGTTTTTATAGATATGTATCCATGTAAATTTATGTTAGTCAATTATACACTTTCCTTATTCATTAAATGTTTACAGATTTTTTTTTTTTTTTTTGGAAAAATTGTTTCTAAGAATATCATCTTAGAAGTTTTCATATAAATTCATGTTACTTTGTTCTTCATTCAGAAATTTATTCCAAACAAGTAACTTTCTTTTTCTTGAGTAACTGTTTGAGAGCTAAGGTATGGAAGACCAAGGTGAAATTACTTTTTTGAATGACATTGACGCTCTTAGTACAAACTACACTATCAAAGTGAAGATTATTAGTTTGTGGAGAAAGAAGATGAAAGGTAACGAAAGAGAGACATATCGTATCGATATGATACTAATGGATGAGATGGTAAATTATTTAACTAATTATTTGTTCATCTTTGTTGTTTTTATATGATTTAAAGGTCATATTAACATTGTTTTTTTCATGTATTTTGTATTTATGTACAGGGTACCAAGATTCAAGCTTCTTGCTTACATAGGCTGTTTTCAAAATTTGAGAGACATCTTAATGTTGATGAATGCCTTATAATAAAAAGGCCATCTCTTGCTGCGAACACTGCATCTTTCAAAATTGTTCCTAACAATCAAAAGCTATCTTTTTATTACCATACATTTGTCGAAAAGTGTAGTTGTGACAACCCGCACTAAACCAGGTATCCGTACAACTTAATTAATGATTAATTACTGCTTAATTACTGTGCTTGTTTGAACTAGCTGATGAACTGCTACTTGAAATACTGATACATGAACTTACTTGCATCATACTTGCTTGCTGTCACTACATTATTTACATGCTGAACCCTAGTGACAAACATGATGCACAAAAAGCACAGTAGCACTAAACGGATACACAGTGAACATGCTGATATAACCAGCATCAGGCAGACACTGCCTCTAAGGCCTGTTAAGAGCCTCATATATTTTGGCTACACTGGTAGTGAGTGTAGGGATATAAGGGTTGTGGTACTGCGTCTTTAGGAATAAGATACACTGATTCGGATGTGCCAAAAACGTACTTTAAGTACCAAACACAGCACTTTAATAATTAATCCAGCTTCTAGCTGACTAGTAAAGTGCCAGAACATGAGAAAATAACACTAGACACTTTCTAAAGTGTCGGGAAAACAAATTGTGTCACTAAAAATGTTAATAACGACACTTTAAAGCTTTTGTAACGCTTTAACGGATTGCTATCCAACCGGACACCCGGACTTTACCCGGAACATGAAAATATTACTATTTTCACTAATTATATTTTTCTGAGCCAATTAGGGTCCCTGAATACCCTAACACCCGATGTAAATTATAACACACAAATAACTAATCATAATCTCTAAATAAATAACTAGCACCTAACTACTTTTGAAATCCAACTTTATAATTACCCTACCCCCCAACGATTGTTTCCCCCATGTGAGACATACCACACTTTTTTTTATTTATTATATTGTTGGTTGTCTATTACCTACCAAGCATAATACCCAATGGGTTTAGTAATTGATGGTTATAAGAAAGCCTAATGGATGAAGATTTCATTTTCATCACTTAACAAAGATTCTTTCTTCTTTCCCTCTTTGTGAGTTCGGCCGAGAGCACTCACATTCACACCACCATCTTTCAATTTTGATATTGCATTTTATTTACACACAAAGGAGAAGGGTCACGCATAAGGAAGCCCGGTGTTCACGGAATCGCAAGGACCTCACCTCAACGCTTTTAACCACTCGTTTTTCGACTAGTTTCTTCCCTAGCCTCGAGCTAGTAGTAAGTGACTCTAAATGCCTTTTTGATCTATTCTAAAGTGGTTAATAAGAATTTTGAGGGTTGAAATTTATGAACATGTAAGAACAAAATTTAAAGTCTACTAAAAATACTTAAAATGGTGGTTAAAGACATATAACTTGTGTAAAAGTCGTAGGACTTGAAATATGTGATTATTGAGACCCGATCTATGATGTGGTAGCTCGGAACATCGTTTAACCCGACTTTGTAAGATCATGTATCTTCACATAAGCTCGTTTTTGACTAAATACAAGGGTTAAAGGTGAAACTCTACCACACTTAAAGCATAAACTTGTGTAAAAAAATATTTTACTTGTGTAAAAGTGATTTAACCGGTACAATGGTGTTTAAAACTAGCGGATCTACGTATCTGCAAGTGGTATTTTTGAAGAACCACACATTAAATAAATCATGTTTTCTAAAGAATGGATCTTACACTAATAAATATGGTTTTATAAACCACAAGTGTGTAAACACTTGTGAAACATACAGATCCGACAAAGGACTAGCTTTGTCACTTGTTACTAGAAGTTGCAAAGACGGATTTCTCTAAACGCGAGGTTTTTATGAGATTAAAGTTACTTTATATAAAGATCTACATATATAAAGGGGATTTACACTATAGATTCGGAAAAACTGCAAGTTCATGCGATTATGCGATTTACATATTTATCGACTAGTTTGATGTGTCGGAAATTTGTTTGATTGAATAAAGAAGTTGATTGAATTGATTTGTTAAAAGAAAATGATACGCTTGAAAGCGTGGCCACCTCCAGTTACAGAGGAAACTCTGGCGAAATTTTCTAAAAACCTAACACTTAGGCTTATTTACACAACAAGTGTTAGAACTATTTTCGACATATTTTCGAAACATAAAATTTCGCCATGACTTTAATTACTAAATATTCGGAGGTGGGATTTTCACAAAAATTAACGTGATAAATATATTTTGTCACAACACTGTTTATGATTATTTTGTGAAAATACATAAATAATTATTTTAGAGTAAAAATAATATTTACAAGCGTTAATGATCCCAAAACTTTACGAACGCTTCCACATTAACATATAAGTTACACCGGTAATTACATTACCACAAGATTGATAAAACGTAACTTACGCACATGTATTGTATCCCCCATCCTTGGGAAGAAGATAACTACCAAGTATATACAAAATGTAACACGAAATAGTTGTCTAACTATTTCCCGCGAACATAAACCGTAAAGCTAAAGCACGGCCGTCCGTCTAATAGAATTAGCACTTGTAGGTCGTTGCACAGCTTACTGTATTGGAGACGCTTGATAGAGATACGCATTCACTGTGAGTTCATGTCACCCTTTTCTCTAACTGTTTTCAGTTTACTTAACTGCGGGGGTGAAATACATGTTACTATGATTTACGAGTACTTTACAACGGTATGGTTAACGTAAGGAGGTGTTATACGATCATGTGAGTGGATAGGAACAACATGGGGCCATTAGTCCTCATGGAGGGACCGAGGGACAGGAGCGGTAGATCTATCTGGGTGTAGCGAGCCCAGCCCCCGGCCAAACTAGAAACGGACCGTGGGGTGACTTTGTCCACATACAAATGCCGTGGCGAAATCTGCTAGGTTTGAGTCTCCCTATTTGCACTTCACACATGTCAGTGGCCTTGCAAACCATTGGTGATCACAAGTCCTCTTACACTGCTACATACCACAACTATTTTTATACTCACAAGTGTTTTACATACTCACTTACACATGAACTCGCTCAACATTATTGTTGATTTTTCAACTCACATGTATTTCAGGAAATTAAACGGATCTGGCACGGTATGGAACGTTTTTCCGCTGCACTTTATCATGAAGTCATCAGGGTTTAGGGGATGTGTCTCTTACCTGGACAAGACACAATCCCTAAATCACGTTTATGCTATGTTATAAGTTGTAATGTCTACTGAACAAGGTTATGGTTGTATGTTAAAACAATGGTACTGTATGTTGTTTTCAAAACTTAATGGATGACTTGCATGGTTTTTAATTCATATAGCTTGTTATGGTTAAGATATGGTATTAAGAAGTCACACCAAAATTAACCACGCTTCCGCAAAGCCAGGGTGTGACAGCTTGGTATCAGAGCTCTGATCATAGCGAACTAGGATTCTTTCTTGAGTCTAGACTATGATCACTAGGGCTCTCACGAAAACATTTTTACTGCATACCACTTAAGTCCAGATCCACAACTTTTTTACAAACAAATGTTGAGCACATTTTATCCATTATTCTAGGCTCAGTCTGGGAGGCTGAGGTTCGGTCTAGTGGGACTGGAAGTGTTGGCTAGTGGGACTAGGAATGTTGGCTAGTGGGACTAGGAGTGTTGGCTAGTGGGACTAGAAGTGTTGGCTAGTGGGACTAGGAATGTTGGCTAGTGGGACTAGGAGTGTTGACTAGTGGGACTAGGAGTGTTGGCTAGTGGGACTAGTAGAATGATTTGAATGCTTACTTGGTGACTATGTGATTAACTGATTATTATACGTGATGTGCGTGAAAGTGTCGTATATTTTAGGTATATATTTTAAGCCCTTTTTAACACTTACTTTAGCCAAGTTTTAAATTTATAAAACACGATATTTCACTAACACTAAACACACATATGGGCAAGTGCACCCATCGTTGAGTGTAGTATAGCGTTGGTAAGATACCGAGGTCGTCCAAGGACACAAGAGCTTTTAGTACCGGTTTATCCTCAACGTCTAACCAAAATAAAAGTTTGGAAAAATGTTTTCAACTAAGAAAAATAAAAACTAACTAAAATGCTGAAAATAAAAATAAAAACAGATAGACAAGATGAATCACTTGGTTCCGACTCGTATCTAGTATAACCTTTGATTATTTCCGCACTTTTGCACATAATTAAGAGATTATCTTAGTTATTGTAGTAGGCCCCTCTTTTGAAGGTGACGTTACCCTCACCCCAGTAGTTTGAGTCAGCAGGGATACAATCCTAAAGGGGTGGATTATTGGAAGATAATGAATTAAGTTATTAATGCAGTATTGTGGTAGGCCCCGCTTTTGGCGGTGACGTTACCCTCGACTAAGTAGTCTGAGTCAGCAGGGATACAGTCCTAAATAGCCGGGTTATAGTATTAATAGTAGTTAACTTATGAGGGGATCAAAGAGTTTGGACCCCCGCCATCCAATACCGTGAAGTATTGAAGGAGGTCCTACTAAATTTGACCCAGGTCCATTGCAGGACCTCTAAACGCTGAACAATGGCAAGACCTTTACCAAACCGTTCCCTTAACCCCCTACCAGGTAGCCAACATACCTCCATATAGACCGTGGAGATATGAATGGTGAAAATCCTTTATTTTATATAGACAGTAAAATAATGCCAAGACACCACGGACAAACGATAAGGAAAGATCACCTTCAACATAAGTAACTAGTTATTAAAGTCATTAATACAAAACCAAATAAAAAGTGCAAAAGATTAGAAATAAAAAGTATTATACTAGACACTTTGTCTTCACCAAGTGATGTAAGAGACTTAGGCAAACATGGCCTTGATTGTCAAGAACTCTTACGATCAATCTTGGATCCCGAGACGACTCACACACTCTATGATGGACAATGGATGATGGTGGTGGATGATGGTGTTGTGATGGTGGTGGGTGGTGGATGAAGTGTGAGAGAGGTGGTGTGCCAAGGGATAGTTTGAGCTTGAGCCAAGCACTCCTATTTATAGCCTGTACAGAAGCCTGGACACGGCCCCGTGTCCGCTGGACACGGCCCCGTGTCCGTCTGACACTCTCTCTCTTCATTAATTGTAATTCGCAATTACAATTAATGCGCCTGCTGTACTTTCGCCACGCCCCCGTGTCCGCTGGGCACGGCCCCGTGGTGGGCAATAGAAGCTTCTACAGGTTTGTCTTTTGTGCCAGGGCTGACCATTCTGGACACGGCCCCGTGTTCGCTGAGCACGACCCCGTGTTGAGCTGGACACGCCCCGTGTCGGGCTGGGCACAGCCCCATGCTCAGCTGGGCACAGCCCCATGCTCATCTTTTCTTCTTGTTTTTGCTTTGGGAGTTGTTGTCGAGGGGTCGGGCATGCCACGTTTCTTCCTTTTCTTTGTATTTATGTTGGTTTTGGCTGTATTTTTGTTCCTTTTGTTCGTTTAAGCTCATTTGACCCTGTAAATTCAAAAGGAAGACAAAAACATACTTTTTCCAACATTAGTACTAAAAAAGGGTTAGTTTTATGCCTTATTTGATGTAATTTATATGTTGCATTTTACACACATCAAATACCCCCACACTTGAATCTTTGCTTGTCCTCAAGCAAAACTCTTTATAATGTGGCTTTACACTCCCAAATGGAATTGGTAGAAGAGAAGGTTTTTGGGCTTGTCATAGAGTGCCGGGAATCCAAGATTCTTTATTAGGCTTTATTTTTATGTTATTTACAATCCTATTCGTTATGATTTATTTTGAACTTTTCATAAGAGAGATTACTTATTTGGGCATAACATGCCTCTTTAAAATTTTATTTATATACAAGTTCACATACCTCACGGGGAATCACTCAACACTCGGCCGAAGATGTATTTTTGTGAAACACTCGAGAGCGGCATGGAACTTACTCCTACCATAGGCTTGCCAAGCAATCAATCCTCCTCCTTTTTAACTTATATACCTTTGTAAATATCAAGAGGACTTTGTGGGTTAAGGGTTAGGCTTGGTTTAAAGGTAGGTGGTTGGGTTAGTGGTTAGTAAAAGGGCGAAAGGCGTAAAAAGCATCGGTTTTCGTAAGACCTCTTTTTTTTATTTTTTTTTATTTTGATGAAGCCACTATTCAAACAAAGTTATTTTTGATAAACTTGTTTGTTTATTTCTCTTTTTCTTCATCATCATCATCATCATCTTTTTTTTTTTTTTTTTTTTGAAAGTCATAAGAAAAACCGAGCTTGTTACTAAAACAAAGGGTTAGAAATAAAAAGGTTTTGGTGGGTGAAAGGGTTTTTGTTTTGGGTTATGAAATGAAAAGGTTTAGGCTCAAAGGGGTTAACTAGGGGGATTTTGGGTAGGTGGTAAGAAAAAAAGAAAAATAATGGTGTAGAAATAAAAAGGGTTAGTCCTAATGCCTCCATCATTTACTTACTCGGGTTTAAGTTGGTAAGGACCGGGAATGTATCGTCATGGCAAGTTCTAGAGTCGTAAGAACCAAGCGGCTATTCACACAAGAAACGAAAGATGAGCATTTAATTTAAAGGTATATATTTGTATGCTCAATAAAGGCTCAAAACTCACTTTTGTGGGAATGGGTTTTTATGTGATCAAGTATATATAATTAAATTTTAACTAAGCTTGTCATGCCTTTTCATAAATTTCTTATGTTGGTTCTTTTTATCACGACACTATCGGTTGTAAATTTGTAAAAATATAACCTTTTTAGAATTTTGAAATTCCCAAATTAAACCTAGACAAGTAAAAAAAATGAAAATTTTTGAAAAAATTTGGGGTGATTAGCGATTCCAATAGAGTTTTGTGTAAGGCTTGTATTTAGGACTTGCAAGATTCAAGGTTTTAACATCCCCCCCACACTTAAATTACACATTGTCCTCAATGTGTCCCAAAAATAAGTTTTTAGGCTGATTAAATGTGTAAAAATGGGTTAAAAACAAGATTTTATGGTACTGGGTAGCTGAACACGGGGTGGTGTTGGCTGAGCACGGCCCAGTGTCCAGACTGCCAGTACCAAAAGTAAACAGAAGGCTGGGCACGGGGGCGTGTCCAGTGAGCACGGCCCCGTGTCCAGGTACCTGAACTGGGCATTTTCTATAGAACCTTGGGCACGGGGCGTGTTGGGGTGAGCACGGCCCCGTGCTGAACTTGCTGTAATGAAGAAAAATCATCGGGAGGCTCTGTTTTTGTGTATGGGGTGTTGGTTCAAGCTTCCCTTATCATCCTTCACCATCCCGAGTGTGTTTTATTCCTGAAAATTAAAAACTAAACTAGAAAACATAAAGGTTAATCTAACTAAACTACGAATAGTTCCGCGGAATGCCTCCGTGGTGCGCCACGTTTATAAGGGTCCTTGGCTAGACCCACCTTATCGGGTGGTTCTGGCTCATCTTCAATTAGGGGGTCGTCATTGCCGAATGGATATTTCATTGATCGCTCAAGATCGACACTTCTTTTAAATGCCCCTAATTGAAGAGGTAGATTGTTGAACTTCCGGTTTTTCAAAGCTTCGTGAGTTTTTACAAATGGTCGTCCCAACACTAGAGGAGCGTCATCGAGGATGACAAAATCGGTCGGGATTACCATTTGATTTGTTTGAACCAAGACATCTTCAACTATACCGATTGATTTTATTACTTTCCGATTAGATAGAAAAATGGGTATTTGAAGTGGAGAAAAATCACTAATACTTAATTTTTCGAAAATGTAGTTAGGCATTATGTTAACACAAAGATCTTTATCGATTGTGACATTACTAATAAACGAATTTTGAAAGAAACATGGAACCGGTGTAATGTTAATTTCAAATGGGTCTTCTTTTATTAGTGACGTTTGATCATTAGTTAACTTAACACTTACCGTTTCGTCAATTTTAGTGTTAGTGTTTAACTCTTTTAAAAACTTAGCATGAGTGGGTACTAAACAATGATTTTCGAAAGAAGGTGTCAAGAGATTAATTTCTTCAAAATTAGACTCTTCTTGGATTTTAACGTTGTCGGACTCACCTTTTTCGTTGTTTAACTCATGTGTCGGTTTTTCACTTATTTGTTCTTCCATTTTTACATTTTCAGTTATCTCTTCTTTTTTTAATTCTTCTCTTGCGCGGGACTCCTCTTCCCTTGCGCGAGCTTCTTTTATACATCGATCGATAACTCTAATGTGTTCTAATATCCTATCGGTCACTTCGGTTATAGAAAAAGAATCGGTATTTTCTAAGCTTGAATCCGGTTGTTCGATCCTTTGTTCCTCATAATACCCATATGAAGTAGATGGTTCACACCATTGTTCTTCATTGTAAGCATATGATGGATAAGGGTCGTAATTTTGTTCTTCATAATACTCATATGAGGTGGGTTGTTCACGCCATGGTTCCTCATAGTAAGTATACGAAGGTGGTGGCTCGTATCTTGGTTCCTCAAAGTATGAGTATGAAGGCTCATACCTTGGTTCATCAAAATATGAGTATGAGGGAGGAGGTTCATACCTTTGGTCTTCATAGGATGTGTATGAAGTTGATGGCTCGTACCTGGGCTCCTCATAGTAGGTGTATGAATTGGATGGTTGATATGAGCGATTATTTTGAATCGAGCGTGCATTACGACAATTAGTGCAATAATTACCCTTACAATCATCCTCATCATAGGTGTAGTTGTAACCTCCTGAGTATTGATCCATGAGAATCACTCAGCAGACCACAACCGAGTCTCGAGATCAGAAAACAAAAAGAAAAACGGAAACAGAGGCTGGACACGGCCCCGTGTTCAGTGAGCACGGCCCCGTGTTCAGGGTCTGTATCTGGGCGTTTTAATTAAATTTACTGATTTCGTTGAGCACGGGGCGTGTTCAGTGAGCATGGCCCGTGTTCAACCTACTGTAAATGCAAAACTAAACTAAAATGCAGAAAAATGTGGGCCCGTTTTGAAAAGGTTTTGAAAAACTGATTAGGCCGTCGATTTTAAGCTTTCCTAAAATCCTTGTGTCCCCGGCAACGGCGCCAAAAACTTGATGTGCGTGAAAGTGTCGTATATTTTAGGTATATATTTTAAGCCCTTTTTAACACTTACTTTAGCCAAGTTTTAAATTTATAAAACACGATATTTCACTAACACTAAACACACATATGGGCAAGTGCACCCATCGTTGAGTGTAGTATAGCGTTGGTAAGATACCGAGGTCGTCCAAGGACACAAGAGCTTTTAGTACCGGTTTATCCTCAACGTCTAACCAAAATAAAAGTTTGGAAAAATGTTTTCAACTAAGAAAAATAAAAACTAACTAAAATGCTGAAAATAAAAATAAAAACAGATAGACAAGATGAATCACTTGGTTCCGACTCGTATCTAGTATAACCTTTGATTATTTCCGCACTTTTGCACATAATTAAGAGATTATCTTAGTTATTGTAGTAGGCCCCTCTTTTGAAGGTGACGTTACCCTCACCCCAGTAGTTTGAGTCAGCAGGGATACAATCCTAAAGGGGTGGATTATTGGAAGATAATGAATTAAGTTATTAATGCAGTATTGTGGTAGGCCCCGCTTTTGGCGGTGACGTTACCCTCGACTAAGTAGTCTGAGTCAGCAGGGATACAGTCCTAAATAGCCGGGTTATAGTATTAATAGTAGTTAACTTATGAGGGGATCAAAGAGTTTGGACCCCCGCCATCCAATACCGTGAAGTATTGAAGGAGGTCCTACTAAATTTGACCCAGGTCCATTGCAGGACCTCTAAACGCTGAACAATGGCAAGACCTTTACCAAACCGTTCCCTTAACCCCCTACCAGGTAGCCAACATACCTCCATATAGACCGTGGAGATATGAATGGTGAAAATCCTTTATTTTATATAGACAGTAAAATAATGCCAAGACACCACGGACAAACGATAAGGAAAGATCACCTTCAACATAAGTAACTAGTTATTAAAGTCATTAATACAAAACCAAATAAAAAGTGCAAAAGATTAGAAATAAAAAGTATTATACTAGACACTTTGTCTTCACCAAGTGATGTAAGAGACTTAGGCAAACATGGCCTTGATTGTCAAGAACTCTTACGATCAATCTTGGATCCCGAGACGACTCACACACTCTATGATGGACAATGGATGATGGTGGTGGATGATGGTGTTGTGATGGTGGTGGGTGGTGGATGAAGTGTGAGAGAGGTGGTGTGCCAAGGGATAGTTTGAGCTTGAGCCAAGCACTCCTATTTATAGCCTGTACAGAAGCCTGGACACGGCCCCGTGTCCGCTGGACACGGCCCCGTGTCCGTCTGACACTCTCTCTCTTCATTAATTGTAATTCGCAATTACAATTAATGCGCCTGCTGTACTTTCGCCACGCCCCCGTGTCCGCTGGGCACGGCCCCGTGGTGGGCAATAGAAGCTTCTACAGGTTTGTCTTTTGTGCCAGGGCTGACCATTCTGGACACGGCCCCGTGTTCGCTGAGCACGACCCCGTGTTGAGCTGGACACGCCCCGTGTCGGGCTGGGCACAGCCCCATGCTCAGCTGGGCACAGCCCCATGCTCATCTTTTCTTCTTGTTTTTGCTTTGGGAGTTGTTGTCGAGGGGTCGGGCATGCCACGTTTCTTCCTTTTCTTTGTATTTATGTTGGTTTTGGCTGTATTTTTGTTCCTTTTGTTCGTTTAAGCTCATTTGACCCTGTAAATTCAAAAGGAAGACAAAAACATACTTTTTCCAACATTAGTACTAAAAAAGGGTTAGTTTTATGCCTTATTTGATGTAATTTATATGTTGCATTTTACACACATCAATACGTATATGTGTTTGCATTACAAACGTCATGCTCTCGTCAAGTACTAGAAAGATGGACACTACGAATCCCATGGCCATAATATCAGACGACATAGTTTCATCAAAGCACGAGGTGTACATTTCCGATACTACCGGCACAGACAATGACGACTTTCAGCCCATTTGCGCTGCCTGGAGTCGTAGCAGAGCCTACTGATGGCCATCTTGTTGGGAACTTGCCACTCGCGGTGATCCCTACTCCTGTGCCCCTTGCCGCTTATCTCGTTGTTGATAGGCCCCCGACATTGTCTCTGAAGACGATGTCGAACTATTAAGAGGAGGACCCACTTGAGGGCAAGGCCCTATTGCTGCTGACATTAGACTACTGCATGCGGACGCTCCTGTAGGGGAAACTCATGTCCATTCCCCTATCCCAGACTCATTTGAAGTCTCTGACATCCACATCTTCGCACATACAGGGAATGCAGCACCACTTACACGACGCCGACCCTGATATGGCGTCATCAGCTGCACCGGATCCCGCACACAGATTTGAGTTTGATCGCGATAATGAGGACAATTCCGTTTTTCCGCCTGGTGTTGATCCAGACCATGACATTGAGTTCATGCACTTAGACCGGCCCTTGGGGGATCCTGCAGCCCTGTCGACCCCTGTGTTTGCTGATCCAGCTGATTTTGTGATGGAGTTTTTGATTCGGAGCTAGCCGTGGCCCCGAGCCAGGCGTTGCTCCTGACCCCGCATTGGAGCATGACCCTGTTCCTGCCAATGCACCTACTGTTGCTCCTTGATTGATCATCTGCTTGGACGAGAGAAAATTTGGGGTAACTGTGCAAGACAATTTATTATTACGGGGGCCCACGTAATAACAATTTGTAGTGCGCAGGAATCCTGGTGGACTCTGCGGGTCAAGCTAATGATAGCCAATGCAGCAGGAAATAACTTAAACACGAATGACCGAGGCGATGTAGCCTCGAGTTCATTCTATTACAAGCAACAAGCCAAATTGACAAGCCTATGTGGAGGCTCATAAATTTATTTCCCCACTCACACATTGAGTATATTTTCGTATGAAATTGGGTGATTACATGATGGCTTATGTTGCTATATACCTCATAGACAATTGGAACGTTGTCTAACCCGCTTCACACCACTTCGACAAAAGGGAATGTCACCCAGACGTGACACAAACACCAGTACGTTGCCAAGGACAGAAGCCGAGCTGCAAGAACGCATCTCACCAATAAATGCACGACATGAAGCCCTCCGCTCTAAGTACAACGATGGCATTACTGGGAATAACCATCCAACTGGCTGCACCGATAAACAGTTCCTGAACTGCAAGCCTTTGAACCTTGATAAAACAGGAGGCACCGTTGCATTTGTTCGTTGGTCCGAAAAGACCGACTCCATTCTAAGGGAGAGTGTTACCTACATCTCGGGGATATTTCTAGATGGCACACTCTCTTAATGGAACCTCCAGGTTCAGACCCTTGGCACAGACGCTGCTTATGCACTGAGCTGGGACGAGCTCAAGGAAACGATTGAGAAGGAATGTTGTTTTAGGACTGAAACTCAGAAACTTGACGTGGAGTCCTGGAATTTGAGAATGGATGAACCAGAGACTCCTGAACATGTCCAGTGATCGCACGACTTGTTTAGGGTCGTCCCCTACTAAGTCATTGATGTCGTATGATATAGTGGTGTACTTGTAAGCTTTACATTGTGATCTCGAAATTGTGGCAATACAATCGCAGTATTCTCATCACTTGTGATGATTCAATCTATTGTTTATGTCCTATAACATGAGATGTTGTGTGATTGATATTTGTGATGTGTGATAACATGAGATGTTATGTGATTATACTATTACTACCGTTATATACGTACACTATATTACGAACTGATTTACAACGGAGCCTTACTATGGCCTAACCAACTTAAACCATCTTTTAGAAGATGCCGCCCAGACGCGAGACGCGCATGCCCACTAACGAGGCAGAACTACAACAAATCATTGCCGCTGCCATAGCACAGTATGCAGCATCTCAGCCCGGAACGAGCGAAAGTATTAACCAGGGCAACAATAATCCACCACATGGTAATATTTAAGTCATTAAGACATACCATGACCTAAACGGATTTCCTTAGCAAGAAAGCTAATATCTATCATATGTTGCAATGAATGTGCAGGGTGCACATACAAGCAGTTCTTAGACTGCAAGCCCACCAACTTCGATGGCACCGGAGGCGCTGTCGCTTTTACTCGTTGGGCCGAGAAGACTGATTCCACCATCCGCATGAGCAAATGTGCGCTCGACCAGCAGGTCACTTACATCTCAGGGCTGTTTCTAGACGGAGCCCTATCTTGGTGGAACTTACAAGTCCAGACGTTAGGCGAAGCTGCCGCCTACGCGCTGACCTGGGCAGAGCTGAAAGAGCTTATGCGCAAAAAGTACTGTTCCCGCGCAGAAATTCAGCGATTGGAGACTGAGTTCTGGCACCTAAAAATGGACGGTCCGAAGGTAGCAGAGTACGTTCAGAGGTTTCATGACCTATCTCAAGTGGTTCCTTATATGGTCACGCCTGAATATAAGCGAATTGAGCGCTTCATTTGGGGATTAGCTCCTCAAATCATTAGCATGGTAACCTCCTCCAAACCAACAACTATCACGGAAGCCATTGATTTGAGCGTGGCTCTCACCGAGGAGGCAATTCGTTTAAACAAGTTTGATGAAGTCAAGGCGAAGAAGACAGAGACTCACGTTGAGTCCTCAGGAGATAACAAAAGGAAGTTTTCAAACTTCAAGCAAGGCGTCAGTATGGCAGTAAAGAAAGGAAAATCAGCTGGCAGTACCAAGAAAGGAAAAGGGTACCAGGGCACCCAGCCCAAATGCAACAACTGCCAACGCCACCATACTGGCCATTGTAACGTGAGAGTTTGTGAATCTTGTGGAAAACCGGGCCACTCAAAGGAATCATGTTGGGCTAGTGCGGGCCGGGGAGGCCAGGGAGGATATATGAATAGAAACGATAATCGTGGTGGTTTGGGAAATCGCCCACAAGGGAATAATCGAGGCTACAATGCAAATCAAGCCGGAACTGCCAATCAAAACAACCCGCCAGTTGGGGATGGTGCGGGAAGTGGAAAGAGATTAGGATGTTTTCATTGCGGTGACGTTGGGCACTTCAAGAGGGACTGCCCGGGATTGAACCAAGCCCGGGGAAGAGTGTTCCAAATCGGTGCACGGGAAGCACGCCAGGATCCCAACGTTGTCACTGGTACGTTCCCTGTAAATCAACGCTATGCATCTGTTCTGTTTGATACTGGTGCCGACTATAGCTTCGTATCACTAGAATTTAAGAATATACTTGGGCTAGCCGCTAATAAGTTAGACATTCCCTACGCAATCGAATTGGCTAATGGAAAGTTGGTAGAAGCCAATGATGTTATCAGAGGCTGTGTGATTGAATTAGGAGAACGTGAGTTTGCTTTGGATCTACTACCAGTCCAATTGAGAAGTTTCGACGTGGTAGTAGGAATGGATTGGTTATCGGGCAATAAAGCTGAGATAGTTTGCCACGAAAAGGTTGTTCGTATTCCAACCGAGGATGGTGAGACCATTGTTGTTCATGGAGAGAAGCGTGAGACGCCGTTGCGGATTATCAGCTGTTTGAAAGCAAGGAAGTGTTTGCAGAAGGGATGTGTTGCTTTTCGGGCGCACATCGTGGACAAGAAGGCTGCCGAGCCAAGGATCGAAGACATCCCTGTCGTAAGGGAGTATCCCGAAGTCTTCCCAGAAGACTTACCTGGACTGCCACCTCAGAGGCAAGTGGAGTTTCACATTGACTTAGTTCCAGGCGCCGCGCCTGTGGCTAAGGCACCGTACAGACTTGCTCCGTCTGAGATGCAGGAATTGTCGACGCAACTTCAAGAGTTGTTAGACAAGGGTTTTATCCGACCAAGCTTCTCGCCTTGGGGAGCTCCAGTCTTGTTTGTCAAGAAGAAGGACGGAAGTTTCCGCATGTGTATTGACTACAGAGAATTGAACAAGCTGACGATCAAGAACAGGTATCCTCTGCCAAGAATCGACGATCTGTTCGATCAACTTCAAGGTTCAAGCTGTTACTCTAAGATCGATCTTCGATCTGGATACCATCAATTAAGGATACAGGAGGAAAGTATCCCGAAAACAGCCTTCCGAACTCGCTATGGACACTACGAGTTCCTCGTTATGCCATTTGGTTTGACAAACGCGCCTGCGGTATTCATGGATCTAATGAATAGGGTTTGCAAGCCATACCTGGACAAGTTCGTGATTGTATTCATCGACGACATCTTGATTTACTCAAAGACGAAGGCTGAACACGAGCAGCATCTTAGAACCATACTGGAGCTGCTAAAGAAGGAACAGCTGTACGCCAAATTCTCCAAGTGTGAGTTTTGGCTACGCGAAGTCCAGTTTCTCGGACATGTGGTTAATGGGGATGGAATTCATGTTGATCCCACAAAGATCGAGGCAATCAAGAATTGGGAAACGCCTACAACGCCAACCGAGATTCGACAATTCTTGGGTTTGGCTGGCTACTATCGAAGGTTCATCGAGGATTTCTCGAGAATCGCTCAACCTTTGACGCTCCTCACGCAGAAGGATAAGACGTTTGATTGGGGAATCAAACAGGAAGAAGCGTTTCAGATATTGAAGGATAAGCTTTGTAACGCGCCAATCTTAGCTCTACCAGAAGGTACTGACGATTTTGTGGTATACTGCGACGCATTGCGTCAAGGATTGGGTTGTGTGTTGATGCAACGCCAAAAGGTCATTGCTTACGCATCACGCCAACTGAAAGTGCACGAAAAGAACTATACCACCCACGATTTAGAGCTTGGCGCAGTGGTTTTCGCTTTAAAGATCTGGAGACACTACCTGTATGGTACAAAGTGCACAATCTTCACGGATCACAAAAGCCTACAGCACATATTCAACCAGAAGGAGTTGAATATGAGGCAAAGACGATGGGTTGAATTATTGAACGATTACGACTGCGAGATAAAATATCACCCAGGGAAGGCGAATGTAGTCGCCGATGCCCTAAGTCGTAAGGAAAGGATCAAGCCCATAAGGGTTAGAGCTTTGGAAATGATTATACGAACCAATCTTTCCTTGCGCATTCGTGCTGCACAAAAGGAAGCTCTCAAGGAGGGAAACCTTGAGGAAGAATATCTCCGTGGAATGGAGAAGCTTTTGGTACCAAACGAGGAAGGAACGTTATGTTTTGAGAAAAGGATTTGGGTTCCTCTGTTTGGTGGATTAAGGGAAGTTATTTTTGACGAAGCGCACAAGTCACGGTACTCTATCCACCCTGGATCGGATAAGATGTATCAAGATCTCAAGGATTACTATTGGTGGCCTAGGATGAAAGGCGACGTTGCTGTCTACGTGAGCAAATGTTTAACTTGCGCGAAGGTTAAGGCGGAATACCAGAAGCCCTCGGGGCTGCTGCAACAACCTGAGATTCCCAAGTGGAAATGGGAACAAATCTCAATGGATTTTGTTACGAAATTGCCAAGAACGCCAAGAGGCCATGATATGATTTGGGTGATAGTTGACCGCCTAACAAAATCCGCACACTTTCTGCCAATCAAAGAGAAAGATAGCACGAGCAAACTTGCGGAAATTTACATGAGAGAGATCGTCGCACGTCACGGAGTGCCTCTCTCGATCATCTCTGATAGAGACGGAAGGTTTGTGTCAAGGATATGGCAATCCTTCCAAGAAGCCTTTGGCTCACAGTTGAATCTGAGCACTGCGTTCCATCCGCAAACTGACGGCCAGAGCGAGCGAACGATACAGACTTTGGAAGACATGCTGAGAGCATGTGCTATGGATTTGGGCGGTAGCTGGGATAAACATTTACCTATGGTCGAATTTTCATACAACAACAGCTACCACACCAGTATTGGTGTCGCGCCATTCGAAGCCCTTTACGGACGCAAGTGCCGATCACCCTTATGTTGGGCTGACGCGGGTGATAGGCAGCTTGCTGGTCCCGAAATCGTCCAAGAGACGACAGACAAGATCGCGCAAATTCTTAAACGCATCGAAGCAGCTCGCCACAGACAAAAGGCCTATGCGGATCCAAACCGAAAACATGTGGATTTTCAAGTTGGAGAAATGGTTTTACTGAAGGTATCACCCTGGAAAGGGGTGGCACGCTTTGGAAAGCGTGGGAAGTTAAATCCACGCTACATTGGTCCCTTTAGAATTCTAGAAAGAATTGGGACGGTAGCATACAAGTTGGACCTACCCGCTGAACTAAATGGCGTTCACGATACATTTCATGTATCCAATCTAAAGAAAAGTCCAACTCAAGTTGACGTTGCCATTCCCATCGACGAGATTCATATTGACGACACGCTCCACTTCGTTGAAGAACCTGTCGAGGTCACAGATTGGAAAGTTAACAAGACCCGCCGGAGCAGTGTCAAGCTCGTCAAGGTTCGTTGGAATGCCAGACATGGTCCTGAATTCACCTGGGAACGTGAGGACCGGATGAAAGAGAGATACCCCCACCTTTTTCCTAAGAACCTTGCTTCTACAAGCAGAACTTAAATTTCGGGACGAAATTTATTTAACGGGGGGAGATTGTGACAACCCGCACTAAACCAGGTATCCGTACAACTTAATTAATGATTAATTACTGCTTAATTACTGTGCTTGTTTGAACTAGCTGATGAACTGCTACTTGAAATACTGATACATGAACTTACTTGCATCATACTTGCTTGCTGTCACTACATTATTTACATGCTGAACCCTAGTGACAAACATGATGCACAAAAAGCACAGTAGCACTAAACGGATACACAGTGAACATGCTGATATAACCAGCATCAGGCAGACACTGCCTCTAAGGCCTGTTAAGAGCCTCATATATTTTGGCTACACTGGTAGTGAGTGTAGGGATATAAGGGTTGTGGTACTGCGTCTTTAGGAATAAGATACACTGATTCGGATGTGCCAAAAACGTACTTTAAGTACCAAACACAGCACTTTAATAATTAATCCAGCTTCTAGCTGACTAGTAAAGTGCCAGAACATGAGAAAATAACACTAGACACTTTCTAAAGTGTCGGGAAAACAAATTGTGTCACTAAAAATGTTAATAACGACACTTTAAAGCTTTTGTAACGCTTTAACGGATTGCTATCCAACCGGACACCCGGACTTTACCCGGAACATGAAAATATTACTATTTTCACTAATTATATTTTTCTGAGCCAATTAGGGTCCCTGAATACCCTAACACCCGATGTAAATTATAACACACAAATAACTAATCATAATCTCTAAATAAATAACTAGCACCTTACTACTTTTGAAATCCAACTTTATAATTACCCTACCCCCCAACGATTGTTTCCCCCATGTGAGACATACCACACTTTTTTTTTATTATTATATTGTTGGTTGTCTATTACCTACCAAGCATAATACCCAATGGGTTTAGTAATTGATGGTTATAAGAAAGCCTAATGGATGAAGATTTCATTTTCATCACTTAACAAAGATTCTTTCTTCTTTCCCTCTTTGTGAGTTCGGCCGAGAGCACTCACATTCACACCACCATCTTTCAATTTTGATATTGCATTTTATTTACACACAAAGGAGAAGGGTCACGCATAAGGAAGCCCGGTGTTCACGGAATCGCAAGGACCTCACCTCAACGCTTTTAACCACTCGTTTTTCGACTAGTTTCTTCCCTAGCCTCGAGCTAGTAGTAAGTGACTCTAAATGCCTTTTTGATCTATTCTAAAGTGGTTAATAAGAATTTTGAGGGTTGAAATTTATGAACATGTAAGAACAAAATTTAAAGTCTACTAAAAATACTTAAAATGGTGGTTAAAGACATATAACTTGTGTAAAAGTCGTAGGACTTGAAATATGTGATTATTGAGACCCGATCTATGATGTGGTAGCTCGGAACATCGTTTAACCCGACTTTGTAAGATCATGTATCTTCACATAAGCTCGTTTTTGACTAAATACAAGGGTTAAAGGTGAAACTCTACCACACTTAAAGCATAAACTTGTGTAAAAAAATATTTTACTTGTGTAAAAGTGATTTAACCGGTACAATGGTGTTTAAAACTAGCGGATCTACGTATCTGCAAGTGGTATTTTTGAAGAACCACACATTAAATAAATCATGTTTTCTAAAGAATGGATCTTACACTAATAAATATGGTTTTATAAACCACAAGTGTGTAAACACTTGTGAAACATACAGATCCGACAAAGGACTAGCTTTGTCACTTGTTACTAGAAGTTGTAAAGACGGATTTCTCTAAACGCGAGGTTTTTATGAGATTAAAGTTACTTTATATAAAGATCTACATATATAAAGGGGATTTACACTATAGATTCGGAAAAACTGCAAGTTCATGCGATTATGCGATTTACATATTTATCGACTAGTTTGATGTGTCGGAAATTTGTTTGATTGAATAAAGAAGTTGATTGAATTGATTTGTTAAAAGAAAATGATACGCTTGAAAGCGTGGCCACCTCCAGTTACAGAGGAAACTCTGGCGAAATTTTCTAAAAACCTAACACTTAGGCTTATTTACACAACAAGTGTTAGAACTATTTTCGACATATTTTCGAAACATAAAATTTCGCCATGACTTTAATTACTAAATATTCGGAGGTGGGATTTTCACAAAAATTAACGTGATAAATATATTTTGTCACAACACTGTTTATGATTATTTTGTGAAAATACATAAATAATTATTTTAGAGTAAAAATAATATTTACAAGCGTTAATGATCCCAAAACTTTACGAACGCTTCCACATTAACATATAAGTTACACCGGTAATTACATTACCACAAGATTGATAAAACGTAACTTACGCACATGTATTGTATCCCCCATCCTTGGGAAGAAGATAACTACCAAGTATATACAAAATGTAACACGAAATAGTTGTCTAACTATTTCCCGCGAACATAAACCGTAAAGCTAAAGCACGACTGTCCGTCTAATAGAATTAGCACTTGTAGGTCGTTGCACAGCTTACTGTATTGGAGACGCTTGATAGAGATACGCATTCACTGTGAGTTCATGTCACCCTTTTCTCTAACTGTTTTCAGTTTACTTAACTGCGGGGGTGAAATACATGTTACTATGATTTACGAGTACTTTACAACGGTATGGTTAACGTAAGGAGGTGTTATACGATCATGTGAGTGGATAGGAACAACATGGGGCCATTAGTCCTCATGGAGGGACCGAGGGACAGGAGCGGTAGATCTATCTGGGTGTAGCGAGCCCAGCCCCCGGCCAAACTAGAAACGGACCGTGGGGTGACTTTGTCCACATACAAATGCCGTGGCGAAATCTGCTAGGTTTGAGTCTCCCTATTTGCACTTCACACATGTCAGTGGCCTTGCAAACCATTGGTGATCACAAGTCCTCTTACATTGCTACATACCACAACTATTTTTATACTCACAAGTGTTTTACATACTCACTTACACATGAACTCGCTCAACATTATTGTTGATTTTTCAACTCACATGTATTTCAGGAAATTAAACGGATCTGGCACGGTATGGAACGTTTTTCCGCTGCACTTTATCATGAAGTCATCAGGGTTTAGGGGATGTGTCTCTTACCTGGACAAGACACAATCCCTAAATCACGTTTATGCTATGTTATAAGTTGTAATGTCTACTGAACAAGGTTATGGTTGTATGTTAAAACAATGGTACTGTATGTTGTTTTCAAAACTTAATGGATGACTTGCATGGTTTTTAATTCATATAGCTTGTTATGGTTAAGCTATGGTATTAAGAAGTCACACCAAAATTAACCACGCTTCCGCAAAGCCAGGGTGTGACAGTAGTAAATGGGATGGGCCACAATTTGTTTTTGATCTTGTTGATTTCAAGGATGTTGTGTCACAGAGATACAAGGAGGGTACAACAATAGGTATTATTGTTAATTGTTACAAAATCTTTGTATTACAACATTTTGTTTCACATTTAACTTATTATATTGTGTTTACTTTATATTAACATGTGACATGTTTTAATCTTAGATTTCATCGGTTACGTTGTTGTTTGCTATAAGATTGAGGACACCAACAAAAAAGATGGTACTAAAGGAAAACGCCTCAATCTTAAGCTTCAAGATCTCGAGTAATACAATTTACATTTATAAATTTTAGATTGCCTATATTTATTTCCTTTATATTTTATAAATTTTAAGTAATTTTGTTTCTCTGAAATTAATTTCCTATATTGTTTTTAGAGATGTTGAGGTTGATTTAACTCTTGGGATGATTATGCGAAGGACATGTGTTCGTACATGCTTAGTCAAGATCGTGAAGCCCATGTTGTCATTGTTGTTCATTTTGGTGCTGTTAAAACCTACAAAGGTATCTTATTAAGTTTTACATTTAATTTAAACAATATATATATATATATAGATGTAATGTGATGTTTATTTATGTTAATTAATAACAGGTAAATGGGGGATATCTAATAATTTTGATGGTACACGGCTTTTCATTAACGACAATTTTGATCAGATGCTGACATTCAAGGAAAAGTGAGCAAAAATTAATTAATTTAATTTATCTAATTGTATCAACTAAACTTTTAATTCTATTTTTTTTTGTTTATTTTAAATTATGGTTTCTAAAATTTATTTTTATTAGATTTATTGCAAAACTTTCTGCTTCATCCGAATCAAGTAGCCATGTTGGGTCGTATGTGGTATGTTCTGTTGAAGATGAATTTATCAACAATGATGTTTTCTCACCAATTGTTTATCTTGGTTCAATCATACAGGTTATTTCAAACAACTTATATTTTATTTTTTAACTACTATCAATGATTTCTTATTACGCTTTCATTTATTTAACTATTTAAACAGCCAAAAAAAGTTGTTATTGTGGGAACTATTGTAGCAATTGTTTCTGATAAGATGTGGTATTATCAAGGTTGGAGAACTCGCTAGTCGCTAGCGGGTCGGTGAGGTAGGGACTAGCGACTACTCGGGATTACTCGGGATTACTCGGGATTAATCGGGATTAATCGGATTGGACTTTTTATGTATAATTTTAAGTTTTTATACATATATACATATATTTTTATACGTAATTTTTTTAAGTGGACAAGTTTTGACCGGAATCTGGGAGGTTTTGGCCGGAATATGTGTTTTTTTCCGATTTTTTCTGATTTTTTTCGATTTTTTTTGTTTTTTCCCGATTTTTTCCGATTTTTCCCGACCGACTAGTCGCGATTAGGGCCGACTAGGGCCGATTAGGGCCGACTAGGACGACTAGCGATTTTTTTACTGATTAGCTGAAAATTACTCAGTTGATGGGCGACTAACGACTAGTCAGCGATTAATCGCCGGCTAGTCGCGATTTTTGCAACCATGGGTATTATGATGGATGTAACTATTGCAAATCCAAAGTTGAGCAAAAGTTTGAAACTTATTATAAGGAGGATGGTACAAGTGATGTTAGAGATGAGAAGGTATACCAATGTTCCAACAAGGATTGTCAAGGAAAATATGTTTTCCCAATGTCGAGGTAAATAACTGTTATTCATACTTCTGTTTTTTAATCAACAACTAACATTTATTATATTACATGTTTTGTGTTTCTTTGTTAACTATATAAATGCGCTTTTAAGGTTTAAAATACCAATTTTAGTTCAAGATTCAACCGGTACGGTGACACTTACATTGTTTGATCATGAGGCGTTGAAGTTTGTTGGTAAAACTGCAAAGGAACTTATACAAAATTCAGGACGATGTAAATATAATACTTCTGTCTGATTTATTTAAATTATTTTTTTCATATATATCCTGACCACACATCACATATTTTCAATATAGATACTTAATACCAATGAAGTGCCCAGAGCATATCCTGTTGAGTTTGAGACATTGGTTAACCTCAAGTGTGCTTTCGTTATTCGAGTAACAGATTTTAATATTACGAATGCTGTTGAGAATTATGGTATATCAGTTGTGACCAATGATGTTGATATCTTGGATCAGCTAAACAAAAAATGGAAAATTGATCAAGTAAGTGATTGTTATATTAAATATCTTTTATTTTTTTTTGTTCCTTTAAATGATCCTTATAGAAATTTTATTTTGTTTCCCATTTTTTACAGCTTGATGCCTCTGATTCGTTTGCTATGAGTCAGTCTGATTTCCAAGATGCTGGCTGTGAAAGTGCAAAGGTTTGAGCTTTTAACAACTATTATAATATAAAATTAAAAATGCTTTGGTTCTGATATTTCTTTTTTAATAAAGGATGGTGTTTCTTACACTGGTGATAACTCTACACCTCTTTCAAAGGATTGTGCTTCTGACTTGAATCAATCATCAACTGATTTGAAGCGTAACCTTGGTGATGTTTATGTGAGTGAAGACGTAGTGGGATCATCGGCAAGTAAACCTCGCATAAGTGGTGATAAAATTTCTTCTGATGAGGATCATGCCAAGAATTAATAACCAACTAATCTATTATTATAATAAGAAACATTTGGTTTGATGTTTGACAGTTTGTTTTGATTTTTTTTGTTGGTGGTGATTTAAAACATTTATATGGTTTGCTTATGTAATATAACATCTTTAGTTATCTATTGATATGTTTCTTTTAAAACATTTATATGTTGTTTGGTTTTAAATTATGTTTCGTTATGTTTCTTATTGAATTAGATTACATTTACTTTTAAAAATTCTAATCTACTGATATCATGTAGATCAAAACCATTATTAAAAATTCTAATTTACTTTTACCCTTACTATATTTAGCATTAAATTAACACTAAATTTTTATTTTAAATTGTTTGTATTAATAACTTACCATTTTTAATATATTATATACAAAATTAGAGGTAATTCAAATTCGATTGTTTTATTCAAAGATTTCTATAATTTTATACAGTTTCCAAAATTATCATTCTTTATATAATTAAGGTCATCAATCTCATTGTAACTGATTTACAATGATTTCTATTATTGATTCCTTAAATAGATTATGTATATAAATACAGAAAAAAATACTCATTTCTTCATTTCATCTTCAAGTTTCTTTCAATCTTGATTCAGAATTCTCCTACGTTCTAATATTTTTTTCATCACTCTTTAAATTTCCAGTAAGTTTGATTATGTTGTACTATCATTTATATGTATTCTAATTTGTTGTTATATCATTTATACATATTCTGATGTTTACTACTGATGATAAACCTTTTGTTATTAGTAAATATTTTTAGAATATAAAACTTTTGGTTCTATACTTATGACAGTAAGTTATAATGTTTCATTTTAGCTTTCTGCTGGTGTGTTTCGAAAATGAATTATAGGTTTAAACATCAATATTCATCTTCTACCGAACTTCCCATGAATGCCGTAGTTAATGATTGTAAGTGTGGTTCTTTATTTTGTTTTATCATATATTATTTTAAAAAAAATTCAAAATAGTAATGAATTTATTTTGTTCCCAATTTCTTTTAGATTACAGAAGTTGGTTATCTTACGTTATGAAAGGTAACTTAATGTTGTTATCAATTTAAAATGTAGTATTACGTTTTAAAAGTTAATCTATATTGGTTATTAATTTTTTTGTTACTACTTCTTTGACCTCTTTAATTATTTTGTAATTGTAGCTGACGAGGCAAGGCGTAGACGAAAGTTAAGAAAATTGTATCTTGATAATAAGAGATCAAAATGTACTACATAAGTTCATCCTTATTTTCTCAAAGGTTACTTCTTTTTCATTATTTTTTATCTATATACATACTTAATTTACTTTCTCATATTATAAGTATACTTATCCAAAGTTTGTTAATTTTTTTAAAGTAGTCTTATCCTTAGTATTGTTTAGTTTTTCTTATGTGATATTTTATTGTTTTAACTATTTTAACATTGCAGTTGCCGAGGCAAAAAGAAGGCGTAGATTAAGAAAACTCTATCTTGATAGTAAGAGATCAAAGATTACTCAAAAATGTATTCCATCAAAAGTGGATTCAACGTCTTCATCAGCAACACGGATCGTTTTAAACAACAAAGAAAATATAACACCCAAATCTTCAATGAGAAGCTTGCCTACAAATTGTTCATCTGTTATTCCTTTAAGTAAGTATACTTTTACTTAAAAGCATCTTATTAGTACAACAATGTTGTTTTACATATTATACAAAAGTGGCTGTATTATAATTTTACTTACAATAATGATTGTTTATTTTTTATTAGGCAATCGTTTAAATTCTTTCTTTAACGGAAAAACTTCCATTATAACACCTTCTACTATGAAGAAGAACGGAAAAGCGGTGCAAGACCCTTATACAACACCCAACCGTACACCGTTGTCAAATGTATCAAACATAATAGCAGGTTCGTTTACAAAAAAATAAAAACTTATTAATGCACGATGTTTAAAATTATATATGTCAATACCATTTTTTAATGGTTATTTGTAATATGATATTTGTCTTCTTTTTTTATTGTAGGAAATAATTTCAATTCTTCAAGAACGGTGACGTCTTCATCTGGATCGGTTTTAAGGTTTAATAGGAAGACCAATATCATATTGCAAGAGTCTTGTACATTAACTCGAAGTACAAATAGTGCAAACAAAGAAAACATAACACCTGCTTCCTGTATGACAAATATATGTTCAGAAATTCGTAATCGCTCACAGTTGACTAATGCTATGTCTTCGTTGAATCGTATTTCTCCAGGTATATTTATAAATTATAGATGTTTATATATTTTTTTTTCTAAAAGTTATATACATATTCTTAAATCATCTTTTCTTTGTTACAACAGAGAATATTGCAACGTCATCTACTTTACCACTAACCGATTGCTATTCTATTACTCCGCGGATTGTTAGTAAACGCAATGCAACATCTTTGATGAGGGATTCGTCTTCGCTAAAAAGGATGTCTTATGGAAGGCGTAAGCTTACTCATAAACCAATCGAAATAGAACCCATACGAATGTCTGATCTTGATTCTGACGATGAAAATCGTGTTCAACAAGTGATTACAGACGTTAGCAAAGGCACATCTACAGGTAACCTAAAAAAATTTTAATCAGAATTTTTTTACATTCTTAAGTCTTAAATTTTTGTTAAACTGTGCAGCTTACCTTGACCATGGCGACCAATCTATTTGTTGTGGGTTATGCTTTGCAAAGTTATGGCGAACTGAAGCTGGAAAGGGTCGGATTACACTTCAAAAGCGAACATATGGCTTATGTTGTGGTTATGGTAAAGTTGACTTACCTGATTATAAAGAATCTGATCCATCTTACCAGATGCTTTTTCGATCTTTAGATTCAGATAGCAAGTTTTTCTTAAAGAACATTTGACTTTACAATTCAATGTTTTCCTTTACTTCTATGGGAGGAAAAGTGGATACTAAGATAAACAAAGTAATGCTCCTTTTGTTTATAGAATCAGCGGTCAAAATGCACATAGTATGGGTAGCCTTCTTCCTAAACCTGGAGACCAACCAAAGTTTTCTCAACTTTATATTTACGATACTGAGAATAAACTTTCCAATAGGAAGACCTTATTTGGGTATGTTACTTTTTTCTGCACCTATATTTATAATCCTTTATTTGTTGCTAATAAATAATTTTGATGGTATTTTCTACCTATTATTAAATATCTTTAATTTTTATACCAGAGACTCAACAACTCAGTCATCTTCCAGAGCAAAAGAGCTTGACGATAAATTCATAAAGTATCTTACCGACATGTTAGATTCAAAAAATATGTTGGTAAAAACATATCGGATGGTTCGAAACCATCTTCATGAGAAACCTAACGTTTCTCTTAGGCCACGGTTGATTTATCAGAGAGATCGAGACGGCGGGACTTACAATTTACCTACATCATCAGAAGTTGCTGCTTTAATTGTTGGCGATGAAGATCAAAGCGTGGAACAACGTGACATTATTGTCGAAGAGCAGTCAGGAGCTCTTAAACGTATTAGTGAGTTACATCCGTCATACCTTGCTCTACAATATCCAATTCTTTTTCCGTATGGAGATGATGGCTATAGGATTAACATTCCTCATAGGGATTTTGGTCCAAACACAAAGAAGACACGTCCAAATTGCACGATGAGAGAGTTCTTTGCTTATAGGATGCAGGATAGAGACAACAAGTTCTCTCTAATCCTTAATGCGAGGAGGTTGTATCAGCAGTTTATAGTCGATGCATACACAATGATCGAAAGCGAGAGGCTAAACTACATACGATTTCAGCAAACAAAATTAAGATGCGAATCGTTTAACAGTCTAAAAAAAGTTCAGCAAGTTGGGCAAAGTGATTTGTCTCATACTGGAAAACGTGTCATATTACCTTCGTCGTTTACTGGTGGAGCTCGCTATATGATGCAAAATTATCTAGATGCTATGGCTTTATGTAGGACTTATGGGTATCCTGATTTTTTTATAACTATTACATGTAATCCTAAATGGCCCGAGATGGTAAGGTTTATTGGTGACTCATCAGTTAAGCCTGAAGACAGATCCGACATACTTTGTCGATTGTTTAAGATGAAGCTTGATTCATTGATAAAAGACCTTAAGGAAAAAAAAGATTCTTGGCGAAATTAATGCAGGTATGTGGATTTTTTTTACACTTATTTTATCTTTATTTGCTAATCTTTTTCCTTCTACAGTTGTTTACACCGTCGAATTTCAGAAGCGTGGTCTGCCACATGCGCATTTATGTGTGTTTATGAAAGATGATCATAAGGTTCCTACTGTTGAACATATCGACCCTTTTATCTCAGCTGAGATTCCTGATAAGAATGAAGATCCTGAATTATATTCTTTGGTGTGTGAGTTCATGATTCATGGTCCATGTGGACAGGCTAACTTGAAATGTCCATGCATGGTAGGCAACCGTTGTTCTAAGAATTTTCCAAAGAAGTTTTTGGAGGCTACTTCTGTTGATTCAGATGGATTTCCCCTTTATAGGCGAAGAGACGAGGGTCACACAGTTATAAAGAAGGGTGTCACATTGGACAACAGGAGCGTCGTTCCATACAACAAAAGGCTTCTTAGAAGATATCAGGCACACATTAATGTGGAGTGGTGCAATCAGGCAGGTTCAATTAAGTATTTGTTTAAATACATTAATAAAGGACCAGACAGAGCCACTATTGATGTTATAGATTCAGACAGAGGAATTGAGGAAGAGATACCCAAAGATGAAATAAAAGAATATTACGAGGCAAGATATGTTTCTGCATGTGAAGCCAGCTGGAGAATATTTGCATGTGACGTTCACTATAGGTATCCGTCTGTTATGAGGTTACCATTTCATCTTCCAGACCAGCAAAATGTAGTATTCAGTGGTGAAGATGATATTGAAGATGTCCTAAACAAACCTCAGGTTAATTCTTCTATTTTTCTGGAGTGGATGAACATGAACAAAAAACCTGAAGCAAGGAAACTTACTTATGTTGAGTTTCCATCAAAGTATGTTTGGAAGTTACAGGAAAGTTGCTGGCAGCTGCGAAAAAATTATGTTGTGGTTGGGAGAATTTATTCTGTGTCTCCTTCACTTGGTGAGGCTTATTACCTTAGAATTCTTCTAACCAAGGTCAAGGGTCCACGATCGTTTGAAGAAATTAGAACCTATGAGGGTGTTGTTTATCCTACTTTTAGGGATGCATGTTATGCACGTGGTCTTTTAGATGATGACAACGAATACATTGAGTGCATTAAAGAGGCCAGTTTTACAAGAAATGGTCATTATCTCCGTTCATTGTTCGGTACACTCCTTCTGTCTAATACGCTTTCAAGACCAGAAGTTGTTTGGGAGAAGACGTGGGAGTTTTTGTCCGAGGACATTTTATACAATATGCGGAAGGATTCTGGGTTTAGTGGTATTTTTTTTTAAATTTCATATATTTTTTTAACATACAAAGTCTTTTTTTTATTCAGTTATGCTTATATTAATAAAGTGTGTTATTAAATTAATTAAATTTAATTTTTATTGTAGGTTTTGTTGTTTCAGATGAGCGTTTAAAGAATATAACATTGTCTAAAATCGAAAACTATCTTATCCGTAATGGGTCCAGCTTGCGTAGATTCTCAACAATGCCTGTTCCAGACGAAGATTCCACAGTATACGAGACCAACCGTCTGATAAATGAGGAGCTTTCTTGGGACAAGGATGAAGTTAGGGCTGGATTTAATAAGCTTCATAATTCTTTAAATGATGATAAAAGAGCAGTGTATAACGAGATTATGTCTGCTGTTGGACGTGGGAAAGGTGGTGTTTTTTTTGTGTACGGTTACGGTGGTACATGTAAGACATTTCTATGGAAAACTTTAGCTGCTTCCATAAGATGCAATGGACATATTGTTGTTAATGTTGCTTCAAGCGGGATTGCATCATTATTGTTGTCACGAGGCCGTACCACCCATTCAAGGTTTCATATTCCGATTAATCTTAATGAAGATTCCGTTTGTCACATCAAGCCTAATTCTGAAATCGCTAATCTTCTAAACGAAGCCAAGTTGATTATTTGGGATGAAGCACCGATGGTACACAAACATGCTTTTGAGGCTCTTGACCGTACATTGAAAGATGTTTTGAGTGTCTCTGATTCACGTAAATCTGAACTTCCTTTTGGTGGAAAGACTATTGTTTTCGGTGGTGACTTTAGGCAAATCTTACCGGTTGTACAAAATGGAAGCAGGCAAGACATCGTACACGCCTCTTTATGTTCATCTTACATTTGGTCCACTTGCAAGGTTTTAAAATTGACGAGGAATATGCGTTTATCTGTTGGATCCAGTAGTTCTAACATTGATGAGATAAACGATTTTGCGAAATGGCTTCTTGAAATTGGTGAAGGAAATCTCGGTGATGGTAACGATGGCGAGTCAACTATAGAAATACCAAATGATCTTTTAATAACTGATTCAACTGATCCAATTCAAAGCTTGATTGACTTTGTATATCCTTCAGTTCTTCACCATTTTAAAGATCGTGACTACTTTTCAGAAAGAGCCATACTTGCTCCTAAAAATGAAGTTGTACATGGTATAAATGATCGTTTACTTGCATTATTTCCCGGTGAAGAAGTAGAGTATCTTAGCTCATATAGTCTATGCCCAACTGAGGAAATTAATGATCCATTACCCCAAGATTTGTATAATCCTGATGTGTTAAATAGTGTCATTGTTTCTGGATTACTAAATCATAGATTGGTGTTAAAGTTGGGTGTTCCAGTCATGCTTTTGAGGAATATTGATCAACAAAATGGTTTATGCAATGGTACGCGTCTTCAGATTACACGTCTTGGTAAACGTGTTATCGAGGCTGAGATACTATCGAGAGGTAATGTTGGTTCAAGAACTTACATTCCCAGAATTAGCATGATACCGTCGGACAAGAAAGTACCCTTCAAGTTTCAACGAAGGCAGTTTCCAATAACCGTATGTTTTGCCATGACTATTAACAAAAGTCAAGGACAGTCTCTTTCCAGAGTTGGTCTATACCTAAAAGACCCCGTTTTCTCACATGGTCAACTTTATGTTGCGTTGTCGAGAGTAAAGACCAGAGATGGTGTCAAGCTTTTAATATTTGACAAAGATGGAAGGCCAACGAATACAACTTCAAATGTTGTTTACAAAGAAATATTTGGAAAATTGTAGTTCAAAATTTAAAGTTTATTTTCAAATTGTAAGTTTTGAAGTTTATTTTTTTATATAAATTTTTGATTTGATTTTACATCTTGATTTATTATAATTGTAATTTACTTTTAAATTAAATTATTTCAGTATACCTACATAATTTTCATTCGTTTAAACAATTTGTAAATTTTTTTTGAAATATAAATATTACAATTTATAAACTTTTGTTAAACTATTATTTTATAGTTCGGTTGTTAGTGAAATTGATTTTGTAAACTTTTGTAACTATTAGAGATGTATAAGGGGTGAATTTGTAATTAAATTTTATTTACTTCAAAATTGGTGCAACTCAAAACAAAACCATCATATCACCTGCAACATCATTACCCATCAAGATGTCTTTCACCTCCTCTCTCGGTTATCGCTTCATCACCGCCATTGTTGGTTAGGGTTTCAATCTTCAATACTCTCATCTTCTACACTACAATCAACTGAAGAAGGTATGTTGTTGATCTTTAATCCGGCTATTGAGAGGTTTTGGTCCTATTGTTTTGCAATGTTCCAATATTGATGTTATCTTTACAAGATTTTCCAATGTTCTTAAGTTCCATTAAAGTGTTATACACAATTTTCTTTAATACAATCCGATTCTGATTTTGATGTTATCTTTGCAAGAATTTCCCACTTTTTTATGTTTATTGATTTCCTTTTCATGGTAAACCGTAATTATGTGATAACAATGTCATTAAAATTTACGTTTATAGATAATAGGTTAGTGAAATTTGGTTATTGTTTGTATACTTTCTTTCTTTATCAGTAATAATTTTCCATCTTCAGTCATTGTTAACTGGAAGAATAAAATATTTTCTTTGTTTTGAATGTGTTTATTTTGTGATGTTATTATTTTATTTCTTGCTCTAAAAATATGTTGATAATAATTTTACAGATATGGATCCAAAAAGAAGTAGTTGTTCTTTCTTGAAGTTAGTCGATGTTCATCATCCTACAAAAGTGGTATGTATTTTTGGTTTTTATGTTTAAAAAAAAATATGTTGATACTTATATGTCTTTTGTTTCAAATTATAGGAAATACCGAATGATTTTGCTACATTACTGTGGGGAGAACAATTCCCATATGGTGATCTATTTAAATTTTTGCTGCTGACAACTTATGGATTGTTGAAATTGAAAAATATGGTTTGGGTCCTGTTTTAGGTTCTGGGTTTGGTAAAGTCGTTACGGACACTGGTTTACAAAAAAATGATTATCTGTTGTTCAACAGTCTTGGACCATCTACATGGTATCTCGATGTCTTTAAGTCATGTGCTTTGGATAACTCTTTTATCACTTCCATTAGAGTTGATGATGATTTCATTGTAAGTATTCTTTATAAAATAATTACTTTTTTAAGTCAATTTTGTTTTGTAAATATTTTGTTTAACATAATTGTTAACAAATTTACAGCTCATGGTGGACAAATTCTGGGGACAGTTTTACGGCAGCAGTTATAAAGGTGGATCAGCAACTCTTTATCTCAGTGATAGGTTTTGGAATGCAAAGATGGAGGCGTTGTCCGACAAATGTGCTTTCACTGATGGATGGCCTAATCTGATTAGGGATCTTGAATTAGATTCCCAGACTACTTTTATTTTTACAATGGCTGGATATGAGACTTTTGAGTTGACCGTTTTTAATCATGAAACTGGTACTCAAATGTATTTCAAGAAGGTTGGCGTTGTTGTGCTGGATGATCCTATTTACGGAGATGATGGATTTGATTTACTGCTTGCGGTTAGTGTTATTATGCTTACAATATATTTATTTCATAATACGAGGTAATTAGTTAATCTTTAAGTTAACATTGTTGGTGTTTTTGAATATTATTTTTTTGTAGTCGGAACACAAAGAGAAGGTGATTACCAACGAAAGTGATGTAGATGACGATCTTTATGGTCATATAGTTGCTGAATCTAATCGCCTTTCATGTTCCTCTCATGCCTATCGGTCTCATGTAAGTGTTTCACAATGTCCCTTATATATTATATAATGCTTATAATTAATAATTTAAAGTTTCGTTTTTGTTAATGTCAAAACCCAGTTTCATGTTGTTTTCAATACTTTTTTCATACAAAAGAATACATTACATGTATAAAAACATGCTTAATTATTATATAATTATTTTAATTATATCATTCTCTATCAATATGTTAATTGTTTTATTATTTTTAGGTTGAACGAAAAAGAAAATCAGTTGATTTTCTTTCTGAACAAAATCTATCTTCTCACGTTGTCGTCTCAAGTAAGATACCATAAACATCAAATTATCTTTGATTATATAAAGAATCCTGTATGTTATTGTTGTACACTTTTATATATATTATTTTTACACTTATTGTGTCTTATTCAATTATGTAGGCTAAACCAAGGTGTAAGTCATTCAGATCCACGATATCTACCGGCGTTCATGTTGGCCGTAAATGTTGTACATCAAAAAACTTAAAAAAAAATGATGTAATTAAATTCACCAAGAAAGCCGAAAGCAGACTGGTAAACTTTATAATATTCTTTTTTTCCTTCAAATATCACATAATACAAGAGACATAACTTATTAGTAAACCAGATAATTAATCCTTTTATTTTTTTCTCAGCGTTTACCGACTGATGTTTCAAGCCATCTATGTCTTTCTCTTGACAACTTGCACCATGTTACAGTTCAGAACGAAAAATGTGAACTACTTAAGTTGGGCACAAGAGGTGAGAAGTCTGGGAAGAGTTTCAGGTATGGTTTTAAAAAGTGGCCAGCTTTCTTGAAATTGAATTACATCGACTTCGGCTCTACTCTTTTCTTTACTTATGTCAAGTCTTCTCAGCGTTTGATGTTGACCAAAGTCGTACCCAAGATCACAAAGAAAAGAGGTCGTTCGTGAATGTTGGTTATTATGTTATGTTAGGGTTTTGTATGAATATTAAATGTGGTTTTATGGTTGGTTTGTTTTGATACTTTGGGATAGTACTTATGGTTTGTTAGACAAGTCTTTTGGTAATATGTATATGTTGTTAATATCCTTATGATGTGGTTATGTGAAATTCGGGTTATGTTAGCATATAACCTAAATAATAAAAAATTAATAAATTAAACGTAAATATATTGATGATTATGAAGAAATCTGTTTTTTTTAATTGAATAACATTTGACTTTTATCATTGTTCTTCAAGAATGGATTTATTTTCGTAATGATATTTCATTTTTAGAAAGTTCCATCTAATTGTAACAAATTATAAGGGAATAATTACAATTGATTTCTATCAATACATATTTGGAAATATGTATCTTCAGTTGTAATATAAAATTTTAAAAGATTTGTAATAACATTGAATTTTTATATCTTACTATATGTCTCCTATATATATAGATATTCTGGAATTCGGTTTTGTGTATAAATAACAAAAGAGTTTGTTTATATATCTAAGTTGCCCGAATCAAAATCAATTCAGCTGCTGTTGATCGTGAATTAAATCTACAAGGTAAGAAACATTGATTTGTGTATGTTTGTTAAACCGATTAATGTATAAGAAACTTTTATTTTTACATCTTTATCACGTTGTTGTTTATGTAACTAATCACCATGGATTATGTAACATGTTTTTAAACTAATAAGCATATATTATCACATGCTTGATAACGTTTGGGTATGTGTTTTAGTTTATGTTTTTGAAGTAATCATATATTATCACATGGTTGATAAGAATATATTATCTCAATTCATTTTTGTTTCATATATGTTTTTGAAGTAATTAGCATATATTATGACTCATATTAAAAATTAATTTAATTAATTTGATAATTTATAATATATATATTCTTAATTGTTTTGTCTACGTTACATGTGTTTGTAGATTTTAAATATGGCTGAAAGTTCTTCCAGGTAATTTTTTTTCTTTTTAATGTTAGACTTTGTTGTGCATAATACCCATTAACAAGTTATATTTTATTAATATCTTATGTTTTTCAATCAGTATTAGAGAACCTTTCTTTTGTAGACACATGAATGGAGCGGACGAACTTTTAATGGTATTTTCTAAATTCAGACATTTATTATACTTTTTTTTTATTCTTATCATGAAATACAATTTAAAATTATCTTATGGTTTATAAATTATAATTATAATTATAAGTTATTTTGGATTCTTTGCTTTATCAGGCGATTCCTTCAGACGCTGCATCCAAATTGTGGGGTAACGATAAAGCACCCATAAATGTTATGATACAAAGTCAAGATGGCCGAAAATTTAATGTTTCTTTAAGCGAAGCCAAAGGAAAACATTTCTTTTTCAATGGTTGGTCAAATGTTGTGAAACATTTAAAACTCAAAAAAGGATGTTTGGTGCTCTTCAATCCTGTTGATTTATCTATATTCAAACTAACACATTTCATTGATGGTGTGTTTCAAACTTCTTTCTGGACATCGTTGTTACCTACAACATCTAAGTTTATTGTAAGATTACTTTTTCTTTAATTTTATTTATGTTAATATATTTAGGTTTTATGAACTGATTACAAAAGTAAATTTTTTTTATTTTTTTAATTATTTATACAGGTCATTCCTGAGTCTATACTGCCCAATTTCTATGATTATACTTCAGATGATATAATTTCCATTATAGATGTAGGCAACAAAATCTTTGATGTCAAGATTGAAACGCTTTTGGGTAAAGTTGGTTTCTCCATTGGTTTTGATGTTATTGTTAATTTGTTTCAATTGGAGGCCGGTTGTTATTTAATATTCACAATAGGTTTTGGAAATTATTTCCATTTAACAATTCTTGGAAAAAATGGTGTTGAAATTAATTATGCTGATGTACAACTTGATGAGGTAAGTATACATTTGCTTGCTTCTTTATATATTTAATTACTATATTTTTATTCTAATAAATGTTGTATGTTATTTTCAGACTGTAGTTGCACCTATTGATGCAGTTGAAGAGGCAGCTATTGATGAACAAAAAAATGTTGGTGTTTATAAGTTTAGACGTATGGCTTCTAAAGATTTTGTAAGTTTTAATATTATTTTATGAAGTACAATATATTAAAAATTACATATTTTTTTATTCACATAGAAATACATTATTGTTTTTATATTCTTCTTCTTATTAATTTTATTTTAAAAACAATACAGCGACTGCCTGATAAGGTTTCAAGTATGGCTAAACTTGGTGCTGATTTAAAACCTATGACCGTCAGACTTTTGCATCTGCCTGAGCAAGAGGAGTTTACCAACCCTACCAGACGTGAAAAGAGAAGAGAAGGTTAGCGTTATGCGTTATGCAAATGGTCCAGATTCATGAAACGTGCTCGCATTAACGAGTGTGATACGGTTCACTTTTCTTTTGATGAAACTCATCAAGTGTTGAATGTTGAGTTGGTTGTACCTCACCAAAAAAAGAGTAGTCATTAGTTGTTTTACATTTACGTTTTGGATATTTGGTTTTCGTATGATATACATTTACTTTGTTATGGTTAATATTTTTTAAATATTTATTCATACACCTTATTTATCATAGAATTTTTCGTGTATTAATATATATGTATATATTTATTTGGTTAGAAAGATAGATTGACAACCCGTGAGTATTCACGGGTTATAACCTAGTACATGCACATATGACACTAACCATTTCCAAGATCCCAAATTTCAAATAACCCCCTCAATTCTCTCTCTCTAAACCGTAACACACACACACACCCACTCATTTTCGTTTTTCATCATCTTCATCACGATCCAAGTCTCTTCCAAGGTGTTTCCTTGCATTTTTGAAGATGCTAAGGTCTTTTTAAGTGATTCCAAGCAAGAACCAAGCTCCATATCATCACACTTTGTCAAGAAACCCATCAAAATCTTGTAGGTATAAAATTTACTTTAAAAATCATATTCTTGACTCTTGATGATGTTGATGATGATTAAACTTTCTCAAAGTTCTTGAATAATTCACAAACTTGAAAACTAATAAGAAATGAGTTTTTATGTAAAATAAAAATGGATAAATATATGTATGTATACATAACCGAATATGTGTATGTGTGTATATATATATGAGATTCAGTTTGAATTATGATGGATACTTGTTTGGTTAATTTTTCTAGAATGGCATGCATGTAGGTTTTGACATGTATGAAAGATTGTTGTATGAAATTATGTTTAAATGATTTGATGATGAACATACCTTGTTTTGCATGACTTAACTTCAGGTTTGATACATATTATCTTGTATGAAATGATGATGATATGATATATATGTGCTTTAAATACTTGTACACAAGCATGCATGATGATTTATGATTATAAAAAGGTGATTTGAGTATGATTTAGTAAAAATCAAATTTAATCAGATTATAAACACAAAAATAAAGTTATTTTAAAGTGTTTAGTGATATATGATTTTGTCATAATGTTTGCTAGCTTTGCATGTTGTACTTGATGCATTAAAAGTTGTAAAATACATGAAATCGCACGATTTATGTGACTTACACAAAAACTGCACTAATCTGATTATAACCACTATTTTAATCAGTAAATAACATGTATTTTGTTAAAATATCAAGTCGTTTCAAGTTGGGATGATTATAGTAACGTTTAACGCAAAATTATGCGTTAAAACGGTCAAAAATCGACTTTTCGAGTGATTTTTATAAAACTGAATTAGATCAGTAAGTAAACTGATATTTTTAGTTTAAAAATAAGTATTTTAACTAATTTTAAGTTTACTTGGTGTTTGGTTAGTCATACGTGACTTCCGACTCCCGAAACCATTACCGAATCGCTAAAATACACATTTTTCAATGAACACTAGTGTTTTGGTCAAAAATTACCGAAGCAATTTAGTGATCAAATTAGTTAAGTGAGGTAGTGTGCTAGAAATATGTGTGTAAAATATTTTATCCAAGTTAATTGTAAAAAACAATTTCAGGATACGGCTCAGGATATAGAGCTGTATCTATGATCAAACGATGAGCGAAAAAGTAAAGGTGGACACGTGATGTACGAGGAAAGCCCTTGATCAATCTAGATCGCCGGCATAAAACCTCGGGAGCTGACAATCGCAGCTGCCTTGTTCTTCTATTACTTCAAATATCAGGATACAGTGCAGGATGTGGTGTGGATCAACTAGGTTTTACAATGTAATTCGAATACAAGTGTTTGTGTATAGTGTTTGCAGTGAGCTAGAGAGCAAAAGTGTTCGAAAGTTTGTGTGAAGGTTGTGTGCCTTAATCTGATCCGCCCCCATCTATTTATAGTAAAAGAAGTGTAACAAACTATCCTAACAAACCGGGATCCGGTGAATATTCCCCACTCGAACGTTGTAGACCTGGTCTTTCGGGTTCAACGTCTCTCACATAACAGATACGCCCGAGTCTTGAGGAGAAGAAGTCCATCTGACCGTTAGTAACCCACAGCCTTCAACCTGCACGTGGTTAATTCAATCAACCTCAGGATATCGCTCAGGATATTAGCAATATCCCAGTCTAGTATCATGGTCACAAATAAACAATTAAAAGCAGGATATTAGTCAAGATATGTACGCTCAGAAAATGACCCATAACAATTGTCCCCAAATATATCTGTTGGTATACCAATCCAACGGATATATTTTAAAAGTTCTAACTCGTAGACCGAGGCAATTAAGATGAAACGACGGCTGAGGTGACCTTGTGTCATTTTCAATGCAATATTTACTTTTCACCCCCTATACTCAGCCTATAATTAGCTGAGATATTTCTTTTTGTTATCATTATTCTCCAAACGATTTTCAGGTAACTATTCTTTTCTTCATCCTCTGTTATCTTTCCAGGATTTCTCTTTGTTTGCTTTAATACTCTCCATGGCATCACGGACAAGATCTCGTTCGGATGAACTAGTCCCAACCCTCGTGAGTCAAAACCTCATACGAGAGCCGGAAAAAGAAATCTGCTGCTTCAACAACACCGATATCGCTGCCCTCAAGAGTTTCGACGCCTTTCCCACGGGAACAGTCATTCGGCCTTTCGACCGAGAGATCCGATCAGACGTGTCATCAGACGAATGGGTTTGTTTTTTCGCCTACCCCTTTTCTTTGGGACTCCGGTACCCATTTCCACCTTTTATCTCTCGTTTCTTTGACCTCACCGGCCTTAGTTATGCCCAAACTATGCCAATGGTCTGGCGGGTTTTGATGGTACTGGATCAAATCAGATCTCGCCATTGCCCCGACCTGTGTATTGAAGACCTCCCTATAGCATACCGGTTGAGGTCCATGGCGACAACCGTTTTCTTTTGTTTTCCACCTCCAAAAACCCTTTAGTCCTTAAGGCCACTAAGAACGAAGACCAATGGCGGCGAAAGTTCTTTTTCGTGAAAAGAGATTCCATCGACAAGGGTTTCGATCTGCCGATTAGATGGTTAACCAAGGGTAGGATCTAGGGTTTTAGGAATATTCCCAAGTGTATCCTTAAACTATATCCTAAACTTATATCCTGATGTTTTATGTAGCAAACTTCAGAGACTTAGCACCCCCAAGCGCGGAATCCAAGTCCAAGATCAAAGAAATATACCGACTTCCTGCTAGTGAAAGAACCTTTTCCCCGTCTCTTGCAGATTCAAGCCAAAAGTCAAGTTCAGAGATGTCTGGTAAGTATATTCTCAGTAATTATCTTTATCCATTAAACCGATTATCTTTCAGAGGTATTATAAGTTTAAAAATATCTTCCCTTGTGCAGTACCCGTTGTCAACCTTGAAGGCGTCCAACTCGACGAGTTGGACAGTTACTCCATCCTTGTACCTGCTAAACAAGAATCCAAGCCGAAGTCGTCTGCCACACCAAAGCCTACCTCTTCAAAGACTATTACCGCTCCTAAAGCTCCTCCGGCATTCAGGACCCGGGCCTCTAGCTCTCGGAAGAGAAAGGAAATGGATTCTCCAGCCGCCTCTGAGACATTCTCTCTCGAGAATCATGGATTTAATGAAGCCACATCATTCCTCAAGCAGGTAAAAATTCCCTTCCGATATCCTGCACATGTATGTTAATCCTTATCCTGCTTATTTTTCATTGATTCCTGTACCTTTAACTGCAGGGCTTGGAACGTCTCATGCACTTGTACGAAGACGCATGTGGGCTTAACAAGATGCTGGAGGTTAAGCTCGAAAAAGCCGAAGCCACTATAGCCGATCAAGGAACAATCGCGGCCGCCAAGTCCCAGCATTATGAAGACAAATACAAAGCAATGACCCAAGAACAGCAAGCTGCCCTCCACAAAGCCAATGAGGATGCTCAGGCCAAACTAGACGCCGCTCTTCTCCAATACCAGCATGATATAAGTTCATATCAGGACAGCCTCAAAGCATCCGTTGTTATCTCCCTTCTCCAAGCTAGGTTAAGGATGGCTTATGAGGCCAAGAGCTTGGGCTTCGAATGCCCCTCTTGGAATGTAAAGGCTTGGGAAGCGAAACTACAGGATCTTGGAGGTCATCCCGTCGCTCATCCTGCAAAGCATGCTGGTGAAGAGCTTTCTAAGGTGGCAGAAGAAGTGGTCAATGCTGGTGATGGTGATGCCGAGAAGAATCCTGAGGCTGATGCTGGTGCAGATGCTGGGAAAGAGGTTGTTGATCAAGAAGGTGCCGCTCCTTAGGCGGCGAAGTGGGCAATGATGGATATACGTGCCAAGGCCGGAGCCCACTTTTTTAAATTTCATGGTTGTGGTTTGTATAAACAATTTACTTTTCCTGTCGTTGAACAATCTACATTTCCTGCATTAGAACAATACGATGACCAAAGGTGGATGGGTCCTGGGTTTCAGGATGAAGCCCTTGGTCATCGGTTAGTATAACCTCTTTTGAATATCGTAACGGTTGAAGGTGGACAGGTCTCGTTTTGAGATAGAACCTTCAACTGTTACATAAGTATGGTAAAGACTAATTGTGCTTTTGGTGGATGGGCCTCGGTTTGAGGTGAATCCAAAAGCATAACTTTTGACATGTTAATAATATAACTTACTTTTAACTTATTTGTTGTTGCCTTTCAATTCATGTCATACATTCCTTAATGCAGATTTTAGCCTTGCAAAATTTTGTACAACTATTCTTCAAAAATATCCTGATCAATATGCTCAGTGATATATTATGAAAACTTTTATTAAATAGAACTTCTAAAAATTCAATCAACTTTATAGAAAACTTTTTAAAGAATAAAAGATAGTCCACTTTCTAAAACCTGTTTTGACCATACTTGTTGGATCAAGGTTTTAATTTCAAACTAGTATCAGTTCCAAATATTTTAATCAAATATCCTGAGAAGTATTTTGAAAATATATCCCGAGAATTTATCCCAATTAGGATGTTTAAGCTTTTGTCAAACATAGTTTCAAAACTCAAATAATGTTTCCAAAGGAAAGATCATACCAGGAATAGAGTATAACCCGACTCTCAAACTCCAATCCCTTTGCAACTCTTCCAATGAAGATGTCCCCTGTCTGAGACACTTAGTGTATTAGGTCTGAGCCTTATCCTTTGTGCTTTACACCATTGCCTCAGTAGGAATGTCCCCTGTGTACAATGTCTTCAAATACTTAGAAATCTCCTGGATATCAGTTCCAATTGTATAGACAATTTTTTGTGTTACAGGGGTAAAATCCAAGAATGTACTGGAGATAAATCCCTTGTATCCTGGGGGAAATCCCAAATTTTCGTGTGCTACAGGCGGGAGTGTATAAACTCCAAGACTTAGAAAGGTGAAAACCTTTAAACCTTAGAGAGTATGATAATACCCTTTCGTGAGAGAGGGTGATCAATCCTCATATACCTTTAGGATTCAGGATATAGCCAATAGTAACGAAATTGTCAGCCACTTTTACATGGACTGGTCCCGCCACCTTGAACTATTCCCGAATAACTTGCGCTCCAGGCGGGGTGTTTAAACCCAATTCAGAAGAAAGGTGAATACCTTTAAACCTGTGAAGGGATCAAGATCCCTTATACGTGAGAGAGGGGGCCAATCCTCTAATCCTCCGAAGTATCCTGAGTATGTATCCTGGGGCTATATCCCGAAGTATATTCTTCAAAACCACCAAAACCTAAGGTGGGTGTTAGCCTGGCTAACACCCCTCCGATGCTTAAGTCAGTAATAGATTCAAAATAGCAAATAATATCAAAAGTTAATAAGAGATACATAATTCATACCATCTTGAGTTGGAATTTAAGTTCCATACTCACTTAAAATAGAGTTTCAAATGTATAGCATTCCAAGATCTCGGTAGCATATCCCCCTCTATATTCTTGAGCCGGTATGCTCCTTTTCCTTTTCCTGATTCTGATTCAACCTCGTAGGGTCCTTCCCATTTTGGAGCCAACTTTCCATCAGCGGGATTAGTAGTATTCTTAAAAGCTTTTCTTAACACCCAATCTCCAACTTTGAACCTTCGAGTCCTTATATTCTTGTTGTATGCTCTGGATATCCTTTGTTGATATGCTGCCATTCTTAGCCGTGCTGCATCTCTTGTCTCATCAATAGTATCCAGCTCCCGGCATAGGACTTCAGGATTCTGCTCTGGATTCCTGAGGTTAGATCTTGCTGTGGGTATCACCATTTCTGTCGGGATCACTGCTTCTGCCCCAAATACTAAGGAAAAAGGGGTCTGACCAGTTGCACTTTTTACCGTCGTTCTATCAACCCACAAAACAAAGGGTAATTCTTCTGCCCATCTTCCTTTCTTGGCCCCTAATCTCTTCTTCAAGTTGTTGACAAGTATCTTGTTTGAGGATTCAGCTTGTCCATTTGCTTGAGGATGTACCGGGGTAGATGTAATCATTTTGATTCCCCAATTCTTGCAAAAGTCAGTAGTCCTTTTACTTATAAATTGAGATCCATTGTCACAAATTATCTCAACTGGTACTCCAAACCTAGTCAGGATATTCCTTTTTATGAAGGATACCACTTCCTGATCTCTAACTTGAACAAATGCTTCTGCTTCAACCCACTTGGAGAAATAACCCATCATTGCCAGCATGAAAACCTTTCCTCCTGGAGCCTTTGGAAGCTTTCCCACTATATCCATACCCCACTTCATAAATGGCCAAGGGGAAACAATAGGATACAGCGGTTCAGTAGGCTGATGTAATATGTTACTATGTCTTTGACAGGCGTCACACCTTCGAGCATATTATGTGTCATCTCTCCTCATTGTCGGCCAATAATATCATGTCCTTAATACTTTTGAGAATAAGGACCTGCCCCCAGTATGGTTGACACAATTCCCTTCATGTATATCCTGAAGTACTTCTTTGGTTTCGGGATCTTCCAAGCACCTCAGATATGGTCCTGCAAGAGATCTCTTATACAAAACATCATTTATAATAGTGAATCGTGATACCTTCATTCTAAAGGCTTTAGGATTCTCATTCTTTGGGATGTGTCCTTCCTTGAGATATCTCATGATTGGAGCCGTCCAGGAGTTAGGATCCTCCTCAGGATACTCCTCATCAGGATACTGAATACTTATTACTTCCTTATCCTGAGGATTCATCGCATGATATAGAATATGTAATATTGGTATTGGGGTCCCTTCCGGTATCCTGACCGATGATCCCAGATTTGCTAAGGCATCAGCTTCAGCATTATCCTCTCTTGGTACCTGTTCAAGTGTAAAAATATCGAAATATCCTGCTAATTTTTTGAGAATTTCGAGATACTCGATTAACTTTTCTCCTTTAACTGCATAGGTTCCATTAAAATGATTAGTGATTAACAAGGAGTCAACATATACTTGCAAATTCTTGATACTCATATTTTTAGCCAACTCTAATCCTGCAATTAAAGCCTCATATTCTGCCTCATTATTAGTAGCAGGAAATTCACACATAATAGCCTGGGGTAATATGTCACCCTGTGGCGATTTTAGTAGTATACCTAAACCTACACCTCTTACGTTAGATGCACCGTTAGTATATAATGTCTAGCATTCTAAGTTTTCTCCTAGCTGCTGTACTTCTAAATCTACTTCACTTTGAATGTCACTACTGAAATCAGCCACAAAGTCAGCTAAAGCCTGAGACTTTATGGCATTTCTAGGCTCATAACTAAGTCATAAGCACTCAATTTTACTGACCACTTGGCCATCCTACCTGTTATGGGTGAAATTCTGAGCCCATATCCTGGAAAATATCTTGGTTTATATCTTGATTATATAGTATCTGTTTACGTCCGGGATGCTGATTCAGGATATTGGTAACATCCTGAATGGTATCCTCAGGATTACTAACGGATTACGTGCAGGTACGTGGATTAGAAGCTATCAACGTTCACGAAGACTCATTCCGCGGAAGACTCGGTCCAAGTCGTTCAAATGAAGACGTTGAAGCCGTATTACTCGGTCAATAACGTTCACAATGGAATATTCGGAGTACCCCATATTTGTAGGGATTATTGTTTGTAATTCATTACTATAAATAGGTGGGTATACCAGATCAAATAGGACATCACTTTTCGCACTCATTACACTCTAACACTCGCTCTCTAGCAATCTTTCACTCTCACACAAAAACGTTGTAACACATACCGATCTGGTCTATATCTTGCACTGTATCCTGAAGTTTAAGCAATAAGAAGAACAAGGCAGCTGCGATTGTCAGCTCCCGAGGTTTTATGCCGGCGATCTAGATTGATCAAGGGCTTTCCTCGTACATCTCGTGTCGTTTACTTTACTTTTTGCTCATTATTTGCTCATTGTTTGATCGTAGATACAGCTCAATATCCTGAGCCGTATCCTGAAAACTGTTTTCATAAACAACTTAACCAGCATATTTTCAACACCCATTTTAGCACACTACCTCACTTTACTAATTTGATCACTTAATTGCTTCGGTAATTTTTGACCAAAACAACTTGGCGCCCACCGTGGGGCAAGTGGTGCTCTCTTTACTAAAAATTTTTGTGAAATCGCTAATCGGTTTTCTATTTTCAAAACTTTTTGCCATATTATTTACAATGGCCTCAAGATCAAACATGAGTTCCTCCACTGTGTCTGCTACGACTTCTGCTACTACCGGTTCGGTGCTTCCACCACCTCCTCCAAGGATGACAGCTTCATCAAGACCTCAGGATATCATCCCTACTCGCAGTGTTCAGGAATCTGCTCCTGTTTTGGCTTCTAATGATGAAATTCTAACCTTATTTGGAAGTGTGCAGGAACAAATGAGGCAGCAACAGGAAACAAACCAAATGCTTTTAAGGGAAATACAACTCCTGAAGTCTGGCTCTAGCAGATCTGCTGAGGATATTGTCACTCCGTTACATCCCAGAACGTTGAACTTCAGTTCAGCTGTGTATACTGAGGATAACAGGGGGAATATTGTGCCCAACCTTCCTCAGAATCATACTCCTGAAATACCCTCCTCGGTCAGGATGTCAACCATGAGGAGCTCAGGATATGCTTCAGGATATGGGCAAAATCCTCCAACGGGTAACGTGTCAAATAATAATAATACTCATGCTACTAACAACACTGGATCTTTGCAGGATACAGGTGTAACATCAGCACTTACTAGGGAACTTCAAAAGCTGAAGGACATGATATCTAGTGTACCTGGAGTGGTCCAGCCGATTCCGGAAATGTCCCAAGACAACCAAAAGATATCTCGCTTCGCATATCCTATTTGTGATGCTGAGATCCCGAAGAGATTTCAAACCCCCAACATGAAGCTTTATGATGGAACTACGGATCCTGAGGAGCATATTGCTCAGTATAGGGAAAGAATGGAGATTAACCCTATTCCTCCGGATCTCAAGGAAGCATGCTTGTGCAAGGGTTTTGGTTCCACCTTAACAGGATCAGCCTTGAAATGGCTATTGAATGTTCCTCCACATTCGATTACATCTTTTGCTCACTTAGTAAATTTATTTAATAGCCAGTTTTCTTGTAGTAGAAGCTTTGAGAAACTAACAAGTGACCTCTACAGGATAACACAAGGGCCTCAGGAATCCCTTAGGGATTATGTGAACAAATTCAGCCAGGAATCCCTAGACATTCCGCATCTTGATGTTGCGACAGCTGTGCAAGCTTTCAAGATGGGGCTGCAAAAAGATTCTCAATTTTATCAAGACCTTGTAATGAACCCATGCAGGAACTTGGATGAAGCTCGGAACAGGGCCCTAAGATATATTCGATTGGAGGATGACAGAAAGATGCAAGAAAGGATGAACTCATCTAACACTTATGAGTCAACTAACAGGAAGTCAGGATCCTCATTCAAATCATATCGACCTAAGCCATATGGTAGAAGTGAAAACAAGAGAGTGAATGCTGTCGAAGACGAGGATCCTGAAGAGTATCCTGAATTATCTGAATATTGCTTTTCTGTTAACATTCCTGAATTGATGTATTCCATGCAGGGTCTAGGAGACAAGGCTAGGTGGCCTCGAAAGAATCAACAAAAAGCCGATTGGAAAGACAAATCAAAATGGTGTGCTTTCCACGAAGATTTCGGACATATGACTGAGGATTGCATTGCTCTAAGGAAAGAAATAAGCTATCTTCTAAGCAAGGGATATCTGAAAGATCTCTTAGGAAGAAAGAAGAATAAGGGTCAGGATACTGAGAAGGATCCTGAGCGAGCAGCATCACCTCCCGCGGATGCCAAGATAATCAACTTCATTTCGGGAGGATCCGACATTTGTGGGACTTCGTATTCGGCAGCAAAGAGACATGCAAAAGAAGCTAAGGCCGAAAGGGGAGATAAACCTGTCAGGATGACTACCCTCACAACTGACAAAGTGATCACATTTGATGCTGATGACAGGGATACTGTCCAGGATCCTCACCATGATGCTCTGGTAATAACATTATATGTGGCTAACCATTTTGTACGCAGGATATTGGTTGATAATGGCAGCTCCGTCAACATAATCCAACTAGAGACGCTGAAGAGAATGAATGTATCTCCAATGGATATCACTTCAAAGTCTACCGTGCTTGTTGGGTTCAGTGGAGAAGCTAGAAACACAGTGGGGAGATAAAGTTGCCAGTATACGTTGAAGGAGTCAACTCGATACAACGTTTCTGTGTGATGGACTCTCTATCTTGCTATAACATCATACTAGGAAGACCGTGGATTCACGATATGAAGGCTGTGCCGTCAACATATCACCAATGCATCAAGATACCTACCCCTTGGGGAGTTGTCAAAGTTGATAGTGATCAGCAGGAGGCGAAAGAATGCTACTCATCCTCGATGAAATCCTCAACCAAGCCTAGTGCAGCATAGCAATTAAAGACGCGGGCCCAGGATATCGCGGAGGATCCGGAGCAGGATGTGAAGAAAATTATCCTGGACCAGGATAATCCTGATATTTCGGTGCTCGTAGGGACCAATATCCCTCAGGATATTGAAGAACAATTAATTAACTTTTTGAAATGCAGGATGTCGACGTTTGCCTGGAAGCATGAGGATATGACAGGCATATCCAAAGATATTATCACCCACAAGCTTGGAATTGATAAATCATTCAAGCCTGTGCAGCAAAAAAGAAGGAAGTTTGCTCCTGAGCGGAACACAATTATCCAGGAGGAAGTTGAGAGATTATTGAAGTCCAGGATGATTAGAGAGGTTAAGTTCCCAAGGTGGCTAGCAAACGTGATCGTAGTGCAGAAGAAAAATGGGAAATGGAGAGTTTGTGTAGACTACACAGATTTGAACAAAGCTTATCCTAAAGACCCATTTCCTCTTCCCCACATTGATACAATGGTAGATGCCACTGCCGGGCATGAAATGCTGACCTTCATGGACGCATCATCAGGATTTCAACAAATCCAAATGGAACCTTCTGACCAGGAGGATACTGCCTTCATGACGCCAACAAGTATTTATTGTTATACAGCCATGCCTTTCGGTTTGAAAAATGCAGGTGCAACATACCAAAGATTGGTAAACATGATGTTCAAAGACAAACTGGGGGACACCATGGAGGTGTATATTAATGATATGGTGGTGAAATCAAAGAAAGCTCAGGATCATCTCCAGGATATTAAAGGAGCATTTGATATCCTGGATCAGTATAACATGAAGCTGAATCCCGCTAAGTGCCATTTCGGAGTGGGGGCAGGAAAATTCCTAGGATATATGGTGACCAAAAGAGGAATAGAAGCAAGCCCGGAGCAGATTAAGGCCATCTTGGATATTAAATCGCCCTCAAATATGAAGGATGTTCAACGATTAACAGGGCGAGTGGCGGCATTAAATAGATTTATCTCAAGATCCTCAGAAAAGTGTAAAGATTTTTATGATATCCTGAAGTAGAACAAAAGATTCGAATGGGGGGAGAAGCATGAAGCAGCCTTGCAGGATTTGAAACGATATCTCTCAACCGCACCTTTATTGATGAAGCCTGAAAACGGTGAACCACTATCCCTATATCTTGCTGTATCAGGGAATGCTGTAAGTGCCGTTCTTATAAAAGACCATGAAGGTCAGCAATATCCTGTTTATTATGTTAGTAAAAGTTTGTTAGATGCTGAAACTAGGTACTCTCATTTAGAAAAATTGATACTAGCATTGGTCATGGCATCAACGAAACTTAGACATTACTTCGAGACACATAGGATTCATGTAAAAACAAATTATCCTGTAAAAAATGTGCTTAGGAAACCAGAGATGTCGGGAAGAATGGCAAGTTGTCAGTAAAGTTGAGTGCTTATGATTTAGTATATGAACCTCGGAATGCCATAAAGTCTCAGGCTTTAGCTGACTTTGTGGCTGATTTTAGTAGTGACATTCAGGATGAGGTAGACCTAGAAGTTCAACAGTTAGTAGAATCCTCAGGATCCTGGATATTATATACTGATGGTGCATCTAATATAAGAGGAGTAGGATTAGGAATACTACTAAAATCGCCACAGGGGGACATATTACCCCAGGCTATTAGGTGTGAATTTCCTGCTACCAATAATGAAGCGGAATATGAGGCTTTAATTGCAGGATTAGAATTGGCTAAGAGTATGAGTATCAAAAATTTACAAGTATATGTTGACTCTTTGTTAATTACTAACCATTTTAATGGATCCTATGCAGTTAAGGGTGAGAAATTGATTGAATATCTTGATATTCTCAAAAAATTAGCAGGATATTTCGATGTTTTTACACTTGAACAGGTACCAAGGGAGGATAATGCTGAAGCGGATGCCTTAGCAAATCTGGGATCATCAATCAGGATACCAGAAGGGACCCAAATACCAGTATTACATGTCTTATATCCTGCAACGAATCCTCAGGATAAAGAAGTAGCGGATATTCAGAACCCTGGAGTGGAATATCCTGAACAGGATCCTAAATCCTGGACAGCTCCAATTCTGAAATATCTTAAAGATGGACACATTCCCGAAAATGAAAATCCTAAGGCGTTTAGGATGAAGGTATCACGATTCACTATTATAAATAATATTTTATACAAGAAATCTCTTGCAGGACCATATTTAAGGTGCTTGGAGGATCATGAAGCCAAAGAAGTACTTCAGGATATACATGAAGGGGACTGTGGTAATCACACTGGGGGCAGATCATTGTTCTCGAAAGTATTAAGGACAGGATACTTTTGGCCAACAATGAGAAAAGATGCTGCAGAATATGCTCGAAGATGTGATGCATGTCAAAGGCATAGTAACATACTACATCAACCAGCTGAACCACTGTATCCTGTAGTTTCCCCTTGGCCATTCATGAAATGGGGGATGGATATAGTAGGAAAGTTACCAAAAGCTCCGGGAGGAAAAGTATTCATGTTAGCAATGACGGATTATTTCTCTAAGTGGGTTGAGGCTGAAGCATTTGTTCAAGTTAGAGACCAAGAAGTAGTATCCTTCATAAAGAGGAATATCCTGACTAGGTTTGGAGTACCAGCTGAGATCATTTGTGATAATGGGTCCCAGTTTATAAGCAAAAGGACTACTGACTTTTGCAAGAGTTGAGGAATCAAAATGATCACATCTACTCCGGTACATCCTCAAGCGAATGGACAAGCCGAATCCTAGAACAAGATAATAGTCAATAACTTAAAGAAGAGACTTGGAGCCAAAAAAGGAAGATGGGCGGAAGAATTACCCTTTGTTTTATGGGCTGATAGGACAACGGTGAAGAATGCAACTGGCCAAACCCCGTTTTCCTTGGTATTTGGAGCGGAGGCAGTAATTCCAACAGAAATGACGATACCTACTGCAAGATCAATTCTGCAGGATCCTGAGCAGAATCCTGAAGCCTTATTTCAAGATTTGGATACTATAGACGAAAAAAGAGATGCAGCAAGGCTAAGGATAGCAGCATATCAACAAAGAATATCTAGAGCATATAATAAGAACATAAGGACTAGAAGATTTCGAGTTGGTGATTGGGTGCTAAGAAAGGCTTTTCAAAATACCACTAATCCTGCCGATGGCAAGCTAGCTCCTAAATGGGAAGTACCATATGAAGTCGAGTCAGAAGCAGGTAAAGGAGCATATCGACTCAAGAATATGGAAGGGGATATGCTACCAAGATCCCGGAATGCAATACATTTAAAACTCTATTTCAAGTAAGAGTAGAATTTATTTTCTATCTCGGAATGGTATGTATTCTATTTTAAGTATGTTTGTTTATTATCTTCAACCCAATACTGACTTAAGCATTGGAGGGGTGTTAGCCAAGCTAACACCCACCTTAGTTTATAATTGTTTTGTAGGATATGCTTCAGGATATAGCTCCAGGATATATGCTCAGGATAAGTCGAAAGATTAGAGGATTGGCCCCCTCTCTCACGTTTAAGGGATCCTGGTCCCTTCAAAGGTTTAAAGGTATTCACCTTTCTTACGAATTGGGTTTAAACACCTCGCCTGGAGCTCAAGTTATCTAGGTATAGTTCAATGTAGCGGGAACAGTTCATGTAAAAGTGGCTGACAATTTCGTTACTCTTGGCTATATCCTGGATCCTGAAGGTATATGAGGATTGATCACCCTCTCTCACAAAAGAGTATTTTCATACTCTCTAAGGTTTAAAGGTTTTCACCTTTCTAAGAATTGGAGTTTATACACTCTCGCCTGTAGCGCATGAAATTTAGGGTTTATCCCCAGATATCAGGGTTTATCCCCAGGATATTAAGGGTTTATCCCAACTATGCTAAGGATTCATTTCAGGATATCATGGGTTTTGCCCTGGGGTATTCGGTATTCATTTGAGTCAAAATATAAATACATTGGTGTTTTTGGCAAACACAGGGGACATACGTTATACTGTTCAAAGGATGGATCCAAGTTTATAACTATGCACTGGGGACAAACTTATGATAAAGGATTGGAACTGATTCTCTAAGAATCTCCGGTATGATCTCTCCTTTTTATTTGGACAATTTATGGGTTATATTTCAATATCCTTTTCAAGATATCTTTCAGGATATCTCCCAGGATACATTTATGATATATGTTCCTAAGAATGTTCAAACCAAACAATTTTCACAAGTAAAATTTGTATGTTAATGACAACAATAATAATTTTCACAAGTAAAATTTGTATGTTAATGACAACAATAATAAAGTCAAAAGGGTAGTCATATTATTAACATGCCAAAAGGTGTGCTCTTAGTTTCACCTCAAAACAAGGCCCATCCACTAAGAGCACTATAGTTCATCACCATATTTACCCAACAGTTGAAGGATTCATCTCAAACCGAGACCTATCCACCTTCAACTGTTGTATTGTTCAAAAAGCATGCAGGAAATGTAAATTGTTCAGGTGCAGGAAAGTAAAGTGCGGAAAAGTAAATTGTTTTTCGGGACTACAAACCAACATTCAAATTCAAAAAGGTGGGCTCTGGCCTTGGCACGTATATCCGTCATCGCCCACCTAAATTCCCTCACACAGCGGCATCACCTCCAACCTTCTCAGGCTTCTCAGCACCAGCATCCTGACCGGCATCCTGCGCAGCATCCTCGCCAATATCCATCCCAGCATCAGCTCCAACGTCCTTCTTGTCTCTAGCCTGGACCACCACCTCTGTTGACTTAGAAGACTCACCAGATTTAGCAGGAAGGGGCACAGCTTTGCCTCCGAGCTCCTTTAACTTGGCCACCCAGGATTCAACTGGCCAAGATGGACAAACAAGGCCCGTCTCCTTAGCCTCGTAGGCCATCTTGATGCGTGCTTGTAACAGGGAGACGATAGCAGAAGCCTTGATTCCCTCCCGGAAATTGACCAAGGCTTGATCATGATCCATTTGAATGGTGGCAAGTTTGACCTCAGCGTCTTGGGTGACCTTCTTCAGTAGGCTTTCGTAGTGCCGGGTCTTCGCTTCAGCTATGGCACCTTGGTCAGCAACGGTGCTTTCGAGCTGTTTGATCCTGGCTTCATGTAGTGCCACAGTACCACACGCGTCATTATACAAGTGGACCAAATGCTGGAGGCCCTGCTCATCAATTACAGGTATAGAGTTAGAATATATGTTGACCAAGATATCCTACCAGGATATCCTGCTAGGATATACGTGCAGGATATATATGCAGGATATACATGAAGGATATGCGTCAGGATATTACCTTGTTAAGGAAGGATGTCATTGGCTCTAAGGAATCAGAGAAGCTGAGTTCGTCATAGGAGAAACCTTCTGAACCTGGGGCATTGACTTCAAGACCCTTCCTCTTTTTCGCTGTGGAAGCACGGGTTCTTGGATTGGCCTTGGGAGCCGAGAGTGGCTTGGAGCTAGTAGCAGCAGGAGTCTCCTTCTTGACTGTGGCTGGAGTTGGATAGCTGTCGAGTTCATCAAGGTCTAGATAGACTGGAACTTTGCTGGAATCTGCACACAGGGAGTAAAATTCTAAATCTCTCCTAAGAATATCAAATAAAAACATGTGTGTACATGATATCTTGCAGGATTCTTACCAGACATGTTTGCACTTGAAAGAGGGCTTGGAGTTTGTGGGAATGGATTAAAGCTTCTCTCTGTCTCTGAAAGGAGTCTGATGGCATCTATTCTTTTTTGGGAATCAGCAAGGGGAGGTCCAATCTTCCTGAAATCGGCTGCATACACAACAGAGAAAATAAAATTGATCAGTTCAGGATATAAGGCAGGATAAGAGGCAGGATCATCTTTAAACCCTAAATCCTACCCTTTCTCAACCATCTCATCGGATAATCCGTTCCACCAGGGATTGAATCCCTTTTTACAAAGAAAAACTTGGATTGCCAACCATCCTCGTTCCTGGTGGCACGAAATATCAATGGGTCGCCGGAAGTGGAATAAAATAGGAATCTAGATGAGCCATGGCATCTAAGCTTGTAGGCTAAAGGGAGATCATGGACGGAAAGGTCAGGTATATGGTTTCTCTTGATTTGGTCAAGAACAGACAAAACACGCCAGAGCATTGGCATGGTTTGGCTGAAAGAAATTTTGGTGATATTAAGGAACTCGGTGATGAAGTCCGGAAGGGGAAATTGTAGCCCTAAGGTAAAAGGGAAATCACTAAAGCATATCCACTCGCTGGAGACCATATCTGACTGGATTTCTCGGTCAAAAGGTCGAAATACGGTTCCTTCCGGGAAGATACCGGAGGATTTCAAGGCCGACAAGTGGGCACTGTCAAAAGTGCATATCTCCTTCTCTGGTTCTTGGAGAAGGTTCTGTTGGATGAATGTGGGAGCCGAGTCTCCTGAACTGGATCTTGTTTGCCTAGGCATTTGGTCGCCTGAATTTTCGCCGGAGAAAGATAAAAGAAGAATATGAAGATGAGGGAGAGAATATTACCTTTTCCTTGTCGATTATGGTTAAAAAAGGAGATGAGGATGAGAAGATATAGGGCATGATGAGTAAATATAGGCCGGGTGGTTGAAAGCTGTCACATCAATGGTCTTATCTCTTAATTGCCTCGGCCACCGTGAAAAATGTAACCGTTAGTGCAGGATATCAAACGGTAACATTTTTGGGGACAATTGTTAAGGGTGAAATTCTGAGCCCATATCCTGGAAAATATCTTGGTTTATATCTTGATTATATAGTATCTGTTTACGTCCGGGATGCTGATTCAGGATATTGGTAACATCCTGAATGGTATCCTCAGGATTACTAACGGATTACGTGCAGGTACGTGGATTAGAAGCTATCAACGTTCACGAAGACTCATTCCGCGGAAGACTCGGTCCAAGTCGTTCAAATGAAGACGTTGAAGCCGTATTACTCGGTCAATAATGTTCACAATGGAATATTCGGAGTACCCCATATTTGTAGGGATTATTGTTTGTAATTCATTACTATAAATAGGTGGGTATACCAGATCAAATAGGACATCACTTTTCGCACTCATTACACTCTAACACTCGCTCTCTAGCAAGCTTTCACTCTCACACAAAAACGTTGTAACACATAGCGATCTGGTCTATATCCTGCACTGTATCCTGAAGTTTAAGCAATAAGAAGAACAAGGCAACTGCGATTGTCAGCTCCCGAGGTTTTATGTCGGCGATCTAGATTGATCAAGGGCTTTCCTCGTACATCTCGTGTCGTTTACTTTACTTTTTGCTCATTATTTGCTCATTGTTTGATCGTAGATACAGCTCAATATCCTGAGCCGTATCCTGAAAACTGTTTTCATAAACAACTTAACCAGCATATTTTCAACACCCATTTTAGCACACTACCTCACTTTACTAATTTGATCACTTAATTGCTTCGGTATTTTTTTACCAAAACACTACCTGACATCTCTGGTTTCCTAAGCACGTTTTTAACATGATAATTGGTTTTAACATGAATCCTATGTGTCTCAAAATAATGTCTAAGTTTTGTTGATGCCATAACTAGTGCTAATATCAATTTCTCTAGATGAGAATATCTAGTTTCAGCATCTAGTAAACTTTTACTAACATAATAGACAGGATATTGCTGACCTTCATGGTCCTTTATAAGAACGGCATTTACAGCATTCCCTGATACAGCGAGGTATAGGGATAGTGGTGCACCATTTTCAGGCTTCATCAATAGAGGTGCAGTTGAGAGATATCTCTTCAAATCCTGCAAGGCTGCTTCATGCTTTGTTTCCCATTCGAACTTCTTATTCTTCTTGAGGATATCATAAAATTCCTTGCATTTTTCCGAGGATCTTGAAATAAATCTGTTCAATGCTGCAACTCGCCCTGTTAGCCGTTGAACATCCTTCATATTTGAAGGTGATTTGATATCCAGGATAGCTTTAATCTGCTCCGGGCTTGCCTCTATTCCTCTTTTAGTCACTATATATCCTAGAAACTTTCCTGCCCCCACTCCGAAATGACACTTAGCAGGATTCAGCTTCATGTTATACTGATCCAGGATATCAAACGCTCCCTTAATATCCTGGAGGTGATCCTCAGCCTTTTTAGATTTCACCACCATATCATCGATGTATACCTCCATTGTGTCCCCCAGCTTATCTTTGAACATAATGTTCACCAATCTCTGGTATGTTGCACCTGCATTTTTCAAACCAAAAGGCATAGCAGTATATCAATAAATACCTGTCGGTGTCATGAAGGCAGTATCCTCCTGGTCCGAAGGCTCCATTTGAATCTGCTGAAATCCTGAGGATGCGTCCATGAATGTTAACGTCTCATGCCCAGCAGTAGCATCCACCATTGCATCGATATGAGGAAGAGGGAATGGGTCTTTAGGACAGGCCTTATTCAAGTCTGTGTAATCTACACAGACTCTCCATTTCCCATTTTTCTTCTGTACTACGACCACATTCGCCAACCATCTTGGAAACTTGACTTCTCTGATCATTTTGGACTTTAACAATCTTTCAACTTCCTCTTGGATGATTATATTTCGTTCAGGAGCAAACTTCCTTCTTTTTTGCTGAACAGGCTTGAACGACCTGTCAATTCCAAGCTTGTGAGTAATAATGTCTTTGGATATACCTGTCATATCCTCATGCTTCCATGCAAATGTCGACATCCTGCGTTTCAAAAAGTGAGTTAATCGTTCTTCAATATCCTGAGGGATATTGGTCCCTATGAGCACCGAGATATTAGGATTATCCTGATCCAGGATAACTTTCTTTACATCCTGTTCAGAAGCCTCCATGATATCCTGGGCCCGCATCTTTAATTGCTATGCTGGATTAGGCTTAGTTGAGGATTTCATCGAGGATGAGTAGCATTCCTTCGCCTCCTGCTGATCACTATCAACCTTGACAACCCCCCAAGGGGTAGGGATCTTGATGCACTGATGATAAGTCGATGGCACGGCCTTCATATCATGGATCCATGGCCTGCCCAGTATTATGTTATAGCAGGACAGGGAGTCCATCACACAGAAATGTTGTATCGAGTTGACCCCTTCAACATATACTGGTAACTTTATTTCTCCCACTGTGTTCCTAGCTTCTCCACTGAAACCAACGAGCACAGTGGACTTCGAAGTAATGTCCATCGGAGATACGTTCATCCTCTTCAATGTTTCCAGCTGAATTATATTGACAGAGCTACCGTTGTCCACCAATATCCTGCGTACAAAATGGTTAGCAACATATAATGTTATTACGAGAGCATCATGGTGAGGATCCTGGACAGTATCCCTGTCATTACCATCGAAAGTGATCACTTTATCGGTTGTAAGGGTAGTCATCCTAGCTGGTTTATCTCCCCTTTCAGTCTTAGCTTCCTTTGGATGTCTCTTGGCCGCCGAATACGAAGTCCCACAAATGTCGGATCCTTTTGAAATAAAGTTAATTATTTTGGCATCTGCTGGGGGTGATGTTGCTCGTTCAGGATCCTTCTCAGGATCCTGCGCTTTATTCTTCTTTCTTCCCAGCAAATCCTTCAGATACCCTTTGCTCAACAGGTAACTTATTTCTTTCCTTAGAGCAATGCAATACTCGGTCACATGTCCGAAGTCTTCATGGAAGGCACACCATTTGGATTTATCCTTCCAATCAGCTTTCTGCTGGTTCTTTCGAGGCCACCTAGCTTTGTCTCCTAAACCCTGCATAGCATACATTAACTCAGGTATATTAACAGAAAAGCAGTATTCAGATAATTCAGGATATTCTTCAGGATCCTCGTCTTCAACAACATTCACTTTCTTGTTATCATTTCTACCATATGGCTTGGAGCGATATGGTTTATACGAGAATTCTGATTTCCTGTTGGTTGATTCGTAGGTTGAGGTAGAATTCATCTTCTCTTGCATCTTTTTGTCATCTTCCAAGCGGATATATCTCAAAGCCCTGTTACGAGCTTCGTCGAGATTCCTGCAGGGATTCATTACAAGATCCTGATAAAACTGAGAATCCTTTTGTAACCCCATCTTAAAAGCCTGCACAGCTGTTGCAACATCAAGATGTGGGATATCCAAGGATTCTCGACTGAACTTCTTCACATAATCCCTCAAGGATTCTTGAGGTCCTTGAGTTATCCTGTAAAGGTCACTGGTTAGTTTCTCAAAACTCCGACTACAAGAAAATTGACTATTAATTAAATTAACCAAATGAGCAAACTAAGTAATTGAGTGAGGAGGAACATTCAACAGCCATTTTAAGGCTGATCCTGTCAAGGTAGAACCGAAACCCTTGCATAAGCATGCTTCCTTGAGATCTGGGGGATAGGATTGATTTCCATCCTTTCCCTATACTGGGCAATATGCTCTTCAGGATCCGTAGTCCCATCATACAGTTTCATGTTGGGGGTCTGAAATCTTTTTGGCATTTCAGCATCACAGATAGGATATGCAAAGCGGGATATCCTGTGGCTGTCTTGAGATACTTCCGGAATTGGCTGGACCACCCCAGGTACACTGGATATCATGTCCTTCAATTTCTGAAGCTCCCTAGTAAATGTTGATGTCATACCTGCATCCTGCAAAGACCCATTGTTGTTAGTAGCAAGAATATTATTATTTGATACGTTACCGGTCTGAGGATTCTGGCCATATCCTGAGCTCCTCACAGTTGACATCCTGACCGAAGAGGGTATCTCAGGGGTATGATTCTGAGAATGGCTTGGGACGATGTTCCCCCGGTTATCCTCAGTGTAAACTGCAGAACTGAAGTTCAAAGCCCTAGGCTGTATAGGAGTGACAGTTTCTTCAGCAGGTCTGCTTGGGCCGGATTTCAAGAGTTGTATTTCTCTCATCAGCATCCGATTAGTTTCCTGCTGCTGCGTCATCTGTTCCTGTACACTACCAAACAAATTCAGAATTTCATCATTAGATGCCAAAACAGGACCGGATCCCTAGGTACTAGGAGCGGGGATAACATCCCGAGCTACATGACTTTCAGCTCCGTGTGATGAAGCTTGCATTCTTGGAGGAGGAGGTGGAAGCACCGAACCAATTGGTGCAGAGGTTGTAGCAGACATGGTGGAAGAGCTCATGTTTGATCTCGAGCCATTGAAAACAATTTAGAAAAAAGTTTTGACAAAAGAAAACCGAGTAATGATTTTACTAAAGTTTTTAGCAAAAATAGCACCACTTGCCCCACGGTAGGCGCCAAATTGTTTTGGTCAAAAATTACCGAAGCAATTTAGTGATCAAATTAGTTAAGTGAGGTAGTGTGCTAGAAATATGTGTGTAAAATATTTTATCCAAGTTAATTGTAAAAAACAGTTTCAGGATACGGCTCAGGATATAGAGCTGTATCTATGATCAAACGATGAGCGAAAAAGTAAAGGTGGACACGTGATGTACGAGGAAAGCCGTTGATCAATCTAGATCGCCGGCATAAAACCTCGGGAGCTGACAATCGCAGCTGCATTGTTCTTCTATTACTTCAAATATCAGGATACAGTGCAGGATGTGGTGCGGATCAACTAGGTGTTACAATGTAATTCGAATACAAGTGTTTGTGCATAGTGTTTGCAGTGAGCTAGAGAGCAAAAGTGTTCGAAAGTGTGTGTGAAGGTTGCGTGCCTTAATCTGATCCGCCCCCATCTATTTATAGTAAAAGAAGTGTAACAAACTATCCTAACAAACCGGGATCCGGCGAATATTCCCCACTCGAACGTTGTAGACCTGGTCTTTCGGGTTCAACGTCTCTCACATAACAGATACGCCCGAGTCTTGAGGAGAAGAAGTCCATCTAACCGTTAGTAACCCACAGCCTTCAACCTGCACGTGGTTAATTCAATCAACCTCAGGATATCGCTCAGGATATTAGCAATATCCCAGTCCAGTATCCTGGTCACAAATAAACAATTAAAAGCAGGATATTAGTCAAGATATGTACGCTCAGAAAATGACCCATAACAACTAGTATGGGTAAATTTTGAGTGAAACTTATGTGATAAAATGTATTATGTGGTTTAAACATGAGAATGTGAAAATATGTTAAGTTATAACATGATTTTAAAGATTTGGATTATGCATGTATATTTGTACGTTTTGTGCGGTAGAAACGGTAAAAATCGCGTTAAATGTGTAACTTGTTTGTCGAGCATGAAATTTGATACTTATGAAATGTTTTATGTATATTTGCTATAAAAATGATAAAATGGATGAGTTAACAATATTTCGCGTGTTTCGGTGTTAAATTATGTGAATATTTGTGTATATATATTATGACCCGCAAATCATAAACATATTGCGTATAAACGGGGGTGTTAATGGATTTACACAATATTGGTCACCAATAAAATAGTTCAAGTCGCAAAATCATAAATATATATATATATGGACTCATATATATTAATGTGCCAACATAATAAAAAATGACAACTTTTTGAGAAAATCTCAAAGTTATGTGATAATTCTAAGAAACGGAGAAACTTAAGATTTTTGTACTATGTGTACTGATTTAAATTTGTTCCTATATATATATATATATATATATAAGGACGTGTAGAAATAAAACTGTGGGATTGCGCAATATAAAAATACGCACCCAAAGGTGAGTGTCACTAAACCCCTCTTTTAACTGCTTTATATATATTTTGGGGGTAGAACACGCCAATAAAAGGGTTTAATAATGTTTTTGAAATAAAACATACCTTTTGATATAAATTATATATTTTCATTGAAAATATATGGATTTTTGGGAAATTATATGTATATATATTTCGGGATGAAATGATTTTAAAGAATAAATATGTTTCGGGTGGAAACGAGATTATGCACGGTGTTTGGGGGAAAACGACCGTATAGTTGGTACCAATATTGCTTGGTCTCAAGAGAGCAAGTATCAGCAAAGGCTTACATTTCGTCGGGGATTTCAGGGGATTCGTACAACATCGTGTATTAAATTGTCATATTAGTAGGATATATATATTATACGTGAGGCAGCCATCATATTATTCTTCGAGAAAGAACCCTGCGCCCATGATGTCGTTTAATCAGTTTAAGTATTGCACGCGGGGAATTGTTGGTATATCTATCGGGTTGACAACCCCGTCGTGACCGACCAGCCCCATGTCAATGTCAAATGACGAATTAATATTTTGTTCATTGTCTAGTTTTGATTATCCCTGCATAGTTAATATATAGTTCGTATCGTCTAGCTAACATACGAGTCTGAAAGTTGACGCTATAATTTAATATACAAAACCTGGGCAGTATTACTATTGTCGGAGTAATGACCCGATGGAAGGCCCATGGATTTTATCAAAGGAGTAAAATGGACTTTCTAAAATTACATGGATGTTTTCAAATAAACACATAATCAGAAAGTTTTCCTTGGAATAAAATCTGTTAGTAAACAAATAAGTGAACTCACCTTCCTTTGTGTTTACACTTGATTTTAACGTGTTCTACAGGTACTTGAGCTCGGCTTCGGGAATTATGGCGTATCTTGTGGTTGTTGATGCATATTCTGTCACTTAAATATGTTGGAATAATTTAAAACTTTCTGGGACAAATGTAATAAGATCCATAAGGATCAAAGACAATTTAATTATGTCATGGTTGTGTCACGTATGGGATGTCATGCTTAAAATTTATGTTTTAATTAAGTTAATATGTCCAACACTATAATGCATCAAACATCAAGATAAAAATGGGCACCAATTTCTGTCACCACTACGTTTTATATTCCGCTGCGACGTTTTTGGGGTGTGACAGAAGTTGGTATTAGAGCCATTGGTTGTTAGCGAACTAGATGTTTTCGGAGGAAAACACTAGACTTCAACCGGAGAATTTTGAAATATAAAATCCAAAATTCTCGAAGCAAAGAATTTTAAATAAACATAGAAAATTTTTATCATATATGACAACCTTTATGTGTTTATGTGCATACGTGATATTCTGTTTATTTGGACCTTATGTGTTACTATTCACGTTGATCACACACTTACTTTGAACGGTTACGGTATGTCACGTCTCGGCCTATAGAGCCATTAGTAGTTCCGCTCCCTGATACTGTCGAGCCTACACTTGAGATTCTTTCACCCGTCGTTACAAAATCATTTGTTCTGATATTCGAGTCACGTGTTTTGCTACATCTCTTTTAAGTCTACACTCGCCGTAGGAAGAGGACTCGACCCGTTGAAGAGATCGCATTCGACTTCGAGAGTTGAGACAGCGTCCACTTTGAAGAGGCAGAAAGGGGTTTGGGTCAATCGCTTTCACTATGATCATCAGTTCGCTACGTTACGCGAAGGCATGGAGACAATGAAGGACTCAGAGGGACAGATGGACTGTTATGATGAGATAGAAGAGCTTGTTAGAAAAATGTTGGACTTCCAGGGATTGAAGCGTTAGTTGTTTGTTTCTGTTGTTTGTTTCGTATGTCTCATTTGATGAACCCTATTTATGGTTTGCATGCCAAATTCTCAGATATTTAGGAGGAAATTTTATATAGACTTGTTGCGGATGTTGATGTAGACACGCCGAATTTTGATTAGTCTTAGTACTAAAAACAAGCTTTGTAAATTTCTGGTATAAATATCGAATGGGTTTCTTTTGGTTTAAGAATTGTTCTCATTAATATGTGGATATTATACATGCGCCATGTTTGGTCCACTACTATTTAATGATTGAATTATTTTTTGTTATCGTCTTATGTGATTATTATTGTCATAAATAATAGAAACGACGAAATGCCGCCAAAAGTGAGACAGGATTCTGGACTACCTATTACCTCGAAAGAGTTGGCACAACTCATATGCTCAACACGTTAATACTGCCATGGAACAACGCGATGCTAACCAAAATAATGGCGAGGAACGTGGACGTGATGCTCATGGGCATGGTTTTGGTAGGACACAGATCGGAAACCCTTCAGGAGATGTAATGACCGGAAAGTTTTAGTAGTTCCTGTGTTACGAAATAATCAGAGCGTAATTCTGATTTTTCATTAACTTTGTGAACAGTACATAGATGTACACATAAAACAGTCCAGGGTTGTAACCCAAGATCATTTACCGGTACCCTATGTAATGACATGGAAACGGTATGCGTGATGTCGAGCCGTCACAGCGGATCGACCATTCAAATGATTCTGCATTCCGAGCCTAGATCTGGGTATTCGCGAAAGCGAAAGTCTGAGTGTCCGAGGAAAAATATCATTGAGAAGCGTGGTGAGGAACGCAGTTCGAGGAAGATGTATGTAGCCAGATCTAGCCGTTCTAGAAAGGATAATACCAGGGATGGCAGGAGTAGTTTTGAGAAGAAGACTCACGAAGATGAGCGGAGAAAGTGATCCATATGTGGTCGGACAGGACATATGACTTGCAGGTGCTATGTTAAGAGTACATCGGAGGGAGGTACACTCAAGGGATGCTACAAGTGTGGTGAGCAAGGACATTTCGATGGAGATTGTCTGAAATGAAGGGTCAGGATACCAGGGATAGAGCGTTCGAGCTAAACGCTGGGAAAGCACGAGACAATGTTGCTGTTGTTATCAGCGTGTTTCGAATCAAAAACCAATCTATGTTCATACTTTTAATACCAAAGCTGACTTGAGTTTTGTTCGGAAAAACTCTGAACCATTTTCGTGTTCACCTGCAAGTAAGCTGAGTATAAAGTTGCCCGATAGAACTAGCAATTGGTAAATCGATGGAAGCTAGTGAGAAATGGTAGTCGATACTACAGAAAAGATTGCACAAATACGACAACGCATGGCGGCAGCATGCGACCGTCAGAAAGCATACGCTGATTTAGACAGGAAACCACTCGAGTTCCAAGTTGGGGATCGAGTGCTACTCAAAGTTTCACCCTGGAAGGGTGTAGTTCGTTTTGGCAAACGCGGCAAACTCAATCCACGATACGTCGGACCTTTCAAAGTTACAGAGAAAATAGGTAAATTGGCCTACAGATTGAACTTACCACCTGAACTCAGTACAGTTCACAACGTCTTCCACGTATCGAATCTGAAGAAGTGTACGTCAGATGAGACCTACATAGTTTCCTTGAAGGAACTCACTATCGACGAGCGGTTGCACTTCGTCGAGGAACCTGTTGAAATCACGGACCGGGATGTTAAGGTCCTCAAGAACACGAAAATCCCTCTTGTACGAGTTCGTTGGAACTCCCGCCGCGGCCCAGAGTTCACCTGGGAGCGTGAAGATCAAATGGAACTCAAATATCCCCAGTTATTCGGAACCAATGCAACTACTACTGAGGCTGAATCTACCAATACAGAATTTCGGGACGAAATTCCAAATCAACGGGGGGATAATGTGACACCCCAGGAAAACCAGTAATCTTCGCATACATGCTCGGGGAGCCGCGATACGAAACAGGTAAACAACGTCACACTATTAGCTTCCTCAGTAACCGCATGCTAAATTTCGGGACGAAATTTCTTTCAAGTTGGGGATAATGTGACAACTCGAAATTCCGACATCCTTCATTTGCATTTAATGCACGTTGACTTTGATTGTATAGTTGTGATATGATAAAATGCATTGTGTTTGCATGGTTATGTGTGATGGTATAACTTGTGTGCTATTTGTAAAACATAAACTGCTTAACTTATAAAAGAACCCGATGAAACACAACATTGTTTCGCCATAGTCATGTACGACGAAACAGATTATGTTTCGCCATTCTCATCTCGACGAAACAGGCTGTTTCGCCGAGCCCAGTTTCGCCAAAAGCCCAGTTAGGGCCCAGCTTGTTATTTTGGGTTTTAAAACGTGTAGCAGCCTTAGTTTCGCACATTTATCATAACAACCGAAACCCTAGAGCCATCCTCTCCTTGGTGACGGCAGTAGGAGCTTCTCGAAGATATCCCTAGCGATCGATTGTGTTTTCTCACATCTCGGTTAGTATGTGTTCGTTAATCAGTTCATGTTTCTGTGATATTTCGATCCGTGCTTGTGCTTATAGTTGATGTGTGTTACTGCTGTGATTATAAGAATATGTTGATGTTATAGATTTTGATATGTATGTTGTAGTTGGATATAAATCATTCTATGCGAAACTTAATACAATCGAATGCTCGGTTCTGGATATTGTTATAATGTTCTGATTCTGAATATAAGTTAGCACCTTGATAGGGTTCAATGATATGATTGTTGTATGTTAAATTAATATGTTATACACAAAAACTAGGGTTTATGCTAGACAATGATTCTTGGATGATTGAGTTATGATGATTCGTTATGCACATTGACCTTCGTATGATTTCTGATATTGATGACGGCTGCTAGCATGATTAGGGTTCTGTGTATATTCGTAACTGCTGCATCTGATGTCTGCGAAACTGACATCCGACGAAACAGAACTCTCGGTGAAACAGAAAGTGTTTCGCCAAGAGTAATCGACGAAATTGAATTCTGTTTCGCCAATTAAGACCACGACGAAACAGAACGTGTTTCGTCAAGCGTGTGTTTCGCCAACTTATGTGTTTCGTCAATATCTGTGTTTCGCCATTATCTGTGTTTCGCCATTATCTGTGTTTCGTCAGCATGTGTGTTTCGCCGGATAGCTGATCTGTGCAGGAACTTGAGTTAATTCTGTTAAAAGTTAACTGGAATATTTAACTGCTGTTAAGTGTAACCATCTTGTATACGATTGTGAATACGTGCTACCTGCTTACACGGGAACAACTTGAACTCAAACTGATTATTCTATACATGCATACTCTAGGACGTGATTGATTTACTTGAGCACATACTTAGCATACCGAGCAAAACCAAGGTGAGTTCACACTCTTACCAAGGCATGGGATTCCCCGGTGGGTTGGGAATGGGATTGAATGATTACTTGCACTTACATCAACACTAGACTACTTACCACGGTCCTCGGATTGGGAAGGATGCCTGTGCCAAATTCTACGCAAAGCCTACGTACTGTCCTCGGATTGGGAAGGACACCAGCACTAAACCTACGTAAAACCTACGTACTACCGTCCTCGGATTGGGAAGGACGCCAGTGCTAAACCTACGTACTACCGTCCTCGGATTGGGAAGGACGCCAGCGCTAAACCTACGTACTCGCTACGTACTGTCCTCGGTTGGGAAGGGCACTTACATAAAACATGCGTAAACCTAAACTTACTACTATCCTCGGATTGGGAAGGATACTTATGATTACGAATAGTCTAGGGGATATATATAACATGGGAAGCCCCCACCAATAGAACGTACTATCGGCCCAGTAGAGCCACATGTTACATACGAACTTACTACTACGCATTTACTTTCTGTGAACTCGCTCAACTAGTTGTTGATCCTCTGTTACATGCCTTGCAGGACCTTAGGTACTTATGGAGCTTGCACGGGAGGCGCAGTCGTTGTGGACAAGGATCGTGAATACTTGATTAGACATTATGACATTTCACACTTTATTGTGTTGGGTTTATTTATACGCTTCCGCTAAACAGTGATAACATATTTAGGTTTTGGAACACCTCTCATATGGATTGGTTTGATTAAGTTGCAATTACTTTTACTTTATACATTGTTCTATATGATTGGTGGCTTGATCCTGGCCAGTCACGCTCCCAAGCGGTGATACTCCGCAGGTGGAATTTGGGGGTGTGACAGATTGGTATCAGAGCCATTGGTTATAGAGAACTTGGTTTTAATATGGGGAAAACGATTTTTTTAAAACCAGACTATAACCGGAACAGTGCTCTCAACGATCCACAACGATGCTTCGCTCCACGTGCAAGACTCAACATCCTAGGTAATAAGGTTTATGTTTATTACCTACATGCTAGAATTACATAGAACTTTGCTCGTGGTATGCTCAGATTACAGAACTTACTATACGTTATTGCTTGAGAATACTTGTGTGCTCACTCTCTTCGCACTATTCGCGAACCTCTCACCCACATGTTCTCCTTGATGTCAATATCATGTGTGGACGCGTTAACCTAACTCAAGCCCAGTTGGCGGCTTCGATCACTGAACAAGTTACTGCAGCACTCGCAGCTGCCTAGGCAGGAGGTGTAACCTGCCATCGCCACTTACTCTAGGATTTTTAGATCCTACTCTCGTAACTCAACACTTGTGCTTAATTTTGATTACTCTTACGCACACGACAAGTCAACACGCTCAGCCACCTGTATGCATATACACGACTTTTTATGGACTGTCGTCCTACTACTTTCAACGACACTGAAGGAGCTGTTGGACTCCTCCGTTAGTTCGAGGAACTCGAATCGGACTTCGATTATGCGAATGACCCGAGGCTCGTAAGGTGAAATATGCCACTGATAGTCTCGAAGACACTGCGCAAACTTGGTGGAACGCGCAAGTTACGATGCTGGGGGCTGGCGGCTGCTAATGCCACCCCATGGAATGATTTTAAGGAACCGATCAAACGTGAATACAGTAGTTATGATGCCATCCACAAGTTGGAAGTGGAGTCCTTTAACATGAAGATGACGGGGTCAGAGATAGAAGCGTGCACGATAACGATCCAACAAACTGGCAATTTTGTGGTCAACTATGGTGGATCCTCCCATAAAGAGCTTTGAGCTGTACCTCAAATGCTTAGTACCAGGAATTCAAAACCATGTGAAGACGGCTAAACTTGCTACTATTCAAGATGTTACTCATCTTGCTCATCGTCTCACAGACCAGGCAGTGGGACAGAACAAGCTGCCTCAACGTATCAGCGATACTACTACCACTACTACTTCAACTACTTCTGCTACCCTCAGTAACAACGGATGAAAGTGGGATGGAACCTCTAGCAAGGGTTCGACTACGATTCCGTCCCAGGCACGGCAGTGAAAGGTCGATGACAATTAAAGTCCTGATCAGCAACATTTAGTATTCAAGGGCATGGTGGATACAAGGGAAACCACCCTAAGCACAAATGATGTAACCTGCACCACAGCGGGCAGGGCAAACGCAATCATTGTCAATAAGGAAACAAGCTTGGTCATGGAACCAAAGATGGTAGAAACTCACGTCCTGCAAACCAGAACCAACAACAACAGCCACAAGATCTATAGAATCAGCAGCAACAGCAGGGTAACGAGGGATGTTATCAGATGATGCTGAAGGGCACTTCAAAGTACACTGCCCACGGTTGAACCAGAACCAGAACCAGAACTAGAACCACAACCAAGGAAACAGGAACTAGTGGAGACAACAATCGGGGTAATAACGACGGCAATGATGCCCGGGATCGAATGTTCGTGATTGGTCAGGGTGATACTAAGAATGACCCCCAAAGTTGTGATGGTTTCGACATCGACATTGGTATGGATTGGCTACCTCAAACAATCGAGCAGAAATCCTATGCAAGGAGAAGATCATTCGCATTCCCCGTTCCGGTAAAGAACCTCTCGAAGTGCAAGGCGACAAGAGTGGTGTCGTGAGTGGCATCATTTCCTTCCTGAAGGCTCAGAAGTGTTTACGAAAGGGCCACACAGCTGTGTTAGTACTCGTTACAGATACCTCGAAGAAAGAGAAAAGGATTGAGGAGATTCCTGTAGTACGCGATTTCCCTCAAGTGTTTCCTGAGGAAATTACCTGGATTACCTCCTCACCGTAAGGTCGAATTTCAGATCGAGCTCGCTCCAGGAGCAGCACCTATAGCTCGAGCACCTTATCGCTTAGCTCCAACGGAACTGGAGGAACTGTCTAAGCAACTGCAAGAACTCTTGGAAAAAGGGTTTCATATATCCTAGCTCTTCGCCTTGGGGAGCTCCAGTACTATTTGTAAAGAAGAAGGACGGTACCTTCCGCATGTGTACAGGCTACCGCAAACTGAACAAGGTGACTGTGAAGAATCGCTATCCATTTCCGCGCATAGATGATTTATTCGACCAGTTACAAGGGACGAGCTACTACTCCAAAATAGACTTAAGGTCAGAATATCACCAGCTGAGAGTCCGGGATGAGGACGTCTCCAAAACAGCTTTCAGAACACGCTACGGCCACTACGAGTTTTTGGTCATGCCATTCGGGCTAACGAACGCGCCTGCGGTCTTCATGGATCTTATGAACAGGGTTTGCAAACCTTACCTCGACAAGTTTGTCATTGTTTTCACCGACGACATCCTGATCTATTCGAAGAGTCAGGAGGAACACGAGCAGCACTTACGACTTATCTTGGAACTTCTTCGGACGGAACAACTATACGCTAAGTTTTCAAAATGCGACTTCTGACTTCGTGAAGTCCACTTCTTAGGCCACGTGGTAAACAAGGATGGGATTCATGTAGATCCATCCAAGGTGGATTCGATCAAGAACTGGCCTGCACCTCGCACACCAACAGAAATACGCCAATTCTTGGGTTTGGCGGGTTATTACAGAAGGTTCATTAAAGACTTCTCAAAGATTGCTCAACCACTTACACTACTGACACAGAAAGATGTTGCTTACCGTTGGGGTAATGCACAGGAAACAGCGTTCCAACACTTAAAGGATAGACTCTGTAGCGCACCTATCCTCTCACTGCCTGAAGGCACGACGATTTTGTAGTCTACTGCGACGCATCTACCCAAGGTCTTGGATGTGTATTGATGCAAAGGGATAAAGTTATTGCTTATGCTTCGCGCCAACTTAAGATTCACGAACGAAATTACACGACACACGACCTAGAGCTGGGAGCGGTTGTTTTTGCACTTAAGATATAGCGACACTACTTGTACGGCACTAAATGTGCTATCTACACTGACCACAGGAGCCTCGAGCATATATTCAAACAGAAGGAACTGAATATGCGACAGCGACGATGGGTCGAACTGCTAAATGACTATGAATGCTCAATCAGGTACCACCCCGGCAAAGCCAATGTTGTGGCTGACGCCCTCAGCTGAAAGGACACCGCGCCTAAACGCGTACGAGCTTTACAACTCACTATACAGTCTAGTCTTCCTTCCCAGATACGAAATGCTCAGGTAGAAGCATTGAAACCAGACAACGTCAGGGCTGAAGCCCTACGCGGCTTAAGGCAATGCTTAGAACAAAAGGGCAGATGGCGCTTATTACGTAACAGGACGCATTTGGGTCCCACTTTATGGTAACTTACGCGAGCTGGTAATGGATGAAGCTCACACGTCTCGCTACTCGGTACATCCTGGTTCGGAAAAAATGTACCACGATATTAAGACTACATACTGGTGGCCTAGCATGAAGGCCCACATAGCAACCTACGTTAGCAAATGCTTGACTTGTGCGAGAGTCAAGGCGGAATACCAGAAACCTTCAGGTCCACTCCAACAACCTGAAATACCACGATGGAAATGGGAACAAATTTCAATGGATTATGTTACTGGTTTACCTAGACCTCAGCACGGAAACGATATTATTTGGGTGATCGTGGATCGACTCACAAAGTCTGCTCACTTCTTGGGTATCAAAGAAACAGACAAGTTCTCTACCTTAGCAGACATATATCTTAAGGAAGTTATTTCGAGGCACGGTGTGCCCACCTCCATCATCTCAGATCGTGACACACGTTTTACTTCAGAACTGTGGCAAGCAATGCATAAATCTTTTGGCTCTCGTTTAGACATGAGCACGGCGTATCATCCTCAGACCGATGGGCAGTCTGAGCGCACTATTCAAACTCTAGAAGACATGCTTCGGGCGTGCGTAATTGATTTTGGCAATGGTTGGGAGAAACATCTGCCACTTGTAGAACTTTCTTACAACAACAGCTACCACACCAGCATTAAAGCTGCTCCATTCGAGGCATTGTACGGACGTAAATGCCGGTCACCTCTTTGTTGGGCAGAGGTGGGTAATAGTCAAATCACGGATCCAGAAATGGTAGTCGATACTACAGAAAAGATTGCACAAATACGACAACGCATGGCGGCAGCATGCGACCGTCAGAAAGCATACGCTGATTTAGACAGGAAACCACTCGAGTTCCAAGTTGGGGATCGAGTGCTACTCAAAGTTTCACCCTGGAAGGGTGTAGTTCGTTTTGGCAAACGCGGCAAACTCAATCCACGATACGTCGGACCTTTCGAAGTTACAGAGAAAATAGGTAAATTGGCCTACAGATTGAACTTACCACCTGAACTCAGTACAGTTCACAACGTCTTCCACGTATCGAATCTGAAGAAGTGTACGTCAGATGAGACCTACATAGTTTCCTTGAAGGAACTCACTATCGACGAGCGGTTGCACTTCGTCGAGGAACCTGTTGAAATCACGGACCGGGATGTTAAGGTCCTCAAGAACACGAAAATCCCTCTTGTACGAGTTCGTTGGAACTCCCGCCGCGGCCCAGAGTTCACCTGGGAGCGTGAAGATCAAATGGAACTCAAATATCCCCAGTTATTCGGAACCAATGCAACTACTACTGAGGCTGAATCTACCAATACAGAATTTCGGGACGAAATTCCAAATCAACGGGGGGATAATGTGACACCCCAGGAAAACCAGTAATCTTCGCATACATGCTCGGGGAGCCGCGATACGAAACAGGTAAACAACGTCACACTATTAGCTTCCTCAGTAACCGCATGCTAAATTTCGGGACGAAATTTCTTTCAAGTTGGGGATAATGTGACAACTCGAAATTCCGACATCCTTCATTTTCATTTAATGCACGTTGACTTTGATTGTATAGTTGTGATATGATAAAATGCATTGTGTTTGCATGGTTATGTGTGATGGTATAACTTGTGTGCTATTTGTAAAACATAAACTGCTTAACTTATAAAAGAACCCGACGAAACACAACAGTGTTTCGCCATAGTCATGTACGACGAAACAGATTATGTTTCGCCATTCTCATCTCGACGAAACAGGCTGTTTCGCCGAGCCCAGTTTCGCCAAAAGCCCAGTTAGGGCCCAGCTTGTTATTTTGGGTTTTAAAACGTGTAGCAGCCTTAGTTTCGCACATTTATCATAACAACCGAAACCCTAGAGCCATCCTCTCCTTGGTGACGGCAGTAGGAGCTTCTCGAAGATATCCCTAGCGATCGATTGTGTTTTCTCACATCTCGGTTAGTATGTGTTCGTTAATCAGTTCATGTTTCTGTGATATTTCGATCCGTGCTTGTGCTTATAGTTGATGTGTGTTACTGCTGTGATTATAAGAATATGTTGATGTTATAGATTTTGATATGTATGTTGTAGTTGGATATAAATCATTCTATGCGAAACTTAATACAATCGAATGCTCGGTTCTGGATATTGTTATAATGTTCTGATTCTGAATATAAGTTAGCACCTTGATAGGGTTCAATGATATGATTGTTGTATGTTAAATTAATATGTTATACACAAAAACTAGGGTTTATGCTAGACAATGATTCTTGGATGATTGAGTTATGATGATTCGTTATGCACATTGACCTTCGTATGATTTCTGATATTGATGACGGCTGCTAGCATGATTAGGGTTCTGTGTATATTCGTAACTGCTGCATCTGATGTCTGCGAAACTGACATCCGACGAAACAGAACTCTCGGTGAAACAGAAAGTGTTTCGCCAAGAGTAATCGACGAAATTGAATTCTGTTTCGCCAATTAAGACCACGACGAAACAGAACGTGTTTCGTCAAGCGTGTGTTTCGCCAACTTATGTGTTTCGTCAATATCTGTGTTTCGCCATTATCTGTGTTTCGCCATTATCTGTGTTTCGTCAGCATGTGTGTTTCGCCGGATAGCTGATCTGTGCAGGAACTTGAGTTAATTCTGTTAAAAGTTAACTGGAATATTTAACTGCTGTTAAGTGTAACCATCTTGTATACGATTGTGAATACGTGCTACCTGCTTACACGGGAACAACTTGAACTCAAACTGATTATTCTATACATGCATACTCTAGGACGTGATTGATTTATGTCACACCCCGACCACGTATAACATACAAGACGTGGCGGAAACATCGGGGAGTGTTGCAACAGAATTAATTGTTTCAAATCCATGGCAAACAAAGTTGTATTTTATTTATTAAACAAGAGTTACATTGTCTTAACACAGGAAATACAGAGTTTATAACATAATTAAACAAAGTCTATCATCGTTTTTAGTCTCTAAGGCACAGGTCCGCCCTAGAATCATGATCAACATCCTACGGAAAAGCTCCTGAAAACACATGTGAAAATAGGTACGTCAGCATAAAAATGCCTGTGAGATACATAGGTTTGTGAAAATAAGATTTCATGACTTATGTTTGAGAAAATGTTTAGTCATGAACTTTGTAATTTGATTTGTTTCGTAATTTGCTTGTAAAACAATAAGTTCAGATGATATGTATAAGTTAAAGAATAAGGTATGGGTAAATGAATAACCAAGTAAAATGAGTTGTATGAAATAAACTGTATATTAAACCAAAGTCTTGGGAAAACATGTTACTTGTATAAAGTGTATAAGTCCAACATGAATGATTTAAATAACGCTATGATACACAATATAATACAATCACTTATGTATAGGAAGTACCAGCGGCGTATCCACCATGATTGTATCATATTACTCACATCTCGTTACTTAAATCACTTAAACCAATCAACAAAGTATAATGTCTATGTTTAAACCAATAGTCAAAAGTCCTTGTATAAACCATGTCAAATGTTGATAATCCAAAAGTAGTCAAGTAATGTATAACAATTGTTATGTATGGTAAGTAAAAATAAGACTACTTAAACCATAAGTAAAAATGTACAAAACAAAGTATTTTGAATATATCAAAAAGTTATGTTTTGCAAGCCTTACATGTTACATTGATACAAACATTTATGTGGTAAGTTAACGCATACATTCAAGCCTTGAGACAGTCGGATAACCCTTTCAGTCAAGGTTATCAAAAGAATTGTATTCGGATTCTGTCATTCCTTACATCCAAACAAACCCGAGATGTAAGAAATGGGATTTGTCAAGTCCTATGGTACCACTACTTACTACCGAGCGGCGTAGCAAATGTTAATGAACGTAATAAAGACCCGTTTGTGCAAACCAAATGTCATAGCAGTTGTAGACATGTCATATGAAAACAATGTACTAAGTATGCTAAGTTAACATACAAAGCAGAAAAGTCTTGTAAATCAATGTACTAAGTATGCTATCAGTCAACATACAAAGCAGAAATGTCATGTAAATCAATGTACTAAGTATGCTATCAGTCAACATACAAAGCAGAAATGTCATGTAAAACATGTACTATAATGTACTAACAAACATAGCCGGTATATGATGTGAAAACAGGAAAGCATGAAAGTAACAAGTAGGCACATGTGTTTCACCCCAAAACAGTTTGGAAAACAGTAAAGGAGGGGTCTATGTACTCACTTGAGATTGCTCAGATGTCTAAAGATAACCACCAAGTAATGCTAGAGATCTCGGAATCAAACGGCACCTAATATAGGTAACTATGTTAATAAACCGGACCTAAATCGGAAGACTGGGTAGCATTAGGGTTTGTAAACCAAATGAGTGTAGGAACTCATATGATATGGTTTAACAAAGCCTACATACTAAATGAAACTTAACCTAAGTGTTATCGACCCATTACGACCCGTTTAGATAGCTTATGCTACTTTAACGCGTCGTTCGCGTAAAACGCGTTTGGAACGCCTAACTAGCCCTATGACAAGTGTTATATGCCTAAACATGTTACATAATCAGTTATGTGGCAAAAATTTAGGTTACATATGCTAAATTACCAATTATGCATAAAAAGGGTATTCTGGTAATTTACCTAAGGCATATAAACTACCTATCATACAACTACTTAAACGATGTGACCATAGGGTATAACCTCGGAAGGTTATTCCTTACCTACTATGGTCACCTAATATATTTGGTCGGATCCTAATGATCGACCAAATGGGTCGGGTTCGAGGTATAAGCGATTGTTTAGATCGCTTACCCTACGACCCTAGACAACGTGGTAATCAGTAGGCATAGTCCCAAGGACTATGACCATCGTGATTACAATCACGTTGCGAAGTTCAACCGAACTTCGCATTGACCATTACTGGTCAACGCTGAAAGTCAAACAAAGTTTGACTTTCTGACTCGAAAAGCAGTAAATATAAGGAAAAGAACGAAAGAATACTAACCCAGGGTCCCCGAATGCTAATCGTGATCAAAATAACTCAGGTATGAAACAACGGTTTCAACTTAGAGTCACAAAGATCAGATTCTAGTGAGAAAATGCAATGGGGGTGTTGGGTTATTTATAGTTTTCGGTGAACCGTTGAGATCGTTTCTTGGGAAACGTGCCACGATCCGAGCCGTACACTTGTCACAATGTTATGGAGGCTACTTGGCACCTTAACTTAATGACACATCACTTAAAAACATGTGGTTAAGGATCAAATGGCTGCAACTTGCATTTAAAAACATTTAATCTGATCAGAAGACCCCTAGCGCACCGCTACGCTTAAAGTGTAGCGCACCGCTAGGAACTATTTCGGCAGAATTACACTTTTGGTCCCTGAACTGTATTTAGGCCATTTTCGACACGTTTAAGGCCCGTTAACCCCATTTCAAAGCTCTAAAATGAAGTTAAAGTATAGGGAACTTAAAATATGTTCAAAAATATGATGGATGTCGGTTCGTTTGGCCGTACGAACGCGATGTTCGGTTAATTACGACGGAATGCGCATAAGCGCGAAAAACGATCCAAATGACGCGACGAATGGATTTTTCTTAAGGCGAACACTAAAATATAATGTAGTCATGCTTACATAAATTTTTGGATGTCCGGATGTATTCAGAACGTAAGTTATGCGCGAAAATGCAAACTTGTGCACTTTTTGACACTTTTAGTCCCTGAATGTCCCAAAAGTTTATTTTAGCACACCGAACCCCTCAAAGCCTATTTCTAAGCTATGTCAAGGATATTTAAGGTGTGTTTAACTTATGGTCATGTTCCGGAATGTTCGTTATAGTTCAAATTGACATACTTTCGCAGTTTGTCATATTTAGTCCTTGTAGGTGAATTAACTTGTTTTTGCCATACCAAAGCCTTCAAAACTTATTTCTAAGTTATGTAAAGGTTATTTAAGGTAGGTTGAGTATATGTTGATGTTCCGGAGTATTTCTCGCATTAAACTGAGTACGTTTACGCACTAGTTTGCGTATAACTCTCCAGAAAGTGATGTAGAGTTTGAAATTACATAAAAGTCAAAACATGAAAAATGTAAAACACAACCAAACAAACATTGTGATCAAATAACATTGTTTTATTGATAATAGAACTGTTCATAGTGATTACAAACACAGGTGTTACAGTCTCCCCTACTTGTGGAAATTTCGTCCCGAAATTTATTTAGAGGAAACTTGTGGAAAAAGATGTGGATATTTCGCCTTCATTTGATCTTCGCGTTCCCAAGTAAACTCAGGTCCACGTTTAGCTTCCCAGCGAACTTTGACCAAAGGAATGCGCTTGCGTTTAAGCCACTTGACTTCACGTTCCATGATTTCCACTGGTTTTTCAACAAATTTCAGTGTTTTGCCAACACGAATTTCGTCAAGCGGTATGGAGAAGTTCTCATCAGCTGTACACTTCTTGAGATTGGATATGTGAAAAGTTGGATGAACATTTCCAAGTTCAGGAGGTAACTCAAGTCTGTAGGCTACCTTTCCGATTCTTTCGACGATCTTGAATGGTCCAACGTATCTAGGTGCAAGTTTTCCTTTCTTTCCAAATCTGATCACACCTTTCCAAGGTGAGACCTTAAGTAATACTCGATCACCGACTTGAAATTCCAAGGCTTTGCGTTTTGGATCCGCGTAAATCTTCTGACGGCTTCTAGCTGCCTGAAGGTTATCACGAACTTTCTTGACCTTGTCAGTTGTCTCTAAAATGAGGGCAGGTCCAGTAAGTTGAGCCTCGCCAATCTCATTCCAGCAGACTGGTGAACGACATTTTCGACCATAGAGAGCCTCGAAAGGAGCCATTTTGATGCTAGTGTGATAACTGTTGTTGTAGGAGAATTCAATCAATTTAAGATGTGAATCCCAACTACCCCCAAAATCGATCACACAAGCCCTTAGCATATCCTCCAGAGTCTGGATTGTTCTCTCAGATTGACCATCCGTTTGCGGATGATAAGCTGTGCTCAGATTAAGTTGGGTCCCCATAGCAGATTGCATGGTTCTCCAAAAATGAGAAGTGAAACGAGCATCTCTGTCAGAAATGATGTTCAAAGGAACACCATGTCGAGCCACAATTTCATCTACATAGATTTGAGCAAGTCTGTCAGTAGGAAAATCCTCACGGATTGGCAAGAAATGTGCTGACTTTGTAAGACGATCAACGACTACCCAGATGGCATCATGACCTTTCTTTGTGCGTGGAAGTTTGGTAACAAGATCCATAGTAATGTTTTCCCATTTCCAAACTGGGATCTCTGGTTGCACCAATAAACCAGAAGGACGTTGATGTTCAGCCTTAACCTTAAGACAAGTAAGGCATTTGGATACATATAAGGCAATGTCTTTCTTCATACCAGGCCACCAATAGTGAATACGAAGATCCTTATACATTTTATCTGAGCCCGGATGAATAGAATAACGAGACTTATGGGCTTCATCCATAAGCAAGGTACGAAGATCATCTAGGCTTGGGACCCACAAACGATCCATGAAGTAATATGATCCATTGTCCTTCAGTTCCAAAGCAGGCGTTATGTGATAGGGAAATTCCTTATCCATCAATCCTTGTGAAACACAGGATTGTTGAGCCTGAGAAATGCGCGCTTGAATATCGGATCGAGCTTGAATAATAGATTGAACACGTACACAATGAAGCTTAGTACGTTCCTTACGACTCAATGCATCGGCCACGACATTCGCCTTACCAGGATGGTAGCGAATCTCGCAGTCATAGTCGTTTAAAAGCTCAACCCAACGTCGTTGTCTCATGTTGAGTTCTTTCTGATTGAAGATATGCTGAAGACTTTTGTGGTCAGTGAAAACCACACATTTTGTACCGTACAAATAGTGTCTCCAGATCTTTAGAGCAAAGACAACTGCACCCAACTCAAGATCATGAGTGGTGTAGTTCTTCTCATGTATCTTCAACTGCCTTGATGCATAAGCTATGACTTTGTTCCTTTGCATAAGAACACAGCCAAGACCCAATTTCGATGCATCACAATACACAACAAAATCATCATCACCCTCAGGCAATGATAGAACAGGCGCATCGCAAAGCTTCTGCTTCAGGTGTTGAAAAGCTTCCTCTTGTTTGTATCCCCAATAGAAGGGCATTTTCTTCTGAGTTAGAGCAGTTAAAGGAACTGCAATCTTTGAGAAGTTCTCTATGAAGCGGCGATAATAACCCGCTAGACCAAGAAAAGAACGAACTTCAGTAGGAGTAGTAGGCGTATCCCAATCCTTAATCGCACTGATCTTGGAGGGATCTACATGAATACCTTGTTCGTTGATAATATGTCCCAAAAATTGAACTTCTTTAAGCCAAAATTCGCACTTGGAGAATTTGGCGAAAAGTTGCTCTTTCTTTAGGAGTTCCAGAGTAAGACGAAGATGCTGCTCGTGATCAGCTCGCGTCTTAGAGTAAATCAAGATGTCGTCAATAAAAACAATGACGAACTGATCCAAATAAGGTTTGCAGACCCTATTCATTAAGTCCATGAAAACAGCAGGAGCATTAGTCACACCGAATGGCATGACTGTGAACTCATAATGCCCATAACGAGTACGGAACGCTGTCTTGGGAATATCTTCTTCATGCACCCGAAGTTGATGATACCCGGAACGCAGATCAATCTTCGAAAAATAAGAAGCGCCTTGTAACTGATCAAAGAGATCATCGATGCGAGGTAGGGGATATCGATTCTTGATAGTAAGCTTGTTAAGCTCACGATAATCGATACACATCCTAAAGGATCCATCCTTCTTCTTGACAAAAAGAACGGGAGCACCCCAAGGTGAATAACTAGGACGTATAAAACCTTTGTCGGAGAGCTCCTGAAGCTGTTTAGACAACTCTTGCATCTCAGATGGTGCAAGACGATATGGAGCTCTGGCAATGGGATTTGCACCAGGTACGAGATCAATGCGGAACTCGACTTGGCGTGCTGGAGGTAGACCAGGTAAATCTCCAGGGAACACTTCAGAATAATCCCGAACGACAGGAATATCTGAAATAGCCTTACCCTTGCCTTTATCTTCTGTAACATGTACTAAGAAAGCCACATAGTTCTTCTGCAGATACTTCCGAGCTTTAAAACAAGACATGAGTTTGAGACCACCGATAGGCTTCTCACCTTGAACCTGCAGGATCTCGCCTGTTGAAAGCGGCACACGAACAATCTTCTTAGAACAAACTATCTCTGCGTGATGCTTGGATAACCAATCCATTCCCACAATAACGTCGAAGCTTCCGAGTTGCATAGGCGCGAGGTCGATAGGAAAAAGATGATCATTAAGATTCAATTGGCAGTTGTGAAGAACAGAATCAAGAATAATGGGTTCACCACTAGCAACCTCTACTGTCAAAGATTTACTTAGTTTCGTTCTAGACACTCGAAGCACCGGTTCAAAAGACAAAGACACGAAACTCTTATCGGCACCAGAATCGAAAAGAACAGATGCAGGCTGATTATTAATAAAGAACGTACCGTTCACCACATTATCGTCAGCCTGTGCCTCTTGGGCATTCATGTTAAAGACTCGGCCTCGAGCCGGAGCTTGATTCTGATTCTGGTTCTGGTTGACTAGCCTTGGGCATCGGTTCCTGTAGTGGGTCAGATCCCCACAATTGTAGCACGAACCAGGAGGAAAATGAGGTCGTGCAGCTTGACCTTGTTGCTGAGCAAGAGGCTGAGCAACTTGTTGAGCTTGGTTCTGAACTGCCTGGTTCTGGTTAACAGGAATGCGGCAGTTGACAGCAAGATGACCAGATCTTCCGCAGTTGGTGCACTGACGACACTGGAGATGTGGTAGATGATGGCCGTTACACCTGTTGCACAAAGGTGCATTGCCAAAATAAGGCTTCTTGGCAGGTGGTTGCGCAGGCTGATTTGGTGCAGCTTGGGCCTGTGCAGTAACAGCATAGTTTTGGGAAGCCTTTCGCTTCCTAGCATTCTTTGCGGAACCCGAATTCTTCCCATTCTTGTTTTCACCCTTCTTACCATCCCCTTTGCCAGGTGCCTGCTGCTTTCCCTTGTCACCCTTCTTATGCAGCTTTCCCTTACGAACCTGCGACTCAGTCAGTGTCGCTGATAACTCGATCGCCTGACGGAGTGTGGCAGGGTCACTACCAGTAAGGATGTCCTGCACTGAGTCGGGTAGGCCGTCGATGTACCTTTCGATAGCCTTGTCAAGTGGGGTAACCATAGTTGGGCAAAGCAAACTCAACTCTTCAAACCGATCCGTATAAGCCCTGTGCTCACCACCATCTTGCTTCAATTTATCAAACTCTTTCTCCAAGGCTCGCTGCTCATGACGAGGACAGAATTCCCTCATCATAAGGGCTCTAAGTTCAGCCCATGTCTGTGCGAGAGCAACTTCCGCACCTTGGTCCCTCATAACCCCGTTCCACCATGTCAAAGCCCTCTTCTGAAATACGCTCGAAGCAAACTCGACTTTGCGATTTTCGAGACACTGCACGTGGCGAAAAGTATTCTCTATGCTCTCAAACCACTGAAGAAGCCCAGTCGCTCCCTCAGAACCACTAAACTTGAGTGGTTTAGCCTGGTTAAAATCCTTGTATTTGCACGGACCATTGTTGTTGTTGTTGGCTTGTTGCCATTGAGCAAAGAGATTTGGGAATTGAGCAGCCATCTGCTGCGCAATAATTTCTGCCAGCTCGGCAGTAGCTATCTGGTTCTCGCGTCGAGGAGGCATTCTAAAAGAGGAAAACATGAAAAGGAACGAGTGAGATGATTGGATGAAAAGAATGAGATGATAAAAACAAGAATTGCAAACAGCATAGATGGTGGTCATTCGTTCGTATCACAAAGCAAACAAACGACTCACAGGGACTAATCAAAGTAAATGGGTCATAAATAATGTATAATGAAGACATGCTCGCCTATAAGTGAACACTCACTCCAAGAATTCCCAGGTAAGCACAACTGGTCTCGCGTCTGGTTGAGATGTATACGAAGTGCTTGCCTAGACAGAAAACCCAGAATACAGGCATTCACCCTTCCAGTTTGCACATGTTCACATTATTTAAAACCCAAAACTTTTGACGAGATTTTGAAAATTTGAAGGCACAAGGCCAAAAACCAATACTGAAAAGGGTTCAAAACCATATAACAGAGGGTTTAAAACCTTACAATTGAGGGTTCAAAACCTTGTAAAAATTTATTCAAAAACAGATGATTGTTTTTCAAAAATCGATTCGGAAAAATTTTGATTCCTTGTTTTGTTAGTCACCTAAGGATAGGTGATGTACATGTTTTAAGATCTAAACACAAGATAACTTGTGTTAGGTTCCTAGAAAAGTTATAGTCTAGGTCAAAGCATTACTAATAACCTAATTCCCTATAACCATTGGCTCTGATACCAACTCTTCTGTCACACCCCGACCACGTATAACATACAAGACGTGGCGGAAACATCGGGGAGTGTTGCAACAGAATTAATTGTTTCAAATCCATGGCAAACAAAGTTGTATTTTATTTATTAAACAAGAGTTACATTGTCTTAACACAGGAAATACAGAGTTTATAACATAATTAAACAAAGTCTATCATCGTTTTTAGTCTCTAAGGCACAGGTCCGCCCTAGAATCATGATCAACATCCTACGGAAAAGCTCCTGAAAACACATGTGAAAATAGGTACGTCAGCATAAAAATGCCTGTGAGATACATAGGTTTGTGAAAATAAGATTTCATGACTTATGTTTGAGAAAATGTTTAGTCATGAACTTTGTAATTTGATTTGTTTCGTAATTTGCTTGTAAAACAATAAGTTCAGATGATATGTATAAGTTAAAGAATAAGGTATGGGTAAATGAATAACCATGTAAAATGAGTTGTATGAAATAAACTGTATATTAAACCAAAGTCTTGGGAAAACATGTTACTTGTATAAAGTGTATAAGTCCAACATGAATGATTTAAATAACGCTATGATACACAATATAATACAATCACTTATGTATAGGAAGTACCAGCGGCGTATCCACCATGATTGTATCATATTACTCACATCTCGTTACTTAAATCACTTAAACCAATCAACAAAGTATAATGTCTATGTTTAAACCAATAGTCAAAAGTCCTTGTATAAACCATGTCAAATGTTGATAATCCAAAAGTAGTCAAGTAATGTATAACAATTGTTATGTATGGTAAGTAAAAATAAGACTACTTAAACCATAAGTAAAAATGTACAAAACAAAGTATTTTGAATATATCAAAAAGTTATGTTTTGCAAGCCTTACATGTTACATTGATACAAACATTTATGTGGTAAGTTAACGCATACATTCAAGCCTTGAGACAGTCGGATAACCCTTTCAGTCAAGGTTATCAAAAGAATTGTATTCGGATTCTGTCATTCCTTACATCCAAACAAACCCGAGATGTAAGAAATGGGATTTGTCAAGTCCTATGGTACCACTACTTACTACCGAGCGGCGTAGCAAATGTTAATGAACGTAATAAAGACCCGTTTGTGCAAACCAAATGTCATAGCAGTTGTAGACATGTCATATGAAAACAATGTACTAAGTATGCTAAGTTAACATACAAAGCAGAAAAGTCTTGTAAATCAATGTACTAAGTATGCTATCAGTCAACATACAAAGCAGAAATGTCATGTAAATCAATGTACTAAGTATGCTATCAGTCAACATACAAAGCAGAAATGTCATGTAAAACATGTACTATAATGTACTAACAAACATAGCCGGTATATGATGTGAAAACAGGAAAGCATGAAAGTAACAAGTAGGCACATGTGTTTCACCCCAAAACAGTTTGGAAAACAGTAAAGGAGGGGTCTATGTACTCACTTGAGATTGCTCAGATGTCTAAAGATAACCACCAAGTAATGCTAGAGATCTCGGAATCAAACGGCACCTAATATAGGTAACTATGTTAATAAACCGGACCTAAATCGGAAGACTGGGTAGCATTAGGGTTTGTAAACCAAATGAGTGTAGGAACTCATATGATATGGTTTAACAAAGCCTACATACTAAATGAAACTTAACCTAAGTGTTATCGACCCATTACGACCCGTTTAGATAGCTTATGCTACTTTAACGCGTCGTTCGCGTAAAACGCGTTTGGAACGCCTAACTAGCCCTATGACAAGTGTTATATGCCTAAACATGTTACATAATCAGTTATGTGGCAAAAATTTAGGTTACATATGCTAAATTACCAATTATGCATAAAAAGGGTATTCTGGTAATTTACCTAAGGCATATAAACTACCTATCATACAACTACTTAAACGATGTGACCATAGGGTATAACCTCGGAAGGTTATTCCTTACCTACTATGGTCACCTAATATATTTGGTCGGATCCTAATGATCGACCAAATGGGTCGGGTTCGAGGTATAAGCGATTGTTTAGATCGCTTACCCTACGACCCTAGACAACGTGGTAATCAGTAGGCATAGTCCCAAGGACTATGACCATCGTGATTACAATCACGTTGCGAAGTTCAACCGAACTTCGCATTGACCATTACTGGTCAACGCTGAAAGTCAAACAAAGTTTGACTTTCTGACTCGAAAAGCAGTAAATATAAGGAAAAGAACGAAAGAATACTAACCCAGGGTCCCCGAATGCTAATCGTGATCAAAATAACTCAGGTATGAAACAACGGTTTCAACTTAGAGTCACAAAGATCAGATTCTAGTGAGAAAATGCAATGGGGGTGTTGGGTTATTTATAGTTTTCGGTGAACCGTTGAGATCGTTTCTTGGGAAACGTGCCACGATCCGAGCCGTACACTTGTCACAATGTTATGGAGGCTACTTGGCACCTTAACTTAATGACACATCACTTAAAAACATGTGGTTAAGGATCAAATGGCTGCAACTTGCATTTAAAAACATTTAATCTGATCAGAAGACCCCTAGCGCACCGCTACGCTTAAAGTGTAGCGCACCGCTAGGCACTATTTCGGCAGAATTACACTTTTGGTCCCTGAACTGTATTTAGGCCATTTTCGACACGTTTAAGGCCCGTTAACCCCATTTCAAAGCTCTAAAATGAAGTTAAAGTATAGGGAACTTAAAATATGTTCAAAAATATGATGGATGTCGGTTCGTTTGGCCGTACGAACGCGATGTTCGGTTAATTACGACGGAATGCGCATAAGCGCGAAAAACGATCCAAATGACGCGACGAATGGATTTTTCTTAAGGCGAACACTAAAATATAATGTAGTCATGCTTACATAAATTTTTGGATGTCCGGATGTATTCAGAACGTAAGTTATGCGCGAAAATGCAAACTTGTGCACTTTTTGACACTTTTAGTCCCTGAATGTCCCAAAAGTTTATTTTAGCACACCGAACCCCTCAAAGCCTATTTCTAAGCTATGTCAAGGATATTTAAGGTGTGTTTAACTTATGGTCATGTTCCGGAATGTTCGTTATAGTTCAAATTGACATACTTTCGCAGTTTGTCATATTTAGTCCTTGTAGGTGAATTAACTTGTTTTTGCCATACCAAAGCCTTCAAAACTTATTTCTAAGTTATGTAAAGGTTATTTAAGGTAGGTTGAGTATATGTTGATGTTCCGGAGTATTTCTCGCATTAAACTGAGTACGTTTACGCACTAGTTTGCGTATAACTCTCCAGAAAGTGATGTAGAGTTTGAAATTACATAAAAGTCAAAACATGAAAAATGTAAAACACAACCAAACAAACATTGTGATCAAATAACATTGTTTTATTGATAATAGAACTGTTCATAGTGATTACAAACACAGGTGTTACAATTTACTTGAGCACATACTTAGCATACCGAGCAAAACCAAGGTGAGTTCACACTCTTACCAAGGCATGGGATTCCCCGGTGGGTTGGGAATGGGATTGAATGATTACTTGCACTTACATCAACACTAGACTACTTACCACGGTCCTCGGATTGGGAAGGATGCCTGTGCCAAATTCTACGCAAAGCCTACGTACTGTCCTCGGATTGGGAAGGACACCAGCACTAAACCTACGTAAAACCTACGTACTACCGTCCTCGGATTGGGAAGGACGCCAGTGCTAAACCTACGTACTACCGTCCTCGGATTGGGAAGGACGCCAGCGCTAAACCTACGTACTCGCTACGTACTGTCCTCGGTTGGGAAGGGCACTTACATAAAACATGCGTAAACCTAAACTTACTACTATCCTCGGATTGGGAAGGATACTTATGATTACGAATATTCTAGGGGATATATATAACATGGGAAGCCCCCACCAATAGAACGTACTATCGGCCCAGTAGAGCCACATGTTACATACGAACTTACTACTACGCATTTACTTTCTGTGAACTCGCTCAACTAGTTGTTGATCCTCTGTTACATGCCTTGCAGGACCTTAGGTACTTATGGAGCTTGCACGGGAGGCGCAGTCGTTGTGGACAAGGATCGTGAATACTTGATTAGACATTATGACATTTCACACTTTATTGTGTTGGGTTTATTTATACGCTTCCGCTAAACAGTGATAACATATTTAGGTTTTGGAACACCTCTCATATGGATTGGTTTGATTAAGTTGCAATTACTTTTACTTTATACATTGTTCTATATGATTGGTGGCTTGATCCTGGTCAGTCACGCTCCCAAGCGGTGATACTCCGCAGGTGGAATTTGGGGGTGTGACAGCGTTAATCGTCACTTCATGGAGCTAACGTGACAAAGGACAATTAACCAGACCTTAGTTCATCTAGGAAACCAGCGACAGGATTTTCCTGGATCAAGGGAAGGTTAAAAGTCACCAATTGATTAACAGAAGGATTACATGGACAATTGAAGGAACCATTGCCATTACAGATTGAAGATTTGGTTCTGATAAAGGAGTTATCTTGCAGAAGTGCTAGTAGGTTTAGCAGAGGAAAGAAAAGCTGAGCCACATTGACTTAGTCCTTTCGAGAGCCTATCTTGAGTTGGACCAATCGCTTATAGGCTCAAGCTACCATCAGGACGGAGAGCGTTGAGACGTGAGATTAGGAATTGAGAGTGTATGTAATATAGGTCTACGAAGATTCTTTGTAAGAATCAAAGTTTCTCGCATAAACTATAAGACTATATTCATTAAACCCGTTTTTGCTATTTTCATCCAGTGTGAAAACAAAACCTGTAGAGTAAAAATTTCGGGGACGAAATTTCCTAAACAGGGGGAGACTGTGACACCCGACTTTTCAGGTCGTACCGTACAATTGTAGCACATGTTGTAAATAGGTAATAGGGCCATATTTGACTGACTATGATGTTTATATGTGAAATTTAATGAGTTGGTAAATTTAAACTTTGATAAAAATTATGTTGGCAATGGTAAGATGAACGCTTATCGCGTAACGGTTAAAATGCGAAACGAACATCGGTGACCACCAGATAAATGTTTAATCTTAAAAATAATTTGTTATGATTAGAATAATTATTTTAATCATATTCGTGTGGAAAAATAAATAAACACGCATAAATCCCTATTTTTGTGATTTTAAGCGCGTACCGCGCAGCACAGCGCGCATACTGCTAAATACCGAAAACGTAGCCAGTCCAGGCAAACAAAATATTGTTCCATAATATTTTGGTGAGTTTATTTTTATAGAGCATTAAAAATAATTTAAAACGCGCTAAAACGAGATTAAACGCTAGATAAAATACTTGGTATCTAGTTAAATACCTGTTTTTAACTAATACATAATATATATATGTATATATATGCATGTGTATGTGAGAGGGGACATGTGGGCGGCCAAGGGATGTCCACCTTCTTCTTGGATGCTTCAAAATTGGACAAGTGTAAGATGTGCATAACCTTCACCATTTAAAATACATGCACATATGACACTAACCATTTCCAATATCCCAAATTTCAAATAACCCCCTCCATTCTCTCTTTCTAAACAGTAACACACACACACACACACCCACTCATTTTTGTTTTTCATCATCTTCATCAAGATCCAAGTCTCTTCCAAGGTGTTTCCTTGCATTTTTGAAGATCTTAAGGTGTTTTTAAGTGATTCCAAGCAGAACCAAGCTCCATATCATCACAATTTTTTTGTCAAGAAACCCATCAAAATCTTGTAGGTATAAAATTTACTTTAAAAATCATATTCTTGACTCTTGATGATGTTGATGATGATTAAACTTTCTCAAAGTTCTTGAATAATTCACAAACTTGAAAACTAATAAGAAATGAGTTTTTATGTAAAATAAAAATGGATAAATATATGTATGTATACATAACCGTATATGTGTATGTGTGTATATATTATATGAGATTGAGTTTGATTTATGATGGATAATTGTTTGGTTAATTTTTTCTAGAATGGCATGCATGTAGGTTTTGACATGTATGAAAGATTGTTGTATGAAATTATGTTTAAATGATTAGATGATGAACATATCTTAGTTTTTCATGACTTAACTTCAGGTTTGATACATATTATCTTGTATGAAATGATGATGGTATGATATATGTGCTTTAAATACTTGTACACAAGCATGCATGATGATTTATGATTATAAAAAGGTGATTTGAGTATTATTTAGTAAAAATCAAATTTAATCAGATTATAAACACTAAAATAAAGTTATTTTAAAGTGTTTAGTGATATTTGATTTTGTCATAATGTTTGCTAGTTTTGCATGTTGTACTTGATGCATTAAAAGTTGTAAAATATGTGAAATCGCACGATTTATGTGACTTACAAAAAAACTGCACTAATCTGATTATAACCACTATTTTAATCAGTAAATAACATGTATTGTGTTAAAATATCAAGTCGTTTCGAGTTGGGATGATTATAGTAACGTTTAACGCAAAATTATGCGTTAAAACGGTCAAAAATCGACTTTTCGAGTGATTTTTATAAAACTAAATTAGATCAGTAAGTAAACTGATATTTTTAGTTTAAAAATAAGTATTTTAACTAATTTTAAGTTTACTTGGTGTTTGGTTAGTCATACGTGACTTCCGACGCCCGAAACCGTTACCGAATCGCTAAAATACACATTTTTTCAATGAACACTAGTATGGGTAAATTTTGAGTGAACCTTATGTGATAAAATGTATTATGTGGTTTAAACATGAGAATGTGAAAATATGTTAAGTTTTAACATGATTTTAAAGATTTGGATTATGCATGTATATTTATACGTTTTGTGCGGTAGAAACGGTAAATATCGCGTTAAATGTGTAACTTGTTTGTCGAACATGAAATTTGATACTTATGAAATTTTTTATGTATATTTGCTATAAAAATGATAAAATGGATGAGTTAACAAGATTTCGCGTGTTTCGGTGTTAAATTATGTGAACATTTGTGTATATATATTATGACCCGCAAATCATAAACATATTGCGTATAAACGGGAGTGTTAATGGATTTACACAATATTGGTTACCAACAAAATAGTTAAAGTCGCAAAATCATAAATATATATATATATATGTGGACTCATATATATTAATGTGCCAACATAATAAAAAATGACAACTTTTCGAGAAAATCTCAAAGTTATGCGATAATTCTAAGAAACGGAGAAACTTAGGATTTTTGTGCTATGTGTACAGATTTAAAATCGTTCCTATATATATATAATAGGACGTGTAGAAATCAAACTGTGGGATTGCGCTATTTAAAAATACGCACCCAAAGGTGAGTGTCACTAAACCCCTCTTTTTACTGCTTTATATATATTTTGGGGGTAGAACACGCCAATAAAAGAGTTTAATAATGTTTTTGAAATAAAACATACCTTTTGATATAAATTATATATTTTCATTGAAAATATATGGATTTTTGGGAAATTATATGTATATATATTTCGGGATGAAATGATTTTAAAGAATAAATATGTTTCGGGTGGAAACGGGATTATGCACGGTGTTTGGGGGAAAACGACCGTATAGTTAGTACGAATATTGCTTGGTCTCAAGAGAGTAAGTATCAGCATAGGCTTACATTTCGTCGGGGATTTCAGGGGAGTCGTACAACATCGTGTATTAAATTGTCATATTAGTATGATATATATATTGTACGTGAGGCAGATATCATATTGTTCTTCGAGAAAGAACCCTGCGCCCATGATGTCGTTTAATCAGTTTAAGTATTGCACGCGAGGAATTGTTGGTAGATCTATCGGGTTGACAACCCCGTTGTGACCGGTCGCCCCGTGTCAATGTCAAACGATGAATTAATATTCTGTTCATTGTCTAGTTTTGATTATCCCTGCATGGTTAATATATAGTTCGTATCGTCTAGCTAACATACGAGTCTGAAAGTTGACGCTATAATTTAATATACAAAACCTGGGCAGTATTACTATTGTCGGAGTAATGACCCGATGGAAGGCCCATGGATTTTATCAAAGGAGTAAAATGGACTTTCTAAAATTACATGGATGTTTTCAAATAAACACATAATCAGAAAGTTTTCCTTGGAATAAAATCTGTTAGTAAACAAATAAGTGAACTCACCTTCCTTTGTGTTGACACTTGATTTTAACGTGTTCTACAGGTACTTGAGCTCGGCTTCGGGAATTATGGCGTATCTTGTGGTTGTTGATGCATATTCTGTCACTTAAATATGTTGGACTAATTTTAAAACTTTCTGGGACACATGTAATAAGATCCATAAGGATCAAAGATAATTTAATTATGTCATGGTTGTGTCACGTATGGGATGTCATGCTTAAAAACTTATGTTTTAATTAAGTTAATATGTCCAACACTATAGTGCATCAAACATCAAGATAGAAATGGGCACCAGCTTCCGTCACCACTACGTTTTATATTCCGCTGCGACGTTTTTGGGGTGTGACATATCTCTTGTATGATATCTCTATCAATGAAATATCTCTTTCTCCCTACATCTATTTCTCTTATTATTTGCTATTAGGCTAGTTTCACAACACGTTATCAACATGAGTTCGCTCGTTGCTCTTTGTTTTTCGTTTCACTTTGAATCCTTCGTCTAAAATCTAAATCGCATGCTGCTTTTACGAAATACTTGAACGTATATAATATAAAACTTCAAATATGAAAGAATGTCTACCATCATGTTATAGTTACCTCTTAGTTTGCCAGCAAATTAAATATTTTAATTGCCATTGGGTTGCTAGTGGGATGGTGATGGTTTAAATATTCTAAAATTTAACAGTTTCATTTGTATTGGATTGGGTTACAGTAGGCTTCTCATGTCCATGCACTTCTATAAACAAGATAAATAAATAGATTGCTTTTCTTTGAATTTTCAAACCAAGATAACTTTATTTGAAGGTATATTCTAAAGCCGTGGACGTAAGCAAATATGTGAAATATCATACACTTATAATTTTAAAGGATTAACCCCTCAATACGAATTGGGGCTTAAACTATTCTGCATTCTATATTATGACTAGATCACATGATATATTCGATAACTAATTACTGGATATTATTAATATCACAAATATTTATGAAAGTTTTTCAATTATGAGTTTAAGATAATTATAATTCAACACATATATTAGAAGTTGTGTGTTAGAAATATGTAAATGTAAAATTATTATCCGGGTTATGAGTTTTATTACGATCATGGATATTTTCGATCAGCCTGAAACATGCTCTAAATTTATTTAAATTTTACATTTGTGGATATTTATTTAACATGGTAAAAAGTATGTGGGTAAAAGCTTAAATCGGATATCCTAAAATCCTTATAAATCCTTGAAGGTGATGGATCTTGAAGGAGGCGGTGTTCTTGTGTAAGAAATGAGATAGTATCTGCTATAAATCTTCTACAAATCCTCAGCAGATCAGCGAATCACTCAGCAAACCAACGAACAACCAGAGAGGATAGATGAGTGCCTGATGAGAAGACAGTGGAAAAAACTCCAGCAAACTGCACGATTTTTCAACTGAAAAATGAGAAAAGAGAGTCTGATATTGTGTGTAACAAGAAATGAGAGCCACACTGATCAAACCCTAGCTGTTAAACTATACTTATATATCCTGCAAGTGTGAAGTTACACTTAGCACCCATAAGAATACTCACATATGATCGGACCCCCTTAGAAGTTACACAATCAACCCTCTCACTTAAACAAAATACAATATCTACCAATATATTGTTATAACAGAACAAACACTAGAGCAGTACATTATAACAGGCCCAAAGAAAATATTTTGTTAGTTTATTTGTTAAATGTTAAAAAAAGTAGAAGATTAAAAAAATAAAAAACATAAAAGTGGTGGGGTAGGATCATCTAGGACCATCCTCCCATACCCTCTATTTTTGTGGGATGGACTATCCTTGGGAGGACTATGATGTGGCGCCTACGTGGCAGATCATCCTCCAAGGGAGGACCATCACCATACCCTTTAGCCTAATAGTTATTGAAATTATTATTTATATATAGAAAAGATTCATATGAATATTTCAAGATTTAAGAAGCAAATGACATGTCTACGAATTATTTAGCACTTTATAATGGATTTTCTATCCCTTTTCTATCTCATTTATCACCCTTAAATTTTTATCATACATTGAAATTATTTGTTTTATATTTCCCATTGTATGATTGTTTTATGAAACATGTTCTTTCATATACTATTATAAGATATATACTACACACTAAACTAGCTTAATTTTGATTTAATAGTTGTTTTAATGGAACTTATGTGGCAATTAAAGTAATAACACTTAAAACCCTACTACATGATATATTTGCATGTAAATGATGAAAAAAAAGTTATATCATAAAGTTTAATACTTGTTTTATATGATTGAATGTTATAATGTTGTAAATTAATTACATGATTTAACTTTATGGTATATGTCTTCTACATGTATTATATTATTCAATATGTTTTATTTCATTGTGAATTTTGTTATATGTCAATTTTGTCTTTTAAGGAAGATAGATGTTTCGAAAGCCACGCACAAATGTTAATGTTGATAAAATAAAGAAAGGTATCTAAAAGGTTTTGTTGCAAAATTATCACATTAGTGTTTGAAACTTTTAGAAAACATCTTTAATATGGAATTGTAATGATGCTATCATGAATGTTGTATGGTTATAATCCATTTCTTGAACTGAATGTGATGATATAATAATTGGTGTAAAGTTCGTAATCATGGTAATTAAGGAAATTGTTATGATGCTCATGTAATGATATCAACCATGTTAATAATGTGATGACTATACAATGATCGTTATAAAAGTCATGATCATGGTAAGTTTGGAAATTGTAATGATCCTCACGTTGACAGTCATGTTAGTATTGAAATCGACCACAAGAAGTGGCATACGAAGTAAGTGAGTATACAATAATAAAATATAGGAAACATGTAATAACATGAATTTTTGAAATAATAATATATTATTTTCTTGTACTTCTTGTCGTGTATCAGACAAACACGAGTGTAACTAAAAGAATATACGATCATAAAGCTGAAGTATATGGTTGATAATTATTTAATTAGTTGGCATGACCGGTTAGACCACGCCAACTCAATGTTGATGTGAAACATAATAAAGAATCGGAAGGTTCTTTAAATTGATAATTAGCATGTAATTTTTTGCTCTCAGGGGAAATTATATATTTGAAAATAAAGGAGGCCGTATCCCTAAATATTCTGGAAATGATTAAAGGATATGCATATCCCAACATGATACCATTTAGTGTTTTAAATCGATGCATCGTCTAAATGGTTATCAAATCCACAACCTGAAGTTTGTGTGAATGTGGCTTAGTTAATGTGATAGCAAACATATTAATCCAGAATGATATATTTATTTTGGTAACAATAGTGAATTCAATTCCCAAGTCATTAATAATTATTGGAATAAATGTTGAACTTCATATAGCTTATGTTTATACAAGAATTGCTTTGTTGAGACGATCACTAAACTCTCACATTTGATTGAAAAGTCAATGATCATAAGAGCAACAGTTCATATTTGTATTTGGGTCCATGTGATTTTACATGCGGTAACATTATTTCACATCAAGCCAACATGTTGTAATAGTTTCTCCCCATTATAGTTGGTTTTTTTTTTCAGAAACCAAATACGTTCCTTCTAAGATTTTGGTTGTGCGATATATATAATATTGATCCACCACTAGCACAATGTTGGGACCTCTAAAAAGGGTTGAGAATATATGTTGGGTAAAAACTTAATTGTCTATGATTAAATACTTAAAGCCATTGGTGAGAGATTTGCTTACGGCTCATTCATTTTCACTTTAGTGAATGAATGTTCCCAACATTAGGGGGAGATAACATGCACTTGGAAACTAAAAAGTGGAATGAATTATCACGTCATCTTGATCCTAAGACTATAAACAGTGAACTAGAAGTTCAAAGGATAATTCATTTACCAATATTAAAGAACAAATTACCAGACAAATTCACTGACCTAAATAGAGTGACTAAGTAAGTCACATAATCAACTGCTTATTCTCCAGTCATATTTGTGTCCCAAGAGGGCAACCACATATTTTGTAATGAGTCTATTGCACGCCTAAAGCATGGTAGACTAGTTGATTCCGATAATAAAATTCCTTGAAAATTGGAGTAAGTAATTAAGATGATCAAGTCGATGTTATAGTAATAAGATCTCCTGAAGAGACAGTAGACATGATGGTTCAAGAAGAACCTCAGGTACTTGAAAATAAATAAATCTCGATAAGTTATATCTTGTCTAAGATATGTATGGAATTGAAATAAAAATCGACGTCGTTATACTTTTGTATATAATGTAGCGCTTGAAATGATTAAATGATGTGGATCAAGATTTGAGATCTGCCTATGAACGTAAATATAGAAATGTTTGGCCAAAATAAAAAGACGCAAAAAAGGCAAAATTGAATTCTCTAATGACATGGAAAGTATCTGGACCAAAAGTCCATACAACTGAAGTTGTAAAATATGTTAGATATAAATGGGTCTTTTATGCGAATTATGTGGAAATCAAATTGAGTGATATAAGGAAAAATTGGTGGCACAAGAATTTTCTCAAAGACCTATGATAGATTATGAGGAGACGTATTCTCTAGTGGTGGATGCACTAACTTTCCAATATTTTATTAGTCTGGTAATATAAAGAGGGAATTGATATTCGTCTTATAAATGTTATATATCATTTGATACTGAAAGTTTACATGAAAGTCCTAAAAGATTAAATTATGTAAGTCATGTAAAGTAAGTTCTCAAGAAGAATGTGATCATTGTATGCATGTTCTGATAGGTTATGATTATTTTACATGTTGGATATAATTGCAACTCTTGATGAGTTTCTAAAGCAATTGAGTGCTTAAAAGGTTAACTGAAACATCTTAACGATGTAATTCTTGGGCACCAAGAAACATAAATAGAAAACTTGTACCCAATGATTATGATATCTCAATAAATAGTGTACACATATGGTACAATATGGATTTTGGAGATAAATGCAAGTGTTCATCACATTTTTGCATATGATATAGATATCTATATGTTAAATCGCAAGTTTATTTAGCAAAACTCCTGAACAGCGAATGCACATGCATATTTAGATAAGATGGGAAGAATTATCTCATGGATTGATAATGCCATAAGCATTGATATATTTAAGTTGCCTCAAGAAAGTACTAGAGGGTATGGGGTTCGTCCCCACCCCCGTCGAGGACCGGCGACGCCGGCACATCATCCCGCCCCCCACCTGTCCCGTCCTCACCGTCGGGCATAGGACGTTAGAGACGGTCCATATGCAGACAAAAAAATGGTGGGTCCAAGGCTTTTGACCGTTTAAAAAAATTGGACCTTGAAGGTGATGGATCTTGAAGGAGGCGGTGTTCTTGTGTAAGAAATGAGATAGTATCTGATATAAATCTTCTACAAATCCTCAACAGATCAGGGAATCACTCAGCAAACCAACGAACAACCAGAGAGGATAGATAAGTGCCTGATGAGAAGATAGTGGAAAAAAATCCAGCAAACTGCACGATTTTTCAACTGAAAAATATGAAAGGAGAGTCTGATATTTTGTGTAACAAGAAATGAGAGCCACACTTATCAAACCCTAGCTGTCAAACTATGCTTATATATCCTGCAAGTGTGAAGTTACACTTAGCAACCATAAGAATACTCACATATGATCGGACCCCCTTAGAAGTTACATAATCAACCCTCTCACTTAAACAAAATACAATATCTACCAATATATTGTTATAACAGAACAAACACTAGAGCAGTACATTATAACAGGCCCAAAGAAAATATTTTGTTAGTTTATTTGTTAAATGTTAAAAAAAAGTAGAAGATTAAAAAAATAAAAAAAACATAAAAGTGGTGGGGTAGGATCATCTAGAACCATCCCCCCATACCCTCTATTTTTGTGGGATGGACCATCCTTGGGAGGACTATGATGTGGCGCCTACGTGGCGGATCATCCTCCAAGGGAGGACCATCACCATACCCTTTAGCCTAATAGTTATTGAAATTATTATTTATATATAGAAAAGATTCATATGAATATTTCAAGATTTAAGAAGCAAATGACATGTCTACGAATTATTTAGCACTTTATAATTGGTTTTCTATCCCTTTTCTATCTCATTTATAACCCTTAAATTTTTATCATACATTGAAATTATTTGTTTTATATTTCCCATTGTATGATTGTTTTATGAAACATGTTCTTTCATATACTATTATAAGATATATACTACACACTAAACTAGCTTAATTATGATTTAATAGTTGTTTTAATGGAACTTATGTGGCAATTAAAGTAATAACACTTAAAACTCTACTACATGATATATTTGCATGTAAATTTTTTTGAAAAGAAAACTTCATTCAACAAAAGAGAGCCTCAAAACAAGGAACCCTCAAACAACCGAAAACAACATATACAGAGGGAATTTACTCCAATCGTTCCATCCAATCCTATTACATTTCGACCTATACTTTAAGAAATTAAAAGACATAGACTTGATCAATGCCACCACTTCCAAGATCCTCGGCTCCACATTTTGAAATACCACCTTGTTTCGCTCTTTCCATATAGCCCGTAACGTGATCAAGAAAATACCACGCACGATGTTTGTACCCAACTTGGACCTGCCCATCTGATTCGGCCACTGAAAGATGTCATCTAGAGAACAAAAAGTTGGCCACCCCTCCTTAGTCCACGCCCAAATTCTCACCCAGACTTCATATGCAAAGGAACAGGAGAACAATATATTTGCATGTAAATGATGAAAAAAAAAGTTATATCATAAAGTTTAATACCTTGTTTTATATGATTGAATGTTATAATGTTGTAAATTAATTACATGATTTAACTTTATGGTATATGTCTTCTACATGTATTATATTATTCAATATGTTTTATTTCATTGTGAATTTTGTTACATGTCAATTTTGTCTTTTAAGGAAGATAGATGTTTCGAAAGCCACGCACAAATGTTAATGTTGATAAAATAAAGAAAGGTATCTAAAAGTTTTTGTTGGAAAATTATCACATTAGTGTTTGAAAATTTTAGAAAACATCTTTAATATGGAATTGTAATGATGCCATCATGAATGTTGTATAGTTATAATCCATTTCTTGAACTGAATGTGATGATATAATAATTGGTGTAAAGTTCATAATCACAGTAATTAAGGAAATTGTTATGATGCTCATGTAATGATATCAACCATGTTAATAATGTGATGACTATACAATGATCGTTATAAAAGTCATGATCATGGTAAGTTTGGAAATTGTAATGATCCTCACGTTGACAGTCATGTTAGTATTGAAATCGACCACAAGAAGTGGCATACGAAGTAAGTGAGTATACAATAATAAAATATAGGAAACATGTAATAACATGAATTTTTGAAATAATAATATATTATTTTCTTGTACTTCCTGTCGTGTATCAGACAAACACGAGTGTAACTAAAAGAATATACGATCATAAAGCTGAAGTATATGGTTGATAATTATTTAATTAGTTGGCATGACCGGTTAGACCACGCCAAGTCAATGTTGATGTGAAACATAATAAAGAATCGGAAGGTTCTTTAAATTGATAATTAGCATGTAATTTTTTGCTCTCAGGGGAAATTATATATTTGAAAATAAAGGAGGCCGTATCCCTAAATATTCTGGAAATGATTAAAGGTAATGCATATCCTAACATGATACCATTTAGTGTTTTAAATCGATGCATCGTCTAAATGGTTGTCAAATCCACAACCTGAAGTTTGTGTGAATGTGGCTTAGTTAATGTGATAGCAAACATATTAATCCAGAATGATATATTTATTTTGGTAACAATGGTGAATTCAATTCCCAAGTTATTAATGATTATTGGAATAAATGTTGAACTTCATATAGCTTAGGTTTATACAAGAATTGCTTTGTTGAGACGATCACTAAACTCTCACAATTGATTGCAAAGTCAATGATCATAAGAGCAACAGTTCATATTTGTATTTGGGTCCATGTGATTTTACATGCGGTAACATTATTTCACATCAAGCCAACATGTTGTAATAGTTTCTCCCCATTATTGTTGGTTTTTTTTTTTTGTCAGAAACCAAATACGTCCCTTCTAAGAATTTGGTAGTGCGATATATATAATATTGATCCACTACTAGCACAATGTTGGGACTTCTAAAAAGGGTTGAGAATATATGTTGGGTTAAAAATTAATTGTCTATGATTAAATACTTAAAGCCATTAGTGAGAGATTTGCTTACGGCTCATTCATTTTCACTTTAGTGAATGAATGTTCCCAACATTAGGGGGAGATAACAAGCACTTGGAAACTAAAAAGTGGAATGAATTATCACGTCATCTTGATCCTCAGACTGTAAACAGTGAACTAGAAGTTCAAAGGATAATTCATTTACCAATATTAAAGAACAAATTACCAGACAAGTTCACTGACCTAAATAGAGTGACTAAGTAAGTCACGTAATCAACTGCTTATGCTCCAGTCATATTTGTGTCCCAAGAGGGCAACCACATATTTTGTAATGAGTCTATTGCACGCCTAAATCATGGTAGACTAGTTGATTTCAATAATAAAATTCCTCGAAAATTGGAGTAAGTAATTAAGATGGTCAAGTCGATGTTATAGTAATAAGATCTCCTGAAGAGATAGTAGACATGATGGTTCAAGAAGAACCTCAGGTACTTGAAAATAAATAGATCTCGATAAGTTGTATCATGTCTAAGATATGTATGGAATTGAAATAAAAATCGACGTCGTTATACTTTTGTATATAATGTAGCGCTTGAAATGATTAAATGATGTGGATCAAGATTTGAGATCTGCCTATGAACGTAAATATAGAAATGTTTGGCCAAAATAAAAAGACGCAAAAAAGGCAAAATTGAATTCTCTAATGACATGGAAAGTATCTGGACCAACAGTCCATACAACTGAAGTTGTAAATATGTTAGATATAAATGAGTGTTTTATGCGAATTATGTGGAAATCAAATTGAGTGATATAAGGAAAAATTGGTGGCACAAGAATATTCGCAAAGACCTATGATAGATTATGAGGAGACGTATTCTCTAGTGGTGGATGCACTAACTTTCCAATATTTTATTAGTCTGGTAATATAAAGAGAGAATTGATATTCGTCTTATGAATGTTATGTATCATTTGATACTGAAAGTTTACATGAAAGTCCTAAAAGATTAAATTATGTAAGTCATGTAAAGTAAGTTCTCGAGAAGAATGTGATCATTGTATGCATGTTCTGATAGGTTATGATTATTTTACATGTTGGATATAATTGGAACTCTTGATGAGTTTCTAAAGCAATTGAGTGCTTAAAAGGTTAACTGAAACATCTTAACGATGTAATTCTTGTGCACCGAGAAACATACATAGAAAACTTGTACCCAATGATTATGATATCTCAATAAATAGTGTACACATATGGTACAATATGGATTTTGGAGATAAATGCAAGTGTTCATCACATTTTTGCATATGATATAGATATCTATATGTTAAATCGGCAAGTTTATTTAGCAAAACTCGTGAACAGTGAATGCACATGCATATTTAGATAAGATGGGAAGAATTCTCTCATGGATTGATAATGCCATAAGCATTGATACATTTAAGTTGCCTCAAGAAAGTACTATATGAAGTTGACAAAATGTATATGGACTAAAATAGTCGGGTCGAGTGTTGAAAAACTCGAGATATTCTGGTAAAGATGGATATATGTTTGATTAAATTAGTCATTGCTTTTATGAAAAAAAATTACTTTTAAAAGTTCACTATAATCGCAGTTTACTGTGATGATGTCTAGTATCATCGAGAGAAACTATCGAGCTTTTAGAGGGAGAATTTTTTAATGACATTTAGGGGTGTTCAAAAAACTCGTGGCTCGCAGCTCGCTCAAAAAAAACTCGAAGAAAGCTCGGCTCGAAATTAGCTCGGTTGTAAACGATCCAGCTCGGCTCGGCTCGGTTTGTAAACGAGCCGAGCTCGAGCTTGGCCTGGCTCGGCTCGTGAGCTCGTGAGCTGGCTCGATAAGGTTTACATCCTTCATTTTTTTGTCCCACATCGCTTACAAAACAAAAACTAAGGGAGTAACGCTCCCATAAAAGAAGGTAAAAACAATGTACAAAGTGAATTAACTATTTATACTTACATATTTAGCCATATGGTTAAATTAAATGATAATTATGGCCCTTAGTCTATGAAGAAATTCATTTCAAAGACTTTTTAAGTAGTAAATTTTGCGGTTCTTTGTTAGTTCGAGCTAGATCGAGCCGAGCCGAGCTAGCTCGAATTCTAATCGAGTCGAGCTCGAGCCTCAAATCTCAGCTCGATTTGAAATTCGAGCTCGAGCCGAGCCAGCTCGAATCGAGTTCGAGCCGCGCTCGAGCTGGGTCTAGCTCGGCTCGACTAGGCTCGTTTACAGCCCTAATGACATTGACACATTGTAATTATTGCTCGACCTGCAGTTCGAGTATATGTGTAATCAATCAAACTATATCTATAACAGGTTGACGCGTTTTACCATGGACAAAGCTTATCCTTTAACTACATTAAAGGTTGTTCAATTACTTAATATATAAAATGGATGTTATAGCTTCATATGAAAGAAATTGAAATTTTTGGTCTAGATGTACCATCTTTAAGTGCAATTGTGCATTAGTATTTCTTGCTATCTATTAATGATTTTATATATCTTTATTGAATTTATCGATTTGATATAGCATGTGTTAAACGACGAAATATTGAAATGGGAAAACATCTATTTCAATACATCTAAGGTATGTAAGATATGAAATTATATTTTACTAACCTATCAAAACAAGTTTGGTTAGTTTTGTAAATGCAGGGAATGTAACAAATCATAGTTGTGGATCTTATGATATTTGTTTAAAAGAAGAAGCACTAGAAGGCTTATATGAAGATATACAACATTGCGAACATAAAGAATTGCACATTAAGGGATCAAGCAGCAAATTTCAAGAAAAATGGGCACTAGTCACTTGAAGAATACATGTTCAAATGAGGGGGAGTATTATACAAGTTGCACTCTTTTTTCCTTCACTAAGTTTTATCCCATTGGGTTTTCTTAGTAAGGTTTTTGATGAGGCAACGTACATGATCCAGAAGTATCAGGGGAGACAATACGCGCTGCACTCTTTTTCCCTTGGCTAAGGTTTTGTCCCACTGGGTTTTCCTAACAAGGTTTTTAACGAGGCAGCATCTCCAAGCGTATTAAGTTGATAACCAGAATGACAACGCATAAAAAATTGCAATCATTTGTTTGTTACCTAAGGCAAACAAATGAGATGGTGACTAATCAAAGTAATCGGGTCATATTAATGTATCGTGAAGACATGCTTTAGCCTATAAGTGGACACTCACCCCAAGAGTTCCCAGGTAAGAGTGACTGGTCCGATTTTGTGGATTTGTATGAACACTCTAGCCTTAGAGAGAAAACTCAGGGTACAAGCATCCCCCCTTCCAGATTGCACGTGTTCACATTATAAAACCCAACTTTGAAGAGATTTTAAAAACTTAGAGGGTTCAAAACCTAGTAATCAATCATCCTAGAACAGATGATTGGTTTTCGAAGCGGATTTGAAATTTGTGTTCTTGTTGTGGTTGTCGCCTAAGGATAGGTGACGGTATTGTTTTAAGATCTAAACACAAGAATCTTGTGTTAGGGTCCTAGGAAGGTTATAGACTAGGTCAAAGCATTACTAATAACCTAATTCCCTATAACCATGAGCTCTGATACCAACTCTTCTGTCACACCCCGACCACGTAAAACAACAAATCGTGGCGGAAACGCCAGGGAGTGTTGTAACAGAATCATTGTTTCATAACACATGGAAATTGAAATTTTGTTTTATTGATTTAAAAGAAGTTACAATGTCTTAACAACAAAGAAACATAACATAATTAACTAGTCTTGCATATTTTAATGTCACTAAGGCACATGTCCGCCTAAGTGTATCTTGATCGACCCTATGCATCATCTCCTGAAAACACATGTGAAAATAGGTACGTCAGCATAAAAATGCCTGTGAGATACATAGGTTTTATTGATTTAGGGTTCATGACTTGTAAGTTTAAAGAAAATGTTTGTCAAAAGTAAATCATGAACCTTGCAAAAATGTTTTCTTTTATAAATCATATAAACAGTGACAAGAAATCAGATGATATAAAAGAAAGATGCACAGATAAACAAATGAACAAGCAAAATGAGTTTGTATAAAATGTGTTGATTGTAAAACAATGTTTCATGAAGATATGTTATAAGTGTAAAATGTATTATGTCAAACTTGAAATGGTTTAAACAACGCTATGATATGTAATACCACAAAAGCACTTATATATAGGAAGTACCAGCGGCGTATCCACCATGCTTTTATCTTATTACACATGCCTCGTTATTTAAATCACTTACCAAACAAACCACCAAAATGTAATGTTCAAACAAATGTTGAAATGTTATTGTGTAAACAAATGTAATGTATAGTGAATAAAAGCATTTATTGATTTAAAAGCATTTACTCAACCCTATAAGAATGAAATGTACAAAACAATGCATTTGATAAATTATAATCAAAAGTTATGTTTTGTAAAATAATGCATGCTTTACTGATACAAACATCTATGTGGTAGTGTTAAACGTCTACATCCAAGCCTTGAGACTGTAGGATAACCTTAGAGTAAAGGTTATCAAAAATGTTTTCGGATTCGGTCATTCCTTCCACCAAAACAAACCTAGGATTTCAGGAACGGGAGTGGTCAAGTCCTATGGTACCATTACCTACTACCGAGTGGCATGATCGGTGTTAATGAATGTATTAGTTTCGTTAAACAAACCAAATGTTATACCAAATGTAAGAATGTCTTATGAAAATAACGTACCTAGTATGCTAAGTGAACATACAAGGTAGAAATGTAAATTAATGTGTCCATATGCTACGAGAACATATGCAACACAAAATGCAATGTAAAACAATGTACTAAGTATGCATTATATGGACATACATAGCATAAAATGTAATGTAAAACAATGTACTAAGTATGCACTAATTGGACATACATAGCGAAAACATAATGAAATCATGTACTATAAGTGTACTAATGAACATAACAAGCATATGATATGAAAACATGAAAAGCACGAAAGTAACAAATAGGCACATGTGTTCACCCCAAAATGTTTGAAAACAGTAAAAGAGGGGACTATGTACTCACTTGAGGGTGCTTAGAAGTCTTGAATAACAACCAAGCTAAGCTAGAGGGATCACGGAATCAAACGGCACCTAATATAGGTAACTAAGTTAATAAACGGACCTAAATCAGAAGATTGGATAGAATGAGGTTTCGTAAACCGAATGAGTATAGGAACTCATGTAATATGATTTGACAAAGCCTACATTCTAAAACGAAATCTAACCTAAGTGCTTACGACCGTTACGACCCGTCTAGGTAGCTTACGCTACTTTAACGCGTCTTTTGCGTAAAACGCGTTTAGACCGCCTAACTAGTCCCATGACAAGTAAAATATGCCTTAAAATATCTAATAATGTTGCCTAATTAGTTTAGATGTCAAAACTTAAGTTACATATGCTTAAAATGAATTTTGGCGTAAAAAGGGCATTTTGGTCATTTTTCCTAAGGCATATAATTACCTATCATACAACTAAGTAGACTAATGACCATAAAGTATAACCTCGGAAGGTTATTCCTTATGCAACTATGGTCACAAAATGTGTTTGGTCGGATCCTAATGATTGACCAAACGGGTCGAGTTCGAAAGTCTAAGCGGTTGTTTAGACCGTTTATCTTACGACCCTATATAAGCACTAATCCTAAAGTGACGAACTAAACATGTTAAAACATGTTTAACGAGGTTTGAAAACAAGTTTGGTATCAAAACAAAGGGTCTTGATACCCAAGAATAGTTTGGTTGCAAAATACGCAAGAATACGCATTTTGACCGAAACTACGACTCGTCACTACGCCTAAATAACGTGGTAATCAGTAGGTATAGTCACAAGTGACTATAACCATCGTGATTACGCTCACGTTATGAAGTTCAAATGAACTTTGTGTTGACCATTGAGTGGTGAAAGATGAAAGTAAAACATTGTTTAACTTTCACGCTTAAAAAACGCATAAAAGAATGAAAGAAGCTTACAAAAGGTCCAAGTGATGAGGTTTTGATCTTAAATTCTCAGGTATGAAGTGCAAGGACTCCAACTTAGAGAATTTGGGTAGATCAAGTGTGAGTTACAAGTGAAAGGCTTGGGGTTTATATAGATTTCGGGTAACCGTTAGGATCGTTCATCGAAAAACGAGCTTTGATCATGGCCTTACACTTGCACCCACTGATTTGTAATACCATGGGAGCCCCTAAATGTGCCCATAGAATGTTCAAAACCATTTGCAAACATGGGGAACAGCTGGAACAAGCTGGAAATTGATTTTTGCTAATCTGACATGTTTACACAGGCCGCGTAAGAATCAAAGGGGGTCTTATGCGCCCCTCCTGAGCTGGGGATCAGCAAACAAGTTTCAAAAGTTGCAGTTTTGGTCCCTGCACATGTATAAGGCCATTCTTGACACGTTTAAAGCCCGTTAAGACATTTTCAAGGCTCTACAATGATGCCTAAACATAAGGGACATGAAACATGCTCAAAAATATCTCGGATGTCGGTTCGTTTGGCCGTACGGTTGTGTTGTTCGGTTAATTACGACGAAACACGAACGGACGCGAAAAAACTATCCAAATTACGCGACGAATGGAATTTTATCATGCCAATCACTAAAATAAAATATTTTAATGATTACATAAATTTTTGGATGTCCGGATATATTCAGAACGTAAGATATGCGCGAAAATGAAAACTTTTGCACTTTTTGACGCTTTTAGTCCCTGAATGACCAAAAAGTTTATTTTAACATACCGAACCCCTCAAAGCCTATTTCTAAGCTATGTAAAGGATATTTAGGGTATGTTTAACTTATGATCAAGTACCAGAATGTCCGTTACAGTACAAATCGGCATACTTTCACAGTTTGTCGAAATTAGCCCCTATAAGCGAATAAACTCGATTTTGCCACACCAAAGCCTTCAAAAATTATTTCTAATTTACGTAAAGGTTATTTAAGGTATGTTAAGCATATTTTTGATGTTCCGGAGTGTTTTTCACGTTAAACTGATTACGTTTACGCATCAGTTCGCGTATAACTTTCCAGAAAGCTATTTAGAGCTCGAAATCTAACGAGAATTGATATGTGCAAATGATACCCATATTTATACAAATCCCAAGTATGAAATACAATATTTCATTGATTTGGTATCTGTTTGTTGGCCGTGGAGGCACAGGTGTCACAAATTTGGTCTTTTTGAATTCTTATGTAGGTTTTTTTTTTGTCTTTTTCATTATAGCTTTTTATTTAATTAACTAGCAAAAAGATCCGCGCGCGTTGCAATGCGGGTCCATTGCAAATATCGAATGGATTAGCCCAAGCGCTATGTGATTCGTTAACCATATGAAAATACACGTTTTGACGTATCTGATTGAACTAAATGTAACATATATAAGCATTGCAATTGGATCAAGTCGTAAAATAAATCAAATTTATACCATACAATCATAACGTATTATATGTGACCCAACTCATACAAAGAATACATAATGGTATAAAGGAAAATTGACATGTTTAATCAAAAGGGATTAATTAGAGCTTTAAAAAAAGGATAAAAATGAAACCACAATTTGACTCCACTCGATTGAGTACCAAATTTATGAAACATACATAAAATAAGCGCGAAAATGTATTATATTTTACGTTAAAACATAGACCAAATCAAATTTATTCCGACACGTACATAAAAATACATACATAAAAATTAGTATTTTTCGATCATTCGACGTAATCTTCCTATACTAATAAACGAAAATCTTTTTTGAACACGTGTCACTCTCTGGTGCTTTCTCACCTTATTTTCTTATTTATCTCCCATATTAAATAATAATAATTTTAAACAAAATATTAGATAAGAATAAGGGGTGCTTGTTTTTTCTTCTAACATCTTCAAGGAGCTGATGTCTGCAGGCGCGCAGACGTCTGCAGGCGCGCAAATGTTACCCTTGAAGATTGTTTATTTTTTTTAAACAGATCTGAAAATGGCTTCTTTCATCTTAAAAAAAAGCTATGGAACCCTTTTTCAAACATCTTCACAAAACTCATATACCCTTAAAACAGATCAGAACTCAACAAATCTCCAAACCCCCACTTTAACTTCTTCATCCACCACCGCCACCACAACTAGCACCACTATGGCCACCGCCGCCGTGAGCGGTGGTCGGCCCTTCCTCCCTCCTGTGAGAACCCTCAAATTTACATGTAACCGTACAATCTATTAATGATAATTAAAGTACTTGATGACTGTGCTGAATCATTTAACTGCTCTCTGATTTACCATGTTATGCTTACATGTAATTGTTAACGTACTAGTAGTATACAGAAAAGTCACTAAATAGTCCTGTGTGTTTTCCTAAGTGTTAGAAATTAAAAGTGTTACAAAAGTATATATATAGGACACTTTACGGATTAATTAGGCACTTTAACGGGACAGTGTCAACCGAACAACCGGACTTTACCAGGAACATGAAAATATTGCCAAAAACCTTGTTTACACTTTTCTGAGCTAGTTAGGGTCCCCGAATACCCTAACACCCGTTATATTAAATAACACACTAATAACCAATCTAAATACCTAACTAAACTAACTAATCACTAACTATACATTTGAAAACAAACCATAAACCCCCCCCCCCCCCCATGATCCGATCGGTTTCCCCATGTGGGGACACCCTCCACCAATCTTGATTATTTTATTTGTTGATGTTTAATATCTTGCAAACACATTACACCATGGTTATTAGAGGTTGTGGTCTATAATTGTGTATGAGGGATAAACATCACATTCACATCAACACTTCAAAAACTTTGCTCTCTCTCCCTCCCTTGGAAACTCTCAGCCGAGATCACAACCATAGCCACCACCATCATTCAAGTTTGATCTTGCTATTCCACTTACATCCCAAGGTGCAAGGTGACATACGAGGAGACCCGGTGCTTTCGGAATCCCAAGAACCTCACTACGTTGCTTTTATCCACCTTGTTTTCGCCTTGTTTCTTCCCTAGCCTTGTGCTAGTAGTAAGTGTTCTAAATCTTCATTTTTGTTCTTGTTTTTGGTGGATAATAGATGTTAGAATGATAAAAAGTTAAGAAACTTTAAAGCTCATGAACAAATCTTGAACATAATGTGTTAAAGAGTGGACAAAGAGAAGTTATGTGTGTAAATCATGTAGATCTTGTGTTTTTATGATTCTTGGTTGATTATCTGATGTGTTGCTAGTTAATATTGATGTTTGGTGTTGTTGTGGTCACTAAACATGTTAACGGAATCAATCGAACGCAAGTTAAAAAGATAAAAGCTGAAACAGTAGGCTGTTTGGTAATTATAGCCAACTTTAGTTGGCTGTAACAGGACCATAACTTAACGAGACATGTATTTTCTGAAGTCTAGGGTTATCTATTATGAAATACGGTTCTAATGGCACCAGAATCATAATTTTTGGACTTCGTTTACTATTTTTAAAACATCATTTCGTAACAGCAGCTAGAGCAGCATTTTTCTGCTGAAAATATGTGTTTTGTTTTCTGTCATAACTTGAGTTCTGGGTAGAGTTAGATCATGAAACTTGTACTGTAGATGACCACCGATGTATTTGTAATTATCTCACTGGAATTTCGTAAATCGGACTTACGACAATTTTTAAATAAATTATTCTGTGGACTATGGTCAGAAAAAGATAAATCTGAGTTCAGTCCGGAATATGAATTTTTATAAAATATTGGTAATGATCTGGACCCCGATATTTTTACACAATAATATTTGGATCATTTAAGACATTCTGTAAAAATTTGGAAATTTTTGGAATAAGTTAACTATTTTATTAAAATGTCCGAAAACAGCCGGTTTTGGATATTAATGCTGAAATGACATAAGTTGTAATTTGCATGTCTAAATGTCGAGTAGGTTATTTGTGAATGATATAACATGTTATATGTGTTATGTGCATCATCGTATGTTTGTTTATGAGTGGGGAATGGATGGGAAACTTATATGGGCATAAACCGTTAAAGTGATGCATGTTATGTGATAGATACGTGTAGGAACTTTGTGCTCTATTTAAAAATCACTAAATGACTAACTGGTAATCATATTAGGACGTGATTGACCGACCTTGACTGTTAGCTATATTTGAGAATCTAACCGAGCAAACCGAGGTGAGTTCACACACTTTCTAAGGCATGGGATTCCCGGTGGTTTGGGAATGGGTTAAAGAATTAAAACTAAATCTACATATCCCCTTGGGAGGATATGTACGGCCATCCTCCATAAGTAGGGTGCCATTATTAATCCTACGAATTCTCCTGGTGCAGAATACGTACGTTCGTCCTCCTGGTGTAGGACAACAACCTTAAAAACTAGCTAGACAAAACTCTATCAATAAGTCCCTCTTCATTATATCGACTTAATCGCCGAGGCCAATGGCGAGCGGGTCATTAGTTAATAGCGCTATTAGGTTTAACAAACCTCACACCGTGCCGGTCGGACGGGCGTGTACTAATGGACTATGGCAGACTATCAGTGATGATAGACGCTGATATAGGGCACAACTTATTTGCGTAGTAGTCGATATCATACCGTCTAGTAGTTCACACGGGGAAAGCCACCACTGATTATGGTTATCGTTTGGGTAATGAAAAAGGAACTGGTTAAACATACTTTCAACTACGGGGTAACCCCCACGGCAATTAAGCCAACGAAAGTCAAACCACGTTTTTTCAGAAACAACTTAAAACTAAACAACCAAACGTGAACTCACTCAACTTTGTTGTTGACTTGTGGTTACATGCCTTACAGGTCGCTAAACGCTTGGAGCTTGCACGAGGAAGGAGTCGTTTTGGTGTACGGACTGTTATGTTCTGTGCTTATTATTTAAATCCTTATGAACTTATTAAACTTGCATTTTGAACTTTAACTTATAAACTATGGACTTATGCTTTTGAATTTACTTTTATGCTTCCGCTATTTAAACTAAACAAGGTTAACTAGCTTTGGTCACCAATCGTATTGTGGTTGGTCTTATTTACTTAATTACGATGTTCAATATGATTGGTGGCTCGATCCTGGTCACGTCACGCCTCCAAGCGGTGATACTCCGCATGGTGGATTTTGGGGGTGTGACACCTCCTACCGTCTTCCCTCTCTTCTTTCTTTCCCTCCCTCGACAGCTTCCTCTCTCTCGCTTGAAACAACCACCGGATGCCACCCCCACAACGTCGCCGTCTGTTGGGTTCTGCCACGACCGTCGTGCGCCGCCACCGTCGGTGGTGGCCGGCCGCTTTCTTTCTCCTGCTGCTCTCTCTCTTTCCCCGATCTTTCTCACTCTCTCGTCGATCTCTCTCTCTCTCTCTACATGTCTCAGATGGGTGCGTGTATAAGGTGGTACAAGACGGGGGTGTGTGGTTGGCTTGCCGGAAAAAGAAAATGGCTGGAAGCTGGCTTTTGGTGGCGGAAGAGGGGAACCTGGGAGTTTGTGCAGACATTATCTTTTTAAAAAGCAAACACTCTTATATTTTCAGCTTACAGAGCTTCAGACCACATCTTCAGTTGCAGACATGGAAACAGATGAAATCAGCTTGCAGACAGTTTATGTCTGCAAAAACAAACAACACCTAAGTATTTAAATAAGGATAAACGTTTGTTTTTATTATGATAATAATAATAATAATAATAATAATAATAATAATAAATTAATAATAAGAATAACAATAATAATAATAATAATAATAATAATAATTTTAAACAAAAAATTAGATAAGAATATACAGTAAATAATAATATTTTTTTAAATGATTGAAATTATGGTAAATTAGGAATTAAATGTTCCCATTTGATATATACTTAATAATTGTATTATTTTTTCACTAGAATTAAATAATTATTGTAGGTCGGGCATATGCTTCTATCAAATTGTAAGTGTTTTTTACGCATCACTAGCTATAATGGTAGGTGTATTGTTATAATTGTTTAAGCCATCATTTATTGCACATTGCATCAACATATAGAAAGAACACCATTTTTAAATATTGTTGGTGCACGAATGTCTAAAGCCTGCGTCTTAGTCTTAGTTGTTCAATGTATAGGGTCTAGATGTGTTAATTATGTATTGTATAGGGATTTATATGAAAATTTGGGGTTTGTAATGTTGATATTTCGCTTATATGGACATGTGCCATAAGAGTGAAATCACTAGCTTGAGGTTTCGCTCATATGGACATGTCATATAAGCGAAACCATCACCCCTATAAATACCCAAGTTGTTTTCTCATTTTGGACGTTCATGTCTCCAGTGTAGCTGAACCGCTGCTCGTGTATTTCTTGGAAGATTAATGAGAAAACTGTTTTAAAGTGATCTCCTTCTGTTTCTACTCCATTTCTGCTTTGATTCATGCCAATTTTGTATTTCCGCTGCATTTTCGGTAGTATCTAGCTCTGATTGACTCACACGACTGTCAATAACGGTCCTACAATTGGTATCAGAGCCAGTTGTGAGCTAGTTTACCCGAATCAAAGCCTTTTTCTATCACATTTTGAGTTTCTGGACTTTCCGACGGACAAAATGGACTGAAATTTGACCATATAGTGTAAAATTGTCTAATAACAAACCCATGAGATTTTCAGACCTAAAAAAAGCTTAAAAGTGACCTAAAATGGCTCGTGAACAGGTTTCACTCATATGGTACTTGAGTGATTTCGCTCATACGGCATAAGCGAAATCAAGGGTTTCGCTCTTGTGGTTTTGCTCATAGTGCCATATTTTGGTTTCGCTCTTGTGGTTTCGCTTATTGTTACACTTTGATTTCGCTCATATGGTCATTACTTGATTTCGCTCATATGGTCTTTGTCTGATTTCGCTTTTGTGAGCATTAGGTGATTTCGCTCATAACAACACTTAAAATCTGATTTCACTTATAAGACCTGTTTTAGTGTAAAAGTCATGGTTTGAGCGTTTAGTCCATTTCGTACGTGATCGAGTGTTGGAAACTCAATCTGTGTTAAAAGTTTTTCGATAAAAACAACCTGTTTGTGAAAAAGTTAAACATTTTTCGAAATTTGTTACTAAAAATGGAAAATCAAGATTTTTACAACTTCTTCGCGGGCAGTGGTATGGTAGCAGGACAAACCTCGGGTAGTGTTATGCAAAACGTCAACATGGAGAACGAATTGGGAACAATGCAAAAGCCTCCCAAGTTGATGAACATAGATGAATATGTGGGATGGTCAAGCAGATTTAAGAACTGGGTTCAGGCTAACCATTTTGAATGTTGGATGAAGATAGATAGAAAGTATGTTCCACCAGTTGATGGTTTAAATAATAAGAAGAATATTGTAAGCCTGACAGAATCAGAACAGAATGATTTCAAAGCCGAGAAAAAGATGATTAGTATTCTCCAGCAGGCTATCAAAGAAGATATTTTAGTATTGTTGCAATATGAAGATAATGCTCAATCTATGTGGAATGCATTAAAAGCGAAGTTTAAAGGTAGTGATTCCATGATCAAGAACAAGAAGGCTCTGCTCAAGAAGGAGTTTGATATTTTTACCGGTATGAAGGGTGAAACTACAAGGCAACTAATTGAAAGATATTGCCATTTGGTACTTGAGATGAATAGATTAAAAATTGAAAAGACCGATGAAGAATGGATTGACAAATTGTCTGATGCGTTACCTTATAACGAGTGGGGTACATACCTGATGATGCTGAAGAACAATTCAGACTTTGCCAATTACAATCTTAGTTTGTTCATAGAAAAGATTGAAGCTCATGAGTTAGAATTGTTGAAGATCAAAAAGATGAACTCAGCAAATGTTCAACAAGATGTATCTTTGTACTACAGAGGCATTACTCCAGTTATAACAAATCAGAGCCCAAAGATACAAACTGGTTTCAGTGCTGAGACAAGTTCAAGTGCTTCGTAAAATACTCCACAAACAAACAAACCGTCACCATTTTCGAGTGTTGATCCAAACTTCAAAGCTAGTGAACAACCATCACCTCAAAGTTCGTCCATTTCAAATAATCAGGCATATGTTTCTGGGATCCAATGCAACATCGCAGTTAATATCATGAATGGGAATGAATTCACTGAATCAGCTGCAAAACAACACATTGCATTGTTGGCTTCCATGTTAGAATCGTATGAGTCTTTGGTAGCGGGTAAGATCGGAAATCCGGACATGACCAAAGAGGATTACAATCAGATCGATCCGGAGGAACTTGAGCTGATAGATATTAAATGGGGCATGGCTAGTTTGGTGAGGAGAGCACAACGCTTTATGGAAATTACAGGCAGAAAAAGTCTTTCTGGACCTGATCAGAAGTTAGGATTTGACAAGTTCAATGTAACCTGTTTCAAGTGCAAAGAAAGAGGCCATTTCAAAAGAGAGTGTCCAAACCGAGAAGTGAATAATCCTCAGAATCCGTTCACGAATGATTATTACAAACAGGCAATCTATCACCAACCAAATCAGCAACCTGGAGTTCAAAGACCACAAATCGAGAACAAACCAGAGAAAGCTCTCATTGTGAACCAGGATGACGAGAAAGTTGCTGAGGGGTTCAGTTGGGATAAATACATCCCTGGAAGTGATGGACAGGCTATGATGGCTGAGATAGTTGAAGTGACCGAAAGTGTTGTTGAATCTGAAGTGGTTGTTGAAGATGTTTCTGTGGATAATGAGGTTGACATCAAGGAGTTAGATGCAGAAGTTCATTACTCTCAATCTGAGCAGGAGGTATTAGCCAGTTCTTTGAGATCTATCATGCCTCCTAAAATTTTTGAATCTTTTGCAGGTTTCTTTGAAGAACCGACGACCGGACTGTGTCCAAGATATGAGGAGAAGAAAGAATTTGTTGAAGAAATGATTGATGTGACAAAGGAAATAACCAAAGACACTTTGAAAGAAATTGCTGACAAGGCTCTCATGGCGAAACTGAAAGAGGAAGACACAGAACTTGTGAAACCAGAGTCTGTCGGTACAGTCGGATCAGGAGTCAGGAATTGAGGAGGTCAAATCTGAGAAAGTGTCTGAGTCAGAGTCCAAAAATGTCGGTAAACAGGAAGTAAAAACTGCTCATGAAGCAGAAGTTGTTGAGATTGTGGATTCAATGTCTGAAACCCCATGCCAAAAGTGTTTCCAACCGTGCATGGAGTGTCTTGAAAAAGACACTAAGTTTCAGGAATTGAAACAACATGCTGACATGTTAAAATTTGATCTAGGACAAATCAAAGAAGCATATGATACATTAGCCAGATCAGTTAAAATGATTAAAAAAGAAAGTGTCGAAAATGATAAAGCCACAAAACTTGCAAAAGCAACACTTTTTGATAAACAAGTGGAAGTTAACTTTCATATTGACACAATTGCATCATTAAAGAAAGAATTGGAATTGACTAAAATTGAAAATGAGCGAATCGATAAGAAATTAATGAGCTATGTGGCATCGTCCTATGTTCTTGAACAAATTGTACCACAACAGCCAAATGCTACACCGGTCTTTAACAGTGTTCCACCCCCAATGTGGAATCATTATACTCAAACATATCCAGATGGGGTGGAATCTGCATTGAATCTCAAGTTGAAAACAATTGAGGATGAATTGCCAGAGAGCATTGATGTTACATTCTCTGCATCTGACACGGACAATGAGTCACAGGTCATCAAGACTGTTGTCGATCAGGTGTTAGATGAAGAGAGTGATAACTCTGAGGTTGAAATTATGAAATCTCATTCTGAGAAGTCTGTTACTGATTCTGAAGAAGAGGATAATTTTTTAGATCGTTTCATATCGAAATCAGACAAGAGTACGAATGATGATCCGATTATGGTGGTTTACACTATGATTGGAACGGACAAGCTCTATTCTGATTTCGAGTATCCACTTTAGAACGTTAAGATTGAAAATGTCGAGAAAGTTTATAAATTGGTTGAAATTGACATTGATGTGGTAAACAACAAAGAATTCTTTTCGAAACCTAAAAAGTCATTTGTTACAACACGTTTCAACAACTCGGGGAAAAAGGAATTGGAAGGGAATGGTAACAAGAAAAATGGTAACAACTTTAAAAACAAAGGAATTGGTTTTGAGAAAAAGATGGCTAAGAAGGTTGTCAAGCCAAAAGATAAAATGAATGATATATTTGTTGTTGGACCAAGTGTGGATGATGAAAAAGAGTTAATTTTTAGTCAAAGGCCATTGACGATTTCAATGCGGCGAAGAAACTGAAAGAAGAGTCGTTCAAATCAACTTTTGTCGAGTATGACAAAAGAATTTGCTATCGCTGCAATGAGATTGGACATATGGCAAAACAATGCAAGAAAATTTTTGAAAAACCTATCGTAAAACCTGTTGTTCAAAAACCTCGACCTAAGTCACCAGTTGACAAAAAAGGGTAAAAAACCAATGGTTTCACCAATCCGCATCTTGAAGAGGGGTGAATCATTGAAGTCGGAAGATAATCCGAAATCGACATTCGAGATTGGAGAATCTTCAAAGGCACAAAAGACTTCAAAGATTTATCCGAAAACAAAAATTTTTGAAACTCAATCATGGGTAGTTAAACCAAAACAATCAGTTGAGGTGAAGAAAATGGAGAATGAGTTAAAGTTTGAATTAAAAGTCTTTAATCCCAATGTTTTAAATATTTTTGGAAAAATGGTTGACAGAAAAGTTAAAGGGGTAAAGGAATTTTATGAATCAAAAGTGGTTGCTAATGATAATCATGAATTTGAATTTGAGCTTGATAAGTTTCTTGCAGAGTTTCCCCCGATCACAAATGAAGTAAAACCAAAAGTAAAAACTGATGTTCCGAATGTCACGTTTAACTTTCCAATGATTGATGAGAAATGTGATATAGTGTTTGGAAGTGCCTCAACAGTTAAGAAGCCATGGGCATCATTGTTTGAATGAGTTGCTCTAATGTTTGCAGGGGCTGCCCAAGTCTATAATTTCAAAATGGATAATGGACAGCGGGGCCTCAAGACATATGACTGGGATGCTAGCATTGCTTTACGACGTTAAATCAATCAACGGAGGTTACGTGGGTTTTGCAGGAAACCAAGGAGGAAGGATTGTCGGTCAAGGAACATTGACGAATGGAGTAATTTCGTTCGATAAAGTGAATTACATAATTGAATTGGAAAACAATTTACTCAGTATTTCACAAATTTGTGATAATTCTTTTACTGTACATTTCACTAAAAATGAATGTCTTGTCTTAAAACCTGGTTTCAAAATTCCGGAAGAAATGGTGTTGTTGCGAGCTCCACGTGTAAATGATTTGTACATTCTTGATATGAGTGTCGCAACAACAACAGATTATCAAAAACAATGTTTTGTGTCAAAAACCAAAGCTACTGAAAAGGATTCGATAATGTGGCATCGAAAGATGGGCCACATTCATATTAGAAAAATGAATTTTCTTGTATCAAATGATTTAGTTGAAGGTGTAAATTTGAGAAACTTTCATTTGAATGATGACTGTGTAGCTTGCAAGAAAGGAAAGCAGACCAGGAAGTCACACCCACAAAAGTTGCTGAATTCAATCAGAGTACCGCTTGAAAGACTCCACATGGATCTCTTTGGGCCAGTGAATGTGTAGAGTATCAGTGGAGACTTATATTGCCTGGTGGTAACTGATGATTACACGAGATTTTCGTGGGTAGTGTGCATGGAAAGAAAGGATCAGACGTTTGAGTCACTGATGATTCTGTTCAAAAAGATGGAGACATTGTACAAGGTACCAATCCGAAGAATCCGAAGTGATAATGGGATGGAGTTCAAGAATAACCGCATGCTAGATTTCTGTAACGAAAAGGGAATTCTTCATGAATTCAGTGCACCATACACTCCACAACAGAATGGTGTAGCTGAAAGAAAGAACCGTACTCTTATTGAAACTGCTCGAACCATGTTGGCCAATTCAAAACTACCAATCTATTTCTGGAGTGAAGCTGTGGCAGCGGCATGTTATACTTTGAATCGAGTGCTTACTGTGAAGAAATACAAAAGGACGTACTTTGAACTTCTTCACAGATATAAGCCTAATCTAAAGTTTCTAGAGCCGTTCGGTTCACCGTGTACCTTCATAGATCAAGATGGAAAGTTTGGTGCGAAGAGTAATGAAGGTTTCCTTGTGGGATACGCAAGTCCCTTAAAAAGAGTCTTCGTTCCATGTTTGAAGAAGGTAATTGAAGTTCATCATGTGGATTGTCAGAAACACCCGGCGTCACCTCAACTTCCCGGAAACAGATTGTTGTTCGATTATTTACTTGTACCAACAACAACAATCATCTTTTCAAGATCAGGTGCCTAGACCGTTGGTGGTTTCTCAACCAGAAGAGGATACAAATGCTCCTACAACTGGTGCAAACGATCACGAGGCAGGTCCGAGTGGAACAGCTCATGACGACTGAAGAAACACTAGATAAATGGTCGGAACTGAGATATCTAGGGGGTTTGAATCCACATAAAAAGGTTAGTTCCCTCTCCATTGATTCGGTTGTGATCGATCTTCTTCTCCGAGAACTCTGCAACAAAAGAGCACCGTTAGTCTCGTCAAGGGGAGAAGAGGGTTCTCTCCTTGACCCGACTCCGGTGTGAGAATAAGTATGGATAATGAAGAAGAAGAAGTATTTGAGAAGTGTGTGTAACTTGAATTCATACCTGGGCTGCTTCTCATATTTATAGCCGGGAGTCGTTTAGGCGGGAATACCTGTTAGTGAAAAGTTGACGGAAGATGCTAACCCCGTAAGCGGTTACATTTCCTTCCGTTTAAGATCTTTGATCCGACGTGAGAGCACACGGATCGTGGTTTAGATCAAAGGCTGGGGATTTGGCACGTGTAATGTGATCAAGTGGATATTACTCTTCAATTGCATGCCTTTGTTGTGATTTCAGGGGTGCTTGTGGTAATGACACGTGTCCAGACGGTTATAACCGTCTGGGTGGTGCACGATTGCATTTCTTCTAGAAGATTACTGCTGTAATCTAGTGTGGTATTTTATTATGTGGAGATCACTGAATAAATAAATCCAAGTCTGGGTAAAATAATATCCAAGTCTGGATACTTGGGCGGAAGTATTAATCTTTAGGATTTTTATCCTTTGCTAATGTGAGAAGGCGCAAGGGTTTATGATTTTCCTTTGGGCGCGCGACTATAGATTGCTGATCACTTTCTTCCCTTTGTAAGACCAGTGTGCAGCCGCGCAAGGTTAAAAGGTTGAAAGGCCAGGTTATGGTATGGTCCCAAATGCTTATTATGAGGTTTTTGGGACCTTACCCCTTCAAGTCCCCCCAGTCTAGTGTTGTACTTATGCAAGTAAATGGAGCACTGGACTTATAAGAGGGAATTGCTTTTGGGCGCGAAAAATAAGGAAACTTCTGGACGAAGATTCATTTTGATTTTTGTAAAGATTTTTTGAAAATCTTTGACTTTTAATGAGACTGGTACAGTAAATTGAGTGACAACATGTCATTGTCAGTTGTTTTTTACTTTCCGTGTCTTACACGCGCGCGTGTAATTGTAAAGATTTTTTGAAAATCTTTGACTTTTAATGAGACTGGTACAGTAAATTGAGTGACAACATGTCATTGTCAGTTGTTTTTTACTTTCTGTGTCTTACACGCGCGCGTGTAAACCCGTGTGTGTCTGACATTTACTTTTTCTGTTGCTTGGGGAACTGTGATATCCGGAAAAGTTGCTGTGACGGTTACCGATGTTATTTATTGCGATGAGTATATATAACGTTTGGGTAACCTCCTCTGTGCAATCATTGTTTTGTTGAAAAAATTTCCCTTCCCTTTTTTGTTTTTTAAGAAAAAATTCCCTCATTCTTCCTCTTATGTCAACCGGAGAACACCAAGAAGATCTTGCTGAAGAAATGTCGACTGAACTTCCACCGTTGAAGTGGCCTAGAGCTTCCTTTGATGGTTTAATCCGGAATCTCAAATTCCCGGAAAACTGGGGTGCTCTATATCCTGAAGAGGGGCAAACAGCGGCGGATGCTCCGACTGGGTATATTACCCTCTTTTGGGATTTTTTCTGTGATGGTAACTTTCGCTTACCTGTTACTAGATTTTTTCTTGAAATCCTTGGGTTTTACAACCTGCATATCTCCCAACTTCATCCTATTGGCATGGTTAGGATTCGACATTTCGAATTCGTGTGTCGGACAATGCATGTGGAGCCAACCGTTCCCCGTTTTAGGGTTTTTCATCAGATGCATTGTACCCAAGGGTTTTATTCATTCGTTCAGAGGGCTTCTACAAAGAAGATTCTACATCAACCCCCTAAATCTTTTCATGATTGGAAGCAAAAATTCTTTTTTATCAAGGCCGGAGTAATTCCGGTGAGGATGGTTCTCAGGGGGAAAGAAGACGTTCCGATCGAAACCCTTCAGACTCCGGTTGATGAAAACTGGTATCAGGATTTGAAGGATGTGCCCAATATTGCGTTGCCGGAGAAAGCTCTTGTCGGAGCCGGTATGAGTTTGAATTGGAAGATGGAGCGTGATGATAAACCCGTATACACGGAGGATGGTCATAGTAAGTTTGGGGCTTTTTCTCTTCTCCTTTTTTTTTGACCTGCTCGCTCTTCGAATGCAGTTGTTTCTCTGTATGTTGTTGCCTTCAAGCGGGAAGGCGGAAGAATGGGTACTATCAAGAAGAAACCTGAAGAGGAGCTCTGGTATCATCGTATTGTAAGAAATTTTGTTCTTCCGCGGGATGCGGACCTGTCTGCTCAACCAACTGCTGGTGCTGGTAAGTTATATTTGTTTTTATTTTGCGCTTTATGGGTAAATTCTTGTTCCGCGCCTTCGTAGGTGAGTTGTTGAATTTGGGCATAGGCCCTGAAAAGAAAAAACGCGCAACTACTTCTTCTTCTGTGCCGAAGAAAGGTGAGGCTGTTAAAGTTCAACCTTTGAAGGCAAAGAATGTTGGAGAGAAGAAAGGTACGCGCCGTTCCTCTGACTCCAGGTGTGATTATGTGGTGGTTTCTGACTCTTTGGAGGGTCTTACTCCTGCAGTAACTGTACGAGAATCGAAGCCTGAACCGAGGGATTCTGCTGACCTTCCCCCATCCAACCCAAACGAGCCTATTGACTTAGATTCTAGTCCCGAGCACTTGACGCACAGGAAAGCGGGTAAGAGAAAACAATTTGATATTGATGTAGATGGGCAACCTCCTAAGAAAACTCAGAAGAAGAAGATTACCAGAAAAGGGAATCTTGATGCTTTTGTTTCAGAGACTGTTCCTGGTAAGTGTTGTTTTCCCTTGCTTTCTTTACGCGCGCTAAATTTTTACGGATTTCTGTTGTTTTTCTAGAGGTTCCTGTTTCTCCTATCCCCACAGAACTGCCACCTGTGGTAAATGAAGAACTTCCTTCTACCCCTCCGCGCGCTTCTGCTGCTGACCAGTTAGGACCTACAGATGTTGTTGGTGATGGTGTAGAGAAGGCTGTTGAGGCTGAGAAGCCTGTTAATGTTGAAGAGGTTGTTGATCCGGGTGTGGTGGATGGTGCTGATAACTCTACAACCCCTGAAGCTGTTGCTCAAGATCTGGGGAAGAAACCATCTGTTGAAAAAACTTCTACTCCTTCCCCTGAACCGTCCGACGCCATGCCGGAACGTGTTGAAAAGGTGAAAGTTGAAGGGTTAGACCCATCTGCTGGTATTAGTAAACATTCCCCAATCCGTCCGGAAGAAACCTTGGGAGACTACTATTATCGGACTTACACGGAGAAAGATGCTGCTGACCCGCATGCCCCTGTTTGGAATTTAAAGAAAGGTGACACTTTCTCGGATTGGCGTGTGTGCCAAGATTGGTTGCAGGGGATACTTCCACCTGGAGAAATCAAGTTTCAGGAAGGTCGATCTTATGAGCAGACCTATCAGTCTTATCTTGCAGAAACTGCTTCTTATGTCTCTACCACTCATCGCATAGTGCGTGAGTGGTATAGTATGCATAAGGAGCAGGAATCCTTTATGGCATCTCAAAAGAAGTTTGCTAAAGATAATAATGATCCACAAAGAAGAGCCGCATAGCTCAATATCATCATACTTACGTGCATTATTAACCATTCCGATTGTAGAGCAGGTACTAATATTGTGGGTTTGTATATTTCATTTAAAAGACCCGAAGTAGCAAAGCCTTGGGTAAAAATAGTAATTGAGGCAGTTATTGTGGTTAAATCATTTTTTCTTATTTTGAAATAAGGCACTATATGAATAAGGGAGAAACTCCATGAAAGAAAAATTAATGATTCATATAAATCACTTAGCGGGAAATGGCCTGAATAAATCCAACGAGTGGTTAATAATCCTGTTAGACATAAAAAAGTAGCTATCATCCCCTTTTCTGACGAATCATATGGTTTTATGATTTCATTGCCCAATAAGGTTATCAAATGAAGTGTGATGTATAGCTCCATCATTTGACCAGTCCGATGATTCAGATTCGGAGAACGGTCCGATATTTGATGAAGATCCAAATGTTGCATCGACTGAAGCTGAGGATCACACCGGTGATCTAGATATCTCGTTTCAGCAATCGGAAGTTGTTGTGCCTGACACCATCATGCCACGAACATTATCTTACCATCCTATAGAACAGATTATAGGAGATCTTCAGAGCGGTGTTAAGACAAGAGATCAAATCAACCATTCTCTTACTTGTTTTTATACTTCGGTTGCTTCTTTACAAAAAGATTTCTCACTTAAATGTTTTATTTCGCAGATCGAGCCTAAAACATATAAGGAAGCGTTGGCAGAAGACAGCTGGGTGATTGCAATGCAAGTGGAACTACAGCAGTTTGAAAAGTTGGGTGTTTGGAGATTGGTCGATTTACCTGAGAATCAAAAGTTGATTAAAACAAAGTGGGTTTTCAAATGTAAGAGAGACGATAGAGGTGTCGTGGTCCGGAACAAAGCGCGATTAGTGGTACAAGGCTTTAGTCAGCAAGAAGGAATCGATTATGACGAGGTTTACGCACCTGTTGCTCGACTTGAAGTTATTCGGATCTTCCTGGCGTTTGCGTCATGGAAAGATTTCAAAGTGTACGAGCTGGATGTTAAATCTGCCTTCCTGTACGGAAAGATTAAAGAAGAGGTGTATGTGGGACAACCACTGGGGTTCATAGATCCATAACACAAGAACAAGGTATATCTGCTGGATAAGGCGCTCTACGGTTTACACCAGCCCCCAAGAGGCTGGTATGAGACGCTTTCCCAACATCTTTTGGACAACAGGTTCATTAAAGGGACAGTGGATAGCACATTGTTCACCAAGGAAGTTGCAGGCCATCTCCTAATTGTGCAGATCTACGTTGACGATATCATTTTCGGTTCGACCAACGACGACTTGTGTAAAGAATTTGAGTTGGTGATGAAAAAGAAATTCGAAATGAGTTCGATGGGGGAGATGAAGTTTTTCCTCGGGCTGCAGGTGGAGCAAATGTCCGATGGAATCTTCATTCACCAAACAAAGTATGTGAAGGACGTTCTTGAAAAGTTTGATATGGTTCAATGCAGTCCTGCAGCAACCCCCCTTGCACAGAATCATGGTATCTGTCCTGATGAGAGTGGCGTCAAAGTGGAGGAGACATTGTACCGGTCAATCATTGGATCCTTAATGTATCTCACTGCTTCCCGACAAGACATCATGTACCCGACATGTCTTTGCGCCAGATATCAGTCGAGCCCAAAATAATCACACCTAACGATTGTCAAAAGGATTTTACGGTATTTGAAAGGCTGCCCAAGTATCGGCTTGTGGTATCCTCGATCGGGTGACTTTACTTTATCTGGTTTCGCTGATTCTGACTTTGGAAGCTGCAAGCAAAACGCAAAGTCCACCACTGCTGGGTGTCAGTTCTTTGGAACTCGACTCGTTACCTGACAGTGTAAGAAACAAACCGTAGTAACGCTCTCTACATGCGAGGCTGAATACGTTTCAGCCTCCAGCTGTTGCTCGCAGATCCTTTGGATCCAACAGCAGATGCGCGACTACGGGTTGCAGTTCTTAGACACTCCAATCTATGTGGACAATGAAGCAGCTATTAACATCACTAAAAATCCGGTTCACCATTCAAAAACGAAACATATTGAGATCCGTCACCATTTTATCCGTGATTGTCACGAGAAAAAGTTAATCAGAATTGAATATGTGCACACCGATGAACAGAAGGCTGATTTTTACACTAAACCTTTTGATCGAAAAAGATTTAACTATCTTTTAAAATTGAATGGGTTGAAAAATTTTCTTTCTGGGAGGGTTACTGAGTGTAAAGCCGCGGAGGACGGCGATCAGAAGTGAACCACATCATGTTGTCAATTTTGTTTGTACAGTTTGTTTTCTTTTTAGGGGGAAAAAGTTTGCAGAAAATTACAAAAACATGATAAAAACTACAAAAACCAAAAACATTTGAAAAAGTAAAAATGAGTTTGTGTATAAAAGGGAAATGATAGTACATCAGCTAGACAGTGCAGTACGCTAAAGAATTGTAAAGTATAAACGTGTTAAGCAGTCTTGTAGATGATATGCCGATAGGTTTTTACACATTTAGTAGATTTGTTCGGGATATAAACATAAATTTCACTTGCTTTTATGTGGGGAACATCTTTCGGATATATGGGTAACCCCCGAAATCTTGTTTGAAAGGTCCCTCTTTCTGAGATACTAGGTCTGTATGCTTAGTGATATCTGGGGTATTATCCCGGGACTTCTGATAATGCGGAAGCAATGGCCTAGTCCCCGGAGAATACTTTACTGCATGCTTGAAATATAGCGCCGCCCTCAGCAGAAATAGACAATAAAATTGCTAACTCAATGCTGTTGTAAAAAAGATCCTCTAAAGGGGACCCACCAAAGTCGAAGAAGTCATCATCTCTCTGCTGAACGGAAGTTCTGACCTGAGCTCTCACGATCTTCGCATCTAACCCTCTACAGATATCATCTAGGTATACTCACCTGTAAGACTGAATATTGGGATCTGGATACAGGAGTATATTCTGAGGTGGACACATATGAAAGTTAAGCCTTAAAACATTAAATCCCTATTCCGAACAGATTGAACTTTGTGTGAAAATTTAAAGTGGACTAGTATATCGACAATCATTGCAAATTGTTTAATACTTATAATGATATTAAAGCTTAACGGTACTTGTATCTCGTCGGCAGCTGATATGATCCCTTAACACGCTCGAAAAAAGATTGTGTGTACAGTTTATTGCTTCTCATATTCAAAATCCAAAAAGATTTTTTTTTCTTATTTTAGACAACAGATATTGGGGATTGGATGATCAAAGTCTTATGTGCTAAACATGTCGGATCTTGAGGGTTGGGAAAGCAGTTGATTGTGAAAATGATCGGTAATTGATTCAATGTACAAAAGTTCATTAATTTGAACTTGATTTCATTTCAGAAATTCAGCATCTTCATAAGTTTGGTCAGCCAAGGTCATTAACTTGGATTTGGCAGGCTAAACGGTTGACCAAGGTCATTAACTTGGACTTGGTTAACTGGGTGTGTCGGTAAAAATTAAAAGGTTTAAAATTTGATTGTAAAGTGTTAGGTTTAGTTGATTGGATTCTTTATATAGTCAAATCTTTATAGGATTGTGAAAGAACCAGATCATTAATTCTTGACATTTAAAATGTTTATTCTTATAAATGTTTGAGGTTTGCAGGTGAAAGTTCCAGATTAAGATCCCGATAGCAGAGTCTTAGGGGGAGTCTGAAGACGAGCTTGATGCAAAAGGAAGCTTGTTGCTGGTAATCCAGGTGTCGATTCCAAAAGCACAGAAGATTGATGAAAGGGGGAGCCTGCGAAAGAGAAAGAGATGCTTAGGAAGCTGCTGAAGAAGCCTAAGTCTAGAGAAGGAAAATTCAAGTCCCTGTAAAGTTTGAAGACCAAGACTGAAGACTCCGGCTGTATCCAAGGGGGAGTTTGTTGGTGCACGAATGTCTAAAGCCTGCGTCTTAGTCTTAGTTGTTCAATGTATGGGGTCTAGATGTGTTAATTATGTATTGTATATGGGTTTATATGAAAATTTGGGGTTTGTAATGTTGATATTTCGCTTATATGGACATGTGCCATAAGAGCGAAATCACTAGCTTGAGGTTTCGCTCATATGGACATGTCATATAAGCGAAACCCTCACCCCTATAAATAACCAAGTTGTTTTCTCATTTTGGACGTTCAGGTCTCCAGTGTAGCCGAACTGCTGCTCGTGTATTTCTTGGAAGATTAATGAGAAAACTGTTTTAAAGTGATCTCCTTCTGTTTCTACTCCATTTCTGCTTTGATTCATGCCGATTTTGTATTTCCGCTGCATTTTCGGTAGTATCTAGCTCTGATTGACTCACACGACTGTCAATAACGGTCCTACAAATATAACAATTCTATACTCCATTCAAAGAGAATTTAATTCTCCATTTACGGTATAATTCATAAAAATGATGAAACGTATAAAAACTTGGGGATCAATCTCCACATTTTTGTACCGTAAACTCTCTTGAATACAAATTTAAAGATACGTGTAATATACAATTTTTTTAAAGATATATATCTTTTTTATTATTTATTGTATAAAATTACATTTATGCAACATGTGTAATACACGGGGTTCTAACCTTGTAATGTAAATATAAAGGTAAAATGTATGGAGCAATGATATATATATATATATTCTGTCTTAATGTATTAAAAATATTATTATTATTATTATTATTATTATTATTATTATTATTATTATTATTATTATTATTATTATTAGAATATAAAACGCAGAGAAACCTTAGTTATTATTTATCTTTGTAGCTTTGTTTGTTATTTCGTTTTGTAGTTAAATTATGTAGTCAAGTTGTTGAGATGAAGGCTGAAGCAAACAAATATGAAATTTGAAGGGCCAATGGAAAAAAACAGGAGGGCATAAGTTGTAGATTCCACCGACATGCTTCTAAGTTATATAATAATAGAGTAAATTACAACTTTTGTCCTTTATTTTTGTATCAAATTTCAGTTAGTGTTCATTATCTTTAAATTTGATGAGTTTTATATTTAATGTTTCTAAATTTTACACGTTTTGTCCTTTAATACTAACCTAGTTAATTTAACCATTAAGTAAAACGTAAATTGGTCTTTTTACCCATTTATATAACAAAACCATTTTAATAAATATAAGAAAATGAATTATATATTATATATTCTCTCTCTCACCACCACCAACCACCCCCTTTTTATTACCCCACCACCTTCCAGCTACTCACCACCCCTACCTAACAACAACCCCATCCAGATTATAACACACTATCTTCATCTCCCCTTTAACAAATAAACACACCCTCATACAATTTTTTTTGAACATAAAGAAGTCAACTAAAAGAATACAACAACAGTTTTCGGAGACCCAAAAACATTCACCAGCCTATCTCTGTTTGTATTGCACTAATGCTTTTATCACACCAATTTTCAAAAGTGAGGTGTTCTAGTGTTGCCCTATACTTGAGCCAAACATATGTGCATTCCTCAATGCCGGCTGTTTGTAGACAGACTGCTCTCCTCTCCTTTGAATACCTTCCCATTTCGATCTGCTTAACCATAGAGTTGCCAGCCAGCGCAATGCTTTTTTTCTTCTTATTTGCCTCCAACCGTTGAAGTGTTTCCTTTACTGAGGAGCGGGCATCCATATAAAACATCAATTTTCTTCATCCATACCCCTAGCATCCACCATATAGATAGACCTTGCCATAGTACATGGCACGAGTAAGTGGTCTGGCATGTACCCGCACCGTGGGCATAGTAGAAACCCTCATACAATTCATGCTTTTAATTCTTAAGCTTGATTTCATTTTCCAATGGTTTCTTATAGTCTACAATAGGGGTATTCATCGAATCGAATTTTCGAATTATTCGAATCGAATTGTTAGAATAATTTTTATTTTTTCTTGAATTCGTATTCGATTCGAATTCGATTAAAACCTACCGAATTCGATTCGTATTCGAATAAAAAACCCAATTCATATTCGATTCGTATTTGATTAAAAATTCGAATTCGAATCGAATTCGAATAAATTCGATTTAATTCAGATTCTTTAAAAACATGTAAAAATCCTTTCAAAATGAAACATAAATTTTAAAGCAGCCATAAAGCACGATATCACATTAAAAAAATTCAAAATGAAGTACCATAAGTCTAAAATTCAAAACGAGAAGTCGGGAATAACCACTCCACATTACAATTTAATATTTTTACGCTTAGAAATTTGTTGATAGATTTGTTACTTATATTTTAGTTATGGGCCATGTAGTGGGTTTGGTAATGGGTAATTTTAATAGTTGGAAAAAATTTGAACATAATTTATAGTATAGCCTAATAAAAGTTATATATGTATTATATATAAAAATAATAAATAAAATGTATAATTTTTATTCGAATTTCGAATCGAATCGAATTTGAAATCATAAATTCGTATTCGATTTATTTGACTCGAATTGAATCGAATTCGAATTCGAATTCTTATAATAGAAACGAATTCTTGATAATCGAATCGAATTTAAACGAATTTCGAATTTTTCGAATTCGAAACGAATTCTGCACACCCCTAGTCTACAAATATCAGTTTAAAATCAATCAAACAACGTACGCTACCTTTTTTTTGGAAATTAGATCATTCACATCCATTCCACCATATTTTCACCCTAAAAACACTATATTTTCTCTCTCATTTTCAATTAGATAATATTTTTCTATACCTTTACCTAGGGCTGTAAACGAACCGAACGAACACGAACAAGACCTTGTTCATGTTCGTTCGTTAAGGAAATAAATGTGTTCACGAACGGTTCATGAACACTTACCGAACGAGATTTTATGTTCGTGTTCGTTCATTAAGGAAATGAGCGTGTTCGCGAACACAAATAAATTTGGCGAACGCGACGAAGGATAAAGATAGATGGCCCAGAGAGTAGCACTCGAACTTGAATCCCTTATTGTGGAATGGAGGTCGATCGTATTCGTGGATGTAAATAATGAGAAATGAAAGGGAAATGATGCATGGACAAGGTGAAAGTGGGTTTCCTAGTTTAATTGTTAGGGAAATAAAATAAATAAAAGTTTAATAATATGAAAAGTACAAATAAAATATAAGAAAGTACAAAGATCTTCAATTAAAACACAAACATACAAACATAAACGAATGCAAATCAACGAATGTTCACGAATACGTTCACGAACACCTTACCGAACGTTCACGAACACAATAGAACGAACGAGACCTCTGTTCATGTTCGTTCATTTAACTAATCGAACGAAATTTCTTGTTCATGTTCGTTCGTTTAATAAACGAACGAACATAAACACACTTCCCGCCGAACGGTTCACGAACTGTTCGGTGAACATTCGGTTCGTTTACAGCCCTACCTTTACAATTACCTTTTCTCTCTCCTTCACTCACACCCACTTTCAAAATATATTAAAAAATTATTATAGGGGGTGAACAGTATCCCTTAAATATACAGATAAACAGTAACAATTTCTCTCCCCTCCACTCACAACTACTTTTTATACTCTTTATATTATACAAACTCCACTCACACCATTTGGTGTGAATGCTGGAGCTTTATGGCTATGAATACACCAAATGCAAATTAAGGTTTTAACTAGCAATAAGACTCGCGCGCGCTGCGTCGCGGGTACATCGCAAATATTGAATGGATTAGTCTAAATGCTATGTGATGCATTAATCATATGAAAACGCATGTTTGGAAGTATCTAACTAAACTTAATGTGACTTATATAAGCATTGCGATTGGATCAAAACGTAAAGTAAATCGAGTTTATATCGTACAATCATAATGTATTATATGTGACTCAACTAATACATAGAAAACATCATTGGGTATAAAGGGAAAACCGACATGTGTAATCAAAAGCAATTAATTGCAGCTTTTGAAAAAAAGGGAAAAGCACAATTTGACTATGCGCGGTTGGAAACAAAATTCAAGAAACATACATAAAAAGACGAAGACATATTATATTTGACCGGACTGATTTTCCAAAAAAGTTTATGTTGAAACGTAGACCAACTCGAATTTATACAAAAACGTACATATAACATGCTCGTAAAAATTGTTTTTAAACGAAAACATATTATATCTGACCTGACTCGTTTCCAGAAAAAGTTTACATCGAAATGTAGAGCAAAACGAATTTTTACCGACACATACATAAAAATATGCACGCAAAATTTAGTTTTTTGATTAAGGATATATAGAATTAAACTCGAAAATATTATTAGTAAAAAACTTAATAGATTAAAAACGTTCGTAAAACTGTGCCAAGTAGCACCAATATCACATCACTGCCACCGACCACCAACATCGGAAAAACTCGTAAAACTAAAATAAACAAAAAGAACAAAATAACACCGGACGAAAAGCAGACATAAAATTGTTGAACCACGCACACCCATTGTGGCGTGTTAATGCGATTAAATTAGAGCGAAACGTAAAGCGCATAAAAAATGATTAAGTCGATCTAAAACCAGTGCGTTGCGACGAATCTGTCAAACAAGGAGAGACAGATGTTTTGCGACGTGCCTGTCAAAAGGGAAAAAATATACGAAAAAATGTTGAACCCCACACGCACGTATGTTAACTCGCAAAATTTAGAACGAAACGTAAAACGAATTTAAATTTGAAAATAAAAAACCTTTGAATTTAAATTGCAAAAAGATGAAAAATTTTAGGTTAAAAGTTAAAAAAATTAAAAGGGTTAAAATGAAAAAAGTAAAATTATTTGGGTTAGAAGTGAAAATTTACAAATTTTTTTTTGAAAAACTCCCAATGCATGGGATACAACTGTCACACCCCGAAATTATCAGAGCTGGCGTGACTGGACTGGTATCTTCATTGCACAGCGGAAGCAAATAAGCAAAGACTTTCTAGAAATTGAACGCCCGCTAAGTACTCGAATCCCCAATGGTTCTCCTATTCCAACCGTGCCATGATTTATGAAAAGTAACCTGAGAAAGAAACATGCGAACAATCAACATAAAGTTGAGCGAGTTCATAGTTTGTTTGTAAAAGATTTGAAATAAATCTTTTGAATAACCGGTTTGTGAAATAATATTGAGAAAACGAATTTAGAAATCATTTTCTTGCCAAGTTATATGGAAACTTTGTACTTGTAACGTATTATGTTCGTAGAACCGTGTACTTGTAAACTCTTGTATATGTAACATTTGTATAACCGTCATTGCCCACCCTAACTTTGACTCCATGCCCACATACTCCTATGCTTTGAATTTGTATAAAACATGGTATTTAATTTGTATAAATCAAGTATTTCTGTAAGTATGTATGTCCCTGGTATGTAGCAATAAGGAAAAAGAGATCACCAATGGGTTGCAAAGCCACTGGTATGTGTGAAGTGATGCAGGAAAACTCAAACCTAGCGGAGTTGCACCGGGCTTCCGGCTGTAAGACACAGTCACCACTAGGGGCCGCCCCGGCCTCATAGGTGTGGGTTCGCTACACCTAAATAGATCTATCAATCATGTCCCTCGGTCCTACGACGATGATTAATGGCCTTAAGTGTTATGCCCATCACTCACATGATCTAAGTAGTATACCCTCCTTAAGCTAATCATACCATGTATAAAATGTTTGAAGTAATTGTAACATGTATTTTACCCCAGCCTCTAAGGCTGAACCTCCCCAGCCTCTACGACTGAACCTCCCCAGCCTCTAAGGCTGAACCTCCCCAGCCTCTAAGGCCAACTCCCCAGTCTCTCTATATTATCACCAGACGATCCATCCCTAGTCATGAAAATCATTCACATTTGGATAATACGCATTTGTTTTGTAAAAACCGGTATATTTACTATAATCCATTTGTAAACCATTTGAGTTTCTCGAAATCCATTCGTAATATGATTTAGAAATATGAGTTTTCGTTCATTCAAAAGCTTTGTATGTTCTTGCACAACGTGCTTTGTCTAAAAATATGCAGTCTTTGTTCATCGAGAACTTTGTGTGTTTTCTGAAAAACCTGCATGTCTTTCCACCCCGAAAACATTTATAAAAATGTAAAACCGTAAAAAGACGGGGTTATGAACTCACCTGAATTGTCTTGTGCAAAGCTAGCTAATTTCGACTTCGTGATGTCGTTTCCAAGAGAGACTTGCTAGCGTGCATTCTACAATATTCCTAACACGGAATATCTTATAAGTTTCTAAATAAACGCAGTAACTAAATTAAGTGTCATCGAGCCCTACCAAATCGTTGACCGAACGATTCAACGGTTTGTTGTTAACTTAATGAAAACGATTAAGTCATATTTGTTAAGGACCGTTTATTTTCGGTAATAACTAATAAGTCTTAAAAAGACTTGATTCTCGAGATATTTAAAAGTAAATAAATATTTATATCAAAATATATAAATATATCGTTAAGATCGCTTGTCGTCCCGAGAGGTCGTACGTGTATTAAAGAATATTTACACGAAAATAATATATAACAAACTCGTATTATATATCGTGTTTCGTATGATCTTTGTCAAAATATACGTATATGTCGTTTAGGCGTATAAAATAAATATGAAAAGTTATATTTATTTTATAAAAGTTTCATCGAGTCGTTGTATAAATATATACTATATTTATTTTATAAAAGCGAATCCATGTTGTTGGATATTTAAAATAAATAGATAAGCTATATCTATTTTTATAAAAGGAATACGAGTCGTTTGATATTTAAAATAAATATATAAACTAAATTTATTTTAATGAAAGAATCATCGTGTTGTTTGATATCTGAAAAAAATATATAACACTATATTTATTTATAAAAGAAGTCGTATTATCGGCGTTTGAAACAATATAAATAGTTATATTGATCTTATAAAAGAATTGTCGAAATTTGAAGTTTAAAATAACTATATTCATTATTGTAAACAATTTGCCGAATCGTCGTTTGTTGTAAGTTGTAAAGTGTTGTCGTAAGTAGCTATATATTTGTAATTTTCTTTATAAAATATTATTCGAATCAGATAACTTTGTTTTATAATAAAACGCCTTTTGTGTTTACGTATTTTCTCGAAAAACGGGCATAGTTTCCTCTGTTTTTGGACACCCCCGACAACACAAGTTGTCGTTATTTTATCAAAATTCAACAAGAATTGAAACAAAACATATGGCTAATTATATACGCGTTGTATAAACATAATTTATATACGATTTGGTTCGGTATAAGCTCGTTTTCACGAAATAATTAAAACGATATAACTACGTAAATTTATAAATCGCGTCGCTAATCTTTACCAAATCCTCATGTCGAATCGTCGAACGTGTTGACTGAGTTGACCCGACCCATTGACCGTCTTTGACCAGGTTGACCAGGTTTAACCGGGTGTTGACCCGAACTAGCATCTGACCCGAACCGAGCCAAAACTCACCCGTAACCAATCTGACCCGAGATGAGACAAACCCGAACCAAGCATAATTAGATCATGTTGAATCAAGAAGCTTGAACCAAAAACAAAACCTGAACCTTGAATCAGAACTTGAAATCTGATGTGTGTCTAAAACTCGAACCAAAACTTGAAACAAATCAGAATATGAGCACGAAATTTAAACCGAATTTGAACTGACGAACCTGAACCGAGCTTCAACCTGAAATCGTCGTGGGATTCCGAGCACCACCACGCCGCCACTGCCGCCACCGTGAGCGGCGGCGCCGTCGTCATCCCTCCATCGTCTCTCTCTCTCCCCGGTTCTCTCTCTCTTCGCTTCTGTCCTGCCGCCGTGGTTCACCACCACCACCCGACAATGGGGTGGTGGTCCGCTTCATTCAACGAGGAAGGGGGGTGGTTGGTGGTTATCGGGTTACAGGGGAACCGAGAAGGGGGAGGGTCGTCTGTGACATCCCAGGAAAACCAGTAATCTTCGCAAACATGCTCGGGGAGCCGCGATACAATACAGGTAAACAACGTCACACCATTAGCTTTCCTCAGTAACCGCATGCTAAATTTCGGGACGAAATTTCTTTCAAGTTGGGGATAATGTGACAACTCGAATTTCCGACATTCTTTATTCGCATTAAATGCACGTTGACTTTGACTATATGGTTGTGTTATGATAAAACCTAGTGTGTTTGCTTGATTATGTGTTTGATTGTATAACATGTCGTGAAGCATAAACTGTCAACATAAGATAGAACCCGACGAAACACAAGTGTGTTTCGCCATAACCATTCCCGACGAAACAGGATATGTTTCGCCGTATACGACTCGACGAAACAAACTGTTTCGCCGAGCCCAGGTCTGCCGAAGCCCAGCTTGGGCCCAGAACGTTATTCTGTGTATTTTTACGTAAAACATCATCATTTTACACTTTCTATCAACACAACCGAAACCCTAGAGCTCTCTCACTGTGACGGCGAACTAGAACCCACCGGAAACCCTTGTGCGATAAAACCATCATCTCGGTTAGTAAATCTATGTGTCTTGATTGATCTTTCATCAGTGTACGTGTTTATGTGTCATGTGATTCTGCTTTGATGATGTATATCTGAAACTGATACATGTTAAATATTAGGGTTCTTATTATAATGATGATGATATGGATTTCGATATGAATATTGTAGTCGGATATAGATGGTTTTATGCGAAACTTAATATGATTGAATACTCGGTTCTGGATGTTGTTATTATGATCTGATCTGAATGCAAGTTAGCATCTTGATAGGGTTTGATGATGTGATGTTGTAATCGATATGTTGTATACGTAAGCTAGGGTTCATGCTAGACGTTAAAGTGGTTCGATGATTATGCTATGATGATGTTACAATGATTCTGTGTTGAATGATTACTGCCTGATTGATAATATTGATGTCGGCTGCTAACATGATTAGGGTTTCTGTGTATTTCGTAACTGCTGTAACTGTGTCTACGAATCAGACATTCGACGAAACAGGAACCTCGGCGAAACAGAATGTGTTTCGCCAAGAGTCGTCGACGAATTGGAATCCTGTTTCGCCAAGCAAAGCCACGACGAAACAGAGTGTGTTTCGTCACTATATGTGTTTCGTCACTATATGTGTTTCGCCACTATGTGTGTTTCGTCAATTTGTGTTTCGCCATTATGTGCGTTTCGCCGAACAGAATCTGCACAGTAACTTGGGTTAATTCTGTTAAGTGTTAACTGGAATATTTAACTGCTGTTAAGTGTAACCATCTTGTATATGATTGTGATTACGTGTTACATGTTTATACGTGCACAACTTGAACGCAAACTGATTTCACATACGTGCATACTTTAGGACGTGATTGATTACTTGCGAGCATACACTTAGCATACCGAGCAAACCAAGGTGAGTTCAGACAGCCAAGGCATGGGATTCCCAGGATGGGAATGGGTTGGATTATTTATTCGTTCAGTTTATGGAACTTAGATATATGATTCCCGGGAGAGGAAGGATTATGGATAAGAACAGACTAGACTGGTTATACTAATTTAAACGATCTTCGCACACACGCCAAGGGTCGGCCGCGATATTATGACAATCTTCGCACACATGCCTAAGAAGGGCCGCGAACTATATACTCTAATCTTCGCAAACATGCCAGGAAGGGCCGCGATACTACTATACCTAGTCTAGCAAACATGGGAAATCCCCACTATACTTCGCAAACATGCCTAGAGGGCCGCGATACGATACATACGATACATGATTACTAAATGAACATACGAACTACATTATGAACACTATAACTAAACAAACTCACTGTGAACTCGCTCAACTAGTTGTTGACTCTCTGTTACATGCCTTGCAGGACCTTAGGTACTTATGGAGCTTGCACGGGAGGCACGGTCGTTGTGGGCACAGTTTGTGGATGTTATGAACAACATTTAAACATTTAAATTGTTACTTATGATTGGGTTTATTTATGCTTCCGCTAAACGTTGAATTTATACATATGTTTTGAACACCTTTCATATTGGTTTGATTGCTTTACATTTAATACTTACTATGTTCAATATGATTGGTGGCTTGATCCTGGTCAGTCACGCCTCCAAGCGGTGATACTCCGCGTGTGGATTTTGGGGGTGTGACATCGTCGCTGCGACCCACTGCCGTCGCCGGCTCCGCCATGTGTGGCCGGAGTCCGGCTGTTCATCTTCAGTGGAGAGGGGAGAGTGAGGGTTCAAGTGAGTGGTGTGGGTGCTTTTTGTCTGTGTTTTGTTTTATGAAGAAGAAGGAGTCTAGGTTTTTATAGAGATGTTGTAAGATTTTTCAAAGATTTTGTAGAGATTTCATATGGATTTTATAAATCTAGTGTAGATTTTGTTGGGATTTTGGAAGGATTTCATAAGATTTTGATGAGATCTTGTGCAGATTTTATAGGAAATCCTCTAATATTTTATGTGCAGGTTTAGGCTTGTGGGTTTTGGTCTTGGGCCTCCCCGTGTTTAAGCAGCCTGTAATTCCTACGAGACCCGTTAACACACTCGCGCTCCGTAAAATTTAATGACGTATGTTTATATAGCCGAAATCCCGTAAAATGTATGCCAGTAGCCGGTTGTCGTGTCTGTTCGTCAATTACGGTGAAAATCGCGTAAAACTGTGTCATCGTCGCTTTAATGCGTTTTCTAATCCGGTTTCGACTGTAGTTGCTAAAATTTCATTACGGAGCTAAATATAGCGTAAAATGTAAGTTCTAAAAGTAACAGGCGTCTCTGTCGCTTCCGTTTTGTTGCCGATGCGTTTCCTACCGTCGCGTTTTCAGTTCACTTTTGCATTTGTGTCGCACGGAAGCCCAATGAATTCACAAAATTAGTTTCATCAACGTAAAATATTCGTGTAACATCCATACTTGTCGGCGTTGTCGGTATTTTGTACGGCCTCAGTTCATTGTCGTTTGATGTTCCGCAGATTCCTCGCGAATCTTTATACGCGTACTTGTAAAGTCGGATAAACGTTCCTAGGCACTCCAAGGCCTAATTAAGTTAATTTGTGCTGTAAACACTATTTATTATCGCGTTAATCACATGTTAATCAAATGATTTAAGAGTCGTAAATCACCGGTTGTCACATTCTCCCCCTGTTACAGAAATTTCGTCCTCGAAATTTAGACTATGTTATCTCCTCAGAATTGTGTTGTTCGTAGGTAAGTTCGATTAATAACAAGGTGAATGACCGCGTAATCGAAACAAGACTTATTCGAATCATGTGAATTTAATGACATTCCTCGACAATAAAAACCCAACGGTTTAAAAGAAATGTATTTCAAAAATTGATGTCAAAGGAAACAAGACGTATAGGTACTGTCACTAATGTGACTAAGTTAGCATGGATCCAACAATGAATAGGAACTTCGACCAATCGAATTCCACATGAACGTTCACAATAAGTAAATGAGTTCTAGAAGCAATAACATCCACTGGATGAACTTAGAAACAACAATCTCAAATGTATTAGTTTCCATGAAACGCTCAATCGTGATCAGCACAAGCTGCAAGTTTATACTAACACCACAAGGTGTCGTAGTGATTGAAATAATTCAATAATAGCGGTGATCCAACCAATCCGCCGTGTTTGGAATCAAATGAATGGTGTAATGAATCAAAGCTGAAATTTTATTTCAAACGACATCTTAGGATTTTCAATAGAAAATGGAACATAAAAGAAATAGTGGTTTTCGATCGAAGATGAAGAAGCAATAAATATCGCAAAACATTCGATCGATGTTGAAAGTACCGTTAGGATATACACCGGAATATGAAATGAATTTTGTGTACCCTTTTCTTATCACACGATTGTGTTAATACTGTTGTAATGTGATAAATCAAAGTGGATTTAATTTAAATCAAGAAATAATTAAATCCGTGCATAAGATATGTGAACGAGTTTAGCGCAAGCATTCAAATAAGTGAAAATACCACCACAAGGTGTCAAAATCAACAAACAATTTAATGGAGTCGAATGCCAAACAAGTTTCCTTCGACTCGGAACAAATGAAACACTTATTAAAACGAATTTTGAATATGATGCTCCCAATACATCATATGATGCTCTGAAGTGAATATGCATAATGGACAAGTTCAAACAATTGAACTTGGTTTTAGCGCAATCCGACAATAAATATATGTATCGACAAGAAAACTTTCGGCATGGTCACAACAAAAAACCATGTATGTAACTTGAAAAGAAAAGAAATTTCAAGAAAATGTGTTGACTTAATAACAAAGGAGCCAACAATTACAATAATGCGGGTCATTCGAATCACAAATCAATAATTAAGTTTAGCGAAATAATATTTGAACATTGATGAAACGCTTATTCGAAACGAAACCACATGCATAACAAACGATGCATGCGTAACATATGAATTTTCGAGAAATGAAGCAAACGAGTATTCGCTATAATGAAAGAAATGATCGTGATACGATGACCGTTAAGAGGAGTAGATATGTGAAAATCTGCTCATTAGATGCAAAAATCGGAATTTCTATAAAAGAAATTTAAGGACTTTACCTGGGGTTTCGTGTGATGACCGGTTGTTAGGTGACATTACCATGGAATGTCGAACATATCGTATTCGTCGTTAATTGAAATAGGGGGAATACAAAGACATGCGTCTTCTCCTTATCGTGACTCGTGTCGTTGCAGGATCGCGTGACAAGTTTTCGTTTCCTGATCGGTAGTCCTCCTGCTGACAGGAATCTAGCGTCGTAGTTGAATTGTGCCATCGTTTCTTCTCAAAGGCCTCGCATCGATAGTCGTATGTGACATGCTTCAACCTCCGTTGACGTACATATTGAGTTTCGCTTGTACCTGTGCACTAGCGTTTCGTTCCGCGTAGAATGTGATGTACCCCGACATCTGTTGACGTAAAATTTAAGTTCCATGTATTCTCGTGCACTAGCGTTTCATTATGCGTAGGCTGCCTGCTCGGGAAGTTAGAATATCATAGACAATATGGGTAATAGTGTGTGCCCGAGTTAATATTCGCAATTCCTACGTGATGACCTTTAATGAACTTCAACATAATTTTCCGAAGGTCTTAAATGCATGTTTCCTAAACTCTCAGAGTTCTGTCTACTGTATTTAATTGTTTTATGCATCGTGTATGAAACACCACAATAGCGTATGCTTGAAAACAAAATTTTGACTGTTTGTTTTTCGGCAATGGTTGGAGACCATATTCGAGTACTAGGTGTTCTGTATGTATTCAACGTCTTAATAGTCTAAGTCCCAGAGAAAAGTGAGGTTAGAGCCTAGGTATTCCTACAGAAAACCTTATTCGCTGTAACCTATAGCTCTGATACCAATCTGTCACACCACGAAATTATCAGAGCTGGCGTGACTGGACTGGTATCTTCATTGTACAGCGGAAGCAAATAAGCAAAGACTTTCTAGAAATTGAACGCCCGCTAAGTACTCGAATCCCCAATGGTTCTCCTATTCCAACCGTGCCATGATTTCTGAAAAGTAACCTGAGAAAGAAACATGCGAACAATCAACATAAAGTTGAGCTAGTTCATAGTTTGTTTGTAAAAGATTTGAAATAAATCTTTTGAATAACCGGTTTGTGAAATAATATTGAGAAAACGAATTTAGAAATCATTTTCTTGCCAAGTTATATGGAAACTTTGTACTTGTAACATATTATGTTCGTAGAACCGTGTACTTGTAAACTCTTGTATATGTAACGTTTGTATAACCGTCATTGCCCACCCTAACTTTGACTCCATGCCATTCGCGAGGAATCTGCAGAACATCAAACGACAACGAACTGATGCCGTACAAAATACTGACAACGCCGACAAGTATGGATGTTACACGAATATTTTACGTTTATGAAATTAATTTTGTGAATTCATTGGGCTTCCGTGCGACATAAATGCAAAAGTGAAATGAAAACGCGACGGTTGGAAACGCATCGGCAACAAAACGGAAGCGACGGAGACGCCTGTCACTTTCAGAACTTACATTTTACGCTATATTTAGCTCCGTAATGAAATTTTAGCAACTACAGTTGAAACCGGATTAGAAAACGCATTAAAGCGACGATAACATGGTTTTATGCGATTTTCACCGTAATTGACGAACGGACACGACAACCGGCTACTGGCATACATTTTATGGGATTTCGGCTATATAAACATACGTCATTAAATTTTACGGAGCGCGAGTGTGTTAACGGGTCTCGTAGGAATTACGGGCCGCTTAAACACGGGGATTGAGCTTGTGGGCCCTGGGCCCAAGACCAAAACCCACAAGCCTAAACCTGCACATAAAATATTAGAGGATTTCCTATAAAATCTGCACAAGATCTCATCAAAATCTTATGAAATCCTTCCAAAATCCCTACAAAATCTACACTAGATTTATAAAATCCTTATGAAATCTCTACAAAATCTTTGAAAAATCTTACAAGATCTATAGAGATCACAACATCTCTATAAAAACCTAGACTCCTTTTTCATAAAACAAAACACAGACAAAAAGCACCCACACCACTCACTTGAACCCTCACTCTCCCCTCTCCACTAAAGATGAACAGCCGGACTCCGGCCACACATGGCGGAGCTGGCGACGGCAATGGGTCCCAGCGACGGCCCTCCCCCTTCTCGGTTCCCCTGTAACCCGATAACCACCAACCACCCCCTTCCTCGTTGAATGAAGCGGACCACCACCCCATTGTTGGGTGGTAGTGGTGAGCCACGGCGGCAGGACAGAAGCGAAGAGAGAGAGAGAGAGAGAGAGAACCGGGGAGAGAGAAAGACGATGGAGGGATGATGACGGCGCCGCTGCTCATGGCGGCGGCAGTGGCAGCATGGTGGTGCTCGAACTCCCACGACGATTTCAGGTTGAAGCTCGGTTTAGGTTCGTCAGTTCAAATTCGGTTTAAATTTCGTGCTCATATTCTGATTTGTTTCAAGTTTTTTTTCGAGTTTTAGACACACATCAGATTTCAAGTTCTGATTCAAGGTTCAGGTTTTGTTTTTGGTCCAAGCTTCTTGATTCAACAGGATCTAATTATGCTTGGTTCGGGTTTGTCTCATCTCGGGTCAGATTGATTACGGCTGAGTTTTGGCTCGGTTCGGGTCAGATGCTAGTTCGGGTCAACACCCGGTCAAACCTGGTCAAAGACGGTCAACGGGTCGGGTCAACCCAGTCAACACGTTCGACGATTCGACATGAGGATTTGGTAAAGATTAGCGACGTGATTTATTAATTTACGTAGTTATATCGTTTTAATTATTTCGTGAAAACGAGCTTATACCGAACCAAATCGTATATAAATTGTGTTTATACAACGCGTATATAATTAGCCATATGTTTTGTTTCAATTGTGGTTGAATTTTGATAAAATAACGACAACTTGTGTTATCGGGGGCGTCCAAAAACAGAGGAAACTCTGCCCGTTTTACGAGAAAATCCGTAAACACAAAAGGCGTTTTATTATAAAACAAAGTTATCGGATTCGAATAATCTTTTATAAAGAAAATTACAAATATATAGCTACTTACGACAACACTTTACAACTTACAACAAACGACGATTCGGCAAATTGTTTACAATAATGAATATAGTTATTTTAAACTTCAAATTTCGACAATTCTTTTATAAGATAAATATAAATATTTATATTGTTTCAAACGCCGATAATACGACTTCTTTTATAAATAAATATAGTGTTATATATTTATTTCGGATATCAAACAACACGACGATTCTTTCATTAAAATAAATATAGTTTATATATTTATTTTAAATATCAAACGACTCGTATTCCTTTTATAAAAAATAGATATAGCTTATCTATTTATTTCAAATATCCAACAACACAGATTCGCTTTTATAAAATAAATATAGTATATATTTATGCAACGACTCGATGATACTTTTATAAAATAAATATAATTTTTCATATTTATTTTATACGCCTAAACGGCATATACGTATATTTTGACAAAGATCATACGATACGAAACGCGATATATAATACGAGTTTGTTATATATTATTTTCGTGTAAATATTCTTTAATACACGTACGACTTCTCGAGACGACAAGCGATCTTAACGATATATTTATATATTTTGATATAAATATTTATTTACTTTTAAATATCTCGAGAATCAAGTCTTTTTAAGACTTATTAGTTATTACCGAAAATAAACGGTACTTAACAAATATGAATTAATCGCTTTCATTAAGTTAAAAACAAACCGTTGAATCGTTCGGTCAACGATTTGGTAGGGCTCGATGACACGTAATTTAGTTACTGCGTTTATTTAGAAACTTATAATATATTCTGTGTTAGGAATATTGTAGAATGCACGCTAGCAAGTCTCGTCTTGGAAACGACATCACGAAGTCGTAATTAGCTAGCTTTGCACAAGACAATTCAGGTGAGTTCATAACCCCATCTTTTTACAGTTTTACATTTTTATAAATGTTTTTGGGGTGGAAAGACATGCACGTTTTGCAGAAAACACACAAAGTTCTCGATGAACAAAGACTGCATATTTTTAGACAAAGCACGTTGTGCAAGAACATACAAAGCTTTTAAACGAACGAAAACTCATATTTCTAAATCAGATTACGAATGGATTTCGAGAAACTCAAATGGTTTACGAATGGATTATACTAAATATACCGGTTTTTACAAAACAAATGCGTATTATTGAAATGTGAATGATTTTCATGACTAGGGATGGATCGTCTGGTGATAATATAGAGAGACTGGGGAGTTGGCCTTAGAGGCTGGGGAGGTTCAGTCTTAGAGGCTGGGGAGGTTCAGCCTTAGAGGCTAGGGTAAAATACATGTTACAATTACTTCTGACATTTTATACATGGTATGATTAGCTTAACGAGGGTATACTACTTAGATCATGTGAGTGGTGGGCACAACACTTAAGGCCATTAATCCTCATCATAGGACCGAGGGACATGAGTGATAGATCTATTTGGGTGTAGCGAGCCCACACCCATGAGGCCAGGGCGGCCCATAGTGGTGACTGTGTCTTACAGCCGGAAGCCCGGTGCAACTCCGCTAGGTTTGAGTTTTCCTGCATCACTTCACACATACCAATGGCTTTGCAACCTAATGGTGATCTCTTTTTCCTTATTGCTACATACCAGGGACATACATACTTATAGAAATATACTTGATTTATACAAATCAAATACCATGTTTTATACAAATTCAAAGCATATGAGTATGTGGGCATGGAGTCAAAGTTAGGGTGGGCAATGACGGTTATACAAACGTTACATATACAAGAGTTTACAAGTACACGGTCCTACGAACATAATACGTTACAAGTACAAAGTTTCCATATAACTTGGCAAGAAAATGATTTCTAAATTCGTTTTCTCAATATTATTTCACAAACCGGTTATTCAAAAGATTTATTTCAAATCTTTTACAAACAAACTATGAACTCGCTCAACTTTATGTTGATTGTTCGCATGTTTCTTTCTCAGGTTACTTTTCATAAATCATGGCACGGTTGGGATAGGAGAACCATTGGGGATTCGAGTACTTAGCGGGCGTTCAATTTCTAGAAAGTCTTTGCTTATTTGCTTCTGCTGTGCAATGAAGATACCAGTCCAGTCACGCCAGCTCTGATAATTTCGGGGTGTGACAACAACACCATTAACAACTTGTTGCTAATTTATAATATGGAAATTTGGCAAAAACCCTTTTGATTCATGATAAAAAAAATTTATTGGTACCAAATACACTTTCAATCTCGATAATGGCATCGTATCGCCTGCATTTTCTTTGCGGCTACGGCTGTCGGCGATGGGGTTTCTGAGATGGGTTTCATTATCAAGATTGTTTCCCTTCATGAATCTCAAATATTAAATGGGGTTTGTGAGTTTGGCAATGGTTTCTTGAATTTTCGGAGAAGGATGAAGTTTTTAAGTGGACGGTACAGAAAACTGGTTACATTTATCAGTGGTTGGTGGCGAGCGGCGACAAAAGAAACAAGGGGTAGAGGTGGGGTTAGGGTTATGTTATGGTGGTGCTGGTGTGGCGGTCTGGCTGAGTTATGGTAAATGAAGGGGTATGGTGGTGGCGGCGGCGATGGCCGGTAATTTCTTCAAACCAAGAAGGAAACATGGACATGTGTGAAATTTGAGTTGCCTTTCACCAATTTGATTCTGAATATGAAATTTGGATTATAATATCAACACACAATAGTATGTGTTAAATCGGATGAGATGAAGATGAGAGATTGAGATTTGAGATAGAAAAAGAGAAGGCAGGTGGGTAGTGGTGGTTTCGCACGTGAGCTTAGAGAGTGAGAGAGAATGATAGTTGAAGGGCATGTTTGGCAAAAGTAGCTGGTAGCTGATGGCTAGAAGCTGTTAGCTGGTGGTTGGAAGTTGTTAGCTAGTAGCTGGAGCTTTTTAGATATTTAGGAGCTTTTTAGATATTTAGGTGTTTGGCAGAGTAACTGGAACTTTTAATAAAATATATAAAATGGACATAACTAAAAAACATAACTAAAAATTTATTATCTTTAGAGGTTAAAATAGTCATTTTTTCCCTAAAAGCTTGTAGCTCCTTCTAAACGCTACTAGTAGGAGCGTTTAACCAAAAGCTTAAAGCTTCTAACCTAAAAGCTTCAAGCCCCCTTAACCAAACAAGGCTTTTTATCGAGTATGAGCTTTTTTTAAAAGCTTAAAGCTAGAAGCTCATAAAAGCACCTAAAAGCTCCATGTCAAACATACCCGAAATAGATAAAGGGTTGTTTAAAATGTGAAATGACAAAATTCTCCTCATGTTCCTTGCACAAGATTGGATTTAACTGAGTAAAATAAACCGAGTTAAAGGGCATAACGTGTAGCATTTGAATACATTAAGTATAAAACTTATCAATTTTAAAGACAAATGATACCACTTAAAACTTGCTATATAAATAAAGGACAAAAATTGCAATTTACTCTAATTAATAATTCGTCAATCATCTTCATCTTTTATAAAAACATAGTATTCTTCCCCCATTTGATCACATGTATATTACTATTGAGTTCACAGCTCGGTTTTGCGTCAAATATATATCGAGGCGTAGATAAAAATAGTCACGTTACAATGACATATTCGAAATTTTACTGAGCTATCATATTTTAAAAATTATATAAAAAGAAAATATGTTTAGAAATATTACAGTTATAAAATAATAAAGCAAATAAAATAACATGAAATTTTTATTACTATCTATATCTATATCTAATCTATATAAAGCAAATCTAATGTACAAAAATGTAATTTTACTTCACGTCCAACTCGTAAAGAATTATGTACAACTAATGAAAGCTTGTTTTGTAGGGGTAAAATTGCGAAGAGGCCAATATTTTAAGACACTATGAGGGCATTCAATTAGGAATTCCAAAGATGTGCCTCTTTATTTTTCTCTTCTCAAAACCACCCACTTGCGTTTGAATCGTAATCAGAGATCTACATTCTCCCCCATGACTCACTCCTCTTTGTGATTTGTTGGCTGAATTATGTAATCCGTTTTCAGACAAATGGTTACCGAGTTTTTGGATCTTGTTATCAAGTGGTAATTTGTATTAGACGGTTAATCAATTGGTTTTAAAGTGCGTATGCAAGCTGATGTGTACCACTTGGTTTGATAGATAACCCGTTAAAGTGGGCCAAACTCCTAAGAAAATAGATGGAAACTAGAAGAATATTTAGAGAGAAACTCAAGAATTAATTCATTTCATTCATTCATGATCTTCAATATGTAACTTACACTAATTTAAATATGCAAATAAACTACTTCTTGCTAAAGTTTAGGAAATCATGCATGCAAAATGGAAAAGTGGCCCTATTCTAATGCAAACGAAACTACTGGCAACGTGGGAAGAGTGATTAACGAGATCAATGGGTCTTGACCAAAACTTGTGTGGCACGTATCAATCCACCCGGCTCGAATTCGCCTTGTCCGCAAGGTGAAAATTTTGATAGGACTTGGTGACCCCACGGTGGGCGCCACTCGACTCTTCCAGTAGCATTCAGAGTCGTTTTTGTGAAACGCCACGGTGGGCGCCAATCATGTTTTTCGACTAACTTCTCGAGCAACGCTTCATTGACAATTAGCAAGATACTGTTGTTGTCGTGGAAGGGTAGATCATGATTAAATGAGGGTGTGACCATTTCTTTTGAAGATGACTTCTCATGGTGGTAGTCCTTCACATAATGCTCATAATCAAGAGTTTTGGTTACTGCATTTACCATTTTTTCCTTCTTTGTGAAAGGAGTATAATTATTCACCGTAAACTTAGGATGGAGTGAAGCTTTGTATGAGATTTTGAGATCTCGCATGAAAGTGTCTTCACGAGGATAACTGGTAGGTGGGGTTGTGGGTTTTGTGACTGTGAATGGTGCACTTTTCGGTGGCAAAAGGACTATGCGAGCGGCTTGTTTTGGTGTTGCTGAAGTTGTTGGTGCGGTGGCGGAAACGGGTGGTGGAAGTGTAGGTACGGGAGCAGAAGTTGGTGGTGGTGATGCGGCAGCGGGTGACGGTAGCGGTGTAGAAAAAAATGGGTGAAGTTGCCCATCTCCGGGACTTGTTTTTGAGAAGATCGATCATCTCAGCAATCGTTGATATGATTCGATCCAACGACTCGTTCCATTCGTGAGCGTCCATGAGGGGATCAAGACCGCTCTGATACCAAATGATGTGTACCACTTGTTTGATAGATAACCCGTTAAAGTGGGTCAAACTCCTAAGAAAATAGATGGAAACTAGAAGAATATTTAGAGAGAAACTTAAGACTTAATTCATTGGAAAATTGGTATTTAATAAACCAACATTTGCCCAGTTGGTAAATAATAATCCAACCTACAGAATTGGTATATAATAATCCTACCTATCAATATGTTGGTACTCAATGAACCTCCGTTAGTTTTTTTTAACTGAAGTTAGTTTTTAAGTTTTATTTATTACACAAACAGTCCCTGTAGTTATAAGTTACTAGTTTTAAGTTTTATTTATTACACAAACAGTCCCTGTAGTTATAAAAAAATCATAAAAATCCTAAAAAATCAAAAAAATTCTAAAAAATCATAAAAATTCTAAATAAATCAAAAAAAATCTTAAAAAGTCAAAAAAATTCTAAAAAATCAAAAAAATTCTAAAAAATCAAAAAAATTCTAAAAAATCAAAAAATCATAAAAATTTCAAAAAATCAAAAAAATCGATTTATAAAATTAACGTGTTTCGCTTTACGGAAATTTTACGAAAAACGGGCAGAGTTTCCCCTGTTTTTGGACGACCCCGACAACACAAGTTGTCGATATAATATTCAAAACGCCACAATCAATGAAGGATTCAATATCTATACGATTTATATACGATTTATACAAAACTAAAATGAAACTTAAACAAACAAACCCAAATCAGATTCTGATTTTTGAATCACACCTGTCACCACCGTTCATCATCCGCTGCCCGCCTCCACCATCTTCACACTTCACCGACACCACATCTGAACCGGCAACCCACCACAGCCGCTGCTCATCGTCTTCGGACCACCGCACCCCATTCACACTCCAGCACCGGCTCCGATCAGGAACAACATCAGATCGGAACCGTAGATCGGAGAACAAACCGGAGAATCTAGTCGTCGCCGGAAAAAATCGAAGTCCTTTGTTCTTTCGTTTCGGTTTGAAGCAACCAACATCCAGAATCAGATCGAAATCACGCCTGTGGTCACAAACTCCTGATTTGGAAATCATCTCCTGCGACACACAACAGATCCGTCTACCACAACAGATCCGACACCCAAAACAGCTCCGACACCCACAACAGCTCCGGCGATACTACTGATTCCGTTCTTTTGTTGCTGCTGATTTGGTTCCTTCCACGCACAAGATCTGGTTATCTGGTTCTCCAATTGCCTCAACGAAGAAATTAAACAGCTGATTCGTGGGAGCTTTAACCGTTTCGTGGAACAACATCATCTGTTGTCGTTGATCCGAGAACGTCGAATATCTGTTTGTATAACTTCTTCTTCTTCTTGCTAGCGTACAACCCTCAAATCAGGGATCTGTGGAATTATGGCAGCAATTTACAGCCCTGGTGATTGTAGTTTTATGTTTTTCTTCTTCGCACGCAAGGTGTTCGACAAAAAGCAAGGTGATTTTTAAAATTTTTTTTTGATATTTTAGAATTTTCTTGATTTTTTATAATTTTTTTGATTTTTTAAGATTTTTTTGATTTTTTAGAATTTTTATAATTTTTTAGAATTTTTTTGATGTTTTAGAATTTTTATGATTTTTTATGATTTTTATGATTTTTTTATAACTACAGGGACTGTTTGTGTAATAAATAAAACTTAAAACTAGTAACTTATAACTACAGGGACTGTTTGTGTAATAAATAAAACTTAAAAACTAACTTCAGTTAAAAAAAACTAACGGAGGTTCATTGAGTACCAACATATTGATAGGTAAGATTATTATATACCAATTCTGTATGTTGGATTATTATTTACCAACTGGGCAAATGTTGGTTTATTAAATACCAATTTTCCTAACTCATTTCATTCATAATTTAAATAAAAGCATACAAGTGATATTTATAGCTATTACCAAAACAACTAAACCTACTACTCAAATAACTACCCATTACTTAGAAGTTACTAATAAACAAAGAAAATGTAGAGAATATGCAGGCAACGTGGCATTGTGGTGATGAAAAGAATTAGCAGGTAACACAAGCTACTTCGTTTTCATGGAATTTACTTACCTATGTGCTAGGAGAGCTATGAAGATTGTAAACTTACAATCAATGGTAAAATATCATTTAGATGTAAGCAAATTTGGAGTTCCAAGTTCCATAAATGATTTCTTTTTGCCATTTTAGGGGTTTATTTACTCTGTTGTTTATGGTCATAGTAATGTCGAAATATGAAGATGATGTTGGTGAGTATGAAAAGGAAGGTGGTTAATATGAAGAAGAGGAAGAGGGTTTATGGTCATAGTAATGTCGAAATATGAAGATGATGTTGGTGAGTATGAAGAGGAAGGTGGTTAATATGAAGAAGAGGAAGAGGAGTGTTTGCCTACGCAATAAGAGATAGAATACCTTGAGTTGAGACTTAAGTTGAAGGAATCTATCTATTAAAAATAGTGTTTGATATGTTGCAGGAGGCTCGATGTGGGGTGGGACTTTATAACACACACACCTTGTTGACATATGTGTGTTGTGTGCGAAGAATACAGGGAAATTCGTGAACCATCTGTGGTCATAAACCCGAATGCAAACATGGTAGAAATAAGTGGTGTGCACGGTTCGGTTTTTGGGCAAAATCAAAACCGAAACCGATATGTCGGTTTTTGATTTTTAAAAACCGTTCGCTTTCGTTTTTTTTCGGTTTCGGATTTTACGTCGGTTCGGTTCGGTTTTTGGAACAAAATTATGTAAGATTCAAAAAATAATAAGTATAATTTATATTATAACAATCTTTTTATATGTTTACATTTAAGTTATTATAATTAACCTCTTTAATTAATATTGTTTACATAAACCTACCTTCTAAGCTATTTTTATATTTCTTCAAAGTTTTTATTAAGATGTTTTCTTTTATAATAATTTGAAGATAATTTAATTTTTTATATTAAATTTTGTTATTTCTTATAGGTAACAAATAAATCATTTCAATTATAAATAAACATGTAATGTTTTTAGTATAAACACTTAAAATTCAAAAATAGAATTAATATTTTCTACTAGCATTGGGTTAAACAATTTAAACTTAAAACATAAAAATATATGGATTGTAACGTATCAGTTCGGTTCGGTTTTTTTCGGTTATTGAAAATGTTTATTCAAAAACCGAACCGAAATTTTCGGTTATTAAAAATCCGAAAACCGAACCGTTGGTTTTTGTTTCGGTTCGGTTATTTCGGTTATTCGGTCACGGTTCGGTTATTTCGGTTTTCTTGCTCACCCCTAGTAGAAATCACAGCTCCTGAGTCCAGTCAATGGATTAGATTTGGCTGTGCATAAATAATTGTTTTGTTTATTGGCTGTACATATACAATTGTTTTGTTTATGTTGAACAAGTGGGAAACCCGCGCGTTGCGGCGGAGTCGACAAAACATACATAACGACCCACATTTCCATCTCATACAGTTTCCATAATCTCAAATACAACTACATATACCAACAAGTACAGCTCCTGTTGCGGCGTGTACCACCACCACCACCAGGACACTCATGAGTCATGAGCAAAGCGGCCAACATCACCACGCCAGCAGCATTTCAAATCAGAACCACCAAAGCGACCACACCCTCCACCATCGCCGCCACGACCACCTGATCCTCAAGAGTTATGAGACATTTCTACTCTCCAACCATTCTTACGTGGTTTAGCCATTAATATATGAGAAGTCGTAAAATAATAAACAGGGGCGGACCCAAGTAATGGGGTGGGTGGGCGGCCGCACCCCTTGAAAAAAAAAATTTAGTGGTATTTTTCGCGAAAAATCCAGACCGCACCCCTTTGAAATTTTCATCCGCACCCCTTGAAAAATTCCAACCGCACCCCTTAGAAAAAAATGTTAGGAATTTATGTAAAAAATTGTGAACACGGATTGAAACCGGATCAAATTATGTAAACAAGTTAGCCTACTAACCCCTTTAATAAAACTTAAATTCAATCCATCAAGCCCAATAACTTAATACCCATTCAAGCCCAACCCAACTACTAGTTTTGTTAAACAAACCCGTCCACGTAATTAATAAAAAACCCAAATCGCTGCCACTTGCCAGCGACTCCCACCCTCCCTCTGCCTCACTTGGCAAACATGTTTGTTGATTATATAATTGTTGGTTGGCAAATAATAATTACTAGGGCTTGAAATTCAAAATTTTAAATTCAAAATTACGGAACATGGGCTATGGTTGAACACTTGAAGATCCTTGGTTTATTTTGTATGTGATAGGATTAGGAATGAACAATGAGTAGGGAAGTTATGGCGCGATTTATCAAGAGGAAAGGGGTTGAACCACTTTTTTCGCCGGATTATTCTAGTTAAAGACGAATGTATGTTATAGATAGGTTTTTTTATTCTTTTATTGAATGATTAAGAGAAATAAAAGTAGGGATGGTTTGAACTTTGATGTTTTTTTGTTTGTTAATGTGATAGGAAGTTAGGAACTAGGGTTTGATTGTTTGAGAATTGAAATGGACCCGACCCGATCTGATTCGACACGCCATTAAACTTCGTTTGTTTGTTTTTACTTGTTTTACACATGACCCGACCCGATCCGACCCGCTATGAACCGATTTTTTTATATAGCTAGGGGTCTAAAATCTTTAAAAATTTCCGCACCTCCAGGAAAAAAAATCCTGGGTCCGCCACTGATAATAAATCCAATCCAGGTTAATAGAAGGTTTTAATCAAGTAAAATTTGAATAATAAGTTAATAACGATAACTATAAAACTTATCGTCGATCTAAAAACAAAAGCAACATAATCAACAATCACAAATGTTAATCTAATCATGAATCTGAAATAACGAAATAAACTTGACGTATGAAGTGAGTAAAGGAGATAACGAAAATATGCTTTTGCAAACAGGCTATGAAATGGTACAGTGTTTGTGAGAAATTCAGAAGAACAATAGTAGAGAGCAGATGGTACCTCAAATGAAAATATGCTTTTTCAGTATCCAGCTAACAGGACTTCACTCTATTCTTTGATATGGTCATTATGGTTCCTGAAATGAAATATTATAGCAATAATTATATTAGAATGACAATAAAGAATCGTTTTTTTTTTCTTCTAATAAAGCAAATTAGACAATAGAGAAAAAGGCCCAAACCATCATTAAGGATGGTGATGATGAGCACCATGAAAGGCGGGAAGTACCTCCATATCAAAGCCAGTAGCACAAAACCGGACTGACCTGAAAACAAATAACAATGAAAAGATTAAAAACTGAGCTGACCCAAATACACATGAAAAATAAGATACGTGCATGTGATGGAAACAGGTAACTTATCACAATATGAATGGTTATTGTTAGATAATAGTTTTATTTTATACTCTTATATTTGTTGTATTTCTCCAATTGTTTGAGGTAGCTAGTTATATTTTTTGGTGCCTATATATTGTAGCATTGTTTATGTTTTATAATATAGAGAAGATCTTTTCCTTTTCCACACATGGTATCAGCCAACCATAAATTAGTTTGAGTTACCAAGGCCTTTTCTCCTCCCCAATCCTTTTCTCTTCCTTTTCCCCACCCGATCTGATGCCCTTCTTTTCCTCCTTCCATATCATTTTCTTTTCTTGCTTTATTCCTCCCTGTTGTCCCTTCTTTCTTCTGTTCGTTCCTTCCTCTATCAATGGCTACATCTTCCAACCCCATATTGTCCGGCCTTGCTCCGATGATTGCAATCAAGCTTACCCCTTCCAACTATATAAATTGGCGTACCCAAATGCTTCCGATTCTCTCTATTCAGCAATTGTTGCCTCACGTTGATGGCTCCTCTTCGCCTCCATCACCGATGATTCGGTCTAATGATAAGGAGGTACAAAACCCCGAATACGCTGCCTGGCTCAAGGACGATCAGCAGGCAATTATTTTGCTAAATGCTTCTCTGACCGAGGAGACCTTCTCCGTTACCATTGGTCTTAATTCTGCTCATGATATTTGGTCTGCTTTAGAGGCTGCATTCTGCAATGCCTCTATTGAACGTATACAGAATTTGCGCGATTTTCTCCGCGCCCTTAAAAAAGGTGATAAATCCGTTGCGGAATTCGGTCGTGAATTCAAGGCCATATGTGATCAACTAAGTGCTATTGGCCATCCCGTTGACCCTATGGACCAACTTCATTGGTTTTTGTGTGGTCTACGTGTCGCTTTTGAAAGCTTTTCTACATCCACTCGGTCGGTACGTCCTACACCTAATTTTGTTGATTTATTAGCAAGTGCAGAAAGTCATGAATTATTTTTAAAGAATTTGCATGGCACGAATACTACCAATGTTGTTGCTTTTATGGCCCAAGATGTCAATACTAGACCAAATGCTTATGGTCATCAATACCATTCCAACAGGCTATCATCGGCCCGCAACAGGCCCAATCGGCCATCCTTCAACAGTCATCGCGGTTCGAACAGGTCCTATGGCCGCCAACAAAGGCCTCCGGTTTGTCAGTTGTGCCGCAAAACAGACCATTCGGCTGCCCAATGTTATCAGTTAGCCTCTTATGCTCAAAATGTTTCTCCCGCACCCGATCAACTTGCACAAGCTTTCCACGCTCAATGTCAATTGAATCCCAATATACCGGACTGGACGTCCGATACCGGAGCAACAACTCACATGCTTCCCAACACTAATAATCTCCAACATTCAACCCCAACTCGAGGTAATCAAAAAGTATACTTTGGTAATGGTCAATCTCTTCCCATTACTCATGTTGGTCACACAAAAATTTTTGGTAATCTTGATCTTAATAATGTATTGGTTGTTCCATCTATTACCAAAAATTTACTATCCATTGGCAAATTGACTGTTAGTGCACTTTTCGTACGTCTGCCACTGTTCGAATAGCTAGATAGAGCGTGTGTTGAATATTGTATAGAATAGAGATAGTTGGACAGGTTTTGTAAATGTCTAAGTCCATCCGGACGGATGACCATCCGGTCGGATGGCAATCCGAACGGATGGACACATGGTAGGAAATGTCTATAAATAGGGACCTTGGGGTTCCATTTGGACAAGCTTTTGGTTCCCAGAGAGGAAATGCTGTCCAACTGGTCTCGCGGTGCTGTAAACGTTGAATAATCAATAGAGACCATATTGAAATTGACTGTTTGGTGTTCTATCTATCTTCTACTCGTTTCTTTTCGTTTCTAGTCGTAATAAACGCACCGAACACGTCGTTTCAGGACCGAAGCTCCGTCGAACTCACCGGATCTTGGAATCAGCAGACCGAGGATAATAATGTTGATGTCTTATTTTCTCATCCTTACTTTTATACTCAGGACCGGCAAACCAAGCAAATACTAGCCCGGGGGTGCCGTGAAGACGGCCTTTATGTTCTCCGCCAAACTCATGATGCTTTGGTTGCCTCATCTTCGTGCCCTAAAGCTTCCTTTGAGTTATGGCACTCTAGGCTTGGCCATGTTAATTTGATACTATATCTATGTTAAAACATAATGGTTGTTTATCTTTCACTTCGGTTTTACCTAAACCGGGGCTTTGTTCCCCGTGTGAACTTGCAAAAGCAAAGCGCCAACCTTTTTTACCTAATGATAAACGGGCATCTTTGCCTCTTGAAATAATACATTGTGACTTATGGGGTCCTTCTCCAATTAAGTCAATTGATAATTTTCTATATTATGTTGCCTTCGTTGATGATTACTCACGATTCACTTGGTTATATCCTTTATGTGCTAAATCAAATTTCTATGAAGCTTTATCTATATTTATACCTTTTGTTCAAAATCAATTTTCCACCAAAATTAAGATTTTTCAAAGTGATGGTGGAACCAAGTTTACAAATAATCGTGTTCGACTTTTGTTTGAACAAAATGGCATTATGCATAGATTGTCTTGTCCTTACACCCCACAACAAAATGGTCGGGTTGAACGGAAACACCGACATATTGTCGAAACTGGATTAGCTATGTTGTTTCATGCCCAACTACCCCCTAAGTATTGGGTTGATGCTTTTTCATCGGCGGTTTTTATCATTAATCGATTACCGTCTAAATTACTTCAAGGGGCGTCACCATTTGAAATTTTATATCATCATGTTCCAAACTATGACTTTTTTCGACCATTTGGATGTCGTGTTTTTCCTTGTCTTCGTGATTTATGCCCCCCACAAACTCTCCCCTCGAAGCATTCCTTGCGTGTTTATTAGATATTGTTCCAAATACAAGGGATATAAATTCCCTGATCCCATTACGTCTCGCGTCTATATTACACGAAGTGCTCGGTTTGATGAATTATATTATCCTCTTGATACCTCCACTTCTCCCACTAAAACCATTGATCTTCTTGACATCACAACCTTTTTAGATGTTTCACCTACAATATCAAAACCTACTGTACCTAATATCACAACTCCCACTGTTGCTTCTCCTGGCCCAAATACTCCTATTACCATTCCCTTTTGTCCAGCCCAAAATACTTATCATATGCCTGGCCTAGCTACTGAGACCCAATCCACTGATTCATCAACTCGTGAAGCTGATATTCCTGATCCACCAACGCGTCCTAGCCCATCTGCTCAATCCACTTCTTCTGTTCAAAACCCACCTCGTCTCTCTACCAATTGTGGGTCGCTGCCTCCTTCTTTTGGACCACCCGATCATTCTTCTGGGTCCGACTCCCATTCCGCTCGGCCTGAATCTCAATCTCAGTCAACTCTCGTTGACCTGGCGTCTGACTCGATGACTACGGCCAGCTCTGCCAACACGTCAGCACCCTCTAATCCCCCTCCTCCTCCCGCTCCATCTCACCCTATGATGACACGTGCCAAGTCAGGGATTTTTAAGATTCGTCATCAGGTTGATTTGGCTCGCACTCAAACATTTCCTTTGCATAGTGCCTTATTTGCTACTGATGATCCTACTACTTTCACTCGTGCATCTAAGGATACCAAATGGCTCAAAGCCATGTCGGATGAGTTCAACGCTCTTACTAAAAATAACACTTGGACTCTTTTTCCCCGTCCGCACAACGCTAATGTTGTGGGTTCTAAATGGATCTTCAGAACTAAGTTTAAATCTGATGGATCCATTGAGCGCCACAAAGCCTGTCTTGTTGCTCAGGGCTTTAGTTAAATACCAGGTCTTGACTACTCTCATACCTTCAGCCCCGTTGTTAAAGCTACAACTGTTCGTACTGTCTTGGCCTTAAGTGTTATCAATAATTGGCATCTTCATCAACTTGATGTGAACAATTCCTTTTTACATGGCCATCTTTCTGAACATGTCTTTATGGAACAACCCAAGGGCTTCGTTGATACTCAATTTCCCTCCCATGTTTGCAAATTGAACAAGGCTATTTATGGCTTGAAACAAGCTCCACGGGCTTGGTTTCATCGGTTGAGCTTATTTCTTCTAAACAATGGTTTCTCATGCAGTCGGGCTGATCCTTCTTTATTTGTGTATACTCATCAATCACATACAATGTATCTTCTTGTGTATGTTGATGACATTATTCTTACCGGCAATCATCAACCTACTCTTGCATCCTTTATCAAATGTCTCAATAAAGAATTTGCCATCAAAGACCTTGGTCAACTCAACTATTTTTTGGGTTTGGAGGTTACCTACACTACAAATGGTTTATTCTTGAATCAATCCAAATATGCTTTAGAAATTCTAACTCGTGCGAAGATGTTGGATGTTAAGCCTGCTCCAACACCTTTAAGCACAAATGTTTCATTTATTTCTACAGGTACTGCTTTTCCAGATGCTACGTTCTATCGTTCGATTGTAGGTGCTCTCCAATACTTGACGATCACGAGTAGGGGTGAGCAAAAATAAGGTCGGACCGAAAAAAACCGATAACCGACCCTAAAAAAACCGATACCGAACCGGACCTAAGCTAGTAGGTACAAAGTTCGGTTCCATGTTTCCTTAGTAAATCGGTCTCGGGTCGGTTCCGGGTATGTGCGAGATAAAACCGACTTGGACCAAGGAACCGATAATGAATGACTTTTAATTGAAGTATGGGCTAAAAGCCCAGTAGCGTATCAAATTTTAATGGCCAATAAAACAAATTTTATATCATTCCTTATACCTAACACAACTGGACGGCTGCAGACTACTACGATCATTCTTTTCATCTACTGTAACCCTTCTAAGCTGCTACGATCATTCCTTCATCAATCGCTGCTGATCATTGACGAGGTAGTTGACATCATAACCTGTCAATAGAGGATAAACAAGACATATATTATTCCACAATTGTTAACACGTCGTTATTGCATGCAGATCACAATTGTTAACATTACTTTTTTTTACTGAATTGCGAATAAACGATTAAGCGATAAGTGTAAAATAAGAGTTCATAATAAACGATTAAGCGATAAGTCATAAGTATGAATTAATGAATAATGAGGAAGTATAAACTTATTAACCAATCAGTAATAAGTATTCAATGTATGTTGCAGCAGCCGACTGCACATACAAGTATATAATCAAACCTGTATGTTGCAGCAGCCGTTATTTTTTTAGTCCTTTAGTTGTTTTAATGTATGTTGCAGCAGCCGACTGCACATACAACTATTCATCATAAAAGTTCATCATGCTTTATAAGATTATTCGCAGTTACAACCCAATCCATAAATCATAAAGCATACTTGGTTCAGTAAGCGCTATGTGCAACTAGTCTTCATTATAAAGTGTTTTATACAAGTTGTTTTATTACAGTAATAATATCATAATTTTACACCCTTCAAACAACAATATTAATCCTGATACAGTGTTTTATACAACTTGTTTTATTACAGTTCATTTAGTTCTGATTACTGAAATATCAACCAATGCTAAACCGAATCTTATTCTTCGAAATATCAAACTTGTGCACATACAAATGACCCGTTTTCTGTTTGATAAAGTGTAGATGGATTCATCAAATGTCGACATCGAGAATGTATCAAGCGACGACTCTCACGGAGATAGAACCGGAAAGAGGAAGTCACAAAATGTCAAAAAACAAACCGCAAAAAGAAAATTAAAACCACAACAACGAAAAAAACGACAGGTTCTAAAACATCGGGAAAATCTACTATTTGGATTGATTTTGAGAAGTATAAAGATGAGGACGGAAACCAACGGGCAAGATGCAAGCATTGCTCAAAAGATTTGGCTGCGGACCCGTATAAAAATGGCACATCGGCGTTGAGTAAACACAGTAGGAGATGTGGAAAGCATCCGGACCGATTAAAAAACCAAAGCAATATTTTCTTGAAAAAAGGCGATGATGGCGAGGGCGGTAGTGGTGAGGTAAAGGCATGGAAGTATTGTGCGAAAGCGAGTAGAAGAGCCATTGCAGAGATGATGTTAATAAACGAGGTCCCGTTTTCAACCGTTGAGCATCAGGGATTTAGAAGGGTTATAGAAAGTTTTAATCCGACTTTTAAGATGCCAAGTAGGTTTACGATTGCGAGGGATATTGGGGAGATATTTTTAGAGGAAAACGGGAAGTTGAAGTCATTTTTTGCAAAGAATAGCACACGGGTGTGTCTAACCACAGACACGTGGACTTCAAGTCAGCGGGTTAACTATATGTGTGTTACAGCTCATTTTATAGACGACAACTGGGTGTTACACAAAAGGATCATCAACTTCAAGCAAATATTCAGCCACAAGGGAGACGAGATAGGTAGGTCCCTTATTCAATGTTTAAAAGAATGGGATATTGAAAATGTGCTGACCATTACATTAGATAATGCGTCAGCTAATGATGTTGCCATACAGTTTCTAAAAAGTAGGTTAAACAACCTCTTGTTCGAAGGGAGATACTTGCACATCCGATGTATGGCACACATAATCAATCTGATTGTGAAAGACGGCTTACGTGATGGGTCAACATGCATAGATCGTATCAGAGATGCAATTCGCTATATTAGATTGTCTCCTCAGCGAATAGACACTTTTAAAAAATGTGTTAAGGCAGAAAAGATCGAAAGCAAGGCATTCATCGGTGTAGATGTGACTACAAGATGGAACTCGACTTGGGAGATGTTAGACAAGGCAGAAAAATTTGAGAAGGCGTTTAACAGATATGATCTGGATGACCCAAATTATAAAAATGATATGGGTGATGATGCTCCTAGAGTTAGTGACTGGAACTACGCGAGACAATTGGCAAGTGTGTTAGAATTGTTTCAGCGTAAAACTGCCAACGCTTCTGCTACGAAAACAGTTACCGTTAATTTATTTTTTAACGAGGTTATGGATATAGACAAGCATTTAAGGAATATGAAAGACGGATCTGACTTGGAAGGTAGACTTATGGGTGCTAAGATGCACCTGAAGTTCGACAAGTACTGGAGAAATCTACCGACTGGCAGATCATTTAATTACATTCTGTATTTTGCTGCAATTTTAGATCCGAGGTTAAAGGTTCGTGTTATTCAGTTTGGATTTGAGAGAATATTCAGGGCTGAAAAAAAGACGATGAGACAGAAGATAACTTGAAGAAACGAGTTAAACTTGTAGTTAATAGTATAAAGGATGAATTGAAGCTTTTGTATGAGCATTATGCATCAAGCAGTGAAAAACAAGGTTCAGATAAAGTTTCAACAAGTCAGGAGAACTTTGAACCATCATCACAAGGAGAGAGTGATTTTTTTACAAAATTTAAAGTGGATGGCGGTTCTACATCTTATAACACCAAGTCAGAACTTGAGAGGTACCTAGACGACGGAGAGGAGGCCCATTACAAGGGATTTGATATTCTGGGTTGGTGGAAGGCTGCATCTTCAAAATACCCTGTATTAGTGAAAATGGCGAAAGGTATGTTTACTAATTAGTAGTTTATTTTTTTACTTATAATAATACAATAGTGTTAATTATATTTTCTTCCTATCACTATAGACATATTGGCTATCCCAGTATCCAGTGTTGCTTCTGAGGAGGCGTTTAGTACAGGCGGAAGAGTTGTCGATACTTATCGAACTTCTTTATCAACTCCGATTGTCGAGGCATTAATTTGTACAGAAGATTGGATTCGTGCTCCAATTAAAAAGAAAATCTACATCGAAGATTCGGCAGAGTTCAGTGACATTGGAAAAGGTAATTTTGACATACACCGATACACATCCTTAGTTTGTTGTTTATGTTGTATGTATCGTTATATAATTTTTCTTCATGTAGAAATTTATGATAAAGTGGAACCGGATCACATGAATATCGATGTCGATTAACGGATGGCTGGAGATGGATACGGAAAAAGGAGAAAGGAGTTAAAGTAGTATCGGTTTCAGTTCGTTTGCTTTGGATTTGTTGGATTTCGTTTGGATTTCTTACATTTGTTTTGGATTATGTTTGAAGTTCTTAATACTTTTTGAATTTTTGGATGTTTAAGTTATGAATTTTGGGTTACAAGGTTTATTTATTCTATGTTTAGCAACGAAATTCATCAAAAACAACTTTTCGTATCATGTTTTCATCACCCCTTTCACTCGGACATTATATCGAACACTTGGTGTGCATAGGTATTAATAAGGTTTAATAGACCTTAGATTGAAGTATAAACATCCCCATGATGGTCAAGAAATTGCAAATTCGTATTAAGACTTTCAGTAATTAAAACAAACATCATGGAATCAACTAATGAAACAAACATGTTATACTACATGATCAAGAAATAACATTTGATTGAAATAGATACTAGGATTGAAATGTTAAACCTGAAATGAAAGTGAATGCTCATGATTCTTGAATTCTTGATTGTCTTCACAGCATTCACAAACATACCAGAACAACACCTTGCATAGTGTTGCCGCTGCTGGATTCCATTGACTTGTTTTGGTCGGGTCGGTCTTGAACCCTAGGACCGATATACCCGACATTATACAGAACCGAAACCGAGACCAATACATAGGGTTTTATTTCGGGTAGCTAAATAATGGTTTTTCGGGTCTTGGGTCGGGTCGGTCAATCCTCGGGTCAGGTCGGATAACCTACTTTGCTCACCCCTAATCACGAGACCTGATATCTCCTATGCCGTCAATCAAGTCAGTCAGTTTCTTCATGCTCCAACAACTATTCATTTTCAAGAAGTTAAAAGGATCTTGCGTTATATCAAGGGTACTATTGCCTTTGGGTTACATTATTCTCGTCCTACTTCGACATCACTACTTGGTTACTCTGATGCTGATTGGGCGCGCTGCTTAGAGACACGTAGATCTACTTACGGATACTCTATATTTTTGGGAAGAAATCTTATTTCTTGGAGTGCCAAAAAGCAACCGACTGTTTCTAGATCCAGTTGTGAGTCTGAATATCGTGCCATGGCTAACACTGCTGCTGAAATTGTTTAGATCACTCATCTTCTTCGAGAACTTCATGCTCTTCCACCAGACATACCAACTATTTTATGTGACAATCAAAGTGATATCTTCTTAACTCAGAACCCGGTGGCTCATAAACGTACTAAACACATTGACCTTGATTATCATTTTCTAAGGGAACTGGTGAATGTAGGAAAGCTAGTTACAAAATTTGTTCCAACCAACCTTCAGGTGGCGGACATCTTCACAAAGAGTCTTCCTAGCTCTCAGTTCACTGTCTTTCGTAACATGCTTCGTATTGGTCTCCCACCGTTCCGCTTGCAGGGGGATGTTAGATAATAGTTTTATTTTATACTCTTATATTTGTTGTATTTCTCCAATTGTTTGAGGTAGCTAGTTGTATTTTTTGGTGCCTATATATTGTAGCATTGTTTGTGTTTTATAATATAGAGAAGATCTTTTCCTTTTCCACACAGTTATTAAAACCACATAAATCTGCCCAACACCGAATACAATTAGGCTCAACAAAATGCATTTAAAAAAGTAGCAAAAAGTAACGGAGACATTAACGTGTAATTCTTCATCATCCTCTCGAAGATGGCTCGGCTGGTTAAAACATCAAATGTCACCATCCCTTTTTTTTCCTAAATAATATAATATGAAAGGCAGCAGCTATTACAAAGAATATAATGGCACTATAAATTAGCCAACAAGCATTCTGAATGGTTCATCGAAGCTAGCTGTTGGTGGGGGAACATAGTTTACAATTGCATCAAGCAATTCTTACACTTTTGGCATTAACCGGAGAATTCTTGGTGAATGCAACCCTCTTTTACAAAAGCATATAGAACTGAGAAGTCAAGTTGCTCCTCAAAAACATCAATTTCATTAACGTATTATAAGACAACATTAAAAATCAAGCCATATAACACATGATATTAGGTGCGTAACCGAAGGTAACCTCAAAAAACTAAAGTACTGGGGGTGGAAGCTTGCCCACATCAGCAAACCAGAAAACCAAAACCTTATACCAAGTAAACTTTTCAGTTAGACCACATCAACAAACTAAAGTACATAAGGCTTTGTTAAAATGTCTTTACTTGAGGTCTCAGTTGTCCTCTCAGATTTACGCAGCAAACTAAGATCTCTAAAAGCAGTTTCAGGCACCATTGTACAACTGCAATTAATAATAGTTCTTTGATAATTCAATTAATAAGCTTTACTAAAGAACAATCATTACTCATTAGCAGCTTTAAGATCAAAACCTCTTAAAAAACCTATAAAATCCAACTAAAACCACCTCAATTTAAGCAAATATAACATCGCTAATCACCAATTAAACCATCAAGATCTTCTCAATCACTTATTCCCACATGAAAGATCAACAACTAAAAAAATTCATTACTTATTAGCATATCAAAACTGTATAAAATCCCTGAACATTTCCAACTAAAATCATCTCAAATCTATCTTTTATATTAAAGCAAAATAGCTTTGACCAATTGACCATGATATGGCATAGGTCTTTAGCCAGATAATTGATATTTGAGCACCAATTGTAATTCCTTCTTCCTACATTCTTCTTCAATTTGGAAACCTAATCAATTCTCTCAATCAGTTAAAATCATTCTCCAAGCAAATTGATTTCTCTTTACATTCACACGGCTTCTCAAAACATCACACATTTTGCCCTAGCTATCATCTTTCACCCACATTCAATTTTACAAACCCTAAATCTCATCTACGGCTTCATCTATAGCGATTGTACCTGGCCATACCCACTTCAGAAATCCCTAAATCTCAAGCATTCGAGCTCTCATCTAGGTATGTTTTCTTTGATTTTTATGATGTAATCCGATTAGAGCATCGGCCATGGCATCTTATCCAGTGGTGAATTTCACTTCTTTATGCTTTTCCTTCATAAAACTTTTGCATCTTATCCCAATTTTTAATCTAAGTTTTTAAGGGTTGTCTTCAAGAATTGTTATTCTACGTACGGTTCTTCTTTATGTGTCGATTTCACAATTGGTAACACAGGCATGTTTTCTCTTTTTTTGATGTTGTCTATATTTGGTAATCTAGATGTGAAACCCTAATTGTGATCCTAATTGTAAGTGCTCTAATTGCACCTTTTCTTATTCAAATAGTGATTGTGAATTTGATTACAGAAGTTCATTTCATTGTTAAATATATTAATATTAATATTAATGTTAATTTTGATTTTGTGTGTCAGGGTATCGAATACAGAGAGTGTGATGCGGTGTGAACGTGGATGCTCTTTTGAGGTACACCATTGTTTTATACGTCAATGAGATGCTAATTTTTTTTCCTTTGGCATTCAATGTTACCTAATGTCCATGAAATTTAGTAAAATTGATAGGTGTTAGTAAAGGAATGATTTTATTTAGTAGAAGAGGTTATGGATGAACAGAGTGAAGGAATTAGGGTTTTGGTGGTAATTTTTGTATTATGAGAAATTAGCAAGCAATTTAAAAATTAAGGTACACATTCACTGGATGTTCACTCTTTAAATCACATGTCTCTTTACCGATGGTTTGGTTTGAGCACTCGCCCCAGTTTGAACCAATTCTAATATCGGTTAAGTACCAAAATCGCACGTTTGATGAATCCTTTAATTAGTAGGTTGATCGAGTTTCTTGAAATCGTAGGTGTCATAATTTAGGGTTTGAGTCAATTCCAAAGTCGCATGTCTGATTGAAACGATTCTTGAAATAGCAGGACTCAAAATTACAGGTTTGTTCGACTTTCTAAATGACCGGGTTTGTTTTTTTTCAGTTTTTTCTTCTCTAATGATAATCTATAGGGTTTTAGATGGGTTTAGGGTTTAGATCGCGAGACAAATCAAACAGATTTCCTTTATTTTTTCCTTAATTGTTGTTCTTTTGGTTTCATTGATTGGATGAATCGTGCACGTGTTCCGCCAGGGGGTTTACTGGAATGGAGCTCTTTATTGGGCTCCTTATTATGACAATAACAAGCCTACAAAGAGTTTGACGAAACCAAAAATAATTAAATTAGCTTATATTATTGGTAAATTGTTATAAATATAATATATTATGTGGTTATCAACTCCTTAAATAGATTAGCTTGTTCTCCAAGACTTCATCTCCTATATATATTCATTGTATTCCTTTGTAAAAGACACACCTCAATTAATAACATCAATCTCTTTCTCTTTATTATTCTCTCTTATTCTTTTGCTAATAGGCTAGTTTCACAACACGTTATCAGCACGAGAGTGCTCTCATCGAAAACCTTGGCTCGTAGATGCACCAAGGAGATGATTTAGATTGATGTGATTTGATAGAGGATTCAAGATCAATCTATCCGGCCTAAACGGAGTCTTGGCTGTCAACAATGCTTCTCAACTCTGGCCATCTCGACTGGACACTAAGAATTCCAGGTAACCAAATTAATTTTAGACTTTCTTTTATGTATGCATGGATTTTACCATAATACTAATTCATGGAAGAGGAAAACAATAAATTGAGAAACCCATAAACCTAAACAAACATTCTGATTTTGTTATGTTTTCCATTGAAATCAAACATTCCGATGTGTTCTTTAATCGGTCTCCATGATGGGTAAACCTCGAAACCTATTTGAAGCATAACTGTGAATATAGGAAATTATTACATTTTGGTTTTAATAATTGCAGCGGCAATTGTTTTACAATAGGGAGATGACAAAGGTTATAATTTTTAGTCACATTGTTTTTAAAACATGGGCTTCCAGTTTTGTTTAAGCCCTTGTCACTAGGGAAATCTGGTGGAGTGGTTAATATTTTGTCACAATAAATATTGATTTATATTTTAATCTATGTTTTTTTTAAGTTCAAAATTTTTATTGGTATTTGAATATTCAGTATTTTAAAAGCGACGTGGTCGAACATGATCCCGAATAAACATAGTATATATATTTATTTATGTTTTTATATATAGTCTACTCTTTTCTTCAAATAAATATCGTGTGAAAAAAAATAATAATAAAATAAATGATTAATAATAAAGTTTTGAATTTGAAGTTAACATGTATTTGATATTTACTATCGGAGATAACTTTTTTTAATCTGTTTTCTTTCAATATTATAATCTAGATATTTATATAAGTTTATAAATTCTCATCTTATTAATAATTTATAGATATTAGTATTTGATTGACATATCTATACTAACAGGGATTATTAATTTTATGTTAAATGCTTATACGCATGAATTATACGAATTGAATATATATGATATATTTGTTTGGAAAAAAAAAGTATATTATTTTTTATTTTGTTTTTTTAATTGCGAAAAAGGTATATTTTTGAATTGATCGAATCTTTTGAAAAGATTTATATTACCTGGAATAATAATTATTATAGAAAGAAAAGCTTATTTACATTTAATAAAATATCATATGTTATTTTATAAATATCATACAAAGTTATTGAGATATTTGTTTATCTTTTCAATTATGGGACAAATATTTATATGTGTGATATATTTATATTTAATTATATTGTGATATGTTAATATATATAAATTTTATACATTTGCTTGTAATTAAAGAAGATAGCTCTTATTTTACAAAGTGTTATTATAACTTGTTTACATAGTGACATATTATAATATCATGTATCATATAATTTGACTTGTTTATACAGTGGCATATTATAATATAATGTATTGTATAATATGATTTTATGGTATGCTTTGTGGTATGGATATTATTGAATAGAACTCATAAACCAAAGTTGTGTTTTTTTTCATCACTATCATGAAAGGGAATAATATGTTTAGATAAGACACCTGAAGTGTCAGACTCCCTAAATCTTATTATCAGTTTGTAGAAGGTCATAATTTATAAGATTGATAAAACTATATGACTCACATATACAATTACTTCTCAATTGATGTTATGTGAAGAGAAGATTATTTATGTTGAAAAACCGGATAAAAATTTCCATTTATCACACATGAGATATACTCTTGAAGTAGCAATATCATTAAAAGAGTATGAAAATATTGAAATGATTTTATATTCGTGTGACCAAGTAAATAATGGAAAGCTATGAAACTTGTTTGGTTATTGCATTCCCTGAAGTGAATTTGAATATATAATGATCATTGTGTTGATGGACATCATTGAGAAATTGTAATGATGGTCATATTAATAATGAGACCGACCATCTAAAATGCAACGATGATCATGTCAATAACGAGGTAGAACCCTAAAAGTGTTATAACATGATTGTTGAACTTTGAAGCTATAATACATTTATTGTATCTTATATTTTGCATTACATACATGCAAGTAATACATATACGATCATAAACTAGAAGTTTATGGATCACGATTATTTACTTTATTGGCATGACTGGTTAGACCACACCGAGTCAATGATGATGTGAAACATATTGAAGAACTTGAAGATTCTTCTAGCTGATAGCATGTATTGTTTGCTCTTAAGGGAAATTATGTATTTGTCAATTAAGGGTGTGTAACCCTAAATATTCTGGAAGTGATTAAGGGACATGCATATCCCAACATGATACCATTTAGTGTTTTAAATCGATGCATCGTCTAAATGGTTATCAAATTCACAACTTGATGTTTGTGTAATTTATGGCTTAGCTAATAAGATAGCAAGCACAATATTCAGATTGCATGTATTTATTAGTTGTGACGATAAGTTTATTTCCCTATCTATTAATGATCGGCAGAATAAGTGTTGAACTTCCTTTAGATTATGTTCATACACAAATTGCTTTTGTTAAAACGATCATTGAACGTCTACGATTGATAGCAAAGCCACTAATCATATGAGCAGGTTCATGTTTATATATTACATGCAATAACATTAATACACATCAAGCCAACATGTTGTAATAGTTTCTCCACATTATAGTTGGTTTTTGGTCAGCAACCAAAGATATCCCTTCTAAGATTTTGGTTGTGCGATATATATTGAAATTGATCCACCACTACACATAAAGATGTGACCTTAAAAGGTGGTTGAGAATATATGATAAATTAATTGATATCCTCTCAATGGATTAACATTCCCAACATCAGGGGGAGATAAGAAGCAGTTGAAAAATAAATGAGTTGGTATGAATTATCATTGATCCTCAAAACTAAAAGTGTGAACCATAAGTTCAAAGAATAACTCATATATAAAGATTAGCGAATCTATTACCAGACGCATTCACTGACCTTAAAAAGGTGACTAAGTCACATATACCAACTGCTAATGCTCCAATTAAGATGAGTATCCTAGAAGGACAACCACATGTTTGTAATGAGTCTATTGCACGTCTGAAGCGTGGTAGACTAGTCGATTCCAATTATAAAATTCCTCAAAAATTGGAGCAACTAATTAAGATGGTCAAGTCGGAGTTATATTAAAAAGGTCTCCTGAAGAGACAGTAGACATGATGGTTCAAGAAGAACCTCAAGTACCTGAAACTAAAGAGATCTCGATAAGTTGTATCATGTCTAAGATATACATGGAATCGAAATAAAATCGACGTCGTTATACTTTTGTATATAATTTAGCGCTTGTAATGATGAAATGATGAGGATCAAAATTTAAGATCTGCCTATGAGAAATGATTGGCCAAAATGGAAAGACGCAAATGAGGTAGATTTAAATTCTCTAATGAAATGGAAAGTTTTCGGACCAACAGTCCATACAACTGAATTTGTAATGTATGTTGGATATTAATTGGGCTTTTATGCGAATTATGTGAAAATCAAACTAAATGAGATAAGGCAAATATGGTGCACAAGGATTTTCGCAAAAACTCATGATTGATTATAATGAGACACATTCTCTAGTGGTGGATGTAATGACTTTCCAATATTTTATTAGTCTGGTAATATAAAGAGAGAATTGATATGCATCTTATAAATGTTATGTATCACTAGATACTAAAAGTTTACATGAAAGTCCCTCAAAGATTTGAATTATCAAAAATCATGTAAAATGAGTTCTCGAGAACAATATGATCGTTGTATACAAATTCATATTTGAATACGTTGAATATAATTGAAACTCCTGATGAGTATCGTAAAGCATTTAAGTGCTTATAAGGTTAGTTGAAACATCTTAAGGATGTAATTCTTGTGCACCAATAACTATACATAGAAAAGTTGTGCTTGGTTATTATGGCATCTTAATGTACAATGTATAAGCATGGTACAATATGGATTAAATATTCAAGACATCCTTGCATATGATATAGAAATCAATGAGGAGGTGTATGTAATAGAACTCTTAAAGAGTGAATGCACATACATTGTTTTTCAAAGTTGAAAGAAGTATGTATATGATTGCAAATGCCTGAAGCATTGATTTAAATTCCTCAAGAATGTATCTTTCTAAAGTTAAAGATAGTATGAACTAAAATAGTCAAGTTGAGTGTTGTACAACTCAAGATATATTCTGATTAAGAGCAATATAAGTTTGATAATATTATCCATCTTTATCAAATGTTCTTTCTTAATAGTTCACTATAATCACAATTTACAGTGATGATGTCTGAGCATCATCAAGAGAAACTGGCGAGCTTTTAGAAGGGTAATTTTTAATGACCCTAGCATAGTCTAATTATTACTCGACTTGCAGTTCGAGTATATTTGTAATCATACTTTTATTCATCTATCAAACTACATCTAGAAGATGTTGGTGGGACATTTTAGTATGTAGAGAGCTCAACCTTATAGTATGTTAAAGGTTGTTCATACACTTTTTATAAGAAATGATTATTATAATCTCCTACCAAAGTAGAGATTCTCATTTCAAAAGTACCATGGCTAAATTGCAATTATGCATTAACTTAACTTTCTAGCTATGCATGATAATATATATTTTTTATTTGAATTTATCAACATGATATAGCACATGTCCAATTAGAAGACATTTGAATGGTAAAGTAGATATGTCGATACCCTAAAGGTAAGAATGATATGTGTCTATATTTTACTAACCCATGAAAGCTAGTTCTGTTAGTCTTGCAGATATAAAGAAAGTAACACAAATAGTCTTGGATCTTATGGTATTTGTTCGCAAGAGGGAGCACTAGAAGTCTCACAAGAAGATTTTACAACATTACTCAATATAAAGGATTGCACTTCAAGGCATCAAACAAAAAATCATTCTACAAAAGTTTTGAGCAACTTTCGAGGATGATGGACACACTTTACTTAAAGGATACATGTTAAAATGAGGGGGACACTTATTCAAGTTGCACTCTTTTTCCCTTGACTAAGTTTTGTCCCATTGGGTTTTTTTAGTAAGGTTTTTAATGAGGCAACATACCTGATCCAGAAGTATCAGGGGGAGATAATGCGCATTACACGCTGCGCTCTTTTTCCCTTAGCTATGGTTTTGTCCCACCGGGTTTTCCTAGCAAGGTTATTTTAACGAGGCAGCATCAAGCGTATTATGTTGATAACTAAGGGGGAGTGTTATAAATATATTATATTATGTGGTTATCAACTCTTTAAATAGATTAGCTTGTTCTCCAAGACTTCATCTCCTATATATATTCATTTTATTCCTTTGTAAAAGACACACCTCAATTAATAACATCAATCTCTTTCTCTTTATTATTCTCTCTTATTCTTTTGCTAATAGGCTAGTTTCACAACATAAATTTATATATACACTAATTATCAATTAAAAACCAGACCAATGATATCACTTTTCACAATATGTTTTGTTGGTTTATTCATTTTTTGAATGGGTTGAATAACAAAATCTGTTGTGGATTACATGTATTCCTGAATTAATTCAGTCTTCAGTTGATTAAGTTTGATATTGTTTTATGCACTAGATTCTCATGTTGATTGGTACTAGGTTTTATTTTAATAATTTTGTTTGTTTTGTTGTGTGGTAAATTAATAATGGCCACAAGAGCTTCCTATAACTTCACCCATGTTAGTAATCTTGGATGCTCCTATATTTAATGTCCTTACAAATTTCTTCATCCTCTATTTTCGTTCCAACTTTTACACTATTATTCCAAAAATCCAGCAACAAGTATATAAATTTTATGCTTATTATTATTTGTTTAGACTTTGTCGATTAGGTAAATTGATTATTGGATTGATTAAGTAATTAACTAAATTGATTAGGTTTGCCCCTCAAGTAGAGAGGACTTTTTAAGATTGTTTTCACACTTTATTATTCTTGCAGTAAGTTCCACTTCATTATTCATGTGGCAAGTTTATAGTCGCACGCCTGTGAATTAAGGTTGGTTGTTACTTAATTTGTGTTACTTTAAGGATTTTCAGTTTGATGAAGTCACTTTTTAGCAATTGATTTTGTTTGCAAGTCTGTTGATAGGTGATACGGATGATTATCATCTGTCATAAACGGTGTTTTGTGTCTTAATATGATTTGGTTTGTGTATATATACTAGAGTTTTGTTGTTCAAAAAATAAAAAAAGATACTATTGTGTGGATGCATACGTAACAAGATGTTGATGCAGTGTTTGAGTGGATATGCTTAGCTTTTAAGTATTCACTTTTAGTTGTGGTGTTCCCCTATGTAAACATGGTTAACTCAGTTTAAGTTTTTGTATGTACTATCCAGATGAAAAGCTTGTCTTGACTCTTTACTCATGATCTACTCACTTGATCTAACTAATTTCAACAGTAAAGGTAACTGGTTTCACTTTTATCTGTTTCCTTTGTCTCTTTTGCAACTGAACCAAGTAAAATAATTTCCTTTTTTAGTAAAACTTAATGAAACTAAGGGTTGGCGAGGAACCACCCGAGTACCCCATTTGGTGACTAAACAATTCTCTGTAACACCGTTGTCACCCAATCGGGTAGGGCTTGCGGGTAGTGGATTCGGGTATCATTCATCGAATAATGTTATGCGTGTTAACGTGTTTTGACGGATAAATGGTATGATATGTTTAGGTAGTTGAGGGTAAGTTTGAAGTGACCAAATCTTATTGGTTGAATGGGTATAAAAGATAATTTGTTTTATAAAATAGAAGTTTTAGGCTTGGTTTTAAAAAGCACGCCTTATGCAAGATGAGGCGCAATCTGTACATAAAGCGCAGCTGAGGCACACTTTTTTGGTGAAAAAATCCTTTCTTGAGGCGCATGACTCATGTATTTGCCATATTTTTGTGCAGCAGATTATGGTACATCATGCTTTTCAGGTTGTACTTATATGTAATTTCACTATCAAAACATTTATAAAGCTTATTTGTGTCTAAATATTGGGTAAATAACCCTAGAAACCTATAGAATATATAAAAATAAAATTATATAATCACCTTCTACCTCACGTACGAAAAGCCTGCACTTTTACGCTTTGCGCCTCAGTTTCAAAATATATTACATTTAAAAAGTATACATGATAGCTTAGTTAGACTGGTGTCTTGGACACGGTTAAATATACATGTGTTTAGGTTCGGTCAATTTTTTATGGTCTGTCTTGAATATGAATCGGGTTGACATCCCTACTGAATTCTTTTTACAAAATCGAATTGAATTTGTGATTTTTCCAAATGTATTCAAATTCGAATTCGCATCGACCCTCTTTAAACTGAATTTCATTTCTAAATTTAAATAATCCAAATATCGAACATGTGAAGTCTGTATATTTAAATATAGCCAAGAAGCCTTATTATAGTTATGGAAACTTGATGTTGAAGGCTTTTTCCTGGAAAATATGACAATACTCGATGATGTAAATTCAATATTATTAACTTTATAAAATATTTTATTAATGAATGCATTTTTAGTAGAAAAACTATTGAAAATGAATTCAAGAGAATATATATAACAACGATTTTTTTGCACATGAAAATTTACATTATGGGTTTATGTAAGCATACATGGAATTGTGTGCACATGACTGGTACAAGAACATTATTAAGACCCTTTTTAATAAAAGCACTACTGAATATTTTCTTTTGTTTGTTTTATTTCAACTTAAATTGAGTGGGTTAGGGGAAACTGGGTACTTTGATATGAATAGATAACTTTATCCAGCATAGGGCATAAAGATCAACTTGAACTATTGATAAAAGATTTGAGTTTTTGTATATGTCTGGGTTTTGTGAGAGAGCCGTGAGTGAGGATGATGTTGTTGTTTGTTTAAAATGATAAAAGTGGTGTGGGGAAAAAAATTGATCAACATCTTCAGTTGGTAGTTTGATTACTCAAATAGTAAGGGGGTGGGCTTACTGATGTAAGGAGAGGTAAGAATATAGTTTGGTTTTGTAGAAGGTTAGCAAAATCTGATGATTAAATCTTAGTTGCGGATCAAATCTAAAGATCATAATTTTGTGAGAGGTAATCAATCCTATACGTTTGATTAGCCAAGTTCCTAATATAATACGTAGTTAGATTTATATTTCATTTATTCATAGACTTATGATTTATATAATTTATTTTGTTCAACCAGTGTATATATTACAACACAAACGCATGTGAAAGTATAAAGGTGTCAACAAAGTTAACTATAGGTCGTATGTGAGATTACAATCATGTCACATAATTATATTATTATAATGCATTGAAAGTTTGAATTTTGAATTGGGTGTCCATATTATATGGTGTTAATGGGTCTATACATGTACCTTTTCAGACTGGGTTTAAAAGGGTTAGGCCCTCAGGCACTTTGGCCAGGTCAAATTAACTTGGGTTTTTTTAATCTTTTAGTTTTACAAGTTACTAATATATACATATTGGATGGTGATTGTTCCTATATGATTGAAGACGAGCTTCGAAGATTATTTGTTGTCTATGACAGTGTTCAATGCCAGTTTGATGAATTTCTTGCATTGACCAAATTTCAATCTGAGTTATAACTACTTGGCAATGGCTTCTTGAAGGTAATACATTGCTAAATGACACCTAATGAATGATTTGTAGGTTGATGGTATGAATGAATGATTTTTAGGTTGATAGTGGGAAGCTAGCAGAGTTAGATGGGTTCACTTATTCATGGAGCTAAGGAAGTCAGTGCAGATTGCTTGGGTCAGGTTTCTAATGTGTATTGGGTTGTCCCATATATGTGTTTCTTGCCTATTGTTTCAGGACTCTGATGGTTAAATACACCTGCCCACATCGTCAGCACTGGTTAGTTTCTAATACTTATGAATAGGTTGATTTGGTCTATGCATTAACTTTAATGAGTCATATTTTCTTAGTACAAGGTCTTTAAAATACTATAGCCATTTATGTGATGTTTTTTTCATACATTATTATAGGTTGATGATATGATTAAATTTAAAGAAATAATGTTATTTAACTACTCTGTTTAGTTTATATATTTTTTGTAATAGTTTATTCATATATGTTCTTATTCATGATTCGTATCAACAATTTTCACTTTTTATTGCCTTTTTAGCTTGGTTTCTGTTCTATTCGATCCGAACATCATGACAGAAAAAAAAGAATCATATTCTCACGTCTTCTTTTTTTATTCCAATTTTTTTCATGTTAGTTTCTAATTATTTAACGAGTTTATAAATCTTTACTTCAATCATTCATCCAATTTCTATATAATTAACAGCAACAACACCGAGTAAGCTTTGTATAATACGATACTATGGTTCTCATGAGTTAAACTTACCTAAATTGATTGTGCTATTTTTTTTTGTATTATTTTAAAGATAAGGCTCAATATACAAAATCCAATATGAGTGCTCTAACTTGATGTGTATAGATTGCATGTCAACTTAATTGTTAAATTGAGACGGTGTATAATTCTATTAAATCAAGAATATCAAATTAGATCTAAGACTGAATGGGTCAAATGGAATGGGAATGAAAAGAAAGCGGTAGACTGAGACTTATAATGAGATCATTTGATGTTTTAAACGGATAATATTACATGAAAAAGAAAATAAATAGTAATTTGCATTTGAATGTGTCGATTTCTTTAGTTGTATAATCATTGTCTTTGTTTTAGAAAAAATCCAATCAGCCCTATTGTTCGGTGTGACACTCTAGGTTTTCCCGAGCAAACACCTTGTAATCACTTAGTGCGCATATATATATTATTATTAAATGGAAGTTGTTATTCTTCTTGTGCTATGTGTCGATAACGTGTATGTAATATATATATGTGTGTGTGTAAGGATACTTGTGAACCGAAACCATGACTCGAGACCACCCGGTCTCGAGTAAACAGTGTAACAACGGGCCAGTTGGGCCGTAACCTTAGCCCACCCGAAACCTCCCACTCGAAACCACCCTAAAACCCACTTTGGGTGCATTACCTCCTATTTAAACCTAAAACCCTCACACACACTCCCCTTTTACACTCTCTCACTTCATCCTCACTCACTCTCTCTAGAAAACCCTAACAAATCAAGCTCACCTCCTCTCTCTCTCTCTCTCGGATCCAACCGACAACGACAAGGAGGATCGGTCAAGCTCATCATCACCACTCGGACGCTTCTTTTCCTCACTTTCTTCCTAAAATCGGTACCCTTCCACAACCGGTTAGTACCTTAGATAATCACTATGTGTTTATATGTATATTATTGCTATTTGCCTTGAAGAATTGAAGTGATGAATGAAATATGTGAACTCTTGCATGATAACAAAGTGATAAGACATTTGAATGATAAATGATGGTTAGGATAGGGTGTTCGATGTTTAGAATAAATGTTTACATGATCCTTGTTAACCAAGTAGCATGATATGTATTACCATTAAACCGATGATTGTATGTTATGTTGTAAATATGTTTAGGTGAATGATAAAGAATGAATATTAGCTATGTTGATGATGATTATGTGCTAGAGCTAGGGCCGAAGATGATGTCTAAATTATGTTTCGACTTAGGGTTGTGTATCTGCAACAAAGGATGAATATAGGATGAATATATGATGAATGTGTGATGAATGTGCTTGATGAACTATTTGATGATCAATGAAAATATTTGAAAATGTGATGTTTGATCTGATGTAGTTGGAAATTAGACAATAAAACATGTTTATTGGGGGTAGTACACAATTTGCATGAAAACTCAATTCCATTGGATAGTACATCGGGCAGGTTCTAGAAGGTCTGGTTCATCAGGTGTGCGAGTCGAAACCACCCGGTTGCGACTCAAGACTAAGTGGTTGCGACTCGAAACTAAACCATGACAACTCGAGACCGCCCGGTTGCGACTCGAGACTAAGTGGTTGCGACTCGAAACTAAACCATGACAACTCGAGACCGCCCGGTTGCGACTCGAGATTGGACTCGAAACCTCCAAGATTGCGACACGTACCGGCATTACTCGAAATCTCGTGGTTGCGACTCGAGACCGCACGTTCTCGAGTCGAGACCACCGTACCTCGAATGGGCTGCTTGTCTCCGTTATTGGGCCCAAAATGTGTGGACTATGCATACCGTTCCATTTAGATTTACGTGATTCTGTTAACTGCTACGTATTAGAATAGGCCCGATAACTTGCTGGATAATCATGTGTTATGCATGCTATGTGTTAGTTATGTGTAGATTATACGTAAATACTTGTACCCCAACTTGACCTATACTGGTGACCATGCTAGGACGTGGTGACCAACGTGATTGACCAAGTAAATAATCTACCGAGCAACCCAAGGTGAGTTCACAACTAATAAAGCATGCGTTCCCGGTGGTTGGGAAACGGAAAGTTACAACAACGCTATCCCCTCGTAAGGGATACAAACCTACTTCTCTCCCCTTAAATGGGACCTTTAGTTAATTACTGTTTATACTGGATGCAACAAGCAACACTAAACAAAACTCTATCACTCAAGTCCTCACTTCTTAATACCGATTAGTCGCCGGGGTCAGGCGAACGGGTTATTAGTTAATAGCGCTATTTAGGTCTCACCAACCTCACACCGTGCCCGCGTATGGGATCGGGCGTGAACTAATGTACTCTGGCAACCGTCAATGATGATAGAACATTGACAAACGGGGCACTCTACGGAAACGTACGGATGAATAGTATTCGGTATTGTAAAAACAGTTTAGTCGCTTACTTGTGGGGTAGCTCCCCATCGCATGTATAAACGGATAAATTAACTGGTGAAACAAGTTTTTGGAAATTAAAACTGGACAACTCGTGAACTCGCCAACATTTTTGTTGATACCCTACTGCATGCTTTGCAGGTACCCAGTGACTCAGGAGCTTGCAGCTTGGGAAGTGTAGTGGTCGTCTAAACCCGCGTGTTGGGTTCTAAATAACTTGAACTATGAACTTTGTTTAAACTGTTTTGCCTATGCTTCCGCTACTCACTTAAACTGTTATTTGAACCTAAACTCTCGAACTTTAAACTATGATGTTTACTAACTGTTATGGTTGGCGATCATTTTTACTATCATCCCATGCTCAGTATAACACGGTGGCTGGATCCTGGTCAGTCACGCCTCCAAGCGGTGGCATTCCGCATGTGGGTTTTGGGGGTGTGACAGATTGGTATCAGAGCCATTGGTTATAGTGAACTTGGTTTTAAAAAGGAGAGTCTTTTTGAGAAAAACCAGACTATAACCCGTGACTCGTGACGACACTACACTCCAAGGGCAAGGCTCAGCATATCAGACCTCATAGCTCGGACTTGTGCTTACATACTTATTTGTCTTATGTTGATTGCTCTATTATACATACTAGTGTGCCTGATTAGATAGATACACAATCCTCTTCTATCTCATTCTCGCTACATTACGACATCACACTCATATTGTGTTTTCTGATTATGAAGACGATGAGTGGACGCGGAAGAGGAAGCGTTAACATGACTCAGGCTCAATTCGCTAACTTGCTCAACACGGTGGCTGCAGCTTTCGCAGCTCACCCTGGAGGTAAACTCGTTACTTTAGGATGTTTAGATCCTACCCCCACACCGTCTTTTCGCCTCTAAACCTATTCGCTTCGCTTCTCGCAACAGGTCAGCCTGCGCCTGCGCAGCCACGTGTTTGTACTTTCAAAACCTTCATGGATGGCAAGCCTCTCCCTTTCAACGGCACTGAGGGTGCCATAGGCCTTCTGCACTGGATTGAAAAGGCCGAAGCTGTCTTTGCTGTCTGTGAGTATCCCCCTGCTAATTGGGTAAAGTTCGCGACTGGTACGCTTGAAGGAAACGCGCTTTCGTGGTGGAAGGCACAGATTCAGATGCTTGGTCTAGAAACTGCTAATGCAACTGCATGGGAAAATTTCAAAAACATGATCAAAGAGGAATACTGTCACAGGGATGACATCCATAAACTCGAGAACGAGTACTATGCGCTCAAGATGGTTGGGTCAGAGATTGAGACCTACACCAAGCAGTCCAACGACTATGCTGCACTTTGCCCAAACATGTCTCGACCTATGTATCGGAGGATCGAATTGTACATCAAGGGCTTGGCCCCGGAAATTCGAAGCCATGTGACCTCAGCCAACCTCAATACCATACAGCCCGTGGTTCGTCTTGCTCACAAACTCACCAATCAGGCTGTGGAGGAGGGCAAGCTGCCCAAGAGGATCGGTGCTACTACTGGAACTTCTAGCGATAACAAACGAAAGTGGGATGGGAGTCAGGGAAAGGATGCTAACCCCACTCAGGCCCCAGTTCAACAAAGGAAGACTGAAAACAACAAGGGCCCTCAGCAACAGGGTGGCTATCGAGGAAACCACCCCAAGTGTAACAAATGTAACCGACACCACAGTGGGCCGTGTGGCAAAAGTCCGTGTCAGCGATGCAACAAGATGGGGCATGAAGCCAAAGACTGCAGGAGCCCACTTCCAGCTAGACAGAATCAACAGCAACCACAACAGCAACAAGGAAACAACCGTGGATGCTTCAAGTGTGGAGCAACGGGGCACATGCGAAAGGATTGCCCTGAACTGAATCAAAACAACAACAATCAGGGTGCTGGGAACAATAACAACAATGCTGGGAATGGTGCAAGAGGAAGGGCTTTTGTGATTGGAGCTGGAGAAGCAAGGAATGACCCCAACGTTGTAGCGGGTAAGTTCCTCCTTAATGATCGTTATGTTTCCATGCTATTTGATTCCGGAGCAGATGCTAGTTATGTATCCCTACGTATTAGTAAGAAACTTAAGCTCACTCTTACGCCGCTAAGCTCTAAGCACACCGTTGAAATAGCTAATGGTAGAAACCTCGAGGCCTCACACATAATTCGTAACTGCAAATTAGAGTTGTCTGGTCAGACCTTCTGTATCGATCTCTTCCCCATCATTCTTGGAAGCTTCGACGTCATCATTGGTATGGATTGGTTATCCAAACATCGAGCTGAAATCCTCTGCCAAGAGAAAGCTATTCGTATTCCCCGTCCCCCTGGCAAACCTCTTATAGTTCAAGGCGACAAGAGCGGAGAAGTCACAGGCATCATTTCATTCTTAAAGGCCCAGAAGTGTCTACGAAAGGGGCACACCGCTATCTTAGCACTCGTCACCGACACACAGAAAATGGGAAACAGGATTGAAGATTTCCCAGTCGTACGCGACTATCCTGAGGTATTCCCGGAGGAACTACCTGGACTCCCTCCTCACCGTCAGGTTGAATTTCAAATCGAGCTAGCTCCCGGAGCAGCACCTATAGCTTGTGCACCTTATCGTCTAGCTCCCGCAGAACTCAAGGAACTCTCTACTCAACTACAAGAACTTTTGGACAAAGGTTTTATCCGTCCTAGCTCATCACCCTGGGGAGCCCCAGTGCTCTTCGTCAAAAAGAAAGATGGCACATTCCGAATGTGCATTGATTACCGCGAACTGAACAAGGTTACCATCAAGAATCGTTATCCACTTCCCCGTATCGATGACCTGTTCGACCAGCTGCAAGGGTCGAGCTATTATTCCAAGATCGATCTGCGGTCAGGTTATCACCAGCTGAGAGTCCGCGATGAGGACATCTCTAAGACTGCTTTCAGAACCCGCTACGGTCACTACGAATTCCTTGTTATGCCTTTCGGAATGACCAACGCCCCTGCGATCTTTATGGATCTCATGAACCGAGTATGCAAACCCTACCTCGACAAGTTCGTAATTGTGTTTATCGACGACATCTTAATCTACTCGAAGAGCCAAGAGGAGCATGAACGACACCTGCGTCTCATTCTCGAACTTCTTCGCAATGAGCAACTGTACGCCAAATTTTCGAAATGTGATTTCTGGCTTAGAAAAGTCCATTTCCTTGGGCACATCGTCAATCAGGAAGGGATTCATGTTGACCCCGCTAAGATTGAGTCCATTAAGAATTGGCCTGTACCTAAGACTCCGACCGAAGTTCGCCAATTCTTGGGATTGGCAGGATACTATCGAAGATTTATCAAGGGATTCTCTAAGATCGCTCAACCACTTACGACCCTCACTCAGAAGGGTGTTGCTTACAAATGGAGCGATGCTCAGGAATCTGCCTTCCAGGAACTAAAGAAAAATCTTTGTAGTGCTCCTATACTTTCCTTACCTGAAGGTACCGACGACTTTGTTGTTTACTGCGATGCTTCTATTCAAGGGCTTGGTTGCGTGTTGATGCAACGCGAGAAGGTCATTGCTTACGCTTCGCGACAACTCAAGATCCACGAACAGAACTACACGACGCATGACTTAGAATTTGGAGCTGTGGTCTTTGCGCTCAAGCTTTGGAGACACTACTTGTACGGCACCAAGTGCACGATTTACACTGATCACAAGAGTCTCCAGCACATAATGGAACAAAAAGAGTTGAATATGCGGCAACGCCGATGGGTCGAACTCCTAAATGACTACGAGTGTGCAATTAAATATCATCCAGGCAAGGCTAATGTGGTAGCCGATGCCCTCAGCAGAAAGGAGACCAAACCCAAGCGTGTTCGTGCCTTACAGCTCACTATCCACTCGAACCTCCCTAATCAAATTCGAAATGCTCAGGTTGAAGCATTGAAAGCCGAGAACATCAGGGCTGAGTCCCTACGAGGATCGAGACAACGATTGGAACAAAAAGAAGACGGTGCTTACTACGTAGCCGGACGCATATGGGTTCCGCTTTATGGAAATTTACGTGACCTTGTGATGGATGAAGCCCATAAGTCCCGTTACTCAGTACATCCGGGTTCAGATAAGATGTACCACGACTTAAGGACTACCTATTGGTGGCCTGGCATGAAAGCCCACATAGCAACCTATGTCAGAAAATGTTTAACCTGTGCAAGAGTCAAGGCTGAGTATCAGAAACCATCAGGCCTACTCCAACAGCCAGAGATCCCGCAATGGAAATGGGAGCAGATTTCCATGGATTTTGTTACTGGCCTGCCTAGGTCTCAACGCGGAAATGACACCATTTGGGTGATCGTGGATCGCTTAACTAAGTCTGCACACTTTTTGGCTATCAAAGAAACAGACAAGTTCTCTACCCTAGCAGAGGTATACTTAAAAGAAGTGGTTTCGAAGCACGGAGTGCCTACCTCTATTATTTCTGATCGAGATGCACGTTTTACTTCTGAATTGTGGCAAGCTATGCACAAATCTTTTGGCTCGCGTTTAGACATGAGCACCGCTTATCATCCGCAAACGGATGGGCAATCGGAACGCACCATCCAAACCCTCGAAGACATGCTTAGGGCATGTGTGATCGATTTTGGCAAGAATTGGGAGAAGCACCTACCGTTAGTGGAATTCTCCTACAACAACAGCTACCACACCAGCATTCAGGCGGCACCCTTTGAGGCATTGTACGGTCGTAAATGCCGATCGCCTCTCTGCTGGGCGGAGGTAGGTGACAGTCAAATCACAGGCCCGGAACATGTAGTTGACACCACAGAAAAGATTGCCCAGATTAGGCAACGCATGGCGGCAGCTCGTGACCGTCAGAAGAGATACGCTGATAAGGATAGGAAACCGCTAGAGTTCCAGGTTGGTGAACGGGCTCTACTTAAGGTCTCACCCTGGAAGGGTGTGGTTCATTTTGGAAAACGGGGCAAGCTTAATCCAAGATATGTCGGACCCTTTGAAGTTACCGAAAAGATCAGTACGGCCGCTTACAGATTGAATCTGCCTGAAGAACTGAGTGCTGTGCACAACGTCTTCCACGTGTCTAATCTGAAGAAGTGTCTATCAGATGAAACACTCATCATTCCTTTCAAGGAACTCACTATTGACGAACAGCTACACTTTACTGAGGAACCGGTTGAGATCACGGATCGTGAGATCAAAACCCTCAAACGTAGCCAGATACCCTTCGTGCGAGTTCGTTGGAACTCACGCCGTGGCCCAGAGTTTACCTGGGAGCGGGAAGACCAGATGAAGCGCAAGTATCCCCAGCTGTTCCCAAATGAAACCCCCAGCACTTAAGCTACAACTGAATTTCGGGACGAAATTCCAAACTAACGGGGGGATGAAGTGACATCCCGTTGAAACGTTCGTATTTACACTTGCTTGTCAGTGGCTGCCTTAACTTTCGGGACGAAAGTTCTTAAAACTTGGGGATAATGTGACACTCTAGGTTTTCCCGAGCAAACACCTTGTAATCAGTTAGTGCGCATATATATATTATTATTAAATGGAAGTTGTTATTCTTCTTGTGCTATGTGTCGATAACGTGTATGTAATATATATATGTGTGTGTGTAAGGATACTTGTGAACCGAAACCATGACTCGAGACCACCCGGTCTCGAGTAAACAGTGTAACAACGGGCCGGTTGGGACGTAACCTTAGCCCACCCGAAACCTCCCACTCGAAACCACCCTAAAACCCACTTTGGGTGCATTACCTCCTATTTAAACGTAAAACCCTCACACACACTCCCCTTTTACACTCTCTCACTTCATCCTCACTCACTCTCTCTAGAAAACCCTAACAAATCAAGCTCACCTCCTCTCTCTCTCTCTCTCTCTCTCTCTCTCTCTCTCTCGGATCCAACCGACAACGACAAGGAGGATCGGTCAAGCTCATCATCACCACTCGGACGCTTCTTTTCCTCACTTTCTTCCTAAAATCGGTACCCTTCCACAACCGGTTAGTACCTTAGATAATCACTATGTGTTTATATGTATATTATTGCTATTTGCCTTGAAGAATTGAAGTGATGAATGAAATATGTGAACTCTTGCATGATAACAAAGTGATAAGACATTTGAATGATAAATGATGGTTAGGATAGGGTGTTCGATGTTTAGAATAAATGTTTACATGATCCTTGTTAACCAAGTAGCATGATATGTATTACCATTAAACCGATGATTGTATGTTATGTTGTAAATATGTTTAGGTGAATGATAAAGAATGAATATTAGCTATGTTGATGATGATTATGTGCTAGAGCTAGGGCCGAAGATGATGTCTAAATTATGTTTCGACTTAGGGTTGTGTATCTGCAACAAAGGATGAATATAGGATGAATATATGATGAATGTGTGATGAATGTGCTTGATGAACTATTTGATGATCAATGAAAATATTTGAAAATGTGATGTTTGATCTGATGTTTATTGGGGGTAGTACACAATTTGCATGAAAACTTAATGTAACAACTGTGCTTGTAATCACTATGAACAGTTATGTTATCAATAAAACAATGTTATTTGATCACAATGTTTGTTTTGTTATGTTTTACATTTTTCATGTTTTGACTTTTGTTCAATTTCAAACTCTACATCGCTTTCTGGAGAGTTATACGCAAACTAGTGCGTAAACGTACTCAGTTTAATGCGAGAAATACTCCGGAACATCAACATATACTCAACATACCTTAAATAACCTTTACATAACTTAGAAATAAGTTTTAAAGGCTTTGGTATGGCAAAAACAAGTTAATTCGCTTACAGGGACTAAATATGACAAACTGCGAAAGTATGTCAATTTGAACTGTAACGAACATTCCGGAACCTAACCATAAGTTAAACACACCTTAAATATCCTTTACATAGCTTAGAAATAGGCTTTGAGGGGTTCGGTGTGCTAAAATAAACTTTTGGGTCATTCAGGGACTAAAAGTGTCAAAAAGTGCACAAGTTTGCATTTTCGCGCATAACATACGTTCTGAATACATCCGGACATCCAAAAATTTATGTAAGCACCAAAATATTTTATTTTAGTGTTTGGCATAAGAAAAATCCATTCGTCGCGCAATTTGGATCGTTTTTCGCGCTTATGCGCATTCCGTCGTAATTAACCGAACATCGCGATCGTACGACCAAACGAACGTTGGTGACCGACCGGATAATATTTAAATCCCACAAATATTCTGTTATGATTAAAATCTTATTTTAATCAGGTCCGTGTTGAAAAATAAATTAAAACGCCTAAAAACGTTATTTTTCAAAGTTTAAGCGCGTACCGTGTGTTTCTGCGCAACACAGTGCTTCTACTGCAAAACGCAGACAACGCAGCCAGTCCTGGCAACTGAAATTTATTTCAGTAATAACTTGGCGAGTTTATTTTTATAGAGTAATAAAAATAATTTAGAACGCCATAAACCGGGATTTAAACGCTAGATAAAATACCCGGTACCCAGTTAAATACCCGTCTTAGCCATATACTAGGAATATGCTTGGCATATGCTTGGAATATGCTAAGGTATATGCTTGGAATATGCTAAGGTATATGCTTGGAATATGCTAAGGTATATGCTAGGAATATGCTTGGAATATGCTAGGAATATTCTAGGAATATTCTAGGAATATTCCATATGGAAAAACTATAAATACCCACCATATGTTTCATTCATAATCACTAGAAATTTGATTTGAGAAACTCTAAGTTGAAACACTAGTTTCATACCTGAGATTTTCGAATCGAGTTTAGCATTCGGGGACCCTTCGTAAGTATTCTTTCGTTCTTTTCCTTATTTTTACTGCTTTTCGAGTCAGAAAGTCAAACTTTGTTTGACTTTCAGCGTTGACCAGTAATGGTCAATGCGAAGTTCGGTTGAACTTCGCAACGTGATTGTAATCACGATGGTCATAGTCCCTTGGGACTATGCCTACTGATTACCACGTTGTCTAGGGTCGTAGGGTAGGCGATCTAATAAATCGCCTATACCTTCGAACCCGACCCATTTGGTCGATCATTAGGATCCGACCAAATACATTAGGTGACCATAGTAGGTAGGGAATAACCTTCCGAGGTTATACCCTATGGTCACATCGTTTAAGTAGTTGTATGATAGGTAGTTTATATGCCTTAGGTAAATTACCAGAATACCCTTTTCATGTATAATTGGTAATTAAGCATATGTAACCTAAACTTTTGTCACGTAACTGATTTTGTAACATGTTTAGGCATATAATACCTGTCATAGGACTAGTTAGGCGGTCCGAACGCGTTTCACGCGCACGACACGTTAAAGTAGCATAAGCTTCCTAAACGGGTCGTAATGGGTCGTAAACAATTATGTTAAGTTTCATTTAGCATGTAGGCTTTGTTAAACCAAATGACACGAGTCTCTACACTCGTTTGGTTTACGAAACCTCATTCTATCCAATCATCCGATTAAGGTCCGGTTATTAACATAGTTACCTATATTAGGTGCCGTTTGATTCCGAGATCTATAGCATTACTTGGTGGTTATCTTTAGACAACTGAGCAATCTCAAGTGAGTACATAGACCCCTCTTTTACTGTTTTCCAAACTGTTTTGGGGTGGAACACATGTGCCTACTTGTTACTTTCATGCTTTCCTGTTTTAACATCATATACTGCTATGTTCGTTAGTACATTATAGTACATGATTTTATGACATCTTATGCTAGGTGTGCCCATTGTGTGCATTACTTGGTACATTGTTTTACATTACATTTCATGCTAGGTGTGCCCATTGTGTGCATTACTTAGTACATTGTTTTACATGACATTTCATGCTAGGTGTGCCCATTGTGTGCATTACTTAGTACATTGTTTTACATTACATTTCATGCTAGGTGTGCCCATTGTGTGCATTACTTAGTACATTGTTTTACATGACATTTCATGCTAGGTGTGCCCATTGTGTGCATTACTTAGTACATTGTTTTACATGACATTTCATGCTAGGTGTGCCCATTGTGTGCATTACTTAGTACATTGTTTTACATAACATTTCATGCTAGGTGTGCCCATTGTGTGCATTACTTAGTACATTGTTTTACATGACATTTCACGCTATGTATGTTCATTTGATTACATACTTAGTGCATTGTTTTCACATGTTTACAATTTTGGTATGACATTTGGTTTGTTTACATGGGACAATACATTCATTAACATTAGCTACGCCGTTCGTTAGTAGGTAGTGGTACCATAGGAATTGACAACTCCCGTTCCGGACATCCCAGGGAAAGGGGACAGAAAGGAATGACCGAATTCGATGATATAAGACAGATAGACCTTTAATTTGTTTAAAGGGTTTATCACCACAGTCACAAGGCTTGGATGTATGCATTTTTACAATACCGCATAGATGTTCATATTAAATAGTTGCATGCATTTACACAAAACATAACTTTGATTTAAACCAAGTTTTACTTCAATACTTTGTTTTTGTGCATATGGTTTAGTTGAGACATTTCACTTGCCATACATGACATTTTGACATAGACATTTTACACAAAGACATTTGACATGGATATTTGACATAGACATTTGACATGGATATTTGACATAGACATTTGACATGGATATTTGACATAGACATTTGACATGGATAATTGACATAGACATTTGACATGATTTACACTTGACATATTATTCAATACATTTGACAATTTGTTTAAACATAGACTTCTTACATTGGTTGGTTTTGTTTGATTAAGTGATTAAGTAACGATGCGTGTGTAATATGATACAAGCATGGTGGATACGCCGCTGGTACTTCCTATATATAAGTGTTTGTATGGTATTACATGTCGTAACGTTATTTGAATCATTTCAATATTGAGACATAGAACATTTTATACAAATAACATACTTTTCACAAGACATTGATTTATAAACAACTTATCTTATACAAACACATTTTTACATGGTCATTTATTTAACCTGACATTTACTTATACATATCATCTGATCTTATTGTTATTCAAATGATTTACAAGACAAAGCAAATTACAAGGTTCATGACTAAACATTTTCTCAAATACAAGTCATGAATCCTATTTTCACAAACCTATGTATCTCACAGGCATTTTTATGCTGACGTACCTATTTTCACATGTGTTTTCAGGTGCTTTTCCATAGGATGTTGATCATGATACTAGGGCGGACCTGTGCCTTAGAGACTTTAAAATAAGATAGACTATGTTTAATTATGTTCTGAACTCTTTAATTTCCTGTTTAAAAGAATGTAACACCTTTGTTTATAAATAAAAGACAACTTTGTATGCCATGGTTATGAAACAATTAATTCTGTTGCAACACGCCCCGATGTTTCCGCCGCGATTTGTTGTTTTACGCGGTCGGGGTGTGACAGAAGAGTTGGTATCAGAGCCAATGGTTATAGGGAATTAGGTTATTAGTAATGCTTTGACCTAGACTATAACTTTTCTAGGAACCTAACACAAGTTATCTTGTGTTTAGATCTTAAAACATGTACATCACCTATCCTTAGGTGATTAACAAAACAAGGAACCAAAATTTTGCTATCACTGCCCAAGCTAATCAGGCAGCTCCCAACCAACCCGCACAGCCTCCAGCAAAGAAACCCTATACAGGGAATGCACCTTTGTGCAATAGATGCAACAGTCACCACCAGCCGCAACTTCCATGCCGTTTCTGTACTAACTGTGGGAAATCAGGCCATCTTGCCAATGTTTGTTGGTCTGCTCAGAATCCCGCGGTTCAGAACCCGGCTCAACAAGTTGCTCAGCCTCCTGCTCCGCAACAGGGTCAAGCCGCACGACCACAATACCCACCGGGTGCTTGTTATAATTGTGGGGACCTGACCCACTATAGAAACCGGTGCCCAAGGCTAGCCAACCAGAACCAGAACCAGAACCAGAATCCGGCTCCGGCTCGAGGCCGAGTCTTTAACATGAATGCCCAAGAGGCACAGGCTGACGCTAATGTGGTGAACGGTACGTTCTTTATTAATAATCAGCCTGCATCTGTTCTTTTCGATTCCGGTGCCGATAAGAGTTTCGTGTCTTTGTCTTTTGAGCCAATGCTTCGCGTGTCTAGAACGAAACTAGGCAAATCTTTGACAGTAGAAGTTGCTAATGGTGAACCCATTATTCTTGATTCTGTTCTTTGCAACTGCCAGTTGAATCTTAACGACCATCTTTTTCCTATTGACCTCGCGCCTATGCAACTTGGAAGCTTCGACGTTATTGTGGGAATGGATTGGTTATCCAAGCATCACGCATAGATACTTTGTTCTAAGAAGATTGTTCGTGTGCCGCTTTCGACAGGCGAGATTCTGCAGGTTCAAGGTGAGAAGCCCACCGGTGGTCTCAAACTCATGTCTTGTTTTAAAGCTCGGAAGTATCTGCAGAAGAACTATGTGGCTTTCTTAGCACATGTTACAGAAGATAAAGGCAAGGGTAAGTCTATTTCAGATATTCCTGTCGTTCGGGATTATTCTGAAGTATTCCCTGAAGATTTACCTGGTCTACCTCCAGCACGCCAAGTCGAGTTCCGCATTGATCTCGTACCTGGTGCAAATCCCATTGCCAGAGCTCCATATCGCCTTGCACCATCTGAGATGCAAGAGTTGTCTAAACAGCTTCAGGAGCTCTCTGACAAAGGTTTTATACGTCCTAGTTTTTCACCTTGGGGAGCTCCCGTTCTTTTTGTAAAGAAGAAGGATGGATCCTTTAGGATGTGTATCGATTATCGTGAGCTTAACAAACTTACCATCAAGAATCGATATCCTTTACCTCGCATTGATGATCTCTTTGATCAACTACAGGGCGCTTCTTATTTTTCGAAGATTGATCTGCGATCTGGATATCATCAACTTCGGGTGCAAGAAGAAGACATTCCGAAGACAGCGTTCCGTACTCGTTATGGGCATTATGAATTCACAGTCATGCCATTCGGTTTGACTAATGCTCCTGCTGTTTTCATGGACTTAATGAATAGGGTCTGTAAACCTTATTTGGATCAGTTCGTCATTGTTTTTATTGACGACATCTTGATTTATTCTAAGACGCAAGCTGATCACGAGCAACATCTTCGTCTTACCCTTGAACTCCTAAAGAAAGAGCAACTTTTCGCCAAATTCTCCAAGTGCGAATTTTGGCTTAAAGAAGTTCAATTTTTGGGGCATGTTATCAACGAACGGGGTATTCATGTAGATCCCTCCAAGATCAGTGCGATTAAGGATTGGGATACACCTACTACTCCTACTGAAGTTCGTTCTTTTCTTGGTCTAGCGGGTTATTATCGCCGCTTCATAGAAAACTTCTCGAAGATTGCAGTTCCTCTAACTGCTCTAACTCAGAAGAAAATGCCCTTTTATTGGGGAAACAAACAAGAGGAAGCTTTTCAACACCTGAAGCAGAAGCTTTGCGATGCGCCTGTTCTATCATTGCCTGAGGGTGATGATGATTTTGTTGTGTATTGTGATGCATCAAAATTGGGTCTTGGCTGTGTTCTGATGCAAAGGAACAAAGTCATAGCCTATGCATCAAGACAATTGAAGATACATGAGAAGAACTACACCACTCATGATCTTGAATTGGGTGCAGTTGTTTTCGCTCTCAAGATCTGGAGACACTATTTGTACGGTACAAAATGTGTGGTTTTCACTGACCACAAAAGTCTTCAGCATATCTTCAACCAAAAAGAACTCAACATGAGACAACGACGTTGGGTTGAGCTTTTAAACGACTATGACTGCGAAATTCGCTACCATCCTGGTAAGGCGAATGTCGTAGCTAATGCATTAAGTCGTAAGGAACGTACTAAGCTTCATTGTGTACGTGTTCAATCTGTTATTCAAGCTCGATCCGATATCCAAGCACGCATTTCTCAGTCTCAACAATCTTGTGTTTCACAAGGATTGATGGATAAGGAATTTCCTTATCACATAACACCTGCACCGGAACTGAAGGACAATGGATCATATTACTTCATGGACCGTTTGTGGGTCCCAAGCCTAGATGATCTTCGTACCTTGCTTATGGATGAAGCCCATAAGTCTCGTTATTCTATTCATCCGGGCTCAGATAAAATGTATAAGGATCTTCGTATTCACTATTGGTGGCCTGGTATGAAGAAAGACATTGCCTTATACGTATCCAAATGCCTTACTTGTCTAAAGGTTAAGGCTGAACATCAGCGTCCTTCGGGATTATTGGAGCAACCAGAGATCCCAGTTTGGAAATGGGAAAACATTACTATGGATCTTGTTACCAAACTCCCGCGCACAAAGAAAGGTCATGATGCCATCTGGGTAGTCGTTGATCGTCTTACAAAGTCAGCACATTTCTTGCCAATCCGTGAGGATTTTCCTGCTGACAGACTTGCTCAAATCTATGTAGATGAAATTATAGCTCGACATGGTGTTCCGTTGAACATCATTTCTGACAGAGATGCTCGTTTCACTTCTCATTTTTGGAGAACCATGCAATCTGCTATGGGGACCCAACTTAATCTGAGCACAGCTTATCATCCGCAAACGGATGGTCAATCTGAGAGAACAATCCAGACTCTGGAGGATATGCTTAGAGCTTGTGTGATCGATTTTGGTGGTAGCTGGGATTCACATCTTAAATTGATTGAATTCTCCTACAACAACAGTTATCACACTAGCATCAAAATGGCTCCTTTCGAAGCTCTCTATGGTCGAAAATGTCGTTCACCAGTCTGCTGGAATGAGATTGGCGAGGCTCAAATTACTGGACCTGCCCTCATTTTAGAGACAACTGACAAGGTCAAGAAAGTTCGTGATAACCTTCAGGCAGCTAGAAACCGTCAGAAGATTTACGCGGACCCAAAACGCAAAGCCTTGGAATTTCAAGTCGGTGATCGAGTATTACTTAAGGTCTCACCTTGGAAAGGTGTGATCAGATTTGGAAAGAAAGGAAAACTTGCACCTAGATACGTTGGACCATTCAAGATCGTCGAAAGAATCGGAAAGGTAGCCTACAGACTTGAGTTACCTCCTGAACTGGGAAATGTTCATCCAACTTTTCACGTGTCCAATCTCAAGAAGTGTACAGCTGATGAGAATTTCTCCATACCGCTTGACGAAATTCGTGTTGGCAAAACACTGAAATTTGTTGAGAAGCCAGTGGAAATCATGGAACGTGAAGTCAAGTGGCTTAAACGCAAGCGCATTCCTTTGGTCAAAGTTCGCTGGGAAGCTAAACGTGGACCCGAGTTTACTTGGGAACGCGAAGATCAAATGAAAGCGAAATATCCGCATCTTTTTCCACGAGTTTCCTCTAAATAAATTTCGGGACGAAATTTCCACAAGTAGGGGAGACTGTAACAACTGTGCTTGTAATCACTATGAACAGTTATGTTATCAATAAAACAATGTTATTTGATCACAATTTTTGTTTTGTTATGTTTTACATTTTTCACGTTTTGACTTTTGTTCAATTTCAAACTCTACATCGCTTTCTGGAGAGTTATACGCAAACTAGTGCGTAAACGTACTCAGTTTAATGCGAGAAATACTCCGGAACATCAACATATACTCAACATACCTTAAATAACCTTTACATAACTTAGAAATAAGTTTTAAAGGCTTTGGTATGGTAAAAACAAGTTAATTCGCTTACAGGGACTAAATATGACAAACTGCGAAAGTATGTCAATTTGAACTGTAACGAACATTCCGGAACCTAACCATAAGTTAAACACACCTTAAATATCCTTTACATAGCTTAGAAATAGGCTTTGAGGGGTTCGGTGTGCTAAAATAAACTTTTGGGTCATTCAGGGACTAAAAGTGTCAAAAAGTGCACAAGTTTGCATTTTCGCGCATAACATACGTTCTGAATACATCCGGACATCCAAAAATTTATGTAAGCACCAAAATATTTTATTTTAGTGTTTGGCATAAGAAAAATCCATTCGTCGCGCAATTTGGATCGTTTTTCGCGCTTATGCGCATTCCGTCGTAATTAACCGAACATCGCGATCGTACGACCAAACGAACGTTGGTGACCGACCGGATAATATTTAAATCCCACAAATATTCTGTTATGATTAAAATCTTATTTTAATCAGGTCCGTGTTGAAAAATAAATTAAAACGCCTAAAAACGTTATTTTTCAAAGTTTAAGCGCGTACCGTGTGTTTCTGCGCAACACAGTGCTTCTACTGCAAAACGCAGACAACGCAGCCAGTCCTGGCAACTGAAATTTATTTCAGTAATAACTTGGCGAGTTTATTTTTATAGAGTAATAAAAATAATTTAGAACGCCATAAACCGGGATTTAAACGCTAGATAAAATACCCGGTACCCAGTTAAATACCCGTCTTAGCCATATACTAGGAATATGCTTGGCATATGCTTGGAATATGCTAAGGTATATGCTTGGAATATGCTAAGGTATATGCTAGGAATATGCTTGGAATATGCTAGGAATATTCTAGGAATATTCTAGGAATATTCCATATGGAAAAACTATAAATACCCACCATATGTTTCATTCATAATCACTAGAAATTTGATTTGAGAAACTCTAAGTTGAAACACTAGTTTCATACCTGAGATTTTCGAATCGAGTTTAGCATTCGGGGACCCTTCGTAAGTATTCTTTCGTTCTTTTCCTTATTTTTACTGCTTTTCGAGTCAGAAAGTCAAACTTTGTTTGACTTTCAGCGTTGACCAGTAATGGTCAATGCGAAGTTCGGTTGAACTTCGTAACGTGATTGTAATCACGATGGTCATAGTCCCTTGGGACTATGCCTACTGATTACCACGTTGTCTAGGGTCGTAGGGTAGGCGATCTAATAAATCGCCTATACCTTCGAACCCGACCCATTTGGTCGATCATTAGGATCCGACCAAATACATTAGGTGACCATAGTAGGTATTGAATAACCTTCCGAGGTTATACCCTATGGTCACATCGTTTAAGTAGTTGTATGATAGGTAGTTTATATGCCTTAGGTAAATTACCAGAATACCCTTTTCATGTATAATTGGTAATTAAGCATATGTAACCTAAACTTTTGTCACGTAACTGATTTTGTAACATGTTTAGGCATATAATACCTGTCATAGGACTAGTTAGGCGGTCCGAACGCGTTTCACGCGCACGACACGTTAAAGTAGCATAAGCTTCCTAAACGGGTCGTAATGGGTCGTAAACAATTATGTTAAGTTTCATTTAGCATGTAGGCTTTGTTAAACCAAATGACACGAGTCTCTACACTCGTTTGGTTTACGAAACCTCATTCTATCCAATCATCCGATTAAGGTCCGGTTATTAACATAGTTACCTATATTAGGTGCCGTTTGATTCCGAGATCTATAGCATTACTTGGTGGTTATCTTTAGACAACTGAGCAATCTCAAGTGAGTACATAGACCCCTCTTTTACTGTTTTCCAAACTGTTTTGGGGTGGAACACATGTGCCTACTTGTTACTTTCATGCTTTCCTGTTTTAACATCATATACTGCTATGTTCGTTAGTACATTATAGTACATGATTTTATGACATCTTATGCTAGGTGTGCCCATTGTGTGCATTACTTGGTACATTGTTTTACATTACATTTCATGCTAGGTGTGCCCATTGTGTGCATTACTTAGTACATTGTTTTACATGACATTTCATGCTAGGTGTGCCCATTGTGTGCATTACTTAGTACATTGTTTTACATTACATTTCATGCTAGGTGTGCCCATTGTGTGCATTACTTAGTACATTGTTTTACATGACATTTCATGCTAGGTGTGCCCATTGTGTGCATTACTTAGTACATTGTTTTACATGACATTTCATGCTAGGTGTGCCCATTGTGTGCATTACTTAGTACATTGTTTTACATGACATTTCACGCTATGTATGTTCATTTGATTACATACTTAGTGCATTGTTTTCACATGTTTACAATTTTGGTATGACATTTGGTTTGTTTACATGGGACAATACATTCATTAACATTAGCTACGCCGTTCGTTAGTAGGTAGTGGTACCATAGGAATTGACAACTCCCGTTCCGGACATCCCAGGGAAAGGGGACAGAAAGGAATGACCGAATTCGATGATATAAGACAGATAGACCTTTAATTTGTTTAAAGGGTTTATCACCACAGTCACAAGGCTTGGATGTATGCATTTTTACAATACCGCATAGATGTTCATATTAAATAGTTGCATGCATTTACACAAAACATAACTTTGATTTAAACCAAGTTTTACTTCAATACTTTGTTTTTGTGCATATGGTTTAGTTGAGACATTTCACTTGCCATACATGACATTTTGACATAGACATTTTACACAAAGACATTTGACATGGATATTTGACATAGACATTTGACATGGATATTTGACATAGACATTTGACATGGATATTTGACATAGACATTTGACATGGATAATTGACATAGACATTTGACATGATTTACACTTGACATATTATTCAATACATTTGACAATTTGTTTAAACATAGACTTCTTACATTGGTTGGTTTTGTTTGATTAAGTGATTAAGTAACGATGCGTGTGTAATATGATACAAGCATGGTGGATACGCCGCTGGTACTTCCTATATATAAGTGTTTGTATGGTATTACATGTCGTAACGTTATTTGAATCATTTCAATATTGAGACATAGAACATTTTATACAAATAACATACTTTTCACAAGACATTGATTTATAAACAACTTATCTTATACAAACACATTTTTACATGGTCATTTATTTAACCTGACATTTACTTATACATATCATCTGATCTTATTGTTATTCAAATGATTTACAAGACAAAGCAAATTACAAGGTTCATGACTAAACATTTTCTCAAATACAAGTCATGAATCCTATTTTCACAAACCTATGTATCTCACAGGCATTTTTATGCTGACGTACCTATTTTCACATGTGTTTTCAGGTGCTTTTCCATAGGATGTTGATCATGATACTAGGGCGGACCTGTGCCTTAGAGACTTTAAAATAAGATAGACTATGTTTAATTATGTTCTGAACTCTTTAATTTCCCGTTTAAAACAATGTAACACCTTTGTTTATAAATAAAAGACAACTTTGTATGCCATGGGTATGAAACAATTAATTCTGTTGCAACACGCCCCGATGTTTCCGCCGCGATTTGTTGTTTTACGCGGTCGGGGTGTGACACTTAATTCCATTGGATAGTACATCGGGCAGGTTCTAGAAGGTCTGGTTCATCAGGTGTGCGAGTCGAAACCGCCCGGTTGCGACTCAAGACTAAGTGGTTGCGACTCGAAACTAAACCATGACAACTCGAGACCGCCCGGTTGCGACTCGAGACTAAACCATGACAACTCGAGACCGCCCGGTTGCGACTCGAGATTGGACTCGGAACCTCCAAGATTGCGACTCGTACCGGCATTACTCGAAATCTCGTGGTTGCGACTCGAGACCGCACGTTCTCGAGTCGAGACCACCGTACCTCGAATGGGCTGCTTGTCTCCGTTATTGGGCCCAAAATGTGTGGACTATGCATACCGTTCCATTTAGATTTACGTGATTCTGTTAACTGCTACGTATTAGAATAGGCCCGATAACTTGCTGGATAATCTTGTGTTATGCATGCTATGTGTTAGTTATGTGTAGATTATACGTAAATACTTGTACCCCAACTTGACCTATACTGGTGACCATGCTAGGACGTGGTGACCAACGTGATTGACCAAATAAATAATCTACCGAGCAACCCAAGGTGAGTTCACAACTAATAAAGCATGCGTTCCCGGTGGTTGGGAAACGGAAAGTTACAACAACGCTATCCCCTCGTAAGGGATACAAACCTACTTCTCTCCCCTTAAATGGGACCTTTAGTTAATTACTGTTTATACTGGATGCAACAAGCAACACTAAACAAAACTCTATCACTCAAGTCCTCACTTCTTAATACCGATTAGTCGCCGGGGTCAGGCGAACGGGTTATTAGTTGATAGCGCTATTTAGGTCTCACCAACCTCACACCGTGCCCGCGTATGGGATCGGGCGTGAACTAATGTACTCTGGCAACCGTCAATGATGATAGAACATTGACAAACGGGGCACTCTACGGAAACGTACGGATGAATAGTATTCGGTATTGTAAAAACAGTTTAGTCGCTTACTTGTGGGGTAGCTCCCCATCGCATGTATAAACGGATAAATTAACTGGTGAAACAAGTTTTTGGAAATTAAAACTGGACAACTCGTGAACTCGCCAACATTTTTGTTGATACCCTACTGCATGCTTTGCAGGTACCCAGTGACTCAGGAGCTTGCAGCTTGGGAAGTGTAGTGGTCGTCTAAACCCGCGTGTTGGGTTCTAAATAACTTGAACTATGAACTTTGTTTAAACTGTTTTGCCTATGCTTCCGCTACTCACTTAAACTGTTATTTGAACCTAAACTCTCGAACTTTAAACTATGATGTTTACTAACTGTTATGGTTGGCGATCATTTTTACTATCATCCAATGCTCAGTATAACACGGTGGTTGGATCCTGGTCAGTCACGCCTCCAAGCGGTGGCATTCCGCATGTGGGTTTTGGGGGTGTGACATTCGGTGTGTATAATGTTTTTACTAACTAATTTTCAAGTAACTGATGCATAGATTAGCAAAGAGGCATTGGCGGATAATTCATTAACAAAGGAGGGTGGGCATGTGCCCACTGGACAACCCATAAATTTAGTGGTTGTGGCCCAAGTGCCCAAGCTTTTTTGAATTGTGCCAAATTAATTCCCCCACTCTCTGCTCATTCTCTCTTCTCCCTTTGTATTAGTGAGTGTGACAACTGTTAAATTTGCATGCATCCGTACAATTATTAGACAATGATTAATGCTAAATGACTGTGCTGATTTACAATTTATGACATGAATTGCTTTCTAATGATTGTTATCATATATACATGTGCATCATATATTGCAAATGTCACATCATTATTGCATGCAACACTTTATTGATTCAAATGATGCACGAAACAAAGCTAGCACAGTTATCAGACAAAATCAGAGAAATGCTGACGGAGTTCAGAACATAGACAGACATGGTATTGAGATACAGAATGGGCTAGAAACAAAGAGTTATGCTAGTATAGTGTGTAGGAAAGTAAGGATCATAAAACTGTCTTCCTAGTGATAGTTTAAGTGCCGGAAAGTGCCTAAAACTTACATAAACTGCAGAATTCAGCAAAATTCAGCATTTAAACAACTTAATATCAAGCAGAAATATGGTTAAATGGTCCTGAATGCTTTCCTAAGTGTCGGGAATCAAAACTGTCACAAAAGGTATCATAAAGCACACTAAACTGCGAAGTTTAGCACCTTAACGAACCAGTAACCAACCGAACAACCGGACACTACCCGAAACACCAAATTTTCACTAGAAGCATTGTTTTAACATTACCAAGCTAGTTATGGTCCCCGAACATCATAACACCCTATATAACATCTAGTAACTAACCAACCTAACTAAATACTTGAATTTCAACCATATTAACTAACTAATGGTTACAAGCTAGCCTATACCCCCCCCCCACCTAGTTCACGGTTATACTAGGGGGCCCACATTTGATTTTCTTCATATATTTTATTAGATCTTGTCTAGTGCTTTGGTGAACATAATATACAAAGGATTAAGAACATGTTGGAGAATTATATAACAAACCATGAGACATAACATTCTCACATCTTCACAACACATTTCACCACCCAACCTTCTTCTTCCCCCTCTCTACCTACGGCCATGATCAACCACCCCACCACCACCATCTTTCAATCATCAATAACCATTCTAAGCATATCCTAAGGTGTAAGAGGCAAAGTTAAGAAGCTTGGTGGCCTTGAAGCTTAAGGACCTCTCTCTAGTGCTTTTATCCACCTCATTTTCATCTTGTGATCATCCCTAGCCTTGAGCTAGTAGTAATATCTTCTACACTCATTTTTATATCTTATTAAGTTGGTTAAAAGATGATACAAGTAACTAATCTTGAAGAACACTATGAAACATGAACATAAAACTTAAACATAAGCTTGAAAATCATAAGAAATCATGTTATTATGCTTGTTGATTGTTGAATATTTGTGTTTATGATGTTAAACATCATATGGTCTTGCTAGATAGTGATTAAAGACATAATCTAGCAAGATGAGAGGATGATTATGTTAAGATCAAAGTAATCATCCATATGTAAAGCATGAATTTGAAAGATCTAATGTTTTTCTTGAAGTATAATGAACAAAGTGTGATATAAAGTCTTATAAACATATGATTTTAAGAATGATTTTTCAAGAAACCAAGTTAAAAATACAAGATTTATATAAACTTGGTTCCTAATTAAATTAACCACATTTTTAGTGGTTAACCATGGATTTTCATATAAAGTTTGCCATATTTTTTGTTACAAAAATTATAAATATTAGAGGTTGGATTTTGTAAATAAAAGTGACTAAATATGTATTTAGGAAATATATATTTAGATGTCACCATGTGTGTGATTATTTGTATATTATGTGTATTAGTTATATTATTTTAGGACTTGAAATAATATAACTCACCAAAATACCAAGAAATTACAATCCAAAATATTACCAAAATTCCAAGAAATAAATACGTAATTTATGCCCAAAAAATTGGAAGAAACCGAACAAGGAATATAACTCATAAAAATATTCCGGAATTTAATTCATAAGTATATTTTGGTAATTAGTATTTTGGATACAAAGAGAACAAAATATGGTCTTTACAATTATTACAAAAATATATCATATTTTTTTGACAAGGAGAAAATATATTATTTTTGGGAGAGTAAAAATATATATTTTCTTGAAATTATTAGAAGATATATTATTTTTGGGAGAAAATATATATTTTTTTGAATAAACATGAAATACATTATTTTTTGGCGAAAAATAAGTTTATATATATTTTCCAAGTTAAACTTGAAAATATATTATTTTTGAGACTTATGTGAAATTATAAATATTTTTGCCAAAGGAAAAGTTATAAGTAATTTTCTATGTAATACTTCTTAAAATATATATTTTGGGAATATATATTGATGCATTTTTATTAGAAATATTATTCCGGACAAATAAATACAAAAACTAAGTATAAATATACCCCGGAATACACCATCGATACTTGGCAGAAATATACAAGTATAAGAATACAAGCATAAATACACCCATCCTTGGGAAGGATATACATGTACAAATACGTTATGTGACAAGTAAAAATATATTATTTTAACTAATGTTCCAAAATTTAATAAATATAATTTAAGTTAAAATATTTATTATTTTAACAAATAACTATATACTTGGAATAACATTGATGACACCAAGAAACGTAACTCAAAAATACAAAGTAAGACCAAGGTCAAGGCACGACTCACCCGTCTAATGAACCATAGTACCCATGTAGGTAGTCGTGCGATCTAGAGGAAGCTTTGAGTTACATTGGATACGAAGAACGCAAACCAGTGAGTTCATGTCCCCCTTTTCTTTTAACCGTTTTCGATTTTATAACTTCGGGGGTGAAATGCATGTTACAAATGATACAATGATTACAAATGGTATGGTTAGTTAAGGATAATACTGTTAGATCATGTGAATGGGTAGGCGTTATCTTGAGACCATTAATCCTTGTTAAGGACCGTGGGGCATGAGTGATAGATCTATTTGGGTGTTGCGAGCCCCACCCATGGGTCCGCGAGTTGACCGCATGTGGTGACTATGTCGTTCCAGCCGGGAGGCCTGGTACGAAATACGCAAAGGTTTGAGCCTTCCTGCACCATTTCACCTATATTAATGTATTAGCTACACATTAATTGATCTGTTTCTTTATTTGCTTTCATACCAGGGTTTACAAAACATACATACTTACAATGATTATAAAGGTTTATTCGTGCACACATACAAAACACATGAACTCGCTCAACTTTTGTTGATGTTTTTAAACTACATCTATTTCAGGAAATTAAGTATGGATCTGGCGGGCGTTGAAGTTTACAAGTCATGTTTCTAATAAAAGGTGTCATCCGAAGTCGAAGGGTTTGGGTTATGTATTTTATCTTGGATAAGATACATGGCTCAAAACATAGTTTGTTAGTGTCTTTTGTGAAGTCCTATGGAACTTAAATCTTGTTGGTATTGTATTTTGAACATGAAGTCGGTGTTTGGATTTTAAGACAACGTTGTTTGTAATGTTTTGAAACTTAATTTATGGATGAACATCATGGTTTTATCATATAGATGTTTGTTATGGTTGAATACAATGATATTAAGCAAGTCACACCAAATCACGCTTCCGAAAAAGTCAGGGTGTGACAGTTTGGTATCAGAGCTTCGATTGTAGCGAACTAGGATTCCTTTTCGAGTCTAGACTACAATCATTAGGGCTCTCACGAAAATATTTTTACAACATGTTTTCATTGCATACACGGAACGCCCAGATCTAGGGAAACAAACATTTTTACAAACGGAAAGACAAGAAACATGATTGCAAGGTTTACATTTGTGATTTAGTCTGGGAGACTAGGTGGTTTAGTCTGGGAGACTAGGTGGTTTAGTCTGGGAGACTAGGTGGTCTAGTCTGGGAGACTAGGAAGGATAGAGAGGTTTCATGAGGAATAATGAGGATACATGATTTCATGATATATTGTCTTTGATTGCATATTAATTGGTAGTGGTTAATATATGTGCATATGTTATGATTGTTCTGTTACAGACACTATGTCTTCATCCGAGAGCAGATTGTCCGACACTGATGACCCTATGGCCCTCGTCTCTAATAGTGAGAGTGCACCGAGCCCGATATACTTACATCTGACACTGAGAGTGACCCAGACATGATATCCGATGATGAGGATGACTTTCAGCCGTTCGCGTTGCTTGACTTTGGAGATGATTTACCGACTACTGATGGCATTCCAGACGAGGATCCTTTTGTTGTTCCCATTCCAGTCCATGATCATCTCATCATTGGTCATCCCGATGGTGAGCATGTTGTGACTCTGATCATCGCTCCTGTTCCTCTAGTGGTCATCCCTCCTAAGGATGGGCCTTTTGATGATCTGTCTGATGATGATGTTGATCTGTTTGTTGATGGTCCTCCTGATGACACCCATGGTGATGGAGAGCTAGACGAGGACGTTGTTGCCGTTCCACTTCTTGAGTTCATGTCATTGAGATATCCTCTAATTCTAGTTTGCACTCCGTTTCAGACTCCTTTGAGTCTGTGACATCTTCAGCTTTACAGACGGCCGGATTGCAGCTTTTTGCTACTGACCCAGACGACGACACCGCTATGTTTGCCGCACTATCACCTGCTCGAGATCCCACACCTCCACACGACCCAGAGCCTGCTCCTAAGCTAGCTCCTGTTCCTTTGGGTCAGCCTAATGTTGTACCTATTGATCTTGAGCCTATTCTCGATCCTGACCATGTTCCGTTTGAATTACCAGATATTGCACTCCCTATTCCCGACCTAGTACCTGCACCTGTAGATCTTCCTTTTTCCGAGCCATTTATTCCTCCACACGCACCCGCTGATGTTGCTCCTCTCCCTCCTGTAGAATCTGATGTCCATCGCACTAATTTGCTGATTGTTTTCCTTCAGGACATCCTTCCACCCCTCCCAGGGGAAGGTACTTCAGGTCAGCACCCGCGTGATGATCCTTTGCTTTAGCAGCTCTTTCACAGATCCCTCAGGCTCCACCATTTGCTCCTTTCACTTTTTCACCGCTGGACAAGCCATTCCGATGGTCCCTACCATACACTATGCCGATTACAGACCCCTATCATCCCTCACATTATGGAGGCTACACACGAGACGAGTTGCTCCTATCACTTCAGCTACAGTTTGAGGTTTTGAGTCGTAGAGTTTTGGGTCTTGAGCTGACACCACGTCCTCCACCCTATCTCTGTCAGTATGCTTTTGATCCTCCACATTCGTCACTTTCTCCTTTTGCCCTCTCACCTGCTGTTCTTACACCTTCTCCAGGTTTTGATGCTCGTTTCTTTACTATCAAGCAGTAGATCAGTTACTTACTTCGCCATGTCCACAAGCTTGAGGGGGAGCTCGCACATGTTCGCAACTTGTTTTACTTCCCACGTCCTCCTCCACCATCAGCATAGTTGGTTTGTGGTCTTATGCAGATTGCATTATTTTTAGGGAGAGCACTACTATTGAGCCGAGATTATGAAGCCTTTTGGAGACCACCTTTTGATTGTATGGTTTTGTATATTAACAGACTTGTTGGACAAGGGTAGTGTGACCCTGTGTCCCTTTTGATGCGATGCACTTTGTAAACAATGTAACTGTGGTCGGTAATTAATGAAACCTCAACCGTCATGTTCTCACTAAACACTTTGTTGATTTACATGTTGTGCTATGGTTATGTTGATGCATGATTGCTTGCTAGGATGAATGCTTATATATACACGTACATACGACCTTTAGACGACTATTTACTTACTTGACGAATAAGACCTGGCCTATCTGATCTTCTTCTTAGAAGATGTCGCCTCGAAGGAACATCGATACTAACAACCCTCTGTCGACGACAGAGGCGGAATTACAAGAGCGCATCTCACAGGCCATCGCTCAGCACGAGGCCCTTCGCTCCGAACACAACGGAGGTACTTCAGGAAATAACCCACCCAACGGTAATGTTTAGTCACTTAAGACACATTACAAAACGTTTGGACATTTCCAAGTGTGCTTTTCTAATGCCTTAAGTGAATGATGTTGCTTATGTAGCATGCTTCACCTACAAGCAGCTCTTGGGCTGCAAGCCCCTGAATTTCGACGGCACTGGGGTGCCGTAGCTTTTGTGCAGTGGGTTGAGAAGACGGATTCTGTTTTGCGATTGAGCAAATGTCCTCCAGAGCAACAAGTCACGTACATTTCTGGACTGTTTCTAGATGGGGCTCTGTCATGGTGGAACCTTCAGGTTCAGACGTTGGGTGAGACTGCTGCGTATACTTTGACATGGGACGAACTAAAAGAGCTGATGCATAAGAAGTATTGCTCTCGAGCGGAAATCCAGAAGTTGGAAACTGAATTCTGGAACTTGAAAATGGAAGGTTCAAAGATAGCTGAGTATATGCAGAGATTTCACAATTTATCGCGAATTGTTCCATATCTGGTGGAACTAGAGTTTAAGAGGATCGAACGCTTCATTTTGGGATTGGCACCTCAGATTCTAAGCATGGTGACAGCATCTAAACCTCCAACGATCACCGATGCTATTGACTTAAGTGTGGCGCTCACTGAAGAAGCGGTTAGACTGGGAAATTTTTCAATCTCTGAAGAGAAGAAGGAGACTCATGTGGAGCCATCTGGAGATAACAAGAGAAAGTTCGTAAATTTCAAGAAGGGTACTCGGGCGAATAACAACAACAATGCCAAAAAGGGAAAAGAGTACATGGGTAAACTACCTAAGTGCGACAATTGTCGACGACATCATACCGGACAATGTAGATATGCAAAATGTTATAACTGTGGCAAAGTGGGGCATGACAAGGAGACGTGTTGGCATGGTACTGGACGTGGAAATGGAGGCCAAGACGGTAGCAGAAATCACGGAGGGAACAACGACAAACACAACTATCAAGGTGGACATGGTGACGATCAAGGACGTGGTCAAGGTTGTTTTAACTGCAGTGATGTGGTGCATTTCAAGAAGAATTGCCCTAAAAACAATCAGGCACATGGATGAATGTTCACATCGGAGCTAGGAAAGCAGGCTAGGATCCAAACTTGGTTATCGGTACGTCCCATGTTAGTCAACGTTATACATCTGTGTTGTTTGATACTGTTTCCGATTTTAGCTTCCTATCTCCAGAGTTTAAGAATATACTTGGTTTAGTAACAAGTAAGTTAGGTATCCCGTACTAGGTAGAACTAGCTAATGGAAAGCTGGTGAAAGCCAAAGGAGCGATTAGAGGCCGTGTTATAGAGCTTGGAGAGTGTGAGTTTTCAATAGATCTTCTGTCAGTTAAAACTTAGAAGCTTCGACGTCGCGGTTTGGATGGATTGGTTGTCGAGTAATCGAGCTGAGATTGTATGCCATGAGAAGATTATCCGCAACCCATGAGAAACAGGATACGCTTCTACGAATTATTAGTTGTTTGAAGGCACGAAAGTTTTGCGCAAAGGATGTGTTGCCTTCCTGGCTCATGTCGTGGACAAAGAAGCCGAAGAACCGAAGCTCGAAGATATCCCTGTGGTAAGGGAATATCCTGAAGTCTTCCCCGATAACTTGCCAGGATTATCTCCTCAATGACAAGTCGAATTCCACATTGACTTGGTTCTAGGCGCCGCGCCTGTAGCTAAGAAACCTTATCGACTTGCGCCTTCAGATATGCAAGAGTTGTCATCGCAGCTTCAGGAGTTGTTAGATAAGGGATTTATAAGGCAAAGCTTCTTGCCTTGGGGAGCTCCAGTTTTGTTCATCGAAAAGAAAGGCGGTGGTTTTCGAATCAATATCGACTACCAAGAGCTGAACAACATCAAGAAATCGGGCCAACACCATTATTTTTCCATGCATGCTATATCTGTTAACCGAACAGATAAGGTACTCAAATTTCCTTTATTGAAATTCCCACTTTTGCTTCTAGCAAGTAGATTTTTACATCTCTACTTCTCTTAATGGTAGTTGCATCACGACAATTTTCTTCATTAGAGCAAACACTCATTCACTTCGGTACTTGATCATTTCATATGATACACATGAAATTGTTTGTTATGCATGTGGCTTCCCTTCTAATGAGCGTTTTCATCAAAGTTACAAATATTATCTCGCTATATCCAATTATTGCCTTGTGACTCGGATATTCTGCATTATTGTAAGTATCAATTCCTTGATATCAAGTCAACACACTTTCTTGAAACATCTTTTCTTTTCAAGTTACATACATGGTTTATCCTTGTAACCATGCCGAATTCCCTTGTCGATACATACGTTTATTGTCAGATTGCGCTGAAACCAAGTTCAATTGCTTGAACATGTCCATTTCGCATATTCAACTCAAGACACCATATGATGTATTGAGAGCATCATACTCAAATTCATTTTTGCAAGAATTTCTTTTGTTCCGAGTCGTAGTAGATTTGTTTGGTTTACGGCTCCATTAAGTCGTCTGTTGGTTCCAACACCTTGTGGTGGTGTCTCGTTAATTTGAAGCCTGCGCTAATCATGTTTACGCATCTCATACACGGATTTAATTCTTTATCTATTGACTTGCCCTAAATCCGCTCCGTTTTATCATGATTAAAGCAGTCTTAACACAATCGTATGTTAAGACAATGGTACATAAATTCATTTTATATTCCAGTGTACCTATTAACAGTTCTTTCATTATCAATCGATTGCCTTGCAGTATATATTGCCTTTTTCATCTTCGATCGAAAACAGTAGTTCTTTGGTGTTCTATATTCAGTTGAAAGGTCCTACGATGTGACAACGGCCACTTTCTGGTAATTTACGTACACTTAAAACAGTCATTTACATTATACAGTTTTGTGTTTTGAATATCCGAACTGCATTATTACATGAAATACACTTAGAATACTCATGGAATACTTATTTTTGATGCACATGATTCATTTTTATTGATTACATTTGAAACAGTATAAACAATGCATCAAAACAACTAGAAAAGCACTTAGCGAATTAGTATTCTGACGAAAACACAGGATCCGCAGAAACCATCTTAATGATATCTTTAGGACTCAGAAGAAAGTCTAACGTCAAATATACATTAAACCCTAGCTAGGAATGCAAGGGTTTGGTCTAATACTTCCCCGATATCCGATAACACTAAAAACTGCTGAAAAGCAATAAAAGCGACAATTTCAACACTTTTCCGCAGAAATTCTGCAGAATTCAGCAATTAATATTTTTGCAACATGTAAAAGTAGTGTTTAACATAGAATTCATATGAGGATACCTTCGGGTTCCATCCGAACCATAACCACATCAATTCACACAACTTACACAAGCTTAGCGTTCGAATAACGATTAACGGAAACAAAGCGTAACGATTATCCGAACAATATCGGATCTTTTTTTTAGTAACCAACTAACATTATTTGGATCATTTTAAACTAGTAATGATCACCTAACATCTTGGAAACATTTGGAAATCCCTAAACATCTAAACTTTCTAACTTTTGCTAATAAATTCTAACACTTTTATTAGTAAAACAAGAAGCAAAACATGAGACCCCTCCCATGTAATTTTCGTAAATAAGGGGCCCACATACCCTTAATCTTTTGCTAAAATATCTAGATATTTACATTAGGTGCAAGTGGTTAAGTTGGTGGATGATTATATCGTTTAATCACATAAGTTTACTAGCATTTTACTACCACTTTACACCTTTATTTACACACACATAAGAATACTCTCAATCTTCATCTTTTCAACAAGAACACCATCCAAAAACCCATTTTATTTTATCACTTCCTTGATGATCAAGATGGATTTCCATGGAACATAAGATGATCTAAAGCACCTACAAGTTAAAGCAAGCTTTTTCATCCATTCAAGAGTTTTCTACTAACAAGATCTTCATCTTCTTTGCTTCTAATCATCATATAGAACATCCCTAGCCACTAGTGCTAGAAGTGAGCTTCTAAATATATTTTTTATAGTTATTTATGCTTATGATGATTTAAGAACATGGTATAACTAAAAGAATCATACATAATAATATGAAAATACAAAGAAGCAAAATAATAATCATGATATATATGTTTGTTTATGTGGTGATTTGAGACTTATTACTTGCATATTTGATCTTGTCATGATAATTAGCATATGAATAAATTGTTAGATGATGTTTAAATACATGATTTAACAAGTATACATGTTTATGTTAAAAGGGTTTTTGTTAAACATAAAGTTTATAAGGATGATCATAATCTATGGTGTTGTTAAAGTATTTAGTGTTTTTCATTAAAAACAATACTTCTACAAGATTATGAAAACAAACATACAAGATGGGATTTTTTGTAAAAGTGGTTAAAACTAGAATTAAAGCATGGATTTGAACTAGTTAACAAATGTTATGATCATACCAAAAATCCTACATGATTTTGAGATCATCTTAATGAGGTTATGTTATAAATCTCATGTGTTATTATTTAAGAATGTTATGAGTAAATTGATTAGTGAATTCGAAAAGAAAATGATATGTTTGTTTAAACATGGTAAAGTGCATATTACAAAGGTTATATGGCCGGTTTTTATTAAAAATCATATGTTAACAAAACCATTATTTTTTGCTAAATCTTTACAAGACTAAAAAGATTTTAAAGAATGGTTTTTTTTTTATAAAAACAAAGTTAGATCAATATATATTTTTGAGAAAATATATATTTGGTCACATTTACAAACTATGTGCAATATGATACTTGGTGTATTAGTTATACATATCAAAACTAGGAAATTGAATTCAATGTAACAAATAAACATAAGATACATTACAATCAAAGTCTTACAAGACTACATAGAAATATGTCTTAAAAACAAGTTATGGACGATCCGGATGATCAGACACAAATTATGGTCAAAACGGACGACGGACGAAGCTATAACATAACGCCACTCCGAGAAGTTACTACGACGTTTAGGCGATCTTTCGACGCGAATACATATAAATCACCGACAACAATATCCGGATGTTTTGAACTTATAAAAATTATTATGTTAACTTATACTTAGTGATTTTTATAAAATTACTAGATATGTACAAATGGGATTATTTTACAAATGGGCTTAATTTACAAATGGGTATATTTTACAAATAGGCTTATCTTCCTAAATGGGCTTAACATAAATACATGGGCTAAGCCCAATATCAAAACTCATGGGCTAAGCCCAATACCAAACCTATGGGCCAAGGCCCAATAACATTAAGCCTAATACTATTTAGGCCCAATACTATTTAGGCCCAATAATATTTAGGCCCAATAACATTTAGGCCGAATAACAAAAATTCTTGGGCTAGGCCAAATAACATTAAGACATGGGCTCGCCCCAATGACATGAAAACATGGGTTCGGCTATCACACCCTGGCTTTTGCGGAAGCGTGGGTTTATTTGGTGTGACTTCTTAATACCATAGCAACAATCATAACAATGCTATATGAAAATAAAACACAAGATGTTCATCCATTCATTAAGTTTAATAATACCACAACATCATTGTTTGAAAATGTCGACACTAAAAATAAGTTACAACCCAAACTTGTCTAAACGTGTTCATAAGACACAACAAAAGACTTTTAATAAAACGAGGTTTAAGACATGTAACCCGTCCAGGTAAGGGTTACACCTCCTAAGCCTATTACCCTGGAAGACATCTTATTCAACGCAGCTAGACATATGCATACTCCGCCAAATCCGCTAGTTTCCTGAAATACATGTAGTTTGAAAAATCAACACAAGTTGAGTGAGTTCATGTATGAGTGAGTATGTATAAACCTTTGTAATGTGTCTGTATGTATGAAAATCCCTGGTATGTAGCAATTAAGGAAAAAGAGATCACCAATGGATTGCAAAGCCACTGGTATGTGTGAAACGGTGCAGGAAGTACTCAAACCTAGCAAATTTGTACCGGGCCTCCGGCTGTAAGACACAGTCACCACTATGGGCCACCCTGGCCTCATGGGTGTGGGCTCGTTACACCCAAATAGATCTATCACTCATGTCCCTCGGTCCTAACAACGAGGATTAATGGCCTTAGGTGTTGTACCCACCTTTCACATGATCTAAGTAGTAAACCCTCCTTAAGCTAACCATACCATGTATAAAAGCGTCTGTAATAATTGTAACATGTATTCCACCCCCGAAGTATAAAACTGAAAACTGTTAAGAGAAAAGGGGGACATGAACTCACTGCAGTGCGTCTCCTGTATCGTACTCAAATCTCCGGTCTCGTCAGCAAACACGACTCCCTACAATGTACTAATGTCTATTAGACGATCGGGTCGTGCCTTGCCTTGGTATTTATGTTTGGGTTACGATTCCTTGACATTATTCCAAGTTATATCTTTTTGTTAAAATAATAATAATTATTTTAACTTAGTTTTTTTTAGGTTTTGGAGTAATAGTTAGGCAACTATTTCGTATCCAAACTTCTCAAGTATTTTATATGCGTATTTCCTTCCCAAGGATGGGGGTATTTATACATGTACATTTGTAGTTTCAAAAATATATTTTAAGTCCCACTTGGAAAAATATATTTAACTTATTTATCCAAAATAACTTATTTCCAAAATATATGTATTTTTCCTAAAAATAATATATTTTTACTTCCTTAGTTTCCAAAATAATATTTTACCAAAAATATACGTGTAAGAGTATTTTGCGGAATATTTCGTAAGTTACATTTTCGCGTTCAGTTTCCCAATATCAAGCGTACAACTTAAATATTTACTCTGTGTGATTTTTTGTATTATTTTGGAGTTGTGATTTTTCATGGTATTTGTAAGTTATATTATTTGTCACACCCCCAAAATCCACCTGCGGAATGCCACCGCTTGGAGGCGTGACTGACCAGGATCCAGCCACCAATCATATTGAACAAGCATGTAAGTAATTCTAAAATCCAACCAATACAATTGGTGTCCAAACAAAAACATAGTTTAAGTTGCAAGCGGAAGCATAACGTTTAAAACTAAAACATAAGTTTAATTGTTTCAAAGTTTAACATGGCACACAGCTGTCCATGTCCCACAACGACTCTCTTCCATGCAAGCTCCAGGTAAGCACCTATTGACCTGCAAAGCATGTAGTAACGAGTCAATAACAAGTTGAGTGAGTTCACAGTTGGGTGTTTGTTTAAGTTGTTCTGAAAACAGTTTTCCTTTATCTGGCATCCTGCCGTGGGGGTTACCCCATAGTTGAAAACGTGATTTGTTTAACCCAATTACTCTGGCAATCCAGCTGTAGGGGCTACCCCATGTTTAGTTATCTGGCATTTCGGCCGTGGGGGCTACCCCATGTATACACTAGACTCGTTACCATATCGACTGCTGACTGTAGTCATGTTTATGTGCCCTGAACTGTCAATGTCTATCATCATTGACGTGCCCAGATCCATTAGTTCACGCCCGTCCTCTGCGGCACGGTGTAAGGTTTGTCAAACCTAAATAGCGCTATATAACTAATGACCCGCTCGCCATTGGCCCGGCGATTAAGTCGATATAAAAAGGAGGGACTTCGTGATAGAGTTTTGGTCTAGTTCGAGTTATCTGTCCAGGAGGACGAGGAATTATATTCCTGAACCAATACTGTCCTACCCATGAAGGACGAGGAATCCATGTTCCTTAACCCCATTCCCAACCCCTGGGAATCCCATGCTTTGTAGAGGGTGTGAACTCACCTTGGTTTGCTCGGCTGATACACAGAAAGGTCAATCAAGCTATGTTGTGGTCAACCACGTCCTAACATAGTTGTACCACACAAGTCAGGTTCGTATTTAGGCAGTGCACGTATGTTTTCTACACACATTTGCATACACGTATTGATCATGGCATACATGTAACACCTGTGTCATTTCAACCATCAAACAAATGCCAAACCAATGAAATAATGTATTTCATACTTTGGACTTGTATAAATATGTGTATCTTTTGCACATATCGACTCATGTTCGATTTCAAGCTCTAAATCGCTTTCTGGAAGGTTATACGCGCACTAATGCGTAAATATAACCAGTTTAATGCAACAAACACTCCGGAATAGTGAAATAGGCTTAACATACCTTAAATAACCTTTACATAACTTAGATATAAGTTTTGGAAGGTTTGGTGTGGTGAAATCAAAGTTAAATCACTTACAGGGACTAAAGTTGACAAACTGCGAAAGTATGCCAATTTAAACTGTAACAGACATTCCGGAACATGACCATAAGTTAAACATACCATAAATATCCTTTACATAGCTTAGAAATAGGCTTTGAGGTGTTCGGTATGCTAAAATAAACTTTTGTGTCATTCAGGGACTAAAAGTGTCGAAAAGTGCACAAGTTTGCACTTTCGCGCATAACTTACGTTCTGAATACATCCGGACATCCAAAAAATTATGTAAGCATGACTACATTATATTTTAGTGTTCGCTATAAGAAAAATCCATTCGTCGCGTCATTTGGTTCGTTTTTCGCGCTTATGCGCATTCCGTCGTAATTAAGCGAACATCGCATTCGTACGGCTAAACGAACCGACATCCGAGATATTTTTGAGCATGTTTTAAGTTCCCTATACTTTAACTTCATTTTAGAGCTTTGAAATGGGGTTAACGGGCCTTAAACGTGTCAAAAATGTCCTAAATACAGTTCAGGGACCAAAACTGTAAATCTGCCAAAGTTCACCCATACGATGCGCAGGCCCTCTTTGCCCTACGATGCGTATGGGGTCTTCTGACCAGGTGCAGAGTCTTTAACAGCCTGTTTTCAGCAGAATTAACCACACCCACACATTCCCAATTGCTTAGTCATTGGATAAGAACCAATTTCTAGCCACCATAAGGTTCCGACAAGTGTACGGGTTGGATTCATGGCACGTTATCCAAGAAACGATCCCAACGGTGGACCATTTCCTATAAATACCCACCAACATCGCATCCAAAAACTCACACCTTTGAATCTGAACTTGCTCTCTAAGTTGTCGTGTTTAACACTTCATACCTGAGAGTGTTCGGGTTCAAACCTTCCATTCTTGGACCCTGGGTAAGTATTCTTTCATTCTTTTCCTTATTTTTACTGCTTTTCGAGTCAGAAAGTCAAACAAGTTTGACTTTCAGCGTTGACCAGTAATGGTCAATGCGAAGTTCGTTTGAACTTCGCAACGTGATTGTAATCACGATGGTCATAGTCCCTTGGGACTATGCCTACTGATTACCACGTTGTCTAGGGTCGTAGGGTAAGCGATCTGATAAATCGCTTATACCTCGAACCCGACCCAGTTTGGTCGATCATTAGGATCCGACCAAACACATTAGGTGACCATAGTAGGTAGGGCATAACCTTCCGAGGTTATACCCTATGGTCACATCGTTTAAATAGTTGTATGATAGGTAGTTTATATGCCTTAGGTAAATTACCAGAATACCCTTTTTATGTATAATTGGTAATTAAGCATATGTAACCTAAACTTTTGTCACATAACTGATTATGTAACATGTTTAGGCATATAACACTTGTCATAGGACTAGTTAGGCGATCCGAACGCGTTTCACGCGCACGACGCGTTAAAGTAGCATAAGCTTCCTAAACGATTCGTAATGGGTCGTAAACAGTTAGGTTAAGTTTCATTTAGTATGTAGGCTTTGCCAAACCAAATGACACGAGTCTCTACACTCGTTTGGTTTACAAACCCTAATGCTACCCAATCTTCCGATCTAGGTCCGGTTAATTAACATAGTTACCTATAGTAGGTGCCGTTTGATTCCGCGATCTCTAGCATTGTTTGGTTGTTACTCAAGGACTTCTGAGAAATCTCAAGTGAGTACATAGACCCCTCTTTTACCGTTTTCCAAACTGTTTTGGGGTGGAACACATGTGCCTACTTGTTACTTTCCTGCTTTCCTGTTTTCACATCATATACTGCTATGTTCGTTAGTACATTATAGTACATGATTTCATTACCTTTCATGCTATGTATTGCCATTGTGTGCATTACTTAGTACATTGTTTTACATGACATTTTGACATAGACATTTCGACATAGACATTTTAACATGATTGACATTGATCATGTATTTCCCACAAAACATAACTTTGATTTAAACCAAGTTTTACTTCAATACTTTGTTGTTGTGCATATGGTTTAGTTGAGACATTTCACTTGCCATACATGGATATTTGACATAGACATTTGACATGGATATTTGACATAGACATTTTGACATGATTTACATCTTGACATGAATACTTGACATATTATTCAATACATTTGACAATTGATTTAAACATAGACATTTTACATTGTTTGGTTTGGTTTGATTAAGTGATTAAGTAACGATGTGTGTGTAATATGATACAAGCATGGTGGATACGCCGCTGGTACTTCCTATATATAAGTGTTTGTATGGTATTACATATCGTAGCGTTATTTGAATCATTTCAGTTTGATACATATAACATTTTATACAAATAACTTATTTTTCACAAGACATTGTTTTATAACAACTTATCTTATACAAACTCAGTTACATGGTTATTCATTTAACCATACATTATTCACTTATTTATACATATCATCTGAACTCATTGTTTTTCAAATGATTTACAAAACAAAGCAAATAACAAGGTTCATGACTAAACATTTTCTCAAACATAAGTCATGAAACCTATTTTCACAAAACCTATGTATCTCACAGGCATTTTTATGCTGACGTACCTATTTTCACATGTGTTTTTCAGGAACTGTTGCATAAGATGATCAAGATGCACATAGGCAGACTTGGGCTTTAGTGACAATAAAAGATGCAAGACTAGTTAATTATGTTGTATTTCCTTGTTTGTTAAGACATTGTAACACTTTTAATTAATAAAACGAAACTTCAATTGCCATGGATTTGAAACAATTAATTCTGTTACAACACTCCCCGATGTTTCCGCCACGTTTAGTATGTTCCACGTGGTCGGGGTGTGACAGAAAAGATGGTATCAGAGCCAATGGTTATAGGGAATTAGGTTATTAGTAATGCTTTGACCTAGTCTATAACTTTCTTAGGACCCTAACGCGAGTTTACTTGCGTTTAGTCATAAAACAATACCGTCACCTATCCTTAGGCGACTTTCACAACAAGAACATAAATTTCAAAACCGCTTTGAAAACTAATCATCTGTTCTAGGATGATTTATTACAAGGTTTTGAACCCTCTATTGTAAGGTTTTGAACTCTCTATTATATGGTTTTGAACCCCTTTGAGTTTTCAAATTCTCGTCAAGGTTTTGGGTTTTAAATAATGTGAACACGTGCAAACTGGAAGGGTGAATGCCTGTATTCCGGGTTTTCTGGCTAGGCAAGCACTTCGTATACATCTCATCAGACGCGAGACCAGTTGTGCTTACCTGGGAATTCTTGGGATGAGTGTTCACTTATAGGCGAGCATGTCTTCGCGATACATTATATTGACCCATTTACTTTGACTAATCACTGTGTGTCGTTGGTTGCTTTGTAGTAACAAACAAAATGACCACTATCCTTGCTTTCATCAGATTTGTTTCATCTCATTCTTTTCGTCTAATCCTCTCACTCGTTTCCTTTCATGTTTCCTCTTTTAGAATGCCTCCACGACGCGAAAATCCAGTATCTGTTGACGAGCTGGCAGCTGTCATTACACAGCAGATGACTGCTGCAATCCCGATCATCGTTGCCCAATGTCACCAAGCTATCAACAACAATAATGCCCCATGCAACTTCAAGACGTTCAACTCGGCTAAGCCATCAAAGTTTTCTGGGTCTCAAGGAGCGACTGCACTTCTGCAATGGTTCGAGAGTCTAGAGAGCACCTTCAGGCATGTTCAATGTCCAAACGAGCGAAAGGTTGATTTTGCATCTAGTGTCTTCGAGAAACGAGCTTTGACATGGTGGAACGGTGTGGTGAGAGATAGGGGTGCCGAAGTGGCACTGGCCCAAACTTGGGAAGAACTTCGAGCACTGATGATGAAGGAATTCTGTCCTCGTCACGAGATCAGGGCATTGGAAAGGGAATTCGACGATCTTAAGCAAGACAGCGGCGAACATCGAGCATACACTGATCGATATGAGGAGCTGAGCCTGTTGTGTCCTACCATGGTCACGCCTTTGGATAAGGCGATCGAAAAATACATTGATGGTCTCCCTGACACAGTTCAAGACATTGTTACTGGTAGTAACCCCACTACGGTTAGGCAGGCCATTGAGCTATCTGCAACGTTGACTGAATCTCAGATCAGGAAACGTAAGCTTTTCCGAAAGGGTGACAAGAAACCGGTCGAGGAATCGAAACCAATCGAGGAATCAAAGACCATGGATGAGCAGATTGGATCCCTTGAGCGGTCAAAGAAGCAAAAGGCTTCTCAGAACTTCGCCATGATCGCTCACAATGATCAAGCCGCCCCCAACCAACCAGCTAAACCCCGTACTAGGAAGCCATACAATGGAACTTCACCTTTGTGCAACCGATGTAACCTTTATCATCATGTTAATGTGAAGTGCCGCGAATGCCAAATTTGTGGACGTAAAGGTCATACAGCAAAAGTTTGCGTAGCAGCAGTTGCACTAAATCAAGCTGACAACAAACCTGCTCAAGCTCGCTTTCCTCCAGGTTCTTGCTACAAGTGTGGCGAGATGGGACATTTCCGAAGAAATTGCCCAAAGCTTGCTAATGCTAATCCAGCACAGAGATGAGCATCTGATCGACTAGAAGACAACACTCTTTAGAAATAATCACATCTTATGTATTATTTTCTTTTGTTGTCAAGGTCCATGAAACAGTTGTTATCATTGTTTATAAATAAATCTTTTATTTACATTGCAATGTATTTATGTGATTGTATGTGTAAACAACATATCCCTTACAATACCGACAATCAAGGAATGGTATTCCTTGAAAAACAAACTACTCCCAAAATTCTTCCATTTTACAATCTCTTGCGTTTTCCACAAGGATCCTAAGTACCCGTCTCTTGCAAAGAAATGAAGTACAAGGTGCAAGTTATAATTCCGTACGAATACCCCAAGTACCACTATAAATTCTTAATAGGGTACCTAAGGGTATTTCCGTATGTCCTAAATTATTGTGTACCTTAATTCGAATATTGCGTTTTCCTGAAAACGAAAATCGAATTTTTGGTAGATCATCCTATCTTCATGGATGGATTCTTGAAAGGATTAAAGTGCCAAATGAAATCCACGAATTGGATTCTTGGTGTGCTTTAAGTGTCCGCGTCCAAAGATAACAAATTAATAAACAAGTTAAACAACTATGTGATTATGTGCTTATGTGTTTCCTTTTATGTTTTTGTGTAATCCAAGTTTTTGTTATCCAAATCCTCGAAGAATCTTCCATATCTTTGTATAAGGAATTAGTAGTAGGATATCCAAAGGTACTATATTAAATCCTCAATGGGCTTTTACGTGATAGTAAAGACCCTTGGATTATATTGTACTATTCCATAATTAGACCCCTGAGTGGTCTAGGTAAACAGATTGATCCAAAAATCTGGTTAGGAATATCATGTGATGATATAGCTGAAAGGACTCCTTGGCGGCCTAATTAAAAGGATCATTTGTCGATCTAATTAAAAGGACCCTATGGTAGTCTAGTCACACTCATCACAGGTTTGATTTTCCTCCCCTAAAACATTTCAAGACAAACTGTGCGGACTATGCAAGGAATTACGTAATTATGGATGCATACATAATTATGGAATTCAGTGCACGGAAACCACAGCTAGTTTGGTCATGTGTCTGAAAAATGACTCTTTTCGTTCATTTTTGGTTTCTGAAGAAATGGTGAAAAATGACTCTTGTCGTTCATTTTTGGTTTCTGAAGAAACGGTGAAAAATGACTCTTGTCGTTCATTTTTGGTTTCTGAAGAAACGGTGAAAAATGACTCTTGTCGTTCATTTTTGGTTTCAGAAGAAACGGTGAAAAATGACTCTTTTCGTTCATTTTTGGTTTCTGAAGAAATGGTGAAAAATGACTCCTTTCGTTCATTTTTGTTTCTGAAGAAATGGTGAAAAATGACTCCTTTCGTTCATTTTCGGTTCTGAAGAATGTCCGTCAAGGAAATGTCAGGATTATGCCTCTTATATCTTTGGTGGTTATTTGACACAAAGCCACAGATAGACTCCTACGAATGAATTTCGGGACGAAATTTCCTAAAGTAGGGGAGACTGTAACACCTGTGTCATTTCAACCATCAAAAAAATGCCAAACCAATGAAATAATGTATTTCATACTTTGGACTTGTATAAATATGTGTATCTTTTGCACATATCGACTCATGTTCGATTTCAAGCTCTAAATCGCTTTCTGGAAGGTTATACGCGCACTAATGCGTAAATATAACCAGTTTAATGCAACAAACACTCCGGAATAGTGAAATAGGCTTAACATACCTTAAATAACCTTTACATAACTTAGATATAAGTTTTGGAAGGTTTGGTGTGGTGAAATCAAAGTTAAATCACTTACAGGGACTAAAGTTGACAAACTGCGAAAGTATGCCAATTTAAACTGTAACAGACATTCCGGAACATGACCATAAGTTAAACATACCATAAATATCCTTTACATAGCTTAGAAATAGGCTTTGAGGTGTTCGGTATGCTAAAATAAACTTTTGTGTCATTCAGGGACTAAAAGTGTCGAAAAGTGCACAAGTTTGCACTTTCGCGCATAACTTACGTTCTGAATACATCCGGACATCCAAAAATTTATGTAAGCATGACTACATTATATTTTAGTGTTCGCTATAAGAAAAATCCATTCGTCGCGTCATTTGGTTCGTTTTTCGCGCTTATGCGCATTCCGTCGTAATTAAGCGAACATCGCGTTCGTACGGCTAAACGAACCGACATCCGAGATATTTTTGAGCATGTTTTAAGTTCCCTATACTTTAACTTCATTTTAGAGCTTTGAAATGGGGTTAACGGGCCTTAAACGTGTCAAAAATGGCCTAAATACAGTTCAGGGACCAAAACTGTAAATCTGCCAAAGTTCACCCATACGATGCGCAGGCCCTCTTTGCCCTACGATGCGTATGGGGTCTTCTGACCAGGTGCAGAGTCTTTAACAGCCTGTTTTCAGCAGAATTAACCACACCCACACATTCCCAATTGCTTAGTCATTGGATAAGAACCAATTTCTAGCCACCATAAGGTTCCGACAAGTGTACGGGTTGGATTCATGGCACGTTATCCAAGAAACGATCCCAACGGTGGACCATTTCCTATAAATACCCACCAACATCACATCCAAAAACTCACACCTTTGAATCTGAACTTGCTCTCTAAGTTGTCGTGTTTAACACTTCATACCTGAGAGTGTTCGGGTTCAAACCTTCCATTCTTGGACCCTGGGTAAGTATTCTTTCATTCTTTTCCTTATTTTTACTGCTTTTCGAGTCAGAAAGTCAAACAAGTTTGACTTTCAGCGTTGACCAGTAATGGTCAATGCGAAGTTCGTTTGAACTTCGCAACGTGATTGTAATCACGATGGTCATAGTCCCTTGGGACTATGCCTACTGATTACCACGTTGTCTAGGGTCGTAGGGTAAGCGATCTGATAAATCGCTTATACCTCGAACCCGACCCAGTTTGGTCGATCATTAGGATCCGACCAAACACATTAGGTGACCATAGTAGGTAGGGCATAACCTTCCGAGGTTATACCCTATGGTCACATCGTTTAAATAGTTGTATGATAGGTAGTTTATATGCCTTAGGTAAATTACCAGAATACCCTTTTTATGTATAATTGGTAATTAAGCATATGTAACCTAAACTTTTGTCACATAACTGATTATGTAACATGTTTAGGCATATAACACTTGTCATAGGACTAGTTAGGCGATCCGAACGCGTTTCACGCGCACGACGCGTTAAAGTAGCATAAGCTTCCTAAACGAGTCGTAATGGGTCGTAAACAGTTAGGTTAAGTTTCATTTAGTATGTAGGCTTTGCCAAACCAAATGACACGAGTCTCTACACTCGTTTGGTTTACAAACCCTAATGCTACCCAATCTTCCGATCTAGGTCCGGTTAATTAACATAGCTACCTATAGTAGGTGCCGTTTGATTCCGCGATCTCTAGCATTGTTTGGTTGTTACTCAAGGACTTCTGAGCAATCTCAAGTGAGTACATAGACCCCTCTTTTACCGTTTTCCAAACTGTTTTGGGGTGGAACACATGTGCCTACTTGTTACTTTCCTGCTTTCCTGTTTTCACATCATATACTGCTATGTTCGTTAGTACATTATAGTACATGATTTCATTACCTTTCATGCTATGTATTGCCATTGTGTGCATTACTTAGTACATTGTTTTACATGACATTTTGACATAGACATTTCGACATAGACATTTTAACATGATTGACATTGATCATGTATTTCCCACAAAACATAACTTTGATTTAAACCAAGTTTTACTTCAATACTTTGTTGTTGTGCATATGGTTTAGTTGAGACATTTCACTTGCCATACATGGATATTTGACATAGACATTTGACATGGATATTTGACATAGACATTTTGACATGATTTACATCTTGACATGAATACTTGACATATTATTCAATACATTTGACAATTGATTTAAACATAGACATTTTACATTGTTTGGTTTGGTTTGATTAAGTGATTAAGTAACGATGTGTGTGTAATATGATACAAGCATGGTGGATACGCCGCTGGTACTTCCTATATATAAGTGTTTGTATGGTATTACATATCGTAGCGTTATTTGAATCATTTCAGTTTGATACATATAACATTGTATACAAATAACAACTTATCTTATACAAACTCAGTTACATGGTTATTCATTTAACCATACATTATTCACTTATTTATACATATCATCTGAACTCATTGTTTTTCAAATGATTTACAAAACAAAGCAAATAACAAGGTTCATGACTAAACATTTTCTCAAACATAAGTCATGAAACCTATTTTCACAAAACCTATGTATCTCACAGGCATTTTTATGCTGACGTACCTATTTTCACATGTGTTTTTCAGGAACTGTTGCATAAGATGATCAAGATGCACATAGGCAGACTTGGGCTTTAGTGACAATAAAAGATGCAAGACTAGTTAATTATGTTGTATTTCCTTGTTTGTTAAGACATTGTAACACTTTTAATTAATAAAACGAAACTTCAATTGCCATGGATTTGAAACAATTAATTCTGTTACAACACTCCCCGATGTTTCCGCCACGTTTAGTATGTTCCACGTGGTCGGGGTGTGACAATACACGTATTAATACTTCAGTTAATCAACAGGGCACAAACACATCCAATAGCCTCATCTACGTAAATAAGCAAAGTCCAAGTATGCGGCCCAAATACTTTGGCTCGTAATAACATGCAAGTCCAAAACAGTGTGCACGTGTACGTGGTCTCGAGTCGAGACTAGAGATCTCGAGTCGAGACTGTGCGGTCTCGAGTTATACCTACGAGTTCTCGAGTCGCAACTGTGGAGGTCTCGAGTCATGCCTGTACTACTCGAGACTAGACGGTCTCGAGTCGCAACTGGTCCCGCAACCATGGTCTCGAGTTATGCTGCTTGTGTGAGGGTGATGTGATCTCGAGCTGTAGTTTGATGGTCTCGAGTCGAGACCGAGGGTCTCGACTTGCATTCCTGCTGATCGAAACCTTCTAGAACTTGTCCGGATTGTACTATCCAATAGAATTTGCATTTCATGATATGGTGTACTAGCCAATGACAATGCACAAACATGTTTTGTTGTCTAATTTCCAAACAAATTGGATTAAACATGGCATCTTTTCAATGTTCATAAGATATTCAAATATTCATACTCACATTCAAACTTGTTCATCATTTTAGGGTTTTTAGCATCAATCTCTATGAACTCTAACATAATCATAACATGAACAACAATCAAAACACTTAAACACACTCATCTAAGGGTTTCAAATCATCACATAACACCTCATAGTCGACTCTACAACTAATCTGATTTAAGCATTCGATTCTTAGTACAAGAGTATACAATCCGATTAACATGATCATTACACATATGCAAGCCGATTTCATGAACATCAACAATTAATGGTTTAAGTCACATTCAATCATAAGATATCATTAACTCATCATGCAACCAAATCCGTAATCAAGACATGATAGCCGATTAACATCATCATACACATCCGATTCACAAGAACATCATCATACATACAAACTATACTAGTTAAATCATGCCATCCATAATATCATCTATCAACAAGCATCATAAAACCCTAACCGGTTGGTGAGGAGTGTGTGAAGGAGAGTAGGTTTGTTGTCCGATAGTCTCCGAGTGAAGAACACGAGCTAATCCGAGAGCTTGGTTTGCTACCTTTGATCCGACACAAGAGAAGAGGGTGGTGTTGCTAGCGTTTTAGTGAGAGAGAATGTAGGAATATGTGTGTAGGAGAGTGTGTGTAGGTTGCCCAAAAATGGCAAGGTTGGCTATCTACCAAGGTTATATACTCGCTCCAAGTTAGTGCACCCTAATGGGCTTTCGGGTGGACTAAAGGAGGTGCATGGCCCAACCGGCCCACTGTTACACTGTTCACTCGAGACCGCATGGTCTCGAGTCGGGTCCTTGTGTCTCGGGTTACATAACTACACGCATACATACAAGCACAACACATAATCACATAATATTCACTTATAACAATCATTAAAACAACAAGTCACTAGTCACGTAACGTAACGTTCAAGCATGTTACATCCAGATACAACGAAGGGTTCTAAATTACGAGTTGTCACATTATCCCCAAGTTGAAAGAAATTTCGTCCCGAAATTTGGTAAATACTCACTGAGGAAGCTAGTTAAGTTGTATGGTTTTCCTGGGGTGTCACATCCACCCCCCGTTGATCTGGAATTTCGTCCCGAAATTCCGTAGCTTCAGCCTCAGTAGTGGTTGTACCGTTTGCGAATAGTTGGGGATACTTTTGTTTCATCTGGTCTTCGCGTTCCCAGGTGAACTCTGGGCCGCGACTTGAGTTCCAACGAACTCGAACGAGAGATATTCTAGTGTTCTTGAGGACCTTAACATCCCGGTCCGTGATTTCAACTGGTTCCTCGACGAATCGTAACTGCTCGTCGATAGTGAGCTCCTTTAGAGGAACTATGTGGGTCTCATCTGACAGACACTTTTTCAGATTCGACACGTGGAAAACGTTGTGAACTGCACTGAGTTCCGCTGGTAAGTTCAGTCTGTAGGCCACCCTGCCTATTTTCTCGATGATTTCAAAAGGTCCGACGTATCGTGGGTTAAGTTTGCCTCGTTTACCAAAACGAACCACACCCTTCCAGGGTGAAACTTTGAGTAGTACCCGCTCCCCAACCTGGAGCTCTAGTGGTTTCCTGTCCTTATCGGCGTAGACTTTCTGACGATCACGAGCTGCCGCCATGCGTTGTCGAATTTGAGCAATTCGTTCGGTTGTGTCTACCACATGTTCTGGACCAGTGATCTGACTATCCCCCACCTCTGCCCAACAAAGAGGTGACCGGCATTTACGCCCGTACAATACCTCAAACGGGGCAGCTTTAATGCTGGTGTGGTAGCTGTTATTGTACGAGAATTCTACAAGTGGCAGATGTTTTTCCCAGCCGTTGCCAAAGTCGATTACACATGCACGAAGCATGTCTTCTAGGGTTTGAATAGTGCGCTCAGACTGCCCATCCGTCTAAGGGTGATACGCTGTGCTCATGTCTAATCGTGAGCCAAAGGATTTGTGCATTGCTTGCCATAGTTCTGAAGTGAAACGTGCATCTCGGTCCGAGATAATGGAGGTGGGCACCCCGTGCCTCGAGACAACTTCCTTGAGATATACTTCTGCTAGAGTGGAGAATTTATCCGTCTCCTTGATAGCCAAGAAGTGTGCAGACTTTGTGAGTCGGTCCACGATCATCCAAATAGTATTGTTCCCCCGTTGGGATCTAGGCAGGCCAGTAACGAAATCCATGGAAATTTGCTCCCATTTCCATTGTGGTATCTTTGGTTGTTGGAGTAGGCCTGAGGGTTTCTAGAATTCCGTCTTGAATCTTGCACAAGTCAAACACTTGCTGACGTAAGTTGCTATGTGGGCCTTCATGCTAGGCCACCAATACGTAGTTTTGATATCGTGGTACATCTTATCCGAACCAGGATGTACCGAGTAGCGAGACTTGTGTGCTTCGTCCATCACAAGCTCTCGTAAGTTGCCATAGAGTGGGACCCAAATGCGTCCTGTCACGTAGTATGCACCGTCTTCCTTTTGTTCTAATCGTTTCCTTGAGCCGCGTAGGGCTTCAGCCCTGACGTTTTCCGGTTTTAATGCCTCTACCTGAGCATCTCGTATCTAGGAAGGAAGACTAGAATGTATAGTGAGTTGCAAAGCTCGTACGCGCTTAGGCGCAGTGTCCTTTCGACTGAGGACGTCAGCCAAAACATTGGCTTTGCCAGGATGGTACTTGATTGCACATTCGTAATCGTTTAATAACTCTACCCATCGTCGTTGACGCATGTTTAGCTCCTTTTGCTTGAAGATGTGCTCGAGACTCCTGTGATCGGTGTAAACGGTGCACTTGGTACTATACAGGTAATGCCTCCATATCTTAAGCGCAAAAACAACGGCTCCCAGCTCTAAGTCATGTGTAGTGTAGTTCTTTTCATGAACTTTAAGTTGGCGTGAGGCGTAGGCTATAACCTTATCCCGTTGCATCAGTACACAACCAAGACCCTAAATTGATGCGTCGCAGTAGACCACGAAGTCGCCTGTGCCCTCTGGCAATGAAAGGATAGGTGCGCTGCAAAGTCTATCCTTTAGATGCTGAAATGCTAACTCCTGTGCATTTCCCCATCGATAAATAACGCCTTTCTGCGTTAGTGAGGTGAGGGGTTGTGCAATCTTGGAAAAATCCTTAATGAATCTCCTGTAGTAGCCTGCCAAACCCAAAAATTGGCGAATTTCCGTGGGTGTACGAGGTGCATGCCAGTTCTTAATTGAGTCTACCTTGGATGGATCAACGTGAATCCCATCTTTGTTCACCACATGGCCCAAGAAATGGACTTCACGAAGCCAGAAGTCGCATTTCGAGAACTTTGCGTAAAGCTGTTCTGTTCGAAGGAGTTCCAAAATAAGTCGTAGATGCTGCTCGTGCTCCTCCTGACTCTTAGAATAGATCAGGATGTCGTCGATGAAGACTATAACGAACTTGTCCAGGTAAGGTTTGCACACTCGATTCATCAAGTCCATGAAGATCGCAGGTGCGTTTGTCAGTCCAAAAGGCATGACCAAAAACTCATAGTGTCCATATCGAGTTCTAAAGGCCGTTTTGGAGACGTCCTCTTCTCGGACTCTCAGCTGGTGATATCCCGATCTCAAATCAATCTTTGAATAGTAGCTTGACCCTTGTAGTTGGTCAAACAAGTCGTCAATACGTGGTAGAGGATAACGATTCTTCACCGTCACCTTGTTGAGTTCCCGGTAGTCGATGCACATTCTGAAGGTACCATCTTTCTTCTTCACAAATAGCACTGGAGCTCCCCAGGGCGATGAGCTAGGACGAATAAAACCCTTATCCAAGAGTTCTTGTAGTTGCGCAGAGAGTTCTTCCAACTTTGATGGAGCTAATCGATAAGGTGCACGAGCTATAGGCGCAGCTCCAGGAGCTAGTTCAATCTGAAACTCGACCTGGCGGTGAGGCGGAAGGCCAGGTAATTCCTCAGGAAATACCTCAGGATAGTCGCGTACAATTGGAAAATCTTCTATCTTCTTCTCTTTCTACGAGGTGTCAGTAACGAGAGCCAAAATGGCAGTGTGGCCCTTTCGCAAGCACTTCTGGGCCTTAAGGAAAGAGATGACGTTCTCAACAGCACCCCTTTTGTCGCCACGAATCATGAGAGGTTCACCGCCTGAACCAGGAATACGAACAATCTTCTCATTGCAAAGAATCTCTGCTCGGTGTTGGGATAACCAATCCATTCCAATGACAACGTCGAAACTACCCAAGACAATAGGAATAAGGTCGATAGGGAAGGTCTGGTTAGCAAGAACAAGTTTACAACCCTTGACTACTTGTGTGGCCTCTAAACTCTTACCATTTGCTAGCTCTACCGTGTGCTTGTTATAAAAGTCGTCGAGAAGGAACTTACCCGCCACAACATTGGGGTCATTCCTTGCTTCACCTTGGCCAATCACGAACGCCCGCCCCCCGGCTCCATTGTTGTTGTTGTTGTTCCCATTGTTACCATTCCCCTGATTGTTATTATTGTTGTTGTTGTTGTTCTGGTTCCTGTTCAGTTGTGGGCAATCCCTCTTGAAATGGCCTTCAGCCCCACACTGAAAGCACCCTTTGTTATCACCTTGCTGCTGCTGCTGGCGTTGGTTTTGTTGAGCTTGCTGGCGATTCTGATTGGCTGGATATAAGCTCCTGCAATCCTTTGCAGCGTGACCTGGCTTATTGCACCGATGCCAGTTACCCCTGGTGCATGGCCCGCTGTGGTGCAGGCTGCAGCGATTGCATTTGGGGTGATTCCCTTTGTACCCACCATGACTTTGGCCACCAGATGATTGCTGACTAGGGCTCTTGTAGTCTTCAGTCTTTCTCTGCTGAGACTGGGACTGAACAGAAGTCGAACCCTTACTTGAAGCTCCATCCCATTTCCGCTTGTTGTCACTAGGGACACCTGAATTAGTTGCAGCACCTATGCGCTTTGGTAACCTGTTCTGCTCCACCGCCTGATCCGTGAGACGGTGAGCCAATTGGACAACTTTCTGGATGGTGGCAAGGTTAGCTGAAGTCACATGACTTTGGATTTCTGGCACTAAGCCCTTGAGAAATAGTTCGATGCGTTTGATGGGAGGATCCACCATGGGAGGGCACAAAATTGCCAGTTCATTCGATCTTTTCACATAAGCTTCAATTTCTGACCCCGTCATCTTGAGGTTGAAAAACTCTACTTCCAGTTTGTGAATTTCATCATGATTACAATACTCCTCCTTGATCATTTCCTTGAAGTTGTTCCACGGGGTGGCGTTAGCAGCAACCAACCCCAACATTTGAACCTGAGCGTTCCACCACGTGAGTGCCAAACCCTCGAGAGTACCGGTAGCATACTTCACCCTGCGCTCCTCAGGGCATTCACACATCTCGAAAACAGACTCGAGTTTCTCAAACCAGTGGAGGAGACCTACGGCTCCTTCAGTGCCGCTAAAAGTAGTTGGTCGGCAGTCCATGAAAGTTTTGAAGGTGCACACAGGTGGCTGAGCATGTTGACCTGTCGTGGGTGTAAGAAAGGACAGATTTTAACACAAAGGTTGGTTCACGAGGGTAGGATCTAAAGATCCTAGAATGAGTTTGGACTGCAGGATATACCTCCTGGGTGTGGAGCTGCAAGTGCCGCAGCAACTCGTTCGTTAAACAGAGCCGTCAACTGGGCTTGTGTCATGTTAACGCGTCCAGACATGATCTTCATATCAAGAGGAGCATGAGTGAGAAGGGGTTCGTGAAAAATGCGATGACAGAAGAGAGTAAGCACACACGTGTTCAAGAAACAGTAGTTATACTAACCAAGCATACCATGAGCAATGTACTATATAACTAACAAGTAGGCAATATATACACAGATCATATCACCTAGGATGTCGAGCCTTGCATGTGGAGTGAAGCGTCGTTGTGGACCGTTGAGCACTGTACAGGTTATAGTCTGGTTTTAACAAAAACGTTTTTCCTTTATTAAAACCAAGTTCTCTATAACCAATGGCTCTGATACCAATCTGTCACACCCGCAAAATCCACCTGCGGAATGCCACCGCTTGGAGGCGTGACTGACCAGGATCCAGCCACCAATCATATTGAACAAGCATGTAAGTAATTCTAAAATCCAACCAATACAATTGGTGTCCAAACAAAAACATAGTTTAAGTTGCAAGCGGAAGCATAACGTTTAAAACCAAAACATAAGTTTAATTGTTTCAAAGTTTAACATGGCACACAGTTGTCCATGTCCCACAACGACTCTCTCCCATGCAAGCTCCAGGTAAGCACCTATTGACCTGCAAAGCATGTAGTAACGAGTCAACAACAAGTTGAGTGAGTTCATAGTTGGGTGTTTGTTTAAGTTGTTCTGAAAACAGTTTTCCTTTATCTGGCATCCTGCCGTGGGGGTTACCCCATAGTTGAAAACGTGATTTGTTTAACCCAATTACTCTGGCAATCCAGCCGTGCGGGCTACCCCATGTTTAGTTATCTGGCATTTCGGCCGTGGGGGCTACCCCATGTATACACTAGACTCGTTACCATATCGACTGCTGATTGTAGTCATGTTTATGTGCCCTGAACTGTCAATGTCTATCATCATTGACGTGCCCAGATCCATTAGTTCACGCCCGTCCTTTGCGACACGGTGTGAGGTTTGTCAAACCTAAATAGCGCTATCTAACTAATGACCCGCTCGCCATTGGCCCGGCGATTAAGTCGATATAAAAAGGAGGGACTTCGTGATAGAGTTTTGTTCTAGTTCGAGTTATCTGTCCAGGAGGACGAGGAATTATATTCCTGAACCAATACTGTCCTACCCATGAAGGACGAGGAATTCATGTTCCTTAACCCCATTCCGAACCCCTGGGAATCCCATGCTTTGTAGAGGGTGTGAACTCACCTTGGTTTGCTCGGCTGATACACAGAAAGGTCAATCAAGCTATGTTGTGGTCAACCACGTCCTAACATAGTTGTACCACACAAGTCAGGTTCGTATTTAGGCAGTGCACGTATGTTTTCTACACACATTTACATACACGTATTGATCATGGCATACACGTATTAATACTTCAGTTAATCAATAGGGCACAAGCACATCCAATAGCCTCATCTACGTAAATAAGCAAAGTCCAAGTATGCGGCCCAAATAGTTGGGCTCGTAATAACATGCAAGTCCAAAACAGTGTGCACGTGTACGAGGTCTCGAGTCGAGACTAGAGATCTCGAGTCGAGACTGTGCGGTCTAGAGTTATACCTACGAGTTCTCGAGTCGCAACTGTGGAGGTCTCGAGTCATGCCTGTACTACTCGAGACTAGACGGTCTCGAGTCGCAACTGGACCCATAACCATGGTCTCGAGTTATGCTGCTTGTGTGAGGGTGCTGTGATCTCGAGCTGTAGTTTGATGGTCTCGAGTCGAGACCGAGGGTCTCGACTTGCATTCCTGTTGATCGAAACCTTCTAGAACTTTTCCGAATTGTACTATCCAATAGAATTTGCATTTCATGATATGGTGTACTAGCCAATGACAATGCACAAACATGTTTTGTTGTCTAATTTCCAAACAAATTGGATTAAACATGGCATCTTTTCAATGTTCATAAGATATTCAAATATTCATACTCACATTCAAACTTGTTCATCATTTTAGGGTTTTTAGCATCAATCTCTATGAACTCTAACATAATCATAACATGAACAACAATCAAAAACACTTAAACACACTCATCTAAGGGTTTCAAATCATCACATAACACCTCATAGTCGACTCTACAACTAATCCGATTTAAGCATTCGATTCTTAGTACAAGAGTATACAATCGGATTAACATGATCATTAGACATATGCAAGCCGATTTCATGAACATCAACAATTAATGGTTTAAGTCACATTCAATCATAAGATATCATTAACTCATCATGCAACCAAATCCGTAATCAAGACATGATAGCCGATTAACATCATCATACACATCCGATTCACAAGAACATCATCATACATACAAACTATACTAGTTAAATCATGCATCCATAATATCATCTATCAACAAGCATCATAAAACACTAACCGGTTGGTGAGGAGTGTGTGAAGGAGAGTAGGTTTGTTGTCCGATAGTCTCCGAGTGAAGAACACGAGCTAATCCGAGAGCTTGGTTTGCTACCTTTGATCCGACACAAGAGAAGAGGGTGGTGTTGCTAGGGTTTTAGTGAGAGAGAATGTAGGAGTATGTGTGTAGGAGAGTGTGTGTAGGTTGCCCAAAAATGGCAAGGTTGGCTATCTACCAAGGTTTTATACTCGCTCCAAGTTAGTGCACCCTAATGGGCTTTCGGGTGGAATAAAGGAGGAGCATGGCCCAACCGGCCCACTGTTACACTGTTCACCCGAGACCGCATGGTCTCGAGTCGGGTCCTTGTGTCTCGGATTACATAACTACACGCATACATACAAGCACAACACATAATCACATAATATTCACTTATAACATTCATTAAAACAACAAGTCACTAGTCACGTAACGTTCAAGCATGTTACATCCAGATACAACGAAGGGTTCTAAATTACGAGTTGTCACATTATTTTACCCTAAAATAATATAACTAGTTCCCAAAATATGCAAATATTCACACAAGTGTCTTAGTTTAAAATATATATTCTAAATATATTTTTACCCATTTTTGTTTACAAAATCAACCTCCGATACTATGTATTTTTGTAACAAATCCTATGGCGAAGTCTATTTTGAAAACAAAGTTAAAAATATATTTGTAACACTTGTTTAGAAAATATTTTCTAAGTGTTAAAATTTTAGAAAATTTCGCCAGAGTTTCCTTTGTAAATGGAGGTGTCCATGCTTATTAGCATATCATTTTCTTTTCAAAATTTCATTCAACAATCATCAATCAAATTATTAAACAACATTACACTAACCAAGTGCAAAAACAATGCACTTTACATAATAACATGAACTTGGTTTTTCGTAAAAGAGCGTAGTAACTTAGTGGGGTGTTTAGTGGGTTTAGTTACCCTCCAAAGTGTGTTTATTTTTTTTATTTTTTTTTGTTAAAATCTTACTCTCGGGGTTTTTAGATGTTCACCACTTGTGAACTTTTTTTACAAAAATATCCATTTACAATATTTTCATGTTTCGCTTGCATCCTTATACTCTTTTAAATTCCAAAAACAATGTATATGCAAGCAAAGTTATGATCCTTCAAAACCCTTCTTTTTAACTTGGTTAGTTTTAGAAAAATCATCATCAAGACTTGGATTTACAAGTCTACTAGTTCACTAGGTTCATTATTTTTCAAGAAAATCATCTACTTTCAAGTTCATGTCTTCACCAGTGGGTGGTTATTTCATGTACACATAATCACCCCTAACTTGTTAAGTCATGTTTTTAATCATAACTTAACAAGCTTCATATGATGACTAACCATCATGTTACTAGTAATCATCAAGATATCAACAACATATTCAAAACAACTTCATTTCATCATGTTTTCATCTTATTTCATCATCATGTTACTTTATGTTCAAGACATTGTTTATGATCTTTTAGTGTTTCTTGAGATTTCATCCTAACTTAACTATTAACCATCATAAACAAGAAGTAAATGAGGATTCAAGAGACTTACTACTAGCTTTTAAGCTAGGGAAGATCAAGGGTGGAAATGAGGTTGTTAATAGCAAACGAAGAAGGTCCTTGATGATCCGAAAGCTCCTAGCTCCTTTGTATGACCTTTATTACCCTTGTATGCTTGTGGAATGGATGAAGGTTGAATGAAAATGGTGATGGTGGTGGGTCTTGGGTTCGGCCGAAACAAGAGAGGGAAGAAGAGGAGGTGTTTGTTGAATGTTGAAGATGATATGAGAATGTGAAGTCTTGTGGTTAAATATATAATCTTTCCAACATCCTTTTAACCATTAGGTTTAGTGTTCCTTTAGTACATGACACACATAATAAACAATTCAAGAAAACAAAGGTGGGGAGTCACCCCTTGTTTGTATGGTTTCGGGGGGGGGGGGGGTCTAGTTGGGTTTCAACTAGGTAGTTAGTGATCTTGCTTGAAAACCAATGTCTAGTTAGTGTATAATGAGTGTTATATCTTTATTGTATAGATTATGATGTTCGGGGATCATAACTAGGTTTGAAAAATAAAAACAATGCTTCTTGCATTATTTTGGTGTTCCGGGTAATGTCCGGTTATTCAGTTGGATACTGTTCCGTTAAAGTGCTAAGTTATGTCGTAAAGTGTCCTTTATGTAACTTTTAGTGACCCTTTTAATTACTGACACTAAGGAAAGCATACAAGACCATTCTGCCATATTTTTGCAAGTGACTAGCATATTTAAATGCTGAATTTTGTTAATAAATGCCGAATTCTGCACTTAGAGTGGGTTTTAGGCACTTTCCGGCACCTAAACTATCACCTAGTGACGCAGTTTTATGGTCCTTACTTCCATACACTCCATACTAGTGTAGTACCTTGTCCCTGGCTCATACTGGGCCACAATATAGTGTATGTCTATGTGCTGGCATTGTCAGCATGTTTCTGAGCTATCCGCTCACTGTGTTCACTGTGCTTTGTGCATCAGGTTTATCACTAAAGTTTATATGTAATAGATGGAGTGACAGTATGAAATGTGATGCATTTGTATGTATGATGCAAAAATCATAAAGCAGTTTAATTAGCAGTTGTAATCAAGCACAGTCATTAAGCACCAACTTAATATTAATTAATTGTACGGATACCTGTAATTGTGAGGGTTGTCACATTCTCCCCCTGTTAGAGAAATTTCGTCCCGAAATTTTAGTTCTGCTACTAGATGCAGGGGTCTTGGGGAATAAATGTGGGTACTTGGCTTTCATACGATCTTCACGCTCCCACGTGAATTCTGGCCTGTGTCGTGCATTCCATAGAACTTTGACGAGTTTGACACTACTCCGGCGTGTCTTGTTAACTTTCCAATCAGTAACCTCGACGGGTTATTCAGTAAAGTGGAGTGTGTCGTCGATATGAACTTCGTCAGTAGGAATGACTATTGTTTCTTGAGTTGGACTCTTTTTCAAATTGGATACTTGAAATGTATCGTGAACGTCATTAAGTTCAGCAGGTAAGTCTAATTTGTATGCTACAAGCCCAATCCTTTGCAGGATTCTAAATGGACCAATGTATCGTGGATTCAACTTTCAATGCTTCCCAAAGCGTGCCACACCCTTCCAGGGTGAAACCTTCAACAAAACCATATCACCAACCTCAAATTCCAGAGGTTTCCTTCTCAGGTCCGCATAACTCTTTTGTCGATCACGAGCCACTTTGATGCGCTCTCGGATCTGTGCAATCTTGTCTGTCGTTTCCTGGACCAATTCCGGCCTAACAAGCTGTCTATCACCCGCATCAGCCCAGCATAAGGGTGATCGACACTTACGCCCATAGAGAGCTTCGAACGGTGCAGCTTGAATACTTGCATGGTAACTGTTATTGTATGAAAATTCAACCAATGGTAGGTGAGTGTCCCAACTTCCACCTAAATCCATTATGCAAGCTCGCAACATGTCTTCCAATGTCTGAATAGTGCGTTCGCTCTGTCCGTCTGTCTGCGGATGAAATGCAGTACTCAGATTTAACTGAGAACCAAATGCTTCTTGAAAGGATTGCCAAATCCTTGACACGAAGCGTCCATCTCTATCAGAGATAATTGAGAGAGGCACCCCATGTCGTGCACCAATCTCCCTCATGTATATTTCAGTAAGTTTACTCGTGTTGTCTTTTTCCTTGATTGGCAAAAAGTGTGCAAATTTCGTTAAACGGTCTGCAATTACCCAGATCGTATCATGGCCCTTGGGCGTCCTTGCCAATTTCATTATGAAGTCCATAGAAATCTGTTCCCACTTCCATTGGGGTATTTCAGGTTGTTGCAAGAGACCTGAAGGCTTCTGGTATTCAACCTTTACCTTGGAGCAAGTTAAACATTTGCCAACATATACCGCAACATCGCCTTTCATCCTTGGCCAGCAATAGAAATCCTTAAGATCTTGGTACATCTTATCCGCTCCTGGATGAATCGAGTACCGTGACTTGTGAGCTTCATCAAAAATAACATTTCTCAAACCACCAAACAAAGGAACCCAAATTCGTTTCATGAAACACAACGTTCCTTCCCCGTTTGGTACCAACTGCTTCTCCATCCCACGGAGATACTCATTCTCAACATTCCTTTCCTTGAGTGCTTCTCTCTGCGCGGAACGAATGCGCAGTGATAGGTCCTTCTGTATAATCATTTCCAAAGCCCTTACCCTTATGGGCTTGATCCTTTCCTTTCGACTTAGGGTGTCGGTGACCACATTCGCCTTCCCCGGGTGATACTTGATCTCACAATCATAATCGTTCAGTAGTTCTACCCAGCGTCTTTACCTCATGTTAAGCTCTTTTTGATCAAATATGTGTTGCAGGCTCTTGTGATCAGTGAAGATTGTACATCGCGTGCCGTATAAGTAATGCCGCCAGATCTTTAGTGCAAACACCACCGCACCCAATTCCAAATCATGGGTGGTGTAATTTTTCTCGTGGGCTTTCAATTGGCGAGAAGCATATGCTATAACCTTCTGACACTACATCAACACGCAGCCTAAACCTTGACGCGAGGCGTCGCAATATACCACGAAGTCGTCCGTGCCTTCGGGTAGCGATAAAATTGGTGCGTCGCAAAGTTTGTTTTTCAACAACTGAAAGGCTTCTTCCTGTTGTCTCCCCAATCAAACTTCTTGTCTTTCTGTGTAAGGGAGGTCAATGGTTGAGCGATTTTCGAGAAATCCTCAATGAACCCTCGATAATAACCAGCCAAACCTAGGAACTGTCGAATCTCGGTTGGCGTCTTAGGAGTCTCCCAGTTCTTGATCGCCTCGATCTTTGTGTGATCCACATGGATTCCATTTCTATTAACTACATGACCAAGGAACTGGACTTCCCGTAACCAGAACTCGCACTTTGAGAACTTAGCGTATAACTTCTCTTTCTTGAGCAGCTCTAGAATAGCTCTTAAGTGTTGTTCGTGCTCTTCTTTCGTCTTTGAATAAATCAAAATGTCATCAATAAACACGCTTACGAACTTATCGAGGTACGGCTTACAGACTCTTTTCATTAGATCCATAAACACGGCTAGCGCGTTTGTCAAACCAAACGGCATGACCAGGAACTCGTAATGTCCATAGCGAGTCCTAAAAGCAGTCTTTGGAATACTTTCCTCTTGTATTCTCAATTGGTGATAACCTGATCGTAGATCGATCTTTGAGTAAAAACTTGAACCTTGCAACTGATCGAATAGGTCATCAATTCTCGGCAAAGGATACCTATTCTTGATGGTCAACTTGTTCAGCTCCCGGTAGTCGATACACATGCGAAAACTAACATCCTTCTTTTTGACGAACAAAACTGGAGCTCCCCAAGGTGAGAAGCTTGGTCGGATAAATCCTTTGTCTAACAGCTATTGAAGTTGCATTGACAGCTCTTGCATCTCAGAAGGTGCAAGCCGATAAGGTGCCTTAGCTACAGGCGCGGCGCCTGGAACTAAGTCAATATGAAACTCGACTTGTCGCTGTGGCGGCAATCCTGGCAGGTCTTCTGGAAAGACTTCAGGATACTCCTTCACGACTATAATATCTTCTATCTTCGGTTCAGGGGCTTCTTTATCCACGATGTGTGCCAAGAAGGCAACACATCCCTTCTGTAAACATTTTCTAGCTTTCAGACAGCTAATGATCCTTAAGGGTGTATCGCACTTCTCTCCGTGTACCACAATCGTTTCTCCATCCACCATTGGGATGCGAATGGTCTTCTCGTGACATACAATCTCGGCCTTGTTACTTGACAACCAATCCATCCCTACTACCACGTCGAAGCTTCCCAACTCGACTGGTAGTAGATCCAGTGTAAACTCACGCTCTCCCAACTCAATTACACATCCTCTGATGACTTCATTTGTTTCTACTAGCTTTCCATTAGCCAGTTCAATTGAATACGGAATGTCTAATTTACTAGCAGTTAACCCAAGCATTTTCTTAAATTCTAGCGGCACAAAACTATAGTCGGCACCAGTATCAAATAGCACAGATGCAAAGCGTTGATTAATAGGGAACGTACCAGTGACAACATTCAGGTCTCGGCGTGCTTCCCTTGCCCCAATGTTGAATACCCTTCCACGAGCTTGATTGAGTTTTGGGCATTCGCGCTTGAAGTGCCTGGTGTCTCCGCAGTTAAAGCATCCCGGTCCTTGACCATTACCATTACCACCTTGAGCATTGTTTGCTCCCCGGTTCCCAGCTTGGTTCCCAACATTCCCACGATTACCATTTCTGCCGTTGCGGTTCCCATTTTCGTTACCACCGCGATTGTTGTTACCAAAACCCCTTTGACCATTGTTACCACGACCAGCGCCAGTACCAACCCAGCACGTCTTATTCGAATGGCCCTCCTTCCTGCAAGACTCGCATTTCCTTAACCTGCACTGACCAGAATGATGGTACAGGCAGATATCACATTTGGGCAAGGCGCCCATGTATCCCTTTCCTTTTTGCTCACTGCTAGTCTTTACTTCAGCTGGCGGGTTTGTATCTCTCCTCTTGCTGGCACTGCCGGTACTTTTCTTAAAGCTCGAGAACTTTCTCTTGTTTTCTCCTGAGGATTCGACATGAGTCTCCTTCTTTTTCTGATCAGCATTTGAAAACTTGTTTAGCCTGATGGCTTCTTCAGTCAGAGATATGCTCAGATCGATGGCTTCAGTAATGGTTGCCGGTTTTGAAGAGGTTACCATGCTCTTAATCTGAGGTGTTAATCCCCAGATGAAACGCTCCACACGTTTTAATTCGGGCGTGACCATGTACGGCACCACATGGGACAGATCATGAAACCTCTGAACATACTCGGCGATTTTTGGGCCTTCCATCTTTAGGTGCCAAAATTCCATTTCCAACTTTTGTATTTCAGCCCGTGAAGAGTATTTCTACCTCATGAGCTCCTTCAGCTCAGCCCATGTTAGTGCATACGCCGCCGCCTCTCCCAGGGTCTGTACTTCCAGATTCCACCATGATAAAGCACCATCAAGAAAGAGCCCTGAGATGTAGGTAACTTGCTGTTCAGGAGCACATTTGCTCATCCTTAAGATAGAATCCGTCTTTTCTGCCCACCTGACGAAGGCAACAGCACCTCTAGTGCCGTCATAGTTTAAGGGCTTACAGTCAAGAAATTGTTTGTAGGTGCAGCCTGCACGGGCAATAACATTTACAGATAGTATTAGCGGACGTGTAATAAATATCCAAATGTATCGTATTGTATCTCAGCGACTTGGCATTACCATTTGGTGGGTTGTTGTTGTTATTGTTTGAGGTATTCCTGCTTGTTTCTGCGCGCGAGGCCTCATACTGTGCTATTGCTGCGGCAATTCGCTCCTGTAGTTCAGCCTCAAAAGTAGGCAAACGTGGTTCTCGTCATGGAGGCATCTTCTAAAAGAAGATCGTATAGGTCAGGTCATAGTAATTGTAGTAAGTAATATGCGTACGTAAAACATCCATCAACCTCATATCACATAACATCCCATGTTATAATATAAAACAATTAATTCAACAAAGCATGTAGTGAGAACGTTGCCATTGAGCTTTCATTTAATCATGACCACAATATAGTTTTGCATGTTTCACAGTACATCGTATATCAAAATAAGATCATAGGGTTACATCACCCCCAAAATACAAATCAGTCTACACAAATCATATACAAAAGTGTGTTCTTCCAAAAGTCTTCATATGTTGGCCCAATTGCGACTTTCTCACCAAAACAACCTACCTGTACCAAACCAAAAATATAGCTACGCTGATGGCGGAGGGGGAGGAGGGAAGAAAAGTAAACGGCGCATATGCACCTAATCCTCCTCAAGTGCGTGGACAACTCGCAGCAGATAGGCAATCTGCTGCTCCGGTGTCAGGAAACGGACATCAGAATCCAGAGGTAGTGGAAGAGGAGCTGGTGGTGTAGCAAAAGAAGACTGACAAGGACACGGGGGAGGATGTGGAATCCTCTCCAACTCATGAACTCTCCGACCCAGTGCCTCCTGCTGTAACTGCAGGGAGATAAGTATATCGTATGTCGTGTAACCCACATGAAAAGGGTGATACTGGTCTGTCAGAGGCATGACGTGGGGCGAGGACCACAGAAACGGCTCGCACGAAGGTACAAAAGATGGTGTAGTGTGAGGAAACTGAGACATGAACGGAACAGCTGACGATACAGGCGGTACAAAAGCAGGCTGCTGTCTTGACGAACCCTCCCCAGGATGAGGTGGAGGAATGTCCTGGAGAAAAGTGATAGGAAGGTCGGTGTGATGGATATCAGATATGTGCGGGTGCAACTGGGGAACATCGAGAGGTGCAAAAACAGGTGCAACAGGGGGTGTAACTGGTACAAGAAAAGGAGGATAATCATCATCCTCGATCCACCCGTTACGGGTGTCGGCATATCTCGGATAAATATGTGTGGCGAAAGGTGCGCGGTCAACAAATGCCAGCACAGGATCAGGCAGAGGTGCATCAGCAACAGGAACATCCACCACTGGTGGTGCAACAATGGGAATATCAACAATGGGTGGTGCAATGGCTGGTGCACCCACAATAGGCGGTGCATCAACTGGAGCATCATCAAGAACAGGGTCGTGCACAAGTACAAGATCATGAGCAATAACAGGCTCTGGTGCTATGACAGGCTCAGGGTCAGCAAAGGCTATATCAAGGTCGGCAGGTACATCAAAAAGTTGGTCAATAGGAACAACTAGTGCCTCCAAGGGCTGGTCATCAGGAATAAACTCGATCTCGTGATCGGGATCAAAATCATGAGGAAAAACTAGATCCAACTCGTCCTCGAACTCAGGATCAAACTCAAACTCGTGGGGCGAACCAAGTGCAGCTGACATGGCTGTATCTGAGTCGGAGTCAGTAGGATATCGACGCAATCTGACAGCATGCAAAGTAGAAGATGATACTGACTCAAAAGAATCAGTACCGGGCTGATCAGACAAAATCTCCTCAGCGGGAGCCTCAACGGGTGGTAAAACAACAGCATCTATAACCGGAACCTCAACCAAGGGAATGGCAACATCATCAGCAATCGGGGCCCCACCCTCATGGTCGTCCTCAGGGGTACCCTCGACGAAAAGATCGATGTCGTCATCAGACACAACATTGAGTGGAAAATCCTCAACGGGAAATGCAGCAAGTGGAATAGGAGCAGGGATCTTAGCAAGAGGTAGATCCCAGACTGGAATACCATCAGCGTGCTGAACATCGTCTACGAGATCCGCAAAGCAAACGGCTGGAAATCGTCATCGTCCGTACTAGTGGTATCCGATGTATAGACCTCATCCTCAGAGACAATCTCGTCGTCCGACACAATAGCCATAGGGTCCAATGTGTCTGACACTTCGGTATCAGATGATGATGGCGTGGTGTTTGTAACACAACCACACATATGCACATATATCCACATGAAATCAAACAAGCATGTAAGTCACAATAATGTAAGCATGTAATCATCCTAGTCTTCCTTAGACTATCCTCCCCAGTCTCTCAGACTAAACTCCCTGGTCTCTAAGACCAACTCCCTGGTCTCTAAGACCAACTCCCTGGCCTTTAAGACCAACTTTCCCAGTCTCTAGGACTAAATCCATTGTCTTTATGACCAACCTTCCAGTCTCTAAGACTAAATCCTCCTTCAGTCTCGAGGACTGATCCTCCCTCAGCCTCTAGGACTGATCCTCCCTCAGTCTCAAGGACTGATCCTCCCTCATCCTCTAGGACTGATCCTCCCTCAGTCTTTAAGACTGAATTATAAATATACCCTTTTGAAATGTGTATTTGTGCCTTTTGTTTGTAAAAATGCTTGTTCCCTGGATCTGGACGTATAGTGTATGCAATGTAAAAATGTTTGAAAACATTTTCGTGAGAGCCCTAATGATCATAGTCTAGACTCGAGAAGGAATCCTAGTTCGCTATGATCGAGGCTCTGATACCAAGCTGTCACACCCTGGCTTTTGTGGAAGCGTGGGTTTATTTGGTGTGACTTCTTAATACCATAGCAACAATCATAACAATGCTATATGAAAATAAAACACAAGATGTCCATCCATTCATTAAGTTTAATAATACCACAACATCATTGTTTGAAAATGTCGACACTTAAAATAAGTTACAACCCATACTTGTCTAAAACGTGTTCATAAGACACAACAAAAGACTTTTAATAAAACGAAGTTTAAGACATGTAACCCGTCCAGGTAAGGACTACACCTTCTAAGCCTATTACCCTGGATGACATCTTATTCAACGCAGCTAGACATATGCATACTCCGCCAAATCCGCTAGTTTCCTGAAATACATGTAGTTTGAAAAATCAACAAAAGTTGAGCGAGTTCATGTATGAGTGAGTATGTATAAACCTTTGTAATGTGTCTGTGTGTATGAAAATCCCTGGTATGTAGCAATTAAGGAAAAAGAGATCACCAATGGGTTGCAAAGCCACTGGTATGTGTGAAACGGTGCAGGAAGTACTCAAAGCTAGCAAATTTGTACCGGGCCTCCGGCTGTAAGACACAGTCACCACTATGGGCCACCCTGGCCTCATGGGTGTGGGCTCGCTACACCTTAATAGATCTATCACTCATGTCCCTCGGTCCTAACAACGAGGATTAATGGCCTTAAGTGTTGTACCCACCTTTCACATGATCTAAGTAGTAAACCCTCCTTAAGCTAACCATACCATGTATAAAAGCGTCTGTAATAATTGTAACATGTATTCCACCCCCGAAGTATAAAACTGAAAACTGTTAAGAGAAAAGGGGGACATGAACTCACTGTAGTGCGTCTCCTGTATCGTACTCAAATCTCCGGTCTCGTCAGCAAACACAACTCCCTACAATGTACTAATGTCTATTAGACGATCGGGCCAAGCCTTGCCTTGGTATTTATGTTTGAGTTACGATTCCTTGACATTATTCCAAGTTATATCTTCTTGTTAAAATAATAATTATTATTTTCACTTAGTTTTGTTTTTAGGTTTTGGAGTAATAGTTAGGCAACTATTTCGTATCCAAACTTCTCAAGTATTTTATATGCGTATTTCCTTCCCAAGGATGAGGGTATTTATACATGTACATTTGTAGTTTCAAAAATATATTTTAAGTCCCACTTGGAAAAATATATTTAACTTATTTGTCCAAAATAACTTATTTCCAAAATATATGTATTTTTCCTAAAAATAATATATTTTTACTTCCTTAGTTTCCAAAATAATATTTTACCAAAAATATATGTGTAAGAGTATTTTGCGGAATATTTCGTAAGTTACGTTTTCGCGTTCAGTTTCCCAATATCAAGCGTACAGCTTAAATATTTACTCCGTGTGATTTTTGGTATTATTTTGGAGTTGTGATTTTTCATGGTATTTGTAAGTTATATTATTTTGGAGTTGTGATTTTTCATGGTATTTGTAAGTTATATTATTTTACCCTAAAATAATATAACTAGTTCACAAAATATGCAAATATTCACACAAGTATCTTAGTATAAAATATATATTCTAAATATATTTTTACCCATTTTTGTTTACAAAATCAACCTCCGATACTATGTATTTTTGTAATAAATCCTATGGCGAAGTCTATTTTGAAAACAAAGTTAAAAATATATTTGTAACACTTGTTTTGAAAATATTTTCTAAGTGTTAAAATTTTAGAAAATTTCACCAGAGTTTCCTTTGTAAATGGAGGTGTCCATGCTTATTAGCATATCATTTTCTTTTCAAAATTTCATTCAACAATCATCAATCAAATTATTAAACAACATTACACTAACCAAGTGCAAAAACAATGCACTTTACATAATAACATGAACTTGGTTTTTCTTAAAAACGCGTAGTAACTTAGTGGGGTGTTTAGTGGGTTTAGTTACCCTCCAAAGTGTGTTTGTTTTTTTTTTTGTTAAAATCTTACTCTCTTGGTTTTTAGATGTTCACCACTTGTGAACTTGTTTTACAAAAATATCCATTTACAATATTTTCATGTTTCGCTTGCATCCTTATACTCTTTTAAATTCCAAAAACAATGTATATGCAAGCAAAGTTATGATCATTCAAAACCCGTCTTTTTAACTTGGTTAGTTTTAGAAAAATCATCATCAAGACTTGGATTTACAAGTCTACTAGTTCACTAGGTTCATTATTTTTCAAGAAAATCATCTACTTTCAAGTTCATGTCTTCACCAGTGGGTGGTTATTTCATGTACACATAATCACCCCTAACTTGTTAAGTCATGTTTTTAATCATAACTTAACAAGCTTCATATGATGACTAACCATCATGTTAGTAGTAATCATCAAGATATCAACAACATAATCAAAACAACTTCATTTCATCATGTTTTCATCTTATTTCATCATCATGTTACTTTATGTTCAAGACTTTGTTTATGATCTTTTAGTGTTTCTTTAGATTTCATCCTAACTTAACTATTAACCATCATAAACAAGAAGTAAATGAGGATTCAAGAGACTTACTACTAGCTTTTAAGTTAGGGAAGATCAAGAGTGGAAATGAGGTGGTTAATAGCAAACGAAGAAGGTCCTTGATGATCCGAAAGCTCCTAGCTCCTTTGTATGACCTTTATTACCCTTGTATGCTTGTGGAATGGATGAAGGTTGAATGAAAATGGTGATGGTGGTGGGTCTTGGGTTTGGCCGAAACAAGAGAGGGAAGAAGAGGAGGTGTTTGTTGAATGTTGAAGATGATATGAGAATGTGAAGTCTTGTGGTTAAATATATAATCTTTCCAACATCCTTTAAACCATTAGATTTAGTGTTCCTTTAGTACATGACACACATAATAAACAATTCAAGAAAACAAAGGTGGGGAGTCACCCCTTGTAACCATTTGGTTGGGGGGTCTAGTTGGGTTTCAACTAGGTAGTTAGTGATCTTGCATGAAAACCAATGTCTAGTTAGTGTATAATGAGTGTTATATCTTTATTGTATAGATTATGATGTTCAGGGATCATAACTAGCTTAGAAAAATAAAAACAATGCTTCTAGCATTATTTTGGTGTTCCAGGTAATGTCCGGTTGTTCGGTTGGATACTGTTCCGTTAAAGTGCTAAGTTATGTCGTAAAGTGTCCTTTATGTAACTTTTAGTGACCCTTTTAATTCCCGAAACTTAGGAAAACATAAAGGACCATTTTGCCATATTTTTGCAAGTGACTGACATATTTAAATGCTGAATTTTATTAATAAATGCAGAATTCTGCACTTAGAGTGGGTTTTAGGCACTTTCCGGCACCTAAACTATCACCTAGTGACGCAGTTTTATGGTCCTTACGTTCCTACACTCCATACTAGTGTAGTACCTTGTCCCTGGCGCATACTGAGCCTCAATATAGTGTATGTCTATGTGCTGGCATTGTCTGCATGTTTCTGAGCTATCCGCTCACTGTGCTCACTATGCTTTGTGCATCATGTTTGTCACTAAACTTTGTATGTAATAGATGGAGTGACAGTATGAAATGTGATGCATATGTATGTATGATGCAAAAATCATAAAGCAGTTTAATTAGCAGTTGTAATCAAGCACAGTCATTAAGCACCAACTTAAGATTAATTAGTTGTTCGGATACCTGTAATTGTGAGGGTTGTCACATCGGCCCAATGACATAATTGGTAAAAATACAAGTATACAATTGATTCATATAAGACATAAAATCAAGAGGACAAGATCCAATGATACAACTCACAAGATACAAGATTACATATATATATATATATATATTTGGTAAAATATATATATAACAGTTTAACAATTCATACATCTAATACACAGTTCAACGAATAACAAATACAAACAAGTCTTAATACATATTCAAGATAGAAGACTTGTACATGAGCCAATACAAAGACCGAAGTGTCTAACAAATCTAGGACCTTTGTAGGTCGTGATACAATTCAAAACAACTGCAAGTGAGGTTACAATTAGATACAGTTTACGGATGCAATTCTGTGAGTTCATGTCCCCTTTTCATCTTAAATACTTTTCAAGCTTTACAACTATCGGGGAAAATACATGTGCAATAGTATGATAAGTCAAGGAATGAAACACCTTAGATCATGTGCAAAATTAGGGCCATAACTAAAGCACCATTAATCCAAGTTTGGACCAAGGAACAAAAGGGTTAGATCTAATGGGTTTTGGCGAGCCCCACTCATGGCCATTCGTTTGCTTAGGAGTGCTTTTGTTGCCCTACGACATGGTGTCGATACAATTAAAATCGTCTAGGGTTGGATTGCTTCCTATTTCGTCACACATATTAATGTTCTTGCAAAACATTAATGATCACGATTTCATTGACGCTTTTCATACTTCATTTGATACAAATGCATCTCACATTTTACAGATATACTTCTTATATCCAGTTTGGATGCAATTACAATTGAGACAAATACATCTTACATACCGTTTTGATACAGATACATCTTATACAGCTAAACTGCATGAACTCGCTCAACTTTTGTTGATGTTTTCAAACTTACATGTATTTCAGGGAATAAGTGGACCAATGCAAAGATATAGTGGTCAAAGCCTTGAAATTTTTAGACTTACATTTGATGTATGAAACAATGACAACTTATTTTCATTTGATGGTTTGTAAACAATGTACTTAACTTATGTTGCGATCTTTTGAACAATTATGACAATGGCATTGGAGCAAGTTTTATTCATTTAGTATGTTTACTTATATCGTTATGCAATGAGAACCGAACATATCACACCTCGCGCTTTCGCTACGAGCGGGTGTTACAGTTTAGTATCAGAGCTTCGATTGTAGTGAACCAGGATTCTTTCTCCAGTCTAGTCTACAATCACTAGGGAACCTCTCACGAAAACAATTTATACAAGAACGAGAAGTTTTCATTGCATAAACATTTTTCAAGGTCCACTACAAACAAAAATTCATTTCATAAAAATCAAGCAAGGACATTTCCATGGGTGAAGTCTATGAGAGATAGACACATTACATTAACAGACTATGTACCTACAACACATTACATTATCAGTGCTTATACAAGCTAGACACATTACATTATCAGTTTACACATCATAAACAGTTTACATGTTTAGCATATACAAATTCAAGTTATACAAGATAGAAATCCTTGTTAAATAGGATTTCATGTAACTATATATATATATATATGATTTATTTATATATGTGTTGTACAAAATAATTTGCCAAGAACAAAATACCTTCGACTTCAAACTCTATAATTATTCTTAACTCGCACGATGAAAATATTGACCTCACGTCTACTGCGGAGATTTTGGCGAACATGATTCCTAAGTGAAATCTTAAACTTTATTTCGTAAAATATGGTTCCTTTCTCGCGAATGCTGAGATGTCTGACCATAATAGTGACGACGAGGCGGAGGTGGTAACCTTGGACAACAACTCCATTAGTGAGACGAGGTCCCTGCGACTCATACTAATCAAGATTGATACACTCCTGTCCAGATAAGGAAAATGAAGTACTCATCTTGAAGGTGCCCTTTCAGTTGTTATTCAGATTCTTTCCATTTCTATTTCATCTAACGTCGTGCCGTTCTGCGAGTAATAACAACGGACGTTGACACGTGAACTATCACGAAGGTCCCTCTTATGTTGAAGGTATATTGACAATAGTATTCCTTCTCTGACTGATCGTCTGCTTTGAATGAGAGAATGCTAGGGTGACCATGCAAGGCAATTTATTATTACGGGGGCCCACGTCATAACAACTTGTAGTGCACTACGGGCTAAGCTAATGATCACTATTCATTCAAAATTCTTAAGTTATTATTACTTGAGATTCAATTCTTCCTATCTAGTAGAAGATGGACTGGGGTGGTTAGTATAACACCCTACAATACAATACAATACAATACAATACAATACAATACAATACAATACAGGAAGACGACACATATTTGTTCGCACCTAACATTCGATTTATATCGCGAGACGGTTGAGCCTAGTCATCGAAACAAACAAAACTTGTTAGCCACTCATGGAGGATTTTTTCTCAACATTCTAAAATTCTGGCACATGAGTTGTTTCCTTGGTGCCTATGACACCTTACCTTACCCTACCTTATCATATTTTACCTTATCTTATTTATTAGAATGAGTAAACTGCCATTTTGGTCCATGTGGTTTGGGCACTTTTGCCATTTTAGTCCAAATCTCAAACTTTTTACATCTGGGTCCCTGTGGTTTGCATTTTGTTGCCATTTTAGTCCAAAATCCAAAAACCCTATTTTTTTTACTGTTGCAACCTTCTATTTTGTCTTTTAGTTCAGGGGCATTTTGGTCATTTTTCTTTTCATTTAACATTTTCTTAATTCAAAAGTTAATATATATATATATATATATATTAATATACACACATACATATACACTGCAGTTCATCATCCCCAACATAAATCAGTCTTCTCTCTCTCTCTATATATAGCACCACCACCACCGCCACCTCCTCCCTCTCTCTCTCTCTTCTCTCTCTCTATAGCACCACTACCACCTCCTCCCCCTTCTCACCTCCGCCACTCCGGCATCGTCCCATCCAACAGTCACACCCACTCCGGCGTCGTTGATGAAGATGAATCGCTGAAGTTGAATCATTGATTCTGCTGATGAAGGTGTCGATGATGAAGATGAATCGCTGAAGTTGTCGATGATGAAAATGAATAGCTGATTGATTGATGCTGATGAAGGAGGTTCGAAGTTTCCCCAAATAAATCATCATTATCCCCAAATCTGAGTTTGAGTTGTATTTGTTGAGACATGAAAGTTTTAGATCTGAATTTGTGCTGATAAATTGCAAGATTGTTGTGTTCATCAATCTGAAAGATTTGCAGGTTTTTGTGTTGTTGATCGACTGGTTTTGCAGATTGTTGTTTCTGATTAAGAAGGAGTATAGTTTACAGGTTCGATTATTTCAGATTGTTGTTTGTTGTTGCAACGAAGAAGAACACAAGTTGTAGGTTTTGTTTGAGGCGATCTGGGGGATGATGTTCATCAACGCCGCCGCATATCATCTTCCCCCAAATCAAAGGTCCAGTTTCATGTGGGTTAATGGGTTTGATGCAAAATTAGCGTTTGGGTTTTGTGTGGCTCGGAGTAAAGAAAGAAGATGATATTGTCGGTTTGATTATCTCCGTTTGATTGTCGGAGATTTTGAAGCCGATTTGATTGTCGGTTTCTTCACTGCCGATTTAACAGCTTTGAGTTATGTGAGGGTTTTTGAGGGTTGGCGGCAGTGGAATGGTGGTGTTGGCGGCAGTGGGATGGTGGTGGTGGTGGTGGAAGTGTGGTGGTGGTGGTGCTTGTTATTGTTCTGGCAGTGGTATTATTGTTGTTTTGGCAGTGACATTATTATTTATTAAATTTGAGTTATAATAAATCTAAATGACCAAAATACCCCTGAGGATAAAGACAAAATAGGGGGTTTAAGTTAAGGAATCTGGCCAAATTTGAAATTTGGACTAAAATGGCAACAAAATGCAAACCACAGGGACCCAGATGTAAAAAGTTTGAGATTCGGACTAAAATGGCAAAAGTGCCCAAACCACAGGGACCAAAATGGCAGTTTACTCTATTGGAAATGGATACAATAAATTATGTCGCTTGACATTTGTCTTGTCCCAAGGGATGGTATGGCATAACCCATACTGCAATTCCCTTATTGCTTTCTATTCGACATCTTTGGAGATTCTAATGATCTTGCTAGAACTCGTGAAACTCAAGAACTATTACCATATTTGTCACATGGACAAGTAAGACAAAGGATTTTCTCTACTTAGGAGGACCGAGGTCCATAAAGTATGGAATACATATTATATGGACGAAGACCACTGGTTGGTTTCCCCTCCTCAACGAATTATTTTTCTTTTTCCATTTAGACATATGACCAATACACGCAAGAGGCATTACACCTTTTGGTTTTGGTTATCCACATTATCATTTATTCAAACATGTATGAACAATGCGGTCTTGAGGTTTCCATGACCGATTGATTACATTCTTCATTCTTGGGCACATGATTGACTTTATTTATCCAAATACATGTCTAGATTCTTTTAATAGTGTGTATTAAAAAGATCATGGCGCTAAAAGAATCAAATGTTTAAGTCAAAAGTTATGTGTTGAAAATCATTGCTTTTACACAAGACATGGTTTATACATGACATTGTTACGCAAGACATTGTTATACATGGCATTTAACATTGATATACACAAGACATTTTTGGTGGTTATTTGTAAGTGATGAGACGTGTGTAATAAGATAAAAGCATGGTGGATACGCCGCCGGTACTTCCTATATATAAGTGCTTATATTATATTGCATATCGTGGTGTTATTCAAACCTCTTCGACAAAGACAAGACAAGACATGACATTTTTGTACAAGACACGACATCCTCTACACAAGACATAATATTCTATTTCAAGACATGATATATTTATACACTACATTTCTATTGGTTATTTATTTAACCATACATCATTCTTTTATAGCATCTGATTTTCATATCTATTTTCATATGATTTTATAAAAGAACTTGATCATAACTGGAGCCAATGTTGATGGTTACACTTGATGCTTTCACGGTCTCTCAAGGGTAGTTCCATACTGGGTAACACCCGAATTCAAACACACTGAGTGTTACATTTCGGGTTTATCCTCAGAGATCCGAAGCATGACCGCATCATCCCTCCCTACCTCGATCACTCAAACAATAACTCTCGCCATGAGACAAATGAAGGCAATTGCTGCCATAAACGATTTTGGCACCAGGATGTATGCTGGTAACTTGCCGAAATCCTAAATGCAACAAGTGAGACGTTCATCATGAGGGCAATTGCAAAAGCGCCAATAGTAGAAGTGTGCTGAGATCGGGCGCAAAACAAAGGCTAGTAAGACGATAATAGTTAAGAATGGATCAAGCTAGTGAATAAGTGTGTGTGTGTGTGTGTGTGTGGTTAGAACTATGAATACTCCACAAAATCCCAATGAAGTCATGAGTACGTACACTCTATGATCATCATGTATCAATTCTTTTAATACCAACACCGAGCTTAGCTAGTGTCTTTAAATGTTAAGCATATACTCGAATTAGAGTCATGTTGGACACACATTACTATATCAAGTTAGCTAATGGGGAATTAGCTGAGACATGTCAAATCATTAAGGGTCACCGGTACGTATTCTATCATTCAACATTTCACATCCATATTATTTGATACCATTGCTGATTTTTAGCTTTATCTCAACATTTCCCATGCATAGTTTCATGGCTAGTGATGGGATTGTCCTAGCTACAATTAGGGATTGGGTTATCCTACATCAAAACATAGGGATTGGGTTGTCCTCTACATTTGTACAGTGAAGTCCTTACTACATAGAATTCAAAATGTACTTGGCCTAGAGTCAAGTAAGCTAGACGTCTCCTCATTCTATAGAATTGGCAAACGGTAAACTAGTCGAGTCTGGAGCTGAAATTCAATATTGATCTCTTACCCGTTCAGTTGGGTAGTTTCGAAGTAGTGGTTGGCATGGATTGGTTATCCGATAACCTAGCCAAAGTCTTCTGTCATGAGAAGATCATTCGCCTACCACTGCCGAACGAAGAGACATTTGTTATTTATGGAGACAAGCACGACACACCATTGCAGATCATTAATTGCATGAAGGCACAAAAGTGCTTACGGAAAGGTTGTATTGCCTTTCTAGCACTTGTTGTAGACAAGAAGGCTGTTGGGCCACAGCTGACAGATATTCTTGTGATAAAAGAATTTCTTGAAGTCTTTCCTAAAGACTTGCCAGGACTACCACCATATTGACAAGTCGAGTTTCACATCGACTTGGTAACGGGAGCCACACCCATAGCCAGATCTTCATATCGATTAGCACCTTCTGAACCTTGTAGTTGACCGAATAAGGAGGTTGTGAGTTCATAGCCCCCACTCTTTACCATTATACATCTTTATAAAGGTTTTGGGGGTGAAAAGACATGCAAGATTTGCAAAAAGGCACAACATTTCGATGAACGAAAATTCATATTTCTAAACCATGTTACAAATAAATTTTCAACTAACTCAAATGGTTTAAGAAAGATTATAGCTTCTACTCCAAGATAGACTTACGATTGGAGTATCATCAGTTACGAATTCAAGAGGAAAGCATACCGAAAACGGCTTTTAAAACTCGTTATAGTTATTACGAGTTTCTCTTTATGCCTTTTTGGTTTAACGAACGCACTAGCGGTCTTCATGGAATTAATGAATCGCGTGTGCAAGCCGTATCTCGACAAATTCGTCATAGTGTTTATTGACGACATATTAATATACTCACGAACGACTGATGAACACGAACAACATTTGAGAACCATTTTGGAGCTACTAAAGAAGGGGAAATCCAAGTGCGAATTTTCGATTCGCGAGGTACAATTCCTCAGGCATGTAGTGAACGAGAAAGGCATTCAAGTAGACCCAACTAAGATTGAAGCAAATGAGGATTGGGAAGTGCCCAAGACTCCAACTGAAGTCCGACAATTTTTGGGATTAGAGGGATATTATCAAAGATTTATTGAGAATTTTTCTAAGATGCCCAACCGCTAACCTCCCTCACACAAAAAGACAAGAAATTTTCCCCAATCGAAAAACAAGAAGTAGCATTACAACTTGTCCTTAAGATTGGTGCATAGCATTTCAAAATATTATCACTACCCGACGGTACCAATGATTTTATCGTATACTATGATGATTCGCATCAAGGATTGGGTTGCGTACCCATGCAACGTGAAAAAGTTATCCTGTACATGTCGCGCCAATTAAAAATTTCACGAGAAGAACTATACCACTCTCGACCTTGAGTTAGGCGCGGTGGTATTCGCTTTAAAAATTATGGCGACATTATTTATATGGTACTCAATGCAGTATTTTCACAGATCATAAAAGTCATCAACACATATTCAACCAAAAAGAATTAAATATGCGTCAACGATGTTGGGTTGAATTGTTGAACGACTATGATTGTGAAATAAAGTACCATCCGGGCAAGGCGAATGTTGTAACGGATGCCTTGAGCCATAAGGAACGAGTTCAAATATTGAGAGTTCAAGCACTAGAGAAGATGATTCACAAGTGCTCAAGGAAGAGCATATTCAAGCAGAAACACTTCAAGGCATAAAGGAACAATTAGTGCCGAAAGAAAATGGAACTTTATACCTTATGGGTCGAAATTGGGTTCCATTCTTTGGCGGCCTTCGAGATGATATTTTGAGGAAGCACATAGGCCTAAGTATTAAAAGAATACAATTGGTGGCCTAACCTCAAAAGTGATATTGCGACTTATGTAGGAGAATGCTTGACTTGCGCAAAAGTCAAAGCTGAATATCAGAAACCCTCGGACTTGTTACAACAACCCGAGATTCCCGTTTGGAAATGGGAAAAAATATCGATGGACTTCATTACGAAGTTACCCAGGACCTCATGCGGTCATGACATGATTGGGTAATCATCGATAGACTGACAAAGTCCGCTCACTTCTTACCGATTCGGGAGAAGGATAGTACAGAGAAACTAGCGGAACCCTATCTCAAGGAAATAGTGGCTCGTCATGGAGTGCCTATTTCAACCATTTTAGACCGAGACGGTCGCTTTGTTTCAAGAATTTGGAAGTCATTCCAACAGGCCTTTGGATCTCGTTTAAATCTAAGTACGGCCTTTCACCCATAAACTGACGGCCAGAGCGAACGGACAATCCAAACACTCGAAGATAAGCTTCGTGCGTGTGTTATGGATTTAGGCGGAAATTGGGATACTCATTTACCTTTGGTTGAGTTTTCCTACAATAAAAACTACCATACTAGTTGCACCGTTTGAAGCTCTTTATGGTCGAAAGAGTCGCTCTGCGCTATGTTGGGCGGAAACTGGTGATAAACAGTTAATTGGTCCGGAATTAGTCCAAGAGACTACGGATAAAACTTTTCAGATCAGAGACCGTATCAAGGCGGCTCACGATCGACAAAAGGGCTACGCAGAAATGTCACACCCCAACCGATGGCGGAATCATCGGGACGTGGCACTGAGCGAAACAGATTGTCCAGAAGTTTCCATAACAACTATCATTACCATTCAATTTAAATTAACATGTCCCATACCATGTCTCAAATAGTAAACAAATTATTACAGATAAAATCTAGGCAAGTATTCTGTTCCGACAACTCAGATTTAACATAAGTGGTTTATTTAATTGGTTTCTAGGACCTCCGTTCCTAGCTTCGATTTCATCACAGCACAGAGAGCATCCTAGACCTTTCCAAGCCTCAAGTTCACAGCATGCTAAGCATGTAAACTTCCTAAGCACCTGTCACATACGTTAAAATAAAGTCAATACATAAAATGTAAAGGTGAGCATATAAGTTTGATAATAGCATATAGAGTTCAAATTCGTTTACGCATAACCAGCACGTACACGTAGTGAAATGAAGCACGTTAGTTATCGACATAGATCCATCGATACCAATGACTGCGGGTTGACTGCCCGAGGCAGTTCGCAATACATGATTACCACCATAATCCATGCAAGTAAAAGATCCTTAACAACCCCCGTGTGAACGGGTGCTGAGTCCAAACTATAGTACTATCGTTGCTAAGGCAGATAGACAGCATTCCATGTGTAAACATAACAAACAAGCATTCATAAGCCACGTATAACATGCATTAACGGTCAGCGTTCAAATAGTTTGAGTAGTGTGATAGTTGTAATTTGAATATTCGTAACGTATGTAACACCCAAAAGTGCTTAAAGCAAAAAGGGATCGAGTATACTCACAGCGATTAATGGATTGAAGGGAGCGCTTAGCGAGTAAGATTAGCCTGAATATATTCGGTAGCATAATGATAAGTGAAACGTAACACGGAAAACAAATGATGGAGAGTCGGACAGCTGGTCGATCGGACAGTAGTTCGATCGGACGGCTGACCGTTCGGTTGACAGCCCGTTCGGTCTGCTGTCCGGTCGGTCGGTAGGCCGATCGGGTGGCTGTTCGAGTGGATTGTTTCTTCCTTTGAGAAGGATGTGTTTGTGTATGATGGCTTGACTTTTGAAGTTTTCGTTGTAGCATTTGAAAACATTGAAGTACCTTTGCCTTTCAGGTCGGTCGATCGGACGGCTGTTCGATCGGCCGGCAACCCGATCGGTTAGACATTCAAATGATTTGCAAATGTTTAGTTTTTGGATCGGACAGGTGTTCGATCGGACATGTCAACTAGTCAAAGACTTTAAATGAAATGTAATGTGTGGTGCAGTGGATCGGACAGTTGGTCGATCGAATAGCACAATTTTTGTTCGATCGGACAACAGGGTGTCACCAGATCGGACGGCTGTTCGATCGGGTGGCACTCCTAGTGCATTGAACATGTCGATAATTGATTAAGTATTGAAGCATAGTATCTCATGATCCGAAGAGTAATCCGATCGGACAGTAGTTCGATCGAACAACAGTTCGTTCAATACTAGTCTTCAAATTCATTGGTTGTGTGGGACCATGTGTTAGCCGATCGGCTGGGCAGTCGATCGGCTGACTATCCGATCAGCTGGCTGTCCGTTCGGACAGCAGTCCGATCGGTCAGCATCCTGACCTGATCAGCCCTTTCGTCTAACACTTGGTTGTTCTGTTTGTTTGTTGTTTTATCGAGGTATTTTGACAGCGAGTAAAACCTTTGATGCCTCGTCCTTACTTGGTTCCCGGGGTCGGACAGGAATCACCCAAATCCGGTCGGTGGTCTGTTCGGAACGAAGTTTAACAATTAACCCGAAGTCGGTTAACCTTGTGGATAGAATCCAGATCTTGAGTCGTACAACCACCGAAGTGATTTGTAAACCGACTCAGGTTCCGTTTCTACCGGTTTGAAGTTATAGAGTGAGAAAGAGTTGGGAGAAAGTTGGAAAATCCATCTTCCAATCCCTTTCACCGTGTTTATGTTTAGATCTATTAAAGATCCTTGTTTGTTTATGTGGAAATCGGCTAGATCCAAGTCATTCTTAGTGGATTGAGGCCAAAACATGAAGTTCTTCAAGAACCCATGATGACATCATCCTAGAACACTTGATTCTTGATGATTTCAGGGTTAAAAGTTAAGATTTGAAAGATAGAAAGGTGTAGGGGTGTGTATAGATCAAGAAAGTACAAGATCTAGGATGAAAACTTACCGGAATCGAGATAAATCTGCGAAAAGGTGAGCTGGGCGTGCTGGTCGAACAGGGGTTTCCAAAAGTGGAAAAGGATGACAATGACAGGGGTATTTATAGGATGACAAAAGAGGAAAGTGCTGGTCGATCGCTTGGCAGCTCAATCGGACAGCAGTCCATTCGGCTGGCTGTTTTATCGGCTGGGAGCCTGATCGATCAGTCGCACCTTTCGAGTGTTTCGCGCGAGGATTTTTGATGTTTTGATTCCGTTTGCGAGTGGTTCGATTCGATAGGGTTTCCTAGTCAAATTACTTTCAGTCCCAAACACTCATATCTCGCATAACCTATTTTCCACCGATTATCATGATTCGTTCACGATTCGAGTTCGAGTTCGATTGCATTCGAGTTTCGATTGAGTTCGCTTGATCACACAACACAATATAAATAAACATGCACAGGTAACACGTAAGGCACACACACATGTATAATAACAAGTAAAAATACGTAGCTCGAGTTGCGATTTGATGTCGATTCGATTAGCATAGCTTGACTATTGATTAGTTAACTTTATCGCATTGTTACTTCCTATAGTTCCCAGTCGTAGATCGATCGATTAACGATTAACACGCATCGATTATTGCAATTAACAACACTTACTCCACATAATATAATTAAAAACAAGAAGTTTCTTAGAGTCAAGTTGCGCGAAAATCGGTGGTTGACTTAGACCTTGACTTTAACTTTGACTTGTGAAAACACGGGGTGTTACAGCCTCCCCTTGTTTTGGAAATTTCGTCCCGAAATTAAGCCAGAGGCTGCACAACGCCGTGAATCACGTTGGAGAACTTTCTCTTGCTAGACCTTCTCTTTGAACAACTACGGGTACTTAGCCTTCATGTCGCTTTCGAGTTCCCAAGTGAACTCTGCGCCTCGTTTGCCTTCCATCGGACTTTCACAATAGGAATGCGTGAACGCCTGAGCTGCTTGGTTTGGCGATCCATGATTTCGACAGGCTTTTCCACAAAGTGTAATGTTTCGTTCACTTGTAGATCATCGAGAGAAACATGTAAGTCATGGTCGGCTATTCACTTTCGGAGGTTTGACACGTGGAAAGTCGGGTGGACGTTACTAAGTTCCTCCAGTAGTTCGAGCCTGTAGGCGACTTTTCCGATCCTTTCCAGAATCTTAAAAGGTCCAAGTATCGAGGCGCGAGTTTCCCTTTCTTGCCAAATCGGACTACACCCTTCCAAGGTGATACCTTTAGGAGTACGTAGTCACCAATGCCAAATTCACGGGGCCTGCGCTTTTTATCAGCGTAACTTTTCTGTCGGTCACGAGCTTTCACTAGGTTGTCTCGTATTTGGAAAATTTTGTCTGTCGTTTCTTGTAGTAGCTCCGGACCGGTTAGTTGCGAGTGACCGATCTCGTGCCACACAATAGGCGATCGACATCTTCTTTCGTATAATGCCTCGAATGGTGCCATTTAGATGCTAGAATGGTAGCTGTTGTTATACGAGAATTCGACCAATGGTAGGTATTTATCCCAATTACCACCGAAGTCTAAAACACACGATCGGAGCTTGTCTTCAAGAGTACGAATCGTTCTTTCAGTCTGACCGTCGGTTTGTGGGTGGAAAGCAGTACTTAGATTAAGCGTTGTACCGAGTGCCGTTTGAAACGTTTCCCACAATCGCGAAGTAAACCGAGCGTCACGATCAGATATGATGTCACGAGGCGTCCCATGATTACAAATGATCTCGTCGGTGTAGATTCGGGCTAATCGTTCTACCTTGTAGTCTTCTCGTATGGGCAGAAAGTGAGTTGATTTAGTCAAGCGGTCAACAACAACCTTTATGTTGTCGTGACCTGATGACGTGGGTGGTAGCTTGGTTACGAAATCCATAGCTATGCTCTCCCACTTCCACATGGGAATTGGTGGTTGTTCGAGTAAGCCAGAGGGTCTTTGATGTTCGGCCTTGATTCTAGCACAAGTTAGGCATTTTCCGACATAGAGAGCGATATCCCTTTTCATACCCGGCCACCAGTACTTATAGCGAAGATCCTGGTACATTTTGTCAGCACCGGGATGAATAGAATACCGGGACTTGTGGGCTTCGTCCATCAGAATCTGTCGTAAATTGGTTCGCTTGGGAATCCAAATTCGGTCTAAAAAGTGAAATATCCCATTTGATTTGCTCACAAGTTGGGCTCCATCGTGGTAGATTCTTTCTTTCTTCAGGGTGCGTTCGTTAAAACATGCATGTTGCGCGTCGCGGATGAGGGTTTCGAGATCATGTTGGGCTTGAACATTACGAGTGCTAAGCAGATAGCTCCGTCTGCTAAGTGCGTTGGCAACAACATTTGCCTTTCCTGGGTGATAACGGATCTCACAGTCGTAATCATTGAGAAGTTCTACCCATCGGCGTTGACGCATGTTAAGTTCCATCTGATTAAAGATGTGTTGTAGGCTCCTATGATCGGTGAAGATCGTACACTTGGTACCATACAGGTAGTGTCGCCAAATATTTAATGCAAAAACAACCGCGCCTAGCTCGAGATCATGGGTTGTATAATTCTTCTCGTGGATTTTGAGCTGACGAGATGCGTAAGCTAACCTTGTCTCGTTGCATAAGAACACAACCAAGACCAAGGTTGGAAGCATCATAGTAGAAAATGAAATCATTGTTTCCGTCGGGCAATGTGAGAACAGGAGCATTACAAAGCATGTGTTTGAGGGTTCGAAAGGCAGACTCTTGTTTGGTTCCCCAGACAAAAGACTGGTCCTTATGCGTAAGAGAGGTAAGCGGCACAGCGATCTTCGAGAATCCTTCGATAAATCGTCGATAATAGCCCGCTAGTCCGAGAAAAGAGCGGACTTCAGACGGGTTCTTAGGCGTAACCCAGCTCTTGACAGCTTCAATCTTCGCAGGATCGACGTGAATGCCTTGACTATTAACAATGTGACCCAGGAACTGAACTTCCTCTAACCAAAATTCGCAATTAGAGAACTTGGCATAGAGTCGGTTCCCCTTAAGTAACTCGAGAACCAAACGTAGATGTTGCGCGTGTTCGGCCTTCGATTTGGAATAGATCAAGACGTCGTCGATAAATACGATGACGAAACGGTCGAGATATGGTTTACACACGCGATTCATCAGATCCATGAAGACTGTTGGTGCGTTGGTTAAACCAAAAGGCATGACAACAAATTCGTAATGGCCGTAACGAGTACGAAATGCGGTTTTGGGTATATCCTCTTCTTGAATACGCAGCTGGTGATATCCCGAACGTAGGTCGATCTTGGAGAAACACGTAGCGCCTTGTAGTTGATCAAACAAATCGTCGATGCGAGGTAGAGGATAGCGGTTCTTGATAGTTAACTAATTCAATTCCCGATAGTCGATGCACATCCTGAATGACCCGTCCTTCTTTTTGACGAAAAGGACTGGCGCGCCCCAGGGAGAGGTGCTCGGGCGAATGAAGCCTTTCTCAAGTAGCTCCTGGAGTTGGGTTGAGAGTTCGCGCATTTCAGATGACGCGAGTCGATAAGGAGCTTTGGCGATAGGGTTGGCTCCAGGAATGAGGTCAATACGAAAGTCGATATCACGACTTGGCGGTAATCCGGGAAGATCCTCTGGAAAAACATTGGGAAATTCTCAAACCACAGGAACGTCTTTCACTTCCTTCTTCTCTTTCTTTTCCTTCTCCGCTACTACAATGTTCGCCAAGAAAGCCCTGTATTCCTTGCGGAGATACTTGTTGGCTTGCACGCATGACATAAGCTTGAGACCCCTTGAAGTAGTATCACCGTATACACACAATAAGTCACCATTCGCGAGCGAGAATTGGATCATCTTGTCGAAGCACACAACTTCAGCATGGTTTTCTCGAAGAAAGTCCATGCCTATTATGACGTCAAAGCTTCCGAGTTGCATGGGAATAAGGTCGATTGGGAAGATGTAATTGTTGAGCTCAAGAGTACAATCACGGATAACAGAATTAACGGCGACGGTTCTTCCGGTAGCGACTTCCACATCGAATGTCGTGGAAAGACGGGAACGTTTACGACTAAGGAGTTTCTCAAATTCGAACGACACAAAGCAATTATCGGCTCCGGTATCAAACAAACATGAAGCATAAATACCATTCACGAGGAACGTACCATTGACCACGTTGTTGTCGGCCTGGGCTTGACGCACGTTGAGGTTGAAAGTTCTGGCGCGTGCGGCCTGTTGTTGCTGTTGTTGTTGTTGTTGCTGCTGTTGTGGCTGCTGTTGCTGAGGCTCTTGTTTCACAGCCCTGTTCGGGCACATGTTGGCGAAATGGTTCGGGTCGCCACATGCGAAGCAGGCTCTGGCTTTGACTGCAGGTGCTGGAGGAGCTTGTTGACCCTGTGGAGCAGTGAGTAAAGCTTGATTGACAGGAGCTTGACGAATACGGCAGTTGGTAGTAAAGTGGCCGTATACGTTGCAATGAGCACAAAAACGGCAGGCAATGGAAGTCGGGTGATGGTAGGTGCAAGTAGGGCAGAGCGGGTGTGGTCCAGTGTATGCACGCTTTGCAGGCGGTGCGTTGGCCACAGGCGCCGCTACTTGACGCTGTTGGGCTGGTACGGCTTGAATCGGTGCAGCAGTGATCACACAGTTCTTGTTGGTGGAGCTGTTCATTCTCTTGTTCTTTCTCTTGTTGTTCGATGAGGTGGGTTCAGTAATGGGTGCGGTAGCGGTAGCTTAATGCAGATGCTTCGAAGTCTTATCCCAGACACCAGCCTTAACCCTTTTGTCATTGATTTCGGCAGCCAGTAGGTAGGTTTCTTCGATCGTCGTAGTCTTAGCCGCTTGTACGAAATCAGCAACGCAGTCGGGCAAAGCTCGAATGTACTTCTTGATGGTCATGTCGGGAGTCTTGACTTGATCGGGACAGATAATTCTGAGCTGTTTGAATCGAGCAGTGAGACCAGCATTGTCACCATCCTTCTGCTGTATGTGCCAAAATTATCTTCTAGCTTTTGACGTTCGTGAGGAGGGCATAATTCCTCTAGCATAACTTCCTTGAGCTCGTCCCACGACAGACCGTAGGCTGCATCGTTCCCTCGCTTGTTCCTCTCAGCCGTCAACCAGTCTAATGCATGGGACTGGAAAACGCTGGTAGCATTCAGAGTTCGAAGGTCATCAGGGCAACCACTTTGTCGCAGAGTAACCTTGATGGAATCAAACCAGTGAAATAGTGCAGTAGGACCTCCCTCGCCAGTGAATTCTTTTGGCCCACACGACTTAAATTGCTTGAAGATGAAAGGTCTTGCGGTAGCCTTAGGAGCTTCGGTCCTTGATTCCTCGGATGACTTGCTGGCATTTTCGTAAACGTCGCTCACGGCCTTGGCCACACTTTTTGTGATGATGGAAGCAAGGCGTTTGTCCCTCTTTTCTTGACGAGAGGGTGCATGACGGGATCCGGACGACATGGTCTGCAACATACATCGTCACAGGTCTCATCACATTGTATTCGAATCTCACCTCACACGTCTACTACTTACTAAAGCTCAGGAACACGTATACTTACGTAAATACTTATCACGAAATCACATAATCACATAAGCACGTAGAACACATAATCATTTAGTACCTAAGCACGTAAGCACAGAAGCAAGGAAACTCATATACCTTCAATTACTAGAGATAGTCAGAAAACAGAAACCTAAGTCTGGAGAAAAAAGCTAGAAAGTGGCAAAAGGTGATTCTTGGAGCGTATACTTGTCGAACTGATCAATAAGAATCACGGTAAATTGTACATCTAGTGTGTTTGGTCACGCACGTTCACGGATTTTCGCACGTCGAACGTGTCATTACGCAATCGTTTGGAGTCAAAATAAGCACATGAACGGGTAGTAACACATAAAAATCGACAATTTTCTTTGAAATGCAGAGAAATCGAGATGCGGATTGTCTGCGGCTAGTAGAGTTCGACTACCCAAAGTGGTTCGACTATTCACAAGGATCCGTTGTGCACATTTAACCTCCAGGACTATGCCTTTGCCTCGAGTCTTGGGCGTTTGGCACACATCTCGTTGGTCATATTGTGACTTCAGGTCGTTGGAGTCCGTCGAGACTTTGGTGAGAGTTTTGTATAAAAGCGGAACAAGTCGTCAAGGTTAGGGTTCCACCCCTAGCTTAACAACTTCGTCCCTATTTTTAATAAAATTGAGGAGATTATTCATCAAAATACGGATTTCACTCCTGATTTGGTATAATTCTCCTCGTTTGTAGTTAAAATGCGGGCTGAGTAAGCAACTTTAGTCGAGAGTTTACGGTTTTCACACCTAATCTCGGCTTAATCGCTTATTCATAGCTGAAAATTCGAGTGTAGTGATAGTGCAGCATAAGCGAGAATAGCGAGAAGTAAGCTCGTACATAGCCCCTACCGGGCATGCACAAATTGGTCGGTTGGTTCTTAACTATAGACTAGGTATCTAAGACATCAACCCGGACTAGGTCGTGTCTTGCCTAATTCCCTATAGTTATGGCTCGGATACCAATCTATCACACCCCAACCGATGGCGGAATCATCGGGGCGTGGCACTGAGCGAAACAGATTGTCCAGAAGTTTCCATAACAACTATCATTACCATTCAATTTAAATTAACATGTCCCATACCATGTCTCAAATAGTAAACAAATTATTACAGATAAAATCTAGGCAAGTATTCTGTTCCGACAACTCAGATTTAACATAAGTGGTTTATTTAATTGGTTTCTAGGACCTCCGTTCCTAGTTTCGATTTCATCACAGCACAGAGAGCATCCTAAACCTTTCCTAGCCTCAAGTTCACAGCATGTTAAGCATGTAAACTTCCTAAGCACCTGTCACATACGTTAAAATAAAGTCAATACATAAAATGTAAAGGTGAGCATACAAGTTTGATAATAGCATATAGAGTTCGAATTCGTTTACGCATAACCAGCACGTACACATAGTGAAATGAAGCACGTTAGTTATCGACATAGATCCATCGATACCAATGACTGCGGGTTGACTGCCCGAGGCAGTTCGCAATACATGATTACCACCGTAATCCATGCAAGTAAAAGATCCTTAACAACCCCGTGTGAACGGGTGCTGAGTCCAAACTATAGTACTATCATTGCTAAGGCAGGTAGACAGCATTCCATGTGTAAACATAACAAACAAGCATTCATAAGCCACGTATAACATGCATTAACGGTCAGCGTTCAAATAGTTTGAGTAGTGTGATAGTTGTAATTTGAATATTCGTAACGTATGTAACACCCAAAAGTGCTTAAAGCAAAAAGGGATCGAGTATACTCACAGCGATTAATGGATTGAAGGGAGCGCTTAGCGAGTAAGATTAGCCTGAATATATTCGGTCCCAAACACTCATATCTCGCATAACCTATTTTCCAAACACTCATATCTCGCATAACCTATTTTCCACCGATTATCATGATTCGTTCACGATTCGAATTCGAGTTCGAGTTCGATTGCATTCGAATTTCGATTGAGTTCGCTTGATCACACAACACAATATAAATAAACATGCACAGGTAACACGTAAGGCACACACACATGTATAATAACAAGTAAAAATATGTAGCTCGAGTTGCGATTTGATGTCGATTCGATTAGCATAGCTTGACTATTGATTAGTTAACTTTATCGCATTGTTACTTCCTATAGTTCCCAGTCGTAGATCGATCGATTAACACGCATCGATTATTGCAATTAACAACACTTACTCCACATAATATAATTAAAAACAAGAAGTTTCTACGAGTCAAGTTGCGCGAAAATCGGTCGTTGACTTAGACCTTGACTTTGACTTTGACTTGTGAAAACACGGGGTGTTACAAGAAAAGAGACAGAAACCATTATCTTTCGAGGTCGGAGACAAAGTCTTGTTGAAAGTCTCGCCTTGGAAGGGTGTAGTGAAGTTCGGTAAACGTGGAAAGCTTAACCCACGTTACATTAGATCATTTGAAATTTTAGAGAAGATTGGCATTATGGCCTACAAGCTGAAATTACTAGACGAACTTAGCAGTATACACGACACGTTTTATGTATCGAATCTTAAAATGTGTCCAACGCAAGAAACGGTTATCATCCCTGCGGATGAGATTCATATTGATGAAAAACTCCAATTCATTGAAGAACCTGTTGAAGTCATGGACTGTAAAGTCCAGAAATCATGGAGGAGTCGTATCAAATTATTAAATGTACGTTGGAACTCTCGACACGGACCCGAGTATACTTGTGGGAACGTGAAAATTAAATCAAAGCCAAATACTCTCACCTGTTCGAGAAGTCTCCTGCAAAGGATGACTCAGCTTGAATTTCGGGACGAAATTCTCAATAACAAGGGGAGAATGTGACAACTGCCACTTTCTGGTAATTTACGTACACATAAAACAGTCATTTACATTATACAGTTTCGTGTTTTGAATATCCGAACTGCATTATTACATGACATACACTTAGAATACTCATGGAATACTTATTTTTGATGCACATGATTCATTTTTATTGATTACATTTGAAACAGTATAAACAATGCATCAAAACAACTAGAAAAGCACTTAGCGAACTAGTATTCTGACGAAAACGCAGGATCCGCAGAAACCATCTTAATGATATCTTTTGGACTCAGACGAAAGTCCATAACTAGGAATGCAAGGGTTTGGTCTAATACTTCCCCGATGTCCGATAACACTAAAAACTGCCGAAAAGCACTAAAAGCAACAATTTCAACACTTTTCCGCAGAAATTCTGTAGAATTCAGCAATTTAATATTTTTGCAACATGTAAAAGTAGTGTTTAACATAGAATTCATATGAGGATACCTTCGGGTACCATCCGAACCATAACCACATCAATTCACACAACTTACACAAGCTTAGCGTTCGAATAACGATTAACGGAAACAAAGCGTAACGATTATCCGAACGATATCGGATCTTTTTTTTAACCATCTAACATTATTTGGATCATTTTAAACTAGTAATGATCATGTAAACATCTAAACTTTCTAACTTTTGCTAATAAAGGGTTAGGATCAAATCCAAAGGATAAAATAAATAAGAAGGGTAAGAAGGATTCTAGTCCATTGATCTTAGATTTGGAGGGTTGAGATTAGTTGTAAGGAAAAAAAGATAATAGAAGGGCATAAAGGGAATCCTATATTTATGGATTTTCTCTCTCCACATGCAAGGCACATGTCAATTCCCCCATCGATTTGAAACGTCCATAACTTTTTCATACGACATTTTTTAAAAAAATTTCACCATAATAACGACCGTTTTTTTTATCTTTAATATGAGTACCATATTTGTCACACCCCAACCGATGGCGGAAACATCGAGATGAGACGAAATAGATTGCAAGAGACATCATAACGCTATTTGTGTCAAGTATTTAATGATTTCATTTTACATTGTTTGAACTAGAAATACCACAAGTTTGAAATAAATAAAATGTGACAAGTATTCAAGTAAATAAATTTCATTTCATAATAACGGTTTATTACAAGATTGGAAACAAATTACAACAGGTTTGCAAGTATTAAAAATTAAGTGCGTTTCTAGGCAATCCTACTAGATTTCTTGTATCATCACAACCTGCAATACATGTTAAAGCATAGATCAATACAAAAGTATTGGCGAGCATACAAGTTTGAGTATATGTATAAAAATGTCTTTAAACAAACACGTAGGATTTCAAGTATAACACGTATGATTACAAGTATAACACGTATGAACATATATAGAGATTATTTGTTTAAAAGTTCTAGCATGTTTGTTTATTTGATTCAAAGAACATGTATTGCATCCCAAAGATAATAAAGCGTAGAAAGGGATCGAGTATGCTCACATTGGTTGCGTTGCGATTTCTTGTAATAACGCACGAGTAAGGATAGGAAAAATGATTCCGTACGTTTGAACGATTATCCTAGATTTGGAACAAAATAAACGATCTAATAAGTTGAATAATATCCCTACTAATTTTGGTTTACATGTTAATTGTTTGTATGTTATGATTCATCTTATAGTATAGTATACCTTTAATGATATATAAGGATTATAATTAAATTGTTGTTAATTAAGTTATTAACAAAGTTCTAAAAGTTTTATTATAAAGAGAAAGAAAAGAGTTAGATTAAAAGAATAAATAAAACTGTAAATTTTATTAAGGAAAAAGAATTTAAAATAAATAAATAAAAAATAAAAGAAAATCAGTCTAAAAAAACGGCCATAGCCGGCTTCTATTTGATTTAAACACTCATTAATGGAGTTTTCTTCTTCATTATAAAAATCCAATCGAACAGAAGGATTTCCACCCCAATTGTTCATGTTTTTCTTTATTCTTGATAAAAAGAAAACAACAGTTTGTAACTAAGAAAAATAGGTTATGGCCAAATGAAATGAATATGGACAGAATCATAAATATTATGTTTATCACCCTGGTGTAATCAACTAAGTGGATATTCAGGAATAGGTTTTTTTTTTAAATATAAGTTCATTCAGACGTAAAACAGCAGCATCATCTTTATTTTAAGGGTTATTGGATTTTATAAACCCCAACTATTGGCCTTTGGCCGTTGCCACCCCCAACTAACACTTTGACGCCCGGCACCTCCAACTTGACTTTTAGTTTGTGCCGGCACCACTCTGTTAACTCTTTACTAACTCTGTTAGTTTCTAATCCTACGTGGCACCGTCTTGCTTACATGGACATGATTACATGGCGATTACGTGTCACTTTATGTCTATATCCACCTTGCTTACATGGCAATCTATCTTTGTTCATATCCATTGTCATTTTGCAACATCTTCTCTTCATCCAAACACAAACACATAATAACATCCATAGGTATGGGTATTCAAGTTCTGTATCTAGCAATCAAAATCCCACAGTTCCTAACCGTTACCATCATCTCCAACATCGTATCTCACCTCGTATCACTCCTGTTCGCCGCCCTCAAATCACCGCCGGATCCCGACGACACGTCATCCTCCGCCGCCAACTATATCCTCATCCTCGACTGCGCCTCCCCCTCTCTCCTCCCGGTCCCCGTCCACGTCATCACCGTCGCCATCAAAAACAAAGTCCCAGTTGTCCCGTATGATGATTTTGTCAGCCGGTATGGTGGATCCGATGAACCGGTTTGCATGGTTTATTTTGAGTGTATCAACGGTTTTGATTTGATCAGGGAGATTGTTAATTGAAAACATGTGTTTCATCGAGAGTGTTTGGATAAGTGGGTCGATGTGGGCCAGGTTAATTGCCCTTTGTGTAGATCTGTGCTTCTTCCGTCGAAGAAATTGTTATCAACTGCCGGTTCCGGTGTACTGGAGACCGCCGTGAGTGATGTTGCTTCGATGATGAAGAGTACTTCTGCAAGCATACTATCATATTATCTGGTGATATTCCGATTCTATTCAGGCAAGCTGAAGCCATAAGAAGTTAAAAACCATGTTAATTCAGTGGGAGATGATAATATGGTGGAATATTGAAAGGGGAAATAGCTAGGGTTTAGTGGTGATAAATGATATAAATGAGGAAGATGAAGTGGGGGCCGTTGGGGGATAACGTGGCACTAAGGGTCTGCATAATAGAACATGTAATCGCTACATAGTCCTGTCCACGTAATCAAGACTGTGCCACGTAGGATTAGAAACTAACTCAGTTAGTAAAGAGTTAACAGAGTGGTGCCAACACAAACTAAAAGTCAAGTTGGAGGTGTCGGGCGTCAAAGTGTTAGTTAGGGGTGGCAACGGCCAAAGGCCGATAGTTGAGGGTGATAAAATCCAATAACCCTTATTATAAAAACACGACATACGACTATCTTGTATCTTTTTGTTTGATCGATTATTATTAATGTCGATCAAGCATGAGGTTAACTTGAGGATTAATCAAGAAAAGAAACAAATAGAACGGGTATACCGAATCTCGATGATGCAAGATCCTCGTCAGAGAGTGAGAGAGGTGTGTCGGTTGACCGGATGAAAGATCCCCGTGGCTGTTTCTATAAGAACGGATGGAATTTATCGCATTCTCGAGTGATGGCAGCCGTGGTGGTTAACTTGGAACATGGAGAGCGGTTCAAGGGTGGGGAAACGATTGTGGTTCTGGTCTCCCTAAACACAAGAGGAACATCGGCTTTTATAGGATTCAAAACGCGTATTCGAAGTTTGGAAACACCCGAAATTTGAGCGTAATACATTCCGTTCATAAGGAAATTATATTGATTTGAAAGCATGGATAGACACTAGCCTTACGAACTGTTTGGAAGGTCCAATTTACTCACCTAAATCCATTTTCTTGGTCAAAAAGAAATTTATAAATTTACTCCCCATAATAATTTCATTTAAATAAGCCATAAATCCTTTTTGAAAAGTCAAACGTAATCTTATAAATATTTCAACTTATTTCAATTTTTATTTATTTATTTAAAACATATGTACATATACTTTTTTTTAAATTAATTGTAGTATTAATTAATTAAATAAATACATAAATAATTTGTATTGATAATTAGATTACTAGCAAAAAAAACTTTCAACGGTGACTAATTCGCGAAAAAAAAAATTCAAAGTTAGGATTCGTATTTTTAAAACGGGTCGGATTTTTGGGTATCAGTTTTTTGACGGGTGTTACAATATTATCATATACAAAAATAAAATAAAAAATTTCATTTTTACTGGGGTTTTTTTTTTTTTTTGCATTGTGTTAAAGGTTCAGGTCATTGTGTATTTTAACTGGGTTTTGGTCCGTAGAGTTTCTATACATTGTGTTATTATCAAAACCTATAACACAATGTTAATTTGGGTTCTATCCATTGCGTTTTTATAAGAACCTATAACACAATAAATGACACAATGAAGATGGTGTTATATCTGTGTTTTCTATAAATTGTGTTATTAGTTCAGGTCATTGTGTTTAATATGTTATTCATTGTGTTTTAATATGTTGTCCATTGTGGTTTAATAATTTGTTCAATTTTTTTTATTATCTTTGTTCATTGTGTTTTAGTTTGTTGTGTATTGTGTTTTTAGTTTGTTTTCCATTGTGTCTTCTTCTGCTCTCCATTGTGTCTTTTATCTGTTGTCATTAATTGTGTCTTTTATTTGTTGTCATTAATTGTGTCTTTTATCTGTTGTCATCAATTGTGTTTTTATTTAGTCTGATACTTATTGTGTTATATGTTATCGCCATTGTGTTATACGTTATGGTCATTGTGTTTTAGCATGTTATCCATTGTGTCTTTATCTGTTGTCATTGATTGTGCTTTTAATCTACTTTACATTGTGTTTTACATCATGTCCATTGTGTTATTATCAAAACCTATAACACAATGTTAATTTGGGTTCTATCCATTATGTTTTTATAAGAACCTATAACACAATATATGACACAATGAAGATGGTGTTATATCTGGGTTTTCTATAAATTGTGTTATTAGTTTAGGTCATTGTGTTTAATATGTTATTTATTGTGTTTTAATATGTTGTCCATTATGTTTTAATAATTTGTTCACTTGTTTTTATTATCTTTGTTCATTGTGTTTTAGTTTGTTGTGTATTGTGTTTTTAATTTGTTTTCCATTGTGTCTTCATCTGCTCTCCATTGTGTCTTCATCTGCTCTCCATTGTGTCTTTTATCTGCTGTCATTAATTGTGTCTTTTATCTGTTGTCATCAATTGTGTTTTTATTTAGTCTGATACTTATTGTGTTATATGTTATCGCCATTGTGTTATACGTTATGGTCATTGTGTTTTAGTCTGTTGTCCATTGTGTCTTTATCTGTTGTCATTGATTGTGTTTTTTATCTACTTTACCTTGTGTTTTACATCATGTCCATTGTGTAATATGCAACTGGGTTTTTGATTTTTTTTTTTTTGAAAAGTATAACAATATGGTACTCGTATTAAAGATAAAAAAACGCTCGATTTTATGGTATAATTTTTTTTAAAAACAAATAATGTATAAAAAAAGTTACGGACATTTAAAAATTGGGGGAGAAATAACATGTGGCTTGCATGTGCATATTCTCTTTCCTCTTATAGACAAAATTAATCTTTCCATTTAATTCCTCTTAGGACACTTGTCACTCTCTGATGGCTTCTTACCCTTCTTATTTTTAAATACTTTGTATTATAACTCAACCCTGCTAATAAATTCTAACACTTTTATTAGTAAAACAAGAAGCAAAACATGAGACCCCTCCCATGTAATTTTCATAAATAAGGGGCCCACATACCCTTAATCTTTTGCTAAAATATCTAGATATTTACATTAGGTGCCAGTGGTTAAGTTGGTGGATGATTATATCATTTAATCACATAAGTTTACTAGCATTTTACTACCACTTTACACCTTTATTTACACACACATAAGAATACTCTCAATCTTCATCTTTTCAACAAGAACACCATCCAAAAACCCATTTTATTTTATCACTTCCTTGATGATCAAGATGGATTTCCATGGAACAAAAGATGATCTAAAGCACCTACAAGTTAAAGCAAGCTTTTTCATCCATTCAAGAGTTTTCTACTAACAAGATCTTCATTTTCTTTGCTTATAATCATCATATAGAACATCCCTAGCCACTAGTGCTAGAAGTGAGCTTCTAAATCTATTTTTTTATAGTTATTTATGCTTATGATGATTTAAGAACATGATATAACTAAAAGAATCATACATAATAATATGAAAATACAAAGAAGCAAAATAATAATCATGATATATATGTTTGTTTATGTGGTGATTTGAGACTTATTACTTGCATATTTGATCCTGTCATGATGATTAGCATATGAATAAATTGTTAGATGATGTTTAAATACATGATTTAACAAGTATACATGTTTATGTTAAAAGGGTTTTTGTTAAACATAAAGTTTATATGGATGATCATAATCTATGGTGTTGTTAAAGTATTTAGTGTTTTTCATTAAAAACAATACTTCTACAAGATTAGGAAAACAAACATACAAGATGGGATTTTTGTAAAAGTGGTTAAAACTAGAATTAAAGCATGGATTTGAACTAGTTAACATATGTTATGATCATACCAAAAATCCTACATGATTTTGAGATCATCTTAATGAGGTTATGTTATAAATCTCATGTGTTATTCTTTAAGAATGTTATGAGTAAATTGATTGGTGAATTCGAAAAGAAAATTATATGTTTGTCTAAACATGGTAAAGTGCATATTACAAAGGTTATATGGCCGATTTTTATTAAAAATCATATGTTAACAAAACCATTATTTTTGGCTAAATCTTTATAAGACTAAAAAGATTTTAAAGAATGGTTTTTTTTTATAAAAACAAAGTTAGATATATATATATATTTTTGAGAAAATATATATTTGGTCACTTTAACAAACTATGTGCAATATGATACTTGGTGTATTAGTTATACATATCAAAACTAGGAAATTGAATTCAATGTAACAAATAAACATAAGATACATTACAATCAAAGTCTTACAAGACTACATAGAAATATGTCTTAAAAACAAGTTACGGACGATCCGAATGATCGGACACAAATTATGGTCAAAACGGACGACGGACGAAGCTATAACCTAACGCCAATCCGAGAAGTTAATACGACGTTTAGGCGATCTTTCGACGCGAATACATATAAATCACCGACAACAATATCCGGATGTTTTGAACTTATAAAAATTATTATGTTAACTTATACTTAGTGATTTTTATGAAAATTACTAGATATGTACAAATGGGCTTATTTTAAAAATGGGATTAATTTACAAATGGGTATATTTTACAAATGGGCTTATACTTACTAATGGGCTTATCTTCCTAAATGGGCTTAACACAAATACATGGGCTAAGCCCAATATCAAAACTCATGGGCTAAGCCCAATACCAAACCTATGGGCCAAGGCCCAATAACATTAAGCCCAATACTATTTAGGCCCAATACTATTTAGGCCCAATAACATTTGGGCCCAATAACATAAATTCTTGGGCTAGGCCCAATAACATTAAGACATAGGCTCGCCCCAATGACATGAAAATATGGGCTCGGTCCAATGACATAATTGGTAAAAATACAAATATACAATTGATACATATAAGACATAAAATCAAGAGGACAAGATCCGATGATACAACTCACAAGATACAAGATTACATATATATATATATATATATAAATGGTTAAATATATATATATAACAGTTTAACAATTCATACATCTAATACACAGTTCAACGAATAACAAATACAAACAAGTCTTAATACATATTCAAGATAGAAGACTTGTACATGAGCCAATACAAAGACCGAAGTGTCTAACAAATCTAGGACCTTTGTAGGTCGTGATACAATTCAAGACAACGCAAGTGAGGTTACAATTACATACAGTTTACGGATGCAATTCTGTGAGTTCATGTCCCCTTTTCATCTTAAATACTTTTCAAGCTTTACAACTATCGGGGAAAATACATGTACAATAGTATGATAAGTCAAGGAATGAAACACCTTAGATCATGTGCGAAATTAGGGCCATAATGTCGCAACCCCCGATCCCTGATCCCCGTGAACGGGCGGACGCGATCACAGAGTTTTGGTGGTATCAGGGTTATTTAGTCTTGCAGTGGAATTTACATCAGGACCGTAGTTAGGAAATGTTTATCAGAGTAATACCACCTCATTTAATATTAATAATCACATGGGTAAAACCCAAGTTTCTTATTACAATACATTTATAGGGACACACCCTTTTTTATTGAATTTAAAACATCGTTTATTTGGTAACTTTTATAGCCACATTTTTCCCAAGCCTTCAGTGCTCTCCAGCTGGCTTTTTACTAATTGGCTTTCACATTGGGTTACCTAAAACATGTTTTAAAAATATTTGTCAGCGGGAAATACTGGTGAGTGAATCCCAGTTTAATCAAGTTTAAAGTCAAAGTGAACAGTATTGAGAGCGATCACATTGTTTATGTCTACACAATTACTCCATTTGGTACTATCAATCCTAACTTGTGGGTCATATTACCCATTGGCTAACTCATTGTCCAATGGTAACGTATTGTCATCCCGACTTACTACTCGTAAGTAGTACAAATTTTGTATACAAAACCCCAACATACCAGTAGAAATTGAAGAACTACAAAGACTCAATCACTGCTAAATTTCATAGTAAAACATTTAAGGTTTGGTAAAACATTCCCAAAAAGTTTAGCAAAAAGAGGATAACTCACATTGCTGTCTTAGGCTTTTCATAAGGGTTTCCTGGATATAATCTATAATTTATACAAATGTACATTGATTAGTATCATAACCCTTTTGAAATTATTAATGATACCCTCCTCGAGACGGCATTCCAACAACTACGTCGGGCAGAACCACGACAGTTGTTACGGAACCCTAAATCAATCAGGCAGCGTAACTATTATGAAACTAGGGTTATAATACTTACAACGGAGCAGAACCTCACTAATTAGGGGGTATAATACTTGCAAAATATGCCTAATATCAGAGAATTCGAGATTGAGAATTGAGAATGAGCGACGGAAATTGAAACCTGAGGCCTCCTTTATATAGTTGCTGATATTGACTCTCAGGCGGCCCGCGTAAGGTAAGGCTAAGCCTTACGCGGCCCGCGTCAACATATGGTCAAACTATAGCTTAGCTGATTCGATGTGTAGGTCCGCCACGATGTCGACACGTGTCAGCACCGGATGTCTCCGCGTTTCATGATCTCTAGCGGCCTGCGTAAGTGTAAGCTTAAGCTTACGCGGCTCGCCTTGACTAAAGGATTCAACGATATCAGGTTTAGTCCCTGATACGGCCCGCGTGAGATGTTGGGGTGGGTCTACGCGGCCCACCTCAACTAAACATTTCATGTTTTTAATTTATTTTATAACTATAACATAATTTGGGCTCGGTTTTCACATATGGGGTGTAATTAAAGACATAATGAGACATTCTATAATATACTGGAGTGTCGAAATTATTATAAGGGTGTTGGTTTTACCGAGGGTTGTTACATTCTCCTCACCTTGTTTTAGAGCTCGTCCTCGAGATCTACTGAAATAAATGCGGGTATTTCTTTTGCATTTCTGATTCAAGCTCCCATGTGTATTCAGGTCCTCTTTTAGAGTCCCACTTCACATTGACTAGAACTAGTCTCTTATGCTTGAGATTCTTGACTTTCCTGTCTTCAATTTGTAGAGGTCTTTCTACAAACTTGAGTTGTTCATTTACCTCTATATCCTTAAGAGGTACTATTAATGATTCATCAGCTAAACACTTTTTAAGATTAGATATATGAAACACATCATGTATTCCTGCCATTTCCTCTAGCAGTTGTAGCTGATAGGCTACTGGTCCTATTCTTCTAATAATCTTAAAAGGTCCAACATACCTGGGACTTAGCTTTCCCCATTTGATGAATCTTACCACTCCTTTCCAAGGAGAGACTTTCAATAATACTTTATCTCCTACTTGAAATTCCTATGGTTTTCGCCTGTTATTAGCATAACTTTTCTGTCTATCACGTGCTGCTTTCAGTCGTTCCTTGACTTGAATAATTTTATCAGTTGTTTCTTGTACTATCTCAGGTCCAGATAGTTTCTTTTCACCAATTTATGCCCAACAGACTGGGGTTCAACACTTTCGTCCATAAAGTGCTTCAAATGGTGCACCATTGATACTTGTTTGATAACTATTATTATAAGAAAATTCTATTAAAGGTAAGTGATCGTCCCAATTACCTCCAAAATCAATTACACAAGCTCTAAGCATGTCCTCCATTGTCTGAATTGTCCTTTCACTTTGTCCATCCGTTTGAGGATGATAAGTTGTGCTTAGTTTTAACTTAGTTCCCATTGCCTTTTGGAAACTTGACCAAAAATGAGAGGTAAATCGACTATCTCTATCAGAAACAATTGATAAAGGAATACCATGTAAAGAAACAATTTCATTTACATACAACTTAGATAATTGTTCCATACTAATTGTTTCCTTCATTGGTAGAAAATGAGCTGACTTGGTTAACCTATCTACAATCACCCAGATTGTATCGTTTCCTTTCCTTGTTTTGGGTAATTTAGTAACAAAATCCATTGTTATAAATTCCCATTTCCAAACTGGCATTTCTAATTGCTGTAATAAACCTGAGGGTTTCTGGTGTTCAGCCTTAACTTGTGAGCAAGTTAAACATTTAGAAACATAGGCTGCTATATCCTTTTTCATTCCTATCCACCAGAAATTTTTCCTTAAATCCTGGTACATTTTATCACTTCCTGGATGCATTGTATACTTAGACTTATGGGCTTCTTCTAATATACAATGACGTAGATTTCCTAATTTAGGTATCCACATTCTCTTTTTATGGAATCTCCAAATTCCATCTGTCCCTTGTTCCAATTCTTTTAGCATACCTTTTAACTTTTCAGTATCTTCATTGATTACTGATTCTTGTGCTTCTCTTATTTGTTCATTTAAATCTACTTGCAGATTTAATTTAAGAGAACGTACCCTTCTTGGCATTTCATGATACTTTCGGCTTAAAGCATCTTCCACTACATTTGCTCTTCCTTCATGATACTGGATATCACAATCATAATCACTAAGTATTTCCATCCAGTGTCTTTGTCTCATATTCAACTCCTTTTGCTTGAAGATATACCTTAAACTCTTATGATCAGTAAATATGGTAAACTTACTATCATAAAGGTAATGTCTCCAAATCTTAAGAGCAAAAATTATAGCTCCTAATTCTAAATCATGGATTGAATAATTCTCTTCATGATTTTTAAGTTGTCTAGATGCATAAGCTATAACCTTTTGGCGTTGCATCAAAACACATCCATAACCTAGTCTAGAAGCATCACAATATACTACAAAGTCTTCAGTTCCTTCTGGTAATGCTAGTATGGGTGTATGGGTCAATCTTTGCTTAAGAATTCTAAAGGCTTCTTCTTGTTTTAATCCCCATTCAAACTTAACAGATTTACAGGTTAACTTAGTTAAGGGAATGGCTATTCTAGAGAAATCTTGAATAAATCTTCTATAATAACTGGCCAATCCTAAGAAACTTCTAACCTCGGTTGGTGATTCAAGGGTTTTCTAATTAGTAATGGCTTCAATCTTTGTTGGATCTACATGAATTCCTTCATGATTGACTATGTGTCCAAGAAATTGCACCTGTTCTAACCAAAATTCACACTTAGAAAACTTAGCATAAAGTTTTTCCTTTCTTAATAAACTTAAAAGTGTGTGCAAATGTTTTGCATGATCCTCTTTATTCTTAGAATAAATTAGAATATCATCTACGAAAACAATTATGAATTTATCCAAATATGGCTTACATATCCGGTTCATCATGTCCATAAATGCAGCTGGGGCATTGGTTAAACCAAATGGCATGACAATAAATTCATAATGGCCATACCTTGTTCTAAATGCGGTCTTAGGAATGTCCTCTTCCTGTACCTTTAATTGATGATATCCTGACCTTAAATCGATTTTAGAGAAAAATCGCGCTCCTTGCAGTTGATCAAACAGATCATCGATTCTCGGTAATGGGTACCGATTCTTAATTGTGACCTTGTTTAATTCACGGTAGTCAATGCACATACGCATTGATACGTCCTTCTTTTTAACAAAGAGTATCGGCGCTCCCCATGGCGACGAACTTGGTTGTATGAATCCTTTCTCTAACAATTTGTCTAATTGTTTCTTCAACTCCTGCATTTCAGCAGGTGCCAAACGGTAGGGTGCTTTGGCAATTGGTGATGTTCCTGGTATTAAATGGATTCTGAATTCAACTTCTCTGTCTGGAGGTTGTCCTGGCAATTCTTCTGGAAATACATCTGAAAACTGAGATACTACTGGAATATCTTTTAAATACTTTCCTTTAGTGTTAGTGATTATAGAAATCAAATACACTATAGAACCTTTTCTCATACAACTTGCAGTTTTCATCACAGAAATGAATTTAGTAGATCTAGAAGATTTATCTCCTTTAATTGTGATCATTTTACCTTTTGGTGAATTTACTTGAATTAACTTTTGATCACATAAAATACTGACTTTATTGGCTATTAACCAATCCATTCCTAAAACAATATCGAATCCTACCAGATTCATAGGATAAAGATTTGCAATAAATTTCTGATTTAAAATTTCTATTCTTGCTCCCTGCAAGATTTCAGAAATTCTAACAGTTTCTCCATTGGTTGTCTCTACTAAGCATTCATGTGGTAGTTTAGTTAATGATTGATTTAGTATGTGACAACCCGAACTTCCAAGGTTTGTACCTTTCAGTCTTATGATCATGATCCCTCTTTATTCCTTTTGTCACAATTTTGCTATGTTACTTGTTTATTGTATGTTAATAAATTTGTTAAACGCTCGCGACTTTAATAATCTAGTTAAATGAAAAACGTAGCTGGATGCGACTGAGTGTGTTGGATTATACGGTGGGGCTAGTTGTTAGACTTGGGCCGCTACACACTGGGCCGCACGAGTCTTGGGCTACTACTTATGGCAACCTATTCGTAAGATTGGTGAGCCCAACTCTCACCTCTTTAGCAAGCCTAAAACTTGGCCAAGTTCAACCTAAAGCCCAACCTCCCATCATAATTAAACTCGGCCTAGCCCTAATATGTATACGTAAATTATGTGATTTGATTCATAACACATTGTAAACCCTACATTCATCTAAAATATCGACGGCAGAAGAGGACCCCCCCCCCCCCCCTTCGAGGATTACTGTACTTGTGCACCTCCCTTCATTCTTTGGTTAGTGATTTCATATTATAATATGCATGTGCAAATATGTGTGTGTGAAGGATGCATGTGCAATTGTTTGAAAGCTGTGTCATACACGTGCAATAGGGGTGTGTGAAAGTGTGCATGGAGGTTACATGATGATTAGGCTCTATGAATCTGATTATGGTCAACGAATATTTGTGATCTGTGACTATGGTCTGAACATAATTGTACCTACTTGATTTATTGATAATGATTATTAAATATATGACGCAAACTTGTGTGTAATTAATAGAGGTTTGGGATCACGTGGACTGTTGTCGGCACGTATTATTAGAACGTGACTTAGGGATTAGTCCATAAAGGGCTCGATGATGATTATAGTAATAATATGTTCAATGCGACTATGAATAATGTTAAGGTTAAAATTATGAATCCATGACTAGGGTGAATCACTATAGATTTCTAATGGGTTTTGATGGGCCGTTCATGATTTTCTGTGATTGTTAATGTGCACACATGGGAATATTAGGAGGTTTACTTTGATTATATGAACAACTGTTGTGCGATTGGATAACATGTGAAACTAGAATTAACTTTTGATTTCAAGGTTACTCGATATTAATTATGTGGACAATATTAAACTGAGTATTGGTTAGAATAGTTATGCTTAATAACGAAATTGAAACAATTGCATACAATCTGTTTTGGGCTAGTAGGGTGATTTGTTGTCATACCACTTGATTGGGCCTCTTGTGAGCAATTGGGCCGCATAACAAAAGATCCATTTAACTTTGATTGGGCCGTGTGGAACTGTTTATGTATTTGGGTCGCGCACCTATGAGAAATACGCGTTGGGTTGTTAACCGTTTACCTGAAAACCATTAGGGCCGCACCTTATTTTACTGGGCCTAATAGTAAATGGGCTGGGACATGTTGGAGCTCCGAGATGAGCTGCGAAGGGATAGTAGACCATATGCAAATGCGACACAAGAATTGGTAACCTAAGTGAATATGGAATGTTATGGGTTATGGATATATGCATATTCATGAGATGTGAACTGTTAATGCGTGTAGTCATGTTGTGTAATATGAAAATACCTAGGGCCCGAATACTTATTATAAGTTGTGAGATAATATGTGTCATACGTGTTTACTCTCTGTGGAATATATACAAAGAATGAGTGATTCCTGTGTAAACGGAACTGACTGTCATTGGAACCATACTAGGGTTGGGAAATCCACGGAGATTAACAAGTAATTAGTCTTACCGAGCAAAACTAAGGTGAGTTCACTGCACTTTTCCAAGCATGCATCCCGGGAAGGGATATCGGGTAACGTTCCAGGGAGGAATGCAGGTTAATGGGATGTTGGTTATTACTCAGTTTCTATCATATAAGACCCCTTACATCTACCGATTGTTGCCAGTAAGGCAACGAGGTATTTAGTTGATAGCGCTATTAGGATTGGCACCCTCACACCGTGCCGAAAGGACGGGCGTGAACTAATTACCTTGACCACTTGACCAATGCCTAGATAGAGGCATTGGGGTTGGGCATTCACATCGTGTATATATAAGACCCCTTACATCTACTCGAGGTTGTTAGTTGAACTAATTACCTTGACCACTTGACCAATGCCTAGATAGAGGCATTGGGGTTGGGCATTCACATCTAGTAGCCACATACGGTAATCGAGTTAATAACATCATCAAAACAAAACGTTGAACTGTTTTAAACACACAACTGGTAACTAAACGCGTTAACAAAACTTTGAACTCACCAGCGTCGTCTGACACACTTGTCTGCATGCTTGCAGGTCTATAGGGTTATATTTTGTGGAACTTGCTGTCTGGAAGGCTGGAGTGGTCATGGGTCGAGAAACAAAGAATCTCCATACAAGCTTAATGGTTTATGTACACATGGTTTACGAAATACTTAACAAATGAATTATGCTTCCGCTGTATACAATGAATGACATGTAACATTTGTAACACTTTATGTTAATGAATGAAAGTTTTATTTAAATACATTTATGAGTTCAATGTGATTGGTGGCTTGGATCCTGGTACGTCACACATCTCGCGGGGGTTTCAGCATGTGGTATTTTGGGGGTGTGACATAGTAATTTGCAAAACGATGTATTAATAAAACTTTGGTTTGCACCAGAGTCAAATAATACTTTAGCAAAGACATCATTAACTAAAAACGTACCAGCTATGACATCTGGGATTATCTTGGCTTCTTCTGCAGTCAGAACAAATGCTCTAGCATTTTTAGTATTCTTGTTGTCTGGAGCTGGAGCTAATTTCGGACAATTTGGCCTGATATGACATTTTTCTCCACAGTTGTAGCATAATCCATTACTGGTTTTCTTCCTACAATTTTCTTCCTTGTGTCCTGGCATCTTGCAATAATTATAGGGAGTGGAGCATTTTCCCGAATGTTTTTTCTTGCAGACCTTGCAGTATGTTGCAGAGGTAGAACCCATATTCCTACGATTGAAATTTCCAGAATGGAATTCTTGTGTAAGCCTTTGGGTTAAGTTCCTCCTCTGATCTTCTTCTCTAGTACGGACTAACTCATCAGTCAAGGTATTTGCTAGTTCTACAGCTTCTTCTATATTTTGAGGTCTAGCTGCCTTGACTATGTGTCTTATCTCTCCAATTAATCCCCAAATATAACGGGAAATTAACACTGGTTCTGGTGAGGCAAGAGTTGGCACTATTCTAGCATATTCGAAGAATAACTTACTGTACCCCTTGCTATCCACACCAGTCATCCTAAGATTTAGGAATTTGTTTGCTATCTGTTCTTTTTCATTAGGAGGGCAGAATTTCCTTTTTACCTTGTCCTTAAATTCTTCCCATTCCATATTATAGGTTCTATCACTTCCTTTTGTTTGGAGGATAGTGTTCCACCATTCTAGTGCTGCATTCTTAAACAGATTAGAAGCAAACAGTATCTTATCTTCTTCAGCAAACTTACTTATCCTTAAGACGGCCTCAATCTTTTCTATCCAGCGTAAGGTTGCAATAGCCCCTTCATTGCCCGAGAATTCCATTGGTTTACAAGACCAAAATTCTTTATAAGAACAACCGTAAGGCACGGTTCTTCTTCTTTTGGGAATGGGCATTTGAAGTACAGGTCCATTGTTCACGCTGTTTTCTGGTTCACTTGGTCGCTTACTGCTATGCTTACTTTTATTATCAGCATCTTTAACAGTTTGAAGTATAAATGGCATTGCATCTATAATTCTATGTGCTACTATGTGTTGGATAGCACTATTGTCCACTTGATTGTTATTGTTATTGATGCTTGGATTCTCATTAACCACGTTAATGTTACTCTGGTTATCATTATTCAGATTTCCTTGATTTCCTTCGTCGGCCATCTGAATTTTAAACATTTATCCCATATTAATATCACAATTAATAAGTAATATAGTTAATTACATGACACGCAATTTAACCAAAACCGTCGATCATTGCGACTTGTACTCTATTTTCATATACTATGCGTCTATTACACACTAGTACAGAAATAAAGATTACAATACCAACAGAAAGAAAATTACACTAATAATAATATGCATTCGTACACACATATTTTACTTTTTTATTTTATTATATTTTATTTTTATTACTACTACCATTTCCTCCATTCACATTCATGGATATGGATTTATCCAAAAATCCATATTGCGCTCATCGTATTTCCATACGAGACGCTCTCCCACCTGACGCATTCTCTCACTGCTCTCTAAAATTTCCTCCTCAAAAGTCCTAAGTTCTTGGAGGTTTTCTGCACTCATTGGGGGTGCAGGTTGTCACACCCCGACCACCCAAGTAATGTTCATGCCCAATGTAAATCATGTACAAATGTTTACCCAATCGTTAAAACATCGTGTGAAACCCAATCGTAAATCGTTTAATTCGTTTTAGGTCGTGAAACTACTTATAAGGTCGTCTCGCTAATAACATTCAAACCTTCGTGACTTTCGTCGCTTCTCGTTTTCGTCGCTTCTTGTTTTCGTATTAACAAACCTCCATAGGGTAAGTTAACAATTACAGATTCAGTCGCTACCTACCATACCCACACATAACCACGGGTGTAGTAAATAACGGGATTTGTCAGATCCTATGGTACCATAACCTAATACTGGTCGGCTTGATCATTGCTAATGAATGTCATTTGTTATGTAAACACAACCAACAAGTTTGTTCACTTTATTGAAATCGTTATTAGTTTTGTATAAATCGCCTTAATTGTTTTTGAAATCATCGTTATAACATCGAAAACATTTAGCACATATGAGTCACCCCAAAACAATTGAAAACAGTAAAATAGGGGAAGAATGTACTCGCCTGGGAGTGCTTAGGAGTCTTGAACAACTACCAAGTAAGCTAGAGGAGTCCCGGAAATCAAACGGTACCTAATATAGGTAATTACATAATTAACCCGGACCTAAATCGGAAGACTGGGTAGCAGGAGGGTTTGTAAACCAAATGAGTGTAGGAACTCATATGATATGGTTTAACAAAGCCTACATACTAAATGAAACTTAACCTAAGTATAGTCGACCCATCGCGACCCATTAAGGTAACATACGTTACTTTAACGTGTCGTGCGCGTGAAACGCGTTCGGACCGCCTAACTAGCCCTATGACAAGTGTTATATGCCTAAACATATTACATAATCAGTTACGTGACAAAGGTTTAGGTTACATATGCTTAATTACCAATTATACATGAAAAGGGTATTCTGGTAATTTACCTAAGGCATATAAACTACCTATCATACAACTACTTAAACGATGTGACCATAGGGTATAACCTCGGAAGGTTATTCCCTACCTACTATGGTCACCTAATGTGTTTGGTCGGATCCAAATGATCGACCAAACTGGGTCGGGTTCGAAGGTATAGGCGATTTATTAGATCGCCTACCCTACGACCCTAGACAACGTGGTAATCAGTGGGCATAGTCCCAAAGGACTATGACCAACGTGATTACACTCACGTTGCGAAGTTCAAACGAACTTCGCATTGACCATTACTGGTCAACGCTGAAAGTCAAACAAAGTTTGACTTTCTGACTCAAAAAGCAGTAAAAATAAGGAAAAGAACGAAAGAATACTTACCCAGGGTCCCCGAATGCTAACCCAGATCAAAATAGCTCAGGTATGAAACGAAGGTTCCAACTTAGAGCATTTGGATCAGATTTGGTGGGTTTTTTTGTGTTGAGTATGGATGGGTATTTATAGTAAATGCACCACCGTTAGGATCGTTTATCGGGAAACGTGCCTTGATCTCACCCGTACAAGTGTCGGAAGCTTATGGTGGCTCATTTGGTCACTCACCATAAGAGATCAACACTTGGCATTGGGATTAGGAGTGGTTTGCAGCTGTTAACAGCTGTTTAAGAAGGTTCTGATCTGCTGGAGATACCTTACGGACCGTAAGGTCAATGGTGTTGCGGTCCGTAAGCTAACCTGCAGACCAAAACTTTGATTTTTGGCAGTTTTGGTCCCTGCTGAGTAATAAGGCCATTTTTTGACACGTTTAAGGCCCGTTAACCCCATTTCAAAGCTCTAAAATGAAGTTAAAGTATAGGGAACTTAAAATGTGCTCAAAAATATCTCGGATGTCGGCTCGTTTGGTCGTACGAACGCGATGTTCGCTTAATTACGACGGAATGCGCACAAGCGCGAAAAACGATCCAAATGATGTGACGAATGGATTTTTCTTATGGCGAACACTAAAATATAATGTAGTCATGCTTACATAAATTTTTGGATGTCTGGATGTATTCAGAACGTAAGTTACGCGTAAAAATGCAAACTTGTGCACTTTTTGACGCTTTTAGTCCCTGAATGACCCTAAAGTTTATTTTAGCACACCGAACCCCTCAAAGCCTATTTCTAAGCTATGTAAAGGATATTTAAGGTGTGTTTAACTTATGGTCATGTTCCGAAATGTCTGTTACAGTTCAAATTGGCATACTTTCGTAGTTTGTCAACTTTAGTCCCTGTAAGCGATTTAACTTTGATTTCACCACACCAAACCTTCCAAAACTTATATCTAAGTTATGTATAGGTTATTTAAGGTATGTTAAGCCTATTTCACTATTCCGGAGTGTTCGTTGCATTAAACTGGTTATATTTACACATCAGTGCGCGTTTAACCTTCCAGAAAGCGATTTAAAGCTTGAAATCGAACATGAGTCGATATGTGCAAAAGATACACATATTCATACAAGTCCAAAGTATGAAATACATTATTTCATTGGTTTGGCATTTGTTTGATGGCCGTGGAGGCACAGGTGTTACACAGGTTCTCAGACTGGGTTTGGAATCTGGGGTGCGGGTTCCTGATATGGGGGTGACAGTTCCTGAAATCGGTAAGGATCCTCTAAAATTTCCCTAATATATTCATCTTGGTAATAGGGATCTAAAGGGTCCATACCTGGGTAGGCTTCTATGTTCTGTATGGGTGAATTTTTCCTGGATAGGGTAACGTTGCACAAAATCCCTATTATCGTCCCACCAGGGGTCGTAATTTGGATCTAGAGGGTTTGGTGCAGGTACCCTAGGGATTTCTTCTGGGTTAAAGTCATGCATCTTCGCCTGATTTTCCTGGTTTTCTATTTCCATGGGTTGATCTGAGTTTTGTGGTTGTGGAGCTACTAGTTGTTCCAGACTCGGGTCAGCAGTAGTTGTAGCTAAGATATGGAAATTAGCTAGGCTTCTATTAAGCATATCCTGTGTATGGGCATCAGTTCTACGCTTAGCAGCTGCTAGAACATTTTGCTGTTGCAACTTTCGCATTCTCTTCCTACGAGCAAAAGCTTCCTTACTGAACCATCCTCGTTTCTTATTAGGAAATGGTTCTTCCGATTGAGCTCTAAAAGCAAACACTCCTTCTTCCTGATCAGCAGAATACCCAGAAAGGGCAGGCTGTGATGAAGTATCTTCACTCTTAGGTGATTCAGACAACAGACGATTCATGTCTGATGGTCCTTGATCAATCATACTGTAAACTAACAGATAGTCAAATAACACATAACAAATAATTATAGTTATGCATATACTTTCATAATTTATTTCCTAACACAGAATTTAAAATTTAAGTGTCAGCATAACACTTCTTTGGCTCAGACCAGTGGCTAGGCTTTGAAACCACCTTCTGTCGCAACCCCCGATCCCTGATCCCCGGGAACGGGCGGACGCGATCACAGAGTTTTGGTGGTATCAGGGTTATTTAGTCTTGCAGCGGAATTTACATCAGGACCGTAGTTAGGAAATGTTTATCAGAGTAAAACCACCTCATTTAATATTAATAATCACATGGGTAAAACCCAAGTTTCTTATTACAATAAATTTATAGGGACACACCCTATTTTATTGAATTTAAAACATCGTTTATTTGGTAACTTTTATAGCCACGTTTTTCCCAAGCCTTCAGTGCTCTCCAGCTGCCTTTTTACTAATTGGCTTTCACATTGGGTTACCTGAAACATGCTTTAAAAATATTTGTCAGCGGGAAATACTGGTGAGTGAATCCCAGTTTAATCAAGTTTAAAGTCACAGTGAACAGTATTGAGAGCGATCACATTGTTTATGTCTACACAATTACTCCATTTGGTACTATCAATCCTGACTTGTGGGTCATATTACCCATTGGCTAACTCATTGTCCAATGGTAACGTATTGTCATCCCGACTTACTACTCGCAAGTAGTACAAATTTTGTATACAAAACCCCAACATACCGGCAGAAATTGAAGAACTACAAAGACTCAATCACTGCTAAATTTCATAGTAAAACATTTAAGGTTTGGTAAAACATTACCAAAAAGTTTAGCAAAACGAGGATAACTCACATTGCTGTCTTAGGCTTTTCGTAAGGGTTTCCTGGATATAATCTATAATTTATACAAATGTACATTGATTAGTATCATAACCCTTTTGAAATTATTAATGATACCCTCCCCGAGACGGCATTCCAACAACTACGTCGGGCAGAACCACGACAGTTGTTACGTAACCCTAAATCAATCGGGCAGCGTAACTATTATGAAACTAGGGTTATAATACTTACAACGGAGCAGAACCTCACTAATTAGGTGGTATAATACTTGCAAAATAAGCCTAATATCAGAGAATTCGAGATTGAGAATTGAGAATGAGCGACGGAAATTGAAACCCGAGGCCTCCTTTATATAGTTGCTGATATTGACTCTCAGGCGGCCCGCGTAAGGCAAGGCTAAGCCTTACACGGCCCGCGTCAACATATGGTCAAACTATAGCTTAGTCGATTCGATGTGTAGGTCCGTCACGATGTCGACACGTGTCAGCACCGGATGTCTCCGTGTTTCATGATCTCTAGCGGCCCGCGTAAGTGTAAGCTTAAGCTTACGTGGCCCGCCTTGACTAAAGGATTCAACGATATCAGGTTTAGACCCTGATACGGCCCGCGTGAGATGTTGGGGTGGGTCTACGCGACCCGCCTCAACTAAACATTTCATGTTTTTAATTTATTTTATAACTATAACATAATTTGGGCTCGGTTTTCACATACGGGGTGTACTTAAAGACATAATGAGACATTCTATAATATACTGGAGTGTCGGAATTATTATAAGGGTGTTGGTTTTACCGAGGGTTGTTACACATAATTAAAGCACCATTAATCCAAGTTTGGACTAAGGAACAAAAGGGTTAGATCTAATGGGTTTTGGCGAGCCCCACTCATGGCCATTCGTTTGCTTAGGAGTGCTTTTGTTGCCCTACGACATGGTGTCGATACAATTAAAATCGTCTAGGGTTGGATTGCTTCCTATTTCGTCACACATATTAATGTCCTTGCAAAACATTAATGATCACGATTTCATTGACGCTTTTCATACTTCATTTGATACAAATACATCTCACATTTTACAGATACATCTTATATCCAGTTTGGATGCAATTACAATTGAGACAAATACATCTTACATACTGTTTTGATACAGATACATCTTATACAGCTAAACTGCATGAACTCGCTCAACTTTTGTTCATGTTTTCAAACTTACATGTATTTCAGGGAATTAGTGGACCAATGCAAAGATTTCAGTTCAAGGAAAACAAGTATCAATACTCCATGCCAACTATTGAAGGATTTTCCTGTTATATACCGCCTCTTTGCGGTGATATAGTGGTCAAAGCCTTGACATTTTTAGACTTACATTTGATGTATGGAACAATGACAACTTATTTTCATTTGATGGTTTGTAAACAATGTACTTAACTTATGTTGCGATCTTTTGAACAATTATGACAATGGCATTGGAGCATGTTTAATTCATTTAGTATGTTTACTTATATCGTTATGCAATGAGAACCGAACAAATCACACCTCGCGCTTCCGCTACGAGCGGGTGTGACATACGATGCCGTTTGAATCAAATTTTCAGGGATGCTTCACTACACCTTCTTTTGATTTCAAACACGGTGAACTTGTTCGGTCACCACTATTATTGAATTATGTCATTACTACACCTTGTGGTGTCGGTATTAACTTGTAGCTTGTGCTAATCATGGTCAACCGTTTCGTACAAAACTATGTATACCTTTCATTTGACTCATCATTTAAACGCTCTCAACGCAACTATGTATTAAGACGGTGAATACACCAGGTTCGGTTATATTCCATTTCGGTGTATCCTCGCAATTCAATAATGTCAACACACTAATTTATTCATTTGTTTGTTCGCAAGTTGACAGATTATTTTCATGTTACTACCACATTTGAGTTTGCTGATTTTGAGTTCATTTAGCGGATGCTATTGTTTCTGAAAACTCATTTGCATATATTGAACGATTGTTCGGAATTCTATTGGTCGAAACTCCTCTCTTGTTGAACCCTTGTTTACTATGTTACACTAGATTATACATCTATACGTCTCGTATCCTTTGACGTTAAATTCTGTAACACATACCTTATAACCGTTGGTTTCTTAATGTTGTAATATGTCCATGGATTCACCTGATTCGAATAAGTCTTGTTTCGGTTTCATGGTAAATCACTTCGGTGTTATTCATATCCAACTACACATAACGTAACTCTAAGGAGTTAACGTAGTCTAAATTTCGAGGACAAAATTTTCTTAACAGGGGGAGAATGTGACAACTGTCAAATTTGCATGCATCCGTACAATTATTAGACAATGATTAATGCTTAATGACTGTGCTGATTTACAATTTATGACATGAATTGCTTTCTGATGATTGTTATCATATATACATGTGCATCATATATTGCAAATGTCATATCATTATTGCATGCAACACTTTATTGATTCAAATGATGCACGAAACAAAGCTAGCACCGTTATCAGACAAAATCAGAGAAATGCTGACGGAGTTCAGAACATAGACAGACATGGTATTGAGATACAGAATGGGCCAGAAACCAAGAGTTACACTAGTATAGTGTGTAGGAAAGTAAGGATCATAAAACTGTCTTCCTAGTGATAGTTTAAGTGCCGAAAAGTGCCTAAAACTTACATAAACTGCAGAATTCAGCAAAATTCAGCATTTAAACAACTTAATATCAAGCAGAAATATGGTTAAATGGTCCTGAATGCTTTCCTAAGTGTCGGGAATCAAAACTGTCACAAAAAGTAACATAAATCACACTAAACTACGAAGTTTAGCACCTTAACGAACCGGTAACCAACCAAACAACCGGACACTACCTGAAACACCAAATTTTCACTAGAAGTATTGTTTTAACATTACCAAGCTAGTTATGGTCCCCGGACATCATAACACCCTATATAACATCTAGTAACTAACCAACCTAACTAAATACTTGAATTTCAACCATATTAACTAACTAATGGTTACAAGCTAGCCTATACCCCCCCCCCCCCACCTTGTTCACGGTTATACTAGGGGGCCCACATTTGATTTTCTTCATATATTTTATTAGATCTTGTCTAGTGCTTTGATGAACATAATATACAAAGGATTAAGAACATGTTGGAGAATTATATAACAAACCATGAGACATTTCATTCAATCACATGAAGTTTTATAGTATATGAAATTAGAATCACACATATTAATATATTATGAAATCAAAAGCGTATAACATCAAAAACATATGAAATCAAAACGATAAAAACATATGATCTTCGTTTTGTTTCCAGTTTCCCTCGTCCCAATTCCCTGTGCGATTACTATACTGTCTGCGACAGTGCGACGTTTTGTTTCCTTTCCCTGATCTAGCAGACCCTTATTTTTGTTTAGACTAGTCACTTGGGCTTGTTAATTGGGCCGTTTTTTTTACTTTTAAACATGCCCTTCGTTAAAAAAAACCACAAGAAGGGGAATCACCAAACTAAATCACTTTGATGCCAAATTTATAGCAACTATTGTCACACCCTGAAATCATCAGAGCTGGCGTGACTGGACTGGTATCTTCATTGCACAGCGGAAGCAAATAAGCATAAACTTTCTAGAAAAATGAACGCCTGCTAAGTACTCGAATTCTCGATGGTTCTCCTATTCCAATTGTGCCTTGTCTTAGAACTGTAACCTGAGAAAGAACATGCGAGAAAAATCAACAAAAAGTTGAGCGAGTTCATAGTTTGTTCGTAAAAGATTTGAGATAAATCTTTTGAGTTGTGAAAGGTTTGAAATAAATCTTTGGTATTGTGAAAGATTTGAAATAAATCTTTGAAATAACCGGTTTTTGAAATAGTATTGAGAAAATGAATTTAAAAATCATTTTCTTGCGAAGTTATATGGAAACGTTGTGTTTGTAACACAATATGTTCATAAAAACCATGTATTTGTAATGTTCGCATAACCTTCAATGCCCACCCTGACTTTGACCCGCATAATCCTATGCTTTGAATTTTGTATAAAACATGGTAGTTAATTTGTATGAACAAGTATTTTTGTAAGTATAAAATCCCTGGTATGTAGCAGATAAGGAAAAAGAGATCACCAATGGTTTGCAAGGCCATTGATATGTGTGAAGTGCAAGTAGGAAGACTCAAACCTAGCGGATTTGTGCGTCGGGTACATAGTCACCCCAAGGTCCGTTAACTGTTTGGCCTGGGGCTGGGCTCGCTACACCCAGATAGATCTACCGCATTGTGCCCCTCGGTCCTACAATGAGGATTAATAGCCCCAAGTAATACCTACCCACCCACATGATTTGTACGCAGTAACCCTCCTTACGCTAATCATACCATGTATAAAAATCCCTGGTCACCCTGGCCAGATCCCTGGTCACCCTGGCCAGATCCCTGGTCACCCTGGCCAGATCCCTGGTCACCCTGACCAGATCCCTGGTCACCCTGACCAGATCCCTGATCACCCTGACCGAAAATCATTCATATTTCGAAATTAAGCATTTGTTTTGTAAAAACCGGTATGTTTAGTGTAACCTTTCGTAAATCATTTGTGTTCCTCGAAATCCCTTTCGTAATATGATTTAGAAATACGAGTTTTGCGTTAGTTCAAAACTTTGTATGTTTTTGCAAAACGTGCATGTCTTTCCACCCCGAAAACATTTATAAAAATGTAAGGCCGTAAAAAGTGGGGTTATGAACTCACCTGAATATTCCTGTGCAAAGCTAGCTAATTACGACTTCGCGATGTCGTTTCCAAGACGTGACTCGCTATCGTGCATTCTACAATATTCCTAACACGGAATATCTAATAAGTTTCTAAATAAAAGCGGTAACTAGTCTACGTGTCACCGAGCTCTACCGAATCGTTAGCCGAACGATTCGACAGTAAGTTGTTAACTTGAAAGAAGCGAAGAAGTTATGCTTGCTTAGTTCGTTTATTCGTCGGTATTTAAGAAGTCTTGAAAAGACTTAGTTCTCGAGAGGTTTAAAATAAATAAATATTTATATATAAAATATATAAATACTCTGTTGAAATTTGCATTAGCCGTCTCGAGTAGTCGTATGTGTATGTATCGAGTATTCGTATAAAAATGAGATATAATAACTTGTATTATATATATCACGTCTTGTGCATATTTGCCAAAAATATACGTATAGGCCGTTTAGGCGTATAAAATAAATATGAAGAGTTATATTTATTTTATAGAGGAATCGTCGAGTTGTTATGTTTGAAAATAAATATATAAACCATATTTATTTTTGTAAAAGATTTCGCGTTGTACGACATTTAGAATAAATATATAACTATATTTATTTTAGTAACACAATTGTATTGTCGTTTGAAATAAGCTATGTTTATATTCATCAAAATAACCGTCGACATTCCAAAGTTTAGAATAAATATAATATCTATATTTATTGTTGTGAACAATATTCGTATCGTCGTTTTGTTTAAAAACATTCGTGCTAGACATATTCATTTCGTAATTAGATTCGGATCCGTAAAGTTCGCTTTATTGTAAAATACATTTTGTTTTATAATAAAACGCCTTTTGTGTTTGCGGATTTCTCGAAAAACGGGCAGAGTTTCCTCTGTTTTTGGACGCCCCCGACAACACATGTTGTCGTCATTTTTCAAAATTCAAACAAGATTCACTCAATATATGTATGATTTTGTCAAATATATCAAACGTAACTATAATCAATCGGTTCAAGCTCGTTATCACGAAAGTAAATAGATTTATAAAAATAACATAATGATCCGCGCCGTTAAAACTTTACCGTTCTTCGCGTCGAACCGTTGACTGAGTTGACCCGAGTTGACTCGGTCCGACCGAGTCGACCCGAAACGCTTCCAAATCTGACCCGAACCGTTGATCGAAACCCGAAGCCACGTCTGACCTTGACTGTTTTGACCCGGACCCGTCTGATTTGACCTGAGTGACTGAGTTGACTCGGTTTGACCCGAGTCAACCCGCTTGACCGCTGTTGACTTCTGTTGACCGAACCCGAAACCGAACCCGAGCCAAAAGTCCAAACCCGCGACTGTGTTGACCGAGTCAACTGAGTTGACTCGGTTTGACCGGGTGAACCAAACCGAAGCTGAGTTGACCCGCACCCGAAACCGAACCAAGGTCTGAACCAAAAACAGAACCACCACCAAGAGAACCTAGATTATTGATTTTGACATTAGTCGCCACAGATTTTATGGAAGCAAGAACATGCCTACCCGATTTTCCATCTTTCGAAGCCAAAAACAGAATTTATCTTACCGATTTGAGTGGGTTCTTGTGGGTTTGTAATTGACAGCCACTGGAAGCCGTCTCCGATGACCGGACGGACGTCACCTCCGCCGCCGATGTTGCTGCCGTCGGACATCACCATGACTGCCGCGAAGACCCACCGCTCCGCCACATCTCTCTCTCTCTCTCTTCGGCCTCTTCCTCTCTCTATCTCGTCTCTCTCTCTCCTCCCTGATCGTGCCCGCCACACCACCACCGGACAGTGGTGGTGGTGCTCCGATTGTGAGTCGAAGAAGAAAGGGAAGGGGGTGTGTTTGGTCGGATGTGTCGAGAGGGGGAAAGGAGAGCAGGTTGTTGTTGTGGGATTTTGTTTGGAGAGGATGAACTTCATGTGTGTGTATGAATTCCATGAACTTGATGCCTATATTTTTATCTTGTGGAATGGGAAGTAAAAAGCCATAAGACCCTATAAATAAAGATGTTGAGATCTTATAGATCTTATGTGAATCTTAGTGAGATTTTGTAAGGATTTTGGCAAGATTTTGAAACAAAATCTTATGATAAGATTTAGTATAGATTTTGTATGAAAACATCTAATATGTACAGGTTTAGGCTTGTGGGTGTTGGGCTTGGGCCCAGGGCCCACAAGTCCATCTCGTGAGTAAGTGGCCCGTAATTCCTACGAGACCCGTTGTCAAAACCCGAACTCCGATTAATGTCAAAAATTAAAATACACAAAAATACGATCGGTAGTCGTTGTTTGCACGCCCGTGCGTCGATCACGGTAATAATCGCGAAAAATTGTATCGTTGCCGTCTTTAATCCGTTTTTCGATCCGGTTTCGACTGTAGTCACTAAAATTATAATTACGAAGCTAAAATATATCGTAAAAATTTAATATTTGTCGGCGTTGACAGTATTTTGTACGGCGTCAGTTCGTTGCCGCGTAGTGTTTAGCAGATTCCCCGTTAATCACCATACACGCACTGTAAAGTCCGATAAACGTTCCTAGGCATTCCAAAGGCCTAATTAAGTTAATTTGCACTGTAAACAATATTTATTATCGCGTTAATCACTTGTTAATCACGTAATTAAGAGCCGTAAATCACGGGTTGTCACATTCTCCCCCTGTTACAGAAATTTCGTCCTCGAAATTTAGACTATGTTATCTCCTCAGAATTGTGTTGCTTGCAGGTAAGTCCGAATAATAGCAAAATGAATGACCGCGTAATCGAAACAAGACTTATTCGAATCATGTGAATTTAATGACATTCCTCAACAATAAGAACCCAACGGTTTACAAGAAATGTGTCTCAGTAATTGATGTCAACAGAAACGAGACGTATAGGTACAGTCACTAATGTGACTAAGTTAACATGGATCCAACAATGAACACGAACTTCGACCAATCGAATTCCATATGAACGTTCACAATATGTAAATGAGTTCTAGAAGCAATAACATCCACTGGATGAACTTAGAATCAACAATCTCAAATGTAATGGTTTGCATGAAACGTTTGATCGTGATCAGCGCAAGCTGCAAGTCATACTGACGCCACAAGGTGTCGCAATGAATGAAACAATTTAATAATAGAGGTGATCGAACAAGTATCACCTGTGTTTTACATGAAACGCTCAATCATGATTAGCCCAAGCTACAAGTTTGTACTGACACCACAAGGTGTCGTAGTGATTCAAATGATTCAGTAATAGCGGTGATCAAACAAATTCACCGTGTTTGAAGTCAAATGAAAGTGCAAGAAAGTGAATCTGAAAGTTTGTTTCAATGACATCATAGGATTTTCAATTGAAAATGGAACATCAATGAAATAATGTTTTCGATCGAAGGTGAAGAAGCAATGAATGTCGCAAAGCATTCGATCGATGTTGAAAGAACCTTTATGAGGTACACCAGAATATGAAATGAATTTGTGTGACATTGTCTTAACACACGATTGTGTTAAGACTGCTTTAATATGATAATTCAAAGCGGATTGAAAACAAATTAATAAAGAAATAATTAAATCCATGCATGAGACGCGTAAACGAGTTTAGTGCAAGCTTCAAGTTAATGAATACACCACCACAAGGTGTCGAAATCAACAAATGACTTATTGGAGTCGTAGACCAAACAAGTCTACTACGACTCGGAACAAATGAAACTCTTGTTAAAACGAATTTGAATATGATGTCTTCAATACATCATATGGTATCTTGAATTGAGTATGTGTAATGCAGAAGTTCAAACAATCGAACTTGGTTTTAGCGCAATCCGTCAATAAATACATGTATTGACAAGAAAACTTTCGGCATGGTCACAACGAAAAACCATGTATGTAACTTGAAAAGAAGAGAAATTTTCAAGAAAATGTGTTGACTTGATAACAAAGGAGCCAACAGTTACAATAATGTGGGTCATTCGAATTCACAAGTCAATAATAATGATTGTGGCACAATGTCCATTAAGAGGAGTAGAGATACGAAAATCTAATCAGTAAGTGTGAAATTCGAAATTTCAATAAAAGAAATTTGAGGGCTTTACCTGGGGTTTTCGTGTGACGACCAATTGTTAGGTGACATTACCATGGAATGTCAAACATAGCGTATTCGTCATTAGTTAGGTAGGGTGGGGGATGCAGAGACAATCGTCTTCTCCCTGGCGTGATTCGTGTCGTTGCAGGATCGCGTGACAAGTTGTCGTTTCCTGATCGTTAGTTCTCCTGCTGACAGGGATCTAGCGTCGTCGTTAAATTTGCGTCATCGTTCCTTCTCAAAGGCCTTGCCTCGATAGTCGTATGTGACGTGCTTCAACCTCCGTTGACGTACATATTGAGTTTCGCGTATACCTGTGCACTAGCGTTTCATTCCGCGTAGAACGTGATGTGCCCCGACATCCGTTGACGTAAAGATTGAGTTGCATGTATTCTTGTGCACTCGTTTTGTTATGCGTAGGCTGTCTGCTCGGGAAGTTAAAATATCACAGACAATATGGATAATAGTGTGTGCCCGAGTCAATATCCGCGGTTCCTGCGTGATGACCTTTAATAAACACACACATGCACAGATGATCAATCATATAATCAAATAAACATGTCAGTCATCAATAAGCAATCAAGTAATTCCCCTAGTCCCACTAGTCTATCCTCCCAGCCTCTCAGACTGACTCTCCTAGTCCCACTAGACTATCCTCCCAGCCTCTCAGACTGAATCTCCTAGTCCCACTAGACTATCCTCCCAGCCTCTCAGACTGAATCTCCTAGTCTCTCAGACCAGATCCAGCCACCCGACTGAATTCCCTTTTCCGAAGGTCTTAAATGCATGTTTCCTAAACTCTCAGAGTGTTGTGTACTGTATGCGTCTGTTTTGTGTATCGTGTATAAAACATCACAATAGCGTATGTTTGAAAACAAAATTTTGACTGATTGTTTTTCGGCAACGGTTGGAGACCATATTCGAGTACTAGGCGTTCTGTATGTATTCAAAGTCATAATAGTCTAAGTCCCAGAGAAAAGTGAGGTTAGAGCCTAGGTATCACAACAGGAACCTAATTCGCTGTAACCTATGGCTCTGATACCAATCTGTCACACCCCGAAATCATCAGAGCTGGCGTGACTGGACTGGTATCTTCATTGCACAGCGGAAGCAAATAAGCATAAACTTTCTAGAAAAATGAACGCCTGCTAAGTACTCGAATTCTCGATGGTTCTCCTATTCCAATCGTGCCTTGTCTTAGAACTGTAACCTGAGAAAGAACATGCGAGAAAAATCAACAAAAAGTTGAGCGAGTTCATAGTTTGTTCGTAAAAGATTTGAGATAAATCTTTTGAGTTGTGAAATGTTTGAAATAAATCTTTGTAATTGTGAAAGATTTTAAATAAATCTTTGAAATAACCGGTTTTTGAAATAGTATTGAGAAAATGAATTTAAAAATCATTTTCTTGCCAAGTTATATGGAAACGTTGTGTTTGTAACACAGTATGTTCATAAAAACCATGTATTTGTAATGTTTGCATAACCTTCAATGCCCACCCTGACTTTGACCCGCATAATCCTATGCTTTGAATTTTGTATAAAACATGGTAGTTAATTTGTATGAACAAGTATTTTTGTAAGTATAAAATCCCTGGTATGTAGCAGATAAGGAAAAAGAGATCACCAATGGTTTGCAAGGCCATTGATATGTGTGAAGTGCAAGTAGGAAGACTCAAACCTAGCGGATTTGTGCGTCGGGTACATAGTCACCCCAAGGTCCGTTAATTGTTTGGCCTGGGGCTGGGCTCGCTACACCCAGATAGATCTACCGCATTGTGCCCCTCGGTCCTACAATGAGGATTAATGGCCCCAAGTTATACCTACCCACCCACATGATCTGTACGCAGTAACCCTCCTAGATCTACCGCATTGTGCCCCTCGGTCCTACAATGAGGATTAATGGCCCCAAGTAATACCTACCCACCCACATGATCTGTACGCAGTAACTCTCCTTACGCTAATCATACCATGTATAAAAATCCCTGGTCACCCTGGCCAGATCCCTGGTCACCCTGGCCAGATCCCTGGTCACCCTGGCCAGATCCCTGGTCACCCTGACCGAAAATCATTCATATTTCGAAATTAAGCCTTTGTTTTGTAAAAACCGGTATGTTTAGTGTAACCTTTCGTAAATCATTTGTGTTCCTCGAAATCCCTTTCGTAATATGATTTAGAAATACGAGTTTTGCGTTAGTTCAAAACTTTGTATGTTTTTGCAAAACGTGCATGTCTTTCCACCCCGAAAACATTTATAAAAATGTAAGGCCGTAAAAAGTGGGGTTATGAACTCACCTGAATATTCCTGTGCAAAGCTAGCTAATTACGACTTCGCGATGTCGTTTCCAAGACGTGACTCGCTATCGTGCATTCTACAATATTCCTAACACGGAATATCTAATAAGTTTCTAAATAAAAGCGGTAACTAGTCTACGTGTCACCGAGCTCTACCGAATCGTTAGCCGAACGATTCGACAGTAAGTTGTTAACTTGAAAGAAGCGAAGAAGTTATGCTTGCTTTGTTCGTTTATTCGTCGGTATTTAAGAAGTCTTGAAAAGACTTAGTTCTCGAGAGGTTTAAAATAAATAAATATTTATATATAAAATATATAAATACTCTGTTGAAATTTGCATTAGCCGTCTTGAGTAGTCGTATGTGTATGTATCGAGTATTCGTATAAAAATGAGATATAATAACTTGTATTATATATATCACGTCTTGTGCATATTTGCCAAAAATATACGTATAGGCCGTTTAGGCGTATAAAATAAATATGAAGAGTTATATTTATTTATAGAGGAATCGTCGAGTTGTTATGTTTGAAAATAAATATATAAACCATATTTATTTTTGTAAAAGATTTCGCGTTGTACGACATTTAGAATAAATATATAACTATATTTATTTTAGTAACACAATTGTATTGTCGTTTGAAATAAGCTATGTTTATATTCATCAAAATAACCGTCGACATTCCAAAGTTTAAGAATAAATATAATATCTATATTTATTGTTGTGAACAATATTCGTATCGTCGTTTTGTTTAAAAACATTCGTGCTAGACATATTCATTTCGTAATTAGATTCGGATCCGTAAAGTTCGCTTTATTGTAAAATACATTTTGTTTTATAATAAAACGCCTTTTGTGTTTGCGGATTTCTAGAAAAACAGGCAGAGTTTCCTCTGTTTTTGGACGCCCCCGACAACACATGTTGTCGTCATTTTTCAAAATTCAAACAAGATTCACTCAATATATGTATGATTTTGTCAAATATATCAAACGTAACTATAATCAATCGGTTCAAGCTCGTTATCACGAAAGTAAATAGATTTATAAAAATAACATAATGATTCGCGCCGTTAAAACTTTACCGTTCTTCGCGTCGAACCGTTGACTGAGTTGACCCGAGTTGACTCGGTCCGACCGAGTCGACCCGAAACGCTTCCAAATCTGACCCGAACCGTTGATCGAAACCCGAAGCCACGTCTGACCTTGACTGTTTTGACCCGGACCCGTCTGATTTGACCTGAGTGACTGAGTTGACTCGGTTTGACCCGAGTCAACCCGCTTGACCGCTGTTGACTTCTGTTGACCGAACCCGAAACCGAACCCGAGCCAAAAGTCCAAACCCGCGACTGTGTTGACCGAGTCAACTGAGTTGACTCGGTTTGACCGGGTGAACCAAACCGAAGCTGAGTTGACCCGCACCCGAAACCGAACCAAGGTCTGAACCAAAAACAGAACCACCACCAAGAGAACCTAGATTATTGATTTTGACATTAGTCGCCACAGATTTTATGGAAGCAAGAACATGCATACCCGATTTTCCATCTTTCGAAGCCAAAAACAGAATTTATCTTACCGATTTGAGTGGGTTCTTGTGGGTTTGTAATTGACAGCCACTGGAAGCCGTCTCCGATGACCGGACGGACGTCACCTCCGCCGCCGATGTTGCTGCCGTCGGACATCACCATGACTGCCGCGAAGACCCACCGCTCCGCCACATCTCTCTCTCTCTCTTCGGCCTCTTCCTCTCTCTATCTCGTCTCTCTCTCTCCTCCCTGATCGTGCCCGCCACACCACCACCGGACAGTGGTGGTGGTGCTCCGATTGTGAGTCGAAGAAGAAAGGGAAGGGGGTGTGTTTGGTCGGATGTGTTGAGAGGGGGAGAGGAGAGCAGGTTGTTGTTGTGGGATTTTGTTTGGAGAGGATGAACTTCATGTGTGTGTATGAATTCCATGAACTTGATGCCTGTGTTTTTATCTTGTGGAATGGGAAGTAAAGAGCCATAAGACCCTATAAATAAAGATGTTGAGATCTTATAGATCTTATGTGAATCTTAGTGAGATTTTGTAAGGATTTTGGCAAGATTTTGAAACAAAATCTTATGATAAGATTTAGTATAGATTTTGTATGAAAACATCTAATATGTACAGGTTTAGGCTTGTGGGTGTTGGGCTTTGGGCCCAGGGCCCACAAGTCCATCTCGTGAGTAAGTGGCCCGTAATTCCTACGAGACCCGTTGTCAAAACCCGAACTCCGATTAATGTCAAAAATTAAAATGCACAAAAATACGATCGGTAGTCGTTGTTTGCACGCCCGTTCGTCGATCACGGTAATAATCGCGAAAAATTGTATCGTTGCCGTCTTTAATCCGTTTTTCGATCCGGTTTCGACTGTAGTCACTAAAATTATAATTACGGAGCTAAAATATATCGTAAAAATTTAATATTTGTCGGCGTTGACAGTATTTTGTACGGCGTCAGTTAATCACTTGTTAATCACGTAATTAAGAGCCGTAAATCACGGGTTGTCACAACTATAACCCCAATTTTAACAATAGAGTTGATTTGGTTACCTTGTAACAGATTTTGACGACGTAGTCGCTTCATGATCTTCATTTTCCTAGCAATTTAAACTGTGAAATCGATGGCTTAACTTCAAATTTCATGTTGAAGAGGATGAGCTCAGTTTATCGATTAATGGCTGAAGATGTAACGCCGTGGACGTGGACGGTGAGCTCAGTTTACCCGATTAATGGCTGAAGATGTAACGCCAAGGACGGTTCCCGACATAAATGTAGGGTTCTTCTAAATTTACACATATGAAATCCATATATTAGGGCAGATTTGGGAGAACGAGATGAAGGTGTTGTTTAGAGGTAAAATGTCAGCAGTTTGCGGACCACGTGATGTATAAGAATTTATACATCTTTTAAACATCAAATACGCCCCGTTTATGCGAAAACTCTTTGTATTTTCATTGATTTTGGTACTCATTTGAGTTGTTTGTGAAAATACAGGTCCGGGCTTCGGCCCGGTGATGAAACGGAGGCTTTTGGAACAAAATGGAGCGAAAACGGAACATTCCAGCAAACTGCCAGATATGGCACGACCGTGCCACCCAGGAGCACGACCGTGCCAGCCACTCCGACATCGGCACTCTCGATCAGCACCATCATCCAGCACCAGCACCATCAAAAATCAAAGGAGCACGACCGTGCTATATGGTGGCACAACCGTGCCAGGTCAATTTTGGCCCCAAATCAGCTTGTTTACGAGAATAAGTGAATCATGGCCGAGCACTATCGGCTGGCACGACCAGACAATGCCCGAGCACCGTCGTGCCACCCCGGGAACTTTTGAGCGTGATTTTTTCCCAAAATGGTAGCATACTTGGTCAACATTCAAGAAAGTGGCTCTGACACTTGCCAACCACGATCGTGCCAAAAGGTGGCATGGTCGTGCCATTCTCCCAGCAGCTTAAATACGAGTTTCTAGCTCATTTGGAAGGAAGTTGGAACATTTTGGTGACTTTTTCTCTCAAGAATCTGGTCTTGGAAGCTTGTTGGAGCCAAGAGGGAGCCTTGAAGAGGACTTAATCACTTGAAGATCTACTCAAACATCATTTAAATCTTGTCTTTAACTTGGTTAGCTTACTAGTTACTACATTATGAACAATTTATGTTTATTTGCACTTGATTTGGTAGTCATGAGCCTTATGGGCTAAACATTTGAGTTGTCTAAACTTTGTTGAAGCTAATGAATATGTGATAACATGGAAATAGATGTGATGATTGTTCTTGTTAATCTTCATGTTGGTATTTAATCTTGTTCTTGGAGTTCATGTGTATGCTTAAAGTTCTTGTTCTTGAAGGTTTGCTCATAAGCATTTACATGTTGTGTTGGAAAGCCCATGTAAAGATTATGATTATTGAATCTTGTTAACTTGTTAGTATGATTCATAGCGTGAAACTAGGAATGGTACTTGCTAATGTGATTAAATGATGATTTGAGCATATGTGTGAATTCTTGAATCTAGATTTGGAAAGATCATAAGGATGTTTATGTGGATTCTATAGTTTGTGTTCTTGTTAGTTTGATGATTTAGGCCAAAATTGTTAGCTAGCATGACCATGCTTGTGGTTCATATCAAGAACATGATGATAGTGCCAACTACTTAAAACCAAGTTAGGGTGATTAGTGTGTTTTTCATATTAGTTTTCCCTAATTTGTAGGGTTAGGAGTTTTGACAAACAAATAACTCATTATTAAAGATTAACATCAACTTAGCAAGTGAGCTTAAAAGAATAATTTTTAGGTGACTATGTTGGGATTGAACCCTACCCAAGGAACAGATAATGTAAAGCCAAAACCAGGTCACAACAGTGGATTCACAATAAGCAGCGGTTTACACTTTGCTCTCCCCTTGAAAGTGATTTATAACAACTGATGGTCTCTATCTGCTGCTCATATTCAACTGTTGTTGTCCTTTCAACTGCTGATGAAAACCCTGAAGTATTCAACACTGCTGGTCCTATCTACTGATGTTAAAGCACTGCCCAGTCAAGGACTGATCAACCTTGAGGAAAGCACTGACAGAAAGGGAGAGCAGCTGTTTAGTAAATTGTTTGTCTTATGTATAGTCAGTGGTTAGGTTAGCAGTGTTTGTGTAAGGTCAGTAGATACAGGTTGATAGGCTGTTAGACGTCGCTTTCATGGTGACGTCAGCTGAGATACCTCAATGGTTTGGTTTGCCTATAAATGTAACAGTGCCCTGTACTGTTACATTTGATTGACTGAGTGGGATCTTCTCCTCATGTCTAATCCTTTCATCTTGTGTGCAACCAACCTTGGGGCATCAGGCTGAGGGGGAGTATGGTTTGTAAGCTTATCTGTAATCTTTTGCTTTGATTTGTAACTCATTCGACTCTATGAGAAGCAATTGTTTATCAAACTATTTTTCTCCTTCTGACTGTGTTTACAAAGTTTGTTTTCATTTCCGCTGCACTTTACATGTTTTCATTGTCATTGATTATTCATTTTAAACAAACAAACACAATCATGAGAGCCTCCGATCCTAACAATTGGTATCAGAGCTTGGACAGTCAAATTCGATCTAACAATCAATTTGAATGTTTGCTTAAAGTTCTTGTTCTTGAATGTTTGCTCATAAGCATTTACATGTATTGTTGGAAAGCCCATGTAAAGATTATGATTATTGAATCTTGTTAACTTGTTAGTATGATTCATAGCGTGAAACTAGGAATGGTAATTGCTAATGTGATTGAATGATGATTTGAGCATATGTGTGAATTCTTGCATCTAGATTTGGAAAGATCATAAGGATGTTTATGTGGATTCTATAGTTTGTGTTCTTGTTAGTTTGATGATTTAGGCCAAAATTGTTAGCTAGCATGACCATGCTTGTGGTTCATATCAAGAACATGATGATAGTGCCAACTACTTAAAACCAAGTTAGGGTGATTAGTGTGTTTTTCATATTAGTTTTCACTAATTTGTAGAGTTAGGAGTTTTGACAAACAAATAACTCATTATTAAAGATTAACATCAACTTAGCCAGTGAGCTTAAAAGAATAATTTTTAGGTGACTAGAATGTTAATTCTTTTTTAGTTTTCCTAAGAATTATAGACTAGGAAGCCTTGATTGGGGACTTAGTTAATTTTAGAACTTGCATCATCACAACCTCCTTCCCCTTTGTTGTCACATGTGAGTTAGTGGAAACTTAGTTTAGGCAACCCTTTCTTAGATATTGTTCTTTGTTAAAATTTTTAGTAGTTTATTTCTTTGCATGCTAAGTTAGAAAAATCAACCCAATCATTTGAAAAGGCTTTAAAGTAGCAAAAGTTTAGTATCGAGACACCGCATCCACAGATTGATATCCGGTTCTTACCGATTAGCTGTATTACCACCCGACGGGTACACTTGCCCTTTGTGTGTGTAGTTAGTTTCTAGTTGAAAAACCATTTTAAAGCTAAATTTGTGTGAACAAATATCTTCATAAAAATATATATATATAATTCGCGCACATCAAGTTTTTGGCGCCGTTGCCGGGGATGCGGTCTTCTTGAAAACGATTCGAGTTGCTTATTTAGCCATTGTGAAAAGTGTAAAAAGTTTTTGTCTACTTGTTTTATTTGCATTTGTTTGACTATTTGAAAAAAAATGATTATTTGCTAGTTGTTTTTGTTTTGTATATATTTTGTGCATTGTGCTCCTCCTTATTCCCTACAGGTCGTGCATGTCCTCAACCCCCGCTGCTGATATCGTTGAGCCTTCAGCGGAGCCGGAGCGTGATCTTCACCGTAGGCTGCGGGAGCGGTTTCGCTTGGTAGCCGAGGCGATCGAGGTAGACGCGGGAGGAGATGACACATTCTACGAGGTTCAAGTAGATATGGCGGACGAAGAGGAGAATAGGATTTTGAACGAAATAGGAAAACCGTCACTTGATGGTTTGCCTGCGAGCATCAATGCACCGACAATCGACAATAATAACTTCGAGATCAAGGCTGGCACCATATCGATGTTGCAGAATGCGATACAGTTTTATGGCAAGGATCACGAGGATCCTAGTGTTCACATTGCGGGGTTTCTAGAGGTTTCTGCCACATTTAGGATTCGTGATGCATCATCGGATGCTATCCGCCTTCGGCTCTTTCCGTTTTCTTTACGGGATGGAGCCAAGGAGTGGCTTCTTTCACTTCCAGCTGGATCTATTACTACATGGAATCAATTAGCTGAGAAGTTCCTTCAGAAATATTTCCCTCCAGAGAAAACTGTTCGGTTGAGAACCAAGATTCTGAACTTTCGTCAGGAAGAGGACGAGTCCCTTTACGAGGCATGGGAGCGTTTCAAAGAGCTTATGAGAAAGGTCCCACATCACGGGTTGCCCAAGTGGCAACAATGTCAGATCTTCTACCATGGTTTGGACAGTCAGGTACAAATGATGGTTGATACATACTCGGGTGGAGATATCGGCACGAAAAATGCCACCGAGGCATTTGAGATTCTAGAGAGATGTGCAACGAAAAACCGGACGCAAAGCCACCAAGAGGTAAGAGTTCTCGGCAGGGAGTTCATCATGTGGACGACTACACAGCCATGACAGCACGTATGGATGCCTTATCTTCGAAATTTGATCGAGTGATGGAAATGCACTCGACAGGTTCTTCGAGTGGGGGAGCATATCAGGTAGGTGATTTTCAGACGGGAGAGATATCACACGAGATGTTGATTTTATGGGAAACCAATACCATCCTCAAAATAATCCCTACAGCAATACTTATAATCCGGGGTGGAAGAATCACCCAAATTTCAGTTGGAGTCCCGATGCTTCTAACCTGCATCCACCCGGATTTGCTCCACGTCCCCCAGCTCCAGCTCATGGAGCATATGGCCCATCTCGACCTCAGAAGGGACCTCCCGCTAGCGAGCCTAGTGTGCATGATATGCTTAGCCAGATCTTAGCCGGTCAGAACACTCAAAAGGCCGAGAATGAGAAGCGTTTTAAGGAGTATGACGGTCGTTTCACGAGGCACGAGAATGAGTTGAGAAGCCAAAAGGCTTCCATGCAGACCATTGAGAACCAAGTTGGCCAGATTGCCAAGATGTTGTCTGAGAGACAACAGGGGGGCCTTCCGAGCAACACAGAGACTAATCCTAATGCTACTGCAAAGGCCATCACATTGAGAAGCGGCAAGACCGCTCAGCCCATCCCTCCGGCTGTTCCTACAAAGCCGGTTGATGATGATGAGGTTGACGAGGAGATTGAGTGTGAGTCTTCGTGTGAGGTGCAACAGAGGCGAGTCCCAGCAAGTACCGCACGACCCAAGGAGTCAGTGAGAGAGTATGTCCCTCCCATTCCATATCCGGGGAGGTTGAAGAAGCGGAAAATGGAAGAACACTATGGTAAATTCCTCGAGCTTTTTAAGCAACTTCATATAAATTTACTGTTTGTCGAGGCACTTGCTCAAATGCCTAAGTATGCCAAGTTTCTGAAGGACATCTTATCCAACAAAAAGAAACTTGAGGAGCTTTCGCAGGTGACCTTGAATGAGGAGTGTTCAGCGGTTCTTCAGAACAAACTACCGAAGAAGATGAATGATCCTGGGAGTTTCACTATCCCGTGTTTGATTGGTAGTTTGTCGGTCAGCAATGCTTTAGCTGATCTTGGAGCTAGCATAAACCTCATGCCATATGCGGTTTTTGCTAAGCTAGACTTGGGAGAGCCCAAGCCGACTCGTATGAGCATTCAGCTAGCCGACCGTTCAGTGAAGTATCCTCGAGGCATAGTTGAGAATATGCTGGTGAAAATCGACAAGTTTGTCTTTCCTGTCGATTTCGTGATTCTAGACATGGATGAGGACAAAAATGTTCAACTTATCTTAGGTCGACCATTCCTAGCCACTGCGAGAGCCTTGATTAATGTCTGCACCGGTAGACTTACTCTTAGGGTTGATGATGAGGAGGTTACCTTTGACATTGGGAAATCCATGCAACACTCGCAAGGTCAGGATGATACACTCTACTTCATTGAGACTATCGACACATATGTGAGTGATCATCTTCGTGATGCATTCGAGGAGGATGTTGTGGACACACAGCTGCTAGGAGGGGAGGACTTTAGTTCACCTAGGGTGTACCGATTAGTCGAGGAGGTGACCTGTCTGATAGGTCACGCGTCTCCCCCGTGTCCCGAGGTTTTTGAGGTTGTGGATCGCGTTGCTGAGCCTAAAGCACGCCCTTCTATTGAGGATCCACCTTCGGTTGAGCTTAAGGAGCTTCCAGATCATTTGGAGTATGCTTTCTTGGAGGGTGAGACTCATCTGCCCGTTATCATTTCTGTCGGATTGTCGAAGGAAGAGAAGGATCGATTGCTTGCAGTTCTGAAGCAGCACAAGAAGGCGATCGCTTGGAAGATTATGGATATAAAAGGGGTCAATCCATCCTTTTGTACCCATAGGATTTTGATGGAGGAGGACTTTAAACCTGTAGTACAGCATCAGAGGCGTTTGAACCCCAACATGCAGGAGGTTGTGAAGAAAGAGGTCATCAAACTACTTGATGCAGGTTTGATATACCCGATCTCTGATTCACCATGGGTTAGCCCTGTACAGGTAGTCCCGAAGAAAAGAGGCATGACAGTGGTGACCAATGAGAAAAACGAGTTGATTCCTACTCGTACTGTCATCGGATGGAGGGTTTGCATTGACTACCGCAAACTCACTGATGCCACGAGGAAGGATCACTTCCCACTTCCTTTCATTGATCAGATGTTGGAGAGGTTGTCGGGCAGGATGTATTACTGCTTCCTTGATGGTTTTTCGGGTTATTTTCAGATTCCCATCTCTCCTGAGGATCAGGAGAAGACGACATTCACATGTCCCTATGGCACATTCGCCTACCGGCGGATGCCCTTTGGACTGTGCAATGCCCCGGCCACATTTCAGAGGTGTATGGTGGCCATTTTTCACGACATGATCGAGGACTCCATGGAGGTTTTTATGGATGATTTTTCTGTGTTTGGGAGTTCTTTTGATCAGTGTCTCGGGAATCTGAAAAGGATGTTGGCTAGATGTGAAGAAGTCAACCTGGTGTTGAATTGGGAGAAATGCCACTTCATGGTGAAGGAGGGCATTGTGCTTGGGCATAAGATTTCACAGGCGGGGCTCGAGGTTGACCGAGCCAAAGTCGAGACTATTTCAAAGCTCCCGCCTCCCACATCCGTGAAATCTATTAGGAGTTTTCTAGGTCATGCAGGTTTTTACCGGCGATTCATAAAGGACTTTTCCAAAATCGCCCGTCCCATGACTCAGCTCCTCGAGAAGGATGCCCAGTTTGTTTTCTCCGATGAGTGCTTTCGGGCATTCGAGTTGTTGAAGGAGAAGTTGGTGAATGCCCCGATCATGGTTACTCCCGACTGGGAGCTGCCATTTGAGTTGATGTGTGATGCGAGTGACTTCGCAGTCGGGGCTGTCTTGGGTTAAAGGAAAGATAAACACTTTCATCTGATATACTATGCGAGCAAGACCTTGACTGACGCTCAGGAGCATTACACCACGACAGAGAAAGAGCTCCTAGCTGTGGTCTTTGCCTTCGATAAGTTTCGGTCATATCTTGTCCTTTCCAAGACCATTGTGTACACGGATCATGCAGCCCTTCGGTATCTTTTCAGTAAGGAGGATGCTAAACCGAGATTGATACGTTGGATTTTGCTGCTATAAGAGTTCGATATTGAAATCCGTGATAAAAAAAGGGCTGAGAATTTGGCAGCCGATCATTTGTCTCGACTTGAGCATTGTGAGGAAAAGGAATCTCGTGGGCCTAACATCAATGACAATTTCCCCCACGAGTTCCTCATGAGGATCGAGACTAGTGATGATTCCCCATGGTTTGCTGACTTTGCAAACTACCTAGCTAGTGGCATCCTGATCAAGGGGATGACCCATCAGCACAAGCGAAAGTTCTTTGCAGATGTTAAGCATTACTTCTGGGATGACCCTTACTTGTTTAGGGTAGGAGCGGATCGGATGATCCGGCGGTGCGTGCATGGTGACGAGGCGAGGGATATTTTACTCCACTGTCACGAAGGACCCACGGGAGGCCACCACGGAGCGAACAACACGGCGAGGAAGGTGTTTGATGCCGGATTCTTTTGGCCGACTATTTTCTGTGATGCCCACGAGTGGGTGAGGTCCTGTGATGCTTTCCAGAGGGCGAGCAACATTTCTGCACGCCATGAGATGCCACAAAATGGCATCCAAGTTTGTGAGGTCTTTGACGTATGGGGGCTAGACTTCATGGGCCCTTTTCCGACCTCTATTGGGAACCACTACATCCTTGTCGCTGTTGATTACGTTTCCAAGTGGGCTGAAGCACAGGCTTTGCCCACTAATGATGCGAGGGTAGTGGTGAGGTTTTTGAAAAAGTTGTTTGCTCGTTTCGGTGCCCCAAAAGCGTTGATTAGTGACCGTGGGACGCATTTATGTAATGCTCAGCTTGAGAAAGCATTGTCCCGATATGGGGTGCAACATCGATTCTCTACACCATATCATCCGCAGACGAGCGGACAGGTCGAGGTTACTAATCGGGGTATCAAGCGGATTTTGGAGAAAACGGTTAATTCTAGCCGTAAGGATTGGTCCGAGAAATTGGATGATGCACTGTAGGCTTTCCGGACAGCCTACAAGACTCCTATAGGCACCACACCGTTTAAATTGGTCTATGGGAAGTCTTGTCATTTGCCTGTTGAACTCGAGCACAAAGCATATTGGGCTTTGAAGACAGTTAATCTTGACATGGCTGCTGCGAGTGAGAACAAGTTTGTGCAGATTCATGAGATTGAGGAGCTTAGGCACGATGCGTATGAAAGCTCCAAGCTGTACAAGGAACGTACCAAGACGCTTCATGATGCCCGCTTGAAGGACAAGAAAGAATTCCGAGTGGGTGATCGTGTGTTGTTGTACAACTCGCGTCTCAAGTTCTTTCCTGGTAAGCTTAAATCTCGATGGTCGGGTCCCTACACTGTACGGTCAGTGTTTCCATACGGGACAGTGGAGATAGGCCATGAGGATGGTCGGTTGTTTAAAGTCAACGGGCATAGGTTAAAGGCTTATGTTGGAGGGCCCGTTGACCCGAGTGAGGAGGTTGTTACCCTCCACCCCAGGAACAAATGAATTCGGGGTGGTGAGTCTAGCAGAAGACTCGTAAATAAACTTAGCATGTTTGTGTGTTTATTATTTTTAGTTATTGTTTTTGTGTGTGTTTGTTTTTTTTTTTTTCGTTTCAGGTTGCGGTTCGTTCTGGTCGCGAGGGATGTAGAGCTTGTTACCGGCTCTCAGGTATGTTAGTTCGGTTCTCTTTTTGGGTAGGAGATGCTTCGTGTGTGCCCCGGGTTCAAGGAGTTTTTCTACAAAAAAAAATTTAAAATTAAAATCGAAAATTCTGCACTACCAGCAAAAGGGAGTTTTTCTACATCTAATTTCAAAAAAAAAAATTATAATATTAAATTCGAAAAAACAGCACCATCACCAAAGTCTGGCACCACCAAACAATTTTTGCAGTTCAATAATTGCCCCATTTTGAATAGAACCCAACCACCATTATTTTTTCTTCATAAACTCATCTTTTTCCTCCTTGAACCCACTTCAAAGCACTCACGAATCCTCTGCATCTCCTAGCTTCCTCCAAGAATTCTGTCATCCCAACAATCATTCCAGGTACGAATCTCTCCTTTTCTCGTTAGTTTGTAGAGTTTTTGTTATTATGTTCTTCATTTCTTCATAGTTAGTTTCCTTAGGTTTTTAGGGCTTGGTCTAAATCACCCGATTCAAGCCCGTTTTAGTGTTTTTTGTGTTGATTTGAACCACAAGTGACCGATTTACAAAACCCCTAAGCAAAAACGTGAAAAAATCGGGGTTTTGGGGCTGTTTTGAGCGATTTTCCGATCTGGGTTCCGTCAAGCACGGTCATGCCTACTGGGAGCACTCTCGTGATCTTCAAAAACTCATAAATTTTCCAGAAATTCAAGGTGGCACGAGGGTGCCACAGACCAGCACGGTCGTGCTCTTCATAATGTTCGTCGGACTTCATAATTTTTCCCAGATCTTCAACGTGGCACGATGGTGCCATATGACGGCACGGTCGTGCTTCATGTCAAATCGCTCAAATCAGTCACCTGTTATCGGTCCGGCACGAGGGTGCCTATGTGCGGCACGACAGTGCTTCACCCAAAAAAAATGGTTCAAATCCGAGCCGTTTACGGCAGAGCACGATGGTGCCGTGGGATGGCACGGTCGTGCTCCTGGGGAATAAAAACCCAGACTTCATAAAATTCCCAGAAACCTTCATAAACTCACTGATTTGCAGGTCTCGCACGGTAGTGCCATATGGTGGCACGACCGTGCCATATTGTCCAGTCCCGAAATTTGTCTGTCAGTTTTGGCTGCTGATTAATCTTGTCTCAATTTTGCAAATGGATCACCCTTATTTGCGGTTCTCAAACAATGCCAGGGAAGGGTACTGTATCCCGAAGGTGGAGCGGTTATGGGGTCGACGGCATCTAATCGAGCCCATGAGGAGGTTGCAAAGGGTTGATTTAGACTTGCTCGGACAGACCGAGCGGTTTGATGATCTTATTACACCTCCGTGGTCCTGCCTTTTCGAGATCGCAGAGCCGCAATACATAGAGTTGGTGATCGAATTTTTCGCGTCGTTCCGTTTCACGTTTCCATGCCCAGATATTTATGAGAAAAATGTTGGTGTCAAGTTTCGATTGGGAAGGAAATGGCATCACCAATCGATTAGTCGATTCGCTGTGGTGTTGGGGTTATATACGGAAGATGAGATTGATACTGAGTTATTTCATGGGAGTTTGCAAGATTGGGAGCCAGGCACAGACAAGGCCGCCTTTTGGAATCAAATTACTGTGGCGGGTCGAGTTTGGGAACCTCGGAAAGCCAAAGCTACATGGATCCTCGACCCACTTCACCGGGTCATCGAGCGCGCCATATTCCACGTCATCGGAGGTCGGGGTTATAGCACGGGAAATATCACCACCCGCGACCTTTTCCACCTGTACTGCATCGTCTCCGGCTACCATTGCAACGTAGCCGTCAGTGTGGCAGAATCGATTTTTCGCGGTGTCTGTTCGACACCCACATCGCGCATCTGCGGAGGGGCCTTTGCTACAAAACTTGCAAAATACTATCGGGTTTCCTTAAACAATTTGACCGAAGCCTGTGACTATGGCCTCCTCGATTTGCAGCAGCTAAACTCGATGCACCTGATTCGCAGAGTAGACGGGGTCCCAAAACTTGTGGACAGATTGGGAAGGATCTGGGACCCGCTACCTGCTGATGATGAGACGGATGATGACGATGACGGTGATGATGGTGGAGATCATGATGTGCACATGCACGACATCCCAGTTCAAGGACAGGAGGGGGCCGCTGGAGGAACGGGCCCCCAATTGCAGATTGGACAGGGGTTTGATAGTCCGAACTGGGAGAATGTGTATGGTGGATTTGGTGGTGGAGGTTATGAGCATGGTCCTTACTAGCCGTCAGGGATAGATCTGTGGAGGCGCATGGACGGGCTGGAATTAGGCCAGCAAGAGGTGAGGCGAGATGTCGATCTGATACGCGCGGAGCAACACAGGCAGGGTAACTTCTTGGAAGAGATGTACGAGCAGTCCCGACGCAGCATGGACTGGTTGTTTGGTTCGCAGCAGCACATCGCGAACTCAATCAACCATCCGTACACACAGCCGCCGCCGCAATTTAGGCGTAGATCCAGATTTGATCGCAGGAGCGACGTCGGTCCTTCGGGATCTGGCGAGAGGTCTTAGTCCTGCTTTCCATCTCGTATTTTTTACTATCATTTCGTGTTTGAGGGGTGTGCCATTTTCCATCGTACGTACACCCCTCCGTCGTAGGTGTTAGTTTTTATTGCTTTAGTAGTGGTTAAATTAATAAACAAAGGCAAGGGAAAAATGGGTTGGGTAATATTCTTGTGAATTTGATCTTGTTTGCTATATGTGCAGTGTTGGTTCAAACTCTTTGAATAAACGATGAGATGTTGGCTTGGTGGATGGATTGGTAGTTCGTTGTGGACGCTCCTTTTTACTTCATATTGCTCCGATTCTAGCCTTTTTGTTTCAGGGGAGTTTTCGTGTTCCTACCTTCCTTTATTTGTGTTGAATTCGCAATTCCATTTCTTATTCAATTTTTTTTTTGTTGTACATCGAGGGCGATGTACAATTCAAGTGTGGGGAGGTGGTCTATCGCTTGAGCTTTGTTGTCATATCTCAAAAAAAAATTAATAATAATAATAATAATAATGCAAAGCTCTCTTTTAACAATTTTTGTGGCATATTAATCAAATCAACATAAGTATCGAAATAAGCACCAAATTTTTTGATAAATAAATAAGGGTAAACGCAAAAAGGGGGTTCGCTCGTGTAAGGAAAACCGTCAAGTAACATGTTTTTTGTATAAAATTGAGCATGAAAAATCAAGCGATTGACCTACTTGTTTGCCTTGCATATTTACCCAATACGCCCGTTTCCGTGAGTTATTTTTGAGCCTTATAGCTTTAGAATTATTTTTGCTCATGTTTTTGCGGGCAAAGATTGAGTGAGCCGGATAACTTTTGCGATTTAGAACTTGTGTTAGGTATGCATTTCGAGGCCACAAAGCAAGAATTCAAGCATAGAAGTGATTGAGGCATTAGGAAACCTTTTTATTTTCGCCATTTATATTCACCTCCCTACCCAAATCATTCCCATAGTTAAACCAATTTGAGCATTTCCCGTTCGTTTCTTTTAAACCACCAAAATATTAACCACTTAGCCAAATTAGCCTTTTATATTTTGAACCCATTTTTGGTTGGAAACCCGGTTCGGTTGATGATTAACTTGTAGTTTTGTATAGTTCCTCTTTGTTCTTATGTACCCTCATGATCAAGAGTTTTTAGCTAAGTAGACGTACTTAGTTCTCTCCAAAGCATGGGTTATTCTTTGAAAAAAAAACAAAAAAAAACCCCAAGAAATATAGTTGAAAAAGCCTTATCAAATGGCTTTGTTAGCGCAATTTTGGGAGTGAAAAGCAATACTTGTCGGTTAGCTCTCGGTTATTTATTATTTAGTTGTATAGTTCTATCTTCTTGTATTTCAAGTTAGTCGAGCCGTCGGGTTACAACCGTTTTAGCCACTTTTCAAAATCCACTTCCACACCCTTAACCCAAGCCAAGTTACAACCCAATCAAGACCTCATGATTTATGCTATATTTTTACCGAGTGATTAGATTTGATCCTTCCACAAGCTTATGATATCGCATAGTTATCGTCTTGGCATCGAGTGTTCTAAACATACTCCACAAATTGTATGTGCACCTATATTTAGCTGAGTGTGTGTGAACATTGTGAGGATGCTTGGTGAACTTGTAGGGATTTCCAAGATGGACCATTGCTCATAAGCATATTTTACTAATTTCTTTTCGGTTCTTTCTTTATATCGAGCACTCCTTGATTGTTTTGACCCGAGTTATTTGTTTGTGCTTATGAAATGCTAGTTGAGATGACTGCCATTTAGAGAGTTTCGTTGATTTTAGTTTGCTTGAGGACAAGCAAAGTTCAAGTGTGGGGATGTTTGATGTATAAGAATTTATACATCTTTTAAACGTCAAATACGCCCCGTTTATGCGAAAACTCTTTGTATTTTCATTGATTTTGGTACTCATTTGAGTTGTTTGTGAAAATACAGGTCCGGGCTTCGGCCCGGTGATGAAACGGAGGCTTTTGGAGCAAAATGGAGCGAAAACGGAACATTCCAGCAAACTGTCAGATATGGCACGACCGTGCCAGCCACTCCGACATCGGCACTCTCGATCAGCACCATCAAAAATCAAGGGAGCACGACCGTGCCATATGGTGGCACGACCGTGCCAGGTCAATTTTGGACCCAAATCAGTTTGTTTCCGAGAATAAGTGAATCATGGCCGAGCACTATCGGCTGGCACGACCAGACAATGCCCGAGCACCGTCGTGCCACCTCGGGAACTTTTGAGCGCGATTTTTCCCAAAATGGTAGCATACTTGGTCAACATTCAAGAAAGTGGCTCTGACACTTGCCAAGCACGATCGTGCCAAAAGGTGGCATGGTCGTGCCATTCTCCCAGCAGCTTAAATACGAGTTTCTAGCTCATTTGGAAGGAAGTTGGAGCATTTTGGTGACTTTTTCTCTCAAGAATCTGGTCTTGGAAGCTTGTTGGAGCCAAGAGGGAGCCTTGAAGAGGACTTAATCACTTGAAGATCTACTCAAACATCATTTAAATCTTGTCTTTAACTTGGTTAGCTTACTAGTTACTACATTATGAACAATTTATGTTTATTTGCACTTGATTTGGTAGTCATGAGCCTTATGGGCTAAACATTTGAGTTGTCTAAACTTTGTTGAAGCTAATGAATATGTGATAACATGGAAGTAGATGTGATGATTGTTCTTGTTAATCTTCATGTTGGTATTTAATCTTGTTCTTGGAGTTCATGTGTATGCTTAAAGTTCTTGTTCTTGAAGGTTTGCTCATAAGCATTTACATGTTGTGTTGGAAAGCCCATGTAAAGATTATGATTATTGAATGTTGTTAACTTGTTAGTATGATTCATAGTGTGAAACTAGGAATGGTAAATGCTAATGTGATTGAATGATGATTTGAGCATATGTGTGAATTCTTGCATCTAGATTTGGAAAGATCATAAGGATGTTTATGTGGATTCTATAGTTTGTGTTCTTGTTAGTTTGATGATTTAGGCCAAAATTGTTAGCTAGCATGACCATGCTTGTGGTTCATATCAAGAACATGATGATAGTGCCAACTACTTAAAACCAAGTTAGGGTGATTAGTGTGTTTTTCATATTAGTTTTCCCTAATTTGTAGAGTTAGGAGTTTTGACAAACAAATAACTCATTATTAAAGATTAACATCAACTTAGCAAGTGAGCTTAAAAGAATAATTTTTAGGTGACTATGTTGGGATTGAACCCTACCAAAGGAACAGATAATGTAAAGCCAAAACCAGGTCACAACAGTGGATTCACAATAAGCAGCGGTTTACACTTTACTCTCCCCTTGAAAGTGATTTATAACAACTGATGGTCTCTATCTGCTGCTCATATTCAACTGTTGCTGTCCTTTCAACTGCTGATGAAAACCCTGAAGTTTTCAACACTGCTGGTCCTATCTACTGATGTTAAAGCACTGCCCAGTCAAGGACTGATCAACCTTGAGGAAAGCACTAACAGAAAGGGAGAGCAGCTGTTTAGTAAATTGTTTGTCTTATGTATAGTCAGTGGTTAGGTTAGCAGTGTTTGTGTAAGGTCAGTAGATACAGGTTGATAGGCTGTTAGACGTCGCTTTCATGGTGACGTCAGCTGAGATACCTCAATGGTTTGGTTTGCCTATAAATGTAACAGTGCCCTGTACTGTTACATTTGATTGACTGAGTGGGATCTTCTCCTCATGTCTAATCCTTTCATCTTGTGTGCAACCAACCTTGGGGCATCAGGCTGAGGGGGAGTATGGTTTGTAAGCTTATCTGTAATCTTTTGCTTTGATTTGTAAATCATTCGACTCTATGAGAAGCAATTGTTTATCAAACTATTTTTCTCCTTTTGACTGTGTTTACAAAGTTTGTTTTCATTTCCGCTGCACTTTACATGTTTTCATTGTCATTGATTATTCATTTTAAACAAACAAACACAATCATGAGAGCCTCCGATCCTAACAATTGGTATCAGAGCTTGGACAGTCAAATTCGATCTAACAATCAATTTGACATAACAGTTCAGCTCAAAATTCATTGATACTAAGGTTGGTTGTATTCTGTTGAAAAACAGAGTAACGAGTAGATCATGTTCAAAGTGGTTATTCAAAAACTCTGTAAATCAACCAAGATGTCATATGACACACAAATTTCATACAACAAGTGATATCATGCACAAGTCACTCATAGTTTTCAGATCTGTAAACATATCTGATAAATTATGGGATTGGTCTATACTCTCAAATTGATTTCAACTGTTGTCTTGATATTTATGATGATTTCATTAAATACTAAAGTATGATCCTCAGAATAACAAAACCTATGATTCATAAGACATTAGTGTTTTGATTTTCTTTAAAGAGGGAATTAAGACTTTAGTTATTTAGATCTTATGTGTAGAAAAACAGGTTGAGATCCTCAAAAGGAACAAATCAACTTTGTCTAAATACACTAAGAAAAACAGGGGTCAACATAGTCCGCATCATATGTAATGTGAGATTGGATGAAAAACTTGTGAAAACATGACCAAGTCTCTCAAAGCATTACTGCAGAATGATTTTGGACTAATATTCACAAATACTCAGAAGTGTGTTTATCTCAAAACTTTTGAAGTCAAAAGAAAAAGAGTATAAACATAAAACACTTATGAGTCAAAGTTTAGGGTAATAATGGTCATTAAGGAACTATGTGCATTCATCTGTTCAGGAAAAGGTTTTGATTCCAGTAATTGAACTCCAAAAAGGACTAGACATATGTTTTAAAAATATATCCATGTGTCCTCATGTTTGCAATCAACCGACAAAGAAAATGGTTCCAAACAGTGGTCAAAATGTATCCAAAAGTTTCCTACCACTGTTGTTAAACCACTGACCATTTTCAAAAACCTGTGAGTGATGTGATTACATCCTCTATTGAAATTATACCAGATCTTTTTGACACTATTCTTAGAAAATCCTTTAACCATTTTTTTTGTGTTCAAAGGATTCTCTCGAATAACCAGGATATATTATTCATTTTTTTTATAATATATTTGAAACTTTTGCTTGTTTTTGTTGGCAATAGTTTCAGCTCCTGTCAGGATGTAATACCTTATTTTTGCATGGTATTTGTGTCCTCAGAAATAGGTCAAAAGGAAATGGTACATATGTCTTGATCATGTCATACTCAGGTTTGCTCCTAAATTTTTATCAAAGGATGATTGCAAACTGTGATTAAATTACTAGGGTACTCATGTGTTAATTGAATATTAAACGAAAATGTGTTGCCTTAGTAAAAAGTTTTCATCATCTGGGGTACTAAACCACTGTCTTTCAAAATTGACATGTGGCAAAACCTTGAATGAAAATTCTCAAAACTGTTGCTGAAACACCTGTTCTTCAGATTTGCACCATTTACCCTAACCACTGTTTTGTTCCAACATCTGATCTCTAAACACTGTCCACTGCTGAAAGTTAACCACTGATCCCTCATTTTCTTGTAAGCACTGATGCTCAAAATCAGTGTCTTATCCACTGATATGCTATCTACTGATAGTAAAAAATCATCCACTGCCCAAGATTTTTACCGTTGTAATCACTGATGCTTGATACGTCAGTGGCTCTTAAAACAACTGTTCTCCATACTTCATCCGTTTCATCAGTGGTTGACACGTGGTCAGTTTTTAGCCCTCAGATCTTAATAACCGCTGCCACATCAGCGATCATTTTTTAAAAATAAAACCTGCCCTAAACCCCAAACAGGGTTTTACACTGTCGAATTGAATTCCAAAATTCTCTTCTCATAGCAGTTTCCAACCCTTCTTCTCAAAAACTCCAAAATCCTCCTTCATTCTTCTCCGCAAAAATGACAAAATCAAAGTCAAAATCAAAACCAAAACCTAAATCACCATCACCTTCCAAAGAGGTCGCTCAAACGACCGAAGAACCCATCGAAATACCATTCAAACAATCTCACAACTATCTGGTTTTATTCACAAAACCTACTGATAATCACACCTTTGACACCATCATTGATGCATTATCTGCATCAAAGTACAAAACTTTGTTGACAGCAAATGCTCCCATCTATCTGCAAACCCAGAGAGAGTTTTGGAAAAAGGCGTCGCTTGAAAAACAAGACGGAAAAGTCATAGCCATTAACTCCTCGATACAGGGAAAAGCGATCAAAATCACACCAAAATCGATATCAGAAGTCTTCATACTCGACGATCAGAACGGTAAAACCTCTTTTGACAAAAACGAGTTAAAAGCTGATTTTCTGAAAAGGGGTTATGCAGAAGAACCAAAGGTAGATACCCTACAAAAGGGTTATTTTCCCTCTGCACCCAGGTTTTTATTTCACACACTCTTGATGTGTGCTTCAAATAAAACAACATCTTTCAACGAAATACCATTGAAAATTCAAAGCCTGGGTTACGCTATTTTGAATAATAAAGACTATAACTACTCCCAGGAGATTTTCAATGACATGGTGAAAAACGTTGAAAGTAAAGCATTTTTACTTTTTCCAAGATTTTTTAGTTATTATTTTGAACAAAAATTTGAAAAGAAAAATGTAAATTTGCTCAAACAAGGTGTTCATTGTCAAATAAAAAGCATAACAAAAGAAACATTTTCAAGGATGATGGCACCAATAAAAACAAAAGCAGGGGTACCTGAGCAGACTTTAGCGGTTACAACTGCTCCTCAGGTATCAGCTGCTGAGCCCACTGCTCCAGGTGATCATAGCAGCACTCCCACTTCTTTGAAACCCACACCTGCCACCACTAAAAAGACCAAAAAGAAAACATCCAGAAAACCCACCAATCCCAAAACAAAGGCAACTCTGGAAGATGAGATCCCAGAGGAAATGCCTGTGACAACACAAAAGTCACCAGAAACCACTGCTGCTACTTCCTCACAGCAGTTGGAAGAAAGATCTCAACCCATGCCTAAAACTCCTCCTGCATCCTCACAAAAGGATCAGGTTGTAAGCACAGGGACACCACACTATGAAGCTCTGAATCCACTTGGATCCATCTTCCTCAGTCCTGATCCCAAGGACATGTCTCTTTCAACTCCCATCCCCTCACCAATCATATTACCACAAACCATGCTACCTTTGTTGCATGCAGCTGATATAGCTCAGACACAAACCAGTTCCTCTCTAACACCTATCACTGAGAGCATACTTCCACAAGTGACTGGGTCTGATGCTACTACTCCTGCTATCCCAGCAACAATTGAGGAGGTTACACCCCCTGAGTTACAAGTAACTCTCGGTGGTAGTTCAAGTGGAGCAGCAACTACAACTGGTGGACCAACAGGTCTCCAGTTGGCCAGTTGTTTCATAAGTAAGACTCCCTTGAAGGCAATTTCTTCCATAGCAACTTCGGTGACCACCAGTGAGTTAGATCTAACCACTGGTACCATCAAAGGTTTATCGAGTGCTGAAGAAAGAAGTCCCCAATACCAAGAACAAGGGGCATCAATGGGTGACTTTTGGGACTCAGTTCCTAAGTCAAGCATTGATATAACCACTACTGGTGGGGATTCAGATGATCCTACTAAAGTAGGTGATGATTCAAGATATCAGGAATTGACGGGCAGAGTTGACAAACTTGAAGAATCAGTTGCTGAAATAAAGGAGATGGTGCAAGAGATTTTAAAAGCTCAAAAAGCACAATCCACTGCTGCCCCACCACAATCTGCTGTTCCTGCTCAAGCACCTGCACAACAGGCATTTGCTGCAAATGAGCTATGGAATATATTTCAACCCATGCTTGAAGCACAGCAACAAATGGCTGATAAAAAGCATGCTATTCAAGTACAAATGCTGACCAACATGGTTGAATCAAGATTTAAAGACACTCAAGCAGATATCAAGGCTCTAAAGGCTAGCATTCAAAATGCTTCTGGCAAAGTTCCTTCTTCCATCCCATTTCTTGTAAGCCCCCCTTCAGATAATGCCAAAAAGGGGGAGAATAACAAGCTGTTGGGAAAAATGAATAGGAGGGGAATAGAACATGGCCTTCATGTTGAGCCTGAAAAAGGAAAAGAAAAAGAAAAACAGGTCTCAAAACCTGTTAGCCAAACAGCTGATACAGCAGTAGTTACAAAAACTGCTGTCTGTAGCCAAACAGCTGCCATGTTATCAACACACACCACTCTACCACACACCACTACAACTACTGCTCCATCACCATCATCTACAATCACACCATTACCACTGCCTCCTGTCATAAAATAGAAGACAACAGATGTTATAACATCTGCTGTAATGACAGCAGCGGTTGAAGCACCAGTTGTTTCAACCACTGTCAGTCAATCACTGCCACAAACCACTGCTATCCAATCTACCACCACTGATCCACCCAAAACATCATCTGCTTCTTCTTCATTAAAAAGGAGAAGAAATTTCATATCAGATGATGATTCATCGCCATCACCACTTCCATCCCCTGCTCAAAAGCAGAAGACAACTGCTGACATATCAGCAGTTGTAATGACAACAGATGTTGAGACACCAGTTGTTTCAATAGCTGTTAGTCGGTCATCTTCCACTGTTCCCACCAGTCTTGCATCACAACCTCCTAAGCTTTACAAACGAAAAAGAGAAACAACTCAGGACACTGATGAAAAGTATGATCCTGTTGCTGCTAAGAATCCATTGGAATTAGAAGCTGTGAAAAATGAGATGAAACAATTTTACACTGAAGATGATCCTTCAAAAAGGAAATTTCCTTCTCTCATAGGTTTCATAATTCCAGAAGACATGAATGAATATCTTGAAATGAAAGTAAGACAAGCAAGGATAAGAGCCAAAATTGAATGCAAGAATCAAGGCAATGAAGCTATTTTGAAAAGAAGAGAATTCCTGCTCAACAAGGTTAAACAAATAAAGGAATATGCAAGTGATTTGAACAAGGAAATGTCAAACATATCTCCTGAAGCAGATCAACGAAATGAATTGAGGAAGGAATATCTTGCATACATAATGAAAAAGAAGTTCTATCCTGCTGAAGAAACAGATTTCAAAGATTGGCCAATAATTGCATTAAAGCATGAGGCAAAAAGAATTGAAAAGGTTAACAATGATCCAAGAAAGAAGAAGACAGCTCCAAACTGGAATAAATACAAGAAGCTCATAGCTGATCTTATTTCTGAATACAAGAGAAAGAAGCAGGAGTTGGTAGATGCAAGAGTGGATTCTGCAAGTGCCATAGCAAAATGGACCAAGCAGCAAACAGACGAAGCTTATGAAAGACTTAGGAAAAGGAGGGACACTCCTAAAAAGTCTGACTACAAAAAGCTAAAGGAACAGGTCAAGTCCTTTGAAACACAGATCAGCACAGCAGAAGCTTTTGTTACAAGGTTGAGAAAAGAAAGGAAGGAAATGCTGACTGTTGAAAAAGAAAGGCTTAAAGAAGATGATCTGATTGAAGAAGCTACCAAGAAATTGGCTTCAGATAAAGAAAACTTAGCAAAACTACAAGACCTTACCAAAAGGGTGAAAGTAGTAAGCAAACAATCATCAGCAGATATCACAGACAGTAAGTTTGATCAACAACAGAAACAAAAGCTGCTCGACAAAGAAGTTGCAGAAGATATAGCTGCAGCAAACAAAGTCATAGAAGAAGCTTTTAAAAGAATGTCTGATGTTCAAGATACTGCTTTATAGTTTTTCTCAAGGCCAAATACATCCAGCTCATCAGGAAATAAATCTCTCCCAAGAAACCCATTTGGTTTAAAAATACTAAAGTGGATGTCTGATCAAAAGACCCACGTATTGACCTTGGTCAGAACCAATGGAGAAGTGAGGCATATATCAAGGAATCAAGCACTAGGCCTGGGTGTTGAAGATCAACTAGATCTCCTTGAGCTTACACTGTGCAGGGATGAAGATGACACAAGTTCCAAGGAATTTGAAGAAGAATTTAAAAGACATGTAAGGGAACTTCTGATGAGGAATAAAGATCCAGAATAATGACAGGTTTTGGCATTATCTGTTCCAGGGGGAGATTGTTGGGATTGAACCCTACCAAAGGAACAGATAATGTAAAGCCAAAACCAGGTCACAACAGTGGATTCACAATAAGCAGCGGTTTACACTTTGCTCTCCCCTTGAAAGTGATTTATAACAACTGATGGTCTCTATCTGCTGCTCATATTCAACTGTTGCTGTCCTTTCAACTGCTGATGAAAACCCTGAAGTATTCAACACTGCTGGTCCTATCTACTGATGTTAAAGCACTGCCCAGTCAAGGACTGATCAACCTTGAGGAAAGCACTGACAGAAAGGGAGAGCAGCTGTTTAGTAAATTGTTTGTCTTATGTATAGTCAGTGGTTAGGTTAGCGGTGTTTGTGTAAGGTCAGTAGATACAGGTTGATAGGCTGTTAGACGTCGCTTTCATGGTGACGTCAGCTGAGATACCTCAGTGGTTTGGTTTGCCTATAAATGTAACAGTGCCCTGTACTGTTACATTTGATTGACTGAGTGGGATCTTCTCCTCATGTCTAATCCTTTCATCTTGTGTGCAACCAACCTTGGGGCATCAGGCTGAGGGGGAGTATGGTTTGTAAGCTTATCTGTAATCTTTTGCTTTGATTTGTAAATCATTCGACTCTATGAGAAGCAATTGTTTATCAAACTATTTTTCTCCTTTTGACTGTGTTTACAAAGTTTGTTTTCATTTCCGCTGCACTTTACATGTTTTCATTGTCATTGATTATTCATTTTAAACAAACAAACACAATCATGAGAGCCTCCGATCCTAACAGACTAGAATGTTAATTCTTTTTTAGTTTTCCTAAGAATTATAGACTAGGAAGCCTTGATTGGGGACTTAGTTAATTTTAAAACTTGCATCATCACAACCTCCTTCCCCTTTGTTGTCACATGTGAGTTAGTGGAAACTTAGTTTAGGCAACCCTTTCTTAGATATTGTTCTTTGTTAGAATTTTTAGTAGTTTATTTCTTTGCATGCTAAGTTAGAAAAATCAACCCAATCATTTGAAAAGGCTTTAAAGTAGCAAAAGTTTAGTATCAAGACACCGCATCCACGGATTGATATCCGGTTCTTACCGATTAGCTGTATTACCACCCGACGGGTACACTTGCCCTTTGTGTGTGTAGTTAGTTTCTAGGTGAAAAACCATTTTAAAACTAAATTTGTGTGAACAAATATCTTCATAAAAAATATATATATAATTCACGCACATCAAGTTTTTGGCGCCGTTGCCGGGGATGCGGTCTTCTTGAAAACGATTCGAGTTGCTTATTTAGCCATTGGGAAAAGTGTAAAAAGTTTTTGTCTACTTGTTTTATTTGCATTTGCTTGACTATTTGAAAAAAAATGATTATTTGATAGTTGTTTTTGTTTTGTATATATTTTGTGCATTGTGCTCCTCCTTATTCCCTACAGGTCGTGCATGTCCTCAACCCCCGCTGCTGATATCGTTGAGCCTTCAGCGGAGCCGGAGCGTGATCTTCACCGTAGGCTACGGGAGCGGTTTCGCTTGGTAGCCGAGGCGATCGAGGTAGACGCGGGAGGAGACGACACATTCTACGAGGTTCAAGTAGATATGGCGGACGAAGAGGAGAATAGGATTTTGAACGAAATAGGAAAACCGTCACTTGATGGTTTGCCTGCGAGCATCAATGCACCGAAAATCGACAATAATAACTTCGAGATCAAGGCTGGCACCATATCGATGTTGCAGAATGTGATACAGTTTTATGGAAAGGATCACGAGGATCCTAGTGTTCACATTGCGGGGTTTCTAGAGGTTTGTGCCACATTTAGGATTCGTGATGCATCATCGGATGCTATCCGCCTTCGGCTCTTTCCGTTTTCTTTACGGGATGGCTTAACTTCAAATTTCATGTTGAAGAGGATGAGCTCAGTTTATCGATTAATGGCTAAAGATGTAATACCGTGGACGGTGAGCTCAATTTACCCGATTAATGGCTGAAGATGTAACGCCAAGGACGGTTCCTGACATATAAATTTACACATATGAAATCCCTATATTAGGGGCAGATTTGGGAGAAGGAGACGAAGATTTGGTAAGGCTCTAGGGAGTGGTTTAAAGCCCTAGGGGCTTTATTGTGCCACATCATCGCCATGTCATCGCCATATCATGTAGGGGGCTTTAAAGCCCCCTCCTTTAACTTGCTTGCGGTGGTTTAAAGCCCCTTGATTGGTTGAAAACAATAGGTCCCACATGCAGATCTCAATGGCGCTCGTTAGTGGGTTGAAGCCCTCTCAATGGCGCCCCCTTGTTGGCAGCGGCAGTGTCGTGGATGGCGCCCCAGGGCGCTATAGATGCTGAGGTGGCAGGGTGGCACTAAACCACACCCTTCAGTCTAAGAACTGGTGATATTTTGTCTGCCTGTCTTAAAATTTGTGGTGTAAATTACTATTATATGTACAAGGAAAGGCTTTATATAGAAATTTTAATTGACAACAATAATGCAAAGGTTATTCTAAATACACCATACTCTATTTACTAGTTACACCATATTCTATAACATTAATTAAATTTGACTATTTGGCCAAATAAAATTGATTCTCTCTCATATATTAATTATAGTCTTAGACCATGCGTAGTGGTAAGGGTGAATAATGCCCCCACCCTTAGGCGTTTTCCGCCATGTGACAGTACAGTCAGCAAGGGGCGTAATTGGGCGGGTTTTTTTTAAATGGGTGTAGTGGGGATGTGGGCATTATGTTAAAATGGTATAAACAATTAAATAAAATAAAAAAACTAACAAAAAAAAGGTATTGGTCAAACCTAAAGAAGATAGATTTGATTGGTGGGGGCTCGGTGGAATTGGCGTGTTTTAAATCACGCCGGAAAACGCCCTAGGGATGGGGGCTCGGCGAAATCGGGCGTTATTGGGAGAGAATCACGCCGGAATCTCGCCCATTATGGGTGGTCTTAGTATTTTTATATCTTTCTAATACAAGTCTTGAGTAATTATTATGAGTGCAGTTTTAATATTTAATTAGTTATTTATACTTCTTATTCATTATTAAACTAGGTTATTACCCGAGATTGCTTCCCGGGCTCGGGAAACTTAGTTATATTAATTATTATTTGTTATTAATACGACCTCATTACATCAAGCATCTCATTGGATTCAACAACAATGTCTTCACATCACTGGATTAGATCATGAACCCATATTAGAGGTCAAACAAAAGCGCAACAGGACCACATGAATAACATCATTTGCACTTTTACTTCAATGCACTTACATGATCGGGTGATTTGGGATTTTGTAAAAATGTTTGTTCTTGTACTTCTTAACAAAATTACATAGAATTCAAGAAAACGAAACAACGAATTAAACAGATGTTGAGTTATTCAAAGTTCTGTTGAATACTAAATGAGATGTTGACCAATAGTCAAACAGATGTTGACCACCATCTTAATTCGTCTCTCCCTAACTTCAATCGTAAAGAAAAGGGCAAAAATCAAATACATGACTAAAACAACCTCATTGAAAGTGGGACTGTAAATGAGTACCATACCGAATAACAAAAAGCGATGAAGCCTAAACTTTTGGGCTGGTATTACCTATCAACAGACCTGAAAACAAAATTAGTTTCTAAACAATGACTTCATGAAACTGAAAATCCTTAAAGTAAACACAAATTAAGTAACAACCTACCTTAATTCACAAGCCTGCAAATATAAAGTTGTCACATGAATAATGAAGTGGAACTTGCTGCAAGAATAATAAAGTTTGAAAACAATCTCAAAAACTCCTCTGTAATTGAGTAGTAAAGCTACTCAATTTAGTTAATTACATAAACAATCCAACAATGAATTTACCGTCCTTCTCCTTCACATTTCCATCTCCCCAACAACCATCCGGCAGAGGTTACTTCTAATCAACAAAGTCTATAAAATAATAATAATAATAATAATAAGCATAAAATCTATATATTCTTCTTGGATTGCTAGAATAATAGTGTGAAAGTTGGAATAAAAACAAAGGATCAAGAAACATAGGAGCATCCAACATTACTAACATGGGTGAATAAACCAACAAAACAGATTGTGAAAAACAAAAACTACAAACATATCAAAATCAATCTACTCGTAATCACATGGTACAACAATGCAAGCATCTGAATAAACAATAACAAATGAAAGATAAAATCAAAAGCTACAAACAGAGTTATTCATATATATACATACACAATAATAAAAACATTATTACAACATACCAGTGTCACCGACTAACAGGAGCTTGTACAAAAAGGTTCATCGTGTACGATAAGAAACCCTAGGAGAGCTTCTTCTTCTTCTGAGTGTACAAAAGGGTTCATCGTGTTCAGAATGAGAAGATAGATAAAACCAAATAAAATTTCTGAATGAGAAAATAGATCTTACATGAATATTATGTTGTTCAACTACTCGACGGTACATGATTTAGGGTTTCAAACGCAGATGTATCCAATAGAAGTAACCTCTGCCGGACGTTGTTGAGGAGATGGAAATGTGAAGAAGGAGAAGGATGAACATCAGAAAGAAAGGGGATCTTGTATGGAAAGGTGAAGGAGAAGAATGAAGTAGGATTTGTGAAAAAGTGAGAATAAAGGGGAGTGGTACTGTTGGGCGGGAAAATGAAAAAAATGATGCCCTAATCTACTGACACGTGGCCCAAATAACTTTTATTTATTATATATAATAGATTTGTTCAGGAATATGCCTATAATGACCTGTTCGGAGACTTGTAAAAAAGAAAATAAGACTTACAAAAAAATACTTATAAAAAATAGAAAAATTTTGATGATATAAAAAATACAAACTTACGCTAGGTTCTGAAGAAAATAAGATATTGTGCTGATGTAAATAAATAATAAAATTATTAAATTAGATTTTATTTAGGGTAAATTACAATTTTCGTCATTTATGTTTATAGCAGGTTGCAATCGATAGTCTTTAACTTTAATAATTACAACCACAATCCTCTATTTGGAAAACTCATTACACCTTAGGTCCTTTAACACTAACCAGGTTAATTTTTAACGTTAAATGGGATCATGTGCACTCCATGTGTGGGCAAAACTGTCATTTAATATATAAAATAAAAAAGAATTTCAAATAAAAAAAAACTTATATAAAAATCTCTATAAACTCCTTCCTCTCTATTCATCTCTCTTCCACTCCCTCCTGTACTCTTTCTCTACATCTTTCTTCTTCTACAACCATCATCAAGACACCACCACCTAAACCACCGCTCAACACTGTCAACCAATGACATCATCACCATCAGTACATGACCATTGTAATCAACAGTGTGAAAATCAGAATCAAGATTACAACATTAGTGTTAACTCAGAATCATAGATCTGAACAAAAAATCAAAATTGTTTTTCAAGTTGTTCTTTGTAATCATCTTCTTCATCATTACTGCAAAAGCAGACACATGGTGAGTGCGTGTGAGAGAGAGTTTGTCAGATAGAGAAACAGGTTGGTGAACTGACTTCCGATCTAAGATTCCGTCAAAGTAAACTGATCTTTTTAGACAAACCGATCTGGGAGTAAAACTGTGATTCCAAGTGAACCTACCTGGTTATTTCCATTTCCCATGAATTTTCGAGTTGTATTTATGGACTTGTGGTTTAATTAGAGAAATCGAAAATGGGAGCGGCTGTAATTTTAGAGTTAAAGTTGTTTTGTTGCGTGAAAGATAAACAAAGGGGATTTTGAATTGTCTGGCTCATACAAGTTTGGAATTTAATTTTAAGGGTAGTGGTAGATGATGGTGATAGAGGTAGTGGTAGTGGTAGACTGGTAGGTGGTGGTTGCTGGGAGAACGATGGGTGATGGTTTCTAGTTTGGATCTGATAATGGTGGTCGGTGGGTTCATGTGTGGTGATTGTCGAGAGAAAGGGTAGGTTGGTGATGGGAACATTGTAGTGGTTTAGGTGGAGGTGGAGGTTGGTTGGAGAGAGATGAAGAGGAGAGATTTTAGCAGCGTTTTCAGACCTGGACCTAGGGCTTTCCAAACTGCTCGACGATCGCTCGAAAAATGCTCGGAAAATGCTCGTTCGATTCCCGCTCGGTTTGTAAATGAGCCGATCGGATCGGTTCGATTCAAATTCAATCCGAGCATGAGCAAAGCTCCGCTCGCTCGTCGATCGCTCGGTTTCGCTCGAATTATTTTTATTAATAATTAATATATATATATATATATATATATATATATATATATATTTATATTATAGATTTTATAGATTAAAAACCCAAAAAAATATAATAGCCCAAAAAAATTAAAAGCCCAAATAACATTCAACCCAACTTAATATTTAATATGAAATCTAACCCTAAATCCTATTCCTAAAAGAGTATTCTCTATTCAGTCGTATCATATTCATATCGCCGCTCTCTGGTCTCCACAGTCACACTCACACACATCGTCGGACAATCAAAGTATCAAACAAGTGAGTCGCTCCAATCTTCAGTCTGCAACATATCGCCGCTCCTGTGTTTCTTGATATTGTTAAGAACATTTTTAGAATCATGATTTGATTTATGTATTGCTTTTGTTAGTAAAGTGTTGGACATGTTTTAATTAAGTTAGAATTTGTTTTGGTTGAACGAAGCCTTATCATTCAATCGAGCGAAACCGAGCGAAAACGATCCGCTCGATTTTTTTTTAGGATTTGATAAAAACCGAGCGAAACCGAGCCGATCGATTCAAATTCAATCCGAGCATGAGCATCACTTTTGCGCTCGGTTTTACAAATTTGATCCGCTCGGATCGGATCGGATCGGTTGTAATTCAATCCGAGCATGAGCATACCCTCGATCGGATCGGATCGGCTCATGAACACCCCTACCCGGACCGGGCCGGTCGGGCCGGGGTTCGGAAGCTTTGCCGGGCCGGTTCACTTTGTCAGCCCGTTTCTGCATCAGGCCAGGGGTCCGGCCGGAGACTGGCTGTTCGACCGACGATCCGTTAGGAGAGGTCGAGCCGGTGCTTCCATCTTCTGCTCTGTTACTTCTGTAATCTCGTTCACACTCAGCCTTAATCGATCATCTTCATGTGTTCATCGATTGTTATTCACTTATTTTTCTTTAGAGGTGACTACCATTATCTATGTATGTATGAGATGAAGGCAAAAAGAAACAGAAGAAAGAAGGATGAAGGTGACTGACAACGGCTGATAACAAAAGCAACTTTCAAACCCTAATAATAAGACAAATGGGCTAAATGGGCTAAGATATGTAATTATTACATTTGGGCTTCTCCACCAGTAAAATGAAAATTAAAATTATATCGAATAATAATGATATATCATATAATCATAAGCAAAAAAAACTACGTAATATAAAAATTGTAAATAAAATAAATAACTAAGTATTATTATAGATAGATAATTTTAGATTTAAACTAGTTTTTTACTATCACCGTGTTGCGGCGAATGTCTTTTGTTGTTTAGTCTGTGTTTATATGTGTTTTGAAATCACTACAAGCGCGTTGCGTACGGAAACCGCTGAATAAAAATGAAATATAGAAAAAAACACTAAAATATAACCAAAAGAAAATCAACCAAAACAGTTGTATGATAATAGTGTATGAAACCTGTGGTCAGAGATGAGCAAATGATATTGGGTACCGGTACCGAATTTCCCGAACCGAAAGATCTTAAGTACCAATTCGGTACGACTTTTGTGTTCCCGGTTTCGGTTCGCTACCGTTTTTTACCTTTATATACCGGTACCGTAACTGGTATTTTCGGTACCAGTACCGATTCGGTATTGGTTAGCACCGAGCTCATCCCTACCCCTGAAACTTAAAAAAGAAATCATTAAAATGTGAAGAAAATCAACAAAAGTTGCACGATACCGTTGTTTTTCGTACGACACCCGTGATCAGGGATGAGCAAATGGTATCGGGTAGTAGTACCGAATTTCTCGAACTAAAAGTTTTTCAAAATCAATTCGATACCGAATTTTGGTGTTTTTCTGTACTAGGCTGGTGTCGGTTTTTATCTTCATGTACCATAACCATACTGGTATTTTCGATAACAATACCGGTTGACACAAGCTTATCTAACTTAAAAAGTAAAGATAATAAAAATTATTAAAAAACTATATTCATTAGACTATGGGGTATGGGGCGTGGGTTGGGTACAAACGCCCAAGTCACCACCCCGGGTGGGCTTGGGTTTCGACGTTGGGCGGGGGGTTTCAGCACGGGTGTTGGGCGGGCCTAGCGGTCTTCCGTGGCCGGGCTCTCATTGGCTGGGTTGGCTAGGCTGTAGGTGGCTAGGCTTTTTTTTTTATTTTGTGTGTATTTCTATAATAATTGAAAAAAAATTATAACACGTGGCCAACCCAGGCGGGCTAGCCACGCCCCGCCATACCGACCCAATATACAACTGACCAGCGGTGCCCCTCGAAGTCCACGTGTTAACCCATGCCCCAAACCCCCGCTCCACCCTACCCCACGGCCTTATTATAACTTGAACACTGTTCAAAACATTAGTTTTTTTAATATATAGGAGAATGTTTATAAAACTAATGATTTTTCATATTTTAAAAATCATATATATTACTATCCGGTTTTTAAATCTGGTCCGACCGGTTGGACCAGTCCGACCAGTGAACCGGTGAGGAGATCGGTTCAATGTCCGGTCCGGTCCTGAAAACATTGGATTTTAGGGTTAGGGTTGGGAAATTGGGGAAGATGGTGTTTATTTATTAATGAACATGTTAAATAAAAATATGAAATGATCAGAATACACTTAAGTGGATAGACATAACTGAAAGTTTTAACTTGGTTAGTGCTAAAGGACGAAAGGTTTAATGCGTTTTCCAAATAAAGGATTATGCCTGTAACTATTGAAATTAAAGGCTATTCATTGCAACCCGCTATAAATATAAAGTACGAAAAGTGTAATTTACCCTTTTATTTAATAAGACTAGAAGAAGAGACACAACCAATTACTTATCAAAAATTGTTTTAAATTTTACTGTTAATTAACTTTCTTAGTTTTGATAAAAAAAAAAAAAAAACATTTTACTTTTGAAAATGAATTTTACTGTTAATTAACTTTCCATTTTTTATAACTTGCGACATCAGTCTTAACAAAAATGATATTTGGAGAAAAAATATGTTTTATAATTTTTTAACTTAGTAGTGATAAATAAAAAATAAAAAAAAAGTGTTGGGTTGTGTAATAATTAACTGGAAAGTTAATAACTAATGATGGATAAAGTGTAGTAGGATAAGATGCATTTTTTTAAGGTGTAATTCACAACAGACGGTTAATACATATCCGCAAGTCGCAGCCCGTCCCATTTCTGTCCCAAGGACTATGTTGTCTTAACGGGGCCCACGCCTCAGTAGAAATGAGACATAGCTTTCCCCGAGAAAATTTCCGACCCCCTGCCACTTGGCAGGAGTTGCACCCTCCACACGAATCGACCGCCTGTTGTGACAGAGCGACTCGCTGGAGTAAATGCGCCGTAATAGAAAACTCGGGTTCCCTCAGGCTTGAACCGGAGTCCTTACCATCCTTGGGTTGGGAATAACCCCAATGACTCACCTTTTGATGGAGGTGAGGATCGAACCTGAGACCACTCACATGGCCCAAGTCCTTTCCACGATAGGCATTATAAGGTAAGGTGTAGTAGAGTAAGGTGTAAATAGCAATAAGCACTTTATTTTAATGAAGTTTATGATGAAAGTCAACTCTTTGTGGATGCTGGTTAATTTTTTTTCTTCGGTTATTTTACTCTGTGTTGTAAAATTTGCAACTAGTCGCAAATAGTTTGCAATTAATCATTAGTCGGCCAAAGTAACTGAGTAATTTTTGTTAATCAGTCCATCAATCGCTAGTCAGGCCTAGCCGGACCTAGTCGGGCAGGCCCAAAATCGGTGATTCCGGCAAAAAGCTTGTATATTATGGCCAAAACCTCTAAATTCTGGTCATTTTCCAACAAAATCATGTGAATTCTAACAATTAATCTTGTATACTTAAATAATGAGCTGAGTAAGAGTTAAAATCTAGCTACTTAAAATATTTACTTATAAAAATGTGTATATGTATACATAAAACTGAAAATTACATAAAAAAATCCGATCCGATTAATCTCGAGTAATCGCTAGTCACAACCTCACCGGTCGACTAGTGAGTTCTCCAACCTTGATTTTACTAGCGAATTAGCTCACACCAAGGGCCTAGATGTATCATAAGGTTTTTCAAAAGTAATATGCTTTATTTGGAAAATATGGGTAAAAACGCTGTCGGGGAGCATCAACAAGCGTTCGAGCTTGTCGGAGGATTCGTTCCATCAAGTGCTTTGATGAAAGAACATGCATAGGTCATATTTATATATTGATTATTTACCAAATTCAAGGAAAAGGGGTCAAAATGATTGTATAAACCAACCTGACCCGTATTAAAATTATCCTTGGTAGTTTCGGGTTATATCCGTAAAATAAAAATAAAAAACTTTTCAAAAATGAAATCGAACCAATGGGTTGAAAGGGCCAACAGGGGCCATGTTTTATATATGGGTTATGTATAAAGTTGAAGAAAAAAAAGGGATAAAGAGTGTTTCTGGATCAACCAACCCAACCCATACTAAAATCATCCTTTTTGACCCGACCCTATTATTTCTTCCCTGTCATTTTGCTACTTATTATCATTCTAGAACCTTCTAATCTTGTGAACTAATTCAATTCGATTACATTTTGCCTGTAGAGAATGGCGAGGTTATAACTTTACTTGATGTAGCAAAATCTTTATATGACTCAACTGTTCGTATGGAAAGGGCAGCTGAAAGGGGAAAGGCAATAGCAGCCGTTGTTGAAGGTATTGAAACCCACTTGGAAACTTCTTTTTCTGGTCAGGTAGTATAATCTTTTTATTAGACCAGTTTACATACTGGGTTCCACTTTCACACACTTTTCGACCTCCACCGCCACTAAACTCGTTACCCAAAATAAAACATCAGCAAACACCTTATCTAATGCACCTGGGTTCTCAATTAGTGCACTCACCCTCCAGTCAATACTATCATGTCTAGCCATAGCTCTTCACGCTCTAGCCGAAAGGCTTGCTTTAGGCATGGTGTAACAACACACCAAAACACCTCAACCGAACCTTGAGCGGAACAACAGACATACACAGCAAGACCCTGGAAACTGGAGGTCGGAAGCTAGAAGCTCATGTTACTGTACACATTGGGGCTCGAAGCTGCAAAGTTAAAATGATGTGATTTTGCCCAAAAGTGAATAAAGTTGCATAGGGACACATAATCCTGACAATACCTAATGAGGCAAGGTCATCCGCACAAGCAACATCATCAGAGATAAGCCTTACCATGTATGGAAGTTATGAGCTGGCGAGAAGCTTCCCTGAGTAGACCTTGCTACGTATAAAAGGGAGACTTTTTCCAGCAACAATGGTATTATGTTCTCACTACTCTCTCTATAACTACTCTCTATCTTTTATGTTTAACTCTTAGAGATCAATCGACTGATTCTCACGCCGGAGTCCAAACGCGGGAGGCCACCTTTCGTGTTAAGGCTAACGGTATTCTTTGACTGCAGATCCCGACAAGGAAGCTATCATTTGAGTGGATCCTGGACCTTTCCCCTGCCATACTCTTGTTGTTTTAACAGGTAGGGTGACCGATAGTCCATGACCCGCTTACTCAAAGAGGGCTAAAATTAAAAACAAAACTAGGGTTAGGATATAATAAGAAGTTTATTTGGGTAGGAAGCCTAGGAAGTAATCTTGACCATTCATTTATGTAATCAAGGGCTAAGATTAAATGAGTGAAATTGAAAAAAAAAAAGTAGGCGCGTGGGTTTGTTTAGGGGCAATCTAGTCAATTCAAGGCAATAGTTTCTCTCTCCTCCAATTCCCCTCATTTTTTAAACGTTAATAACTCTTTCATACGACATTATTTTTTTATAAAAATTGCACAAAAAAAACAAGCGTTTTTTTTTATCTTGAAAACGAGTATACTATTACTATATTTTCAAAAAAAAAATCGAAAACCCAGTTGCGTAAAACGCAATGGAAAAAACCCAGTTGCGTAAAACGCAATGGCAAAAAAACCTAAAAAATGACATTTTTCTAAAACGCAATGCACAAAAAACACAAAGAAATGTCTTATTTGTAAAACGCAATGGCCAGAAAACACAAAGAAATGTCTTATTTCTAAAACGCAATAGCCTAAAAACACAAAAGAAACTGTACTTTCTAAAACGCAATGAACTGAAAACACATAAAAATGTGTTTTACCTAAAACGCAATACACCAAAAACACAAACAAATGTCTTATTTCTAAAATGCAATGGCTAGAAAACACTTAAAATGTCTGTTTTCTAAGACGCAATGGACTGAAAACACATAAACATGTTTTTTTACCTAAAACGCAATTCATCAAAATGTCTTATTTATAAAACGCAATGACCAGAAAATACTTAAAAATGTCTCATTTCTAAAACGCAATGGCTTAAAAAAACAAAAGAAAGTGTTCTCTCTAAAACGCAATGGACTGAAAACACGACTAAAAACACTTCAAAAATGTGTTTTTCTAAAACGCAAGAGTTAAATGCTTGGTTGGTCCCTGTGGTTTGCAAATATTGCAAACTTGGTCCTAATGGTTTAATAATTACAAAGTTGGTCCCAGTAGTTGTAATTTTTGCACTCGGGTGGTCCTTATCACTAACCCATGTTAGATTTTTCAGTTAAATATGTGTAAAATGACATAAATGCCCCTGACCAATTAAAAAAAACTAAAAATATATAAATTATAATTATTAATAAATTAAAGCAGGTCTCATTTCCTATCCTGCCCCTCCCTACCTTCTTCTTCTTCAACCCATCTCTCTCCCTTTAAAAAATCTCAGCCATCACCACCACCTCCTCCACCCTCACAACCCACCACAACCTGCAATCACCTCCACCACCACCACCTCCGCCATCTGATCACCACCACTTTCACAAACCACGTCCACATCTCCACTGTCACAAATAAACTTATATATTTGGTCCTCCATAAATGATAATTGTCCCTCATAGTTTCATCCGCCCTCTCTCTTAACGAACACAACCAACCACCACCGCAGATGGCATCAAGCTTCTCCACAGAAGCTCTATTTACCCATCACTCTGGCAGTTGTCACGGTGGTGCATCCTCTTCATTCTTCCAAAAGGGTCACCAGAACCACCACTTATTCATTCTCCGACCACCACTTTTCACCCACTTCACCACTATCTCTTCTTTGGAAACTGCCCGTTAATTACGGCTAATATTTCAATCTTTTTAGTTCCCAGATCATCAATATTGAATCTTGTTTGTGGGTTTGTTATAAAAATTGAATCTTTAAAGGGGTTTCAAGAAACCCATTTCCCATTGATTAAGGTTGCAACGACCTTAATGTTAATGGTAGACGTATCAGAGTTAGTCTTGCTGAAGCTCGGCAACGACCTCAATTTTGAACAATCTTTGGCCAGATTTCTCAGGCTCTGAGCTAGGGTAGATGTTGCAACGATTTTGATTTTGTTTTGTTTGAATTTATGCAAAGCGAAATACAGAATGCTTTCGAGGAAAATATGATATATTATCTAATGATTAAAATTGATTAAGGCTGATATTTGAATCTTGTTTTTGTTGCCAGATCATCAAAATTGAATCTTTTTGTGGGTTTTTTTCATAAAAATTGGATTTTTTTGTTCCCTGATTATCAAAATTGAATCTTGTTTGTTGGTGGTGGTCTGGGCAGGTGGAGATGTGGAGGTGGTTTGTGAAAGTGGTGGTGATCAGATGGCTGAGGTGGTGGAGGTGGTTGCAGGTTGTGGTGGGTTGTGAGGGTGGAGGAAGCGGTGGTGATGGCTGAGTTTTTTAAAGGGAGAGAGATGGGTGAAGAAGAAGAAGGTGGGGGAGGGGCAGGGGTAGAAAAATGGGACCTACTTTAATTTATTAATAATTATAATTTATATATTTTTAGTTTTCTTAATTGTTTAGGGGCATTTATGTCATTTACACCTATTTAACTGAAAAATCTAACATGGGTTAGTGATAAGGACCAACCGAGTGCAAAAATTACAACTACTGGGACCAACTTTGTAATTATTAAACCATTAGGACCAAATTTGTAATATTTGCAAACCACAGGGACCAACCAAGCATTTAACTCAAAACGCAATGACTAAAAACACTTCAAAAATGTGTTTTTCTAAAACGCAATGGCCAGAAAACACATAAAAATGTCTTAGTTCTAAAACGCAATGACATAAAAACACCAAAGAAAGTGTTCTCTCTAAAACGCATTAAACCAGGACAATAGTTTTGTCTGTGAATTGTCTGAACCAGCAAATTAAATTGTCAAAAACTGTCTACGAATGCAGTTTTCCAGAGGCAAATTTACAGAAAATTAAATTTTCTCATGCATTTTTATTAAAGCAATTTAATAGAAAAAAAAATTTCCAGCTCGACCCCAGCCAAGGGCTCTGCCCCTTGGACCCTGCTACCAGGGGCGCTGCCCCCGGACCCCCGCCAAGATCGTAAAATGTAATGACTAAATCAAAAACCCAGATCGTAAAAATGAAATTAAAGAATTTCTTACATGGATCGAAGCCGATTTCTTCAACGATTGACAGATTTGAATGATAGAAACACTTATAAGCGATCGAATCGAACGGATCGAGTGATTAACTTCAAAATCACGGGAAAAACGAGATTTTGAATGAAATTAATTTTCTTCAAAAAAAAAAGCTGAATAACACGTTGATCGGGTGTTTGAATCATTGATTGATGACGAAAATCGCACTATAATGTAGTAACTAGATTATTGAGATAATAAGTGAAGAAAAGGTTGAAGATGGTGGGTTTTGAAAATGATGAGTTTTGAATTTACTGGGGAGAAGAAGGAAGAAGAAAGGATACGATTGACTAAAATACCCTTTCTCTTTTCGGCCAGTAGTGTTATATATGTAGTTTTCATATAGAAATTTTTTGGTATATACGTTTCCGCCCCCCGTAAAAAATTTCAAGCTTCGCCACTGGTTGTTACTGCGTGCTTGGTGTAAAACACAAAACAAATATAAATCATCATTACGAAACGGAATGTACATAATCAGATAATCAGTCCTTACACTTTATAGCATTTAGTAAACACACACCCTAAAAATGGTTTTTATTGTCATCTCGTACTTTGGACGACATGTATCATTGCATTCTGATTTTTTTTTTTAAATATACAGAAGTAACCTTATTGGGAAAGGCTTCAAAACCTTTACAATAATGTAGAAAAAACATGTATTAACGTTCGCTATATACACAAAAAGTACAAAGCAAGCAATATTAATGAAAGTTGCATATTCTCACACAACACTTGTATGACGCAGCGAATGAAACAAGTGTAGAATGACTGTCGATCGAAACGTGAAAATGATAAGTGACGAATGAAGAAGGTCGCGTCTACGAGTCGGGAACATGAGTTCCAACATAGCCGAATCCCATTATGAAGAATGCTATCGCTTGTACATATAGGTAAATGAAGTACCTGTCCTTCCCAAATGCAAAATCGTAGCAACCACACGTAAATAGGAAGAAACCCATACCAAGCTCTAGCATAAGAACCCTATTTAAAACCATACGATCTTTCATTAGTTTGTACATGCTTGCTTAATAACACAATAAAATTTAATTTAAACCGAAATAAAAATGGGTAACGCCGGCCCATGTGCCCTCATAGGCTTATTTTTTTTGTCTTTTAAAACATGTATTAGAGACGCTTTGTGGAGAAATGAGAATACCTTTCCCCTATTTTGAAGTGGGGTGTTTTAAGTTGTTTTGTTGCTCCTTTAACCTTGGAAGAATCTCCATGCTTTTCGGTGACAACCCATTCATTCACTCTTTGAGCCTCAAATAATCCGATAAATGTAGCCTTAGTCCGATGGAGGGACATAACATTTTCAAATAGAATCCAAAACACCAACAAATGGAAAGATCTCGGAGTTCCCACTGCATTCAGAATAGTGATGACGGTTGGGATATAAACCGCACCCCACCTTGGAATAATGATTTCAGGAACCATCACAGTTGCGGGAAGTACAACACAATAGAACACGAAGGTAACAATATGAGCTACGATCTTTCTTACAAAGAAGAAGTTGTACATCACGTATAGCTTCTTCGACAGTGTCACTCTCTAGATTAAAAAAAAAAACCTTCAGTAACACTTTCCGTTGGTCAAATAAACTATTAGAATTGTTAAATAAAAATTGGTCCTTTAAATCATACCTTATTTCTTATGATCTCGAAAACCATTTTCCTAAAAAGATTAGCGGGACCACAAGACCAACGATGTTGTTGGTAACGGTAGGCTTTCAGTGTACTTGGCAGTTCATTTTTTACCTACACATATAAACAAAGAAAGACGGGTTATCATGACAAATAGTTTATATTAACATTCATATGTTTGCTGACGGATTTAGAGGGTTAAAAGGGGTTCGTCGACTCTACAATAGCCTAATTTTTAGTTAACAGGAATACCCCTCAAACTGTTACAAATAAAGACTAATTATGAAAACGAATTTTGTTGAAACTCCCACCTAAAAAGTTTAGTGTGACTTAAGATACGCCGCCTACTTACTCTAGGAAATAATAGCACATTACCTTTAGTGAGCCAAGATACAAGAACTTCCATCCTTTAAGACTAGCTCGGACTGCTAAATCCATATCTTCAACTGTAGTGCGGTCCTTCCACCCTCCGGCCTCATTTATTGCCGCCATCCGCCATACTCCGGCAGTCCCTAAACATAGAAGAGAGGTCGTCAATTTCTTGTAAAAAAACAGTAGTAGCTCAATGCAAACATACCATTGAATCCAAAGAATGCATAGGTAGAAGAGCCAACTTCTTGTTCCACTTTAAAATGGTAGTCAAGTGACATCTCTTGCATTCTTGTCAATAAACATTCATCTGAATTCACTGTATCACAACATAAAATATACACTTTTCTATTTATTTGCATCATCAACCTTTATTCTATTAAATAAAAATATGCATATTTGGATGCTACTAATATTTTTAGGCATCATTAATCTTTATTCTATCAAATAATAAGGAGGAGATCCTGTATAAGTCAAAAGTTGTTATGAAGTGTAGGAAACAAGCTAGCCATTGATCTTTCAAGATCAATGGCTGAAAATTAGGCGGTGTCATTTTCATAAATATAAGGTTCAAAGAATTTAATAAAACAAATAGAGAGATTATTTTGGTCATTTCTCACTTGAACTCATTATCCCGTTGATTTTCAAACGGCTATAGCTTTTTCTTACGTTAATATTTTTTTTTTAAATTACATCGTATTAACGAGCATTTCATTCTCTTTAATTTGATAAGCTTATTGCTAGTCTTTTTTTAAATTACATGATTTTGAACAACCGTTATGTGACTACGTGATTTTGAATACCCAACACATGACTACGTGATTTTGAATACCCATTACGTGATTTCATTATATTATTTTATGTGAAACCACACTGAGTGATTATGTAATTACGTAAAAACAAAACATGCAATACATAATATTTCATATGGAGTACCTAATATTTCATGCCTAATCATGTATTAAGGATAAATTATATAAAAAACATTAGCCAAATCAACTTATACTAATCACATAATGTCGTATATTAGAGTTTTAATCACGTAATAATGATAAATAATCAAGTTCTTATTATTGAATGTGTAATCATGTAATAAGCATAATTGTAATAAAATCAGTTATAACAAATTCTATTGAATGTTTAATCAAGTAATGACTTTATATTGAATTTGTAATCACGTAATAGTTTATGTTAAATGTTTAGTCACGAAATGACAATTGAAAGTTACGTAGTCATGTGTTGTTGGGTATTCAAAATCACGTAATAGACTAATAGGTATTCAAAATTTAGTAATTTTTTTCAACAAAACTATAGCAATAGGCTGCTCGAATTAAAAAAAAAAAATGCTCATTAATACGATGTAAATTTTTTTGTAAAAATATTAACGTATGAGAATGTTATAGCCGTTTAAAAATCAATGAGGAAAGTTGTTCACTAGGGAAAAGACCAAATTACCCTTTTCCGCCAATAACACTTGTCCTCGTATCCTTTTCGCTCATACTTGTCTTGTACATGATCCAAGCACCAAATAAATATGCTTATGAGGCTACTAACACTTGTTTTACCCCATTTATCGCATAACAATATTATTCAACATGTATCTAGAGATCTTTATATTAATTAACATAGAATAGAAGAGGAAAAGAACTCCGTATATATATTTTTTATTTTATCAGAAACTATATATTTAAAAAAAACAGTGGGTGATTTTCCCTTGACAATCTGCGTAAACGGATTAATTTCATCGATTTTAAGGATAACCAACTGAAAAAGAGTTATTGTGTCGGTTTAGAGGTTCTCTTTCACTCACAAGTTAAATTTTCAAACAAAATTTATAAACCGTATATGTATGATCGTTCAATAAATGAGTATCCAATTATTAAAACTAGTGGGTTTTACCCCGCGCTATGCGGCGGGAACTCAGTTGGTATCGGTTAGTTCGTTCTAATACCGGCACTCGCTTTATTAATTGAAAGAAAAAAAATAAAAAATAAATCGTGATATGCTCAAAATGATATCGAAACATGTTTTACATCAATCAAAAATCATAAAACGAAACCGAATCTGATACTAATATCGGTACGATGTTGTTTAATCGAAATCGGTTAGATTCATCACGTATCGAAACTTATCTAGTTTACAATATAAAAATATGTTTTTTTTAGCGTAACACCCCAAATTTCATATGTTTTTAATATGAACTATATGTACGATGTCGTAAGGGTAAATGGTAATTTTAGACTATTACAATAATAATAGTCGGTTGATTAATGGTTAGATATGTAAATGAATAAAACTAATTATTTAGAATGAATAAAACTAATTAGGAGGAAAGTAACTTGATTAATGGTTAGATATGTAAATGACATGTTATGAAAACATGAGGGGCTAAAAATGAAATATGGCTATGAAAATAATAAAACACAAACTTGTAGTAGATGGTGGGCATATGTGTATGTGTCGAGTTCAAGCAGGAAAGAAAAACAAAACCCACCTCTTCAACTACAAGTAGAAATTCAGCAAATTGAGGATGAAATAGGACTAGATTCTTATGCATGTGATGAAATTCTTAATCATCTAAGAGTTCTCTACATAAGGTATGTTGAAATTTGTAATTTTGTGATCTTGAATGAAGTGGGTTTATGTTTCATCTACGAAATTAGTATGAAATTAAGCATGATTATGTGTTAGGATCACTATGTAGAATATGTGTTATACATGATTTTGATTAATTCGATGTTTGGAGGTGAAACCCATTTGGGATGATGAAGATGGCGACATGGTTATGTTACCCATGTCCAATCCTTGTGTAACTATGATGAATTAGTTAGTGTGTGATGCATAATTGTTGGTTAGATTGAAGGATTGTATTAAATTTATGTGATTCTTAGTGATGATGATGAATGAATGTAGGAAATGGGAATAAGAGCATGAATTAGTTGTACATTGTGCATTAAAGGGTGTACGCACACCAAGTGTTTGATGAAATGCCTAGTGTAGGTTAGTATGCGAAATTACATGCTAATTAATGGATGAATATGTGTTGAGTATGATAATAATATAATTGATGATAGTTGAACATAAGAGATGCGTTGTAGTATGAATTCATGGGAAGGTGTTGTTGATGGTAAGATTTGGGTGGAAATGTGCATTAGGAACTTGTACTTTATGCTTGAATGGTGAGAATGCACATTATGTATTGGACCAATTGCTTGTTGGTAATTTAGGATTTGATGTACGCTAAATACATAACATATGAACTTGCTAGTAATGATGTTATGACTTCGTTTAAATAGACTAACCTTGTATGTGGTTGTCAAATGTGAGATAATGAAAGCATTAACATGTGAAAGTATGTGTATATGAATGTGTATGTGTATATAGTTAGGTAATCGTGTGGTTGTAAGCATATTACATCATGATTATGAAATGTATATAGTGATGTTTGTATGGCCTAATATAACGACACGGATATATGAGGTTAAGTCGTAAGTTATATGTTAAACCGTTGACTTCTGAAAGTCAATTGTGCATAAGAAGCATGTTAGACTTGTTGTCACAATTGTAAGATTATAGAAAGTCATATGGTATATGTTATATCAATATGTGTCATATGTGATGGCATAATGAATTATATGAAATTGAAAAGATGTGATTTTGGGTATATGCCTTATGCTTGTTATAATTGGCTAAAAAAGAGCCAAATGTGAGTTATGCATTTGATGTGATCGTTAATATGTACAATCATGTATGCTAACGAGAATGTGATTGTGATGACATGAAAGCATAAGGATCATGTTGAGTTGGACTTAAGCAAGGAAGGCAAACGGGTCAAAAGGAGACAAGGAAGCGGATGCAAATACGGACGCATAAGGTAAGTGATTCCCGAACTAAATTTATTTATATATATTGAGCTTTGATTGCAAGAAGGATAGGAATCATGAAAGTATGGGTAAGAAATGATAGAACAAAAGTAAGTAAAGTCGTATTGGGTAATATGTGAATTAGTTATGAATGAAAAGTCTTGTTAAGTTCGAACAGGTCAAAATCAAGAAAGTAAGATAAAAGTATAGGATTTGGTTGTGGGAACTTGGAGCTAAGTGTTAGAATGATTTGGAGGCTTGGAATAATGTTATTTTACAATTTGGGAAGTTCGGGATGCGCGAACGGGGGTTGAAACGTCGAAAAGAATGAAATCTGGCGTCGGTGCTGCAGGGGCAGCGTCCCCGACGCTGGGCAGCAGTTAGCCGACGCCCAAACTTGCTGTCTACGCACCAGCCGACGCCAGTAGCCCCGTTTCTTCGTTTTTCTTCGATTCCGGACCCCGTAGACCTATTCCTAAGCCCTGTTAAACTTCTATAATGTACCCCAACCTTACCAAATAGTTTTGTGAGCTAAGGGTGAGTATTGAACTTATTTTCAAGCTCCCGAAATGTACCCCAAACTCATTAAAGGGTGTTTATGAAGTGCGATTAAGAAGGGAGCGTGTATGTAAGTAGGTGTGGGAACGAAATAAATCTGTAAGCATGTATGTATATGGATTTACCTACATGTTAGTGATGGAATCCATAGGTAAGAATGAATAGAAACGAGCATGCACATAGGTTTGTATGTATGAGACTAATATATATGGATGTTTGTGACTAAGATTTGTTAGTATAATTATATAGGAACGTAAGTGGTATGTAAGAGCTTGTATATGGAGGTATGCATGCATGCATGTATGTATGTATGTACGTTTGTATGAAGTGGGATTTATTGTACACGAAAGAATAGGGCTTGTATGTATACATGGCTTCAATACGTTTGAGTATTAATGTTACTAATCATGTGCCTTGAGAATGAAATGAAAGTGCAGGTATACTATTGTTGATCTTATGAAGATTTGTCATTGGGATGCAAGATTGTACTCGGAAAGATAATCGAAAGGATTAAAATAAGTAGAAAGAATGTGACGTGTTCATTTAATTACGTATGTTTATATCATGTATGACGTCACCAAATATTAATGATTCGGATGTATGTGGTGATTGCAGGTTGCACGGAATTATCATCATTATGGAGTCTTAAGCGGTTGAAGATCGAGTCAATGAACGTGGATTGTACGGGAGCGAGGTCGTATAGTTTATAAATGTAGATTATGCCTTATCTTTTAAGTAAGGATGTTGGACGTAATTTTTGTAAAAAAAAAAAAAAGATTATCCTAAATGTTTCCAGTATGTTAAAATGTTTATAAAGAAAGAAATTTTATGGTTCATATTTCCGTTGCATACTTTTTGTTTAAAATGGTTTAGGGTCTTACATTTAGTATTGTTACGGGCACTCGTATAGTTTACAATACGAAAAAATACATTATTACAATACGTTGTTTAATCGAAATCGGTTAGATTTAAATACGTATCAAAACTCATATAGTTTACAATAAAAAAATACGTTTTTTTTTAAATTGTTACGAGCACTCATATAGTTTATAATATGAAAAAAAAATACGTTGTTTTGAATACAAAAAATAAACATTGTTGCGTAGTTAGATTTAAAAGAAAACATTAACATAAATACAAGCAATTGTGTAGACATCTAGAAAAATCTGATCCACTTTAGATGCAAACATGTATACACGAACCCGTGATCATTTTATTACAAGACTTGTTATCATGTATAAAATCAGACAAATTTTGGTTCGTATTATTATTATTGTTGTTATTCCACCATCATGTGTTAATATATAGCTTTATTTGTTCATATATTATGTTTAGTGAAGCATGGGTACATAATAACAAGCTAGCCGTTTCAACTAATTGTAAAACCATTAAAATCTTATGTCAATTTATCCAGTTTTATTATGCTTTTGATTATTTTATATGTTTAAAGCGAAAATATAAATCAAATAATTTCTCTAGAAACAAAGTTCTAAGAGTAAATTTAACGCGCTATTAATCTAACTATTACTTTTATTTAACGGCAAATTTAGATCATTGACAGATCATGAGAGTATCATCGTGCCACTAGCTAAAACAGTTGATCATATTCCATATCAACTAGGCTATAATGCCACTCTCTCTTTATGTATATATATAGGAATGAGATCAGGAGAAAACACCTAGAAGTGTGAAAATGGTGAGAACGATTTTCAGCCACAAGATCTTTATGATTTGTGGCTAAGATTGATGCGGTGAGATTTTTGTAAATAATAGGAACTTTAAAACTACCAGGAGGGGTAATATAGGAGTTACAAACAAAGGTACACATGCTAATCACATTCCATTTTCCCTCGTCATATTTAAACGCCAATAACTTTTTTATACGTGATTATTTTTAACAAAAAATACACCATAAAATTCAGCGTTTTTTTATCTTTCCAACGAGTATACTATTGATATATTTTTCGAAAAAGTTGTAAATCAACTAGAAGTTGCTTGGTTTCCAGCCAGAAGTTGTTAATCTAGAATAAGAGTTAAAATGTATTAACCAAACTACCCATCACTTACATACAAAGTGGTAGAAGACGTCAAACAATAACATAATGTGGAAATACAAATATATTTTAACTCTTATTTGTTTAACCCTGCTTCTCATTTGAGGAAATACAAGAAGTTGTTAATTTGGAATACGTCAAACAATAACATAATGTCGATGTAGAAGACGCAAAATCAACTAGAAGTTGTTTGGTTTTCAGCCAATTACGTCTCTCTCATCTTGCTCCCTGATTCACTCATTGAGATGATAACGATAAAATACGGTGACACTGATCTTAGATCCTTCGTCGTTTTTTATGAATTTTGCAAGTCAAGGGAGAAAATTCTAAAGAATAGTTCATTGAAGGAGCCAACATTTTAAGAGCAAAATGGATCGAAGACCTTAATCCTTAAAGAAAAGAATCATTTGTAGGTCAAGTGTTGGTTATGAAGATTAAAAACTTGGTTTGATGGTTGTGTCGAGATATATGTTGGTTTATTATTTTTTTTCATTAACTTTTTTTGTGATAACAGTGAGTTGTAAGTTTACTTAATTTTTTTTTTCTAATTGTTTTAGTTGAATAATGAGATGTGTATTCATATGATGTTAAGAAGTTATTTTGAATTAATATTAAAACATATGTATTTGAAGTGATGTAATATTGATATATTAACATATCTATTTGAAGTGATGTAACATTGATATTTTGGATAGATGATGGGATACACACCATTCCTAGCTACAAAAGTCAGAGAGGTTCATATAAATGTAGCAGTTTGGTGTTAGCAATGTATCAATTTTGTGTAACATTTTATGTAACACAGCGTAACATGTCTTAGCATTGTTACAATTTTGTTTAATATTTTTATGTAACACAATGTAACTGAGTCTTAGCATTGTTACAGTTATTGTTAATATTTTATGTAACACAACGTAACTGGGTTTTAGCAATGTAACAAATCCTATATTCATATATGTTTTGCTAGTTACATATTTAACAATCCTAAAAAAATTATTTGATGTATATAACATTTATTTTTGAAGTTACAGATAAAATCATATAAATTAAAGGTTACATACATTTAATAACTAAAATTTATATATGTAACATATGTCTTACTTTTTGTAATATATAATAAAATGTTTTTAAGGGTTAATCTGAGAATAAAAGATAGAGAAATAAAATGTGGATGTGAGAGGAATATGAGAGACTTTTGTGTGTTTCAAGATATCACAGGAAGAGAGAGAAAGTTTGATGCTAAGACCATGCGTAGTCTGCGTAGTCGTTGGGGTGAATTGTAACACCCCGTGTTTTCACAAGTCAATGTCAAGGTCAAAGTCAACGACCGATGATACGAATTTGATTTATAGAGATTTCTTTATTTTGATTGTATTATGTGGAGTAAGTGTTGTTAATGACAATAACCGACGTATGTTAATCGCTATCTAATCGACTTACGACTGTGAACTATAGGAAGTAACAATGCGATAAAGTTAATTAATCAATAATCAAACTATGCTAATCGAATCGCAACTCGAGCTACGTATTTTAATTATTGTTATATGTGTGTGTGTGCCTTACGTGTTATCTGTGCATGTTTATTTATGTTGTGTTGTGGTAATCAATCGAAACGCAATCGAACTCGAATCACAATCATGATAATTAGTGGAGAAAGGATAGCGCAAGATATGAGTGGTTGGGATTAAAAGTAATTTGACTAGGAAACCCTATCGTATCGACCCGCTCGCAACCGAAATCGAAATATCAAAAAAATCGTCGCACCGAACACTCGAAACGTGCAGCTGATCGATCAGGCTACCAGCCGATCGGACGGGCTGCCCGATCGAGCTGCCTGGCCGATCGGCCAGCACTTTCCTCTTTTGTCATCCTATAAATACCCCTGTCATTGTCATCCTTTCTACTTTTGGAAACCTCTATCCGACCAGCTCGTGTTCTTCACCTTTTCTCAGATTCCTCTCGATTCCGGTAAGATTTCGTCTTAAATCTTATACTTTCTTGATCTACACGCACTCCTACATCTTCCTATCTTTCAAATCTTAACTTTTAACCGTGAAATCATCAAGATTCAACTGTTCTAGGATGATGTCATTATGGGTTCTTGAAGAACTTCATGTTTTGGCCTCAATCCACCAAGAATAACTTGGATCTAGCCGATTTCCACATAAACAAACAAATATCTTTCATAGATCTAAACATATACCCGGTGAAAAGGATTGAAAGATGGATATTCCAACTTTCTTTCAACTCTTTTCACTCAATGCCTTCAAACCGATAGAAACGGAGCCTGTGCCGGCTTACAAATCACTCCGGTGGTTGCATGGCTCAAGATCCGGATTCTATCCATGAGGTTAACCGATTACGGGTTAAACGATAAACTCCGTTCCGAACATTTCACCAACCGGGTTTGGGTGATTCCTGTCAGACCAGGGGAACCAAGTAAGGACAAGGGATCTATGGTTCGACTCGTCAAAATACCTCAATAAAACGACGAACCAACAGAACAACCAAGTGTTAGACGAATAGGCTGATCAGGTCAGGGTGCTGACCGATCGGACTGTTGTCCGAACAGACAGCCAGCCGGTCGGACAGTCAGTCGATCGACTGGCCAGCCGATCGGTTAACACATGGTCCCACACTTAATCAATTTATTTTGAAGACTAGTATTGAACGAATTGTCGTTCGATCGGACTACTGTCCGATCGGATTACTCTTCGGATCATGAGATACTATACTTCAACACTTAATCGATTTTTCAACATGTTCGATGCACTAGGAGTGCCACCCGATCGAACAGACGTCCGATCAGGTGACACCCTACTGAGAACTCGTCATGATTGTTCATGCATGTTGTCCGATCGAACAACATTAGTGTTCGATCGATCAACTACCCGAACCACTGCACCATACCTTGCATTTCATTAAAGTTGTTGACTATTGTTGACTTGCCAATCGATCGGTCAGCAAGTTGTGTTATTGCGTCACTTTACAATTTATTAAGTTTTTGACTCGTTGACCTGTCCGATCGAACACATGTCCGATCCAAAGCAAAACACTACAAATCCTTAAAATACCTAACCGATCGAACAGCCGTCCGATCGCCCGACCTGAAGGTAGGGGTGTTCATCGAATCGAATATCGAATTTTCGAATTATTCGAATCGAATCATTCGAATAATTTTTATTTTCTCTTGAATTCGTATTCGATTCGAATTCGATTAAAACTTACCGAATTCGATTCGAATTCGTATTTGAATAAAAAACCCAATTCGTATTCGATTCGTATTCGATTAAAAATTCGAATTCGAATAAATTCGATTTGATTCAAATTCTTTAAAAACATGTAAATAACTATCAAAATGAAACATAAATTTTAAAGCAGCTATAAAGCATGATATCACATTAAAAAGTTCCAAATAAATTACTATAAGTCTAAAATTCCAAACGAGAAGTCGGGAATAACCACTTCACATTACAAGTTAATATTTTTAGGGCTAGAAATTTATAGATAGATTTGTTACTTAGGTTTTAGTTATGGGGCATGTAGTTGGTTTGGTAATGGGTAATTTTAATACTTGGAATAAATTTTGAAAATAATTTATAGTATAGCCTAATAAAAGTTATATATGTATTATATATAAAAATAATAAATATAAATGTATAATTTTTATTTGAACTTCGAATCGAATCGAATCGAATTTGAAATTATAAATTCGTATTCGATTCATATTCGATTTATTTGACTCGAATTGAATCGAATTCTTATAATCGAAACGAATTCTTGATAATCGAATCGAATTTAAACGAATTTCGAATTTTTCGAATTCGAAACAAATTCTGAACACCCCTACCTGAAGGGTAAAGGTACTTCAATGTTTTCAAATGCTACAACGAAAACTTCAAAAGTCAAGCCATCATACACAAACACATCCTTCTCAAAGGAAGAAACAATCCACTCGAACAGCCATCCGATCGGCCTACCGACCGACCGGACAGCGGTCCGAGCGGACTGTCAACTGAACGGTCAGCCGTCCGATCGAACTACCGTCCGATCGACCAGTTGTCCGACTCTCCAACATTTGTTTTTCGTTTTACGCGTCGCTTATTATTATGCTATCAAACTATTCAGGCTAACTTTACTCGCTAAGCGCTCCCTTCAATCCATCAACCGCTGTGAGTATACTCGATCCCTTTTTGCTTTACGCACTTTTGGGTGTTACATACGTTACAACTATTCAAATCACATCAAACACACTACTCAATACTATTTGAACGCTAACCGTTAACGCATGTTATACATGGCTTATGAATGCTTGTTTGTTATGTTTACACATGGAATGCTGTCTACCTGCCTTAGCAACGATAGTACTGTAGTTTGGACTCAGCACCCGTTCACACGGGGGTTGTTAAGGACAATTATTTGCATGGATTACGGTGGTAATCATGTATTGCGAACTGCCTCGGGCAGTCAACCCGCAGTCATTGGTATCGATGGATCTATGTCGATAACTAACGTGCTTCATTTCTCTATGTGTACGTGTTGGTTATGCGTAAACGAATTCGAACTCTATATGCTATTATCAAACTTGTATGCTCACATTTACATTATATGTATTGACTTTTATTTTAACGTATGTGACAGGTGCTTAGGATGCACACATGTTAGGATGTTGAAGCTAGAATAAAGCTTTAGAGCCCAACAAATAGTTGTCTTTAGTAAATGGATCAAGGGTCTCTAGAAGCAGATAAACAATTGCTCTATTATAAATCTGAGTTGTCGGAACAGTATTATTTGCCTAGATTTTTATCTGTAATAATTTGATTACTGTATGAGGCATGGTATGGGACATGTTATTTTAAATTGAATAGCAATGACAATTGTTATGGAAACTTCTGGACAATCTGTTTCGCTCAGTGCCATGCCCCGATGTTTCCGCCATCGGTTGGGGTGTGACATGAATAATGCCCCACCCTAGGGCGTTTTGCGCCATGTGGCAGCCCAATCATCAATGGGACATTATTGAGCGTTTTTACAAAAGGGCTGTAGTGGGGATTGTGGGGCATTATGTTTGTAATAAAATAAAATAAAATAAAAAAACATTTAAAACATCTTATTGGCCAAAAAATGGAAGCTCAAATGTGATTGGCCAAGAAATCCCCCTTCAACGTGTTTCAAAACACGCCAAAACAAAATATAGGCGAAAACACGCCCGAAAACGCCCATGGGGGTGGGTAAGGGGCGGAATTGGGCGTTATTAGGCAATATTTTTGAAAAAATGACGCCCACTACGGATGGTCTAAGGAAAATACAATTTTGCCCTTTTGGTATTTTTTGTACTTTTAACACATAAAATAAATAATATAGTTAAATCTTTTAAAATGTTTTTTTTTTTTATTTCATCCATAGATCATATGATCAATGGTTAGATCAGAGTTTTTCAAGTTTCTTTAACTAAGGAAGGTTTTTGATTTATCCTTGTCTTATATATAAGAGAAGGATCCGTTCGAGAACCGTGAGAACCAATGTGAACACAACCAAAAATACCCAAAAAAATATAAAAAACACCCAATTTTTTTGTTTAATATTCTTTTCGGAAAAATCGCTATATTTCGTCAATAAAAAAATTCCAAAAAAATCGAGTAACAATTATCCGTGCACATGTGCATATGTATCATTTATTTGACAAATTCCGTAATACATTACAAATATTAGACAATTACACTACTTTTCACATTACCAATATTAAAATTCCACTCTCTCTTTATATATATATTATATATTAAAAATGTATGAATATCAACATCCTAAAATAATAAACGCCTTTAAACAATTAAAAAAATTAGTGACAAGTCATATATTCAACCAGGAATAGAAATTAAACAAATAACCACTCAAAAGACCTACAAATCCGATAAACATAGAATTAACAGTCCTAGTAATTTACCCATACACATCATATAGACACACAATGAAACAATAATATCTAAACACAACCGAAAAGCAAAGCTCATTCAAAATTTTATTACAGAATCGTATTATTCTCCTAAAAGTTTTGAACTTTAATCCTACGTCTCTATAAACTTTTATCATCGACCATGTCCTTAAAGAGGTGCAAGTCTTTAGTCCATTTGGTTTTCATTTAACTTTATTTCCCCCATTAACTAATGTTCATTAACTTTTCTTAAAAAGTTGAATACGTGGATATTCTGAAATTTTTTGACGCTCCAGTAAAAAGTTTGTTGACAACGATGTTGTAGTCAAAATAGATTGTCGTAAGCTATACGATTATTGTTGGCGTATCGATATCCCGACTAACCGATTCTAATCGAACAATAATATGTAGTGGTATCTCTATAAGTTTTCTTTTTTATTGTTTTTGGTTGATGTAAATATGTGTCAATTTTCTTTTGAGCGTGTCACATCTTTTTTATTTTTTGTTTTCTCTTTCGATTGCTATAACAAATGACTATGCCATAATGAACCGAATTGATATCGACCGAATTTCCACCGCATAGCGTAGATGAATCTTACTAACTATTTAAAAAAAGTTGACTAAATTGTAAAAATTAGAAAAAATTAAATTAAAATAGCTTGAATTTATTCAATCCTCTTGCTATTATTAATGCTTATTTACATTAAACCGAACTTTTCGCTTATTAGGGAATTTTTATTATTTATTAAGTAATTCAAACTTTCTAATTTATATTTATATATACACTACAAACCACATAGAGGGGAATAGTGCCACGCAACTCCCTAGCACTTACCCATTGGTCCAGTAAAATTACGAAATTGGCTTGTTTAAATTTACAGTTTTACCATTGGTTTTGATTTTTCTTTTCCTTCCAGGAAAATTACGATTTTGTACTCAGTTCTTATTTACAGTTTTGCCATCGTTTTTGCTTTTTTTCTCCTGGCAAATTACGATTTCCCCCCCGTGTAAAAATATAGTTATGCTTTCGTTTTAGTTTTTTTTTTTTTTGGCAAAACTATGGTAATGTCTTGTTTTAATTGGTTGACTTATTGTATTTTCATTCATGGCAGACAGCCGCCTGACACAAGCTCATTTGTCCTGAGAAATTACAACATTGCCCCCAATTTAAAATTATAGTCTTTCCATCGTTTTGTTTTTTTTAGCAAAAGTATGGTAATTTTTTGTTTTAATTAGTTGACTCGATGTAAATTTTTTTAAGATCATTTTATGAGTAGTATATATAAGTAACCGAAACACAGACGTAAATGTTGTGAGAGATAAATATTCGACTTACTACCCCGCAACGCGAGTGGGACAAATACTAGTTCTATTACAAAAGTACACTTGTTTGTTCACCACGTAGGTTAAACTCTAACCGGTTAAAACATCAAATTCTAATATCCAACACCTTAATTTAGTGTTTACAAGGTTATTGACGGTGTGTCGCCTAATGGGGGGCCGGTTGTCTCGCATCTATTGTATGCGGACGATGCCATGGTTATGGGCGAATGGTCTAGATTTAACTTTCAAGCTCTGAGGAGGATTTTGCGGATCTTTTATTTGTGCTCGGGGCTTCGGATTAATATTAATAAATCTACTTTGTTTGGGGTCGGGAAGAGTATTGATGAGGTGCTTTCGAGGCTAGAGTTTTCGGATGTAAAATGGTGATACCCCATTTAAGTACTTAGGAATTCTAGTGGGTGTGAATATGGGTCGAATCAACAATTGGGAATTGGTTATTAAGGTATTTAATAATAGATTGTCGAGATGGAAGGCGAACGTTTTATCGATAGGAGGGAGAGTGGTGCTCATTAAATCCGTGTTAGAGAGCCTTCCTACTTATTATTTTTATTTGTACAAAACGCCGGTGGCCGTGGTGAACAAGCTTGAGTCGATAATTAAGAGATTCCTATGAGGCGGCAATGATGAAGCGAGTAAGGTTCATTGGGTAGCTTGGGACAAGGTGACGAAGCCGAGAAGTGATGGAGGTTTGGGCTTAAATAAGCTTGAAGTTACGAACAACGCTTTAATATTAAAATGGTTATGGAGGTATAGAGTTGATTGTGACGCTCTTTGGAGGAAAGTTATAGACGCCATTCATGTTTCCAGGAGACGTTGGGATACTTATCCTTCTAATAAGAGTATAGCAGGAACATGGACTAAAATGGTGAGATTAGGGTATCGTACAAAGGTCGAAGGAGTCCATTTTGTTGATATGATTCGGCATCGTGGGGGAAGGTACGAAGGTTAAATTTTGGATTCATCCTTGGGTGACAAAGGAGCCGTTGAAGGTTTTATTCCCTAACCTTTTTCGGCTTGACAATAACAAGTGGTGTACCATATCAGAAAGAATTGGCGCTCAAGAGGATGTTGGAAGGATGAAATGGGATTGGAAAAGGTATCCTAGTGAAGACCTAGAATGTGCTGAGCTTGTGGCGTGCCATCGGTTGGTAGGAGATGTGGTATTGTCTAATAAAAAGGATGGTTGGGGGTGGAATTTAGAGGGCCATTCGGAATATTATGTGAAGGAATCGAAACTGTGGTTGATATGGCCGGTTAATAGAGATGAGAACCAATTGTATAAGTGGTGTAAGTGGATCCCGAACAAGTGTAACATATTTATGTGGAGGGCGAACTTGGATAGAATTCCGACTATGACGACGCTTAGAAGGCGGAACATTGTGGTTGGAGACGGTTTTTGTACTTTGTGTGGTGAGGTGGAAGAAACAACGGATCATCTTTTTACGGCGTGTACGATCGCAAGTGGGGTTTGGGGAGGTGTTTCTTCTTGGTGCAGAATATCACCATTGTTCATGTTCGCGTTTAACGATGTGCTTCAAGTGGTTAAGCATTTGGACGGGTCAAAGACGAGGAAAGAGGTTATTTACGGGTTGCTTATCAGAACATGTTGGTGCCTTTGGAAGGCCAGAAATGACAAGATTTTTAATAAGGCTGCTAATGTGGTTCACATTGTATCCGATGTAAAAGCGTTAGGATTTCTTTGGTATAAGAGTAGGTACAAGGAGGGTACGTAGATTGGAAAGGGTGGTGTCATTTTCGATCTGATATGATGTAATGTTTGTGCGTGCGGTTATCTCCGTCTTGGAGTTCCGTTTCGCTTTGTGTTAATGAAGTTCACCTTTAAAAAAAATTAGTCGCAAATATAAAATTTCCAGATTTTTAAATTAAAATAACAAAAAATATTTGTTTTTATTCATTCATTCATTCAACTACACATTAATAATTAGATATTGAATAGTCCTTAACTTGTGTCGGTGTACAGTGGAAGTGGTCCTAATTGCACCCACCGGCACATGATAACAATCAATGTTTGAAAGGAAAAGACAACTCTACCCAACCATAAGTAGAAGAAATTACCAGCAATGCAGAGTTTAGAGACAAAAACACACTGGGCAATTTCGTCAATGATGTGCACCAACATCAAACAAAAAGCTTTTATTTTCAACCACATTTCTTTCATTTCATTTTCTTTGTCTGAAATTTGTTATTTTTTAGATATGTTTACATTAAATATTGAATAAATATGTTGACTCATTATTTTATTATTTTTCACATATACTAAATTTTCATGTCTAACATATTCTTAATTTTTATATTATATTATATTTCATTCTAGTAGGATGGCTATAGAGTTAAATTTGGACTCAAACTTTACGTTTAGGCTTAAGTTTGTTTGAGTGAAACATATAACAAGAAACTCAGAAGATGTAAATTACCGAGCTCAAGAATGACTAAACTCAAGCTTAGCTTTTCGATACTTGAATAATATATATAGAGTAGAATTTTTAAAGGATATTGTTATCGGTGTTTATTTAAAGAATTTTAATTTGTAATGAGGGTAGAGATACAATAGGAAGTTTATTTGGCTAGAAAGGCTAGGAAGTGATCTTGACCATCCATTTAGTTAATCAAGGGCTAAGATTAAATCAGGGAAATTGAAAAGGAAGAAAAGAGGCGCGTGAGTTTGTTTAGGGGCATTCTAGTCAATCCAAGCCAATAGTTTCTCTCTCCTCCAATTCCCCCCCATTTTTTAAACGTTAATAACTCTTTCATACGACATTATTTTTTTATAAAAATTGCACCAAAAAAACGAGCGTTTTTTTATCTTTAAAACGAGTATACTATTGCTATATTTAAAAAAAAAAAAAAAAACCCAGTTGCGTAAAACGCAATAGAAAACCCCCCAGTATCGTAAAGCGCAATGAGAAAAAAACCTAAAAAATGACATTTTTCTAAAACGCAATGCACAAAAAACACAAAGAAATGACTTATTTGTAAAACGCAATTGCCAGAAAACACAAAGAAATGTCTTATTTCTAAAACGCAATAGCCTAAAAACTCAAAAGAAAATGTACTTTATAAAACGCAATGGACTAAACTAACACGCAATGCACAAAAAACACAAATAAATGTCTTATTTGTAAAACGCAATGGCCAGAAAACACTTAAAAATTACTCATTCTAAAACGCAATGGACTGAAAACACCTAAAAATGTGTTTTACCTAAAACACAATGACTAAAAACACTTCAAAAAATGTGTTTTACCTAAAACGCAATGACTAAAAACACTTAAAAATGTGTTTTTTTTTTAAAACGCAATAGCTAGAAAACACATAAAACTCTCTTATTTCTAAAACGCAATGGACACATAAAACTGTCTGGGAACTGTCTGTGACTGTGAAATGTCTGAATTGTCTACGAATTACTGTCTTCGAAATGAGCCAATTTCTGGAAAATTAATCAACCCCAGCCAGGGGCTCTGCCCCTTGGACCCCGCCAGGGGCTGCCGCCCCTAGGACCCCGCTACCGGGGGCCCTGCCCCCGGACCCCCGCCAAGATCGTAAAACGCAATGACTAAATCAAAAACCCAGATCGTAAAAATGAAATTAAAGAATTTCTTACCTGGATCGAAGTGATTTCTTCAACAATTGACGAATTTTGAATGATTGAAACACTTATCAGCGCTCGAATCGAACGGATCGAGTGATTATCTTCAAAATCACCCGAAAAAACGAGATTTTGTATGAAATTAAACTGGGTTTTCTTCAAAAAAGCTGAAGAACGCGTTGATCGGGTGTTTGAATCATTGATTGGTGATGAAAATCGCACTATAATGTAGTGATTATTGAGATAGAAAGTGAAGAAATGGTTGAAGATGGTGGGTTTTGAAAATGGTGGGTTTTGAAGTTATTGGGTTTTGAAAAGGAAGAAGAAAGGGTTGGATTGACTAAAATACATTTTTTCTTTATTTTAAATGTTGACACATGTCATCCTCTTATTGCTTCCTATCCTTCCTAGCGAAATTAATCTTCCTATTTGATCTTTTCCTTTTGTAATGATAATATTATACTTTGTTATAATTAATGTATGTATTTGGAATTAACTTCATTATCAAATATAATTTTAAATATGCTTTTATTCATAACCACATTTCTTTCATTTCAGTTTTCGTCTTTATTGCAGTATTGAATATTAAGATTTCCTTTATATGACGATCTTTGAATATTAACTTATAAACTTGATTTTATGTTTGACTCGATATCATGATTTGTATTATATAATTAATTATTAATAACTTATGAACAATTTTGTATTTATATTAATTTGAATTCCCTTATTGATCGAGCTTGAGCTTGTTTGACTAAAGCTTTTTTTGTGTCAAACATGTAAATGTGCATACAATATATATAAATAACCAAGTTCTAGTATATAAGTACTAAACTCTGTCAAGTGGGGCTAGCTCACTTGGTAGAAGCTCTTGCCTCTTAGTGGGAGGTTTTGGTTTCAATCCCTAGTAAAGGTGAGTTATTTGTAAATATAGTAGGTTGGGAGAGTAACGTTTAGCCATTAAAAAAAAAGAGTAAATTACAAGTTTTGTCCTTTATGTATGTCCCAAATTGCAGGCGCTGTCCTTTGTCTTTAAAATTGATGAGTTTTGTCCTTAATGTTTGCAAATCTTGCACGTTATGTCCTTTAGGCCAAACCCAGTTAGATTTTTTAGTTAAATCTGGTCATGTGCAAGGCACATGGGGGTATTTTTGTAATTTCACCATTATAGGGACAAAACTCTGTTTCTCTCTCTAAATTCCCACTTTCTCTCTCTTCTCTCCTCTCTCTCTCTCTAACCTACAAAAGACCACCATCACCACCTGGTTACCACCACCATCGAATTACCACCACCACTAATCTCAATCAAATCAACCAAATTAAAAACTTTTCGCCAACCTAATACTTCAAAATCAAACCAATTTCATATCAGGTTACGAGTGTCATGAACACAGACCAAGCCCACAAAAGAAATTCACAAAAAAAAAAAAAAAAAAGTATAATAATACATTTAATGAAGCTAAAAAACAGAATCAAGAAAGCATTAATCTAATCTCTATAAAAATACCCAACATCACCTAACCCACCAACAACACCCATAAGCAACAAACCAGCGAAGATGGTCGATGAAGATGATCATGATCATGATGGGGATTAAGATGAAGTGGAGCGAGAAATTGAAGTAAATCTGGTTTAGATATTTTTAAAAGCCCTTCAAACCTGCTGCAATCGCTTTTGAACTCAACTCACGCCATGTCACCTCTGTTCCACCTGAAACTCACCATCCATCTAACGAACCAGGTAACATTTTCATCATTACCAAAATTCCCTTTAAGCAGATTCACCCCAGGAATGATCCGGGTATGCAACCCGAACCCGAAAACATTCGGGTTCTAGGGTTTTGTCTTGCAAGTTAGGATTTTGGGGACAAAAAAGACAATTAAGTAGATCTAGGTTTTTACAGGAGGTTTCAAGTGGTGTGGGGTGGCTGGTGGCCGTCGCTTATCGTCACGGCGGAACCCTAGCCGCCGCCTAGGGTTTAGATCTGCGAAGGAGGTTGTGGTGGATTTTGGTCTGCAGCGGCGGAGGAGCACGACGGCGGTTGTGGCGGTGATGGTGGTGGTGTGAAGGGGATGATTGTGGCAGTGATGTTGGTGGAGGTGGAGTTGAAGGGGATGGCGGCGGTTGTGGTGGGGAGTGAAGGTGGAGGTGAAGGGTATGGCGGCGGTGGTGGAGGTGAAGGGTATGGCGGCGGTGGTGGTGCATCTCCTCCGCAGATGGAGAGAGAAGAGAGAGAGAAGAGAGCGAGAGAGAGTGAGGGAGGAAGAGAGAGTGCAGGTTGATATATATTTTGATTTTCAGATTTTTTTTAAATAATAGAGATAAAAGGACTATTATACCCTCATGTGTCTTGCACATGATCAGTTTTAACCAAAAAATCTAACTGGGTTTGGCCTAAAGGACATAACGTGCAAGATTTGCAAACATTAAGGACAAAACTCATCAATTTTAAAGACAAAGGACAGCGCCTGCAATTTTGGATATACATAAAGGACAAAACTTGTAATTTACTAAAAAAAAGTACTAAACTCTGATTTAAGCTTTCAGTGTCTTAAATATATAAACTAGAACCAAATAGCAGGATATGATCATTTAATAAAAAAAAAAGTCGAAAAAACAATAAACAAATTTTGGCTGATAGTAGTTCTAAAGTAACTTTGTGGTTTTCTCTTTATCTCCACACATAACTGGAATGATCAAATGATATATAAACTTTTTGAAAGAATTCATGATCATACTCTGTTACACTTCATATATTTATTTTAAATTAATTTGATTATCAAATATAACTTTTCATATACTTGCAACATGTTTGTTTGTTCATGCTTTCAAATCAGTATCTTAAGTTTTTTTTTTCTAAGTTAATTTGGAAGTCTGATTCTGATGACTCATCAAGCTGACGAGTCAAAGTCAAGCTTATTTTAAAGTTTTAAACTTTGCCCTACTCTCTTCTAGTGGCTTATATGGTGGCGGAATTGACAACACTAACTAACTGTGGGGACTACTTTGCAATATTAAATTATATTACACGTGCCCCAAAAGGCTATAACCAAAACGTTCTCTTTTAACTTATACATATAGATGTTGTCACCGACAGAATTTTTAAATGACTTAATATTATAACATTTTAAGTTCATCATAAAGTTTGATGTTATATATACACACATATTAGCAGAATTTTTAAATGACTTAATATTATAACATTTTAAAGTTCATCATAAACTTTGATGTGATATATACACACATATTAGCAGGAGAAAATCTGTTAATTTTAAAGGATGTGAAAATAAGATTTTAGGGTGTGGAAATAAGATAAGTCTTAATTTTTAACCGTTTTTTTTTAATTAAGAGATAAATATGAAAAGATAAATTAAAAGAAACGAAAAAGAAACATTAGACTCACAGGATTATTACGTAACCACTTATTTATTTATTAACTTTTTGATTGAAAACTAAACTACTATTAAATATAACATATCATGAGCACTTTACAATAATTGGCAAGGGCGAAGCTTAACTAGAGCGAGAGGAGGCGGCTGACCTTTCGATTTTTTCGCTCAGTTGTGGAGAGTGGGTAGTTTTCGTATAGAAATTTTTGGGTATATACGTTTTCGACCCCCCTGTCGGAAATCTCAAGCTTCGCCACTGATAATTGGTGTAAATTAGAGGATTTTTAGAAAAAAAAGTTATTTATTAGGCAGGGGCGAAGGTTACTTGGTGCCCGGGGGTGCACCCGCCCAACCCCAATGTTTCGGTTAGAAGTGCATAGGTTCCGATTTTTCGTCCGAAAATTTTAAAAATTATGTAGGATCGCCCCCTAATTATTCTTCCTAAATACGTATACAATATATAAATTAAAGTAAAATCTTTTACCACTTTGTACATAAGTGATGGGTAGTTTGGTAAATATATTTTAACTCTAATTTGTTTAACCCTAGATTACCCACCACACAATAAATTTAATCACAAGTTTTTATGTGTAAGAACGGGTCTTTCAATGAATGAAATTTTTTAGTTTTATTTGGAACCATTATTATTTGTCCTGACCCGAATCGATAGCAGACCCGACCCGAAACATAACGATAGGAAAAAAAAATTTGGGTCCCATCACTTTACGTCCCTCGAAACTTTTTGGTAAAGCTCCGGCACTGTTATTAGTTATAAAATTATGTTTAGCGGACTTTACGTAGGGTTTAAAACCACATTTGAGAAAGAAAAAAAAAAGGGTGAAAACTATATTAGATCGGCAAGTCAATGTATCTTTCTAAATGCTTTTTTTCTCGAAATGAACTCTCTATATAAACACTTGATGACAATATCAACTCCTTTCAAAAAAATGATAGTAGGAATCTTTTGATATGACACTCGTTAGGGGAGGGGTGGTCACTAGTAATAGAATTCTATCACTCACAAGCACCAATCAAGTTCTGTCATGTCAGCAACCATTTTTCCATCACTCACAACCTTTTTAGTGGGGGTGGTCCTCACTCATCACCACACCCAACAATTTCTCCCCAACCAACAATTACACTCACAAAAAAAAAAAAAAAAAAACCATAACGCATTGAAAAAATCACGAAAATCTGATTTCGTTAAACTATCACGCGTGGACGTTTGGAGCGGGGTGGGAAATAACGCGTTATTTATGCTTTCCGTGATAGTTTAACGAACTGCCCCGGGCGGCCTTATAAATAATTTGGTATATATTGATTTAGTTTATCATTATGCTTAATTTATTGCCTTTTTTCCTTAAATAAACCAGCCATGTGTATTTCTTTAAATTATTTTCACTATTTTGATATACTTTATAAAACACACATCTATATATTCTTTTTGGAGTTAACTTGATGAAAAAAATATAAATAATCATTAGTGTGAGTTTTAGAAGAATAATTACCGAATTTCCAACGAGCTTGAACGAGACCAAGTTCAGAGTTATGATGAAGAAACGGTATGGTTTGCCAGAGAAAGTCAGGTTCGGGTTGAAAATCAGCATCAAAAATGGCGACGTACTCACATTCATTAGCATAGCGATGCTTTAGACCTTCTTTGAGTGCTCCGGCTTTATATCCCTTTCGATTGTCCCTAACCTGGTAGTGTATGTTTATACCTTTACTTGCCCATTTTTGACACTCAATTTCCACCATCTCCTGTTCAATCCACACCCAAAATCTATAAATATCATAATCTTATTTACAATTAAAAACAAAAGCAAAAACAGAAAAAGTTAGTTAATATGATCTTTAACATTTTTTTTATATAGTGTTATATCCTTTAACGTTAGGACATATTAAAAAAAATTCACATTCTACTGGGTTAGTCTTCTTTCATATTTTTATACAGTGTTATATCCTTTAACGTTAGGACATATTAAAAAAATTCACATTGTACATGTTTAGTCTTCTTTCACATTTTTATACAGTGTTACATCCTTTATCGTTAATTTTACTTATTAAAAGTATCATTCTTTTACAAACATATTAAACATTATACAATCAACTATCTCTTATTAATATTATATGTTTATTTGTTCAGCATTGAGTCGATTTGTAAATTTAGAGGATCCATATATAATTCCACATTAAATCTCTTATCTTTATCTTTATATTTACAATTTAAGTAAGAATACAAAATGTTTTTAATGAGTTATAAAAAAAAAAAAAAAAAAAACTCCACCTCTTATTTGGTACAATTATATAGAACGAGTATAAGACTGGTATATTTACTAATTTATCATAACAATGTATACCAACTCAGCGGAGGATGTGAGACACTACTAGCTATAACTAGTGACATTGTAAAAAGATTATACAGCGTTAAATAGTAACTTGTATTTGTTATTTACCTATCGACAGTTGTGTAGTGACAAATAAAAAAAAAAAAAAGAGTATAATCATTCAGTTTGGAATAGCTAGCTAGCCCCCTGGCTATAATACTATGTAAATTGGAGGTGGGTGTTGCATGTTTTGGGAGGGAGGGGGGATATGGTTACAATAAATAAATAAATAAACCTTGATGAATGGATCTGTTGAATCATCAAGAACTTGAATGACGATACGATCAGAAGGCCAAGAAAGACCACATGCTGCTCCAATGGAAAGCTGGTAAACCTGTAAAAAAGAAAAAAACGAAGAAGATACGATACGATTGAAAGAAAAGGAGGAATTAATAATAATAAGCAGATGGATGGACCTGGACCTACCTCTTTTTCGTTGAACATGGGAATCTGAACAAGAACAAGAGGGTAAGCAGAGTTACCCAACTCAACATCGTCTTTGAAGGACTCCCATTTGTAACGCTGCCTCTTTCCAAACAACTTGATGAAGATGATGACCAAGGCCATGTAAACCCTCTCTACCAACAGCATTATCGACATCCCCAGACATACGTACATCATCATTCTCAAAAATGGCACCACTAATGGCGCCTTCATTTGCCTCCAGATCACCATAACTACTTGCCCACCTCCAAACATTGATTCCATCTTGTTAATTTGCAGCAGCAAGCAGCAGGAGGAGATGTTATTGTGCAGACTTAATTTACACCAAACCCATTCAATTTAATTAAAATCAAACAACACTTGCACTTTAGTAATTAATCTCACAAGAAAACACACACACATATATATATATATATATATTGTGAGGGAGATCAAGAAGGGGTGAGCGAGCATAATGGATGGATGGATGTCTTTATAAAGCTGCTGCTGCTGCTGCAAATTTGGGTATTACTGTTTTCTTTAAATTTCTATTTTCATATATTTTACAGCTAGTGAATTGCATTTTCTTTTCTTTAACTTTATATCTAAAAAAAATTAATTTATTTTATTTTTGTAATCAGGGGCGCAGCATGTGAGGGGCGGGGGGGGGGGGTCGCCCGACCCTCCGAACTTTTCGGTTAGTAGTGTTACGTATGTATTTTTCGTATAGAAATTTTTAGGGATATACGTGTTAGACCCCCCGGTTTTAAAAAAAAATTATGTATATACGTGTTAGACCCCCCGGTTTTCTAAAAAAAAAAATTATGTATATACGTGTTCGACCCCTCCGGTTTTCTAAAAAATAAATTATATAACCCAAATAAAATACTAAATTAGCCCAAATAAAAGAGTGTGTTATGTATTTTTATCATAACTCATAAGCCCAAAATAACCAAATCAAAACTCATGGCCCATTTAAGAAATTAAACACAATATGAAAGAAAACCCAATAATCAGCTGATTACCCTTGTTGCTTGTTCGACTGTGCGCAGACCAGAAGAAGCAGAAGAAAAAACGCAGGGGGGCTGAGGGGAAAGCGATTGGCTCGGCCTGCTGCTTGTTCGACTGCTCGACTTCGAGACTTCAAGTTCGAGATTTCACTTGTTCAATCATCATCAGGTATGTTAATTTTTATGTTTAGGTTTGATTTAGGGCTCCAATTATATAATTTTATTTAACTGATCAAACATTTCTAAATTATTATTTATTATTAGTATAGTCTTTAAATAACTTTCAGAATTATAATAACTTTGTCGGTGAGAGCTTTCGACTTGTAAAGATTGTTAAACGACTTAATAAAAACACATCCTGTTACACTTACGTAAGTTTGTCTTTAAAATCATAATATTTCATGTGTTTGTTATTTTCTCTGTCATCATTAGTGTTCCCTGTCTGCATTTGTTGTTTTACAATTGTTAAAACGCATTCGTCAGATGAAAAAAGAAAGAAATTTGCCAAGTTTCAAGAAGCGGCGAGAAAAGATATTGAACGGTGTTTTGGTGTTCTTCAACAAAGATGGCATATTATTGAAAACCCAGCACGCGCTTTTACACCCAAAACGTTGCGATACTGTATGTATGCTTGTATTTTGTTGCATAACCTTGTTGCATAACATGATCATCGAAGACGAAGGTCATGCAATTTGTGAGTATGACGAAAATGCGGTGGAGGAGAATAATGTTCCGGTTAGCGAAGAACAACAGGATTTAAACAGTTTCTAATTACATAACGATTTCACACATGCCAATCTTCAATCAGATTTGATCGAACACATTTGGAATCTCGGAGAAAACAACGAGTAGTTTTTTTTAATGTAGGATTCGTATTGTGTATTTTTTTAATTGTAGGTTTTTTTAATGTAACTTTAGGTTTCATTTAATAAATGTAACATTTTTTTTTATTTTTATTTACTTTAAATTTATTATTTTACTAAATCAAAAATAATAATAATAATAATAATAATAATAAGGGGGATGACTATCCTCCACACCCTTGGGTAGTCCTCAAAGGGATAGTCATCCACCCATACTAACGTGACACCTACGTGACGGATACCCAAACCACAGTAATAGAGGACACGCAGGTCTTTGGAAACCCACATAACACAACTGTTGCAACTACTACAAGTGTGCGGCTCATATGCAAACAAATAATACAAGCACATTAAAACCGAGTCAATATATTATTATTGTTATTATTTAAGTTAAAAAAAACACAGCTATTAAACATTTATTTTGCTTACCCAAAAAAATACATTAACTCTTCAAACCTGAATTTCAAGTTGTGTTTGTTGTTGAAAAGTATTATCATCATAAATTTACTATTCAAGTAATTATGAGGATTTAATTCGCTAAAGATCTTTGTATACGTGGAAAACGATTTCTGAATTTTTAGCATTAACTACGATATATATATATATATATATATATATATATAGGGTAAGGTTCATGCGATAACCACCCTTATTGCGAGAACCAATGTGAACACAAAATAAAATTTAAAAAAAATCAAAAAAGCACTCAAAATTTTTTTTTATTTTTTTTAATATTTTTTTAATAAAAATCGTTATATTTCGTTACCATAAAAAAAAAAAAAAAAAAAAACTTTTTTTTTCGAGTAACAGTTATCTATGCACATGTGCATATGTATCATTACTTCAACAAATTCAGTAATACGTTATCAGGAATAGACAATTGCACTTTAATTTACAATACCATTAGTAATACACTACTTTTTACATTACCAATATTCAAAATGCACATGTGCATAATTAGGTATAACCATGATATAACGTGTTTTGTTACAAAAAGTTTGTGATTTTGAATGGAGAAGTAGGCTCATATACATGTTTTTTGGTTAGTTATATCTAGTGGTTGATGGTTTGGTTATAGTTGTCATTTTTTTATGTAATATGTTGATTTGATGGTATAAATGGTGTTTACATACATGTATTAAAGTGAAAATATTGTTAATGGTATTGTATCATGGATGGTATGAGATAATGGTATTGTATTATGGATGGTAGGAGGTAATGGTAGTGTGTTATGGATGGTATGATAGATGAAAAAGGAAAGTGTATTCAAAGTGGTGTACCAAAACACCTTATTTAATGTTGATACATATAAATGCACATGTGCATTTCTAATATTGGTAATGTAAAAAGTAGTGTATTACATATGGTAGTGTAAATAAAGTGCAATTGTCTAATATGTGTAATGAATTACGGAATTTGTCAAAGAAATGACAAAAATGCACATGTGCATGCTTGTGTATTATGGATGGAACGATAGATGAAAGAGAAAGTAGTGTACCAAAACACCTTATTTCCTGTTAATACATATAAATGCACATGTGCATTTCTAACATTGTTAACGTAAAAAGTAGTGTATTACACGTGGTAGTGTAAATGAAAGTGCAATTGACTATTATTTGTAATGAATTACGGAATTTGACAAAGAAACGATACATATGCACATGTGCATAGATAACTGTTACTCGAAATTATTTTTTTTTTTTTGAAATTTTTTTTTTATTTTTTTTATTAACAAAATATTGCGATTTTTTCAAAAAAAATAGTAAAAAAATAAAAAAAATTTTTTTGGGTGTTTTTTAGATTTTTTTAGGAATTACTGTTTGTGTTCACACTGGTTCTCGCGGTTCTCGCAATAAGGGGTGGTTCCTAACGGATCTTTGTCCTATATATATATATATATATATATATATATATAGGGAGGGGCTCATGCGAGAACCACCTTTATTGCGAGAACCGCGAGAACCAATGTGAACATGGGGCAATTTTGTAAATACATAACAAAAATTAAATCAGATATCACTTCTCCTCTTACTGGACTTCAAACAACAATTAAATCCTCTTTTTTTTCAATTCACGTCCGACACTCCAAAAATCTACAAACTTCGTCATCCTAGTTCACATCCAACACACCAGAATCTCCAAAATTCGTCATCTCAATCTTACCATTCATCGTGTAATCGAAATTAGGGCAATAAGAACATAATAATCGATCATATATTCGTCATCTGCTGAAAATTAGGGCAATAAGAGCATAATCAGATCATATATTCGTCACCTGCTCAAAATTAGGGCAATAAGAGCATAATCATCGAAGACTCTGTCACAATTAGGAAGAATCTGAAGAACAAACGTCCAATTGACAGATTATTCAGCGTCGCTACACCGTTCCGTAAATTTGTAAGTTTATACTCTTTGTTTTGCAGTTTTATATGATAACATGACGCTTAATCGTCGATTCAGATTTTTATATGTTAATATGACGCTTAAATCATTGTTTCATATCTGCACTAGTGAAAATTGTGTGATATATATGATTGCTGAGGGATTAGGGGTGACTGTTGTGATAGAACTATATGTAATGTGGTATTTATGTGTTTTTTTATGTAGTTTTGTTACTGATTAATGTTAGATATGATTGATGGTAATACGAAATTTGATTTGGTAAGGGTTAGGGTTTTTTATTGAAGCAAACTTGTGGGTCATCCGTGTTAATGCACATGTGCATAGTTATGCACATGTATATTTTTCCAGATTAGGTTAATAAGGTCAATCATGTTGATGCAAATGTGTATAATTATGCATATGTGCATAATTTATAGGTTAATAAGGTCATTCATGTTGATGCACGTGTGCATAGTTATGCCATGCGCATGTGCATAGTTTGCGAGAATTTGTCAACTTGCACGTTTATATGTTAACATGACGCTTAATGGTCGATTCAGATCTTTTATAAGTGAATATGAGGCTTAAATCTTAGTTTCATATATGCATTAGTGAAGATGGTGTGATGTATATAATTTTTGAGGTATTAGGGGCGACCGTTGTGATATCACGATCTGTAATGTAGTATTTATGTGTTTTTTTGTATGTAGTTTCATATATGCATAGTTATGCCATGCGCATGTGCATAGTTATGCACGTGTGCATATTTTGACAGAATATGCTTATACGGAACAGGATAATAAGGTAATGTTGTGATACATATAGATATGCACATGTGCATATTTTCTGACAGAACAGGCTTACACAGAACATGTTGATTAGGTCTAATTGTGTGATATATAGTTATGCACATGTGCATAGATTGACAGAATATGATTACACATATAGGATAATAAAATAAATTTGTGATCTATATAGTTATGCACATGTGCATAAATTGTTATAATAGGTTAATATGCAAGTGTGCATAATTTGCAATAATAGTTTAACAAGGCAGATAATGTTGATGCATATAACTTTGAATAGGAGTCTTACCTATGCATCAATGGTTTGTGATCGGTATTTAGTTTTATTTAGGTGTTTTTTTGGTGTGATATACAGTTATGCGAACGTGTATTTCATCTTGGAATATGTTAATAAGGTATAATTGTGTGATATATAATCATGCACATGTGCATAGATTGACAGAATATGTTAATATGCACATGTGCATAATTTGTCAACATATGTTATTAAGTTATTTAATGTTTATGTACATGTACATGTATATAATGACGCACGTGTGCATATCTTATATGTTGATCGTAAATTAATGTATGCTCATTGTAGATCACCGATGGAAAAAAATGCATAAAAAATGCATGGATTAACAGATGAAAGAGTTAAGCAGATGTTAGACGAAGAGGCGTTGAAGCAATAGAAGTGCTGGGGTGTGCTCAACAACTGGAATAAGGAACATACAATATGATGTTATGACATGAAACTCGTAATGTTTGTTCATGTAGTTTTTCTTGCTAAATAATGTTATGTGAATAATGCTAGATATGATGGGCAACCCGAAATTTGATTTGATAAGTGTTAGGTTTTTTTTACTGAATTATAATTGTTGATAAGTTATGTCATGTTAATGCACATGTGCATAGCTACAGTTATGCACATGTGCATATTTTGACAGAATATGCTTACACGGAACAGGATAATAAGGTAATGTTGTGATCCATATAGATATGCACATGTGCATATTTTCTGACAGAACAGGCTTACACAGAACATGTTGATTAGGTCTAATTGTGTGATATATAGTTATGCACATGTGCATATCTTGACAGAATATGATTACACATAACAGGATAATAAACTAAATTTGTGATATATATAGTTATGCACATGTGCATAAATTGCTATAATAGGTTAATATGCAAGTGTGCATAGTTTGCAATAATAGTTTAACAAGGTAGATAATATTGATGCATATAACTTTGAATAGGAGTCTCACATACGCATCAATGATTTGTAATCGGTATTTAGTTTTATTTAGGTGTTTTTTTGGTGTGATATACAGTTATGCGAAAGTGTATTTAATCTTGGAATATGTTAATAAGGTATAACTGTGTGATATATAGTCATGCACATGTGCATAGATTGACAGAATATGTTAATATGCACATGTGCATAATTTGTCAACATGTGTTATTGAGGTATTTAATGTTTATGTACATGTATATAATGACGCACGTGTGCATATCTTATATGTTGATCATAAATTAATGTTGATACACATGCTCATTGTAGATCACCGATGGAAAGATGCATGGATTAACTGATGAAAGAGTTAAGCAGATGTTAGACGAAGAGGCGCTGAAGCAATAGAAGTGCTGGGGTGTGCTCAACAACTTGAAAAAGGAACAGACAATATGATGTTATGACATGAAACTCGTAGTGTTTGTTTTTTTCTGTTTTTCTTTTTTGTTTTTTTTTGTTTGGGCAGTAGTAAGTGGCTAACCGATATGGTGTGGGTATATTTGGTTGACAGTAGTTGTATATGATAAATTATGTATGGATGCACATGTGCATTATTCAAAATAGTAATCAATGTCGATGTATTATGTATATCAAATGATGTATTATGTATATTAAAGCGATGTATATACGTATCAAAGCGGTGCTTGGATGTTGTTAAAAATATGTATGGGTGCACATGAGCATTATTAGAACACGTATATTGGGCATGTGCATCTTTTTTCCGTATCAAATAACCATGTTAAGTTAAACACAAAAAACATGTATGCACATGTGCATCTTTCTGTCAATACATTAAGTTTGGCAATGCACATGAAAACAACTAAAAAACATAATCAAAATGTAAATTTGATAATCCACATTATGACAACTAATAAAAAACAGAATCAAATCCAGATTACAGGAAAAAGAGAAAATATTTGCCATTGTTGAGTAAGAATGTAAATATTTTACTCCCAGCCATGATCCGACCATCCACCATAGCGTTTTCGACATCAAACACAGAATGGGAATGTGTTCAACAGTTTCTTGCTCGTATTCGCAAACTGGGCACAATGTGTTGCTGGTCTGAATTACCCCCTTTTCCAGCTCCGTCTTTGTCGGTAACCTGCCTTCGACGCCTTTCCATGCTAACATATTGGCTTTAGGTGTAGCCCAACCGTTCCAGGTCATTACAAAGCCACTCGACAGGTCCCTGCTTGTGACACACAAATCCTCTCAAACGGTTTTAACATTAAAAGTCGACTTATTTTCCGAGTGCCAACCCGCGCATCTTGACCCGTCTTCATTCTGGTGTCTCTCAGCAGTGCCAACAGCTCCATAAACTCTACCCTTGCCTCCCCGGTTGTCGGCTTGTTCTTCCATTGCCAATCCCACACAGTCACCTCCCCTATTTTTTTGTAGTTGTCCGCCACCCAAGACCATTTGTTTGCTACCATTCTGCACATAATTGGATAGTTCTCCATAAGGCATTTGTTCAGAATACATAAATCAACGACATAGTCTAATTTTCAACATAATGCACATGTGCATATAATTTAATACAATATCATTTACAATCATCATAATGCACAGTGCATATAATTTAATACAACATCATATAATTGTTAATTACCCATCTTGACCCGTCTTCACTCTGGTGTTTCTCAGCACGCCATAAGATGCATAAACTCCACCCATGCCTCCCCGGTTGTCGGCTTGTTCTTCCATTTTTTTTGTAGTTGTCAGCCACCCAAGACCCTTTGTTTAATGCCATTCTGTACATAATTGGATAGTCATCCATAAGGCACCTGTTCAAAATCCATACATAAACAAAATCCATACATCTACGACATGGTATAATTTTCAACATAATGCACATGTGCATATAAGTTAATACAATATCATTTACAATCAACATGCACATGTGCATATACAATTCTCTCAATCTAAAACGAGCTTTTCAAGACAACGATTTAGCTCATCAATTTCTATTACATAAAGATAATATAATGCATTATATAGGTAAGATGAAAACCCATCATAGACAATTCCCAATACCAACATCACTGTAATACCTCTCCTTTTGTGACCAGCTCTAAGGTTTTTATTTTTTTTAAGTCCTATTTTGAGATTGAAATTGACTTGTAAGATAGCTTATGTTTCAGTTTAATACTTATAACAATAATAGATTTAACAAGCCTTAAAATTGACCAATTAACATATAACTTTAACAAAATACCAACTTAGGGGCTGTTTGGTAGCCTCTGAATGGTCATTAAGAGGCTACCTCTTAATCGAACCATTAAGAATTTTACCAACGAGAAGGTAGAAAAATGTGACATGTGATGATTTACCATTCAGAGGTTACCTCTTAACCATTCAGACTTGAGGCTACCTCTTATTCATTCAGAGGTTTTAAACCATTAAGAGGTAGCATCTGAATAGTCATTAAGAGGCTACCAAACAGCCCCTTAATGCATACTTAAATAACAACTACAAGTAAAAACTAAAGTGAATGTAAACATAAATTACAAAATATACCATCTATTTGACAAATTAAAGATTTATATATAAACCTCTTACCTGAGAAGATACCACTTGGCTAAAAATTCACCATCACTTCTGACCTGCAACTACCACCAAACACCAAACAATAATGCCTAATTTATTTGGGATTCGAATAGAATAAAACCTGTTGGATTATGCTATATGTAAAATAGAATTACTTACAGCAGCCATCGTCATGTCATTGCAACTTGTTTCGATTCCAGAACAACCAAATAATCTTTCAAAACGAGATTCGAATCAAGGGCAAATCATAAATTGAAATCATAGCATAAACATCTGAATTGGTTTCGAAAACTAAAACCTTCATATGCCGTAGGTTCAACTCCAACACGAAATGAGTCAGACGAAGCTATGTGTAGCCGAAATCAGTATCCCAACGCCGTAATCAGTATCCCAATCGAATCCCCTGTAAGATTGCTGCCGTGAAACTCACCGCCGTAGATCTCCATCGCCGATTAAGCAAAATCTCCAGCGAAACCCTAGATTGTGAATGACGATGGTGAACAGGGGATGAAATAAGAGGAGAGCGTGTTTTTTTTATTAAATGTCATTTAATTACAAATTTGCCATATGTCCACATTGGTTCTCGCGGTTCTCGCAATAAGAGATGGTTCTCGCATGATCTTCTCCCTATATATATATAGGGTTGGGCTATATAGAAAACCCTAAATACTTAGGAAACCCGGGAAACTCAAAGCTCCCGACCTTTTTTTTTTTGAAAAAAATAACACATGTAATATACATGTTTTTAAGAGTTTTGGGCCAAAAAAATCAAAAAAGCGCCGAAGGGTTTTTTTTTAAAAAAAAAAACAAATTTCAGCAACTTTCAGCATTTTTTGTCTAACACATGTTAGTCAACGAAGTTTTTGGAACTTGTTTATTTTTTTTAAAAAAAAAAGTACTCGGCGCTTTTTTGTTTTTTTTGGCCCAAAACTCTTTAAAACATGTATATTACATGTGTTATTTTTTTCAAAAAAAAAAAGTCGGGAGCTTTGAGTTTCCTGAGTTTCCTAAGATAGATAGGGTTTTTTGTTTAGCATTAGCCTATATATATATATATATATATATATATATATATATATGATAAGGATCATATATATGTTAAGTTAAATTTTTAAGAGTGTTCCCCGGTTCCCCACTTTTTTAGTGTTCCTCAATGAACCTCATACTATATATATATATATATATATATATATATATATATATATATAGTGTTGAGTTCATTTCAGAACTCTAAATAACTACAGAACTTTCAGAACTCCTAATAAACAATCATTTTATATATAAGTTTTTGTATTTATGATCTTTTTATCATCTATTATATGTATTTCTTTGATTACATAAATGTTAAAAGTAGTTTACATATGTTTAATTGCCAAAATTATATATATTTGTCATAACTAATTACAGATATGTAAAAAAAACCTAGTTTACATATGTGTAATTATAAAATTACATATAAAAATGATAAAATTACTCTTAACATGTTTGTAATCGTAAAAATACACATAATAAATAATAAAATTATCCTAAACATAAAAATATATAATTAAAAAGATTGTTTATTAGGAGTTCTGCGAGTTCTGTAAATATTTATGGTTCTGAAATGATCCTGGCCCTATATATATATATATATATATATATATATATATATGGGTAAAATCAAAAAAAAGTTTATTTTGCCTAAGTAGAATGAGAAGGAATCTTAATCATTCATTTTTCAAATCAATGGTTAAGATGAAAGTGTAGGAGAAAGGAGGAGTGCAAGGGTATCTTGGGAAAATCATATTTATGGACTTTCTCTCTCCACATTCAAGGCACATACATATTTCACCCCCATTTTTTAAACGTTCATAACTTTTTTATACGACATTATTTTTTTCATAAAAATTGCACCATAAAATCGAGCGTCTTTTTATCTTTAATTTGAGTACCATATTGCTATATAAAATATGAAGACTAAAAAAACCCACTAAAATATGTTGTATTTCTATGTTCTATAACATTTTTTTGTGCTGAATTTTTGTACTATATTTTTGTACTAAAATTTTTGTGCTGATTTTTTTTTGTATTAAATTTTTTTTTCTCAATTTTTTGTGCTGTATTTTTTTGTACTACATTTTTTTGCTAAATTTTTTGTACTAGATTTTTTTGTGCTATATTTTTTTGTACTACATTTTTTGTGCTATATTTTTTGTACTAGTTTTTTGTGCTATATTTTTTGTACTAGATTTTTTTGTACTAGATTTTTTTTTGTATTTTTAAAAAACAAAAGGGGTGCCACATGTCATTTTCACTCCTATTTATAAGTACCAAAATGCCCTTGATTCATAATTATTAGGAGTGCCACATGTCATCATCACAATCCTTCTTAAGCTACTTAGGCAAAATCCACTTTTTAGTGGATCCTTCCCCTAAATCACAATCCTTCTCGTCGAACCCTAACTAGGATCTCTTAACCCTAAATCATAACCCCTAAACCCTAAAAGCCAAACCCTAATATATTTAGGGTTTAGGGGTTATGATTTAGGGTTAAAAGATCCTAGTTAGGGTTCGACGAGACGGTTCCAACGCCGCTGGAATGAGTCCAATCGGAGTTCGTTTGAGTCGGTTCCTCACTGTTCTGTTCCCCATTTTTTTAGTGTTCCCCAATGAACCTCACACACACTATATATATAGGGTGAGGCACCTGTAAAAAGGACTCTTTTCGTGAGAAGTGTGAGAAGGCATAGAATGTTTCCCACTTTTTTAGTGTTCCCCAATGAACCTCACACACACTATATATATAGGGTGAGGCACCTGTAAAAAGGACTCTTTTCGTGTGAAGTGTGAGAAGGCATAGAAATTGACATGTAGGCATCATGTTTTGAACTTAGGCATGATGTTTTTTGTTGTTATGGTAAGAAAAACACCAAACATAACAATTTAAAACACAATGAAACATATTATGGACGTGAAATTTAAAAGACACTATTTAATACTTAAAACACACTACTTAATGTTCTTGACATGGTGTTTAAAGTTTTAAGCATAGAATTCATTGCGTTGTGTCTTAAATTGTTATGTTTAGTGTTTTTCTTGCCAAAACAACGCAAAACATTATGTGTAAGTCCAAAACATGATATCTACATATGAATTTTTATGCCTTCTCACACTTCTCACGAAACATGTCCTTTTTACAGGACCCTAAGACTATATATATATATATATTTTGAACGGCCAACAAACTCAATTCCGAGCATTCTCGGGGCACCCACTGGACAAACGGAGTACTCCGAGAGTAACCCGAGTCCACCACCAATTCCGGGGAAAACCCGGTAACCCACCCGCAGGCACGACAATGAAATTACCGATAAAACCCGTTTGGCTCAAGGATCCAACCCAGGTTTCCCTAGGTCTCCTATCATTGCCCACCAGTGCCTCACTCTACACCAAGTGGGAGATGAACCTGCATCTCTCAAGAGAAATGCAAGCCCTCCACCACTTGATCTAGATATGATTGGTTAAAAGTTATACTAGCTATATGTTATATTATTTTTATGCTATGATGTGAAGAGGGACAACATGAAATAATTTGCCCTACATAAAAGACACGGAGGATTAATGTGCAACTTTCACAAACTCATGCACATATACGTTATCATTTTTTGTTGAAGTTGAAACTGAAACATTCCTTGTTTAGGATACCCATTCAGTTTTTGAGGGTAATACAGAGGACATATCAGGAGACACAAAGATCATATAATGCTGTCAATACATATTCAATAACTTGGAGAGATGCAACAGATTATACATGATTCATACTACCTTAGGATGCTTGGGTCCCTTTTGCTTGGTGCTTGTGTTTTCTTTGGGTATGATTTCCATGATGAAAGTTGATATGTGGAAAACACAATTGTTTCTTGTTTTTTACAGAGATCAAAGTATAGATAACCAAGTTCAGATATTCGATTGATTAGAATTACACTTGTTTGTTGTTTTTTTTTTTCAGAGATCAAAGTATAGATAACCAAGTTAAGATATTTGATTGATTTGAATAAACAGATGTTTATGTTTGTAATTTTAGGTGCTGTTTGTTTTTTAAAAGGTAAAATGTCTGCAGTCTGTGAACCACATTTGCAGACATCTGTTGAAGAAGAGGTGGACCAAATGTCTGCAATCTGCAAGAAAAAGACTGTTTGTTTTTTAACATATGTAGACCTCTAAAATAAACTGGTGGAGGTGTACAGACGGTGATGGGTGGTGGACAGTGATGGTGGTGGACGGTGGTGGTGGTGGGTGGTGGATGGTGGTGGTGATGGACGGTGGCGGGTGGTGGTTGGTGGTGGGTGGTGGGTGGTGGACGGTGATGGTGGCGGTGGTGATGGTGGGTGGACGGTGGTGGGTGGTGGACGGTGGTGGTGGTAGACGGTGGTGGTGGTGGGTGGTGGTGGGTGGTGGACGGTGGTGGTAGACGGTGGTGGACGGTGGTGGTGGGTGGTGGCCGGTGGTGGTGGGTGGTTCGGTGGTGGCCGGTGGTGGTGGTTGGTGGTGGCCGGTGGTGGTGGGTGGTTCGGTGGTGGTGGGTGGTTCGGTGGTGGTGGCCGGTGGTGGTGGCCGGTGGTGGTGGGTGGTGGACGGTGGGTGGCCGGTGGTGGTGGGTGGTGGATGGTTGTGGTGGTTGACGGTGGTTGACGGTGGTGGACGGTGGTGGCCGGTGGTGTCCGGTGGTGGCGGGTGGTGGTGGTGTTTAACCCTCTGCAGACCTTAGAAGATCTTAGAAGTGATTGGACAAAGTCTGCACCAAGAAGACCTCGCGCAGACATTTTTTAATGAAACTTTTTCGGAAAAACAAACAATCTACGCGTGGCAAGGTCTGCGCCGCGCAGACAGAAGAGCCTGCGCAGACGTTTTATCAAAAAACACACAGCACCTTAGTGTTATCGACATAATTTTAGTGGTATTGAATTAACTTGCCGACTAAGTTAATCATATTAAATATTAAACGAGTTAGAAGATGCGGGAGTAGATGCTCTTCTTAACATAAGAAGGTTTAGCGTTTTATCGGTTTTATTTTTCAATTAAATTATAAATATATGTTTGTGCTTTAATTAATTGCTTGGATCAATTTTAGTTAATTGGGCGCACTAAGACTATAACCATTGCTAACTTTCTCCCAACTTAGGTTGCTCAAATAATTTAAAAAGAAAAAAAGGAAAATTCACTTTTTCTCCATGATCCGGTCAACCAAGCAACCCAAGGTTACAAGAGGCTGCCTATGTGCTTTTGACGCTTGTCAAAAATTAGATTGGTTCATCTTTTTTTTTTCTTAACTGCCAGTTTAACCAATACTTTGATTACTCAAATAATTTGTAATACTTAAAACTTAATTAAAAACTAAATACATTGTATTTCTTAAAAAAATTGTGGACATTACAATATAAATTTTATTAAAAGACAGTTTGTTCGAAAAAAGATGTATTTTCTAGTATATTTTGTATATTAATTGTTAAACTTTTTAATTTTTATATTAAAAATAGAGTAAATTACTATTTTGGTCCATGTATTTTAACCAGTTTGACCTTTCAGTTCAAAAAAAATCTTTTAATATATCAGACCCTAGGATTGTATTTCACAACGGTTTTGGTCCTAACACAAACTATGTTACTTTTTTCTAATTAAACCTAAGGGTATTATAGTCCTTTTATAGCTTAGGGGATGTTTATGTAAGTTATAAAGTTCTTTTAATATTTTAATTTGTATAATTACTTAATTTTTTTTATTTCTTTCTTTAACGATTATTATCTAACAAAATACGTTTTAAGTATACAAAGAACCACGTAGGGTAGGGTTCATGAACCACTTTTATTGCAAGAACCACAAGAACCAATGTGAACACAACAAAATAAACTCACCCACCACCACCCAAAACCTAAACATCCTGTTGGTGCATTCATCTGTCGTCTTCGTCTTATGTCGAGTCTCAATCTCATTGCGGATCTGAAAAGAGGATGATGTCATCATCTTTCATGATGACATCATAATAGTGATGTCATCATTGCATCACTACATATGAGACAAAAGCATTTATGATTATGTAATTGTTGATTTCATCATTCTGATTCCGTCCGTAATGTCATAGATGCTGATTTCACTCATAGTTGTAGTTGGTGATTTCGCTCATAATGTAAAAGTTGATTCCGCTCCTGATGATGATTTGTAGCTAGGAGCGAAATCAGAGACACTATATATAGTGTCATTAGGAGCGAAATCATAAGACAGTTCTAGGTGTTGTCTTCCGGTGAGCCACGAAGTGCTGCCGAAGTGTCATCAGGTTGTAAACGTCATTCTATCAATATAAATCGACAGTTTAAAGTGTATAATTGCTGAATTGAACTCGGTTTGTTTGTTTCCGCCGTTCAAACTGAGAAAAGCTCTTCTAACCGACTCGTTCGGATCCAAATACGATCCTACAAGTGGTATCAGAGCTCAGGAAGAAGAGCTCTTGCCAATTCAGCTGCGTTTTCTGTTTTTCTACACCTTCTTTTCAAATTGAACATCATTTCACGGTTAAAATCGGTTCAAATTTTCACATTGTGTTCGGAATTGATAGTTAACAAAGCCTTAGAAGTTTCAAGTTCAAATTCGAATTAAAACTGGTCATTTTTGAGGTTCCGCTCGAAACTGTTCTCGGAAAAGATGACATCAGCTTTGATTCCGCTCGTGAATTGATCTTGATTCCGCTCAGTATCGTGATTCCGCTCCTAAGTTTTGTTGATTTCGCTCCAAGATACAGTGTGATTCCGCTCCAAAATTGTTTTTCACGAGAAAAAGTTTATTGAATTGTGTGAAACTTTAAAGAATGTTGACGGTCGGCATGTGTTATGGCCAGTTTTAGTTTGTCATTATTCGAGGTGTCAGAAAGTTGGACAAGAAAATCACGAGTTTTTGTGTTATTGCATGTGAAAGTTGGTAAAGATGTGTAAGTTGGTCAAAGTTGCATGTGAGTTGGTCAATTTTACATGAGAACAAGAAGTGAGGCCCAATCAGATTTTGAGTAATATCAAATTAATCAGCCCAAGATTCATATTGTCGGCTCATTATTTGAAATCAGTGCATGTGATCATAAACTGAATTGTCAGGCCCAGGTTTGCATGTGATTTTGTTTTTTTTCATTGGCCCAAGTTTCCATATACATCGACAAAAGACCAAGCGGCCCAATCAGATTTAATGCAAATTTAAAGTTGTCGGTTTGCAAGTGAATTCATGTGATTGTGTGTCAGGCGCATGTGAATTGGGGTCACAAATTTGATAAATTGTCTCGGTTCAATTGAAGGTATTGTTTACAAATTTGATAAAGTGATCATTTGGAACAAGAAAGTTTGTGTTTTTGTGAACTCTCGAAATCGAAACATGGATTTTGAAGAAGTGTTGGCATATGTGCATCATGAATCTCATCAGTATATTCCGATAAAGAAAGAAGAAGAAACAGTCTCAGCAAAAGAAGTTTTGGAAAAAGTTCCAGTTTTTTATCACTCGTCTGATGAAGAGAGTGACACTTATGAAGAGGAAATCCGGGAACTTGAAAATCTTAAACAACAACTTCCATCTGATCAATGTAGTGGAAAGTTATTTTATGCCGATAAAATTAAAAAGTTGAAAGAAAAACAAGATGCAAAAAGAAAAAAATCAAAAGGCAGTTATTGTTAAAGAAGAGATTAGAGCTGAGAAAGAAGTAAAAGCAACAACAACAGAAAAGCAAATCAAACCTAGTGTGAAAAGGCAGGTTGAACAAATTTCATCTATCAAGATTGAGAAAGAAGAATCTGAAAAACCTGTATTTGTGAATCCTGAACCAGAGTTAAAGAAAGAGGTTGCAGAAGACGCACCTATCTTTGATCATTCATCAGAAGAAGAGAGTAAGGATGAAAGTGTTCATGAGAAGAAGAAACAGGTTGAAAATATTTCAGCTTTGAAGGTTGAGACGAAAGCTGAAGAGAAACAGATTCCAGTGAAATGCTTAAACTGTGAAAAATCTGAGACAGACAATGCCAAACTCTTGAAGTATGTAGAGAGTTTGTCATTAGAAAACAAAAATCTTAAAAAATCAGAAAATGTTTTGAAAAATCAAATACACAATTTGGAAAATGAAAAAGTAAAAATTGAGAAAAATTTTCAAAGTCAAATAAAAATTTTAGAAGATTAGAGAGATTTGTTTGGTAAAAACAATCTTGAAAAACAAATTGCAATCAATTCTCATCTTGAAAAGATTATTCGACTTGAAAAGGAAGCAGAGTGTGCTCAAAAGAAAATCAAGGAATAGGAAGAAAAGTTGAAGGTGTTTGTGAATACTTCAACTATTCCTTGTCCAAAACCTATTAATTCATTTCCAATAAGTGATGATGCCACAGACTATGATAAAGTCATAGTTGAAGATTGCGATGAGAAATCTGATGATGAAAATGAAAAAATGAAGAAAAAGAATTTATTTTTGAAGTTAAAAGAAAAGTTTCAAGAAACTGTTTCACAATCAACTGAAAAGGGAGAATGCTCTAAGCAAAAACCTTTGAAGAAGAAAGTGGAACAAAAACAAAAAGAGAAAAATTTTGAAAAATGTTCAAAAAGGAAATAAAAGTTCATCAGATCAATCATCCAATCGCAATAAAAAATTACAAAAAGTAAAAAATGAAAATTCAAAAATTGTTGGTAATAAGTGGTGCAGGTCGGACCACAGAGCTCAAAGGCCAAATCCAGCTTTTAGAATGAGTGATGATTACCACAAAGCCAGACAATGCTATGATCTGAGTGTTTGGTGCGAAAGTGGTGAATGGTACGATAACAGAATGTGTTACAAATGCGGCTATCAAGGACACTGTGACACTTCGGGTTTTCCCGAGCCAACTTTCGTCTTTAAACGAATGTATGTGTATATATAGATATGATATTAAATGAGAACTTGTTACTTATTGTGGTGCATTATGTGATCTTTTGATTGTGTCGTGTGTATTATGTATGTATATATATATATATATAAGTGTGAACCGAACCGAACCCGACTCGAGACCACTCGGTCTCGAGTAAACAAGTAACGATATGGGCCGGTTGGGCCGTAACCTTAGCCCACCCGGAAACCCCCCCTTACCCACTCGAGATATATAACCGGCCACCCTCACAACTTGCACCATTTTTGCAACATCACTCTCTCATCTCACACACCCTCCTTCATCCTCCCAACCAAAACCCTAGCAACATCTTTCTCCTCTCCTCCTCGGATCAAACCGGTGACAACCAAAGGAGCTCTCGGATTCAACACTCGGAAGCTCTTTCATCAACCCTTCACATTTTCACACCTTGAATCTAGCCGGTTAGTTCCTCTTGTAGCTAAATACATAAGTTGTTGTTTATCTATAATGAAGGTGCTTGCTTGATGATAGGAGTAGTATGTTTTACTTGATTTAAGTGATTTACAATGTTCCTTCATGTTGATATGTGGACGGTTTGGTAAAAGTATGATAATGTCTTGCTAAATGATAAAAGTATGATGGCTAGGATTTGCTTATGATCATCCGATTTATGATAAGAGGATATAGAACAAATGTTTTGCTTAATGGTAGTTTACAAGATGATCTCGAAATCTATTTATGTGTTATGAATGCTTGTCCAATAGAAGGCATGATTGTGTAGAATGAATCTTGATGGCTTAGGATGAATGAGATAGTGTAGGATTTGGTGATAGTCATGATGTGTGATACAAGTGTGCATGATTTAATTGAATAGTTGGATCTGTTTTGAATGAATGTGCTTAATAGATGACTTGAATATATGAAGAACAGTATGATGATCATGAAAATATTTGAATATGCTTGTTTTGATCTGATTTTGTTATGATTTGGACAATAAAACATGTTTATGCATTTTGGTTGGATAGTACAAAATTTCATGAAAACAGAATTCTATTGGTCAGTACATCCGCCAGGTTCTAGAAGGTTTCTTGTGCACGTTTCCGAGGTTGCGACTCGCAACCCCCGATTGCGACTCGCAACCGAAGCATGACAACTCGAAACCACGACGGTTGCGACTCGTAAACAGATCACGACAACTCGAAACCTCCGGTTGCGACTCGTAACCAAGACATGACCAGTCGACATACCGGTTGCGACTCGCAACCAAGACGTGACAAGCCGCAACCTCCGGTTGCGACTCGCAACTGCGTGATCTCGAGTCAAGACCACCTGGTCTCGACTGGGCTGTTAGTTATTGGGCCCAAAGTGTGTTAGCTGTGCATGCTTGTTACTGTTTAAATGGGCTACGTGTTAACTATTAACTGTTGCTGTAATTATATGTTGTGCATGCTATGTGTTAGTTATGTGTAGATTATACGTGAACACTTGTACCCCAACTTGACCTATATTGGTAACCATGCTAGGACGTGGTGACCAACGTGATCAACCGGGTAATTAATCTACCGAGCAACCCAAGGTGAGTTCACAACCTAAAGCATGTGTTCCCGGTGGTTTGGGAAACGGAACTAAAAACAACACTATCCCCTTATGAGGGATACAACCTACTTTTCTTCCCTTGTTATTGGGAACCTTTTAGTTAATTACTGTTTATACGGATTGCAACAAACGGCACTAAACGAAACTCTATCACTTAAAGTCCCTACTACTTAATACCGATTAGTCGCCGGGGCCAGGCGAACGGGTTATTAGTTGATAGCGCTATTTAGGTCTTACCAACCTCACACCGTGCCAAGGTATGGGATCGGTCGTGAACTAATGTACTCAGGCATCCGTCAATGATGATAGAACATTGACATCGGGGCACTCTCTTGTGGATACGCAACGGTCACCTAGTGTTCGGTATTGGAAAAACAGTTTAGTTGCTAACTTTTGGGGTAGCTCCCCATGGCATGTATAAACGGATAAATTAACTGGTGAAACAAGTTTTGGTAATTAAAACTGGACAACTAGTGAACTCACTCAGCATTATTGTTGACCCCTTACTGCATGCTTTGCAGGTAACCAGTGACTGAGGAGCTTGCAGCTTGGGAAGTGTAGTGGGCGCCTAAACCCGCGTGTTGGGTTCTAAATAATTTGAACTGTGAACTTTGTTTAAACTATTTTGCCTATGCTTCCGCTACTTACTTAACTATTATTTGAACCTAAACATTTGAACTTTAAACTATGGTGTTTACTAACCATTATGGCTGGTGATCACCCTTACTATTATCCAATGCTCAGTATAATTGGTGGCTGGATCCTGGTCGGTCACGCCCTCAAGCGGACGGTACTCCGCAGGTGGAATTTGGGGGTGTGACAGATTGGTATCAGAGCCATTGGTTATAGTGAACTTGGTTTTAAAAAGGAAAGTCTTTTTGAGAAAAACCAGACTATAACCCGTGACTCGTGACGACACTACACTCCAAGGGCAAGACTCGACATACTAGACCTCATAGCTCGGACTTGTGCTTACTTGCTTGTCTATCTTACGTTGACTACTCTACTATACATACTAGTGTGCCTGATTAGATAGATACACATTTCTCTCCTACCTCATTCTCGCTACGTTACGACATCACACTCATACTGTGTTTTCTGGTTATGAAGACAATGAGTGGACGCGGAAGAGGAAGCGTTAACATGACTCAGGCTCAATTCGCCAACTTGCTCAACACGGTGGCTGCAGCTTTCGCAGCTCACCCTGGAGGTAAACTCGTTGCTATAGGATGTTTAGATCCTACCCCCACATCGTCTTTATCACCTCTAAAACCTATTCGCTCCATTTCTCACAACAGGTCAGCCTGCGCCTGCGCAACCACGTGTTTGTACTTTCAAAACCTTCATGGATGGCAAGCCTCTCCCTTTCAATGGCACTGAGGGTGCCATAGGCCTTCTGCACTGGATTGAAAAGGCCGAAGCTGTCTTTGCTGTCTGCGAGTGTCCCCCTGCTAACTGGGTTAAGTACGCAACTGGTACGCTTGAAGGAAACGCACTTTCGTGGTGGAAAGCACAGATTCAGATGCTTGGTCTGGAAACTGCTAATGCTACGGCATGGGAGGATTTCAAGGATATGATCAAAGAGGAGTACTGTCACAGGGATGACATCCACAAACTCGAGAACGAGTACTATGCGCTCAAGATGGTTGGATCAGAGATTGAAACCTACACCAAACAGTCCAACGACTATGCTGCACTTTGCCCAAACATGTCCCGACCTATGTACCGAAGAATTGAATTGTACATCAAAGGCTTGGTCCCAGAAATCAGAAGTCATGTGACCTCAGCCAATCTCAATACCATACAGCCTGTGGTTCGTCTTGCTCACAAACTCACCAATCAGGCTGTGGAAGAGGGCAAGCTGCCCCCGAGGATCGGTGCTACTGCTGGAACTTCTGGCGATAATAAGCGAAAGTGGGATGGAAGTCAGGGAAAGGATGCTAACCCCACTCAGGCCCCAGTTCAACAAAGGAAGACTGAAAGCAACAAGGGCCCTCAGCAACAGGGTGGCTATCGAGGGAACCACCCTAAGTGTAGCAAATGTAACCGACATCACAGTGGGCCATGTGGAAAAGGTCAGTGTCAGCGATGCAACAAGATGGGGCACGAAGCCAAAGACTGCCGAAGCCAGTTCCCAGCTAGGCAGAATCAGCAACAGCAGCAACAAGGAAACAACCGTGGATGCTTCAAGTGTGGAGCGATGGGGCACATGCGAAAGGATTGCCCTGAACTGAATCAAAACAACAACAATCAGGGTGCTGGGAACAATAACAACAATGCTGGAAATGGTGCTAGGGGAAAAGCTTTTGTGATTGGAGCTGGGGAAGCAAGGAATGACCCCAACGTTGTAGCGGGTAAGTTCCTACTTAATGATCGTTACGTTTCCATGCTATTTGATTCCGGAGCAGATGCTAGTTATGTATCCCTACGTATTAGTAAGAAACTTAAGCTCACTCTTACGCCGCTGAGCTCTAAGCACACCGTTGAAATAGCTAATGGTAGAAACCTCGAGGCCTCACACATAATTCGTAACTGCAAACTAGAATTGTCTGGTCAGACATTCCGCATCGATCTTTTCCCCATCGTTCTTGGAAGCTTCGACGTCATTATTGGTATGGATTGGTTATCCAAACATCGAGCTGAAATCCTTTGCCAGGAGAAAGCTATTCGTATTCCCCGTCCCCCTGGCAAACCTCTTATAGTCCAAGGCGACAAGAGCGGAGAAGTCACAGGCATCATTTCATTCTTAAAGGCCCAGAAGTACCTACGAAAGGGGCACACCGCTATCTTAGCACTCATTACCGACACACAGAAAAGGGAAAACAGGATTGAAGATTTTCCAGTGGTACGCGACTATCCCGAGGTGTTCCCGGAGGAACTACCTGGACTCCCTCCTCACCGTCAGGTCGAATTTCAAATCGAGCTAGCTCCCGGAGCAGCGCCTATAGCTCGTGCACCTTATCGATTAGCCCCCGCGGAGCTCAAGGAGCTTTCTACTCAGCTACAAGAACTTTTGGACAAAGGTTTTATCCGTCCTAGTTCATCACCCTGGGGAGCCCCAGTGCTCTTCGTCAAAAAGAAAGATGGCTCGTTCCGAATGTGCATTGACTACCGCGAACTTAACAAGGTCACCATCAAGAATCGTTATCCACTTCCCCGTATTGACGACCTGTTCGACCAGCTGCAAGGGTCGAGCTATTATTCCAAGATTGATCTGCGATCGGGTTATCACCAGCTGAGAGTCCGCGATGAGGACATCTCTAAGACTGCTTTCAGAACCCGCTATGGTCACTACGAATTCCTTGTTATGCCTTTCGGAATGACCAACGCACCTGCAATCTTCATGGATCTCATGAACCGAGTATGCAAACCCTACCTCGATAAGTTCGTAATCGTATTTATCGACGACATCCTAATCTACTCGAAGAGCCAAGAGGAGCATGAACAACACCTACGTCTTATTCTCGAACTCCTTCGCAATGAGCAACTGTACGCCAAATTCTCGAAATGTGATTTCTGGCTTAGAGAAGTTCATTTCCTTGGGCACATCGTCAATCAGGAAGGGATTCATGTTGACCCTGCTAAGATTGAATCCATCAAGAATTGGCCTGTGCCTAAGACTCCGACCGAAGTTCGTCAATTCTTGGGATTGGCGGGATACTATCGAAGATTTATCAAGGGATTCTCTAAGATCGCTCAACCACTTACGACACTCACTCAGAAGGGTGTTGCTTACAAATGGAGTGATCCTCAGGAATCTGCCTTCCAGGAACTAAAGAGAAACCTTTGTAGTGCTCCTATCCTCTCCTTACCCGAAGGTACCGACGACTTCGTCGTTTACTGCGACGCTTCTATTCAAGGACTTGGCTGCGTATTGATGCAACGCGAGAAAGTTATCGCTTACGCCTCGCGACAACTCAAGGTCCACGAACGGAACTATACGACGCATGACTTAGAATTTGGAGCTGTGGTCTTCGCGCTCAAGCTTTGGAGACACTACTTGTACGGCACCAAGTGCACGATTTACACTGATCACAAGAGTCTCCAGCACATAATGGGACAAAAGGAGTTGAATATGCGGCAACGCCGGTGGGTCGAACTCCTAAATGACTACGAGTGCGCAATTAAATATCACCCAGGAAAGGCTAATGTGGTAGCCGATGCCCTCAGCAGAAAGGAGACCAAGCCCAAGCGTGTTCGTGCCTTACAGCTCACTATCCACTCGAACCTCCCTAATCAAATTCGGAATGCTCAGGTTGAAGCATTGAAAGCCGAGAACATCAGGGCTGAGTCCCTACGAGGATCGAGACAACGATTGGAACGAAAAGAAGACGGTGCTTACTACGTAGCCGGACGCATATGGGTTCCGCTTTATGGGAATTTACGTGACCTAGTGATGGATGAAGCCCACAGGTCCCGTTACTCAGTACATCCGGGATCAGATAAGATGTACCACGACTTGAGGGCTACCTATTGGTGGCCTGGCATGAAAGCCCACATAGCAACGTATGTCAGAAAATGTTTAACCTGCGCAAGAGTCAAGGCTGAGTATCAAAAACCATCAGGCCTACTCCAACAGCCAGAGATCCCGCAATGGAAATGGGAGCAGATTTCCATGGATTTTGTTACTAGCCTGCCTAGGTCTCAGCGCGGAAATGACACCATTTGGGTGATAGTGGATCGCCTAACTAAGTCTGCACACTTCTTGGCCATTAAAGAAACAGACAAGTTTTCTACCCTAGCAGAGGTATACTTAAAAGAAGTGGTCTCGAAGCACGGAGTGCCTACCTCTATTATTTCTGATCGAGACGCGCGTTTTACTTCTGAATTGTGGCAAGCCATGCACAAATCTTTTGGCTCACGTTTAGACATGAGCACCGCGTATCACCCGCAAACGGATGGGCAGTCTGAACGCACCATCCAAACCCTCGAAGACATGCTTAGGGCATGTGTGAGCGATTTTGGCAAGAATTGGGAGAATCACCTACCGTTGGTAGAATTCTCCTACAACAACAGCTACCACACCAGCATTCAGGCAGCACCCTTTGAGGCATTGTACGGCCGTAAATGTCGATCGCCTCTCTGCTGGGCTGAGGTTGGTGACAGCCAGATCACAGGCCCGGAACATGTAGTCGACACCACAGAAAAGATTGCCCAGATTAGACAACGCATGGCGGCAGCTCGTGACCGTCAAAAGTACTACGCCGATAAAGATAGAAAATCACAAGAGTTCCAGGTTGGTGAACGGGCTCTACTTAAGGTCTCACCCTGGAAGGGTGTGGTCCGCTTTGGAAAACGGGGCAAGCTTAATCCAAGATATGTCGGACCCTTTGAAGTTATCGAGAAGATCGGCACAGCCGCTTACAGATTGAATCTGCCTGAAGAACTGAGTGTTGTGCACAACGTCTTCCACGTGTCTAATCTGAAGAAGTGCCTATCAGATGAAACACTCGTCATTCCTTACAAGGAACTTACTATTGACGAACAGCTACACTTTACTGAGGAACCGGTTGAGATCACGGGTCGTGAGATCAAAACCCTCAAACGTAGCCAGATACCCCTCGTGCGAGTTCGTTGGAACTCACGCCGTGGCCCAGAGTTTACCTGGGAGCGGGAAGACCAGATGAAGCGCAAGTATCCCCAGCTGTTCCCAAATGAAACCCCCAGCACTGAAGCTACAACTGAATTTCGGGACGAAATTCCAAACTAACGGGGGGATGATGTGACACCTCGTTAAAACGCTCTCACTTTTACTAGCTTGTCAGTGGCTGCTTTAACTTTCGGGACGAAAGTTCTTAAAACTTGGGGATAATGTGACACTTCGGGTTTTCCCGAGCCAACTTTCGTCTTTAAACGAATGTATGTGTATATATAGATATGATATTAAATGAGAACTTGTTACTTATTGTGGTGCATTATGTGATCTTTTGATTGTGTCGTGTGTATTATGTATGTATATATATATATATATATATATATATATAAGTGTGAACCGAACCGAACCCGACTCGAGACCACTCGGTCTCGAGTAAACAAGTAACGATATGGGCCGGTTGGGCCATAACCTTAGCCCACCCGGAAACCCCCCCCTTACCCACTCGAGATATATAACCGGCCACCCTCACAACTTGCACCATTTTTGCAACATCACTCTCTCATCTCACACACCCTCCTTCATCCTCCCAACCAAAACCCTAGCAACATCTTTCTCCTCTCCTCCTCGGATCAAACCGGTGACAACCAAAGGAGCTCTCGGATTCAACACTCGGAAGCTCTTTCATCAACCCTTCACATTTTCACACCTTGAATCTAGCCGGTTAGTGCCTCTTGTAGCTAAATACATAAGTTGTTGTTTATCTATAATGAAGGTGCTTGCTTGATGATAGGAGTAGTATGTTTTACTTGATTTAAGTGATTTACAATGTTCCTTCATGTTGATATGTGGACGGTTTGGTAAAAGTATGATAATGTCTTGCTAAATGATAAAAGTATGATGGCTAGGATTTGCTTATGATCATCCGATTTATGATAAGAGGATATAGAACAAATGTTTTGCTTAATGGTAGTTTACAAGATGATCTCGAAATCTAGTTATGTGTTATGAATGCTTGTCCAATAGAAGGCATGATTGTGTAGAATGAATCTTGATGGCTTAGGATGAATGAGATAGTGTAGGATTTGGTGATAGTCATGATGTGTGATACAAGTGTGCATGATTTAATTGAATAGTTGGATCTGTTTTGAATGAATGTGCTTAATAGATGACTTGAATATATGAAGAACAGTATGATGATCATGAAAATATTTGAATATGCTTGTTTTGATCTGATTTTGTTATGATTTGGACAATAAAACATGTTTATGCATTTTGGTTGGATAGTACAAAATTTCATGAAAACAGAATTCTATTGGTCAGTACATCCGCCAGGTTCTAGAAGGTTTCTTGTGCACGTTTCCGAGGTTGCGACTCGCAACCCCCGATTGCGACTCGCAACCGAAGCATGACAACTCGAAACCACGACGGTTGCGACTCGTAAACAGATCACGACAACTCGAAACCTCCGGTTGCGACTCGTAACCAAGACATGACCAGTCGACATACCGGTTGCGACTCGCAACCAAGACGTGACAAGCCGCAACCTCCGGTTGCGACTCGCAACTGCGTGATCTCGAGTCAAGACCACCTGGTCTCGACTGGGCTGTTAGTTATTGGGCCCAAAGTGTGTTAGCTGTGCATGCTTGTTACTGTTTAAATGGGCTACGTGTTAACTATTAACTGTTGCTGTAATTATATGTTGTGCATGCTATGTGTTAGTTATGTGTAGATTATACGTGAACACTTGTACCCCAACTTGACCTATATTGGTAACCATGCTAGGACGTGGTGACCAACGTGATCAACCGGGTAATTAATCTACCGAGCAACCCAAGGTGAGTTCACAACCTAAAGCATGTGTTCCCGGTGGTTTGGGAAACGGAACTAAAAACAACACTATCCCCTTATGAGGGATACAACCTACTTTTCTTCCCTTGTTATTGGGAACCTTTTAGTTAATTACTGTTTATACGGATTGCAACAAACGGCACTAAACGAAACTCTATCACTTAAAGTCCCTACTACTTAATACCGATTAGTCGCCGGGGCCAGGCGAACGGGTTATTAGTTGATAGCGCTATTTAGGTCTTACCAACCTCACACCGTGCCAAGGTATGGGATCGGTCGTGAACTAATGTACTCAGGCATCCGTCAATGATGATAGAACATTGACATCGGGGCACTCTCTTGCGGATACGCAACGGTCACCTAGTGTTCGGTATTGGAAAAACAGTTTAGTTGCTAACTTTTGGGGTAGCTCCCCATGGCATGTATAAACGGATAAATTAACTGGTGAAACAAGTTTTGGTAATTAAAACTGGACAACTAGTGAACTCACTCAGCATTATTGTTGACCCCTTACTGCATGCTTTGCAGGTAACCAGTGACTGAGGAGCTTGCAGCTTGGGAAGTGTAGTGGGCGCCTAAACCCGCGTGTTGGGTTCTAAATAATTTGAACTGTGAACTTTGTTTAAACTATTTTGCCTATGCTTCCGCTACTTACTTAACTATTATTTGAACCTAAACATTTGAACTTTAAACTATGGTGTTTACTAACCATTATGGCTGGTGATCACCCTTACTATTATCCAATGCTCAGTATAATTGGTGGCTGGATCCTGGTCGGTCACGCCCTCAAGCGGACGGTACTCCGCAGGTGGAATTTGGGGGTGTGACAGACACATTGCTGTTAACTGCCAGAGTTGGAGGTTTGAGTCTAGGAGATGCTTTAACTGCAACATCATTGGCCATATTTCTAGAGATTGCTCAATGAGATCAATGAGAAGATCGAGGGCTGAATCTCAGAAGCAGGTGAAGAAACCAGTCAATGTCAAGCCCAAAGAACAGAAGGTTCAAGAACCTAAAGTTCAAGAAAAGAAAGTGAAGATTTCACAGGGGCAAAAAGACAGACTGAGGAAAAAGAGGAAGAAAGCGAAAGAGTATCTAGAAAGGATTTTGTCCTCGGGTACAATTGGTAATTCAGATAAAAGTTCAGATGAATCGATTTGCTCAAATGATCAGTCAGGCAAAACGAATTCATCAGATACAAATCTAAGGACAAAAGAGAGAGTAACAAAAGAAAAATTGACTAATCAAACTGATAAACAATCAAAGAAAGTTAATTTTTCAGACAAAACTTTTATCAAAGTTTTTGAATATAAAAGAAACTGTGAAAAGTCATTTATGTTACAAGTTGATGAATTTGGAAAACTTAAATCTAGAGTGGATTGGGTTCCAATAAAAGTCGGCGATGAATTTGTTTCTTTGAAAACAAAGGAGCCACTTTCTGGCAATGAATCTGTTTCTTCGGAAACAAATGAGCCACATGTCGGCGATGAATCTGGCTCATCAAAGTCAGACAAGCCACATTCAGGCAATGATTCTGGTATGGTAAAACCAGAAGAGCCAGTTGTTGAGGTAAAAAATGAGAATTCTGGTCTAACAATGGATGATGCAAATTTTCCACCATTGTTGAACAAGAATTCAAAAGTACCCAAGGACCGTCAGGCTTGGGTGAATCTGTTTAAATGAAAAACCTGACTTGCCGGAGATCCCAAGTTTGTAATTGTGGATCAGGAATCGGCATCATTCTTGTTAAGTCTGTTTTGTGAAATTTTTAAAGATTGATGAAATGTTTACAGGTGAAGGACTATGCCGGAACTCCCAGGTTGGTAAGTTTATCTTGAAATTTACTTTGATAAGTTTATCGTACAAGTGATACAGAGGTTTGTTTTGGCATAGTGATTACTCAAGGTCATTAATTTGAACTTGATGTAATCTTCATACAAGTGGTTGAAAGACAATATGATGAACCATGCCCCTACAAGTGGTAAAAACAAACTTATTTTCCGGAAAAATCATTTTGATTAAAACAAACTTAAGTGTTTTGAAATCTAAATGAGAAAATAGTTTGTTGTAAGAGGGAGTTCTGATTGTTTATGCCAAGTGAATGGATATTTGAAGCAATTTGATATCAGTTGTCACATTGTTTGTACAGTTTATTTTCAAATTTCCTAAAATGTGTTTGCATTTTAGGGGGAGTAAGAAATTTCAGAAAATTCAAAAACATTTAAAAATTTAAAAAAAATCCAAAAAACATGATAAAATGAAAAATGAGTTTTGTTGTATAAAAGAGGAAATGATAGTACATCAGTGGACTATCACAACATGCTAAAAAATGGAAAGTCAAATGTGATAAACGATCTCACTGCGGATATGCCAGTAGGTTTTCACACATTTAGTAGATTGTGACGAGATATAAACCTAAATTTCAAACTTGCTTATATCGTGGGGAAACATCTCTCGGATATATGGGTAACCCCCGAAATCTTGTTTGAAAGGTCCCTCTTTCTGAGATACTAGGTCTTTATACTCAGTGATATCTGGGGTATTATCCCGGGACTTCTGATTTTGCGAAAGCAATGGCCTAGTCCCTGGAGAATACTTTCTGCTTGCTTGAAATATAGCGCCGCCCTCAGCAAATTGATGAAACAATAAAATTGATAGTCATTGCTGTTGTAATCAAAAGATCCTCTAAAGGGGACACACAAAAGTCGAAGCCGTCATCTCTCTGCGTATACGGAAGTATCGACCTGAGCTCTCACGACCCTCGCATTATAACCCCTTACAGATATCATCTGTGGTATACTCACCTGTAAGACTGAATATTGGGATCTGGATACGGGAGTATATTCTGAGGTGGGACACGCGATTGAGTTTAAGTGCTTAAAACATTAATCTCGTATCTCGAAACAGTTGAACTTTGTGTGAAAATTTAAATGGACCAGTATACTGACAATCTAAGTGAATCGTTTAGAACTTAAAATGGAATGAAGCTTTAACGATGTTAGTGATTTGTCTCAAAAACTGATATGATCCTCTTACGCAAACTCACAAAAATAGTGTATGTAAATATTTCTTTACTGCATTTCTTTCTATTCAAAAATCCAAAAAGATTTTCAGTGTGTTTTAGCATAAATTTTGTAAAATACAAAAAGATTTTCGACAACTGGTGTTGGAAAGCTGATTTTCAAAATTCCAAGTGCTAAACTTGACGAACTGGTTTGTGAGTGTTGTGTGAGAAAGAATTTTAAATCTTGTTACAAGTGGTCATCAGAAGTTTTGAAAATGATATTTCTGCAAGTGGTTCATCAGAGACTATAAATGTTAGATCATTTTTGTGATATTTACAAGTGGTGTCTGAGTATGTTAAAGTTTAATATTAGAAAACTTATGTTTGTGGTATAGAATGTACAGGTTTGAGGAAGAGTCAGGTTCCGATACTTGATGAATGTGTGATTTCAACATGCCAGACTGCGATCCCAGCATATCGAAAGGGGGAGTCTGAAGATATCTGAATAGAAATTGTTCATGAGGAGTCTGTTGATGCTGATTGAAAGAGTGAAGCACAAAGACTGAAGATTGTAAAGACTCGACACTGAAGACTCCGTCAACATCTGAGGGAGAGTCTGTTGGTGCATTCATCTGTCGTCTTCGTCTTATGTCGAGTCTCAATCTCATTGCGGATCTGAAAAGAGGATGATGTCATCATCTTTCAGGATGACATCATAATAGTGATGTCATCATTGCATCACTACATATGAGACAAAAGCATTTATGATTATGTAATTGTTGATTTCATCATTCTGATTCCGCCTGTAATGTCATAGATGCTGATTTCGCTCATAGTTGTAGTTGGTGATTTCGCTCATAATGTAAAAGTTGATTCCGCTCCTGATGATGATTTGTAGCTAGGAGCGAAATCAGAGACACTATATATAGTGTCATTAGGAGCGAAATCATAAGATAGTAGAAGGTGTTGTCTTCCGGTGAGCCACGAAGTGCTGCCGAAGTGTCATCAGGTTGTAAACATCATTCTATCAATATAAATCGACAGTTTAAAGTGTATAATTGCTGAATTGAACTCGGTTTGTTTGTTTCCGCCGTTCAAACTGAGAAAAGCTCTTCTAACCGACTCGTTCGGATCCAAATACGATCCTACACATCCACCCCCATCCTACAACAACCCAAAAACCTAACCCCCCCCCAAACCTAAAAAAAACCCTAACCCCCTCCCCCACCTCCCACCCACCAAAAACCTAAAAAAACCTAACCCCCACCCCTAAAAATCTAAAATCCCCACCCACCCTGCCCAAGCTAAATGCTAAAAACTAAACCCCACAACTACATGCTAAAAAGGTTTTTTAATATTTTTATTAAAAATCGCTAAATTGCATCACTAAAAAAATAAAATAGAAAAATGAACAACAGTACCGATGCACATGTGCAACTGTACTTTTTGTTCATTTTTTATAAGAAATGCTAAATTTCGTCACTAAAAAAGAACTGTTAGGCCCTTAAGGTTTATACATTAGTTTATTAATTTGTGTTGGGCTAGCTTGTTTATTTTATTAAAGTAAGCTTGTATTAGAATGGGCTTAAGGGGCTAATGGGCTTAGGGTTTAGGGGAGAGGTGGACTAATCCCTCCCTATAAATAGTTAATGATGTTTAGGGTTTTGGTGGCTCTTTGGGGTTTTGCGATAACTTGTAGTAGACAATTCTAATTGTATGCAAGTTAATCTTTGAATCATCTTCTGCTTCATCTTCATTTCTATTGCTTGAATCAAGTTTGATTGTGTGATTCCGCCACCAATTAAACTTCGTGTGATATCGCTATGATCTCGTTTTGGGACTTACAATTGGTATCAGAGCCTATTAAACCTGTTTCTAGGCTCATATTCGAAATCACACAGATTCAGGTTGTTTCGGTTTGCAGCCGTGTTGCTGTTTCGATGTTGTTCGAGTTCAGAAACGTCTTCTGCTTGTTTTTCGGATCATCTACTTGAATTTCGGATATAATTCGGATCATCCTGTTAGATTTCGGATCATCTGTTTGAATTTCAGATAGATTTCGGATTATCCTGTTGACTGTTGGATAATCGGCTGTTGAAGATTGTCTGTTTTGGATCATCAGTCAAGTATTTCGAATCTTTTTGAATGATTTCGGATAAATCATCAAGAGTTTCGGATCATTTCAGATATTCACTGTTCCGAATTGTCACCTGATTCGAATATCGAATTCGGATAACCTTTCGAGTTGACCAGTTTCGAATCGGACCTTTGCTTTTCGGATTGGACCTTTGCTGGTTTCGGACTGTTCACTTTTATTAAAAAAACCAAATTAAATTACCATTGGGTAAAGTTAAAAATGATGAACACTAACGGTGTAATGACTGCTGCGGATCTTGCTAATGCTACTTTGGCTGCCATCTAGACTCAATCTATGGTGCTTCATCAGGAACTCGATCAGATTATTGACACGTCTACCAAAATTCCTAGGCTTGTTTATGGATACGATTACTACAAGTGGATATGGCGGTTTGAGCAGTATTGTAAGGCAAAGGAACTTTAGGTTTTGAGGTGTATTAGAGATGGACCTCGTACCATTATGTATGCTGCAAAAGATGACCCTCTAACTCAGATTCCTAAACCTGAGAATTTATGGACAGATGATGACCGAATAATTAAGGACGTGGATGATAAAGCTATGAAAAATCTCACCATGGCTCTTGGTCCAGACATTTCAATCACCGTTAGGAACTGCATGAATGAGAAGGAAATTTAATGTGCTTAAAAACTTGTATGAGGGTAATACAGACATTAAGGCAAGAAGGGGGTGAATATGTTGAATCAGCAGTTTAGTTCATTCAACCACATTTATGGTGAAACTGTAGAAAATCAGATCAGAAGATTCGTCAAACTTGTTTAGCAAATGATAAGTGTCAGTATCACCATCACAAACAGTGGGATGAATCGTCAACTTCTGAATTTGTTGCCAAAAAGCTAGGATGTTGATGTTTCTGAGATTAAATGTACAAAGAATTTGAACGAAGTCACACTTACTGAGCTGATTGCTACATTCAAGTAGTGTGAGATTGACAATCAGCAAAGAGAGATTAATCATAAAAATTCAATGATTGCTGTCGGGATGACCAGTTCTAACAATGCTTTAATGTCATCTCAACCCCAACATTTTCAATCCTTCATGGAATGTCAAACAATAATCCGAATGTTGTTTTCAGTCCGATAACACAAGCCCAGTTGCAAGCTCAAAAGACCAACTATATGTACGACATGTCACTTCCTACACCACAAATTGCTGTTAACACCTCTGCCGCACCCACATCAGCTCAACAATACCCTCAGCATGCCAATGTGGTTTTCAGCCCAGCAAACCCTTCATCATCTCAAAATATTCCATCCACACCCTCTACAGAAAACATAGCCTTTCTGACTAATCAAAATGAAGAAAATTGGCCCTTGCAGCTTTTATGCTTAATAGTTTGAATGCTTTCTTAGCAGGTGATCTTTTTCCCCCATCTGTTTTAGCAACTGAAATCAATCAAGTGGTCGAAGAAGATAAAGAAGAGCTGGATGCGTCCTGGAACTTGGCAATGGCGGCATTTCGAGCTGAAAAGTTTCAGAAAAATTTTGGTCGTCGTCCCATGTCGAATCTTCTCACTGGATCTTTGAGAGACAAACTAAGATGCTACAAATGTTATGAGCTGGGACAGTTTGCAAGGGATTGTAAGAAGACACCAGTGGGGTATGAGGCTACTCAGGCAGCTGCTGCTCAGAACACTGAAAGGTCTATGGTCACTGTTACACTTGCTCAGACTTCAACAAGCCAGGGAGATACAGAAGCAGGAAAGGCTTTGATGACACAATAACAACGTGGTTTCAATTGGGCAGATGTTGTGGCACACGTGAAGTTGCTCAAGATCTCTAAAGTTGTTGAAGTCAATCATCAATGCTTGATGGCACAAACTAAGGAACCTAAATCACTCTTTAAAACAATATACTCTCTTTTATGTTCTGAACAATGTAGAAATAAGATTGCACATATAAGAGCGCATAATTCTTCTTTAATCAATGATTACAATAGTGCCATGTCAAAGTGCATCAGTCTTCGAGAGAACAATAAGATACTCTATGAAAAGATTGACGCACTAAAGAATGACATAGCTTAGCTCCACTTGGATGTAAATCAACAACAATGTTGGGTCCATGATTACAAAAATAGACTTAATGTAAAAACTTTGGAATGTGATTCTGTGAGAGTTGAGCTAGAACTTCTCACTGGTATGTATCAACAAAATGAGTTAAACTTAAAGAAGTTTGATACTTCCAGTGACACTGTTCGTAATTTGTGCAATGTACAAGTGGCATTCAAAGAAAATAAGGGTAAGGGTTTGGGTTATAAGCAGGTTCCACCGCCATACAATCATAATTATTCTATAATGCCCACTACTGAGCAAGAGATAGAAAACTATGATAAAATGACTTATGGTAAACCAAGCGATTATACTCCATGGGAACCTTTCAAACCAAAGAAAGCCAGACCCACTGATTTTCAAAGGCCCATGAGTTTTGTTAAAAACATGGACTTGGATAAAAAATGTTCAAATGAACCAGTTGGTAACTCAAAACAAGAAAAGGAGTCTGTGAAAACATCATGTAATAGGGTTTTAATGTTGCATTTGAAGTTTTTACATGTGTTTTGTAACACTTCGTACGAGGTGATGCTCCTTTGTACGAAGTGTTGAGTCCTATAAATAGGGTTTAGGTCATTTCATGTATAGAACTTTTGCGTGACAGACGGCAAAGCTCTGTCGGATTTCAGGCTCATTGTAAACGTTTAACAATTGAATGAAATCAATGAATTAATGAAATATACGTGTAAATTGTCACTATGCTTTGATAATCCGCAATCATGGACGAGATACAAATTAGGTACCTTTGCATAAGGAGAATCGCGATCCTACAAGTGGAATCAGAGCTCAGGGAGCCTGATTTGAAGATGATTACACGAGAAGACTTCTATTTCTACTTAATTCTTCTTAATTTTCACTTTTACAACAAACAAACGGCTAAAATGGACTGATTTTTTTTGTATAATGTGTAAAATCAACATAAGATAAACCCTTGAAAAGATCAGATCCTAAAACACACGATTTCATGTCGAAAATGTCAAAAACAACATTTTGTGAACACAACTCGCACGAGTTGTAACATCACCTCGTACGAAGAGCCCGTTCACCTCGTATGAGGAGACCTTGTTTCATCTGTTTTTCAAACACCTCGTACGAAGAGACCATCAACTCGTACGAAGAGAGCATTTTTCACTTGATTTCTAAGACGCCTCGTACGAAGAGTCATCAACTCGTACGAAGTGATCCTTGTTCGTCAATCTACTAATCAAGTTTTCAAGTTTCGTGTTTCAGATTACCCATTTTCAAGTTTCGGGAACAATGGAGAACGAATTTTTCAATGCGTTTGCCACGTCTGCTGTGAATTCGTCGGCTGAAGCAGCTCAGAACATCAAGATGGAGAACGAGATGGGTACGATGGTCAAGCCACCGAAGTTGATGAGCCTTGACGAATACGGCAGTTGGAGTGAAAAATTTACAAACTGGGTTCAGGCGAATCACTTTGCGTGTTGGTGTGCTATTGAAGAGAAGTATGAATTACCAACTAGAGAGAATGGCTTGGAGAAAACAATGTCTCAACTTTCGGGACCGGAAAAAGACAAATTCTTTAATGAAAAGAAGATGATGAGCATTCTTCAGCAATAAATTAAAGAAGATATTATGTTGCTCCTACAACACGAAGATAATTCTCAATCTATATGGAATGCTTTGAGGATAAAATATCAAGGTAGCTCGGAGATGAGAAAAAGCAAGAAAGTGTTGCTTTGGAAGGAGTTTGGTATCTTTACTTTGTTGAAAGGACAGATGATGAAGCAGTTAATCGAATGCTACTGTCATCTGGTGGTTCAAATAAAAAGACTGGGAATCTTGAAAACGAATGAAGAACTGGTCGATAAACTCGCTGATGCTTTACCTGATGGAGAATGGTCCACATATCTAACCATCTTGAAGAACATAAATGAATACAGTGGATACACTCTTTCAAAGTTCATCGAGAAATTGGAAAGCCACGAGTTAGAAATGCAGAAGACAACGAAGATGAAAAGCACACAAGTGCAACAAGATGTTGGTTTGTACTTCAAAAGTAGCACTGCGGGTGTTCAAGGCCCTAAAGTACAAACAACGTTTAGTGCCGACATGTCTGCAAGTTCTTCCTCAAAACAAAAAACTGGGTTTCAATCATTCCCAAGTTACGATCCGATGTGAAAGAGAAGACGCAAGCGATGCAATACCAAGGCATAATTAATGTTTGCTATGCGCACGGTATTAATTCAGCAAAAATGTGGGAATCAACGTGGATAGAGCTAGAGAAAGAAGAGTTTCAGAAGGAGCAACGACGACTTGAAAAGATTGAAGATAAAGCTAAAGAAGCTAGTCTAAGAAGGTTTCAGTTTATGAGATGGGCTCCTGCAACAGATCAGACGCCAATTGCAAGTGAAGAGCGTAGGAAGCCAAGAAAGAATTTCTTTGGGCGAGAAAGTTTAAAGATTTTAAAGACAGACCAAGACTACGGCAACATCCAAAGGGGAGTTTGTTGATGCATAGTGTCTATTGCCTACGTCTTAGGTTGTGCCTGTGTGTGTAATAGGTCGAAACTGTTAGATTTTGAGATGTTTGTATTTAACTTCACACGAAGGTGAAGTCTTACCGCGCACGAAGGTAAGTTACCCTCGTGCGAAGATAAATTACCCTCACATGAAGGTAGCTTGTGATGTCTATAAATAGCTTGTGTGAGGTGTTAGTTTGCAGAACTTTTGCGACTTAGACGGTGAAGCTCTGTCGGATTTCTTGGAGATTGTAACTGTTAAAACCATTAATGAAATCAGTTAATTTGATAAGAAATCTTGTTAATTGTCACTAATTCATATGAATTCCGCACATATGGACTAGATACACAAATTAGAACCTTTGCTAAGGAGGAAATCGATCCTACAGATAACTTTGCCCTTTAACTTAGGTTCAGTTAGTTTTTGAGATGGGTTTTTCTTTTGACTTTTATTAACAACATCTGAGGAGATTTCCGCTTGAGATTTCTTTTTGTCCTGTTTTCTGGTTTTTCGTGGTCGCTTTTTCTTTGAAGGAGCAGATCCCGTAGGCTTAGTTTCATTAGAAACCTTTTCTTCCGAAACTGAGCTGTTGGAATCGACTGAGTCCATTTCCTTGGAAACTGTTTCATCAGACACAAAGCTTTCAGGATCATTTGATTCTTGATTGTCAGATAATGAGCAATTTTCGTCAAAAACAGTTTCACTATCAAAAACACATTGCTCAATATCTGATACACTAGAAACTTCAGTCCGATTAACAAATTTATCAAACAACTCCTGTTTATCAACAAATTCACTCATACAATCAGACACAGTAATATTTTCATCTTCACAATGTTCAGATAGGGATCTGAGGCATCAGTTGGAGTGTTAGGTATACTACTACTATAGTTATCTGAATCATTCGAAACATATGTATCGGATTCAGCATCGGATGCCCCAGATATCTCTGGTAAAACAGTTAAATTACAATCAGAATCAAAAACCACAACATTTAAAGTTTCAGTTTTATAAACTTTCTCAGAAAAACCCCGAGTCTCAAAAACCAAAGACTGAATGCAGTTCCAAACGTAATTATCATGTTTATCACATAAAGAAACATCTGAATTATCAGCATCATTTGGATGTGGTTCATCATCCACTTTCGATCGCTCCTCAATTATCACTGACTCTACATATACACTAAACAGTTAATATTATCTACAAAATCAGAAGTTGATGCATTTTCCTAAGATTCCTCCGATTGAGTCGTTATCGACTCCTTTTCATGTTCTATATTCTCAACTGCTTTATTTAAGCATTCTTGATTTATGTTTTTAATAAAACTCATGGGCTTTTGAAAATTAGTGGGTCTGGCGTTCTTTGGTTTGAATGGTTCCCATGGAATGTAATCACTAGGTTTCCCATACATCATTTTGTGAGGTCAGTTCGGTTCACCGAAGAATACAAGATCTGCGTTTAATTCTTTTTAACGTGCAGAATCCGTTAAACCAAACCTTAATCATGCACATAGAAGTAAATAATCACTGTTTATTATGATTCAACGTAAACCGGAGAGAGTTTCAACGTAAACGACACAAATACGATCTATTCTATGATCGGAAGCTTGAATGATTCTCTTGTATGAAGTTGTATTCTCTATGTGGAGCTATAGTTGTGCGAAGTTGTTGTTGTGCTATTTATAGTTGAGTCAGATCATACAAAGCAACTTCATATCCACTCCGTACGAAGTTGATGACTCCGTACATATGAGTTTTGTATACTAAATCTGATTTCATGCATGTACCTCAATTGTTGTAGACTTATGATGATGTTTAATGATGTAGTAATTCTGATGTCATCAAATAAATGTGATGACATCATTCCCGATCATGCCCGTTGTCTTCGTATCGTACCGAACCAAAACTTGTTGTAACACCCCGACCGCGTAATACAACAAACCGCGGTGGAAACGTCGGGGAGTCATCTCACAGAATCATTGTTTCACAACACATGGCAATTGAAGTTTTGTTTTATTTCATTAATAGACTCCTTGTTTTGATACAAACCAAATAAGTACAATAATTGTCTTTCAGGTTTTAAGTCACTAAAGCCCGCGTCCATCCCATTGGAAGCAAACAATCAACAATCGTCACATAATAAAACCTGAAACATGTCACACCCGCTCATAGGGGAAGCGCGAGGTGTGATCTGTATGGTTTTCATTACATAAATATCGATGTACATGATCATACTATATGAATAAACATACTTCATTGCCATTACATAATTGTTTTCAAAAGATCACAACATAAGTTTAGAGTGTCGGTTACAAACCATTAACATAAAAGTAAAGTGTTATTGTTTCATACATCAACATGAAAATAAACTACTAAGGTTTAAACCATCATATTGCCGCAAAGAGGCGGAATACAACAGTTAAACACTCCAAAAGTTGGCATGGAGTTCCGATACTTGTTATCTTGACTGTGAATCCCGACATGGTCCATTAATTCCCTGAAATACATGTTAAGTTTGGAAAAAATCAACAAAAGTTGGTGAATTCATGCAGTTTAGTTGTAAAAGATGTATTTAAAATGTAAGTTGTAGTATGTAAAGCGTCAATGAAATCGTTGATCATTAATGTTTTGCAAGGACCTTAATATGTGTGACGAAAAAGGAAGCAATCCAAACCTAGACGATTTTGTGTCGACTACTATCGACTGGGACACAAAAGCACTCTTCTGTATGGGTCCACGACCAAGAGTTGGGCTCGCCAAAACCCATTAGATCTAACCACTTGTACCTAGGTCCAAACTGGATTAATGGTGCTTAGATGTATAACTCTAATTCGTACATGATCTAAGGTGTTTCATTCCCTAACTTTAACATACGTTGAACATGTATTTTCCCCGATAGTTGTAAAGTTGTAAAACATTTAAATGAATAGGGGGCATGAACTCACAGTATTGCGTCCGTGAATGATACGTGTTTGTGATCTTACGCGTGGTCGTCTTGAACAATGTTGCGACCTACAAATGTTCTTATATTTGTTAGACACTTCGGTCTTTGTAAATGACTTGAGTACAAGTCTTGTGTCTTAAATATGTGTAAGACTTGTATGTCTTTGTTGTTCGTTGAACTGTGTATTAGATGTATGAATTGTTAAACTGTTATATATATATTTCACCAAATATATATATATATATATATATATATATATATATATATATATATATATATATATGTAATCTTGTATCTTGTGAGTTGTATCATCGGGTCTTGTCTTCTTGATTTCATGTCTTGTATAAGTAAATTGTATAATTGTATTTTTTATCAACTATATGTCATTGGGCCGAGCCCATGAATTTATGTTATTGGGCCATAATATTATTGGGCCTAAATAGTATTGGGCCCAAATGTTATTGGGCTTAATGTTATTGGGCCTTGGCCTATATGTTTGGTATTAGGCTTAGCCCATGAGTCTTGATATTGGGCTTAGCCCATGTATTTATATTAAGCCCAATTAGGATGATAAGCCCATTTGTATAAAATAAGCCCATGTGTTAAAAATAAGCCCATTTGTATAAAATAAGCCCATATGTAAAATAAGCCCATGTGTTAAAAATATATTTCTCATTTTTATAAAAGTTACTAAATATAGGCTTTTTAATCAAAAGAATACATAATAGTTTTTATAAGTTTTAAAACATCCGGATATTGTTGTCGGTGATTTGTATGTATTCGCGTCGAAAGATCGCCTAAGCGTCGTAGTAACTCCTCGGAATGGCGATATGTTTATAGATTCGCCCGTCGTCCGTTTTGACCATAAGTTGTGTCCGAAGGCTCGGAATGTCCGTAAGTTGTTTATAAGGCGTATTTAAATGTAGTCTTGTAAGACTTTAGTCGAAATGTACATTGTGTTCATTTGTACCATTGTATTCAAGTTCCAAGTTATGATACATATAACTAATACAAACAAATAACACATAGCACATAAGTTGTTAAGTTAACTAAATATATATTTTCTCAAAAATATATATTCATATCAAACTTTGCTTTTATAAAAACTATTCTTTAAAATCTTTTTAATCTAATAAAGATTTTGTCAAAAATAATAGTTTTTATAACTTATGATTTTTAAGAAAAATGGTCATATTTCCTTTGAAATATATAATTTGCCATGTTTATATAAAACATATCTTTTTCTTATAAAATCACCAATAATCTTCTCATATTTTTCCTAATAAAAACATATGAGATTTATATCAAATCTTAACAAGATGAAATCAATAACATGTAGGGTTTTGGTATGATCATAACATAAGTTAACTAGTTCAAAATCCATGCTTTACTTCTAGTTTTAACAAGCTTTTTATAAAAACCCATCTTGTATGTTTCTTTTTATAACTTTGTAAAAGTATTATTTTTAGTTAAAAACCTTACATACTTTAACAAAATCAAAGATTATGATCATCCATCTAAAGATTTATGTTTAACAAAACCCTTAAACATTTTCATGTACACTTGTTAGATTATGTTTTTAAGCATCATCTAACAAGTTATTTGTATGCTAATCATCAAAACTAGATCAAATATGCAAGTAATCATCTTTAAATCACAACATAAACACACTTTTATATCATGATTATTATTTTGCTTCTTTGTATTTTCATATTATTTTGTATGATTATTTAGTTTATTACATGTTCTTTAAACAAACAATGCATAAATAAGTATGAAAAAGAGATTTTAGAAGCTTACTTCTAGCACTAATGGCTAGTGATGATCTTGATGATGATTAAGAAAAATAAAATAGTGTGGATCTTGGTGTTTGGAAGCTATGAAATGGATGGAATGGCTTGCTTCTTCTTGTTGTTGCTTTAGATCACCTTAAGTAACTTCAAGCTCCATCTTGATCATCAAAAGTGTTAAAATGGTGAATGATTTTTGGTGGGTGTTCTTGGCTAGGATATGAAGTTTGAGAGAGTTTATTAACTATGTGAAAAATAAGGTGAAAAGTGAGATGAAAAGCTTTGTTGATTATGAACCAAAGTGTTTAAAGTCTTTCACCAACATTTACCACTTGCCCACTTGGTTAATCCACTAGTAACCAAAGGTAAATATCTAGATATTTAAGGAGACAAGGTAAAAAGGGGTCCCACACAAGTGGTGTGAGCCGAGAACAAGGGGGGGGGGTACCCTTGCTTGGTGAACTTGATTCTTTTGATTAAGTGTTAGATTTTGAGGTGTTATGTTAGGAAACTTGTTTGTGTAAGTGTTTAAGTGATAAGAGGGTGTTAAGTGACCATTACTAGACCATAATGATCCAAATAACACTAGATGATCATTAAAAAAAGATTTGATATTGTTCGGATATTCGTTTCGAATTGTTTCGGTTAGACGTTATTTGAACACTAAGTTGTGTAACTTGTGTGAATTGATGTAGTTATTGGCTCAGATGATACCCGAAAGTATCCTCACATGAATTCTATGTTAAATAGCATTTTTACATGTTGCCGAAATATTAAAAAACTGATTTCTGCAGAATTTTTGCGGAAAAGTGTTGAAATCGTCGTTTTTAGTGCTTTTCGGGCAATTTTTAGTGTTATCGGACTTCGGAAAGGTTTTAAATCAAACCCTCGCGTTCCTAGTTAGGGTTTAATATATATTAGATGTTGGAATTTCTTCTGAGTCCTAAAGATGTCGTTTAGATGATTTATGCAGATCCTGCGTTTTCATCAGAATGCTAGTTTAATAGGTGCTGTTCTAGTAGTTTCGATGCATTGTTTAAACTATTTCAAATGTACTTAATAAAAATGAATCATATGCACCATAAGTAAGTATTCTATGAGTATTCTAAGTGTATGTCACAAAATACGCAGTTCGGGTGTTCAAAATGCATAAAAATATAGCTAAAAATGAGTATTTTAAGTGTAAGAAAGTTACCGTAAAGTGGCAGTTGTCACATTCTCCCCCTGTTATTAAGAATTTCGTCCCAAAATTCTAGCTGAGTCATCCTTTGCAGGAGTCTTCGCGAACAGGTGAGGATATTTTGCCTTTATTTGATCTTCACGTTCCCAAGTATACTCGGGTCCGTGTCGAGAGTTCCAACGAACTTTTACCAATTTGATACGACTTCTCCGTGTTTTCTGGATCTTCCAATCCATGACCTCAACAGGTTCTTCAGTGTATTGGAGTTTGTCGTCTATGTGAACTTCATCCGCCGGGATGATAACTGTTTCTTGTATTGGACTCTTTTTAAGGTTCGATACATGAAATGTGTCGTGTACGCTACTTAGTTCTTCTGGTAACTTCAGCTTGTAGGCAACAGTGCCAATATTTTCCAAGATTTCAAATGGTCCTACATATCGGGGGTTAAGCTTTCCAGGCTTACCGAATCTTGCTACGCCCTTCCAAGGCGAAACTTTCAATAAGACCTTGTCTCCGACCACGAAAGATAACGACTTCCGTCTCTTGTCTGCGTAGCTCTTTTGTCGATCGCGAGTCGCCTTTATACGTTCTCTGATCTAGAAGATTTTATCTGTAGTCTCTTGGGCTAACTCCGGACCGATGAGTTGTTTATTGCCCGCTTCCTCCCAACATATCGGAGAGCGACACTTTTGACCATAGAGAGCTTCGAACGGTGCAACTTGTATACTTGTGTGGTAGCTGTTGTTGTAGAAAAACTCAACCAATGGTAAGTGAGTATCCTAGTTGCCGCCCAAATCCATATCACACGCACGGAGCATGTCTTCGAGTGTTTGGATTGTCCGTTCACTCTGGCCGTCAGTTTGTGGATGAATGGTCGTGCTTAGATTCAAACGTGATCCAAAGGCCTCCTGAAAAGACTTCCAAATTCTTGAAATGAAGCGACCATCTCGGTCTGAAATGATTGAAATAGGCACTCCATGACGAGCCACTATTTCCTTGAGATAGAGTTCCGCCAGTTTCTCTGTACTATCCTTCTCCCGAATCGGCAAGAAGTGTGCGGACTTTGTCAACCTATCGACGATTACCCATATCATGTCATGGCCTCTTGAGGTCCTGGGTAACTTCGTAATGAAGTCCATCGATATATGTTCCCATTTCCATACGGGAATCTCGGGTTGTTGCAGCAAACCCGACGGTTTCTGATACTCTGCCTTGACCTTTGCGCAGGTCAAGCATTTTCCGACATAGATAGCGATATCCTTTTTGAGGTTAGGCCACCAATAGTACTCCTTTAAGTCTTGGTACATCTTATTTGATCTAGGATGGATTGAGTACTTTGACCTATGTGCTTCCTCAAAAATAAGATCTCGAAGGCCTCCAAAGAATGGAACCCAAATTCTACCTGCAACGTACAAAGTTTCATCCTCCTTTGGCACTAACCGTTTTTCCATGCCTCGAAGTGACTCTGCCTTAAGATGTTCTTCTTTAAGTGCCTCTTGTTGTGCATCACGGATTCGTGTGGTAAGATCCGTGTGAATTGTCATCTCTAAGGCTCGAACTCTCAAAGTTCTAACCCGTTCCTCGCGGCTCAAGGCGTCTGCTACAACGATTGCCTTGCCCGGATGGTACTTGATTTCACAATTGTAGTCGTTCAGCAATTCAATCCAGCGTCACTGACGCATATTAAGTTCCTTTTGATTAAATATGTGCTAAAGACTCTTATGATCCGTGAAAATTGTACAATGCGTACCATATAGGTAATGCCGCCAAATCTTCAAAGCGAATACCACTGCGCCTAACTCGAGGTCGTGAGTGGTATAGTTCTTCTCATGAACTTTTAGCTGTCGTGATACGTACACAATAACTTTATCCCGTTGCATAAGTACGCATCCCAAACCTTGATGCGATGCATCATAGTATACTACGAAGTAATCGGTACCCTCGGGTAGTGATAAGATTGGTGCCTCGCACAACTTATCCTTGAGTAGTTGAAACGACTCTTCTTGTTTCTCACCCCAATCGAACTTCTTGTATTTTTGGGTAAGGGAGGTTAGTGGTTGAGCAATTTTTGAAAAATTCTTGATAAACCTCCGATAATACCTCGCTAATCCCAAGAACTGTCGGACTTCAGTTAGAGTCTTGGGTGCTTCCCAGTTTTTTAATCGCTTCGATTTTTGAGGGGTCTACTTGAATGCCTTTCTCGTTCACTATATGTCCGAGAAATTGTACTTCACGAATCCAAAACTCACATTTGGAAAACTTCGCGTATAGTTTCTCCTTCATGAGTAGTTGTAAGATGGTTCTCAAATGTTGTTCATGCTCGTCTGTCGATCGTGATTATATCAAGATGTTGTCAATGAACACTATGACGAATTTGTCGAGATATGGCTTGCACACGTGGTTCATTAAATCCATGAAGACCGCCGGTGCGTTCGTTAAACCAAAAGGCATAACGAGAAACTCGTAATGACCATAACGAGTTCGAAAGGCCGTTTTCGGTATGCTTTCTTCTTGTATCCGTAGCTGGTGATACCCCGATCGTAAGTCTATCTTGGAGTAGAAGCTCGAACCTTGCAGTTGGTCGAATAAGTCATCCATCCTCGGTAGTGGATACCAATTCTTGATGGTGAGTTTATTCAACTCTCTGTAGTCGATACACATTCTGAATGTCCCGTCCTTCTTCTTCACAAAAAGAATTGGAGCTCCCCAAGGCGAGAAGCTTGGTCTAATGAATCCCTTATCCAACAATTCTTGAAGTTGTGTGGACAATTCCTGCATCTCAGAAGGTGCTAATCGATATGGAGATCTGGCTACATGTGCTGCTCCCGGTACTAAGTCGATGTGAAACTCGACTTGTCAAATTGGTGGTAGTCCCGGCAAGTCGTTAGGAAAGACTTCAGGAAAGTCTCTTATCACAGGAATGTCTTTTAGCTGCGTCCCCTCGGCTTTCTTGTAGACAACATGCGCAAGGAATGCAATACCACCCTTCCGTAAGCACTTATGTGCCTTCATACAATTGTTAATCCGCATTGGCGTGTCACGCTTCTCTCCATGTATAACAAGTGTCTCTTGGTTCGCTAGTGGTAGGCGTATGGTCTTCTCATGGCACACGACTTCGGCTCGATTATCGGATAGCCAATCCATGCCAACCGCTACATCGAAACTACCCAACTCCACGGGTAAGAGATCGATGTTGAAGGGTCGTTCGCCAAGTTCTAAGGAACATCCCTTAGCAACTTCCCCGGACTCGACTAGTTTACCATTTGCCAATTCTATTGATTAAGGCACATCTAACTTACTTGTTTCTATGCCCAGAATATTTTTAAAGTCCACAGAAATAAAACTAAAATCGGCTCCGGTATCAAATAATATGGATGCGAAATGATTGTTGATGAGAAACGTACCAGTGACCACGTTAGGGTCTTGGCGCGCATCCCTTGCTCCGATCACAAATGCTCTACCCTGAGCTGGGTTTTCCTTAGGACAGTCCTTCTTGAAGTGATCTTTGCTTCCGCATCTAAAGCATCCTTGACCACGTCCATTTCCGTTCCCATTCTTGTTACCAATTCCACTTCCCGGTCCAGTATTATATCCCTTTCCCCAACATGTTTCAGTACGGTGGCCATTCTTGCCACACTTGTCACACTTGACAACCCGACAATCGCCCAAGTGATGATATTTGCATCGCTCACACTTGGGTAAAGTACCAGCGTACTTCTTAGGACTAGTGTCGTTTGTGGCTACAAACGCTCTTGCATCCTTTTGCGAGTTATTCTGTCTCCTGTTGTTGTTATTGTTGTTGGGGTTATTGTTGTTGTTACCGCTGTTATTGTTGTTGTTACCACGAGTTCCCTTCTTGAAGTTCGAGTAATTTCTCTTCCCACTGTTGGAAGACTCGACATGTGTTTCCTTCTTCTCATCACCTTTCTCTGAGAATATATTCATCCTGACCCCATCTTCAGTGAGACTCACGGCTATGGTCACAGCCTGAGTAATAGTCATGGGTTTAGCTGCAGTAACCAGACTCTGAATCTTGGGAGAAAGTCCCCAGATGTAGTGTTCGATACGCTTGTATTCAGGTGATACAAGATAAGGAATCACGCGGGACAGATCGTGAAACCTTTGCGTATAACCAGTGATATCAGCTCCGATCACGGTAAGGTGCCAAAACTCGTTCTCCAACTTCTGGAGTTCAGTACGAGAACATTACTCATCCCTCATACGTTCCTTCAGTTCATCCCATGTCAACGCATATGCAGCGTTATCGCCCAAAGTTTGCACTTGTAAGTTCCACCATGTAAGGGCCTCGTTGAGAAACAGGCCAGTAACGAAAGTGACATACTGATTAGCGGAACATCTGCTCATTCTGATAGTGGAATCTGTTTTCTCAGTCCATCGCACGAAAGCCACAGCACCGCCCGTGCCATCGTAGTTAAGTGGCTTGCAGTCTAGAAACTGCTTGAATGTGCACCCTGAAATTGGACAAACGGATTATGAATGAGCAAACAGTGAATCGCACGAATAGATCACAAAAGGGATTGAATGAGTTGTCACAAAAAAATGACTAAACATTTCCATTAGCATTGTTTCCGTTTGAAGTACCGCCTGTTCCACCAGTGCCGCCACTGGTTTCGACGCGCGATGCTTCGTACAATGCTATGGCATGTGTTATCCTTTCTTCAAATAGTGCGTTCAGTTCTGCCTCAGTCGTAGGCATTGGTGGGGGTGGGGGTGGATTAACTGTCCGTGAACGTAAAGCTCTCCTTGGTGGCATGATTCTTCCAAAGGAGAAATAGGATAAAGATTAGACGTTGATTGGGTTATTAAATATTTCTTTTATTAGGAAAAAAATAAATATATATTCGTAACATTAAATAGTAATATCACCAAGGCATACATCATACGAGTAAATAAGTTAACATAAGCAATAAGATATGTCCAACTCCATTCAGATGCATATAAAAGATAACACCAAGTTTTTCATATATATCGTTTAACTGGTTACATAATCGTTTGAAAGGAAACAAAATGGACTCGGGCTACATAACCTGGTCATACTAGTCTAGTACAACAAAAAAGATAACAAAATCTTCCTTCAAACTGTGTTATCCATTGTCTGTCGGTTGTCTTCAAAACTCGGTGGAGCGTCAATATGTACACAAAAACGGGTAACTACATCCCGTTACAAAAGATAACCTGCAAGTGAACGTCTATGGTGGAGGGGGATAGGTGGTGGAGTCAGAAGTACCAAATCGTGAAGGTGAGTAAGCTCCTCCTCGAGTTCATGAACTCGACGGATAAGGAAGTCTATCTGCTGCTCGAGTGTCAGCACACGAGCACGTAAGTCAAGTGGAAAAGCAGGTGGTGGTGGTGGAGCATGTGGTGGTACATGAACTGGTGGTGGTGGAGGTCTAGCGTCATCAAGCTGCTGAAGCTCATGAACTCTGCGAAAAAGTATGTCGACCTGAAGTTGTAGAGACAGTAGAAGATCTTCGGTAGTAACAGATGGGAAATGCGATGGATGGTATGGATCTGACGTGGGCATAACATGAGGTGGAGAGTGTGGTGTAATAAGAGGCTCGACAGGGATCTGTGGGACTGAGCGAAACTGCTGATAGTATAGGTCCATATCACTAGGTGGTATGTGGGCATGTCCGGATGGTCCGGCCTCATTGGTATGATTAGTAGGTGGTATGATAGGTGCGAAGCGCATGAGGCGAATGTGCTCGGGAGATATATCTGGAGCAGGGACCTGAACAGGTGCAGGGATGACTGGCTCTGCTGGCATGATGTCATCCCCAAAGTCTGCGTTTCGCTGTAGGCCAATGGCCTGCAGTGCAGACGAAGTAGCGGATGCATAAGAGGAAGCATCTGAGTCGGTATCTGAATCAGAAGAAATATCGATTACCGAGACCATTGGTGATGCAATGTCTAAGATGACTACATCGTGAACTTCCCCATCTCCCAAATCAGCATCCATGTTGTGACAACCCGCACTAAACCAGGTATCCGTACAACTTGATTAATGATTAATTACTGCTTAATTACTGTGCTTGTTGAAACTAGCTGATAAACTGCTACCTGCATACTGATACATGCACTTACTTGCATCATACTTTAATTGCTGTCACTACATTATTTACATGCTGAACCCTAGTGACAAACATGATGCACAAAAAGCACAGTAGCACTAAACGGATACACAGTGAACATGCTGATATGACCAGCATCAGGCAGACACTGCCTCTAAGGCCTGTTAAGAGCCTCAAATATTTTGGCTACACTGGTAGTGAGTGTAGGGATATAAGGGTTGTGTTACCGCGTCTCTAGGAATAAGATACACTGATTCGGATGTGCCAAAAACGTACTTTAAGTACCAAACACAGCACTTTAATAAACAAACCAGCTTCTAGCTGACTAATAAAGTGCCAGAAAATGAGAAAATAACACTAGACACTTTCTAAAGTGTCGGGAAAACAAATTGTGTCACTAAAAATGTAATGACGACACTTTAAAGCGTTACAAAAGGCTTTAACGGATTACTATCCAACCGAACAACCGGACTTTACCCGGGACATGAAAATATTACTATTTTCACTATTTATATTTTTCTGAGCCAGTTAGGGTCCCTGATTACCCTAACACCCGTCATAACACGCCATACTTAACTAACTAAGTTAAACACTTAGTTAACCTACTTAACTTAAACTTTACCCTAACTAACCTAGTTACAATCGAACCAACCCCCCCCCCCCCCACATCATAACCGGCCCCAAAACTATGGGGGACACACAAGTACAAGGTTGATTATTTTATTTAAGAGTGTTTAGTATCTAGTTAACATATTATCCATGGGATAATAGCATCTAAATTTGTCTATAAATTAAACCTTAAACACATAAGTTCATTCATCACTTAACACCAACACCCCACCACTCTCTCTTGCCCTCTAACCTTCGGTCGAACACCCCACACCCCACCACCATACTTTCGGCCCTTGATCACCACATTCCACCATCATACAAGTGTTAGAGGTCACGTATAAGGAGTCTTGGAGCAAGCGGAACATGAAGGACCTCTTTCGTTAGCTTTTATCCACGCGTTTTTCATCAAGAATCTTCCCTAGCCTTGAGCTAGAGGTATAATGTTTGAAACTTGTTCTTGAACTTATCTAAAGTGGTTAAAAGGAACTTTGTCGGTTAAATATCGATAACTTACATTTTGAAGCTTTAAAGTCTAGTAAAAACAGATCACAAAAGCCTACAGCATATATTCAACCAGAAGGAGTTGAATATGAGGCAAAGACGATGGGTTGAATTGTTAAACGACTACGACTACGAGATAAAATATCATCCAGGGAAGGCGAATGTAGTCGCCGATGCCCTAAGTCGTAAAGAAAGAATCAAGCCCATAAGGGTTAGAGCTTTGGAAATGATTATACGAACCGATCTTTCCTTGCGCATTCGTGCTGCACAAAAGGAAGCTCTCAAGGAGGGAAACCTTGAGGAAGAATATCTCCGTGGAATGGAGAAGCTTTTGGTGCCAAACGAGGAAGGGACGTTATGTTTTGAGAAAAGGATTTGGGTTCCTCTGTTTGGTGGATTAAGGGAAGTTATTTTCGACGAAGCGCACAAGTCACGGTACTCTATCCACCCTGGATCGGATAAGATGTACCAGGACCTCAAAAATTATTATTGGTGGCCTAGGATGAAAGGCGATGATGCTGTCTACGTGAGCAAATGTTTAACGTGCGCTAAGGTCAAGGCAGAATACCAGAAGCCTTCGGGACTTCTGCAACAACCTGAGATTCCCAAGTGGAAATAGGAACAAATCTCCATGGATTTTATTACAAAACTGTCAAGAACGCCAAGAGGCCATGATATGATTTGGGCGATTGTTGACCGCCTAACAAAGTCCGCACACTTTCTGCCAATCAAGGAGAAAGACAGTACTAGTAAACTTGCGGAAATATACATGAGAGAGATCGTAGCACGTCATGGAGTACCTCTCTCGATCATCTTTGATAGAGACGGAAGATTCGTGTCAAGAATATGGCAATTTTTCCAAGAAGCCTTTGGCTCACAATTGAATCTGAGCACTGCGTTTCATCCGCAAACTGATGGCCAGAGCGAGCGAACGATACAGACTTTGGAAGACATGCTGAGGGCATGTGTTATGGATTTGGGCGGTAGCTGGGATAAACACTTACCTTTGGTCGAATTTTCATACAACAACAGCTACCACACCAGTATTGGTGTCGCGCCATTTGAGGCCCTATACGGACGCAAGTGCCGATCACCACTATGTTGGTCTGACACAGGTGATAGGCAGCTTACTGGTCCCGAGATCGTCCAAGAGACGACAGACAAGATTGCGCAAATACTTAAACGCATCGAAGCTGCTCGCCACAGGCAAAAGGCCTACGCGGATCCAAACCGGAAGCATGTGAATTTTCCAAGTTGGAGAAATGGTGTTATTGAAAGTTTCACCCAGGAAAGGGGTGGCACGCTTTGGAAAGCATGGGAAGTTAAATCCGCGCTACATTGGTCCCTTCAGAATTCTGGAAAGAATTGGAACAGTAGCATACAAGTTGGACCTACCTGCTGAACTGAATGGTGTTCACGATACATTTCATGTATCCAATCTGAAGAAAAGTCCAACTCAAATTGACGTTGCCATTCCCATCGACGAGATTCATATTGACGACACGCTCCACTTCGTTGAAGAACCTGTTGAGGTCACGGATTGGAAAGTTAACAAGACCCGCCGGAGTAGTGTCAAACTCGTCAAAGTTCGTTGGAATGCCAGACATGGTCCTGAATTCACCTGGGAACGTGAGGACCGGATGAAAGAGAAATACCCCCACTTATTTCCCAAGAACCCTGCTTCTACAAGCAAAACTTAAATTTCGGGACGAAATTTATTTAACGGGGGGAGAATGTGACAACCCGCACTAAACCAGGTATCCGTACAACTTGATTAATGATTAATTACTGCTTAATTACTGTGCTTGTTGAAACTAGCTGATAAACTGCTACCTGCATACTGATACATGCACTTACTTGCATCATACTTTAATTGCTGTCACTACATTATTTACATGCTGAACCCTAGTGACAAACATGATGCACAAAAAGCACAGTAGCACTAAACGGATACACAGTGAACATGCTGATATGACCAGCATCAGGCAGACACTGCCTCTAAGGCCTGTTAAGAGCCTCAAATATTTTGGCTACACTGGTAGTGAGTGTAGGGATATAAGGGTTGTGTTACCGCGTCTCTAGGAATAAGATACACTGATTCGGATGTGCCAAAAACGTACTTTAAGTACCAAACACAGCACTTTAATAAACAAACCAGCTTCTAGCTGACTAATAAAGTGCCAGAAAATGAGAAAATAACACTAGACACTTTCTAAAGTGTCAGGAAAACAAATTGTGTCACTAAAAATGTAATGACGACACTTTAAAGCGTTACAAAAGGCTTTAACGGATTACTATCCAACCGAACAACCGGACTTTACCCGGGACATGAAAATATTACTATTTTCACTATTTATATTTTTCTGAGCCAGTTAGGGTCCCTGATTACCCTAACACCCGTCATAACACGCCATACTTAACTAACTAAGTTAAACACTTAGTTAACCTACTTAACTTAAACTTTACCCTAACTAACCTAGTTACAATCGAACCAACCCCCCCCCCCCCCCCCCCCACATCATAACCGGCCCCAAAACTATGGGGGACACACAAGTACAAGGTTGATTATTTTATTTAAGAGTGTTTAGTATCTAGTTAACATATTATCCATGGGATAATAGCATCTAAATTTGTCTATAAATTAAACCTTAAACACATAAGTTCATTCATCACTTAACACCAACACCCCACCACTCTCTCTTGCCCTCTAACCTTCGGCCGAACACCCCACACCCCACCACCATACTTTCGGCCCTTGATCACCACATTCCACCATCATACAAGTGTTAGAGGTCACGTATAAGGAGTCTTGGAGCAAGCGGAACATGAAGGACCTCTTTCGTTAGCTTTTATCCACGCGTTTTTCATCAAGAATCTTCCCTAGCCTTGAGCTAGAGGTATAATGTTTGAAACTTGTTCTTGAACTTATCTAAAGTGGTTAAAAGGAACTTTGTCGGTTAAATATCGATAACTTACATTTTGAAGCTTTAAAGTCTAGTAAAAACACTAAAATGGTGGTTAATAGCTTGTAACTTGTGTAAAAGATGTAGTATTTGGAATTTGTGATTATTGAGGCCCGATCTATGATGTGGTAGCTCGGATCATCGTTTAACCCGACTTTGTAAGATCATGGATCTTCACATAAGCTTGTTTTTAGAAGAAACAAGGGTTAAAAGGTGAAACTCTACCACACATGAAACATGAACTTGTGTAAAAATGCTTTACTCGGGTAAAAGTGTTTTAACGTGTACAAAAGTTGTTTTCTTGTTTAACCCGCTAATCGGACACTTATAACACGATTTAATAACATCTAAACCGCAAAACAGCAAGCTGAGTCACTGTTTCAGCCGCCTTCATCAGGCTGTAAACGGACTTTAAAAACTCGAAAAACGGAATTTCAAAAGCCTAAATCGTGTCATTTCGAAAAACGAAGAAAATGGCGCTGGAATCGTATTTTTCTGATGTCGGTTACTATTTTAAAAACCTGTTTTCGTGACAGCAGCTAGGGCTGTTTGTTACTGCAGTAAATTGGGCTGTGCGTTTTCGATCACAACTTAAAACCCGAACCGAATCAGCCCCTGAAACTTTTATCTAAGATGGTCACGGTGTATTTGTGACCCTCAAACTGGAATTTCGATAAACGGACATACGAGGAATTTTTGACGAATTTTTCCACAAACTGTGATCAGAATGTGACAAATCTGATCACGGTTCGGTAAACGATTTTCTATAAATTATTGATAAGAAACTGGACCCCGATATTTTTATACAATCATTTTTGGGTCGATTAGGACGACCCGTAAAAATTTGGAAATTTTTGGAAAGGGTTAAGTATTTTATTTAGTCGTCCGAAAACAGTCCAGTTTCCACATATTGAAACTGAAACGACAAGGGTAGCGTTTCGCGTGTTAAAACGTAAGGGTTGATTGTTGATAATCATGGGTTGTTTTCAAAAAGAAAATGATACGCTTGGAAGCGTGGCCACCTCCAGTTACAGAGGAAACTCTGGCGAAATTTTCTAAAAACTAACACTTAGGCTTATTTACACAACAAGTGTTAGAACTATTTTCGACATATTTTCGAAACATAAATTTCGCCAGAACTATGTTTTACTAAATATTCGGAGGTGGGATTTTCACAAGAGTTAACGTGATAAATATATTTTGTCACCACACTGTTTATGATTATTTTGTGAAAATACATAAATATTATTTTAGAGTAAAAATAATATTTACAAGCGTTAATGATTCCAAAACTTTACGAACGCTTCCACATTAACATATAAGTTACACCGGTAATTATATTACCACTCGATTATTAAAACGTAACTTACGCACATGTATTGTATCCCCCATCCTTGGGAAGAAGTATAACTACCAAGTGTATACAGAACATAAACACGAAATAGTTGTCTAACTATTTCCCAAAGACTTAAACTATAAAGCTAAAGCACGGTCGTCCGTCTAATAGAATTAGCACTTGTAGGTCGTTGCACAGCTTACTGTATTGGAGACACTTGGTAGAGACGCGCATTCACTGTGAGTTCATGTCCCCCTTTTCTCTAACTGTTTTCAGTTTTCATAACTGCGGGGGTGAAATACATGTTACTATGATTTTGAGTACTTTATACATGGTATGATTAACGTAAGGAGGTTTTAGATCATGTGAATGGGTAGTTAGAACACCGAGGGACTTAAGCGGTAGATCTATCTGGGTGTAGCGAGCCCAACCCCTGAGCCCGCATAATGGACCAGGTGGTGACTTTGTGCCCCAACGCCAAATACGCTAGGTTTGTATCTTCCTACTTGCATCTCACAACATGCTAATGGCCTTGCAAACCATTGGTGATCACAAGTCCTCTTACACTGCTACATACCAGGGAACTTTTATACTTACAAGTGTTTTTGCTTACTCACTTGCACATGAACTCGCTCAACATTATTGTTGATTTTTCAACTTACATGTATTTCAGGAAATTAACGAGATCTGGCACGGTATGGCATGTTTTCCGCTGCACTAGTTTCCAAGGTCATCCGGGGTTTAGGGGATGTGTCTCTTTCCTGGACAAGACACAGTCCTTGAACCATGTTTATGTTATGTTTCAAGTTGTAACGTCTGTTGGACAAGGTTATGGTTGTTGGTTAAAACAATGGTATTGTGTTTGGTTTTCAAAACTTAATGGATGATCTTGCATGTTTTTAACTCATATAGCTTTGGTATGATTAAGCTATGGTATTAAGAAGTCACACCAAAATTAACCACGCTTCCACAAAGCCAGGGTGTGACAGCTTGGTATCAGAGCTCTGATCATAGCGAACTAGGATTCTTTCTTGAGTCTAGACTATGATCACTAGGGCTCTCACGAAAACATTTTTCTGCATACCACTTAAGTCCAGATCCAAAACTTTTTACAAACGAATGTTGAGCACATTTTATTAATTATAGGCTCAGCTTGGAGGGCTGAGGATCGATCTGGAGGATCGAGGTGATCAAGGTAGTCGAGCACGTTGGTTTGTTATAGGATCGATCTGGAGGATCGAGGTGATCAAGGTAGTCGAGCACGTTGGTTTGTTATAGGATCGATCTGGAGGATCGAGGTTTGGTTTAAGTGAAGGACAGAGCAGTCTTGTAGACTGGACGAAATTGGCTAGTAAGACTAGGAGAAGTATGTGATACCTTACTTGGTGACTTATGTGATTAACTGATTATATGATTGATTATTATACGTATATGTGTTTGTGTTACAAACGTTATGCTTTCATCAAGTACTAGAAAGATGGGCACTACGAACCCCATGACCATAGTATCAGACGACATAGTTCAACAGGGCACGAGGTGTGCATTTCTGATACTACCGGCACAGACAATGACGACTTTCAGCCCTTTGTGCACTGCCTGAAGTCGTAGCAGAGCCTACTGATGGCCATCTTGTTGGGAATTTGCCACTGGCGGTGATCCCTGCTCCTGTGCCCCTTGCCACTTATCTCGTTGTTGATATGCCCCCGACATTGCCTCTAAAGACGATGTCGAACTATTAAGAGGAGGACCCACTTGAGGGCAAGGCCCTCTCGCTGCTAGCATTAGACTACTGCATGCGGACGCTCCTGCAGGGGAAACTCATGTCCATTCCCCTATCCCAGACTCATTTGAGTTTCTGACATCCGCATCTTCGCACATACAGGGAATGCAGCACCACTTACACGACGCCGACCTTGATATGACATCATCAGCTGCACCGGATCCTGCACACAGATTCGAGTTTGATCGCGATTATGGGGACAATTCTGTTTTTCCGCCTGGTGTTGATCCAGACCATGACATTGAGTTCATGCACTTAGACCAGCCCTTGGGGGATCCTGTAACCCCTGTGATTGTTGATCCAGCTGATTTTGAGATAGAGTTTTTGATTCGGAGCTAGCCGTGGCCCCTGAGCCAGGCGTTGCTCCTGACCCCGCATTGGAGCATGACCCTGTTCATGCCGATGCACCTGCTGTTGCCCCTTGATTGATCATCTGCGTGGACGAGAGAAAATTTGGGGTAACTGTGCAAGACAATTTATTATTACGGGGGCCCACGTAATAACGACTTGTAGTGTACAGGAATCCTGGTGGACTCTGCGGGTCGAGCTAATGATAACCCATGCAGCAGGAAATAACCTAAACACGAATGACCAAGGCGATGTAGCCTCGAGTTCATTCTATTACAAGCAACAAGCCAAATTGGCCAGCCTATGTGAAGGCTCGGGAATTTACTTCCCCATTCATACAGTGAGTATATTTACGTGTAAAATTGGGCGATTTCATGATGGCTTATGGTGCTATGTATCTCATAAGACAATTGACACGTTGTCTAGCCCGCATTATTCCGACAAGACGGAATGTCACCCGGACGTGACATGAACACCAGTACGTTGTCAAGGACAGAAGCCGAGCTCCAAGAACGCATCTCACAGGCAAATGCACGACCTGAAGCCCTCCGCTTTAAGCACAACGATGGTATTACTGAAAATAACCCTCCAACTGGCTGCACCTATAAACAGTTCCTGAACTGCAAGCCTTTGGACTTTGATGGAGCAGGAGGCACCGTTGCATTTGTTCGTTGGTCCGAAAAGACCGACTCCATTCTAAGAATAAGTAACTGTTCGCCCCAACAGAGTGTTACCTACATCTCAGGGATATTTCTAGATGGCACACTCTCTTAATGGAACCTCCAGGATTAGATCCCTGGTACAAGATGCTACTTATGCACTGAGCTGGGACGAGCTCAAGGGAACGATTGAGAAGAAAGGTTGCTTTAAGACTGGAATTCAGAAGCTTGAGGTAGAGTTCCGGAATTGAAAATGGACGGACCAGAGATTCCGGAATACATCCAGCAATCTCACGACTTGTCTAGGGTCGTCCCCTACTTAGTCAAACCGGAGTTCAAAAGGATTGAACGATTCACTTGGACACTTGCACCCCAGATCAGGGGTATGGTTACTACCTCGAAGCCTCGACCATTGCAGAGGCTAATTTATTTATAACATGAGGTGTTATGTGGATGAATTATTGATAGCATGAGATGTTATGTGTTGATATTGTTAATGCATACGTGCATTTTGGTTGCGATGACCTAACCTACGTGAAACATCTTTTAGGAAATGCCTCCAAAACGGGGTGTACGCATACCCACCAACGAAGTGGAACTTCAGGGAATCATTACTGCAGTCATCGCACAATACGAGGCCCATCACTCCGAGCGCAACGGAGGTACCTCAGGAAATAACCTACCCAACGGCTGCACCTACAAGCAGTTCTTAGACCACAAACCTCGAGAGTTCGACGGCACCGGGGGTGCCTTAGCCTTCGTACGCTGGGTTGAAAAGACAGATTCTGTTTTACGATTGAGCAAATGTGACCACGAACATCAAGTCAAGTATATAACTGGACTATTGGTAGATGAGGCTCTGTCATGGTGGAACCATCAAATACGGACGATGGGCGAGACTGCTGCGCATGCTATGACGTGGGACGAACTGAAAAACATGATGCGTGAAAGATATTGCTCGAGGGCAGAAGTCCAGAAATTGGAAACAGAACTGTGGAACTTGAAAATGAAAGGACCAAAGATAGCAGAGTATGTGCAGAGATTTAACGAATTATCACAAGTTGCCATACTCCTGGGGACACCAGAGTTTAAAAGAATTGAACAGTTCATAAGGGGATTGGCACCTCAGATTCTAAGCCTGGTAACAGCATCAAAACCCTCAACGATCACCGAGGCTATCAACATAAGCATAGCACTCACGGAAGAAGCAGTTAGACAAGGAAAATTTTCCCCTGCGGAGGAGAAAAAGGAGACTGCTATACAGGCATCTGGGGATAACAAGAGGAAGCTTGCAAATTTCAAGATGGTTACTCGGGTAAGTAACAAGGAGAAGACCAAAAAGAGAAAAGATTACAAGGGTATCCTACCTAAGTGCGACAATTGTTTACGTTATCATATCGGGCGATGCAAATATGGAAATTGTGGTAACTGTGGCAAGGTGGGACATGTCAAGGAAACTTGTTGGCAAAATACTGAACTTAGTAATGGGGGCCAAGACGGTAGTGAGAATCACGAAGGGGACAACGACAATGATAATTGTCAAGGCAGAATGAGTGATAAACAGAAGCGTGCTCGAGGATGTTTAAACTGTGGGAGCAAAAAGCATTTCAGAAGATATTGCCCGAAAAGCAATCAGGCGCAAGGATGAAAGCTCCCCATCGGAGCTAGGGAGGCACGCCAGAGATCCAAACATGGATAGCGGTACGTCCCACAGTACTCAATATTATGCGTCTGTATTGCCAACTACCGTTGCAAATTTTACGATTCACAATTCTAGTATTCAAGGACATAATTGGTTTACGTAGTGAGTGAGTAGTTATTCCAGTACCCATTAGAACTAGCTTAGGGGAAGCTAGTGGAAGCCAACGCAGTAACTGGAATCGGCACGATAGAACCCGGAGAGCGTAAGTTTACGCTAGATCTATTGCCAGTTGAGTTTGGAAGCTACGACGTGATGGACTGGTTGACGAACAACCATGCGAAGATTGTCATCCGCGCCCCGACAACGAACGAAGAAATGATCGTGACTCATGGAGCAGGATACGCTCCTACGGATTATCAGACTAAGAAAACCCAAAAATTCTCGCACAAAGGATGTGTTACATTCTTGGCTCATGTTATGGAAAAGGAAGTCGAAGAACCAAAACTCGAAGATATCCTTGTGATTGGAGAATACCCTGAAGTCTTCCCCGAAGACTTGCCGAAATCATCTCCTCACGATTAGTCGAATCCCGCGTCGATTTAATTCCGGGCACGGCACCCGTAGTCGATGCATCATAGCAACTTACATTTTCGAAGATGCAAGGATTGACAGAGAAGTGTTGGCAATGGTTAGAGAAGGAAGATAACAGACCAAAATTTCCTTTTGGGGTAACCCCATTTCTACCCGTCAAAAGGAAGGATGATGATTTTCAAATAAACATCAACTACAGAGAATTGAACAAGCTGACGATTAAGAATAGATACCCTCTGCCAAGAATCAATGATCTGTTTGATCAACTGCAAGGCTCAAGCTTTTATTCAAAGATCGACTTACGATCTGGATACCATCAGTTAAGGATACAAGAGGAGAGTATCCCGAAAACAGCCTTCCGAACTCGTTATGGACACTACGAGTCCCTCGTTATGCCGTTTGGTCTGACAAACGCACCTGCAGTCTTTATGGACTTGATGAATAGAGTTTGCAAGCCATACTTGGACAAGTTCGTGATCGTGTTTATTGATGACATCTTGATTTACTCAAAGACGAAGGCTGAACACGAACAACATCTTAGAGCCATTTTGGAGCTGTTAAAGAAGGAACAACTGTACGCCAAATTCTCCAAGTGCGAGTTTTGGCTACGCGAAGTCCAATTCCTTGGGCACGTGGTGAATGGAGATGGAATCCATGTTAATCCCACAAAGATCGAGGCAATCAAGAATTGGGAAACGCCTACAACGCCAACCGAGATTCGACAATTCTTGGGTTTGGCTGGCTACTATCGAAGGTTCATCGAGGATTTTTCGAAAATCGCTCAACCGTTGACGCTCCTCACCCAGAAGGATAAGACGTTTGATTGGGGAATCAAACAGGATGAAGGATTCCAGATACTGAAGGATAAGCTTTGTAACGCGCCAATCTTAGCTCTACCAGAAGGTACTGATGACTTTGTGGTATACTGCGACGCATCGCGTCAAGGATTGGGTTGTGTGTTGATGCAACGCCAAAAGGTCATTGCTTACGCATCACGCCAACTGAAAGTGCACGAAAAGAATTATACCACACACGATTTAGAGCTTGGCGCAGTGGTTTTTGCTTTAAAGATCTGGAGACACTACCTGTATGGTACGAAGTGCACAATCTTCACAGATCACAAAAGCCTACAGCATATATTCAACCAGAAGGAGTTGAATATGAGGCAAAGACGATGGGTTGAATTGTTAAACGACTACGACTACGAGATAAAATATCATCCAGGGAAGGCGAATGTAGTCGCCGATGCCCTAAGTCGTAAAGAAAGAATCAAGCCCATAAGGGTTAGAGCTTTGGAAATGATTATACGAACCGATCTTTCCTTGCGCATTCGTGCTGCACAAAAGGAAGCTCTCAAGGAGGGAAACCTTGAGGAAGAATATCTCCGTGGAATGGAGAAGCTTTTGGTGCCAAACGAGGAAGGGACGTTATGTTTTGAGAAAAGGATTTGGGTTCCTCTGTTTGGTGGATTAAGGGAAGTTATTTTCGACGAAGCGCACAAGTCACGGTACTCTATCCACCCTGGATCGGATAAGATGTACCAGGACCTCAAAAATTATTATTGGTGGCCTAGGATGAAAGGCGATGATGCTGTCTACGTGAGCAAATGTTTAACGTGCGCTAAGGTCAAGGCAGAATACCAGAAGCCTTCGGGACTTCTGCCACAACCTGAGATTCCCAAGTGGAAATAGGAACAAATCTCCATGGATTTTATTACAAAACTGTCAAGAACGCCAAGAGGCCATGATATGATTTGGGCGATTGTTGACCGCCTAACAAAGTCCGCACACTTTCTGCCAATCAAGGAGAAAGACAGTACTAGTAAACTTGCGGAAATATACATGAGAGAGATCGTAGCACGTCATGGAGTACCTCTCTCGATCATCTCTGATAGAGACGGAAGATTCGTGTCAAGAATATGGCAATTTTTCCAAGAAGCCTTTGGCTCACAATTGAATCTGAGCACTGCGTTTCATCCGCAAACTGATGGCCAGAGCGAGCGAACGATACAGACTTTGGAAGACATGCTGAGGGCATGTGTTATGGATTTGGGCGGTAGCTGGGATAAACACTTACCTTTGGTCGAATTTTCATACAACAACAGCTACCACACCAGTATTGGTGTCGCGCCATTTGAGGCCCTATACGGACGCAAGTGCCGATCACCACTATGTTGGTCTGACACAGGTGATAGGCAGCTTACTGGTCCCGAGATCGTCCAAGAGACGACAGACAAGATTGCGCAAATACTTAAACGCATCGAAGCTGCTCGCCACAGGCAAAAGGCCTACGCGGATCCAAACCGGAAGCATGTGAATTTTCCAAGTTGGAGAAATGGTGTTATTGAAAGTTTCACCCAGGAAAGGGGTGGCACGCTTTGGAAAGCATGGGAAGTTAAATCCGCGCTACATTGGTCCCTTCAGAATTCTGGAAAGAATTGGAACAGTAGCATACAAGTTGGACCTACCTGCTGAACTGAATGGTGTTCACGATACATTTCATGTATCCAATCTGAAGAAAAGTCCAACTCAAATTGACGTTGCCATTCCCATCGACGAGATTCATATTGACGACACGCTCCACTTCGTTGAAGAACCTGTTGAGGTCACGGATTGGAAAGTTAACAAGACCCGCCGGAGTAGTGTCAAACTCGTCAAAGTTCGTTGGAATGCCAGACATGGTCCTGAATTCACCTGGGAACGTGAGGACCGGATGAAAGAGAAATACCCCCACTTATTTCCCAAGAACCCTGCTTCTACAAGCAAAACTTAAATTTCGGGACGAAATTTATTTAACGGGGGGAGAATGTGACAACCCGCACTAAACCAGGTATCCGTACAACTTGATTAATGATTAATTACTGCTTAATTACTGTGCTTGTTGAAACTAGCTGATAAACTGCTACCTGCATACTGATACATGCACTTACTTGCATCATACTTTAATTGCTGTCACTACATTATTTACATGCTGAACCCTAGTGACAAACATGATGCACAAAAAGCACAGTAGCACTAAACGGATACACAGTGAACATGCTGATATGACCAGCATCAGGCAGACACTGCCTCTAAGGCCTGTTAAGAGCCTCAAATATTTTGGCTACACTGGTAGTGAGTGTAGGGATATAAGGGTTATGTTACCGCGTCTCTAGGAATAAGATACACTGATTCGGATGTGCCAAAAACGTACTTTAAGTACCAAACACAGCACTTTAATAAACAAACCAGCTTCTAGCTGACTAATAAAGTGCCAGAAAATGAGAAAATAACACTAGACACTTTCTAAAGTGTCGGGAAAACAAATTGTGTCACTAAAAATGTAATGACGACACTTTAAAGCGTTACAAAAGGCTTTAACGGATTACTATCCAACCGAACAACCGGACTTTACCCGGGACATGAAAATATTACTATTTTCACTATTTATATTTTTCTGAGCCAGTTAGGGTCCCTGATTACCCTAACACCCGTCATAACACGCCATACTTAACTAACTAAGTTAAACACTTAGTTAACCTACTTAACTTAAACTTTACCCTAACTAACCTAGTTACAATCGAACCAACCCCCCCCCCCCCCCACATCATAACCGGCCCCAAAACTATGGGGGACACACAAGTACAAGGTTGATTATTTTATTTAAGAGTGTTTAGTATCTAGTTAACATATTATCCATGGGATAATAGCATCTAAATTTGTCTATAAATTAAACCTTAAACACATAAGTTCATTCATCACTTAACACCAACACCCCACCACTCTCTCTTGCCCTCTAACCTTCGGCCGAACACCCCACACCCCACCACCATACTTTCGGCCCTTGATCACCACATTCCACCATCATACAAGTGTTAGAGGTCACGTATAAGGAGTCTTGGAGCAAGCGGAACATGAAGGACCTCTTTCGTTAGCTTTTATCCACGCGTTTTTCATCAAGAATCTTCCCTAGCCTTGAGCTAGAGGTATAATGTTTGAAACTTGTTCTTGAACTTATCTAAAGTGGTTAAAAGGAACTTTGTCGGTTAAATATCGATAACTTACATTTTGAAGCTTTAAAGTCTAGTAAAAACACTAAAATGGTGGTTAATAGCTTGTAACTTGTGTAAAAGATGTAGTATTTGGAATTTGTGATTATTGAGGCCCGATCTATGATGTGGTAGCTCGGATCATCGTTTAACCCGACTTTGTAAGATCATGGATCTTCACATAAGCTTGTTTTTAGAAGAAACAAGGGTTAAAAGGTGAAACTCTACCACACATGAAACATGAACTTGTGTAAAAATGCTTTACTCGGGTAAAAGTGTTTTAACGTGTACAAAAGTTGTTTTCTTGTTTAACCCGCTAATCGGACACTTATAACACGATTTAATAACATCTAAACCGCAAAACAGCAAGCTGAGTCACTGTTTCAGCCGCCTTCATCAGGCTGTAAACGGACTTTAAAAACTCGAAAAACGGAATTTCAAAAGCCTAAATCGTGTCATTTCGAAAAACGAAGAAAATGGCGCTGGAATCGTATTTTTCTGATGTCGGTTACTATTTTAAAAACCTGTTTTCGTGACAGCAGCTAGGGCTGTTTGTTACTGCAGTAAATTGGGCTGTGCGTTTTCGATCACAACTTAAAACCCGAACCGAATCAGCCCCTGAAACTTTTATCTAAGATGGTCACGGATGTATTTGTGACCCTCAAACTGGAATTTCGATAAACGGACATACGAGGAATTTTTGACGAATTTTTCCACAAACTGTGATCAGAATGTGACAAATCTGATCACGGTTCGGTAAACGATTTTCTATAAATTATTGATAAGAAACTGGACCCCGATATTTTTATACAATCATTTTTGGGTCGATTAGGACGACCCGTAAAAATTTGGAAATTTTTGGAAAGGGTTAAGTATTTTATTTAGTCGTCCGAAAACAGTCCAGTTTCCACATATTGAAACTGAAACGACAAGGGTAGCGTTTCGCGTGTTAAAACGTAAGGGTTGATTGTTGATAATCATGGGTTGTTTTCAAAAAGAAAATGATACGCTTGGAAGCGTGGCCACCTCCAGTTACAGAGGAAACTCTGGCGAAATTTTCTAAAAACTAACACTTAGGCTTATTTACACAACAAGTGTTAGAACTATTTTCGACATATTTTCGAAACATAAATTTCGCCAGAACTATGTTTTACTAAATATTCGGAGGTGGGATTTTCACAAGAGTTAACGTGATAAATATATTTTGTCACCACACTGTTTATGATTATTTTGTGAAAATACATAAATATTATTTTAGAGTAAAAATAATATTTACAAGCGTTAATGATTCCAAAACTTTACGAACGCTTCCACATTAACATATAAGTTACACCGGTAATTATATTACCACTCGATTATTAAAACGTAACTTACGCACATGTATTGTATCCCCCATCCTTGGGAAGAAGTATAACTACCAAGTGTATACAGAACATAAACACGAAATAGTTGTCTAACTATTTCCCAAAGACTTAAACTATAAAGCTAAAGCACGGCCGTCCGTCTAATAGAATTAGCACTTGTAGGTCGTTGCACAGCTTACTGTATTGGAGACACTTGGTAGAGACGCGCATTCACTGTGAGTTCATGTCCCCCTTTTCTCTAACTGTTTTCAGTTTTCATAACTGCGGGGGTGAAATACATGTTACTATGATTTTGAGTACTTTATACATGGTATGATTAACGTAAGGAGGTTTTAGATCATGTGAATGGGTAGTTAGAACACCGAGGGACTTAAGCGGTAGATCTATCTGGGTGTAGCGAGCCCAACCCCTGAGCCCGCATAATGGACCAGGTGGTGACTTTGTGCCCCAACGCCAAATACGCTAGGTTTGTATCTTCCTACTTGCATCTCACAACATGCTAATGGCCTTGCAAACCATTGGTGATCACAAGTCCTCTTACACTGCTACATACCAGGGAACTTTTATACTTACAAGTGTTTTTGCTTACTCACTTGCACATGAACTCGCTCAACATTATTGTTGATTTTTCAACTTACATGTATTTCAGGAAATTAACGAGATCTGGCACGGTATGGCATGTTTTCCGCTGCACTAGTTTCCAAGGTCATCCGGGGTTTAGGGGATGTGTCTCTTTCCTAGACAAGACACAGTCCTTGAACCATGTTTATGTTATGTTTCAAGTTGTAACGTCTGTTGGACAAGGTTATGGTTGTTGGTTAAAACAATGGTATTGTGTTTGGTTTTCAAAACTTAATGGATGATCTTGCATGTTTTTAACTCATATAGCTTTGGTATGATTAAGCTATGGTATTAAGAAGTCACACCAAAATTAACCACGCTTCCGCAAAGCCAGGGTGTGACACATGTGATCCACTGGAATCACTAGAACGACGTCGTCGTCATCGTCGAGGTCGATGATAAAAGGCATAACATCAAGAGGAGCGACGTCTAAGGGTATAATCTCGACTACATGTTCACCCTCCGGGTGACCCAAAATCACTATCTCGTTAAGTAGAGGGGGAATAGCTAACACATCATCGTCGATAATGTCGCCTAAAAGTGCGAACGACTGAAAGTCGTCCATGTCGCTGTCAGACGTAGAGTCGCTATCAGATAAGATGACCTGAACCTCCAGTACGTAATCGTCGTCGGATACAATCTCCATGGGGTCTACGTCGTCGTATACGTTGCTACCTTCAGATGAAGACATGGTGACCTGAGAAATAAGTTGTTCGACATGTATGATTAATTGTTATTTTACATATATACACAAAATGTATTTTTCACATAATGTTCATTTTAAGTTATCCTAATTGAGTTGTGTGGATTAACTTAAAGTTGCATGTCTACCATTTAGATGACTAAGACACTAATGTCCTTGCTTGATTTGTATGAGATGAATTCTTGTTGAAAATGGACCATGAAAAATGTTTATGCAAATGAAAACATTTGTTTGTGTTTAAATGGTTTTCGTGAGAGATCCCTAGTGATTGTAGACTTAGACTCAAAAAAAAAAAAGAATCCTGCTTCACTACAATCGATGCTCTGATACCAAACTGTCACACCCGCTCATAGCAGAAGCGCGAGGTGTGATCTGTATGGTTTTCATTGCATAAATATCGATGTACATGAACATACTATATGAATAAACATACCCCATTGCCATTACATAATTGTTTTCAAAAGATCACAACATAAGTTTAGTGTGTCGGTTACAAACCATTTACATAAAAGTAAAGTGTTATTGTTTCATACATCAACATGAAAATAAACTACTAAGGTTTAAACCATCATATTGCCGCAAAGAGGCGGAATATAACAGTTAAACCCTCCAAAAGATGGCATGGAGTACCGATACTTGTTATCTTGACTGTGAATCCCGACATGGTCCATTAATTCCCTGAAATACATGTTAAGTTTGGAAAACATCAACAAAAGTTGGCGAATTCATGCAGTTTAGTTGTAAAAGATGTATTTAAAATGTAAGTTGTAGTATGTAAAGCGTCAATGAAATCGTTGATCGTCAATGTTTTGCAAGGACATTAATATGTGTGACGAAAAAGGAGGCAATCCAAACCTAGACGATTTTGTGTCGACTACTATCGACTGGGACACAAAAGCACTCTTCTGTATGGGTCCACGACCAAGAGTGGGGCTCGCCAAAACCCATTAGATCTAACCACTTGTACCTAGGTCCAAACTGGATTAATGGTGCTTAGATGCATAACCCTAATTCGCACATGATCTAAGGTGTTTCATTCCCTAACTTTAACATACGTTGAACATGTATTTTCCCCGATAGTTGTAAAGTTGTAAAACATTTAAATGAATAGGGGACATAAACTCACATTATTGCGTCCGTGAATGATACGTGTTTGTGATCTTACGCGTGGTCGTCTTGAACAATGTTGCGACCTACAAATGTTCTTATATTTGTTAGACACTTCGGTCTTTCTAAATGACTTGAGTACAAGTCTTGTGTCTTAAATATGTGTAAGATTTGTATGTCTTTGTTGTTCGTTGAACTGTGTATTAGATGTATGAATTGTTAAACTGTTATACATATATTTCACCAAATATATATATATATATGTAATCTTGTATCTTGTGAGTTGTATCATCGGGTCTTGTCTTCTTGATTTCATCTCTTGTATAAGTAAATTGTATAATTGTATTTTCTATCAAGAGTTAATTACTATTTCAGTCCCTGAGGTTTGTCAAAAATAACGGTTTCAGTCCATTAGTTTAAAAATTGTTATTTCAGTCCATTAGTTTCATTTTTCATAACCATTTCAGTCCACCAACTTAACTCCCATCCATTTATTGTGTTAACTTTAGGTGAAATGACCAAATTGCCCCTGCTAACTTAACAAATTGTAATAAAAAAATACTAAAGAATCTAAAAATCAAAAAAATTCCAAAAAATTCAAAAAAATCAAAAAAATTACAAAAAATTCAAAAAAATCTAAAAATAAAAAAAAATTTAAAAATCATAGAAATTCTAAAAAAATCCAAAAAATTTCTAAAAAATCTAAAAATCAAAAAAATTCCAAAAAATTCAAAAAAAATCTAAAAATCAAAAAAATTTTAAAAAATCATAAAAATTCTAAAAAATCCAAAAAAATCTAAAAAATCTAAAAATCTAAAAAATCTAAAAATCAAAAAAATTCAAAAAAATCAAAAAAATTCCAAAAAATTCAAAAAAATCTAAAAATCAAAAAAATTTTAAAAAGTCATAAAAATTCTAAAAAATCCAAAAAAATTCTAAAAAATCCAAAATGTTTCATTAATGTTTCGAACCCGAACCGTTTAGAGCTAAATCGTTTCGACGCGAACCGTTTCGACGCGAACCGTTTCGACCCGTACCGTTTCGAGCCGAACCGTTTCGACGCGAACCGTTTCGACCCGTACCGTTTCGAGCTGAACGGTACGGGTCGAAACGGTTCGGCTCGAAACGGTACGGGTCGAAACGGTTCGCGTCGAAACGGTTCGCGGCGAAACGGTACGGGTCGAAACGGTTCGCGTCGAAACGGTTCGGCTCGAAACGGTACGGGTCGAAACGGTTCGGCTCAAAACGGTACGGGTCGAAACGGTTCGCGTCGAAACGGTTCAGCTCTAAACGGTTCGGGTTCGAAACATTTAATGAAACATTTTGGATTTTTTAGAATTTTTTTGGATTTTTTAGAATTTTTAAATTTTTTTTGATTTTTAGATTTTTTTGAATTTTTTGGAATATTTTTGAATTTTTTGGAATTTTTTTGATTTTTAGATTTTTTAGATTTTTTTGGGATTTTTTAGAATTTTTATGATTTTTTAAATTTTTTTTGATTTTTAGATTTTTTGGAATTTTTTTGATTTTTTTGGAATTTTTTTGATTTTTAGATTTTTTAGAATTTTTTTGGATTTTTTAGAATTTTTATGATTTTTTAAATTTTTTTATTTTTAGATCTTTTTGAATTTTTTAGAATTTTTTTGATTTTTAGATTCTTTAGAATTTTTTTATTATAATTTGTTAAGTTAGCAGGGGCAATTTGGTCATTTCACCCAAAGTTAACAGAATAAATGGATGTGAGTTAAGTTGGTGGACTGAAATGATTATGAAAATGAAACTAATGGACTGAAATAGCAATTTTTAGACTAATGGACTGAAACCGTTATTTTTGACAAATCTTAGGGACTGAAATAGTAATTAACTCTTCTATCAATTATATGTTATTGGGCCGAGCCCATGCCTTAATGTTATTGGGCATAGCCCATGAATTTATGTTATTGGGCCATAATATTATTGGGCCTAAATAGTATTGGGCCCAAATGTTATTGGGCTTAATGTTATTGGGCCATAATATTATTGGGCCTAAATAGTATTAGGCCCAAATGTTATTGGGCTTAATGTTATTGGGCCTTCATATGTTTGGTATTGGGTTTAGCCTATGAGTCTTGATATTGGGCTTAGCCCATGTATTTATGTTAAGCCCAATTAGGATGATAAGCCCATTTGTATAAAATAAGCCCATATGTAAAATAAGCCCATGTGTTAAAAATATATTCTTTCATTTTTATAAAAGTTACTAAATATAGGCTTCTTAATCAAAAGAATACATAATAGTTTTTATAAGTTTTAAAACATCCGGATATTGTTGTCGGTGATTTGTATGTATTCGCGTCGAAAGATCGCCTAAGCGTCGTAGTAACTCCTCGGAATGGCGATAGGTTTATAGATTCGCCCGTCGTCCGTTTTGACCATAAGTAGTGTCCGAAGGCTCGGAATGTCCGTAAGTTGTTTATAAGGCGTATTTAAATGTAGTCTTGTAAGACTTTAGTCGAAATGCACATTGTGTTCATTTGTACCATTGTATTCAAGTTCAAAGTTATCATACATATAACTAATACAAACAAATAACACATAGCACATAAGTTGTTAAGTTAACTAAATATATATTTTCTCAAAAATATATATTTATATCAAACTTTGCTTTTATAAAAACTATTCTTTAAAATCTTTTTAATCTAATAAAGATTTTTTCAAAAATAATAGTTTTTATAACTTATGATTTTTAAGAAAAATGGTCATATTTCCTTTGAAATATATAATTTGCCATGTTTATATAAAACATATCTTTTTCTTATAAAATCACCAATAATCTTCTCATATTTTTCTTAATAAAAACATATGAGATTTATATCAAAATCTTAACAAGATGAAATCAATAACATGTAGGGTTTTGGTATGATCATAACATAAGTTAACTAGTTAAAAATTCATGCTTTACTTCTAGTTTTAACAAGCTTTTTATAAAATCCCATATTGTATGTTTCTTTTTATAACTTTGTAAAAGTATTATTTTTAGTTAAAAACCTTACATACTTTAACAAAATCAAAGATTATGATCATCCATCTAAACATTTATGTTTAACAAAACCCTAAAACATTTTCATGTACACTTGTTAGATTATGTTTTAAGCATCATCTAACAAGTTATTTGTATGCTAATCATCAAAACTAGATCAAATATGCAAGTAATCATCTTTAAATCACAACACAAACACACTTTTATATCATGATTATTATTTTGCTTCTTTGTATTTTCATATTATTTTGTATGATTATTTAGTTTATTACATGTTCTTTAAACAAACAATGCATAAATAAGTATGAAAAAGAGATTTTAGAAGCTTACTTCTAGCACTAATGGCTAGGGATGATCTTGATGATGATTAAGAAAAAGAAAAAAGTGTGGATCTTGGTGTTTGGAAGCTATGGAATGGATGGAATGGCTTGCTTCTTCTTGTTGTTGCTTTAGATCACCTTAAGTAACTTCAAGCTCCATCTTGATCATCAAAAGTGTTAAAATGGTGAATGATTTTTGGTGGGTGTTCTTGGCTAGGATATGAAGTTTAGAGAGTTTATTAACTATGTGAAAAATAAGGTGAAAAGTGAGATGAAAAGCTTTGTTGATTATGAACCAAAGTGTTTAAAGTCTTTCACCAACATTTACCACTTGCCCACTTGGTTAATCCACTAGTAACCAAAGGTAAATATCTAGATATTTAAGGAGACAAGGTAAAAAGGGGTCCCACACAAGTGGTGTGAGCCGAGAACAGGGGGGGGGGTACCCTTGCTTGGTGAACTTGATTCTTTTGATTACGTGTTAGATTTTGAGGTGTTATGTTAGGAAACTTGTTTGAGTAAGTGTTTAAGTGATAAAAGGGTGTTAAGTGACCATTACTAGACCATAATGATCCAAATAACACTAGATGATCATTAAAAAAAAGATTTGATATTGTTCGGATATTCGTTTCGAATTGTTTCGGTTAGACGTTATTTGAACGCTAAGTTGTGTAACCTGTGTGAATTGATGTAGTTATTGGCTCGGATGATACCCGAAAGTATCCTCACATGAATTCTATGTTAAATAGCATTTTTACATGTTGCCAAAATATTAAAAAACTGATTTCTGCAGAATTTCTGCGGAAAAGCGTTAAAATCGTCGTTTTTAGTGCTTTTCGGGCAATTTTTAGTGTTATCGGACTTCGGAAAGGTTTTAAATCAAACCCTTGCATTCCTAGTTAGGGTTTAATATATATTAGATGTTGGACTTTCATATGAGTCTTAAAGATTTCGTTCAGATGATTTCTGCGGATCCTGCGTTTTCTTCAGAATACTAGTTTACTAGGTGCTTTTCTAGTAGTTTCGATGCATTGTTTAAACTGTTTCAAATGTACTTAATAAAAATGAATCATATGCACCCTAAGTAAGTATTCCATGAGTATTCTAAGTGTATGTCACGAAATACACTGTTCGGATGTTCAAAATGCGTAAAATATAGCTAAAAATGAGTATTTTAAGTGTAAGAAAGTTACCGTAAAGTGGCAGTTGTCACAAAACATATGTGAAAACAGTCAGCAAAAAATGCCGGCGAGTACATAGGTTTTGTATGTCAAATTCGTGGATTTGAATTCATATTGCAATACCTCGACCAACTACGAGAGTTGTCGAGTATGTACCTTGAAATCAAAAAGTGTTTGATATTGCATTAGGTTTTATCAACTTTACAAGTTGATATAAGTAAAACCAAAACCATTGTAGCCATGAATCTTACAATCACGATACTACGCCCTCGATATGTGCACTTGCCCTAACGTGTGTAGAGTGGTAGTATTGTATCATGTTTTATAAAATTTAAGCTTGATTCGTGAGTAATAAGTGCTAAAAATATACATAAAATTATAAAACCCCTCACACACGTCAAGTTTTTGGCACCGTTGCAGGGGACACAAGGATTTAAGAAAGCTTAAAATTGGCGGCCTAATCAAATTCTGTACATTTTTAAAACTGCGCGCCCATTTTCAAAACTTTTTAATTTTTACAGTAAGTTGCCACGGGGCCATGTCAACTGGCCACGCCCCCTTGCTGGAGAATTTTAATCAAAACTTCTCAAACACCAAGATACAAGTTTCACCACGGGGCTGTGCCAGTACAACACGGGGCCGTGGTCATTCCCTGTTAAATTTGATTTTCTGTTTTCTGATCCCGAGGCTCATTAATCTTCTGTGTATCTCCCAATACAATGGATTACTACTCAGAAGATTACACCTACTACATTGAAGATGATTACGAGGAACCATATTGTACCATTTGCGGTGAATCCCATTTGGTACAACATTGTTTCCTTTTTCAACCATCAACCTCATACCCCATGTATGAAGAACCAATGTTTGAGCTCCCAAAACTAAGTTTTGATTGGGATATCAATCCGTTTGAAACGTACGACACACCGCCAACCATCTTTCCCGAAGCCGAAAGTCTCATACAAAGTCTCAAAAATTTAGAACTCTTACTTAAGAAATCTCGAGAAAAAGAGGAGACGGCTTGTACTAAAGAGGTAATAATCGACGGGGTATGATGCGTGCGAAGTGTCGTATATATTAGGTGTATATTTTAAGCCCTTTTTAACACTTATTTTAGCCAAGTTTTAAATTTATAAAACACGATATTTCACTAACACTAAACACACATATGGGCAAGTGCACCCATCGTTGAGTGTTGGACCGTTCCTTGACCCGAAAACGTCAATCCGAGTAGCTCATCTTCACGTGTAAAGGCGGAATCAATGCACGTAAAGTAACAACAGCTATTCCTTTCTAATTTCTATCTCTTTATTGCTTTATGAATATAATTTTACAGAGTTTCAGCTCCCAAGCAATGATTCAGGTTCGCTCCTAAGCACACACACACCTATATATAATGTTTCTGGTCCGCTTATACGGACATGCCGTATAAGCGATCCAGACTTTGACACATAAGCGAACCAGCCCATGACACATGAGCGGACCAGACTTAACATAATGTCATAAAAGCGAACCAGCCTTAACATTTTACATGATTTTGACATTCTAAACCCTATGTTGACCCATATTGACCTAAGACTTGTTGTAGACGAAGTCAACAGACATTCCGTGCACTAACAGACTCCCCCTTGGATGTTGACGTAGTCTTCAGCAATCTTCTGCACCTGAGTCTTTGGTCTTGGTCTTTTCTTCAACTCTTTATCTTCACATCATAAGCACCCTATCTTCACATGTTTCAGGATCTTGTCCTCCTGGCTCTAACTTCTTTCTTCCCTGTGAATGTTGATCCAGACTCCCCCTTTCACATTGACTCCCCCTCTCGATATGATAGAATCTGAGATGTCTGGTTCAAGCTTTGTCATTTAGCTTCCGTTTGGGAATAATGAAGTCCAAACTTGTTTAACCTGCACATCCTCTACCACAATATAAGTTTCACAAATTTATAACCATTGAATTTAAAAACTTACTGGTAGACAATATTCATCCATCAAACATACTGGTTACATCAAGTTCAAATAAATGACCTTGATTAACTAACTCCTCAAACTTTCAAACATATTTGTATATGACATTCAAAGTTTTCAACAAACTCTCCCAACCCTGTTCATCAAGTTTAGCACTTGGAATTTTGAAAATCAGCTCTTCAACATCAGTTGTCGAAAATCTTTTTGTATTTTTCAAAACTTTATGCTAAAACACTCCGAAAATCTTTTTGGATTTTTTAATCTTGATTGAAATGCAGTAAAGAAATATATACAAACAATATTTTTGTGAGTTTGTGTAAGAGGATCATATCAGTTTATGAGACAAATCACAAGCACCGTTAAGCTTTAATCATTTTAAGCTCTAAACAATTCACCTTGATTGACGATATAGTTGTCCTCTTAAGCTCAATCTAAAAACTTTCGAAATGCTTACCGATACATTAAGGTATATTAATTTTGCACTAAATTCTTATAGACCCCACGATCTCAGCATATCCCCTCATCATGTAATACACTAACTCAAGTAATGCCTTTAAACTTTTATCAACTGTGATTTGTGCGAAAACAATGCAGAATGTTTAAACATTAACAATCAGGTCGATACTTCCGTATACGCAGAGAAAGTCCAATGTTTAAACAAAATAAGAAAAATAAAACAAGTTGAAGTTGTTTAGGCTTTAACCACCAGTTCGATACTCCCGTATACGCAGAGGTGATCCAAAGCTTAAACGAAACACCAAAGAAAATAAAGCAGAACGTTTAGGCAACAACATCCAGGTCGATACTCACGTATACGCAGAGGATGTCCGATGCTTAAACAAAATAAAGAAATAAAACAAGTTTAAATCTTTGCAAAATAAAATGCACAATCACAGCGACTTTTCAGCAAAGTTGTGAAAGTTCACAAACTTAACCAGTTTTATGTCTTTCGACAATCAGCGATTAATGAGTAGGTACACAGTCAAGAAGGACAAAACCAAGTACTATGCTTTTGACCATGTTTCCCACTAGAACTAGGCTTTTTCATTTATGTTTGTATCGTTATCGCAAATCTACTAGTCTAGCTGAGCCTACCGTCACATCTTTAGTGAGACCGTTTATCACATTTGACATTTCATATCCTTAGCATGCTGTGATAGTTCACTGATTTTCTATCATTTCCTCTTGTTTAACACAAAACTCATTTTTGATTTTTCAATGTTTTTGACATTTTCAAATTTTCTAATTTTTTTAAAAAAATTTTCTCCCCCTAAAATCAAAATATGTTTCAATTTTGATTTTCTGGGAAAATTTGAAAACAAACTGTACAAAAACATGACAAACTGATATCAAATCGCTTCAATTCGCCATCCACTTGGCATAAACAATCAGAACTCCCCCTGACAACAAACTATTTTCCCATTGTGATTTCAAAACACTTAAGTTTGTTTTAATCAAATGGTTTTTCCGGAAAATTAGTTTTGTTTGTCTTTTCACAAACTCGGGGTTTCATCACATTGTTCTTTTTCAACCATTTTTTTAAAAAAAAAATAAACAATTAATACCCTTGACAACAACAAACACAAATAGAAAATCAAGTACAACTTAATGTCCCTGATTTACCACTTGTAAATCGAAATATCACAGTTACCAACCTGTGAATTTCTCAAGAAATGTGCCGATTCATGTTCCACACTTACCAACCTGGGAACTCCGGCAAGTCAGGTTTTTCTATTTGAAAAGATTCACCCAAGCCTGACCAGCCTTGGGTTTGACATTTTTTACCTCAACACTAGGCTCCTCTGGCTTTGATGAACCAGAATCATTGCCTGCACATGGCTTGTCTGACTTTGACCTGTCAGATTCATTGCCTGATGGTGGCTTGTCTGACTTTAACACATCAGATTCATCGCCGACCATTTTCTTTTTCTCCTTTTTCTCTTTTGTCCTCAGATTTGTATCTGAAGAATTCAATTTACTTGTCTTTGCAGTCAAGTGAGTTGATTCATCAGAACTCTTATTCAATCTGTCCGGTGAACCCGAAGACAAAATTTTCTCGAGATACTCTCTCGCCTTTTTCCTCTTCTTCCTCAGTCTGTCTTTCTGCCCCTGAGAAAGCTTCACTTTCTTTTCTTGAATTTTCTGATCCTGAACTTTAGGTTTTAGAACCTTCTGTTCATGGGGCTTGACGTTGACTGGTTTCTTTACCATTCTTTGAGATTCAACCCTCGATCTTCCCATTGATCTCCTTGGGCAATCTCTGGCAATATGTCCTCTGATTTGACAATTATAGCATCTTCTTGTCTCATAATTCCAATTCTGGCAGTTAACAACAATGTGTCCTCTCACACCACAAGTGTAGCACACTCTGTTATCGTACCATTCACCACTTTCACACCATATGCTTAGATCATAACATTGTCTGGCTTTGTGGTGATTATCACTCCTCCTGAAAACTGGATTTGGCTTTGAAGCACTGTGGTCAAACCTGCACCACTTATTACCAACATTTTGTGAGTTTTCAATTTTAAATTTTTGTGATTTTTGATAATGATTGGATGACTTATCTGATGAGCTTTTATTTTCATTTTTCGGATTTTTCAAATTTTTATCTTTTTGTTTCTGTTCTACACTCTTCTTAACAGGTTTTTGTTTAGAACATTCACCTGTTTCAGTAGATTGCAAAACAGTATTTTTAAATTTTTCTTGTAAATCTAAAAATATTTTTCTTTTCTTTTCTTTTTCATCATCAGATATTTCATCACAATCTTCAATTTTGACTTTGACTTTGTCAAAATTTGTGACATTGTCACTTATTGGATCAGAATTGATCGGTTTTGGACACACATGTGATGTAGAAGTCACAAAACTTTTCAATTTATTCTCAAGCTCGGTAATTTTATTTCGAGCAATTTCAACTTCATTTTCAAGCCAAATGATTTTCTGAAGATGAGAATTTATTTCAATCTGTTTTTCAAGATTATCTTTACCAAAAATATCTCTCTCATCTTCTAAAATCTTGATTTGACATTGAAAATCTTTTTCTTTTTCTTTTAACGCTTCATTTTCCAATTTTATCCAAAAACTGTTTTCATTTTCAATTTTAATTTTTCCAAAATCTTTTTCTTTTTCTCTCAAGTCATTAATTTCCAATGTCAAACTGTCCAAACTACTCAACAATTTGTCATTTTCTGACGTCAATTTCTCACAATTTTCTCTCATTTCAAGAATCTGTTTATTATCAGATTCTTTCTCATCCTTCAAGCTTTTGATTTCCACTGTCAAATTCTCCACATCTTTCAAGAGATTTAAATTTTCTGCTTCAGATTTTTCGCATTTTGAGCACACAACTTCATTCTTCGAAGTTTCATCCTTCTTTGATTCTTCATTCTTTATCATTCCTTCTTTAATCTTATTGATTAATTCACTAAACTCAACCAAACTCATATTTTCTGAGTTTCTTTCAATTTCATCTAGTAACTCTTTCTTTTTCTTTTTCTCTTCTTCATCTCCCCACCATTTCTTTTGCCAATAATCATCTTCTTCTTTGTACTGCTGAATTATGGCCTCGATATCAAGCGTACTATCATCGATCGCAATATTTCCATATTCATCAAGATAACACTCTCTGTTTGGATCCCATCTATTTGCTCTCCTCGCTTCCAAAAAAATACGAGAAAGTCTGATAATCTTGGTTTCAGCAATCATCTTCCGATATTGATACTTCTGTTCCTCAGTACGATCATCTTTCCACGGAATAGGATCGTCGTTTATCCCCATGATTTTATGTCCTTGAATTTCCTCGAAATCACCTGCAAACAAACAAAGCAAACAATCAATTTAAACACGCTGAACACGTAAAATTGTTTGTTAACAAACTCAATCTAAGACTCGTTGTCAAAAATTCACGCGAATCAGAAAGATTACTAAAGAGCGAACCAGAAAGTCTGTTCAAGCGGACCAGACTTTGTCTGTTCGAGCGGACTAGACTAAAGTTCGTTCGAGCGAATCAGATGTTGTCGTTCGAGCGAACTAGATATTGTCGTTCAGGCGAACCAGATAAGATTCGTATGAGCGAACCAGAAGATGTTCAGATAAGCGAACCTCACAAGCTGTTCGTTCGAGCGAACCAGCTAATGTACGTAACAGCGATCCAGAAAATGATCGTTCGAGCGGACCAGCTAATGTCCGTTCGAGCGGTTCAGAATGTGATCGAATAAGCGGACCAGGTCAATGTCCGGATAAGCGGACCAGATCTACTTCCGGATAAGCGGACCAGATCAATATCAAGTATGTTCACTCGAGCGGATCAGATAAGAATTCTAGATCTGAAACTTGCGATGTCCGTAAAAGCGAACCACAAATTTTAATCAAATTTTAGACCGAATTACAAACTGATACTTTCAAGGATTGTAATACAGTTAATTCCGATCACAATGAAATGAATTTCGTCCAAATCCGATCACTAATCCATTCCAGATCTAAGTTTTAAATTTCTGTCCGAAAACCGATTACGATTTTGATGAATTTGAATGAGTTTTACGGTGTTATAATGTCTGAAACAGTTACGGAATGATTAACAACAAGTTTTAATCAATATACTAGAATTTCAAACCATTTTGTCCGTCAAAACTTGTTGAAATCGAAAAATAAAAGAGAAAGTGAGTAGAAATCAGATAATATCGCAGAATCAGCTGATGTAGTATGAGCTCCTCGTCCTGAAGCTCTGATACCACTTGTTGGACCGTTCCTTGACCCGAAAACGTCAATCCGAGTAGCTCATCTTCACGTGTAAAGGCGGAATCAATGCACGTAAAGTAACAACAGCTATTCCTTTCTAATTTCTATCTCTTTATTACTTTATGAATATAATTTTACAGAGTTTCAGCTCCCAAGCAATGATTCAGGTTCGCTCCTAAGCACACACACACCTATATATAATGTTTCTGGTCCGCTTATACGGACATGCCGTATAAGCGATCCAGACTTTGACACATAAGCGAACCAGCCCATGACACATGAGCGGACCAGACTTAACATAATGTCATAAAAGCGAACCAGCCTTAACATTTTACATGATTTTGACATTCTAAACCCTATGTTGACCCATATTGACCTAAGACTTGTTGTAGACGAAGTCAACAGACATTCCGTGCACTAACAGTTGAGTGTAGTATAGCGTTGGTAAGATACCGAGGTCGTCCAAGGACACAAGAGCTTTTAGTACCGGTTTATCCTCAACGTCTAACCAAAATAAAAGTTTAGAAAAAATGTTTTAAACTAAGAAAATTAAAAGCTAACTAAAATGCTGAAAATAAAAATAAAAGAAAAAACAGATAGACAAGATGAATCACTTGGTTCCGACTCGTATCTAGTATAACCTTTGATTATTTCCGCACTTTTGCACATAATTAAGAGATTATCTTAGTTATTGTAGTAGGCCCCTCTTTTGAAGGTGACGTTACCCTCACCCCAGTAGTTTGAGTCAGCAGGGATACAATCCTAAAAGGGTGGATTATTGGAAGATAATGAATTAAGTTATTAATGCAGTATTGTGGTAGGCCCCGCTTTTGGCGGTGACGTTACCCTCGGCTAAGTAGTCTGAGTCAGCAGGGATACAGTCCTAAATAGCCGGGTTATAGTATTAATAGTAGTTAACTTATGAGGGGATCAAAGAGTTTGGACCCCCGCCATCCAATACCGTGAAGTATTGAAGGAGGTCCTACTAAATTTGACCCAGGTCCATTGCAGGACCTCTAAACGCTGAACAATGGCAAGACCTTTACCAAACCGTTCCCTTAACCCCCTACCAGGTAGCCAACATACCTCCATATAGACCGTGGAGATATGAATGGTGAAAATCCTTTATTTTATATAGACAGTAAAATAATGCCAAGACACCACGGACAAACGATAAGGAAAGATAACCTTCAACATAAGTAACTAGTTATTAAAGTCATTAATACAAAACCAAATAAAAAGTGCAAAAGATTAGAAATAAAAAGTATTATACTAGACACTTTGTCTTCACCAAGTGATGTAAGAGACTTAGGCAAACATGGCCTTGATTGTCAAGAACTCTTACGATCAATCTTGGATCCCGAGACGACTCACACACTCTACGATGGACAATGGATGATGGTGGTGGATGATGGTGTTGTGATGGTGGTGGGTGGTGGATGAAGTGTGAGAGAGGTGGTGTGCCAAGGGATGAGATGAAATGAATCCAAGCACTCCTATTTATAGGCTGAACAGAGAGCTGGACACGGCCCCGTGTCCACTGGACACGGCCCCGTGTCTGTCTGACAATCTCTCTCCTCATTAATTGTAATTCGCAATTACAATAAATGCGCCTGCTGTACTTTCGACACGCCCCTGTGTCCGCTGAGCACGGCCCCGTGGTGGGCAATAGAAGCTTCTATGGATTTGTCTTTTCTGCTGCTTCTTGGGCACGCCCCCGTGCTGGCTGAGCACGGGGCGTGTTCAGCCTTCTGATTTATCTATTTTGCTTTGGAAGGTGTTGTTGAGGGGTCGGGCAGTCCACTAATATTCCTTTTCTTGTATTTATGTTGGATTTAGCTGTCTTTTTGCTTCTTTTGCGTTTTTGAGCTCATTTAATCCTGAAAATACAAAAGGAAGACAAAAACACTCTTTTTCCAATATTAGTACTTAAAAAGGGTTAGTTTTATGCCTCATTTGATGTAATTTATATGTTGCATTTTACACACATCAAATACCCCCACACTTGAACTTTTGCTTGTCCTCAAGCAAAACTCTTTAATATGTGGCTTACACTCCCAAATGGAATAGGTAGAAGAGAAGGTTTTGGGCTTGTCGTAGAGTGTCGGGATTTCCAAGATCTTTTTGGGTTTTATTTTTATTTATTTACATTCCTATTCGTAATGATTTATTTAGAACTTTTCATAAAAGAAATTACTTATTTGGGCATAACATGCCTTTTTAAAATTCTATTTATATACAAGTTCACATACCTCACGGGGAAATCACTCACACTCGGCCGAAGGTGTATTTTTAGTGAATCACTCGAGAGCGGCATGGAACTTATTCCTACCATAGGCTTGCCAAGAAATCAATCCTCCTCCTTTTTAACTTTTATACCTTTGTAGATATCAAGAGGACTTTGTGGGTTAAGGGTTAGGCTAGGGTTAAAGGTAGGTGGTTGGGTTAGTGGTTAGTAGAAAAAGGGCTAAAAGCGTAACAAGTGTCGGTTTTCGTATTTTTGCAACTTTTTATTTTGATGAAGCTTTTATTCAAACTAAGTTATTTTTGATTAACTTGTTTGTTTATTTTCTTTTTGCTTCATCATTTTTTTTTACGAACAACCGAACTTGTTACTAAAATAAAGGGTTAAAAATGAAAAAGGGTTTTGGTGGGTAAAAGGGTTTTTGTTTGGGTGATGAAATGAAAAGGTTTAGGCTCAAAGGGGCTAACTAGGGGGATTTTTGGGTAGGTGGTAAAAGAAAAAGAAAAATAATGGTGTAGAAATAAAAAGGGTTAGTCCTAATGCCTCCATCATTTACTTACTCGGGTTTAAGTTGATAAGGACCGAGAATGTATTGTCATGGCAAGTTCTAGAGTCGTAAGAACCAAGCGGCTATTCACACAAGAAACGAAAAATGAGCATTTAGTCAATTGATATGTAATTGTGTGCTCAATAAAGGCTCAAAACTCACTTTTGTGGGAATGGGTTTTTTATGTGATCAAGTATATATAATCAAATTTTAAATAAGTTTGCTATGCCTTTTCATAATTTTCTTATGTTGGTTCTTTTTATCACTACGCTATCGGTTGTAAATTTGTAAAAATATAACCTTTTTGAGAACTTGAATTTTCCGAGTTAAACCTAGACAAGTAAAAAAAATGATATTTTTGAAAAAAATTTGGGGTGATTAGCGGTTCCAAGAGAGTTTTGTGTAAGGCTTGTATTTTAGGACTTGCAAAGTTCAAGGTTTTAGCATCCCCCCCACACTTAAATTACACATTGTCCTCAATGTGTCCCAAAAATAAATTTTTAGGTTGATTAGATGTGTAAAATAGTGTTTAAAAAGCAGAAATTTGTGTTACTGGGCACTGGACACGGCCCCGTGTTGAGTGGGCATGACCCCGTGTTCAGGTGCCAGTAACAAGAACTTACAGAAGGTGGACACGGCCCCGTTTCCACTGGACACGGCCACGTGTCTGATAAAATTCTGCAGAACAGAAGCTGAACAGCAGGCCTGGGAGGTGAGCACGGGGGCGTGTTGGCTGGACACGTCCCCGTGTGGACAGTCTGAAAGCCTGAAAAACAGGTTTCTTCCTCCGGTTTTTCCATCCTGGCCCTATAAGTGCTGAGGCTTAGCACCCCAAGCCTTGGTTTGTACCTGTTTCATCACTTAATACCACACCAAGCAACACAAACATCCTACATTACCACAGTTAATCGTCCCAAGCATAAAGTAAAAGAAAAGTAAAACGGAAAATAAAAGTGTTTAGGGAAAGTAAATTGTTCAACTTCTGGCACGCAGGCCACCAATTGTTCGATAGATAAAGGGACTTAAACCTGTGGGCTCGCCATCAACCCGCTCCTGCTCCTCCAAACCCTCTACTCCATATCTTCATCGCTACCATCACCTCCATCCCCATGCCCCGCCATGTACTCCCGGATGCTGCTGATATCGTCTTGTATATCGTTGATGTTGCGTTCAATAGCTCTGACCCGGTTGTATGTGTTGTTGGCGAGGTTGTAGGCGTTCCTGGTACACATGAGGTTTTCCTGCATAAGATCATGTAAGCTTTGAAAATTAGGAAAACCGCCTCCTTGTGAGGAGGATTGACCCGGATCACCATGGGGTGGGTACTGGTGGTGTGGAGGTGGTGCGTGAAGAACTAGGGCCTCCTGTGGGTTCCATGCATAGCCTTGCGTTCTTTGGAAACTCACTGTTCCGTCTTCCGCCTCATAAAGCAAGTTCATGGCTCGGCAAATGTGGTAGTCAACTCGTCCCGACCATGGGCTTCTTTCAAAGGCTCTTGGAATTTGTGTGTAATGCTTAAAAAGACGGTACACCCATCCTCCGTAGAAGATAGGCGTTGGAGCTCGAGCAAGGCGGTTGAGATGCATGTTTCTTAACAGGAGATACGGAACATCGAGAGGCTTTTGGTTGTGGATACAGTGGAGGACAACCAAATCTTTCAACCCTACAACACCACTACTGTCGTGACGTTGGTTTAGAGAGTAGGTAAGGATCCTGTGAATGTAGCGATAGAGCGGATCCCTTAGCTTCGTACTCTTGGTGCTACGAGGGCTGTAGATTCCTTCACCGATTTGAGCCCATGCGGCTTGTCTTTCATTTCCCTCCAAATCTCGTAATCCTCCGGTATTTTCTTCGTTTCCCGATTCCTCCTCTTGGTATAGTCCTATCACGGCTCCAAACTGTGCCATGGAGATCGAGTACATTGTCCCTCCACACCGAAATACAACCCCTTCATTGTCGAATGGGTCACACCTTGAATTGAAGTTGAAGGTACTGTAGAACTCCATGGTGCATTGATGCACCGACCGAAGCCTAGTGTTTAATGCAACAGCTAGTGGTCCCGTAACGATGTTGTTGAATCGGTTCAGCTGGTTTACCAAGGTTAACAGATCCGTGCAAGCTCTCCTGGGGTACTCTTCGGGTCTTGTTTGAAGAACCTCATACCTTGCCCTTGCATCAAGCTCACTTGCATTGAACCTTGTGAATTTTGCCATCTGAAAGAATACACCAAAAATTAGCACGAAACAGGAATGTTTTCAGACAAAACTGCAAACAGCGGGCTGGACACGTCCCCGTGTCCAGACGTCTGTTACTCAAAAACTTCATTTTTCGACCCGGTTTTGAAAACTTGAAAATTTTTGGTCCAATAGGTGCGGTTTCCCCCGAAAATGAAACCCTAAACACCGTTTTTCCCAAAATATCCCGTTTACCTTATCAATTTTATCTTTTTCGGTTCAAGAACAAGGGTTTGGGGTTTTTGTAGGAAATCGGGTGAATCTATGAACAATTTAAGTGTATTTACTTCTCTTAACACTAATCTAACTAAATGCAAACAGATTTAGGCAAAAATTTTAGGTTCGATCCGGATGAACATCAAGAACCCTAGATTTTCCCCCAAATTTGTGGTGTTTTAACTACATGTAAGTAACTAATCTAACTACTAAGAGTGATAGAATCATACCTTGACGTTGTTAGATCGGTAAGAGACGTCGAAATTTCGCGAAAAATCGCCTGGAACCAGAGCGTTTGTGGGGAAACGGGGCGTGTGGAATGAAGAAACTGTTTTGAAAAAGGGGTTTTATCCTGTCTGCAGCGCGAACACGGCCCCGTGTCCAGCGGACACGGCCTCGTGCCGAGCAGTTTTTATTTTTATTTTTTATTTTTTTTATTTGTGCGCGTGTGAGTGCCCCTTTTTCCCATAAGCTATGGTTTAGAAAACTTACCGCTTTATTTTGTCGTCTCAATCGTTCGTAACTTACCAGGCATGATGTTTTTATTCTTCCACGGTTTGAAGCGAGATCTCTTCTTCCTCATCCTCAATAAATCCTTGATAGAGTTTCAGCCGTTGGCCATTGACTTTAAATGGTGGCCCATTTCGAGGTTTAATTTCTACTGCTCCGTGTGGAAAAATATGGGTGACGGAAAAAGGTCCTGACCACCTAGACTTTAATTTACCAGGAAACAATCGAAGTCGTGAATTAAACAAAAGAACTAAATCTCCTATCGGAAATTCATTAGGTTTAATATGTTTGTCATGCAAATTTTTCATTTTTTCCTTATAAATTTCGGAGTTTGAGTATGCATAATTCCTAAGCTCGTCTAATTCATTTATTTGACAAAAGCGATTTTTACCAGCAAATTCTAGATCTAAGTTTACATTTTTGATTGCCCAGTAGGCTTTGTGTGCAATTTCTACTGGCAAATGACAACTTTTTCCATAGACTAGCTTATATGGGGTTGTACCTATCGTTGTTTTATAAGCAGTTCGAAAAGCCCATAAAGCATCATCTAATTTATCAGCCCATTCCTTTCTATTTAATCCTACGGTTTTTTCGAGTATTCGTTTTAACCCTCTATTAGTCACTTCGGCTTGTCCGTTTGTTTGAGGGTGGTATGCTGTTGAAACCCGGTGATAGACCCCATATCTTGTTAAAATTTTTTCAAGTTGATGGTTGCAAAAATGGGTACCTCTATCACTTATTAAAGCTTTAGGTGTGCCAAAACGAGAGAATAATTTTTTCAGAAATCTTACCACTACTCTTCCATCATTTGTTGGAAGTGCCTCGGCGTCGGCCCATTTAGACAAGTAATCTACTGCCACAAGTATGTATTTGTTTCCTTTTGATGGTGGGAAAGGTCCCATAAAGTCGAGTCCCCATACATAAAAAATTTCACAAACAAGAATGCCATTTTGTGGCATTTCGTTTTTGGAAGAAATATTACCTGTTCTTTGGCAAGCATCACATGTCTTTACAAGATTTTGAGCATCTTTGTAAATGGTTGGCCAATAAAATCCTAAATCGAATACCTTTCGTGCGGTACTGGCAGCACCATGATGTCCTCCGTATGGACCTTCATGACAATGGCGGAGAATTCTTCGTGCTTCACTACCATGTACGCATCGTCTGACGAGTTGGTCGGCACACATTTTGAAAAGATATGGATCTTTCCAAAAGTAGTGTTTCACATTGGCAAAGATTTTTTTTCTTTGATGATGTGGCCATCCTTTTGCGACTATACCGCTAGCTAGGTAGTTAGCAAAGTCGGCGTACCATGGTTCTTCCTTATATTCCACCATTTCCAGGGACTCAGTTGGAAATTTTTCGTTGATTTGCTCGTCCCTGGTTGCCTCCAAAGCTGGGTCTTCTAAGCGTGAAAGATGATCTGCTGCGGTATTTTCTGCTCCTCTTTTGTCCTTGATTTCTATGTTAAATTCTTGGAGGAGTAGAATCCACCTAATCAAACGTGGTTTTGCGTCTTGCTTCTTAAAGAGATATCGAATGGCTGCATGGTCTGTATAGACTATAGTTTTAGAAAGAACAAGATAAGAACGAAATTTATCAAAAGCAAATACCACAGCTAGTAATTCTTTTTCAGTTGTTGTGTAATTTTCTTGTGCATCGTTAAGTGTTTTACTAGCATAATGTATTGGGTGGAAATGCTTTTCTTTTCTCTGTCCCAAGACAGCTCCAACTGCAAAGTCACTAGCATCACACATGATTTCGAAAGGAAATTTCCAATCAGGTGCTATCATGATAGGTGCATTGACTAGCATTTCCTTTAGGGTTAGAAATGCTTGATTGCAATCCTTGTCAAAGATGAAAGGAGCATCTTTTTCGAGTAATTTTGTTAGAGGCCTTGAGATCTTTGAAAAGTCTTTGATAAACCGCCTATAAAATCCGGCATGCCCTAGGAAACTTCTAATAGCTCTTACGGAGGATGGAGGTGGTAATCTAGAAATGGTATCTATTTTGGCTCGATCCACCTCCATTCCCTCGCTTGAGATTTTGTGACCGAGTACTATTCCCTCCGTTACCATGAAATGGCATTTTTCCCAATTAAGGGCGAGGTTGGTTTCCTCACATCGGGATAGCATTCGTTCAAGGTTATCGAGGCATTGGTCGTATGAATCCCCAAAGATAGAAAAGTCGTCCATGAAGACTTCCATTGTCTTTTCTATCATGTCATGGAAAATGGCTACCATGCAACGTTGGAATGTTGCGGGGGCATTACATAGACCAAATGGCATGCGTCGATATGCAAAAGTTCCATAGGGACATGTGAAAGTTGTCTTTTCTTGGTCTTCGGGTGCTATCGGGATTTGAAAGTAACCTGAAAAACCATCCAAGAAACAGTAAAATTTATGACCGGATAATCTTTCTAACATTTGATCAATGAAGGGTAAAGGAAAATGATCCTTTCTTGTTGCTTCATTTAATCGTCTATAATCTATACATACTCTCCATCCTGTGACGATTCTCGTTGGTATTAATTCATTCTTTTCGTTGGTAATTACCGTCATACCTCCTTTCTTTGGAACTACTTGGACGGGAGTTACCCAAGGACTATCGGAAATGGGATAGATAAGTCCGGCGTCAAGTAATTTGATGACTTCGTTTTTAACCACTTCTTGAACATTTGGATTTACTCGACGTTGTGGTTGTATGACCGATTTGTAGTCATCATTCATCAAAATTTTGTGTGTGCACATAGAAGGACTAATTCCTTTTATGTCAACAAGTTTCCAAGCTATTGCATTTTTGTGTTTTTTCAAAAGATTAATTAGTTTTTCTTTTTCTAAGTTATCTAATTTAGACGAAATAATTACAGGTAACTTACCATCTTTGTCTAGAAAAGCATATTCCAAACCTTTTGGAAGTTCTTTGAGCTCAAGTGGTGGGTCTTTAGGAGACTCCTTATTTGGTTGCTCGTTTCGATCAAGAACTTTAAAAGTTTGTTCTATGGCGACCTCTTCTTCAACAAAGTGGTCAATCTCTTCACTTGTATCGGGTGGTTCATCTTCATCTTCAATTAGGGGGTCATTATTGCCGAATGGATATTTCATTGATCGTTCGAGATCGACACTTCTTTTAAATGCCCCTAATTGAAGAGGTAGATTGTTGAACTTCCGGTTTTTCAAAGCTTCGTGAGTTTTTACAAATGGTCGTCCCAACACTAGAGGAGCGTCATCGAGGATGACAAAGTCGGTTGGGATTACCATTTGATTTGTTTGAACCAAAACATCTTCAACTATACCGATTGATTTTATTACTTTCCGATTGGATAGAAAAATGGGTATTTGAAGTGGAGAAAAATCACTGATACTTAATTTTTCAAAAATGTAGTTAGGCATTATGTTAACACAAAGATCTTTATCGATTGTGACATTACCAATAAACGAATTTTGAAAGAAACATGGAACCGGTGTAATGTTAATTTCAAATGGGTCTTCTTTTATTAGCGAAGTTTGATCATTAGTTAACTTAACACTTACCGTTTCGTCGATTTTAGTGTTAGTGTTTAACTCTTTTAAAAACTTAGCATGAGTGGGTACTAAACAATGATTTTCGAAAGAAGGTGTCAAGAGATTAATTTTTTCAAAATTAGACTCTTCTTGGATTTTAACGTTATCAGACTCACCTTTTTCGTTGTTTAACTCATGTGTCGGTTTTTCACTTATTTGTTCTTCCATTTTTACATTTTCAGTTATCTCTTCCTTTTTTAATTCTTCTCTTGCGCGGGACTCCTCTTCCCTTGCGTGAGCTTCTTTTATACATCGATCGATAACTCTAATGTGTTCTAATATCCTATCGGTCACTTCGGTTATAGAAAAAGAATCATTATTTTCTAAGCTTGAATCCGGTTGTTCGACCCTTTGTTCCTCATAATACCCATATGAAGTTGATGGTTCACACCATTGTTCTTCATTGTAAGCATATGATGGATAAGGTTCGTAATGTTCTTCATAATACTCATATGAGGTGGGTTGTTCATGCCAAGGTTCCTCATAATAAGCATATGAAGGTGGTGGCTCATACCTTGGTTCCTCAAAGTATGAGTAAGAGGGCTCATACCTTGGTTCATCAAAATATGAGTATGAGGGAGGAGGTTCATACCTTTGGTCTTCATAGGATGTGTATGAAGTTGATGGCTCGTACCTGGGCTCCTCATAGTAAGCGCATGAATTGGATGGTTGATACGAGTGATTATTTTGAATCGAACGTGCATTACGACAATTAGTGCAATAATTACCCCTATAATCATCCTCATCATAGGTGTAGTTGTAACCTCCTGAGTATTGATCCATGAGAATCACTCAGCAGACCACAACTGAGTCTCGGGACCAGAAAACGAAAACAAAGACTGAAACAGAAGGCTGGACACGGCCCCATGTACAGGATCTGTATCTGGGCGTTTTAATTAAAGTTACTGGTCACGTTGAGCACGGGGGCGTGTTCAGTGAGCACGGCCCCGTGTTCAGACTCTGTATCTGGGTATCTAACTAAAAATATGCAGCACGGGGGCGTGTTCAGTGAACACGGCCCCGTGTTCAGGCTACTGTAAATGCAAACTAAACTAAAATGCAGAAAAATGTGCGCGCGTTTTGAAAAGGTTTTGAAAAACTGGTTAGGCCGTCGATTTTAAGCTTTCTTAAAATCCTTGTGTCCCCGGCAACGGCGCCAAAAACTTGATGCGTGCGAAGTGTCGTATATATTAGGTGTATATTTTAAGCCCTTTTTAACACTTATTTTAGCCAAGTTTTAAATTTATAAAACACGATATTTCACTAACACTAAACACACATATGGGCAAGTGCACCCATCGTTGAGTGTAGTATAGCGTTGGTAAGATACCGAGGTCGTCCAAGGACACAAGAGCTTTTAGTACCGGTTTATCCTCAACGTCTAACCAAAATAAAAGTTTAGAAAAAATGTTTTAAACTAAGAAAATTAAAAGCTAACTAAAATGCTGAAAATAAAAATAAAAGAAAAAACAGATAGACAAGATGAATCACTTGGTTCCGACTCGTATCTAGTATAACCTTTGATTATTTCCGCACTTTTGCACATAATTAAGAGATTATCTTAGTTATTGTAGTAGGCCCCTCTTTTGAAGGTGACGTTACCCTCACCCCAGTAGTTTGAGTCAGCAGGGATACAATCCTAAAAGGGTGGATTATTGGAAGATAATGAATTAAGTTATTAATGCAGTATTGTGGTAGGCCCCGCTTTTGGCGGTGACGTTACCCTCGGGTAAGTAGTCTGAGTCAGCAGGGATACAGTCCTAAATAGCCGGGTTATAGTATTAATAGTAGTTAACTTATGAGGGGATCAAAGAGTTTGGACCCCCGCCATCCAATACCGTGAAGTATTGAAGGAGGTCCTACTAAATTTGACCCAGGTCCATTGCAGGACCTCTAAACGCTGAACAATGGCAAGACCTTTACCAAACCGTTCCCTTAACCCCCTACCAGGTAGCCAACATACCTCCATATAGACCGTGGAGATATGAATGGTGAAAATCCTTTATTTTATATAGACAGTAAAATAATGGCAAGACCTTTACCACGGACAAACGATAAGGAAAGATCACCTTCAACATAAGTAACTAGTTATTAAAGTCATTAATACAAAACCAAATAAAAAGTGCAAAAGATTAGAAATAAAAAGTATTATACTAGACACTTTGTCTTCACCAAGTGATGTAAGAGACTTAGGCAAACATGGCCTTGATTGTCAAGAACTCTTACGATCAATCTTGGATCCCGAGACGACTCACACACTCTACGATGGACAATGGATGATGGTGGTGGATGATGGTGTTGTGATGGTGGTGGGTGGTGGATGAAGTGTGAGAGAGGTGGTGTGCCAAGGGATGAGATGAAATGAATCCAAGCACTCTTATTTATAGGCTGAACAGAGAGCTGGACACGGCCCCGTGTCCGCTGGACACGGCCCCGTGTCTGTCTGACAATCTCTCTCCTCATTAATTGTAATTCGCAATTACAATAAATGCGCCTGCTGTACTTTCGACACGCCCCCGTGTCCGCTGAGCACGGCCCCGTGGTGGGCAATAGAAGCTTCTATGGATTTGTCTTTTCTGCTGCTTCTTGGGCACGCCCCCGTGCTGGCTGAGCACGGGGCGTGTTCAGCCTTCTGATTTCTCTATTTTGCTTTAGAAGGTGCTGTTGAGGGGTCGGGCAGTCCACTAATATTCCTTTTCTTGTATTTATGTTGGATTTAGCTGTCTTTTTGCTTCTTTTGCGTTTTTGAGCTCATTTAATCCTGAAAATACAAAAGGAAGACAAAAACACTCTTTTTCCAATATTAGTACTTAAAAAGGGTTAGTTTTATGCCTCATTTGATGTAATTTATATGTTGCATTTTACACACATCAGGGTAAAAATGCAAAAACCACAAAAAGAAAAACTCACGCATGAACCAAACCACAAAGAAGGTAAGTCCAAAAGTGATGATTTCAAAATAGAACAAAACTTTCAAGAAACTCACATTCTACAATCTTCGTTTGAAAATCATTGTTTGGTATCTCCGCATGCCATGTTTTTAAAAGAGTTAAATACGACCACTAAAATCGACGAAATGGTTATTATTAACTTAACAAAGGATCAAACCTCACTAATATAAGATGAACATCACGAATTAAACATAAAAACGGTACCATGTTTCTTTCAAAACATCTTTGTTAGTAACGTGCTAATTTATAAAGATCTTTGTGTTAACATAATGCCAAACTATATCTTCGAAAAATTAGGTACTAGTGATTTTCTCCACTTAAAATTCCTATTTTTCTCTCAAACCGAAAAATGATAAAAGCCACGGGAATGGTTGAGGATGTCTTAATTCAAACAAACCAAATAGTAGCACCAACCGACTTTATCATCTTAGATGATGCTCTAATCGTGTTGGGAAAATCACTCACAAAACTCATCAAGCTTTAGTCAATCGGAAGCAAAACGACCTACCACTCAAATTAGGGACCAACAAAAGGTACATCAATCTTAACCAGTCAATGAAATATCCCATTGGCAATGACGACCCCCTAATTGAAGATGAGACAGAGCCACTCGATACGGAAGAAATAAAAGAGCCATTCGTCGAAGAGGAAGACGCCATCGAACAAACCTTTTTCGGCCATCGACCTTAATAAAGAAGAGAATAAGCGGTCTCTTAAAGAGCCACAACCACTCAAACTCAAGGAGCTACCAAAAGGTCTAGAATACGCATTTTTAGATGAAAATGGTAAGCTCCCCATCATCGTTTCTTAAAAACTAACGCTTTTAGAAAAAGAAAAATTAATAAAACTTTTGAAAAAACACAAAAGGCAATCACATGGAAACTTAATGACATCAAAGGCATCAATCCTTCCATGGGCACACCCAAAATTTTAATGGAAGGTAACTATAAAACGGAAATACAACCACAAAGAAGAGTAAATCCAAATGTGCAAGAAGTGGTTAAAAATGAATTCATCAAACTAGTAAATGTCGGACTCATCTATCCTATATCTGATAGCCCTTGGATGAGCCCCGTCCAAGTAGTACCAAAGAAAGGAGGTATGACGGTAGTAACTAATGAAAAAAATGAGCTAATTCAAACAAGAACCGTCACCGGATGTAAGGTATGTATAGATTATCGCAAATTAAACGAGGTAACAAGGAAATACCACTTTCCTTTGCCATTTATTGACCAAATGCTAGAAACACTATCCGGTAATAAATTTTATTGTTTTTTAGATGGTTTTTCTGGATATTTTCAAATTTCAATAGCACCAGACGACCAAGAAAAAACAACTTTTACATGTCCCTATGGAACCTTTGCTTATCGACGCATGCCTTTTGGTCTATATAATGCCCCCGCATCACTTCAAGGTTGCATGGTGGCCATCTTCCACGATATGATAGAAAAGACCATGGAAGTTTTTATGGATGATTTTTCTATCTTTGTAGATTCATATGACCAATGCTCGATAATCTTGAATGAATGCTATCCCGATGTGAGGAAACTAACCTCGCCCTTAATTCGGAAAAATGTCATTTCATGGTAACAGAGGGAATAGTACTCGGTCACAAAATCTCAAGCGAAGGAATGGAAGTTGATCGGGCCAAAATAGACACTATTTCCTGATTACCTCCCCCGTCCTCCATTAGAACCATTCGAAGTTTCCTAGGACATGCTAGATTCTATATGCAATTTATCAAAGACTTTTCAAAAATCTCTAGATCTCTAACAAAATTACTTGAAATAGATGCCCCATTCATCTTTGAAAATAATTACAATGAAGCTTTTCTCACACTTAAAGAATTGCTAGTCAATGCACCAATCATGATAGTGCCAGACTGGAAATTACCTTTTGAAATCTTGTGCGATGCAAGTGACTTTGCGGTTGGAGCCATCTTAGGACAAAGAAAAGAAAAACATTTTCACCCAATATACTATGCAGGTAAAACGGAACTACTTTTAGGTATCAAAACACTTTGTTCTCTCTCTCTAATGGAGAAAAACGACCCCCCTTATACCTTGACCTAAAATTCGTGATTCTTGATGATTGTAGGGATTGTTTGTGTGATTAGAGTCTCATGAATTCTGATTTACCCCTACAATTCAGTATAATCATCATTTGATTCGTTTTTTAGAGAATAGGGTTACGTTTTTTTTTCTTCTCTACACTTGGCGGCTGTTGTTACTTTGGTTTCCTTGATAATCTGGTTTGGGTATACACAGAGAGATTGTGTTTTGCTGCATTTACAAGGGTTGCTGCATAGTTACTTCGTCTGATTCATCTTTTCTTGAACAAATTTGTGTGTGACGGCTGCTAGGGTTTGTCAGGTTTTTTTTGTCTAGTTTCTTTTGCATGGTTTCAGCCGTCATATCTGTTTGATCAGATTAGGGTGTTCACGCATTCGTGATACCATTCTGATCAGATTAGGGGTTGACGCAAGGTGTGGATTAGTGAAGTGCGGCAGCCTTGGTTTAGGGTTTCATTGCAGCCTTAAACTAGGGTTTTTCGCTGTTTGTTTTGGCGCCCTGTTTATCAGAATCTGATTCATCTTGGCAATCAGTTTATTCTGATTCTTGCCGGTTGGATGGTAATGGATGATCATATCGCAGATGTTCCAGACAATTCAGGAGTTTTTGAAAAGAAGATCAAGAATATTGATGGTAAACCATTTGTGCCAAGGCAATCGCTACATATGGCGGCTAGGGGAGTGCACAAGAAGGTAACCTTTATGCTACCATTAAATGATGTAGAACACGAATCTGGTCGTTCTAATTCTCCTAACCAGCAGTTCGCTAAGGTTGTTGACAAACGAAAAGTTGGTTTTGTTCTTCCGGTGAATGAAATTAGCCCTCTTCCCCATGTTCATACTCAACACCAATCGTATGCTAATGTGGTTTCAAATGAACAAGCTGAACAGGGTGGTGCTAAAATGGATTTCGGTACGTCAAAAGTTGATAATTCAGCTATGAATGCTACTGAATCGGCTTATCAAACTCCCAAGATTAATTTTCAGACACTAAACTCTGATGTCTCATTGGAGGGAGTGGATGTTGTCTTACCAATCGCCTCTGTGCAACAGGTCAATAACAAGTTAGCTAACACTCTCTATGGGTATTTCCTGGGGGATAGAATTGCATATCCGGTTGTTTAATACTTCGTGAGAACAAATTGGAAGAAATATGGTCTGCAGAAGACTATGATGAATTCGAATGGGTTTTTCTTCTTCAAGTTTGAAGATAGGAGGGGTATGAATAATGTTCTTGAAGGGGGGCCATGGCTGATTCGTAATAAACCATTGTTTCTCAACACTTGGTCCCCTACAAACACCCTTAAAAAAGAAGATATTAAAAAGGTTGCGGTTTGGGTTAAATTGCATGAGGTTCCGTTAGTGGCGTATACAGATGATGGGTTAAGCACGTTGGCTTCTAAAATTGGCGCTCCTATGTGGTTGGATTCATATACAAGTGATATGTGTAATGAGGCTTGGGGAAGGAGCAGCTATGCTAGGGCTCTCATTGAAATATCGGCTGAACTTGACTTTAAAGAGGTTCTAACCATGGCTATTCCCGAGTTGGATGAAGGCAAGTATGTTACTGAGACTATTTGAGTTGAATATGAATGGATACCCCCAAGATGTGCTCACTGTCATGTGTTTGGACATGACTCTGAGGGATGTCCTAAATGCATGGGTTCGACGTCGAAACCTCCTACAAACAAGTCGAAAGTAGATGAGGATGGTTACACTGAAGTTAGGTCGAAAAAGAGTGCAAAGAAGAGTGGTTTTCAAGTTAATAACCTGAAACCCAAGTTTGAATATCGTCCGGTGGATAAAAAGAAAAAGACAGGGAGTTCTCCCTTTGTAAATGAGCAGGGTACTAGTTTGTCTAAGGTTCAAACTCATAATCCGTTTAGTGCTCTTGAAGTTGGTGGGGGGGAAATGGGGGTTCCTTACAGGGAAACAGAAAAGGGGGACGTGGTCCAAGTGAGGAGTCTGATGAGGATGAGGTAGAGGTGGTTTATGATGAAAGCAATGATTTTCTGACATCGGGCACGCATTCCACGTCTGCTAAGGTAGGGGCAAGCACCTCTCATACAAGGTTCTCCAATGGATAGAGGTCTTTTGGATCAGGCTAGGGGGTTGCTTCTTGGGGGCAACTTCATTTTTGATGATGGTGGATAAAGATTTATTTATTAGCTTTTTTCTTGTCTACTAGATAGTCATTTTCATGATTGTAGTAGACTAGGTTGATAGGGTATATTGGTTGTTTGGCATTTTGTTTACATATATGGGGCCTGTCCTGTATATGAACTAGTGGGGAACTCATCCTCACTACTTGTTCTTATTTGGCGGTTGTCTATAATAGAATCACCGGGGTAACCCTTTACCAAAAAAAAAAAAAAAATACTATGCAGGTAAAACTCTTAACGATGCTCAAGAAAATTACACAAAAACTGAAAAAGAATTACTTGCCGTAGTATTTGCTTTTGATAAATTTCGTTGCTATCTCGTTCTTTCTAAAACAATAGTCTATACGGACCATGCCGCCATTTGATACCTTTTCAAAAAACAAGATGCCAAACCACGTTTGGTTCGGTGGATTCTTCTCCTTCAAGAATTCGATATTGAAATAAAAGACAAATGAGGAGCTGAAAACACCGCCGTTGATCACTTATCTCGCTTTGGAGCTAACTTGAGAAGAGCTCATCAATGAAAAATTCCCCACCGAATCCATAGAAATGGTCAAATATCAAGAAGAATCATGGTACGCCGATTATGCTAATTATCTCGCTAGTGGTATTTTAGTCAAAGGTTGGTCACATCATCAAAGAAAAAAATTCTTTACGGATGTAAAGCACTATTTTTGGGGAGATCCATATCTTTATAGAATATGTGCCGACCAACTTATCCGAAGATGCGTCCATGGTCAAGAAGCAATAAAGATTCTTCACCATTGTCACGAAGGCCTGTATGGAGGACATCATGGAGCAACGAGCACCGCATGAAAGGTATTCGATTAAGGTTTTTATTGGCCAACATCCATATGGATGCACACAATTTAGTTAAAAACATGTGACGCTTGCCAACGAATGGGTAATATCTCATCAAGAAATGAAATGCCTCAAAATGGCATTCTTATTTGTGAAATATTTGATGTTTCGGGTATGGATTGTATGGGAACTTTTCCACCGTAAAAAAGAAACAAATATATTCTTGTGGCAGTCGATTACATGTCTAAATGGGGCGAAGCCGAAGCTATTCCAACAAATGATGGAAGAGTTGTGGTAAAATTTTTGAAAGATTATTTTCTTGTTTTGGCACTCCAAAAGCACTTATCAGGGATAGAGGAACTCATTTTTGTAATTATCAATTGAATAAAATTTTAACAAAATATGGGGTCTATCAACGTCTTTCAACCGCCTATCACCCTCAAACCAACGGTCAAGCTGAGGTAACAAATCGAGGTATAAAAAGAATCTTAGAAAAAACCGTAGGCCAAAATAGGAAAGATTGGGCAGAAAAATTAGACGATGCTTTATGGGCTTTCTAAACGGCCTATAAAACACCAATAGGCACCACCCCATATAAGCTAGTCTATGGGAAAAATTGTCACCACCCAATAGAAATTGCACACAAGGCATACTGGGCATTAAAAAACATAAATCTAGACCAAGAAACTTCCGGTAAAAATCGATTTTATCAGTTCAATGAATTATATGAAAAGAGAAATCAAGTATACTCCAATTCTGAAATTTTTAAGGAACACATGAAAAATATACATGATAAAATAAGCAACCCTAAAGAATTTCAGAAAGGGGATCAAGTGCTCTTGTTTAACTCAAGGCTTCGGTTATTTCCGGGAAAACTTAAGTCAAGGTGGTCGGGGCCTTTTTCCATTACCCAAATCTTTCCACATGGAGTTGAAGAAATTAAGCCTCCAAACGATGAATCTTTCAAGGTGAACGGACAACGGCTCAAGCTTTACAGAGGCTTCGTTGAGGATGAGGAAGTTGAAGTGACTCTTCATGAGGTAGATATGTGATCGGAAAACGACCAAACATTAATTGTAAATATGCACATTTTTCTTCTTAACCATCTTTTAGGAACAATTGGGAAGCCTCATCCTTGAAGATTTGATGAAAAATAGGTAAGTACAAAAAGGGAACCCTCGGAAAAACGGCCACACACACATGCACAAGAAAAATAATATTACTAGCACTCTCAGCACGGGGTCGTGCCTACGTGACAAGTCCCCGTGTCCAAATATCCAGTAACATATTTTTTTTAACAAATAGGCACGGGGCCGTGCTGAGCCAGAACGGGGCAATGGCCGACCTGCAGACAGGGTATAAAAGGCCTGTCTTCACTTTTTCAACATAAACCACGACCCGTTTCTCTAGAGCCACCGGTTCCTGACCTTTTTCCACCAATCTTCAACGATTATCCAACCAAATCCGACTACGAGGTATGATTCTAACATCATAGTTAGTTAGATTAGCACTTTGCATATAGAATAACATCAAAAATTTGGGGAAAATCTAGGGTTCTTGAACTAGACCCGTGCCGATCCCAAATTTTGTTTAGATCTTGTTAATAGTAGTTAGCTTTAGTATTTTGAGAAGTAAATCACTGAACATTGTTGGAAAAACCAGATTGTTCAAAGAGTTTCTCATAAACCCTCGTTCATAACCGGAAAAAATTAAATCAAAAGGGTAAACAAGTAGTTTGTGCAAAATTGATGCTCGGGGTTTGATTTTCGGGGTAAACCGCACATGATGAACCAAAAATTATGAATTTTTCGAGGCCGGCGCGAAAACCTTAATTTTGGGTTAACAGAAGGTTCGCCACGGGGCCGTGCCCATTGGCCACAGGGCTATGGCCACCACAGACCCCAGACAGGGTGTCATGCCTATTATGCACGGGGTCGTGTCCAAACCCCCTAAATTCATTTTTTTTGCATAATTTTTGGCACAAAAACTGTCTTAACGACTCTTTCTGGCAGGAATGACACCTCACAAGTTCTTACGGTTCAAAAGCTCTGAGCTCGAATAGAAGAACCATTTTGAAGTGCTCCAAGAGAGGCATGAATAACCACCAAGACAAGTGTGTTACACCACACTTGAAACTGTTGGGCCGAGGGAAAGATACGATGCTCTAATCACGGGTCCACTCCGTACCTTTCTAGAGACCCGACTCAGATCCGTTCATTAATACAACATGGAATTCGAAAGCACTCTTATCTTCAACAAAAATGAGCAAGATCTGTTCGAGTCTGATGCGGTTCAGTTTAGGTGTGGGGGGAGAATGGTATAGAATTTATGTGGTCCAGTTCGGGGTAAACATTGGGCTATACACTAATGAAGACACAACTGAACTAAACTTCAAGGAAGGAGTCCGTGAACTCCGAGACAACCTGAGGCAAGCTTCTTGGGCACAGATCAGAGAAGGCCATATAAACCGAGCTCCACAAATGTAACACCTGTGCCTTCACGGCCATCAAACAAATACCGAACCAATGAAATATTATATTTCATACTTGGGATTGGTAAAAATATGTGTATCGTTTACACATATCAACTCTTGTTCGATTTCAAACTCTAAATCGCTTTCTGGAAGGTTATACGCACACTAATGCGTAAATATAACCAGTTTAATGCAATGAACACTCCGGAATAGTGAAATAGGCTTAACATACCTTAAATAACCTATACATAACTTAAATATAAGTTTTGGAAGGTTTGGTGTGGTGAAATCAAAGTTAAATCGCTTACAGGGACTAAACTTGACAAACTGCGAAAGTATGACGATTCGTACTGGAACAGACATTCCGGAACATGACCATAAGTTAAACACACCTTAAATATCCTTAACATAGCTTAGAAATAGGCTTTGAGGGGTTTGGTGTGCTAAAACAAACTTTTGGAACATTCTGGGACTAAAAGTGTCAAAAAGTGCACAAGTTTGCATTTTCGCGCATAACTTACGTTCTGAATACATCTGGACATCCAAAAATTTATGTAAGCATGACTACATTATATTTTAGTGTTCGCCTTAAGAAAAATCCATTCGTTTCGTCATTTGGATCGTTTTTCGCGCTTATGCGCATTCCGTCGTAATTAACCGAACATCGCGTTCGTACGGCCAAACGAACCGACATCCGACATATTTTTGAGCACATTTTAAGTTCTCTATACTTTAACTTCATTTTTGAGCTTTGAAATGGGGTTAACGGGCCTTAAACGTGTCGAAAATAGGCTGATTACACTACAGGGACCAAAAGTGCAAATCTGCCATAGTTGAAGGCTTACGGACCGTAAGCCTTACCTTACGGTCCGTAAGGGGTTGCCAGAACATCAGAACCTTCCGAACCAGCTGTTAACAACTGCAACCCACTTCCAAACCCTTTGCCACATGTTGATCTCTTATGGTGGATGGCCAATTAACCCACCACAACTTTCCTACAAGTGTACGCATGAGATTAAGGCACGATATTCGACAAACGATCCTAACGGTGGACCGTTTACTATAAATACCCACCTCATGTTTCATTCATTCCTCACCAAATCTGATTATAATGCTCTAAGTTGAGGCCTTTGCTTCATACCTGAGCTATTCGATCACGATTTACTAGCGAGGACCCTTCGTAAGTATTCTTTCGTTCTTTTATCGCTTTTCTAGTCCGAAAGTCAAACTTTGTTTGACTTTCTGCATTGACCAGTTTATGGTCGATGCGAAGTTCGTTTGAACTTCATAACGTGAGCGTGATCACGATGGTTATAGTCCCTAGTGACTATACCTACTGATTACCACGTTATCTAGGCTCAGTGACGAGCCGTAGTTTCGGCCAGAATACGTATCCTTGCGTATTTTGTAACCAAACTACTTATGGGTATCAAAACCGTTTGTTTTGATACCAAGCTTGTTTTCTAACTTAGTTAAGCATGTTTTAACATGCTTAGCTCGTCACTTTTAGTTTAGTGCTTAATTAGGGTCGTAAGGTAAGCGATCTAAACAATCGCTTATACTTTCGAACCCGACCCGTTTGGTCGATCATTAAGATCCGACCAAACATATTAGGTGACCATAGTAGGTAGGGAATAACCTTCCGAGGTTATACCCTATGGTCACATCGTTTAAGTAGTTGTATGATAGGTAGTTTATATGCCTTAGGTAAATTACCAGAATACCCTTTTCATGTATAATTGGTAATTAAGCATATGTAACCTAAACTTTTGTCACATAACTGATTATGTAACATGTTTAGGCATATAACACTTGTCATAGGACTAGTTAGGCGGTCCGAACGCGTTTCACGCGCACGACGCGTTAAAGTAGCATAAGCTTCCTAAACGGGTCGTAATGGGTCGTATACAATTATGTTAGGTTTCATTGTAGTATGTAGGCCTTGTTAAACCATATCATATGAGTTCCAATACTCATTTGGTTTACCAAGCCTCATCCTATCCGATCTCCCGATTTAAGTCCGGTTTATTTGTATAGTTTTAGATTGCCGACTGATTCCGTGCTCTCTCTAGCTTTGTTTGGTTGTTGTTCAAGACCTCCAAGCATTCTCAGGCGAGTACATTATTCCCCTATTTTACTGCTTTCAATTGTTTTGGGGTGACTCAAATGTGCTAAATGTTTTCAAGGCTTTAACGATGATAACAAAACGATTTTCGATGTTATAACGATGGTTTCAAAAACGATTAAGACGATTTATACAAAACTAATAACGATTTCAATAAAGTGAACAAACTTGTTGGTTGGGTTACATAACAAATGACATTCATTAGCAATGATCAAGCCGACCAGTATTAGGTTATGGTACCATAGGATCTGACAAATCCCGTTATTCTCTATACTCATGGTTATGTGTGGGTATTTTGGGTAACGACTGAATCTGTAATTATTAATTTACCCTTTGGTAAGGGTATATTAAGAACGAGAACGAGAGCGAGTTGGAACGAGGATCGAGTCAAGAAGGTTTGAATGTTATTAGAAAATCGACCATTAAGTAGTTTCACAGTTAAAACAAGAACGATTTGAACGATTAAAACAAGATGGTTTAACGATTGGGTAAACATTTGGACATGATTTACATTTGATCATGCCTTTGCACGAAACATAGTATTGATTTAAACCAAGTTTTACTTCAATACTTTGTTTTTTTGTGCATATGGTTTAGTTGAGACATTTCACTTGCCATACATGGATATTTGACATAGACATTTGACATGAACACTTTGACATATTATTCAATATATTTGACAATTGGTTGGTTTGGTTTGGTTAAATGATTAAGTAACGATGCGTGTGTAATATGATACAAACATGGTGGATACGCCGCTGGTACTTCCTATATATAAGTGTTTGTATGGTATTACATATGGTAGCGTTATTTGAATCATTTCAGTTTGAGACATAGAACATTTTATACAAGTAACATACTTTTCACAAGACATTTATTTACAAACAACTTATCTTATACAAACTCATTTTACATGGTTATTCATTTGATCATGCATTATTCTCTTATTTATACATATCATCTAAACTTATTATTTTCAAATGATTTACAAAGACAAAGCAAATAACAAGGTTCATGACTAAACATTTTCTTAAACAGAAGTCATGAACCTTATTTTCACAAAACCTATGTACTCGCCAGCATTTCTTTGCTGACCTCGTTTTCACATATGTTTCAGGTATTGTTGGATGATATCGATTGATAAGATGCATGCTCACATAGGACTGGACAAGGCCTTAGTGACTCAATAACAATGATAGACTATGTTTAAATAGTGTATTTAGATTTCCAGACGATGTAATTACTCATTGTTTAATAAAACGAAACACTTTTGATATCCATGGTTATGAAACATTAATTCTGTTGCAACACGCCCCGATGTTTCCGCCGCGATTTGTTGTTTTACGCGGTCAGGGTGTGACAGAAAGATGGTATCAGAGCCAATGGTTATAGGGAATTAGGTTATTAGTAATTAGTAATGCTTTGACCTAGTCTATAACCTTTCTAGGACCCTAACGCGAGTTTACTTGCGTTTAGTCATAAAACAATACCGTCACCTATCCTTAGGCGACGACCACAACAAGAACATAAATTTCAAAACCGCTTTGAAAACTAATCATCTGTTCTAGGATGATTGATTTCTAGGTTTTGAACCCTCTATTGTAAGGTTTTGAACCCTCTGTTATATGGTTTTGAACCCCTTTGAATTTTTAAATTCTCGTCATGGTTTTGGGTTTTAAATAATGTGAACACGTGCAAACTGGAAGGGTGAATGCCTGTATTCTGGGTTTTCTGTCTAGGCAAGCACTTCGTATACATCTCATCAGACGCGAGACCAGTTGTGCTTACCTGGGAATTTTTGGGATGAGTGTTCACTTATAGGCGAGCATGTCTTCGCGATACATTATTTTGACCCATTTACTTTGATTAGTCACTGTGTGTCGTTTGTTTACCTTGTGGTAACAAACAAATGACCACTACCCTTGCTTTCATCAGATTTGTTTCATCTTATTCTTTTCGTCTAAATTCTCTCACTCGTTTCCTTTCATGTTTCCTCTTTTAGACAATGCCTCCTCGACGCGAAAACCAGATAGAGACTGCCGAGCTGGCAGAAATTATTGCGCAGCAAATGGCTGCTCAATTCCCAAACCTCTTTGCTCAATGGATCCAAGCCTACAACAACAACAATGTTCCATGCAAATACAAGGATTTTAACCAGGCTAAACCACTCAAGTTTAGTGGTTCTGAAGGAGCGACTGGGCTTCTTCAATGGTTCGAGAGCATCGAGAATACTTTCCGCCACGTGCAGTGTCCTGACAATCGCAAGGTTGAGTTTTCTTCGAGTGTGTTTCAGAAGAGGGCTCTCACATGGTGGAACGGGATTATGAGGGATCGTGGTGCAGAAGTTGCTCTAGCACAGACGTGGGCTGAACTTAGGGCTCTTATGATGAGGGAATTCTGTCCTCGTCATGAGCAGCGAGCTTTGGAGAAGGAATTTGATGAGTTGAAGCAAGATAGTGGCGAGCACAGGGCGTATACTGATAGGTTTGAAGAGTTGAGTCTGCTTTGCCCGACAATGGTTACCCCACTTGACATAGCTATCGAAAGGTACATCGACGGCCTACCTGACTCGGTACAAGACATCCTTACTGGTAGTAGCCCTGCCACACTCCGTCAGGCGATCGAGTTAGCTGCGACATTGACTGAGTCGCAGATTCGGAAGAACAAGTTACACAGGAAGGGTGACAAGGGCAAGAAACAGTCAGCTGACAATGAGGATAGCAAGAAAGGTCAAAACGAGAAGGGAAAGGAAGGTGAGACGTCAAAGAAATCGAAGAAGCGGAAGGGTGCCCAGAACTTTGCTGTTACAGCACAGACTGCTCAGAACCCGCGGAACCCACCAGCTCAGCCACCTGCAAAGAAAGCATATGCCGGTACCGCACCTTATTGTGCACGCTGCAACGGTCATCACGCAGTACAACAAGCTTGCTGGCAATGCACGACGTGTGGTAAACTTGGGCATTTGGCCAAGGTTTGTCGTTTGGGACAAAATCAGGCTGCTCAGGTTCAAGCTCTGGTTCAAGGGAATGCTGTGAGATTCCCACTGGGTTCATGTTTCAACTGCGGAGAGATGGGTCACTTCCGCCACAACTGCCCAAGACTGGTGAATGCAGACGCTAACGCAAACCCGAATGCGAACGTCAACGTCAATGTGAATCCAGCACGTGGACGAGTGTTTAACATCAATGAGGCAATCAATGATGAAGAACAAGTAGAATTTTGAATTTTCTCTGGTTGTTATCTTGTAACATCTAAAGACAATGCGGTTGTTATATAAATAAAAATTTGTGGTTTTATTTTCTAACTAATGCAATTGTATGAATGTTTGATCCAACCTTATGATGTCAACACAAAGACAAAACTACTCATATGGTTCTGTCATTTTTTTTTACGATCACTTGTGATCTCCCTAAGAACCTCAAACACTTGTTTCTTTTAAATCTAAAGTATCTTATCGTCTTGCACCGTTCGAGATGCAAGAATTATCAAAACAGCTTCAAGAGTTGTCTGATAAAGGATTCATCCGTCCGAACTTTTCACCTTGGAGAAACTCTTGTTCTCCTTGTGAAAATAAAAATGGATCTTTTTGAATGTATATCGATTAACGTAAGCCTATGTAAGCTTACCATCAAGAATCGATATCCCCCTACCTTAAATCAACGATTTCTCCGATCAACTGCATAGCGTTTCATGCTTTTCCAAGATCGATTTGCGTTTTGGGTATCATCAACTTTGTATACTCGAAGAAGATATTCCCAAAACAGCTTTCTGCACGAAGAATGGCGATTACGAGTTTACAGTCATGCCTTTTGGATTGACAAATGCTCCAGCCATCTTCAAGGACTAAATAAATAGAGTCTGCAAGCCTTATTTGGATCAGTTCGTCATTATTATTAATGACATCTTGATCCATTCATATCCCGAGCTGATAACGATCAACACTTTCATTGACACTGGAACCCTTAAAGAAGGAACAAACTTTTCGCTAAATCCTCCAAAAGGAAATTTTGGCTTAAAGAAGTTCAGTTCTTGGGTCATGTAGTCAACAAGCAGGGTATTCATATGGATCAATCCAAATTACCGCAATTAAGGATTTGATTCCCAGTATGCTTTAAATACCCGTGTCCAAAGATAACAAAATTTAAACAATTAAACAATTGAACGATTATGCTATTATATGTTATGTGGTTATGTGTTCTCCTCTATGTTTTTGGGTGGTACGATTTTCAAATCCTCATAGAATCTTTCATATCTTCATATGAGAGATTCGTAGCAGGATATTCAAAAGGTACTACCTTAAATCCTTAATGGGCTTCTATGTAATAGTTAAGACCCTTGGATTATATAGTACTGCTCCATGATTCATTAGAGACCCTTTAGTGGTCTAATAAAAAAGATTGATTCACAATTTGGTTAAAGAACGACATCTAGTGATGAAGCTGGACAGACTCCTTGATAGTCTATTTAAATCATTTATTGATTTAGTCTAAAGGACTCTATGGCGGTCTAAGTCACGCTCATCACAGGATTGTTCATTTGGTTTTACCCTACACATTATAAAATAGACTGTGTGAACTGTGCAAGGAATTCCCTAATTATGGATGCGCACATAATTATGAAATTTAGTGCACAGAAATCTAGTAAGGTTTATTATGTGAAAGAACCGATAGTGACAACAATAACAAAATGAGAACGATGTAATGGAGGCATGGTGGACACACCAATGACGCTTCATATACTTGTATATAAGTATCCCTCTTACATTGCAACCATAATGTTATTAAGGTTACTAGAAGTTCAAGAACCCTAACCAATGTTGTTTGATCTTTTCAACTTCATGTTTTAAACTCTCACAAGTTTCCTCTAAATAAAATTTCGGGACGAAATTTCCTAAAGTAGGGGAGACTGTAACACCTGTGCCTTCACGGCCATCAAACAAATACCGAACCAATGAAATATTATATTTCATACTTGGGATTGGTAAAAATATGTGTATCGTTTACACATATCAACTCTTGTTCGATTTCAAACTCTAAATCGCTTTCTGGAAGGTTATACGCACACTAATGCGTAAATATAACCAGTTTAATGCAATGAACACTCCGGAATAGTGAAATAGGCTTAACATACCTTAAATAACCTATACATAACTTAAATATAAGTTTTGGAAGGTTTGGTGTGGTGAAATCAAAGTTAAATCGCTTACAGGGACTAAACTTGACAAACTGCGAAAGTATGACGATTCGTACTGGAACAGACATTCCGGAACATGACCATAAGTTAAACACACCTTAAATATCCTTAACATAGCTTAGAAATAGGCTTTGAGGGGTTTGGTGTGCTAAAACAAACTTTTGGAACATTCTGGGACTAAAAGTGTCAAAAAGTGCACAAGTTTGCATTTTCGCGCATAACTTACGTTCTGAATACATCTGGACATCCAAAAATTTATGTAAGCATGACTACATTATATTTTAGTGTTCGCCTTAAGAAAAATCCATTCGTTTCGTCATTTGGATCGTTTTTCGCGCTTATGCGCATTCCGTCGTAATTAACCGAACATCGCGTTCGTACGGCCAAACGAACCGACATCCGACATATTTTTGAGCACATTTTAAGTTCCCTATACTTTAACTTCATTTTTGAGCTTTGAAATGGGGTTAACGGGCCTTAAACATGTCGAAAATAGGCTGATTACACTACAGGGACCAAAAGTGCAAATCTGCCATAGTTGAAGGCTTACGGACCGTAAGCCTTACCTTACGGTCCGTAAGGGGTTGCCAGAACATCAGAACCTTCCGAACCAGCTGTTAACAGCTGCAACCCACTTCCAAACCCTTTGCCACATGTTGATCTCTTATGGTGGATGGCCAATTAACCCACCACAACTTTCCTACAAGTGTACGCATGAGATTAAGGCACGATATTCGACAAACGATCCTAACGGTGGACCGTTTACTATAAATACCCACCTCATGTTTCATTCATTCCTCACCAAATCTGATTATAATGCTCTAAGTTGAGGCCTTTGCTTCATACCTGAGCTATTCGATCACGATTTACTAGCGAGGACCCTTCGTAAGTATTCTTTCGTTCTTTTATCGCTTTTCTAGTCCGAAAGTCAAACTTTGTTTGACTTTCTGCATTGACCAGTTTATGGTCGATGCGAAGTTCGTTTGAACTTCATAACGTGAGCGTGATCACGATGGTTATAGTCCCTAGTGACTATACCTACTGATTACCACGTTATCTAGGCTCAGTGACGAGCCGTAGTTTCGGCCAGAATACGTATCCTTGCGTATTTTGTAACCAAACTACTTATGGGTATCAAAACCGTTTGTTTTGATACCAAGCTTGTTTTCTAACTTAGTTAAGCATGTTTTAACATGCTTAGCTCGTCACTTTTAGTTTAGTGCTTAATTAGGGTCGTAAGGTAAGCGATCTAAACAATCGCTTATACTTTCGAACCCGACCCGTTTGGTCGATCATTAAGATCCGACCAAACATATTAGGTGACCATAGTAGGTAGGGAATAACCTTCCGAGGTTATACCCTATGGTCACATCGTTTAAGTAGTTGTATGATAGGTAGTTTATATGCCTTAGGTAAATTACCAGAATACCCTTTTCATGTATAATTGGTAATTAAGCATATGTAACCTAAACTTTTGTCACATAACTGATTATGTAACATGTTTAGGCATATAACACTTGTCATAGGACTAGTTAGGCGGTCCGAACGCGTTTCACGCGCACGACGCGTTAAAGTAGCATAAGCTTCCTAAACGGGTCGTAATGGGTCGTATACAATTATGTTAGGTTTCATTGTAGTATGTAGGCCTTGTTAAACCATATCATATGAGTTCCAATACTCATTTGGTTTACCAAGCCTCATCCTATCCGATCTCCCGATTTAAGTCCGGTTTATTTGTATAGTTTTAGATTGCCGACTGATTCCGTGCTCTCTCTAGCTTTGTTTGGTTGTTGTTCAAGACCTCCAAGCATTCTCAGGCGAGTACATTATTCCCCTATTTTACTGCTTTCAATTGTTTTGGGGTGACTCAAATGTGCTAAATGTTTTCAAGGCTTTAACGATGATAACAAAACGATTTTCGATGTTATAACGATGGTTTCAAAAACGATTAAGACGATTTATACAAAACTAATAACGATTTCAATAAAGTGAACAAACTTGTTGGTTGGGTTACATAACAAATGACATTCATTAGCAATGATCAAGCCGACCAGTATTAGGTTATGGTACCATAGGATCTGACAAATCCCGTTATTCTCTATACTCATGGTTATGTGTGGGTATTTTGGGTAACGACTGAATCTGTAATTATTAATTTACCCTTTGGTAAGGGTATATTAAGAACGAGAACGAGAGCGAGTTGGAACGAGGATCGAGTCAAGAAGGTTTGAATGTTATTAGAAAATCGACCATTAAGTAGTTTCACAGTTAAAACAAGAACGATTTGAACGATTAAAACAAGATGGTTTAACGATTGGGTAAACATTTGGACATGATTTACATTTGATCATGCCTTTGCACGAAACATAGTATTGATTTAAACCAAGTTTTACTTCAATACTTTGTTTTTTTGTGCATATGGTTTAGTTGAGACATTTCACTTGCCATACATGGATATTTGACATAGACATTTGACATGAACACTTTGACATATTATTCAATATATTTGACAATTGGTTGGTTTGGTTTGGTTAAATGATTAAGTAACGATGCGTGTGTAATATGATACAAACATGGTGGATACGCCGCTGGTACTTCCTATATATAAGTGTTTGTATGGTATTACATATGGTAGCGTTATTTGAATCATTTCAGTTTGAGACATAGAACATTTTATACAAGTAACATACTTTTCACAAGACATTTATTTACAAACAACTTATCTTATACAAACTCATTTTACATGGTTATTCATTTGATCATGCATTATTCTCTTATTTATACATATCATCTAAACTTATTATTTTCAAATGATTTACAAAGACAAAGCAAATAACAAGGTTCATGACTAAACATTTTCTTAAACAGAAGTCATGAACCTTATTTTCACAAAACCTATGTACTCGCCAGCATTTCTTTGCTGACCTCGTTTTCACATATGTTTCAGGTATTGTTGGATGATATCGATTGATAAGATGCATGCTCACATAGGACTGGACAAGGCCTTAGTGACTCAATAACAATGATAGACTATGTTTAAATAGTGTATTTAGATTTCCAGACGATGTAATTACTCATTGTTTAATAAAACGAAACACTTTTGATATCCATGGTTATGAAACATTAATTCTGTTGCAACACGCCCCGATGTTTCCGCCGCGATTTGTTGTTTTACGCGGTCAGGGTGTGACAACAAAAAGCACCAAGATCAGGGACCCGCTTATCCGCTACATCCACCAGGTCCTTAGCGGTTCTTTGTGCCAACGAAAAGATAACGGTGGGGTGGTGAACCTTAGCAAGCTCACTTGCCTTTATTTCCTTGTGAACCACCAACCCATCGATGTCGCGCACATGCTACTGACACATGGCCGCCAATGCCACCGCAAACGTTCGCACACCTATCTTTTTCGAAGGATGGATCGCTAAACTTTTCAAAAACTACATTAGGCGAACTTCGACTTCATTTCATTTCACAAGGGAGTGGGTGTAGCAAAGGCTGATCTTGCTTTGTGCCGAAGTCTGAACCTCATCATCGATTACAACAACGGAATGGTGCGCTTTAAGGATGCATGCGGACGGTTGTGGAACCGAATGACCCAGACGAGGTCCTTACAATCGAAGATGACCCAAACCGTCCTCGACACTCCAGATATGCTCCGAGGTTCTCCTCTCAAGAAGGGGATGATTTTCCTAACCTCCAAAATTTATATAATATTATGCAAGAAAACCTCCAAGTGTCTTGGAACGCCTATAGCTTGGGATAAAGCTCAAGCAGCTGGATCGGGAGCATGGAACGCAGCATCGTTGGCATGCAAAAAGATATCACTTACATCTAGGAGGAGGATGAAGAAGGCGAGGACATGGACTCGGACTAGGCAATGTTGGTGGTGGGGGAAAGATCAATCCTTCAGGTTATCTCTTTCTGACCCTTGAACGTGTTGGTATTTTCCGGGCTGTGTCCCGATGAACTATTTGCTTCTCTAGACAATTTACTTTTCTGCATTTTCTTTTTCTTGGATGATGGTGGTTGAAACAATTAAACTCTCGTAATGTAGGAACTTTGTTATTGTGTTGGATTGTTGTATCATGGTAGGATTTTAGCTCATAGGTATCTTGGGAGGCTTGGACACACTACTCATAGTGGTCCCTAAGCCCAGAAATCAGATGCCAAACAACGAAAACCCAAGTTCGGGTCTGTTACAGATAGATGCCACGGGGCCGTGCTTATCCAGCACACCCCCGTGCCCACATATCTAATGCAAAAAAAATTCTGCAGAAGAGGTGACACGGGTCGTGCCCACCAGGCACGCCCCTGTGCCAACCACACTGTAAGTTTCTGTTTAAATTCGTTACTGACACTTTGGCCATGGGGTCGTGCCCAACGACACGCCCTCGTGCCAAATGCCCAGTAACCTTAAAATTATGTTGTTTTACCCACTTTTTATACATTTAATCAAAGCAAATCCTTTTTGGGACACATTGAGGACAATGTGAAAATTAAGTGAGGGGGGGGGGATGTTAAAACCTTGAATCTTTGGTCCTAAAACAAGCCTTACACAAAACTTGTCTTGGAAAAGCGCTAATCACCCCAAATATTTTTCAAAATTTTTCATTTTTTTTACTTATCTTGGTTTAGTTTGGGAAAAATAAGTTCTAGAAATTATGTTATTACTAACTTACACCTGATAGCGTCGTGATAAAAAGAACCAATTAAGAAAATTATAAAAAAAGGCATAACAAATCGTTATAAAATTTGATTATATACACAATTTTACACTATATCTCTTCCCACAAAAAGTGAGTTTTGAGCTTTTACGGAGCATACAAACACATATCTATACTATTTGCTCAATTTTTCGTTTCTTGTGTGAATAGCCTGTTTGGTCCTTACAAATCTAGAACTTGGCAAAGCGATACATTTCAAATCCTTACCGACACAAATCCAAGTAAGTAAATGATGGAGGCATTAGGACCATAACACATTTTTCATTCTAAACCATTATTTTTATTTTCATCCCTTACAAAAAATATCCCTCTTGTAAACCCCTTTGAGCCTAACCTTTTTGTTTCTAAACCCGCAAAAATATAAACTTTCGAAAAAACAACCCAAATCCGTTAGAAACCTTTTATTTTTACACCCATTCATTTTAGTAAAAAGTTTGGTTTTAAAATTACAAGTATGACTTAGTTTCAACTTTACTAAAAAAGAAAAAAAAAACATTGATTAAAGTTTTTTTCTCTTAGCCACAAAAGAATTCTAAAATCCAACAGTTTTTACACTTTTCGCCATTTTTACCCAAAATACCTACCCCAAAAACCTACCCTTTTAAAGCCCTCTTGATATTTATAAGGATTAAAACGTCAAAAGGAGGAGGTTTGATTGTTTGTCAAGCTTATGGTAGACGTAAGCACCACACTGGGTCCGAGCGTTCTCACTTAAACATCTTCGGCCGAGAATTGAGTGACCCCTTATGAGGTGTGTAAATATGTATATACTAAATGGAATTTTATAAAGGCGTATTATGCCCAAACTAAATGATTTTTCTTAAAAAGTGTTTTGAATAAATCATGACGAATAAGATTGTAAATAAAATAAAAACAGAATAAATTTAGAACTTGGAATCCCGACACTCTAAAGGTAAGCCCAAAACTTCTCTTCTACCAATTCCATTTGGGTGTGTAAGCCACATTATAGAGTTTTGCTTGAGGACAAACAAATATTCAAGTGTGGGGTATTTGATGTACGCAAAGTGAAACATATAAATTACATCAAACAAGGCATAAAATCAACCCTTTTTCGGTACTAATGTTGGAAAAATCATGTTTCTTTGTTTACTTTTAAATAAAAGGACCAAAAGAGCTTAAATGAACAAAAGAAGCAAATAAATAGCCAAAACCAACACAAATACAAAGAAGAAGGATTGACACAACTTGCCGAGCCCCCATTCACACCCAAAGCAACAAAAATAACAAGAACAGAAGCTTAGGTACGGGGCCGTGCCCACCAGGCATGGGGCCATTCCCAGTCAAAGATTGTCTACAAAAAATAGAAGACAATAGCCACAGACAACCAACACGGGGCCGTGCAAATCCAACACAGGGCGTGGTCAACTCTAAGATTCAGAGAATTTGAGATAGTACAACAAGTACAATTGCCAGGGGCCATGCCATTGAGACACGGGGTTGTGTTAGTACAAGACCTGATACTACAGTTAATGTGGAAGAGAGAGAATGAAGGCCACGAGGCCGTGCCAGGTGGGCACGAGGCCGTGTGAACTGTCTGATTTCAGCTAGAAATAGGGGTGCTTGGTTTCATTCCAAACCATCCCTTGGCAAACCACTTTTCTCACACTTGTCATCAATTCACCACCACTACAACACCAACACCCACCACTATCATCCATCTTTCATCTTTTAGAGTGTGTCGTAGTCTTGGGATTCAAGATCGATCGTAAGAGTTCTTGTCAAACAAAGGCCATGCTTGGCTAAATCTCTTACATCGCTTGGTGCAGATGAATCTTTTACGTTTTACTTTTAATTTCCAATCTCTCGCAACTTTTTATTTGAGTATGCATTAATGAATTTAATAACTCGTTTCTTATAATGAAAGTGAACTTTAACTAAGCAGTTCTTCATGTCTTGTTGATTCATTCATTCGTGTCTTTACGGTCAATATGAAGCACGTTAACTGCCTATAAAGGGGTTAGAAGGGTGTTTGGGTAAAGTTCTTGCCTCGTTCAGTGTATAGATCCTGCGAGGACTTGGTTCCAGCTTATTAGGACTTCCTTTGAGGCAGATAACATCAAATCGGGGGAAGTAAGAACGACTTGAACCCCTTATAAATAAAGTATTATTAATATTTTAAATCGACCCTGCGGGACTGTATCCTTGCTGACTCAGACTAATGGGTTGAGGGTAACGCTGTCTGGAAGGGGGCCTACCACTATAACTAAGATAATCTATTAAAATGCCCACAGTGCGGAAATCATCAAAGGAAATATAAAAGAGGAGTTGGAACCAAGTGATTCCTTATTGTCTATTTGTTTTTATCTTTATATTTATCTTTATTTTATCATTCAAAACTTATATAAAAAATTTGGTTAGATTAGACATTAACGATAAGCCGGTATTAAAAGCTCTTGTGTCCTTGGATGACCTCGGTGTCTTACCATCACTATACTACACCCACGATGGGTGCACTTGCCCTAACGTGTGTAGAGTTGTAGTATTGTATCGTGTTTTATAAATTTAAAGCTTGATTCGCGAGTAAAAAGAGCTTAAAATATACCTAAAATTATAAACAGACACACACACGTCAGTAACCTAGCGAAACCTCTGTTCGGTATATTACAGACTCAAGACACTAGACATTAAATTTACAATTAGATTTCTATCTATGGCCACACGAATAGTGCACTAACAATCTCCCCCTTGGACATAGTTACAAATCTGTGAAACTTAGTCTTGAACTGCCTTGGATAACATCTTCAAGTGAAACCGTAGTCTCCCCCTTGAATGATACTCCGAATCTCTAAGGTTTGATGTTTAAGAACTAACACACGTATTCACATACAAACAATTTTTCAACAGTCTCGTTGGTCCGGTTCACATTCAACATTATCACGTTTTTAAAGAAGTTTTTAAAAGAAAATCTTTCTAAATTTTTTTATATTGAATTCAGAAATGTAAACATAGTGAAATGAAATATTTTTTATATTCTTTTGTAAGAAAACGTGCTAGAGAATCATATCAGTTTACTAAGACATATCAGCTGCACCGTTGATCTTGATGAAACACTCAGTTTAAACAATTCACATGGAGTGTCGATTTTACTGTCCACTTAAACTCAATCTAAAAACTTTCGTAATGCTTACCGATATATTATGGTACATTAATTTGCACTGAGTTCTTATAGACCCCACAATCTTAGCATATCCCCTCATCATGTAATACGCTGGCTCAAGTAATGCCTTTAAACTTTCATCAACTATGATATGTGTGAAAATAACGTAGAATGTTTAAACATTAACAATCAGGTCGATCTTTCGATACGAAGAGAAAGTCCAATGTTTAAACAAAATAAGAAATAAGAAAAACAACTTGAAATTGTGTAAATCTTAACCACCAGTTTGATATTTTCATATACACAGATGTGATCCAAGATTTAAACGAAACACCAAGTAAAATAAAGCAGAAACGTTCAGGCACTAACATCCAGTTCGATACTTTCGTATACGCAGAGGATGTGCAATTCTTAAACAAAATAAAGAAATAAAACAAGTTTAAAATCTTTGCAAAAATGAAATACACAATCACAGTGACTTTTTCAGTAAGTTGTGAAAGTTCACAAACTAACCGGTTTTTATGCTTTTCAGCATTCAGCGATTACCGAGTAGGTACACAGTCACGAAGGATAAAACTAGTACTATGCTTTCAATCACATTTCCCACTAGAACTAGGCTTTTTCTATTTAAGTTTGTATCGTTTTCACAAAACTACTAGTCTAGCTGAGCCTACCAACACATCTTTAGTGAGATTGTTTAACCATTTAAAACATTAAATATCTTTAGCATGCACTGGTAGTCCACTGATGTACTATCATTTCCTCTTTTAGCACAAGTAATCTCGTTTTTCATTTTTCAATGTTTTTGACATTTTGAGATTTTCTATTGTTTTTGGCTCTTGGAAAATTTTTATCAATCTAAAATGATTTTGAAATGATGTTTTCAATTTTACAGAATTTTTTTTTTTTCTGATTTTGATAATTTTAAAAATTTTCTCCCCCTAAACTTGAAAACATCTTTTCGACATCCAAACTAAAAATCTTCCATTTTAAACGTTTAACGATATTTTACAAATGTGAACGTGAGACTACCATTTTGTTTGTGTGGAATAACCTCCTGTCTCTCTGCATGAACAACCACTGCTTCTGAAATGACGCTTGCTTGAAGCTTGGTTATCCTGCACATTCAAACAAACTTCAATTAGTTATGAATTGGAACCCAATCCATTCTGGATTTAGGTTTATGATGTGCACAAAATGCAACATATAAATTACATCAATTATGGCATAAAACTAACCATTTTTTAGTACTAATGTTGGAAAAAGTGCGTTTTTGTCTTCCTTTTGTATTTTCAGGATTAAATGAGCTCAAATGAACAAAAGAAGCAAAAAGGCAGCTAAATCTAACATAAATACAAGAAAAGGAACAAACGTGGCATGCCCAGCCTCCCCGACAGCATCTTCCCAAGCAAAACAAGAGAACAGAAGACTGAACACTCCCCGTGCTCAATGAGCACGGGGGCGTGCCCAAGTGTTAGCAGAAAAGACAAAGCTATAGAAGCTTCTATCAACCACCACGGGGTCGTGCTCAGCGGACACGGGGCCGTGGTCAACTATAAGATTCGTAGAATCTGGGGAAATATTGATAGTACAGATACGCTTCTGCACACGGGGGCGTGGTCAACTAATGCAGACAAACTGCAATTAATGAAGACAGAAAAGAAGGTGGACATGGGGCCGTGCCCAATGGACACGGGGCCGTGCCCGGGCTGCTGTTCAGGCTATAAATAGGGGTGCTTGGCTCATTTGCAAACCATCCCTTGGCACACCACCTCTCTCACACTTCACCCACCACCCACCACCATTACAGCACCATCATCTACCACTATCATCCATTGTCCATCATAGAGTGTGTGAGTCGTCTCGGGATCCAATATTGATCGTAAGAGTTCTTGACAATCAAAGGCCATGTTTGCTTAAGTCTCTTACATCACTTGGTGAAGACAAGTGTCTAGTGTAATACTTTTTTATTTTTAATCTTTTCGCACTTTTTACTTGGTTATGTATTAATGACTTTAATAACTAGTTTCTTATGTTGAAGGTGATTCTTCCTTATCGTTTGTCCGTGGTGTCTTGCCATTATTTTACTGTCTATATAAAATAAAAGATTTTCACCATTCATATCTCCACGGTCTATATGGAGATATGCTGGCTACCTGGTCTGGGATTAAGGGAACGGTATGGTAAGAGTCTTGCCTTGTTTAGTGTATAGATCCTGCAAGGACCTGGGTCAAATTTAGTAGGACCTCCTTCAATACCCAACGGTATTGGATGGCGGGGGTCCAAACTCTTTGATCCCCTCATATGTAAGCTACTATTAATACTTTAACCCGGCTACTTAGGACTGTATCCCTGCTGACTCAGACTACTTAGCCGAGGGTAACGTCACCTCCAAAAGAGGGGCCTACCATAATACGCATTAATAACTTAATTAATTATCTTTCAATAATCCGACCCTTTTGGATTGTATCCTTGCTGACTCAAACTACTGGGTTGAGGGTAACGTCACCTTCAAAAGAGGGCCTACTACAATAACTAAGATAATCTCTTAAAAAGTGCAAAAGTGCGAAAATAATCAAAGGTTACACTAAACACGAGTCGGAGCCAAGTGATTCATCTTGTCTATCTGTTTTCATTTTCATTTTATTTTTCAGCATTTTAGTTAGTTTTATTTTTCTAGTTTAAAAACCTTTTTCTAACTTTTGATTTGATTAGACGTTGAGGATAAACCGGTACTATAAGCTCTTGTGTCCTTGGAGTACCTCAGTATCTTGCCAACACTATATTACGCTCACGATGGGTACACTTGCCCATATGTGTGTTTTGTGTTAGTAAAATATCGTGTTTTATAAATTTAAAACTTGACTAACGTGTAAAAAGGGCTTAAAATATACTTAAAATTATATACACACCACACACGCATCAAGTTTTTGGCGCCGCTGCCGGGGACACAAGGATTTTAAGAAAGTTAGGAATCAACGGCCTAATCGTTTTTTTCTAATTTTTCTGTTTTTTTAGGATTTTCTTAGTTTTTCAGTTTCTGCAGAGCTCAGCACGGGCCGTGCCTGGTCGGACACGGGCCGTGCCCAGCATTGTTACTGGTAGTTTTTATTTTCCGAGTTACAGGAAGTTGAGCACGGGGCCGTGTCGAACTCCCCAGTAACAGGGATCCGGAAAACAATCACTGTATCTCCGACCACGGGCCGTGTTCATCTGAGCACGGGGCCGTGGTGAAGCTTCTGACCATCGTTCTTTTCTGTTTTTATTGCAGGACTTGGAACCCAGGCGCCACATCTGAACTTTCTACGTAGTGTATGAGCTCCAGTTCTAGTAGAGACATAAAAGAACCTCTTGAAGAACCCGAACGCTTTCTCAGAAAAAGGCTTAAAGCCAAAAACCAAGAGAAAGTTTCGGGGGACCCACTTCCAATGGCGGACCAACGTACCCTAATGGATTACCTACGACCCACCGTAGGTAATCTCGGCGCCGCTATCAATGCACTGAATGTCGAAGCCAACAACTTCGAACTTCGACCACATTTGATACAAATGCTTCAAAACTCCGCAACCTTTCATGGGCTTGCGGACGAGGATCCCCATCTACATATTTCTATTTTTTTAGAAATATGTGATACCTTTCGGATCAATGGAGCATCAAACAACGCCATCCGCCTTTGAATGTTTCCATTTTCACTAAAAGACCGAGCTAAGGCTTGGCTTAACACCCTCCCAGTTGGTTCGGTAAACACCTGGGATGAACTAGCCCAAAAGTTTCTATATAAGTATTTCCCTCCTGCTAAAACGACAAAACTAATGACTGAAATTAATACATATTCACAAGAGGATGGGGGAATCCTTATATGAAACTTTTGAAAGGTTCAAGGAGCTACTAAGAAAGTGTCCTCATCACGGTCTTGCGGTATGGCAACAAGTATCCACTTTCTACAATGGGTTGTTGCCACACACAAGACAAACACTTGATTCTAGCTCCGGGGGACTTTTAGGTAATCGTCGCCCAAATGAAATATATAATCAAATTACGGAAATTGCTCAAACCAATTTTCAGTGGCACACTCCCGGAGGCAATAAATCTATTTCCCTGGGCGCCCATAAGGTTGATGAAAGCACTTCTTTACAAGCTCAAATCGAGGCCCTTTCTTAAAAAATCAAAAAGTTAGAAATGGCAAAAACGGTCTCGGTTATGGCTTGTGAGGGGTGTGGTGGGCCACATGAAAATTGGAGTTGTATGAAAAAATTAGACGATCAAACGGAAACGGTTAACTACATTGATAATAGGCCTAGGTCGTCGGGTCCTCTAATGGGTACCTACAACCAATGATGGCGTAACCACCCCAACCTTGGTTGGAGAGAACCCGACAATAGTAGTAACCAACAAAATCTAAACCAACGAACAAACTTTCAACAACCACAAAATTTCTCTCAACAACAAGGTGGACGAGAAAGGCTTGAAGATATTGTATCTCGCCTCATCTCCGACACCGAAAAGAAAAACTCGGATCAATTTCAACAATTGGAATCAAATTTTAGAAATCAACAAGCTAGCATTTAAAACATTGAAAAATAATTAAATCAAATAGCTCAAAATTTCTCCGAGAGACCACAAGGCGCGTTACCAAGTAATACCGATACCAACCCAAAGGCGCAAGTACATCTCATAACATTGAGAAACCGTACCGTGGGACCCGAGGAGGCTCCACTTCCACCAACTGAAAGAAGCCAATCTAGCCAAACCACAACTCCACCCACGCCCCAACAAGAGAAGGCTTCTCCACCAGTTCGAGAGCCTACTAAGACTCCTCCGGTTCCATACCCCGGTCGGTTAATTCGTCAAAAGACCGATGAGCAATTCGCAAAGTTCGAAAATTTACTAAAACAATTGCATGTTAATATTCCATTTATCTAAGTCCTAACTCAAATGCCTAAATATTCAAAATTTATGAGGGACTTCCTCACTCATAAAAGAAAAATTGAATCATTGTAATTACACAACACAAACCCAACCGCACAACTTGTGTCGGATTACACGACACCTTTGGGCCACACATTATGTTTCTATCCACTTACTCCTCCCGGCCCTCTACACTTGAAATCGAGACCAAGGGGCAGCTCATGCAAGGGTTCGGCCCACTTCCCTATTTAAATCAACACCTAACCCTTATGAGGTTTTGCTTCCTCATTACTTGCAAAACACAAGAACACACAAACCCTAAGCTCTCTTTCTCTCCTCTCGAAGCCGACGGCAACATCCCCTTCTCTCGAAGCTTTCTTATTCGGATCAACCTTTATTCTACCTTCTAACCGGTTAGTGTTATATCATTGTTTAGTTTTTATATGATCGATGCTTGTTGTACGGTTGGCTATATGTTGTTCGATGTGTGATGTTTAAGGTATTATGTTAGTAAAATCTTTTATAAACAACCTGTTAGATCGATATAGGGATTGATACATGCTTTGATGTTGATCTAGATAATTAAGAACCGAATGGATGCAATCGGCTGTATGTGTGTGTATTCGGATCAATTGTATAATCGAGCATGAAATATTGTATGATGATTGGAAACCAGTAATTTGATAGTTTAAGGTTATAAGTTGTTGTTTATGCTTGGAATATGATTAGGGTTCATAGGAATTAGTTAATTAAAGTCTTGGTTTGATCGATTATTGCATGATTGGAAACTGTTAGAATTAGTTTTGCAAAATAAATGGAAACTGGATAACTGATTTGCATGAATTATAGGATGATATAACCGATCGCACAAGGCCAGCCGCACAAGCTAGGGTATGTTAGGGTACAACCGTTAAAGCACAATGTATAATCTCTTAAAGCTCAGTCGCACAACATCTTGTGAATCGCACAAGGTTGTGCTGATCGCACAAGATGTTGGGCCGTACAATATATTAGGTTGTGTTATGATATTGGGCCGAACAACCCAAAACCCCAATCGCACAAGTTATCCTTAATCGCACAAGTCCATTGGACCGTACAAGTTAAATGTTTTTTTAATTGTTTGGGCTGCACAAACTGTTGGGTATAAGATGTAATGGGCCGGGTTTGTTTTGGATCGCACAACCCGTTGTGAGTCGCACAAGTTGTGCCGATCGCACAACAGGTTGGGCCGGTTGTTCTTTGGGCTTAATTATTGAATCACACAAGATGATTGGGCTTGCACAAGCTCAACGGCCCAATCATCTGAGTCGCACAAGTTGGGCCTTATGTGTAGCTGACTGCTAACGTGTTCCACGTGCTTGCCATGATCGTTATGTGATGTAACTTGTTATCTTATGTGTAAAGTGCACTACTTGAACCTAGACCTGACTTGTATGGTAACCATGTTAGGACGTGGTTGACCACTAGCAGCTCGATTGACCTTTTTGTTTATCTGCCGAGCTAACCTAAGGTGAGTTCACACTTTCTATAAGGCATGGGATTCCCGGTGGTTTGGGAATGGGTAAATGTTTAATAAGGAAACCTGCGTATTCTCCTTGGTTAGAATACGTATTCCCACCCTCTTTGTTGAAGGGTGACAACATTGAAACCTGCGTGTTCTTCTTGACACGTACTCCCACCCTCTTAACTGAAGGGCGACAACATTGTTACTAGACCAAAAACTCTATCATTAAGTCCCTCATTTTTATATCGACTTAATCGCCGGGCCAATGGCGAACGGGTCATTAGTTAAATAGCGCTATTAGGTTTGACAAGCCTCACACCGTGCCGCAGAGGACGGGAGTGGACTAATGGATCTGGGCACCTCAATGACGATAGACATTGACTTAGGGCACCCAACTTTCTCAGTCAGTAGTCGATATGGTAACGGGTCTAGTGGGATATTCATGGGGTAGCCCCCACGGCTGGGAGCCAGAGTAAAAAGGAAAAGGTTAATCACGTTAATCAACTATGGGGTAACCCCCACGGCAAGTAAGCCAACTAAAAGGAAACCTATGTTTTTTAAACAACTTAAAACGAACACCCAACTGTGAACTCGCTCAACTTTGTTGTTGATTCGTTACTATATGCCTTGCAGGTCGTTAGGTACTTAGATGGAGCTTGCACAGGAGGACGAGGTTGTTGTGGGACATGGACTGTTGAGTTCCATGTTAAACTTTATGAACTTATAACTTATGCTTTGGTTTTAAACGTTATGCTTCCGCTGATAACTTGAACTTAGTTAATTTGTTTTGGACACCAATTATATTGTGGTTGGTTTTATAGTTACTTAAATACATTGTTCAATATGATTGGTAGCTTGATCCTGGACATGTCACGCCTCCTGCCGTGATACTCCGCTTGTGGATTTTGGGGGTGTGACAGTTGTATCCAAGGATAAAATCTTTTCCAAATACTCTCTCGCTTTCTTTCTCTTTTTCCTCAATTTGTCTTTCCGCCCTTGCGATAGATTGGCTTTATGTTATTTGGGCTTTTCTTCTGTTCTTTTAGTTTTATTAAACTTCTTGTGAGATTTGTCCAAAAATTCTCTCTTTGGCCTCAAGGACAATCTTTGGCATTATGACATTTGATTTGACAATTATAGCATCTTCTCGTATCAAATCTCTACTTTAAACAATTTACACCAATGTGTCCACTTATTCCACAGATGAAACACACCCTGTTATCACACCATTCTTATCTATCAAACCATACACTCAAATCATAACATTGATTTGATGTGTAATAGTCATCTTTCCTGCTTCTTCTGTAAATTTGATTTGACGTTTGAGCACTGTGGTCCGACCTGCACCACTTATTTTCAAATTTTTGTGCATTTGTATGATAATGATTGGATGATTGAACTGATGAACTTTTATTGGTGTTTGAGCATTTTTAAAATTTTGTTTTTGCTTTTGTTTTTGTTCCCCATTCTGCTTAGAAGGTTTTTGTGTTAAACATTCACCTTTTTCAGCCGATTGTAGAACAGTTTCTTGAAATTTTTCTTTTGGTTTTTTAGAAAAATTTCATTTTTATCATCGGTATCATCATCACAATCTTCAATTATGACATCGTCATAATTTATGACATTGTCACTTATTGGAATTTCAACAGAGGAAGGTTTTGGAACAATATGATCTAACATGAAAGATGATATAACAAAACCTATCAATTTCTTTTCTAAATCTTTAATTTTATTTTTATCAATCTCAACATCATTTTCAAGTTGAGTTATTTTCTCAAGATGAGAATTTAGAGTGATTTGATTTTCAAAATTATTATTATTATTATTATTCAAAAGTAAATTTCCATTTTTTAAAATTTTTATTTGATTTTTAAACTCTTTTTCAGTTTCTAAACTTTTTATTTTGTTTTGAAATTCTTTTTCGTTTTCTTTTAAAATTTTATTTTCTAATGTTAAAGTCTCCAAATCATTCAAGAGTTTGAGATTATAAGCCTGATAATCTTTCAATTTTTCATCATAATTTGAGCAGATTGGTTTGTGGAACTTGAAGCCACATTTGTAGATGTGCTTGAATCTTTAACTTCAGAGTTCTTCGCCATCATTTTTCTTCTCTCCAAATCCAACCTTTAACATTTTATCTCTTCAATTCTTGGTTTCCAACATTTCATATCATTAATGAAATTATAACCCTCAATATATCTATAATCAACTTCTCTTTTATATTTTGTCAACACTTCTTCTTAATTTGGAGAAAAAAATTCTATCAATTTGTCATTCTTCTGTTTAGGAGTTTTATACACATTAAATTTTTCCAGTTATAAAAGTAAATTTGTATATCTCTGAAAACCGTCTTTCAATGATTTATCGTCTTTGATTTTGAAATTTTCAAATTTATCCGTTAAAGTGTCTTGTTTTTTTCGTTTTTCAACAGCTATAGTTATCATCTTAACAAATTTTCACTTGGCAACCAAACAATTTTTGAACCCGTTAAACTATGCTTTCTCTTGAACCCGAACTGTTCAACTCGAAAATTGTAGATTAAAACCCTGTTCAAAAATCTTGTAGCCCACTAATCCAAACCCGGTTCACACAATAAGACCAAATTTCAGCACTTGTGGCCCAATCTAAAACGATAGCAGCCCAGTTGAGACCAAATAATATTTGGCCCAAATCTCCTTCAACAACTTTCAGTCCAATGCCCTTAGCCCAAAAATTATTTCAACCCAATCAAAAACTTGTAACGGCCCACTCGAAATAGAATCAAGAAACTAACACATAAACTGACAACTTATAAAATGTCAATTATTATTATTTTTATTATTATTATTTTTTATTATATTTTTTAAATGTTTTGAAGATTTTGATTTCCAAACAACAAACCCTAAATGATTATTAACTTTCTTTTGACAGTGACGTTTTGGTTTCTTAATATTTGTCAAATATCTAAACCTTAAAACTAGAAAACATTAGAAAAAATGCAAATTTGATTTTATTATACCATGAACTATCATCATTTAAAACTTTTACCAAATTTTCTAACAATATGTATGTTCCACACAGAAACATCACTTCTTTTCAAACCTAATTCATTTTATTTTTATTATCTCTATTAAAATTTTCAAGACCACACAAATGTTTTGTTTTTTTTTTAACCCAAAAATTTTAAACCCAAAAATTTTGTTGTGTGACCCAAGATGTAGCTGGCAAGATTTACCTCCCCCCCCCACCCAAAAAAAAAAAAAAAAAAACTTTTATCCCGATACCAAGCACTTATTTTATTTGTTATTTAGTTGTTTTTCTACAAAAATCCCAACTCACAATGGAACCCTAATATCACTTAGACCATCCGTAGTGGGGCGTTTTTTTTTAAAAAATTGAAAAAAACGCCCCAAAACGCCCCCACCCCATTACACCCGGCGTTTTGGGGCGTTATTTTTGGAAAATTATGTTGTAGGCGTTTTAATTAAAACGCTTGTTTGGTTTCTTGAAAGCTTTGACCCACCAATCAAAAGCCACATGCCCCCTGACAACTTTGACACCTTTTTCCTGTGGCCAATGGGATTTAAACATGCATTTGATTCTTGCAGACTATAATCAACTGTTTGCTTTTTTTTTGTTTAATGATTGGAATGGGGGTTATTGGCATAATGCCCCACTACGCCACTTTTGCTATAATGCTCCATCGCTGACTAGGACGCCACGTGTCGGATAATGCCCCATGGTGGGGGCATTATAACACATTACCACTACACATGGTCTTATAAACAACCGCAAATAACCTGTTGTCCTCCTTTTCTTCTTCAACACAAACACTAAAACCTGTTATATCACACAATAGCTGCAAACATCATTCAACTTTTCAATTCTAAGGGGGTGTTTTCAAAACTCCTTATGACTTTTTCCCTCACATACACTTTCAAACCCAAACATCATTTAACTTTTCAAAAAGTCATTAAGTTATAAGTTAGCGCAATCCCAAACACCCTTTGACTTTACACAATACATCACCTCTTTCTTCAAGCACAAAACTTAACAATCTTCATATAGCCAAAGCTATTTCTTCTCTGTTTTAATAATCAACCCCAAATCAAGTCCATTCAGATCTAATCGTCGCAACAATCAATATTAGCATTCATTCGAAATTTGATACAGATCTCAACAACTAACAAGATAACTTTGCAACTTTCAAACTCAGATTCAGAACTGATTTACAACTATTGATGTTTAAACTAAATATAGGGGTCGTTCTGTAATTAGTAGCTAGTTAGTTTATGTTATAATTAGATTAGTTAGTAAGTGCGAGGACCGGAAGCGACAAGATGAAAGTTTGAAACCGACAAATTACATGGAACGGCATCTCCTGGGACGCACCCCTTCTTGATCGACGCCTACATCACAGAGACAAAGGGACGTGATTTTTCACAAGGAGACACACCTCTTCAAGATCAATCTCATCCACAAGTTCAAGAATCGCAACCGTTCGTGAAGAGACACGTCTCTACAATCACATCTATTCGTATAGTATATATAGGGTTCATGTATGTCAATTGTAATCACTTTTCATTCAATACAAGCAAGTTTATTGTTCTTTGATTCTCAATTCTTTTACATTCAAACCTGTGATTTGCAAGTTAGTTTACCAACAATGGTATCAGAGCACCACGTTAATCGATCAAGGGAAGACTTGCAGCGCAAGAAATCGAAGAAGTGGTCCTCTTTGTGATTGTCGATTACAAGCAAGGCCCATTCAGGAACGATACGATCAGAAGGAAGTGTTCGAATTTTTTACCAGAAGCATACTTCAATTTTCAAAAGAAAAGAAGGTACTATATATATTTTATTCCTTGGATTCTGAACATGGTGGAAAAGTAGGGAACAAAGTCAAGAAAGGCATTTTTTCTTGGGTTTGTCAAACAACAACAGAGGCTTGGATTAGTAAATTGACAATTGGAAAGAAGTAGATTTTTTATCTTGAAAGTCAGACAAGTTGTGAATTGCTAGAGGCAACAAAATCAAAAGGAGAATACCAGATAATTGCATGTTGCAATTAATTTCTGTTGAGGCCAAGAAATACATAGCATGCATCATCGTTTGAAACCAGTGGATTCAAAAAGATTAGAAAATAGCAAGATAGAATCCCTGAATTCGTAGCAAGAAATCGAACCCGTATCGGTTCATAGCAAGTCAAACCGATTCTTGGTTCAAATAGCAAGTTCCGAACCGGTTGGTTCAAAATAGCAAGTAGCACCTTGAATCATCACGATTCAAAGCAAGAAAAAGCAAGTACAACGGGCCGATCAAAATTAAGTCCAATTAGCAAGTTGGTTGGATAGTTTTGATCTCACTCGCAATAGCAAGTTAGAAAGAACCTTGATTAGCAAGTGGGTCAGGGTACATAAAAAATCTTATTAGCAAGTCGGTCAGAAACGCAAGAATCTGGTTAGCAAGTTGGCCAGACGCAAGTACTAAGTAAGAAATTTGATCTACTCGGTCAAGAAAGGGATCATCCGATCACAAGCAAGATAAGCAAGAAAAACAAGGCGAAAAAGAAAGGAGGCATGACTGAAAAAGAAGGAAATGCATCAACGTCACTCCACGAGCAAGGGAATGTGTCTCTTCTATACCCAAAATTGAAAGAGGCGAATTACACCCAATGGGCAGTTATGATGGAAACAATCTTGAAGGCATATAGCCTTTGGGAAACAGTTGTTTCAACGGAAATGATAAACAAAAAGAAGGCGCTTACAATGAAAGCAATTATCTTCCAAACGTTACCGGAAGATGTTTTGATGCAAGTTGCACAATACGAAAAAGCAAAGGAAGTATGGGATGCGATCAAAGTTCGTTATCTTGGAGCAGATGTGGTTCAGAAAGCACGTCTATTGTCACAACTCAAGTTTTCGACTTTCACTTTCGCATTAAATGCACGTTGACTTTGATTGTTTAGTTGTTTGATTTATTGACTTGTAATATGCACATGGTGATATGATGAAACGTATTGTGTTTGCGTGATTATGTGTTTGATTGTATAACGTTGAACTTGTTGAGAAACACAAGCTGCTTAAGATTTGTACAACTCGACGAAACACAACATGTGTTTCGCCAGAACCCACTCGACGAAACAGACTGTTTCGCCATATACATCCCGACGAAACATAAGTCAGTTTCGCCGGCCCAGTTTCGCCAAAAGCCCAGTTCGGGCCCAGAACGTTAAATCACGAATATTAACGTGAACCGACTTCTGTTTTCATATCCTTGGCAAAAGTTGAAACCCTAGGACTCTCCTCTGTGTGACGGCAGCTCTTTGAACACCCGAACCCTCCCGAACGATTAAATCATCGTTTCCTTCATCTCGGTTAGTGTGTTTAGTTCCGTGATTTGTCTTGTTTGCTTATTTTGATGTTGTTGTTTTCATAAACTTGATCAGACAATCGAATAGAGTCCTGACAACGATTACATGTTATGTTATGGTATTGAATGATGCTTGAGAATTGTCGTGTCCGAATATATAACTGATGATGAATATGAAAACGATAGACTATTAGGGTTTTTATGGTTGAATCGGATGATGATAAACTCTGCTCCGTTAATGATGAGATATATCATAGAAACCGGCTTGTTGATACGTTTAAACTAGGGTTCATGCTAAACAATGATTCTCGAATGATTGAGTTATGATGATTCTATATGTACATTGATCTCCATATGATTTCTGTTGTTGATGACGGCTGATAGATTGATTAGGGTTTCTGTATGATTTCGTAACTGATATGACGTAACTGATGAATCGACGAAACAGACCTATTGGCGAAACAGAAAGTGTTTCACCAAAGGACAGTCGACGAAATAGATCTTTGTTTCGCTAAAGGGCAGTCGACGAAACATAATGTGTTTCGTCAAATTGTGTTTCGCCGAATGTGTGTTTCGCCAATTGTGTAATCAGCACAGTAACTACTTTAATTCTGTTAAAAGTTAACCTGGTTAGTTAACTGCTGTTAAGTGTTAACTGGAATATTTAACTGCTGTTTAGCGTAATCATCTTGTGTATGATCTCAAATACGTGCTACTTGCTTATCAACTGTGTGTCTATACGTGAACACAAACTGATCTCAAATACGTGCATACTATAGGACGTGATTGATTATTTGCGAGCACATACTTAGCATACCGAGCAAACCAAGGTGAGTTCATTGCACTTCTCTAAGCATGCGTCCCGGTGGTTTTGGGACATCATTACCAATGCTTGGTTAGGGGCATTGGGGTTGGGCACACTCCCAGGTTATATTGGGCACACTCCCATGGTATATATTGGACACACTTCCAATATATAAGACTCTCCTACGTTAATAACAATTTCGAAACGAAACGATGAGATGACTTAACAGATATCTGGTAACTACACACATTAACATAACCTTGAACTCACCAGCGTCGTCTGACACACTTGTCTGCATGCTTGCAGGTCGTTAGATTTCGTGATGGGGACTTGCTATCTGGGAGTGCTGGAGTGGTCATGGGTCGAGGCTCTTGGATTAACTTATAAGTGAAACATTGGTTTTGAACATTTCTCATGAAACAATTGTTAAACGATTTACTATATGCTTCCGCTACTCAACTCTTTGGGATTAACTTTATGTTTGACATTTTCTATTGGTAATTCATAACATGTTTTATTAAAGTATTTATCATTGGTTCAATGTGATTGGTGGCTCGAACTTTGATGAGTAACACTCCTCACGGAGTTTCCGTAGGTGGTATTTTGGGGGTGTTACAGTTGGTATCAGAGCCACTGGTTATAGCGAACTAGGTTTTAAAACGTTTTATAAAACCAGACTATAACCGAATACCTTCGAAGAATCGATCATGACACTCAGCTCCAGATCGCAAGGTTCGTCTTCTGTTTAAATATGCATTACTTCCTTAGTAGTCACGCACTCATAACTTACATGAAACGATACACTTGATATTATGGTGACTTGATAGTGTGACACTACTCTTCGACTTATGTGAATTGTAAACTTGTGATATCAATCGTTGGGTTGTGTGAACGGGGGAAACTTCGAGCGCAAGCTAAGAGGCGCTGAGACAAGCATGCAAATTGCCTTATTATTATGGGTGCACACTTAATAATAACGTGGGGTGCATGCAAGTCCCAGTGAGGCTTATCAAGTGTGAGAAGGGTTCTGCCTTATTATGTGTGAACTTGGTAGTACATAGATATCAACGTGATACTTAATTTCTATCTCGTTTCGATTTCCTGAATCGGTTCATCTCTATCTATAGAATCATGAGTGGACGAGGACACGGACGTGGCAACATTAACATGACTCAAGCTGAGTTGACTGACCTAATCAACACCCGTGTAGCTGAGGCTTTAGCAGCCTATCAAGCTGGTACGGAATGTACCAAGTACTCTTTACTCTTATATCGTGTACACGTCTTTTCACTCCTGTAATGTGTTTCCTTTCATCCTTTAGGTCAGCAAGCGCATCCCCAGAACAATCAGCCCGTCTGTACGTTTAAAACGTTCATGGACTGTAAGCCACAGACCTTCACAGGGACTGAAGGGGTTGTGGGACTCTTGAGATGGTTCGAGAAAGCAGAGTCCGTGTTTGCTATATGTAACTGTCCCACTGGGGACAGAGTGAAATATGATGCGGGTACCTTGGCGGATGGTGCCCTAACGTGGTGGAATGCCCAAGTGCAGTTGCTGGGCATCGAGGCAGCGAATGCCACAACTTGGGATGATTTTAAAGAACTGATCAGGGAGGAGTATTGTCCTCGGGATGGGATCCAGAAGTTGGAAAACGAGTATTATGACTTGAAGATGGTAGGATCTGAAGTCGAAGCGTATGTGAAGCGATCGTATGAATTGGCCGACATGTGCCCGAACTTGTCCCGGCCTATGTCTCGGAGGATTGAGTTATTCATCAAGGGGTTGCCTCCGCGTGTGAAGAATTTGGTCACTGCAGCCCATCTCAATGATTTGACACAGATTGTCCGGTTGACCCACAAGATTGTGGATCAAGAGGTAGAGAGTAACTCGTTACCACCGCGTGTTTCAACCACTACTGCTGCTGCACCCACTGCCACTGCATCCGCTAATGATAACAAGCGGAAGTGGAACGATTACGACAAAGCATCCAGTGCGGGTCAGACTCAGAAAAGGCCAGACAACAATAGCAATCGCAGCATCAGCCAGTCGTCTTCTATCAATCAAGGCCAGGGAGGTAGCCAAAGTCAGGGTTCATATGTGGGGAGGAAGCCACGGTGTAACAAGTGTGGATATCATCATTTCGGGCAGTGTGGACGGGTATGTAACAGGTGTGGTAAAGCGGGCCACGAGGCCAAAGATTGTAGGGCCCCACAGCCCAAACACCAGCAGCAACAGAACCAGCAGAATCAGAGACAGCAGGGACAACCACCCCAGCAAAACCAGGGCTTCAGAAAGGGGTGCTATCAGTGTGGGGACGAGGGTCACTTTAAGCGGGATTGCCCTCAGTTAAATCAAAACGCTAACGACAACAACCGCCCGAATAACAATAACGCTGGGAACAACAACAATGGCAACAATGGGGGCAACGTGGCGCGTGGTCGCGGATTTACTATTGGAGCTGGTGAAGCTCGAAACGACGGCAACGTGGTTACTGGTACGTTTTCAGTAAATGGTGTTTATGCTTCTATTTTATTCGATTCAGGTGCCGACTGGAGTTATGTGTCTTTGGAATTCAGTAGACGTCTAGGATTGAGTCCTACACCTCTTATTGTTAAGCATATAGTAGAAATAGCGAATGGTAAAACTATCGAAGCGTCACATGTTCTCATGGGTTGCAAATTAGATCTCTTAAGTCAAGTATTTGACATTGACCTACTTCCTGTCACTCTCGGGAGCTTCGATGTAGTTGTTGGAATGGATTGGTTATCCAAATATCAGGCGGAAATTCACTGCAAGGAGAAAGTCGTTCGTATTCCCCTTGCCAGTGGTGAATCTCTATCGGTCCAGGGTCATCGTAGCGGCGCTACAGTAGGTATTATCTCAGCCATGAAGGCTCTAAGTTTTCTACGAAAGGGCTATCCTTCCATTCTCGCCCTGGTTACTAATTCTCAGACTAACGAAAGGAAACTCGAAGACCTTCCTATTGTTCGAGAGTTTCCTGATGTCTTTCCTGAAGAACTCCCCGGTTTACCTCCACATCGTCAGGTGGAATTTCAGATTGATCTTCAGCCAGGAGCAGCGCCGATTGCTCGTGCTCCGTATCGTCTTGCACCAGGAGAGTTGCAAGAATTGTCGAACCAACTTCAGGAATTATTGGACCGAGGTTTCATTCGTCCTAGTTCATCTCCTTGGGGAGCCCCTGTGTTATTTGTAAAGAAGAAGGACGGGTCTTTTCGTATGTGTATCGACTATCGTGAGCTCAACAAGGTGACGATCAAGAATCGTTATCCTCTGCCTCGCATTGACGACTTGTTTGACCAGCTACAGGGATCCAGTTTTTACTCCAAGATTGATTTGAGGTCGGGGTATCATCAGGTACGGGTTAGAGAGGAGGATGTACCTCGAACAGCGTTTCGAACGCGGTATGGCCACTATGAGTTCTTGGTTATGCCATTCGGGATGACCAACGCACCAGCGGTTTTCATGGATCTCATGAACCGCGTGTGCAAACCTTACCTTGACGATTTCGTTATCGTTTTTATTGATGACATCTTGATCTACTCCAAGAACAAGGAAGACCACGAGCGCCATCTTCGTCTCATCTTGGAACTTTTGAGGAAGGAACAACTGTATGCAAAGTTTTCTAAGTGTGACTTCTGGATTCGGGAAGTGCATTTCCTCGGGCACATCGTTAACGAAATGGGTATTCATGTGGATCCTGCCAAGATCGATGCTATACGAAATTGGGCGTCACCAAAGAATCCTTCGGAGGTGCGTCAATTTCTTGGTCTCGCGGGGTATTATCATCGTTTTATTCGGGATTTTTCGAAGATTGCACAGCCTCTCACCGCCTTGACTCAAAAGAAAGTTGTTTATTCGTGGGGATCGAACCAGGAAGAAGCTTTTCAGCTCTTAAAGCAGAAGTTGTGCAGTGCACCGATCTTATCTCTACCAGAGGGTACTGAAGATTTTGTGGTTTATTGCGACGCGTCTATTCAGGGTCTCGGCTGTGTGTTGATGCAGCGAGACAAGGTGATAGCTTACGCATCTCGACAGTTGAAGGTACACGAAAAGAACTACACGACACACGACCTGGAGTTAGGAGCCGTAGTCTTCACGTTGAAAATTTGGAGGCATTACCTGTACGGTACCAAGTGTACCATCTATACCGATCACAGGAGTCTTCAACATATTTTCGACCAGAAGGAATTGAATATGCGTCAACGGCGTTGGGTTGAGCTTTTTAATGATTATGAGTGTGCTATCAAGTATCATCCGGGTAAAGCCAATGTTGTAGCCGATGCTCTTAGTCGCAAGGAACCGAAACAGAAGCGTGTTCGTGCCCTACAGCTTACTATTCACTCTAATTTACCTGCCCGGATTCGTTCAGCTCAGATTGAAGCGTTAAAGGAAGAAAATATCGAAGCTGAAGGATTACGAGGTTTACACAAGAAGAAGTTCGAGCAACGGTCTGACGATATTTACTACTTCATGGAACGGATATGGGTTCCTTCATTTGGTAATCTTCGAGAACTTGTGATGGACGAAGCACACAAGTCGCGATATTCTATTCATCCAGGGTCTGATAAGATGTACCAGGACCTCAAGGTTTTGTATTGGTGGCCGAACATGAAAGCTATTATTGCCACCTATGTGGGTAAGTGTTTGACCTGTGCTAGGGTCAAGGCCGAGTACCAGAAGCCTTCGGGTCTACTTCAGCAGCCAGAGATACCCATGTGGAAATGGGAACAGATCGCTATGGATTTTGTTACGGGGTTACCTAGAACACAGGCTGGGAACGATACTATATGGGTGATTGTCGACCGTCTCACAAAGTCAGCACATTTCTTAGCAATCAAGGAGACTGATAAGTATTCGCAGCTCGCAGCAGTGTACCTTAAAGAGGTGGTTTCTAGGCACGGGGTGCCGACTTCTATTATTTCTGATCGAGATCCTCGTTTTACTTCGGAGTTATGGCAGGCTATGCATAAGATGTTCGGCTCACGTCTCGATATGAGCACGGCTTATCATCCACAGACAGATGGTCAGAGTGAGCGTACTATTCAGACATTAGAGGACATGCTGCGGGCATGTGTTATTGATTTTGGGAAAGGATGGGAGAAGCACTTGCCGTTGGTAGAGTTTTCCTACAATAACAGTTACCACACCAGTATCAAAGCGGCAACATTTGAGGCACTGTACGGGAGGAAGTGCCGATCACCTCTCTACTGGGCTGAAGTGGGTGATAGTCAGATCACAGGTCCTGAGATGGTACTCGAAACTTCAGATATGATTGTGAAAATCAGGGAACGTATGGCAGCTGCTCGTGACCGCCAGAAGGCTTATGCTGACGAGCATGCCAAGGAAGTAGTGTTTGAAGTGAATGACCGCGTCATGCTGAAAGTCTCACCGTGGAAAGGGGTTGTACGCTTTGGGAAGCGTGGCAAGCTGAATCCACGTTATGTTGGGCCGTTTAAAGTTCTTGAGCGTATCGGTAAGGTGGCTTATAGGTTGGAATTACCCACTGAGCTGGGCAATGTGCACGACGTATTCCATGTATCACAGTTAAAGAAGTGTTATGCTGACGACCCATTAGTAGTACCATATCAAGAGCTGAAAATAGACGACAAGTTGCAGTTTGTCGAAGAACCAATTGAGATTATGGATCGGGAAGTTAAAGTTCGTAAGCACAGCCGTATACCTATTGTGAGAGTTCGTTGGAACTCAAGACGTGGTCCGGAGTTCACGTGGGAACGCGAGGACCAAATGGAACTTAAGTATCCACATTTGTTCTCCAAGGACAAGACCAAGCCTAGCAATTCTAGATCTCATGTAACTGGTGAATTTCGGGATGAAATTCCCATTCAAGTTGGGGATGATGTGACACCCACGGAAAATGCACAGTCGTCCTGATTAGCATCGCATTTTGTGGCGGATGGCTTATCAAATTTCGGGACGAAATTTCTTTCAAGTTGGGGATAATGTGACAACTCAAGTTTTCGACTTTCACTTTCGCATTAAATGCACGTTGACTTTGATTGTTTAGTTGTTTGATTTATTGACTTGTAATATGCACATGGTGATATGATGAAACGTATTGTGTTTGCGTGATTATGTGTTTGATTGTATAACGTTGAACTTGTTGAGAAACACAAGCTGCTTAAGATTTGTACAACTCGATGAAACACAACATGTGTTTCGCCAGAACCCACTCGACGAAACAGACTGTTTCGCCATATACATCCCGACGAAACAGAAGTCAGTTTCGCCGGCCCAGTTTCGCCAAAAGCCCAGTTCGGGCCCAGAACGTTAAATCACGAATATTAACGTGAACCGACTTCTGTTTTCATATCCTTGGCAAAAGTTGAAACCCTAGGACTCTCCTCTGTGTGACGGCAGCTCTGTGAACACCCGAACCCTCCCGAACGATTAAATCATCGTTTCCTTCATCTCGGTTAGTGTGTTTAGTTCCGTGATTTGTCTTGTTTGCTTATTTTGATGTTGTTGTTTTCATAAACCTGATCAGACAATCGAATAGAGTCCTGACAACGATTACATGTTATGTTATGGTATTGAATGACGCTTGAGAATTGTCGTGTCCGAATATATAATTGATGATGAATATGAAAACGGTAGACTATTAGGGTTTTTATGGTTGAATCGGATGATGATAAACTCTGCTCCGTTAATGATGAGATATATCATAGAAACCGGCTTGTTGATACGTTTAAACTAGGGTTCATGCTAAACAATGATTCTCGAATGATTGAGTTATGATGATTCTATATGTACATTGATCTCTATATGATTTCTGTTGTTGATGACGGCTGATAGATTGATTAGGGTTTCTGTATGATTTCGTAACTGATATGACGTAACTGATGAATCGACGAAACAGACCTATTGGCGAAACAGAAAGTGTTTCGCCAAAGGACAGTCGACGAAATAGATCTTTGTTTCGCTAAAGGGCAGTCGACGAAACATAATGTGTTTCGTCAAATTGTGTTTCGCCGAATGTGTGTTTCGCCAATTGTGTAATCAGCACAGTAACTACTTTAATTCTGTTAAAAGTTAACCTGGTTAGTTAACTGCTGTTAAGTGTTAACTGGAATATTTAACTACTGTTTAGCGTAATCATCTTGTGTATGATCTCAAATACGTGCTACTTGCTTATCAACTGTGTGTCTATACGTGAACACAAACTGATCTCAAATACGTGCATACTATAGGACGTGATTGATTATTTGCGAGCACATACTTAGCATACCGAGCAAACCAAGGTGAGTTCATTGCACTTCTCTAAGCATGCGTCCCGGTGGTTTTGGGACATCATTACCAATGCTTGGTTAGGGGCATTGGGGTTGGGCACACTCCCATGTTATATTGGGCACACTCCCATGGTATATATTGGACACACTTCCAATATATAAGACTCTCCTACGTTAATAACAATTTCGAAACGAAACGATGAGATGACTTAACAGATATCTGGTAACTACACACATTAACATAACCTTGAACTCACCAGCGTCGTCTGACACACTTGTCTGCATGCTTGCAGGTCGTTAGATTTCGTGATGGGGACTTGCTATCTGGGAGTGCTGGAGTGGTCATGGGTCGAGGCTCTTGGATTAACTTATAAGTGAAACATTGGTTTTGAACATTTCTCATGAAACAATTGTTAAACGATTTACTATATGCTTCCGCTACTCAACTCTTTGGGATTAACTTTATGTTTGACATTTTCTATTGGTAATTCATAACATGTTTTATTAAAGTATTTATCATTGGTTCAATGTGATTGGTGGCTCGAACTCTGATGAGTAACACTCCTCGCGGAGTTTTCGCAGGTGGTATTTTGGGGGTGTTACATCTATAAACTTTGATGAGTGAATTAGAAGCTTTAAAGATGGATGAGAACGAAACAGTAAGGGTCTATTTGGTATGGCGTAATGGAATAGATGAGGGAATGGAATGGACGAGGTAATGGAATGGACAAAGGAATGAAATGGATCATTATATTCCATAGTTTTGTTTGGTTACCATGCAGGAAAGGAATAAATCATTACCTTGTGTTGTTTGGTAGGTAAGAAAAGAGGAATGAACTAAATCGAAGATGGGTGGTCGACGGTAGTGGATGGTGGCAACAGAGGATGGTGGTGGTGGTGGTGGTCGGCAGAGGGTGGCGGTAGTGGTCGGGGTGGTGGTGGTCTGCGATGGCGAGTGGCAGCGATGGTAGTTCATGGCGGTGGCGACGGGCGGCGGTGGCGACGGGCGGTGGTGGCGACGGAGGACGGTGGTGGTGGTAGTGGTCGGCGGAGGTTGGTGGCAGGTGGTGACGATGGCAAGTGGTGGTGGTGGCAGATGGTGGTAGTGATGGGCGGTGTTTGTGATGTAGGGTGAGAGAAGGAATGGAATGAAAAAAAAACAGGGGGATGGATGGAATGAATTTAAAGGAATGGAATGACCTATGTAATGAGTGATTCCATTACGTTGACCAACCAAACACACTTTTTTTCATTCCCTCGTAATAGTTCATTGCATTCCACCTCCCATTCCTGTATACCAAACACTACCTAAGAGTTTCGCAAGCAAGTTGGGTGGCATAAAAGCCAAATTTAAAACTCTCGGTACCACCATTAAAGACAAGAAACTTGTAAGGAAATTACTTATTTCTGTTCTGAAGAAGTTTCTACCCATCGTGACAAATATCGAACAATATTCAGAAATAGACAAAATGTCATTTGAAGAAGCAGTGGGAAGAATAATAGCTTTTGAAGAACGTCTCAAAAGTCAAGACAAGCAAGAAGATAATAATCAAGGAGGACTTATGATGGCAAGTGCAGATAATCAGTTTGAAAGTTTGCATCATGGAAAGGGTCGTGGTGTTCAAAACCACGGTAGAAGTCAAGGACAAGGATCTTTCAAAGGAGGAAGAGGACGTGGAAAAGATATGGGTCCAAGAAACCAAGACAAGAGCAAGTTCAGATGTTATGATTGTGGAGAACTTGGTCATTTTGCAAAAGATTGCACCAAGTGGAAGGAAAAGGAGAAAGACACGCAGCAAGAAGCCAATCTCACATTAGAAGAGGAACCAATGATACTGCAAGTCAAGCAAGTTGAAGACCTTCGTTAAACTATATTTAGTTTAAGGAGGAGTATTGATGTTTAAACTAAAAATAAGGGTCGTTCTGTAATTAGTAGATAGTTAGTTTATGTTATAATAAGATTAGTTAGTAAGTGCGAGGACCGGAAGTGACAAGATGAAAGTTTGAAACCTACAAACTAAATGGAACGATGACGTGTGCGTATATATACATAATATTACAATGAATTAACACACGATTGGGTTTTAAATTTATAAAAGTGATAATTACTTTTACATCAAAACACACACGAAAGAGGCAAGTGTACCCCGTCATATATGTAATAAAGTATCGGTAAGAACCAAGTATCGATCCAAGGAAATGGGCGGAGAATTTGTACTAGACCTTTGTCACTAAACTACCGGTAAAAACATAGGTTTTGTGATTTTTAAACTAAACTAAAGTAAACATAACCAAATACATAATAAAAACATATTAGAAAGTAGATAAAAAGCCTTGCTAAATACACAACCACAGCATGTCAACTAAGTCAGTTTTGGCACTAGAAGCATTCGGTCAATTTTCCAATTTAAAACAATTAGTATCCCTTTCGGGAATCCTAACATGACAATCATTCGGAAAGTTAAAACGATAGACACACTTTAACCACCTAAAATTGTTCTTTAACATGCAATTGATAAATGTCTATGAAAATCTCTTAAAAATAAGTTAGGCAGCCGTTAGGATTATTCTAACCTCGCTTAAACAAGGAAAGCGACACCGATAAACACAATGCAACCACCGAGATAAGCATAAACTAGATTAAATCACAACCGAGTTCATTTTACAAATCTTACACAATAATTCACCAAGATAGCAATTTTGGCCTAAATTACTAACTAAGCTAACAAATCATGGCAAGAATTCATAACGACACCATCTAACCCGTTTAGGTCCTTCCGTGACGGCAAGCTCTCTTGATTAACAATAATTACATTTTATTCACTAACCATTTCTAGTATCATGATGCATACATTTAAACCAAGTTAAACTAGTTAACCAAATTCAAAGTTTACTAATACAAGATTAATTAAGCTTCATTTTTCAACTATCTTAACTAACCAAGCACCAATCATCCAACATAATTACTTATAATCAAGAATTCAATATTAATAACAAGGTTGTAAACTAATCATCAATGATAAACATAGAAAATACTTCAAATGTCATTACAAACAAAGTTTAACAAACTAATGGTTATAATCTAGCAAGGGATTGTTGTGTTTTTGCCCAAAGGCTACAATAATACATAAATCATAATCTAAGTACTTGAAAGATTAACAAAAACATGGAAAGATTAGAAAATCAAACCATAAACAAGTACTAGACTAAGGATCCGGGTAGTAATCGAGCTAATCGGGATAATGTGACTTGAATCCGGGTGAAAGCTAATGCCTCCGGAGCCTGAAAATCGCCTAAGAGCTCTCCAAAAATCCAGAATATCGAGCAGAATGTTTCTGCTGTGTTTTTATACTTTTTGCTGTTGCACGGTCGTTCTCCCTGTGGAACGACCGTTCACTTTATTCAATTATTGGTCATGGGTCACCATACCGCATACGTCATCGGATCGTTGACCAGATCTGAAATGGCACGACCGTTCCCCATATGGAACGATCGTTCAGTTCCGGGCTTCATGTTGAACGCCAAGTCGCACCTACCGTTCAGTTCCGAGACTCTGTTGATTCACCGGAGATGCACGGTCGTTCCTCAGATGGAACGACCGTTCTTCTCCTAGTCGCTTGTTTCCCTGGAACGCCCAGTTGCACCGATCGTTCATTGCCGAGATGATCAACTTTGTCGGAGATGCACGACCGTGCATCAGGTGGAACGGTCGTTCCACAGGCCCAGTTCAGAATCCTTAACAGAAAGTCCGCAGCTTTGTCGTTTTATCCGGAAAGTCCTCGTTTTTGCTATCATCTTGTCTGGAATGCAGTTTTAGGCCTGTAAACACAAATGTAGATAAATAAGTATCCGAACGACGGTTTTACGGCCAAAAACGCATAAAATAGGGGTAAAACGGGGGACTAAAATATGTGTAAATTAGAGTGTATCAAACGACATCTCCTGGGGACGCACCCCTTCTTGATCGACGCCTACATCACAGAGACAAAGGGATGTGATTTTTCACAAGGAGACACACCTCTTCAAGATCAATCTCATCCACAAGTTCAAGAATCGCAACCGTTCGTGAAGAGACACGTCTCTACAATCGCATCTATTCGTATAGTATATATAGGGTTCATGTATGTCAATTGTAATCACTTTTCATTCAATACAAGCAAGTTTATTGTTCTTTGATTCTCAATTCTTTTACATTCAAACCTGTGATTTGCAAGTTCGTTTACCAACAACAACAACAATCTTCGAAACACTGCAAGATCTAAAACGTAAATCTAAAACTCAGATTTAGATCAAACAGTGAAGCGTGCGTATGAAGAATTCAAGCAGATTATGTGATGAGTACAGGCTGTTTATTTAATATTCTTCATCTTTTTCTTGTTTTTACTACTAAAATCATAATATTTTGACGAGAAATGATAGTATTCTCTAACAACTTTGTATATTTGAGTTTTTCTAACAAAAACTTTGAGTTTGTAACTACTTTTAGCTTTCACAACAATCTGTGATCAATGTATAATATCAGAAACGTACAGAAAATGTTCCGAAAATTTCATCGTGAATCAAATCAAACCGAAACTCGTTCGATCTTTCACACGATTACGCGCAGAGCTTACCGAGCTATGATACTAATTGTGAGTCCGGATCGGTTCACCAAAGAAGACAAGATCTGCGTTTAATTCGGTTTAACGTGCGGAATCCGTTAAACCGAACCATAATCTGGCACATCGAAGTAAATAATCATTGTTTATTATGATTCAATGTAAACTGGACAGAGTTTTGACGTATACGACACAAGTCGACCTATTCTATGATCGGATGCTTGAATGATTTTCTGCCGAAGTTGTATTTCTGTGCGGAGCTGTAGTTGTGCGAAGTTGTTGTTGTGCTATTTATAGTTGAGTCAGATAATACAAAGCAACTTCATCTCCACTCCGTCCGTACATGTGAGTTTTGTATACTAAATTTGATTTCATGCATGTATCTCAATTGCTGTAGACTTATGATGATGTATTAATGATGTAGTAAATGTGATGTCATCATTCCCAATCATGCCCCGTTGTCTTCATATCGTACTGAACCAAAACTTGTCTTATCCTAACGCTACCTAGCGTAATCTAGCGAAACCTCTGTCCGGCATATTACAGACTCATGACACTAGACATTAAATGTACAATTAGATTTCTATCTATGGCAACACGAATAATGCACTAACACATTTTATCATAATTTTCTAATTTTTGCTCAGTAACGGGCATTCTTGAATAATTATGATTGTATGGTCGAGGAACTTGTTTATAACCCAAACCTTTGCCGTTGTTTTCCTTGTATGCCGGTTGTACATTGCATAGATTACGAACAATGTCGCTGGAAGTATCAAACTTTTTAAAGTTCAACACATTTTGTTGATACTTTCTAGTGAGAAGTTCTAGCTCAGCCCTCACTGAGTCGCATTCCAAAGTTTTATATTTAATCTATTTTTGTAATCATGGACCCAACATTTCTGTTGATTTACGTCCAACTGGAGCTGAGCTTTATCCTTCTTTAATGCATCAATCTTTTCATAGAGAATTTTATTGTTCTCTCAAAGACCAATGCACTTAGACATGGCACTATTGTAATCGTTTATTAGAGCAAAATTATGGGCTCTCATCTGTGCAATTTTATTTCTACAATGTTCGGAACATAAAAGAGTGTTTACCGTTTCGGAGAGAGTTTTGGGTTCCTCGATCTGTGCCATCAAGCAATGGAGGTTTGATTCAGAAACTTCGGAGATCTTGAGAGATTCCACTGGTGTTGTAGCATCCACCCAGCTGAAACCACATTGCTCTTGAACCATCAACGCTTCTCCTGCTCCAGTGCTTCGTTGGCTAGTTGAAGTTGATATTTGAGCTGGAGTAACAGGAACCATGGATCTCTCTGAGTTGCTAGCAGCAATAGCCTGAGTTGCTTCATATCCCACTGGTATCTTCTTGCAATTCCTGGCAAAATGTCCTAGTTCATGACATTTGTAGCACCTCGGCTTGTCTTTTACAGATCCAGATCAAATATTTGACATGGGACGTCGACTGTATCTTTTCTGAAACTTCTCCGCTCGAAACGCTATCATAGCCAAGTTCCAAGACACATCCAGTTCTTCTATATCTTCTTCAACCACCTGATTAATCTCACTTGCAAGAGCGGATGGGGGCAAAAGATCACTTGCGAGAAAATCATTCAGACTATTAAGCATAGAGGCTGCGAGTGCCAACTTTTCTTGGTTCTGCTAGATCAGAAATGCTACATTTTATACAGGGGGAGTGGATGGGACATTTTGAGATGGTGAAGAGTTCACTGGACTAAAAACCACATTAGCATGCTGAGGGTATTATTGAGCAGAAGTGGTTGGACATGAGTTGGTTGGAAGAGACATGCTGTACACATAGTTTGTCTTTTGAGCTTGAGTTATCGGACTGAAAACAACATTTGGGTTACTGTTTGGTGCTCCATGAACAGGGCTGAAAACAATGTTAGGATGACTCTAAGACATTAACGCAGTGTTGGAACTAGTCAACCCGACAGCAATCATTGAATTCTTGTGGTTTAACTCTCAATGCTGATTGTCAATCTCACATGATTTGATTATAGCAATCAGCTCAGTGAGTGTGACTTCATTCAGATTTGTTGTACACTTAATCATCGAGACATCAACATCCCATCTTTTTGGCAATTAGTTCAGAAGTTGGCAATTCATCCCACTGTTAGTTATAGTGATGCCAGCACTTATCATTTGTGTGACCAGTTTGATGAATCTTCTGATTTGGTTCTCCACAGTCTCCCCATAAATGTGATTGAATAAACTGAATTGCTGATTGAGCATGTTTACCCTGCTAAAATTCATGTCAGTGTTCCCTTTATACATATTCTTAAGCGCATCCCAAATCTCCTTCGCATTTGTGCAGTTCCTAATAACAACTGAGATATCCGGACCAAGAGCCATAGTGAGATTTGCCATAGCCTTATCATATTCGTCTTTGATTCTTCAATCATCGTCCAACCGCAGATTCTCGGGTTTAGGAATATGAGTTAGAGCATCATCTTCAGTAGCATACATAATGGTATGAGGACCATCTCGAAAACATCTCCAGACCCCAGGCTCCTTAGCCTTACAATACTGCTCAAAACGCCAAGTCCAATCAAAGTAATCATGTTCATACAACAACCTAGGAATTTTGGTAGATGTGCCGATAATCTGATCGAGTTCCTGATGTAACGCCAGAGACTGAAACTGAATGGCAGCTAAGGTAGCGTTGGCGAGATCCGCAGCAGTCAACACATAGTTCGGATTCATCATTTTTAACTTTACCGAATAGAAGTTAAGTAATTTTAATTTAAAAGTGAATAGTCCAAAATTCCAATCGAAATAGTCTAATCCGAAGCAGTAAATCGAACTTGGAATAGTAATACGAACTCAGAACAGTAACTCGAACTCGGAACAGTATCTCGAAATCGGAACAGTAATATCCGAAATGCTACCCAGTGAATTCGAAATGCAAGCAATCTTTAACAGTATTATCCGAAATCTAGACAATTTTCAACAGTGTTATCCGAAATGAGTTCGAGATGCAAGTGAATGATCCTAAATGAATCTGAAATACAAGCAGTCTATCCAAAATGCACTCAAATCTTCAAAGGGTGATCCAAAATGAATTCGCAATTCAAACTGTTGATCCAAAACGTGTCTGAAACACAAGAAGATGATTCAAAATGCAGCAGAAACTTCAAATCGAACCGAAACAGCAGCAGATCAGCAAACAATAGCAATCCAAATCAGTGTGATATCAGATCTAAGCCTAGAAACAGGTTCAAACAGGTTCTGATACCAATTGTAAGTCCCAAAATACCGAATCTCACGATATCACACATAGCTTGATTGGTGGTGGAATCATATAAACAAGCTATAGATCAAGATAGAAAAAATAAGATGAACTAGAATAGATGAAAGATTAACTTGTATACAAATATGAAAATTTTTCTAATACAAGTTATGAGAGAACCACCAAAAAGCCACTAATCCCTAAACAACACTTACTATTTATAGTAAGGGATTAGTGCACCATTACCCTAATAACCCTAGGCCCAAATGCCTTTACAAGCCCAACTATTACAAACTAACCCATATCACTAAAATGACTAATGCATAAACCTAATACGGCCTAAAAAGTATATGGAGGAACCAAAACAATGTTGTATTTAACAATAAATAGCCTCAGGTAGCAGCCGTGATTGAAAAAACTTAAGTCCTTGGGTTTCCTTTGGGTCAGGAACTGCTCGAAGACCAGAGCACTAACGTCGGACACATGGAACAAGTTCGATTCTATAATGTTTGGATAGTTTTGTTTTCTTTTTTCTGCTTGTATTTGTGTTGGTGTACACTTAGGGTCTGATGTAAGTGCCACCTACCTGCTAGTTGGTGTGTTTCAATTTAATAAAAAGGTTTTGTTGGTCGCTCAAAGAAAGATACATATATAGATAAATAACGTTAAAAGAATATGTGTGTGCTTGACTTCTCCGATCTAACCAGAACAGTTTTTAAAATTAACCATTTTTAACAGTTCCAATAATTTTCAACATAAACGGTTTTTAAACCGGCTATAAAAATAGTTATTTTACCGTTCGTATTATGGCTTCTTAAATTCAAATATTTTTATCACAAGAACAACTTTTATGCTCATATTAGAGGATTCACTTATTCACATCTCATCTCATTTTTTTAAATCTAAGTGAAAATAAATAAATAATAAACACACAAGAAAACACCTTTAGAGCTTTTATAATTGGTTCTCTATATTTACCAATATAATTTAACTAAAATACACATGGAATTTGCATTATTATTCTGGGTGTGTTTGCCGGGAGATCTAATGATTCTTTGGTTTCTTCTTGATGATTCCGCTATTTGACTTCCATCAAACTTTCTCTTAAGGTTCTACATACAAGCTTGACGAAAGATGGTGTCATCTGATGTTATTCTTTTGGGTGATGCTACCTTCTTTCCTCTATCTTCTGGTTTGGAAATATCATGTGATGATTATGTGGGTGGTTATTCTTCTTCTTTTGGTGGTGAATTTGAGAACTCAATGATTGGTTTCTCTATTGGTGTTATTGATGTATGAGTTTCTGATAAGGTTAACAGAACCGTATTATGCCAAAAATTCGTCAAATGTTTCAGCTGAAGTTTCTGCTAAAGTTTCTGATATTTCATCCAATAAACCAGAACTCTCCGATTCTGTCAAAGCTGATGACATGAAGGATGAAGAGAAGACTGACGTGAACAAGGCTCCAAGTGCGCAAGTTAAGCAATTTGAACCTTCTGTTAGTGATGAAAAGGTTCAGATCAAGCAACAAGATCTGAAGCGAGCAGGTAAAGGACGCGAAAAGAAGAAGCCTAAACATCAAAGACAAGCAGGCTCTCCACAGTCCTCAACGGGCAGCAATAGTCCTCAAAAGGCCCGTGATGTGAAAAATGCCTTTGTTAAGCCAGTCAGTAATGGCAAATGTGAGAAATATGCATTTGACTGTGCTAACAAAGCTTTTGGAAAGACTGGTGAGATTTCTGAACAAAACTTGCAGTCTAAACAAAACAAGAAGAATGAAAAGAAATCTCCACCACAGAAGGCCCCTGCAAATGACAAGTATAGACATCTGAATTCATCATTGTTTGCAAGAAATGTGCAAAAAAACAAGCACAGAAAGGACTGGCTCGTCCTTCAAGGCCTTCAAGAGCAAATGCAGCTGATCAGGATGCTTTCTACATGAAGAGACAAACATGTTTCAATTGTGGCATTGCTGGTCACATTGCTCGAAACTGCACACATCGTCCCTATATACCCTATTATATGCAAAATCAGAGGGTTACATCAAAGGATACCAATCATTCCAAGCCAATGAAGGTATCTTCACCTAAGGCAATGAAGAATGTGAATCCCAAGGTTAAACCTTCTGATGGGGATTGGAACGCTGCTAAAAACAAACGCAAGGCTGTTCAGGAACAAAAACGTTTTTCTAAAACCAATAAACCTAAAACAGCTAAAGTTGCTCAACCGAAGGCAACAAACACGTTTGTTAAACCGAAACAGATTTGGAAACCCAAATCCAAAGCAGCGATGTCTCCAATCCTTGAAACGAAAGGGGACTTGTGTTTAAAAGAAGTGTCTTATTTTGATGCTTCAGGTAAACCCGAAATGTAACACTCAGTGTGTTTGAATTCGGGTGTTACCCAGTATGGAACAACCCTTGAGAGACCGTGAAAGCATCAAGTGTAACCATCAACATTGGCTCCAGTTATGATCGAGTTCTTTTATAAAATCATATGAAAATAGATATGAAAATCAGATGATATAAAAGAATGATGTATGGTTAAATAAATAACCAATAGAAATGTAGTGTATAAATATATCATGTCTTGAAATAGAATATTATGTCTTGTGTAGAGGATGCCGTGTCTTGTGCAAAAATGTCATGTCTTGTCTTTGTCGAAGAGGTTTGAGTAACACCACGATATGCAATATAATATACGCACTTATATATAGGAAGTACCAGCGGCGTATCCACCATGCTTTTATCATATTACACACGTCTCATCACTTATCAATAACTACCAAAAATGTGTTGTGTAAACCAACGTCAAATGTAATGTATAGCAATGTCTTGCGTAACAATGTCATGTATAAACCATGTCTTGTGTAAAAGCAATGGTTTTAAACACATAACTTTTGACTTAAACATTTGTTTCTTTTGGCGCCATGATCTTTTTTTTATATACACACTATTAAAAGAATCTAGGCATATATTTAGATAAATATAGTCTATCATGTGCCCAAGAATGAAGAATGCAATCAATCGGTCATGGAAACCTCAAGACCGCATTGTTCATACATGTTTGAATAAATGATAATGTGGATAACCAAAACCAAAAGGTGTAATGCCTCTTGCGTGTATTGGTCATATGTCTAACTAGAAAAAGAGAAAAAAAAATTCATTGAGGAGGGGAAACCAACCAGTGGTCTTCGTCCATATAATATGTATTCCCTACTCTATGGACCTCGATCGTCCTAAGTAGAGAAAATCCTTTGTCTTACTGGTTCATGTGACAATTATGGTAATAGTGCTTAAGTTTCAGGAGCTCTAGCAAGATCATTAGAATCTCCAAAGATGTTGAATAGAATGCAATGAGGGAGTTGCAGCATGGCTCATGCCATACCATTCCTTGGGAAAAGACAAATGTTAAGTGACGGAATTTATTGTATCATTTCCAATAAATATGTTATGGTGGAAAATGATAAGGTAAGGTAAGGTAAAGTAGGGTAAAGTGGCATAGACACCATGGAACCAACCCATGTTCAAGAATTTCGAGAATGTTGAGGAAAATCCTCCATGAGTGGCTAACGAGTTTTGTTTGTTTAAATGACTAGTCTCAACTGAATCGTGATATAGATCGAATGTTAGGTGTGAACAAATACATGTCGTCTTCCTGTATTGTATTGCATTGTAAGGTGTTTATACTAACCACCTCAGTTCGTGTTCTAATAGATAAGGAAAATTGAATCTCAAGTAATAACTTAAGAATTTTGAACAAATAGGGATCATTAGCTTGGTCCGCAGAGTCCACCAGAATTCCCATGCACTACAAGATGTTATTACGTTGGCCACCATAATAATAAATTGCCTTGCATGGTCACCCTAGCGTTCTCTCGTACGAAGCAGCCGATCAGTAAGAGAGGAAACACTATTGTCAATATACCTTCAACATAGGAGGGACCTTCGTGATAGCTCACGTGTCAATGTTCGTTGTCATTACTCGCAGAACGACATGGCGTTAGATGAAATAGAAATGGAAAGAATCTGTAACAATAACAACTGAAGGGGCACCTTCAAGATGAGTAATTCATCTTCCTTGTAGGGACAAGAGTATATCAACCTTGATTAATATGAGTCACATGGATCTCGTCCCACTAATGGAGTTGTTGTCCAAGGTTACCACCTCCGCCTCGTCGTCATTATCATGGTCAGGCATCTCAACATTCACGAGAAAGCAACCATATTTTACGGAATTAAGTTTAAGATTTCACTTAGGAATCATGTTCGCCATAAGCTCCATAGTAGACGTGAGGTCGATATTTTCATCGTGCGAGTAAAGAATAATAATAGAGTTTGAAGTCGAAGGTATTTTGTTCTTGGTAAAATATTTTGTACAACACACACACACACATATATATATATATATATATAATCACATGAAATCCTATCTAACAAGGATTTCTATCTTGCATAAGTTGAATTTGTATATGCTGAACTTGTAAACTATTTACGATGTGTAGGCTGATAATGTAATGTGTCTATCTTGTATAAGCACTGATAATGTAATGTATTGTAGGCACATAGTCTGTTAATGTAACATGTCTATTTCTCATAGACTTCACCCATGGTAACGTACTCGCTTGATTTATGTGAAATGAATTTTTGTTGTAGTGGACCTTGAAAAATGTTTATGCAATGAAAACCTTTTGACCTGTCCAATTTTATTTATAATCTGTTCAACATGAACAAGAGGTTTTCGTGAGAGATCCCTAGTGATTGTAGATTTAGACTCGAGAAAGAATCCTGGTTCACTACAATCGATGCTCTGATACCAATCTGTCACACCCGCTCGTAGCGGAAGCGCGAGGTGTGATCTGATCGGTTCTCATTGCATAACAATATAAGTGAACATACTAAATGAATAAAAACAAGCTCCAATGCCATTTTCATAATCGTTTCAAAAGAACGCAACATAAGTTAAATGTATTGGTTACAAACCATAAAATGAAAATAAGTTGTCATCGTTTTATACATCAAAATGTAAGTCTTAAAATGTCAAGGCTTTGACCACTATATCACCGCAAAGAGGCGGTATATAACGGGCAAACCCTTCAAATGGTGGCATGGAGTCTTGATACTTGCTTTCCTTGACTGAAATGTCTGCATGGTCCACTAATTTCCTGAAATACATGATAAGTTTGAAAACATCAACAAAAGTTGGCGAGTTCATGCAGTTTAGTTGTATGAGATGTATCTGTAAAATGCGAGTTGTATAAAATGTATCCGTAAAATGTGAGTTATATAAAATGTATCCATAAAATGTGAGTTGTATAAAATGTATCCATAAAATGTGAGTTGTATAAAATGTATCTGTATGTAATGATGTAGTATGTAAAGCATCAATGAAATCGTTGATCATTAATGTTTCGCGAGGACATTAATATGTGTGACGAAATAGGAAGCAATCCAAACCTAGACGATTTTTATGTCGACTACTATCGACTGGGACACAAAAGCACTCTTCTGTATGGGTCCACGACCAAGAGTGGGGCTCGCCAAAACCCATTAGATCTAACCACTTGTACCTAGGTCCAAACTGGATTAATGGTGCTTAGATGTATAACCCTAATTCGCACATGATCTAAGGTGTTTCATTCCCTAACTTTAAAATACGTTGAACATGTATTTTCCCCGATAGTTGTAAAGTTGTAAAACATTTAAATGAATAGGGGACATGAACTCACAGTATTGCGTCCATGAATGGTACGTGTTCGTGATCTTACGCGTGGTCGTCCTGAACAATGTTGCGACCTACAAATGTTCTTATATTTGTTAGACACTTCGGTCTTGTAAATGACTTGAGTACAAGCCTTGTGTCTTAAATATGTGTATGACTTGTATGTCTTTATTGTTCGTTGAACTTTGTATTAGATGTTGGAATTGTTAAACTATTATATATATATTTCACCAAATATATATATATATATATATATATGTAATCTTGTATCTTGTGAGTTGTATCATCAGGTCTTGTCTTCTTGATTTCGTGTCTTGTATAAGTAAATTGTATAATTGTATTTTTATCAATTATATGTCATTGGGCTTAGCCCAAGAATTCATGTTATTGGGTTTAAATAGTGTTGGGCCTCAATAGTGTTGGGCCTTAATAGTGTTGGGCCTAAATAGTGTTGGGCCTCAATAGTGTTGGGCCTAAATAGTGTTGGGCTTAATATTACTGGGCCTTGGCCCATAAGTTTGGTATTGGGCTTAGTCCATGTGTTTTGATAAGCCCGTTATGAAGTTAAGCCCATTTATAAATAATAGCCCATTTGTAAAAGATAGTCCATTTGTATAAAATAGCCCATTTGTATAAACTAGCCCATAGTGTAAGCCCATTTGAAAGTATAAGTCTTTCATTTTTATAAAAAAACATTTTTATAAAAATAACTAAGTATACTTTTTAGTTAATAAAAACATAATAGTTTTTATAAGTTTCGAAATGTCCGAATTTTGTTAATGGTAACGTAATTTTTGTGTCCGCGTCGAAAGATCGCCTAAACGTCGTAGTAAGTCCTCGGATTGGTGATAAGTTCATAGGTTCGTCCGTCGTCCGATTTGACCATAATTTGTATTCGATTACTCGGATCGTCCGTAACTCGCTTTTAAGGCGTAATTATATGAAGTCTTGTAAGACTTTGATTATTATGTAACATGTGTTAATAATAACCATTGTAATCAAGTACCTATCTTTGATATATATAACTAATACATCAAATACCACATAGCACTTAAGTTGTTAAATTAATCAAATATATATTTTCTCAAAATATATATTTATAACTAACTTTGTTTTTATAAAAAGAATTCTCTAAATCTTTTTAATCTTGTAAAGGTTTAGCCAAAAATGATGGTTTAGTTAACATATAAATTATTAGAAAATTTGGCCATATAACCTTTGTATTTTTAACTTTACCATGTTTAATCAAACTTATCATTTTCTCTTCAAAATCACCATCAATTTACTCATAACATCTTAACTAAAACATATGAGATTTTTATCACATAAGCTTTTCAAAATGATCTCCAAATCATGTAGGGTTTTAAACATGATCATAATATATGTTAACTAGTTCAAAAACCTAGTTTACTTCTAGTTTTAATAACTTTTATAAAAATCTCATGTTGTATTTTACTTATTATAATCTTGTAAAAGTCTTGTTTTTAAATAAAAACATTAAGTAAATTAACAACACCATAATTTATGATCATCCATTCATCCTTTAAGTTTAACAAAAACCCTTTAACATAAACATGTATAATTGTTAGATCATATTTTTTTTAAAACATCATCTAACAATTTATTTATATCATAATCCTCATAACAAGATCAAATATGCATATAACTAGTCTTAGATCACAATATAAACAAACATAAATATATCATGATTATTATCTTTGCTTCTTTGTATTTTTCATGTTTATTATGTATGATTACTTAGTTATTATTAGTTATAATAACAATCATAACATAATATAAGTATGAAAAAAAATAGATCTAGAAGCTTACTTCTAGCACTAGGCTAGGGATGATCTTTAGAGAATGATTAAGAGTTAAGAATATGAAGATCTTGATGATTTAAGGCTCTTGAATGGATGAATACACTTCCTTTAACTTGCAAATGCTTTAGATCACCTTAAGCTCCATGAAACTCCATGTTGATCATCAAGATTTGATAAAATTTAAATGGGTTTTTATGGTGTTCTTCGTGGAAATGGACGAAGATGATGAAAGAGTTTATGTTTGTAATAAAAGGTATAAAGTGATGATAAAATGGTTAGTAACTTAATGTGTAAGTGTTCTAATAATTTACCCATTTCATCCACTTGTAACTTAACCAAAAATATCTAGATATTTAGCAAGTAATTAAGGGGTGTGGGACCCCTTATTTACGACCCACATATGGGGGGGGGGTACCTTATGTTGTTGAAAAGTGTTGGTAAATTATAAGGTTTCAAAAATGAGAATAAAAGATGTAAGTATTTAGGTGTTTAAGGTTTACAATTTTTCGAGATGATTCATGACTTGAAATGTTCATAAACTAGCTTTACAAGACCAAAAATAATGTTCACTAGTTCGCTACATGTGCCAAAATATATTTCGGCTAGATGTTTAGCGCTCGTTTCGCAAGAAGATAGTCGAAAGGTTAACATATATAAGTTATAGGGAAATATTCGGTTATGTATTTATATGATATTACCTATGTATTTTTATATGAAATTCGTGCTTAAACAACACTTTTGCATCTTGTAATTAAAATACAAATGCTGAATTTTTGCGGAAAAATAATGAAATGGTCACTTTTAGCACTTTTCGGACAGTTTTTAGTGCTACCGGACATTGGTAATGTATTAAACCAAACCTTTGTATTCCCATATAGGGTTTAATGTATATTTGATGTTGGACTTTCGTCTGAGTCCTAAAGATGTCTTTTAAATGGTTTTTGCGGATCCTGAGTTTTTGCCAGCACGCTAGTTTACTAGACACTACTCTAGTTGTTTCGATGCATTGTTTACACTGTTTCAAATGTAACCACTATAAATGAATCATGTGCATCATAAATGAATATTTCATGAGTATTCTAAGATGTATATCCTGTAATCATGCACTTCGAATATTCAAAACACATACTTGTATAATGTAAATCATTGCTTTAAATGTACGTAAATTATCAGAAAGTGGCAGTTGTCACATTCTCCCCCTGTTATTGAGAATTTCGTCCCGAAATTCAAGTTGAGTCATCCTTTGCAGGAGACTACTCGAACAGGTGAGAGTATTTGGCTTTGATTTAATTTTCACGTTCCCAAGTATACTCGGGTTCGTGTCAAGAGTTCCAACGTACATTTAATAATTTGATACGACTCCTCAATGATTTCTGGACTTTACAGTCCATGACTTCAGCAGGTTCTTTAGTAAATTGGAATTTGTCGTCAATGTGAAATTTCATCCGCAGGAATGATAACGGTTGCTTGTGTTGGACTCTTTTTAAGATTTGACACATGAAACGTGTCGTGCACACTGCTAAGTTCATCTGGTAACTTCAACTTGTAGGCAACAGTGCCAATCTTTTCTAAGATTTCAAATGGTCCAATGTAACGTGGGTTAAGCTTTCCATGTTTACCGAACCTCGCTACGCCTTTACAAGGCGAGACTTTCAACAAGACTTTGTCTCCTTCCTCGAAAGATAATGGTTTTCGTCTTTTATCTGCGTAGCTATTTTGTCGATCGCGAGCCGCCTTGATACGGTCTCGGATCTGAAAATTTTTATCCGTAGTCTCTTGGACTAGTTCCGGACCAATTAATTGACTATCACCTGTTTCCGCCCAACATAGCGGAGAGCGACACTTTCGACCATAAAGAGCTTCAAACGGTGCAGCTTGTATACTAGTATGGTAGCTGTTTATTGTAGGAAAACTCAACTAAAGGTGGATGAGTATCCCGATTGCCGCCTAAATCCATAACACATGCATGAAGCATATCTTCGAGTGTTTGGATTGCCCGTTCTCTCTGGCCATCAGTTTGTGGATGAAAGGCCGTACTTAGATTCAAATGAGATCCAAAGGCCTGTTGAAATGATTTCCAAATTCTTGAAACAAAACGATCGTCTCGGTCTGAGATGATTGAAATAGGCACTTTATGACGAGCCACTATTTCCTTGAGATAGGGTTCCGCTAATTTCTCTGTACTATCCTCCTCCCGAATCGGTAAGAAGTGTGCGGACTTGGTTAGTCTATCCATAATTACCCAATCATGTCATGACCGCATGAGGTCCTGGGTAACTTCGTAATGAAGTCCATCGATATTTGTTCCCATTCCAAAATGGAATCTCGGGTTGTTGTAATAAGTCCGAGGGTTTCTGATATTCAACTTTGACTTTTGCGCAAGTCAAGATTTTCCTACATAAGTCGCGATATCACTTTTGAGGTTAGGCCACCAATAGTATTCTTTTAATACTTAGGCCTATGTGCTTCCTCAAAATATCATCTCGAAGGCCGCCAAAGAATGGAACCCAATTTCGACCCATAAGGTATAAAGTTCCATCTTCTTTCGGCACTAATTGTTCCTTCATGCCTCGAAGAGTTTCTGCTTGAATATGCTCTTCCTTGAGCGCTTGTGAATCATCTTCTCTAATGCTTGAACTCTCAGTGTTCTAACTCGCTCCTTGCGGCTCAAGGCGTCAGCTACAACGTTTGCCTTGCCCGGATGGTACTTTATTTCACAATCATAGTCGTTCAACAATTCAACCAACATTGTTGACGCATATTTAATTCTTTTTGGTTGAATATGTGTTGAAGACTTTTATGATCCGTGAAAATAATGCATTGAGTACCATATAAATAATGTCGCCATAATTTTTAAAGCGAATATCACCACGCCTAACTCAAGGTTGAGAGTGGTATAGTTCTTCTCGTGAACTTTTTAATTGGCGCGACGTGTACACGTTAACTTTTTCACGTTGCACGAGTACACAACCCAATCTTTGATGCGAAGCATCATAGTTTACAACAAAGTCATCGGTATCGTCGGATAATGATAAGATTGTAAAATGCTATGCACCAATATTAAGAATAAGTTGTAATGCTATATCTTGTTTTTCGATTGGGGCGAAATTATTGTCTTTATGGGTGAGGGAGGTTAGCAATTGAGTAATAATAAAAAAAAATTCTCAATAGATCTTCGATGATATCAGGCTAATCCCAAAATTTGTCGGACTCCAGTTGGAGTCTTGGGCACTTCCAAATTCTCATTTGCTTCAATCTTAGCTGGGTCTACTTGAATGCCTTTCTCATTCACTAGCAGCTCCAAAATGGTTCTCAAATGTTGTTCGTGTTCATCAGTCGATCGAGAGTATATCCAAATGTCGTCAATAAACACTATGACGAATTTGTCGAGATACGGCTTGCACACATGATTCATTAAATCCATGAAGACCGCTGGTGCAATCGTTAAACCAAAAGGCATAACGAGAAACTCGTAATGACCGTAACGAGACTTAAAAGCCGTTTTCGGTATGCTTTCCTCTTGAATTCGTAACTGATGATACTCCGATCGTAAGTCTATCTTGGAGTAGAAGCTAGAATCTTTCATAAACCATCTGAGTTCGTTAGAAATTCATTTGTAACATGGTTTAGAAATATGAATTTTCAATCCTCAAAATGTTGTGAACTTTTGCAAAACTTGCATGTCTTTCCACCCCCAAAACCTTTATAAAGATGTATAATGGTAAAGAGTGGGGGTTATGAACTCACAACATCCTTATTCGGTCAACTACAAGGTTCAGAAGGTGCTAACTGATATGAAGATCTGGCTATTGGTGTGGCTCTCGTTACCAAGTCGATGTGAAACTCGACTTGTCGATATGGTGGTAGTCCTGGAAAGTCTTCAGGAAAGACTTCAGGGAATTCTTTTACCACAGGAATATCTATCATCTGAGGCCCATTTGCCTTCTTGTCGACAACAAGTGCTAGAAAGGCATTACAACCTTTCCGTAAGCACTTTTGTGGCTTCATGCAATTTATGGTCCGCAATGATGTGTTGCGCTTCTCTCCATGGATAACAAGTGTATCTTCGTTCAGTAGTGGTAAGCGAATGATCTTCTCATGACAGAAGACTTCGGCTCGATTATTGGATAGCTAATCCATGCCAACCACTAAATCAAAAATACCCAACTCAATGGGTAAGAGATCTATATGAAATTTCTGCTCCTGACTCGGCTAGTTTACCGTTTGCCAATTCTATAGAATGAGGAGACGTCTAGCTTACTTGACTCTAGGCCAAGTACATTTTGAATTCTATGTAGTAAGGACTTCCCTGTACAGATGTAGAGGACAACCCAATCCCTATGTTTAGATGTAGGATAACCCAATCTGTCACACCCCCAAATTACCACCTAGGGCATGTCCCTAATGGAGGTGCAACGATCCAACAAAGAGCCACCAATCATATCAAACACAAGTAATAATGTATTGAAATACTCAATTGAAAGAAATGTATTGTTTGTAAATTAAACCAAAACCAAAGTAATGAGCGGAAGCATAAATGTATAAGTGTGTAAATGTATCAAAAACCAACTCAATGTAATTGTTTATCATGACCACAACCACTCCAGCAGCATCAGACGGCAAGTTCCCAAGTTCCTTCAATGATTAACCTACAAGCATGTAAACAAGTGTGTCAGACTACGCTGGTGAGTTCAAGGTTTTGTTAACGTGTGTAGTTACCAGATATCTGTTAAGTCAACTCAACGTTGTGATATGATGCTGTTTATGACTTGTTGTGTCACACCCCGACCGCGTAAAACAACAAATCGCGACGGAAACATCGGGGCGTGTTGCAATAGAATTAATGTTTCATAACCATGGATACCAAAAAGTGTTTTGTTTTATTAAACATTGAATAATTACATTGTCTGGAAATCTAAATACAGAATTTAAACATAGTCTATCATTATTATTGAGTCACTAAGGCCTTGTCCAGTCCTATGTGAGCATGCATCCTATCAATCGATATCTTTCAACAATACCTAAAACATATGTGAAAACGAGGTCAGCAAAGAAATGCTGGCGAGTACATAGGTTTTGTGAAAAATAAGATTCATGACTTTGTTTTAAGAAAATGTTTAGTCATGAACCTTGTAATTTGCTTTGTCTTTGTAAATCATTTGAAAAATAATAAGTTCAAGTGATATGTATAAATAAGAGAATAATGCATGATTAAATGAATAACCATGTAAAATGAGTTTGTATAAGATAAGTTGTTTGTAAATAATTGTCTTGTGAAAAGTATGTTACTTGTATAAAATGTTCTATGTCTCAAACTGAAATGATTCAAATAACGATACAATATGTAATACCATACAAACACTTATATATAGGAAGTACCAGCGGCGTATCCACCATGTTTGTATCATATTACACACGCATCGTTACTTAATCACTTAATCAAACCAAACCACCAAAGTAATGTTCATGCCCAATGTAAATCATGTAATATGTATAACCAAAACCCAATCGTATATCGCTTTGAAGCCAATCGTTTACCCAATCGTTAAAACATCGTGTGAAAACCAATTGTTTACCCAATCGTTAAATTCGTTTTAGGTCGTGAAACTACTTATATGGTCGTCTCGCTAATAACATTCAAACCTTCTTGACTCGCATTAATAAACCCTTACCAAAGGATAGATTAACAACTCGCATTAATAAACCCTTACCAAAGAGTAAATTAACAATTACAGATTCAGTCGCTACCCAGAACACCCACACATAACTACGGGTGTAGTAAATAACGGGACTTGTCAGATCCTATGGTACCATAACCTAATACTGGTCGGCTTGATCATTGCTAATGAATGTCATTTGTTATGTAACCCAGCCAACAAGTTTGTTCACTTTATTGAAATCGTTATTAGTTTTGTATAAATCATCTTAATCGTTTTTAAAACCATCGTTATAACATCGAAAATCGTTTTGTTATCATCGTTAAAGCCTTGAAAACATTTAGCACATATGAGTCACCCCAAAACAATTGAAAGCAGTAAAATAGGGGAATAATGTACTCGCCTGAGAATGCTTAGAGGTCTTGAACAACAACCAAACAAAGCTAGAGGGAGCACGGAATCAGTCGGCAATCTAAAACTATATAAATAAACCGGACTTAAATCGGGAGATCGGATAGGATGAGGCTTGGTAAACCAAATGAGTATTAGAACTCATATGATATGGTTTAACAAGGCCTACATACTACAATGAAACCAAACCTAAGTGCTTTCGACCCATCGCGACCCATTAAGGTAGCTTATGCTACTTTAACGCGTCGTGCGCGTGAAACGCGTTCGGACCGCCTAACTAGTCCTATGACAAGTAGAATATGCCTAAACATGTTACATAATCAGTTATATGACAAAGGTTTAGGTTACATATGCTTAATTACCAATTATACATGAAAAGGGTATTCTGGTAATTTACCTAAGGCATATAAACTACCTATCATACAACTACTCAAACGATGTGACCATAGGGTATAACCTCGGAAGGTTATTCCCTACCTACTATGGTCACCTAATGTATTTGGTCGGATCCTAATGATCGACCAAATGGGTCGGGTTCGAGGTATAAGCGATTTATTAGATCGCTTACCCTACGACCCTAGACAACGTGGTAATCAGTAGGCATAGTCCCAAGGGACTATAACCAACGTGATTACACTCACGTTGCGAAGTTCAAACGAACTTCGCATTGACCATTACTGGTCAACGCTGAAAGTCAAACAAAGTTTGACTTTCTGACTCGAAAAGCAATAAAATAAGGAAAAGAACGAAAGAATACTTACGAAGGGTCCCCGAATGCTAATCTCGATCCAAGAATCTCAGGTATGAAACAATGGTTTCAACTTAGAGTTCCTAAGATCAAGATTCTAGTGATTTTAGCAATGGGGGTGAATGGGTATTTATAGGAATACCCGAACCGTTAAGATCGCTTGTCGAATTTCGTGCCTTAATCGTATCCGTACAAGTGTCGGAAAGTTATGGTGCCTAAAATCCATCCTTATCAGCTGACTAAGCATGTTAGAATGTGTGGTGGAGGATTAAACAGCTGCAAATCTGATGTTAAATACACTTAACCTGGTCAGAAGGGGGCTCGCGTGACGCTAAGGCCCCTCGCGTCACGCTAGGCCCCTGTTTTGGCAGATTTTACAGAAATGGTCCCTGCACCTTGTTTAAGCGATTTTCGATGCGTTTGAACCCCGTTAACCTCATTTCAAGGATCTAAAATGAAGTTAAAGTATAGGGAACTCAAAATATGCTCAAAAATATCTAGGATGTCGGTTCGTTTGGCCGTACGATCGCGATGTTCGCTTAATTACGACGGAATGCGCACAAGCGCGAAAAACGATCCAAATGACGCGACGAATGGATTTTTCTTATGGCGAACACTAAAATCTAATATAGTCACGCTTACATAAATTTTTGGATGTCCGGAGGTATTCAGAACGTAAGTTATGCTCGAAAATGCAAACTTATGCACTTTTTGACACTTTTAGTCCCTGAATGACCCAAAAGTTTATTTTAGCATACCGAACCTCTTAAAGCCTATTTCTAAGCTATGTAAAGGATATTTATGGTATGTTTAACTTATGTTCATGTTCTGGAATGTCTGTTACAGTTCAAATTGGCATACTTTCGCAGTTTGTCAACTTTAGTCCCTGTAAGCGATTTAACTTGATTTTGCCATACCAAAGCCTTCGGAACTTATTTCTAAGTTATGTAAAGGTTATTTAAGGTATGTTAAGCCTATTTCACTTTTCCAGAGTGTTCGTTCCATTAAACTGGTTATATTTACGCATCGGTGCGCGTATAACCTTCCAGAAAGCGATTTAGAGTTTGAAATCGAACAAGAGTTGATATGTGTAAACGATACACATATTTTTACAAATCCCAAGTATGAATGTTTCACTGGTTTGGAATTTGTTTGATGGCCGCGAAGGCACAGGTGTTACAGTCTCCCCTACTTTAGGAAATTTCGTCCCGAAATTTATTTAGAGGAAACTTGTGAGAGTTTGAAATCATGAAGTTGAAAAGATCGAACAACATTGGTTAGGGTTCTGAACTTCTAGTAACCTTAATAACATTATGTTTGCAATGTAAGAGGGATACTTATATACAAGTATATAAAGTGTCATTGGTGCGTCCACCGTACCTCCATTACATTGTTATCATTTTATTATTGTTGTCACTATCGGTTCTTACACATAGTAAACCTTACTGGGTTTCTGTGCACTAAATTTCATAATTATGTACGCGTCCATAATTAGACAATTCCTTGCACAGTTTACACAGTCTATTTTATAATGTGTAGGGTAAAACCAAATGAACAATCCTGTGGTGCGTGTAACTAGACCGCCATAGAGTCCTTTTAATTAAATCAATAAATGATCTAAATAGACTTTCAAGGAGTCTGTTCAGCTACATCACTAGATGTCGTTCTTTAACCAAATTGTGAATCAATCTTTTAGACTAGACCACTCAAGGGTCTATCATCGAATCCTGGAATGGTACTATATAACCCAAGGGTCTTAACTACCACGTAGAAGCCCATAAGGATTTAAGGTAGTACCTTTTTAATATCCTACTATGAATCCCTCATATGAAGATATAAAAGATTCTATGAGGATTTGAAAATCGTTTACCACACAAAAACATAGAGGAGAACACATAAACACATATCACATAATCGCATAATCGTATACTCGCATAATTGTTTAAATTGACCTTTAAATTTGTTATCTTTGGACACGTGTATTTAATGCATACCATGAATAAATTCTTAATTGCATCAATTTGGATGGATCCACATGAATACCCTGCTTGTTGACTACATGACCCAAAAACTGAACTCCTTTAAGCCAAAATTTCCTCTTGGAGGATTTTGTGAAAAGTTTGTTCCTTCTTTAAGGGTTCCAATGTCAACGAAGGTGTTGATCGGGATCGGCTCGTGATATGAATAGATCAAGATGTCATTAATAACAATGACGAACTGATCCAAATAAGGCTTGCAGACTCTATTTATTAAGTCTTTGAAGATGGCTGGAGCATTTGTCAACCCAAAAGGCATGACTGTAAACTCTTATTGGCCATACTTCGTGAAGAAAACCGTTTTGGGAATATCTTCTTCGAGAATACAAAGTTGATGATACCCGAAACGCAGATCGATCTCGGAAAATATGAAACGCTATGCAGTTGATCGGAGAAATCGTTGATTTAAGGTAGGGGATATCGATTCTTGATGATAAGCTTACTAGGCTTACGTTAATCGATATACATTTGAAAAGATCCATTTTTCTTTTCACAAGGAGGACAGGAGTTTCTCCCAGGTGAAAAGTTCGGACGGATGAATCCTTTATCAGACAACTCGTGAAGCTGTTTTGATAATTCTTGCATCTCGAACGGTGCAAGATGATAAGATACTTTAGATTTAAGAGAAACTAGTGTTTGAGGTTCTTAGGGAGATCAAATGTGATAAAAATGACAGAATCACACGAGTAGTTTCGTCTTTGTGATGACATCATAAGGTTGGATCAAACATTCATACAATTGCATTAGTTGAAAATAAAAACCACAAATTTTTATTTATATTACAACCGCATTGTCTTTAAATGTCACAAGATAACAACCAGAGAAATTTCAAAATTCTACTTGTTCTTCATCATTGATTGCCTGATTGATGTTATACACTCGTCCACGTGCTGGATTTACATTGACGTTGACGTTCGCATTCGGGTTTGCGTTAGCATTTGCATTCACCAGTCTTGGGCAGTTGTGGCGGAAATGACCAATCTCTCCGCATTTGAAACATGAACCCAGTGGGAATCTCGCAGCATTCCCTTGAACCTGAGCTTGAACCTGAGCAGCCTGATTTTGTCCCAGACGACAAATATTGGCCAAATGCCCAAGTCTACCACACGTTGTGCATTTCTTGCAATCTTGTTGTGCAACGTGATGACCATTGCAACGGGCACAATGTGGTGCGGTACCAGCATATGCCTTCTTTGCAGCTGGCTGTGCCGGTGGGTTTTGCAAGTTCTGAGCAGTCTGTGCTGTAACAGCAAAATTTTGGGCACCCTTCCGCTTCTTTGATTTCTTCGAAGTCTCAACTTCCTTATCCTTCTTGTTTTGACCTTTCTTGCTATCCTCCTTGTCAGACTCCTGCTTCTTACCCTTGTCACCCTTTCTGTGTAACTTATTCTTCCGAATCTGCGACTCAGTCAATGTCGCAGCTAACTCGATCGCCTGACGGAGTGTGGTAGGGCTACTACCAGTAAGGATGTCTTGTACCGTGTCAGGTAGGCCGTCAATGTACCTTTCGATAGCCTTGTCGAGTGGGGTAACCATTGTCGGGCAAAGCAGACTCAACTCCTCAAACCTATCAGTATACGCCCTGTGCTCACCACTATCTTGCTTCAGCTCATCAAATTCCTTCTCCAAAGCTCGCTGCTCATGACGAGGACAGAATTCCCTCATCATAAGGGCCCTAAGTTCCGCCCATGTCTGTGCTAGAGCAACTTCTGCACCACGATCCCTCATAATCCCGTTCCACCATGTGAGAGCCCTCTTCTGAAACACACTCGAAGAAAACTCGACCTTGCGATTGTCAGGACACTGCAAGTGGCGGAAAGTATTCTCAATGCTCTTGAACCATTGAAGAAGCCCAGTCGCTCCTTCAGAACCACTAAACTTGAGTGGTTTAGCCTGGTTAAAATCCTTGTATTTGCATGAAACGTTGTTGTTGTTATTACTGCCGTTGTATATCTCGTGGACTTGGGTTACAACCCCGGGAAGCACAGCAGCCACCTGCTGAGAGATCAGGGCTGCGAGTTCTTCAATAGTGAAAGTCCGAGCATCGGTTTAAGCATCGCGTCGAGGAGGAATTGTCTAAAAGAGGAAACATGAAATGAACGAGTGAGAGAATTAGACGAAAAGAATGAGATGAATAAATCTGATGAAAGCAAGGATAGTGGTCATTTGTTTGTTACTACAAAGCAACAAACGACCTCGGTGATTAATCAAAGTAAATAGGTCAAAAATAATGTATTGCGAAGACATGCTCGCCTATAAGTGAACACTCATCCCAAGAATTCCCAGGTAAGCACAACTGGTCTCGCGTCTGATGAGATATATACGAAGTGCTTGCCTAGACAGAAAACCCAGAATACAGGCATTCACCCTTCCAGTTTGCACGTGTTCACATTATTTAAAACCCAAAACTTTGAAGAGATTTTGAAAGTTCAAAGGGGTTCAAAACCATATAACAGAGGGTTCAAAACCTTACAATAGAGGGTTCAAAACCTAGAAATCAATCATCCTAGAACAGATGATTAGTTTTTAAAGCGGTTTTGAAATATATGTTCTTGTTGTGGTCGTCGCCTAAGGATAGGTGACGGTATTGTTTTATGACTAAACGCAAGTAAACTCGCGTTAGGGTCCTAAGAAGGTTATAGACTAGGTCAAAGCATTACTAATAACCTAATTCCCTATAACCATTGGCTCTGATACCATCTTTCTGTCACACCCCGACCGCGTAAAACAACAAATCGCGGCGGAAACATCGGGGCGTGTTGCAACAGAATTAATGTTTCATAACCATGGATACCAAAAAGTGTTTCGTTTTATTAAACATTGAATAATTACATTGTCTGGAAATCTAAATACACAATTTAAACATAGTCTATCATTATTATTGAGTCACTAAGGCCTTGTCCAGTCCTATGTGAGCATGCATCCTATCAATCGATATCTTTCAACAATACCTGAAACATATGTGAAAACGAGGTCAACAAAGAAATGCTGGCGAGTACATAGGTTTTGTGAAAAATAAGATTCATGACTTTGTTTTAAGAAAATGTTTAGTCATGAACCTTGTAATTTGCTTTGTCTTTGTAAATCATTTGAAAAATAATAAGTTCAAGTGATATGTATAAATAAGAGAATAATGCATGATTAAATGAATAACCATGTAAAATGAGTTTGTATAAGATAAGTTGTTTGTAAATAATTGTCTTGTGAAAAGTATGTTACTTGTATAAAATGTTCTATGTCTCAAACTGAAATGATTCAAATAACGCTACAATATGTAATACCATACAAACACTTATATATAGGAAGTACCAGCGGCGTATCCACCATGTTTGTATCATATTACACACACATCGTTACTTAATCACTTAATCAAACCAAACCACCAAAGTAATGTTCATGCCCAATGTAAATCATGTAATATGTATAACCAAAACCCAATCGTATATCGCTTTGAAGCCAATCGTTTACCCAATCGTTAAATTCGTTTTAGGTCGTGAAACTACTTATATGGTCGTCTCGCTAATAACATTCAAACCTTCTTGACTCGCATTAATAAAGCCTTACCAAAGGATAGATTAACAATTCACATTAATAAACCCTTACCAAAGGATAGATTAACAACTCGCATTAATAAACCCTTACCAAAGAGTAAATTAACAATTACAGATTCAGTCGCTACCCACAACACCCACACATAACTACGGGTGTAGTAAATAACGGGACTTGTCAGATCCTATGGTACCATAACCTAATACTGGTCTGCTTGATCATTGCTAATGAATGTCATTTGTTATGTAACCCAGCCAACAAGTTTGTTCACTTTATTGAAATCGTTATTAGTTTTGTATAAATCATCTTAATCGTTTTTGAAACCATCGTTATAACATCGAAAATCGTTTTGTTATCATCGTTAAAGCCTTGAAAACATTTAGCACATATGAGTCACCCCAAAAAAATTGAAAGCAGTAAAATAGGGGAATAATGTACTCGCCTGAGAATGCTTAGAGGTCTTGAACAACAACCAAACAAATCTAGAGGGAGCACGGAATCAGTCGGCAATCTAAAACTATATAAATAAACCGGACTTAAATCGGGAGATCGGATAGGATGAGGCTTGGTAAACCAAATGAGTATTAGAACTCATATGATATGGTTTAACAAGGCCTACATACTACAATGAAACCAAACCTAAGTGCTTTCGACCCATCGCGACCCATTAAGGTAGCTTATGCTACTTTAACGCGTCGTGCGCGTGAAACGCGTTCGGACCGCCTAACTAGTCCTATGACAAGTAGAATATGCCTAAACATGTTACATAATCAGTTATATGACAAAGGTTTAGGTTACATATGCTTAATTACCAATTATACATGAAAAGGGTATTCTGGTAATTTACCTAAGGCATATAAACTACCTATCATACAACTACTCAAACGATGTGACCATAGGGTATAACCTCGGAAGGTTATTCCCTACCTACTATGGTCACCTAATGTATTTGGTCGGATCCTAATGATCGACCAAATGGGTCGGGTTCGAGGTATAAGCGATTTATTAGATCGCTTACCCTACGACCCTAGACAACGTGGTAATCAGTAGGCATAGTCCCAAGGGACTATAACCAACGTGATTACACTCACGTTGCGAAGTTCAAACGAACTTCGCATTGACCATTACTGGTCAACGCTGAAAGTCAAACAAAGTTTGACTTTCTGACTCGAAAAGCAATAAAATAAGGAAAAGAACGAAAGAATACTTACGAAGGGTCCCCGAATGCTAATCTCGATCCAAGAATCTCAGGTATGAAACAATGGTTTCAACTTAGAGTTCCTAAGATCAAGATTCTAGTGATTTTAGCAATGGGGGTGAATGGGTATTTATAGGAATACCCGAACCGTTAAGATCGCTTGTCGAATTTCGTGCCTTAATCGTATCCGTACAAGTGTCGGAAAGTTATGGTGCCTAAAATCCATCCTTATCAGCTGACTAAGCATGTTAGAATGTGTGGTGGAGGATTAAACAGCTGCAAATCTGATGTTAAATACACTTAACCTGGTCAGAAGGGGGCTCGCGTGACGCTAAGGCCCCTCGCGTCACGCTAGGCCCCTGTTTTGGCAGATTTTACAGAAATGGTCCCTGCACCTTGTTTAAGCGATTTTCGATGCGTTTGAACCCCGTTAACCTCATTTCAAGGATCTAAAATGAAGTTAAAGTATAGGGAACTCAAAATATGCTCAAAAATATCTAGGATGTCGGTTCGTTTGGCCGTACGATCGCGATGTTCGCTTAATTACGACGGAATGCGCACAAGCGCGAAAAACGATCCAAATGACGCGACGAATGGATTTTTATTATGGCGAACACTAAAATATAATATAGTCACGCTTACATAAATTTTTGGATGTCCGGAGGTATTCAGAACGTAAGTTATGCTCGAAAATGCAAACTTATGCACTTTTTGACACTTTTAGTCCCTGAATGACCCAAAAGTTTATTTTAGCATACCGAACCTCTTAAAGCCTATTTCTAAGCTATGTAAAGGATATTTATGGTATGTTTAACTTATGGTCATGTTCTGGAATGTCTGTTACAGTTCAAATTGGCATACTTTCGCAGTTTGTCAACTTTAGTCCCTGTAAGCGATTTAACTTGATTTTGCCATACCAAAGCCTTCGGAACTTATTTCTAAGTTATGTAAAGGTTATTTAAGGTATGTTAAGCCTATTTCACTTTTCCGGAGTGTTCGTTCCATTAAACTGGTTATATATACGCATCGGTGAGCGTATAACCTTCCAGAAAGCGATTTAGAGTTTGAAATCGAACAAGAGTTGATATGTGTAAACGATACACATATTTTTACAAATCCCAAGTATGAATGTTTCATTGGTTTGGAATTTTTTTGATGGCCGCGAAGGCACAGGTGTTACATGTTGAGATAACCTAGGGAGTGTGCCCATATGTATCCGGGAAGTGTGTCCCTTAATAACCTGGAAGTGTGTCCAGTCCCCAATGCCCCTAACCAAGCATTGGTAATGATGCCCAGATAATTAGTTCGCGCCCGTCCTTACGGCCCGGTGCGAGGTATCAAACCTAATAGCGCTATCAACTAATTTCCCCATTGCCCTACAGGCAATCCGATAATGATAGATTCCATGTTCAATAACCAAAACCCAATTTAACTATTTACCCAAGATTCCCTTCCAAATGTTTACTAGTTGTCCCAAACCACCGGGACGCATGCTTGAGAAATGCAGTGAACTCACCTTGGGGTTGCTCGGTAAGACTAGTTACTTGATCACACTTAATTAATCAAAGCCTATGATGTTCATATATACCATAATTAGTTCGCATTCAAGTTGATCACATTATCACACAATAATATTACTCTGAAGCATATACAGTGCACTCTTGGACCATCTACTACCCATCAATTAAACATACTAATCAATCATTTGCACAATTAATACACGTATTCGTAGAGTGCTCGACTCCATACTACAGCTCAAGTCTTAACACCCGAGGGGTGCGGCCCAAAGAAGCATTCGGCCCAAACCTACGTTGGCAGCCCAAACACAAGTCGTTCACAAGTGCATGTGTGTGTAGCCCATTATTGACCGGGTTCGGCCCAACATGTAGTCATAGACCAAAACATTTAAAACACAAGATTTAATTCAGATATCATAATCCAACCTACAATCTAATATGACACTTTTAGCATAACCTGATAGCCCAAACAACTATGCGATCCCATATGCCCAGCCCGCATTGGATGTCTAGCGGCCCACACAAGCATCCATAGTCTAGTTACCACTATAGTCCAATCCCTTTGACTACACCAAATCCCATGAACCTTAATCATAACAACATTTCAATCAAACATCAACATATGATCCATCAACTCTAACCTATGCCACAAATACCACATCTGATTACAAGGTGTTTATTAATCACATCACATAAAAATCCTAGTTAACCCATCCACATCTATCGACATGGTATATCCTAACCATTCTAATCACTAGACGCAATCATCATGTCATTAATACACACACATGGTACTCTTGGCTGCCACTGACAACATAAATTAGAGTGCTCACATGGGTTTTGATTAGATCAAGAATACATCACATGGCTACCAATCATTACTACATGTTTATCCCACATAATACTTGTTTTAAATTCCTATATTACTTGTTTTACATTGGGAATACAATGACTTTCCACGAAATCTAAGAATCAAATTATTTATAACACTTATCATAATGCAAGACTCACATGAATACATATATAAAATCCGATGGATTAACAATTAACAACACCACTTAAGCATTCATTGTCATACATCATGAAAGATCATTAGATAAGAGCCACTAACCGCAATCCTGATTAATCAGAATGAAGTCTCGAACAGGGGGGGGGGGTCTGCTATGCCGTCGCACCCACAAAGGAGAATAGGGTTTGCAAGAGAGTTGTTAAACCATGCGTTTATCCTACGTAACTAGTAGATATGGCAGGTGACTCGATTTGGGCTTGTGACCACACAAAAGGCCCGAACAATAATTACTAACACATAAAGATCGGCCCAATAAGACTACCAAGTGACCGGCCCCATTTCCTAAAATCTAACACAATGTAGAGGATGTGCGGAAAACAGATTGGGCCCATGTTTCATGGACCTAAGGTACGATAAGCCGTACGCGACCGTAGACCCAAACGTATGCACGTTAAGCGAGTTTGCGGCCCATTAAGTTAGTTTTCAAGGATAGCTACACAACACATAGAAGTGTTTAATGGTTTCGCACGAACATGCACACACAACTAATCTAAACAACACAAGACGCGTAATTTAACGTAAAAACACACGCTGAAGATTTGCGGAATTTAAGCGACACTAACCTTGGAAATGCGGTTTGTCACATCATCCCCAACTTGAAAGAAATTTCATCCCGAAATTTGGTAAGTAAACCAAAAGTAACACAAAGTGACAAAGTGTTAAATTAGAATGACTGTGGATTTTCCTCAGGTGTCACATCATCCCCAACTTGAAAGAAATTTCGTCCCGAAATTCACCAATGATATCATAAGTTAATACAACCATTCGAACAACTGAGGATACTAGAGCTTACTCTGATCATTGTGTTCCCACGTGAGCTCCGGTCCACGTTTTGGGTTCCAACGAACACTCACGATTTGAATTCGACTGGGCTAACGAACCTTGACTTCTTGGTCCATGCGTTCGATAAATTCCTCCAGTAACGGTATCGCACGTGTTTCATCGGACAACCACTGCCTTAGATCCGGAACATAAATGACAATTCGTCGGGTAATTCAAGTTAGTAGGTTACGCTTTCGATCCTTCCCAGACTGTTGAATGGTCCATCGTGACGTCAGTTAAACTTGCCATGCTTCCCAAGCATTCCACACCCTCCCAAGGTAAGACTTTCTACACAATACGATTGCCTACAACGATCTTCTAGCGTTTCCCAAGTTTATCAGCTTTCCTGACGATCACGCGTTGCCACCAGTCGGATCCCGATCCAAACAACCTTTCCAGGAGTTTCGACTACCAATCCTGGACCAGTAATCAAGTTGTCAGCCACCTCAGTCTAACAAGAAGATTGGCATTATTATTTACGTAATGCCTCGACAGAGCTATCTGATTACCAAAATGATAACTGCCACAGTAGTACTCAACCATAGGTAAGAGTCCTTCAAATTTGTATCAAAGCCAGTCACCCACATGCTCGCAGCATATCTTCAAGAGCCAGGAGAGTTCGTTCTCTCTGATCGTTTGTCCAACGGCGATAAGCAATATTCTGGTCCTGTCGTGAGCTAAGGGTGTTATGTATTACCTGATCTAAATCCTGCATATGTCAAATTCAGAGGTAACGGGAGTTGGCACCTCGTGCCTAAATAGCCGCCTCCCTCAGAGGAATGTTCACAAGCTGTGAAGACTCATCAGTTTCCTTGATTGCAAGAAAGTATGTTGGTATTGTGAGATCAACAACGATCACCTAAGTAATATGTTTCCGTTTCGAGTCGTAAGTAGACCAGTGATAAAACTCATGGCAGTCCGTTCTCATATCCATATATGTATTTCTGGTTACCAACATCCCACCTTGATCTTTCCACCAGTCAAGCATTGTTCTCATGTGTTGCTATGTGGGCCTTCAGGCCTTGTCACCCGCACATGGTCTTCTGGTCTTAACATACCCTATCAGAACTCCGATGAATAGGATATCGAGGCCCGTGTGCTTCGCCTGCACCAGTTTTCTAAGGTTGAAGCAACAAATATCATCCGACCTGCCAAAGGTTGCTTCCCCATGTTCCGCATGGGTCAATCTTGAGAACCCTCCTCCTTCAGTTCTTCAATTTGAACACGGCGAGTTTAATCAGGTATGTTAAAGTCGATAGCGAGCTGCAAAGTCCTTGCATGTTCAGGTTTCCCAGTGTAATCATTTAGAGGTTCTATCCAGCGTCGCCATCACGTGATTAGCGCTTTCGAAACAAGGGTATGCCAGAGGCCCTTGTGATCGGTCTAGGTGGTGCATTTGGTACCGTCCAAGTAATGCCTCCAATCATAAATCCCAAGCCATAGCTTCCACCCCAGGTTGTGAGTCGTGCAATTCTTCCAGTTATTCCTCCACGTAAGCCATTGTCGTCGCGTGTTGCATCAGTGTGTAACTGAATCTCTGATTCGGAGCTTCATGGTATACCACCTGCATGGACCACCAGATTACCCGTACCCGCGGGTTAAGCCAATACTCAGTACATTGTAGAGTTGAGTTTCAAAAGCTGTAGAAACGTTTTCCTGTTCTGTCTCCCACGGATACACAACACACTGTTGCGTTAAAGAAGTTAGAGCTGTGCAATCTTAGAATATCCAGCGATGAATCTGCATTGGTATCTTGCGAAACAAAAGGTTTGCCATACCCCTAAAGGGGCCTTTGGTATCGTTCAATTTCTAACAGAATGGATATTAGCGAGATCCACGCGTATTCCCTCTTCGTCGGCTACGTGACCAAGAAAAGCATGTGCCTCTCGAATCCAAAAGTTACTCCTAACGAGACTTCGCGTGTAGTGGCCCCTCCCTCGGGATCTCTAAGAATAGATACAAATGCAGCCCATAGTGTTCCTTTCTCCTGGTAATGATTCAAAACGTCACCAACAAACACGTTCGATTCATGTGATCCATTAAGCTGCTGGTGTGTTGATTAACCCAACGGTCATGAAATACCAAGTCGCACTTGCCGCATTGCGTTTAATATGTTGTTGTAGGAACATTCTCCCCTCGAACTTCCATCTGGTGATAGCTCACTCGTTAGTCAATCCTCTAATGGGGCTTGACCCTCGCAGCTGGTTGACAGGTTGTTAATACATGATTGAGGCCAACGGTTCTTGACCGCCACCTTGATGAGTTTTCGATAATCAGTACACATACGAAAAGGCGTATCTTCACAAATATAACTGTGGCTCCCCAAAGTGAAAACTAGGTCCTACAAACTCCTCCCCAGCTGTTTCTGTAGTTGATTAGACAATTCTTGCAACCCTCCTGGTGCAAGATGGTAAGAGTGCGTGTAGTCGGGGCTGCCCCTGGCGTGAGATCAGGCTGAGATTTCGCCTAACAGTCGTTGAAGTAAACCCGAAAGTTCCTTGGGTAGCACACCGAAAGGAATCACGAATGATTGGTGGATCATCGATCCTCTGTTCCCTTAGCCCTAACATCAGTAACGGTTGCTAGTATAGCGGCGTAATCCCTCCGTAGACACTTCTGGCCTTCATAGCTGGAATGGCGCTATCCTTTGTACCACTCTGACGCTTTAGAACAAATAACGATTTTCCACGCAAAATTTTGTCCTTACTGGTGTATCTGCGCGATCTCTGGATAACCAATCCACACTAACTACTGTATTGCAACCATCAAGGGTAGTAGAAGGAAGGTCGATGTCGAACACTTGTCCCCCAATGTCGAGTTTGCATCCCAGCAAACATATAAGGCTTCAATTGACTTGCATCAGCCGACTCCACAACAGGTTCGGTTTCAAGAAGCATCAGGGTTAAACAGAACAGAAACGAAGCGAATAGCTACTCATCCAAGCTATCGTGTTGCTATTACGCCTGGTATAGTCTATGCCAATACCAAGTGTCCTTCCATGAGCTTCATTTCCAGTGTTGTTTTCGTCACGAGAATTTCCAGTACTGCCGTCGTTCCCTTGATTGTTGCTGTCTTGATTGACCAACGGCCAATCCATGTGGTAAACGTTTTTCACTCCCATAGTGAGGGCTACTATTACGAGTACCCTGATGTTATCGTAACTGTTACTTCTGCTTATTGTTTCATGAAGCGGAGTCCTATGATCCTCCACTGACAGGATCCATCTTCTACTGTTCTGTGCCACGTTCTAAGATGCTACTCATTGTGCTGACAGCGGTGCATTCCACACCGTATTCGATTGTCATTACTTACGTTCCGAGTGATTCATAAAAGCTGACTCCCATGAGTCACTGGCAGAGGTTAAAGAGTCGATTGTATTCTATTCGTTGGTGTTCGCTGCCAGTCATCAGAGTCGTCCAATGTTTGAGGTTGGTGAAGTACTACATTTACCCTCTCATCCAACGATGTTGCAAATTGTCTATGTATTACACAGTCTGTTGCGAGGGCGTTACAGAAATGGTCGTGATTCGAGATTCGAGACGTCAATATGTCAAGTTCCAACAAACGAAGGAAAAAAATGGGAAAGATATAGATCGTTCATCGTTGTGCATCACCCCACTCGGGGATGTTCGTATAAGCACCTAGCACTCTACACAGTCCACTAGGCGTTCAGTTGGGTGTTCAGGTAATACTCGATAGCATCGGATTTCGAAAGGTTTCAAAGGAAAAAAAATGGAAAGATCACATTCGTGTAGGAGACAATCTCTACTATTTCTCCTATAGGTTATCAGGTTTCGCATCGATCAAATGATAGTTCAGAATGAGATAGAATCAAGTATCACCTTAAAGTCTACAACTTTCAAGTTCACATATAGTAGGGGAGATTCCCTCTTGCACTCGTTAAGCCTCATTGGGAATTGCATGCACCACGCATTATTATTATGTGTGCACCCATGATAATAAGGCGGTTTGCATGCTCCTCTCGACGCTTCTTAACTTATGTTCGAAGTTTCTCCCACTCCAATCAACACAGGCATGTACTAACAGCAAGACTAGGATTTACAAGATGCAAGTGTTGTGTTATGCTATCGATGTGTCATGATATCTATTTTGTTGTATCGTGCATGCTATGTATATAGATATGTCTACTAAACATGTGATGTATACTGTAACGAGGAACGAACCTTGCAATCTGAAGCTGAGTGTCATGGTCATCGTTTGGATCAATTCGGTTATAGTCTGGTTTTATGAAAACGTTTTAAAACCAAGTTCTCTATAACCAGTGGCTCTGATACCAAACTGTCACACCCCCAAATTACCACCTAGGGCATGTCCCTAATGGAGGTGCAACAATCCAACAAAGAGCCACCAATCATATCAAACACAAGTAATAATGTATTGAAATACTCAATTGAAAGAAATGTATTGTTTGTAAATTAAACCAAAACCAAAGTAATGAGCGGAAGCATAAATGTATAAGTGTGTAAATGTATCAAAAACCAACTCAATGTAATTGTTTATCATGACCACAACCACTCCAGCAGCATCAGACGACAAGTTCCCAAGTTCCTTCAATGATTACCTACAAGCATGTAAACAAGTGTGTCAGACTACGCTGGTGAGTTCAAGGTTTTGTTAACGTGTGTAGTTACCAGATATCTGTTAAGTCAACTCAACGTTGTGATATGATGCTGTTTATGACTTGTTGAGATACCCTAGGGAGTGTGCCCATATGTATCCGGGAAGTGTGTCCCTTAATAACCTGGAAGTGTGTCCAGTCCCCAATGCCCCTAACCAAGCATTGGTAATGATGCCCAGATAATTAGTTCGCGCCCGTCCTTACGGCCCGGTGCGAGGTATCAAACCTAATAGCGCTATCAACTAATTTCCCCATTGCCCTACAGGCAATCTGATAATGATAGATTCCATGTTCAATAACCAAAACCCAATTTAACTGTTTACCCAAGATTCCCTTCCAAATGTTTACTAGTTGTCCCAAACCACCGGGACGCATGCTTGAGAAATGCAGTGAACTCACCTTGGGGTTGCTCGGTAAGACTAGTTACTTGATCACACTTAATTAATCAAAGCCTATGATGTTCATATATACCATAATTAGTTCGCATTCAAGTTGATTACATTATCACACAATAATATTACTCTAAAGCATATACAGTGCACTCTTGGACCATCTACTACCCATCAATTAAACATACTAATCAATCATTTGCACAATTAATACGCGTATTCGTAGAGTGCTCGACTCCATACTACAACTCAAGTCTTAACACCCGAGGGGTGCGGCCCAAAGAAGCATTCGGCCCAAACCTACGTTGGCAGCCCAAACACAAGTCGTTCACAAGTGCATGTGTGTGTAGCCCATTATTGACCAGGTTCGGCCCAACATGTAGTCATAGACCAAAACATTTAAAACACAAGATTTAATTCAGATATCATAATCCAACCTACAATCTAATATGACACTTTTAGCATAACCTGATAGCCCAAACAACTATGCGATCCCATATGCCCAGCCCGCATTGGATGTCTAGCGGCCCACACAAGCATCCATAGTCTAGTTACCACTATAGTCCAATCCCTTTGACTACACCAAATACCATGAACCTTAATCATAACAGCATTTCAATCAAACATCAACATATGATCCATCAACTCTAACCTATGCCACAAATACCACATCTGATTACAAGGTGTTTATTAATCACATCACATAAAAATCCTAGTTAACCCATCCACATCTATCGACATGGTATATCCTAACCATTCAAATCACTAGACTCAATCATCATGTCATTAATACACACACATGGTACTCTTGGCTGCCACTGACAACATAAATTAGAGTGCTCACATGGGTTTTGATTAGATCAAGAATACATCACATGGCTGCCAATCATTACTACATGTTTATCCCACATAATACTTGTTTTAAATTCCTATATTACTTGTTTTACATTGGGCATACAATGACTTTCCACGAAATCTAAGAATCAAATTATTTATAACACTTATCATAATACAAGACTCACATGAATACATATATAAAATCTGACGGATTAACAATTAACAACACCACTTAAGCATTCATTGTCATACATCATGAAAGATCATTAGATAAGAGCCACTAACCGCAATCCTGATTAATCAGAATGAAGTCTCGAACAGGGGGGGGGGTCTGCTATGCCGTCGCACCCACAAAGGAGAATAGGGTTTGCAAGAGAGTTGTTGAACCATGCGTTTATCCTACATAACTTGTAGATATGGCAGGTGACTCGATTTGGGCTTGTGACCACACAAAAGGCCCGAACAATAATTACTAACACATAAAGATCGGCCCAATAAGACTACCAAGTGACCGGCCCCATTTCCTTAAATCTAACACAATGTGGAGGATGTGCAGAAAACAGATTGGGCCCATGTTTCATGGACCTAAGGTACGATAAGCCGTACGCGACCGTAGACCCAAACGTATGCACGTTAAGCGAGTTTGCGGCCCATTAAGTTAGTTTTCAAGGTTAGCTACACAACACATAGAAGTGTTTAATGGTTTCGCGCGAACATGCACACACAACTAATCTAAACAGCACAAGACGCGTAATTTAACGTAAAAACACACGCTGAAGATTTGCGGAATTTAAGCGACACTAACCTTGGAAATGCGGTTTGTCACACAATCCCTAATTGTAGCTAGGACAATCCCGTCACTAGCCATGAAACTATGCATCTGAGATGTTGAGATAAAGCTAAAAATCGATAATGGTATCAAATAATATGGATGTGAAATGTTGATTGATAGGATACGTACTGGTGACCCTTAATGATTTGACATGTCTCAGCTAATTCCCCATTAGCTAACTTGATATTGTAATGTGTGTCCAACATGACTCTAATTCGAGTATATGCTTAACATTTAAAGACACTAGCTAAGCTCGATGTTGGTATTAAAAGAATTGATACATGATGATTGTAGAGTGTACGTACTCATGACTTCACTGGGATTTTGTGGAGTATTCATAGTTCTAACCACACACACACTTATTCACTAGCTTGATCCCTTCTTAAGTATTATCGTCTTACTAGTCTTTGTTTTGCGCCCGGTCTCAGCACACTGCTACTCTTGGCGCTTTTACAATTGCCCTCATGATGAACGTCTCACTTGTCGCATTTAGGATTTTGGCAAGTTACCAGCATACATCCTGGTGCCAAAATCATTTATGGCAGCAATTGCCTTCATTTCTCTCATGGCGAGAGTTATTGTTTGAGTAATCGAGGTAGGGAGGGATGATGCGGTCATGCTTCGGATCTCCGAGGCTAAACCAGAAATGTAACACTCAGTGTGTTTGAATTCGGGTGTTACCCAGTATGGAACAACCCTTGAGAGACCGTGAAAGCATCAAGTGTAACCATCAACATTGGCTCCAGTTATGATCGAGTTCTTTTATAAAATCATATGAAAATAGATATGAAAATCAGATGATATAAAAGAATGATATATGGTTAAATAAATAACCAATAGAAATGTAGTGTATAAATATATCATGTCTTGAAATAGAATATTATGTCTTGTGTAGAGGATGTCGTGTCTTGTGCAAAAATGTCATGTCTTGTCTTTGTCGAAGAGGTTTGAGTAACACCATGATATGCAATATAATATAAGCACTTATATATAGGAAGTACCAGCGGCGTATCCACCATGCTTTTATCATATTACACACGTCTCATCACTTATCAATAACTACCAAAAATGTGTTGTGTAAACCAACGTCAAATGTAATGTATAGCAATGTCTTGCGTAACAATGTCGTGTATAAACCATGTCTTGTGTAAAAGCAATGGTTTTAAACACATAACTTTTGACTTAAACATTTGTTTCTTTTGGCGCCATGATCTTTTTTTTATATACACACTATTAAAAGAATCTAGGCATATATTTAGATAAATATAGTCTATCATGTGCCCAAGAATGAAGAATGCAATCAATCGGTCATGGAAACCTCAAGACCGCATTGTTCATACATGTTTGAATAAATGATAATGTGGATAACCAAAACCAAAAGGTGTAATGCCTCTTGCGTGTATTGGTCATATGTCTAACTGGAAAAAGAGAAAAAAAATTCATTGAGGAGGGGAAACCAACCAGTGGTCTTCGTCCATATAATATGTATTCCCTACTCTATGGACCTCGATCGTCCTAAGTAGAGAAAATCCTTTGTCTTACTTGTTCATGTGACAATTATGGTAATAGTGCTTGAGTTTCACGAGCTCTAGCAAGATCATTAGAATCTCCAAAGATGTTGAATAGAATGCAATGAGGGAGTTGCAGCATGGCTCATGCCATACCATTCCTTGGGAAAAGACAAATGTTAAGCGACGGAATTTATTGTATCATTTCCAATAAATATGGTATGGTGGAAAATGATAAGGTAAGGTAAGGTAAAGTGGCATAGACACCATGGAACCAACCCATGTTCAAGAATTTCGAGAATGTTGAGGAAAATCCTCCATGAGTGGCTAACAAGTTTTGTTTGTTTAAATGACTAGTCTCAACTGAATCGTGATATAGATCGAATGTTAGGTGTGAACAAATACATGTCGTCTTCCTATATTGTATTGCATTGTAAGGTGTTTATACTAACCACCTCAGTTCGTGTTCTAATAGATAAGAAAAATTGAATCTCAAGTAATAACTTAAGAATTTTGAACAAATAGTGATCATTAGCTTGGCCCGCAGAGTCTACCAGAATTCCCATGCACTACAAGATGTTATTACGTTGGCCACCGTAATAATAAATTGCCTTGCATGGTCACCCTAGCGTTCTCTCGTACGAAGCAGCCGATCAGTAAGAGAGGAAACACTATTGTCAATATACCTTCAACATAGGAGGGACCTTCGTGATAGCTCACGTGTCAATGTTCGTTGTCATTACTCGCAGAACGACATGGCGTTAGATGAAATAGAAATGGAAAGAATCTGTAACAATAACAACTGAAGGGGCACCTTCAAGATGAGTAATTCATCTTCCTTGTAGGGACAAGAGTATATCAACCTTGATTAATATGAGTCACATGGATCTCGTCCCACTAATGGAGTTGTTGTCCAAGGTTACCACCTCCGCCTCGTCGTCATTATCATGGTCAGGCATCTCAGCATTCACGAGAAAGCAACCATATTTTACGGAATTAAGTTTAAGATTTCACTTAGGAATCATGTTCGCCATAAGCTCCACAGTAGACGTGAGGTCGATATTTTCATCGTGCGAGTAAAGAATAATAATAGAGTTTGAAGTCGAAGGTATTTTGTTCTTGGTAAAATATTTTGTACAACACACACACACACACACACATATATATATATATAATCACATGAAATCCTATCTAACAAGGATTTCTATCTTGCATAAGTTGAATTTGTATATGCTGAACTTGTAAACTATTTACGATGTGTAGGCTGATAATGTAATGTGTCTATCTTGTATAAGCACTGATAATGTAATGTATTGTAGGCACATAGTCTGTTAATGTAACATGTCTATTTCTCATAGACTTCACCCATGGTAACGTACTCGCTTGATTTATGTGAAATGAATTTTTGTTGTAGTGGACCTTGAAAAATGTTTATGCAATGAAAACCTTTTGACCTGTCCAATTTTATTTATAATCTGTTCAACATGAACAAGAGGTTTTCGTGAGAGATCCCTAGTGATTGTAGATTTAGACTCGAGAAAGAATCCTGGTTCACTACAATCGATGCTCTGATACCAATCTGTCACACCCGCTCGTAGCAGAAGCGCGAGGTGTGATCTGATCGGTTCTCATTGCATAACAATATAAGTGAACATACTAAATGAATAAAAACAAGCTCCAATGCCATTTTCATAATCGTTTCAAAAGAACGCAACATAAGTTAAATGTATTGGTTACAAACCATAAAATGAAAATAAGTTGTCTTCGTTTTATACATCAAAATGTAAGTCTTAAAATGTCAAGGCTTTGACCACTATATCACCGCAAAGAGGCGGTATATAACGGGCAAACCCTTCAAATGGTGGCATGGAGTCTTGATACTTGCTTTCCTTGACTGAAATGTCTGCATGGTCCACTAATTTCCTGAAATACTTGATAAGTTTGAAAACATCAACAAAAGTTGGCGAGTTCATGCAGTTTAGTTGTATGAGATGTATCTGTAAAATGCGAGTTGTATAAAATGTATCCGTAAAATGTGAGTTATATAAAATGTATCCATAAAATGTGAGTTGTATAAAATGTATCCATAAAATGTGAGTTGTATAAAATGTATCTGTATGTAATGATGTAGTATGTAAAGCATCAATGAAATCGTTGATCATTAATGTTTCGCGAGGACATTAATATGTGTGACGAAATAGGAAGCAATCCAAACCTAGACGATTTTTATGTCGACTACTATCGACTGGGACATAAAAGCACTCTTCTGTATGGGTCCACGACCAAGAGTGGGGCTCGCCAAAACCCATTAGATCTAACCACTTGTACCTAGGTCCAAACTGGATTAATGGTGCTTAGATGTATAACCCTAATTCGCACATGATCTAAGGTGTTTCATTCCCTAACTTTAAAATACGTTGAACATGTATTTTCCCCGATAGTTGTAAAGTTGTAAAACATTTAAATGAATAGGGGACATGAACTCACAGTATTGCGTCCATGAATGGTACGTGTTCGTGATCTTACGCGTGGTCGTCCTGAACAATGTTGCGACCTACAAATGTTCTTATATTTGTTAGACACTTCGGTCTTGTAAATGACTTGAGTACAAGCCTTGTGTCTTAAATATGTGTATGACTTGTATGTCTTTATTGTTCGTTGAACTTTGTATTAGATGTTGGAATTGTTAAACTATTATATATATATTTCACCAAATATATATATATATATATATATATATATATATATATATGTAATCTTGTATCTTGTGAGTTGTATCATCAGGTCTTGTCTTCTTGATTTCGTGTCTTGTATAAGTAAATTGTATAATTGTATTTTTATCAATTATATGTCATTGGGCTTAGCCCAATAATTCATGTTATTGGGTTTAAATAGTGTTGGGCCTCAATAGTGTTGGGCCTCAATAGTGTTGGGCCTAAATAGTGTTGGGCCTCAATAGTGTTGGGCCTAAATAGTGTTGGGCTTAATATTACTGGGCCTTGGCCCATAAGTTTGGTATTGGGCTTAGTCCATGTGTTTTGATAAGCCCGTTATGAAGTTAAGCCCATTTATAAATAATAGCCCATTTGTAAAAGATAGTCCATTTGTATAAAATAGCCCATTTGTATAAACTAGCCCATAGTGTAAGCCCATTTGAAAGTATAAGTCTTTCATTTTTATAAAAAAACATTTTTATAAAAATAACTAAGTATACTTTTTAGTTAATAAAAACATAATAGTTTTTATAAGTTTCGAAATGTCCGAATTTTGTTAATGGTAACGTAATTTTTGTGTCCGCGTCGAAAGATCGCCTAAACGTCGTAGTAAGTCCTCGGATTGGTGATAAGTTCATAGGTTCGTCCGTCATCCGATTTGACCATAATTTGTATTCGATTACTCGGATCGTCCGTAACTCGCTTTTAAGGCGTAATTATATGAAGTCTTGTAAGACTTTGATTATTATGTAACATGTGTTAATAATAACCATTGTAATCAAGTACCTATCTTTGATATATATAACTAATACATCAAATACCACATAGCACTTAAGTTGTTAAATTAATCAAATATATATTTTCTCAAAATATATATTTATAACTAACTTTGTTTTTATAAAAAGAATTCTCTAAATCTTTTTAATCTTGTAAAGGTTTAGCCAAAAATGATGGTTTAGTTAACATATAAATTATTAGAAAATTTGGCCATATAACCTTTGTATTTTTAACTTTACCATGTTTAATCAAACTTATCATTTTCTCTTCAAAATCACCATCAATTTACTCATAACATCTTAACTAAAACATATGAGATTTTTATCACATAAGCTTATCAAAATGATCTCCAAATCATGTAGGGTTTTAAACATGATCATAATATATGTTAACTAGTTCAAAAACCTAGTTTACTTCTAGTTTTAATAACTTTTATAAAAATCTCATGTTGTATTTTACTTATTATAATCTTGTAAAAGTCTTGTTTTTAAATAAAAACATTAAGTAAATTAACAACACCATAATTTATGATCATCCATTCATCCTTTAAGTTTAACAAAAACCCTTTAACATAAACATGTATAATTGTTAGATCATTTTTTTTAAAACATCATCTAACAATTTATTTATATCATAATCCTCATAACAAGATCAAATATGCATATAACTAGTCTTAGATTACAATATAAACAAACATAAATATATCATGATTATTATCTTTGCTTCTTTGTATTTTTCATGTTTATTATGTATGATTACTTAGTTATTATTAGTTATAATAACAATCATAACATAATATAAGTATGAAAAAAAAATAGATCTAGAAGCTTACTTCTAGCACTAGGCTAGGGATGATCTTTAGAGAATGATTAAGAGTTAAGAATATGAAGATCTTGATGATTTAAGGCTCTTGAATGGATGAATACACTTCCTTTAACTTGCAAATGCTTTAGATCACCTTAAGCTCCATGAAACTCCATGTTGATCATCAAGATTTGATAAAATTTAAATGGGTTTTTATGGTGTTCTTCGTGGAAATGGATGAAGATGATGAAAGAGTTTATGTTTGTAATAAAAGGTATAAAGTGATGATAAAATGGTTAGTAACTTAATGTGTAAGTGTTCTAATAATTTACCCATTTCATCCACTTGTAACTTAACCAAAAATATCTAGATATTTAGCAAGTAATTAAGGGGTGTGGGACCCCTTATTTACGACCCACATATGGGGGGGGGGGGTACCTTATGTTGTTGAAAAGTGTTGGTAAATTATAAGGTTTCAAAAATGAGAATAAAAGATGTAAGTATTTAGGTGTTTAAGGTTTACAATTTTTCAAGATGATTCATGACTTGAAATGTTCATAAACTAGTTTTACAAGACCAAAAATAATGTTCACTAGTTCGCTACATGTGCCAAAATATAGTTCGGCTAGATGTTTAGCGCTCGTTTCGCAAGAAGATAGTCGAAAGGTTAACATATATAAGTTATAGGGAAATATTCGGTTATGTATTTATATGATATTCCCTATGTATTTTTATATGAAATTCGTGCTTAAACAACACTTTTGCATCTTGTAATTAAAATACAAATGCTGAATTTTTGCGGAAAAATAATGAAATGGTCACTTTTAGCACTTTTCGGACAGTTTTTAGTGCTACCGGACATTCGTCTGAGTCCTAAAGATGTCTTTTAAATGGTTTTTGCGGATCCTGAGTTTTTGTCAGCACGCTAGTTTACTAGACACTACGCTAGTTGTTTCGATGCATTGTTTACACTGTTTCAAATGTAACCACTATAAATGAATCATGTGCATCATAAATGAATATTTCATGAGTATTCTAAGATGTATATCCTGTAATCATGCAGTTCGAATATTCAAAACACATACTTGTATAATGTAAATCATTGCTTTAAATGTACGTAAATTATCAGAAAGTGGCAGCTGTCACAGTCACACCCCCAAACTACCACGTGTGGAAACCCCCACGTGGCGTGTGACATACCAGGATCCAAGGCACCAATCACATTGAACTCATAATTATAATTAAATAAAACTTTCATTTATTAACATAAAGCGTTACAAACGTTACATATCATTCATTGTATACAGCGGAAGCATAAATCATTTGTTAAGTGTTTAGTAAACCAAGAGTACATAAACCATTGAGCTTGTATTGAGATTCCATGTATCTCGACCCATGACCACTCCAGCATCCCAGACAGCAAGTTCCAACAATATGCACCTAAAGGCCTGCAAGGCATGTAACAACAAGTCAACAACAAAGTTGAGCGAGTTCACAGTTAGTGTTCATTTTAAAGTTGTTCAAAACCATGAGTTCGTTTGTAAACCATAAGTTAATCCATTTCCTTGTTTCCCAAACCATGTCCATAACCAGTGGGGGCTTCCCCATGAGAACCACTAGACCGTTACCATATCGAGAACTGACGAAAATAAGTTTTGCCCTACGTCAATGTCTATTATCATTGACTAAGTGCCCAGATCCATTAGTACACGCCCGTCCGACCGGCACGGTGTGAGGCTTATCAACCCTAATAGCGTTATCAACTAATGACCCGCTCGCCATTGGCTCGGCGATTAAGTCGATATAAAAATGAGGGACTTCATGATAGAGTTTTGTCTAGTAAGTTTAAGGTTGTTGTCCTACCCAAGGAGGACGAACGTACGTATTATACCCAAGGAGAATACGCAGGATTAATATTGGCATCCTACCCATGGAGGATGGCGGTACATATCCTACCCAAGGAGGATATGCAGGTTTCGTTTTAATTCTTTAACCCATTCCCAACCACCGGGAATCCGATGCCTTAGAAAGAGTGTGAACTCACCTTTGGTTTGCTCGGTAAGATTAATTATGTGTTCACAGTTTGATCAATCCAATCCTAGTATCAGTTCCAGTTATGGTCAGTTTTATAGCTTTTAATCATACGTCCCTCATACACATTTCACATAAACTCATACATAATGACATACAACTCGTAACATGAAATCACGCACTAACAATCATTCAATCTTCATGTTTTACACACCACAAAAGTTTTACACGAGTCATTACTTAACAACCCAACGTAGGTTCTCGTGCCGTGCGGCCCAACTGATCCCGGACCCACTACGGCATGTGACCCAGATACGACCCAGAGTCTAGGGCCCAAAAGCATTAATGTATTTCTTAACACTAATCGGTCCCCACATGAAAATGGATAACAGTTCATGTAAGTTTTCAAAATAAAATAACAATTCATTGAAGGATCATATATTATCAAATACTAGTTATCGGCCCAAGACATTTGTCAAAACAAGAGGTCCAATAATGTGCATTTTGTCTTGATAACCCATGTGATCTGAACAAGTTATTATCGGTCCAATAATATGAAACTAATTTAATTATTTCTTCATATAAGAATGGAACCAACTCAACAACATTAGACGACTCTAATACGGACCCTCAAATGCATCGATTGTTAACACAACTATCCCTAAATTGATTTCAATGATCGTTAACAGTATTGTCTAGCAATATACCTATATTAAACAGAAATCATATTTACACCAAATAATCACATAACATACCACATTAATATATTCAACAATCCCATAATTATCATGAACCATAACACACTCATAAACAATATCAGTGATCATGCATTAATAATTTACATAAATATGAACACTAACCACTTAGTCACCCGGTGGAAAGAGGGGGGGGGGGTCTCCTGCCGCATGCAACTAGAAAATAGGTAGGGTTTGTTTTGAGTTTTTTGTTTTTAGTTTAAACAATAATATGATACCTAATATATATGCTTATAGTTGGACGGTTCCCCCCACTGGCCGAAAGAATGGGCTTAAGCCCAAGTACAAGGGCTGCCGAACTCATTGGCAAAGTAGCCAATTCGAATGGTCAAGCGGCTGGTTTGGTCTTATAGTATATACATATTTGCTTCAGGCTTCACTAATATGGGGTACGGCCCAATCATATAATCAACACAAAGATTAGCCCACTATCCGGTCATACTCCACTATACTTTTACGTTTAACATGTTTATCATAACTAGTAGCGACTATACTGTAACACATCTTAATTTTTCACATGTCGCGTATAAATAATTCATGAGCGTTCAATTTAGTTTAATGCATCAACTTGCCACATAGAGTTCATGTAGGTTACACTTACATTTAATATTTCATAACATTACACAATTATTAGGTTTTCACTAAACATCAACCCAACCGACACTTCAAATATTCATACATCAAGCACGAGCTACAACGTCAACGAATTAAGAAAATAGAATTGTGAACACGCAGTGCCTAGAGGAAAGACCTAGAAATTTTGGGTTGTCACATCATCCCCAACTTGAAAGAAAGTTCATCCCGAAATCTAGCACGTACTTACTGAGGAAGCTAGTTAGGTTGCGTAGTTTTCCTGGTTTTCCTGGTTTTCCTGGGTTGTGTCACATCATCCCCCCGTTGGTTTGGAATTTCGTCCGGAAATTCCGCAGTAGCTTCAGCTTCAGTAGTGGTTTCATTGTTCTCGAACAACTGGGGATATTTGTGTTTCATTTGGTCTTCTCGTTTCCAGGTAAAATCTGGGCCACGACGGGAGTTCCAACGAACTCGAACAATAGGTATCCTGGTGCGTTTGAGAATCTTGACCTTCCGGTCCAAGATTTCCACTGGTTCTTCGACAAATCGCAACTGATCGTCGATGGTGAGCTTTTTAAAAGGAACTGTGGGGGTTTCATCTGATAGACACTTCTTCAAATTCGACACATGGAATACGTTGTGAACTCCACTGAGTTCTTCGGGTAGATTCAACCTGTAGGCCACCTTGCCAAATCTCTTAGTGATTTCGAAAGGTCCAACACATCGCGTGTTGAGTTTGCCTCGTTTACCAAGATGAACCACACCTTTCCAAGGTAAGACTTTAAGTAGCACTCGATCCCCAACCTGGAACTCGAGTGGTTTCCTGCGCTTATCAGCGTAGATTTTCTGATGGTCACGAGCTGCCGCCATTTGTTGTCGTATCTGAGCAATCTTCTCTGTTGTGTCTATGACGAGTTCTGGGCCAGTGACTTGGCTGTCTCCAACTTCTGCCCACAAAGAGGTGGTCGGCACTTCTGCCCGTACAATGCCTCGAACAGAGCAGCCTGGATGCTGATGTGGTAACTGTTGTCATACGAAAATTCCACCAAAAGTAGGTGTCGCTCTCGGCCATTACCAGAGTCGATTACACATGCCCGAAGCATGTCTTCAAAGGGTTTGGATGTTGCGTTCAGTCTGCCCATCCGTCCGTGGATGACATGTTGTGCTCATGTCTAGACGTGAGCCGAAGGATTTGTGCATCGCTTGCCACAAATCAGATGCAAATCGTGGGTCGCGATCAGAGATAATGGAGGTTGGCACCTCGTGCCTAGCAACCACTTCTTTCAGGTAGATAACTGCGAGTGTAGAAGACTTATCCATTTCCTTGGTAGCTAAAAAAGCGTGCTGGTCACGTGAGACAATCAACGATCATCCAGGTAATATTGTTTCCGTTTCGAGTTGTAAGTAGACTAGCGACCAAATCCATGGCAGTCTGTTTTCGCTTTCCATATAGGTGTTTTTGGTTGCTAACACTTCACCTTGACTTTCCTACAAGTCAAACATCATTCCCATACCTAGCTAGGTGGGCCTTCATGCCCAATGACCAGTATGTCACACCCCCAAAATCCACACGCGGAGTATCACCGCTTGGAGGCGTGACTGACCAGGATCAAGCCACCAATCATATTGAACATATAAGTAAGTAGTAAAATCATTCATCAATACGAAAGGTGTTTTCAAAAACCAACGTCAACAAGTATGTAGCGGAAGCATAAGTATGTAAACCCAAAGTAAATAGTAAATTCAAATGTTTAGATAGATAACATGGCATCATCGATCCATGTCCCACAACGACCTGCTCCTCCCTGTGCAAGCTCCATATGTACCTAAGGTCCTGCAAGGCATGTAAGAGAGAGTCAACAACTAGTTGAGCGAGTTCACAGTTAATAGTTCAGTATTAGTATAGCGTGAGTAGTAGTATGTTCGTTCGTTACAAAGTATCGTATTATTTCCCATCGCGGCCCTCCAGGAAGGTGTGCGAAGATGTTGGGGAATGTTATTCCCCAAGTATTCTAGACTAGGTTTATTTGTATCGCGGCCTCTCCAGGCAGGTGTGCGAAGATTTGTAAGTTTAGTTCGCGGCCATCATATGGCAGGTGTGCGAAGACAGTCATAATATCGCGGCCAATCCTTGGCAGGTGTGCGAAGATCGTTCAATAAGTGTTACTAGTCTAGCAGTAGGTTCCATCATTTACGTATGTATAGTAAATCATCAAATCCCCATTCCCCCCTGGGAACCCCATGCCTTGGCTTGTGTGAACTCACCTTGGGTTTGCTCGGTATGCTAAGTATATGTTCGCAAGTAATCAATCCCGTCCTAAAGTATGCATGTATGTGAGATCAGTTTGTGTTCAAGTTGTTCACGTATAAACATGTAACACGTAATCACAGTCATATACAAGATGGTTACACTTAACAGCAGTTAAATATTCCAGTTAACACTTAACAGAATTAACCTAAGTTGCTGTGCTGATACATATTGGCGAAACACACATGTTGGCGAAACACAATAGTTGGCGAAACACAATATTGACGAAACACATTATTGACGAAACTCATTCAGTTTCGTAGTGTCCTTGTTTGGCGAAACAGGATTCTGATTCGTCGATTTGCTCTTGGCGAAACACTTCTGTTTCGTCAAGAGACCTGTTTCGTCGAACAGTCAGTTACGTCTAACAGTTACGAATCATACAGAAAACCCTAATCATCACTAACAGCCGACATCAACATTAACAATCATGCAGTAATCATTTGTTCACAGAATCACATAACACAATCCTTAAAGAATCATCGTCTAGCATGAACCCTAGTTTACATATACAATATATCGATTAACATACAACGTTGCATCACCGATCCCTATCAAGATGTTAATTGTGTATTCAGTACCAGATCATAATAATCACATTCAGAACCGAGTATTTGATCGTATTAATTTTCACATAGCACCATTATATCCGACTACATCATGCCTATCAAAACCTATATCATCATCATACTCTTATAATCACAGCAGTAATACACATCAATCATATGTACAAGCATGAATCGAGACATCGCAGAAACATGAAACCGATTAACAAACAAACACTAACCGATTCGAGATGAACAACAAGGATTCGAGAGCTAGGGAACGCTAGATTGCCGTCAACAGAGAAGGAGAGACTCTAGGGTTTCGGTTGTTATGATAAAAGTGTGAAACTGATGTAGTTTTACGTAATAAAACTCAAAATAACATGTTGGGCCCGAACTGGGCTTCGGCGGATCTGGGCTCGGCGAAACAGCTTGTTTCGTCGAGTTGTATTTGGCGAAACATAATCTGTTTCGTCGGGATTAGTTATGGCGAAACACACTTGTGTTTCGTCGGGTTCTCTCTTATGTTAGACAGTTTATGTTTCACGACAGGTTCCATGTTATAAAGTCAAACACATACTCATGCAAACACCATGCATTTATCATATCACAACTAAACAGTCAAAGTCAACGTGCATTTAATGCGAATAAAGAATGTCGGAAATTCGAGTTGTCACATTATCCCCAACTTGAAAGAAATTTCGTCCCGAAATTTAGCATGCGGTTACTGAGGAAAGCTAATGGTGTGACGTTGTTTACCTGTATTGTATCGCGGCTCCCCGAGCAGGTTTGCGAAGATTACTGGTTTTCCTGGGGTGTCACATTATCCCCCCGTTGATTTGGAATTTCGTCCCGAAATTCTGTATTGGTAGCTTCAGCCTCAGTAGTAGTTGCATTGGTTCCGAATAACTGGGGATATTTGAGTTCCATTTGATCTTCACGCTCCCAGGTGAACTCTGGGCCGCGGCGGGAGTTCCAACGAACTCGTACAAGAGGGATTCTCGTGTTCTTGAGGACCTTAACATCCCGGTCCGTGATTTCAACAGGTTCCTCGACGAAGTGCAACCGCTCGTCGATAGTGAGTTCCTTTAAGGGAACTATGTGGGTCTCATCTGACGTACACTTCTTCAGATTCGACACGTGAAAGACGTTGTGAACTGCACTGAGTTCAGGTGGTAAGTTCAATCTGTAAGCCACTTTGCCTATTTTCTCAATAACCTCGAAAGGTCCAACATATCGTGGATTTAGTTTGCCGCATTTGCCAAAACGAACCACACCCTTCCAGGGTGAAACTTTAAGTAGCGCTCGATCCCCAACCTGGAATTCGAGTAGTTTCTTGTCTAAATCAGCGTATGCTTTCTGATGGTCGCGTGCTGCCGCCATGCGTTGTCGTATTTGTGCAATCTTTTCTGTAGTATCGACTACCATTTCTGGACCTGTGATTTGACTTTCTCCCACCTCTGCCCAACAGAGAGGTGACCGGCACTTACGCCCGTACAATGCCTCGAATGGTGCAGTTTTAATGCTGGTGTGGTAGCTGTTGTTATACGAAAATTCCACAAGTGGCAGATGTTTTTCCCAACCATTGCCAAAGTCTATTACGCACGCCCGAAGCATGTCTTATAGAGTTTGAATAGTGCGCTCAGACTGCCCATCGGTCTGAGGATGATACGCCGTGCTCATGTCTAAACGAGAGCCAAAAGATTTATGCATTGCTTGCCACAGTTCTGAAGTAAAACGTGCGTCACGATCAGAGATGATGGAGGTGGGCACCCCGTGCCTCGAGACCACTTCTTTTAAGTAGATGTCTGCTAAGGTAGAGAACTTGTCTGTTTCTTTGATAGCCAAGAAGTGAGCAGACTTTGTGAGTCGATCCACGATCACCCAAATAGTATCATTTCCGCGCTGAGATCTAGGTAAGCCAGTAACAAAATCCATGGAAATTTGCTCCCATTTCCATTGTGGTATCTCAGGTTGTTGGAGTGGTCCTGACGGTTTCTGATATTCTGCCTTGACTCTCGCACAAGTCAAGCATTTGCTAACGTATGTGGCTATGTGGGCCTTCATGCTAGGCCACCAATATGTGGTTTTGATGTCGTGGTACATTTTATCCGCACCTGGATGTACCGAGTAGCGAGACTTATGAGCTTCATCCATCACTAGCTCACATAAGTTGCCATAAAGTGGAACCCAAATGCATCCTGTAACGTAGTAAGCACCATCTTCCTTCTGTTCTAAACGTTGTCTTGAGCCACGTAGGGCTTCAGCCCTGACATTCTCTGGTTTCAATGCTTCTACCTGAGCATTTCGTATCTGAGAAGGAAGACTAGACTGTATAGTGAGTTGTAAAGCTCGCACGCGCTTAGGCGCGGTGTCCTTTCGGCTGAGGGCGTCAGCCACAACATTGGCTTTGCCTGGGTGGTACCTGATCGAGCATTCGTAGTCATTTAACAGTTCGACCCATCGTCGCTGTCGCATATTCAGCTCTTTCTGTTTGAAGATATGTTCGAGGCTTCTGTGATCAGTGTAGATTGCGCACTTGGTACCATACAAATAGTGTCGCCATATCTTGAGTGCAAAAACAACCGCTCCCAGCTCTAGGTCGTGTGTCGTATAATTCCGTTCGTGAATCTTAAGCTGGCGCGAAGCATAAGCAATAACTTTATCCCTCTGCATCAATACACATCCAAGACCTTGGATAGATGCGTCGCAGTAGACTACGAAATCGTCCGTGCCTTCAGGCAGTGAGAGGATAGGTGCGCTACAGAGTCTATCCTTTAAGTGTTGGAATGCTGTTTCATGTGCATTACTCCAACGGTAAACAACACCTTTCTGTGTCAGTAGTGTAAGCGGCTGAGCAATCTTTGAGAAGTCTTTGATGAACCTTCTGTAGTAACCCGCCAAACCCAAGAATTGACGTATTTCAGTTGGTGTACGAGGCGCAGGCCAATTCTTGATCGAATCTACCTTGGATGGATCGACATGGATCCCATCTTTGTTTACCACGTGGCCTAAGAAGTGGACTTCACGAAGCCAGAAGTCACATTTGGAAAACTTAGCGTATAGCTGTTCCGTTCGTAGAAGTTCCAGTATAAGTCGTAAGTGCTGCTCGTGTTCCTCCTGACTTTTCGAATAAATCAGGATGTCGTCGATGAAAACAATGACAAACTTGTCGAGATAGGGTTTGCACACCCTGTTCATAAGATCCATAAATATGGCAGGCGCGTTCGTTAGCCCGAATGGCATGACCATAAACTCGTAGTGGCCGTAGCGAGTTCTAAATGCTGTTTTAGAGACGTCCTCATCCCGGACTCTCAGCTGGTGATATCCTGACCTTAAGTCTATTTTGGAGTAGTAGCTCGACCCTTGCAGCTGGTCGAATAAATCATCTATGCGCGGAAGAGGATAACGATTCTTAATCGTTACCTTGTTGAGTTCACGGTAGTCTATACACATCCTGAACGTACCGTCTTTCTTCTTTACGAATAACACTGGAGCTCCCCAGGGCGAAGAGCTAGGACGTATAAAACCCTTTTCCAAGAGTTCTTGTAGCTGCTTTGACAGTTCTTCCAATTCAGTTGGAGCTAGACGATAAGGTGCTCGAGCTATGGGTGCTGCTCCTGGAGCGAGCTCGATCTGGAATTCGACTTGACGATGAGGCGGTAACCCAGGTAATTCCTCAGGGAACACTTGAGGAAAGTCATGTACTACAGGAATATCTTCAATCTTTTTCTCTTTCTTCGAGGTATCTGTAACGAGTGCCAATATAGCAGTGTGCCCCTTGCGCAAACACTTCTGAGCCTTCAAAAAGGAGATAATACCACTCACGACACCACTCTTGTCGCCTTGAACTTCGAGAGGTTCTTTTCCAGAACGAGAAATGCGAATAACCTTTTCTTTGCATAAGATCTCCGCTTGTTGTTGAGATAACCAATCCATGCCAATGACAACGTCAAAGCTACCCAGGGTTATAGGGATGAGATCGATGGAGAAAGTCTGACCAGCGAGAATAAGATTACACCCTTTAACTATGTGTGTGGCTTCTAAACTTTTACCGTTAGCTAACTCTACGACATGCTTGGTGTTTAGGAGAGTTGGTGCACGTTTTAACATTTCACTAGCTTTTAAAGACATGTAACTTGTATCCACACCAGAATCAAATAGTACAGTAACATAAAAGTCGTCTAGAAGAAACTTACCCATAACTACGTTGGGATCATTCCTTGCATCACCCTGCCCGATCACAAACATACGGCCTCTAGCACCATTGTTGTTGTTGTTCCCATTGTTGTTGTTGTTCCCGTTGCCCTGATTGTTGTGATTGTTGTTATTGTTCTGGTTTTGGTTTAACTGAGGACAATCCCGCTTGTAATGACCTTCAGCCCCACACTGGTAGCATCCCCTGTTTCCATGCTGCTGCTGCTGAGGCTGGTTTCGTGGAGCAGGTGGTTGTTGTTGTTGGTTCTGATTCGCAGGTCGTGAACTCCTGCAATCTTTAGCCTCGTGACCCGCCTTAAAACATCTTTGACACTGTTCCCTGCGACATCTTCCGCTGTGGTGTTTGTTGCACTTTCTACACCATGGGTGAATTCCCCGATAGCCACTCTGCCCTTGACTACCTGATGATTGTTGATTCGGACTCTGGTAGTCATTTGTCTTGCGTTGCTGAGCTTGAGACTGAACAGTAGCTGAACCTTTGCTAGAATCCCCCTCCCATTTCCTCTTAATGTCGCTGGGAGTAGCAGGAGTAACTGAAGTGGTAGCGGTAGCAGTAGCGCTGATGCGTTTAGGCAACCTGTTTTGCTCCACCGCCTGATCAGTGAGACGGTGAGCCAATTGAACAACCTGCTGGTAAGTGGCATGATTTGCTGAAGTCACATGACTTTGGATCTCTGGCACCAGACCCTTAAGATATAGTTCGATACGTTTGTCCACCAGAGTAGGACACAGTAACGCAAGCTCATTCGATCTTTTGGTATACGCTTCAATCTCAGACCCCGTCATCTTGAGGTTGAAAAACTCGACTTCCAGCTTATGAATATCATCTCGACTGCAGTATTCTTCCTTGATCATCTCTTAGAAATTGTTCCATGGGGTGGCGTTAGCAGCAACCAACCCCAGTATTTGGACCTGAGCTTTCCACCATGTGAGGGCTAAACCCTCGAGGGTACCGGTAGCATATTTCACCCTGCGTGCCTCAGGGCATTCACACATCTCAAACACAGACTCTATCTTTTCAAACCAGTGCAGAAGACCTACGGCTCCTTCAGTGCCGCTAAAAGTGGATGGACGACAGTCCATGAAAGTCTTGAAAGTGCAAACAGGTGCTTGACCTGTTGTGTATAAGAATTAGGACAAGTTTAAACACGAGAGTTGATTTAGGAATGTAGGATCTAAGGATCCTAGTGTGAGTTGTAACTGCAGGGTATACCTCCTGCTTGTGCGGCTGCAACTGCCGCAGTAACTCGTTCGTTAATGAGGGCCGTCAACTGGTCCTGGGTCATGTTGATACGTGCAGACATGATCTTCATAGTAAAGATAACGTAAGTGAGATAGGTTCGCGAATAGTGCGATGACAGAAGAGAGTGAGCACACAAGTGTTCTCAAGTAATAGCATATAGTGAGTTCTGTACTCTAGGCATACCACGAGCAAAGTTCTATGTAGTTCTAGCATGTAGGTAATGTAACATGAATAGTAATACCCATGGTGTTGAGCCTTGCACGTGGAGCGAAGCGTCGTTGTGGATCGTTGAGAGCACTGTTCTGGTTATAGTCTGGTTTTAACAAAATCGTTTTCCCTTTATTAAAACCAAGTTCTCTATAACCAATGGCTCTGATACCAATCTGTCACACCCCCAAAATCCACACGCGGAGTATCACCGCTTGGAGGCGTGACTGACCAGGATCAAGCCACCAATCATATTGAACATATAAGTAAGTAGTAAAATCATTCATCAATACGAAAGGTGTTTTCAAAAACCAACGTCAACAAGTATGTAGCGGAAGCATAAGTATGTAAACCCAAAGTAAATAGTAAATTCAAATGTTTAGATAGATAACATGGCATCATCGATCCATGTCCCACAACGACCTGCTCCTCCCTGTGCAAGCTCCATATGTACCTAAGGTCCTGCAAGGCATGTAAGAGAGAGTCAACAACTAGTTGAGCGAGTTCACAGTTAATAGTTCAGTATTAGTATAGCGTGAGTAGTAGTATGTTCGTTCGTTACAAAGTATCGTATTATTTCCCATCGCGGCCCTCCAGGCAGGTGTGCGAAGATGTTGGGGAATGTTATTCCCCAAGTATTCTAGACTAGGTTTATTTGTATCGCGGCCTCTCCAGGCAGGTGTGCGAAGATTTGTAAGTTTAGTTCGCGGCCATCATATGGCAGGTGTGCGAAGACAGTCATAATATCGCGGCCAATCCTTGGCAGGTGTGCGAAGATCGTTCAATAAGTGTTACTAGTCTAGCAGTAGGTTCCATCATTTACGTATGTATAGTAAATCATCAAATCCCCATTCCCCCCTGGGAACCCCATGCCTTGGCTTGTGTGAACTCACCTTGGGTTTGCTCGGTATGCTAAGTATATGTTCGCAAGTAATCAATCCCGTCCTAAAGTATGCATGTATGTGAGATCAGTTTGTGTTCAAGTTGTTCACGTATAAACATGTAACACGTAATCACAGTCATATACAAGATGGTTACACTTAACAGCAGTTAAATATTCCAGTTAACACTTAACAGAATTAACCTAAGTTGCTGTGCTGATACATATTGGCGAAACACACATGTTGGCGAAACACAATAGTTGGCGAAACACAATATTGACGAAACACATTATTGACGAAACTCATTCAGTTTCGTAGTGTCCTTGTTTGGCGAAACAGGATTCTGATTCGTCGATTTGCTCTTGGCGAAACACTTCTGTTTCGTCAAGAGACCTGTTTCGTCGAACAGTCAGTTACGTCTAACAGTTACGAATCATACAGAAAACCCTAATCATCACTAACAGCCGACATCAACATTAACAATCATGCAGTAATCATTTGTTCACAGAATCACATAACACAATCCTTAAAGAATCATCGTCTAGCATGAACCCTAGTTTACATATACAATATATCGATTAACATACAACGTCGCATCACCGATCCCTATCAAGATGTTAATTGTGTATTCAGTACCAGATCATAATAATCACATTCAGAACCGAGTATTTGATCGTATTAATTTTCACATAGCACCATTATATCCGACTACATCATGCCTATCAAAACCTATATCATCATCATACTCTTATAATCACAGCAGTAATACACATCAATCATATGTACAAGCATGAATCGAGACATCGCAGAAACATGAAACCGATTAACAAACAAACACTAACCGATTCGAGATGAACAACAAGGATTCGAGAGCTAGGGAACGCTAGATTGCCGTCAACAGAGAAGGAGAGACTCTAGGGTTTCGGTTGTTATGATAAAAGTGTGAAACTGATGTAGTTTTACGTAATAAAACTCAAAATAACATGTTGGGCCCGAACTGGGCTTCGGCGGATCTGGGCTCGGCGAAACAGCTTGTTTCGTCGAGTTGTATTTGGCGAAACATAATCTGTTTCGTCGGGATTAGTTATGGCGAAACACACTTGTGTTTCGTCGGGTTCTCTCTTATGTTAGACAGTTTATGTTTCACGACAGGTTCCATGTTATAAAGTCAAACACATACTCATGCAAACACCATGCATTTATCATATCACAACTATACAGTCAAAGTCAACGTGCATTTAATGCGAATAAAGAATGTCGGAAATTCGAGTTGTGACACAGTACAAGGTTTATAAATCCTAATGTCTCTCATCAAAACCCAGACGACTAAAATATCGAAGCCGGTGTGCTTTGTTCAACACGAGTTCCCTTCAGTAGTCGTATAATGAGACCCACATTCGTTCCATGAGGTAACGGGTATCGTCTGACCGGTCACAGGTTGCTTCTCCATGCCCCGCATGGGTTCCCCTTGAACATCCTCTTCCTTTAGCTCTCCAGTTTGAACAGAGCGATTCTGATCAGGTAAGTTAGAGTCGATAGCGAGCTATAGAGCTCGTATATGTTTAGGTTTCATAGTCGTTCCATCCAGCGATGTCATTACATGCTTCAGCTCTTTCGAACAGTGATACACGGGAGGCCCTTGTGATCGGTCTAGGTAACGCATTCGGTACCGTCAAAGTAATGCCTCCAAGTAAATCCAAAGACCACGGTTTCCACCACCGGTTATGTCGTGCAGTTCCTCTTGTAACTCCATTACGTAATTCATCACCCTCTTGTGTTGCGTCGACGTGTAACTGGGGCTCTGATTCGAACCATAAGGATATACCACTGAATCACCCGTACCCACGGGTAAAGACGATGCTCAGAGCATTGCATAATTGGAATTCGAAAGCTGAAAAGACGTCCTTTTGTTTTGTCTTTCACGAACACAGCACCCTGCTGTGCTAGAGAGATTTAAGCTGCGCGACCTTCAAAAATCCTGCGATTATCTGCGATAGTATCTAGCGAAACCAAGGAATTGCTGCATCCCCGAAGAAATCTTTGGTGTCGATCAGTTTCTAACAAAAGTATCTCAGCGAGATCTGATGTCAGTCGTTTGTGACATGCAAAAACCGAAATAAACTAGTAGCTAGAGTAAGTCGGATATCAAACCAGAGGAGGATTGTGGAAAGTGTTGTAATGAAAAGTTTCAATTAACTACTACAGAATTGGAAAATCAGTTGGTTTGATTGTGAGAAATAGCTAAATTAACGAGTAAAAAAAACGTGATTTAAATCAATAGGAGAAAAGATGGTTCCTCCAGATTTCAGGTTTTGCAGTTAACTTCAACTATGTGTTTAATCGTAACCTACATAGACATATGTATGAAACCTGATTAACTAATTGTAATAATCAACGACTAAGTACTCCGGTCAAAACATAACGGGAGGTTATCGAATGATTATCAACTACAATTACAAACCCTAACCCCATGTCAAATATATCCCAATTACTAGAACTCTCGGGAACTGAATGCTTAGAAATTAAGGTTTAAATAAATGTAATTGTTTACAATCAATAAATCAAATCTAGGTGAAAAGCATCAGATGCTTAGATCACCAGTTAAAACGACCGTGGCAAACACATACTATCAATTAACTTACAAAAACCCTCCATCCGGAGGAAACCACTAGGAGATTAGCCGCTCATGTTGTAAACTTGATCTTTGATAACTTGATGAACGGATGGAATCATATTCTTGATCTTGATTGTGATGAGAGAGATGATGTTGTGAATTGAGAGCCCAAAAGTGTGTTCTACGACTGCCAAGTTCGTACGTCCAGAATTAATATCCGAGTTAGGGTTTTAAAAGCCTCTTTATACATGCAAGAGCAAACTCACGTGTCTTTTTCTGGAACCAACCGTAGCCTACGGTTTCTCCATCGTAGGTTACGGTTTAAAGATTCTGTTTCTTTTTGTTTGCGTTGACCCTTTTGTCACGTGATTGCTAAAGATATGATGATGTTTTCTTTTCCTTCTTTGACTTTCGTGCCTCCTTTTTGTCAGCCTATGTTCGCCGCCAAACTTCTCCAAGAAGTCCACACCAACAGCCCATATATCGGCCCATTTGATTATGTATGTTCTGATCCTTTCGAAAATAATAATATTCATCATATGTAGCCCTCTACTTTTGATGGAATATAATAACAAAAGAAGTTCACGTGACTTCTCAATGTTGTGCCTCCAATCCTTGTGAATCCCATTAATAATATAGTGATGATGAGAATTAATAAGCTTCTTCACATGTACACACAACCCCCAATGCCGCCAAAGATATGATGTTGTCATACTTTCCTCATAAGAATGATGATGTGATGTTTTAATATTGACTTTGTGTCCTCTATTCCTCTTTCACGTGTCCCCCAAAATTGATGTAATGCTTTAGAATAAATAATAATGTCAGACTTCTAAAACCAAGTCCCCAAGTCAACGTGAGGATGATGGATTTGATGTTGTTTACTAAAGATGATCTCTCCTTTTGATGTTGGCTGTCGTCCCCACTATTGAAGATGATGATATTTTATATATTTTAAAAAACATTCAAGCAAACCCTCATATGCGTCCTTTTTGACTTCACGGATCGTAGGCTACGAAAGTACCTCGTACTTTACGAGTTAAAACTTTTGTTCAAACATTGTTACCAAACCGTAAGCTACGAGTCTAAACTCGTAAGCTACGGTCGTTTTACAATTGATACTTCCTTGCTGCATGTTGATAACTCGTAAGCTAGAGTTCCAAACTGTAGCCTACGAAATAAGAATTCTGTTCAAAATCCCAAATGACACAAGGAATTCCTTCTTCCTCTCATCTTTCAACAATAGACATTTAAGCCCCTGTACTTTTAGTCTTCTCACTTCTTGCATATAAGAGCTTCATATAAGTTCCACAAAGTACCAAATAACCCCTGAACTTTATACCTCTTTGAATCTTGCACATATAAGATCCACATAACTTTCATAATATACCAAATTAGTCCCTGAACTTCTCTTTTCCACATTTCTTCCACTCGTGAGCCTTCATAACACCCGAACAAGCTTTAACATCCATCCTTGAGCCGCGATATCCCATCCTATGCTCACACTTTCATCTTTAACCCTCATAAATGCACCGATTTACGTACTTTACCTGCAAAAAACCAAATTCTCATAGTCACTTCATTCCAAGCAAATAAACACATCAAATACACATAAATCATTATATTTAAGTACTCCAAAGCTCGGGTTTCACCCTCTCCATCAAGATCACATGCATTCCCACTCTGTTGGCTACATGATCAAAATGCATCTCTCGAATGTGACATTTAACAAGACTTCGCACGTAATGGCTCCTCCCACAGAAGCGCTGAGATATGATACATATGCCACCCATGGTGTTCCTTTCTCCTGGCCATGATTTAGAACGTTGTCAACAAATACGGTCGATTCATGTGATCCCTGAAGCTGCTGGTGTGTTGATCAACTCAATGATCATGGTGTACAAAGTTGAAATGGCTGCATTGCGTTCGACATACTGCTCTAAGAGCATTCTCCTCTTGGACTTCCATCTGATAATAGTTCGTTCACTAGCCAATCCTCGAATGGAAGCTTGTTCCTCGTAACTGGTCGACGGGTTGTCAATACGTGGTCCAGGCAAACGGTTTTTGACTGTCACCTTGTTGAGTTCTCGATAATCAGTACACATACGAAAAGGCTTCTCTTTATGGGTATAGCGAGGACTCCTTAAAACGAAAACTCCTGTCCGACAGTTCCTGTAGTTGGTTAAACAGATCCTTCAACCCTCCTAGTGCAAGACGGTAAAGAGTACGAGTAGTTAGAACTGCCTCTGGCGCGAGGTCAAACTGAGTTCCTACCTAACCGTTGTAGAGATGATCCTGGAAGTTCCTCGGGCAGCACATGGAGGGTAATCACGAACAACTGGTGGATCCTCGATCCCCTTTTCCTTAGCCTTGATATCAGTAATGGGTGCTATCATGGTGGGGTAATCCTTCCGTGGACACTTCTGGCCTTCACTGCTGAATTGATGCTAACCTCTGCACCACTTGGATACTTTATGACAGATGGCAACTTTCCCCTCACGGGGTATAAATGCGCGATGTTTAGTTAACCAATCCTCACTGACTACTGCATCAACACCATCGCGGATAGTGGAAGGCAGATCGATGTCGAAAACTTGTCCCACACGGTTGAATTTGCATCCCTATAGACATACGAGGCTTCAATTGTCTTGCCATCAACCGATTCCACAACTGGTCTGGTCTCAGGAAGTATCAGGGTTGAACAGAACAGAAACGAAATGATTAGCTTCCACAAACGTGTTGCCACCATGTTGTTGTAATCTTGGCGTTGCCCACGCCAGCCCTAAATGCCCTTCGATGAGCATCATTTCCAGTGTTGCTGTTTTCATTACAAGGGTTTCAAATACTGTCGTTGTTCCTTGGGTCGTTGTCTTCTTAACTTAATCACGGCCAATCCATGTTGTAGGCACATTTATTTCCATACTGTAGGATAGAGTTACGAATACCTTGTTGTCGCTGTGATTGCTGCTCCCAATGTCGTTGCTCGAAACGAAGCCCTACTATTCTTCACCATCAAGGTCCATCTTTTCACATTCTGAGCCACATCCTAAAGTGCTACTCACTGTGCTGGCATTTACACATTCCACATTATAGTCGATTGTCATTGCTTATGTCCTGATTGATTCGTAAGGGTTGACTCCCATGAGTCGCTGACAAGGGTTAAGGATTCGCTTGAAATCAATCCGCTGACGTTCGTTGCCGGTAGTTGGGGTCATCCAAATACTGAGGTTGGTAAAGTACTACGCCCATCCGCTTGTTCATCGATGTTGAAAGTTGTTTGGGTAATACACGGTCTGTTATGAGAGTGTTGCAGAAGTGATCACACTTCAGGATCCAAGACGTCAATACATGAGTTCCAGCAAACGAAGAGGAGTAAGAAAGGTATCGATCAATCATTCGACACTGCGACATCCAACTCAGGGACGTTCGTATAAGCACCTAACATTCTACATAGTTCGCTAGGCGTTCAGATGGGTGTTCAGGTAATACTCGATAGCATCGCGATTCGAAAGGATCCAGAGATGAATGAAAAGTTCACGTTCGAGTAGGGGACAATCATTGCCATGACCCCTATAGGTTTGCTATGTTTCACATCGAATAAATAACGGAACGGAACCCCCTTTTCCACTTGTTAAGCCTCACTGGGACTCACATGCACCCCACATTATTATTGTGTGTGCACCCACAATAATGTTTCAATTTGCATGCTCATCTCAGTTCCTCCAAACTCATGTCAAATGGTTCCTCAAACTCAGATGTCAAACGGAGGTCGTCAAAGTAATAGGATCACAAAAATCCAAGGACTATGGTATACTATCAACGCATCATAAGGTAAGCAAGCAATCCATGCCATCATGCTATAGTGATGAGTGTGTGTTCGTATGTTTCGTCGTAAACAAATGTGTACTAGTCACGTAATGTATGCAACAAGTAAGAAAGACGAACCTTGCAATCTGGAGCTGAGTGTCATGGTCGTATCCTTGTTTTCAGAACTGTTCGGTTATAGTCTGGTTTTATAAAAACGTTTTCCCCTTTTTAAAACCAAGTTCACTATAACCAATGGCTCTGATACCAATCTGTCACACCCCCAAAATACCACGTGCGGAAACCCCCGCGTGGCGTGTGACATACCAGGATCCAAGCCACCAATCACATTGAACTCATAATTATAATTAAATAAAACTTTCATTTATTAACATAAAAAGTTACAAACGTTACATATCATTCATTGTATACAGCGAAAGCATAAATCATTTGTTAAGTGTTTAGTAAACCAAGAGTACATAAACCATTGAGCTTGTATTGAGATTCCATGTATCTCAACCCATGACCACTCCGGCATCCCAGACAGCAAGTTCCAACAATATGCACCTAAAGGCCTGCAAGGCATGTAACAACGAGTCAACAACAAAGTTGAGCGAGTTCACAGTTGGTGTTCATTTTAAAGTTGTTCAAAACCATGAGTTCGTTTGTAAACCATAAGTTAATCCGTTTCCTTGTTTCCCAAACCATGTCCATAACCAGTGGGGGCTTCCCCATGAGAACCACTAGACCGTTACCATATCGATAACTGACGAAAATAAGTTGTGCCCTACGTCAATGTCTATCATCATTGACTAAGTGCCCAAATCCATTAGTACACACCCATCCGACCGGCACGGTATGAGGCTTGTCAACCCTAATAGCGCTATCAACTAAGGACCCGATCGCCATTGGCCTGGCGATTAAGTCGATATAAAAATGAGGGACTTCATGATAGAGTTTTGTCTAGTAAGTTTAAGGCTATTGTCCTACCCAAGGAGAACGAACGTACGTATTCTACCCAAGGAGAATACGCATGATTAATATTGGCATCCCTACCCATGGAGGATGGCGGTACATATCCTACCCAAGGAGGATATGCAGGTTCCGTTTTAATTCTTTAACCCATTCCCAACCACCGGTAATCCCATGCCTTAGAAAGAGTGTGAACTCACCTTTGGTTTGCTTGGTAATATTAATTATGTGTTCACAGTTTGATCAATCCAATCCTAGTATCAGTTCCAGTTATGGTCAGTTTTGTAGCGTTTAATCATACGTCCCTCATACACATTTCACATAAACTCATACATAATGACATACAACTCGTAACATGAAATCACGCACTAACAATCATTCAATCTTCACGTTTTACACACCACAAAGTTTTACACGAGTCATTACTTAACAAGCCAACGTAGGTTCTCGTGTCGTGCGGCCCAACTGATCTCGGGCCCACTACGGCATGTGACCCAGATACGGCCTAAAGTCTAGGGCCCAAAAGCATTAATGTATTTCTTAACACTAATCGGTCCCCACATGAAAATGGATAACAGTTCATGGAAGTTTTCAAAATAAAATAACAATTCATTGAAGGTTCATATATTATCAAATACTAGTTATCGGCCCAAGACATTTGTCAAAAAAAGGGGTCCAATAATGTGCATTTTGTCTTGATAACCCATGTGATCTGAACAAGTTATTATCGGTCCAATAATATGAAACTAATTTAATTATCCTTTCTTCATATAAGAATGGAACCAACTCAACAACATTAGACGACTCTAATACGGACCTAAATTGATTGTTAACACAACTATCCCTAAATTGATTTCAATGATCGTTAACAGAATTGTCTAGCAATATACCTATATTAAACATAAATCATATTTACACCAAATAATCACATAACATACCACATTAATATATTCAATAATCCCATAATTATCATGAACCATAACACACTCATAAACAATATCAGTGATCATGCATCTTTCTATACTAATAAACAAAAATCCTTTTTAGACACGTGTCATTCTCTGATAATTTCTCACCTTTATTTTTTTATTTATCTCTTTTATTAAATAATAATAATAATAATAATAATAATATTAAACATCAATTTAACTAAATCTATTTATCTCTTTTGTTTTCATAATCTGAAATTGATTTTTTTTAACTCTAAAGTTTCAATCTTTGGCAATTTAAGTCTAAAGTTTCAATCTTTGGTGTTTTAACCCCTTTGATTAATTTGACTTTTCACTTCTAATTCAAAAGTTTTCATCTTTTGCAATTTAACCCCTTTAATTTTTTTTTACTTTCAACCCAAAGTTTTTCATCTTTTGCAATTTATTCTCAACACCTTTTTTACTTTCAATTTTAGTCTCTTATATACTTTTCATCTTTCATAAGTTATCCGTTTAACGTGTCGTTCTAAATTTCCGAGTTAAAACGCCACAACGTGTGTGTCGGGTTCAACGTTTTTTCATCTATTTTTTTCCTGTTTGACATGTCCGTTGCATCGCGTCTATTTTCCCCCGTTTGATAGGCCTGTCGCAACGTGCGAATCAGAGATCGACTTAGTAAATTTTATCCAAATTTATTAAAAATATGACTTTTTTATATTTGGTATACAAAATTAGATTTATTCAACTCGTGTAAAACGCGGGGTTTTTAAAAAAATAACTTTTTTTATTATTTACTATACAGAGTTACATTTATATAACCCGTGTAATACACAGAGTTTTTACAGATATAACTTTTTATCATTTGCTATGTAAAATTAAATTTATTCAACACGTGTAATACACAGGGTTTTTAACCATATTATTTTTTTATTATTTTGTAGATTTTTCAACCCGACTATACACGGGTTTTTTTAAAGATACGACGTTTTTAGTATTTAATATACAAAATTACGTTTGTTTAATCAGTGTAATACACATGGTTTTTAAAGATATAACTCTTTTTTAGACCTATAAGGATATAATTTTTTTTTATTATTTGGTAGATTTTTCAACCCGGTTATTATTTGATGTATAAAATTAGATTTATTCAATTCGTACAATACACGAGAATTTTTAAGGATATATATTTTTTATTATTTAGTACAGGAAATTACATTTATGCAAACCGGGTAATACGCATATTTTTAAAGATGTAATTTTTTTATTATTTGGTATATAAAATTACATTTATTCAACTCGTGTAATAAATGAGGCTTTTTAAAAGATGTATTATTTTATTATTTGGTAAACAATATTACATTTATTCAACTCGTGTAATACACGTGGTTTTAAAGATATAACTTTTTTTATTTTGTATATAAAATTACATTTATTCAACCTGTAAAATATTGTTCTTATATATATAACTTTTTATTATTTAATATATAAAATTATATTTATTCAACTTGTGCAATAAAGATATGTTGTTTAATTATTTAGTATATAAAATTTATTTATTCAACCCGTGTAATACACGGGGTTATAACCTAGTTAATAATTTACATAAATATGAACACTAACCACTTAGTCACCCGGTGGAAAGAGGGGGGGGTCTCCTGCCGCATGCAACTAGAAAATAGGTAGGGTTTGTTTTGAGTTTTTAGTTTAAACAATAATATGATACCTAATATATAGGATAAATTACACTTTTCGTCCTTTATGTTTGTAGCTAGTTGCAATGGATGACCTTTACCTTTAATAATTACAGCCACAGTCCTTTATTTTGAAAACTCATTACACCATTCGTCCTTTAGTGCTAACCAGGTTAAAATTTTGAGTTAAATCTAGTCATATGAGGGTGTTATGGTCATTTCATGTTTTTATTTAATAATAAAACTAAAACATAACATATATACATAATACAACTTATTTAATCTACTCAAAGATCTTGTATCTATATCTGCACATCTGAATCTCTCTTGTATCTACTCACTCAACCACCGCCTAAGTCCACCACCACCACCACCACCGCCACCGCCTGTAACATCACCACCACCATCATCGGAGCTATTTAAAACCCAGAAAAACCCTCTGTATATAGATCGATGCACACCCCTATTTAAAACCCAGAAAAACCCCCAAACAACATCCCACAATCCATGGTTTCTTTCAAAGAAGAAAGCAACATGATCAAAGATCGTTCACATCTGGAAAAACTTCACTCAATGAGCTCAAACTCATGGTTCAAGAAGCAATAATCAATAAAGATTCAACCTTTACACCTAATCCAGAACAACCCACTTAAGAAATCACAATTTGGGGGATACCCCTGTTCAAAGATGAAAGAACTGATGTCATCTTGCTTAAGTTGTTGCGTGCTGTGGCGGATCTGAATTACTACATAAGTCAACAATTACTACATCAGCAGCTCTGATTTGTGGTGGTGGGTTCTCCCATTTTTGACCAAGGTATTGGAGATAAAGATGGATTAAACTTGTTGTTCATGACATTAAAACTAGTTCTCCATATAACAGAATCAAAAATCCAAATAACAAACACACTCTCGCAAACCCGACGTCATCGTCTTCTAATTATCTGACCCGTCGCCACCACTGGCGCGCCACCCCCTGAAATGACTTAACTACCGCCAGATCTCTCCCATTCCCTGTCGATTTCGGTTTGTTTTTCAGACCACTCAGAGCGAACCTACAATTTGGGCGAAAATACCTAACATATCATGGCGGTGATTCAGATCTGGAACAGATGGGATCGATGATGTGATATGAGGGGTCAGCGATTTAGATCAAAATCCTAGATGGTGCAACCATTATGAAGCACCAGATCACCATAGATAGAGAGAGGTATGTGTGTATTGTGTTCTTGTTCTTGGGTTGAGCACAGAGAATGAAGATGGGGGGTATGAGTGAGATCAGGTAGAAGTTGTGTTACTTTTAATTATATTCATTTTATTTAAGTTGGTGAAATGACCAAACTACCCTTATATAAAAGCGTGAAATGACTATAATACCCTCCTGTGACTAGACTTAACTCAAAATTTTAACCTGGTTAGTGGTAAAGGACGAATGGTGTAATGAGTTTTCAAAATAAAGGACTGTGGCTGTAATTATTAAAGGTAAAGGTCATCCATTGCAACTAGCTACAAACATAAAGGACGAAAAGTGTAATTTATCCTAATATATATGCTTATAGTTGGACGGTTCACCCCCACTGGCCGAAAGAATGGGCTTAAGCCCAAGTACAAGGGCTGCCGAACTCATTGGCAAAGTAGCCAATTCGAATGGTCAAGCGGCTGGTTTGGTCTTATAGTATATACATATTTGCTTCGGGCTTCACTAATATGGGGTACGGCCCAATCATATAATCAACACAAAGATTAGCCCACTATCCGGTCATACTCCACTATACTTTTACGTTTAACAAGTTTATCATAACTAGTAGCGACTATACTGTAACACCTCTTAATTTTTCACATGTCGTGTATAAATAATTCATGAGTGTTCAATTTAGTTTAATGCATCAACTTGCCACGTAGAGTTCATGTAGGTTACACTTACATTTAATATTTCATAACATTACACAATAATTAGGTTTTCACTAAACATCAACCCAACCGACACTTCAAATATTCATACATCAAGCACGAGCTACAACGTCAAAGAATTAAGAAAATAGAATTGTGAACACGCAGTGCCTAGAGGAAGGCCTAGAAGTTTCGGGTTGTCACATAAGTGGTAAATTTGCGCATAAGTTTTATGCACAAATTTAGGAGGAGAGAGAGACATATATAGAGTTTAGGGGGGGGGGGGGAGAAAACTCAGAAAAGAAATATACAAAAAGAATTTGCTGTATATATATGCATGTTTTTAGGGGTAGAAAATGAGAAATTGCATGATATGGGAAGTGAAATAAATGTTCGTGTTAAAGGGTTTGACTAACACATGTAAGGTGCCATAGCTGAAAAGACTAGGATCTACTGCGATATGTCGATAGGCTTGACGCTCAAAATGATAAAAGATACTAAGTGATATAAACATAACGAGCTATGTACCATGTGGGTAACATACTAACGGCGTATGATTTTATGGTCTTAAATCTTGCGTTGATAGATAGCTAATGTCTGAGGTTTCGGGTCTTTATATTTGTTGAATCATCCGGGGATATCTTGGATGTCCTTCTGTTGCATCCAGATTATATGCAGACCTAGACACAGTCAGGATATCTTGAAAAATCCCAAGAGGACAAAAACCTTAAGGAATAAAATCTCAAGATGAGAAAATTCCCAATGCTCAAAGAGCCAAATTCGTACCAAAATGGTATTTACCTCGCCCTCGTTGGACACAATCATTGGTCGCTCTGCTGTACGAAAGTACTGACCTGTCACCAATGGTCTAACGTTGTAAATAAAAAAGGATGATATCAGTATACTCACCTGTTACGATAAATCGTTGTGCTTACCTTGATCGCGGGGGTATGCCTTGGAATGGGACACACGGGTATAATAGTATAATATTACCTTAAGCATATCACGAAGTTGAAAAATTGAAAGTTGAGCGTGAAAGTTTAAGTGGACAAACATATTGGCAATCGCATAGACTAGTTTGTTTAGGCTCGTACTGAAAAGTGTTCCTTAGTCTGCCTGAGAACGAATTTTGATCCCATTGCAATTGTAATTGTATATTATGGTAGTTGTTTATATTTTGAATGTTTATTTGTTTCTAATTCTTAAAATTAAAAAATGAAAAATTCAAAAATACCAAAATAGTGTCTTGCTTTTCTATAAAACCAAAAATCCAAAAATAGAGTGTTTATTTGTTTTTCTTAAAATTAAAAATGTAACCGTTCTTGAAGATTAGACTGATCATCAAAAGTTGAAAGAATTTAAATTGTGAAATCCGAGTACAAGTACTTGGATGTACCTAGTGTTGATACGGTACTCTCCCTATTGCATAAGAAATGTTTGCAACACTTGATTTCGATCAAGAACATGGGTTTATGAAGACTGAGATGCTATTAGTTGCTGAAGAAGCCTGAAGCAGCACAACAATAAGATGTACCTGAGTCAGAAGAACCGGATACGAAACGCCGTCTGACAGTGAAAGTACATTTGAAGAAGTACTGTGAACCTGCTTGAAAGAGAAATACTAAAGAAGAAAAGAGTTGTTGAGAATCCTCCTCTCACATTCTTTTTGACAAGATTTTCAAGCAAAGCTGATTGAGATCCTGATATGAAGCTAACCACAAGATCTGAAGAAAGAGACCCGGTGCTGAGAGTTCAGAAGTCAAGAACTTCCACAACATCTGCAGCTTATTGACAACCATAGACTTTGTTGAAGACGTTGCTGAATTCATGCTATGAAGACAATTTGATGGCATCAGTCTAGGGGAGATTATTAGGCCCTAAAGTGTGAGACTGACGTATCAAATTAACACAACGGGCTATGGTTACGAGCTGGGCCTTACCGGGTTAGTTTATATTAGGTTTTGGACCTTTATAGTTCACTTGGGCCAAGCTTAAGGCCATGTGGGCCAAGCAGGCCCAAGGGAAGCCCATGCAGGGAAGTGGGCTTAGGTAAGTATATAAACAAGTTTCTAACTTGTTTTTAGTTTTGAACCTCTTGGAACCTCCTAGTTACATAATTCTAGAGAATTAGAGAGTGGTAGGCGATTGTGGTATAGGATACTTGTACCAGACGTTTTGTTTGTTCAAGTAATAGAACGTGTGCAAGTATTGAAAGTGATTCGGTATTGTGTTCTTCATATTTCATATTTTCCGGTTTATCTTGAATCATCTTGTGTTTGGTTTTCGCACTCTCACAAGATTAGGTTTGATATCATTGAAAGATCTGGTTCATGGGACTTACACTTATAACACATTAGCTAGATCAATTAGGCAATACGAACCAAAGGGTAGAGAAGATGCTTCCACACTTTCAATGCTCAAAGCAACGTTAATGGATAAACAAATGGCCATAAAAAACCATTTGAACACTATTGCTGAGCTAAAAAGTGAGTTGGAAAAAATGCGTATTGAAACTGAAAGAATTAACAAACTTCTGATTAGTTACTCTATGAGTTCATACTTATAATTGATGTCCTCCGCCCATGTGGGATAGCTATGGTCGACGAAAACCATCTGGGGTGGATAAGGCACTCAACTTAAAGTCGAGAATTGAAAAGACTACCGAGTTGCCTGAGAACATCGATGTGACTTATACTAAATCCGATGATGACTGAGAATCAGATGTCGTTAAAACTGTGGTCGAAAAGTTTTTGAACAGTGAAAGTGATAGCACTGAATTCGAAAGTGTAGAGTCTAATGAATCGAATCTGAAATCAACCAGTTTGAATTCAAATTCTGAAATTGAGGAGAGCTTTCACAAGAACTATCTTGGAAAGTCAGAGTCTAGCTCGGATGATGATTCTTCATTGGTAGCATACACAATGAAAGGACTAGACAAGCTATATTCTGATCAAGAATTTCCGATACAAAATGTGAATGTCAAAAAAATTGATCAAGTTTTCAAGTTAACAGAAATTAGTGTATCAGAAGTTGAAAGTTTATGTGATGAATATTATTCTAAACCTAAATGATTTGTTAATAATGGTTATAAGAGTAAAAAATATCCTGAAAATAAACATAAGGGTTTGGGATATGAAAAGAAGAGAAATGATCAATACCAGAAACCTAATTTTCAAAAGAAAATGAGCTTTGTTTCTGGGTCGAACACGGTAAGTGAGAAAGAGAAGTTGGCAATAGAGCAAACAAATGAAGAATTTTATGCTCAAAAGAAGCATCATGATCAGGAGAAGAAATTCTCTGTCAATGATAGCAGGACATGCTTCAAATGCAGTGAAGTAGGACATATTGCTCGCAATTGTCCAAAACGCAAAACTGTTCACAAAGCTTACAAGAGTTCGGAAGATGAGAAAAAGAAGAATAACAAGTTTGTGCCAACATAAATCTTAAAACGAAATAATGAATCCACAAACAATGTTAAACCAGTTAGTCTCAAAGATTCTAAAACTGAAACTGGTGAAACATCTAAGAAGAATGAACAAAAGCATTCTAAATACTACACTAAAAAGGCAAATCTAAAGACACAAGCTTGTGTTGCAAAGCCTAAAACATCTTCTGAAGTTGTGAAAAAAATTGTTGCAACTGAGACCAAAGTTGAACAGGTTGTTAAGAAAGGAAAAGAAGTTAAAGTTCCACAGGTTGACATTCCTATCCCACCCAAGACCAAGATGGCTTGGGTTTTAGTATTTTTTGTGATTGCTTATACATGTGTGCAGGGACTCCCGAGGTCTATTATATCTAAGTGGATTATGGACAGTGGAGCTTCCCGCCACATGACAGGGATGCTAGCCCTGCTTTACGATGTAAAATCTATCAGAGGTGGCTATGTGGGTTTTGCGGGCAACCAAGGTGGATGAATAGGTGAACTACATTGCAGAGCTCGAGAACTATTTGCTGAGTATCTCGCAAATTTGTGACAAGAAGTTCACGACACATTTCAACGACAAAGAGTGTCTTATTCTAAAACCAGGATTTAAGATTCCTGAGGAATGGATCCTGATGAGAGCACCATGAGAGAACGATCCTTATGTGCTCGATATGAGTGTGGCATCCACAACTTCAAAGTTGGCACAATGTTTCATGACAAAGGCAACTGAGAAAGAGTCAATTTTGTGGCATCGAAAGATGGGACACATACAACCTGTTGGACGGGGTTAATCCGAAAAGCTTTCATCTACATGACGATTGCTTGAGCTAAACGAAAGGTAAGCAGCATAAGAAGTTGCACCCCAAAAGCTACACAATTCAATAAAGCTTCCACTAAAACGACTTCATATGGATCTCTTCGGATCGGTGAATGTTAAAAGCATATCGGGAGATCTATACTGCCTAGTTGTTACCGATGATTTTTCCAGATTCTCTTTGGTTGTATTTCAAGAAAGTAAAGATGAGACATTTGAGAATCTTATGATATTATTCAGGAAGCTCGAGAATCTGTATCACCTTCCTACCCGCATAATCAGAAGTGATAACGGTACAGAGTTCATGTGACAACCGTCACTTTTCCGTACATTCCGTACACGAAATGAACAGTAATTTGTGCTTAAATGATTGTGCATGATCTGGTTTACCAGACAAATAAATTTCTGAATTCCATGCAAGTGAATTCATGCACATTTTGTGCTACAAAATATAGCTTTATGCATAAACGAGAGCGTTGCGTCAGAAATATTAGTAAACTCACCGGTAAGACACATCGTGTCAACAGAACTGCAGAAAGCAGTCAGACATTAGAATTGAGGCCTAGGTGTAGGTTCGACGACAAAAATACATTAAAACCCAAGGGTACATATAAGGGTTTAATTTATAGACATTGCGAAAGCAAAAATAAGCATTAAAAGCACCCGAAACGCACTTTAAGTGCAGAATTTATATAATTCAGCAATAATTCAGCATTTAAACATATGAATATTTTGCAGAAATGTCGTTTTATTATCCAGAATATTTCCCTAAGTGTTGGGAATTGAAAGAGTACAAGAAAGGTACTTAAAAGACACTAAAAAGTGTAATTAAGCACTTTAACGAATCGGTATCTAACCGAACAACCGGACTTTACCCGGAACACCAAAATATTGCTGGAAGCAATGTTTTTATTTTTCTAAGCTAGTTAAGGTCCCCGAACACCCTAACACACTATATATTATTTAACACACATATACCCCTAACTAATTACATAAAACTCTAACTAGATCACTAATTATCTAGTTGAAACATAACTAGCACACCACCCCCCCCCCCAACCGGTCCTAGACAAGGGACCCACCAACTTGATTTTATTTTGATTGTTTATTGGATATGTTGTGCTTTTAGAAACATTTAAACCAAAGGGTTAAAACTTGTTGAAGGATTTTTATAAATTAACCACAAGACCATGATCAAATAACACTTATCATCTTCAAGCTCCTAACACCCCTCATCCTCCCTCTTGCTCACGGCTCCCATATCACCCACACAAACATCCATTTCAAGTCCCAAATCAAGCATTCTAAGGTGATACTAAGGTGTCTCGGGCCTAATTAGGAAGGTTGCAAGCAACGGATCTTCAAGGACCTCTCTCGTTTTCTTTTATCCACCACATTTACACCTTGTTTCTTCCCTAGCTTTGAGCTAGTAGTAAGTGTTCTAAAACACCATCTTGTCCTTGTTTAAAGTGGTTAATGAGCGATTTAACAGTTAAAACTCAAGAACACACAAGATCAAAACTAAAAGTCTTGAACATAAGAGATTAAGGGTGGATAAAGAGTAGATATGTGTGTAAATCTTGTGAATCTTGTATGGTTGTTATTATTTGATGTTGTTTGTTACTAGAAGTGGGATAGATCATCATCTAACCATACTAGGTTATGTTCAAGAACATGAACTAGTAATATGTTAGTGCTAAAGTTATGGAAGATGATGAAACTTTCCATCCATGAAACATGAACTTGTGTAAATATACATTTTCTTGTAAAATAAGACTCTAAACATGTAGATCTAAAGATCTACAAGTGGTTTTTCGGAAGAACCAAGCAAAAAATATTAGTCTTGTTTAAAACCCGGATCTTACATGAACTAAATATATTTTTAGTAAATAAAGAAGTGTGTAAACACTTGTGTAACAAGGAAGTTCAACAAAGAAATATTTTTGTGAATCTTGACTAGAAGTTGTGAAACTTCATATTCTTTAAAAATAAAGTTTTTAAGAAATTAAACTTATTTTTAAAGATAACAAGACTTACTAAATGTGTTAGTAAGCTACTACACATTTTTGTAAATATTCAAGTTCATGAAATGGAGAAATTAGTGATTATTGTTGATGATTATTGTTGATAATTGTTGACGATTTAAAAGAAAATAAACACATGTTTTGAAAACATGGGAAACCTCCATTTTTAGGGGAAACTCTGTCAAAATTTTTATAAATTTTGACACTTAGAAAAATATAAGTTTTGAGAAACTTATTCCCTAAAAACGTATTTAAAAGTATTACCAAGGTTTCCCTAATTTTTGGTGATAAGAAATAAGGATTCCTTCAAAAATAAAAATGGATATTAAGTATATATATTTTTGAGAGAAAAATATATATTATTTGATCACCAACTTTTGTGCTAAGTGTATATAGTATGTGTTATACGTGCTAGTGTATTAAGACTTAAAAATACACTAAATACTCATGAGGAGTATAAACATAAAAAAAAATACACATACCACATAGAAGATACATAATTCGGGTGCAAAGTGCAAAACACAAAAGACTTATATTTATTTTAGAGAAAATAATATAAGTAAGATACGTAGTTAAAAGTATAGAATATTTTTAACACAAGAATATATACAAAAGAGAGTGACTGTACTTGTGCGACGCAAGTCTAGTGACTAACGTTAAGAAAACGCGTATAGGTTACGATGTTAATTAAGCAAATCCGGTGAAGTTTACGACGCAAGGAACGCAAAGTTGTGAGTTCATGCTCCCCCTTTTCTCTTAACTGTTTTCAGTTTTATAACTCTCGGGGGTGAAATACATGTTACAAATATTACAATTTTTACAAAGGGTAAAAAAATACAAGAAGCACTCTTGGTGAGAACGAGAACCGAGTGCAATATGATTTGAGAATACGAGAAGCACTCTTGGTGAGTGCAATATGATGAGCATTGAGAAATGCCTAGAAAATACTAGATCATGTGAGCTTAAATTAGATATTGATATGCCATTAATACTTAATTAGGGACGAGGGTTAGATCTAACGGGTACGGCCGAGCCCCACTCAGGGTCCTTATGTGACCTCTTGAGTGCTTCGGTGTCCCAGTCGAGGTTAATCGACACAGTCGAGGGAAATCGACACAGTCGAGGGAAATTGACACAGTCAAGGGAAATTGACACAGTCGAGGTTAATCGACACAGTCGAGGTTAATCGACACAGTCGAGGGTAATCGACACAGTTAAAGGAGAAAACACTAATGCTCCCTATGTCCTCACATGCCTTGAAGGAGAATATACTAAAGCTCCCTATGTCCTCACGTGCCTTAATGTGCTTGGATAAACAATCATTTAAAATGTGGGGTACACAAGAAAACTTGAATGATACTTGAGTACGTGGGGTACTCAAGAAAATGGGAATTATACTTGAGTACGTGGGGTACTCAAGAAAGACTTGAATTATACATGACACATACTATGTTTTCATACAAAGTATAAAAACATGAAATACAAAAACGCATGAACTCGCTCAACTTTATGTTGATGTCTTCCAAAATTACATGTATTTCAGGTGACAGGATGGATCTTGGGCGCAAGTGTCGTAACTAGAAGTAGACTACAAGTTTAGATGTCATCCACTTTTGTTGAATTGTAACCTTGTCAAAGGTCGTGTTTTGAAAACTTAAATAACAAGTGTTTGTAATACTTAAATTTTCATAAATGGATGAACATCGTTTTGATCATGTAGTTGTTTATTACGATTGAATGCAATGATAACAAGCTAGTCACACATCATACGCTTCCGCAAAAGACAGGGTGTGGCAGATTGGTATCAGAGCTTCGATTGTAGTGAACTAGGATTCTTTCTCGAGTCTAGACTACAATCACTAGAGTTCTCTCACGAAAACATTTTACAAAAAGGTTTTCATTGCATCACGAAAGCGCCAAGATCCACAAGTCAGACACTTTTCAAAAAGTGACAAGGCAAGGACATTAGTGAGGAATACCTTTAAAATAAGGTGCCAACCAAAGCATAGTCTACACGAGTTAGACTTGCCAAAAACAAAATGACCCCCCAAAAATGAGAGTTATACGTGATATAATGCATTACAATGCTTGGTTATGCTAAGTAGCATATATGTTATTGATATACATACATACAAATAAGTGTACGGAATGATTATTGACGTGAATAAGATACTTTCAACTCCGACTCCTATTACTATACGTGACTCGCATGATGAAGCTACCGACCTCGCATCCTTTGCAAAACTCATGGCTGGGAGTGATTACCAAACAAGATGTTGAGCTTGCTTCCGTAGGAGATGGCTGCTCTTCCCTCTCGATCGTGAAGGTGCCTAACTACGGTGATGATGACGAGGCAGAGGCGGCAACCTTGATCGAATTCTCAATCAACGGGACAAGATCCCTGCGGCTTATGTGAAGCAAGATTGACAACGCACTTAACCAGAAAAGGAAGATGAAGTATTCATCTTGAAGGTGCCCCTCCAACTACTAGGAATTCTCTCTATTCCTACTTCATCTAATCATCGTGCCTATTCGCGCGTAACAACAACGGGTGTTAGCGCGTGGACCACTGAATTGGTCCTTTCCATAACAGAGGTATAAGGACAGTAGTGTCCCCTCTTTGATTGATCACCTGCTTGGACGAGGGAAAGTTGGGGTGACCGTGCAAGACAATTTATTATTACGGGGGCCCACGTAATAACGACTTGTAGTGCATGGGAATCCTGATGGACTCGGCGGGTCAAGCTAATGATCACCACACAAAAATAATCTATAGGTGTTCACACCTTAATCTGGTAGAACAACACATAGATCAGTGCTTTAGCACGTTAGAAAGTAGGCAGCCTGTCTTAGCCTACTTCGTGACTGACACTTCTACCTGCATACGAGACGTTTGAGAAAATGATGTTTAAGCAAGAGAGGTGGAATGACATTCAGGAAGAATCAGTGACGATACACTCCCTATCACCTCTACACAAACAACCCCATCAAAGGGGAAATATACGCACGAGTAAAGCTAAAGACCTAAGAAAGCTAATATAGCAGGAAATAACTGAAACCTAAATGACCGAGGCGATGTAACCTCGAGTTCATTTTATTACAAACAATAAGCCAAGTTGGCAAGCCTATATGAAGGCTCAATAACTGTTTCCTCGCTTATACACTGATTGTATATATGCGTGAAATTGGGTGATCACATAATGGCTTATGGTGCTATGTATCTCATTGACAATTGGAATGTTATCTAACCTACTTCATACCATTTTGGCAGAAGAGAATGCCGCCCAGGCGAGACACAAACACCAGTACGTTGCCAAGGACAGAAGCCGAGCTGCAAGAATGCATCTCACAGGCAATTGCGCGACATGAAGCCCTCCGCTCTAAGCACAGCGATGGCACTACTGAAAATAACCCTCCAACTAGCTGCACCTTTAAGCAGTTCCTGGACTGCAAACCATTAAAATTTGACGGAACAGGAGGCGCCGTTGCATTTATTCGTTGGACAGAAAAGACTGACTCAGTTCTAAGAATGAGTAACTGTTCACCCCAACAGAGTGTTACTTATATCTCAGGGTTATTCGTAGATGGCGCACTCTCCTGGTGGAACCTTCAGGTTCAAACCCTTGGTGCGGATGCTGCTTATGCACTAAGCTGGGACGAGCTCAAGGAAATGATGGAAAAGAAATACTGTTCTAGGGCCGAAATCCAGAAGCTTGAGGTGGAGTTCTGGAACTTGAAAATGGACGGACCGAAGATTCCTGAATACGTCCAACGATTTCACGACTTGTCTAGGGTCGTCCCCTACTTAGTCAAACCGGAATTCAAAAGGGTTGAACGATTCATTTGGGGACTTGCACCTCAGATCAGGAGCATGGTTAATACCTCAAAGCCCTCAACCATTGCAGAGGCTATCGATATAAGTGTCACTCTTACTGAAGAAGCTCTACGTGCGGGAAAATTTTCGAAATCTGAGGATAACAAGAAAGAGACTCATGTGGAGTCATCAGGCAATAAGAAAAGGAAGTCTTCGAACCTAAAGGTGGGCACACGAGTCAGCTACGGAAACTCTAAAGCAAACAAAAGAAAGAAGGTGAAACCGCCGCATGACAGGAGAATTGATGGAGCCACTAATAAGCCCGGTGGTAGAATATACTCGGGGACTAAACCGAAGTGCGGAGAATGCAATTTTCACCATGAAGGTCGATGTCTGAGGCCTAAGTGTGGAAAGTGTGGGAAAGAAGGGCACAGCAAGGACGCCTGTTGGGCGAAGGACCCAGATGGAAGAAATAAGAGAATACCAGGCTGCTACAAATGTGGTGACGCAGGGCACTTTAGGAAAGATTGCCCTAGGAAGAAACAAGCAAGGAAGGGTTTTCACGATCGAAACTCGTGAAGCACGCCAGGATCCAGATGCGGTTACGGGTACGTTCCCTATTAACCAACCTAATGCATCTACTTTTAATTAATACTGGCATCAACTTTAACCTTGCATGCTTAGAACTTAAGAAACCGCTTGGCCTAGTAAAATAGACGTCCCGTATTCCTTAGAAATGGGCATAAAGAAGGCTAGTTTAATCAGTCGAAGCAATTGAGGATTGCATTTAGGGACTCAGAAGGCCGGAACCTTCTGTTACCATTGACTCGCGATGTCATAATATGATAGTCAGCATGGATCAGAAATCCAAGTATACAGCTGAAGTTGTTTGATATGGGAAAATCAGACGCATCCCTCTTGCGGATGATGAAACCCAACTTTCCTGCAATAGGTGCAAGGATGCTAGACCCCACAAGGCGGCAGATCTACGACATCCCTCATTGGTCATAGAAACACCTCCGAGTAGACTGCAGAGCCTGAGAACATCCCCGTGACGGAAGAAGTCCCAGTAGCCTTTTCGGAAGACTTGCCAGGAACGCCTCTCCGTAGCGACGAGAAGAGTTCAGGATAAATCGCGTGCCAGGAGCAGCACCAGTGATGAATGACTCCATACCGACTAGCTTCACCAGCGAAGCATGAACCTCTGTTATAACGGCAAGAGCTGCTAGACAGGGGAAATTAAGGACATAACATCCTTAGTTAAGGAGACAAGGAGAAAATTGGTAGCCTCCACTTTAAATAAACTTCAGAAAATTGAGAATCAGAATCCTTTGCCAAGGATCAACTTGAGGACAAGAGGTCCTCCACTGTGAATACAAGAGGAAATATCCCTAAAACGACCTTTAGGACTTGCTTCGAGCATTACGAGATCCTTGTCGTATCATTTGGCTTGACACATGCATCGACAATATATTCATGGACCTCATGAATCAAACGTGTGAGCCATACCTGGATAAGTCATATACTTATTGACTACATTCTTATATGGCCAACGACCAAGGAAGGTCGTGAGCAACAACTGCAGTTTACCTTGCAACTCTTAGAGAAAGCACAGTTATGTGCAATGATGACGAAAAGCGGATTTCGAGTTCACGAAGGGAGAACTGAAGATACATGGTGGATAAGAACGAAATTCATGCCAACCCTGCAACCAAGAGCTAAGGAGCTAGAGTTGCAATTATGTGACGTCTCTCGACAAAGTCTCGATTGTACGTCGATGCAACGAGACCACAACATTGCGTACGCGGCACATTGATTAAGGAATCATGAGAAAAGACCTTGAGATAGATACAGTAATTGCGCGCCGCAAACTGGACGTCATTACCTGAAAGAAAACGCTGCACGATCTTTACTGATCACAAGGGTTGCAGCACACCGATGACCGTAAGAACTCGAATATGAACTGAGCTGCTGAACGATGCGGACTGTATGAACACGATACGTGCTTGTGTGATAAACTTCGATGAAAAGTCGGAACACTCACTTGCCCTTAGTAGAGTTTTCCTACAACAATACCGCTTCGTGCGAAGCTTCAGTCGGAACATAGTAAATCGATCCCCGTCGTGTTGATCAGAGACCGGGAATAAACAATCAACTGGCCCGAGATGGCCCAGGAAAAACTAGAGGCAAGATCCTTCAGATATGTGATCATATCAGGACAGCCCGCAGAATACAGAAAGATAGCGCCGATGAGCGGCATAAGTCGAAAGAATTTGAGACAAGAAGTATGGCTTTGATGAGAGCCTCGCCTAGAGAAGGCGTAGTGTGAATGTTAAAAGCATATCGGGAGATCTATACTGCCTAGTTGTTACCGATGATTTTTCCAGATTCTCTTTGGTTGTATTTCAAGAAAGTAAAGATGAGACATTTGAGAATCTTATGATATTATTCAGGAAGCTCGAGAATCTGTATCACCTTCCTACCCGCATAATCAGAAGTGATAACGGTACAGAGTTCATGTGACAACCGTCACTTTTCCGTACATTCCGTACACGAAATGAACAGTAATTTGTGCTTAAATGATTGTGCATGATCTGGTTTACCAGACAAATAAATTTCTGAATTCCATGCAAGTGAATTCATGCACATTTTGTGCTACAAAATATAGCTTTATGCATAAACGAGAGCGTTGCGTCAGAAATATTAGTAAACTCACCGGTAAGACACATCGTGTCAACAGAACTGCAGAAAGCAGTCAGACATTAGAATTGAGGCCTAGGTGTAGGTTCGACGACAAAAATACATTAAAACCCAAGGGTACATATAAGGGTTTAATTTATAGACATTGCGAAAGCAAAAATAAGCATTAAAAGCACCCGAAACGCACTTTAAGTGCAGAATTTATATAATTCAGCAATAATTCAGCATTTAAACATATGAATATTTTGCAGAAATGTCGTTTTATTATCCAGAATATTTCCCTAAGTGTTGGGAATTGAAAGAGTACAAGAAAGGTACTTAAAAGACACTAAAAAGTGTAATTAAGCACTTTAACGAATCGGTATCTAACCGAACAACCGGACTTTACCCGGAACACCAAAATATTGCTGGAAGTAATGTTTTTATTTTTCTAAGCTAGTTAAGGTCCCCGAACACCCTAACACACTATATATTATTTAACACACATATACCCCTAACTAATTACATAAAACTCTAACTAGATCACTAATTATCTAGTTGAAACATAACTAGCACACCACCCCCCCCCCCCCCCCCAACCGGTCCTAGACAAGGGACCCACCAACTTGATTTTATTTTGATTGTTTATTGGATATGTTGTGCTTTTAGAAACATTTAAACCAAAGGGTTAAAACTTGTTGGAGGATTTTTATAAATTAACCACAAGACCATGATCAAATAACACTTATCATCTTCAAGCTCCTAACACCCCTCATCCTCCCTCTTGCTCACGGCTCCCATATCACCCACACAAACATCCATTTCAAGTCCCAAATCAAGCATTCTAAGGTGATACTAAGGTGTCTCGGGCCTAATTAGGAAGGTTGCAAGCAACGGATCTTCAAGGACCTCTCTCGTTTTCTTTTATCCACCACATTTACACCTTGTTTCTTCCCTAGCTTTGAGCTAGTAGTAAGTGTTCTAAAACACCATCTTGTCCTTGTTTAAAGTGGTTAATGAGCGATTTAACAGTTAAAACTCAAGAACACACAAGATCAAAACTAAAAGTCTTGAACATAAGAGATTAAGGGTGGATAAAGAGTAGATATGTGTGTAAATCTTGTGAATCTTGTATGGTTGTTATTATTTGATGTTGTTTGTTACTAGAAGTGGGATAGATCATCATCTAACCATACTAGGTTATGTTCAAGAACATGAACTAGTAATATGTTAGTGCTAAAGTTATGGAAGATGATGAAACTTTCCATCCATGAAACATGAACTTGTGTAAATATACATTTTCTTGTAAAATAAGACTCTAAACATGTAGATCTAAAGATCTACAAGTGGTTTTTCGGAAGAACCAAGCAAAAAATATTAGTCTTGTTTAAAACCCGGATCTTACATGAACTAAATATATTTTTAGTAAATAAAGAAGTGTGTAAACACTTGTGTAACAAGGAAGTTCAACAAAGAAATATTTTTGTGAATCTTGACTAGAAGTTGTGAAACTTCATATTCTTTAAAAATAAAGTTTTTAAGAAATTAAACTTATTTTTAAAGATAACAAGACTTACTAAATGTGTTAGTAAGCTACTACACATTTTTGTAAATATTCAAGTTCATGAAATGGAGAAATTAGTAATTATTGTTGATGATTATTGTTGATAATTGTTATTGATAATTGTTGACGATTTAAAAGAAAATAAACACATGTTTTGAAAACATGGGAAACCTCCATTTTTAGGGGAAACTCTGTCAAAATTTTTATAAATTTTGACACTTAGAAAAATATAAGTTTTGAGAAACTTATTCCCTAAAAACGTATTTAAAAGTATTACCAAGGTTTCCCTAATTTTTGGTGATAAGAAATAAGGATTCCTTCAAAAATAAAAATGGATATTAAGTATATATATTTTTGAGAGAAAAATATATATTATTTGATCACCAACTTTTGTGCTAAGTGTATATAGTATGTGTTATACGTGCTAGTGTATTAAGACTTAAAAATACACTAAATACTCATGAGGACATACAAGATACATAATTCGGGTGCAAAGTGCAAAACACAAAAGACTTATATTTATTTTAGAGAAAATAATATAAGTAAGATACGTAGTTAAAAATATAGAATATTTTTAACACAATAATATATACAAAAGAGAGTGACTGTACTTGTGCGACGCAAGTCTAGTGACTAACGTTAAGAAAACGTGTATAGGTTACGACGTTAATTAAGCAAATCCGGTGAAGTTTACGACGCAAGGAATGCAAAGTTGTGAGTTCATTAGAAGGTTTCTTTGTGGGTTACGCTAGTCCACTTAGACGGGTATATCTTCCTAGTGTTAACCAGGTGGTTTTAGCTCAACACGTGGATTGTCAAAGATATACTATTCCGACACAGAAGCCTGGTGAAGACTGGATGTTCAATTATGAACGTTTGTGGAACTCGTTTGTCTTACCAACAGAGCCCAGTGAAGAAGAGCTTACATACTTATATCAACATCATCAAGCATCGAGTCAAACACAGATCCAAAGACAGATAGTAGTTAATCAACTACCAATTGGTACAAATGATGCTGAGGCTGGACCGAGTAACACACCACAAGATCTAGTTCCTAAAACAAATGCTGAAACAGCACCATCGTTTGATCAATCTGAGGATTCAGAATCAGATGCTAAGCCAACTTACGACAATGACGGATCTAGTTCCGATGAAGGAATAGAGGAGATTACAAGCATGTTAAATCAAACTATGACTCCTGGTAATCAGAATCAAGCATCTACAAGTACTGAAATAGAGCAGAATGTCACAAACTTGTAGAACGAAGTAAATGTTCCAGAGGAAGTGATGTCGCGAACCTTGTCTTACCATCTGTCAGATAACATCATTGGAGAATTGCGAACAAGAGTTCGGACGTGAAATCAAATCAACAAAGCTCTTAGTTGTTTCTATACTAAGATTGAACCAATGAGTGATTTATGCTTACAACGTTGTTTTATTTCGCAGATTAAGCCTAAAACGCCAAAAAAGTGCTTGCCGATGAAATTTGGGTAAACGCAATGCAGAAGGAGCTGCTACAATTTGAGAAACTGGGAGTCTGGGAACTTGTTAACCTACCAGTAAATCAAAAAGCTATAGCGACTAAATGGGTCTTCACGTGTAAAAGAGATGATCGGGGAGTAATTGTTTGGAACAAAGCTCGTCTTGTTGTCAAAGGATTTCATCAGCAAGAGGGCATCGATTATACGGAGGTTTATGCTCCAGTTTCTCATTTAGAGGCCATCCGCATCTTCCTAGCTTTTGCTTCGTGGAATGGATTTAAAGTGTACCAGCTCGATGTCAAATCTTTATTCATCAGACGAAGTATGTTCATGACATTTTGGACAAATTCGAGATGACGGGAACTAAACCAATCTCTACTCCATTGGCACAAAATCATGGCATCTGCCCAGACGAGTAAGGAGTCAAAATCGATGAAACATTATACAGATTGATGATAGGATCATTGATGTACCTCACAGCATCAAGGCCGGATATTATGTATCCTACTTGCCTTTGCTACCGATATCAGTCGAGTCCACAAGTCTCACATCTCATGATCATGAAGCGGATCTCAAATACTTGAAGGGTTGCCCAAGCACCGACTTGTGGTATCAGTAAGTGCTTTCACAATCGGCAACTCTTTCATAAACGTTAGAATCGACTTAAATGGTGTGAGTTCTGGAACTTTCTCATCCAGAATGCAGCACATGTTATGCTTCTTGTCGAAGTTAGATTTCTTTTCCTACGCAAAACAACAAAACACAAACATTTAGAACATTCTGTTGGACCGTTGTACGACCTCTAAAAGTCAGTTAAGGTGTTCATCTTTGAATACAAAGGCGGAATCAATGTATACAAAGTCATAACAGCTTTGTTCCTCTTAATTTTCTTTCTATTAATGCTTTCTGAGTCTTTATAATGATTTTCTGACAAAAATTCAGCAGCACCTTGACTCACATACAATGACAACTCATGTTTCGCTTCAAATGATCTACCTATATATAGAGACATATGATTTCGCTTGAGCTGTTCAAGCGAAATCTCATGGATTGATTTCTCTTCAAGCATATATCTAACCTCTCAAGCGAAATCTCTTGTTTTCAACATAAAAACCCTAACTTAAATCCTATTGTGTGATCATTCAAACAATCCTAGACACAAGACTTGATAATGACGTAATCAGCAGACATTTAGTGCACCAACAGACTCCCCCTTGGATGTTGATGAAGTCTTTGGCTTCAAGTCTTTGTCTTTAACAATCTTCAAACATTGTAAAAAATCTCATCAATCTCTATCTTCAAACTTCCCTTTGACCGTTGATCCAGACTCCCCCTTTCACAGACTCCCCCTCTCGATATGCTAGAATCTGAGAAATCTGGTTCAAGCTTTAACAATAAGCTTCCGTGGGAAATAATTAAGATCAAACCTGTTACTCAACCAGAAAACATAACCATTCTATCTTTTCAACAATAAAACACAAACTCAATCAGCTTTAACAATCCACTCAAGTATTCAGGTCCAAGTTAATGACCCTGATTACTCAATTAATCTACCAAGTCCAAATTAATGACCTTGGTTGATCTTGTGACGAAACACACTGATTTTAAAAAAAATTCAAACATTTTCTGAAAATAACAAGTATCAAGTTAATGAACTTGTTTTTATCATTTCAAACAATTCAAACTTCTTTAAAGTAAGCTCTCCTCATTCTTCAGTCCAGAATCTCCTGCATCTGCTTCAAACATCTTAGAATCCAACAATCAACTTTCCACTTGGTTTGTCGGAAAAATAAAGCAGAAATAAAATCTTTTTGGATTTTATCAAAGTATTCTAAACTATGAAATGAAATCCAGAAAACTTAAATTTCAGAAAGTAAACAAAGTAAACTATATACAAACATATTTTTGTGAGCGTGTCAGGGAATCATATCAGCTTTTCAGACAAATCACAAGTACCGTTAAGCTACATTTCATACTCAGACTTAAACAATTTACCTCGATTGTCAATATACTGATCCATCTTAAATTCTCATACAAAGTTCAACTTACTCAGGATACGATTTAGATGAATTAAGAACTTAGATTATTCATGTGTCCCACCTCTTGAATATACTCCCGTATCCAGAATCTCAATAATCAGTCTTACAGGTGAGAATACTACAATGATATCTGTATATAATTTAGGTATGCGAGGGCCGAGGGATCTCAGATCGATACTTCCGTATACGCAGAGAGATATCAGCTTCGACTTTTCGGTGTGTCCCCTTTAGAGGATCTTTTTGCTTACAACAGCAGCATATATCAATTTTATTATTTCAGCATGCTGAGGGTTTAATGCTGTGTTTCAAGCATTGTAGCAAGTATTAGCCAGGGACTAGGTCAGAACTACCGTTCAGCAGAAGTCCCGGAATAATACCCCAGACATCATAGAGTATAAAGACCTAGTATATCAGATTACGAAACCTTTCAAACGAGATTTCAGGGGTTACCTATATATCCAAGTAGTGTTCCCCACAAATTCACAAGTTTGAATTTAAGTTTATATCCCAAATAAATCTACTAAATGTACGAAAACCTATCGACACATCATCAGTAAGATTGTTTAACTCTTTTAAACTATTCAAATCTTTAGCATACTGTGATCGTCTAGCTGATGTACTATCACTTTCCCTATATACACAAGCTCTTTTTCATTTTATCATGTTTTTGTATTTTTGCATTTTTACTGTTTTTGAATTTTCTGAAAATAAACTATGTACAAACATCTACTCCCCCTAAATACCAAAACAAGTAAAAATTCGACAAACCATTGCAGATTGTTTCTCGTCTTCATCCGCAACAGTACTCTCATCAACGCCAATTATGCCATCCGACACCGACAGAAGCTTCATACCATTCAGTTTTAACAAATATTTAAACCGATTTTTATCAAAAGCTTTGGTATGTAAATCAGCTTTCTGTTCATCAGTGTGGATTTTCTCAATTCGTATCAACTTTTTCTCAAAGCAATCACGAATAAAGTGATGACGAATTTCTATGTGTTTAGTTTTAGCGTGATGTACTGGATTTTTTGTTATATTTATAGCGGCCTCATTATCAACAAAAAGAGGTGTGTTAAGAAACTGCAAACCGTAGTCGCGCATCTGTTGCTGTATCCACAAGATCTGAGAGCAGCAACTGCTAGCAGAAACATACTCCGCTTCACATGTAGATAACGCCACAGACGTTTGTTTCTTACACTGCCAGGTAACCAATCTAGGACCAAAGAACTGGCATCCTGCAGTTGTTGATTTTGAATTGACTTTGCAGCATCCGAAATCCGAATCGGAATACCCTTCGAGCATAAAATCTCCTTTTCTAGGATACCACAACCCCAATGAAGGAGTTCCTTTCAGGTAGCGCAATATCCTCTTCACAATAATCATGTGCGATGCTCTTGGGTTAGACTGAAATCTTGCTGCGAGGCACGTTGGGTACATAATATCAGGACGTGAAGCAGTTAGGTACATTAAAGAACCTATCATGGATCGGTAAAACGTTTCATCAGCCCTGTCTCCGGTGAGATCTGGGTGAATCCCATGATTTGTTGCAAGTGGGGTAGCAGCTGGAGTAGAACTTGACATCCCAAATTTCTCTAGAATATCATGAACGTACTTTGACTGATGAATGAAAATTCCCTCAGGAAGTTGTTCAACTTGTAATCCCAGAAAGAATTTCATCTCCCCCATTGATGACATTTCAAACTTCTGCTTCATCACTGATTCAAAATCTTTGCATAGATTTTCATTTGTCGACCCAAAGATTATATCGTCCACATAAATCTGAACTATCAGAAGATGACCATCGACCTCTTTAGTGAAGAGAGTGGCATCCACTTTTCCACGAATGAACTTGTTGGCTAGTAGGTGTTGAGACAAAGTCTCGTACCAGGCTCTCGGGGCCTGATGTAAACCATACAGCGCTTTGTCCAATAAGTAGACCTTGTTTTTGTGGATTGGATCGGTGAAGCCCGGCGGCTGACCGACATAAACCTCCTCTTTAACCTTCCTGTAAAGAAACGCCGATTTAACATCTAACTGATAAACTTTGAAGTTCTTCCAAGACGCAAATGCTAGGAAAATTCTGATTGCCTCTAGTCGTGCTACAGGAGCATAGACTTCGGTAAAATCAATCCCCTCCTGTTGACTAAATCCCTGAACAACGAGTCGAGCTTTGTTCCTTACGACAACTCCTCTATCGTCTCTTTTACACTTAAACACCCACTTAGTGTTAATTTTCCTATGACCATTCGGCAAATCAACTAACTTCCACACTCCCAATTTCTCGAATTGACTAAGTTCCTCCTGCATAGCATTGACCCAAGAGTCTTCAGTAAGCGCCTCTGTCACACCCCCAAAATCCACATGCGGAGTACCACCGCTTGGAGGTGTGACTGACCAGGATCTTAGCCACCAATCACATTGAACTCACAAGTATATTTAAATAAAACTTTCATTTATTAACAATAAGTGTTACAACGTTACAATATATCACAGTTTACAGCGGAAGCATATTTAATTCGTTAAGTGATTATAAACCACATGTAATAGCTCTTTGTCTTGTGTTGCGTTTCCACGTAACTCGACCCATGACCACTCCAGCTTCCCAGATAGCAAGTTCCAATGTTATGCACCTAAAGGCCTGCAAGGCATGTAACAACGAGTCAACAACAAAGTTGAGCGAGTTCACAGTTGGTTGTTTAGTTGTATCGTTCGTTTCGTAAATCATATGTTCGTTTTGTAAACCATGTACTGTATTAATCTGTATCGCGGTTCCCCGAACATGTGTGCGATGATTAGTGGGGGCTTCCCATGTTGTATCGTATTAATCCGTATCGCGGTTCCCCGAACATGTTTGCGATGAATAGTGGGGGCTTCCCATGTTGTATGTTACTAGACTAGTCGTGTATGTACGTGCCCTTCTTGATCCAAGGACCGTAGCGAGTATGAGTGTACGTGCCCTTCTTGATCCAAGGACCGTAGCGAGTATGAGTGTACGTAGGTTTTACGTACGTGCCCTTCAATCCGAGGACAGTAGTAAGTATGAGTGTACGTAGGTTTTACGTACGTGCCCTTCAATCCGAGGACAGTAAAAAGTAGTTTAATAGAAATGATAGTACGAGTAGTTATTCAATCCCATTCCCAACCCACCGGGAATCCCATGCCTTAGGAGTGTGAACTCACCTTTGATTTGCTCGGTAAGATTAGTTACTTTGTTATCAATTGATCAAGCACGACCTAACATGGTTTATCAATAAAATCAGTTTCGTATTCACATTGAACCACGCATCTTATCACATATTACACAAGTTGCACTCATAAATTTTTGCACACATCGTTACGTAAGTTATAGCAAATATCCGAATCCTAGTTACATTCACGGCACAAGTTCATATTGCACTATAGCACATATCAAGTGGTTCGATTCGCACTCAAGTAAACATGTTAGTTGTGGCACGAAATCATGCAACATAATCAGCCGATTATCATCATGTAATCATTCAGAAGTCATAGCAAGTTTACATTATAATTTCATGCCCCAAATAACTATTAACGGTCCAGTAACTAATCCCCATAGGTGTGCGGCCTAATCATAATAACCAGGCCCAATTATTCAAGACGTGACCCAAGAATCTAGCAGTACAAAACCAACCGAGTCCAAAGTCTCGCCAAAGTGTGGCCCAACTAATAAAACAGACCCAAGTATGTGTGTAATCGGAGTGGGCCTGACTTTATTGGATTTCACCACACCCCTCAACAGTTTCATCTTCATACTAATTCACAAACATGCCAAATAACTCAATATACTTTTCATCATGCAATTATATTATCATCATCAACAAGACATACAGCCACCTAAACAACTAACAGCAAGATCCATTTAATAGTGCATGCCAATTTTTGTCGTGACCCAATCCAAATATTAAAATCAATATTAATGGTCCAATAAACTTTGAATGTAATTAATTGTGTCAGCCATGTTCATGTGATTGTTCAGTATATCACATGGATCTTTCATATCATAAATTACTGTCCATGTGAATAAGGAATTTGACGGCTCATTTAGTACATGAATCCCAAAACACACATAACAAGAGTTATCAAAACATAGCACATATATAACACAAGATCATCAAATAGAGATTCACATAATTATGGATTTACTAACCGCACACTTGATCCCCTGGAATGACGTCTCGAGAGGAGGGGGGAGGGGTCTCCTGTTGCCGTTCGTAATTTTGAGAGAAGGGTAGGGTTTGTTAATTGTGATGATATTGTGTGTTATTAAAAAAATATTATGTAACACTTAACATAATACCAAACAACCAAAGTGGGCCGGTGATCATTAACTTGGGCCGAGAGCTGGGTTAGAATACATAAAATGTGTATATTGTGCATGATAGTTTACGTATACATACATAGTTAATATTTGATTGGGGTTCCTTCTTTGGCCAGCCATGATGGTGGGCTCAAGCCCATTCACATATAAGTGTGGTATTTGTCATGCCATTACACAATGAGTAATATTTACAAGTTCTTGTATCAGTCAATGGGCAATACACCAATCATTATAACATAACAACGCATTATCACAATACCAAATAATACAGTAACACAGTATCAATCATATATCAAACGTGAACAATTTTAAAATGCGAACACAATTATGAAGACGCTGGTGTGAAACAAGTAACGTGTTTCCTTGAAAGTTCGGGTTGTCACATCATCCCCAACTTGAAAGAAATTCCGTCCCGAAATTTAGCACGTGATTACTGGGGAAGCTAGTTGTGTTGCGTTGTTTCCTGGTTTTTCCTGGGGTGTCACATCATCCCCCCGTTGGTTTGGAATTTCGTCCCGAAATTCTGCAGTAGCTTCAACCTCAGTAGTGGTTTCATTGTTCTCGAACATTGAGGATATGTGAGTTTCATTTGGTTTTCTCGTTCCCAGGTAACCTTTGGGCCACGACGGGAGTTCCAACGAACTCGAACAATAGGTGTTCTGGTGCATTTGAGAATCTTGACCTCCTGGTCCAAGATTTCCACTGGTGCCTTGACAAATCGCAACTGATCGTCGATGGTGAGTTCCTTGAAAGGAACTGTGAGAGTTTCATCTGACAGACACTCCTTCAGTTTCGACACTTGGAATATGCTGTGAACTACACTGAGTTCTTCGGGTAGATTTAGCTTGTAGGCCACCTTGCCTATTTTCTCTATGATTTCGAACGGTCCGATGTATCGCGGGTTAAGTTTGCCTCGTTTGCCAAAGCGGGCTACACCTTTCCAAGGTGAGACTTTAGGTAGCACTCGATCCCCAACCTGGAACTCGAGTGGTTTCCTGCGCTTGTCAGCGTAGCTTTTCTGACGGTCCCTAACTGCCGTCATTCGTTTTTGTATCTGAGCAATCTCCTCTGCTGTGTGTATGACGAGTTTTGGGGCGGTTATTTGGCTGTTTCCGACTTCTGCCCAACAAAGAGATGATTGGCACCTTTGTCCGTACAATGCCTCGAACGGAGCAGCCTGAATGCTGGTGAGGTAACTGTTGTTATTCGAAAACTCCACCAAAGGGAGGTGTTTTTCCCAGCCGTTGCCGAAATCGATTACACATGCACGAAGCATGTCTTCTAGAGTTTGGATGGTGCGTTCAGTCTGCCCATCCGTTTATGGACGATATGCTGTGCTCATGTCTAAATGCGAGCCAAAGGATTTGTGCACCGCTTGCCACAAATCAGATGCAAATCATGGGTCGCGATTAGAGGTAATGGAGGTTGGCACCCCGTGCCTAGCAACCGCTTCTTTCAGGTAGATGACTGCAAGTGTAGAAAACTTATTCGTTTCTTTGATGGCTAGATAGTATTCTGGTTGCGCAAGACAATCAATGGGTATCCAGGTGATGTCGTTTCTGTTTCGAGTTGTAAGTAGGCTATCGACCAAATCCATGGCAGTCTGTTTTTATTTCCATGGGAGTGTTGCTGGTTGCTGGTGCTACACCTTGACTTTCCACAAGTCGATCCGCCATTCTCATACTTAACTAGATGGGACTTTATGTCCGATTACCAGTACAAGATTTATAAATCCTCATACCTTTCGTCTGAAACCCAGACGGCTAGAATGTCGAACTGGTGTGCTTGCTCAACGCGAGTTTCCCTATAGTTGTCGTGTAATGGCACCTACATTCATTTCAGGAAGTAGCGAGTATCGTCCGACTGGTCAAAGGTTGCTTCTCCATGCCCCACATGGTTTCGACTTGAAGATTCCTCTTCCTTCAGTTCTCCAGTTTGAACAGAGCGAGTCTGATTCTGGTAAGTTAGAGTCGATAGCGAGCTGCAAAGCTCGTGCACGTTCAAATTTCATAGTTGTAATCATCCCAAAGTTTCCTCCAGTGATGCCATTAACTGAATTAGTTTTGTCGAAGTCAGGGCACATGGGAGGCCCTTGCGATTGGTCTAAATAACATATCTGGTACCGTCCAAGTAGTGCCTCCATCTAAGATCTCAAGGCCACGATTTTCTCCGCCAGTTGTGTGTCGTGTAGTTTCCCCTTTGTAGTTCCATCACGTAAATCATCATTCTCTCGTGTTGCGTCGGTGTGCTGCTAGGACTCTGGTTCAGACCATAAGGATATACCACTGAATCACCCGCATCCTCGGGTGTAAACGTTTCTTAGTACATTGCAGAGTCAGGATTCGAAAGCTGAAAGGACGTCCTCCTGTACCGTCTTTCACGAACACAGCACCCTGCTGTACTAGAGCGGTTTAACCTGTGCGACCTTTGAAAATCCCGTGATTTACCTGCGATAGTATCAAGTGAGACCAAGAAATTGTTGTGTCCACGAAGGACTCTTTGGTGTCGATCAGTTTCCAACCAAGACGGATCTTAGCGAGATCCACGTGCATTCCCACTTCGCTGATTATATATCCAAAAGGTACCTCTCGAACCTAGAGATTACATTTGACAAGACCTTGAGCAGAGTGGCTCCTCCTTCAGAAGCCCTAATGTAAGACACAAATGCCACCCATGGCGTTCCATTCCTCTGGTCAGGATTCAGAATGTTGTCAACAAATGCAGTCGATTCATGTGATTCCCTGAAGCTGTTGGTGTGTTGGTCAACTCAATGGTCAAGGTGTATAATGTTGGAATGGCTGCATTAACCTTCGACATGCTGTTCTAAGGGCATTCTCCCCTTAGATTTCCATCTAACAATAGCTCATTCACCATCGAATCTTCGAATGGAAACTTGTTCCTCGCAGCTGGTCGGCAGGTTGTCAATACGTGGTCGAGGCAAACTGTTCTTGACTGTCACCTTGTTGAGTTCTCGATGATCAGTACACATACGAAAAAGGCTTCTCTTCGTGGGTATAGCGAGAGCTCCTTAAAGCCAAACTAGATCCGATGAAGCTCAAGTCCAATAACTCTTGAAGTTGATTAGGCAGTTCCTGCGACCTCCTGGTGTAAGATAGTAAGATATACTAGTGACAAGGGCTACTTCTGGCATGTTACGGATCTGATATTCCACTTGACGATGTGAAGGTAAGCCTGACAGTTCTTCTGGTAACACTTAGGGAGAAATCACGAATAATTGGTGGATCCTCGATCCTCCTTTCCTTAGCCTTGACATCAGTATTGAGTGTTAACATTGCGGGGTAATCCTTCCGTAGCCACTCCTGGCTTTTCTTGCTGAAATGACGCTACTCGTTGTGCCACTCTGGCGCGTTAGAACAGATAACAATCCTCCACGAAGGAGGGGGTTACGTAAAATTGCCTCCTGACAGGGTACACCTGTCAAGAATAACAGAAGAAGGTCGTTGTCGAACGCTTGTTCCACATGGTCGTGTCTGCATCCCAACGATTATATAAGGTTTCTGTTCTCTTGCCATCAGCCGATTCCACCACAGGGTCAGACTCCTAGGAGCATCCAGGTCAAACGGAACAGAGGTGAAACGGATTGCTACTCATACTAACTACCATGGTGTTAAAGTTCCGACGTCGCCTATGCCTACTCTAAATGCCTTTCCAAGAGCATCATTTCTGGTGTTGTTGTTTTCATTGCAAGAATTCCAAGTATTGTCGTTGTTCCCTTGATCATTGACCCCTTAACGTAACTACGGCCAAACCATGATGTAGGCATTTCCTTACCGAAAGCTAGGGTTACGAGCACTTTGTTGTCGTTGTGACTGCTACCCCCAATGTCGTTGCTCGAAACGAAGCCCTACTATTCTTCACCATCATAGTTCATCTTTTCAAATCCTGAGCCACGTCCTAAAGCGCTACTCACTGCGCTGGCAGTTACGCATACCACACTAAGGTCAATTATCATCACTTATGCCTCGATTGATTCGTAAAAGTTGACTCCCATGGGTCGCTGACAAAGGTTAAGGATTTGATTGAAGTCAATTCGCTGGTGTTCATTGCCGGTAATCAGGGTCGTCTAAGTACTGAGGTCGGTAAAGTGCTACGCTCATCCTCCTGTCCATCGATGTTGCAAGTGGTTCGAGTAATGCACAATATGTTGCGGGAGTGTTGCAGAAGTAATCACACTTCAGAATCTGAGGCGTCAATAAGTTAAGTTCCAGCAAACGAAGAAAGGTGAGAAAGATATCGATCAACATTCGACGCTGCGACATCCAACACATGGACATTCGTATAAGCACCTAACATTCTACACGATTCGCTGAGCTTAGAGGGGTGTTCAGGTAACACTCGATAGCATCGAGTTTCGAAAGGATCCAAAGATAAATGAAAAGTTCACATTTGAGTTAGAGTAGGGGACTATTACTGCTATGACCCCTATAGGTTTGTTATGTTTCACATTGATCAAATAACGGATTGGAACCCCTTTTTTCACTTGTTAAGCCTCACTGGGACTCACATGCACCCCACATTATTATTATGTGTGCACCCACAATAATATTGTGATTTGCATGTTCATCTCAGCTCCTCTTAACTCATGTTAAATGGTTCCCCAAACTCGACTAGCATTCAAAGGGTATTACAAAGAGTAAGTCATGAAGGTTTAGGGAATTACCACCCTATCAGTCTCATAATACGTGCAAGTGTACATGATTTCATATTGTTTGTGCTAAACGTGCAATCACAAGCAATATCGTATGTAGGTGTTCACTAGTTATGTAGTACAATGAGTATATGAGAGACGAACCTTGCAATCTGGAGCTGAGTGTCATGGTCGTATTCACGTCTTTAGAACTGTCCGGTTATAGTCTGGTTTTACAAAACATTTTTCCCCTTTTTAAATAAAACCAAGTTCACTATAACCAATGGCTCTGATACCAATCTGTCACACCCCCAAAATCCACATGCGGAGTACCACCGCTTGGAGGTGTGACTGACCAGGATCTTAGCCACCAATCACATTGAACTCACAAGTATATTTAAATAAAACTTTCATTTATTAACAATAAGTGTTACAACGTTACAATATATCACAGTTTACAGCGGAAGCATATTTAATTCGTTAAGTGATTATAAACCACATGTAATAGCTCTTTGTCTTGTGTTGCGTTTCCACGTAACTCGACCCATGACCACTCCAGCTTCCCAGATAGCAAGTTCCAATGTTATGCACCTAAAGGCCTGCAAGGCATGTAACAACGAGTCAACAACAAAGTTGAGCGAGTTCACAGTTGGTTGTTTAGTTGTATCGTTCGTTTCGTAAATCATATGTTCGTTTTGTAAACCATGTACTGTATTAATCTGTATCGCGGTTCCCCGAACATGTGTGCGATGATTAGTGGGGGCTTCCCATGTTGTATCGTATTAATCCGTATCGCGGTTCCCCGAACATGTTTGCGATGAATAGTGGGGGCTTCCCATGTTGTATGTTACTAGACTAGTCGTGTATGTACGTGCCCTTCTTGATCCAAGGACCGTAGCGAGTATGAGTGTACGTGCCCTTCTTGATCCAAGGACCGTAGCGAGTATGAGTGTACGTAGGTTTTACGTACGTGCCCTTCAATCCGAGGACAGTAGTAAGTATGAGTGTACGTAGGTTTTACGTACGTGCCCTTCAATCCGAGGACAGTAAAAAGTAGTTTAATAGAAATGATAGTACGAGTAGTTATTCAATCCCATTCCCAACCCACCGGGAATCCCATGCCTTAGGAGTGTGAACTCACCTTTGATTTGCTCGGTAAGATTAGTTACTTTGTTATCAATTGATCAAGCACGACCTAACATGGTTTATCAATAAAATCAGTTTCGTATTCGCATTGAACCACGCATCTTATCACATATTACACAAGTTGCACTCATAAATTTTTGCACACATCGTTACGTAAGTTATAGCAAATATCCGAATCCTAGTTACATTCACGGCACAAGTTCATATTGCACTATAACACATATCAAGTGGTTCGATTCGCACTCAAGTAAACATGTTAGTTGTGGCACGAAATCATGCAACATAATCAGCCGATTATCATCATGTAATCATTCAGAAGTCATAGCAAGTTTACATTATAATTTCATGCCCCAAATAACTATTAACGGTCCAGTAACTAATCCCCATAGGTGTGCGGCCTAATCATAATAACCAGGCCCAATTATTCAAGACGTGACCCAAGAATCTAGCAGTACAAAACCAACCGAGTCCAAAGTCTCGCCAAAGTGTGGCCCAACTAATAAAACAGACCCAAGTATGTGTGTAATCGGAGTGGGCCTGACTTTATTGGATTTCACCACACCCCTCAACAGTTTCATCTTCATACTAATTCACAAACATGCCAAATAACTCAATATACTTTTCATCATGCAATTATATTATCATCATCAACAAGACATACAGCCACCTAAACAACTAACAGCAAGATCCATTTAATAGTGCATGCCAATTTTTTTCGTGACCCAATCCAAATATTAAAATCAATATTAATGGTCCAATAAACTTTGAATGTAATTAATTGTGTCAGCCATGTTCATGTGATTGTTCAGTATATCACATGGATCTTTCAGATCATAAATTACTGTCCATGTGAATAAGGAATTTGACGGCTCATTTAGTACATGAATCCCAAAACACACATAACAAGAGTTATCAAAACATAGCACATATATAACACAAGATCATCAAATAGAGATTCACATAATTATGGATTTACTAACCGCACACTTGATCCCCTGGAATGACGTCTCGAGAGGAGGGGGGAGGGGTCTCCTGTTGCCGTTCGTAATTTTGAGAGAAGGGTAGGGTTTGTTAATTGTGATGATATTGTGTGTTATTAAAAAAATATTATGTAACACTTAACATAATACCAAACAACCAAAGTGGGCCGGTGATCATTAACTTGGGCCGAGAGCTGGGTTAGAATACATAAAATGTGTATATTGTGCATGATAGTTTACGTATACATACATAGTTAATATTTGATTGGGGTTCCTTCTTTGGCCAGCCATGATGGTGGGCTCAAGCCCATTCACATATAAGTGTGGTATTTGTCATGCCATTACACAATGAGTAATATTTACAAGTTCTTGTATCAGTCAATGGGCAATACACCAATCATTATAACATAACAACGCATTATCACAATACCAAATAATACAGTAACACAGTATCAATCATATATCAAACGTGAACAATTTTAAAATGCGAACACAATTATGAAGACGCTGGTGTGAAACAAGTAACGTGTTTCCTTGAAAGTTCGGGTTGTCACAGCCTCTTTGTAAGTTCTTGGTTCAATCTGCGAGATAAAACAACTTAATGAGAATTCAGTTTGCAAAGGAGCAACTTTTGTATAAAAACATGTAAGCCCTTTATCAATCTGATTTCTAGTGCGAACTCCAGCTTGTAATTCTCCTATGATCAACTCCTCTGGATGATATGAAAAAGTTCTCGGCATCACTTCGCTTGGAACATCTACATTTCCCTCCAGATTAGTAACATTATGCTCTGCATCTTGTTCACCAACTTGGTTTGTTTGACCTGAAATCTGAATTTGCTCCCCCTCAGAATTTGAATCTGAATCACCATGATCAAATACTGGCATGTTTTCAGCTTCTAGATTTTCATTCTGAGCCGACTGAATATCCTGAGCAACTTCATTCTGTTGGACATCATCATGTTCACCAGCATTACTTGGACCTGCTTCATCATCATTTGAAGTTTCCCGTGGTCTTCTTGAATACTCAGCTGGGAACCTTAACTGCGACTCATATTCACGCAAAATATCCAACTCATCAAAGAAATCTTCATCATCCTCTGATTCTTCTCTCATGTCAAACGAATCCCACAGTTTGTCATAATGATAACGCCATGAATCACCAGGATTCTGCGGCGGCATTGTGTAACCTTGACATTCAACATTTGCAGCTTCAATAATCCGCTTCTCACTTGGAACAAAGACACGTCTTAATGGATTTGAATAACCAACAAATATTCCCTCAATGCACTTCGGACCAAACTTCCCAAAAGGCTCTATAACCGTACAGGGTGACCCAAACGGTTCTAAATACTTCAAATTCGGTTTGCGGTTATTGATTAGCTCAAAGCATGTTTTGTTGAACTTTTTGACAGTAAGAACCCTGTTGAGCGTATAGCATGCGGCAGAAACAGCTTCAGCCCAAAAATTAATTGGTAACTTTGAATCTGCGAGCATAGTTCTAGCCGTCTCGATTAGTGTCCGGTTTTTGCGTTCTGCGACTCCATTCTGCTGCGGAGTGTACGGAGCACTAAACTCATGCAAAATACCTCTTTCATCACAAAATTCTTCCATCTTATTGTTCTTAAATTCAGTACCATTATCACTTCGAATTCTCTTGATACGCCTCTGGTACAAATTCTCAATCTTTCTGAACAGACCCATCAAACTGTCAAATGTTTCATCTTTTGTCTTCAAGAAAGATACCCACGAAAATCTGGAATAATCATCAGTAACGACCAAACAATAGTAATCTCCTGTAATGCTCTTGACATTCACCGGACCAAACAAATCCATGTGAAGTCTTTCCAGAGGTCTCGAAACTGAATTGACTTGCTTTGTAGGGTGTGACATTTTCTTCTGCTTGCCTTTGATGCAGCTAATGCACTCCCCTTCCAGATGAAAACCTTTGATATTAACTCCCAATACCAAATCATTGTGCACCAAATGATTCATTTTTCTAAGATGTATATGCCCCATCTTTCGGTGCCACAATCTTGATTCTTTCTCAGTTGCTCTAGACACGAAACAATGTGCTTGACCAGTAGTTGTAGTTGCTACAGACATGTCTAACACATATAAATCATTCACTCTAGGTGCCCTCATAATAATCCATTCTTCAGGAACAACAAAACCAGGTTTCAAGATCAAACATTCCTTATCAGTGAAGTGAGTAGTATACTGATTGTCACAAATCTGCGAGATACTAAGCAAATTGTTCTCCAGTTCAGTGATGTAATTAACTCTCTCAAACGTCACAATCCCATTGGATAACGTTCCTTCACCAACAATTCTACCACCTTCATGACCAGCAAATCCCACATAACCACCATTAATGTTTCTCACATCATACAGCAATGCAGTTTTTCCTGTCATATGTCGAGATGCACCACTATCCATAATCCATCTGGATATCAGTTGTGGAAGATCCTGCACAATACAAACTACAACTTAAACAACTTCAAGAAAGATGCCGATACATGCTTCGCAATCCAGGAAGCTCCGGCAATTCAAACATGGTATCCACCCAGGCTTCATCAGCATTAGGTGTAACCTTGACTCTAGCAACCTGAATTTTGAAATTTTCAGCCTTCAAAGATGGAAAACTTGCATCATAATCAACCGAAATTGATTCGTCAGCCTTTTTCACTTCAGAAGTTGAAATTTTCATTTCAGTTTTTGGTTTCCAAACTTGTTGAGATAATGCAACCCTCTTGTAAAATTTGTCATTTTTAGTTACCACTTTCTTTACTGATTCATTTTTCAATTTGATGTTGTCATTTTTCACATTCTTTTTCTCAACAACGATTGGTGCTTTACCCTTCACATCAACTTTCTTCTGTTGAAACTTCACATTTTCAGTCTTAGGCTTCACATTGGTACACTTTCGTGCAATGTGACCCACTTGATTACATCTAAAACATGTACGAGTATCAACACCTAGACTTTTGCCTTCAGACTGATAATGTGAAGCTCTTTTCTCAAAGAACTCTTCATTTGATTTAGAAAAAATTTCATTTTCCTCATCAGAAAGTGAACTTGAACCATTTACAAACACCTTCTTTTCAGCAAACCTTCTGTATTGAAAACTCCTTTTCTGATAACTCTTACCACCTCGATAACCACCCGACCAATTGTTTCGATTGTTATTATAAAAACGTGGTGGAACAATAGGCTTTTTGTAATAAGCTTTATCTTTCTCAAAATTCATTTGCCTTTTTGTTTGTTTCAAACTGTTCACTTCTGACAACTCAACTTCAACCAATTTGAAAACATTTGTCAGCTTGTTCATGTTAACATTCTCAATGGGAAATTCAGAATCCGAAAACAACTTATCAGATCCAGCCATCTTGTACATTACAAGACCCGGTTCATCACTTAAGTTGTTTTTGGACTTTGATTTCTGAATGTATTTGTCCAAGAAACCCCCATCCTCCTCAGAAGTGTCACAATCCGGTTTAAGCACTTTGTCTATCACACTTTTCACCACATCACTTTGGACACCCTCGTCATTGGAAGATGTGAACGTGACATCAATGTTTTCAGGAAGTTTAACTTCACTTTCTTCCTCAATTTCCAACAAACTAGACTGCTTTTTCGTGTAGTTGTCTAAAATTGGCGGTGGAACTTTGTGAAAACCTACACCCGTTCCATCAGAAAACACATCCTCGCCATCTTTGTTTTTCCCTATAGGTTTAGGAACAATATACTGCAAAACAAAACTTGCCGATTTATAGCTGTTAAGCTTCAACTGGATTCGTTCATTCTCAATTTCAGCTTCTTGAACTTTAAGTTTCAGTTTAGCAATTTGATCCAGTTGTTCATTAATCGATTCTTCTTTTAATCTCAAAACAGCTCTTAGATGTTCATTTTCTTTAAATGTTTTGCCATTACGATCATCACTATCTTTGACAATGCTTTTCAATTTCTCAAACTTTTCAGAATGTTTGACGGTTTTCAAGAATTAACTTTTCATTTTCAGATTTTTTTTTTCACGTTCAGTTTTATCATTTTCAATTTGAGTCGTTAATTCTTTAATCCGTTCAGTTGAAGCTCTTACACTTTTGTCACGATCGAGAATCTGATTTTCAACATTTCTAACCTTTGTTGTCAGATTCTGGATTTTCTCATTGTTAAGATACGTGACAGTGTTACAAAAATTGCATTGTTTGGTGCAATTTTTGCAATCAGCATTTCCATCAATCTTATTATCTGACCCAATTATGTTACCTGACGCATTTTTTGACACACTTTGACTGACCGATTCCTTTGACTCAGTAGCAGAATTAGAATCTACCTCAAGTGCTTTTGCAGCTAGCACTTTGTCAGCCATCACTCCCAGGTTCTCAGCTGTCAACTCTTGCGTAGTATCAATTATGCCTGTATCAACCTGCTTTTCTTTCTTCTCTTTCTCCTTTCTCTCTTTCTCTTTTTCTTCTTCAATCATTTTCGAAGTTGGAGTTCCCCACCACTTATGTTGCCAATATTCATCTTCTTCTTTGTACTCCTTGATAATGGCTTCGATATCTAGCCTTTTGTCATCAATTGCAATGTTGCCATACCTATCAAGATAGCACTCTCTATCTGGATTCCATCTGTTTGCTCTTCTAGCTTCCAGAAAGATACCAGAAAGTCTGATAATCTTGGTTTCAGCAGTCATCTTCTGATAGTGATACTTCTCTTCCTCAGTACGATCATCTTTCCATGGTTTAGGTTCATCATTGCTTGCCATGAATGCGTAACCAACCGCATCTTCTTCCGGTAGAACTTCCTTACTCCAATCATACCCCTCATCATCATAAATCACAGCAAGAGCCCTTGATTTGTCTCTATTATCTTCAACTTGCTTCAATCTAGGCGGCTCAGATTTATTCTGATGATAGATTGCCTTTTTGTAATAATCATCTCTGAAAGGGTTCTCTGACTCATCAGCATAAGCGTTTCGGCATTCTCGTTTGAAGTGACCCTTCTGCTTACATTTGAAACAAGTCACCTTCGATTTATCGAACCCCAGCTTGGTAGAAGCACCACCAATTGTTTTTCTTCCAGTAATTTCCATGAAGCGTTGTGCACGTCGAACTGCACTTGCCATTGCCCAACGAATGTCGATCAGCTCCATTTCTTCAGGATCTATCTGATCGTAGTCTTCTTTCGTCAGATTTGTATTCCCGATTTTTCCAGCCACCAATCCTTCGTAGGATTCCAAAACAGATGCCAGAAAGACCATTTGTTGCTTGGCTGACTCCGCATTAAAATTCTGTGCATTCTTCAAATCTATCGCAATATTGCAAGAAAACTTCGCATCAGAATGATTTGCAGAAGATGTAGATCCACTGTGATAACCACTATGACTTCCACTGCTTGAGTTGCTTTGACTTTCTTTGTTTGCTGAAGAAACGTTCTCAGCAGAAAACGCAGTCTTTGGAGAAGTAGCTTTCTGCATCATACTCTTTGGATAGTATAAATCCAGATTCTGCTGATAAGATGAATTATTGACTTTAAACGTTTTCTTCAGCTCTAGCTCATGACTTTCCAGTCTTTCAATCAACACATCTGGAGTCAAATCTTCTGGAGAAATAGTGTTTTTCAACATCAGCGCGTAATATCTCCAATCCACTTCGTCTGGTAATGAATCAAACAGTTTATCCACAAGTTCTTCATCAGAATACGTGATCTTGTGTCGAGCAAGCTCCAGTTTCAGATGACCAAACCTTTCAATCATTTTACACACCGATTCATTTTTAAGACAACCAAACATATCAAACTCTTTCCTAAGAAGTTTCTTTTTGTTTTTTACAATCTCTTTGCTTCCAAGACACTTCTTTTTGAGTTTTTCCCATAAGTCTTTAGAATTAGAGTAATCTATCAACGAAATGATGTCTTCACGCACCGATTGAAACAATAATGCCACACATTTTTGCTCAGCCACAAAATTATCAATCTCTTCAACTGATCTTAATGCTTCACCATTCTTCTTTCCTTGGGCAAAACCATTTTTCATACTTTTCCAGCAAGGAAAAGCAAATGCCATCAACCAATCTTCGAACTTTGTTGCCCACCTGCTATAATCTTCTATAGCCATCAGCTTAGGAGGTTTGTTAAATGTTCCAAATGCGCTTTCGGACTCCCAAGCTTCCTTCTTTCTTTCTTTTGGTGGACTTTTGTTTGCATCACTTGAAGAAGTATCGTTGTTTCCTGAACTGCCCGTGAATGCGTACATATCACTAAAAGGATTCATGAAAATATCATCCATTTTGATCGTACCTGAAAAATTAGTCAAACACTTAGAAAATTTTTAGATTTCGAAAATAGAAAAGTTTCAAGCGAAATACTTGAAGCTATCAGCTTCAAGCGAAATCAGTCAGCAAGACTGATTCAAGCGAAATCCTCTATTTCGCTTCAGCTGATTTCAAGCGAGACCAACTGTTTCGCTTCAACTAATCAAAACCTTCAAGCGAAATCTTACAGAACAGTTTCGCTTCAACTGTTCAAGCGAAAACCACTGTTTCACTTCAGAAAGAATTCAAGCGAACCAAGAACACAATACTATTTCGCTTCAGAGTTTCAAGCGAAATCGTCCAAACAGTCAGATCTGAAGCGAAATCAACTAAAACCTTCGAACACTTTTCAAGCGAAACCCTGTTTTAGGTTAATTTTATCATGTTTTAATCTGAATTTCAGTCCGAATCTTTGTAGGCTTTGTTAATACTATGTTTTACACGTTATACTCGAAAATTAGACCATTTCAACCGTTGGAACTTGTTCAGATCTGAAAAATGTAAAAAGAAATGAGTAGAAAGAAGATAATCCGCTGCTATGGTATGAACTCCTCGTCCTGAGCTCTGATACCACTTGTTGGACCGTTGTACGACCTCTAAAAGTCAGTTAAGGTGTTCATCTTTGAATACAAAGGCGGAATCAATGTATACAAAGTCATAACAGCTTTGTTCCTCTTAATTTTCTTTCTATTAATGCTTTCTGAGTCTTTATAATGATTTTCTGACAAAAATTCAGCAGCACCTTGACTCACATACAATGACAACTCATGTTTCGCTTCAAATGATCTACCTATATATAGAGACATATGATTTCGCTTGAGCTGTTCAAGCGAAATCTCATGGATTGATTTCGCTTCAAGCATATATCTAACCTCTCAAGCGAAATCTCTTGTTTTCAACATAAAAACCCTAACTTAAATCCTATTGTGTGATCATTCAAACAATCCTAGACACAAGACTTGATAATGACGTAATCAGCAGACATTTAGTGCACCAACACATTCAACACTTAACAAAATTTTCAAGAACATTAATTAATAAGTTCGTATGAAGATAAACTAACACTTTTAACATTTGCAATTACTATCTTCGTGCGAAGATGATTTATCTTCGTACGAAGATAAATGCCTACATTTCAACAGTTCACAGTCTATCTTTGTGCGAAGATAGCGTATCTTCGTGCGAAGATAGCGTATCTTCATGCGAACATAATGCCAAGAACATTTAAACTGTTTCTTAGGATTTTGATGAAATTGATCATTCATATATGTTCTACTATCACCGATTAACACTAATATCCTTTTAGTTTTGAATTTTGTCCATTAAATCGTTCTAGATCTGAGTTTTAAGGTTCTAAACATCGACAGATAGTTTTATTCGTTCAATTAAGGTCCAAATCTATTCTAGCTACCTTAGGCATTGTTTGTGGTGTGCCAATCAACCATTACAATCAAGGAAATTTGAGCAGCACTTCGTTTCAAGACTTGTAATTTTATCTTCTCTTAGAGAGTGTTTTCCACAGTTAATGATGTTTTGCGCGAAGATAATCCTTTATATAGGTTGACCTATCTTCGTGCGAGGACAGATTATCTTCGTATGAAGATAACCTATCTTCATGCGAAGATAGTGTCTTGGAACGAAGGTAAAGTTTAATTTTCAAAATTTTCACATTTTAACCATTTTAATCAATTTTAACAACCCACACAGTTGACCAAGTCCAAGTTTTGGCCCTAGTTAACTGATTTGCCTACCAAGTCCAATTTAATGACCTTGGTTGACCATTTTGTGAACAAACTGATGTATCGGCAGTGTAAAGTTTCAAATTAATGAACTTTTAAGCATTTCAAAGTATTTTAACACTTTAGATTAGCTCCCATCCCATTGTCCTCAAGATTTCCTCAGCAAACAGCATCTCTGGATTTTGAAGATCCGCTTTCCATCACTGGTTTGTCGAAACTAGGATAGAAATAAAATCTTTTTGATTTTCCAAAGTTTATGCTAAAACACACTGAAAATCTTTTTGGGTTTTCTAACCAAAATGTAATGCACTATGTACAAGCATATTTACAGACATATTTTTTTGAGTTTGTGTTAGAGAATCATATCAGTTTTTGAGACACCAGTACCGTTGACCTTTTTATTTTGACTTTAAGTTTTAAACAAATTCACTTAGATTGTCAGTATACAGATCCATTTAAACCTCAACACATTTCTCAATTGTTCCGAGATACGTTAGGTAATTTTAGGAACTTCACTTAATTGTATTTCCCACCTTAGAATATACTCCCGTATCAAGATTCCCTAGATTTCATCTTACAGGTGAATATAGCTAACTAATATCTGTATCTGGGTAGTGCGAGACCTTGAGAGCTTAGGTTAGTACCACCGTACCGACAAAGAGATGAAGGCTCGACTTAAGGAGTGTTCCAATTTGGAATCTTTTTACTGCAATTGTTAGATCTTTTGATACTTAAAATTTCCTGCAGTATTTCGGGTTTAGTGAAAAAGTATTCTACAAGTTCTAGGCCATTGCCGACGCAATATCAGAAGAACTTGTATAATACCCCAGATACCAATTCTCTATAAATACCTAGTATCTCAGAATCAGGCAATCTCTCAAACGAAATTTCGGAGTACCAAGTCCGTATATCTGAGAGATGTTAAGCCACAAATTAAGGAGTTATTTCTTTATATTTATATCTCAGAAAACAATTTACTGAATGTGCGAAGCCTATTGGCACATCCACAGTGAGATTTTTTTAACTTTTTAAACACTACAATTCTTTAGCATACTGTGATAGTCACATAGATGTACTATCATTTCCTCTTTTTCACACGAAAACTCTTATCGTCTTTTTCATGTTTTTGTACTTTTTGAATTCTTAATTTTTTTTTGTATTTTCTACAATATGTTCCCCCTAAAATCAAAAACATATTTTTGGATTTTTGTTTTTAAAGAAAGAAAAACTAAGGATTATTAATGAAAAATCCTGAATGAAATACTTAATAAATTAGCTAATATGGTTCTTTAATATCATGGTTAATAAATTAATGAGATGACAAATCTATTATAAACTTCTAAGAAGTCATTGTCATCATTTTATGTAGCAATCAGACTACATGGCTGGGTCTGAAGAAATCAACAGTCACCCAAAGGAAAATCAAGATACCACCAGAATCACCATAACTGGTGTGGAACTTCAATCACTGATTGATAATGCTGTTACCAAGGCCATAGATAGACAGTTTAATGAGTCGAGTGGTACTCGAAGCAGGACCTTATCAGTACCCCATTCTAAACCTAAGACTCACTCTGAGGCTCATAGTAAGCCACCCTCTAAACATAATGGATCAAGGAGGGATGACGATCATCACTCCTCAAATCAGCATAGTGTTCCGTCGAAGAAGATTGAGCTCAAACGGGAACCACCTGGTAAGTCCTGTACTACAAATATTTCGTTTCCTGTAAGCCCAGGGATTTCACTAGGGAGAAAAGGGTTGTGGATTGCATGACATGGTTAGACGAAATGGATACCGTGGTTGACATCAGTGGTTGCGCTGATAGGGATGTTGTGAAGTATGTGTCTCAGTCGTTTAAAGGAGAAGCACTAGCCTGGTGGAGGTCACTAATCCAGGCTTCTGGGAAGATCCCGTTGTACAATCTATCATGGGATCAGTTTGTTGCTCTCATCAAGGAGAATTACTGCCCTCAGCATGAGGTTGAAAAGATTGAGTCAGACTTCTTGTCTCTGGTGATGAAAAACCTAGACTGTCAGACTTACCTTACTAGCTTTAATACCATGTCTCGACTGGTTCCATATTTGGTAACACCGGAGCCCAAGCGAATTGCTCGTTTCATCGGGGGTTTAGCCCCAGAGATCAAGGCCAGTGTCAAGGCATCACGACCTGCTACTTTTAGGTCAGCAATTGACCTTTCCTTATCCCTTACCTTGGATGCGGTCAGGCAAAGATCGCATAAGAACTCGGAGGAAGGTAAGAGAAAACGTGAGGATGATAACTCACGACGGTCTGAGAAGAAGTTTAAGGGAACCACAGACCATAAGAAGAAGTTTGGGTCTGGCAAGGGTAGTCAGCAAGCAGATGAAAAGCCAAAGTGCAAAACCTGCCAGAAACGTCATTTTGGAAAATGCAGGTTCGAATCCAAGTCTCAGTCAAAACCATTTGCATGTGGGTTATGCAAATCCAGAGAGCACAAGACAACAGAGCGCAAGAAGATAAAGGATGCAACGTGCTATAACTGTAACGAGAAGGGGCACATTAAGTCCAACTGCCCTAAGTATGCCAAAAAGCCTGAAGAAGTCAAGAAGACCAATGCAAGGGTCTTTCGAATGGATGCACGAGAAGCCGTTTAGGATGATAATGTGATCACAGGTACCTTTCTCATCAATGATGTTTATGCAAGGGTATTATTTGATTCGGGTGCGGATAAGTCATTTGTAGATGATAAGTTTTGCAAGTTGCTGAATTTACCTGTTAAAACCCTAAGCGTGAAATATGAAGTAGAGTTGGCCGATGGTACCATAGAAACTGCCTCAACTATATTAGATGGATGTTTTATATTCATTAGGAACCACTCCTTTCCGTTATCCTTACTTCCCTTGAAGTTAGCCGATTTCGACATAGTTATAGGCATGGACTGGTTATCTCATAACCAAGCCCAGATCGTTTGCAACAAGAAACAAGTGGTGATCAAGACTCCGTATGGTGAGCCACTTACCATTCAGGGAGATACTCAGTATGGATTGCCTAAGCAAGTGTCTGTGCTTAAGGCATCAAGGTGTATGAAGAAAGGTTGTGTCATCTACATGGCACAAGTATCTATCGATGAGCCGAAACCTAAGATTGAAGACATCCCCGTCATTTCTGAATACCCCGAAGTTTTTCCTGAAGAACTACCTGGTTTGCCACCAGATAGGCAAGTAGAATTCAGAATTGACATTATTCCTGGAGCAGCACCTATTGCAAGGGCACCTTACAGGTTAGCACCAACAGAAATGAAAGAGTTGAGGACTCAACTAGATGACTTGTTGGCAAAAGGTTTTATACGTCCTAGTTCGTCTCCGTGGGGAGCACCAATCCTGTTTGTGAAGAAGAAGGATGGATCGATGCATCTATGCATCGATTATCGTGAACTTAACAAGGTCACTATCAAGAACATATATCTATTGCCCAGGATCGACGATTTGTTCGATCAGCTGCAAGGGGCAAGTTATTTCTCCAAGATTGATTTAAGGTTAGGCTACCATCAACTGAAGGTTAGAGATGAAGATGTACACAAGACTGCATTTAGGACTCGTTATGGTCACTACGAGTTCCTAGTGATGCATTTTGGGCTCACCAATGCACCAGCGGCATTCATGGACCTCATGAACCGCGTATGCAAGCCCTACTTGGATAAATTTGTCATCGTCTTCATTGACGACATCCTTATTTACTCAAAGAACCAAGCTGACCATGAGAAACATCTTCGTTGTATTCTTAAACTTCTACATCATGAGAAACTCTACATCAAGTTTTCAAAGTGTGAATTTTGGCATCGCGAAGTCCAGTTTCTTGGACATGTAGTTAGTGAGCGTGGTATCTAAGTGGATCCCGCTAAAGTTGAAGCTGTCATGAATTGGCAAGAGCTGAAGACGCCCACCGAAATTCATAGCTTTTTGGGTTTGGCAGGATACTATAGGCGATTTACTGAAAACTTCTCAAGGATTGTTGCACCCCTAACCTCACTAACCCGCAAGAACATCAAGTTTGACTGGGGTCCTAGGCAGTAGGAATCTTTAGACATCCTTAAGCAGAAGTTGAGCAATGCACCTGTGTTGACATTGCCGGATGGAATAGAAGAATTTGTGGTTTACTGCGACGCATCACACACTGGTATGGGATGTGTGCTAATGCAGAAAGGCAAGGTTATTGCCTATGCTTCTCGACAGTTAAAGGTACACGAGAAGAATTACACCACCCACGATTTGGAGTTGGGTGCCGTTGTATTTGCACTGAAACTTTGGAGGCATTATTTATATGGTACCAAGTGTGTGATCTATTCTGATCACAAGAGCCTTCAACATCTGTTTAATCAGAAGGATCTGAACATGAGGCAGCGACGATGGATGGAGACACTGAATGACTATGATTGTGAAATCCGATACCATCCAGGCAAGGCGAATGTAGTCGCCGATGCCTTGAGTAGAAAGGAAAGGGTGAAGCCCATAAGGATCAATGCCAAGAGCATTGAATTGAAGGGCAGTTTGAATGAAAGATTGTTAGCCGCTCAGAAGGAAGCCGTATTAGAAGCTAACTATCCAAATGAAAAGTTGGGAGTAACTACTGAACAGTTATCATAGGGAAAGGATGGAATCCTAAGATTGAATGGACGAATATGGGTTCCGATCTATGGAGGACTTCAGGATGATATCCTCCAAGAAGCCCACAGTTCTAAGTATTCTGTTCATCCTGGAAGTGACAAGATGAACCAGGATTTGAAGGCAAATTTTTGGTGGATAGGCTTGAAGAAGTCTATAGCTACTTATGTAGCCAAATGTTTGACGTGCGCACAAGTTAAAGCTGAACACCAGAAGCCGTTAGGTCTGCTACAACAGCCTGAACTTCCCACCTGGAAGTGGGAAATGGTGACTATGGATTTTATCACCAAGTTACCAAAGAATAAACGAGGAAATGATACTATTTGGGTGATAGTGGATAGACTGACTAAGTCAGCCCACTTCTTACCTATTAAGGAAACGCACAACTCAGACAAGTTAGCTCAGCTATACGTGGACGAGATTGTATCTCTCCACGGAGTGCCAGTATCTATCATTTCGGATAGGGATACGAGGTATACATCGCATTTCTGGAAAAGATTTCAGCAATCCCTAGGCACTCGATTAAATTTCAGCACTGCATATCATCCTCAGACGGATGGTCAATGTGAACGTACTATACAGACACTGGAGAATATGCTACGAGCTTGTGTTATTAACTTGGGAGGAAGCTGGGATGATCATCTTCCTTTGATTGAATTTTCATACAATAATAGTTATCATTCCAGTATTCAAACTGCACCTTTTGAAGCCCTGTATGGAAGAAAGTGCAGAACGCACGTTTGTTGGGCAGAAGTTGGAGATGTCCAACTGACAGGACCTGATATAGTCCTGGAGATGACAGATAAGATTGTACAGATACGAGATCGTCTCAAAGTTGCTAGGGATAGGCAGAAAAGCTACGCGGATAAAAGGCATAAACCTCTAAAATTCGAGGTTGGTGACAAAGTGTTACTGAAAGTATCACCCTGGAAAGGGGTAATGCGATTTGGCAAGAAAGGCAAGTTAAGCCCAAGGTATATAGGACCATTCGAGATCATCGAATGTGTCGGAACAATGGCTTATAAGTTAAATTTGCCTGAAGAGCTCAGTGGTATTCATAATGTATTCCACATCTGCAATCTGAAGAAATGTCTAGCTGATGAATCACTAGTCATACCATATACGGATGTGCACATAGATGAGAGCCTGAAATTTGTTGAGAAACCTTTTTCGATTGAGGATCGACAGGTTAAGAAACTTCGAAGGAAGCATGTACCGATTGTAAAGGTTAAATGGGATGTCCGTAGAGGTCCCGAGTATACGTGGGAGGTAGAGTCCACAATGAAAGAGAAGTACCCTCATTTATTTCAGTAAATCTCGAGGTCAAGATTTTTTTTAAGGGGGTGAGGATGTAACACCTCGCAAAATCATGTCCAATATAGTATCGACACGTGTCATGAACTTTAAACGTGTAACGGATTGATTACGAGGGACTAAAGTTGACAAACAAAGAAAGTATACATATATAAGGATACAAAGTGTCAACATTTGATAATTTTTCCTTTTAACAACCCTACATGATGTTTATACCCTAAAACGAATGTATCATGAAGCGTGTGAAACCGTTTGTGGAAGAAAGTGAAAGTTTACAAGACGCGAGGGTTAAATGTGTCAACATGTTTAAGTTATACCTCTGAGTGACCTTTTAGCGAACACGGAGCCTTGTAACGATTAATTATACTCCCCAGAATAAGTGGTAAAAATTTCACAAGGTTTCGATATCGTATGAGAAAGATACGCTAACTTTCGTAATTAAGGGGTTAAAAGCGTCAACGAGGCAAAACTTGTGTTTTTGGTTATCGTTTAATGAAACCGGACCTAATGATGATTGGTTATATCTCATGGATCATAGAAATATAAATTTCAAGGGTTAAAAGTTCTTAAAATGGAAGAAATTACGCTTTAGAAAGTCCAGGGGGTGAAAATGTCAATTTTCAAACTTGAATTGCTGATCAGCTAGTTGCTGGCGATGCGCCACCAGCTGGGGTCCTCCCCCGTTGCGCGGCGCCATGGACTACCAGCTCAGAAAATTCCTTTTTAACGTGGCAGCTTGCATGTATGCCGAATTCCACGAGTTTGCCACCCTCTAGCTCCTTGAAACACGTCCCTAGGCACTTGTCTTCATCCCTGGAGTTGCCATAACACTTGTGTCCATCTCCTTGATCTTCCTTGGGTATATATAGATCCCTTTGTTGCAACATGTGAACTCACATTGAGCACTTCACTTGGAAAGGTTCCAGACTCTTGTTCTGAGGATTTCTGGAGCTCAAGACCACTTCCCAAGCATCCTTAGTCATGCATAGGACTTAACTAAGTGCCCTTAACCTTTCTTAATTCAGTTTTACTTAGTTTATTAGCCTAAAGTCAAACTGTCGTAATTAAAGTTTGACTTCATGATTAATTAAAATTTGTCCAGTCAAATCTCGAATTGAAAGTAGCTTTGAGTTGGTATTTATGTGGGTAATAAACCATTAAAAGGGCACCCTCTGATTCCCACTCTAACTAGGTCAATTGTCGGGTCAAGTTAATTTTAAAAAGTCAACAGAAAGCTAATTTTCGCATAAACACATAATTAACAATGTAGAAGCTATGAAACATGTTTTATCACTTGTATAACTTGGTAATTAATGTAAGAACATGTCTAGGCATGTTCAACCCGATAATTTTCAGTTTAAGCTCGGTTCGGAACCGAAAGTCGCATAAGTGAACTTTTGCTTTGACTTTCAGTTCTGACCCATTAGAGCGTATTTTAGAAATGCCTTAGAGCTTTAATAGGACCAGGTTACATGTTAGTATAACCCTCTGTGATTATACAACTTGGTTCATTAGTTATCCGATTCATATGCATGTTTCCGTTATATGCCTAAATGTTGACTATTATGCCCTTTTGACCTTAAAACAATAATTTTGAAAATGTGAGAGGACAATAAGCTTTATTACTGATATATAAACATGTCCCTAAATTTTCACATCAATTGGAGGTCTAGATTAATAGTTATGCTCAATAGCGTAATTAGAAAGCTTTTTATTAATTAAACGGCGTAATTAGCATATAGCCTATCTAAACCCAATTTTTGATACCAAACTTTTTACCCACTGATGTAAAATAATATTTTGGGATTTTTGAAGATTTTTATTTATTTTTAAGCTGAGCATAACATAGGGTTCTAGCCTTAATTCGGTAAATGTCGGTTTTGCCCTTTTGGCCTATAAAATGAGTTTTACAAAACATATGGACACCCAACCTTTTGCTACTGATTTGTTATGATAAATAAAACATTTTAAGCTTTTTGGAATGATAAAAATATTAGCTTTTCATATAAAACCCGGAAATCGCTTAAAATCGCCTTTTTACGCGTTTTTAACGCAAAGTATAAGTTAAAACTATTTTTAACATATAAGGTTTGATACCTACTGATGTTTTAAGTAAATTTATATATTTTAATAGTAAAGAAAAGTTTTTAAACTCAGATTCCCTATTTTGACCTTTAAAGCCTATGTGAAATTACCAAAATGCCCCTACGGTGCATAGTTTGATTATAAAAGGTAAATTTCACATATATGTCATACCCTACTGTTATGACTTATAAAAATAAGTATTTTTACTGATTGTATCAGACCTGAAACTCAGATTTATATTTAAACTCTTTTAAAGCTTTAAAATGACCAAAATACCCCTACGGGACATAACTTGAGTTTAAATTCGTTTTGGGCATAATGGAAGGTATCCTACTGATATCACAACATATTTAAGGCATATTAACTTAGGAAACCTGTATATGACTCTTTTGGTTACCCGTAACGCATTATTCGCGTTCGGTGCGGTCTATGTAACTAGTTTGCATAAATTAGCCGAAATGGGTCAAACCTTTTCATTTTTATCTCAAAATCCAGAATGTGTTTAGTTTACCCATATTATACAAGTATACAAACTTTTCGGGTCTAAACCACACTCTAATCCGGTCATCGCTTAATCGTGCGTTTTGAGCCGTATATCTTCCTTTAAAACTAACTGGTCTAAGTTTAGACTTATTTAAGACCTGTTAGGAATCTAATAGGTTATTAAAACCTTCGTTTCAGATTAGGAGCCCGGTAAAAGCTACGTGCACTTGCTGTTTGTGAATTATACTTGCTCAGGTAAATACTCTTAACTTATTTTCCTATACGGGCTTGGGATACGGTATTATAATAATACCGCTTGGTCGGGTGTGTAGTAATTTAAATCGGATTGTGATTAATGTATTTACATAACTCGTTTTAATCTGTATTATTTGGTGTATGGCCTTTGGGGGTTAAATGACCATGTCCCGGATATCCTTGGCATCATTCAAAGAAATGGCCACGACCTAAGCACGGGGTGTAGGCATACACCCGACATTTGCATTATGTAAAAACTGGTAATCCACTTAAAGGAATCAACCTTGTGGGCATTATACATGTGGCGTGTCAGTTAATCATGTCTGACTCTTCTAACCGGCCCTGACGGACGACAAATAAGTAAACTGTATACAAGATTATTTTTAAATAATTGTCCCAAGTTATAAAAGATATTTTGTGCCTTGTGCATTCAAATCAATTTTCTTAAAATCTTTGCAAAATGAGTTAGTTAATTGTATTTACCAGTGTAAACTGACCTATTTTCCAAAAAGGCTAAGTGCAGGTACTAGACGAAATAGGCTGGCTACTCATGGCATCATTAATCAAGTCTTGCAAGCTCTAGATGTTAAAGTCTGTTGAACAATGAACCTTTTTATCTTTTGATCCGCCTGTGGATCCATTACAGTTCATTTGTGATACTTTGATATTACTATTTTATTCGGTTTGTAATGTGATTCATCTTTTGCTTCCGTTGTGCATTTAAATTGTGTTGTTTGACTATGATGATATCAACTACGTCACGGTACTCCCCACCGGGCCCACCGGTAATACGTGGAAATTCGGGGTGTGACACTTTTGTTTGCACACCCTTGAAGGGTTTTGAAAAAAGGAAGGGACCTTTCTGCCAGCTTAGAGGTAAAACGCTTCAAAGCTGCAAACTTACCGTTCAAGCTTTCAACCTCTTTTTTGCTTTGTGGGGATTTTGTATCCAGGATAGCCTTGACCTTGTTGGGATTGGCTTTTATGCTTTGCTTGCCTACAATGTGCCCCAAGAACTTGCCTTCTTTGAACCCAAACGAACATTTCACCGGGTTTAGCTTCATGTTTATCCTTCTTAGGTTTCAAAACGTTTCTTGAATGTCGTCAAGCATTTGGCCCTCAGTCTTGCTTTTAATTACCAAGTTATCCACATAGGCTTCCATGTTTCTTCCTATTTGTTCAACAAACGCTTTGTTAACCAACCGTTGGTAGGTTGCACCTGCATTTTTCAGGCCAAAAGGCATCTTTTGGTAGCAAAAAATGCCTTTGTCGGTATGGAAGTCATTTTTTATTCATCTTCTTTTTTCATTTGGATTTGGTGGTAGCCTTTATATGCATCCAGGAAACACTTGAGTGGGAACCCCGTGACTGAGTCCACTTTGAGATCAATCTCGGGCAAAGGAAAACAATCCTTTGGGCAGCCCTTATTCAAGTCCTTGAAATCTATGCACATTCTCCATGACCCATCGGGTTTGTTGACCATCACAGGGTTGGCTATCCAAGAGTGGTACTTGACCTCTCGGAGAATCCCGGCTTGCACCAACCCTTCAACCTCTTTGCATGCAGCTGCACTTCGATCAGCGGCACGACTCCTTTTTTGTTGAACAATGTATTTTATGTTTGATGGAATTTTGAGTTCATGCTTAGCAATATCCATAGGGATGGCGGTCATGTCATCAAGACACCATGCAAAGATGTCCATGTTATGAGTTAGCAACTTCTTGAGGTATGAGAGAGTTTCTTGAGTGAGATTGGTGTTAACTGTAACAACTCTTATCAAAAGTCCTAATTATTATATTAGTTTATCCTAAAGGAAACCCTAATTGAGACTCTCAAGTGATTCTGTATAAACCCTAAAAATTTCAGAACAATCGGAATCAGGATCAGGGCCCCTAAAACTCAAGGGGGATTTTCCCTAGTTATGATTATCCAAATAAAAAGCTGTCAAAATCGAATTTTACAATTCTGTCGACTCAGCAAGCCTACAAACACACGGGGCTACCCTATGGTAGGTGGTGACCCCTCGCGCCATGCCACGCGACTCCCATAGGGGTACCCTCGCGTCACGCGAGGGGGTCAAATTTTATGTATAAATAGGGGTGTTTGGGACTTGAATTCTGGAGTTCGAACGACGTAAAAATACGTTATACCTTGCGAGATATCGTCTGTTTACTACAAAACACACACATAGCACGAATCGCTGCCGCAAAACAGGGTAATAACTCGATCGCTGCTACGATTCAATGTCCGATCGATTAAACTATCCAATGGATGTTTAAGTGCTGCCCACATTAGGGTTTATGCTTTGTCATTCGTCGTTAAATCGATGGATGTTTAAGTATTGCACTTTGTCATTCGATGTGAGGGTTTAATCTCGTGAGTTATCGTAAATGCTGTATTAGTTACTAACCTAGTTTGTGTGCATTGTTATTTAAACTAGGTTATTAAGGCTAATTAGTAGGCTAGGCTATGTTCATATTAAATCTGCAATGTGAGTCATTCTCTTTTTATCAAAGTTCTTTATAAATTCTTAAATATTTTCAAAGTTATAATTACAGTGATTAAGTCTTTGTAATCACCAAATTACAGCCGGTATTTGGGGTTTTGTATACATTACTTGATAAACTTCACCATTGGACAACGAGTTAGCCAAGGGGTGATATGACCATAGTCACAGACACCATCGGGCTAAGAGGCTACCGATGGATGTTCGAGTGACAAATACTGTGGGTAGTTGGTTGATATATGGAAACATTGTAATCGCTCTTAATACTGTAAATTATAACAAATGTGTCGTTTTAGTAAAAAGAATGATTCACCAGTATTTCCCGCTGACAAAACCTTTTTCAAACATGTTTCAGGTGATCTGTTGTGATCCAGGAAAAGTGTTGTGAAGCACTACAAGCTAAGGAAGTGGCTCAATATAAAATAAAGAAACATGTTTTGTAAAATAAAGATTTCTCCGTGAAATCTTATGATTGTAAATTACCGGGGTTTTATCCCGAGTTGTGAAATAAAATAATCGGGAAAATTGCAGTTTTAAAAAGATCCTGAAGAAAACGTCCGCTGTTAAATAAATACCACGGGATTTTCTGTTCCGCGGCTCCTGAAACGGGTCAAACCGGGTCGGGGTCGTGACAGAAAAATGTGGTATCAGAGCCACTGAGTTAAGCTAATTAAGTATTTAGAAATACTTAATTTTTTCTGATTACCATTATGTGATTATGTGTTTATTAACTTACTATTTATTAGTTACAGTATGGGTAAGCAAAAGCTTTAAAACATCTATCTTAAATTAGATAAGTCATCAAACGAGAAGGGAAGTTCATCCCAAACAAATTCCTCAAAACCCTATGCAAATCCTGAAGAAGGAATATTTGTCCGAAAGGCACAATATGAGGAACGACTTTCTCCTAATAAAAGAAGTTTGATTATTAGGAAAAGTCAAGAGAAACAAAAGAAATCTAAAGAAGGGAAAGTTAATCAGAAAACCCAAGAACTAGGCAGTAACCCTCCATGGGAGGACAAGTTAGATGAAAAATGGGCAGATCTTTATTTGCTAGCCACTGTAGCAGTAAATGCAAATCTTTAAATACTCTGACTCAAGTTTTAGCACCCTTATCACCTACAATCCAGAAACCTTATCCAGTAAATAAATAAGTTTACAGTAAACCCCGGCGTGTTTTAATTTTCAGTTATTTTTGTCACGCGGTATGCAATAATATTTAAAGGCTATTTATGAAATTTTGTTATAAAATTTTAAATTTTTGTATTTTGCATATGTGCTAAACAGCATGAGTGACTTGTCTGAAGCCCTTCAGAATTTAAATCTCTATCCGGTAAAAATAGAGGTTTCCAGGGATTTCAATAGGTATATACCAGATATAGAAGAACCTATGGAATTCAATGCTCCACCTTCGTGGGATGGAGGCGTGTGCGCAGAAGGAAACCTGCCACTAGAAAGATTCCCAAAATAGAAAAACCCTTAGACAAAGGGAAGGGGATTGAAGACGGGGAAGATTCTAGGCAGATGGAAATACAGTTTGGGGAATATTCTAGGCAGATGGAAATGGAGTATGGGGAAGGTTCTAGACAACCCAAGATGGAAATTGGAGAAAGCTCTAAGCAAACCTAGGAAATGACATTGCAGGAGGAGTTAGATTTTATATTGGCAAGATGTGATACTATTAAGCCTGTAAATGAAAATGTTTTTACTCATCCTATTGAAACTCAACTTCCAATGAATTTGGAACCAGCAATCCCAGAACCTATAATCCACACCCAGCCTCTAGGAATGGATGAATGGTGGACTAATGATTGGCAGTTCCAAAACCTGCTCAACAGTCCTTATTCCTTTCTCCCACAGTTTGACCCGGAACCTATACCAACCCCACCTATGAGCAATGAGAATTTAGCTGAACTCCGTCACTTTGGCGAGGAGTTGGTGGATGCAGGAAATAGGATCAGAGAAGTAGGAGAACAGATCTCCTGGAAATACGACGAGAGGGAACGTCGTTACTGAAATACCAACTGACGAAGGGTAGTGGGTTTGCTAAAACTATGGTTGTATAATAAAATACTAAAATATAAATCTTGTGAAATAACTACAAATAAAACTTTGTAAGATATGGTGTGTAATGACGCATATTATAATATATAAAATGGGAATCAAGAAATCTATAGTTTTGGTTATATGTGTGTTGTGAACTTTGTATGATTGTTTTATGTATAATTGTTATTTATTCGCTACTAATAAATTATATATATTAATTTTCAGATGGAAAACGCTAATAATGAACCAGTTAACAAGGTTAACCATTCTGAACAACACCCGGAGGATCAATTTATGACTAGGCAAGATATAGAAAATATCGTTGCTCAAGGAATAGCCAATGCTATTCCAGCAATACTTGCTGCTGCACAGAAACCTGTTGAACCTCAACAAATAATTCCCAGCAAACGTATTTCTGAAGATAACTTCAGTAATAGCGTAAACGAAGGCAGTAATCATACTAATCATGATAATGAACCACTGCAAGCTCCACTCCCTAAGAAAATGAAAGTTGCAACACCTGGTTGCACTTACAAAGAATTTCTTGCTTGTAAACCCGCTGAATTTGCAGGCAATGAAGGAGCGACTGCAGCACTGCGTTGGTTTGAGAAAACCGAGGCAGTAATTATAATCAGTAAATGTGCCGAAAACAACAAAGTTATGTACGCGTCGAATCTTTTTAAAGAAGGGGCGCTAGAATGGTGGAACACGGTACTTCAAGCCAAAGGAAGAAATATGGCCTACGCCATGAATTGGGAAGAATTTAAGCATTTAATAGAAAGAAAATTTTGTCCCGAATACGAGAAAGATCAAATGCAAATAAGTTCCTAAATCATCGTATGACGGGTGTAGATTGTCGCGGTTATACTTCGACATTCTTTGAATATGCTAGAGTAGTACCAACACTGGCTTCGCCAGAACCGGTACTTATTTCTCGCTATATTTGGGATTAATTAGCGAAATCCGTAATATCGTTAAAGCTGCGAGACCTCGCACTATCGACGATGCGGTGGAACTAGCTAACACCTTAACTGACGAACTGGTACGCACAAGAGATGAAAATAGGAAAAAGGAACTGGCTCAGAAAATTACCCAAGGATTTCGTACGGGTAATAATAGCAGCTTCAAGAGAAGAGGAACAGAGCAATCTTCAACTTCGCCGTTCTGCAGGAATTGCAAAAAGAAACATTATGGAAGATGCAATGTAATCTGCAACTTTTGAAAAACTGTAGGACATCGCGAAGAAGATTGCAGAAAGAAAACCAGGATCTGCTATAACTGTGGAGAAAATGGGCATTTCAAAACAGAATGTCCTAAATTGGTCAAACCAGCAGACAACAAAGCCAAGCCAGCCGATGGAGCTACCAAGAAAAATGTTCGAGCTTTCCAATTAACTACTCAGGAGGCAGAACTCATTCCAGATGTGATAGCTGGTACGTTTTTAGTCCACAACATATACGCAAAAGTATTATTTGACTCTGGTGCAAACCAAAGTTTTATAAATACTTCATTCTGCCAAGCTCTTAACTTACCTTTAACCAACCTTAGGCAGATTTTTACAGTCGAAACAGCAGATGGAAATTTTATTAAAATAGATAAGGTTTTGCAAAAAGAGAATATAGAACTTTCAGGTCATAAATTTCATGCAAACCTATTGCCCATGAAATTAGCTGGGTTCGATGTGGTGTTAGGAATGGATTGGTTAGTAGCCAACCATGCTCGAATCCTTTGTGATAAGAACTCTATAGAAATTCAGGCACCTACCAGAGAAGTAATCATTATTACAGGAGATAAACCACGTAAACCCATGAAGTTCATATCAGTAATGAAAGTTGCTAGTTATGAACGAAAGCAAGGAATAGTATATATGATTTCAGTAATCATTAGTACTAAGGGTAAAGAACTTAAGGAGATTCTTGTAGTCTCAGAATACCCAGATGTATTCCCAGAAGAATTACCAGGATTACCACCTGATATGGAAGTAGAATTTAGGATTCATCTAATTCCAGGAACTACACCTATAGCTAAGGCACCTTATCGGTTAGCACCTACAGAAATGTTAGAATTGAAAAAGCAATTAGATGAATTACTAAGTAAAGGTTTCATACAACCTAGTTCATCCCCGTGGGGAGCACCAGTATTGTTTGTAAAGAAGAAAGATGGTTCGATGAGAATGTGTATTGATTATAGAGAATTGAATAAGGTTACAATTAAGAATCGATACCCATTACCTAGGATTGATGATCTTTTCGATCAACTTCAAGGAGCTAGATATTTTTCTAAGATTGACTTACGCTCCGGATACCATCAATTGAAGGTACAAGAAGAAGACATACCTAAAACTGCTTTCAGAACTAGGTATGGTCATTACGAGTTTACAGTCATGCCCTTCGGACTAACAAATGCACCTGCTGCATTTATGGACATGATGAATAGAATCTGTAAACCGTACTTGGATAAATTTGTAATTGTTTTTATCGACGATATACTTATTTATTCCAAAAGTCAGGACGAACATTGTCAGCATTTGCATGCACTCTTAACTTTGTTAAGAAAAGAAAAGCTTTACGCCAAATTCTCGAAATGTGAATTTTGGTTACAAGAAGTGCAATTCCTAGGACACATGGTGAATCACGAAGGTGTTCATGTAGATCCTGCTAAAATAGAAGCAATTACCAAATGGAAGGTTCCACAATCTGCAATGGAAATTAGAAGTTTTATAGGTTTAGCTGGATATTATAAACGGTTTATTAAGGATTTTTCCAAGATAGTTGTACCATTAACTAAGCTAACCTGTAAATCAGTTAAGTTTGAATGAGGACCTAAACAAAAAGAAGCCTTTAGAATCTTGAAGCAGAAATTAACAAATGCTCCAATCTTAGCTTTACCGGAAGGGACTGAAGATTTTGAAGTTTACTGTGATGCTTCAAAATTAGGATTTGGATGTGTGTTAATGCAACGCAAGAAGGTAATCGCATATGCTTCAAGACAATTGAAAAAGCACGAAGAAAACTGTAACACCTCGAAAATTCGTGTTCAATGAAATAACGACACGTGTCATATAAGACAAGAGTGATATGAACCCGGGTATAATTAAAGATGTATGGCAGGATTTAAAAGTGTCGTCATGTTAACTCTTACCTCTGAACGACCTCGTTTATAAATCCCAAGACCCAATCATATATTATGAACATCTAATATACCTTTAATCCAGCAAATTGATGGCAGTAATTGAATTCAAAAGTGAAAGATAGGATCCTATCGAATTTCTACGGTAAACCTTCGTTTATGGCACTTTCAAAAGAATCCAAGTAAAACACTTCAAAGTGGTAGGGTATATCATTGTTAAAGGCACATTTTAGAGGCCCCTTACTGTAAAATAATGTCCCAAATTCGAAATACCTGGTTGCCCCATCGAATGCATGAAAGATCAAGATTTTTGGGCTTCAGCAAAAGGCTTGCGCATCGCAAGCATACCCTTACGGTGCGCAAGGGTTGCCCAGTAACTGAAAATGGGACTGTTTGCTGTTATGCGCATGGAACTGATCTTTAAACGATTTTCCTCATATTTGGACAACCCCTAAATGACTCCTAGACACTAGGGACACTTGTGGATGAGTTGTGGTCAGTTGTAGACTTGCATGTCAACAATCTAGTGGGTTCTTGATCACTATATAAAGCCACTAAGTTGCAACAAGTTCTTCACACCTTTCTCTTGCATTCCTGATCATTTCTGGAGCTCAAGACTTCTCTCAAGTGATCACTAATCGTGCTTAGGACCTTGGTAAGTTTGCTTATGTAACCACCCTGGTTTTCACACTCGCATTTATTCCGACTTGCATGGTAACAAATACCGTATTTGGAATGAAACTTATTTGAACATACTTGCTTTGTGCTTATACATGCTTATACAAACACAAACACATGAAACAATTGCAAATTTGTTGAGTTTTATGCTATTAAACAAGACTACATAAACTATAAGGATCTATTTGACAATCTTTGAAACTTGCTTGAAATTATCACATTTTAATTTCGAGGACTAAAAACGTCATTATTTGAAAGTACAAAGTTTAGGGACTAAAGTGTCATTTTTGAAACTATATAAGTACAAGGGTTAAAAGTGCAATTATTTCAAACTACAAGTTTAGGGTCCTTTTGGTCATTTTTGAAACCTATTTATAAAAGAAATAAATATAATTTATTTTAATTATAAAAATCTAAGGTTCATTTGGTCATTTCCTCAAACTTAAACTCTAAGGACTAAAATTGATTTTCTTAAACTCATTTTAACTAAAGATCCTAACCTGGTTAACTTATAAATAAGGATTCCTTCTTTAAAGCTTAACTCAGTTAACTCATTTAACTGAAATATGTTAACTGAGTTAGTCCCTATATAATAAATTCTTCTTTAAAACTTAACTCAGTTAGTTTAAAAGGGGGTCTCCTATGTTGAGAACCGGCCCTAGTGTGGATCGAACTCGCGACCTCTCGGTTGTCACACGAATGACTTAGCCAGTTTTTCCTCCAGGCAGGAGCTGATATATTTAGAACATTAATTCATATATATACTAATTTAGATTTAATATTATTAATTTAATATTAATTTCTGAAATTTAAAAAGGTTTATACTTAAACCTTAAAGAAACGGCCAACAGCAGGACTCGAACCCTCGTCGGACCGAAACAAACCACGCATCAACCAGCTGGACTACCAGCAATCATGTGATGGATGTTGGGTTGTATTATATATATACAAACATTAAAACCGAACTGAATTATAAATTCAGCAACAGCAGGTTACGGGATTTCGAACAAACCCATCGAAAATCGATCTGTTCCACTTGTTTACATGATTAACTTATCCGAAATCAACCCCCACATGTTCCCAACATTATTGCCAATCCATTTACCCACTAGTTCGACACAATTATGTGCCAACCGATTCATAATTGAATTTTTTTTTTTTAATTTTAAAACCAATCGATTCCACTACGTTATGTCGGATTTGGGAACGAATTAATGGGTTATATAAACTCCCTGGACCTTCACGAACCTCTCACACCTTTCAAATTACACTAATACATCGGAAATACTCGTCTGACCGGTTCTGCAAGTCTCGCCGGAAACCAGTCGCCGGAGATCATTCGATACGCACATCCGAACGATACCGGATCAGTTTTTCTTGTTCAATCGGTATGTTCACCCTTATATTATGTTCCTGTAAACTTAATTTCATTATAATCCAGTATTGATATAGTAATCGGGCTGTTTGACTTACGTTGACCACGCATTTGGGGAAGATGATGAACAGTACTGTTCATCATCTAATTATTATAAATTTAGGCTTTTATTTTTAATTCGTAATAAATCAGTTATAATTAGTTAAAATCCGAAAATTTTAACATATTTACTTTAAATACTGATGCACTTGTTAAAAATATAAAATTAGCCAAAATGTTTATAAAACAAATTTTTACGAATTAAAACAGTTTTAAACATTAAAAATTCATAACAAATTCGATTTTCCGAAATAATTACTGAAATTTTTAGGTTAATTATTTTAAGTAATAATCTTTACAAAAATAATATTGTTGCTCACATTTTATATAAATTTGATATTTATATAAATAAATCAGTATTTATACTTATAAATATAGTTTAATTTAATGTAATTAAATTATAGAGTTAATTACATAGTTAGTCCCTGTGGTTTGCACAAAATAACAAACTTAGGTACTAATAGTTTAAAATCACCTTCTAGGGTATTAACTTTTCATTTCGTAACGTTTGGAGGTATTAACTTCTAAGGTAATAACATAGGTAGTCCCTGTGGTTTGCACAAAATAACATACTTAGGTACTAACAAAATGTGATTTTAAGCCTACAAATAAGCTTAATACCCTCAAACGTTACAAAATGAAAAGTTAATACCCTAGAATGTTATCAGAAACTATTAGTACCTAAACTTGTTATTTTGTGCAAACCACAGGGACTAACTATGTAATTAACTCTTAAATTATATAACTATATAAATTTTATCCAAGACTATTTTTATGACAAAATATGCATTATTCTGAGTTTATATAAATTAAGAATCTGAATTTTTATAATATTTAATTATTTAGATAATTAAACTTATATAAACTTATTTATTGTTATTTTAACCATTTTAATTCATTTTAATCATTTAAAATGAATCTAAAGCCATAATAATTATTTTAAATCAGTAATACTAAAGTTCAATAATTAAAAATGTATTTTTAATTATTCAGATTTAATATAATTATTTTGATAATTAATCATATAATTATCATATTTACCCTTTTAAACAAAATATTTATTATTTATCAAATAATATATATTTTAACCATCTAAATTAATTTATAATTTTTATAAATTAATTATGTCACTTGTACAATATTTTGTCAGTAATCATTATATTTAATTATGTTATTTAATTATACTAGTTAAATATATTTGATTTATTATTACAAATGTTTATATAAAATCATTTGTATAATTTTGTAATTTTATTATTTATGATAAATAAATATTTTTCATAAATAATTCCGTTACCTCATATTCATTTTCCGAGTTCTCTATTAGGTTATCCAAACCTTATAGTCACCATTTAAACACAACACTACCAAATCCTATAGATTAGGATTTCCAATTATCCAATTAAACATTATTGTTGATACATATTCCATATTGTTGCATGTTTAATCAATTAGAGTGACGTGGAATCTTATTTCCAAGAACTCTCACATTTGCATACTCGTTAGGACTTACTCGTAATCAAGGTGAGTTCATAGTCCCTTTTTACATTATTTTTGGGATGAAACATATGATTTATATGCAACAAAACGATTTCGATATTCTAACAATGGTTTCAAAATGATTGCAATGGTTTATACTAAACTAATAATGATTTCAATAATGTGAACGAACTTGTTTGGTGGTATTTACATAACGAATGACATTCATTAGCATAGATCAAGCCGACCAGTATTAGGTTATGGTACCATAGGATCCGACAAATCCCGTTATCAAACTGGACCCATGGTTATGTGTGGGTTAAGTTAGTAACGACTGAATCTGATGAATTGTTAACTTACCCTTTGGAGGTTTGTTAATACGATTTTGAACGAGTGGAACGCGGAACGAGTCACAAAGGTTTGAATGTTGTTAACGAAACGACCAAAAAGTAGTTTTCACAATTAAAGTGAGAATGATTTGTACGAGTAAACGAATTGAACGATTTGGAACGATTTAAACGAATGAACAATGTGCTATAACGAGAACGAGTTAAACAATGTTACACAACGATGTTTACGAAACTATATAAACCATACGAGTTTTATTACAAGAACGATTTATGATTTGGTTTACATAAACAAATGTTTTGGGTTAAGATTCATGGCAATGGTTATAAATTATGGCCAATCTATTTTGATTTGGTTATTCTTTTACAATACAAATGGTTTACAAAACAATGTTTTCTAATATCAATCAACGAAGTTGTACAAGTTATTTCAACATACAAACGAGCCATGAATCTGATACTCACACAAAAACCTATGAATTCACTCAACCGTTTGTTGACCCAAATATTTTCACAAACATATGTTTCAGGTGACAATGTTTGATGACATGATTTGCAAGAATATATACATAGGATTGATCAAGACTTTTGCCTTAGATTAAATCCGAACTTATCACGTATGAAACAATTTATGATGTATTTGTTTATGTACTCTTATATTCTCATATATGAATGCAATCTATTGAACTGAACTTAAATTATATTTCAACTTAATATAATATCCATGTGCTCAAATGCATTCTATCAAGTTATGTGACACCTTTGGCTTTTCCGCCTCCGGCCGGGGTGTTACAGCTTAACCTTTCTTAGTTAAGTTTTTGCTTAGTTTTAGCTTAAAAGTCAAACCGTCGTAATTAACGGTTGACTTAACGATTAATCACTAATGGTCCAGTGATTAGTCGAATTGAAAGTAGTTATAAGTTGGTAATTATGTGGGTAATAAACCCTTAAAAGGGTTCCCCTGATTCCCAGTCTAACTAGGTCAAATGTCGGGTCAAACTTGTTATAAAAAAGTCAACAGGATGCTTAATTTCTAATTTATGCATAATTAGCAATGTAGAACACATACAACCTGTTTGATCATTAATATAACTTGGTAATTAGTGTAAGAACATGTCTAACCATGTTCAACCCGACAATTTACTGTTTAGACCCGGTTCGGAACCGAAAGTCGCAAAGCTTTAACTTTTGCTTTGACTTCAGTTCTGACCCGTTTAGGCATGTTTTAGAAATGCCTTAGAGCTTTAATTGGACTAGGTTACATGCTAGTATAACCCTCTGTGATTATACACCTTGGTTCATTAGTTATCCAATTAATATGCATGTTTCCGTTAATTGCTCATATGTTGACCATTATGCCCTTTTCACCTTAAAACGTGATTTTTGAAAATGTAAAAGAGTAGAAACTTTAATTACTGATATATAAACTTGCACCCAAAATTTGACATCAGTTTGAGGTGTAGTTTGAGAGTTATGCTCATTAGCGTAATTAAGAAGCTTTATGTTAATTAAACGGCGTAATTAGCATATAGCCTATTTAAACTCACTTTTTGACATCAAACTCATTACCCACTGATGTAATATATTATTTTGGGATTTTTGAAGATTTTTAATAAATTTTAGGCTGAGCATAACTTATAGTCGTAGGCTTAATTCGGTAATTGTCGGTTTTGCCCTTACGGGCTATAAAATGAGTTTTACATATCTAATTGACTCCAAACCTTTTGCTACTGATATTAAATGATAAATGAATTATTTTAAGCCTTCTGGAATGATAAAAATATCAGCTTTATGTATAGAACCCAGAAATGGCTTCAAATCGTTTTTTTAAGCGTTTTAACGCATAGTATGTACTAAGACTATTTTAAATATACAAGGGTTGATACCTACTGATATTTTAGGCAAATTATAATATTTTAACAGTAAGCAAAAGTTATTAAACTCAGACTTCAGTTTTGAGCTTTTCGGCTTATGTGATATTACCAAAATGCCCCTACGGTGCATAGTTTGGTTATAATTGATAAATTTCACATATGTACTTTACCCTACTGTTATAACTTATTAAACTAAGTATTTTTTATGATTACATCAGACCTGTAACTCAGGTTAATACTTAAACTCTTTTATAACCTTGTAAATGACCAAACTACCCCTACGGGGCATAGTTTGTGTTTAAATTCGTTTCGGGCATAATAAAAGACATCTTACTGATGTCACAACATATTTGATGCATATTAACTTAGAAAACCTGTATATGGCTCTCATGAATACCCGTCACGCTTATTACGCGTTCGGTTCGGTTTATGTAACTAGTTAACATAAATTAGCTGAAACGGTTCAAACCTTATCGTTTTATCTCAAAATCCAGAATGTGTATGAAATACCCATATTAAGCAAGTCTCTGAACTTGTAGGGTCTAAATCACATTCTATCCGGTCTTCGCTTAATCGTGCGTACGAACCGTATCTTTGAAACTAACCGGTCTAAGCTTAAGCTTAACTAAAGACCCGCTAGGATTCTAATAGGTTATTATAAACCTTCGTTCCAGATTAGGAGGACCAGTAAAAGCTACTTACATTTGCTTATTGTGATTATTACTTTGCTCGGGTAAATACTTTTAACTTATTTTCCCTTTACGGGCTTGGGTTACGGTATATAAAATACCGCTTGGTCGGGCATCAAATCTTCCATCGTTTGGTGGTTAATTGAATAATTTGATCGGCCCGTTTAAACAGTTTTGTTTACTTAAAAGCCTTTGGGGGGTTAATGACCATGTCCCGGATATCCTTGGCATCATTTTACGAAATGGCCACGACCTAAGCGCGGAGTGTAGGCGTACACTCGTCAGTGCATAAATAGTTGATGTGGTGTGTCTATTGATCTTTAACCCGGTATGTCCGGGCTACTGAACGCATAAGGAACATGTAATTCGTTCACAAGATTATATATTTAAATAATTCTCCCAAGTTATAAAATGTTTATGCCACGTGCATCCAAATCAATTTTTAATCATTTTTAAAATGAGTCAGTTGATTGTATTTACCAGTGTAAACTGACGTATTTTTCCCAAAAAGATTAAATGCAGGTACTAAGCGTAATTGGCTGGGATTTCTCCTTAGCATCAATAGAAGTCTCGCAAGCTTAAGATGCCTAAAGTCTGTTGAACTATTATTTATTTTTTATCCTTCTGTGGACAACCTTTCAACTGTTGTGATACACGATATTACAATATTTTATTCAGTTGAAATATATATTTCATTTTGCTTCCGCTGTGCATATTAAATATTGTGTTGTTTGACTATTACGTTGACAACCATGTCACGATACTCCCCACCGGGCCCACCGGTGACACGTGGAAATCGGGGTGTGACAGGTTGGTATCAGAGCCAACACTGAGTGAATTAAACACTAGCCTTTTGTGTTTAATCTCAGTTACACAATTGCACATTTCAAAAACTTTCGAGTCTAGACCAATAACATAGGACAAATTCTACCTTGTTTGGTTTTTGTTTTGTCCTTTATTTTATATATATTCTTGTCGTTATCTCATGTTGTATTGACAGGATTAAAAATGCCGCCAAGATTCTTCCGAAGAAGAGGACGAGGAAAGGGGCCAATCACCGTCCCCAATGATAATGAAGCCGGGCCTTCGCATATGCGAGCTCCTTCTACCACCGAGAGTGACGATCCTCGACAGAACCGGAGGAACCTTTTCGAGCCGGCTAGACGGTCGGTTTCGCACAGTTCGACACCTCCCGTTCATAACCCTTACGGGCCACAGCCGGAGTATGAGCCCAACAACCCTCAACCTTCCTACATACCTCTACAGCGATCCTTATTGCACAATTCTTTTGGGGACCCCACACCTGTCTTCAGGGGCCGGTTTAAGCCGGCCAATTACATACAAGAACCAGTGGGTTTTAACCCATTGGGGCCAGAGGATCATTTCTCTGGCGATCACGCGGAGGATATGGACGAGGACACGGATCCCGTCGAACCTGCCAGTGGTACACCGAACCATCCCAATGAGATCTCGGATGGATCTTCTTTTCACGGATCACCCTACGGTGGTCCAGACAACTTTCAGGCGAGGTTTACTCAGCACGAGTGGTACTTCACACCCTCGCATCATTCGTCGCCTCATCATCAGCAGCAGTAGGATCCCTCTGTGGATTCACGGTTTTTGGCAGTCACGCCACCGCCTCCACCACCACCAGTTAATCAGGCACCTCCACAACCGCCGAGGCGTAGGAGGACAGGCGCACGTATGTTTGCGCGAGCGGGGGATTTCCATTTTAGCTCCCCACGCCAATCAAGTGGCAGTCATTACCCGCCGCTTCAAGAAGATCCACAAATGGGTGGACCTTCAAACCCAGTTGCACAGCAACCACCACCGATGGGTTTTGATAACCCGATCCCAGCATACACGGGTTCTATGGCGTACAACCCATTTGAACAGCCAGCTCACACCAACTACGGTTACGCTGAAGCCGACCCCTACATGGTAGCGGCAAATTAAAACGCCTTTAACCCAGAAGGACCCTATGGCGCTCCTTGGGTGAAGGATCGTGAAACGACCTAACGAGTCGATCAGAAGAGTGCTCAGACAGAATCAGAGGCGGAATTTATTGATTCTGTCTTTGTTCAGCTTGAATTCACTATTAATTGTCTCGTTTATTAATCTCTGAACGTTTACAAGACTGGAGACACCTCGACAGCACCTCGGCGTCAGAAACTAGAACATTACAAATGATGAAAGTTTGAAGGTATTTATAGGAGAGAGCTCCTGACCGTTTGAAAGTGGCAAGACACCCTTCAAACGGTCATCTCCTTTAAACGGTCACCATATCAAACTTACAACATATTCAAACGGTCAACATTCAATATTACATTTTCTTTCAAACAGAAACTTCTAATATGTCTTCATGCGTCCAAATTATCATGATGATGTCACTTGTGATGTCATCTCTATGATGTCACTTGTGATGTCATGCCTGTTTAGATCCGCAACGAACCCGAGACTCGACATAAGACGAAGACGACAGATGTATGCACTAACAGACTCCCCCTCAGATGTTAACGAGTCTTAAGTGTCGAGTCTTCGCATCTTCAGTCTTTATCAGTCTCTTTTCTTTCTTGGCATATACCAGGATCTTCTCTTAGGCTCTAACCTCGTCAGACTCCCCCTCTCATCATGATGGGATCGCTGTCTGGAATTAGCTATCACCTTGAGATTAATCCCTGGCTTTATCTCTGATTAGCTCATTTCCTGCACACATTTTCTCATCAAAACATAAGTTTTTACTTAAAACAATAAGAAAAACTTACTGGAAATAGTTACATCAAGTTCAAATTAATGACCCTGATTAAATAATCTCAACTTTCTTTCTCAAAATCAATTTATTCTTTTAAACGCACACTCCCAAACCAGTTCATCATGTTCAGCACTTAGAATTTTGAATATCAGCTCTCCAACATCAGTTGTCGAAAATCTTTTTGGGTTTTTCAAAATTTATGCTAAAACACACTGAAAATCTTTTTGGATTTTTGAATAGAATGAAATGCAGTAAAGAAATATTTACAGACACTATTTTTGTGAGATTGTGTAAGAGGATCATATCAGTTTTTGACCAATCACTAGCACCGTTAAGCTTTAAACATTTTCAGTTCTAAACGATTCACGTTGATTGACGATATTGTTTTCCACTTAAACTCGATCTAAAAACTTTCAATCTGCTTACCAATACGATTAGGTACATTTAGATAGCACTAAGTTCTTATGGACCCCACGATCTCAGCATATCCCCTCATCATGCAATACACTGACTCAAGTAATGCCTTTAAACTTTTATCAACTGTGATTTGTGCGAAAACAAAGCAGAATGTTTAAACATTAACAATCAGGTCAATACTTCCGTATACGCAGAGAAAGTCCAATGTTTAAACAAAATAAGAAAAATAAAACAAGTTGAAGTTGTTTAGGCTTTAACCACCAGGTCGATACTTCCGTATACGCAGAGGTGATCCAAAGCTTAAACGAAACACCAAAGAAAATAAAGCAGAACGTTTAGGCAACAACATCTAGGTCGATACTCACGTATACGCAGAGGATGTCCGATGCTTAAACAAAATAAAGAAATAAAACAAATTTAAGTCTTTGCAAAATAAAATGCACAATCACAGCGACTTTTCAGCAAAGTTGTGAAAGTTCACAAACTTAACCAGTTTTATGTCTTTTGACAATCAGCGATTACTGAGTAGGCACACAATCAAGAAGGATAAAACTAAGTACTATGCTTTTGACCGTGTTTCCCACTAGAACTAGGCTTTTTGTTTTAGATTTGTATCGTTATCACAAATCTACTAGTCTAGCTGAGCCTACCGTCACATCTTTAGTGAGATCGTTTATCACATTTTATCTCTCCATTTCTTTAGCATGCTGTGACAGTCCAACTGATCTACTATCATTTCCTCTTTTTCACAACAAAACTCATTTTTGCATTTTTTAATGTTTTTGACATTTTCAAATTTTCAAATGTTTTTGGATTTTCAAAAATTTCTTACTCCCCCTAAAATGCAAACACATTTTAGGAAATTTGAAAACAAACTATACAAGCAAACTGACAACATGATGAGAATAACTTCAATTCTCCATTCACTTGGCATGAACAATCAGAACTCCCCCTGACAACAAAACATTTTCCCATAGTGATTTCAAAACACTTAAGTTTGTTTTAATCAAATGGTTTTTCCGGAAAATTAGTTTTGTTGATTGATTTTAACCATTTGTAGGTTAGGGGATAAACTCATCATTTTGTTTTTCAACCACTTGTAGAAAATCAGATACAACTTAATGTCCCTGATTTATCACTTGTCAGATCAATCCAATCAAACATTTTCGACCAATCATCATCTTGTTGGTTGAATTCTCAAAGTGCCGATTCCTACTCCTCGCTTACCAACCTGGGAGTTCCGGCAATTCCTACTGTATGACTTGCCAAAATTTTTCAATTTTCAAACAAACAACATAAGAATGATGCCGATTCATGCTCCACGATTACCAACTTGGGAGCTCCGGCAAGTCAGGTTTTTCATTTAAACAGATTCACCCAAGCCTGACTGTCCTTGAGTGATTTTGAATTCTTGTTCAACAATGGTGGAAAGTTTGCCTCATCCATTGTTAGACTAGAACTCTCAGTTTTTACCTCAACAACTGGCTCTTCTGGCTTTACCACACCAGATTCATTGCCTGAACTTGGCTTGTCTGACTTTGAAGAGCCAGATTCATCGCCAACAACTTTCTTCTTCTTCTTTCTCTCTTCTGTCCTCAGATTTGTATCTGATGAATGCGTTTTGCTAGATTTGTTGTTCTTTGAAGAGCAAGACGATTTATCAGAACTTTTATCTGTTTTGTCAGCTATATCCGAGGACAATATCTTCTCCAGATACTCTCTCGCCTTCTTCCTCTTTTTCCTCAGTCTGTCTTTCTGCCCCTGTGAAAGCTTTACTTTCGGTTCGTGAACTTTCTGTTCTTGAACTTTACGTTCTTGAACTTTCTCTTCTTTGGGCTTGACAGAGACTGGTATCTTTACCTGCTTCTGAGATTCAACCCTCGATCTTCTCAATGAGCAATCTCTAGCAATATGGCCAATGATGTTGCAGTTAAAGCATCTCCTTGATTCAAACCTCCAACTATGGCAGTTAACAGCAATGTGTCCTTGATAACCGCATTTGTAACACACTCTGTTATCGTACCAATCACCATTCTCAGTCCAAACATTCAGATCATAGCACTGTTTGGCTTGGTGATATCCATCTCTCCTCTTGTAAGCTGGATTTGGCTTTGAAGCACTGTGGTCCGACCTGCACCACTTATTACCAACAATTTTTGAGTTTTCATTTTTTACTTTTTGTGGTTTATGATTGCGATTGGATGATCGATCTGATGAGCTGTTATTCTCTTTTTGAACATTTTTCAAATTTTTAATTTTTTGTTTCTGTTCCACTTTCTTCTTCAAAGGTTTTTGCTTAGAGCATTCTCCCTTTTCGGTTGATTGTGGAACAGTTTCTTGAAAATTTTCTTTTAACTTCAAAAATAAATTCTTTTTGTTAATTTTTTCTTTTTCATCATCAGATTTTTCATCGCAATCTTCAACTTTGACTTTGTCAAAGTTTATGACATTGTCACTTATTGGAATAGAATTTAAAGGTTTTGGGCAAGGAATAGTTGAAGTATTCACAAACACCTTCAACTTTTCTTCCCATTCATTGATTTTCTTTTGAGCACATTCTACCTCTTTTTCAAGTCGAATAATCTTTTCAAGATGAGAATTGATTTCAATTTGTTTTTCAAGATTGTTTTTACCAAACATATCTCTCTCATCTTCTAAAATTTTTATTTGACTTTGAAAATCTTTCTCAATTTTTAATTTTTCATTTTCAAGATCTTTTTCTTTTTCTTTCAAAATTTTGTTTTCTAATGTCAAACTGTCCAAACCACTCAACAGTTTGTCATTTTCAGATTTCAACTTCTCAAAATTTTCCTGCAAAACAAGAATCTGTTTATCATCAAATTGCTTCTCATCATTCAACTTCTTGATTTCCAATGTCAAACTTTCCGCATCTTTCAATAGTTTGCCATTGTCAGCCTCAAGTTTATCACATTTCGAGCAACCTAAGTCAGAACTTGAGGATTCAATCTTCACAGATTCTTTATTCTTTTGAACTTGCTCTGTCTCCATCTTGTATGGTCCTGCACAAAAAAATTTAACGAAGTCAAGAGGATTCATATTCTCATCAATATAACAACCCCTCTTCATATCGTATTTCATAACATCTTTTGCACTAAGACACACACAGACTCTTTTGTTCAGTTCTACAATCACATCCAAACTTAATTTTTTCAAATTATTTTCTATCCTATTCAACAACTCTTTCTTTTTCTCTTCATTATCATATCTATGTGTTGTAAGTTTACTGATGAATTTACTTAAAGATAATTTTGAAAAACTAGAATTCTTTCTTAGATTTTCCAAAAAATCATTCCATTCAGCTGGTAATCCATTAGCAAACTTTGATACTATTTCAGCTTCTGGTATCATTATATTGTTTTCTTTCAAATGATCAATCAAACAATCAAATCTCTTCTCCAAATCAACTAATTTCTCATCTTTCTTACACAGAAAACATTCGAACCGGTTAACCCAAACATTCTTGGACAAACCTTGATAATGACTACTGAAATACCCTCGATACCAATCATTTATCCTTACAAGATCATAATTTTCCTTCTCATCAAAGACCATTGCCATCTTTTAAACACAACCTGTTCAAATTCAAACGACCTTTTTCCAATGACCTGGCTAAACCACACGACCTGGAACAAGTTTGAATTCAAATGAACTGAACCACCTCTTGTAAACTGTTTCAAACAACTTTGAATCGTATGACTTTGATGCGATGTATGACCCTAAGATTAATACAAACACAGTCTGTTGCAAACAAGATTAATAACCGACAACTATTTGAATCACGTGGATTAGTAAATGTCCGTCTGACAATTAAAGAATTCAAGAGACTTTAATATGGGCCGATATACTTAATTGTTTCACATGGGCTGATCAATATTAATACTTAAAACAAATCGATTGGACCTCAATGATAACTCCACATGCAAACCGAATTAATAGACTTCACATATATCGATAATATCAATATTCAAAGCCAATCTATTGAACCAATGTGTCGGACTTCACAATCTGGACTACAATTTACGATAATCACATGCAATTTCGAATATCAATGCAGACTGACAACACATGCTAAAGCTGGCAACAACACATGTAAACCGACCACATTCTTCAAAGTTTCACACAATTCGATGCACTATCAAACGATGTTCATGTTTCAAACGGTCAGGTGCTCGTTCAAACGGTCAGGTGCTTGTTCAAATGTTCACGTGCTTGTTCAAACGGTCAGGTCAATTTTCAAACGGACAAGTATGTATTTTCAAACGGTCAGGTTCAGATTCAAACGGTCATGTCCAGTTTCAAACTGACAGCCAAGTCTCGTTCAAACGGTCAGCAATTTTCAGTCCATTTTTACCATTTTTTTCTTCGAATTTTGAGCTGAAACTCTCAAGGGTTTGTTAAAATACAATTACGCACATATTGTGAAAGTTTTAGCCGATTTTATCCGTGAAAAATATCAATTTTATGAAAGAAGGTGTAGAAAATCAGATTTTGCTAGCGAAAACGAACTAAACGGTAAGAACTCTTCCTCCTGAGCTCTGATACCACTTGTAGGATCGTGAAACGACCTAACGAGTCGATCAGAAGAGTGCTCAGATAGAATCAGAGGCGGAATTCATTGATTCTGTCTTTGTTTAGCTTGAATTCACTATTAATTGTCTCGTTTATTAATCTCTGAACGTTTACAAGACTGGAGACACCTCGACAGCACCTCGGTGTCGTAAACTAGAACATTACAAATGATGAAAGTTTGAAGGTATTTATAGGAGAGAGCTCCTGACCGTTTGAAAGTGGCAAGACACCCTTCAAACGGTCATCTCCTTCAAACGATCACCATATCAAACTTACAACATATTCAAACGGTCAACATTCAATATTACATTTTCTTTCAAACAGAAACTTCTAATATGTCTTCATGCGTCCAAATTATCATGATGATGTCACTTGTGATGTCATCTCTATGATGTCACTTGTGATGTCATGCCTGTTTAGATCCGCAACGAACCCGAGACTCGACATAAGACGAAGACGACAGATGTATGCACTAACATTGGGGAGTAGGGTACCCAACTCATGGGTACCAGATACCTGCCAGGCCTATAATACGGACGCAATCACAGCCGCCACGGTTTTCTCCCCCAGAACGGGAGGAAATTCTTCAGAGACTGGACCAGGTCGAGCGAGACTTTCATCGAGATCGCAGGGAGCGACAGACCTTCTTCCAAGGATTGACAAGCCTAATAAAGGGGAAGAGCAAGAAGGACCACTGAATCCTTCCATTTGTTGTTGAGCCCCTGCGTGGGTCAGTCTTGCTGTATAAACCCCTGCGTGGGTATGCTTGTTTGTTTTGACCCCTGCGAGGGTCTATCTTTCTGTTAACCCCTACGAGGGTATGTTATTGTTTAAGTCCCTGCGTGGACTATTATGTTATTTGTGTAAGTCCCTGCGTGGACTATTATGATGTTTGTTGATTAAGCACCTGCGTGGGTAAGTCCTTGCTTAAACCCCTGCGTGGGTAAGTTTGTTTATTAAAAAAAAGTCCCGTTTAGGGCGACGTGTAACCTATTAATAATTAATGGAGTGTGATGTTTATAAAGTTCATTTTGCTATTATATGCATAAATATTATATATGAAATAAATAAATCAAAACCATTCCTTTTGATACTAATCTGCCTATTAAATATTGAATAAGATTCTTAAGAGTGAAACCTAGCCTGAGTGTCATTATGAAGACCTGGCCATGATGGTAAGACCTGTTTAAAAGATTCAAATACCTGTTAACATCTGTAAACATGTTAACGCTCCTAGCAGACGTGATTCATTAAAATCACACACGTCATTCTTATATAAGGATTCTTCAAAGGATTCCTAACCCAATTTAATGATCTCTGAATCATGGGTTTAGGTCATCAATTAAGATGATCATATTTTGATCATACATTGGTAATATAGTGCCTACGGGCCTTGCTCATTTCTACATGAGCCAAAAGACAGTGGTAGCGATGACTCCCTGTCTGAGAAAGGTAATAAACTATGTTCAAGCCTTAAAAGCTTTGATTCTCTGAAATTATAGCTTATAATTTATAAATGTCCTTGTGACTAGGCCTTTTGTGCCACTAATAAAACTGTTATTGTTTTATAATTAGGATAAATTATAATAGAATTCCTAAATAAATGTGATTAATAAATTAACCAAATATGGTCTCTGTTACCATGGTTAATGAATTGCCATAAAAGACAATTCCATAATAAACTCCCAAATAAACTATTTTCCTTGTTTTATGTAACAGTTCAATTAAAATGGCTGACTCAGATGAGATAAATAGTCACCCAGTGGAGAATACTGATAACGCCCGGGTTAATCTAACGGGTGCTGAACTGAAAGCGTTGGTAGACGACACAGTTACAAAAGCCTTAGAGCGGCAATACGAAGAGTATAGTGGGACTCGAAGTAGGACCCTCTCTACACCGCATTCGAAGCCACCTTCCAAAAAGGAAGAACCCAAGAAAGATGATGATAGACTTTCCTCAAACCACCACAGTGCTCCATCTCAGCAGGTTGTACTAAATCAAGAACCCCGTAGTAAGGGTTGCTCCTATAAATACTTTGTTTCGTGCAAGCCCAGAGATTTCACTGGGGAAAAGGGAGCCATTGACTGCATGACGTGGTTAGATGAGATGGACACAGTTGTGGATATCAGCGGATGCGCTGAGAGGGATGTGGTCAAGTTTGTGTCGCAATCATTTACGGGTGAAGCTTTAGCCTGGTGGAGATCACTGATTCAAGCCACTGGGAAAATCCCATTGTAAAACATGTCATGGGAACAATTTGTTGCCCTTATCAGGGAAAATTACTGCCCTCAGCATGAGGTGGAGAAGATAGAGTCTGATTTTCTATCATTGGTGATGACAAACCTTGACTGTCAAGCTTACCTCACGAGCTTCAACACAATGTCCCGGTTGGTTCCGTATCTGGTGACCCCGGAACCAAAAAGAATAGCTCGTTTTATCGGTGGTTTAGCCCCCGAGATAAAGGCAAGCGTGAAGGCCTCTCGGCCAGCTACTTTTAGATCTGTAGCTGACATATCTTTGTCCCTCACACTGGATGCGGTCAGGCAAAGATCGCTGAGGAACAAAGATGCTGAGAAGAGAAAACGTGAAGATGATAATTCACGGAGGTCGAGCAAGAAACACCATGGAAACGGTGACAACAAGAGGGGGTCTGAGTCAAGGAAAGATGGGCATCAGTCTGGTGAGAAGCCCAAGTGCAAGATTTGCAAGAAACAGCACTTTGGAAAGTGCAGACTCGAATCGATACCACAGACTCAGTCAAAATCATTTGCTTGCGGGATATGCAAGTCCAAGGAACACAAAACCTTGGATTGCAAAAAGCTGAAGGATGCAACTTGCTACAGTTGCAATGAGAAAGGGCACATAAAAACCAACTGCCCTAAATACGCCAAGAAGCCTGAAGAGGCCAAGAAGACCAATGCTAGGGTCTTCAGAATGGATGCAAAGGAAGCGGTTCTAGACGATAACGTTATTACAGGTACTTTCCTTGTAAATGATGTCTATGCAAGAGTACTTTTTGATTCAGGCGCTGATAAGTCTTTCGTAGATAATAAGTTTTGTGAATTGTTGAAATTACCTGTCAAAACCTTAAGTGTGAATTATGAGGTGGAGTTAGCAGATGGCACACTAGAAACCATCTCTACTGTGTTAGATGGATGTGTTATATCCATTAAGAACCACTCTTTTCCTCTGTCCATACTTCCCTTTAAGTTAGCCGGTTTTGACATAGTTTTGGGTATGGACTGGTTATCGCATAACCAGGCCCAGATTGTCTGCAATAAAAAGCAAGTGGTGATCAAGACTCCGTCTGGCGAATCACTTACCATTCAGGGAGATACCCGGCATGGATTACCTGAGCAAGTGACTATGCTCAAGGCCTCTAAGTGCTTGAAGAAGGGTTGTGTCATTTACATGGCACAAGTGACTATTTATGAGCCGAAACCTAAGATGGAAGACATCCCTGTCATTTCTGAATACCTAGAAGTTTTTCCTGAAGAACTACCTGGTTTACCACCAGATAGACAAGTGGAATTCAGAATTGACATCATCCCCGGAGCAACACCTGTTGCTAGAGCACCTTATAGGCTGGCACCCACAGAAATGAAGGAATTAAGAACACAACTGGATGAATTGCTAGCTAAAGGTTTCATTAAACCTAGTTCGTCTCCTTGGGGAGCACCAGTCTTGTTTGTCAAGAAGAAGGATGGATCGATGCGTCTGTGCATCGATTATCGTGAGCTTAATAAGGTCACGATAAAGAATAGGTATCCTTTGCCCAGGATCGACGATTTGTTCGATCAATTGCAAGGGGCAAGTTATTTCTCAAAGATTGACTTGAGGTCAGGCTACCATCAACTGAAGGTAAGAGATGAAGACGTACACAAAACTGCATTTAGGACTCGTTATGGTCATTACGAGTTCCTAGTGATGCCTTTTGGGCTCACTAATGCACCGGTCGCGTTCATGGATCTCATGAATCGCGTTTGCAAGCCGTACTTAGATAAATTCGTCATCGTTTTCATCGACGACATTCTTATTTACTCAAAGAACCAAGCTGACCATGAGAAACACCTTCGCTGTATTCTCAAACTCCTACATCATGAGAAACTCTATGCCAAATTCTCTAAGTGTGAATTCTGGCTTCGAGAAGTCCAATTCCTTGGACATGTGGTTAGTGAGCGTGGTATCCAAGTGGATCCCGCTAAGGTTGAAGCAGTTATGAACTGGCAAGAGCCAAAGACGCCTACAGATATTTGAGCTTTCTAGGCTTGGCAGGATATTACAGGCGTTTCATTGAAAATTTTTTAAGGATTGCTGCACCCTTAACTTCCTTGACTAAGAAGAAAGTAAAGTTCATTTGGGGCCCTAAGCAGCAAGAATCCTTTGATATCCTTAAACAGAAGTTGAGAAACGCTCCTGTGCTGACATTGCCTGATGGTATCGAAGAATTCGTAGTTTACTGTGATGCATCACACACTGGAATGGGGTGTGTGCTTATGCAGAGAGGCAAAGTTATTGCCTACGCTTCAAGACAGTTAAAGGTGCACGAAAAGAATTACACCACCCATGACTTGGAGTTGGGTGCCGTAGTATTCGCACTAAAACTGTGGAGGCATTATTTATATGGGATCAAGTGTGTGATCTATTCTGATCACAAGAGCCTTCAACATCTGTTTAATCAGAAGGATTTAAACATGAGGCAGCGCCGTTGGATGGAGACTTTGAATGATTATGATTGTGAAATCAGATATCATCCCGGCAAGGCGAATGTAGTCGCTGATGCCTTAAGTCGAAAGGAAAGGGTGAAACCCATCCGAATCAATGCCAAGAGCATTGAGATTAAGAACAGTTTGACTGAAAGGTTGTTAGCTGCACAGAGGGAAGCTGTGTTGGAAGCTAACTATCCTAACGAAAAGCTAGGAGTAACTGAGGAGCAGTTATCTCTTAGCAAGGATGGAATTCTGAGATTAAATGGACGAATATGGGTTCCAATTTATGGAGGACTTCGAGATGTTATCCTCCAGGAAGCCCATAGCTCCAAATACTCCGTTCATCCTGGAGCTGATAAGATGTACTAGGATCTAAAGGCAAACTATTGGTGGATAGGCTTGAAAAAGTCTGTAGCTGCCTATGTAGCTAAATGCATGACTTGTGCGCAAGTCAAAGCAGAACATCAAAAGCCATCAGGTTTGCTACTACAGCCTGAACTTCCTATGTGGAAGTGGGAAATGGTAACTATGGATTTTATCACCAAGTTACCTAAGACGAGGAAAGGAAATGATACCATATGGGTGATTGTAGACAGACTGACTAAGTCAGCACATTTCCTACCCATAAAAGAGACTTATAGCTCCGACATGTTAGCCCAATTATACGTGGATAAGATTGTAGCTTTACACGGCATACCTGTGTCTATTATCTCTGACAGAGATACTAGATACACGTCACATTTTTGGAAAAGTTTCCAACAATCTTTGGGCACGCGTCTAAATTTTAGTACGGCTTACCATCCTCAGACGGACGGCCAGAGTGAGCGTACTATCCAAACTTTGGAAGACATGCTTCGAGCATGCGTAATTGATTTAGGTGGTAGTTGGGATAACCACCTACCATTAATCAAATTCTCCTACAACAATAGCTACCATACCAGCATCAAGGCTGCGCCTTTCGAGGCCTTATACGGTAGAAAGTGTAGAACGCCCGTCTGTTGGGCGGAAGTTGGAGATGTCCAATTATCAGGGAGAACGGACAACGCTTGCTCCCATGTGGTTGTTGCTGGAGGTGAAAGGCTTGCAACAGGAGATTGTAACAGTTGATCCAAAGTTAGCTCGTACCCCAATGGAACACCGGTTGCAACTCGCTGAGAAGAAAATAGAGGAAAAGATGTTGGATCTGGCCTTGTGTACGTGTATGGACTGAGATTTGGAGGTGGATGGATGGGACCAGCTTCATTCCTGGACACGGCTGGTTGTGAGCTTGTAAAGGAAGAACAGGAGGTCCAGGAGATAATGACGGTTCAGGTTCGTCATAATCCAGCCGAATCCTTACTCCTTTGTCTCTTTCCCTGCTCACGTATTGGTTAAGGATGGACCTTATGTGACAACTCGAGTTTCCAAGATTTCCATCTTCGCATTTAGTGCACGTTAATTTTTTTTTATTGTTTATGTTGTTTGTTTACACGAACTCGTTGTGTCACAACGCTTACCTTTGTAATACGTTATATCGTATTTCGATTGACATTTTATACTTGGAAATCAATAATATTTATTATATGTGAGTGTATGTTTATAAGGCTTGGTATTAACTAACATGTTAAATAAAGTTGGAACTCACTGAAAACAAGTACCCATGAAATCACCCAAGTGGTGAAAACACTTTAAGTGTTTTCGTCCACTGATGATCAACGAAATCAAAGATGGGCCTTGGCCCACTATTGAGATATTTTATATAATCATTTTATAAACAAATCTTCCCAGAGAAGTTTCTTACTTACCAAACCTTATCTAATCACATTGTTTCTCTCTCTATCTCTGAAACCCACAAAGAGAATTCCTCATTTGAAGCAAAACCTCTGTTTAAATCCTTGGTTAGTGATTTCATGATTCAGTTGTTTTAGTTGCATATTGTCTGAGTATTGGTTGTTAAATCATGATGTATATATATATTTATATATGTGAATATGTGATTTATCATTGTGTGCTTGCTAGATAATTATCATCTATGAACTGTCTGAATATTGGATGTTTGGATCAACAGTGGGTATATGTTATGAATGATAAACTGATGGAATTATGTTCTAGATTTCACAATGATTGGTAGTGTATTTGTTACATATCATAATTTGATGGAATGATTTCAATTATAACAGATCATGTAACTGTTAATCGATTATTTGTTGCTGGGTTTTTGTTACTGTAAGTGTTGAAGATGATGAGGAAACCAACGAAATCACTAAGGGATTTCGGCACCTTAGTGATTTCGTCACACACATGCTCACGAAAACACCCCCCACAATAATAAACTGGACGAAATCACATAAAGTGATTTCGGCCCAAACAGTTCCGGCCCAAAGGGTGTTTTCGGCCCTAGTTGGTTTTCGGCCCTAGTTGGTTTTCGGCACTTATGTGATTTCGGCTATAAGGTGATTTCGGCTCATGGGGTTTTCGGCTATAAGGGGATTTCGGCACTTATGTGTTTTCGGCCCATGTGTTAGATTTCGGCCCAACTGTTATTTGTTAACTGGTTAAATTTATTAAGTTGTTAACTTATTAAATTACATATAATAACTCTGATTAGTTATGTAACCATATTTAGCCTACTAACTGAGTTAAGTTCATTAACTCAGTTAACTTTACTCACTATGTAAGATTCATGGATGACATTCTGTTAAATATGTAACTTAGTTAAGTAAAACATGTGACACAGTTAGTTACCAGTTTGTTAAATGTTAATTCTGTTAACCGTATATCCCTGTTTATATATGCTAACTCAGTTAAGCATACTAGCTTTATTAACTGTGATGTTGGTTAACTATGTTAGAATTATTGAGAAGGCTATTATGAGGAAGATGAATTTGCATGAATGGGAGTAACTGTTTACATGATACAAGAACGCAAATTGCTAGACACACTCTGTGATATTTCTGTGATAGTGATTTCATGCAAAAATCTTACAAACATGTACTGACTGAACATACGTGCACTATAGGACTTGACTGATTTAATTGTGAGCATTTAACTTAGCGTACCGAGCAAAACAAGGTGAGTTCACACTCTACCAAGGCATGGGATTCCCGGGGTTGGGAATGGGTTGATTGATTATTTATGCTTAAGAGTTATCGGAATTACATACCATTGGCCTCGGGAGAGGAAGGTCAATGGTAGATGCTACTAGACTAGTGATACATATACTTTTCTTCGCACACATGCCGGGATCAGCCGCGATACTAGAACAATCTTCGCAAACATGCCTGGAATGGCCGCGAACTATACTTTAATCTTCGCAAACATGCCTGGAGGGCCGCGATACAAATATAACTAGTCTAGAAAACATGGGAGACTCCCACTAAACTTCGCAAACATGCCTAGAGGGCCGCGATGCTATTACATACGATACATGATTACTAAACGAACATACGATTTACGATACGAACATTATAACTAAATAACCAACTGTGAACTCGCTCAACTATTTGTTGACTCTCTGTTACATGCCTTGCAGGACCTTAGGTACTTTTGGAGCTTGCACGGGAGGCACAGTCATTGTGGACATGGATCGTGAAAGTGTTGTTAAACATTATGACATTTTGTACTTAAACTTATGTTGGGTTTTACATTATTGCTTCCGCTACACACTTGTTTATATTTGGTTTTGGAAACACCTATCGTATTGATGAATGACTTTTACTATATACTTATGTTCAATATGATTGGTGGCTTGATCCTGGTCATGTCACGCCTCCAAGCGGTGGTACTCCGCATGTGGATTTTGGGGATGTGACACCTTAATTGTAAGAAGTTGTTAGCGACCCTTTCAGGGGTAAGGTCAATACGTGAGTGGGTGTTGGATGCACCGACATTAGGAGATGGGACTCCCGAACAAGATGGGGTCGGTATTTGGAAGGAGAGAAACTCGGGGTATGTTGCTTCTGTTGGAGTGCTCCCCGGTGTTGAGAACAAAGTGGGTATAGCCACATAAATTTGGCTAGTGCTGGGGGTAGAGGTACGTGAGACTTGGTTTACCTCTCCCGGAGATTCTCATTCGTACGATTTCAGAAGGAATGGAGCTACACTACTGGTCTTCTTCTGAGAAAAATGAGCGGCGTAGCCCCACGGTGGCGCCAACTTGTTGTTACAGCAAATACGAGACCTGAAGTAGTGGACCGACTGGTCAGGCAAAAGGGTTCAAGGGTTGAAGTTTGCCTAACGCAGGTCGTGGGATCCCCCTACGTTTGCTAGACGTAGAAGGAGGTTCACTAGTTATGCTTGTTGCTTACTCGAGATCTTTGGCTGAAGAAGATTCGGCCTCGGATGATGGGACGAGTAGGTTGTATAATTTGAAGTGAAGAAGAGGAATGTGAATGGAGCAAGTTCTCTAAAGACAAGAGAGGAGATCAGGGATCCGAGAAAGGAATGTCTGAAATGAATGAAGTGATATGTCATTTATAGAGAAGGTCTCCTCCCAAAGGGGAAACCCTTTGACTTAGTGAACCTTGCTGCAGTAGGAGGCTTACCCTTTTAGGGGTTGAAGACTTTGAACCTGTGAACAAAAGGCTGTTTCCTTTTGTACACGTTACTTTTGCGGCTGAGTTGGTGAGATATCAGTTGATGTGACTGATTACTGTGTTTGTTCTCTTCTGCTCACAATGCTTCGCGGGTTTTGAACCTTTTAACCGTTCAACCTCTTTAGCTTTCATGTGTTTTAGTCATGTTATTGAAGCTTGAACTACCCGTCATCAGCGAATAATATTAAAAAAGCATAGCCTAATGTATAATATATTTGTATAACACTTAGAGTATAATATATAGTCACAAATTACATCAGCACGACGCTACTTCAAGTCAACTACAAAATACCGGTAAGTAAATTGGCATCTATACTATATAATAAAAGAAACCTGTTTTGGGACACTTGTCATTCTCTCATTTAATTGATTAAAATTATTAATAATATTAATAATAATAATATTTAATTTACTATTACTTAATTGTAGATAATTATTATTTAATTTAAATTATTAAATTTAATATATGTTTCAAACATTTAAAAAAATTACGGATAAAATTCCATAAATTATCTAATCTACTATTACTTAATTGTAGATAATTATTATTTAATTTAAATTATTAAATTTAATATATGTTTCAAACATTTAAAAAAATTACGGATAAAATTCCATAAATTATCTTATTATTTATTAATATTAATTGCTAGGTTATTATTCTAGACTATTTAATCTTACTTATTTAATTTAAATTACTAAAGATAACAACTAAATCTCACATGAAGTTGTGGTCTACCCGTGAAGAGTGAATATTTTGATGTATATTAAAAGTAAATGTAGTGAGTAATGTCACGTAAGGGATGTCTTTATGAGTTAATTAGATGTGTACACAGGTTGATTAAATATAATTTTATATATTAAGTAATAAAAATATTTATATCTTAAAAACCCGTGTATTGCACATATTATTATTTATCTATATTAATTATTAGGTTAGAAATTATATCCTAAAAATTGAAACAAATATTGAGCATTTTTATAACGAGGATGGAGGGAACGATTTTCTTATTTATATTAATTACTATGTTAGAAATTATATCTTAATAAATGAAACAAATATTGAGCATTTTCATAACGAGGGTGGAGGGAACGATTTTCTTGCTTAACAAATAATTTATTTATTTAATATATTTAAAATACAAGAAGAATAATAACTACATTTATCATACTAATAAATTTATCCAAAAACAATCATCCTTTTAAGATACAACTCAAGTCCATATATTTAAATTTTAAAGTTATATAACTTAATAATTACCGATTGTTCATACTTATCTAATTAATGTAAATATTATTTTGTAGCTATAAGTTTACCTAATTGGCTAATTGCTATATGCCTAATCTAAACATTTCAATAACATTTTTAGAACTAATAAATTAATACCACCGTTATTTAAATAAAATTTGGGTTTAGGTCGTGAGAAAGTCGATGATACAGTTTGTCTTCTAACCGATGGTTCAAATGCTTTCATATTTATAAACTTGATAAACATCACAAGTTTTGATCATACATAAAACAAAATTTTGTTCGGATACTAGAAAATGTCTTAAAATATCGTTTTATAATTGTTAAATCTTCGTTATTAACTATTTGATATTTCATTTACTTAACCTGTGTAATACACGGGGTTATAACCTAGTTTATAAATAAATTAAGTGATGAGATTCACATATTTAATTAGATATACAAGAGTTAATTGCCATTTTAGTCCCTGAGGTTTGTCTAAATTTGCCATTTTAGTCCAAATAGTTTTTTTCGCCTCTGGATCCCTGACTTTTCCCGTTTGTTGCCATTTTGATCACATACCCTAACTCCATCCAAAAACCTTATTTTTAACCAGGGGTATTTTGGGGATTTTCATTTTAAGTATTTTCAATTGCCATTTTGATTCAATTCTAAAAAAATCAAAAAATTCTAAAAAAATCTAAAAATCAAAAAAATTCTAAAAAATCAAAAAAATTCTAAAAATCAAAAAAATTCTAAAAAATCAAAAAATCAAAAATTCTAAAAAATCAAAAAATTTTCTAAAAAATCCAAAAATTCTAAAAAATCAAAAGAATTCTAAAAAATCAGAAAAATTCTAAAATGGTGAAGTGGTAAGATGGTGAAACATGGTAGTTATAAAGTTTGGAGAAGTTGTAAGATGGTGAAACATGGTAGTTATAAAGTTTTATTTTCATTCAGCATCTTGCTGGACTTTGATTTGTATTGTCTTTGGTTTTAATGAAAGTTAGTTTTATTGTTTAAAAATTGATTATAAAGTTTTATTCTTTAATAATCAAAGGGTTCAACAGAGGGGTCATGGACTCCTTATCTCTTTTGGTTCCATCTCTAAGCAGATTAACTGTAGAAATCCATTTATCCATTAAAAAAAACAGAGAATCTAACATGGTAAAAAAAAAAAAAAAACTCTAAAAAGCGGCATAAATCCATTTATCCATGTTTGTTTGATTTATTCGATTTTTTTAGATTTTTTAGAAATTTTTTGATTTTTTAGAATTCTTTTATTCTTTAGAATTTTTTTGATATTTTAGAATTTTTTTTATTTTTAGAATTTTTTTGATATTTTAGATTTTTTTTTGTTTTTTATATTTTTTTAATTTTTATGTTTTGTTTTATTTTTTTTAGACTTTTTTGGATTTTTTTAGAATTTTTTTATTTTTTAGAATTGGATCAAAATGGCAATTGAAAAGATTTAAAAGGAAAATCCCCAAAATACCCCTGGTTAAAAATGGGGTTTTTGGATGGAGTTAGTGTATGTGATCAAAATGGCAACAAAAGGGAAAGGTAAAGGACGCAGAGGCGAAAAAAAAAACTATTTGAACTAAAATGACAAATTTAGACAAAGCTTAGGGACTAAAATGACAATTAAATCGATATACAATAATGTTAGACGAAAACTCACAAATAATACAAATATTTAATAAGTTGACAGAATTAGGTAATCGTGTTCTATGTGCGTAATCAACCATGCTTAGTTTCCATTGTTGCAACTTGCAATGAAAGGCGTATTATGCCCAATGTCTATAGGCCTACAACTACAAGCCTATCCAATTCCAAAAGTCAAAATATTTGACTTTCTAAGGTATTAAAATGTCTTCTGTCCACCTCGTTTATATATCAAGATTCCTCAACCTTCCTTTTTTTCAAAAGATAAAACTTTATTCACAAAACAAACAACCCCTCAAAAACACACTCATGATGATATAATATAAACGAATAATGGATTTTAATAACTTTAAGAGTTAATTGCCCGGATGGTTCTTGTGGTTTGTCGTTTTTTCACCTTTAGTCCTCATCTTTTTAAAATAGCATGTTTGTTTCATGTAGTTTGCTCGCTTGTTACTCGGATAGTCCCTACACTGGATGGGGGTTAAATTATTTAGTTAAATGTGTGTGGAATGACAAAAATACCCTTAATATATAAAAAATAAAAATTAAAACAAAGGAATTTACTTAAAGTCAATGGGCCCCACTTGTGTTCTGCAACCCGACGCCCTTAATCTCCCACCACCATGTCTTCATCAGCACTAGGGGTGAGTAAGTTTAGGTCCAGACCGAAAATAACCGAGAAACAAACCGAAAACATACCCAATCCGACCCGAACCCAAGTACCTAGGTATTTAGATCGGTTCCAATTTTTCATATAAAATCGGGTCGGTTCTCGGTTCTTTTCATGGTGAAAGCCGACTTGGACCTATGGACCGGAACCGACCCTATATTTAGAGTAGCGAATCGGTTATGTATTTTATGTATGATCGGTTCTTGGGTCGGGTAGAGTCGGGTTTTTCATGCTCACTCCTAATTAACACCATCCCCTCCACCTCGTCGTCACCATACCACCACCATATCAGCACCATTAATCCCACGACATCGTCACCGCCAATATAATTTGATTAATTACAAAACCCAAGCAGTGAGAGATTTAGATATATATATATGGAGCGAGACTTGTTACAAGGAGGAACCAATGAGAGAGATAGACGACGGAAGAAGGGGTCGGGTGACGATGGTGACAACGATGAAAGGAGATGATGATGGTTTTATGGTGACTAAACCGTCGGAGTGGTAGTGGTGATGATGGTTGACAGTGGTGGACCGTCGGACTGGTCGTGGATGATGGGTCTCAGTAAACTCCGGTCAACTCAGATTCCGGCAATGGTTCATATAGATCTGAAAAAAGAAGCAAGAAAAAGAGGGGCTTAGATCGGTGGTCGTTTTAAGAGAGGTAGAGAGGAATGAAGTGATTCTGGCTAGCGGTACAGGCTACCGGAAATAAGATTATGACCAGATTCCGGCTAGCGATTCAGGCTTAGATCTGTAGAAAGAACCATCGTCATTGTTGTTGCTGTGTTGTTAGTTGTTATAAAAAATCAAAGAGGTTGGTGGAGATGGTGGGCGGTTAATATATGCATAATGCCCCTCCCACATTTTTCCGGTGAGTTGTCGGAGGCAAGGGGTTGAGACGAAGATGATAAAAGGAGAGGGTGGGATGTTTCTATTTTAAATAAAAATAGTGGGCCCCACAGGGACTATCAGGGTAATTAACTCTAACTCTAACTATTACTCGTTGGCCGGTAAGAGTCCCAACTTCAAAAATTCTAACTGCTGGTTCCATCTTTTCACATATTGGCTTTCAATGGATCTTGATTAACAGAACCCTAACGTCATTATTCTCCAGTCGCCGAAGAAACGTTTTTGGTCAGAAAAAGGTTCCTAAAGGTCTGATCTATGGTTACAAACAAGTTTGAGACCAAAACTATGAGTTTTCCGGTTAAATAGTTGACTTTTCCGGCCAAAAATAAGTTTTCTGGCGAAAAAGGAGTTTTTCCGGAGACCTTAATAATTGGGGTTTTTTTAGTAGAAAAGGTTCCTAAAGGTGCGAAATAAGGTTACAAATAGGTTTGAGACGAAAAAGTTGAGTTTTCTGGTCAAAAACATTTTTCGGCGACCGGATACTAACGGTGTTAGAGTTCTGTTAGTTTGGGTCCATTGAAGGCAAATATGTAAAAAGCTAGGACCGCCAGTGTGAATTTTTAAAGTTGAAACCGTTGCCGACCAACGGGCAATAGCTGAGATTATTAAAATCCATTATTTCTATTTTCTAATATAAAAAGAAAAGTAGCAAGTACATCATAAGTCATGCCTTTTTCTTGCTTTTTTTATGTGATTAATACCAAAACAATTGTGCCCACTTGTGTAGTTGTGTTTCCCTTAATACGATAGGACAAAAGAAAAATGTCTATTATAAGGTGTAGAAAAAAAAAAGTCAACAAACCATAATCGGGTGCTACTTTCTACACACCCCTATTTACTTTTTTCACCCCCTCCTCTCACATACTTACAGGTGGGGCCTGCGTGTGACCGACAGTTTTCCTCTCACAAGGGGGGGTATAATCAGGAAGAGGGGGGTGCGTATAGAATGAGGCTAATCGTTCCAACTGAACCATAATCAAATATCTAGGGGCACAAAAAAAATTATTTTTAATTGTAATCCACAAAAGAAAAGTATACATGCCATTATCAATTGTTATAGATAATAACGAAAACAAGCAAGTCTATACATCATATGTCATGCCTTTTTCTTGTGTTTTATGTGATTCAACATCAAAACAATTGTCCCACTTGTGGTCTTTTTTACATTCTAGAAGTATATTCGTTCCTTTTAGTTTCTCAAGATTAGGGCACCCTTTACTTGTAGCAGCCGACGTTTTCATTTTCATGGGCGGCTACATTTTAACAGAGCTACGACCGGGAACGTAAGAGAATTTGAATAAATATCTACAATCAAACCTGTAAAAGTAATTTAAGATAATTGATGTAAAATAAAGTATAATTTGCTATTAAAAATTAAATAAACAAGTTAAGTTTTGTTTGATTAGTTGAAGTTTGTTCTATATAAGATGAAGTCAAAAACGACAGCTGAGGCATACATTACTATTCATTAGCTTTGTTTTTTGAATAAATAAATATCTACAATCAAACCTGTAAAAGATGTAATTTAAGATAATTGTTGTAAAATAAAGTATAATTTGCTATTAAAAATTAACTAAACAAGTTAAGTTTTGTTTGATTAGTTGAAGTTTGTTCTATATAAGATGAAATCAAAAACGACAGCTGAGGCATACATTACTATTCATTAGCTTTGTTTTTTAATATATGTATAATATCTAGAAAATGACAATGGTAAAAAAAAAAATAGTGTATAGTTTCTTTTAATAATTATTTTCTTTCTCGTTAATTAGACAAAAACATTTTACTCTACACATTACAAAATTGATCATACACATATCGATATTTATCATACGCATACTAAAAATTGTCCTTCACTGTAAAATAGTTTTTCTTGAAAGAGTATATTTTAAAAGTAAGTTACAAGTATAATTAGTTAGTTAGTTAATTTAAAAAAATACAATAAATTAATTATTATTATAAATTTACCTATATTAAATAAAACATTTTCTACTGTTTTAAAACTTATTATTTCTATTTCTTATAAAAAAGTTCTATATGAATAAGCCTATATATATATATATATATATATATAGGGGAAGGATCCACTAAAAAGTGGATTTTGCCTAAGTAGCCTAAGAAGGATTGTGATGATGACATGTGGCACTCTTAATAAGTAGGAATGGAGGACATTTTGGTCCTTATAAATAGGAGTAAAAATGACATGTGTCACACCTTTTGTTTTTTTTTTAAATTCAAAAAAAAATCTAGTACAAAAAATATAGCACACAAAAACTAGTACAAAAAAATCTAGTACAAAAAATATAGCACAAAAAATATAGCACAAAAAAATCTAGTACAAAAAAATATAGCACGAAAAAATTCAGCAAAAAAATGTAGTACAAAAATATCTAGCACAAAAAATTTGAGGAAAAAAAATTTAAGACAAAAAAATTTAGCACAAAAATATAGTACGAAAATATAGTACAAAAATTCAGCATAAAAAAATGTTATACAACATAGAAATAAAACACATTTAAGTGGGTTTTTTTAGTCTTCATATTTTATATAGCAATATGGTACTCAAATTAAAGATAAAAAGACGCTCGATTTTACGGTGAAATTTTTATGAAAAAATAATGTCGTATAAAAAAGTTACGAACGTTTAAAAAATAGGGGTGGAATATGCATGTGCCTTGCATGCGGAGAGAGAAAGCCCATAAATAGGATTTTCCCAAGATAGCCTTGCACTCCTCCTTTCTCCTACCCTTTCATCTTAACCATTGATTTGAAAAATGAATGGTTAAGATTCCTTCTCATCCTACTTAGGGAAAATTGATTTTTTATTTGATCTTACCCCTATATATATATATATGAATGATTATGGATAGTAGTTTCTTTTTTCTAATAACTAGTGGGTTTTGTGCATTACGCTGCGGAAGTTCGGTCTATTTTTTCGGCTTGTTACGTCGATTGGTTTCGTTTCGCACGTGTTACGATACATACATTCGTTACATCAACCGCATTGAAGAAACATGAAAATTATATGTAATATTAGAGCCAGCTTGGTAACGTACTACAGGTCGGGAATTTAGTTAGTTTTAGGTTTGTTAGGGTACTCACTGTAATAAACGTAAGAAAAAAACTTACGTAATATATTGTATTTGACCTGGCTCGGTTTCGAATAAAATTTATATCAAAGCATAGACAAAAACAAGCGTGTCGTGATGATATATTTATACATTTGTAAAATATTATATTATAAAAGTTATAACATAAGAAAATTATCTTCAAATTAATTATAATCATAAAATAATAAAAATTGTATTAAAAATCTAGGAAGTAAAACTATTCCTTTATTAATAAAAACCTTAAATCTTTCGTGGCTAAAATATAAAAATCAAAAAGTAAACTCTTTTCACTACTTCAAAATTTTATTATATTTTGCAAAATATTATAAATGAAAATTTTATATCTTTTTTCTACTAAAATAGAAAGCTCCAAAAGTAACTATTTTTTCTATTTCAAAATGTTATTATATTTTGCAATATAGAAAACTAAGAAAGTAAACTGTTTTTGCTACTTTATATGTTATTATATATAATATAATATAATTATATATATTGTATAGTTTTTTTAACATTTGAAACTTTACAATATTATAGTAGATTTATTCTTATATTTACTTTTAAGACTTCCTTGTGATTTTAAGGCATTTGCACAATGCCTTCATAACTTCCTTATTTTTGTAATATGTCTTTTCTAGGTTACATTTTTGTCACATCCTAACTAGCAGCAGAAACAAAAGGAATGCAACTAACATCTCTGGTACAAGCACATTGTTTGTAAAAATACTATATCAAAACGTTAAACTATACATCGTGTTATAATGTTGTTTACATAATACGAGCATGTTACAACGGCATGTTCTCATGAAACACGTTATTCTTCTAGAAGGTATGCTTCTATGCAAGTATTTATCTATTAGGAAAAATTTTGGAGCAACAAACACACGTATTACTCAAGTTCCTGTTTACTGAAAAAGCATGTTTAAAAAGGAACGGTTAACTACAATAGTTGGTGAGTTTCACAGGTTTCGTTGGTTTCTATGCATAAGTACACAAATAAAGTTTTGCACATGTGATGTAATTATACTAAGTTCATAAGTGAAGCCTTGATGTGTACCAAATCACTGTGGCCAACACCAACCACAACAAGCAATAAAAATTGTTGATGCATTTTATGCCCGTCATTGTACGAATAGGCTAGATAGAACGTGTGTTGAATAATGTATAGATTAGAAACGAACAAACGACGAAAGTGCGAACGAGAACAGTGCTGAAGTGTCACTACGTACGAAGTGGTCAATTTATTCGAAGCTAACTCACTTCGTACGAAGTGAAGTCAATGCTCAGTTCGCACGAGGTGAGTCGTTGTCGATAAATAGTGTTGTGTGTTCATCATTTTGTATGTTTTGGAGTTCCCAGAGGGGAAACGCTGGCGAAATCTCTCCAGAATTTTGCCAGCTTGACAAGATATATGCTCTTTCGGTATGAATGAATGAAGCTTCCGTGTATTCTGTTTCTACTCCTTTCGCAATAACATTCTACCGAATTAGTGATATTATACCCAAACTTCCGTCTAGAACCGCCGAATCCTGGACTTTCAATTGGTATTAGAGCTACGGTACCGATTTAATCTAACTAATTGTCAATTGATTCACCTTCGCTCATGAATTATGGACTTAGGAGAGTTTTAGACGTAACTCATTAAATAAACGGACAATCCGCGAACAAAAAGTAAAATTGAAACCATAGGATTGTTAGAAAATGAATTTCGACCAGATCAGTGGAAGAATCATTATGAAATTCGAAAGAATAAAGATTTTGGATCGAAAAATATGATTAGAGTCACTTCGCACAAAGTCAGAATTCACTTCGTACGAAGAGGGACGTCACTTCGCACGAAGTGGACCCAAAAAAAGGAATTGAAAAAAATTTGTTGATCGTATTGACGAGATGAGTGTCCAGAAAAAATTTGGTGATAAGAAATTTTTTCGGGATTTAATGACCGATTTGGGCTGTTCGGGGACACCGTCTAGAGCTTCACATAATAGATTTGATGATACGATCACAAAATGTTGAAGGTATTGGGGTAGTCACTGATACATATGCATAATGATGATCATTTGGTATAGTGATTACTAATGGGCCTTAACATAAAATCCGCATTTGTTGAAAACTGAATTTTCCAGATTTGAGGGGGAATTTCAGTGAAAATTTTGGTTCGGTCAGAATTTGCAAAAACGAGGGGGAATAAAATTTCACGTATATATGAAGATTCCGTCATTTTTTAAAATTCGTGACTATGCAACAGTATTCGGGTGGTTCCGACTCAAGATTATCCGGGGATGCTAAAGATCTAGTTTCGTTAGTTCGTGGTCATAGGAGGTTCAGATTTTTCAGATCGTGATACAGATTGATGCTTAAGGGTTAGAGTCCTGATCTTCGGTGAAGGGCGGGTTAGCAGGATTTGCAGTTTTGTTGATACCAGCAGATTATCTGAGGATGTTCAAGATATGTTGTATACACGAATGTTCAGTGATGGTCTTTGGTGTTAGCAGGACTAGCTCGTGGTTTCAAAAAATTACCAAGGAGATCCGAGGTCATTCAAGATATTTGCATACACGAATGATCGATCTGTTATTGTGACTGAAGAGGAAAACTGTGTTTCTGATCGTGGAAGAATGTTTCTCGGATCTAATGTGTTACCAGATGATTTGATCCGATGAAGATTTGTTGATTGAACAAATTACCGTTTTGCTGATTTATCTTTCAGGAGTATGCTTAATTGTGATTACGCAAAACGGGATTCCAGACTTTCATGGGAATTTACAGACTTGAAGATTATTGGTGTGGTAATTCGAAGTTTCTATCAACTGCCGGTTGGGTTTTTGAAGATTAAGAGTTTTTGTGTTGGGCTCCCGTGCTAAAGTGTTAAATCAAAAACCGAACACTGATGTGGTTATCGTCGAAACAGAGAACCTGCATTGATTAGGTTCAAGTTGGTGATTATTCGAGAAAATTTGTCAATTAAGCAAATCAGAGGAGGTCGGGAACCGTGCAAACAAAGACGTGAAGATTAATTCCTAGGGAGAATTATTTCAGGGGGACTTTGTGCTTTATGAAGATAATGCAAGCCCGAATCATCAATCAAGGGGGAATCAATTGAAGATTTCAAGATGCCTGATTGAAGTTGTAGAATATTCAAATACGGTTCTCATATTTCAAGTTCAAGATAAAGCTTCGACAATGACGTCCAAGGGGGAAACTGTTGATGCATTTTATGTCTGTCACTGTACGATTAGGCTAGATAGAGCGTGTGTTGAACATTGTATAGATTAGATACGAACACACGACTGAAGTGCGAACGTGAACGGTGCTGAAGTGTCACTTCGTACGAAGCTAACTCACTTCATACAAAGTCAATGCTCAATTCGCACGAGGTGAGTCGTTGTCAATACATAGTGTCGTGTGTTCGTCATTTTGTAAGTTTTGGAGTTCCCAGAGGGGAAACACTGGCGAAATTTCGCCAGCTTAACAAGATGTGTACTCTTTCGTTATGAATGAATGAAGCTTCTGCATATTCTGTTTCTACTCCTTTCTTAATAACATTCTACCAAATTAGTGATATTATACCCAAACTTTCGTCTAGAACAGCCAGATCCTGGACTTCCAACAATACCCCAAGTAGTTATGCCTAACACAATATAGCATGTACAATGAATATGTGCAACCGCATTTTCTCGAGTAGCACACGGTCATGGCGAACTAGTCGTGCGGTTTAGGGTCGCCGGGCCAAAACGTGGGTATTTTTAGTGAGTTAGATATACATCTCAAATAATTCATATCAAAATAATGTTCATGTGCGTACGTGTACAAAACATGCCTTTTTCCCAACACGTTTAATAAAACATGTACAAAAGAGGGGCCATGAAACTCATCAAATTGCGTATGCTCATAGTATGCAATAGTTGTATAGTAATGTACTTGTAGTGCTAGTCCGGTCCTAGTATCCGTATTGTACGGTTAATCATCGAAAACAATTTTTGTATCTGTATTTGCTATATGCTGAGTAGGGATGCGTATATTCATCTGAAAATGGTCTAACAACCTCAAAGTATGGTGTTGGGTAATGTCATGATTTAAAAATTAGGTTTGACTTCCGTTCACCGTTTTTTGTGCTCGTCATGGTTAATCGTTTTAGGGTTTAGGATAATGGCATGATCACATACAATGTCAGAACTCGTTGACTAGTACGAAGTGATTGATCCTTAGTATTGATATTTACATCTAAATGGAAACTTCCTTTTTCAAGAACTTCATCCTTGATGCACGCTAAATCCACATATGTTGTTGGTCAATAAAAGTCAAATTAGCCTTTTTGGCACCTCACCTATGTGCCATAGTATCAAGTTATTATTAGAGGATAACAAATGAGCAAAAGCCAGATGACTTTACATGAGGATGTTTTTGAAATTGGATTAAAAAAATTAAGAGTGCAATTAAAGACAAATGAAAGTATCATATAATAATGAGCTTTTGGTGTAAAATAAAGGTGCCCCTTTGGCATTTGACGGAAAAATCCAAAATTAATTACTCAACGAAACTTTAAGGGCGTGTGTAGAACTTCAAAAATTAAAGCATGAGTTAATTTGATATAAATTCTGACTTTTCTATCTTCTATTTTTCCAAGCACCTGTTTTTAACAGCTAAGACAACGACAAACTCATGCATAAAAAACAGTTACATGAAAAAAAAGTAGCCCAGCAAGAGGCGACTGTAAACAAAACACAACCAGAACTAAAATCACCATACCATACTTAGAGAATGAAAAGAAGACTAACCCACCCAATAAAACACCCAAAAAGGAAATACAAAATCAATTAAAAAACTCATGCCAAACCACATATAAATAAAATACAAGAGCAAAAGAGTTGGATCACTTTATCACTCCACCTCCCCACCTCCTGAGTTATAACTGCCACAAGATAACCAACCCCATTTGAAGCACTTGAAATTGAGTAACAATTAGCAAATCACAGTACCTCGTCAATAAACGTTAGGCACAAAATGTGTTGTTAAAGGCGAAAGGCACACTTAAGGCGCATTGGCCTTGCCTGGAGCCAAGGCGCAAAAAAAAAGCACACGCCCAATAAGCAACATACGATGGCACCAATAAAAAGTCCTATCATTCTAGCATGAAGAAAGAGAAGAACAACCTCTTCATTATGTAGCTGGCTGATGTAAGGATGATTGCATATACTGCTCAAGTCTACTGAAACAAAAAAAGAAGCAAAGACGCCTAAAAAGTGTATTACAAATAGTGAAATAGAAAGCAACTTAATTATATTAGTGACCTAATACAACAACATATTTCCTATAGTAATCTTTTTTTTCAAATCTATGATGTTATTAACACACAATATCACCATCCATACAAGAGAGCAGACAGATGTGAATAGGGGAGTAATCTGAGTCAAGACAGCTCACAAGCCACTCATGACAGCCTTGAAAAATATTTGAAACAATCCGAGCACTAATATACCTGGCCCATGAAGGTCCCGAGCCTTACCAAAATTGTGTTATCTTACATTTTTACCCTTCGTGTGTATACATTAACACAACAAACCCATTGAATCAAGCATAGTTGATCCATGCATAAAAGTATCATTTAATTCATCAAGCTTGAGCTTGAAGATGAAGGCTCGATCAAACTCAAGTTGAGTTACAAGCTTTGAGGTCCAACGTCAAGTTGTCTTTTGACCGACTCGGCGTGATGACAATCATATATGTGAGCTTAAAACATAAACTTAAAAGTTGTTGGTGGCAATATTCTAGAAATTGAGTTCATAAAGTTCATTTAAAATTCAAATAAGAAGATACCGATAGCATTATCATGTGATACCTTTTAAGAGTTACTATATACATAAATGCAAAAAATGAAGAACCTTGTGCTTCGCTCTCCTAAGCACAAATGGTCGCAGAACTTGGTGAAGACGATTTATGATTAACATATTTTATTCCTCAGAAAGCAAAGCTTAAACATAATAAGCAAAAATTATTGTTACACAAACTCGGTAAGAAATCAACAACATTTATAAAAAAAGGAATGTGTTTAGCTAATGACTGTAATGCTCACTTTTTCGAAGGAGTTATCTACGTTACTCTCAACTGGTTTGTTGAACCATTGCGAAAAATCCTTCGATGAATTAAAAATATTTTGCAGCAGAAAGTTGAGAAATGCCCACAATTCCTCAAGCTTGTTCTGCAAAATGAGATGGCAAACCTTGATTTATTACAGAGATTGGCATGCTTGAGTGAATTGTAGATACTTAGTGTATTCATTTGCAGTTAAAGCATCCATAGGACTAAAAAGCATACAACATTAAGGAAAAATACTAAAAAAAGACCAAACTGCAATGAAGATGCCATATCAAACCTGCAAAGGAGTTTCAGTCAAAAGCAATCTATGAGAGCTATGATAATGACACCAAATTGTTATCATTTTTTATTTTCCATGAGATAACAGAGTAAGGATATAACCTGCAGAAACAACGTTGTGATATGAAAATCTTAAATTTTAGAGTGAAATCAAGGACGTTGTTGGCTTATGAATACTCATTTACAATTTGATTGCGAATTGTTAACTTGTAAGCATAATACCAACTTTCAATCAGAACTTTTTAAATTGTTTTCAATCACAACTTTTTTAAATTGTTTTCAATATTGTTAACTTGTAAGCATAATACCAACTTTCAATCAGAACTTTTTAAATTGTTTTCAATCACAACTTTTTTAAATTGTTTTCAATCACAAAGAAAGTTACATCAAGAACATTACATTGAATGAAAGCATAATACGATACTCAACAAATACAAAATCATATGCAAATAAACCATGACATGTAAAGATGCTTTAGATTAGGGTTGGTGGACCAAGAGAGTACCTACAACTAACGATGTACCGAGTTGACCCACTGAAACCCTAACTCAAGACAGACAAGCTTTAGCTTACAATGTGCTCTTTGAAATTGCTTGCTCTACGTATTCAGGGCATGGAAGGATCTCTTCTGTTCTTGTGGTTAAAGAAACCCTAAACTGATTGGGATTCAAAACTTGAATCTTCATTCTATACTGAAGCCAATTTGAGTGCACATTCTTGCTCGCCGGCAGGCCTTTCGCCGATGAGTGGCTGAGAGAAATTATACAAAAATTAAAGATCTGGAATGCGAAGGTTTGAGGGGCATGTAGAAGAACGAATGAATCCATTTTCTGCAGGAGTTTCCTCAGTATCGCACAAAAGAGAAGGCATAAAAGAGAGAGAAAAATAAGGTTTTGAAATTTGAATCGATGGGAGGGGGAACCGATGTTCTTTTTGGAATCAATATTTGAGGGGAGATAGGCAGGGTGTTTAGGATTTCAAAATTTGAGTGGGAGCTAAAAAATTATCATGCAAAAGGAGTTGTACAAGATGCTTTAAGGGTTTGTACTATTTAAGAAAGTGGTAAATGACCAAATTTACCATTCTAATATACATATTATATAGATTATTAAATTATTAAAAGAAAGAACATATTCATTCATTCAAGAGTAAATTACTGTTTTGGCCCATGTGGTTTAGCCAATTTAACCATTTCATCCCAAAAAGGAATATGTTAACATATCAGACCCCAAGATTGCATTTTATAATGGTTTTGGCCCCTGACACTAACTTTGTTACTTTTTTGCAGTTAAGTGTAAGGGTAATTAGGTCACTATATACCTTAGGGGTTGTTTTTTATAATACAAAGTTCTTTTAATATTTAGGAGATTATTAATGCAATTATTCAAGTTTTTTTTTATTATTTTGTTATTTTCACGATTATTATTTAACAAAATACATTTTAAATATACAAATAAATATGTATGTTCATTAACCGTTTATTTTTATAAAAGTCATTTTAGAATATAATTTGTTATTTTAGATTTTGTTTAAATCCTCTATCGTGTTTACAATTGTTCCGTTTTAAACCATTTGTTTTTTAAAATCGTTCTTTTTAAATTCGTTTGTCTTTTAATTTTTTTAAACACTTTATTTTATACAAGTCTTTTTAATATCATTTATTTTTAAACATTTCTAAACTACTCACTTTTTTAAGTCGTTCATTTTTTAAATTTTACAAAACGACGTGTATAAAAAACAAAACAAATGTAAGATTTGAAAAAAAAGAAACATCCAAATAAAAAGTTTGCAAAAGATCGTTCTTTTTTTCAAAAAATTGTTAGAATGGTGTATTTCTTTTTCAAATCTTCTATTTCTTTGGACCGTTTGTTTATTCAAAATTCGTTATTTTTTAACCTTTCTTTTTTGGGTAAAGGGTTACCCCGGTAAAATTTTATATCAACCAAACAAACAAAACAGGGTGCATCGAGAAGCCGATACACACTACTAGACTTGGCATACCAAGACTAGGACTACAAAAGAAAACAAGCCCGACACAAGTCACAACCACAAAAGAAATAGAAACAACCAAACTAAAACACGACCCCGAACACAGACTAGACTAAAACAAAAAGAACCGCTCTAGCCGGGATCAACCTCCATGTTCTTCTTCGAGATCAGCCACCTATCCAATATCTTTTTTTGTTTCGGGTCTCTACCGAATCTGAAGCCCATTATTCTAAGCCGCACCGTATCGATGATGATCTTAGCAAGCACATTAGCACTCCGCTGTATTTGAGAAAATAATCGGTTATTTCTTTCTTGCCAAACAAAGTAGGTGGAAGCCGCTACCAAAATATTGCAAATAATATGATCCATAGTTCTAGAATTAGCATTAAGCTCCATCCATTTCATAATTGAATCCCATGTATCCGTAACATTCCCCATATCAACCATATTCCTAACCAATCTCCAAACTTCTGAAGCATATGAACATTGAAAAAACAGGTGATCTCTGGAATCACGATCAAACTTGCATAAAAGGGCAACACATAAGACGCAGATTAGTAGCACTACCCGCTTCCCAAATGGCCAACCTATCTTGCATTTTCAACTTATTCTTGATAACCAACCACAAGTGAAAAGAGTGTCGAGGGATACATTGGCTGAACCAAACCGAATTGGTCCATAGTACCTTATTATGTCTATACCGCAAACAATTCCAAACCTCCCAAGAACCAAATACTTGAAGATTACCTTCCAAGTCTTTCCAGTAAAATCGGTCATTCATATTAGGAGTGATCTAAATAGAATCGATGTTTATAAGGACTGGGTAAAGATCATACCATGCCTGGGTGTTGGGATTGAACCCTACCAGAGGAACAGATAATGTAAAGCCAAAACCTGATCACAACAGTGGATTCACAATAAGCAGACGTTTACTCTAAGCTCTCCCCTTGACAGTGGTTATCTATCTGCTGATACACTCTAAGTACTGCTCTGAAGAACAACTGATGAACCAAACACTGATGAAACAACTAAAGATTGCTAAAAGGCAAACACTGAGCTCTATCTACTGCTGTCTCTTAAGTACTGCTGAAGACCCAAGCACTGCTCATTCAAAGACTGATCACCTTTTGAAGAAAACACTGATGTTCAAGTAATCATTGCTTAGGCTACAACATTGGAACGTGAACAGTGTTAAACTTGTTTTGTATTTTATTATCAATCAGTTGTTAGACATCAGTAGTTTGTATAGACCAATGTTTATAGGTTGTTAGGCTGTTAGATGTCACTATCATGGTGACGTCAGCTGAGGTACATCAGTAGTTTGGTTTGCCTATAAATATGACAGTACTCTGTACTGTTATATTTGATCGTTTTGAGTGAGTTCTTCTCCTCAATCCAATCCTTTCATCTTGTGCAACCAACTCTGAAGTATCAGGCTGAGGGGGAGTTTAGTCTGTAAGCTTGCATTGTAACCTTTTGCTTTTGATGTAATCTTTCGACTCTATGAAAAGCAATTGTTTATCAAACTATATTCTCCTTTGATTGTGTTTACAAAGTTTTCTATTCATTTCCGTTGCACTTAAAACTACTCATATCTATTTGATTTGTTCAATCTCACAAACAAGCACAATCAGTAGAGCCTCAGATCCTAACAATTGGTATCAGAGCCTGGACAGTCAAATTCGATCTAACAATCAATTTGACATAACGGTTCGGCTCAAAATTCATCGATACTAAGGTTGGTTGTATTCAGTTGAAAAAAAAAAACAGAGTAACGAGTAAATCATGATCAAAATGGTTATTCAAAAACTCTGTACATCAACCAAGATGTCATATGACGCACAAATTTCACACAACAAGTGAATTCATGCACAAGACACTCATGGTTTCTAGATCTGAAAACAATATATGTTAAACTATGAGATTATTTCTTATTTTCTAGATTGATTTCAATTGTTGATGTATAAATTGTGATGTCACCCTTTTGAATGCTAGAGTATGAACCTCAGATTAACAAATCCTATGTTCATAAAAACATTGGTGTTTTGCTAACATAAAAAGAGGGAAATTAAAAACTCTAGTCATTCAGATCTTATGTGTTGAAAACAGGTTGAGTTCCTAAAAAGGGCAAAATCAACTATGTTAAAATACATTAAGAAAAGTCACAAAAACTCAGAAGTGTGTTTGTCTCAAAACTTTTAAAGTCAAAGGAAAAGAGTATAAACATAAAACACTTATGAGTTAAAGTTTAGGGTAATAATGGGTATTAAGCAACTATGTGCATTCATCTGTTCAGGAAAAGGTTTTGATTCCCATGAATGAACTCCAAAGAGGATGAGACAAATGTTCAAAAAATTTATCCATGAATCCTCATGATTGCAATCAACTGACAAAGAAAATGGTACCAAACAGTGGTCAAAATGTATTCAGAATGTTCTACCAACTGCTGTCAAACCACTGACCATTGTCATAAACTTGAGAATGATATGATTACCTATCTTATTGAAAAGTTACCAGATCCTTTTTGATGCTGTTCTCAGAAAATCCTTTAATGTTTTTATATATATAAAGGATTTTCTCGAATAATCAGGATATATTATTCATTTTTTATAATACATTTTGAACTATTGCTTGTTTTTGTTGGCAATAAGTTTCAGTTCTTATCAGGATATAGTACCGTATTTTTGTTGGTATTATTGTCCTCATAAATAGGTCAGAAGGAAATGGTTCATATGTCTAAGATCACATCTTACTCAGGGTTGTTTTTAAAACATTTATCAAAAGTTGATTGCCAAACTGTACTTAAATTACTGAGGCACTCATGTTTTAATTGAATATTAAACGAAAATGAGGTGCCTTAGTAACAAGTTCTCATCATCTGGGGTACTAAACCACTGTTCTTCAAAATTGACATGTGGCAAAACCTTGAATGAAAATTCTCAAAACTGTTGCTGAAATACTTGTCCTTCAGATCTATACCATTTACCCTAATCACTGTTGTGTTCAACGTCTGATCTCTAAATACTGTCCACTGCTGAAAGTTAGCCACTAATCCTTCTTTATCTTGACAAGTACTGATATTCACAATCAGTGTCCTATCTACTGATAGTAAAAATCATCCACTGTCCACAATTTTTACCGTTGTAACCACTGATGCTTGATACGTCAGTGGCCCTTAAAACAACTGTTCTTCATCCTTCATCCATTTCATCAGTGTTTGACACGTGGTTAGTTTTTAGCCCTCAGATCGTAATAACCGTTGCCACATCAGCGATCATTTTTTCCCCTAAATAAAACCCTGCCCTAAACCCCAAATAGGGTTTTACACTGTCGAATTGAATTCCAAAATTCTCTTCTCAAAGCAGTTTCCAACCCTTCTTCCCAAAATCTCCAAAATCATTCTTCGTTCTTCTCCGCAAAAATGACAAAATCAAAGTCAAGATCAAAATCAAAACCAAAATCACCCCACCTTCAAAAGAGGTCGCTCAAACGGCCGAAGAATCCAACGAGATACCATACAAATCTCCTCATAATTATCTGGGTTTACTCACAAAACCTACTGATAACCACACCTTCGACACCATCATTGATACATTATCTGCATCAAAGTACAAAACTTTGTTAACAGCAGATGCTCCCATTTATCTACAAACCCAGAATGAGTTTTGGAAAAAGGCGACGCTTGAAAAACAAGACGACAAAGTCATAGCCATAAACTCTTCGATACAGGGAAAAGTGATTCAAATCACTCCGCAAACAATTTCAGAAGTCTTCAAACTCAATGATCAGAATGGTAAAACTTCTTTTGACAAAAACGAGTTAAAAGTTGATTTTCTGAAAAGGGGTTATGCAGAACAATCAAAGGTAGATACCCTACAAAAGGGTTATTTTCCATCTGCACCCAGATTTTTGTTTCACACACTTGTGAGTTGTGTTTCTAATAAAACAACATCGTTTAACGAAATACCATTGAAGATTCAATGCCTGGGCTATGCTATTTTAAACAATAAAGATTACAACTACTCCCAGGAGATCTTCAATGACATGGTAAAGAATGTTGTTAGCAAATCATTTCTTCTTTTTCCAAGATTTCTGAGCTATTACTTTAAACAAAAATTTGAAAAAGAGGATGAAAATTTGCCCAAACAAGGTGTCCATTTTCAAATAAAAGGTTTAAAAAGTGAAACATTTTCAAGAATGATGGCACCAATAAAATTAAAAGCAAAGGTGCCTGAGCAGACTTTAGAAACTGCCACTGATCCTCAGGCAACTTCTGATGAGCCCACTGCTCCAGGTGATCAGAGCAGCACAACCACTGCTTTGAAACCCACACCTGACATCACCAAAAAGACCAAAAGAAAAACATCCAGAAAACCCACAAAACCCAAAACAAAGGCAACTCTAGAAGATGAGATCCCAGAGCAACTGCCTGTGACAACACAAAAGTCATCACAAACCACTGCTGCTACTTCCTCACAGCAGTTGGAAGAAAGATCTCAACCCATGCCTAAAACTCCTTTTGCATCCTCATAAAAGGATCAGGTTGTAATCACAGGGACACCAAATTATGAAGCTCTGGATCCACTTGGCTCTATCTTCCACAGTCCTGATCCCAAGGACATGTCTCTTTCAACACCCATACCCTCACCAATCATAATGCCACAATCCATGCTACCCTTGTTGCATGCAGCTGCTATAGCTCAGACACAAACCAGTTCCTCTCTATCACCTATCACTGAGAGTATACCCCCACAAGTGACTGGGTCTGATGCTACTACTCCTGCTATCCCAGCAACAATTGAGGAGGTTACACCCCCTGAGTTACAAGTAACTCTCGGTGGTAGTTCAAGTGGAGCAGCAACTACAACTGATGGATCAACAGATCTTCAGTTGGACAGTTGTTTCATAAGTAAGACTCCCTTGAAGGCAATTTCTTCTATAGCACCATCGATAACCACTAGTGAGCCTATTTTGACCACTAGTAACATCAAAGGATTATCAAGTGCTGAAGAAAGAAGTCCCCAGTACCAAGAACAAGGGGCATCAATGGGTGATTTTTGGGACTCTGTTCCTAAGTCACACATTGATATAACCACTGCTGGTAGGGATTCAGATGATCCTACTAAAGTAGGTGATGATTCAAAATATCAGGAATTGACGGACAGAGTTGAAAAACTTGAAGATTCAGTTGCTGAAATAAAGAATATGGTGCAAGAGATGTTAAAAGCTCAAAAGGCACAAGCCACTGCTGTTCCTGCTCAAGCACCTGCACAACATGCATTTGCTGCAAATTAGCTTTGGAATATTTTTCAACCCATGCTTGAAAAACAGCAACATATGGCTGATAAAAAGCATGCCATTCAAGTACAAATGCTGACCAACATGGTGGAATCAAGGTTTAAAGACACTCAAGCAGATATCAAGGCTATAAAGGCTAGCATACAAAAGACTGCCCATGGTGAAAAAGTTCCATCTTCCATCCTCTTCATGAATACACCCCTTGCAGATAATGCCAAAAAGGGGGAGAAAATAAAGTTGAGAAAGAAAGGAATAGAAGATGGGCTTTATATTGAGCCTGAAAAAGAAAAAGAAAAAGAAAAGCAGGTCTCAAAACCTGTTAGTCAAACAACTGATACAACAGTAGTTACAAAAACTGCTGTCAGTAGCCAAACAGCTGCCACTTCATCAACACACACACCTTCAACACACACCACTCTATCACACACCATCACAACCACTGTTCCACCACCATCATCATCTACAATCATATCACCACCTCTGCCTCCTGCCATAAAGCAGAAGACAGCAGATGTTACAACATCTGCTGTAATGACAACAGTGATTGAAACACCAGTTGTTTCAACCACTGTCATTCAATCACAATCACAAACCACTGCCATTCAATCTCAAACCACTGATCCACCCAAAACATCATCAGCCTCTCCTACATTAAAAAGGAGAAGGGTTTTTATTCCTGATGATTCACCACCACCAACACCACCATCAAAAATTACCCCACCACTTCCATCCCCTGCTCAAGAGCAGAAGACATATGCTGACATATCAGCAGTTGTAATGACAACAGATGTTGAAACAACAGTTGTTTCAACAACTGTTAGTCAGTTATCCACCACTGTTTCCACCAGTCTCACATCAAAACCAACAAAACTCTACACCAGAAAAAGAAAACTTACTCAGCCAGATGAGGACCAATATGATCCCACTGCTGCAAGATATCCTTTAGAACTGGAAGCAATAAAAAATGAGATGAGGCAGTTCTACAATGATGATGATCCTTCAAACAGAAGATTCTCTTCATTAGTTGGCTTCATGGTTCCAGAAGACATGGAGGAATATCTTGAACTTAAAGTAAGACAGGCTAAGATAAGAGCCAAGGTTGAATGTAAAGGTCAAGGTGATGAAGCCATTGCTGAAAGATTGGAACTTCTGCTCAAAAAGGTTGATCTAATAAAAGATTTTGCACATGAGCTGAGCAAAGAAAAGGTAGAACAACGAAAAGAAATGAGAAGAAAACTTCTTGCATACATAATGCAAGAAAAATTTTATCCTGCTGAAGAAAACCAATTTGAAGAATGGCCAATTGTGCTTTTAAAGCATGAAGCTGACAGGATTGATAGACTCAAGAATGATCCTAAAAAGAAGAAGAATGCTCCAAATTGGAGTAAATACAAAAAGTTCATCAATGACCAAACAGCTGAGCACAAGAAAAAGAAACAGGAGCTGGTAGATGCAAAGGTGGACACTGCAATTGCCATATCAAAATGGTCAAAACAGCCGACTGATGAAGCCTATGAAAGGCTGAAGAAAATGAAGATAACTGTATCAGGCACTTCAAAGAAGCGTGAACAAATGATGAAGCTTGAACAGCAGATTGAAAACCTCAAAACACTGTTCCGATCTAATCTTATGACAAACCAAGAAAAAGGAGAACAGCTGACAAGTGAAGAGGTAAAGGAAAGGGAAGTTGAGTACTTCAAAGAAACTATCATGAAAATGGGTCTAAAAGAAGCAAACTCAGAAAAACTTCAAAACCTTTTTAAGAAGGTGTTAACTAAGCCTGCATCACCAAGTACTTCAGAAATTTTAGACATTGAGCCAGATCAACAAAAGATACAAGAGCAGATGGAAAAAGAGACTGCAGAAGACATAGCTGCAGCAAACAACATTATTGAAATGGCCTTCAAAAGAATGTCTGAAAGTCTGCAAGTTTTCTCAAGGCCAATATCTCAAAGCTCATCTCCAAATAAATCTCTCCCAAGAAACCCATTGGGTTTAAAAGTACTAAAGTGGATGTCTGATCAAAAGACCCACGTATTGACCCTGGTCAGATCCAATGGCGAAGTGAAGTACATATCAAGGAAAGAAGAACTAGGCCTTAGTGTTGAAGATTTGCAGGATCTCCTTGAACTTACACTGTGCCGGGATGAAGATGACACAAGTTCCAAAGAATTTGAAGAAGAATTCAAAAGAAAAGCAAGGGAACTTTTGATGATTAATAAAGATCCAGAATAATGACAGGTTTTGGCATTATCTGTTCCAGGGGGAGATTGTTGGGATTGAACCCTACCAGAGGAACAGATAATGTAAAGCCAAAACCTGATCACAACAGTGGATTCACAATAAGCAGACGTTTACTCTAAGCTCTCCCCTTGACAATGGTTATCTATCTGCTGATACACTCTAAGTACTGCTCTGAAGAACAACTGATGAACCAAACACTGATGAAACAACTAAAGATTGCTAAAAGGCAACCACTGAGCTCTATCTACTGCTGTCTCTTAAGTACTGCTGAAGACCCAAGCACTGCTCATTCAAAGACTGATCACCTTTTGAAGAAAGCATTGATGTTCAAGTAATCAGTGCTTAGGCTACAACAGTGGAACGTGAACAGTGTTAAACTTGTTTTGTATTTTATTATCAATCAGTTGTTAGACATCAGTAGTTTGTATAGACCAGTGTTTATAGGTTGTTAGGCTGTTAGATGTCACTATCATGGTGACGTCAGCTGAGGTACATCAGTAGTTTGGTTTGCCTATAAATATGACAGTACTCTGTACTGTTATATTTGATCGTTTTGAGTGAGTTCTTCTCCTCAATCCAATCCTTTCATCTTGTGCAACCAACTCTGAAGTATCAGGCTGAGGGGGAGTTTAGTCTGTAAGCTTGCATTGTAACCTTTTGCTTTTGATGTAATCTTTCGACTCTATGAAAAGCAATTGTTTATCAAACTATATTCTCCTTTGATTGTGTTTACAAAGTTTGCTATTCATTTCCGCTGCACTTAAAACTACTCATATCTATTTGATTTGTTCAAATCTCACAAACAAGCACAATCAGTAGAGCCTCAGATCCTAACACTGGGGCCATAAACATTGGCCATCATCTGCAACAATTTCAGCCACCGTTGTATTTAATGAGAAACCAGCTTTAGCAATAGCTCTAGGAGAAATGAAGGACCGAATAGGACTGCATGTACACCCGTTGTCACTCCACACATTAGTTTGTCGACCACTCCGAATGGACATCCAAAAGAAAGAACGAACACTCGAACGGATAGATAAGAGTTTTCTCCATCCCCAACTAACATTACCCCGACATTGCACCTCCCAAAAACTTTTACCTTTCAACTTGTATGAGTGAATCCACTGGACCCAAAGAGAAGTACGATTAGTGACTAAACTCCATATATGGGATGTTAAAAGCGCCTTATTAACATCCACAATGCTCCGAATACCTAAGCCACCCTCATCTTTAGGCATACAAACATCTTTCCAGGCTACTTTAGCACGAACCGAGCCTAGATTACCACCATTCCATAGGAATCTACGAAGCCGTTTCTCCAAATCCTTTAGAATACTAGAGGGGAGCATCATAACCGAAGCCCATTATGAGTATAAAGCCGTAAGAACAGAATTGATAAGTTGGAGTCTCCCTGCAAATGAAAGGGACTTTGACATCCAATTATCAATACGTCTATCCATACGCTCAATAAGGATCTTGCAATCCTTGGCAGCCAATCTAGTAGATATCAACGGAACCCCAAGATAACGAACCGGAAATGAACCCTCTTGAAAGGGCATAATATTCATAATCTGATCTTTTATGGCCCGAGGAACATTGTTGAAGTATACGGTACTTTTAGCCAGGCTAGGAACCAGACCCGAAACAAGAGTGAATTTATCAAGGGCTTCTCTTAGATGCTTAACCGAAACACTATTACCATGAGAGAATAGAAACAAATCATCAGCAAATGAAACACTTATGATCTTCTGTTTAGAGCAACGAGCATGAAACTTATAAGACATATGTGATGAAGCTTTATGTAAAAGAAGAGTTAAGACTTCCATAACTAGCGTAAACAAATAAGGGGACATAGGATCTCCTTGTCTAAGACCATGCTTTCCCGCAAAGTAACCATGAAGCTCTCCATTAATGCTTAACGAATATGACACCGTTGTGACACATGTCATAATCCAATTAACCATTTTATGATGAAACCCAAAGCTATGCAAAATGGATTCAAGAAACTGCCAACTGACTGTATCATACGCCTTTTGAATATCAATCTTGAAAGCACATCTAGGAGGCCCTCTATTAATATGATAATTGTGCATTAATTCCAGGGTAAGGAGAATATTGTCTGATATTTTCCTACCCGGAATAAAGGACGACTGATTTATGCTGACTAATTTGTCCAAACTCCCCTTAATCCTATCCGTTATAATCTTGCTAATGCACTTAAACAGAACATTGCAGCAAGAAATAGGACGATAGTCTAAAACAGAGTTAGGAGTATCCTTTTTAGGAACCAGAGCAAGGATGGTGTGATTAACCTGTTTCAAAAGCTTACCATTATCAAAGAAATCAAGCACCGCATTTGTCACCTTATCACCCACAATATCCCAAGCATTCTTAAAGAACGCAGACGTGAAACCATCCGGCCCAGGAGCCTTATTTTCACCAATGTTAACATGGCTATTTTAACTTCTTCTCGAGTCACTTGTCTAATCATATGGTCCGCCGTATCTTGATTAAGAGTGTTAATAAACAGGTCTTCACCATTCAGATTGTGAACAAGCTGATCGGTACCCAAAAAATTAGAATAATGGTCCAAAAGGGCAGCTGGGACATCATCACCTTCAAACCGATTACCATGCACATCATTAATACAATGGATCTTGCTTCTAGCATTCCTGCTTTTCACAGAATTGTGAAAATAAGAAGTATTTGAGTCACCCGCACAAAGCCACTCAACCTTTGATTTTTGCTTAAGAAAACATTCTTCATCATAAGCTGCCACTTGAAACTCACGAAGACATTTGGCAGCCGAGTCACGAGCTTCAGTATCTAGGGGATTTGCATCAACCAGCTGCTGGAGAACATCCAACTCACTACGAAGCCTAGACACCCTATCATGGAGATTACCTTGCTGGTGTAAAAGTTTTCGAAAGTAAGGTTTCAGGTTTCTCATTTTCATGACCACCGAGAACATAGCAAATCCTTGCACTTCTTTAGCCCATTCGGTAGCAACATACTGCTTAAATTCTGCTTTAGTGGTCAGAAAGTTTGCAAATTTAAAAGGCTTTGGTTTAGTACGAGTGATAGACGGCAACTTTAGGACACACGGAGAATGATCAGAAACACGAGTAGGCTGAAATATCGCTTACACATCCGGAAACAAGTCCATAAACTTAAGATTACTCATAACACGATCAATCTTTTTAATGATTCCAATACCATCTTTAGGCTTCTGGTTCCAAGTGTAATGACACTGTAACATCCCGAAAATACAAATCCTTAAATTTACAATTAAGTTGCAAATAAATTAGTACAATAAACTAATTAATAATGGCACTAACCTAGTTAGTGTAACACTTATGAGTAGTTAAAGACATTAAAACAAAATGAAAGAAACTAGAGGGACCAAAGTGTCAAACTTGAAACTATTTTTAAGTTAACATTTTAATAAAACACAAACTCAATAAAATTGAGTCTGTGGATCGACCAGAAGCCAGGGAGGGGAGACCAAGCTTCTCCAAAACCCTAACAAGCACAAATCTCATAAATTGAAGGTGATAATCTGGTCCAAATCAAAATCCGAACATAGATTAGTGATCCTCATCACAAGGGGGTTACAAGGTATGTAAAATTTGGTGTTAATTCTCTGTTTGAAATTCTCATGAAATTGGGAAATCTGAAATTTTATGATGCATGTTTGTGATTTGGTTAGCTTAGTGATGAGATGGTGTCTAGAAGTAAAACCTAGACAACTACATGTGAAATCATGTCCAAATTCAGGAAATTCCATGAACACATTGAATGTGGGTTATGGGTTTTACAAGATAATGATGAACACTAGGGTTTAGAATGATTATTCTAGTGTAATTTGATCATAGGAAGTGATTTCAGAAAAAAAAAGTATGATGTTTAGGGATAAACCCTAGATGATTTCTTGTCAAAATCTTGCATGATACTTGTAGGGTTCATAATCACCATTGTAGGTGATTAATAAGTCGTAGAAACTTGATAAACACTAAAATCATGATTCTTGTTCTAGTGTAATCTGAGTTTTATGAGGTACTTTCTGAAATTTGGAAGTTAAAACATGTGTAAATGTGACTAATTGAAGTTGATTTAGATGATTATTACAAGTCATGAACTTGGTTTTGATGATGTAAAAATCTGACCCGCTAGGTGTTTGTTAAAATGCCTAAGTAGGGATTAAAATGTTAAAAATCAGATGAAAACACAGATTTGATTATTATAGAGAATTATGCGTTAATGATTATGAAAAGAGTTCTAAGTTGATTGTGAATTGAACTCTTTAGGCAAAGAATCCGGATCGTCAAGCGGACTAGCTGGAGCGGATACGCGTTTGAAGGGTGTGCTCTAAAGGTGCGTGACTTTAGTCTCGTTACATTATGTAAAGAAGTTTGGTTTTAGTGTATAAATGATGTCGTAGTGGAATGGATGCGTTTGATGCGTCGTTAAAGTGGCGAAGTTCACTAGACCATCAAACGGGTCAAAATAAAGAATTGAAATCAGGTTTGGCTTGTCAATAAAGTGATGGTTTTCACTAGATAGCCAAACGGATCAAATAAAGAATTGAAATTGGGTTTGGCTTGCCAATAAAGTGATGGTCTTCATTAGATAGCCAAACGGGTCAAAATGAGGCTTGTAAAGGAATCAAGTGGGTAGAGACTTGAAAGTTTCATACCTCACTAGGTAATGGATGGTACCACACCAATGAATTGGTTATGTTAATTTAAGTTATGAACCCGTGATATCGGGTCAAACATTAAAGGTCAATAAAATGAGTCGTTTGAAACGGAATGATGAATTCCAATAAAACGAGCTTTCAGTTCCAAGGAAACATGAAACTATGAATAACGTAAACACACCAAGATGTACAAGCCCGGGAACTTCGGTAATGGCATCTAAAGGGTTGGAATAAGAAATTGGAAATAAACACTTATAGTTAGAATGGGTTGAATAATTGGTAGTATAGAAACTTTTAGTCGTATGATCGGTGAGTCGATTGTTGGTACGATAGTTGAAATGAAGATGTCCGTAATGAATTTACAGACATTCAGGAAAAGAAATGGCCTAAAACGGTATTCGGATTTGAGAGAAATCCACAAAATAGTTGAATGGTAAGTCCCCAGTGTCCACCGTAAATTACGGTATACACCGTAATTTACGGTGGAGATCAAAATGTTACGGTGAGTCGCTTCTGTGTTACGGCAGAACTAGAGACACTCAAGGTCTACCGTAACTTACGGTGTCTTAGGTGGAACCCAGAAAATTTGTATTTTAATTGTTAATTTTCGAAGTCGGAATTCGTTTATATGTAACGTATTAATGTCAAAACTAATGTTTTTAGTGTTTGACCCTAGGTATGGATTAGGACCTCTCGGATGGTGATCAAGTACATTGTCAAGAACCGAACACGCATTTTGAAGCTTCCGCACTAAACTAAATCTTGTATAGACTTTAATCATGTTGTAAATGTTTTGTTAATCGTGTTATTAATCCTTTAAACTAGTTGTTAGCTGACTAGTAAGTTTAAATTTTAAACTTGTTATGCACGAAATTATGTTTGTTTTGGGTACTACAACAAGTAGGTTTGGTCTTTAAACACGAAAGTTTTTGTAAACTCTGATTAGTATTTATTTAATATAAATACTTAGTTAAATTCCGTCTAAATATTAAGGGTGTTACAGACACCCATGATGTTTAACATCTATAAGCTCCGCAACTTGAATACAGTAAAAAATCTCTCTCATTCCTATAGTGTGGCTGGACGGACCAAAAAAACAATCTTCCATATTAAGGGCTGTGTTAAAGTCCCCTAGCACCACCCAAGGTTGACCTTTAGCTAAAGCACTATGTCTACATAAATCCTCCCACAAAACTCGACGATCTTGATACTTATTTTCAGCATAGACAAAGGAACAAATAAAAACTTTGGAATCAGCTTTTAACCGGATCTGAGCATGAATGACCTGATCAGACTGGGATATCACCATGAGATCAACATCATCCGTATTCCATCCCAGAATAATTCTAGTACCCCGTTGACATATGCCCCCATTAGAAGTCCAACTCCACCGACGGAAAACACCCTTGCAAACTTTAACAAGATTGTTAACATTAACATGCGTTTCTAATATAGCACAAACACTCAACTGATTTTCAGCAATAAGTACGCGAACCTGGTTTTGTTTCAGGGGACGATTCAAACCCCTTATATTCCAAGCGGCGACACTACCCATTGAAACCCATAGAACCGGGAGTGCTTGCCCCCTCAGATTTATTATCATTCACATTATTACCCATAAATCTCGACATTTCAGTAGGATTGGTCTCTAAAACCTCATCATGCAACATAGTTACCTTCTCTATAACTCCATCCACCTGAGCCGAACCATTACCAGCTTTTGGTCTCTCATCATCACTATCCTTAGCTAACACCTGAAACGAGTTAGCCACTTTAACTGTTGGCGGTCCGTTACTAGGATTATCATCCGTCTTCGTTCCAGATGTACTAGGTCCAGTATTGTTAACCTTTGGTTTATACATAAACCTGGGTTTTTGCTTCTTTTGTGGGAACCCTTGTTTAGCCACTCGCCTCCTATCCGTTATGAATCCTTCCTCATCAACCATAACCTATTTTGCCTTGTCCTTGACAACTTTACTACACGTAGAATGATCATGGCCAAATAAGCAACATGTGGGACAACGCAAGGGTTTCCATTCATATTCAACTTTTACTCGTTCCATTATGTATCCCTCCTCATCCATCTTAGGAATAGCTAGAGTAATGTGGTCTTTAAGATCATTATCCGCATTCACCTCAATCATTGCACGAGCATAACTACTCCTGCCCCAATTCTCCGCACACATATCTGCCGTGTATGAATCAAGCCTTTTCGGAACCCCTAACTTAGATGCCAACAAACTTAAACCATCACCCGTGTAAACCGAAATCGGCACATTGTGCAATTTAACCCAAAGGGGAACTGCTTTTATACCATCTTTCTTTAAACTAACCTTCGGTGACCATAAATTCAAAAATAACGGGACTTTTCTTATCAACCATGGTCCTCCTTCCATAACCTTCATTAACCCATCCTTTGAATCAAACTTGAAGAAAAACAAACCAGATGAGTTCATCATAAGTTTTAGAAACCCAAACTTTGCCCAGACATTCTTTGCATAGTATTCAACTACAGGAAACGGTAAACAACTTCCTAAGAAATAACCATAAAGAACGTTTTCAAACTTTTCTTGTACCTGCTGAACGACCTCTTTAGGAATAACTAAATCAGCATCTTCTCTAGTTTCAAGTGATTCCATAAGTCTGAAATTGACCTCCCTTTTATTACGAGTAGAGAGCAATTTATCAGCATAAGAGATCGTATTTTCCTTCTTACCAGCATCCCAGAAACCCTCATTATCAACATTGCTATGCTGAAACATGTCTAAGCCATCTTCGGCTGGATCCACTGGAACAGTGAATTTAGTAAGCTCATCAATGATGTTAATAACCTTTGGTCCCTGCTGTTGATCAGACAAAACTCCACGACGAGGGCAGAAAGTTTTCCCATCAATGTTCAGTAATCTACTAGCCAAACCCTTGTTAGGGTTTTTAGGATTACCCACGTTATCAGGCGGTTTGGATTGATTAGTATTCATATCACGCATAACTAAGATACCATGCAACGTAACGAACGTAAGAACGAAGAAAGAACCAAAGCAAAAAGACGACAAACCCTAGATAGAAAAACGAAAAGAAAGAACCTAAATCCTGACTTCAAAAGATTAGAAACCAGGGTAGAGTCACGAAACCTTACTCAGAAGGATCAACAAAACCCTAATACCTAACCCAGATCAATCAAGAAGAAGATCAGAAAGCAAGAAAACTAGGGTTTGTGAAGTCGCCAAAATCGCCCAGAGCCATTTAACTTATTTAACCTTTCGTTTATTAAATTCATGTGTTTTTTAGTTCCTTACACATGTTAACTTATTTTTTAATGTTTTGCTTTTCTTATAAACATCATTTTTTTAATCTTAGTTTTTATACCACTTGTTCGTTTAAAATCAATCGATTTTAAATTCTTTACATTTTTGAAATCGTTCATTTTCTGAAGTTCTTTTTTCCTAATGGCTATAAGTAAACTGAATACCAAGTTTAAAAATGAACGATTTCATAAACGGTTTTAAAAGGAATGGTTTAAAAAACCCTTTTAAAAATTAACGATTTATAATAACAAATTGTTAAAAAAGTAAAAAAAATGATTTTAAAAAGAACGGTAGAAAATGAATCGTTTAAAAAAACTTTAAAAGACAATCAACTTAAAAAAGAATAATTTTAATAAACAAGCGGTCTAAAAATGAATAATTTTAAAAACGACGTTATAAAAAACAAACGCTTAATGAAAAGACATATTTATTTTTAAATATACAATATATTTTGTTAAATAATGATCGTTAAAATAAAGAAATAATAAAAAAACTTGAGTAACTGCATTAATAATCTCTTAAATATTAAAAGAACTTTGTAATTATAAAAAACAGCCTCTAAGTATATAATTATCTAATTACCTTTATACATAACTGCATAAAAGTAACAAAGTTAATGTAAGGGACTAAAATTGTTATAAAATATAACCTCAGAATTTGATGTGTTAAAAGATTCTTTTATGAATCGAAATGATTAAATAGAGTAAACCACAAAAATGGCCAAAATAGTAATTAACTCTCGATGTCAATGAGATAGTGGTGAAGTGGTTGGGGAAAAACTTAGTATTATTTCTGAGGCATCCAGGTGAAGGGCAAATACGGGTGGCGCCGGTTTGTCGAGATTTTACCGATTATTTCACTATCGTGTCTTTGGGCGGGTGAAGGTCGGGTTTCCGTGCATCTGGAGAGCCAAGGGGCTGGCGACGGTCGAGTAGTCGACCTTGGCCGCAGCGCCCAGTGTCACGTTGATTGACACGTCGTTGCTATCCGTTAAAAAAATTGTAATTAACGCTTGATGAAAAAAAGGGTGTAGAGTTTCTAGTGGGTAACAAATCGGAGGGAGAGGGCGGTCAAAACCGCCTTTGAAAGCGGTTTTAGAAAACAACTAACAAGAACGTGGAGAATAAGAAAACAAGCGAGAATTCCGATCCCCAGTCCACCTCTTTATTTTTTGTTATATAAACCCTTAACCCTACTACACCTTCTCGTATCAATCATTTCCTCTCAATTTTGTTTTTCAACCAAACCAACCATGTCTTGCTACAAGGGAAAGTACGCTGGTATCATTTTCTCTCTATCTTCAACTATTAATTAATTCCTGTTTGTTTGCGATTCGATCTGTACTTTTTATGTTGTAATCTTTCAAAGTTCTTTTGTGGATTCTGTTTATCGGATGATTGATCTGACTGGAGGTAAGTTGTTAAAATGCTCTGTTGTTGCTTGTGATTATTAGTGTTTCCATCGAAAAGTTTTGCTCTTTGATTTTGCCGTGGGTGGATTCCAGATCCATATTACTTACTATGTATTATTATAGTAGTATATGATTGGTTTAATTAATTAATTAATGATTGTTGATCATCAGATGAGCTTATTGCGAATGCTACCTACATTGGTACACCTGGGAAGGGTATTCTTGCTGCTGATGAGTCAACTGGCACAATAGGAAAGCGTCTTTCCAGCATCAATGTTGAAAATGTGGAGTCAAACAGGAGAGCTCTCCGTGAGCTTCTCTTCTGCACTCCTGGTGCCCTCCAATACCTCAGTGGAATCATTCTCTTTGAGGAAACTCTTTACCAAAAGACTGCCGATGGTAACTAAACTAACAAATCATTTCTTACCCTTTTTGTTTGTTTGTTTAATCATCATCTTATAATTGTAATTAATTGTCTCAGGTAAGCTCTTTGTTGATGTCATGAAGGAGGCTAATGTCCTCCCAGGTATCAAAGTCGACAAGGGTACAGTCGAGCTAGCCGGAACCAACGGTGAGACCACCACCCAAGGTCTAGACGGTCTTGCCCAGCGATGTGCCAAGTACTATGAAGCCGGTGCTAGGTTCGCCAAGTGGCGTGCCGTCCTAAAGATCGGCCCAAACGAGCCATCTCAGCTAGCTATCAATGAAAATGCCAACGGCTTGGCTCGGTATGCCATCATATGCCAAGAGAACGGCCTCGTCCCCATTGTCGAGCCTGAGATCCTTGTTGACGGACCCCATGACATCAACAAGTGTGCTGATGTAACCGAACGAGTTCTAGCTGCCTGCTACAAGGCTCTTAACGACCACCACGTCCTTCTTGAGGGTACCCTTTTGAAACCCAACATGGTCACTCCTGGATCCGACTCCAACAAGGTTGCACCTCAAGTGGTGGCCGAGTACACCGTCCGTGCCCTCCAACGAACCATGCCTGCAGCGGTCCCAGCAGTGGTGTTCTTGTCAGGGGGTCAAAGTGAGGAGGAAGCCACGGTGCACCTGAATGCTATCAACCAGTACCAGGGTAAGAAGCCGTGGAGCTTAACCTTCTCGTTCGGGCGCGCCCTGCAACAGAGCACCCTCAAGGCATGGGGCGGGAAAGAAGAGAATGTGAACAAGGCTCAGGAGGCCTTCCTTACTCGGTGCAAGGCCAACTCTGAGGCGACACTTGGGAAGTACCAGGGCGGTGCTGCAGTTGACGGTGCTACTGAGAGCCTTCATGTTAAGGACTACAAGTACTAATACTTTTTAAGTAAGGGGAATGTTTACTTTTGTGTTTGTTTAGTAGCTAGCTAGCTAGCAATGGCTAAAAATAAGCCTGAGAACATCAGGTACTGGTTTGAGGTTGATGTTGTCCTGACCAGTTTTGAAACTTTTTTGTTTTCTTCTATTCCATGATCAATATATCTTCTTGTTCATTATGATTTTTGGATTGGGTTAATATGATGAATGAGTTGGTAAAAAGTTTCCAACTTCAACAACACTCGACTTATTGGTTGATTGCTTTAAACTTGAATTTTCTTTTATTCAATGATATTCTTTTCACTTTGGCATATAATACCTAAACTAAGCTAGTCGTCCTAGCTGACCCAAATGCATATACATGGGTCATTTTTTAATTACTATGGGTCCAACGGGTCATTTTAAAACAAGGGAAATATGTTCCACGGGTTATTTGGGGGGGGGGGGGGGGGGGGGGGGGGGGGGTTGTGACTAATTTCCTAGAACCCATGGCTGTTATGGGTAATTGGGTGATTGAATCGAACACTCAACCGATGAACTGTATGTGTTTAGTGTTTATTAGAAGAGAGTGAGGGGGAAGCAAAGTTGAAGATTTGATAAGTTACTAGTTATTGTTTCAGGATTCGCATAAATTTTTTTAGACAGTATTGTAAAGAGGATATGTATAGCTTGTGGCGAAAGGTTATTTGGTCCATTCATAGTAGAACGTGGAATTTCATTCTGGTAAGAATTTCTCAACCGGTCCGTGGAAACAAGTGGCAAACATCCATATGGATTTAAGCTCGTTGGGTATAAATCTGGTGGAACTTTTTTGAGATTATGTAGCAGATAGGAGTGGCATAAGGTTTTGGCTTGATTGCAGGGCTTTGGACATTCCTCTAGCAGTCCAGTTTCCAGCTCTGTTTGGGCTGGAATAGATCAAATCAGCCACTGTTGCAAGCCGGGTGTCTTGGGCGAGGGGCGGGTGTGGCGTGAATTTTCAGTGGAGAAGGCAGTCGTGTGGGTATGTCGAAGAACTAGAACTGGATTCATTTCTGGTTGTGTGCGTCGGGGCGAAGACTAATGGTCCTGCCTTTTAGAATCAACTGAGTCGTTTACTGTTACATTGCTACACGAGACTACGAGAGGCACGCCAAAATGGAAGAAGGCACTCTACTCGGTTATGGTCATGATGATATTGTGCACGACAAAATTTGGAGAGTGGTTTATAGTTTGATGTAAACCTTTTCTAGTCATTTTTCGTTGTATCGGTGTAAGCATGGCCTTAGCACCTAGCTGGTTTGAGGTTTTTTTTGCTTGTTTTGGTGTGTTTTGAGATGGCTTTGTTTGTTAAAAAAAAAAAAAAACCTGTTGCAGTTACAATATTCCCACATTATGAGTTGGTTTGTTATGATTTGATTGGACTTTGATCCTATATATGTGTATTTGATGTTCTAGACAGTGATTTCCATGTTTGATTGTGGTAATTTGTTGGTTGATTATTTTGGATTTTACCTGATTGTACAACATCTGAGGTTCTTGAATCTTCATCCTTGTTGATAGAAGAACAACAATTAAATAATGTGAGCTAGCAAGCTTTATAGATGAACCTTCACAGCAATAAAGGTATATGTATTACATCCAACTATGGTTGCACGCATGCCTTTGTTGATGCATAATTTTATATGCTTCAGTTGGGTTTTATATTTTATTCCAGTTTTGAGCTATGAACCAAATCAACCCTTTTTTTTAATTGACTTGCCCCCTTGATGTACGAACTTTTTCTTTTTCTAAAATAACATTTTTTTTAATCAACCCGAAAACCATTCTGACCCGGACCCATTTCGACCCGAACCAAAACAACCATTTTTTAATTGACTTGTTTCGACCCGAACCCGTTTTGACCCATGACCCAACTCGACCCGACCCGTTTGTCAGGTCTACCCTAATTATAAAACTAAATGAAAATTATCCTAATATTTGTAGTCGTCGTATATTAATTAAATTTAAAAAAAAAAATTATATACCACGCTGGTGCTGGTTTTTACCTTCATGTACCGATAACGAACCGGTATTTTCGATACAAGTACCGGTTAACACCAAGCTTATCAAACTTAAAAAATAAAGAGGATAACAATTATTATAGTTATAATATAAAAATAATAAAAACTATTAAAAAAAACTGTATATAATATTTTATTATATCAGAATATAAGTTAGTGTTCATTTACTTCTAATATTAGAATATAAGTTACAGTTCATTGACTTCTCTTATTAATATATTAATAAAATAATAATAATAATTAATAATAATAATAATAATAATAATAATAATAATAATAATTAATAATAATTAATAATAATAGAGGAATATGTTTTCAAAAATTAAGTCATAAAAGCTGAGGCTTATCTTCCAGAATTGTTTCAGGCATGTTACATATTCACAAATACCTATTTCCACCCATAGATATATCATAGAAAAACTCACTTTTGATTCATATTTCATCCACATTCTGAAGCTTTGGTTTGTTACCATCTACCCCTCTTTCTCTCTCTACCATTTCATCTTCACCAACAGGCTCTGTTCTTCGCGTCTCTTCATCAGCAGCCACGATCTCTCTTCATCCTCTTCAAAGGTGATAAATTTCGATGTCGACTCTTAGTAGTTTAGTTGCGACAGGCATCTTAGGCGACCATGAACGATCAGATGAAGCGAAGATGGAGATCTCTGTCAAGCTTGTCAGAAACTTACAAAGGAGTGAAGTAAAAAACAAAAGAGTTAAATGCCATTTTAGTCCCTGTGGTTTGGATCATTTTTTCCAGTTTAGTCCAAAGGTTTCATTTTTAACCTGTGGGTCCAAAAAGGTTTCACCGTTGCCATTTTAGTCCACTGGGTTAACTCCACCAATTTTTTCTGTTAACGAGAAGATCAATTCGGTCATTTTATATGGCTGAATTGCCCTTTTAGTTAACAGAATTACATACAAAATTACCGAATTGGCTTTTATCGTTAACAGAAAAATAGATAAAGTTAACCCAGTGGACTAAAACAGCAACTGTGAAACCTTTTTGGACCCACAGGTTAAAAATGAAACCTTTGGACTAAACTGTCAAAATGACCCAAACCTTTTTTACTTTTTGGATTTTTTTGTTTTTTTATATTTTTTTGGATTTTTTACATTTTTTTTATTTTTTAATTTTTTTTGATTTTTTAGAATTTTTTTTTGATTTTTTAGACTTTTTTTTGAATTTTTAGGATTTTTTATTATTTTTTAGAATTTTTTGATTTTTTAGAATTTTTTGATTTTTTAGAATTTTTTGAACTTTTTATTATTTTTTAGATTTTTTTTATTTTTTTTGATATTTTGATTTTTTTGGATTTTTAGAATTTTTAGAATTTTTTGGATTTTTTTAGATTTTTTTTATTTTTTAGAATTTTTTTGTTTTTTTTTTATAATTTTTTGGATTTTTTTATTATTGTTTTTGATTTTTTAGAATTTTTTGGATTTTTTTGTTTTTTATAATTTTTTGGATTTTATAGAATTTTTTTGATTATTTAGAATTTTTTAGAATTTTTTTGATTTTTTATTATTTTTTTTATTTTTTGGAATTTTTAAGTTTTTTTGAATTTTTAGAAATTTTTATTATTTTTTTGGATTTTTTTGATTTTTTTAAAATTTTCTTGATTTTTTAGAATTTTTTGAACTTTTTATTATTTTTAGAGTTAAATGCCATTTTAGTCCCTGTGGTTTGGCAATTTTGGCAGTTTAGTCCAAAGGTTTCATTTTTAACCTGTGGACCCAAAAAGGTTTCACAGTTGCCATTTTAGTCCACTGGGTTAACTTCATCCATTTTTTCTGTTAACGAGAAGGCCAATTTGGTCATTTTGTATGTAATTCTGTTAACTAAAAGGGCAATTCAGCCATATAAAATGACCGAATTGGCCTTTTCGTTAACAGAAAAAACGGATGAAGTTAACCAAGTGGACTAAAATGGCAACTGTGAAACCTTTTTGGACCCACAGGTTAAAAATGAAACCTTTGGACTAAACTGGCAAAATGGTCCAAACCACAGGGACTAAAATGGCATTTAACTCTTATTTTTATATTTTTTAAATTTTTGATACTTTTGAATTTTTTGGATTTTTTAGAATTTTTTTATGATTTTTAGATTTTTTTAGATTTTTTTTTATAATTTTTTGGATTTTTTAGATTTTTTTTGAATTTTTATCTAAGATATTTGTTTTTAAAACTTTTGCCAATTGTTTAAAACTAAAGGTAATTTTGTCTTTTTAGGTATTTTTAAATTCTAATTCCATTAATACATTCATCCACCAAACACATCTATGGATTTCAAAGGAATCCATCAAATTTCAATTCAAATTCCAATTCCCATAGGGATTCCAATTTCAATTCATACACATTCCGCGAAACAAACGCCCCTAAGGATTTTGGGTTGCCACGTGCCCCCTTAACAATCCACCATTTTAGAGGGAAGTGTTTTTAGAATTTAGAGATTTATTAAAAATTTAATAATTAGCTAAACTAAATTATATGTATGATGTATCTTCTATCTTCCAGTAACTTTTCACAAACAAAGTCAAATTTATGCCTCATACCACGTTCCAATACTCATTTGGTTTACGAGACCTCATTCTGTCCTATCTCCCGATTTAGGTTCAGTTTATTAACATAGCTACCTATATTAGGTGCCGTTTGATTCCGTGATCCTTCGAGCGTTACTTGGTTGTTATTCCAAGAATATTAAGCAATACCAAGAGAGTACATAGTCCCCTCTTTTACCGCTTTCAAATATTTTGGGGTGATACACATGTGCCTACTTGTTACTTTCATGCTTTCACGCTTTTATGACATATGCTTGCTATGTTCAATTAGTACACGTATAGTACATGATTTCAATTATGCTTTGCTATATATGTTGACTGAGCATGCTAGCATATTGATTTCATAGACACTTTTGCTTCATATGTTTACTCAGCATGTGGGCACATTGATTTGCATTACCTTTCTGCTATGTATGTTTACTAAGCATGCTAGCACATTGATTTCATGAACATTTATACTTTGTATGTTTACTTAGCATACATAGTACATGTTTTTTACATAACATGCTTACATTTGGTATGTTTAACGGGACAAAAATATGTTCATTAACATTGATCACGCCGCTCGGTAGTATGTAGTGGTACCATAGGACTTGACAAATCCCGTTCCTGGCTTCCTAGGTTTGTTTGGAAGTAAGGAATGACAGAATCCGATATACATAATTGATAAACCTTTAACTTGTTAAGGGTTTGTCCGACAGTCGCAAGGCTTGAATGTATGCGATAAACATTACTGCATAAATGTTTGTATCAATAAAGCATTGATTTTTGTAAAACATAACTTTTGATTTAAACTACGGTTCATTCAAAGACATTGTTTTGTACATGACATTTGGTTTTATATGACATTTGATTATACATTGACATACACATGTGGTTTGAGTAAATACTTTTTATTCACCATACAAGACATAGTTGTTACTTGACATTTGCTATACAAGACATGATTTACACATGACATTGAGACATTAAACATTGTTATACATGAACATTTGACATTAGTTTAAACAAGACATTTTGGTGGTTATTTGGTAAGTGATTTATATAACGAGACGTGTGTAATGTGATAAAAGCATGGTAGATACGCCGCTGGTACTTCCTATATATAGTGCTTTTATGATATTACATATCGTAGCGTTATCTAAACAACTTCAACAAAGACAAAGACATGAAACATTTTATACAAAGACAAGACAAGATATTTTTTTACCAGTAACATGTTTTATACAAATTCATTTTACTTGGTTATTCACTTAACCATACAACTTCCTTTTATATCATCTGATTTTCTTATCAATTTTCGTATGATTTATAAAAGAAAACATTTTTATAAGGTTCATGACTACTTTTTGTTAAACATTTCTTTTAACTTACAAGTCATGAATCCTGCATCAACTAAACCTATGTATCTCATAAGCATTTTTATGCTGACGTACCTATTTTTACATGTGTTTTCAGGAGCTAATGTTTGAGGATGATCATAACACACTTAGGCAGACTTGGGCCTTAGTGACTTAAAATGCTGCAAGACAAGTTTAATTTACATTATGTTTTATGTTTGAACAAAGAAAATGTAAACATCTATTCTAATAAAACCAAACTTTAAATACCATGTGTTGTGAAACAATAATTTCGTCGCTTCACTCCCTGACGTTTCCGCCGCGGTTTGTTTTTTTACGCGGTGGGGGTGTGACAGTGGTGGATGTCGCCATGTGGTCGCGGCGATGGTAGGAGAGAAAAGGTTTTGTCGAGAGGGGAAATCAAGGTTGTTTGGTAGGGGGAGGGCTCTGTTGTTATGGTGGTATTATTTTTGAACGGCCAACTTAACACTTTATCCATAAAAATAGCTGGGGGCTATACCACATTTACAACACTACCCAACAGGGCACACCCATGAACTTCACCAACAGAAAGTGGAAAAATACAGCAAAAAAAAACAAAAAACAAAAACAAAACAAAAATCTTCAGCCGCGACAGAACCTCAACCAAAGTCATCGAACCTTCTCCAAGAATGACAGGTGATTGTTTGATCTTTAGCGTGATTTTTTACCCATAAAAAACTCATGGACTTTATCTCCTCCAAGGCTTTTGTAATTGACGGGCACACACCATTAAAAATAATGTTGTTTCTAAGGTTCCATATGTTCTAAATAGTGACTTGAACAATGGCATGGAATATCTTTTTTTTTCACTGAACCCGCCATCCCAGCATGTAAATCCAAGATGTCTCTAAGATGAAAGGCAAAGAACATAGGAATTTTACACCATTGAGCGAGTAGGGACCATAGAGTTTGAGCAAACTGACAAGAAACTGATACAAATGATAGTGGAGGGACTGCAACTGGCAAACGTGAAATTCTCCATGTGTATTCTAGAAGGTCCAAAAGGGCAATTATGGAAAGTGGCTAATAGTTGGTTATAGGTGAGAGTTAGTATAAGAGGGAAAGGGAAAATCAGGATAGGTGTGTGTGAGTTTGTTATTGTTTAAGGCTCCTTCAATTGTGCATGGAGAGAGGGTTTTCCTTGGATCTCTTTTACATCATTCTATCTTTCTTGTATTTCCATTAAAGTTCTAATACAAATCATCCAATTTCCATTTCTATTATGTTTTAGCATTTTTCGTATTCCTATCATTGGTCCGACCTGCCAATTGTCATTCCGTTTTGATGGAAACCCGTGGCCAGAATAATCGTTTGGAAGCTCAAGAGCAGCAGATCAAACAGATTCAATCGGATCTGCTTGCTGTTCAGAATTCGTTAAAAACATTGGAGGATGATCATGTAGCTTCCGCTGAATTTCGTCAGGTGGTTTTGGATTGGATGAAGAACCAGGGTAAGAAACATGATGAGGGATCTTCTGGATCTGGGGTTTTCTCTGGTCCGATTTTCAATTCTCCATTGCCTAAACCCAATAACCCTTTCGACCAATCTTCCGGCTTACCTTGGGCAGTGAAGAAAATCATGCTGCCTGAGTTTAGCGGGTTCGATCCACAAGGGTGGATTACAAAAGCAAATCTGTATTTCGGTATTAACAACACCCCAGATGAATTACGCCTCCAATTGGCTCAATTGAGCATGGTTGGAGTGGCCCAACACTGGTTCACCATCATTACCCAAGTTCATGAATCACTGACATGGACCGAATTTTAGAGGGAGTTATTGCAACAATTCAGTGGGCTCGAGATCCAAAATCCTTACGAACAGCTCGCCAACATCCAGCAAGGTGATTCCATTTAGGATTACATTGATGATTTTGAATATATGTTATCTGTAGTTCCCAGATTATCGGAATCACAAGCGTTGGGGTATTTCGTCGCCGGTTTACGGGACAACGCTAAGAAGTGGGTTCGTTTACATCGTCCTCAATCCAGATTGGATGCGATGTATCTGGCCAAGGATGTCGAACAAATGCTCCGACCATCTTCCGGTTCTGGTTCCCTTTCACGTTACCGATACCTTCACTGGCCTGGGCTTCCTTATGACTCTTCAGGAACTGGGCCGTTTTCGCTGGGCCTTTCTGAGTCCAGGCTCACTTCGTCCCAAAAACCCTTGGATAAGCCTACTTTAACTAAACCTTAGCCCACTAGAGTTTTTCCTTCTAAACATGGTATTTCTTCTTCGTTCGATTCGAGTCAACGAGACAGGGGTCTTCGTTCCTTATCACGAACCGAATCGGTGGAACGCCAGAAAAGGGCTTGTGTTTCCAGGGCGGACAACAATATGGACCGGCTCACAAGTGCCCCGAAGGCAAGTTGCGAGTCCTTCTATTGGGAGATGACGAGGATAACGTTTTAGATGCAGACTTCTCTTTTTTGGACTCTGATAACTCCAAATTAGAGGATTCCTTATCTTCCCCTACAGCCACCATGGGTGTCACACCCCGACCACGTAGAACATACAAAACGTGGCGGAAACGTCGGGGAGTGTTGTAACAGAATTAATTGTTTCAAATCCATGGCAATTAAAGTTTCGTTTTATTAATCAAACACGAGAGTTACATTGTTTTAAACAAGAAACAAAGAGTATATAACAAAAATTAACTAGTTCTTGTCTCGTTTTAAGTCACTAAGGCACAAGTCCGCCTAAGTATGTCTTGATAAGTCCTATGCATCATCTCCTGAAAACACATGTGAAAATAGGTACGTCAGCATAAAAATGCCTGTGAGATACATAGGTTTTGTGAAAACAGAATTCATGACTTATGTTTGAGAAAATGTTGAGTCATGAACCTGAAATACGCTCGAAGCAAACTCGACTTTGCGATTGTCAAGACACTGCACGTGGCGGAAAGTATTCTCAATGCTCTCAAACCACTGAAGAAGCCCAGTCGCTCCCTCAGAACCACTAAACTTGAGTGGTTTAGCCGAGTTAAAATCCTTGTATTTGCATGGACCATTGTTGTTGTTGTTGGCTTGGTTCCATTGAGCAAAGAGATTTGGGAATTGAGCAGCCATCTGCTGCGCAATGATTTCTGCCAGCTCGGCAGTCGCTATCTGGTTCTCGAGTCGAGGAGGCATTCTAAGAGAGGAAAACATGAAAGGAAACGAGTGAGATGATTGGATGAAAAGAATGAGATGAAACAATATCAATAAAAGCAAAAGATGGTGGTCATTTGTCCGTATCACAAAGCAAACAAACGACACACAGTGACTAATCAAAGTAAATGGATCAAAAATAATGTATTACGAAGACATGCACGCCTATAAGTGAACACTCATCCCAAGAATTCCCAGGTAAGCACAACTGGTCTCGCGTCTGATGAGATGTATACGAAGTGCTTGCCTAGACAGAAAACCCAGAATACAGGCATTCACTCTTCCAGTTTGCACGTGTTCACATTATTTAAAACCCAAAACGTTGACGAGATTTTGAAAATTTGAAGGCACAAGGCCAAAAATTTTAGTTAAACTGGAAGGGTTCAAAACCTTACAATAGAGGGTTCAAAACCTTGTAATAAATAATTCAAAAACAGATGATTGTTTTTCAAAAATTGTTTCGAAAAATTTGGTTTCTTGTTTTGATAATCACCTAAGGATAGGTGATGTACATGTTTTAAGATCTAAACACAAGATAACTTGTGTTAGGGTCCTAGAAAAGTTATAGTCTAGGTCAAAGCATTACTAATAACCTAATTCCCTATAACCATTGGCTCTGATACCAACTCTTCTGTCACACCCCGACCACGTATAGCATACAAGACGTGGCGGAAAACGTCGGGGAGTGTTGTAACAGAATTAATTGTTTCAAATCCAAGGCAAACAAAGTTGTATTTTATTTATTAAACAAGAGTTACATTGTCTTAACACAGGAAATACAGAGTTTATAACATAATTAAACAAAGTCTATCATCGTTTTTAGTCTCTAAGGCACAGGTCCGCCCTAGTGTCCTGATCGTCATCCTATGGAAAAGCTCCTGAAAACACATGTGAAAATAGGTACGTCAGCATAAAAATGCTTGTGAGATACATAGGTTTGTGAAAATAAGATTCATGACTTATGTTTGAGAAAATGTTTAGTCATGAACCTTGTAATTTGATTTGTTTTGTATATCGCTTGAAAAACGATAAGTTCAGTTGATATGTATAAATAAGAGAATAGTGTATGGTTAAATGAATAACCATGTATAATGAGTTGTATAAAATAAACTGTATTGTAAACCAAAGTCTTGTGAAAACATGTTACTTGTATAAAATGTATAAGCCCAACATGAATGATTCAAATAGCGCTATGATATGTAATATAATACAAACATTTATATATAGGAAGTACCAGCGGCGTATCCACCATGCTTGTATCATATTACTCACATATCGTCACTTAAGTCACTTAAACAAACCACCAATGTATAAAGTCTATGTCTAAACCAATAGTCAAAAGTCCTTGTATAAACCATGTCAAATGTTTATAGTCCAAAAGTAGTCAAGTAATGTGTAACCAAAATGATATGTATGGTAAGTAAAATAAGACTACTTAAACCATAAGTAAAAATGTACAAAACAAAGTAATTTGAATATATCAAAAAGTTATGTTTTGTAAAGTAATGCATGTTACATTGATACAAACATTTATGTGGTAAGTTAACGCATACATTCAAGCCTTGAGACAGTCGGATAACCCTTTCAGTCAAGGTTATCAAAAGAAATGTTTTCGGATTCAGTCATTCCTTACATCCAAACAAACCCGAGATGTTAGGAATGAGATTTGTCAAGTCCTATGGTACCACTACTTACTCCCGAGCGGCGTAGCAAATGTTAAAGAACATAATAAAGACCCGTTTGTGCAAACCAAATGTTATAGCAGTTGTAGACATGTCATATGAAAACAATGTACTAAGTATGCTAAGTTAACATACAAAGCAGAAAAGTCTTGTAAATCAATGTGCTAGCATGCTATCAGTCAACATACATAGCAGAAATGTAATGTAAAACAATGTACTAAGTATGCACACAATGGACATACATAGCATGAAATGTAATGAAATCATGTACTATAATGTACTAACAAACATAGCCGGTATATGATGTGAAAACAGGAAAGCATGAAAGTAACAAGTAGGCACATGTGTTTCACCCCAAAACAGTTTGGAAAACAGTAAAAGAGGGGTCTATGTACTCACTTGAGATTACTCAGTAGTCCTGGAGTGACAATCAAATAATGATAGAGATCCCGGAATCAAACGACACCTAATATAGGTAACTATGTTAATAAACCGGACCTAAATCGGAAGATTGGGTAGCATGAGGGTTCGTAAACCAAACGAGTATGGAGACTCGTGTAATATGGTTTAACAAAGCCTACATACTAATTGAAACCTAACATAATTGTTTACGACCCATTACGACCCGTTTAGGTAGCTTATGCTACTTTAACGCGTCGTTCGCGTGTAATGCGTTCGGGACGTCTAACTAGTCCTATGACAAGTGTTATATGCCTAAACATGTTACATAATTAGTTATGTGACAAAATTTTAGGTTATATATGCTTAATTACCAATTATACATGAAAAGGGTATTCTGGTAATTTACCTAAGGCATATAAACTACCTATCATACAACTACTTAAACGTCGTGACCATAAGGTATAACCTCGGAAGGTTATTCCCTACCTACTATGGTCACCTAATGTATTTGGTCGGATCCTAATGATCGACCAAATGGGTCGGGTTCGAGGTATAAGCGATTTATTAGATCGCTTACCCTACGACCCTAGACAACGTGGTAATCAGTAGGCATAGTCCCAAGGGACTATAACCATCGTGATTACAATCACGTTGCGAAGTTCAAACGAACTTCGCATTGACCATAAGCTGGTCAACGCTGAAAGTCAAACAAAGTTTGACTTTCGGACTCGAAAAGCAATAAAAGAACGAAAGAATACTTACGAAGGGTCCCCGAATGCTAATCTCGATTCAAAAATATCAGGTATGAAACAAAGGTTTCAACTTAGAGTTTCTCAAATCAAAATTCTAGTGATTTTGAAGCATGGGGGGTGGGGTATTTATAGTATTCGTTCCACCGTTAAGATCGTTTCATGGAAACCGTGCTTTAATCGCATCCGTACAAGTGTCGGGACCTTATGGTAGCTAGAAATTGATCCTTATCAGCTGACTAGACAATTGGGAATGTGTGGTGGAGGATTAAACAGCTGCAATCTGCTGTTTGATTCATTTAATCTGGTCAGAAGGGGCCACGCGGCCCGCTTCAGGATGTGTAGAAACTCAGGCGGGCCGCCTGGGGGTCACAGATCAGAAATAACTTTCAAAAATGACAGTTTAGGTCCCTGCACGTGTTTAAGGTCATTTCTGACACTTCTAAGGCCCGTAAAGCCAACTTTAAGGCCCTAAAATGATTCCTAAACATTGTGGACATGATACATGCTCAAAAATATGTCGGGTGATGGTTCGTTTGGTCGTACGATCGCGATGTTCGCTTAATTACGACGGAATGTGCATAAGCGTGAAAAACGATACAAATGACGCGACGAATGGATTTTTCTTATGCCAAACACTAAAATAAAATATTTTAGTGCTTACATAAATTTTTGGATGCCCGGATGTATTCAGAACGTAAGTTATGCGCGAAAATGCAAACTTGTGCACTTTTTGATGCTTTTAGTCCCTGAATGACCCAAAAGTTTATTTTAGCATACCGAACCCATTAAAGCCTATTTCTAAGCTATGTAAAGGATATTTATGGTATGTTTAACTTATGGTCATGTTCCAGAATGTCTGTTCCAGTACGAAACGTCATACTTTCGCAGTTTGTCAAGTTTAGTCCCTGTAAGCGAATTAACTTGTTTTTGCCATACCAAAGCCTTCAAAACTTATTTCTAAGTTATGTAAAGGTTATTTAAGGTATGTTGAGTATATGTTGATGTTCCGGAGTATTTGTCGCGTTAGACTGAGTATGTTTACGCACCAGTTTGCGTATAACTCTCCAGAAAGTGATATAGAGTTTGAAATTACATAAAAGTCAAGATATGAAAAATGTAAAACACAACCAAACAAACATTGGGATCAAATAACATTGTTTTATTGATAATAGAACTGTTCACAATGATTATAAGCACAGATGTTACAATAAGATCAGATGATATGTATAAATAAATGTCAGGTTAAATGAATAACCATGTAAAAATGTGTTTGTATAAGATAAGTTGTTTGTAAATAAATGTCTTGTGAAAAGTATGATATTTGTATAAAATGTTATATGTCTCAAACTGAAATGATTCAAATAACGCTACGATATGTAATACCATACAAACACTTATATATAGGAAGTACCAGCGGCGTATCCACCATGCTTGTATCATATTACACACGCATCGTTACTTAATCACTTAATCAAACCAAACCACCAAAGTAATTTTTAACAATTGTAGAAATGTTTATGTATTGTCAAATGTCTATTGTCAAATGTAAATCCTGTCAACAAATACAAATGGTTCACACGGTTCAATAGTTACAAAAGGTTCATATAATCAAACGGTTACGACGGTTCACATAGTCAAAAGGTTACAACGGTTCAAAATGTAGTATAATGTGTTCACATGCTGGATGAGCATATGCAACAGAAATGCAATGTAAAACAATGTACTAAGTATGCACACAATGGACATACATAGCATGAAATGTAATGTAAAACAATGTACTAAGTATGCACACAATGGACATACATAGCATGAAATGTAATGTAAAACAATGTACTAGGTACGCACACAATGGGCATACATAGCATGTAATGTAAAACGATGTACTAAGTACGCACACAATGGGCATACATAGCATGAAATGTAATGTAAAACAATGTACTAAGCATGCACACAATGGACATACATAGCATAAGTGTAATGTAAAACAATGTACTAAGTACGCACACAATGGGCATACATAGCATGAAATGTAATGAAATCATGTACTATAATGTACTAACGAACATAGCAGGTATATGATGTGAAAACATGGAAAGCATGAAAGTAACAAGTAGGCACATGTGTTCCACCCCAAAATGTTTGGAAAACAGTAAAAGAGGGGTCTATGTACTCACTTGAGATTGCTCAGAAGTCCTAAGATAACCACCAAGCAATGCTAGAGATCACGGATATCAAACGGCACCTAATATAGGTAACTATGTTAATAAACCGGACCTAAACCGGAGGATCGGATAGAATGAGGGTTTGTAAACCAAACGAGTATGGAGACTCGTGTAGTATGGTTTAACAAAGCCTACATACTAAATGAAGCTTAACCTAAGTGTGTGTGACCCATTACGACCCGTTTAGGTAGCTTATGCTACTTTATCGCGTCGTGCGTGTAAAACGCGTTCGGAACGCCTAACTAGTCCTATGACAAGTAAAATATGCCTTAACATGTCTAATATGGTTGTCAAATCAGTTTAGATGTCAAAAGTTATGTTACATATGTTTAAAACGAATTTTGGCATCAAAGGGGTATTTTGGTAATTTACCTAAAGCATATAAACTACCTATCATACAACTACTTAAACGAAGCGACCATAAGGTATAACCTCGGAAGGTTATTCCCTATATACTATGGTCACCTAATGTATTTAGTCGGATCCTAATGATCGACCAAATGGGTCGGGTTCGAAGGTATAAGCGATTTATTAGATCGCTTACCCTTACGACCCTAGACAACGTGGTAATCAGTAGGCATAGTCACAAGGGACTATAACCATCGTGATTACAATCACGTTGCGAAGTTCAAACGAACTTCGCATTGACCATACACTGGTCAACGCAGAAAGTCAAACAAAGTTTGACTTTCGGACTCGAAAAGCAATAAAAGAACGAAGGAATACTTACGAAGGGTCCCCGAATGCTAATCTAGATCAAAATAACTCAGGTATGAAACAATGGTTCCAACTTAGAGTCTTTTTGATCAGATTCTTGTGGGTTTGAAGCAAATGGGGGTGGGTATTTATAGTTTTCGGGTAACCGTTAAGATCGTTTCATGGAAACCGTGCTCGAATCTTGTGCGTACACTTGTTGGAAAGTTATGGTGACTAAAAATGGCTTCTAATCAGCTGAAAGGGCAAGTGTGGGTATGTGGTTGAGGATTAAACAGTTGTAATCTGCTAAGTAATCGTTCTTATCTGTTCTGTAAGGCTGACGCGGCCCGCTTCAGGATCAGACAAAGCTCAGGCGGGCCGCTTGGAGCTTCTGATCAGAAATTAAGTTTCAAAAGTGACAGTTTCAGTCCCTGTTGTGTTTTAAGGCCATTCCCGACACTTCTAAGGCCCGTAAAGCCAACTTTAAGGCCCTAAATTAATGCCTAAACATTGTGGACATGAAACATGCTCAAAAATATGTCGGGTGTTGGTTCGTTTGGCCGTACGAACGCGATGTTCGCTTAATTACGACCGAATGCGCATAAGCGCGAAAAACGATCCAAATTGCGCGACGAATGGATTTTTCTCATGCCAAACACTAAAATAAAATATTTTAGTGCTTACATAAATTTTTGGATGTCCGGATGTATTCAGAACGTAAGTTATGCGTAAAAGTGCAAACTTGTGCACTTTTTGACACTTTTAGTCCCTGAATGACCCAAAAGTTTATTTTAGCACACCGAACCCCTCAAAGCCTATTTCTAAGCTATGTGAAGGATATTTATGGTATGTTTAACTTATGGTCACGTTCCGGAATGTCTGTTATAGTTCAAATTGGCATACTTTCTCAGTTTGTCAAGTTTAGTCCCTGTAAGCTAATTAACTTGTTTTTGCCATACCAAAGCCTTCAAAACTTATTTGTAAGTTATGTAAAGGTTATTTAAGGTATGTTAAGTATATGTCACTATTTCGGAGTGTTCGTTGCATTAAACTGGTTATATTTACGCATCAGTGTGCGTATAACCTTCCAGAAAGCGATTTAGATCTTGAAATCGAACAAGACTTGATATGTGCAAAAGATACACATATTTATACAGATCCCAAGTATGAAATACAATATTTCATTGGCTTGGAATTTGTTTGATGGTCGTAGTGACCTAGGTGTCACAGTCTCCCCTACTTTAGGAAATTTCGTCCCGAAATTTATTCGTAGGAGTCTATTTGTGACTTTGTGTCAAATAACCACCAGAGATATGTAAGGCATAATCCTATCATTTCCTTAACGGACATTCTTCAGAACGAAAAATGAACAGACGGAGTCATTTTCCTCAACGAGTATTCTTCAGAAGCGGAAATGAAGGAATAAACAAACGGGGATTCATTTCCTCAACGGACAATCTTCAGAAACGTAAAATGAACTTACAGAGTCATTTTCAACGGGTGCTTCATCAGAAATGGAAATGAAAAGGAGAAACAAACGGATATTCATTTCCTCAACGGGCAATCTTCAGAAACGAAAAATGAACTGATGGAGTCATTTTCAACGGGTGCTTCCTCAGAAATGGAAATGAAAATGATAGACAAACGGATATTCATTTCCTCAACGGACAATCTTCAGAAACGAAAATGAACTGACGGAGTCATTTTCAACGGGTGCTTCCTCAGAAATGGAAATGAAAATGATAGACAAACGGATATTCATTTCCTCAACGGACAATCTTCAGAAACGAAAATGAACTGACGGAGTCATTTTCAACGGGTGCTTCCTCAGAAATGGAAATGAAAATGATAGACAAACGGATATTCATTTCCTCAACGGACAATCTTCAGAAACGAAAATGAACAAACGGAGTCATTTTCAACGGGTGCTTCATCAGAAATGGAAATGAAAAGGATAGATAAACGGATATTCATTTCCTCAACGGACAAATCTTCAGAAACGAAAAATGAACTGACGTAGTCATTTTCAACGGGTGCTTCCTCAGAAATGGAAATGAAAATGATAGACAAACGGATATTCATTTCCTCAACGGACAATCTTCAGAAACGGAAATGAACAAACGGAGTCATTTTCAACGGGTGCTTCCTCAGAAACAGAAATGAATAGAGTTAACTTCTAGGCAGATGACAAGGCTTGCTGTGGTTTCTGTGCACTAAATTCCATAATTATGTATGCATCCATAATTACGTAATCCCTTGCACAGTCCGCACAGTTTGTCTTGTAATGTTTAGGGGAAGAAAATCAAACCTGTGATGAGGGTGACTAGACTACCATAGGGTCCTTTTAATTAGATCACCAAATGATCTTTTTAATTAGGCCACCAAGGAGTCCTTTCAGCTATATCATCACATGATGTTCCTAACCAGATTTTTGGATCAATCTGTTTAACTAGACCACTCAAGGGGTCTAATTATGGAGTAGTACTTTATAATCCAAGGGACTTAACTACAACGTAGTAGTCCATTAAGGATTTTATGTAGTACCTTTGGGTATTCTACTACGAATCCCTCATATGAAGATACGGAAGGTTCTACGATGATTTGGATAACAAAACTTGGATTACACAAAAACATATAAAGGAACACATAAGCACATAATCACATAGTTGTTTAACTTGGTTATTAATTTGTTATTAATTTGTTATCGATTGAGAATGGATATGGAAACCAGTCGATGGACTTCAATGTCCTCTGGGATCTATCTGAAGAGATAGGAAGATCTCCCAAAAATTCGATTTTGTTTTCAAAGAAATGTAATATTCGAATTAAGGAACACGACAATTTTAGGATTTACGGAAATGTCCTTAAGTACCCTTATTAAGGATTTATAGTGGTACTTTGGGTATTCGTCTCGTCTTGTAACTTGCGCCTTGTACTTCGTTTCCTTAGAACAAACGGGTACTTAGGAATTTCGTGGAAACGCAAGAGATCATAGAATGGGAAAATTTTGGGGGTAGTTTGTTCTTCAAGGAATACGGTTCCTTGATTGTCGGTATTGTAAGAGATATGTTGTTTATACATGCAACCACATAAATACATTGTAATGTATATAAAAGATTTATTTATGAACAATGATAACAGCTGTTTCTTGGACCTTGGCAGCTAAAGAAAATAATACATAAGGATTGATTATTTCTAAACAGCGTTGTCTTCCATTCGGTCAGATGCTCATCCCTGTGCTGGATTTGCATTAGCAAGTTTTGGGCAATTTCTTCGGAAATGACCCATCTCGCCACAGTTGAAGCAAGAACCTGGTAGAAAACGACCTTGAGCAGGATTGTTGCCAGCTTGGTTTGGTGCAGCTGCAGCTGGGCAAACTCTTGCTGTATGGCCTATAAGTCCACAAGTTTGGCATTTGCGGCACTTTACATTGGCATGATGATGGAGGCTACATTGGTTGCACAAGGGTGCAGTTCCATTGTATGGCTTCCTAGCAGGGGGTTGAGCTGGTTGGTTGGGGACGGCTTGATCATTGTGAGTAACCATGGCGAAGTTCTGAGAATCCTTTCGCTTCTTTGACTTCTTAGGGGATCCAATCTGTTCATCCATGGTCTTTGATTCCTCGATTGGGTTCGATTCCTCGACCGGTTTCTTGTCACCCTTTCGGAAAAGCTTACGTTTCCTGATCTGAGATTCAGTCAAGGTTGCAGCTAGCTCAATGGTCTGCCTAACTGTAGTAGGGTTGCTACCAGTCACAATGTCTTGTATTGAGTCAGGGAGGCCATCAATGTACTTTTCGATTGCCTTATCCAACGGCGTGACCATGTTTGGGCATAACAGGCTTAACTCCTCATAACGGTCCGTGTAGGCTCGATGTTCACCGCTATCTTGCTTCAAACCATCAAACTCTCTTTCCAATGCTCGCAGTTCATGACGAGGACAAAACTCCCTCATCATAAGAGCTCTAAGTTCCGCCCATGTCTGTGCTAGAGCAACTTCTGCACCACGGTCTCTCATAACCCCGTTCCACCATGTAAGGGCCCTCTTCTGAAACACACTCGAAGAAAACTCGACCTTTCGGCAGTCGCTATCTGGTTCTCGCGTCGAGGAGGCATTCTAAAAGAGGAAACATGAAAGGGAATGAGTGAGAGTATTAGACGAAAAGAATGAGATGAAACAAATCTGATGAAAGCAAGGATAGTGGTCATTTGTTTTGTTACTACAAATGTGACAACTGGCATAAACCGGTAATTTCCGTACACTTTAATTATTATTTATTGACTGCAATTATGTGCTTAATTGTCAGCAATGTCTGAACACATGATTAAACAAGTGAATTCATGCACGTTGTATACTACAAAATATTGCTTTATGCATAAACGAGAGCGTTGCATCAAAAAAAATACTAAGTAAACTCACCGGTAAGACACATTGTGTCAACAAAACTGCAGAAAGTAGTCAGACAATAGAATTGGAGCCTAGGTGTAGGTCCAACGACAAGAATACATTAAAACCCAAGAGTACATACAAGGGTTAACATATAGACTTTCCGGAAGCTAGAATATGCACTAAAAAGCACCTGAAACGCACTTTAAATGCGGAAATCTGCATAATTCAGCTATAATTCAGCTATAATCAGCTTTTTAACATATAAATATTATGCAGAATTCATGTTTTATTATCCAGAATACCCTCCTAAGTGTTGGGAATTAAAAGGGTTACAAAAGGATACATAAGGGACATTAAACGGTGCAATTTAGCACTTTAAAGAACCGGTATTTAACCGAACAACCGGACATTACCTGGAACATCAAAATATTACTAGAAGTATTATTTTAATATTTCTGAACTAGTTATGGTCCCCGAACACCATAACACCCCTTATAACGTAATAACGCATTAAATCCCTAAACTTATTACTTGAAACCAACTTAATTATGAACTAGGGAGTAAATATTACATTTTGCCCCCCATTCCATATATACGGTCACATGGGGTGACTCCACCATAATATTTTCAAGTTCCCCCAAAATCCTTACTAGATCTTTACATGATCTAACAAGATATGATATGATCTTGCATAGATTTCCTTGGATATTCCTTAGATTCTCTTGAATATTATAAGTACACAAGATCCTACAATATCCATCAAAGATCTTGCTTGGATTTCACTAGATTTCATATGATATTACTTGGATTTAATTTGATTTCATAAGATATTACATAGATATTATGAATCTTGAAAGATTTACTAGAGATTTTGCAAGGTACTATAAGGTAACTTATTGATTAAAGTTTACACTTAGACCCCTCCCCATATCTTCACAAAATCGGTCACATGGCCTATTTGGAAGATCCTACATGATCTTGCAAGATATCTTAGATCTTATAAGATTTGTTTTGATATCCCCAAATCTTAATAAGATCCCATGAGATCTCTAGTAATCTATATGGATTTGGTGCAAGATATTGTTATGCACGATAAGAGACACAAGACTCATTCATCTTCATCACTTTAACACACCAAAACCTCTCTCTCTCCCTCTCATGAAAGCTACGGCCAACACCCCCTAACCTCATCACCATTTTTCTTCAATCCTCCAACATGATTTAAGCACTCTACAAGGTAATACAAGCATACTTATGAAGGTTGGAAGCAAAGGAACTTGAAGGACCACCTTTGTTTGCTTTTATCCACCACATTTTTAACCTTGTTCTTCCTTAGCTTTAAGCTAGTTGTAAGATCCTTATAAACTCTTGTTTACTTCATATTTGAGTGGTTAAAAGATATGCTATGCTAAAAATTTACTAGAACATTAAAAGACATATTCATGCATCATGAAACATAAGCTTGCATATGATGAAAAATGGATGAAATGATATTGTTTAGTAGATATATGGTGATTGCTTGTTGTTTATTTGAGATATTGATGATGATAATTACATGAAGCTTGCTAGATTGTGATTAAACACATGATCTAGCAAGTTAGGAGACGATTATGTAACAACATGAAATAATCATCTTCTAGTAAACACATGAACTTGATAAATGAAATGATTTCTTGAAAAGTAATAAACAAAAGAAGCTAGTAAACTTATAAATCCAAGATTTATGAATAACTTTTCCAAGAAAAACAAGTGTAAAATATGATTTTTAGAAGATCAGGATTCTTACATAAACCAATATTCTTTTTGGTGGAAAAACAAGTGTATGAACACTTGTGAAACAAGAGAGTTAATGAAATCAACATTTTTGTAAATTATGTTTACAAGTTGTAAACACCAAATCTTTTCAAGAATGGAATTTTTGATGAAATAAACACACTTTAAAGAGTAACTAAGTCTACTAGAGACGTTGCTAAGTTACTACAAGTTTTTACAAGAACTTCAAGTTCATGATGAAGTGTGATTTACATGATCTAGACTTATGATAATACTTGATTGTGTTGTTGATGTTGTTGAGGATTTAAAAGAAAATAAACACATGTTTTGAAAACATGGGAAACCTCCATTTTTAGGGGAAACTCTGTCAAAATTTTTATAAATTTTGACACTTAGAAAAATATAAGTTTTTGAGAAACTTATTCCCTAAAAATGTATTTAAGAGTATTACCAAGGTTTCCCTAATTTTTGGTGATAAGAAAAGAGGATTTCTTCAAGAATAAAAATGGATATAAGTATGTATATTTTTGAGAGAAAAATATATACTATTTGATCACCAACTTTTGTGCTAAGTGTATATAGTATGTGTTATACGTGCTAGTGTATTAAGACCTAAAAATACACTAAATACTCATGAGGAGTATAAACATAAAAATACACATACAACATACAAGATACATAATTCGGGTGCAAAGTGCAAAACACGAGATACTTATATTAATTTTAGAGAAAATAATATAAGTAAGATACGTAGTTAAAAATATAGAATATTTTTAACACAAGAATATATACAAAAGAGAGTGACTGTACTTGTGCGACGCAAGTCTAGTGACTAACGTTAAGAAAACGCGTATATGTTACGACGTTAATTAAGCAAATCCGGTGAAGTTTACGATGCAAGGAACGCAAAGTTGTGAGTTCATGCTCCCCCTTTTCTCTTTAACTGTTTTCAGTTTTTATAACTTCGGGGGTGAAATACATGTACAAATGTACAAAAATTTATAATTGGTATGATATAAATACAAGAAGTACACTTGGTGAGAACGAGAACCAAGTGTGACGAAATATAAGAATATGAGAAGCGCACTTGGTGAGAATGAGAACCAAGTATGAGGCGCTATGAGAAATGATAACAAGAAACGCGCTTGGTGAGGACGAGAACCAAGTAGGATGCGTTATGAGAAATTGTGTCACGAATAGGGCACAGAAGCACCATTAATCGTGTACATACTTAGACCGCAGAACAAAAGGTTAGATCTAACGGGTGCCTGGCAGCCACACTCTCGGTGAGGGCGAGAATCGAGTAGTGCTTTTGTGTCTCAGAATATACCAATTAAATGCCTTAGGTTTGGTGACTTCCTATGTCGTGTCACATGTTAATGGCTTTGCAACCCATTAACAATCCTGATACTTACAGGAATACTTTATTTACATAAAAGTCATACCATACTAAAAATTGATGAATACTTGAGTACGTGGGGTACTCAAGAAAAGATTGAATTATACTTGAAGTACGTGGGGTACTCAAGAAAAGATTGAATTATACATGAGTACGTGGTGTACACATGAAACTGAATTTATATATGAAAACTTGATTTATTCACAAACTATGTTTTCATACAAAGTATACAAACATGAAATACAAAACTGCATGAATTCACACCAACATTATGTTGACGTTTTTCCAAAACTCACATGTATTTCAGGTAACTAGGATGGATGTGCGCGTGGTCTTACTCATGCTCGTGGATGTCGCTTTGTTTATCTTTAAATAAAGTTGTGGCTTTTAAGACAATATGTTTTCTCGTGTTGTAAACACTTGACATATGTTTTCAGTAATGTAATATTTGAAGATATTTTTGAGCATGTAGTATGTTTACTCTTCGTATGCAATGAGAACCTTTCATGATCACACCTCGTGCTTCCGCCGCAGAAAGGGGTGTGACAGATTGGTATCAGAGCTGCGATTGTAGTGAACCAGGATTCCTTCTCGAGTCTAGTCTACAATCTCTAGGATCCTTTCACGAAAACAATTTTCAAAGAGTTTTCATTGCATAAAACGTCCTGCGACATCCACTACCTGAAACTGTCTACATGAGTCTAGAAAAGACACTACGAGACTTAGAGTGCACTAGAGTAGCACTTGTCTTTAACTAAGAAACTACTTGAAATTATGTGTGATAATTAGCATGTACTAGAAGTAGAATGTCACAAGTATACGTGACTTTATCTGAAAGCGATGGCCCATCTGAAGGAAGAAATACGAGGATGAAACGAACTGTGCGGACTGTGCAAGGAGTTACGTAATTATGGATGCATACATAATTATGGAAATTCAGTGCACAGAAACCACATCAAGTCTTGTCACGTATAGATCACCTCAGTGCAAGCCTACTAAGTACTCTGCTGGAGTAATAATTGTTTGATGTCACTTATGTGGTATATATACGTGTGAATATATATGCTACTACTGTCTAGTATGACGATATCAAACAAATGCCTAAACCTATTGGGTGGTGTTCGTCAGAACACGGCACCCAGAAGAGCTGTGAACGCTCGTGACCAACCTCCTCCTCCCCCACTGCCAAGAATTGCCGAAGAGCTGGAAGCTCTACTGGAAGAAAGGATCTCCGCTGCTATCGCCCAGTACGAGGCGAACCGAACTCAAGACAGTGGAGGACCAAGCAATGCTAGACGAAACGGACATGGAGATTCGTCTAGATGAAATGTAGCTCAAGATAACCTTAAGACAATGTGCTAAGCATGGAGAAATTTATGAACGGTCTTTGTTTCATTATTTCTTCGATTGCTCACATGTGAATTGGTTGAATCAATTCCAGGCTGCACTTTCAAGCAATTCCTCGACTGCAAGCCGATGAACTATGACGGCACAGGAGGTGCAGTAGCATTTGTGCGCTGGACAGAGAAGACTGAAGCTACTATCCGCATGAGCAAGTGTACCGCGGATTAGCAAGTCACCTCTGCTACTGGGTTATTCGCCGATGAAGCTCTGACTTGGTGGAACCTACAATCCCAAACCTTGGGTGATGATGCCGCTTATGGCTTAACTTGGGAGGAACTGAAGGAAAGAATGAGAGAGAAGTATTGCTCTCGTGCTGAACTCCAAAGGCTGGAAACGGAGTTCTGGCACTTGACCATGGTAGGTGCTGACATTAATGGTTATACTCGAAGGTTCCATGATCTGTCAAGAGTGCTTCCCTACATGGTGACTCCTGAATTCAAGTGCGTTGAACGCTACATTTGGGGACTGGCCCCAGAGTTTCGTGGCATGGTGACGTCGGCCAAACCACAAACAATCACTGAGGCTGTAACTCTGGCTGTCAGTCTGACTGAAGATTGTGTTCGTATGAAGAAGCTATCACTGAACCCAACAGAAGAGACCAAGATGCATGCTGAGTCGTCCGGCGACAAGAAAAGGAAACATGCAAACCTGAACCAAGCAACTCGTAACAATAAGGGTTCCAACAAGAAGCGTGACGCCAACCCGCCTCAGGGGGCGAAATCCCTTGCAGCCATGAATGACACTCCAGCCAAGGGATACCTGGGCACTCTGCCCAAATGCAATCATTGCAAGCGTCACCACGAAGGGGTGTGTCGCGTTTCAAAATGCGACAAGTGTGGAAAGTTGGGTCACCGCACTGAAGACTGTTGGGGAAAAGGAAGTAACCGAAATGGAAACGGTGCTGGCAACAAGAATGGTAACGGGAAAGGGCAGAACCAAGGATGCTTCAAGTGTGGAAGCAATGATCATTTCATGAAGAACTGCCCAGAGAGAAACAATGCTCAGGCTAGAGCATTTGTGATTGGAGCAAAGAACGCACGCGAGGACCCTAACGTGGTCACCGGTACATTTCTCATTAACAATCACTTTGCATCCATATTATTTGACACTGGTGCCGATTATAGCTTCATGTCTGTGGAATTTAGACGCATACTCGGAATAGAATCTAGTAGATTAGAAATTCCTTATTCCATAGAACTAGCCAATGGTAAACTTGTTGAATCGAGCGAAGTTGTTAGAGGCTGCACACTGGAACTTGGCGAACGAAATTTTAGCATCGACCTCTTACCTATTCAATTGGGTAGCTTCGATGTAGTAGTCGGAATGGACTGGTTGTCCAAGAATAAAGCTGAAGTTATTTGTCATGAGAAAATCATTCGCATCCCTTTAACGAATGGTAAAACTCTCATCGTGCATGGAGAAAAACGAGACGCGCCTCTTCGAATCATCAGTTGTATGAAGGCACAGAAGTGCTTGAGGAAAGGATGTGTCGCTTTCCTAGCACACGTTATAGACAAGAAGGCTGTGGAGCCAAAACTCAAAGACATTCCTATGGTGAAGGAATTCCCTGATGTTTTTCCCGAAGACCTGCCAGGACTACCTCCGCAACGACAAGTCGAATTCCGTATAGACTTGGTTCCAGGAGCCGCTCATGTAGCCAAGGCTCCCTATCGACTTGCACCATCCGAAATACAGGAATTGTCTACACAACTCCAGGAGTTGTTGGATAAAGGATTCATAAGGCCAAGCTTCTCACCCTAGGGAGCTCCAGTATTATTCGTGAAGAAGAAGGATGGAACACTGCGGATGTGTATCGATTACAGGGAACTACACAAGCTCACTATCAAGAATCGGTTCCCGCTACCGAGGATTGATGACTTATTTGACCAACTGCAAGGATCAAGCTACTATTCCAAGATCGACCTTCGATCGGGATACCATCAGCTGAGAATCCAAGAGGAAAGCGTACCAAAGACTGCATTCAGAACGCGATATGGGCACTACGAATTTCTTGTGATGCCGTTTGGGCTGACGAATGCACCAGCGGTCTTTATGGATCTAATAAACCGCGTATGCAAACCATATCTCGATAAATTCGTGATTGTATTTATCGATGATATCCTGATTTACTCGCGAACGAAAGAAGAGCATGAGCAACATCTCAGAACTATTCTGGAACAACTGAAGAAAGAGAAACTTTATGCAAAGTTCTCGAAATGCGAATTCTGGATTCGCGAAGTACAATTTCTTGGTCACGTGGTGAATGAGAAGGGCATTCATGTAGACCCGTCCAAGATTGAAGCAATAAAGAATTGGGAAGCTCCCAAGACCCCAACTGAAGTTCGACAATTTTTGGGCTTAGCGGGCTATTATCGGCGATTCATCGAGACTTTCTCAAAGATAGCTCAACCGCTAACGACCCTTACACAGAAAGACAAGAAATACGGCTGGGGTCACAAACAGGAAGAAGCCTTTCAGCTACTTAAGAACAAGCTCTGCGATGCACTGATACTATCATTACCCGAAGGCACTGAAGACTTCGTGGTATACTGCGACGCCTCACGACAAGGCTTGGGTTGCGTGCTTATGCAGCGCCAAAAAGTCATCGCTTACGCTTCAAGACAACTGAAGGTTCACAAGAGAAATTATACCACTCACGACCTGGAGCTGGGTGCAGTGGTATTCGCCTTGAAGATTTGGCGACATTATTTATATGGTACTCGATGTACAATTTTCACAGATCACAAAAGCTTGCAACACATATTTGATCAGAAGGAATTGAATATGCGCCAGCGACGTTGGGTCGAGCTGCTAAATGATTATGACTGTGGGATTAAGTACCATCCTGGAAAGGCGAACATTGTAGCGGACGCGTTGAGCCGAAAAGAAAGGGTTAAGACCCTAAGGGTTCGAGCATTGGAAATGACGATTCGAACGAACCTCACTGCACGCATTCGGGATGCACAACAAGGAGCTCTTAAAGAAGAGAACCGTAAAGCTGAATACCTACGGGGTATGCTGAAATACATGGTGCCAAACGAAGAGGGAGCCTTATACTTCAAGAAGCGTATTTGGGTTCCACTCTATGGTGGCATACGAGAAGTCATCCTTAATGAAGCCCACAAATCGAGATATTCGATCCATCCCGGATCGGACAAAATGTATCAAGACTTAAAGGATTACTACTGGTGGCCGAGACTTAAAAGCGATGTTGCTGTTTATGTTGGAAAATGCCTAACCTGTGCTAAGGTTAAGGCCGAATATCAGAAACCGTTTGGCCTATTACAACAACCAGAGATTCCCGTGTGGAAGTGGGAACAAATCTCGATGGACTTCATAACGAAATTACCCAGGACCCCGAGAGGGCATGATATGATATGGGTAATAGTTGATCGATTAACGAAGTCTGCGCACTTCCTACCGATCCGAGAAAAAGACAGCACTGGAAAGCTTGCTGAAATATACTTAAGAGAAATTGTGGCACGTCATGGAGTGCCAATCTCAATCATTTCAGACAGAGATGGACGCTTTGTCTCAAGAATCTGGCAATCATTTCAGGAAGCCTTTGGATCTCAGTTAGATCTGAGCACGGCATTCCATCCGCAAACAGACGGCCAGAGCGAACGGACTATACAAACGTTAGAGGATATGCTTTGCGCATGTGTCATGGATCTGGGCGGCAGCTGGGATACTCATCTACCTCTAGTTGAGTTTTCCTACAATAATAGTTATCATACAAGCATAAAAGCCGCGCCGTTCGAAGCTCTGTATGGCCGCAAATGCCGATCGCCCTTATGTTGGGCAGACGCTGGAGATAAACGTATCGTTGGTCCTGAACTTGTACAAGAGACAACCGACAAGATTGCGCAGATCCGAGAGCGCATTAAGGCGGCTCGAGATCGACAAAAGAGCTACGCTGATCCGAAAAGAAAATCAGTAGAATTCAAGGTGGGAGACAAAGTGTTGTTAAAAGTCTCACCATGGAAAGGCGTAGTCAGATTTGGAAAGCGTGGAAAGCTGAATCCGCGATACATCGGACCATTCAGAATATTGAAAAGAATTGGTACCGTGGCAAACAATTTGGAGTTACCGGAGGAACTTAATGGAGTGCATGATACGTTTCATGTATCCAACCTGAAGAAGAGACCAACACAAGAAAGCGTGATCATCCCGATGGATGAAGTGCATATTGATGAAGCCCTCCGATTTACAGAACAACCCGTTGAGGTTACCGACTGGAAAGTCAACAAGACCAGGAGGAGCAGCGTAAAACTTGTCAAAGTACGTTGGAGCTCTATGCACGGACCCGAGTACACATGGGAACGTGAAGACCAGTTCAAGGAAAAGTATCCCCACCGATTCAAGAAGACTCCAGCGAGAGTTAGTTCAGCCTGAATTTCGGGACGAAATTCTTTTAACGGGGGGAGACTGTGACAACTGGCATAAACCGGTAATTTCCGTACACTTTAATTATTATTTATTGACTACAATTATGTGCTTAATTGTCAGCAATGTCTGAACACGTGATTAAACAAGTGAATTCATGCACGTTGTATACTACAAAATATTGCTTTATGCATAAATGAGAGCATTGCGTCAAAAAAAAATACTAAGTAAACTCACCGGTAAGACACATTGTGTCAACAAAACTGCAGAAAGCAGTCAGACAATAGAATTGGAGCCTAGGTGTAGGTCCAATGACAAGAATACATTAAAACCCAAGAGTACATACAAGGGTTAACATATAGACTTTCCGGAAGCTAGAATATGCACTAAAAAGCACCTGAAACGCACTTTAAATGCGGAAATCTGCATAATTCAGCTATAATTCAGCTATAATCAGCTTTTTAACATATAAATATTATGCAGAATTCATGTTTTATTATCCAGAATACCCTCCTAAGTGTTGGGAATTAAAAGGGTTACAAAAGGATACATAAGGGACATTAAACGGTGCAATTTAGCACTTTAAAGAACCGGTATTTAACCGAACAACCGGACATTACCTGGAACATCAAAATATTACAAGAAGTATTATTTTAATATTTCTGAACTAGTTATGGTTCCCGAACACCATAACAACCCTTATAACGTAATAACGCATTATATCCCTAAACTTATTACTTGAAACCAACTTAATTATGAATTAGAGAGTAAATATTACATTTTGCCCCCCCCCCATTCCATATATACGGTCACATGGGGTGACTCCACCATAATATTTTCAAGTTCCCCCAAAATCCTTACTAGATCTTTACATGATCTAACAAGATATGATATGATCTTGCATAGATTTCCTTGGATATTCCTTAGATTCTCTTGAATATTATAAGTACACAAGATCCTACAATATCCATCAAAGATCTTGCTTGGATTTCACTAGATTTCATATGATATTACTTGGATTTAATTTGATTTCATAAGATATTACATAGATATTATGAATCTTGAAAGATTTACTAGAGATTTTGCAAGGTACTATAAGGTAACTTATTGATTAAAGTTTACACTTAGACCCCTCCCCATATCTTCACAAAATCGGTCACATGGCCTATTTGGAAGATCCTACATGATCTTGCAAGATATCTTAGATCTTATAAGATTTGTTTTGATATCCCCAAATCTTAATAAGATCCCATGAGATCTCTAGTAATCTATATGGATTTGGTGCAAGATATTGTTATGCACGATAAGAGACACAAGACTCATTCATCTTCATCACTTTAACACACCAAAAACTCTCTCTCTCCCTCTCATGAAAGCTACGGCCAACACCCCCTAACCTCATCACCATTTTTCTTCAATCCTCCAACATGATTTAAGCACTCTACAAGGTAATACAAGCATACTTATGAAGGTTGGAAGCAAAGGAACTTGAAGGACCACCTTTGTTTGCTTTTATCCACCACATTTTCAACCTTGTTCTTCCCTAGCTTTAAGCTAGTTGTAAGATCCTTATAAACTCTTGTTTACTTCATATTTGAGTGGTTAAAAGATATGCTATGCTAAAAATTTACTAGAACATTAAAAGACATATTCATGCATCATGAAACATAAGCTTGCATATGATGAAAAATGGATGAAATGATATTGTTTAGTAGATATATGGTGATTGCTTGTTGTTTATTTGAGATATTGATGATGATAATTACATGAAGCTTGCTAGATTGTGATTAAACACATGATCTAGCAAGTTAGGAGACGATTATGTAACAACATGAAATAATCATCTTCTAGTAAACACATGAACTTGATAAATGAAATGATTACTTGAAAAGTAATAAACAAAAGAAGCTAGTAAACTTATAAATCCAAGATTTATGAATAACTTTTCCAAGAAAAACAAGTGTAAAATATGATTTTTAGAAGATCAGGATTCTTACATAAACCAATATTATTTTTGGTGGAAAAACAAGTGTATGAACACTTGTGAAACAAGAGAGTTAATGAAATCAACATTTTTGTAAATTATGTTTACAAGTTGTAAACACCAAATCTTTTCAAGAATGGAATTTTTGATGAAATAAACACACTTTAAAGAGTAACTAAGTCTACTAGAGACGTTGCTAAGTTACTACAAGTTTTTACAAGAACTTCAAGTTCATGATGAAGTGTGATTTACATGATCTAGACTTATGATAATACTTGATTGTGTTGTTGATGTTGTTGAGGATTTAAAAGAAAATAAACACATGTTTTGAAAACATGGGAAACCTCCATTTTTAGGGGAAACTCTGTCAAAATTTTTATAAATTTTGAGACTTAGAAAAATATAAGTTTTTGAGAAACTTATTCCCTAAAAATGTATTTAAGAGTATTACCAAGGTTTCCCTAATTTTTGGTGATAAGAAATGAGGATTTCTTCAAGAATAAAAATGGATATAAGTATGTATATTTTTGAGAGAAAAATATATACTATTTGATCACCAACTTTTGTGCTAAGTGTATATAGTATGTGTTATACGTGCTAGTGTATTAAGACCTAAAAATACACTAAATACTCATGAGGAGTATAAACATAAAAATACACATACAACATACAAGATACATAATTCGGGTGCAAAGTGCAAAACACGAGATACTTATATTAATTTTAGAGAAAATAATATAAGTAAGATACGTAGTTAAAAATATAGAATATTTTTAACACAAGAATATATACAAAAGAGAGTGACTGTACTTGTGCGACGCAAGTCTAGTGACTAACGTTAAGAAAACGCGTATAGGTTACGACGTTAATTAAGCAAATCCGATGAAGTTTACGACGCAAGGAACGCAAAGTTGTGAGTTCATGCTCCCCCTTTTCTCTTTAACTGTTTTCAGTTTTTATAACTTCGGGGGTGAAATACATGTACAAATGTACAAAAATTTATAATTGGTATGATATAAATACAAGAAGTACACTTGGTGAGAACGAGAACCAAGTGTGACGAAATATAAGAATATGAGAAGCGCACTTGGTGAGAACGAGAACCAAGTATGAGGCGCTATGAGAAATGATAACAAGAAACGCGCTTGGTGAGGACGAGAACCAAGTAGGATGCGTTATGAGAAATAGTGTCACGAATAGGGCACAGAAGCACCATTAATCGTGTACATACTTAGACCACAGAACAAAAGGTTAGATCTAACGGGTGCCTGGCAGCCCCACTCTCGGTGAGGGCGAGAATCGAGTAGTGCTTTTGTGTCTCAGAATATACCAATTAAATGCCTTAGGTTTGGTGACTTCCTATGTCGTGTCACATGTTAATGGCTTTGCAACCCATTAACAATCCTGATACTTACAGGAATACTTTATTTACATAAAAGTCATACCATACTAAAAATTGATGAATAATTGAGTACGTGGGGTACTCAAGAAAAGATTGAATTATACTTGAAGTACGTGGGGTACTCAAGAAAAGACTGAATTATACATGAGTACGTGGTGTACACATGAAACTGAATTTATATATGAAAACTTGATTTATTCACAAACTATGTTTTCATACAAAGTATACAAACATGAAATACAAAACTGCATGAATTCACACCAACATTATGTTGACGTTTTTCCAAAACTCACATGTATTTCAGGTAACTAGGATGGATGTGCGCGTGGTCTTACTCATGCTCGTGGATGTCGCTTTGTTTATCTTTAAATAAAGTTGTGGCTTTTAAGACAATATGTTTTCTCGTGTTGTAAACACTTGACATATGTTTTCAGTAATGTAATATTTGAAGATATTTTTGAGCATGTAGTATGTTTACTCTTCGTATGCAATGAGAACCTTTCATGATCACACCTCGTGCTTCCGCCGCAGAAAGGGGTGTGACAACAAAGTAACAAACGACCGTGGTGATTAATCGAAGTAAATAGGTCAAAAATAATGTATTGCGAAGACATGCTCGCCTATAAGTGGACACTCATCCCAAGAATTCCCAGGTAAGCACAACTGGTCTCCCGTCTGATGAGATATATACGAAGTGCTTGCCTAGACAGAAAACCCAGAATACAGGCATTCGCCCTTCCAGTTTGCACGTGTTCACATTATTTAAAACCCAAAACCTTGACGAGATTTTGAAAACTCAAAAACAGAGGGTTCAAAACCTAGTAATCAATCATCCTAGAACAGATGATTAGTTCTCAAAGCGGTTTTGAACTTTATGTTCTTGTTGTGGTCGTCGCCTAAGGATAGGTGACGGTATTGTTTTATGACTAAACGCTAGTAAACTCGCGTCAGGGTCCTAAGAAGGTTATAGACTAGGTCAAAGCATCACTAATAACCTAATTCCCTATAACCATTGGCTCTGATACCAACTTTTCTGTCACACCCCGACCACGTAGAACATACAAAACGTGGCGGAAACGTCGGGGAGTGTTGTAACAGAATTAATTGTTTCAAATCCATGGCAATTAAAGTTTCGTTTTATTAATCAAACACGAGAGTTACATTGTTTTAAACAAGAAACAAAGAGTATATAACAAAAATTAACTAGTTCTTGTCTCGTTTTAAGTCACTAAGGCACAGGTCCGCCTAAGTATGTCTTGATAAGTCCTATGCATCATCTCCTGAAAACACATGTGAAAATAGGTACGTCAGCGTAAAAATGCCTGTGAGATACATAGGTTTTGTGAAAACAGAATTCATGACTTATGTTTGAGAAAATGTTTAGTCATGAACCTTGTAATTTGCTTTGTCTTGTAAATCATTTGAAAAACGATAAGATCAGATGATATGTATAAATACATGTCAGGTTAAATGAATAACCATGTAAAAATGTGTTTGTATAAGATAAGTTGTTTGTAAATCAATGTCTTCTGAAAAGTATGATATTTGTATAAAATGTTATATGTCTCAAACTGAAATGATTCAAATAACGCTACGATATGTAATACCATACAAACACTTATATATAGGAAGTACCAGCGGCGTATCCACCATGCTTGTATCATATTACACACGCATCGTTACTTAATCACTTAATCAAAACAAACACCAAAGTAATGTTTAACAATTGTAGAAATGTTTATGTATTGTCAAATGTCTATTGTCAAATGTAAATCCTGTCAACAGATACAAATGGTTCACACGGTTCAATAGTTACAAACGGTTCATATAATCAAACGGTTACGACGGTTCACATAGTCTAAAGGTTACAACGGTTCAAAATGTAGTATAATGTGTTCACATGCTGGATGAGCATATGCAACAGAAATGCAATGTAAAACAATGTACTAAGTATGCACACAATGGACATACATAGCATGAAATGTAATGTAAAACAATGTACTAAGTATGCACACAATGGACATACATAGCATGAAATGTAATGTAAAACAATGTACTAGGTACGCACACAATGGGCATACATAGCATGTAATGTAAAACGATGTACTAAGTACGCATACAATGGGCATACATAGCATGAAATATAATGTAAAACAATGTACTAAGCATGCACACAATGGACATACATAGCATAAGTGTAATGTAAAACAATGTACTAAGTACGCACACAATGGGCATACATAGCATGAAATGTAATGAAATCATGTACTATAATGTACTAACGAACATAGCAGGTATATGATGTGAAAACATGGAAAGCATGAAAGTAACAAGTAGGCACATGTGTTCCACCCCAAAATGTTTGGAAAACAGTAAAAGAGGGGTCTATGTACTCACTTGAGATTGCTCAGAAGTCCTAAGATAACCACCAAGCAATGCTAGAGATCACGGATATCAAACGACACCTAATATAGGTAACTATGTTAATAAACCGGACCTAAACCGGAGGATCGGATAGAATGAGGGTTTGTAAACCAAACGAGTATGGAGACTCGTGTAGTATGGTTTAACAAAGCCTACATACTAAATGAAACTTAACCTAAGTGTTTGTGACCCATTACGACCCGTTTAGGTAGCTTATGCTACTTTAACGCGTCGTGCGTGTAAAACGCGTTCGGAACGCCTAACTAGTCCTATGACAAGTAAAATATGCCTTAACATGTCTAATATGGTTGTCAAATCAGTTTAGATGTCAAAAGTTATGTTACATATGTTTAAAACGAATTTTGGCATCAAAGGGGTATTTTGGTAATTTACCTAAAGCATATAAACTACCTATCATACAACTACTTAAACGAAGCGACCATAAGGTATAACCTCGGAAGGTTATTCCCTATATACTATGGTCACCTAATGTATTTAGTTGGATCCTAATGATCGACCAAATGGGTCGGGTTCGAAGGTATAAGCGATTTATTAGATCGCTTACCCTTACGACCCGAGACAACGTGGTAATCAGTAGGCATAGTCACAAGGGACTACAACCATCGTGATTACAATCACGTTGCGAAGTTCAAATGAACTTCGCATTGACCATACACTGGTCAACGCAGAAAGTCAAACAAAGTTTGACTTTCGGACTCGAAAAGCAATAAAAGAACGAAGGAATACTTACGAAGGGTCCCCGAATGCTAATCTAGATCAAAATAACTCAGGTATGAAACAATGGTTCCAACTTAGAGTCTTTTTGATCAGATTCTTGTGGGTTTGAAGCAAATGGGGGTGGGTATTTATAGTTTTCGGGTAACCTTTAAGATCGTTTCATGGAAACCGTGCTCGAATCTTGTGCGTACACTTGTTGGAAAGTTATGGTGACTAAAAATGGCTTCTAATTAGCTGAAAGGGCAAGTGTAGGTTTGTGGTTGAGGATTAATTATCTGTTCTGTAAGGCTGACGCGGCCCGCTTCAGGATCAGACAAAGCTCAGGCGGGCCGCTTGGAGCTTCTGATCAGAAATTAAGTTTCAAAAGTGACAGTTTCAGTCCCTGTTGTGTTTTAAGGCCATTCCCGACACTTCTAAGGCCCGTAAAGCCAACTTTAAGGCCCTAAATTAATGCCTAAACATTGTGGACATGAAACATGCTCAAAAATATGTCGGGTGTTGGTTCGTTTGGCCGTACGAACGCGATGTTCGCTTAATTACGACCGAATGCGCATAAGCGCGAAAAACGATCCAAATTGCGCGACGAATGGATTTTTCTCATGCCAAATACTAAAATAAAATATTTTAGTGCTTACATAAATTTTTGGATGTCCGGATGTATTCAGAACGTAAGTTATGCATAAAAGTGCAAACTTGTGCACTTTTTGACACTTTTAGTCCCTGAATGACCCAAAAGTTTATTTTAGCACACCGAACCCCTCAAAGCCTATTTCTAAGCTATGTGAAGGATATTTATGGTATGTTTAACTTATGGTCACGTTCCGGAATGTCTGTTATAGTTCAAATTGGCATACTTTCTCAGTTTGTCAAGTTTAGTCCCTGTAAGCTAATTAACTTGTTTTTGCCATACCAAAGCCTTCAAAACTTATTTGTAAGTTATGTAAAGGTTATTTAAGGTATGTTAAGTATATGTCACTATTCCGGAGTGTTCGTTTCATTAAACTGGTTATATTTACGCATCATTGCGCGTATAACCTTCCAGAAAGCGATTTAGATATTGAAATCGAACAAGACTTGATATGTGCAAAAGATACACATATTTATACAGATCCCAAGTATGAAATACAATATTTCATTGGCTTGGAATTTGTTTGATGGTCGCAGTGACCTAGGTGTCACAATGGGTACGTGTATGACTCTTCTTCTGGAGGGTCAATATTTTTATCTGGGAGGTGCCTCAACACTGAAGTTCATGGGCACTTTGAATGGAATTCCGGTATGTTTATTGGTTGATGGCGGTGCTTCTCACAATTTATTTCCCGTCAATTTTCTATTCCGTTGGGTCTATCTGTTTCAGCGTGTGGTGGTATTCATATTAAACTTGGGAACGATCATCATGTGGCTGTCAATGAACAATGTTTGGCAATTTCGGTTCAGATTGGTTCTTGTAATTTTGTTATAAATGAATTGGTCTTTGATACGGGTAATTTGGATTTGATATTGGGAATGCAATGGTTGGAAACATTGGGAGAAGTTGTTCATGATTGGCATCACTCTTGGATGCAATTTGACTATCAGGGAGTGGTGGTCAAATTACAAGGTATTTCCACTGTCACTGCTGCCTCAGCAGCTTTACACTCCCTACTCTCCAGCAATGATGATACTCAAGTTTCATCCTCCTATACGCCCCTTGACCCTTCCCTTACATCCCTATCTGATGCTTTATCCAGTTCCCAACTGGCTGCCCTAATTTCTATTTTTGAACGTTTTGCTTTGGTTTTTCATATTCCCTCGGCTTTACCTCCTCCACGAGTTCAGGATCATTGCATTCCATTAACCACTTCTAACCCGGTGTGTATCTGTCCCTACCGTTACCCTCACATTCAGAAAACAAAGATTGAACGCCAAGTTAATGAGCTTCTTATGGCTGGTATGATTCGTCCTAGCCATAGTGCTTATTCTAGGCCTGTTATTTTGGTACGCAATAAATATAACTCTTGGCGTATGTGTGTTGATTATCAGGCCCTTAATGCCGTTACCATTCTGGACAAATTTCCAATCCCAGTCGTAGAGGAGTTATTGGATGAGTTACATGGTGCTCGTTATTTTTCCAAATTGGATCTCAAGTTCGGGTACTATCAAATCAGAATACACCCAGATAGCATTGAAAAAAACAACCTTTCGAACTCACGAGGGTCACTATGAGTATCTTGTTATGGCATTCGGCTTAATGAACGCCCCGGCTACATTCCAAGCTAGCATGAATGACATCTTTCGCCCATTCTTACAATGCAAAGTGGTCATTTTCTTTGACGATATTTTAGTTTACAGCCCTTCATGGGAATCTCACTTGGATGACTTACAACTCGTTTTTTAGATCCTTCTCCAGCATCATTTTATTGTAAATTCTAGTAAGTGTTCTATTGGCCAAACTTTGGTTGACTATTTGGGCCACATCATAGATGGTAAGGGGGTTTCGATGGATCCTAAAAAGATTGAAGCGGTTCTTAACTGGCCGGTTCCTACTATGTTCAAAAGGATTAAGAGGTTTTTTGGGTTTAACGAGCTACTACAGAAAATTTATCAAGAATTATGGCAGCATCACTAGACCGTTGACCAATTTGACCAAAAAGGATGCTTTTGTTTGGCAATCGAAGGCCCAACAGGCCTTTGAACAGCTTAAACAAGCAATGAGCACCGCTCCGGTGTTGGCCTTACCAGATTTTACTTCCCCTTTTGTGGTAGAATGTGATGCTTCGGGGCAGGGAATTGGGGCTATCCTTATGCAGCACAATAAACCGATTGCTTACTCCAGCAAGGCTCTTGGTGACAGGAATCTGGCCAAATCAGCTTATGAGAGGGAGATGATGGCTTTGGTTCTGGCCGTCCAACATTGGCGTACATACTTATTGGATACTCGTTTCATCGTCTTCACTGATCAACACAGCCTTAAATTTTTCCTACCAGTAGAATTGGGTCGCCAAGTTATTGGGCTATTACTTTGACATTCAGTATAAACCAAGCCGTGAAAATAGGGCCGCTGATGCCTTGTCCAGACGGGCTGATTGGGGCGATTTACAGATGGCTATATCAAGCCCAGTTTGGGTCCAAAGAGCCCAACTAATTGCTGAGGCCCAATCTGATGCAGATATCCAACAAGTCACAAAAAAGTCAGTTGGACTCTTCTAAATATCCTGGTTATATGGTCAAAAATGGGTTTTTTTTTATCACAATCGCTTAGTTATCCCTCGCAATTCACAGTTCCTTCATGCTATCTTACATGAGTTTCATACGTCGGCCATGGGTGGTCATTCAGGTTTTTACCGTACTTACCATCGAGTGGCAGCCAATCTATACTGGTCCAGAATGACAAAGACAAATAAGCAATTTGTGCGGGAATGTGATGTGTGTCAACGTTGTAAAGCTAGCTCGGTTCTTCCCGCGGGTTTATTACAACCATTAGACATTCCTGATGCTATTTGGGAGAATGTGTCTTTGGATTTTATTGGCGGGCTTCCTCTTTCTAAAGGCTTTAATGTTGTTTTAGTAGTTGTGGATTGGATGTCAAAATATGCTCACTTCATACTTTTAAAACACCCATACACAACAAAGACGGTGGTAGATTTATTCATTAAAGAGGTAATTCGTTATCATGGTATTCCGAAGTTAATTGTTAGTGATCGGGATTCCCTGTTTTAAGTAAATTTTGGCAAGAAAGTTTTCGCTCTATGGGTACTAAATTGCATATGAGCTCAGCTTATCACCCTGAATCGGATGGTTAAACTGAAGTGATCAATCATTTCCTTGAGGCTTATTTACATTGTTTTGCAGTTGAGCAACCTAAGACTTGGGCTATTTGGATTCATGGGCTAAGTTTTGGTATAACTCTATGTTTCACATCTCAACGAACGTTACTCCTTTTGAGGCTGTCTACTGTTAGGCCCTAAAGTGTGAGACTGACGCATCAAATTAATACAACGAGCTATGGTTAAGAACTGGGCCTTACCGGGTTAGTTTATATTAGGTTTTGGACCTTTAGAGGTCACTTGGGCCAAGCTTTAGGCCATGTGGGCCAAGCAGGCCCAAGGGGAGCCCATGTAGGGAAGTGGGCTTGAGTTAGTATATAAACAAGTTTCTAACTTGTTTTTAGGTTTGAACATCATATTTACAGAATTCCTAGAGTCAGAGAGAGGCGGTTCGTTTGTGGTGTAGGAACTTGTACCAGACAGTTTTGCTAGTTGTTAGTAATAGAATTGTGTGCAAGTTTGAAAGGTGATTCGGTTTGTTCTTCGTATTTTCTATTATTTCGGTTTATCTTGAATCATCTTGTGTTTGGTTTCCGCACTCTCACAAGATTAGGTTTGATATCATCGAAAGTTCCATTTTACGGGATTTACAATTGGTATCAGAGCCATTAGAACCTGTTTCTAGGCTCGGTGTGATATCAAGGATTCAAGATTTTTGTTATTTTTGGGTTGGTGTTCTTCGCATTCTTCATTGTGTTCATCCAAATTTTATAAAAAGTCAGTATATTTTGGTACTTTGATTTTTGAAAAGATTGTTAAAAAGATTAGACAAAATCTTTTTATTCTTTCTGAAAATATCCTTTTTTAAATATTCCCAAAGTTTCGGTGGAGAGTTGTTGATTTGATTGAAACTTTCCATATTTTTATAAAATACAACAACTTGAAGGTTTTGAGTTATCCTACATCAGATCTCGAGTCCAATATTTAAGGAAACAATGGTTGGAGGAATTGATTTCAGAGGTCTCGAGTTCAACAGTCTCGACTCATCACAAAAATCTCAACAGTCTCGAGTTATCATCTCAACAGTCTCGACTCATTTTCATCACATAAGTTCTCGACTGAACTTCATCATTATCACCGTCTCGACTCAACTTCACAACTTCAAAGGTCTCGAGTCATTCATTCTTGTGTCGCAACCACTTCTGCAGGTCTCGAGTCATCTACAACAGGTCTCGACTCACTGCCCAATAGGTCTCGAGTTGTCATCATCTTCGAAAAACGGTCTTGACTCACATCATCACAACTTCACTACTTGTTTCGAGTCATCATCTTCCAAAACGGTCTCGAGTCGCAACGTCGATTCCGAGTCGCAACCACGGTTTCGAGTCATCAGAACTTCTCAAGGTCTCGACTCACAATATCCTTCAAGGTCTCGACTCACAAGAGGTCTCGAGTTATATCTTTCACTGTTCCGACTCGCAACCACATATCACCGATCATTGTTCCGTCATTCCAAACAAGATCATACAACTCCTCCGACCATATCCTCACACGATTCTTCCACCACCTTCGTCTTCATCATCTTCGTTCATCATCCAGTTACCATCGTCACATCATCGTTCACCGACGTAACCTGCAACTCCGGTCATCTTCTCCGGCCATCGTTCGTCATCATCAACACATCGCATCTCCGATAACCACTGATCATCTCCGACAGACACCTTCACCGGTCACCACCTTCATCTCCGTTAAGTTCATCGTCGTCCTTCATTGTCGTGATATATTGATTTAGGTTTTGGGGTGAGTTGTTTGAACGACGAAGACATCTGACAGACATTTGTATTTTGTCGTTTAGGTTTAATTTTATAATATAATAATATTAATCATTAGGTCATCATTACATAATCATTAATTATAATATATTAATATATTAATAATAATAATAATAGTAATAATAATAATAATTATAATTAGGTTTTCTTTTAATAATAAAAATTAAAAAAAGGGGTTTGTTTGTTTTGGGAGTAAGTTTTGACAGGGTTTTGAGGTGCGGTTCAGGAAGATGGTTCGATTACGTGCAAAGGGTTTGAGTTAGCGAGTACACGGGTTCTCGTTTGGTTTGTGTTTTGGGGGAAAGAACAAAAGTAACAGTCACCCACTGAAATTATGGCATTTATGTTTCACAAACCCGTGGCTCAAGAAATGATTGTTGAAGATATACTTTCTGTTTTCTGCACTCCTGAGTGTAGAGAAAGAGTTGAAGTTTATAGAATACACAACGCTGAGCTAATTCAAGACTATCAAGATATTAAAAATAAAAACTTTACTTTATCGAAAAATGAAAAACTTTATAAAGAAAAAATTGAGGCTCAGCGAAAAGACATCATCAAACTCAAAGATGATGTAAGTGTAAAAACAACCCATTTCTTAGATGCTCAGGAGAAAGTATGCATTTTGACTAAAGAACTGGAAGATATCAGAGATAGATATCAAATAAATGAACTCAATATTAAGAAATATGATTCTTCCAGCAAACTAGTTAGCAAACTAGTTAAAAACTTGTGTGATCAACAGATTGCATATAAGAAAAGGAAAGAGTGTGGATTGGGCTACAATCAGGCTCCTCCTCCTTACAATGAAAATTACACATATTTACCTATGACTGAGGAGGAGCTGATGAATGAAAGTAAAATGACTTATGGTCTGAAAAACAATAAGTCATCGGTTAATGGCATACCTGTTGAGAATCCGAAATCCACTTCAATAAATTTTGTTTCTAAAGGTTCAATTGATCCTAACGCTTCGTCTTCATGTGCAGATGAAGTACCTGAAATAAAGTGTGGAGATGTACTTGGGAGTGAACCAGTTTTTCATTCTGTTTATTCTGAAAATTATTTTAAACAAACTGAGTCTGAAATTGCTTTTGGAAAAACCTTGTTTGAGTCGTTTTGTGCTTATGTGTCGTCAAGTGAGCCTGATGTTTGGGGCAAAACTGATGATGTTTGTGTTGAATCCTTGAACAATAATTGTGGTGATGATTGTTTTTCAGTTAATGTGTAACAACTGTGTTCTGTAATCGATGTACGATGTAAAACAATGATGATTATTAATAAAACAATGTGCTTTGGTGTTATTATGTGTGTAATTGTGTTTAGTGATTTTACAATTTGATTCAATTCCAATTTCAAGCTCTAAATCGCTTTCTGGAAGGTTATACGCAAACTGGTGCTTAAACGCAGTCAGTATAACGCGACAAACACTCCAGAATAGTGACATAGGCTTAACATACCTTAAATAACCTCCACATAACTTAGAAATAAGTTTTGAATGGTTTGGTGTGTCGAAATCAACTTTGTTCGATCGCAGGGACTATTTATGTCAAACTGCGAAACTATGCTGATTTGTATAGTAACGAACATTCCGGAACTTGATCATAAGTTAAACATACCCTAAATAACCTTTACATAGCTTAGAAATAGGCTTTGAGGGGTTCGGTATGCTAAAATAAACTTTATGCTCATTCAGGGACTAAAAGCGTCAAAAAGTGCATAAGTTTGCATTTTCGCGCATAACTTACGTTCTGAATACATCCGGACATCCAAAAATTTATGTAAGCATTAAAATATTTTATTTTAGTGTTTGGCATGATAAAATTCCATTCGTCGCTTAATTTGGATCGTTTTTGCGTTCGTTACGACTTCCGTCGTAATTAAGCGAATAACGCAACCGTACGACCAAACGAACCGAGATCTGAGATGTTTTTGAGCATATTTTAAGTTCCCTATACTTTAACTTTATTTTAGAGCCTTGAAATGGGGTTAACAGGGCTTAAAAGTACAAAAAAAATCAAGTTTTACAAGTGCACAGACCATTTTTGAAATTTCTGGCAGATTCAATGAACCTAGTCCATTTTGAAGTGTGATGGTTTTCACCCATGGTTTTGCAAAACCATGGGCTGGTATTCAATGAACATAGTCCATATTAGGGGCTCCCATGGTTTTAGAAAACCATGGGCACACATGTAAGGTCCATATCAAAGCTCAGTTTTCGAGGCACGATCTTAACGGTTCTAGAAATCCTATATATACCCCATCCATTTCACTTCAAAACCCACAATTTGAAATCTGATTTATGCTATCTAAGTGGAAGTATATGCTTCCTACCTGAGAGAAAAATCGGAATCAAATCTTGCGGGGACCTTCTGTAAGTGTTCTTTCGTTCTTTTCATTCGTTTTAGCGTTAAAGTCAAACTGCGTTTGACTTTCTGCATTGACTAGTTTATGGTCAATGCGAAGTTCGTTTGAACTTCATAACGTGAGCGTAATCACGATGGTTATAGTCCCTAGTGACTATACCTTCTGATTACCACGTTATCTAGGCTCAGTGACGAGTCGTAGTTTCGGCCAAAATGCGTATTCTTACGTATTTTGTAACCAAACTACTCTTAGGTATCAAAACCGTTTGTTTTGATACCAAACTTGTTTTCTAACTTATTTAAGCATGTTTTAACATGATTAGCTCGTCACTTTTTAGTTTAGTGATTGTGTAGAGTCGTAAGTCAAGCGGACTAAACACCCGCTTAGACTTTCGAACACGACCCGTTTGGTCGATCATTAGGATCCGACCAAACAGGGTTAGTGACCATAGTTGCATAGGGAATAACCTTCCGAGGTTATACCTTATGGTCACCTAGTTTAGGTAGTTGTATGATAAGTAGATTATTTGCCAGAGGTAAATTACCAGAATACTCTTTTCATGCATAATTGGTAATTAAGCATATGTAACCTAAACTCTTGTCACATAACTGATTATACAACATGATTAAACTTGCATAGGCATATAATACTTGTCATAGGACTAGTTAGACGTTCCGAACGCGTTTCACGCGAACGACACGTTAAAGTAGCATAAGCTACCTTAATGGGTCGCGATGGGTCGAAAGCACTTAGGTTAGGTTCTGATTTAGGATGTAGGCTTTGTTAAACCATATCACATGAGTTTCAACATTCATTTGGGTTGCAAGACCTCATTCTGTCCGATCTTCCGATTTAGGCGTCTTTTGTTTGACTAGTGATTCAATTACTAGGGGCTGCTTGATTTCCCTGGTTTACTCGAGTTTGTTGAAGTACTATTGATTGGGGATACCTTGCACTACATGTGAGTACATAGTTCCCCTATTTTACTGTTTTCAATTGTTTTGGGGTGATTCATATGTACAAAATGTTTTCAAGGTTTAAACGATGATTTTAAAAATGAATAGAACGATTTATACTAAACTATTAACGATTTTGATAAGAGTAAACTGCTAAATTCGTCCCTGAGGTTTGACTCAAAATGCTAGATCAGTCCAAAATCAACTTTGTTTGCTAAAACAGTCCCTGAGCCTAGTTTCATTTGCTATTTCAGTCCAATTAATAGGAGTTAATTGCTAAATTCGTCCCTAAGGTTTGACTCAAAATGCTAGATCAGTCCAATCATTTTCCCTTCATTGGACTGAAATAGCAAATGAAACTAGGCTCAGGGACTGTTTTAGCAAACAAAGTTGATTTTGGACTGATCTAGCAATTTGAGTCAAACCTCAGGGACGAATTTAGCAGTTTACTCTTTTGATAATGTGAACGAACTTGTTGGTTGTAGTTACATAACGAACGACATTCATTAGCATTGATCAAGTCGACCAGTATTAGGTTATGGTACAATAGGATATGACAAATCCTGTTATTGCACTATACCCATGGTTATGTGTGGGTGTTGTGGGTAACGACTGAATCTGATGATTGTTAACTTACCCTTTGGAGGTTTGTTAATGCAAGAACGAGTTGAACGATGAACGAGTCACAAAGGTTTGAATGTTATTAACGAGACGACCATATATAAGTTTTCACAATTAAAACGATGATGATTTAAACGAGTAAACGATTTGGAAACGATTTGGAACGATTTGGAGACGATGTTAAACGATTTGGGTAAACGATTGGTTTTTGGCTAGTGTTTAGATAACGGGACGGGTGTAATGTGGTGAAAACATGGTAGATACGCCGCTGGTACTTCTTATATATAAGTGTTTTCAACATATTACATACCGTGGTGTTATTTAGTTCACTTGGGTAAACGATATTGAAACGATGTCACGCAACGATGTTTTCGAAATAATATACGAGTTTTATTAACGAGTTTATACGAGATGTTTTACAAAATGATTTTCTAAAACAAAAAGCTTTTGGGTTAAGAATCGTGGCTACGAAATTTTATCAATTATAACCATCTTGATTTGAGTTGGTTAATCATGTTGTAATATTATACACTTTTTAAAAACAAGGTTTTCAAGGTATTGCAATATATGTAAACAAGCCATGATTCCGATACTCTTATAAAACCTATGTACTCGCTAGCATTTCTTTGCTGACTTTGTTTTTACATATGTTTCAGGTGTTGTTGCTTGATTGACGATCTAGGATGCATACGTCACATAGGATCTGGACGAGGCCTTAGTGACATAATAACTATGATAGACGATATAAAACTTGTTTGTTCTGTGTTAAAACAATGTTAATGTTTAATATTATCAATAAAACAAAACACTTTTGTATCTATGGTTATGAAACGATAATTGTGTTACAACACTCCCCGACGTTTCCGCCACGCTTTGTTGTTTTACATGGTCGGGGTGTGACAGAAGAGTTGGTATCAGAGCCATGGTTATAGGGAATTAGGTTATTAGTAATGCTTTGACCTAGACTATAACTTCTAGGACCCCAACGCAAGTTTATTTGCGTTTAGATTTTTTAAAACAAAATCGTCACCTATTCTTAGGTGATAACACAACGAGAACACAATTTTTGAACCCGCTTTGAAAACTAATCATCTGTTCTAGGATGATTGATTATTAGGTTTTGAACCCTCTACTATATGGTTTTGAACCCTTTAAGTTTTCAAAATCTCGTCAAAGTTTGGGTCTTAATAATGTGAACACGTGCAAACTGGAAGGGTGAATGCCTGTACTCTGGGTTTTCTGTCTAAGGCTAGAGTGTTCGTACAAATCCACGTAATCGGACCAGTCACTCTTACCTGGGAACTCTTGGAGTGAGTATTCACTTATAGGCGAGCATGTCTTCGCGATACATTATTTTTGACCTATTTACTTTGATTAGTCACTGCGTGTCGTTTGTTTGTTCGAGGTAACAAACAAATGATCGCCTTCCTTGTGTTTTGTCGATACCTCTTTTGCTTTTCCTAATTATCAACCTCACTCATCTCTCATATTTCCTTGTTAGACAATGCCTCCTCGACGTGAAGCACAATCTTTCACTATTGAAGAAATCGCAGCCCTTTCTCTCAGCAAGTGGCTGCTGTGCTTCCCGGTGTTGTGATCCAAGTCCACGAGATATACAACAACAATAATAACAACAACAATAATGCACCGTGTAATTTCAAGAATTTCAATACTGCGAAGCCGCTTAATTTTTCTGGGTCGCAAGGAGAAACTGCGCTCCTGCAGTGGTTTGAGAGTATAGAGAGCACATTCAGACATGTGCAGTGTCAGAATGCGCGTAAGGTTGAATTTGCTTCAAGCGTGTTTGAGAAGCGAGCGCTTACCTGGTGGAATGGTATTATGCGCGACAGGGGTGCCGAAGTGGCGTTGGCACAAACATGGGAAGAGCTTCGGGCACTCATGATGAAAGAGTTTTGTCCCCGTCACGAAACTCGGCCTTTGGAGCGAGAGTTTGACGATTTAAAGCAAGATGGGACTGAACACCGTGCGTACACAGATCGTTTTGAAGAACTCAGTCTATTGTGTCCCACCATGGTTACCCCTCTGGAGAAAGCAATTGAGAGATATATCGATGGGTTACCCGATTCTATTCTGGAGATTGTGACCGGTGTTAATCCTACTACCCTTCGTCAAGAAATCGAGTTGTCTGCTACCCTGACTGAGACTCAAGTCAGGAAGGGTAAACTCACCCGCAAGGGTGATAAAAAGAAGGCGACTGATTCCGGGAAGGACAAGAAAAGGGTATAGGTAAGGAAGGTGAGTCATCGAAGAAATCGAGGAAGCGAAAGGGTGCCCAGAATTTTACTGCTACAGCACAGACTGCTCAGAACCCGCAGAACCCACCAGCTCAGCCACCTGCAAAGAAAGCGTATGCTGGTACCGCACCTCATTGTGCTCGTTGCAACGGTCATCACGTTACACAACAAGCTTGCAGGCAATGTACGACGTGTGGTAAACTTGGGCATTTGGCCAATGTTTGTCGTTTGGGACAGAATCAGGTTGCTCAGGTTCAAGATCCGGTACAAGGGAATGCTGCGAGATTCCCACCGGGTTCATGTTTTAATTGTGGAGGGTATGGTCACTTCCGCAACAACTGTCCGAGACTGGTGAATAGAAACGCGAATGCTAACTCGAACCCGAATGCGAACGTCAATGTTAATGTAAATCCTGTGACACCTGTGTCACTTCAGCCATCAAACAAATGCCAAACCAATGAAACATTGTATTTCATACTTGGGATTTGTAAAAATATGTGTATCATTTGCACATATCAACTCTTGTTCGATTACAAGCACTAAATCGCTTTCTGGAAGGTTATACACGCACTGATGCGTAAATATAACCAGTTTAATGCAACGAACACTCCGGAATAGTGAAATAGGCTTAACATACCTTAAATAACCTTTACTTAACTTAGAAATAAGTTTTGAAGGCTTTGGTATGGCAAAATCAAGTTAAATCGCTTACAGGGACTAAAGTTGACAAACTACGAAAGTATGCCAATTTGAACTGTAACAGACATTCCGGAACATGACCATAAGTTAAACACACCATAAATATCCTTTACATAGCTTAGAAATAGGCTTTGAGGGGTTCGGTGTGCTAAAATAAACTTTTGGGTCATTCAGGGACTAAAAGTGTCGAAAAGTGCACAAGTTTGCACTTTTGCGCATAACTCACGTTCTGAATACATCTGGACATCCAAAAATTTATGTAAGCACTATAATATTTTATTTTAGTGTTTGGCATGAGAAAAATCCATTCGTTGCGTCATTTGGATCGTTTTACGCGCTTGTGCGCATTCCGTCGTAATTAAGCGAACATCGCGTTCGTACGACCAAACGAACTGACATCCGACATATTTTTGTGCATGTTTCATGTTCACAATGTTTAGACATCATTTTAGGGCCTTAAAGTTGACTTTACGGGCCTTAGAAGTGTCGGAAATGGCATTAAACACGTGCAGGGACTGAAACTGTCATTTTTGGAAACATGTTTGCAGATCAGAAGCCCCAGGCGGCCCGCCTGAGGTTTATCTGATCCTAAAGCGGGCCGCATCAGACTAACAGAATGGATAAGATCGATTAGTCAGCAAGTTCCAGCTGTTTTAACCACAACCACACACTCTAAATTGCCCATTCTGATCATTTAGGGTCATTTTTAGCCACCATAACAATTGGACAAGTGTACGCACAAGATTAAGGCACGATATTCGACAAATGATCTTAACGGTTACCCGAAATCTATAAATACCCATCACATTTCACTTCATTTCTCACAAGAATCTGATCATTTGTGCTCTAAGTTGAAACCTTTGTTTCATACCTGAGCTATTTTGATCTAGATTAGCATTCGGGGACCCTTCGTAAGTATTCTTTCGTTCTTTTATCGCTTTCGAGTCCGAAAGTCAAACTTTGTTTGACTTTCTGCATTGACCAATTTATGGTCGATGCGAAGTTCGTTTGAACTTCATAACGTGAGCATGATCACGATGGTTATAGTCCCTAGTGACTATACCTACTGATTACCACGTTATCTAGGCTCAGTGACGAGCCGTAGTTTCGGTCAGAATACGTACTCTTGCGTATTTTGTAACCAAACTACTTATGGGTATCAAAATCGTTTGTTTTGACACCAAACCTGTTTTCTAAACTTAGTTAAGCATGTTTAGGCATGCTTAGCTCGTCACTTTTAGTTTAGTGCTTATATAGGGTCGTAAGGTAAGCGATCTAAACAATCGCTTATACTTTCGAACCCGACCCGTTTGGTCGATCATAAGGATCCGACCAAGCACATTAGGTGACCATAGTATATAGGGAATAACCTTCCAAGGTTATACCTTATGGTCACGACGTTTAAGTAGTTGAATGATAGGTAGTTTATATGCCTTAGGTAAATTACCAAAATACCCCTTTGATGCCAAAATTCATTTTAAACATATGTAACATAACTTTTGACATCTAAACTGATTTGACAACCATATTAGACATGTTAAGGCATATATTACTTGTCATAGGACTAGTTAGGCGGTCCAAACGCGTTTCACGCGAACGACGCGTTAAAGTAGCATAAGCTACCTAAACAGGTCGTAATGGTTCACAAGCACTTAGGTTAGGTTTCATTTAGTATGTAGGCTTTGTTAAACCATACTACATGAGTTCTCATACTCATTTGGTTTACGAACCCTCATTCTATCCGATCTTCCGATTTTGGTCCGGTTTATTAATGTAGTTACCTATATTAGGTGCCGTTTGATATTACGAGATCTCTAGCATTGCTTGGTGGTTAACTTAGGACTTATGAGCAATCTCAAGTGAGTACATAGACCCCTCTTTTACTGTTTTCCAAACTGTTTTGGGGTGAAACACATGTGCCTACTTGTTACTTTCGTGCTTTCCTGTTTTCACATCACATATCTGCTATGTTTGTTAGTACATTATAGTACATGATTTCATTACATTTCATGCTATGTATGCCCATTGTGTGCGTACTTAGTACATCGTTTTACATTACCTTTCATGCTAGGTATGCCCATTGTGTGCATACTTAGTACATTGTTTTACTTTACATTTCTGCTATGTATGTTGACTGATAGCATGCTAGCACATTGATTTACATGACTTTCTGCTTTGTATGTTAACTTAGCATACTTAGTCCATTGTTTTCATATAACATGTTCACTTTTGCTATGACATTTGGTTTGCCCAAACGAGACTATTATGCGTTCATTAACATTAGCTACGTCGTTCGGTAGTAAGTACTGGTACCATAGGACTTGACAAATCCCATTCCTGAAATCTCGGGTTTGTTTGGACGTAAGGAATGACCAAATCCGAATACATATTCTTTTGATAACTCATTTTTTTACATAGTTATCCGACTGTCGCAAGGCTTGGAAGTATGAATTTTCACAATACCACATAAATGTTTATATCAGTATAGTATGCATTTACTACACAAAACATAACTTTGATTTAAACCAAGTTTTACTTCAATACTTTGTTTTGTACATTTTTACTTTTGGTTTAAGTAGTCTTATTTTACTTACCATACATAACATTTGTTACACATTAGTTGACTACTTTTGGACTATTAACACTTGATATGATTTATACAAGGACTTTTGACAATTGGTTTAAACATAGACTCATTACATTTGGTGGTTTGATTAAGTGATTAAGTAACGATGCGTGTGTAATATGATACAAGCATGGTGGATACGCCGCTGGTACTTCCTATATATAAGTGTTTGTATGGTATTACATATTGTAGCGTTATTTGAATCATTTCAGTTTGAGACATAGAACATTTTATACAAATAACATACTTTTCACAAGACATTGATTTACAAACAACTTATCTTATACAAACTCATCTTACATGGTTATTCATTTAACCATACATTATTCACTTATTTTTACATATCATCAGATCTTATCGTTTTTCAAATGATTTACAAAACAAAGCAAATTACAAGGTTCATGACTAAAAATTTTCTGAAACATAAGTCATGAAACCTATTTTCACAAAACCTATGTATCTCACAGGCATTTCTATGCTGACGTACCTATTTTCACATGTGTTTTCAGGAGATGATGCGTAGGACTTATCAAGACATACTTAGGCGGACCTGTGCCTTAGTGACTTAAAACGAGACAAGAACTAGTTAATTTATGTTATGTACTCTTTGTTTCTTGTTTAAAACAATGTAAACTCTCATGTTTGATTAATAAAACGAAACTTTAATTGCCATGGATTTGAAACGATTAATTCTGTTGCAACACTCCCCGACGTTTCCGCCACGTTTTGTATGTTCTACGTGGTCGGGGTGTGACAGAAAAGATGGTATCAGAGCCAATGGTTATAGGGAATTAGGTTATTAGTACTGCTTTGACCTAGTCTATAACCTTTCTAGGACCCTAACGCGAGTTTACTTGCGTTTATTCATAAAACAATACCGTCACCTATCCTTAGGCGACGACCACAACAAGAACATAAATTTTAAAACCGCTTCGAAAACTAATCATCTGTTCTAGGATGATTGATTACTAGGTTTTGAACCCTCTATTGTAAGGTTTTGAACTCTCTATTATATGGTTTTGAACCCCTTTGAGTTTTCAAAATCTCGTCAAGGTTTTGGGTTTTAAATAACGTGAACACGTGCAAACTGGAAGGGTGAATGCCTGTATTCTGGGTTTTCTGTCTAGGCAAGCACTTTGTATATATCTCATCAGACGCGAGACCAGTTGTGCTTACCTGGGAATTCTTGGGATGAGTGTCCACTTATAGGCGAGCATGTCTTCGCAATACATTATTTTTGACCTATTTACTTTGATTAATCACCGGGGTCGTTTGTTGCTTTGCAGTAACAAACAAATGACCACTATCCTTGCTTTCTTCAGATTTGTTTCATCTCATTCTTTTCGTCTAATTCTTTCACTCGTTTCCTTTCATGTTCCTCTTTTAGAATGCCTCCTCGACGCGAAAATCCGGTATCTATTGAAGAGCTGGAAACTGTCATTACACAGCAAATGACTGCTGCAATCCCGAACATGGTTGCTCAATGTTATCAAGCTCTCAACAACAATAATGCCCCTTGCAACTTCAAGACGTTCAACTCGGCTAAGCCATCAAAGTTTTCCGGGACTCAAGGAGCGACTGCACTTCTGCAATGGTTCGAGAGTCTAGAGAGCACCTTCAGGCATGTTCAATGTCCAAACGATCGAAAGGTAGATTTCGCATCTAGTGTCTTTGAGAAACGAGCTTTGACATGGTGGAACGGTGTGGTGAGAGATAGGGGTGCCGAAGTGGCACTGGTCCAAACTTGGGAAGAACTTCGAGCACTGATGATGAAGGAATTCTGTCCTCGTCACGAGATCAGGGCATTGGAAAGGGAATTCGATGATCTTAAGCAAGACAGTGGCGAACATCGAGCATACACTGATCGATATGAGGAGCTGAACCTGTTATGTCCTACCATGGTTACGCCTTTGGATAAGGCGATCGAAAAATACATTGATGGTCTCCCTGACTCAGTTCAAGACATTGTTACTGGTAGTAACCCCACTACGGTTAGGCAGGCCATTGAGTTATCTGCAACCTTGACTGAATCTCAGATCAGAAAGCATAAACTTTTTCGAAAGGGTGACAAGAAGCCAATCGAGGAATCAAAGACCATGGATGAACAAACTGGATCCCCTGAGCAGTCAAAGAAGCGAAAGGCTTCTCAGAACTTCGCCATGGTCGCTCACAATGGTCAAGCCGTTCCCAAACAACCAGCTCAACCCCGTGCTAGGAAGCCATACAATGGAACTTCACCTTTGTTCAACCAATGTAACCTTTATCATCATGTTAATGTGAAGTGCCGCGAATGCCAAATTTGTGGACGTAAAGGTCATACAGCAAAAGTTTGCGTAGCAGCAGTTGCACCAAATCAAGCTGACAACAAACCTGCTCGAGCTCGCTTTCAACCAGGTTCTTGCTACAAGTGTGGCGAGATGGGACATTTCCGAAGAAATTGCCCAAAGCTTGCTAATGCTAATCCAGCATAGAGATGAACATCTGACCGACTAGAAGACAACACCGTTTAGAAATAATCATGTCTTATGTATTATTTTCTTTTTTTGTCAAGGTCCAAGAAACAGTTGTTATCATTGTTAATAAATAAATCTTTTTATTTACATTGCAATGTATTCATGTGGTTGTATGTATAGACAACATGTCCCCTACAATACCGACAATCAAGGAATCGTATTCCTTGAAAAGCAAACTACCCCCAAAATTCTTCCATTTTACAATCTCTTGCGTTTTCCACAAAGATCCTAAGTACCCGTCTCTTGCAAAGAAACGAAGTACAAGGTGCAAGTTATAATTCTGTACGAATACCCCAAGTACCACTATAAATTCTTAATAGGGTACCCAAGGGTATTTCCGTATGTCCTAAATTATTGTATACCTTAATTCGAATATTGCGTTTTCCTGAAAACGAAAATCGAATTATTTGTAGATCATCCTATCTTCATGGATGGATTCTTGAAATGATTAAAGTACCAAATGAAATCCACGAATTGGATTCCTGGTGTGCTTTAAGTATCCGCGTCCAAAGATAACAAATTAATAACCAAGCTAAACAACTATGTGATTATGTGCTTATGTGTTTCCTTTTATGTTTTTGTATAATTCAAGATTTGTTATCCAAATCCTCGTAGAATCTTCCATATCTTTGTATAAGGAATTCATAGTAGGATATCCAAAGGTACTATATTAAATCTTCAATGGGCTTTTACGTAATAGTAAAGACCCTTGGATTATATTGTACTATTCCATAATTAGACCCCTGGGTGGTCTAGGTAAACAGATTGATCCAAAAATATGGTTAGGAATATCATGTGATGATATAGCTGAAAGGACTCCTTCGTGGCCTAATTAAGAAGATCCTCTATCGATCTAAATTTAAAAGGACCGTATGGTAGTCTAGTCACACTCATCACAGGTTTGATTTTTCCTCCCCTTCACATTTCAAGACAAACTGTGCGGACTACGCAAGGAATTACGTAATTATGGATGCATACATAATTATGGAATTCAGTGCACGGAAAACACAGCTAGTCTGGTTGTGTGTGTGTGGAAAATGACTCATTTCGTTCATTTTCGGTTCTAAAGAAGTTATGGAAAATGACTCATTTCGTTCATTTTCGGTTCTGAAGAAGTTGTGGAAAATGACTCATTTCGTTCATTTTCGGTTCTGAAGAAGTTGTGGAAAATGACTCATTTCGTTCATTTTCGATTCTGAAGAAGTTGTGGAAAATGACTCATTTCGTTCATTTTCGATTCTGAAGAAGTTGTGGAAAATGACTCATTTCGTTCATTTTCGGTTCTGAAGAAGTTGTGGAAAATGACTCATTTCGTTCATTTTCGGTTCTGAGAGGTTGTGGAAAATGACTCATTTCGTTCATTTTCGGTTCTGAGGAAGTTGTGGAAAATGACTCATTTCGTTCATTTTCGGTTCTGAAGAAGTTGTGGAAAATGACTCATTTCGTTCATTTTCGGTTCTGAGAGGTTGTGGAAAATGACTCATTTCATTCATTTTCAGTTCTGAGAGGTTGTGGAAAATGACTCATTTCGTTCATTTTCGCTTCTGAAGAAATTGTGGAAAATGACTCATTTCGTTCATTTTCGTTTCTGAAGAATGCCTGTTGAAAATAACTCCGTTCATTTTTCATTTCTGAAAAATGTCCGTTAAAGAGAAGTAACAGGATTATGCCTTACTTATCTTTGATGGTTACTTAACACAAAGCCACAGATAGACTCCTACGAATTAATTTCGGGACGAAATTTCCTAAAGTAGGGGAGACTGTGACACCTGTGTCACTTCAGCCATCAAACAAATTCCAAACCAATGAAACATTGTATTTCATACTTGGGATTTGTAAAAATATGTGTATCATTTGCACATATCAACTCTTGTTCGATTACAAGCACTAAATCGCTTTCTGGAAGGTTATACACGCACTGATGCGTAAATATAACCAGTTTAATGCAACGAACACTCCGGAATAGTGAAATAGGCTTAACATACCTTAAATAACCTTTACTTAACTTAGAAATAAGTTTTGAAGGCTTTGGTATGGCAAAATCAAGTTAAATCGCTTACAGGGACTAAAGTTGACAAACTACGAAAGTATGCCAATTTGAACTGTAACAGAAATTCCGGAACATGACCATAAGTTAAACACACCATAAATATCCTTTACATAGCTTAGAAATAGGCTTTGAGGGGTTCGGTGTGCTAAAATAAACTTTTGGGTCATTCAGGGACTAAAAGTGTCAAAAAGTGCACAAGTTTGCACTTTTGCGCATAACTCACGTTCTGAATACATCTGGGCATCCAAAAATTTATGTAAGCACTATAATATTTTATTTTAGTGTTTGGCATGAGAAAAATCCATTCGTTGCGTCATTTGGATCGTTTTACGCGCTTGTGCGCATTCCGTCGTAATTAAGCGAACATCGCGTTCGTACGACCAAACGAACTGACATCCGACATATTTTTGTGCATGTTTCATGTTCACAATGTTTAGACATCATTTTAGGGCCTTAAAGTTGACTTTACGGGCCTTAGAAGTGTCGGAAATGGCCTTAAACACGTGCAGGGACTGAAACTGTCATTTCTGGAAACATGTTTGCAGATCAGAAGCCCCAGGCGGCCCGCCTGAGGTTTATCTGATCCTAAAGCGGGCCGCATCAGACTAACAGAATGGATAAGATCGATTAGTCAGCAAGTTCCAGCTGTTTTAACCACAACCACACACTCTAAATTGCCCATTCTGATCATTTAGGGTCATTTTTAGCCACCATAACAATTGGACAAGTGTACGCACAAGATTAAGGCACGATATTCGACAAACGATCTTAACGGTTACCCGAAATCTATAAATACCCATCACATTTCACTTCATTTCTCACAAGAATCAGATCATTTGTGCTCTAAGTTGAAACCTTTGTTTCATACCTGAGCTATTTTGATCTAGATTAGCATTCGGGGACCCTTCGTAAGTATTCTTTCGTTCTTTTATCGCTTTCGAGTCCGAAAGTCAAACTTTGTTTGACTTTCTGCATTGACCAATTTATGGTCGATGCGAAGTTCGTTTGAACTTCATAACGTGAGCATGATCACGATGGTTATAGTCCCTAGTGACTATACCTACTGATTACCACGTTATCTAGGCTCAGTGACGAGCCGTAGTTTCGGTCAGAATACGTACTCTTGCGTATTTTGTAACCTAACTACTTATGGGTATCAAAATCGTTTGTTTTGACACCAAACCTGTTTTCTAAACTTAGTTAAGCATGTTTAGGCATGCTTAGCTCGTCACTTTTAGTTTAGTGCTTATATAGGGTCGTAAGGTAAGCGATCTAAACAATCGCTTATACTTTCGAACCCGACCCGTTTGGTCGATCATAAGGATCCGACCAAGCACATTAGGTGACCATAGTATATAGGGAATAACCTTCCGAGGTTATACCTTATGGTCACGACGTTTAAGTAGTTGAATGATAGGTAGTTTATATGCCTTAGGTAAATTACCAAAATACCCCTTTGATGCCAAAATTCATTTTAAACATATGTAACATAACTTTTGACATCTAAACTGATTTAACAACCATATTAGACATGTTAAGGCATATATTACTTGTCATAGGACTAGTTAGGCGGTCCAAACGCGTTTCACGCGAACGACGCGTTAAAGTAGCATAAGCTACCTAAACGGGTCGTAATGGGTCACAAGCACTTAGGTTAGGTTTCATTTAGTATGTAGGCTTTGTTAAACCATACTACATGAGTTCTCATACTCATTTGGTTTACGAACCCTCATTCTATCCGATCTTCCGATTTAGGTCCGGTTTATTAATGTAGTTACCTATATTAGGTGCCGTTTGATATTCCAAGATCTCTAGCATTGCTTGGTGGTTATCTTAGGACTTCTGAACAATCTCAAGTGAGTACATAGACCCCTCTTTTACTGTTTTCCAAACTGTTTTGGGGTGAAACACATGTGCCTACTTGTTACTTTCGTGCTTTCCTGTTTTCACATCACATATCTGCTATGTTTGTTTGTACATTATAGTACATGATTTCATTACATTTCATGCTATGTATGCCCATTGTGTGCGTACTTAGTACATCGTTTTACATTACCTTTCATGCTAGGTATGCCCATTGTGTGCATACTTAGTACATTGTTTTACTTTACATTTCTGCTATGTATGTTGACTGATAGCATGCTAGCACATTGATTTACATGACTTTCTGCTTTGTATGTTAACTTAGCATACTTAGTCCATTGTTTTCATATAACATGTTCACTTTTGCTATGACATTTGGTTTGCACAAACGAGACTATTATGCGTTCATTAACATTAGCTACGTCGTTCGGTAGTAAGTACTGGTACCATAGGACTTGACAAAACCCATTCCTGAAATCTCGGGTTTGTTTAGACGTAAGGAATGACCGAATCCGAATACATATTCTTTTGATAACTCATTTTTTACATAGTTATCCGACTGTCGCAAGGCTTGGAAGTATGAATTTTCACAATACCACATAAATGTTTATATCAGTATAGTATGCATTTACTACACAAAATATAACTTTGATTTAAACCAAGTTTTACTTCAATAATTTGTTTTGTACATTTTTACTTATGGTTTAAGTAGTCTTATTTTACTTACCATACATAACATTTGTTACACATTACTTGACTACTTTTGGACTATTAACACTTGATATGATTTATACAAGGACTTTTGACAATTGGTTTAAACATAGACTCATTACATTTGGTGGTTTGATTAAGTGATTAAGTAACGATGCGTGTGTAATATGATACAAGCATGGTGGATACGCCGCTGGTACTTCCTATATATAAGTGTTTGTATGGTATTACATATTGTAGCGTTATTTGAATCATTTCAGTTTGAGACATAGAACATTTTATACAAATAACATACTTTTCACAAGACATTGATTTACAAACAACTTATCTTATACAAACTCATCTTACATGGTTATTCATTTAACCATACATTATTCACTTATTTTTACATATCATCAGATCTTATCGTTTTTCAAATGATTTACAAAACAAAGCAAATTACAAGGTTCATGACTAAACATTTTCTGAAACATAAGTCATGAAACCTATTTTCACAAAACCTATGTATCTCACAGGCATTTTTATGCTGACGTACCTATTTTCACATGTGTTTTCAGGAGATGATGCGTAGGACTTATCAAGACATACTTAGGCGGACCTGTGCCTTAGTGACTTAAAACGAGACAAGAACTAGTTAATTTATGTTATGTACTCTTTGTTTCTTGTTTAAAACAATGTAAACTCTCATGTTTGATTAATAAAACGAAACTTTAATTGCCATGGATTTGAAACGATTAATTCTGTTGCAACACTCCCCGACGTTTCCGCCACGTTTTGTATGTTCTACGTGGTCGGGGTGTGACAAATCCCGCTCGTGGGCGAGCGTACAATTTGAATGCAAATGAAGCGAGGGCCGACAATGGAGTGGTTAACGGTACGTTTCTTGTTAACAATCGACCTGCGTCTATTCTTTTTGATTCTGGTGCCGATAGAAGCTTTGTTTCTTTGTCTTTTGAGCCTTTGCTTGCGATACCTAGAACCAAACTGAGGAAACCCTTATCTGTCGAAGTTTCTACTGGTAAACCTCTTGTTCTCGATTCTGTTATTCGTGATTGTCAGTTGAACTTTGATAACCATCTTTTTCCTGTTGACCTCACACCGATGCAACTTGGGAGTTTCGATATTATCATTGGAATGGATTGGTTAACCAAACACCACGCTGAGGTGGTTTGTTTCGATAAGATTGTTCATATTCCTTTGTCTTCCGGCGATGTTCTGGAAGTTCGTGGCGAAAAACCACCAGATGGTTTGAGGCTTATGTCGTGTATGGAAGCCCAAAGGTATTTACGAAAAGGATATGTTGCTTTTCTGGCACATGTCACCGAGGAGAAAAGCAAGAGCAAGAGTATTCAGGATATTCCGATTGTTCGGGATTATCTAGAGGTGTTTCCTGATGAACTGCCTGGTTTGCCTCCAGTTCGTCAAGTCGAGTTTCATATTGACCTTGTACCCAATGCCAACCCGATTGCAAAAGCACCTTATCGTCTTGCACCGTCGGAGATGCAAGAGTTATCGAAACAGCTTCAAGAGTTATCTGATAAAGGATTCATCCGACCGAGCTTTTCACCTTGGGGAGCTCCTGTCCTCTTCGTGAAAAAGAAAGACGGATCCTTTCGAATGTGTATCGATTATCGTGAGCTTCATAAGCTCACCATCAAGAATCGATATCCCCTACCTCGAATTGATGATCTCTTCGACCAGCTGCAGGGTGCTTCATGCTTTTCCAAGATCGATCTGCGTTCTGGGTATCATCAACTTCGTGTTCTCGAAGAAGATATTCCCAAAACTGCTTTTCGCACAAGATATGGGCATTACGAGTTCACTGTCATGCCTTTTGGTTTGACGAATGCTCCAGCTATCTTTATGGACTTAATGAATAGGGTATGCAAACCTTATTTGGACAAGTTCATTATTGTGTTCATCGACGATATTCTCATTTATTCAAAATCTCGAGCCGAGCACGAGCAACACCTTCGCTTAACATTGGAACTCCTGAAGAAGGAACAACTTTTTGCTAAATTCTCCAAGTGTGAATTCTGGCTTAAAGAAGTTCAATTCTTGGGTTATATAGTCAATGAGCAGGGTATTCATGTGGATCCATCCAAGATTGCTGCTATTAAGGACTGGAATACACCGACGACGCCTACAGAGATTCGATCTTTTCTTGGTCTTGCTGGTTATTATCGTCGATTTATTTCAAATTTCTCGAAGATTGCGGTTCCACTCACTGCTTTGACTCGAAGAATAAGCCTTTTGAGTGGGGTCCCAAGCAAGAAGAAGCGTTCCAAACGCTGAAGCAGAAGTTATGTGATGCTCCTGTTCTATCTCTGCCTGAGGGAAGCGATGATTTTGTTGTCTATTGCGATGCATCCAACTTAGGCCTTGGTTGCGTCCTTATGCAACGAGGTAAGGTTATTGCATATGCATCTAGACAGCTGAAAGTTCACGAGAAGAACTACACGACTCATGATCTTGAGTTAGGAGCTGTGGTTTTCGTGCTTAAAATCTGGAGACACTACCTCTATGGAATGAAGTGTGTGGTTTTCACAGACCACAAAAGTCTCCAGCATATTCTTAATCAGAAAGAGCTGAACATGAGGCAACGATGTTGGGTTGAACTCTTAAACGATTATGACTGCGAGATTCGCTACTACCCTGGTAAAGCGAATGTTGTAGCCGATGCGCTTAGTCGAAAGGAGCGAGTCAAGCTTCATTCTGTTCGAACTCTATCGGATCTTCAATCTCGTGTCCTTCAAGCTCAGCAATTTTGTGTTTCACAAAATTTGATAGGTACGGAATTACCACGTCAACTTGAGCTTATGCTCGAAGCGAAAGACGATGGTTTGCTCTATTTTAAGGATCGATTGTGGATTCCGAAACAAGACGATCTTCGCACCTTGGTAATGGACGAATCTCATAAGTCTCGATATTCTATCCATCCTGGTGCTGATAAAATGTACAAGGATCTTTGTACTCGGTGCTGGTGGCTTGGTATGAAGAAGGATGTTGCCTTGTATGTGTCGAAAGGCCTAACTTGTCTCAAAGTCAAGGCCGAACATCAACAACCTTCTGGTTTGCTTGTACAACCAGAGATACCGGTTTGGAAGTGGGAGAACATTGCAATGGATCTCATCACTAAGCTACCGCGTACGTTTAAAGATCATGATGCTATTTGGGTTGTTGTCGATCGTTTAACGAAATCTGCTCACTTCTTACCAATCCGTGAGGATTTCTCTGCTGAAAAGCTTGCCAAGATCTATGTAGACGAGATTGTATCACGACATGGTGTTCCTTTAGATATCATTTCCGATCGTGATGCTCGATTTTCATCTCACTTTTGGAAGGCCATGCAATCTGCTTTGGGTACCCAACTGAATCTAAGCACTGCTTATCATCCCCAAACAGATGGCCAATCTGAGAGAACGATTCAAACTTTGGAGGATATGCTTAGAGCATGCGTGATAGACTTTGGTGGTAATTGGGATTCTCATCTGCCACTGATCGAGTTCTCTTACAACAATAGTTATCATACTAGCATTAATATGGCACCATTCGAAGCTCTCTATGGTCAAAAATGTCGTTCACCTGTCTGTTGGAACGAGACTGGTGAAGCTCAGCTGGAAACAACAGACAAAATCAAGAAAATCCACGATAATCTTGTGACAGTTCGAAACGGTCAAAAGAGATATGCGGATTTGCGACGCAAGCCCTTAGAATTTCAAGTCGGAGATCTTGTCCTACTCAAGTTTTCACCTTGAAAGGGAGTCGTGAGATTTGGAAAGAAAGGAAAACTTGCACCTCGATATGTGGGACCATTTAAGATTGTGGAAAGAATTGGAAAGGTTGCCTATCGACTAGAGCTACCTCCAGAGCTTGGAAATATTCACCCGACTTTTCACGTGTCCAATATGCGAAAGTTTTTAGATGACGCTGATCTACACATTCCTCTCGATGAGATCCAAATCGATGAAACAATGCACTTTGTCGAGACACCTGTGGAGATCGTGGACCGTGCTTTCAAACAGTTGAAGAACAAATGGATTCGATTGGTCAAAGTTCGCTGGGAATCCAAACGTGGCCCATAATTTACTTGGGAACGTGAGGACCAGATGAAGACAAAATATCCGCATTTGTTTTCACAAGCTTCCTCTAGTTAAAATTTCGGGACGAAATTTCTTGAAGTAGGGGAGACTGTGACAACTGTGTTCTGTAATCGATGTATGATGTAAAACAATGATGATTATTAATAAAACAATGTGCTTTGGTGTTATTATGTGTGTTATTGTGTTTAGTGATTTTACAATTTGTTTCGATTCCAATTTCAAGCTCTAAATCGCTTTCTGGAAGGTTATACGCAAACTGGTGCTTAAACGCAGTCAGTATAACGCGACAAACACTCCGGAATAGTTACATAGGCTTAACATACCTTAAATAACCTCCACATAACTTAGAAATAAGTTTTGAATGGTTTGGTGTGTCGAAATCAACTTTGTTCGACCGCAGGGACTATTTGTGTCAAACTGCGAAACTATGCCGATTTGTATAGTAACACACATTCCGGAAATTGATCATAAGTTAAACATACCCTAAATAACCTTTACATAGCTTAGAAATATGCTTTGAGGGGTTCGGTATGCTAAAATAAAGTTTATGCTCATTCAGGGACTAAAAGCGTCAAAAAGTGCATAAGTTTGCATTTTCGCGCATAACTTACGTTCTGAATACATCCGGACATCCAAAAATTTATGTAAGCATTAAAATACTTTATTTTAGTGTTTGGCATGATAAAATTCCATTCGTCGCTTAATTTGGATCGTTTTTGCGTTCGTTACGACTTCCGTCGTAATGAAGCGAATAACGCAACTATACGACCAAACGAACCGACATCTGAGATGTTTTTGAGCATATTTTAAGTTCCCTATACTTTAACTTTATTTTAGAGCCTTGAAATGGGTTAATGGGGCTTAAAAGTACCAAAAAAATCAAGTTTTACAAGTGCAGGGACCATTTTTGAAATTTCGGGCAGATTCAATGAACCTAGTCCATTTTGAAGTGTGATGGTTTTCACCCATGGTTTAGCAAAACCATGGGCTAGTATTCAATGCACATATTCCATATTAGGGGATCCCATGGTTTTAGAAAACCATGGGCACACATGTAAGGTCCATATCAAAGCTCAATTTTCGAGGAACGATCTTAACGGTTCTAGAAATCCTATATATACCCCATCCATTTCACTTCAAAACCCACAATTTGAAATCTGATTTATGCTCTCTAAGTGGAAGTATATGCTTCCTACCTGAGAGAAAAATCGGAATCAAATCTTGCGGGGACCTTCTGTAAGTGTTCTTTCGTTCTTTTCATTCGTTTTAGCGTTAAATTCAAACTGCGTTTGACTTTCTGCATTGACCAGTTTATGGTCAACACGAAGTTCGTTTGAACTTCATAACGTGAGCGTAATCACGATGGTTATAGTCCCTAGTGACTATACCTACTGATTACCACGTTATCTAGGCTCAGTGACGAGTCGTAGTTTCGGCCAAAATGCGTATTCTTACGTATTTTGTAACCAAACTACTCTTAGGTATCAAAACCATTTGTTTTGATACCAAACTTGTTTTCTAACTTAGGTAAGCATGTTTTAACATGCTTAGCTCGTCACTTTTTAGTTTAGTGCTTGGTAGAGTCGTAAGTCAAGCGGACTAAACACCCGCTTAGACTTTCGAACACGACCCGTTTGGTCGATCATTAGGATCCGACCAAACATGGTTAGTGACCATAGTTGCATAGGGAATAACCTTCCGAGGTTATACCTTATGGTCACCTAGTTTAGGTAGTTGTATGATAAGTAGATTATATGCCAGAGGTAAATTACCAGAATACCCTTGTCACATAACTGATTATACAACATGAATAAACTTGTATAGGCATATAATACTTGTCATAGGACTAGTTAGACGTTCCAAACGCATTTCACGCGAACGACGCGTTAAAGTAGCATACGCTACCTTAATGGGTCGTGATGGGTCGAAAGCACCGAGGTTAGGTTCCGATTTAGGATGTAGGCTTTGTTAAACCATATCACATGAGTTCCAACATTCATTTGGGTTGCAAGACCTCATTCTGTCCGATCTTCCAATTTAGGCGTCTTTTGTTTGACTAGTGATTCAATTACTAGGGGGCTGCTTGATTTCCCTGGTTTACTCGAGTTTGTTGAAGTACTATTGATTGGGGATACCTTGCACTACATGTGAGTACATAGTTCCCCTATTTTACTGTTTTCAATTGTTTTGGGGTGATTCATATGTACAAAATGTTTTCAAGGTTTAAACGATGATTTAAAAAACGAATAGAACGATTTATACTAAACTATTAACGATTTCAATAATGTGAACGAACTTGTTGGTTGTAGTTACATAACGAACGACATTCATTAGCATTGATCAAGCCGACCAGTATTAGGTTATGGTACCATAGGATATGACAAATCCCGTTATTGCACTATACCCATGGTTATGTGTGGGTGTTGTGGGTAACGACTGAATCTGATGATTGTTAACCTACCCTTTGGAGGTTTGTTAATGCAAGAACGAGTTGAACGATGAACGAGTCACAAAGGTTTGAATGTTATTAACGAGACGACCATATATAAGTTTTCACAATTAAAATGATGATGATTTAAACGATTTAAACGAGTAAACGATTTGGAAACGATTTGGAACGATTTGGAGACGATGTTAAACGATTTGGGTAAACGATTGGTTTTTGGCTAGTGTTTAGATAACGAGACGGGTGTAATGTGGTGAAAACATGGTAGATACGCCGCTGGTACTTCTTATATATAAGTGTTTTCAACATATTACATACCGTGGCGTTATTTAGTTCACTTGGGTAAACGATATTGAAACGATGTCACGCAACGATGTTTTCGAAATAATATACGAGTTTTATTAACGAGTTTATACGAGATGTTTTACAAGATGATTTTCTAAAACAAAAAGCTTTTGGTTAAGAATCGTGGCTACGAAATTTTATCAATTATAACCATCTTGATTTGAGTTGGTTAATCATATTGTAATATTATACACTTTTTAAAAACAAGGTTTTCAAGGTATTGCAATATATGTAACAAGCCATGATTCCGATACTCTTATAAAACCTATGTAATTGCCAGCAATTCTTTGCTGACTTTGTTTTTACATATGTTTCAGGTGTAGTTGCTTGATTGACGATCTAGGATGCATACGTCACATAGGATCTGGATGAGGCCTTAGTGACATAATAACTATGATAGACGATATAAAACTTGTTTGTTCTGTGTTAAAACAATGTTAATGTTTAATATTATCAATAAAACGAAACACTTTTGTATCCATGGTTATGAAACGATAATCCTGTTACAACACTCCCCAACGTTTCTGCCACGCTTTGTTGTTTTACGTTGTCGGGGTGTGACATAATGTGTGTGATTGTTATGTTTCTAATGTTTCAGTTGATGACAGTGTTACAGGTGAGGTCCCTAAGGATACATTCAGTGAAACCACTGAAACTCCTTCTCAAGAAAATCAAGAATATCCTGATTCTTCTTCTGAATCGGTCTCAGTGGACGTCCCTAATGTTGAATCTTGTGGGACCCCATTGGAAACCGTAGCTGAAAGCAAACCTAAATTAGATTCACATGATACATATGTTGAAGAAACATGTGTTGATGAAACTTCTGCATCTTTAGAAATTAAAAGTGAATCTGATTTTGTAAAAGAAGAGGTGGTCACAATAAATGAACAGTCACAAGAAAATGTTTCTGAAAAGGAAATTAAAACAGAAACTGTGTGACAACCCGAACTTTCACGGTTAGTGACGTGCTATATTGTAATCAGTAATGTTAAATTTATATGTTTGTGATAACTCGATTAACTAAAATGTGTTGGGCCGCATGTGTATACATGAAATCACATCAGACTTATGATTAGGCCTAGAGCCCAACTGAACCTTAGAATTGAGCCCACTCCTCTTGGGTTTTGCACCTTGTTATTCGGCCCACTCAATCACCTTTTCCAATTAGACTTCTTGTGTATACTTTACAAATTATACGCATAGCAAGTCCCTATTCCTTTCCTGTTTTTACGATTGGGCGTGAGCCCATTACTTGCCTATCACTTCAGTTGTAACCTGAACCGCCCCAAACAACTTATTTATATGAATACACATTATGGCGTTTAATTAGATAAAACTTAAAACACAAGAAAGGTTACATCCCCTACGTACGCACGGCAGCAGGAGACACCCCCCCTCGTCGTGATCGCCATCATCATACTCTTCTTAATCTCAGTTAGTGTCTCTTGTGTTGTTTAACTTGACCGAATTGATTATGATGTTATCTAGGGATAGCTTTTGTGCAAATAACATAAACATAGTATGGAACCTCCTGTCATACATGTGTAGTATCGATTATTGTGACTAAATCATGCTTGTGTCTGTCATGCATGTGTAGTGTATCGATTGTTGTGACTAAATCATGCTTGTATGTGATGATTGCCTATTACTGTGTGCATGATATAGGGATCTTGGTGGTTAGGTAATTGCATGAATATGAGTAGCACCGAATCATGATTGGGCCGTAAATAAATGAAGATGTGTTGACCTAGGTTACATTATGCTAGTAAATAAATGTACATGATTTAGGAATATTCATCATTATTTGTGAATTGATCTTGTCGATTGACTAGAGGGATAATTGTGAGATTCGGTTAGGATTATCTTGTGAATCAAGTTGTCGGCCCACATAGTTAGTCAAACATCACGGCCCAATTAGAGGTAGAGAATCATGATTTGGGTTCTTTGTTATATTATTGAATGCAGTGTTGGGTCCAATAGAAACCAAGTTTCATGGAATGTGCCAATAATGATTCAAGTATTCTGCTTGCATGTGGCCTCATTGTTAATTGCGGCCCAATAGGGTTGAGATTAGAATTGTAGTTGTCGGCCATTATATGTATGAATGATACAAACATATTATTAAATGGGGTGTTCAAGTTGTGGCAATTCAATGGTAATATCTACTGGGCCGATGGGGGAGGATGCTTTTGAAGGGCCGCCTATTTTAACTGCTGGGCTGCATGACCATGGGTCATCAGCGCAGCCCACATCGAGGTGATTATTGTGTTGTTGTTTGGGCTGATTAATTTGAAATAAGGGATTGGTTATGTTGTGTTATTAATAAGGTCAATTATATGAATATGTGATGTTTGTGCTACGTGTTGAATATGTGTATATGTGCCGTTAACCGAATACGAACCTAACGAAACATGGTAACTATAATAGGACATGATTGACTAAAGAATTTAACAAGTGAAATACCTGCCGAGCAAACCAAGGTGAGTTCACACTTTCTACAAGGCATGGGATTCCCGGTGGTTTGGGAATGGGTCAATAAACTAGAACGGAATCTACATATCCTCCTTGGGTAGGATATGTACGGCCATCCTCCTTGTGTAGGATGCCACTATAAATCCTGCGTATTCTCCTTGGGTAGAACTACGTACGTTCGTCCTCCTTGGGTAGGACAACAACCTTACAACTTACTAGACAAAACTCTATCATGAAGTCCCTCACTTTATATCGACTTAATCGCCGAGGCCGATGGCGAGCGGGTCATTAGTTAATAGCGCTATTAGGTTTGACAAACCTCACACCGTGTCGTTCGAACGGGCGTGTACTAATGGATCATGGCAAACTGTCAATGATGAAAGACATTGATGTAGGGCACAACTATTGTTCGTCAGTCGTCGATATGGAAACGGTCTAGTGGTTCACATGGGAAGCCCCCACTGATTATGGTTATGGTTTGGGAAACAAAGGTTACTGGTTAACTCGTAGAATACGAAACAACTTATGATTTCAAACAAACTGGTAAAACTAAACAACCAACTGCGAACTCGCTCAACTTTGTTGTTGACTCGTTGTTACATGCCTTGCAGGTCGTTAGGTACTATTGGAGCATGCACGGGGAGGCGTGGTCGTTGTGGGATATGGACTGTTATGTCCTACGCTTAACATTTGAACTTTAAACTATGTTTTGGTTATTTACACATTACTATGCTTCCGCTGATTTCTTAAACATGTTTGGGTTATTTTGAAACACCAATTATATTGGGTTTGGTTTTTATTTACTTAATAGTATTGTTCAATATGATTGGTGGCTTGATCCTGGTCAGTCACGCCTCCAAGCGGTGATACTCCGCATGTGGATTTTGGGGGGTGTGACAGATTGGTATCAGAGCCATTGGTTATAGTGAACTTGGTTTTAAAAAGGGGGACAAGCTTTTTGGTAAAACCAGACTATAACCTGTACAGTGCTCAACGATCCACAACGACGCTTCGCTCCAAGTGCAAGGCTCAATACTATAGGTGATATGGTTTATGTTTTTATTGCCTACTTGCTATTTACATAGAACTTTGCCTATGGTAAGCTTAGATGAATGTAACAACTATTGTTTGAAAACACATGTGTGCTTACTCTCTTCTGTCATCGCACTTTCCTGAACCTTTCTCACCCATGTTTCCTTTGATATGAAGATCATGAGTGGACGTATCAACATGACTCAAGCCCAGCTGACGGGTTTAATTAATGAACAAGTTACTGCAGCACTCGTAGCCACTAAGGCAGGAGGTATAACCTGCCATAGCAACTTACTCTAGGATCTTTAGATCCTACTCACGTAAACCAACATTTGTGCTTAACATTGTTTCTTCTTACACACCCGATAGGTCAACATGCTCAGCCTCCTGCATGTACCTTCAAAACTTTTATGGACTGTCGACCTACTACTTTCAGTGGCACTGAAGGAGCGGTAGGCCTCCTCCACTGGTTTGAGAAGCTCGAATCTGTCTTCGAGATGTGTGAATGCCCTGAGGCTCGTAGGGTGAAGTATGCTACTGGAACACTTGAGGGCATTGCGTTAACTTGGTGGAAAGCGCAAGTTCAAATGTTAGGGTTGGCAGTTGCTAACGCCACCCCATGGAACGATTTCAAGGAACTGATCAAGGAAGAATACTACAATCGTGATGACATCCACAAGTTGGAGGTCGAGTTCTTCAACCTAAAGATGACAGGGTCAGAAATCGAAGCATATACGAAAAGGTCGAATGAGTTGGCAATATTGTGTCCTACTATGGTAGATCCTCCTATCAAGCGATACTACTACTACTACTACTACTACTACTACTACTACTACTACTACTACTACTACTACTACTACTACTACTACTACTACTACTACTACTACTACTACTACTACTACTACTACTACTACTACTACTACTACTACTACTACTACTACTACTACTACTACTACTACTACTACTACTACTACTACTACTACTACTACTACTACTACTACTACTACTACTACTACTACTACTACTACTACTACTACTACTACTACTACTACTACTACTACTACTACTACTACTACTACTACTACTACTACTACTACTACTACCCCCAGTGACAACAAGCGCAAATGGGATGGAGTCTCAAGCAAGGGTTCAACCTCAGCTCAGTCTCAGTCTCAGCAGCGAAAGACTGATCACTACCAGAGTCTTGGTCAGCAATCTTCTGGTAGTCAAGGGCAGGGTGGATATAGGGGTAACCACCCCAAGTGCAACCGATGCAACATGCATCATAGTGGGCAGTGCAACAAGGCTCGTTGTCTGAGGTGTAACAAGTTTGGTCATGAAGCAAAGGATTGCAGGGGCGCACGACCTGTGAATCAGAATCGTCAGCAGCAACAGCAGGCTCCACAGAATCCGCTGCAGTAACAGCAGGGTAACAGGGGATGCTTTCAGTGTGGTGCTGAAGGTCACTTCAAGAGAAACTGCCCCCAGTTGAACCAGAATCAGAATAACAACAACAATCAGGGAAACAGAAACAACAATGGGGGTAACAACGGGGGAAACAATGGCGCCCGGGGCCGTGCGTTCGTGATTGGTCAGGGTGATGCAAGGAATGATCCCAATGTCGTGATGGGTAAGCTTCTACTGGATGACTTTTATGTTAATGTTTTATTTAATTCGGGTGCCGATACCAGTTATGTGTCTCTAAAAGTTACTCAAATGCTTAAACGTACCCCAACACTTTTGAACACCAAGCATATGGTAGAGCTAGCAAACGGTAAAAGTCTTGAAGCCACACACATAGTTAGGGGTTGTAATCTCGTCTTAGCTGGTCAAACCTTTTCTATCGACCTCATTCCTATCGTTTTGGGTAGTTTCGACATTGTTATTGGTATGGATTGGTTATCGCAACATCGAGCAGAGATCATGCAAGGAAAAGGTCGTCCACATTCCTCGTCCAGATGGGGAACCTTTAGTGATTCATGGCGACAAGAGTGGTGCCGTGGTGGGTATCATTTCTTTTCTTAAGGCCCATAAGTGTTTGCGATAGGGCCACACTGCTATCTTAGCCCTCGTTTCTGATGCATCCTCGAAAGAAAAGAAGATTGAAGATATTCCGGTCGCACGTGACTTTCCTGAGGTATTCCCTGAGGAATTACCTGGTCTTTCGCCTCACTGTCAGGTTGAATTTCAGATCGAGTTAGCTCCTGGAGCAGCGCCCATAGCTCGTGCACCTTATCATTTAGCTCCATCAGAACTTGAAGAACTGTCCACGCAACTACAAGAGCTCTTGGATAAGGGTTTTATTTGCCCTAGCTCTTCGCCATGGGGAGCTCCAGTGTTATTTGTTAAGAAGAAAGACGGTACCTTCAGAATGTGTATTAACTACCGCGAACTCAACAAGGTGACCGTGAAGAACCGTTATCCTCTTCCATGCATTGATGATCTGTTCGACCAGTTGCAAGGGTTGAGCTTCTACTCAAAGAATGATCTGAGATCGGGCTACCATCAGTTGAGAGTTCGAGACGAGGATATCTCCAAGACAGCATTCAGAACTCGTTACGGGCATTACGAGTTTCTGGTCATGCCTTTCGGATTAACAAACGCACCTGCGGTCTTCATGGATCTCATGAACCGAGTGTGCAAACCCTACCTGGATAAGTTCGTTATCGTTTTCATCGACGACATCCTGATTTATTCTAAGAGTCAGGAGGAACATGAGCATCATCTACGACTTATTTTGGAACTTCTTCGAGCAGAGCAGCTGTATGCTAAGTTTTCAAAATGCGACTTTTGGCTTCGTGAAGTCCATTTCTTAGGCCACGTGGTAAATGCGGATGGGATTCATGTTGATCCATCCAAGGTAGACTCGATCAAGAACTGGCCTGCGCCCCGTACACCAATAGAAATCCGCCAATTCTTGGGTTTGGCGGGCTACTACCAAAGGTTCATCAAGGATTTCTCCAAGATTGCGCAACCTCTCACTGCACTAACTCAGAAAGGTGTCACCTATCGTTGGGGTAATGCACAGGAAACATCATTTCAGCACTTAAAGGATAGACTTTGTAGCGCACCTATTCTCTCATTGCCAGAGGGCACAAACGATTTCGTGGTTTATTGTGACGCATCAATTCAGGGTCTTGGTTGTGTGTTGATGCAACGGGATAAAGTCAGTGCTTATGCATCGCGCCAACTCAAAATTCACGAGAGGAATTACACCACACACGATCTGGAGTTGGGAGCTGTTGTTTTCGCACTTAAGATATGGAGACATTACCTGTACGGTACCAAGTGCACCATTTACACCGATCACAGGAGTCTCGAGCATATCTTCAAACAGAAAGAGCTAAACATGCGACAGCGTCGTTGGGTCGAACTCTTAAATGATTACGAATGCGCGATCAAGTATCACCCGGGCAAAGCCAATGTTGTGGCCGATGCCCTCAGCCGGAAAGAGACTAAACCTAAGCGTGTACGTGCGTTACAGCTTACCATTCACTCTAGTCTTCCCGCTCAGATACGAGATGCTCAGGTTGAAGCATTGAAGGCAGAGAACATCAGGGTTGAGTCTTTGCGAGGATCGAGGAAACAGTTAGAGCAAAAGGAAGACGACGCTTATTACGTGACAGGTCGCATCTGGGTTCCACTCTATGGTAATCTACGTGAGCTTGTGATGGATGAAGCACACAAGTCTCATTACTCAGTACATCCTGGTTCGGATAAGATGTACCACGACTTGAAAACTACATACTGGTGGCCTAGCATGAAAGCCCACATAGCAACCTACGTTAGTAAATGTTTGACCTGTGCGAGAGTCAAGACTAAGTACCAGAAACCATCAGGCCTACTCCAACAACCAGAGATCCCGAAATGGAAATGGGAGCAAATTTCCATGGATTTCGTTACTGGCCTGCCTACATCTCAACGCGGAAATGACACTATTTGGGTGATAGTGGATCGATTGACTAAGTCTGCACACTTGTTGGCTATCAAAGAAACGGATAAGTTCTCTACTTTAGCCGACGTTTACTTGAAGGAAGTGGTTTCGAGGCACGGGGTGGCAAATTCTATCATATCAGATTGTGATGCACGTTTTATGTCACACCCCGACCACGTAGAACATACAAAACGTGGCGGAAACGTCGGGGAGTGTTGTAACAGAATTAATTGTTTCATAACCATGGCATACAAAGTTGTATTTTATTTATCAACATAAGAGTTACATTGTTTTAAACAGGAATCAAAGAGTTTATAACATAATTAAACTAAGTCTATCTTCATTTTAAGTCTCTAATGCACAGGTCCGCCCTAGTGTCACGATCATCGTCCTACGCAAAAGCTCCTGAAAACACATGTGAAAATAGGTACGTCAGCATAAAAATGCCTGTGAGATACATAGGTTTTGTGAAAATAGGATTCATGAATTAAGTTTAAGAAAAAGTTGTTTAGCAAAAGTCAGTCATGAACCTTGTAAATTGTTTTGTTTTGTAAATCATTTAAAAAGCGATAAGATCAAATGATATGTATAAATAAAAGAATAATGTATGGTTAAATGTATAACCAAGTAAAATGAGTTATATAAAGTAAATTGTTTGTAAACCAAAGTCTTGTGAAAATCGTGTTACTTGTGTAAAATGTATAAGTCCAACTTGAATGATTTAAATAACGCTATGATATGTAATATAATTCAAGCACTTATATATAGGAAATACCAACGGCGTATCCACCATGCTTGTATCATATTACTCACATCTCGTTACTTAAGTCACTTAAACAAACCACCAATGTAATAAGTCTATGTTTAAACCAATTGTCAAAAGTCCTTGTATAACCCATATCAAATGTTAATAGTCCAAAACTAGTCGAGTTATGTGTATCAAATGTTATGTATTGTAAGAAAAGTATTGTCACATAATCCAAATGTAGAAATGTACAAAACAAAGTATTTTGAATATATCAAAAAGTTATGTTTTGCAAAGTAATGCATGTTACATTGATAAAAACATTTATGTGGTAAGTTAACGCATACATTCAAGCCTTGAGACAGTCGGATAACCCTTTTAGTCAAGGTTATCAAAAGAAATGTTTTCGGATTCAGTCATTCCTTACATCCAAACAAACCCGGGATGTCAGGAATGGGATTTGTCAAGTCCTATGGTACCACTACTTACTACCGAGCGGCGTAGCTAATGTTAATGAACGTATATAAGTCTCGTTTGTGCAAACCAAATGTTATAGCGATTGTATACATGTCTTATGAAAACAATGTACTAAGTATGCTAAGTTAACATACAAAGCAGAAAAGTCATGTAAATCAATGTGCTAGCATGCTATCAGTCAACACACATAGCAGAAATGTAAAGTAAAATAATGTACTAAGTACGCACACAATGGGCATACATAGCATGAAATGTAATGTAAAACAATGTACTAAGTACGCACACAATGGGCATACATAGCATAATCACAATGAAATCATGTACTATAAATGTACTAATGAACATAGCAAGTATATGATGTGAAAACAGGAAAGCATGAACGTAACAAGTAGGTACATGTGTTCCACCCCAAAATGTTTGGAAAACAGTAAAAGAGGGGTCTATGTACTCACTTGAGATTGCTCAGAAGTCCTTAGATAACCACCAAGCAATGCTAGAGATCACGGAATCAAACGTCACCTAACATAGGTAACTATGTTAATAAACCAGACCTATATCGGAGGATCGGATAGAATGAGGGCTCGTAAACCAAATGAGTATGGGAACTCATGTAGTATGGTTTAACAAAGCCTACATACTAAATGAAACCTAGCCTAAGTGCTTACGACCCATTACGACCCGTTTAGGTAGCTTATGCTACTTTAACGCGTCGTTCGCGTAAAACGCGTTCGGATCGCCTAACTAGTCCTATGACAAGTAAAATATGCCTTAACATGTTTAATATTGTTACTAAATCAGTTTAGATACCAAAAGTTATGTTACATATGCTTAAAATGAATTTTGGCGTTAAAAGGGCATTTTGGTAATTTACCTAAGGCATATAAACTACCTATCATACAACTACTTAAACGAAGCGACCATAAGGTATAACCTCGGAAGGTTATCCCCTATATACTATGGTCACCTAATGTGCTTGGTCGGATCCTAATGATCGACCAAATGGGTCGGGTTCGAAGGTATAAGCGATTTATTAGATCGCTTACCCTTACGACCCTAGACAACGTGGTAATCAGCAGGCATAGTCACAAGGGACTATAACCATCGTGATTACGCTCACGTTGAGAAGTTCAAACGAACTTCACATTGACCATAAACTGGTCAATGCAGAAAGTCAAACAAACAAAGTTTGACTTTCGGACTCGAAAAGCAATAAAAGAACGAAGGAATACTTACAAAGGGTCCCCGAAAGCTTTGATCTCTCAAATATTCTCAGGTATGAAGTGTTTTCACTCCAACTTAGAGAAATTTCAAGAAATCAAGTGGGTTTTGCAATGGCATGGGGGGGGGTATTTATAGTTTTCGGAGAGCCGTTAAGATCGTTTCTTGGAAACCGTGATCAAATCTCAACCCTCCACCTCAAGACCCTGTTTTTTAAAACCATTTGAGCCCCTAGTATTGCCCAATACCATGTGCACAAGTGAAAGGGACCAGATGCAATGTTTCTGCAAGTTTTTGCTGTCTGGGGACTGCTTGCGCACCGTAACACTCAGAGTGTTGAGGTGCGCAAGGACCTGCAGACCAGAAACTTTGATTTTTGGCAGTTTTGGTCCCTGTTGTGTAATAAGGCCATTTCCGACATGTTTAAGGCCTGTTAACCCCATTTCAAAGCTCTAAAATGAAGTTAAAGTATAAGGAACTTAAAATGTGCTCAGAAATATCTCGGATGTCGGTTCGTTTGGCCGTACGATTGCGTTGTTCGTTTAATTACGACGGAATGCGCATAAGCGCGAAAAACGATCCAAATGGCGTGACGAATGGATTTTTCTCATGCCAAACACTAAAATAAAATATTTTAGTGCTTACATAAATTTTTGGATGTCCGGATGTATTCAGAACGTAAGTTATGCGCGAAAGTGCAAACTTATGCACTTTTTGACAGTTTTAGTCCCTGAATGAGCCAAAAGTTTATTTTAGCACACCGAACCCCTCAAAGCCTATTTCTAAGCTATATAAAGGATATTTAAGGTGTGTTTAACTTATGGTCATGTTCCGGAATGTTCGTTACTGTTCAAATTGGCATACTTTCGCAGCTTGTCAAGTTTAGTCCCTATAAGCGAATTAACTTGTTTTTGACATACCAAAGCCTTCAAAACTTATTTCTAAGTTATGTAAAGGTTATTTAAGGTATGTTAAGTATATGTTGATGTTCCGTAGTATTTGTCGCATTAAACTGATTACGTTTACGCATCAGTTTGCGTATAACTCTCCAGAAAGCGATGTAGAGTTTGGAATTGAATAAAAGTCAAAACATGAAAAATGTAAAACACAACCAAACAAACATTGGGATCAAATAACATTGTTTTATTGATAATTGAACTGTTCACAATGATTACAAGCACAGATGTTACATTTTACTTCTGAACTGTGGCAGGCAATGCACAAGTCCTTTGGCTCACGACTAGACATGAGCACCGCTTATCATCCGCAGACGGATGGGCAGTCTGAACGCACCATCCAAACCCTTGAAGACATGCTTAGGGCATGTGTGATCGATTTTGGCAATGGTTGGGAAAAACATCTCCCGTTAGTGGAGTTTTCATATAATAACAACTACCATACCAGCATCCAAGCCTCTCCGTTTGAGGCATTGTACGGACGTAAATGCCGATCACCTCTTTGCTGGGCAGAAGTTGGTGACAGCCAAATCACATGCCCAGAACTTGTAGTAGACACAACAGAAAGGATTGCTCAGATACGGCAACGAATGGCGACAACTCGTGACGTCAGAAAAGCTACGCAGATAGGCGCAGGAAACCACTCGAGTTCCAGGTTGGGGATCGAGTGCTACTCAAAGTCTCACCTTGGAAAGGTGTAGTTCGTTTTGGCAAACGAGGCAAACTTAACCCGCGTTATGTTGGACCATTCGAAATCATTGAGAAAATTGGCAAAGTCGCTTACAAGCTGAATCTACCCGCGGAACTCAGTGGAGTTCACAATGTATTTCATGTGTCAAATCTGAAGAAGTGTCTGTCAGATGAGACCCTCATAGTTCCTCTCAAGGAGCTCACTATCGACGATCAACTGCGATTCATCGAGGAACCAGTAGAAATCACTGACCGAGACGTTAAGGTTCTCAAGCGCACCAGAATACCTCTTGTTCGAGTTCGTTGGAACTCCCGTCGTGGCCCAGAGTTCACCTGGGAACGAGAAGACCAAATAAAACACAAGTATCCCGAGTTGTTCGAGAAACGTGAAACCACTACTGAGGCTGAAGCTACTGTGGAATTTCGGGACGGAATTCCAAACCAACGGGGGAATGATGTGACACCCCAGTAAAACCAGGAAACCGCGCAACCTATCTAGCTTCCCCAGTAACTACGTGCTAAATTTCGGGACGAAATTTCTTTCAACTTGGGGATGATGTGACAACCCAAACTTTCACGGTTAGTGACATGCTATATTGTAATCAGTAACATTAAATTTATACGTTTGTGATAACTCGATTAACTAAAATGTGTTGGGCCGCATGTGTATACATGAAATCACATCAGACTTATGATTAGGCCTAGAGCCCAACTGAACCTTAGAATTGAGCCCACTCCTCTTGGGTTTTGCACCTTGTTATTCGACCCACTCAATCACCTTTTCCAATTAGACTTCTTGTGTATACTTCACAAATTATACGCATAGCAAGACCCTATTCCTTTCATGTTTTTATGATTGGGCTTGAGCCCATTACTTGCCTATCACTTCGGTTGTAACCTGAACCGCCCCAAATAACTTATTTATATGAATACACATTATGGCGTTTAATTAGATAAAACTTAAAACACAAGAAAGGTTACATCCCCTACGTACGCACGGCAGCAGGAGACACCCCCCTCGTCGTGATCGCCATCATCATACTCTTCTTAATCTCGTTTAGTGTCTCTTGTGTTGTTTAACTTGACTGAATTGATTATGATGTTATCTAGGGATAACTTTTGTGCAAATAACATAAACATAGTATTGAACCTCCTGTCATGCATGTGTAGTATCGATTATTGTGACTAAATCATGCTTGTGTCTGTCATGCATGTGTAGTGTATCGATTGTTATGACTAAATCATGCTTGTATGTGATGATTGCCTATTACTGTGTGCATGATATAGGGATCTTGGTGGTTAGGTAATTGCATGAATATGAGTAGCACTGAATCATGATTGGGCCGTAAATAAATGAAGATGTGTTGACCTAGGTTACAGTATGCTAGTAAATAAATGTACATGATTTAGGAATATTCATCATTATTTGTGAATTGATCTTGTCGATTGACTAGAGGGATAATTATGAGATTCGGTTAGGATTATTTTGTGAATCAAGTTGTTGGCCCACATAGTTAGTCAAACATCACGGCCCAATCAGAGGTAGAGAATCATGATTTGGGTTCTTTGTTATATTATTGAATGCAGTGTTGGGTCCAATTGAAACCAAGTTTCATGGAATGTGCCAATAATGATTCAAGTATTCTGCTTGCATGTGGCCTCATTGTTAATTGCAGCCCAATAGGGTTGAGATTAGAATTGTAGTTGTCGGCCATTATATGTATGAATGATACAAACATATTATTAAATGGGGTGTTCAAGTTGTGGCAATTCAATGGTAATATCTACTGGGTCGATGGGGGAGGGTGCTTTTGAAGGGCCGCCTATTTTAACTGCTGGGCTGCATGACCACAGGTCATCAGCCCAGCCCACATCGAGGTGATTGGTCATCAGCCCAGCCCACATCGAGGTGATTAGTGTGTTGTTGTTTGGGCTGATTAATTTGAAATAAGGGATGGGTTATGTTGTGTTATTAATAAGGTCAATTATATGAATATGTGATGTTTGTGCTACGTGTTGAATATGTGTATATGTGCCGTTAACCGAATACGAACCTAACGAAACATGGTAACTATAATAGGACGTGATTGACTAAAGAATTTAATAAGTGAAATACCTGCCGAGCAAACCAAGGTGAGTTCACACTTTCTACAAGGCATGGGATTCCCGGTGGTTTGGGAATGGGTTAATAAACTAAAACGGAATCTACATATCCTCCTTGGGTAGGATATGTACGGCCATCCTCCTTGGGTAGGATGCCACTATAAATCCTGCGTATTCTCCTTGGGTAGAACTACGTACGTTCGTCCTCCTTGGGTAGGACAACAACCTTACAACTTACTCGACAAAACTCTATCATGAAGTCCCTCACATTATATCGACTTAATCGCCGAGGCCGATGGCGAGCGGGTCATTAGTTAATAGCGCTATTAGGTTTGACAAACCTCACACCGTGTCGTTCGAACGGGCGTGTACTAATGGATCATGGCAAACTGTCAATGATGATAGACATTGATGTAGGGCACAACTATTGTTCGTCAGTCTTCGATATGGAAACGGTATTGTGGTTCACATAGGAAGCCCCCACTGATTATGGTTATGGTTTGGGAAACAAAGGTTACTGGTTACCTCGTAGAATACGAAACAACTTATGATTTCAAATAAACTGGTAAAACTAAACAACCAACTATGAACTCGCTCAACTTTGTTATCACACCCCGACCACGTAAATCAACGAAACGTGGCGGAATCGTCGGGGAGTGTTGTAACAGAATCATTGTTTCGTAACCATGGAATAAATAAATTCTGTTTTATTGAATAAATGAACTCATTGTTTTAATACAATCAAATAATTACAACTATGATCTTCCAAGTTTTAAAGTTGCTAAGGCACGAGTCCATCCTAAATGTAGCATGTATCAACAATCATTGCAAAGCAGTACCTGAAACATGTGTAAAAATAGGTACGTCAGCATAAAAATGCCGGTGAGATACATAGGTTTTGTGAAAATAGGATTCATGACTTGTAAGTTTAAGAAAATGTTTAATAAAGTTTAGTCATGAACCTCGTAAATTGATTTGTTTTGTAAATCGTTTGAAAAACAATATGATCAGATGATATGTATAAATAAATGTAAGGTTAAATGAATAACCATTTAAAATGAGTTTGTATAAGATAAGTTGTTGTAAAACAATGTCTTATGAAAAGTATGTTATTTGTATAAAATGTTATATGACTTGAATTGAAATGATTCAAATAACACTACGATATGTAATACCATACAAACACTTATATATAGGAAGTACCAGCGGCGTATCCACCATGCCTGTATCATATTACACACGCCTCGTTACTTAAGTCACTTACTCAAACCAAACCACCAATATAGAATGTTCATGTTTAAACCAATAGTCCAATGTTATTGTATAACTCAAGTTAAATGTAAACCATGTAATGTGTAAACAAAAGTTATGTATGGTAAGTAAAATGAGATTTATTAAACCACAAGTAAAAATGTACAAAACAAAGTGTTTGAATAAATCAAAAGTTATGCTTTGTAAAACAATGTAAGGTTAAACGAATAACCTTATAGTAGCATATTAAAAGTATACTTTGGATTTGTAAATAACATATTAAACTATGTTTTGGTTTCATAAATAACATATCAAAATATGCTTTGGGTTTCATAAATAACATATCAAAATATGCTTTGGATGATTAACAAAATATATGTTGGTTTTGTACAATACCACACATGAGAGTATATCAAACTACACTTTTGGGAGTATATCAAAATATACTTTAAATGTGTGATTTAAGAATTCATTCAGACCTAGTGCATCAAACTACAACTTTGAGACTATAAGGATACCACAAAGGCAATCCCTATTTGGATGGAGAAACAAATTGGTTTCAGACATTCCATGACAACAGGAATGGGGTGTCTAATCCTATAGCGCTATATCATACTACCAATTGGTCTGGTGAACATAAAATAAGTACAATTCAACATTTTTATTTTATATTCTTTGAGAAATCAGTATTTAAACCACATATAATCATTTAGTTTGTCAAAAGATAAGTATAACATGTATAATCAATTATACTTTGAAATCATGAAAATAACACATAGGTACACATGCTTCAAACCAAAACAGTTTGGAAAACAGTAAAATAGGGGAACTATGTACTCACATTGAGATTGCTCAGAAGTCCTAAGATAACCACCAAGCAATGCTAGAGATCACGGAATCAAACAGCACCTAATATAGGTAACTATGTTAATTAACCGGACCTAAATCGGAGGATCAGATAGAATGAGGGCTTGTAAACCAAATGAGTACGGGAACTCATGTAATATGGTTTAACAAAGCCTACATACTAAATCGTAACCTAACCTAAGTGCTTTCGACCCATCACTCGAGACGTCTAACTAGCCCTATGACAAGTGTTATATGCCTAAACATGTTACATAATCAGTTATGTGGCAAATGTTTAGGTTACATATGCTTAATTACCAATTATACATGAAAAGGGTATTCTGGTAATTTACCTAAGGCATATAAACTACCTATCATACAACTACTCAAACGATGTGACTATAAGGTATAACCTCGGAAGGTTATTCCCTATACACTATGGTCACCTAAGGTATTTGGTCGGATCCTAATGATCGACCAAATGGGTCGGGTTCGAAAGTACAAGCGATTGTTTAGATCGCTTACCTTACGACCCTATGTAAGCACTAAACTAAGAGTGACGAGCTAAGCATGCTAAAACATGCTTAACTAAGTTTAGAAAACAGGTTTGGTATCAAAACAAACGGTTCTGATACCCAAGAGTAGTTTGGTTACAAAATACGCAAGAATGCGCATTTTGGCCGAAACTACGACTCGTCACTGAGCCTAGATAACGTGGTAATCAGTAGGTATAGTCACTAGGGACTATAACCATCGTGATTACGCTCACGTTATGAAGTTCAAACGAACTTCGCATTGACCATAAACTGGTAAATGCAGAAAGTCAAACAAATTTTGACTTTCGGACTCGAAAAGCAATAAAAGAACAAAGGAACACTTACAAAGGGTCCCCGCAAGATTGATAACCCAAGTATTCTCAGGTATGAGGTGATGAAACACCCCAACTTAGAGAAATATCAGATTTCAAGTGGGTTTTGCAATGAAGGGGGTTGGGTATTTATAGATTTCGGTTAACCGTTAGGATCGTTTCTTGGAGAAGAGGGAATGATCTCGCCCGTACACTTGTCAGAATGTTGTGGTAACTGATTTTGCCCACCACAAGAGATTAACATGTGGCACTTGGCCTTTGGGGAGTGTTTAAGGGCTGATAACAGCAGCCAAAAATGATTTGCTGCATCTGGCCCCTGCTTGCGCACCGTAACACTCAGAGTGTTGAGGTGCGCAAGGGACTACTTTCACAGATTTACACTTTTGGTCCCTGTTAGTGTTTTAAGCTATTTTCGACATGTTTAAGGCCCGTTAACCCCATTTCAAAGCTTTAAAATGAAGTTAAAGTATAGGGAACTTAAAATGTGCTCAAAAATATCTCGGATGTCGGTTCGTTTGGCCGTACGATCGCGATGTTCGGTTAATTACAACGGAATGCGCATAAGAGCGAAAAACGATCCAAATGGCGTGACGAATGGATTTTTCTTATGCCAAACACTAAAATAAAATATTTTAGTGCTTACATAAGTTTTTGGATGTCCGGATGTATTCAGAACGTAAGTTATGCGCGAAAGTGCAAACTTGTGCACTTTTTGACGCCTTTAGTCCCTGAATGACCCAAAAGTTTATTTTAGCACACCGAACCCCTCAAAGCCTATTTCTAAGCAATATAAAGGATATTTAAGGTGTGTTTAACTTATGGTCATGTTCCAGAATGTCTGTTACAGTTCAAATTGGCATACTTTCACAGTTTGTCATGTTTAGTCCCTATAAGCGAATTAACTTGTTTTTGCCATACCAAAGCCTTTAAAACTTATTTCTAAGTTATGTAAAGGTTATTTAAGGTATGTTAAGCCTATTTCACTATTCCAGAGTGTTCGTTGGATTAAACTGGTTATATTTGCGCATCAGAGCGCGTATAACCCTCCAGAAAGCGATTTAAAGCTTAAAATTGAACAAGAGTTGATATGTGCAAACGTTACACATATTTTTACAAATCCCAAGTATGAAATACAATATTTCATTGGTTTGGCATTTGTTTGATGGTTGAAGTGACACAGGTGTCACAGTCTCCCCTACTTTAGGAAATTTCGTCCCGAAATTTAATTCTTGAGGAAACTTGTGAAGACAGCTGTGACGGTTTCGCCTTCTAATAGATCCATTGAACCCTTAAGTAAAACTCTGGGCCATATTAGGACTCTTAGAGAATTTGTTAACCCTCAAAGTGAATTCCTTGTAGTAGTAAAACATGGAATTTTGAACTACGGACAGAAGAACGTTTCTTATGAAGACTTATCATAGGAAACTTGGTGTGTGATTGAGATCAGAATTGGGGAGTGTGAGAATAAATGACATTGGTCGAGGTCCAAGACTTCTCCCGTATCATTATTCTTGTCACTATAGGTCTTAACACATGACAAAGCTTCTTGTGGTTTCTGTGCACTGAATTCCATAATTATGTAGGCCTCCATAATTACGTAATTCCTTGCACAGTCCGCACAGTTCATTTCATAATGCTTAGGAAAAAAATCACTTGAATAAACATGAAGTGACTCGACTAGACCACCAAAGGGTCTTTTTAATTAGGTCAAAGAACGAGCCTTTTAACTAGATCAACGCATGATCTTCTTAACTAGACCGTCGTATGATCTCCTTAAATAGACCACTTAAGGGATCTTTTTAATTATATCATCACATGATATTTCTAATCAGATTTTCAAAAATCAATCTGTTTAACCAGACCATTCAAGAGGTCCGATTATAGAATAGTACTTTAAAACCCAAGGGACTTGACTATAACGTAGAAGTCCATTAAGGATTTAAGATAGTAACTTTGGGTATCCTACTATGAATCCCTCATATAAAATATGGAAGATTCTACGAGGATTTGGATGGATCACATACAACCACAAAACATGTAAGAAAACACATAAGCACAAAATTAGTTAACTTGATTCTTTAATTTGTTATCTTTAGGTATGGATATTTAAAGCACATCAGGAATCCAATCCATGGATTTCATTTGGCACTTTAAGCATTTTCAAGGATCCATCTATAAAGATAGAAGGATTTTCAATAAGAGTTTGGCTTTGTTTCTTAAAAGAAATGAGTGTTAAAGGTTCTTGGGGAGATCACAAGTGAACATAAGATAACTGAACCGCACGAGTAGTTTATCTTTGGGTTGACATCGTAAGGTTGCATCAAACATTCACACAATCACATAAATTTTGCAGAAATAAAACAACAAATCTTTATTTATGCAACAACCGAATTGTCTTGAAGTGTCAAAAGATAACAACCAAGGAGTTACAAAACACTAATTGTTCACTGCTGCATTATTGTTTCCGTTTGCCTCATTGATGTTAAATGCTCGTCCTCGCGCTGGAGGCGCGTTAACAAGTCTTGGGCAATTGTTTCTGTAGTGAGTAAGGTCACCACAGTTATAACATGACCCCGGAGGGAACCGTGCTTGAACAGCAGTAGGGTTTGCAGCAGCTTGATTTGCATAACGACATACATTGATCAAATGTCCCAACCGCCCACAGTGGGTACATTTGTGACACTGCTCTTGCTCTAGATGATGACGGTTGCACTTGTTGCACAAAGGTGCGGTACCAACATAGTTTTGTCTTTTGCGAGGTTGTGCTGGCTGGTTTGGTGCAACCTATTTGTCTTGAGCAGTTACAGCGTAGTTTTGAGAGGCTTTGCGCTTCTTCTTCTTGGACACCTCAACATTTTTTTCCTTTGGTTCCACTTGAGCAGTCTTGTCAGATGGTCTTGAGTCGCCCTTCCGAAACAGCTTGCGCTTCCAGATATGGGATTCAGTCAGAGTGGCAGCCAATTCAATGGTTTGTCTGACAGTAGTAGGGTTGCGGCTAGTAACGATATCCTGAACTACGTCAGGAAGACCATCAATGTATTTCTCGATCGCCTTATCCAAAGGCGTAACCATAGTAGGGCATAACAAGCTCAATTCCTCATAGCGGTCAGTATAGGCTCGATGTTCCCCACTATCTTGCTTCAAATCATCAAATTCCCTTTCTAGAGCCCTTAGCTCATGACGAGGACAGAATTCCTTCATCATAAGAGCCCTAAGCTCAGCCCAAGTCTGTGCTAATGCAACCTCAGCACCGCGGTCTCTCATAACCCCGTTCCACCACGTAAGAGCCCTCTTCTGAAATACACTCGAAGAAAACTCGACCTTGCGATTTTCAGGACACTGAACGTGACGGAAAGTATTCTCAATGCTCTCGAACCATTGAAGAAGCCCAGTTGCTCCCTCAGAACCACTAAACTTGAGCGGTTTAGCCGAGTTAAAATTCTTGAAATTGCATGGAGCATTGTTGTTGTTGATGGCTTGAATCATTTGAGCATAAAGATTTGGGAAGGCATTAGCCATTTGCTGCGCGATGATTTCCGCCAGTTCGGCATTCGCCATCTGATTGTCGCGTCGAGGAGGCATTCTAAGAGGAAACATGAGAGGAAACGAGTGAGAGAATTAGACGAAAAGAATGAGATGAAACAAATCTGATGAAAGCAAGGATAGTGGTCATTCGTTTGTTACTACAAAGCAACAAACGACCCCGGTGATTAATCAAAGTAAATAGGTCAAAAATAATGTATCGCGAAGACATGCTCGCCTATAAGTGGACACTCACCCCAAGAGTTCCCAGGTAAGAGTGACTGGTCCGATTATGTGGATTTGTACGAACACTCTAGCCTTAGACAGAAAACTCAGGGTACAGGCACCCACCCTTCCAGTGTGCACGTGTTCACATTATTTAGACCAACTTTGACGGGATTTGAAAACTTAGAGGGTTCAAAACCATATAATAAATCATCCTAGAACAGATGATTAGTTTTCAAGGCGGGATAGAATTTTATGTTCTTGTTGTGGTTGTCACCTAAGAATAAGTGACGGTATTGTTTTAAAACTAAACACAAGAAAACTTGTGTTAGGGTCCTAGGAAGGTTATAGTCTAGGTCAAAGCATTACTAATAACCTAATTCCATATAACCATTGGCTCTGATACCAACTTTTCTGTCACACCCCGACCACGTAAATCAACGAAACGTGGCGGAAACGTCAGGGAGTGTTGTAACAGAATCATTGTTTCGTCACCATGGAATAAATAAATTCTATTTTATTGAATAAATTAACTCATTGTTTTAATACAATCAAATAATTACAACTATGATCTTCCAAGTTTTAAAGTTGCTAAGGCACGAGTCCATCCTAAATGTAGCATGTATCAACAAATCATTACAAAGCAGTACCTAAAACATGTGTAAAAATAGGTACGTCAGCATAAAAATGCCTGTGAGATACATAGGTTTTGTGAAAATAGGATTCATGACTTGTAAGTTTAAGAAAATGTTTAATAAAGTTTAGTCATGAACCTCGTAAATTGATTTGTTTTGTAAATCGTTTGAAAAACAATATGATCAGATGATATGTATAAATAAATGTAAGGTTAAATGAATAACCATGTAAAATGAGTTTGTATAAGATAAGTTGTTGTAAAACAATGTCTTATGAAAAGTATGTTATTTGTATAAAATGTTATATGACTTGAATTGAAATGATTCAAATAACACTACGATATGTAATACCATACAAACACTTATATATAGGAAGTACCAGCGGCGTATCCACCATGCTTGTATCATATTACACACGCCTCGTTACTTAAGTCACTTACTCAAACCAAACCACCAATATATAATGTTCATGTTTAAACCAATAGTCCAATGTTATTGTATAACTCAAGTTAAATGTAAACCATGTAATGTGTAAACAAAAGTTATGTATGGTAAGTAAAATGAGATTTATTAAACCACAAGTAAAAATGTACAAAACAAAGTGTTTGAATAAATCAAAAGTTATGCTTTGTAAAATAATGTAAGGTTAAACGAATAACCTTATAGTAGCATATTAAAAGTATACTTTGGATTTGTAAATAACATATTAAACTATGTTTTGGTTTCATAAATAACATATCAAAATATGCTTTGGGTTTCATAAATAACATATCAAAATATGCTTTGGATGATTAACAAAATATATGTTGGTTTTGTACAATACCACACATGAGAGTATATCAAACTACACTTTTGGGAGTATATCAAAATATACTTTAAATGTGTGATTTAAGAATTCATTCAGACTTAGTGCATCAAACTACACCTTTGAGACTATAAGGATACCACAAAGGCAATCCCTATTTGGATGGAGAAACAAATTGGTTTCAGACATTCCATGACAACAGGAATGGGGTGTCTAATCCTATAGCGCTATATCATACTACCAATCGGTCTGGTGAACATAAAATAAGTACAATTCAACATTTTTATTTTATGTTCTTTGAGAAATCAGTATTTAAACCATAGATAGTCATTTAGTTTGTCAAAAGATAAGTAATAACATGTATAATCAATTATACTTTGAAATCATGAAAATAACACATAGGTATACATGCTTCACCCCAAAACAGTTTGGAAAACAGTAAAATAGGGGAACTATGTACTCACATTGAGATTGCTCAGAAGTCCTAAGATAACCACCAAGCAATGCTAGAGATCACAGAATTAAACGACACCTAATATAGGTAACTATGTTAATTAACCGGACCTAAATCGGAGGATCGGATAGAATGAGGGCTTGTAAACCAAATGAGTATGGGAACTCATGTAATATGGTTTAACAAAGCCTACATACTAAATTGGAACCTAACCTAAGTGCTTTCGACCCATCGCGACCCATTAAGGTAGCTTATGCTACTTTAACGCGTCGTGCGCGCAAAAGCGCACTCGCGACGTCTAACTAGCCCTATGACAAGTGTTATATGCCTAAACATGTTACATAATCAGTTATGTGGCAAATGTTTAGGTTACATATGCTTAATTACCAATTATACATGAAAAGGGTATTCTGGTAATTTACCTAAGGCATATAAACTACCTATCATACAACTACTCAAACGATGTGACCATAAGGTATAACCTCAGAAGGTTATTCCCTATACACTATGGTCACCTAAGGTATTTGGTCGGATCCTAATGATCGACCAAATGGGTCGGGTTCGAAAGTATAAGCGATTGTTTAGATCGCTTACCTTACGACCCTATATAAGCACTAAACTAAAAGTGACGAGCTAAGCATGCTAAAACATGCTTAACTAAGTTTAGAAAACAGGTTTGGTATCAAAACAAACGGTTCTGATAACCAAGAGTAGTTTGGTTACAAAATACGCAAGAATGCGCATTTTGGCCGAAACTACGACTCGTCACTGAGCCTGGATAACGTGGTAATCAGTAGGTGTAGTCACTAGGGACTATAACCATCGTGATTACGCTCACGTTATGAAGTTCAAACGAACTTCGCATTGACCATAAACTGGTCAATGCAGAAAGTCAAACAAAGTTTGACTTTCGGACTCGAAAAGCAATAAAAGAACGAAGGAACACTTACAAAGGGTCCCCGCAAGATTGATAACCCAAGTATTCTTAGGTATGAGGTGATGAAACACCCCAACTTAGAGAAATCTCAGATTTCAAGTGGGTTTTGCAATGAAGGGGGTTGGGTGTTTATAGATTTCGGTTCACCGTTAGGATCGTTTCTTGGAGAAGAGGGAATGATCTCGCCCGTACACTTGTCGGAATGTTGTGGTAACTGATTTTGCCCACCACAAGAGATTAACATGTGGCACTTGGCCTTTGGGGAGTGTTTAAGGGCTGATAACAGCAGCCAAAAACGATTTGCTGCATCTGGCCCCTGCTTGCGCACCGTAACGCTCAGAGTGTTGAGGTGCGCAAGGGACTACTTTCACAGATTTACACTTTTGGTCCCTGTTAGTGTTTTGAGCTATTTTCGACATGTTTAAGGCCCGTTAACCCCATTTCAAAGCTTTAAAATGAAGTTAAAGTTATGGAAATTAAAATGTGCTCAAAAATATCTCGGATGTCGGTTCGTTTGGCCGTACGATCGCGATGTTCGGTTAATTACGACGGAATGCGCATAAGCGCGAAAAACGATCCAAATGGCGTGACGAATGGATTTTTCTAATGCCAAACACTAAAATAAAATATTTTAGTGCTTACATAAGTTTTTCGGATGTCCGGATGTATTCAGAACGTAAGTTATGCGCGAAAGTGCAAACTTGTGCACTTTTTGACGCTTTTAGTCCCTGAATGACCCAAAAGTTTATTTTAGCACACCGAACCCCTCAAAGCCTATTTCTAAGCTATATAAAGGATATTTAAGGTGTGTTTAACTTATGGTCATGTTCCAGAATGTCTGTTACAGTTCAAATTGGCATACTTTCGCAGTTTGTCAAGTTTAGTCCCTGTAAATAAATTAACTTGTTTTTGCCATACCAAAGCCTTTAAAACTTATTTCTAAGTTATGTAAAGGTTATTTAAGGTATGTTAAGCCTATTTCACTATTCCAGAGTGTTCGTTGGATTAAACCGGTTATATTTACGCATCAGAGCGCGTATAACCCTCCAGAAAGCGATTTAAAGCTTAAAATTGAACAAGAGTTGATATGTGCAAACGATACACATAGTTTTACAAATCCCAAGTATGAAATACAATATTTCATTGGTTTGGCATTTGTTTGATGGTTGAAGTGACACGAGTGTCACATTTGTTGTTGACTCGTTGTTACATGCCTTGCAGGTCGTTAGGTACTATTGGAGCTTGCACAGGGAGGCGTGATCATTGTGGGATATGGACTGTTATGTCCTACGCTTAACATTTGAACTTTAAACTATGTTTTGGTTATTTACACATTACTATGCTTCCGCTGATTTCTTAAACATGTTTGGGTTATTTTGAAACACCAATTATATTGGGTTTGGTTTTTATTAACTTAATAGTATTGTTCAATATGATTGGTGGCTTGATCCTGGTCAGTCACGCCTCCAGGCGGTGATACTCCGCATGTGGATTTTGGGGGTGTGACAGATTGGTATCAGAGCCATTGTTTATAGTGAACTTGGTTTTAAAAAGGGGGAAAAGCTTTTTGGTAAAACCAGACTATAACCTGTACAGTGCTCAACGGTCCACAACGACGCTTCGCTCCACGTGCAAGGCTCAACACTATAGGTGATATGGTTTATGTTTTTATTGCCTACTTGCTAGTTACATAGAACTTTGCCTATGGTATGCTTAGATGAACGTAACAACTATTGTTTGAAAACACATGTGTGCTTACTCTCTTCTGTCATCGCACTTTCGCGAACCTCTCTCACCCATGTTTCCTTTGATATGAAGATCATGAGTGGACGTAAAAGGAGCCAAAATGAGCAGATCAAAGTCTAGGATATAAGAAGTCTGCTAATCAAAGATAATCATGATCTCATAAGGCTCGTGACAAGGTGAATGCAAGCTCCAATCAGGGTGAAAAGATGAAGAATGGTGCTCAGAGCAACAAGACTTCTGCAAACAGAAAATACAAGCACCCAAATTTGTCTTCGTCTAAGAGAAATGTGCAGGCGCATCCAACACAAAAAGGACCGGTTTGTCCTTCAGGACCTGCAGGAGCAAATCAAGCTGCTCAAAATGTCTTTCCGATGAAAAGACAGACTTACTACAACTGTGGCATTGCGGGTCATATTGCTAGAAACTTCACACGGCGTCCCGACGTATCCTATTATATGCGAAATCAGAGGGTTACACCAAAGGATAAATATCATTCTAAGCCGATGAAGGTATCATCACCTAAGGCAATGAAGAATGTGAATCCCAAGGTTAAACCTTCTGATGGGGATTGGAACAATGCTAAAAATAAACGCAAAGCTTTTCAGGAACAAAAACGTGTTTCTAAAACTAACAAATCTGAAACATCTAAAGTTGCTCAATCGAAGGCAACAAATACGTTTGTTAAACCAAAACAGATTTGGAAACCCAAATCCAAAGCAGCAATGTCTCCAATCCTTGAAATTAAAGGGGACTTATGTTTAAAGGAAGTGTCTTATTTTGATGCTTCAAGAAATCCCAGGACCACGATGGCCTGGGTACCGATGTCTTACTAATCTCCTTACCTTTCAGGAACAACTAAGGAGGAGCTGTTGATAATCTCTGGAATGTTGATAGCGGTTGTTCCAGAGATAAAAACGGGTAACATTTCACTATTGCAAAAAGTTCAATTTTTTTTTTACAGATGATATGTTTCCTTTGGAGGAGATAACAGAAGTAAGATAAGATCAGCAAAAGGTACAATTTAAATTAAGTACTTTGATTTGAATATGATTAGTCTTCAATCTAATGACAGAACGGTTAAGCAAAAATATTTTCTCTCTTTCTTAGTTCATTATTTTGTATATACAGTGTCCTTTCTCTAGTAAATGGTAAATTTGCGCAAAAATACAAGATTTATGCAGCCGTTCCTTTTCCGCACATATGACGGTTATGCAAAAAGGCACACGGTTTTACCCTTTTTATGAGTATGTAGATTGACAGCACATGGTTTCGTTTCTTTACAACATAATTATACTCACCTTTATTTGAAAAGTAATACAATTTCGACTGTAATACTATTATTGATGTTAATAATAAAATATATTAGTAAATATAGTTATCAACAAAAATTAAATAAATGACTGTTTTGGTTACCTTTATATTCAACGACCCTCATTAAATTATTATTTTATTACTTACAAGAAAATATAATTTTATTGTAAACATGTATTATTTTTTTACCTTATATCTTTAAACAAATAAGCTTAAGTAGCTTTTGAGAAAGTCTTCTCATTTTTTTTATCAAACTAAAGGTTAATAAACAAAAGTAAAGAAACAAATATACATCTATACTTTTTAATTAACACTTTTAGTTTTGTATTGTTATTGCTGCGACATTTAAATTATGATATGTGGTTCAAAAAGTAAATAAATTAGGATATTTAACTGATCAATGAAAAAGGTAGATTAAGGGTGACATAACCATGTTAACCAGCGTTGCACATCACTCCTCCTTGTGTTAAGGGGTGTTAAATATGTTATTTGTTAATATGCTAACGAGATGTTTTGAGATTGATTTTTTTCTTTTTTAAACCAAACACCATTAAAAATATGGTTAGATGAAGTTAACAAGATTAAATATTTTCTTTAATTTAGGTAGAGTGAAATGAAGAAAAGAAGATAATGTGACACCTAAATGAAGTTGAGAATGGTTTAAAGTATGCCTGTAAGATCCCAAATCCGAGTGTCAAACAGTTGGAACATCATTGCATAAAAAGTCTAAAACACTTAATTTTCTTTATTTATTTTTAGAGTTAAATGCCATTTTAGTCCTTGTGGTTTGGGCCATTTTGCCAGTTTAGTTCAAAGGTTTCATTTTTAACCTGTGGGTCCAAAAAGGTTTCACAGTTGCCATTTTAGTCCACTGGGTTAACTTCATCCATTTTTTCTGTTAACGAGAAGGCCAATTCGTTCATTTTATATGGCTGAATTGCCCTTTTAGTTAACAGAATTACATACAAAATGACCAAATTGGCCTTCTCGTTAACAGAAAAAATGGATGAAGTTAACCCAGTGGACTAAAATGGCAACTGTGAAACCTTTTTAGACCCACAGGTTAAAAATGAAACCTTTGGACTAAACTGGCAAAATTGCCCAAACCACAGGGACTAAAATGGCATTTAACTCTTATTTTTAAATCAAAGAATACACATCATGGGAAGTCATCAAGTTAAATACCCAAAAATTGGGAAACATCCAAATTAAAATACAAAATTTAAATTATAGAAACATATTTATTAAATAAGCTCTTCAACTAGAAATGTCATCTTCAAATGTCGGGTAGTTTCGTGCAACATCCAAGTGGTTACTCGTTCATCCAACTAAACTGAAATCAATCTAACATGCATGCAAAAGTCAGCTATGCTGAGTGGGTTCAAGTTTTAAATAATCTACTACAATAAAATTTTTAGTAAAACATTTTCATCACATTCCTTGAAATTACTCCAAACATTCATATAAACGGGTCAAGCACAAGACACAGATCCCTTCGACCTTTCAAGCCAAACACAAAGTAAGGAAAAAGGACCCCTTTTCATTCACATCCTGCCCCAAGGACAGTTAGACTGTTAGGGGACTTTACATTCCGCCCCAGGTACAGATAAACTGTTATGGGACTTTTCATTCAATTTCGACCCGGTCAAGGCAAGACACAAAACATACACATTCACATATAGATTAAAGCAACACAATAATCTACACAAAATATTGTAAAGGGTTTAACCTTCAAGAAATAATAAATGGTAGAATGATATTCCTAGGTTTATGCACAGAATCGTACATGCGTTCATCCATAGTAATATATATATATACACACATGTATATAGATATATGAAGATCCAGATGAATTATCAAGTTTGGACTTTGACTTTGAGTATTAGCCACACTACGGACTTTAAAATAAAGATCCACGTCCTGTTGAATATTTGAAACTCTTTATTTTAGCCATCTTGCGTAGTTCTAGCTCATGTCCTTCAAGCTTCTCGATAAACTTCCCCATATTCAAATCACTATACTCTTTGTTATTTTTCAGAATCATCAAGTATGTCGACCATTCACCCTATGGTTATGCGTCAACTAGCTTGTCCACCCACTCTTCATCTTCCTTTACAATACCCAACCGCTTCATCTCCAAGACCAGATGTTAGTATCTCTCAACAAGATGTTTCATCGATTCTCCTTTCAAGGTTGTGAATATGTCAAATTCTTTCTTGATTAAAGCCTTTTTACTTTTGATCATAGAAAAACTACCTTTAAATTTTACTTTCAGCGCATTCCAAATAGATTGTGCTCTTCCTTTGTGTTGGTGAAGTGTGAAAATATCTTTTTTTATTGCATGCTGAAGAAGATTTAGCATCTTTTTCTCTCTAACAAATTTGTCTTTCTCGGTTGGAGTGAATTATGTTAGAGTTTTAATAAAACCATTTCTTCGACCAGATACTTATATTCTTCAGTTGAGTACCAACACTCCAAATAATTGGCTTAAACCCAATTCTCAAACATTTCATGCCATCCTTTGAAATCTTCCATGTTCATGAGTTTTGGTGGCTTCGTCATTGTCCCCATTTCATTATCTAAGTTTAGATTTTGAACGACCAACGCGGGGGTTGTGGCGAATGCATTATAAAACTCATTCTCCATTTTAACAGAAGTTTCGTGCAGATGTAAGAATTGGTGCGAAGGTAAGAATTTTGGTGGAAGGAAGACTCGTGTGGATGTACACCCTCGTGTGATCTAACACAAAAGCAAACATATCTTGATTACGTCCGCGCGAATGTAAAAATCTCAAACGAATGAAATTTACTTCCGTGCGAATGTAGACCTTTCAATTGAAAATAGTTACGTCCGTGTGGAGGTACTTAGTCCGTGCAGACGTAGTTCATTCGTGCGAGATTAAAATTGAAGTTTTCTCGTTTTTTGACATTTTGATGATGACTCTGATTGAATTTTAGTCCAATTTTTATGCGGGTTTGTTAAAAATGTATTTTATGTAATCCTCGAGAAAATCAGTCCATTTTAATGGTTAAATTTGTGAGAAATGATAAAAATGAGAAGAAATAAGTAGAAAGGAAGTCCTCAATTGCTGAATATTGTTGAATTATCTCAGATATTAGCCTCCTGAGGATCGTTTATCCACAGATAGCTTAGGTAATATATGTTAACCTAGTCCATATTGTGCGGAATCCAATTTTAGTTAGGCGACAACAACAATATTACGTAATTTTTTGTTTTCATTAACTGTTTCAAAGTTTACAAGATCCTGAAAACACACAGACAGAGCTTCGGCGTCTAATCCGCAAAACACATCTAACACTAAGTCCACACGTCTATTTATACTAAACATGCTCACCTTCGTGCGGACTAGACACTACCTTCGTACGAACTAACACCTCCGTGCAGACTAACTTCCTCCGCATGGATTAGTACCTTCGTACGGAGGTAACAATTACAAAACACAACATAATCCAACATGTAATCCTATTACTAACTCGACATGACTCATAGACGCACACAACAGGCATATGTATCAACACTGCTGCTGCTTTCGGAAAAGTGCTAGGGATTTCGGATAATCTGCAATTGCTTTCGGATAAATTGTTTGGAGATTCCTTGAAGATTGCCTTGTAGCTGTTGCTGTTTTTTGAATAATTCTTGATGATCTGCTGCTGCACTCTTCGAAAAGTTCGAAAAAGATTGCTTGGAAGATTTTGGAAAGTTTGTTGCCAGATTTTTTTGGGATTTCGGTTGCCAAGTTTATCAGATTTGAGGATATCTTCAAAATCATGAAAGACAGTTTAATTTATGTTTTGTTTTCCGTTTAATCCAAGACAATGTAAACAATTTAAATCAATAATACAAAACTATAATTACCATGGTTGTGAAACAATAGTTCTGTTACGTGACTCCGCGACGTTTCCGCTGCGATTTGTTGTTTTACGCGGTCGGGGTGTGACACATGGGATTCTGTCATTCTCCATGGATACTTCCTATCAAACTAGGGGTAACACCCCGACCGCGTAATACAACAAACCGTGGTGGAAACATCGGGGAGTCATGTCACAGAATCATTGTTTCATAACACATGGTGTTTGAACTTTCGTTAATAGACTCATTGTTTTAATACAAACCAAATAAATACAAAAAATTGTCTTTCAAGTTTTAAGGTTACTAAGGCCCGCGTTCGTCCTATATGAAGCAAGCATTCATCAATCGTCACATAATAGAACCCGAAACATATGTGAAAAACAATCAGCATAAAAATGCTGGCGAGTACATAGGTTTTGTATGTCAAATTCATGGCTATGAATTCATATTGCGATACCTCGTCCAACCTCGAGAGTCGACGAGCGTAATCCTTGAAATCAAAAAGTGTTTGATATTGCAATATATTTTATCAACTTTACAAGTTGATATAAGTAAAACAAAACATCGTAGCCATGAATCTTGACTGAAAACATTTGTTTTGTAAAACCAAGTAGTAAATCGTCTTGTATAAAAACTCGTATGGTTTATATCTTTAAGTAAACCTCGTTGTGTGACATCGTTTGAAAACAATCGTCCAAGTGATCTAGAAAATGCCACAACATGTAATGTGATAAAAGCACTTATATATAGGAAGTACCAGCGGCGTATCCACCATGCTTTTATCACATTACACCCGTCTCGTTATCTAATCACTTACCATAAACCAATCTTCCGAATCGTCCGTGTTATAAACCATCGTTCAATCGTCTGTGTTATAAACCATCGTTCAATCGCCCGTGTTATAAACCATCGTTCAATCGTCTGTGTTTTAATTGTTAAAACAACTTTTGGTCGTTCTTTATTGAATACATTCAAACCTGTGTGACTCGACTATACCACCCATGGGGTATCTTTAATAGACCCTGAAAGGCCTCTTTAACTAGACTAACAAATCAACACATGATTTGTTAATCAGAAAACAGTTTCTGTCGTTATCCACCAACTCCATGGGAATAGTCCGATAACATGATTTTTTCAGATCCTATGGTACCATAACATACTACTGGTCGGCTTGATCAAAGCTAATGAATGCCATTCGTCTTTTGACTAATGCACCAACAAGTTCGTTCACATTATTGAAATCGTCGAGTTTTATATAAACCATAGTCATTGTTTTGAAAACTTGAAAAGCATTTAGCACATCTGAGTCACCCCAAAACAATTAAAAAGCATAAAAGAGGGGAGCTATGTACTCACTTGGGATCGCTAAGTATGCTTGAATCAAGTGAAGTATCAAGCTTCGTATGTGTCCTAACGTGTCTTAACATCGGTAACTATGTTAAAGTAATGGTACATAATCGGATGAATCAGATAGAATGAGGTCTTGTAAACCAAATGAGTGTTGGAACTCATATGAAATGGTTTAACAAAGTCTACATTCTGATTTGGAATGAATCCTAAGTGCTTTTGACCCGTCTCGACCCGTTAAGGTAGTTTACGCTACTTTAACGTGTCGTTTGTGCAAAAGCGCGTTCGGATGGTTAAACTAGTCCTATGATAAGTTTTATATGCCTAAATATGTTTAACAATGTTGCATTATCAGTTAAAGTGTCAAAAGTTTGGTTACATATGCTTAAATTAAATTTATGCGCAAAAAGGGCATTTTGGTTATTTTCCTAAGGCATATAAACTACCTATCATACAACTAACCAAACGAAGTGACCATAACGTATAACCTCTGGAGGTTATACCCTATATGACTATGGTCACAATATGTGTTTGGTCGGATCCTAATGATCGACCAAACGGGTCGGGTTCGAAAGTCTAAGCGGTTGTTAAGACCGCTTGACTTACGACCCTAAATAAGCACTAAACTAGAAGTGACGAGTTAAACTTCTTAAAAATGTTTAACTAAGTTGGAAAACTGATTTGGTATCAAAACAAAGTGTTTTGATACCCGAAAATAGTTTGGTCACAAAATGCACGTAATGGTGCATTTTGACCGAAACTTTGACTCGTCACTACGACTAGTTAACGTGGTAATCAGCAAGTATAATCGCTAGGGATTATAGCCATCATGATTACGATCACGTTGCAAAGTTCAATTGAACTTTGTCTTGACCAATTCATGGTCAAAGCCGAAAGTCAAACACTATTTGACTTTCAGCTTGAAATAGCTAAAAATAAATAAACAAGACAAGGAAGAACACTTAGAAGTGTTCTAGGATGAAAAGATGACTAGAAACTCAGTTAGGAAGCCTCCAACAAGTGTGGTAGCCTCCAATTAGAGTTTATGTAGAAAAAAGAAGTGAATGAGCAATGAGTTTGGGCAGATTTGAGGCCTATTTATAGTGAATTTGAAGCCCCAAGATCATGCCTTGTGGATTGTGTTCTCACCAAGGATCAACAAGATCATCACAAGTGTCTGGTTGAGGTTTCAAGCCTTGGAGAATACTCAAAAAGCCCACAATATTAAAAAAACTATGAAGGAAAAACATGTGTAGGTAGCTGGTTGATGTGTGCAAAATGCAACATATAAATTACATAAATTGTGGCATAAAACTAACCCTTTTTTAGTACTAATGTTGGAAAAAGTGTGCTTTTGTCTTCCTTTTGTATTTTCAGGATTAAATGAGCTCAAATTAACAAAAGAAGCAAAAAGGCAGCTAAATCTAACATAAATACAAGAAAAGGAACTAACGTGGCATGCCCGACCTCCCCGAAAGCATCTTCCCAAGCAAAACAAGAGAATAGAAGGCTGAACACGCCCCGTGTTCAGTGAACACGGGGGCGTGCCCAAGTGCCAGCATAAAAGACAAAGCTATAGAAGCTTATATTGCCCACCACGGGCCGTGCTCAGTGGACACGGGGCCGTGGTCAACTATAAGATTCGCAGAATCCAGGCAAATCTTGATATTACAAATACGCTTCTACACACGGGGGCGTGCCCAGTGGACACGGGGGCGTGGTCAACTAATGCAGACAAACTGCAATTAATGAAGACAGAGAAGAGGATGGACACGGAGTCGTGCCCACTGGACACGAATGAAGACAGAGAAGAGGATGGACACGGAGCCGTGCCCACTGGACACGGGGCCGTGCCCGAGCTACTGTTCAGGCTATAAATAGGGATGCTTGGCTCATTTTCAAACCATCCCATGGCACACCACCTCTCTCACACTTCACCCACCACCCACCACCACCATAACACCATCATCCACCACCATCATAGAGTGTGTGAGTCGTTTCGGGATCCAAGATTGATCGTAAGAGTTCTTGACAATCAAAGGCCATGTTTGCCTAAGTCTCTTACATCACTTGGTGAAGACAAGTGTCTAGTGTAATACTTTTTATTTTCTTTTCGCACTTTTTACTTGGTTATGTATTAATGACTTTAATAACTATTTTCTTATGTTGAAGGTGATTCTTCCTTATCGTTTGTCTGTGGTGTCTTGGCATTATTTTACTGTCTATATAAAATAAAAGATTTTCACCATTCATATCTCCACGGTCTATATGGAGGTATGTTGGCTACCTGGTCGGGGGTTAAGGGAACGGTTTGGTAAGAGTCTTGCCTTGTTGAGTGTATAGATCCAGCAAGGACCTGGGTCAAATTTAGTAGGACCTGCTTCATTACCCACCGGTATTGGATGGCGAGGGTCCAAACTCTTTGATCCCCTCATATGTAAGCTACTATTAATACTTTAACCCGGCTACTTAGGACTGTATCCCTGCTGACTCAGACTACTTAGCCGAGGGTAACGTCACCTTCAAAAGAGGGGCCTACCACAATACGCATTAATAACTTCATTAATTATCTTTCAATAATCCGACCCTTTAGGATTGTATCCTTGCTGACTCAAACTGCTGGGCTGAGGGTAACGTTATGTCACATCCCGACCACGTGGAACATACAAAACGTGGCGGAAACGTCGGGGAGTGTTGTAACAGAATTAATTGTTTCAAATCCATGGCAATTGAAGTTTCGTTTTATTGATTAAAAGTGTTACAATGTCTTAACAAACAAGAAAATACAACATAATTAACTAGTCTTGCATCTTTTATTGTCACTAAAGTCCAAGACTGCCTATATGTATCTTGATCATCTTATGCAACAGTTCCTGAAAAACACATGTGAAAATAGGTACGTCAGCATAAAAATGCCTGTGAGATACATAGGTTTTGTGAAAATAGGTTCCATGACTTATGTTTGAGAAAATGTTTAGTCATGAACCTTGTAATTTGCTTTGTTTTGTAAATCATTTGAAAAACAATGAGTTCAGATGATATGTATAAATAAATGAATAATGTATGGTTAAATGAATAACCATAGTAAAATGGATTTGTATAAGATAAGTTGTTTGTAAAACAATGTCTTGTGAAAAGTATGTTATTTGTATAAAATGTTATATGTATCAAACTGAAATGATTCAAATAACACTACAATATGTAATACCATACAAACACTTATATATAGGAAGTACCAGCGGCGTATCCACCATGCTTGTATCATATTACACACGCATCGTTACTTAATCACTTAATCAAACCAAACCAATGTCAAAATGTCTATGTCAAATATCTATGTCAAATGTCTATGTCAAAATATCATGTATGGCAAGTGAAATGTCTCAACTAAACCATATACACAAAAACAAAGTATTGAAGTAAAACTTGGATTAAATCAAAGTTATGTTTTGTGGGAAATGCATGATCAAATGTCAATCATGTTAAAATGTCTATGCCGAAATGTCTATGTCAAATACGGTTCACAGATACAAACGGTTCACAGATATCAACGGATCACAGTCAAATGATTACAACGGTTCAATATGTAGTATAATGTGTTCATATGCTGGATAAGCATATGCAACAGAAAAGCAATGTAAAACGATGTACTAAGTATGCACATAATGGACATACATAGCATAAAGTGTATTGAAATCATGTACTATAATGTACTAACGAACATAGCAGTATATGATGTTTAAAACAGGAAAGCATGAAAGTAACAAGTAGGCACATGTGTTCCACCCCAAAACAGTTTGGAAAACAGTAAAAGAGGGGTCTATGTACTCACCTGAGATTGCTCAGTAGTCCTTGAGTAACAACTAAACAATGCTAGAGATCGCGGATATCAAACGGCACCTAGTATAGGTAGCTACATTAATAAACCGGACCTAAATCGGAAGATCGGGTAGCATTAGGGTTTGTAAATCAAACGAGTGTAGAGACTCGTGTCATTTGGTTTAACAAAGCCTACATACTAAATGAAACTTAACCTAAGTGTCTACGACCCATTACGACCCGTTTAGGTAGCTTGTGCTATTTTAACGCGTCGTTCGCGTGAAACGTGTTCGGACCGCCTAACTAGCCCTATGACAAGTGTTATATGCCTAAACATATTACATAATCAGTTATGTGACAAAGGTTTAGGTTACATATGCTTAATTACCAATTATACATGAAAAGGGTATTCCGGTATTTTACCTAAGGCATATAAACTACCTATCATACAACTACTTAAACGATGTGACCATAGGGTATAACCTCGGAAGGTTATTCCCTACCTACTATGGCCACCTAAAGTGTTTGGTCGGATCCTAATGATCGACCAAACTGGGTCGGGTTCGAAGGTATAGGCGATTTATTAGATCGCCTACCTTACGACCCTAGACAACGTGGTAATCAGTAGGCATAGTCCCAAGGGACTATGACCATCGTGATTACAATCACGTTGCGAAGTTCTAACGAACTTCGCATTGACCATTACTGGTCAACGCTGAAAGTCAAACAAAGTTTGACTTTATGACTCGAAAAGCAGTAAAAATAAGGAAAAGAACGAAAGAATACTTACGAAGGGTCCCCGAATGCTAATCGTGATCGAATAGCTCAGGTATGAAGCGAAGGCCTCAACTTAGAGCATTTGGATCAGATTTGGTGGGTTTTGAATGGAAGGGGGGTTGGGTATTTATAGTAAACGGTCCACCGTTAGGATCGTTTCTTGAATATCGTGCCACGATCCGAGCCGTACACTTGTCACAACCTTATGGTGGGTAAAAATGATGTTTATCAACAGATTAGGCAAGTTGCAAACATGTGGTTGTGGTTAAAACAGCTGCAAACAGGCTGTTAATACACTGCATCTGGTCTGCAGGTTGCCTTACGGACCGTAAGGTTATGGATGTTGAGGTCCGTAAGCTTATTTTGGCAGAATTACAGTTTTGGTCCCTGCAGTGTAATCAGCCCATTTTCGACACGTTTAAGGCCCGTTAACCCCATTTCAAAGCTCTAAAATGAAGTTAAAGTATAGGGAACTTAAAATGTGCTCAAAAATATCTCGGATGTCGGTTCGTTTAGCCGTACAGTTGCGATGTTCGGTTAATTACGACGGAATGCGCACAAGCGCGAAAAACGATCCAAATGACGCGACGAATGGATTTTTCTTATGGCGAACACTAAAATATAATGTAGTCATGCTTACATAAATTTTTGGATGTCCAGATGTATTCAGAACGTAAGTTATGCGCGAAAATGCAAACTTGTGCACTTTTTGACACTTTTAGTCCCTGAATGACCCAAAAGTTTATTTTAGCACACCGAACCCATCAAAGCCTATTTCTAAGCTATGTAGAGGATTTTTAAGGTGTGTTTAACTTATGGTCATGTTCCGGAATGTCTGTTACAGTTCAAATTGGCATACTTTCGCAGTTTGTCAACTTTAGTCCCTGTAAGTGATTTAACTTTGATTTCTCCACACCAAACCTTCCAAATCTTATATCTAAGTTATGTAAAGGTTATTTAAGGTATGTTAAGCCTATTTCACTATTCCGGAGTGTTCGTTGCATTAAACTGGTTATATTTACGCATTAGTGCGCGTATAACCTTCCAGAAAGCGATTTAGAGCTTGAAATCGAACATGAGTCGATATGTGCAAAAGATACCTATATTTATACAAGTCCAAAGTATGAAATACATTAATTCATTGGTTTGGCATTTGTTTGATGGTTGAAATGGCACAGGTGTTACAGTCTCCCCTACTTTAGGAAATTTCGTCCCGAAATTAATTCGTAGGAGTCGATTTGTGACTTTGTGTTAAATAACCATCAAAGATGAACAAGACGTAATCCTGTAATTTCTCTTTAACGAACATTTTTCAGAAATGAAAAATGAACAGAGTTATTTTCAACAGGCATTCTTTAGAAACAAAAATGAACAGAATAGTCATTTTCCACAACATCTTCAGAAACAAAAATGAACAGAATGGTCATTTTACATCTTCAGAAACAAAAATGAACAGAATAGTCATTTTACATCTTCAGAAACAAAAATGAACGGAATAGTCATTTTACATCTTCAGAAACAAAAATGAACGGAATAGTCATTTTACATCTTCAGAAACAAAAATGAACGGAATAGTCATTTTACATCTTCAGAAACAAAAATGAACGGAATAGTCATTTTACATCTTCAGAAAAAAAATGAACGGAATAGTCATTTTACATCTTCAGAAACAAAAATGAATGGAATAGTCATTTTACATCTTCAGAAACAAAAATGAACGGAATAGTCATTTTACATCTTCAGAAAAAAAATGAACGGAATAGTCATTTTACATCTTCAGAAACAAAAATGAACGGAATAGACTCTAGACACATGACAATATTTGCTGTGGTTTCCGTGCACTAAATTTTATAATTATGTACGCGTCCATAATTACGTAATTCCTTGCACAGTCCGCACAGTGCATTTCATGATGTGTCGGGGAAGAAAAATATCAAATCTGTGATGAGTGTGACTAGACTACCCTAGGGTCCTTTTAATCAGATCAACACATGATCTTTTTAATTAGACCACCAAGGAGTCCTTTCAGCTATATCATCACATGATTTTACTAACCAGATTTTTGGATCAATCTGTTTAACTAGACCACTCAGGGGTCTAATTATGGAGTAGTACTATATAATCCGAGGGACTTAACTACAACGTAGAAGCCCATTGAGGATTTAATATAGTACCTTTGGATATCCTACTATGAATTTCCTTATACAAAGATATGGAAGATTCTACGAGGATTTGGATAACAAAACTTGGATTACACAAAAACATAAAAGAAAACACATAAGCATATAATCACATAGTTGTTTAATTTGTTTATTAATTTGTTATCTTTGGACGCGGATACTTAAAGTACACCAGGAATCCAATTCGTGGATTTCATTTGGCACTTTAATCATTTCAAGAATCCATTCATGAAGATAGGATGATCAACCAAAAATTCGATTTCCGTTTTTCAGGAAAAACGCAATATTCGAATTAAGGTACACAATAATTTAGGACATACGGAAATACCCTTGGGTACCCTATTAAGAATTTATAGTGGTACTTGGGGTATTCGTACAGAATTATAACTTGTACCTTGTACTTCGTTTCTTTGCAAGAGACGGGTACTTAGGATCTTTGTGGAAAACGCAAGAGATTGTAACATGGAAGAATTTTGGGGATAGTTTGCTTTTCAAGGAATACGATTCCTCGATTGTCGGTATTATAGGGATATGTTGTTTATGCATACAACCACATAAATACATTGTAATGTAAATAAAAAGATTTATTTATTAACAATGATAACAACTGTTTCATGAACCTTGACAACAAAAGAAAATAATACATAAGATATGATTATTTCTAAAGAGTGTTGTCTCCTAGTCGATCAGATGCTCATCTCTGTGCTGGATTAGCATTAGCAAGCTTTGGGCAATTTCTTCGGAAATGTCCCATCTCGCCACACTTGTTGCAAGAACCTGGTGGAAAGCGAGCTCGAGCATGTTTGTTGTCAGCTTGCTTCGGTGCAACTGTTGCAACGCAAACTTTTGCCACATGACCTTTAAGTCCACAAATTTGGCATTCGCGGCACTTCACATTAGCATGATGATGTAGGCCACATCGGTTACACAAGGGTGAAGTTCCATTGTATGCCTTCCTAGTATGGGGTTGAGCTGGTTGGTTGGGGATAGCTTGATCACTGTAAGTAACCATGGCGAAGTTCTGAGAAGCCTTTTGCTTCTTTGACTTCTCAGGGAATTCAGTCTGTACATCCATGGTCTTTGATTCCTCAACTGGTTTCTTGTCACCCTTTCGAAAAAGCTTACGTTTCCTGATCTGAGATTCAGTCAACGTTGCAGATAGCTCAATGGCCTGCCTAACCGTAGTGGGGTTACTACCGGTAACAATGTCCTGAACTAAGTCAGGGAGACCATCAATGTATTTTTCGATCGCCTTATCCAAAGGCGTAACCATGGTAGGACACAACAGGCTCAGCTCCTCATATCGATCAGTGTATGCTCGATGTTCACCGCTGTCTTGCTTAAGATCGTCGAATTCCCTTTCCAATGCCCTGATCTCGTGACGAGGACAGAATTCCTTCATCATCAGTGTTCGAAGTTCTTCCCAAGTTTGGGCCAGTGCCACATCGGCACCCCTATCTCTCACCACACCGTTCCACCATGTCAAAGCTCGTTTCTCAAAGACACTGGATGCGAAATCTACCTTTCGATCGTTTGGACATTGAACATGCCTGAAAGTGCTCTCTAGACTCTCGAACCATTGCAAAAGTGCTGTCGCTCCTTGAGACCCAGAAAACTTTGATGGCTTAGCCGAGTTGAACGTCTTGAAGTTGCATGGGGCATTATTGTTGTTGATAGCTTGGTGACATTGGGCAACGATGATCGGGATTGCAGCAGTCATTTGCTGTGTAATGACAGCTGCCAGCTCGTCAACAGATACTGGATTTTCGCGTCGTGGAGGCATTCTAAAAGAGGAAACATGAAAGGAAACGAGTGAAAGAATTAGACGAAAAGAATGAGATGAAACAAATCTGATGAAAGCCAGGATAGTGGTCATTTGTTTGTTACTACAAAGCAACAAACGACACACAGTGACTGAATTAAAGTAAATGGATCAAAAATAATGTATCGCGAAGACATGCTCGCCTATAAGTGAACACTCATCCCAAGAATTCCCAGGTAAGCACAACTGGTCTCGCGTCTGATGAGATGTATACGAAGTGCTTGCCTAGACAGAAAACCCAGAATACAGGCATTCACCCTTCCAGTTTGCACGTGTTCACATTATTAAAAACCCAAAACCTTGACGAGAGTTTTGAAAACTCAAAGGGGTTCAAAACCTTACGATAGAGGGTTCAAAACCTTGTAATCAATCATCCTAGAACAGATGATTAGTTTTCAAAGCGGTTTTGAAATTTATGTTCTTGTTGTGGTCGTCGCCTAAGGATAGGTGACGGTATTGTTTTATGACTAAACGCAAGTAAACTCGCGTTAGGGTCCTAAGAAGGTTATAGACTAGGTCAAAGCATTACTAATAACCTAATTCCCTATAACCATTGGCTCTGATACCATCTTTTCTGTCACACCCCGACCACGTGGAACATACAAAACGTGGCGGAAACGTCGGGGAGTGTTGTAACAGAATTAATTGTTTCAAATCCATGGCAATTGAAGTTTCGTTTTATTGATTAAAAGTGTTACAATGTCTTAACAAACAAGAAAATACAACATAATTAACTAGTCTTGCATCTTTTATTGTCACTAAAGTCCAAGACTGCCTATATGTATCTTGATCATCTTATGCAACAGTTCCTGAAAAACACATGTGAAAATAGGTACGTCAGCATAAAAATGCCTGTGAGATACATAGGTTTTGTGAAAATAGGTTCCATGACTTATGTTTGAGAAAATGTTTAGTCATGAACCTTGTAATTTGCTTTGTTTTGTAAATCATTTGAAAAACAATGAGTTCAGATGATATGTATAAATAAATGAATAATGTATGGTTAAATGAATAACCATAGTAAAATGGATTTGTATAAGATAAGTTGTTTGTAAAACAATGTCTTGTGAAAAGTATGTTATTTGTATAAAATGTTATATGTATCAAACTGAAATGATTCAAATAACGCTACAATATGTAATACCATACAAACACTTATATATAGGAAGTACCAGCGGCGTATCCACCATGCTTGTATCATATTACACACGCATCGTTACTTAATCACTTAATCAAACCAAACCAATGTCAAAATGTCTATGTCAAATATCTATGTCAAATGTCTATGTCAAAATATCATGTATGGCAAGTGAAATGTCTCAACTAAACCATATACACAAAAACAAAGTATTGAAGTAAAACTTGGATTAAATCAAAGTTATGTTTTGTGGGAAATGCATGATCAAATGTCAATCATGTTAAAATGTCTATGCCGAAATGTCTATGTCAAATACGGTTCACACGGTTCACAGATACAAACGGTTCACAGATATCAACGGATCACAGTCAAATGATTACAACGGTTCAATATGTAGTATAATGTGTTCATATGCTGGATAAGCATATGCAACAGAAAAGCAATGTAAAACGATGTACTAAGTATGCACATAATGGACATACATAGCATAAAGTGTATTGAAATCATGTACTATAATGTACTAACGAACATAGCAGTATATGATGTTTAAAACAGGAAAGCATGAAAGTAACAAGTAGGCACATGTGTTCCACCCCAAAACAGTTTGGAAAACAGTAAAAGAGGGGTCTATGTACTCACCTGAGATTGCTCAGTAGTCCTTGAGTAACAACTAAACAATGCTAGAGATCGCGGATATCAAACGGCACCTAGTATAGGTAGCTACATTAATAAACCGGACCTAAATCGGAAGATCGGGTAGCATTAGGGTTTGTAAATCAAACGAGTGTAGAGACTCGTGTCATTTGGTTTAACAAAGCCTACATACTAAATGAAACTTAACCTAAGTGTCTACGACCCATTACGACCCGTTTAGGTAGCTTGTGCTATTTTAACGCGTCGTTCGCGTGAAACGTGTTCGGACCGCCTAACTAGCCCTATGACAAGTGTTATATGCCTAAACATATTACATAATCAGTTATGTGACAAAGGTTTAGGTTACATATGCTTAATTACCAATTATACATGAAAAGGGTATTCCGGTATTTTACCTAAGGCATATAAACTACCTATCATACAACTACTTAAACGATGTGACCATAGGGTATAACCTCGGAAGGTTATTCCCTACCTACTATGGCCACCTAAAGTGTTTGGTCGGATCCTAATGATCGACCAAACTGGGTCGGGTTCGAAGGTATAGGCGATTTATTAGATCGCCTACCTTACGACCCTAGACAACGTGGTAATCAGTAGGCATAGTCCCAAGGGACTATGACCATCGTGATTACAATCACGTTGCGAAGTTCTAACGAACTTCGCATTGACCATTACTGGTCAACGCTGAAAGTCAAACAAAGTTTGACTTTATGACTCGAAAAGCAGTAAAAATAAGGAAAAGAACGAAAGAATACTTACGAAGGGTCCCCGAATGCTAATCGTGATCGAATAGCTCAGGTATGAAGCGAAGGCCTCAACTTAGAGCATTTGGATCAGATTTGGTGGGTTTTGAATGGAAGGGGGGTTGGGTATTTATAGTAAACGGTCCACCGTTAGGATCGTTTCTTGAATATCGTGCCACGATCCGAGCCGTACACTTGTCACAACCTTATGGTGGGTAAAAATGATGTTTATCAACAGATTAGGCAAGTTGCAAACATGTGGTTGTGGTTAAAACAGCTGCAAACAGGCTGTTAATACACTGCATCTGGTCTGCAGGTTGCCTTACGGACCGTAAGGTTATGGATGTTGAGGTCCGTAAGCTTATTTTGGCAGAATTACAGTTTTGGTCCCTGCAGTGTAATCAGCCCATTTTCGACACGTTTAAGGCCCGTTAACCCCATTTCAAAGCTCTAAAATGAAGTTAAAGTATAGGGAACTTAAAATGTGCTCAAAAATATCTCGGATGTCGGTTCGTTTAGCCGTACAGTTGCGATGTTCGGTTAATTACGACGGAATGCGCACAAGCGCGAAAAACGATCCAAATGACGCGACGAATGGATTTTTCTTATGGCGAACACTAAAATATAATGTAGTCATGCTTACATAAATTTTTGGATGTCCAGATGTATTCAGAACGTAAGTTATGCGCGAAAATGCAAACTTGTGCACTTTTTGACACTTTTAGTCCCTGAATGACCCAAAAGTTTATTTTAGCACACCGAACCCATCAAAGCCTATTTCTAAGCTATGTAGAGGATTTTTAAGGTGTGTTTAACTTATGGTCATGTTCCGGAATGTCTGTTACAGTTCAAATTGGCATACTTTCGCAGTTTGTCAACTTTAGTCCCTGTAAGTGATTTAACTTTGATTTCTCCACACCAAACCTTCCAAATCTTATATCTAAGTTATGTAAAGGTTATTTAAGGTATGTTAAGCCTATTTCACTATTCCGGAGTGTTCGTTGCATTAAACTGGTTATATTTACGCATTAGTGCGCGTATAACCTTCCAGAAAGCGATTTAGAGCTTGAAATCGAACATGAGTCGATATGTGCAAAAGATACCTATATTTATACAAGTCCAAAGTATGAAATACATTAATTCATTGGTTTGGCATTTGTTTGATGGTTGAAATGGCACAGGTGTTACAGTCTCCCCTACTTTAGGAAATTTCGTCCCGAAATTAATTCGTAGGAGTCGATTTGTGACTTTGTGTTAAATAACCATCAAAGATGAACAAGACGTAATCCTGTAATTTCTCTTTAACGAACATTTTTCAGAAATGAAAAATGAACAGAGTTATTTTCAACAGGCATTCTTTAGAAACAAAAATGAACAGAATAGTCATTTTCCACAACATCTTCAGAAACAAAAATGAACAGAATGGTCATTTTACATCTTCAGAAACAAAAATGAACAGAATAGTCATTTTACATCTTCAGAAACAAAAATGAACGGAATAGTCATTTTACATCTTCAGAAACAAAAATGAACGGAATAGTCATTTTACATCTTCAGAAACAAAAATGAACGGAATAGTCATTTTACATCTTCAGAAACAAAAATGAACGGAATAGTCATTTTACATCTTCAGAAATAAAAATGAACGGAATAGTCATTTTACATCTTCAGAAACAAAAATGAACGGAATAGTCATTTTACATCTTCAGAAACAAAAATGAACGGAATAGTCATTTTACATCTTCAGAAACAAAAATGAACGGAATAGTCATTTTACATCTTCAGAAACAAAAATGAACGGAATAGACTCTAGACACATGACAAAATTTGCTGTGGTTTCCGTGCACTAAATTTTATAATTATGTACGCGTCCATAATTACGTAATTCCTTGCACAGTCCGCACAGTGCATTTCATGATGTGTCGGGGAAGAAAAATATCAAATCTGTGATGAGTGTGACTAGACTACCCTAGGGTCCTTTTAATCAGATCAACACATGATCTTTTTAATTTGACCACCAAGGAGTCCTTTCAGCTATATCATCACATGATTTTACTAACCAGATTTTTGGATCAATCTGTTTAACTAGACCACTCAGGGGTCTAATTATGGAGTAGTACTATATAATCCGAGGGACTTAACTACAACGTAGAAGCCCATTGAGGATTTAATATAGTACCTTTGGATATCCTACTATGAATTTCCTTATACAAAGATATGGAAGATTCTACGAGGATTTGGATAACAAAACTTGGATTACACAAAAACATAAAAGAAAACACATAAGCATATAATCACATAGTTGTTTAATTTGTTTATTAATTTGTTATCTTTGGACGCGGATACTTAAAGTACACCAGGAATCCAATTCGTGGATTTCATTTGGCACTTTAATCATTTCAAGAATCCATTCATGAAGATAGGATGATCAACCAAAAATTCGATTTCCGTTTTTCAGGAAAAACGCAATATTCGAATTAAGGTACACAATAATTTAGGACATACGGAAATACCCTTGGGTACCCTATTAAGAATTTATAGTGGTACTTGGGGTATTCGTACAGAATTATAACTTGTACCTTGTACTTCGTTTCTTTGCAAGAGACGGGTACTTAGGATCTTTGTGGAAAACGCAAGAGATTGTAACATGGAAGAATTTTGGGGATAGTTTGCTTTTCAAGGAATACGATTCCTCGATTGTCGGTATTATAGGGATATGTTGTTTATGCATACAACCACATAAATACATTGTAATGTAAATAAAAAGATTTATTTATTAACAATGATAACAACTGTTTCATGAACCTTGACAACAAAAGAAAATAATACATAAGATATGATTATTTCTAAAGAGTGTTGTCTCCTAGTCGATCAGATGCTCATCTCTGTGCTGGATTAGCATTAGCAAGCTTTGGGCAATTTCTTCGGAAATGTCCCATCTCGCCACACTTGTTGCAAGAACCTGGTGGAAAGCGAGCTCGAGCATGTTTGTTGTCAGCTTGCTTCGGTGCAACTGTTGCAACGCAAACTTTTGCCACATGACCTTTAAGTCCACAAATTTGGCATTCGCGGCACTTCACATTAGCATGATGATGTAGGCCACATCGGTTACACAAGGGTGAAGTTCCATTGTATGCCTTCCTAGTATGGGGTTGAGCTGGTTGGTTGGGGATAGCTTGATCACTGTAAGTAACCATGGCGAAGTTCTGAGAAGCCTTTTGCTTCTTTGACTTCTCAGGGAATTCAGTCTGTACATCCATGGTCTTTGATTCCTCAACTGGTTTCTTGTCACCCTTTCGAAAAAGCTTACGTTTCCTGATCTGAGATTCAGTCAACGTTGCAGATAGCTCAATGGCCTGCCTAACCGTAGTGGGGTTACTACCGGTAACAATGTCCTGAACTAAGTCAGGGAGACCATCAATGTATTTTTCGATCGCCTTATCCAAAGGCGTAACCATGGTAGGACACAACAGGCTCAGCTCCTCATATCGATCAGTGTATGCTCGATGTTCACCGCTGTCTTGCTTAAGATCGTCGAATTCCCTTTCCAATGCCCTGATCTCGTGACGAGGACAGAATTCCTTCATCATCAGTGTTCGAAGTTCTTCCCAAGTTTGGGCCAGTGCCACATCGGCACCCCTATCTCTCACCACACCGTTCCACCATGTCAAAGCTCGTTTCTCAAAGACACTGGATGCGAAATCTACCTTTCGATCGTTTGGACATTGAACATGCCTGAAAGTGCTCTCTAGACTCTCGAACCATTGCAAAAGTGCTGTCGCTCCTTGAGACCCAGAAAACTTTGATGGCTTAGCCGAGTTGAACGTCTTGAAGTTGCATGGGGCATTATTGTTGTTGATAGCTTGGTGACATTGGGCAACGATGATCGGGATTGCAGCAGTCATTTGCTGTGTAATGACAGCTGCCAGCTCGTCAACAGATACTGGATTTTCGCGTCGTGGAGGCATTCTAAAAGAGGAAACATGAAAGGAAACGAGTGAAAGAATTAGACGAAAAGAATGAGATGAAACAAATCTGATGAAAGCCAGGATAGTGGTCATTTGTTTGTTACTACAAAGCAACAAACGACACACAGTGACTGAATTAAAGTAAATGGATCAAAAATAATGTATCGCGAAGACATGCTCGCCTATAAGTGAACACTCATCCCAAGAATTCCCAGGTAAGCACAACTGGTCTCGCGTCTGATGAGATGTATACGAAGTGCTTGCCTAGACAGAAAACCCAGAATACAGGCATTCACCCTTCCAGTTTGCACGTGTTCACATTATTAAAAACCCAAAACCTTGACGAGAGTTTTGAAAACTCAAAGGGGTTCAAAACCTTACGATAGAGGGTTCAAAACCTTGTAATCAATCATCCTAGAACAGATGATTAGTTTTCAAAGCGGTTTTGAAATTTATGTTCTTGTTGTGGTCGTCGCCTAAGGATAGGTGACGGTATTGTTTTATGACTAAACGCAAGTAAACTCGCGTTAGGGTCCTAAGAAGGTTATAGACTAGGTCAAAGCATTACTAATAACCTAATTCCCTATAACCATTGGCTCTGATACCATCTTTTCTGTCACACCCCGACCACGTGGAACATACAAAACGTGGCGGAAACGTCGGGGAGTGTTGTAACAGAATTAATTGTTTCAAATCCATGGCAATTGAAGTTTCGTTTTATTGATTAAAAGTGTTACAATGTCTTAACAAACAAGAAAATACAACATAATTAACTAGTCTTGCATCTTTTATTGTCACTAAAGTCCAAGACTGCCTATATGTATCTTGATCATCTTATGCAACAGTTCCTAAAAAACACATGTGAAAATAGGTACGTCAGCATAAAAATGCCTGTGAGATACATAGGTTTTGTGAAAATAGGTTCCATGACTTATGTTTGAGAAAATGTTTAGTCATGAACCTTGTAATTTGCTTTGTTTTGTAAATCATTTGAAAAACAATGAGTTCAGATGATATGTATAAATAAATGAATAATGTATGGTTAAATGAATAACCATAGTAAAATGGATTTGTATAAGATAAGTTGTTTGTAAAACAATGTCTTGTGAAAAGTATGTTATTTGTATAAAATGTTATATGTATCAAACTGAAATGATTCAAATAACGCTACAATATGTAATACCATACAAACACTTATATATAGGAAGTACCAGCGGCGTATCCACCATGCTTGTATCATATTACACACGCATCGTTACTTAATCACTTAATCAAACCAAACCAATGTCAAAATGTCTATGTCAAATATCTATGTCAAATGTCTATGTCAAAATATCATGTATGGCAAGTGAAATGTCTCAACTAAACCATATACACAAAAACAAAGTATTGAAGTAAAACTTGGATTAAATCAAAGTTATGTTTTGTGGGAAATGCATGATCAAATGTCAATCATGTTAAAATGTCTATGCCGAAATGTCTATGTCATATACGGTTCACACGGTTCACAGATACAAACGGTTCACAGATATCAACGGATCACAGTCAAATGATTACAACGGTTCAATATGTAGTATAATGTGTTCATATGCTGGATAAGCATATGCAACAGAAAAGCAATGTAAAACGATGTACTAAGTATGCACATAATGGACATACATAGCATAAAGTGTATTGAAATCATGTACTATAATGTACTAACGAACATAGCAGTATATGATGTTTAAAACAGGAAAGCATGAAAGTAACAAGTAGGCACATGTGTTCCACCCCAAAACAGTTTGGAAAACAGTAAAAGAGGGGTCTATGTACTCACCTGAGATTGCTCAGTAGTCCTTGAGTAACAACTAAACAATGCTAGAGATCGCGGATATCAAACGGCACCTAGTATAGGTAGCTACATTAATAAACCGGACCTAAATCGGAAGATCGGGTAGCATTAGGGTTTGTAAATCAAACGAGTGTAGAGACTCGTGTCATTTGGTTTAACAAAGCCTACATACTAAATGAAACTTAACCTAAGTGTCTACGACCCATTACGACCCGTTTAGGTAGCTTGTGCTATTTTAACGCGTCGTTCGCGTGAAACGTGTTCGGACCGCCTAACTAGCCCTATGACAAGTGTTATATGCCTAAACATATTACATAATCAGTTATGTGACAAAGGTTTAGGTTACATATGCTTAATTACCAATTATACATGAAAAGGGTATTCCGGTATTTTACCTAAGGCATATAAACTACCTATCATACAACTACTTAAACGATGTGACCATAGGGTATAACCTCGGAAGGTTATTCCCTACCTACTATGGCCACCTAAAGTGTTTGGTCGGATCCTAATGATCGACCAAACTGGGTCGGGTTCGAAGGTATAGGCGATTTATTAGATCGCCTACCCTACGACCCTAGACAACGTGGTAATCAGTAGGCATAGTCCCAAGGGACTATGACCATCGTGATTACAATCACGTTGCGAAGTTCTAACGAACTTCGCATTGACCATTACTGGTCAACGCTGAAAGTCAAACAAAGTTTGACTTTATGACTCGAAAAGCAGTAAAAATAAGGAAAAGAACGAAAGAATACTTACGAAGGGTCCCCGAATGCTAATCGTGATCGAATAGCTCAGGTATGAAGCGAAGGCCTCAACTTAGAGCATTTGGATCAGATTTGGTGGGTTTTGAATGGAAGGGGGGTTGGGTATTTATAGTAAACGGTCCACCGTTAGGATCGTTTCTTGAATATCGTGCCACGATCCGAGCCGTACACTTGTCACAACCTTATGGTGGGTAAAAATGATGTTTATCAACAGATTAGGCAAGTTGCAAACATGTGGTTGTGGTTAAAACAGCTGCAAACAGGCTGTTAATACACTGCATCTGGTCTGCAGGTTGCCTTACGGACCGTAAGGTTATGGATGTTGAGGTCCGTAAGCTTATTTTGGCAGAATTACAGTTTTGGTCCCTGCAGTGTAATCAGCCCATTTTCGACACGTTTAAGGCCCGTTAACCCCATTTCAAAGCTCTAAAATGAAGTTAAAGTATAGGGAACTTAAAATGTGCTCAAAAATATCTCGGATGTCGGTTCGTTTAGCCGTACAGTTGCGATGTTCGGTTAATTACGACGGAATGCGCACAAGCGCGAAAAACGATCCAAATGACGCGACGAATGGATTTTTCTTATGGCGAACACTAAAATATAATGTAGTCATGCTTACATAAATTTTTGGATGTCCAGATGTATTCAGAACGTAAGTTATGCGCGAAAATGCAAACTTGTGCACTTTTTGACACTTTTAGTCCCTGAATGACCCAAAAGTTTATTTTAGCACACCGAACCCATCAAAGCCTATTTCTAAGCTATGTAGAGGATTTTTAAGGTGTGTTTAACTTATGGTCATGTTCCGGAATGTCTGTTACAGTTCAAATTGGCATACTTTCGCAGTTTGTCAACTTTAGTCCCTGTAAGTGATTTAACTTTGATTTCTCCACACCAAACCTTCCAAATCTTATATCTAAGTTATGTAAAGGTTATTTAAGGTATGTTAAGCCTATTTCACTATTCCGGAGTGTTCGTTGCATTAAACTGGTTATATTTACGCATTAGTGCGCGTATAACCTTCCAGAAAGCGATTTAGAGCTTGAAATCGAACATGAGTCGATATGTGCAAAAGATACCTATATTTATACAAGTCCAAAGTATGAAATACATTAATTCATTGGTTTGGCATTTGTTTGATGGTTGAAATGGCACAGGTGTTACAGTCTCCCCTACTTTAGGAAATTTCGTCCCGAAATTAATTCGTAGGAGTCGATTTGTGACTTTGTGTTAAATAACCATCAAAGATGAACAAGACGTAATCCTGTAATTTCTCTTTAACGAACATTTTTCAGAAATGAAAAATGAACAGAGTTATTTTCAACAGGCATTCTTTAGAAACAAAAATGAACAGAATAGTCATTTTCCACAACATCTTCAGAAACAAAAATGAACAGAATGGTCATTTTACATCTTCAGAAACAAAAATGAACAGAATAGTCATTTTACATCTTCAGAAACAAAAATGAACGGAATAGTCATTTTACATCTTCAGAAACAAAAATGAACGGAATAGTCATTTTACATCTTCAGAAACAAAAATGAACGGAATAGTCATTTTACATCTTCAGAAATAAAAATGAACGGAATAGTCATTTTACATCTTCAGAAACAAAAATGAACGGAATAGTCATTTTACATCTTCAGAAACAAAAATGAACGGAATAGTCATTTTACATCTTCAGAAACAAAAATGAACGGAATAGTCATTTTACATCTTCAGAAACAAAAATGAACGGAATAGACTCTAGACACATGACAAAATTTGCTGTGGTTTCCGTGCACTAAATTTTATAATTATGTACGCGTCCATAATTACGTAATTCCTTGCACAGTCCGCACAGTGCATTTCATGATGTGTCGGGGAAGAAAAATATCAAATCTGTGATGAGTGTGACTAGACTACCCTAGGGTCCTTTTAATCAGATCAACACATGATCTTTTTAATTAGACCACCAAGGAGTCCTTTCAGCTATATCATCACATGATTTTACTAACCAGATTTTTGGATCAATCTGTTTAACTAGACCACTCAGGGGTCTAATTATGGAGTAGTACTATATAATCCGAGGGACTTAACTACAACGTAGAAGCCCATTGAGGATTTAATATAGTACCTTTGGATATCCTACTATGAATTTCCTTATACAAAGATATGGAAGATTCTACGAGGATTTGGATAACAAAACTTGGATTACACAAAAACATAAAAGAAAACACATAAGCATATAATCACATAGTTGTTTAATTTGTTTATTAATTTGTTATCTTTGGACGCGGATACTTAAAGTACACCAGGAATCCAATTCGTGGATTTCATTTGGCACTTTAATCATTTCAAGAATCCATTCATGAAGATAGGATGATCAACCAAAAATTCGATTTCCGTTTTTCAGGAAAAACGCAATATTCGAATTAAGGTACACAATAATTTAGGACATACGGAAATACCCTTGGGTACCCTATTAAGAATTTATAGTGGTACTTGGGGTATTCGTACAGAATTATAACTTGTACCTTGTACTTCGTTTCTTTGCAAGAGACGGGTACTTAGGATCTTTGTGGAAAACGCAAGAGATTGTAACATGGAAGAATTTTGGGGATAGTTTGCTTTTCAAGGAATACGATTCCTCGATTGTCGGTATTATAGGGATATGTTGTTTATGCATACAACCACATAAATACATTGTAATGTAAATAAAAAGATTTATTTATTAACAATGATAACAACTGTTTCATGAACCTTGACAACAAAAGAAAATAATACATAAGATATGATTATTTCTAAAGAGTGTTGTCTCCTAGTCGATCAGATGCTCATCTCTGTGCTGGATTAGCATTAGCAAGCTTTGGGCAATTTCTTCGGAAATGTCCCATCTCGCCACACTTGTTGCAAGAACCTGGTGGAAAGCGAGCTCGAGCATGTTTGTTGTCAGCTTGCTTCGGTGCAACTGTTGCAACGCAAACTTTTGCCACATGACCTTTAAGTCCACAAATTTGGCATTCGCGGCACTTCACATTAGCATGATGATGTAGGCCACATCGGTTACACAAGGGTGAAGTTCCATTGTATGCCTTCCTAGTATGGGGTTGAGCTGGTTGGTTGGGGATAGCTTGATCACTGTAAGTAACCATGGCGAAGTTCTGAGAAGCCTTTTGCTTCTTTGACTTCTCAGGGAATTCAGTCTGTACATCCATGGTCTTTGATTCCTCAACTGGTTTCTTGTCACCCTTTCGAAAAAGCTTACGTTTCCTGATCTGAGATTCAGTCAACGTTGCAGATAGCTCAATGGCCTGCCTAACCGTAGTGGGGTTACTACCGGTAACAATGTCCTGAACTAAGTCAGGGAGACCATCAATGTATTTTTCGATCGCCTTATCCAAAGGCGTAACCATGGTAGGACACAACAGGCTCAGCTCCTCATATCGATCAGTGTATGCTCGATGTTCACCGCTGTCTTGCTTAAGATCGTCGAATTCCCTTTCCAATGCCCTGATCTCGTGACGAGGACAGAATTCCTTCATCATCAGTGTTCGAAGTTCTTCCCAAGTTTGGGCCAGTGCCACATCGGCACCCCTATCTCTCACCACACCGTTCCACCATGTCAAAGCTCGTTTCTCAAAGACACTGGATGCGAAATCTACCTTTCGATCGTTTGGACATTGAACATGCCTGAAAGTGCTCTCTAGACTCTCGAACCATTGCAAAAGTGCTGTCGCTCCTTGAGACCCAGAAAACTTTGATGGCTTAGCCGAGTTGAACGTCTTGAAGTTGCATGGGGCATTATTGTTGTTGATAGCTTGGTGACATTGGGCAACGATGATCGGGATTGCAGCAGTCATTTGCTGTGTAATGACAGCTGCCAGCTCGTCAACAGATACTGGATTTTCGCGTCGTGGAGGCATTCTAAAAGAGGAAACATGAAAGGAAACGAGTGAAAGAATTAGACGAAAAGAATGAGATGAAACAAATCTGATGAAAGCCAGGATAGTGGTCATTTGTTTGTTACTACAAAGCAACAAACGACACACAGTGACTGAATTAAAGTAAATGGATCAAAAATAATGTATCGCGAAGACATGCTCGCCTATAAGTGAACACTCATCCCAAGAATTCCCAGGTAAGCACAACTGGTCTCGCGTCTGATGAGATGTATACGAAGTGCTTGCCTAGACAGAAAACCCAGAATACAGGCATTCACCCTTCCAGTTTGCACGTGTTCACATTATTAAAAACCCAAAACCTTGACGAGAGTTTTGAAAACTCAAAGGGGTTCAAAACCTTACGATAGAGGGTTCAAAACCTTGTAATCAATCATCCTAGAACAGATGATTAGTTTTCAAAGCGGTTTTGAAATTTATGTTCTTGTTGTGGTCGTCGCCTAAGGATAGGTGACGGTATTGTTTTATGACTAAACGCAAGTAAACTCGCGTTAGGGTCCTAAGAAGGTTATAGACTAGGTCAAAGCATTACTAATAACCTAATTCCCTATAACCATTGGCTCTGATACCATCTTTTCTGTCACACCCCGACCACGTGGAACATACAAAACGTGGCGGAAACGTCGGGGAGTGTTGTAACAGAATTAATTGTTTCAAATCCATGGCAATTGAAGTTTCGTTTTATTGATTAAAAGTGTTACAATGTCTTAACAAACAAGAAAATACAACATAATTAACTAGTCTTGCATCTTTTATTGTCACTAAAGTCCAAGACTGCCTATATGTATCTTGATCATCTTATGCAACAGTTCCTGAAAAACACATGTGAAAATAGGTACGTCAGCATAAAAATGCCTGTGAGATACATAGGTTTTGTGAAAATAGGTTCCATGACTTATGTTTGAGAAAATGTTTAGTCATGAACCTTGTAATTTGCTTTGTTTTGTAAATCATTTGAAAAACAATGAGTTCAGATGATATGTATAAATAAATGAATAATGTATGGTTAAATGAATAACCATAGTAAAATGGATTTGTATAAGATAAGTTGTTTGTAAAACAATGTCTTGTGAAAAGTATGTTATTTGTATAAAATGTTATATGTATCAAACTGAAATGATTCAAATAACGCTACAATATGTAATACCATACAAACACTTATATATAGGAAGTACCAGCGGCGTATCCACCATGCTTGTATCATATTACACACGCATCGTTACTTAATCACTTAATCAAACCAAACCAATGTCAAAATGTCTATGTCAAATATCTATGTCAAATGTCTATGTCAAAATATCATGTATGGCAAGTGAAATGTCTCAACTAAACCATATACACAAAAACAAAGTATTGAAGTAAAACTTGGATTAAATCAAAGTTATGTTTTGTGGGAAATGCATGATCAAATGTCAATCATGTTAAAATGTCTATGCCGAAATGTCTATGTCAAATACGGTTCACACGGTTCACAGATACAAACGGTTCACAGATATCAACGGATCACAGTCAAATGATTACAGCGGTTCAATATGTAGTATAATGTGTTCATATGCTGGATAAGCATATGCAACAGAAAAGAAATGTAAAACGATGTACTAAGTATGCACATAATGGACATACATAGCATAAAGTGTATTGAAATCATGTACTATAATGTACTAACGAACATAGCAGTATATGATGTTTCAAACAGGAAAGCATGAAAGTAACAAGTAGGCACATGTGTTCCACCCCAAAACAGTTTGGAAAACAGTAAAAGAGGGGTCTATGTACTCACCTGAGATTGCTCAGTAGTCCTTGAGTAACAACTAAACAATGCTAGAGATCGCGGATATCAAACGGCACCTAGTATAGGTAGCTACATTAATAAACCGGACCTAAATCGGAAGATCGGGTAGCATTAGGGTTTGTAAATCAAACGAGTGTAGAGACTCGTGTCATTTGGTTTAACAAAGCCTACATACTAAATGAAACTTAACCTAAGTGTCTACGACCCATTACGACCCGTTTAGGTAGCTTGTGCTATTTTAACGCGTCGTTCGCGTGAAACGTGTTCGGACCACCTAACTAGCCCTATGACAAGTGTTATATGCCTAAACATATTACATAATCAGTTATGTGACAAAGGTTTAGGTTACATATGCTTAATTACCAATTATACATGAAAAGGGTATTCCGGTATTTTACCTAAGGCATATAAACTACCTATCATACAACTACTTAAACGATGTGACCATAGGGTATAACCTCGGAAGGTTATTCCCTACCTACTATGGCCACCTAAAGTGTTTGGTCGGATCCTAATGATCGACCAAACTGGGTCGGGTTCGAAGGTATAGGCGATTTATTAGATCGCCTACCCTACGACCCTAGACAACGTGGTAATCAGTAGGCATAGTCCCAAGGGACTATGACCATCGTGATTACAATCACGTTGCGAAGTTCTAACGAACTTCGCATTGACCATTACTGGTCAACGCTGAAAGTCAAACAAAGTTTGACTTTATGACTCGAAAAGCAGTAAAAATAAGGAAAAGAACGAAAGAATACTTACGAAGGGTCCCCGAATGCTAATCGTGATCGAATAGCTCAGGTATGAAGCGAAGGCCTCAACTTAGAGCATTTGGATCAGATTTGGTGGGTTTTGAATGGAAGGGGGGTTGGGTATTTATAGTAAACGGTCCACCGTTAGGATCGTTTCTTGAATATCGTGCCACGATCCGAGCCGTACACTTGTCACAACCTTATGGTGGGTAAAAATGATGTTTATCAACAGATTAGGCAAGTTGCAAACATGTGGTTGTGGTTAAAACAGCTGCAAACAGGCTGTTAATACACTGCATCTGGTCTGCAGGTTGCCTTACGGACCGTAAGGTTATGGATGTTGAGGTCCGTAAGCTTATTTTGGCAGAATTACAGTTTTGGTCCCTGCAGTGTAATCAGCCCATTTTCGACACGTTTAAGGCCCGTTAACCCCATTTCAAAGCTCTAAAATGAAGTTAAAGTATAGGGAACTTAAAATGTGCTCAAAAATATCTCGGATGTCGGTTCGTTTAGCCGTACAGTTGCGATGTTCGGTTAATTACGACGGAATGCGCACAAGCGCGAAAAACGATCCAAATGACGCGACGAATGGATTTTTCTTATGGCGAACACTAAAATATAATGTAGTCATGCTTACATAAATTTTTGGATGTCCAGATGTATTCAGAACGTAAGTTATGCGCGAAAATGCAAACTTGTGCACTTTTTGACACTTTTAGTCCCTGAATGACCCAAAAGTTTATTTTAGCACACCGAACCCATCAAAGCCTATTTCTAAGCTATGTAGAGGATTTTTAAGGTGTGTTTAACTTATGGTCATGTTCCGGAATGTCTGTTACAGTTCAAATTGGCATACTTTCGCAGTTTGTCAACTTTAGTCCCTGTAAGTGATTTAACTTTGATTTCTCCACACCAAACCTTCCAAATCTTATATCTAAGTTATGTAAAGGTTATTTAAGGTATGTTAAGCCTATTTCACTATTCCGGAGTGTTCGTTGCATTAAACTGGTTATATTTACGCATTAGTGCGCGTATAACCTTCCAGAAAGCGATTTAGAGCTTGAAATCGAACATGAGTCGATATGTGCAAAAGATCCCTATATTTATACAAGTCCAAAGTATGAAATACATTAATTCATTGGTTTGGCATTTGTTTGATGGTTGAAATGGCACAGGTGTTACAGTCTCCCCTACTTTAGGAAATTTCGTCCCGAAATTAATTCGTAGGAGTCGATTTGTGACTTTGTGTTAAATAACCATCAAAGATGAACAAGACGTAATCCTGTAATTTCTCTTTAACGAACATTTTTCAGAAATGAAAAATGAACAGAGTTATTTTCAACAGGCATTCTTTAGAAACAAAAATGAACAGAATAGTCATTTTCCACAACATCTTCAGAAACAAAAATGAACAGAATGGTCATTTTACATCTTCAGAAACAAAAATGAACAGAATAGTCATTTTACATCTTCAGAAACAAAAATGAACGGAATAGTCATTTTACATCTTCAGAAACAAAAATGAACGGAATAGTCATTTTACATCTTCAGAAACAAAAATGAACGGAATAGTCATTTTACATCTTCAGAAATAAAAATGAACGGAATAGTCATTTTACATCTTCAGAAACAAAAATGAACGGAATAGTCATTTTACATCTTCAGAAACAAAAATGAACGGAATAGTCATTTTACATCTTCAGAAACAAAAATGAACGGAATAGTCATTTTACATCTTCAGAAACAAAAATGAACGGAATAGACTCTAGACACATGACAAAATTTGCTGTGGTTTCCGTGCACTAAATTTTATAATTATGTACGCGTCCATAATTACGTAATTCCTTGCACAGTCCGCACAGTGCATTTCATGATGTGTCGGGGAAGAAAAATATCAAATCTGTGATGAGTGTGACTAGACTACCCTAGGGTCCTTTTAATCAGATCAACACATGATCTTTTTAATTAGACCACCAAGGAGTCCTTTCAGCTATATCATCACATGATTTTACTAACCAGATTTTTGGATCAATCTGTTTAACTAGACCACTCAGGGGTCTAATTATGGAGTAGTACTATATAATCCGAGGGACTTAACTACAACGTAGAAGCCCATTGAGGATTTAATATAGTACCTTTGGATATCCTACTATGAATTTCCTTATACAAAGATATGGAAGATTCTACGAGGATTTGGATAACAAAACTTGGATTACACAAAAACATAAAAGAAAACACATAAGCATATAATCACATAGTTGTTTAATTTGTTTATTAATTTGTTATCTTTGGACGCGGATACTTAAAGTACACCAGGAATCCAATTCGTGGATTTCATTTGGCACTTTAATCATTTCAAGAATCCATTCATGAAGATAGGATGATCAACCAAAAATTCGATTTCCGTTTTTCAGGAAAAACGCAATATTCGAATTAAGGTACACAATAATTTAGGACATACGGAAATACCCTTGGGTACCCTATTAAGAATTTATAGTGGTACTTGGGGTATTCGTACAGAATTATAACTTGTACCTTGTACTTCGTTTCTTTGCAAGAGACGGGTACTTAGGATCTTTGTGGAAAACGCAAGAGATTGTAACATGGAAGAATTTTGGGGATAGTTTGCTTTTCAAGGAATACGATTCCTCGATTGTCGGTATTATAGGGATATGTTGTTTATGCATACAACCACATAAATACATTGTAATGTAAATAAAAAGATTTATTTATTAACAATGATAACAACTGTTTCATGAACCTTGACAACAAAAGAAAATAATACATAAGATATGATTATTTCTAAAGAGTGTTGTCTCCTAGTCGATCAGATTCTCATCTCTGTGCTGGATTAGCATTAGCAAGCTTTGGGCAATTTCTTCGGAAATGTCCCATCTCGCCACACTTGTTGCAAGAACCTGGTGGAAAGCGAGCTCGAGCATGTTTGTTGTCAGCTTGCTTCGGTGCAACTGTTGCAACGCAAACTTTTGCCACATGACCTTTAAGTCCACAAATTTGGCATTCGCGGCACTTCACATTAGCATGATGATGTAGGCCACATCGGTTACACAAGGGTGAAGTTCCATTGTATGCCTTCCTAGTATGGGGTTGAGCTGGTTGGTTGGGGATAGCTTGATCACTGTAAGTAACCATGGCGAAGTTCTGAGAAGCCTTTTGCTTCTTTGACTTCTCAGGGAATTCAGTCTGTACATCCATGGTCTTTGATTCCTCAACTGGTTTCTTGTCACCCTTTCGAAAAAGCTTACGTTTCCTGATCTGAGATTCAGTCAACGTTGCAGATAGCTCAATGGCCTGCCTAACCGTAGTGGGGTTACTACCGGTAACAATGTCCTGAACTAAGTCAGGGAGACCATCAATGTATTTTTCGATCGCCTTATCCAAAGGCGTAACCATGGTAGGACACAACAGGCTCAGCTCCTCATATCGATCAGTGTATGCTCGATGTTCACCGCTGTCTTGCTTAAGATCGTCGAATTCCCTTTCCAATGCCCTGATCTCGTGACGAGGACAGAATTCCTTCATCATCAGTGTTCGAAGTTCTTCCCAAGTTTGGGCCAGTGCCACATCGGCACCCCTATCTCTCACCACACCGTTCCACCATGTCAAAGCTCGTTTCTCAAAGACACTGGATGCGAAATCTACCTTTCGATCGTTTGGACATTGAACATGCCTGAAAGTGCTCTCTAGACTCTCGAACCATTGCAAAAGTGCTGTCGCTCCTTGAGACCCAGAAAACTTTGATGGCTTAGCCGAGTTGAACGTCTTGAAGTTGCATGGGGCATTATTGTTGTTGATAGCTTGGTGACATTGGGCAACGATGATCGGGATTGCAGCAGTCATTTGCTGTGTAATGACAGCTGCCAGCTCGTCAACAGATACTGGATTTTCGCGTCGTGGAGGCATTCTAAAAGAGGAAACATGAAAGGAAACGAGTGAAAGAATTAGACGAAAAGAATGAGATGAAACAAATCTGATGAAAGCCAGGATAGTGGTCATTTGTTTGTTACTACAAAGCAACAAACGACACACAGTGACTGAATTAAAGTAAATGGATCAAAAATAATGTATCGCGAAGACATGCTCGCCTATAAGTGAACACTCATCCCAAGAATTCCCAGGTAAGCACAACTGGTATCGCGTCTGATGAGATGTATACGAAGTGCTTGCCTAGACAGAAAACCCAGAATACAGGCATTCACCCTTCCAGTTTGCACGTGTTCACATTATTAAAAACCCAAAACCTTGACGAGAGTTTTGAAAACTCAAAGGGGTTCAAAACCTTACGATAGAGGGTTCAAAACCTTGTAATCAATCATCCTAGAACAGATGATTAGTTTTCAAAGCGGTTTTGAAATTTATGTTCTTGTTGTGGTCGTCGCCTAAGGATAGGTGACGGTATTGTTTTATGACTAAACGCAAGTAAACTCGCGTTAGGGTCCTAAGAAGGTTATAGACTAGGTCAAAGCATTACTAATAACCTAATTCCCTATAACCATTGGCTCTGATACCATCTTTTCTGTCACACCCCGACCACGTGGAACATACAAAACGTGGCGGAAACGTCGGGGAGTGTTGTAACAGAATTAATTGTTTCAAATCCATGGCAATTGAAGTTTCGTTTTATTGATTAAAAGTGTTACAATGTCTTAACAAACAAGAAAATACAACATAATTAACTAGTCTTGCATCTTTTATTGTCACTAAAGTCCAAGACTGCCTATATGTATCTTGATCATCTTATGCAACAGTTCCTGAAAAACACATGTGAAAATAGGTACGTCAGCATAAAAATGCCTGTGAGATACATAGGTTTTGTGAAAATAGGTTCCATGACTTATGTTTGAGAAAATGTTTAGTCATGAACCTTGTAATTTGCTTTGTTTTGTAAATCATTTGAAAAACAATGAGTTCAGATGATATGTATAAATAAATGAATAATGTATGGTTAAATGAATAACCATAGTAAAATGGATTTGTATAAGATAAGTTGTTTGTAAAACAATGTCTTGTGAAAAGTATGTTATTTGTATAAAATGTTATATGTATCAAACTGAAATGATTCAAATAACGCTACAATATGTAATACCATACAAACACTTATATATAGGAAGTACCAGCGGCGTATCCACCATGCTTGTATCATATTACACACGCATCGTTACTTAATCACTTAATCAAACCAAACCAATGTCAAAATGTCTATGTCAAATATCTATGTCAAATGTCTATGTCAAAATATCATGTATGGCAAGTGAAATGTCTCAACTAAACCATATACACAAAAACAAAGTATTGAAGTAAAACTTGGATTAAATCAAAGTTATGTTTTGTGGGAAATGCATGATCAAATGTCAATCATGTTAAAATGTCTATGCCGAAATGTCTATGTCAAATACGGTTCACACGGTTCACAGATACAAACGGTTCACAGATATCAACGGATCACAGTCAAATGATTACAACGGTTCAATATGTAGTATAATGTGTTCATATGCTGGATAAGCATATGCAACAGAAAAGCAATGTAAAACGATGTACTAAGTATGCACATAATGGACATACATAGCATAAAGTGTATTGAAATCATGTACTATAATGTACTAACGAACATAGCAGTATATGATGTTTAAAACAGGAAAGCATGAAAGTAACAAGTAGGCACATGTGTTCCACCCCAAAACAGTTTGGAAAACAGTAAAAGAGGGGTCTATGTACTCACCTGAGATTGCTCAGTAGTCCTTGAGTAACAACTAAACAATGCTAGAGATCGCGGATATCAAACGGCACCTAGTATAGGTAGCTACATTAATAAACCGGACCTAAATCGGAAGATCGGGTAGCATTAGGGTTTGTAAATCAAACGAGTGTAGAGACTCGTGTCATTTGGTTTAACAAAGCCTACATACTAAATGAAACTTAACCTAAGTGTCTACGACCCATTACGACCCGTTTAGGTAGCTTGTGCTATTTTAACGCGTCGTTCGCGTGAAACGTGTTCGGACCGCCTAACTAGCCCTATGACAAGTGTTATATGCCTAAACATATTACATAATCAGTTATGTGACAAAGGTTTAGGTTACATATGCTTAATTACCAATTATACATGAAAAGGGTATTCCGGTATTTTACCTAAGGCATATAAACTACCTATCATACAACTACTTAAACGATGTGACCATAGGGTATAACCTCGGAAGGTTATTCCCTACCTACTATGGCCACCTAAAGTGTTTGGTCGGATCCTAATGATCGACCAAACTGGGTCGGGTTCGAAGGTATAGGCGATTTATTAGATCGCCTACCCTACGACCCTAGACAACGTGGTAATCAGTAGGCATAGTCCCAAGGGACTATGACCATCGTGATTACAATCACGTTGCGAAGTTCTAACGAACTTCGCATTGACCATTACTGGTCAACGCTGAAAGTCAAACAAAGTTTGACTTTATGACTCGAAAAGCAGTAAAAATAAGGAAAAGAACGAAAGAATACTTACGAAGGGTCCCCGAATGCTAATCGTGATCGAATAGCTCAGGTATGAAGCGAAGGCCTCAACTTAGAGCATTTGGATCAGATTTGGTGGGTTTTGAATGGAAGGGGGGTTGGGTATTTATAGTAAACGGTCCACCGTTAGGATCGTTTCTTGAATATCGTGCCACGATCCGAGCCGTACACTTGTCACAACCTTATGGTGGGTAAAAATGATGTTTATCAACAGATTAGGCAAGTTGCAAACATGTGGTTGTGGTTAAAACAGCTGCAAACAGGCTGTTAATACACTGCATCTGGTCTGCAGGTTGCCTTACGGACCGTAAGGTTATGGATGTTGAGGTCCGTAAGCTTATTTTGGCAGAATTACAGTTTTGGTCCCTGCAGTGTAATCAGCCCATTTTCGACACGTTTAAGGCCCGTTAACCCCATTTCAAAGCTCTAAAATGAAGTTAAAGTATAGGGAACTTAAAATGTGCTCAAAAATATCTCGAATGTCGGTTCGTTTAGCCGTACAGTTGCGATGTTCGGTTAATTACGACGGAATGCGCACAAGCGCGAAAAACGATCCAAATGACGCGACGAATGGATTTTTCTTATGGCGAACACTAAAATATAATGTAGTCATGCTTACATAAATTTTTGGATGTCCAGATGTATTCAGAACGTAAGTTATGCGCGAAAATGCAAACTTGTGCACTTTTTGACACTTTTAGTCCCTGAATGACCCAAAAGTTTATTTTAGCACACCGAACCCATCAAAGCCTATTTCTAAGCTATGTAGAGGATTTTTAAGGTGTGTTTAACTTATGGTCATGTTCCGGAATGTCTGTTACAGTTCAAATTGGCATACTTTCGCAGTTTGTCAACTTTAGTCCCTGTAAGTGATTTAACTTTGATTTCTCCACACCAAACCTTCCAAATCTTATATCTAAGTTATGTAAAGGTTATTTAAGGTATGTTAAGCCTATTTCACTATTCCGGAGTGTTCGTTGCATTAAACTGGTTATATTTACGCATTAGTGCGCGTATAACCTTCCAGAAAGCGATTTAGAGCTTGAAATCGAACATGAGTCGATATGTGCAAAAGATACCTATATTTATACAAGTCCAAAGTATGAAATACATTAATTCATTGGTTTGGCATTTGTTTGATGGTTGAAATGGCACAGGTGTTACAGTCTCCCCTACTTTAGGAAATTTCGTCCCGAAATTAATTCGTAGGAGTCGATTTGTGACTTTGTGTTAAATAACCATCAAAGATGAACAAGACGTAATCCTGTAATTTCTCTTTAACGAACATTTTTCAGAAATGAAAAATGAACAGAGTTATTTTCAACAGGCATTCTTTAGAAACAAAAATGAACAGAATAGTCATTTTCCACAACATCTTCAGAAACAAAAATGAACAGAATGGTCATTTTACATCTTCAGAAACAAAAATGAACAGAATAGTCATTTTACATCTTCAGAAACAAAAATGAACGGAATAGTCATTTTACATCTTCAGAAACAAAAATGAACGGAATAGTCATTTTACATCTTCAGAAACAAAAATGAACGGAATAGTCATTTTACATCTTCAGAAACAAAAATGAACGGAATAGTCATTTTACATCTTCAGAAATAAAAATGAACGGAATAGTCATTTTACATCTTCAGAAACAAAAATGAACGGAATAGTCATTTTACATCTTCAGAAACAAAAATGAACGGAATAGTCATTTTACATCTTCAGAAACAAAAATGAACGGAATAGTCATTTTACATCTTCAGAAACAAAAATGAACGGAATAATCATTTTACATCTTCAGAAACAAAAATGAACGGAATAGACTCTAGACACATGACAAAATTTGCTGTGGTTTCCGTGCACTAAATTTTATAATTATGTACGCGTCCATAATTACGTAATTCCTTGCACAGTCCGCACAGTGCATTTCATGATGTGTCGGGGAAGAAAAATATCAAATCTGTGATGAGTGTGACTAGACTACCCTAGGGTCCTTTTAATCAGATCAACACATGATCTTTTTAATTAGACCACCAAGGAGTCCTTTCAGCTATATCATCACATGATTTTACTAACCAGATTTTTGGATCAATCTGTTTAACTAGACCACTCAGGGGTCTAATTATGGAGTAGTACTATATAATCCGAGGGACTTAACTACAACGTAGAAGCCCATTGAGGATTTAATATAGTACCTTTGGATATCCTACTATGAATTTCCTTATACAAAGATATGGAAGATTCTACGAGGATTTGGATAACAAAACTTGGATTACACAAAAACATAAAAGAAAACACATAAGCATATAATCACATAGTTGTTTAATTTGTTTATTAATTTGTTATCTTTGGACGCGGATACTTAAAGTACACCAGGAATCCAATTCGTGGATTTCATTTGGCACTTTAATCATTTCAAGAATCCATTCATGAAGATAGGATGATCAACCAAAAATTCGATTTCCGTTTTTCAGGAAAAACGCAATATTCGAATTAAGGTACACAATAATTTAGGACATACGGAAATACCCTTGGGTACCCTATTAAGAATTTATAGTGGTACTTGGGGTATTCGTACAAAATTATAACTTGTACCTTGTACTTCGTTTCTTTGCAAGAGACGGGTACTTAGGATCTTTGTGGAAAACGCAAGAGATTGTAACATGGAAGAATTTTGGGGATAGTTTGCTTTTCAAGGAATACGATTCCTCGATTGTCGGTATTATAGGGATATGTTGTTTATGCATACAACCACATAAATACATTGTAATGTAAATAAAAAGATTTATTTATTAACAATGATAACAACTGTTTCATGAACCTTGACAACAAAAGAAAATAATACATAAGATATGATTATTTCTAAAGAGTGTTGTCTCCTAGTCGATCAGATGCTCATCTCTGTGCTGGATTAGCATTAGCAAGCTTTGGGCAATTTCTTCGGAAATGTCCCATCTCGCCACACTTGTTGCAAGAACCTGGTGGAAAGCGAGCTCGAGCATGTTTGTTGTCAGCTTGCTTCGGTGCAACTGTTGCAACGCAAACTTTTGCCACATGACCTTTAAGTCCACAAATTTGGCATTCGCGGCACTTCACATTAGCATGATGATGTAGGCCACATCGGTTACACAAGGGTGAAGTTCCATTGTATGCCTTCCTAGTATGGGGTTGAGCTGGTTGGTTGGGGATAGCTTGATCACTGTAAGTAACCATGGCGAAGTTCTGAGAAGCCTTTTGCTTCTTTGACTTCTCAGGGAATTCAGTCTGTACATCCATGGTCTTTGATTCCTCAACTGGTTTCTTGTCACCCTTTCGAAAAAGCTTACGTTTCCTGATCTGAGATTCAGTCAACGTTGCAGATAGCTCAATGGCCTGCCTAACCGTAGTGGGGTTACTACCGGTAACAATGTCCTGAACTAAGTCAGGGAGACCATCAATGTATTTTTCGATCGCCTTATCCAAAGGCGTAACCATGGTAGGACACAACAGGCTCAGCTCCTCATATCGATCAGTGTATGCTCGATGTTCACCGCTGTCTTGCTTAAGATCGTCGAATTCCCTTTCCAATGCCCTGATCTCGTGACGAGGACAGAATTCCTTCATCATCAGTGTTCGAAGTTCTTCCCAAGTTTGGGCCAGTGCCACATCGGCACCCCTATCTCTCACCACACCGTTCCACCATGTCAAAGCTCGTTTCTCAAAGACACTGGATGCGAAATCTACCTTTCGATCGTTTGGACATTGAACATGCCTGAAAGTGCTCTCTAGACTCTCGAACCATTGCAAAAGTGCTGTCGCTCCTTGAGACCCAGAAAACTTTGATGGCTTAGCCGAGTTGAACGTCTTGAAGTTGCATGGGGCATTATTGTTGTTGATAGCTTGGTGACATTGGGCAACGATGATCGGGATTGCAGCAGTCATTTGCTGTGTAATGACAGCTGCCAGCTTGTCAACAGATACTGGATTTTCGCGTCGTGGAGGCATTCTAAAAGAGGAAACATGAAAGGAAACGAGTGAAAGAATTAGACGAAAAGAATGAGATGAAACAAATCTGATGAAAGCCAGGATAGTGGTCATTTGTTTGTTACTACAAAGCAACAAACGACACACAGTGACTGAATTAAAGTAAATGGATCAAAAATAATGTATCGCGAAGACATGCTCGCCTATAAGTGAACACTCATCCCAAGAATTCCCAGGTAAGCACAACTGGTCTCGCGTCTGATGAGATGTATACGAAGTGCTTGCCTAGACAGAAAACCCAGAATACAGGCATTCACCCTTCCAGTTTGCACGTGTTCACATTATTAAAAACCCAAAACCTTGACGAGAGTTTTGAAAACTCAAAGGGGTTCAAAACCTTACGATAGAGGGTTCAAAACCTTGTAATCAATCATCCTAGAACAGATGATTAGTTTTCAAAGCGGTTTTGAAATTTATGTTCTTGTTGTGGTCGTCGCCTAAGGATAGGTGACGGTATTGTTTTATGACTAAACGCAAGTAAACTCGCGTTAGGGTCCTAAGAAGGTTATAGACTAGGTCAAAGCATTACTAATAACCTAATTCCCTATAACCATTGGCTCTGATACCATCTTTTCTGTCACACCCCGACCACGTGGAACATACAAAACGTGGCGGAAACGTCGGGGAGTGTTGTAACAGAATTAATTGTTTCAAATCCATGGCAATTGAAGTTTCGTTTTATTGATTAAAAGTGTTACAATGTCTTAACAAACAAGAAAATACAACATAATTAACTAGTCTTGCATCTTTTATTGTCACTAAAGTCCAAGACTGCCTATATGTATCTTGATCATCTTATGCAACAGTTCCTGAAAAACACATGTGAAAATAGGTACGTCAGCATAAAAATGCCTGTGAGATACATAGGTTTTGTGAAAATAGGTTCCATGACTTATGTTTGAGAAAATGTTTAGTCATGAACCTTGTAATTTGCTTTGTTTTGTAAATCATTTGAAAAACAATGAGTTCAGATGATATGTATAAATAAATGAATAATGTATGGTTAAATGAATAACCATAGTAAAATGGATTTGTATAAGATAAGTTGTTTGTAAAACAATGTCTTGTGAAAAGTATGTTATTTGTATAAAATGTTATATGTATCAAACTGAAATGATTCAATTAACGCTACAATATGTAATACCATACAAACACTTATATATAGGAAGTACCAGCGGCGTATCCACCATGCTTGTATCATATTACACACGCATCGTTACTTAATCACTTAATCAAACCAAACCAATGTCAAAATGTCTATGTCAAATATCTATGTCAAATGTCTATGTCAAAATATCATGTATGGCAAGTGAAATGTCTCAACTAAACCATATACACAAAAACAAAGTATTGAAGTAAAACTTGGATTAAATCAAAGTTATGTTTTGTGGGAAATGCATGATCAAATGTCAATCATGTTAAAATGTCTATGCCGAAATGTCTATGTCAAATACGGTTCACACGGTTCACAGATACAAACGGTTCACAGATATCAACGGATCACAGTCAAATGATTACAACGGTTCAATATGTAGTATAATGTGTTCATATGCTGGATAAGCATATGCAACAGAAAAGCAATGTAAAACGATGTACTAAGTATGCACATAATGGACATACATAGCATAAAGTGTATTGAAATCATGTACTATAATGTACTAACGAACATAGCAGTATATGATGTTTAAAACAGGAAAACATGAAAGTAACAAGTAGGCACATGTGTTCCACCCCAAAACAGTTTGGAAAACAGTAAAAGAGGGGTCTATGTACTCACCTGAGATTGCTCAGTAGTCCTTGAGTAACAACTAAACAATGCTAGAGATCGCGGATATCAAACGGCACCTAGTATAGGTAGCTACATTAATAAACCGGACCTAAATCGGAAGATCGGGTAGCATTAGGGTTTGTAAATCAAACGAGTGTAGAGACTCGTGTCATTTGGTTTAACAAAGCCTACATACTAAATGAAACTTAACCTAAGTGTCTACGACCCATTACGACCCGTTTAGGTAGCTTGTGCTATTTTAACGCGTCGTTCGCGTGAAACGTGTTCGGACCGCCTAACTAGCCGTATGACAAGTGTTATATGCCTAAACATATTACATAATCAGTTATGTGACAAAGGTTTAGGTTACATATGCTTAATTACCAATTATACATGAAAAGGGTATTCCGGTATTTTACCTAAGGCATATAAACTACCTATCATACAACTACTTAAACGATGTGACCATAGGGTATAACCTCGGAAGGTTATTCCCTACCTACTATGGCCACCTAAAGTGTTTGGTCGGATCCTAATGATCGACCAAACTGGGTCGGGTTCGAAGGTATAGGCGATTTATTAGATCGCCTACCCTACGACCCTAGACAACGTGGTAATCAGTAGGCATAGTCCCAAGGGACTATGACCATCGTGATTACAATCACGTTGCGAAGTTCTAACGAACTTCGCATTGACCATTACTGGTCAACGCTGAAAGTCAAACAAAGTTTGACTTTATGACTCGAAAAGCAGTAAAAATAAGGAAAAGAACGAAAGAATACTTACGAAGGGTCCCCGAATGCTAATCGTGATCGAATAGCTCAGGTATGAAGCGAAGGCCTCAACTTAGAGCATTTGGATCAGATTTGGTGGGTTTTGAATGGAAGGGGGGTTGGGTATTTATAGTAAATGGTCCACCGTTAGGATCGTTTCTTGAATATCGTGCCACGATCCGAGCCGTACACTTGTCACAACCTTATGGTGGGTAAAAATGATGTTTATCAACAGATTAGGCAAGTTGCAAACATGTGGTTGTGGTTAAAACAGCTGCAAACAGGCTGTTAATACACTGCATCTGGTCTGCAGGTTGCCTTACGGACCGTAAGGTTATGGATGTTGAGGTCCGTAAGCTTATTTTGGCAGAATTACAGTTTTGGTCCCTGCAGTGTAATCAGCCCATTTTCGACACGTTTAAGGCCCGTTAACCCCATTTCAAAGCTCTAAAATGAAGTTAAAGTATAGGGAACTTAAAATGTGCTCAAAAATATCTCGGATGTCGGTTCGTTTAGCCGTACAGTTGCGATGTTCGGTTAATTACGACGGAATGCGCACAAGCGCGAAAAACGATCCAAATGACGCGACGAATGGATTTTTCTTATGGCGAACACTAAAATATAATGTAGTCATGCTTACATAAATTTTTGGATGTCCAGATGTATTCAGAACGTAAGTTATGCGCGAAAATGCAAACTTGTGCACTTTTTGACACTTTTAGTCCCTGAATGACCCAAAAGTTTATTTTAGCACACCGAACCCATCAAAGCCTATTTCTAAGCTATGTAGAGGATTTTTAAGGTGTGTTTAACTTATGGTCATGTTCCGGAATGTCTGTTACAGTTCAAATTGGCATACTTTCGCAGTTTGTCAACTTTAGTCCCTGTAAGTGATTTAACTTTGATTTCTCCACACCAAACCTTCCAAATCTTATATCTAAGTTATGTAAAGGTTATTTAAGGTATGTTAAGCCTATTTCACTATTCCGGAGTGTTCGTTGCATTAAACTGGTTATATTTACGCATTAGTGCGCGTATAACCTTCCAGAAAGCGATTTAGAGCTTGAAATCGAACATGAGTCGATATGTGCAAAAGATACCTATATTTATACAAGTCCAAAGTATGAAATACATTAATTCATTGGTTTGGCATTTGTTTGATGGTTGAAATGGCACAGGTGTTACAGTCTCCCCTACTTTAGGAAATTTCGTCCCGAAATTAATTCGTAGGAGTCGATTTGTGACTTTGTGTTAAATAACCATCAAAGATGAACAAGACGTAATCCTGTAATTTCTCTTTAACGAACATTTTTCAGAAATGAAAAATGAACAGAGTTATTTTCAACAGGCATTCTTTAGAAACAAAAATGAACAGAATAGTCATTTTCCACAACATCTTCAGAAACAAAAATGAACAGAATGGTCATTTTACATCTTCAGAAACAAAAATGAACAGAATAGTCATTTTACATCTTCAGAAACAAAAATGAACGGAATAGTCATTTTACATCTTCAGAAACAAAAATGAACGGAATAGTCATTTTACATCTTCAGAAATAAAAATGAACGGAATAGTCATTTTACATCTTCAGAAACAAAAATGAACGGAATAGTCATTTTACATCTTCAGAAACAAAAATGAACGGAATAGTCATTTTACATCTTCAGAAACAAAAATGAACGGAATAGTCATTTTACATCTTCAGAAACAAAAATGAACGGAATAGACTCTAGACACATGACAAAATTTGCTGTGGTTTCCGTGCACTAAATTTTATAATTATGTACGCGTCCATAATTACGTAATTCCTTGCACAGTCCGCACAGTGCATTTCATGATGTGTCGGGGAAGAAAAATATCAAATCTGTGATGAGTGTGACTAGACTACCCTAGGGTCCTTTTAATCAGATCAACACATGATCTTTTTAATTAGACCACCAAGGAGTCCTTTCAGCTATATCATCACATGATTTTACTAACCAGATTTTTGGATCAATCTGTTTAACTAGACCACTCAGGGGTCTAATTATGGAGTAGTACTATATAATCCGAGGGACTTAACTACAACGTAGAAGCCCATTGAGGATTTAATATAGTACCTTTGGATATCCTACTATGAATTTCCTTATACAAAGATATGGAAGATTCTACGAGGATTTGGATAACAAAACTTGGATTACACAAAAACATAAAAGAAAACACATAAGCATATAATCACATAGTTGTTTAATTTGTTTATTAATTTGTTATCTTTGGACGCGGATACTTAAAGTACACCAGGAATCCAATTCGTGGATTTCATTTGGCACTTTAATCATTTCAAGAATCCATTCATGAAGATAGGATGATCAACCAAAAATTCGATTTCCGTTTTTCAGGAAAAACGCAATATTCGAATTAAGGTACACAATAATTTAGGACATACGGAAATACCCTTGGGTACCCTATTAAGAATTTATAGTGGTACTTGGGGTATTCGTACAGAATTATAACTTGTACCTTGTACTTCGTTTCTTTGCAAGAGACGGGTACTTAGGATCTTTGTGGAAAACGCAAGAGATTGTAACATGGAAGAATTTTGGGGATAGTTTGCTTTTCAAGGAATACGATTCCTCGATTGTCGGTATTATAGGGATATGTTGTTTATGCATACAACCACATAAATACATTGTAATGTAAATAAAAAGATTTATTTATTAACAATGATAACAACTGTTTCATGAACCTTGACAACAAAAGAAAATAATACATAAGATATGATTATTTCTAAAGAGTGTTGTCTCCTAGTCGATCAGATGCTCATCTCTGTGCTGGATTAGCATTAGCAAGCTTTGGGCAATTTCTTCGGAAATGTCCCATCTCGCCACACTTGTTGCAAGAACCTGGTGGAAAGCGAGCTCGAGCATGTTTGTTGTCAGCTTGCTTCGGTGCAACTGTTGCAACGCAAACTTTTGCCACATGACCTTTAAGTCCACAAATTTGGCATTCGCGGCACTTCACATTAGCATGATGATGTAGGCCACATCGGTTACACAAGGGTGAAGTTCCATTGTATGCCTTCCTAGTATGGGGTTGAGCTGGTTGGTTGGGGATAGCTTGATCACTGTAAGTAACCATGGCGAAGTTCTGAGAAGCCTTTTGCTTCTTTGACTTCTCAGGGAATTCAGTCTGTACATCCATGGTCTTTGATTCCTCAACTGGTTTCTTGTCACCCTTTCGAAAAAGCTTACGTTTCCTGATCTGAGATTCAGTCAACGTTGCAGATAGCTCAATGGCCTGCCTAACCGTAGTGGGGTTACTACCGGTAACAATGTCCTGAACTAAGTCAGGGAGACCATTAATGTATTTTTCGATCGCCTTATCCAAAGGCGTAACCATGGTAGGACACAACAGGCTCAGCTCCTCATATCGATCAGTGTATGCTCGATGTTCACCGCTGTCTTGCTTAAGATCGTCGAATTCCCTTTCCAATGCCCTGATCTCGTGACGAGGACAGAATTCCTTCATCATCAGTGTTCGAAGTTCTTCCCAAGTTTGGGCCAGTGCCACATCGGCACCCCTATCTCTCACCACACCGTTCCACCATGTCAAAGCTCGTTTCTCAAAGACACTGGATGCGAAATCTACCCTTCGATCGTTTGGACATTGAACATGCCTGAAAGTGCTCTCTAGACTCTCGAACCATTGCAAAAGTGCTGTCGCTCCTTGAGACCCAGAAAACTTTGATGGCTTAGCCGAGTTGAACGTCTTGAAGTTGCATGGGGCATTATTGTTGTTGATAGCTTGGTGACATTGGGCAACGATGATCGGGATTGCAGCAGTCATTTGCTGTGTAATGACAGCTGCCAGCTCGCCAACAGATACTGGATTTTCGCGTCGTGGAGGCATTCTAAAAGAGGAAACATGAAAGGAAACGAGTGAAAGAATTAGACGAAAAGAATGAGATGAAACAAATCTGATGAAAGCCAGGATAGTGGTCATTTGTTTGTTACTACAAAGCAACAAACGACACACAGTGACTGAATTAAAGTAAATGGATCAAAAATAATGTATCGCGAAGACATGCTCGCCTATAAGTGAACACTCATCCCAAGAATTCCCAGGTAAGCACAACTGGTCTCGCGTCTGATGAGATGTATACGAAGTGCTTGCCTAGACAGAAAACCCAGAATACAGGCATTCACCCTTCCAGTTTGCACGTGTTCACATTATTAAAAACCCAAAACCTTGACGAGAGTTTTGAAAACTCAAAGGGGTTCAAAACCTTACGATAGAGGGTTCAAAACCTTGTAATCAATCATCCTAGAACAGATGATTAGTTTTCAAAGCGGTTTTGAAATTTATGTTCTTGTTGTGGTCGTCGCCTAAGGATAGGTGACGGTATTGTTTTATGACTAAACGCAAGTAAACTCGCGTTAGGGTCCTAAGAAGGTTATAGACTAGGTCAAAGCATTACTAATAACCTAATTCCCTATAACCATTGGCTCTGATACCATCTTTTCTGTCACACCCCGACCACGTGGAACATACAAAACGTGGCGGAAACGTCGGGGAGTGTTGTAACAGAATTAATTGTTTCAAATCCATGGCAATTGAAGTTTCGTTTTATTGATTAAAAGTGTTACAATGTCTTAACAAACAAGAAAATACAACATAATTAACTAGTCTTGCATCTTTTATTGTCACTAAAGTCCAAGACTGCCTATATGTATCTTGATCATCTTATGCAACAGTTCCTGAAAAACACATGTGAAAATAGGTACGTCAGCATAAAAATGCCTGTGAGATACATAGGTTTTGTGAAAATAGGTTCCATGACTTATGTTTGAGAAAATGTTTAGTCATGAACCTTGTAATTTGCTTTGTTTTGTAAATCATTTGAAAAACAATGAGTTCAGATGATATGTATAAATAAATGAATAATGTATGGTTAAATGAATAACCATAGTAAAATGGATTTGTATAAGATAAGTTGTTTGTAAAACAATGTCTTGTGAAAAGTATGTTATTTGTATAAAATGTTATATGTATCAAACTGAAATGATTCAAATAACGCTACAATATGTAATACCATACAAACACTTATATATAGGAAGTACCAGCGGCGTATCCACCATGCTTGTATCATATTACACACGCATCGTTACTTAATCACTTAATCAAACCAAACCAATGTCAAAATGTCTATGTCAAATATCTATGTCAAATGTCTATGTCAAAATATCATGTATGGCAAGTGAAATGTCTCAACTAAACCATATACACAAAAACAAAGTATTGAAGTAAAACTTGGATTAAATCAAAGTTATGTTTTGTGGGAAATGCATGATCAAATGTCAATCATGTTAAAATGTCTATGCCGAAATGTCTATGTCAAATACGGTTCACACGGTTCACAGATACAAACGGTTCACAGATATCAACGGATCACAGTCAAATGATTACAACGGTTCAATATGTAGTATAATGTGTTCATATGCTGGATAAGCATATGCAACAGAAAAGCAATGTAAAACGATGTACTAAGTATGCACATAATGGACATACATAGCATAAAGTGTATTGAAATCATGTACTATAATGTACTAACGAACATAGCAGTATATGATGTTTAAAACAGGAAAGCATGAAAGTAACAAGTAGGCACATGTGTTCCACCCCAAAACAGTTTGGAAAACAGTAAAAGAGGGGTCTATGTACTCACCTGAGATTGCTCAGTAGTCCTTGAGTAACAACTAAACAATGCTAGAGATCGCGGATATCAAACGGCACCTAGTATAGGTAGCTACATTAATAAACCGGACCTAAATCGGAAGATCGGGTAGCATTAGGGTTTGTAAATCAAACGAGTGTAGAGACTCGTGTCATTTGGTTTAACAAAGCCTACATACTAAATGAAACTTAACCTAAGTGTCTACGACCCATTACGACCCGTTTAGGTAGCTTGTGCTATTTTAACGCGTCGTTCGCGTGAAACGTGTTCGGACCACCTAACTAGCCCTATGACAAGTGTTATATGCCTAAACATATTACATAATCAGTTATGTGACAAAGGTTTAGGTTACATATGCTTAATTACCAATTATACATGAAAAGGGTATTCCGGTATTTTACCTAAGGCATATAAACTACCTATCATACAACTACTTAAACGATGTGACCATAGGGTATAACCTCGGAAGGTTATTCCCTACCTACTATGGCCACCTAAAGTGTTTGGTCGGATCCTAATGATCGACCAAACTGGGTCGGGTTCGAAGGTATAGGCGATTTATTAGATCGCCTACCCTACGACCCTAGACAACGTGGTAATCAGTAGGCATAGTCCCAAGGGACTATGACCATCGTGATTACAATCACGTTGCGAAGTTCTAACGAACTTCGCATTGACCATTACTGGTCAACGCTGAAAGTCAAACAAAGTTTGACTTTATGACTCGAAAAGCAGTAAAAATAAGGAAAAGAACGAAAGAATACTTACGAAGGGTCCCCGAATGCTAATCGTGATCGAATAGCTCAGGTATGAAGCGAAGGCCTCAACTTAGAGCATTTGGATCAGATTTGGTGGGTTTTGAATGGAAGGGGGTTGGGTATTTATAGTAAACGGTCCACCGTTAGGATCGTTTCTTGAATATCGTGCCACGATCCGAGCCGTACACTTGTCACAACCTTATGGTGGGTAAAAATGATGTTTATCAACAGATTAGGCAAGTTGCAAACATGTGGTTGTGGTTAAAACAGCTGCAAACAGGCTGTTAATACACTGCATCTGGTCTGCAGGTTGCCTTACGGACCGTAAGGTTATGGATGTTGAGGTCCGTAAGCTTATTTTGGCAGAATTACAGTTTTGGTCCCTGCAGTGTAATCAGCCCATTTTCGACACGTTTAAGGCCCGTTAACCCCATTTCAAAGCTCTAAAATGAAGTTAAAGTATAGGGAACTTAAAATGTGCTCAAAAATATCTCGGATGTCGGTTCGTTTAGCCGTACAGTTGCGATGTTCGGTTAATTACGACGGAATGCGCACAAGCGCGAAAAACGATCCAAATGACGCGACGAATGGATTTTTCTTATGGCGAACACTAAAATATAATGTAGTCATGCTTACATAAATTTTTGGATGTCCAGATGTATTCAGAACGTAAGTTATGCGCGAAAATGCAAACTTGTGCACTTTTTGACACTTTTAGTCCCTGAATGACCCAAAAGTTTATTTTAGCACACCGAACCCATCAAAGCCTATTTCTAAGCTATGTAGAGGATTTTTAAGGTGTGCTTAACTTATGGTCATGTTCCGGAATGTCTGTTACAGTTCAAATTGGCATACTTTCGCAGTTTGTCAACTTTAGTCCCTATAAGTGATTTAACTTTGATTTCTCCACACCAAACCTTCCAAATCTTATATCTAAGTTATGTAAAGGTTATTTAAGGTATGTTAAGCCTATTTCACTATTCCGGAGTGTTCGTTGCATTAAACTGGTTATATTTACGCATTAGTGCGCGTATAACCTTCCAGAAAGCGATTTAGAGCTTGAAATCGAACATGAGTCGATATGTGCAAAAGATACCTATATTTATACAAGTCCAAAGTATGAAATACATTAATTCATTGGTTTGGCATTTGTTTGATGGTTGAAATGGCACAGGTGTTACACGTTACCTTCAAAAGAGGGGCCTACTACAATAACTAAGATAATCTCTTAAAAAGTGAAAAAGTGCGGAAACAATCAAAGGTTACACTAAACACGAGTCGGAGCCAAGTGATTCATCTTGTCTATCTGTTTTTAATTTTATTTTTCAGCATTTTAGTTAGTTTTTATTTTTCTAGTTTAAAACCTTTTTCTAAACTTTTGATTTGATTAGACGTTGAGGATAAACCGGTACTAAAAGCTCTTTTGTCCTTGGACGACCTTGGTATCTTACCAACACTATACTACACTTACGATGGGTGCACTTGCCCATATGTGTGTTTAGTGTTAGTAAATATCGTGTTTTATAAATTTAAAACTTGGCTAAAAAGTGTAAAAGGGCTTAAAATATACTTAAACTTATATACACACTTCACACGCATCAAGTTTTTGGCGCCGTTGCCGGGGAAACAAGGATTTTAAGAAAGTTAGGAATCAACGGCCTAATCGTTTTTCTTAATTTTTCTATTTTTTTTAGGATTTTTCTTAATTTTTTTCAGTTTCTGCAGAGCTCAGCACGGGCCGTGCCTGGTCGGACACGGGCCGTTCCCAGCATTGTTACTGGCAGTTTTTATTTTCCGAGTTACAGAGAGCTGAGCACGGGGCCGTGTCGGTGCAACACGTGGCCGTGTCCAGCTCCCCAGTAACAGGGATCCGGAAAACAATCACTGTATCTCCGACCACGAGCCGTGTTCACCCGAGCACGGGGCCGTGGTGAACCTTCTGACCAATGTTCTTTTCTGTTTTTATTGCAGGACTTGGAACCCAGGCGCCACATTTGAACTTCCTACGTAGTGTATGAGCTCCAGTTCTAGTAGAGACATAAAAGAACCTCTAGAAGAACCCGAACGCTTTTTCAGAAAAAGACTTAAAGCTAAAAACGAAGAGAAAGTTTCGGGGGACCCACTTCCAATGGCGGACCAACGTACCCTTATGGATTACCTATGACCCACTGTGGGTAATCTCGGCGCCACTATCAATGCACCGAAAGTCGAAGCCAATAACTTAGAACTTCGGTCACATTTGATACAAATGCTTCAAAACTCCGCAACCTTCCATGGGCTTGCGGACTAGGATCCCCATCTACATATTACTAATTTCTTAGAAATATGTGATACCTTTCTGATCAATGGAGCATCAAACGATGCCATCCGCCTTCGGATGTTTCCATTTTCACTAAAAGACCGAGCTAAGGCTTGGCTTAATACCCTCCCAGTTGGCTCGGTTAACACCTGGGATGAACTAGCCCAAAAGTTTCTATATAAGTATTTCCCTCCTACTAAAACGGGTAAATTAATGACTGAAATTAGTACATATTCACAAGAAGATGGGGAATCCTTATATGAACTTGGGAAAGGTTCAAGGAGCTACTAAGAAAGTGTCCTCATCACGATCTTATGGTATGGCAACAAGTATCCACTTTCTACAATGGGTTGTTGCCACACACAAGACAGACACTTGATTCTAGCTCCGGGGGACTTCTAGGTAATCGTCACCCAAATGAAATATATAATCAAATTGAGGAAATTTCTCAAACCAATTTTCAGTGGCACACTCCCCGAGGCAATAAATCTATTGCCCCGGGCGCCCATAAGGTTGATGAAAGCACTTCTTTACAAGCCCAAATCGAGGCCCTTTCTTCAAAAATCAAAAATTAGAAATGGCAAAAACAGCCTCGGTTATGGCTTGTGAGGGATGTGGTGGGCCACATGAAAATTGGAGTTGTATGAAAGAAGTTGATGATCAAACGGAAACAGTAAACTACATTGATAATAGACCTAGGCCGTCGGGTCCTCCAACGGGTACCTACAACCAAGGATGGCGTAACCACCCTAACCTTGGTTGGAGAGATCCCGGCAATAGTAGTAACCAACAAAACCAACGAACTAACTTTCAACAACCACAAAATTTTTCTCAACAACAAGGTGGACGAGAAAGGCTTGAAGATACTGTATCTCACCTCATCTCCGACACCGAAAAGAAAAACTCGGATCGATTTCAGCAATTGGAATCGAATTTTAGAAATCAACAAGCTAGCATTCAAAACATTGAAAAACAACTAAATCAAATAGCTCAAAATTTCTCCGAGAGACCACAAGGCGCGTTACCAAGTAATACCGAGACCAACCCAAAGGCGCAAGTACATCTCATAACATTGAGAAACCGTACCGTGGGTCCCAAAGAGGCTCCACTTCCACCAACTGAAAGAAGCCAATCTAGCCAAACCACAACTCCACCCACGCCCCAACAAGAGAAGGCTTCTTCACCGGTTCAAGAGCCTACTAAGACTCCTACGGTTCCATACCCCGGTCGGTTAATCCCTCAAAAGACCGATGAGCAATTCGCAAAGTTCGAAAATTTACTAAAACAATTGCATGTTAATATTCCATTTATCGAAGTCCTAACCCAAATGCCAAAATATTCAAAATTTATGAGGGACTTCCTCACTCATAAAAGGAAAATTGAATCATTGCAATTAGTTAACTTAGGCGAAGAATGCTCCGCCTTACTACTCAACAAACTTCCATAAAAAAGGATTGATCCTGGAAGCTTCACGATTCTTTGCTCGATTGGGGAATCCCCCATTTGCAATGCACTAGCCGATCTTGGGGCTAGCATCAGCCTCATGCCCACATCAATGTTCAAACGAATCAGCCTAGGAAATACGAGCCCTACAAAGATGAGCATACAACTTGCCGACAGATCCGTCAAATATCCACAAGGTGTCGCTGAAAATCTATTAGTCAAAGTCGACAATTTCGTCTTCCCGGCCGACTTTGTCATACTAGACATGGAAGAAGACACCGAAGTCCCTCTCATCCTAAGCAGGACATTTCTAGCCACTACCTAAGCAATGGTAGACATGAATGACGGAACACTAACATTGAAGTTTGGGGACGAGGAAGTGAAGTTTGGAGTCGGAAAAAGAGTAGAAGACGAAGTTCCGGTCAACTACATGAAGGTCATAGACTCAAGCTTGGATGACGCTCTCCGACGGTGTAGCATGGGATGCAAAACATCCCACTTGGGTAACATATGACCCGGCTTTGGGTCTAGCCAAGAACCATTATAAACGTGGCGCACCACGGAGGCATTCCGCAGAACTATCCTTAGTTTAGTTTAGATTAATTTTTATGTTTTCTAGCTTAGTTTTAATTTTCAGGAATAAAACACACTCGGGATGGTGAAGGATAACAAGGGAAACTTGAACCAGCACCCCATGCACGAAAACAGGGCCATCCGATGAAATTTTCTTCATTACAGCAAGTTCAGCACGGGTCGTGCCCGCCCAACACGGCCCTGTGCTGCACAGTCTGCAGAAATTGCCCCGTTCAGGTACACTGGACACGGGCCGTGTTCACCCAACACGACCCCGTGCCCAGGCTTCTGTTTCTCTTTATTCATTTCTATTACTGGCACCTGAACACGGGGCCGTGCCCGGACACCACGGGGCCGTGTCCAGACGCCCAGTAACATAAAATTTTGCTTTTTAACACCTTTTTTACACATTCAATCAACCTAAAAACTTAGTTTTGGGACCCATTGAGGACAATGTGTAATTTAAGTTTGGGGGGGGGGGGGGGATGCTAAAGCTTTGAATCTCGCAAGTCCTAATCACAAGCCTTACACAAAACTCTATTGGAACCGCTAATCACCCCAAATTTGTTCAAAAATTTTCATTTTTTTACTTGTCTAGGTTTAACTTGGGAATTTCAAGTTCTAAAAAGGTTAAATTTTTACAAATATACAACCGATAGCGTCGTGATAAAAAGAACCAACATAAGAAAATTATGAAAAAGGCATGACAAGTTTAGTTAAAATTTGATTATATATACTTGATCACATAAAAACCCATTCCCACAAAAGTGAGTTTTGAGCCTTTATTGAGCATACAAATACATATCTTTATACTAAATGCTCATTTTTCGTTTCTTGTGTGAATAGCCGCTTGGTTCTTACGACTCTAGAACTTGCCACGACGATACATTCCCGATCCTTACCAACTTAAACCCAAGTAAGTAAATGATGGAGACATTAGGACTAACCATTTTTATTTCTACACAATTATTTTTTTTTACCACCTACCCAAAATCCCCCTAGTTAACCCCTTTGAGCTTAAACCTTTTCATTTCTTAACCCAAAACCAAACACCCTTTCACCCACCAAAACCTTTTTTATTTTTAACCCTTTGTTTTAGTAACAAGCTCGGTTTTTCGTATGACTTTTCAATATATATATATATATATATATATATATATAGGACAAAGATCCGTTAGGAACCACCCTTTATTGCAAGAACCGCGAGAACCAGTGTGAACACAAACAGTAATTCCTAAAAAAATCTAAAACACACCCAAAATTTTTTTTTTATTTTTTTACTATTTTTTTTTTGAAAAAGTCGCTATATTTTGTTAATAAAAAAAAAATTTCAAAAAAAAAAAAAAAAATTTCGAGTAACATTTATCCATGCACATGTGCATATGTATCGTTTCTTTGTCAAATTCCGTAATTCATTACAAATAATAGTCAATTGCACTTTCATTTACACTACCACGTGTAATACACTACTTTTTACGTTAACAATGTTAGAAATGCACATGTGCATATATATGTATTAACATGAAATAAGGTGTTTTGGTACACTACTTTCTCTTTCATCTATCATTCCACCCATAATACACAAGCATGCACATGTGCATTTTTGTCATTTCTTTGACAAATTCCGTAATTCATTACACATATTAGACAATTGCACTTTCATTTACACTACCATATGTAATACACTACTTTTTACATTACCAATATTAGAAATGCACATGTGCATTTATATGTATCAACATGAAATAAGGTGTTTTGGTACACCACTTTGAATACACTTTCCCTTTCATCTATCATACCATCCATAATACACTACCATTACCTCCTACCATCCATAATACAATACCATTACCTCATACCATCCATAATACAATATCATTAACAATATTTTCACTTTATTACATGTATGAGCACCATTTATACCATCCAATCAACATATTACATAAAAAATTCACAACTATAACCAAACCATCAACCACTAGATATAACTAACCAAAAAACATGTATATGGGCCTACTTCTCAATTCAAAATCACAAACTTTTTGTACCAAAACACGTTATATCATGGTTATACCTAATTATGCACATGTGCATTTTGAATATTGGTAATGTAAAAAGTAGTGTATTACTAATAGTATTGTAAATTAAAGTGCAATTGTCTATTCCTGATAACGTATTACCAAATTTGTTGAAGTAATGATACATATGCACATGTGCATGGATAACTGTTACTCGAAATTTTTTTTTTTTAGTAACGAAATATAGCGATTTTTTTTAAAAAATATTAAAAAAAATAAAAAAAATTTTTTGAGTGTTTTTTTGATTTTTTTTAGATTTTATTTTGTGTTCACATTGGTTCTCGCGGTTCTCGCAATAAGGGTGGTTCTCGCATGAACCTTACCCTATATATATATATATATATATATATATATATATATATATAGGGGATGGTTCAAATGAAAACCACTTTTAACGCGAAAACTCGAAAACTAACTAAAAAAAGCCTAAAAAACACACAATTTTTTTTTTCAATTTTTTTTAATAAAAATCGCTGGTTTTTATATATAAAAAAAAAATTCAAAAAATTTTGAAAATATTTTTTTTGTGTAGTGCACATGTGTAATAATACACATGTGTAGTATTACACACATACACATGTGCACTACACAAAAAAATTTTTTTTTTTTTTTTTTGAAAATTTTTTTTTTATATAAAAATTTTTTTTTTTTTTTTTTTTGAAAATTTTTTTTTTTTGAAAATTTTTTTTTTTTTTTTTTGAAAATTTTTTTTTTATATAACAAAAAATTTGGTTTTGCAAAAAAAAAAAAAAGAAAAAAAAATTTTTGTGTGTTTTTCAGGCTTTTTTTAGTTAGTTTTCGAGTTTTCGCGTTAACTAGTGGTTTTCATTTGAACCTTCCCCTATATATATATATATATATATATATATATATAGGGTGAGGTTCGGCTACAAAGTCCATTTTTTCTACAAAGTGTACAAAGTCATAAAACACCACAATTTCAGCCATAAAACACACTCAAAACCCACAAATAAGAGAGTGAAGATCACTAAAACACAATATCCGAACCCTATCATTCTATAAAAACTTCAAACACATCATTGTAGAACTATGAATATAAAACACAACATGATAATCAACATAAAACACACTAATGTTAGTCATTCATTAATTAAAGCCTTATCATCCAAAACACAACACAAAACCCACAAATATGACGTTTTAGTGATCTTCACTTTGTTATTTGTGGGTTTTAAGTGTGTTTTATGTCTGAAATTGTGGTGTTTTATGACTTTTTACACTTTGTAGGAAAAATAGACTTTGTAGCCAACTCCCACCCTATATATATATATATATATGTTGATGATGAAGCAAAAGAAATAAACAAGCAAGTTCATTAAAAATAACTTTGTTTGAATAATAACTTTATCCAAATAAAAATTTGCAAAAATAAAGTCTTACGAAAACCGACGCTTTTTACGCTTTTTCACCCTTTTCTACTAACCACTAACCCTACCACCTACCTTTAACCCAAGCCTAACCCTTCACCCCAAAAGCCCTCTTAATATTTACAAAGGTTTATAGTTAAAAAGGAGGAGGATTGATTGCTTGGCAAGCCTATGGTAGGAGTAAGTTCCATGCCGCTCTCGAGTGATTCACTAAAATACATCTTCGGCCGAGTGTTGAGTGATCCCCCGTGAGGTATGTGAACTTGTATATAAATGAAATTTTAAAAAAGCATGTTATGCCCTAATAAGTAATTTATCTTATGTAATGTTTTAAATAAATCATGACGAATAGGATTGTAAATAAATAAAAATAAAAACTTAATAAAGAATCTTGGAAATCCCGACACTCTATGACAAGCCCAAAAACCTTCTCTTCTACCCATTCCATTTGGGAGTGTAAAGCCACATTATAAAGAGTTTTGCTTGAGGACAAGCAAAGATTAAGTGTGGGGGTATTTGATGTGTGCAAAATGAAACATATAAATTACATCAATTGTGGCATAAAACTAACCCCTTTTTAGTACTAATGTTGGAAAAAGTGTGCTTTTGTCTTCCTTTTGTATTTTCAGGATTAAATGAGCTCAAATTAACAAAAGAAGAAAAAAGGCAGCTAAATCTAACAAAAATACAAGATAAGGAACTAACGTGGCATGCCCGACCTCCCCAAAAGCATCTTCCCAAGCAAAACAAGAGAACAGAAGGCTAAACACGCCCCGTGTTCAGTGAACACGGGGGCGTGCCCAAGTGCCAGCATAAAAGACAAAGCTATAGAAGCTTCTATCGTCCACCACGGGGCCGTGGTCAACTATAAGATTCGCAGAATCCAGGCAAATCTTGATAGTACAGATACGCTTCTGCACACGGGGGCGTGCCCAGCGGACACGGGGGCATGGTCAACTAATGCAGACAAACTGCAATTAATGAAGACAGAGAAGAAGATGGACACGGGGCCGTGCCCGAGCTACTGTTCAGGCTATAAATAGGGATGCTTGGCTCATTTGCAAACCATCCCTTTGCACACCACCTCTGTCACACTTCACCCACCACCCACCACCACCATAACACCATCATCCACCACCATCATAGAGTGTGTGAGTCGTCTCGGGATCCAAGATTGATCGTAAGAGTTCTTGTCAATCAAAGGCCATGTTTGCCTAAGTCTCTTACATCACTTGGTGAAGACAAGTGTCTAGTGTAATACTTTTTATTTTTAATCTTTTCGCACTTTTTACTTGGTTATGTATTAATGACTTTAATAACTAGTTTCTTATGTTGAAGGTGATTCTTCCTTATCGTTTGTCTGTGGTGTCTTGGCATTATTTTACTGTCTATATAAAATAAAAGATTTTCACCATTCATATCTCCACGGTCTATATGGAGGTATGTTGGCTACCTGGTCGGGGGTTAAGGGAACGGTTTGGTAAGAGTCTTGCCTTGTTCAGTGTATAGATCCTGCAAGGACCTGGGTCAAATTTAGTAGGACCTCCTTCAATACCCACCAGTATTGGATGGCGGGGGTCCAAACTCTTTGATCCCCTCATATGTAAGCTACTATTAATACTTTAACCCGGCTACTTAGGACTGTATCCCTGCTGACTCAGACTACTTAGCCGAGGGTAACGTCACCTTAAAAAGAGGGGCCTACCACAATACACATTAATAACTTAATTAATTATCTTTCAATAATCCGACCCTTTAGGATTGTATCCTTGCTGACTCAAACTACTGGGTTGAGGGTAACGTCACCTTCAAAAGAGGGCCTACTACAATAACTAAGATAATCTCTTAAAAAGTGCAAAAGTGCGGAAATAATCAAAGGTTACACTAAACACGAGTCGGAGCCAAGTGATTCATCTTGTCTATCTGTTTTTAATTTTATTTTTATTTTTCAGCATTTTAGTTAGTTTTTATTTTTCTAGTTTAAAACCTTTTTCTCTACTTTTGATTTGATTAGACGTTGAGGATAAACCGGTACTAAAAGCTCTTGTGTCCTTGGATGACCTCGGTATCTTACCAACACTATACTACGCTCACGATGGGTGCACTTGCCCATATGTGTGTTTAGTGTTAGTAAATATAGTGTTTTATAAATTTAAAACTTGGCTAAAAAGTGTAAAAGGGCTTAAAATATACTTAAACTTATATACACACTTCACAACGCATCACTGGTATAGGAATTCTGTCAAAATTGAGGCGTCGCGTCGCGCGACAATATCAGCCCATGGCTGTCGCGCCCCGTGAGCCTTCCATTAGAAGTATCGAAGTTGTCAAAAATGGCCCCTACAGACAGTTAAATGCGTTTTTGACATGTTTAACCCCCGTTAACCTCAAATTCAGGCTTCGTAAGGATGTTAAAGCATAGGGTACTTTAAATATGTCCGGAAATATCATGGATGTCGGTTCGTTCGGTCGTACGGTCGCGTTTTGCGGTTAATTACGACGAACTTTTGAACGGATGCGAAAATAATCCAAATTACGCAACGAATTGTATTTTTGCATTCCCATCACTAAAATATAATATTTTAATGATTACAAAATTTTTTGGATGTGCGTATATGGTCAGAACGCATAATATGCGTGAATTTGCCTACTTTCGAAAGTTTTGACGCTTTTAGTACCTATGATCAAATAAGCATATTTTCACATACCGAACCCTCCAAAACTTATTTCTAAGCTATGTTAAGGGTATTTAGGGTATTTTTAGCTTATGACCTTGTTCCGGAGTGTACGTTGCTACGAGAATCGGCAGACTTTCGTAGTTTGTCGTAAATAGTCCCTTTGAACGAACAAACTTGTTTTTGCCATACCGAACCTTTCAAAACTTATTTCTAAGTTATGTAATGGATATTTAGGGTATGTTTAGCTTATATCACTATTCCGGAGTGTATGTTTCATTGAACTGATTACGTTTGCGTAAAACTTCCAGAAAAGCTTCTCGGGAGTTTGAAATTATACGAAATTTGATATGTGTAATTGTCACATGTAATTATACAAATCCCGGGAATGAAACACAAGATTTCATTGGATTCGTAATTGTATGATGGTCGTAGAGGCACAAATGTCACAGTCTCCCCTACTTTAGGAAATTTCATCTCGAATTTTAATTTTAGAGGAAACTTGTGAAAACAGATGTGATTGTTTCGCTTTCAAATGAATCCTCCGTTCCCTGAGTAAAACTCTGAGCTACGTTTGGATTTCCAGCAAACTTTATTAATCGTACTCGTCTGTTGTCTCTAGGAAAGAGTTCAGATCATGAAGATTTTAAACTTCATTCCCATAGATAGGTGTATGATTGTACCGTACCTCATGAGCGTTATGTAATTGTCAAAATAATGTTCTTGTTGTAGCAAAATATGGAGAGTGTGTGTTTTCGACAAGAAGTTGAGTTTCGAACAACGGATGGAGAGAATGTTTCTTATGAAGACTATTATAGGAAACTTGTGTGTGCTCGGAATTGGAGTCGGAGAAATAAAACAATATTGGTCAAGGTCCAGAACTTCTAGTAACTTAAATAACACCATGCTTGCAATGTAATAAGGAACACTTATATATAGGAAGTACCAGCGGCGTATCCACCATGCCCTTATTACATTGCTCCCGTTTCGTTATTCTTATCACTATAGGTTCTTACACATGACAAAACTTGCTATGGTTTCTGTGCACTGAATTCCATAATTATGTATGCATCCATAATTACGTAATTCCCTGCACAGTCTGCACAGTTCATTTTATGATGTGTAAGGGAAGAAAATCAAACAAATTATCATGTGATGACTTGACTAGACCACCATAGGGTCTCTTTAACTAGATCAACAAATGATCTCTTTAAATAGACCACCAAAGAGTCTCTTCAACTAGATCACCAAATGATCTCTTTAAATAGATCGATGAACGATCTCTGTAACTAGATCAACACATGATCTCTTCAACTAGATTGATGAATCAATCTCTTTAACTAGACCACCAAAGGGTCTCTTTAACTAGATCAACACATGATCTCTTTAACTAGACCACCAAAGGTTCTCCATAACTATATCAACACATGATATCTTTAACTAGATCAACACATGATCTCTTTAACTAGATTGACGAATCAATCTCTTTAACTAGACCACCAAAGGGTCTCTTTAACTATATCAACACGGCAACACATGATATCTTTAACTAGATCAACACATGATCTCTTTAACTAGATCACCAAAGGGTGTCTTTAACTATATCAACGCATGATATCTTTAACTAGATCAACACATGATCTCTTTAACTAGATTGACGAATCAATCTCTTTAACTAGACCACCAAAGGGTCTCTTTAACTAGATTGATGAATCAATCTCTTTAACATTGGAATAGTACTTTAAAATCTAAGGGTCTTAACTATTGCATAGAAGCCCATTAAGGATTTAAGATAGTACTTTTGGATATCCTTCTAAGAATTCAACATATGAAAATATGGAAGATTCTACAAGGATTTGGATAACGAGCATTTGAATCACACATAAACACATAATCACATAATTGTCAACTTGGTCATCAACTTGTTATCAACTTGTCGTCAATTGGCACATACGTATATAAAGTAAACCAGGAATGCAATCAAGGAGTTCAATCAGTACTTTAAACATCCTCAAGAATCTAACTATGAAGATAGGAAGATCTTATAAGGATTTGATTTTGTCTTATTGAATCATAACCTATGTATTAAAGCAGACAAAGAATCCAATTAAGGACTTTGCTTTTGCACTTTAAACATCTACAAGGATCTAACTATGAAGATAGGAAGATCCTATAAGGATTTGGAATTCGTGTAGCAAAAAATGTTTTTAAAACCATGTACTAGGTATGTTAGGTCAACATACGAAATAGAGTGTTCATGAGATCAAGGTGCTAGATATGCTAAGTCAACATATGAAGCAAAAAGGATCCTTGAAATCAATGTGATAGGCATGCTAAGTCAACATGCGAAGCAAATTTGTCCTTGATAATCGTGTACATGGTAATATAGCATAAGACCAATTAAGGACTTATGAAAATTACCCTTAGATATCCAAGCAAGGATTTAAAGTGGTATTTTGAGTATTTGTCAAGAGTTATAACTTGCACCTTGTACTCTGTCTCTTAGAAGAAACGAGTACTTAGGATTTTTGTGGAGATCGCGAGCGATCTCAAAAATGGAAGAACTACGAGAGTAGTTTGTCTTGAAAGGAACATGGTTCCTTGGTGTCGGTATTATAGAGGTATGTCATTCATACACGTAACCACATTTTTTTCGTACATCAATTTGGAATAAAGATTTATTCATAAACCAACCAAACTGTTTCAGAGTTCTTGGATAACAAAAGAAATAAAACATAAAGTTCAGTCGTTTCAAAGCAGCATCGTCTTCCAGTTAGCCAAATGCTCATCCACGGGCTGGATTTGCATTAACAAGCTTTGGGCAATTGTTTCTGAAATGGCCCATCTCGCCACAGTTGTAGCAAGAACCTTGTGGAAAACGAGCTTGAGTAGGGTTGACTTGAGGTTGGTTTGGACCACCTTGGTTCGGGGTAGTTCGACAAGCATTTGCCAAATGTCCAAGTCGCCCACATGATGTGCACTGACGACACTGCAGGTTAGTTTGGTGGTGTGCATTACACTTTTTGCGTAGCGGTGCGGTACCAGCATAGGTTTTCCTAGCATGAGGCTGTGCTGGTTGGTTAGGGGCAGCTACTTGGAGGATTCAGTCTTGTCATCCTTTGATTTAGTCTTGTCTGATGGTTTCCTATCGCCTTTCCAGAAAAGTTTACCCTTCCTGATCTGTGATTCAGTCAGGGTAGCGGATAGCTCAATGGCCTGTCTAACTGTGGTAGGGTTGCTACCAGTAACAATGTCCTGAACTGGGTCAGGGAGGCCATCAATGTACTTTTCAATCGCCTTATCCAAAGGCGTAACCGAGGTAGGACATAACACACTTAGTTCCTAATAACGATCATTGTAGGCTCGATGCTCACCGCTATCTTGTTTAAGATCGTCAAATTCCCTTTCCAGTGCCCTGAGTCCATGATGAGGACAGAATTCCTTCATCATTAGTGCTCGAAGCTCTTCCCAAGTTTGAGCCATTGCCATATCGGCACCCCTGTCTCTCATCACGCCATTCCACCGTGTTAGTGCCCTTTTCTCAAAGATACTAGATGCAAACTCAACCTTTCGCTCGTTTGAGCATTGAACGTGTCGGAATGTGCTTTTTAAACTCTCAAATCATTGTAGGAGCCCAGTAGCTTCTTCAGACCCAGAAAATTTAAGTGGTTTAGCCGAATTGAATGTCTTATAGTTGCACTGAGCATTGTTATTGTTATTGTTGTTGTTCGCTTGAATTATTTGAGTAATAAGGTTCTGGAGCACAACAACCATTTGCTGAGGGACTAAGGCTGCTATTGCAGCATCTTGAGTTTGATTGCGTCTAGGAGGCATTCTAAAAGAATAAGGAAACATGGGAATCATGTGAGATTGACATTTGGATAAACAAAAGAGGCATTGAAAATATAAACGAAACATGAGGATTGTGACCATTTGTTCGTTAACTAAAACAAACAAACGTCACGGTGACTAATCAAAGTAAGTGGGTCTTTATAATGTATCGTGAAGATATGCTTTAGCCTATAGTTGGACACTCACCCCAAGAATTCCCAGGTAAGAGTGACTGGTCCGGTGATGTGGATTTGTACGAACACTCTAGCCTTAGACAGAAAACTCAAAGTATAGGCACCCACCCTTCCGAATTGCACATATTCACATTATTAAAGCCCAAACTTTGACGAGATTTTGAAAACACCATTGGCTCAAAAATCCTAAAACAAACCATCTAAGGATAGATGATTTCTTGTGAAGTTTTGGAAATTTTTTAACTCGAGAGAATGAATTGTGTTTTGTTTTGTTTTTGTTAATCATCTAAGGATAGGTGATTGGTATTGTATTAAGAATCTAAACGCAAGAAAACTTGCGTTAGGGTCCTAGGAAGGTTATAGACTAGGTCTAGAGCATTACTAATAACCTAATTCCCTATAACCATGAGCTCTGATACCAACTTTTCTGTAACACCCCGACAGCGAAATACAACAAACCGCAGCGGATGTCACACCCTGACTTTTGTGGAAGCGTATGATGTGTGACTTGTGAATAAAACATGATGTTCATCCACTCAATATCATTGCATTCAATTATAATAAACAACTATATGAATAAAACATGATGTTCATCCACTCATAAGTTTAAAATGTTACAAACACGGGTCATTAAGTTTCAACCAACAAATCCTCAAGTTATGTTACAAATCAAAAGTGGATGACATCAAAACTTGAAATTTATGTCTTGTAACAACACATGCGCCCAAGATCCATCTAGTTTCCTGAAATACATGTAATTTTGAAAACATCAACAAAAGTTGAGTGGGTTCATGTGATTCTGTATGAGTTCGAATAATCTTGTAAACACTTGTATGTATGCCTTTGTAAACCGGTATGAAAGCGTCTATGAACAGATCAATTAATGTGTAGCTAAGACATTAATATGTGTGAAATGGTGCAGGAAGGCTCAAACCTTTGTTTATTTCGTACTGGGCCACCCCGCTGGAATGACATAGTCACCACATGCGGCCAAGTCGCGAACCCATGGGTGGGGCTCGCAACACCCAAATAGATCTATCACTCATGCCCCTCAGTCCTTATACAAGGATTAATGGTCTTAAGTTAATGCCTACCTGTTCACATGATCTAACACTTCATTCCTTAGCTAACCATACCATTTGTAATCATTGTAACATTTGTAACATGTATTTCACCCCCGAAGTTATAAAACTGAAAACAGTTAAAAGAAAAGGGGGACATGAACTCACAGATTTGCGTCCTGTCTAGTGTATTGTCACAACCCCCGATCCATGATCCCCGGGAACGGGCGGACGTGATCACAGAGTTCGGTGGTATCGGATTTATTTAGTCTTGCAGCGGAATTTACATCAGGACCGTAGTTAGGAAATGTTTATCAGAGTAAAACCACCTCATTTTATATTAATAATCACATGGGTAAAACCCAAGTTTATTATTACAATACATTATTAGGGACAAACTCTAATTTTATTGAAATTAAAACATCGTTTATTAGGTAACTTTTGTAGCCACATTTTCCCAAGCCTTCAGTGCTCTCCAGCTGGCTTTTTACTAATTGGCTGTCACATTGGGTTACCTGAAACATGTTTTAAAAATATTTGTCAGCGGGAAATACTGGTGAGTGAATCCCAATTTAATCAAGTTTAAAGTCACAGTGAACAGTATTGAGAGTGATCACTTTGTTTATGTCTACACAATTACTCCATTTGGTACTATCAATCCTGACTTGTGGGTCATATTACCCATTGGCTAACTCATTGTCCAATGGTAACGCATTGTCATCCCGACTTACTACTCGCAAGTAGTACAAAATTTTGTATACAAAACCCCAACATACCGGCAGTAATTGAATAACTACAAAGACTCAATCACTGCTAATTTTCATAGTAAAACATTTAAGGTTTGGTAAAACATTACCAAAAACATTAACAAAAAGAGGATAAACTCACATTCCTGTCTTAGGCTTTTCATAAGGGTTTCCTGGGTATAATCTATAATTTATACAAATGTACATTGGTTAGTACCATAACCCTTTGAAATTATTAATGATACCCTCCCCGAGACGGCATTCCAACAACTACGTCGGGCAGAACCACGACAGTTGTTACGGAACCCTAAATCAATCAGGCAGCGTAACTATTATAAAACCAGGGTTATAATACTTACAACAGAGCAGAACCTCGCTAATTAGGGGTATAGTACCCGACTATAATTCCTCTACTACAGAAATGGTGATTCGAGGTTGAAATGTGAGCGACGAAAATTGTAATCCGATGCCATCTATTTATATGGTCTGATACTGACTCTGAGGCGGCCCGCGTAAGGTAAGGCTAGGCCTTACGCGGCCTGCGTCAACACGCGGTCAAACTATAGCTTAGCTGAGTCGTTGAGTAGGTCCGCCACGATGTCGACACGTGTCGGCTCAGGAATGTGCCACCATTTGGAACACGCGCGGCCCGCGTCAACTTAGACGAGGTCTTACGCGGCCCGCTTGAACTAAAAGATTCAGCGGTGTCCGGTCAACACTCCCATACGGCCCGTGTAAGATGTTGGGGTGGGTTTATGCGGCCCGCCTCAACTTACATTTCAGGTTTTTATTTTATTTTTATAAACTATAACATAATACGGGCTCGGTTTTCGCATACGGGGTGTAATATAAGACGTATTGGGACATTCTAACATATAATAGGATGTAATAAATATTTATAAGGGTGTTGGTTTTACCGAGGGTTTTTACATTCTCCCCACCTTGTTTTAGAGCTCGTCCTCGAGATCTACTGAAACAAGTGCGGATATTTCCTTTTCATTTCTGACTCGAGTTCCCATGTGTACTCAGGTCCTCTTTTGGAGTCCTACTTCACTTTGACTAGAACTAATCTCTTGTGTTTGAGATTCTTGACTTTCCTGTCTTCAATCTGTAGAGGTCTTTCTACAAACTTGAGTTGTTCATTTACCTCTATATCCTTAAGAGGCACTATCAGTGATTCATCAGTTAAACACTTTTTAAGATTTGATACATGAAATACATCATGTATTCCTGCCATTTCCTCTGGCAGTTGTAGCTGATAGGCTACAGGTCCTATTCTTCTAATAATCTTAAAAGGTTCAACATACCTGGGACTTAGCTTTCCCCGTTTGATAAATCTTACCACTCCTTTCCAAGGAGAGACCTTTAACAATACTTTATCTCCTACTTGAAATTCTAATGGTTTGCATCGGTGGTCAGCATAACTCTTTTGTCGATCACGTGCTGCTTTCAGTCGTTCCTTGACTTGAATAATCTTGTCAGTTGTTTCCTGTACTATCTCAGGTCCAGATAGTTGCTGTTCCCCAATTTCTACCCAACATACTGGGGTTCGACATTTTCGTCCATAAAGTGCTTCGAATGATGCAGCATTGATACTTGTGTGATAACTATTATTAATAAAATTCTATCAAAGGTAAGTGTTCATCCCAATTACCTCCAAAATCAATTACACAAGCTCTAAGCATGTCCTCCATTGTCTTAATTGTTCTTTCACTTTGTCCATCTGTTTGAGGATGATAAGCCGTGCTTAGCTTTATCTTGGTTCCCATTGCCTTTTGGAAACTTGACCAGAAATGAGATGTAAATCGATTGTCTCTGTCAGAAACAATTGATAAAGGAATGCCATGTAAAGAAACAATTTCATTTACATACAATTTAGATAATTGTTCCATACTAATTGTTTCCTTCATTGGTAGAAAATGCGCTGACTTAGTTAATCTATCTACAATCACCCAGATTGTATCATTTCCTTTCCTAGTTTTGGGTAATTTAGTAACAAAATCCATTGTTATTAATTCCCATTTCCATACCGGCATTTCCAATTGCTGTAACAAACTTGAGGGTTTCTGATGTTTAGCTTTGACTTGTGAACAAGTTAAACATTTAGAAACATAGACTGCTACGTCCTTTTTCATTCCTATCCACCAGAAATTTTTCCTTAAATCCTGGTACATTTTATTACTTCCTGGATGTATCGTATATTTAGACTTATGGGCTTCTTCTAATATATGATTATGTAGATTTCCTAATTTAGGTATCCACATTCTCTTTTCATGGAATCTCCAAATTCCATCCGTTCCTTGTTTCAATTCTTTTAACATACCTTTTAACTTTTCAGTATCTTCTTTGATTACTGACTCTTGTGCTTCTCTTATCTGATCATTTAAATCTACTTGCAGATTTAATTTAAGAGAACGTACCCTTCTTGGCTTTTCATGATACTTTCTACTTAAAGCATCTGCCACTACATTTGCTTTTCCTTCATGATACTGTATATCACAATCATAATCACTAAGAAATTCCATCCAGCGTCTTTGTCTCATATTCAACTCCTTTTGCCCGAAAACATACCTTAAACTCTTATGATCAGTAAATATTGTAAACTTACTACCGTAAAGGTAATGTCTCCAAATTTTAAGAGCAAAAATTATAGCTCCTAATTCTAAATCATGGGTTGAATAATTCTCTTCATGATTCTTAAGTTGCCTAGATGCGTAAGCTATAACCTTTTGGCGTTGCATCAAAACACATCCATAACCTAATCTAGAAGCATCACAATAGAATACAAAATCTTCAGTTCCATCTGGTAATGCTAATATAGGTGTATGGGTTAATCTTTGCTTAAGAATTCTAAAGGCTTCTTCTTGTTTTATTCCCCATTCAAACTTAACAGATTTACAGGTTAACTTAGTTAAGGGAATGGCTATTCTAGAAAAATCTTTAATAAATCTTCTATAATAACCAGCCAATCCTAAGAAACTTCTAACCTCAGTTGGTGACTCAGGGGTTTTCCATTTCGTAATTGCCTCGATTTTGGTTGGATCTACATGAATTCCTTCATGATTGACTAAGTGTCCAAGGAATTGTACTTGTTCTAACCAAAATTCACACTTTGAAAACTTAGCATAAAGCTTTTCCTTTCTTAACAGACTTAAAAGTGCGTGCAAATGTCTTGCATGATCTTCTTTATTCTTAGAGTAAATTAGAATATCATCTATGAATACGATTATGAATTTATCCAAATATGGCTTACATATTCGGTTCATCATGTCCATAAATGCAGCTGGGGCATTGGTTAAACCAAATGGAATGACAGTAAATTCATAATGACCATACCTTGTTCTAAAAGCAGTTTTAGGAATGTCCTCTTCCTGTACCTTTAATTGATGATATCCTGACCTTAAATCGATTTTAGAGAAAAATCGAGCTCCTTGCAGTTGATCAAACAGATCATCGATTCTCGGTAATGGGTACCGATTCTTAATCGTGAGCTTGTTTAATTCACGGTAGTCAATGCACATACGCATTGATCCGTCCTTCTTTTTAACAAACAATATCGGTGCTCCCCATGGCGACGAACTTGGCTGTATAAATCCTTTTTCCAACAATTCATCTAATTGTTTCTTTAATTCTTGCATTTCTGCAGGTGCCAAACGGTAGGGTGCTTTGGCAATCGGTGAGGTTCCTGGTATTAAATGAATCCAGAATTCAACTTCTCTATCTGGAGGTAGTCCTGGTAATTCTTCTGGAAAGACATCTGAAAACTTAGATACTACTGGAATATCTTTTAATTCTTTTCTTTTAGTGTTAGTGATTATGGAAATCAAATACACTATAGAACCTTTTCTTATACAACTTGCAGTTTTCATCACAGAAATGAATTTAGTAGACCTATAAGGTTTATCTCCTTTAATTGTGATCGTTTTACCTTTTTGTGAATTTACACGAATTAACTTTTGATCACATAAAATACTGGCTTTATTGGTTATTAACCAATCCATTCCTAGAACAACATCAAATCCTACCAAATGCATAGGATAAAGATTTGCAATAAATTTCTGATTTGAAATTTCTATACTTGCTCCCTGCAAGATTTCAGAAATTCTAACAGTTTCTCCGTTGGCTGTTTCTACTAGACATTCATGTGGTAGTTTAGTTAATGATTGATTTAGTAATTTGCAAAACGATGTATTAATAAAACTTTGATTTGCACCAGAGTCAAATAATACTTTAGCAAAGACATCATTAACTAAAAACGTACCGGCTATGACATCGGGAATCATCCTGGCTTCTTCTGTAGTTAACACAAATGCTCTAGCATTTTTAGTATTCTTGTTATCTGCAGCTGGAGCTAACTTTGGACAATTTGGCCTGATATGACCTTTTTCTCCACAGTTGTAGCATAATCCATTACTGGTTTTCTTTCTGCAATTTTCTTCCTTGTGTCCTGGCATCTTACAATGATTGCAGAGAATGGAGCATTTTCCCGAATGCTTTTTCTTGCAGACCTTGCAGTATGTTGCAGAGGTAGAACCTATATTCCTACGATTGTAATTCCCTGAACGGAATTCTTGAGTAAGCCTTTGAGTTAGGTTCCTTCTCTGGTCTTCTTCTCTAGTACGAACTAACTCATCAGTCAAGGTACTTGTTAATTCTACAGCTTCTTCTATGGTGTGAGGCCTAGCTGCCTTGACTATATGTCTAATCTCTCCAATTAATCCCCAAATATACCGAGAGATTAACACTGGTTCTGGTGAAGCAAGAGTTGGCACTATTCTAGCAAATTCGAAAAATAACTTAGTGTACCCTTTGCTATCTACACCAGTCATTCTAAGATTTAGGAATTTGTTTGCTATCTGTTCTTTCTCACTGGGTGGGCATAATTTCCTTTCTACCTTATTCTTAAATTCTTCCCATTCCATATTATAGGTTTGATCACTTCCTCTTGTCTGGAGGATAGTGTTCCACCATTCTAGGGCTGCATTCTTAAACAGATTAGAAGCAAACAATATTCTATCTTCTTTAGCACACTTGCTTATCCTTAAGACTGCCTCAGTCTTTTCTATCCAGCGTAAAGTTGCAATGGCCCCTTCATTGCCTGAGAATTCCATTGGTTTACAAGACCAGAATTCTTTATAAGAACAACCATAAGGCATGGTTCTTCTTCTTTTGGAAATAGGCATTTGAAGTACAGGTCCATTGTTCACACTGTTTTCTGATTCAACAGATCGTTTGCTACTATGTTTACTTTTATTATCAGCATCCTTAACAGTTTGAAGAATAAATGGCATAGCATCTATAATTCCCTGTGCCACTATATGTTGGATAGCACTATTATCCACTTGATTTCCATTGTTATTGTTGTTTGGGTTCTCATTATTCAGATTATCGTCATTCTGAATACTATCATTCTGGATTTCCGGGTTATTATCCAAATTGACTTGATTTCCTTGGTCGGCCATCTGGATTTTAAACATTTACCCCATATTAAAATCATAATTAATATCTAGTATAATTAATCACATGACACACAATCTAACCAAAAACGTAGATCATTGCTACTTACTCTTTTCATACACTTATGCGTCTATTACACACTAGTACAGAAATAAAGATTACAATACCAACAGAAATAAAATAATAATATGCATCCATACACACATATTTTATTTTAATTTTATTATTTTATTATTACTACTGCTTCCTCCATTTTAACATTCATGGATATGGATTCATCCAGAAATCCATATTGCACTCATCGTATTTCCATACGAGACGCTCTCCCACCTGACGCATCCTCTCACTGCTTTCTAAAATTTCTTCCCCAAAAGTCCTAAGTTCTTGAACGTTTTCTACACTCATTGGGGGTGCAGGTTCTCGGACTGGGTTTGAAATCTGGGGTTCTGGTTCCTGATATGGGGGTGACAATTCCTTAAATTGGTAAGGATCCTCTAAAATTTCCCTAATGTAGTTATCTTGGTAATAGGGATCTAAAGGGTCCATACCTGGGTAGACTTCTATGTTCTGTATGGGTGGATAATCCTGAACAGGGTAACATTGCACAAAGTCCCTATTATCGTCCCACCAGGGATCGTAATTCGGGTCTTGTGGGTTTGGTGCAGGTACCCTAGGGATTTATTCTGGATTAAAATTATACATCTCTTCTTGATCAGCAATATACCCGGAAAGGGCAGGCTGGGATGATGTACCTTCACTCCTAGGTGAATCAGATAACTGACGATTCACATCTGATGGTCCTTGATCACTGATACTGAAAACTAACAGATAATCACATAACACATAACAAATAAATACAGTTATGCATTTATTTACAAAATTTCCTAACATAAATTTCAGAATTTTAAGTGTCAGCAGAACACTTCTTTGGCTCAGACCAGTGGCTAGGCTCTGATAGCACCTTCTGTCACAACCCCCGATCCCTGATCCCCGGGAACGGGCGGTCGTGATCACAGATTTCGGTGGTATCAGTTTGTTTAGTCTTGCAGCGGAATTTACATCAGGACCGTAGTTAGGAAATGTTTATCAGAGTAAAACCAACTCATTTTATATTAATAATCACATGGGTAAAACCCAAGTTTATTATTACAATACATTATTAGGGACAAACCCTAATTTTATTGAATTTAAAACATCGTTTATTAGGTAACTTTTATAGCCACATTTTCCCAAGCCTTCAGTGCTCTCCAGCTGGCTTTTTACTAATTGGCTGTCACATTGGGTTACCTGAAACATGTTTTAAAAATATTTGTCAGCGGGAAATACTGGTGAGTGAATCCCAATTTAATCAAGTTTAAAGTCACAGTGAACAGTATTGAGAGTGATCACTTTGTTTATGTCTACACAATTACTCCATTTGGTACTATCAATCCTGACTTGTGGGTCATATTACCCATTGGCTAACTCATTGTCCAATGGTAACGCATTGTCATCCCGACTTACTACTCGCAAGTAGTACAAAATTTTGTATACAAAACCCCAACATACCGGCAGTAATTGAATAACTACAAAGACTCAATCACTGCTAATTTTCATAGTAAAACATTTAAGGTTTGGTAAAACATTACCAAAAACATTAACAAAAAGAGGATAAACTCACATTGCTGTCTTAGGCTTTTCGTAAGGGTTTCCTGGGTATAATCTATAATTTATACAAATGTACATTGGTTAGTACCATAACCCTTTGAAATTATTAATGATACCCTCCCCGAGACGGCATTCCAACAACTACGTCGGGCAGAACCACGACAGTTTTTACGGAACCCTAAATCAATCGGGCAGCGTAACTATTATGAAACCAGGGTTATAATACTTACAACAGAGCAGAACCTCGCTAATTAGGGGTATAGTACCCGACTATAATTCCTCTACTATAGAAATGGTGATTCGAGATTGAAATGTGAGCGACGAAAATTGTAATCCGATGCCATCTATTTATATGGTCTGATACTGACTCTGAGGCGGCCCGCGCAAGGTAAGGCTAGGCCTTACGCGACCCGCGTCAACACTCGGTCAAACTATAGCTTAGTTGAGTCATTGAGTAGGTCCGCCACGATGTCGACACGTGTCGGCTCAGGAATGTGCCACCATTTGGAACACGCGCGGCCCGCGTCAACTTAGACGAGGTCTTACGAGGCCCGCTTGAACTAAAGGATTCAGCGGAGTCCGGTCAACACTCCCATACGGCCCGCGTAATATGTTGGGGTGGGTTTATGCGGCCCGCCTCAACTTACATTTCAGGTTTTTATTTTATTTTTATAAACTATAACATAATACGGGCTCGGTTTTCGCATACAGGGTGTAATATAAGACGTATTGGGACATTCTAACATATAATAGGATGTAATAAATATTTATAAGGGTGTTGGTTTTACCGAGGGTTGTTACATGTATACCCAAAGTATGTATCCTTACGCCGTACTACAACCTACACACGTGTTATGGTTTATTAGACGGCTGGGTCGTGCCACAACTTTTAGTCTTGTTTGTTATGACTTAGTTTCTTTTTGTTACATCTTTGATGTACTTGTATTATTCCAAAGTGTATAATTATTTGGAATATTTGTTAAAATAATATATCTTGACATGGTATATCATGTATTTATACATGTATATTCTCCCAATGATGGGCATAATTATACTTGTGTATTTTGGCCAAGTCTTGGTGGTGTATTCCGGTGTGTGTTTGTACGTATGGGAATATTATTTATTAAGTATTCTTATACTTAATTTTGTATTTAATTTTCCAGAATATTATTTTTAATCAATTAAAAATTCACCAATATATATTCTTAGAATATATATTTTAGGAAAACTTTTTATAGAAAATTTTCTATAACTCTTCCTTGACAAAAATAATCATATTTTCATATAATCCTCAAAAATAATATATTTTCAAGATTATCTTGGAAAATATTTATAAATCTATTTTCCACCCAAAAATAATATATTCTAAATTTGTTTAAGAAAATATATATTTTCTTCAAAAATATCATATTTTCTAATTGTTCAAGGATATGTATTTTTCTTTACTCAAAAATAATATATTTTCTTCTTGACAATAATATGATATATTTTTGTAATACTTGTAAAAAAATTATAATTTCCTTTTCCTTGGTTTCCATAATACCGTTTAATTTATTTGCCAAAATATATATGAACTTAATTACGGAATATATATGTAATCCATATTCCTTGTTCGGTTTGTCCAATATTCGGGTATAAATTATATATTCGTTTTCTTAGAATCCTGGTATTATTTTGTGTTACAATTTTTGGTATTTTGGTAAGTTATATTATTTTCAAGTCCTAAAATAATATAACTAATACACATAATATACAAGTAATCAAACAAATTATGACATCTAAATATATATTTTCCTAAATATATACTTTGTCACTTTTATTTATCAAAAACAACCTCCAATATTTGTAATTTTTGTAACAAAAATTATGGCAAATTTTATATGAAAAACCATGGTTAATTTACTTATAAATACTTGTTTAAAATATTTGTCTAAGTGTTTAAATTCTACAAAAAATTTGCCATAGTTTCCCCTTAAAAACGGAGGTTTCCATGCTTTCAAAGCATATCATTTTCTTTTAAAATCATCACCAATCAACAACAATTCATTCAATACTTACCATGTGCAAAAATCATGCAATTTACACTAAATCATGAACTTGAAAGTTTCTAAAAATTTGTAGTAACTCAGTATGTTGTTAAGTAAGCTTAGTTACCCTTAAAAGTGTGGTTATTTGTTCATAAACATCATTCTTGAAAAATTTAGTATTTCACAAATTGTAAAATGATTTTTCTAAAAATAGTTCTTTTGCATTTTTCTTGTTAATAACATATTTCTATACTTGATTTAACACTAAAAACATGGTTAATTTCCTTAAAAATCATGACTATGTAAATCTTACATATAAACTTGGTTTCCTGAGAAAATCATTTTTGAAATCATTCATCTACAAGACTTATATTATATATAAATCATCATTATGCTCAAAAACATCTTCACTTTCAAGTTCATGTTTCACATAATAGGATGATCATTTTGATTTCAAAAGATCCATCCTCTCACTTGCTAGATCATGTGTTTAATCACAATCTAGCAAGTTTCTTATGATGATTAACATCACAATCATAAGAAATCAGCAATCAAGATATACACATACACTAAAACAACTTAGTTTCTTATGATTTTAAACTTTATGTGAAGAGTTATCTTCTTTTTTCTTTCATGATCCTTATGTTTAGTTACATACATGATCTTTTAACCAATCAAAAGAGAAGTAAAATGAAGTTTATGGAGTCTTACTACTAACACAAGGCTAGGGAAGAGATCAAAGATGATGGAGATGATAAACTAGGTGGATAAAAGCTCTAGAGAAAGGTCCTTCAAGCTCCAATGGCTCCTAGCTCCTTAATCTTGCTTCTAGCACATTAGGATCACTTTGGAATGGAAGAACAAGAAGTGAGGATGGTGGTGTTGTGGGTGGTTGTTCACGGCCGAGACTAGGGGAAGAAGAAGAGGAATGTTGGTGTTTGATGTTGTGTAATGAATAGAATGAAGGATCTTGTGGTCTTTAATAATAATTCTCCAACACTTGCTAGACTCTTGGTTAATATGTCTCTAAAGCACTTAGCACATCTAATAAACAATTCAAACAAATCAAGGGTGGGTCCCTCATGTCTAGAACCGGTTATGGGGGGGGGGGGGAGGGTGCATGGTTTCATTTTAATTGTTGATTACTTAATCTAGTTAGGTTTTAAGTGTTATAATTAGGGATTTAGGTGTTTATTGTTTATATGATGTGTTATGATGTTCGGTGACCATAACTAGCTTCGAAACACTTAAACAATGCTTCTAGTGAAAATTTGGTGTTTCAGGTAGTGTCCGGTTGTTCGGTTGGTTACCGGTTAGTTAAGGTGTTAAATTGCACAGTTTAGTGTACTTTATGTTCCCTTTTATGACAGTTTTGATTCCCAACACTTAGGAAGGTATTCTGGACCATTAAACCAAAATTCTGCATTATATTTTGTTATTAAAAAGCTGATTTTTGCTAAATTATGCATAATTCTACAGTTTTAGAGTGTTTCGGGCACTTTCCGGCACTTGAACTATCACTCAGAAGGCAGTTTTGTGATCCCTACGACACACTATACTAGTGTAACTCTTGGTTTCGGGCTCATTCTATGTCTTAACATCATGTCTGCCAGAGTACTGAACTCCCGTCAGTACTTCTATTTTGTCTGGTAACTGTGCTAACTTTGTTTCGTGCACTAATTGAACCATATTGTGTTGCATACCATAATGATAAATAATCTTGAAACATTTAATGCACTTGTATGTATATGACAACATTCAGAAAATTATTCATGTCATTAACTAAATCAGGCACAGTCATTAATGCACAAATTACTGTTTAACATTGTTCAGAAATCTGGAAATGTGCCAGTTGTCACATTCTCCCCCCGTTAAAAGAATTTCGTCCCAAAATTCAAGCTGTGTTATCGGTTGCAGGGGAGTTATAAAACAAATACCGATATTTTGATTTGATTTGGTCTTTACGCTCCCAAGTAAACTCTGAGCCATGACATGAATTCCAACAATTTTGACAAGTTTAATGCGACTTCTTCGTATCTGGTGGACTTTCCAGTCCGTAATCCTCGACAGGTTATTCGGTAAATTGAAGTTTGTCGTTAACGTGAGTCTCCTCTGCGTGAATAACTACTGTCTCTTGGAGTTTCTTGAGAGTTGACACGTGAAACATGTCATGAACACTACTAAGTTCTTCTGAAAGTTTTAGTTTGTATGCAACGGTTTCGTTCCTTTCCAGGATCTCAAAGGGCCCAATGTTCCGTGGGTTCAACTTTCCATGTTTACCAAATCGTACCACTCCTTTCCAAGGCGAGACTTCCAGTATAACCATATCACCAACCTCAAATTTCCACGGTTTCTGCCGCTTGTCAGTGTAACTTTTCTGTTCTTAACGGCTTACTTGATACGATCACGAATCTGAGTAAATCTTGTCTGTGTTTCTCCTGAACTACTAGTAAATTTCTGGTCTCCGCACAACACAGCGGGTATCGACACTTACGTCCATAGAGCTTCTAACAGGGCGGCCTATCTGCCGGTGTGATAGATATTATTGTAGGAAAACTCCACCAAGGGCAGGTGAGTATCCCAACTTCCACAAAATCCATCACACATGCACGTAGCATATCCTCCAAGGTCTGAATCGTCCATTTACTTTGGCCGTCTGTTTGAGGGTGAAATGCAGTTCTAAGGTTCAACTGTGAACCAAAAACTTGCTGAAACGTCTGCCAAATCCTTGGCACAAAGCGACCATCCTGGTCGGATATGATAGATACAAGCACTCCCTAACGTGCCACAGTCTCTCTGAGAGGTATTTCTGCTAACTTATTTGCGCTACCTTTCTTACTCATAGGTACAAAGTGCGTAGACTTCGTGTGTCGACCGATAATCACCTGAATCATATCGTGTCCTCTTTGTGTTCTTGGTAGCCTTGTAATGAAGTCCATGTAGATCTGTTCCCAATTCCAGACGGGAATCTCCAGTTGTTGCAGTAACCCTGACGGGTTCTGGTATTCTTCCTTAATTTTGGCGCAAGTAAGGCAGTTACCCACATATACAGCAATGTCGGCTTTCATCTTGGGCCACCAATACCAATCTTTTAAGTCTGGGTACATCTTGTCGGATCCAGGACGGATCGAGTACCTCGACTTATGAGCTTCGACCAGAATAAGTGCTCGTAGATTGCCGAAGGATGGTGCCCAAATTCATTCCATGACGTATAATGTTCCGTTTTCCTTTGGAACCAACTTCACTTCCATACCACCCAGTGATCCGGCTCGCGAGTTCTATGGTTTAAGTGCTTCCTGCTGGACTTCATGAATCCGAACGGTGAGATCGGTTTGTATTCTCATCTCTAAGGCTCGCACACTTAGAGGCTTTGCGCGTTCTTTGCAACCCAAAGAGTCGGCTACAACGTTCTCCTTACCCGGGTGTTATCTGATCTCATACTCATAATCATTCAACAGATCAACCCATCTACCATGTCTCATATCCAAGTCCTTCTTATAAAAAACATGTTGCGAACTCTTAGGATTTGAGAGGATCGTGCACGAGCATTATACAAGCAATGACGCCAGATCTTTAATGCGAAGATCACCGCACCTAGTTCAAGGTTGTGTGTGTAGTCCTTCTCATGCACCTTTAATTTATGTGTCGCGTAAGTGATGACTTTGTCCTGGTGCATCAACACGTAACTAAGACCTTGTCAAGAAGCATCACAATAGACGACAAATCCATCGGTACCGTCAGGCAACGATAAGATATGTGAATTGTAGAGTTTATCCTTCAACGTCAGCAAAGCTGTTACTTGATTTCTCTCCTCAATCAAACTTCTTATCCTTTTGGGTTAGGGATGTTAGTGGCTGAGTAATACTTGGAAAAATTCCTCTATGAATCGTCTATAATGGCCTGCTAACCCCAGAAATTGCCGTCTCTTAGTTGGCGTCTTGGGGGTTTCCCAGTTCTTGATTGCTTCGATCTTGGCAGGGTCAACATGAATTCCATTCTTATTCACCACGTGACCTAAGAATTGCACCTCACGAATCCAAACTTCGCACTTTGACAACTTTGCATATAACTGTTCTTTCTTCAAAAGCTCCAAGATAGCTCGCAGATGTTGCTCATGACCTTCCTTGGTTCTTGAGCGAATAAGGATGTCATCAATATATATAATCTCGAACTCATCCAAATGCGGCTTACATACTCGGTTCATGAGATCCATGAATAATGACGGTGTGTTTGTTAAGCCAAATGGCGTGGCAAGGGACTCGTAATGCCCGTAGCGAGTCCGAAAGGCCGTTTTAGGGATACTTTCTTCTTGTATCCTCAACTAGTGATATCCTGTCCTTAAGTCCATCTTGGAATAGTAGCTGGAACCTTGTAGTTGATCAACAAGTCATCAATTTTCGGTAAGGGGTACCGATTCTTGATGGTTAGTTGTCTATCTCCCTGTAACGTTTGCATAATACTTTTTCCTCATTTATTTTTCTGAGTTCCTCTCAGATTAGGCTGTATGCACGTACGAAAACTATCATCCATCTTCCTAACGAATAACACTGGGGCTCCCCAGGGTGAGAGGCTCGGCATGATAAGTCCCCTTATCTAATAGCTCTTGAAGTTGAGTCAAAAGCTCTTGCATCTCGGACGAAGCTAGTCGGTAAGGCGCCTTTGCTACTGGTGCCGCTCCTGGCACTAGATCTATCCGGAACTCCACTCGTCGCTGTGGAGGTAGCCCAGTCAAGTCTATGGGAAGGGCTTCTGGAAATTCCTTTATAATGGGGATGTCTTCTAATCTTGGTTCCTTGGTCTCCTTGTCGACAATATGAGCAAGGGAGGCTATGCAGCCTCTTTGGAACCACTTCTGTGCTCTCATAACCAATGTGTAATGTCACAGTCGTCAGCCTTATGTGGTCCAGTGTCCTTGCATCAACTATATGAAGGCCTTGTACTAAGTGTTTCATCATTCACAAAAGGGATGCGAATGACTTTCTCATGACAAACAACTTCAGCTCCTTTCTTGGATACCCAATCCATGCCGACTGCAACGTCCAAACTTCCTAAACCACTGGTAGCAGGTCGATAGAAATCTTTCATTGTGACATCTGGGTCACTGCGACAATCAAACAAATACCAAGCCAATGAAATATTGTATTTCATACTTGGGATCTGTATAAATATGTGTATCTTTTGCACATATCAACTCTTGTTCGATTTCAAGCTCTAAATCGCTTTCTGGAAGGTTATACGCGCACTGATGCGTAAATATAACCAGTTTAATGCAACGAACACTCCGGAATAGTGAAATAGGCTTAACATACCTTAAATAACCTTTACATAACTTAGAAATAAGTTTTGAAGGCTTTGGTAGGGCAAAATCAAGTTAAATCGCTTACAGGGACTAAACTTGACAAACTGCGAAAGTATGCCAATTTGAACTGTAACGAACATTCTGGAACATGACCATAAGTTAAACACACCCTAAATATCCTTTACATAGCTTAGAAATAGGCTTTGAGGGGTTCGGTGTGCTAAAATAAACTTTTGAGTCATTCAGGGACTAAAAGCGTCAAAAAGTGCACAAGTTTGCATTTTCGCGCATAACTTACGTTCTGAATACATCCGGACATCCAAAAATTTATGTAAGAACTAAAATATTTTATTTTAGTGTTTGGCATAAGAAAAATCCATTCGTCACGCCATTTGGGTCGTTTTTCGCGCTTATGCGCATTCCGTCGTAATTAAGCGAACATCGCGATCGTACGGCCAAACGAAGCGGCATCCAAGATATTTTTGAGCACATTTTAAGTTCCCTATACTTTAACTACATTTTAGAGCTTTGAAATGGGGTTAACGGGGCTTAAATGTGTCAAAAATGCATCAAATAGCAACTTTGGAACTTCAGGGGCCTGTTCTGCCATTTTTGAAAGTGTCAGACCTTCAAGGTCCTTCCGCACCTCAACACTTTTAGTGTTACGGTGCGCAAGCAGGGGTCAGATGCAGAAAATCATTTTTGGCTGCTGTTATCAGATTTTAAACACTCCAAAGGCCATTTCCACATGTTCCTAACTGATCATGGGGGGCCAATTGATGTTCATGAGCTTGCCAACAAGTGTAGGGATGTGATCATTACCTCTTCTCCAAGAAACGATCCTAACGGTGAACCGAAAACTATAAATACCCAACCCACTTCATTGCAAAACCCACTTGAAATCTGAGATTTCTCTAAGTTGGGGTGTTTCATCACCTCATACCTGAGAATACTTGGATTATCAATCTTGCGGGGTCCCTTTGTAAGTGTTCCTTCGTTCTTTTTTTGCTTTTCGAGTCCGAAAGTCAAACTTTGTTTGACTTTCTGCATTGACCAGTTTATGGTCAATGCGAAGTTCGTTTGACCTTCATAACGTGAGCGTAATCACGATGGTCATAGCCCTAGAGACTATACCTACTGATTACCACGTTATCTAGGCTCAGTGACGAGTCGTAGTTTCGGCCAAAATGTTCTTGCGTATTTTGTAACCAAACTACTCTTAGGTATCAAAACCGTTTGTCTTGATACCAAACCTATTTTCTAAACTTAATTACGCATGTTTTAACATGCTTAGCTCGTCACTTTTAGTTTAGTGCTTATATAGGGTCGTAAGGTAAGCGATCTAAACAATCGCTTATACTTTCGAACCCGACCCATTTGGTCGATCATTAGGATCCGACCAAACACATTAGGTGACCATAGTATATAGGGAATAACCTTCCGAGGTTATACTTTATGGTCGCTTCGTTTAAGTAGTTGTATGATAGGTAGTTTATATGCCTTAGGTAAATTACCAAAATGCCCTTTTTACGCCAAAATTCATTTTTAGCATATGTAACATAACTTTTGGTATCTAAACTGATTTGGTAACAATACTAGATATGTAAAGGCATATTTTACTTATCATAGGACTAGTTAGGCGGTCCAAACGTGTTTCACGCGAACGACGCGTTAAAGTAGCATAAGCTACCTAAACGGGTCGTAATGGGTCATAAGCACTTAGGTTAGGTTTCATTTTAGTATGTGGGCTTTGTTAAACCATACTACATGAGTTCCCATACTCATTTGGTTTACGATCCCTCATTCTATCCAATCCTCCGTTTTAGGTCCGGTTTATTAACATAGTTACCTATATTAGGTGCCGTTTGATTCTGTGATCTCTAGCATTGCTCGGTGGTTGTCTTAGGACTTCTAAGCAGTCTCAAGTGAGTACATAGACCCCTCTTTTACTGTTTTCCAAACTGTTTTGGGGTGAAACACATGTGTCTACTTATTACTTTCATGCTTTCCTGTTTTCACATCAAATACTTGCTATGTTTATTAGTACATTTATAGTACATGATTTCAATACATTTTATGCTATGTATGCCCATTGTGTGCATACTTAGTACATCACTTTACAATACATTTCATGCTATGTACGCCCATTGTGTGCATACTTAGTACATTGTTTTACATTACACTTATGCTATGTATGTCCATTACGTGCATACTTAGTACATTGTTTTACATTGCATTTCTGTTGCATATGCTCATCCAGCATATGAACACATTATACTACATTTTAAACCGTTGTAACCATTTGACTATGTGAACCGTCGTAACCCTTTGATTATATGAACCTTTTGTAACTGTTGAACCGTGTGAACCATTTGTATCTGTTGACATGATTTACATTTGACAATAGACTTTGGACTATACATAAACATTTCTACAATTGTTAAACATTACATCTTGATGGTTTGGTTTGAGTAAGTGATTTAAGTAACGAGGCGTGTGTAATATGATATAAGCATGGTGGATACGCCCCTGGTACTTCCTATATATAAGTGTTTGTATGATATCACATATTGTAGCGTTATTTGAATCATTTCAATTTGAGACATATAACATTTTATACAAATAACATACTTTTCACAAGACATTGTTTTACAAACAACTTATCTTATACAAACTCGTTTTACATGGTTATTCATTTAACCATACATTATTCTCTTATTTATACATATCATCTGATCTTATCGTTTTTCAAATGATTTACAAGATAAAGAAAATTACAAGGTTCATGACTAAACATTTTCTCAAACATAAGTCATGAATTCTGTTTTCACAAAACCTATGTATCTCACAGGCATTTTTATGCCGACGTACCTATTTTCACATGTGTTTTCAGGAGATGATGCATAGGACTTATCAAGACATACTTAGGCGGACCTCTGCCTTAGTGACTTAAAACGAGACAAGAACTAGTTAATTTATGTTATGTACTCTTTGGTTCTTGTTTAAAACAATGTAAACTTTCATGTTTGATTAATAAAACAAAACTTCAATTGCCATGGATTTGAAACAATTAATTCTGTTACAACACTCCCCGACGTTTCCGCCACGTTTGGTTGTTCCACGTGGTCGGGGTGTGACAGAAAAGTTGGTATCAGAGCCAATGGTTATAGGGAATTAGGTTATTAGTAATACTTTGACCTAGTCTATAACCTTCTTAGGACCGTAACACGAGTTTACTTGCGTTTAGTCATAAAACAATACCGTCACCTATCCTTAGGCGACATTCACAACGAGAACATTAATTCCGAATCCGCTTTGAAAATTAATCATCTGTTTTTGGATCATTGATTTCTAGGTTTTGAACCCTCAGTTGTAAGGTTTTGAACCCTCTGTTACAAGGTGTTGAACCCCTTTGAGTTTTCAAAATCTCGTCAAAGTTTTTGGTCCTAAATAACGTGAACACGTGCAAACTGGAAGAGTGAATGCCTGTACCCTAAGTTTTCTATCTAAGGCTAGAGTGTTCGTACAAATCCACATAATCGAACCAGTCACTCTTACCTGGGAACTCTTGGGGTGAGTGTCCACTTATAGGCGAGCATGTCTTCGCGATACATTATGAGGATCTATTTGCTTTGATTCAGCCTTTGTGTGTCGTTTGTTTGCTTCGTGGTTCAAACAAATGACCATCACCCATGATTTTGGTCGGTAATTGCAACATCCTATTCTTACCCCATGCCATTTCATTTGTTTTCTCTATTGTTTCCCCTTTTTAGAATGCCTCCACGACGCGAAAATCCGGTATCTATTGAAGAGCTGGCAGCTGTCATTACACAGCAAATGACTGCTGCAATCCCGAACATCGTTGCTCAATGTCACCAAGCTCTCAACAACAATAATGCCCCATGCAACTTCAATACGTTCAACTCGGCTAAACCATCAAAGTTTTCTGGGTCTCAAGGAGCGACTGCACTTCTGCAATGGTTCAAGAGTTTAGAGAGCACCTTCAGACATGTTCAATGTCCAAATGAGCGAAAGGTAGATTTCGCATCTAGTTTCTTTGAGAAACGAGCTTTGACATGGTGGAATGGTGTGATGAGAGATAGGGGTGCCGAAGTGGCACTGGCTCAAACGTGGGAAGAACTTCGAGCACTGATGATGAAGGAATTCTGTCCTCGTCACGAGATCAGAGCCTTGGAAAGGGAATTCGATGATCTTAAGCAAGACAGCGGTGAACATCGAGCATACACTGATCGATATGAGGAGCTGAGCCTGTTGTGTCCCACCATGGTTACGCCTTTGGATAAGGCGATCGAAAAATACATTGATGGTCTCCCTGACTCCGTTCAGGACATTGTTACTGGTAGTAACCCTACTACAGTTAGACAGGCCATTGAGCTATCTGCAACCTTGAATGAATCAAAGATCAGGAAAGGTAAACTTTTCTGAAAAGGTGACAAGAAACCGGTCGAGGAATCGAACCCAATCGAGGAATCAAAGACCATGGATGAACAGACTAGATCCCCTAAGAAGTCAAAGAAGCGAAAGGCTTCTCAGAACTTCGCCATGGTTACTCACAATGATCAAGCCGTCCCCAACCAACCAGCTCAACCCCCTGCTAGGAAGCCACGCAATGGAACTGCACCCTTGTGCAACCAATGTAGCCTCCATCATCATGCCAATGTAAAGTGCCGCAACTGCCAAACTTGTGGACTTTATAGGCCATACAGCAAGAGTTTGCCCAGCTGCAGCTGCACCAAACCAAACTGGCAACAATCCTGCTCAAGGTCATTTTCCACCAGGTTCTTGCTACAATTGTGGCGAGATGGGTCATTTCCGAAGAAATTGTCCAAAGCTTGCTAATGCAAATCCAGCACAGGGATGAGCATCTGACCGACTAGAAGACAACACCCTTTAGAAATAATCACGTCTTATGTATTATTTTCTTTTGTTGTCAAGGTCCATGAAACAGTTGTTATCATTGTTTATAAATAAATCCTTTATTTACATTGCAATGTATTTATGTGGTTGTATGTATAAACAATATATCCCTTACAATACCGACCATCAAGGAATCGTATTCCTTGAAAAGCAAACTACCCCCCAAGATTTTTCTATTTTATGATCTTTTGCGTTGTCCATGAAATTCCTAAGTACCCGTTTCTCCCAAGGAAACGAAGTACAAGGCGCAAGTTACAACACGAGACGAATACCCAAAGTACCACTATAAATCCTTAATAAGGGTACTTAAGGATATTTCCGTAAATTCTAAAATTTTTGTGTTCCTTAATTCGAATATTACATTTCTTTGAAAACAAAATCGAATTTTGGGAGATCATCCTATCTTTTCAGATAGATCCCAGAGGACATTGAAGTCCAGCGATTGGTTTCCTGGTGTACTTTGAATGTCCATATTCAATCACTAACAAGTTAATAACAAATTAATAACTGAGTTAAGCAACTATGTGATTATGTGCTTATGTGTTCCCTTTTATGTTTTTGGTGTAATCCAAGTTTTTGTTATCTAAAATCCTTAATGGACTTCTACGTTGTAGTTAAGTCCCTTGGGTTATAAAGTACTACTCCATAATTAGACCCTTTGAGTGGTCTAGTTAAACAGATTGATCCAAAAATCTGGTTAGGAACATCATGTGATGATATAGCTGAAAGGACTCCTTGGTGGCCTAATTAAAAAGATCATTTGTCGATCTAATTAAAAGGACCCAATGGTAGTCTAGTCACCCTCATCACAGGTTTGATTTTCTTCCCCTAAACATTACAAGATAAACTGTGCGGACTGTGCAAGGAATTACGTAATTATGGATGCATACATAATTATGGAATTTAGTGCACAGAAACCACAGCGAGCTTTGTCATGTGCCTAGAAGTTAACTCTATTCATTTCCGTTTCTGAGGAAGCACCCGTTGAAAATGACTCCGTTTGTTCATTTTCGTTTTTGAAGATTGTCCGTTGAGGAAATGAATATCCGTTTGATTATCCTTTTCATTTCCATTTCTGAGGAAGCACCCGTTGAAAATGGCTCCGTTTGTTCATTTTCGTTTCTGAAGATTGTCCGTTGAGGAAATGAATATCCGTTTGATTATCCTTTTCATTTCCATTTCTGAGGAAGCACCCGTTGAAAATGACTCCGTTTGTTCATTTTCGTTTCTGAAGATTGTCCGTTGAGGAAATGAATAACCGTTTGATTATCCTTTTCATTTCCATTTCTGAGGAAGCACCCGTTGAAAATGACTCCGTTTGTTCATTTTCGTTTCTAAAGATTGTCCGTTGAGGAAATGAATATCCGTTTGATTATCCTTTTCATTTCCATTTCTGAGGAAGCACCCGTTGAAAATGACTCCGTTTGTTCATTTTCGTTTCTGAAGATTGTCCGTTGAGGAAATGAATATCCGTTTGATTATCCTTTTCATTTCCATTTCTGATGAAGCACCCGTTGAAAATGACTCCGTTTGTTCATTTTCGTTTCTGAAGATTGTCCCTTGAGGAATTGAATATCCGTTTGATTATCCTTTTTATTTCCATTTCCAATGAAGCACCCGTTGAAAATGACTCCGTAAGTTCATTTTACATTTCTGAAGATTGTCGGTTGAGGAAATGAATCCCCGTTTGTTTATTCCTTCATTTCCGTTTCTGAAGAATGCTCGTTGAGGAAAATGACTCCGTCTGTTCATTTTCACTTCTGAATATTGTCCGTTAAGGAAATGACAGGATTATGCCTTGTATATCTGGTGGTTACTTGACACAAAGTCACAGATGGACTCCTACGAATAAATTTCGGGACGAAATTTCCTAAAGTAGGGGAGACTGTGACACCTGGGTCACTGTGACCATCAAACAAATACCAAGCCAATGAAATATTGTATTTCATACTTGAGATCTGTATAAATCTGTGTATCTTTTTCACATATCAACTCTTGTTCGATTTCAAGCTCTAAATCGCTTTCTAGAAGGTTATACGCGCACTGATGCGTAAATATAACTAGCTTAATGCAATGAACACTCCGGAATAGTGAAATAGGCTTAAAATAACTTAAATAACCTTTACATAACTTAGAAATAAGTTTTGAAGGCTTTGGTAGGGCAAAATCAAGTTAAATCGCTTACAGGGACTAAACTTGACAAACTGCGAAAGTATGCCAATTTGAACTGTAACGAACATTCTGGAACATGACCATAAGTTAAACACACCCTAAATATCCTTTACATAGCTTAGAAATAGGCTTTGAGGGGTTCGGTGTGCTAAAATAAACTTTTGGGTCATTCAGGGACTAAAAGCGTCAAAAAGTGCACAAGTTTGCATTTTCGCGCATAACTTACGTTCTGAATACATCCGGACATCCAAAAATTTATGTAAGCACTAAAATATTTTATTTTAGTGTTTGGCAAAAGAAAAATCCATTCGTCACGCCATTTGGGTCGTTTTTCGCGCTTATGCGCATTCCGTCGTAATTAAGCGAACATCGCGATTGTACGGCCAAACGAACCAGCATCCGAGATATTTTTGAGCACATTTTAAGTTCCCTATACTTTAAATTCATTTTAGAGCTTTGAAATGGGGTTAACGGGGCTTAAATGTGTCAAAAATGTATCAAATAGCAAGTTTGGAGCTTCAGGGGCCTGTTCTGCCATTTTTGAAAGTGTCAGACCTTCAAGGTCCTTGCGCACCTCAACACTTTTAGTGTTACGGTGCGCAAGCAGGGTTCAGATGCATAAAATCATTTTTGGCTGCTGTTATCAGCTTTTAAACACTCCAAAGGCCATTTCCACATGTTCCTAACTGATCATGGGGGGGGGCAATTGATGTTCATGAGCTTGCCAACAAGTGTAGGGATGTGATCATTCCCTCTTCTCCAAGAAACGATCCTAACGGTGAACCGAAAACTATAAATACCCAACCCACTTCATTGTAAAACCCACTTGAAATCTGAGATTTCTCTAAGTTGGGGTGTTTCATCACCTCCTACCTGAGAATACTTGTATTATCAATCTTGCGGGGACCCTTTGTAAGTGTTCCTTCGTTCTTTTTTTCCTTTTCGAGTCTGAAAGTCAAACTTTGTTTGACTTTCTGCATTGACCAGTTTATGGTCAATGCGAAGTTCGTTTGAACTTGATAACGTTAGCGTAATCACGATGGTCATAGTCCCTAGAGACTATACCTACTGATTACCACGTTATCTAGTCTTAGTGACGAGTCGTAGTTTCGGCCAAAATGTTCTTGCGTATTTTGTAACCAAATTACTCTTAGGTATCAAAACCGTTTGTTTTGATACCAAACCTGTTTTGTAAACTTAGTTAAGCATGTTTTAACATGCTTAGCTCGTCACTTTTAGTTTAGTGCTTATATATGGTCGTAAGGTAAGCGATCTAAACAATCGCTTATACTTTCGAACCCGAGCCATTTGGTCGATCATTAGGATCCGACCAAACACATTAGGTGACCATAGTATATAGGGAATAACCTTCCAAGGTTATACCTTATGGTCGCTTCGTTTAAGTAGTTGTATGATAGGTAGTTTATATGCCTTAGGTAAATTACCAAAATGCCCTTTTTACGCCAAAATTCATTTTTAACATATGTAACATAACTTTTGGTATCTAAACTGATTTGGTAACAATATTAGATATGTTAAGGCATATTTTACTTATCATAGGACTTGTTAGGTGGTCCGAACGCGTTTCACGCGAACGACGCGTTAAAGTAGCATAAGCTACCTAAACGGGTCGTAATGGGTCGTAAGCACTTAGGTTAGGTTTCATTTTAGTATGTGGGCTTTGTTAAACCATACTACATGATTTCCCATACTCATTTGGTTTAGGATCCCTCATTCTATCCAATCCTCTATTTTAGGTCCGGTTTATTAACATAGTTACCTATATTAGGTGCCGTTTGATTCCGTGATCTCTAGCATTGCTTGGTGGTTATCTTAGGACTTCTAAGCAATCTCAAGTGAGTACATAGACCCCTCTTTTACTGTTTTCCAAACTGTTTTGGGGTGAAACACATGTGTCTACTTGTTACTTTCATGCTTTCCAGTTTTCACATCATATACATGCTATGTTTATTAGTACATTTATAGTACATGATTTCAATACATTTTATGCTATGTATGCCCATTGTGTGCATACTTAGTACATCACTTTACAATACATTTCATGCTATGTACGCCCATTGTGTGCATACTTAGTACATTGTTTTACATTACACTTATGCTATGTATGTCCATTACGTGCATACTTAGTACATTGTTTTACATTGCATTTCTGTTGCATATGCTCATCCAGCATATGAACACATTATATTACATTTTGAACCGTTGTAACCATTTGACTATGTGAACCGTCGTAACCCTTTGATTATATGAACCGTTTGTAACTGTTGAACCGTGTGAACCATTTGTATCTGTTGACATGATTTACATTTGACAATAGACTTTGGACTATACATAAACATTTCTACAATTGTTAAACATTACATGTTGATGGTTTGGTTTGAGTAAGTGATTTAAGTAACGAGGCGTGTGTAATATGATACAAGCATGGTGGATACGCCACTGGTACTTCCTATATATAAGTGTTTGTATGATATCACATATTGTAGCGTTATTTGAATCATTTCAATTTGAGACATATAACATTTTATACAAATAACATACTTTTCACAAGACATTGTTTTACAAACAAATTATCTTATACAAACTCGTTTTACATGGTTATTCATTTAACCATACATTATTCTCTTATTTATACATATCATCTGATCTTATCGTTTTTCAAATGATTTACAAGACAAAGCAAATTACAAGGTTCATGACTAAACATTTTCTCAAACATAAGTCATGAATTCTGTTTTCACAAAACCTATGTATCTCACAGGCATTTTTATGCTGACGTACCTATTTTCACATGTGTTTTCAGGAGATGATGCATAGGACTTATCAAGACATACTTAGGCGGACATGTGCCTTAGTGACTTAAAACGAGACAAGAACTAGTTAATTTATGTTATGTACTCTTTGGTTCTTGTTTAAAACAATGTAAACTTTCATGTTTGATTAATAAAACGAAACTTCAATTGCCATGGATTTGAAACAATTAATTCTGTTACAACACTCCCCGACGTTTCCGCCATGTTTGGTTGTTCCACGTGGTCGGGGTGTGACATTCATTCCCTAAGTTCAAGTGTACAACCTTTAATAACGTCACCCTCTTCGACTAATTTCCCATTTTCCAAATCTATTGAATAGGGGGGGGGGTATCTACCTTACTCACCCATTGACCATGTAGGTTCTAAATTCTATAGACACAAGGCTAAAGTAGGCGCCAATATTAATCAAAATGGGTGCATAGTGTTGGTTTATATAGAATGTTCCCGTAGCTACATTTAGGTCCTGGCGTGCCTTGGGTGCTTCTTTCGTAACAAATGCTCCCACGCTTTATTTTTCCTTCGGGCAATCCTTCCGTTAGTATCCTTTGTCACCACATCCGTAGCAACCTTTGCCCTTGTCGTTTCCATTGCTGTCCTGCTCCCTACTATCGCTCTGGTTTCTATGACTATCCTGGCTCCTATTCCCATACCTAGTACCAGACCAACATTGCCTCCTTGCTATGCCCGGTCTCGCCACAACTTCCACACCTATGAGCCCTGTACGGACCGGTGTGATGATAACCACACCCATTACACTTTGGTAGTTCTCCTTGGTAGTTTTTATCACATGCCTTAGTTGTGGTCACGGATGCCTTGACTGTCCTAGTCGCAACGTTTTCCTCATGTTTGTCGCTTGGCTTATAGTCGTGCTTGTAATGCGCATACTTCCTCTTATTTCTATCCAAAGAAGACTCCACATGTGTTTTCTCTTTTACTGGACGTTTATCCGAATTCCCATCATTATTCCGCCCTTGGCAGAACCTAGGGCATGAGTTATCGCCTGAGCGATTCTCAATATGATTCCTCTTATTCCGCCATTGTTTGCAGTATTGCCTGCTTCGTATTGGACGATTGCTTCAGCAACTTGTTGGTTCCACAGAGCTTCAAGCTCAGCTCTTGTTGCAGGTAAAGGTCCTGATTAGACTCGGCCAACGTTTCCTTCGCTGTGGTTCCATGTGCATCTTATGTGTAAAACACATTGACAAAATTAAAAATTTATTTCGGAATAAATGTTGTCGTCTATGTGTGAAAGCAAGCTTATTCGTCGTACATTATAAGGATAGGGGTAAGGTAATTCCTAATGAAGCCTATGCAAATCTTCCCACCATAATCATCTCATCCTTGAAATGAGCCACAACAGAATATTGCTAAGGGTACATCGACCCTTACATGCACCATAACAACTTGTTGCAATTAGTCTTGTGTAGAAAACCTCCTTGGAGTCACCTTACTCCGATTGTCGCAAGTCATCCAGTGCTATACAAAATTTGGTGAGGCCTTCTCTTCACCTTGTTCCTTGTTTATTCCTCAAGTTTCCGATTCTTCCATAGTCTTTACTTTTACAAAAATAGGCATACTTCCCAAAGGATGGGGTCGTGCATTACTACCATGGATAGGAGGGGATAGTGGAAATGCAGAGGTGTGACCGAATTGTGTTTTGCAGCAAACATAGAGCGGTTTCCAGGGTGTGAATGCACTACCCTAACGATGGGGTGCACTACGGGATAAAGAGTGCGGAGGTACTGATAGAGGTGTAGATCGAGAAGAATCTTCTTGCATGTGTTTTCCATGTGCCTAAATGGAACAACATTCTGTAGAGAATATCGAGTGGTTACTTCTGCCCTGTTAATATGAGTTCTATACTTCATAGTTCTCGGTTTTCAAATATAGGGAGGATCCCTTTGCCACACTAGGCTGTGTTGTTACACCCCCAAAATCCACACGCGGAGTATCACCGCTTGGAGGCGTGACTGACCAGGATCAAGCCACCAATCATATTGAACATATAAGTAAATACCAAAAATCATTCATCAATATGAAAGGTGTTTCCAAAACCAAACATCAACAAGTGTGTAGCGGAAGCATAAGTATGTAAACCCAATGAAAAATGTAAATTCAAATGTTTAGATAATTAACATGGCATCATCGATCCATGTCCCACAACGACCGGCTCCTCCCTGTGCAAGCTCCATATGTACCTAAGGTCCTGCAAGGCATGCAGCAGAGGGTCAACAACCAGTTGAGCGAGTTCACAGATAATAGTTCAGTAATAGTATAGCGTTAGTAATAGTATGTTCGTTCGTTACATCATGTATCGTATTAGTTTCCATCGCGGCCTCCCAGGCAGGTGTGCGAAGATATTAGGGGATGTTCTTCCCAAGTATTCTAGACTAGGTTTATTGTATCGCGGCCTACCAGGCAGGTGTGCGAAGATTTGTAAATTTAGTTCGCGGCCTTCCTAAGGCAGGTGTGCGAAGTCAGTCATAATATCGCGGCCAACCCTTGGCAGGTGTGCGAAGATCAGTTCAATAAGTGTTACTAGTCTAGTCCTATCTTATCGTTAGGTTCTACTTTATGAGTATGCACAATAATTCATCAAATCCCATTCCCACCCGGGAACCCCATGCCTTGGCTGTGTGAACTCACCTTGGTTTGCTCGGTATGCTAAGTATGTGCTCAAAGTAAATCAATCACGTCCTAAAGTATGCACGTATACATAATCAGTTTGTGTTTAAGTTGTTCACGTATAAGCAGGTAACACATAATCCTACCAGTCATGTTTAACATTTAACAGCAGTTACATATTCCAGTTAACACTTAATAGAAATAACTCAGGTTACTGCACAGATCAGCTATTTGGCGAAACACAATATTGGCGAAACACAATTATTGGCGAAACACAATATTAGCGAAACACAATTATTGGCGAAACACAATTATTGGCGAAACACATTTGTTTCGTCGAGGTGTCCCTTGGCGAAACAGAACTTCTGATTCGTCGACTACCCTTGGCGAAACACATTCTGGTTCGCCGAGAGTTCTGTTTCGTTGGACAGTTCAGTTACGTCAGTACAGTTACATGCAGAAACCCTAATCATCACTAACAGCCGACATCAATATTATCAATCATGCAGAAATCATTCAACACAGAATCATCGTACATCATCATAGCATAATCCTCGGGTTTCTTTAACGTCTAGCATGAACCCTAGCTTACGTATACAACATATCGATTAACATACAACATCATATCACCGAACCCTAACAAGATGCTAACCAGATCAGATTAACACCATCCAGAACCAAGTATTTAATCGTATCTAGTTTCACATGAAACTATTTATATCCGACTGCAACATTCATAACGAAATCTATATCATCATTATCATAACAAGAACCCTAATATTTAACATGTATCGATTACAATACACATCATCGAAGCAGAATCACATGACACATAAACACATACATGGATGAACGATCAGACAAGACACATAAATTTACTAACCGAGATGATGGTTTGATCGCACAAGGTTTTCCGGTGGGTTCTAGTTTGCCGTCACAGTGAGAGAGCTCTAGGGTTTCGGTTGTTTTGATAGAAAGTGTAAAAGTGATGTTGTTTTACGTGAATATACTCAGAATAACGTTCTGGGCCCGTAATGGGCTTTGGCGAATCATGGGCCGGCGAAACAGCCTGTTTCGTCGAGAGGTTGTTGGCGAAACTCACTTGTGTTTCGTTGGGTTCTTATATGGTTTAACAGTTTAAGTTTTACAAACAGTACACATGTTATACAATCACACATAACCATGCAAACACACTAGGTTTTATCATAACACAACTATATAGTCAAAGTCAACGTGTATTAAATGCGAATAAAGAATGTCGGAAATACGAGTTGTCACATGTGTGATGCATACATTGATTTGGCTTGGACTCCATGAGTCCCAATAAGGTTGGTCTAGTCTTCCTGAATGCTGAATAGAGTGTGGTAAATAAGTTACTCCACAGCTCGCGCCATGCTACCTCCTTGGGGTAAAGCGGATGTCAAAGGTTGGGGTCTTATCATAACATCTACAATGGATAAGTTTGGGGTGTCATAAGTAGTTGCATTGGTTCCGAATAACTGGGGATATTTGAGTTCCATTTGATCTTCACGCTCCCAGGTGAACTCTGGGCCGCGACGGGAGTTCCAACGAACTCGTACAAGAGGGATTCTCGTGTTCTTGAGGACCTTAACATCCCGGTCTGTGATTTCAACTGGTTCTTCGACGAAGTGCAACCGCTCGTCGATAGTGAGTTCCTTCAAGGGAACTATGTGGGTCTCATCTGACGTACACTTCTTCAGATTCGACACGTGAAAGACGTTGTGAACTGCACTGAGTTTAGGTGGTAAGTTCAGTCTGTAGGCCACCTTGCCTATTTTCTCTGTAACTTCGAAAGGTCCGACGTATCGTGGATTAAGTTTGCCGCGTTTGCCAAAATGAACCACACCCTTCCAGGGTGAAACTTTAAGTAGCGCTCGATCCCCAACCTGGAATTCGAGTAGTTTCCTGTCTTTATCAGCGTATACTTTCTGACGGTCACGAGCTGCCGCCATGCGTTGTCATATTTGTGCAATCGTTTCAGTAGTATCAACTACCATTTCTGGACCTGTGATTTGACTTTCTCCCACCTCTGCCCAACAGAGAGGTGACCGGCACTTACGCCCGTACAATGCCTCGAATGGTGCAGCTTTAATGCTGGTGTGGTAGCTGTTGTTATACGAAAATTCCACAAGTGGCAAATGTTTTTCCCAACCATTGCCAAAGTCTATTACGCACGCCCGAAGCATGTCTTCTAGAGTTTGAATAGTGCGCTCAGACTGCCCATCTGTCTGAGGGTGATAAGCTGTGCTCATGTCTAAACGAGAGCCAAAAGATTTATGCATTGCTTGCCACAGTTCTGAAGTAAAACGTGCGTCCCGATCAGAGATGATGGAGGTGGGCACCCCGTGCCTTGAGACCACTTCTTTTAAGTAAATGTCTGCTAAGGTAGAGAACTTGTCTGTTTCTTTGATAGCCAAGAAGTGAGCAGACTTTGTGAGTCGATCCACGATCACCCAAATAGTATCGTTTCCGCGCTGAGATCTAGGTAAGCCAGTAACAAAATCCATGGAAATTTGCTCCCATTTCCATTGTGGTATCTCAGGTTGTTGGAGTGGTCCTGACGGTTTCTGATATTCTGCCTTGACTCTCGCACAAGTCAAGCATTTGCTAACGTATGTGGCTATGTGGGCCTTCATGCTAGGCCACCAGTATGTAGTTTTGATATCGTGGTACATTTTATCCGCACCAGGATGTACCGAGTAGCGAGACTTATGAGCTTCATCCATCACTAGCTCACGTAAGTTGCTATAAAGTGGAACCCAAATGCGTCCTGTGACGTAGTAAGCACCATCTTCCTTCTGTTCTAAACGTTGTCTTGAGCCACGTAGGGCTTCAGCCCTGACATTTTCTGGTTTCAATGCTTCTACCTGAGCATCTCGTATCTGGGAAGGAAGACTAGACTGTATAGTGAGTTGTAAAGCTCGCACGCGCTTAGGCGCAGTGTCTTTTCGACTGAGAGCGTCAGCCACAACATTGGCTTTGCCTGGGTGGTACCTGATTGAACATTCGTAGTCGTTTAGCAGTTCGACCCATCGTCGCTGTCTCATATTCAGTTCCTTCTGTTTGAAGATATGTTCAAGGCTTCTATGGTCAGTGTAGATAGCACATTGGGTGCCGTACAGGTAGTGTCGCCATATCTTAAGTGCAAAAACAACCGCTCCCAGCTCTAAATCGTGTGTTGTGTAATTCCGTTCATGAATCTTAAGTTGGCGCGAAGCATAAGCAATGACTTTATTCCTTTGCATCAATACATATCCAAGACCTTGGATAGATGCGTCGCAGTAGACTACGAAATCTTTCGTGCCTTCAGGCAATGAGAGGATAGGTGCGCTACAGAGTCTATCCTTTAAGTGTTGGAATGCTGTTTCCTGTGCATTACTCCAACGGTAAACAACACCTTTCTGTGTCAGTAGTGTAAGCGGCTGAGCAATCTTTGAGAAGTCTTTGATGAACCTTCTGTAGTAACCCGCCAAACCCAAGAATTGGCGTATTTCAGTTGGTGTACGAGGCGCAGGCCAATTCTTGATCGAATCTACCTTGGATGGATCGACATGGATCCCATCCTTGTTTACCACGTGGCCTAAGAAGTGGACTTCACGAAGCCAGAAGTCACATTTGGAAAACTTAGCGTATAGCTGTTCCGTTCGTAGAAGTTCCAGTATAAGTCGTAAGTGCTGCTCGTGTTCCTCCTGACTTTTCGAATAAATCAGGATGTCGTCGATGAAAACAATGACGAACTTGTCGAGATAGGGTTTGCACACCCTGTTCATAAGATCCATAAATACGGCAGGCGCGTTCGTTAGCCCGAATGGCATGACCATAAACTCGTAGTGGCCGTAGCGAGTTCTAAATGCTGTTTTAGAGACGTCCTCATCCCGGACTCTTAGCTGATGATACCCAGAACTTAGATCAATCTTCGAGTAATAGCTCGACCCTTGCAACTGGTCGAATAAATCGTCGATGCGTGGACGAGGATAGCGATTCTTCACAGTCACCTTGTTCAATTCGCGGTAGTCTATACACATGCGGAAGGTACCGTCCTTCTTCTTTACAAATAGCACTGGAGCTCCCCAAGGCGAAGAGCTAGGACGTATGAAACCCTTTTCCAAGAGTTCTTGCAGCTGCTTAGACAGTTCTTCCAGTTCTGTTGGAGCTAAGCGATAAGGTGCTCGAGCTATAGGTGCTGCTCCAGGAGCTAGCTCGATCTGAAATTCGACCACTGGAATATCCCTAATCTTTTTCTCTTTCTTCGATGTATCAGTAACAAGTGCTAAAACAGCTGTGTGGCCCTTTCGTAAACACTTCTGAGCCTTCAAGAAGGATATGATGCCACTCACGACACCACTCTTGTCGCCTTGAACTTCGAGAGGTTCTTTACCAGAACGTGGAATACGAATGATCTTCTCCTTGCATAGGATCTCTGCTTGCTGTTGGGATAACCAATCCATACCGATGACAATGTCGAAACTACTCAGAGTTATAGGAATGAGATCGATAAAGAAAGTCCGACCAGCTACCACATGAAAGCATCCCCTGTTACCTCGCTGTTGCTGCTGATTCTATAGATCTTGTGTCTGTTGTTGTTGGCTCTGGTTTGCAGGACGTGAGTTTCTACCATCTTTGGCTCCATGACCAAGCTTGTTGCATCATTGACAATGATTTCGGTTGCACTGCCCGCTGTGGTGCAAGTTACATCGTTTGCACTTAGGGTGGTTTCCCCTGTATCCACCCTGCCCTTGGCTACTAAAAGGTTGCTGACCAGGACTTTGGTTGGCATCGATCTTTCGCTACTGTGCCTGGGCTGAACTGAAGTTGAACCCTTGCTGGAGGTTCCATCCCACTTTCTCTTGTTGTTACTGAGAATAGCAGAAGTAGTGATAGCAGTAGTATTAGCACTGATACGTTTAGGCAGCCTGTTCTGTTCCACTGCCTGGTCTGTGAGACGATGAGCAAGATGAGTAACATCTTGAATAGTAGCAAGATTAGCAGTCATCACATGGATTTGAATTTCTGGTACTAAGCCTTTGAGGTACAGCTCAATGCTCTTGATGGGAGGATCCACCATAGTTGGACACAAAATTGCCAGTTTGTTGGATCGTTTCGTGTACGCTTCTATCTCTGACCCCGTCATCTTCATGGTAAAGGACTCCACTTCCAGCTTGTGGATGGCATCAAAACTACTCTATTCACGTTTGATCAGTTCCTTAGAATCATTCCATGGGGTGGCCTTAGCAGCCGTCAGCCCCAGTATCTGAACTTGCGCGTTCCACCAAGTTAACGCAGTGCCTTCGAGAATATCAATGGCATATTTCACCTTACGAGCCTCGGTCATTCTCACACTCTATGACCGATTCGAGTTCCTCGAACTAATGGAGAAGTCCAACAGCTCCTTCAGTGTCGTTGAAAGTAGTAGGACGACAATCCATGAAAGTCTTGTATGTGCATACAGGTGGTTGAGCGTGTTGACTTGTCGTGTGCGTAAGAGTAATCAAAATTAAGCACAAGTGTTGAGTTACGAAAGTAGGATCTAAAGATCCTAGAGTAAGTGGTGATGGCAGGTTACACCTCCTGCCTGGGCAGCTGCGAGTGCTGCAGTCACTTGTTCAGTGATCGAAGCCGCCAACTGGGCTTGAGTTAGGTTAACGTGTCCACTCATGATCTTGACATCAAGGAGGACATGAGTAAGAGAGGTTCGCGAATAGTGCGATGACAGAAGAGAGTGAGCACACAAGTATTCTCAAACATTAACATATAGTAGGTTCTGTAATCTGAGCATACCACGAGCAAAGTTCTATGTAATTCTAGCAAGTAGGTAAAGTAACATGAATAGTAGTACCTATGATGTTGAGCCTTGCACGTGGAGCGAAGCGTCGTTGTGGATCGTTGAGAGCACTGTTCTGGTTATAGTCTGGTTTTAACAAAATCGTTTTCCCTTTATTAAAACCGAGTTCTCTATAACCAATGGCTCTGATACCAATCTGTCACACCCCCAAAATCCACACGCGGAGTATCACCGCTTGGAGGCGTGACTGACCAGGATCAAGCCACCAATCATATTGAACATATAAGTAAATACCAAAAATCATTCATCAATACGAAAGGTGTTTCCAAAACCAAACATCAACAAGTGTGTAGCGGAAGCATAAGTATGTAAACCCAATGAAAAATGTAAATTCAAATGTTTAGATAATTAACATGGCATCATCGATCCATGTCCCACAACGACCGGCTCCTCCCTGTGCAAGCTCCATATGTACCTAAGGTCCTGCAAGGCATGCAGCAGAGGGTCAACAACCAGTTGAGCGAGTTCACAGATAATAGTTCAGTAATAGTATAGCGTTAGTAATAGTATGTTCGTTCGTTACATCATGTATCGTATTAGTTTCCATCGCGGCCTCCCAGGCAGGTGTGCGAAGATATTAGGGGATGTTCTTCCCAAGTATTCTAGACTAGGTTTATTGTATCGCGGCCTACCAGGCAGGTGTGCGAAGATTTGTAAATTTAGTTCGCGGCCTTCCTAAGGCAGGTGTGCGAAGTCAGTCATAATATCGCGGCCAACCCTTGGCAGGTGTGCGAAGATCAGTTCAATAAGTGTTACTAGTCTAGTCGTATCTTATCGTTAGGTTCTACTTTATGAGTATGCACAATAATTCATCAAATCCCATTCCCACCCGGGAACCCCATGCCTTGGCTGTGTGAACTCACCTTGGTTTGCTCGGTATGCTAAGTATGTGCTCAAAGTAAATCAATCACGTCCTAAAGTATGCACGTATACATAATCAGTTTGTGTTTAAGTTGTTCACGTATAAGCAGGTAACACATAATCCTACCAGTCATGTTTAACATTTAACAGCAGTTACATATTCCAGTTAACACTTAATAGAAATAACTCAGGTTACTGCACAGATCAGCTATTTGGCGAAACACAATATTGGCGAAACACAATTATTGGCGAAACACAATATTAGCGAAACACAATTATTGGCGAAACACAATTATTGGCGAAACACATTTGTTTCGTCGAGGTGTCCCTTGGCGAAACAGAACTTCTGATTCGTCGACTACCCTTGGCGAAACACATTCTGGTTCGCCGAGAGTTCTGTTTCGTTGGACAGTTCAGTTACGTCAGTACAGTTACATGCAGAAACCCTAATCATCACTAACAGCCGACATCAATATTATCAATCATGCAGAAATCATTCAACACAGAATCATCGTACATCATCATAGCATAATCCTCGGGTTTCTTTAACGTCTAGCATGAACCCTAGCTTACGTATACAACATATCGATTAACATACAACATCATATCACCGAACCCTAACAAGATGCTAACCAGATCAGATTAACACCATCCAGAACCAAGTATTCAATCGTATCTAGTTTCACATGAAACTATTTATATCCGACTGCAACATTCATAACGAAATCTATATCATCATCATCATAACAAGAACCCTAATATTTAACATGTATCGATTACAATACACATCATCGAAGCAGAATCACATGACACATAAACACATACATGGATGAACGATCAGACAAGACACATAAATTTACTAACCGAGATGATGGTTTGATCGCACAAGGTTTTCCGGTGGGTTCTAGTTTGCCGTCACAGTGAGAGAGCTCTAGGGTTTCGGTTGTTTTGATAGAAAGTGTAAAAGTGATGTTGTTTTACGTGAATATACTCAGAATAACGTTCTGGGCCCGTAATGGGCTTTGGCGAATCATGGGCCGGCGAAACAGCCTGTTTCGTCGAGAGGTTGTTGGCGAAACTAACTTGTGTTTCGTTGGGTTCTTATATGGTTTAACAGTTTAAGTTTTACAAACAGTACACATGTTATACAATCACACATAACCATGCAAACACACTAGGTTTTATCATAACACAACTATATAGTCAAAGTCAACGTGTATTAAATGCGAATAAAGAATGTCGGAAATACGAGTTGTCACATGTGTGATGCATACATTGATTTGGCTTGGACTCCATGAGTCCCAATAAGGTTGGTCTAGTCTTCCTGAATGCTGAATAGAGTGCGGTAAATAAGTTACTCCACAGCTCGCGCCATGCTACCTCCTTGGGGTAAAGCGGATGTCAAAGGTTGGGGTCTTATCATAACATCTACAATGGATAAGTTTGGGGTGTCATAAGTACTGTACGAATTCATACGTAAGTTTCCAGCAGTGTTGAGGTAAATCTTTCCTGAGCGTTTGCCATCTTCTCTTGCTTAGATACCGAGTCTAAAACGATTTGTACCACAGGTAGAAGTGTTAAGTACAAAGCAGGGTAGGCAGGCTTCCTACTTTGTGGGGTGTTATTGTAACTGTGACAACTCGTGTTTTAGAACTCTTTTGTGCGCTTAGTGTAACGTGTTTGAACATTATGTGATTATGTGAACGATGATGAGTAATGAAATGTTATGTATGATATGTGTTTTGTGTAATGTATATATATATGTAAACGAGCCCAAACGCACAACACGAACCGATCGCACAAGCCCATTCGGGCTACACTCTTTGTATTCGGATCAAGGGCAGCCCATGATAGGGTTCGGCCCACTCCATCAACTCGCATAACACATAAGGTGTTAGTATAAGTCCCACACTTTAACTAATCACACAAAGTTTACAAAACCCTAGCTCTCCCCCTCCCTCCTTTTGAGCGACAGCAGTTCTTCAAGAAGTAACAAACCCTTGATTCTGGTCATCTGTTCTCCCACCGTACACCTCTTGGTCAGTTATTGTCCTTGTTGATTGAGTTTCTTTGTGATGATTGATCATGTTACCTCGTGTGATTAATTGCATGAATGTTATCTAATAATTAGTGGGTAGGATTATGTGTTGATATGTTAGAAGTTGTTGATGTTCTGTTAGTGATTTCGAATTGCATGATGATGAATAATAGTGGAATGATTATGTTGATTCGATTGGAATTGATTATGGATTAATCTGATAATTGCCATCGATTAATACTTGAAGATATGAAACAAAAACTAATTAAATGATAACAATCTGATTGTAAAAGTTAAAAAAAAACGGTCCAATGCATGTGAAGATAAGTGGTTGCTAAGTTTGATAACATTGAATGAAGAGAAAGTGGAGGCCATGTGATTGTAATCTTGATAAATGTTAGTAACTAGCAACGTGGCCATGCCTGATGATAGCTTTATTTGTATGTCATCTTCTTCTATAGCTTCATAAAATCACTGTTATATTTATTTACGAATGAATATGCATTGTTTTTATGATGAATAAATGAGTAGTGGAGAATCGGCTAGGTGGTTAAACATTAGACCAGAAATTGTGATGACGATTAATCGATGATTCAAGCTTCATGTTAAGGTTGGTTGAGAATGATGAAACGTTAAGTGATAAACCTGACTTATGTGACTCAATCCTAATGTCAAAGAATTAGGGTGCTCATACATAAACTATTAATGATTCTCATGAAATATAACATATGATTATAGTTGTTTGGAATACGCATAAGAGTTAGAATGGTTTGATGATGGGTGTTTACTAAAGTTATGGTGATGATTGTCATGATCTGATTTCGAAGATTATGGTGAAACTGTTTGTGGAATTAGGTTAATTGTGTATGGATTGATAGTGCAAAAATAAAATGTTACTGAATTGCGTAAACTAAGGACACGGTTAACTAGCATTGCACACTAACACCGAACGTACACCATTAATTTGGTCGCATACTTTCGTTTGGGCCGCACGCTTCTGAATGATTTGTGTATTTTGAGGTCGCACGGGACGGTGTGTGACGGATATGAAACACTAACCGTTACTTGCCAATATGAAAACATGAACTTGCATTATGAGATTCGCACATGACCTGAATACCTGCTACGTATGATAACCATGAACTGTTAGGGTCATGATTAACTGATGTGATTATTATTATGTTGCATGTATTGCTGGTACGTTACTTGTACGTTATGTGCAAAGAGGGTATGTGATTTATGTGTTATAAAACTGACTGTTGCTGGTAATTATACTAGGATCCGGTTGATCAACTGTAAATACGTAACTAATCTTACCGAGCAAACGAAAGGTGAGTTCACACATTCTACAAAGCATGGGATTCCCAGGGGTTGGGAATGGGGTTAAGGAACATGGATTCCTTGTCCTTTCTTGGGTAGGACAGTACTGGTTCAGGAATGTAATTCCTCGTCCTTACGGACAGATAACTTTTACTAGACCGAAACTCTATCACGAAGTCCCTCCTTTTTATATCGATTTAATCGTCGGGCCCATGGCGAGCGGGTCATTAGTTAGATAGCGCTATTTAAGTCTGACAAGCGTCACACCGTGCCGCATAGGACGGGCGTGAACTAATGGATCTGGGCACGTCAATGCTGATAGACATTGACAGTTCAGGGCACTTAAACATGACTTTAGTCAGCAGTCGATATGGTAACGAGTCTAGTGTATACATGGGGTAGCCCCCACGGCCGAAATGCCAGATAACTATCATGGGGTAGCCCCCACGGCTGGATTGCCAGAGTTAATGGGTTAAACAAATCACGTTTTTCAACTATGGGGTAACCCCCTTGGCAGGGATGCCAGTTAAAGGAACTGTTTTTGAACAACTAAAACCAACACCCAACTGTGAACTCGCTCAACATTATTGTTGACTCGTTCCTACATGCTTTGCAGGTCAATAGATACTTAGCTGGAGCTTGCACAAGGAAGAGTCGTTGTGGGACATGGACAGCTGTGTGCCATGTTAAACATTGAAACGTTTGAACTTATATTTTGTTTTGGATTTAATCGTTATGCTTCCGCTTGCAACTTAAACTATGTTTTGTTTGGACACCAATTGTATTGGTTGGATTTTTATAATTACTTACATGCTTGTTCAATATGATTGGTGGCTGGATCCTGGTCAGTCACGCCTCCAAGCGGTGATACTCCGCATGTGGATTTTGGGGGTGTGACAGATTGGTATCAGAGCCATTGGTTATAGCGAACTTGGTTTTAATAAAGGAAAAACGTTTTTGTTAAAACCAGACTATAACCTGTACAGTGCTCAACGGTCCACAACGACGCTTCACTCCACGTGCAAGGCTCGACATTCTAGGTGATATGGTTTATGTTTTATTGCCTGCTTGCTAGATTACATAGAACTTTGCTTATGGTATGCTTAGATAAACGTAGCAACGATAGTTTGAAAACACATGCGTGCTTACTCTCTTCTGTCATTGCACTTTCACGAACCTCTCTCACTTATGTTTCCCTTTTATATGAAGATCATGAGTGGACGCATTAACATGACTCTAGCCCAGTTGACGGCTCTGATTAACGAACAAGTTGTTGCGGCACTTGCAGCCGCACACGCAGGAGGTATACCCTGCAGTCTAAACTCATTCTAGGATCTTTAGATCCTACTCTCGTGAACCAACCTTTGTGTTAAACTTTTTCCCTTCTTACACCCACAACAGGTCAACCTGCACAACCTCCTGTGTGCACTTTCAAAACTTTTATGGACTGCCGACCAACTACTTTCAGCGGCACTGAAGGAGCGGTAGGTCTCTTCCACTGGTTTGAAAAGCTCGAATCTGTTTTCGAGATGTGTGAATGCCCTGAGGCTCGCAGGGTGAAGTATGCTACTGGTACTCTCGAGGGTATAGCGCTCACGTGGTGGAACGCTCAAGTCCAAATGCTGGGGTTGGTTGCTGCTAATGCCACCCCATGGAACACCTTCAAGGATCTGATCAAGGAGGAGTATTGCAATCGGGATGAAATTCATAAGCTGGAGGTAGAGTTCTTCAACCTCAAGATGACGGGGTCAGAAAGATCGAACGAGCTGGCCATTTTATGCCCTACCATGGTGGATCCTCCCATTAAGCGTATTGAACTTTTTCTCAATGGCTTAGTGCCAGAAATCCAAAGTCATGTGACTTCAGCAAACCTCGCCACCATCCAGCAGGTTGTTCAGTTGGCTCACCATCTCACTAATCAGGCGGTGGATCAGAACAGGTTACCAAAGCGTATAGGTGCTACAACTACTTCGGATGCTCCTAGGGACAACAAGAGAAAATAGGATGGAGCTTCAAGCAAAGGTTCAACTTCTGTGCAATCTTAGTCTCAGCAGAGAAGGACTGACGACTGTAGGAGTCCTAGTCAGCAATCATCTGGTAGCCAAAGTCATGGTGTGTACAACGGGAATCACCCAAAATGCAATCGCTGTAACCTATATCACAGCGGGCCATGCACCAGGGGTAACTGTCATCGGTGCAACAAGCCAGGCCACGCAGCAAAGGATTGTAGAAGTTTATACCCCGCAAACCAGAATCGTCAGCAACAACAAGCTCAATAGAATCAACGCCAGCAACAGCAGCCGTAGGGTAACAACAAAGGGTTCTTTCAGTGTGGAGCTGAAGGCCACTTCAAGAGAGATTGTCCCCAACTGAACAGGAACCAGAACAACAATAACAACAATAATCAGGGGAATGGGAACAACGTGGGTAACAATGGCAATGGGGCAAGGGGTCGTGTGTTCGTTATTGGCCAGGGAGAAGCGAGGAATGATCCCAATGTTGTGACGGGTAAGTTCCTTCTCGACGACTTTTACGTTACTGTCTTATTTGATTCGGGTGCTGATACTAGTTATGTGTCCCTAAAAGTTAGTCAACTGCTTAAGCGTACCCCAACACCTTTGAACCCCAAGCACGCTGTAGAGTTAGCTAATGGTAAAAGTATAGAGGTCACACACATAGTCAAAGGTTGTAACCTTGTTCTTGCTGATCACACTTTCTTGATCGACCTCCTTCCTATCACTCTCGGTAGTTTCGACGTTGTCATTGGGATGGACTGGTTATCCCAACACCAAGCAGAGATTCTTTGCAACGAAAAGATTGTCCGTATTCCCTGCCCAGGTTATGAACCCCTTATGATTCATGGCGACAAGAGGGGTGCTGTTGAGAGCATCATCTCTTTCCTTAAGGCCCAGAAGTGTTTGCGTAAGGGCCACACTGCTATCTTGGCTCTCGTTACTGACACCTCGATGAAAGAGAAGAAGATATAAGATTTTCCGATTGTACGCGATTATCCTGAGGTATTCCCTGAGGAATTACCTGGCCTTCCGCCTCATAGACAAGTCGAGTTTCAAATCGAGCTGGCTCCTGGAGCAGCACCTATAGCTCGTGCACCTTATCGTCTAGCTCCATCAGAATTGGAAGAACCGTCCACGCAACTACAAGAGCTTTTGAATAAGGGTTTTATTCGTCCTAGCTCTTCGCCATGGGGAGCTCCAGTGCTATTTGTAAAGAATAAAGACGGTACCTTCAGAATGTGTATCGACTATCACGAGCTCAACAAGGTGACGGTGAAGAATCGTTATCCTCTTCCACGTATTGATGACCTATTCGACCAGTTGCAAGGGTCGAGCTTTTATTCAAAGATTGATCTGAGATCGGGATATCACCAGCTGAGAGTCCGAGAAGAGGACGTCTCCAAAACAGCCTTTAAAACTCGTTATGGACACTACGATTTTTTGGTTATGCCTTTTGGGCTGACGAACGCACCTACGGTCTTCATGGACATTATGAATAGAGTGTGCAAGCCTTACCTAGATAAGTTCGTTATAGTTTTCATCGACGACATCCTGATCTATTCTAAGAGTCAGGAAGAACACGAGTACCATCTACGACTCATTTTGGAACTCCTTCGAACATAACAACTTTCCGCAAAGTTCTCGAAATGTGACTTCTGGCTTCTTGAAGTCCATTTCCTAGGCCACGTGGTAAACAAGGATGGGATTCATGTTGATCCATCCAAGGTAGACTCGATCAAGAACTGGCCGGCACCTAGAACACCAACGGAAATTCGCCAATTCTTGGGTTTGGCAGGTTACTACAGGAGGTTCATTAAGGATTTCTCCAAGATTGCACAACCTCTTCCTTCACTAACGCAGAAGGGCGTTGTTTATCGTTGGGTAAATGCACAGGAGTTAGCGTTTCAGCACTTAAAGGATAGACTTTGCAGTGCACCTATCCTTTCATTGCCAGAGGGCACAGACGACTTCGTGGTTTACTGCGACGCATCCATTCAGGGTCTTGGTTGCGTATTGATGCAGCGGGATAAAGTTATAGCCTACGCCTCACGCCAACTCAAAGTTCACGAAAAGAACTACACCACACACGATTTAGAGCTGGGAGCTGTTGTTTTTGCACTTAAGATATGGAGACACTACCTGTATGGTACCAAATGCGCTATCTACACTGATCACAGGAGCCTCGAGCATATCTTTAAACAGAAGGAACTCAATATGCGACAACGACGATGGGTCGAGCTACTGAATGACTACGAATGCTCGATCAGATACCACCCGGGCAAAGCCAATGTTGTGGCCGATGCCCTCAGTCGAAAGGATACTACACCTAAACGCGTACGAGCTTTACAGCTCGCTATCCAATCTAGTCTTCCTACACAAATACGAGATGCTCAGGTAGAAGCATTGAAACCCGAAAACATCAGGGCTGAAGCCCTACGCGGCTCAAGGCAACACTTAGAACAGAAGGAAGACGGTGCTTACTATGTCACAGGACGCATTTGGGTCCCACTTTATGGCAACCTACGAGAGCTTGTGATGGATGAGGCACACAAGTCTCGCTACTTAGTACATACTGGTTCGGATAAAATGTACCACGATATCAAAACTACATATTGGTGGCCTAGCATGAAGGCCAACATAGCAACTTACGTTAGCAAGTGCTTGACTTGTGCGAGAGTCAAGGCGGAATACCAGAAACCTTCAGGCCCACTTCAACAACCAGAGATACCACAATGGAAATGGGAGCAAATTTCCATGGATTTTGTTACTGCCCTGCCTAGATCTCAACGTGGTAACGATACTATTTGGGTGATCGTGGATCGACTCACAAAGTCTGCTCACTTCTTGGCTATCAAGGAAACGGATAAGTTATCCACACTAGCAGACGTATATCTTAAGGAAGTTGTCTCGAGGCACGGGGTGCCCACCTCTATTATCTCGGATTGAGATGCACATTTTACATCAGAACTGTGGCAAGAAATGCACAAGTCCTTTGGCTCAAGATTAGATATGAGCACAGCCTATCACCCGCAAACGGATGGGCAGTCGGAACGTACCATCCAGACCCTCGAAGACATGCTTAGGGCATGCGTAATTGACTTTGGCAACGGCTGGGAAAAGCATCTGCCGCTTGTGGAATTCTCATACAATAACAGCTACCACACCAGCATTAAAGCTGCTCCGTTTGAGGCATTGCACGGGCGAAAATTCCGGTCACCTCTTTGTTGGGCAGAGGTGGGGGATAGTCAGATTACTGGTCCAGAACTTGTGGTAGACACAACAGAACGGATTGCTCAGATACGACAACGAATGGCGGCAGCTCATGACCGTCAGAAATCATACGCCAATAAGCGCAGGAAACCACTCGAGTTCCAACTTGGGGATCGAGTGCTACTCAAAGTTTCACCCTGGAAGGGTGTGGTTCGTTTTGGCAAACGAGGCAAGATTAACCCACGATATGTTGGACCATTCGACATCATAGAGAAAATAGGCAAAGTGGCCTACAAACTAAACCTACCACCAGAACCCAGTGGATTTCACAATATTTTCCACGTGTCGAATCTGAAGAAGTGTCTGTCAGATGAGACCCTCATAGTTCCTTTAAAGGAGCTCACTATCGATGAACGGTTGCGATTCGTCGAGGAACCAGTTGAGATCATGGACCGAGATGTTAAGGTCCTCAAACGCACCAGAATACCTCCCGTTCGAGTTCGTTGGAACTCCCGTCGTGGCCCAGAGTTCACCTGGGAACACGAAGATCAAATGAAACAAAAGTATCCTCACTTGTTCGCAAACAGTACAACCACTACTGAGGCTGAAGCTACCACGGAATTTCAGGACGAAATTCCAGATCAACGGGGGGAGGATGTGACACCCCAGGAAAACCACGCAACTTAACTAGCTTCCTCAGTGAGTACGTACCAAATTTCGGGACGAAATTTCTTTCAACTTGGGGATAATGTGACAACTCGTGTTTTAGAACTCTTTTGTGCGCTTAGTGTAACGTGTTTGAACATTATGTGATTATGTGAACGATGATGAGTAATGAAATGTTATGTATGATATGTGTTTTTTGTAATGTATGTATGTATGTATGTAAACGAGCCCAAACGCACAACACGAACCGATCGCACAAGCCCATTCGGGCTACACTCTTTGTATTCGGATCAAGGGCAGCCCATGATAGGGTTCGGCCCACTCCATCAACTCGCATAACACATAAGGTGTTAGTATAAGTCCCACACTTTAACTAATCACACAAAGTTTACAAAACCCTAGCTCTCCCCCTCCCTCCTTTTGAGCGACGACAGTTCTTCAAGAAATAACAAACCCTTGATTCTGGTCATCTCCTCTCCCACCGTACACCTCTTGGTCAGTTATTGTCCTTGTTGATTGAGTTTCTTTGTGATGATTGATCATGTTACCTCGTGTGATTAATTGCATGAATGTTATCTAATAATTAGTGGGTAGGATTATGTGTTGATATGTTAGAAGTTGTTGATGTTCTGTTAGTGATTTCGAATTGCATGATGATGAATAATAGTGGAATGATTATGTTGATTCGATTGGAATTGATTATGGATTAATCTGATAATTGCCATCGATTAATACTTGAAGATATGAAACAAAAACTAATTAAATGATAACAATCTGATTGTAAAAGTTAAAAAAAAAAACGGTCCAATGCATGTGAAGATAAGTGGTTGCTAAGTTTGATAACCTTGAATGAAGAGAAAGTGGAGGCCATGTGATTGTAATCTTGATAAATGTTAGTAACTAGCAACGTGGCCATGCCTGATGATAGCTTTATTTGTATGTCATCTTCTTCTATAGCTTCATAAAATCACTGTTATATTTATTTACGAATGTATATGCATTGTTTTTATGATGAATAAATGAGTAGTGGAGAATCGGTTAGGTGGTTAAACATTAGACCAGAAATTGTGATGACGATTAATAGATGATTCAAGCTTCATGTTAAGGTTGGTTGAGAATGATGAAACGTTAAGTGATAAACCTGACTTATGTGACTCAATCCTAATGTCAAAGAATTAGGGTGCTCATACATAAACTATTAATGATTCTCATGAAATATAACATATGATTATAGTTGTTTGGAATACGCATAAGAGTTAGAATGGTTTGATGATGGGTGTTTACTAAAGTTATGGTGATGATTGTCATGATCTGATTTCGAAGATTATGGTGAAACTGTTTGTGCAATTAGGTTAATTGTGTATTGATTGATAGTGCAAAAATAAAATGTAACTGAATTGCGTAAACTAAGGACACGGTTAACTAGCATCGCACACTAACACCGAGCGTACACCATTAATTTGGTCGCATACTTTCGTTTGGGCCGCACGCTTCTGAATGATTTGTGTATTTTGAGGTCGCACGGGACGGTGTGTGACGGATATGAAACACTAACCGTTACTTGCCAATATGAAAACATGAACTTGCATTATGAGATTCGCACATGACCTGAATACCTGCTACGTATGATAACCATGAACTGTTAGGGTCATGCTTAACTGATGTGATTAGTATTATGTTGCGTGTATTGCTGGTACGTTACTTGTACGTTATGTGCAAAGAGGGTATGTGATTTATGTGTTATAAAACTGACTTTTGCTGGTATTTATACTAGGATCCGGTTGATCAACTGTAAATACGTAACTAATCTTACCGAGCAAACCAAAGGTGAGTTCACACATTCTACAAAGCATGGGATTCCTAGGGGTTGGGAATGGGGTTAAGGAACATGGATTCCTCGTCCTTTCTTGGGTAGGACAGTACTGGTTCAGGAATGTAATTCCTCGTCCTTACGGATAGATAACTTTTACTAGACCGAAACTCTATCACGAAGTCCCTCCTTTTTATATCGACTTAATCGCCGGGCCAATGGCGAGCAGGTCATTAGTTAGATAGCGCTATTTAGGTCTGACAAGCCTCACACCGTGCCGAAGAGGATGGGCATGAACTAATTGATCTGGGCACGTCAATGCTGATAGACATTGACAGTTCAGGGCACTTAAACATGACTTTAGTCAGCAGTCGATATGGTAACGAGTCTAGTGTATACATGGGGTAGCCCCCACGGCCGAAATGCCAGATAACTATCATGGGGTAGCCCCCACGGCTGGATTGCCAGAGTTAATGGGTTAAACAAATCACGCTTTCCACTATGGGGTAATCCCCACGGCAGGGATGCCAATTAAAGGAACTGTTTTTGAACAACTAAAACCAACACCCAACTGTGAACTCGCTCAACATTATTGTTGACTCGTTACTACATGCTTTGCAGGTCAATAGTTACTTAGTTGGAGCTTGCACAAGGAAGAGTCGTTGTGGGACATGGACAGCTGTGTGCCATGTTAAACAGTGAAACATTTGAACTTATATTTTGTTTTGGATTTAATCGTTATGCTTCCGCTTGCAACTTAAACTATGTTTTGTTTGGACACCAATTGTATTGGTTGGATTTTTATAATTACTTACATGCTTGTTCAATATGATTGGTGGCTGGATCCTGGTCAGTCACGCCTCTAAGCGGTGATACTCCGCATGTGGATTTTGCGGGTGTGACAGTAACCATCTCGGTTAATGTTCTACTTGGTGGGAATTTGGAACAATATAGGAAATTCCAAATAGATAGTGATCTTTTGCTTGACCCGCAGAGTCCACCAAGATTTCCATGCACTACAAGTTGTTATTACGTGGGCCCCCGTAATAATAAATCGTCTTGCATGGTCACCCCAATTTTTCCCTCGTTCAAAGCAGCTGATCAACCAGAGAGGGGACAATACTGTCCTCATACCCTTAGCAGGGAAAGGACCCTTATGGTGGTCCATGCGCTATCGTATGTTGACATTACGCGTGAATTGGCACAATGCTTAGACAAAATAGGAATAAGGAGGGTTCCTAGTGATAGTAGCTGGAGGGGTACCTTTAAGATGAGTACTTCATTCTCTTTGTTTGGAAATGAGTGGCGTCAATCAGGTTTCGTAAATGCCTCAGAGACCTTGTCCCACTGATAAGGTTGCTGTCCAAGGTTGCCTCCTCCGCCTCGCCGTCGCTACCGTAGTCAGGCACCTTCTCATTCGAGAAGGAAGAATAACCATCTTCTACGGAATCAAGCTCAGGGTCTTGTTTCGTACAAATGTCCTTACTTTGCCTTTGCTTTGTCTTTACTTTGCCTTTCCTTTGTCTTTCCTTTGAAAAATGTTCAACTCATGGATCTTGGTGCTTTTTGCAAATGCAATGAAAAATATTTTTTGAAAATGTTTTTTCGTGAGAGAATCCTAGTGATTGTAGTCTAGACTCGAGAAGTGTGACAACTGTGAAATCCCGATATACCCTAATTGTTGTTAGTCCTTGATGACAGGACACAATGTGCATTCAATTAGATTCTTGAGGAATTGAGTTTGGAAATGTGATGATATATGCTTGATAGAATGTACAATACAAAACAGTAATTATGTTATGTACAAAAGTTCACTGAAAACCCTAAATTGATGTAGTGCGTTACAGACTTAAAAGTACGCAATTGTGCGTGTATGGATGACTCTAGGAATATGAATGGCCTAATACATGGACTATAGTGTATGACATAAGTGCGTTAGTGGATAAATGGGGATTATAATGCATTGTAGTGATGCCTGAGTAATTACGATGAAGTAATTCCTAAAACCCTAATTCTGTTTGAACCCTAATTATACATATTACTTACACGACTCATGAAAAAATACAAAATTGTGGTTATGATGAATCTAAGGGTACGTTATGAGTGGTACATGATCAATAATGATAAACAGTGCGATCAGGATACCTTAGGGTGTAGAAAATAGGTTAAACGGAGGCTTACTGTTTAACAATGCACAAACCGAATAACATCGATTTAAATACAAACGATGGTGTCGTAGATGATTCTAAGAGTACGGAATTACTTAGACATGAGACATAGACAATGACCTAAGATTTGAAGCCTTAATGTGAAAGGGCACGTTAAACGAGGCAGTTTCCGGTTAACGAAACTTCTTCGATTTAACGCACAAGGAAACAACCAAACATGCATCGGATAGTCAGTCAAGCCTAAAAACACTTATTTAACAATAAATATAAGTTGTTCTAAGTCAAAATATCAAAGTGTATCGGTTTCGTTGTCGGTGGGTTCAGTTTTAAAAACCGTTAAAAACCGCGCGAAAAACGCGTGAAAAAGAGCCCGTTTGGCGTACCGGGGACGCGTTTGCGACCCGTAAACGAACCTAAACATGAAAAATACTCAACCTTATCATGTGGGACCCCCTAGAACCGAATTTGACTAGTCAAAGGGGCTAGAAACCCCTTGAAAGCTCCACATGGTTCGTTTAGGCTTTAAAAAGCCATTTTTTTGATTTTTTTTTAAATCATTTCACTCATCTTTTTCACCTTTTAACACACACTTCAGCTGAACCACGAAATTTGCCATCTATTTCCATCAATAATTCAAGGTATAAACATAGGTTTGATCAATTTTTATTATTTTTTATGCTTAAAAACATGAAATTGATAAAAATGAACAATTTTCACCATGAAAGTTTGAGAGTTTTGGTGATATAAAGGTTGTTCTAACATGGGTATAGGATAAAAAGATTTCACATGATGTCTGGTGATGCCAAACATCGGATTATGATACCAAAACACAAAGTAGTCGACAAGAAACGAACATAACAAACACTAATCGAAAAAGAACGGATCCGAGGCTTGATTGACATGGGTTTTTGCACATTTGTGTTGTTTATGGTGTATAGGTAGTGAAAATAATCTTCGCTCACTTCTGGACACACAAGGGTTGCGTAAAAACGCGAAATAGGCTAGGTACAACTTCCGAAAATCGAATCTAGAATATACAGAATTGTTTATCATATAACTTGGTCCGTGGGTATTCATGGAACTTGAAATTTTGCAGGCTGATCATATATGGTGAAAATAAGGCTCGATTAAAATTTTAGAATTTTCTGAATTTTTGGTGAATTTTTAACTGTTTTAAAGAAATAATTTCTGATAAAATAGTAAACGAGCTCAATAAATCACCAAAAATTTCAGAGATGTTGAGTTTAATATGGAGAATATCCTGGAAAAGTTTGGGGATCATTGACTGAGTTTTACCTAGTTTTCAAAAATCATGTTGTTGCGAAGTTTCGGTAGCCGGAAACGCGGTATAACAAATTCAGAAAATCTCATATTTTTCCATGAAGTTCATAATTACTTGTAAATCATCTGGGTTATGCCTGATAACCTAGATGACCAGATAACTCATCTGGGTTATGCCTTATAACCTAGATGACCAGATAACTCGTCTGGGTTATGTATGATAACTTAGATGACCAGATAACTCATCTGGGTTATGCCTGAACCTAGATGACCAGATAACGCGTCTGGGTTATGCCTGATAACCTAGATAACCAGATAACTCGTCTGGGTTATGCCTGATAACCTAGATGACTAGGTAACTCTTGGTTATTAAAAATCTACTAAATATTTTAAATAACTTATTTTTATAAGTTCTAGTGTATATAAACTCTAATAAATATATATATTTTGTGTGAATTGTCCGACACATTCGAATTTACTAGCAAAAATAACTAACTGAAATCTAAATCTAAATAATACCCACAGCTCTACTGTTATGCTATAGGTCAATTCTCAGATGATTATCCTCATCTGAACCCGAGTTATTTCAATTATCAATTTGAAAAACGGTATTCAGTAATTAACCAAACACGCACTGATATCAGTAAGGAAGGAACAGAGCCTTGATAATTACCTATCTTGTGATTGTTTTGTTGTATACTAGGTGAGTTTTACTTCCCCGTTTTCAATCTGTTTTCCGGTTTTACATGGGGTGAAATGCTTGTTACATACGTTCATACGTGCACATATATACATGATATAAAGCGAATTATCTGAGTAAACACTAGTACATGAAAAATCCCCACAGACCCAAGTGATTAACCATAGGACGGGGAATGTGTAAATAGTACTATTGGTCCGACAAACCCAATTTCGATGGCCAGGAACGCCATGAGATACATACGCAATTGTACATGTTCAAGCATAGGCTATGGGGTACTAGCCATAGCTACACAGGGGCAGTGCCGTGGTGGTGGACCACGGGGTTGAGTTGACAGTCAAGGCTTCACTTGTGGGCTCAATATATATATTCAATTAAATGTGCCAAACTTGAACTATAATTACATCTATTTAATACAAACTAAAACAGTGAAACTCACCAACATTTGTAGTGGACCTTTCAAAACTTTAACATGCTTTTCAGGTAATTTGATACTTGTGTGATACTTGAGGTTGCTGTTCAAGATGTGCTTTACAAGTGAATACATGTATAGAAGCATGCGTTTAGAAGATTAACGTGGTTCACGGGAACATGCCGTTGTAACATACATGTAGTATGTAATCAACAGTGTAATCGAAATTGTAGTTGAATAATTTATATAGTATCTTTATAAACAATGTGCTTATATCAGAGGTGTCTGTTGCATCCCATATTTTACTTCCGCTGCGAGTCGGGGTGTGACAGAAGATGGTATCAGAGCCATTGGTTATAAAGAATTAGGATGCCTTTAAGGAGACCTAGACTATAACTACAAGCTCAAACCTTAGTGGACATAAATGTGAAATGATTCATAGTAGAGAACAATTAACAAACTGTGTAATTTATTCTACGGTGAGTACCAGGATAGTCTCGTAGGAAAAGTGGGTTATTGTGGTCCGGAACATAATAACAGACTTGCTGGTATGAGAAAGTGTTGGGAAAATCGCGGTAATAGTAAGCACACTTAATTATGTGAAATTATACATATGTGCGCCAACGTGAAACTATGTGTATACTTGCATTTTCGTTACTTGGTAACTGTTTTTATGAGTTCGCATTTTGAGACCAGTGACTTGATTAGTATGCCTTAAGAGATAAGCAGGTTCAATGGAAACATATGTGCTACAGTCTACTCCACATTCCTACTGATAACATACACTAGTGTTGAACTCATATAGCCAGGATGGCCTTCATATGTTTTCCGATAGGGGAAGTAACTAGTTGTGAGTTCGCGACACTACCACCTCTAGCCTTACATTCTTCATAACAACAACTACATATCGAAGTACTACACGATAGGGAGTGTACATACACCAGAGATGTACTTATCGTAACACGATGCCAGAAGGACTGGAACGAATTCTCTCACCAGGTTGTTGTTTACTAGTGCTTCTTCAGAAACTATAGTCTCCCAACTCTTAATTCCAATTGGGTACGAGTTCACTTATTCTTTCTGTACCCATGGTTCTTCATCGCAATCCTCCGTTAACAACTATATCCCTTATATTCTAGAAATGGTGGAAGTCGTTATGTAACCAAAGAGCTCAGAGTAGATAAGCAGTTAATGGCAATTAGTCCTCAGGTAGAGGTGATTATGAAATTTGTGCATGGAATTCGAACGAAGTAGTGCTGAGATGATACTGAAGATGCGTCATAGGAAAAAGGTACCTAATAACATTAGCCGTGTGTATGATATGGCTATCCTATTCTTGTTCGCGATAATATTATGACTACTAAAATCCTAGTTCTATCTTTTGTGCGATACCTATCCGAAAACGAACGTGACATGGATGCTCACTGTTGGTAATAAATATGTGAAACAAAGTAATGTTCTTGTAACCCTTATCATTCCGTCTCATACAATCACATATCTTTGTATTCTTACTTTTAAATTCTAAATGGTTATTCCTAACCCAATTCCACTATACACTTGGTTAGTTACCATTGTTGGAAACATGATTCAATTGTGAAAACGAAAGGACTACAACGGTGCTTTGACCAGATTCATTACTTCACTTTTCCTTGACCTACTAAAGAAATTGGAGGTCTTAGTGTTTACTACACATAATTAAATTATCTTATGCTCTAATTCCTTGTTTAAGTCAGTGTTATTACAATACAGTGCATTTCTAATTAACTTCCGTTACTTTATCAAGTTAGAGTCGCGTTCAGATCAACCCCGAACCTGTTCGGATTAGGCCGGGTCAACACAAAGTCTATGCTTTGTGAATAGTAGAGAGTGGATGGGTTGACGATACAGCGTACCACCATGTGAAGTACACCTTGATTCATATTCGGTAGACAAAATGAGGGAAGGCAAACTTTTTTTTTCGGATTCAATTTTTTCAATCACATATACCCATCAGATTGTGTTCACAAGAATTACTAAATTTTGTTTAAGGTTGAACAATCCTTTGACCTCTACTTGGAAAGGTATGTTACAATTAACTCTTTGAAGTGATTCATTGTTCGAGAAACGGTCGATTACACGATTATGTGTTCAGGTACGAATATAGGAACCATACGACGACTTTCATGTTGAGAGGCATTTGACACCTTTACTAATTCGCCACGATTCCTTCTTAACTTGTAAGGTCATGGGGTATACTTTCACGCCCCTTAACTACACGTAGGCGCTAAATCACCCACTTGGCCTTCTTTCACTTCACCTCACACCAAGGAATTGCTTTAACCCCCAGTAACGCCCTTAAATTAATTAAAATACATATATATAGCATGTTGTGTGTGTGCATATTTTCCTATGCTTGATTCTCTCCCTCTCTCTCCTAGTTAACATCTTAACACGTGAAGCTTTTAATGCCCCTTAACACTCTCCAGGAGTGGTATGACGAGTGTTAATGGATGCCAACTAGGATTAACACTTACGGATGTTAGAGTATACCAGGCGGCCTAAGCCTACGACCAACTCTATGTAGCCCGGTCAACTAACTATATAGTATGCGTTATCGATAGTTCTTGTGTAAGGAAATGAGACGATATCTGGAACATTTCTGTATCCAAGACTCTAATCACAGCTTAACGCCTCCTTAGTTCTATTTGGACTATTTTATGATACGAGTTCTTCAATACTCAGTAAATTCTCATGTACATAGTCTTGAATCTTTAACGTGATCAGATGTTCCTGTGAAATGTTTCGGACATCACGTATATGATACATGTTCCTTCGAGCCCTTCCTATAAAGTTTTTCGTATCACAATATCTGTTGGTCCTGCTTGACCCTCCAGGAACGAAAACAAAATGTCTTGCTCGCACACTCAAAATAATTTGTTAATGATTTCTCGACCCCGAGAACATAATGAATCTCTTTCTCTCCTAGGATTACCTATTAAACGATGGAGTCCGAAAATATAGATAAACTACTTTGTCCAATATTAATGAGAATCAATGAGCCTCACATCGAGTCTTACAAATCTCTCATCCTAGCAAGGACCTTCTAACGGGGTAGGAGGGTGGTTGCAAAATTCATGCTTACGATCATTTGTTCGAATAATTCAGTAGTGAGTGATGTAATCTAGGCTTTGTTCACCAAGATTTATATGGTACCCTATATCGATGCCTCCTGAAGGATTTATTTAAATTGAGTCATTCTGAGTCAGGGGAATTCTGTTAAATCATGACTTCTGTTCCTACAATTTATCTGTGTATTCATATACTCCTAATCGTAATTCCTATAAGAATATATGTGTTAAACGGTGCTTCGTTAGAGAATGCTATCTGTTGTTATTATTCAACAATGGGAGTTTTCTTCCCCGTGGAAAAAGAAAGTCAGATCCAAATATTCACTATGGCATTGTGTAAACATAAAAGTCTACTTACAAAATCTGGAGTCAAACCTCGAAAATTGCTAACCTCGAAATCATGTTGTAAATCGAAATTAGTATCCTCTGAGTACGTTGAATAATTTGAGTTAAGAACTAAATAACCAAACTAAGTGTTGACCCATGTCATCTCGATGAAGGGTCAGATGAATCTTTCTATCGTACTTTTGTGAACTGTGTCAATTTCAAAAAGGGAATTTTTTTTTTGCTAATTACTAAAGTATTGAAATTCATTGCTTAATCGAATTCAATGCATAAAAATAGACTTTATATCTAACTTGGAGACTTACGGTATGTTAAAACCCCGGTATACTATGATATTCAGTCGTTCCTAAATTCAGTTTTGGCAAAACCACGAAAATTGAGAACCATCATCATATCATTTCCTTCTTTACAGTCGTAAAGTTATCCCAATCGTTCCATAATTGAGACTCTAGTGGAGTGAGTCATGTGATTAGGAAGCATACTTATGATAAGCAATCCTTTGACGAATACAGTCAATATTTCGCCTGTATATATAAGTCAGTCCATATTGAATCTATCGGAAGAAGAATTATTCCTCTCTTCCCAAACAACTTTCTGGTATGATGCATTAGTGTGGAATCTCTATACCTCTGACGGAGCGAGTTGTACCAAGTTGATTGGCGTAACTGGTATTAAATGAATCGGTGGCTAGTCGTCTTTTACGGAATTGTTCGCATCTATACTAAATTGGGTTCAATAATTAGGGACCTCATTCTCATGATATGATAATTGACTGTCCTTCATGTGATAGTATGGCTACACGACACGGTAGCTTTCCACTCGTGATGTTACTCGATTGGTAACCGCACTGATTACACATTTTATTCTTACTAATTACTGAAGTTGTAGGATTGATGCCATCCCTAAATCTCGAATCAATTACAAAAGAATTCGTATTATGAATTCCTTTTTTTACCACCTTCTTATTGTGGTAGGAATATATAGAGCAATCAATGTAGACACGTTAGAAATCTAATGTCCTGATCCAAGCTTTAGGAATTTAACCCAAACCCGAGTTACTATACGATAGATTCACATGTATCGTAGATATATAATCCGCCGACGGATATGTAGTCCTATCACATAGTTTGTGTGGGTTTAAAGATTCACCATCACTCATGCATGCCTAATGGCCATTATGACAAAATGGGGGTGATTTAATGCCTTTTTCATTCGTGTTCTCAGCCTAATGCGTCAGAACTCTTACATCAGGTCATTGTTACCGGAGAATACTTGAACAAACGAAAATAGGGGAGACTATCATTGGAAATTTTTGAAAACAAATTCATTATCCCTATTCGGTTATACTCGGCATTGCACTCACCATTAGTACATTTAATGGGTAACTGTTAAATGTTACCCGTATCTCTCCTATATCATGTTGGTCTAAGTCTATTCGACAACAGTTCAAATGAAACGTGCTAGGGATATTGTTCCCCAGGTATTGGGAGCTAGTGGAGTCATAACAAACGTGATGCGTACAAATAAATGCAAGCTAAACAACACAAACGACTCTTACCATATCCCGAGTATAATAAAATTCTCACCACCTAGAGTGAACGAGAGTGAACCCCAGTGGGGATGGTACTGTAGGAATTGTGGATGGACAAATTAAAGAGCTACTATGTATCAGAAATATAATCACTGTATTGTGATAAAATTAAACAGAAAGCTGTAATTACTAGTCAGTCTGATGACTGCTACAAACCTGAGTTATGAGCTTCCTATGCAAGTACAAATAGTAACATACAATGAATTTCGAGGACAAAATTCTTTTAACTGGGGAAGACTGGGACAACTATACCCTAATTGTTGTTAGTCCTTGATGACAGGACACGATGTGCATACAATTAGATTCTTGAGGAATTGAGTTTGGAAATGTGATGATATATGCTTGATAGAATGTACAATACAAAACAGTAATATGTTATGTACAAAAGTTCACTGAAAACCCTAAATTGATGTAGTGCGTTACAGACTTAATAGTACTCAATTGTGCGTGTATGGATAACTCTAGAATATGAATGGCCTAATACATGGACTATAGTGTATGACATAAGTGCGTTAGTGGATAAATTGGGATTATAATGCATTGTAGTGATGGCTGAGTAATTACGATGAAGTAAATCCTAAAACCCTAATTCTATTTGAACCCTAATTATACATACTACTTACACGGCTCACGAAACAATACAAATTGTGGTTATGATGAATCTAAGGGTACGTTATAAGTGGTACATGATCAATAATGACAAACAGTGCGATCAGGATACCTTAGGGTGTAGAAAACAGGTTAAACGGACGCTTACTGTTTAATAGTGCACAAACCGAATAAAATCGATTTAAATACAAACGATGGTGTCGTAGATGATTCTAAGAGTACTGAATTACTTAGACATGAGACATAGACCATGACCTAAGATTTAAAGCCTTAATGTGAAAGGGCACGTTAAACGAGGCAGTTTCCGGTTAACGAAACTTCTTCGATTTAACGCACATGGAAACAACCAAACATGCATCGGACAGCCAGTCAAGCCTAAAAACACTTATTTAACAATAAATATAAGTTATCCTAAGTCAAAATATCAAAGTGTATCGCTTTCGTTGTTGGTGGGTTCAGTTTTAAAAACCGTAAAAAACCGCGCGAAAAACGCGAGAAAAAGAGCCCGTTTGGCGTACCGGGGAACATGTTTGCGACCCGTAAACGAACCTAAACATGAGAAATACTCAACCTTATCATGTGGGACCCCCTAGAACCGAATTTGACTAGTCAAATGGGTCTAGAAACCCCTTGAAAGTTCCACATGGTTCCTTTAGGCTTTAAAAAGCCATTTTTTTTTATTTTTTAAATCATTTCACTCATCTTTTTCACCTTTTAACACACACTTCATCTGAACCACGAAATTTCCCATCTATTTCCATCAATAATTCAAGGTATAAACATAGGTTTGATCAATTTTTATTATATTTTATGCTTAAAAACATGAAATTGATAAAAAGGAACAATTTTCACCATGAAATTTTGAGAGTTTTGGTGATATAAAGGTTGTTCTAACATGGGTATAGGATAAAAAGATTTCACATGATGTCTGGTGATGCCAAACATCGGATTATGATACCAAAACACAAAGTACTCGACAAGAAACGAACATAACAAACACTAATCGAAAAAGAACGGATTCGAGGCTTGATTGACATGGGTTTTTGCGTATTTGTGTTGTTTATGGTGCATAGGTACTGAAAATAATCTTCGCTCACTTCTGGACACACAAGGGTTGCGTAAAAACGCGAATTACGCTAGGTACAACTTCCGAAAATCAAATCTAGGAGATACAGAATTGTTTATCGTATAACATGGTCCGTGGGTATTCAATTAACTTGAAATTTTGGAGGCTGATCATATATGGTGAAAATAAGGCTCTATTAAAATTTTAGAATTTTCTGAATTTTTGGTGAATTTTTAACAGTTTTAAAGAAATAATTTCGGATAAAATAGTAAACGAGCTCAATAAATCACCAAAAATTACAGAGATGTTGCGTTTAATATGGACAATATCTTGGAAAATATTGGGGATGATTGAATGAGTTTTACCTAGTTTTCAAAAATCGTGTTGTTGCGAAGTTTCGGTAGCCGGAAACGCGGTATAACAAATTCGGAAAATCTCATATTTTTCCATGAAGTTCCTGATTACTTGTAACTCATCTGGGTTATGCCTAATAACCTAGATGACCAGATAACTCGTCTGGGTTATGCCTGATAACCTTGATGACCAGATAACTCGTCTGGGTTATGTATTGTGACAACTCGTATTTTTCCGAACTTATCAACGTACTTGATGTAACGTATTTGAACTTGGTGTAATTACTTGATATGTTGAATTAATGAGATTATGTGTGACTTTGTGTTATATGTTATGTGAGAGTATGAATTATGTAAACGCACAACACAACCCACTCGCACAAGCCCACTCGGGCCACAACTTATATTCGGATCAAGGGAGGCCCAAGTGAGGGTCGGCCCACTCCTCGTATTCGCTTACACACACCTTTAGGGAATTGTTTTCTCATTACTTGCAATCTCACAACAAACCTACAAACCCTAGCTCTTCTCTCTCTCTCCCTCACGAAACCGAAGGCTGCCAAACTCTCTTTCCATCGAAGATCATTCCCTGTTCGGATCATTCTCGTTATACTCTCCTAACCGGTTAGTGTTTTGTTACTAGTTGATTTATGTTATGTGATTATACATGTCCTAGATGATACATGATGGTTGATGATATAAACCGTTAATATTGGTGTCTTGAAAGTCGGCACATAGGTATTTGATAATGTTATTATTATTCAAAAGTTCATGATGATAGGCAAGAATTCAATGAATTTAGTACTTGGCTGATGATGTGTTATGACATGCTAATTGATGAGTGATGGTTCCCATGTTTTGGTCCAATAGTAATAAGATTAGGGGCATGGTGGTCGACTACTTTATATAAACCTCTTTGATTATATTGATGTAGACATGTGCAGCCAAACAAATAGAAAACATAATCATAATCGGTTGCATGCGGGTGTAAGTATCATGTGATATTGTGGTGGGTGGAATGATGATTTGTTTTTGTTGATGGTCATGATGATTATAATAAACATTACGGTGGTATTTGAATTATAATCATGATTAGGGTTCATAGAAATCTAATGTTAAATCCCTTGTTTAATCGATATATGTGCATAATTGAAACTGTTGATGTTGTTAATTGTAAGTCTTATACATGGAAATCACATAATTGGTTAATTATTGATTTAATTGGATATGGAAACAAGGTAACTGTTATGCATGAAAAGAGGGATTTAAAAACAACTCGCACAAGACACCCACTCGGTCGCACAAGATCGGATCGTACAAGTTCCGGTCTGATCACACAATAAATCCGGTCGCACAAGAATGATTGAACTGCACAAGTTGCTAAGTTATTAACTGTTGGGCCGGGTGTACATTTTGGGCTGGGCTGGTTTGGATCGCACAAAATCGTCCGGATCGCACAAGCTGATCCGGACCGCACAAGATGGTTTGTCTGTTTGTTTGGGCCGTGACCATATTTGTAGTTTTGTTGGGTTTTTGATTTTGGGCCGGGTATTAGTGGGATTCAAAGCATGACTCGCACAAGGCCATTAGACTTGTGCGAGCTCAACTTCTTAATCGTACAAGTTAAATGTGTTTTAACTGTTGATCGTGATGTTGTATGTTACCACAATCCGTATGTGCTTCTCCTATGCTATCTATGTGATACTTATGTGCTTAACTCGAACATGATCTTGACTTGTATAATAACCATGATAGGACGTGGTTGACCACTAGCCTTTAGACTTGACCTTTCTGTGTTATCTGCCGAGCAAACCAAGGTGAGTTCACACTTCGTTACAAAGCATGGGGTTCCCAGGGGTTGGGAATGGGTTAAGGAATATAGATTCCTCGTCCTGTTGAGACGTATTCAGGAACGTAGATTCCTCGTCCAGTATGAGACGGATTTAACTATGCTAGACTAGAACTCTATCAACGAAGTCCCTCCTTTTATATCGACTTAATCGCCGAGGCCAATGGCGAACGGGTCATTAGTTAAATAGCGCTATTAGGTTTAACAAACCTCACACCGTGCCGCAGAGGACGGGCGTGGACTAATGGACTATGGCACGTCAGTGATGATAGACACAGACGTTAGGGCACTTAAACATGACCAACGTTAGTAGTCGATATGGTAACGAGTCTGGTGAATTAAACATGGGGTAGCCCCCACGGCCATAGAGCCGGGCTGGAATAGCCAACGTAAGAACGGGTAACCAATAAACGATTTTCGAACTATGGGGTAACCCCCACGGCTGGATAGCTGGTAAAGAACAAACTGTGTTTTCGGAATAACTATAAACTGGACAACCAAACGTGAACTCACTCAACTAGTTGTTGACTCGTTACTACATGCTTTGCAGGTCTATAGGTACTTAGCTGGAGCTTGCACAAGGAAGAGTCGTTGTGGGACATGGACAGCTGTGTGCCATGTTAAACATTTGGATAATTAAACTTTGGATTTGGTTTTGAACATTATGCTTCCGCTCATAACTTAACTATGTTTGTTTTGGACATTAATCGTGTTGGTTGGACTTTTACATTAAATATTTACTTGTTCAATATGATTAGTGGTTTGATCCTGGTCAGTCACGCCTCCAAGCGGTGATACTCCGCATGTGGATTTTGGGGGTGTGACAGATTGGTATCAGAGCCATTGGTTATAGAGAACTTGGTTTTAATAAAGGAAAACATTTTTGTTAAAACCAGACTATAACCTGTACAGTGCTCTACGATCCACAACGACGCTTCACTCCACGTGCAAGACTCGACATTCTAGGTGATATGGTTTATGTTATATTACCTACATGATAGATTACATAGAACTTTGCTCATGATATGCTTAGCTAGTATAGCTACTGTTGCTTGAACACTAGTGTGCTTACTCTCCTCTGTCATCGCAGTTTTGCGAACCCCTCTCACACATGCTTCTTTTGATATGAAGACCATGTCTGGACGCATTAACATGACTCAAGCCCAGTTGACGGCTCTGATCAACGAACAGGTTGCTGCGGCACTTGCAGCCGCACAGGCAGGAGGTATACCCTGCAGTTTATAACTCATTCTAGGATCTTTAGATCCTACTCTAGTGAATCTATCCTTGTGTTAAACCTTGTCCCTTCTTATACCCACAACAGGTCAACATGCTCAGCCACCTGTTTGCACCTTCAAAACTTTCATGGACTGCCGACCCACTACTTTTAGTGGCACTGAAGGAGCAGTAGGTCTCCTCCACTGGTTTGAGAAGCTAGAATCTGTGTTTGAAATGTGTGAATGCCCTGAGGCACACAGGGTGAAATATGCTACCGGCACTCTCGAGGGTTTAGCCCACACATGGTGGAACGCTCAGGTCCAAATGCTGGGGTTGGTTGCTGCTAACGCCACCCCATGGAACAATTTTAAAGAAATGATCAGGGAGGAATACTGCACTCGTGACGACATTCATAAGCTGGAAGTCGAGTTCTTCAACCTTAAGATAACGGGGTCAGAAATTGAGGCGTTTACTAAGAGATCAAATGAGCTTGCACTACTGTGTCCTACTATGGTGGACCTTCCAATTAAGCGTATCGAACTATATCTTAAGGGCCTAAAGCCGGAGATCCAAAGTCATGTGACTTCAGCAAATCTCGCTACCTATCAGCAGGTTGTTCAGTTGGCTCACCGTCTCACTGATCAGGCGGTGGAGCAAAACAGGTTACCAAAACGCATTAGTGCTACAACTACCTCTGAACCTCCCAGTGATAACAAACGTAAATGGGATGGAGCTTCAAGCAGAGGTTCGACTTCTGTTCAATCCCAGTCGCAGCAGAGAAGAACTGAAGAGTATAAGAGTCCTAGTCAGCAATCGTCAGGTAGCCAAAGTCAGGGTGGATACAAAGGAAATCACCCCAAATGTAATCGTTGTAACTTACATCACAGTGGGCCATGCACCAGAAGTAACTGTCATCGGTGCAACAAGCCTAGTCATATTGCAAGAGAATGTAGGAGTCAGTTTCCCGCGAACCAAAATCGGCAACAACAGCGAGCCCCACCAAATCAACGTCAGCAGCAGCAACAACAGGGTAACAACAGAGGGTGTTTTCAGTGTGGAGCTGAAGGCCACTTCAAGAAAGACTGTCCCCAGCTGAACCAGAACAACAACAATAACAACAATCAGGGGAATGGAAACAACGGGGGTAACAATGGCAATGGTGCAAGGGGTCGTGCGTTCGTTATTGGTAATGGAGAAGCAAGGAATGATCCCAATGTTGTGACGGGTAAGTTCCTTCTCGACGACTTTTACGTTACTGTCTTATTTGATTCGGGTGCTGATACTAGTTATGTGTCCCAAAAAGTTAGTCAACTGCTTAAGCGTACCCCAACACCTTTGAACCCCAAACACGATGTAGAGTTAGCTAATGGTAAGAGTTTAGAGGTCACACACGTAGTCAAAGGTTGTAATCTCGTTCTTGCTGATCACACTTTCTCGATCGACCTCCTTCCTATCACTCTGGGTAGTTTCGACGTTGTAATTGGGATGGACTGGTTGTCCCAACACCAAGCAGAGATTCTTTGCAACGAAAAGATCGTTCGTATTCCTTGCCCAGGCGATGAACCTCTCATGATTCGTGGCGACAAGAGTGGTGCTGTTGTGAGCATCATTTCTTCCCTTAAGTCCCAAAAGTGTTTGCGTAAGGGCCACACTGCCTTTCTGGCTCAAGTTACCGACACCTCGAAGAAAGAAAGGAAGATAGAAGATTTTCCGATTGTACGCGACTATCCTGAGGTATTTCCTGAGGAACTACCTGGCCTCCCGCCTCATCGTCAGGTCGAGTTTCAAATCGAGTTAGCCCCTGGAGCGGCACCCATAGCTCGTGCACCGTATCATTTAGCTCCTTCAGAATTGAAAGAGCTATCTACGCAACTACAAGAACTCCTAGATAAGGGTTTTATTCGTCCTAGCTCTTCGCCATGGGGAGCTCCAGTGCTATTTGTGAAGAAGAAAGACGGTACGTTCAGGATGTGCATCGACTACCGTGAACTGAACAAAGTGACTGTTAAGAATCGTTACCCTCTTCCACGCATTGACGACTTGTTCGATCAGCTACAAGGGTCGAGCTACGATTCAAAGATCGATTTGAGATCAGGATATCACCAGCTGAGAGTCCGAGAGGAGGACGTCTCCAAAACAGCCTTCAGAACTCGATATGGCCACTATGAGTTTTTGGTAATGCCTTTTGGGATGACAAACGCACCAGTGGTCTTCATGGACTTGATGAATCGAGTGTGCAAGCCGTACCTAGACAAGTTCGTTATTGTATTCATAGACGACATCCTGATCTATTCGAAGAGTCAGGAGGAACACGAGCAACACTTACGACTTATTTTGGAACTCCTTCAAAAGGAACAGTTGTACGCCAAGTTTTCAAAATGTGACTTCTGGCTTCGTGAAGTGCATTTCTTGGGCCATGTAGTGAACAAGGATGGGATTCACGTTGATCCATCCAAGGTAGAGTCAATTAAGAGCTGGCCTGCACCTCGTACGCCAACGGAAATTCGCCAATTCTTGGGATTGGCAGGTTACTACAGGAGATTTATCAAGGATTTTTCTAGGATTACTCAGCCTCTTACTTCACTAACGTAGAAGGGCGTTGTTTATCGTTGGGGAAACGCACAGGAGTTAGCGTTTCAGCACTTAAAGGATAGACTTTGCAGTGCACCTATCCTTTCATTGCCAGAGGGCACAGACGACTTAGTGGTTTACTGCGACGCATCTATTCAGGGTCTTGGTTGTGTATTGATGCAGCGGGATAAAGTTATAGCCTACGCCTCGCGCCAACTCAAAGTTCATGAAAAGAACTATACTACACACGATCTAGAGCTGGGAACGGTTGTTTTTGCACTTAAGATATGGCGACACTACCTGTACGGTACCAAATGTGCCATCTACACTGATCACAGAAGCCTCGAGCATATCTTTAAACAGAAGGAACTCAATATGCGACAGCGACGATGGGTCGAACTGCTAAACGATTACGAATGCTCAATTAGATACCACCCGGGCAAAGCCAATGTTGTGGCTGACGCCCTCAGTCGAAAGGACACTGCACCTAAGCGCGTACGAGCTTTACAACTTACAATACAGTCTAGCCTTCCTTCTGAAATATGAAATGCTTAGGTAGAAGCATTAAAACCAGAAAACGTCAGGGCTGAAGCCCTACACGGCTCGAGGCAACGCTTAGAACAAAAGGAAGACGGTGCTTACTACGTCACAGGACGCATTTGGGTCCCACTTTATGGCAACCTACGAGAGCTTGTGATGGATGAGGCACACAAGTCTCGCTACTCAGTGCACCCTGGTTCGGATAAAATGTACCACGACATCAAAACCACATACTGGTGGCCTAGCATGAAGGCACACATAGCAACTTACGTTAGCAAGTGCTTGACTTGTGCGAGAGTCAAGGCGGAATACCAGAAACCTTCAGGCCCACTTCAACAACCAGAGATACCACAATGGAAATGGGAGCAAATTTCCATGGATTTTGTTACTGGCCTGCCTAGATCACAACGTGGTAACGATACTATTTGGGTGATCGTGGATCGACTCAAGAAGTCTGCTCACTTCTCGGCCATCAAAGAAACGGATAAGTTCTCCACCCTAGCAGAAGTATATCTCAAAGAAGTTGTTTCTAGGCACGGAGTGCCCATCTCTATCATCTCGGATCGAGATGCACGTTTTACATCAGAACTGTGGCAAGCAATGCACAAGTCCTTTGGCTCAAGGCTAGATATGAGCACAGCTTATCACCCACAAACGGATGGGCAGTCGGAACGTACTATCCAGACCCTCGAAGACATGCTTAGGGCATGTGTGATTGACTTTGGCAACGGCTGGGAAAAGCATCTGCCACTTGTGGAATTTTCGTACAACAATAGCTACCACACCAGCATTAAAGCTGCTCCGTTTGAGGCATTGTACGGGCGTAAATGCCGGTCACCTCTTTGTTGGGCAGAGGTGGGGGATAGTCAGATTACTGGTCCAGAACAAGTGGTGGACACAACAGAGAAAATTTCTCAGATACGACATCGAATGGCGGCAGCTCGTGACCGTCAGAAAGTCTACGCCGATAAGGACAGAAAATCGCTAGAGCTCCAGGTTGGGGAGCGTGTACTACTCAAAGTTTCACCGTGGAAGGGTGTGGTTCGTTTTGGCAAACGGGGCAAACTTAACCCACCATACGTTGGACCTTTCGAAGTCATTGAGAAAATAGGCAAGGTGGCCTACAGACTGAACTTACCAGCAGAACTCAGTGCAGTTCACAATGTTTTCCACGTGTCAAATCTGAAGAAGTGCCTGTCAGATGAGACCCACGTAGTTCCTTTGAAGGAGCTCACGATCGAAGAGCAGTTACGATTCGTTGAGGAACCTGTTGAAATCACGGACCGGGATGTTAAGGTCCTCAAGCATACCAGAATACCTCTCGTTCGAGTTCGATGGAACTCACGTCGCGGCCCAGAGTTCACCTGGGAACGCGAAGATCAGATGAAACAAAAGTATCCCCAACTGTTCGCAAATGGTACAACCACTACTGAGGCTGAAGCTACGGAATTTCGGGACGAAATTCCAGATCAACGGGGGGAGGATGTGACACCCCAGGAAAACCAGGAAAACCATGCAACTTAACTAGCTTCCTCAGTGAGTACGTGCTAAATTTCGGGACAAAATTTCTTTCAACTTGGGGATAATGTGACAACTCGTATTTTTCCGAACTTATCAACGTACTTGATGTAACGTATTTGAACTTGGTGTAATTACTTGATATGTTGAATTAATGAGATTATGTGTGACTTTGTGTTATATGTTATGTGAGAGTATGAATTATGTAAACGCACAACACAACCCACTCGCACAAGCCCACTCGGGCCACAACTTATATTCGGATCAAGGGCGGCCCAAGTGAGGGTCGGCCCACTCCACGTATTCGCTTACACACACCTTTAGGGAATTGTTTTCTCATTACTTGCAATCTCACAACAAACCTACAAACCCTAGCTCTTCTCTCTCTCTCCCTCACGAAACCGAAGGCTGCCAAACCCTCTTTCCATCGAAGATCATTCCCTGTTCGGATCATTCTCGTTATACTCTCCTAACCGGTTAGTGTTTTGTTACTAGTTGATTTATGTTATGTGATTATACATGTCCTAGATGATACATGATGGTTGATGATATAAACCGTTAATATTGGTGTCTTGAAAGTCGGCACATAGGTATTTGATAATGTTATTATGATTCGAAAGTTCATGATGATAGGCAAGAATTCAATGAATTTAGTACTTGGCTGATGATGTGTTATGACATGCTAATTGATGAGTGATGGTTCCCATGTTTTGGTCCAATAGTAATAAGATTAGGGGCATGGTGGTCGACTACTTTATATAAACCTCTTTGATTATATTGATGTAGACATGTGCAGCCAAACAAATAGATAACATAATCATAATCGGTTGCATGTGGGTGTCAGTATCATGTGATATTGTGGTGGGTGGAATGATGATTTGTTTTTGTTGATGGTCATGATGATTATAATAAACATTACGGTGGTATTTGAATTATAATCATGATTAGGGTTCATAGAAATCTAATGTTAAATCCCTTGTTTAATCGATATATGTGCATAATTGAAACTGTTGATGTTGTTAATTGTAAGTCTTATACATGGAAATCACATAATTGGTTAATTATTGATTTAATTGGATATGGAAACAAGGTAACTGTTATGCATGAAAAGAGGGATTTAAAAACAACTCGCACAAGACACCCACTCGGTCACACAAGATCGGATCGTACAAGATCCGGTCTGATCACACAATAAATCCCGTCGCACAAGAATGATTGAACTGCACAAGTTGCTAAGTTGTTAACTGTTGGGTCGGGTGTACATTTTGGGCTGGGCTGGTTTGGATCGCACAAAATCGTCCGGATCGCACAAGCTGATCCGGACCGCACAAGATGGTTTGTCTGTTTGTTTGGGCCGTGACCATATTTGTAGTTTTGTTGGGTTTTTGATTTTGGGCCGGGTATTAGTGGGATTCAAAGCATGACTCGCACAAGGCCATTAGACTTGTGCGAGCTCAACTTCTTAATCGTACAAGTTAAATGTGTTTTAACTGTTGATCGTGATGTTGTATGTTACCACAATCCGTATGTGCTTCTCCTATGCTATCTATGTGATACTTATGTGCTTAACTCGAACATGATCTTGACTTGTATAATAACCATGATAGGACGTGGTTGACCACTAGCCTTTAGACTTGACCTTTCTGTGTTATCTGCCGAGCAAACCAAGGTGAGTTCACACTTCGTTACAAAGCATGGGGTTCCCAGGGGTTGGGAATGGGTTAAGGAATATAGATTCCTCGTCCTGTTGAGACGTATTCAGGAACGTAGATTCCTCGTCCAGTATGAGACGGATTTAACTATGCTAGACTAGAACTCTATCAACGAAGTCCCTCCTTTTATATCGACTTAATCGCCGAGGCCAATGGCGAACGGGTCATTAGTTAAATAGCGCTATTAGGTTTAACAAACCTCACACCGTGCCGCAGAGGACGGGCGTGGACTAATGGACTATGGCACGTCAGTGATGATAGACACAGACGTTAGGGCACTTAAACATGACCAACGTTAGTAGTCGATATGGTAACGAGTCTGGTGAATTAAACATGGGGTAGCCCCCACGGCCATAGAGCCGGGCTGGAATAGCCAACGTAAGAACGGGTAACCAATAAACGTTTTTCGAACTATGGGGTAACCCCCACGGCTGGATAGCTGGTAAAGAACAAACTGTGTTTTCGGAATAACTATAAACTGGACAACCAAACGTGAACTCACTCAACTAGTTGTTGACTCGTTACTACATGCTTTGCAGGTCTATAGGTACTTAGCTGGAACTTGCACAAGGAAGAGTCGTTGTGGGACATGGACAGCTGTGTGCCATGTTAAACATTTGGATAATTAAACTTTGGATTTGGTTTTGAACATTATGCTTCCGCTCATAACTTAACTATGTTTGTTTTGGACATTAATCGTGTTGGTTGGACTTTTACATTAAATATTTACTTGTTCAATATGATTAGTGGTTTGATCCTGGTCAGTCACGCCTCCAAGCGGTGATACTCCGCATGTGGATTTTGGGGGTGTGACATGTATGATAACTTAGATGACCAGATAACTCATCTGGTTTATGCCTGAACCTAGATGACCAGATAACGCGTCTGGGTTATGCCTGATAACTTAGATAACCAGATAACTCGTATGGGTTATGCCTGATAACCTAGATGACTAGGTAACTCTTGGTTATTAAAAATCTACTAAATATTTTAAATAACTTATTTTTATAAGTTCTAGTGTATATAAACTCTAATAAATATATATATATTTTGTGTGAATTGTCTGACACATTCGAATTTACTAGCCAAAATAACTAACTGAAATCTGAAACTAAATAATACCCACAGCTCTACTGTTATGCTATAGGACAATTCTCAGATGATTATCCTCATATGAACCCGAGTTATTTCAATTATCAATTTGAAAAACGGTATTCAGTAATTAACCAAACACGAACTGATTTCAGGAAGGAAGGAATAGAGCCTTGATAATTACCTATCTTATGATTGTTTTGTTGTATACTAGGTGAGTTTTACTTCCCCGTTTTCAATCTGTTTTCCTGTTTTACATGGGGTGAAATGCTTGTTACATACGTTCATACGTGCACATATATACATGATATAAAGCGAATTATCTGAGTAAACACTAGTACATGAAAAGTCCCCACAGACCCAAGTGATTAACCATAGGCCGGGGAATGTGTAAATAGTACTATTGGTCCGACAAACCCAATTGCGATGGCCAGGAACGCCATGAGATACATACGCAATTGTACATATTCAAGCATAGGCTATGGGGTACTAGCCATAGCTACACAGGGGCAGTGCCATGGTTGTGGACCACAGGGTTGAGTTGACAGTCAAGGCTTCACTTGTGGGCTCAGTATATATATTCTATCTTGTGACCCTAAACGATCAGTCAAGGCAGTTCATCTTCACGTGTAAAGGCGGAATCAATGCACGTAAAGTAACAACAGCTTTTCCTTTCAATTTCTTCTCTTTATTAGCTTTCTAGAATGATTTTGACAGAGTTTCGTTACCAAGCTAATGACCTAATTCCGCTCCAATGGTTACCACGAATGAACACATGTAGGGTATATATACTAAGTCTGATTTCGCTTCAATGGTCATGTCCATTAAAGCGAAATCACATGTAATCTGATTTCGCTTTTATGGCATGTACATTGAAGCGAAATCACATGTGTCCTTTAAAGCGAAATCACCTATAAACATGTACATTAAAGCGAAATTAACAATAAAAACCCTAATTTGACTTTTAAGATCCAATCTTGACTTTCTTGATTTAAGACTTGATGAAGATGCAGTCAACAGACATTCTTGTGCATCAACAGACTCCCCCTTGGATGTTGACGTAATCTTCAGCTCCTGAGTCTTCAGTCTTAGTCTTTTCTCTAACTCTCTGTCGTCTCATCATAAGCACTCTATCTTCACAGGTTTTAGGATCTTGTCCTCCTGGCTCTAACTTCTTTCTTCCCTTTGAATGTTGATCCAGACTCCCCCTTTCACAGACTCCCCCTCTCGATATGCTAGAATCTGAGATATCTGGTTCAAGCTTTGACAAATAGCTTCCATTTGGGAATAATGAAGTTTACAACCTGTTAACCTGCACATCCTCTACCTCAACATAAGTTTCACAAATTTATAACAATTGAATTTAGCAAACTTACTGGTAGACATCATTAACACAATCAATCATACTAGTTACATCAAGTTCAAATGAATGACCTTGATAAACTAACTACACAGTCTATCAAAACATTTGTATAAAGCACTTAAAGTTTTCAACATATTCTCCCAACCCTCTAGTTCATCAAGTTTAGCACTTGGAATTTTGAAAATCAGCTCTTCAACATCAGTTGTCGAAAATCTTTTTGAATTTAGATTTTAAAGAAATGCAGTAAACAAATATGTACAAATAATATTTTTGTGAGTTTGTGTAAGAGGATCATATCAGTTTATGAGACAAATCACTAGCACCGTTAAGCTTTAAACATGTTAAGTTCAAAACGATTCACTTAGATTGTCAGTATACTGATCCACTTAAATTTTCACACAAATTTCAACTGCTTCGAGATACGAGTTTAATGTCTTAGATACTTAAACTTATTCGTGTATCCCACCTCAGAATATACTCCTGTATCCAGATCCCAATATTCAGTCTTACAGGAAATTATAACACAAATGATATCTGTAAGGGGTTAATAATTTATGAAGAATCATGAGAGCTCAGGTCAGAACCATCGTTCAGCAGAGAGATCATGACTCAACTTATGGGTGTGTCCCCTTTAGAGGATCTTTTTTACAACAGCATTGCTAAGCAATTTTATTGTCTTATCATTGATGCTGAGGGTGATGCTGTGTTTCAAGCATTTGCAGAAAGTATTATTCGAGGACTAGGTCAGAACCACCGTTCAGCAGAAGTCCCGGAATAATACCCCAGATATCACTGAGTATAAAAACTAGTATATCAGAATACGAGACCTTTCAAACAAGATTTCGGGGGTTACCCATATATCCGAGAGATGTTACCCACGATATAAGCAAGTTTGAAATTTAGGTTTATATCTCGTTACAATCTACTAAATGTGCAAAAACCTACTGACACATCATTAGTGAGACCGTTTATCACATTTGACATTTCATATCTTTAGCATGCTGTGATAGTTCACTGATCTGATTTACTATCATTTCCTCTTTTTCACAACAAAACTCATTTTTACTTTTTCAATGTTTTTGGCATTTTCAAATTTTCTAATTTTTTTTAAATTTTTCTCCCCCTAAAATCAAAATATGTTTCAATTTTGATTTTCTGGGAAAATTTGAAAACAAACTATACAAGAAACGTGACAAACTGATATCAAATCACTTCAATTCGCCATCCACTTGGCATAAACAATCAGAACTCCCCCTGACAACAAACTATTTTCCCATTTAGATTTCAAAACACTTAAGTTTATTTTAATCAAATGGTTTTTCCAGAAAATTAGTTTTGTTTGTCTTTTTACAAACTCGGGGTTTCATCACATTGTTCTTCTTTAACCATTTTGAAAGATTTAACAATTAAGACCCTTGTCAATAACAAACATTAGTAGAAAATCAAGTACAACTTAATGTCCCTGATTTACCACATGTAAATCGAAAAATCACAGTTACCATCCTGTGAATTTCTCAAGAATGATGCCTATACCTGCTTCACACTTACCAACCTGGAAGCTCCGGCAAGTCAGGAATTCAACCAACAAATTTTGACACCCAAGCCTGGCCAGCCTTAGGTGTATTTTGATCTTTTCTCTTTTCTTCATAAAACTCTTTCACTCCTTTTTCTTTACCATCAACCATCTTGCTAAAAATATGTTTAACATTGCTATTAAACATTTTTCCAGCATCAACACCTTTTGATTTTAGGTTAGCGGCTAGTAATGGTGGAAAATTCTCATCATTCATTAAAGGAACTGTCTCTTCCTTTTTTACCTCAACTTGTGGCTCCTCTGATTTTGTGGAATCAGATTCATTGCCCGAACTTGGCTTGTCTGGCTTGGATGAGCCAGATTCATCGCCAATGACATTCTTTTTCTTCTTGTTCTCTTTTGTCCTCAGATTTGCATCTGAAGAATTCAATTTACTTGGCTTTGCAGTCGAGTGAATCGATTCATCAGAACTCTTATTCAATCTGTCCTTTCAACCTGAAGACAAAATTTTCTCGAGATACTCTCTTGCCTTCTTCCTTTTCTTTCGCAGTCTGTCTTTCTGCCCCTGTGAAAGTTTAACTTTCTTTTCTTGAATTGTCTTATCTTGAACTTTAGGTTTTAGAACCTTCTGTTCATGGGGCTTGACGTTGACTGGTTTCTTTGCCATTCTTTGAGATTCAACCCTCAATCTTTCCATCGATTTCCTTAGGCAATCTCTGGCAATATGTCCTCTGATTTGACAATTATAGCATCTTTTTGTCTCATAACTCCAATTCTGGCAGTTAACAGCAATGTGTCCTCTCACACCACAAGTGTAGCACACTCTGTTATCGTACCATTCACCACTTTCACACCATATGCTTAGATCATAACATTGTCTGGCTTTGTGGTAATCATCACTCTTCTTGAAAACTGATTTTGGCTTTGAAGCACTGTGGTCAAACGTGCACCACTTATTACCAACATTTTGTGAGTTTTCATTTTTAAATTTTTGTGATTTTTGATAATGATTGGATGACTTATCTGATGAGCTTTTATTTTCAATTTTAGAATTTTTCAATTTTTTATCTTTTTGTTTCTGTTCTACACTCTTCTTAACAGATTTTTGTTTAGAACATTCACCTGTTTCAGTAGATTGCAAAACAATATTTTTAAATTTTTCTTGTAAATCTAAAAATATTTTTCTTTTCTTTTCTTTCTCATCATCAGATATTTCATCACAATCTTCAAATTTGACTTTGTCAAAATTTGTGACATTGTCACTTATTGGAACAGAATTGATCGGTTTTGGACACTCATATGGTGCCGAAGTCACAAAACCTTTCAATTTCACTTCAAGCTCTTTGATTTTCATCCGAGCTTTTTCAGCTTCTTTTTCAAGCTGAATGAATTTAGCAAGATGATAATTGATTTTAATTTGTTTTTCAAGATTATCTTTACCAAAAATATCTCTCTCATCTTCTAAAATCTTTATTTTACTTTGAAAATCTTTATCAACTTTTAATTTTTCATGTTCAAAATTTTCAATTTTTTCTTTTAAAATTTTGTTTTCTGCTGTCAAACTGTTCACATCACTAAGCAGTTTAACATTTTCAGACTTCAAATTTTCACAAATTTCTCGCATATCAAAAATATGTTTATCATCAGATTCTTTCTCATCCTTCAAGCTTTTGATTTCCAATGTTAAACTTTCTACATTCTTCAGAAGTTTGACATTGTCTGTTTCTGATTTTTCACATTTCAAGCGTTTTCCATTCATCTCTCCATTATCAGCTTCTTTCTTTGTTTCCATCTTGTATGTTCCTGCACAGAAAATTTTAACAAAATCAAGAGGATTCATATTTTCATCAATATAGCAACCCCTCTTAATATCGTATCTCATAACATTTTTTGCTGCAAGACACACAGTGAGTCGTTTTCTCATTTCAATGACCACATCCAAATCTATCTTTTCTGATTCTCCTTTTATTTCATCCAATAACTCCCTTTTTCTTGAATCTTTATGACTCCTATGATTTGTTATTGTATTTATGAAACTTCTTAAATCAAAGCGTGATAAACTAGAATCCCGTTTCAGTTCATTCACGAATTTATCCCATTCCAAAGGTAAAGCATTAACAAATCTTGAAATTTTTTCATCCTTTGAAAAATATATCCCATGTCTTTCTAACTTGTAAACTAACTCATCAAACCGTTTTACCAACTTCTCCACTGATTCATTCTTCATACACAACAAATTTTCGAATCTTTTAACATAAACATCCTTATCACCTAATCTCCCACACCAAGATTCACAAAGCCAATCATTTAAATTTTCAAGATTTTTGTTTTCCTTTTCGTCAAACATTTTGATTTCTTGGTATTTGTGCGTTGTAAAACACCTCGAATTACCTGCAAACAAACAAACAAGCAAACACTTAGACAAATTTTCGAAATTTTTTTACAAACACTGACACTGAAGCGAAATCAGTCAGATTGACTGATAAGCGGAATCAACAACAATGTCCTCTCGAGTGAAATCACAATTGTTCACTCGAGCGAAATCACTTATGTTCCTTGAAGCGAAATTAGATTTTGTCCGTTGGAGCGAAATTAACTTGTCCGTTGAAGCGAAATTAACTTGTCCGTTGAAGCGAAATCAAGTGATGATGTTCGTTAAAGCGAAATCAAGTATGTTCGGATGAGCGAAATCAGTTGATAATGTCCATTGGAGCGAAATTAGCTTTTGTCCATTGGAGCGAAATTAGATTTTGTCCTTATGAGCGAAATTAACATGTTCGTTGGAGCGAAATTAACATGTTCGTTGGAGCGAAATCAGCAATTAATGTTCTTAAAAGCGAAATCAAGTGTTGTCCGTTAAAGCGGAATCAACTTTTAACCAATTTTCACCATGTTTTAGTCCGTTTTATAACCTGAAACTTTCTAGGGTTTGTTATTACTGTATTTTACACGTTATATTCAAAAATCAGACCATTTCGACCGTAGGAACCAGTTCAATTCGAAAAAGTATGAAAGAAAGTGAGTAGAAATGAGAGATTTTTGTAGATTCAGCTGTAGTAGTATGAACTCCTCGTCCTGAAGCTCTGATACCACTTGTTGGACCGTGTCGTGACCCTAAACGATCAGTCAAGGCAGTTCATCTTCACGTGTAAAGGAGGAATCAATGCACGTAAAGTAACAATAGCTTTTCCTTTCAATTTCTTCTCTTTATTAGCTTTCTAGAATGATTTTGACAGAGTTTCGTTACCAAGCTAATGACCTAATTCCGCTCCAATGGTTACCACGAATGAACACATGTAGGGTATATATACTAAGTCTGATTTCGCTTCAATGGTCATGTCCATTAAAGCGAAATCACATGTAATCTGATTTCGCTTTTATGGCATGTACATTGAAGCGAAATCACATGTGTCCTTTAAAGCGAAATCACCTATAAACATGTACATTAAAGTGAAATTAACAATAAAAACCCTAATTTGACTTTTAAGATCCAATCTTGACTTTCTTGATTTAAGACTTGATGAAGATGCAGTCAACAGACATTCTTGTGCATCAACAAAATGTGCCAAACTTGAACTATAATTACATTTATTTAATACAAACTAAAACAGTGAAACTCACCAACATTTATAGTTGACCTTTCAAAACTTTAACATGCTTTTCAGGTAATTTGAGACTTGTGTGATACTTGAGGTTGCTGTTCAAGATGTGCTTTACAAGTGAATACATGTATAGAAGCATGCGTTTAGAAGATTAACGTGGTTCACGGGAACATGCCGTTGTAACATACATGTACTATGTAATCAACAGTGTAATCGAAATTGTAGTTGAATAATTTATATAGTATCTTTATAAACAATGTGCTTATATCAGAGGTGTCTGTTGCATCCCATATTTTACTTCCGCTGCGAGTCGGGGTGTGACAAGAAGGAATCCTAGTTCACTACAATCGAAGCTCTGATACCAAACTATCACACCCTGACTTTTGCGGAAGCGTATGATGTGTGACTTGTTCAATATCATTGCATTCAATTATAATAAACAACCATATGAATAAAACATGATGTTTATCCAGTCATAAGTTTAAAATGTTACAAACACGGGTCATTAAGTTTCAACCAACAAATTCTCAAGTTATGTTACAAATCAAAAGTGGATGACATCAAAACTTGAAATTTAAATCTTGTAACAACACCTGCGCCCAAGATCCATCTTGTTTCCTGAAATACATGTAATTTTGAAAACATCAACTAAAGTTGAGCGAGTTCATGTGATTCTGTATGAGTTCGAATAATCTTGTAAACACTTGTATGTATGCCTTTGTAAACCGGTATGAAAACGTCTATGAACAGATCAATTAATGTGTAGTTAAGACATTAATATGTGTGAAATGGTGCAGGAAGGCTCAAACCTTTGCGTATTTCGTACCGGGCCACCCGGCTGGAACGCCATAGTCACCACATGCCGCCAACTCGCGGACCAATGGGTGGGGCTCGCAACACCCAAATAGATCTATCACTCATTCCCCTCGATCCTTATACAAGGATTAATAGTCTTAAGTTAACGCCTACCCATTCACATGATCTAACAGTTCATTCCTTAGCTAACCATACCATTTGTAATCATTGTAACATTTTTAACATGTATTTCACCCCCGAAGTTATAAAACTGAAAACAGTTAAAAGAAAAGGGGACATGAACTCACAGATTTGCGTTCTGTCTCCTGTATACCCAAAGTATGTATCCATACGCCGTACTACAACCTACACACGTGTTATGGTTTATTAGACGGCTGGGTCGTGCCACGACTTTTAGTCTTGTTTGTTATGACTTAGTATCTTTGTGTTACATCTTTGATGTACTTGTATTATTCCTAAGTGTATAATTATTTGTTAAAATAATAATATTTTAACTTAAATTATATTCATTAATTATTTGGAATATTTGTTAAAATAATATATCTTGACTTGGTATATCATGTATTTATACATGTATATTCTCCCAAGGATGGGCATAATTATACTTGTGTATTTTGGCCAAGTCTTGGTGGCGTATTCCGGTGTGTATTTGTACGTATGAGAATACGTGTTTTTATTGTATTTATTAAGTATTCTTATACTTAATTTTGTATTTAATTTTATGAAATATTATTTTTAATCAATTAAAATTCACCAATATATATTCCTAGAATATATATTTTAGGAAAACTTTTTATAGAAAATTTTCTATAATTCTTCCTTGACAAAAATAATCATATTTTCATATAATCCTCAAAAATAATATATTTTCAAGATTATCTTAGAAAATATTTATAAATCCCTTTTCCACCCAAAAATAATATATTCTAAATTTGTTTAAGAAAATATACATTTTCTTCAAAAATATCATATTTTCTAATTGTTCAAGGATATATATTTTTCTTTACTAAAAAATAATATATTTTCTTCTTGACAAGAATATGATATATTTTTGTAACACTTGTAAAAAAATTATAATTTCCGTTTCGTTGGTTTCCAAAATACCGTTTAATTTATTTGCCAAAATATATATGAACTTAATTCCGGAATATATATGTAATCCATATTCCTTGTTCGGTTTGTCCAATATTCGGGTATAAATTATATATTCGTTTTCTTAGAATCTTGGTATTATTTTGTGTTATAATTTTTGGTATTTTGGTAAGTTATATTATTTTCAAGTCCTAAAATAATACAACTAATAAACATTATATACAAGTATGTAATCACATAAATTATGACATCTAAATATATCTTTTCTTAAATATATACTTCGTCACTTTTATTTATCAAAAACAACCTCCGATATTTGTAATTTTTGTAACAAAAATTATGGAAAATTTTATATGAAAAACCATGGTTAATTTACTTATAAATACTTGTTTAAAAATATTTGTCTAAGTGTTTAAATTCTACAAAAAATTTGCTATAGTTTCTCCTTAAAAACAAAGGTTTCCATGCTTTCAAAGCATATCATTTTCTTTTAAAATCATCTCTAATTAACAACAATTCATTCAATACTTACCATGAGCCAAAAACATGCAATTTACACTACATCATGAACTTAAATTTTGTAAAAATTTGTAGTAACTCAGTATGTTGTTAAGTAAGCTTAGTTACCCTTAAAAGTGTGGTTATTTGTTCATAAACATCATTCTTGAAAAATTTAGTCTTTCACAACTTGTAAAATGATTTTTCTAAAAATAGTTCTTTTGCATTTTTCTTGTTAACAACAATTTCTATACTTGATTTAACACTAAAAACATGGTTAATTTCCTTAAAAATCATGACTATGTAAATCTTACATATAAACTTGGTTTCTTGAGAAAATCATTTTTGAAATCATTCATCTACAAGACTAATATTATGTATAAATCATCATTATGCTCAAAAACATCTTCACTTTCAAGTTCATGTTTCACATGATAGGATGATCATTTTGATTTCACAAGATCCATCCTCTCACTTGCTAGATCATGTGTTTAATCACGATTTAGCAAGTTTCATATGATGATTAACATCATAATCATAAGAAATCAACAATCAAGATATACACATACACCAAAACAACTTAGTTTCTTATGATTTTAAACTTTATGTGAAGCGTTATCTTCTTGTTGTTTCATGATCCTTATGTTTAGTTACATACATGATCTTTTAACCAATCAAAAGAGAAGTAAAATGAAGTTTCAAGAGTCTTACTACTAGCACAAGGCTAGGGAATGGATCAAAGATGATGGAGATGATAAACTAGGTGGATAAAAGCGCTAGAGAAAGGTCATTCAAGCTCCAATGGCTCCTAGCTCCTTAATCTTGTTTCTAGCACCTTAGGATCACTTTGGAATGGATGAACAAGAAGTGAGGATGGTGGTGTTGTGGGTTGTTGTTCAAAGCCGAGACTAGGGGAAGAAGAAGAGGAGTGTTGGTGTTTGATGTTGTGTAATGAATAAAATGAAGGATCTTTTGGTCTTTAATAATAATTCTCCAACACTTGCAAGACTCTTGGTTAATATGTCTCTAAAGAACTTAGCACATCTAATAAACAATTCAAAAAAATCAAGGGTGGGTCCCTCATGTCTAGAACCGGTTATGGGGTGGGGTGGGGGGGGGGGGTGCACGGTTTCATTTCAATTGTTGATTACTTAATCTAGTTAGGTTTTAAGTGTTATATTAGGGATTTAGGTTATTAGTGTTTATATAATGTGTTATGATGTTCGGTGACCATAACTAGCTTCGAAACACTAAAACAATGCTTCTGGTGAAAATTTGGTGTTTCGGGTAGTGTCCGGTTGTTCGGTTGGTTACCGGTTCGTTAAGGTGTTAAATTGTGTAGTTTAGTGTGCTTTATGTTCCCTTTTATGACAGTTTTGATTCCCGACGCCTAGGAGGTATTCTGGACCATTAAACCAAAATTTTGCATTATATTTTGTTATTAAAAAGCTGAGTTTTGCTGAATTATGCAGAATTCTGCAGTTTTAGAGCGTTTCGGGCACTTTTCAGCACTTAAAGTATCACTCGGAAGGCAGTTTTGTGATTCCTACTTTCCTATACACTATACTAGTGTAACTCTTGGTTTCGGGCACATTCTGTGTCTTAACATCATGTCTGCCTGAGTACGGAACTCCCGTCAGTACTTCTATTTTGTCTGGTAACTGTGCTAACTTTGTTTCGTGCCATAATGATAAATGATCTTGCAACATGTAATGTACTTGTATGCAGTGTTGTAAAAGCCAGATTCCAAGGCCGAGTACTCGGCGAGTACTCGGTCCTCGGAACCCCTCCGAGGCGACTTCCTCCTAGGCGGACTCAATTAGTCGGCCTCGGTCAAACTCGGCGCCTAGTCGGCCTAGTCGGCGCCTAGTCGGACGTAGTCGGAAAGAGTCGGCCTAGTCGGTCAACGTGGTTTGTTGACTTTTAATTAGTTAAAATCGGTCAAAATCGGTCAACATCGGCCTACTCGGCCTTGTACTCGGACTACTCGACCTTGTACTCAGACTAGTCTAACTTGTATTCAGAATATTTGAACTTTAAACATGTTTCATTTTAAATTATACTCAGTTGACATGAATTATGCCTATTTTAACATATATATATATATAATATAACAATTAATTTTCTTTATAGTTACCATGTCCGCGTACTCCCCGAGTACTCTCCGAGTACTCCGATTACTCCCAACGCCCCAGTCGGCCGACTAGGGACCACCTAGCGACTTTTACAACACTGTTTGTATGTGTATGACAACATTCAAGAAATTATTTATGTCATTAACTAAATCAGGCACAGTCATTAATGCACAAATTACTGTTTTACATTGTACGGAATATGTGGAAAAGTGCCAGTTGTCACAGTGGAAACGTCGGGGAGTCATGTCACAGAATCATTGTTTCACAACAATTGTCTTTTAAGTTTTAAGGCAAATAAATACAAACAATTGTCTTTTAAGTTTTAAGGTCGCTAAGGCCCGCATTCATCCTATATAAAGCGAGCATTCAACAATCGTCACATGATTGGACCTGAAACATATGTGAAAAACAATCAGCATAAAAATGTCGGCGAATACATAGGTTTTGTATGTCAAATTCATGGCTTTGAATTCATATTGCAATACCTCGTCCAACCTCGAGAGTTGACGAGCGTAAACCTTGAAATCAAAAAGTGTTTGATATTGCAATATATTTTATCAACTTTACAAGTTGATATAAGTAAAATAAAACATCGTAGCGATGAATCTTGACTGAAAACATTCGTTTTGTAAAACCAAGTAGTAAATTGTCTTTTATGAAAACTCGTATGGTTTATATCTCTAAGTAAACCTCGTTGTGTGACATCGTTTGAAAACATTTGTCCAAGTGATCTAGATAACGCCACGACATTTAATGTGATAAAAGCACTTATATATAGGAAGTTCCAACGGTGTATGCACCATGCTTTTATCACATTAGACCCGTCTTGTTATCTAATCAGTTACCATAAACCAATCGTCCAAATCGTCCGTGTTATATACCATCATTCAATCATCCATGTTATAAACCATCGTTCAATCGTCCGTGTTGTAAACCATCGTTCAATCACCCGTGTTATAAACCATCGTTCAATCGTCCGTCTTTTAATTGTGAAAACAACTTTTGGTCGTTCTTTAATGAATACATTCAAACCTGTGTGACTCGACTATACCACCCATTGGGTATCTTTAATAGACCCAGAAAGGCCTCTTTAACAAGACTAACAAATCAACACATGATTTGTTAATCAGAAAACAGTTTCTGTCGTTATCCACCAACTCCATGGGAATAGTTCGATAACGGAATTTGTCAGATCCTATGGTACCATAACATACTACCGGTTGGCTTGATCAAAGTTATGAATGTCATTCGTCTTTCAACTAACATACCAACAAGTTCGTTCACATTATTGAAATCGTTGAGTTTTATATAAACCATAGTCTTTGTTTTGAAAACTTGAAAAGCATTTAGCACATATGAGTCACCCCAAAACAATTAAAAGCATAAAAGAGGGGAGCTATGTACTCACTTGGGATTGCTAAGTATCCGTGAATCAAGTGAAGTATCAAGCTTCGTACGTGTCCTAACATCGGTAACTATGTTAGTAATGGTACATAATAGGAGGAATCAGATAGAATGAGGTCTTATAAACCAAATGAGTGTTGGAACTCATATGAAATGGTTTAACAAAGTCTACATTCTGATTTGGAATGAATCCTAAGTGCTTTTGACCCGTCTCGACCCGTTAAGGTAGTTTACGCTACGTTAACGTGCCGTTTGCGCAAAAGCGCGTTCAGATGGTCCAACTAGTCCTATGATAAGTTTTATATGCCAAAATATGTTTAACAATGTTGCATTATAAGTTTAAGTGTCAAAATTTAGGTTACGTATGCTTAAGTTGAATTTATGCGCAAAAAGGGCAGTTTGGTCATTTTCCTAAGGCATAAAAACTACCTATCATACAACTAACCAAACGAAGTTACCATAAGGTATAACCTTTGGAGGTTATACCCTATACGACTATGGTCACAATATGTGTTTGGTCGGATCCTAACCATCGACCAAACGGGTCGGGTTCAAAAGTTTAAGCGGTTGTTAAGACCGCTTGACATACTTTCGCAGTTTTGACGCTTTTAGTCCCTATGAAATAAGCATATTTTCACATACCGAACCCTCCACGTAACACCCCGAAAAAGGGTTTGATAGTCAAACCACGTTAATATTAAAGAAAGGGTAAAATACTGTTAGTGGTAAAAATTAACAAGGTAAATATTAGGATTTAAATAAATAAACCTAATATTAGATAAAAGATAATAAAAGCTTTTGAAGAAACAAAGTTCATAAGAGGCCCGAGTTAACGGGACTTAAAATAAAACGGGGTTATAACTCCCGGAACCCACTAAGTAACTAGGAATAACAACCTAGTTTGTTAAGTGTTTTAAAGTAATAAGAAAACTTGGATAAAACACCCTTTATAAAACTTGAATAATTAGAGGGACCAAAGTTGACAAAAAAACTAAAATGGTTTTTAATTTATTAAAAACAAAACACCACAACACACACTATAGTGTGTGTTCTGGTCGAGATTTCCACAGGAGCAAAAGGGGTTCTCTACATTGAACCCTAGCATATATAAAATCAACTAAACTGAAAGAGGAAATCAAGTTTAAATCGGAAACCAAGCTGAATATAGTGATCACCCAAGTGAAGGATCACAAGGTATGTCAAATTTCTTCATTTGGTTTCATCTCGAATTCTTGGTGAAAACTTGAAAACAAAATTATTGCTAGAATATTGAATGTATGAATGATACTATGTTGAATCCATGCTTAGGAACGAACTATGATTGAGAAACTTGGTAAATTGATGATTTAAAATATGAAATTCATAATCATCTACATAAGTGCTAAATGGGTTTTGTGGGAAGATGATGAACACTAGATTATGATCGTCAATTTGGTGTTATTCGATTTCTATGAAGCAAGTCTAGGTGTTGTTATGCATGCTAGACATAAGAACTTGTGAATGATGTTAAAACTTGGCCAAATAACTAGTTATGAAACTTGATTGTTGATTTTATAAAATTATGCCCACAAGGTGTTTGTTAAAATGCCTAAATGAATGTTCATATTTTGAAATTATGAATGAAACGTAATTGCCTTATTTGATTAACTACGTGTGATATGAGGTAATACGAATTCTAGTTATGATGTCAATTTAGCTTAATTGCACATATCATATGATTAAAGGTAGTTAACTTTTGGAAAGTTAAACTAACCATTGACGGAGTCGAATAGTACTTTCGACATAGAAAATACGTAAGGTGGAATAGTCGTGATTGTAATGACTAATCTAACCACCTTGTGAATGATGGTGATAGTTTGACGCTTAACGAGCTAGGTGGAAGCTTGGGGAGGAAGTGGGTCAAACGAATCAATAAGGAAAAGAAAAGCGTAGTTTGGATGCGAGGTAAGTTAAGCTTACGCCCCTTTTAATTACAATACACTTACTTGTGAGTACTGATTATGAATTATGTTAAGTATTTGAAATACTATGTTCCGGCACGATACAATGCAAGTCGGAATAAGGAAGTATGGTAAGAAACCATAAACTATGGTAAAAAGGGAAAAAACGATAGACTAGTCGGGTGAAGACTAACCAATATGGAAGTTTGAACATCACGTTATGGGGTGAACCGTAATGGGTAAAAGTGATTGAATAATAATCCTTACATGAGTTGACAGATAGGTAAAAGATGAGAAAAGACAACCTTTTGGTATAAGTCTTAACGGGTCGAATAATTCAAGGGATGTTTTTTAAGTAATAAGAACTCACGGTATAAACCGGAATAGACTCAAGGGGCGAGATGATATTAAAATACCATCATATGTTGATAAATAGTCATTTAGACTAAACAGGTCAAATGGAGTTGTTGACACCATTTGACAATAACATTTGATAATTTCTTGTTGAGTTTTGTGATCACAGGAATTAACATATGGTTCGCGTTGCTATTAACTAGTAATTAATAGTGAAAGGTATACGAACGGGTCAATCCTATGATCCGAGCCAGGTATGCATAAGTAAGACTAAAACTTAAAGGTGTAATTTTGGTCAGATGTATTGATAAAATGTCCTTCATCGTAAAAGAAGAGACTAAGATTGACAATAATAGTTGTGGTGGAAGATCACTTAATAAGAAAGGTGAAAATATGATGCCAGAGATGAATAAGCGTGGTTTATGTGTAAACGCGCTTAAATACCCTTAACGGGTCAAAATAAGCGCATAAGCATAAACAGGTTAATGATGTATATTAACCCGTGAGTTGAACCTTGTGTGATAGGAAACGTTAAAAATATAATGTCCATGAAAATTAGGGTGTAACAAACAAGTTGGTTTGATGAAAGTATGAATGGGTCAAAAAGCTTTGTTAAAAGTTTAATAATTAAAATTAATCCAAAGGCCTAAAGCCTAGAAAATTGTTAATCCGGATGTCGGATTTTAACTCCATGTGATGGAGAATCAAATTACGAATGCATAGGAAACAGAATCGTGTAAAACGGAGTTGTAAATTGAAAGTTATGAACCTTTTTGTGCATATTAAGTTAGGAAAAATGGAGCTGGGCAGATGCAACATCAAAAGCCAAACATTCTGTCGAAATCAAGGTGTCGCGCCGCGCGACCAGCACTACGAGTCACTGTCGCGTCACGCGACGCGAGTGGCGGGCCGCGACAGATATGGCTTAGTCTCTCACGGCCCGCGAGAGACATAAAAGTTGCCAAACTTTGTCTTATTTGTTGTTTGATGCATATAACTTAATTAATATTATATTTAAGTTATCAAAACTTACTTTTAATTTGGTTTTGGTCATAGGTGAATATCAAGAGGTCCTGGATGAAGATCAAGCGACGAATAAAGAATCGAACACATGTCATCCGAAGCATCCGCGATGATCCTATTTTGTTTGATATAAAAGTGAACTTGTAAACACTTAAACTATATTCTGAATGTTTAAACCTTGTTAACTAGGTAAATTTTTGTAAAGTCGCATTTTAGTATGAAATGCGTATTTTAATGTTATAATCGTGTTAAATTGAGACAGGTCTTACCAGTTGGTAATCAGAGCTCAAGGTTAAAGAGTGAAGTGTATTCGGTTCGAGACTTGATCGCAAAATCTGGTAAGTATATTTATTAATGATTTAGCATGATAACGTGTTGTAAACAACACATAGGGTTATCGTGTAATACACGTTACCCTATTGAAATTAATAAAGGATCAATATAGATAACGAAATTATGTGTGTTGACACGTATAGTAGAAAGCCTTGTATTATAGTACAGGCGTTTATTGATATTGACGTTACTAATCTTTGTAAACGTTTTAGTTGAAGGATACTCGCATCTGAAGATGGTGAGAGTGTAACAAGTGACGGATATGACAGAGGAACGGTCCGAAGTATGACTAGTAGAGTATGCTCACCAAGGACCTAAATCGCGTAACAATCACGGACAAGGTTAATGGCAAGGAAGGATCGTTGGGGAAAGCATTACCAGGTGCACGTTTTAAATTTAATCGCACTAATAGTAATATGCAACAAACACGTAGAGAATGACGGTTGCAAATGTAAGATAAAACTTGGAAAACCTGAATAGGATATCTATTCAGGATGATGTTTCCAAGAGAAATCAAATAGAAACATGTGTTATTCACGATTGTGAATAACAAGACAATAATAGAAATAGTTTATGTGGAAACTTGGACGGGAGTAATTATCCAAGTGAATAATTCTCAATAAAATACTATTGAGAAAAGTAGCGATTACATTACTGAATGTGATTACATAATAGTTTGATAAAAAGAAAACATTTTATATGTTCAATTGCAAAACGAGCAAAACTAATGATTGTTGTTTAGCAATTAAATAAAGTTTTACCGAATGAAATCAAAGATATAGAAATAAATAAAGTCGTTACTTGCATAGGGCGTGATGTGAAAATTATAAAAAGGTCATGTGTGTCATGTGTTGATCGCTTACTCTGGCCAAGTAAGTAGTGAACACATGATACCTTGAACTTCTTATGATGGACACATTTACGTCCGATGTAGTGAGGATGGGGTGAATGGGAAGAATTAAAAAGGTAACCAAAACAGATCAAATAAATAAAGTATTTGATAATAAATGTAAACGCAAGCCGGGTAACGGGAGCGTATTACATTAAAATAAAGAGCCCGAGGGAAGGGACAAGAATGAAAGTAAACGAAAATATGAACTGACCAATGAGAATGCTAAAGTATACGGGATAAAGTTTGACTGCCATAAGTGATGAAATTCACGCGGATAAGTCAAACGGATTGAACAAAGAATAAAGGACTTGGTCGAATAAAAGTAATGGAATTCGCTAAGACGACTAAATAAATCAAAACAAAGTTTTAACGAATACCGGAAAGGTTACAATAATGATGACTTCGGTAAAATACCCGATATATGGGTAGGATTGCAGATGTACGTGTAAACTAAGAGACGGGAACGTGGATGATTAAGAGTTATGACTAAAAGATGACAAGATTTTACGAGCATAACTTTTGAAAATTATGTTCAACTATTTCAAAGATTGAACGACCGAATAAAGAATGAAGTCTGACATTCATAAGTGATGAAATTTCACACAAAACGAGTCAAACGAGTTAAATAAAGAATAACGCTTGATAATGTAAAGAAAACGCAAACCGGGAACGAGAGCATTAAAACATTAAGATAAAAGAACCCGGGTAACGGGTTGTAATGAAATATAGGAATGAACCAGATAACGGTAAGTGGAGAACAAGCTGACGCGTAAATGACGTAAGAAGTCATAGAGTCGGAAGGATAATCCAAAAGAAAACGAATGAAGCCTTAGACTACGATCTAGGATGAAATTCATTTGATTCTAAACATAAAAAGGGGTACCTTAATGGCATATATATATATATATATATGTATATATACTTTTGAATAGAGACATGAATAAAAGATGATCTACGGGATCATCATAACCTACGAGATTATAAGTCGTGTTAAGGTCTACGGGACCAAAAAGACCCTTGGGTCACTGTGTGCGTAGTATAGCGTTGGTAAGATACCGAGGTCGTCCAAGGACACAAGAGCTTTTAGTAACGAATGAAGCCTTAGACTACGATCTAGGATGAAATTCATTTGATTCTAAACATAAAAAGGGGTACCTTAATGGCATATATATATATATATATATATATATATATTTGTATATATATATATATATTTGTATATATATATGTATATTTGTATATATATATGTATATATACTTTTGAATAGAGACATGAATAAAAGATGATCTACGGGATCATCATAACCTACGAGATTATAAGTCGTGTTAAGGTCTACGGGACCAAAAAGACCCTTGGGTCACTGTGTGCGTAGTATAGCGTTGGTAAGATACCGAGGTCGTCCAAGGACACAAGAGCTTTTAGTACCGGTTTATCCTCAACGTCTAATCAATCTAAATTTTTGAGAAAAGGTTTAAAACATAAAAATAAAAACAAAAATGCAGAGAAAAATAAAAAAAATAGATAGACAAGATGAATCACTTGGATCCGACAAGCTTTTAATGTATCCTTTGATGATTTTCGCACTTTCGGACTTTTTAAGAGAATATTTTAGTTATAGTAGTAGGCCCCTCTTTTGAAGGTGACGTTACCCTCAACCCAGTGGTTTGAGTCAGCAAGGATACAATCCCTAAGGGTCGGAATATTGAAAGATAATTAATTAAGTTATTAATGCGAAAAGTGGTAGGCCCCTCTTTTGAAGGTGACGTTACCCTCGGCTAAGTGGTTTGAGTCAGTAGGGATATAATCCCAAGTAGTCAGTTTAATGTATTGATAGTAGTTTATGTCACACCCTGTCTTTTGCGGAAGCGTATGATGTGTGACTAGCTTGTTATCATTGCATTCAATCGTAATAAACACTACATGATCAAAACGATGTTCATCCATTTATGAAAATTTGAGTATTACAAACACTTGTTATTTAAGTTTTCAAAACACGACCTTTGACAAGGTTACGATTCAACAAAAGTGGATGACATCTAAACTGGTAGTCTACTTCTAGTTACGACACTTGCGCCCAAGATCCATCCTGTCACCTGAAATACATGTAATTTTGGAAAACATCAACATAAAGTTGAGCGAGTTCATGCGTTTTTGTATTTCACATTTTTATACTTTGTATGAAAACATAGTATGTGTCATGTATAATTCAAGTCTTTCTTGAGTACCCCACGTACTCAAGTATAATTCCCATTTTCTTGAGTACCCCACGTACTCAATTATCATTCAAGTTTTCTTGTGTACCCCACGTTTTAAATGATTGTTTATACAAGGACATCAAGGCACGTGAGGACATAAGGAGCATTAGTATATTCTCCTTCAAGGCATGTGAGGACATAGGGAGCATTAGTGTTTTCTCCCTTAAGGCATGTGAGGACACAGGGAGCATTAGTGTTTTCTCCCTTAAGGCATGTGAGGACACAGGAGCATTAGTATTTTCTCCTTTAACTGTGTCGATTACCCTCGACTGTGTCGATTAACCTCGACTGCGTCAATTTCCCTTGACTGTGTCGATTTCCCTCGACTGGGACACCGAAGCACTCAAGAGGTCACATAAGGACCATGAGTGGGGCTCGGCCGTACCCGTTAGATCTAACCCTCGTCCCTAATTAATGAATGTTTTTAATGGCTTGGTACTAGTATTCACCAAGACTTTATGGCATCTTTTGTATTAGTCTATGCTCACATGATCTAGTATTTTCTAGGCATTTATGCTCACATGATCTAGTATTTTCTAGGCTTTTCTTAAAGCTCATCATATTGCACTCACCACGAGTGCTTCTCGTATTCTCAAATCATATTGCACTCGGTTCTCGTTCTCACCAAGAGTGCTTCTTGTATTTTTACCCTTTGTAAAAATTATAATATTTGTAACATGTATTTCACCCCCGAGAGTTATAAAACCAAAAACAGTTAAAGAAAAGGGGGAGCATGAACTCACAACTTTGCGTTCCTGTGCGTCGTAAACTTCACCGGATTTGCTTAATTAACGTCGTAACCTATACGCGTTTTCTTAACGTTAGTCACTAGACTTGCGTCGCACAAGTACAGTCACTCTCTTTTGTATTTGAATCGTTGTGTTAAAAATATTTTATATTTTTAACTAAGTATCCTACTTATATTATTTTCTCAAAAATTAATATAAGTATTTCATGTTTTGCACTTTGCACCCGAATTATGTATCTTGTATGTTGTATGTGTATTTTTATGTTTATACTCCTCATGAGTATTTAGTGTATTTTTAAGTCTTAATACACTAGCACGTATATCACATACTATATACACTTAGCACACAAGTTGGTGATCAAATAATATATATATTTTTCTCAAAATATACATACTTAATATCCATTTTTATTTTTGAAGAAATCCTTATTTCTTATCACCAAAAATTAGGGAAACCTTGGTAATGTTTTGAGGTATATTTTTAGGGGATAAGTTTCTCAAAAACTTATATTTTTCTAAGTGTCAAAATTTATAAAAATTTTGACAGAGTTTCCCCTAAAAATGGAGGTTTCCCATGTTTTCAAAACATGTGTTTATTTTCTTTTAAATCAACAACAATCTCAACAATACAATCTTTATTTATCAATCTTGTCAAAACAAGCATATATCACAACTTATGAACTTGAAAGTTTGTAAAAATATGTAGTAACTTACTAGCACATTTAGTAAGTCCTGTTACCCTTAAAAATAAGTTTAGCTTCTTAAAAACTATATTTTTAAAGATCTTGAAGTTTCACAACTTCTAGTCATGATTTACCAAACATATTTCTTGTTAAATTTTTCTTGTGACACAAGTGTTTACACACTTGTTTATTCACTAAAATGCTTTTAGTTTATGTAAGGTCCGGGTTTTAACAAAACTAGCATTTTCCGCTTGGTTCTTCCGAAAAACCACTTGTAGATCTTTAGATCTACCTGTTTAGAGTCTTATTTTACAAGGAAAATTATGTTTACACAAGTTCCAAGTTCATGGTGGATGATTTCATCATCTTTTATATTTCTAACACTTAACATACTACTAGTTCATGTTCTTGAACATGAACTAGTATGCGTAGATGATGATCCATCCCACTTTTAATGACAAACAACATCAAATAATAACAACCATACAAGATTCACATGATTTACACACATATCTATTCTTTATCCAACTAGTTTATCTTTCTTTCAAGACTTTTAGTTTTGATCTTGTGTGTGTTTGATTTTTAACCATTAAATCACTTATTAACCATTCTAAACAAGAACAAGATGGTGTTTTAGAGCACTTACTACTAGCACAAGGCTAGGGAAGTTCAAGAGTATAAATGAAGTGGGTAAAAGCAAATGAAGGAGGTCCTTCAAGATCCGTTGCTTGCAACCTTCCTAATTAGGCTCCATACACCTTAGGATATGCTTAGAATTCTTGAGAATGGATTGAAGGATGATGATGATATGTGGGGGTGTTGGGCCGTAGCCTTGAGAGAGAAGAAGGAGAGTTTTGGTCTTTCTTATAAACCTCCTACATCTTGTTAACCACTAGTTATTATGCTTCCTTAGTACCATACATCCATATTAAACAAATCAATAAAATCAAAGTGGGGATCCCACTTCTAGAACCGGTTGGGGGGGGGGGGGGTTGGTTTCTAGTTGAGTTGTAATGGAGAGTAACTAATCTAGTTAGGAAATAAATGAAACAATTAGTGGTTCATGTATGTTAAGTAATATATAGTGTGTTAGGGTGTTCGGGGACCCTAACTAGCTTAGAAAAAATAAAAACAATGCTTCTAGCATTATTTTGGTGTTCCGGGTATTGCCCGGTTGTTTGGTTAGATACCGATTCGTTAAAGTGTTAAATCACACTTTTTAGTGTCTTTTAAGTACCCTTTTGTACCCTTTTCAGTTCCCGACACTTAGGGAAGTATTCTGAATGATAAAACGACATTTATACAAAATATTCATATGATTAAATGCTGAATTGAGCTGAATTATATGAAATTATGCACTTAAAGTTTGTTTCGGGTGCTTTTTAGTGCTTATTTTTGCTTTCGCAATGTCTATAAATTAAACCCTTACATGTACTCTTGGGTTTTAATGTACTTTTGTCGTCGGACCTATACCTAGGCCTCAATTCTAATGTCTGACTGCTTTCTGCAGTTCTGTTGACACGATGTGTCTTACCGGTGAGTTTACTAATATTTCTGACGCAACGCTCTCGTTTATGCATAAAGCTATATTTTGTAGCACAAAACGTGCATGAATTCACTTGCATGGAATTCAGAAATTTATTTGTCTGGTAAACCAGATCATGCATAGTCATTTAAGCACAAATTACTGTTCATTTCGTGTACGGAATGTACGGAAAAGTGACGGTTGTCACAGTCTCCCCCCGTTAAAAGAATTTCGTCCCGAAATTCAAGCGATGCCATCGGTCGCAGGGGAGTTGTGAAACTAATATGGTCACTTAGATTCATGATTTGTCTTCATGTTCCCATGAAATCTCTGGGTCATGTCATGAATTCTATGATACTCAAGTAAGTCGATCATGACTTTTCTGTATCTTGTGGACTCTTGGTCCATAACCTCAACAGGTTTCTATAGTATCACGGACTCTTGGTCCAAAACCTCAACAAGTTTCTATAGTAATTCTTGTCGTTTGTCATTGACGTGAATCTTATTTGTGGGAACAACGACCGTTCCTTAAGTCAGACTCCTCTACAGACTAGACACATGAATGTGTCGCGAATATTACTGATCTTTTTCTGAAGCTTCATCTTGTGAGCAATGGTTCTGATCCCTACACCGGGGATTCTACCTTTTCGTTTTCCAAATCACACTACGCCTTCTCTAGGCGAGGCTCTCATCAAAGCCGTACTTCTTGTCTCAAATTCTTTCGACTTATGCCGCTCGTCGGCGTAATTTTTCTGTATTCTGCGGGCTGTCCTGATATGATCACATATCTGAAGGATCTTGCCTCTAGTTTTTCCTGGGCCATCTCGGGCCAGTTGATTGTTTATTTCTCGTCTCCGTTTAACATGACGGGAATTTACTCATTATGTTCCGTCTAAAGCTTTACACGAAGCGGTTTAGACGACGGTGTGATAGATACCGTTTTAGGAAAACTCCACTAAGGGCAAGTGAGTGTTCCGGATTTTCATCAAAGTTTATCACACAAGAACGTATTGTGTTCATACAGTCTGCATTGTTCAGCAGCTCAGTTCATATACGAGTTCTTACGATCATCGGTGTGTTGCAACCCTTGTGATCAATAAAGATCGTGCAACGTTTTCTTTCAGGTAATGACGTCCAGTTGCGGCGCGCAATCACTGTGTCTATCCCAAGATCTCTTCTCGTGATTCCTTAATCAATGTGCCGCGTGTGCAATGTCGTGGTCTCGTTGCATTGACGTACAATCGAGACTTGTCGAGAGACGTCACATAATTGCAACTCTAGCTCCTTAGCTCTTGGTTGCAGGGTTGGCGTGAATTTCGTTCTTATCCACCATGTATCTTAAAGTTCTCCCTTCGCGAACTCGAAATCCGCTTTTCGTCATCATTGCACATAACTGTGCTTTCTCTAAGAGTTGCAAGGTAAATTGCGGCTGTTGCTCACGACCTTCCTTGGTCGTTGGCCATATAAGAATGTGGGTCAATAAGTATATGACTTATCCAGGTATGGCTCACACGTTTGATTCATGAGGTCCATGAATATATTGTCGATGCATGTGTCAAGCCAAATGATACGACAAGGATCTCGTAATGCTCGAAGCAAGTCCTAAAGGTTGTTTTAGGGATATTTCCTCTTGTATTCACAGTGGAGGACCTCTTGTCCTCAAGTTGATCCTTGGCAAAGGATTCTGATTCTCAATTTTCTGAAGTTTATGTAAAGTGGAGACTACCAACTTTCTCTTTGTCTCCTTAACTAAGGATGTTACGTCCTTAATTTCCTCTGTCTAGCAGCTCTTGTAGTTATATCAGAGGTTCATGCTTCGCTGGTGAAGCTAGTCGGTATGGCGTCATTCATCACTGGCGCTGCTCCTGGCACACGATTTATCCCAAACTCCTCTCGTCGCTACAGAGAGGCGTTCCTGGCAAGTCTTCTGAAAAGGCTACTGGGACTTCTTCCATCACGGGGATGTTCTCAGGCTCTGCAGTCTACTCGGAGGCATTTCTATGCCTCTTCGACTGATGAGGGATGTCGTAGATCTGCCGCCTTGTGGAGTCTAGCATCCTTGCACCTATTGCAGGAAAGTTGGATTTCATCCATCCGCAGGAGGGATGCGTCTGATTTTCTCATATCGAACGACTTCAGCTCTATACTTGGATTTCTGGTCCATGCTGATTATCATATTATGACTTCACGAGTCAATGGTAACAGAAGGTTCCGACCTTCTGAGTCCCTAAATGCAATCCTTAATTGCTTCGACTGTTTAATCTAGCCATCTATATGCCCATATCTAAAGAATACGGGGCGTCTATTTTTACTCGAAACTCGGCCCAGCAGTTTCTTATGTTCTTAAGCATGCAAGGTAAAAGTTGATGCCAATATTAATTAAAGTAGATGCATTAGGTTGGTTAATAGGGAACGTACCTGTAACCGCATCTGGTCCTGGCGTGCTTCACGAGTTTCAATCGTGAAAACCTTTCCTTGTTTGTTTCTTCCTAGGGCAATCTTTCCTAAAGTTCCCTGCTTCACCACATCGGAAGCAACCCGGTATTCTCTTTTTTCTTCCATCTGGGTCCTTCACCCAACAGGCAACCTTGTTGTGCCCTTCTTTTCCACACTTTCTGTAACACCTGTGCCTCCACGTCCATCAAACAAATACCAAACCAATGAAATATTATATTTCATACTTGGGATTTGTAAAAATATGTGTATCATTTGCACATATCAATTCTCGTTCAATTTCAAACTCTAAATCGCTTTCTGGAGGGTTATACGCGCACTGATGCGTAAATATAACCAGTTTAATGCAACAAACACTCCGGAGTAGTGACATAGGATTAACATACCTTAAATAACCTTTACATAACTTAGAAATAAGTTTTGGAAGGTTTGGTATGCCGAAATCAAGTTTAATCGCTTACAGGGACTAAAGTTGACAAACTGCGAAAGTATGCCAATTTGAACTGTAACAGACCTTCCGGAACATGACCATAAGTTAAACATACCATAAATATCCTTTACATAGCTTAGAAATAGGCTTTGAGGGGTTCGGTGTGCTAAAATAAACTTTTGGGTCATTCAGGGACTAAAAGTGTCAAAAAGTGCACAAGTTTGCATTTTCGCGCATAACTTACGTTCTGAATACATCCGGACATCCAAAAAATTATGTTAGCACTAAAATATTTTATTTTAGTGTTCTCCATAAGAAAAATCCATTCGTCACGTCATTTGGATCGTTTTTCGCATTCGGGACCAGATTCGATGTATTAGCCGTTGTTTAATTCACAACCACACATTCTAACTTGCTTAGTCAGCGGATAAGGATGGAATTTAGGCACCATGACATTTCAACACATGTATGGATGGAATTTAAACACCTAAACACCATGACATTTCAACACATGTATGGATGGAATTTAAACACCTAAACACCATGACATTTCAACACATGTATGGATGGAATTTAAACACCTAAACACCATGACATTTCAACACATGTACGGATGGGATTAAGGCACGTTTTCCATGAAACGATCTTAACGGTTCAGGTATTCCTATAAATACCCATCCACCCCCATTGCTAAAATCACTAAAACTTTGATTTGAGAAACTCTAAGTTGAAACTATTGTTTCATACCTGAGATTTTTGAATCGAGGTTAGCATTCGGGGACCCTTCGTAAGTATTCTTTCGTTCTTTTCCTTATTTTACTGCTTTTCGAGTCAGAAAGTCAAACTTTGTTTGACTTTCAGCGTTGACCAGTAATGGTCAATGCGAAGTTCGTTTGAACTTCGCAACGTGATTGTAATCACGATGGTTATAGTCCCTTGGGACTATGCCTACTGATTACCACGTTGTCTAGGGTCGTAGGGTAAGCGATCTAATAAATCGCTTATACCTCGAACCCGAACCAGTTTGGTCGATCATTAGGATCCGACCAAATACATTAGGTGACCATAGTAGGTAGGGAATAACCTTCCGAGGTTATACCCTATGGTCACATCGTTTGAGTAGTTGTATGATAGGTGGTTCATATGCCTTAGGTAAATTACCAGAATACCCTTTTCATGTATAATTGGTAATTAAGCATATGTAACCTAAACCTTTGTCACATAACTGATTATGTAACATGTTTAGGCATATAACACTTGTCATAGGGCTAGTTAGACGGTCCGAACGCGTTTCACGCGCACGACGCGTTAAAGTAGCATAAGTTACCTTAATGGGTCGCGATGGGTCGATAATACTTAGGTTAAGTTTCATTTAGTATGTAGGCTTTGTTAAACCATATCATATGAGTTCCTACACTCATTTGGTTTACAAACCCTCCTGCTACCCAGTCTTCCGATTTAGGTCCGGGTTAATTATGTAGTTACCTATATTAGGTACTGTTTGATTTCCGGGACTCCTCTAGCTTACTTGGTAGTTGTTCAAGACTCCTAAGCACTCCCAGGCGAGTACATTATTCCCCTCTTTTACTGTTTTCCAAACTGTTTTGGGGTGACTCATATGTGCTAAATGCTTTATCAATGATTTCAATAACAATTACTATGTGGTTTCAAGAACAATAACAATTATTTCAAGAACGCTAACAATGATTTCAAGAACGAATACAATGATTTCAAGAACGAATACAATGATTTCAAAAACTAATAACAAATTTCAAAAAGTGAACAAACTTGTTGGTTGTAGTTTACATGACCGATGACATTCATTAGCAATGATCAAGCCGACCAGTATTAGGTTATGGTACCATAGGATCTGACAAATCCCGTTATTTACTGCACCCATTGTTATGTGTGGGGGTTGTGGGTAGCGACTGAATCTGTAATTATTAACTTATCCTTTGGTAAGGGTTTGTTAAGAACGAGAGCGAGAGCGAGATGGAGCGAGGAACGCGTCAAGAAGGTTTGAATGTTATTAGAGAATCGACCATAAAGTAGTTTCACAATTAAAACAAGAACGACTAGAACGATTTTACAAAATGGGTTAACGATTGGGTAAACATTTGTACATGATTGACATTTGATCATGTATTTTCCACAAAACATAACTTTGATTTAAACCAAGTTTTACTTCAATACTTTGTTTTTGTGCATATGGTTTAGTTGAGACATTTCACTTGCCATACATGGATATTTGACATAGACATTTGACATGGATATTTTGACATAGACATTTGACATGGATATTTGACATAGACATTTTAACATGATTTACATTTTGACATGAATACTTTGACATATTATTCAATACATTTGACAATTGATTTAAACATAGACATTTTACATTGTTTGGTTTGGTTTGGTTAAGTGATTAAGTAACGATGCGTGTGTAATATGATACAAACATGGTGGATACGCCGCTGGTACTTCCTATATATAAGTGTTTGTATGGTATTACATATCATAGCGTTATTTGAATCATTTCAGTTTGAGACATAGAACATTTTATACAAATAACATACTTTTCACAAGACATTGATTTATAAACAACTTATCTTATGCAAACTCATTTACATGGTTATTCATTTAATCATGCATTATTTTCTTATTTATACTTATCATCCGAACTTATTATTTTTCAAATGATTTACAAAGACAAAGCAAATTACAAGGTTCATGACTAAACATTTTCTTAAACAGAAGTCATGAATCTTATTTTCACAAAACCTATGTACTCGCCAGCATTTCTTTGCTGACCTCGTTTTCACATATGTTTCAGGTATTGCAAGATATCGATTGATAAGATGCATGCTCACATAGGACTGGACAAGGCCTTAGTGACTCAATAACAATGATAGACTATGTTTAAATAGTGTATTTAGATTTCCAGACGATGTAATTACTCAATGTTTAATAAAACGAAACACTTTTGATATCCATGGTTATGAAACATTAATTCTGTTGCAACACGCCCCGATGTTTCCGCCGTGATTTGTTGTTTTACGCGGTCGGGGTGTGAGAGAAAGATGGTATCAGAGCCAATGGTTATAGGGAATTAGGTTATTAGTAATGCTTTGACCTAGTCTATAACCTTCTTAGGACCCTAACGCGAGTTTACTTGCGTTTAGTCATAAAACAATACCGTCACCTATCCTTAGGTGACGACCACAACAAGAACATAAATTTCAAAACCGCTTTGAAAACTAATCATCTGTTCTAGGATGATTGATTACTAGGTTTTGAACCCTCTATTGTAAGGTTTTGAACTCTCTATTATATGGTTTTGAACCCCTTTGAGTTTTCAAAACTTCGTCAAGGTTTTGGGTTTTAAATGATGTGAACACGTGCAAACTGGAAGGGTGAATGCCTGTATTCTGGGTTTTCTGTCTAGGCAAGCACTTCGTATACATCTCATCAGACGCGAGACCAGTTGTGCTTACCTGGGAATTCTTGGGATGATTGTTCACTTATAGGCGAGCATGTCTTCGCGATACATTATTTTTGACCCATTTACTTTGATCAGCCACCGTCTCATTTGTTTGCCTTAGGTAACAAACAAATGATCGCAATCTTCATGCGTTATCATTCTGTTTTGATTGTCCAATAATCTTTCACCTGTTTCTCCCTATGCCTTTCTTTTTTCTTCAAGAATGTCTCTTCATCACAATGACGCCCAGATATCTGAGCAAGCAGCCAAATTCGCTCAGCGAATAGGTGAAGTAGTCCTGAAGACTGTTGAATTAGCTACTGCCATGTATCATATCCAGGATGAAGCCACTCAAGAGTCACCAAGACAGGCAGGACCTAGTCAGGCGACAACACTATCAGCCAAGAAACCAATCGAGGAATCAAAGACCATGGATGAACGATCCCCTAAGAAGTCAAAGAAGCGAAAGGCTTCTCAGAACTTCGCCATGGTCGCTCACAATGGTAAAGCAGTCCCCAACCAACCAGCTCAACCCCCTACTAGGTGTGTATGGCTTTTCCTATGATACCTACATCAAGGAACTATGTACCTTACAAACTACTCTTGTGATTTCTCTCTTTCAAATGATTGCTCATGATTCCCTCAAAAATTTTAAGTACTCGTTTCACTCTAAGAAACAAAGTACAGAAAATTAAGTGACATTATGAGTAATCGTGCTTTTCGCACATCTGTGCCTTTAAATCCTTGGTTAGATAACTAAGGGTGTTTTCAAATCTCATACCCATTACGTTTTGATTTTTCAACATATACAGTACAAGTATTTCAAAACAATCTTCATGATCTCAAAACATTTCATATAGTTTGAAAACAAATTTTTTCTAGATGCATTGTCTATGTTATTTCAAAAACACTGACCATGTTATCGAAACCAACCTTCCTAATTTCAAAATATTTCATATAGTCTGAAGACAATATTAACATAATACATTTTATTATCAAGTGCATGATTTCGAAAAGCATCATTCATGTCTTTCAAAAACCTTATACATAATTTAAAAATTCATCTCGCATGATTTTAAAACATTTTTGTAAATATATCTATCTAATACACCTACTTTATGATTTCAAAAAGTATTATATATAAGGTTTCAAAAACGTTAAACACATTTTTCTTAAAAGAACCCCATGCATAGTTTTCAAAAATATTTTCCTCATACATTGACTTAACCTTCAAAATTCTGCTTCATATGTCGCCTTGACATATCAAGCATCTCAACTTCATAAGCATTTTACATCATGTTTTGACCTAAGAACATCCAGTGCAAGGTTTCAAAACATCTTCAACTTCTAAAATTCATATGGGATCTTTTTATCTTTACAATTAGATCCTTGTGGATGATTATCGTTCAAATCAGAGTCCTTAATTGGATTCCTTATGTACCTTAATTCGAACACTTCGGTTCCTAGTAATCGAAATCGAATTTTCTTTTTGAATCTTTCTATCTTTATAGTTGGATTCTTGTTAACGTTTAAAGTACCAAATGAAATCCACGGAATGGATTCCAAGTGTGCTTTAAATGCATGTACGCAATTTACAAGACAAATTAACGAACAATTTTGTGGTTATGTGACTATGTGTTTATTCATCTTATGTTTTCTTTTATGCATATTTGTGTTTTTAATACTCTGGATATTCGTTATCCAAATCCTCGCAGGATCTTTCATATCTTCATATGAGAGATTCGTAGCAGGATATTCAAAAGGTACTACCTTCAGTCCTCAATGGGCTTCTATGTAATAGTTAAGACCCTTGGATTATATAAGTACCGCTCCATGTTTCATAAGAGACCCTTTAGTGGTCTAATAAAAAAGATTGATTCACAATTTGGTTAAAGAACGACATCTAGTGATGTAGCTGGACAGACTCCTTGATAGTCTATTTAGATCAATCGTTGATTTAATTAAAAGGACTCTATGGCGGTCTAGTCACACTCATCACAGGATTGTTCATTTGGTTTTCCCCTGCACATTATAAAATGGACTGAGTGAACTATGCAAGGAATTGTCTAATTATGGACGCGTACATAATTATGAAATTTAGTGCATAGAAACCCAGTAAGGTTTACTATGTGTAAGAACCGATAGTGACAACAATAATAAAATGATAACAATGTAATGGAGGCACGGTGGACGCACCAATGATGCTTCATATACTTGTATATAAGTATCCCTCTTACATTGCAAGCATGATATTATTAAAGTTACTAGAAGTTCAGAACCCTAACCAATGTTGTTCGGTCTTTTCAACTTCATGTTTTAAACTCTCACAAGTTTCCTCTAAATAAATTTCGGGACGAAATTTCCTAAAGTAGGGGAGACTGTAACACCTGTGCCTCCACGTCCATCAAACAAATACCAAACCAATGAAATATTATATTTCATACTTGGGATTTGTAAAAATATGTGTATCATTTGCACATATCAATTCTCGTTCAATTTCAAACTCTAAATCGCTTTCTGGAGGGTTATACGCGCACTGATGCGTAAATATAACCAGTTTAATGCAACAAACACTCCGGAGTAGTGACATAGGATTAACATACCTTAAATAACCTTTACATAACTTAGAAATAAGTTTTGGAAGGTTTGGTATGCCGAAATCAAGTTTAATCGCTTACAGGGACTAAAGTTGACAAACTGCGAAAGTATGCCAATTTGAACTGTAACAGACCTTCCGGAACATGACCATAAGTTAAACATACCATAAATATCCTTTACATAGCTTAGAAATAGGCTTTGAGGGGTTCGGTGTGCTAAAATAAACTTTTGGGTCATTCAGGGACTAAAAGTGTCAAAAAGTGCACAAGTTTGCATTTTCGCGCATAACTTACGTTCTGAATACATCCGGACATCCAAAAAATTATGTTAGCACTAAAATATTTTATTTTAGTGTTCTCCATAAGAAAAATCCATTCGTCACGTCATTTGGATCGTTTTTCGCATTCGGGACCAGATTCGATGTATTAGCCGTTGTTTAATTCACAACCACACATTCTAACTTGCTTAGTCAGCGGATAAGGATGGAATTTAGGCACCATGACATTTCAACACATGTATGGATGGAATTTAAACACCTAAACACCATGACATTTCAACACATGTATGGATGGAATTTAAACACCTAAACACCATGACATTTCAACACATGTATGGATGGAATTTAAACACCTAAACACCATGACATTTCAACACATGTATGGATGGAATTTAAACACCTAAACACCATGACATTTCAACACATGTACGGATGGGATTAAGGCACGTTTTCCATGAAACGATCTTAACGGTTCGGGTATTCCTATAAATACCCATCCACCCCCATTGCTAAAATCACTAGAACTTTGATTTGAGAAACTCTAAGTTGAAACTATTGTTTCATACCTGAGATTTTTGAATCGAGGTTAGCATTCGGGGACCCTTCGTAAGTATTCTTTCGTTCTTTTCCTTATTTTACTGCTTTTCGAGTCAGAAAGTCAAACTTTGTTTGACTTTCAGCGTTGACCAGTAATGGTCAATGCGAAGTTCATTTGAACTTCGCAACGTGATTGTAATCACGATGGTTATAGTCCCTTGGGACTATGCCTACTGATTACCACGTTGTCTAGGGTCGTAGGGTAAGCGATCTAATAAATCGCTTATACCTCGAACCCGACCCAGTTTGGTCGATCATTAGGTTCCGACCAAATACATTAGGTGACCATAGTAGGTAGGGAATAACCTTCCGAGGTTATACCCTATGGTCACATCGTTTGAGTAGTTGTATGATAGGTGGTTCATATGCCTTAGGTAAATTACCAGAATACCCTTTTCATGTATAATTGGTAATTAAGCATATGTAACCTAAACCTTTGTCACATAACTGATTATGTAACATGTTTAGGCATATAACACTTGTCATAGGGCTAGTTAGACGGTCCGAACGCGTTTCACGCGCACGACGCGTTAAAGTAGCATAAGTTACCTTAATGGGTCGCGATGGGTCGATAATACTTAGGTTAAGTTTCATTTAGTATGTAGGCTTTGTTAAACCATATCATATGAGTTCCTACACTCATTTGGTTTACAAACCCTCCTGCTACCCAGTCTTCCGATTTAGGTCCGGGTTAATTATGTAGTTACCTATATTAGGTACTGTTTGATTTCCGGGACTCCTCTAGCTTACTTGGTAGTTGTTCAAGACTCCTAAGCACTCCCAGGCGAGTACATTATTCCCCTCTTTTACTGTTTTCCAAACTGTTTTGGGGTGACTCATATGTGCTAAATGCTTTATCAATGATTTCAATAACAATTACTAAGTGGTTTCAAGAACAATAACAATTATTTCAAGAACGCTAACAATGATTTCAAGAACGAATACAATGATTTCAAGAACGAATACAATGATTTCAAAAACTAATAACAAATTTCAAAAAGTGAACAAACTTGTTGGTTGTAGTTTACATGACCGATGACATTCATTAGCAATGATCAAGCCGACCAGTATTAGGTTATGGTACCATAGGATCTGACAAATCCCGTTATTTACTGCACCCATTGTTATGTGTGGGGGTTGTGGGTAGCGACTGAATCTGTAATTATTAACTTATCCTTTGGTAAGGGTTTGTTAAGAACGAGAGCGAGAGCGAGATGGAGCGAGGAACGCGTCAAGAAGGTTTGAATGTTATTAGAGAATCGACCATAAAGTAGTTTCACAATTAAAACAAGAACGACTAGAAAGATTTTACAAAATGGGTTAACGATTGGGTAAACATTTGTACATGATTGACATTTGATCATGTATTTTCCACAAAACATAACTTTGATTTAAACCAAGTTTTACTTCAATACTTTGTTTTTGTGCATATGGTTTAGTTGAGACATTTCACTTGCCATACATGGATATTTGACATAGACATTTGACATGGATATTTTGACATAGACATTTGACATGGATATTTGACATAGACATTTTGACATGATTTACATTTTGACATGAATACTTTGACATATTATTCAATACATTTGACAATTGATTTAAACATAGACATTTTACATTGTTTGGTTTGGTTTGGTTAAGTGATTAAGTAACGATGCGTGTGTAATATGATACAAACATGGTGGATACGCCGCTGGTACTTCCTATATATAAGTGTTTGTATGGTATTACATATCATAGCGTTATTTGAATCATTTCAGTTTGAGACATAGAACATTTTATACAAATAACATACTTTTCACAAGACATTGATTTATAAACAACTTATCTTATGCAAACTCATTTACATGGTTATTCATTTAATCATGCATTATTTTCTTATTTATACTTATCATCCGAACTTATTATTTTTCAAATGATTTACAAAGACAAAGCAAATTACAAGGTTCATGACTAAACATTTTCTTAAACAGAAGTCATGAATCTTATTTTCACAAAACCTATGTACTCGCCAGCATTTCTTTGCTGACCTCGTTTTCACATATGTTTCAGGTATTGCAAGATATCGATTGATAAGATGCATGCTCACATAGGACTGGACAAGGCCTTAGTGACTCAATAACAATGATAGACTATGTTTAAATAGTGTATTTAGATTTCCAGACGATGTAATTACTCAATGTTTAATAAAACGAAACACTTTTGATATCCATGGTTATGAAACATTAATTCTGTTGCAACACGCCCCGATGTTTCCGCCGCGATTTGTTGTTTTACGCGGTCGGGGTGTGACACTTTCCGCACTTAGGCTTCGGACATCGACCTTCATGGTGGAAATTGCATTCTCCGCACTTCGGTTTAGTTCCCGAGTATATTCTACCACCGGCCTTATTAGTGGCTCCATCAATTTTCCTGTCACGTGGCGGATTCACTTTCTTTCTTTTGTCTGTTTTAGAGCTTCCATAGTTGACTTGGGTGCTCATCTTTAGATTCGAAGACTTCCTCTTCTTATTGCCTGATGACTCCACATGAGTCTCTTTCTTGTTATCCTCGGATTCTGAAAATTTTCCCGCACGTAGAGCTTCTTCAGTAAGGGTGACACTCATATCGATAGCCTCTGTAATGGTTGAGGGCTTTGAGGTAGTAACCATGCTCCTGATCTGAGGTGCAAGTCCCCAATGAATCGTTCAACCCTTTTGAATTCCGGTTTGACTAAGTAGGGGACGACCCTAGACAAGTCGTGAAATCGTTGGACGTATTCAGGAATCTTCGGTCCATCCATTTTCAAGTTCCAGAACTCCACCTCAATCTTCTGGATTTCAGCCCTAGAACAGTATTTCTTTTCCATCATTTCCTTGAGCTCGTCCCAGCTTAGTGCATAAGCAGCATCCGCACCAAGGGTTTGAACCTGAAGGTTCCACCAGGAGAGTGCGCCATCTACGAATAACCCTGAGATATAAGTAACACTCTGTCGGGGCGAACAATTACTCATTCTTAGAATGGAGTCAGTCTTTTCTGCCCAACGAACAAATGCAACGGCACCTCCTGTGCCATCAAAATTCAATGGCTTGCAGTCCAAGAATTATTTATAGGTGCAGCCAGTTGGAGGGTTATTTTAAGTAGTGTCATCGCTGTGCTTAGAGCGGAGGGCTTCATGTCGCGCAATTGCCTGCGAGATGCGTTCTTGCAGCTCGGCTTCTGTCCTTGGCAACGTACTGGTGTTTGTATCTCGCCTGGGCGGCATTCTCTTCTGCCAAAATGGTATGGAGTAGGTTAGACAACATTTCAATTGTCTATGATATACATAGCACCATAAGCCACCCAATTTCACACGTATATAACATCAATGTATAAGCGAGGAAACAGTTATTGAGCCTTCACATAGGCTTGCCAACTTGGCTTATTGTTTGAAATGAACTCGAGGCTACATCGCCTTGGTCATTCAAGTTTTAGTTATTTCCTGCTACATTGGTTTTCTTAGGTCTTTAGCTTTACTGGTGCGTATATTTCCCCTTTGATGGGGTTGTTTGTGTAGAGGTGATAGGGAGTGTATCGTCACTGATTCTTCCTGAATGTCATTCCACCTCTCTTGCTTAAACATCGTCTTCACAAACGTCTCGTATGCAGGTAGAAGTGTGTAGGTCCCCGTGTTCGGATACGGATCTAACCGCCTACTTCCTTGTATACGAACCGATCTTGTTGTGCGGAATCCAACAAGATCAGCAAACCGAGATAGAGACGAAAACAAGTAAAGATAACACACGCGGTATCAACGATTAACACATCTTGCATTAAACGCGGAATCAGTTACTGAACAATGTTTACAAACGTAATATGTAAACTCTCTCAACCTCTCGTGTGCTCTCTGTGTTTACAATATGCTCTCACACTTGTCTAGTGTTCATCGCCTACTGAAATGAACACATAACATGGATATTTATACCCAGCACAGATCAGCTTGTCGAAGGATCATGTGGACTGCCCGAAAGATGATCTGTCGATCATGAAGCCATCGAAGGATCCACAAACACTTCGAAGGATGGCATATCCTTCGAAGTCCATCAGTATCCTTCGTGTGATATCTTTCGAGCTTATCCTTCGATAGAAACAATCTTTCGATTTCCCAACCTTCGACACAGACGTATAACATGTGAGTGGTCTGATCCAACCAATAAGTCTTCTGCCTTGTGCGGTTGGGGTTGGGTTCGGCCCAATGATGGAGAAGAAGCCCAAACATTTTGATTGGACCAAATGAAGGTCCAATGATTTCAGCCCAGATGTAAATCCCAACTTCTACATGCACGTTCAATGATTAATCTGTTTCATATCTTTGAAGTTTTGTCAACCTCATGACATCATCATGACATCATCATGATGATGTCATGATGATGTGGCGGCGGGAACCGGCCGCGGCTTTCCGTGCTTCACGTGTCGAACTCTGGGGCGCACGACGGAGGAATGTCGTGACGTCGGGCTTGAGCCGAACCTAACCGGGTCGAACCGAACCAAGTCGCGTCGAGTCGAGTCGCGTCCACATATATGTATCAACAAACTCCCCCTTGGACGCTACTCGCGAGATTCGCCTTTCATGTCTTCTATGTCGGAGGATCTTCAAAGTCTTCACGTCTTGAAAGCAGAAAGTGTATCAACAAACTCCCCGTTTCATGTAGGAAGTGTGTTGACAAACTCCCCCTTAACATAAGCTCCCCCTTGAGTTATGCTCGTGAAAGTCTTTATCTTTATGAAGTGAGATCCTTGTGGTGTTGATGATGGTCAGCGGCAACTCGATCATTTTCATCATTTGAGTGCCTTCACGTCGTGTCTTCATTCCTAAGCTTGTCATCGACCATGTTCTCCTAGCCTTTAGAATCTGCACATGCAAGAAATCTAAACGCGTAATGAGAACAACCGCTTGGAATATAGTAAATATAAACAAACAACACACATGTGACCATTGTTCAAACAAACACCGTCCGACAGTTTGAAAGTTTTAAAGAATTTTATCAATTTCAATTTTAACTTTCAACACTTTGCAAATTTCGACCGTTTATGAAGATTTAGTCGTTTTCGGTTTTCGTTCAGGTTTCAGGTAACGAAGACTCGAGCTCCAACATCGTACGATCGAAAATAAGATAGAAATAAAATCTTTTTGGCTTTTATAAAGTTTATATTAAAACACGCCTAAAATCTTTTTGGTATTTTTGAATATTTCAAATGTAAAGACTGAAAGCAGTAAATAAATATATACAGACATTCTTTTTGCGAGTTTCGAGGGTAAGAGAATCATATCAGTATACGGTCATGCCAAAACACTCTCTTTGTTCAATTAGATAACATTAAGATAAGCATCCTATAACAATTATCGGTATTGTTGTCCACATAAGCTCAGCTTATCAGATGTAATCATGGCGAGGGGATACGTTAAGGTATGATTTATACTTACCGACCGGTGTTCATCCACATCACGACACATTCCCGTATCAAGGTATGCACGAGGGTTCATCTTACCGGTGAGTATACCGATTATCATCTGTTTGACCGTATATGATGTGAGATTCTCACTTATTTTGAATTGAAAACAAGCCCTATGTGATATAATCACTTATTGATGAGGAACTTGATTTTCGATGCATGAGGGCACAGGAGCAAGTCCGTGAACAGGTCAGTACTTTCGTACAGCAGAGAGACGAACTTGACTCCCGGAAAGAATTTGTGATATATTATCACTTATTTTGTTTGGGACATGTGATTGTTGATCACTTATTGAGGTCGTATGCAATATGTACACGTATGTATGGTATCATGGAAGATCTAGACTTGCGTCCCCGTTATTTTTCGGTAAAAGATACAACCATGATACCCAGATGATAAGCAGCATAAAGACCGAATATCTCAGAACCTCGGCAATCTCTCAAACGAAATTTCGGTACTAAGACCATATGCCAATGAATGGTTCCCACCCAGTCTTCAGTCGATTAAGTTTATATCACCCTGCACACTTTAAAATGATTGTGAGCCTACCGATACATCTTATATAGAGCTGCTTATCGCTTTTCATTTAAGGTTAAAAGAGTGTAAAGACAGACCACTGATGTACTATCATTTTCTCTTTTTCTCGCCAGGAAACTCATTTTTGCTTTTCTATTGTTTTTGTGTTTTTGAAATTTTTCGATGTTTTTTGGATTTTCAAATTTGGATTTACTCCCCCTAAAATCAATAAACTAAGACAAATTTAAAACACAAAGGTATTTACAAAAATGATTTTCCGATGTTGGTTTTACTCATGCTTGACCTTAATGCCGTTTACCAATAGTAGGTAATCAAATCTTGATTTGTCAAAAGCTTTGGTAAAAAGGTCGGCACGTTGGTCATCGGTGTGGACCATGACAACATCGATGAGATTCATATTGAAACAATCACGTGTGAAGTGATATTCGAGATCAATGTGTCAGGTCAAAGAGTGCTGTACGAGATGATAATAATTCATAAAGCAGCTTAAACATCGACAAGTATAGGAGAGATTAGAAATTTAAAACCGTATCCTGCAACTACTTCGTGCATTGCCAGGAATCTGAGCGCTCTCCCAAACTGGATATCCACCCGGTGTGGATTTCAAAGTCGATTTTGTAGCTACTGAAATCCCTTCACAGCAACAAGATCATAAACCTTTGGGTCCGGCTGGTCTTCCACATTGCACCAGCGAAGGTCTTTATCTTTCTCTTGAGAAGTAGTGTGCGGTTGTTCAATCCACGCCAAGGCATCCGCACACCCGGTTGGTTCGTTCAACAAACACATTTTCTTCATTCACACCGTGGAGAAAAATACACTGCACGTTCATCTTGTTGATTTTGAACTTCAAACGTGCTGCAGGTGCGTACTTTTCATTTGAATCTTCCCTGAGGACCCGATCAAAAACCATGACAACCAAATTTTGGCACATATTTCAACTGGTCGAATTTTTCAACTTCATTCAACAACATTCTTTCATCAGACATTTTTGTCTTCTTTTCTCCTCTCTCCATCAATGGCAACAATTTCTTCTGTCGCCTATCTTGTGTAAGGACGCTCCACTATCAACAAACTTACGACTATCGAAAGTTCCTCCTGGAACATCCTACACACTCACTCAGAGATTAGTTGGAGAGGGGGACCCAAGCCTTCACAGACTTGGGTCGTCCGTCATCATCGAGAATTGTGACATCCATTTCCCGATGATTTGGAATTGATGTGGCTCCCCCTGAAACAAATTCCAATTTTGGTTTCCAAATCTGTTTTTGGTTTTCAAGTTTAACATTTGATTCAACAGATTTTGTTTGGACAACGTCCGGTTTTAAAACCTTTTCAACATTTTTCCGTTGTTTCTTTCTCTGTTTCACTTCTTGTTGTTTAACAAGACGAGGGTCCTGTTTTGGTGAAACAAATCTCTTTCTGTAATTTCGTTCACGGGGATCATCTTCTTTGGCTTTTAATTTATGAAGATACGGACAATTTCGAATGATATGTCCAATTGTGCCACATTCAAAACATGATCTTCGTTCAACAAACCCCGAAGTATCATGTGATCGTCTTGCCGATGATGAACTTTGTGATCCCGAGGTACTAGGTTTTGAACAACTTGGTTCATTCCTTTTCATCACGGTTGCTTTCTGGACAAAATCTAAGTTAGATTGATTTGCAAACTTTTCAATTTTGTCCGTTCCCTTCGACTTCACAAAGTTCACATTCTTCTTCTTCTTTTGATTCGGCTTCCTTTGACCTTGAGTCGGTGCCTTACCATTTGGCACTGTTGGTAATTTCTTGTTCCCAAATTGTTTTCTAACTTCAGCCTTTGGGATAGGAGGACACTGTGTGACTGTAACATGTGGTCCTGTCTTTCCCAAAAACTTACTTGTAGAATTTTCAAAGACTTTACTGATTAAAGATTGATTAACATTTTTAAGAGGAAAATCTTTGTCTGAATAAATTTTATCATCACCAACAAGAGTGTACAGCAAATCCACACTCTCCGACTCTTTTGCTGATGTGGACTCGGTTGGAACAGTCTTAGCAGGTTTTGTGGGAGGATCACATAGGATATGATTCTCAAGAGGTATGTCCTCTTCTTTGATTACTGCATCAGACTTTTCCGAATCAGTATCATCAGACTCATCATCAGAAGAATCAGCATCCTCAACAACAACTGGAGGATCCTGATTCTGTTCAGCAGTTACAAAAGTATCTGCTGACACATCTGAATCTGACGATACATCTTTCTTGTATCCGAGTCCTGCTGCAAATTCATTAACATCTAGAGGAACAGATGGTTCAAAGTGAGTTCTGTACTCCTCATCAGGCAAGGCATCAAAATTGTTTCTCACGGGTGGTGGACATTTCTTGTAACCTATGCATGTGACATCCTTTTTCTCTTTCTGAACATCAATGATGTGATCCAACACATAGCTAGAACTCAAATAACTGTCTAACTTGAGTCGGATCGCCTCACTTTCTGTTTTAACACAAGCCATTTCTTTTTGCATCACCTCAAGACGAGTGATATACAAATTAATGTCAGTTTGTTTTCTGGAAACCATTTTTGTCAGCTCGGTTTTATCTTTTCTTAAAGTTTCAATCATCGTTTTAAATTCCTTTTCATGGTTTTCATAAAACATGTTGGCTTCAGTGCACTTCGAAAGATCAACGGTCAATTTCTGATTGTGGATGAATGTCACATCATATTTCTCTTGCAAAGCCTCGTGTTTGCTTTGCAATTCACACCACTTATCATTCAAAGAAACATGTTTGTCTTGCAAGTCAAACAAACTAGCTTGTAAAGCATCATGTTTGCCTTGCAACTCAGACATGTTTGCATCTAGATCAGCACATTTTCCACTCAATCTATCACAACTATCACAAACAACAGCAGTGGGTTCATCGACACATACCTGACTTGATGAACTGTCGACATTAGCCATAATGGCTGAATGGAGAGAGGAAGAAGAATAAGCAGCTTGATCTACCAATATAGATCTCCTATGATTTTCTGCTGCAGCTTCCTCCAAAAGCTCATCAACATTTGCATCAACTGACGCACTTGAAGTGTTATCCAAATGATCATCGCCTGAACTCGAGGATTCTTCATCTGAACTTCTACTATAACCAGAAGAGTCTTCATCCTCAGAAGAGTCACCACCATTGGCGGAAGATTCTCCACCACTGGCGTGATTTAAATCCTTAACAATCTCAGCAAGACAAGCTGTTCCATCTGGAGCATCACTACTCAGCTGGATTGACCAATCACCGCAATCATTTACTTGAACCACAAGTGCCTGGTTAGCATTTGATGGTCCTGCTTGGCTTTGGTTGTTGACAGGTATCAACGTACGCTCATTGTTCCTGTTCTGATTCTGCTGGTCTCCTTGATTTCTGAAAGGGTTCTGGTTCCCATGCTGAGCTGGCTTAACAGGAACTTGGATAGGATTGCTATGTAGATCCGTTGTCACAGGAGGCCTTTGGGTTTGCTGTTGAGGCACTGGTTGAGGGACTGGATTAAGCGGATTTCCATACATGTCTGTTGTTGGAGGAGGAGTGCCATACAAGCTATGAAACGGATTTCCGTACAGATCTGTTGGTCCGGTAGATCGAACAGGTAATGGATTTCCGAACATATCAGTTGTTCTGATAGATTGTTTCGGTGCGGGAGACGGAGTACCAAAATACATGTCTGTATTTACCGGAGTATTCCATCTTGGATTCATTTTTGATCAAAAACAATAAAACCTGAAAATCACAAACTTGAACAAACAGTTAAATCACTTATACAATTTTTTTTTTTAATATCTTGATAAAACAAAATCTCGCGAAACAAAGATCCGACGAAACAAGTCTTGTGCGACTAAACAGCTCTTGTGCGATCCCCACTTATGTTGTGCGACTGATTGTCTTGTTCGACTGAAGCCCAAACAGAAATCCAAAGTAATCAGAAGCCCAAAACTGAAGCCCAAATTTTGTGCGAGTAATCAAGTCTTGTGCGAGTCCAATTCTTAGTAAACAACTCTTGTGCGACCAGAATATCTATCTGAAGTCCAACAATAGAATTTAAAAGGTGGTCAGGTGGGCCGATGTAATCAGAAGCCCAAACAGTCTTGTGCGAGCCCACTATCTTGTTAAAATTAAACAGGAGAGATTTTCGAAGGATCAAAAATTTCGAAGGATCAATATTTCGAAAGATTAATATTTCGAAGGATCAATATTTCGAAAGATAAATATTTTCGAAGGATCAAAATTTCGAAAGATTCACAAATTTGAAAGATTCACAATTTGAAAATATCCTTATCTTTCGAAGCTTGTTCGAAAGATCAGCAACTTTGAAAGATTCACAACTTGTTCGAAAGATAGTTATCTATCGAAGCTTCCATGATCGAATGATGAACTAAACACCTTGTGCGATCTGAAACAAATTGACTTTCCTCCTGACACAAAGTAAACCACTTTCTGCTCACTCTTTCGGTTCACTCTTCTCAAGTCTACCCACCAAATGATGATTTCTTATCTTAAACAAATTGCAATTTCCAATAACACAAACAACTTAAATTTTCAAATTTCAAAGGATCAAAAAGTAAGGACAATAAAGAACACTTATGAAGATAAGATGAACTCTATGAGTTTCTGGTGAACCGAAACCTTCTGCCGACAATTGTTACCCTCACAGACCAGCCGAGAAGAACAATCAGCAGCGATGAGCCCAGAAACTTTGACTTTTCCGGAACATATAAGAACTTCAAACACCCGGAAAATAACCCGAAAACGCTCGGTTTTAACAAGGAGAAGAGCCAAGGCTCTGATACCACTTGTAGGTCCCCGTGTTCGGATACGGATCTAACCGCCTACTTCCTTGTATACGAACCGATCTTGTTGTGCGGAATCCAACAAGATCAGCAAACCGAGATAGAGACGAAAACAAGTAAAGATAACACACGCGGTATCAACGATTAACACATCTTGCATTAAACGCGGAATCAGTTACAGAACAATGTTTACAAACGTAATATGTAAACTCTCTCAACCTCTCGTGTGCTCTCTGTGTTTACAATATGCTCTCACACTTGTCTAGTGTTCATCGCCTACTGAAATGAACACATAACATGGATATTTATACCCAGCACAGATCAGCTTGTCGAAGGATCATGTGGACTGCCCGAAAGATGATCTGTCGATCATGAAGCCATCGAAGGATCCACAAACACTTCGAAGGATGGCATATCCTTCGAAGTCCATCAGTATCCTTCGTGTGATATCTTTCGAGCTTATCCTTCGATAGAAACAATCTTTCGATTTCCCAACCTTCGACACAGACGTATAACATGTGAGTGGTCTGATCCAACCAATAAGTCTTCTGCCTTGTGCGGTTGGGGTTGGGTTCGGCCCAATGATGGAGAAGAAGCCCAAACATTTTGATTGGACCAAATGAAGGTCCAATGATTTCAGCCCAGATGTAAATCCCAACTTCTACATGCACGTTCAATGATTAATCTGTTTCATATCTTTGAAGTTTTGTCAACCTCATGACATCATCATGACATCATCATGATGATGTCATGATGATGTGGCGGCGGGAACCGGCCGCGGCTTTCCGTGCTTCACGTGTCGAACTCTGGGGCGCACGACGGAGGAATGTCGTGACGTCGGGCTTGAGCCGAACCTAACCGGGTCGAACCGAACCAAGTCGCGTCGAGTCGAGTCGCGTCCACATATATGTATCAACAAAGTGTCAGTCACGAAGTAGGCTAAGACAGGCTTCCTACTTTCTAACGTCCTAAAGCACTGATCTATGTGTTGATCTACCAGATGAAGGTGAGGACACCTATAGATTAATTTTGAATGGTTTTCATTAGCTCGACCCGCATAGTCCACCAGGATTTCTGTGCACTACAAGTCGTTATTACGTGGGCCCCCGTAATAATAAATTGTCTTGCACAGTTACCCCAATTTTCTCTCGTCCAAGCAGATGATCAATCAAGGAGGGGACACTATTGTCCTTATACCTCTTGTCATGGAAAGGACCATTGCAGTGGTCCACGCGCTAACACTCGTTGTTGTTACGCGCGAATAGGCACGATGATTAGATGAAGGATGAATACAGAGGATTCCTAGTAGTTGGAGGGGTACCTTCAAGATGAATACTTCATCTTCCTTTTCTGGTTAAGTGCGTCGTCAATCTTGCTTCACATAAGCCGCAGGGATCTCGTCCCGTTGATTGAGAATTTGATCAAGGTTGCCGCCTCTGCCTCGCCATCATCACCGTAGTTAGGCACCTTCACGATCAAGAGGGAATAGCAGCCATCTCCTACGGAAGCAAGCTCAGCATCTTGTTTGGTAATCACTCCCAGCCATGAGCTTTGCAAAGGACGCGAGGTCGGTAGCTTCATCGTGCGAGTTACGTATAGTAATAGGAGTCGGAGTCGGAGTCGAAAGTATCTTATTCACGTCAATAATCATTCCGTACACTTATTTGTATGTATGTATATCAATAACATATATGCTACTTAGCATAATCAAGCAATTTAATGCATTATATCACGTATAACTCTCGTTTTTGGGGGGTCATTTTGTTTTTGGCAAGTCTAACTCGTGTAGACTATGCTTTGTTTGGCACCTTATTTTAAAGGTATTCCTCACTAATGTCCTTACCTTGTCACTTTTTGAAAAGTGTCTGACTTGTGGATCTTGGCGCTTTCGTGAATGCAATGAAAACCTTTTTGTAAAATGTTTTCGTGAGAGAACTCTAGTGATTGTAGTCTAGACTCGAGAAAGAATCCTAGTTCACTACAATCGAAGCTCTGATACCAAACTGTCACACCCTGTCTTTTGCGGAAGCGTATGATGTGTGACTAGCTTGTTATCATTGCATTCAATCGTAATAAACACTACATGATCAAAACGATGTTCATCCATTTATGAAAATTTGAGTATTACAAACACTTGTTATTTAAGTTTTCAAAACACGACCTTTGACAAGGTTACGATTCAACAAAAGTGGATGACATCTAAACTGGTAGTCTACTTCTAGTTACGACACTTGCGCCCAAGATCCATCCTGTCACCTGAAATACATGTAATTTTGGAAAACATCAACATAAAGTTGAGCGAGTTCATGCGTTTTTGTATTTCACATTTTTATACTTTGTATGAAAACATAGTATGTGTCATGTATAATTCAAGTCTTTCTTGAGTACCCCACGTACTCAAGTATAATTCCCGTTTTCTTGAGTACCCCACGTACTCAATTATCATTCAAGTTTTCTTGTGTACCCCACGTTTTAAATGATTGTTTATACAAGGACATCAAGGCACGTGAGGACATAAGGAGCATTAGTATATTCTCCTTCAAGGCATGTGAGGACATAGGGAGCATTAGTGTTTTCTCCCTTAAGGCATGTGAGGACACAGGGAGCATTAGTGTTTTCTCCCTTAAGGCATGTGAGGACACAGGAGCATTAGTATTTCCCCCTTGACTGTGTCGATTACCCTCGACTGTGTCGATTAACCTCGACTGCGTCAATTTCCCTTGACTGTGTCGATTTCCCTCGACTGGGACACCGAAGCACTCAAGAGGTCACATAAGGACCATGAGTGGGGCTCGGCCGTACCCGTTAGATCTAACCCTCGTCCCTAATTAATGAATGTTTTTAATGGCTTGGTACTAGTATTCACCAAGACTTTATGGCATCTTTTGTATTAGTCTATGCTCACATGATCTAGTATTTTCTAGGCATTTATGCTCACATGATCAAGTATTTTCTAGGCTTTTCTTAAACCTCATCATATTGCACTCACCACGAGTGCTTCTCGTATTCTCAAATCATATTGCACTCGGTTCTCGTTCTCACCAAGAGTGCTTCTTGTATTTTTACCCTTTGTAAAAATTATAATATTTGTAACATGTATTTCACCCCCGAGAGTTATAAAACCAAAAACAGTTAAAGAAAAGGGGGAGCATGAACTCACAACTTTGCGTTCCTGTGCGTCGTAAACTTCACCAGATTTGCTTAATTAACGTCGTAACCTATACGCGTTTTCTTAACGTTAGTCACTAGACTTGCGTCGCACAAGTACAGTCACTCTCTTTTGTATTTGAATCGTTGTGTTAAAAATATTTTATATTTTTAACTAAGTATCCTACTTATATTATTTTCTCAAAAATTAATATAAGTATTTCATGTTTTGCACTTTGCACCCGAATTATGTATCTTGTATGTTGTATGTGTATTTTTATGTTTATACTCCTCATGAGTATTTAGTGTATTTTTAAGTCTTAATACACTAGCACGTATATCACATACTATATACACTTAGCACACAAGTTGGTGATCAAATAATATATATATTTTTCTCAAAATATACATACTTAATATCCATTTTTATTTTTGAAGAAATCCTTATTTCTTATCACCAAAAATTAGGGAAACCTTGGGAATGTTTTGAGGTATATTTTTAGGGGATAAGTTTCTCAAAAACTTATATTTTTCTAAGTGTCAAAATTTATAAAAATTTTGACAGAGTTTCCCCTAAAAATGGAGGTTTCCCATGTTTTCAAAACATGTGTTTATTTTCTTTTAAATCAACAACAATCTCAACAATACAATCTTTATTTATCAATCTTGTCAAAACAAGCATATATCACAACTTATGAACTTGAAAGTTTGTAAAAATATGTAGTAACTTACTAGCACATTTAGTAAGTCCTGTTACCCTTAAAAATAAGTTTAGCTTCTTAAAAACTATATTTTTAAAGATCTTGAAGTTTCACAACTTCTAGTCATGATTTACCAAACATATTTCTTGTTAAATTTTTCTTGTGACACAAGTGTTTACACACTTGTTTATTCACTAAAATGCTTTTAGTTTATGTAAGGTCCGGGTTTTAACAAAACTAGCATTTTCCGCTTGGTTCTTCCGAAAAACCACTTGTAGATCTTTAGATCTACCTGTTTAGAGTCTTATTTTACAAGGAAAATTATGTTTACACAAGTTCCAAGTTCATGGTGGATGATTTCATCATCTTTTATATTTCTAACACTTAACATACTACTAGTTCATGTTCTTGAACATGAACTAGTATGCGTAGATGATGATCCATCCCACTTTTAATGACAAACAACATCAAATAATAACAACCATACAAGATTCACATGATTTACACACATATCTATTCTTTATCCAACTAGTTTATCTTTCTTTCAAGACTTTTAGTTTTGATCTTGTGTGTGTTTGATTTTTAACCATTAAATCACTTATTAACCATTCTAAACAAGAACAAGATGGTGTTTAGAGCATTTACTACTAGCACAAGGCTAGGGAAGTTCAAGAGTATAAATGAAGTGGGTAAAAGCAAATGAAGGAGGTCCTTCAAGATCCGTTGCTTGCAACCTTCCTAATTAGGCTCCATACACCTTAGGATATGCTTAGAATTCTTGAGAAAGGATTGAAGGATGATGATGATATGTGGGGGTGTTGGGCCGTAGCCTTGAGAGAGAAGAAGGAGAGTTTTGGTCTTTCTTATAAACCTCCTACATCTTGTTAACCACTAGTTATTATGCTTCCTTAGTACCATACATCCATATTAAACAAATCAATAAAATCAAAGTGGGGATCCCACTTCTAGAACCGGTTGGGGGGGGGGGGTTGGTGTTCCGGGTATTGCCCGGTTGTTTGGTTAGATACCGATTCGTTAAAGTGTTAAATCACACTTTTTAGTGTCTTTTAAGTACCCTTTTGTACCCTTTTCAGTTCCCGACACTTAGGGAAGTATTCTGAATGATAAAACGACATTTATGCAATATATTCATATGATTAAATGCTGAATTGAGCTGAATTATATGAAATTATGCACTTAAAGTGCGTTTCGGGTGCTTTTTAGTGCTTATTTTTGCTTTCGCAATGTCTATAAATTAAACCCTTACATGTACTCTTGGGTTTTAATGTACTTTTGTCGTCGGACCTATACCTAGGCCTCAATTCTAATGTCTGACTGCTTTCTGCAGTTCTGTTGACACGATGTGTCTTACCGGTGAGTTTACTAATATTTCTGTCGCAACGCTCTCGTTTATGCATAAAGCTATATTTTGTAGCACAAAACGTGCATGAATTCACTTGCATGGAATTCAGAAATTTATTTGTCTGGTAAACCAGATCATGCATAGCCATTTAAGCACAAATTACTGTTCATTTCGTGTACGGAATGTACGGAAAAGTGACGGTTGTCACAGTTTACATATGAGGGGTTCAAGCTATTCGCACCCCCGCCATCCAATACCAGTGGGTATTGAAGGAGGTCCTAGTAAGCTTGAACCAGGTCCATGTAGGATCTATACACTGAACAAGGAAAGAACCTTACTAAACCATTCCCTTAACCCCCGACCAAGTAGCCAAAATACTTCTATATAGACCGTAGAGACATGAATGATGTAATCTTTTACTTTATATAGACAGTAAAGTAACGCCAAGACACCATAGATAAATGATAAAGAAAATTCACCTTCAACATAAGAAACTAGTTATTAAAGTCATTAATACAAAACCAAATAAAAAGTGCCGAAAGATTAAAAATCAAAAGTAATACATAAAAGACTTGTCTTCACCAAGTGATGTAAGAGGCTTAACCAAACATTGCCTTTGATTGGTAAGAACCCTTACGATCAATCTTGGATCCCGAGACTACTACACACTCTAAAGATGGATGATGGATGATGGTGGTGGGTGTTGATGGTGTAGTGGTGGTGGAGTGGTGGCAAAGTGGGAGAGTAGTGGTTTGCCAAGGGATGCCTTTGAAGTGAACCAAGCACCATTATTTATAGCCTTCACAGAGCTCTAGCCACGACCCCGTGTCCAGTGGGCACACCGCCGTGGCCAGCCTTTTCTCTTCCTTTATTAAATGCAAGTGCCTGCAGAGGGTCCCACACGGCCTCGTGTCCAGTGGGCACAACCCCGTGGTCAGAATCGTATCTGTACTATCAAGATTTTGCAATATTCTGCGTATCTTAGCGTTGACCATGCCCCGTGTTGAGCTGGGCACGTCCATTGGTGGGCGTAGAAGCTTCTACAGCATTGTCTTTTCTGCAGGCCCCGTGGTCAGTCCTCTGTTGTGTTGTTTTTGCTTTGGGGATGCTGTCGAGGGGTCGGTCATGTCACATTTATTCCTTTTCTTTGTATTTATGTTGGTTTTGGCTGTATGTTTGTTCCTTTTGCTCGTTTAAGCTCATTTGGTCCTGTAAATTCAAAAGGAAGACAAAAACACATTTTTTCCAACATTAGTACTAAAAAAGGGTTAGATTTATGCCTCATTTGATGTAATGTAATTTATATGTTACATTTTGCACACATCAAATACCCCCACACTTGAATCTTTGCATGTCCTCAAGCAAAACTCCTTAATATGTGGCTTTACACACCCAAATGGAAGAGGTAGAAGAGAAGTTTTGGGCTTATCTTGAGTGTCGGGAATCTAAGATCTTTATTGGGTTTTATTTTTATTTTATTTACAATCGTTTTTTTGGGTAAAGGGTTACCCCGGTGATTTTATTATATTTACAATCTTATTCGTCACGATTTATTTAGAATGATTTATAAGAAAAATTACTTATTTGGGCATAACATGCCTCTTTAAAATTCCATTTATATACAAGTTCACATACCTCACGGGAGATCACTCAACACTCGGCCGAAGAAGAATTTTGTGAAACACTCGAGACCGACATAGAACTTACTTCTACCATATGCTTGCCAAGAAATTAAACCTCCTCCTTTTTAACTACAAACCTTTATAAATATCAAGAGGACTTTGGGAAATGGTTAGTCTTGGGCTAAGGGTAGGTGGTTTTGGTTAGTGGTTAGTAAAAATGGCGAAAAGCGTAAAAAGCGTCGGTTGTCGTAAAACTTTTTGCTTTTGTGACTTTTATTCAAACTAAGCATATTCAAACAAAGTTTCTTTGAGGAACTTGTTTGTTTATTGCAAGACTTTCATTTTTTTTTTGATAAAGAAACGTCACAAGATAACCGAGCTTTTCACTAAAACAAAGGGGTTGAAAAGAAAAAGGTTTTGGTGGGTTAATGGTGTTTGTTTTGTGGGTTTAGAAATGAAAAGGTTTAGGCTCAAAGGGGTTTACTAGGGGGATTTTGGGTAGGTGATAAAAAATGAAAAATAAAGGTGTTGAAAGGAAAATGGGTTAGTCGTAATGCCTCCATCATTTACTTACTTGGGTTCAAGTTGGTAAGGACCGGGAATGTATCGTCGTGGCAAGTTCTAGAGTCGTACGACCCAAGCGGCTATTCACAGAAGAAACGAAAAATGAGCATTTAGTTTAAAGATATATGCTTGTATGCTTAATAAAGGCTCAAAACTCAATTGTTATGGGAATGGGTTTATAATGTGATCAAGTATATATAATCAAATTTTAATTAGATTTGTCATGCCTTTTCATAATTCTCTTATTTGGTTCTTTTTATCACGACGCTATCGGTTGTAAATTTATAAAAATATAACCTTTTCAGAGCTTTTTATTCCCAAATTAAACCAAGACAAGTAAAAAAATGAAAATTTTTGAAAAAAATTTGGGGTGATTAGCAGTTCCAATAGAGTTTTGTGTAAGAATTGTTATTAGGACTTGCGAGATTCAAGGTTTTAACATCCCCCCCACACTTAAATTACACATTGTCCTCAATGTGTCCCAAAAATAAGTTTTTAGGTTGATTGAATGTGTAAAAAGGTGTTGAAAAACAAAATTTTATGTTACTGAGCGTCTGGCCACGGCCCCGTGGTTAGATCGCCAGTAACAAAATTTAACAGAAGGCTGGCCATGGGGCGTGTTCAGTGAGCACGGCCCCATGGCCAGTTACCTAAACTGGGCAAATTTCTGCAGAGCCTGGGCACGAGGCATGTTGGGCTGAGCACGACCCTGTGCTGAACTTACTGTAATGCTGGAAAAGTTGTCGGGAGGCTCTGTTTTCGTCCATGGGGTGTGGTTTTAACGGTCCCTTGGTAACCTCCACCTTTTCAAGTGTGTTTTATTCCTGAAAAGTAAAGCTAAGCTAGAAAATATAAAAGTTACACTAAACTAAAAACTACGGATAGTTCCGCAGAATGCCTCCGTGGTGCGCCACGTTTATAAGGATCCTTGGCCAGACCCTAAGTCAGTCATATGTTCCCCGAACGGGATGTCTCGCATCCCGTGTTACACTGTCGGAGAGCGTCATGACATCCATGTAGTTGACCGGGTCGTCCTCTACTCTTTTCCCAACCCCAATTTCATCTCTTTGTCTCCAACCCTCAAACATTGCGTGAGCGGTGGCAAGGAATGGTCTTCCTAGAATGAGTGGTACTTCGGTGTCTTCCTCCATGTCGAGTATGACAAAGTCGGCCTGGAAGACAAAGTCTCCGACTTTTTCCAGTAAATTCTCGGTGACACCTTGCGGGTATTTTATAGACCTATCGGCGAGTTGTATGCTCATCTTTGTGTGGCTCGTCTTACTTAGTCCGAGTGGGTCAAACATTGATGCGGGCATGAGATTGATGCTAGCCCCAAGTTCGGCTAGTGCATTGCGTACAGGTGATCCCCCAATGGAGCAAGGGATGGTGAAGCTTCCGGGGTCGATTTTCTTTTGTGGGAGTTTGTTGAGTAGCACGGCGGAGCATTTTTCACTTAAGTTGACCAACTGCAATGTTTCAATCTTCCTTTTGTGAGTGAGAAAGTCTCTCGTAAATTTTGAATATTTTGGCATTTGAGTGAGGACTTCCACAAATGGAAGATTGATATGCAATTGTAACCAACCGGGGTAGGGCACCGAGGGGTTCTTGGTAGTTTCAGGATTTGACGGAGGAGTTGTTTCTTTATGGGTTGGTGGCGAGGTCGCGATTTGAATGGGTGGATTTTTGTCGGATGGGGGTAGTGGGGCTCCCTCGGGACCTACGGTCCAGTTTCTTAGTGTTATGAGATGTATTTGCGCCTTTGGGTTGGTTTCGGTGTTGCTAGGTAGTGCCTTTGTGGCCTCTCGGAGAAATTTTGGGCTAGTTGATTTAGTTGTTTTTCAAAGTTTTGAATACTAGCTTGTTGATTTCTAAAGTTCGATTCCACTCGTAGGAATCGATCCGAGTTCCTTTGTTCGTTTCGAAGATGAGGTGTGAGACAGTGTCTGCAAACTTCTCCCACCACTTGTTGTTGTTGAGAGAAATTTTGTGACTCATTTCTAGGTTGTTGTTGAAAGTTTGTTCGTTGGTTTTGGTTTTGTTGGTTACTACTATTGTCGGGCTCCCTCCAACCAAGGTTAGGGTGGTTACGCCATCCTTGGTTGTAAGTGCCCATTGGGGGACCTGACGGCCTAGGTCTATTATCAATGTAGTTTACCATTTCCGTTTGATTATCCATTTCTTTCATACAACTCCAATTTTCATGTGGCCCACCATACCCTTCGCAAGTCATAGCCGAGGCCGTTTTTGCCATTTCTAACTTTTTGATTTCAAAGATAGGGCCTTGATTTAGGCTTGTAAAGAGGTGTTTTCATCCAATTTATGGGCGCCCGAGGCAATAGATTTTGTGCCTCGGGGAGTGTGTCACTGAAAATTGTTTTGAGCAATTTCCTCAATTTGATTGTAAATTTCATTTGGGAGACGATTACCTAGGAGTCCCCCGGAGCTAGAATCGAGTGTTTGTCTTGTGTGTGGAAACAACCCATTATAGAAAGTGGATACTTGTTGCCACACTATGAGACCATGATGAGGACATTTCCTTAATAGCTCCTTGAATCTTTCCAAGTTTCATATAAGGATTGCCCGTCCTCTTGTGTATATGTATTGATTTCAGTCATTAATTTAGCGGTTTTAGAGGACGTGAAATACTTATATAGAAATTTTTTGGCAAGTTCATCCCAAGTGTTTACCGAACCACTTGGGAGGTTAAGCCAATCCTTAGCTCGGTCTTTTAGTGAAAACGGGAACATTCGAAGGCGGATGGCGTCATTTGATGCTCCGTTGATCCGGAAAGTATCACATATTTCCAAAAAGTTGGTAATATGTAAATGGGGATCTTCATCAGCTAGGCCATGGAAGATTGCGGAATTTTGGAGCATTTGAATCAAATGCTGCCGAAGTTCAAAGTTGTTGGCATCGACATTCGATGCATTGATGGCGGCTCTGAGATTACATACCGTGGGTCGTAGGTAATCCATCAGAGTATGCTAATCCGCCATTGGAAGTTAGTCCCGTGAAGCTTTCTCTTGATTTTTAGCTTTTAGTCTCTTTCTTAGAAAGCGTTCGGGTTCGTCTAGAGGTTCTTTTATGTCTTTATTGGAACTGGAGCTCATGCACTGCGTAGAAAGTTCAGGTGCTGCGACTGGGTTCCAAGTCCTGTGATAAAAGCAAAAAAAGAACGTTGGTCAGATGTCTCACCACGGCCTCGTGGTCGCTAACCACGGCCAGTGGTCTTGGTTACAGTGGTTGTTTTCTGGATCCCAGTTACTGGGGAGTTCAGCACGGCCCCGTGGTGCACCACCACGGCCCTATGGTCACTCTTTTGTAACTTAGAAAACAAAAACTACCAGTAAGTTTGCTGGACATGGCCCCGTGTCCGACCAGTCACGGCCCGTGCTGAAGTCTGCAGAAACTGAAAAATTAAGAAAAATCCTTAAAAAAATTGAAAAATAAGTAAAAATAATTAGGCCATTGATTCCAAACTTTCTTAAAATCCTTGTGTCCCCGGCAAAGGCACCAAAAACTTGGTGTGTGTTAGGTGTGATATGATTTTATTAATATTTTAAGCCCATTTAACGCATTAGTCAAGTTTTAAATTTATAAAACACGATATTCTACTAACACTAAACACTCACTTGGGCAAGTACACCCATCGTGAGCGTAGTATAGCGTTGGTAAGATACCGAGGTTGTCCAAGGACACAAGAGTTTTTAGTACCAGTTTATCCTCAACGTCTAATCAATCTAAATTTTTGAGAAAAGGTTTAAAACATAAAAATAAAAACTAAAAATGCAGAAAAAAAAACAGATAGACAAGATGAATCACTTGGATCCGACTCGACTTTAATGTATCCTTTGATGATTTTCGCACTTTCGGACTTTTTAAGAGATTATCTTAGTTATAGGTACACGTCAGCATAAAAATGTAACGTTACCCTCAACCCAGTGGTTTGAGTCACCAAGGATACAATCCCAAAGGGTCGGAATAATGAAAGGTAATTAATTAAGTTATTAATGCGAAAAGTGGTAGGCCCCTCTTTTGAAGGTGACGTTACCCTCAGCTAAGTGGTTTGAGTCAGCAGGGATACAATCCCAAGTAGCTGGTTTAATGTATTAATAGTAGTTTACATATGAGCGGTTCAAGCTATTCGCACCCCCGCCATCCAATACAAGTGGGTATTGAAGGAGGTCCTAGTAAGCTTGAACCAGGTCCTTGTAGGATCTATACACTGAACAAGGCAAGAACCTTACTAAACCATTCCCTTAACCCCCGACCATGTAGCCAACATGCCTCTATATAGACTGTAGAGACACGAATGATGCAATCTTTTACTTTATGTAGATAGTAAAGTAACGCCAAGACACCACAGACAAATGATAAAGAAAATTCACCTTCAACATAAGAAACAAGTTATTAAAGTCAGTAATACAAAACCAAATAAAAAGTGCCGAAAGATTAAATATCAAAAGTAATACACAAAAGACTTTTCTTCACCAAGTGATGTAAGAGGCTTAACCAAACATGGCCTTTGATTGGTAAGAACCCTTATGATCAATCTTGGATCCCGAGACTACTACACACTCTAAAGATGGATGATGGATGATGGTGGTGGGTGTTGGTGGTGTAGTGGTGGTGGAGTGGTGGCAAATTGGAGAGTAGTGGTTTGCCAAGGGATGCCTTTGAAGTGAACCAAGCACCCTTATTTATAGCCTGCACAGAGCTCTGGCCACGGCCTCGTGTCCAGTGGGCACCCCCTTGTGGCCAGCCTTTTCTCTTCCTTGATTAAATGCAAGTGTTAGTAGAGGGTCCCAGACGGCCCAGTGGTCAGAATCGTATTTGTACTATCAAGATTTTGCAAGATTCTGCGTATCTTAGCGTTGACCATGCCCCGTGTTGAGCTGGGCACGCCCCCATGGTGGGCGTAGAAGCTTCTACAGCTTTGTCTTTTCTGCAGGCTCCTGACCACGCCCCCTTGTCCAAGGGGCACGACCCCGTGGTCAGTCATCTATTGTCTTCTTTTTTGCTTTGGGGATGCTGCCGACAGGTCAGTCATGTCACACCCCGACCACGTACAACATACAAAACGTGGCGGAAACGTCGGGGAGTGTTGTAACAGAATTAATTGTTTCATAACCATGGCATACAAAGTTGTATTTTATTTATCAACATAAGAATTACATTGTTTTAAACAGTAAATAAAGAGTTCAGAACATAATTAAACTAAGCCTATCTTCATTTTATGTCTCTAAGGCACAGGTCCGCCCTAGTGTCACGATCATCATCCTATGCAAAAGCTCCTGAAAACACATGTGAAAATTGTTGGTGCACACATTTGTCGTCTTCGTCTTATATCGAGTCTCGATTCGGTGCGAATCTAAACAAGGCATGATGTCATCATCCTTGATGATGACATCACACTAGTGACATCACATATTGCATCAAGACAAGACAGATACATAGTTTTCGCTTGAAGACAAATCACATGTGAAGGTTTCGCTTGAAGTGTTTCAAGCGAAATCATGTGTATTATATATAGGTGTTATGTCTTGTCATTTGTAACAGTTCGAATTTTTCTGAGATTCTTCCGGTGAGCCACGAAGTGCTGCCGAAGTGTTGTTAGGTCTGTAATCGCATTCGTTATCAATACAACAACAGTTTAAAGTGAAATCTCGCTGAATTGAACTCGGTTTGTTCGTTTCCGCCGCTCAAACTAAGATAAACTCTTCTGAACGACTCATTTGGGTCCGCAAACGATCCTACAAAAATAGGTAGGTCAGCATAAAAATGCCTGTGAGATACATAGGTTTTGTGAAAATAGGATTCATGACTTATGTTTGAGAAAATGTTTAGTCATGAACCTTATAATTTGCTTGGTCTTGTAAATCATTTGAAAAACGATAAGATCAGATTATATGTATAAATAAGAGAAAAATGTATGGTTTAAATGTATAACCAAGTAAAATGAGTTGTATAAAGTAAATGTATAACTTGTGTAAAATGTATAAGTCCAAATTGAATGATTTAAATAACGCTATGATATGTAATATAATACAAACACTTATATATAGGAAGTACCAGCGACGTATCCACCATGCTTGTATCATATTACTCATATCTCGTTACTTAAGTCACTTAAACAAACCACCAATGTATAAAGTCAATGTTTAAACCAATAGTCAAAAGTCCTTGTATAAGCCATGTCAAATGTTTATAAGTCCAAAAGTAGTCAAGTAATGTGTATCAAATGTTATGTATTGTAAGTAAAGTATTGTCCCATAATCCAAATGTAGAAATGTACAAAACAAAGTATTTTGAATATATCAAAAAGTTATGTTTTGCAAAGTAATGCATGTTACATTGATACAAACATTTATGTGGTAAGTTAACGCATACATTCAAGCCTTGAGACAGTCGGATAACCCTTTCAGTCAAGGTTATCAAAAGAAATGTTTTCGGATTCACTCATTCCTTACATCCAAACAAACCCGGGATGTCAGGAATGGGATTTGTCAAGTCCTATGGTACCAGTACTTACTACCGAGCGGCGTAGCTAATGTTAATGAACGTATATAAGTCTCGTTTGTGCAAACCAAATGTTATAGCAGTTGTATACATGTCATATGAAAACAATGTACTAAGTATGCTAAGTTAACATACAAAGCAGAAAAGTCATGCAAATCAATGTGCTAGCATGCTATTAGTCAACATACATAGCAGAAATGTAAAGTAAAACAATGTACTAAGTATGCACACAATGGACATACATAGCATGTAATGTAATGTAAAACTATGTACTAAGTACGCACACAATGGGCATACAAAGCATGAAATGTAATGAAATCATGTACTATAATGTACTAACAAACATAGCAGGTATATGATGTGAAAACAGGAAAGCATGAAAGTAACAAGTAGGCACATGTGTTTCACCCCAAAACAGTTTGGAAAACAGTAAAAGAGGGGTCTATGTACTCACTTGAGATTGCTCAGAAGTCCTAAGATAACCACCAAGCAATGCAAGAGATCACGGAATATCAAACGACACCTAATATAGGTAACTACATTAATAAACCGGACCTAAGTCGGAAGATCGGATAGAATGTGATTCAGACCCGACAAGTTTGAAGACTTGTTTAATATGGGTATTTCATACACAATCTGGATTTTTAGATAAAACCGATAAGGTTTGACCCGCCTCGGCTAATTTATGTAAACTAGTTATATAAACCGAACCGAACGTGTAATAAGCGTAACGGGTATTTATGAGAGCCATATACAGGTTTCCTAAGTTAATTATGCCCCAAATATGTTGTGACATCAGTAAGATATCTTTCATTATGCCCGAAACGAATTTAAACACAAACTAGGCCCCGTAGGGGTAGTTTGGTCATTTAAAAGGTTATAAAAGAGTTTAAGTATTTACCTGAGTTACAGGTCTGATATAATCAGCCAAAATACTTGTTTTACTAAGTTATAACAGTAGCATATTGTATATATGTGAAATTTATCAATTATAACCAAACTATGCACCGTAGGGGCATTTTGGTAATTTCACATAAGCCGAAAAGCTCAAAACTAAAGTCTGAGTTAAACAACTTTTGCTTACTGTTAAAACATTATAATTTACCTAAAATATCAGTAGGTGTCAACCCTTGTACGTCTAAAATAGTTCTAGTACATACTATGCGTTAAAAACGCTTAGAAAGGCGATTAGGAGCCGTTTCCGGGTTATATACATAAAGCTGATATTTTTATTATTCCAGAAGGCTTAAAATAATTTATTTATCATTTAAGATCAGTAGCAAAAGGTTTGGAGTCATTTGGATATGTAAAACTCATTTTATAGCCCGTAAGGGCAAAACCGACAATTACCAGGTTAAGCCTACAACTATAAGTTATGCTCAGCCTAAAATTAATTAAAAATCTTAAAAAATCCCAAAATAATATATTACATCAGTGGGTAATAAGTTTGATATCAAAAATTAGGCTTAAATAGGCTATACGCTAATTACACCGTTTAATTAACATAAAGCTTTCATTTTGCGCTAATGAGCATAACTCTCAATCTACACCATCAATTGATCCCAAATTTTGGGTACAAGTTTATATATCAGTAACAAAGGTTTCTACTCTTTTACATTTTCAAAAATTACGTTTTAAGGTGAAAAGGGCATAATGGTCAACATATGAGCAATTAACGGAAACATGCATATTAATCGGATAATTAATGGACCAAGGTGTATAATCACAGAGGGTTATACTAGTATGTAACCTAGTCCAATTAAAGCTCTGAGGCATTTCTAAAAAATGCCTAAACGGGTCAGAACTGAAAGTCAAAGCAAAAGTCAAACTATGCGACTTTCGGTTCCGAACCGGGTCTAAACAGGAAATTGTCGGGTTGAACATGTTTAGACATGTTCTTACACTAATTACCAAATTATAATAATGATCAAACAGGTTGTATATGTTCTACATTGTTAATTATGCATAAATTAGAATTTAAGCATCCTGTTGACTTTTTATTAGCAAGTTTGATCCGACTTTTTACATAGTTAGAGTGGGAATCAGGGGGAACCCTTTTGAGGGTTTATTACCCACATAATTACCAACTTACAACTACTTTTGATTTGACTAATCACTGGACCATTAGTGATTAATCGTTAAGTCAACCGTTAATTACGACGGTTGACTTTTAAGCTAAAAATAAACTAAGGAAGGTTAAGCAAACTTACAAGAGTCCTATGAATGACCAGAGATCACTTGAGAGAAGACTTGTGCTCCAGAAATGATCAGAAAGCTGAATGAAGGTGTGAAGAACTTGGTTGCAACAAAGGGGCCTTTTATAGTGATTTCAACACCACAATTTGTTGACACACAAGTCTACAAGTGACCACAACATCTTAACAAGTGTCCCTAGATGTTTAGGGGGTGTTTAGGGGCCAAGCAAGATGTGAAAAATCGATTTAATGGCTGTTACAAGTGCTATAGCAGACAAGATCCAACAAACTCAACATTCTGTCCAGATAAGGCAGTCGCGTAGCGCGACTGCATATATAGTTAGTGCTCGCACTACGCGAGCGTGTATGATCTGCCAAATCAATTTTCCTTTAATTGCAGTTTTGGTCCCTGGTCCTTCTAAAGGTCGCTTTCGTGTCTTGTTTTGCATTATGAGCCCTCTAAATTGACATATAAGGGCTTTAAGACATTTACCCACTTTGTTTAGTCCTCGGTTAACTTTATTGTTGCCCGAAAAGTCATAAACTTCAACGTTGACGCTTTAACCCCTTGTACACGGATTTGATCATAACTTTCTCGTACGATAACGAAACTTTATGAAATTTATATCGTGCATTCTAGTGAGCATAATTAACCGTTACAAAGCTTGGTTTTGTCAAGTTTAGTCCCTGTAAGGGAATTAACTGGTTTTTGCCATACCAAAGCCTTCAAAACTTATTTCTAAGTTATGTAAGGGTTATTTAAGGTATGTTAAGTATATGTTGAAGTTCCAGAGTATTTTTCGCATTAAACTGATTACGTTTACGCACCAGTTTGCGTATAAATCTCTAGAAAGTGATATAGAGTTTGAAATTGGACAAAAGTCAAAACATGAAAAATGTAAAACATAACCAAACAAAGATTGGGATCAAATAACATTGTTTTATTGATAATTTAACTGTTCATAATGATAACAAGCACAGATGTTACAGTCTCCCCTACTTGTGGAAATTTCGTCCCGAAATTTATTTAGTGGAAACTCGTGGAAAAAGATGTGGATATTTCGCCTTCATTTGATCTTCGCGTTCCCAGGTAAACTCGGGTCCACGTTTAGCTTCCCAACGAACATTGACCAAAGGAATGCGCTTGCGTTTAAGCCACTTGACTTCACGTTCCATGATTTCCACTGGCTTCTCAACAAATTTCAGTGTTTTGTCTACACGAATTTCGTCAAGCGGTATGTGGAGGTTCTCATCAGCTAAACACCTCTTGAGATTGGACACGTGAAAGGTTGGATGAACATTTCCAAGTTCAGGAGGTAACTCAAGTCTGTAGGCTACCTTACTGATTCTTTCGACGATCTTGAATGGTCCAACGCATCTTGGTGCAAGTTTTCCTTTCTTTCCAAATCTGATCACACCTTTCCAAGGTGAGACCTTTAGTAATACTCGATCACCAACTTGAAATTCCAAGGGCTTGCGTTTTGGGTCCGCGTAACTCTTTTGACGGCTTCTAGCTGTCTGAAGGTTATCACGAACTTTCTTAATCTTGTCAGTTGTCTCTAAAATAAGAGCATGTCCAGTAAGCTGAGCCTCGCCGATCTCATTCTAGCAGACTGGTGAACGACATTTTCGACCATAGAGAGCCTCGAAAGGAGCCATTTTAATGCTGGTGTGATAACTGTTGTTGTAGGAGAATTCAATTAACGGAAGATGTGAATCCCAACTACCACCAAAGTCGATCACACAAGCTCTAAGCATATCCTCCAGAGTCTGGATTGTTCTTTCAGATTGACCATCCGTTTGCGGATGATAAGCCATGCTCAGATTAAGTTGGGTCCCCATAGCAGATTGCATGGTTCTTCAAAAATGAGAAGTGAAACGAGCATCTCTATCAGAAATGATGTTCAAAGGAACACCATGTCGAGCTACAATTTCATCCACATAGATTTTAGCAAGTCAGTCAGCAGGAAAATCCTCACGGATTGGCAAGAAATGCGCTGACTTAGTAAGACGATCAACAACTACCCGGATGGCATCATGACCTTTCTTTGTGCGTGGAAGTTTGGTAATAAGATCCATAGTAATGTTTTCCCATTTCCAAACTGGGATCTCTGGTTGCACCAATAAGCCAGAAGGACGTTGATGTTCAGCCTTAACCTTAAGACAAGTAAGGCATTTTGATACGTATAAGGCAATGTCTTTCTTCATACCAGGCCACCAATAGTGAATACGAAGATCCTTATACATTTTATCCGAGCCAGGATGAACAGAATAACGTGACTTATGGGCTTCATCCATAAGCAAGGTGCGAAGGTTATCTTGGCTTGGGACCCACAAACGGTCCATGAAGTAATACGATCCATTGTCCTTCAGTTCCAGATCAGGTGTTATGTGATAGGGAAATTCCTTATCCATTAAACCTTGTGAAACACAAGATTGTTGAGCCTGAGAAATGTGTGCTTGGATATCGGATCGAGCTTGAATAACAGATTGAACACGTACACAATGAAGCTTAGTACGTTCCTTACGACTCAATGCATCAGCTACGACATTCGCCTTACCAGGATGGTAACGAATTTCGCAGTCATAGTCGTTTAAAAGCTCAACCCAACGTCGTTGCCTCATGTTGAGTTCTTTCTGATTGAAGATATGCTGAAGACTTTTGTGGTCCGTGAAAACCACACATTTTGTACCGTACAAATAGTGTCTCCAGATCTTTAGAGCGAAAACAACTGCACCCAACTCAAGATCATGAGTGGTGTAGTTCTTCTCATGTATCTTCAACTGCCTCGATGCATATGCTATGACTTTGTTCCTTTGCATCAGGACACAGCCAAGACCCAATTTAGATGCATCGCAATAAACGACGAAATCATCATTGCCCTCAGGCAACGTCAGAACAGGCGCGTCGCAAAGCTTCTGCTTCAAGTTTTGAAAAGCTTCCTCTTGTTTGAATCCCCAATCAAAGGGCTTGTTCTTCTGAGTTAGAGCAGTTAGAGGAACTGCAATCTTTGAGAAGTTCTTAATGAAGCGGCGGTAATAACCCGCTAGTCCAAGAAAAGAACGAACCTCAGTAGGAGTAGTAGGCGTATCCCAATCCTTAATCGCACTGATCTTGGAGGGATCTACATGAATACCTTGTTTGTTGATGTTATGTCCTAAGAATTGAACTTCTTTAAGCCAAAATTCGCACTTGGAGAATTTGGCAAAAAGTTGCTCTTTCTTTAGGAGTTCCAAAGTAAGACGAAGATGTTGCTTGTGATCAGCTCGCGTCTTAGAGTAAATCAAAATGTCATCTATAAAAACAATGACGAACTGATCCAAATAAGGCTTGCAGACCCTATTCATTAAGTCCATGAAAACAGTAGGAGCATTAGTCAAACCGAATGGCATGACTGTGAACTCATAATGCCCATATCAAGTGCAGAATGCTGTCTTGGGAATGTCTTCTTCATGCACCCGAAGTTGATGACATCCAGATCGCAGATCGATCTTCGAAAAATATGAAGCGCCTTGTAACTGATCAAAGAGATCATCAATGCGAGGTAGGGGATATCGATTCTTGATGGTAAGCTTGTTAAGCTCACGATAATCGATACACATCCTAAAAGATCCATCCTTCTTCTTGACAAAAAGAACGGGAGCACCCCAAGGTGAAAAGCTAGGACGGATAAAACCTTTGTCGTAGAGTTCCTGAAGCTGCTTAAACAACTCTTGCATCTCAGATGGTGCAAGACGATATGGAGCTCTGGAAATGGGATTTGCACCAGGTACGAGATCAATACGGAACTCTACTTGGCGTGCTGGGGGTAGACCAGGTAAATCTTCAGGGAAAACTTCGGAATAATCCCGAACGACAGGAATATCTGAAATAGACTTACCCTTGCCTTTATCTGCTGTAACATGTGCTAAGAAAGCCACATAGTTCTTTCGGAGATACTTCCGAGCTTTAAAACAAGACATGAGCTTGAGACCACCAGACGGTTTCTCACCTTGAACCTGTAGGATCTCACCTGTCGAAAGCGGCACACGAACAATCTTCTCAGAACAAACTATCTCTGCGCGATGCTTAGATAACCAATCCATACCCACTATAACGGCGAAGCTTCCAATTTGCATTGGCGTGAGGTCAATAGGAAAAATATGGTCGTTAAGGTTTAACTGGCAGTTGCGAAGAACAGAATCAAGAACAATGGGTTCACCACTAGCAACTTCTACTGTCAAAGGTTTACCTAGTTTCGTTCTAGGCACGCGAAGCATTGGCTCAAAAGACAATGACACAAAACTCTTATCGGCACCCGAATCAAAGAGAACAGATGCAGGCTGATTATTAATAAAGAACGTACCATTCACCACTTCATTGTCTGCTTGTGCCTCTTGAGCGTTCATGTTGAAGACTCGACCTCGAGCCGAAGCCTGATTTTGATTCTGATTCGGATTTTGGTTGGCTAGCCTTGGGCACCGGTTCCTGTAGTGGGTCAGATCCCCACAATTGTAGCACGAACCAGGAGGAAAATGAGGTCGTGCAGCTTGACCTTGTTGCTGAGCAAGAGGGTGAGCAACTTGCTGGGCTTGGTTCTGAACTGCCTGGTTCTGGTTAACAGGAATGCGACAAGTAGCGCCAAGATGATCAGATCTTCCGCAGTTGGTGCACTGACGACACTGGAGGTGTGGTGGATGATGGCCGTTACACCTGTTGCACAAAGGTGCATTGCCAAGATAAGGCTTCTTGGCTAGTGGCTGCGCAGGTGATGTGAGGTAAAGTGTTATATATATTAGGTGTATATTTTAAGCCCTTTTTAACACTTATTTTAGCCAAGTTTTAAATTTATAAAACACGATATTTCACTAACACTAAACACACATATGGGCAAGTGCACCCATCGTTGAGTGTAGTATAGCATTTGTAAGATACCGAGGTCGTCCAAGGACACAAGAGCTTTTAGTACCGGTTTATCCTCAACGTCTAACGAAATAAAAGTTTAGAAAAAAAATGTTTAAACTAAGAAAATTAAAAGCTAACTAACATGCTGAAAATAAAAATAAAAGAAAAACAGATAGACAAGATGAATCACTTGGTTCCGACTCGTATCTAGTATAACCTTTGATTATTTCCGCACTTTTGCACATAATTAAGAGATTATCTTAGTTATTGTAGTAGGCCCCTCTTTTGAAGGTGACGTTACCCTCACCCCAGTAGTTTGAGTCAGCAGGGATACAATCCTAAAAGGGTGGATTATTGGAAGATAATGAATTAAGTTATTAATGCAGTATTGTGGTAGGCCCCGCTTTTGGCGGTGACGTTACCCTCGGCTAAGTAGTCTGAGTCAGCAGGGATACAGTCCTAAATAGCCGGGTTATAGTATTAATAGTAGTTAAGTTATGAGGGGATCAAAGAGTTTGGACCCCCGCCATCCAATACCGTGAAGTATTGAAGGAGGTCCTACTAAATTTGACCCAGGTCCATTGCAGGACCTCTAAACGCTGAACAATGGCAAGACCTTTACCAAACCGTTCCCTTAACCCCCTACCAGGTAGCCAACATACCTCCATATAGACCGTGGAGATATGAATGGTGAAAATCCTTTATTTTATATAGACAGTAAAATAATGCCAAGACACCACGGACAAACGATAAGGAAAGATCACCTTCAACATAAGTAACTAGTTATTAAAGTCATTAATACAAAACCAAATAAAAAGTGCAAAAGATTATAAATAAAAAGTATTATACTAGACACTTTGTCTTCACCAAGTGATGTAAGATACTTAGGCAAACATGGCCTTGATTGTCAAGAACTCTTACGATCAATCTTGGATCCTGAGACGACTCACACACTCTACGATGGACAATGGATGATGGTGGTGGATGAAGTGTGAGAGAGGTGGTGTGCCAAGGGATGAGATGAAATGAATCCAAGCACTCCTATTTATAGGCTGAACAGAGAGCTGGACACGGCCCCGTGTCTGTCTGACAATCTCTCTCCTCATTAATTGTAATTTGCAATTACAATAAATGCGCCTGCTGTACTTTCGACACGCCCCCGTGTCCGCTGAGCATGGCCCCGTGGTGGGCAATAGAAGCTTCTATAGGTTTGTCTTTTCTGCTGCTTCTTGGGCACGGCCCCGTGCTGGCTGAGCACGGGGCGTGTTCAGTCTTCTGATTTCTCTATTTTGCTTTGGAAGGTGCCGTTGAGGGGTCGGGCAATCCACTAATATTCCTTTTCTTGTATTTATGTTGGATTTAGCTGTCTTTTTGCTTCTTTTGCGTTTTTGAGCTCATTTAATCCTGAAAATACAAAAGGAAGACAAAAACACTCTTTTTCCAATATTAGTACTTAAAAAGGGTTAGTTTTATGCCTCATTTGATGTAATTTATATGTTGCATTTTACACACATCAAATACCCCCACACTTGAACTTTTGCTTGTCCTCAAGCAAAACTCTTTAATATGTGGCTTACACTCCCAAATGGAATAGGTAGAAGAGAAGGTTTTGGGCTTGTCGTAGAGTGTCGGGATTTCCAAGATCTTTTTTGGGTTTTATTTTTATTTATTTACACTCCTATTCGTAATGATTTATTTAGAACTTTTCATAAAAGAAATTACTTATTTGGGCATAACATGCCTTTTTAAAATTCTATTTATATACAAGTTCACATACCTCACGGGGAAATCACTCACACTCGGCCGAAGGTGTATTTTTAGTGAATCACTCGAGAGCGGCATGGAACTTATTCCTACCATAGGCTTGCCAAGAAATCAATCCTCCTCCTTTTTAACTTTTATACCTTTGTAGATATCAAGAGGACTTTGTGGGTTAAGGGTTAGGCTAGGGTTAAAGGTAGGTGGTTGGGTTAGTGGTTAGTAGAAAAAGGGCTAAAAACGTAACAAGTGTCGGTTTTCGTATTTTTGCAACTTTTTATTTTGATGAAGCTTTTATTCAAACTAAGTTATTTTTGATTAACTTGTTTGTTTATTTTCTTTTTGCTTCATCATTTTTTTTTTACGAACAACCGAGCTTGTTACTAAAATAAAGGGTTAAAAATGAAAAAGGGTTTTGGTGGGTAAAAGGGTTTTTGTTTGGGTGATGAAATGAAAAGGTTTAGGCTCAAAGGGGCTAACTAGGGGGATTTTTGGGTAGGTGGTAAAAGAAAAAGAAAAATAATGGTGTAGAAATAAAAAGGGTTAGTCCAAATGCCTCCATCATTTACTTACTCGGGTTTAAGTTGATAAGGACCGGGAATGTATTGTCATGGCAAGTTCTAGAGTCGTAAGAACCAAGCGGCTATTCACACAAGAAACGAAAAATGAGCATTTAGTCAATTGATATGTAATTGTGTGCTCAATAAAGGCTCAAAACTCACTTTTGTGGGAATGGGTTTTTATGTGATCAAGTATATATAATCAAATTTTAAATAAGTTTGCTATGCCTTTTCATAATTTTCTTATGTTGGTTCTTTTTATCACTACGCTATCGGTTGTAAATTTGTAAAAATATAACCTTTTTGAGAACTTGAATTTTCCAAGTTAAACCTAGACAAGTAAAAAAAATGAAATTTTTGAAAAATTTTTGGGGTGATTAGCGGTTCCAATAGAGTTTTGTGTAAGGCTTGTATTTTAGGACTTGCAAAGTTCAAGGTTTTAGCATCCCCCCCCCCCCCCCATACTTAAATTACACATTGTCCTCAATGTGTCCCAAAAATAAAATTTTAGGTTGATTAGATGTGTAAAATAGTGTTTAAAAAGCAAAACATTGTGTTACTGGGCACTGAACACGGCCCCGTGTTGTCCGGGCACGGCCCCGTGCTCAAGTGCCAGTAACAGAATTAAAACAAGAGAAACAGAAGCCTGGACACGGGGGCGTGTTGGGTGAACACGGCCCGTGTCCAGTTACCTGAACTGGGCGTTTTCTGCAGGGTGCTCAGCACGGGGCCGTGTTGGTTGGGCACGGCCCGTGTTGAACCTTCTGAAATGGAGAAAATTGTCGGGTTGCCTTGTTCTTGTGCATGGGTTCATTTTTCTCGTTCCCCTTTTCATCCTTTACCACCATGAGTGTGTTTTATTCATTACAAACCATCCAAACCTTAAAACCATCATTTCATTTCATCATAGAGAGAACTTACATAGTTCTAAATTAAAATAAAATTAAAACTTAACTAAATAGGTCAGCAGGTACACGAGGTTATCATAATAAGCTCTACTAATTTAAGAAAATTTCGAGAAAAGTTTCACGATATAGTAGGACTTTTAGCCGAATGATTTCTTCCTTAAATGTTATTTAAAGCCATTCTTCGATTTCCCTAGGAAGGAAGAATGCGGCTTCATTTTCCTCCGCAGCTGGTGGTTGAGGGGGAACATTCACCCGGAATCCTTGCACCACTCTTTGCGGAGGTTCTTGGTGCATGGAGTACCATTCGGCTGGAATGACAACTTCGGGTACCATGTTCCACGCCCTTTGGGTTATTATAGGTACCAAAGGCGGGGAGGCGAGAAGGTTTAACCTCTGGTGCAAGAGGTTTACTTCATGGAGACAGCCCTCCAGCCCCACTGAAAGATGGTTGATACGGTCGACCAATGCTTCTTCCACTCCCGTCATTTCATCAATAGCCTCCCTTAGAGCGTAAACATAGTTTACAAGAGAGTCTTCTGCTGTTGAAGATCTCCTCCCTTGTCGGTTATTTCTTGAAGATGATCCGCTTGTTCTGCTTGCCATTTTCTGTGAAGGAAACCGAAGAAAGCTAAATTTTTACAAAACAGATCCTCGGACACGGCCCCGTGCTCACTGAGCACGGCCCCGTGTTCATTTGTCTGCAGGATTTTATGCTAGGGAGTCTTGGAGTTTTAAATTATTCTCATGATTTTTAGCTAGTTTTTAGGCTTAGATAATTTAAAATAAAGTTATACAACTAACTTTAAACAAGAATCCTTAGCAAATAATCTTACAAACTTTACATAGAGGGTTGGAATTAAGAGGTTTCCAAGCTTCCATGGAGGAAATTTTGAAAAAATTTTTTAAAGAGGAGGAGATAAGTAAAAGTGGAAGGGACAAGAGGGTCTTTGGGAACCTTCTTTTAGCACTTACCTAGGATGGTATGAGTGAAAATCCCAGGAATCTCTGTCTTTTGAAGTGGTAAAAAATGAGCAGGATTCAGGCTGCATTTAAAGAAAACGACAGTGCACTGGACACGGCCCCGTGTTGACTGGACACGGCCCCGTGTGCAGAGGAATTCCTGACACATTTTGTCCGTATTCTGACCAAATCAGCAGAGAATCTCTTTGATGAGCACGGGGGCGTGTTGACCTGGACACGGCCCCGTGTCTGGAGGCTGTATTATGGAGTTTTGCTTCTTCTAAGGATTTCGTCAAAATCGGGTGGTTCCTTACTAGTTGGAACAACCCCAAAGTGCCTAAGATACCTTAATTGTCCTAGACTAAGGCGAGAACGCAAGAGGTTGTCGGTGAGGGTAATTCCTATTTTTATTCTAGGTGGACAAGTCCAACCCTTTCCCGGGCTCTTGTTAAAGAAGGTGTATGCCGAATCGCTCAGGTCTATGTATGCACCGAACGAAGTCGATGGAGAGTCCTTCACGGCACAATCGACACAGGGACGACTATCGTCCAAGTCTTTGCTAGGTAGGAAGGTATTTTCGGGAGCAATGAGGTTGTCGGAATGCGGTTCCAACAATTCTTCATGGTTATCGTCTTGGGGTGGATCAATAAAATCCTTCCCAAGCTCTTCTAACCAATTCTGAACAAGCTTTTCTAGTTGAAATAACTCGTCAAGGAGCATTTCTCCTAGAATATCTGGCTGGGCGCATTCGAGAGAGAAATAGTGCTTATTTTTACTTTCGCCCCTCTTAAGGTTGTAAGAAGTTGGTGGGTCCATGTAGTGGGGCCTATAATTTAGAAAGCAGCATTTTACTTCTTCATGTTTGCCACCACATAATTGACACCACGTACCATAAGAGTGCCGACAGTAAAAATAATTACTATCACTCATGTTTATGTCAGAAATTACCAACCGCCGGGATCTAACGGTTCTGTTTTCAGTAACTGACTCTTGGGCACGGGGGCGTGTTGGGTGAGCACGGCCCCGTGTTCAGCTTACTGTCTGACGTAAAACAGGATTGCCAGTTCCAATGATTGAGCACGGGGGCGTGTTCAGCGGGCACGGCCCGTGCTGAGCTCTGCAGAAGCTGAAAAACTAAGAAAAATCCTAAAAAAAAAAAGATGATTAGGCCGTTGATTCCTAACTTTCTCAAAATCCTTGTGTCCCCGGCAGCGGCGCCAAAAACTTGATGTGCGGTAAAGTGTTATATATATTAGGTGTATATTTTAAGCCCTTTTTAACACTTATTTTAGCCAAGTTTTAAATTTATAAAACACGATATTTCACTAACACTAAACACACATATGGGCAAGTGCACCCATCGTTGAGTGTAGTATAGCGTTGGTAAGATACCGAGGTCGTCCAAGGACACAAGAGCTTTTAGTACCGGTTTATCCTCAACGTCTAACCAAAATAAAAGTTTAGAAAAAAAATGTTTTAAACTAAGAAAATTAAAAGCTAACTAAAATGCTGAAAATAAAAATAAAAGAAAAACAGATAGACAAGATGAATCACTTGGTTCCGACTCGTATCTAGTATAACCTTTGATTATTTCCGCACTTTTGCACATAATTAAGAGATTATCTTAGTTATTGTAGTAGGCCCCTCTTTTGAAGGTGACGTTACCCTCACCCCAGTAGTTTGAGTCAGCAGGGATACAATCCTAAAAGGGTGGATTATTGGAAGATAATGAATTAAGTTATTAATGCAGTATTGTGGTAGGCCCCGCTTTTGGCGGTGACGTTACCCTCGGCTAAGTAGTCTGAGTCAGCAGGGATACAGTCCTAAATAGCCGGGTTATAGTATTAATAGTAGTTAAGTTATGAGGGGATCAAAGAGTTTGGACCCCCGCCATCCAATACCGTGAAGTATTGAAGGAGGTCCTACTAAATTTGACCCAGGTCCATTGCAGGACCTCTAAACGCTGAACAATGGCAAGACCTTTACCAAACCGTTCCCTTAACCCCCTACCAGGTAGCCAACATACCTCCATATAGACCGTGGAGATATGAATGGTGAAAATCCTTTATTTTATATAGACAGTAAAATAATGCCAAGACACCACGGACAAACGATAAGGAAAGATCACCTTCAACATAAGTAACTAGTTATTAAAGTCATTAATACAAAACCAAATAAAAAGTGCAAAAGATTAGAAATAAAAAGTATTATACTAGACACTTTGTCTTCACCAAGTGATGTAAGAGACTTAGGCAAACATGGCCTTGATTGTCAAGAACTCTTACGATCAATCTTGGATCCCGAGACGACTCACACACTCTACGATGGACAATGGATGATGGTGGTGGATGATGGTGTTGTGATGGTGGTGGGTGGTGGATGAAGTGTGAGAGAGGTGGTGTGCCAAGGGATGAGATGAAATGAATCCAAGCACTCCTATTTATAGGCTGAACAGAGAGCTGGACACGGCCCCGTGTCCGCTGGACACGGCCCCGTGTCTGTCTGACAATCTCTCTCCTCATTAATTGTAATTCGCAATTACAATAAATGCGCCTGCTGTACTTTCGACACGCCCCCATGTCCGCTGAGCACGGCCCCGTGGTGGGCAATAGAAGCTTCTATAGGTTTGTCTTTTCTGCTGCTTCTTGGGCACGGCCCCGTGCTGGCTGAGCACGGGGCGTGTTCAGTCTTCTGATTTCTCTATTTTGCTTTGGAAGGTGCCGTTGAGGGGTCGGGCAGTCCACTAATATTCCTTTTCTTGTATTTATGTTGGATTTAGCTGTCTTTTTGCTTCTTTTGCGTTTTTGAGCTCATTTAATCCTGAAAATACAAAAGGAAGACAAAAACACTCTTTTTCCAATATTAGTACTTAAAAAGGGTTAGTTTTATGCCTCATTTGATGTAATTTATATGTTGCATTTTACACACATCAGCAGGCTGATTTGGTGCAGCTTATGCCTGTGCAGTAACGACATAGTTTTGGGAAGCCTTCCGCTTCCTAGACCCTCCAGAATTCTTTCCCTTCTTGTTTTGACCTTTCTTGCTATCTCCCTTGTCAGATGCCTGCTTCTTACCCTTGTCACCCTTTTTATGCAGCTTTCCCTTTCGAACCTGCGACTCAGTCAATGTCGCTGCTATCTCGATTGCCTGACGGAGTGTGGCAGGGTTACTACCAGTAATGATGTCTTGTACTGAGTCAGGTAGGCCGTCGATATACCTTTCGATAGCCTTGTCGAGTGGGGTAACCATTGTTAGGCAAAGCAGACTCAACTCTTCAAATCTATCAGTATATGCCCTGTGCTCGCCACTGTCTTGTTTCAAGTCCTCAAACTCTTTCTCCAACGCTCGCTGTTCATGACGAGGACAGAACTCCCTCATCATAAGGGCCCTAAGTTCAGCCCAAGTTTGTGCTAGAGCAACTTCTGCACCACAGTCTCTCATAACCCCATTCCACCATGTGAGAGCCCTATTCTGAAACACACTTGAAGAAAACTCGACCTTGCGATTGTCAGGATACTGCACGTGGCGAAAAGTATTCTCAATGCTCTCGAACCATTGAAGAAGCCCAGTCGCTCCTTCAGAACCACTAAACTTGAGTGGTTTAGCCGAGTTAAAATCCTTGTATTTGCATGGAGCATTGTTGTTGTTGTTGTTGGCTTGGTTCCATTGAGCAAATAGGTTTGGAAATTAAGCAGCCATCTGCTGCGTAATGATTTCTGCTAGTTCGGCAGTCGCTATCTGGTTTTCGCGTCGAGGAGGCATTCTAAAAGAGGAAAACATGAAAGGAAACGACTGAGATGATTGGATGAAAAGAATGAGATGAAACAAAAATTGACAACAGCAAAGATGGTGGTCTTTTGTTCGCATCACAAGGCAAACAAGCGACACACAGTGACTAATCAAAGTAAATGGGTCAAAATAATGTATCGCGAAGACATGCTCGCCTATAAGTGGACACTCACCCCAAGAGTTCCCAGGTAAGAGTGACTGGTCCGATTATGTGGATTTATACGAACACTCTAGCCTTTGACAGAAAACCCAGGGTACAGGCATTCACTCTTCCAGTTTGCACGTGTTCACACTATTTAGAACCCAAAACTTTGACGAGATTTTGAAAATTTGAAGGCACAAGGCCAAAAACCAAACTGGAAGGGTTCAAAACCATATAACAGAGGGTTCAAAACCTTACAATAGAGGGTTCAAAACCTTGTAATAAATCATCCAAAAACAGAAGATTGTTTTTCAAGAATCGTTTCGGAAATTTTTGGTTTTTGTTTTGATAATCACCTAAGGATAGGTGATGTGCATGTTTTAAAATCTAAACACAATATAACTTGTGTTAGGTTCCTAGAAAGGTTATAGTCTAGGTCAAATAATTACTAATAACTAATTCCCTATAACCATTGGCTCTGATACCAACTCTTCTGTTACACCCCGACCACGTAGAACATACAAAACGTGGCGGAAACGTCGGGGAGTGTTGTAACAGAATTAATTGTTTCATAACCATGGCATACAAAGTTGTATTTTATTTATCAACATATGAATTACATTGTTTTAAACAGTAAATAAAGAGTTCAGAAAATAATTAAACTAAGCATATCTTCATTTTATGTCTCTAAGGCACAGGTCCGCCCTAGTGTCACGATCATCATCCTATGCAAAAGCTCCTGAAAACACATGTGAAAATAGGTACGTCAGCATAAAAATGCCTGTGAGATACATAGGTTTTGTGAAAATAGGATTCATGACTTATGTTTGAGAAAATGTTTAGTCATGAACCTTGTAATTTGCTTTGTCTTGTAAATCATTTGAAAAACGATAAGATCAGATGATATGTATAAATAAGAGAATAATGTATGGTTTAAATGTATAACCAAGTAAAATGAGTTGTATAAAGTAAATTGTTTGTAAACCAAAGTCTTGTGAAAATTGTATTACTTGTGTAAAATGTATAAGTCCAAATTGAATGATTTAAATAACGCTATGATATGTAATATAATATAATACAAACACTTATATATAGGAAGTACCAGTGACGTATCCACCATGCTTGTATCATATTACTCACATCTCGTTACTTAAGTCACTTAAACAAACCACCAATGTATAAAGTCAATGTTTAAACCAATAGTCAAAAGTCCTTGTATAAGCCATGTCAAATGTTTATAAGTCCAAAAGTAGTCAAGTAATGTGTATCAAATGTTATGTATTGTAAGTAAAGTATTGTCCCATAATCCAAATGTAAAAATGTACAAAACAAAGTATTTTGAATATATCAAAAAGTTATGTTTTGCAAAGTAATGCATGTTACATTGATACAAACATTTATGTGGTAAGTTAACGCATACATTCAAGCCTTGAGACAGTCGGATAACCCTTTCAGTCAAGGTTATAAAAACAAATGTTTTCGGATTCACTCATTCCTTACATCCAAACAAACCCGGGATGTCAGGAATGGGATTTGTCAAGTCCTATGGTACCAGTACTTACTACCGAGCGGCGTAGCTAATGTTAATGAACGTATATAAGTCTCGTTTGTGCAAACCAAATGTTATAGCAGTTGTATACATGTCATATGAAAACAATGTACTAAGTATGCTAAGTTAACATACAAAGCAGAAAAGTCATGCAAATCAATGTGCTAGCATGCTATTAGTCAACATACATAGCAGAAATGTAAAGTAAAACAATGTACTAAGTATGCACACAATGGACATACATAGCATGTAATGTAATGTAAAACTATGTACTAAGTACGCACACAATGGGCATACAAAGCATGAAATGTAATGAAATCATGTACTATAATGTACTAACAAACATAGCAGGTATATGATGTGAAAACAGGAAAGCATGAAAGTAACAAGTAGGCACATGTGTTTCACCCCAAAACAGTTTGGAAAACAGTAAAAGAGGGGTCTATGTACTCACTTGAGATTGCTCAGAAGTCCTAAGATAACCACCAAGCAATGCAAGAGATCACGGAATATCAAACGACACCTAATATAGGTAACTACATTAATAAACCGGACCTAAGTCGGAAGATCGGATAGAATGTGATTCAGACCCGACAAGTTTGAAGACTTGTTTAATATGGGTATTTCATACACAATCTGGATTTTTAGATAAAACCGATAAGGTTTGACCCGCCTCGGCTAATTTATGTAAACTAGTTATATAAACCGAACCGAACGTGTAATAAGCGTAACGGGTATTTATGAGAGCCATATACAGGTTTCCTAAGTTAATTATGCCCCAAATATGTTGTGACATCAGTAAGATATCTTTCATTATGCCCGAAACGAATTTAAACACAAACTAGGCCCCGTAGGGGTAGTTTGGTCATTTAAAAGGTTATAAAAGAGTTTAAGTATTTACCTGAGTTACAGGTCTGATATAATCAGCCAAAATACTTTTTTTACTAAGTTATAACAGTAGCATATTGTATATATGTGAAATTTATCAATTATAACCAAACTATGCACCGTAGGGGCATTTTGGTAATTTCACATAAGCCGAAAAGCTCAAAACTAAAGTCTGAGTTAAACAACTTTTGCTTACTGTTAAAACATTATAATTTACCTAAAATATCAGTAGGTGTCAACCCTTGTACGTCTAAAATAGTTCTAGTACATACTATGCGTTAAAAACGCTTAGAAAGGCGATTAGGAGCCGTTTCCGGGTTATATACATAAAGCTGATATTTTTATTATTCCAGAAGGCTTAAAATAATTTATTTATCATTTAAGATCAGTAGCAAAAGGTTTGGAGTCATTTGGATATGTAAAACTCATTTTATAGCCCGTAAGGGCAAAACCGACAATTACCAGGTTAAGCCTACAACTATAAGTTATGCTCAGCCTAAAATTAATTAAAAATCTTCAAAAATCCCAAAATAATATATTACATCAGTGGGTAATAAGTTTGATATCAAAAATTAGGCTTAAATAGGCTATACGCTAATTACACCGTTTAATTAACATAAAGCTTTCATTTTGCGCTAATGAGCATAACTCTCAATCTACACCATCAATTGATCCCAAATTTTGGGTACAAGTTTATATATCAGTAACAAAGGTTTCTACTCTTTTACATTTTCAAAAATCACGTTTTAAGGTGAAAAGGGCATAATGGTCAACATATGAGCAATTAACGGAAACATGCATATTAATCGGATAATTAATGGACCAAGGTGTATAATCACAGAGGGTTATACTAGTATGTAACCTAGTCCAATTAAAGCTCTGAGGCATTTCTAAAACATGCCTAAACGGGTCAGAACTGAAAGTCAAAGCAAAAGTCAAACTATGCGACTTTCGGTTCCGAACCGGGTCTAAACAGGAAATTATCGGGTTGAACATGTTTAGACATGTTCTTACACTAATTACCAAGTTATAATAATGATCAAACAGGTTGTATATGTTCTACATTGTTAATTATGCATAAATTAGAATTTAAGCATCCTGTTGACTTTTTATTAGCAAGTTTAACCCGACTTTTTACATAGTTAGAGTGGGAATCAGGGGGAATCCTTTTGAGGGTTTATTACCCACATAATTACCAACTTATAACTACTTTTGATTCGACTAATCACTGGACCATTAGTGATTAATCGTTAAGTCAACCGTTAATTACGACGGTTGACTTTTAAGCTAAAACTAAGCTAAAACTAAACTAAGGAAGGTTAGGCAAACTTACAAGAGTCCTATGAATGACCAGAGATCACTTGAGAGAAGACTTGTGCTCCAGAAATGATCAGAAAGCTGAATGAAGGTGTGAAGAACTTGGTTGCAACAAAGGGGCCTTTTATAGTGATTTCAACACCACAATTTGTTGACACACAAGTCTACAAGTGACCACAACATCTTAACAAGTGTCCCTAGATGTTTAGTGGGTGTTTAGGGGCCAAGCAAGATGTGAAAAATCGATTTAATGGCTGTTACAAGTGCTATGGCAGACAAGATCCAACAAAATCAACATTCTGTCCAGATAAGGCAGTCGCGTAGCGCGACTGCATATATAGTTAGTGCTCGCGCTACGTGAGCGTGTATGATCTGCCAAATCAATTTTCCTTTAATTGCAGTTTTGGTCCCTGGTCCTTCTAAAGGTCGCTTTCGTGTCTTGTTTTGCATTATGAGCCCTCTAAATTGACATATAAGGGCTTTAAGACATTTACCCACTTTGTTTAGTCCTTGGTTAACTTTATTGTTACCCGAAAAGTCATAAACTTCAACGTTGACGCTTTAACCCCTTGTACACGGATTTGATCATAACTTTCTCGTACGATAACGAAATTTTATGAAATTTATATCGTGCATTCTAGTGAGCATAATTAACCGTTACAAAGCTTGGGTTTGTCAAGTTTAGTCCCTGTAAGCGAATTAACTGGTTTTTTCCATACCAAAGCCTTCAAAACTTATTTCTAAGTTATGTAAGGGTTATTTAAGGTATGTTAAGTATATGTTGAAGTTCCGGAGTATTTGTCACATTAAACTGATTACGTTTACGCACCAGTTTGCGTATAAATCTCCAGAAAGTGATATAGAGTTTGAAATTGGACAAAAGTCAAAACATGAAAAATGTAAAACATAACCAAACAAACATTGGGATCAAATAACATTGTTTTATTGATAATTTAATTGTTCATAATGATAACAAGCACAGATGTTACAAGTCATGTCATGTTTATTCCTTTTCTTTGTATTTATGTTGGTTTTTGCTGTATATTTGTTGCTTTTGCTCCTTTAAGCCCATTTGGTCCTGTAAATTCAAAAGGAAGACAAAAATACACTTTTTCTAACATTAGTACTAAAAAAAGGTTAGTTTTATGCCTCATTTGTTGTAATTTATATGTTACATTTTGCACACATCAGTCACAAATAGAAAGAAACGAACTGTTGGTGTCTCATCTTTAAAAGGTGGAAATATAAAGAAATAGCCTACGAGACAAAGTGAAAGAACCTACTGGTTATTTGGGTTAAGCGTGGGAACTAGTTATAATTCCCCGCATTAAATAATAATGGAAAGGAATAAATCCTCGGACGTAAAATTTCTAGATATGAGAAAAACACGTAAGACAAAGAGAAAACGTAAACTAAAATTTAGTTTTTAGTCAAAAGCAACGTTTTAACAAACATAAGTAGTATGAGGTGGTTTAAAAAATCGTAAACACACATAAGGCCGGAGATGGCAATATAGTATACCCGGTTGACGGGGTATGAAGTAACGGTGACTAATTAGTGGTGTCATGACCAATACAATGCGCTTGTCAATATAAGACAAGCGCGGAGCAAACGTGTTGACAGACTAACGCGAGTGAGTGGTCAAGTTAGAACTCGGTCAAATAGGCGACAAAGATAAGAAATATAAGATGAAAGTTACGGTTCGTAAGGACTTACACATGAAAGACGCACATGTCAATACGAATGATAACTATTGACCAAAAAGAATGAATGCCTTGAAAATGAAACTAAGTTCGTTTTGTTTAAACCAATGAACTACGTAAATAAGGTTTTGGGGATGAAACCTCTTTAAGGGGGTAGACTTATAACACCCCGAAAACGGGTTTGATAGTCAAACCACGTTAATATTAACGAACGGGTAAAATACCATTAATGGTAGAAATTAACCCGATAAATATTAGGATTTAAATAAATAAACCTAATATTAGATAAAAGAGAATAAAAGCTTTTGAAGAAACAAAGTTCATAAGAGGCCCGAGTTAACGGGACATAAAATAAAACAGGTTATAACTCCCGGAACCCACAAAGTAACTAGGAATATCAAACTAGTTTAGTTAAGTGTTTTAAAATAATAAGAAAACTTGGTTAAAACACCCTTTATAAAACTTGAATAATTAGAGGGATCAAAGTTGACAAAAAAACTAAAATGGTTTTTAATTTATTAAAAACAAAACACCACAACACACACTATAGTGTGTGTTTTGGTCGGGATTTCCACAGGAGCAAAAGGGGTTCTCTACATTGAACCCTAGCATACACAAAATCAACCAAATTGAAAGAGGAAATCAAGTTTAAATCGAAAACCAAAGTCTTGCTCTGGAGATTCCCAGCTGAAGGGAGACTCCCACATGAGTTCAAAGTCGAGCTAGGACCTTGTGTAAGTGTTCTTAGCTCCCGCCTTTAAGTTTTTAGGCTTCTTTAAGCCGAAAGTCAAAGTTGCCGCAAAACGGCTTTGACTTTTAGTTTAAACCTTAACGGTCCATCCATTGTTCGAGGCGAATATGGCTACGTGATCATAATTAGGTAGGTGTTAATCCCTCAAAAGGGCATCTCCTAATTACCACGTTTACTTAGTTAATTGTCGGGTCAAAGTAATTAACATAAAAAGTCAAACGGGTCAGTTTTTAAATAAATTCAAATCTGATAATGTAGAAGTTATAAAATATGTTTTAGCACTTTAATAACTTGGTAAACATTGTTAGAACATTTCTAAACATGTTCAACCGGACAATTCTAAGTTTAGGCTCGGTTCGCAACCGAAAGTCGCAAAAGCTTGACTTTTGATTTGACTTTCAGTTCTGACCCGAATTAGCTTATTTTCTTTATGTATTAAGGTTCTTTTGTGACCATATTATGTAGTAGTATAACCCTCTGAGGTTATATTACATGGTCCCTTAGTAATCTGAGTTTATTTACTTGATTCCGTTATTATGCTTAATGTTGACTAAAATGCCCTTTTTATAAAAAAATGAGATTTTTAACATAAACAACCATACAAATGAATTACATACTGATTAGTAATATTATTTCACATATTTTGACATTTAGAATCTGGTTGTAATTACATAATAAATCGTAAAACATGCTTTTAAAAGAACTAAATTACCCTTTTGCATGCAAATAAAGTTTAAACATGATTTTGACATAAAAACTCATTACTCACTGATATAATATCATATTTAGGACTAATTGGGATTTCAAATCAGTTTACTTACTGAGTTTATGCATAAGTTTCATATTATATTATTAAATGACGATTATGCTCTTTTTACACATAAAATGGATTTTAAATAAGATTAACATGAAAGAACTTTTTGTTACTGATATAATATGATAAATAAATTATTTTGACCATTTAAAGCTGGTCATAACCTCAGAATTTCCTAAACATCGAAATAATCGTCATTTACCGATTTTTACGATATTAAGGTGCATAGTATGGTTTTAAACCATACTTAGCACCCAAAACTTTTTACCTACTGATTTTATAAACAATTTCTAATATTTTTACAGTAAGTATAGGTCATGAACTCAGAATCCCAAATAAGTCCTTATAACTATGTGTGAATTGACCAAAATGCCCTACGGTGCATAGTTTGGTCATAAATGGTAAACCACAAATATATATGATATCCTACTGTTAATATAACATAAATTAAATATTTTTATAAAAATGGTTTATGACCAGAACCTCAGTTTGCATGTAAACCCCTTTTATAAGTCATAAAATGACCAAAATGCCCGTATGAGGCTTAATTCGGTTTTAAAATCTTTTTGGGCATATTTGTTGATATCCTACTGATAGTGTCACACCTTGGCTTTTGCGGAAGCGTGGATTATTTTGGTGTGACTTCTTAATACCATAGCACAATCATAACAATGCTATATGAAAATAAAACACATGATAATCATCCATTCGTTAAATTTAAAGTTACCACAACATCATTGTTTTAAATTGTCGACACATAAAACAAGTTACAACAATGACATAATTAAAACGTGTTCACGTGACACAACAAAAGACTTGAAATAAAAACCATGGTTTAGAGACGTGTAACCCGTCCAGGCAAGGGTCACACCTCCTAAACCCGGATGGCATCATTATTCCCTACGTAGCTTGACATGATTGCACACATCGCCAGATCCACTAATTTCCTGAAATACATGTAATTTGAAAAATCAACAAAAGTTGAGCGAGTTCATGTAAAAGTGAGTATGTAAAACCTTTAAAGTATGTCCCAATGTATAAATTGTTAAAGTACGTCCCAATGTATAATTGTCCCTGGTATGTAGCAATTAAGGAAAAAGAGATCACCAATGGGTTGCAAGGCCACTGGTATGTGTGAAATGATGCAGGAAAACTCAAACCTAGCAAATTTATACCGGGCCTTGGCTGTAAGACACAGTCACCTCTATGGGTCTCCCTGACCTCACGGGTGTGGGCTCGCTACACCCAAATAGATCTATCACTCTTGTGTCCCTCGGTCCTAACAACGAGGATTAATGGCTATAAGTGTTGTACCCACCACTCACATGATCTGAACGTCCCAACCCTCCTTAAGCTAACCATACCATGTATAAAAATGTCCTTAATAATTGTAACATGTATTTCACCCCCGAAGTTATAAAACTGAAAACAGTTAAGAGAAAAGGGGGACATGAACTCACAGAAGTGCGTATCCTGTAACGTCAATCTCAAACTTGATCTGCTGCGCGACGAACTACACGTACTAATGCCTATTAGACGGATGGGCCGTGCCTTGGCTTAGGGTTTAACGTTTCTGGAAAAATAGTTAGGCAACTATTTCGTATTCACACTTCTTAATTATTTTATATGTGTATTTCCTTCCCAAGGATGGGGGTATTTATACATGTGCGCTTGTAATTCTGAAAAATATATTTTAAGTCCCAGTTAGAAAAATATATTTTAATCAGTTGTCTATGACATCTTAATTCCAAAATATATATATTTTTCTCAAAAATATTATATTTTACTTCATAAATTTTCCAAAATAATATTTTTACCAAAAACATACGTACAAGAGCATTTTTCTGAAATATAACATAAGTTACGTTTTAGCGTGTCGTAATGTAACAATATTTGCGTAACTTAAATATTTATTCCGTGAGAATTCTTGGTATTATTTTGGAGTCGTAATTTCATGGTGTTATAAGTTATATTATTTTTATCTTAAAAATAATATAACTAGTTCGCAAAATAATCAAATAATCACACAAGAGTTTTATTATAAAATATATATTTTAAATATATATTTATCAAATTTTATTTACAAAAATCAATCTCTGGCACTTAGTATTTTTGTAACAAAAATCATGGCGAAGTTTATTTTGAAAACAGGGTTAAAAATATATTTGTAACACTTGTTAGAAAAAATTTTTCTAAGTGTTAAAATTCTAGAAAAATTTCGCCAGAGTTTCCTTTGTAAATGGAGGCGTCCATGCTTACTAGCATATCATTTTCTTTTGTAAAATCATTCAATCAATCATCAACCAACAATATGTAACTTATACTTACCAAACTGGTCAAGAACAAGCATAACTATAAGCTCACGAACTTGAATATTTATGAAAACATGTAGTAACTTACTAGCACACTTAGTAAGTCATGTTATCTTTAAAAATGTGATTAGTTTCTTAAAAACTTCATTTTTAAAGAGTTTGGCGTTTCACAACTTCTAGTCATATTTTCTAAAAATATTTCTTTGTGAAATTTTCTTATTAGACAAGTGTTTCTACACTTGTTTATCCACTAAAAATGTGTTAAGTTTATGTAAGATCCAAGTTTTATCAAAACTTATACCTTTCGTTTGGTTCTTTCGAAAAACCACTCGTAGATCTTTAGATCTACAAGCTTATAACTTACTTTGATCTTTATTTTTCAAGAAAACATGTATTTATTCAAGTTCATAGTTATGTGTGGATGATTTCATCATCCTACACATCTTTAACTTTCACATCTTGCTAGTTCATGTCTTTAAACATGATCTAGCAAGACCATATGATAATCCATATCATTTCTACTAACAAATAGCATTCAACAAGCATAACAACACAAGAATAACATGATTTCTTCATTATTTTAACCATATTTGATCTCTAGTTAGTTTATACTTCAAGTCTTTCTTTATGTTCTTTAGAGTTCTTGAGATTTCACCATTCTTTTTACTATTAACCATCAAAAATATGAAGAAGATGAAGATCTAAGGCACTTACTATGTCACACCCCCAAAATCCACCTGCGGAGTACAACCGCTTGGAGGCGTGACTGACCAGGATCCAGCCACCAATCATATTGAACAAGCATATAAGTAGTTATAAAATCCAACCAATACAATTGGTGTTCAAACAAAACATAGTTAAGTTGCAAGCGGAAGCATAAGTCTTAAAAACAAGGCATAAGTTTAATTGTTTCAATGTTTAACATGGCACACAGCCGTCCATGTCCCACAACGACCCTCCTCCATGCAAGCTCCAGCTAAGAACCTAAGGACCTGCAAAGCATGTAGTAACGAGTCAACAACAAGTTGAGTGAGTTCACGGTTGGGTGTTCGTTTTAAGTTGTTTCGAAAACAGTTTCCTTTAGCTGGCATCCTGCCGTGGGGGTTACCCCATAGTTAAAAACGTGACTTGTTTATTCCCGGTTACTCTGGCAATCCAGCCGTGGGGGCTACCCCGTGTTGGTTATCTGGCATTTCGGCCGTGGGGGCTACCCCATGTATACACTAGACACGTTACCATATCGACTGCTGACTGTAGTCATGTTTATGTGCCCTGAAACTGTCAATGTCTATCATCATTGACGTGCCCCAGATCCATTAGTTCACGCCCGTCCTCTGCGGCACGGTGTGAGGTTTGTCAGACCTAAATAGCGCTATCTAACTAATGACCCGCTCGCCATTGGCCCGGCGATTAAGTCGATACAAAAATGAGGGACTTCATGATAGAGTTTTGGTCTAGTACGAGTTGTCTGTCCGTGAGGACGAGGAATTACATTCCTGAACCATTGCTGTCCTACCCAAGGAGGAAGAGCAACCCATGTTCCTTAACCCCAATTCCCGACCCCTGGGAATCCCATGCTTTGTAAAGGGTGTGAACTCACCTTGGTTTGCTCGGTAGATACACAGAAAAGTCAAACAAGCAATATTGTGGTCACTCGCGTCCTATCATAGTTGTATCATACAAGTCAGGTTCAAACCACGTATTGCACGTATGTTCTACACGTATGCTAGCACATTGCATGCAAGTTTCATCCATGGCAGCCCAATTAATCATTCATATACAACAGCACGTATAAGGTCCATGTATTAGGCCCAAAGGTCCGGCCCAATTACTTAAGTCCGAAATGAGGTGCAAGTCCAAACAACGTGTACATGCGTATAGTCTCGAGTCGCAACCAGGCGTTCTCGACTCGCAACCTGAGTCGCAAACTGCGATCTCGAGTTATCATGGTCACGGTCTCGAGTCGCAACAGGACTCGTAATCGTGGTTTCGAGTCATAAGGTTTGTGTGTTGATCAAGTGTAGTCTCGAGTCGAAACTATGGGTTTGCGACTCGCAACCTGTGTCGCAACCGGGGATCTCGACTTGTCATGTAGTGGTCTCGAGTCGAAACTATGGGTTTGCGACTCGTAACCTGTGTCGCAACCGGGGATCTCGACTCGTCATGTAGTGGTCTCGAGTCGCAACCGAAGGTCTCGGCTGGACATAAGCTGATTCTGCACAGTGTACTATCCAATAGAAATTCCATTTCATGCAACATTAAGTACTATCCACTAAACATGTTTTCTTGTCTAGCAATTTACCAAATTGGATCAAACATATCAGTTTTCAAATATTCAAAACATGTTCGTATGATGTTCAACAAGTTCTTCATACATTCATCATGTATTCAACTAGTTCATCTTTAGGGTTTTCATTCTTGAACAAACAAGCTCATAAAACCGATTTATGTTAACATAATCTACCTAGTTTAATGCATCAATGCTCCTTATCATTCACACATTCAACCGAGAACATAATAGCACCATATTCAACATATCTCTACTTATTCATATGTCAAACTAGCATGATTCTTAACAAACCAATCTATTCTTACTAACCATGACTTTATCTAGAATTCAAATATCAACAACATAGATGAACAACAATCCTAGTACCGATTATTCAAGTGGGGTATGTTCATCATGCATAAGGCAAACATATTATCAAATCACACAAGGTACATCATCATCCATCAAAATATCACCTCATCATCATCAACAAAATATCGCATCATCATCATCAACAAAATATCGCATCATCATCATCATCATCAACAACAACCGAAATATAAACATACAATGGGGATCACTAACCGGTTGATGGGTTTCAAAGGTGAGTGTGTACGAGTTGATCCGAGAGCTCCTTAGTGGTCACCGGTTTGAATCCGAGAATGAAGGAGAGAAATGTTGTGGCTTAGAGTTTTAGTGAGGGAGAATGGAGAGTGTGTGTGTTAGAAGAGTATGTGTGTTATTTGCCCAAAAATGACAAGTGTGGCTATCATGAGGATTATATACTCGTTCTAAGTAGTGCACCCTAATGGGCTTCGGATGAGGTGCACGGCCCAACCGGCCCATATGACACACTGTTCACTCGAGACCGCATGGTCTCGAGTCGGGTCCTTGTTGTTTCGGTTCACATACATACTCGCATACATACAATCACAAACATAATCATATAAGTTCACATATATCATTCATTAAATCATCAAATTAGTTAGTCACTTAGCGTTCAAGCGTACAACGAAAGGTTCTAAATTTCGAGTTGTCACATCATCCCCAAGTTGAAAGAAATTTCGTCCCGAAATTTGGTAGGCACTCACTGAGGAAGCTAGTTAAGTTGTATGGTTTTCCTGGTTTTCCTGGGGTGTCACATCCACCCCCCGTTGATCTGGAATTTCGTCCCGAAATTCCGTAGCTTCAGCCTCAGTAGTGGGTGTACTGTTTGCGAACAGTTGGGGATACTTTTGTTTCATCTGATCTTCGCGCTCCCAGGTGAACTCTGGGCCGCGACGTGAGTTCCAACGAACTCGAACGAGAGGTATTCTGGTGCTCTTGAGGACCTTAACATCCCGGTCCGTGATTTCGACTGGTTCCTCGACGAATCGTAACTGTTCGTCGATAGTGAGTTCCTTCAGAGGAACTACGTGGGTCTCATCTGACGGACACTTCTTCAGATTCGACACGTGAAAAACGTTGTGAACTGCACCGAGTTCCGCTGGTAAGTTGAGTCTGTAGGCCACCCTGCCTATTTTCTCAATGACTTCGAAAGGTCCAACATATCGTGGGTTGAGTTTGCCGCGTTTACCAAAACGAACCACACCCTTCCAGGGTGAAACTTTGAGTAGTACCCGCTCCCCAACCTGGAGCTCAAGCGGTTTCCTGCCCATGTCGGCGTAAACTTTCTGACGTTCGCGAGCTGCCGTCATGCGTTTTCGTATTTGAGCAATTTGTTCGGTCGTGTCTACCACATATTCTGGACCAGTGATCTGACTATCTCCCACCTCTGCCCAGCAAAGAGGTGACTAACATTTACGTCCGTACAATGCCTCAAATGGAGCAGCTTTAATGCTGGTGTGGTAGCTGTTATTGTACGAGAATTCCACAAGTGGCAGATGCTTTTCCCAGCGGTTGCCAAAGTCGATTACACATGCACGAAGCATGTCTTCTAAGGTTTGAATAGTGCGCTCGGACTGCCCGTCCATCTGAGGGTGGTACGCTGTGCTCATGTCTAATCGTGAGCCAAAGGATTTGTGCATTGCTTGCCACAGTTCTGAAGTAAAACGCGCATCTCGATCCGAGATAATAGAGGTGGGCACCCCGTGCCTCGAGACAACTTCCTTGAGGTATATTTCTGCAAGAGTGGAGAATTTATCCGTTTCCTTGATAGCCAGGAAGTGTGCAGACTTTGTGAGTCGATCCACGATCACCCAAATAGTATTATTCCCGCGCTGGGATCTAGGTAGGCCAGTAACAAAATCCATGGAAATCTGTTCCCATTTCCATTGTGGTATCTCTGGTTGTTGGAGTAGGCCTGAGGGTTTCTGGTATTCAGACTTGACTCTTGCACAAGTCAAACACTTGCTGACGTAAGTTGCTATGTGGGCCTTCATGCTAGGCCACCAGTACGTAGCCTTGATATCGTGGTACATTTTATCCAAACCAGGATGCACCGAGTAGCGAGACTTTTGTGCTTCGTCCATCACAAGCTCTCGTAGGTTGCCATTGTCACACCCCGACCACGTATAACATACAAAGCGTGGCGGAAACATCGGGGAGTGTTGCAACAGAATTAATTGTTTCATAACCATGACAAACAAAGTTGTATTTTATTTATCAACATAGAAGTTTCATTGTCTTAACACCGGAAATACAAAGTTTATAACATAATTAAACAAAGTCTATCATCGTTTTTAGTCTCTAAGGCACAGGTCCGCCCTAGAATCGTGATCAACATCCTACGGAAAAGCTCCTGAAAACACATGTGAAAATAGGTACGTCAGCATAAAAATGCCTGTGAGATACATAGGTTTGTGAAAATAAGATTCATGACATATGTTTGAGAAAATGTTTAGTCATGAACCTTGTAATTTGATTTGTTTCGTTATTTGCTTGAAAAGCAATAAGTTCAGATGATATGTATAAATTAAAGAATAAGGTATAGTTAAATGAATAACCATGTAAAAATGAGTTTTATAACATAAACTGTATTGTAAACCAAAGTCTTGTGAAAACATGTTACTTGTATAAAATGTATAAGCCCAACATGAATGATTTAAATAACGCTATGATATGCAATATAATACAATCACTTATGTGTAGGAAGTACCAGCGGCGTATCCACCATGATTGTATCATATTACTCACATCTCGTTACTTAAATCACCTAAACCAACCAACAAAGTATAATGTCTATGTTTAAACCAATAGTCAAAAGTCCTTGTATAAATCATGTCAAATGTTGATAGTCCAAAAGTAGTCAAGTAATGTATAACAATTGTTATGTATGGTAAGTAAAAATAAGACTACTTAAACCATAAGTAAAAATGTACAAAACAAAGTATTTTGAATATATCAAAAAGTTATGTTTTGCAAGCCTTACATGTTACATTGATACAAACATTTATGTGGTAAGTTAACGCATACATTCAAGCCTTGAGACAGTCGGATAACCCTTTCAGTCAAGGTTATCAAAAGAATTGTATTCGGATTCAGTCATTCCTTACATCCAAACAAACCCGAGATGTAAGAAATGGGATTTGTCAAGTCCTATGGTACCACTACTTACTACCGAGCGGCGTAGCAAATGTTAATGAACGTAATAAAGACCCGTTTGTGCAAACCAAATGTCATAGCAGTTGTAGACATGTCATATGAAAACAATGTACTAAGTATGCTAAGTTAACATACAAAGCAGAAAAGTCTTGTAAATCAATGTACTAAGTATGCTATCAGTCAACATACAAAGCAGAAATGTCATGTAAATCAATGTACTAAGTATGCTATCAGTCAACATACAAAGCAGAAATGTCATGTAAAACATGTACTATAATGTACTAACAAACATAGCCGGTATATGATGTGAAAACAGGAAAGCATGAAAGTAACAAGTAGGCACATGTGTTTCACCCCAAAACAGTTTGGAAAACAGTAAAGGAGGGGTCTATGTACTCACTTGAGATTGCTCAGATGTCTAAAGATAACCACCAAGTAATGCTAGAGATCTCGGAATCAAACGGCACCTAATATAGGTAACTATGTTAATAAACCGGACCTAAATCGGAAGACTGGGTAGCATTAGGGTTTGTAAACCAAATGAGTGTAGGAACTCATATGATATGGTTTAACAAAGCCTACATACTAAATGAAACTTAACCTAAGTGTTATCGACCCATTACGACCCGTTTAGATAGCTTATGCTACTTTAACGCGTCGTTCGCGTAAAACGCGTTCGGAACGCCTAACTAGCCCTATGACAAGTGTTATATGCCTAAACATGTTACATAATCAGTTATGTGGCAAAAATTTAGGTTACATATGCTAAATTACCAATTATGCATAAAAAGGGTATTCTGGTAATTTACCTAAGGCATATAAACTACCTATCATACAACTACTTAAACGATGTGACCATAGGGTATAACCTCGGAAGGTTACTCCTTACCTACTATGGTCACCTAATATATTTGGTCGGATCCTAATGATCGACCAAATGGGTCGGGTTCGAGGTATAAGCGATTGTTTAGATCGCTTACCCTACGACCCTAGACAACGTGGTAATCAGTAGGCATAGTCCCAAGGACTATGACCATCGTGATTACAATCACGTTGCGAAGTTCAACCGAACTTCGCATTGACCATTACTGGTCAACGCTGAAAGTCAAACAAAGTTTGACTTTCTGACTCGAAAAGCAGTAAATATAAGGAAAAGAACGAAAGAATACTAACCCAGGGTCCCCGAATGCTAATCGTGATCAAAATAACTCAGGTATGAAACAACGGTTTCAACTTAGAGTCACAAAGATCAGATTCTAGTGAGAAAATGCAATGGGGGTGTTGGGTTATTTATAGTTTTTGGTGAACCGTTGAGATCGTTTCTTGGGAAACGTGCCACGATCCGAGCCGTACACTTGTCACAATGTTATGGAGGCTACTTGGCACCTTAACTTAATGACACATCACTTAAAAACATGTGGTTAAGGATCAAATGGCTGCAACTTGCATTTAAAAACATTTAATCTGATCAGAAGACCCCTAGCGCACCGCTACGCTTAAAGTGTAGCGCACCGCTAGGCACTATTTCGGCAGAATTACACTTTTGGTCCCTGAACTGTATTTAGGCCATTTTCGACACGTTTAAGGCCCGTTAACCCCATTTCAAAGCTCTAAAATGAAGTTAAAGTATAGGGAACTTAAAATATGTTCAAAAATATGATGGATGTCGGTTCGTTTGGCCGTACAAACGCGATGTTCGGTTAATTACGACGGAATGCGCATAAGCGCGAAAAACGATCCAAATGACGCGACGAATGGATTTTTCTTAAGGCGAACACTAAAATATAATGTAGTCATGCTTACATAAATTTTTGGATGTCCGGATGTATTCAGAACGTAAGTTATGCGCGAAAATGCAAACTTGTGCACTTTTTGACACTTTTAGTCCCTGAATGTCCCAAAAGTTTATTTTAGCACACCGAACCCCTCAAAGCCTATTTCTAAGCTATGTCAAGGATATTTAAGGTGTGTTTAACTTATGGTCATGTTCCGGAATGTTCGTTATAGTTCAAATTGACATACTTTCGCAGTTTGTCATATTTAGTCCTTGTAGGTGAATTAACTTGTTTTTGCCATACCAAAGCCTTCAAAACTTATTTCTAAGTTATGTAAAGGTTATTTAAGGTAGGTTGAGTATATGTTGATGTTCCGGAGTATTTCTCGCATTAAACTGAGTACGTTTACGCACTAGTTTGCGTATAACTCTCCAGAAAGTGATGTAGAGTTTGAAATTACATAAAAGTCAAAACATGAAAAATGTAAAACACAACCAAACAAACATTGTGATCAAATAACATTGTTTTATTGATAATAGAACTGTTCATAGTGATTACAAACACAGGTGTTACAGTCTCCCCTACTTGTGGAAATTTCGTCCCGAAATTTATTTAGAGGAAACTTGTGGAAAAAGATGTGGATATTTCGCCTTCATTTGATCTTCGCGTTCCCAAGTAAACTCAGGTCCACGTTTAGCTTCCCAGCGAACTTTGACCAAAGGAATGCGCTTGCGTTTAAGCCACTTGACTTCACGTTCCATGATTTCCACTGGTTTTTCAACAAATTTCAGTGTTTTGCCAACACGAATTTCGTCAAGCGGTATGGAGAAGTTCTCATCAGCTGTACACTTCTTGAGATTGGATATGTGAAAAGTTGGATGAACATTTCCAAGTTCAGGAGGTAACTCAAGTCTGTAGGCTACCTTTCCGATTCTTTCGACGATCTTGAATGGTCCAACGTATCTAGGTGCAAGTTTTCCTTTCTTTCCAAATCTGATCACACCTTTCCAAGGTGAGACCTTAAGTAATACTCGATCACCGACTTGAAATTCCAAGGCTTTGCGTTTTGGATCCGCGTAAATCTTCTGACGGCTTCTAGCTGCCTGAAGGTTATCACGAACTTTCTTGACCTTGTCAGTTGTCTCTAAAATGAGGGCAGGTCCAGTAAGTTGAGCCTCGCCAATCTCATTCCAGCAGACTGGTGAACGACATTTTCGACCATAGAGAGCCTCGAAAGGAGCCATTTTGATGCTAGTGTGATAACTGTTGTTGTAGGAGAATTCAATCAATTTAAGATGTGAATCCCAACTACCCCCAAAATCGATCACACAAGCCCTTAGCATATCCTCCAGAGTCTGGATTGTTCTCTCAGATTGACCATCCGTTTGCGGATGATAAGCTGTGCTCAGATTAAGTTGGGTCCCCATAGCAGATTGCATGGTTCTCCAAAAATGAGAAGTGAAACGAGCATCTCTGTCAGAAATGATGTTCAAAGGAACACCATGTCGAGCCACAATTTCATCTACATAGATTTGAGCAAGTCTGTCAGTAGGAAAATCCTCACGGATTGGCAAGAAATGTGCTGACTTTGTAAGACGATCAACGACTACCCAGATGGCATCATGACCTTTCTTTGTGCGTGGAAGTTTGGTAACAAGATCCATAGTAATGTTTTCCCATTTCCAAACTGGGATCTCTGGTTGCACCAATAAACCAGAAGGACGTTGATGTTCAGCCTTAACCTTAAGACAAGTAAGGCATTTGGATACATATAAGGCAATGTCTTTCTTCATACCAGGCCACCAATAGTGAATACGAAGATCCTTATACATTTTATCTGAGCCCGGATGAATAGAATAACGAGACTTATGGGCTTCATCCATAAGCAAGGTACGAAGATCATCTAGGCTTGGGACCCACAAACGATCCATGAAGTAATATGATCCATTGTCCTTCAGTTCCAAAGCAGGCGTTATGTGATAGGGAAATTCCTTATCCATCAATCCTTGTGAAACACAGGATTGTTGAGCCTGAGAAATGCGCGCTTGAATATCGGATCGAGCTTGAATAATAGATTGAACACGTACACAATGAAGCTTAGTACGTTCCTTACGACTCAATGCATCGGCCACGACATTCGCCTTACCAGGATGGTAGCGAATCTCGCAGTCATAGTCGTTTAAAAGCTCAACCCAACGTCGTTGTCTCATGTTGAGTTCTTTCTGATTGAAGATATGCTGAAGACTTTTGTGGTCAGTGAAAACCACATATTTTGTACCGTACAAATAGTGTCTCCAGATCTTTAGAGCAAAGACAACTGCACCCAACTCAAGATCATGAGTGGTGTAGTTCTTCTCATGTATCTTCAACTGCCTTGATGCATAAGCTATGACTTTGTTCCTTTGCATAAGAACACAGCCAAGACCCAATTTCGATGCATCACAATACACAACAAAATCATCATCACCCTCAGGCAATGATAGAACAGGCGCATCGCAAAGCTTCTGCTTCAGGTGTTGAAAAGCTTCCTCTTGTTTGTATCCCCAATAGAAGGGCATTTTCTTCTGAGTTAGAGCAGTTAAAGGAACTGCAATCTTTGAGAAGTTCTCTATGAAGCGGCGATAATAACCCGCTAGACCAAGAAAAGAACGAACTTCAGTAGGAGTAGTAGGCGTATCCCAATCCTTAATCGCACTGATCTTGGAGGGATCTACATGAATACCTTGTTCGTTGATAATATGTCCCAAAAATTGAACTTCTTTAAGCCAAAATTCGCACTTGGAGAATTTGGCGAAAAGTTGCTCTTTCTTTAGGAGTTCCAGAGTAAGACGAAGATGCTGCTCGTGATCAGCTCGCGTCTTAGAGTAAATCAAGATGTCGTCAATAAAAACAATGACGAACTGATCCAAATAAGGTTTGCAGACCCTATTCATTAAGTCCATGAAAACAGCAGGAGCATTAGTCACACCGAATGGCATGACTGTGAACTCATAATGCCCATAACGAGTACGGAACGCTGTCTTGGGAATATCTTCTTCATGCACCCGAAGTTGATGATACCCGGAACGCAGATCAATCTTCGAAAAATAAGAAGCGCCTTGTAACTGATCAAAGAGATCATCGATGCGAGGTAGGGGATATCGATTCTTGATAGTAAGCTTGTTAAGCTCACGATAATCGATACACATCCTAAAGGATCCATCCTTCTTCTTGACAAAAAGAACGGGAGCACCCCAAGGTGAATAACTAGGACGTATAAAACCTTTGTCGGAGAGCTCCTGAAGCTGTTTAGACAACTCTTGCATCTCAGATGGTGCAAGACGATATGGAGCTCTGGCAATGGGATTTGCACCAGGTACGAGATCAATGCGGAACTCGACTTGGCGTGCTGGAGGTAGACCAGGTAAATCTCCAGGGAACACTTCAGAATAATCCCGAACGACAGGAATATCTGAAATAGCCTTACCCTTGCCTTTATCTTCTGTAACATGTACTAAGAAAGCCACATAGTTCTTCTGCAGATACTTCCGAGCTTTAAAACAAGACATGAGTTTGAGACCACCGATAGGCTTCTCACCTTGAACCTGCAGGATCTCGCCTGTTGAAAGCGGCACACGAACAATCTTCTTAGAACAAACTATCTCTGCGTGATGCTTGGATAACCAATCCATTCCCACAATAACGTCGAAGCTTCCGAGTTGCATAGGCGCGAGGTCGATAGGAAAAAGATGATCATTAAGATTCAATTGGCAGTTGTGAAGAACAGAATCAAGAATAATGGGTTCACCACTAGCAACCTCTACTGTCAAAGATTTACTTAGTTTCGTTCTAGACACTCGAAGCACCGGTTCAAAAGACAAAGACACGAAACTCTTATCGGCACCAGAATCGAAAAGAACAGATGCAGGCTGATTATTAATAAAGAACGTACCGTTCACCACATTATCGTCAGCCTGTGCCTCTTGGGCATTCATGTTAAAGACTCGGCCTCGAGCCGGAGCTTGATTCTGATTCTGGTTCTGGTTGACTAGCCTTGGGCATCGGTTCCTGTAGTGGGTCAGATCCCCACAATTGTAGCACGAACCAGGAGGAAAATGAGGTCGTGCAGCTTGACCTTGTTGCTGAGCAAGAGGCTGAGCAACTTGTTGAGCTTGGTTCTGAACTGCCTGGTTCTGGTTAACAGGAATGCGGCAGTTGACAGCAAGATGACCAGATCTTCCGCAGTTGGTGCACTGACGACACTGGAGATGTGGTAGATGATGGCCGTTACACCTGTTGCACAAAGGTGCATTGCCAAAATAAGGCTTCTTGGCAGGTGGTTGCGCAGGCTGATTTGGTGCAGCTTGGGCCTGTGCAGTAACAGCATAGTTTTGGGAAGCCTTTCGCTTCCTAGCATTCTTTGCGGAACCCGAATTCTTCCCATTCTTGTTTTCACCCTTCTTACCATCCCCTTTGCCAGGTGCCTGCTGCTTTCCCTTGTCACCCTTCTTATGCAGCTTTCCCTTACGAACCTGCGACTCAGTCAGTGTCGCTGATAACTCGATCGCCTGACGGAGTGTGGCAGGGTCACTACCAGTAAGGATGTCCTGCACTGAGTCGGGTAGGCCGTCGATGTACCTTTCGATAGCCTTGTCAAGTGGGGTAACCATAGTTGGGCAAAGCAAACTCAACTCTTCAAACCGATCCGTATAAGCCCTGTGCTCACCACCATCTTGCTTCAATTTATCAAACTCTTTCTCCAAGGCTCGCTGCTCATGACGAGGACAGAATTCCCTCATCATAAGGGCTCTAAGTTCAGCCCATGTCTGTGCGAGAGCAACTTCCGCACCTTGGTCCCTCATAACCCCGTTCCACCATGTCAAAGCCCTCTTCTGAAATACGCTCGAAGCAAACTCGACTTTGCGATTTTCGAGACACTGCACGTGGCGAAAAGTATTCTCTATGCTCTCAAACCACTGAAGAAGCCCAGTCGCTCCCTCAGAACCACTAAACTTGAGTGGTTTAGCCTGGTTAAAATCCTTGTATTTGCACGGACCATTGTTGTTGTTGTTGGCTTGTTGCCATTGAGCAAAGAGATTTGGGAATTGAGCAGCCATCTGCTGCGCAATAATTTCTGCCAGCTCGGCAGTAGCTATCTGGTTCTCGCGTCGAGGAGGCATTCTAAAAGAGGAAAACATGAAAAGGAACGAGTGAGATGATTGGATGAAAAGAATGAGATGATAAAAACAAGAATTGCAAACAGCATAGATGGTGGTCATTCGTTCGTATCACAAAGCAAACAAACGACTCACAGGGACTAATCAAAGTAAATGGGTCATAAATAATGTATAATGAAGACATGCTCGCCTATAAGTGAACACTCACTCCAAGAATTCCCAGGTAAGCACAACTGGTCTCGCGTCTGGTTGAGATGTATACGAAGTGCTTGCCTAGACAGAAAACCCAGAATACAGGCATTCACCCTTCCAGTTTGCACATGTTCACATTATTTAAAACCCAAAACTTTTGACGAGATTTTGAAAATTTGAAGGCACAAGGCCAAAAACCAATACTGAAAAGGGTTCAAAACCATATAACAGAGGGTTTAAAACCTTACAATTGAGGGTTCAAAACCTTGTAAAAATTTATTCAAAAACAGATGATTGTTTTTCAAAAATCGATTCGGAAAAATTTTGATTCCTTGTTTTGTTAGTCACCTAAGGATAGGTGATGTACATGTTTTAAGATCTAAACACAAGATAACTTGTGTTAGGTTCCTAGAAAAGTTATAGTCTAGGTCAAAGCATTACTAATAACCTAATTCCCTATAACCATTGGCTCTGATACCAACTCTTCTGTCACACCCCGACCACGTATAACATACAAAGCGTGGCGGAAACATCGGGGAGTGTTGCAACAGAATTAATTGTTTCATAACCATGACAAACAAAGTTGTATTTTATTTATCAACATAGAAGTTTCATTGTCTTAACACCGGAAATACAAAGTTTATAACATAATTAAACAAAGTCTATCATCGTTTTTAGTCTCTAAGGCACAGGTCCGCCCTAGAATCGTGATCAACATCCTACGGAAAAGCTCCTGAAAACACATGTGAAAATAGGTACGTCAGCATAAAAATGCCTGTGAGATACATAGGTTTGTGAAAATAAGATTCATGACATATGTTTGAGAAAATGTTTAGTCATGAACCTTGTAATTTGATTTGTTTCGTTATTTGCTTGAAAAGCAATAAGTTCAGATGATATGTATAAATTAAAGAATAAGGTATAGTTAAATGAATAACCATGTAAAAATGAGTTTTATAACATAAACTGTATTGTAAACCAAAGTCTTGTGAAAACATGTTACTTGTATAAAATGTATAAGCCCAACATGAATGATTTAAATAACGCTATGATATGCAATATAATACAATCACTTATGTGTAGGAAGTACCAGCGGCGTATCCACCATGATTGTATCATATTACTCACATCTCGTTACTTAAATCACCTAAACCAACCAACAAAGTATAATGTCTATGTTTAAACCAATAGTCAAAAGTCCTTGTATAAATCATGTCAAATGTTGATAGTCCAAAAGTAGTCAAGTAATGTATAACAATTGTTATGTATGGTAAGTAAAAATAAGACTACTTAAACCATAAGTAAAAATGTACAAAACAAAGTATTTTGAATATATCAAAAAGTTATGTTTTGCAAGCCTTACATGTTACATTGATACAAACATTTATGTGGTAAGTTAACGCATACATTCAAGCCTTGAGACAGTCGGATAACCCTTTCAGTCAAGGTTATCAAAAGAATTGTATTCGGATTCAGTCATTCCTTACATCCAAACAAACCCGAGATGTAAGAAATGGGATTTGTCAAGTCCTATGGTACCACTACTTACTACCGAGCGGCGTAGCAAATGTTAATGAACGTAATAAAGACCCGTTTGTGCAAACCAAATGTCATAGCAGTTGTAGACATGTCATATGAAAACAATGTACTAAGTATGCTAAGTTAACATACAAAGCAGAAAAGTCTTGTAAATCAATGTACTAAGTATGCTATCAGTCAACATACAAAGCAGAAATGTCATGTAAATCAATGTACTAAGTATGCTATCAGTCAACATACAAAGCAGAAATGTCATGTAAAACATGTACTATAATGTACTAACAAACATAGCCGGTATATGATGTGAAAACAGGAAAGCATGAAAGTAACAAGTAGGCACATGTGTTTCACCCCAAAACAGTTTGGAAAACAGTAAAGGAGGGGTCTATGTACTCACTTGAGATTGCTCAGATGTCTAAAGATAACCACCAAGTAATGCTAGAGATCTCGGAATCAAACGGCACCTAATATAGGTAACTATGTTAATAAACCGGACCTAAATCGGAAGACTGGGTAGCATTAGGGTTTGTAAACCAAATGAGTGTAGGAACTCATATGATATGGTTTAACAAAGCCTACATACTAAATGAAACTTAACCTAAGTGTTATCGACCCATTACGACCCGTTTAGATAGCTTATGCTACTTTAACGCGTCGTTCGCGTAAAACGCGTTCGGAACGCCTAACTAGCCCTATGACAAGTGTTATATGCCTAAACATGTTACATAATCAGTTATGTGGCAAAAATTTAGGTTACATATGCTAAATTACCAATTATGCATAAAAAGGGTATTCTGGTAATTTACCTAAGGCATATAAACTACCTATCATACAACTACTTAAACGATGTGACCATAGGGTATAACCTCGGAAGGTTACTCCTTACCTACTATGGTCACCTAATATATTTGGTCGGATCCTAATGATCGACCAAATGGGTCGGGTTCGAGGTATAAGCGATTGTTTAGATCGCTTACCCTACGACCCTAGACAACGTGGTAATCAGTAGGCATAGTCCCAAGGACTATGACCATCGTGATTACAATCACGTTGCGAAGTTCAACCGAACTTCGCATTGACCATTACTGGTCAACGCTGAAAGTCAAACAAAGTTTGACTTTCTGACTCGAAAAGCAGTAAATATAAGGAAAAGAACGAAAGAATACTAACCCAGGGTCCCCGAATGCTAATCGTGATCAAAATAACTCAGGTATGAAACAACGGTTTCAACTTAGAGTCACAAAGATCAGATTCTAGTGAGAAAATGCAATGGGGGTGTTGGGTTATTTATAGTTTTTGGTGAACCGTTGAGATCGTTTCTTGGGAAACGTGCCACGATCCGAGCCGTACACTTGTCACAATGTTATGGAGGCTACTTGGCACCTTAACTTAATGACACATCACTTAAAAACATGTGGTTAAGGATCAAATGGCTGCAACTTGCATTTAAAAACATTTAATCTGATCAGAAGACCCCTAGCGCACCGCTACGCTTAAAGTGTAGCGCACCGCTAGGCACTATTTCGGCAGAATTACACTTTTGGTCCCTGAACTGTATTTAGGCCATTTTTGACACGTTTAAGGCCCGTTAACCCCATTTCAAAGCTCTAAAATGAAGTTAAAGTATAGGGAACTTAAAATATGTTCAAAAATATGATGGATGTCGGTTCGTTTGGCCGTACGAACGCGATGTTCGGTTAATTACGACGGAATGCGCATAAGCGCGAAAAACGATCCAAATGACGCGACGAATGGATTTTTCTTAAGGCGAACACTAAAATATAATGTAGTCATGCTTACATAAATTTTTGGATGTCCGGATGTATTCAGAACGTAAGTTATGCGCGAAAATGCAAACTTGTGCACTTTTTGACACTTTTAGTCCCTGAATGTCCCAAAAGTTTATTTTAGCACACCGAACCCCTCAAAGCCTATTTCTAAGCTATGTCAAGGATATTTAAGGTGTGTTTAACTTATGGTCATGTTCCGGAATGTTCGTTATAGTTCAAATTGACATACTTTCGCAGTTTGTCATATTTAGTCCTTGTAGGTGAATTAACTTGTTTTTGCCATACCAAAGCCTTCAAAACTTATTTCTAAGTTATGTAAAGGTTATTTAAGGTAGGTTGAGTATATGTTGATGTTCCGGAGTATTTCTCGCATTAAACTGAGTACGTTTACGCACTAGTTTGCGTATAACTCTCCAGAAAGTGATGTAGAGTTTGAAATTACATAAAAGTCAAAACATGAAAAATGTAAAACACAACCAAACAAACATTGTGATCAAATAACATTGTTTTATTGATAATAGAACTGTTCATAGTGATTACAAACACAGGTGTTACAGCCATAGAGTGGGACCCAAATGCGTCCCGTTACGTAGTAAGCACCGTCTTCCTTTTGTTCTAATCGTTGCCTTGATCCACGTAGGGCTTCAGCCCTGACGTTTTCTGGTTTCAGTGCTTCTATCTGAGCAGCTCGTATCTGGGAAGGGAGACTAGAGTGGATCGTGAGTTGTAAAGCTCGCACGCGCTTAGGCGCAGTGTCCTTCCGACTGAGGGCGTCAGCCACAACATTGGCCTTGCCCGGGTGATACCTGATTGAGCACTCATAGTCATTCAGTAGTTCGACCCATCGTCGTTGCCGCATATTCAGTTCCTTCTGCTTGAAGATATGCTCGAGACTCCTGTGGTCGGTGTAGATCGCGCACTTGGTACCATACAGGTAATGTCGCCACAACTTAAGTGCAAAAACAACAGCTCCCAACTCTAAATCGTGCGTAGTGTAGTTCTTTTCATGAACCTTAAGTTGGCGTGAGGCGTAGGCTATAACTTTTTCTCGTTGCATCAACACGCAACCAAGACCTTGAATTGATGCGTCGCAGTAGACCACAAAATCGTCTGTGCCTTCTGGCAAGGAAAGGATAGGTGCGCTACAAAGCCTATCCTTTAGATGCTGAAATGCTAATTCCTGTGCGTTTCCCCATCGATAAACAACGCCTTTCTGTGTTAGTGAGGTGAGAGGCTGTGCGATCTTAGAAAAATCCTTAATGAATCTCCGGTAGTATCCCGCCAAACCCAAGAATTGGCGAATTTCCCTTGGTGTGCGAGGTGCAGGCCAGTTCTTAATCGAGTCTATCTTGGATGGATCAACGTGAATCCCATCCTTGTTTACCACGTGGCCTAGGAAATGGACTTCTCGAAGCCAGAAGTCGCATTTCGAGAACTTTGCATAAAGTTGTTCTGTTCGAAGGAGTTCCAGAATAAGTCGCAGATGCTGCTCGTGTTCCTCCCGGCTCTTGGAATAGATCAGGATGTCGTCGATGAAGACTATAACGAACTTGTCCAGGTAAGGCTTGCACACTCGGTTCATCAAGTCCATGAAAACCGCAGGTGCGTTTGTCATCCCAAAAGGCATGACCAAAAACTCATAGTGCCCGTATCGAGTTCTGAAAGCTGTTTTGGAGACGTCCTCTTCCCGGACTCTCAGCTGGTGATAACCCGATCTCAAATCAATCTTCGAATAGTAGCTCGACCCTTGCAACTGGTCGAACAAGTCGTCGATCCGCGGTAGAGGATAGCGATTCTTCACCGTCACCTTGTTGAGTTCTCGGTAGTCGATGCACATTCTGAAGGTACCGTCTTTCTTCTTCACAAATAGCACTGGAGCTCCCCAGGGCGATGACCTAGGACGAATAAAACCCTTATCCAGGAGCTCTTGTAGTTGCGTAGAGAGTTCCTTCAACTCTGATGGGGCTAAACGATAAGGTGCACGGGCTATGGGCGCAGCTCCAGGAGCTAGTTCGATCTGAAACTCGACTTGGCGATGAGGCGGAAGACCAGGTAATTCCTCAGGAAATACCTCTGGAAAATCGTGTACAACTGGAAAATCTTCTATCTTCTTCTCTCTTTGTGAGGTGTCAGTAACGAGAGCCAAAATGGCAGTGTGGCCCTTTCGCAAGCACTTTTGGGCCTTAAGGAGAGAAATGACATTCTCAACAGCACTCCTCTTGTCGCCATGAATCATGAGAGGTTCACCACCGGGACCTGGAATACGGACAACCTTCTCATTGCAAAGAATCTCTGCTCGGTGTTGGGATAACCAATCCATCCCAATGACAACGTCGAAACTACCCAAGACAATAGGAATGAGGTCGATAGAGAAGGTCTGGTCAGCGAGAATAAGTTTACAACCCTTGACTAGGTGTGTGGCTTCTAAACTCTTACCATTTGCTAGCTCTACGGTGTGCTTGTTGTTCAAAGGTGTTGGAATACGCTTAAGCATTCGACTAACTTCTAGTGACATGTAGCTAGTATCGGCACCCGAATCAAATAAAACCGAAACATAAAAGTCGTCGAGAAGGAACTTACCCGCCACAACATTGGGGTCATTCCTTGCTTCACCTTGGCCAATCACAAACACCCGCCCCCTGGCGCCATTGTTGTTGTTGTTCCCATTGTTACCATTCCCCTGATTGTTGTTATTGTTGTTGTTGTTGTTCTGGTTCCTGTTCAGTTGGGGACAGTCTCTCTTGAAGTGGCCCTCAGCTCCACACTGAAAGCATCCTTTGTTATCACCTTGCTGTTGCTGCTGGCGTTGATTCTGCTGAGCTTGATGACGATTCTGATTGGCGGGGTATAAGCTCCTGCAATCCTTTGCAGCGTGATCAGGCTTGTTGCACCGATGACAGTTGCCCCTGGTGCATGGCCCGCTGTGGTGCAGGCTGCAGCGATTGCATTTGGGGTGATTTCCTTTGTACCCACCATGACTTTGACCACCAGACGATTGCTGATTAGGGCTCTTGTAGTCCTCAGTCTTTCTCTGCTGGGACTGGGACTGAACAGAAGTCGAACCCTTACTTGAAGTTCCATCCCATTTCCGTTTGTTGTCACTAGAGGTACCAGAAGTAGTTGCAACACCTATGCGTTTTGGTAACTTGTTCTGCTCCACCGCTTGATCCGTGAGACGGTGAGCCAACTGAACAGTTTGCTGGAAGGTGGCGAGGTTCGCTGAAGTCACATGACTTTGGATTTCCGGCACTAAGCCCTGAAGAAATAGTTCGATGCGTTTGATGGGAGGATCCACCATAGTAGGGCACATAATTGCCAGTTCGTTCGACCTTTTCACATAAGCTTCAATTTCCGATCCCGTCATCTTGAGGTTGAAGAACTCCACTTCCAGTTTGTGAATCTCATCACGACTGTAGTATTCTTCCTTGATCATTTCCTTAAAATTCTCCCATGGGGTGGCGTTGGCAGCAACCAACCCTAGCATCTGAACCTGAGCGTTCCACCATGTGAGGGCTAAACCCTCGAGAGTACCAGTAGCATACTTCACCCTGCGCGCCTCAGGGCACTCGCACATTTCGAAGACAGATTCTAGTTTCTCAAACCAGTGTAGGAGACCTACTGCTCCTTCAGTGCCGCTAAAAGTAGTTGGTCGGCAGTCCATGAAAGTCTTAAAAGTACACAAGGGTGGTTGAGCGTGCTGACCTATCGTGGGTGAAAGAAAAGACAGAGTTTAACACAAAGGTTGGTTCACGAGAGTAGGATTCTAAAGATCCTAGAATGAGTTCGGACTGCAGGATATACCTCCTGCGTGTGCAGCTGCAAGTACTGCGGCAACTCGTTCGTTGATTAGAGCCGTCAACTGGGCTTGTGTCAGGTTAACGCGTCCAGACATGATCTTCATATCAAGAAGAACGTGAGTGAGAGGGGTTCGCGAAAGTACGACGATAAAATAGAGTAAGCACGCACGTGTTCAAGCAACTGTAGTCATACTAACCAAGTATACCATAAGCAATGTACTATGTAACTAACAAGTAGGCAATATACACAGACCATATCACCTAGAGTGTCGAGCCTTGCATGTGGAGTGAAGCGTCGTTGTGGACCGTTGAGCACTGTACAGGTTATAGTCTGATTTTAATAAAACCCTTTTCCTTTATTAAAACCAAGTTCTCTATAACCAATGGCTCTGATACCAATCTGTCACACCCCCAAAATCCACCTGCGGAGTACAACCGCTTGGAGGCGTGACTGACCAGGATCCAGCCACCAATCATATTGAACAAGCATATAAGTAGTTATAAAATCCAACCAATACAATTGGTGTTCAAACAAAACATAGTTAAGTTGCAAGCGGAAGCATAAGTCTTAAAAACAAGGCATAAGTTTAATTGTTTCAATGTTTAACATGGCACACAGCCGTCCATGTCCCACAACGACCCTCCTCCATGCAAGCTCCAGCTAAGAACCTAAGGACCTGCAAAGCATGTAGTAACGAGTCAACAACAAGTTGAGTGAGTTCACGGTTGGGTGTTCGTTTTAAGTTGTTTCGAAAACAGTTTCCTTTAGCTGGCATCCTGCCGTGGGGGTTACCCCATAGTTAAAAACGTGACTTGTTTATTCCCGGTTACTCTGGCAATCCAGCCATGGGGGCTACCCCGTGTTGGTTATCTGGCATTTCGGCCGTGGGGGCTACCCCATGTATACACTAGACACGTTACCATATCGACTGCTGACTGTAGTCATGTTTATGTGCCCTGAAACTGTCAATGTCTATCATCATTGACGTGCCCCAGATCCATTAGTTCACGCCCGTCCTCTGCGGCACGGTGTGAGGTTTGTCAGACCTAAATAGCGCTATCTAACTAATGACCCGCTCGCCATTGGCCCGGCGATTAAGTCGATACAAAAATGAGGGACTTCATGATAGAGTTTTGGTCTAGTACGAGTTGTCTGTCCGTGAGGACGAGGAATTACATTCCTGAACCATTGCTGTCCTACCCAAGGAGGACGAGGAACCCATGTTCCTTAACCCCAATTCCCGACCCCTGGGAATCCCATGCTTTGTAAAGGGTGTGAACTCACCTTGGTTTGCTCGGTAGATACACAGAAAAGTCAAACAAGCAATATTGTGGTCACTCGCGTCCTATCATAGTTGTATCATACAAGTCAGGTTCAAACCACGTATTGCACGTATGTTCTACACGTATGCTAGCACATTGCATGCAAGTTTCATCCATGGCAGCCCAATTAATCATTCATATACAACAGCACGTATAAGGTCCATGTATTAGGCCCAAAGGTCCGGCCCAATTACTTAAGTCCGAAATGAGGTGCAAGTCCAAACAGCGTGTACATGCGTATAGTCTCGAGTCGCAACCAGGCGTTCTCGACTCGCAACCTGAGTCGCAAACTGCGATCTCGAGTTATCATGGTCACGGTCTCGAGTCGCAACAGGACTCGTAATCGTGGTTTCGAGTCATAAGGTTTGTGTGTTGATCAAGTGTAGTCTCGAGTCGAAACTATGGGTTTGCGACTCGCAACCTGTGTCGCAACCGGGGATCTCGACTCGTCATGTAGTGGTCTCGAGTCGAAACTATGGGTTTGCGACTCGCAACCTGTGTCGCAACCGGGGATCTCGACTCGTCATGTAGTGGTCTCGAGTCGCAACCGAAGGTCTCGGCTGGACATAAGCTGATTCTGCACAGTGTACTATCCAATAGAAATTCCATTTCATGCAACATTAAGTACTATCCACTAAACATGTTTTCTTGTCTAGCAATTTACCAAATTGGATCAAACATATCAGTTTTCAAATATTCAAAACATGTTCGTATGATGTTCAACAAGTTCTTCATACATTCATCATGTATTCAACTAGTTCATCTTTAGGGTTTTCATTCTTGAACAAACAAGCTCATAAAACCGATTTATGTTAACATAATCTACCTAGTTTAATGCATCAATGCTCCTTATCATTCACACATTCAACCGAGAACATAATAGCACACTATTCAACATATCTCTACTTATTCATATGTCAAACTAGCATGATTCTTAACAAACCAATCTATTCTTACTAACCATGACTTTATCTAGAATTCAAATATCAACAACATAGATGAACAACAATCCTAGTACCGATTATTCAAGTGGGGTATGTTCATCATGCATAAGGCAAACATATTATCAAATCACACAAGGTACATCATCATCCATCAAAATATCACCTCATCATCATCAATAAAATATCGCATCATCATCATCAACAAAATATCGCATCATCATCATCATCAACAACAACCGAAATATAAACATACAATGGGGATCACTAACCGGTTGATGGGTTTCAAAGGTGAGTGTGTACGAGTTGATCCGAGAGCTCCTTAGTGGTCACCGGTTTGAATCCGAGAATGAAGGAGAGAAATGTTGTGGTTTAGAGTTTTAGTGAGGGAGAATGGAGAGTGTGTGTGTTAGAAGAGTATGTGTGTTATTTGCCCAAAAATGACAAGTGTGGCTATCATGAGGATTATATACTCGTTCTAAGTAGTGCACCCTAATGGGCTTCGGATGAGGTGCACGGCCCAACCGGCCCATATGACACACTGTTCACTCGAGACCGCATGGTCTCGAGTCGGGTCCTTGTTGTTTCGGTTCACATACATACTCGCATACATACAATCACAAACATAATCATATAAGTTCACATATATCATTCATTAAATCATCAAATTAGTTAGTCACTTAGCGTTCAAGCGTACAACGAAAGGTTCTAAATTTCGAGTTGTCACATACTACTAGCACAAGGCTACGGGAGTTCAAGAGCATAAAAGTGATGGATAAAAGAAAACGAGAGAGGTCCTTGAGCTTCCGAATACACCAAGCTTACTTGTAGGATCACTTACACCTTTGGGATTATGGAGATTGCTTGGAATGGACTTGAAGGTGGTGGTATGGTGGTCTTCGGCCGAACAAGAGAAGAAGGAGAAGAGAGAGTTTGTTTGATGTTGAGTTGTGAAAATGAAATGTGTTTAATCTCTTGTGCTTATTTATAAACCAACATTCATGTTTAACCACTGTGTATCATGCTCCTATATCCACCAACATTTAAATAAAATATTGAAAAGAATTGTGGGGGTGTCCCCACCCACATAACCGGTTCGAATGGGGGGGGGGGGGTATGGGGTTGGGTTGTAAGTATTAGTTACATTCTAGTTAGGCTCCAAGTGTTTAAGTTAGTGTGTTATGATGTGATATTATTTATAAAGTGTGTTAGGGTGTTCGGGGACTCTAACTACCTCAGAAAAATAAAAACAATGTGTTTGGCAATATTTTTATGTTCCGGGTAAAGTTCGGTTGTTCAGTTGGGTGTTGTCCGTTAAAGTGCTAAATTAATCCATAAAGTGTCCTTGATATTACTTTTAGTGACACATTTAATTCCCAACACTTTGGAAAGTATCTAGGATTATTTTGCCAAGTTTTTGCCCTTTACTAGTACTATTAAATGCTGAATTTTGTGTATTAAGTGCAGAATTCTGCATTTAAAGTGTGTTTTAGGCACTTCCCGGCACTGTAACTATCACTGTGCTTGGATTATTGTCAGCATGTCTCTGGGTTATCCGCTCACTGTGCTAACTGTGCTTTGTGCATCAAGTTTGTCACTAATGTTTGTATATAATAAATGGAGTGACAGTATGAAGGTGATGCATGTGTATGTATGTAACAGAAATCAGTAAGCAGTTAAATCAACAGTTGTAATCAAGCACAGTCATTAAGCACAAATTAAATATTAATTAATGGTACGAATACCTGAAATTGTGAGGGTTGTCACATTCTCCCTCAGTTAAGAAAATTTCGTTCCGAAAATTTAGGTTCTGCTTCTAGTTGCAGGGGTCATAGGAAATAAATGGGGGTAATTCTCCCTCATGCGATCCTCACGTTCCCACGTGAATTCTGGCCCGTGTCTTGCATTCCATCGAACTTTGATGAGTTTGACACTACTCCGTCGTGTCTTGTTAATCTTCAAATCCGTAACCTCAACGGGTTCTTCGGTAAAGTGGAGCGTGTCGTCGTAATGAACTTCGTCCGCAGGAATGATCACTGTCTCCTGAGTTGGACTCTATTTCAGGTTTGACACATGGAATGTATCGTGAACGCCATTAAGTTCAGCAGGTAGGTCCAACTTGTATGCTACGAGCCCAATCCTTTGCAGGATTCTGAATGGGCCAATGTAACGTGGATTCAACTTCCCACGCTTCCCAAAGCGTGCCACACCCTTCCATGGTGAAACCTTTAACAAAACCATATCCCCAACTTGAAACTCCAAAGGTTTCCTCCTTTGATTTGCATAGCCTTTCTGTCTGTCGCGGGCCTCCTTGATGCGCTCTCGAATTTGAAAGATCTTGTCTGTTGTTTCTTGAACTATTTTGGGACCAACAAGCTGTCTATCACCCGCATCTGCCCAGCATAGCGGTGATCGGCACTTGCGTCCATAAAGAGCTTCAAATGGCGCGGCTCCAATACTGGTGTGGTAGCTGTTGTTGTGCGAAAATTCGACCAATGGTAAATGATTATCCCAGCTACCACCTAAGTCCATTACACACACTCTCAGCATATCTTCCAATGTCTGAATAGTTTGTTCACTTTGGCCATCAGTTTGTGGATGGAAAGCAGTACTTAGATTCAACTATGAGCCAAAAGCTTCTTGGAAGGATTGCCAAATCTTTGACACGAAGCGTCCATCTCTATCAGAGATAATTGAGAGAGGCACTCCATGACGTGCAACAATCTCTAGCATGTATATTTCAGCAAGTTTACTAGTGTTTCCCTTCTCCTTGATTGGTAAGAAGTGCGCAGACTTTGTTAGACGGCCTACTATTACCCAAATCGTATCATGGACCTTGGGCGTCTTTGGCAATTTTGTTATGAAGTCCATTGAAATTTGTTCCCATTTCCATTTGGGTATTTCAGGTTACAGCAGAAGACCCGAGGGGTTTTGGTATTCAGCCTTAACCTTGGCGCGAGGTGTCACAATATACCACGAAGTCGTCCGTTCCTTCGGGTAGCGATAAGATCGGTGCGTCACAAAGTTTGTTTTTTAACAACTGAAACGCTTCTTCTTGCTTGTCACCCCAATCAAACTTCTTGTCTTTCCGTGTGAGTGCGGTCAGAGGTTGAGCGATTTTAGAGAAACCCTCAATGAACCTTCGATAATAACCAGCCAAACCTAAGAACTGTCGAATCTCGGTTGGCATCTTTGGAGTCTCCCAATTCTTGATTGCCTCGATCTTTGTGGGATCAACATGAATTCCATTTCCATTAACCACATGACCGAGAAACTGGACTTCACGTAGCCAAACCTCACACTTCGAGAACTTAGCGTACAACTTTTCCTTTTTAAGTAGCTCTAGAATAGCTCTTAAGTGTTGTTCGTGCTCGTCCTTCGTCTTCGAGTAGATCAGAATGGCATCAATAAACACGATCACAAACTTATCCAAGTACGGCTTGCAGACTCTGTTCATTAGATCCATGAAAACTGCTGGTGCGTTTGTCAACCCAAACGGCATAACTAGGAACTCGTAATGTCCATAACGAGTCCTAAAGGCTGTCTTCGGGATACTTTCCTCTTGTATCCTTAGCTGATGATATCCTGATCGAAGGTCGATCTTTGAATAAAAGCTCGAACCTTGCAGCTGATCGAACAGGTCATCAATCCTTGGCAAAGGATATCTGTTCTTGATAGTCAACTTGTTAAGCTCGCGGTCGTCTATACACATACAAAAACTACCATCCTTCTTCTTAACGAACAGAACTGGAGCTCCCCAAGGTGAGAAGCTTGGTCTGATGAATCCTTTGTCTAACAGCTCCTGGAGTTGCGTTGACAACTCTTGCATCTCCGAAGGTGCAAGTCTATAGGGTGCCTTGGCTACAGGCGCGACGCCTGGAACCAAGTCAATGTGGAACTCGACTTGTCGTTGTGGCGGCAATCCTGGCAAGTCTTCTGGAAAGACTTCAGGATATTCTTTTACGACTGGAATGTCTTCGATCTTCAGCTCCGCGGCTTCTTTATCCACGATGTGCGCCAAGAATGCAACACATCCCTTCTGTAAACACTTTCTAGCTTTCAGACAGCTAATGATTCTCAGAGGTCTATCACGTTTTTCTCCACGAACTACGATTGTCTCTCCATCTGCCATTGGGATGCGGATGGTCTTCTCGTGGCAAACGATCTCGGCTTTGTTGCTCGACAACCAATCCATCCCTACTACCACGTCGAAGCTTCCCAACTCGACTGGTAGCAGGTCTAGCATAAATTTGTGTCCTCCCAGTTCTATCATGCATCCTCTGATGACTTCACCCGTTTCAACTAGTTTCCCATTCGCCAATTCAATCGAGTACGGAACGTCTAACTTACTACTGGTCAATCCAAGTATATTCTTAAATTCAAACGATACGAAACTATAATCAGCACTAGTATCAAACAGAACAGATGCAAAACGTTGGTTTATAGGGAACGTACCAGTGACAACGTTTAGATCCTGGCGCGCTTCCCTTGCGCCAATGTTGAATACCCTCCCACAAGCTTGATTGAGTTTTGGGCATTCCCTCTTAAAGTGCCCAATGTCACCACTGTTAAAACAGCCCGGTCCTCGGCCGTCACCATTCCCATTACCTTGGTTGTTGTTGCGGTTCCCACCTTGATTACCACGATTCCCAGTATTATCCCTATTACCATTCCTGCCATTGTGGTTTCCATTTCCGTTGCCTCCTCGATTGTTGTTCCTATTATCAAAACCTCCTTGGCCACCCCGGCCAGCACCAACCCAGCAAGTATCTTTCAAGTGACCAATTTTGCCACAAGTTTCACATTTTCTATTCCTGCACTGGCCAGCATGATGATACTGGCATAATCCACACTTGGGCAGAGTGCCCATCTATCCCTTTCCTTTGTTTTCGACACTGGTTGTGGCTCTGGCCGGTGTGCTTGAATCGCCCTTCTTGCTCACATTGCTGGTACCTTGCTTGAAGTTGGAAAATTTCCGTTTGTTTTCACCAGACGACTCCACATGAGTCTCCTTCTTCTTTGGTTCAGAAACTGAGAACTTGTTCAACCTAATGGCCTCCTCAGTAAGAGCCACACTGAGGTCGATGGCTTCCATGATCGTTGCAGGCTTGGACATGGTAACCATACTCATTATCTGGGGTGCCAATCCCCAGATAAAGCACTCGACACGTTTAAATTCGGGTGTGACCATGTACGACACTATATGGGACAAATCATGAAACCTCTAAACATATTCTGCAATCTTAGGACCTTCCATTCTTAGCTGCCCGAACTCAGTCTCTAGCTTATGTATTTCAGCTCATGAGCAGTACTTCCTCCTCATGAGCTCTTTTAGCTCAGCCTAGGTTAACGCATAAGCTCCCGCTTCTCCTAATGTTTGCACTTGCAGATTCCACCACGATAGGGCACCATCCAGAAACAGCCATGTGATGTAGGTCACTTGTTGCTCGGGAGCACACTTGCTCATTCTTAGGACAGAGTCTGTCTTTTCAGCCTATCTAACAAACGCAACAACACCTCCAGTGCCGTTGAAATTCACGGGCTTACAGTCGAGGAATTGCTTGTAGGTGCACCCTGCACATACGTTAGAATTTACAAATGGTATTAGCGGTCGTGCTAGAAATATCCAAATGTATCTTAATATGTCTCAAACGACTTAACATTACCATTGGGTGGGTTGTTATTGTCGTTGTTTTTGTTGTTGTTGTTCGAAGTGTTTCTGCTTGTTTTTGTTTGGGAGGCCGCATATTGTGCTATAGCCGCGGCGATTATCCCTTGGAGTTCCGCCTCGGTAGTAGGCATGCGTACATCGCGTCTTGGAGGCATCTTCTAAAAGATGATCATGTTGGTCAGGTCATAGTAAGTATAATAAATATACATATACAGTAGCATCCACCAAGCACATAACATCTCATGTTATAAATTAAAACATATAACTCAACAAAGCATGTAGTGAGAACGTTGCCATTGAGCTTCATTAATCACGACCACAATATTGTTTTACATGTGTAATAGTACATCACACATCCAAATAAGATCATGGGGCTACATCACCCCCAAAAATACAAATCTGTCTACACATATCATATACAAAAAGTGTGATCTCTCAAAAGTCTTCGTAAGCTGGCTCAATCGCGACTTTCTCACCAAAATGATTAACCTGCATCAAACCAAAAATACCTATGCTGATGGCGGAGGAGGAGGAAAATGAGAGAAATGTAAGCGACGCATGAGCATCCAATCCTCCTCTAAAACACGACAGACGCGTAGCAAATATGCAATCTGCTGCTCAGATGTCAAGAAATGAACGTCTGAATCAGGGGAAAGCGGACGGGGAGTGTGCGGTGCTGCAAAGGGGGTCTGACAGTGACAAGGCGGACGTGAAGCTCTCTCTAACTCCTGAATATGATGGCTCAGTGCGTCCTGCTATAGCTGCAGCGATGCTAGTATATCCTCGGTAGTGTACCCCACATGAAATGGGTGGTACGGGTCAGATAGCGGCATAACAGGGGGCGTAGTCCACAAAAACGGCTCGCCTGATGGTACAAATGATAGTGCAGTAGGTGGTGCAACATGAGGAATCTGTGACAGAAATGGAAAAGATGATGATACAGGGGGAGTGAAAACAGGTGGCTGCCTCGATGAACCCTCTCCAGGACGAGGTGGCGGTATGTCCTGTAGGAATGTGATGGGAAGATCAGTGCGATGGACGTCAGTGGTGTGTGGGTGGAACAATGGAATCTCCGTAGGTGCAAACATAGGTGCTACGGGAGGAGTGACGGGTATCACAAACGGTGGGTAATCATCATCGTCGATCCACCCGTTGAGGGTGTCGGTGTATCGAGGGTCAACATGCGTGGAAAACGGTGCATGATCAGCATGCACAGGGGCTGAAACAGGTGCTACAGGTGCAACAATGGGTGCATCAATAACATGATCATCCACCAATGGTGGTGCAACAACGGGAAGGTCAGCAATGGGTATATCATCAACAAGAGGTGCAATGGCCGGTGCACCCATATCAGGTGGTGCAACGGCTGGGGCATCATCAAGAACAGGGCCATGGTCAACAATAGGCTCTGGTGCTACGACGGGCTCAGGGTTGTCAAGGTCCATATCAAAATCGGCAGGAATGTCAAATAACGGATCAATGGGAGCCACTGGCGCCTCTAAGGGCTGGTCCATATGAATAAGCTCGATCTCATGATCAGGATCGAATCCAGGGGAAAAACTAGATCAAAATCGTCATCAACCTCATGGTCAAACTCAAACTCGTGTGATGGGCCAGGTGCAGCTGACATCGCCATGTCAGGGTCGGCGTCAGGAGAGTGATGCTGCACACCCTGGTCGTGCAAGGACGCAGATGCCACAGAATCCAACGAGTCTGGGATAGGTGAATAAAGAGGAAGCTCCTCTACAGGGACCTTAGCAATAGGAAGGATAGCATCAACATCGATCGGGGCCCCGCCCTCATAGTCGTCCTCAGGGGGACCCTCCTCGAACAGATCAATGTCATCATCAGATACGACATCGAGTGGCACATCCACCACGGGGAAAGCAGCAAGCGGTACGGGAGCAGGGATCACCGCAAGAGGTAAATCCCCAGTAGGAATGCCATCAACAGGCTGAATCTCAACTCCGATGTCTGGCAGAGCGAACGACTGAAAATCATCGTCATCTGTACTCGTGGTGTCGGACGTATAGACGTCTCCCTCTGATGGTATCTCATCATCTGACATAACTGCCATGGGGTCCACTGTGTCGGAAGAAGAAACCATGGTGTCTGTAACACAATCACATATATGCACATATATCAATCATGAAGTTAAATAAACATGTAAGTCACAATAAAGCAAACAAGTAATCCTCCTAGTCTCCCAGACTACCCTTCCCAGCCTCTCAGACTGAACTTCCTAGCCTCTCAGACTAACTCCCTGGTCTCTAAGACCAACCTCCCAGTCTCTAAGACTAAACCTTCCCAATCTCTAATATTGAACCCCCCAGTCTCTAAGACTGAACCTCCCTAGCCTCTAAGGCTAAACCTCCCTCAGTCTCTAAGACTGAACCTCCCCAGCCTTTAAGGCTGAACTCCCTCAGTCTCTAAGACTGAAATATAATTTTTGAAAAGTGTATTTGTGCCTTTTTGTTTGTAAAAATATTTTGTACCCTGGATCTGGACGTTTAGTGTATGCAATGTAAAAATGTTTTCATGAGAGCCCTAGTGATCATAGTCTAGACTCGAGAGAGAATCCTAGTTCGCTATGATCGAGGCTCTGATACCAAGCTGTCACACCCTGGCTTTTGCTGAAGCGTGGATTATTTTGGTGTGACTTCTTAATACCATAGCACAATCATAACAATGCTATATGAAAATAAAACACATGATAATCATCCATTCGTTAAATTTAAAGTTACCACAACATCATTGTTTTAAATTGTCGACACATAAAACAAGTTACAACCATGACATAATTAAAACATGTTCACGTGACACAACAAAAGACTTGAAATAAAAACCATGGTTTAGAGACGTGTAACCCGTCCAGGAAAGGGTCACACCTCCTAAACCCGGATGACATCATTATTCCCTACGCAGCTTGACATGATTGCACATATCGCCAGATCCACTAATTTCCTGAAATACATGTAATTTGAAAAATCAACAAAAGTTGAGCGAGTTCATGTAAAAGTGAGTATGTAAAACCTTTAAAGTACGTCCCAATGTATAAATTGCTAAAGTACGTCCCAATGTATAATTGTCCCTGGTATGTACCAATTAAGGAAAAAGAGATCACCAATGGGTTGCAAGGCCACTGGTATGTGTGAAATGATGCAGGAAAACTCAAACCTAGCAAATTTGTACCGGGCCTCGGCTGTAAGACACAGTCACCTCTATGGGTCTCCCTGACCTCACGGGTGTGGGCTCACTACACCCAAATAGATCTATCACTCTTGTGTCCCTCGGTCCTAACAACGAGGATTAATGGCTATAAGTGTTGTACCCACCACTCACATGATCTGAACGTCCCAACCCTCCTTAAGCTAACCATACCATGTATAAAAATGTCCTTAATAATTGTAACATGTATTTCACCCCCGAAGTTATAAAACTGAAAACAGTTAAGAGAAAAGGGGGACATGAACTCACAGAAGTGCGTATCCTGTAACGTCAATCTCAAACTTGATCTGCTGCGCGGCGAACTACACGTACTAATGCCTATTAGACGGATGGGCCGTGCCTTGGCTTAGGGTTTAACGTCTCTGGAAAAATAGTTAGGCAACTATTTCGTATTCACACTTCTTAATTATTTTATATGTGTATTTCCTTCCCAAGGATGGGGGTATTTATACATGTGCGCTTGTAATTCTGAAAAATATATTTTAAGTCCCACTTAGAAAAATATATTTTAATCAGTTGTCTATGACATCTTAATTCCAAAATATATATATTTTTCTCAAAAATATTATATTTTACTTCATAAATTTTCCAAAATAAATTTTTTACCAAAAACATACGTACAAGAGCATTTTTCTGAAATATAACATAAGTTACGTTTTAGCGTGTCGTAATGCAACAATATTTGCGTAACTTAAATATTTATTCCGTGAGAATTCTTGGTATTATTTTGGAGTCGTAATTTCATGGTGTTATAAGTTATATTATTTTTATCTTAAAAATAATATAACTAGTTCGCAAAATAATCAAATAATCACACAAGAGTTTAATTATAAAATATATATTTTAAATATATATTTATCAAATTTTATTTACAAAAATCAACCTCTGGCACTTGGTATTTTTGTAACAAAAATCATGGCGAAGTTTATTTTGAAAACAGGGTTAAAAATATATTTGTAACACTTGTTAGAAAAAAATTTTCTAAGTGTTAAAATTCTAGAAACATTTCGTCAGAGTTTCCTTTGTAAATGGAGGCGTCCATGCTTACTAGCATATCATTTTCTTTTGTAAAATCATTCAATCAATCATCAACCAACAATATGTAACTTTTACTTACCAAACTGGTCAAGAACAAGCATAACTATAAACTCACGAACTTGAATATTTATGAAAACATGTAGTAACTTACTAGCACACTTAGTAAGTCTTGTTATCTTTAAAAATGTGATTATTTTCTTAAAAACTTCATTTTTAAAGAGTTTGGCGTTTCACAACTTCTAGTCATATTTTCTAAAAATATTTCTTTGTGAAATTTTCTTATTAGACAAGTGTTTCTACACTTGTTTATCCACTAAAAATTTGTTAAGTTTATGTAAGATCCAAGTTTTATCAAAACTTATACCTTTCGTTTGGTTCTTTCGAAAAAGCACTCGTAGATCTTTAGATCTACAAGCTTATAACTTACTTTGATCTTTATTTTTCAAGAAAACATGTATTTATTCAAGTTCATAGTTATGTGTGGATGATTTCATCATCCTACACATCTTTAACTTTCACATATTGCTAGTTCATGTCTTTAAACATGATCTAGCAAGACCATATGATAATCCATATCATTTCTACTAACAAATAGCATTCAACAAGCATAACAACACAAGAATAACATGATTTCTTCATTATTTTAACCATATTTCATCTCTAGTTAGTTTATACTTCAAGACTTTGTTTATGTTCTTTAGAGTTCTTGAGATTTCACCATTCTTTTTACTATTAACCATCAAAAATATGAAGAAGATGAATATCTAAGGCACTTATTACTAGCACAAGGCTAGGTGAGTTCAAGGCATAAAAGTGATGGATAAAAGAAAACGAGAGAGGTCCTTGAGCTTCCGAATACACCAAGCTTACTTGTAGGATCACTTACACCTTTGGGAGCATGGAGATTGCTTGGAATGGACTTGAAGGTGGTGGTATGGTGGTCTTCGGCCGAACAAGAGAAGAAGGAGAAGAGAGAGTTTGTTTGATGTTGAGTTATGAAAATGAAATGTGTTTAATCTCTTGTGCTTATTTATAAACCAAGATTCATGTTTAACCATTGTGTATCATGCTCCTATATCCACCAACATTTAAATAAAATATTGAAAAGAATTGTGGGGGTGTCCCCACCCACATAACCGGTTCGAAGGGGGGGGGGTATGGGGTTGGGTTGTAAGTATTAGTTACATTCTAGTTAGGTTCCAAGTGTTTAAGTTAGTGTGTTATGATGTGCTATTATTTATAAAGTGTGTTAGGGTGTTCGGGGACCCTAACTTGCTCAGAAAAATAAAAACAATGTGTTTGGCAATATTTTTATGTTCCGGGTAAAGTCCGGTTGTTCGGTTGGGTGTTGTCCGTTAAAGTGCTAAATTAATCCATAAAGTGTCCTTTATATTACTTTTAGTGACACATCTAATTCCCAACACTTTGGAAAGTATCTAGGATTATTTTGCCAAGTTTTTGCACTTTACTAGTACTATTAAATGCTGAATTTTGTGTATTAAGTGCAGAATTCTGCATTTAAAGTGTGTTTTAGGCACTTCCCGGCACTGTAACTATCACCTAGTGACGCAGTTTAATGTCCTCACTTCCCTACACTCCCTACTAGTGTAGTATCCTGTCTCTGGCTCATACTTGGCCTCAAAAACATTGTCTGTCTAGGTGCTGGCATTGTCAGCATGTCTCTGGGTTATCCGCTCAGTGTGCTAACTATGCTTTGTGCATCAAGTTTGTCACTAATGTTTGTATATAATAAATGGAGTGACAGTATGAAGGTGATGCATGTGTATGTATGTAACAGAAATCAGTAAGCAGTTAAATCAACAGTTGTAATCAAACACAGTCATTAAGCACAAATTAAATATTAATTAATTGTACGGATACCTGAAATTGTGAGGGTTGTCACAGATATCGTAACATATTTTAAGCATAATAACTTATGGAACTTGTATATGACTCATCCGGTTACCCGTTTATGCTTATACACGTACGATACGGTTTATGTAACTAGTTTGCATAAATTAGCTGAAATGGGTATAACCATATCAATTAAACTTCAAATTCCAGAATGTATTTAGTTTACCCATAATATACAAGTCTCCATACTTGTTGGGTCGAAATTACATTCCAATCTGGTCATCGCTTAATCTAGCGTTTCATACCGTAAATCCTTTTTTAAACTAACCGGTTTAAGTTTACAACTTAAATAAGACCCGTTAGTAATCTAATAGGTTAATAAAACCTTTGTTCCAGATTAGGAGCCCCGGCAAAAGATACTTGCACTAGTTGGATTAGATTATACGGCTGAGTAGATAAATCTCGCATTTTAAAGCTCAGGTAAATACTTTTAACTTATTTTCCCTTATACGGGCTTGGGATACGGTAATATCTTACCGCTTGGTTGGGTATGGAATCATTTAATCAGATTGTGATTAATAAATTACATAACCCATTTTAATCTGTATTGTTGGATAACATAAACATTTGAGGGTTAATACGACTGTGTCCTGGATATCCTCGGCTCATTTCAGTTGTAAATGGTTACGACTTAAGCACGGGGTGTAGGCATACGCCTGACAGCTGCGTATGTAAAAAGATATACCCACTTGTTGGGGATAACTCCATGTGGGTTTATATTAGTGGTGTGTCTATTAATCATGTCTCGGCTTCTATCCCGGGCCCTGAACGTACGACAAACATATAAATATGTATACAAGATTATTTATATAATTCTCCCAAGTTATAAAAGAATATTTATGCCTCGTGCATCTAAATCTATTTTTCATAAATGTTTTTCAAAAGAGTCCGTTAATTGTATTTACCAGTGTAAACTGATGTATTTTCAAAAGGCTAAGTGACAGGTACTACACATACTAGGCTGGGAGCTTCTGGGCATCAAATAGAGAATCTTGCAAGTTCGTAATGCCTTAAGTCTGTTGAACATGTTTTGCATTATATGTAGATCCGCCTGTGGATCCTTTCTTTACAACCGTCTGAATATTCTTTTATTCGTACTTTACACTTTCGCTTTGTAATAGTAATTTCTACCAAGACTTCCGTTGTGTTATAAATTGTGTATACTTTACTATGATGATATCAACTACGTCACGATACTGCCTACCGGGCCCACCGGTTTGTGGTAAAATATCGGGGTGTGACAGGTTGGTATCAGAGCCAACATTGAGTGAATTAAACACTTGCCTTTTAGTGTTTAATCTCAATGACACAGTAGCACATTCCGCAGACTTCCGAGTCTAGGCAAATGACCTTGGATTAATCTTAATCTCATTGGGTTTATATATTTTGTTTGTTTACTCATTTTTGACAGGTCTACATTTTGATCATGCCACAAAGAATTCGAGGAAGAGGAAGAAGAGGAAAGGCATCAATGAGGGGCGGAGGACATTGCAAAGCAGCGCCTTCGCATAGGCAAACCCCCTCTGCGTCATTTAGCTTAGACCCATATGAGGACTGGAGGCATTCCCTGAAACCTGCGAGATGTTCACTCTCACTAAGCACCTCCCCTTCTTATCACCATTCTTTTGGTCCACAACAACCCATGAGCCCCAAGGCTCCCACCATTCACAGCAGTCGGTGCATTCGCACCATTCACATCATTCCTCCTACCATTCTTCGCACCACTCTTATTCTCAGGGCCACTTCAACTCATACAACTACATCAATGAACCAGCGGGCTATAACCTGCTGGGTCCAGAGGACCATTTTCCACAAGACATGGATGTGGACAAGGATCCAGATCAAAAAATGCCACCGTTTGGGACGCCCACGCATCCCATTGATATCTCCAGTGGTTCTTCTTATGCAAGATCGCCATATAGAGGCCCCGATCTATGGGCCGATAGGTGTAGCACCTACAACTGGGAGTATACTCCCTCTCACCATGACTCACCACCACCACAACAGACTCCTTCTGACCATCCGTACTTTCAAGCGGTCACACCACCGCCACCACCAGCACCAGAACAGACCCCGCCACCACCAGAACAATCTAGGCGGATGAGAAACGCACGAATGTCTGTGCGAGGGGGTATACGCATTAGTACCCCACAAACTTCAAGCAACTACCCACCCATCTTTGAAGACCCACAAATGGGTGGGCCTTCAAACACTGTGCCGGAAATTAGCACTACACCGGCCACTTTTGCACCACCACTACCTCCAGTGGGTTATGAAAACCCAATTCCTGCATACCAGGATATAGCAGGTGTCACACCCCAAAAACATCGTGGTGGAATATTAAACGTAGTGGTGACGGAAGTTGGTGCCCATTTATATCTTGTTGAACGATGCATTTTATTGGTGGACATATTGATTTATTTTAAACATAAGTTATTAAACATTACGTTTTAAGACACGTTACAACCACATAGTTAAGTTGTCTTTGATCCTCGCGGATCTTATCACATATTCACATTCAAACCATTCATTCCAAAGGAAAACTTTCTGATTATGTATTTATTTTAAAACTTCCATATAATTTTTAGAAAGTCCATTTTACTTCCTTAATAAAATCCATGGGTCATCCGTCGTAGTTCAAAAACCCGACATTAAACTCTTACCCAAGTTGTGTATATTAAATTCATAGCGTCAATTTTCAGACTCGTATGTTAGCTAGACAATACGAACTATATATTTACCATGCAGGGATAATCAAAGCTAGACAATAACCAAAATCTAAATTCGTCGTTTGACTTGACACGGGGCGACCTATGGCAACTCGAAATTTAGAACCTTTCTTGTACCCCGATGCAACACGTTGAACGTTATGTAACTAGTTGACATGTTGGTGTGATTAATGATATAAGTGAACCTTCTATGTGATTATGTGTGTGTGTGTATGTATGTGAACCGAAACACAAGAACCCAACTCGAGACCACTCGGTCTCGAGTAGTGTAACTATTTGGGCCGGTTGGGCCATTTGATCCGTCCGAAAACCCATTAGGGTGCATCACTTGAAGCTAGTATATATCCTTGTTGTTAGCCAACACTACCATCTTTGGACAACACACACACTCCCCTACTCTCTCTCTAGAAAACCTTAAACCCTAAAGATCAAACATCACCTCACCTCTCCTTCTTCTCGGATTCAACCGGCGACCACAAGGAGCTCTCGGATCGGCTCACACACACCCCCATTTGGAAGTTTCATTCTTCACCACTACTTCTCTAACCGGTTAGTGCTTCAAGTTATGTTATGTACTTTGGTTGATGATGATATATGAAGTAATATGATAATATGTGCTTACTTGTTAAGTTTCATACATGATGAATATATCCTCCTTGAATAAATCGGTGCTAAGGTCGTTGTTATATGATGATGTAATGTCGGCTTGGTATAGATAATATGTGATTAATCATGAATGATTGTAACCGGCTCTTTATGGTTTGAATCCGAATGAATTAGTGATGTTTAGGAGGTTTATTGTTCAATGAAATCGGATTAGCACATGTTGACGATGAATCTCATTTAAGTATGTTATTGCATTGATGGAATGTGCTAGATATAGGAACCGATGATGTTATCAACTTGAGTTCATGCTAGGATAAACTTTATTGATGAAGCATGTTGTAAAATGAAAACCCTAAAATGAAGAACTAGTTGAATGTATGATGAACAACATGAGTATGCTATGAATGTGCCTTGAATATTTGAAATTTAGGTGTTTGATCCATTTTCGGTTAGTGTTAGACAAAGAAACATGTTTGTATGGATAGTACACACTGTGCATGAAATCGAAATCCCATTGGCTAGTACAATCTCGGAAATCAGCAGATGTTCCAGCCGAGACCTACAGTCTCGACTCGAGATCACCGCATGACAACTCGAGACCGCAGGTTGCGACACAGGTTACGAGTCGAGAACCCTCTAGTCTCGACTCGAGACCACACCACACCAACACAAAAACAGCATAACTCGAGAACAGGGTTGCGAGTCTTGTTGCGACTCGAGACATGACCCGAGACCTCCACGTTTGCGACTCGGGAACTCATAGGAACAACTCGAGACCGCACAGTCTCGACTCGAGATCTCTAGTCTCGACTCGAGACCATACACCCGTGCACTGTTTTGGACTTGCAAGCTATTACGAGCCCAACTGTTTGGGCCGCACTATTGGACTTGCATCGTTACGGGCTTAGGTAATTGGGCCGGACTTATGGGCTTTGTTACTTATATACATGCTACTGTTCAATTCGTGGGTACTATTGTAAACCGCCATGTTTGTACATGTATGCCATAAATAATACCTGCATGCAACTTGCTATTATACGTGTGGAGACTGTATGTGCATCACTTGGTTGTATCTAACTTGCGTGGTAACCATACTAGGACGCGGTTGACCACAATTAACTTGATTGACTTTTCTGTGTATCTGCCGAGCAAACCAAGGTGAGTTCACACCCTATACAAAGCATGGGATTCCTAGGGGTTGGGAATGGGGTTAAGGAACATGGGTTCCTCGTCCTCCTTGGGTAGGACAGTATTGGTTCAGGAATGTAATTCCTCGTCCTCATGGACAGATAACTCGTACTAGACCAAAACTCTATCACGAAGTCCCTCCTTTTTATATCGACTTAATCACCGGGCCAATGGCGAGCGGGTCATTAGTTAGATAGCGCTATTTAGGTCTGACAAACCTCACACCGTGCCGCAGAGGACGGGCGTGAACTAATGGATCTGGGGCACGTCAATGCTGATAGACATTGACAGTTTCAGGGCACATAAACATGACTACAGTCAGCAGTCGATATGGTAACGAGTCTAGTGTATACATGGGGTAGCCCCCACGGCCGAAATGCCAGATAACTAACACGGGGTAGCCCCCACGGCTGGATTGCCAGAATAACTGGGAATAAACAAGTCACGTTTTCAACTATGGGGTAACCCCCACGGCAGGATGCTAGATAAAGGAAACTATTTTCGAAACAACTTAAAACGAACACCCAACTGTGAACTCACTCAACTTGTTGTTGACTCGTTACTACATGCTTTGCAGGTCAATAGGTACTTAGCTGGAGCTTGCATGGATGGGAGTCGTTGTGGGGCATGGACAGCTGTGTGCCATGTTAAACTTTGAAACAATTAAACTTATGTTTTGGTTTTAAACGTTATGCTTCCGCTTGCAACTTAACTATGTTTTGTTTGGACACCAATTGTATTGGTTGGATTTTATAATCACTTATATGCTTGTTCAATATGATTGGTGGCTGGATCCTAGTCAGTCACGCCTCCAAGCGGTGGTATTCCGCTGGTGGATTTTGGGGGTGTGACAGATTGGTATCAGAGTCATTGGTTATAGTGAACTTGGTTTTAATAAGGGAAAAAGTTTTATTAAAATCAGACTATAACCTGTATAGTGCTCTACGATCCACAACGACGCTTCACTCCACATGCAAGGCTCGACATTCTAGGTAATATGATCTATGTATATATTGCCTACTTGTTAGTTACATAGTACATTGCTCATGGTATGCTTGGTTAGTATAACTACTGTTGGTAGAACACATGTATGCTTACTCCCTTCTGTCATCGCATTTTCGCGAACCCCTCTCACTCACGTTCCTCTTGATGTGAAGATCATGTCTGGACGCGTAAACATGACACAAGCCCAGTTGACGGCTCTGATTAACGAACGAGTTGCTGCGGCACTGGCAGCTGCACACGCTGGAGGTATATCCTACAGTCCAAACCCATTCTAGGATCTTTAGATCCTACTCTCGTGAACCAACCCTTGTGTTAAACTCTGTCTTTTCTTTCACCCTCGATAGGTCAACATGTTCAGCCACCTGTGTGCACTTTTAAAACTTTCATGGACTGCCGACCAACTACTTTTAGCGGCACTGAAGGAGCAGTAGGTCTCCTCCACTGGTTTGAGAAACTAGAATATGTGTTCGAAATGTGCGAGTGCCCTGAGGAGCGCATGGTGAAGTATGCTACCAGTACTCTCGAGGGTTTAGCTCTCACGTGGTGGAACGCTTAGGTTCAAATGTTGGGGTTGGTTGCTGCTAACGCCACCCCATGGATCAACTTTAAGGAAATGATCAAAGAGGAGTACTGCAATCGTGATGAGATTCACAAACTGGAAGTAGAGTTTTTCAACCTCAAGATGACGGGGTAAGAAATTGAAGCTTATGTGAAAAGGTTGAACGAACTGGCAATTCTGTGTCCTACTATGGTGGATCCTCCCATCAAACGCATCGAACTATTTCTCAAGGGCTTGGTACCAGAAATCCAAAGTCATGTGACTTCAGCAAACCTCGCCACTATCCAGCAAGTTGTTCAATTGGCTCACCGTCTCACAGATCAGGCGGTGGAGCAGAACAGGTTGCCAAAACGCATAGGTGCTGCAACTACCTCAGGTGCTCTTGGTGACAACAAACGGAAATGGGATGGAGCTTCAAGTAAGGGTTCTGCTTCTGTCCAGTCTCAGTCTCAGCAGAGAAAGACTGACAACTACAAGAGCCCTAGTCAGCAATCATCTGGTGGTCAAAGTCATGGTGGGTACAAAGGGAATCACCCCAAATGCGATCGCTGCAGCCTGCACCATAGCGGGCCATGCACCAGGGGTAGCTGTCATCGGTGCAACAAGCCAGGTCACGCTGCAAAGGATTGCAGGAGCTTGTATCCCGCCAATCAGAATCGACAGCAAGCTCAACAGAACCAACGTCAGCAGCAGCAAGGTGATAACAAAGGGTGCTTTCAGTGTGGAGCTGAAGGCCACTTCAAGAAAGATTGCCCCCAACTGAACAGGAACCAGAACAACAACAACAACAATAACAACAATCAGGGGAATGGTAACAATGGGAACAACAACAACAATAGTGCCAGGGGGCGGGCGTTCGTGATTGGCCAAGGTGAAGCAAGGAATGACCCCAATGTTGTGGCGGGTAAGTTCCTTCTCGACGACTTTTATGTTAAAGTTTTATTTGATTCGGGTGCCGATACTAGCTACATGTCACTAGAAGTTAGTCGAATGCTTAAGCGTATTCCAACACCTTTGAAGAACAAGCACACTGTAGAGCTAGCAAATGGTAAGAGTTTAGAGGCCACACACGTAGTCAAGGGTTGTAAACTTGTTCTTGCTAACCAGACCTTCTCTATCGACCTTATTCCTATCGTCTTGGGTAGTTTCGACGTTGTCATTGGGATGGATTGGTTATCCCAACACCGAGCAGAGATCCTTTGCAACGAGAAGATTGTTCGTATTCCTGGTTCCGGTAATGAACCTCTCATGATTCGTGGCGACAAGAATGGTGCTGTTGAGAACGTCATCTCTTTCCTTAAGGCCCAGAAGTGCTTGCGAAAGGGCCACACTACCATTTTGGCTCTCGTTACAGACACCTCGGAGAAAGAGAAGAAGTTAGAAGATTTTCCAGTTGTACGCGACTATCCGGAGGTATTTCCTGAGGAATTACCTGGCCTTTCGCCTCATCGCCAAGTCGAATTTCAGATTGAACTAGCTCCTGGAGCTGCGCCTATAGCTCGTGCACCTTATCGTTTAGCTCCATCAGAGTTGGAAGAACTCTCTACGCAACTACAAGAACTCTTGGATAAGGGTTTTATTCGTCCTAGCTCATCGCCCTGGGGAGCTCCAGTTCTGTTTGTGAAGAAGAACGACGGTACCTTCAGAATGTGCATCGACTACCGTGAACTCAACAAGGTGACGGTGAAGAATCGTTATCCTCTACCACGTATTGACGACTTGTTCGACCAGCTGCAGGGGTCGAGCTACTATTCAAAGATTGATTTGAGATCAGGATATCACCAGCTGAGAGTCCGAGAAGAGGACGTCTCCAAAACAGCCTTTAGAACTCGCTATGGGCACTATGAGTTTTTGGTCATGCCTTTTGGGCTGACAAACGCACCTGCGATTTTCATGGACTTGATGAATCGAGTGTGCAAGCCTTACCTGGACAAGTTCGTTATAGTCTTCATCGACGACATCCTGATCTATTCTAAGAGTCAGGAGGAACACGAACAACATCTACGACTTATTTTGGAACTCCTTCGAGCAGAACAGCTATACGCCAAGTTTTCAAAATGCGACTTCTGGCTTCGAGAAGTCCATTTCTTAGGCCATGTGGTGAACAAGGATGGGATTCACGTTGATCCATCCAAGGTAGACTCGATAAAGAACTGGCCTGCACCTCGTACGCCAACGGAAATTCGCCAATTTTTGGGTTTGGCAGGTTACTACAGGAGATTCATTAAGGATTTTTCAAAGATTGCACAACCTCTCACCTCACTGACGCAGAAAGGCGTTGTTTATCGATGGGGGAATACACAGGAGTTAACATTTCAGCATTTAAAGGATAGACTTTGCAGCGCACGAATCCTTTCACTGCCGGAGGGCACAGACGATTTTGTGGTTTACTGCGACGCATCAATTCAAGGTCTTGGTTGTGTACTGATGCAATGGGATAAGGTTATAGCCTACGCCTCACGCCAACTTAAGGTTCATGAAAGGAACTACACTACACATGATTTAGAGCTGGGAGCTGTTGTTTTTGAACTTAAGATATGGAGGCATTAACTATACGGTACCAAGTGCACCATTTACACCGACCACAGGAGCCTCGAGCACATCTTCAAGCAGAAATAGCTAAACATGCGTCAACGACGATGGGTCGAGTTATTAAACGATTACGAATGTGTAATCAAGTACCATCCTGGCAAAGCCAATGTGGTGGCTGATGCCCTCAGTCAAAAGGACACTACGCCTAAGCGCGTGCGAGCTTTGCAACTCACTATACATTCTAGTCTTCCTTCTCGGATACGAGATGCTCAGATAGAAGCACTGAAACCAGAAAACGTCAGGGCTGAGGCCCTACGCGGCTCAAGGCAACGCTTAGAAAAAAAGGAAGACGGTGCTTACTACGTAACGGGACGCATTTGGGTCCCACTCTATGGCAACTTACGAGAGCTTGTGATGGATGAAGCACACAAGTCTCGCTACTCGGTACACCCTGGTTCGGATAAGATGTACCACGATATCAAAACTACGTATTGGTGGCCTAGCATGAAGGCCCACATAGCAACCTGCGTCAGCAAGTATTTGACTTGTGCGAGAGTCAAGTCTGAATACCAGAAACCCTCAGGCCTACTCCAACAACCAGAGATACCTCAATGGAAATGGGAGCAAATTTCCATGGATTTCGTTACTGGCCTGCCTAGATCTCAGCGCGGAAATGATACTATTTGGGTGATCGTGGATCGACTCACAAAGTCTGCGCACTTCCTGGCTATCAACTAGACGGATAAATTCTCCACTCTAGCAGAAGTATACCTCAAGGAAGTTGTTTCGAGGCACGGGGTGCCCACCTCTATTATCTCGGATCGAGATGCACGTTTTACTTCAGAACTGTGGCAAGCAATGCACAAATCCTTTGGCTCACGATTGGATATGAGCACAGCGTATCACCCTCAGACGGACGGGCAGTCTGAGCGCACTATTCAAACCTTAGAAGACATGCTTCGTACATGTGTAATCGACTTTGGCAACAGCTGGGAAAAGCATCTGCCACTTGTGGAATTCTCGTACAATAATAGCTACCACACCAGCATTAAAGCTGCTCCGGTTGAGGCATTGTACGGGCGTAAATGTCGGTCACCTCTTTGTTGGGCAGAGGTGGGGGATAGTTAGATCACTGGTCCAGAACATGTGGTAGACACAACCGAACGAATTTCTCAAATACGACAACGCATGGCGGCACCTCGTGACCGTCAGAAAGTCTACGCCGATAAGGGCAGGAAACCACTAGAGCTCCAGGTTGGGGAGCGGGTACTACTCAAAGTTTCACCCTGGAAGGGTGTGGTTCGTTTTGGTAAACGAGGCAAACTTAACCCACGATACATTGGACCTTTTGAAATCATCGAGAAAATAGGCAGGGTGGCCTACAGACTGAACTTACCAGCAGAACTCGGTGCAGTTCACAACGTTTTCCACGTGTCGAATCTGAAGAAGTGTCTGTCAGATGAGACCCACATAGTTCCTCTGAAGGAACTCACTATCGACGAGCAGTTACGATTCGTCGAGGAACCAGTTGAAATCACGGACCGGGATGTTAAGGTCCTCAAGAGCACTAGAATACCTCTCGTTCGACTTCGTTGGAACTCACGTCGCGGCCCAGAGTTCACCTGGGAGCGCGAAGATCGGATGAAACAAAAGTATCCCCAACTGTTCGGAAACGGTACAACCACTACTGAGGCTGAAGCTACGGAATTTCGGGACGAAATTCCAGATCAACGGGGGGTGGATGTGACACCCCAGGAAAACCAGGAAAACCAGGAAACTTAACTAGCTTCCTCAGTGAGTGCTTACCAAATTTCGGGACAAAATTTGTTTCAACTTGGGGATGATGTGACAACTCGAAATTTAGAACCTTTCTTGTACCCCGATGCAACACGTTGAAAGTTATGTAACTAGTTCACATGTTGGTGTGATTAATGATATAAGTGAACCTTCTATGTGATTATGTGTTGTGTTTATTTGTGTGCATGTATGTATGTGAACCGAAACACAAGAACCCAACTCGAGACCACTCTGTCTCGAGTAGTGTAACTATTTGGGCCGGTTGGGCCATTTGATCCGTCCGAAAACCCATTAGGGTGCATCACTTGAAGCTAGTATATATCCTTGTTGTTAGCCAACACTACCATCTTTGGACAACACACACACTCCCTTACTCTCTCTCTAGAAAACCTTAAACCCTAAAGATCAAACATCACCTCACCTCTCCTTCTTCTCGGATTCAACCGACGACCACAAGGAGCTCTCGGATCGGCTCACACACACACCCATTTGGAAGTTTCATTCTTCACCACTACTTCTCTAACCGGTTAGTGCTTCATGTTATGTTATGTACTTTGGTTGATGATGATATATGAAGTAATATGATAATATGTGCTTACTTGTTAAGTTTCATACATGATGAATATATCCTCCTTGAATAAATCGGTGCTAAGGTCGTTGTTATATGATGATGTAATGTCGGCTTGGTATAGATAATATGTGATTAATCATGAATGATTGTAACCGGCTCTTTATGGTTTGAATCCGAATGAATTAGTGATGTTTAGGAGGTTTATTGTTCAATGAAATCAGATTAGCACATATTGATGATGAATCTCATTTAAGTATGTTATTGCATTGATGGAATGTGCTAGATATAGGAACCGATGATGTTATCAACTTGAGTTCATGCTAGGATAAACTTTATTGATGAAGCATGTTGTAAAATGAAAACCCTAAAATGAAGAACTAGTTGAATGTATGATGAACAACATGAATATGCTATGAATGTGCCTTGAATATTTGAAATTTAGGTGTTTGATCCATTTTCGGTTAGTGTTAGACAAAGAAACATGTTTGTATGGATAGTACACACTATGCATGAAATCGAAATCCCATTGGCTAGTACAATGTCGGAAATCAGCAGATGTTCCAGCCAAGACCTACAGTCTCGACTCGAGATCACCGCATGACAACTCGAGACCGCAGGTTGTGACACAGGTTACGAGTTGAGAACCCTCTAGTCTCGACTCGAGACCACACCACACCAACACAAAAACAACATAACTCGAGAACAGGGTTGCGAGTCTTGTTGCGACTCGAGACATGACCCGAGACCTCCACGTTTGCGACTCGGGAACTCATACGAACAACTCGAGACCGCACAGTCTCGACTCGAGATCTCTAGTCTCGACTCGAGACCATACACCCGTGCACTGTTTTGGACTTGCAAGCTATTACTAGCCCAACTGTTTGGGCCGCACTATTGGACTTGCATTGTTACGGGCTTTGTTACTTATATACATACTACTGTTCAATTCGTGGGTACTATTGTAAACCGCCATGTTTGTACATGTATGCCATAAATAATACCTGCATGCAACTTGCTATTATACGTGTAGAGAATGTATGTGCATCACTTGGTTGTATCTAACTTGCGTGGTAACCATACTAGGAAGCGGTTGACCACAATTAACTTGATTGACTTTTCTGTGTATCTGCCGAGCAAACCAAGGTGAGTTCACACCCTCTACAAAGCATGGGATTCCCAGGGGTTGGGAATGGGGTTAAGGAACATGGGTTCCTCGTCCTCCTTGGGTAGGACAGTATTGGTTCAGGAATGTAATTCCTCGTCCTCATGGACAGATAACTCGTACTAGACCAAAACTCTATCACGAAGTCCCTCCTTTTTATATCGACTTAATCGCGGGCCAATGGCGAGCGGGTCATTAGTTAGATAGCGCTATTTAGGTCTGACAAACCTCACACCGTGCCGCAGAGGACGGGCGTGAACTGATGGATCTGGGGCACGTCAATGCTGATAGACATTGACAGTTTCAGGGCACATAAACATGACTACAGTCAGCAGTCGATATGGTAACGAGTCTAGTGTATACATGGGGTAGCCCCCACAGCCGAAATGCCAGATAACTAACACGGGGTAGCCCCCACGGCTGGATTGCCAGAATAACCGGGAATAAACAAGTCACGTTTTCAACTATGGGGTAACCCCCACGGCAGGATGCCAGATAAAGGAAACTGTTTTCGAAACAACTTAAAACGAACACCCAACTGTGAACTCACTCAACTTGTTGTTGACTCGTTACTACATGCTTTGCAGGTCAATAGGTACTTAGCTGGAGCTTGCATGGATGGGAGTCGTTGTGGGGCATGGACAGCTGTGTGCCATGTTAAACTTTGAAACAATTAAACTTATGTTTTGGTTTTAAACGTTATGCTTCCGCTTGCAACTTAACTATGTTTTGTTTGGACACCAATTGTATTGGTTGGATTTTATAATCACTTATATGCTTGTTCAATATGATTGGTGGCTGGATCCTGGTCAGTCACGCCTCCAAGCGGTGGTATTCCGCAGGTGGATTTTGGGGGTGTGACACGACCGGTCACGACGGGGATGTCAACCTGATAGATCTACCAACAATTCCTCGCGTACATTTACTTAATAGATTAAAGGACATCATGGGCGCATGGTCCATTTTGGTGACCAATATGATGTCTGCCTCACGTACAATATATATATCCTACTAATATGACAAACTTAATACACGAAGTTGTACGAATCCCCCGTTTCCCCTCTCTTGAGACCAGGCCAGCATTCGTCCCAACTTTACGGTCTGTTTCTCCTCGGAAACACCGTACCATCCCATTTTCCTCCAAACATTCATTCATCAAAAACGTTTTATCTCGAAACGTATAATTTATCAAACTCCATATATTTTCAACAAATATATATATATTTTACATTAAAAGGTATGTTTTAATCCAAAAACATTATTAAACCCTTTTATTGGCGTGTTCTACCCCCAAATTATATACAAAGTAGTAAAAAGAGGGGTTTAGTGACACTCACATTTGGGTGCGTATTTTTAAATAGCGCAATCCCAAAGTTTGATTTCTACACGTCCTATTATATGTAGGAAGGAGTTTTAAGTCAACATATATATATTTATACATCACAAAATCCAATGTTTCTCTGTTTCTTAGAATTGTCACATAATTTTGAGATTTTCTCGAAAAGTTATCATTTTTGATTATGTTGGCATGTTAATATATATATGAGTTCATATATATATTTTTAAGATTTTTGCGACTTGAGCGATTTTTATTGGTGACCGTTATCGTGTAAATCCGTTATCACTCCCGTTTATATGCAATATATTTACGATTTGCGCGTCGTAATATATATATATATATATATATATATATATATATATATAAACGTTCGCATAATTTATCATCGAAACACGCGAAATCTTGTTAACATATATATTTTGACATTTATAAAGCAAATATACATAAAATATCTCATATGTATCAAATTTCATGCTCGACAATCAAGTTACACATTTAACGCGATTTTTACCGTTTCTACCGCACAAAACGCACAAGTATACATGCATGATCCAAATTTTCAAAATCATGTTAAAACTTAACATATTTTCACATTCTCATGTTTAAATCACATAACACATTTTAACACATATGGTTCACCGAAAATTTTACCCATACTAGTGTACATTGACAAATGCGTATTTTAGCGATTCGGTAACGTTTTCGGGCGTCGGAAGTCACGTATGACCAACCAAGCAGCAAGTAAACTTAAAATTAGTTAAAATAATTATTTTTAAACTAAAAATACCAGTTTAATTACTGATCTAAATTAGTTTTATAAAAATCACTCGAAAACCCGATTTTTGACCGTTTTAACGCATAGTTTTGCATCAAACGTTACTATAATCATCCCAACTCGAAAAGACTTGATATTTTAACACAATACATGTTATTTACTGATTAAAATAGTGGTCATAATAAGATTAGTACAGTTTTTTTGTAAGTCACATAAATTATGCGATTTCACGTATTTTACAACTTTTAATGCACCAAGTACAACATGCAAAGCTAGCAAACATTATGACAAAGTTATATGTCACTAAACACTTTAAAATAACTTTATTTTAGTGTTTATAATCTGCTTAAAGCTGATTTTTACTAAATCATACTCAAATCACCTTTTTATGATCACATATCATCATGCATGTCTAAGTATATGCATCTAGTATACCCATATCATAACATCATCATCCAACATGATCTTAAATGCATCAAAGACCATATTTATGTCATGTAAATCAAGACATGTATATTCCATCATCATCTAATCATATTCACATAAATACAAACATTCTTTCATTTATTTACATGTGACAAAACTTTTTTACATGCACTCATATATACATACATATATACGACACATATACACACATATATGAACTTCCAAAATTTCACTTTACATCACATTCATCTCAAATCACAAGACCATTTTAGAACCTTCTTTTATGACATCTTTTTAACACATGCATGTATCCATCTTTCAAGAATCAAATCAAATCATTCATGAATCATTTAACAAAAATCAAAACACAACTAAACACACATGTTCATACATATTTTTGGCCAGACATACTCACATATATACACTCATTTCCATTTTGTTTGAAATCTTATTATTTGTTTGTTACAAGTTTGTGATTTATTCCAAGCTCAAGAGAAACCATCTAACATCTCCATTAACACTAAAAATCAAGAATGTGGTTTTAAATAAATAAGTTTATACCTTCAAGATTTCTAAGTGGGTTTTTGAGAAAACATGGTGATTTGAGGCTTGTTCTTGCTTGAATCTTCTTGAAATCACCTCCAAACATCCATATTATCTTGAAATCACCTTGAAAAGCCCTTGAATCTTCATGGAATGATTTGAAAATTTTGAATGTGTATGTATGAGGGGGTGTTCGGCCTTGAGGTTCAAGAGGGGAAGAGAGAGCGAGTGATTTTGATCATTTTAATTCTTGAAATGGAGTGTTAAATGAGTTATAATGATTAGCTACGGGCATGGGATTACACTTGGCACACTATCACAATTCCAAGAAGAGGTGGCACCTCCCCTAGCCGCCAACTCTCTCTCTCTCTCTCCTATATACACACACAAAATCCTATGCATACATACATATATATATATATATATATATGTAAATTTATGTTAAAAACATGTATTTTACTTGATACCGGGTATTTTTATCTAGCGTTTTAATCCCGTTTTAGTGAGTTTTAAATTATTTTTATCATTCTATAAAAATAATCACTCAAAATTATTACTGAAATAATTACCAGTTGCCTTGACTGGCTGCATTGACGCTCAAACTCGAAAAATAGAGTTTCTTAGCGTTTTAATTTATTTTTCCTCACGAATATGATTAAAATTTTTATTCTAATCATAACAGACTATTTTTAGGATTTTAACACTGATCGGGTGGTCACTGACGTTCGTTTCGCATTTTAATCGTTACGCGATAAGCGTTTATCTTATCGTAGCCAACATAATTTTTACCAAAGTTTAAATTTACCAACTCATTAAATTCCACACATAAACATCATAACCAGTCAAATACAGCCTTTTACCTAATCACAACACGTGTTATAATTTCACGGTACAGCCTAAAAAGCCGGGTGCACAACAGGATACAACCCGTTCGAGCCACAAGTTTACACGGGTTATAACTATCAAGAACCTGCCGTTGACCCATACGTCGAGGCATCAAATTTTAACGCTCTCTATCTCTCACCTTTTCCACCTGCGTACCCAACTGGGTACCCTACTTATGGGTATCAATACCCACTTCCTCAACCACAACATCAACCTCAACCCCCACCTCAACAACCACAAACACAAGAGATCTTACAAAGGTTGAAGAAAGTGGAACAAAGGGCGGAGGAACGTGAAAAGAAGACCCATAAGTTCCTTAAGAGTCTTGCAAACTTCATAAAGGGGATGAAGAAAGATCGTTGAAGACCCCTACTTTTATTTTGTAATTTCTTTTTCAATTAAGTCCCTGCGTGGACACTTCTTTTAAGTATTAGTCCCTGCGTGGACTTGTTTCTTGTTTAGTCCCTACATGGACAAGTTTATTTATTTTAAGACCCATTTAGGGTTGTTTGTTCAATTCTTGGTATTTCTAATGAGAAATTTCTTTTAAAATTACACTTGTTATTATACATATGTATATGCATTATATCATTGATTAAACTATCATTTCAATTTATAGTTGATCTGCCAATAAATCTCAAAAGACCGTCTTAATGGTATAACCTAGCCTATATAGACATGGTTGTGATGGTAAAACCCTCTTAACATGATAAATCCTTGTTAACATCTAAGAACATGTTAGCACTCTTGACAAATGTGGTTCGAGAAAATCACACTAGTCATCATAATACTTGGATTCTTCCAAATTCTTATTGTAGCATAAAAGATTTAAAGAATCATGGCTATATCATCAAATAAGATGATCATATCAAAGCATCCTCTGGTGATGTTATTGATTTGCCTTTGGGCCAAACTATTATACAACAACAGTAGTAGTCTATGACTCCCTGTCGAGGAGGTAAAGAACTATGTTTAAACCTTAATACCATTGATCCAATAAGATCATGATCTATAATAAAAAAAATGTCTTTATGACAAGGCCTTTTGTGCCACCCTAATGCTCTTGATGGTTTTTACAACCTAGGCTAATTATAACAAAAAGTTCAAATAAATATTCTTCAAAATGAAATAACCGATTTACCGATGTGGTTTATTTTTACCATGGTTAATAAATCACCGAATATGATGATACAATAAAAGACCACTAAATAAGTTGTTGTCATTTGCTATATAACATTCAAGCTTCACCATGGTTGACTCGGATGAAGCTAATAGTCATCCTAATGAGAGGAATGATAACATAAGATTAAACGTAATGGGTGCTGATTGCAAGCTTTGATAGATAATGTTGTAACTAAAGCTGTTGGCAGAGTATTCAGAGAGTCGAGTGCTACTCGCACCAAGACCCAATCAGTGGCTCATTCTAAGCCCCCTTCCAAAACACATACATCTAAGAAGGATGATGTCACACCCCTTTCTAAGGCAGAGGCACGAGGTGTGATCCTGAAAGGTTCTCATTGCATACGAATGGTAAACATACTACATGATCATAAAACAAACTCCAAGATGCCATTGACATTAAATATGAAAAACATAAGTTGAGTTTAGTGTTTACATCACAAGATAGATAATTGTTTGAAAGTTTACAACTTTATTCCAAAGACAAACATCATGGTTTTGATCCTTATATCACCACACGGGATGGGATATAACAACCAAATCCCTCAAAATAGGCATAGGAGTCTTGACAGAACATAACTAAAAACATAAACGACATCTTTGAGCAAAACTGAGACTGAACGTACATCCACTTTAGTTACCTGAAATACATGTAAGTTTTGGAAAAGCGTCAACATAAAGTTGGTGTGAATTCGTGCAGTTTTGTGTAAAACATTTAAGCATTCGTTGTAGAAAACATGGTATGTAATTGTACTGAAACAAGTATTTCTGTAAATGTAAGGAATACGAGATCGCTAATGGTTCGCGAGGCCACTAACATATGTAACGACATAGGAAGCATCCAAACCATAGGCATTTTTACTTGTCGATTCACGACTAGACACACAAAAGCACTCTTGGTAAAAGAGTGGCTGCTTGAAACCCATTAGATCTAACCTTTTGTTCCCCGGTCTAGGCATATAGTTGATTAATGGTGCTTATGGCACCCTATACGTCACATGATCTATGTGTCATTCCTTAGTTTTGTATTCAACATACCATAGTACATGTATTTTCCCCAAGTTTAGAAAACAAGTAAAAGTTTAAAAGTGGGGACATGAACTCACAATTTTGGGTATCCTGCGTCGTAAACTTAACCGGTTGGTTTTGTAGCGTCGTGACCTATACGTGTTCTATGTATGTTAGTCACTAGGCTTGTATCACACAAGTACAAGTCACCATCTTTAGCTTATGTATTTGTTCTTTGTATGTTCATTCTTTTGTGAGGGTCGTGCCTTTGTTTGTCGGGTCTTGCCCGTTCGTTGTGTCTTGCACTTTGAGTATGTATTGTTTATTGTAAATATATATATTTCACTTGTGACAACTGTGTTCTGTAATCATCGTATAATGTAAAACAATTTCGATTATCAATAAAACAATGTGCTTTGGTGTTATTATATGTGCAATCGTGTTTATTAATTTTACAATTTGATTCGATTCCGACTTCAAGCTTTAAATCACTTTCTGGAAGGTTATACGCAAACTGGTGCTTAAACACAATCAGTTTAACGTGACGTACACTCCGGAATGGTGACGTAAGCCGAACATACCCTAAATATCCTTTACATAACTTAGAAATAAGTTTCGAAGGATTCGGTATGACAAAAACATGCTTATTTTAACTAAAGAACTATTTACGACAAAACTGCAAAACGAATGTTAGCGACCGCCCCGAATAATATTTAAATCCCACAAATATTCTGTTATGATTAAAATTTTATTTTAATCAGGTTCGTGTTGAAAAATAAATTAAAACGCTTAAAAACGTTATTTCTCAAGTTTAAGCGCGTACCGCGTGTTTCTGCGCGACACAGTGCTTTTACTGCGAAACGCGGATAACGCAGCCAGTCTTGGCAACTGAATTTTATTTCAGTTATATTTTGGCGAGTTATTTTCATAGAATAATAAAAATAAATTAGAACGCCATAAATCGGGATTTAAACGCTAGATAAAATACCCGGTACATAATTAAATGCTTTAACGAAACAATGTCTAACCAGACAACCGGACATTACCCGGGACACTAAATTTTTTTCAGACACTTTGTGTTATTATTCATGACTAGTCGTGGTCCACGTTTGCCATAACACCCACCAAAAATCTAATAACTAACAAATAAAATCATGTTACTTGATATATAACTTACCATTACCACTTTAGTTGAAATTTTACTACAAGACCCCCCCCCCCCCCCAACCGTGAATCAGCCCCCATGGACCCCACCATATATCTACACCATACTTCACATCTCTAAACTTGATTTAATCCCAATTGTTTAATAAGATCTTGCTTGTGGGATTGAACAAGATATGTTGTATGATCTTATAAGTATGGAAGACATAGATTTCTCATCATTTCATATCTTTCACCACTCAACGTCACTACTCTCTCTCTCAATTCGGTTCCCCCAAACCGAACCCACCTTCCTCTCTCTTCACATCTTCATCTTCATCAATTATAAGTCCATTCAAGCTTTGAAGTTCATCCATGGAAGTTGCAAGTTGAAGGGCTTCCAAAGGAGCTTTGTTCTAATCTTTTTCATCACATTTTCTCACTAGAATCTCTACCCTAGCCTTGTGCTAGTAGTAAGTTCTTGTACCTTGTTTTATCTTGTTCATAGTTATGTTATGTAGTTTGATGTTATTGTCTAAATCACAAGAACAAGAAGCAATAATAAGATGAACATAGAACTCTACACAAAATCTTACATAAATGTTTACATAAGCATGAGTTGTGAAGATGAAAACTTGTGGGTTTAGGGTTGGTTAAAAACATGCATGATGATTGATCATTGATTCCTTGAAAAACCCGTTGTTAGGACACTTGTTAATACGGTTTAGTAAGGTTTAAACCACAAAATAACATGCTGAGTTACTTTTTCAGCCGACTTCATAGGGCTGTAAACAGACCTTAATAACTCGAAAAAGAGAATTTCTGAAGCCTAAAATATGTATTTTCGAAAAACGAAGCAAATGGCACTGGAACCATAATTTTTGGACTCGGTTTACTATTTTTAAAGCGTCTTTTCTTAACAGCAGCTGGAGCTGCATTTTTCTGCTGAAAATATGCGTCCTGTTTTCAGTCATAACTTTTATTCTGTGTAGGGTTAGATCATGAAATTTGTACTGTAGATGACCACCGATATATTTGTAATTCTCTGACTTGAATTTAGTAAATCGGACTTACGATTAATTTTTAGTGAATTATTCCGTAGACTGCGATCAGAAAGTAGCAAATCTGATTACAGTCGGGAAAATAAATTTTTATAAAATATTGGTAATGAACTAGACCCCGATATTTTTACACAATAGTATTTGGATCGTTTAAGACGTTCTGTTAAAATTTGGGAATTTTTGGAATAAGTTAACCATTTTATTTAAATGTCCGAAAACAGTCCAGTTTCATATATATTAAAACAGAAATGACATAAGTAGTAATTGCATGCCAAAGTATGGGTTTTTGATTATTAAAATCGTTCTTATTTAATTTAGGGTGGATAAACAATTGAGGGATTGTGTTAACATTTAAAAACGCACCCGAAGGTGAGTACATAGTCCCCTATTTTACTATTTTCAATTGTTTTGGGGTGATTCATATGTATCTAAACGATTTCGATGTTTTAACGATGGTTTCAAAACGAGTAAGATGGTTTATACCAAACTAATAACGATTTCGATAATGTGAACAAGCTTGTGGTTGTAGTTACATAACGAATGACATTCATTAATTTCGGCCAAACCGACCAGTATTAGGTTATGGTACCATAGGATCCGACAAATCCCGTTATCAGACCGGACCCATGGTTATGTGTGGGTTAGGTGGGTAACGACCAAATCTGATGATTGTTAACTTACCCTTTGGAGGTTTGTTTATGCGAAAACGAGTTGAACAATATACGAGTCACACAGGTTTGAATGTTATTAGCGAGACGACCAAAAGTAGTTTCACCATCTAAAACGAGAATGATTTAAATGACTAAAGCGATTATTTACGAATTAAACGATTTGGGTAAACAATTGGAAGCGATGTAACACAAACGAGGTTTACGAAACGATATAAACCATACGAGTATTATTACGAGAATGATTTACGATTTGGTTTACGAAAACAAATGTTTTGGGTTAAGATTCATGGCTTCGAGGTTTATAAATTATAACCAAACTATTTTGATTTGATTATTCATTTTACGATACGAACATTTTATAAAAACAAGGTTTTCTAATGACAATTAACGAAGTTGCACAATTTATTCCAACGTATAAACGAGCCATGAATCTGACACTCTCACAAAACCTATGTACTCGCCAGTATTTCTTTGCTAACTTTGTTTTCACATATGTTTCAGGTGTTGTTGAATGATGTTGATTGCTAGGATGCATACTCACATAGGACTGGACGAGGCCTTAGTAACTTAATAAACTTGTTTATTTAGATTTCCAGACGATGTAAATATCTAATGTTTAATAAAACGAGACTTCAAATTTCCGTGTGATTTGAAACAATGATTCTGTTACAACACTCCCCGACAATTCCGCCGCGATTTGTTGTTTTACGCGGTCGGGGTGTGACAGAAAAGTTGGTATCAGAGCTCATGGTTATAGGGAATTAGGTTATTAGTAATACTTTGACCTAGTCTATAACCTTCCTAGGACCCTAACACAAGATTCTTGTGTTTAGATCTTAAAACAATACCTTCACTTATCCTTAGGTGACAACCACAACAAGAACACTAATTTCGAATCCGCTTTGAAAACCAATCATCTTTTCTAGGATGATTTATTGTAAGGTATTGAACCCTTTAAATTTTCAAATCTCGTCAAAGTTTGGGTCTAAATAGTGTGAACACGTGCAAACTGGAAGAGTGAATGCCTGTACCCTGAATTTTCTGTCTAAGGCTAGAGTGTTCGTACAGATCCGCAGTATCGGACCAGTCACTCTTACCTGGGAACTCTTGGGGTGAGTGTTCACTTATAGTCGAGCATGTCTTCGGTGATACATTAATGTGACCTGTTTACTTTGATTAAACGTCATCATGTTTGTTTGCCTTAAGTAACAAACATATGATCGCACCTTTTATGCGTTGTTGTTCTGTTATCCGATAACATTTCACTTGTTTTCTCCTATGCCTTTCACTTCCTCTAGAATGTCTCATCGTCGCAACGACATTCAAATGTCCGAGCAAACTGCCAAATTTGCCAAGCAAATAGGCGAAGTTATCCTGAAGACCGTTGAATTAGCTGTCGCCATGTCTCGTCTCAATAATGAAGCCACCCAAGAAGCATCAAAGAAAGCAGAAGCCGGGCCTCTGAAAAAGTCAAAGAAGCGTAAAGCTTCAAAGAATCCCGTAGCCGTTACACCAAATCAAGCAAAACCTAGCCGTGTGACAGCACAACCAGCCAAGAAGCCGTACTTGGGAACTGCTCCCTTGTGCAATCAATGCAATGGTCATCATCCAGATCAAACACCATGTTTCAAATGTACCCACTGTGGATGATGGGGACATTTGGTCAAAACATGTCGTTATGCGATCCAAAATAAAACTGTTGCAGATCCTACTGTTGTTCAAGCAAATCCAGCACGAGCTCGTTTTCCGCCTGGTACTTGCTACAACTGTGGCGAAATGGGTCATTTCAGGAACAAATGCCCAAAGTTTGTCAATGAAAATCCGACCCATGGATGAGCATTTGGCCGATTAGAAGAAGCTGCTGCTTTGAATAATCCGAATCTTATGTTATGTTTCTAGTGTCTTCCTTTGAACTCGGAAACAATCGATTTTTGTTTATAAATAAATCTTTATTTGCAATTCCGATGTACAAATATAGTTGCATGTGTGTATGGTATACCCTATGATACCTACACCAAAAGAAACGTATTTGTAGTTCTCTTGTTCATATGATCGCTCATGATTTCCTTGAAGATGCTAAGTGCTCGTTTCATCCTAAGAAACGAAATTGGCAATTTGAGTAATCACTTTAATTCCTTGGTTAGATAACTAAGGAAACCCTTATCTATCAAAGTTACTTTTTTGTACTCAATTATGTTATTTGCGACTGTCAATCTAACTTTGATAATCACCTTTTTCCTTTTTGACCTCACACCGATGCAACTTGGGAGTTTCGACATTATCATAAGGATGGATTGATTAACCAAACATCATGCTGAGGTGGTTTGTTTCGATAAGATTGTACGCATTCCTCTTCCGTCTGACGATATTCTGGAAGTTCGTGGAGAAAAGCCATCTGGTGGTTTGAAGCTTATGTCATGTACAAAGGCCCAAAGTTATTTGCGAAAATGATATGTCGCTTTCCTGGCACATGTCACCGAGGAGAAAGGCAAGAGCAAAATGATATGTCGCTTTCCTGGCACTGTTCGGGATTATCCCGAGGTGTTTCCCGACGAACTGCCTGGTTTGCCTCCAGTTCGTTAAGTCGAGTTTCATATAGACCTTGTACCCAATGCCAACCCGATTGCGAAAGCACCTTATCGTCTTGCACCATCGGAGATGCAAGAGTTATCGAAACAGCTTCAAGAGTTGTCTGATAAAGGATTCATCCGTCCAAGCTTTTCGCCTTGGGGAGCTCCTGTCCTCTTTGTGAAAAAGAAAGATGGATCTTTTCGAATGTGTATCGACTATTGTGAGCTTAATAAACGTACCATCAAGAATCGATGTGACAACCCGAACTCTCAAGGTTAGTGATGTTTTGTCTTGTGATCTTAACTCCTCGTTATTTCTCTTCTTTGTGTTAAACGCTCTGTTCGTATAACTCCGTTAAATTTATTAGTGCGATAACTTGTTAAGTAATATATTAGCATTTTGGGCCGTACACCTTTTGGACCACATTTCCACATTTAAGTAATATATTAGTATGTAATCATACTTGCTTATATGTTAATCTCGGCCCAATCCTTTGTTTTAGTTAGCAAACAACCGGCCCAAATCCTTTATCCCTATATTTACATGTATACGTAAAAGGTTATGCACTCAAGAAAAACAAACCCTACTTCTACACCGGTTGTGCGACGGCAGCGAAACCCCCCCCCCCCCCCCCCCCCTCTAATCGAACTGCGGTAGTAGAAGCAACCCCTCCCAAGTCGAGATCACCATCACCATACTTCCCATATTATCTCGGTTAGTATCACTTATGGTTGCCTAATTTTATAGATTGCTTGTAGTATCCGTGAACTTGCATGATTCTTGGGTGATTACTGATTAGGACATCGATACATGGCTGTGCGATTTATATTTGTATATGATAATATGTGGTATTGGTTCAGCATGATGATAATAAAACTTTCATGTCATAACAACTAAAACAAACCACAACACAATGTAAACGACCAGTTTTGATTTAATTATATTGATTTTTCTTGGGACTTCAATTATAATATGATGTGATGGCTGACAACTTTACATAGATCACATGTAATTCTGACAATTTATGGATAAAGTGGTTGACTATTGTGAATCAATTTCAAGTCACATGCATATTGATAAGGATCTGATCAATAAATTAATGGTTGGGCCGATGTAAACCATGATTGGACCGATTGTTTGAAACTAGAATTGAATGATTTATTAATTGATCGCATGACTTACTTGCTATGTGATCACTGTTATGTATATAGAACTTCAATTGTTAATTCATATCCGTAGGCAGTTAACCAGTGGACCGCATACTCAGCTGGGCTGCGTTTAGGCTGGGCTCCGGCGTGAGTGGCCCAAAAATTCACTGTTGGGCAGACGACTCATATTGGGCCTTAGGTATGATCGGGTTGCGCGGTTTGGATGACTATTATGTGATGCCACATGAGTACGTGGGTTTTGATATGTGTAATCTTGTGTGCGTAGTACCTAGTACATAAATATACCTTGATAATGGGGTTTCGTGACACAATTAGGTGATGCATCAGGTTCATTATCGAATACATACTACTTGTGTAGATGTGAGCGGCATATGCCGTGTTAGGATGAACGAAGCTATGACTGGGGGGTTTAACCACCTCCTATGTAATATTATGATGGTGTATGTTGCCAAGTGCATTGTGTGGACAACAACTACAACATGTATGCTAACATGTGTGTTACTTGTATGTCGAACTACGTGATATGTGAGTAGGGAATATGTAAATTAGTCTTGCGTGGAACATCTAGTGTTTGTGCACCCGAAACTAATTATTACTGGTAATTACAATAGGGACCAATTGATCAACTTGGAATACGTGCCTTAATCTTACCGAGCAAACCAAAGGTGAGTTCACTACATTCGAGCATGCGTCCCAGTGGTTGGGGACAGTCAGTGGTTTGGGTAAAAACGGGTATATTGGTTAATATTCTCACCTATCATTTTTGTAAGTCCCTTATTCGGGTATTAGTTGGTAGCGCTACTTAGGTTTGGCACCCTCACACCGCTCCTGGATAGGACGGATGTGAACTAATGACCCAGTCGGGCCCAGTACTAGATAGGAGTACGTGGGATAGGGCAGTCATGTACATCAGGAGCCGTCTTGTTCGGAATTGAGATATTAACAATAATACCTGCATTGGTTATTGAACTGTTTTACATACAACTGGTAACAAAGGTTTTCTAAAACTGTGAACTCGCCAGCTTTGTCTGATACACTTGTTACATGCTCGCAGGTCGTTAGCTGATATACTTTGGGACTTGCTATCTGGAGCAGCTGGAGTGGGCATGGTCTTGCTGGACGTATTTATTTCATTGGTTTACTGATACATTACTCTGATTTTAAAACTGGTTAACTTTGCTTCCGCTGATATTTTGGTTTTCATTAAAACTTACAGACAGTGTCTTATTTGCAATCAAGTACTTTATCTTTTAAATTGAATGCGTTTGATATAATTAGTGGCTCGTTGTTGGATCGTCTCACTCCTAATAGGGACATACCCTAGGTGGGAATTTGGGGGTGTGACAGTTTGGTATCAGAGCCACTGGTTATAGAGAACTTGGTTTTATGAAAACGTTTTTAAAACCAGACTATAAAACCAGACTATAACCGAACTGATCCGAACTGATCCGAAATCGACCATGACACTCAGCTTCAGATTGCAAGGTTCGTCTCTTATTACTTTACGCATTACTTGTTTAGTAATCACACATTCATAGCATGCATCACACGATATGTTAGATACCATAGTACATTGATAGTGTAACGCTACCCCTCGAATCTTGTAAATCATAAACGTGTAGTGCCTGCTTCTGTGCCATTGAATGCGGTGAGAAACTTCGAGCACAAGTTAAGAGGCATTGAGATGAGCATGCAAACCACCTTATTATCATGGGTGCACACATAATAATAACGTGAGGTGCATGCAATTCCCAATGAGGCTTAACAAGTGTGAGAGGGATTCTTCCTTATTGTGTATGAACTTGGTAGTACATAGATATCAATGTGATACTTGACTTTCGCCCCATTTCAACTCCTAAATTAGTTCATTTCCATATATAGAAACATGAGTGGACGAGGACACGGACGTGGTAGCATCAACATGACTCAGGCTGAGTTAACAAATCTGATAAACACACGTGTGGCTGAGGCTCTGGCAGCCTACCAAGCTGCGCACCCGAACAACCAGCCTGCCTGTACGTTCAAGATGTTTATGGATTGTAGGCCACAGACCTTCAGCGGGACGGAAGGGGCTGTAGGACTACTGAGATGGTTTGAGAAGGCAGAGTCGGTATTTGCTATGTGTAATTGTCCTGCTGGGGACAGGGTGAAGTATGCTACGGGCACGCTCGAGGATGGTGCCTTGACATGGTGGAATGCCCAGGTTCAGTTGTTAGGCATCGAGGCGGCGAACGCCACTACGTGGGAAGCCTTTAAGGAGTTGATGAGGGAAGAATACTGCCCTCGTGATGAGATACAGAAGTTGGAGAATGAGTATTATGATCTGAAATTGGTGGGATCTGAGGTTGAAGCATATGTGAAGCGGTCGTATGAATTAGCTGATTTGTGTCCGAATTTGTCTCGACCTATGTCTCGAAGAATTGAGTTGTTCATCAAGGGATTACCTCCACGAGTGAAGGGACTGGTTACTGCAGCAAACCTCAATAACATAACTGAGATTGTCCGTTTGACTCACAAGATTGTCGATCAGGAGGTGGAAAGTAATTCACTACCACCACGTACTTCTAGTACTACAGCCGCTGCTACTTCCACTACTCCTGCTACTGATAGCAAGCGTAAGTGGAACGATATGGACAAGGGGTCCAACTTTGTACAGCCTCAGAAGAAAGCAGATACTGGCAGCAATCGCAGTTTCAGCCAGACATCGTCAGTGAATCAGAATCAGGGTAACAATTCAGGGCAGGGATCTTATGAGGGGAAGCTACCTTTGTGCAACAAGTGTAACTATCATCACAAGGGGCAGTGTACTCGAGTTTGTCATCGGTGTAACCGATCAGGGCACGTGGCCAGAGATTGTAGGGCTACACTTCCAGCTCAACAGCAGCCATCACAGCAGTCGGGTAGACAGCAGGGTCAGCAGAATCAGGGTACTCAAAAGGGGTGTTATCAATGTGGGGCTGACGGGCATTTCAAGCGAGACTGCCCACAACTGAAGCAGAATACTGGGGGCAATACCAACGGAAACAACAATGCTGGGAGCAATGGGGGCAATGTGTCACGTGGACGCGGATTTGTTCTGGGAGCTGGGGAAGCACGCAATGACGGTAATGTAGTTACTGGTACTTTTTCAGTAAATGGTGTATTTGCTTCTATCTTGTTTGACTCTGGTGCCGATTGGAGTTATGTATCTTTGGAGTTCAGTCGTCAGTTAGGGTTAAGTCATACACCTCTTGTAACGAAACACATAGTGGAAATAGCAAATGGTAAAACAATCGAAGCATCGCATGTTCTGGTTGGGTGTAAACTCGATCTTTTGGGTTAGGTATTCGACATTGACCTACTCCCCATTACTCTTGGAAGTTTCGACGTAGTTATCGGCATGGATTGGTTGTCCAAGTATCAGGCGGAAATTCTCTGTAGGGAGAAAATCGTGCGTGTTCCTCTCTCTAGCGGAGAATTTCTATCGGTTCAGGGTCATCGCAGTGGGACCCCGATTAGTATTGTCTCGTCAATGAAGGCTCAGGAGTATCTCCGTAAGGGCTATCCTGCTATTCTAGCCCTTGTCACTGATTCGCAGACTGACGAGAGAAGGATCGAGGATATTCCAGTTGTTCGGGAATTTCCTGATGTATTTCCTGAGGAACTCCCTGGTCTACCTCCACATCGACAGGTGGAATTTCAGATCGATCTCGCCCCAGGAGCAGCACTGATTGCTCGTGCTCCTTACCGTCTTGCACCAGGGGAGTTTCAGGAATTGTCAAATCAACTTCAGGAGCTATTAGACAGGGGTTTTATCCGACCCAGCTCTTCACCTTGGGGAGCCCCAGTTCTGTTTGTGAAAAAGAAGGATGGGTCTTTTCGCCTATGTATTGATTACCGCGAGCTCAATAAGGCGACGGTCAAGAATCGTTATCCTTTACCACGCATTGATGACCTGTTTGACCAGCTGCAAGGGTCAAGTTTCTACTCCAAAATCGACTTAAGGTCGGGATATCATCAAGTACGGGTTAGAGAGGAAGATGTTCCCAAAACGGCATTTCGGACGTGGTACGGTCACTATGAGTTCTTGGTTATGCCATTCGGGTTGACCAACGCACCAGCGGTCTTCATGGATCTCATGAACCGCGTGTGCAAGCCATACCTCGACGACTTCGTTATCGTTTTCATTGACGACATTTTGATCTACTCCAAGAACAAGGAAGACCACGAGCGCCATCTTCGTCTTATTTTGGAGCTCCTGAGGAGGGAGCAGTTGTACGCAAAGTTTTCTAAGTGTGACTTCTGGATTCGGGAAGTACACTTTCTCGGGCACATCGTTAACGAAATGGGCATTCATGTGGATCCTGCCAAGATCGATGCTATTCGAAATTGGGCGGCACCAAAGAATCCTTCGGAGGTGCGTCAATTTCTTGGTCTTGCGGGGTATTATCGTCGTTTTATTCGGGATTTTTCGAAGATTGCACAGCCTCTCACATCCTTGACACAAAAGAAGGTAGCTTATTCGTGGGGAGCAAAACAGGAGAATGCCTTCCAACTGTTGAAACAGAAATTGTGTAGCGCGCCGATTCTGTCTTTACCAGAGGGTACCGAAGATTTTGAGGTACACTGTGACGCATCGATCCAGGGTCTTGGTTGCGTGCTGATGCAGCGCAACAAGGTGATAGCTTATGCCTCTCGACAGCTGAAAGTACACGAGAAGAACTACACGACACATGACTTGGAGCTAGGAGCAGTAGTCTTTGCACTAAAGATTTGGAGGCATTATCTGTACGGTACTAAATGCACCATCTATACCGATCACAAGAGCCTTCAGCATATCTTCGACCAGAAAGAATTGAATATGCGTCAGCATCGTTGGGTGGAGTTGTTCAATGATTACGAGTGTGCCATCAAGTACCACCCGGGTAAAGCTAACGTAGTAGCAGATGCTCTTAGCCGCAAGGAACCGAAGCCGAAGCGTATTCGTGCCCTACAACTTACTATTCACTCTGATTTACCTGCTCGGATTCGTTCAGCTCAGATTGAAGCGTTAAAGGAAGAAAATATCGAAGCTGAAGGATTACGAGGTCTACAAAAGAAGAAGTTCGAGCAACGGTCTGACGATATCTACTACTTCATGGAACGGATATGGGTCCCTTCATTTGGTAATTTTCGAGAGCTTGTGATGGACGAAGCACACAAGTCACGATATTCTATTCATCCAGGGTCCGATAAGATGTACCAGGACCTCAAGGTTTTGTATTGGTGGCCGAACATGAAAGCTATTATTGCCACCTACGTGGGTAAGTGTTTGACCTGTGCTAGAGTCAAGGCAGAGTACCAGAAACCTTCGGGTCTACTTCAGCAGCCAGAGATACCCATGTGGAAATGGGAACAGATCGCTATGGATTTTGTTACGGGGTTACCTAGAACACAGGCTGGGAACGATACTATATGGGTGATTGTCGACCGCCTCACAAAGTCAGCACATTTCCTAGCAATCAAGGAGACAGATAAGTATTCGCAGCTTGCAGCAGTGTACCTTAAAGAGGTGGTTTCTAGGCACGGGGTGCCGACCTCTATTATTTCTGATCGAGATCCTCGTTTTACTTCGGAGTTATGGCAGGCTATGCATAAGTCGTTCGGCTCACGTCTCGATATGAGCACGGCTTATCATCCACAGACAGATGGTCAAAGTGAGCGCACTATTCAGACACTAGAGGACATGCTGCGGGCATGTGTTATTGATTTTGGGAAAGGATGGGAGAAGCACTTGCCGTTGGTAGAGTTTTCCTACAATAACAGCTACCACACCAGTATCAAGGCGGCACCATTTGAGGCACTGTATGGGAGGAAGTGTCGTTCACCTCTCTGCTGGGCTGAGGTGGGTGATAGTCAGATCACAGGTCCTGAGATGGTACTCGAAACTTCAGATATGATTGTGAAAATCAGGGAACGTATGGCAGCTGCTCGTGACCGCCAGAAGGCCTATGCTGACGAGCGTGCCAAAGAGGTAGTGTTTGAAGTGGATGACCGCGTTATGCTGAAAGTCTCACCGTGGAAAGGGGTTGTACGTTTTGGGAAGCGTGGCAAACTGAATCCACGTTATGTTGGGCCGTTTAAAGTTCTTGAGCGCATCGGTTAAGTGGCTTATAGGTTGGAGTTGCCTACTGAGTTGGGTAATGTTCACGATGTTTTTCACGTATCGCAACTGAAGAAGTGCTATGCAGAAGACCCACTAGTTGTACCTTTCCAAGAGCTGAAAATCGACGACAAGCTACAGTTTATTGAAGAGCCCGTTGAGATTATGGATCGAGAGGTCAAAATACGCAAGCACAGTCGCATTCCGATCGTTAGGGTTCGTTGGAACTCAAGACGTGGACCAGAGTTCACTTGGGAGCGCGAGGATCAGATGAAACTCAAATATCCACACCTTTTTCCTAAAGACAAGCATGAATCAAGCAAAACTGGTGAATCTCGGGACGAGATTCCTCTTCAAGTTGGGGATGATGTGACACCTGAGCAGAATCCGCAACAATCTTGAAGTGTCACTTCATTCCTTCATGCTCACTTGTCAAATTTCGGGACGAAATTTCTTTCAAGTTGGGGATGATGTGACAACCCGAACTCTCAAGGTTAGTGATGTTTTGTCTTGTGATCTTAACTCCTCGTTATTTCTCTTCTTTGTGTTAAACGCTCTGTTCGTATAACTCCGTTAAATTTATTAGTGCGATAACTTGTTAAGTAATATATTAGCATTTTGGGCCGTACACCTTTTGGACCACATTTCCACATTTAAGTAATATATTAGTATGTAATCATACTTGCTTATATGTTAATCTCGGCCCAATCCTTTGTTTTAGTTAGCAAACAACCGGCCCAAATCCTTTATCCCTATATTTACATGTATACGTAAAAGGTTATGCACTCAAGAAAAACAAACCCTACTTCTACACCGGTTGTGCGACGGCAGCGAAACCCCCCCCCCCCCTCTAATCGAACTGCGGTAGTAGAAGCAACCCCTCCCAAGTCGAGATCACCATCACCATACTTCCCATATTATCTCGGTTAGTATCACTTATGGTTGCCTAATTTTATAGATTGCTTGTAGTATCCGTGAACTTGCATGATTCTTGGGTGATTACTGATTAGGACATCGATACATGGCTGTGCGATTTATATTTGTATATGATAATATGTGGTATTGGTTCAGCATGATGATAATAAAACTTTCATGTCATAACAACTAAAACAAACCACAACACAATGTAAACGACCAGTTTTGATTTAATTATATTGATTTTTCTTGGGACTTCAATTATAATATGATGTGATGGCTGACAACTTTACATAGATCACATGTAATTCTGACAATTTATGGATAAAGTGGTTGACTATTGTGAATCAATTTCAAGTCACATGCATATTGATAAGGATCTGATCAATAAATTAATGGTTGGGCCGATGTAAACCATGATTGGACCGATTGTTTGAAACTAGAATTGAATGATTTATTAATTGATCGCATGACTTACTTGCTATGTGATCACTGTTATGTATATAGAACTTCAATTGTTAATTCATATCCGTAGGCAGTTAACCAGTGGACCGCATACTCAGCTGGGCTGCGTTTAGGCTGGGCTCCGGCGTGAGTGGCCCAAAAATTCACTGTTGGGCAGACGACTCATATTGGGCCTTAGGTATGATCGGGTTGCGCGGTTTGGATGACTATTATGTGATGCCACATGAGTACGTGGGTTTTGATATGTGTAATCTTGTGTGCGTAGTACCTAGTACATAAATATACCTTGATAATGGGGTTTCGTGACACAATTAGGTGATGCATCAGGTTCATTATCGAATACATACTACTTGTGTAGATGTGAGCGGCATATGCCGTGTTAGGATGAACGAAGCTATGACTGGGGGGTTTAACCACCTCCTATGTAATATTATGATGGTGTATGTTGCCAAGTGCATTGTGTGGACAACAACTACAACAAGTATGCTAACATGTGTGTTACTTGTATGTCGAACTACGTGATATGTGAGTAGGGAATATGTAAATTAGTCTTGCGTGGAACATCTAGTGTTTGTGCACCCGAAACTAATTATTACTGGTAATTACAATAGGGACCAATTGATCAACTTGGAATACGTGCCTTAATCTTACCGAGCAAACCAAAGGTGAGTTCACTACATTCGAGCATGCGTCCCAGTGGTTGGGGACAGTCAGTGGTTTGGGTAAAAACGGGTATATTGGTTAATATTCTCACCTATCATTTTTGTAAGTCCCTTATTCGGGTATTAGTTGGTAGCGCTACTTAGGTTTGGCACCCTCACACCGCTCCTGGATAGGACGGATGTGAACTAATGACCCAGTCGGGCCCAGTACTAGATAGGAGTACGTGGGATAGGGCAGTCATGTACATCAGGAGCCGTCTTGTTCGGAATTGAGATATTAACAATAATACCTGCATTGGTTATTGAACTGTTTTACATACAACTGGTAACAAAGGTTTTCTAAAACTGTGAACTCGCCAGCTTTGTCTGATACACTTGTTACATGCTCGCAGGTCGTTAGCTGATATACTTTGGGACTTGCTATCTGGAGCAGCTGGAGTGGGCATGGTCTTGCTGGACGTATTTATTTCATTGGTTTACTGATACATTACTCTGATTTTAAAACTGGTTAACTTTGCTTCCGCTGATATTTTGGTTTTCATTAAAACTTACAGACAGTGTCTTATTTGCAATCAAGTACTTTATCTTTTAAATTGAATGCGTTTGATATAATTAGTGGCTCGTTGTTGGATCGTCTCACTCCTAATAGGGACATACCCTAGGTGGGAATTTGGGGGTGTGACAATCGATATCCCCTACCTAGAATTAATGATCTCTTCGACCAGCTGCAGGGTGCTTCATGTTTTTCCAAGATCGATCTGCGATCTAAGTATCATCAACTTCGTATTCTCGAAGAAGATTTTCCCAAAACTGCATTCCGTACAAGATATGAGCATTACGAGTCCACTGTCATGCCTTTTGGGTTTGATGAATGCCCCAGCTACCTTCATGGACATAATGAATAGGGTCTGTAAACCTTATTTAGACAAATTCATCATTGTGTTTATCGACGATATTCTCATTTATTCTAAGTCTCGAGCCGATCGCGAGCAACACCTTCGTTTGACCTTGGAACTTCTAAAGAAGGAACAACTTTTTTGCTAAATTCTCCAAGTGTGAATTCTGGCTTAAAGAAGTTTAGTTCTTGGGTCATACTGTCAATGAGCAGGGCATTCATGTAGATCCATCCAAGATTGTTGCGATTAAGGGTTGGAATACACCAACGACACCTACAGAAGCCCGTTCTTTTCTTGGTCTTGCTTGTTATTATCGACGGTTTATTTCTAATTTCTCGAAGATCGCGGTTCCACTCACTGCTGTGACCCAGAAAAATAAGCCTTTTGAGTGGGGACCTAAGCAAGAAGAAGTGTTCCAAACGCTGAAACGGAAGCCCTGTGATGCTCCTGTTTTATCTCTACCCGAGGGAAACGATGATTTTGTTGTCTATTGTGACGCGTCGAATCTAGGACTTGGTTGCGTTCTTATGCAATGTGGTAAAGTCTTAGCTTATGCGTCTAGACAATTGAAAATTCACGAGAAGAACTATACGACTCATGATCTTGAGTTAGGAGCTGTGCTTTTTGCACTTAAAATCTGGAGACACTACCTCTATGGAATGAAGTGTGTGGTTTTCACAGACCACAAAAGTCTCCAGCATATTCTCAATCAGAAGGAACTGAACATGAGGCAACGACGTTGGGTTGAACTCTTGAACGATTATGATTGCGAGATCCTCTACCATCCTGGTAAGGCGAATGTCGTGGCCGATGCGCTTAGCCGAAAGGAACGAGTCAAGCTTCATTCTGTTTGAACTATATCTGATATTCAATCTCGTGTTCTTCAAACTCAACGATCTTGTGTGGTCAATGACTTATTGAAATATGAGCTACCATTTCAACTTGAGCTTAAACTCGAAAGGAAAGACGATGGTTTACTCTATTTTGAGAATCGTTTGTGGATTCCGAATCAGGACGATCTTCGCACCTTAGTAATGGATGAATCTCACAAGTCTCGATATCCTATCCATCCTGGTACTGATAAAATGTACAAGGATCTTCGTACTAAGTTCCGGTGGCCTGGTATGAAGAAGGATGTTGCCTTGTATGTATCGAAATGCCTAACTTGTCTCAATGTTAAGGCTGAACATCAACGACTTTCTAGTTTGCTTGTACAACTAGAGATGCCGGTTTGGAAATGGGAGAACATTGCAATGGATCTCATTACTAAGTTACCACGTACGTCTAAAGGTCACGATGCTATCTGAGTTGTAGTTGATCATTTGACAAAATCTGCTCACTTCTTACCAATCCGTGAGGATTTCTCTGCCGAAAAGCTTGCCAAGATATATGTAGACGAGATTGTATCACGACATGGTGTTCCTTTAGATATCATTTCCAATCGTGATGCTCGATTTTCATCTCATTTTTTTGGAAGACCATGCAATCTGCTTTGGGAACCCAACTGAATCTAAGCACTGCTTATCATCCCCAAACAGATGGTCAATCCGAGAGGACGATTCAAACTTTGGAGGATATGCTTAGAGCATGCGTGATAGACGTTGGTGGTAATTGGGATTCTCATCTGCCATTGCTCGAGTTCTTATACAATGATAGTTATCATACTAGCATTAAGATGGCACCATTCGAAGCTCTCTACGGTCGAAAATGTCGTTCACCTGTCTGTCAGAATGAGAACGGTGAAGCTCAGCTTACTGGACCTGAGCTCATTCTGGAAACAACAGAAAAAACCAAGAAAATCTGCGATAATCTTGTTACCGCTAGAAGCCGTCAAAAGAGTTATGCAGATTTGGGATGCAAGCCCATGGAATTTCAAATCAGAGCCCTGATTGGATTCCTTGTATACCTTAATATGTACATTACAACTCAATAAGGACAAACCAAATTCCTATTATGATCTTCCTGTCTTCATAGTTAGATTCTTGATAATATTTAGAGTGCCAAATGAAATCCACGGACTGGATTCCTGGTATGCTTTAAATACCCGTGTCCAAAGATAACAAATTAAAGGTCAAGTTAAACGATTAATGCGATTATGTGTTTAGGTGTTCTCTTTTATTATGTGATCCGATTTTCGTTATCCAAATCCTCATAGAATCTTCCACATCCTCATATGAGGGATTCATAATAGGATATTCAAAAGGTACTATCTTAAATCCTTAATGGGCTTCTACGTGGGAGTTAAGACCCTTGGATTATATAGTACCATTCCATGATTCGAAAATAGACCCTTGAGTGGTCTAGTTAAAGACTGATTCAGAATCTGGTTAAGAGTGGCATGTGATGATACAACTGAAAGGACCCTATGGTAGTCTAGTCACACTCATCACAGGTTCATTCATTTGGTTTTTCCCCTACACATTATTAAATGCACTGTGTGGACTATGCAAGGAATTACGTAATTATGGACGCGTACATAATTATAAAAATTCAGTGCATGGAAACCACAGTAAGATTTATCAGGTGTAAGAACCAATAGTGACAACAATAACGAAACGTGAACAATGTAATGGAGGTACGGTGGACGCACCAATGACGCTTCATATACTTGTATAAAAGTGTCCCTCTTACCTTGCAAGCATAACATTATTTGGGTTACTAGAAGTTTGGAACTCTAACCGGTGTTGTCTTATCTTTTCGTTTTCATGTTTCAAGCTTTCACAAGTTTCCTCTAAATAAAATTTCGGGACGAAATTTCCTAAAGTAGGGGAGACTGTGACAACTGTGTTCTGTAATCATCGTATAATGTAAAACAATGTCGATTATCAATAAAACAATGTGCTTTGGTGTTATTATATGTCCAATCGTGTTTATTAATTTTACAATTTGATTCGATTCCGACTTCAAGCTTTAAATCACTTTCTGGAAGGTTATACGCAAACTGGTGCTTAAACACAATCAGTTTAACGCGACGTACACTCCGGAATGGTGATGTAAGCCGAACATACCCTAAATATCCTTTACATAACTTAGAAATAAGTTTTGAAGGATTCGGTATGACAAAAACATGCTTATTTTAACTAAAGAACTATTTACGACAAAACTGCAAAACGAACGTTAGCGACCGCCCGAATAATATTTAAATCCCACAAATATTCTGTTATGATTAAAATTTTATTTTAATCAGGTTCGTGTTGAAAAATAAATTAAAACGCTTAAAAACGTTATTTCTCAAGTTTAAGCGCGTACCGCGTGTTTCTGCGCGAAACAGTGCTTTTACTGCGAAACGCGGATAACGCAGCCAGTCTTGGCAACTGAAATTTATTTCAGTTATATTTTGGCGAGTTTATTTTCATAGAATAATAAAAATAAATTAGAACGCCATAAATCGGGATTTGAACGCTAGATAAAATACCTGGTACATAATTAAACGCTTTAACGAAACAGTGTCTAACCAGACAACCGGACATTACCCGGGACACTAAATTTTTGTCAGACACTTTGTGTTATTATTCATGACTAGTCGTGGTCCCCGTTTTCCATAACACCCACCAAAAATCTAATAACTAACAAATAAAATCATGTTACTTGATATATAACTTACCATTACCACTTTAGTTGAAATTTTACTACAAGACCCCCCCCCCCCCCACCGTGAATCAGCCCCCATGGACCCCACCATATATCTACACCATACTTCACATCTCTAAACTTGATTTAATCCCAATTGTTTAATAAGATCTTGCTTGTGGGATTGAACAAGATATGTGGTATGATCTTATAAGTATGGAAGACATAGATTTCTCATTATTTCATATCTTTCACCACTCAACCTCACTACTCTCTCTCTCAATTCGGTTCCCCCAAACCGAACCCACCTCCCTCTCTCTTCACATCTTCATCTTCATCAATTACAAGTCCATTAAAGCTTTGAAGTTCATCCATGGAAGTTGCAAGTTGAAGGGCTTCCAAAGGAGCTTTGTTCTAATCTTTTTCATCACATTTTCTCACTAGAATCTCTACCCTAGCCTTGTCCTAATAGTAAGTTCTTGTACCTTGTTTTATCTTGTTCATAGTTATGTTATGTAGTTTGATGTTATTGTCTAAATCACAAGAACAAGAAGCAATAATAAGATGAACATAGAACTCTACACAAAATCTTACATAAATGTTTACATAAAGATGAGTTGTGAAGATGAAAACTTGTGGGTTTAGGGTTGGTTAAAAACATGCATGATTATTGATCATTGATTCCTTGAAAAATTCGTTGTTAGGACACTTGTTAATACGGTTTAGTAAGGTTTAAACCACAAAATAACATGTTGAGTTACTTTTTCAGCCGGCTTCATAGGGCTGTAAACAGACTTTAATAACTCGAAAAACAGAATTTATGAAGCCTAAAATATGTATTTTCAAAAAACGAAGCAAATGGCACTGGAATCATAATTTTTGGACTCGGTTTACTATTTCTAAAGCGTCTTTTCGTAACAGCAGCTGGAGCTGCATTTTTCTGCTGAAAATATGCGTCCTGTTTTCAGTCATAACTTAAATTCTGTGTAGGGTTAGATCATGAAATTTGTACTGTAGATGACCACCGATATATTTGTAATTCTCTCACTTGAATTTCGTAAATCGGACTTACGATTAATTTTTAGTGATTTATTCCGTAGACAGCGATCAGAAAGTAGCAAATCTGATTGCAGTCGGGAAAATAATTTTTTATAAAATATTGGTAATGAACTAGACCCCGAAATTTTTACACAATAATATTTGGATCGTTTAAGACGTTATGTTAGAATTTGGGAATTTTTGGAATAAGTTAACCATTTTATTTAAATGTCCGAAAACAGTCCAGTTTCATATATATTAAAACAGAAATGACTTAAGTAGTAATTGCATGCCAAAGTATGGGTTTTTGATTATTAAAATCGTTCTTATTTAATTTAGGGTGGATAAACAATTGAGGGATTGTGTTAACATTTAAAAACGCACCTGAAGGTGAGTACATAGTCCCCTATTTTACTATTTTCAATTGTTTTGGGGTGATTCATATGTATCTAAACGATTTCGATGTTTTAACGATGGTTTCAAAACGAGTAAGATGGTTTATACCAAACTAATAACGATTTCGATAATGTGAACAAGCTTGTGGTTGTAGTTACATAACGAATGACATTCATTAATTTCGGCCAAACCGACCAGTATTAGGTTATGGTACCATAGGATCCGAAAAATCCCGTTATCATACCGGACCCATGGTTATGTGTGGGTTAGGTGGGTAACGACCAAATCTGATGATTGTTAACTTACCCTTTGGAGGTTTGTTTATGCGAAAACGAGTTGAACATTATACGAGTCACACAGGTTTGAATGTTATTAGCGAGACGACCAAAAGTAGCTTCACGATCTAAAGCGAGAATGATTTAAACGACTAAAGCGATTATTTACGAATTAAACGATTTGGGTAAACAATTGGAAGTGATGTCACACAAACGAGGTTTACGAAATGATATAAACCATACGAGTATTATTACGAGAATGATTTACGATTTGGTTTACGAAAACAAATGTTTTGGGTTAAGATTCATGGCTTCGAGGTTTATAAATTATAACCAAACTATTTTGATTTGATTATTCATTTTACGATACGAACATTTTATAAAACAAGGTTTTCTAATGACAATTAACGATGTTGCACAATTTATTCCAACGTATAAACAAGCCATGAATCTGACACTCTCACAAAACCTATGTACTCGCCAGCATTTCTTTGCTGACTTTGTTTTCACATATGTTTCAGGTGTTGTTGAATGATGTTGATTGCTAGGATGCATACTCATATAGGACTGGACGAGGCCTTAGTAACTTAATAAACTTGTTTATTTAGATTTCCAGACGATGTAAATATCTAATGTTTAATAAAACGAGACCTCAAATTTCCGTGTGATTTGAAACAATGATTCTGTTACAACACTCTCCGACAATTCCGTTGCGATTTGTTGTTTTACGCGGTCGGGGTGTGACATCACTCCCTAAAATATATTTGTTTATGAAGTCTTTGTCAAGGTAATTAGTTGTTAAAAATAATTTACATTTTTAACTTTTCATATATGTTACTTAATTTATTTTTCCAAAAATAAATATAAGTATTTTGTGAAATAATATTCTCAATATTATTTTTGCACAAGTATTCTTAGGAAAGTATACTTGTATTTTATGTAAATACTTGTGTATTTTGTATTATTCACCAAAAATCAATACTTTGATTTTTATTACTTTCCAGAATTATATTTCTTAAAAATAATGTATTTTTAAGTCTTGTATAGAATATATATATATTTTGTCATGCCATAAAATATATATAATCATTCTTGTTATTCACCCGATTTTGTATAAATTCCATTACTTGATAATGGTAATATATTTGTCCAAAAATATATATTTAAGTCCATAAGTGTCTATATATTGTCCAAATTCAATAATATGTTAAGTAATATATTTTCATAAATATATTTTCTTGTATTTGTCCATGTACTTCCTTGTGAGGAATTTTGTATCCTTGTATACTTTAGTTTTCTCATGAATTTGTATGTGTATTTTGGTATTTATACTTCTTGGGAGTATTTAGTGTATTTTTAAGTCCCTAATACACTACTACATATAATACACATAATATACACTTAGCACAAAATTTGGTGATCCCTAAATATATATATTTTTTCCCAAAAATATACATATTTAATATTGATTTTAACTTGAAGAAATCCTTGTTTCTTAGCTTGTATTTTTTGTACAAAAATTAGGGAAATCTTGGTAAACATTTTTAGGTGAATTTTTAGGGAATAAGTTTCACCAAAACTTATATTTTCTAAGTGTCAACATTTTATAAAAATCTTGACATAGTTTCCCCTAAAATTGGAGGTTTCCCATGTTTTCAAAACATGTGTTTATTTTCTTTTCAACACCAAAAACAATTTCCAACAATTTTCAACAATAACATATACTAATTTCTTCATATGAAACATCATGGTGAACTTGATTCTTGTTAAAAATGTGTAGACTTTTAGATCTACACTTACATATAATGATCTTTCCAAAAATAAGTCCTCTTGTAATTCTTAAACAAACTTTTATGAGACTTTAATTTACTAACTCAATCATCCATGAATTTAATGGTTTCAAAGTTTGTAAATCATGTTCAAAAACCACTTTTATGTTCATTAGAAAGATCATTATGTTTAACATCATGTTTCACCATGGATCTTTCAAGATCCATGCTTAACATCTTTAGATCTTTCATAATCATGCTTCTTGAAAACCATTAACAAGCTTTCCATAGATTTTAGTTTCAAAAGTTATTTTGATACACAGTTTGTTACTTTAAGATTACAAGTTTATACATAAAAATTATTTTTTCATGTTCACGTAAATGTTTCATATATTCATCTTCAAGTTTAACCATGGATCCTTCAAGATCTGTTAGGGCCTTTGGATCATGATCTGTTCGTACGGAACGTGGATGAATCGACCTCGATCAATGTGCGGAATCCTTGGATTAAGTCACAGAATCACAACAACGTATTCAACGATTAAATCCGTCTGATCTTTCTATTAGAATGATGTGAAAGTACACAAGAACCGGTAGACAATCAGACTTGACAGAGTCTCCTGACAGAATGAGCAAAAGTCTCCAAAAGTTACTAACTCTAACCCAAGATGGGTATTTATAAGCAAACTCAGGGAGGTGATAGGTGCTTGTCCGATCGGGTGGCAATCCGGTCGGGTGGCAATCAGGTCGGGTGGCAATCCGGTCGGATGGCCATCCGATTGGGTGACACTTGTGTTGGTGCATATTTGTGACAACAGCTTAGATTTGGTCTTTGGATATCTTGTAATTGGTAAAACGATAAACGGTTAGCGGGTTTAGCCTTGTATTAGTTGAATAATAGAGTTTGGGCTAAACAAAACCCAGTTTGGGTCATAGGGGGACGAATTGGGCTTGCCCATGTTGGAAACCCTTAGCCCAAGTAGCAACCTTGTGTTATATAAACAAGGCTTTGCTTTAGGGTTTAGGTTGATCAGCCAAAACAGTTTTGAGAGAGAATTCGTGAGAGCAATAAAGGCTTGGACGAATTTGTGTGTGTTAGGGTTTTGATTGATTGTAATTCTTGTGATTGATAATCAATAGAAACCCGGTTAATTGTGAATTTCTGTTTCTACTCAATTGTGTGATATTATGATCAAGAGGATTCCGCACTCTTGATTAGATTGACAATTCTGTGACGATCCATACGAACAAGGGGACCTACAATTGGTATCAGAACATTAGGCTCTTGAAGGCTCTGTTCAGAATTGTGCTTGGCAGAAACAGGAAGTTTTTTCGAAAATTTTGAAACCTGAAAAAATTAGGGTTTCGAAATTTTTCTTGGTTTAATATAATTTTCGAAATTCTTCTTATTTTGATCTTATTGTGTTTCTAGTTTTGCTGATTTGCAGGTTTTCGGGACGGTTTCGGTTGCTTTTGAAGAGTATTTGGCTGGAATTCGAAGACTGTTCTTGGTTTTCCTCATTAAGTTCATCAAATTTGTGTCAAAAGTTTGCTGATTTGGTGGTTCGATTTTGCAGGAAATTGTTTAAAGAATCCGGAAAATCATCAAAAATTTCGAGAAGATTGAATTTCCAAATTTAGAGGCGAAGTTAATTAATTTTGCAATATGGACCTGCGAAATTAACTGACCAGTGAATTTATCGGCGAAATTAAATCCAAAGGTGACTTTGGTAACCGTATAATTTTCTCAGCGAAATTATCACGGTGTTTGGCGACTTTACTGGTCGTCGTAATAGCGAAATTGACCAGAGATTTTGAAGCGAAATTGATCAGCGAACTTGGCAGTGAAATTGACCTTTACGCGAACTAGACCAGCGAAATTGGACAACTAACTGACCAGCGAAATTAGGCTGTTTCCAGCGAAATTAATAGAGGAATTAAAAACCAGCAAATTTAAAAGAGTGGAATTTTTGTTGGCAAGCGTCGATAAAATTTCACTGTTTTACAAATATAAATTGATCCGTAGCTCGTTTCACTAAACCGTCTACAACGTTGAATTCCTTGCAATCTTAGGACAAAAAAAGCACGGTGTAACGGTGGAAATAGAAATTGATCCGTAGCTCGTTTCACTAAAAATGCACTGGAAAATCCTGAATTCGGTTTTCGACGTTATATATCATTGGATTCGTCTTTTTGAGACGATTCTAACGGTGTAATGTGGTAACCACTGTTTTTGGAGAAATTTTGTATGGTTTTATCAGTCTGCAATCTTTAAAATGTCGAACATGACTAATTTGAATGAGCTTTTGAGAATGGAGCATGAGGTTGGCACTACCAACAAACCGCCTAAGATGATGAAGGTGGAAAATTATTTGACATGGAAGGATCGTTTTCAATCCTTCGTTGAATATCAGGACACACGCATGTGGATACGTATTGAAGATGGGTACACAAACCCAACACACGACTTTGAGGGTAGACCACGAAGAACAGCCTATGTGAACATGCAAGAGGCTGATAAAAAGATGTATGAGGCTGAAAAGAGAGCCTTGGCTGCAATAAAATGTCCTTACCTGATAGCATCAAGCATACCTTCAAGAAGTATACTAATTTAAAGGATATGTGGGATGCATTAGAAAAGCGATATGCGGGAAATTCAGATGTCAAGAAAAACAAAGTTGATCTACTGAAGAAGCAGTTCGCTGTTTTCAAGTACATGAAACATGAGTCACTTGAGGACATCATCACTCGATACTACCATCTGATGTCGGAAATGGAAAATTATGAGATAGATTGCTATTCTGACATAGAAAAGAATGACAAGCTGCTCGATGCCTTACCTACTAAATGGGATATCTACACTCTCATGATCAAGGGAGAAGCAGATTATGAGACCAAGGAGCTGGAAGAAGTAGTTGGCAAGCTAAGAGCTTATGAGCTCAGTATGAAGAAGAAAGATACTGGATATGATCAGGTTCAAGATCCAGGGATCTACAATGGGCTTACATCTTCTTCGTCTCACAACGCTTCTAGCGACTCTGCTCCTGAGTTTCTTTCGTGTGAGAATGAGCAGGTCACAGAGAATGAGGATGGTGATGTGTGTTTTGTAGCTGCTTCAGGAGGATCAACAGGAGCCAAGAGAACATCGACTTCTAAGCAGAATAGTAGTACAAAGTCAATGCCTATGAGCGTGAAGTCTTCTGAAGAACATCTTGCTCTACTTGCTTCATTCGTTGCTTCATATGAAAACTACATTCAGGGGAAGATATCTGATCCTGCTACTTTAAATGAAGCTTATGATCAGATTGACCCTGATGACTTGGAAGATATGGATCTACAGTGGCAAATGGCCATGATCTCTAGGAGAGTGAAGATGTTTATGAATAGAACAGGAAGGAAGTTTGTGGGAAAGACTGTTGGTTTTGACAAGACCAAAGTGAGGTGTTTTAACTATCAAAGTTATGGACATTTTGCTAGGGAATGTCAAAAAACAAAAGCAAGAGACTTCGAGTCAGAGTTCAAACAATAGAAATGCATCAAACAACTCTAACTCAAGGGCTTTGATCTCTACAGCATGAGAGGGATCATTTGACTGGAGTGTTAATTTGGAAGATGATGACAATGTTACTCAGGCATTCATGGCAGAGATAACGCCAGTTGATGATGCTGAAGCAAAAGTGGATGCTGATATGGAGATAGAGAATAAAACTGAAGGAGATAAGGCTGATTAGACAACTGAAGCTGAAGAGGAAAAGCTGAAGTCTGATTATGAAAGGGAAGCTGAAGAAAAGGAAGCTAAATATAAAAGAATGGAAGCTCAGCTTGCGGCTCTCATGGACAACCTAGACAAACAAACTGGTGAAGTAAGTTCTAAATCTGTTTGTTTAAAATGTCGTGAATTAAAGGGTGAGGTTGACATGTTGTCAACACAAAACCAAAGTCTGGTAAGCGAGATGTCTAATATAAAAGAATCAAACTTTTTTGCTAAAAGAAATGAATCTTTATACTTGAAGAAGATAAAAGGTTATGAAAGTGAAATTGAAGCTTTAACCTGCAAACTAAACGAAAAACATCAAGTCATAGACTTAGCGCACGACATGATGAGTGAGAAAACAAAAGAGATTTCTGAAAAATGCAAAGAGTTGTCAGATGCACAACTCAAAATTGTTGAACTTGAAAAGAAATTAGGTCAATTCAGGGACTCTACTTTTGTAATAAAACATATGATGGGTGGCTTGAAGAAAAGTAATGATAAAACCAGTGTGGGATTCCTTGGTTTCAATGAAGTTCCACCTCCTGTGAGTCATGACTATTCTTTCTTGCCTGATGAAGATGAGCTCATAGACTTTGTGTCAACATCACCAAGTAGTTTCACATCAAGTCAAGGAAATGCGTCTGAGAGTGATGATGCTAAGAAGGATAATAACAGCAAACCTGTTTTGAAAAAGAAAACTTCACATCCTAAGAATAAAAATCCAACTTTTGTTAAAAGGGTTAATTTTGTTCAAGGAAGTGACATGAAAAACTAAACAGCTGTGACACCCGTGTCACTGCGACCATCAAACAAATGCCAAACCAATGAAATATTGTATTTCATACTTGGTATTTGTAAAAATATGTATATCGATTGCACATATCAACTCTTGTTTCGATTTCAAGCTCTAAATCGCTTTCTGGAAGGTTATACACGCACTGATGCGTAAATATAACCAGTTTAATCCAACGAACACTCCGGAATAGTGAAATAGGCTTAACATACCTTAAATAACCTTTACATAACTTAGATATAAGTTTTGGAAGGTTTGGTGTGGTGAAATCAAAGTTTAATCGCTTACAGGGACTAAAGTTGACAAACTGCGAAAGTATGCCAATTTGAACTGTAACAGACATTCCGGAACATGACCATAAGTTAAACATACCATAAATACCCTTCACATAGCTTAGAAATAGGCTTTGAGGTGTTCGGTATGCTAAAATAAACTTTTGTGTCATCCAGGGACTAAAAGTGTCAAAAAGTGCACAAGTTTGCATTTTCGCACATAACTTACGTTCTGAATACATCCGGACATCCAAAAATTTATGTAAGCATGACTATATTATATTTTAGTGTTCGCCATAAGAAAAATCCATTCGTTTCGTCATTTGGATCGTTTTTCGCGCTTGTGCGCATTCCGTCGTAATTAAGTGAACATCGCGTTCGTACGACCAAACGAACCAACCTCCGGCATATTTTTGAGCATGTTTTTAGTTCCCTATACTTTAACTTCATTTTAGAGCCTTGAAATGAGGTTAACGGGGTTCAAACGCATCGAAAAAGGCCTTAAAACACAACAGGGACCAAAACTGCCATTTTGGAAACATTTCTGAAACAGAGGGGCAGTGGCGTAGCGCGAGCCCTAAGGGCCTATGCAGTCGCGCTACGCGACTGCCTATGCTGGACAGAAAACATGCAGAAACTCAGTTTTTCGCATTCGGGACCAGATTCGATGTATTAGCCGTTGTTTAATTCACAACCACACATTCTAAACTTGCTTAGTCAGCGGATAAGGATGGAATTTAGTCACCATAACATCTCGACAAGTGTACGGGTGAGATCTACGCACGGTTTCCATGAAACGATCTTAGCGGTTCGGGTATTCCTATAAATACCCCAACACCCCCCATTGCTAAACTTACAAGAAACTTGATTTGAGAAACTCTAAGTTGAAACATTTGTTTCATACCTGAGATTTTTGAATCGGGTTTAGCATTCGGGGACCCTTCGTAAGTATTCTTTCGTTCTTTTATTGCTTTTCGAGTCTTTCGAGTCTAAAAGTCAAACTTTGTTTGACTTTCTACATTGACCAGTTATGGTCAATGCGAAGTTCGTTTGAACTTCGCAACGTGAGTGTAATCACGTTGGTTATAGTCCCTTGGGACTATGCCCACTGATTTCCACGTTGTCTAGGGTCGTAGGGTAGGCGATCTGATAAATCGCCTATACCTTCGAACCCGACCCAGTTTGGTCGATCATTAGGATCCGACCAAACACATTAGGTGACCATAGTAGGTAGGGAATAACCTTCCGAGGTTATACCCTATGGTCACATCGTTTAAGTAGTTGTATGATAGGTAGTTTATATGCCTTAGGTAAATTACCAGAATACCCTTTTCATGTATAATTGGTAATTAAGCATATGTAACCTAAACCTTTGTCACATAACTGATTATGTAACATGTTTAGGCATATAACACTTGTCATAGGGCTAGTTAGGCGGTCCGAACGCGTTTCACGCGAACGACGCGTTAAAGTAGCATAAGCTACCTAAACGGGTCGTAATGGGTCGTAGACACTTAGGTTAAGTTTCATTTAGTATGTGGGCTTTGTTAAACCAAATGACACGAGTCTCTACACTCGTTTGGTTTACAAACCCTAATGCTACCCAATCTTCCGATCTAGGTCCGGTTAATTAACATAGTTACCTATATTAGGTGCCGTTTGATATCCGCGATCTCTAGCATTGTTTGGTTGTTACTCAAGGACTACTGAGAAATCTCAAGTGAGTACATAGACCCCTCTTTTACTGTTTTCCAAACTGTTTTGGGGTGGAACACATGTGCCTACTTGTTACTTTCCTACTTTCCTGTTTTCACATCATATACTGCTATGTTCGTTAGTACATTATAGTACATGATTTCATTACATTTCATGCTATGTATTGCCATTGTGTGCATTACTTAGTACATCGTTTTACATGACATTTTGACATAGACATTTGACATAGACATTTCGACATGGACATTTTAACATGATTGACATTTGATCATGTATTTCCCACAAAACATAACTTTGATTTAAACCAAGTTTTACTTCAATACTTTGTTTTTGTGCATATGGTTTAGTTGAGACATTTCACTTGCCATACATGGATATTTGACATAGACATTTGACATGGATATTTGACATAGACATTTGACATGGATATTTGACATAGACATTTGACATGGATATTTGACATAGACATTTTGACATGATTTACATCTTGACGTGAATACTTTGACATATTATTCAATACATTTGACAATTGATTTAAACATAGACATTTTACATTGTTTGATTTGGTTTGATTAAGTGATTAAGTAACGATGTGAGTGTAATATGATACAAGCATGGTGGATACGCCGCTGGTACTTCCTATATATAAGTGTTTGTATGGTATTACATATCGTAGCGTTATTTGAATCATTTCAGTTTGATACATATAACATTTTATACAAATAACATACTTTTCACAATACATTGTTTTACAAACAACTTATCTTATACAAACTCATCTTACATGGTTATTTATTTAACCATACATTATCTACTTATTTATACATATCATCTGAACTCATTGTTTTTCAAATGATTTACAAGACAAAGCAAATTACAAGGTTCATGACTAAACATTTTCTCAAACATAAGTCATGAAACTTATTTTCACAAAACCTATGTATCTCACAGGCATTTTTATGCTGACGTACCTATTTTCACATGTGTTTTTCAGGGGCTGTTGCATAAGATGATCAAGATACACATAGAGAGACTTGGGCTTTAGTGACAATAAAAGATGCAAGACTAGTTAATTATGTTGTATTCCTTTGTTTGTTAAGACATTGTAACACTTTTATCAATAAAACGAAACTTCAATTGCCATGGATTTGAAACGATTAATTCTGTTACAACACTCGCCGATATTTCCGCCACGTTTTGTATGTTCTACGTGGTCGAGGTGTGACAACAGCTGTTATTGAAAACGAATCTAATGTAGAGTTTGCTAAAAACAAGAATAAAGAAAATTCTGAAACTAAGCAAACTGAACCAAATACTTCTAAGGCATCATCATCAAAACCTGAATCTAGTTCAAAGGATTCAGATAAGAAGTCTTCGAAAAGGAGACCGTGCTTCAAGTGTCATACAAAGGGACATGTAGCTAGCTGCTGTCCCAACAAAAAGAATGAAGCACAAGTTAGTGAGAAAAAGAGAGAGAAGTCACCAGAGAAGAGTGGTGATAAAAAGGAGAGAGAGTCTAACTCACCAAAGAAGTCAGCGCCTAAGCAACCAGAGAATGTTGCTGTTGGTGTAGAAAAGGCTGAAAAAGGAACTCCACAAGTTCCTTGTTTTCAAAGAAATCAACCAAGATTTCAGCCTGAATCTACATCAGGCAGATATGACAGACCTAGAAGCAGTTCACCAAGAATGAACAATTATAATTCAAATAATTTTAGGAGTCAAGGTCAATATCAAAATCGATACCAAAATAACGGTGGTTGAACTTTTTATAACAATGGCTTTAGAAATTATAACAATCAAGCTTCTTGGAATCAAAACTCAAGGTACCAAAATCAAAATTTTCAAAGGTCAAATAGTCCAAACACAAATAGGAACCCTCAGGACCATAGACCAAGTGGAAATCAAAATCAAATTCCATCAACAAGTCTGAGATCCAAGACTCCAGTTAGGAGTAATGGATATTGGATGGATGTTCCAGTAGTTGGTGAATTTGGACGACCCAAGACCATCAAGGCTTTGGTCCCCCAAACTAACTAATTTATTGGTTGGTGTGTGTAGGAGCTGCTAAGGAGGATTATCAACTTATGGTATGTTGATAGTGGCTGCTCCAAGCACATAACAGGGGATGCGAGATTGTTGACTGAGTTTGAAGATTATGATGGTGGACATGTGAATTTTGAGGGTGCTAAAGGTGGTAGAATTACAGGACGAGGAAAAGTAACCAATGGGAAGATCACACTGGACAAAGTGAACTATGTTGAGCAGCTTAAACACAATCTGATGAGCGTGTCACAAGTCTGCGACAAGGGTTATTCGGTCCATTTTACCAAGAATGAAGCATTAGTGTTGAAACCAGGTTTGGTGATTCTGGACGATTGGATAGTGATGCGAGCACCAAGGAGAAATGACACTTATGTCATGGACATGGTGCAAAGGATCCAACTGCGGTGGTGGCGTGTTTACTATCAAAAGCATCTGAAGTTGAATCGATGTTGTGGCACAGACACATGGCCCATATTCACTATCGAAAAATGAACTATATTATTAAAAATGAGCTAGTGAAAGGGGTTCCAATGCAGAGGTTTCAAGTGGAAGATAAATGTCTTCCATGTCAAAAGGGAAAACAACACAAGAAACCTCATAAGTCTAAAACAGTAAATTCCATAGATGCCCCTTATGAATTACTTCACATGGATTTATTTGGTCCAGTGAACGTGAGGAGCATAGGTGGAAAGTACTATTGTTTAGTTGTCACAGATGATTACTCACGGTATTCATGGGTTTTCTTTTTAGGTTCAAAATATGAGACAACAGAGATGCTAATAGATCTTTTTGCAAAATTGGAAAACGTCCATGATGCAAGGATCACGAGGATTAGGAGTGATAATGGAACGGAGTTCAAGAATCAGATTCTGGATCTCTATTGTCTTCGAAAGGGAATTGAACATCAATATTCCGCTCCTTATACCCCTCAACAGAATGGAGTCCCTGAGAGGAAAAACAGGACGTTGATTGAAGCCGCTAGGACTATGCTTTCAGATTCAAAGCTACCAGTTCTTTTCTGGGGAGAAGCTGTGAATACAGCTTGCTATGTCCTAAACAAAGTTTTGACCGTTAAACGTTTTAACAAAACTTGTCATGAATTAATGTTTAACGAAAAACCAAACTTGAAGGGCTTTGAACCATTTGGATTACCCTACACCATTGTGCGAAGTAAAGATAAACAAAAATTCAGTGAGGTGCCTGACGATGGCTACTTTCTAGGTTACCTGCCTGGCACACCGAATAAAACGGTTTTTAATCTAAAAACTGGTAAAATTGAGGTTGTATTTAATGTTGAAATTACAACATGCAAACCTTAACAATCAACGAATGGACCAGCTATACTATATGATTATGGAAGTGTTTTTAAATCATTTAATATTCCTGAGTTTTCTGATGTAGATGATTCTCAGTTGATTCAAGCAGTGATAAGTGAAGACGATGAAGGTGAATTCATGCCTAGATCGAATGTTGATATGACAGATGCTCCGGAAACTTCCCAAGGTGCTGGTGATCCTGATTCAAGCAATAGTGACTCTGATCCTATTCAGGGGGAGGATTTCATTAATCCGTTTGTGAATCAGAATATTCAAGGGGAGCTTGGATCAAACCTGGGTGATAATTTAGAAGTCAATACCGTTGCAACTACACGAGCAAATAGAGATCATCCAGTTGATATGATACTAGGAGATCCTACAACAGGTGTTCAGACAAGGCTAAGCATAGCTGCAAATACAGGTTTATTTGTTTCAATTGAGAAGACTGGGATTGTGAACGAGTGCTTGTATAGTTGCTTTATTTCCCAAGAGGAGCCTAAGATGTGACAACCCGTAATTTCGATAGCCTTTCTTCGCACTATTTCCTCTTCATGTGAGGTGCTTTGATGTAACCAGTGGGTACACTATATGAATATGTTGGTTCATTAATGAATGGTTGCGAGTTTATGTGTTATGCGTTATGTTAAATTGTGTGTGTGTGTGTGTATTATCTCATTGCATAAAAACCCTTGGGCCGCACACTTTTGCTCAACCCGTCCTCGGCCCAAACGAAACTCAAACATGGGCTCGGCCCTCCTCCACATCGCATACACACGTAACTTGTGTGTGTGATTCCCATAATTTCCAAAACACAAGAGGTTACATCAAACCCTAATATCCTTTCCTTCCCATTGTGATCGACGGTAGCCATCCCCTTATCTGAAGTACTTCTACTCTCGATCTAGGCACTCTATGTCTCGGTTAGTTTATTAATCACCCTTGTTAATTTGCTTGTTGTTTTGATGATAACGTGTTTATTTCTTGTTATGCTCTTGGTGCTTGGAATGATTGAGTCGTAGAAATGGTTATGAGTTTTTCTTTTGTGAAACTGGATTGTAATCTGAATTAACATGAAATGATAATACATAAAATCGGTATGGCTCGATAGATGGTCGAGGATCATGTACGTAATTAGGGTTCAACGGGTTATGTGTTTTCTTTGGATAGTTTGCATGATTGTTTAATGATATTGTTCTTATAAATCCGAACATGATTAGGGTTGTGGTATGTTTGATCATTGTTATTTGTTGCACGATGATTAGGATTTATCGGAATCAACATGTTAATGAATATAGCTCTAGTAATGATTATGTGTATGATTGATTAATATGATTGTGATGGTCTTGATGATTGTGTTAATTGACAAAAGAATGTTTGGTAATCATATGAATTTCTAGGGAGTTAAATATAGAAACTGTTGTGATCATCCATGATTGATTGCGTAACCGCTTGACCAAAATTAATGGGATTGTTAATTAATCACGCACGACTGAATCACACAAGCTAACACAATCGCACAAGATTAGTCAACCGCACAAGTCTAGTGAGACGCATAAGCACTTGGGCCTTGGTACATATTGGGCCGGGGTTATGTTTGGATCGCACGAGAGCACCGAATCGTACAACATATCATTGGGTTAGTCATATTGGGCCGTAAACTATTGGGCTGTGTAACATATCTGATCGCACAAGATATTCGAGCCGGGTGTGTTGTGAGTCGCACAACCCAAACCAGTCGCGCAAGTGGTCCAGTCGTACAAGAGGATCCAGTCGCACAAGTTCAGTTCAATCGCACAAGTTGGGGATTGGACTCCACATGTTGGGCTGAACCTTCGTGTTGGACTACACACATACACTTTAATTTGGTCACATAAATTGTCAGGCTGTAAATTGTTGGGCCGCATGAATTCATGATATGATTTAACTCTTGAATGTTTGATGATCTGAACTACTAAACTGTTACATGGTTGTGAACTTGCATATCCACTTGATGGAGAACTGAACTATCGTTATGAGCTATGGTGAATTGTGAACATGTGATGTGAACCATGCATGAGACTCAATTACTTGAACGTACTATTATGAATTGTTTTGATATGAGAACTCTTACTACGAAATGTATACGACGTGTGTCTATGTGTGTGCTACTTGTGTAATATGAATGTGAAATACGTGATTTATGTGTTCATGAAACTGACTGTCTTTGGTAACCACGTTAGGGTTTGGTTGACCAACTTGGAACGGGTAATGTAATGTAACATACCGAGCAAATCTAAGGTGAGTTCACTGCTCTTATTCCAAGCATGCATCCCGGGGAGGGATATCTGGTAATTGTTCCGGGGAGGAACGTCGGGTTAATGGGATGTTTGTTATTACTCAGTTTCTATCATATAAGACCCCTTACATCTACCGATAGTTGCCGAGGAGGCAACGAGGTTGTTAGTTGATAGCGCTACTAGGATTGGCACCCTCACACCGTACCGGGGAGGACGGGCGTGAACTAATTACCTTGACCACTTGACCAATGCTTTGATAGACGCATTGGGGTTGGGCAAATACATCTTGTAGCCATTTGCGGTAATCGAGTTAATAACAACATCAAATAAAATCATCGAATCTGTGAAACGTTTTAATCTGGTAACTGGTATCTAAACACGTTAACAAAACTTTGAACTCACCAGCGTCGTCTAACACACTTGTCTGCATGCTTGCAGGTCTATAGGCTTTTATCATTTGGAACTTGCTGTCTGCGAGGCTGGAGTGGTCATGGGTCGAGATACATGGAATCTCAATACAAGCTTAATGGTTTATGTTCACAAGGTTTACGAAACACTTAACAAATGAGTTATGCTTCCGCTGTATTCATTGAATGATATGTGACGTTTGTAACACTTTACGTTAATGAATGAATGTTTTATTTAGTTATATTTATGAGTTCAATGTGATTGGTGGCTTGGATCCTGATACGTCACACGCCTTGCGGGGGTTTACACATGTGGTATTTTGGGGGTGTGACAGCTTGGTATCAGAGCCACTGGTTATAGTGAACTTGGTTTTAAAAAGGTTTTTATAAAACCAGACTATAACTGAACAGTTCTGAAAACGTGAATACGACCATAACACTCAGCTCCAGATTGCAAGGTTCGTCTCTCGTATACTCATTGTACTGCGTAACTAGTGAACACTTACATATGATATTGCATGTAATTGCACGTTTAGCACAACAATACGAATTCCTGTATTACTTGCATGTGTTATATGACTAATAGGGTGGTATTTCCCTAAACATTTGTGTCACACCCCGACCACGTAGAACATACAAAACGTGGTGGAAACGTCGGGGAGTGTTGTAACAGAATTAATTGTTTCAAATCCATGTCAATTGAAGTTTCGTTTTATTGATTAAAAGTGTTACAATGTCTTAACAAACAAGGAAATACAACATAATTAACTAGTCTTGTATCTTTTATTGTCACTAAAGCCCAAGTCTGCCTATGTGTATCTTGATCATCTTATGCAACAGTTCCTGAAAAACACATGTGAAAATAGGTACATCAGCATAAAAATGCCTGTGAGATACATAGGTTTTGTGAAAATAGGATTCATGACTTATGTTTGAGAAAATGTTTAGTCATGAACCTTGTTATTTGCTTTGTTTTGTAAATCATTTGAAAAACGATAAGATCAGATGATATGTATAAATAAATGTCAGGTTAAATGAATAACCATGTAAAAATGTGTTTGTATAAGATAAGTTGTTTGTAAATCAATGTCTTGTGAAAAGTATGATATTTGTAATAAATGTTATATATATCTCAAACTGAAATGATTCAAATAACGCTACGATATGTAATACCATACAAACACTTATATATAGGAAGTACCAGCGGCGTATCCACCATGCTTGTATCATATTACACATGCCTCGTTACTTAAATCACTTAATCAAACCAAACCATCAAGATGTAAAATGTTCATGTCTAATGTAAATCATGTAATATGTATCCAAAATGTAAGCATGTGATGAATAACAAATGTACTAAGTATGCAACAAATAGACATACGTAGCATGTGACCTGTACTAAGTATGCAACAATAGACATACGTAGCATGTGACCAGTACTAAGTATGCAACAATAGACATACGTAGCATGTGACCTGTACTAAGTATGCAACAATAAACATACGTAGCATGTGACCTGTACTAAGTATGCAACAATAGACATACGTAGCATGTGACCTGTACTAAGTATGCAACAATAGACATACGTAGCATGAAATGTAATGTAAAACATGTACTATAAATGTACTATTGAACATAGCATGTATATGATGTGAAAACAGGAAAGCATGAAAGTAACAAGTAGGCACATGTGTTCCACCCCAAAACAGTTTGGAAAACAGTAAAAGAGGGGTCTATGTACTCACTTGAGATTGCTTAGTAGTCCTTGAGTAACAACCAAACAATGCTAGAGATCACGGATATCAAACGGCACCTAATATAGGTAACTAGGTTAATAAACCGGACCTAAATCGGAGGATTTAGATAGAATGAGGGTTCGTAAACCAAACGAGTATAGAGACTCGTGTCATATGGTTTATCAAAGCCTACATGCTAAATGAAACCTAACCTAATAGCTTACGACCCATTACGACTCGTTTAGGTAGCTTATGCTACTTTAACGCGTCGTTCGCGTGAAACGCGTTCGGACCGTCTAACTAGTCCTATGACAAGTGTTATATGCCTAAACATGTTACATTATCAGTTATGTGACAAAAGTTTAGGTTACATATGCTTAATTACCAATTATACATGAAAAGGGTATTCTGGTAATTTACCTAAGGCATATAAACTACCTATCATACAACTACTTAAACGATGTGACCATAAGGTATAACCTCGGAAGGTTATTCCCTATATACTATGGTCACCTAATGAATTTGGTCGGATCCTAATGATCGACCAAACTGGGTCGGGTTCGAAGGTATAAGCGATTCATTAGATCGCTTACCCTACAACCCTAGACAATGTGGTAATCAGTAGGCATAGTCCCAAGGGACTATAACCATCGTGATTACAATCACGTTGCGAAGTTCAAACGAACTTCGCATTGACCATAAGCTGGACAACGCTGAAAGTCAAACAAAGTTTGACTTTCTGACTCGAAAAGCAATAAAAGAAAGAAAAGAACGAAAGAATACTTACGAAGGGTCCCCGAATGCTAATCTAGATCACAATAACTCAGGTATGAAACAATGGTTCCAACTTAGAGTCACTTAGATCAGATTCTAGTGGTTTTGGCTATGGAATGGGTTGGGTATTTATAGTATTCGGAGAACTGTTAAGATCGTTTGTCGAATATCGTGCCTTAATCGTATCCGTACAAGTGTTGGCAAGTTGTGGTGACTAAAAATGGGTCTAAATGAGCTGAATGTGTAATTGAGAATGTGTGGGTGAGGATCAAACAGCTGGAAACTGCTGACTATTCGATATTATCTGATCAGAGAGTCGGACGCGGCCCGCTTCAGGATCAGCCTAAACTCAGGCGGGCCGCCTGGGGGTCCTGATCAGACAACAACTTTCAAAAATGACAGTTTCAGCCCCTGCACGTGTTTAAGGCCATTCCCGACACTTCTAAGGCCCGTAAAGCCAACTTTAAGGACCTAAAATGATGCCTAAACATTGTGGACATGAAAAATGCTCAAAAATATGTCGGATGTCAGTTCGTTTGGTCGTACGAACGCGATGTTCGCTTAATTACGACGGCATGCGCACAAGCGCGAAAACGATCCAAATGACGAAACGAATGGATTTTTCTTATGCCGAACACTAAAATAAAATGTTTTAGTGCTTACATAAATTTTTGGATGTCCGGATGTATTCAGAACGTAAGATATGCGCGAAAATGCAAACTTGTGCACTTTTTGACGCTTTTAGTCCCTGAATGACCCAAAAGTTTATTTTAGCACACCGAACCCCTTAAAGCCTATTTCTAAGCTATATAGAGGATATTTAAGGTGTGTTTAACCTATGGTCATGTTCCAGAATGTCTGTTACAGTTCAAATTGGCATACTTTCGCAGTTTGTCAAGTTTAGTCCCTGTAAGCGAATTAACTTGTTTTTGCCATACCAAAGCCTTCAAAACTTATTTCTAAGTTATGTAAAGGTTATTTAAGGTATGTTAAGCCTATGTCACTATTCCGGAGTGTTTGTTGCATTAAACTAGTTATATTTACGCATCGGTGCGCGTATAACCTTCCAGAAAGCGATTTAGAGCTTGAAATCGAACAAGAGTTGATATGTGCAAACGGTACACATATTTTTACAAATCCCAAGTATGAAATACAATATTTTATTGGTTTGGCATCTGTTTGATGGTTGAAGTGACACAGGTGTCACAGTCTCCCCTACTTTAGGAAATTTCGTCCCGAAATTCATTCGTAGGAGTCTATTTGTGACTTTGTGTTAAATAACCATCAAAGATAAGCAAGGCATAATCCTGTTATTTCTCTTTAACGGACATTTTTCAAAAATGAAAAATGAACGGAGTTATTTTCAACAGGCATTCTTTAGAAATGAAAATGAACGAAATTAGTCATTTTCCACCGCTTCTTCAGAACCGAAAATGAACGAAATGAGTCATTTTCCACCACTTCTTCAGAACCGAAAATGAACGAAATGAGTCATTTTCCACCACTTCTTCAGAACCAAAAATGAACGAAATGAGTCATTTTCCACCACTTCTTCAGAACCGAAAATGAACGAAATGAGCCATTTTCCACCACTTCTTCAGAACCGAAAATGAACGAAATGAGCCATTTTCCACCACTTCTTCAGAACCGAAAATGAACGAAATGAGCCATTTTCCACCATTTCTTCAGAACCGAAAATGAACGAAATGAGCCATTTTCCACCATTTCTTCAAAACCGAAAATGAACGAAATGAGCCATTTTCCACCACTTCTTCAGAACCGAAAATGAACGAAATGAGCCATTTTCCACCACTTCTTCAGAACCGAAAATGAACGAAATGAGTCATTTTCCACCATTTCTTCAGATAGAAACGAAAATGAACGGAACGAACTCTGGACACATGACAAAACTCGCTGTGGTTTCCATGCACTGAATTTCATAATTATGTATGCATCCATAATTACGCAATTCCTTGCATAGTCCGCACAATTTGTTTGTAATGTGAAGGGGAGGAAAAATCAAACCTGTGATGAGTGTGACTAGACTACTATAGGGTCCTTTTAATTAGATCGACAAAGGATCCTTTTTAATTAGGCCACCAAGGAGTCCTTTCAGCTATATCATCACATGATATTCCTAACCAGATTTTTGGATCAATCTGTTTACCTAGACCACTCAGGGGTCTAATTATGGAATGGTACAATATAATCTAAGGGTCTTTACTATTACGTACAAGCCCATTGAGGATTTAATATAGCACCTTTGGATATCCTACTATGAATCCCTTATACGAAGATATGGAAGATTCTACGAGGATTTGGATAACAAAAAACTTGGATTACACAAAAACATAAAAGAAAACACATAATCACATAGTTGTTTAACTTGGTTATTAATTTTTTATCTTTGAATGCAGATACTTAAAGCACACCATGAATCCAATTCGTGGATTTCATTTGGCACTTTAATCATTTCAAGAATCCATCCATGAAGATAGGATGATCTACCAAAAATTCGATTTTCGTTTTCAGGAAAACGCAATATTCGAATTAAGGTACACAATAATTTAGGACATACGGAAATACCCTTGGGTACCCTATTAAGAATTTATAGTGGTACTTGGGGTATTCGTACAGAATTATAACTTGCACCTTGTACATCGTTTCTTTGCAAGAGAGGGGTACTTAGGATCTTTGTGGAAAACGTAAGAGATTGTAAAAATGGAAGAATTTTGGGGGTAGTTTGCTTTTCAAGGAATACGATTCCTTGATTGTCGGTATTGTAGGGGATATGTTGTTTATGCATACAACCACATAAATACATTGTAATGTAAATAAAAGATTTATTTATAAACAATGTTAACAACTGTTTCATGGACCTTGACAACAAAAGAAAATAATACATAAGATGTGATTATTTCTAAAGAGTGTTGTCTTCTAGTCGGTCAGATGCTTATCTCTATGCTGGATTAGCATTAGCACGCTTTGGGCAATTTCTTCGGAAATGTCCCATCTCGCCACACTTGTAGCAAGAACCTGGTGGAAAGCGAGCTCGAGCAGGTTTGTTGTTAGCTTGATTTGGTGCAACTGCTGCTACGCAAACTTTTGCTGTATGACCTTTACGTCCACAAATTTGGCATTCGCGGCACTTCACCATAGCATGATGATAAAGGTTACATTTGTTGCACAAGGGTGAAGTTCCATTGTATGGCTTCCTAGTACGGGGTTTAGCTGGTTGGTTGGGGACGGCTTGACCACTGTGAGCGACCATGGCGAAGTTTTGAGAAGCCTTTTGCTTCTTTGACCGCTCAAGGAATCCAGTTTGTTCATCCATGGTCTTTGATTCCTCGATTGGTTTCGATTCCTCGACCGGGTTCTTGTCACCCTTTCGGAAAAGCTTACGCTTCCTGATCTGAGATTCAGTCAAGGTTGCAGATAGCTCAATGGCCTGCCTAACCGTAGTGGGGTTACTACCGGTAACAATGTCTTGAACTGAGTCAGGGAGACCATCAATGTATTTTTCGATCGCCTTATCCAAAGGCGTAACCATGGTAGGGCACAACAGGCTCAGCTCCTCATATCGATCAGTGTATGCTCGATGTTCACCGCTGTCTTGCTTAAGATCGTCAAATTCCCTTTCCAAGGCCCTGATCTCGTGATGAGGACAGAATTCCTTCATCATCAGTGCTCTAAGTTCTTCCCACGTTTGAGCCAGTGCCACATCGGCACCCCTATCTCTCACCACACCGTTCCACCACGTCAAAGCTCGTTTTTCAAAGACACTAGATGCGAAATCTACCTTTCGCTCATTTGGACATTGAACATGCCTGAAAGTGCTCTCTAGACTCTCGAACCATTGCAGAAGTGCAGTCGCTCCTTGAGACCCAGAAAACTTTGATGGCTTGGCCGAGTTGAACGTCTTGAAGTTGCAGAGGGCATTATTGTTGTTGATAGCTTGGTGACATTGGGCAACGATGGTCGGGATTGCAGCAGTTATTTGCTGTGTAATGACAGCTGCCAGATCGTCAATAGATACCGGATTTTCGCGTCGTGGAGGCATTCTAAAAGAGAAGAACATGAAAGGAAACGAGTGAGAGAATTAGACGAAAAGAATGAGATGAAACAAATCTGATGAAAGCAAGGATAGTGGTCATTTGTTTGTTACTACACAGCAACAAACGACTCCAGTGATTAATCAAAGTAAATAGGTCAAAAATAATGTATCGCGAAGACATGCTCGCCTATAAGTGAACACTCATCCCAAGAATTCCCAGGTAAGCACAACTGGTCTCGCGTCTGATGAGATGTATACGAAGTGCTTGCCTAGACAGAAAACCCAGAATACAGGCATTCACCCTTCCAGTTTGCACGTGTTCACATTATTTAAAACCCAAAACCTTGACGAAATTTTGAAAACTCAAAGGGGTTCAAAACCATATAACAGAGGGTTCAAAACCTTACAATAGAGGGTTCAAAACCTAGTAATCAATCATCATAGAACAGATGATTAGTTTTCAAAGTGGTTTTGAAATTTATATTCTTTGTTGTGGTCGTCGCCTAAGGATAGGTGACGGTATTGTTTTATGACTAAACGCAAGTAAACTCGTGTTAGGGTCCTAAGAAGGTTATGGACTAGGTCAAAGCATTACTAATAACCTAATTCCCTATAACCATTGGCTCTGATACCATCTTTTCTGTCACACCCCGACCACATAGAACATACAAAACGTGGCGGAAACGTCGGGGAGTGTTGTAACAGAATTAATTGTTTCAAATCCATGGCAATTGAAGTTTCGTTTTATTGATTAAAAGTGTTACAATGTCTTAACAAACAAGGAAATACAACATAATTAACTAGTCTTGTATCTTTTATTGTCACTAAAGCCCAAGTCTGCCTATGTGTATCTTGATCATCTTATGCAACAGTTCCTGAAAAACACATGTGAAAATAGGTACGTCAGCATAAAAATGCCTGTGAGATACATAGGTTTTGTGAAAATAGGATTCATGACTTATGTTTGAGAAAATGTTTAGTCATGAACCTTGTTATTTGCTTTGTTTTGTAAATCATTTGAAAAACGATAAGATCAGATGATATGTATAAATAAATGTCAGGTTAAATGAATAACCATGTAAAAATGAGTTTGTATAAGATAAGTTGTTTGTAAATCAATGTCTTGTGAAAAGTATGATATTTGTAATTAATGTTATATATATCTCAAACTGAAATGATTCAAATAACGCTACGATATGTAATACCATACAAACACTTACATATAGGAAGTACCAGCGGCGTATCCACCATGCTTGTATCATATTACACATGCCTCGTTACTTAAATCACTTAATCAAACCAAACCATCAAGATGTAAAATGTTCATGTCTAATGTAAATCATGTAATATGTATCCAAAATGTAAGCATGTGATGAATAACAAATGTACTAAGTATGCAACAAATAGACATACGTAGCATGTGACCTGTACTAAGTATGCAACAATAGACATACGTAGCATGTGACCTGTACTAAGTATGCAACAATAGACATACGTAGCATGTGACCTGTACTAAGTATGCAACAATAGACATACGTAGCATGTGACCTGTACTAAGTATGCAACAATAAACATACGTAGCATGTGACCTGTACTAAGTATGCACTACGTCAAAAATGGGCTACGGCCACACTTTTTGCAAAACAGCCCTACCACACATTTGAAAAAATGTGTGACTAAAAGTCATTTATGACATTTTAATACACCTTTAGCCACACATTTTATTGTTAATGTGACCATTATATACTAGTTCAAAACCTTTAGCCACACTTACTAGCCACAAGTCGAGAAGTGTAGCCAAATGTAATCTATGGCCACTTATTTTTGTTTCATGTGACCAAAAACACATGTTTTTGAAACCTTTTGCCACACTTTAATAAAAAAAAATGTGACATTTATTAGCCACATTAGCAAAGTGTGGCCAAATGTAATCTATAACCACAATATTTGTTTTTATGTGACTAGTAACACATGTATTCAAAACTTTTAGCCACACTGTAAGAAAAAAAATATGACATTTATTAGTCACACTAGAAAAGTGTGGCCAAATGTGATCTACGGTCGTAGTATTTGATTCATGTGACTAAAAACACATGTATTCGAAACCTTTAGTCATACCTTAAGAAAAAACAGCCACACTAGAAAGGAGTGGCTAAATGTGATGTACGACTACAATATATATTTGATAATGTGGCTAAAAGCTAATACATATGGCCACATATATTATTTTGTATGACCAAAGGCTAGACAATAGCCACACTTAAAATTTCAAATTTTCATGTGACTTTACATATAAACATTCATCACACCATCGTCCCTATGTTTATTTTGTGTGACGAAATGATATGAAATGTCATGAGAAAATTGTGTGACCAAATGTTAAACTTACAACATCTTAAAAAATTCCCCCCAAAATATTTCATCCTAAAATTTAAACTTCCCCTCTAAATATTTCATCTTAAAACTTCCACCAAAATATTTCATCCTAAAATTAAACTTCCCTTCCAAAAGTTTTATCATAAAAAACTCCCTCCAAAATATTTCATCCTAATTTAAAACTTCCCCCTCAAATAATATTTTAATTTAGAAAAATTACTTAATTCAATGTTAAAAAAAACAAAAAATCTTAGTGCATATTTAAAAATTCAAACTTTTATTATTTATATTATATATTTTTAAACCATATTCGTTATTATTCGTTTTTCTTGTAAATAATATGCTAATGTATGCATATTAGTTATGGTTATATACGTTTTTAATGTATGCATATTAGTACCATTATCAAATTGTTTTCGGTATCGAACCGGTACCAACTTTTTAACGTTTTCGGTGCCCGTATTTTCCGTTCGCTACAGTTTCGGTACTTTACTTAATTTTACTCTAAAAAAACCGGTAACAGGAATCGTACAGTACTATACCAAACATTTTCGATACCAGTACCTATATTTGGCTTCGGTACCGGTAACGATCCCATCCGTAATCATATACGTGTTAATGGACCATATTGGTCCTTAATGGATCACAATGGGCAATATTGGATCATATATGTGTTTATGAACCATATTGGGCCTTAATGGATCACTATGGACAACAGTAGATCATACACGTTTTAATGGACTATATTGGGCTTTAATGGATCACAATGGACAATAGTGGATCATACATGCCTTAATGGCCATATTAAGCCTTAACGGATCACAATGGCTAATAGTGGATCATACATGTCTTAATGGACCATATTAGGACTTAACATATCACAATGGACGATAGTAGATCATATATGTATCTATAGACCATATTAGGCTTTAATGGACCACAATGGACGACAGTAGATCATATATGTCTTGATAGATCATACTAGGCTTTAATGGATCACAATGAATGATAGTATATCATACATGTCTAAATGGACCACATTGGGTCTTGATGGACCAGAATGGACAATAGTAGATCATACATGTCTTAATGAACCATATTGGGCCTTAATGAATCACAATGGACAATAGTAGATCATAGATGTCTTAATGGACTATATTGGGTCTTAATGGACCACAATAGAAAATAGTAGATCATACATGTCTTAATGGAGCATATTGGGCCTTAACGGGTCACAGTAGACGATTATATATCATATATGTCTTAAAAGACCATATGAGCTTTAATGGATCAAATGGAAAATAGTATATCATACATGTCTAAATGGACCATATTAGGTTTTAATGGATCACAATGGGCCATAGTAAGGGGCTGTTTGTTTACCTCTTAATGAGGCTCTTAATGGTTCAGACCTCTTACTGGTTTAGCACTTAATGGTTCAGATTGTTTGTTTCACGAGCAGATGTCTGATTGGTTCAGACATTTGCCTCTGAATGGTTAAGATTTATACAGAGTCTAAATGGTTAAGACCTCTAATCTGAATTGGTCAGACATTTGCTTCTGAACGGTTAGCATTATATAGGCTCTTAATGGTTCAGACCTCTTACTGGTTCAGCACTTAATGGTTCAGACATCTTACTGGTTCAGCACTTAACCATTCAGATGTTGCCAAACGGCCCCTAAATGATACATGTACTATACTAGAGTATTATATATACATTATTATAGCATATACTATATTATATACTATGTAGTGTGTGTGTATATATATGGTAGGGATCCTAAGAGAATTCTACCTTATTTGAGAAACTTGAGAAACATTTTGAACCATATTTTTCCCTAAGCTTTTCGTAATATACGCATACGTATAGTTTAAAATTCATTATATACATATATGTATATTACGAAAAACATAGGGAAAATGTTTGATCAAGAATACTTCTCAAGTTTATCAATTAGCATAGTACTCCTCACACGATCCTAACCATATATATATATATCTATATATATTATACTATACAATACACTCTTTAGTTTTTATACTTTTCATTTAAAAAGTATTTTTAGTTTTAATATTATTTTTGAAGTTATAAGTAAAACAAAATTATACAATAAAATATACTCTTTAGAATTTCACATACCATTCCAAAACTATTTCCCTCCCCCAAAGTAATTCAGAATTTCACATTCCCTCTCCCTCAAATCCACTAATTCTAAACTCAAAACACACACAACAATTGCTTCTCTATCACCATCGAAGCCAAAGCATAGCAGCAAATCTAACCTGCCGGAGAATGTAAACCCTAATACGAGCCCTAATTTGAAAGCTTCGAGCTCTTCAGTGGTTAAATCCGCAATTAAAAGCTAGATATATGATAAGATCTTCGCCTTCTCTGAAGAACAAGATCAGGAAGCTAAAATTGGTGGTTTCGAAGAAGAACATGAAGCGAGAGAGTGAGTAATAAAACCCTAGGTTCAGTCAATTGCAAGTGTAAGGCCAGTGTTGATTCGAGCAGGTGTTTAGGTGTTGCTTATGAGACGCTTAGGGCTCTTCAGAAGGGGTTTTTTAAGAGTAAGATTGAAGCTGCTACTGTACAAGTCGATAGGTAGGTTAAGGTTAGTTCTGTGTAATATTATAAATAAAATTTATATTTATAAGATGCTGATCTAGTTGAATTTCATGTAATTGTGCCATGTGGGCATAGGTTTATCAGCAATATGAATTTTTCTCTTATAAGAATACCGGTGGCACTACAAAACTTGATGCACTATTGACTACCTATGAAGTTTTACCAAAGGACAAGACAGTGCTATCAACAATTAAGTGGAATTATCTTATGGTTGATGAAGCACATAGGTTAAAAAACAGTGAAGCATCATTATATACAACACTCAAGGTATGTGAATGATACCTTTTTTTATGATTTTGCTATGCAGTCTTGTTATCGTGGTTTATTTCATTATGACTTGTTTCATAGGAATTTAGAACGAAAAACAAGCTTCTTATTACTGGCACTCCCCTGCAAAATAGTGTGGAAGAACTATGGTATTTTTAATCTATTATACTGTACACTTGTTTTTTTTCTTTAAATTTAAAATTTAGTTCCGTTTTATCATCTAAAAGTAAAACCTACCTGATTTTCCATCAATATTTTTAGAATCGGACCTTAGTATTTTGGTTTGGTACCAGACGGGACTGTGAACTGTACCTCAACTTTTGGGCTAGTGATTTAAGCTTATTTTTCTCCAATGACACTTTCCCTTCAAGTAAAAGAAAAAAACGGTTTTATATTGGACTGGAACCAAACCAAACTTGACAGCACCGGGCCATACCGAGTATACTGGTTTCGGATTAGTGTGTTACTGTTTTACGTTATAGAACCGAGTGTTGTATAGTTCTAGTTGCTTATGCCAAGCTGGTCGAATTGGGTATAATCCACACTTACCATGATCAATTATATATATGTGAATTTGGAGTGATTGGTCATGTGTTGTTTGATATCTCTTGTAGTTGATTAGCTAATCGTAGTCTTGTAATGTAGATGGTTAAGATGCTGGATATATTAGCAGATTACTTGTCAATTAAGGGATTCAAGTATCAGAGACTCGATGGAAGTACAAAGTCTGAGGTGCGTCACCAAGCTATGGAGCATTTTAATGCACCAGGCAGTGATGATTTCTGCTTCCTTCTTTCTACTCGTGCTGGTGGTTTAGGAATCAACCTTGCAACCGCAGATACAGTCATCATATTTGACTCGGACTGGAATCCTCAAAATGATCTGCAGGTTTGGCACCACAGCTTGCATGCATCTTTACAATCTGACTTACTAATCTCGACTCCTTCTCTTTCTCTCTTATGTAGGCAATGAGCAGAGCTCATAGAATCGGACAACAGGAGGTTGTTAATATATATAGGTTTGTGACAAGCAAGAGTGTTGAGGAAGACATCTTGGAACATGCAAAAAAGAAGATGGTATATTACTTACTAGTTATTATCTTTTATTTGCTAATAATTGAGGGGTTCTCTGTAATTTATATGTATATGCTCTTTTGATTACCAGCACAAATATGCTTGCTTATGTTTGGAATTTTTTTCCTTTCAGGTACTCGACCATTTGGTTATTCAGAAACTAAATGCTGAAAGAAGGTTGGAGAAAAAAGAAGCAAACAAAGGGAGTGGTTTTGACAAGGTATTGGTTACAAATGTCTGGACATTTGAGCAACCTTTTGGTCTCTTTGGATGCATGTTTGGATCTAAAATGTTTTAATTTTAATTCATTTTCATGGTTCCAGAATGAGTTATCAGCTATTTTGAGATTTGGGGCAGAGGAACTGTTCAAGGAAGATAGAAATGATGAAGAAAACAAAAAGCGTCTTCTAAGCATGGATATTGATGAAATTCTTGAAAGAGCAGAGAAGGTTGAACAGAAAGGAGCTGAAGGAGAACCTGGAAACGTATTGCTGAGTGCATTTAAGGCAAGCAGTTGCAGATTATAAATAAACTGTGCTAATACACAATGGACTTCTTTTAGTTTTTAATCTTTTACCTCATCTGCAGGTTGCAAATTTCTGCTCTGTTGAGGATGATGGAATTTTCTGGAGTCGTTGGATAAAACCTGAAGCCATTGCACAGGCTGATGTGTGTACACATGATTATACAAAGATGTTGTCATTTTATAGGCTATTGCTGTCAAGAAGCTAACGATATTATTTTGTCACCTATCTGATTATTAATGCATCTATATATTCTAAATGTAGGAAGCTGTAGCTCCACGGGCTGCAAGGAACAGCAAGAGTTATGCTGAGGTCATCCCACCTGTAGGAAGTTTTATGTACCCTAGCCCCCTTCAATCTTGTTATCCATGGCATTTTTACTCTAAACCACCCTAACACGACTAATCACTGTCAGCGCTCCTTTCATCTACCCTAGAACCAAGGGTCCCCACCCATTTACTCTATTCACCAACTACACACATTGTTTTTATAAACTTTCTTCGGGTTACTTTACCCTTAAACCCAATCGGCCTAAAGTACCCTAGGGGGTGGCGGCAGTGTGCCCGCTTAGGGATGCTACCCTAGAGTCCTTCCCCACAAGGCGCCCTTCCACCCTTAATTCCTCAATGGACTCATGTTGTGAAGCTATTTGAGGACATTACCTTATGTTTTGAGGTCTACTGTACACTTTTTTTTTTCTTTAAATTTAAAATTTAGTTCTGTTTTATCATGTAAAAGTAAAACCTACCTGGTTTTCCATCAATATTTTTAGATTTTACTTTTTGTGATGGCAGGGTGTTGCTTCACTTTCTTGACTCGGATAAATTCAACAGCAAGGATGAATTTGTTCAGAATTACAAGAACCTTAGTTCAATTTATGAAAATGAGGTTCTGTTACATCTTTTCTATTATACATGTTCTCCATCCAGTAAATGGGACAATTGTGAGGTTATTTTATTATTACTTTTATCTTTTTACTATTTATAGCTTGCTAATCTTCATATGGAGTTACGGCCTCACCTTTTGCGAAGAGTTATAAGGGATGTGGAGAAATCATTGCCCCCAAAGATTGAGTGTGTGCTTCGGGTTGAGATGTCTCCTCTACAGAAGCAGAATTTTTGTACCCATGTTCATTCATCTGATTCTGAAGCTTTATTACCTCTGCCACTTAACTGATTTATTTCTCAGGTATTACAGGCAGAAAATAGAATTGCACACAAAGATGAAATATTTTCTCGTCCCAAGAGGACTTGGTTTGTTACAGAGAAGGAGAAAAAACTTGTTGCTAATGCTGGAAAGGTGATATTTTCACTTATATCTAACTTTCTGTATTATAGTAAAGTATGATCATCGTTCTTATAGTTTTCCTGGCCAGTCTATGTGACATGCTGGCATTTTTTTTAAATACAGTTCAATCATAACTAAGAAGGGTGCTGCTTAGGGGTGTAAACAAGCCCAGAGACTCGAGAGCTACTCGTTATCGGCTCGGTTAAAAGCTCGAACGAGCCGAGCTTTAACGAGCTCGAGCCCGAGCTCGAGCCTGAAATACAAAGCTCGTTTAGGCTCGCGAGCCTAAGCCCAAACAAAATTTTATTTTATTTTTTATATATAATATAATAGTAATGATGAAAAATTGGCGAGCTAAATTCGAGCCGAGCTTTGGCGCGTTTAAGCGATATTGAAACGAGCTCAAGCCGAGCGTTTAGCTCCTTTGAGGTTTTTCTCAAAATAGCTCGAGCCGAGTCGAGCTTGTGCTTCAGAAAAACATGACGAGCCGAGTTCGAGCCCAGTCGAGCTCGGACTCGGCCCGACTCGTTTACACCCCTAGTGCTACTTTAGAATTTTGATGTCAAATACTAAGGTTGCATTTTTATAATCTGCATTTAACTAATTTAAGTTCAGTGAAATAAAAAACCATCATCTAATTGAAGTACTGAACATGATAGCTTCTTGTTTGCCGAGATTAATACATGAACATCTCCAGCACTAGTTGTTCTGATATTTTTATTATCTGGTAGCATTGCTTGTGACTTGCTATCATGCTATTTTTTGTTATTAGGCTATTTATTATGGTCATATTTGCAAGTATTAAAAGTGATTTCTTAATTTTAGTGTTAATAGTGGTATTTATGAATTTTGGTTTGAAACTCTCAAGGGTTTGGTTGCTGAATTTGGGTCACAACAGGAGATTGTTGCACACTCAATCACGTTATCGGTACACGATTCACGGGACTATGATTGTTGGCGGACATCACTTGAACAGCTGAACCAGAATGTAAGATCAAACTTGCCTGATGTTTGATGGCCAACATTACTTTTTTGGATCTTGGAGCATTCAATAGTGTGGCAAAACAGTTGTTGCAAAATGGCTGGATACAAATTTGCAGCACTTTCAAGAGAAATGGTTCTTAGTTTATGTGTAGAGTTGTTACCCTTTGCAACTTTTATAGATAGGTTTTGATTAAAAGTTTATGTCTTACTTATTATCTAAATTGAAAACTTATGGATTCTGATTATTATTGTTAATATCATTTGGTTTTTAGATTTTCTCATGTCACTGCAGTTTTATATTACAAAAAATGGGCAATTACACGAAAATGGTCATATAAAAACCACAATAAATATGTGACCAAAAGTTAGGCAATAGTCACACTTAAAATACTGTGGCAATAGCCATAGTTATAGTAAATTCATGTTATTATATAATAGAAATGCCATACTTATAGTAAATTTGTGTGGCCATTGATATCATTTAGTCACAATTAATGTATCATTTGCTTGATTACAACCTTTTTGCCACATATTATTTACATTGATGTGGCTAAAATAAACTTTTTAGTGACTATATAATAGAACGGTCACATTTACAGTAAATTCATGTGACTATATAATAGAAAGGACCACATTTACAATAAATTCATGTGGCCGTTGATGCCACTTAGCCACACTTTAGACCATTTGCTTGATTACAACAACCTTTTGCCACAATTTTTCTAAATTGATGTGGCTAAAACAAACTTTTTAGTGACTATAAAATAGAAACGGACACACTTACTGTAAATTCATGTGGCCATTAATACTAGTTAGCCACACTTAATGGACCATTTGCTTGATTACAAAAACCTTTTTGCCACAGTTTTTTAAAATTGATGTGGCTAAAATAAACTTTTATGTGACTATATAATAGAAATGGCCACACTTACAGTAAGTTCATGTGACGGTTGCTACCCTTTAGCCACAGTTATTGGACAAAATGCTTGATTTCAGCAAGATCCTTTAGCCACACTTTTAACTTGTTACGGCCACACATACGTCAATGTGGCAGTATGGTGCCTACGATGACTCGACCTTTGGTCACACTTAGGCTGAAAAGAATTTGTGTGGCGGTTCGCATATGGTCACAGTTTTTTTGTGTGGCTGTAGCCCTTTTTTGGCGTAGTGATGCAACAATAGACATACGTAGCATGTGACCTGTACTAAGTATGCAACAATAGACATACGTAGCATGAAATGTAATGTAAAACATGTACTATAAATGTACTATTGAACATAGCATGTATATGATGTGAAAACAGGAAAGCATGAAAGTAACAAGTAGGCACATGTGTTCCACCCCAAAACAGTTTGGAAAACAGTAAAAGAGGGGTCTATGTACTCACTTGAGATTGCTTAGTAGTCCTTGAGTAACAACCAAACAATGCTAGAGATCACGGATATCAAACGGCACCTAATATAGGTAACTAGGTTAATAAACCAGACCTAAATCGGAGGATTTAGATAGAATGAGGGTTCGTAAACCAAACGAGTATAGAGACTCGTGTCATATGGTTTATCAAAGCCTACATGCTAAATGAAACCTAACCTAATAGCTTACAACCCATTACGACCCGTTTAGGTAGCTTATGCTACTTTAACGCGTCGTTCGCGTGAAACGCGTTCGGACCGTCTAACTAGTCCTATGACAAGTGTTATATGCCTAAACATGTTACATTATCAGTTATGTGACAAAAGTTTAGGTTACATATGCTTAATTACCAATTATACATGAAAAGGGTATTCTTGTAATTTACCTAAGGCATATAAACTACCTATCATACAACTACTTAAACGATGTGACCATAAGGTATAACCTCGGAAGGTTATTCCCTATATACTATGGTCACCTAATGAATTTGGTCGGATCCTAATGATCGACCAAACTGGGTCGGGTTCGAAGGTATAAGCGATTCATTAGATCGCTTACCCTACAACCCTAGACAATGTGGTAATCAGTAGGCATAGTCCCAAGGGACTATAACCATCGTGATTACAATCACGTTGCGAAGTTCAAACGAACTTCGCATTGACCATAAGCTGGTCAACGCTGAAAGTCAAACAAAGTTTGACTTTCTGACTCGAAAAGCAATAAAAGAAAGAAAAGAACGAAAGAATACTTACGAAGGGTCCCCGAATGCTAATCTAGATCACAATAACTCAGGTATGAAACAATGGTTCCAACTTAGAGTCACTTAGATCTGATTCTAGTGGTTTTGGCTATGGAATGGGTTGGGTATTTATAGTATTCGGAGAACCGTTAAGATCGTTTGTCGAATATCGTGCCTTAATCGTATCCGTACAAGTGTTGGCAAGTTGTGGTGACTAAAAATGGGTCTAAATGAGCTGAATGTGTAATTGAGAATGTGTGGGTGAGGATCAAACAGCTGGAAACTGCTGACTGTTCGATATTATCTGATCAGAGAGTCGGACGCGGCCCGCTTCAGGATCAGCCTAAACTCAGGCGGGCCGCCTGGGGGTCCTGATCAGACAACAACTTTCAAAAATGACAGTTTCAGCCACTGCACGTGTTTAAGGCCATTCCCGACACTTCTAAGGCCCGTAAAGCCAACTTTAAGGCCCTAAAATGATGCCTAAACATTGTGGACATGAAAAATGCTCAAAAATATGTCGGATGTCAGTTCGTTTGGTCGTACAAACGCGATGTTCGCTTAATTACGACGGAATGCGCACAAGCGCGAAAACGATCCAAATGACGAAACGAATGGATTTTTCTTATGCCGAACACTAAAATAAAATGTTTTAGTGCTTACATAAATTTTTGGATGTCCGGATGTATTCAGAACATAAGATATGCGCGAAAATGCAAACTTGTGCACTTTTTGACGCTTTTAGTCCCTGAATGACCCAAAAGTTTATTTTAGCACACCGAACCCCTTAAAGCCTATTTCTAAACTATATAGAGGATATTTAAGGTGTGTTTAACCTATGGTCATGTTCCAGAATGTCTGTTACAGTTCAAATTGGCATACTTTCGCAGTTTGTCAAGTTTAGTCCCTGTAAGCGAATTAACTTGTTTTTGCCATACCAAAGCCTTCAAAACTTATTTCTAAGTTATGTAAAGGTTATTTAAGGTATGTTAAGCCTATGTCACTATTCTGGAGTGTTTGTTGCATTAAACTGGTTATATTTACGCATCGGTGCGCGTATAACCTTCCAGAAAGCGATTTAGAGCTTGAAATCGAACAAGAGTTGATATGTGCAAACGGTACACATATTTTTACAAATCCCAAGTATGAAATACAATATTTTATTGGTTTGGCATCTGTTTGATGGTTGAAGTGACACAGGTGTCACAGTCTCCCCTACTTTTGGAAATTTCGTCCCGAAATTCATTCGTAGGAGTCTATTTGTGACTTTGTGTTAAATAACCATCAAAGATAAGCAAGGCATAATCCTGTTATTTCTCTTTAACGGACATTTTTCAAAAATGAAAAATGAACGGAGTTATTTTCAACTGGCATTCTTTAGAAATGAAAATGAACGAAATTAGTCATTTTCCACCACTTCTTCAGAACCGAAAATGAACGAAATGAGTCATTTTCCACCACTTCTTCAGAACCGAAAATGAACGAAATGAGCCATTTTCCACCACTTCTTCAGAACCGAAAATGAACGAAATGAGCCATTTTCCACCATTTCTTCAAAACCGAAAATGAACGAAATGAGCCATTTTCCACCACTTCTTCAGAACCGAAAATGAACGAAATGAGCCATTTTCCACCACTTCTTCAGAACCGAAAATAAACAAAATGAGTCATTTTCCACAACTTCTTCAGAACCGAAAATGAACGAAATGAGTCATTTTCTACCATTTCTTCAGATAGAAACGAAAATGAACGGAACGAACTCTGGACACATGACAAAACTCGCTGTGGTTTCCATGCACTGAATTTCATAATTATGTATGCATCCATAATTACGCAATTCCTTGCATAGTCCGCACAATTTGTTTGTAATGTGAAGGGGAGGAAAAATCAAACCCGTGATGAGTGTGACTAGACTACTATAGGGTCCTTTTAATTAGATCGACAAAGGATCCTTTTTAATTAGGCCACCAAGGAGTCCTTTCAGCTATATCATCACATGATATTCCTAACCAGATTTTTGGATCAATCTGTTTACCTAGACCACTCAGGGGTCTAATTATGGAATTGTACAATATAATCCAAGGGTCTTTACTATTACGTACAAGCCCATTGAGGATTTAATATAGCACCATTGGATATCCTACTATGAATCCCTTATACGAAGATATGGAAGATTCTACGAGGATTTGGATAACAAAAAACTTGGATTACACAAAAACATAAAAGAAAACACATAATCACATAATCACATAGTTGTTTAACTTGGTTATTAATTTGTTATCTTTGAATGCAGATACTTAAAGCACACCAGGAATCCAATTCGTGGATTTCATTTGGCACTTTAATCATTTCAAGAATCCATCCATGAAGATAGGATGATCTACCAAAAATTCGATTTTCGTTTTCAGGAAAACACAATATTCGAATTAAGGTACACAATAATTTAGGACATACGGAAATACCCTTGGGTACCCTATTAAGAATTTATAGTGGTACTTGGGGTATTCGTACAGAATTATAACTTGCACCTTGTACATCATTTCTTTGCAAGAGAGGGGTACTTAGGATCTTTGTGGAAAACGTAAGAGATTGTAAAAATGGAAGAATTTTGGGGGTAGTTTGCTTTTCAAGGAATACGATTCCTTGATTGTCGGTATTGTAGGGGATATGTTGTTTATGCATACAACCACATAAATACATTGTAATGTAAATAAAAGATTTATTTATAAACAATGTTAACAACTGTTTCATGGACCTTGACAACAAAAGAAAATAATACATAAGATGTGATTATTTCTAAAGAGTGTTGTCTTCTAGTCGGTCAGATGCTTATCTCTGTGCTGGATTAGCATTAGCACGCTTTGGGCAATTTCTTCGGAAATGTCCCATCTCGCCACACTTGTAGCAAGAACCTGGTGGAAAGCGAGCTCGAGCAGGTTTGTTGTTAGCTTGATTTGGTGCAACTGCTGCTACGCAGACTTTTGCTGTATGACCTTTACGTCCAAAAATTTGGCATTCGCGGCACTTCACCATAGCATGATGATAAAGGTTACATTTGTTGCACAAGGGTGAAGTTCCATTGTATGGCTTCCTAGTACGGGGTTTAGCTGGTTGGTTGGGGACGGCTTGACCACTGTGAGCGACCATGGCGAAGTTCTGAGAAGCCTTTTGCTTCTTTGACCGCTCAAGGAATCCAGTCTGTTCATCCATGGTCTTTGATTCCTCGATTGGTTTCGATTCCTCGACCGGGTTCTTGTCACCCTTTCGGAAAAGCTTACGCTTCCTGATCTGAGATTCAGTCAAGGTTGCAGATAGCTTAATGGCCTGCCTAACCATAGTGGGGTTACTACCGGTAACAATGTCTTGAACTGAGTCAGGGAGACCATCAATGTATTTTTCGATCGCCTTATCCAAAGGCGTAACCATGGTAGGGCACAACAGGCTCAGCTCCTCATATCGATCAGTGTATGCTCGATGTTCACCGCTGTCTTGCTTAAGATCGTCAAATTCCCTTTCCAAGGCCCTGATCTCGTGACGAGGACAGAATTCCTTCATCATCAGTGCTCTAAGTTCTTCCCACGTTTGAGCCAGTGCCACATCGGCACCCCTATCTCTCACCACACCGTTCCACCACGTCAAAGCTCGTTTCTCAAAGACACTAGATGTGAAATCTACCTTTCGCTCATTTGGACATTGAACATGCCTGAAAGTGCTCTCTAGACTCTCGAACCATTGCAGAAGTGCAGTCGCTCCATGAGACCCAGAAAACTTTGATGGCTTGGCCGAGTTGAACGTCTTGAAGTTGCAGAGGACATTATTATTGTTGATAGCTTGGTGACATTGGGCAACGATGGTCGGGATTGCAGCAGTTATTTGCTGTGTAATGACAGCTGCCAGATCGTCAATAGATACCGGATTTTCGCGTCGTGGAGTCATTCTAAAAGAGAAGAACATGAAAGGAAACGAGTGAGAGAATTAGACGAAAATAATGAGATGAAACAAATCTGATGAAAGCAAGGATAGTGGTCATTTGTTTGTTACTACAAAGCAACAAACGACTCCGGTGATTAATCAAAGTAAATAGGTCAAAAATAATGTATCGCGAAGACATGCTCGCCTATAAGTGAACACTCATCCCAAGAATTCCCAGGTAAGCACAACTGGTCTCGCGTCTGATGAGATGTATACGAAGTGCTTGCCTAGACAGAAAACCCAGAATACAGGCATTCACCCTTCCAGTTTGCACGTGTTCACATTATTTAAAACCCAAAACCTTGACGAAATTTTGAAAACTCAAAGGGGTTCAAAACCATATAACAGAGGGTTCAAAACCTTACAATAGAGGGTTCAAAACCTAGTAATCAATCATCATAGAACAGATGATTAGTTTTCAAAGTGGTTTTGAAATTTATGTTCTTTGTTGTGGTCGTCGCCTAAGGATAGGTGACGGTATTGTTTTATGACTAAATGCAAGTAAACTCGCGTTAGGGTCCTAAGAAGGATATAGACTAGGTCAAAGCATTACTAATAACCTAATTCCCTATAACCATTGGCTCTGATACCATCTTTTCTGTCACACCCCGACCACGTAGAACATACAAAACATGGCGGAAACGTCGGGGAGTGTTGTAACAGAATTAATTGTTTCAAATCCATGGCAATTGAAGTTTCGTTTTATTGATTAAAAGTGTTACAATGTCTTAACAAACAAGGAAATACAACATAATTAACTAGTCTTGTATCTTTTATTGTCACTAAAGCCCAAGTCTGCCTATGTGTATCTTGATCATCTTATGCAACAGTTCCTGAAAAACACATGTGAAAATAGGTACGTCAGCATAAAAATGCCTGTGAGATACATAGGTTTTGTGAAAATAGGATTCATGACTTATGTTTGAGAAAATGTTTAGTCATGAACCTTGTTATTTGATTTGTTTTGTAAATCATTTGAAAAACGATAAGATCAGATGATATGTATAAATAAATGTCAGGTTAAATGAATAACCATGTAAAAATGTGTTTGTATAAGATAAGTTGTTTGTAAATCAATGTCTTGTGAAAAGTATGATATTTGTAATTAATGTTATATATATCTCAAACTGAAATGATTCAAATAACGCTACGTTATGTAATACCATACACACACTTATATATAGGAAGTACCAGCGGCGTATCCACCATGCTTGTATCATATTACACATGCCTCGTTACTTAAATCACTTAATCAAACCAAACCATCAAGATGTAAAATGTTCATGTCTAATGTAAATCATGTAATATGTATCCAAAATGTAAGCATGTGATGAATAACAAATGTACTAAGTATGCAACAAATAGACATACGTAGCATGTGACCTGTACTAAGTATGCAACAATAGACATACGTAGCATGTGACCTGTACTAAGTATGCAACAATAGACATACGTAGCATGTGACCTGTACTAAGTATGCAACAATAGACATACGTAGCATGTGACCTGTACTAAGTATGCAACAATAAACATACGTAGCATGTGACCTGTACTAAGTATGCAACAATCGACATACATAGCATGTGACTTGTACTAAGTATGCAACAATAGACATACGTAGCATGAAATGTAATGTAAAACATGTACTATAAATGTACTATTGAACATAGCATGTATATGATGTGAAAACAGGAAAGCATGAAAGTAACAAGTAGGCACATGTGTTCCACCCCAAAACAGTTTGGAAAACAGTAAAAAAGGGGTCTATGTACTCACTTGAGATTGCTTAGTAGTCCTTGAGTAACAACCAAACAATGCTAGAGATCACGGATATCAAACGGCACCTAATATAGGTAACTAGGTTAATAAACCAGACCTAAATCGGAGGATTTAGATAGAATGAGGGTTCGTAAACCAAACGAGTATAGAGACTCGTGTCATATGGTTTATCAAAGCCTACATGCTAAATGAAACCTAACCTAATAGCTTACGACCCATTACGACCCGTTTAGGTAGCTTATGCTACTTTAACGCGTCGTTCGCGTGAATCGCGTTCGGACCGTCTAACTAGTCCTATGACAAGTGTTATATGCCTAAACATGTTACATTATCAGTTATGTGACAAAAGTTTAGGTTACATATGCTTAATTACCAATTATACATGAAAAGGGTATTCTTGTAATTTACCTAAGGCATATAAACTACCTATCATACAACTACTTAAACGATGTGACCATAAGGTATAACCTCGGAAGGTTATTCCCTATATACTATGGTCACCTAATGTATTTGGTCGGATCCTAATGATCGACCAAACTGGGTCGGGTTCGAAGGTATAAGCGATTCATTAGATCGCTTACCCTACAACCCTAGACAATGTGGTAATCAGTAGGCATAGTCCCAAGGGACTATAACCATCGTGATTACAATCATGTGCAAACGATACACATATTTTTACAAATCCCAAGTATGAAATACAATATTTTATTGGTTTTGCATCTGTTTGATGGTTGAAGTGACACAGGTGTCACAATTTGTGACTCACGTTTCGTGATGCTCTTTGTTTGCTACTTGAGTTTGAGGAACCATTTGACATGATTTAGGAGGAGCTGAGATGAGCATGCAAATCACAATATTATTGTGGGTGCACACATAATAATAATGCGGGGTGCATGCGAGTCCCAAGGAGGCTTAACAAGTGAAAAAGGGGTTCTGCTCCGTTATTTGATCGATGTGAAATACAACAGTCTATAGGAGTCGTAGATGTGATTGACTCCTACTTGAACGTGATCTTTTCACTCTTCTTTGAATCCTTTCGAATCTCGATGCTATCGAGTATTACCTGAACACCCACATGAATGCCTAGCGAACTATGTAGAATGTTAGGTGCTTGTACGAACGTCCCCGAGTTGGATGTTGCAGCATCAATGATTGGTCTGTACCCCTCTCACTTCTCTTTGTTTGCTAGAACTCAATGTACCGACGCCTTAGATCCCGAAGTGCGATCACTTCTGTAACACCCTGGAAACATACCGTGTATTACTCAGTCAACTTGCAAGAACAATGGATAAGAGGATGAGTGTAGTGCCCTACCAACCTTATTATTGGAACGACCCTGGTTATGGCAACGAACACCAGCAAATTGACTTCGATCGAATTCCTAACCTTAGTCAGCGACTCATGGGAGTCAACTCTTACGAATCAATCGGGGCATAAATGAGGACAACTGGCGGTAGTATGGAATGTGTGACTGTCATCACGATAAGTAACGCCTAAGTACGTGATGTGGAATGTGAAGAGATGGACCTTGTTGGTGAAAGATCGTAGGGCTCCGTTACAAGCAATGACATTGGAGGTAACAGTCACTGCAACATCAAGATACTCGTAATGGTAACCAACAATATGGAAATGGAGGTGCCAACAACATGGATTGGCCATGGTTAAATTAGGACGACATTAACCAAGGAAATGACGTCAGTACTGGAAATCCTCATAACGATAACAGCAACACTGAAAATGATACCCACGGAAGGGCATTTAGGATTGGCGTGGGCGACGCCAGGATTATAGCAACATGGTAGCTTGTATGGATGGCTAATCGCTTCATCTCTGTTCTGTTTAACCCTGATGCTTCTCGAACCTGAACCTATTGTGGAATCGACTGATGACAAGACAATTGAAACCTCATATGTTTGCTGGGATGCAAACTCGACCTTGGGGGACAGGAGTACGACATTAAGGGTAAACTGTTGATGATGAATTCTTTTGATGACCATATTGTGAGGAGGAGATTTTGTGTATCCCCCTCCCTAGTGAAGGATCGTTGTCTGTTCTAAAGCGTCAGAGTGGTGCAAGAGTTAGCGCCATTCCAGCTATGAGGGCTTAGAAGTGTCTACGGAGGGATTACCCCGCTATGTTAGCAACCGTTACTGATGTTAAGGCTAAGGAAAAGTGGGTCGAGGATCCACCAGTTATTCGTGATTCCTCTCGGTGTGCTACTCGAGGAACTTTCAGGTTTACTTCCACAACAGTTAGGTAGAATCTCAGTTTGATCTCACGCCAGAGGCACCCCTGATTACGCGTAATTTTACCATCTTGCACCAGGAGGGTTGCAAGAACTGCCTAATCAACTTCAGGAACTATTGGACATGAGTTTTATCGGATTTAATTTTCACTTTGGGGAGCCCCAGTTATACCAGTGAAGATAAGCCTTTTCCTATGTGTACCGATCATCGAGAACGTAACAGGGTGACAGTTAGGAACCACTTGTCTCGACCATGTATTGGCCACCTGTCGACCAGTTGCGAGGGACAAGCTTCCATTTGAGGGTTGGCTAGCGAACGAACTATCATCAGATGGAAGTCCAAGAGGAGAATGCTCTTAGAACAGCATGTCAAACGCAATGCAGCCATTTCAACTTTGTACACCATGATCATTGAGTTGATCAGCACATCAGCAGCTTCAGGGATCACATGAATCGACCGTATTTGTTGATGACGTTCTGAATCATGACCAGGAGAAAGGAACACCATGGGTGGCATATGTATCATATTTTAGCGCTCCTGTGGGAGGAGCCATTACATGCGAAGCCTTGTTAAATGTCACATCTGGATTCGAGAGATGCATTTCGATCATGTAACCAACGGAGTGGGAATACACGTGGATCTCGCTAAGATGCATCTTGTTAGAAACTGATCGACACCAAAGACTCCTTCAGGGATGCAACATTTCCTTGGTTTTGCTAGATACTATCGCAGCTTAGTCACAGGAGTTTCAAAGGTCACACAACTTAAATCTCTTTATCACAGCAGGGTGCTGTGTTCGTGAAAGACGAATCAGGAGGACATCTTTTCAGCTTTCGAATTCCAACTCTGCTATGCACTGAGCATCGTCCTTACCCGAGGGTGCGGGTGATTTAGTGGTATACCATAATGGTCTAAATCAGAGTCCCAGTTACACACCGACACAACACGAGAGAGTGATGACTTACGTGATGGAGTTACAAAGAAGAACTGCACGACACACAACTGACAGTGAAAACCGTGGTCTTGGGATTTTAGATGGAGGCAATACTTGGACGGTACCAGATGCATTATTTAGACCGATCACAAGGGCCTCCCGTGTACCTTGGCTTCGACATAGCTAAATCAGTTAATGGCATCGCTGGAGGGAACTTTTGGATGACTACAACTATGAAACTTGAACGTGCACGAGCTTTGCAGCTCACTATCGACTCTAACTTACCTGATCCCACTCGCCCTGTTCAAACTGGAGAACTGAAGGAAGAGGATTTTCAAGTTGAACCCATACGGGGCATGGAGAAGCAACCTTGGCAGGTTAGACGATATTCGCTACCTCATGGAATGAGTGTGGATCTCATTATACAGTAACTGTAGGAAATTTATGTTGAGCAAAGCACACCGGCCTCGATATTCCAGTCGTCTGGGTTTGGATGAAAAACATTAGGATTTATAAACATTATACTGGCGATCGGGCATGAAGGCCCACCTAGCTAGGTATGGGAATGATGTTTGACGTGTGAGAAAATCAAGGTGAAGTATTGGCAACCAGAAACACCCATATGGAAACGAGAACAGACTGCCATGAATTTTGGTCACTGGGCTACCTAGAACTCGAACCGGAAACAATATCACCTGGGTGATCGTTGATTGTCTCACATTACCAGCACACTTTCTTGCAATCAAGGAAACTGACGAGTCGTCACAGCTGTGAATGTACCTCTGAGAGAGGCGACTTTTAGGCACGAGGTGCCAACTCCTATTACCTCTGATTTCGAACTATATATGATTCATGACAGGCAACACACCACACCCTTGGCTCATGTCCAGACAAGAGCGTTGGACAAACGGACAAAGTGAACGAACCATCTTGACACTCGAAGACATACAGCGAGCATGTGTGTGATCGACCTTAGTAAGAGTTAGAAGGACATTTACCTTTAGTTAAGTTCTACTGCAGCCGTTACCATACTAGTATTCAGACAGCTCCGTGTGAGGTATTGTATGAACTGTAACGTTAATCTCCCAGTTGGATCAAGGTGGATGACAACCTAATCACAGTTCAAGGACTTGTACTCGTAATCTCTGAGAAGATTGTTTAGAACGGGAATCGTATGCGGCTGTGCGTGACCGTCAGGTAAGCTGATAAGCTTAGGAAACACTGGGAGTTCGCTGCAGGCGGACGTGTCATGATTGAAAGTATCACCCTGGGAGGGTGCGGTGCGCTTTGGGAAGCGTGGCAAGATGAAGTTATGTTACGTTGAGTCATGTTCTGCAAACTCGAGTTAATCGACGAACTGGGTAAACGTTCCCGATGTAATCTATGCCTCGAATCTAAGAAGTGTCTGTCTGATGAAACACTTGTGACACCCTTGGTAGAGCCTAAGGTTAATGAAAAGTTGTAATTTGACGAGGAAGTCAAGGTTTTTTTAATACGGTCAAACTCCAATCATGAGAGTTCGTTGGAACTCAAGATGTGGACCGGAGTTCACATGGGAATGCAAAGATCAGATGAGGCTCCTCAATCAAACTGTTGAACCAACTCATGATGTCACTGGCCAATTTCGGGACGAAATTCCATTCACGTTGGGGATGATGTGGTACCCGCGGAAAAATCCCCAGTTAGCCTGATTTAACACCTTGCTATTTTGATTTTCTTATCAAATTTCTGGAAGAAATTTCTTTTAAGTTGGGGATGTTGTTGTTCGATCGTGTTCGGTGAGCCTAAAGTCAGTTAAAGCAGTTCATCTTCAAATACGAGGGCGGAATCAACGTAAACGAAGTCAATAACAGCTTGTATCCTTTTAACTTTCTTTCTATTACTGATTGTGAGCTTTTACAATGTATTCTGATGAAAATTTGGCAGCACCTTCGCTCACACACTCATACATGACCGCTTCAAATGAACACCACACAACCCTATTTATAGGCACACTAGCTTTCGCTTGAAAGTGTCAAGCTATGGGGTTTCGCTTGAGATTGGTTTCAAGCGAACCTGTATGATGTTGATAATAAGGTTTCGCTTGAATCTGCCATGTTACACTTTCAAGCGAAAACCCTTCCTCAAACATGAACTAAACCTAATTTCGACCCTGTTGTGTGTTCATTCAACCTATCTAGACAAAAGACTTTTACAAGACAAAGTTAACAGACACTAAGTGCACCAACAGACTCCCCCTTGGATGTTGACGAAGTCTTCGGCTTCAAGTCTTTATCTTTATCAATCTTCAATCATTGTAAAGCTCTCTTCAATCTTTATCTTCAAACTTTAATCTTCAATCTCCTCTTTGACTGTTGATCCAGAATTCTGACTCCCCCTTTCACAGACTCCCCTCTCAATAAGCCAGGGCTCTAATTCTGGTTCAAACTTTGACGATTTGTTGCCATGGGGATTATGAAATCTACAACCTGTAAAATCTCTACCCAAATATAAGATATATGATAATAACAATTTCAATCCAAACTTACTATTCAACTTTCAGTGTTAGAAATCCACTTAAGTATTCAGGTCCAAATTAATGACCCTGATTACTCAATTAATCTACCAAGTCCAATTAAATGACCTTGGTTGATCTGAGACAAATCACACTGACATTTTGAAAACACATAAGTTCAAACATTTCTGAAAATTACAAGTTTTCAAATTAATGAACTTGCTATAACTTTCCAATTTCACAAACTTATCAAGATTAGCTCTCAACTCATCATCCAATCCAAAAACCTCCTGCATTTGCTTTCATCTTTCAGCATTCGAATCCGAAGTTCAACTCTCCACTATGGTTTGTCAAAAATAAAATAGATATGTAAAATCTTTTTGGATTTTAACAAAGCTTCTAAACTAGGAATGAAATACAGAACTAAAATGCAGTAAATGAAAGTAAACTATTTACAAACAAGTTTTTGGTGAGCGTGTTAGGGAATCATATCAGCTATTCGACAAGACACAAGTACCGTTAAGCTTCAATTTCATACTCAGAATTAAACAATTCGCGTAGATTGTCGATATACTGATCCACTTAAATTCTCACACAAATTTCAATCTGTTCAGGATACGGATTTAGTGTTTTAAAGACTTAAACTTATACGTGTGTCCCACCTCTTGAATATACTCCCGTATCCAGATCCCAATATTCAGTCTTACAGGCAGTTATAACACAAATGATATCTGTAAGGGTTAATAAATTATGAAGAATCATGAGAGCTCAGGTCAGAACTACCGTTCAGCAGAGAGATCATGACTCAACTTTAGGGTGTGTCCCCTTTAGAGGATCTTTTTTTACAACAGCATTGCTAAGCAATTTTATTGTCTTATCATATATGCTGAGGGTGATGCTATATGTCAAGCATTGCGAAAAGTATTATTCGAGGACTAGGTCAGAACTTCCATTCAGCAGAAGTCCCGGAATAATACCCCAGATATCACTGAGTATAAAAACCTAGTATAACAGAAAAAGGAATCTTTCAAACGAGATTTCAGGGGTTACCTATATATCCAAGTAGTGTTCCGCACGAAATAAGCAAGTAAAGATTTAGGTTTATATCCAGAACAAACCTACTAAATGTGTAAAAACCTATCGACACATCATCAGCGAGACTGTTTAACCTTTTAAACATTACACTTCTTTAGCATACCGTGAATGTCAAGCCGATGTACTATCATTTTCCCTTTTTACACAAACTCTTTTCAGGTTTTCTATTGTTTTTGGAATTTGAGAATATCTCATGTTTTTGTATTTTTGTCATTTTTTATTGTTTTTGTATTTTCTGAAATATTTACCCTATACCTCCCCCTAAATACCAAAACAGGTAAAAAATCGACAAACCATTGCAGATTGCTTCTCAACATCATCTACAATGTCTCCTTCATCAACGCCAATAATCTCCTCCAACACCGATAAAAGCTTCATACCGTTCAGTTTTAGCAAATACTGAAAACGTGTTTTGTCAAATGCTTTGGTATGTAAATCAGCTTTTTGATCATTAGTGTGGATTTTCTCAATACGTATCAACTTCTTCTCGAAACAATCGCGAATGAAGTGATGACGAATTTCAATATGTTTGGTTTTAGCGTGATGAACAGGATTTTTCGTAATGTTAATCGCTGCCTCATTATCAACAAAGATAGGGGTGTTTAGAAATTGCAAACTGTAATCGCGCATCTGTTGCTGGATCCACAACATCTATGAGCAGCAGCTGCTAGCAGATACATACTCAACTTCACATGTGGATAAAGCCACAGAGGTTTGCTTTTTGCATTGCCAAGTGATCAATCGTGATCCAAAGAATTGACACCCTACTGTTGTTGATTTAGCATTAACTTTGTAGCATCCGAAATCGGAATACCGCCATCTCTTGGATACCACAACCTCAAAGATGGAGTTCCTTTCAGGTAGCTCAATATCCTTTTCACAATAATCATGTGCGATGCTCTCGGGTTAGATTGAAATCTTGCTGCGAGGCAGGTTGGGTACATGATATCGGGTCTTGAAGCTGTCAAATACATCAGCGAACCGATCATGGAACGATACATCATTTCGTCTACCTTCTCTCCGGTGAGATCAAGGTTTATCCCATGATTCGTTGCTAATGGGGTGGCTGTTGGAGTAGAACCTGACATCCTGAATTTCTCCAAGATATCATGAACATACTTCGTTTGATGTATGAAAATTCCTTTGGGTAGCTGTTCAACCTGCAATCCCAAAAAGAATTTCATCTCACCCATCGATGACATTTCGAATTTCTGCTTCATGACTCGTTCAAAATCTTTGCATAGATCCTCATTTGTTGACCCAAATATAATGTCGTCCACGTATATCTGAACAATCAGAAGATGTCCGTCGACCTCTTTGGTGAAGACAGTGGCATCCACTTTTCCACGAATAAAGTTGTTGGCTAGCAGGTGTTGAGACAATGTCTCGTACCAAGCTCTCGGGGCTTGGTGTAAACCATACAGCGCTTTATCTAGCAAGTAGACCTTGTCTTTGTGGTGTGGATCGGTAAAGCTCGGTGGCTGACCGACATAAACCTCCTCTTTTACCTTCCCGTAGAGAAAAGCCGATTTTACATCTAACTGATATACTTTGAAATTTTTCCAAGATGCAAATGCTAGAAAGATTCTGATCGCTTCTAGTCTATCAACTGTAGCATACACTTCAGTGAAATCTATACCCTCCTGCTGACAGAAACCCTGGACAACGAGTCGAGCTTCATTACGAACCACAATTCCTCTATCGTCTCACTTGCACTTGAGCACCCACTTGGTGTTTATCTTCCTCTGACCATCAGGTAAATCCACTAACTTCCACACTCCCAACTTTTCAAATTGGCTTAGTTCCTCCTGCATTGCATTGACCCAAGAATCTTCAGTAAGCGCCTCTTTGTAAGTTCTTGGCTCAACCTGCGAGATAAAACAACTTAATGAGAATTCAGTTTGCAAAGGAGCAACTTTTGTATAAAAACATGTAAGCCCTTTATCAATCTGTCTTCGAGTGCGAATGCCTGTCTGCAGTTCTCCAATGATCAATTCCTCTGGATGATATGAAAGAGATCGTGGCATTACTTCGCCTGAAACATCTACATCACCTTCCAGATTAGTAACATTCTGATTTGCACGTTGTTCACTGACTGGGTTTTTTTACTTGAAATCTGAATTTGCTCCCCCTCAGAATCTGAATCACCACGATCAAATACTGGCATGTTCTCAGATTCTTGATTATCATTCTGTGCCGTCTGATTATCTTGAGCAACTTCATCCTGTTGGACATCATCATGTTCACCAGCATTGCTTGGACCTGCTTCATCATCATTTAAAGCTTGTCGAGGTCGACTTGAATACTAAGCTGGAAACCTTTCCAGCGATGACTCATACCCTCGCAAAATATCCAACTCATCAAAGAAATCTTCTTCTTCTTGTTCTTCCATCATGTCAAACTAATCCCACAACTTGTCGTAATGATAACGCCATGAATCTCCAGGATTCTACGGCGGCATTGTATAACCTTGACATTCAACATTAGGAGCTTCAATAATCCGCTTCAGACTTGGAACGAAGACTCGTCGTAATGCACTTGCATAACCTATGAATATCCCTTCAATACTCTTCGGACCAAACTTTCCAAAAGGCTCTAGAACAGTACAGGGTGACCCGAACGGTTCGAGATACTTCAGATTCGGTTTGCGATTATTGATCAACTCAAAGCATGTTTTGTTGAATTTCTTGACTGTGAGAACCCGGTTGAGCATATAGCATGCGGCGGAAACTGCTTCTGCCCAAAAATTTATCGGTAGCTTTGAATCAGCAAGCATTGTTCTAGCCGTTTCGATTAGCGTCTTGTTCTTGCGTTCTGCGACTCCATTCTGCTGCGGAGTGTACGGAGCACTAAACTCATGCAAAATACCTCTTTCATCACAAAATTCTTCCATCTTGTTGTTCTTAAACTTAGTACCATTATCACTTCTAATTCTTCTGATACGCCTTTGGTACAAGTTTTCAATCTTTCTGAACAACGCCATCAAACTGTCAAACATTTCATCTTTCGACTTCAAAAATGATACCCATGAAAATCTGGAATAATCATCAGTAACCACAAGACAGTAGAGATCCCCTGTAATACTTCTAACATTTACTGGACCAAACAGATCCATATGTAGTCTCTCTAACGGTCTGGAAACTGAGTTGACTTGCTTTTTAGGGTGTGACTTTTTCTTCTGCTTGCCTTTAACGCAGCTAATGCACTCCCCTATCAGATGAAAACCTTTGATATTAACTCCAAGAACCAAATCATTGTGCACTAATTGATTCATTTTTCTAAGATGTATATGCCCCATCTTTCGATGCCACAACTTCGATTCTTTCTCTATTGCTCTGGAAACAAAACAATGTGCCTGACCTGTTTTTGTAGTCGCTACACTCATATCCAACACATATAAATCATTCACTCTAGGTGCCCGCATGATAATCCATTCTTTAGGGATAACAAATCCTGGTTTCAAAATCAAACATTCTTTGTCTGTGAAGTGAGTGGTATACATATTGTCACAAATCTGCGAGATACTCAGCAGATTATTCTCCAGCTCAGTAATGTAGTTAACTCTTTCAAACGTAACAATCCCATTGGATAACGTTCCTTCACCAATAATTCTACCACCTTCGTGTCCAACAAATCCCACATAACCACCATTGATATTTCTAACATCATATAACAATGCAGTCTTCCCTGTCATATGTCGAGACACTCCACTATCCATAATCCATCTTGAAATAGCTCTCGGAAGATCCTGCACATATCACAAACAATTCATTAAAGATGCCGATTCCTACTTCACGATTACTAACTAGGAAGCTCCGGCAAGTCCAAAATCTTTAATGAGATTTTGATGCTACCCAAGCCTCTTTTGACTCGGGTAACTTGACTTTAATGTGAGTTTTAGCAGTGTAAAGTGGCAGAAAATTTTTATCATTCATTTTCAAACTTTCATCTGTTCCAACCTCAACCTTTTTATATAAGAAAAACTCATCTATTTTAAGTTGACCGGTTGGTTGTTTTTCTTTTGAACATTCTTCTTCTCAGGTAGAGTAGAAGATTGTTTCTCCAACTTTTCATAATAATCCAAAGAAACATCCATCTTTATCGGTGTGATAGAAGATGATTGTTTTTCTGACTCTGAAACCTTTGATTTATCAACAACTTTTGGCTTCCAAGTTTGTTGAGAAGATGCAACCCGTTTATAAAATTTGTCATTTTTGGTTACCAAGTTCTTAACAGGTTCAATTTTGACTTTTGTTTTCTCATTTTTCAAAACTTTCTCAACAACCATTGGAGCTTTGCCTTTTGAATCAACCTTCTTCTGTCGATTTTCAACAACTTCAGTCTTAGGCTTGGAGTTGGTGCAATTTCTTGCAATGTTGCATCTAAAACACGTACGAGTATCAACTACCCGAATTGTGCCTTCAGACTGAGGTTGTGAGGCCCTCTTCTCAAAGAATTCTTCATTTGATTTCAAAAAGATTTCATTTTCCTCATCAGAAAGTGAACTGTTCACAAACACCTTCTTTTCAGCAAACCTTTTGTTTTGAAAACTCCTTTTCTGATAACTCTTACCATCCTGATATCCACCCGACCAATTGTTTCGATTGTTGTTATAAAAACGTGGTGGAACAACAGGATTTTTGTAGTAAGCTTTATCTTTCTCAAAATTCATTTGTCTCTTTGTTTGACTCAAACTGTTCACTTCTGACATCTCAACTTCAACCAATTTGAAAACATTTGTCAACTTGTTTACATTAACATTCTCAATGGGAAACTCAAAATCCGAATACAACTTATCAGATCCAGCCATCTTGTACATCACAAGACCCGGTTCATCACCTAAGTTGTTTTTGGATTTTTGTTTCGGAATGTATTTGTTCAAGAAACATTCCTCATCTTCAGCTGAATCAGTCAACAAAACACTTTCAGCTGTGCTTTTAACTATCTCAGTTTGAACACTATCATCAGATGATGATGGAGAAAATGTCACATCAATTGAATCAGGAAGTTTCACTTCATTTTCTTCCTCAATTTCAACCAACCCAGATTGTTTTTTCGAGTAATTATCAAGAACTGGTGGTGGAACTTGATGAAAACCCACCCCGGTTCCATCAGAGTACACATCTTCACCTGCTTTGTCTTTCCCGATGGGTTTGGGAATAATGTGTTGCAAAACAAAGCTTGCGGAGTTGTAACTCTTAAGCTTCAACTTGATTCGCTCATTTTCAATTTCAGCTTCTTGAACTTTAAGTTTCAATTTAGCGATTTCATCCAGTTGTTGATTGATTAATTCTTCTTTTAATCTCAAAACACATTGCAATTGGCAATTTTCTTTGTATGTTTTGCCATTTCTATCATCATTATCTTTAATCGTGCTTTTAAGCTTCTCCAATTTTTCAGTGATCTGACGATTTTCAAGAACTAACTTCTCATTTTCTTTCCTAACCCTTTCCTGATCAATTTTATCAGTTTCAAGTTTGTTAGTTAATTCTTTTAATCGTTCAGTTGAAGCTTTTACCGATTTATCACGATCAAGAATTTGATCCTCAACACTTTTGACTTTAGCAGTCAAATCCTCAATCTTCTTACCTTTGAGATAAGTGTTTGTACTACAAACCTTGCATTCTTTGATGCAATTTTTGCAGTCAACATCACCACTGACCTTCTTACCTGACTCAGTCGTTGACGCGTTTGAACTGACTTGGCTTTTAGACTCAGAAATGGATTTAGAATCTACCTCAAATGCATTAGCATCCAGCACCTTGTCAGCCATCTTTCCCAAGTTTTCAGCATTCAACTCCTTTGTCGTGTCAATGATCCCAGTGTCAATCTTCTTTGACTTTTCTTTTTCTTCTTTCTCCTTCTTCTCTTTCTCTTCATCTTCTCCGCTTCCCCACCATTTCTTCTGCCAATAATCATCTTCAATTTTATATTCTTGAATTATGGTTTCCACATCAAGAGTGTTATGATCAACATCAATGTTTCCATAAGGATCAAGATAACACTCCCTGTCTGGATCCCATCTCTTTGCTATTTTTGCCTCAGAAAAAATACCAGATAATCTGATCAATTTGTTCGTGGCTAACATCCTTCTGTAATTATACTTCTGTTCTTCAGTTCTGTTATCTTTCCAAGGCTTAGGTTCAGAATTTGCCATGAATGCATATCCAACCGCATCTTCCTCAGGTAACAACTCGCTCCAGTGGAAACCTTCATCGTCATGAATCACCGCAAGATCTCTAGATTTTTCTTTGTTATCTTCAATCTGTTTCATTCTTGGTGGCTCCGATTTATTCTGATGATAAATCGCTTTCTTGAAGTAATCTTCTCTGAACGGGTTCTCAGATTCATCAGCATACGTGTTTCTGCATTCACGCTTAAAGTGACTGTTCTGTTTGCATTTGAAACACGTCAGCTTAGACTTATCAAAACCCAACCTGGTAGATGGTCCACCAATTGACTTCCTCCCTATTATCTCCATGAAACGGTGTGCTCGGCGAACTGCACTGGCCATACACCACCTTATGTCGATCAGCTCCATCTCCTCAGGATCAATCTGATCATAGTCTTCTTTTGTCAGATTGGTGTTGCCTATCTTCCCTGCTATAAGACTTTCATAAGATTCTAGCACAGATGCTAAGAAAACCATCTGTTGCTTTGCCGACTCCTTGCTGAAATTCTGAGCGTTCTTTAAGTCTACAGCGATGTTGCATTGAAATAAATTCTTTGCATCAGACTTGTTTAAGTTTGATGAAGACCCACTGTGATATCCACTGTGATAACTACTGCTTTGACTTTCTTTGCTTGTTGTGGAGACATTCTCAACAGAAAACGCAGTCTTGGGAGATGTGTTCTTTGGCATCATGCTCTTTGGATAATACAAATCTAAATTCAGCTGATAAGACGAATGATTGACTTTGTGTGTCTTCTTTAATTCCAACTCGTGACTCTCTAATCTCTCAATCAACAGATCCACCTTAAGATCTGCAGGCTTAATTGTATTTTTCAGCATCAACGCATAGTATTGCCAATCCATCTCATCTGGTAGTGAGTCAAACAGCTTATCGACTAGCTCTTCTTGAGAATAACTTATATCATGTCTCGCCAGTTCCAGTTTCAGATGCCCAAACCTCTCTATCATTTTACAAACTGATTCATTCTTTAAACACCCAAACAAATCAAACTCTTTTCTAAGTAGTTTCTTTTTGTTTTTCACAATTTCTTCGCTTCCTATACATTTGTTTTTCAATTTGTTCCAGAGATCTGTAGCACTAGAGTATTCGATCAAAGATATAATATCTTCTCTGACGGACTGAAACAGCAACGCAATACATTTTTTCTCAGCAACAAACGATTCTATTTCATCAGGTGTCGTTAAGGTTTCACCATTTTTGCCTCCATTATCATAACCATTTTTTAGACTCTTCCAGCTGAGAAAAGCAAAAGCTCTCAACCAATCTTCAAACTTCTTTGCCCACCGACTGTATTCTTCTATAGCCATCAGCTTCGGGGGTTTGTTATAAGTTCCAAAAGCACTTTCAACCTCCAATGCATCCGATAGCTTTTTCTTTGAATTCGGTGTGTTCTCATCAGTGTTACTCGAAGATGTACCATTTCCACCGTCTCCAGCAAATTCAAATACATCATAAAACGGATTGAAATCATCCATCTTGAACGTACCTAAAAAAACAATCAGCAAAATACTTAGAACTTTTAAGTTTTGAAAAATAACAAGTTTAAACAAAATCACTTGAAGCGAAATAGTAACAATTCAAGCGAAACAAGCAAGAATCAATAATATTCAAGCGAAATGGTAAACAAGTTGATGAAGTTCAAGCGAAACAGATCAGTCTGAAGCGAAACCTCCTATTTCGCTTGAGCTTTCAAGCGAAATGGCTTAATCTGAAAAAACCAGTTCAAGCGAGATGCAAGTGACCTAGTTCGCTTGAACTTGTCAAGCAAAAAGCCTAAACAGGTTCTAGACAGTTCAAATGAAAAGCAATAATCCTAGTTCGCTTGAACTTTTCAAGCGAAAGGGTCTAATTTTTCAAGCGAAAACCTTAACTTTTAAGCGAAATGGGTCCTTTTCAAGCGAAACTACGAAGAACACTTTCAAGCGAAAGGCTGTTTTAGTCCATTTTTTACCAGTTTTAATCCGAATTTTAATCTGATTCTTTGTAGGCTTTGTTAAAACTATGTTTTACACAACATATGTAAAAATCAGTCCATTTCAACCGTTAGAACTCGTTCAAATCAGAAAAATATGAAAAGAAGTGAGTAGAAAGTAGAAAATCCGGTAGAATCAAGCTGCTATAGTATGAACTCCTCGTCCTGAGCTCTGATACCACTTGTTGGATCGTGTTCGGTGACACTAAAGTCAGTTAAAGCAGTTCATCTTCAAATACGAGGGCGGAATCAACGTAAACGAAGTCAATAACAGCTTGTATCCTTTTAACATTCTTTCTATTACTGATTGTAAGCTTTTACAATGTATTCTGAATAAAATTCGGCAGCACCTTCGCTCACACACATATACATGACCGCTTCAAATGAACACCACACAACCCTATTTATAGGCACACTAGGTTTCGCTTGAAAGTGTCAAGCTATGGGGTTTCGCTTGAAAGTGTCAAGCTATGGGGTTTCGCTTGATATTGGTTTCAAGCGAACCTGTATGATGTTGATAATAAGGTTTCGCTTGAATCTGCCATGTTACACTTTCAAGCGAAAACCCTTCCTCAAACATGAACTAAACCTAATTTCGACCCTGTTGTGTGTTCATTCAACCTATCTAGACAAAAGACTTGTACAAGACAAAGTTAACAGACACTAAGTGCACCAACAGATGCGACAACCCGTAATTTCGAGAGCCTTTCTTCGCACTATTTCCTCTTCATGTGTGGTGCTTTGATGTAACCAGTGGGTACGCTATATGAATATGTTGGTTCATTAATGAATGGTTGTGAGTTTATGTGTTATGTGTTATGTGAAACTGTGTGTGTGTGTGTATTATCTCATTGCATAAAAACCCTTGGGCCGCACACTTTTGCTCAACCCGTCCTCGGCCCAAATGAAACTCAAACATGGGCTCGGCCCTCCTCCACATCGCATACACATATAACTTGTGTGTGTGATTCCCATAATTTCCAAAACACAAGATGTCACACCCCGACCACGTGTAACATACAAAACGTGGCGGAAACGTCGGGGAGTGTTGTAACAGAATTAATTGTCTCATAACCATGGCATACAAAGTTTTATTTATTTATTAAACAAGAGTGTTACATTGTCTTAAACAGGAATTAAGGAGTTCAGAACATAATTAAACATAGTCTATCTTCTTTTAAAGTCTCTAAGGCACAGGTCCGCCCTAGTATCATGATCAACATCCTACGGAAAAGCTCCTGAAAACACATGTGAAAATAGGTACGTCAGCATAAAAATGCCTGTGAGATACATAGGTTTGTAAAAATAGGATTCATGACTTATGTTTAAGAAAATGTTTAGTCATGAACCTTGTAATTTGCTTTGTCTTGTAAATCATTTGAAAACAATAAGATCAGATGATATGTATAAGTAAATGTCAGGTTAAATAAATGACCATGTAAAAATGTGTTTGTATAAGATAAGTTGTTTGTAAATCAATGTCTTGTGAAAAATATGTTATTTATATAAAATGTTCTATGTCTCAATATTGAAATGATTCAAATAACGTTACGACATGTAATACCATACAAACACTTATATATAGGAAGTACCAGCGGCGTATCCACCATGCTTGTATCATATTACACACGCATCGTTACTTAATCAAACCAAACCAACCAATGTAAGAAGTCTATGTTTAAACCAATTGTCAAATGTATTGAATAATATGTCAAAGTGTTTATGTCAAGATGTAAATCATGTCAAAATGTCTATGTCAAATGTCCATGTCAAATGTCTATGTCAAATATCCATGTCAAATGTCTATGTCAAATATCCATGTCAAATGTCTATGTCAAATATCCATGTCAAATGTCTATGTCAAAATGTCATGTATGGCAAGTGAAATGTCTCAACTAAACCATATGCACAAAAACAAAGTATTGAAGTAAAACTTGGTTCAAATCAAAGATATGTTTTGTGTAAATGCATGCAACTATTTAATATGAACATCTATGCGGTATTGTAAAAATGCATACATCCAAGCCTTGTGACTGTGGTGATAAACCCTTTAAACAAATTAAAGGTCTATCTGTCTTATATCATCGAATTCGGTCATTCCTTTCTGTCCCCTTTCCCTGGGATGTCCGGAACGGGAGTTGTCAATTCCTATGGTACCACTACCTACTAACGAACGGCGTAGCTAATGTTAATGAATGTATTGTCCCATGTAAACAAACCAAATGTCATACCAGAATTGTAAGCATGTGAAAACAATGCACTAAGTATGTAATCAAATGAACATACATAGCGTGAAATGTCATGTAAAACGATGTACTAAGTAATGCACAAAATGGGCACACCTAGCATGAAATGTCATAAAATCATGTACTATAATGTACTAACGAACATAGCAGTATATGATGTGAAAACAGGAAAGCATGAAAGTAACAAGTAGGCACCTGTGTTTCACCCCAAAACATTTGGAAAACAGTAAAAGAGGGGTCTATGTACTCACTTGAGATTGCTCAGATGTCTAAAGATAATCACCAAGTAATGCTAGAGATCTCGGAAATCAGACGGCACCTAATATAGGTAACTATGTTAATAATCGGACCTTAATCGGATGATTGGATAGAATGAGGTTTCGTAAACCAAACGAGTGTAGAGACTCGTGTCATTTGGTTTAACAAAGCCTACATACTAAATGAAACCTAACATAATTGTTTACGACCCATTACGACCCGTTTAGGAAGCTTATGCTACTTTAACGTGTCGTGCGCGTGAAATGCGTTCGGACCGCCTAACTAGTCCTATGACAAGTGTTATATGCCTAAACAGGTTACATAATCAGTTATGTGACAAAGGTTTAGGTTACATATGCTTAATTACCAATTATACATGAAAAGGGTATTCTGGTAATTTACCTAAGGCATATAAACTACCTATCATACAACTACTCAAACGATGTGACCATAAGGTATAACCCCGGAAGGTTATTCCCTATATACTATGGTCACCTAATGTGTTTGGTCGGATCCTAATGATCGACCAAATGGGTCGGGTTCGAAAGTATAAGCGATGGTTTAGATCGCTTACCTTACGACCCTAGACAACGTGGTAATCAGTAGGCATAGTCCCAAGGGCCTATAACCATCGTGATTACAATCACGTTGCGAAGTTCTAATGAACTTCGCATTGACCATACACTGGTCAACGCAGAAAGTCAAACAAAGTTTTGACTTTCGGACTCGAAAGCGATTAAAAGAACGAAAGAATACTTACCCGGGGTCCCCGAATGCTAATCCCGATCCAAGTAACTCAGGTATGAAACGAAGGTTCCAACTTAGAGCCCAAATGATCAGATTTGTGGGTTTTGAAGCAATGGGGGGTGGGTATTTATAGGAAAAGTAGAGCCGTTAGGATCGTTTCTTGAATATCGTGCCACGATCCGAGCCGTACACTTGTCACAAAGTTGTGGTGGCTAAAAATGGACACCATAGGAGTTTGACAAGTGTCATTTGGCCTTTGGAAGGGGTTAAAACGCATTAAACAGCTGAAACTTGACCTTTGGGCGTTCTGAAGGGCTAAAGCGGCCCACTTCAGGATCAGCCAAACACAATGCGGGCCGCCTGAAGCTTCTGATCTGCATATATGTTTCAGAAATGACAGTTTCAGCCCCTGCACGTGTTTAAGGCCATTCCCGACACTTCTAAGGCTCGTAAAGCCAACTTTAAGGCCCTAAAATGTTGCCTAAACATTGTGGACATGACACATGTTCAAAAATATGTCGGATGATGGTTCGTTTGGTCGTACGAACGCGATGTTCGCTTAATTACGACGGAATGCGCACAAGCGCGAAAAACGATCCAAATGACGCGACGAATGGATTTTTCTTAAGGAGAACACTAAAATATAATGTAGTCATGCTTACATAAATTTTTGGATGTCCAGATGTATTCAGAACGTAAGTTATGCGCGAAAATGCAAACTTGTGCACTTTTTGACACTTTTAGTCCCTGAATGTCCCAAAAGTTTATTTTAGCACACCGAACCCCTCAAAGCCTATTTCTAAGCTATGTAAAGGATATTTAAGGTGTGTTTAACTTATGGTTATGTTCCGGAATGTATGTTCCAGTACGAATCGTCATACTTTCGCAGTTTGTCAAGTTTAGTCCCTATAAGCGAATTAACTTGTTTTTGCCATACCAAAGCCTTCAAAACTTATTTCTAAGTTATGTAAGGGTTATTTAAGGTATGTTGAGTATATGTTGATGTTCCGGAGTATTTTTCGCTTTAAACTGAGTACGTTTTCGCACCAGTTTGCGTATAATTCTCCAGAAAGTGATATAGAGTTTGGAATTGGATAAAAGTCAAAACATGAAAAATGTAAAACATAACAAAACAAACATTGGGATCAAATAACATTGTTTTATTGATAACAGAACTGTTCATAGTGATTACAAGCACAGTTGTTACAGTCTCCCCTACTTGTGGAAATTTCGTCCCGAAATTTATTTAGAGGAAACTCGTGGAAAAAGAGGCGGATATTTCGCTTTCATTTGATCTTCGCGTTCCCAAGTAAACTCGGGTCCACGTTTAGCTTCCTAGCGAACTTTGACCAAAGGAATGCGCTTGCGTTTAAGCCACTTGACTTCACGTTCCATGATTTCCACTGGTTTCTCAACAAATTTCAGTGTTGTGCCAACACGAATTTCGTCAAGCGGTATGGAGAAATTCTCATCAGCTGTACACTTCTTAAGATTGGACACGTGAAAAGTTGGATGAACATTTCCCAGTTCAGGAGATAACTCAAGTCTGTAGGCTACCTTTCCGATTCTTTCGACGATCTTGAATGGTCCAACGTACCTAGGTGCAAGTTTTCCTTTCTTTCCAAATCTGATCACACCTTTCCAAGGTGAGACCTTAAGTAATACTCGATCACCGACTTGAAATTCCAAGGCTTTGCGTTTTGGATCCGCATAAATCTTCTGACGGCTCTGAGCTGCCTGAAGGTTATCACGAACTTTCTTGACCTTGTCAGTTGTCTCTAAAATGAGGGCAGGTCCAGTAAGTTGAGCCTCGCCAATCTCATTCCAACAGACTGGTGAACGACATTTTCGACCATAGAGAGCCTCAAAAGGAGCCATTTTGATGCTGGTGTGATAACTGTTGTTGTAGGAGAATTCAATCAATTTAAGATGTGAATCCCAACTACCACCAAAATCGATCACACAAGCTCTTAGCATATCCTCCAGAGTCTGGATTGTTCTCTCAGATTGACCATCCATTTGCGGATGAAAAGCTGTGCTCAGATTAAGTTGGGTCCCCATAGCAGATTGCATGGTTATCCAAAAGTGAGAAGTGAAACGAGCATCTCTGTCAGAAATGATGTTCAACGGAACACCATGTCGAGCTACAATTTCATCCACATAGATTTGTGCAAGTCTGTCAGCAGGAAAATCCTCACGGATTGGCAAGAAATGTGCTGACTTTGTAAGACGATCAACGACTACCCAGATGGCATCATGACCTTTCTTTGTGCGCGGGAGTTTAGTAATGAGATCCATAGTAATGTTTTCCCATTTCCAAACTGGGATCTCTGGTTGCACCAATAAACCAGAAGGACGTTGATGTTCAGCCTTAACCTTAAGACAAGTAAGGCATTTTGACACGTATAAGGCAATGTCTTTCTTCATACCAGGCCACCAATAGTGAATACGAAGATCCTTATACATTTTATCTGAGCCCGGATGAATAGAATAACGAGACTTATGGGCTTCATCCATAAGCAAGGCACGAAGATCATCTAGGCTTGGGACCCAAAAACGGTCCATGAAGTAATACGATCCATTGTCCTTCAGTTCCAGAGCAGGTGTTATGTGATAAGGAAATTCCTTATCCATCAATCCTTGTGAAACACAAGATTGTTGAGACAGAGAAATCCGTGCTTGAATATCGGATCGAGCTTGAATAACAGATTGAACACGTACACAATGAAGCTTAGTACGTTCCTTACGACTCAATGCATCAGCTACGACATTCGCCTTACCAGGATGGTAGCGAATTTCGCAGTCATAGTCGTTTAAAAGCTCAACCCAACGTCGCTGTCTCATGTTGAGTTCTTTCTGGTTGAAGATATGCTGAAGACTTTTGTGGTCAGTGAAAACCACACATTTTGTACCGTACAAATAATGTCTCCAGATCTTGAGAGCAAAGACAACTGCACCCAACTCAAGATCATGAGTGGTGTAGTTCTTCTCATGAATCTTCAACTGCCTCGATGCATAAGCTATGACTTTGTTCCTTTGCATAAGAACACAGCCAAGACCCAATTTCGATGCATCACAATACACAACAAAATCATCATCACCCTCAGGCAATGATAGAACAGGCGCATCGCAAAGCTTCTGCTTCAGGTGTTGAAAAGTTTCCTCTTGTTTGTACCCCCAATAAAAGGGCATTTTCTTCTGAGTTAGAGCAGTTAGAGGAACTGCAATCTTCGAGAAGTTTTCTATGAAGCGGCGATAATAACCCGCTAGACCAAGAAAAGAACGAACTTCAGTAGGAGTAGTAGGCGCATTCCAATCCTTAATCGCACTGATCTTGGAGGGATCTACACGAATACCTTGTTCGTTGATGATGTGTCCTAAAAATTGAACTTCTTTAAGCCAAAATTCGCACTTAGAGAATTTGGCGAAAAGTTGCTCTTTCTTTAGGAGTTCCAGAGTAAGACGAAGGTGCTGCTCGTGATCAGCTCGCGTCTTAGAATAAATCAAGATGTCGTCAATAAAAACAATGACGAACTGATCCAAATAAGGTTTGCAGACCCTATTCATTAAGTCCATGAAAACAGCAGGAGCATTAGTCAAACCGAATGGCATGACTGTGAATTCATAATGCCCATAACGAGTGCGGAATGCTGTCTTCGGAATGTCTTCTTCTTGCACCCGAAGTTGATGATATCCAGATCGCAGATCAATCTTCGAGAAATAAGAAGCGCCTTGTAACTGATCAAAGAGATCATCGATGCGAGGTAGGGGATATCGATTCTTGATGGTAAGCTTGTTAAGCTCACGATAATCGATACACATCCTAAAGGATCCATCCTTCTTCTTGACAAAAAGAACGGAAGCACCCCAAGGTGAAAAACTGGGACGGATAAAGCCTTTGTCAGAGAGCTCCTGAAGCTGTTTAGACAACTCTTGCATCTCAGATGGTGCAAGACGATATGGAGCTCTGGCAATGGGATTTGCACCAGGTACGAGATCAATGCGGAACTCGACTTGGCGTGCTGGAGGTAGACCAAGTAAATCTTCAGGGAACACTTCAGAATAATCCCGAACGACAGGAATATCTGAAATAGACTTACCCTTGCCTTTATCTTCTGTAACTTGTGCTAAGAAAGCCACATAGTTCTTCCGCAAATACTTCCAAGCTTTAAAACAAGACATGAGTTTGAGACCACCGATAGGCTTCTCACCTTGAACCTGCAGAATCTCGCCTGACGAAAGCGGCACACGAACAATCTTCTTAGAACAAACTATCTCTGCGTGATGCTTGGATAACCAATCCATTCCCACAATAACGTCGAAGCTTCCGAGTTGCATAGGCGTGAGATCGATAGGGAAAAGATGATCATTCAGGTTCAACTGGCAGTTGCGTAGAACAGAATCAAGAATAATGGGTTCACCACTAGCAACTTCTACTGTCAAAGGTTTTCCTAGTTTCGTTCTAGACACTCGAAGCATAGGCTCAAAAGACAAAGACACGAAACTCTTATCGGCACCGGAATCGAAAAGAACAGATGCAGGCTGATTATTAATAAAGAACGTACCGTTCACCACATTATCGTTAGCCTGTGCCTCTTGGGCATTCATGTTAAAAACTCGGCCTCGAGCCGGAGCCTGATTCTGGTTCTGGTTCTGGTTCGCCAGTCTTGGGCACCGATTCCTATAGTGGGTCAGATCCCCACAATTGTAACAAGCACCTGGTGGGTATTGTGGTCGTGCAGCTTGACCCTGTTGCGGAGCAGGAGGCTGAGCAACTTGTTGAGCCGGGTTCTGAACCGCGGGATTCTGAGCAGACCGACAAACATTGGCAAGATGGCCTGATTTCCCACAGTTAGTACAGAAACGGCATGGAAGTTGCGGCTGGTGGTGACTGTTGCATCTATTGCACAAAGGTGCATTCCCTGAATAGGGTTTCTTTGCTGGAAGCTGTGCGGGTTGGTTGGGAGCTGCCTGGTTAGCTTGGGCAGTGACAGCATAGTTTTGGGAAGCCTTACGCTTCTTTGCCCTCTTCGAAGAACCAGAGTTCTTTCCATTCCCGTTTTGACCTTTCTTGCTATCCACCTTGTCAGCCGATTGTTCCTTGCCCTTGTCACCCTTCCGGTGTAACTTGTTCTTTCGGATCTGCGACTCAGTCAATGTCGCAGATAGCTCGATCGCCTGACGAAGTGTGGCAGGGTTACTACCAGTAAGAATGTCTTGTACCGAGTCAGGTAGGCCATCGATGTATCTCTTGATAGCCTTGTCGAGTGGGGTGACCATTGTTGGGCAAAGCAGACTCAATTCTTCAAACCGATCAGTATATGCCCTGTGCTCACCACTATCTTGCTTCAAAACATCAAACTCTTTCTCCAACGCTCGCTGCTCATGGCGAGGACAGAATTCCCTCATCATAAGGGCTCTAAGTTCAGCCCAGGTCTGTGCAAGAGCAACTTCTGCACCTCTGTCTCTCATAACCCCGTTCCACCATGTCAAAGCCCTCTTCTGAAATACGCTCGAAGCAAACTCGACTTTGCGATTTTCCGGACACTGCACATGGCGAAAAGTATTCTCACTGCTCTCGAACCACTGAAGAAGCCCAGTCGCTCCCTCAGAACCACTAAACTTGAGTGGTTTAGCCAAATTAAAATCCTTGTATTTGCACGGACCATTGTTGTTGTTGTTGGCTTGTTGCCATTGAGCAAAGAGATTTGGGAATTGAGCAGCCATCTGCTGCGCAATAATTTCTGCCAGTTCGGCAGTAGCTATCTGGTTCTCGCGTCGAGGAGGCATTCTAAAAGAGGAAAACATGAAAAGAAACGAGTGAGATGATTGGATGAAAAGAATGAGATGAAACAAAATCAACAAGAACAAAGATGGTGGTCATTCGTCCGTATCACAAAGCAAACAAATGACACACAGTGACTAATCAAAGTAAATGGGTCAAAATAATGTATTAGCGAAGACATGCTCGCCTATAAGTGAACACTCACTCCAAGAATTCCCAGGTAAGCACAACTGGTCTCGCGTCTGGTTAAGATGTATACGAAGTGCTTGCCTAGACAGAAAACCCAGAATACAGGCATTCACCCTTCCAGTTTGCACATGTTCACATTATTTAAAACCCACAACGTTTGACGGGATTTTGAAAATTTGAAGGCACAAGGCTAAAAACCAATACTGAAAAGGGTTCAAAACCATATAACAGAGGGTTCAAAACCTTGTAATAAATTATTCAAAAACAGATGATTGTTTTTCAAAAATCGTTTCGGAAAAATTTTGGTTCCTTGTTTTGTTAATCACCTAAGGATAGGTGATGTACATGTTTTAAGATCTAAACACAAGATAACTTGTGTTAGGTTCCTAGAAAAGTTATAGTCTAGGTCAAAGCATTACTAATAACCTAATTCCCTATAACCATTGGCTCTGATACCAACTCTTCTGTCACACCCCGACCACGTGTAACATACAAAACGTGGCGGAAACGTCGGGGAGTGTTGTAACAGAATTAATTGTCTCATAACCATGGCATACAAAGTTTTATTTATTTATTAAACAAGAGTGTTACATTGTCTTAAACAGGAATTAAGGAGTTCAGAACATAATTAAACATAGTCTATCTTCTTTTAAAGTCTCTAAGGCACAGGTCCGCCCTAGTATCATGATCAACATCCTACGGAAAAGCTCCTGAAAACACATGTGAAAATAGGTACGTCAGCATAAAAATGCCTGTGAGATACATAGGTTTGTAAAAATAGGATTCATGACTTATGTTTAAGAAAATGTTTAGTCATGAACCTTGTAATTTGCTTTGTCTTGTAAATCATTTGAAAACAATAAGATCAGATGATATGTATAAGTAAATGTCAGGTTAAATAAATGACCATGTAAAAATGTGTTTGTATAAGATAAGTTGTTTGTAAATCAATGTCTTGTGAAAAATATGTTATTTATATAAAATGTTCTATGTCTCAATATTGAAATGATTCAAATAACGTTACGACATGTAATACCATACAAACACTTATATATAGGAAGTACCAGCGGCGTATCCACCATGCTTGTATCATATTACACACGCATCGTTACTTAATCACTTAATCAAACCAAACCAACCAATGTAAGAAGTCTATGTTTAAACCAATTGTCAAATGTATTGAATAATATGTCAAAGTGTTTATGTCAAGATGTAAATCATGTCAAAATGTCTATGTCAAATGTCCATGTCAAATGTCTATGTCAAATATCCATGTCAAATTTCTATGTCAAATATCCATGTCAAATGTCTATGTCAAATATCCATGTCAAATGTCTATGTCAAAATGTCATGTATGGCAAGTGAAATGTCTCAACTAAACCATATGCACAAAAACAAAGTATTGAAGTAAAACTTGGTTCAAATCAAAGCTATGTTTTGTGTAAATGCATGCAACTATTTAATATGAACATCTATGCGGTATTGTAAAAATGCATACATCCAAGCCTTGTGACTGCGGTGATAAACCCTTTAAACAAATTAAAGGTCTATCTGTCTTATATCATCGAATTCGGTCATTCCTTTCTGTCCCCTTTCCCTGGGATGTCCGGAACGGGAGTTGTCAATTCCTATGGTACCACTACCTACTAACGAACGGCGTAGCTAATGTTAATGAATGTATTGTCCCATGTAAACAAACCAAATGTCATACCAGAATTGTAAGCATGTGAAAACAATGCACTAAGTATGTAATCAAATGAACATACATAGCGTGAAATGTCATGTAAAACGATGTACTAAGTAATGCACAAAATGGGCACACCTAGCATGAAATGTCATAAAATCATGTACTATAATGTACTAACGAACATAGCAGTATATGATGTGAAAACAGGAAAGCATGAAAGTAACAAGTAGGCACCTGTGTTTCACCCCAAAACATTTGGAAAACAGTAAAAGAGGGGTCTATGTACTCACTTGAGATTGCTCAGATGTCTAAAGATAATCACCAAGTAATGCTAGAGATCTCGGAAATCAGACGGCACCTAATATAGGTAACTATGTTAATAATCGGACCTTAATCGGATGATTGGATAGAATGAGGTTTCGTAAACCAAACGAGTGTAGAGACTCGTGTCATTTGGTTTAACAAAGCCTACATACTAAATGAAACCTAACATAATTGTTTACGACCCATTACGACCCGTTTAGGAAGCTTATGCTACTTTAACGTGTCGTGCGCGTGAAACGCGTTCGGACCGCCTAACTAGTCCTATGACAAGTGTTATATGCCTAAACAGGTTACATAATCAGTTATGTGACAAAGGTTTAGGTTACATATGCTTAATTACCAATTATACATGAAAAGGGTATTCTGGTAATTTACCTAAGGCATATAAACTACCTATCATACAACTACTCAAACGATGTGACCATAAGGTATAACCCCGGAAGGTTATTCCCTATATACTATGGTCACCTAATGTGTTTGGTCGGATCCTAATGATCGACCAAATGGGTCGGGTTCGAAAGTATAAGAGATGGTTTAGATCGCTTACCTTACGACCCTAGACAACGTGGTAATCAGTAGGCATAGTCCCAAGGGCCTATAACCATCGTGATTACAATCACGTTGCGAAGTTCTAATGAACTTCGCATTGACCATACACTGGTCAACAAAGAAAGTCAAACAAAGTTTTGACTTTCGGACTCGAAAGCGATTAAAAGAACGAAAGAATACTTACCCGGGGTCCCCGAATGCTAATCCCGATCCAAGTAACTCAGGTATGAAACGAAGGTTCCAACTTAGAGCCCAAATGATCAGATTTGTGGGTTTTGAAGCAATGGGGGGTGGGTATTTATAGGAAAAGTAGAGCCGTTAGGATCGTTTCTTGAATATCGTGGCACGATCCGAGCCGTACACTTGTCACAAAGTTGTGGTGGCTAAAAATGGACACCATAGGAGTTTGACAAGTGTCATTTGGCCTTTGGAAGGGGTTAAAACGCATTAAACAGCTGAAACTTGACCTTTGGGCGTTCTGAAGGGCTAAAGCGGCCCGCTTCAGGATCAGCCAAACACAATGCGGGCCGCCTGAAGCTTCTGATCTGCATATATGTTTCAGAAGTGACAGTTTCAGCCCCTGCACGTGTTTAAGGCCATTCCCGACACTTCTAAGGCCCGTAAAGCCAACTTTAAGGCCCTAAAATGTTGCCTAAACATTGTGGACATGAAACATGTTCAAAAATATGTCGGATGATGGTTCGTTTGGTCGTACGAACGCGATGTTCGCTTAATTACGACGGAATGCGCACAAGCGCGAAAAACGATCCAAATGACGCGACGAATGGATTTTTCTTAAGGCGAACACTAAAATATAATGTAGTCATGCTTACATAAATTTTTGGATGTACAGATGTATTCAGAACGTAAGTTATGCGCGAAAATGCAAACTTGTGCACTTTTTGACACTTTTAGTCCCTGAATGTCCCAAAAGTTTATTTTAGCACACCGGACCCCTCAAAGCCTATTTCTAAGCTATGTAAAGGATATTTAAGGTGTGTTTAACTTATGGTTATGTTCCGGAATGTCTGTTCCAGTACGAATCGTCATACTTTCGCAGTTTGTCAAGTTTAGTCACTGTAAGCGAATTAACTTGTTTTTGCCATACCAAAGCCTTCAAAACTTATTTCTAAGTTATGTAAGGGTTATTTAAGGTATTTTGAGTATATGTTGATGTTCTGGAGTATTTGTCGCTTTAAACTGAGTACGTTTTCGCACCAGTTTGCGTATAATTTTCCATAAAGTGATATAGAGTTTGGAATTGGATAAAAGTCAAAACATGAAAAATGTAAAACATAACAAAACAAACATTGGGATCAAATAACATTGTTTTATTGATAACAGAACTGTTCATAGTGATTACAAGCACAGTTGTTACACAAGAGGTTACACCAAACCCGAATATCCTTTCCTTCCCTTTGTGATTGACGGGTGGTCCGTAGGACAACCCTAAATAGCCGTAAAATGATTAAAATCCCATACTATACACGGTTATTTGCTTGAACTTGGTAACCACTAGATGAAATGATGTGCAGGTGTTAAAGTACTCAAGATGAGGGATTTAGAAAGATTAGAAGGATGGTGGAAGTTGGCGAAATCGAGAAGTGAGGAAATGGCAAAATGATGAAGAAATAAGGAGAAGAAAGTCACTCAGAACCGTAACCTACGGCTCCCAGCCGTAGGTTACGGCTCCCATCATTTACCAAAAGTTGTAGCCGTAAAACAGGAGCTGATTGCCGTAAGACTCATTGCCAGCCGTAACCTATGGCAGGGAGCCGTAGGTTACGGCTACCTGTTGACTTTGGGGACTTGCTGACTGCCGTAACCTACGACTGGGAGCCGTAGGTTACGGCTCCGACTGATGCTTCCATGTAACTCTTGCATTAAATGATCATTTGAAGGGGATTTATTGGGGCTAATCATCTTCTTTCGGTTACTACTCACTTGTGAACGAAATTGGGAGCTTCTTGGAGACTTTTTGGTGTGAAGAACAATAGTTAATCATTAGTTTTTATGTTGGTGATTCCTTTGAACATTGAAAACTTGTGTATAATGTCGCTTCAAGCCATGCGTGGCTAAACACTCTATGATCATCCTTGGTTGAAGGTTTGTTTAAGACGGTTGTGTTTTGATTCCATATTTCTAGAATGATAAACTTTATCTATGTCTTGTTTATCATGGTGTGCGATTGCTCATTTGTAAATTGTTAATTCTTATGATTTTTCTAGTTTGAAACCATACGTTCTTGGTGCCGTTGGCAATCGAGATATCATGGGTAGAATTAGGATTGTGTAAGGGTTGATTGGTCATCGGGTAACAACCTCACGTTCTAGGAATCTGAGTACTTCGTTCCCTTTTATCACAATAAGTAATTACACACGAACTATGTCTATGTAGTTCTTTCTAGTGGATGATAACACAATTGTTGAAACAAACCGGAAACTTAGGATGGTCATTCGTCTCCAAATTGTTTACAAACACAACTTTCATTTCGCAAATTAATTAGTATTCTTAGTTTTTAAAACAAATCCAATCAAACCAACTCTTGAATTTTACTTTTCTTGCAATTAGTTTAATTTTAGGTAACTTAGATAAATCTTTAAATAACACACATTCCACAAACTCCTTGTGTTCAATACCCACTTACCGCTATCTATTTAGTTGTTATTGGGATTAAATTTGATTGTGACCACGACATCACGTCAAATTTTGGCGCCGTTGCTGGGGAGTAGTGCGCAACGTGTGTTATTTTCTTTCTTTTTAAGTTTGTTATTTTTCTGGTTTACGCTGGGTGTGTTAGTGTGTAGGTATTGACAGGTGCATGCGTACTAGGAGCTCTCACAAGCTATCTCCTTTGGCATTTGATCCGGAAATTGAGCGAACGTTAAGAGGAAATAGAATTTTGCTAAGAGAGAACAGAATCAGCGGTTCACCAACAACACCCACTACACCAATCACACCAATTCGATACATGGATCCACCACAACCACCACCCACTACGGGTGAACTCATACCACCATTCATAACATCATCCATTCAACCTTCACCAAACACTACTATTCCAAACACCACTACCAGTCCTACTCAACCTCACAATGTTACACCAACCCATACCACTAAACCTATTACCACTCAAGAAGAACCTTCACTTTCCTTTAGCCCTTCAACTACAATTCCACCACTCACTCATTTCTTCCCAGTTTCAGGGCAATCATCTTCAACCTATACAGCACCACAAGGTTCAACTGTTGTCCATACTACCTCTACATTTAGACCATCAAACCAGTCGGGTTTTCAATACTCGACCATTCCATTTGGGCAAACTTCGGGTATAGGGGGAGATGGATATGAGGATTTTGAAGGTTATGATGAAGACGGGTATGCTTACGCTTATGGGGGTGATGGTAATCAAGGAGAGTTTGCTTATGTGCATGGCCAATCTCAAGGAATGGCAAGTGTTGGTGAGATGCCACAACAACAACAACTTATACCCCAACACATTAGGCCAAGGCCACAAGGGCCACCATTGCAACGCCCTATACCATTGCAACAAGTTCGGCCACAAAATGTTCAACCACAATTTCAAAGGCTAATTGCACCACAAGGGCATATACCAAGACCAATGGGTCCTATTCGTCCAAGGGGTCGATTGGGTGTACCAAGAAGGCATCTTAGGGAAAATGCGAGGGGAATTGAAGCGCATTTTAGGCCGGTAATTACTCACAACCCTTCACCGGTGGTTATTCCTCACAATAACCAAGGAAGAACTTTTGAAGTGAGAACAAATTCTTTGCAAAGTTTGCCGAAATATAAGGGTCTAGCAACGGAGGAACCCTACTTCCATTTGGAAGCCTATGACTCAATTTGCAATACTCTTGGGAGTCAAGGTTTTTCGGCCGATGATATCAAGTTGGTACTATTTCAATTTTCTTTGGAGGATAAGGCAAAGAAGTGGTTCTACACTTCGCCTTCGGCATCTATTTATACTTGGGCGGACATGCAACAAGTTTTCCTAGACGAATTTTACACCGCCCAAAAGACTAATGATGCTAGAAAGGGGTTAAGGAGCTTTCAACAACAACATGGTGAAATGTTTCATGAGGCTTTTGAGCGTTTTAATATGATGATCAAAAATTGCCCTCACCATGGAATTGAATTGTAGGAATTAATGAATGCTTTTCACGAGGGGTTGAGTGCCGAAGATGCTCGTGATCTCATGTCTATTACCGGTGGGACTTTTGGTACAAATTACGAGAATGACGATTGGGAGTTTTTGGAGAACATGGCCACTACATCAAAAAGAAAAGCTCAAGCATCGAGGAGAGTGCGACCAGCCATTGCTCGACCTCAAGTGCACGCAATAGATGATGGTAATGTGCAAACCACTAACCAAATTTATGATGTTTGTGCGTTGTGTAATGAAATAGGACATGCGGCTGAAAATTGCCAAGGGATGGTGGAAGGGCAATATGAAGAAGTCAATGCAGTACAAGGTCAAGGAGGGGGTGGTAGAAATTACAATAACATGAATTCTAACACTTACCACCCCGGGTTGAGGAGCCATCCAAACTTTCGCTATGGGAACCCTTCAAATCAAGAAAATCCGAATTTCCAAGGTAACCAAGGTAATTATGGTTCGCTCCAACCTTACAACAATCAAGGTGGATATAGAAGTGGGAACAACCAAGGGTACCAAAGGCAAATGGGTCAAGAACAAGGGGGGTCTTCGGGTGGAAATGAGATGATGGATATGTTGAAGAGCATGCAAGCAGAGATGCAAAAGAGAAACCAAATGGATGCTGCTCATATACAAAAGGATGAGGCCCAAGATAAGGCAATTCAAACTTTGACCACCCAAATGGGTCAACTTGCAACCGAAGTGTCAGAATTGAAGAAAAATAAAGGTCAACTACCAAGCGACACTATGGTAAACCCATCTCATGGTACTTCAAGAGGTAATAATGTTAACATTCACCATGTAAGTGTTTTGAGAAGTGGGAAGGAGTATAAAACCAATCCTTCACCGGATTTGGTTGATGGGGTGGTTGAAGATATAACGGGTCAAGATAGTGAGGAAGAGAATGAACCTCATATTATTTCTTTTAAAAAACCCAATTTTGAAAAACCCGAAGTTAATAAAGAAAATGAAAAGAAAGATGAGGGTGAGGGATCTAGTCAAGTACCATTTCCTTCGGCTTTATTTGATCCGGGTAAGAAAAATTTCATTTCAAAACAGGGGCCTCAAAAAGAGGAAATGTGGGAGGTTTTTAAACAGGTACCCGCTTACGCCAAGTTTTTAAAAAGAATTGTGTACTCAAAAGAGGCAACAAAAAGTGCCTAAATTGGTTGACTTGACGGAGCGGGTAAGCGCGGTTTTGAAGTATCCGGGAACGCCTCTCATAAATATTCAAGTAGGAAATTTTCAAACAGCAAGGGCGTTATTGGATCTTGGAGCCGGAGTAAGTATCTTACCGGGGGGGGGGGGTTATATGACCAATACGATTTTGGTCCTTTGAAACGGGTTGAGACAACGGTGGTGTTAGCCGATTTGTCTCATAAACTCCCTCGGGGTATTGTTCGGGATGTTATAGTTAAAGTTGATGAGTTTTATTATCCCGTGGACTTTCTTGTGCTAGACTACTCATCCGCGGACCCAATTCAACAACAAAATGTTATTTTTGGTCGGCCGTTTTTAAACACTGCACATGCCGTTATTGATTGTCGATATGGTACGGTCGACATGACATTCGGTAATAGAAAGATGAGATTAAACGTTTTTACTAACGGTACTAATGTTTATGGTGATGAGTGTTTTGTAGCAAACTTCATAGATGAATATGACCCAAAGGAGTTCGAGGAAGAGATTTTGGTTTCTTGTGTTCGTGGTGTGTCTTTGCAGGTGCACGCATGTGATTTGGAAAAAGAAGAGAAAGAGCACGAGGCTCTTGCGGTAAAGGAAGGAAGACCGCCATGGACCCACCAAACGGATACTCTACCGGTGGAAATTGATTCGGGTTCAAAGCCTTCCTTGGAATGTCCACCAAGCGTGGAACTGAAAGAGCTACCGAAGCATTTGAAGTATGTATTTTTAGGGGAGAATGACACTTTACCGGTGATCATTTCTTCTAATTTGGAGGTAGCTCAAGAGGAGGAGTTGATACGGGTGTTGAAGGCTCACAAGGCGGCAATTGGGTGGACAATAGCCGACTTAAAAGGTATTAGTCCATCCATTGTTATGCACAAAATTATTACAGGTGAGGATGCAAAGCCGACCCGTGAAACACAAAGAAGGTTGAATCCAAATCTAAGAGAGGTGGTAAAGAAAGAAGTTATCAAGTGGTTGGATGCGGGGATCATTTATCCCATTTCGGACACTGCGTGGGTAAGTCCGACTCAGGTAGTGCCTAAAAAGTCGGGCATTCAGGTAATTAAAGATGAACAAGGTGAACAAATCGCCACCCGCCCGGTAACCGGGTGGCGAGTTTGTATCGATTATAGGAAATTGAACGCTGCTACCTCCAAAGACCATTTCCTGTTACCCTTCATTGACCAAATCATTGAAAAAACTTTCCGGTCAAAAATATTATTGTTTTTTGGATGGGTACTCGGGATATAATCAAATTGCTATTCACCCGGACGACCAACACAAAACCACGTTTACATGCCCATATGGTACATTTGCTTTTCGGCGAATGCCATTTGGACTATGTAACGCCCCCGCCACGTTCCAAAGATGTATGATGAGTATATTTTCGGACATGGTTGGGGAGTCTCTTGAAGTGTTTATGGATGATTTTTCCATTTTTGGGCCAAGTTTTGACTCTTGTCTTGATGAGTTAGAAAAAGTTTTGAAAAGGTGTGTGGAGACAAACTTGGTCCTAAGTTGGGAAAGGAGCCATTTTATGGTTCAAGAAGGTATTGTGTTGGGGCATGTGATTTCGGACCGGGGAATGGAGGTAGATACAGCAAAAATTCGGGTAATTTCATCTCTACCCCCACCAAAGAATGTTAAGGGGGTGAGATCATTTTTGGGACATGCGGGGTTTTATAGAAGGTTTATTAAAGGTTTTAGTGTAATTACAAAACCTTTATGTAACTTATTGTTGAAAGATGTTCCCTTTGATTTTACTGACGAATGTTTGCAAGCGTTTCATGTGTTGAAGGAACAGTTGGTGAAGGCTCCTATCGTGCAACCACCGGATTGGTCGAAGCCGTTTGAAATTATGTGTGATGCTAGTGATACGACCATTGGAGCAGTTTTGGGTCCAAGAGTTGATAAGAAGCCGGTGGTAATCTACTATGCAAGTAAAACTTTGTCCGAGGCGCAACTGAATTACACCACAACCGAGAAAGAATTATTAGCGGTGGTGTATGCCTTGGACAAGTTTAGAGCTTACATTTGGGGGAGCAAGGTGATTGTTTATTCGGATCATAGTGCGGTCCGATATCTAATGGAAAAAAAGGATGCAAAGCCCCGATTGATTCGTTGGGTGCTTCTGTTGCAAGAATTCGATTTGGAGATCCGGGACAAAAAGGGGTGTGAAAATGTTGTTGCGGATCATTTGTCCCGGATCCCGTTGGACGGTGTTGATGACCCGAGCGAGATTAATGAATGGTTTCCCGATGAACAATTGTTAGCCGTTTCTACTTTCGTTGCACCTTGGTACGCCCATTATGTGAATTATTTGGCTAAGGGTGCAATTCCGAATCATTGGACGAAGAAGAGACGACAACAATTTCTTAGTCAAGTAAAGAAATATATATGGGATGAACCGGACTTGTTCAAAATCCGACCCGATCAAGTGATACGAAGATGTGTTCCCGAAACTGAAGTTTTAGAGATTTTGACCCATGCTCATTCATCGGCATGTGGAGGCCATTTTAGTGGGAACAAGACGGGTTATCAGGTATTATCTGGTGGGTTTTATTGGCCCACGATTTTCAAGGATTCATGTGAATATGCCCGAAACTGCATCAATTGTCAAAGAGTGGGAAGTATTTCGAAACGGGATGAAATGTCGTTACAACCGGTTTTGGTAGTGGAGGTATTTGACGTTTGGGGAATAGACTTCATGGGTCCTTTTCCAAACTCAAATGGGTTTTTGTACATATTGGTTGCGGTTGACTACGTTTCGAAATGGATTGAAGCTATCGCTACTAGGACCAACGATCACTCCGTTGTATGCATGTTTGTACAATCCAATATTTTTGCTCGATTCGGTGTGCCTAGAGTAATAATAAGTGATGGTGGGTCACATTTCAAGAACTTCAATTTTGGGAAACTGTTAAAAAGATACAATGTGAACCACCGCGTTGCTACACCGTACCATCCGCAAACGAGCGGTCAAGTGGAAGTGTCTAACCGGCAAATTAAAGAAATTCTAATGAAGACGGTGAGAACGGATCGGAAAGATTGGTCAAGCAAGCTTGATGATGCATTGTGGGCTTATCGAACGGCCTACAAAACTCCACTTGATACCACTCCTTGTCGAATGGTGTACGGAAAAGGATGTCATTTGCCTATGGAGTTAGCACATCGGGCATATTGGGCGATTAAAACGGTGAATGCAAACTATGATGAAGCGGGTCGGGCGAGAAAGCTACAATTGAACGAAATTGAGGAAATAAGGGATCATGCTTATGAGTGTGCATCCGCATATAAAGACAAACTGAAGAAAGTTCATGATGCAAAGATAAGGAAAAAGAACTTTGAAGTGGGTCAAAAAGTATGGTTGTACAATTCAAGATTGAAGATGTTCGAGGGGAAACTCAAAAGCAAGTGGATAGGCCCTTACGTTGTCCGAAGAGTGGGGAGGTTTGGAGATGTTGATATACAAGATGAACAAACAAATAAACAACAAACGGTGAACGGGCATTGGCTTAAACCGTACTTGGAAGGTAACGATATCAACAATCTCGAGCTCGACAAAGTGGGGTACATTTTACGCCCATTGGATGACGAGGAAACTTGAAAAAGGCCCAGGTTTGGTGTTTTGTATATTTTGTAGCTTAGTTTCGTTTTTTTAAATAAAGTCCCGTTTAGAACCGGTGTTTGAAACAAGTGTGGGGAAATTCGTACGAGTTTCCCGAACATAGTGTTGAGGACAACACGGGTTTTTAATGGGGGGTAGGGTGATAATTTTTATGATTCTCTATAATTATAAAAAACTATAAAAAGTAAACAATTTATAAAAGCTAAAATTTTTTTTTCAAGTTATAAGTTTTTTGTTTTTTGGTCCCATCTCTTGTTGCCAGCTCCAGCCGTAGCCTACGGCAGGGAGCCGTAGGTTACGGCTCCATATATAAAAAATAAGCCTTACGGCTGATAGCCCCTGTTTTACGGCGAGTTGTTTTTTTTCCGGGTCCCACCGTAACCTACGGCAAGGAGCCGTAGGTTACGACTCGCAGTTAAATGTTTGGGTGCTCCTCTTTTGTCGGTTACAAATAAATAAATAAATAAAGAGAAAATCCGAAAATAATAATAATATTAATCATACATTTAATAGAATTCAATCCTTCCCTATCCACTCATTCTAATCATCAACCCCAACCACAACTTTCTTCCTTCTTCCTTTTCTTTCTAGAACCCTAACCCACCATAACACAAACCTTCATATCTTCTTCAAAACTTGTCCAAATCAAGTGATTTTTGGGTCGTTTTTTACTAAAATTTCACGAATAATCTGATTGTGGGAGAATTTTTGGAAGAAAATCACGTTTTCTAGTCCGAATTTCAAAACCTAGGGCCGAAATTTTGGGGGTTCTTGTGGGTTTTTGTGTGAACTTGGATAGTTTGTTATTCTCATCTTCTACAACACTAAGGTATGCAATTTCTTGTCATTCTTTGAAGTACATTAAGGTTTGTAAGTTTTCATTATAGTTTTTGCTTACACACTTGCTTGTATGAGATAGATGATAGGATTTTGTAAGCCATTGAATGTTTGGGTGTAAATGTGTTTGATGTCTAGTGAAAATTTTTGGAAAAATTCTGATTTATAGGGACATCATGCCAAAATTTTGTTTGAAAGAATGAAACTTTGATTTTTGCACATCTACACCCATAATATGAAGCAAGTGTGGGGAAGATTGGGTAGAAATACTAACTTGATTTGTTTGTGTGGTTTTGAATGTGTGTAGACATGGTGATGAAAAATGGGAAAGGGATTGCAAGTTCTTCTAATACGCCTCAAGGGGATGATGCGCAACAAAAGAGGAGTAGATTGACCCGGGTCGGTGACCCGGACTCGGAGGAGGATGCACCTCCAAGGGGCCCGAAGCCGGATTGGACAACCGGTTCACTGCTAGACCAACCTGAGGAATGGAGAGAGGACCTGTTTCATGAACAAATGAACAAGCTAAAACAACGAGGTGAAGCATTTATTTGTGAGAAGGAGATCAAGGAGGTTGATTTCGGGCCGTTCGGGATAACGGACAAGTTTAAAGCATTGGGTTGGGGTGCAGCCTTGAAGTGTTATGACGGGGAAGTGAAGAAGATGTACGACAAGCAGATTCAAGAATGGGTGGCTTCACTTGAATGTCCCCCGTTTAGGACCCCAAGCAAGATGAGGCTCGTTGGACGGTGTAACGGGGTGAAAGTAGAAATGTGTTATGACTCTTTGCGCAAAATAGCAAAGTTTGACGACAGACCCGCAACTGAGTACATTCACTCGAGTCTCAAAGATCTCTACCACGAGCCTAACAAGCATCCGCAATGGCAAAATATGATTGACTACCTTTTCCTTCCGGGCACAACACATGGGAAGTTATATAGGAGCAATTTGAGAATGGAAGCAAAATTGTTATTGACATTGTGCATATATAATGTGGTTCCAAGGCGGGGTGACAAGATGGAAGTGCGGCATCAGGAAGTACCGATTTTATATATGATGATGCATGGATCTCCTAAGGTCCCTTTCCGATTTCTTGTGTTGAATAACATCTGGTTGAGCAAAATTAGTGGAGAAAGAAAGATTATACCTCATTTCCGGTTGATTACGGCGTTGTTAAAAAAATATGGGGCTATTAAAGGTGATGAAAAAGGTTCTTACAAGAGGTTTAGACCATTCGACCTTAAGAATCTTGGGCCAGGTTGGACTTACACGGAAACGGAGAGGTATCATAGGCTGAAAACAGATGGGAGAAGGTGGAGAGCGTTGAAGGTGGACGCGAGGCCATTACGACCGGGTGAGGCTGATGAGCCCGAAGTAACCGATGAAGAGGTAAGTGGAGATGAGGATTACCGCGAAGATACCTTCATGGTTGATGCTCAAGTTCAGGGAGCTGGAGTACAAGCTGGTTATGTGGGGGGTGCATTTGATTATGCACAGCAAGCTTATGATCCTTATTGGGCCCATTCGGGGAATATGGGCCAAATTATTGAACAAAGGCGGCCACCCACGTTTGGTGGATGGAGTGAACAGAACCAGATGATTTTTGATCAACAAACTTTCATGGGGGCAAGTATGGAGAGGGCTTTGAAGAGGAGTTATGATAAGAGTGAGCAATGGAACCGTGCTCATATGTATGCCCATGAAGAAGAAGTGAACAACCGCTATTTAGATGATCGTCAGAGACGCATGCATGATCAATATCAAGCAGGTCAACCAATTGTAGGAGATCCGCCCGTTGTGGACTACACCACATTACCACCAAATGATGGTAGTGTGTCATACCCCACCCCACCATTGCATCACTCACAATGGGTGGATCCACATGCTATGAGTTACCAGCAGGCGAATCCAAGTGGTGATCAAGGAAGCAGCAGTAGCGGTGGAGCATTTGGCTTTGGTGAGTGGACTGATATGATGACATCTATCTTCGGGCCTCCACAGCCGAAGTACTACTAGCCAGGTCGTATCTCGCTCCTTTGTACATTTTTGTATATGTTTATGTAGTTTGTTTATGTATGGTTGGGAGGTAGGGTGGAGTTTTGATGTTGATGTGTTTGTTTTGGGATATGAGAGTTGGTGGTGTTTTTTTTATATAAAAAAAAAGAAACTTGGGGTTTGAGAATATTAGCAAAGGCTAATGTTGTTGGTTAAAAGTGATCCTTTCCTCAAAACCATACATTGGGACAATGTATCCCAAGTGTGGGGGTGGGGGAAATTTTTGAGAGTTTTAAAAATTTTGTAAACCCAAGCGAAAATTGTTAAAATTTGAAAACTTGATATTGTACCATTTGACACACCGATACCCATTCCTAATCTTTTCTTGGTGAGGATTTGAGCCACACATGATTGTTATTGATATTTCATTGTTTGAGTGGCGTTGTGTGTTAATAGAACTTGTGTGAGAATACTTGTTAAATCCTAGAGTTAGCATGCTTTTGGAAATGATAGGGGACTTTTTGGTAGCCACGTCTAGATGTGTGACAATGTGGGAATTGGGGGTTGGACCTCATACGTTACATATATGAGCTTGGTATTGCGAGGGGTGGGGGTTTGGTCTTTAGAAAGCCATGTTTGAGCCTTAAACCATTCGGTTGCGACCCAAACCTACTTCTTACAAAACTTTACCTATTGAGATGACCCGGTTTAGGAATTTAGTTTGTGATTGTTGATGTTCTTGTATATATTTTTGAGTTCTTTGCTTTAAAAAAAAAGAGAAAAATATGAGAAAAATACAAAAAGAAGTATTTAGTTGCAATAGTATTTGAGATGTTGAAGAAGTTTTGTATATATTTGGTGTTTGCTTCGTAGTAGTAGAAACAAAATGTCGGGTCAAATCAATAAGCTCTTTTATATGTATTCCACCATTTTCCTACCTTTACACCTAGTCCCGTTACAACCCGTAAGTTCCTTTGATTCGAAAGCATGTTAGATATTTGTTAGGAGGAAACTTGATTCTTATACAAGCTTATTGTCGCACACACATACACACGCATTGAGTGGATTAGCATTATGCTAATAATTCTTGTTACCGAGAGATTTTTGCGAGGGTTGTGTCTTGTGGTACGATTGAAAGTTAGTAAAAGGATGGCATTTTAGCTTGGTTTGCATGTTTGATCGCTTAGGTTTTGAATCGTTTTGAATGAGTTGCTTGGGACAAGCAACGGGTAAGTGTGGGGATGTGACGGGTGGTCCGTAGGACAACCCTAAATAGCCTTAAAATGATTAAAATCCCATACTATACACGGTTATTTGCTTGAACTTGGTAACCACTAGATGAAATGATGTGCATGTGTTAAAGTACTCAAGATGAGGGATTTAGAAAGATTAGAAGGATGGTGGAAGTTGGCGAAATCGAGAAGTGAGGAAATGGCAAAATGATGAAGAAATAAGGAGAAGAAAGTCACTCAGAACCGTAACCTACGGCTCCCAGCCGTAGGTTACGGCTCCCATCATTTACCAAAAGTTGTAGCCGTAAAACAGGAGCTGATTGCCGTAAGACTCATTGCCAGCCGTAACCTACGGCAGGGAGCCGTAGGTTACGGCTACCTGTTGACTTTGGGGAATTGCTGATTGCTGTAACCTACGGCTGGGAGCCGTAGGTTACGGCTCTGACTGATGCTTCCATGTAACTCTTGCATTAAATGATCATTTTAAGGGGATTTATTGGGGCTAATCATCTTCTTTCGGTTACTACTCACTTGTGAACGAAATTGGGAGCTTCTTGGAGACTTTTTGGTGTGAAGAACAATAGTTAATCATTAGTTTTTATGTTGGTGATTCCTTTGAACATTGAAAACTTGTGTATAATGTCGCTTCAAGCCATGCGTGGCTAAACACTCTATGATCATCCTAGGTTGAAGGTTTGTTTAAGACGGTTGTGTTTTGATTCCATATTTCTAGAATGATAAACTTTATCTATGTCTTGTTTATCATGGTGTGTAATTGATCATTTGTAAATTGTTAATTCTTATGATTTTTTTAGTTTGAAACCATACGTTCTTGGTGCCGTTGGCAATCGAGATATCATGGGTAGAATTAGGATTAGGTAAGGGTTGATTGGTCATCGGGTAACAACCTCACGTTCTAGGAATCTGAGTACTTCATTCCCTTTTATCACAATAAGTAATTACACACGAACTATGTCTATGTAGTTCTTTCTAGTGGATGATAAAACAATTGTTGAAACAAACCGGAAACTTAGGATGGTCATTCGTCTCCAAATTGTTTACAAACTCAACTTTCATTTCGCAAATTAATTAGTATTCTTAGTTTTTAAAATCAATCCAATCAAACCAACTCTTGAATTTTACCATCATCCATTACGGGTGAACTCATACCACCATTCATACCATCATCCATTCAACCTTCACCAAACACTACTATTCCAAACACCACTACCAATCCTACTCAACCTCACAATGTTACACCAACCCATACCACTCAACCTATTACCACTCAAGAAGAACCTTCACTTTCCTTTAGCCCTTCAACTACAATTCCAACACTCACTCATTTCTTCCCAGTTTCAGGGCAATCATCTTCAACCTATACAGCACCACAAGGTTCAACTGTTGTCCATACTACCTCTACATTTAGACCATCAAACCAGTCGGGTTTTCAATACTCGACCATTCCATTTGGGCAAACTTCGGGTATAGGGGGAGATGGATATGAGGAGGGATATGAGGATTTTGAAGGTTATGATGAAGACGGGTATGCTTACGCTTATGGGGGTGATGGTGATCAAGGAGAGTTTGCTTATGTGCATGGCCAATCTCAAGGAATGGCAAGTGTTGGTGAGATGCCACAACAACAACAACTTATACCCCAACACATTAGGCCAAGGCCACAAGGGCCACCATTGCAACGCCCTATACCATTGCAACAAATTCGGCCACAAAATGTTCAACCACAATTTCAAAGGCCAATTGCACCACAAGGGCATATACCAAGACCAATGGTTATGAGTTTATTTCTTGTTATGTTCTTGGTGCTTGGAATGATTGAGTCATAGAAATGGTTATGAGTTTTTCTTTTGTGAAACTGGATTGTAATCTGAATTAACATGAAGTGATAATACATAAAATCGGTATGGCTCGATAGATGGTCGAGGATCATGTACGTAATTATGGTTCAACGGGTTGTGTGTTTTCTTTGGATAGTTTGCATGATTGTTTTATGATATTGTTCTTATAAATTAACTGCTAAAACTTTCGGTGATCATAAACCTTAATTCTCTCTCTAGCTATGGCGACCTCTACTCTTCTTGAAACCCTAGTTTTTTCAGCATGATTCTTCAAGATCAGATCAGCGATTAGAGGTTCTAACATCTAATTCACAATATGTTTTGCGGAATTGTTTGATTTTCGGCTAGGGTTTTCTGTTTTATTCAAAATCGCCGCCTTAACTTTCTGATTCGAGCATATTGGAATGATTTGTTGGTCGATCAGCCTTGATTTATCAGTTTTCTGTCTGATTTGTAAGATTCATGGGTTAGGGCTTCAGCTAGTTTAGGGTTTCGGTTTTCTGTTTGTTTGTTGTCATCTGGTTCGTGTGGGTTCTTGGTGCTTGCTATTTTTCTTCCGTAGGGTTATAGAGAGTTGTTAACTTTGTAATGGATGATCGATTGAAATCTGGTGGAAGGCCACCGCTGACATTTAAAGAGATAGCCGGTCGTATTCTGGATGTTGCTGGTAACACTGTGCAGCCAAAACGTGGTATAAACGTCATTGATGAACTCACAAAGGTCACTTTACCGGTTCAATTGGATAATCTAGGTTCATCAACAACAGGTGTGGATGGAGTGAAGTTATCGGCCGATCAGGGGAGGTTTGCAAAACCGACTGTTGAGCGATCGGAACATTATTGTGATTATCCAAATATGGGATATGCGCCTGTATCAGGTCTGGATGGAATGAATGTGTCGGATGCACAAGGAAAATCATGAAATACGGGGGTTGCAAATCCTACATCTTTCGCTAACATTGTTAAGAACACCAAGGAGAATGCTAAGGTGAACTTCAGGGCGATGGAATCCAGCGAAACAGTTGACGGTGCTGATGTTGTTATTCCGTTGTCTTCGGTTTAACAAGTCAATGATAGGTATGCTAACACTTTGTATGGAAATTTTCTGGGTAAACGGTTGGCATTTCCTGTGGTCGATTATTTTGCTAAAAATAACTGGGTTAAATATGGTCTGGCATGGCTAATGATGAATGCAAACGGGTTCTTTTTCTTTAAGTTTAAAACTAAGGAAGGGATGAGTCAAATGTTAGAGGACGGGCCTTGGTTGATCAGAAATGTACCGATAATCTTGAAGGAATGGTCGGCTTCTTTAAAGATGGAAAAAGAAGATATTAAAGTTGTTCCAGTTTGGGTCAAGATGCATGATGTGCCGTTAGCGGCTTTTACCGAGGATGGCCTTAGCTTAGTTGCTTCTAAGATTGGGAATCCTAAGACGTTGGATTCATATACTGCCACGATGTGTGCTGAGTCTTGGGGAAGAAGCAGCTATGCTAGAGCGCTTATTGAAGTTCAGGCAGATGCTGAGTTAAAGAAGTGTGCTAATGTTGCAATTCCATATTTGGATGGTAACGGTCATTCAAAGATAGAGGTCAAAATTGAGTATGATTGGGAGCCTCTTAGGTGCTCCTCTTGTTGTGTGTTTGGTCATGACGATAGCTCATGCCCAAAGAACCCTCAGGTTACTTCAAGTGGGGATTCTGGAAAGAATAATGATGATTTTCAGGATGTGGGTGCTAAGAAAAAGAAAGTTAATAACCAAGGCCTCCATATGAAAAATCAGAAGCCTAAGGTATTGTACAGAACAGTTGTCAAACCCAAACCAAAATCGTCCTTGAGGAGTCCGATGAATAACCAGGTTTCAACGTCAAACCCGTTTGACATTCTTAAAGACGATGATGGTAATCCGGGAGGTAGTACTGTGGGTCGTGTGGAGAAGAAAGCTACGCAGACTAGTAGTGACAAGCAGGATTCGGATGAGGAGGAGGTCGTTGAAGTCTATAATGAAACTAGTGAATTTATGACCTCGGGTACATATTCATCATCTTCGAGAGCAAAGGCTAGCACCTCTTCCACAAAATTCTCCAATGGATAGATTTTTTTTGGTTTGTGTGAAGAGGTTGCCGGTTTCTGGCAATTTCATTTTTGATGATGGCGGATGAGGTCTTTATTTTTGTTTTTTTTTTGTATTGTTTCGTCTACTGATGTATAGTAGGCTAGGTTATGGGGTGTCATAGTTTTCCTTGGTTTTTTGTGATTTACATATATGGGGCATGTCCTGTATATGAACTAGTGTGGAACACATCCTCACTACTTGTACTTATTTGCGGTTGTTTTAATAGAATCACCGGGGTAATCCTTTACCCAAAATTGTTCTTATAAATCCGAACATGATTAGGGTTGTGGTATGTTTGATCAATGTTATATGTTGCACGATGATTAGGATTTATCGGAATCAACATGTTAATGAATATAGCTCTAGTAATGATTATGTGTATTTTTGATTAATATGATTGTGATGGTCTTGATGATTGTGTTAATTGACAAAAGAATGTTTGGTAATCATTTGAATTTCTAGGGAGTTGAATATAGAAACTGTTGTGATCATCCATGATTGATTGCGTAGCTGCTTGACCAAAATTAATGGGATTGTTAATTAATCAACCACGACTCATTCGCACAAGCTAACACAATCGCACAAGATTAATTAACCGCACAAGTCTAGTGAGTCGCATAAGCACTTGGGCCTTGGTACATATTGGGTCGGGGTTCTGTTTGGATCGCACGAGAGCACCGAATCGTACAACATATCATTGGGTTAGTCATATTGGGCCGTAAACTATTGGGCTGGGTAACATATCTGATCGCACAAGACATTTGGGCCGGGTGTGTTGTGAGTCGCACAACCCAAAACCAGTCGCGCAAGTGGTCCAGTCACACAAGAGGATCCAGTCGCACAAGTTCAGTTCAATCGCACAAGTTGGGGATTGGACTCCACATGTTGGGCCGAACCTTCATGCTGGACTACACACATACACTTTAATTTGGTCACATAAATTGTCGGGTTGTAAATTGTTGGGCCGCATGAATTCATGATATGATTTAACACTTGAATGTTTGATGATCTGAACTACTAAATTGTTACATGGTTATGAACTTGCATATCCACTTGATGGAGAACTGAACTATCGTTATGAGCTATGGTGAATTGTGAACATGTGATGTGAGCCATGCATGAGACTTGCATATCCACTTGAATTGTGAACAAGTTCTAAGAGGAGAATGCTCTTAGAACTTGTATATCCACTTGATGGAGAACTTGAACATACTGTTATCAATTGTTATGATATGAGAACTCTTACTACGAAATGTATAACGACGTGTGTCTATGTGTGTGCTAGTTGTGTAATGTGAATGTGAAATACGTGATTTATGTGTTCATGAATCTGACTGTCTTTGGTAACCACGGTAGGGTTTGGTTGACCAACTTGGAACGGGTAATGTAACGTAACATACCGAGCAAATCTAAGGTGAGTTCACTGCTCTTATTCCAAGCATGCATCCCGAGGAGGGATATCTGGTAATTGTTCCGGGGAGGAACTTCGGGTTAATGGGATGTTTGTTATTACTCAGTTTCTATCATATAAGACCCCTTACATCTACCGATAGTTGCCGAGGAGGCAACGAGGTTATTAGTTGATAGGGCTATTAGGATTGGCACCCTCACACCGAACCGGGGAGGACGGGCGTGAACTAATTGCCTTGACCACTTGACCAATACTTTGATAGAGGCATTGGGGTTGGGCATATACATATTGTAGCCATTTGCGGTAATCAAGTTAATAACAACATCAAATCAAATCATCGAATCTGTGAAACGTTTTTATCTGGTAACTGGTATGTAAACACGTTAACAAAACTTTAAACTCACTAGCATCGCCTGACACACTTGTTTGCATGCTTGCAGTTCTATAGGCTTTTATCATTTGGAACTTACTGTCTGGGAGGCTGGAGTGGTCATGGGTCGAGATACATGGAATCTCAATACAAGCGTAATGGTTTATGTTCACAAGGTTTACGAAACACTTAACAAATGAGTTATGCTTCCGCTGTATTCAATGAATGATATGTGACGTTTGTAACAGTTTACGTTAATGAATGAAAGTATTATTTAATTATATTTATGAGTTTAATGTGATTGGTGGATTGGATCCTGATACGTCACATGCCTCGCGGGGGTTTCCGCATGTGGTATTTTGGGGGTGTGACATAAGAACTTTCATATGGCTCTGAAAGACAATTCTTGGGTTGAGTCTATGCAAGAGGAATTGTCCCAGTTTGTTAAGTTGAAGGTTTGGGAGTTAGTGGACCTTCCTAAAGGTGAAAGAGAGATTGGCACTAAATGGGTGTTTAGTTGGAAGAAGGATGTAAGAGGGATAGTAACGCGAAACAAAGCTCGATTGCTTGTCAAAGGTTTCAATCAGCAAGAGGGAATTGATTACAATGAAGTGTTTGCACCAGTGGCAAGGTTGGAAGCAATACGTTTGTTCCTAGCCTTCGCATCATATAAGGGCTTTAAAGTTTGTCAACTAGACGTGAAGAGTGCTTTTCTTTACGGGAAAGTCTAAGAAGTGGTGTATGTCTCACAACCAGATGGGTTCGTTGATCTAGACTATCCAGATCGGGTTTACAAACTTGATAAGGCTTTGTATGGATTACATCAAGCTCCCAGGGCATGGTATGAGACACTGTCTACACATCTGATCAAGAATGGTTTCGAAAGAGGTCAGATTGACAGTACACTGTTCATAAAGAGAAAGAAGGAAGATTTTCTGTTAGTACAGGTGTACGTGGATGATATCATCTTTGGGTCATCAGATGAGAGCATGTGTAAAGAGTTCGAGCAGGTGATGAAGAGCAAGTTCGAAATTAACGCTATGGGTGAGCTATCTTACTTTCTGGGATTACAAGTTGAACAGAAGGAGGATAGGATGTTTATTCATCAAACAAAGTATGTGTATGACATTTTGTCTCGATTCAAAATGGAGGATTGCGCTACTTTCAACATACCTATATGTGAAAATCACAATCTTGGCCCAGATCATGAAAGTACTGAAGATGTTGATCCTACTCAATACAGGGCGATGACTGGTTCTCTAATGTACTTGACTGCTTCAAGACCTGACATCATGTTTGCAGTATGTCTGTGTGCCAGATATCAGGCTAATCCAAAAGAGTCACACATGAAAGCAGTGAAGCGTATTCTTTGTTACTTGAAGGGGAAACCTAAACTTGGGTTGTGGTATCCAGCTGATAGTGATCTGAATTTTGTCGCTTACACTGACTCATACTTTGGAGGATGCAAGTCAAACAAAAAGTATACAACTGGTGGTTGTCAGTTCTTAGGAGGCAGGATTGTGTCTTGGCAATGCAAGAAGCAATCTTGTGTGTCTACCTCTATGTGTGAAGCTGAATATATTGTTGCGGGTAGGTGCTGCTCTCAGGTTCTCTGGATTCAACAGTAGATGCGCGATTACGGTTTGGATTTCACTCGTACTCCTATTATGATAGACAATAATACCACAATTTCTATAACAAATAATCCCATGAAACACAGTCGCACAAAACATATTGACATTCGTCATCATTTTATACGGGATTGTGCTGAAAAGAGACTAATTGAACTACATCGAGTCGACACACTAGATAACCTGGAAGATCTTTATACTAAAGCTTTTGATAGGGCTCGCTTTGAAATTTAGTCGAACTCAACAGGATGAGGAATCCTAAATAACTAGTTTTCATAAGAATTTTGTAAATATTTTATTGTTTTCTTAAACATCAAAAATACAAAAAAAATAGAAAACCACAAAATCCAAAAACATTGAAAAATGAAAAACCTAAAAAATAGAAAATCAAAAATGATTTATCACAGTGTGAAAAAGAAGAAATGATAGTACATCAGCAAGTTAGACTGTCACGCTAAAACTGAAATGTATTAAATTGCCTAAGTGTGATAGCAGCTTCATCATACCAATGTGATATAAACCTAAATACACCGTGTATGAGTAGGGAACACATCAGTGGTGTATGGTTTAATGACCTTAAGTCTTGCGTTGATAGATTGCCAAAATCTGAGTTTTTGGGTCTTTATACTGTTATTTCATCTGAGGATATCAGGGTTGTCCTTCTGTTGCATCCAGATACATGCTGACCTAGGCACAACCAGGATATCTTAAAAGAGCAAAAAAATGCCAAATCCCATAAATGAAGAAGCTCTCCTAGAGAGTCATTCAAAAAGTGCAAAATACATAAATCATACCAAAAATGGTATTTGTCATAGCCCTCGTTAGATATTTTGGTCTCTTTGCTGTACGGAAGTACTGACCTGATCACCAATTATCTATCGTTGAAAAACAAAACAGATGAATTCTGTATACTCACCTACTACGATGAATCTTTGTGCATACCTTAATCACGGGGGTATATCCTGAAGTGGGACACACTAATATTTCAGTAATAAAATTACCTTAATGTATCATACGGTAATAGTACTTGAAATGTTCATGCATTTTGTTTAAGTGGACAAAACATACTTGTAATCGTCTTGGACTGCTTTTCATGAAAAATTAAATAAAGAATTATCTAATAGTGTGAAAACAGTTTGATTGTGCTGATATGATCTTTTTACCAGTGATTCTCACAAGAATAGAGTGTTTATTAATTTTGTTATTTACTTGCTTTCAGAAAATATAAAAATCCAAAAAATTGTGTCATTTTATGTTTAAAATTCTTAATGTACGGAAAACTGTTATTCTTGGAGGAATTGTTACTGATAGGGGGAGACGGTGTTAGAAAGTGAGTTCAAACTTTTTAAATCAGACAGGGTCTTGTGTGTTGGACAAAAAGTTTGCGTGTTGGTGATAAATTGAAATTGCTTAATCTGTGATATAGTTTAACTATCTCTTGAATAATAATAATTTATTTAACTTTGTTGAAAAATTCTTATGGTTTCTCGAGATGTTTGTTTTATAGTATACAGATTGAAGCAATATGCTGTTGAGAAGTTGCTGTGAAGATGAGAGTTTGATTGGATGCATGGTAGAACCTCCTTTCTACATTGCAAACAAAGTTGAAAAGTTTGAAGATTGCTGTACAAATGCTGAACTGGAGTTTACTCAAGTGCTAACGTTTTGAAGATTTGGTGATTGGATGCATCAGCTAAGGGGGAGTCTGTTGCTGACAGAAGCTATTAAAGCTGAAGCTATCCAAAGACCAAAGTCAGTGCAAGACTACATGAAGAATGCAAGATGACTGTCAAGGGGGAGTTTGTTGGTGCATATTTGTGACAACAGCTTAGATTTGGTCTTTGGATATCTTTTAATTAGTAAAACGATAAACGGTTAGCGGGTTTAGCTTTGTATTAGTTGAATAATAGAGTTTGGGCTAAACAAAACCCAGTTTGGGTCATAGGGGGACGAATTGGGCTTGCCCATGTTGGAAACCCTTAGCCCAAGTAGCAACCTTGTGTTATATAAACAAGACTTTGCTTTAGGGTTTAGGTTGATCAACCAAAACAGTTTTGAGAGAGAATTCATGAGAGCAATAGAGGCTTGGACGAATTTGTGTGTGTTAGGGTTTTGATTGATTGTAATTCTTGTGATTGATAATCAATAGAAACCCGGTTGATTGTGAATTTCTGTTTCTACTCAATTATGTGATATTCTGATCAAGAGGATTTCGCACTCTTGATTGGATTGACAATTATGTGACGATCCATACGAACAAGGGGACCTATAACTTGCCAGCCATCGGACATCACCTATACAGTTCAATGACATTCCCTGGTCTGTCGTTCTACACACATACATACAATTACATACAAGTTCACAAAAGACATATACAATTGATGTGTGCAAAATGCAACATATAAATTACATCAATTGTGGCATAAAACTAACCCTTTTTTAGTACTAATGTTGGAAAAAGTGTGCTTTTGTCTTCCTTTTGTATTTTCAGGATTAAATGAGCTCAAATTAACAAAAGAAGCAAAAATACATCAAAATCTAACATAAATACAAGAAAAGGAACAAGACGTGACATGCCCGACCCCACGACAGCATCTTCCCAAGCAAAACAAGAAAACAGGAGACTGAACATGCCCCGTGCTCAGCCAGCACGGGGGCGTGCCCAAGTGTCAGCGGAAAAGACAAAGTGGTAGAAGCTTCTATTCCCCACCACGGGGCCGTGCTCAGCGGACACGGGGCCGTGGTCAACTATAAGATTCGCACAATGTAAGCAAATCTTCATAGTACAAAGATTCTTCTGCACACGGGGTCGTGCTCAGCGGACACGGGGGCGTGGTCAACTAATAAGACAAGCTGCATTAAATGAAGAAAGAGAAGGATGTGGACACGGGGCCATGCCCGAGCTTCTGTTCAGCCTATAAATAGGAGTGCTTGGCTCAAGCTCAAACCATCCCTTGGCACACCACCTCTCTTACACTTCACCCACCACCACCATAACACCATCATCCACCACCATCATCCATTGTCCATCATAGAGTGTGGTAGTCGTCTCGGGATCCAAGATTGATCGTAAGAGTTCTTGACAATCAAGGCCATGTTTGCCTAAGTCTCTTACATCACTTGGTGAAGACAAGTGTCTAGTGTAATACTTTTTATTTCTAATCTTTTCGCACTTTTTACTTGGTTTTGTATTAATGACTTTAATAACTAGTTTCTTATGTTGAAGGTGATTCTTCCTTATCGTTTGTCCGTGGTGTCTTGGCATTATTTTACTGTCTATATAAAATAAAAGATTTTCACCATTCATATCTCCACGGTCTATATAGAGGTATGTTGGCTACCTGGTCGGGGGTTAAGGGAACGGTTTGGTAAGAGTCTTGCCATTGTTCAACGTTTAGAGGTCCTGCAATGGACCTGGGTCAAATTTAGTAGGACCTCCTTCAATACTTAACGGTATTGGATGGCGGGGGTCCAAACTCTTTGATCCCCTCATAAGTTAACTACTATTAATACTATAACCCGGCTATTTAGGACTGTATCCCTACTGACTCAGACTACTTAGTCGAGGGTAACGTCAACTCCAAAAGAGGGGCCTACCATAATTTTCATTAATAACTTAATTAATTATCTTTCAATAATCCAACCCTTTAGGATTGTATCCTTGCTGACTCAAACTACTGGGTTGAGGGGAACGTCACCTTCAAAAGAGGGGCCTACTACAATAACTAAGATAATCTCTTAAATAAGTGCAAAAGTGCGGAAATAATCATAGGTTACACTTTACACGAGTCGGAACCAAGTGATTCATCTTGTCTATCTGTTTTTTTCTTTTTATTTTTATTTTCAGCATTTTTTAGTTAGTGTTTATTTTTCTTAGCTTAAAACATTTTTCTAAACCTTTTTTATTTGATTAGACGTTGAGGATAAACCGGTACTAAAAGCTCTTGTGTACTTGGACGACCTCGGTATCTTGCCAACACTATACTACGCTCACGATGGGTGCACTTGCCCATATGTGTGTTTAGGGTTAGTAAAATATCGTGTTTTATAAATTTAAAACTTGGCTAAAAAGTGTTAAAGGGCTTAAAATATACACCTAAATATATGTAACACTTCACACGCATCAACAATACAAAATAAGGCTCAATACTAACGGAAGCTACAGACATATGAACTGACAGACTCCCCCTTGGATGTAACTGTAGTTCCTTCCAGCATAGTCTTCATTCCTTTCTCTTACGCCTTCGTTCGTTGGCCCTCTGTCTCCTCTGTTCGGCTTTTTCTTCTAACATTTTACGTCTTAGAAGCCTTCCTTCTTCAATCCACCATTTCCTGTACACTGGATCACCATCATGCTTCCTATCCCACTTGGGAATCTTGTTCTCTTCTTTCTCGGTCGGCGTTTGATCCGTTGGCGGCGGTTGTCACACCCGCTCGTAGCGGAAGCGTGAGGTGTGATCTGTTCGGTTCGGTTCTCATTGCATAACGATATAAATAAACATACTAAATGAATAAAACATGCTCCAATGCCATTGTCATAATTGTTCAAAAGATCGCAACATAAGTTAAGTACATTGTTTACAAACCATCAAATGAAAATAAGTTGTCATTGTTTCATACATCAAATGTAAGTCTAAAAATGTCAAGGCTTTGACCACTATATCACCGCAAAGAGGCGGTATATAACAGGCAAACCCTTCAATAGTTGGCATGGAGTATTGATACTTGTTTTCCTTGAACTGAAATCTTTGCATTGGTCCACTATTTCCCTGAAATACATGTAAGTTTGAAAACATCAACAAAAGTTGAGCGAGTTCATGCAGTTTAGCTGTATAAGATGTATCTGTATCAAAACAATATGTAATATGTACTTGTCTAAATTGTAATTGTATCCAAACTGGATATAAGATGTATCTGTAAAATGTTAGATGCATTTGTATTTGTATCAAATGTAGTATAAAAAGCGTCAATGAAATCGTGATCATTAATGTTTTGCAAGGACAATAATATGTGTGACGAAATAGGAAGCAATCCAACCCTAGACAATTTTAATTGTATCGACACCATGTCGTAGGGTAACAAACGCACTCCTAGGCAAATGAATGGACATGAGTGCGGCTCGCCAAAACCCATTAGATCTAAACCTTTGTTCCTTGGTCCAAACTGGATTAATGGTGCTTTAGTTATGGCCCTAATTTTGCACATGATCTAAGGTGTTTTATTCCTTGACTTATCATACTATTGTACATGTATTTTCCCCGATAGTTGTAAAGCTTGAAAAGCATTTAAGATGAAAGGGGGGACATGAACTCACAGAATTGCATCCATAAACTGTATGTAATTGTAACCTCACTTGCAGTTGTCTTGAATTGTATCACGACCTACAAAGGTCCTAGATTTGTTAGACACTTCGGTCTTTGTATTGGCCCATGTACAAGTCTTCTATCTTGAATATGTATTAAGACTTGTTTGTATTTGTTATTCGTTGAACTGTGTATTAGATGTATGAATTGTTAAACTGTTATATATATATTTCACCAAATATATATACATATGTAATCTTGTATCTTGTGAGTTGTATCATCAGATCTTGTCCTCTTGATTTTATGTCTTATATGAATAAATTGTATAATTGTATTTTCACCAATTATATGTCATTGGGCCGAGCCCATGTTTTCATGTCATTGGTCCGAGCCCATGTCTTAATGTTATTGGGCCTAAATAGTATTGGGCCTAAATAGTATTGGGCTTAATGTTATTGGGCCTTGGCCCATATGTTTGGTATTGGGCTTAGCCCATGAGTTTTGTTATTGGGCTTAGCCCATGTATATATGTTAAGCCCATTTAGGAAGATAAGCCCATTAATAAGTTGTGACAACCCACATAATTACATGTATCCGTACGATTATTTAATGATAATTTAAGTGCTTAGTGACTGTGTTGAATTACTTAACAGTTTCCTGATTACTGTGTCATACTTACATGTGCTTGTTGACATACTAGTCATGTACAGAAAAGTTACTAAATAGTCTGGTATGCTTTCCTATGTGTTAGGAATTAAAAGTGTTACAAAAATATATATAATAGACACTTTACGAAACAATTAAACACTTTAACGGAACGGTATCTAACCGAACAACCGGACATTACCCGGGACACTAAATTTTTTTCAAATGCATTTTTTATTATTTTTTGCTAGTCATGATCCCCGTACACCCTAACACCCACCAAAAATCAACTAACTAATATATAAAATCATATTACTTGAAACCTAACTAACATTTACTATCTAGTTACTAAAACTTACATCAAGCCCCCCCCCCCCCAACCGATTTCGGTCCCCATGGACCCCACCATATTTTTTACACCATGCCTCATATCTTGATTAGATTATATTTCAATGTTATAATAGATTGTTTACTTGTTGAGATGGCCAGGAATTGGAAGACACCTTATAAGCATGGCCTCAAGATTACTCATCATTCCATATCTTACACTCTCTCACTCTCATCTGTCTCTCCCTCTCTCGGCTCCCATAACCGCCACTACCATCACCACCTTAACATCCCCATCTTCATCCATTTCAAGCTTCATTCAAGTGTAGAAGAAGGGTTAAGGAAGCTTGCAACTTGTGGAGTTTCAAAAGGACTTTGTTCTTGCTTTTTCATCATCACTTTTCATCACCTTCTTCATTAGATTCTTCCCTAGCCTTGTGCTAGTAGTAAGCTCTTGTTTAACTCTTGATTATCATGCTTTTATGGTTAAAAGTTGTAGTAAGACTTGTATGTTTAAGACACTAAAAGAGTTAGAAAGAGAAACATAAATATGAAGCTTACATAAAGTTTACATATGAATGAAACACGAAGATGAAATATTGTAGTAGGATATTGTAGTGAACATGTTGTTGATTACTTGATGATTTACTTGTTAATATTGATGTTAAAGGTCGTTGTTATTCGCTAAACATGTTAACGGAATCAATCGAACATGCGTTAGAAAGTAGGGAACTGAAAACAGAAAGCTGGTTGGTGTTTACAGCCAACTTCAGTTGGCTGTAACCAGATCATAACTTAACGAAAAAACTGATTTTCTTGAGTCTATAAGGTGTTATTATGAAATACGGTTCTAAGGGCACTGGAATCATAATTTTTGGACTTCGTTTGCTATTTTTAAAGGGTCGTTTTGTAACAGCAGCAAAAGCTGCAATTTTGCTGCTGAAAATATGTGTTATATTCTTCATCATAACTTGAAACCTGAGTAGAACGAGGTCATGAAATATGTACTGTAGATGACCACTGATGTATTTGTAATCCTCCCACTGGAATTTCGTAAATCGGACTTACGATGAATTTTAAATATATTATTCTGTGGACTGCAATCAGAAAAAGATGAATCTGATTGCAGTCCGGAAAATGATTTTTATTAAAATATTGGTGATGAATTGGATCCCGAGATTTTTACACAATAATATTGGATCGTATAAGACCTTCTGTAAAAAGTTGGGAATTTTGGAACAAGTTAACTATTTTATTAAAATCCCCGAAAACAGCCCAGTTTTGAATATAAAAGCTGAAACGACATAAGTAGTAATTTGCGTGTCTAAATGTCGGGTATATTATCTGTTAATGATCTAACATGTTATATGTCAATGAAAGTGTCATATGCATTGTCGTATGTTTGTTTATGAACGGGAATAGATGGGAAGTTTATATGGGCATGAACCGTTAAAGTGATCCATGTTATGTGGTAGATGCGTGTAGGAACTTTGTGCTTATTTGAAGTCACTAATAAACTAAGTGGTAATCATACTAGGACGTGATTGACCAACCTTGACTGTTAGCTATTTTTGAGAGTCAAACCGAGCAACCGGGGTGAGTTCACACTCTTACTAAGGCATGGGATTCCCGGTGGTTGGGAATGGGTTAAGAAACTAAAACGGAATCTGCATATCCTCCTTGGGTAGGATATGTACGGCCATCCTCCATGGGTTGGATGCCAATATTAATCATGCGTATTCTCCTTGGGTAGAATACGTACGTTCGTCCTCCTTGGGTAGGACAACAACCTTAAAACTTACTAGACAAAACTCTATCATTCAGTCCCTCCTTTTATATCGACTTAATCGCCAAGGCCGATGGCGAGCGAGTCATTAGTTAATAGCGCTATTAGGGTTAACAAACCTCACACCGTGTCGTCCAAATGGGCGTGTACTAATGGACTATGGCAAACTGTCAATGATGATAGAACATTGATGTAGGGCCCAATTATTGTTCGTCAGTTGTCGATATCAGAACGGTCTAGTAGTTCACCTGGGGAAGCCCCCACTAAATATGGTTTGGGAAAAGAGAATTTGGTTAAACATATTTTCAACTATGGGGTAACCCCCACGGAAAGTAAGCCAACTAAACGAAAACTATGCTTTTGGAAACAACTTAAAACGAACACCTAACTGTGAACTCACTCAACTTTGTTGTTGACTCGTTGTTACATGCCTTACAGGTCGTTAGATGCATATGGAGCTTGCACAAGGAGGAGGTCATTGTTGGATATGGATTGTCGTGTCCCATGCTTAATATTCAATCTTTATCAACCTATTAAACTTACGTTTCAAACTTTAAACTTACAAACTATGGGACTTATGTTTTGAACTTACGTTTTATGCTTCCGCTGTTTAACTTAGAATTGGTTACTTCCTTTTGGTCACCAATTGTATTTTGGTTGGTTTTACTTACTTAATTACGTTGTTCAATATGATTGGTGGCTCGATCCTGGTCATGCTACGCCTCCAAGCGGTGGTACTCCGCATGGTGGATTTTGGGGGTGTGACAGATTGGTATCAGAGCCATTGGTTATAGTGAACTTGGTTTTAAAAAGGGAAAATCTTTTTGATAAAACCAGACTATAACCTGTACAGTGCTCAACGATCCACAACGACGCTTCGCTACACGTGCAAGACTCAACACTATAGGTAATATGGTTTATGTTTGTATTGACGGCCTGCTAGTTTAAGTAGCGCATTTGATCATGGTATGCATAATAACCGTAACAACTATCGCTTGAAACCTTGTGTGTTTGCTCTCTTCTGTCACTCCACACTTACGCACTTTCACGACACTTTTCTTACCTGTGTTTTCCCTCGATGTGAAGATCATGAGCGGGCGTCTCAACTTGACTCAGGATCAGCTGATGACCTTGATTAATGAACGGGTTGCTGAAGCCTTAACAACCCAAACAGGGAGACAACCCATGCACCCTCAAACACGCATAGGCACCCTCAAGGCGTTCTTAGAATGCAAACCTCCCACTTTCGACGGCACTGGAGGGGCAATCGGCCTTCTACACTGGATCCGAAGAATTGAATATACATTCGAAGAAAGTGAAAGCCCTGCCAGCAAACGAGTAGAGTACGCTACTGGCATGTTGCAAGGGAAAGCGTATTCTTGGTGGAACGCACAGGTTCAGATGCTCGGGTTGGCAGACGGGAATGGCACCCTCTGGAGCGACTTCAAGGATTCGATTAAGGAAGAGTTCTGCCACATGGACGACATTCTGAAACTTGAAATAGAGTATTATGGTTTGAAGATGGAAGGATCAGAGATTGAGGCGTATACAAAGAGGTCTAACGACATGGCTGCCTTATGTCCTAACTTGTCACAACCCATATCTAGACGAATCAAGCTATACCTCAGAGGCTTAGTCCCGGAAATCCAAGGGTCGATAATAGCGGCCAACCTTTCCACAATCCAGCAAGTCGTTCGTTTGGCACACCAGCTCACCGATCAGGCGGTGGAAGAGGGCAAGCTGCCCAAGCGTATTGACGCTACTACTACTGATGCTCCCAGTGATAACAAGCGCAAGTGGGATGGAAATTCGGGCAGGGGTTCTACTTCATATCAGTCTCAGTCCCAGCAGCGAAAGACAGATGAACACAGGAGCCCCTGTTAGCAGCCTTCTGGAAGGCAAGGTCAGGGTGGATACAGGGGAAATCACCCTAAGTGCAATCGATGTAGTTTGCACCACAGCGGGCCGTGCAACAAGGGTCGTTGTCATAGATGTAACAAGTTTGGACATGACGCCAAAGATTGTCGGAACTCACGTCCTGCAAATCAATATCGACAACAGCAGCCACAAGCTCCCCAGAACCAACAGCAACACCAGCAGGGTAATAAGGGATGCTTCCAGTGCGGTGTTGAGGGTCACTGCAAGAGGCACTGTCCACAGCTGACCGAAATCAGAATCAGAACAACAACCAAGGAAACGAGAACAACAATGGAGGCAAAAACGGGAGTAACAATAATGGCGCCCGAGGTCGTGCCTCCGTTATTGGTCAGGCTGACGCGAGGAACGATCCCAACGTTGTGATGGGTAAGTTTCTTCTGGATGATTTCTTTGTTATTATTTTATTCGATTCGGGTGCCGATACTAGTTATGTGTCCTTAAAAGTTAGTCAAATTCTTAAGCGCACCCCAACACTTTTGACCACCAAACTCACGGTAGAGCTAGCAAACGGTAAAAGTCTCGAGGCCACACACATAGTTAAGGGTTGTAACCTCATCCTAGCTGGTCAGACCTTTCCTATCGATCTTATTCCTATCGTTCCGGGGAGTTTCGACGTTGTTATTGGGATGGATTGGTTATCTCATCAGCAAGCGGAAATTCTTTGCAACGAGAAGATTGTCCGCATCCCTCGTTCTGGTGAAGAACCCCTCATGATTCATGGCGACAAGAGTGGTGTTGTTGTGGGCATCATCTCTTTCTTTAAGGCCCAGAAGTGTTTGCGGAAGGGCCACACTGCTATTCTAGCCCTCGTTTCTAATACATCCTCGGAAGAAAGGAAGATAGAAGACATACCTATTGTACGTGATTTTCCTGAGGAATTACCTGGTCTTCCACCTCATTGACAAGTCGAGTTTCAAATCGAGCTAGCTCCTGGAGCCGCACCAATAGCTCGTGCACCTTATCGACTAGCTCCGTTAGAACTTGAAGAACTGTCCACGCTATTGCAAGAACACTTGGAAAAGGGTTTCATACGTCCTAGCTCTTCGCCCTGGGGAGATCCAGTCTTGTTTGTGAAGAAGAAAGACGGTACTTTCAGGATGTGTATTGACTATCGCGAGCTTAACAAGGTGACCGTGAAAAATCGTTATCCTCTCCCATGTATTGATGACTTATTCGACCAGTTGCAAGCGTTAAGTTTATATTCCAAGATTGATTTGAGATCGGGATACCATCAGCTGAGAGTCCGAGAGGAGGACGTCTCCAAAACAGCATTCAGAACTCGTTACGGCCATTACGAGTTTCTGGTTATGCCTTTCGGATTGACGAATGCACCAGCGGTCTTCATGGATCTCATGAACCGAGTATGCAAACCTTACCTGGATAAGTTCGTTATTGTTTTCATCGATGACATTCTGATCTATTCTAAGAGTCAGGAGGAACACGAGCAACATCTACCACTTATGCTGGAACTTTTCGAGCAGAGTAGTTGTATGCCAAATTTTCGAAATGTGACTTCTGGCTTCACGAAGTCCACTTTCTAGGCCATGTGGTAAACAAGGATGGGATTCATGTTGATCCATCCAAGGTTGACTCGATCAAGAACTGGCCTGCACCCCGTACACCAACAGAAATCTGCCAATTCTTGGGTTTGGAAGGATATTATAGAAGGTTTATCAAGGACTTCTCAAAGATTGCGCAACCTCTCACTTCACTGACTCAAAAGGGTGTCACCTATCGTTGGGGGATGCACATGAATCTGCTTCTCAGCACTTAAAGGATAGACTTTGTAGCACGCCTATCCTCTCATTGCCTGAAGGCACAGATGATTTTGTGGTTTATTGCGACGCTTCCATCCAAGGACTTGGTTGCGTGTTGATGCAATGTGACGAGGTCATTGCCTACACATCGCGCCAACTTAAAGTTCACGAAAGGAACTACACTACGCACGACCTGGAACTGGGAGCAGTTGTTTTCGCACTTAAGATATGGAGACATTACCCGTACGGTACCAAGTGTACCATTTACACCAATCACAGGAGTCTCGAGCATATCTTCAAGCAAAAGGAGTTAAACATGCGACAACGTCGATGGGTACAACTCTTGAATGATAACGAATGCGCGATCAAATACCATCCGGGCAAAGCCAATGTGGTGGCCGACGCCCTCAGTCGAAAGGATACTATACCTAAGCGTGTACGTGCGTTACAGCTTACCATTCACTCTAGTCTTCCTGCCCAAATACGAGATGCTCAGGTTGAAGCGTTGAAAGCAGAGAACATCAGGGCTGAGTCCCTACGAGGATCGAGGCAGCGGCTAGAACAAAAGGAAGACGGTGCCTACTATGTTAACGGGCGCATCTGGGTTCCGCTTTATGGAAACTTACGCGAGCTTGTGATGGACGAAGCGCACAAGTCTCGTTATTCAGTATAGCCTGGTTCGGATAAGATGTACCACGATCTCAAGACTACGTATTGGTGTCCTAGTATGAAAGCCCACATAGCAACCAACGTTAGCAAATGTTTGACTTGTGCGAGAGTCAAGACTGAATATCAGAAACCATCAGGCCTACTTTAATAACCAGAGATACCTAAGTGGAAATGGGAGCAAATTTCCATGGATTTCGTTACTGGCCTGCCTAGATCTCAACGCGGAAATGACACTATTTGGGTGATAGTGGATCGATTGACTAAGTCTGCACACTTCTTGGCTATCAAGGAAACCGATAAGTTTTCTACTCTAGCAGACATCTACCTAAAGGAAGTAGTATCGAGGCACGGTGTCACACCCTGAAATATCAGAGCATTGGCGTGACTGGACTGGTATCTTCATTGCACAGCGGAAGCAAAAAGCTAAGAATTTCTAGAAATTGAACGCCCACTAAGTACTCGAGTCTCCAATGGTTCTCCTATTCCAACCGTGCCTTGTCTTAGAAAAGTAACTTGAGAAAGAAACATGCGAAAAAGTCAACATAAAGTTGAGCGAGTTCATAGTTTGTTTGTAAAAGCTTTGAAATAAATCTTTTGAGTTGTGAAAGATTTGAAATAAATCTTTGGAGTAACCGGTTTTTGAAATAGTATTGAGAAAACGAATTTAAAAATCATTTTCTTGCCAAGTTATATGGAAACGTTGTGTTTGTAACACAGTATGTTCATAAAAACCATGTATTTGTAAAGTCTTGTATTTGTAATGTTCGTATAACCGTCAATGCCCACCCTGACTTTGACTCCATACCCGCATAATCCTATGCTTTGAATTTTGTATAAAACATGGTATTTAATTTGTATGAACAAGTAGTTTTGTAAGTATATATGTCCCTGGTATGTAGCAATAAGGAAAAAAAAGAGATCACCAATGGTTTGCAAAGCCAATGGTATGTGTGAAGTGCAAGTAGGAAGACTCAAACCTAGCGGATTTATGCGTCGGGCACAAAGTCACCCCGAGGTCCGTTCCGCTGGGCCTGGGGCTGGGCTCGCTACACCCAGATAGATCTACCGCTTACGTCCCTCGGTCCTACAATGAGGATTAATGGCCTCAAGTTCCGCCTACCCACTCACATGATCTGTACGTTCTAACCCTCCTTAAGCTAACCATACCATGTATAAAAATGTCTGTAAGTGTCTGTAATCATTGTACATGTATTTTACCCCAGTCTCTAAGACTGATCCTCCCTCAGTCTCTAAGACTGATCCTTCCTCAATATTATCACCAGATGACCCCATCCCTAGTCATGAAAATCATTCACCTTTCGATAATACGCATTTGTTTTGTAAAAACCGGTATGTTTAGTATAAACCTTTCGTAAATCATTTGAGTTCCTCGAAATCCATTCGTAATATGATTTAGGAATGCGAGTTTTGCGTTCGTTTAAAAGTTTTGTATATTCTTGCAAAACGTGCTTTGTCTAAAAGTATGCAGTCCTTGTTTATCGAGAACTTTGTATGTTTCTGAAAAACGTGCATGTCTTTCCACCCCGAAAACATTCATAAAAATGTAAAACCGTAAAAAGTGGGGTTATGAACTCACCTGAATTTCCATGTGCAAAGCTAGCTAATTACGACTCCGTGATGCTGTTTCCAAAATGAGACTCGCTTGCGTGCATTCTACAATATTCCTAACACGAAATATCTAATAGGTTTCTAAATAAAAGCGGTAACTAGTCTACGTGTCACCGAGCTCTACCGAATCGTTAGCCGAACGATTCGACAGTAAGTTGTTAACTTGAAAGAAGCGAAGAAGTTATACTTGCGTAATCCGTTTATTCATCGGTATTTAAGAAGTCTCGAAAAGACTTAGTTCTCGTGAGGTTTAAAATATATGAATATTTATATAAAAGTATATAAATATATTGATATAATCGCGTTAGTTGTCTCGAGAAATCGTACGTGTATGTACAAAAGTTTGTATGAAAATCACGTATAACCAATTCGTATCATATATTCGTCTCGTATGATATTTATCAAAGTGTATGTCTATGCCATTTAGCCGTTTGACGTGAATATAAAAAGTCATATTCATGAAAGAATCGTCGGGTTGTCGTGTTTGAAAATAAATATATAACTATATTTATTTTTATAAACGAATGTGTGTTCGGCATGTGAAACAATATAAATAATTATATTGACTTTATAAAGGAGTTGTCGAAATTTCAAAGTTTATAATAAATATAATAATTATATTTATTTGTTGTAAATAAATTTCCGACTCGTCGTGTCGTTTGATATTTGAAATAAATATAAAACTATATTTATTTTATAAAAACGAATTCATGTTGTTTGACATCTGAAATATATGTGTAAAATATATTTATTTGTCGTTGAAATCATATTCGTATCGTTGTTTTTGAAAGTAGTAAAGTGTCGTCGAAAGCAAAATTTACCATTGTGTATGTATTCGTTTGACAGTTTCGTTTTTATAATAAGACTCGTTTTATTTTACGGATTTTCTCGAAAAACGGGCAGAGTTTCCTCTGTTTTTGAACGCCCCGGACAACCAAGTTGTCGTTATTTTAACAAAATTCAATCAAGAGTCAAGTAATATATATCAAGTTCGTCAGATTTTTCATATAATGTCGACTATAAACATATCGGTTCGAGCTCATTATCACGTAACATTGAAGTTATATAAAAATAGTATAAATAAATCACGATGTTGAATATTTACCAATTCTTCATGTCAAAACGCGAAAAGTTTACTGAGTTTGACCAGTTGAGTTGACTGAGTCAACTCGCTGTGTTGACCAGGTTTGACCGAGTCAACCAATCCCGAAATCTGACCCGAACACCGAATCCTGCACCGATCCCGAACCGCGCTACTATTAACCATCTCTGACCTCCTTTGACCGAATTTGACCAAACCCGAACCGAGTTAACTCGGTTTAACCGAGTTGACTCGAACCAGAACCAAAACTGAAAGCCATAGTCTGACTCGTGATCCTGATCCGAAATCTGAGAAGAACCGAACTGCACCTGAGCTGAGAACCGGAATCCATGAGTCGAACCCGCTGACCCGCGGTTGACTCCTGTTGACCTGTCTCTGAGCCGAGACCAAAACTTAAACCAAAACAACATCCCATCTGAACCCGGTTGAACCGACCACGAGAATCAGAGCCAAAATCGGAACTTGAGACGAACCCGAACTCGAACAAACGGAAATTTCGTCGGATAATGTCAAGGACCGCCGGTCCTTGACGCCGACCACCGGATCGAGACGCCGGCCGCCGGATCGAGTCTCTGACCGCCGGTTCCTTCTCTCTCTCCTCGTGCTTCTCCCTCTCTCTCTATGAGTACTGCCGTCGCACATCACCACCACCCAACTATGGTGGTGGTGGTCCGATTAGACAGATCGAACAGAAAAAGGGGGGGTATGGGGTGTCATCGGAAGATGGAAGAAGGTGTGAGGTGGTGATGAGCTCGCCGGGGAAAGAGGGGCACCGGAGTGCCGGCCGGAATCCGGCTCCGGTCGCCGTACATGAGAGACGAGAGGGAGAAGTTGGTGTGTGGTGCTACTGTGTTGCTTATTGTTTGAATATGTATAGATCGAGAGTGAGGAAGACAAACATAATGTCTGTGTTTTGTGAAGGTTTGCTGATAGCTTTAGTGAATATAAGTTATGCATATTTAAAGGGAATAATGACAAGATCTCTTGCCAAGATTTGAAGAGATTTACCAAGATTTGTAGAGATTTTGTATATATTTTGTGTAGATCTCATGTACAAAAATATCTTGTAAAGATTCGATGAGATCTTGGATAGATCTTGTGTAAATTTAGTAAAATCTTTTAGATTTTGATAGGATTTTTGGATGGATTTACAAGAAAAATCTCATAGTAAAGATCTAATATATTATGTGTGTAGGTTTAGGCTTGCAGGTTTTGGGCTTGGGCCCAGGACCCACAAGCCCCTCTCGTGTGTAAGTGGTCCGTAAATCCTACGAGACACGTTGTCAAAACCCAAACACCGTTTAACATCAAAAGATAAAATTTTTGTATTAACATACAAAATACGGTCGGTAGTCGTTGTTTGCACGCCCGTTCGTCGATTACGGTAATAATTGCGAAAAATTGTATCGTTGGCGTCTGTAATTCGTTTTTCGATCTGGTTTTGACTGTAGTCACTAAAATTTTATTACGGAGCTAAACACAACGTAAAAATTAAGTTTCGAAGGTGACAGGCGTCTCCGTTGCTTCCGTTTTGTTGCCGATGCGTTTCCTGCTATCGCGTTTTTAGTTCATATTGCATTTGTGTCGCACGGAAGCCCAATAAATTCCCAAAATTTATTTCATAGACATAAAATATTCTTGTAACATTCATACTTGTCGGCGTTGTCAGCATTTTGTACGGTGTCAGTTCGTTGCCGTTTAACGTTTCACAGGCTTCTCTGTAAACCACTGTTCGCACACTGTAAAGTCGGATAAACGTTCCTGGGCACTCCAAAGGCCTAATTAAGTTAATTTGCTCTGTAAACACTAATTATTATTGCGTTATCATCTGCTAATCACGTAATTAGGTGTCGTAAATCACGGGTTGTCACATTCTCCCCCTGTTACAGAAATTTCATCCCCGAAATTTAGACTTTGTTATCTCCTCAGAATTGTGTTGTTCGCAGGTAAGTCCGAGTAATAACAAAGTGAATAACCGTGTAATCGAAACAAGACTTATTCGAATCAGGTTAATTTAATGACATTCCTTAACAATAAGAACCCATCGGTTTAAAAGAAATGTGTCTCAGTAATTGATGTCAAAGGAAACGAGACGTGATGATACAGTCACCAGTGCGACTAAGTTAACAAGGATCCAACAATGAACAGGAACTTCGACCAATCGAATTCCATATGAACGTTCATAACATGTAAATGAGTTCTAGAAGCAATAACATCCACTGGATGAACTTAGAATCAACAATCTCAAATGTAATAATTTGCATGAAACGTTCGATCGTGATCAGCGCAAGCTGCAAGTCATACCGACGCCACAAGGTGTCGCAATGAATGAAACAATTTAATAATAGAGATGATTGAACAAGTATCACCTGTGTTTTGCATAAAACGCTCAATCATAATTAGCCCAAGCTACAAGTTTGTACTGACACCACAAGGGTCGTAGTGATTTAAATAATTCAATAATAGCGGTGATCAAACAAATCCACCGTGTTTGAAGTCAAATGAAAGCGTAATAAGGTGAATCCGAAAGTTTGTTTCAAATGACATCATAGAATTTTCAATTGAAATTTGAACATCAAAGAAATAATGTTTTCGATCGAAGGTGAAGAAGCAATGAATGTCGCAAAGCATTCGATCGATGTTGAAAGAACCGTTATGAGGTACACCGGAATATGAAATGAATTTGTGTACCATTGTCTTAACACACGATTGTGTTAAGACTGCTTTAATATGATAATTCAAAGCGGATTTAAAACAAATTAATAAATAAATAATTAAATCCGTGCATGAGACGCGTAAACGAGTTTAGCGCAAGCTTCAAGTTAATGAATACACCACCACAAGGTGTCGAAATCAACAAATGACCTATTGGAGTCGTAGACCAAACAAGTCCACTACAATTCGGAACAAATGAAACTCTTGTTAAAACGAATTTGAATATGATGTCTTCAATACATCATATGGTATCTTGAATTGAGTATGTGTAATGCAGAAGTTCAAACAATCGAACTTGGTTTTAGCGCAATCCGACAATAAATATATGTATTGACAAGAAAACTTTAGGCATGGTTACAACGAAAAACCATGTATGTAACTTGTAAAGAAATGATCGTGATACAATGACCATTAAGAGGAGTAGAGATACGAAAATCTACTCAGTAAGTGTGAAATTCGAAATTTCAATAAAAGAAGTTTGAGGACTTTACCTGGGGTTTCGTGTGACGACCAATTGTTAGGTGACATTACCATGGAATGTTGAACATAGCGTATTTGTCATTAGTTAGGTAGGGGGGAATGCGGAGACAATCGTCTTCTCCCTGACGTGATTTGTGTCGTTGCAGGATCGTGTGACAAGTTGTCGTTTCCTGATCGTTAGTTCTCATGCTGACAGGGATCTAGCTTCGTCGTTAGATTTGTGTCATCGTTCCTTCTCAAAGGCCTCGCCTCGATAGTCGTATGTGTCGTACTTCAACCTCCGTTGATGTATAGCTTAAGTTTGACGTATACCCGTGCACTAGTGTTACGTTCTGCGTAGAATGTGATGTACCCCGACATCCGTTGATGTAAAGTTTGAGTTTCATGTATTGTCGTGCACTAGCATTTCGTTGTGCGTAGGCTGCCTGCTCGGGAAGTTACAATATCATAGACAATATGGATAATAGTGTGTGCCCGAGTTAATAATCGTGGTTCCTACGGGGTGACCTTTAATGAACTTCAACATAAGTTTCCGAAGGTCTTAAATGCATGTTTCCTAAACTCTCAGAGTTTTGTGTACTGTATGCGACTGTTTTGTGTATCGTGTATAAAACACCACTATAGCGTATGTTTGAAAACAAAATCTTGACTGTTTGTTTTTCGGCAACGGTTGGAGAGCATATTCGAGTACTAGGCGTTATGTATATATTCAACGTCTTAATAGTCTAAGTCCCAGAGAAAAGTGAGGTTAGAGCCTAGGTATTCCTACAGAAAACCTTATTTGCTATAACCTATAGCTCTGATACCAATCTGTCACACCCCGAAATATCAGAGCATTGGCGTGACTGGACTGGTATCTTCATTGCACAGCGGAAGCAAAAAGCTAAGACTTTCTAGAAATTGAACGCCCACTAAGTACTCGAGTTTCCAATGGTTCTCCTATTCCAACCGTGCCTTGTCTTAGAAAAGTAACCTGAGAAAGAAACATGCGAAAAAGTCAACATAAAGTTGAGCGAGTTCATAGTTTGTTTGTAAAAGATTTGAAATAAATCTTTTGAGTTGTGAAAGATTTGAAATAAATCTTTGGAGTAACCGATTTTTGAAATAGTATGGAGAAAACGAATTTAAAAATCATTTTCTTGCCAAGTTATATGGAAACGTTGTGTTTGTAACACAGTATGTTCATAAAAACTATGTATTTGTAAAGTCTTGTATTTGTAATGTTCGTATAACCGTCAATGTCCACCCTGACTTTGACTCCATACCCGCATAATCCTATGCTTTGAATTTTTATAAAACATGGTATTTAATTTGTATGAACAAGTAGTTTTGTAAGTATATATGTCCCTAGTATGTAGCAATAAGGAAAAAAAGAGATCACCAATGGTTTGCAAAGCCAATGGTATGTGTGAAGTGCAAGTAGGAAGACTCAAACCGAGCGGATTTATGCGTCGGGCACAAAGTCACCCCGAGGTCCATTCTGTTGGGCCTGGGCCTGGGCTCGCTACACCCAGATAGATCTACCGCTTACGTCCCTCGGTCCTACAATGAGGATTAATGGCCTCAAGTTGCGCCTACCCATTCACATGATCTGTACGTTCTAACCCTCCTTAAGCTAACCATACCATGTATAAAAATGTCTGTAAGTGTCTGTAATCATTGTACATGTATTTTACCCCAGTCTCTAAGACTGATCCTCCCTCAGTCTCTAAGACTGATCCTTCCTCAATATTATCACCAGATGATCCCATCCCTAGTCATGAAAATCATTCACCTTTCGATAATACGCATTTGTTTTGTAAAAACCGGTATGTTTAGTATAAACCTTTCGTAAATCATTTGAGTTCCTCGAAATCCATTCGTAATATGATTTAGGAATGCGAGTTTTGCGTTCGTTTAAAAGTTTTGTATATTCTTGCAAAACGTGCTTTGTCTAAAAGTATGCAGTCCTTGTTTATCGAGAACTTTGTATGTTTCTGAAAAACGCGCATGTCTTTCCACCCCGAAAACACTCATAAAAATGTAAAACCGTAAAAAGTGGGGTTATGAACTCACCTGAATTTCCATGTGCAAAGCTAGCTAATTACTGTGACAACCGGTAATTTACGCCCTTAATTACGTGATTAACAGGCAATTTACGCGACATTAAATAATGTTTACGACGCAAATTAACTTAATTAGGCCTTTGGAGTGCCTAGGAACGCTTATACGACCCTACAGTGCGCGTATGGTGATTTACAGGAAAACTGCTAAATATGGCGCGACAACGGACTGAAACCGTACGAAATACTGACGACGCCGACAAATATGGATGTTACACGGATATTTTATGCTCATGGAGTTTGGGTCGCGATATCAGGTCTTGTAGAAATTACGGGTCACTTACACATGAGATGGGCTTGTGGGCCCTGGGCTCAAGCCCAAAACCCACAAACCTAAACCTACATATGACATATTAGATCTACAAAATCCCATGAAAATCTAGATAAAATATTTACTAGATTACAAAAGATATTAAACCTAAGGATGAAATATTTGACCTGAAGGCAATATGAATACACAATAGACAAAAAAACCCACTCTGGTCTATAAATGGAGACCCCTTCATCTCCTTCTACACTCACACAAAGAAAACACAGAGACTTATAATCTGTCTCTTTTACCTCTCTCGATCACACTCACACAAACAACATCAGATCACAAACCAGCCCCTCCCTCCCTCTCGATTCCCTGTTCGGACCGACAAACACACACACCCAAATGCTTCTCTCTCCCTCTCGTTCAACTGATCAAGACGACCGGAGCCGGAGCCGACGCCGATGTCGGTGGCTTTTCCGGCGGTACACCCCACCCCCCTTTTCGATTAACAGAACGAGTCACCACCACCGCCGTACGGTGGGGGTGCGGCGGCGACAGAACAGACGGAGAGAGAGAAAGATCGGAGAGAGAGACTCGGAAGGAGAGGAAGCCGGAGAAGAAGGAGTCCGAGAGAGGAAGAACCGGCGGTCGGCGGTTCGGACCGCCGGTCGGTTCTGTTGTCCGGTGGTCCTTGACTCCTCCCGGCGGTTGGTGCCTCGGACCGGTGAGTTCACCGGTGATGTGAAGATGATGCGGTGTTGCAGGAGGTCCAGATCGGGTCAAGTATCAGGTTCAAGATTTTTTTTTTTATATTTTCGGTTCAGTCGTGGTCTAAGTTTGATTCGGGGTTTGTTTTATTCCATGTTCGGGTTTCGCAGCAGGTCAAACCCGGTCGACTCAGTTAAACCGAGTCGACTCGGCCAACATTCAGTTAACTCAGTTCAGTTAAGCAAGGCTCGGTTCGGTCACGGATCAATTTTGGCTCAGATTCAGTTTCGGTTCGGGTTGACTCGGTCAAACCGAGTCAACTCAGTTGACTCGGTCAAACCGAGTCAACTCAGTTGACTCGGTCAACTCAGCAAGTCAAAGCAGGTCAACTCAGTCAACTGAGTTAGCGTTCCGACAGGAGGATTTGGTAAACGGCACGATTTATTACGTTATATTATCTTTATAATTTTCACGTGAACGAGCTCGAACCATCGCTTATTTAGTGATTATACATTTAACATTTGGCGCATTTTGACGAAATATTTCATACATACTTATTGTTTGATCATATTAATGAATCTTGATAAAATTACGACAACTTGGTTGTCTGGGGCGTCCAAAAACAGAGGAAACTCTGCCCGTTTTTCGAGAAAATCCATAAAATAAAACGAACGTATTTTATTATTGATATAAAGCAACTTTTATACGAATATAAAGTTTCTTTCGATGACACGTTACAACTTACTAAAACAGCGGTTCGGAAACTATTTACAACAACAAACATAGTTGTTTTGAATTTCGGAAACTCGACGAATTCTTTTATAAAAATAAATAAAATTTATATATTTATTTCAAACGTAAACTCGGATCTTTTTATAAATAAATATAGTATGTATATTTATTTCAAACATCGCGTAACACGAATTCGTTTTACAAAATAAATATAGTTTACATATTTATTTCAAATACCATACAACGCGAATTCTTTCATAAAATGAATATATTTTATATATTTATTTCGAGATCCAAGTAACTCGTATTCTCTTATGAAATAAATAAAACTACCATATTTTTTTTCAAACGACAACAACACAAAAACAACATTAAATAAATATAGTTATATATTTATTTTCCAATACAAGCCGACGATTCTTTTACAAATAAATATAACTGTTATATTTATTTTATACGCCTAGACGGCACATACGTATATTTTTGGCAAATATACACAAAACGCAATATATATAATACGAGTTTATTATATATTACTTTCATACGAATATTCTTTTTGTACGCGTACGACTTCTTAAAACGAGCTAACAAGTACAACTTCTTCGCTTCTTTTAAGTTGACAATTTACCGTCATATCGTTCGATTAACGATTCGGTAGAGCTCGATTACACGTAGTTAGTTACTGCGTTATTCAGAAACTTATTAGATATTCCGTGTTAGGAATATTGTAGAATGCACGATAGCGAGTCACGTCTTGGAAACGACATCGCAAGGTCGTAATTAGCTAGCTTTGCACAGGAATATTCAGGTGAGTTCATAACCCCAACCTTTTTACGGTTTTACATTTTTCTAAATGTTTTCGGGGTGGAAAGACATGCACTTTTTGCAAAGCATACAAGAATTACATATTTATAAACCATTGATCTAGACAAGATTTATCTGACACAAATGGTTTACGAAAAGCTTATGTTTTTACCGGTTTTCAAACAAGCTTTTACACACGAATTTTGGTTTTCCGAACTACGGGAAAATACAAATACAAGAGTTTACAAAATACAAATGTTAAAACGTATACAAATGGTATGATAAAAACACGAGAAGCACACTGGGTGAGAACGAGAACCAAGTGTGACGAGATATAAGGATATGAGAAGCGCACTTGGTGAGAACAAGAACCAAGTAAGAGGCGCTATGAGAAATGATAACAAGAAACGCGCTTGGTGAGAACGAGAACCAAGTAGGATGCGTTATGAGAAATAGTGTCACGAATAGGGTACAGAAGCACCATTAATCGTGTACATACTTAGACCGCAGAACAAAAGGTTAGATCTAACGGGTACTCGGGCAGCCCCACTCTTGGTGACCACTAGTACCGAGGAGTGTTTTTGTGTCTCCGTCGTGAATCGACAACTAGAAAAATGCCTATGGTTTGGTGACTTCCTATGTCGTGTCACATGTTAATGGCCTTGCAACCCATTAACTACACAAGAATACTTTATTTGTACGAAGTTCGTACACAAGAATACTTTATTCGGTTCATACCACAAGAATACTTTATTTACACAAGAATACTTTATTTTACAAGAATACGTTATTTCACGAGAATACTTGATTTATACAAGAAAACAAGATACATACAGAATACTTGATTTATACAAGAAAACATGATACATACAAGAATACGTGATTTATACAAGAATACATGATACATACAGAAATACTCGAATTATACAAGATACATACCATGTTTTCATACAAAGTTTCTGTATAACATGATATGAAAATGATTTCAAATTCGTTTTCACAACAATACTTCAAAAACCGGTTATTCAAAAAGATTTATTTCAAATCTTTTACAAGCAAACTATGAACTCGCTCAACTTTATGTTGATTTTTCGCATGTTTCTTTCTCAGGTTACAGTTCTAAGACAAGGCACGGTTGGAATAGGAGAACCATGAAGAGTCGAGTACTTAGTGGCGTTCATTTTCTAAAAGACTTAGCTTATTTTGCTTCCGCTGTGCAATGAAGATACCAGTCCAGTCACGCCAATGCTCTGATATTTCGGGGTGTGACAGATTGGTATCAGAGCTATAGGTTACAGCGAATAGGGTTCTCTGTAGAGATACCTAGGCTCTAACCTCATATTTCTCTGGGGACTTAGATTATTAAAATGTTAAATACATACAGAACGCCTAGTACTCGAATATGGTCTCCAACCGTTGCCGAAAAACAAACAGTCAAAAATTTTGTTTCCAAACATACGCTAAAGTGGTGTTTTACCCATGATACACAAAACAATCGCATACAATACACGAAACTCTGAGAGTTTAGGAAACATGCATGTAAGACCTTCGGAAACTTCTGTTGAAGTTCATTAAAGGTCATCACGTAGGAACTGCAAATATTAATTCGGGCACACACAATTATACATATTGTCTATGATGTTTTAACTTCCCGAGCAGGCAGCCTACGCATAACGAAACGCTAGTGCACGAGAATACATAGAGTTCAAATTTTACGTCAACAGATGTCGGAGTGCATCACATTGAACGCAAAACGAAACGCTAGCGCACAGGCATACGTGAGACTTAAGCTATACATCAACGGAGGTTGAAGTACGTCACATGCGACTATCGATCAGGAAGCGGCAGTTGGCACGCGGTCCTGCAAACGACACGAGTCATGCTAAGGAAAAGACGCAAGTCACCGTATTCCCCCTATTTCAGCTAATGACGAGTACGCTACATTCGACATTCTATGGTAATGTCACCTAACAACCAGTTATCACATGCAACCCCAGGTAAAGTCCTCAAATTTCTTTTATTGAAATTTCGACTTTCACATTTACTGAGTAGATTTTCGTATCTCTACTCCTCATAATGGTCATTGTGTCACGATCATTTCTTTCAGTATAGCGAATATTCATTTGCTTCGTTTCTTGAAAATTCATATGTTACGCATGCATCGTTCGTTACGCATGTGGTTTTGTTTCGAAATAAAGCGTTTCATTAAAGTTCAAATATTGTTTCGCTAAATCTAAGTATTGATTCGTGATTCGAACGACTCGCATTATTAAAATTGTTGGCTTCTTTGTTATCAAGTCAACACACATTCTTGAAATTTCTTTTCTTTTCAAGTTACACACATGGTTTTTCGTTGTGACCATACCAAAAGTTTTCTTGTCGATACATGCATTTACTGTCGGCTTGCGCCGAAATCAAATTCAATTGTTTGAACTTGTTCATTACACATATTCAATTCAAGACACCATATGATGTATTGGAAACATCATATTCGAATTCGTTTTAACAAGCGTTTCATTGTTCTGAGTCGTAGTAGATTTGTTGGTCTACGACTCCATTAAGTCGTTTGTTGATTTCGACACCTTGTGGTGTCAGTACATACTTGTAGCTTGGGCTAATCATGATTGAGCGTTTTATGCAAAACACAGGTGATACTTGTTCGATCACCGCTATATTTGAAATTGTCTCATTCACTACGACACCTTGTGGCGTCGGTAGAACTTGCAGCTTGCGCTGATCATGACCGAGCGTTTCATGCAAACTATTACAATTGAGCTTGTTGAAATCTAAATTCATTGATTGGGTGCAATCATTTCTAGAATTCATTTGTATCTTGTGATACGTCCTTGAATTCACATCATTCGAATAAGTCTTGATTCGATTTCATGATCGTTCACTTTGGTACTATTCGTATTTTATACATAACGTAACTCTGAGGAGTTAACGTAGTCTAAATTTCGAGGACGAAATTTTATTAACAGGGGGAGACTGTGACAACCGGTAATTTACGCCCTTAATTACGTGATTAACAGGCAATTTACGCGACATTAAATAATGTTTACGACGCAAATTAACTTAATTAGGCCTTTGGAGTGCCTAGGAACGCTTATACGACCCTACAGTGCGCGTATGGTGATTTACAGGAAAACTGCTAAATATGGCGCGACAACGGACTTAAACCGTACGAAATACTGACGACGCCGACAAATATGGATGTTACACGGATATTTTATGCTCATGGAGTTTGGGTCGCGATATCAGGTCTTGTAGAAATTACGGGTCACTTACACATGAGATGGGCTTGTGGGCCCTGGGCTCAAGCCCAAAACCCACAAACCTAAACCTACATATGACATATTAGATCTACAAAATCCCATGAAAATCTAGATAAAATATTTATTAGATTACAAAAGATATTAAACCTAAGGATGAAATATTTGACCTGAAGGCAATATGAATACACAATAGACAAAAAAACCCACTCTGGTCTATAAATGGAGACCCCTTCATCTCCTTCTACACTCACACAAAGAAAACACAGAGACTTATAATCTGTCTCTTTTACCTCTCTCGATCACACTCACACAAACAACATCAGATCACAAACCAGGCCCTCCCTCCCTCTCGATTCCCTGTTCGGACCGACAAACACACACACCCAAATGCTTCTCTCTCCCTCTCGTTCAACTGATCAAGACGACCGGAGCCGGAGCCGACGCCGATGTCGGTGGCTTTTCCGGCGGTACACCCCACCCCCCTTTTCGATTAACAGAACGAGTCACCACCACCGCCGTACGGTGGGGGTGCGGCGGCGACAGAACAGACGGAGAGAGAGAAAGATCGGAGAGAGAGACTCGGAAGGAGAGGAAGCCGGAGAAGAAGGAGTCCGAGAGAGGAAGAACCGGCGGTCGGCGGTTCGGACCGCCGGTCGGTTCTGTTGTCCGGTGGTCCTTGACTCCTCCCGGCGGTTGGTGCCTCGGACCGGTGAGTTCACCGGTGATGTGAAGATGATGCGGTGTTGCAGGAGGTCCAGATCGGGTCAAGTATCAGGTTCAAGATTTTTTTTTTTTATATTTTCGGTTCAGTCGTGGTCTAAGTTTGATTCGGGGTTTGTTTTATTCCATGTTCGGGTTTCGCAGCAGGTCAAACCCGGTCGACTCAGTTAAACCGAGTCGACTCGGCCAACATTCAGTTAACTCAGTTCAGTTAAGCAAGGCTCGGTTCGGTCACGGATCAATTTTGGCTCAGATTCAGTTTCGGTTCGGGTTGACTCGGTCAAACCGAGTCAACTCAGTTGACTCGGTCAACTCAGCAAGTCAAAGCAGGTCAACTCAGTCAACTGAGTTAGCGTTCCGACAGGAGGATTTGGTAAACGGCACGATTTATTACGTTATATTATCTTTATAATTTTCACGTGAACGAGCTCGAACCATCGCTTATTTAGTGATTATACATTTAACATTTGGCGCATTTTGACGAAATATTTCATACATACTTATTGTTTGATCATATTGATGAATCTTGATAAAATTACGACAACTTGGTTGTCTGGGGCGTCCAAAAACAGAGGAAACTCTGCCCGTTTTCGAGAAAATCCATAAAATAAAACGAACGTATTTTATTATTGATATAAAGCAACTTTTATACGAATATAAAGTTTCTTTCGATGACACGTTACAACTTACTAAAACAGCGGTTCGGAAACTATTTACAACAACAAACATAGTTGTTTTGAATTTCGGAAACTCGACGAATTCTTTTATAAAAATAAATAAAATTTATATATTTATTTCAAACGTAAACTCGGATCTTTTTATAAATAAATATAGTATGTATATTTATTTCAAACATCGCGTAACACGAATTCGTTTTACAAAATAAATATAGTTTACATATTTATTTCAAATACCATACAACGCGAATTCTTTCATAAAATGAATATATTTTATATATTTATTTCGAGATCCAAGTAACTCGTATTCTCTTATGAAATAAATAAAACTACCATATTTTTTTTCAAACGACATCAACACAAAAACAACATTAAATAAATATAGTTATATATTTATTTTCCAATACAAGCCGACGATTCTTTTACAAATAAATATAACTGTTATATTTATTTTATACGCCTAGACGGCACATACGTATATTTTTGGCAAATATACACAAAACGCAATATATATAATACGAGTTTATTATATATTACTTTCATACGAATATTCTTTTTGTACTCGTACGACTTCTTAAAACGAGCTAACAAGTACAACTTCTTCGCTTCTTTTAAGTTGACAATTTACCGTCATATCGTTCGATTAACGATTCGGTAGAGCTCGATTACACGTAGTTAGTTACTGCGTTATTCAGAAACTTATTAGATATTCCGTGTTAAGAATATTGTAGAATGCACGATAGCGAGTCACGTCTTGGAAACGACATCGCAAGGTCGTAATTAGCTAGCTTTGCACAGGAATATTCAGGTGAGTTCATAACCCCAACCTTTTTACGGTTTTACATTTTTCTAAATGTTTTCGGGGTGGAAAGACATGCACTTTTTGCAAAGCATACAAGAATTACATATTTATAAACCATTGATCTAGACAAGATTTATCTGACACAAATGGTTTACGAAAAGCTTATGTTTTTACCGGTTTTCAAACAAGCTTTTACACACGAATTTTGGTTTTCCGAACTACGGGAAAATACAAATACAAGAGTTTACAAAATACAAATGTTAAAACGTATACAAATGGTATGATAAAAACACGAGAAGCACACTGGGTGAGAACGAGAACCAAGTGTGACGAGATATAAGGATATGAGAAGCGCACTTGGTGAGAACAAGAACCAAGTAAGAGGCGCTATGAGAAATGATAACAAGAAACGCGCTTGGTGAGAACGAGAACCAAGTAGGATGCGTTATGAGAAATAGTGTCACGAATAGGGTACAGAAGCACCATTAATCGTGTACATACTTAGACCGCAGAACAAAAGGTTAGATCTAACGGGTACTCGGGCAGCCCCACTCTTGGTGACCACTAGTACCGAGGAGTGTTTTTGTGTCTCCGTCGTGAATCGACAACTAGAAAAATGCCTATGGTTTGGTGACTTCCTATGTCGTGTCACATGTTAATGGCCTTGCAACCCATTAACTACACAAGAATACTTTATTTGTACGAAGTTCGTACACAAGAATACTTTATTCGGTTCATACCACAAGAATACTTTATTTACACAAGAATACTTTATTTTACAAGAATACGTTATTTCACGAGAATACTTGATTTATACAAGAAAACAAGATACATACAGAATACTTGATTTATACAAGAAAACATGATACATACAAGAATACGTGATTTATACAAGAATACATGATACATACAGAAATACTCGAATTATACAAGATACATACCATGTTTTCATACAAAGTTTCTGTATAACATGATATGAAAATGATTTCAAATTCGTTTTCACAACAATACTTCAAAAACCGGTTATTCAAAAAGATTTATTTCAAATCTTTTACAAGCAAACTATGAACTCGCTCAACTTTATGTTGATTTTTCGCATGTTTCTTTCTCAGGTTACAGTTCTAAGACAAGGCACGGTTGGAATAGGAGAACCATGAAGAGTCGAGTACTTAGTGGCGTTCATTTTCTAAAAGACTTAGCTTATTTTGCTTCCGCTGTGCAATGAAGATACCAGTCCAGTCACACCAATGCTCTGATATTTCGGGGTGTGACAATTACGACTCCGTGATGTTGTTTCCAAAATGAGACTCGCTAGCGTGCATTCTACAATATTCCTAACACGGAATATCTAATAAGTTTCTAAATAAAAGGGGTAACTAGTCTACGTGTCACCGACCTCTACCGAATCGTTAGCCGAACGATTCGACAGTAAGTTGTTAACTTGAAAGAAGCGAAGAAGTTATGCTTGCGTAATTCGTTTATTCGTCGGTATTTAAGAAGTCTCGAAAAGACTTAATTCTCGTGAGGTTTAAAATATATGAATACTTATATAAAAGTATATAAATATATTGATATAGTCGCGTTAGTTGTCTCGAGAAATCGTACGTGTATGTACAAACGTTTGTATGAAAATAACGTATAACCAATTCGTATCATATATACGTCTCGTATGATATCTATCAAAGTGTATGTCTATGCCATTTAGGCGTTTGACGTGAAAGAATCGTCGGATTGTCGTGTTTGAAAATAAATATATAACTATATTTATTTTTATAAACGAATGTGTGTTCGGCGTTTGAAACAATATAAATAATTATATTGACTTTATAAAGGAGTTGTCGAAATTTCGAAGTTTATAATAAATATAATAATTATATTTATTTGTTGTAAATAAATTTCCGACTCGTCGTGTCGTTTGATATTTGAAATAAATATAAAACTATATTTATTTTATAAAAACGAATTCATGTTGTTTGACATCTGAAATATATGTGTAAAATATATTTATTTGTCGTTGAAATCATATTCGTATTGTTGTTTTTGAAAGTAGTAAAGTGTCGTCGAAAGCAAAATATATTTACCTTTGTGTATGTAATCGTTTGACAGTTTCGTTTTTATAATAAGACTCGTTTTATTTTACGGATTTTCTCGAAAAACGGGCAGAGTTTCCTCTGTTTTTGGACGCCCCGGACAACCAAGTTGTCGTTATTTTAACAAAATTCAATCAAGAGTCAAGTAATATATATCAAGTTCGTCAGATTTTTCATATAATGTGGACTATAAACATATCGGTTCGACCTCGTTATCACGTAACATTGAAGTTATATAAAAATAGTATAAATAAATCGCGATGTTGAATATTTACCAATTCTTCATGTTAAAACGCGAAAAGTTGACTGAGTTTGACCGGGTTGACCGGTTGAGTTGACTGAGTCAACTCGCTGTGTTGACCAGGTTTGACCGAGTCAACCAATCCCGAAATCTGACCCGAACACCGAATCCTGCACCGAACCCAAACCGCGCTGCTGTTAACCGTCTCTGACCTCCTTTGACCGAATTTGACCAAACCCGAACCGAGTTAACTCGGTTTAACCGAGTTGACTCGAACCAGAACCAAAACTGAAAGCCATAGTCTGACTCGTGATCCTGATCCGAAATCTGAGAAGAACCGAACTGCACCTGAGCCGACAACCGGAATCCATGAGTCGAACCCGCTGACCTGCGGTTGACTCCTGTTGACCTGTCTCCGAGCCGAGACCAAAACTTAAACCTAAACAACATCCCATCTGAACCCGGTTGAACCGACCACGAGAATCAGAGCCAAAATCGGAACTTGAGACGAACCCGAACTCGAACAAACGGAAATTTCGTCGGATAATGTCAAGGACCGCCGGTCCTTGACGCCGACCACCGGATCGAGACGCCGACCGCCGGATCGAGTCTCTGACCGCCGGTTCCTTCTCTCTCTCCTCGTGCTTCTCTCTCTCTCTCTCTCTGAGTAATGCCACCGCACATCACCACCACTCAACTATGGTGGGGGTGTTCCGATTAGACAGATCGAACATAAAAAGAGGGGGGGTATGGGGTGTCATCGGAAGATGGAAGAAGGTGTGAGGTGGTGATGAGCTCGCCGGGGAAAGAGGGGCACCGGAGTGCCGGCCGGAATCCGGCTCCGGTCGCCGTACATGAGAGACGAGAGGGAGAAGTTGGTGTGTGGTGCTGCTGTGTTGCTTATTGTTTGAATATGTATAGATCGAGAGTGAGGAAGACAGACATAATGTCTGTGTTTTGTGAAGGTTTGGTGATAGCTTTAGTGAATATAAGTTATGCATATTTAAAGAGAATAATGACAAGATCTCTTGCCAAGATTTGAAGAGATTTACCAAGATTTGTAGAGATTTTGTATATATTTTGTGTAGATCTCATGTACAAAAATCTCTTGTAAAGATTCGATGAGATCTTGGATAGATCTTGTGTAGATTTAGTAAAATCTTTTAGATTTTGATAGGATTTTTGGATGGATTTACAAGAAAAATCTCATAGTAAAGATCTAATATATTATGTGTGTAGGTTTAGGCTTGCAGGTTTTGGGCTTGGGCCCAGGGCCCACAAGCCCCTCTCGTGTGTATGTGGTCCGTAATTCCTACGAGACACGTTGTCAAAACCCAAACACCGTTTAACATCAAAAGATAAAATTTTTGTATTAACATACAAAATACGGTCGGTAGTCGTTGTTTGCATGCTCGTTCGTCGATTATGGTAATAATTGCGAAAAATTGTATCGTTGCCGTCTGTAATTCGTTTTTCGATCTGGTGTTGACTGTAGTCACTAAAATTTTATTACGGAGCTAAACACAACGTAAAAATTAAGTTTCGAAGGTGACAGGCGTCTCCGTTGCTTCCGTTTTGTTGCCGATGCGTTTCCTGCTATCGCGTTTTTAGTTCATGTTGCATTTGTGTCGCACGGAAGCCCAATAAATTCACAAAATTTATTTCATAGACATAAAATATTCGTGTAACATTCATACTTGTCGGCGTTGTCAGCATTTTGTACGGTATCAGTTCGTTGCCGTTTAACGTTTCACGGGCTTCTCTTTAAACCACCGTTCACGCACTGTAAAGTCGGATAAACATTCCTGGGCACTCCAAAGGCCTAATTAAGTTAATTTGCTCTATAAACACTAATTATTATTGAGTTAATCATCTGCTAATCACCTAATTAGGTGTCGTAAATCACGGGTTGTCACACACGGAGTGCCAACTTCCATCATTTCGGATCATGACTCATGTTTTACATCTGAGTTGTGGCAAGCTATGCACAAGTCCTTTGGTTCTCGATTAGACATGAGCACGGCGTGTTATCCACAGACGGATGGGCAATCTGAATGTACCATCCAAACCATTGAAGACATGCTTAGGGCATGCGTAATCGACTTTGTAAATGGCTGGGAAAAAAAACACCTCCCGTTAGTGGAGTTTTCGTATAACAACAGTTACCACACCAGTATCCAGGCCGCTCCATTCGAGGCATTGTACGGATGGAAGTGCCGATCACCTCTTTGTTGGGCAGAAGTTGGCGACAGTCAAATCACTAGCCCAGAACTTGTAGGAGATACAACCGAAAGGATTGCTCAAATACGACAGCGAATGGCGGCAGCTCGTGACCGTCAGAAAAGCTATGCTGATAAGCGAAGGAAACCACTCGAGTTCCAGGTTGGGGATCGTGTGCTACTCAAAGTCTCATCTTGGAAAGGTGTAGTTCGTTTTGGCAAACGAGTCAAACTCAATCCGCGTTATGTCGGACCGTTCGAAATCATTGAGAAGATTGGCAAGGTCGCCTACAAGTTGAATCTACCTGAAGAACTCAGCGGAGTTCACAACGTATTCCACGTGTCAAAACTGAAAAAATGTCTGTCAGATGAGAACCTCATAGTTCCTCTCAAGGAACTCACTATCGATGACCAGCTGTGATTCGTCGAGGAACCAGTGGAAATTAATGATCGAGATGTTAAGATTCTCAAGCATACCAGGATACCTCTTGTTCGAGTTCATTGGAACTCCCGTCGTGGCCCGGAGTATACCTGGGAACGAGAAGACCAAATGAAACTCAAGTATCCCCAGTTGTTTAAGAAAAGTGCAACCACCACTGAGGCTGAAGCTACTGCAGAATTTCGGGACGAAATTCCAAATCAATGGGGGATGATGTGACACCCCAGGAAAATCCAGTAAACACCGCAACTTAACTAGCTTCCTCAGTAACCACGCACTAAATTTCGGGACGGAATTTTCTTAACAAGGGGTGAATGTGACAACCCTCATAATTACATGTATCCGTACGATTATTTAATGATAATTTAAGTGCTTAGTGACTGTGTTGAATTACTTAACTTTTTCCTGATTACTGTGTCATACTTACATGTGCTTGTTGACATACTAGTCATGTGCAGAAAAGTTACTAAATAGTCTGGTATGCTTTCCTATGTGTTAGGAATTAAAAGTGTTACAAAAATATATATATAATAGACACTTTACGAAACAATTAAACACTTTAACGGAACGGTATCTAACCGAACAACCGGACATTACCCGGGATACTAAATTTTTTTCAAATGCATTTTTTATTATTTTTTGCTAGTCATGATCCCCGTACACCCTAACACCCACCAAAAATCAACTAACTAATATATAAAATCATATTACTTGAAACCTAACTAACATTTACTATCTAGTTACTAAAACTTACATCACCCCCCCCCCCCGAACCGATTTCGGTCCCCATGGACCCCACCATATTTTTTACACCATGCCTCATATCTTGATTAGATTATATTTCAATGTTATAATAGATTGTTTACTTCTTGAGATGGCCAAGATATTGGAAGATACCTTATAAGCATGGCCTCAAGATTACTCATCATTCCATATCTTACACTCTCTCACTCTCATCTCTCTCTCCCTCTCTCGGCTCCCATAACCGCCACTACCATCACCACCTTAACATCCCCATCTTCATCCATTTCAAGCTTCATTCAAGTGTAGAAGAAGGGTTAAGGAAGCTTGCAATTTGTGGAGTTTCAAAAGGACTTTGTTCTTGCTTTTTCATCATCACTTTTCATCACCTTCTTCATTAGATTCTTCCCTATCCTTGTGCTAGTAGTAAGCTCTTGTTTAACTCTTGATCATCTTGCTTTTATGGTTAAAAGTTGTAGTAAGACTTGTATGTTTAAAACACTAAAAGAGTTGGAACAAGAAACATAAATATGAAGCATACATAAAGTTTACATATGTATGTTAATATTGACGTTAAAGGTCGTTGTTATTCGCTAAACATGTTAAAGGAATCAATCGAACATGCGTTAGAAAATAGGGAACTGAAAACAGAAAGCTGGTTGGTGTTTACAGCCAATTTCAGTTGGTTGTAACCAGATCATAACTTAACAAAAAAACTGATTTTCTTGAGTCTATAACGTGTTATTATGAAATACGGTTCTAAGGGCACTGGAATCATAATTTTTGGAGTTCGTTTGCTATTTTTAAAGGGTCGTTTTGTAACAGCAGCAAAAGCTGCATTTTTGCTGCTGAAAATATGTGTTATATTCTTCATCATAACTTGAAACCTGAGTAGAACTAGGTCATGAAATATGTACCGTAAATGACCACTGATGTATTTGTAATCCTCCCACTGGAATTTCGTAAATCGGGCTTACGATGAATTTTAAATAAATTATTTCGTGGACTGCAATCAGAAAAAGATGAATCTGATTGCAGCCCGGAAAATGATTTTTATTAAAATATTGGTGATGAATTGGATCCCTAGATTTTTACACAATAATATTTGGATCGTATAAGACCTTCTGTAAAAATTTGGGAATTTTTAGAACAAGTTAACTATTTTATTAAAATCCCCGAAAACAGCCGGGTTTTGAATGTAAAAGCTGAAACGACATAAGTAGTAATTTGCGTGTCTAAATGTCGGGTATATTATCTGTGAATGATCTAACATGTTATATGTCAATGAAAGTGTCATATGCAATGTCGTATGTTTGTTTAAGAATGGGAATAGATGGGAAGTTTATATGGGCATGAACCGTTAAAGTGATGCATGTTATGTGGTAGATGCGTGTAGGAACTTTGTGCTTATTTGAAGTCACTAATAAACTAAGTGGTAATCATACTAGGACGTGATTGACCGACCTTGACTGTTAGCTATTTTTGAGAGTCAAACCGAGCAACCGAGGTGAGTTCACACTCTTACCAAGGCATGGGATTCCCGGTGGTTGGGAATGGGTTAAGAAACTAAAACGGAATCTGCATATCCTCCTTGGGTAGGATATGTACGGCCATCCTCCATGGGTAGGATGCCAATATTAATCATGCATATTCTCCTTGGGTAGAATACGTACGTTCGTCCTCCTTGGGTAGGACAACAACCTTAAAACTTACTAGACAAAACTCTATCATTCAGTCCCTCCTTTTATATCAACTTAATCGCCGAGGCCGATGGCGAGCGGGTCATTAGTTAATAGCGCTATTAGGTTTAACAAACCTCACACCATGTCGTCTGAACGGGCGTTTACTAATGGACTATGACAAACTGTCAATGATGATAGAACATTGATGTAGGGCACAATTATTGTTCGTCAATTGTCGATATCAGAATGGTCTAGTAGTTCACCTGGGGAAGCCCCCACTAAATATGGTTTGGGAAAAGAGAAATTGGTTAAACATATTTTCAACTATGGGGTAACCCCCACGGCAAGTAAGCCAACTAAACGAAAACTATGCTTTTGGAAACAACTTAAAACGAACACCCAACTGTGAACTCACTCAACTTTGTTGTTGACTCGTTGTTACATGCCTTACAGGTCGTTAGATGAATATGGAGCTTGCACAAGGAGGAGGTCGTTGTGGGATATGGATTGTCGTGTCCCATGCTTAATATTCAATCTTTATGAACCTATTAAACTTACGTTTCGAACTTTAAACTAACAAACTATGGGACTTATATTTTGAACTTACGTTTTATGCTTCCGCTGTTTAACTTAGAATTGGTTACTTCCTTTTGGTCACCAATTGTATTGTGGTTGGTTTTACTTACTTAATTACGTTGTTCAATATTATTGGTGGCTCGATCCTGGTCTTGTCACGCCTCCAAGCGGTGGTACTCCGCATGGTGGATTTTGGAGGTGTGACATAAGTAAAAGCCCATTTGTGAAATGTAGGCCCATTTGTAAAATATACCCATTTGTAAATTAAGCTCATTTGTACATATATAGTAATTTTTTTATAAGTTCAAAACATCCGGATATTGTTGTCGGTGATTTATATGTATTCGCGTCGAAAGATCGCCTAAGCGTCGTAGTAACTCCTCGGATTGCCGATAAGTTTATGGTTCGTCCATCGTCCGATTAGACCATAATTTGTGTCTGATTATTCGGATCGTCTGTAATTCGTTTTTAAGGCGTATTTATATGTAACCTTGTAAGACTTTGATTGAAATATGTCATGTGTTTATTTGTGTCATTATATTCAAGTTCCTAATTGATACATATAACTAATACACCAAGTATCACATATTGCACATAAGTTGTTAAATGACCAAATATATATTGTGACACTTCGGGTTTGACCCGTACGTTTTAATTCTTTAAACTAGAAACCTTGTTACTTGATTTATATGATTTAAGTATTTATCTTGGATTTATAACTAGTGAATTAATTATTTACCTTGTATGAGCGTTTTACATGGGGCTATTTGTACTATTAAAACACTTAGATAAAAATTGTCCAAATTATTAGAGCCCACTCCTTCAAATAGGCCCAAGAGACACCTTCTAGATGCCCTAATAGATTCGAACAAGGGAATGTGAGAGCACACATGAATTGTGCGATCCAACCAAATGACAATATATAAACAAATCAGCCGACACCTGGGCACTAGATCCCAAACATCCTTTTGTCTCTTTTACCTCTCTCTCACTAACTCCTCTCTCTTCTCTCACTAAAAACCTGCAAAAAACATCATCTTTTCCCCTTCTTTCAAACCTCCTTCTTCCTCCATCGAACCTGCAACAAAACACTCACATCGACCAAACCACCGGCGACACCTGTTGTGACAACCCGTACTCTTGTCGTCGAGAAAAGGGTACTTTATTTAGATTCATATTATTTTTGCTACTATTATTATTACTATTATTATTTAATAATAATCGCGTCGAGAGAAACGTACCATTTAACCGAATACCCCGAACCGGACATATTCAACATAACACACGCATGCAAGATCTTCTTAAATCCCGATTATATTTAAGTGCTAATTTAAACGGGACAATTTGTTTTAATGGGTTATGACGCCTAACGGGTTCGTGCACCTGGGCCAAGCCCAACCCGACTTACATACACCCCAAACCCTAGCCTATAAATTAATCTCAAGGCCCCATCTCTTTCATTTTTTTTGGAACCCTAGCCCCCAAGACACACCTCTCTCTCTCTAAGATCCGGCCACCGGATTAGGGTTCCGGCGACCCCTCTGGTGTCGCCTTTCCGGTGGGTCACACCCAAACAAACTGGTTGTCCACCTCCTTCATCATTCTTGCTCTTCTCTCTCTCTATTAAAGGAACGAACGGCCACCACCAATTGGTGGCGGCACACAACAATCAGCAGCATCAGACCCACCACAGGCAGCGACGCGGTGGTGGTTGGCTTGGGGCGGTTAATTCCGAGCAAGAGGGGAGAGGTCTCAGCAGTAGGTAGCAGCCACAATGAACGTCAGAGGCAGCGGCTCGCTGGTTGCAGCGAAGAAGGTGGTGGCGGAGCCGTGACAGCGGCGGTGGTGCTGCGTCTCCGACGAATCCCACCGGTAAACCTCCCACCATTCCTCGTTTCCTTGCATCTTTGTTCCTTCTTTGATAAGTTGATAAAAGATGATGCTGATGATGTTCGAATTGTTCATGTCCGGGTCTCGGGTCAAGACTAGTCAGCAGGCCCAAGTTGTGTTTCGAGGCTCTGTTTTGGTTAGGGCTCAAAGTCACAGCAGCAATGATCAAAAGAAACCCTTCGGTTAGTGTTACGCTATGCGTGAATATTTGTGTTTATCATAAAACTTGGCTGCATACTTGTTATTGTTTGACTGATTAAGAATATGAGAGTTGGTATGTTAAATTAAATTGAGTTTTGGACAGTGATAGAAGTTGCCTCTGTTGTGATGTTTAAGTATTTGTGGTTTTGTGAACCTTGATTTATATATATATATATGCAGTAGTTAACAGTTTGAAGGTTTAAGTTGCCTGCCTTGTGATATTTGTTTAAGATGTTGAGAATGGTTAAACTATCTTGGCCGGTTGTCTATTTCAAACTCTCTGTGGTCCTTAAATTTGTGTGTGTAGATTAGAATTTGGGGATTTCATGGGTGACTATGGAGATGTGTCATGAAAAGGGTTGCTGTGTTCCTAATTTATTTCATACCTAATGATTTGGCTATTAAAATTGTGAAATGATTGAAAGTGGTTTTAAAAGTAATTTATGGGGATTGATGTTTATGATAAGGGGGTTCTAATAATGTTTTCAATGACAATCTGATACAATTACAATGGTGTATTCATGAGATTGATAAAACTGTGACAGGGTCATAATATCTAGGATGAGTATGTTAGTTGAATGTGAAAACCCTAGATGATGAACAATTTGAATGACATGAAAATATTTGAAATATGTTAGTTTGATCTGAATTGGTAAGTGTGCGGTAGAATAAAATATGATAATGAAATTTGATTGGACAGTACATGTAAATGCAATTTGATTGGATGGCACTGATCTGGATAAGGGTTCTAGAAACATCCGCACATTTTGCGAGTCGAGACCATGTATGTTGTGACTCGAGACCACTCATTGACCACTCGAAACCAGACAAATAACGGGGGACTCGAGATTGGGTAGGTTGCGACTCGAGATCTCCTGATCTCGAGTCAAGCCTGACTCGAGACCTCAAAGCGGCGAATCAGAAATACACAACCCGAGATCGTCTGGTTGCGACTCGGAATCTCATGGTTGCGACTCGAGATCTCTTGGTCTCGAGTCGAGATCACCCGGTTTCGACTGGACTGCCTTGCCTAGTAATTGGGCCACACCAACTGATGATTTGGACGGTGTGCTACTGTTAATGTTTAACTGTTACTGTTTAACTGTTTATATGCTAGGATAGGCCCAATAGCGTATATGTTAGTATGACTTACGTGCTATGTGTTAGATTACGTGTAGAATTATATGTGACACTACTTGCATACGAACCTGATGAATATTAATAGCCATAATAGGGTATGGTTGGCCAACACAACACAAGTAAATTGTCTGCCGAGCAAACCAAGGTGAGTTCACACACACTAAAAGCATGTGTCCCGGGGAGGGACACGAACAAACTGCCATCTTTGGGAAGAATACTTTCAAACTAATATTTCCGGCGGGAAAATACGAATGGGTACTTTTAAATCACTATCTCCGGGGGAGATACGTTTGGATATTATTTATAAATCACAACTAGCCAAACTAAACGAATCTCTATCATGTAAAGTCCCTGCTTACAGTACCGATTAATCGCCGGGGGCGAACGGGTTATTAGTTGATAGCGCTATTAGGTTTGACAACCTCACACCGTGACCGGGGGAGATCGGGCGTGAACTAGTATACCTTGCATCTTGGTCAATGACGATAGACATTGACTCGGGGCACAAAATCTTCTCGTCAATAGTTTCGGTAACGCTAGTTTAGTAGCTTTCATATGGGGTAGCTCCCCATGACGTGATTATAAATGCTTTATCTAAACAACTTACGTTTTCGAAAAACTAAAACTGGACAACTCGTGAACTCGCCAACATTATGTTGATACCCTACTTCATCCTTTGCAGGTTGCTCGATACAGTTTAGGACGGATATTGCAATCGGCTGGAGTGCGTGGTTTGTAAGTTCATAACTATTAAACTTGTGGTTTTAAATTACGATATGTATTCTTTTCCTTTCCGCTGCAACTAAAACTATGTTTTGAAAAATTTAAATTGCTCGCTAATTATACCATTACTTATAATAATAACCAAACGGTTCAAAATAATTAGTGGCTGGATCCTGGTCAGTCGCACGCCTCGCGGTGGTACTCCGCATGTGGAATTTGAGGGTGTGACACCTGTGCACTCCGATCAATCTCCAGCGGCTCACAACTCTTCGACCGGAACTTCGTCTCTTCTTTTACTCAACACCTTTTGTTACAACGGTGATTCCAGGTTAGAGTTTTACCATCACTAAGTGTCGTAGGATGTACGGTCGTCATGTTAACGTTCAGAATGATCTTTACAAAATGTTTGAATGATCGAATATGAAAGATGGTTCTGGTAGACTATCCTTTGTAAGACAACGAAACTACGTGAATTTAAAAGTGTTTCTGATGATGATTGCTGAATAATATTTCTGTTGAATATTTGAAATGATGTTCATGATACTCCTTGAGTATTTGCTTTATAGATGTTGATGATTTTGATAAGTGTTCATTAGTGATAAGAATGAAAGGATGATAAGGCTTTGTGAATCTAGGAGCTGATATATGAATATAGATCTGGGTTTTGATAAAAGCATGAATATAGAAATAAATCTGGGTTTTTTTTATGAATGTACAACTCTAAATGCTCTAAGTACAACTTGGTCATGCATATTTAAAAGACTAAGAAATAAGGAGACGATGTCTTCTACATGATTTTAAATAACGGAAGGGAATGCTTGCGACTAGTTCACTATTTCAGTTAAATACTCATAGTTGTTGACTGTGTAAAAATGATTGATGATTGAATGCATCGATGATGCTAATGATTCTGTTTCAACATGACACTAGGTTCATTTGCTTGGTATTCAAATCCCTTGTTAGTGGTTGTAGTAATAAAAAAAAATGATAGATGAGTTTTAATTGTGCATATTATATGAATCTGGGTTATGAACCTGTTATTAAAAAATGAATGAAGAAGATAGGTCATATGAGGAGTGTACAACCTTCTATGCATATGGTGCATGATTCGAAATGTGCATAAATTAAATCTGGGTATTGAATGTGTTTTGTCCTATTCTGTTGATTTAGGAAAAAGCATAATAATTGTGTTATGATAAGAATCGCACAATAGCTCTAAGGCCCCACTTGTCTGATTCCGTACATTGCATGTCGGTCGCACAATTTGACTTTGGAAATATGTTAATGTTCAAAATGATCTTTACAAAATGTTTGAATGATCGAATATGAAATATGGTTCTGGTAGACTATCCTTTGTAAGACAACGAAACTACGTGAATTTAAAAGTGTTTCTGATGATGATTGCTGAATAATATTTCTGGTGAATATTTGAAATGATGTTCATGATACTCCTTGAGTATTTGCTTTATAGATGTTGATGATTTTGATAAGTGTTCATTAGTGATAAGAATGAAAGGATGATAAGGCTTTGTGAATCTAGGAGCTGATATATGAATATAGATCTGGGTTTTGATAAAAGCATGAATATAGAAATAAATCTGGGTTTTTTTTATGAATGTACAACTCTAAATGCTCTAAGTACAACTTGGTCATGCATATTTAAAAGACTAAGAAATAAGGAGACGATGTCTTCTACATGATTTTAAATAACGGAAGGGAATGCTTGCGACTAGTTCACTATTTCAGTTAAATACTCATAGTTGTTGACTGTGTAAAAATGATTGATGATTGAATGCATCGATGATGCTAATGATTCTGTTTCAACATGACACTAGGTTCATTTGCTTGGTATTCAAATCCCTTGTTAGTGGTTGTAGTAATAAAAGCATAATAATTGTGTTATGATAGGAATCGCACAATAGCTCTAAGGCCCCACTTGTCTGATTCCGTACATTGCATGTCGGTCACACAATCGCACAACATTGTCTCAATCGCACAACTGATTGAAGTTGTATCAAGTGGTTATCACTTATCTTATTTGGAAATATGTGTTATGTGTAAACTACTCATTGTTTATACGCTATTGTGAATAACGTGCTATAGATTACTTGATATATGTGTACATTACGTGATTCATTTACAAACAGTCCAAACAATTGGTAACCATCATAGGAGGTGGTTGACCAAGTTTAGTGTAACATCTATGCTTGTAATCATGATGAACAGTACTGTTATCAATAAAACAATGTTATTTGATCCCAATGTTTGTTTGGTTGTGTTTTACATTTTTCATGTTTTGACTTTTATGTAATTTCAAACTCTATATCTCTTTCTGGAGAGTTATACTCAAACTGGTGCGTAAACGTACTCAGTTTAACGCGACAAATACTCCGGAACATCAACATATACTCAACATACCTTTAATAACCTTTACATAACTTAGAAATATGTTTTGAAGGCTTTGGTATGGCAAAAACAAGTTAATTCGCTTACAGGGACTAAACTTGACAAACTGCGAAAGTATGCCAATTTGAACTGTAACGAACATTCCGGAACATGACCATAAGTTAAACACACCTTAAATATCCTTTACATAGCTTAGAAATAGGCTTTGAGGGGTTCGGTGTGCTAAAATAAACTTTTGGGTCATTCAGGGACTAAAAGTGTCAAAAAGTGCACAAGTTTGCATTTTCGCGCATAACTTACGTTCTGAATACATCCGAACATCCAAAAATTTATGTAAGCATGACTATATTATGCTTTAGTGTTTGGCTTGTCAAAAATCCATTCGTTGCGTCATTTGGATCGTTTTTCGCGCTTGTGCGCATTCCGTCGTAATTAAGCGAACATCGCGTTTGTACGACCAAACGAACCATCATCCGGCATATTTTTGAACATGTTTCATGTCCACAATGTTTAGGCATCATTTTAGGGCCTTAAAGTTGGCTTTACGGGCCTTAGAAGTGTCGGAAATAGCCTTAAACACGTGCAGGGACTGAAACTGTCATTTTTCAAACATGTTGCTGATCTGTGACCCTCAGGCGGCCCGCCTGAGTTTCTTCACATCCTGAAGCGGGCCGCATGGCCCCTTATGACCAGATTAAGTGTATTTAACAGCAGTTTGCAGCTGTTTAATCATCACCCACACATTCCCAATTGCTTAGTCAGCTGATAAGGATCAATTTCTAGCTACCATAAGGTCCCGACACTTGTACGGATACGATTAAGGCACGATATTCGACAAACGATCCTAACGGTTTCCCGAAAACTATAAATACCCCATGCCCCCCATTGCTCAAATCACTAGAATTTTGATTTTAGAAACTCTAAGTTGAAACTATTGTTTCATACCTGAGATTTTTGAATCGAAATTAGCATTCGGGGACCCTTCGTAAGTATTCTTTCCTTCTTTTATTGCTTTTCGAGTCTTTCGAGTCTGAAAGTCAAACTTTGTTTGACTTTCTGCGTTGACCAGTTTATGGTCAATGCGAAGTTCGTTTGAACTTCGCAACGTGAGTGTAATCACGTTGGTTATAGTCCCTTGGGACTATGCCTACTGATTACCACGTTGTCTAGGGTTGTAGGGTAAGCGATCTAATAAATCGCTTATACCTCGAACCCGACCCATTTGGTCGATCATTAGGATCCGACCAAACACATTAGGTGACCATAGTAGGTAGGGAATAACCTTCCGAGGTTATACCCTATGGTCACATCGTTTGAGTAGTTGTATGATAGGTAGTTTATATGCCTTAGGTAAATTACCAGAATACCCTTTTCATGTATAATTGGTAATTAAGCATATGTAACCTAAACCTTTGTCACATAACTGATTATGTAACATGTTTAGGCATATAACCCTTGTCATAGGACTAGTTAGGCGGTCCGAACGCGTTTCACGCGAACGACACGTTATGTATGCCCATTGTGTGCGTATTTAGTACATCATTTTACATTACATTTTATGCTATGTATGCCCATTGTGTGCGTATTTAGTACATCGTTTTACATTACATTTTATGCTATGTATGCCCATTGTGTGCGTATTTAGTACATCGTTTTACATAACATTTTATGCTCTGTATGCCCATTGTGTGCATTACTTAGTACATTGTTTTACATTACATTTCACACTACGTATGTTCATTTGATTACATACTTAGTGCATCATTTTCACATGCTTACATTTTGGTATGACATTTGGTTTGTTTAACATGGAACAATACATTCATTAACATTGATCACGCCATTCGTTAGTAGGTAGTGGTACCATAGGAATTGACAACTCCCGTTCCTGAAATCCTGGGTTTGTTTGGATTGGAAGGAATGACCGGATTCGATATACATAACTTAGATAAACCTTTAATTTTTTTAAGGGTTTATCGCCACAGTCTCAAGGCTTGGATGTATGCATTATAACAATACCGCATAGATGTTTGTATCAGTATAGCATGCATTTGTTACACAAAACATAACTTTGATTTAAACTATGTTTTACTTCAATACCTTGTTATTGTGCATTTTATATATGGTTTAGTTTGATACATTTCACTTACCATACATGACATTTCTGGTTACACATTACATGATCTACATTGAACATAAACACTTTGACATTAATATACACATTTGGTGGTTTACATTGGACATAGACATTTTGATATGGTTTACACAATAACACTTGACAATTGGTTTGTACATGAACAAGTTACATTGGTGGTTGTTTGGGTAAGTGATTTGAGTAACGAGGCGTGTGTAATATGATACAAACATGGTGGATACGCCGCTGGTACTTCCTATATATAAGTGTTTGTATAATATTACATAGCGCAACGTTAATTAAATCATTTCAGTATAGACATATTACATTTTATACAAATAACATACTTTTCACAAGACATTGTTTTACATAAACAGTTTATCTTATACAACTCATTTTACATGGTTATTAATTTAACCTTACATTTACTTATACATATCAACTGATTTTATCATTTTTCAAATGATTTACAAGATAAAGCAAATTACAAGGTTCATGACTAAACATTTTCTTAAACACAAGTCATGAATCCTATTTTCACAAAACTTATGTATCTCACAGGCATTTTTATGCTGACGTACCTATTTTCACATGTGTTTTCAGGAGCTTTTCCGTAGGATGTCGATCATGATTCTAGGGCGGACCTGTGCCTTAGAGACTAAAAACGAAGATAGACTTGTTTAATTATGTTATAAACTCTTTTGTTTACTGTTCAAGACAATGTAACACCTTTGTTGATAAATAAAATATCACTTTGAATGCCATGGTTATGAAACAATTAATTCTGTTACAACACTCCCCGATGTTTCCGCCACGTTTTGTTTGTTATACGTGGTCGGGGTGTGACAGAAGAGTTGGTATCAGAGCCAATGGTTATAGGGAATTAGGTTATTAGTAATGCTTTGACCTAGACTATAACTTTTCTAGGACCCTAACACAAGTTATCTTGTGTTTAGATCTTAAAACATGTACATCACCTATCCTTAGGTGATTATCAAAACAAGAAACCAAATTTTCCGAAACGATTTTCGAAAAACAATCTTCTGTTTTTGAATGATTTATTACAAGGTTTTGAACCCTCTTTTGTAAGGTTTTGAACCCTTCTAGTTTGATTAAATTTTTGGCCTTGTGCCTTCAAATTTTCAAAATCTCGTCAACGTTTTGGGTCTTAAATAATGTGAACATGTGCAAACTGGAAGGGTGAATGCCTGTATTCTGGGTTTTCTGTCTAGGCAAGCAGTTCGTATACATCTCAACCAGACGCGAGACCAGTTGTGCTTACCTGGGAATTCTTGGGATGAGTGTTCACTTATAGGCGAGCATGTCTTCGAAATACATTATTTTTGATCCATTTACTTTGATTAGTCATTGTGTGTCGTTTGTTTGCTTTGTGATACGGACGAATGACCACCATCTTTGATGTTTTCAATTCTTGTTTTTATCATCTCATTCTTTTCATCCAATCATCTCACTCGTTCTTTTCATGTTTTCCTCTTTTAGAATGCCTCCTCGACGCGAGAACCAGATAGCGACTGCCGAGCTGGCAGAAATTATTGCGCAGCAGATGGCTGCCCAATTTCCAAATCTCTTTGCTCAATGGAACCAAGCCAACAACAACAACAATGCTCCATGCAAATACAAGGATTTTAACTCGGCTAAACCACTCAAGTTTAGTGGTTCTGAGGTAGCGACTGGGCTTCTTCAGTGGTTTGAGAGCATTGAGAATACTTTTCGCCACGTGCAGTGTCTTGAAAATCGCAAAGTCGAGTTTGCTTCGAGCGTATTTCAGAAGAGGGCTTTGACATGGTGGAACGGGGTTATGAGGGACCAAGGTGCAGAAGTTGCTCTCGCGCAGACATGGGCTGAACTTAGAGCCCTTATGATGAGGGAATTCTGTCCTCGTCATGAGCAGCGAGCTTTGGAGAAAGAGTTTGATAACTTGAAGCAAGATAGTGGTGAGCACAGGGCATATACTGACAGGTTTGAGGAGTTGAGTCTGCTTTGCCCGACTATGGTTACCCCACTCGACAAGGCCATCGAAAGGTACATCGACGGCCTACCTGACTCAGTACAAGACATCATTACTGATAGTAACCCTACCACACTTCATCAGGCGATCGAGTTATCGGCGACAATGACTGAGTCGCAGATTAGGAAGAATAAGCTACACAGGAAGGGTGACAAGGGCAAGAAGCAGTCGGCTGACAAGGAAGATAGCAAGAAAGGTCAAAACAAGAATGGGAAGAATTCTTGTTCTTTGAGAGGGTCAAGGAAGCGTAAGGCTTCCCAAAACTATGCTGTCACTGCCCAAGCTAACCAGGCAGCTCCCAACCAACCCGCACAGCCTCCAGCGAAGAAACCCTATTCAGGGAATGCACCGTTGTGCAATAGATGCAACAGTCACCATCAGCCGCAACATCAGTGTCGTTTCTGTACTAGCTGTGGGAAGTCGGGTCATCTTGCCGATGTTTGTCGGTTTGCTCAGAACCGGGCAGTTCAGAACCCGGCTCAACAAGTTGCTCATCCTCCTGCTCAGCAACAGGGTCAAGCTGCACGACCACAATACCCACCTGGTGCTTGTTATAACTGTGGGGATCTGACCCACTACAGAAACCGATGCCCAAGGCTAGCCAACCAGAATCAGGTTCAGGCTCCGGCTCGAGGCCGAGCCTTTAACATGAATGCCCAAGAGGCACAGGCTGACGATAATGTGGTGAACGGTACGTTCTTTATTAATAATCAGCCTGCATCTGTTCTTTTTTATTCGGGTGCCGACAAGAGTTTTGTGTCATTGTCTTTTGAGCCGATGCTTCGCGTGTCTAGAACGAAACTAAGTAAATCTTTGACAGTAGAGGTTGCTAGTGGTGAACCCATTATTCTTGATTCTGTTCTTCACAACTGCCAGTTGAACCTTAACGACCATCTTTTTCCTATTGACCTCACGCCTATGCAACTTGGAAGCTTCGACGTTATTGTGGGTATGGATTGGTTATCCAAGCATCACGTAGAGGTAGTTTGCTTTGAGAAGATCGTTCGTGTGCCGCTTTCGACAGGCGAGATCCTACAGGTTCAAGGTGAGAAACCGTCTGGTGGTCTCAAACTCATGTCTTGTTTTAAAGCTCGGAAGTATCTGCGGAAGAACTATGTGGCTTTCTTAGCACATGTTACAGAAGATAAAGGCAAGGGAAAGACTATTTCAGATATTCCTGTCGTTCGGGATTATTCTGAAGTATTCCCTGAAGATTTACCTGGTCTACCTCCAGCACGCCAAGTCGAGTTCCGCATTGATCTAGTACCTGGTGCAAATCCCGTTGCCAGAGCTCCATATCGTCTTGCACCGTCTGAGATGCAAGAGTTATCTAAGCAGCTTCAGGAGCTCTCTGACAAAGGTTTTATCCGTCCTAGCTTTTCACCTTGGGGTGCTCCCATTCTTTTTGTCAAAAAGAAGGATGGATCTTTTAGGATGTGTATCGATTATCGTGAGCTTAACAAGCTTACCATCAAGAATCGATATCCCCTACCTCGCATTGATGATCTCTTTGATCAGCTACAGGGCGCTTCTTATTTTTCGAAGATTGATCTGCGATCTGGATATCATCAACTTCGGGTGCATGAAGAAGATATTCCCAAGACAGCGTTCCGTACTCGATATGGGCATTATGAGTTCACAGTCATGCCATTCGGTGTGACTAATGCTCCTGCTGTTTTCATGGACTTAATGAATAGGGTCTGCAAACCTTATTTGGATCAGTTCGTCATTGTTTTTATTGACGACATCTTGATTTACTCTAAGACGCGAGCTGATCACGAGCAACATCTTCATCTTACTCTGGAACTCCTAAAGAAAGAGCAACTTTTCGCCAAATTCTCCAAGTGCGAATTTTGGCTTAAAGAAGTTCAATTCTTAGGACATATTATCAACGAACAAGGTATTCATGTAGATCCCTCCAAGATCAGTGCGATCAAGGATTGGGATACGCCTACTACTCCTACTGAAGTTCGTTCTTTTCTTGGTCTAGCGGGTTATTACCGCCGCTTCATTGAAAACTTCTCAAAGATTGCAGTTCCTCTAACTGCTCTAACTCAGAAGAACAAACCCTTTGATTGGGGATTCAAACAAGAGGAAGCTTTTCAACACTTGAAGCGGAAGCTTTGCGACGCGCCTGTTCTATCATTGCCTGAGGGTGATGATGATTTTGTCGTTTATTGCGATGCATCTAAATTGGGTCTTGGCTGTGTCCTGATGCAAAGGAACAAAGTCATAGCATATGCATCGAGGCAATTGAAGATACATGAGAAGAACTACACCACTCATGATCTTGAGTTGGGCGCAGTTGTTTTCGCTCTGAAGATCTGGAGACACTATTTGTACGGTACAAAATGTGTGGTTTTTACGGACCACAAAAGTCTTCAGCATATCTTCAACCAGAAAGAACTCAACATGAGACAACGACGTTGGGTTGAGCTTTTAAACGACTATGACTGCGAAATTCGCTACCATCCTGGTAAGGCGAATGTCGTAGCCGATGCATTGAGTCAAAAGGAACGTACTAAACTTCATTGTGTACGTGTTCAATCTGTTATACAAGCTCGATCCGATATCCAAGCCCGCATTTCTCAGGCTCAACAATCTTGTGTTTCACAAGGTTTAATGGATAAGGAATTTCCCTATCACATAACACCTGCTCTGGAACTGAAGGACAATGGATCGTATTACTTCATGGACCGTTTATGGGTCCCAAGCCAGGATGATCTTCGTACCTTGCTTATGGATGAAGCCCATAAGTCTCGTTATTCTATTCATCTGGGCTCAGATAAACTATATAAGGATCTTCGTATTCACTATTGGTGGCCTGGTATGAAGAAAGACATTGCCTTATACGTATCAAAATGCCTTACTTGTCTTAAGGTTAAGGCTGAACATCAACGTCCTTCTGGTTTATTGGTGCAACCACAGATCCCAGTTTGGAAATGGGAAAACATTACTATGGATCTCGTTACCAAACTTCCATGCACAAAGAAAGGTCATGATGCCATCTGGGTAGTCGTTGATCGTCTTACTAAGTCAGCGCATTTCTTGCCAATCCGTGAGGATTTTCCTGCAGACAGACTTGCTCAAATCTATGTGGATGAAATTGTAGCTCGACATGGTGTTCCATTGAACATCATTTCTGACAGAGATGCTCGTTTCACTTCTCATTTTTGGAGAACCATGCAATCTGCTATGGGGACCCAACTTAATCTAAGCACAGCTTATCATCCACAAACGGATGGTCAATCTGAGAGAACAATCCAGACTCTGGAGGATATGCTTAGAGCTTGTGTGATCGATTTTGGTGGTAGTTGGGATTCACATCTTAAGTTGATTGAATTCTCCTACAACAACAGTTATCACACTAGCATCAAAATGGCTCCTTTCGAGGCTCTCTATGGTCGAAAATGTCGTTCACCAGTCTGCTGGAATGAGATCGGTGAGGCTCAACTTACTAGACCTACCCTCATTTTAGAGACAACTGACAACGTCAAGAAAGTTCGCGATAACCTTCAGACAGCTATGAGCCGTTAGAAGAGTTACGCGGATCCAAAACGCAAACCCTTGGAATTTCAAGTCGGTGATCGAGTATTACTTAAGGTCTCACCTTGGAAAGGTGTGATCAGATTTGGAAAGAAAGGAAAACTTGCACCTAGATACGTTGGACCATTCAAGATCGTCAAAAGAATCGAAAAGGTAGCCTATAGACTTGAGTTACCTCCTGAACTTGGAAATGTTCATCCAACTTTTCACGTGTCCAATCTCAAGAGGTGTTTAGCTGATGAGAACCTCCACATACCGCTTGACGAAATTCGTGTTGGCAAAACACTGAAATTTGTTGAGAAGCCAGTGGAAATCATGGAACGTGAAGTCAAGTGGCTTAAACGCAAGCGCATTCCTTTGGTCAAAGTTCGCTGGGAAGCTAAACGTGGACCCGAGTTTACTTGGGAACGCGAAGATCAAATGAAGGCGAAATATCCGCATCTTTTTCCACGAGTTTCCTCTAAATAAATTTCGGGACGAAATTTCCACAAGTAGGGGAGACTGTAACATCTATGCTTGTAATCATTAAGAACAGTACTGTTATCAATAAAACAATGTTATTTGATCCCAATGTTTGTTTGGTTGTGTTTTACATTTTTCATGTTTTGACTTTTATGTAATTTCAAACTCTATATCTCTTTCTGGAGAGTTATACGCAAACTGGTGCGTAAACGTACTCAGTTTAACGCGAAAAATACTCAGGAACATCAACATATACTCAACATACCTTAAATAACCTTTACATAACTTAGAAATAAGTTTTGAAGGCTTTGGTAAGGCAAAAACAAGTTAATTCGCTTACAGGGACTAAACTTGACAAACTGCGAAAGTATGCCAATTTGAACTGTAACGAACATTCTGGAACATGACCATAAGTTAAACACACCTTAAATATCCTTTACATATCTTAGAAATAGGCTTTGAGGGGTTCGGTGTGCTAAAATAAACTTTTGGGTCATTCAGGGACTAAAAGTGTCAAAAAGTGCACAAGTTTGCATTTTCGCGCATAACTTACGTTCTGAATACATCCGGACATCCAAAAATTTATGTAAGCATGACTATATTATGCTTTAGTGTTTAGCTTGTCAAAAATCCATTCGTTGCGTCATTTGGATCGTTTTTCGCGCTTGTGCGCATTCCGTCGTAATTAAGCGAACATCGCGTTCGTACGATCAAACGAACCATCATCCGGCATATTTTTGAACATGTTTCATGTCCACAATGTTTAGGAATCATTTTAGGGCCTTAAAGTTGGCTTTACGGGCCTTATAAGTGTCGGAAATAGCCTTAAACACATGCAGGGACTGAAACTGTCATTTTTCAAACATGTTGCTGATCTGTGACCCTCAGGCGGCCCGCCTGAGTTTCTTCACATCCTGAAGCGGGCCGCATGGCCCCTTCTGACCAGATTAAGTGTATTTAACAGCAGTTTGCAGCTGTTTAATCCTCACCCACACATTCCCAATTGCTTAGTCAGCTGATAAGGATCAATTTCTATCTACCATAAGGTCCCGACACTTGTACGGATACGATTAAGGCACGATATTCGACAAACGATCCTAATGGTTACCCGAAAACTATAAATACCCCATGCCCCCCATTGCTCAAATCACTAGAATTTTGATTTGAGAAACTCTAAGTTGAAACTATTGTTTCATACCTGAGATTTTTGAATCGAAATTAGCATTCGGGGACCCTTCGTAAGTATTCTTTCGTTCTTTTATTGCTTTTCGAGTCTTTCGAGTCTGAAAGTCAAACTTTGTTTGACTTTCTGCATTGACCAGTTTATGGTCAATGCGAAGTTCGTTTGAACTTCGCAACGTGAGTGTAATCACGTTGGTTATAGTCCCTTGGGACTATGCCTACAGATTACCAGGTTGTCTAGGGTCGTAGGGTAAGCGATCTAATAAATCGCTTATACCTCGAACCCGACCCATTTGGTCGATCATTAGGATCCGACCAAACACATTAGGTGACCATAGTAGGTAGGGAATAACCTTCCGAGGTTATACCCTATGGTCACATCGTTTGAGTAGTTGTATGATAGGTAGTTTATATGCCTTAGGTAAATTACCAGAATACCCTTTTCATGTATAATTGGTAATTAAGCATATGTAACCTAAACCTTTGTCACAAAACTGATTATGTAACATGTTTAGGCATATAACCCTTGTCATATGACTAGTTAGGCGATCCAAACGCGTTTCACGCGAACGACACTTTAAAGTAGCATAAGCTACCTAAACGGGTCGTAATGGGTCATAAACATTTATGTTAGGTTTCATTTAGCATGTAGGCTTTGTTAAACCAAATGACACGAGTCTCTACACTCGTTTGGTTTACGAACCTTCATGCTACCCAATCTTCCGATTTAGGTCCGGTTTATTAACATAGTTACCTATATTAGGTGCCGTTTGATTCCGAGATCTCTATCATTATTTGATTGTCACTCCAGGACTACTGAGTAATCTCAAGTGAGTACATAGACCCCTCTTTTACTGTTTTCCAAACTGTTTTGGGGTGAAACACATGTGCCTACTTGTTACTTTCATGCTTTCCTGCTTTGACATCATATATCTGCTATGTTCGTTAGTACATTATAGTACATGATTTCATTACATTTTATGCTATGTATGCCCATTGTGTGCGTATTTAGTACATCGTTTTACGTTACATTTTATGCTATGTATGCCCATTGTGTGCGTATTTAGTACATCGTTTTACATTACATTTTATGCTATGTATGCCCATTGTGTGCATTACTTAGTACATTGTTTTACATTACATTTCACACTACGTATGTTCATTTGATTACATACTTAGTGCATCATTTTCACATGCTTACATTTTGGTATGACATTTGGTTTGTTTAACATGGAACAATACATTCATTAACATTGATCACGCCATTCGTTAGTAGGTAGTGGTACCATAGGAATTGACAACTCCCGTTCCTGAAATCCTGGGTTTGTTTGGATTGGAAGGAATGACCGAATTCGATATACATAACTTAGATAAACCTTTAATATGTTTAAGGGTTTATCGCCACAGTCTCAAGGCTTGGATGTATGCATTATAACAATACCGCATAGATGTTTGTATCAGTATAACATGCATTTGTTACACAAAACATAACTTTGATTTAAACTATGTTTTACTTCAATACCTTGTTATTGTGCATTTTATATATGGTTTAGTTTGATACATTTCACTTACCATACATGACATTTCTGGTTACACATTACATGATCTACATTGAACATAAACACTTTGACATTGATATACACATTTGGTGGTTTACATTGGACATAGACATTTTGATATGGTTTACACAATAACACTTGACAATTGGTTTGTACATGAACAAGTTACATTGGTGGTTGTTTGGGTAAGTGATTTGAGTAACGAGGCGTGTGTAATATGATACAAACATGGTGGATACGCCGCTGGTACTTCCTATATATAAGTGTTTGTATAATATTACGTAGCGCAACATTAATTAAATTATTTCAGTATAGACATATAACATTTTATACAAATAACATACTTTTCACAAGACATTGTTTTACATAAACAGTTTATCTTATACAACTCATTTTACATGGTTATTAATTTAACCTTACATTTACTTATACATATCAACTGATTTTATCATTTTTCAAATGATTTACAAGATAAAGAAAATTACAAGGTTCATGACTAAACATTTTCTTAAACACAAGTCATGAATCCTATTTTCACAAAACCTATGTATCTCACAGGCATTTTTATGCTGACGTACCTATTTTCACATGTGTTTTCAGGAGCTTTTCCGTAGGATGTCGATCATGATTCTAGGGCGGACCTGTGCCTTAGAGACTAAAAACGAAGATAGACTTGTTTAATTATGTTATAAACTCTTTTGTTTACTGTTCAAGACAATGTAACACCTTTGTTGATAAATAAAATATCACTTTGAATGCCATGGTTATGAAACAATTAATTCTGTTACAACACTCCCCGATGTTTCCGCCACGTTTTGTATGTTATACGTGGTCGGGGTGTGACATTTAGGATAAACATACTAGCTATTGAGCAAACTAAGGTGAGTTCACAAACTACTAAAGCATGCGTTCCCGGTGGTTGGGAAACGGAACTTATAACAACGCTATCCCCTTGAAGGGATACAAACCAACTTTTCTCCCCTTATGCGGGACTTTTAGTTAATTACTGTTTATACTGGATGCAACAAGCAACACTAAACGAAACTCTATCACTCAAGTCCTCACTTCTTAATACCGATTGGTCGCCGGGGTCTGGCGAACGGGTTATTAGTTGATAGCGCTATTTAGGTCTCACCAACCTCACACCGTGCCTGTGTATGGGATCGGGCGTGAACTAATGTACTCTGGCAAAACCGTCAATGATGATAGAACATTGACAAACGGGACACTCTACAGAAACGTACGGATGAATAGTATTCGGTATTGTAAAAACAGTTTAGTAGCTTACTTATGGGGTAGCTCCCCATGGCATGTATAAATGAGTAAATTAACTAGTGAAACAAGTTTTTGGAAATTAAAAACTGGACAACTCGTGAACTCGCCAACATTTTTGTTGATACCCTACTGCATGCTTTGCAGGTATCCAGTGACTTAGGAGCTTGCAGCTTGGGAATGTGTAGTGGTCGTCTAACCCATGTGTTGGGTTCTAAATAATATTGAACTATGATCTTTGTTTTGAAACTGTTTGGTTTATGCTTCCGCTGCTTACTTAAACTGTTATTTGAACTTAAACTTTTAAACTTTAAACTATGATGTTTACTAACTATTGTGGTTGGTGAACATATTTACTGTTAACCAATGCTCAGTATAATTGGTGGTTGGATCCTGGTCATGTCACACGCCTAGCGGTGGTACTCCGCATGTGGTTTTGGGGGTGTGACAGATTGGTATCAGAGCCATTGGTTATAGTGTACTCGGTCTTTTTTAAAAAAAAGTCTTTTTGAGAAAAAACCAGACTATAACCCGTGACTCGTGACGACACTACACTCCAAGGGCAAGACTGAACGTACTAGACCCCATAGCTTGGACTTGTGTTTACTTGCTGGATTACTTTATGATTTATGTTCTACTATACGTACTGGTATACCTAGCTAGATAGACACACCCCTATTCTATCTCATTCACGCTACATTAAGACATCACACTCATACTGTGTTTTCTGGTTATGAAGACAATGAGTGGACGCGGAAGAGGAAATGTTAACATGACTCAGGCTCAGTTCACTAACTTGCTCAACACGGTGGCTGCAGCTTTCGCAGCTCACCCTGGAGGCAAACTCGTTATTTTAGGATGTTTAGATCCTACCCCCGCATCGTCTTTTCACCTCTAAGCCTATTCACTTTGCTTTTCACAACAGGTCAGCAAGCGCCTGCGCAATCACGTGTTTGTACTTTCAAAACCTTCATGGATTGCAAGCCTCTCCCTTTCAACGGCACTGAGGGTGCCATAGGTCTTCTGCACTGGATTGAGAAGGCCGAAGCTGTCTTTGCTATCTGCGAATGTCCCCCTGCTAATTGGGTGAAGTTTGCTACCGGTACGCTTGAAGGAAACGCACTTTCATGGTGGAAGGCACAGATTCAGATGCTTGGTTTGGAAACTGCTAATGCTACTGCGTGGGAATATTTCAAGAACATGATCAAGGAAGAATACTGTCACAGGGATGATATCCAGAAGCTCGAAAACGAGTACTTCGAGCTTAAGATCGTTGGATCAGAGATTGAGACCTACACCAAGCAGTCCAATGATTATGCTGCCCTCTTCCCTAACATGTCTCGACCTGCTTACCGAAGAACCGAGCTCTACCTCAAGGGTCTAGTTCCAGAGATCCAGAGTCATGTGACCTCAGCCAACCTCACTACGATTCAGCCAGTCATTCGTCTCGCTCACAAACTCACTGATCAGGCTGTGGAACAGGGCAAGCTGCCCAAAAGGATCATTGCTACTGCTGGAACTTCTAGCGATAACAAACGAAAGTGGGATGGAAATCAGGGTAAGGATGCTAACCCCACTCAGGCCTCAGTTCAGCAAAGGAAGACTGAAAGCAACAAGGGCCCTCAGCAACAGGGTGGCTATCGAGGAAACCACCCCAAGTGTAACAAATGTAACCGACACCACAGTGGGCCATGTGGCAAAAGTCAGTGTCAGTGATGCAACAAGATGGGGCATGAAGCCAAAGACTACAGGAGCCAGCTTCTAGCTAGGCAGAATCAACAACAACCACAACAGCAACAAGGAAATAACCATGGATGCTTCAAGTGTGGAGCAACGGGGCACATGAGAAGGGATTGCCCTGAACTGAATCAGAACAACAACAATCAGGGTGCTGGGAACAATAACAACAATGCTGGAAATGGTGCAAGAGAAAATGGTTCGTATTCCCCGTCGATCTGGAAAACCCCTTATCGTTCAAGGTGACAAAGGCGGAGAAGTCACAGGCGTCATTTCATTCTTAAAAGCCCAGAAGTGTTTACAAAAGGGGCACACCGCTATCTTAGCACTTGTCACCGACACACAGGAAAGAGGATCAAAGATTTTCCAGTTGTACGCGACTATCCCGAGGTATTTCCTGAAGAGCTACCTGGACTCCCTCCTCACCGTCAGGTCGAATTCCAAATCGAAGTAGCTCCCGGAGCAGCACCTATAGCTCGCGCACCTTATCGACTGGCTCCCACAGAACTGAAGGAGCTTTCTACACAACTGCAAGAACTGTTGGACAAAGGATTTATCCATCCTAGTTCGTCGCCCTGGGGAGCACCAGTGCTCTTTATCAAGAAGAAGGACGGCACATTCCGTACGTGCATCGACTATCGTGAGCTGAACAAGGTTACCATCAAGAACCGTTACCCACTCCCACGCATCGACGATCTATTCGATCAGTTGCAAGGATCAAGCTACTACTCCAAGATCGATCTGCGATCAGGGTATCATCAGTTGAGAGTCCGCGACGAGGATATCTCTAAGACTGCTTTCAGAACCCGCTATGGTCACTACGAATTCCTTGTTATGCCTTTCGGAATGACCAACGCACCTGCGGTCTTCATGGATCTCATGAACCGAGTGTGGAAACCCTACCTCGACAAGTTCGTGATTGTGTTTATTGACGACATCCTAATCTACTCGAAGAGTCAAGAGGAGCATGAACAACACCTGCGTCTTATTCTAGAACTCCTTCGCAATTAGCAACTGTACGCCAAATTCTTGAAATGTGATTTCTGGCTTCGAGAAGTTCATTTCCTTGGGCACATAGTCAATCAGGATGGGATTCACGTCGATCCCGCTAAGATTGAATCCATTAAGAATTGGCCTATACCTAAGACTCCGACCGAAGTTCTCCAAATCTTGGGATTGGTAGGATACTATCGAAGATTTATCAAGGGATTTTCAAAGATCGCTCAACTACTCACGACTCTCACCCAGAAGGGTATTGCTTACAAATGGAATGATGCTCAGGAATCTGCCTTTCAGAGGCTAAAGGATAATCTCTGTAGTGCTCCTATTCTTTCGTTACCCAAACGTACCGACGACTTTGGGGTCTACTGCGACGCTTCTATCCAAGGACTCGGTTACGTGCTGATGCAACGCGAGAAAGTTATTGCTTTCGCTTCACAACCACTCAAGATCCACGAACGGAACTACACGCCACATGACTTAGAATTCGGAGCTGTGGTCTTCGCGCTCAAGATTTGGAGACATTACTTGTATGGTACCAAGTGCACGATTTACACCGATCACAAGAGTCTCCAGCACATAATGGAACAAAAGGAGTTGAATATGCGGCAACGCCGATGGGTCGAACTCCTAAACGACTACAAGTGCGCGATTAAATATCATCCAGGCAAGGCTAATGTTGTAGCAGATGCCCTCAGCAGGAAGGAAACCAAACCTAAGCGTGTTCGTGCTTTACAGCTCATTATCCACTCGAACCTCCCCAATGAGATCAGAAATGCTCAGGTTGAAGCATTGAGAGTCGAGAACATCAAGGCTGAGTCCCTACGAGGATCGAGGAAACGATTAGAACAAAAAGAAGACGGTGCTTACTACGTAACCGGGCGTATATGGGCCCCACTTTATGGGATTTTACGCGAGCTTGTAATGGACGAAGCCCACAAGTCCCGTTACTCAGTACATCCTGGTTCGGATAAGATGTACCACGACTTAAAGACTACATACTGGTGGCTAGCATGAAAGCCCACATAGCAACTTATGTCAGTAAATGTTTGACTTGTGCGAGAGTCAAGACTGAGTATCAGAAACCATCGGGCTTACTCCAACAACCAGAGATCCCGAAATGGAAATGGGAGCAAATTTCCACGGATTTCGTTACTGGCCTGCCTAGGCCTCAACGCGAAAATGACACTATTTGGGTGATAGTGGATCGATTGACTAAGTCTGCACACTTTTTGGCTATTAAAGAAAGAGACAAGTTTTCTACCTTGGCAGATGTTTACTTAAAGGAAGTGGTTTCGAGGCACAGAGTGCCAACCTCTATTATTTCCGATCGAGACGCGCGTTTTACTTATGAGTTGTGGCAATCTATGCACAAATCCTTTGGCTCACATTTAGACATGAGCACCGCTTATCATCCACAAACGGATGGGCAGTCTGAACGCACCATCCAAACCCTTGAAGACATGCTTAGGGCATGCGTGATCGATTTTGGCAAGGGTTGGGAAAAGCATCTACCGTTAGTGGAATTCTCGTATAATAACAGTTACCACACCAGCATTCAAGCATCACCCTTTGAGGCATTGTACGGTCGTAAATGCCGATCGCCTCTTTGCTGGGCGGAAGTTGGTGACAGCCAGATCACAGGTCCAGAACTTGTGGTAGACACTACGGAAAGGATTGCCCAGATCAGACAACGCATGGCGGCAGCTCGTGACCGTCAGAAGAGTTACGCTGATAAGGGTAGGAAACCGCTAGAATTCCAGGTCGGTGACCGGGTTCTACTTAAAGTCTCACCTTGGAAGGGTGTGGTTCGTTTTGGTAAACGGGGCAAGCTGAATCCGCGATATGTTGGACCATTCGAAATTACCGAGAAGATCGGTAAGGTTGCTTATAGACTGAATCTGCCGGAAGAACTGAGTGCGGTGCACAACGTCTTTCATGTGTCTAATGTGAAGAAGTGTCTGTCAGATGAAACACTCATCATTCCTTTCAAGGAACTCACTTTTGACGAACAGCTACACTTTACTGAGGAACCGATTGAGATCATAGATCGAGAAATCAAGACCCTCAAACGTAGCCAGATACCTATCGTACGAGTTCGTTGGAACTCACGTCGGGGCCCAGAGTTTACCTGGGAGCGGGAAGACCAGATGAAGCGCAAGTATCCCCAGTTGTTCCCAAACGAAACTCCCAGCACTGAAGCTACAACAGAATTTCGGGACGAAATTCCAAACTAACGGCGGGATGATGTGACACCCCGCGGGAACATTGTAACTCACTAGCTTGTCAGTGGCTGCGCCCTACCTTTCGGGATGAAAGTTTCTAAAACTTGGGGATAACGTGACACTTCGGGTTTGACCCGTACGTTTTAATTCTTTAAACTAGAAACCTTGTTACTTGATTTATATGATTTAAGTATTTATCTTGGATTTATAACTAGTGAATTAATTATTTACCTTGTATGAGCGTTTTACATGGGGCTATTTGTACTATTAAAACACTTAGATAAAAATTGTCCAAATTATTAGAGCCCACTCCTTCAAATAGGCCCAAGAGACACCTTCTAGATGCCCTAATAGGGTCGCACAAGGGAATGTGAGAGCACACATGAATTGTGCAATCCAACCAAAAGAGAATATATAAACAAATCAGCCGACACCTGGGCACTAGATCCCAAACATCCTTTTGTCTCTTTTACCTCTCTCTCACTAACTCCTCTCTCTTCTCTCACTAAAAACCTGCAACAAACATCATCTTTTTCCCTTCTTTCAAAGCTCCTTCTTCCTCCATCGAACCTGCAACCAAACACCCACATCGACCAAACCACCGGCGACGCCTGTGCACTCCGATCAATCTCCCGCGGCTCACAACTCTTCGACCAGAACTTCTTCTCTTCTTTTACTCAACACCTTCTGTTACAACGGTGATTCCAGGTTAGAGTTTTACCATCACTAAGTGTCATAGGATGTATGGTCGTCATGTTAACGTTCAGAATGATCTTTACAAATTGTTTGAATGATCGAATATGAAAGATGGTTCTGGTAGACTATCCTTTGTAAGACAACGAAACTACGTGAATTTAAAAGTGTTTCTGATGATGATTGTTGAATAATATTTCTGTTGAATATTTGAAATGATGTTCATGATACTCCTTGAGTATTTGCTTTATAGATGCTGATGATTTTAATAAGTGTTCATTAGTGATAAGAATGAAAGGATGATAAGGCTTTGTGAATCTAGGAGCTGATATATGAATATAGATCTGGGTTTTGATAAAAGCATGAATATAGAAAGAAATCTGGGTTTTTTTTATGAATGTACAACTCTAAATGCTCTAAGTACAACCTGGTCTGTAACACCCGAAAAATTTTAAAACAAAGAATGTAACAACTCTCATCAAAAGTCCTAGTTATTATTTAAATTTGTCCAATAGGAAACCCTAATTAAGACACCCAAGTAATTCTGTACAAACCCTAGGATTTTCAGAATTTTCAGAATCAGGATTAGGGCCCCTAAAACTCAGGAGGGGTAAACCCTAGTTGATAATTATCCTTATATTTCATTGTCAAATAACTGAAATATGAAAGTACTGACTCATCAAGGCTAGTCCCACACGTGGCTACCCTAGAACCTACTTTTGACCCTTACGCATCGTAACAGACATATGCTTACGATGCGCAGGCTTCTTAGAATACCTTACGCATCGTAGGGGTTTATGGCCTACGATGCGCAGCCAGGTTAAAATACCATACGATGCGTATGGTATTGATGGCCTACGATGCGCAGGGCTTCTCAAATTTTGGCTATAAATAGAGGACATTGGCACTCGCTTTCTGGTGTTCAAACGACGAAGAAATTCGTCTCAGGCTTCGAGTTATCATCCAATTACTTCAATTAACACACACGAATCTTCAATTAAGTATAGCGGGGTGCTGCAGAACAGGGTATTAACTCAATCGCTGATACGATTCATTGTCCGATTGATTCAAATATCTAATGAATGTTTAAGTGCCGCCCACATTAGGGTTATACTTTATCGTTCGTCATTAATTTGACGGATTGTCGTTAATTCGATAGGTAAAGTATTATACTTTATCGTTCGTTGTTAATTCAACGGATCATCGTTAATTCGATGGGTAAAGTATTATACCTTGTCGTTCATTGTTAATTCAATGGATCATCGTTAATTCGATGGACAAAGTATTGCATTTTGTCATTCATTGTGAGAATTTGATCTCGTGAGTTATCGTAAATGCTGTATTAAGTTAAATACCTAGTTTGTGAGCAAATTAGGTTAAGAAGATAATCAGTAGGCTAAACTCTGCCCGTATAAATCTACAATTGGAAACAAGGTAGCATCACTTGGAAATTTTAAGGTACGGATAGACTCCTTTCTTTCGATTTGCGTTATATCATTCTGATTTTAAAGTCCGTATTAAGATATAAGTTATAAAGTTCAGTACGGATAGACTCCTTTCTTTCGATTTGCGTTATATCATTCTGATTTTAAAGTCCGTATTAAGATATAAGTTATAAAATTCAGTACGGATAGACTCCTTTCTTTCGATTTGCGTTATATCATTCTGATTTTAAAGTCCGTATTAAGATATAAGTTATAAAGTTCAGTACGGATAGACTCCTTTCTTTTGATTTGCGTCATATCATTCTTAAGTTGAATTTTCCGTATTAAGATTTAGTTAAGAAATAAGTTATAAGTTCCATACGTATAGAATCCTTTCAATTTATGTCCGTTAAGTACGGATAGACTCTGTTCTTTTGATTTATGTCAGTTCTGATTTTAAGTTCCGAAATAAGTTATAAGTTCAGTACGAATAGATTTCCTTTTCTTTCGATTTCTGTCAATTCTAATATATCGTACGGGTAGATTCCTTCCTTTCGATTTATGTCAATCCTGATTTTAAAGTCCGTATTAAGATCTAAGTATAAGTTATAAGTTCCGTACGGGTAGATTCCTTTCTTTCGATTTCTGTCAATTCTGATATATTGTACGGATAGGTTCCTTCCTTTCATGTCGTTTTTATAAAAGATCCTTTCTTTCGATTTACGTCGTTTTGATATAAGTATATCATTCTTGAGTTTAAATTCAGTATTTAGATTAAGTTAAGAAATAAGTTATAAGTTCCGTACGGATAAAAGTTCTTTCTTTTGATTTATGTCGTTTTCTTGATTTTAAGTTCCGTATTAGGATTTAGTTATGAATTCCGTACAGATAGACTCCCTTCTTTTGGATTTATGTCGTTTGGATATAGGTATAGTATTTCTGATTTCAAATTCCGTATTAAGATTAAGTTATGAAATAAGTTATAAGTTCCATACGGATAGATTACTTTCTTTCGATTTATATCGTTTTGATACAAGTATATTATTCCTGATTTTAAGTTCAGTATTAAGATTAAGTTATAAGTTTCGTAAAGATAGAATCCTTTCAGTCGATGTATGTCAGTTAGGTACGTATAGAATCCTCTCTTTCGATTTATGTCCGTTGAGTACGGATAGAATCCTTTCTGTCAAGTTATGTCATTTTGATATAAGTATATCAATTCTGATTTTAAGTTCCGTATTAAGATTTAGTTATGAAATAAATTATAAACTTCCGTATTAAGATTAAGTTATGAAATAAGTTATAAATTCCGTATTAAGATTAAGTTAGGAAATATGTGTTAGAAGTTACAAACGTTTTGAAAAAGGTTTGGTTTTACATCAGTTATTTAGAAAATGGTTTATACAAGTTTCATTTCCTATTTCAGTGGTTCCTTATTAACGAGTCAAGGTTTTATCTTGTTTCGTTTAATAAACCACATTTTGGGGACGAAATTGTCAAGATAGGATTGATAACCATACCTTGATGACTGGTTCCACTCTTATATTTTCAATCTTGCCAAAGATTCGTATTTTACAAGTTACAAGTTAAATATCTTAAGACTTATAAGTTATAAGTAAATAAGTTACAAGTTTAATATGATATATAAGTATTATGTTACTCAAGTCAAATTGTTTTAAATTACTATGTCTTGTTTTTAAAACTCCTCACGTCTTTGATTATCGATTCATTTGACAGTCCGTTCGATTCCTATTCTAAACATTTGATTTAGTTTCATGTCATGCGATAGTTTTCTGTTAAGTTGTACTCATTATCGCATGTTCCAATATATGTTCCGTTTTGTTCTGAAAATAAGTTTTATAAGTTATGTGAATAAGTTCATTTGTACTCTGATACCCTGAGTATCGCTTCTCGTGGAGTGTCCCACGAGCATGTTGTTGTGGCATCAACCTCATGTGCTCCACCCGTGACGGAGAGATCAGTTCACGACGTCTCTTAAGTACAAGTGTGGTACATATATTAGGAGGCGTATGGATCAGATCCTAGGATTTAAGTTTTCAGGAAATGGATAACGGGTATGCCAACTTGCCATTTCATGTGATAAGTATGCAGGAGTAGCTACCTGTGTATTGTCACGTTTTAAGTTTTAAGTTTGCTCATGGGTACATCCGTAAGATATGATTATGAAATTATGTTACTTTTAAAATAAGCTTTTGTTTTCCTCTATCCGCACACTGGGCAAAACTCTTCAAAATTTTGCTCAGACGTACGTTTTTGTTGTTGTTTTCTTCTTTACGTCAGGTTATCAAGACAAGCTGGGGACGGAATATGGAAGAGTGCTCGAGTGTTTAGAAAAGACGGTAGAAACAATTGTAATGGATTAGATATCCTTCATTAAATTGTAAAGCCTTGTAATACATTTAAGTATAAATGGAATTATGTTTTTGATCTGACCACCGTTATTGTGACACTTCGGCCCTTCCGGGTCGGGGTGTTACATGGTCATGCATATTTAAAAGACTAAGAAATAAGGAGACGATGTCTTGTACATGATTTTAAATAACGGAAGGGAATGCTTGCGACTAGTTCACGATTTCAGTTAAATACTCATAGTTGTTGACTGTGTAAAAATGATTGATGATTGAATGCATCGATGATGCTGATGATTCTGTTTCAACATGGCACTAGGTTCATTTGCTTGGTATTCAAATCCCTTGTTAGTGGTTGTAGTAATAAAAAAAATAATGATAGATGAGTTTTAAATGTGCATATTATATGAATCTGGGTTATGAACCTGTTATTCAAAAATGAATGAAGAAGATAGGTCATATGAGTAGTGTACAACCTTCTATGCATATGGTACATGATTCGAAATGTGCATAAATTAAATCTGGGTATTGAATGTGTTTTGTCCTATTCTGTTGATTTAGGAAAAAGCATAATAATTGTGTTATGATAAGAATTACACAATAGCTCTAAGGCCCCACTTGTCTGATTCCGTACATTGCATGTCGGTCGCACAATTTGACTTTATAATATATACACACAATCGCACAACATTGTCTCAATCGCACAACTGAATGAAGTTGTATCAAGTGGTTATCACTTATGTTATTTGGAAATATGTGTTATGTGTAAACTACTCATTGTTTATACGCTACTGTGAATAACGTGCTATATGTGATTACTTGATATACGTGTACATTACGTGATTCATTTACAAACAGTCCTAACAATTGGTAACCATCATAGGACGTGGTTGACCAAGTTTAGGATAAACATACTAGCTATCAAGCAACCTAAGGTGAGTTCACAAACTACTAAAGCATGCGTTCCCGGTGGTTGGGAAACGGAACTTATAACAACGCTATCCCCTTGAAGGGATACAAACCTACTTTTCTCCCCTTATGCGGGACTTTTAGTTAATTACTGTTTATACTGGATGCAACAAGCAACACTAAACGAAACTCTATCACTCAAGTCCTCACTTCTTAATACCGATTAGTCGTCGGGGTCTGGCGAACGGGTTAATAGTTGATAGCGCTATTTAGGTCTCACCAACCTCACACCGTGCCAGTGTATGGGATCGGGCGTGAACTAATGTACTCTGGCAAAACCGTCAATAATGATAGAACATTGACAAACGGGGCACTCTACGGAAACGTACGGATGAATAGTATTCGGTATTGTAAAAACAGTTTAGTAGCTTACTTATGGGGTAGCTCCCCATGGCATGTATAAATGAGTAAATTAACTAGTGAAACAAGTTTTTGGAAATTAAAAACTGGACAACTCGTGAACTCGCCAACATTTTTGTTGATACCCTACTGCATGCTTTGCAGGTACCTAGTGACTTAGGAGCTTGCAGCTTGGGAATGTGTAGTAGTCATCTAACCCATGTGTTGGGTTCTAAATAATCTTGAACTATGAACTTTGTTTTGAAACTGTTTGGTTTATGCTTCCGCTGCTTACTTAAACTGTTATTTGAACTTAAACTTTTAAACTTTAGTGAACATTTTTACTATTAATCAATGCTCAGTATAATTGGTGGCTGGATCCTGGTCATGTCACAAGCCTAGCGGTGGTACTCCGCATGTGGTTTTGGGGGTGTGACATATATTTTCTCAAAAATATATATTCATCTAACTTTTTCTTTTATCAAAAACCATTCTTTAACAATCTTTTTAAACTTGTAAAGATTTAGCCAAAAATTATAGTTTTGTTAACATATGAATTTTAAGAAAATTTGGCCATATTATCTTTGTATTAAGAACTTAGCCATGTTTAGTAAACATATTAGTTTCTTTTCAAATTCACCATCAATTTACTCATAACATTCTTAACAAAAACATATGAGATTTTATAACAAAATCATAACAAGATGAAATCAAAATTATGTAGGGTTTTGGGTACGATCATAACACATGTTAATTAGTTCAAATCCATGCTTTACTTCTAGTTTTAACCACTTTTATGAAAATCCCATCTTGTATGTTTGTTTTCATAATTTTTTAGAAGTGTTGTTTTTAATAAAAAAAAAACACTAAATACCTTAACAACATCAAAGAATATGATCATCCATTAATCCTTTATGTTTAACAAAAACACTTTTAACATAAACGTGTATACTTGTTAAATCATGTATTTAAACATCATCTAACAATTTATTCATATGCTAATCATCATGACAAGATCAAATATGCAAGTAATAAGTCTCAAATCACCACATAAACAAACATATATATCATGATTATTATTTTGCTTCTTTGTATTTTCATATTATTATGTATGATTCTTTTGTTATAACATGTTATTTTAACAATCATAAACATAAATAAATATGAAACTAAGAGATTTAGAAGTCTAGCACTTGTGGCTAGGGATGATTTATAGGATGATAAAGATCAAAGAAGATGATGATCTTGATGGTAGAAAGCTCTTGAATGGATGAAAATACTTGCTTTCACTTGTATGTGCTTTAGATCACTTTAGAATCCATAGAACTACAACTTGATCATCAAATAAAGGCTAAAATGAAATGGGTTTTTGGATGGTGTTCTTGGTGAAAAAGATGAAGATTGAAGGAGTTTCTTAAATGTGTGTAATGAAGGTGTAAAGTGGTGATAAAGTGCTAGTAACTAATGTGATCAAATGTTATAATCATCCACCAACAGCATCCACTTGCACCTAATGTAAATATCTAGATATTTTAGCAAAATATTAAGGGTATGTGGGCCCCTTATTTACAAAAATTACATGGGGGGGTCTCATGTTTTGCTTCTTGTTTTACTAATAAAAGTGTTAGAATTTATTAGCAAAAGTTAGAAAGTTTAGATGTTTAGGGATTTCCAAATGTTTTCCGTATGTTAGGTGATTAATACTAGACCAAAATGATCCACATAATGATAGATAGTTGCAAAAAAAAAATAAAAAATTAGACATCGTTCGGATATTCATTTGGCATTTGATCCGCAAGTAACTAGTTGAATGGTAAACTTGTGTAAGTTGTATGAATTGATGTAGTTATCGGTTTAGATGATACCACAAGGTATTCTAATATGAATTCTAGGTTAAACGACACTTTTGTACATTGCATATAACTTACAATGCGGATTTCTGCAGAATTTCTGCTGAAAAGTGTTGAAATTGTCGTTTTTAGTGCTTTTCGGCAGTTTTTAGTGTTATCCGACATCGGGAAAGTATTAGACTAAACCCTTGCATTCCTAGCTAGGGTTTAATGTATATTTGATGTTGGACTTTCGTCTGAGTCCTAAAGATGTCATTTAGATGGTTTCTGCGAATCCTGCGTTTTTGTCAGCACACTAGTTTACTAGTTACTATTCTAGTTGTTTCGACGCATTGTTTAAATTGTTTCAAATGTAATCAATAAAAATGAATCATGTGCATCATAAATATGTATTCTATGAGTATTCTAAGTGTATGTCATGTAATAATGCAGTTCGGACATTCAATACTTATAATTGTGTAACTTGAATGATTGATTTAAATGTATGAAAATTACCAGAAAGTGGCAGTTGTCGCATTCTCCCCCTGTTATTGAGAATTTCGTCCCGAAATTCAAGCTGAGTCATCCTTTGCAAGAGACTTCTCAAACAGGTGAGGGTATTTGGCTTTGATTTGATTTTCACGTTCCCAAGTATACTAGGGTCCATGTCGAGAGTTCCAACGTACATTAAATAATTTGATACGACTCATCCATGATTTCTGGACCTTACAGTCCATGACCTCAATAGGTTCTTCAATGAATTGGAGTTTGTCATCAATATGAATCTCATCCGCAGGGATGATAACCGTTTCTTGCATTGGACTTTTTTTAAGATTCGACACATAAAACGTGTCGTGCACACTACTAAGTTCGTCTGGTAATTTTAGCTTGTAGGCAGGCAACAGTGCCCATCCTTTCCAGGATTTCAAATGGTCCAGAGCATAGTGGGTTAAGCTTTCCATGTTTACCAAACCTTGCTATGCCCTTCCAAGGCGAGACTTTCAACAAGACTTTATCTACGACCTCGAAAGATAATGGCTTCTGCCTCTTGTCTGCGTAGCCCTTTTGTCGATCGCGAGCCATCTTGATACGATCTCGGATCTTAAATTTTTTATCCGTAGTCTCTTGGACTAGTTCCGGACCAATTAATTGTCTATCGCCTGTTTCCGCCCAACAAAGCGGAGAGCGACACTTTCGACCATAAAGAGCTTCAAACGGTGCAACTTGTATACTAGTATGGTAGTTGTTATTGTAGGAAAACTCAACCAAAGGTAAATGAGTATCCCAATTGCCGCCTAAATCCATAACACACGCACGAAGCATATCTTCGAGTGTTTGGATTTTCCGTTCACTCTGGCCGTCAGTTTGTGGGTGAAAGGCCGTACTTAGATTTAAACGAGATCCAAAGGCCAGTTGGAATGGCTTCCAAATTCTTGAAACAAAGCGACCGTCTCGGTCTAAGATGGTTGAAATAGGCACTCCATGACGAGCCACTATTTCCTTGAGATAGGGTTCCACTAGTTTCTCTGTACTATCCTTCTCCCGAATCGGTAAGAAGTGTGCGGACTTTGTTAATCTATCGATGATTACCCAAATCATATCGTGACCTCTTGGGGTCCTGGGTAACTTCGTAATGAAGTCCATCGATATTTGTTCTTATTTCCAAACAGAAATCTCGGGTTGTCGTAGCAAGCCTGAGGGTTTCTGATATTCGGCTTTGACTTTCGCGCAAGTCAAGCATTTTCCGACATAAGTCGCGATATCACTTTTGAGGTTAGGCCACCAATAGTACTCTTTCATGTGTTGGTACATTTTATCTGATCCAGGATGAATTGAGTACTTAGACCTATGTGCTTTCTCAAAAATAACATTTCGATGGCCGCCAAAGAATGGAACCCAATTTCGACCCATAAGGTATAAAGTTCCATTTTCTTTCGGCACTAATTGTTCCTTCATGCCTCGAAGTGTTTCTGCTTGAATATGCTATTCCTTGAGCACTTGTGAATCATCTTCTCTAGTGCTTGAACTCTCAATATTTGAACTCGTTCCTTGTGGCTCAAGGTGTCCGTTACAACGTTCGCCTTGCCTAGATGGTACTTGATTTCACAATCATAGTCGTTCAACAATTCAACCCAACGTCGTTGACACATAATTTGGTTAAATATGTGTTGAAGGCTTTTATGATCCGTGAAAATTGTACATTGAGTACCATATAAATAATGTCGCCATATTTTCAAAGCGAATACCACCGCCCCTATGTGACAACCCTGACAATTACAGGTACCGTACAATTAATTAATCTTAATTATGTGCCTAATGACTGTGCTTGATTACAACTGACAATTTAAACTGCTTTATGATTTTTGTATCATACATACATATGCATCATATTTCATACAGTCACTCCATTTATTACACATAAACTTTAATGACATACTTGATGCACAAAGCACAGTTAGCACACTGAACGGATAATTCAGAAACATGCTGACAATGCCAACACATAGACAGATAATGTTTTGAGGCTAGTATGAGCCAGAGACAGGGTACTACACTAGTGTGGAGTGTAGGGAAGTGAGGACCATAAAACTGAATCACTAGGTGATAGTTAAAGTGCCGGGAAGTGCCTAAAACCCACTAATAATGCAGAATTCTGCATTGTTTATCAGAAATTCAGCATTTAACATGCTAGTAATGTGCAAAATTTTGGACGAATGGTCCCGTATGCTTTCCTAAGTGTCGGGAATTGAATGTGACACAAAAAGATATATAAAAGGCATTATACGGAAAAATTAAGCACTTTAACGAAACGATATCTAACCGAATAACCGGACATTACCCGGGACACCAAATATTTGCCAAACACATTGTTTAATTATTTCTTGGCTAGTCATGATCCCCGTTCACCATAACACCAAATAAATTCTCTAGTAACTACCATATGTAAACATATACTTGCATTTGAACTAATACTTACCATCTACCATGAAATTTTACACTAAGCCCCCTAGTTTAGGCCGCCACCATCATCACCATACCTCACACCATACTTTCAAGATTTTATCTAATATTTTACTTGATCTTACTTGATGTGGTGAGCATAATATTTAGAGGTGAGGTGATAAGTATGGTGTAAACCTTACAAGATCATTCCATACTCATCATTCACAAATTCACACCCCATCCCTCACATCTCTCATCTCTCCCTCTCGGCCCTCACCATAACCGCCACCATCACCACCTTAACACCACCACATTCTTCCATTTTCAAGCTCCCTACACGTGTTAAGAGGTGCTTTGTGAAGATTGTAGCTTGTGGATCATCAAGGAGCTTCATTACTTGCTTTTTTTCACATCATTTTTCATCATCTTTTCACTATAAGTTCTTCCCTAGCCTTTGTGCTGGTTGTAAGTCCTTGTTTAACCTTTTCTTATTTCTATTTTTTGTAGTTAAAAGATGTAGTGTGATGAATATCACAAGAACACTAAAAGGTTTAAACAAGAACATGAACATAAAGCTTTACATAAAGATGAAACATAATGAAATGTTGTTAGTTTGATATTGTAGTGAATATGTTGTGATTGCATGTTGATTCTTGGTTATGTGATGTTAATCACCATATGGAGCTTGTTAAATGATGTTTAGAAACATGATTTAACAAGACTAGGAAGGTGATTATGTGATACATGAAATAATCATCTTCTAGTTAAATATGAACTTGATAAAAATGAATTTCTTGAAATATAAGTGAACAAAGTAAGTTGAGGATCATGAAGATCCAAGAGTTACAAAATACTTTTCAAAACAAACCAAGTTTAAGAATCGAATTTTGGAAAATCATGACTTTACTTGCACTTACACCATTTTTGGAAATGAAATAAGTGTAAAAACCTTTTATTTACAAGAAGAGTTCAAAAGATTAATTTTTGTAACAATTGTTTACAAGTTGTAAACTGTTAACTCTTTTAAGAAAATGATTTTTAAAGAAATAAATACACTTTGGAAGGTAACTAAGTCCACTAAACGCTTTACCAAGTTACTACGCGTTTTTGTTATATATCAAGTTCATGATTAATATGAAACGCATATAGTTTTTGCTCTGGGTAAGGTAAAATTGTTTAAGGATTGATTGTTGATTGATTTTGAAAAGAAAATGATATGCTATATAGCATGGACACCTCCGTTTACAAAGGAAACTCTGGCGAAATTTCCTAAAATTCCAACACTTAGAAAATATTTTCCAAACAAGTGTTACAAGCATACTTTTAACTTTGTTTTTCAAAATAAACTTCGCCATAAATTTTTGTTACAAAAATACAAAGTGTCGGAGGTTGGTTTTCAAAAGTAAAAGTGGACAAATATATATTTAGAATATATGCTCTGTACTAAAACGCTTGTGTGAATATTTACATGATTTGGGAACTAGTTATATTACTTAGAGAAAAATAATATAACTTAACAAAATACCGTTACTAGTATATTTTGGATGGATAATATTTTGATAACGAAAAATATGATTTATCACAAAGTATAACATATTTTTAAACAAGTAGAAAATATATTATTTTGAGAAGTTATAATATATTTTCTTAGTATATTTGGAGAATAGATAAATTTTGGGACAATGTTTATTTTCTTGGAAACACATTATTTTGACAACTAAGTTATCATATACTTTTCTAAAGTGGGACTTAAGAGCACATAATATCAAGACTTTAAATCACAAAAATACATGTATAACATACCCCCAGCCTTGTGAAGGAAACACGCACATAAAATACTTGAGAAGTATGAATACGGAATAGTTGTCTAACTATTATTTCAAGACCTAAAAATATAATGTAAGTTAAAATAATAATTATTATTTTAAACAATAAGTTATAACTTGGAATAATATCAAGGTAACGTAACTCAAAAACATTGATACTAAACTAAGGCACGACCCGTTCGTCTAATAGACATTAGTACGTTGTAGGTCATTGTATTGCTGACAAAGTCTGAGTTACGAGCAGGAGACGCACTACTGTGAGTTCATGTCCCCCTTTTCTCTTAACTGTTTTCAGTTTAATAACTTCGGGGGTGAAATACATGTTACAATTATTACAGACATTTTATACATGGTATGGTTAGCTTAAGGAGGGTATACTACTTAGATCATGTGAGTGGTGGGCACAACACTTAAGGCCATTAATCCTCATCGTAGGACCGAGGGACATGAGTGATAGATCTATTTGGGTGTAGCGAGCCTACACCCATGAGGCCGGGGCGGCCCATAGTGGTGACTGTGTCTTACAGCCGGAAGCCTGGTGCAACTCCGCTAGGTTTGAGTTTTCCTGCATCACTTCACACATACCAGTGGCTTTGCAACCCATTGGTGATCTCTTTTTCCTTATTGCTACATACCAGGGATTTTCATACAGACATATTTCAAAGGTTTATACGCATAGACATACATATGAACTCGCTCAACTTTTGTTGATTTTTCAAACTACACGTATTTCAGGGAATTGATCGGATCTGGCAAGTGTCTGTATATATGTCAAGTTGCGTACTAAATAAAGATGTCATCCAGGGTTGTAGGGTTTGGGAGGTGTAACCCTTTCCTGGATGGGTCACACGTCTCCAAACCTCATTTTATTTAAAGTCTTTTGTTGAGTCCTTGTGAACTCATTTTAAACAAGTCAAGGTTGTAACTTATTTTGGGTTGATGTTACAAGACAAGCATGTTATGGTATTATCTAAACTATATTAATGGGTGAACATCTCATATTTTATTCATATAGCAATGTTATGATTGTTTTTATGGTATTAAGAAGTCACACCAAATAAACCCACGCTTCCGCAAAAGCCAGGGTGTGACAGCTTGGTATCAGAGCCTCGATCATAGCGAACTAGGATTCCTTCTCGAGTCTAGACTATGATCAACAGGGCTCTCACGAAAACATTTTCAATCATTTTTACATTGCATACACTAAACGTCCAGATCCAGGGCACAAACATTTAACAAACAAAAGGCACAAATACACATTTCAAAATTCATGTTATAATTCAGTCTTAGAGACTGAGGGAGTTCAGCCTTAGAGGCTGGGGAGGTTCAGTCTTAGAGACTGAGGGATTCAATCTTAGAGATTGGGGAAAATTTAGTCTTAGAGACTAGGAGGTTTGGTCTGAGAGACCAGGGAGTTGGTCTTAGAGACCAGGGGATTAGTCTAAGAGACTGGGAGTTGGTCTTAGAGTCCAGGGAGTAGTTTTAGAGACTGGGAAGGTTTGGTCTTAGAGGCTAGGGAGTTAGTCTGAGAGACTAGGGAGTTCAGTCTAAGAGACTAGGTGGGATAGTCTGGGGAAGACTAGGACGATTATTTTCTTACATTATTGTGACTTACATGCTTATTTGATTATATGTCGATATATGTGCAATTGTCGTGATTGTTTTGTTACAGACGTCATAGAAATTGTCTTCTTCGAGTGGAGTTTCTGGCGCACTAGACCCCATAGCAGTAGATTGAGATGATCCGATGCCCACAGATCCCAAGATTTATACATATGATACTGACAACAGTGATGATGATGATTTCCAGCCTTTTTCTTTGCCGGATTTCGGAGACGATGTTCAGCTCGCTGATGGTATTCTAGTCGGGGATCTACCTCTTGCTGAGATCCCTGCTCCTATTCCCCTTGCTGCAGTTCCTGTTGAGGATCTGCCACTTGATGATGATGTCGTTATTCCTGTCATTGAAGTTCCGGTTATGGAGGTTCCTTCTGATTCTTCTGGTCTAGACTCTTTTGAGTCAGTAGCATCTTCTACTCTCCAAGCGCTGGGGTTACATCTATACCCCCACTGACTCAGATTCCGATATGGCCATGTCAGTCGCATCCGATCATGACTTTGACCTTGCTAATGACCCCGATCATGATTTTGACCTTGCTGATGACTCCGATCATGAGTTTGACCTTGCTGATGACGCCGGGCATGAGATAGACTATGCTCCTGATGAGCAGCCATTCGAGGCCCCTGTTTCTCCTCACGATCTCGACCCAGATCACGAGATTGGGCTTGTGCACGAGGATCAGCCCCTAGAGGCTCCTGTTGCTCCTATCGATCAGCCCCCTGTTGTACCCGCTGATCTAGATCTAGCCCCAGCTGACCCTGTCCCATTGCCAGATCATGACTCTATCTTTGCTGAGATACCATATATTGCACCGATATTACCTGATCCAGTCCTTATGTTTGATGACCATGCTCCGTTTGCCGTCCACATCGATCCTAGATATGCTGACACCCACAACGGGTGGGTCGATGATGACGATTATCCACCATATGTTAGACTAGTCACTCCCCCTCATGCACCCATCTCTGCACCGATTGATGTTACCCCTCATTTTCCCCATGTGTTAGATATCCATCGCACCGACCTTCCTATCACTTTTCTCCAGGACATTCCTCCACCTCGTCCTGGGGAGGGTTCGTCGAGACAGCAGACTGCTTTTGTCCCACCTGAGTCGTCAGCTGTACCATTCATGTCTCAGCTTCCTCATACTACATCACCTTTTGTACCCTTGGGCGAGCCATTTATGTGGTCTTCGCCCAATGTCATGCCTCTATCAGACCCATATCACCCTTTCCATGTTGGATATACCACGGATGACATACTTATATCCCTGCAGTTACAGCAGGATGCGTTGAACCGACGAGTCCAGGAGCTGGAGAGATTCCGCGTCCTCCTCCTTGTCATTGTCAGTCTCCTTTTGCTACACCACCAGCTCCTCTTCCACTACACCCGGATTCTGATGTCCGATTCCTCACTCCGGAGCAGCAGATTGCTTACCTTCTGCGTGTTGTCCACGCACTTGAGGAGGATTGGGTGCTTATGTGTTGTTTTCTTTTCTTCCCTCCTCATCCTCGGCCATCAACGTAACTATATTTTTGGTTTGGTGCAGGTAGATTGTTTTGGTGAGAGACTTGCAATTGGGCCAACATATGAAGACTTTTGGAAGACCACGCTTTTGTATATGATTTGTGTAGACTGACTTGTATTTTGGGGTGAAGTAACCCTATGATCTTATTTTGATGTATGATGTACTGTAAAACATGTAAAACTATATTGTGGTCATGATTAAATGAAAGCTCAATGGCAACGTTCTCACTACATGCATTGTTGAATTATTTGTTTTATATTATAACACGGGATGGTATGTGTTATGAGGTTGGTGGATGTTATTACATACGCATATTACTTACTTACTACAATTACTATGACCTGACCAATATGATCTTCTTTTAGAAGATGCCTCCACGACGAGACACATGTTTGCCTACTACTGAGGCAGAATTACAGGAATGTATTTCAAAGGCAATAGAAGATTATGAGACCTCCTGCGCCAAGAGTAGTGGAGGTTCCTCAAGGAATAACAACCCACCAAATGGTAATGTCCATGTCGCTTGAGATACATTGTGTTACATTTGGATATTTCTTACGCATCCACTAATGCTTCCTGTAAATGATATTGCCTGTACAGGCTATACCTACAAACAATTTCCAGATTGTAAGCCTTTAAATTACGATGGCACTGGAGGTGCTGTTGCTTTCGTCAGATGTACGGAAAAGACGGATTCGGTAATAAGGATGAGCAAGTGTGCTCCTGAAAACCAAGTTACTTACGTCTCAGGACTCTTTCTTGATGGTGCTTTATCCTGATGGAACCTGCAAGTTCAAACCTTGGGAGAGGCGGCGGCGTATGCACTGACATGGGCTGAGCTAAAGGAGCTCATGAGGAAGAAATATTGTTCACGGGCAGAGATACAGAAGCTGGAGTCGGAATTCTGGAACCTAAAAATGGATGGCCCAAAAATTGCTGAATATGTCCAAAGGTTCCATGACTTGTCACGCGTTGTGCCATATATGGTTGATCCCGAATTTAAACGCATTGAGCGTTTCATCTGGGGATTGGCACCCCAGATCATGAGCATGGTAACAACGTACAAGCCTCCAACGATTACCGAAGCCATTGATCTCAGCGTGGCACTTACAGAAGAAGCCATCAGATTGAACAAGTTTTCAATTTCTGAACCGAAAAAGAAAGAAACTCATGTTGAATCGTCTGGGGAGAACAAGAGGAAATTCTCCAACTTTAAAAAGAGTACCGGTAGTGCCAACAATAGGAAGGATGTGAACCCACCAGCTGAAGCTAAGTATGGTGCTGAAGTCAAAGGGAAAGGATACATGGGCGCTCTGCCCAAGTGTGAATTATGCCAGTATCATCATACTGGCCGGTGCAGAGTTAGAAAATGTGAATCCTGTGGGAAGATTGGTCACTTAAAAGATACTTGTTGGGTTGGTACTGGCCGTGGTGGCCAAAGGGGATTTGATAACAACAACTGTGGAGGTAATGGGAATGGGAACCGCAACGGCAGAAATGGTAACCGCGGTAACTTCGGGAATCAAGCAGGAAATGGTAACCACAATCAAAACAACAATCAAGGCGGTAATGGAGATGGTAACGATCGAGGACCAGGATGTTTTAACTACGGAGACATCGGGCACTTCAAGCGTGAATGCCCAAAACTCAATCAAGCTCGTGGAAGGGTATTCAACATTGGAGCGAGGGAAGCACGCCAGGACCCGAATGTTGTCACTGGTACGTTCCATATAAATCAACTCTTTGCATCTGTACTATTTGACACTGGTGCCGACTATAGTTTGGTATCGCTATAATTTAAGAATATGCTTGGGTTAACTGCTAGTAAGTTAGACATTCCGTACTCAATTGAACTGGCAAACGGAAAGCTAGTGGAAACAAATGAAGTCATCAGAGGTTGCGTCATAGAGCTGGGAGGACACGAATTTACACTGGATCTACTACCAGTCGAGTTGGGAAGCTTAGACGTGGTAGTAGGAATGGATTGGTTATCAAGCAACATAGCCGAAATTATATGTCACGAGAAGACCATTCGCATCCCAATGGCGGATGGAGAAACGATTGTGGTATACGGAGAGAAGCACGATACACCCTTGAGGATCATTAGTTGTTTAAAAGCTAGAAGGTGTTTAAAGAAGGGATGTGTTGCCTTCTTGGCACACATCGTGGATAAGGAAGCCGCGGAGCCAAAGATAGAAGATATTCCAGTCGTGAAGGAGTATCCTGAAGTCTTTCCAGAAGACTTGCCAGGATTCCCACCACAAAGACAAGTCGAGTTTCATATTGACTTACTTCCAGGCGCCACGCCTGTAGCTAAGGCACCATATCGACTTGCGCCTTCAGAAATACAGGAATTGTCGACACAATTTCAGGAGTTGTTAGACAAGGGATTTATCTGACCAAGCTTCTCGCCTTGGGGAGCTCTAGTTTTGTTCGTTAAGAAGAAGGATGGTAGCTTCCGCATGTGTATTGACTACCGGGAGCTGAACAAGTTGACAATTAAGAACATATATCCTTTGCCAAGGATTGACGACCTGTTCGATCAGTTACAAGGTTCAAGCTTTTACTCAAAGATCGACCTTCGATCAGGATATCATCAGTTAAGGATACAAGAAGAAAGTATTCCCAAGATTGCCTTTAGGACTCGCTATGGGCATTACGAGTTTATGGTTATGCCGTTCGGGTTGACAAACACACCAGCGGTATTCATGGATTTAATGAACAGAGTCTGCAAGCCCTACCTTGATAAGTTTGTGATCGTGTTCATTGACGACATCCTGATCTACTAAAAAACAAAAGAAGAACATGAGCATCATCTAAGAGCCATCTTAGAGCTGCTTAAGAAGGAGAAGTTATACGCAAAGTTCTCGAAGTGCGAGTTCTGGTTACGCGAAGTTCTGTTTCTCGGTCATGTAGTTAATGGAAATGAAATTCATGTGGATCCCACAAAGATCGAGGCAATCAAGAACTGGGAGACTCCAAAGACGCCAACCGAGATTCGACAGTTTCTAGGTTTGGCCGGGTATTATCGTAGGTTCATTGAGGATTTCTCGAAAATCGCTCAACCTTTGACCTTTCTCACCCAGAAAGACAAGAAGTTTGATTGGGGAGACAAACAAGAAGAGGCATTTCAGTTATTGAAAAACAAGCTTTGTGACGCAACGATCTAATCTCTACCCAAAGGCACGGACGACTTCGTGGTATATTGCGACGCCTCACGTCAAGGTTTGGCTGCGTGCTGATGCAGCGACAAAAAGTTATAGCTTATGCTTCGCGCCAGATGAAGGTCCACAAGAAAAATTATACCACGCATGATTTGGAATTAGGCGCGGTGGTATTTGCATTAAAGATTTGGCAACATTATTTGTACGGCACGCGGTGCACAATCTTCACTGATCACAAGATCCTGCAACATATCTTCGATCAAAAAGAGCTTAACATGAGACAAAGATGTTGGGTTGAATTGTTGAATGACTACAATTGTGAGATCAAGTATCACCCAGGGAAGGCGAATATAGTCGCCGATGCCTTAAGTCGGAAGGAAAGGATTAAGCCCATAAGGGTTAGGGATTTGGAAATGATTGTTCAAACAGACCTCACATTGCGCATTCGTGCTGCGCAAAGGGAAGCTCTTAAAAGGAAAAATCTTGAGAACGACTATCTCCGGGGAATGGAGAAGCAATTAGTACCAAAGGAGGATGGAACATTGTGTTTCTTGGGAAGAATTTGGGTTCCCCTCTTGGGTGGTTTGAGAGAAGTTATTTTCGATGAAGTGCACAAGTCACGGTACTCGATCCATCGAGGATCGGATAAAATGTACCAAGATCTAAAGGATTTTTATTGGTGGCCGAGAATGAAAGGCGACGTTGCAATATATGTTGGCAAAATGTTTGACTTGCGCCAAGGTTAAGGCCGAATACCAGAAGCCTTCAGGAATCTTGCAACAACCCGAAATACCTCAGTGGAAGTGGGAACAGATTTCCATGGATTTTATAACAAAATTGCCAAGAACGCCCAGAGGTCATGATACGATCTGGGTAATTGTAGACCGCTTAACGAAATCAGCACACTTTTTGCCAATCAAGGAAAAAGACAACACAAGCAAACTTGCTGAGATATATATGAGAGAGATTGTTGCACGACATGGAGTGCCTCTCTCAATCATCTCTGATAGAGATGGAAGATCCGTGTCAAGGATTTGGCAATCCTTTCAAGAAGCCTTTGGTTCTCAGTTGAATTTGAGTACTGCTTTTCACCCGCAAACACACGGACAGAGTGAGCGAACGATTCAAACATTAGAAGACATGCTGCGTAATGGATTTAGGTGGAAGTTGGGACGTTCACCTACCATTGGTCAAATTTTAATACAATAACAGTTATCATGCAAGCATTCAAGCCGCACCGTTCGAAGCTCTCTATGGGCGTGAGTGTCGATCACCCCTATGCTGGGCAGACGCGGGTGATAGACAGCTTGTTGGCCCAGAATTGGTCCAGGAAACAACAGGCAAGATTTTTCATATCCGAGAACGCATCAAAGCGGCTCGTGATCGACAAAAGTGTTATGCGGACCGCAGAAGAAAACCTATGGAATTTGAGGTGGGAGATATGATATTGTTGAAGGTTTCAGCTTTGAAGGGTGTGGCACGCTTTGGGAAGCATGGGAAGTTGAACCCTAGATACATTGGTCCATTCAGAATTCTGGAACGGATTGGTCTCGTAGCATACAAGTTGGATTTACCTGCAGAGCTAAATGGCGTTCATGATACATTTCATGTATCAAATTTGAAAAACAGTCTAACTCAAGAAACAGTGGCCATTCCTGCCGACGAAGTTCATGTTGACGACACACTCCACTTTATTGAAGAACCAGTTGAGGTTACGGATTGGAAGGTTAACAAAACACGCAGGAGTAGTGTCAAGCTCGTCAAGGTTCGATGGAATGCACGACATGGCCCAGATATCACATGGGAACGTGAGGATCGAATGAAGGAAAAATACCCACATTTGTTCCCCAAGACCCCTGCAACTAGAAGCAGAACCTAAAATTTCGGGACGAAATTTTCTTAACGGGGGGAGAATGTGACATCCCTCACAATTACAGGTACCGTACAATTAATTCATCTTAATTGTGTGCCTAATGACTGTGCTTGATTACAACTGACAATTTAAACTGCTTTATGATTTTTGTATCATACATACATATGCATCATATTTCATAGAGTCACTCCATTTATTACACACAAACTTTAGTGACATACTTGATGCACAAAGCACAGTTAGCACACTGAACGGATAATTCGGAAACATGCTGACAATGCCAGCACATAGACAGATAATGTTTTGAGGCCAGTATGAGCCAGAGACAGGGTACTACACTAGTGTGGAGTGTAGGGAAGGGAAGTGAGGACCATAAAACTGCGTCACTAGGTGATAGTTAAAGTGCCGGGAAGTGCCTAAAACCCACTAATAATGCAGAATTCTGCATTGTTTATCAGAAATTCAGCATTTAACATGATAGTAATGTGCAAAATTTTGGCAGAATGGTCTCGTATGCTTTCCTAAGTGTCGGGAATTAAATGTGACACAAGAAGATATATAAAAGGCATTATACGGAATAATTAAGCACTTTAACGAAACGGTATCTAACCGAATAACCGGACATTACCCGGGACACCAAATTTTTGCCAAACACATTGTTTAATTATTTCTTGTCTAGTCATGATCCCCGTTCACCATAACACCCAACTAATTCTCTAGTAACTAACATATGTAAACATATACTTGCATTTGAACTAATACTTACCATCTACCATGAAATTTTACACTTAGCCCCCCCCCCCCCCAGTCTAGGCTGCCACCATCATCACCATACCTCACACCATACTTTCAAGATTTTATCTAATATTTTACTTGATCTTACTTGATATGGTGAGCATAATATTCAGAGGTGAGGTGATAAGTATGGTGTATACCTTACAAGATCATTCCATACTCATCATTCACAAATTCACACCCCATCCCTCACATCTCTCCTCTCTCCCTCTCGGCCCTCACCATAACCACCACCATCACCACCTTAACACCACCATATTCTTCCATTTTCAAGTTCCCTACATGTGTTAAGAGGTGCTTTGTGAAGATTGTAGCTTGTGGATCATCAAGGAGCTTCATTACTTGCTTTTTTCACATCATTTTTCATCATCTTTTCACTAGAAGTTCTTCCCTAGCCTTTGTGCTAGTTGTAAGTCCTTGTTTAACCTTTGGTTATTTCTATTTTGAGTAGTTAAAAGATGTAGTGTGATGAATATCACAAGAACACTAAAAGGTTAAAACAAGAACATGAACATAAAGCTTTACATAAAGATGAAACATAATGAAATGTTGTTAGTTTGATATTGTAGTGAATATGTTGTGATTCCATGTTGATTCTTGGTTATGTGATGTTAATCACCATATGGAGCTTGTTAAATGATGTTTAGAAACATGATTTAACAAGACTAGGAAGGTGATTATGTGATACATGAAATAATCATCTTCTAGTTAAATATGAACATGATAAAAATGAATTTCTTGAAATATAAGTGAACAAAGTAAGTTGAGGATCGTGAAGATCCAAGAGTTACAAAAGACTTTTCTAAAAAAAAAACCAAGTTTAGGAATCGATTTTTGGAAAATCATGACTTTACTTGTACTTACACCATTTTTGGAAATGAAATAAGTGTAAAAACCTTTTATTTACAAGAAGAGTTCAAAAGATTAATTTTTGTAAAAATTGTTTACAAGTTGTAAACACTTAACTCTTCTAAGAAAATGATTTTAAAGAAATGAATACACTTTGGAAGGTAACTAAGTCCACTAAACGCTTTACCAAGTTACTACGCGTTTTTGTGATATATCAAGTTCATGATTAATATGAAACGCATATAGTTTTTGCTCTTGGTAATGTAAAATTGTTTAAGGATTGATTGTTGATTGATTTTGAAAAGAAAATGATATGCTATATAGCATGGACACCTCCGTTTACAAAGGAAACTCTAGCGAAATTTCCTAAAATTCCAACACTTAGAAAATATTTTCCAAACAAGTGTTACAAGCATACTTTTAACTTTGTTTTTCAAAATAAACTTCGCCATAAATTTTTGTTACAAAAGTACAAAGTGTCAGAGGTTGGTTTTCATAAGTAAAAGTGGACAAATATATATTTAGAATATATGCTCTGTACTAAAACGCTTGTGTGAATATTTGCATGATTTGGGAACTAGTTATATTACTTAGAGAAAAATAATATAACTTAACAAAATACCGTTACTAGTATATTTTGGATGGATAATATTATGATAACGAAAAATATGATTTATCACAAAGTATAACATATTTTTAAACAAGTAGAAAATATATTATTTTGAGAAGTTATAATATATTTTCTTAGTATATTTGGAGAATAGATAAATTTTGGGACAATGTTTGTTTTCTTGGAAACACATTATTTTGACAACTAAGTTATCATATACTTTTCTAAAGTGGGACTTAAGAGCACATAATATCAAGACTTTAAATCACAAAAATACATGTATAACATACCCCCATCATCGGGAAGGAAATACGCACATAAAATACTTGAGAAGTATGAATACGAAATAGTTGTCTAACTATTATATCAAGACCTAAAAATATAATGTAAGTTTAAATAATTATTATTATTTTAAACAATAAGTTATAACTTGGAATAATATCAAAGTAACGTCACTCAAAAACATTGATACTAAACTAAGGCACGGCCCGTACGTCTAATAGACATTAGTATGTTGTAGGTCGTTGTATTGCTGACAAAGTCTGAGTTACGAGCAGGAGACGCACTACTGTGAGTTCATGTCCCCCTTTTCTCTTAACTGTTTTCAGTTTTATAACTTCGGGGGTGAAATACATGTTACAATTATTACATACATTTTTATACATGGTATGGTTAGCTTAAGGAGGGTATACTACTTAGATCATGTGAGTGGTGGGCACAACACTTAAGGCAATTAATCCTCATCGTAGGACCGAGGGACATGAGTGATAGATCTATTTGGGTCTAGTGAGCCCACACCCATGAGGCCGGGGTGGCCCATAGTGGTGACTGTGTCTTACAGCCGGAAGCCCGGTGCAACTCTGCTAGGTTTGAGTTTTCCTGCTTCACTTCACACATACAAGTGGCTTTGCAACCCATTGGTGATCTCTTTTTCCTTTTTGCTACATACCAGGGATTTTCATACAGACATATTTCAATGGTTTATACGCATAGACATACATATAAAATCGCTCAACTTTTGTTGATTTTTCAAACTACATGTATTTTAGGGAATTGATCAGATCTGGCAAGTGTCTGCATATGTGTCAAGCTGCGTACTAAATAAAGATGTCATCCAGGGTTTTAGGGTTTGGGAGGTGTAACCCTTTCCTGGACGGGTCACACGTCTCCAAACCTCATTTTATTTAAAGTCTTTTGTTGAGTCCTTGTGAACTCATTTTAAACAAGTCAAGGTTGTAACTTATTTTGGGTTGACGTTACAAGACAAGCATGTTATGGTATTCTTTAAACTATATTAATGGATGAACATCTCGTATTTTATCCATATAGCATTGTTATGATTGTTGCTATTGTATTAAGAAGTCACACCAAATAAACCCACGCTTCCGCAAAAGCCAGGGTGTGACAACCTAATTCAAGGTCGTGAGTGGTATAGTTCTTCTCATGAACTTTTAATTGGCGCGACGCGTATGCGATAACTTTTTCACGTTGCATGGGTATGCAACCCAACCTTGATGCGAAGCATCACAGTATACAACAGAGTTATCAGTACCATCGGGTAGTGGTAAGATTGTAAAATGCTATGCACCAGTCTTAAGAATAAGTTGTAATGCTACTTCTTGTTTTTCGATTTGGGCGAATTTCTTGTCTTTTCGTCTGAGGGAGGTTAGCGGTTTAGAAATCTTAGAAAAATTATAAATAAATATTCCTAAAATATCCCGCTAAGCCCAAACATTCTCGGACTTCCGTTGGAGTCTTGGGCACTTTCCGACTCTTAATTGTTTCAATCTTCAATGGGTCTACATGAATGCCTTTCTCGTTCACTACATGCCTGGGAAATTATACCATGCGAATCCAAAATTCGCACTTGGAAAATTTCACGTATAGTTTCTCCTTCTTTAGTAGCTCCAAAATGGTTCTCAACTGTTGCTCGTGTTCATCCGTCGATCTTGAGTATATTAAAATATCGTCAATAAAAACTATGACAAATATGTCGAGATACGGCTTGTACACGCGATTCATTAAATCCATAAGGACCGCTAGTGCGTTCGTTGAACCAAAAAGGCATAACGAGAAACTCCTAATAACTATAACGAGTTTTAAAAGCCGTTTTCGGTATGCTTTCCACATGAATTCATAACTGATGATACTCCGATCGTAAGTCTATCTTGGAGTAGAAGCTAGAATCTTTCTTAAACCATTTGAGTTAGTTGGAAATTTATTTGTAACATGATTTACAAATATGAATTTTCATTCATAGAAATGTTGGGCACTTTTGCAAAAAATGCATGTCTTTCCACCCCTAAAACCTTTATAAAGATGTATAATGGTAAAGAGTGGGGGTTATGAACCCACAACATCCTTATTCGGTCAACTACAAGGTTCAGAAGGTGCTAATCGATATGAAGATCTAGCTATGGGTGTGGCTCCCATTACCAATTCGATGTGAAACTCGACTTGTCAATATGGTGGTAGTCCTGGCAAGTCTTCAGGAAAGACTTTAGGGAATTCTTTTACCACAGGAATATCTGTCATCTGAGGCCCATCGGCCTTCTTGTCGACAACAAGTGCTAGAAAGGCAATACAACCTTTCCGTAAGCACTTTTGTGCCTTCATGCAATTTGTGGTCTGCAATGATGTGTTGCGCTTCTCTCCATGGATAACAAGTGTATCTTCATTCGGTAGTGGTAAGCGAATGATCTTCTCATGACAGAAGACTTCGGCTCGATTATTGGATAGCCAATCCATGCCAACCACTACGTCAAAAATACCCAACTCAATGGGTAAGAGATCGATATGAAATTTCTGCTCCTGACTCGGCTAGTTTACCGTTTGCCAATTCTATAGAATGAGGAGACGTCTTGCTTACTTGACTCTAGGCCAAGTACATTTTGAATTCTATGTAGTAAGGACTTCCCTGTACAGATGTAGAGGACAACCCAATCCTTATGTTTAGATGTAGGATAACCCAATCCCTATGTTTTAGATGTAGGATAACCCAATCCCTATGTTCAGATGTAGGATAACCCAATCCCTAATTGTAGCTAGGACAATCCTGTCACTAGCTATGAAACTATGCATGTGAAATGTTGAGATAAAGCTAAAAATTGGCAATGGTATCAAATAATATGGATGTGAAATATTGATTGATAGGATACGTACCGGTGACCCTTAATGATTTGACATGCCTCATCTAATTCCCCATTAGCTAACTTGATATAGTAATGTGTGTCCAACATGACTCTAATTCGAATATATGCTTAACATTTAAAGACACTAGCTAAGCTCGGTGTTGGTATTAAAAGAATTGATACATGATGTTCGTATAGTGTACGTACTCATGACTTCATTGGGATTTTGTGGAGTATTCATAGTTCTAACCACACACACACTTATTCACTAGCTTGATCCATTCTTAAGTATTATCGTCTTACTAGCCTTTGTTTTTTGCGCCCGGTCTCAGCACACTGCTACTCTTGGCGCTTTTGCAATTGCCCTCATGATGAGCGTCTCACTTGTCGCATTTAGGATTTTGGCAAGTTACCAGCATACATCCTGGTGCCAAAATCGTTTATGGCAGCAAATGCCTTCATTTCTCTCATGGCGAGAATTATTGTTTGAGTGATCGAGGTAGGGAGGGATGATGCGGTCATGCTTCGGATCTCCGAGGCTAAACCCGAAATGTAACACCCAGTGTGTTTGAATTCGGGTTATGGAACAACCCTTGAGAGACCGTGAAAGCATCAAGTGTAACCATCAACATTGGCTCGAGTTATGATCGAGTTCTTTTATAAAATCATATCAAAATAGATATGAAAATCAGATGATATAAAAGAATGATGTATGGTTAAATAAATAACCAACAGAAATGTAGTGTATAAATATATTATGTCTTGAAATAGAATATTATGTCTTGTGTAGAGGATGTCGTGTCTTGTGCAAAAATGTCATGTCTTGTCTTTGTCGAAGAGGTTTGAATAACACCACGATATGCAATATAATATAAGCACTTATATATAGGAAGTACCAACGGCGTATCCACCATGCTTTTATCATATTCCACACGTCTCGTGACTTACAAATAACCACCAAAAATGTCTTGTGTATACCAACGTCAAATTTCATGTATAACAATGTCTTGCGTAACAATGTCATGTATAAACCATGTCTTGTGTAAAAGCAATGATTTTCAACACATAACTTTTGACTTAAACATTTGATTCTTTTGGCGCCATGATCTTTTTAATACACACTATTAAAAGAATCTAGACATGTATTTGGATAAATAAAGTCTATCATGTGCCTAAGAATGAAGAATGCAATCAATCGGTCATGGATACCTCAAGACCGCATTGTTCATACATGTTTGAATAAATGATAATGTGGATAACCAAAACCAAAAGGTGTAATGCCTCTTGCGTGTATTGGTCATATGTCTAAATGGAAAAAAAATCGTTGAGGAGGGGAAACCAACCAGTGGTCTTCGTCCATATAATATGTATTCCCTACTCTATGGACCTCGATCGTCCTAAGTAGAGAAAATCCTTTGTCTTACATGTTCATGTGACAATTATGGTAATAGTGCTTGAGATTCATGAGCTCTAGCAAGATTATTCGAATCTCCAACAATGTTGAATAGAATGCAATGAGGGAGTTGCAGCATGGCTCATGCCATACCATTCCTTGGGAAAAGGCAAATGTCAAGTGATAGAATTTATTGTATCATTTCCAATAAATATGATAAGGTAAGGTAAGGTAAAGTAGGGTAAAGTGTCATAGACACCATGGAACCAACCCATGTCCAAGAATTTCGAGAATGTTGAGGAAAATCCTCCATGAGTGGCTAACAAGTTTTGTTTATTTAAATGACTAGTCTCAACTGAATCGTGATATAGATTGAATGTTAGGTGTGAACAAATGCGTGTCGTCTACCACCTAAGTTCGTGTTCTAATAGATAAGAAAAATTGAATCTCAAGTAATAACTTAAGAATTTTGAACGAATAGTGATCATTAGCTTGGCCCGCAGAGTCCACCAGAATTCCCATGCACTACAAGTTGTTATTACGTTGGCCACCGTAATAATAAATTGCCTGGTCACCCTAGCATTCTCTCGTACGAAGCAGCCGATCAGTAAGAGAGGAAACACTATTGTCAATATACCTTCAACATAGGAGGGACCTTCATGACAGCTCACGTGTCAAAGTTCGTTGTCATTACTCGCAGAACGGCACGACGTTAGATGAAATAGAAATGGAAAGAATCTGTAATAATAACAACTGAAGGGGCACCTTCAAGATGAGTACTTCATTTTCTTTGTAGGGACAAGAGTATATCAACCTTGATTAGTATGAGTCACAGGGATCTCGTCCCACTAATGGAGTTGTTGTCCAAGGTTACCACCTCCGCCTCATCGTCATTATCATGGTCAGGCATCTCAGCATTCGCGAGAAAGCAACCATATTTTAGGGAACTAAGTTTAAGATTTCACTTAGGAATCATGTTCGCCTTAAGCTCCGCAGTAGACGTGAGGTCGATATTTTCATCGTGTGAGTAAAGAATAATAATAGAGTTTGAAGTCGAAGGTATTTTGTTCTTGGCAAAATAATTTGTACAACACATATATAAATAAATCATATATATATATATATATATATATATATATATATATATATATATATATATAATCACATAAAATCCTATCTAACAAGGATTTCTATCTTGCATAAGTTAAATTTGTATATGCTGAACTTGAAAATTGTTTATGATGTTTAAACTGATAATGTAATGTGTCTATCATGTATAAGCACTGATAATGTAATGTATTGTAGGCACATAGTCTATTAATGTAACGCGCCTATCTCTCATAGACTTCACCCATGGAAATGTCCTTGCTTGGTTTTTATGAAATGAATTTTTTTGTTTGCAGTGGACCTTGAAAAATGTTTATGCAATGAAAACTTCTCGTTCTTGTATAAATTGTTTTCGTGAGAGGTTCCCTAGAGATTGTAGACTAGACTCGAGAAAGAATCCTGGTTCACTACAATCGAAGCTCTGATACCAAACTGTCACACCCGCTCGTAGCGGAAGCGCGAGGTGTGATCTGTTCGGTTCTCTTTGCATAACGATATAAGTAAACATACTAAATGTATAAAACATACTCCAATGCCATTGTCATAATTTTTCAAAAGATCGCAACATAAGTTAAGTACATTGTTTACAAACCATCAAATGAAAATAAGTTGTCATTGTTTCATACATCAAATGTAAGTCTAAAAATGTCAAGGCTTTGACCACTATATCACCGCAAAGAGGTGGTATATAACAGGCAAACCCTTTAATAGTTGGCATGAAGTATTGATACTTGTTTTCCTTGAAATTAAATCTTTGCATTGGTCCAATAATTCCCTGAAATACATGTAAGTTTGAAAACATCAACAAAAGTTGGGCGAGTTCATGCAGTTTAGCTGTATAAGATGTATCTGTATCAAAACAGTATGTAATATGTATTTGTCTCAATTGTAATTATATCCAAACTGGATATAAGATGTATCTGTAAAATGTGAGATGTATTTGTATTTGTATAAAATGTAGTATAAAAAGCGTCAATGAAATCGTGATCATTAATGTTTTGCAAGGACATTAATATGTGTGACGAAATAGGAAGCAATCCAACCCTAGACGATTTTAATTGTATCGACACCATGTCGTAGGGCAACAAACGCACTCCTAGGCAAATGAATGGCCATGAGTGGGGCTCGCCAAAACCCATTAGATCTAAACCTTTGTTCCTTGGTCCAAACTGGATTAATGGTGCTTTAGTTATGGCCCTAATTTCGTACATGATCTAAGGTGTTTCATTCCTTGACTTATCATACTATTGTACATGTATTTTCCCCGATAGTTGTAAAGCTTGAAAAGCATTTAAGATGAAAGGGGGGACATGAACTCACAGAATTGCATCCGTAAACTGTATGTAATTGTAACCTCACTTGCAGTTGTCTTGAATTGTATCACGACCTACAAAGGTCCTAGATTTGTTAGACACTTCGGTCTTTGTATTGGCTCATGTACAAGTATTCTATCTTGAATATGTATTAAGACTTGTTTGTATTTGTTATTCGTTGAACTGTGTATTAGATGTATGAATTGTTAAACTGTTATTGTGACACCTGTGTCACTTCAACCATCAAACAAATGCCAAACCAAGGAAATATTGTATTTCATACTTTGGACTTGTATAAATATGTGTAGCTTTTGCACATATCAACTCTTGTTCGATTTCAAACTCTAAATCGCTTTCTGGAAGGTTATACGCGCACTAATGCGTAAATATAACCAGTTTAATGCAACAAACACTCCGGAATAGTGAAATAGGTTTAACATACCTTAAATAACCTCTACATAAGTTAGAAATAAGTTTTGGAAGGTTTGGTATGCCGAAATCAAGTTATATCGCTTACAGGGACTAAAGTTGACAAACTGCGAAAGTATGCCAATTTGAACTGTAACAGACTTTCCGGAACATGGCCATAAGTTAAACACACCTTAAATATCCTTTACATATCTTAGAAATAGGCTTTGAGGGATTCGGTGTGCTAAAATAAACTTTTGTGTCATTCAGGGACTAAAAGCGTCAAAAAGTGCACAAGTTTGCATTTTCGCGCATAACTTACGTTCTGAATACATCCGGACATCCAAAAATTTATGTAAGCACTAAAATATTTTATTTTAGTGTTTGGCATAAGAAAAATCCATTCGTTTCGCCATTTGGATCGTTTTTCGCGCTTATGCGCATTCCGTCGTAATTAAGCGAACATCGCGTTCGTACGACCAAACGAACTGACATCCGACATATTTTTGAGCATGTTTCATGTCCACAATGTTTAGGCATAATTTTAGGGCCTTAAAGTTGGCTTTACTGGCCTTAGAAGTGTCGGGAATGGCCTTAAACACGTGCAGGGACTGAAACTGTCATTTTTGAAAGTTATATGCTGATCAGAAGGGCCATGCGGCCCGCATTAGATTTGTCTGATCCTGAAGCGGGCCGCCTCAGCCTCCCAGAACAGATTAGATCAAACAGTCAGCATATTCCAGCTGTTTTAACCACAACCACACACTCACAACTGCACATTCAGCTCATTTAGACCCATTTTTAGCCACCACAACTTTGCAACACATGTACGGGTAGGATTCGAGCACGGTTTCCATGAAACGATCCTAACGGTTCGGGTATTCCTATAAATACCCATCCACCCCATTTCAAAACTTACAAGAATTCTGATTTGAGGAGCTCTAAGTTGAAACCATTGTTTCATACCTGAGCTACTTGGATCGGGATTAGCATTCGGGGACCCTTCGTAAGTATTCTTTCGTTCTTTTATTGCTTTTTGAGTCTTTCGAGTCTGAAAGTCAAACTTTGTTTGACTTTCTGCGTTGACCAGTTTATGGTCAATGCGAAGTTCGTTTGAACTTCGCAACATGAGTGTAATCACGTTGGTTATAGTCCATTGGGACTATGCCTACTGATTACCACGTTGTCTAGGGTCGTAAGGGTAAGCGATCTGATAAATCGCTTATTCCTTCAAACCCGACCCAGTTTGGTCGATCATTAGGATCCGACCAAATACATTAGGTGACCATAGTATATAGGGAATAACCTTCCGAGGTTATACCTTATGGTCACGACGTTTAAGTAGTTGTATGATAGGTAGTATATATGCCTTAGGTAAATTACCAGAATACCCTTTTCATGTATAATTAGTAATTAAGCATATGTAACCTAAACTTTTGTCACATAACTGATTATGTAACATGTTTAGGCATATAACACTTGTCAGAGGACTAGTTAGGCGGTCCAAACGCGTTTCACGCGAACGACGCGTTAAAGTAGCATAAGCTACCTAAACGGGTCGTAATGGGTCGTAAGCTATTAGGTTAGGTTTCATTTAGCATGTAGGCTTTGATAAACCATATGACACGAGTCTCTATACTTGTTTGGTTTACAAACCCTCATTCTATCTAAATCCTCCGATTTAGGTCCGGTTTATTAACATAGTTACCTATATTAGGTGCCGTTTGATATCCGTGATCTCTAGCATTGTTTGGTTGTTACTCAAGGACTACTAAGCAATCTCAAGTGAGTACATAGACCCCTCTTTTACTGTTTTCCAAACATTTTGGGGTGGAACACATGTGCCTACTTGTTACTTTCAAGCTTTCCTGTTTTCACATCATATACCTGCTATGTTCGTTAGTACATTATAGTACATGATTCCATTACATTTCATGCTAGGTGTGCCCATTGTGTGCATTACTTAGTACATCGTTTTTCATTACATTTCATGCTAGGTGTGCCCATTATGTGCATTACTTAGTACATCGTTTTACATTACATTTCATGCTAGGTGTGCCCATTGTGTGCATTACTTAGTACATCGTTTTACATTACATTTCATGCTACGTATGTCTATTGTTACATACTTAGTACAGGTCACATGCTACGTATGTATATTGTTGCATACTTAGTACAGGTCACATGCTACGTATGTCTATTGTTGCATACTTAGTACAGGTCACATGCTACGTATGTCTATTTGTTGCATACTTAGTACATTTGTTATTCATCACATGCTTACATTTTGGATACATATTACATTATTTACATTAGACCTGAACATTTTACTTTGGTAGTTTTGTTTGAGTAAGTGATTAAGTAACGAGGCGTGTGTAATATGATACAAGCATGGTGGATACGCCGCTGGTACTTCCTATATATAAGTGATTGTATGGTATTACATAACGTAGCGTTATCTGAATCATTTCAATTTGGACATATAACATTTTATACAAATAACATACTTTTCACAATACATTGTTTTACAAACAACTTATCTTATACAAACTCATCTTACATGGTTATTCATTTAACCATACATTATTCACTTATTTATACATATCATCTGAACTCATTGTTTTTCAAATGATTTACAGGACAAAGCAAATTACAAGGTTCATGACTAAACATTTTCTCAAACATAAGTCATGAATCCTATTTTCACAAAACCTATGTATCTCACAGGCATTTTTATGCTGACGTACCTATTTTCACATGTGTTTTTCAGGAGCTGTTGCATAAGATGATCAAGATACACATAGGCAGGCTTGGGCTTTAGTGACAATAAAAGATACCAGACTAGTTAATTATGTTGTATTTCCTTGTTTGTTAAGACATTGTAACACTTTTAATTAATAAAACGAAACTTCAATTGCCATGGATTTGAAACAATTAATTATGTTACAACACTCCCCGACGTTTCCACCACGTTTTGTATGTTCTACGTGGTCGGGGTGTGACAGAAAAGATGGTATCAGAGCCAATGGTTATAGGGAATTAGGTTATTAGTAATGCTTTGACCTAGTCTATAACCTTCTTAGGACCCTAACGCGAGTTTACTTGCGTTTAGTCATAAAACAATACCGTCACCTATCCTTAGGCGACGACCACAACAAGAACATAAATTTCAAAACCGCTTTGAAAACTAATCATCTGTTCTAGGATGATTGATTACTAGGTTTTGAACCCTCTGTTATATGGTTTTGAACCCCTTTGAGTTTTCAAAATATCGTCAAGGTTTTTGGGTTTTTAATAACGTGAACACGTGCAAACTGGAAGGGTGAATGCCTGTATTCTGGGTTTTCTGTCTAGGCAAGCACTTCGTATACATCTCATCAGACGCGAGACCAGTTGTGCTTACCTGGGAATTCTTGGGATGAGTGTTCACTTATAGGCGAGCATGTCTTCGCGATACATTATGAGGACCTATTTGCTTTGATTCAGCCTTTGTGTGTCGTTTGTTTGCTTCATGGTTCAAACAAATGACCATCACCCGTGATTTTGGTCGGTAATTGTAACATCCTATTCTTACCCACTGCCATTTCATTTGTTTTCTCTCTTGTTTCCTCTTTTAGAATGCCTCCACGATGCGAAAATCCGGTATCTATTGATGATCTGGCAGCTGTCATTACACAGCAAATAACTGCTGTAATCCCGACCATCGTTGCCCAATGTCACCAAGCTATCAACAACAATAATGCCCTCTGCAACTTCAAGATGTTCAACTCGGCTAAGCCATCAAAGTTTTCCGGGTCTCAAGGAGCGACTGCACTTCTGCAATGGTTCGAGAGTCTAGAGAGCACCTTCAGGCATGTTCAATGCCCAAATGATCGAAAGGTAGATTTTGCATCTAGTGTCTTTGAGAAATGAGCTTTGACGTGGTGGAACGGTGTGGTGAGAGATAGGGGTGCCGATGTGGCACTGGCTCAAACATGGGAAGAACTTAGAGCACTGATGATGAAGGAATTTTGTCCTCGTTACGAGATCAGGGCCTTGGAAAGGGAATTTGACGATCTTAAGCAAGACAGCGGTGAACATCGAGCATACACTGATCGATATGAGGAGCTGAGCCTGTTGTGCCCTACCATGGTTACGCCTTTGGATAAGGCGATCGAAAAATACATTGATGGTCTCCCTGACTCAGTTCAGGACATTGTTACCGGTAGTAACCCCACTACGGTTAGGCAGGCCATTGAGCTATCTGCAACGTTGACTGAATCTCAGATCAGGAAACGTAAGCTTTTCCGAAAGGGTAACAAGAAACCGATCGAGGAATCAAAGACCATGGATGAACAGACTGGATTCCTTGAGCGGTCAAAGAAGCAAAAGGCTTCTCAGAACTTCGCCATGGTCGCTCACAATGATCAAGCCGCCCCCAACCAACTAGCTAAACCCCGTACTAGGAAGCCATACAATGGAACTTCACCCTTGTGCAACAAATGTAACCTTTATCATCATGCTATGGTGAAGTGCCGCGAATGCCAAATTTTTGGACGTAAAGGTCATACAGCAAAAGTTTGCGTAGCAGCAGTTGCACCAAATCAAGCTGACAACAAACCTGCTCGAGCTCGCTTTCCACCAAGTTCTTGCTACAAGTGTGGCGAGATGGGACATTTCCGAAGAAATTGCCCAAAGCGTGCTAATGCTAATCCAGCACAGAGATGAGCATCTGACCGACTAGAAGACAACACTCTTTAGAAATAATCACATCTTATGTATTATTTTCTTTTGTTGTCAAGGTCCATGAAACAGTTGTTAACATTGTTTATAAATAAATCTTTTATTTACATTACAATGTATTTATGTGGTTGTATGCATAAACAACATATCCCCTACAATACCGACAATCAAGGAATCGTATTCCTTGAAAAGCAAACTACCCCCAAAATTCTTCCATTTTACAATCTCTTGCGTTTTCCACAAAGATCCTAAGTACCCGTCTCTTGCAAAGAAACGAAGTACAAGGTGCAAGTTATAACTCTGTACGAATACCCCAAGTACCACTATAAATTCTTAATAGGGTACCTAAGGGTATTTCCGTATGTCCTAAATTATTGTGTACCTTAATTCAAACATTGCGTTTTCCTGAAAACGAAAATCGAATTTTTGGTAGATCATCCTATCTTCATGGATGGATTCTTGAAATGATTAAAGTGCCAAATGAAATCCACGAATTGGATTCCTGGTGTGCTTTAAGTATCCGCGTCCAAAGATAACGAATTAATAACCAAGTTAAACAACTATGTGATTATGTGCTTATGTGTTTCCTTTTATGTTTTTGTGTAATCCAAGTTTTTGTTATCCAAATCCTCGTAGAATCTTCCATATCTTCGTATAAGGGATTCATAGTAGGATATCCAAAGGTGCTATATTAAATCCTCAATGGGCTTGTACGTAATAGTAAAGACCCTTGGATTATATTGTACCATTCCATAATTAGACCCCTGAGTGGTCTAGGTAAACAGATTGATCCAAAAATCTGGTTAGGAATATCATGTGATGATATAGCTGAAAGGACTCCTTGGTGGCCTAATTAAAAAGGATCCTTTGTCGATCTAATTAAAAGGACCCTATGGTAGTCTAGTCACACTCACCACAGGTTTGATTTTTCCTCCCCTTCACATTACAAACAAATTGTGCGGACTATGCAAGGAATTGTGTAATTATGGATGCATACATAATTATGAAATTCAGTGCACGGAAACCACAGCGAGTTTTGTCATGTGTCTAGAGTTCGTTCTGTTCATTTTCGTTTCTATCTGAAGAAATGGTGGAAAATGACTCATTTCGTTCATTTTCGGTTATGAAGAAGTGGTGGAAAATGACTCATTTTGTTCATTTTCGGTTCTGAAGAAGTGGTGGAAAATGACTCATTTCGTTCATTTTCGTTTCTGAAGAAATGGTGGAAAATGACTCATTTCGTTCATTTTCGGTTCTGAAGAAATGGTGGAAAATGACTCATTTCGTTCATTTTCGGTTCTGAAGAAGTGGTGGAAAATGACTAATTTTGTTCATTTTCGGTTCTGAAGAAGTGGTGGAAAACGACTCATTTCGTTCATTTTCGGTTCTGAAGAAGTGGTGGAAAATGACGAATTTCGTTCATTTTCATTTCGAAAGAATGCCTGTTGAAAATAACTCCGTTCATTTTTCATTTTTGAAAAATGTCCGTTAAAGAGAAATAACAGGATTATGCCTTGCTTATCTTTGATGGTTATTTAACACAAAGTCACAAATAGACTCCTACGAATGAATTTCGGGACGAAATTTCCTAAAGTAGGGGAGACTGTGACACCTGTGTCACTTCAACCATCAAACAAATGCCAAACCAATGAAATATTGTATTTCATACTTTGGACTTGTATAAATATGTGTAGCTTTTGCACATATCAACTCTTGTTCGATTTCAAACTCTAAATCGCTTTCTGGAAGGTTATACGGGCACTAATGCGTAAATATAACCAGTTTAATGCAACAAACACTCCGGAATAGTGAAATAGGTTTAACATACCTTAAATAACCTCTACATAACTTAGAAATAAGTTTTGGAAGGTTTGGTATGCCGAAATCAAGTTATATTGCTTACAAGGACTAAAGTTGACAAACTGCGAAAGTATGCCAATTTGAACTGTAACAGACTTTCCGGAACATGGCCATAAGTTAAACACACCTTAAATATCCTTTACATAGCTTAGAAATAGGCTTTGAGGGATTCGGTGTGCTAAAATAAACTTTTGTGTCATTCAGGGACTAAAAGCGTCAAAAAGTGCACAAGTTTGCATTTTCGCGCATAACTTACGTTCTGAATACATCCGGACATCCAAAAATTTATGTAAGCACTAAAATATTTTATTTTAGTGTTTGGCATAAGAAAAATCCATTCGTTTCGCCATTTGGATCGTTTTTCGCGCTTATGCGCATTCCGTCGTAATTAAGCGAACATCGCGTTCGTACGACCAAACGAACTGACATCCGACATATTTTTGAGCATGTTTCATGTCCACAATGTTTAGGCATCATTTTAGGGCCTTAAAGTTGGCTTTACGGGCCTTAGAAGTGTCGGGAATGGCCTTAAACACGTGCAGGGGCTGAAACTGTCATTTTTGAAAGTTATATGCTGATCAGAAGGGCCATGCGGCCCGCATTAGATTTGTCTGATCCTGAAGCGGGCCGCCTCAGCCTCCCAGAACAGATTAGATCGAACAATCAGCATATTCCAGCTGTTTTAACAACAACCACACACTCACAACTGCACATTCAGCTAATTTAGACCCATTTTTAGCCACCACAAATTTGCAACACATGTACGGGTAGGATTCGAGCACGGTTTCCATGAAACGATCCTAATGGTTCAGGTATTCCTATAAATACCCATCCACCCCATTTCAAAACTTACAAGAATTCTGATTTGAGGAGCTCTAAGTTGAAACCATTGTTTCATACCTGAGCTACTGGGATCGGGATTAGCATTCGGGGACCCTTCGTAAGTATTCTTTCGTTCTTTTATTGCTTTTTGAGTCTTTCGAGTCTGAAAGTCAAACTTTGTTTGACTTTCTGCGTTGACCAGTTTATGGTCAATGCGAAGTTCGTTTGAACTTCGCAACGTGAGTGTAATCACGTTGGTTATAGTCCATTGGGACTATGCCTACTGATTACCACGTTGTCTAGGGTCATAAGGGTAAGCGATCTGATAAATCGCTTATACCTTCGAACCCGACCCAGTTTGGTCGATCATTAGGATCCGACCAAATACATTAGGTGACCATAGTATATAGGGAATAACCTTCCGAGGTTATACCTTATGGTCACGACGTTTAAGTAGTTGTATGATAGGTAGTATATATGCCTTAGGTAAATTACCAGAATACCCTTTTCAGGTATAATTGGTAATTAAGCATATGTAACCTAAACTTTTGTCACATAACTGATTATGTAACATGTTTAGGCATATAACACTTGTCATAGGACTAGTTAGGCGGTCCAAACGCGTTTCACGCGAACGGCGCATTAAAGTAGCATAAGCTACCTAAACGGGTCATAATGGGTCGTAAGCTATTAGGTTAGGTTTCATTTAGCATGTAGGCTTTGATAAACCATATGACACGAGTCTCTATACTCGTTTGGTTTACAAACCCTCATTCTATCTAAATCCTCCGATTTAGGTCCGGTTTATTAACATAGTTACCTATATTAGGTGCCGTTTGATATCCGTGATCTCTAGCATTGTTTGGTTGTTACTCAAGGACTACTAAGCAATCTCAAGTGAGTACATAGACCCCTCTTTTACTGTTTTCCAAACATTTTGGGGTGGAACACATGTGCCTACTTGTTACTTTCAAGCTTTCCTGTTTTCACATCATATACCTGCTATGTTCGTTAGTACATTATAGTACATGATTTCATTACATTTCATGCTAGGTGTGCCCATTGTGTGCATTACTTAGTACATCGTTTTTCATTACATTTCATGCTAGGTGTGCCCATTATGTGCATTACTTAGTACATCGTTTTACATTACATTTCATGCTAGGTGTGCCCATTGTGTGCATTACTTAGTACATCGTTTTACATTACATTTCATGCTACGTATGTCTATTGTTACATACTTAGTACAGGTCACATGCTACGTATGTATATTGTTGCATACTTAGTACAGGTCACATGCTACGAATGTCTATTGTTGCATACTTAGTACAGGTCACATGCTATGTATGTCTATTTGTTGCATACTTAGTACATTTGTTATTCATCACATGCTTACATTTTGGATACATATTACATGATTTACATTAGACATGAACATTTTACTTTGGTAGTTTTGTTTGAGTAAGTGATTAAGTAACGAGGCGTGTGTAATATGATACAAGCATGGTGGATACGCCGCTGGTACTTCCTATATATAAGTGATTGTATGGTATTACATAACGTAGCGTTATCTGAATCATTTCAATTTGGACATATAACATTTTATACAAATAACATACTTTTCACAATACATTGTTTTACAAACAACTTATCTTATACAAACTCATCTTACATGGTTATTCATTTAACCATACATTATTCACTTATTTATACATATCATCTGAACTCATTGTTTTTCAAATGATTTACAAGACAAAGAAAATTACAAGGTTCATGACTAAACATTTTCTCAAACATAAGTCATGAATCCTATTTTCACAAAACCTATGTATCTCACAGGCATTTTTATGCTGACGTACCTATTTTCACATGTGTTTTCAGGAGCTGTTGCATAAGATGATCAAGATACACATAGGCAGACTTGGGCTTTAGTGACAATAAAAGATACAAGACTAGTTAATTATGTTGTATTTCCTTGTTTGTTAAGACATTGTAACACTTTTAATTAATAAAACGAAACTTCAATTGCCATGGATTTGAAACAATTAATTCTGTTACAACACTCCCCGATGTTTCCGCCACGTTTTGTATGTTCTACGTGGTCGGGGTGTGACAGTTATATATATATTTCACCAAATATATACATATGTAATCTTGTATCTTCTGAGTTGTATCATCGGATCTTGTCCTCTTGATTTTATGTCTTATATGAATAAATTGTATAATTGTATTTTCACCAATTATATGTCATTGGGCCGAGCCCATGTTTTCATGTCATTGGGCCGAGCTCATGTCTTAATGTTATTGGGCCTAGCCCAAGAATTTATGTTATTGGGCCCAAATGTTATTGGCCTAAATAGTATTGGGCCTTAATAGTATTGGGTCTAAATAGTATTGGGCCTAAATAGTATTGGGCTTAATGTTATTGGGCCTTGGCCCATATGAGTTTTGATATTGGGCTTAGCCCATGTATATATGTTAAGCCCATTTAGGAAGATAAGCCCATTAGTAAGTTTAAGCCTATTTGTGAAATGTAGGCCCATTTGTAAAATATACCCATTTGTAAATTAAGCCCATTTGTAAAATATACCCATTTGTAAATTAAGCCCATTTATACATATCTAGTAATTTTTTTATAAGTTCAAAACATCCGGATATTGTTGTCGGTGATTTATATGTATTCGCATCGAAAGATCACCTAAGCGTCGTAGTAACTCCTCGGATTGGCGATAAGTTTATGGTTTTGTCCACGTCCGATTAGACCATAATTTTTGTCCGATTATTCGGATCGTCCGTAACTCGTTTTTAAGTCGTATTTATATGTAACCTTGTAAGACTTTGATTGTAATATGTCATGTGTTTATTTGTGTCATTATATTCAAGTTCCTAATTGATACATATAACTAATTCACCAAGTATCACATATTGCACATAAGTTGTTAAATGACCAAATATATATTTTCTCAAAAATTTTTATTCATCTAACTTTTTCTTTTATCAAAAACCATTCTTTAACAATCTTTTTAATCTTGTAAAGATTTAGCCAAAAATTATAGTTTTGTTAACATATGAATTTTAAGAAAATTTGGCCATTTTATCTTTGTATTAAGCACTTAGCTATGTTTAGTAAACATATCATTTTCTTTTCAAATTCACCATCAATTTACTCATAACATTCTTAACAAAAACATATGAGATTTTATAACAGAATCATAACAAGATGAAATCAAAATTATGTAGGGTTTTGGGTATGATCATAACACATGTTAATTAGTTTAAATCCATGCTTTACTTCTAGTTTTAACCACTTTTGTAACATCTGTGCTTGTAATCATTATGAACAGTTCTATTATCAATAAAACAATGTTATTTGATCCCAATTTTTGTTTGGTTGTGTTTTACATTTTTCATGTTTTGACTTTTATTCAATTTCAAACTCTATATCGCTTTCTGGAGAGTTATACGCAAACTGGCGCGTAAACGTAACCAGTTTAACGCGACAAATACTCCGGAACATCATCATATACTTAACATACCTTAAATAACCTTTACATAACTTAGAAATAAGTTTTGAAGGCTTTGGTATGGCAAAAACAAGTTAATTCGCTTACAGGGACTAAACTTGACAAACTACGAAAGTATGCCAATTTGAACTGTAACAGACATTCCGGAACATGAACATAAGTTAAACACACCTTAAATATCCTTTACATAGCTTAGAAATAGGCTTTGAGGTGTTCGGTGTGCTAAAATAAACTTTTGGGTCATTCAGGGACTAAAAGTGTCAAAAAAAATGCACAAGTTTGCATTTTCGTGCATAACTCACGTTCTGAATACATCCGGACATCCAAAAATTTATGTAAACACTATAATATTTTATTTTAGTGTTTGGCATGAGAAAAATCCGTTCGTTGCGCAATTTGGATCGTTTTTCACGCTTATGCGCATTCCGTAGTAATTAACCGAACAACGCGATTGTACGGCTAAACGAACCGACATCCGGCATATTTTTGAGCATGTTTCATGTTCCCTATACTTTAACATCCTTGTGAAGCTTAAAAATGGGCTTGACGGGTGTTAGAAGTGCCAAAACACGACGATACGCGCTCAGGAACCAAAACTGCAAAAAAAAATATAAAAAATAAATAAATAAATAAATAAATGCAGCAAAAAGCCATTTTAAACATAAGTTAGCAGCCCCTAACACTTCCCAAAGGTCAAGTGCCACATGTTAATCTCCTATGGTGGCCAAAATTAGTTACCACAACATTTTGACAAGTGTACGGCCTAGATCGTGCCTCCTTTTCCAAGAAACGATCCTAACGGTTGTGGGTTTACTATAAATACCCAACCCATTTTCACTCATTCCTCACTAGAATCTGATCTAAAAGACTCTAAGTTGAAACCATTGTTTCATACCTGAGTTATTTGGATCTAGATTAGCATTCGGGGACCTTTCGTAAGTATTCTTTCGTTCTTTTATTGCTTTTCGAGTCTTTTCGAGTCTGAAAGTCAAACTTTGTTTGACTTTCTGCATTGACCAGTTTATGGTCAATGCGAAGTTCGTTTGAACTTCGCAACGTGATTGTAATCACGATGGTTATAGTCCCTTGTGACTATGCCTATTGATTACCACGTTGTAGGGTCGAAAGGATAAGCGATCTAATAAATCGCTTATACCTTCGAACCCGACCCATTTGGTCGATCATTAGGATCCGACCAAGCACATTAGGTGACCATAGTATATAGGGAATAACCTTCCAAGGTTATACCTTATGGTCGCTTCGTTTAAGTAGTTGTATGATAGGTAGTTTATATGCCTTAGGTAAATTACCAAAATACCCCTATGAAGCCAAAATTCGTTTTAAGCATATGTAACATAACTTTTGGTATCTAAACTGATTTAGCAACAATATTAGACATGTTAAGGCATATTTTACTTATCATAGGGCTAGTTAGGCGTTCCGAACGCGTTTCACGCGAACGACGCGTTAAAGTAGCATAAGCTACCTAAACGGGTCGTAATGGGTCACAAACGCTTAGGTTAAGTTTCGTTTTAGTATGTGGGCTTTGTTAAACCATATTACACGAGTTCCCATACTCGTTTGGTTTACAAACCCTCATTCTACCCTATCTTCCGATTTAGGTCCGGTTTATTAACATAGTTACCTATATTAGGTGCCGTTTGATTCCGTGATCTCTAGCATTGCTTGGTGGTTATCTTAGGACATCTGAGCAATCTCAAGTGAGTACATAGACCCCTCTTTTACTGTTTTCAAACTGTTTTGGGCTGAAACACATGTGCCTACTTGTTACTTTCGTGCTTTCCTGTTTTCACATCATATACATGCTATGTTTGTTAGTACATTATAGTACATGATTTCATTACGTTTCATGCTATGTATATCCATTGTGTGCATACTTAGTACATTGTTTTTCTTTACATTTCTGCTATGTATGTTGACTTAGCATACTTAGTACATTGATTTACATGACTTTCTGCTTTGTATGTTAACTTAGCATACTTAGTACATTGTTTTCATATAACATGTTCACTTTTGCTATGACATTTGGTTTGCACAAACGAGGCTATTATACGTTCATTAACATTAGCTACGCCGCTCGGTAGTAAGTACTGGTACCATAGGACTTGACAAATCCCATTCCTGACATCCCGGGTTTGTTTGGATGTAAGGAATGACTGAATCCGAAAACATTTCTTTTGATAACCTTGACTGAAAGGGTTATCCGACTGTCTCAAGGCTTGAATGTATGCGTTAACTTACCACATAAATGTTTGTATCAATGTAACATGCATTACTTTATAAAACATAACTTTTTGATACATTCAAAATACTTTGTTTTGTACATTTCTACATTTGGACTATTTGACAATACTTTACTTACAAGACATAACATTTGTTACACATTATTTGACTACTTTTGGACTATCAACATTTGACATGGTTTATACAAGGACTTTTGACAATTAGTTTAAACATAGACATTATACATTGTTGGTTGGTTAAGTGACTTAAGTAACGAAATGTGAGTAATATGACACAAGCATGGTGGATACGCCGCTGGTACTTCCTATATATAAGTGTTTGTATTATATTACATATCATAGCGTTATTTAAATCATTGATTTTGGACTTATACATTTTATACAAGTAACATGTTTTCACAAGACTTTGTTTTACAATACGGTTTATTTTATACAACTCATTTTACATGGTTATTCATTTAACCATACATTATTCTTTTACTTATACATATCATCTGAACTTATTGTTTTTCAAGCGATTTACAAAACAAATCAAATTACAAGGTTCATGACTAAACATTTTCTTAAACTTAAGTCATGAATCTTATTTTCACAAACCTATGTATCTCACAGGCATTTTTATGCTGACGTACCTATTTTCACATGTGTTTTCAGGAGCTTTTCCGTAGGATGATGATCGTGACACTAGGGCGGACCTGTGCCTTAGAGATTTAAAATGAAGAAAGACTTAGTTTAATTATGTTCAGAACTCTTTAATTTCTGTTTAAGACAATGAAACTCTTATGTTAATAAATAAAATACAACTTTGAATGCAATTAATTCTGTTACAACACTCCCCGACGTTTTCCGCCACGTCTTGTATGCTATACGTGGTCGGGGTGTGACAGAAGAGTTGGTATCAGAGCCAATGGTTATAGGGAATTAGGTTATTAGTAATGCTTTGACCTAGACTATAACCTTTCTAGGACCCTAACACAAGTTGTCTTGTGTTTAGATTTTAAAACATGTACATCACCTATCCTTAGGTGATTATCAAAACAAGAAACAAAATTTTTTGAAACGATTTTTGAAAAACAATCATCTGTTTTTGGATGATTTATTACAAGGTTTTGAACCCTCTTTTGTAAGGTTTTGAACCCTTCCAGTTTGACTAAATTTTTGGCCTTGTGCCTTCAAATTTTCAAAATCTCGTCAACGTTTTGGGTTTTAAATAATGTGAACACGTGCAAACTGGAAGAGTGAATGCCTGTATTCTGGGTTTTCTATCTAGGCAAGCACTTCGTATACATCTCATCAGACGCGAGACCAGTTGTGCTTACCTGGGAATTCTTGGGATGAGTGTTCACTTATAGGCGAGCATGTCTTCATGATACATTATTTTCGATCCATTTACTTTGATTATTCACTGTGCGTCGTTTGTTTGCTTGGTAATGCGGACAAATGACCACCATCTTTGCGTTTGTTAATTTTGTTTCATCTCATTCTTTTCATCCAATCCTCTCACTCGTTTCCTTTCATGTTTTTCCTCTTTTAGAATGCCTCCTCGACGCGAACACCAGATAGCAACTGCCGAACTGGCAGAAATCATTTCGGAGCAGATGGCTGCTCAGTTCCCAAATCTCTTTGCTCAATGGCACGCAGCCAACAACAACAACAATGCTCCATGCAAATACAAGGACTTTAGCTCGGCTAAACCACTCAAGTTTAGTGGTTCTGAAGGAGCGACTGGGCTTCTTCAATGGTTTGAGAGCATTGAGAATACTTTCCGCCACGTGCAGTGTCCGGATAATCGCAAGGTCGAGTTTTCTTCGAGCGTATTTCAGAAGAGGGCTCTCACATGGTGGAACGGGGTTATGAGAGACAAGGGTGCAGAAGTTGCTCTAGCACAGACATGGGCTCAACTCAGGGCCCTTATGATGAGGGAATTCTGTCCTCGCCATGAACAGCGAGCGTTGGAGAAAGAGTTTGATAATTTGAAACAAGATAGTGGTGAGCACAGGGCATATACTGACAGGTTTGAGGAGTTGAGTCTGCTTTGCCCAACTATGGTTACCCCACTCGACAAGGCTATCGAAAGGTACATCGACGGCCTACCTGACTCAGTACAAGACATCCTTACTGGGAGTAACCCTACCACACTCCGTCAGGCGATCGAGTTAGCAGCGACATTGACTGAGTCGCAGGTTCGAAAGGGAAAGCTGCATAAAAAGGGTGACAAGGATAAGAAGCAGGTGTCTGATAAGGAAGATAGCAAGAAAAGTTAAAACAAGAAGGGAAAGAATTCTGGAGGGTCTAGGAAGCGGAAGGCTTCCCAAAACTATGTCGTTACTACACAGGCCCAAGCTGCACCAAATCAGCCTGCGCAACCACTAGCCAAGAAGCCTTATCTTGGCACTGCACCTTTGTGCAACAGGTGTAACGGCCATCATCAACCACACCTCCAGTGTCGTCAGTGCACCAACTGCGGAAGATCTGGTCATCTTACTACCGCCTGCCGCATTCCTGTTAACCAGAACCAGGCAGTTCAGAACCCGGCTCAACAAGTTGCTCAGCCTCTTGCTCAGCAACAAGGTCAAGCTGCACGACCTCATTTTCCTCCTGGTTCATGCTACAATTGTGGGGATCTGACCCACTACAGGAACCGGTGCCCAAGGCTGGCCAACCAAAATCAGAATCAGAACCAAAATCAGGCTCAGGCTCGAGGGCGAGCTTTTAACTTGAATGCCCAAGAGGCGCAGGCGGACGATAATGTGGTGAACGGTACGTTCTTTATTAATAACCAGCCTGCATCTGTTCTTTTTTATTCGGGTGCCGACAAGAGTTTTGTGTCATTGTCTTTTGAGCCATTACTTCGCGTGTCTAGAACAAAACTAGGTAAACCTTTGACAGTAGAAGTTGCTAGTGGTGAACCCATTGTTCTTGATTCTATTCTTCACAACTGCCAGTTGAACCTTAACGATCATCTTTTTCCTATTAACCTCACGCCTATGCAACTTGGAAGCTTCGACGTCATTGTGGGTATGGATTGGTTATCCAAGTATCACGCTGAGATAGTTTGTTCTGAGAAGATTGTTCGTGTGCCGCTTTCGACAGGCGAGATCCTACAGGTTCAAGGTGAGAAACCTGTCGGTGGTCTCAAACTCATGTCTTGTTTTAAAGCTCAGAAGTATCTGCGGAAGAACTATGTGGCTTTCTTAGCACATGTTACAACAGATAAAGGAAAGGGTAAGTCTATTTCAGATATTCCTGTCGTTCGGGATTATTCTGAAGTTTTCCCTGAAGAGTTACCTGGTCTACCCCCAGCACGCCAAGTCGAGTTCCGCATTGATCTCGTACCTGGTGCAAATCCCATTGCCAGAGCTCCATATCGTCTTGCACCGTCTGAGATGCAAGAGTTGTCTAAGCAGCTTCAGGAGCTTTCTGACAAAGGCTTTATCCGTCCCAGTTTTTCACCCTGGGGTGCTCCCATTCTTTTTGTCAAGAAGAAGGATGGATCCTTTAGGATGTGTATCGATTATCGTGAGCTTAACAAGCTTACTATCAAGAATCGATATCCCCTACCGCGCATAGACGACCTCTTTGATCAATTACAGGGCGCTTCTTATTTTTCGAAGATTGATCTACGTTCCGGATACCATCAACTTCGTGTGCATGAAGAAGATATTCCCAAGACAGCGTTCCGCACTCGTTATGGGCATTATGAATTCACAGTCATGCCATTCGGTTTGACTAATGCTCCTGCTGTTTTCATGGACTTAATGAATAGGGTATGCAAACCTTATTTGGATCAGTTCGTCATTGTTTTTTATTGACGACATCTTGATTTACTCCAAGACGCGAGCTGATCACGAGCAACATCTTCGTCTTACTTTGGAACTCCTAAAGAAAGAGCAACTTTTCGCCAAATTCTCCAAGTGCGAATTTTGGCTTAAAGAAGTTCAATTTTTAGGACACATCATCAACAAACAAGGTATTCATGTAGATCCCTCCAAGATCAGTGCGATCAAGGATTTGGATACGCCTACTTCTCCTACTGAGGTTCGTTCTTTTCTTGGTCTAGCGGGTTATTATCGCCGCTTCATTGAGAACTTCTCAAAGATTGCAGTTCCTCTAACTGCTCTAACTCAGAAGAACAAGCCCTTTGAGTGGGGATTCAAACAAGAGGAAGCTTTTCAAAACTTGAAGCAGAAGCTTTGCGACGCGCCTGTTCTAACTTTGCCTGAGGGCAATGATGATTTCGTCGTTTATTGCGATGCATCTAAACTGGGTCTTGGCTGTGTTCTTATGCAAAGGAACAAAGTCATAGCATATGCATCAAGGCAGTTGAAGATACATGAGAAGAACTACACCACTCATGATCTTGAGTTGGGTGTAGTTATTTTTGCTCTAAAGATCTGGAGACACTATTTGTACGGTACAAAATGTGTGGTTTACACGGACCACAAAAGTCTTCAGCATATCTTCAACCTGAAAGAACTCAACATGAGGCAACGACGTTGGGTTGAGCTTTTAAACGACTATGACTGCGAAATTCGCTACCATCCTGGTAAGGCGAATGTCGTAGCTGATGCATTGAGTCATAAGGAACGTACTAAGCTTCATCGTGTACGTGTTCAATCTGTTATTCAAGCTCAATCCGATATCCAAGCACGCATTTCTCAGGCTCAACAATCTTGTGTTTCACAAGGTTTAATGGATAAGGAATTTCCCTATCACATAACGCCTGCTTTGGAACTAAAGGACAATGGATCGTATTACTTCATGGACCGTTTGTGGGTCCCAAGCCAGGATGATCTTCGTACCTTGCTTATGGATAAAGCCCATAAATCGCGTTATTCTATTCATCCAGGCTCAGATAAGATGTATAAGGATCTTCGTATTCATTATTGGTGGCCTGGTATGAAGAAAGACATTGCCTTATACGTATCAAAATGCCTTACTTGTCTTAAGGTTAAGGCTGAACATCAGCGTCCTTCTGGTTTATTGGAGCAACCAGAGATCCCAGTTTGGAAATGGGAAAACATAACTATGGATCTTGTTACTAAACTTCCGCGCACAAAGAAAGGTCATGATGCCATCTGGGTAGTTGTTGATCGTCTTACTAAGTCAGCGCATTTATTGCCAATCCGTGAGGATTTTCCTGCTGACAGACTTGCTCAAATCTATGTGGATGAAATTGTAGCTCGACATGGTGTTCCTTTGAATATCATTTCTGACAGACATGCTTGTTTCACTTCTCATTTTTGGAGAACCATGCAATCTGCTATGGGGACCCAACTTAATCTGAGCACAGCTTATCATCCGCAAACGGATGGTCAATCTGAAAGAACAATCCAGACTCTGGAGGATATGCTAAGAGCTTGTGTGATCGATTTTGGTGGTAGTTGGGATTCACATCTTAAGTTGATTGAATTCTCCTACAACAACAGTTATCACACCAGCATCAAAATGGCTCCTTTCGAGGCTCTTTATGGTCGAAAATGTCGTTCACCAGTCTGCTGGAATGAGATCGGCGAGGCTCAACTTACTGGACATGCCCTCATTTTAGAGACAACTGACAAGATCAAGAAAGTGCGTGATAACCTTCAGACAGCTAGAAGCCGTCAGAAGAGTTACACGGACCCAAAACGCAAGGCCTTGGAATTTCAAGTCGGTGATCGAGTATTACTTAAGGTCTCACCTTGGAAAGGTGTGATCAGATTTGGAAAGAAAGGAAAACTTGCACCTAGATACGTTGGACCATTCAAGATCGTCGAAAGAATCGGAAAGGTAGCCTACAGACTTGAGTTACCTCCTGAACTTGGAAATGTTCATCCAACTTTTCACGTGTCCAATCTCAAGAGGTGTTTAGTTGATGAGAACCTCCACATACCACTTGACGAAATTCGTGTTGGTAAAACACTGAAATTTGTTGAGAAGCCAGTGGAAATCATTGAACGTGAAGTCAAGTGGCTCAAACGTAAGCGCATTCCTTTGGTCAAAGTTCGTTGGGAAGCTAAACGTGGACCCGAGTTTACTTGGGAATGCGAAGATCAAATGAAGGCGAAATATCCGCATCTTTTTTCACGAGTTTCCTCTAAATAAATTTTGGGACGAAATTTCCACAAGTAGGGGAGACTGTAACATCTGTGCTTGTAATCATTATAAACAGTTCTATTATCAATAAAACAATGTTATTTGATCCCAATGTTTGTTTGGTTGTGTTTTACATTTTTCATGTTTTGACTTTTATTCAATTTCAAACTCTATATCGCTTTCTGGAGAGTTACACGCAAACTGGCGCGTAAACGTAACCAGTTTAACGCTTACAGGGACTAAACTTGACAAACTAGTTATACTCCGGAACATCATCATATACTTAACATACCTTAAATAACCTTTACATAACTTAGAAATAAGTTTTGAAGGCTTTGGTATGGCAAAAACAAGTTAATTCGCTTACAGGGACTAAACTTGACAAACTACGAAAGTATGCCAATTTGAACTGTAACAGACATTCCGTAACATGACCATAAGTTAAACACACCTTAAATATCCTTTACATAGCTTAGAAATAGGCTTTGAGGTGTTCGGTGTGCTAAAATAAACTTTTGGGTCATTCAGGGACTAAAAGTGTCAAAAAAATGCACAAGTTTGCATTTTCGCGCATAACTCATGTTCTGAATACATCCGGACATCCAAAAATTGATTTAAACACTATTATATTTTATTTTAGTGTTTGGCATGAGAAAAATCCGTTCGTTGCGCAATTTGGATCGTTTTTCACACTTATGCGCATTCCGTAGTAATTAACCGAACAACGCGATTGTACGGCTAAACGAACCGACATCCGGCATATTTTTGAGCATGTTTCATGTTCCCTATACTTTAACATCCTTGTGAAGTTTAAAAATGGGCTTAACGGGTGTTAGAAGTGCCAAAACACGACGATACGCGCTCAGGAACCAAAACTGCAAAACTGCAAAAAAAATATAAAAATAAATAAATAAATAAATAAATAAATAAATAAATGCAGCAAAATGCCATTTTAAACATAAGTTAGCAGCCCCTAACACTTCCCAAAGGTCAAGTGCCACATGTTAATCTCCTATGGTGGCCAAAATTAGTTACCACAACATTTTGACAACTGTACGGCCTAGATCGTGCCCCCTTTTCCAAGAAACGATCCTAACGGTTGTGGGTTTACTATAAATACCCAACCCATTTTCACTCATTCCTCACTAGAATCTGATCTAAAAGACTCTAAGTTGAAACCATTGTTTCATACCTGAGTTATTTGGATCTAGATTAGCATTCGGGGACCTTTCGTAAGTATTCTTTCGTTCTTTTATTGCTTTTCGAGTCTTTTCGAGTCTGAAAGTCAAACTTTGTTTGACTTTCTGCATTGACCAGTTTATGGTCAATGCGAAGTTCGTTTGAAATTCGCAACGTGATTGTAATCATGATGGTTATAGTCCCTTGTGACTATGCCTACTGATTACCACGTTGTAGGGTCGAAAGGATAAGCGATCTAATAAATCGCTTATACCTTCGAACCCGACCCATTTGGTCGATCATTTGGATCCGACCAAGCACATTAGGTGAACATAGTATATAGGGAATAACCTTCCAAGGTTATACCTTATGGTCGCTTCGTTTAAGTAGTTGTATGATAGGTAGTTTATATGCCTTAGGTAAATTACCAAAATACCCCTGTGATGCCAAAATTTGTTTTAAGCATATGTAACATAACTTTTGGTATCTAAACTGATTTAGCAACAATATTAGACATGTTAAGGCATATTTTACTTATCATAGGGCTAGTTAGGCGTTCCGAACGCGTTTCACGCGAACGACGCGTTAAAGTAGCATAAGCTACCTAAACGGGTCGTAATGGGTCACAAACGCTTAGGTTAAGTTTCGTTTTAGTATGTGGGCTTTGTTAAACCATATTACACGAGTTCCCATACTCGTTTGGTTTACGAACCCTCATTCTACCCGATCTTCTGATTTAGGTCCGGTTTATTAACATAGTTACCTATATTAGGTGCCGTTTGATTCCGTGATCTCTAGCATTGCTTGGTGGTTATCTTAGGACATCTGAGCAATCTCAAGTGAGTACATAGACCCCTCTTTTACTGTTTTCAAACTGTTTTGGGCTGAAACACATGTGCCTACTTGTTACTTTCGTGCTTTCCTGTTTTCACATCATATACATGCTATGTTTGTTAGTACATTATAGTACATGATTTCATTACGTTTCATGCTATGTATATCCATTGTGTGCATACTTAGTACATTGTTTTACTTTACATTTCTGCTATGTATGTTGACTGACAGCATGCTAGCACATTGATTTACATGACTTTCTGCTTTGTATGTTAACTTAGCATACTTAGTACATTGTTTTCATATAACATGTTCACTTTTGCTATGACATTTGGTTTGCACAAACGAGACTATTATACGTTCATTAACATTAGCTACGCCGCTCGGTAGTAAGTACTGGTACCATAGGACTTGACAAATCCCATTCCTGACATCCCGGGTTTGTTTGGATGTAAGGAATGACTGAATCCGAAAACATTTCTTTTGATAACCTTGACTGAAAGGGTTATCCGACTGTCTCAAGGCTTGAATGTATGCGTTAACTTACCACATAAATGTTTGTATCAATGTAACATGCATTACTTTATAAAACATAACTTTTTGATACATTCAAAATACTTTGTTTTGTACATTTCTACATTTGGACTATTTGACAATACTTTACTTACAAGACATAACATTTGTTACACATTACTTGACTACTTTTGGACTATCAACATTTGACATGGTTTATACAAGGACTTTTGACAATTAGTTTAAACATAGACATTATACATTGTTGGTTGGTTAAGTGACTTAAGTAACGAAATGTGAGTAATATGACACAAGCATGGTGGATACGCCGCTGCTACTTCCTATATATAAGTGTTTGTATTATATTACATATCATAGCGTTATTTAAATCATTGATTTTGGACTTATACATTTTATACAAGTAACATGTTTTCACAAGACTTTGTTTTACAATACGGTTTATTTTATACAACTCATTTTACATGGTTATTCATTTAACCATACATTATTCTTTTACTTATACATATCATCTGAACTTATTGTTTTTCAAGCGATTTACAAAACAAATCAAATTACAAGGTTCATGACTAAACATTTTCTTAAACTTAAGTCATGAATCTTATTTTCACAAACCTATGTATCTCACAGGCATTTTTATGCTGACGTACCTATTTTCACATGTGTTTTCAGGAGCTTTTCCGTAGGATGATGATCGTGACACTAGGGCGGACCTGTGCCTTAGAGATTTAAAATGAAGAAAGACTTAGTTTAATTATGTTCAGAACTCTTTAATTTCTATTTAAGACAATGAAACTCTTATGTTAATAAATAAAATACAACTTTGAATGCAATTAATTCTGTTACAACACTCCCCGACGTTTTCCGCCACGTCTTGTATGCTATACGTGGTCGGGGTGTGACAACTTTTATGAAAATCCCATCTTGTACGTTTGTTTTCATAATTTTGTAGAAGTGTTGTTTTTAATAAAAAAAAAACACTAAATACCTTAACAACATCAAAGAATATGATCATCCATTAAACCTTTATGTTTAACAAAAACCCTTTTAACATAAACATGTATACTTGTTAAATCATGTATTTAAACATCATCTAACAATTTATTCATATGCTAATCATCATGACAAGATCAAATATGCAAGTAATAAGTCTCAAATCACCACATAAACAAACATATATATCATGATTATTATTTTGCTTCTTTGGATTTTCATATTATTATGTATGATTATTTTGTTATAACTTGTTATTTTAACAATCATAAACATAAATGAATATGAAACTAAGATATTTAGAAGCTCACTTCTAGCACTTGTGGCTAGGGATAATTTATAGGATGATAAAGAACAAAGAAGATGATGATCTTGATGGTAGAAAGCTCTTGAATGGATGAAAATACTTGCTTTCACTTGTATGTGCTTTAGATCACTTTAGACTCCATAGAAGTACAACTTGATCATCAAATAAAGGATAAAATGAAATGGGTTTTTGGATGGTGTTCTTGGTGAAAAAGATGAAGATTAAAAGAGTTTCTTAAGTGTGTGTAATGAAGGTGTAAAGTGGTGATAAAGTGCTAGTAACTAATGTGATGTTTAGGGATTTCCAAATGTTTTCAATATGTTAGGTGATCAATACTAGACCAAAATGATCCACATAATGATAGATCGTTGCAAAAAAAATAGATATTATTCGGATATTCATTTGGCATTTGATCCGCAAGTAACTAGTTGAATGGTAAACTTGTGTAAGTTATATGAATTGATGTAGTTATCGGTTTAGATGATTCCACAAGGTATTCTAATATGAATTCTAGGTTAAACGACACTTTTGTACTTTGCATATAACTTACAATGCTGATTTCTGTAGAATTTCTGCTGAAAAGTGTTGAAATTTTCGTTTTTAGTGCTTTTCGGCAGTTTTTAGTGTTATCGGACATCGGGAAAGTATTAGAGCAAACCCTTGCTTTCCTAGCTAGGGTTTAATGTATATTTGATGTTGGACTTTCGTCTGAGTCCTAAAGATGTCATTTAGATGGTTTCTGCGAATCCTGCGTTTTTGTCAGCACACTAGTTTACTAAGTACTATTCTAGTTGTTTCGACGCATTGTTTAAATTGTTTCAAATGTAATAAATAAAAATGAATCATGTGCATCATAAATATGTATTCCATGATTATTCTAAGTGTATGTCATGTAATAATGCAGTTCGGACATTCAATACTGATAATTGTGTAACTTGAATGATTGATTTAAATGTATGAAAATTACCAGAAAGTGGCAGTTGTCACAGCGGTCTCATCCATTTGAACTTCCCAAGCTTTGCTGCTTTCTCAGATATAGCCTTGAATCTCTGCTCATGTTTGTATTTCTTCAGAAATTCATCAATCTCCAAGTCTCTCCATTTGGACTTCCAGTACCTTTCGGAGTTGATGTATTTTGCAAAGCACACATCTACAATCTTCTGATATTGCATTGCTTGCTCTTTGTCACGTTTCTTGTATACTATATTGTTGTAGAACAAGCAATCAATGTCTTTCTTTGAGCAGTTGACTAGCCACATCGGGTCTAGTACGCATATCCTTCTCGATTCACCTTTTGATTTGTCAAATAAGGATATCACCGCTTCGCTGTGGTTTCATTATATAGCCAACCTTCGAAGTCTTCATAAAAATCTTGTTCCATGGCTCGAAGTGGAATGTTCTTTAAACATCTCAACGGCTTCACATCCAAAGTAATATCCTTTTAGCCATTCTCCAAGAAAGTCACAATCTGTTTAGGATATTGAGGCTTCCAATCAGTATACCTAGCTTTAGCCGGCTGGTTCACATAATCCCATAGACGTTGGTCGTGATGCTTCACCTCCAAACCATAGTAATACTGCTTGATGTTTTTAATTTGCACGAACTCAACAACGTCCCACCACGGGAGTGTCACACCCCTTTCTAAGGCGGAAGCACGAGGTGTGATCATGAAAGGTTTTCATTCCATACGATTGGTAAACATACTACATGCTCGTAAAAATAACTTCAAATGCCAAACATTACATTACTGAAAACGTAGATTAAGTGTTTTACATCACGAGACTGCAAATTATCTGAAAGTTTACAACTTTATTTAAGGATAAACATAAACGACATCCAGTAGCATGAGTAAGACCGCGCGCACATCCACTTTTAGTTACCTTAAATACATGTGAGTTTTGGAAAAACGTCAACATAATGTTGGTGTGAATTCATGCAGTTCTTGTATTGAACGTTTGTATACTTTGTATGAAAAACATGGTATGTATCTTGTGAAAATCAAGTATTCATCTATAAATCAAGTATTCATGTATTTATCAAGTTGTTAATGGGTTGCAAGGCCATTAACATGTGACACGACATAGGAAGCAACCAAACCATAGGCACTTTTCTAGTTGTCGATTAACGATGGAGACACAAAAACACTACTCGGTACTAGTTATCACCAAGAGTGGGGCTGCCCTTGTACTCATTAGATCACCTTTTGTTCTGCGGTCTAAGCATGTACACGATTAATGGTGCTTATGGTACCCTATTCGTGACACGATTTCTCGTATCCTTTCTCGTATCATTTCTCAAAACGCATCATACTTTGTACTAGTTATCACCAAGAGTGCTTCTTGTTTTTGTATCATACCATTTATAAACATTGTAATATTTGTAACATGTATTTCACCCCGAAGTTATAAAACTGAAAACAGTTAAAAGAAAAGGGGGAGCATGAACTCACAACTTTGCGTTCCTGCGTCGTAAACTTCACCGGATTTGCTTATCTAGCTTCGTGACCTAAACGTGTTTTATTAACGTTAGTCACTAGATTTGTATCGCACAAGTACAAGTCACTATCTTTTATGTTTTTGTTCTTGTGTTAAAAATAATTTATATTTTTAACTATGTGTCTTACTTATATTATTTCTCAAATATAAGTATCTTGTATTTTTCACCCCAATTATGTATTTTGTCTAAATCTTCACTTCATGTTCATGACTTGTCCAAGTTATTTGTTCTTTCAAGTAATATATTTTCATAAATATATTTTCTTGTATTTGTCTAAGTATGTTGTATGTATATTTTTGTATCTTCACTCCTTAGGAGTATTTAGTGCATTTTCAAGTCCTAATACACTATCACGTATAATACATACTACATACACTTAGCACAAAATTTGGTGATCAATAAATATGTGACACCCCAGGAAAACCAGTAAACCATGAAAATTTAACTAGCTTCCTCAGTAACCGCATGCAAAATTTAGGGACAAAATTTCTTTCAAGTTGGGGATGATGTGACAACCCGAACCTTTGAGGTTAGTAACGCTTAACTTTTAATATAATTCTTTATCATTCCTTCCCGATGCGTTATACATTCTGCACCTGTTATTAGTCTGTTTAGTGCGCTTGATAGCTTATGGACCGTAAGTCATTGGGCCACGTTAGCTCGCTACATAACACTCCGGCCCGAACCATCATGAACCGAACCCAAACTATACGAGTGGACTGTGATCAAAACTTGGCCTAGTGCTTTGATCCAATCGAACAAGAAAAAGGCCAGCCCATCTATTAAATCGTTGGCTTTTATAATTGTTATGTACGTAGCCTATCCTTATTATCTTAACATAACCAAACCCTAAACCCGTCTAAGTGTGACGGCAGTAGGTGTTTCCCCTTCTTCGAGCATCATTCTATTTGATCAAATTGTGGTTAGTGACTCCCTATCTGTGTGTTTATACATGAGTTTCATGCATGTGCAATGATCATATTATGATTGTCGGCCATTGTGTGCATAAGTGCTTGTTATTGTCAGTGAATAAGTAATTGTTAGGATATACTATGTTAAGTGCTCCTGGTTAATCAATGAATAGGGTTCTGATCAAACTGAAACATAATTGGACGTAACATGATAACTGTGATCGGTTATATATATGTGTTAGATGTAGGCATCATGTGCAGGAATTGGTATTCCACTATAAAAATTGGTCCAATGATGGCATGAAAACAATAATAGTGGTCGGCCATTGTGCTAGTCTTGTTAATAGCAATGATTGATGAACAAAAGGTTAAATTGTTGTTGTCGGCATATGTGAACTTGTATTGGAGGTCCAATGAAATTCAAGTGCAATTAATTAAAAGCTGGATGTTTGGTTTGAGTTGTGTTTTGATGTCAGTAGGCATCACATGAAGCATTCACTTTCCTATTCAACTTTGAATTGTGATATTATCGGTCCAATTAGGAGTTTGTGGTAGATAGATTGTTGGCCATTAATCTTGAAGTTTGCATGTAAAATGTCAGAGCCCATGTGATTGCTTTGCATGTGACTCATAATTTTTCATATATGAAGCAACATATACACTGATTTGTTTTAAATGATTTTGAAATCATATGCTACATGTTGGAATTATAGAACTTTAATAAACATGCAAAACTGAATCGGATTGGACACCCATGAGTATTGGGCCGTGAGGGTTGGTTAAGATGGGCCGATCTTATGTGGGTATTATTTTGAGCAATTAGGAGAGGATGGTGATACATGATTTATAGGCGACCCGAACAGTAATATAATCATAAAACATGAATAATTTTATGACATGCCAAGTTATGGTGTTCAGTGGATTTATAATGTGATATCGCATAGTTGTTAGACGACTATATGATAATAATTGACTTGTCATGTTGCATGTTTTCTTGTCATGACTTACATGGTTACTTGAAGGTGAAGTGAACTAATTAACATGTGCGTTGGTGTGACGTGAACTTGTATCGAAAATGTACTATGATTAGGATGCTTGTTATGACATACGCGTTGGTTATATGTTTGGTTGTTTATTGTTTGAGCAATACGTATGATAAGATACGTGAATTGTGAATTCATGAAACTGATTGTCTCTGGTAACCACGATAGGATTTTGACTGATCAACTGTTTAACGAGCATTTAATCAAACCGAGCAAACCAAGGTGAGTTCACACTCTTACCAAGGCATGGGATTCCCGGGGTTGGGAATGGGGTTAAATGATTACTTGTACTTTCATCGTTACTGGAATACGTACCACTGACCTCGTTAGGAGAAGGTCACTTATAGATACAGCTAGACTAGTAACACATGGGAAGCCCCCACTAATCTTCGCAAACATGCCTGGAATGGCCGTGATACGAATACTAATCTTCGCACACATGCCTGGAATGGCCGCGATACGAATACTAATCTTCGCACACATGCCTGGAATGGCCGCGATACGAATACTAATCTTCGCACACATGCCTGGAATGGCCGCGATACGAATTCTAATCTTCGCACACATGCCTGGAATGGCCGCGATAAGAATACTAAACTTCGCAAACATGTCTGGAGGGCCGCGATACAAATACAACTAGTCTAGAACACATGGGAAACCCCCACAAATCTTCGCAAACATGCCTGGAAGGCCGCGATACAAATAAATACGATACATAGTTTGCTAAACAAACATACGGTTTACGAAACGAATACTATAACTAAACAACCAACTGTGAACTCGCTCAACTTTGTTGTTGACTCGTTGTTACATGCCTTGCAGGTCAATAGGTACACATGGAGCTTGCACTGGGAGGCGAGGTCGTTGTGGACATGGATCGTGGATACCATGTTAAACATTTATCATACTTTTGAACTTATACTTGGGTTTTAAACATTATGCTTCCGTTTACTACTTAAACTATGTTTTGATTTGAACACCAGTTATATTGAGGTTGGGTGTTACAATTACTATTATGATATGTTCAATATGATTGGTGGCTTGATCCTGGTCATGTCACGCCTCCATGCGGTGATACTCCACGTGTGGATTTTGGGGGTGTGACAGATTGGTATCAGAGCCTTTGGTTACAGTGAACTTGGTTTTAATAATGGAAAAAGTTTTTTGTTAAAACCAGACTATAACCTGAACAGTGCTCAACGATCCACAACGACGCTTCGCTCCACGTGCAAGACTCAACACTATAGGTGATATGGTTTATGCTATATTGCCTACTTGCTAGTACATATAACTTTGCTCATGGTATGCTTAGATAACGTAGTAACTACAGCTTGAAAACACTTGTGTGCTTACTCTTTTCTGTCATCGTATTTTCGCGAACCTTTCTCACTCATGTTTCCTTTGATATGAAGATCATGAGTGGACGCGTTAACTTAACTCAAGCCCAGTTGGCGGCTTTGATCACTGAACAAGTTACTGCAACACTCGCAGCTGCCCAGGCAGGAGGTATAGCCTGCCATCACAACTTACTTGTAACACCTGTGCCTCCACGGCCATCAAACAAATACCGAACCAATTAAATATCATATTTCATACTTGGGATTTGTAAAAATATGTGTATCATTTGCACATATCAATTCTTGTTCAATTTCAAACTCTAAATCGCTTTCTAGAAGGTTATACGCGCACCAATGCGTAAATATAACCAGTTTAATGCAACAAACACTCCGGAATAGTGAAATAGGCTTAACATACCTTAAATAACCTTTACATAACTTAGAAATAAGTTTTGAAGGTTTTGGTATGGCAAAATCAAGTTAAATCGCTTACAGGGACTAAAGTTGACAAACTGCGAAAGTATGCCAATTTGAACTGTAACAGACATTCCGGAACATGACCATAAGTTAAACATACCATAAATATCCTTCACATAGCTTAGAAATAGGCTTTGAGGGGTTCGGTATGCTAAAATAAACTTTTGGGTCATTCAGGGACTAAAAGTGTCAAAAAGTGCACAAGTTTGCATTTTCGCGCATAACTTATGTTCTGAATACTTCCGGACATCCAAAAATTTATGTAAGCATGACTATATTATATTTTAGTGTTCTCCATAAGAAAAATCCATTCGTCGCGTCATTTGGATCGTTTTTCGCGCTTGTGCGCATTCCGTCGTAATTAACCGAACATCGCGACGGTACGGCCAAACGAACCGACATCCGAGATATTTTTGAACACATTTTAAGTTCCCTACACTTTAACTTCATTTTAGAGCTTTGAAATGGGGTTAACGGGCCTTAAACGTGTCGAAAATGGGCTGAATGCATGACAGGGGCCAAAAGTGTAGATTAGCATTCGGGGACCCTTCGTAAGTGTTCCTTCGTTCTTTTATTGCTTTTCGAGTCCGAAAGTCAAACTTTGTTTGACTTTCTGCATTGACCAGTTTATGGTCGATGCGAAGTTCGTTTGAACTTCATAACATGAGCGTGATCACGATGGTTATAGTCCCTAGCGACTATACCTACTGATTACCACGTTACCTAGGCTCAGTGACGAGCCGTAGTTTCGGGCAGAATACGTATTCTTGCGTATTTTGTAACCAAACTACTCTTAGGTATCACAACCGTTTGTTGTGATACCAAACCTGTTTTCTAAACTTAGTTAAGCATGTTTTAAAATGCTTAGCTCGTCACTTTTAGTTTAGTGCTTATATAGGGTCGTAAGGTAAGCGATCTAAACAATCGCTTATACTTTCGAACCCGACCCGTTTGGTCGATCATTAGGATCCGACCAAGCACATTAGGTGACCATAGTATATAGGGAATAACCTTACGAGGTTATACCTTATGGTCGCTTCGTTTAAGTAGTTGTATGATAGATAGTTTATATGCCTTAGGTAAATTACCAAAATACCCCTTTGATGCCAAAATTCATTTTAAACATATGTAACATAACTTTTGACATCTAAACTGATTTGACAACCATATTAGACATGTTAAGGCATATATTACTTGTCATAGGACTAGTTAGGCGGTCCGAACGCGTTTCACGCGAACGACGCGTTAAAGTAGCATAAGCTACCTAAACGGGTCGTAATGGGTCGTAAGCACTTAGGTTAGGTTTCATTTAGTATGTAGGCTTTATTAAACCATACTACATGAGTTCCCATACTCATATGGTTTACGAGCCCTCATCCTATCCGATCTTCCGATTTAGGTCCGGTTATTAACATAGTTACCTATATTAGGTGCCGTTTGATTCCGAGATCTCTAGCATTACTTGGTGATTATCTTTAGACATCTGAGCAATCTCATGTGAGTACATAGACCCCTCTTTTACTGTTTTCCAAACTGTTTTGGGGTGGAACACATGTGCCTACTTGTTACTTTCATGCTTTCCTGCTTTCACATCATATACTGCTATGTTCGTTAGTACATTATAGTACATGATTTCATTACATTTTATGCTATGTATGTCCATTGCGTTCATACTTAGTACATCGTTTTACATTTACATTTTATGCTATTTATGTCCATTGCGTGCATACTTAGTACATTGTTTTTCATCACATGCTTACATTTTGGTATGACATTTGGTTTGTTTACATGGGACAATACATTCATTAACACCGATCATGCCGTTCGTTAGTAGGTAGTGGTACCATAGGAATTGACAACTCCCGTTCCGGACGTCCCAGGGAAAGGGGATGAAAGGAATGACCGAATTCGTTGATATAAGACAGATAGACCTTTAATTTGTTTAAAGGGTTTATCACCACAGTCGCAAGGCTTGGATGTATGCATATTCACAATACCGCATAAATGTTCATATTAAATATTTGCATGCATTTACACAAAACATAGCTTTGATTTAAACCAAGTTTTACTTCAATACTTTGTTTTTGTGCATATGGTTTAGTTGAGACCTTTCACTTGCCATACATGACATTTTGACATAGATATTTGACATAGACATTTGACATGGATATTTGACATAGACATTTTGACATGATTTACATCTTGACATGAACATTTTACATTGTTTGGTTTGGTTTGATTAAGTGATTAAGTAACGAGGCGTGTGTAATATGATACAAGCATGGTGGATACGCCGCTGGTACTTCCTATATATAAGTGTTTGTATGGTATTACATGTCGTAACGTTATTTGAATCATTTCAGTTTGAGACATAGAACATTTCATACAAATAACATACTTTCCATAAGACATTGATTTATAAACAACTTATCTTATGCCAACACATTTTACTTGGTTATTCATTTAACCTTACATTTATTTTATACTTATCATCTGATCTTATCGTTTTTCAAATGATTTAAAAGACAAAGCAAATAACAAGGTTCATGACTAAACATTTTCTCAAACATAAGTCATGAATCTTATTTTCACAAAACCTATGTATCTCACATGCATTTTTATGCTGACGTACCTATTTTCACATGTGTTTTTCAGGAGCTGTTGCATAAGATGTTCAAGATACACATAGACAGACTTGGGCTTTAGTGACAATAAAAGTTGCAAGACTAGTTAATTATGTTGTATTTCTTTGTTTGTGAAGGCATAGTAACACTTTTAATCAATAAAACGAAACTTTAATTTCCATGGTTGTGAAATATTAATTCTGTTACAACACTCCCCGATGTTTCCGCCACGTTTTGTATGTTCTACGTGGTCGGGGTGTGACAGAAAAGATGGTATCAGAGCCAATGGTTATAGGGAATTAGGTTATTAGTAATACTTTGACCTAGTCTATAACCTTTCTAGGACCCTAACGCGAGTTTACTTGCGTTTAGTCATAAAACAATACTGTCACCTATCCTTAGGCGACAACCACAACAAAAACATAAATTTCAAAACCGCTTTGAAAACTAATCATCTGTTCTAGGATGATTCATTACTAGGTTTTGAACCCTCTATTGTAAGGTTTTGAACTCTCTATTATATGGTTTTGAACCCCTTTGAGTTTTCAAAACTTCGTCAAGGTTTTGGGTTTTAAATAATGTGAACACGTGCAAACTGGAAGGGTGAATGCCTGTATTCTGGGTTTTCTGTCTAGGCAAGCACTTCGTATACATCTCATCAGACGCGAGACCAGTTGTGCTTACCTGGGGATTCTTGGGATGAGTGTTCACTTATAGGCGAGCATGTCTTCGCGATACATTATTTTTGACCTATTTACTTTGATTTGTCACCATCTCATTTGTTTGCCTTAGGTAACAAACAAATGATCACAATTTTCATTCGTTACCATTCTGTATTGATTATCCAATAACCTTTCACTCGTTTCTTCCTCTGTCTTTCATTTTCTTCTAGAATGTCTATTTCTCTTGGCACTGGTCAAATGCCCGAGCGAACAGCCAAATTTGTCCAGCAAATTGGCGAAGTGATTCAGAGGACTGTGGATTTAGGTATTGCCATGGCTCGTCTTAACAATGAAGCCTCTCGTCTCGACAATGAAGCCACTCAAGAGACACCAAAGGAAGCAGTAGTCAGGCTTGCAACAACATCAAGGAAGCGTAAGGCTTCAAGGAAACCCGCAGCGGTTACACCTAATCAAGCTGGACCTAGCCAAGTGGCAAGGCCACCAGCTAGGAAGCCGTACTTAGGAACTGCTCCTAGGTGCAAGCGATGCAAACGTCATCATTTAAACCTCATACCCTGCTCCAAGTGTACCTACTGTGGACAGTGGGGACATCTGATTAACATATGCCGCTTTGCCATCCAAAACAAAGCTGCTATCAACCAAGCTGCTACCCAACTCCAAGTCAACCCTATTCAAGCTCGTTTTCCGCGTGGTACTTGCTACAACTGTGGCGATACGAGCCATTTCAGGAACAAATGCCCAAAGCTTGCTAATGCAAATCCCACTCACGGATGAGCAGTTGGCTGACTAGAAGATGTTGCTGTCTTATGCTTTTCTTCTTTTGTTTCCTTGTAATGTGAAACAATCTGTTTTGTTTATAAATAAATCGTTGTTCACAAATTCTGATATACAAGTATAATTACATGTGTGTATGTTTTTCCTATGTTACCTGCATTAAGGAACTATGTTCCTTACAAACTACTCTTGTGATTCTCTCTTTCAAGTGATCGCTCATAATTTCCTCGAAAGTTCTAAGTACTCGTTTCATTCTAAGAAACGAAGTACAAGAAATAAAGTGGAATTATGAGTAATCGTGCTTTTTGCACATCTTTACCTTTAAATCCTTGGTTAGATAACTAAGGATATTTTCAAATCTCATACCCATTACGTTTTGATTTTTCAACATATACAGTACAAGTATTTCAAAAACAATCCTCATGATCTCAAAACATTTCATGTAGTTTGAAAACAATTTTTCTAGATGCATTGTCTATGTTATTTCAAAAACATTGGTCATGTTATCAAAACCAACTTTCCTAATTTCAAAATATTTCATATAGTCTGAAGACAATATTAACACAATACATTTTCTTATCAAGTGCATGATTTCGAAAAGCATCATTCATGTCTTTCAAAAACCTTATACATAATTTTAAAATTCATCTCGCATGATTTTAAAACTTTTTTTTTATAAATATACCTATATAATACACCTACTTTATGATTTCCAAAAAGTATTATATATAAGGTTTCAAAAACGTTAAACACATTTTTCTTAAAGGAACCCCATGCATAGTATTCAAAAATATTTTCCTCATACATTGACTTAACCTTCAAATTCCGCTTCATATGTCGCCTTGACATATCAGGTATCTCAACTTCATAAGCATTTTACTTCATGTTTTGACTTAAGCACATCCCGTGCAATATTTCAAAACATCTTCAACTTCTAAAATCCATATGGGATCTTTTTTATCTCCACAATTAGACCCTTGTGGATAATCATCATTCAAATCAGAGTCCTTAATTGGATTCCTTATGTACCTTAATTCGAACACTTCGGTTCCTAATAATCGAAATCGAATTTTCTTTTTGAATCTTTCTATCTTTATAGTTGGATTCTTGATAAACGTTTAAAGTACCAAATGAAATCCACGGAATGGATTCCTAGTGTGCTTTAAATGCATGTACGCAATTTACAAGACAAATTAACAAACAATTTTGTGGTTATGTGACTATGTGTTTACTCATCTTATGTTTTCTTTTATGCATTTTTGGTGTTTTTACTACTCTGGATATTCTTTATCCAAATCCTTGCAGGATCTTTCATATCTTCATATGAGGGATTCGTAGCAGGATATTCAAAAGGTACTACCTTTAATCCTTAAATGGGCTTCTATGTAATAGTTAAGACCCTTGGATTATATAGTACCACTCCATGATTCATAAGAGACCCTTTAGTGGTCTAGTCAAAAAGATTGATTCACAATTTAGTTAAAAAAAAAATAAAAAAAAATTGACATCTAGTGATGTAGCTGAACAGACTCCTTGATAGTCTATTTAAATCATTTATTGATTTAGTCTAAAGGACTCTATGGCGGTCTAAGTCACGCTCATCACAGGATTGTTCATTTGGTTTTACCCTACACATTATAAAATAGACTGTGTGAACTGTGCAAGGAATTCTCTAATTATGGATGCGCACATAATTATGAAATTTAGTGCACAGAAATCCAGTAAGATTTATTTTGTGAAGGAACCGATAGTGACAACAATAACAAAATGAGAACGATGTAATGGAGGCATGGTGGACGCACCAATGACGCTTTATATACTTATATATAAGTGTCCCTCTTACATTGCAAGCATGATGTTATTAAAGTTACTAGAAGTTCAGAACCCTAACCAATGTTGTTCGATCTTTTCAAACTTCATGCTTTCAAGCTCTCACAAGTTTCCTCTAAATAAATTTCGGGACGAAATTTCCTAAAGTAGGGGAGACTGTAACACCTGTGCCTCCACGGCCATCAAACAAATACCGAACCAATGAAATATCATATTTCATACTTGGGATTTGTAAAAATATGTGTATCATTTGCACATATCAATTCTTGTTCAATTTCAAACTCTAAATCGCTTTCTAGAAGGTTATACGCGCACCGATGCGTAAATATAACCAGTTTAATGCAACAAACACTCCGGAATAGTGACATAGGCTTAACATACCTTAAATAACCTTTACATAACTTAGAAATAAGTTTTGAAGGTTTTGGTATGGCAAAATCAAGTTAAATCGCTTACAGTGACTAAAGTTGACAAACTGCGAAAGTATGCCAATTTGAACTGTAACAGACATTCCGGAACATGACCATAAGTTAAACATACCATATATATCCTTTACATAGCTTAGAAATAGGCTTTGAGGGGTTGGGTGTGCTAAAATAAACTTTTGTGTCATTCAGGGACTAAAAGTGTCAAAAAGTGCACAAGTTTGCATTTTCGCGCATAACTTACGTTCTGAATACTTCCGGACATCCAAAAATTTATGTAAGCATGACTATATTATATTTTAGTGTTCGCCATAAAAAAAATCCATTCGTCGCGTCATTTGGATCGTTTTTCGCGCTTGTGCGCATTCCGTCGTAATTAACCGAACATCGCGACGGTACGGCCAAACGAACCGACATCCGAGATATTTTTGAACACATTTTAAGTTCCCTACACTTTAACTTCATTTTAGAGCTTTGAAATGGGGTTAACGGGCCATAAACATGTCGAAAATGGGCTGAATGCATGACAGGGGCCAAAAGTGTAAATCTGCCAAACTTAAGCCTAGCGGTGCGCTACACTTTTAACGTAGCGGTGCGCTAGCCTGTTCCAGAACAGATAATATCAAACAGTCAGCAGATTATCAGCTGATTAAACCACAACCACAAGTTCTAAACTTGCCCTTTCAGCTCTTAATAGGCCATTTTCAGTAACCATAACATTTTGACAAGTGTACGCAAAAGATTAAGGCACGATATTCGACAAACGATCTTAACGGTTCGGGAAATACTATAAATACCCATCACATTTCACTTCATTTCTCACAAGAATCTGATCATTTGTGCTCTAAGTTGAAACCATTGTTTCATACCTGAGCTATTTTGATCTAGATTAGCATTCGGGGACCCTTCGTAAGTGTTCCTTCGTTCTTTTATTGCTTTTCGAGTCCGAAAGTCAAACTTTGTTTGACTTTCTGCATTGACCAGTTTATGGTCGATGCGAAGTTCGTTTGAACTTCATAACGTGAGCGTGATCACGATGGTTATAGTCCCTAGCGACTATACCTACTGATTACCACGTTACCTAGGCTTAGTGACGAGCCGTAGTTTCGGGCAGAATACGTATTCTTGCGTATTTTGTAACCAAACTACTCTTAGGTATCACAAGCATTTGTTGTGATACCAAACCTGTTTTCTAAACTTAGTTAAGCATGTTTTAACATGCTTCGCTCGTCACTTTTAGTTTAGTGCTTATATAGGGTCGTAAGGTAAGCGATCTAAACAATCGCTTATACTTTCGAACCCGACCCGTTTGGTCGATCATTAGGATCCGACCAAGCACATTAGGTGACCATAGTATATAGGGAATAACCTTACGAGGTTATACCTTATGGTCGCTTCGTTTAAGTAGTTGTATGATAGGTAGTTTATATGCCTTAGGTAAATTACCAAAATACCCCTTTGATGCCAAAATTCATTTTAAACATATGTAACATAACTTTTGACATCTAAACTGATTTGACAACCATATTAAACATGTTAAGGCATATATTACTTGTCATAGGACTAGTTAGGCGGTCCGAACGCGTTTCACGCGAACGACACGTTAAAGTAGCATAAGCTACCTAAACGGGTCGTAATGGGTCGTAAGCACTTAGGTTAGGTTTCATTTAGTATGTAGGCTTTATTAAACCATACTACATGAGTTCCCATACTCATATGGTTTACGAGCCCTCATCCTATCCGATCTTCCGATTTAGGTCCGGTTATTAACATAGTTACCTATATTAGGTGCCGTTTGATTCCGAGATCTCTAGCATTACTTGGTGATTATCTTTAGACATCTGAGCAATCTCATGTGAGTACATAGACCACTCTTTTACTGTTTTCCAAACTGTTTTGGGGTGGAACACATGTGCCTACTTGTTACTTTCATGCTTTCCTGCTTTCACATCATATACTGCTATGTTCGTTAGTACATTATAGTACATGATTTCATTACATTTTATGCTATGTATGTCCATTGCGTTCATACTTAGTACATCGTTTTACATTTACATTTTATGCTATTTATGTCCATTGCGTGCATACTTAGTACATTGTTTTTCATCACATGCTTACATTTTGGTATGACATTTGGTTTGTTTACATGGGACAATACATTCATTAACACCGATCATGCCGTTCGTTAGTAGGTAGTGGTACCATAGGAATTGACAACTCCCGTTCCGGACGTCCCAGGGGAAGGGGATGAAAGGAATGACCGAATTCGTTGATATAAGACAGATAGACCTTTAATTTGTTTAAAGGGTTTATCACCACAGTCGCAAGGCTTGGATGTATGCATATTCACAATACCGCATAAATGTTCATATTAAATATTTGCATGCATTTAAAAAAACATAGCTTTGATTTAAACCAAGTTTTACTTCAATACTTTGTTTTTGTGCATATGGTTTAGTTGAGACCTTTCACTTGCCATACATGACATTTTGACATAGATATTTGACATAGACATTTGACATGGATATTTGACATAGACATTTTGACATGATTTACATCTTGACATGAACATTTTACATTATTTGGTTTGGTTTGATTAAGTGATTAAGTAACGAGGCGTGTGTAATATGATACAAGCATGGTGGATACGCCGCTGGTACTTCCTATATATAAGTGTTTGTATGGTTTTACATGTCGTAACGTTATTTGAATCATTTCAGTTTGAGACATAGAACATTTCATACAAATAACATAATTTTCACAAGACATTGATTTATAAACAACTTATCTTATGCCAACACATTTTACTTGGTTATTCATTTAACCTTACATTTATTTTATACTTATCATCTGATCTTATCATTTTTCAAATGATTTAAAAGACAAAGAAAATAACAAGGTTCATGACTAAACATTTTCTCAAACATAAGTCATGAATCTTATTTTCACAAAACCTATGTATCTCACAGGCATTTTTATGCTGACGTACCTATTTTCACATGTGTTTTTCAGGAGCTGTTGCATAAGATGTTCAAGATACACATAGACAGACTTGGGCTTTAGTGACAATAAAAGTTGCAAGACTAGTTAATTATGTTGTATTTCTTTGTTTGTTAAGGCATAGTAACACTTTTAATCAATAAAACGAAACTTTAATTTCCATGGTTGTGAAACATTAATTCTGTTACAACACTCCCCGATGTTTCCGCCACGTTTTGTATGTTCTACGTGGTCGGGGTGTGACATTACTCTAGGATCCTTAGATCCTACCTTTGTAAACCAACACTTGTGCTTAATTCTGTTTACTCTTACTCATACGACAAGTCAACACGCTCAGCCTCCTGTGTGTACTTTCAAGACTTTTATGGACTGTCGTCCTACTACTTTCAGTGGCACTGAAGGAGCCGTTGGACTCCTCCATTGGTTCGAAAAGCTCGAATCGGTCTTCGAGATGTGTGAATGCCCCGAGGCTCGTAGGGTAAAATATGCCACTGGTACTCTCGAAGGCACTGCGCTAACTTGGTGGAATGCGCAAGTTTAGATGCTGGGGCTCGCGGCTGCTAATGCCACCCCATGGAATGATTTTAAGGAACTGATCAAACGTGAATACTGTAGTCGTGATGACATCCACAAGCTGGAAGTGTAGTTCTTTAACATGAAGATGACGGGGTCAGAAATAGAAGCGTACACGAAACAATCCAACGAACTGGCAGTGTTATGTCCAACTATGGTGGATCCTCCCATCAAGCGCATTGAGCTGTACCTCAAAGGCTTAGTACCAGAGATTCACAGCCATGTGACTGCTGCTAACCTTGCTACTATTCAAGATGTTACTCGTCTTGCTCATCGTCTCACAGACCAGGCAGTGGAACAGAACAAGCTGCCTAAGCGTATTGGTGCTGCTACTACTGTTACTACTGCTATTCCCAGTGACAACAAGAGAAAGTGGGATGGAACTTCCAGCAAAGGTTTGACTTCAGTTCAGTCCGAGGCACAGCAGCGAAGGACTGACGACTATCAGAGCTCTGGTCAGCAATCTTCTGGTAGTCAAGAGCAGGGTGGATATCGAGGAAACCACCCAAAGTGAAACGCATGCAACAAACACCACAGTGGTCAGTGCAATAGGGGTCGTTGCCAGAGGTGTCTCAAGATGGGTCATGAAGCTAAGGATTGCATGAGCTCGCGGCCTGCAAATTAGAACAACAACAATAACAACAATAATCAGGGCAACATGAATAACAACGGGGGTAATAACGACGGCAATGGTGCCAGGGGTCGAGTGTTCGTGATTGGTCAGGGTGATACTAGGAATGACCCCAACGTTGTGATGGTTTCGACATCGTTATTGGTATGGATTGGCTACCTCAACATCGAGCAGAGATTCTTTGCAAAGAAAAGATCGTCTGCATTCCTCGTGCTGGTGAAGAACCTTTGGTAATTCATGGTGACAAGGGTGGTGCTGTTGTGGGCATCATCTCCTTTCTTAAGGCCCAGAAGTGTTTGTGAAAGGGCTACACTGCTATTTTAGCACTCTTTACCGACGCATCATCGGAAGAGAAGAAGATAGAGGATATTCCAGTAGTACGCGACTTTCCTCAAGTGTTCCCTGAAGATTTACTTGGGCTACCGCCTCATCGCTAGGTCGAATTTCAGATCGAGCTAGCTCCTGGAGCAGCACCCATAGCTCGAGCACCCTATCACTTAGCTTCAACCGAACTGGAAGAACTGTCTAAGCAATTGCAAGATCTCTTGGAAAAGGGTTTTATTCGTCCTAGCTCTTCGCCATGGGGAGCTCCAGTACTATTCGTGAAGAAGAAAGACAGTTTTTCAGAATGTGCATAGATTACCGCGAACTGAAGAAGGTGACTGTGAAGAATTGCTATCCTCTTCCACGCTTTGACGACTTGTTCGACCAGCTGCAAGGGTCGAGCTACTATTCAAAGATTGATCTGAGGTCAGGCTACCATCAACTGAGAGTCCGGGATGAGGACGTCTCCAAAACAGCATTCAGAACACGCTACGGCCGTTACGAGTTTCTGGTCATGCCATTCGGGCTAACAAACGCGCCTGCAGTTTTCATGGATCTTATGAACAGAGTGTGCAAGCCTTACTTGGATAAATTTGTGATTGTATTCATCGACGAAATTCTGATCTACTCTAGGAGTCGGGAGGAACACGAGCAGCACCTACGACTTATTTTGGAACTACTTCGAGCAGAACAGTTGTACCCCTAGTTTTCAAAATGCGACTTTTGGCTTCGTGAAGTTCACTTTCTAGACCACGTGGTAAATCAGGATGGGATTTATGTTGATCCATCTAAGGTAGACACGATTAAGAACTGGCCTGCGCCACGTACACCAACAGAAATCCGCCAATTCTTGGGTTTGGCGGGCTATTACAGAAGGTTCATCAAAGACTTCTCAAAGATTGCACAACCCCTCACCTCACTAACTCAGAAAGGCGTTATCTACCGTTGGGGTAAGACACAAGAATCAACATTCCAGCATTTAAAGGATAGACTTTGTAGCGAACCTATTCTTTCATTGCCAGAGGGCACAGACGATTTTGTGGTTTATTGCGACGCATCCATTCAGGGTCTTGGGTGTGTGTTGATGCAATGTGACAAGGTTATTGCTTACGCGTCACGTCAACTTATGGTTCACGAAAGGAATTACACTACACACGATTTAGAGCTGGGAGCTGTTATCTTCGCGCTCAAGATATGGAGACATTACCTATACGGTACCACGTGCACCATCTACACCGATCACAGGAGTCTCGAGCATATCTTCAAGCAAAAGGAGTTGAACATGCGACAACGTCGATGGGTCGAGCTATTGAATGATTACGAATGTGCCATCAAGTACCATCCGGGCAAAGCCAATGTTGTGGCCGACGCCCTCAGTCGAAAAGATACCACACCTAGGCGTGTGCGAGCACTACAACTTACCACCCAGTCTAGCCTTTCTGCACAGATACGAAATGCTCAGGTAGAAGCATTGAAACCAGAAAACGTCAGGGCTGAAGCCCTACGCGGCTCAAGGCAACGATTAGAACAAAAGGAAGATGGCGCCTACTATGTAACAGGCCGCATCTGGATCCCACTCTATGGCAATTTACGAGAACTTGTAATGAATGAAGCACATAAGTCTCGCTACTCGGTACATCCGAGTTCGGATAAGATGTACCACGATCTCAGAACTACGTATTGGTGGCCTAGCATGAAAGCCCACATAGCAACTTACGTTAGCAAATGTTTGACTTGTGCGAGAGTCAAGATTGAATATCATAAACCATCGGGCCTACTCCAACAACCAGAGATACCACAATGGAAATGGGAGAAAATTTCCATGGATTTCGTTACTGGCCTGCCTAGATCTCAACGTGGGAATGATACTATTTGGGTGATCATGGATCGACTCACAAACTCTGCACACTTCTTGGCTACCAAGGAAACGGATAAGTTCTCCACTCTAGCAGACGTCTATCTTAAGGAAGTGGTTTCGAGGCACGGGGTACCAACCTCTATTATCTCTGATCGTGATGCACGTTTTACTTCTGAACTGTGGCAAGCAATGCACAAGTCCTTTGGCACACGATTAGACATGAGCACAGCTTACCATCCGTAAACAGATGGGCAGTCTGAACGCACCATCCAAACTCTAGAAGACATGCTTCGTGCATGTGTAATCGATTTCGGCAACGCCTGGGAAAAAAAACACCTCCCGTTAGTGGAGTTTTCGTATAACAACAGTTACCACACCAGCATTCAAGCCGCTCCATTTGAGGCATTGTACGGGCGTAAATGCCGATCACCTCTTTGCTGGGCAAAGGTGGGTGATAGTCAGATCACAGGACCAGAACTGATAGTAGACGCAACGGAAAGGATTGCACAGATACGACAACGCATTATGGCAGCTCACGACCGTCAGAAAGCCTACGCAAACAAGCGCCGAAAACCACTCGAGTTCCAAGTTGGGGATCGAGTGCTACTCAAAGTTTCACCCTGGAAGGGTGTGGTTCATTTTGGCAAACGGGGCAAGCTCAATCCGCGATATGTCGGACCGTTCGAAATCATTGAGAAAATAGGCAAGGTGGCCTACAAACTAAACCTGCCCGCAGAACTCAGCGCAGTTCACAACGTTTTTCACGTGTCAAATCTGAAGAAGTGTCTGTCAGATGAGACCCTCATAGTTCCTCTAAAGGAGCTCACTATCGACGATCAGTTACGATTCGTCGAGGAACCAGTTGAAATCATGGACCGAGACATTAAGGTCCTCAAACACACTAGAATACCTCTTGTTTGAGTTCGTTAGAACTCCCGTCGTGGCCCAGAGTTCACCTGGGAACGAGAAGACCAAATGAAACTCAAGTATCCCAAGTTGTTCGAGAACAATCCAACTATTACTTAGGCTGAAGCTACTATGGAATTTCGGGATGAAATTCCAAATCAACGGGGGGATGATGTGACACCCCAGGAAAACCAGTAAACCATGCAAATTTAACTAGCTTCCTCAGTAACCGCATGCTAAATTTCGGGACAAAATTTCTTTCAAGTTGGGGATGATGGGACAACCCGAACCTTTGAGGTTAGTAACGCTTAACTTTTAATTTAATTCTTTATCATTCCTTCCCGATGCGTTATACATTCTGCACCTGTTATTAGTCTGTTTAGTGCGCTTGATAGCTTATGGATCGTAAGTCATTGGGCCACGTTAGCTCGCTACATTACACTCTGGCCCGAACCATCATGAACCGAACCCAAACTATACGAGTGGACTGTGATCAAAACTTGGCCTAGTGCTTTGATCCAATCGAACAGGAAAAGGGCCAGCCCATCTATTAAATCGTTGGCTTTTATAATTGTTATGTATGTAGCCTATCCTTATTATCTTAACATAACCAAACCATAAACCCCTCTAAGTGCGACGGCAGTAGGTGTTTCCCCTTCTTTGAGCATCATTCTATTCGATCAAACTGTGGTTAATGACTCCCTATTTGTGTGTTTATACATGAGTTTCATGCGTGTGCAATGATCATATTATGAGTGTCGGCCATTGTGTGCATAAGTGCTTGTTATTGTCAGTGAATAAGTAATTATTAGGATATAATATGTTAAGTGCTCCTGGTTAATCAATGAATAGGGTTCTGATCAAACTGAAACATAATTGGACTTAACATGATAACTGTGATCGGTTATATATATGTGTTAGATGTAGGCATCATGTGCATGAATTGGTATTCCACTATAAAAATTGGTCCAATGATGGCATGAAAACAATAATAGTGGTCGGCCATTGTGCTAGTCTTGTTAATAGTATTGATTGATGAACAAAAGGTTAAATTGTTGTTGTCGGCATATGTGAACTTGTATTGGAGGTCCAATGAAATTCAAGTGCAATTAATTAAAAGTTGGATGTTTGGTTTGAGTTGTGTTTTGATGTCAGTAGGCATCACATGAAGCATTCACTTTCCTATTCAACTTTGAATTGTGATATTATCGGTCCAATTAGGAGTTTGTGGTAGATAGATTGTTGGCCATTAATCTTGAAGTTTGCATGTAAAATGTCAGAGCCCATGTGACTGCTTTGCATGTGACTCATAATTTTTCATATATGAAGCAACATATACACTGATTTGTTTTAAATGATTTTGAAATCATATGCTACATGTTGGAATTATAGAACTTTAATAAACATGCAAAACTGAATCGGATTGGACACCCATGAGTATTGGGCCGCGAGGGTTGGTTAAGATGGGCCGATCTTGTGTGGGTATTATTTTGAGCAATTAGGAGAGGATGGTGATACATATTTTATAGGCGACCCGAACAGTAATATAATCATAAAACATGAATAATTTTATGACATGCCAAGTTATGGTGTTCAGTGGATTTGTAATGTGATCTCGCATACTTGTTAGACGACTATATGATAATAATCGACTTGTCATGTTGCATGTTTTCTTGTCATGACTTACATGGTTACTTAAAGGTGAAGTGAACTAATTAACATGTGCGTTGGTGTGACGTGAACATGTATCGAAAATGTACTATGATTAGGATGCTTGTTATGACATACGCGATGGTTATATGTTTGGTTGTTTATTGTTTGAGCAATACGTATGATAAGATACGTGAATTGTGAATTCATGAAACTGATTTGTCACACCCCGACCACGTGGAACATACAAAACGTGGCGGAAACATCGGGGAGTGTTGTAACAGAATTAATTGTTTCAAATCCAAGGCAATTGAAGTTTCGTTTTATTAATCAAACAAGAGAGCTTACATTGTTTAAACCAGAAACAAAGAGTACATAACATAAATTAACTAGATCTAGTCTCGTTTTAAGTCACTAAGGCACAGGTCCGCCTAAGTATGTCTCGATAAGTCCTATGCTTCATCTCCTGAAAACACATGTGAAAATAGGTACGTCAGCATAAAAATGCCTGTGAGATACATAGGTTTTGTGAAAATAAGATTCATGACTTATGTTTGAGAAAATGTTTAGTCATGAACCTTGTAATTTGCTTTGTCTTGTAAATCATTTGAAAAACGATAAGTTCAGATGATATGTATAAATAAATGTAAGGTTAAATGAATAACCCTATAATGAGTTTGTAAAAGATAAGTTGTTTGTAAATCAATGTCTTGTGAAAAGTATGTTAGTTGTATAAAATGTTCTATGTCTCAAACTGAAATGATTCAAATAACGCTACAATATGTAATACCATACAAACACTTATATATAGGAAGTACCAGCGGCGTATCCACCATGCTTGTATCATATTACACACGTCTCGTTACTTAATCACTTAATCAAACCAAACCACCAAGATGTAATGTTTAACAATTTTAGAAATGTTTATGTATTGTAAGTAATGTAAGGTTAAGCGAATAACCTTATAGTAGCATATCAAAAGTATACTTTGGATTTGTAAGTAACATATTAAACTATGTTTTGGTTTCATAAGTAACATATCAAAATATGTTTTGGATGTTTAACAAAATATATGTTGGTTTGTACAATACCACACATGAGAGTATATCAAATTATACTTTAATAGTGTGATTTAAGAATTCATTCAGACCTGGTGCATCAAAATACACCTTTGAGACTATAGAAATACCACAAAGGCAATCCCTATTTGGTTGGAGCAACAAATTGGTTTCAGACATTCCATGACAACAGGAATGGGGTGTCAAATCCTATAGCGCTATATCATACTAACAATCGGTCTGGTGAACATAAAATAAGTACAATTCAACAGTTTATTTTATGTTCTTTGAGAAATTAATGTTTAAACCATAGATAGTCATTTAGTTTGTCAAATGATAAGTAATAACATGTATAATCAATTATACTTTGAAATTAAGAAAATATAAGCATGTGATGAAATCGACTGTACTAAGTATGCTCACAATGGACATACATAGCATAAAATGTAATGTAAAACGATGTACTAAGTACGCACTCAATGGGCATACATAGCATAAACTGTAATGAAATCATGTACTATAAATGTACTAATGAACATAGGAAGTATATGATTGAAAGCAGGAAAGCATGAAAGTAACAAGTAGGCACATGTGTTCCACCCCAAAACAGTTTCGAAAACAGTAAAAGAGGGGTCTATGTACTCACTTGAGATTGCTCAGAAGTCCTTGAGTAACAACCAAACAATGCTAGAGATCGCGGATATCAAACGGCACCTAATATAGGTAACTATGTTAATTAACCGGACCTAGATCAGAAGATCGGATAGCATGAGGGTTTGTAAACCAAACGAGTGTGGAGACTCGCGTGATATGGTTTAACAAAGCCTACATACTAAATGAAACTTAACCTAAGTGTCTACGACCCATTACGACCCGTTTAGGTAGCTTATGCTACTTTAACGCGTCGTTCGCATGAAACGCGTTCGGACCGCCTAACTAGTCCTATGACAAGTATTATATGCCTAAACATGTTACATAATCAGTTACGTGACAAAAGTTTAGGTTACATATGCTAAATTACCAATTATGTATGAAAAGGGTATTCTGGTAATTTACCTAAGGCATATAAACTACCTATCATACAACTACTTAAACGCCGTGACCATAAGGTATAACCTCGGAAGGTTATACCCTACACTATGGTCACCTAATGTATTTGGTCGGATCCTAATGATCGACCAAACTGGGTCGGGTTCGAGGTATAAGCGATTTATTAGATCGCTTACCCTACGACCCAAGACAACGTGGTAATCAGTAGGCATAGTCCCAAGGGACTATGACCATCGTGATTACAATCACGTTGCGAAGTTCAAACGAACTTCGCATTGACCATTACTGGTCAACGCTGAAAGTCAAACAAAGTTTGACTTTCTGACTCGAAAAGCAGTAAAATAAGGAAAAGAACGAAAGAATACTTACGAAGGGTCCCCGAATGCTAACCCAGATCAAAATAGCTCAGGTATGAAACGAAGGTTCCAACTTAGAGCTTTCTTAATCAGATTTGTGGGTTTTTAAGCCAAAGGGGGGTGGGTATTTATAGATAAAGTAGAGCCGCTAGGATCGTTTCTTGAATATCGTGCCACGATCCGAGCCGTACACTTGTCACAAAGATTATGGAGCCACATATGCTCCTAATCTTAGTGATTAAGCAAGTTGCAAACATGTGGTTGTGGTTAATCAGCTGAAATCTGATTGCAAATACACTTAATCTGGTCAGGTTAGGCAGTCGCGTAGCGCTAGTGCAAAGGCACTATGCAGTCGCGCTACGCTAGCACCTCCCTGTTTCAGAAATGTTTCAAAAGTGGCAGAAATGGTCCCTGCACGTGTTTAAGGCCTTTTTCGATGCGTTTGAACCCCGTTAACCTCATTTCAAGGCTCTAAAATGAAGTTAGAGTATAGGGAACTCAAAACATACTCAAAAATATGCCGGATGTTGGTTCGTTTGGTCGTACGAACGCGATGTTCGCTTAATTACGACGGAATGCGCATAAGCGCGAAAAACGATCCAAATGACGCGACGAATGGATTTTTCTTAAGGCGAACACTAAAATATAATATAGTCATGCTTACATAAATTTTTGGATGTCCGGATGTATTCAGAACGTAAGTTATGCGCGAAAATGCAAACTTGTGCACTTTTTGACACTTTTAGTCCCTGAATGACACAAAAGTTTATTTTAGCACACCGAACCCTTCAAAGCCTATTTCTAAGCTATGTAAAGGATATTTATGGTATTTTTAACTTATGGTCATGTTCCGGAAGGTCTATTACAGTTCAAATTGGCATACTTTCACAGTTTGTCAACTTTAGTCCCTGTAAGCGAATTAACTTGTTTTTGCCATACCAAAGTCTTTAAAACTTATTTCTAAGTTATGTAAAGGATATTTAAGGTATGTTAAGCCTATTTCACTATTCCGGAGTGTTCGTTGGATTAAACTGGTTATATTTACGCTTCAGAGCGCGTATAACCCTCCAGAAAGCGATTTAAAGTTTAAAATCAAACAAAATTTGATATGTGTAAAAGATACACATAATTTTACAACTCCCAAGTATGAAATACAATATTTCATTGGTTTGGAATTTGTTTGACGGTTGAAGTGACACAGGTGTTACAGTCTCCCCTACTTTAGGAAATTTCGTCCCGAAATTTAATTCTAGAGGAAACTTGTGAAGACAGCTGAGACGGTTTTTGCCTTCAGACAAATCCATTGAGCCCTTAAGTAAAACTCTGGGCCATGTTAGGATTCTTAGCAATGATGTCAACCCTCAAATTGAAGTCATTGTAGTAACAAAACATGGAGTTTTTGAACTATAGACAGGAGAACAGTTCCCGTGAAGAATTACCATAGGAAACTTGTGTGTGCTTGAAATCAGAATTGGGTAGTGTGAGAATGAATGACATTGGTTAAGGTCCAAGACTTCTCCCGTATCATTATTCTCGTCACTATAGATCTTAACACATGACAAAACTTCTTGTGGTTTCTGTGCACTGAATTGCATAATTATGTAGGCCTCCATAATTACGTAATCCCTTGCACAGTCCGCACAGTTCATTTCATAATGCGTAGAGAAAAGTTAATTGAATAAACATGAAGAGACCTGACTAGACCACCAAAGGATCTTTTCAATTAGATCAACGAACAGTCTTTTCAACTAGATCAACACATGACCTTATTAACTAGACCGTCGTACGATCTCCTTAAATAGACCACTTAAGGGATCTTTTCAATTATATCATCACATGATATTTCTAACCAGATTTTCAAATCAATCTGTTTAACTAGACCTCCCAAGGGGTCCAATTATAATATAGTACTTTAAAAATCCATGGGATTTGACTACAACGTAGAAGTCCATTAAGGATTTAAGATAGTAACTTTGGATATCCTATTAAGAATCTCTTATACAAGATATGTAAGATTCTATGAGGATTTGGATGGATCACATACGACCATTAACATGTAAGAAAACAAATAAGCACAAAATTAGTTAACTTGATTCGTTAATTCGTTCTCTTTAGGTATAGATAATTAAAGCACTCTAGGAATCCAATCCATGGATTTCATTTGGCACTTTAATCATTTCCAAGGATCCACCTATAAAGATAGAAGGATTTTCAATAAGAGTTTGGCTTTGTTTCTTAAAAGAAACGAATGTTTAAGGTTCTTGGGGAGATCACAAGTGATCATAAAATGACAGAACCATACGAGTAGTTTGTATTTGGGTTGACATCATAAGGTTGTATCAAACATTCACACAATCGTATCAGTTTTGCAAAAATAAAAACGACGAATTTTTATTTATATAACAACTGACTTGTCTTTAAACGTCAAAGATAACAACCAAGGGAAATAACAAAACACTTGTTGTTCACTGCCGCATCATTGTTTATGTTTGCCTTGTTGATGTTAAATGCTCATCCTCGCGCTGGAGGTGCGTTAACAAGCCTTGGGCAATTGTTTCTGTAGTGAGTAAGGTCACCACAGTTATAACATGACCCCGGAGGGAACCGTGCTTGAACAGCAGCAGGGTTTGCAGCAGCTTGATTTGCATATCGACAAACATTGATCAGATGTCCTAACCGCCCACAGTGGGTACATTTGTGACATTGCTCTTGCGCTAGATGATGACGGTTGCACTTGTTGCACAAAGGTGCGGTACCAACATAGTTTTGCCTTTTGCGAGGTTGTGCTGGTTGGTTTGGTGCAACCTGTTTGTCTTGAGCAGTTATCGCGCAGTTTTGAGAGGCCTTGCGTTTCTTCTTCTTGGATACCTCATCCTGTTTTTCCTTTGGCTCAGCTGGAGCAGTCTTGTCAGATGGTCTTGGGTCGCCTTTTCGAAAAAGCTTTTTCTTCCTGATGTGGGATTCAGTTAGGGTGGCAGACAGTTCAATGGCTTGTCTGACAGTAGTAGGGTTGCTGCCAGTAACAATATCCTGAACTAGGTCAGGAAGACCATCAGTATATTTCTCGATCGCCTTATCCACAGGAGTAACCATAGCAGGACACAACAGGCTCAATTCTTCAAAACGGTCAGTATAGGCTCGATGTTCACCACTGTCTTGCTTCAAATCATCAAACTCCCTCTCCAAAGCTCGTAGTTCATGACGAGGGCAAAACTCCTTCATCATAAGAGCCCTAAGCTCAGCCCAAGTCTGTGCTAATGCAACCTCAGCACCGCGGTCTCTCATCACTCCGTTCCACCATGTGAGAGCCCTCTTCTGAAACACACTTGAAGAAAACTCGACCTTGCGATTTTCAGGACACTGAACGTGACGGAACGTATTCTCAATGCTCTCGAACCATTGAAGAAGCCCAGTTGCTCCCTCAGAACCACTAAATTTGAGTGGTTTGGCCGAGTTAAAAGTTTTGAAATTGCATGGGGCATTGTTGTTGTTGATGGCTTGCATCATTTGAGCATAAAGATTTGGGAAGGCAATAGCCATTTGCTGTGCGATGATTCCCGCCAGTTCGTCATTTGCCATCTGATTGTCGCGTCGAGGAGGCATTCTAAAAGAGGAAACATGAAAGGAAACGAGTGAGAGATTTAGACGAAAAGAATGAGATGAAACAAATCTGATGAAAGCAAGGGTAGTGGTCATTTGTTTGTTATTACAAGGCAACAAACGACCTCGGTAATTAGTCAAAGTGAATAGGTCAAAAATAATGTATCGCGAAGACATGCTCGCCTATAAGTGAACACTCATCCCAAGAATTCCCAGGTAAGCACAACTGGTCTCGCGTCTGATGAGATGTATACGAAGTGCTTGCCTAGACAGAAAACCCAGAATACAGGCATTCACCCTTCCAGTTTGCACGTGTTCACATTATTTAAAACCCAAAACCTTGACGAGATTTTGAGAATTCAAAGGGGTTCAAAACAATATAACAGAGGGTTCAAAACCTTGTAATAAATCATCCTAGAACAGATGATTAGTTTTCAAAGCGGTTTTGAAATTTATGTTCTTGTTGTGGTCGTCGCCTAAGGATAGGTGACGGTATTGTTTTATGACTAAACGCAAGTAAACTCGCGTTAGGGTCCTAAGAAAGTTATAGACTAGGTCAAAGCATTACTAATAACCTAATTCCCTATAACCATTGGCTCTGATACCATCTTTTCTGTCACACCCCGACCACGTGGAACATACAAAACGTGGCGGAAACATCGGGGAGTGTTGTAACAGAATTAATTGTTTCAAATCCAAGGCAATTGAAGTTTCGTTTTATTAATCAAACAAGAGAGCTTACATTGTTTAAACCAGAAACAAAGAGTACATAACATAAATTAACTAGATCTAGTCTCGTTTTAAGTCACTAAGGCACAGGTCCGCCTAAGTATGTCTCGATAAGTCCTATGCTTCATCTCCTGAAAACACATGTGAAAATAGGTACGTCAGCATAAAAATGCCTGTGAGATACATAGGTTTTGTGAAAATAAAATTCATGACTTATGTTTGAGAAAATGTTTAGTCATGAACCTTGTAATTTGCTTTGTCTTGTAAATCATTTGAAAAACGATAAGTTCAGATGATATGTATAAATAAATGTAAGGTTAAATGAATAACCCTATAATGAGTTTGTAAAAGATAAGTTGTTTGTAAATCAATGTCTTGTGAAAAGTATGTTAGTTGTATAAAATGTTCTATGTCTCAAACTGAAATGATTCAAATAACGCTACAATATGTAATACCATACAAACACTTATATATAGGAAGTACCAGCGGCGTATCCACCATGCTTGTATCATATTACACACGTCTCGTTACTTAATCACTTAATCAAACCAAACCACCAAGATGTAATGTTTAACAATTTTAGAAATGTTTATGTATTGTAAGTAATGTAAGGTTAAGCGAATAACCTTATAGTAGCATATCAAAAGTATACTTTGGATTTGTAAGTAACATATTAAACTATGTTTTGGTTTCATAAGTAACATATCAAAATATGTTTTGGATGTTTAACAAAATATATGTTGGTTTGTACAATACCACACATGAGAGTATATCAAATTATACTTTAATAGTGTGATTTAAGAATTCATTCAGACCTGGTGCATCAAAATACACCTTTGAGACTATAGAAATACCACAAAGGCAATCCCTATTTGGTTGGAGCAACAAATTGGTTTCAGACATTCCATGACAACAGGAATGGGGTGTCAAATCCTATAGCGCTATATCATACTAACAATCGGTCTGGTGAACATAAAATAAGTACAATTCAATAGTTTATTTTATGTTCTTTGAGAAATTAATGTTTAAACCATAGATAGTCATTTAGTTTGTCAAATGATAAGTAATAACATGTATAATCAATTATACTTTGAAATTAAGAAAATATAAGCATGTGATGAAATCAACTGTACTAAGTATGCTCACAATGGACATACATAGCATAAAATGTAATGTAAAACGATGTACTAAGTACGCACTCAATGGGCATACATAGCATAAACTGTAATGAAATCATGTACTATAAATGTACTAATGAACATAGGAAGTATATGATTGAAAGCAGGGAAGCATGAAAGTAACAAGTAGGCACATGTGTTCCACCCCAAAACAGTTTGGAAAACAGTAAAAGAGGGGTCTATGTACTCACTTGAGATTGCTCAGAAGTCCTTGAGTAACAACCAAACAATGCTAGAGATCGCGGATATCAAACGGCACCTAATATAGGTAACTATGTTAATTAACCGGACCTATATCAGAAGATCGGATAGCATGAGGGTTTGTAAACCAAACGAGTGTGGAGACTCGCGTGATATGGTTTAACAAAGCCTACATACTAAATGAAACTTAACCTAAGTGTCTACGACCCATTACGACCCGTTTAGGTAGCTTATGCTACTTTAACGCGTCGTTCGCGTGAAACGCGTTCGGACCGCCTAACTAGTCCTATGACAAGTATTATATGCCTAAACATGTTACATAATCAGTTACGTGACAAAAGTTTAGGTTACATATGCTAAATTACCAATTATGTATGAAAAGGGTATTCTGGTAATTTACCTAAGGCATATAAACTACCTATCATACAACTACTTAAACGCCGTGACCATAAGGTATAACCTCGGAAGGTTATACCCTACACTATGGTCACCTAATGTATTTGGTCGGATCCTAATGATCGACCAAACTGGGTCGGGTTCGAGGTATAAGCGATTTATTAGATCGCTTACCCTACGACCCTAGACAACGTGGTAATCAGTAGGCATAGTCCCAAGGGACTATGACCATCGTGATTACAATCACGTTGCGAAGTTCAAACGAACTTCGCATTGACCATTACTGGTCAATGCTGAAAGTCAAACAAAGTTTGACTTTCTGACTCGAAAAGCAGTAAAATAAGGAAAAGAACGAAAGAATACTTACGAAGGGTCCCCGAATGCTAACCCAGATCAAAATAGCTCAGGTATGAAACGAAGGTTCCAACTTAGAGCTTTCTTAATCAGATTTGTGGGTTTTTAAGCCAAAGGGGGGTGGGTATTTATAGATAAAGTAGAGCCGCTAGGATCGTTTCTTGAATATCGTGCCACGATCCGAGCCGTACACTTGTCACAAAGGTTATGGAGCCACATATGCTCCTAATCTTAGTGATTAAGCAAGTTGCAAACATGTGGTAGTGGTTAATCAGCTGAAATCTGATTGCAAATACACTTAATCTGGTCAGGTTAGGCAGTCGCGTAGCGCTAGTGCAAAGGCACTCTGCAGTCGCGCTACGCTAGCACCTCCCTGTTTCAGAAATGTTTCAAAAGTGGCAGAAATGGTCCCAGCACGTGTTTAAGGCCTTTTTCGATGCGTTTGAACCCCGTTAACCTCATTTCAAGGCTCTAAAATGAAGTTAAAGTATAGGGAACTCAAAACATACTCAAAAATATCCCGGATGTTGGTTCGTTTGGTCGTACGAACGCGATGTTCGCTTAATTACGACGGAATGCGCATAAGCGCGAAAAACGATCCAAATGACGCGACGAATGGATTTTTCTTAAGGCGAACACTAAAATATAATATAGTCATGCTTACATAAATTTTTGGATGTCCGGATGTATTCAGAACGTAAGTTATGCGCGAAAATGCAAACTTGTGCACTTTTTGACACTTTTAGTCCCTGAATGACACAAAAGTTTATTTTAGCACACCGAACCCTTCAAAGCCTATTTCTAAGCTATGTAAAGGATATTTATGGTATGTTTAACTTATGGTCATGTTCCGGAAGGTCTATTACAGTTCAAATTGGCATACTTTCACAGTTTGTCAACTTTAGTCCCTGTAAGCGAATTAACTTGTTTTTGCCAAACCAAAGTCTTTAAAACTTATTTCTAAGTTATGTAAAGGATATTTAAGGTATGTTAAGCCTATTTCACTATTCCGGAGTGTTCGTTGGATTAAACTGGTTATATTTACGCTTCAGAGCGCGTATAACCCTCCAGAAAGCGATTTAAAGTTTAAAATCAAACAAGATTTGATATGTGTAAAAGATACACATAATTTTACAACTCCCAAGTATGAAATACAATATTTCATTGGTTTGGAATTTGTTTGACGGTTGAAGTGACACAGGTGTTACATGATTGTCTCTGGTAACCACGATAGGATTTTGACTGATCAACTGTTTAACGAGCATTTAATCAAACCGAGCAAACCAAGGTGAGTTCACACTCTTACCAAGGTATGGGATTCCCGGGGTTGGAAATGGGTTTAAATGATTACTTGTACTTTCATCGTTACTGGAATACGTACCACTGACCTCGTTAGGAGAAGGTCACTTATAGATACAGGTAGACTAGTAACACATGGGAAGCCCCCACTAATCTTCGCAAACATGCCTGGAATGGCCGCGATACGAATACTAATCTTCGCACACATGCCTGGAATGGCCGCGATACGAATACTAATCTTCGCACACATGCCTGGAATGGCCGCGATACGAATACTAATCTTCGCACACATGCCTGGAATGACCGCGATACGAATACTAAACTTCGCAAACATGCCTGGAGGGCCGCGATACAAATACAACTAGTCTAGAACACATGGGAAACCCTCACAAATCTTCGCAAACATGCCTGGAAGGCCGCAATACAAATAAATACGATACATAGTTTACTAAACAAACATACGGTTTACGAAACGAATACTATAACTAAACAACCAACTGTGAACTCGCTCAACTTTGTTGTTGACTCGTTGTTACATGCGTTGCAGGTCAATAGGTACACATGGAGCTTGCACTGGGAGACGAGGTCGTTGTGGACATGGATCGTGGATACCATGTTAAACATTTATCATACTTTTGAACTTATACTTGGGTTTTAAACATTATGCTTCCACTTACTACTTAAACTATGTTTTGATTTGAACACCAGTTATATTGAGGTTGGGTGTTACAATTACTATTATGATATGTTCAATATGATTGGTGGCTTGATCCTGGTCATGTCACGCCTCCATGCAGTGATACTCCGCGTGTGGATTTTGGGGGTGTGACAAAATATATATATTTTCTCAAAAATATACATACTTAATAAAAAAAAATTAATCTTTAAGAAATCATCATTTCTAAACACAAAAATTAGGGAAACCTTGGTAAATGTTTTTAGATACATTTTTAGGGAATAAGTTCCTCAAAAACTTATATATTTTCTAAGTGTCAAAATTTATAAAATTTTTGACATGGTTTCCCCTAAAAATGGAGGTTTCCCATGTTTTCAAAACATGTGTTTATTTTCTTTTAAATCATCAACAACACAATCAAGTCTTACCATAAGCCTAGATCATGTAAATCACACAACATCATGAACTTGAAGTTCTTGTAAATATTTGTAGTAACTTACTAGTGTTTTTAGTAAGCCTTGTTACCCTTTAAAGTGTGGTTGATCTTTTAAGAACATCATTCTTAAGGAATTTAGATCTTTACAACTTATGACCATACTTTCTAAAAATGTTCATTCATGGATTTTTCTTGTTACTTACATACTTCTATACTTTATTAACCACCAAAAATAAGGTTTATTTGTTTAAGAACCAAGATTTAGTAAAACTTGTATTTTTTTACTTGGTTTCTTTAGAAACCATCCATAAATCTTTAGATCTACAAGTGTTACTACTCACTTTGATCATCATTTTTCAAGAAATCCATGTATTCTTTCAAGTTCATGCTTCTCATGAGGATGATCCATTAACTTTCATCAAGTTTATCCTCTCATCTTGCTAGATTATGTTTTTAATCATGATCTAGCAAGATCATAAGATGATCAACATCAAATCCATGAATAAACAACAATCATCAAGCATAACAACACATAAACAACATAGTTTCTTCATGATTTAAGCTTATGTTCAAATTTCATTCTTGTGATTCTTAGTGTTCTTCATGATTAACATTATGATTCTTCTTTTAACCACTTAAAATGGAAGTAAAATAGCAAGATAAAGTTCTTAATACTAGCACAAGGCTAGGGATGATCAAGTGAAGAAAACAAGTGGTTAAAAGCAAATGAACAAGGTCCTTGAACTTCCGTAAGCTCCTAGCTCCTTTGTGTGACCTCTAACACCTTTGTATATGCTTGGATTGTATGAGAATGGATGAATGAAGGTGGGTGTATAGGTGTTGAGTTTCGGCCGAAGCCAAGAGGGAAGGAAGGAGAGAAGTGGGGTGTTGGTGATGAATGAGAAATGAGAAGTTATGCACTTAAGGTTTTTATACAATTTTCCTAGCATATGGAATATTATGTAGGAATATGCCATAGCATATCTATTAAAATAAAACAATAAAATCTCATGTGGGATCCTTGTCTCCTAACCATCCAACAAAAGGGGGGGGGGTAAGTGTAATATTTCAACTACTAGTTACATGATTTAGTTGGAATGAAATGGTATTAGTTAGGTATGTTTAGGTATTCAGTGTTTAGGAGATGTAATAAGATGTTCGGTGACCATAACTATCCAAGAAATAAATAAGCAATGCTTTTAGTAATATTTTGATGTTCCGGGTAATGTCCGGTTGTTCGGTTAAGTACCGGTTTGTTAAAGTGTTAAATCGCATCATTTATTGTCCTTTATGTCCCCTTTTGTAACGCTTTCAATTCCCGACACTTAGGGAAGTATTTTGGATGATAAATCATGAATTCTGCATGATATTTATTCATTGAAAAGCTGATTATAGCTGAATTTAATAAAATTATGCACTTAAAGTGCGTTTCGGATGCTTTTTAGTGCGTATTTTAGCTTCCGGATGGTCTATATATAAACCCTTGTATGTACTCTTGGGTTTTAATGCATTCTTGTCGTTGGGCCTACACCTAGGCTCCAATTCTAATCTCTGTCTGTTTTCTGCAGAATTGTTGACACAATGTGTCTTACCGGTGAGTTTACTAGTATTTCTGACGCAACGCTGTTCATTAATGCATAAAGTAATTCTTGTAATATAAAACGTGCATTTATTCACAAGTATAGTATGAAATCCGACAATGTTGACATTTAAGCACATAGTTGTAGTCATTAAATAATAATTAAAGTGCACGGAAATTACCGGTTTGGTGCTAGTTGTCACAGCCTCCCCCAGTTATAAGAATTTCGTCCCGAAATTCACGCTGAACCAACTATCGCAGGAGTCTTCTTGAACAGGTGGGGATACTTTTCTTTGAACTGGTCTTCATGTTCCCACGTGTACTCGGGTCCGTGCTTAGAGTTCCAACGTACTTTGACAGGCTTGACACTGCTCCTTCTGGTCTTGTTGACTTTCCAGTCCGTAACCTCAACGGGTTGTTCTGTAAATCGGAGGGTGTCATCAATATGCACTTCATCCGCAGGGATGATCACGTCTTCTTGTGTTGGACTCTTCTTGAGGTTGTATACATGGAACGTATCATGTACTCCATTAAGTTCTTCCGGTAATTCCAACTTGTATGCAACGGTACCAATTCTTTCCAAAATCTTGAATGGTCCAATGTATCATGGATTCAGCTTTCCACGCTTTCCAAATCTGACTACGCCCTTCCAATGTGAGACCCTTAATAATACTTTGTCTCCCACCTCGAATTCTAATGGTTTCCGTCTTCGATCAGCGTAGCTCTTTTGTCGATCTCGGGTCGCCTTAATGCGCTCACGGATCTGCATGATCTTGTCGGTTGTCTCTTGTACAAGTTCAGGACCAACCATACGTTTATCTCCAGCGTCTGCCCAACATAAGGGCGATCAGCACTTGCGGCCATACAGAGCTTCGAACGGTGCGACTTTTATACTTGAATGATAACTGTTATTGTAGGAAAACTCAACTAAAGGTAGATGAGTATCCCAACTGCCGCCTAGATCCATGACACATGCGCGAAGCATATCTTCTAATGTTTGTATAGTCTGTTCGCTCTGGCCGTCTTTTTGTGGATGGAAGGCCGTGCTTAGATCTAGCTGAGATCCAAAGGCTTCCTGAAAGGATTGCCAGATTCTTGAGACAAAGCGTCCATCTCTGTCTGAAATGATTGAGATAGGCACTCCATGACGTGCCACAATTTCCTTTAAGTATATCTCTGCAAGCTTTCCAGTGCTATCCTTCTCTCGGATCGGTAGGAAATGCGCAGATTTCGTTAATCGATCAACTATTACCCATATCATGTCATGCCCTCTAGGGGTCCTGGGTAATTTTGTTATGAAGTCCATCGAGATTTGCTCCCATTTCCACATGGGTATCTCTGGTTGTTGTAGTAGGCCAGACGGTTTCTGATATTCGGCCTTAACCTTAGCATAGGTTAGGCATTTTCTAACATAAACAACAACGTCGCTCTTGAGTCTCAGCCACCAATAGTATTCTTTTAAGTCTTGATACATCTTGTCCGATCCTGGATGGATCGAATATCTCGATTTGTGTGCTTCATCAAGGATGACTTCTCGTATGCCACCATAGAGCGGAACCCAAATACGCTTCTTAAAGTATAAGGCTCCCTCTTCATTTGGCACCATATATTTCAACATACCCCGGAGGTATTCAGCTTTACGGTTTTCCATCTTAAGGGCTTCTTATTGTGCATCACGAATGCGTGCTGTGAGGTTCGTTCGAATAGTCATTTCCAATGCTCGAACCCTTAGGGTCTTAACCCTTTCTTTTCGACTTAGTGCGTCTGCTACAACGTTTGCTTTTCCAGGATGGTACTTAATCTCACAGTCATAGTCATTGAGCAGCTCAACCCATCGTCGTTGTCGCATGTTTAATTCTTTCTGATCAAATATGTGTTGTAGGCTTTTGTGATCTGTGAAGATTGCGCATTGAGTACCATATAAATAATGTCGCCAGATCTTCAGGGCGAATACCACTACGCCCAGCTCCAGGTCATGAGTGGTATAGTTTCTTTCATGAATCTTCAATTGTCTTGAAGCGTAAGCGATGAATTTTTAGCGTTGCATAAGCACGCAACCCAAACCTTGTCGTGATGCGTCGCAGTATACAACGAAGTCTTCAGTGCCTTCGGGTAATGATAGTATCGGTGCATCGCATAGCTTGTTTTTAAGTAGCTGGAAGGCTTCTTCCTGTTTGTCTTTCTGTGTAAGGGTCGTTAGCGGTTGAGTTATCTTTGAGAAATTCTCGATGAAACGTCAGTAATAGCCCGCTAAGCCCAAAAATTGACGAACTTCGGTTGGGGTTTTGGGGGTTTCCCAATTCTTTATGGCTTCTATCTTGGATGGGTGCACATGAATGCCCTTATCATTTACAGCATGACCCGGAAACTGTACTTCACGAATCTATAATTCGCATTTTGAGAACTTTGCATAAAGTTTCTCTTTCTTCAGTAGTTCCAAAATGGTTCTGAGGTGTTGCTCGTGTTCTTCTTTCGTTCGAGAATAAATCAGGATATCATCAATAAATACAATCACGAATTTATCCAGATATGGTTTGCATACGCGGTTCATCAGGTCCATAAATACTGCTGGCGCGTTCGTCAATCCAAATGGCATCACAAGAAACTCGTAGTGCCCATAACGCGTTCAGAATGCAGTCTTTGGTACGCTTTATTCTTGTATCCTTAACTGATGGTATCTAGATCGGTGATCGATCTTGGAATAGTAGCTTGACCCTTGCAATTGATCAAACAAGTCATCAATCCTCGGTAGTGGGTACCGATTCTTGATTGTGAGCTTGTTCAGTTCTCTGTAATCGATACACATCCGCAGAGTTCCATCCTTCTTCTTTACGAACAATACTGGAGCTCCCCAAGGTGAGAAGCTTGGCCTTATGAATCCTTTATCCAACAACTCCTAGAGTTGTGTAGATTCAGTTGGTGCAAGCCGATAGGGTGCCTTGGCTACAGGAGCGGCTCCTAGAACCAAGTCTATACGAAATTTGACTTGTCGTTACGGAGGTAGCCCGAGTATACCTTCGGGAAAAAAATCAGGGAATTCCTTCACCACAGGAATTTCTTCGAGTTTTGGCTCCTCATCCTTCTTGTCTACAACGTGCTCTAGGAAAGCAACACATCCTTTTCTTAAGCACTTCTGTGCTTTCATACAACTGATGATTCGTAGAGGCGCATCTCGTTTTTCTCCATGTACTATGAGGGTTTCATCATTCGCCAGAGGGATGCGAATGATTTTCTTGTGACAAATAACTTTAGCTTTGTTCTTGGACAACCAGTCCATTCCGACCACTACATCGAAGCTACCCAATTGAATAGGTAAGAGATCGATGCTAAATCTTCGTTCACCAAGTTCTAGTGTGCAACCTCTAACAACTTCGCCCGATTCAACAAGTTTACCATTGGCTAGTTCTATGGAATAACGAATATCTAATCTACTAGATTCTATCTCAAGCATACGTTTAAATTCCACAGACATGAAGCTATAGTCGGCACCAGTGTCAAATAATATGGATGCAAAGTGATTGTTAACGAGAAATGTACCGGTGACCACATTAGGGTCCTCGCATGCGTTCTTTGCTCCAATTATGAATGCTCGAGCTTGAGCGTTGTTCCCCTTTGGGCAGTCTTTCATGAAATGATCTTTGCTTCCACAACTGAAGCATCCTTGGTTCTACCTAGCTCCATTACCATTCCTGTCACCAGCACCATTGACATTTCCACCATTGTTTCTTTTACCAGCACCGTTGCGATTTCCATTCCCGTTCCTGTTTCATTTACCCCAACAGTCTTCAGTATGGTGACCCAGTTTCCCACACTTGTCACATTTTGGAATGCGACAAACTCCTTCATGATGACGCTTGCATTGATTGCACCTGGGCAGAGTGCCCAGGTATCCCTTAGCAGGAGCGTCACTCATGGCTGCAAGAGTTCTTGTCTCCTGAGGTGGATTGGGGTCTCATCTCTTGTTGTTGAAACCTTGTTGTTGCGGGTTGCTTGGTTCAAACTTGTATGCTTTCTCTTTTTGTCACCAGACGACTCAGCATGCGTCTCGGTCTTTTCAGTGGGGTTCAATGATAACTTCTTCATATGAACACAATCTTCAGTAAGGCTGATAGCCAGAGTTACAGCCTCAGTGATAGTTTGAGGTTTGGCCGAAGTTACCATGCAACGAAATTCTGAGGCCAGTCCCAAAATGTAGCGTTCAACGTGCTTAAATTCAGGTGTTACCATGTAGGGGATCACCCTTGACAGATCGTGGAACCTTCCAGTGTCACAGTAATGTCAGCTCCTTCCATGGTCAAGTAACTCAGTCTCCAACCTTTGGAGTTCAGCACGTGACCAATACGTTTCTTTCATACGTTCCTTCAATTCGTCCCAAGTCATGCCATACGTGGCATCATCACCCAGAGTTTGGACTTGCAGGTTCCACCAAGTCAGAGCTTCATCAACAAACAACCTAGTAGCAAAAGTGACTTGCTGGTCCGCTGTACACTTGCTCATACGGATGGTAGCTTCAGTCTTCTCCGTCTAGCGTACAAACGCTACTGCACCTCATGTGCCGTCGTACTTCATCTGGTTGCAGTCGAGAAACTGCTTGAAGGTGCAGCCTGTAATTGATTCAACCAACTCACACGTGAGCAATTGAAGAAATAATGAAACCAAGACCGTTCATAAATTTCTTCATGCTTATCCAATTGTTTTAAGGTTACCTTGAGCTGCGTTGCCTCCAGATGAATCTCCATTCTTATTACGTCTAGCGTTGCTTGGTCCACCACTGTCTTGGGTTCAGTTTGCCTCGTATTGGGTGATAGCAGCGGAGATCCTTTCTTCCAGTAGGGCGTTGAGCTCTTCAGCAGTCCTTGGCAGTGGGGGAGGAGGAGGTTGATCAGAATCTCGATTATTCACAATTCTCCTAGGCGCCATGCTCTGAAAGAACACCACACCATAGGTTTAGGCATTTGTTTGATATCGTCACACAAGGCAGTAGTAGTATATATATACACAGGCATATACCACATAAGTGACATCAAACAATTATTACTCCAGCAAAGTACTTAATAGGCTGGGGGAAGGGGTGTTCACGTTTGACCTTTTTCTTGAGGGGATCTATACGTGACAAGACTTGTTGTGGTTTCTGTGCACTGAATTCCATAATTATGTATGCATCCATTGTCACACCCCGACCACGTAGAACATACAAAACGTGGCGGAAACATCGGGGAGTGTTGTAACAAAATTAATTGTTTCAAATCCATGGCAATTGAAGTTTCGTTTTATTGATTAAAAGTGTTACAATGTCTTAACAAACAAAGAAATACAACATAATTAACTAGTCTTGCATCTTTTATTGTCACTAAAGCCCAAGTCTGCCTATGTGTATCTTGATCATCTTATGCAACAGCTCCTGAAAAACACATGTGAAAATAGGTACGTCAGCATAAAAATGCCTGTGAGATACATAGGTTTTGTGAAAATAGGTTTCATGACTTATGTTTGAGAAAATGTTTAGTCATGAACCTTGTAATTTGCTTTGTCTTGTAAATCATTTAAAAAACGATAAGATCAGATGATATGTATAAATAAATGTCAGGTTAAATGAATAACCATGTAAAAATGTGTTTGTATAAGATAAGTTGTTTGTAAATCAATGTCTTGTGAAAAGTATGTTATTTGTATAAAATGTTATATGTCTCAAACTGAAATGATTCAAATAACGCTACGATATGTAATACCATACAAACACTTATATATAGGAACTACCGGCGGCGTATCCACCATGCTTGTAATATATTACACACGCCTCGTTACTTAATCACTTACTCAAACCAAACCAACAATGTAAGATGTCTATGTTTAAACCAATTTGCAAATGTATTGAATAGTATGTCAAAATGCTTATGTCAAGATGTAAATCATGTAATGTGTAATCAGAAATGTCATGTATGGTAAGTGAAATGTATCAACTAAACCATATGTAAAATGCACAACAACAAGGTATTGAAGTAAAACACAGTTTAAATCAAAGTTATGTTTTGTGTAACAAATGCATGCTATACTGATACAAACATTTATGCGGTATTGTTATACCCAAAATGTAAGCATGTGAAAACGATGCACTAAGTATGTAATCAAATGAACATACGTAGTGTGAAATGTAATGTAAAACGATGTACTAAGTAATGCACACAATGGGCACACCTAGCATAAGATGTAATGAAATCATGTACTATAATGTACTATCGAACATAGCAGGTATATGATGTGAAAACAGGAAAGCTTGAAAGTAACAAGTAGGCACATGTGTTTCACCCCAAAATGTTTGGAAAACAGTAAAAGAGGGGTCTATGTACTCACTTGAGATTGCTTAGTAGTCCTTGAGTAACAACCAAACAATGCTAGAGATCGCGGATATCAAACGTCACCTAATATAGGTAACTATGTTAATAAACCGGACCTAAATCGGAGGATTTAGATAGAATGAGGGTTTGTAAACCAAACAAGTATAGAGACTCGTGTCATATGGTTTAACAAAGCCTACATACTAAATGAAACCTAACCTAAGTGTTTACGACCCATTACGACCCGTTTAGGTAGCTTATGCGACTTTAACGCGTCGTTCGCGTGAAACGCGTTCGGACCGCCTAACTAGTCCTATGACAAGTGTTATATGCCTAAACATGTTACATAATCAGTTATGTGACAAAAGTTTAGGTTACATATGCTTAATTACCAATTATACATGAAAAAGGTATTCTGGTAATTTACCTAAGGCATATAAACTACCTATCATACAAATACTCAAACGATGTGACCATGAGGTATAACCTCGGAAGGTTATTCCCTATATACTATGGTCACCTAATACGTTTGGTTGGATCCTAATGATCGACCAAATGGGTCGGGTTCGAAGGTATAAGCGATTTATCAGATCGCTTACCCTTACTACCCTAGACAACGTGGTAATCAGTAGGCATAGTCACAAGGGACTATAATCATCGTGATTACAATCACGTTGCGAAGTTCAAACGAACCTCGCATTGACCATAAGCTGGTCAACGCTGAAAGTCAAACAAAGTTTGACTTTCGGACTCGAAAAGCAATAAAAGAACGAAAGAATACTTACGAAGGGTCCCCGAATGCTAATCTAGATCGAAATAACTCAGGTATGGAACAATGGTTCCAACTTAGAGTCTTTAAGATCAGATTCTAGTGATTTTTGAAGTTGGGGTGATGGGGTATTTATAGTTTTCGGGGAACAGTTAAGATCGTTTGTCGAATATCGTGCCTTAATCGCATCCGTACAAGTGTCGGAACCTTATGGTAGCTAAAAATGATCCTTATCAGCTGACTAGGCAATTGAGAATGTGTGGGTGTGGTTAAAACAGCTGGAACTGCTGTTAAATGCAGTTAATCTGGTCCAGAAGGCGGACGCGGCCCGCTTCAGGATGCACATAAACTCAGGCGGGCCGCTTGGCCATGTCAGATCAGCACAAGGTTTCAGAAATGACAGTTTCAGTCCCTGCACGTGTTTAAGCCCATTTCCTGCACTTCCAAGGCCCGTAAAGCCAACTTTAAGGCCCTAAAATGATGCCTAAACATTTTGGACATGAAACATGCTCAAAAATATGCCGGATGTTGGTTCGTTTGGTCGTACGAACGCGATGTTCGCTTAATTACGACGGAATGCGCACAAGCGTGAAAAACGATCCAAAATGCGCGACGAATGGATTTTTCTTATGCCAAACACTAAAATAAAATGTTTTAGTGCTTACATAAATTTTTGGATGTCCGGATGTATTCAGAACGTAAGTTATGCGCGAAAATGCAAACTTGTGCACTTTTTGACGCTTTTAGTCCCTGAATGACACAAAAGTTTATTTCAGCACACCGAACCCCTCAAAGCCTATTTCTAAGCTTTGTAAAGGATATTTAAGGTGTGTTTAACTTATTTCCATGTTCCGGAATGTCTGTTACAGTTCAAATTGGCATACTTTCGCAGTTTGTCAAATTTAGTCCCTGTAAGCGAATAAACTTTGATTTCACCATACCAAACCTTCCAAAACTTATATCTAAGTTATGTAAAGGTTATTTAAGGTATGTTAAGCCTATTTCACTATTCCGGAGTGTTCGTTACATTAAACTGGTTATATCTACGCATTAGTGCGCGTATAACCTTCTAGAAAGCGATTTAGAGCTTGAAATCGAACAAGAGTTGATATGTGCAAAAGCTACACATATTTATACAAGTCCAAAGTATGAAATACAATATTTCATTGGTTTGGAATTTTTTTGATGGTTGAAGTGACACAGGTGTTACATCCATAATTATGTAACTCCTTGCACAGTCCGCACAATTCGTTTCATCCTCGTATTTCTTCCTTCAGATAGGACATTATTTTTGGGTAAAGTCACGTATACTTGTGACATTCTACTTCTAGTATATGTATATATCAGGTATCACACATTATTGCCAGTAATTCTTAATCACAGGTAAGTGCTACTCCAGTGCACCCTAAGTCTCGTAGTGTCTTTTCTTGACTCTTGATGAACAGTTTCAGGTAGTGGATGTCGCGGGAAGTTTTATGCAATGAAAACTTTTTGAAATTTTTTTTCGTGAAAGGATCCTAGAGATTGTAGTCTAGACTCGAGAAGGAATCCAGGTTCACTACAATCGCAGCTCTGATACCAATCTGTCACACCCCTTTCTAAGGCGGAAGCACGAGGTGTGATCATGAAAGGTTTTCGTTGCATACGATTGGTAAACATACTACATGCTCGTAAAAATAACTTCAAATGCCAAACATTACATTACTGAAAACGTAGATTAAGTGTTTTACATCACGAGACTGCAAATTGTCTGAAAGTTTACAACTTTATTCAAGGATAAACATAAACGACATCCAGGAGCATGAGTAAGACCACGCGCACATCCACTTTTAGTTACCTGAAATACATGTGAGTTTTGGAAAAATGTCAACATAATGTTGGTGTGAATTCATGAAGTTCTTGTATTGAACGTTTGTATCCTTTGTATGAAAAAACATGGTATGTATCTTGTGAAAATCAAGTATTCATGTATAAATCAAGTATTCATGTATTTATCAAGTTGTTAATGGGTTGCAAGGCCATTAACATGTGACACGACATAGGAGCAACCAAACCATAGGCACTTTTCTAGTTGTCGATTCACGATGGAGACACAAAAACACTACCCGGTGCTAGTTATCACCAAGAGTGGGGCTGCCCTTGTACCCAATAGATCTAACCTTTTGTTCTGCGGTCTAAGTATGTACACGATTAATGGTGCTTATGGTACCCTATTCGTGACACGATTTCTCGTATCCTTTCTAGTATCATTTCTCAAAACGCATCATACTTGGTACTAGTTATCACCAAGAGTGCTTCTTGTTTTTGTATCATACCATTTATAAACATTGTAATATTTGTAACATGTATTTCACCCCCGAAGTTATAAAACTGAAAACAGTTAAAAGAAAAGAGGGAGCATGAACTCACAACTTTGCGTTCCTGCGTCGTAAACTTCACCGGATTTGCTTATCTAGCTTCGTGACCTAAATGTGTTTTATCAACGTTAGTCACTAGACTTGTATCGCACAAGTACAAGTCACTATCTTTTATGTTTTTGTTCTTGTGTTAAAAATAATTTATATTTTTAACTATGTGTCTTACTTATATTATTTTCTCAAATATAAGTATCTTGTATTTTTCACCCCAATTATGTATTTTGTCTAAATCTTCACTTCATGTTCATGACTTGTCCAAGTTATTTGTTCTTTCAAGTAATATATTTTCATAAATATATTTTCTTGTATTTGTCTAAGTATGTTGTATGTATATTTTTGTATCTTCACTCCTTAGGAGTATTTAGTGTATTTTCAAGTCCTAATACACTATCACGTATAATACATACTACATACACTAAGCACAAAATTTGTTGATCAATAAATATATATATTTTCTAAAAAATATACATACTTAATAAAAAAAATTAAGCTTGAAGAAATCATCATTTCTTAACACAAAAATTAGGGAAACCTTGGTAAATGTTTTTAGATACATTTTTAGGGAATAAGTTTCTCAAAAACTTATATATTTTCTAAGTGTCAAAATTTATAAAAATTTTGACATAGTTTTCCCTAAAAATGGAGGTTTCCCATGTTTTCAAAACATGTGTTTATTTTCTTTTAAATCATCAACAACATCAACAACACAATCAAGTCTTACCATAAGCCTAGATCATGTAAATCACACAACATCATGAACTTGAAGTTCTTGTAAAAATTTGTAGTAACTTACTAGTGTTTTTAGTAAGCCTTGTTACCCTTTAAAGTGTGGTTGATCTTTTAAGAACATCATTCTTAAAGAATTTAGATCTTTACAACTTATGACCATATTTTCTAAAAATGTTCCTTCATGGATTTTTCTTGTTACTTACATACTTCTATACTTTATTAACCACCAAAAATAAGGTTTATTTGTTTAAGAACCAAGATTTAGTAAACCTTGTTTTTTTTACTTGGTTTCTTGAGAAATCATCCATAAATCTTTAGATCTACAAGTGTTACTACTCACTTTGATCATCATTTTTCAAGGAATCCATGTATTCTTTCAAGTTCATGCTTCTCATGAGGATGATCCATTAACTTTCATCAAGTTTATCCTCTCATCTTGCTAGATTATGTTTTTAATCATGATCTAGCAAGATCATAAGATGATCAACATCAAATCCATGAATAAACAACAATCATCAAGCATAACAACACATAAACAACATAGTTTCTTCATGATTTAAGCTTATGTTCTCCATGATTAACATTATGATTCTTCTTTTAACCACTAAAAATGGAAGTAAAATAGCAAGATCAAAGTTCTTACCACTAGCACAAGGCTAGGGATGATCAAGTGAAGAAAACAAGTGGTTAAAAGCAAATAAACAAGGTCCTTGAACTTCCGTAAGCTCCTAGCTCCTATGTGTGACCTCTAACACCTTTGTATATGCTTGGATTGTATGAGAATGGATGAATGAAGGTGGGTGTATGGGTGTTGAGTTTCGGCTGAAGCCAAGAGGGAAGGAAGGAGAGAAGTGGGGTGTTGGTGATGAATGAGAAATGAGAAGTTATGCCCTTAAGGTTTTTATACAAATTTCCCTGCATATGGAATATTATGTAGGAATATGCCATAGCATATCTATTAAAATATAACAATAAAATCCCATGTGGGATCCTTGTCTCCCAACCGTACAACAAAAGGGGGGGGGGGGTAAGTGTAATATTTCAACTACTAGTTACATGATTTAGTTGGAATGAAATGGTATTAGTTAGGTATGTTTAGGTATTTAGTGTTTAGGAGATGTAATAGGATGTTTGGTGACCATAACTATCCAAGAAATAAATAAGCAATGGTTTTAGTAATATTTTGATGTTCCGGGTAATGTCCGGTTGTTCGGTTAAGTACCGGTTTGTTAAAGTGTTAAATCGCATCATTTAGTGTCCTTTATGTCCCCTTTTGTAACGCTTTCAATTCCCGACACTTAGGTAAGTTTTCTGGATGATAAATCATGAATTCTGCATGATATTTATTCGTTGAAAAGCTGATTATAGCTGAGTTTAATAAAATTTTGCACTTAATGTGCGTTTCGGGTGCTTTTTAGTGCGTATTTTAGCTTCCGGATGGTCTATATATAAACCCTTGTATGTACTCTTGGGTTTTAATGCATTCTTGTCGTTGGGTCTACACCTAGGCTCCAATTCTAATGTCTGTCTGTTTTCTGCAGAATTGTTGACACAATGTGTCTTACCGGTAAGTTTACTAGTATTTCTGACGCAACGCTGTTCATTAATGCATAAAGTAATTCTTGTAATATAAAACGTGCATGTATTCACAAGTATAGTATGAAATCAGACAATGTTGACATTTAAGCACATAGTTGCAGTCATTAAATAATAATTAAAGTGCACGGAAATTACCGGTTTGGTGCCAGTTGTCACAGGGAGGGTCTTTATATCTGACAGAAATTCGAAATACTGTACACCAAGCTTCCGTCTGATGGCATAAACTTGCAAATCTTCAAGATAACTCCATGACAGAATGTCTCCCCATGAAATATCTTTGTCATGTGTGAAGAACTGAAGCGGCCTTATGTATTTTCTCTCCTTTGGCATTACTTTAAACCATTTCTTTCTTTCTTCTGCAAGATTTTCTCTTGGATGGTCTTTGGCACACCTTCAGTTGTTATCTTCTCAACAATCTTTCTCCTGACTTCATCTTCGTTTTGGTCTTTGAACATTTCGGCCAATGAAGGAAACGTCTCATCAATACCAGAGTAATGGAAATATGTTTCTTCATCAGATGAATTAGATGCAACTTCAATAATCACATCATTGTATTTGTCTGCTTATTGGGTATAGACAAACTCATATTCTTTATCTAGAGATGCAGGAATTTCATCTTGTATATCAAACTTGAATTTCCCATCATCTAATCCCAACTCCTCCAACATTTCTGCCCTAGACCTTGGTACCTCAAGCTCCCCCTCAAAGCGAGCATGTAAATAAATGACAATAGGTTGTGTTAGGAATACCTGGTCTATATGTTGTTTCCCAGATGAAGAAGACTCTTGTTGTTGATCATCATCCTGTTCATTGATCTCATCGTTCATCAGATCATCAATCTTTTCTTGAACATTAGGATTCACAATGAGTAAACCAGTAGAACCTTGATCTTTGTCTTCATCTTCGTCTATGAATTTATCCCAAGATGGATCATAGTTCTCAACTGCATCAAGAATATCATCCAAGTTTTCATTCTCTTCCTCTTCTTCTTCTACCTCAACCTCTTCTTCTTCTTTCCATTTTAACAACAATACTTATTTCGCCTTCTTTTTCTTTTGAATAACATGTACTCGGTGAACAATATCATTAAGATCAAAAGATAGAGTAAAAGACTCACCAACAAGCACGAATCCCATAGGATCTGCTTCAGTATCAACCATTTCTACATCAACTTGGCTTGAAGAACCTCCTACTTCTTGAGTCTCTTCTATAACACTTTTCTTCTCTTGTGTTGCTTCTTCAGCCAGTCGTCTTTCTCTTTCAACCCTACGATCTTTAGCTCTTTTGACTTCTATCTTGTTGAAGGAAGTATGAACATCAATATTCAGATGACTTTCCAGCATAGTGTATAACATATTTAGTTGTTAATCCTTCACCACTTTGTCAGCTTTCATTGCCTCCATCTCGAGCTTCGTCACTTTCATTTCATTTGATGATGCTTCATTGATTTCGCTTAAGAGCTGATTTAGAGTTTGATTTGCCTCATGCAGATTCTTCATTTTCTCACGCATTTCAACATTTTCTGCTGAAAGAATCTCAAACAGTTGTGAATTGTCATGACCGCTATCTTTAATTTTCTTTAGCTTCTTTTCTTGTTTTATCACGACAGTCTTGATTTCTTCGTTAACCTTTGTTAACTCCTCAACCTGCTTCTTTAACACATCATGCTCAGCTACAGCTTTTGCTTTTTTCCTTTTCAAGTTCACCAACTTTCTTCGTCAATTCTTTCACAGCTTCATTGTTGAACATATCATAATCTTCATCTGGAATATCATCTCTATATACCCCAGTTGCATGAGGAAGCTCTCCAGATAGATCAGCAAAAGTTGTATTCTTTGGTTGTGAGGATTCAGGAATATCTGGATTAGGTTGATCTTGTGGTGGTGGTGGTGGAGGTGTAGCTGCTTTAAACCCAGGGATTTCAACATAATCATCACCACCTACCTTTTTCTGAACCTCAACCTCAGGCACCTCAACACTTTGAACTTCAGGTTCTTTTGGAACTTCAACACTTTGTATCTTTTCTGCTTCATGAACCTTTGAAGTAGCAAGATGTTTTTCACTCTTTTCACCTTTATCTTTAGGCAATGTAGCACCAGCTTTCTTTGCACGAACATTCCTAGGAATCACTCCTGTTTGAACTGCCTTACGCTTTGCTCTTAGCTTCTTTGTCTTTTCAGGTGGTACATAGGTAGAATCTTCTTCGTCGGATCCTTTCTGCTTCTTTGTTGCCTTCTTTTTTAACTGAGCCTTTCTATGACCAATTGTAGTCGGATCAAGTTCGGTTTCTGTTTCAGTTGACTCATCATCAGCATCTTCACTTGAATCATCACGTACAACACCTTCAGGTGTGACAACTGTGTTCTGTAATAGTCGTATAATGTAAAATAATGTCAATTATCAATAAAACAATGTGCTTTGGTGTTATTATATGTGTTTTAGTGTTATTATATATGTAAATGTGTTTGATGATTTTGTGATTTGATTCGATTCCGATTTCAAGCTTTAAATCGCTTTTTGGAAGGTTATACGCAAATTGGTGCGTAAACGCAGTTAGTTTAACGCAACAAACAATATGGAAAAGTGACGTAGGCTTAACATACCTTAAATAACGTCCACATAACTTAGAAATAAGTTTTGGATGGTCTGGTGTGTTGAAATCAAGTTTGTTCGATCATAGGGACTAATTGTGTCAAACCGTGAAACTATATCGATTTGTATAGTAACGAACATTCCGGAAGTTGATCATAAGTTAAACATACCCTAAATATCCTTTACATAGCTTAGAAATAGGCTTTGAGGGGTTCGGTATGCTAAAATAAACTTTATTGATCAATAGGGACTAAAAGCGTCAAAAAGAGCACAAGTTTGCATTTTCGCGCATATCTTATGTTCTGAATATATCCGGACATCCAAAAATTTATGTAATTATTAAAATATGTTATTTTAGTGATTGGCTTGATAAAAATCCATTCGTCGCTTAATTTGGATCGTTTTTGCGTCCGTTACGACTTCCGTCGTAATTAACCGAATAACGCAACCGTACAACCAAACAAACCGACATCCGAGATGTTTTTGAGCATGTTTCAAGTTCCCTATACTTTAACTTCATTTTAGAGCCTTGAAATGAGGTTAACAAGGTTTAAACGCATCAAAATAGGCCTTAAGCATGTGTAGGGACCATTTCTGCCATTTTGGCAAAATTTCTAGGAACTGGCACCTGGTGGCGCTGCGCCACCACCATATGTCTCTGCCATGGCGCGACGCCACGGCCTGATCTAGACAGAAACTTGTTTTTCAGCATTTTTCAGCAATGGGATTGAACTTAGGGGTATTTTTTGTAACTTTTGCAATACCTGGAGCTGGTTTTCGGCCCCAAATGTATTCTAATACCATGTACCCACATGTATGGCCAAGATTACTCCCTCTAAACACATGGAATGATCCTATTGATCTTACCTTCCTATAAATAGCAAGCTTCCTCATTTGGGTTTTTCACACCTTGATACAACTTCTGCACTAAGTTGAGGTTTTAACACCTCATACCTGAGTAACTTTGAATCAAAACACCTTCTTGGACCCTTTGTAAGTCCTCTTCTTGCTTGTTCTTGTATTTCAAGCATGAAAGTCAAGCGGAGTTTGACTTTCAGCTTTGACCATTCAATGGTCAACACAAAGTTCATTTGAACTTTGCAACGTGAGCGTAAGCACGATGGTTATAATCCCCTGTGACTATACCTACTGATTACCACGTTGACTAGGCGTAGTGACGAGTCGTAGTTTCTGCCAAAATGCGTATTTGTGCGTATTTTGTAACCAAACTACTCTTGTGTATCAAAACCGTTTTTTTTATACCAAAACCTTTTTTCTAACTTAACTAAACATGTCTTAACATGTTTAGCTCGTCACTTTTAGTTTAGTGCTTGTGTAGAGTCGTAAGTCAAGCGGACTAAACACCCACTTAGCCTTTCGAACTCGACCCGTTTGGTCCATCATTAGGATCCGACCAAACATGTTTAGTAACCATAGTTGCATAGGGAATAACCATCCGAGATTATACCTTATGGTCACTTAGGTTTAATTAGTTGTATGATAAGTAGTTTATATGCCTTAGGTAAATTACCAAAACGCCCTTTTCCTGCATAATTAATAGTTAAGCATATGTAACATAAACTTTTGTCACTTAATTGATTATGCAATATGTTTAGGCATATAACACTTGTCATAGGGCTAGTTAGACGTCTTGAACGCGCTTTGCGCGAACGACGAGTTAAAGTAACGTAAGCTACTTTAATGGGTCGCAATGGGTCGAAAGCACTTAGGTGAGGTTCCGATCTAGAATGTAGACTTTGTTAGATTGGTGTTTGGAATTGAAAAAGTGGATTAAAGTTGTGATTTCATTTGGTTTACAAGACCTCATTCTATCTGTTGGTGCACTGAATGTCTGCTGACTACGTCTTATTCGAGTCTTAGGTCTAGATAAGTTAGATTGGTGTTTGGAATTGAAAAAGTGGATTAATGTTGTGATTCCGCTCCAAAAGACAACAAGGTGATTCCGCTCCAAATGACTAAGTTTGTGATTCCGCTCCAAAGTGTAACTTAGTGATTCCACTCGAATAGAACATGTCATTTAGAGCGAAATCAGGTGCACTATAAATAGGTGATGGCTGTTGTCCTTTGTAATAGTTGGAGCGAAATCAGGTCTTGTGTTTAGAGTCGAGGTGCTGTCAAAATTCACTCAGAATTCATTGTAAAGACTCGCAATCAGTAATAGAAAGAAAGTTAAAAGGATACAAGTTGTTTTGACATTGTTTACTTTGATTCCGCCTCTGTAAACGATGATGAACTGCCTTAACTGACTATTTAGGGTCACGCACACGGTCCAACAAGTGGTATCAGAGCTCAGGATGAGGAGTTCATACCATTACAGCTTGATTCTACCAGATTTTCTCATTTCTACTCATTTCTTCTCATACTTTTCTGATTTGAACTTGTTCCAGTGGTTGAAATGGCCTGATTTTTATATATGTTGTGTAAAACATAGTTTTAACAAAGCCTACAAAGAATCAGATTAAAACTCGACTTAAAACTGGTAAAAATGACCTATAAACCTGATTCCGCTCGAAATGTTCTTCGCAGATTTTACTTTAAAAAGCTGATTCAGCTCGAGATTGTAACCTGATTCCGCTCGAAAGATATATTTCTGATTCCGCTCGAAATCAGAATATTTCTGATTCCGCTCGAAATCAGAACACGTCTATTCAGCTTGAAATACATTTCTGATTCCGCTCGAAATCAGAACAAGTCAGATTCCACTTGAAAGTTATCACCTGATTCCGCTCGAAATCAGATATCATTCATATTTCGCTCAAAAGCTGGTTCCGCTTGAATTAGCTGTTTTTTCAAAATTTCAGAAAAAAATTCTAAGTGTTTGACTGATTTTTCAGGTATGTGCAAGATGGATGATTTCAATCTGTTTTATGATGCTTATGCTTTTGCTGGAAATGGTGGAAATGATAAGTCGAACGACACGACAAACAACAACAATGAGAATACGCCGAATACGAAGAAAAGTTTATCGGATGCCTTAGGTGTGGAGAGTACTTTCGGAACGTATAACAAACCTCCGAAGTTGATGGCTATCGAAGAGTACAATCGGTGGGCCAAGAAGTTTGACGATTGGTTGAGGGCCTTTGCTTATCCTAGCTGGAAGAGTTTAAAGAATGGATACAATGATGGAGACAAAAATGGTGAAGCTTTAACATCACTTGATGAAATAGAATCGTTTGTTGCTGAGCAAAAATGTATCGCGTTGCTGTATCAATCTGTTCGAGAAGATATAATATCCTTGATCGAGTATGACAGTTTTAAAGATCTCTGGGAAAAGTTGAAAAATAAATGTTCGGGAAGTGCTGAAATAGTGAAAAACAAAAAGAAGTTGCTTAGAAAAGAATTTGATTTGTTTGGTTGTTTAAAGAATGAATCAGTTTGTAAAATGATTGAGAGGTTTGGGCACCTGAAACTGGAACTGGCGAGACATGAAATTTTCTATTCTCAGGAAGAGCTAGTTGATAAATTGTTTGACTCGTTGCCAGATGAGATGGATTGGCAATACTATGCCTTGATGTTGAAGAATACGATCAAGTCTGATCAGCTCACAGTGGATTGGCTAATTGAGAGACTAGAGAGTCACGAGCTGGAGATAAAGAAAACTCACAAAGTCAATCACTCGACTTATCAATAGAATTTGGATTTGTATTATCTAAAAAGCATGATGCCAAAGAATACATCTCCCAAGACAGCGTTTTCTGCTGAGAATTCCAACACTTCAAGCAAAGAGAGTCAAAGCAGTGGATTTCATAGTGGTTATTCGTCACATTCAAACCAGTCTGATGCAAAGAATTTATTTCAATGCAACATTGCTGTAGACTTAAAGAACGCTCAAAACTTCAGCAAGGAATCGGCTAAGCAGCAGATGGTTTTCCTAGCGTCGGTGCTGGAATCATATGAAAGTCTTATGGCAGGAAAGATTGGAAACACCAACCTGACGAAAGAAGACTACGATCAGATAGATCCTGAGGAGATGGAACTGATTGACATAAGGTGGTGTATGGCCAGTGCAGTTCGTCGGGCACAACGTTTCATGGAGATAACCGGAAGAAAGTCTATTGGTGGACCATCTACCAAGTTGGGCTTTGACAAGTCCAAAGTGACATGCTTTAAGTGTAAACAGAAAGGTCACTTTAAGCGTGAATGCCGAAATTCGTTCAGAATAAATCAGAACCACCAAGGATGAAGCAGCTTGAGGATAACAAAGAGAAATCCAGAGCTCTTGCAGTGATCCATGACGATGAAGGTTTCGACTGGAGCGAGTTGTTACTTGAGGAGGATGCGGTTGGATATGCATTCATGGCAAAATCTGAACCTGTTCCTTGGAAAGACAACAGAACTGAAGAATAGAAGTATGGTTACAGAAAGTTGATAGCTCAAAACAAAATGATCAGATTATCTGGTATCTATCTTGAAGCAAAAAGAGCAAATAGATGGGATCCAGACAGAGAATGTTATCTTGACCCCGATGGAAATATTGCTATTGACTATAACACTCTTGATATGGAAACCATAATTAAAGAAATGAAAGAAGAAGATGATTACTGGCAAAGAAAATGGTGGGGAAACGGAGAAGAGAAAGAGAAAGAGAAAGAAGAGGAGGAGAAAGTAGAAAAAGAGAAGTCAAAGAAGGTTGATACTGGAATCATTGACACGACTCAAGAGTTGAATGCTGAAAACATGGGAAAGATGGCTGACAAGGTGCTAGCTGCTAAGGCACTTGAGGTAGACTCTAAATCCGTCTCTGAGTCTAAAAGCCAGGTCAGTTCAAACACGTCAACAACTGAGTCAGGTAAGAAATTCAGTGGTGATGTTGACTGCAAAAATTGCATCAAAGAATGCAAAGTTTGTAGTACAAACACTTATCTTAAAGGTAAGAAGATTGATGATCTGACTGCTAGAGTCAGAAGTGTTGAGGATCAAATCCTTGATCGTGATAAAATGGTGAAAGCCTCAACTGCACGATTAAAAGAATTAACTAACAAAATTGAAAATGATAAAATTGATCAAGAAAAGGTTAGGAAAGAAAATGAAAGGTTAGTTCTTGAAAATCGCCAGATTACTGAAAAATTTGAGAAGCTTAAAAGCACGGTTAAAGATAATGATGAAAGAAACGGTAAAACATACAAAGAAAATTGTCACTTACAAAGTGTTTTGAGGATCAAAGAAGAGTTAATCAACAAACAATTGGATGAGATTGCAAAATTGAAGTTTCAGTTTGAAGAAGCTATGATTGAGAATGAGCGTATCAATTTGAAATTGAATAGTTACAGCTCTGCAAGATTAGTTTTGAAACACATTGTTCCCAAACCCTTTGGGCAAAACAAAGCAGGTGAAGATGTATACTGTGATGGAACTGGGGTTGGGTTTCATCAAGTTCCACCACCAGTTCTAGACAATTATTCGAAAAAGTAATCTGGGTTGGTTAATCTTGAAGATGAAAATGAAGTGAAACTTCCTGATTCAATTGATGTTACTTTTTCTTCTTCATTATCTGATGATAGTGTTCTGACAGAGATTGTTAAAAGCACAGCTGAAAGTGTTTTGATGTCTGATAGTGATTCAACTGAAGATGATGGATGTTTCTTGGACAAATACATTCCGAAACAAAAGTCCAAAAACAACTTAAATGATGAACCTACTCTTGTCATGTACAAGATGTCAGGATCTGATAAGTTGTATTCGGATTCTGAGTTTCCTTTGGAGAATGTAAATGTTTCAAAATTGACAAATGTGTTCAAAATGGTTGAAATTGATTTGTCTGAAGTAAAGAGTTTAAAACAAACAAAAAGGCAAATGAATTTTGAAAAGGATAAAGCTTACTACAAGAAACCTGTAGTTCCACCGCGTTTTTATAACAACAATCGAAACAGATGGTCGGGTGGATATCAGGGTGGTAAGAACTATCAAAGAAAGAATTTTTAAAACAAGAAGTTTGCTGAGAAGAAAGTGTTTGTGAACAGTTCAAGTTCATTTTCTGATGAAGAATCTGAGATTTTTTCGAAATCAAATGAAGAGTTCTTTGAGAAGAAAGCCTCACAACCTCAGTCTGAAGGCACAAGTAGGGTAGTTGATACTCGTACATGCTTTAGATGCAACAAAGTTGGTCACATTGCAAGAAATTGCACCAAATTCAAGCCTAAGACTGAAGTTCTTGAGAGTCAAAAGAAGAAGGTTGATGTGAAAGGAAAAGCTCCATTGATTGTTGAGAAAAAGTTTTCGAAAAATGACAACACCAAAGTCAAAATTGAACCTATTAAGAAGTTGGTAATTAAAAATGACAAGTTTTACAAACGGGTTGCTTCGTCTCAACAAACATGGAAACCAAAATCAGAGAAACAAATTTCAACTCCACAAGAGAAGAAGTTTGTTCCTAAAAAGATTTTTCAAAATGAAACAAGAAAAGAAAACATTCCAATTTCTTATGAAAATTTTGTGAAAAAGAATGGTTCTTTGGAAAATGAGGTTAAAATTGACATTAAAGAGGTTGTTGATAACAAATTGGAAATGAATGATAAAAATTTTCCACCTCTTAAGTCGGTCGTAAAATGTGTAGATGAAGTTAAGTTACCAGAGTCTGATGAGGCTTGGGCAGCTTATTTTAGTTAATCAATTTCTAATTTGCCAGAGCTTCCTAGTTGGTAATTGTTAAGCATGAATCGGCATCTTTATTGAAATGTGTTTTTAAAATCAATTTGTGATATGTGCAGGAACTTCCGAGAGTTGTTTCACGATGGATTATGGACAGTGGAGCGTCTCGGCATATGACAGGGAAGACTGCATTGTTGTACGATGTTAGAAATTTCAATGGTGGTTATGTGGGATTCGCAGGAAATCAAGGTGGTAGAATTGTTGGTGAAGGAACTTTATCCAATGGGATTGTTATGTTTGAAAGAGTTAATTACATTGCTGAGTTGGAGAATAATCTGCTGAGTATCTCGCAGATTTGTGACAGGATGTATACCACTCACTTCACAGACAAAGAATGTTTGATCTTGAAACCAGGATTTGTTATCCCTGAAGAATGGATTATCATGAGGGCACCTAGAGTGAATGATCTGTATGTATTGGACATGAGTGTAGCTACTACAACCACGGGTCAGTCTCATTGTTTTGTGTCTAAGGCAACAGAGAAAGAATCGCAGTTGTGGCACCGGAAGATGGGTCATATACATCTTAGAAAAATGAATCACTTGGTGCACAATGATTTGGTTATAGGTGTTCATATCAAAGGTTTTCATCTGGAAGGGGAGTTCATTAGTTGCATCAAAGGCAAGCAGAAGAAAAAGTCACATCCTAAAAAGAAAGTCAATTCAGTTTCCAAACCTTTAGAGAGACTGCATATGGATCTGTTTGGTCCAGTAAACGTCAAAAGTATTACAGGGGATCTCTACTGTCTTGTGGTTACTGATGATTATTCCAGATTTTCGTGGGTATCATTCTTGAAGTAGAAAGATGAAACTTTTGATAGTTTGATGGCGTTGTTCAGAAAGATTGAAAATCTATACCAAAGGCGTATCAAAAGAATTAGAAGTGATAATGGTACTGAATTCAAGAACAACAAGATGGAAGAATATTGTGATGAAAGAGGTATATTGCATGAGTTTAGTGCTCCGTACACTCCACAGCAGAATGGAGTAGCTGAAAGAAAGAACATGACACTAATCGAAACGGCCAGAACAATGCTTGCTGATTCAAAGTTACCGATAAATTTTTGGGCAGAAGCAGTTTCTGCCGCATGCTATACGCTCAACAGGGTTCTCACTGTCAAGAAATTCAACAAAACATGCTTCGAGTTGATCAATAACCGCAAACCAAATCTGAAGTATCTTGAACCGTTTGGGTCACCCTGTACTGTTCTAGAGCCTTTTGGAAAGTTTGGTCTGAAGAGTATTGAAGGGATATTTGTAGGATACTCAAGTCCTCAATGACGAGTCTTCGTTCCAAGTCTGAAGCGGATTATTGAAGCTCCAGATGTTGAATGTCAAGGGTATACAATGCCACCACAGAATCCTGGAGATTCATGGCATTTTCATTATGATAAATTGTGGGATTCGTTTGACATGGAAGAAGAAAAGGAAGATGAATAAGATTTCTTTGACGAGTTGGATATTTTGCGAGAGTATGAAGAATCGCAGGAAATGTTTCCAGCTGAGTATTCAAGGCGACCTCGACAAACTTAAAACGATGATGAAGCAGGTCCAAGCAATGCTGGTGAACATTGTCACACCCCGACCGCGTAAAACAACAAATCGCGGCGGAAACATCGGGGCGTGTTGCGACAGAATTAATTGTTTCATAACCATGGTATACAAAGTTGTCTTTTATTTATAAACAAAGGTGTTACATTGTTTCAAACAGGAAATTAAAGAGTTCAGAACATAATTAAACATAGTCTATCTTATTTTAAAGTCTCTAAGGAACAGGTCCGCCCTAGTATCATGATCAACATCCTATGGAAAAGCACCTGAAAACACATGTGAAAATAGGTACGTCAGCATAAAAATGCCTGTGAGATACATAGGTTTGTGAAAATAGGATTCATGACTTGTATTTGAGAAAATGTTTAGTCATGAACCTTGTAATTTGCTTTGTCTTGTAAATCATTTGAATAACAATAAGATCAGATGATATGTATAAGTAAATGTCAGGTTAAATAAATGACCATGTAAAAATGTGTTTGTATAAGATAAGTTGTTTATAAATCAATGTCTTGTGAAAAGTATGTTATTTGTATAAAATGTTCTATGTCTCAATATTGAAATGATTCAAATGACGTTACGACATGTAATACCATACAAACTTAATCACATGTCTCAATACTTGTATCATATTACACACGCATCGTTACTTAATCACTTAATCAAACCAAACCAACCAATGTAAGAAGTCTAAGTTTAAACCAATATAAGCGCGAAAAACGATCCAAATTGCGCGACGAATGGATTTTTCTTATGCCAAACACTAAAATAAAATATTTTGGTGCTTACATAAATTTTTGGATGTCCGGATGTATTCAGAACGTATGTTATGCGCGAAAATGCAAACTTGTGCACTTTTTGACACTTTTAGTCCCTGAATGACCCAAAAGTTTATTTTAGCACACCGAACCCCTCAAAGCCTATTTCTAAGCTATGTAAAGGATATTTAAGGTGTGTTTAACTTATGGTTAAGTTCCGGAATGTTCGTTACAGTTCAAATTGACATACTTTCGCAGTTTGTCATTTTTAGTCCCTGTAAGCGAATTAACTTGTTTTTGCCATACCAAAGCCTTTAAAACTTATTTCTAAGTTATGTAATGGTTATTTAAGGTATGTTGAGTATATGTTGATGTTCTGGAGTATTTCTCGCATTAAACTGAGTACGTTTACGCACTAGTTTGCGTATAACTCTCCAGAAAGTGATGTAGAGTTTGAAATTACATAAAAGTCAAAACATGAAAAATGTATAACATAACAAAACAAACATTGTGATCAAATAACATTGTTTTATTGATAACAGAACTGTTCATAGTGATTACAAGCACAGTTGTTACAGTCTCCCCTACTTGTGGAAATTTCGTCCCGAAATTTATTTAGAGGAAACTCGTGAGAAAAGATGTGGATATTTCGCCTTCATTTGATCTTCGCGTTCCCAAGTAAACTCAGGTCCACGTTTAGCTTCCCAACGAACTTTGACCAAAGGAATGCGCTTGCGTTTAAGCCACTTGACTTCACGTTCCATGATTTCCACTGGCTTCTCAACAAATTTCAGTGTTTTGCCAACACGAATTTCGTCAAGCGGTATGGAGAAATTCTCATCTGCTGTACACTTCTTGAGATTGGACACGTGAAAAGTTGGATGAACATTTCCCAGTTCAGGAGGTAACTCAAGTCTGTAGGCTACCTTTCCGATTCTTTCGACGATCTTGAATGGTCCAACGTATCTAGGTGCAAGTTTTCCTTTCTTTCCAAATCTGATCACACCTTTCCAAGGTGAGACCTTAAGTAATACTCGATCACCGACTTGAAATTCCAAGGCTTTGCGTTTTGGGTCCGCGTAAATCTTCTGACGGCTTCTAGCTGCCTGAAGGTTATCACGAACTTTCTTGACCTTGTCAGTTGTCTCTAAAATGAGGGCAGGTCCAGTAAGTTGAGCCTCGCCAATCTCATTCCAGCAGACTGGTGAACGACATTTTCGACCATAGAGAGCTTCGAAAGGAGCCATTTTGATGCTAGTGTGATAACTGTTGTTGTAGGAGAATTCAATCAATTCAAGTTGTGAATCCCAGCTACCACCAAAATCGATCACACAAGCTCTAAGCATATCCTCCAGAGTCTGGATTGTTCTCTCAGATTGACCATCCGTTTGTGGATGATAAGCTGTGCTCAGATTAAGTTGGGTCCCCATAGCAGATTGCATGGTTCTCCAAAAATGAGAAGTGAAACGAGCATCTCTGTCAGAAATGATGTTCAAAGGAACACCATGTCGAGCTACAATTTCATCTACATAGATTTGAGCAAGTCTGTCAGCAGGAAAATCCTCACGGATTGGCAAGAAATGTGCTGACTTTGTAAGACGATCAACGACTACCCAGATGGCATCATGACCTTTCTTTGTGCGCGGGAGTTTGGTAACAAGATCCATAGTAATGTTTTCCCATTTCCAAACTGGGATCTCTGGTTGCTCCAATAAACCAGAAGGACGTTGATGTTCAGCCTTAACCTTAAGACAAGTAAGGCATTTGGATACGTATAAGGCAATGTCTTTCTTCATACCAGGCCACCAATAGTGAATACGAAGATCCTTATACATTTTATCTGAGCCCGGATGAATAGAATAACGAGACTTATGGGCTTCATCCATAAGCAAGGTACGAAGATCATCTAGGCTTGGGACCCACAAACGGTCCATGAAGTAATATGATCCATTGTCCTTCAGTTCCAGAGCAGGCGTTATGTGATAGGGAAATTCCTTATCAATCAAACCTTGTGAAACACAAGATTGTTGAGACTGAGAAATGCGTGCTTGAATATCGGTTCGAGCTTGAATAACAGACTGAACACGTACACAATGAAGTTTAGTACGTTCCTTACGACTTAATGCATCAGCTACGACATTCGCCTTACCAGGATGGTAGCGAATTTCGCAGTCATAGTCGTTTAAAAGCTCAACCCAACGTCGTTGTCTCATGTTGAGTTCTTTTTGGTTGAAGATATGCTGAAGACTTTTGTGGTCAGTGAAAACCACACATTTTGTACCGTACAAATAGTGTCTCCAGATCTTGAGAGCAAAGACAACTGCACCCAACTCAAGATCATGAGTAGTGTAGTTTTTCTCATGTATCTTCAACTGCCTCGACGCATAGGCTATGACTTTGTTCCTTTGCATAAGAACACAGCCAAGACCCAATTTTGATGCATCACAATACACAACAAAATCATCATCACCCTCAGGCAATGATAGAACAGGCGCATCGCAAAGCTTCTGCTTCAGGTGTTGAAAAGCTTCCTCTTGTTTGTTTCCCCAATAAAAGGGCATTTTCTTCTGAGTTAGAGCAGTTAGAGGAACTGCAATCTTCGAGAAGTTTTCTATGAAGCGGCGATAATAACCCGCTAGACCAAGAAAAGAACGAACTTCAGTTGGAGTAGTAGGTGTATCCCAATCCTTAATCGCACTGATCTTGGAGGGATCTACATGAATACCCCGTTCGTTGATAACATGCCCCAAAAATTGAACTTCTTTAAGCCAAAATTCGCACTTGGAGAATTTGGCGAAAAGTTGCTCTTTCTTTAGGAGTTCCAAAGTAAGACGAAGATGTTGCTCGTGATCAGCTCGCGTCTTGGAGTAAATCAAGATGTCGTCAATAAAAACAATGACGAACTGATCCAAATAAGGTTTGCATACCCTATTCATTAAGTCCATGAAAACAGCAGGAGCATTAGTCAAATCGAATGGCATGACTGTGAATTCATAATGCCCATAACGAGTACGGAACGCTGTCTTCGGAATGTCTTCTTCTTGCACCCGAAGTTGATGATATCCAGATCGCAGATCAATCTTCGAAAAATAAGAAGCGCCTTGTAACTGATCAAAGAGATCATCAATGTGAGGTAAAGGATATCGATTCTTGATGGTAAGTTTGTTAAGCTCACGATAATCGATACACATCCTAAAGGATCCATCCTTCTTCTTTACAAAAAGAACGGGAGCACCCCAAGGTGAAAAACTAGGACGTATAAAACCTTTGTCAGAGAGCTCCTGAAGCTGTTTAGACAACTCTTGCATCTCGGATGGTGCAAGACGATATGGAGCTCTAGCAATGGGATTTGCACCAGGTACGAGATCAATGCGGAACTCGACTTGGCGTGCTGGAGGTAGACCAGGTAAATCTTCAGGGAATACTTCAGAATAATCCCGAACGACAGGAATATCTGAAATAGACTTACCCTTGCCTTTATCTTCTGTAACATGTGCTAAGAAAGCCACATAGTTCTTCTGCAGATACTTCCGAGCTTTAAAACAAGACATGAGTTTGAGACCACCGATAGGCTTCTCACCTTGAACCTGCAGAATCTCGTCTGTCGAAAGCGGCACACGAACAATCTTCTCAGAACAAACTATCTCTGCGTGATGCTTGGATAACCAATCCATTCCCACAATAACGTCGAAGCTTCCGAGTTGCATAGGCGTGAGGTCAATAGGAAAAAGATGGTCGTTAAGATTCAACTGGCAGTTGCGAAGAACAAAATTAAGAATAATGGGTTCACCACTAGCAACCTCTACTGTCAAAGATTTGCCTAGTTTCGTTCTAGACACTCGAAGCATTGGTTCAAAGGACAAAGACACGAAACTCTTATCGGCACCGGAATCGAAAAGAACAGATGCAGGCTGATTATTAATAAAGAACGTACCGTTCACCACATTATCGTCAGCCTGTGCCTCTTGGGCATTCATGTTAAAAACTCGGCCTCGAGCCGGAGCCGGATTCTGGTTCTGGTTCTGGTTCTGGTTCTGGTTCTGGTTCTGGTTGTGGTTCTGGTTGGCTAGCCTTGGGCACCGGTTTCTATAGTGGGTCAGGTCCCCACAATTATAACAAGCACCCGGTGTTTGTTGAGCCGGGTTCTGAACCGCGGGATTCTGAGCAGACCGACAAAAATTGGCAAGATGGCCTGACTTCCCACAGTTAGTACAGAAACGGCATGGAAGTTGCGGCTGGTGGTGACTGTTGCATCTATTGCACAAAGGTGCATTCCCTGTATAGGGTTTCTTTGCTGGCGGCTGTGCGGGTTGGTTGGGAGCTGCCTGGTTAGCTTGGGCAGTAACAGCATAGATGGTGGTCATTCGTTCGTATCACAAAGCAAACAAACGACACACAGCGACTAATCAAAGTAAATGGGTCAAAAATAATGTATAATGAAGACATGCTCGCCTATAAGTGAACACTCACTCCAAGAATTCCCAGGTAAGCACAACTGGTCTCGCGTCTGGTTGAGATGTATACGAAGTGCTTGCCTAGACAGAAAACTCAGAATACAGGCATTCACCCTTCTAGTTTGCACATGTTCACATTATTTAAAACCCAAAACGTTTGACGGGATTTTGAAAATTTGAAGGCACAAGGCCAAAAACCAATACTGAAAAGGGTTCAAAACCATATAACAGAGGGTTTAAAACCTTACAATTGAGGGTTCAAAACCTTGTAAAAATTTATTCAAAAACAGATGATTGTTTTTTAAAAAAAAATCGATTCGGAAAATTTTGTTCTGGTTTTGATAATCACCTAAGGATAGGTGATGTACATGTTTTAAGATCTAAACACAAGATAACTCGTGTTAGGTTCCTAGAAAAGTTATAGTCTAGGTCAAAGCATTACTAATAACCTAATTCCCTATAACCATTAGCTCTGATACCAACTCTTCTGTCACACCCCGACCGCGTAAAACAACAAATCGCGGCGGAAACATCGGGGCGTGTTGCGACAGAATTAATTGTTTCATAACCATGGTATACAAAGTTGTCTTTTATTTATAAACAAAGGTGTTACATTGTTTCAAACAGGAAATTAAAGAGTTCAGAACATAATTAAACATAGTCTATCTTATTTTAAAGTCTCTAAGGCACAGGTCCACCCTAGTATCATGATCAACATCCTATGGAAAAGCACCTGAAAACACATGTGAAAATAGGTACGTCAGCATAAAAATGCCTGTGAGATACATAGGTTTGTGAAAATAGGATTCATGACTTGTATTTGAGAAAATGTTTAGTCATGAACCTTGTAATTTGCTTTGTCTTGTAAATCATTTGAATAACAATAAGATCAGATGATATGTATAAGTAAATGTCAGGTTAAATAAATGACCATGTAAAAATGTGTTTGTATAAGATAAGTTGTTTATAAATCAATGTCTTGTGAAAAGTATGTTATTTGTATAAAATGTTCTATGTCTCAATATTGAAATGATTCAAATAACGTTACGACATGTAATACCATACAAACTTAATCACATGTCTCAATACTTGTATCATATTACACACGCATCGTTACTTAATCACTTAATCAAACCAAACCAACCAATGTAAGAAGTCTAAGTTTAAATCAATTGTCAAATGTATTAAATAATATGTCAAAGTGTTCATGTCAAGGTGTAAATCATGTAGTATGTATAACCAAATGTCAAAAGTGTTTGTATCAAATGTAAATCATGTCAAAATGTCTATGTCAAATATCCATGTCAAATGTCTATGTCAAATATCCATGTCAAATGTCTATGTCAAATATCCATGTCAAATGTCTATGTCAAAATGTCATGTATGGCAAGTGAAATGTCTCAAACTAAACCATATGCACAAAAACAAAGTATTGAAGTAAAACTTGGTTTAAATCAAAGCTATGTTTTGTGTAAATGCATGCAACTATTTAATATGAACATTTATGCAGTATTGTGAAAATGCATACATCCAAGCCTTGTGACTGTGGTGATAAACCCTTTAAACAAATTAAAGGTCTATCTGTCTTATATCATCGAATTCGGTCATTCCTTTCTGTCCCCTTTCCCTGGGATGTCCGGAACGGGAGTTGTCAATTCCTATGGTACCACTACCTACTAACGAACGGCGTAGCTAATGTTAATGAATGTATTGTCCCATGTAAACAAACCAAATGTCATACCAAAATGTAAGCATGTGAAAACAATTCACTAAGTATGTAATCAAATGAACATACATAGCGTGAAATGTCATGTAAAACGATGTACTAAGTAATGCACACAATGGGCACACCTAGCATGAAATGTCATGTAAAACGATGTACTAAGTAATGCACACAATGGGCACACCTAGCATAAAATGAAATGAAATCATGTACTATAATGTACTAACAAACATAACCGGTATATGATGTGAAAACAGGAAAGCATGAAAGTAACAAGTAGGCACATGTGTTCCACCCCAAAACAGTTTGGAAAACAGTAAAAGAGGGGTCTATGTACTCACTTGAGATTGCTCAGTTGTCTAAAGATAACCACCAAGTAATGCTATAGATCTCGGAATCAAACGGCACCTAATATAGGTAACTATGTTAATAACCGGACCTTAATCGGATGATTGGATAGAATGAGGTTTCGTAAACCAAACGAGTGTAGAGACTCGTGTCATTTGGTTTAACAAAGCCTACATGCTAAATGAAACTTAACATAATTGTTTACGACCCATTACGACCCGTTTAGGAAGCTTATGCTACTTTAACGTGTCGTGCGCGTGAAACGCGTTCGGACCGCCTAACTAGTCCTATGACAAGTATTATATGCCTAAACATGTTACATAATCAGTTACGTGACAAAAGTTTAGGTTACATATGCTAAATTACCAATTATGCATGAAAAGGGTATTCTGGTAATTTACCTAAGGCATATAAACTACCTATCATACAACTACTTAAACGATGTGACCATAGGGTATAACCTCGGAAGGTTATTCCCTACCTACTATGGTCACCAAATGTATTTGGTCGGATCCTAATGATCGACCAAATGGGTCGGGTTCGAAGGTATAGGCGATTTATTAGATCGCCTACCCTACGACCCTAGACAACGTGGTAATCAGTAGGCATAGTCCCAAGGGACTATGACCATCGTGATTACAATCACGTTGCGAAGTTCAACCGAACTTCGCATTGACCATTACTGGTCAACGCTGAAAGTCAAACAAAGTTTGACTTTCTGACTCGAAAAGCAGTAAAATAAGGAAAAGAACGAAAGAATACTTACGAAGGGTCCCCGAATGCTAAACTCGATTCGAAAATCTCAGGTATGAAACTAGTGTTTCAACTTAGAGTTTCTCAAATCAAATTTCTAGTGATTATGAATGAAACATATGGTGGGTATTTATAGTTTTTCCATATAGAATATTCCTAGAATATTCCTAGAATATTCCTAGCATATTCCAAGCATATTCCTAGCATATACCTTAGCATATTCCAAGCATATACCTTAGCATATTCCAAGCATATGCCAAGCATATTCCTAGTATATGGCTAAGACGGGTATTTAACTGGGTACCGGGTATTTTATCTAGCGTTTAAATCCCGGTTTATGGCGTTCTAAATTATTTTTATTACTCTATAAAAATAAACTCGCCAAGTTATTACTGAAATAAATTTCAGTTGCCAGGACTGGCTGCGTTGTCTGCGTTTTGCAGTAGAAGCACTGTGTTGCGCAGAAACACACGGTACGCGCTTAAACTTTGAAAAATAACGTTTTTAGGCGTTTTAATTTATTTTTCAACACGGACCTGATTAAAATAAGATTTTAATCATAACAGAATATTTATGGGATTTAAATATTATCCGGTCGGTCACCAACGTTCGTTTGGTCGTACGATCGCGATGTTCGGTTAATTACGACGGAATGCGCATAAGCGCGAAAAACGATCCAAATTGCGCGACGAATGGATTTTTCTTATGCCAAACACTAAAATAAAATATTTTGGTGCTTACATAAATTTTTGGATGTCCGGATGTATTCAGAACGTATGTTATGCGCGAAAATGCAAACTTGTGCACTTTTTGACACTTTTAGTCCCTGAATGACCCAAAAGTTTATTTTAGCACACCGAACCCCTCAAAGCCTATTTCTAAGCTATGTAAAGGATATTTAAGGTGTGTTTAACTTATGCTTAAGTTCCGGAATGTTCGTTACAGTTCAAATTGACATACTTTCGCAGTTTGTCATTTTTAGTCCCTGTAAGCGAATTAACTTGTTTTTGCCATACCAAAGCCTTTAAAACTTATTTCTAAGTTATGTAAAGGTTATTTAAGGTATGTTGAGTATATGTTGATGTTCTGGAGTATTTCTCGCATTAAACTGAGTACGTTTACGCACTAGTTTGCGTATAACTCTCCAGAAAGTGATGTAGAGTTTGAAATTACATAAAAGTCAAAACATGAAAAATGTATAACATAACAAAACAAACATTGTGATCAAATAACATTGTTTTATTGATAACAGAACTGTTCATAGTGATTACAAGCACAGTTGTTACAAACATGATGATGTCCAACAAAATGAAGTTGCTCAAGATAATCAGACGGCACAGAATGATAATCAAGAATCTGAGAACATGCCAGTATTTGATCATGGTGATTCAGATTCTGAGGGGGAGCAAATTCAGATTTTAAGTCAAACAAACCCAGTCAGTGAACAAGGTGCAAATCAGAATGTTACTAACTTGGAAGGCGATGTAGATGTTCAAGGAGAAGTGATGCCACGAAGTCTTTCATACCATCCAGAGGAATTGATCATTGGAGAATTGCAAACAGGCGTCCGCACTCGAAGACAGATTGATAAAGGGCTTACATGTTTTTATTCAAAAGTTGCTCCTTTACAAACTGAATTCTCATTAAGTTGTTTTATCTCGCAGATTGAACCAAGGACTTACAAAGAGGCGCTTACTGAAGATTCTTGGGTCAATGCGATGCAGGAGGAATTGAGCCTATTCGAGAAGTTAGGTGTGTGGAAGTTAGTGGATTTGCCTGATGGTCAAAGGAAGATAAACACCAAGTGGGTGTTCAAGTGTAAGAGAGACGATAGAGGAGTTGTTGTTCGTAACAAAGCTCGACTCGTAGTCCAGGGTTTCTACCTGCAGGAGGGTATAGATTTCACTGAAGTATATGCTCGAGTTGCTAGACTAGAAGCGATCAGAATCTTCCTAGCATTTGCGTTTTGGAAAAATTTCAAAGTTTATCAGTTAGATGTAAAATCTGCTTTTCTCTATGGGAGGGTAAAAGAGGAGGTATATGTCGGTCAGCCACCGGGCTTCACCGATCCAATCCACAAAGACAAGGTCTACTTGTTAGACAAAGCACTGTATGGTTTACACCAGGCCCCGAGAGCTTGGTACGAGACATTGTCTCAACACCTGCTAGCCAACAATTTCTAAATACCCCTATCTTTGTTGATAATGAGGCAGCGATTAACGTTACTAAAATTCCAGTTCATCACGCTAAAACGAAACACATTGAAATTCGTCATCACTTCATTCGCGATTGTTTTGAGAAGAAGTTGATACGAATTGAGAAAATTCACACTGATGATCAAAAAGCTGATTTACATACCAAAGCATTTGACAAAACTCGTTTTCAATATTTTCTAAAATTGAACGGTATGGAGCTTTTATCGGTGTTGGAAGAGATTCTTGGCGTTGATGAAGGAGACATTGTAGATGACGTTGAGAAGCAATCTGCAATGGTTTGTCGATTTTTTACCTGTTTTGGTATTTAGGGGGAGTATAGGGTAATATTTTTAGAAAATACAAAAACATTAAAAAATGTCAAAAATACAAAAACATGAGATATTTTCAAAATCCAAAAACATTAAAAATTGGAAAAGAGCTTGTGTAAAAAGGGAAAATGATAGTACATCGGCTTGACAGTTACGGTATGCTAAAGAAATGTAATGTTTTAAATGCGTTAAACAGTCTCGCTGATGATGTGCCGATAGGTTTTTACACATTTAGTAGGTTTGTTCGGGATATAAACTTAAATCTTTACTTACTTATTTCGTGGGGAACACTACTTGGATATATAGGTAACCCCTGAAATCTTGTTTGAAAGATCCCTCTTTCTGAGATACTAGGTCTTTATACTCCGTGATATCTGGGGTATTATTCCGGGACTTCTGCTGAATGGAAATTCTGACCTAGTCCCCGAATAATACTTTCCACAATTGCTTGAAACATAGCACATCCCTCATCAAATTGATGAAACAATAAAATTGATAGTCATTGCTGTTGAAACAAAAGATCCTCTAAAGGGGACACATCGAAAAGTCGAAGCCGTCATCTCTCTGCTGAACGGAAGTTCTGACCTGAGCTCTCACGGTTCTTCGCATCTAACCCCTTACACATATCATCTGTGATATACTCACCTGTAAGACTGAATATTGGGATCTGGATACAGGAGTATATTCAAGAGGTGGGACATATGAATAAATTTAAGTCTCTAAAACACTTAATCCGTATCCTGGACAGATTGAAAATTGTGTGAAAATTTAAGTGGATCAGTATATCGACATTCTAAGCGAATTGTTTAATTTTGTGTATGTAATCAAAGCTTAACGGTACTTGTGACTTGTCGAATAGCTGATATGATTCCCTAACACGCTCAACAAAAATATGTTTGTATATAGTTTACTTTCACTGCATTTTAGTTTCTGTATTTCATTTTCTAGCATAGAAACTTTATTAAAAATCCAAAAAGATTTTACATTTCTGCTTTATTTTTGACAAACCAAAGTGGAGAGTTGATCTTCAGATTCGAATTGAAGCAGATGCAGGAAGTTTCTGGGCTGGAGGATGTGTTTGAAGCTAAAACATGATAAGTGTGATTAATTTGAAACTTGTAATTTTCAGAAAAAAAAAATTGAACTGAATGTCAGTGTGATTTATCTCTGATCAACCAAGGTCATTAAGTTGGACTCGGTAGATAAATTGAGTAATCAGGGTCATTAATTTGGACCTGAATATTTAAGTGGATTTCTAAACACTGATTAGTCTATCAATTGTGGTTGAATGGTAAGTTTTGATTGAAACTGTTCTTGTAATATATCTTATATTTGGGTAGAGTATATGCAGGTAACAGGAATCCCCATGGCAATGAAAAAGACAAAAATTTGAACCAGAATTTAAGCCCTAGCTGATCGAGAGGGGGAGTCTGTGAAAGGGGGAGTCAGAATTCTGGATTAACAGTTAAAGGGGAGATTGAAAACGGAGCTAGGTTAAGACCATGAACATGTGAAGAAAGAGTTTTAACAATATGAAGATAAAGTTGGAAAGAGACCAAGACTGAAGACTCAATGCCAAAGACTTCGTCAACATCCAAGGGGGAGTCTGTTGGTGCACTGAATGTATGCTGACTACGTCTTATTCGAGTCTTAGGTCTAGATAAGTTAGATTGGTGTTTGGAATTGAAAAAGTGGATTAATGTTGTGATTCCGCTCCAAAAGACAACAAGGTGGTTCCGCTCCAAATGACTACGTTTGTGATTCCGCTCCAAAGTGTAACTTAGTGATTCCGCTCGAATAGAACATGTCATTTAGAGCGAAATCAGGTGCACTATAAATAGGTGATGGCTGTTGTCATTTGTAACAGTTGGAGCGAAATCAGGTCTTGTGTTTAGAGTCGAGGTGCTGTCACAATTCACTCAGAATTCGTTGTAAAGACTCGCAATCAGTAATAGAAAGAAAGTTAAAAGGATACAAGTTGTTTTGACATTGTTTACTTTGATTCCGCCTCTGTAAATGATGATAAACTGCCTTAACTGACTATTTAGGGTCACGCACACGGTCCAACACTATCCGATCTTCCGATTGAGGTGTCAATTTATTTACTAGTGATTCGATTACTAGGTGCTGCTTGATTTCTCTGGTTTACTTGAGTTTGTTGAAGTTCTATTGATTGAGGATACTTTGCACTTCATGTGAGTACATAGTTCCCCTATTTTACCGTTTTCAATTGTTTTGGGGTGATTCATATGTAGCAAAACGATTTCGATATTTTAACGATGGTTTCAAAAACGATTAAGATGGTTTATACTAAACTAATAACGATTTCGATAATGCCGAACCGACCAGTATTAGGTTATGGTACCATAGGATCTGACAAATCCCGTTATCAGACTGCACCCATGGTTATGTGTGGGTTATGTGGGTAACAACTGAATCTGTGATTGTTAACTTACCCTTTTGGTGGTTTGTTAATACGAGAAGCGAGATAATCGAGTCACGAAGGTTTGAATGTTATTAGCGAGACGGCCATAAATAGTTTTCACAATTAAAATGAGGATGATTTAAATGATTTAAACGAGTTAACGATTTGGAAACGATTTGAAGAATTTAAACATGGTAGATACGCCGCTGGTACTTCTTATATATAAGTGTTTTCAACATATTACATACCGTGGCATTATCTGGTCACTTGGGCAAACGATTTTGAAACGATGTCACATAACGATGTTTTCAAAAGGATAATCATACGAGATTTATTAACGAGTTAATATGAGATGTTTTACAATTTGGTTTATTAAAACAAATGTTTTTGGGTTAAGAATCATGGCTACGAGGTTTTATAAATTATAACCAGCTTGATTTAAGTTGGTTAATTATGTTGCAATATTATACTCTTTTCAAAACAAAGTTAAAATAAGGTATTGCAGCATATAAACTAGCCATGAATCCGACACTCCTATAAAACCTATGTAATCGCCAGCATTTCTTTGCTGACTTTGTTTTTACATAGGATCTGGACGAGGCCTTAGTGACATAATAACAGTGATAGTCGATATGTAACTTGTTTTTTTCGCGTTAAAACAATGTAAATTACTTAATGAATAAATGAAACGAAACTTTTTGTATTCCATGGTTGTGAAGCAATAATTCTGCCATGACACTCCCCGACGTTTCCGCCACGGTTTGTTGTTTTAACGTGGTTAGGGTGTGACAGAAGAGTTGGTATCAGAACCAATGGTTATAGGGAATTAGGTTATTAGTAATGCTTTGACCTAGACTATAACTTTCTAGGACCCCAACGCAAGTTTTCTGTGTTTAGATTTTTAAAAATAAACCGTCACCTACCCTTAGGTGATAACCACAACGAGAACACAAATTTCAAATCTGCTTCGAAAATTAATCATCCGTTCTAGGATGATTGATAACTAGGTTTTGAACCCTTCCAGTTTGACTCATATTTGGCTTGGTGCCTTTTGAGTTTTCAAAATCTCGTCAAAGTTTGGGTCTAAATAATGTGAACATGTGAAAATTGGAAAAGTGAATGCCAGTACCCTGAGTTTTCTGTCTAAGGCTAGAGTGTTCATACAAATCCACATAATCGGACCAGTCACTCTTACCTGGGAACTCTTGGGGTGAGTGTTCACTTATAGGCGAGCATGTCTTCGCGATACATTATTTTGACTCATTTACTTTGATTAGTCACTGCGTGTCGTTTGTTTGTTCGAGGTAACAAATAAATGATCGCCTTCCTTGTGTTTTGTCGATGTTTTCAATACCTCTTTTGTTTTTCCTAATTATCAACCTCACCCGTTTCTCATATTTCCTTTTAGACAATGCCTCCTCGACGTGATGCACAATCTTTTACTACTGAAGAAGTCGCAGCCCTTGTCTCTCAGCAAATGGCTGCTGTACTTCCAGGCGTTGTGACCCAAATCCACGAGTTATACAACAACAATAATAATAACAATGCACAGTGTAATTTCAAGAATTTCAATTCTGCTAAACCGCTTAAGTTTTCTGGGTCTCAAGGACTAACCGCGCTCCTGCAATGGTTCGAGAGTATCGAGAGCACATTCAGACATGTGTAGTGTCCGAATGGGCGTAAGGTTGAATTTGCATTAAGTGTGTTTGAGAAGCGTGCTCTTACGTGGTGGAATGGGGTGATGCGTGATAGGGGTGCCGAAGTGCCATTGGCACAGACATGGGAAGAGCTTCGAGCTCTCATGATGAAAGAGTTTTGTCCCCGTCACGAAATTCGAGCTTTGGAACGAGAGTTTGATGATCTGAAGCAAGATGGGGGAGAACACCGTCGTATACGGATCGTTTTGAGGAGCTCAGTCTTTTGTGTCCTACTAGAGAGGTATATCGATGGTTTACACGATTCCATACAGGATATTGTGACTGGCATTAATCCTACTACTGTTCGTCACGCGATCGAGTTGTGTTCTACCCTGACCGAGTCTCAAGTCAGGAAGGGTAAACTTACCCGCAAGGGTGATAAGAAGAAGTTGACCGACTCTGTCAAGGAAAAGGGTAAGGGTAAGAAAAGTGAGTTGTCAAAGAAGTCGAGAAAGCGAAAGGCTTCCCAGAAATTTGCAGTAACTGCACAAAATGCTCAGAACCCTCAGAACCCACCGGCTCAACCGCCTGCAAAGAAAGTATATGCAGGTACCGCACCTCATTGTGCTCGCTGCAACGGTCATCATGTTGCACAACAAGCTTGTAAGCAATGCACAATGTGTGGTAAACTTGGGCATCTGCCCAACATTTGTCATCTGGGTCAGAATCAGGTTGCTCAGGTTCCAGCACAGATTCAGGGGAATGCTGCTAGATTCCCACCGGGTTCATGTTTCAGTTGTGGAGAGTTTGGTCACTTCCGCAACAACTGTCCGAGGTTGGTGAATGCAAATGCGAATCCAAACACAAATGTCAATGCGAATGTGAATCCCGCTCGCGGACGAGCGTACAACTTGAATGCCAACGAAGCGAGAGCTGACAACGAGGTGGTCAATGGTACGTTTCTTGTTAACAATCGACCTGCATCTATTCTTTTTTATTCTGGTGCCGATAGAAGTTTTATTTCGTTATCTTTTGAGCCTTTACTTGCGATACCTAGAACTAAACTGAGGAAACCCTTATCTGTCGAAGTTGCTACTGGTAAACCCTTGTTCTCAATTCTGTTATTCGTGATTTTCAGTTAAACCTTGATAACCATATTTTTCCTATTGACCTTACACCGATGCAACTTGGGAGTTTCGATATTATCATGGGGATGGATTGGTTAACTAAACATCATGCTGAGGTGGTTTGTTTGGATAAGATTGTTCATATTCCTCTTCCGTCTGGCGATGTTCTGGAAGTTCATGGCGAGAAACCTTCAGGTGGATTGAAGCTTATGTCGTGTACAAAAGCCTAAAGTTATTTGCGAAAAGGATATGTTGCTTTTTTGGCACATGTCACCGAGGAGAAAGACAAGAGCAAGAGTATTTAGGATATTCCAGTTGTTCGGGATTATCCAGAGGTGTTAACTGATGAACTGCCTGGTTTGCCTCCAGTTCATCAAGTCGAGTTTCATATTGACCTTGTACCCAATGCCAACCCGATTATGAAAGCACCTTATCGTCTTGCACCGTCGGAGATGCAAGAGTTATCAAAACAGCTTCAAGAGTTATCTGATAAAGGATTCATCCGTCCGAGCTTTTCACCATGGGGCGCTCCTGTCCTCTTTGTGAAAAAGAAAGATGGGTCTTTTCGAATGTGTATCGATTATCGTAAGCTTAATAAGCTTACCATCAAGAATCGATATCCCCTACCTCGAATTGATGATCTCTTCGACCAGCTGCAAGGTGCTTCATGCTTTTCCAAGATCGATCTGCGTTCTGGGTATCATCAACTTCGTGTTCTCGAAGAAGATATTCCCAAAACTGCTTTATGCATGAGATAAGGGCATTACGAGTTCACTGTCATGCCTTTTGGTTTGACGAATACCCCAGCTATCTTCATGGACTGAATGAATAGGGCCTGTAAACCTTATTTAGACAAGTTCATCATAGTGTTCATCGATGATATTCTCATTTATTCAAAGTCTCGAGCCGAGCACGAGCAACACCTTCGCTTAACATTGGAACTCCTTAAGATGGAACAACTTTTTGCTAAATTCTCCAAGTGTGAGTTTTGGCTTAAAGAAGTTCAGTTCTTGGGTCATATAGTCAACGAGCAGGGTATTCATGTGGATCCATCCAAGATAGCTGCTATTAAGGATTGGAATACACCGACGACACCTACAGAGATTCGATCTTTTCTTGGTCTTGCTTGTTATTATCGTCGATTCATATCGAATTTCTCGAAGATTGCGGTTCCACTCACTGCTTTGATTCAGAAGAATAAGCCTTTTGAGTGGGGACCTAAGTAAGAAGAAGTGTTTCAAACGCTAAAACAAAAGCTTTGTGATGCTTCTGTTCTATCTTTGCCCGAGGGAAATAATGATTTTGTTGTCTATTGTGACGCGTCGAATCTAGAACTTGGTTGCGTTCTTATGCAACGAGGTAAAGTCATAGCTTATGCGTCTAGACAACTGAAAATTCACGAGAAGAACTACACGACTCATGATCTTGAGTTTGGTGTTGTGGTTTTCGCTCTTAAAATTTGGAGACACTATCTTTATGGCACGAAGTGAGTGGTTTTCACATACCACAAAAGTGTCCAGCATATTCTAAATCAGAAGGAGCTGAACATGAGGTGTGATACCCCAGGAAAACCAGGAAACCACGCAACTCAACTAGCTTCCTCAGTAACCACGTGCTAAATTTCGGGACGAAAATCTCTTAATAGGGGGAGAATGTGACAACCCTCATAATTACATGTATCCGTACGATTAATTAATATTATATTGTGCTTATTGATTGTACATAAAATTGACTAAATGGTCCTGAATGTTTTTCCTAAGTGTTAGTAATTAAAAGTGTTACAAATAGTTACATAAAAGACACTATATGGAATAACCTAGCACTTTAACGAAACGGTATCTAATCGAACAACCGGACATTACCCGGAACACCAAAATTTTACCAGAAGCATTGTTGTATTATTTTTGGACTAGTTATGATCCCCGAACACCCTGACATACTACATAATGCGTGATATACATAAAACACTAGACTTTATAATTATCTTCCACCAATTGCCTACTTACCATCAAATTACACATGGACCCCCTCCCCCTTTTGAGGTTTACGATTTTGGGGATGGCCCCACCATAATATTTATAAGATCTTATAATATCTTACTTAGATTTCTTGGATTCCCCTTAGATTTGATAAGATCTTGTAATATCTTGCTTAGATTCTCTTTAGATTATAAGTAACCTACTTGTCATAAAAATTTACACATGACCCCCCCTCCATTTACCGCCCACATAGGGGACCCACACCCTAATCATGATTGTTGATTATTTTATTCTGATCTTGCTTGTAATCTTGAAAAAAAATTTAAAAATCTCTATATGTATGATTCCCAAGACATTTAATCATTACATATCCTTATCGTATCTTTACTCAAGATCACCCTACTCCCTCACACTCTCTCTCCCTCTCTCGGCCCTCTATACAACCACCACCATCACCACCTTGTCACCACCATTGCTCCATTTTCAAGCTTGTTTCAAGTGCTAGGAGGTGATACTTGGAGGTTGAAGCTTGGAGATCTTGAAGGAACTCCATACATTGCTTTTACACACCATCTTCATCATCTTTTGTTCTTGAGTTCCTCCCTAGCTTTAAGCTAGTTGTAAGGCTTCCTTAAACTCTTGTCAACATTTATTTTCATGGTTAAAAGATTATGTTATGATGAAATCATATGAACACTACAAGAACACAAAACATAAAACATGAACACAAAGCTTTACATAAAGATCATGAGATGAGAGATGATGATACATGATAAATCTGAGTTAAATAAACGATAACCTACTGTAAATGACTTATGATATGATATAAATCGTTATTAGAAAGTATGGTGATCGTATGTGTGCATTTCAGTTGCATTTAAACTATAAACAGCATGCTGAGTAACATTTTCAGCCAACTTCAACTGGCTGTAACCGGACTGTTATAAATCGAAAAATTGATTTTCTGAAATCTAAATAATGTACTTTCGAAAAATGAAGCAAATGGCATGGGAATCATATTTTTTTGAGGTCGTATACTATTTTTAAAGGCCGTTTTGTAACAGCAACAGAAGCTGTGTTTTTACTGAAGAAAATGGGTGTTATGTTTTTCAACATAACTTCAAATCTGTGTTGAATTAGCTCGTAAAATTTATACAGTAGATGACCACGGATGTCTGTGTAATTCTCCCACTGGAATTTCGTCAATTAGACTTACGATGAATTTTAAATGAATTTTTCCGTGGACTGAAGTCAGAAAGTGACGAATCTGATTGCAGTCCGGTAAATGATTTTTTGTAAAATATTGGTAATGAATTGGATCCCGATATTTTTAAAAAGTAATATTTGGATTGTTTAAAACATTCTGTAAAAGCTTGGGAATTTTTGGAATAAGTTAAATATTTTATTAAAATACCCAAAAACAGTCCAGTTTTGGATGTTTAAGCTGAAACAGTCCAGTTATGTTATCAGATAATGATCTAACGTGTTATATGTCAATGAAAGTGTTATGTGCAATATCGTATGTTTTCTTTTGAATGGGTATAGGTGGGATGTTTATATGGGCGTGAAATGTTAACGTGAGTGCATGTTATGTAGTAGATACGTGTAGGAACTTTGTGCTCTATTTGAAACCACTAAATGACTAACTGGTAATCGTATTAGGACGTGATTGACCGACCTTGACTGTTAGCTATTTTTGAGAGTCAAACCGAGCAACCAAAGGTGAGTTCACACTCTTTAAAAGGCATGGGATTCCCGGTGGTTGGGAATGGGGTTAAAAGAACTAAAACGGAACCTACATATCCTCCTTGGGTAGGATATGTACCGCCATCCTCCATGGGTAGGATGCCAATATTAATCATGCGTATTCTCCTTTGGTAGAATACGTACGTTCGTCCTCCTTGGGTAGGACAACAACCTTAAACTTACTATACAAAACTCTATCATGAAGTCCCTCATTTTTATATCGACTTAATCTTTGGGCCAATGGCGAGCGGGTCATTAGTTAATAGCGCTATTAGGGTTGACAAGCCTCACACCGTGCCATTCGGACGGGCGTGTACTAATGGATCTGGGCAAACTATCAATGATGATAGACATTGACGTAGGGCACAACTATTGTTCGTCAGTTGTCGATATGGTAACGGTCTAGTGGTTCACATGGGGAAGCCCCCACTAATTATGGATATGGTTTGGGGAAAAACAAAGATACTGGTTAACTCGTGGTTTACTAAACAACTTATGGTTTTCAAAATAAACTTCTAAAACCAAACAACCAACTGTGAACTCGCTCAACTTTGTTGTTGACTCCTTGTTACATGCCTTGAAGGTCGTTAGGTACCTATGGAGCTTGCAAGAGAGGAAGGAGTCGTTGTGGGATATTGACTGTTATGTCCCGTTCTAAACATTTAAACTTTATGAACTTATTGAACTTATGTTTTGGTTTTACGTCTTATGCTTCCGCTGTTTAATTTGAACTTGGTTAACTAGTTTTTGAACACCAATTATATTGCGTGGTTGGATTTTATCAATTTTAAATATATTGTTCAATATGATTGGTGGCTGGATCCTGGTCATGTCACGCCTCCAAGCAGTGATACTCCACGCGTGGATTTTGGGGGTGTGACAGATTGGTATCAGAGCCATTGGTTATAGTGAACTTGTTTTTAAAAAGGGAAAAGCTTTTTGACAAAACCAGACTATAACCTGTACAGTGCTCAACGATCCACAACGACGCTTCGCTCCACATGCAAGACTCGACACAATAGGTGGTATGATTTATGTTTATAATGTCTGTTTGATAGTTCACATAGTGCATTAGTTAACGTGATAACTGCTATTCGAACCATGTGTGCTTACTCTCTTCTGTCATCCCACGCTTACGCACTTTCGCGACACTTTTCGCACTTACGTTGCTTCGTTGTGAAGATCATGAGTGGACGTTTGAACTTGACTCAAGCCCAGCTGACGGCTCTAATCAATGAACGAGTGGCCGAGGCACTCGCAGCTGTCCCTGCAGGAGGTATTACCTGCCATATCAACCCATCTTAGGACGTTTAGATCCCACCCTCGCGAACCAACTCTTGTGCTTAACCTTGTCTTTTATTCTCGCGCCACAGGTCAACATGCTCCGCCTCCCGTATGTACGTTTAAAACGTTCATGGATTGCCGACCTAGTACTTTCAGCGGCATAGAAGGAGTTGTAGGCCTTCTTCACTGGTTCGAGAAAGTTGAGTATGTTTTTGAGATGTGTGAATGCCCGGAAGATCGTAGGGTGAAATTTCCTACTGGAACACTCGAAGGTGCTGCGTTAACCTGGTGGAAAGCACAGGTTCAACTGCTAGGGCTGGTGGTTGCTAATGCCACCCTATGGAATGACTTCAAAGATTTGATCAAGGAAGAGTACTGTAGTTGTGACGACATCCACAAGATAGAGGTGGAAGTTTTCAATCTGAAAATGACGGGGTCTGAAATTGAGGCGTATACGAAGAGGTCAAACGAGCTGGCCATCTTGTGTCCTACTATGGTAGGTCCTCCTATCAAGCGTATCGAGCTGTACCTTAAGGGTTTAGTGCCAAAAATTCAGAGCCACGTGACCTCAGCTAATCTTGGCACCATTCAGCAAATCATCCGTTTGGCTCATCGTCTCACTGATCAGGCAGTTGAGCAGAACAAGCTGCCCAAGCATATTAGCGCTACTACTACTTCTGATGCTCCAAGTGATAACAAGCGTAAGTGGGATGGAGCCTCCAGCAAGGGTTCGACTTCAGCTTAGTCTCAGTCTCAGCAGTGAAGGACTGACGATTACAAGAGCCCTGGTTAGCAATCTTCGGGTAGTCAGGGGCAAGGTGGATACAAGGGAAACCACCCCAAGTGCAACCAATGCAACAAACATCATAGTGGGCAGTGCAACAAGGGTCGTTGTCTGAGGTGTAACAAGTTTGGTCATGAAGCCAAGGATTGCAGGGGCTCACGTCCTGCGAATCAGAATCGTCAACAACAGCCACAGCTCCACATAATCAGCAGCAGCAACAACAGGGTAACAGGGGATGCTATCAGTGAGGTGCTGAAGGTCACTTCAAGAGAAACTGCCCCCAGTTGAACCAGAAACAGAACAACAACAACAATCAGGGGAACGAAAACAATAATGGGGGAAACAATGATGGCAATGGAGCCAGGGGACGTGTTTTCGTGTTGGGTCAGGGTGATGCAAGGAACGATCCCAACGTGGTGCTGGGTAAGTTTCTTCTGGATGATTTCTTTGTTACTGTTTTATTCGATTTGGGTGCCGATGCTAGTTATGTGTCCTTAAAAGTTAGTCAAATTCTTAAGCGCACTCCAACACTTTTGAACACCAAACACATGGTAGAGCTAGTAAACGGTAAAATTTTAGAGGCCACACACATAGTTAAGGGTTGTAATCTTGTTCTTGCTGAACAGACCTTTTCTATCAACCTCATTCCTATCGTTCTGGGTAATTTCGACGTTGTTATTGGATTGGATTGGTTATCTCAACATCAAGCGGAAATTCTTTGCAACGAGAAGATTGTCCGCATCCCTCGTTCTGGTGAAGAACCCCTCATAATTCATGGCGACACGAGTGGTGCTGTTGTAGGCATCATCTCTTTCCTTAAGGCCCAGAAGTGTTTGCGAAAGGGCCACACTGCCATTCTAGGTCTCGTTACTGATGCATCAATGGAAGAGAAGAGAATTGAAGACATTCCTATTGTGCGCGACTTTCCTGAGGTATTTCCTGAGGAATTACCTGGTCTTCCGCCTCATTGTCAAGTCTAGTTTCAAATCGAGCTAACTCCTGGAGCAGCACCAATAGCTCGTGCACCTTATCATCTAGCTCCATCAGAACTTGAAGAACTGTCCTCGTAACTACAAGAGCTCTTTGACAAGGGCTTTATTCGCCCTAGTTCTTCTCCTTGGGGAGCTCCAGTGTTATTTGTAAAGAAGAAAGACGGTACCTTCAGAATGTGTATAGACTACCGCGAACTCAACAAGGTGACCGTGAAGAATCGTTATCCTCTTCCACGCATTGATGACTTATTCGACCATCATAGTTTTCATCGACAATATCCTGATCTATTCGAAGAGTCAGGAAGAACACGAGCAACACCTGAGGCTAATTTTGGAACTTCTTCGAACAGAGCAGTTGTAGCCAAATTTTCGAAATATGACTTCTGGCTTCGCGAAGTCCACTTTTTAGGCCACGTGGTAAACAAGGATGGGATTCATGTTGATCCATCCAAGGTAGACTCAATCAAGAACTGGCCTGCACCCCGTACACCAACAGAGATCCACCAATTCTTGGGTTTGGCGGGCTACTACAGAAGATTCATCAAGGATTTCTCTAAGATTGTGCAAACTCTCACCTCACTAACTCAGAAGGGTGTCACCTATTGTTGGGGTGATGCACAGGAATCTGCTTTTCAGCACCTAAAAGATAGACTTTGTAGTGCGCCTATCCTCTTATTGCCTGAGGGCGCAGATGATTTTGTGGTTTATTGCGACGCTTCAATCCAAGGACTTGGTTGCATGTTGATGCAATGTAACAAGGTCATTGCCTACGTATCGCGCCAACTTAAAGTTCACAAAAGGAACTACACTACGCATGACTTGGAATTGGGAGCAGTTATTTTCGCACTTAAGATATGGAGACATTACCTGTACGGTACCAAGTGCACCATTTACACCGATCACAGGAGTCTCGAGCATATCTTTAAGAAAAAGGAGTTAAACATGCGACAACGTCGATGGGTCGAGCTCTTGAATGATTACGAATGTGCGATCAAGTACCATCCGGGCAAAGCCAATGTTGTGGCCGACGCCCTCAGTCGAAAGGATACTATACCTAAACGTGTGCGAGCATTACAACTTACCATCCAATCTAGTCTTCCTACTCAGATACGAGATGCTCAGGTTAAAGCATTGAAAGCAGAGAACATCAGGGAGGAGTCGCTACGAGGATCAAGAAAACGGTTAGAACAAAAGGAAGACGGTGCCTACTATGTAAACAGGCGCATCTGGGTTCCACTCTATGGTAATCTACGTGAGCTTGTGATGGATGAGGCACACAAGTCTCGTTATTCAGTAGATCCTGGTTCGGATAAGATGTACCACGATCTCAAGACTACGTGCTGGTGGCCTAGTATGAAAGCCAACATAGCAACCTACGTCAGTAAATGGTTGACTTGTGCGAGAGTCAAGATTGAATACCAGAAACCATCAGGCCTACTCCAACAACCAGAGATCCCGACATGGAAATGGGAGCAAATTTCCATGGATTTCGTTACTGGCCTGCCTAGATCTTAACGCGGAAATAACACTATTTGGGTGATAGTGGATTGATTGACCAAGTCTGCACATTTTCTGGCTATCAAGGAAACAGATAAGTTTTCTACTCTAGTAGACGTCTACCTAAAGGAAGTAGTATCAAGGCACGGAGTGCCAACCTCCATCATTTCTGATCATGACTCACGTTTTACATCTGAGTTGTGGCAAGCTATGCACAAGTCCTTTGGTTCTCGATTAGACATGAGCACGACATATCATCCACAGACGGATAGGCAATCTGAACGCACCATCCAAACCCTTGAAGACATACTTAGGGCATGTGTGATTGATTTTGGTAACGGCTGGTAGCGACATCTACCTCTAGTAGAATTTTCGTATAATAACAGCTACCACACCAGTATCCAGGCCGCTCTGTTTGAGGCATTGTACGGACGTAAATGCCGATCACCTCTTTGTTGGGCAGAAGTTGGTGACAGCCAAATCACAGGCCCAGAACTTGTGGTAGACACGACTGAGAGGATTGCTCAGATACGAAAACGAATGGCGACAGCTCGTGACCGTCAGAAAAGCTACGCTGATAAGCGCAGGAAACCACTCGAGTTCCAGGTTGGGGATCGAGTGCTACTCAAAGTGTCACCTTGGAAAGGTGTAGTTCGTTTTGGCAAACGAGGCAAACTCAATCCGCGTTATGTCGGACCGTTCGAAATCATTGATAAAATTGGTAAAGTCGCTTACAAGTTGAATCTACCTGGAGAGCTCAACGGAGTTCACAACGTATTCCACGTGTCAAATCTGAAAAAAGTGTCTGTCAGGTGAGACCCTCATAGTTCCCTTAAAGGAGCTCACAATCGACGACCAGTTGTGATTCGTCGAGGAACCAGTTGAAATCACAGACTGAGACGTTAAGATTCTCAAGCGTACCAGAATACCCCTTGTTCGAGTTCGTTGGAACTTCCGTCGTGGCCCAGAGTTTACCTGGGAACGAGAGGACCAGATGAAACACAAGTATCCCCAGTTGTTTGAGAAAAGTACAACCACTACTGAGGCTGAAGCTACTGCAGAATTTCGGGATGAAATTCCAAACCAACGGGGGGATGATGTGACACCCCAGGAAACCACGCAACTCAACTAGCTTCCTCAGTAACCACGTGCTAAATTTCAGGACAAAATTATCTTAACAGGGGGAGAATGTGACAACCCTCATAATTACATGTATCCGTACGATTAATTAATATTATATTGTGCTTATTGATTGTACAGAAAATTGACTAAATGGTCCTGAATGTTTTTCCTAAGTGTTAGTAATTAAAAGTGTTACAAATAGTTACATAAAAGACACGCTACGGAATAACCTAGCACTTTAACGAAACGGTATCTAACCAAACAACCGGACATTACCCGGAACACCAAAATTTTACCAGAAACATTGTTGTATTATTTTTGGACTAGTTATGATCCCTGAACACCCTGACATACTACATAATGCGTGATATACATAAAACACTAGACTTTATAATTATCTTCCACCAATTGCCTACTTACCATCAAATTACACATGGACCCCCTCCCCCTTTTGAGGTTTACGATTTTGGGGATGGCCCCACCATAATATTTATAAGATCTTATAATATCTTACTTAGATTTCTTGGATTCCCCTTAGATTTGATAAGATCTTGTAATATCTTGCTTAGATTCTCTTTAGATTATAAGTAACCTACTTGTCATAAAAATTTACACATGACCCCCCCTCCATTTACAGCCCACATAGGGGACCAATACCCTAATAATGATTGTTGATTATTTTATTCTGATCTTGCTTGTAATCTTGAACAAAATATTTAAAAATCTCTATATGTATGATTCCCAAGACATTTAATCATTACATATCCTTATCATATCTTCACTCAAGATCACCCTACTCCCTCACACTCTCTCTCCCTCTCTCGGCCCTCTATACAACCGCCACCATCACTACCTTGTCACCACCATTGCTCCATTTTCAAGCTTGTTTCAAGTGCTAGGACGTGATACTTGGAGGTTGAAGCTTGGAGATCTTGAAGGAACTCCATACATTGCTTTTACACACCATCTTCATCATATTTTGTTCTTGAGTTCTGTCACACCCCGACCGCGTAAAACAACAAATCGCGGTGGAAACATCGGGGCGTGTTGCGACAGAATTAATTGTCTCATAACCATGGCATACAAAGTTTTATTTAATTATTAAACAAGGGTGTTTCATTGTCTTGAACAGTAAACAAAAGAGTTTATAACATAATTAAACATAGTCTATCTTCTTTTAAAGTCTCTAAGGCACAGGTCCGCCCTAGTATCATGATCAACATCCTATGGAAAAACACCTGAAAACACATGTGAAAATAGGTACGTCAGCATAAAAATGCCTGTGAGATACATAGGTTTTGTGAAAATAAGATTCATGACTTATGTTTGAGAAAATGTTTAGTCATGAACCTTGTTATTTGCTTTGTCTTGTAAATCATTTGAAAACAATAAGATCAGATGATATGTATAAGTAATTGTCAGGTTAAATAGATAACCATGTAAAAAATGTGTTTGTATAAGATAAGTTGTTTGTAAATCAATGTCTTGTGAAAAGTATGTTATTTGTATAAAATGTTCTATGTCTCAAACTGAAATGATTCAAATAACGTTACGCCATGTAATACCATACAAACACTTATATATAGGAAGTACCAGCGGCGTATCCACCATGCTTGTATCATATTACACACGCATCGTTAACTTAATCACTTAATCAAACCAAACCAATGTAAGAAGTCTATGTCTAAACCAATTGTCAATGTATTGAATAATATGTCAAAGTGTTCATGTCAAGATGTAAATCATGTAGTATGTAAAACCAATGTCAAAAATGTTTGTGTCAAATGTAAATCATGTCAAAAATGTCTATGTCAAATATCCATGTCAAATGTCTATGTCAAATATCCATGTCAAATGTCTATGTCAATTATCCATGTCAAATGTCTATGTCAAAATGTCCATGTATGGCAAGTGAAATGTCTCAACTAAACCATATGCACAAAAACAAAGTATTGAAGTAAAACTTGGTTTAAATCAAAGCTATGTTTTGTGTAAATGCATGCAACTATTTAATATGAACATTTATGTGGTATTGTGAATATGCATACATCCAAGCCTGGCGACTGTGGTGATAAAACCCTTTAAACAAATTAAAGGTCTATCTGTCTTAATGTCAACGAATTCGGTCATTCCTTTCTGTCCCCTTACCCTGGGATGTCCGGAACGGGAGTTGTCAATTCCTATGGTACCACTACCTACTAACGAACGGCGTAGCTAATGTTAATGGAAATATTGTCCCATGTAAACAAACCAAATGTCATAACAAAATGTGAGCATGTGAAAACAATGCACTAAGTATGTAATCAAATGAACATACATAGCGTGAAATGTCATGTAAAACGATGTACTAAGTAATGCACACAATGGGCATACCTAGCATGAAATGTCATGTAAAACGATGTACTAAGTAATGCACACAATGGGCACACCTAGCATGAAATGTAATGAAATCATGTACTATAATGTACTAACGAACATAGCAGTATATGATGTGAAAACTGGAAAGCAGGAAAGTAACAAGTAGGCACATGTGTTCCACCCCAAAACAGTTTGGAAAACAGTAAAAGAGGGGTCTATGTACTCACCTGAGATTGCTCAGATGTATTGCGATAACCACCAAGCAATGCTAGAGATCACGGAATCAAACGGCACCTAATATAGGTAACTATGTTAATAAACCGGACCTAAATCGGAAGATCGGATAGAATGAGGTTTCGTAAACCAAACGAGTATAGGAACTCGTGTGATATGGTTTAACAAACCCTACATACTAAGACGAAACTTAACCTAAGTGCTTGTGACCCATTACGACCCGTTTAGGTAGCTTATGCTACCTTAACGCGTCGTTCGCGTAAAACGCGTTTGGAACGCCTAACATTTGTGACCACAAGTTATAACCTCGGAAGGTTACAACTATGGTCACCTAATGTGTTTGGTCGGATCCTAATGATCGACCAAATGGGTCGGGTTCGAAAGTATAAGCGATCGTTTAGATCGCTTACCTTACGACCCTATCTAAGCACTATACTAAAAGTGACGAGCTAAGCATGTTAGAACATGCTTAACTAAGTTTAGAAAACAGGTTTGGCATCAAAACAAACGGTTTTGATGCTCACGAGTAGTTTGGTTACAAAATACGCAAGAATACGTATTCTGCCCGAAACTACGGCTCGTCACTGAGCCTAGATAACGTGGTAATCAGTAGGTATAGTCACTAGGGACTATAACCATCGTGATCACGCTCACGTTATGAAGTTCAAACGAACTTCGCATCGACCATAAACTGGTCAATGCAGAAAGTCAAACATAGTTCGACTTTCGGGCTATAAAAGCGATAAAAGAACGAAGGAACACTTACAAAGGGTCCCCGCTAGTAAATCTTGATCGAGTAGCTCAGGTATGAAGTGATTTGCTTCAACTTAGAGCACTTTTAATCAGATTTGTGAGGAATGAGGTGAAAATGTGATGGGTATTTATAGGAAAAGTAGAGCCGTTAGGATCGTTTCTTGAATATCGTGCCACGATCCGAGCCGTACACTTGTCACAAAGTTGTGGTGGCTAAAAATGGACACCATAGGAGTTTAACAAGTGTCATTTGGCCTTTGGGAGGTGTTAAGGGCTGAACAAAAGAGTTTATGCATTTTTTTATATATATATTTTTTTTCTATTTTTTTTATTATTTTAGCAGTTTCGCAGTTTTGGTTCCTGTGCGCGTATCGTCGTGTTTTGGCACTTCTAACACCCGTCAAGCCCATTTTTAAGCTTCACAAGGATGTTAAAGTATAGGAAACATGAAAAATGCTCAAAAATATCTCGGATGTCGGTTCGTTTGGTCGTACGATCGCGATGTTCGCTTAATTACGACGGTATGCGCATAAGCGCGAAAAACGATCCAAATGACGCGACGAATGGATTTTTCTTATGCCAAACACTAAAATAAAATATTTTAGTGCTTACATAAATTTTTGGATGTCCGGATGTATTCAGAACGTAAGATATGCGCGAAAGTGCAAACGTGTGCACTTTTTGACACTTTTAGTCCCTGAATGTCCCAAAAGTTTATTTTAGCACACCGAACCCCTCAAAGCCTATTTCTAAGCTATGTCAAGGATATTTAAGGTGTGTTTAACTTATGGTTATGTTCCGGAATGTTCGTTACAGTTCAAATTGACATACTTTCGCAGTTTGTCATATTTAGTCCCTGTAAGCGAATTAACTTGTTTTTTGCCATACCAAAGCCTTCAAAACTTATTTCTAAGTTATGTAAAGGTTATTTAAGGTATGTTGAGTATATGTTGATGTTCCGGAGTATTTCTCGCATTAAACTGAGTACGTTTACGCACTAGTTTGCGTATAATTCTCCAGAAAGCGATGTAGAGTTTGAAATTGGATAAAAGTCAAAACATGAAAAATGTAAAACATAACAAAACAAACATTGTGATCAAATAACATTGTTTTATTGATAACTGAACTGTTCATAGTGATTACAAGCGCAGTTGTTACAGTCTCCCCTACTTGTGGAAATTTCGTCCCGAAATTTATTTAGAGGAAACTCGTGAGAAAAGATGTGGATATTTCGCCTTCATTTGATCTTCGCGTTCCCAAGTAAACTCAGGTCCACGTTTAGCTTCCCAGCGAACTTTGACCAAAGGAATGCGCTTGCGTTTAAGCCACTTGACTTCACGTTCCATGATTTCCACTGGTCTCTCAACAAATTTCAGTGTTTTGCCAACACGAATTTCGTCAAGCGGTATGGAGAAGTTCTCATCAGCTGTACACTTCTTGAGATTGGACACGTGAAAAGTTGGATGAACATTTCCCAGTTCAGGAGGTAACTCTAGTCTGTAGGCTACCTTTCCGATTCTTTCGACGATCTTGAATGGTCCAACGTATCTAGGTGCAAGTTTCCCTTTCTTTCCAAATCTGATCACACCTTTCCAAGGTGAGACCTTAAGTAATACTCGATCACCGACTTGAAATTCAAAGGCTTTGCGTTTTGGGTCCGCGTAAATCTTCTGACGGTTTCTAGCTGCCTGAAGGTTATCACGAACCTTCTTGACCTTGTCAGTTGTCTCTAAAATGAGGGCAGGTCCAGTAAGTTGAGCCTCGCCAATCTCATTCCAGCAGACTGGTGAACGACATTTTCGACCATAGAGAGCTTCGAAAGGAGCCATTTTGATGCTAGTGTGATAACTGTTGTTGTAGGAGAATTCAATCAATTTAAGATGTGAATCCCAGCTACCACCAAAATCGATCACACAAGCTCTTAGCATATCCTCCAGTGTCTGGATTGTTCTCTCAGATTGACCATCCGTTTGCGGATGATAAGCTGTGCTCAGATTAAGTTGGGTCCCCATAGCAGATTGCATGGTTCTCCAAAAGTGAGAAGTGAAACGAGCATCTCTGTCAGAAATGATGTTCAAAGGAACACCATGTCGAGCCACAATTTCATCTACATAGATTTGAGCAAGTCTGTCAGTAGGAAAATCCTCGCGGATTGGCAAGAAATGCGCTGACTTTGTAAGACGATCAACGACTACCCAGATGGCATCATGACCTTTCTTTGTGCGCGGGAGTTTGGTAACAAGATCCATAGTAATGTTTTCCCATTTCCAAACTGGGATCTCTGGTTGTTCCAATAAACCAGAAGGACGCTGATGTTCAGCCTTAACCTTAAGACAAGTAAGGCATTTGGATACGTATAAGGCAATGTCTTTCTTCATACCAGGCCACCAATAGTGAGTACGAAGATCCTTATACATTTTATCTGAGCCCGGATGAATAGAATAACGAGACTTATGGGCTTCATCCATAAGCAAGGTACGAAGATCATCCTGGCTTGGGACCCACAAACGGTCCATAAAGTAATATGATCCATTGTCCTTCAGTTCCAGAGCAGGCGTTATGTGATAAGGAAATTCCTTATCCATCAAACCTTGTGAAACACAAGATTGTTGAGCCTGAGAAATGCGTGCTTGAATATCGGATCGAGCTTGAATGACAGATTGAACACGTACACAATGAAGCTTAGTACGTTCCTTACGACTCAATGCATCAGCTACGACATTCGCCTTACCAGGATGGTAGCGAATTTCGCAGTCATAATCGTTTAGGAGTTCGACCCAACGTCGTTGTCTCATGTTGAGTTCTTTCTGGTTGAAGATGTGCTGAAGACTTTTGTGGTCAGTGAAAACCACACATTTTGTACCGTACAAATAGTGTCTCCAGATCTTGAGAGCAAAGACAACTGCACCCAACTCAAGATCATGAGTGGTGTAGTTCTTCTCATGTATCTTCAACTGCCTCGATGCATAAGCTATGACTTTGTTCCTTTGCATAAGAACACAGCCAAGACCCAATTTCGATGCATCACAATACACAACAAAATCATCATCACCCTCAGGCAATGATAGAACAGGCGCATCGCAAAGCTTCTGCTTCAAGTGTTGAAAAGCTTCCTCTTGTTTGAATCCCCAGAAAAAGGGCATTTTCTTCTGAGTTAGAGCAGTTAGAGGAACTGCAATCTTAGAGAAGTTCTCAATGAAGCGGCGATAATAACCCGCTAGACCAAGAAAAGAACGAACTTCAGTAGGAGTAGTAGGCGTATCCCAATCCTTAATCGCACTGATCTTGGAGGGATCTACATGAACACCTCGTTCGTTGATAATGTGTCCCAAAAATTGAACTTCTTTAAGCCAAAATTCGCACTTGGAGAATTTGGCGAAAAGTTGCTCTTTCTTCAGGAGTTCCAGAGTAAGACGAAGATGCTGCTCGTGATCAGCTCGTGTCTTAGAGTATATCAAGATGTCGTCAATAAAAACAATGACGAACTGATCCAAATAAGGTTTGCAGACCCTATTCATTAAGTCCATGAAAACAGCAGGAGCATTAGTCAAACCGAATGGCATGACTGTGAACTCGTAATGTCCATAACGAGTACGGAATGCTGTCTTCGGAATGTCTTCTTCTTGCACCCGAAGTTGATGATATCCAGATCGCAGATCAATCTTCGAAAAATAAGAAGCACCTTGTAACTGATCAAAGAGGTCGTCTATGCGAGGTAGAGGATATCGATTCTTGATGGTAAGCTTGTTAAGCTCACGATAATCGATACACATTCTAAAGGATCCATCCTTCTTCTTGACAAAAAGAACGGGAGCACCCCAAGGTGAAAAGCTAGGACGGATAAAACCTTTGTCAGAGAGTTCCTGAAGCTGTTTAGACAACTCTTGCATCTCAGACGGTGCAAGACGATATGGAGCTCTGGCAATGGGATTTGCACCAGGTACGAGATCAATGCGGAACTCGACTTGGCGTGCTGGAGGTAGACCAGGTAAATCTTCAGGGAACACTTCAGAATAATCCCGAACGGCAGGAATATCTGAAATAGACTTACCCTTGCCTTTATCTTCTGTAACATGTGCTAAGAAAGCCACATAGTTCTTCTGCAGATACTTCCGAGCTTTAAAACAAGACATGAGTCTGAGACCACCGATAGGCTTCTCACCTTGAACCTGCAGGATCTCGCCTGTCGAAAGCGGCACACGAACAATCTTCTTAGAACAAACTATCTCTGCGTGATGCTTGGATAACCAATCCATTCCCACAATAACGTCGAAGCTTCCAAGTTGCATAGGCGCGAGGTCAATAGGAAAAAGATGGTCGTTAAGATTCAACTGGCAGTTGTGAAGAACAGAATCAAGAATAATGGGTTCACCACTAGCAACCTCTACTGTCAAAGATTTGGCTAGTTTCGTTCTAGACACGCGAAGCATTTGCTCAAAGGACAAAGACACGAAACTTTTATCGGCACCGGAATCGAAAAGAACAGATGCAGGCTGATTATTAATAAAGAACGTACCGTTCACCACATTATTGTCAGCCTGTGCCTCTTGGGCATTCATGTTAAAAACTCGGCCTCGAGCCGGAGCTGGATTCTGGTTCTGGTTGGCTAGCCTTGGGCACCGGTTCCTGTAGTGGGTCAGATCCCCACAATTGTAACAAGCACCCGGTGGGTATTGTGGTCTTGCAGCCTGACCCTGTTGTGGAGCAGGAGGCTGAGCAACTTGTTGAGCCGGGTTCTGAACCGCGGGATTCTGAGCAGATCGACAAAAATTGGCGAGATGGCCTGATTTCCCACAGTTAGTACAGAAACGGCATGGAAGTTGTGGCTGGTGGTGACTGTTGCATCTATTGCACAAAGGTGCATTCCCTGAATAGGGTTTCTTTGCTGGAGGCTGTGCGGGTTGGTTGAGAGCTACCTGGTTAGCTTGAGCAGTGATAGCAAAATTTTGAGAAGCCTTACGCTTCTTTGACCTCTTCGAAGAACTAGAGTTCTTTCCATTCAAGTTTTGACCTTTCTTGCTATCTTCCTTGTCAGCCGACTGCTTCTTGCCCTTGTCACCCTTCCTGTGTAGCTTTCCCTTTCTAATCTGCGACTCAGTCAATGTCGCAGATAGCTCGATCGCCTGACGAAGTGTGGCAGGGTTACTACCAGTAAGAATGTCTTGTACCGAGTCAGGTAGACCATCGATGTATCTCTCGATAGCCTTGTCGAGTGGGGTGACCATTGTTGGGCAAAGCAGACTCAACTCTTCAAACCGATCAGTATAAGCCCTGTGCTCACCACTATCTTGCTTCAATACATCAAACTCTTTCTCCAAAGCTCGCTGCTCATGACGAGGACAGAATTCCCTCATCATAAGGGCTCTAAGTTCAGCCCATGTCTGTGCGAGAGCAACTTCTGCACCCCGGTCTCTCATAACCCCGTTCCACCATGTCAAAGCCCTCTTCTGAAATACGCTCGAGGAGAACTCGACCTTGCGATTATCCGGACACTGCACATGGCGAAAAGTATTCTCTATGCTTTCGAACCACTGAAGAAGCCCAGTCGCTCCCTCAGAACCACTAAACTTGAGTGGTTTAGCCTGGTTAAAATCCTTGTATTTGCATGGAACATTGTTGTTGTTGTTGGCCTGGTTCCATTGAGCAAAGAGATTTGGAAACTGAGCAGCCATCTGCTGCGCAATAATTTCTGCCAGCTCGGCAGTTGCTATCTGATTCTCGCGTCGAGGAGGCATTCTAAAAGAGGAAAACATGAAAAGAACGAGTGAGATGATTGGATGAAAAGAATGAGATGATAAAAACAAGAATTGCAAACAGCATAGATGGTGGTCATTCGTCCGTATCACAAAGCAAACAAACGACTCACAGTGACTAATCAAAGTAAATGGGTCAAAAATAATGTATAATGAAGACATGCTCGCCTATAAGTGAACACTCACTCCAAGAATTCCCAGGTAAGCACAACTGGTCTCGCGTCTGGTTGAGATGTATACGAAGTGCTTGCCTAGACAGAAAACCCAGAATACAGGCATTCACCCTTCCAGTTTGCACATGTTCACATTATTTAAACCCAAAACGTTTGACGGGATTTTGAAAATTAGAAGGCACAAGGCCAAAAACCAATACTGAAAAGGGTTCAAAACCATAAAACAGAGGGTTCAAAACCTTACAATTGAGTGTTCAAAACCTTGTAAAAATTTATTCAAAAACAGATGATTGTTTTTCAAAAATCGTTTCGGAAAAATTTTGGTTCCTTGTTTTGTTAATCACCTAAGGATAGGTGATGTGCATGTTTTAAGATCTAAACACAAGATAACTTGTGTTAGGTTCCTAGAAAAGTTATAGTCTAGGTCAAAGCATTACTAATAACCTAATTCCCTATAACCATTGGCTCTGATACCAACTCTTCTGTCACACCCCGACCGCGTAAAACAACAAATCGCGGCGGAAACATCGGGGCGTGTTGCGACAGAATTAATTGTCTCATAACCATGGCATACAAAGTTTTATTTATATTAAACAAGGGTGTTTCATTGTCTTGAACAGTAAACAAAAGAGTTTATAACATAATTAAACATAGTCTATCTTCTTTTAAAGTCTCTAAGGCACAGGTCCGCCCTAGTATCATGATCAACATCCTATGGAAAAACACCTGAAAACACATGTGAAAATAGGTACGTCAGCATAAAAATGCCTGTGAGATACATAGGTTTTGTGAAAATAAGATTCATGACTTATGTTTGAGAAAATGTTTAGTCATGAACCTTGTTATTTGCTTTGTCTTGTAAATCATTTGAAAACAATAAGATCAGATGATATGTATAAGTAATTGTCAGGTTAAATAGATAACCATGTAAAAAATGTGTTTGTATAAGATAAGTTGTTTGTAAATCAATGTCTTGTGAAAAGTATGTTATTTGTATAAAATGTTCTATGTCTCAAACTGAAATGATTCAAATAACGTTACGCCATGTAATACCATACAAACACTTATATATAGGAAGTACCAGCGGCGTATCCACCATGCTTGTATCATATTACACACGCATCGTTAACTTAATCACTTAATCAAACCAAACCAATGTAAGAAGTCTATGTCTAAACCAATTGTCAATGTATTGAATAATATGTCAAAGTGTTCATGTCAAGATGTAAATCATGTAGTATGTAAAACCAATGTCAAAAATGTTTGTGTCAAATGTAAATCATGTCAAAAATGTCTATGTCAAATATCCATGTCAAATGTCTATGTCAAATATCCATGTCAAATGTCTATGTCAATTATCCATGTCAAATGTCTATGTCAAAATGTCCATGTATGGCAAGTGAAATGTCTCAACTAAACCATATGCACAAAAACAAAGTATTGAAGTAAAACTTGGTTTAAATCAAAGCTATGTTTTGTGTAAATGCATGCAACTATTTAATATGAACATTTATGTGGTATTGTGAATATGCATACATCCAAGCCTGGCGACTGTGGTGATAAAACCCTTTAAACAAATTAAAGGTCTATCTGTCTTAATGTCAACGAATTCGGTCATTCCTTTCTGTCCCCTTACCCTGGGATGTCCGGAACGGGAGTTGTCAATTCCTATGGTACCACTACCTACTAACGAACGGCGTAGCTAATGTTAATGGAAATATTGTCCCATGTAAACAAACCAAATGTCATAACAAAATGTGAGCATGTGAAAACAATGCACTAAGTATGTAATCAAATGAACATACATAGCGTGAAATGTCATGTAAAACGATGTACTAAGTAATGCACACAATGGGCATACCTAGCATGAAATGTCATGTAAAACGATGTACTAAGTAATGCACACAATGGGCACACCTAGCATGAAATGTAATGAAATCATGTACTATAATGTACTAACGAACATAGCAGTATATGATGTGAAAACTGGAAAGCAGGAAAGTAACAAGTAGGCACATGTGTTCCACCCCAAAACAGTTTGGAAAACAGTAAAAGAGGGGTCTATGTACTCACCTGAGATTGCTCAGATGTATTGCGATAACCACCAAGCAATGCTAGAGATCACGGAATCAAACGGCACCTAATATAGGTAACTATGTTAATAAACCGGACCTAAATCGGAAGATCGGATAGAATGAGGTTTCGTAAACCAAACGAGTATAGGAACTCGTGTGATATGGTTTAACAAACCCTACATACTAAGACGAAACTTAACCTAAGTGCTTGTGACCCATTACGACCCGTTTAGGTAGCTTATGCTACCTTAACGCGTCGTTCGCGTAAAACGCGTTTGGAACGCCTAACATTTGTGACCACAAGGTATAACCTCGGAAGGTTACAACTATGGTCACCTAATGTGTTTGGTCGGATCCTAATGATCGACCAAATGGGTCGGGTTCGAAAGTATAAGCGATCGTTTAGATCGCTTACCTTACGACCCTATCTAAGCACTATACTAAAAGTGACGAGCTAAGCATGTTAGAACATGCTTAACTAAGTTTAGAAAACAGGTTTGGCATCAAAACAAACGGTTTTGATGCTCACGAGTAGTTTGGTTACAAAATACGCAAGAATACGTATTCTGCCCGAAACTACGGCTCGTCACTGAGCCTAGATAACGTGGTAATCAGTAGGTATAGTCACTAGGGACTATAACCATCGTGATCACGCTCACGTTATGAAGTTCAAACGAACTTCGCATCGACCATAAACTGGTCAATGCAGAAAGTCAAACATAGTTCGACTTTCGGGCTATAAAAGCGATAAAAGAACGAAGGAACACTTACAAAGGGTCCCCGCTAGTAAATCTTGATCGAGTAGCTCAGGTATGAAGTGATTTGCTTCAACTTAGAGCACTTTTAATCAGATTTGTGAGGAATGAGGTGAAAATGTGATGGGTATTTATAGGAAAAGTAGAGCCGTTAGGATCGTTTCTTGAATATCGTGCCACGATCCGAGCCGTACACTTGTCACAAAGTTGTGGTGGCTAAAAATGGACACCATAGGAGTTTAACAAGTGTCATTTGGCCTTTGGGAGGTGTTAAGGGCTGAACAAAAGAGTTTATGCATTTTTTTATATATATTTTTTTTTTCTATTTTTTTTATTATTTTAGCAGTTTCGCAGTTTTGGTTCCTGTGCGCGTATCGTCGTGTTTTGGCACTTCTAACACCCGTCAAGCCCATTTTTAAGCTTCACAAGGATGTTAAAGTATAGGAAACATGAAAAATGCTCAAAAATATCTCGGATGTCGGTTCGTTTGGTCGTACGATCGCGATGTTCGCTTAATTACGACGGTATGCGCATAAGCGCGAAAAACGATCCAAATGACGCGACGAATGGATTTTTCTTATGCCAAACACTAAAATAAAATATTTTAGTGCTTACATAAATTTTTGGATGTCCGGATGTATTCAGAACGTAAGATATGCGCGAAAGTGCAAACGTGTGCACTTTTTGACACTTTTAGTCCCTGAATGTCCCAAAAGTTTATTTTAGCACACCGAACCCCTCAAAGCCTATTTCTAAGCTATGTCAAGGATATTTAAGGTGTGTTTAACTTATGGTTATGTTCCGGAATGTTCGTTACAGTTCAAATTGACATACTTTCGCAGTTTGTCATATTTAGTCCCTGTAAGCGAATTAACTTGTTTTTTGCCATACCAAAGCCTTCAAAACTTATTTCTAAGTTATGTAAAGGTTATTTAAGGTATGTTGAGTATATGTTGATGTTCCGGAGTATTTCTCGCATTAAACTGAGTACGTTTACGCACTAGTTTGCGTATAATTCTCCAGAAAGCGATGTAGAGTTTGAAATTGGATAAAAGTCAAAACATGAAAAATGTAAAACATAACAAAACAAACATTGTGATCAAATAACATTGTTTTATTGATAACTGAACTGTTCATAGTGATTACAAGCGCAGTTGTTACAAGTTCTTCCCTAGCTTTAAGCTAGTTGTAAGGCTTCCTTAAACTCTTGTCTACTTTTATTTTCATGGTTAAAAGATTATGTTATGATGAAATCATATGAACACTACAAGAACACAAAACATAAAACATGAACATAAAGATCATGAGATGAGAGATGATGATACATGATAAATCTGAGTTAAATAAACGATAACCTGCTGTAAATGACTTATGATATGATATAAATCGTTATTAGAAAGTATGGTGATCGTATGTGTACATTTCAGTGGCATTTAAACTATAAACAGCATGTTGAGTAACATTTTCAGCCAAGTTCAACTGGCTGTAACCGGACCGTTATAAATCGAAAAAATTGATTTTCTGAAGTCTAAATTATGTATTTTCGAAAAAAGAAGCAAATAGCATGGGAATCATATTTTTTTGAGGTCGTTTACTATTTTTAAAGGCAATTTTGTAATAGCAGCAGAAGCTGTGTTTTTACTGCAGAAAATGGGTGTTATTTTTTTCGGTATAACTTGAAATCTGTGTTGAATTAGTTCATGAAATTTGTACTGTAGATGACCACGGATGTCATTGTAATTCTCCCACTGGAATTTCATCAATTGGACTTACGATGGATTTTAAATGAATTTTTCCATGGACTGAAGTCAGAAAGTGATGAATCTGATTGTTGTCCGGTAAATGATTTTTTATAAAATATTGATAATGAATTGGATCCCGATATATTTACACAGTAATATTTAGATTGTTTAAAACATTCTGTAAAAGTTTGGTAATTTTTGGAGTAAGTTAACTATTTTATTAAAATACCCGAAAACAGTCCAGTTTTGGATGTTCAAGCTGAAACAATTTAACTAGTGATTTGCATGTCTAAATGTCGGTTATGTTATCCGATAATGATCTAACGTGTTATATGTCAATGAAAGTGTTATGTGCAATATCATATGTTTGCTTTTGAATGGGTATAGGCGGGATGTTTATATGGGCGTGAAATGTTAACGTGAGTGCATGTTATGTAGTAGATACGTGTAGGAACTTTGTGCTCTATTTGAAACCACTAAATGAATAACTGGTAATCGTATTAGGACGTGATTGACCGACCTTGACTGTTAGCTATTTTTGAGAGTCAAACCGAGCAACCAAAGGTGAGTTCACACTCTTTAAAAGACATGGGATTCCCGGTGATTGGGAATGGGGTTAAAAGAACTAAAACGGAACCTACATATCCTCCTTGGGTAGGATATGTACCGCCATCCTCCATGGGTAGGATGCCAATATTAATCCTGCGTATTCTCCTTGGGTAGAATACGTACGTTCGTCCTCCTTGGGTAGGACAACAACCTTAAACTTTCTAAACAAAACTCTATTATGAAGTCCATCATTTTTATATCGACTTATTCGTCGGGCCAATGGCAAGCGGGTCATTAGTTAATAGCGCTATTAGGGTTGACAAGCCTCACACCGTGCCATTCGGATGGGCGTGTACTAATGGATCTGGGCAAACTATCAATGATGATAGACATTGACGTAGGGCACAACTATTGTTCGTCAGTTGTCGATATGGTAACGGTCTAGTGGTTCACATGGGGAAGCCCCCACTAATTATGGATATGGTTTGGGGAAAAACAAAGATACTGGTTAACTCGTGGTTTACGAAACAACTTATGGTTTTCAAAATAAACTTCTAAAACCAAACAACCAACTGTGAAATCGCTCAACTTTGTTGTTGACTCCTTGTTACATGCCTTGCAGGTCGTTAGGTACCTATGGAGCTTACACGAGAGGAAGGAGTCGTTGTGGGATATGGATTGTTACGTCTTATGCTTCCGCTGTTTAATTTGAACTTGGTTAACTAGATTTTGAACACCAATTATATTGCATGGTTGGATTTTATCTATTTTAAATATATTGTTCAATATGATTGGTGGCTGGATCCTGGTCATGTCACGCCTCCAAGCGGTGATACTCCGCGCGTGGATTTTGGGGGTGTAACATGAGGCAACGACGTTGGGTTGAGCTCTTAAGTGATTATGATTGTGAGATTCGCTACCATCCTGGTAAGGTGAATGTCGTAGCTGATGCGCTTAGTCGAAAAGAGCGAGTCAAGCTTCATTCTCTTCGCACTCTATCTGATCTTCAAACTCGTGTCCATCAAGCTCAACAATTTTGTGTTTCACAAAATTTGATAGGTAAGGAATTACCACATCAGCTTAAGCTTAAGCTTAAAAGGAAAGACGATGGTTTGCTTTATTTCAAGGATCGTTTGTGGATTCCGAAACAAGACGATCTTCGCACCTTGGTAATTGACGAATCTCATAAGTCTCGATATTCTATCCATCCTGGTGCTGATAAAATGTACAAGGATCTTCGTACTCAGTATTGGTGGCCTGGTAAGAAGAAGGATGTTGCCATATATGTGTCAAAATGCCTAACTTGTCTCAAAGTCAAGGCTGAACATCAAAGACCATCTGGTTTGCTTGTACAACCAGAGATACCAGTTTGGAAGTGGGAGAACATTGCAACGGATCTCATCACTAAATTACCGAGTACATCTAAAGGTCATGATGCTATTTGGGTTGTTATCGATCGATTTACGGAGTCAGCTCATTTTATTCCGATTCGCGAGGATCTATCTGCTGATAAACTTGCGAAGATTTATGTTGATGAGATTGTATCACGAGATGGTGTTCCTTTGGACATCATTTCCGATCGTGATGCTCGGTTTTCATCTCATTTTTGGAAGACCATGCAATCTGCTTTGGGAACCAAACTGAATCTAAGCACTGTTTATCATCCCCAAACAGATGGACAAACTGAGAGAACGATTCAAACTTTGGAGGATATGCTTAGAGCATGCGTGATAGACTTTTTACTGGTAATTGGGATTCTCATATTCCACTGATCGAGTTCTCTTACAACAACAGTTATCATGCTAGTATCAATATGGCACCATTCGAAGCTCTCTACGGTCGAAAATGTCATTCAGCTGTCCGTTGGAATGAGATCGGTGAAGCTCAACTTAATGGACCTGAGCTCATTCTGGAAACAACAGACAAAATCAAGAAAATTTGCAACAATCTTGTGACAGCTCGAAGCCGTCAAAAGAGTTACGCGGATATACGAAGCAAGCCCTTAGAATTTCAAGTCGGAGACCGTGTCCTACTCAAGGTATCACCTTGGAAGGGAGTGGTGAGATTTGGAAAGAAAGGAAAACTTGCACCACGATATGTTGGACCATTTAAGATTGTTGAAAGAATTGGAAAGGTTGCCTACCGACTAGAGCTACCTCCAGAGCTTGGAGATATTCATCCGACTTTTCATGTGTCCAATTTGTGAAAGTGTTTAGCTGATGCTAATCTTCACATCCCTCTCGACGAGATCCGAATCGATGAAACGATGCACTTTGTCGAGAAACCTGTGGAGATAGTGGACCGTCCAGTCAAACAGTTAAAGAACAAATGGATTCGATTTGTCAAGGTTCGCTAGGAATCCAAATGTGGCCCAGAGTTTACTTGGGAACGTGAGGACCACATGAAGACGAAATATCCGCATTTGTTTTCACAAGTTTCCTCTAAATAAAATATCGGGACAAATTTTCCTAAAGTAGGGCATACTGTGACAACTGTGTTCTGTAATCGTCGTATAATGTAAAACAATGTCAATTATCAATAAAACAATTTGCTTTGGTGTTATTATATGTGTTTTAGTGTTATCATATGTGTAAATGTGTTTGATGATCTTACGATTTGATTGATTCCGATTTCAAGCTTTAAATCGCTTTCTGGAAGGTTATACGCAAACTGGTGCGTAAACACAGTCAGTTTAATGCAACAAACACTCTGGAATAGTGACATAGGCTTAACATACCTTAAATAACCTCCACATAACTTAGAAATAAGTTTTGGATGGTCTGGTGTGTTGAAATAAAGTTTGTTCGATCACAGGGACTAATTGTGTCAAACTGTGAAACTATATCGATTTGTATAGTAACGAACATTCCAGAACTTGATCATCAGTTAAACATACCCTAAATATCCTTTACATAGCTTAGAAATACGCTTTGAGGGGTTCGGTGTCACACCCCGACCACGTGTAACATACAAAACGTGGCGGAAACGTCGGGGAGTGTTGTAACAGAATTAATGTTTCATAACGATGGATACCAAAAAGTGTTTCGTTTTATTAAACATTGAATAATTACATCGTCTGGAAATCTAAATACACAATTTAAACATAGTCTATCATTGTTATTGAGTCACTAAGGCCTTGTCCAGTCCTATGTGAGCATGCATCCTATCAATCGATATCTTTCAACAATACCTGAAACACATGTGAAAACGAGGTCAGCAAAGAAATGCTGGCGAGTACATAGGTTTTGTGAAAATAAGATTCATGACTTCTGTTTAAGAAAATGTTTAGTCATGAACCTTGTAATTTGCTTTGTCTTTGTAAATCATTTGAAAAATAATAAGTTCAGATGATATGTATAAATAAGAGAATAATGCATGATTAAATGAATAACCATGTAAAATGAGTTTATATAAGTTAAGTTGTTTGTACAACAATGTATTGTGAAAATATGTTATTTGTATAAAATGTTATATGTTTAAATTGAAATGATTTAAACAATACTACGATATGTAATACCATATAAGCACTTATATATAGGAAGTACCAGCGGCGTATCCACCATGCTTATATCATATTACACACGCCTCATTACTTAAATCACATACTCAAACCAAACCAACAATGTAAGATGTCTATGTGTAAACCAACTGCCAAATGTATTGGATTAATATGTCAAAATGTTCATGTCAAGATGTAAATCATGTTATGTATAACCAATGTCAAAAGTGTTTGTGTCAAATGTAAACCATGTAATGTGTAACCAAAATGATATGTATGGCTAGTGAAATGCATCAACTAAACCATAGGAGAAACGCACAAAACAAAGTATTGAAGTAAAACTTGGTTTAAATCAATACTATGTTTCGTGGAAATGCATAATCAAATGTAAATCATGTCCAAATGTTTACCCAATCGTTAAAACATTTTGTGAAATCGTTCAAATCGTTCTTGTTGTTTTAATCGTTCAAATCATTCTTGTTTTAATTGTGAAACTACTTTATGGTCGATTTTCTAATAACATTCAAACCTTCTTGACTCGTTCATCATTCCAACTCGTTCTCGTTCTTAACAAACCCTTACCAAAGGGTAAATTAATAATTACAGATTCAGTCGTTACCCAAAATACCCACACATAACCATGGGTATAGAGAATAACGGGATTTGTCAGATCCTATGGTACCATAACCTAATACTGGTCGGCTTGATCATTGCTAATGAATGTCATTGGTTATGTAACTACAACCAACAAGTTTGTTCACTTTATTGAAATCGTTCTTGAAACCATTGTATTTGTTTTTGAAACCATTGTAATCGTTCTTGAAACCATTGTTATCGTTCTTGAAACCACATTGTAATTGTTTTTGAAACCATTGTAATCGTTCTTGAAATCATTGTTAAGACATTTAGCACATATGAGTCACCCCATAACAGTTGAAAAACAGTAAAAGAGGGGAATAATGTACTCGCCTGAGAATGCTTAGAGGTCTTGAACAACAACCAAACAAAGCTAGAGGGAGCACGGAATCAGTCGGCAATCTAAAACTATATAAATAAACCGGACTTAAATCGGGAGATCGGATAGGATGAGGCTTGGTAAACCAAATGAGTATTGGAACTCATATGATATGGTTTAACAAGGCCTACATACTACATTGAGACTAACCTAAGTGCTTTCGACCCATCGCGACCCATTAAGGTAACATACGCTACTTTAACGCGTCGTGCGCGCAAAGCGCGTTCGAGACGTCTAACTAGTCCTCTGACAAGTATTATATGCCTAAACGTGTTTAATCATGTTGTATAATCAATTATGTACAAAAGTTTAGGTTACATAAGCTTAATTACCAATTATATATGAAAAGGGTATTTTGGTAATTTACCTAAGGCACATAAACTACCTATCATACAACTACTTAAACGATGTGACCATAAGGTATAACCTCGGAAGGTTATTCCCTATATACTATGGTCACCTAATGTGCTTGGTCGAATCCTAATGATCGACCAAATGGGTCAGGCTCGAAGGTATAAGCGATTTATTAGATTGCTTACCCTACGACCCTAGACAACGTGGTAATCAGTAGGCATAGTCCCAAGGGACTATAACCAACGTGATTACACTCACGTTGCGAAGTTCAAACGAACTTCGCATTGACCATAAACTGGTCAACGCAGAAAGTCAAACAAAGTTTGACTTTAAGACTCGAAAAGACTCGAAAAGCAATAAAAGAACGAAGGAATACTTACGAAGGGTCCCCGAATGCTAACCTCGATCCAAGTAGCTCAAGGATGAAACAATGGTTTCAACTTAGAGCTTCTCAAATAAAGATTCTAGTGGTTTTTGCAAGAAGTGGAGTGGGGTATTTATAGTGTTTCCCGAACCGTTAGGATCGTTTCTTTGAAAACGTGATTCGATCTTGGCCATACACTTGCACCCATGGTATTGTAATACCATGTGCATAAAAAACCAGCCCATAGAATTGAGAAAAACCATGTGCAAGGTGGAATGGACCAGATTCAAAGTTTCTGCAAGTTTCTGATGTTCTTCAGACTGCTTGCGCACCGTAACAAATATTTGTTGCGGTGCGCAAGGACTATTTTTGGCAGAATGTCAGATTTGGTCCCTGCAGCCCTTTTAAGCTATTTTCGATGCGTTTGAACCCCGTTAACCTCATTTCAAGGCTCTAAAATGAAGTTAAAGTATAGGGAACTCAAAACATGCTCAAAAATATGTCGGATGTTGGTTCGTTTGGCCGTACGAACGCGATGTTCGCTTAATTACGATGGAATGCGCACAAGCGCGAAAAATGATCCAAAATGCGTGACGAATGGATTTTTCTTATGCCAAACACTAAAATAAAATATTTTAGTGCTTACATAAATTTTTGGATGTCCAGATGTATTCAGAACGTAAGTTATGCACGAAAATGCAAACTTGTGCACTTTTTGACACTTTTAGTCCCTGAATGACCCAAAAGTTTGTTTTAGCATACCGAACCCCTCAAATCCTATTTCTAAGCTATGTGAAGGATATTTATGGTATGTTTAACTTATGGTCATGTTCCGGAATGTTTGTTACAGTTCAAATTGGCATACTTTCGCAGTTTGTCAACTTTAGTCCCTGTAAGCGATTTTAACTTGAATTTGCCATACCAAAGCCTTCGAAACTTATTTCTAAGTTATGTAAAGGTTATTTAAGGTATGTTAAGCCTATTTCACTATTCCGAAGTGTTCGTTGCATTTAAACTGGTTATATTTACGCATCTGATCGCGTATAACCTTCCAAAAAGTGATTTAAAGCTTGAAATCGAACAAAATTTGATATGTGCAAATGATACACATATTTTTACAAATCCCAAGTATGAAACACAAAATTTCATTGGTTTGGAATTTGTTTGATGGTCGCAGTGACACAGGTGTCACAGTCTCCCCTACTTTAGGAAATTTCGTCCCGAAATTTAATTAGAGGAAACCTGTGAGAGCTTGAAAGCATGAAAAAGATCGAACAACATTGGTTAGGGTTCTGAACTTCTAGTAACCTTAATAACATTATGCTTGCAATGTAAGAGGGACACTTATATACAAGTATATGAAGCGCCATTGGTGCGCCCACCATACCTTCATTACATCGTTCTCATTTTGTTATTGTTGTCGCTATCAGTTCTTACACATAATAAATCTTACTGGGTTTCTGTGCACTAAATTTCATAATTATGTACGCGTCCATAATTAGACAATTCCTTGCACAGTTTACACAGTCTATTTTATAACGTGTAGGGTAAAACCAAATGAACAATCATGTGATGAGTGTGACTGGACCACCATAGGGTCCTTTCAGCTGTATCATCACATGCCATTTTTAACCAGATCTTGAATCAATCTTTAACTAGACCACCCAAGGGTCTCTCATCAAATCATGGAATGGTACTATATAACCCAAGGGTCTTAACTACCACGTAGAAGCCCATAAGGATTAAGGTAGTACCTTTTAAATATCCTACTATGAATCCCTCATATGAAGATATGAAAGATTCTATGAGGATTTGAAAATCAGATTGTAACACCTGTGTCATTTCAACCATCAAACAAATGCCCACCCAGTGAAATATTGTATTTCATACTTGGGATTTGTAAAAATATGTGTATCGTTTACACATATCAATTCTTGTTCGATTTCAAGCTCTAAATCGCTTTCTGGAAGGTTATACGCGCACTAATGCGTAAATATAACCAGTTTAATGCAACGAACACTCCGGAATAGTGAAATAGGCTTAATATACCTTAAATAACCTTTACATAACTTAGAAATAAGTTTTGAAGGCTTTGGTATGACAAAAACAAGTTAATTCGCTTACAGGGACTAAAGTTGACAAACTACGAAAGTATGCCAATTTGAACTGTAACAGACCTTCCGGAACATGACCATAAGTTAAACATACCATAAATATCCTTTACATAGCTTAGAAATAGGCTTTGAGGGGTTCGGTGTGCTAAAATAAACTTTTGGGTCATTCAGGGACTAAAAGTGTCAAAAAGTGCACAAGTTTGCATTTTCGCGCATAACTTACGTTCTGAATACATCTGGACATCCAAAAATTTATGTAAGCATGACTACATTTTATTTTAGTGTTCGCCTTAAGAAAAATCCATTCGTCACGTCATTTGGATCGTTTTTCGCGCTTGTGCGCATTCCGTCGTAATTAAGCGAACATCGCGTTCGTACGGCTAAACGAACCGACATCCGAGATATTTTTGAGCACATTTTAAGTTCCCTATACTTTAACTTCATTTTAGAGCTTTGAAATGGGGTTAACGGGCCTTAAACGTGTCAAAAATGCATTGAAAACCAAGTTTAGGGGCTGCAGGGACCAAAACTGTAAATCTGCCAAAGTTGTTACCTTACGGACCTCAACATTGGCAGCTTTGAGGTCCGTAAAGCAAGTTCAGACCAGATGCAGAGTACTTAACAGCCTGTTTTCAGCTGTTTTGCACTCCCTAACCCCTTGCCAAGTGTCCAATCCTTATGGTGGTGAGCATTTTGAGGCACCATGACTTTCCGACAAGTGTACGCCTTGGATCATGGCACGTTTTCCAAGAAACGATCCTAACGGCTCTACTTTTCCTATAAATACCCACCCCCCTTTGGCTTAAAAACCCACAAATCTGATCATTGGGCTCTAAGTTGGAACCTTCGTTTCATACCTGAGCTATTTTGATCTGGGTTAGCATTCGGGGACCCTTCGTAAGTATTCTTTCGTTCTTTTCCTTATTTTACTGCTTTTCGAGTCAGAAAGTCAAACTTTGTTTGACTTTCAGCATTGACCGGTAATGGTCAATGCGAAGTTCGTTTGAACTTCGCAACGTGAGTGTAATCACGTTGGTTATAGTCCCTTGGGACTATGCCTACTGATTACCACGTTGTCTAGGGTCGTAGGGTAAGCGATCTAATAAATCGCTTATACCTCGAACCCGACCCAGTTTGGTCGATCATTAGGATCCGACCAAATACATTAGGTGACCATAGTAGGTAGGGAATAACCTTCCGAGGTTATACCCTATGGTCACATCGTTTAAGTAGTTGTATGATAGGTAGTTTATATGCCTTAGGTAAATTACCAGAATACCCTTTTCATGTATAATTGGTAATTAAGCATATGTAACCTAAACTTTTGTCACGTAACTGATTATGTAACATGTTTAGGCATATAATACTTGTCATAGGACTAGTTAGGCGGTCCGAACGCGTTTCACGCGCACGACGCGTTAAAGTAGCATAAGCTTCCTAAACGGGTCGTAATGGGTCGTAAACAATTATGATAGGTTTCATTTAGTATGTAGGCTTTGTTAAACCATATCACACGAGTCTCCACACTCGTTTGGTTTACAAACCCTAATGCTACCCAGTCTTCCGATTTAGGTCCGGTTATTTAACATAGTTACCTATATTAGGAGCCGTTTGATTCCGAGATCTCTAGCACTGCTTGGTGGTTATCTTTAGACAACTGAGCAATCTCAAGTGAGTACATAGACCCCTCTTTTACTGTTTTCCAAACTGTTTTGGGGTGGAACACATGTGCCTACTTGTTACTTTCATGCTTTCCTGTTTTGACATCATATACTTGCTATGTTCATTAGTACATTATAGTACATGATTTCATTACATTTCATGCTATGTATGCCCATTGTGTGCGTACTTAGTACATTGTTTTACATTACATTTTATGCTATGTATGCCCATTGTGTGCGTACTTAGTACATCGTTCTACATTACATTTCATGCTATGTATGCCCATTGTGTGCGTACTTAGTACATTGTTTTACGTTGCTTTTCTGTTGCATATGCTTATCCAGCATATGAACACATTATACTACATATTGAACCGTTGTAATCATTTGACTGTGATCCGTTGATATCTGTGAACCGTTTGTATCTGTGAACCGTGTGAACCGTATTTGACATAGACATTTCGGCATAGACATTTTAACATGATTGACATTTGATCATGCATTTCCCACAAAACATAACTTTGATTTAAACCAAGTTTTACTTCAATACTTTGTTTTTGTGCATATGGTTTAGTTGAGACATTTCACTTGCCATACATAACATTCTGACATAGACATTTGACATGGATATTTGACATAGACATTTGACATGGATATTTGACATAGACATTTTGACATTTGTTTGGTTTGGTTTGATTAAGTGATTAAGTAACGATGCGTGTGTAATATGATACAATCATGGTGGATACGCCGCTGGTACTTCCTATATATAAGTGTTTGTATGGTATTACATATCGTAGCGTTATTTGAATCATTTCAGTTTGATACATATGACATTTTATACAAATAACATACTTTTCACAAGACATTGTTTTACAAACAACCTATCTTATACAAATCCATTTTACTATGGTTATTCATTTAACCATACATTATTCATTTATTGTATACATATCATCTGAACTCATGGTTTTTCAAATGATTTACAAAACAAAGCAAATTACAAGGTTCATGACTAAACATTTTCTCAAACATAAGTCATGGAACCTATTTTCACAAAACCTATGTATCTCACAGGCATTTTTATGCTGACGTACCTATTTTCACATGTGTTTTTCAGGAACTGTTGCATAAGATGATCAAGATACATATAGGCAGACTTGGGCTTTAGTGACAATAAAAGATGCAAGACTAGTTAATTATGTCGTATTTCTTTGTTTATTAAGACATCGTAACACTTTTAATTAATAAAACGAAACTTCAATTGCCATGGATTTGAAACAATTAATTCTGTTACAACACTCCCCGATGTTTCCGCCACGTTTCGTATGTTCTACGTGGTCGGGGTGTGACAGAAAAGATGGTATCAGAGCCAATGGTTATAGGGAATTAGGTTATTAGTAATGCTTTGACCTAGTCTATAACCTTCTTAGGACCCTAACGCGAGTTTACTTGCGTTTAGTCATAAAACAATACCGTCACCTATCCTTAGGCGACTTTCACAACTAGAACATAAATTTCAAAACCGCTTTGAAAACTAATCATCTGTTCTAGGATGATTGATTACTAGGTTTTGAACCCTCTGTTATATGGTTTTGAACCCCTTTGAATTTTCAAAAATCTCGTCAAGGTTTTGGGTTTTAAATAATGTGAACACGTGCAAACTGGAAGGGTGAATGCCTGTATTCTGGGTTTTCTGTCTAGGCAAGCACTTCGTATACATCTCAACCAGACGCGAGACCAGTTGTGCTTACCTGGGAATTCTTGGGATGAGTGTTCACTTATAGGCGAGCATGTCTTCGCGATACATTATTTTTGACCTATTTACTTGGATTAATCACCGAGGTCGTTTGTTGCTTTGTAGTAACAAACAAATGACCACTATCCATTGCTTTCATCAAATTTGTTTCACCTCATTCGTTTCGTCTAACTCTCTCACTCGTTTCATTTCATGTTTCCTCTTTTAGAATGCCTCCTCGACGCGAAAGCCAGATAGCGACTGCCGAGCTGGCAGAAATCATTGCGCAGCAAATGGCTGCTCAATTCCCAAACCTCTTTGCTCTATGGAATCAAGCCAACAACAACAACAATGGTCCATGCAATTTCAAGAGTTTTAACTCGGCGAAACCACTCAAGTTTAGTGGTTCTGAGGGAGCGACTGGGCTTCTTCAATGGTTCGAGAGCATTGAGAATACTTTCCGCCATGTGCAGTGTCCTGACAATCGCAAGGTCGAGTTTGCTTCGAGTGTGTTCCAGAAGAGAGCCCTTACGTGGTGGAACGGGGTGATGAGAGATCGTGGTGCAGAAGTTGCTCTAGCACAGACATGGGCCGAACTTAGGGCTCACATGATGAAGGAGTTTTGTCCTCGTCACGAGATCAGGGCTTTGGAAAGGGAATTTGATGATCTTAAGCAAGACAGCGGTGAGCATCGAGCCTACACGGACCGTTATGAGGAGTTAAGTCTGTTATGCCCAAACATGGTCACGCCTTTGGATAAGGCGATCGAAAAGTACATTGATGGCCTTCCCGACTCAATACAAGACATTTTGACTGGTAGCAACCCTACTACTGTTAGGCAGGCCATTGAGTTATCTGCAACCTTGACTGAATCGCAGATCAGGAAACGTAAGCTTTTCCGAAAGGGTGACAAGAAACTGGTCGAGGAATCGAAACCAATCGAGGAATCAAAGACCATGGATGAACAGACTGGATCCTCTAAGAAGTCAAAGAAGCGAAAGGCTTCTCAGAACTTCGCCGTGGTCGCTCACAATGATCAAGCCGTCCCCAACCAACCAGCTCAACCCCCTGCCAGGAAACCCTACAAAGGAACTGCACCCATGTGCAACCAATGTGGCCTACATCATCATGCTGGTGTGAAGTGCCGCACATGCCAAGTTTGCGGACTTATAGGTCATACAGCGAGGGTTTGCCCAACAGCAGCAGCACCAAATCAGATTAACAACAATCCTGCTCAAGCTCGTTTCCCACTGGGATCTTGCTACAACTGTGGCGAGATGGGCCATTTTAGTAGAAATTGCCCAAGACTTGCTGATGCAAATCCAGCGCAGGGATGAGTATCTGACCGACAGAAGATAACGCTGTTTAGAAAATAATCGAGCCTTGTGTATTATTTTCTTTTATCACAATCTATGAAACAGTTGTTGTTATTGTTGTTTATAAATAAATCTTTCATTTACATTTCAATATGTTTATGTGGTTGCATGTATAAACATATCCCATACAATACCGACAATCAAGGAACCGCATTCCTTGAAGAACAGACTACTTCCAAATTTCTTCCCTTGTATAATCTCTTGCGTTTCCACGAAAATCCTAAGTACCCGTTTCTTCCAAGAGAAACGATGTACGAGGCGCCAAGTTAATAGCAATCAATAACAAGAAAAATAACAATTAAACAATTATGTGGTTATGTGCTTATGTGTTATCCTTTATGTGTCATGTGATCCAATTTATGTTATTCAAATCCTCGTAAAATCTTACATATCTTTGTGCAAGAGATTCATAGTAGGATACCCAAAGGTACTACTTAAATCCTTAATGGACTTCTACGTTGTAGTTAAAGTCCATTGGATTATAATGTACTACTTCATAATTAGACCCCTTTTGTGGTCTAGTTAAACAGATTGATCCAAAAATCTGGTTAGGGATATCATGTGATGATATAGCTGAAAGGACTCCTTAGTGGCCTAATTAAGAAGATCCTCTGTTGATCTAATTAAAAGGACCCTATGGTAGTCTAGTCACTCTCATCTCAGGTTTGATATCTTTCCCCACAACATTCCAAAACAAACTGTGCGGACTGTGCAAGGAATTACGTAATTATGGATGCATACATAATTATGGAATTTAGTGCACAGAAATCACAGCAAGTTCTATCATGTATCAAGAGTTAACCCTATTCATTTCCAATTCTGATGAAGCATCCGTTGAGGAAAAATGAACTAGCTATTAATTTTTCACTTCTGAAGAATATCCGTTGAGGAAATGAATATCCTTTGTTTATCTTTTCATTTCCATTCTGAAGAATAACCGTTGAGGAAAATGAATTATCCATTCATTTTCGTTCTAAAGAATATCCGTTGAAGAAATGAATATCCGTTGTTTATCTTTTCATTTCCATTCTGAAGAATAACCGTTGAGGAAAATGAATTATCCATTCATTTTCGTTCTAAAGAATATCCGTTGAGGAAATGAATATCCGTTGTGTAATCCTTCATTTCCAACTCTGAGGAAGCAACCGTTGAAAATGACTCCGTTAGTTCATTTTCGTTTCTGAAGATTTATCCGTTGAGGAAATGAATATCCGTTGTGTAATCCTTCATTTCCAACTCTGAGGAAGCAACCGTTGAAAATGACTCCGTTAGTTCATTTTCGTTTCTGAAGATTTATCCGTTGAGGAAATGAATATCCGTTGTGTAATCCTTCATTTCCAACTCTGAGGAAGCAACCGTTGAAAATGACTCCGTTAGTTCATTTTCGTTTCTGAAGATTTATCCGTTGAGGAAATGAATATCCGTTGATTTTTCTTTCATTTCAAATTCTGAAGAACAAACCGTTGAGGAAAATGACTCCGTTTGTTCATTTTCGTTCTGAAGAATATCCGTTGAGAGAAATGAATATCCATTGATTTTTTCTTTCATTTCAAATTCTGAAGAACAAACCGTTGAGGAAAATGACCCCGTTTGTTCATTTTCGTTCTGAAGAATACCCGTTGAGAGAAATGAATATCCGTGGATTATTCCTTCATTCCCATTTCTGACAAAGAATCCGTTGAGAAAAAAATGAATCATCCATTCATTTTCACTTCTGAAAAATATCTGTTGAGGAAAATAATCAGATTATGCTACATATCTTTGATGACTATTTGAAACAAAGTCATAGACAGACTCCTACGAATTAATTTCGGGACGAAATTTCCTAAAGTAGGGGAGACTGTAACACCTGTGTCATTTCAACCATCAAACAAATGCCCACCCAGTGAAATATTGTATTTCATACTTGGGATTTGTAAAAATATGTGTATCGTTTACACATATCAATTCTTGTTCGATTTCAAGCTCTAAATCGCTTTCTGGAAGGTTATACGCGCACTAATGCGTAAATATAACCAGTTTAATGCAACGAACACTCCGGAATAGTGAAATAGGCTTAATATACCTTAAATAACCTTTACATAACTTAGAAATAAGTTTTGAAGGCTTTGGTATGACAAAAACAAGTTAATTCGCTTACAGGGACTAAAGTTGACAAACTACGAAAGTATGCCAATTTGAACTGTAACAGACCTTCCGGAACATGACCATAAGTTAAACATACCATAAATATCCTTTACATAGCTTAGAAATAGGCTTTGAGGGGTTCGGTGTGCTAAAATAAACTTTTGGGTCATTCAGGGACTAAAAGTGTCAAAAAGTGCACAAGTTTGCATTTTCGCGCATAACTTACGTTCTGAATACATCTGGACATCCAAAAATTTATGTAAGCATGAATACATTATATTTTAGTGTTCGCCTTAAGAAAAATCCATTCGTCACGTCATTTGGATCGTTTTTCGCGCTTGTGCGCATTCCGTCGTAATTAAGCGAACATCGCGTTCGTACGGCTAAACGAACCGACATCCGAGATATTTTTGAGCACATTTTAAGTTCCCTATACTTTAACTTCATTTTAGAGCTTTGAAATGGGGTTAACGGGCCTTAAACGTGTCAAAAATGCATTGAAAACCAAGTTTAGGGGCTGCAGGGACCAAAACTGTAAATCTGCCAAAGTTGTTACCTTACGGACCTCAACATTGGCAGCTTTGAGGTCCGTAAAGCAAGTTCAGACCAGATGCAGAGTACTTAACAGCCTGTTTTCAGCTGTTTTGCACTCCCTAACCCCTTGCCAAGTGTCCAATCCTTATGGTGGTGAGCATTTTGAGGCACCATGACTTTCCGACAAGTGTACGCCTTGGATCATGGCACGTTTTCCAAGAAACGATCCTAACGGCTCTACTTTTCCTATAAATACCCACCCCCCTTTGGCTTAAAAACCCACAAATCTGATCATTGGGCTCTAAGTTGGAACCTTCGTTTCATACCTGAGCTATTTTGATCTGGGTTAGCATTCGGGGACCCTTCGTAAGTATTCTTTCGTTCTTTTCCTTATTTTACTGCTTTTCGAGTCAGAAAGTCAAACTTTGTTTGACTTTCAGCATTGACCGGTAATGGTCAATGCGAAGTTCGTTTGAACTTCGCAACGTGAGTGTAATCACGTTGGTTATAGTCCCTTGGGACTATGCCTACTGATTACCACGTTGTCTAGGGTCGTAGGGTAAGCGATCTAATAAATCGCTTATACCTCGAACCCGACCCAGTTTGGTCGATCATTAGGATCCGACCAAATACATTAGGTGACCATAGTAGGTAGGGAATAACCTTCCGAGGTTATACCCTATGGTCACATCGTTTAAGTAGTTGTATGATAGGTAGTTTATATGCCTTAGGTAAATTACCAGAATACCCTTTTCATGTATAATTGGTAATTAAGCATATGTAACCTAAACTTTTGTCACGTAACTGATTATGTAACATGTTTAGGCATATAATACTTGTCATAGGACTAGTTAGGCGGTCCGAACGCGTTTCACGCGCACGACGCGTTAAAGTAGCATAAGCTTCCTAAACGGGTCGTAATGGGTCGTAAACAATTATGATAGGTTTCATTTAGTATGTAGGCTTTGTTAAACCATATCACACGAGTCTCCACACTCGTTTGGTTTACAAACCCTAATGCTACCCAGTCTTCCGATTTAGGTCCGGTTATTTAACATAGTTACCTATATTAGGAGCCGTTTGATTCCGAGATCTCTAGCACTGCTTGGTGGTTATCTTTAGACAACTGAGCAATCTCAAGTGAGTACATAGACCCCTCTTTTACTGTTTTCCAAACTGTTTTGGGGTGGAACACATGTGCCTACTTGTTACTTTCATGCTTTCCTGTTTTGACATCATATACTTGCTATGTTCATTAGTACATTATAGTACATGATTTCATTACATTTCATGCTATGTATGCCCATTGTGTGCGTACTTAGTACATTGTTTTACATTACATTTTATGCTATGTATGCCCATTGTGTGCGTACTTAGTACATCGTTCTACATTACATTTCATGCTATGTATGCCCATTGTGTGCGTACTTAGTACATTGTTTGACGTTGCTTTTCTGTTGCATATGCTTATCCAGCATATGAACACATTATACTACATATTGAACCGTTGTAATCATTTGACTGTGATCCGTTGATATCTGTGAACCGTTTGTATCTGTGAACCGTGTGAACCGTATTTGACATAGACATTTCGGCATAGACATTTTAACATGATTGACATTTGATCATGCATTTCCCACAAAACATAACTTTGATTTAAACCAAGTTTTACTTCAATACTTTGTTTTTGTGCATATGGTTTAGTTGAGACATTTCACTTGCCATACATAACATTCTGACATAGACATTTGACATGGATATTTGACATAGACATTTGACATGGATATTTGACATAGACATTTTGACATTTGTTTGGTTTGGTTTGATTAAGTGATTAAGTAACGATGCGTGTGTAATATGATACAATCATGGTGGATACGCCGCTGGTACTTCCTATATATAAGTGTTTGTATGGTATTACATATCGTAGCGTTATTTGAATCATTTCAGTTTGATACATATGACATTTTATACAAATAACATACTTTTCACAAGACATTGTTTTACAAACAACCTATCTTATACAAATCCATTTTACTATGGTTATTCATTTAACCATACATTATTCATTTATTGTATACATATCATCTGAACTCATTGTTTTTCAAATGATTTACAAAACAAAGCAAATTACAAGGTTCATGACTAAACATTTTCTCAAACATAAGTCATGGAACCTATTTTCACAAAACCTATGTATCTCACAGGCATTTTTATGCTGACGTACCTATTTTCACATGTGTTTTTCAGGAACTGTTGCATAAGATGATCAAGATACATATAGGCAGACTTGGGCTTTAGTGACAATAAAAGATGCAAGACTAGTTAATTATGTCGTATTTCTTTGTTTATTAAGACATCGTAACACTTTTAATTAATAAAACGAAACTTCAATTGCCATGGATTTGAAACAATTAATTCTGTTACAACACTCCCCGATGTTTCCGCCACGTTTTGTATGTTCTACGTGGTCGGGGTGTGACACAGATCACACAAAAACATAGAGGAAAACACATAAACACATATCACATAATCGCATAATCGCACACTCGCATTATTGTTTAATTTGACCTTTAAATTTGTTATCTTTGGACATGGGTATCTAAAGCATACAAGGAATCAAATCCTTAATTGCAGCAATTTGGATGGATCCACATGAATACCCTGCTTGTTGACTACATGACCCAAAAACTGAACTTCTTTAAGCCAAAATTTCTTCTTGGAGGATTTAGCGAAAAGTTTGTTCCTTCTTTAAGGGTTCCAGTGTCAATGAAGGTGTTGATCGTTATCGGCTTGGGACATGAATAGATCAAGATGTCATCAATAACAACAATGACGAACTGATCCAAATAAGACTTGCAGACTCTATTTATTAAGTCCATGTAGATGGCTGGAGCATTTGTCAATCCAAAAGGCATGACTGTAAACTCGTAATGGCCATACTTCGTGCAGAAAGCCGTTTTGGGAATATCTTCTTCGAGAATACGAAGTTGATGATACCCAGAATGCAAATCGATCTTGGAAAAGCATGAAGTACCCTGCAGATGATCGGAGAGATCATTGATTTAAGGTAGGGGATATCGATTCTTGATGGTAAGCTTATCAAGCTGTCACACCCCGACCGCGTAAAACAACAAATCGCGGCGGAAACATCGGGGCGTGTTGCGACATAATTAATTGTCTCATAACCATGGCATACAAAGTTTTATTTAATTATTAAACAAGGGTGTTTCATTGTTTCAAACAGGTAATTAAAGAGTTCAGAACATAATTAAACATAGTCTATCTTCTTTTAAAGTTTCTAAGGCACAGGTCCGCCCTAGTATCGTGATCAACATCCTATGGAAAAGCACCTGAAAACACATGTGAAAATAGGTACGTCAGCATAAAAATGCCTGTGAGATACATAGGTTTTGTGAAAATAAGATTCATGACTTATGTTTGAGAAAATGTTTAGTCATGAACCTTGTTATTTGCTTTGTCTTGTAAATCATTGAAAACAATAAGATCAGATGATATGTATAAGTAATTGTCAGTTAAATAAATGACCATGTAAAAATATGTGTTTGTATAAGATAAGTTGTTTTGTAAATCAATGTCTTGTGAAAAGTATGTTATTTGTATAAAATGTTCTATGTCTCAAACTGAAATGATTCAAATAACGTTACGCCATGTAATACCATACAAACACTTATATATAGGAAGTACCAGCGGCGTATCCACCATGCTTGTATCATATTACACACGCATCGTTACTTAATCAAACAAAACCAACCAATGTAAGAAGTCTATGTTTAAACAAATTGTCAAATGTATTGAATAATATGTCAAGTGTAAATCATGTCAAATGTCTATGTCAATTATCCATGTCAAATGTCTATGTCAAATATCCATGTCAAATGTCTATGTCAAATATCCATGTCAAATGTCTTTGTGTAAAATGTCTAAGTCAAAATGTCATGTATGGCAAGTGAAATGTCTCAACTAAACCATATGCACAAAAACAAAGTATTGAAGTAAAACTTGGTTTAAATCAAAGCTATGTTTTGTGTAAATGCATGCAACTATTTAATATGAACATTTATGTGGTATTGTGTAAATGCATACATCCAAGCCTGGCGACTGTGGTGATAAAACCCTTTAAACAAATTAAAGGTCTATCTGTCTTAATGTCAACGAATTCGGTCATTCCTTTCTGTCCCCTTACCCTGGGATGTCCGGAACGGGAGTTGTCAATTCCTATGGTACCACTACCTACTAACGAACGGCGTAGCTAATGTTAATGGATATATTGTCCCATGTAAACAAACCAAATGTCATAACAAAATGTGAGCATGTGAAAACAATGCACTAAGTATGTAATCAAATGAACATACATAGCGTGAAATGTCATGTAAAACGATGTACTAAGTGATGCACACAATGGGCATACCTAGCAGGAAATGTCATGTAAAACAATGTACTAAGTAATGCACACAATGGGCACACCTAGCAGGAAATGTCATGTAAAACAATGTACTAAGTAATGCACACAATGGGCACACCTAGCAGGAAATGTCATGAAATCATGTACTATAATGTACTAACGAACATAGTATGTATATGATGTTAAAACAGAAAAGCATGAAAGTAACAAGTAGGCACATGTGTTCCACCCCAAAACAGTTTGGAAAACAGTAAAAGAGGGGTCTATGTACTCACTTGAGATTGCTCAGTTGTATAAAGATAACCACCAAGCAATGCAAGAGATCTCGGAATCAAACGGCACCTAATATAGGTAACTATGTTAATAAACCGGACCTATCTCGGAAGATTGGGTAGCATTAGGGTTTGTAAACCAAATGAGTGTAGGAACTCACTTGATATGGTTTAACAAAGCCTACATGCTAAATGAAACTTAACATAATTGTTTACGACCCATTACGACCCGTTTAGGAAGCTTATGCTACTTTAACGCGTCGTGCGCGTGAAACGCGTTTGGACCGCCTAACTAGTCCTATGACAAGTATTATATGCCTAAACATGTTACATAATCAGTTACGTGACAAAAGTTTAGGTTACATATGCTAAATTACCAATTATGTATGAAAAGGGTATTCTGGTAATTTACCTAAGGCATATAAACTACCTATCATACAACTACTTAAACGATGTGACCATAAGGTATAACCTCGGAATGTTATTCCCTACACTATGGTCACCTAATGTGTTTGGTCGGATCCTAATGATCGACCAACTGGGTCGGGTTCGAGGTATAAGCGATTTATTAGATCGCTTACCCTACGACCCTAGACAACGTGGTAATCAGTAGGCATAGTCCCAAGGGACTATGACCATCGTGATTACAATCACGTTGCGAAGTTCAAACGAACTTCGCATTGACCATTACTGGTCAACGCTGAAAGTCAAACAAAGTTTGACTTTCTGACTCGAAAAGCAGTAAAAATAAGGAAAAGAACGAAAGAATACTTACGAAGGGTCCCCGAAAGCTAACCCAGATCAAAATAGCTCAGGTATGAACGAAGGTTCCAACTTAGAGCTTTCTTAATCAGATTTGTGGGTTTTGGGGTTGTGGGTGGATGGGTATTTATAGAATTCGGGTAACCGTTGAGATCGTTTCTTGGAAAAGGGGAAAAGATCTAGTCCGTACACTTGTTGCAAGGTTATGGAAGCTTAATTCCATCCTTATCTTAGTGACTAAGCAAGTGAAAACATGTGGTTAAGAATCAATTGGTTGCAACTTGTGTTAAAAACACTGAATCTGGTCCAGATAGGGGCTCGCGTGACGCTAAGGACCCTCGCGTCACGCTAGGCCCCTGTTTTGGCAGATTTTGCAGAAATGGTCCCTGCACTTTGTTTAAGCGATTTTCGATGCGTTTGAACCCCGTTAACCTCATTTCAAGGCTCTAAAATGAAGTTAAAGTATAGGGAACTCAAAACATACTCAAAAATATGCCGGATGATGGTTCGTTTGGTCGTACGAACGCGATGTTCGCTTAATTACGACGAAATGCGCATAAGCGCGAAAAACGATCCAAATGACGCGACGAATGGATTTTTCTTAAGGCGATCAATAAAATAAAATATAGTCATGCTTCCATAAATTTTTGGATGTCCAGATGTATTCAGAACGTAAGTTATGCGCGAAAATGCAAACTTGTGCACTTTTTGACACTTTTAGTCCCTGAATGTCCCAAAAGTTTATTTTAGCACACTAAACCCCTCAAAGCCTATTTCTAAGCTATGTAAAGGATATTTAAGGTGTGTTTAACTTATGGTCATGTTCCGGAATGTTCGTTACAGTTCAAATTGACATACTTTCGCAGTTTGTCATATTTAGTCCCTGTAAGCGAATTAACTTGTTTTTGCCATACCAAAGCCTTTAAAACTTATTTCTAAGTTATGTAAAGGTTATTTAAGGTATGTTGAGTATATGTTGATGTTCAGGAGTATTTCTCGCATTAAACTGAGTACGTTTACGCACTAGTTTGCGTATAACTCTCCAGAAAGTGATGTAGAGTTTGAAATTACATAAAAGTCAAAACATGAAAAATGTAAAACATAACAAAACAAACATTGTGATCAAATAACATTATTTTATTGATAACAGAACTGTTCATAGTGATTACAAGCACAGTTGTTACAGTCTCCCCTACTTGTGGAAATTTCGTCCCGAAATTTATTTAGAGGAAACTCGTGGAAAAAGATGTGGATATTTCGCCTTCATTTGATCTTCGCGTTCCCAAGTAAACTCAGGTCCACGTTTAGCTTCCCAGCGAACTTTGACCAAAGGAATGCGCTTGCGTTTAAGCCACTTGACTTCACGTTCCATGATTTCCTCTGGTCTCTCAACAAATTTCAGTGTTTTGCCAACACGAATTTCGTCAAGCGGTATGGAGAAGTTCTCATCAGCTGTACACTTCTTGAGATTGGACACGTGAAAAGTTGGATGAACATTTCCTAGTTCAGGAGGTAACGCAAGTCTGTAGGCTACCTTTCCGATTCTTTCGACGATCATGAATGGTCCAACGTATCTAGGTGCAAGTTTTCCTTTCTTTCCAAATCTGATCACACCTTTCCAAGGTGAGACCTTAAGTAATACTCGATCACCGACTTGAAATTCAAAGGCTTTGCGTTTTGGGTCCGCGTAAATCTTCTGACGGCTTCTAGCTGCCTGAAGGTTATCACGAACCTTCTTGACCTTGTCAGTTGTCTCTAAAATGAGGGCAGGTCCAGTAAGTTGAGCCTCGCCAATCTCATTCCAGCAGACTGGTGAACGACATTTTCGACCATAGAGAGCTTCGAAAGGAGCCATTTTGATGCTAGTGTGATAACTGTTGTTGTAGGAGAATTCAATCAATTTAAGATGTGAATCCCAGCTACCACCAAAATCGATCACACAAGCTCTAAGCATATCCTCCAGAGTCTGGATTGTTCTCTCAGATTGACCATCCGTTTGCGGATGATAAGCTGTGCTCAGATTAAGTTGGGTCCCCATGGCAGATTGCATGGTTCTCCAAAAATGAGAAGTGAAACGAGCATCTCTGTCAGAAATGATGTTCAACGGAACACCATGTCGAGCTACAATTTCATCTACATAGATTTGAGCAAGTCTGTCAGTAGGAAAATCCTCGCGGATTGGCAAGAAATGTGCTGACTTTGTAAGACGATCAACGACTACCCAGATGGCATCATGACCCTTCTTTGTGTGTGGAAGTTTGGTAACAAGATCCATAGTAATGTTCTCCCATTTCCAAACTGGGATCTCTGGTTGCTCCAATAAACCAGATGGACGCTGATGTTCAGCCTTAACCTTAAGACAAGTAAGGCATTTTGATACGTATAAGGCAATGTCTTTCTTCATACCAGGCCACCAATAGTGAATACGAAGATCCTTATACATTTTATCTGAGCCCGGATGAATAGAATAACGAGACTTATGGGCTTCATCCATAAGCAAGGTACGAAGATCATCTAGGCTTGGGACCCACAAACGGTCCATGAAGTAATATGATCCATTGTCCTTCAGTTCCAGAGCAGGTGTTATGTGATAAGGGAATTCCTTATCCATCAAACCTTGTGCAACACAAGATTGTTGAGCCTGAGAAATGCGTGCTTGAATATCGGATCGAGCTTGAATGACAGATTGAACACGTACACAATGAAGCTTAGTACGTTCCTTACGACTCAATGCATCGGCCACGACATTCGCCTTACCAGGATGGTAGCGAATTTCGCAATCATAGTCGTTTAAAAGCTCAACCCAACGTCGCTGTCTCATGTTGAGTTCTTTCTGGTTGAAGATATGCTGAAGACTTTTGTGGTCCGTGAAAACCACACATTTTGTACCGTACAAATAGTGTCTCCAGATCTTGAGAGCAAAGACAACTGCACCCAACTCAAGATCATGAGTGGTGTAGTTCTTCTCATGAATCTTCAACTGCCTCGATGCATAGGCTATGACTTTGTTCCTTTGCATAAGAACACAGCCAAGACCCAATTTTGATGCATCACAATACACAACAAAATCATCATCACCCTCAGGCAATGATAGAACAGGCGCATCGCAAAGCTTCTGCTTCAGGTGTTGAAAAGCTTCCTCTTGTTTGAATCCCCAGTAAAAGGGCATTTTCTTCTGAGTTAGAGCAGTTAGAGGAACTGCAATCTTAGAGAAGTTTTCAATGAAGCGACGATAATAACCCGCTAGACCAAGAAATGAACGAACTTCAGTAGGAGTAGTAGGTGTATCCCAATCCTTAATCGCGCTGATCTTGGAGGGATCTACATGAACACCTCGTTCGTTGATAATGTGTCCCAAAAATTGAACTTCTTTAAGCCAAAATTCGCACTTGGAGAATTTGGCGAAAAGTTGCTCTTTCTTCAGGAGTTCCAGAGTAAGACGAAGATGCTGCTCGTGATCAGCTCGTGTCTTAGAGTAAATCAAGATGTCATCGATAAAAACAATGACGAACTGATCCAAATAAGGTTTGCAGACCCTATTCATTAAGTCCATGAAAACAGCAGGAGCATTAGTCAAACCGAATGGCATGACTGTGAACTCGTAATGTCCATAACGAGTACGGAATGCTGTCTTCGGAATGTCTTCTTCTTGCACCCGAAGTTGATGATATCCAGATCGCAGATCAATCTTAGAAAAATAAGAAGCACCTTGTAACTGATCAAAGAGATCATCAATGCGAGGTAAAGGATATCGATTCTTGATGGTAAGTTTGTTAAGCTCACGATAATCGATACACATCCTAAAGGATCCATCCTTCTTCTTTACAAAAAGAACGGGAGCACCCCAAGGTGAAAAACTAGGACGTATAAAACCTTTGTCAGAGAGCTCCTGAAGCTGCTTAGACAATTCTTGCATCTCAGACGGGGCAAGACGATATGGAGCTCTGGCTATGGGATTTGCACCAGGTACGAGATCAATACGGAACTCGACTTGGCGTGCTGGAGGTAGACCAGGTAAATCTTCAGGGAATACTTCAGAATAATCCCGAACGACAGGAATATCTGAAATAGACTTACCCTTGCCTTTATCTTCTGTAACATGTGCTAAGAAAGCCACATAGTTCTTCTGCAGATACTTCCGAGCTTTGAAACAAGACATGAGTCTGAGACCACCGATAGGCTTCTCACCTTGAACTTGCAGGATCTCGCCTGTCGAAAGTGGCACACGAACAATCTTCTTAGAACAAACTATCTCTGCGTGATGCTTGGATAACCAATCCATTCCCACAATAACGTCAAAGCTTCCAAGTTGCATAGGCACGAGGTCAATAGGAAAAAGATGGTCGTTAAGATTCAACTGGCAGTTGTGAAGAACAGAATCAAGAATAATGGGTTCACCACTAGCAACCTCTACTGTCAAAGATTTGCCTAGTTTCGTTCTAGACACGCGAAGCATTTGCTCAAAGGACAAAGACACGAAACTTTTATCGGCACCAGAATCGAAAAGAACAGATGCAGGCTGATTATTAATAAAGAATGTACCGTTCACCACATTATCGTCAGCCTGTGCCTCTTGGGCATTCATGTTAAAAACTCGGCCTCGAGCCGGAGCCGGATTCTGGTTCTGGTTCTGGTTCTGGTTCTGGTTCTGGTTCGCTAGCCTTGGGCACCGGTTTCTATAGTGGGTCAGATCTCCACAATTGTAACAAGCACCTGGTGGGTATTGTGGTCTTGCAGCTTGACCCTGTTGCGGAGCAGGAGGCTGAGTAACTTGTTGAGCCGGGTTCTGAACCGCGGGATTCTGAGCAGATCGACAAAAATTGGCGAGATGGCCTGATTTCCCACAGTTAGTACAGAAACGGCATGGAAGTTGCGGCTGGTGGTGACTGTTGCATCTATTGCACAAAGGTGCATTCCCTGAATAAGGTCTCTTCGCTAGAGGCTGTGTAGGTTGGTTGAGAGCTGCCTGATTAGCTTGGGCAGTGATAGCAAAATTTTGAGAAGCCTTACGCTTCTTTGACCTCTTCGAAGAACCAGAGTTCTTTCCATTCAAGTTTTGACCTTTCTTGCTATCTTCCTTGTCAGCCGACTGCTTCTTGCCCTTGTCACCCTTCCTGTGTAGCTTTCCCTTTCTAATCTGCGACTCAGTCAATGTCGCAGATAGCTCGATCGCCTGACGAAGTGTGGCAGGGTTACTACCAGTAAGAATGTCTTGTACCGAGTCAGGTAGGCCATCGATGTATCTCTCGATAGCTTTGTCGAGTGGGGTGACCATTGTTGGGCAAAGCAGACTCAATTCTTCAAACCGATCAGTATAAGCCCTGTGCTCACCACTATCTTGCTTCAATACATCAAACTCTTTCTCCAACGCTCGCTGTTCATGGCGAGGACAGAATTCCCTCATCATAAGGGCTCTAAGTTCAGCCCATGTCTGTGCGAGAGCAACTTCTGCACCCCGGTCTCTCATAACCCCGTTCCACCATGTCAAAGCCCTCTTCTGAAATACGCTCGAGGAGAACTCGACCTTGCGATTATCCGGACACTGCACATGGCGAAAGGTATTCTCTATACTCTCGAACCACTGAAGAAGCCCAGTCGCTCCCTCAGAACCACTAAACTTGAGTGGTTTAGCCTGGTTAAAATCCTTGTATTTGCATGGAACATTGTTGTTGTTGTTGGCCTGGTTCCATTGAGCAAAGAGATTTGGAAACTGAGCAGCCATCTGCTGCGCAATAATTTCTGCCAGCTCGGCAGTTGCTATCTGATTCTCGCGTCGAGGAGGCATTCTAAAAGAGGAAAACATGAAAAGAAACGAGTGAGATGATTGGATGAAAAGAATGAGATGATAAAAACAAGAATTTGCAAACAACATAGATGGTGGTCATTCGTCCGTATCACAAAGCAAACAAACGACTCACAGTGACTAATCAAAGTAAATGGGTCAAAAATAATGTATAATGAAGACATGCTCGCCTATAAGTGAACACTCACTCCAAGAATTCCCAGGTAAGCACAACTGGTCTCGCGTCTGGTTGAGATGTATACGAAGTGCTTGCCTAGACAGAAAACCCAGAATACAGGCATTCACCCTTCCAGTTTGCACATGTTCACATTATTTAAAACCCAAAACGTTTGACGTGATTTTGAAAATTTGAAGGCACAAGGCCAAAAACCAATACTGAAAAGGGTTCAAAACCATAAAACAGAGGGTTCAAAACCTTACAATTGAGGGTTCAAAACCTTGTAAAAATTTATTCAAAAACAGATGATTGTTTTTCAAAAATCGTTTCAGAAAAATTTTGGTTCCTTGTTTTGTTAATCACCTAAGGATAGGTGATGTACATGTTTTAAGATCTAAACACAAGGTAACTTGTGTTAGGTTCCTAGAAAAGTTATAGTCTAGGTCAAAGCATTACTAATAACCTAATTCCCTATAACCATTGGCTCTGATACCAACTCTTCTGTCACACCCCGACCGCGTAAAACAACAAATCGCGGCGGAAACATCGGGGCGTGTTGCGACAGAATTAATTGTCTCATAACCATGGCATACAAAGTTTTATTTAATTATTAAACAAGGGTGTTTCATTGTTTCAAACAGGTAATTAAAGAGTTCAGAACATAATTAAACATAGTCTATCTTCTTTTAAAGTTTCTAAGGCACAGGTCCGCCCTAGTATCGTGATCAACATCCTATGGAAAAGCACCTGAAAACACATGTGAAAATAGGTACGTCAGCATAAAAATGCCTGTGAGATACATAGGTTTTGTGAAAATAAGATTCATGACTTATGTTTGAGAAAATGTTTAGTCATGAACCTTGTTATTTGCTTTGTCTTGTAAATCATTGAAAACAATAAGATCAGATGATATGTATAAGTAATTGTCAGTTAAATAAATGACCATGTAAAAAGATGTGTTTGTATAAGATAAGTTGTTTTGTAAATCAATGTCTTGTGAAAAGTATGTTATTTGTATAAAATGTTCTATGTCTCAAACTGAAATGATTCAAATAACGTTACGCCATGTAATACCATACAAACACTTATATATAGGAAGTACCAGCGGCGTATCCACCATGCTTGTATCATATTACACACGCATCGTTACTTGATCACTTAATCAAACAAAACCAACCAATGTAAGAAGTCTATGTTTAAACAAATTGTCAAATTTATTGAATAATATGTCAAGTGTAAATCATGTCAAATGTCTATGTCAATTATCCATGTCAAATGTCTATGTCAAATATCCATGTCAAATGTCTATGTCAAATATCCATGTCAAATGTCTTTGTGTAAAATGTCTAAGTCAAAATGTCATGTATGGCAAGTGAAATGTCTTAACTAAACCATATGCACAAAAACAAAGTATTGAAGTAAAACTTGGTTTAAATCAAAGCTATGTTTTGTGTAAATGCATGCAACTATTTAATATGAACATTTATGTGGTATTGTGTAAATGCATACATCCAAGCCTGGCGACTGTGGTGATAAAACCCTTTAAACAAATTAAAGGTCTATCTGTCTTAATGTCAACGAATTCGGTCATTCCTTTCTGTCCCCTTACCCTGGGATGTCCGGAACGGGAGTTGTCAATTCCTATGGTACCACTACCTACTAACGAACGGCGTAGCTAATGTTAATGGATATATTGTCCCATGTAAACAAACCAAATGTCATAACAAAATGTGAGCATGTGAAAACAATGCACTAAGTATGTAATCAAATGAACATACATAGCGTGAAATGTCATGTAAAACGATGTACTAAGTAATGCACACAATGGGCATACCTAGCAGGAAATGTCATGTAAAACAATGTACTAAGTAATGCACACAATGGGCACACCTAGCAGGAAATGTCATGTAAAACAATGTACTAAGTAATGCACACAATGGGCACACCTAGCAGGAAATGTCATGAAATCATGTACTATAATGTACTAACGAACATAGTATGTATATGATGTTAAAACAGGAAAGCATGAAAGTAACAAGTAGGCACATGTGTTCCACCCCAAAACAGTTTGGAAAACAGTAAAAGAGGGGTCTATGTACTCACTTGAGATTGCTCAGTTGTATAAAGATAACCACCAAGCAATGCAAGAGATCTCGGAATCAAACGGCACCTAATATAGGTAACTATGTTAATAAACCGGACCTATCTCGGAAGATTGGGTAGCATTAGGGTTTGTAAACCAAATGAGTGTAGGAACTCACTTGATATGGTTTAACAAAGCCTACATGCTAAATGAAACTTAACATAATTGTTTACGACCCATTACGACCCGTTTAGGAAGCTTATGCTACTTTAACGCGTCGTGCGCGTGAAACGCGTTTGGACCGCCTAACTAGTCCTATGACAAGTATTATATGCCTAAACATGTTACATAATCAGTTACGTGACAAAAGTTTAGGTTACATATGCTAAATTACCAATTATGTATGAAAAGGGTATTCTGGTAATTTACCTAAGGCATATAAACTACCTATCATACAACTACTTAAACGATGTGACCATAAGGTATAACCTCGGAAGGTTATTCCCTACACTATGGTCACCTAATGTGTTTGGTCGGATCCTAATGATCGACCAACTGGGTCGGGTTCGAGGTATAAGCGATTTATTAGATTGCTTACCCTACGACCCTAGACAACGTGGTAATCAGTAGGCATAGTCCCAAGGGACTATGACCATCGTGATCACAATCACGTTGCGAAGTTCAAACGAACTTCGCATTGACCATTACTGGTCAACGCTGAAAGTCAAACAAAGTTTGACTTTCTGACTCGAAAAGCAGTAAAAATAAGGAAAAGAACGAAAGAATACTTACGAAGGGTCCCCGAAAGCTAACCCAGATCAAAATAGCTCAGGTATGAACGAAGGTTCCAACTTAGAGCTTTCTTAATCAGATTTGTGGGTTTTGGGGTTGTGGGTGGATGGGTATTTATAGAATTCGGGTAACCGTTGAGATCGTTTCTTGGAAAAGGGGAAAAGATCTAGTCCGTACACTTGTTGCAAGGTTATGGAAGCTTAATTCCATCCTTATCTTAGTGACTAAGCAAGTGAAAACATGTGGTTAAGAATCAATTGGTTGCAACTTGTGTTAAAAACACTGAATCTGGTCAAGATAGGGGCTCGCGTGACGCTAAGGACCCTCGCGTCACGCTAGGCCCCTGTTTTGGCAGATTTTGCAGAAATGGTCCCTGCACTTTGTTTAAGCGATTTTCGATGCGTTTGAACCCCGTTAACCTCATTTCAAGGCTCTAAAATGAAGTTAAAGTATAGGGAACTCAAAACATACTCAAAAATATGCCGGATGATGGTTCGTTTGGTCGTACGAACGCGATGTTCGCTTAATTACGACGAAATGCGCATAAGCGCGAAAAACGATCCAAATGACGCGACGAATGGATTTTTCTTAAGGCGATCAATAAAATAAAATATAGTCATGCTTCCATAAATTTTTGGATGTCCAGATGTATTCAGAACGTAAGTTATGCGCGAAAATGCAAACTTGTGCACTTTTTGACACTTTTAGTCCCTGAATGTCCCAAAAGTTTATTTTAGCACACTAAACCCCTCAAAGCCTATTTCTAAGCTATGTAAAGGATATTTAAGGTGTGTTTAACTTATGGTCATGTTCCGGAATGTTCGTTACAGTTCAAATTGACATACTTTCGCAGTTTGTCATATTTAGTCCCTGTAAGCGAATTAACTTGTTTTTGCCATACCAAAGCCTTTAAAACTTATTTCTAAGTTATGTAAAGGTTATTTAAGGTATGTTGAGTATATGTTGATGTTCCGGAGTATTTCTCGCATTAAACTGAGTACGTTTACGCACTAGTTTGCGTATAACTCTCCAGAAAGTGATGTAGAGTTTGAAATTACATAAAAGTCAAAACATGAAAAATGTAAAACATAACAAAACAAACATTGTGATCAAATAACATTATTTTATTGATAACAGAACTGTTCATAGTGATTACAAGCACAGTTGTTACACAAGCTTACGATAATCGATACTAATTCGAAAAGATCCATCTTTCTTTTTCACAAAGAGGGCAAGAGTTTTCCCCAAGGTGAAAAGTTTGGACGGATGAATCCTTTATCATACAACTCTTGAAGATGTTTCGATAATTCTTGCATCTCAGATGGTGCAAGACGATAAGATACTTTAGATTTAAAAGAAACAAGTGTTTGAGGTTCTTAGGGAGATCACAAGTGATCATAAAAATGACAGAACCACACGAGTAGTTTTGTCTTTGTGTTGACATCATAAGGTTGGATCAAACATTCATACAATTGCATTAGTTAAAAAATAAAACCACCAATTTTTTATTTATATAACAACCGCATTGTCTTTAAATGTTACAAGATAACAACCAGAGGAAATACAAAATGCTAATTGTTCACTCCTTCACCATTGAGTGCCTCATTGATGTTAAACACTCGACCACGTGCTGGATTCACATTGACGTTGACGTTCGCATTTGGGTTTGCATTAGCATTTGCATTCACCAGTCTCGGATAGTTGTGGCGGAAGTGACCAATCTCTCCGCAGTTGAAACATGACCCCAGTGGGAATCTCGCAGCATTCCCTTGAACCGGAGCTTGAACCTGAGCAGCCTGATTTTGTCCCAAACGACAATCATTGGCCAAATGCCCAAGTTTACCACACGTCGTGCATTGCCAGCAAGCTTGTTGTACCGCGTGATGACCGTTGCAGCGTGCACAATGAGGTGCGGTACCGTCATATGCTTTCTTTGCAGGTGGCTGAGCTGGTGGGTTCCGCGGGTTCTGAGCAGTCTGTGCTGTAACAGCAAAGTTCTGAACACCCTTTCGCTTTCTTGATTTCTTTGACGTCTCACCTTCCTTACCCTTCTTGTTTTGACCTTTCTTGTTATCCTCCTTGTCAGACCCCTGCTTCTTACCCTTGTCACCCTTTCTGTGTAACTTATTCTTTCAAATCTGCAACTCAGTCAATGTCGCAGCTAACTCGATCGCCTGACGGAGTGTGGTAGGGCTACTACCAGTAAGGATGTCTTGTACCGAGTCAGGTAGGCCGTCGATGTACCTTTCGATAGCCTTGTCGAGTGGGGTAACCATTGTCGGGCAAAGCAGACTCAACTCCTCAAACCTATCAGTATACGCCCTGTGCTCACCACTATCTTGCTTCAACTCATCAAATTCCTTCTCCAAAGCTCGCTGCTCATGACGAGGACATAATTCCCTCATCATAAGGGCCCTAAGTTCAGCCCATGTCTGTGCTAGAGAAACTTCTACACCACGATCCCTCATAACCCCGTTCCACCATGTGAGAGCCCTCTTCTGAAACACATTAGAAGAAAACTTGACCTTGCGATTGTCAGGACACTGCACGTGGCAGAAAGTATTCTCAATGCTCTCGAACCATTGAAGAAGCCCAGTCGCTCCTTCAGACCCACTAAACTTGAGTGGTTTAGCCTGGTTAAAATCCTTGTATTTGCATGTAACATTGTTGTTGTGGTTGGCTTGGTTCCATTGAGCAAAGAGGTTTGGGAATTGAGCAGCCATTTGCTGCGCAATGATTTCTGCCAATTCGGCAGTCGCTATCTAGCTTTCGCGTCGAGGAGGCATTCTAAAAGAGGAAACATGAAAGGAAACGAGTGAGATAATTAGACGAAAAGAATGAGATGAAACAAATCTGATGAAAGCAAGGATAGTGGTCATTTGTTTGTTACTACAAAGCAACAACCAACACACAGTGACTAACCAAAGTAAATGGATCAAAAATAATGTATCGCGAAGACATGCTCGCCTATAAGTGAACACTCATCCCAAGAATTCCCAGGTAAGCACAACTGGTCTCGCGTCTAATGAGACATATACGAAGTGCTTGCCTAAACAGAAAACCCAGAATACAGGCATTCACCCTTCCAGTTTGCACGTGTTCACATTATTTAAAACCCAAAACCTTGACGAGATTTTAAAAACTCAAAGGGGTTCAAAACCATATAACAGAGGGTTCAAAACCTTACAATAGAGGGTTCAAAACCTAGTAATCAATCATCCTAGAACAGATGATTAGTTTTCAAAGCGGTTTTGAATTTTATGTTCTTGTTGTGGTCGTCGCCTAAGGATAGGTAACGGTATTGTTTTATGACAAAACGCAAGTAAACTCGCGTTAGGGTCCTAAGAAGGTTATAGACTAGATCAAAGCATTACTAATAACCTAATTCCCTATAACCATTGGCTCTGATACCATCTTTTTTGTCACACCCCGACCACGTGTAACATACAAAACGTGGCGGAAACGTCGGGGAGTGTTGTAACAGAATTAATGTTTCATAACGATGGATACCAAAAAGTGTTTCGTTTTATTAAACATTGAATAATTACATCGTCTGGAAATCTAAATACACAATTTAAACATAGTCTATCATTGTTATTGAGTCACTAAGGCCTTGTCCAGTCCTATGTGAGCATGCATCCTATCAATCGATATCTTTCAACAATACCTGAAACACATGTGAAAACGAGGTCAGCAAAGAAATGCTGGCGAGTACATAGGTTTTGTGAATTCATGACTTCTGTTTAAGAAAATGTTTAGTCATGAACCTTGTAATTTGCTTTGTCTTTGTAAATCATTTGAAAAATAATAAGTTCAGATGATATGTATAAATAAGAGAATAATGCATGATTAAATGAATAACCATGTAAAATGAGTTTGTATAAGTTAAGTTGTTTGTATAACAATGTATTGTGAAAATATGTTATTTGTATAAAATGTTATATGTTTAAATTGAAATGATTTAAACAATACTACGATATGTAATACCATATAAGCACTTATATATAGGAAGTACCAGCGGCGTATCCACCATGCTTATATCATATTACACACGCCTCGTTACTTAAATCACATACTCAAACCAAACCAACAATGTAAGATGTCTATGTGTAAACCAACTGCCAAATATATTGGATTAATATGTCAAAATGTTCATGTCAAGATGTAAATCATGTTATGTATAACCAATGTCAAAAGTGTTTGTGTCAAATGTAAACCATGTAATGTGTAACCAAAATGATATGTATGGCTAGTGAAATGCATCAACTAAACCATAGGAGAAACGCACAAAACAAAGTATTGAAGTAAAACTTGGTTTAAATCAATACTATGTTTCGTGGAAATGCATAATCAAATGTAAATCATGTCCAAATGTTTACCCAATCGTTAAAACATTTTGTGAAATCGTTCAAATCGTTCTTGTTGTTTTAATCGTTCAAATCGTTCTTGTTTTAATAGTGAAACTACTTTATGGTCGATTTTCTAATAACATTCAACCCTTCTTGACTCGTTCATCGTTCCAACTCGTTCTCGTTCTTAACAAACCCTTACCAAAGGGTAAATTAATAATTACAGATTCAGTCGTTACCCAAAATACCCACACATAACCATGGGTATAGAGAATAACGGGATTTGTCAGATCCTATGGTACCATAACCTAATACTGGTCGGCTTGATCATTGCTAATGAATGTCATTGGTTATGTAACTACAACCAACAAGTTTGTTCACTTTATTGAAATCGTTCTTGAAACCATTGTAATTGTTTTTGAAACCATTGTAATCGTTCTTGAAACCATTGTCATCGTTCTTGAAACCATTGTTATCGTTCTTGAAACCACATTGTAATTGTTTTTGAAACCATTGTAATCGTTCTTGAAATCATTGTTAAGACATTTAGCACATATGAGTCACCCCAAAACAGTTGAAAAACAGTAAAAGAGGGGAATAATGTACTCGCCTAAGAATGCTTAGAGGTCTTGAACAACAACCAAACAAAGCTAGAGGGAGCACGGATCAGTCGGCAATCTAAAACTATATAAATAAACCGGACTTAAATCGGGAGATCGGATAGGATGAGGCTTGGTAAACCAAATGAGTATTGGAACTCATATGATATGGTTTAACAAGGCCTACATACTACATTGAGACTAACCTAAGTGCTTTCGACCCATCGCGACCCATTAAGGTAACATACGCTACTTTAACGCGTCGTGCGCGCAAAGCGCGTTCGAGACGTCTAACTAGTCCTATGACAAGTATTATATGCCTAAACGTGTTTAATCATGTTGTATAATCAGTTATGTACAAAAGTTTAGGTTACATAAGCTTAATTACCAATTATATATGAAAAGGGTATTTTGGTAATTTACCTAAGGCACATAAACTACCTATCATACAACTACTTAAACGATGTGACCATAAGGTATAACCTCGGAAGGTTATTCCCTATATACTATGGTCACCTAATGTGCTTGGTCGAATCCTAATGATCGACCAAATGGGTCGGGTTCGAAGGTATAAGCGATCTATTAGATCGCTTACCCTACGACCCTAGACAACGTGGTAATCAGTAGGCATAGTCCCAAGGGACTATAACCAACGTGATTACACTCACGTTGCGAAGTTCAAACGAACTTCGCATTGACCATAAACTGGTCAACGCAGAAAGTCAAACAAAGTTTGACTTTCAGACTCGAAAAGACTCGAAAAGCAATAAAAGAACGAAGGAATACTTACGAAGGGTCCCCGAATGCTAACCTCGATCCAAGTAGCTCAGGTATGAAACAATGGTTTCAACTTAGAGCTTCTCAAATCAAAATTCTAGTGGTTTTTGCAAGAAGTGGGGTGGGGTATTTATAGTGTTTCCCGAACCGTTAGGATCGTTTCTTGGAAAACGTGATTCGATCTTGGCTATACACTTGCACCCATGGTATTGTAATACCATGTGCATAAAAAACCAGCCCATAGAATTGAGAAAAACCATGTGCATGGTGGAATGGACCAGATTCAAAGTTTCTGCAAGTTTCTGATGTTCTGCAGACTGCTTACGCACCGTAACAAATATTTGTTGCGGTGCGCAAGGACTATTTTTGGCAGAATGTCAGATTTGGTCCCTGCAGCCCGTTTAAGCTATTTTCGATGCATTTGAACCCCGTTAACCTCATTTCAAGGCTCTAAAATGAAGTTAAAGTATAGGGAACTCAAAACATGCTCAAAAATATGTCGGATGTTGGTTCGTTTGGCCGTACGAACGCGATGTTCGCTTAATTACGACGGAATGCGCACAAGCGCGAAAAACGATCCAAAATGCGTGACGAATGGATTTTTCTTATGCCAAACACTAAAATAAAATATTTTGGTGCTTACATAAATTTTTGGATGTCCAGATGTATTCAGAACGTAAGTTATGCACGAAAATGCAAACTTGTGCACTTTTTGACACTTTTAGTCGCTGAATGACCTAAAAGTTTGTTTTAGCATACCGAACCCCTCAAAGCCTATTTCTAAGCTATGTGAAGGATATTTATGGTATGTTTAACTTATGGTCATGTTCCGGAATGTTTGTTACAGTTCAAATTGGCATACTTTCGCAGTTTGTCAACTTTAGTCCCTGTAAGCGATTTTAACTTGAATTTGCCATACCAAAGCCTTCGAAACTTATTTCTAAGTTATGTAAAGGTTATTTAAGGTATGTTAAGCCTATTTCACTATTCTGGAGTGTTTGTTGCATTTAAACTGGTTATATTTACGCATCAGATCGCGTATAACCTTCCAGAAAGTGATTTAAAGCTTGAAATCGAACAAAATTTGATATGTGCAAATGATACACATATTTTTACAAATCCCAAGTATGAAACACAAAATTTCATTGGTTTGGCATTTGTTTGATGGTCGCAGTGACACAGGTGTCACATTCGGTATGCTAAAATAAACTTTATTGATCAATATGGACTAAAAGCGTCAAAAAGTGCACAAGTTTGCATTTTCGCGCATATCTTACGTTCTGAATATATTCGGACATCCAAAAATCTATGTAATCATTAAAACATGTTATTTTAGTGATTGGCTTGATAAAAATCCATTCGTCGCTTAATTTGGATCGTTTTTGCGTCCGTTACGACTTCCGTCGTAATTAACCGAATAACGCAACCGTACGACCAAACGAAACGACATCCGAGATGTTTTGAGCATGTTTCATGTTCCCTATACTTTAACTTCATTTTAGAGCCTTGAAATGAGGTTAACAGGGTTTAAACGCATCAAAATAGGCCTTAAACATGTGCATGGACCATTTCTGCTATTTTGGCAAAATTTCTAGGAACTGGCACCTGGTGGCGCCGCGCCACCACCATATGTCTCTGCCGTGGCGCGACGCCACGGCCTGATCTGGATAGAAACTTGTTTTTCAGCATTTTTCAGCAATGGGATTGAACTTGGGGGTCTTTTTGGTAACTTTTGCAATACCTGGAGCTGGTTTTCGACCCCTATTGTATTCTAATACCATGTACCCACATGTATGGCCAAGATTACACCCTCTAAACACATGGAATGATCCTATTGATCTTACCATCCTATAAATAGCAAGCTTCCTCATTTGGGTTTTTCACACCTTGATTCAACTTCTGCTCTAAGTTGAGGTTTTAACACCTCATAGGTGAGAAACTTTGAATAAAAACACCTTCTTGGACCCTTTGTAAGTCCTCTTCTTGCTTGTTCTTGTATTTCAAGCATGAAAGTCAAACAGAGTTTGACTTTCAGCTTTAACCAGTCAATGGTCAACACAAAGTTCATTTGAACTTTGCAACGTGAGCGTAATCACGATGGTTATAATCCCTTGTGACTATACCTACTGATTACCACGTTGACTAGGCGTAGTGACGAGTCGTAGTTTTGGCCAAAATGCGTATTTGTGCGTATTTTGTAACCAAACCACTCTTGGGTATCAAAACCGTTTGTTTTGATACCAAAACCTTTTTTCTAACTTAACTAAACATGTCTTAACATGTTTTGCTCGTCACTTTTAGTTTAGTGCTTGTGTAGAGTCGTAAGTCAAGCGGACTAAACACCCGCTTAGACTTTCGAACTCGACCTGTTTGGTCGATCATTAGGATCTGACCAAACCTGTTTAGTAACCATAGTTGCATAGGGAGTAACTTTCCGAGGTTATACCACTTAGGTTTAATTAGTTGTATGATAAGTAGTTTATATGCCTTAGGTAAATTACCAAAACGCCCTTTTCATGCATAATTAATAATTAAGCATATGTAACATAAAATTTTGTCACTTAATTGATTATGCAACATGTTTAGGCATATAACACTTGTCATAGGGCTAGTTAGACGTCTCGAACGCGCTTTGCGCGAACGACGCGTTAAAGTAACGTAAGCTACCTTAATGGGTCGCAATGGGTCGAAAGCACTTAGGTTAGGTTCCGATCTAGAATGTAGACTTTGTTAAACCATATCACATGAGTTCCAACACTCATTTGGTTTACAAGACCTCATTCTATCCGATCTTCCAATTGAGTTGTCAATTTATTTACTAGTGATTCGATTACTAGGTGCTGCTTGATTTCTCTGGTTTACTTGAGTTTGTTGAAGTTCTATTGATTGAGGATACTTTGCACTTCATGTGAGTACATAGTTCCCCTATTTTACTATTTTCAATTGTTTTGGGGTGATTTATATGTATCAAAATGATTTCGATATTTTAACGATGGTTTCAAAAACGATTAAGATGGTTTATACTAAACTAATAACGATTTCGATAATGTGAACAAACTTGTTGGTTGTAGTTACATAACGAATGACATTCATTAATTTTGGCCGAACCGACCAGTATTAGGTTATGTTAGCATAGGATCTAACAAATCCCATTATCAGACTGCACCCATGGTTATGTGTGGGTTATGTGGGTAACGACTGAATCTGTGATTGTTAACTTACCCTTTTGGTGGTTTGTTAATACGAGAAGCGAGATAATCGAGTCACGAAGGTTTGAATGTTATTAGCGAGACGACCATAAATAGTTTTCACAATTAAAACAAGGTTGATTTAAACGATTTAAATGAGTTAACGATTTGGAAACGATTTGAACAATTTAAACAAATGGGATAAACGATTGGTTTTTGGTTAAGTGTTTAGATAACGGGACGGGTGTAATATGGTGAAAACATGGTAGATACGCCGCTGATACTTCTTATATATAAGTGTTTTCAACATATTACATATAGTGGCGTTATCTGGTTCACTTTGGTAAATGATTTTGAAACGATGTCACATAACCGTGTTTTCAAAAGGATAATCATACGAGATTTATTAACGAGTTAATACGAGATGTTTTACAATTTGGTTTATTAAAACAAATGTTTTGGGTTAAGAATCATGGCTACGAGGTTTTATAAATTATAACCCGCTTGATTTGAGTTGGTTAATTATGTTGCAATATTATACCCTTTTCAAAACAAAGTTAAAATAAGGTATTGCAACATATAAACTAGCCATGAATCTGACACTCCTATAAAACCTATGTGCTCGCCAGCATTTTTTTGCTGACTTTGTTTTTACATATGTTTTAGGTGTTGTTGCTTGATGTTGATTGTTAGGATGCATGAGTCACATAGGATCTGGACGAGGCCTTAGTGACATAATAACAGTGATAGTCGATATGTAACTTGTTTGTTTTGCATTAAAACAATGTAAATTACTTAATGAATAAATAAAACGAAACTTTTTGTATTCCATGGTTGTGAAGCAATAATTCTACCACGACACTCCCCGACATTTCCGCCACGGTTTGTTGTTTTAACGTGGTCGGGGTGTGACATCAGGCTCATTGTCTTTGACACTTTCAGGTTCCTTTTCTTGAGCACTTGAACTTTGGGCTTTTGTAGTTGCAACTGCAGTGTGCTGTAGATATTGTTCAAATGTTGCTTTAGCCAAATCAATATCTTCTTGTGGTATGCTTGATGGATCCAACACTGGCTCGTCCACCAGCCTTTGTTGTGGTTCTTTTGAAGGTCCTGCAAAACAAGCATTGACAAAATGATTAGAAACATATAACAATTTAGATTTCTAATTTCTCTTGTGACTCCCCCTTTCAATATACCCTTAACAACTATCTTTGGAACTGGCTCCTTAGGAATAGAAACTACTGGGGATGTCTTCGGAGTTCTTTTCCTCTTTCCATCTTTCACAAACCACCAACGGGTTTTCTTCTCAACCAAAACACTCATCTTTTCATCTTCATTATCAGAATTACTGTTTTTATGTCTCCACGCATCATTTTCTGGAGCAACATATGCTGGATTGTTAATCCTGCATATCATTCTTTTCACTCTTGGTTCAGGACCCTTGGTAAGTCTGCTAATTGTTTCTGCCGTCATGTGCCTCAGACCTAAAACATCATCATCATCCTTCTCAAGGTCCTTGAATTGATCATCAATCATCATCTGTATGAATCGAGGATACATGATGTACTTTTTGCTTATAGCTTTCGCATTCTCAGCCATGTAGTCAAATATCACTTTTGAAACGTTATATGGCCTGTTCAGCACTAGGCATGCGATTATGTTCATGATATAGTCAGATGTTTCGTCATACGCACCCTTCCTGTGAGATAGAGCATGCACTACACAGTGTATCAAGAACTTGTAAGAGTGACAGAACATAGTTTTCCCATTTTCCCGTTTACGTGTCTTGGGAATCCCATCCTGCACCATAATCCTTTGCAAAGACGTTCTGAAATAACGGTGGGATCATCATCAAAATCACCTAATTCTAACACTCTTCTAATATCACCAACATTAAACTTTATTTCCAAATCCACATTCTGTCCATTCTCATATCTCTTTCTTACTGCAGAGTAGATCATCTTATCTTTCTCTTCATATCTCGCAGAGCTCCAAAATCGTCTAACATGATATTCATAAGCTATAGTCTTGTCAGTTAATGCCTTAGCAATCCTGCTTTCCCTCAAAAAACTTGCTACATCTTTGAATACAGTTTTGTATGTATACTGCGTTTCTAACAAACAATAGATGTTGTGAGTTTTCTCCTAGTCCTGCAAAAATATTTATTATTAACAATTGCACAGAGTTTGAGACATAAAGTGACAAGAAATGAAAATTTTGAAAAACTCAAAATTTTTCTAACACTGGAACCCTCTCTATGTGTAGTACTGTGAATCGGATGGCTGTCCGATCAGAATGACACCCGATCGGATTGCCATCTTGTGTAATGAGAAGTCAACTTAAGTTAACAGCATGTGAATCGGATGACCACTCGATCGGATTGCCACCCGATCGAGTTGCCACTCGATTCATGCGACAAGAAAGAAAAACTTTGACTTAGTCAACATTGAGAATGAATGCCCTGTCTCGGATGACCACCCGATCGAGTTGCCACTCGGTTAAGTTGTCATTCGTTCCTTGACATATTGAAAACTTTGGAATTTTGTCGTTTTGTGATTGGGATCGGATGGCCACCCGATCGAGTTTCCACTCGATCGAGTTGCCACTCTATTTATGACAAGGTAGAACAATTTCAAGACAAAGTGATTTGAATCGAATGACCACCCGATCATGTTGGATCGTCGTGTGACCCTAACGAGTCAATCAGAAGAGTTTATGATCTATTTCAAAGGCGGAATCAGAGAAATAGACGTGTAACAGCTTGATTCTTCTTAATTATCTTCTTATTATTGATTTGAAAGCTTTTACAGATCGTTTGACAAACTGGCAGCACCTCGACTCTGAATCAGAAAAGTTACAAATGAACTAGCAACACACCTATTTATAGTTGAGTTAATTTCGTTTGAAAGTGGCAATGACCATTTCACACAAAAAATTACAAAGTTTAATTTCGCTTGAAATGGTCAGTACCATTTCATGCGAAATCACCCAAATTCACACAAACCCTAGTTTTAACCTGCTGTGTGCTAGTTTATCCTATCTAGACATAAGACTAGATAAAGACGAAGTTAACAGACATTTGTGCACCAACAGACTCCCCCTTGGATGTTGACGAAGTCTTTAGCATCAAATCTTTAATATTTAGTCTTTGTCTATCTTCTTGGTCTATCCAATTTGTCTGACACTGTAAGCATCCTTCAAATCTCCTCTTCTTCTATCAACAGCTAGCATGAATCACAGAATCTGAATCTTTAACAACCTTCAAACTCTCTCTTGAATGTAGATCCAGGAACTGTATCTGACTTTTAAGTTTTCAGACTCCCCCTATCAGTTAGCTGGGATTTTGCTATGCTGCTTTCATAAATTCAAACTTTTTACCTTCACAATCTCTACCTAAATATAAGATTTATGATTATGACAATTTTAATCTAAACTTATCATTTGACTTCATTTGTAGGTTTTGTTAGAATTTAGAAATCCACTTAAGTATCCAGGTCCAAATTAATGACCCTGATTACTCAATTTGTCTACCAAGTCCAACTTAATGACCTTGGTTGACCTGAGATAAATCACACTGACATTTTGTACAAACTAGATCAAACAGTTTTCTGAAATTTACAAGTCTCAATTTAATGAACTCATTTTGATTTTTCATTTTCCAGGTTTAACATGATAAGCTCCCAACTTATCTTCCAGCTCAGAAACTTCCTGCATCTGCTTCAATTTGCGAATCTGAAGATCAGTTTTCCACTTTGGTTTGTCGGAAAATAAAACAGAAAAGTAAAATCTTTTTGGATTTTTAATAAATTTTCTAAACTAGAAATGAAATACAGAAATAAAATGCAGTAAATGTAAACTATTTACAAACATATTTTTTGTGAGCGTGTTAGGGAATCATATCAGCTATTCGACAAATCACAAGTACCGTTAAGCTTTAATTTCATACTCAGAATTAAACAATTCACTTAGATTGTCGATATACTGATCCACTTAATGTCACACCCCGACCACGTAGAACATACAAAACGTGGCGGAAACATCGGGGAGTGTTGTAACAGAATTAATGTTTCACAACCATGGATATTAAAGTTTCGTTTTATTCACCAAACAAGCGAGTTACATTGTCTTTAAACAAGAAGTAAAGAGTACATAACATAATTAACTAGTCTTGCATCTTTTATTGTCACTAAGACCCATGTCCGCCTAAGTGTATCTTGATCAATCCTATGCTTCATTTCCTGAAACACATGTGAAAATAGGTACGTCAGCATAAAAATGCCGGCGAGTACATAGGTTTTGAGAAAATAAGATTCATGACTTCTGTTTAAGAAAATGTTTAGTCATGAACCTTGTAATTTGCTTTGTCTTTGTAAATCATTTGAAAAACAATAAGTTCAGATGATACGTATAAATAAGAGAATAATGCATGGTTAAATGAATAACCATGTAAAAATGAGTTTGTATAAGTTAAGTTGTTTGTAAATCAATGTCTTGTGAAAAATATGTTATTTGTATAAAATGTTCTATGTCTCAAATTGAAATGATTCAAATAACGCTACAATATGTAATATCATACAAACACTTATATATAGGAAGTACCAGCGGCGTATCCACCATGCTTGTATCATATTACACATGCCTCGTTACTTAAATCACTTACCCAAACAAACCACAAATGTAAATTGTCCATGTATAACTGAATTTGTCAAATGTATTGAATAATATGTCAAAATGTTTATGTGTCAAATGTAAACCTATGTAAAATGCATGATCAATATAAATCATGTAATGTGTAACCAAAATGATATGTATGGCTAGTGAAAACGCATCAACTAAACCATAGGTGAAATGCACAAAAACAAAGTATTGAAGTAAAACTTGGTTTAAATCAAAGCTATGTTTTGTGTAAATGCATGATCAATGTAAATCATGTAATGTGTAAATGCATGATCAATGTAAATCATGTAATGTGTAAATGCATGATCAATGTAAATCATGTAATATGTAACCAAACTGATCTGTATGGCTAGTGATAAATATCACTAAACCATATGCACAAGAACATAGTATTGAAGTAAAACTTGGTTTAAATCAAAGCTATGTTTTGTGTAAATGCATGATCAATGTAAATCATGTAATGTGTAAATGCATGATCAATGTAAATCATGTAATGTGTAAATGCATGATCAATGTAAATCATGTAATGTGTAACCAAACTGATCTGTATGGCTAGTGATAAATATCACTACACCATATGCACAAGAACATAGTATTGAAGTAAAACTTGGTTTAAATAAAAGCTATGTTTTGTGTAAATGCATGATCAATGTAAATCATGTAATGTGTAAATGCATGCTATACTGATACGAACATCTATACGGTATTGTTATAATGCATACATCCAAGCCTTGAGACTGTGGCGATAAACCCTTAAACAAATTAAAGGTTTATCTAAATTATGTATATCGAATTCGGTCATTCCTTTCATCCCCTTTCCCTGGGATGTCCGGAACGGGAGTTGTCAATTCCTATGGTACCACTACCTACTAACGAACGGCGTAATTAATGTTAATGAATGTATTGTTCCATGTTAAACAAACCAAATGTCATAACAAAATGTAAGCATGTGAAAACGATGCACTAAGTATGTAATCCAATGAACATACATAGCGTGAAATGTCATGTAAAACGATGTACTAAGTAATGCACACAATGGGCACACCTAGCATGAAATGTAATGTAAACAATGTACTAAGTAATGCACACAATGGGCACACCTAGCATGAAATGTAATGTAAAACAATGTACTAAGTAATGCACACGATGGGCACACCTAGCATGAAATGTAATGTAAAACAATGTACTAAGTAATGCACACAATGGGCACACCTAGCATAAGATGCAATGAAATCATGTACTATAATGTACTAACGAACATAGCATGTATATGATGTGAAAACAGGAAAGCATGAAAGTAACAAGTAGGCACATGTGTTCCACCCCAAAAAAGTTTGGAAAACAGTAAAAGAGGGGTTCTATGTACTCACTTGAGATTGCTCAGAAGTCCTTGAGTAACAACCAAACAATGCTAGAGATCGCGGATATCAAACGGCACCTAATATAGGTAACTATGTTAATTAACCGGACCTAGATCGGAAGATCGGGTAGCATTAGGGTTTGTAAACCAAACGAGTGTAGAGACTCGTGTCATTTGGTTTAACAAAGCCTACATACTAAATGAAACTTAACCTAAGTGTTTTCCACCCATTACGACCCGTTTAGGTAGCTTATGCTACTTTAACGCGTCGTTCGCGTGAAACGCGTTCGGACCGCCTAACTAGTTCTATGACAAGTGTTGTATGCCTAAACATGTTACAAAATCAGTTATGTGGCAAAAGTTTAGGTTACATATGCTTAATTACCAATTATACATGAAAATGGTATTCTGGTGATTTACCTAAGGCATATAAACTACCTATCATACAACTATTCAAACGATGTGACCATAGGGTGTAACCTCGGAAGGTTATTCCCTACCTACTATGGTCACCTAATGTGTTTGGTCGGATCCTAATGATCGACCAAATGGGTCGGGTTCGAGGTATAAGCGATTTATCAGATCGCTTACCCTACGACCCTAGACAACGTGGTAATTAGTAGGCATAGTCCCAAGGGACTATAACCAACGTGATTACACTCACGTTGCGAAGTTCAAACGAACTTCGCATTGACCATAAGCTGGTCAACGCTGAAAGTCAAACAAAGTTTGACTTTCTGACTCTAAAAGCAATAAAATAAGGAAAAGAACGAAAGAATACTTACGAAGGGTCCCCGAATGCTAATCCCGATCCAAGAACTCTGGTATGAAACAATGGTTTCAACTTAGAGCTCTCAAATCAGAATTCTTGTATGAAATGAGGTTGGGGTGATGGGGTATATATAGTTTTCGGGTAACCGTTAGGATCGTTTCATGGAAAACGTGCCATGATCCAAGGCGTACACTTGTCGGAAACTCATGGTGGCTAAAATTGATGCTTATCATCTGACTAAGCAATTTAGAACATGTGGTGGTGGATCAAACAGCAGCAAACTGATGTTAAATGCACTTAATCTGGTCCAGAAGTCGGACGCGGCCCGCTTCAGCATATGCAGACTCTCAGGCGGGCCGCCTGGGAGTTGCAGATCAGAAACAAGTTTGCAGAAATACAGTTTCAGTCCCTGTTGATGTTTTAAGCCATTTTCGACACTTCTAAAGCCCGTAAAGCCAACTTTAAGGCCCTAAAATGTTTCCTAAACATTGTGGACATGAAATATGCTCAAAAATATGTCTGATGATGGTTCGTTTGGTCGTACGAACGCGATGTTCGCTTAATTACGACGGAATGCGCATAAGCACGAAAAACGATCCAAATGACGCGACGAATGGATTTTTGGCAAGCCAAACACTAAAGCATAATATAGTCATGCTTACATAAATTTTTGGATGTCCGGATGTATTCAGAACGTAAGTTATGCGCGAAAATGCAAACTTGTGCACTTTTTGACACTTTTAGTCCCTGAATGACACAAAAGTTTATTTTAGCATACCGAACACCTCAAAGCCTATTTCTAAGCTATGTGAAGGATATTTATGGTATGTTTAACTTATGGTCATGCTCCGGAATGTCTGTTACAGTTCAAATTGGCACACTTTCGCAGTTTGTCAAGTTTAGTCCCTGTAAGCGAATTAGCTTGTTTTTGCCATACCAAAGCCTTCAAAACTTATTTCTAAGTTGTGTAAAGGTTATTTAAGGTATGTTAAGCCTATGTCACTATTCCGGAGTGTTTGTTGCATTAAACTGGTTATATTTACGCATTGGTGCGCGTATAACCTTCCAGAAAGCGATTTAGAGTTTGGAATTGATCAAAAAATTGATATGTGCAAATGATACACATATTTTTACAAATCCCAAGTATGAAATATAATATTTCATTGGTTTGGCATTTGTTTGATGGCCGTGGAGGTACAGGTGTTACAGTCTCCCCTACTTTAGGAAATTTCGTCCCGAAATTTATTTAGAGGAAACTTGTGAGAGTTTAAAACATAAAGTTGAAAAGATCAAACAACATTGGTTAGGGTTCTGAACTTCTAGTAATCTTTAATAACATCATGATTGCAATGTAAGAGGGATACTTATATACCAGTATATGAAGCGTCATTGGTGCGTCCACCGTACCTCCATTACATCGTTCTCATTTCGTTATTGTTGTCACTATCGGTTCTTACACATAATAAACCTTACTGGGTTTCTGTGCACTAAATTTCATAATTATGTACGCGTCCATAATCAGACAATTCCTTGCACAGTTTAGGCAGTCTATTTTATAATGTGTAAGGGAAAACCAAATGAACAATCCTGTGATGAGTGTGACTAGACCGCCATAGAATCCTTTTAATTAAATCAATAAATGATCTAAATAGACTATCAAGGAGTCTGTCCAGCTACATCACTAGATGTCGTTCTTTCACCAAATTGTGAATCAATCCTTTTGACTAGACCACTAAAGGGTCTCTTATGAATCATGGAGTAGTACTATATAATCCAAGGGTCTTAACTATTACATAGAAGCCCATTCAGGATTTAAGGTAGTACCTTTTTGAATATCCTACTACGAATCCCTCATATCAAGATATGAAAGATTCTACGAGGATTTGGATAATGAATACCCAGAGTATACCAAAAACACAAAAATGCATAAATGAAAACACCAAATATGTAAACACATAATCACATAACCACAAAATTGTTTGTTAACTTGTCTTGTTAATTGCGTACATGTATTTACAGCACACTAGGAATCCATTCCGTGGATTTCATTTGGTACTTTAAACCTTATCAAGAATCCAACTATAAAGATAGAAAGATTTTTAAAAGAAAAATTCGATTTCGATTATAAGGAACCGAAATGTTCGAATTTAGGTACATAAGGAATCCAATTAAGGACTCTGATTTGTTATGACAATTATCCACAAGGATCTAATTGTGAGAATAAAAAGATCCCATATGGATTTAAAAGTTGAAGATGTTTTGAAACCTTGCACTGGACGTGCTTATGTCAAAACATGAAGTAAGAATGCTTATGAAGTTGAGATGCTTGATATGTCAAGGCGACATATGAAGCAGAATTTGAAGGTTAAGTCAATGTACGAGGAAAATATTTTTGAAAACTATGTATGGGGTTCTTTTAAGAAAAATGAGTTTAACGTTTTTGAAACCTTATATATAATACTTTTGAAATCATAAGGTAGGTGTATTAGATAGATATATTTAAAAAAAAAATTTAAAATCATGCGAGATGAATTTTGAAATTATGTATAAGGTTTTTGAAAGACATGAATGATGTTTTTCGAAACCATGCACTTGATAAGAAAATGTATTGTGTTAATATTGTCTTCAGACTATATGAAATATTTTGAAATTAAGAAGGTTGGTTTTGATAACATGACCAATGTTTTTGAAATAACATAGACAATGTATCTAGAAAAATTGTTTTCAACTATATGAAATGTTTTGAGATCATGAAGATTGTTTTGAAATACTTGTACTGTGTATGTTGAAAAAAAAATCAAAACGTAATGGGTATGAGATTTGAAAATATCCTTAGTTATTCAACCAAGGATTCAAAAGTACAGATGTGCAAAAAGCACGATTACTCAAAAATTTCACTTTATTTCCTGTACTTCGTTTCTTAGAATGAAACGAGTACTTAGAACTTTCGAGGAAATTATGAGCGATCACTTGAAAGAGAGAATCACAAGAGTAATTTGTAAGGAACATAGTTCCTTAATGCAGGTATCATAGGAAAATCATACACACATGTAATTATACTTGTATATCAGATTTTGTGAACAACGATTTATTTATGAACACAACAGATTGTTTCACATTACAAGAAAACAAAAGAAACAAAAGCATAAGACAACAACATCTTATACTCAGCCAACTGCTCATCCGTGGGTCAGATTTGCATTAGCAAGCTTTGGGCAATCCCTTTGGAAATGGCCCATCTCGCCACAGTTGTAGCAAGACCCTCGTGAGAAACGAGCTTGAGCAGGATTGTCGCCAGCTTGATTTGGTACAGCTGCAGTTGGGCAAACCCTTGCTGTATGACCTATAAGTCCACAAATCTGGCATTTGCGACACTTCACACTAGGGTGATGATGGAGGCTACATTGGTTGCACAAGGGTGCAGTTCCGTTGTATGGCTTCCTAGTAGGGGGTTGAGCTGGTTGGTTGGGGACGGCTTTACCATTGTGAGCGACCATGGCGAAGTTCTGAGAAGCCTTTCGCTTCTTTGACTTCTTAGGGGATCGTTCATCCATGGTCTTTGATTCCTCGATTGGTTTCTTGGCTGATGGTGCTGTCACCTGACTAGGTCCTGCCTGTCTTGGTGACTCTCGAGTGGCTTCATCCTGGAGATGATACATGGCAGTAGCTAATTCAACAGTCTTCAGGACTACTTCGCCTATTCGCTGAGTGAATTTGGCTGCTTGCTCAGATATCTGGGCGTCATCGTGATGAAGAGACATTCTTGAAGAAAAAGAAAGGCATAGGGAGAAACAGGTGAAAGATTATTGGACAATCAAAACGGAATGATAACGCATGAAAATTGCGATCATTTGTTTGTTACCTAAGGCAAACAAATGAGACGGTGACTAATCAAAGTAAATGGGTCAAAAATAATGTATCGCGAAGACATGCTCGCCTATAAGTGAACACTCACCCCAAGAATTCCCAGGTAAGCACAACTGGTCTCGCGTCTGATGAGATGTATACGAAGTGCTTGCCTAGACAGAAAACCCAGAATACAGGCATTCACCCTTCCAGTTTGCACGTGTTCACATTATTTAAAACCCAAAACCTTGACGAAGTTTTGAAAACTCAAAGAGGTTCAAAACCATATAATAGAGAGTTCAAAACCTTACAATAGAGGGTTCAAAACCTAGTAATCAATCATCCTAGAACAGATGATTAGTTTTCAAAGCGGTTTTGAAATTTATGTTCTTGTTGTGGTTGTCGCCTAAGGATAGGTGACAGTATTGTTTTATGACTAAACGCAAGTAAACTCGTGTTAGGGTCCTAAGAAGGTTATAGACTAGGTCAAAGCATTACTAATTACTAATAACCTAATTCCCTATAACCATTGGCTCTGATACCATCTTTTCTGTCACACCCTGACCACGTAGAACATACAAAACGTGGCGGAAACATCGGGGAGTGTTGTAACAAAATTAATGTTTCACAACCATGGATATTAAAGTTTCGTTTTATTCACCAAACAAGCGAGTTACATTGTCTTTAAACAAGAAGTAAAGAGTACATAACATAATTAACTAGTCTTGCATCTTTTATTGTCACTAAGGCCCATGTCCGCCTAAGTGTATCTTGATCAATCCTATGCTTCATTTCCTGAAACACATGTGAAAATAGGTACGTCAGCATAAAAATGCCGGCGAGTACATAGGTTTTGAGAAAATAAGATTCATGACTTCTGTTTAAGAAAATGTTTAGTCATGAACCTTGTAATTTGCTTTGTCTTTGTAAATCATTTGAAAAACAATAAGTTCAGATGATACGTATAAATAAGAGAATAATGCATGGTTAAATGAATAACCATGTAAAAATGAGTTTGTATAAGTTAAGTTGTTTGTAAATCAATGTCTTGTGAAAAATATGTTATTTGTATAAAATGTTCTATGTCTCAAATTGAAATGATTCAAATAACGCTACAATATGTAATATCATACAAACACTTATATATAGGAAGTACCAGCAGCGTATCCACCATGCTTGTATCATATTACACATGCCTCGTTACTTAAATCACTTACCCAAACAAACCACCAATGTAAATTGTCCATGTATAACTGAATTTGTCAAATGTATTGAATAATATGTCAAAATGTTTATGTGTCAAATGTAAACCTATGTAAAATGCATGATCAATGTAAATCATGTAATGTGTAACCAAAATGATATGTATGGCTACTGAAAACGCATCAACTAAACCATAGGTGAAATGCACAAAAACAAAGTATTGAAGTAAAACTTGGTTTAAATCAAAGCTATGTTTTGTGTAAATGCATGATCAATGTAAATCATGTAATGTGTAAATGCATGAACAATGTAAATCATGTAATGTGTAAATGCATGATCAATGTAAATCATGTAATGTGTAACCAAACTGATCTGTATGGCTAGTGATAAATATCACTAAACCATATGCACAAGAACATAGTATTGAAGTAAAACTTGGTTTAAATCAAAGCTCTGTTTTGTGTAAATGCATGATCAATGTAAATCATGTAATGTGTAAATGCATGATCAATGTAAATCATGTAATGTGTAAATGCATGATCAATGTAAATCATGTAATGTGTAACCAAACTGATCTGTATGGCTAGTGATAAATATCACTAAACCATATGCAAAAGAACATAGTATTGAAGTAAAACTTGGTTTAAATCAAAGCTATGTTTTGTGCAAATGCATGATCAATGTAAATCATGTAATGTGTAAATGCATGCTATACTGATACGAACATCTATACGGTATTGTTATAATGCATACATCCAAGCCTTGAGACTGTGGCGATAAACCCTTAAACAAATTAAAGGTTTATCTAAATTATGTGTATCGAATTCGGTCATTCCTTTCATCCCCTTTCCCTGGGATGTCCGGAACGGGAGTTGTCAATTCCTATGGTACCATTACCTACTAACGAACGGCGTAGTTAATGTTAATGAATGTATTGTTCCATGTTAAACAAACCAAATGTCATAAAAAAATGTAAGCATGTGAAAACGATGCACTAAGTATGTAATCCAATGAACATACATAGCGTGAAATGTCATGTAAAACGATGTACTAAGTAATGCACACAATGGGCACACCTAGCATGAAATGTAATGTAAACAATGTACTAAGTAATGCACACAATGGGCACACCTAGCATGAAATGTAATGTAAAACAATGTACTAAGTAATGCACACGATGGGCACACCTAGCATGAAATGTAATGTAAAACAATGTACTAAGTAATGCACACAATGGGCACACCTAGCATAAGATGCAATGAAATCATGTACTATAATGTACTAATGAACATAGCATGTATATGATGTGAAAACAGGAAAGCATGAAAGTAACAAGTAGGCACATGTGTTCCACCCCAAAATAGTTTGGAAAACAGTAAAAGAGGGGTTCTATGTACTCACTTGAGATTGCTCAGAAGTCCTTGAGTAACAACCAAACAATGCTAGAGATCGCAGATATCAAACGACACCTAATATAGGTAACTATGTTAATTAACCGGACCTAGATCGGAAGATCGGGTAGCATTAGGGTTTGTAAACCAAACGAGTGTAGAGACTCGTGTCATTTGGTTTAACAAAGCCTACATACTAAATGAAACTTAACCTAAGTGTTTTCGACCCATTACGACCCGTTTAGGTAGCTTATGCGACTTTAACGCGTCGTTCGCGTGAAACGCGTTCGGACCGCCTAACTAGTTCTATGACAAGTGTTGTATGCCTAAACATGTTACAAAATCAGTTATGTGGCAAAAGTTTAGGTTACATATGCTTAATTACCAATTATACATGAAAAGGGTATTCTGGTAATTTACCTAAGGCATATAAACTACCTATCATACAACTATTCAAACGATGTGACCATAGGGTGTAACCTCGGAAGGTTATTCCCTACCTACTATGGTCACCTAATGTGTTTGGTCGGATCCTAATGATCGACCAAATGGGTCGGGTTCGAGGTATAAGCGATTTATCAGATCGCTTACCCTACGACCCTAGACAACGTGGTAATCAGTAGGCATAGTCCCAAGGGACTATAACCAACGTGATTACACTCACGTTGCGAAGTTCAAACGAACTTCGCATTGACCATAAGCTGGTCAACGCTGAAAGTCAAACAAAGTTTGACTTTCTGACTCTAAAAGCAATAAAATAAGGAAAAGAACGAAAGAATACTTACGAAGGGTCCCCGAATGCTAATCCCGATCCAAGAACTCAGTTATGAAACAATGGTTTCAACTTAGAGCTCTCAAATCAGAATTCTTGTAAGAAATGAGGTTGGGGTGATGGGGTATATATAGTTTTCGGGTAACCGTTAGGATCGTTTCATGGAAAACGTGCCATGATCCAAGGCGTACACTTGTCGGAAACTCATGGTGGCTAAAATTGATGCTTATCATCTGACTAAGCAATTTAGAACATGTGGTGGTGGATCAAACAGCAGAAAACTGATGTTAAATGCACTTAATCTGGTCCAGAAGTCGGACGCGGCCCGCTTCAGCATATGCAGACTCTCAGGCGGGCCGCCTGGGAGTTGCAGATCAGAAACAAGTTTGCAGAAATACAGTTTCAGTCCCTGTTGATGTTTTAAGCCATTTTCGACACTTCTAAAGCCCGTAAAGCCAACTTTAAGGCCCTAAAATGTTGCCTAAACATTGTGGACATGAAACATGCTCAAAAATATGTCTGATGATGGTTCGTTTGGTCGTACGAACGCGATGTTCGCTTAATTACGACGGAATGCGCATAAGCACGAAAAACGATCCAAATGACGCGACGAATGGATTTTTGGCAAGCCAAACACTAAAGCATAATATAGTCATGCTTACATAGATTTTTGGATGTCCGAATGTATTCAGAACGTAAGTTATGCGCGAAAATGCAAACTTGTGCACTTTTTGACACTTTTAGTCCCTGAATGACACAAAAGTTTATTTTAGCATACCGAACACCTCAAAGCCTATTTCTAAGCTATGTGAAGGATATTTATGGTATGTTTAACTTATGGTCATGCTCCAGAATGTCTGTTACAGTTCAAATTGGCACACTTTCGCAGTTTGTCAAGTTTAGTCCCTGTAAGCGAATTAGCTTGTTTTTGCCATACCAAAGCCTTCAAAACTTATTTCTAAGTTGTGTAAAGGTTATTTAAGGTATGTTAAGCCTATGTCACTATTCCGGAGTGTTTGTTGCATTAAACTGGTTATATTTACGCATTGGTGCGCGTATAACCTTCCAGAAAGCGATTTAGAGTTTGGAATTGATCAAAAATTGATATGTGCAAATGATACACATATTTTTACAAATCCCAAGTATGAAATATAATATTTCATTGGTTTGGAATTTGTTTGATGGCCGTGGAGGCACAGGTGTTACACTTAAATTCTCACACAAATTTCAATCTGTCCAGGATACGAATTAGGTGAATTAAGAACTGAAACTCATTCATGTGTCTCACCTCTTGAACATACTCTCTTATCCATAACCCAATATTAAGTCTTACAGGTGAGTATACCACAGATGATATCTGTAAGGGGTTAAATGTGAGGGCCATGAGAGCTTAAGCTATTGCTTTCGCAAAATCAGAGAGATGACGGCTTCGACTTTTGGTGTGTCCCCTTTAGAGGATCTTTCCTTCAACAGCACATGATTAGCATTTTTCAGTGTTTCATCATTTTTATGCTGAGGGAGATGCTATATTTCAAGCAAGCGGTAAAGTATTATATGGGGACTAGGCCATTGCTTCTGCAAAATCAGAAGTCCCGGGATAATGCACATATATCACTGAGTATAAAGACCTAGTATCTCAGAAAGAGGGATCCTTCAAACAAGATTTCAGGGGTTACCTATATATCCAAGTAGTGTTCCCCATGAAATAAGTAAGTAAAGATTTAGGTTTATATCCCAAACAAACCTACTAAATGTGCAAAAACCTATCGGCATATCATCAGCAAGACTGTTTAACTCTTTTAAACTTTATATATCTTTAGCATACCGTAACTGTCAAGCCGATGTACTATCATTTTCCCTTTTTACACAAGCTATTTTCTGGTTTTTTATTGTTTTTGGATTTTAAAATATCTCATGTTTTTGGATTTTTGAATTTTTTTTTACTGTTTTTGTATTTTCTGAAAATATTACCCTGTACTCCCCCTAAATACCAAAACAAGTAAAAAATCGACAAACCATTGCAGATTGCATCCCAACATCATCTACAGTGGTACCTTCATCTACACCAAGAATCTCTTCCGACACCGATAAAAGCTTCATACCGTTCAATTTTAACAAATATCGAAAACGAGTTTTATCAAACGCTTTGGTATGTAAATCAGCTTTTTGTTCATCAGTGTGGATTTTCTCAATTCGTATCAACTTCTTCTCGAAACAATCTCGGATGAAGTGATGACGAATTTCAATGTGTTTCGTTTTAGCGTGATGAACATGATTTTTAGTGATGTTAATCGCTGCCTCATTATCAACAAAGATAGGGGTGTTAAGAAATTGCAAACCGTAGTCGCACATCTGTTGCTGGATCCATAAGATCTGAGAGCAGCAGCTGCTAGCAGATATATACTCGGCTTCACATGTGGATAAAGCCACAGAGGTCTGCTTCTTGCATTGCAAGGTAACCAATCGTGGTCCGAAAAACTGGCACTCAGCTGTTGTTGATTTAGCGTTAACTTTGCAGCATCCGAAATCGGAATCGGAATATCCTTCGAGCGTGAAATCTCCTTCTCTTGGATACCACAACCCCAGTGATGGAGTTCCTTTCAGGTAGCGTAATATCCGTTTCACAATCACCATATGCGAAGCTCTTGGGTTAGATTGAAATCTTGCTGCGAGGCAGGTTGGATACATGATATCGGGTCTAGAAGTTGTCAAATACATTAGCGATCCGATCATGGAATGATATAACGTTTCATCTACCTTCTCTCCAGTGAGATCAGGGTTTATCCCATGGTTCGTTGCTAATGGGGTGGAAGCTGGAGTAGATCCTGACATCCCAAATTTCTCTAAGATATCATGAACATACTTTGTCTGATGTATGAAAATTCCCTTAGGCAATTGATCAACCTGAAGTCCCAAGAAGAATTTCATCTCACCCATCGATGACATTTCAAATTTTTGCTTCATAAATCTTTCAAAATCTTTACACAGATTTTCATTTGTTGACCCAAATATGATGTCGTCCACGTATATTTGATCTATCAAAAAATGTCCGTCGACTCCTTTGGTGAAGAGAGTGGCATACACTTTTCCTCGGATGAAGCTGTTAGCAAGCAGGTGTTGAGACAAAGTCTCGTACCAAGCTCTCGGGGCCTGGTGTAAACCATACAGCGCTTTATCCAGTAAATAGACCTTGTCTTTGTGGATTGGATCGGTAAAGCCCGGTGGTTGTCCGACATATACCTCCTCTTTTACCTTCCCATAGAGAAACGCCGATTTAACATCTAGCTGATAAACTTTAAAACTTTTCCAAGATGCAAATGCTAGGAAGATTCTGATCGCTTCAAGTCTAGCAACCGGAGCATACACTTCAGTGAAATCTATACCCTCCTGCTAACTGAAACCCTGAACTAGAAGTCGAGCTTTGTTACGAATAATAACCCCTCGATCGTCTCTCTTACATTTGAACACCCACTTGGTGTTTATCTTCATGTGACCATCAGGAAAGTCTACCAATTTCCACACTCCTAACTTCTCAAACTGACTCAGCTCCTCTTGCATCGCGTTGACCCAAGAATCTTCAGTTAGTGCCTCCTTATATGTTCGCGGCTCATTCTACGAAATAAAACAACTAAGTGAAAACTCAGCTTGTAACGAAGCAACTGTACAATAAAAACAAGTAAAGCCTTGGTCAATTTGACATCTTGTGCGAAAGCCTAATTGTAATTCTCCAATTATTAGTTCTTCTGGATGGTATGAAAGAGTTATCGTCATCACCTCGCCTAGAACATCTACCCCGCCTTCCAAATTTGTGACATTCTGATTTGCACCTTGTTCACTGACTGGAATTGTTTGACTTGAAATCTGGATCTGCTCCCCCTCAGAATCTGAATCTCCACGATCAAATATTGGTCTATTATCAGATTCTTGATTATCATTGACTGCCATCTGATTTTCAGGAGCTTGTTCTTGTTCCGAAGATTGTTGAACATCTTCATGTTCTCCAGCATTACTTGGACCGGCTTCATCATCATTTGAAGTTTGCCGTCGACTTCTAGTATAGTCGGCTGGAAACCTTTCTTGTGATGACTCATACTCTCTTAGAATATCCAACTCATCAAAGAACTCTGGTTCTTCTTCTTTCATGTCAAACGAATCCCACGGAGTATCGTAGTTAAAACGCCATGAGTCTCCTAGGTTCTGAGGTGGCATGGTGTAACCTTGACACTCAACATTGTGTGCTTCAATAATCCGCTTCAAGCTTGGAACAAAGACTCGTTTCAATGGACTTGAGTAACCCACAAATATTCCTTCAATACTCCTTGCACCAAACTTTCCAAAAGGCTCTAGAACTGTGCAGGGAGACCCAAACGGTTCTAAATACTTCAGGTTTGGTTTGCGGTTGTTGATCAGCTCGAAACATGTCTTGTTGAATTTCTTCACTGTAAAAACCCGGTTGAGTGTATAGCAAACGGCTGGCACTGCTTCTGCCCAAAAATTGACTGGTAATTTTGAATCAGCAAGCATAGTCCTGGCCGTTTCAATTATCGTCCTGTTCTTTCTTTCAGCTACTCCATTTTGCTATGGAGTGTAAGGAGCACTAAATTCTTGCAATATACCTCTCTCATCACAATACTCTTCCATCTTGTTGTTCTTGAACTCAGTACCGTTGTCACTCCTGATTCTTCTGATTCGAGTTTGGTACAAGTTTTCAATTTTCCTGAACAACATCATCAAACTTTCAAACGTTTCATCTTTTGATTTCTGAAATGATACCCATGAAAATCTTGAGTAATCATCTGTTACTACTAGACAGTAGAGATCTCCAGTTATGCTTTTGACGTTCACTGGACCAAAAAGATCCATATGAAGTCTCTTTAACGGTCTTGAGACTGAGTTAACCTTCTTTCCAGGGTGAGATTTTTTTCTTTTGCTTGCCTTTGACACAGCTAATACACTCCCCCTCAAGATGAAAACCTTTCACATGAACACCAATAAATAAGTCGTTATGTACCAGGTGATTCATTTTTCGCAGGTGAATATGTCCCATCTTTCGATGCCACAATTGTGATTCTTTTTCCATTGCTCTTGACATAAAATAGTGAGCCTGACCCGTGGTAGTAGTTGCTACACTCATGTCCAACACGTACAGATCATTGACTCTGGGTGCTCTCATGATAACCCATTCTTTGGGAACAACAAATCCTAATTTCAGGATCAAACATTCTTTGTCTGTAAAGTGAGTTGTATACATACGATCACAAATTTGAGATATGCTCAGAAGATTGTTTTCAAGCTCGGCGATGTAATTTACTCTTTCAAATGTTACAATTCCATTCGATAAAGTTCCTTCACCAACTATTCGACCACCTTGATTGCCTGCAAATCCCACATATCCTCCATTAAACCCTCCAACATCATACAATAGGGTTTTCTTCCCCGTCATGTGCCGAGAAGCTCCACTATCCATAATCCAACATGAGACGGATCTTGGAAGCTCCTGCACACATCACAAACATTTTAGTTAGATTTAGATGCCACCCAAGCCTCTTTCCACTCGGGTAACTTGACATTGAGGTGAGTTTTTTTTAGTGCATAGTGGTGGAAATTTTTTGTCATTAATCTTTAATCTCACTTCAGACCCAATCTCAACCTCTTTGTATAAAAAGAAATAATTTTTAAGAGGTTGAACAGATGATTGGTCTTTCTTTGAAACATTCTTCTTTTCAGAAACCATAGACTTTTGTTCTTCAAGTTTCTCATAATAATCCACAGGTACATACATCTTCTCAGTTGAAGATGATGTTTTTGCAATCTTAGACACCTTTGGTTTAGAAAAGCTTGATTCTTTTTCAACTGATTTTGGCTTCCATGCTTGTTGAGACGAAGCAACTCGTTTGTAAAACTTATCAGTTTTAGTTACCACATTCTTTACAGGTTCAATTTTGATTTTTGTGTTTTCATTTTTCAAAATTTTCTTCTCAACAACCATTGGTGCTTTGCCTTTTGTATCAACTTTCCTTTTCTGACTCTCAACAACTTCAGGCTTAGGTTTTAAGTTGGTGCACTTTCGTGCAATGTGTCCAACTTTGTGGTACTTAAATCATGTACGAGTATCAACTACCCGACTTGTACCTTCAGTCTGAGGCTGTGATGCCTTTTCTTCAAAAAAAACTCTTCATTTGTTTTTGAAAAAATCTCAGATTCTTGCTCGGAATGAAAACTCGTGCTTTTTACAAACACCTTTTTCTCAACAAATTTATTGTTTTGAAAGTTCCTTCTTTGATTTTTCTTACCACCCTTATAACCACCCAACCATCTTGTCACACCCCGACCGCGTAAAACAACAAATCGCGGCGGAAACATCGGGGCGTGTTGCGACAGAATTAATTGTCTCATAACCATGGCATACAAAGTTTTATTTAATTATTAAACAAGGGTGTTTCATTGTTTCAAACAAGTAATTAAAGAGTTCAGAACATAATTAAACATAGTCTATCTTCTTTTAAAGTTTCTAAGGCACAGGTCCGCCCTAGTATCGTGATCAACATCCTATGGAAAAGCACCTGAAAACACATGTGAAAATAGGTACGTCAGCATAAAAATGCCTGTGAGATACATAGGTTTTGTGAAAATAAGATTCATGACTTATGTTTGAGAAAATGTTTAGTCATGAACCTTGTTATTTGCTTTGTCTTGTAAATCATTGAAAACAATAAGATCAGATGATATGTATAAGTAATTGTCAGTTAAATAAATGACCATGTAAAAAGATGTGTTTGTATAAGATAAGTTGTTTTGTAAATCAATGTCTTGTGAAAGGTATGTTATTTGTATAAAATGTTCTATGTCTCAAACTGAAATGATTCAAATAACGTTACGCCATGTAATACCATACAAACACTTATATATAGGAAGTACCAGCGGCGTATCCACCATGCTTGTATCATATTACACACGCATCGTTAACTTAATCACTTAATCAAACCAAACCGATGTAAGAAGTCTATGTTTAAACCATATTGTCAAATGTATTGAATAATATGTCAAAGTGTTTATGTCAAGATGTAAATCATGTCAAATGTCTATGTCAAATATCCATGTCAAATGTCTATGTCAAATATCCATGTCAAATGTCTATGTCAAAATGTCATGTATGGCAAGTGAAATGTCTCAACTAAACCATATGCACAAAAACAAAGTATTGAAGTAAAACTTGGTTTAAATCAAAGCTATGTTTTGTGTAAATGCATGCAACTATTTAATATGAACATTTATGTGGTATTGTGAATATGCATACATCCAAGCCTGGCGACTGTGGTGATAAAACCCTTTAAACAAATTAAAGGTCTATCTGTCTTAATGTCAACGAATTCGGTCATTCCTTTCTGTCCCCTTACCCTGGGATGTCCGGAACGGGAGTTGTCAATTCCTATGGTACCACTACCTACTAACGAACGTCGTAGCTAATGTTAATGGATATATTGTCCCATGTAAACAAACCAAATGTCATAACAAAATGTGAGCATGTGAAAACAATGCACTAAGTATGTAATCAAATGAACATACATAGCGTGAAATGTCATGTAAAACGATGTACTAAGTAATGCACACAATGGGCATACCTAGCATGAAATGTCATGTAAAACGATGTACTAAGTAATGCACACAATGGGCATACCTAGCATGAAATGTCATATAAAACGATGTACTAAGTAATGCACACAATGGGCATACCTAGCATGAAATGTCATGTAAAACGATGTACTAAGTAATGCACACAATGGGCATACCTAGCATGAAGTGTAATGTAAAACAATGTACCAAGTAATGCACACAATGGGCATACCTAGCATGAAGTGTAATGTAAAACAATGTACCAAGTAATGCACACAATGGGCACACCTAGCATAAGATGTAATGAAATCATGTACTATAATGTACTAACGAACATAGCAGTATATGATGTGAAAACAGGAAAGCATGAAAGTAACAAGTAGGCACATGTGTTCCACCCCAAAACAGTTTGGAAAACAGTAAAAGAGGGGTCTATGTACTCACTTGAGATTGCTCAGTTGTATAAAGATAACCACCAAGCAATGCAAGAGATCTCGGAATCAAATGGCACCTAATATAGGTAACTATGTTAATAAACCGGACCTATCTCGGAAGATTGGGTAGCATTAGGGTTTGTAAACCAAATGAGTGTAGGAACTCACTTGATATGGTTTAACAAAGCCTACATGCTAAATGAAACTTAACATAATTGTTTACGACCCATTACGACCCGTTTAGGAAGCTTATGCTACTTTAACGCGTCGTGCGCGTGAAACGCGTTTGGACCGCCTAACTAGTCCTATGACAAGTATTATATGCCTAAACATGTTACATAATCAGTTACGTGACAAAAGTTTAGGTTACATATGCTAAATTACCAATTATGTATGAAAAGGGTATTCTGGTAATTTACCTAAGGCATATAAACTACCTATCATACAACTACTTAAACGATGTGACCATAAGGTATAACTGTAACACCTGTGCCTTCACGGCCATCAAACAAATACCGAACCAATGAAATATTATATTTCATACTTGGGATTGGTAAAAATATGTGTATCTTTTGCACATATCAACTCTTGTTCAATTTCAAACTCTAAATCGCTTTCTGGAAGGTTATACGCGCACTAATGCGTAAATATAACCAGTTTAATGCAACAAACACTCCGGAATAGTGAAATAGGTTTAACATACCTAAAATAACCTTTACATAACTTAGATATAAGTTTTGGAAGGTTTGGTGTGGTGAAATCAAAGTTAATTCGCTTACAGGGACTAAACTTGACAAACTGCGAAAGTATGCCAATTTGAACTGTAACAGACATTCCGGAACATGACCATAAGTTAAACATACCATAAATATCCTTTACATAGCTTAGAAATAGGCTTTGAGGGGTTCGGTGTGCTAAAATAAACTTTTGTGTCATTCAGGGACTAAAAGTGTCAAAAAGTGCACAAGTTTGCATTTTCGCGCATAACTTACGTTCTGAATACATCCGGACATCCAAAAATTTATGGAAGCATGACTATATTTTATTTTAGTGTTCGCCTTAAGAAAAATCCATTTGTTTCGTCATTTGGATCGTTTTTCGCGCTTATGCGCATTCCGTCGTAATTAAGCGAACATCGCGTTCGTACGGCTAAACGAACCGACATCCGAGATATTTTTGAACACATTTTAAGTTCCCTATACTTTAACTTCATTTTAGAGCTTTGAAATGGGGTTAACGGGCTTTAAACGTGTCAAAAATGGCCTAAATACAGTTCAGGGACCAAAAGTGTAATTCTGCCAAAGTAAGCCCTACGATGCGTATGGTATTTATACCATACGATGCGTATGGGGTCTTCTGACCAGGTGCAGAGTACTTAACAGCCTGTTTTCAGCTGTTTTGCACTCCCTAACCCCTTGCCAAGTGTCCAATCCTTATGGTGGTGAGCATTTTGAGGCACCATAACTTCCCGACATGTGTACGGCCTTGATCGTGCCCTCCTTTCCATGAAACAATCCTAACGGTTACCCGAAAACTATAAATACCCATCCACCCTCAACCCCAAAACCCACAAATCTGATTAAGAAAGCTCTAAGTTGGAACCTTCGTTTCATATCTGAGCTATTTTGATCTGGGATTAGCATTCGGGGACCCTTCGTAAGTATTCTTTCGTTCTTTTCCTTATTTTTACTGCTTTTCGAGTCAGAAAGTCAAACTTTGTTTGACTTTCAGCGTTGACCAGTAATGGTCAATGCGAAGTTCGTTTGAACTTCGCAACGTGATTGTAATCACGATGGTTATAGTCCCTTGGGACTATGCCTACTGATTACCACGTTGTCTAGGGTCGTAGGGTGAGCGATCTAATAAATCGCTTATACCTCGAACCCGACCCAGTTTGGTCGATCATTAGGATCCGACCAAACACAGTAGGTGACCATAGTAGGTAGGGAATAACCTTCCGAGGTTATACCCTATGGTCACATCGTTTAAGTAGTTGTATGATAGGTAGTTTATATGCCTTAGGTAAATTACCAGAATACCCTTTTCATGTATAATTGGTAATTAAGCATATGTAACCTAAACTTTTGTCACGTAACTGATTATGTAACATGTTTAGGCATATAACACTTGTCATAGGGCTAGTTAGGCGGTCCAAACGCGTTTCACGCGAACGACGCGTTAAAGTAGCATAAGCTACCTAAACGGGTCGTAATGGGTCGTAAACATTTAGGTTAAGTTTCATTTAGTATGTAGGCTTTGTTAAACCAAATGACACGAGTCTCTACACTCGTTTGGTTTACAAACCCTAATGCTACCCGATCTTCCGATTTAGGTCCGGTTTATTAATGTAGTTACCTATAGTAGGTGCCGTTTGATTCCGTGATCTCTAGCTTTGCTTGGTGGTTATCCTAGGACTTCTGAGCAATCTCAAGTGAGTACATAGACCCCTCTTTTACTGTTTTCCAAACTGTTTTGGGGTGAAACACATGTGCCTACTTGTTACTTTCATGCTTTCCTGTTTTCGCATCATATACTGCTATGTTCGTTAGTACATTATAGTACATGATTTCATTACATTTTATGCTATGTATGTCCATTGCGTTCATACTTAGTACATCGTTTTACATTTACATTTTATGCTATTTATGTCCATTGCGTGCATACTTAGTACATTGTTTTTCATCACATGCTTACATTTTGGTATGACATTTGGTTTGTTTACATGGGACAATACATTCATTAACACCGATCATGCCGTTCGTTAGTAGGTAGTGGTACCATAGGAATTGACAACTCCCGTTCCGGACGTCCCAGGGAAAGGGGATGAAAGGAATGACCGAATTCGTTGTTATAAAGACAGATAGACCTTTAATTTGTTTAAAGGGTTTATCACCACAGTCGCCAGGCTTGGATGTATGCATTTTTACAATACCGCATAAATGTTCATATTAAATAGTTGCATGCATTTACACAAAACATAGCTTTGATTTAAACCAAGTTTTACTTCAATACTTTGTTGTTGTGCATATGGTTTAGTTGAGACATTTCACTTGCCATACATGACATTTTGACATAGACATTTGACATGGATATTTGACATAGACATTTGACATGGATATTTGACATAGACATTTGACATGGATATTTGACATAGACATTTTGACATGATTTACATCTTGACATGAACATTTTTACATTGTTTGGTTTGGTTTGATTAAGTGATTAAGTAACGATGCGTGTGTAATATGATACAAGCATGGTGGATACGCCGCGGGTACTTCCTATATATAAGTGTTTGTATGGTATTACATGTCGTAACGCTATTTGAATCATTTCAGTTTGATATATAGAACATTTCATACAAATAACATACTTTTCACAAGACATTGATTTATAAACAACTTATCTTATGCAAACATATCTTACTTGGTTATTCATTTAACCTTACATTTACTTATACTTATCATCTGATCTTATCGTTTTTCAAATGATTTAAAAGACAAAGCAAAACAACAAGGTTCATGACTAAACATTTTCTTAAACATAAGTCATGAATCTTATTTTCACAAAACCTATGTATCTCACAGGCATTTTTATGCTGACGTACCTATTTTTCACATGTGTTTTTCAGGAGCTGTTGCATAAGATGATCAAGATACACATAGGCAGACTTGGGCTTTAGTGACAATAAAAGATGCAAGACTAGTTAATTAAGTTGTATTTCTTTGTTTGTTTAGACATTGTAACACTTTTAATTAATAAAACGAAACTTCAATTGCCATGGATTTGAAACAATAAATTCTGTTACAAACACTCCCCCGATGTTTCCGCCACGTTTAGTATTGTTCCACGTGGTCGGGGTGTGACAATAACCTCGGAAGGTTATTCCCTACACTATGGTCACCTAATGTGTTTGGTCGGATCCTAATGATCGACCAACCTGGGTCGGGTTCGAGGTATAAGCGATTTATTAGATCGCTTACCCTACGACCCTAGACAACGTGGTAATCAGTAGGCATAGTCCCAAGGGACTATGACCATCGTGATTACAATCACGTTGCGAAGTTCAAACGAACTTCGCATTGACCATTACTGGTCAACGCTGAAAGTCAAACAAAGTTTGACTTTCTGACTCGAAAAGCAGTAAAAATAAGGAAAAGAACGAAAGAATACTTACGAAGGGTCCCCCGAAAGCTAACCCAGATCAAAATAGCTCAGGTATGAACGAAGGTTCCAACTTAGAGCTTTCTTAATCAGATTTGTGGGTTTTGGGGTTGTGGGTGGATGGGTATTTATAGAATTCGGGTAACCGTTGAGATCGTTTCTTGGAAAAGGGGAAAAAGATCTAGTCCGTACACTTGTTGCAAGGTTATGGAAGCTTAATTCCATCCTTATCTTAGTGACTAAGCAAGTGAAAACATGTGGTTAAGAATCAATTGGTTGCAACTTGTGTTAAAAACACTGAATCTGGTCCAGATAGGGGCTCGCGTGACGCTAAGGACCCTCGCGTCACGCTAGGCCCCTGTTTTGGCAGATTTTGCAGAAATGGTCCCTGCACTTTGTTTAAGCGATTTTCGATGCGTTTGAACCCCGTTAACCTCATTTCAAGGCTCTAAAATGAAGTTAAAGTATAGGGAACTCAAAAACATACTCAAAAATATGCCGGATGATGGTTCGTTTGGTCGTACGAACGCGATGTTCGCTTAATTACGACGAAATGCGCATAAGCGCGAAAAACGATCCAAATGACGCGACGAATGGATTTTTTCTTAAGGCGATCAATAAAATAAAATATAGTCATGCTTCCATAAATTTTTGGATGTCCAGATGTATTCAGAACGTAAGTTATGCGCGAAAATGCAAACTTGTGCACTTTTTGACACTTTTAGTCCCTGAATGTCCCAAAAGTTTATTTTAGCACACCGAACCCCTCAAAGCCTATTTCTAAGCTATGTCAAGGATATTTAAGGTGTGTTTAACTTATGGTTATGTTCCGGAATGTTCGTTACAGTTCAAATTGACATACTTTCGCAGTTTGTCATATTTAGTCCCTGTAAGCGAATTAACTTGTTTTTGCCATACCAAAGCCTTTAAAACTTATTTCTAAGTTATGTAAAGGTTATTTAAGGTATGTTGAGTATATGTTGATGTTCCGGAGTATTTCTCGCATTAAACTGAGTACGTTTACGCACTAGTTTGCGTATAACTCTCCAGAAAGTGATGTAGAGTTTGAAATTACATAAAAGTCAAAACATGAAAAATGTAAAACATAACAAAACAAACATTGTGATCAAATAACATTGTTTTATTGATAACAGAACTGTTCATAGTGATTACAAGCACAGTTGTTACAGTCTCCCCTACTTGTGGAAATTTCGTCCCGAAATTTATTTAGAGGAAACTCGTGGAAAAAGATGTGGATATTTCGCCTTCATTTGATCTTCGCGTTCCCAAGTAAACTCAGGTCCACGTTTAGCTTCCCAGCGAACTTTGACCAAAGGAATGCGCTTGCGTTTAAGCCACTTGACTTCACGTTCCATGATTTCCACTCGGCTTCTCAACAAATTTCAGTGTTTTGCCAACACGAATTTCGTCAAGCGGTATGGAGAAATTCTCATCAGCTGTAACACTTCTTGAGATTGGACACGTGAAAAGTTGGATGAACATTTCCCAGTTCAGGAGGTAACTCAAGTCTGTAGGCTACCTTTCCGATTCTTTCGACGATCTTGAATGGTCCAACGTATCTAGGTGCAAGTTTTCCTTTCTTTCCAAATCTGATCACACCTTTCCAAGGTGAGAGCTTAAGTAATACTCGATCACCGACTTGAAATTCAAAGGCTTTGCGTTTTGGGTCCGCGTAAATCTTCTGACGGTTTCTAGCTGCCTGAAGGTTATCACGAACCTTCTTGACCTTGTCAGTTGTCTCTAAAATGAGGGCAGGTCCAGTAAGTTGAGCCTCGCCAATCTCATTCCAGCAGACTGGTGAACGACATTTTCGACCATAGAGAGCTTCGAAAGGAGCCATTTTGATGCTAGTGTGATAACTGTTGTTGTAGGAGAATTCAATCAATTTAAGATGTGAATCCCAGCTACCACCAAAATCGATCACACAAGCTCTTAAGCATATCCTCCAGAGTCTGGATTGTTCTCTCAGATTGACCATCCGTTTGCGGATGATAAGCTGTGCTCAGATTAAGTTGGGTCCCCATGGCAGATTGCATGGTTCTCCAAAAATGAGAAGTGAAACGAGCATCTCTGTCAGAAATGATGTTCAACGGAACACCATGTCGAGCTACAATTTCATCTACATAGATTTGAGCAAGTCTGTCAGTAGGAAAATCCTCGCGGATTGGCAAGAAATGTGCTGACTTTGTAAGACGATCAACGACTACCCAGATGGCATCATGACCCTTCTTTGTGCGTGGAAGTTTGGTAACAAGATCCATAGTAATGTTCTCCCATTTCCAAATTGGGATCTCTGGTTGCTCCAATAAACCAGATGGACGCTGATGTTCAGCCTTAACCTTAAGACAAGTAAGGCATTTTGATACGTATAAGGCAATGTCTTTCTTCATACCAGGCCACCAATAGTGAATACGAAGATCCTTATACATTTTATCTGAGCCCGGATGAATAGAATAACGAGACTTATGGGCTTCATCCATAAGCAAGGTACGAAGATCATCTAGGCTTGGGACCCACAAACGGTCCATGAAGTAATATGATCCATTGTCCTTCAGTTCCAGAGCAGGTGTTATGTGATAAGGAAATTCCTTATCCATCAAACCTTGTGAAACACAAGATTGTTGAGCCTGAGAAATGCGTGCTTGAATATCGGATCGAGCTTGAATAACAGACTGAACACGTACACAATGAAGCTTAGTACGTTCCTTACGACTCAATGCATCAGCTACGACATTCGCCTTACCAGGATGGTAGCGAATTTCGCAATCATAGTCGTTTAAAAGCTCAACCCAACGTCGCTGTCTCATGTTGAGTTCTTTCTGGTTGAAGATATGCTGAAGACTTTTGTGGTCCGTGAAAACCACACATTTTGTACCGTACAAATAGTGTCTCCAGATCTTGAGAGCAAAGACAACTGCACCCAACTCAAGATCATGAGTGGTGTAGTTCTTCTCATGAATCTTCAACTGCCTCGATGCATAGGCTATGACTTTGTTCCTTTGCATAAGAACACAGCCAAGACCCAATTTTGATGCATCACAATACACAACAAAATCATCATCACCCTCAGGCAATGATAGAACAGGCGCATCGCAAAGCTTCTGCTTCAGGTGTTGAAAAGCTTCCTCTTGTTTGAATCCCCAGTAAAAGGGCATTTTCTTCTGAGTTAGAGCAGTTAGAGGAACTGCAATCTTAGAGAAGTTTTCAATGAAGCGGCGATAATAACCCGCTAGACCAAGAAATGAACGAACTTCAGTAGGAGTAGTAGGTGTATCCCAATCCTTAATCGCGCTGATCTTGGAGGGATCTACATGAACACCTCGTTCGTTGATAATGTGTCCCAAAAATTGAACTTCTTTAAGCCAAAATTCGCACTTGGAGAATTTGGCGAAAAGTTGCTCTTTCTTCAGGAGTTCCAGAGTAAGACGAAGATGCTGCTCGTGATCAGCTCGTGTCTTAGAGTAAATCAAGATGTCATCGATAAAAACAATGACGAACTGATCCAAATAAGGTTTGCAGACCCTATTCATTAAGTCCATGAAAACAGCAGGAGCATTAGTCAAACCGAATGGCATGACTGTGAATTCATAATGCCCATAACGAGTACGGAATGCTGTCTTCGGAATGTCTTCTTCTTGCACCCGAAGTTGATGATATCCAGATCGCAGATCAATCTTAGAAAAATAATAAGCACCTTGTAACTGATCAAAGAGATCATCAATGCGAGGTAAAGGATATCGATTCTTGATGGTAAGTTTGTTAAGCTCACGATAATCGATACACATCCTAAAGGATCCATCCTTCTTCTTTACAAAAAGAACGGGAGCACCCCAAGGTGAAAAACTAGGACGTATAAAACCTTTGTCAGAGAGCTCCTGAAGCTGCTTAGACAACTCTTGCATCTCAGACGGGGCAAGACGATATGGAGCTCTGGCTATGGGATTTGCACCAGGTACGAGATCAATACGGAACTCGACTTGGCGTGCTGGAGGTAGACCAGGTAAATCTTCAGGGAATACTTCAGAATAATCCCGAACGACAGGAATATCTGAAATAGACTTACCCTTGCCTTTATCTTCTGTAACATGTGCTAAGAAAGCCACATAGTTCTTCTGCAGATACTTCCGAGCTTTAAAACAAGACATGAGTTTGAGACCACCGATAGGCTTCTCACCTTGAACTTGCAGGATCTCGCCTGTCGAAAGTGGCACACGAACAATCTTCTTAGAACAAACTATCTCTGCGTGATGCTTGGATAACCAATCCATTCCCACAATAACGTCAAAGCTTCCAAGTTGCATAGGCACGAGGTCAATAGGAAAAAGATGGTCGTTAAGATTCAACTGGCAGTTGTGAAGAACAGAATCAAGAATAATGGGTTCACCACTAGCAACCTCTACTGTCAAAGATTTGCCTAGTTTCGTTCTAGACACGCGAAGCATTTGCTCAAAGGACAAAGACACGAAACTTTTATCGGCACCAGAATCGAAAAGAACAGATGCAGGCTGATTATTAATAAAGAACGTACCGTTCACCACATTATCGTCAGCCTGTGCCTCTTGGGCATTCATGTTAAAAACTCGGCCTCGAGCCGGAGCCGGATTCTGGTTCTGGTTCTGGTTCGCTAGCCTTGGGCACCGGTTTCTATAGTGGGTCAGATCTCCACAATTGTAACAAGCACCTGGTGGGTATTGTGGTCTTGCAGCTTGACCCTGTTGCGGAGCAGGAGGCTGAGCAACTTGTTGAGCCGGGTTCTGAACCGCGGGATTCTGAGCAGATCGACAAAAATTGGCGAGATGGCCTGATTTCCCACAGTTAGTACAGAAACGGCATGGAAGTTGCGGCTGGTGGTGACTGTTGCATCTATTGCACAAAGGTGCATTCCCTGAATAAGGTCTCTTCGCTAGAGGCTGTGTAGGTTGGTTGAGAGCTGCCTGATTAGCTTGGGCAGTGATAGCAAAATTTTGAGAAGCCTTACGCTTCTTTGACCTCTTCGAAGAACCAGAGTTCTTTCCATTCAAGTTTTGACCTTTCTTGCTATCTTCCTTGTCAGCCGACTGCTTCTTGCCCTTGTCACCCTTCCTGTGTAGCTTTCCCTTTCTAATCTGCGACTCAGTCAATGTCGCAGATAGCTCGATCGCCTGACGAAGTGTGGCAGGGTTACTACCAGTAAGAATGTCTTGTACCGAGTCAGGTAGGCCATCGATGTATCTCTCGATAGCTTTGTCGAGTGGGGTGACCATTGTTGGGCAAAGCAGACTCAATTCTTCAAACCGATCAGTATAAGCCCTGTGCTCACCACTATCTTGCTTCAATACATCAAACTCTTTCTCCAACGCTCGCTGTTCATGGCGAGGACAGAATTCCCTCATCATAAGGGCTCTAAGTTCAGCCCATGTCTGTGCGAGAGCAACTTCTGCACCCCGGTCTCTCATAACCCCGTTCCACCATGTCAAAGCCCTCTTCTGAAATACGCTCGAGGAGAACTCGACCTTGCGATTATCCGGACACTGCACATGGCGAAAGGTATTCTCTATACTCTCGAACCACTAAAGAAGCCCAGTCGCTCCCTCAGAACCACTAAACTTGAGTGGTTTAGCCTGGTTAAAATCCTTGTATTTGCATGGAACATTGTTGTTGTTGTTGGCCTGGTTCCATTGAGCAAAGAGATTTGGAAACTGAGCAGCCATCTGCTGCGCAATAATTTCTGCCAGCTCGGCAGTTGCTATCTGATTCTCGCGTCGAGGAGGCATTCTAAAAGAGGAAAACATGAAAAGAAACGAGTGAGATGATTGGATGAAAAGAATGAGATGATAAAAACAAGAATTTGCAAACAGCATAGATGGTGGTCATTCGTCCGTATCACAAAGCAAACAAACGACTCACAGTGACTAATCAAAGTAAATGGGTCAAAAATAATGTATAATGAAGACATGCTCGCCTATAAGTGAACACTCACTCCAAGAATTCCCAGGTAAGCACAACTGGTCTCGCGTCTGGTTGAGATGTATACGAAGTGCTTGCCTAGACAGAAAACCCAGAATACAGGCATTCACCCTTCCAGTTTGCACATGTTCACATTATTTAAAACCCAAAACGTTTGACGGGATTTTGAAAATTAGAAGGCACAAGGCCAAAAACCAAACTTAAAAAGGGTTCAAAACCATATAACAGAGGGTTCAAAACCTTACAATTGAGGGTTCAAAACCTTGTAATAAATCATTCAAAAACAGATGATTGTTTTTCAAAAATCGTTTCGGAAAAATTTTGGTTCCTTGTTTTGTTAATCACCTAAGGATAGGTGATGTACATGTTTTAAGATCTAAACACAAGGTAACTTGTGTTAGGTTCCTAGAAAAGTTATAGTCTAGGTCAAAGCATTACTAATAACCTAATTCCCTATAACCATTGGCTCTGATACCAACTCTTCTGTCACACCCCGACCGCGTAAAACAACAAATCGCGGCGGAAACATCGGGGCGTGTTGCGACAGAATTAATTGTCTCATAACCATGGCATACAAAGTTTTATTTAATTATTAAACAAGGGTGTTTCATTGTTTCAAACAGGTAATTAAAGAGTTCAGAACATAATTAAACATAGTCTATCTTCTTTTAAAGTTTCTAAGGCACAGGTCCGCCCTAGTATCGTGATCAACATCCTATGGAAAAGCACCTGAAAACACATGTGAAAATAGGTACGTCAGCATAAAAATGCCTGTGAGATACATAGGTTTTGTGAAAATAAGATTCATGACTTATGTTTGAGAAAATGTTTAGTCATGAACCTTGTTATTTTCTTTGTCTTGTAAATCATTGAAAACAATAAGATCAGATGATATGTATAAGTAATTGTCAGTTAAATAAATGACCATGTAAAAAGATGTGTTTGTATAAGATAAGTTGTTTTGTAAATCAATGTCTTGTGAAAGGTATGTTATTTGTATAAAATGTTCTATGTCTCAAACTGAAATGATTCAAATAACGTTACGCCATGTAATACCATACAAACACTTATATATAGGAAGTACCAGCGGCGTATCCACCATGCTTGTATCATATTACACACGCATCGTTAACTTAATCACTTAATCAAACCAAACCGATGTAAGAAGTCTATGTTTAAACCATATTGTCAAATGTATTGAATAATATGTCAAAGTGTTTATGTCAAGATGTAAATCATGTCAAATGTCTATGTTAAATATCCATGTCAAATGTCTATGTCAAATATCCATGTCAAATGTCTATGTCAAAATGTCATGTATGGCAAGTGAAATGTCTCAACTAAACCATATGCACAAAAACAAAGTATTGAAGTAAAACTTGGTTTAAATCAAAGCTATGTTTTGTGTAAATGCATGCAACTATTTAATATGAACATTTATGTGGTATTGTGAATATGCATACATCCAAGCCTGGCGACTGTGGTGATAAAACCCTTTAAACAAATTAAAGGTCTATCTGTCTTAATGTCAACGAATTCGGTCATTCCTTTCTGTCCCCTTACCCTGGGATGTCCGGAACGGGAGTTGTCAATTCCTATGGTACCACTACCTACTAACGAACGGCGTAGCTAATGTTAATGGATATATTGTCCCATGTAAACAAACCAAATGTCATAACAAAATGTGAGCATGTGAAAACAATGCACTAAGTATGTAATCAAATGAACATACATAGCGTGAAATGTCATGTAAAACGATGTACTAAGTAATGCACACAATGGGCATACCTAGCATGAAATGTCATGTAAAACGATGTACTAAGTAATGCACACAATGGGCATACCTAGCATGAAATGTCATATAAAACGATGTACTAAGTAATGCACACAATGGGCATACCTAGCATGAAATGTCATGTAAAACGATGTACTAAGTAATGCACACAATGGGCATACCTAGCATGAAGTGTAATGTAAAACAATGTACCAAGTAATGCACACAATGGGCATACCTAGCATGAAGTGTAATGTAAAACAATGTACCAAGTAATGCACACAATGGGCATACCTAGCATGAAGTGTAATGTAAAACAATGTACCAAGTAATGCACACAATGGGCACACCTAGCATAAGATGTAATGAAATCATGTACTATAATGTACTAACGAACATAGCAGTATATGATGTGAAAACAGGAAAGCATGAAAGTAACAAGTAGGCACATGTGTTCCACCCCAAAACAGTTTGGAAAACAGTAAAAGAGGGGTCTATGTACTCACTTGAGATTGCTCAGTTGTATAAAGATAACCACCAAGCAATGCAAGAGATCTCGGAATCAAACGGCACCTAATATAGGTAACTATGTTAATAAACCGGACCTATCTCGGAAGATTGGGTAGCATTAGGGTTTGTAAACCAAATGAGTGTAGGAACTCACTTGATATGGTTTAACAAAGCCTACATGCTAAATGAAACTTAACATAATTGTTTACGACCCATTACGACCCGTTTAGGAAGCTTATGCTACTTTAACGCGTCGTGCGCGTGAAACGCGTTTGGACCGCCTAACTAGTCCTATGACAAGTATTATATGCCTAAACATGTTACATAATCAGTTACGTGACAAAAGTTTAGGTTACATATGCTAAATTACCAATTATGTATGAAAAGGGTATTCTGGTAATTTACCTAAGGCATATAAACTACCTATCATACAACTACTTAAACGATGTGACCATAAGGTATAACCTCGGAAGGTTATTCCCTACACTATGGTCACCTAATGTGTTTGGTCGGATCCTAATGATCGACCAACTGGGTCGGGTTCGAGGTATAAGCGATTTATTAGATCGCTTACCCTACGACCCTAGACAACGTGGTAATCAGTAGGCATAGTCCCAAGGGACTATGACCATCGTGATTACAATCACGTTGCGAAGTTCAAACGAACTTCGCATTGACCATTACTGGTCAACGCTGAAAGTCAAACAAAGTTTGACTTTCTGACTCGAAAAGCAGTAAAAATAAGGAAAAGAACGAAAGAATACTTACGAAGGGTCCCCGAAAGCTAACCCAGATCAAAATAGCTCAGGTATGAACGAAGGTTCCAACTTAGAGCTTTCTTAATCAGATTTGTGGGTTTTGGGGTTGTGGGTGGATGGGTATTTATAGAATTCGGGTAACCGTTGAGATCGTTTCTTGGAAAAGGGGAAAAGATCTAGTCCGTACACTTGTTGCAAGGTTATGGAAGCTTAATTCCATCCTTATCTTAGTGACTAAGCAAGTGAAAACATGTGGTTAAGAATCAATTGGTTGCAACTTGTGTTAAAAACACTGAATCTGGTCCAGATAGGGGCTCGCGTGACGCTAAGGACCCTCGCGTCACGCTAGGCCCCTGTTTTGGCAGATTTTGCAGAAATGGTCCCTGCACTTTGTTTAAGCGATTTTCGATGCGTTTGAACCCCGTTAACCTCATTTCAAGGCTCTAAAATGAAGTTAAAGTATAGGGAACTCAAAACATACTCAAAAATATGCCGGATGATGGTTCGTTTGGTCGTACGAACGCGATGTTCGCTTAATTACGACGAAATGCGCATAAGCGCGAAAAACGATCCAAATGACGTGACGAATGGATTTTTCTTAAGGCGATCAATAAAATAAAATATAGTCATGCTTCCATAAATTTTTGGATGTCCAGATGTATTCAGAACGTAAGTTATGCGCGAAAATGCAAACTTGTGCACTTTTTGACACTTTTAGTCCCTGAATGTCCCAAAAGTTTATTTTAGCACACCGAACCCCTCAAAGCCTATTTCTAAGCGATGTCAAGGATATTTAAGGTGTGTTTAACTTATGGTTATGTTCCGGAATGTTCGTTACAGTTCAAATTGACATACTTTCGCAGTTTGTTATATTTAGTCCCTGTAAGCGAATTAACTTGTTTTTGCCATACCAAAGCCTTTAAAACTTATTTCTAAGTTATGTAAAGGTTATTTAAGGTATGTTGAGTATATGTTGATGTTCCGGAGTATTTCTCGCATTAAACTGAGTACGTTTACGCACTAGTTTGCGTATAACTCTCCAGAAAGTGATGTAGAGTTTGAAATTACATAAAAGTCAAAACATGAAAAATGTAAAACATAACAAAACAAACATTGTGATCAAATAACATTGTTTTATTGATAACAGAACTGTTCATAGTGATTACAAGCACAGTTGTTACACATCTGTTTTGATAATTGTTAGAAAAACGCGGCGGTACAACAGGTTTTTTGTAGTAAGCTTTATCTTTTTCAAAGTTGAATTGCCGTTTGGAACATTTCAAACCTTCGATCTCAGATACATCAATCTCAATCAATTTGAACACATTTTTCAATTTATCAACATTCACATTTTCCAAAGGAAAATCACGATCCGAATACAACTTATTAGATCCCGACATCTTGTACATCACAATATTAGGTTCTTCATTTAAGTTGTTTTTGGATTTAGATTTCGGGATATATTTATCCAAAAAACATTCATCATCCTCAGTTGTCACACCCCGAAAACGTGGTACATCAAATCGTGGCGGAAACGTCGGGGAGTGTTGTAACAGAATTATTGTTTCACAACCATGGCATACAAAATTATATTTTATTTATCAAACAAGAGTGTTACATTGTCTCAAAACAAGAAATAAAGAGTTCAGAACATAATTAAACTAGTTCTATCTTTATTTTAAGTCTCTAAGGCACAGGTCCGCCCAAGTGTCACGATCATCATCCTAAGCGGCAGCTCCTGAAAACACATGTGAAAATAGGTACGTCAGCATAAAAATGCCTGTGAGATACATAGGTTTTGTGAAAATAGGATTCATGACTTGGGTTTTAGAAGAAAGGTTTAATAAAAGTTAGTCATGAATCTTGTTAAGCGTTTTCTTTTATAAATCATATGAAAAATCGATAAGAAATCAGATTATATAAAAGAAAGGTGTATGGTTAATGAAATAACCAAGTAAAATGGGTTGTATAAAATAAACCGTTTTGTAAAACAATGTCTTGTGAAAAATATGTTATTTGTGTAAAATGTAATATGTCTATACTGAAATGATTTAATTAACGCTACGATATGTAATATTATACAAACACTTATTTATAGGAAGTACCAGCGGCGTATCCACCATATTTGTATCATATTACACACGCCTCGTTACTCAAACCATTTACCCAAACCAACCACCAATTGTAAATTGTTCATGTATAAATCAATTGTCAAGTGTTATTGTGTAAACCATATCAAAATGTCCATGTCTAATGTAAATCACCAAATGTGTATATCAATGTCAAAATGTTTATGTTTAATGTAAATCATATAATGTGTATCCAAAAATATCATGTATGGCATGTGAAATATATCAACTAAACCATAGGTAAAATGCACAAAAACAGGGTATTGAATTAAACATAGTTTAAGTCAAAGTTATGTTTTGTGGAACAAATGCATGCTATACTGATACAAACATCTATGCGGTATTGTGAAAATGCATACATCCAAGCCTTGTGACTGTGGTGATAGACCTTTAAACAAATTCAAGGTTTATCTGTGTTATGTTTATCGAATTCGGTAATTCCTTCCATCCAAACATACCTAGGATGTCAAGAACGGGAGTTGTCAATTCCTATGGTACCACTACCTACTAACGAATGGCGTAGCTAATGTTAATGAATGTATTTTTCTCCCATTTAAACAACCCAAATGTCATACCAAAAAGGCCAATTGGATTTTTACACCTTTAACTTTGAAGAGTTGGCCGATAACACCCGCAACTAACACTTTGATCTGTGACACCCCAAACTTTTAATTTCGTTTGTCATTTCACCACTCAGTTAAAAAATCAGTAACTGAGTTAGTTTTCAATCCTAGGTGGCATCCTACGTGTCTTGTTTTTGATGAGGTGTCGTTATGAGGTAGAAATATATAAAAATATGTGTGAAATATGTGTATGTATATGTATATGTATATGTACAAGTAATAAATCATCCCCAAATTCAATATATAAAATCAAACATCATCTTTAAATGAATTTTATCACCGGCGATTATCACACAAAATCAAATCATCATCATCTTCCTCGATTCTTCATCAGAGGCCCAGATTCGAACGATATCTCTGACGACCTTCAACGCCTCAGCCTCAACTCCTCCTCCACCGCCATGTCGCCGCTGTCGCCGTTAATCATCATCATCTTCAACTGTCAGAACCCATCGGATAAAGTCCATGTCGCTGCTGTCGCCGTTAATCATCATCATCTTCAACTGACAAAGACCGCCGGTGGTTGTGGTCAGTTCAGATCGTTTAGATTAGGGCTTTTTAGTGGTAGTTAGGGTTAGATTAGGGCGGTGGTTGTGGTGGTTTTGATGAGGGCGGTAGATCTGAGTTGATTTCAAAAGTGGGTTTTGATGAGGGCGGTGGTGGTGGGTTTTGAAGAGGAAAGAGGGTGGCGGTGGTGGTGGATTTTGAAGAGGTTTAATGGTTTGATCCGGTTGTTTTAGTTTATTTTGCAAAATTTGATGTTGAAGATCAAAACTGATGTTGAAGATGATCTGGTTTTGATGAGGGCGGTAGATCAAAACTGATGTTGAAGATCATCTTCAACTGACAAAGACCGCCGGTGTTGAAGATGAAGAATCGTTGAAGATGATCTGGTTTTGCACTGATGTTTGCTTTAGAGAATTTGGCGATAGGGTTTTGCACTGGCGATAGGGTTTTGCTCTGAAGAATCGTTGAAGGTGATCTGGTTTTGCACTGATGTTTGATTTTTAGAATTTTTTTTATTATTATTGATATGGGTTGTTTGATTTGGGATGATTTATTGCCTTCTGATATAGAAATTAAATTTAGGTTTTGTTTTTTTTATTTGTTCTTGTTCATGAACCTGCAGATGAACTTTGAATGTAATGATATGAACATCTTGAATGTTTGAAGATGTAAACTGATATGAACACCTCATCAAAAACAAGACACGTAGGATGCCACCTAGGATTGAAAACTAACTCAGTTACTGATTTTTTAACTGAGTGGTGAAATGACAAACGAAATTAAAAGTTTGGGGTGTCACAGATCAAAGTGTTAGTTGCGGGTGTTATCGGCCAACTCTTCAAAGTTAAAGGTGTTAAAATCCAATTGGCCTACCAAAAATGTAAGCATGTGAAAACAATGCACTAATTATGTAATCAAATGAACATACATAGCGTGATATGTAATGTAAAACAATGTACTAAGTACGCACACAATGGACATACATAGCATGAAATGTAATGTAAAACGATGTACTAAGTATGCATACGATGGACATACATAGCATAAAATGTAATGAAATCATGTACTATAATGTACTAATGAACATAACAAGCATATGATATGAAAGCATGGAAAGCATGAAAGTAACAAGTAGGCACATGTGTTCCACCCCAAAACAGTTTGGAAAACAGTAAAAGAGGGGTCTATGTACTCACTTGAGATTGCTCAATAGAGTTTAGATATCCACCAAGCAAAGCTAGAAGATCACGAATATCAAACGACACCTAAATAGGTATCTACATTAATAAACAGACCTATTCGGAGGATCAGGTAGCATGAGGGTTTGTAAACCAAATGTGTGTAGGAACACATGTAATATGGTTTAACAAAGCCTACATACTAAAATGAAACATATCCTAAGTGCTTACGACCTATTACGACCCGTTTAGGTAGCTTATGCTACTTTAACGCGTCGTTCGCGTGAAATGCGTTCGGACCGCTTAACTAGTCCTATGACAAGTAATATATGACTTAACATGTCTAATATTGTTGCCAAATCAGTTTATATACCAAAAGTTATGTTACTTAGGCTTAAAATGAATTTTGGCGCAAAAAAGGCATTTTGGTCATTTACATAAGGCATATAAACTACCTATCATACAACTAACTAAATATCATGACCATAAGGCATAACCTCGGAAGGTTATTCCCTATACAACTATGGTCACCTAATGTGTTTGGTCGGATCCTAATGATCGACCAAACGGGTCGGGTTCGAAAGTATAAGCGATTGTTTAGATCGCTTACCTTACGACCATAAATAAGCACTAAACTAAAAGTGACGAGCTAAGCATGTTAAAACATGCTTAACTAAGTTTAGAAAACAGGTTTGGTATCAAAACAAATGGTTTTGATACCTAAGAGTAGTTTGGTTACAAAACACGCAAGAATGCGCATTCTGGCCGAAACTACGACTCGTCACTGAGCCTAGATAACGTGGTAATCAGTAGGTATAGTCGCTAGGGACTATAACCATCGTGATTACGCTCACGTTATGAAGTTCAAATGAACTTCGCATTGACCATAAACTGGTCACCGCAGAAAGTCAAACAAAGTTTGACTTTTAACGCTAAAAGAATAAAAAGAACGAAGGAACACTTACAAAGGGTCCCCGAAAGCTTTGATTTCCAAATATTTCTCAGGTATGAAGTGATAGAACACCCCAACTTAGAGAAAAATCAGATTTCAAGTGGGTTTTTGCAAGTGAATCAAAGGGGTATTTATAGGATTTGGACCACCATTAGGATCGTTCCTCGAATATCGTGCTTTGATCTTGTCCCTACACTTGTTGAAACCCTTAGGTAACTCAAATGGCCCCCCACCATCAAGGATTAACATGTGGCAAAGGATTTGGTAGTGGTTAACAGCTGTTAATAGCTGTTTTAGAAGGTTCTGCTGATCTGGGGATACCTTACGGACTGTAAGGGTGATGGCTTACGGTCCGTAAGCCAGCTACTTTGCAGAATTGGCAGATTTGGTCCCTGTTGGTGTTTAAAGCTTATTTCGTCATGTTTAAGGCCCGTTAAGCCAACGTTAAGGCCCTAAAATGATGACTAAAAATTGTGGACATGAAACATGCTCAAAATATGCCGGATGTTGGTTCGTTTGGTCGTACGATCGCGATGTTCGGTTAATTACGACGGAATGCGCATAAGCGCGAAAAACGATCCCAATTGCGTGACGAATGGATTTTTCTCATGCCAAACACTAAAATAAAATATTTTAGTGCTTACATAAATTTTTGGATGTCCAGATGTATTCTGAACTTAAGTTATGCGCGAAAGTGCAAACTTATGCACTTTTTGACACTTTTAGTCCCTGAATGAGCCAAAAGTTTATTTTAGCACACCGAACACCTCAAAGCCTATTTCTAAGCTATGTAAAGGATATTTATGGTATGTTTAACTTATGGCCATGTTCTGGAATGTCTGTTATAGTTCAAATCGGCGTACTTTCGCAGTTTGTCAATTTTAGTCCCTGTAGGTGAATTAACTTGTTTTTGCCATACCAAAGCCTTCAAAACTTCTTTCTAAGTTATGTAAAGGTTATTTAAGGTATATTAAGTATATGTTGATGTTCCGGAGTATTTTTCGCATTAAACTGATTACGTTTACGCACCAGTTTGCGTATAACTCTCAAGAAAGCGATGTAAAGTTTGAAAGTGATCAAAAGTCAAAACATGAAAAATGTAAAACATAACCAAACAAACATTGGGATCAAATAACATTGTTTTATTGATAATTGAACTGTTCACAATGATTACAAGCACAGATGTTACATCAGTAGTGTCAGTTTCAGACTTTAAAACATTTTCGATCATACTTTTCACAACTTCAGATTGGACACTATCTTCATCAGATGATGTGGTTAATGTGACATCAATTGTGTCTGGAAGCCTAACGTCACTTTCTTCTTCATCATTAACCAACCCTGATTTTTTCTTTGAAAAATTATTTAGAACTGGCGGTGGAACCTGATGAAACCCAACCCTAGTTCCATCAAAGTATACATCTTCGCCTGCTTTGTTCTTCCCAATTGGTTTAGGAACGATATGTTGAAGAACAAAACTTGCAGAGTTGTAACTGTTTTGTTTCAACTGAATGCATTCATTTTCAATTTTAGCTTCTTGAAACTGAAGCTTCAACTTAGCAATTGCATCCAGTTGTTGATTGATAAGCTCTTCTTTTATCCTAAGAACTCCTGACAGTTGAACATTTTCTTTGTATGTCTTACCATTTCTCTCATCAGAATCTTTTACCGTTCGTTTTAGCTGTTCAAATTTTTCTGAAAGTTGACGATTTTCATGAATTAATTTTTCGTTTTCTTTCCTAATTCTTTCTACGTCACTTTTATCATTTTCAATTTTCTCAGTTAATTCTTTTACTCGTTCATTTGAAGCTTTTAACATTTTGTCACGGTTTAAGATCTGATTCTCAACATCTCTGACTCTTCCTGTCAGTTCTTCAACCTTTTTAACGTTGAGGTAATCAACTGTACTACAAACCTTGTAGTATTTCATGCAATTTTTGCAGTCGCTCTTAGTTTTAGCTTTCTTACCTGACTCATTGATTGCATCATTCTGACTGACCTTGCTTTTAGACTCAATGCCAGAACCAGAAACTACCTCTACCAATGGAATGCGCTTGCGTTTGAGCCACTTGACTTCACGTTCCATGATTTCCACTGGCTTCTCAACAAATTTCAGTGTTTTATCAACACAAATTTCGTCAAGTGGTATGTGGAGGTTCTCATCAGCTAAACACTTCTTGAGATTGGACACGTGAAAGGTTGGATGAACATTTCCAAGTTCAGGAGGTAACTCAAGTCTGTAGGCTACCTTACCGATTCTTTCGACGGTCTTGAATGATCCAACGTATCTAGGTGCAAGTTTTCCTTTCTTTCCAAATCTGACCACACCTTTCCAAGGTGAGACCTTAAGTAATACACGATCACCGACTTGAAAATCCAAGGGCTTGCGTTTTAGGTCCGCGTAACTCTTTTGACGGCATCTAGCTGCCTGAAGGTTATCACGAACTTTCTTAACCTTATCAGTTGTCTCTAAAATGAGGGCAGGTCCAATAAGCTGAGCCTCGCCGATCTCATTCCAGCAGACTGGTGAACGACATTTTCGACCATAGAGAGCCTCGAAAGGAGCCATTTTGATGCTGGAGTGATAACTGTTGTTGTAGGAGAATTCAATCAACGGAAGATGTGAATCCCAACTACCACCAAAATCGATCACACAAGCTCTAAGCATATCCTCCATAGTCTGGATTGTTCTTTCAGATTGACCATCCGTTTGTGGATGATAAGCTGTGCTCAGATTAAGTTGGGTCCCCATAGCAGATTGCATGGTTCTCCAAAAATGAGAAGTGAAACGAGCATCTCTGTCAGAAATGATGTTCAAAGGAACACCATGTCGAGCTACAATTTCATCCACATAGATTTTAGCAAGTTTATCAGCAGAAAAATCCTCACGGATTGGCAAAAAATGCGCTGATTTAGTAAGACGATCAACAACTACCCAGATGGCATCATGACCTTTCTTTGTGCGCGGAAGTTTGGTAATGAGATCCATAGTAATGTTTTCCCATTTCCAAACTGGGATCTCTGGTTGCACCAATAAACCAGAAGGATGCTGATGTTCAGCCTTAACCTTAAGACATGTAAGGCATTTTGATACATATAAGGCAATGTTTTTCTTCATACCAGGCCACCATTACTGAATACGAAGATCCTTATACATCTTATCTGAGCCAGGATGAACAGAATAACGAGACTTATGGGCTTCATCCATAAGCAAGGTGCGAAGGTTATCTTGGCTTGGGACCCACAAACGGTCCATGAAGTAATACGTTCCATTGTCCTTCAGTTCAAGATCAGGTGCTATGTGATAGGGAAATTCCTTATCCATCAAACCTTGTGAAACACAAGTGTGTTGAGCTTGAGAAATGTGGGCTTGGATATCAGATCGAGCTTGAATGTCAGATTGAACATGAACATAAAGAAGCTTAGTACGTTCCTTACGACTCAATGCATCGGCTACGACATTCGCCTTACCAGGATGGTAGTGAATTTCGCAGTCATAGTCGTTTAGAAGCTCAACCAAACGTCGTTGCCTCATGTTGAGTTCTTTCTGATTGAAGATATGCTGAAGACTTTTGTGGTCCGTGAAAACCACACATTTTGTACCGTACAAATAGTGTCTCCAGATCTTAAGAGAGAAGACAACTGCACCCAACTCAAGATCATGAGTGGTGTAGTTTTTCTCATGTATCTTCAACTGCCTCGATGCATATGCTATGACTTTGTTCCTTTGCATTAGAACACAGCCAAGTCCCAATTTAGATGCATCGCAATAAACGACGAAATCATCATTGCCCTCAGGCAAAGTTAGAACAGGCGCGTCACAAAGCTTCTGCTTCAAGTTTTGAAAAGCTTCCTCTTGTTTGAATCCCCAATCAAAGGGCTTGTTCTTCTGAGTTAGAGCAGTTAGAGGAACTGCAATCTTCGATAAATTTTCAATGAAGCGGCGGTAATAACCCGCAAGACTAAGAAAAGAACGAACTTCAGTAGGAGTAGTAGGCGTATCCCAATCCTTAATCGCACTGATCTTGGAGGGATCTAGATGAATACCTTGTTCGTTGACAATATGTCCTAAGAATTGAACATCTTTAAGCTAGACTTCACACTTGGAGAATTTGGCGAAAAGTTGCTCTTTCTTTAGGAGTTCCAGAGTAAGACGAAGATGTTGCTCGTGATTAGCTCGCGTCTTAGAGTATATCAAGATGTCATCAATAAAAACAATGACTAACTGATCCAAATAAGGCTTGCAGACCCTATTCATTAAGTCCATGAAAACAGCAGGAGCATTAGTCAAACCGAAAGGCATGACTGTGAACTCATAATGCCCATAACGAGTGCGGAACGCTGTCTTGGGAATGTCTTCTTCATGCACCCGAAGTTGATGATATCTAGATCGCAGATCAATCTTTGAAAAATAAAAAGCTCCCTGTAACTGATCAAAGAGATCATCGATGCAAGGTAGGGGATATCGATTCTTGATGGTAAGCTTGTTGAGCTCACGATAATCAATACACATCCTAAAAGATCCATCCTTTTTCTTGACAAAAAGAACGGGAGCACCCCAAGGTGAAAAGCTAGGACAGATAAAACCTTTGTCAGAGAGTTCCTGAAGCTGCTTAGACAACTCTTGCATCTCAGACGGTGCAAGACGATATGGAGCTCTGGCAATGGGGTTTGTACCAGGTACGAGATCAATACGGAACTCGACTTGGCGTGCTGGAGGTAGACCAGGTAACTCTTCAGGGAATACTTCAGAATAATCCCGAACAACAGGAATATCTTGAATAGATTTACCTTTGCCCTTATCTACTACAACATGTGCCAAAAAGGCCGCATAGTTCTGTCGTAGATACTTCCGAGCTTTAAAGCAAGACATGAGTTTGAGACCACCAACAGGTTTCTCACCACGAACCTGTAGGATCTCGCCTGTCGAAAGTGGCACACGAACAATCTTCTCAAAACAAACTACCTCTGCGCGATGCTTGGCTAACCAATCCATACCCACAATAACGTCGAAGCTTCCAAGTTGCATAGGCATGAGGTCAATAGGAAAAAGATGGTCGTTGAGGTTCAACTGGCATTTGTGAAGAACAGAATCAAGAACAATGGGTTCACCACTAGCAACCTCTACTATCAAGGGTTTTCCTAGTTTCGTTCTAGACACGCGAAGCAATGGCTCAAAAGATAATGACACAAAACTCTTATCAGCACCCGAATCAAAAAGGACAGATGCAGGCTGATTATTAATAAAGAACGTACCGTTCACCACTTCATTGTCAGCTTGTGCCTCTTGCGCATTCATGTTGAAGACTCGACCTCGAGCCTGAGCCTGATTCTGATTTGGATTAGCATTCACCAATCTTGGACACTGATTACGGTAGTGGGTCAGATCCCCACAGTTGTAACAAGAACCTGGAGGGTAGTGTGGTCGTGCAGCTTGACCCTGTTGCTGAGCAGGAGGCTGAGCAACTCGTTGAGCCGGGTTTTGAACTGCCTGATTCTGAGCAAAACGACAAACACCAGCAAGATGACCTGACTTCCCACAGTTAGTACAGAAACGGCATGGAAATTGCGGCTGATGGTGTCTGTTGCATCTATTGCACAAAGGTGCATTTCCTACCTAAGGTTTCTTCGCTGGAGGCTGTGCGGGTTGGTTGGGAGCTGCCTGGTTAACTTGGGCAGTGACAGCAAAATTTTGGGAAGCCTTACGCTTCCTTGACCCACTTGAGGAACCAGAATCCTTTCCCTTCTTGTTTTGACCTTTCTTTCTATCTTCTTTGTCAGACGCCTACTTCTTACCCTTGTCACCCTTTTTGTGCCGCTTTCCCTTTCGAACCTGCGACTCAGTCAATGTCGCTGCTAACTCGATCGCCTGACGGAGTGTGGTAGGGTTACTACCAGTATTGATGTCTTGTACTGAGTCAGGTAGACCATCGATGTACCTTTCGATAGCCTTGTCGAGTGGGGTAACCATTGTTGGGCAAAGCAGACTCAACTCCTCAAACCTATCAGTATACGCCCTGCGCTCGCCACTGTCTTGTTTCAAGTCATCAAACTCTCTCTCCAAAGTTCGCTGTTCATGACGAGGACAGAACTCCCTCATCATAAGGGCCCTAAGTTCAGCCCATGTATGTGCTAGAGGAACTTCTGCACCATGATCTCTCATAACCCCTTTCCACCACGTAAGAGCCCTCTTCTGAAACACACTCGAAGAAAACTCGACCTTGCGATTGTCAGGACACTGCACGTGACGGAAAGTATTCTTAATGCTCTCGAACCATTGAAGAAGCCCAGTCGCTCCCTCAGAACCACTAAACTTGAGTGGTTTAGCCGAGTTAAAATTCTTGAAATTGCATGGAGCATTGTTGTTGTTGTTGGCTTGGTTCCATTGAGCAAAGAGGTTCGGGAATGCAGCAGCCATTTGCTGCGCAATAATTTCTGCCAGTTCGGCAGTCGCTATCTGGTTTTCGCGTCGAGGAGGCATTCTAAAAGAGGAAAACATGAAAGGAAACGAGTGAGATGATTGGATGAAGAGAATGAGATGAAACAAAATCAACAAAAGCAAAGATGGTGGTCATTCGTCCGCTTCGAAAAGCAAACAAGCGACACACAGTGACTAATCAAAGTAAATGGGTCAAAAATAATGCAGCGCGAAGACACGCTCGCCTATAAGTGAACACTCACCCCAAGAGTTCCCAGGTAAGAGTGACTGGTCCGATTATGTGGATGTGTACAAACACTCTAGCCTTAGACAGAAAACCCAGGGTACAGGCATTCACTCTTCCAGTTTGCACGTGTTCACACTATTAAAAACCCAAAACTTTGACGAGATTTTTGAAAATTCAAAGGGGTTCAAAACTGTGTAATAATTCATTCAAAAACAGAAGATTGTTTTTAAAAAATCGTTTCGGAAAATTGGGTTCTTTTTTTATAATCACCTAAGGATAGGTGATGTGCATGTTTTAAGATCTAAACACAAGATAACTTGTGTTAGGGTCCTAGAAAGGTTATAGTCTAGGTCAAAGTATTAATAATAACCTAATTCCCTATAACCATTGGCTCTGATACCAACTTTTTTGTCACACCCCGACCACGTGGAACATCAAATCGTGGCGGAAACGTCGGGGAGTGTTGTAACAGAATTATTGTTTCACAACCATGGCATACAAAATTATATTTTATTTATCAAACAAGAGTGTTACATTGTATCAAAACAAGAAATAAAGAGTTCAGAACATAATTACACTAGTTCTATCTTTATTTTAAGTCTCTAAGGCACAGGTCCACCCTAGTGTCACGATCATCATCCTAAGCGGCAGCTCCTGAAAACACATGTGAAAATAGGTACGTCAGCATAAAAATGCCTGTGAGATACATAGGTTTTGTGAAAATAGGATTCATGACTTGGGTTTTAGAAGAAAGGTTTAATAAAAGTTAGTCATGAATCTTGTTAAGCGTTTTCTTTTATAAATCATATGAAAACTCGATAAGAAATCAGATTATATAAAAGAAAGGTGTATGGTTAATGAAATAACCAAGTAAAATGGGTTGTATAAAATAAACCGTTTTGTAAAACAATGTCTTGTGAAAAATATGTTATTTGTGTAAGATGTAATATGTCTATACTGAAATGATTTAATTAACGCTACGATATGTAATATTATACAAACACTTATTTATAGGAAGTACCAGCGGCGTATCCACCATATTTGTATCATATTACACACGCCTCGTTACTCAAACCATTTACCCAAACCAACCACCAATTGTAAATTGTTCATGTATAAATCAATTGTCAAGTGTTATTGTGTAAACCATATCAAAATGTCCATGTCTAATGTAAATCACCAAATGTGTATACCAATGTCAAAATGTTTATGTTTAATGTAAATCATATAATGTGTATCCAAAAATATCATGTATGGCATACGAAATATATCAACTAAACCATAGGTAAAATCCACAAAAATAGGGTATTGAATTAAACATAGTTTAAGTCAAAGTTATGTTTTGTGGAACAAATGCATGCTATACTGATACAAACATCTATGTGGTATTGTGAAAATGCATACATCCAAGCCTTGTGACTGTGGTGATAGACCATTAAACAAATTAAAGGTTTATTTGTGTTATGTTTATCGAATTCGGTTATTCCTTCCATCCAAACATACCTAGGATGTCAAGAACGGGAGTTGTCAATTCCTATGGTACCACTACCTACTAACGAATGGCGTAGCTAATGTTAATGAATGTATTTTTGTCCCATTTAAACAACCCAAATGTCATACAAAAAATGTAAGCATGTGAAAACAATGCAATAAGTATGTAATCAAATGAACATACATAGCGTGATATGTAATGTAAAACAATGTACTAAGTATGCACACAATGGACATACATAGCATGAAATGTAATATAAAATGATGTACTAAGTATGCACACGATGGACATACATAGCATAAAATGTAATGAAATCATGTACTATAATGTACTAATGAACATAACAAGCATATGATATGAAAGCATGGAAAGCATGAAAGTAACAAGTAGGCACATGTGTTCCACCCCAAAACAGTTTGGAAAACAGTAAAAGAGGGGTCTATGTACTCACTTGAGATTGCTCAATAGACTTTAGATATCCACCAAGCAAAGCTAGAAGATCACGAATATCAAACGGCACCTAAATAGGTATCTACATTAATAAACGGACCTATTCGGAGGATCGGGTAGCATAAGGGTTTGTAAACCAAATGAGTGTAGGAACTCATGTAATATGGTTTAACAAAGCCTACATACTAAAATGAAACATAGCCTAACTGCTTACGACCCATTACGACCCGTTTAGGTAGCTTATGCTACTTTAACGCGTCGTTCGCGTGAAACGCATTTGGACCGCTTAACTAGTCCTATGACAAGTAATATATGCCTTAACATGTCTAATATTGTTTCCAAATCAATATAGACACCAAAAGTTATGTTACATAGGCTTAAAATGAATTTTGGCGCAAAAAGGGCATTTTGGTCATTTACCTAAGGCATATAAACTACCTATCATACAACTAACTAAACATCGTGACCATAAGGCATAACCTCGGAAGGTTATTCCCTATACAACTATGGTCACCTAATGTGTTTGGTCGGATCCTAATGATCAACCAAACGGGTCGGGTTCGAAAGTATAAGCGATTGTTTAGATCGCTTACCTTACGACCCTAAATAAGCACAAAACGAAAAGTGACGAGCTAAGCATGTTAAAACATGCTTAACTAAGTTTAGAAAACAGATTTGGTATCAAAACAAATGGTTTTGATACCTAAGAGTAGTTTGGTTACAAAACACGCAAGAATGCGCATTCTGGCCGAAACTACGACTCGTAACTGAGCCTAGATAACGTGGTAATCAGTAGGTATAGTCGCTAGGGACTATAACCATCGTGATTACGCCCAGGTTGTGAAGTTCAAACGAACTTCGCATTGACCATAAACTGGTCAACGCAGAAAGTCAAACCAAGTTTGACTTTTAACGCTAAAAGAATAAAAATAACGAAGGAACACTTACAAAAGGTCCCCGAAAGCTTTGATTTCCAAATATTTCTCAGGTATGAAGTGATAGAAACTTAGAGAAAAATCAGATTTCAAGTGGGTTTTAGCAATTGAATAAAAGGGGTATTTATAGGATTTGGACCACCGTTAGGATCGTTCCTCGAATACCGTGCTTTGATCTTGTCCCTACACTTGTTGAAACCCTAAGGTAACTCAAATGGCCCCCCACCATCAGGGATTAACATGTGGCAAAGGATTTGGGAGTGGTTAACAGCTGTTAACAGCTGTTTTAGAAGGTTCTTCTGATCTGGGGATACCTTACGGACCGTAAGGGTGATGGCTTACGGCCCGTAAGCCAGCTACTTTGCAGAATTGGCAGATTTGGTCCCTGTTGGTGTTTAAAGCTTATTTCGTCATGTTTAAGGCCCGTTAAGCCAATGTTAAGGCCCTAAAATGATGCCTAAACATTGTGGACATGAAACATGCTCAAAAATTATATGCCGGATGTTGGTTCGTTTGGTCGTACGATCGCGATGTTCGGTTAATTACGACGGAATGCGCATAAGCGCGAAAAACGATCCAAATTGCGTGACGAATGGATTTTTCTCATGCCAAACACTAAAATAAAATATTTTAGTGCTTACATAAATTTTTGGATGTCCGGATGTATTCAGAACTTAAGTTATGCGCGAAAGTGCAAATTTATGCACGTTTTAGTCCCTGAATGAGCTAAAAGTTTATTTTAGCACACGAACCCCTCAAAGCCTATTTCTAAGCTATGTAAAGGATATTTATGGTATGTTTAACTTATGGTCATTTTCCGGAATGTCTGTTACAGTTCAAATTGGCATACTTTCGTAGTTTGTCAATTTTAGTCCCTATAGGCGAATTAACTTGTTTTTGCCATACCAAAGCCTTCAAAACTTATTTCTAAGTTACGTAAAGGTTATTTAAGGTATGTTAAGTATATGTTGATGTTATGGAGTATTTATCGCATTAAACTGATTACGTTTATGCACCAGTTTGCGTATAACTCTCTCCAGAAAGCGATGTAAAGTTTGAAATTGATCAAAAGTCAAAACATGAAAAATGTAAAACGTAACCAAACAAATATTGGGATCAAATAACATTGTTTTATTGATAATTGAACTGTTCACAATTATTACAAGCACAGATGTTACATCAGTAGTGTCACTTTCAGACTTTAAAACATTTTCAACCATACTTTTCACAACTTCAGATTGGACACTATCTTCATCAGATGATGTGGTAAATGTGACATCAATTGTGTCTGGAAGCTTAACTTCACTTTCTTCTTCATCATTAACCAACCCTGATTTTTTCTTTGAAAAATTATTTAGAACTGGCGGTGGAACCTGATGAAACCCAACCCCGGTTCCATCAAAGTATACATCTTCGCCTGCTTTGTTCTTCCCAATTGGTTTAGGAACGATATGTTGAAGAACAAAACTTGCAGAGTTGTAACTGTTCAGTTTCAACTGAATGCGTTTATTTTCAATGTTAGCTTCTTGAAACTGAAGCTTCAACTTAGCAATTTCATCCAGTTGTTGATTGATAAGCTCTTCTTTTATCCTAAGAACTCCTGACAGTTGAACCTTTTCTTTGTATGTCGTACCATTTCTCTCATCCGAATCTTTTACCGTTCGTTTTAGCTTTTCAAAATTTTCTGAAAGTTGACGATTTTCTTGAATTAATTTTTCGTTTTCATTCCTAATTCTTTCTACGTCACTTTTCTCATTTTTAATTTTCTTAGTTAATTCTTTTACTCGTTCATTTGAAGCTTTTAACATTTTGTCACGGTTTAAGATCTGATTCTCAACATCTCTGACTCTTCCTGTCAGTTCTTCAACCTTTTTAACGTTTAGGTAATCAACTGTACTACAAACCTTGCAGTCTTTCATGCAATTTTTACAGCCGCTCTTAGTTTTAGCTTTCTTACCTGACACATTGATTGCATTATTCTGACTGACCTTGCTTTTAGACTCAATGCCAGAACCAGAAACTACCTCTAGCTCTTTTGCAGCAAACACTTTGTCAGCCATCTTCTTCAAATTTTCAGCAGTAAACTCTTGTGATGTGTCAATAATCCCGTCATCAATTTTCTTTGGCTGCGGCTCTTTTTCTTTTTCTGTTTCTTCAGTATCTCCTCCTCCCCACCACTCTCTCTGTCTGGCTTCTTCTTCTTCAACAATTTGTTTGGTGAGAGTTTCAACATTAAGAGACTTTGGATCAACAGCAATGTTTCCTTTGGGATCAAGATAACATTCTCTATCAGCATCCCATCTTTTCGCCCTTTGTGCTTCTTTGTATATCTGACCGATTCTAATCATCCTATCTTGGGCTTTCATCTTTCTGTTGATGTATTTCTCTTCTTTGTTTCTGCTATCTCTGAAAGGAACAACTTTTGTTACAAACGCATAGCCCACTGCATCCTCTTCCGGTAGCAGTTCACTCTAATCGTATCCCCCGTCATCATGAATAACAGCAAGAGCTCTTGATTTTTCTTTGGGGGTATCTTCAAGCTGTTTCATTCTGGGAGGTTCAGATTTGTTCTGATGATATATGGCTCTTTTTTAGTAATCCTCTCTGAATGGATTTGCAGTATCATCCGCAGGTGCGTTTCGACATTCACGTTTAAAATGTCCCTTTTGTTTACATCTGAAGCACGTAACCTTTGATTTATCAAAACCAAGTTTTGTGGAAGGTCCACCAATAGAATGTCTGCCTGTAATCTCCATGAACCTTTGAGCTCGTCTAACTGCACTAGCCATTCACCACCTGATATCAATCAACTCCATCTCTTCTGGGTCGATCTAATCATAATCCTCCTTGGTGAGGTTAGTGTTTCCAATCTTGCCTACAACAAGGCTCTCGTGTGATTCAAGGACAGATGCTAAAAACACCATTTGCTGCTTTGCGGATTCCTCACTAAAGTTTTGTGCATTCTTCAGATCCACAGCAATATTACATTGAAACAGATTCTTTGAAGCTGACTGTTGTTGTTGACTTGTAGCACTTGATGATGACCCTCCATGATAGCCGCTGCTTGGACTTTCTTGACTTGTCATGTTTGCATTTTCTGTAGAGAAAGCTGTCTTTGGTGACACGGTTTTCGGGATCATACTTCCTCGATAATACAACTCTACATTCTGCTGGTACGAGGAGTTGTTGACTTTGTTTGATTTCTTGATCTCCAGTTCATGACTCTCCAATCTTTCGATTAGCATATCAACCGTCAGATCCTCCGACTTGATTGTGTTCTTCAGCATCAAGGCAAAGTATTGCCAGTCTTTATCATCCGGCAGCGAGTCAAACAATTTGTCAACCAATTCTTCTCGAGTATATACGACTCCATGTCTTGCAAGCTCCATCTTTAAATGCCCAAATCTTTCAATCATTTTTTAAACAGATTCATTTTTCAAACATCCAAACAAATCAAACTCCTTTTTTAATAACTTCTTTTTGTTTTTAACTATCTCGGCACTACCCACACATTTCACTCTCAATTTCTCCCATAGATCTTTCGAATTTGTGTACTCAATCAATGATATTATGTCATCTCTCACAGACTGATGAAGCAATGCAATGCACTTTTGTTCAGCAACATATCTCTCTATCTCCTCAGTTTCTGTTATATTTTCATAATCCCATGTTCCCATAGTGAAACCATTCTTCAACATCTTCCAACTTGGATATGCAAACGCTTTTAGCCATTCTTCAAACCTTTTAGCCCATCTATTGTATTCTTCAATCGCCATCAGTTTGGGAGGTTTGTTGTATGTCCCATAAGCACTCTCCACACTCAAAGCATCAGAAAGAGTTTTCTTCGCACTCGGATTTGAAACGTTTTCATTTGTGTTATTTGATGTATCATCTCCGGTGTTTCCCGTGAAAGTAAACATGTCACTGAAAGGATTCATAAACTCATCCATCTTCACTTATCTGAAACAATCAACAAACACTTGGAAATTTTTTTGGATTTTTAACAAAAACAGTTTTAAGCGAAATTAGTTCAAACGGAATCAGCTTTTCACACGAAATAAGCCTTTCAAGCGAAATAGCTATTCACACAAAATTACTTCACATGAAATTAGGGTTTTCACACGGAATAGTGTTTCCAAACGAAATCACCAAGCGAAATCTAATTTCATGCGGAATTAGTTTGGTTTCAAACGAAATCAAGTCACTTTGGTATGAAATAGCTGATTTCGTGTGGAACGTTCAAACGGAATCTAATTTCGTGTGAAATCAAACAACACTTTCAAACGGAATTTGATTTCGTGTGAAATCAAACAACAATCTCAAGCGAAATTAACTACAAAAGCTAATTCCGTGCGAAATCACAAGTGCTATTTCGAGCGAAATTATGATGACATCATTATTTCGGCCACCATTTTGTCAAATTGATCCAGATTTAGTTCGAATTTTGGTCCAATTCTTTCAAGGATTCAATAAAATGGTGTTTCGCGTGTAATGTGAGAAAATTATGCCATTTTGTCCGTTAAATCTCGTTTAATTTTGAAAAGAAGGTGTAGAAGTGATGAAAACAAGCTAAATTGATATAAACTCTTCTTCCTGTGCTCTGATACCACTTGTTGGATCGTCGTGTGACCCTAACGATTCAATCAGAAGAGTTTATGATCTATTTCAAAGGCGGAATCAGAGAAATAGACGTGTAACAACTTGATTCTTCTTAATAATCTTCTTATTATTGATTTCAAAACTTTTACTGATCGTTTGACAAACTGGCAGCACCTCGGCTCTGAATCGGAAAAGTTACAAATGAACTAGCAACACACCTATTTATAGTTGAGTTAATTTCGGTTGAAAGTGGCAATGACCATTTCACACGAAATTACAAAGTTTAATTTCGCTTGAAATGGTCAGTACCATTTCATGCGAAATCACCCAAATTCACACAAACCCTAGTTTTAACCTGCTGTGTGCTAGTTTATCCTATCTAGACATAAGACTCGATAAAGACGAAGTTAACAGACATCTGTGCACCAACAGATCGAGTTGCCACTCGATTCTTGGCAAATTTGAAACAATTGAAAAAATTTTGTCTTTTAGTGTTGAGGATCGGAGGGCTGTCCGATCGGATTGCCGCCCGATCGGATTGCCACTCGATCAATGACATGAGTGCACAAATTTTCAAGACATAGTAATGTGGATATGATGGCTGTCCGATCGTATTGCCACCCGATCGGAGTGCCACTCTATCCATGACAAGTTATGAACAATGAATGAATGCATTTAGAACGAGTTGCCACCCGACCGGATTGCCACCCGATCGGGTTGCCAAACTTTCCAAGTCACTTAGTGAAAACACAGATACCTAGGCAAACACTATGAAGTGCTATGAATCGGATTGCCGCCCGATCGGATTGCCACCCGACCGGGTTGCCAAAGTATTCAACACACTTTAACAGATAAGAGCATAGTTTCCAAGGTAACATTGTCAAAACACTTAGCACATATTTCAATGCAATAGATACTTAGAAAAAATTCTAACAAATAATCATGCAATGGGTCAGATGGTCACCCGGTCGGATTACCACCCGACCGAGTTGCCACTCGATTCAAGAGCAATGAAGAACAACTTGAACATTCAAAGTATCATCAAAATTTTCTAAGGCAAAACATCAAATTGAACATAGATCTACGTAGAGAATCTAAGCGCGATCAACGCCCTATGTTCATCATGTTCTAAATCGGCCTAAACAGTGATTAATTTTACAAAAACACTACCGATAGCTGACACGTCTAAAACTTAGATCTATGGATTTTTATCATGTATTGGCTCAAATTAAATCGGCAAACTTGTAGATCTAACACTTGTGATCAAAACCGTATGCTCAGATTTCATCAAAACAACCTAAGAATGACTCGATCTAACATTAAAGCTCCGAACAGTTACGTCATCAAGAACTATCACACCCCCAAAATACCACAAGCGGAATCACTGCGGGATGTGTGACGTACCAGGATCTAAGCCACCAATCACATTGAACTATGCGTAATAATTAAATAAAACATTCCATTAATTGTAAAAATATAAATCCAATGCATAAGTTAAATCAAAGTATTTATTCAGCGGAAGCATAAAGTAACCAGTAAATCCATTGTTTCAAAACAAGTGATCATAATAAATGAGCATATATCCAAGAGCCTCGATCCATGACCACTCCAGCACTCCCAGAGAGCAAGTCCATGTCAAGAATCTAACGACCTGCAAGCATGCAGACAAGTGTGTCAGACGACGCTGGTGAGTTCAAAGTTTTGTTAACGCGTTTAGTTGCCAGTTGTGTGTATAAAACAGTTCATCGTTTTGTTTTGTTGTTGTTATTAACTCAATTACCGCAAGTGGCTACAAGATGTGTTTGCCCATACCCCAATGCCTCTATCAAAGCATTGGTCAAGTGGTCAAGGTAATTAGTTCACGCCCGTCCATTCCGGCCCGGTGTGAGGGTGCCAAACCTAATAGCGCTGTCAACTAAATACCTCGTTGCCTTCCCGGCAACAATCGGTAGATGTAAGGGGTCTTATATGATAGAAACTGAGTAATAACTAACATCCCATTAACCTGTATTCCTCCCTGGAACATTACCCGATATCCATTCCCGGGATGCATGCTTGGAAAAGAGCAGTGAACTCACCTTGGTTTGCTCGGTATGTTTCGTTACATTACCCGTTCCCAGTTGGTCAACCAACCCTACTGTGGTTACCAAGAGTAATTAGTTTCGCAGTCAGGTATCCAAAACACGTATCACATAGCAAATAAAGTATCTAGGTTTCATGTACGTCTATAATCAAAAGTTCATGTTCCAACAGTTGTTACCAATCACGCTCGTTTCATAATAATCAAGTCACGTACTAATCTCAGATTGCTTTCATCCCAAAGGTCATTATTCAATCACGCAGCACATATACAATTCTCACACAATTCACATTCCATGTGCATGTCAATTATCAACATATATATATATACATTAGGAGAGTGTTCTACTTACATAGTTTAAGTTGGATTTCTGTAGTTATCATGCAATTTACCATATTGAATAAAGAAGGTACACATCAATTTACACACTTAGACTGTCCACTGTGACCGATAAACAACCCAAGCGATGAAACATCACTGTGACGAAATCCCCATGTTTCGTCAGAATGTATGTCAAGGAAACCCCCATGTTTCGTCGACCTATGATCCGTCGGCTACCCTTGCCAGTTTCAACATTCCCAAACCCAATGTTTACAGTTTCCACTCTCCATCCCATTATCATCATTCCTAGTCTATGTGCACTAAGTTTATGTCATGTATACTATTAAAGAAGTGGGCCACCACCCTCACAGATTTCAACTTTCACAAACAAAACAAAACATCACCTCACCATCTATTGCACATGATATGCTACTGACAATACTATTAAAAATCTACGTTGTTTGATTTGTTCTCACATGGGCCGCCATGTTAATTCAAAGTTATCAATTTCAATGACCCACTTTCCTTCAATTATATTGGACCATAAAAGCTACTAATATACTAGGAATCGGTTATGTGCATATTGTGAATTTTAGTGGACAACTTTGATTGGACCATGTGCAAACAGTGAGTTCAAATAATATACAAACTACTTTGAGTTTTGCAAATGGGCCAATTCATCAATAACGAGGAACATCCATTATCATTATTATAATTATCAACATGTTACATCCACCAAATCTATTATTAGCACCCAATCAATAACACACATATCCACATGTACGAGCACAATCAATAATAACAATCATGTATCGATACAACCACGCATGATGGGAGGATTTGTTTCGAAATATAGTGAGATTATACTAACCGAAGAAATCAAGATGAAATTGAGGAAGTCTTCGAGAGGGAGGGGGCTGCCGTCGGTTTCCAAGAGAGGGAGAAAGGATAATAGGGTTTTCGATTATGTTACAGGTTACGCAAGTTTTAACACATGAAGTTGGGCTACAATGGCTTATGGGCCGAAAGCCCATCTCCGGCGAAACCCCACCTCGATGAAAGTCTGAGGTTTCGTCGAGCACAAGGGATGGCGAAACATCAATGGGTTTTTATTTAAATAATAACGTTGGGTTCACATGCACCATTTCGTCGAGCACAACTATTGTTATAATAATAAGTTTTTATTTAAATATCATTACTTTTAGAGGAGCAGGATATCACATGAATATCATTTGTTTTTGTGGGGCATCATTATTATTTTCTAAACCCAAGACATAACATCATGTATTCAAAGGGTAGCCGCCAACAACAAAGATCACAACCCACATCTTTTGGCGGCGGGCTTGACTTTTGAAGATAAGAGGGGCACGAGGATTGAGAGTCAACAACATCATCAGTGATTTCTTTCTGGTGCACGTGACTTATTGGGGGAAGATGGTATCATTTCTTTTATCACACATAACTCACCAAATATCCAACATAAATTGAAATCATTTTAAAATAGTATACGCGATACAACGTACAACGAAATGTCAAACAGGATTGTAGAACAGATGACAAGTAAATGAAAGGTCTTGGAATCTCGGGTTGTCACATCCCCGACTTAAAAGAAATTTCGTCCCGAAATTTGATAAGAATCCCAAAAATAATAGCGAGGTGTTAAATCAGGATCAGGATGTCTGTGGATTTTCCGCGGGTACCACATCATCCCCAACTTGAAAGGAAATTTCATCCTGAAATTTGACAGTGACATCAGGAGTTACTTTAACCGTTTGAACAACCGAGGATACTAGAGCTTACTTCGATCATTACATTCCTACGTGAACTCCGGTCCACATCTTGAGTTCCAACGAACTCTCACTATTAGAATCCGACTATGCTAACGAACGTTGACGTCCTAATCCACTAATAAGGGTATGACAAGGGTTTTATCGGACAAACACTGCCTTAGATTCGAGGCATAAATATCATCACGAGTGTTATCCTGTCCGTTAGTTAACTCGAGTTTGTGGGCCATGTCACCGATTCGTTCTTGGAATTCGAATGTCTCAACACATCGTGAACTAAGCTTGCCATGTTTTCCAAAGCGTACCACACCCTCTTAGGGTGAGACTTCCGATTATAACATGTTCGCCTACAGCGAACTCCCAGTGTTTCCTAAGCTTAACAGCTTTCCTGACAGTTACGCGTTGCCGTCAAACAATTTTCCGAACTAAGCAGTCTTCCCAAGAGTTTCGAGTATAATTACTGGATCTGTGATTAGGTTGTCATCCACCTCAGTCCAACGAGAAGGTTGGCATTATCATCCATGCAATGCCTCAAACAGAGCTGTATGCATCCTAAAACGGTAACGGCTGTATGCCCAAAGATAAGTGTCCTTCCAAATGTTTACTAAAGTCAATCACACACATGCTCGCAGCATGTCTTCGCGTGTCAAGATGGTTCGTTACTTTGTCCGATTGTCCTACAGCGATAAGTAATGCTCATGTCTAGATGTGTGCCAAGAGTCTTGTGTAGTGCTCGTCATAAATCAGGTATAGATCAAAATGATAAATACAGGAGTTGGCACCTCGTGCCTAAATAGCCGTCTCTCTCAGAGGAATATCCACAAGCTGCAAAGACTCGTCAATTTCCTTGATTGCGAGATAATGTGCTGGTAACGTGAGGCAATCAACGATCACCCAGGTGATATCGGTTCCGTTTTGAGATTTTAGGTAGGCCAGTGACAAATGTCAGACCCCGACCACGTAGAACGACAAAACGTGGTGGAAATGTCGGGGAGTGTTGTAACAGAATTAATTGTTTCATAACCATGGCAATTTAAGTTATATTTTATTTATCAAACAAGAGAGTTACATTGTCTTAAAACAGGAAATAAAGAGTACATAACATAATTAAACTAGTTCTTGCTTCGTTTTAAGTCACTAAGGCACAGGTCCGCCCTAATGTGACGATCATCATCCTAAGCAACAGCTCCTGAAAACACATGTGAAAATAGGTACATTAGCAAAAAAATGCCTGTGAGATACATAGGTTTTGTGAAAATGGGATTCATGACTTGAGTTTAAGAAAATGTTTATTAAGATTTAGTCATGAACCTTGTAAATTGTTTAGTTTTTAAATCATTTGAAAAGCGATAAGATCAGATGATATATATAAATAAAAGAATAATATATGGTTAAATGAATAACCAAGTAAAATGAGTTGTATAGAATGAACTGTTTTGTAAACCAAAGTCTTGTGAAAAGCATGTTACTTATGTAAAATGTATAAGTCCAAAATTAATGATTTAAATAACACTATGATATGTAATATAATACAAACACTTATATATAGGAAGTACGAGCGGCGTATCCACCATGTTTGTATCATACTACTCACATCTCGTTACTTAAGTCACTTAAACAAACCACCAATGTATAAAGTCTATGTTTAAACCAATTGTCAAAAACTCCTTGTATAAACCATGTCAAATGTTAAAAGTCCAAATGTAGTCAAGGAATGTGCAACAATCGTTATGTATGGTAAGTAATGTGTTGTTACATAAACCAAATGTAAAAATGTACAAAACAAAGTATTCTGAATATATCAAAAAGTTATGTTTTGCAAAGTAAATGCATGTTTTATTGATACTAACACTTATGTGGTAAGTTAACGCATACATTCAAGCCTTGAGACAGACGGATAACCCTAAGTCAAGGTTATCAAAAGAAATGTTTTCGGATTCAGTCATTCCTTACATCCAAACAAACCCAGGATGTCAGGAACGGGATTTGTCAAGTCCTATGGTACCATTACTTACTACCGAGCGACGTAGCTAATGTTAATGAACGTATATAAGTCCTGTTTGTACAAACCAAATGTCATACCGATTGTAAACATATTAAATGAAAACAATGTGCTAAGTATGCTAAGTTAACATACAAAGCAGAAAAGTCATGTAAATTAATGTACTAAGTATGCTAAGTAAACATACATAGCAAAACAATGTAATGTAAATCATGTACTATAAGTGTACTAACGAACATAGCAAGTATATGATGTGCAAACAGGAAAGCATGAAAGTAACAAGTAGGCACATGTGTTTCACCCCAAAACAATTTGAAAAACAGTAAAAGAGGGGTCTATGTACTCACTTGAGATTGCCTAGAAGTCCTTGAGTAACAACCAAACAATGCTAGATATCACGGAAATCAAACGGCACCTAATATAGGTAACTATGTTAATAAACCGGACCTAAATCGGAGGATCGGATAGAATGAGGGTTCGCAAACCAAATGGGTATGGGAACTCATGTAATATGGTTTAACAAAGCCTACATACTAAAATGAAACCTAACCTAAGTGCTTACGACCCGTTACGACCCGGTTAGGTAGCTTATGCTACTTTAACGCGTCGTTCGCGTAAAACGTGTTCGGAATGCCTAACTAGTCCTATGATAAGTAAAATACTCCTTAACATGTTTAATATTGTTGTCAAATCAGTTTAGATACCAAACGTTATGTTACATATGCTTTAAATGAATTTTGGCGTAAAAAGGGCATTTTGGTAATTTACCTAAGGCATATAAACTACCTATGATACAACTAACTAAACATCGTGACCATAAGGTATAACCTCGGAAGGTTATTCCCTATACAACTATGGTCACCTAATGTGTTTGGTCGGATCCTAAAGATCGACCAAACGGGTCGGGTTCGAAAGTATAAGCGATTGTTTAGATCGCTTACCTTACGACCCTATATAAGCACTAAACTAAAAGTGACGAGCTAAGCATGTTAAAACATGCTTAACTAAGTTAGAAAACAAGTTTGGTATCAAAACAAACGGTTTTGTTACCTAAAAGTAGTTTGGTTACAAAATACGCAAGAATACGCATTTTGGCCGAAACTACGACTCGTCACTGAGCCTAGACAACGTGGTAATCAGTAGGTATAGTCACAAGGGACTATAACCATCGTGATTATGCTCACGTTGCGAAGTTCAACCGAACTTCATATTGACCATAAACTGGTCAACGTAGAACGCTAAAAAAATGCAGAAACGCTAAAAGAACGAAAGAGGACTTACAACGGGTCCAAGAACGGAAGTTTTGATCCGAATATTCTCAGGTATGAAGTGATAAACATATCAACTTAGAGAAAAAATTCAAATTCAAAGGTGTGGTTTTGAGTTGTGAACTTGAGGGGTATTTATAGGATTTCGAGGACCGTTAAGATCGTTCCTCGAAAATCGCGCTTCAATCTCATCCATACACCTCAAGCCCATGGTTTTACAAAACTATTTGAGCCCCTAGTATTAGGAAATACCATGTGCAAGTGGTTTATGAGTGTGTAACAGCTGTTTAAACTGATTATGCTGATCTGGGAGGGCCTCGCGGCCTGCGTAAGGGGCAACAGAAACATACACCCCCCGCCTGGGGGTCTCAGACCAGCAACAAGTTTCAAAAGTGACAGTTTTTGTCCCTGTTGGTGTTTAGAGCTATTTCTGACATGTTTAAAGCTCGTTAAGTCATCTTTAAGGCCCTAAAATGATGCCTAAACATTGTGGACATGAAACATGTTCAAAAATATGCCAGATGTTGGTTCGTTTGGTCGTATGATCGCGATGTTCGCTTAATTTCGACGGAATGCGCATAAGCGCGAAAAACGATCCAAATTGCGCGACGAATGGATTTTTATTATGCCAAACACTAAAAAAAATTATTTTAGTGCTTACATAAATTTTTGGATTTCCGGATGTATTCAGAATGTAAGTTATGCGCGAAAATGCAAACTTATGCACTTTTTGACGCTTTTAGTACCTGAATGACCCAAAAGTTTATTTTAGCACACCGAACTCCTTAAAGCCTATTTCTAAGCTATGTAAAGGACATTTATGGTATGTTTAACTTATGATCATGTTCCAGAATGTCTGTTCTAGTACGAATCGTCATACTTTCGCAGTTCGTCGAATTTAGTCCCTGTAGGCGATTAAACTTGTTTTTGCCATACCAAAGCCTTCAAAACTTATTTCTAAGTTATGTAAAGTTTATTTAAGGTATGTTAAGTATATGTTGATGTTTCGGAGTGTTTGTCGCATTAAACTGGTTACGTTTACGCACCAGTTTGCGTATAACTCTCCAGAAAGCGATATAGAGTTTGAAATTGAACAAAAGTCAAAACATGAAAAATGTCAAACATAAACAAACAAACATTGGTATCAAATAAATTTGTTTTATTGATAACTGAACTGTTTACAATAATTACAAACACAAGTGTCACAGTCTCCCCTACTTGTGGAAATTTCATCCAGAAATTTATTTAGAGGAAACTCGTGGGAATAGAAGTGGATACTTCGCCTTCATTTGATCTTCACGTTCCCAAGTAAACTCGGGTCCATGCTTAGATTCCCAGCGAACTTTGACCAATGGAATGTGCTTGCGTTTGAGCCATTTGACTTCATGTTTCATGATTTCCACAGGTTTCTCAACAAAATGCATCGTGTTGTCCACACGAATTTCATCAAGCGGTATGTGGAGATTCTCATCAGCCAAACACTTCTTGAGATTGGACACGTGAAAGGTTGGATGAACATTTCCAAGTTCAGGAGGTAACTCAAGTCTTAGGTTACCTTACCGATTCTTTCAACGATCCTGAATGGTCCAACGTATCTAGGTACAAGTTTTCCTTTCTTTCCAAATCTGGTCACACATTTCCAAGGTGAGACCTTATGTAACACTCGATCACCGACTTGAAATTCCAAGGGCTTGCGTTGTTGGTCCGCGTAACTCTTTTGACGGCTTCTAGCTGTCTGAAGGTTATCACGAACTTTCTTAACCTTATCAGTTGTCTCTAAAATGAGGGCATGTCCAGTAAGCTGAGCCTCACCGATCTCATTCCAGCAGACTGGTGAACGACATTTTCGACCATAGAGAGCTTCGAAAGGAGCCATGTTGATGCTGGAGTGATAACTGTTGTTGTAAGAGAATTCAATTAACGGAAGATGTGAATCCCAACTACCACCAAAATCAATCACACAAGCTCTAAGCATATCCTCCAGAGTCTGGATTGTTCTTTCAGATTAACCATCCCTTTGCGGATGATAAGCTGTGCTCAGATTAAGTTGGGTCCCCATAGCAGATTTCATGGTTCTCCAAAAATGAGAAGTGAAGCGAGCATCTCTGTCAGAAATGATGTTCAAAGGAACACCATGTCGGGATACAATTTCATCCACATAGATTTTAGCAAGTTTGTCAGCAGAAAAATCCTCACGGATTGGTAAGAAATGCGCTGACTTAGTAAGACGATCAACAACTACCCAGATGGCATCATGACCTTTCTTTGTGCGCGGAAGTTTGGTAACAAGATCCATAGCAATGTTTTCCCATTTCCAAACTGGGATCTCTGGTTGCTCCAATAAACCAGAAGGACGTTGATGTTAAGCCTTAACCTTAAGACAAGTAAGGCATTTTGATACATATAAGGCAATGTCTTTCTTCATACCAGGCCACCAATACTGAATACATAGATCCTTATACATCTTATCTGAGCCATGATGAATAGAATAACGAGACTTATGGGCTTCATCCATAAGCAAGGTGCGAAGATCATCTTGGCTTGGGACCCACAAACGGTCCATGAAGTAATATGATCCATTGTCCTTCAGTTCAAGATCAGGTGTTATGTGATAGGGAAATTCCTTATCCATCAAACCTTGTGAAACACAAGTGTGTTGAGCCTGAGTGATGCGCGCTTAGATATTGGATCGAGCTTGAAAATCAGATTGAAAACGAACACAATGAAGCTTAGTACGTTCCTTACGACTTAAAGCATCGGCTACGACATTCGCCTTACCAGGATGGTAGCGAATTTCGCAGTCATAGTCGTTTAGAAGCTCAACCCAATGTCGTTGCCTCATGTTGAGTTCTTTCTGATTGAAGATATGCTGAAGACTTTTGTGGTCCGTGAAAACCACACATTTTGTACCATACAAATAGTGTCTCCAGATCTTAAGAGCGAACACAACTGCACCTAACTCAAGATCATGAGTGGTGTAGTTTTTCTCATGTATCTTCAACTGCCTCGATGCATATGATATGACTTTGTTCCTTTGCATGAGAACACAGCCAAGACCCAAGTTTGATGCATCACAATACACGACAAAATCATCATTACCCTCTAGCAATGATAGAATAGGCGCATCACAAAGCTTCTGCTTCAAGTTTTGAAAAAGCTTCCTCTTGTTTGAATCCCCAATCAAAGGGTTCGTTCTTCTGAGTTAGAGCAGTTAGAGGAACTGCAATCTTTGAGAAATTTTCAATGAAGCGGCGATAATAACCCACCAGACCAAGAAAAGAACAAACTTCAGTAGGAGTAGTAGGCATATCCTAATCCTTAATCGCACTGATCTTGGAGGGATCTACATGAATACCTTGTTCGTTGACAACATGTCCTAAAAATTGAACTTCCTTAAGCCAGAATTCACACTTGGAGAATTTGGCGAAAAGTTGTTCTTTCTTTAGGAGTTCCAGAGTAAGATGAAGATGTTGCTCATGATCAGCTCGCGTCTTAGAATAAATCAAGATGTCATCAATAAAAACGATGATGAACTTATCTAAATAAGGCTTGCAGACCCTATTCATTAAGTCCATGAAAACAGCAGGAGCATTAGTCAACCCGAAAGGCATATCTGTGAACTCATAATGCCCATAACGAGTGTGGAACGCTGTCTTGGGAATATCTTCTTCATGCACACGAAGTTGATGATACCCAGAACGCAGATCAATCTTTGAAAAATAAGAAGCGCCCTGTAACTGATCAAAGAGATCATCAATGCGAGGTAGGGGATATCGATTCTTGATGGTAAGCTTGTTATGCTCACGATAATCGATACACATCCTAAAAGATCCATCCTTCTTCTTAACAAAAAGTACGGGAGCACCCTAAGGTGAAAAGCTATGATGAATAAAACCTTTGTCAGAAAGCTCCTGAAGCTGCTTAGACAACTCTTGCATCTCAGATGGTGCAAGACGATATGGAGCTTTGGAAATGGGATTTGCACCAGGTACGAGATCAATACGGAACTCGACTTGGTGTGCTGGGGGTAAACCAGGTAACTCTTCAGGGAATACTTCAGGATAATCCCGAACAACAGGAATATCTTGAATAGACTTACCTTTGCCTTTATCTGCTGTAACATGTGCTAAGAAGGCCACATAATTCTTTCGCAGATACTTCCGAGCTTTAAAACAAGACATGAGTTTGAGACTACCAGCAGGTTTCTCACCACGAACCTGTAGGATCTTCCCTATCGAAAGCGGCACACGAACAATCTTTTCGAAACAAACTACCTCTGCGTGATGCTTGGCTAACTAATCCATACCCACTATAACGTCGAAGCTTCCAAGTCGCATTGGCGTGAGGTTGATAGGGAAAAGATGGTTGTTAAGGTTCAACTGGCAATTGCGAAGAATAGAATCAAGAACAATGGGTTCACCACTAGCAACTTCTACTGTCAAGGGTTTTCCTAGTTTTGTTCTAGATATGCGAAGCAATGGCTCAAATGATAATGACACAAAACTCTTATTCCACCCGAATAAAAAAGAACAGATGCAGGCTGATTATTAATAAAGAGCGTATCGTTGACCACATTATCGTCTGCTTGTGCCTCTTGTGCATTCATGTTGAAGACTCGACCTCGAGCCTGAGCCTGATTTGGATTTGCGTTAGCTAGTATTGGACACCGGTTTCTGTAGTGGGTCAGATCCCCACAATTGTAGCACGAACCAGGAGGAAAATGAGGTCGTGCAGCTTGACTTTGTTGCTGAGCAAGGGGCTGAGCAACTTGTTGGGCTTGGTTCTGAACTGCCTGATTCTGGTTGACAGGAATGCGGCATGTAGTGACAAGATGACCATTTCTTCCACAGTTAGTGCAATGACGACATTGGAGATGTGGTAGGTGATGGCCGTTACACTTGTTGCACAAAGGTGCATTGCCAAGATATGGCCTCTTGGCGGGTGGTTGCGCACGCTGATTTGGTGCAGCTTGAGCCTGTGCAGTAACGGCATAGTTTTGGGAAGCCTTCCGCTTCCTAGACCCCTTTGAGGAACCAGAACCCTTTCCCTTCTTGTTTTTATCTTTCTTGCTGTCCTCTTTGTCAGACGCCTGCTTCTTACCTTTGTCACCCTTTTTATGCAGCTTTCCCTTTCGAACCTGCGACACAGTCAATGTCGCTGCTAACTCAATCGCCTGACGGACTGTGGTAGGGTTACTACCAGTAATGATGTCTTGCACTGAGTCAGGTAGACCATCGATGTACCTTTCGATAGCCTTGTCGAGTGTGGTAACCATTGTTGGGCATAATAAGCTCACCTCCTCATGCCTATCAATAAGCTCGCAATTCATGACGAGGACAGAACTCCTTCATCATAAGGGCCCTAAGTTCGGCCCAAGTCTGTGCTAGAGCAACCTCAACACCGCAGTCTCTCATAACCTTGTTCCACCATGTAAGAGCCCTCTTCTGAAACACACTGGAAGTAAACTCGACCTTGCGATTATCAGGACACTGAACGTGGCGAAACGTACTCTCAGTGTTGTTGAACCATTGTAGGAGCCCAGTTGCTCCTTCATTACCACTAAACTTGAGTGGCTTAGCCGAATTGAAACTCTTGAAATTGCATGGAGCATTATTGTTGTTGTTGGCTTGGTTCAGTTGAGCAATAAGATTTGGGAAAGCAAAAGCCATTTGCTGTGCGATGATTTCTGCCAGTTCGGCATTCGCTATCTGATTGTCGGTCGAGGAGGCATTCTAAAAGAGGAAACATGAAAGGAAACTAGTGAGATGATTGTATGAAAAGAATAAGATGATTCAAAAATTGACAACAGCAAAGATGGTGGTCATTTGCTTGTTACCACAAGGCAAACAAACGACACATTGTGACTAATCAAAGTAAATGGGTGAAAAATAATGTATCGCGAAGACATGCTCGCCTATAAGTGAACACTCACCCCAAGAGTTCCCAGGTAAGAGTGACTGGTCCGATTATGTGGATTTGTACGAACACTCTAGCCTTAGACAGAAAACCCAGGGTACAGGCATTCACTCTTCCAGTTTGCACGTGTTCACACTATTTCGAACCCAAAACTTTGACTAGATTTTGAAAATTCAAAAGGGTTCAAAACCTTATAACAGAGGGTTCAAAACCTAGTAATCAATCATCTAAGAACAGATGATTAATTTTCAAAGCGGATTCGAAATTAATGTTCTCGTTGTGGTTATCACCAAAGGATAGGTGGAGTGCATGTTTTAAGATCTAAACACAAGATAACTTGTGTTGGGGTCCTAGAAAGGTTATAGGCTAGGTCAAAGCATTACTAATAACCTAATTCCCTATAACCATTGGCTCTGATACCAACTTTTATGTGACACCCCGACCACGTAGAACGACAAAACGTGGTGGAAACGTCGGGGAGTGTTGTAACAGAATTAATTGTTTCATAACGATGGCAATTTAAGTTATATTTTATTTATCAAGCAAGAGAGTTACATTGTCTTAAAAAAGGAAATAAAGAGTACATAACATAATTAAACTAGTTCTTGCTTCATTTTAAGTCACCAAGGCACAGGTCCGCCCTAATGTCAGGATCATCATCCTAAGCAATAGCTCCTGAAAACACATGTGAAAATAAGTACGTCAGCAAAAAAATGCCTGTGAGATACATAGGTATTGTGAAAATAGGATTCATGACTTGAGTTTAAGAAAATGTTTAATAAGATTTAGTCATGAACCTTGTAAATTGTTTTGTTTTGTAAATCATTTGAAAGGCGATAAGATCAGATGATATGTATAATTAAAAGAATAATATATGGTTAAATGAATAACCAAGTAAAATGAGTTGTATAGAATGAACTGTTTTGTAAACCAAAGTCTTGTGAAAAGCATGTTACTTATGTAAAACGTATAAGTCCAAAATGAATGATTTAAATAACACTATGATATGTAATATAATACAAACACTTATGTATAGGAAGTACCAGCGACGTATCCACCATGTTTGTATCATACTACTCATATCTCGTTACTTAAGTCACTTAAACAAACCACCAATGTATAAAGTCTATGTTTAAACCAATTGTCAAATAGTCATTGTATAAACAATTTCAAATGTTAAAAGTCCAAATGTAGTCAAGTAATGTGCAACAATTGTTATGTATGGTAAGTAATGTGTTGTTACATAAACCAAATCTAAAAATGTACAAAACAAAGTATTCTGAATATATCAAAAAGTTATGTTTTGCAAAGTAAATGCATGTTTTATTGATACTAACACTTATGTGGTAAGTTAACGCATACATTCAAGCCTTGAGACAGACTGATAACCCTAAGTCAAGGTTATCAAAAGAAATGTTTTCGGATTCAGTCATTCCTTACATCCAAACAAACCCAGGATGTCAGGAACTGGATTTGTCAAGTCCTATGGTACCATTACTTACTACTGAGCGGTGTAGCTAATGTTAATGAACGTATATAAGTCCCGTTTGTACAAACCAAATGTTATACCGATTCTAAACATGTTTAATGAAAACAATGTGCTAAGTATGCTAAGTTAACATACAAAGCAGAAAAGTCATGTAAATCAATGTACTAAGTATGCCAAGTAAACATACATAGCAAAACAATGTAATGTAATGTAAATCATGTACTATAAGTGTACTAACGAACATAGCAAGTATATGATGTGCAAACAGGAAAGCATGAAAGTAACAAGTAGGCACATGTGTTTCACCCCAAAACAGTTTGAAAAACAGTAAAAGAGGGGTCTATGTACTCACTTGAGATTGCCTAGAAGTCCTTGAGTAACAACCAAACAATGCTAGAGATCACGGAAATCAAACGGCACCTAATACAGGTAACTCTGTTAATAAACCGGACCTAAATCGAAGGATCGGATAGAATGAGGGTTCGTAAACCAAATGGGTATGGGAACTCATGTAATATGGTTTAACAAAGCCTACATACTAAAATGAAACCTAACCTAAGTGCTTACGACCCGTTACGACTCGGTTAGGTAGCTTATGCTACTTTAACGCGTCGTTCGCGTAAAACATGTTCGGAATGCCTAACTAGTCCTATGATAAGTAAAATTTTCCTTAACATGTTTAATATTGTTGCCAAATTAGTTTAGATACCAAACGTTATGTTACATAAACTTTAAATGAATTTTGGCGTAAAAAGGGCATTTTGGTAATTTACCTAAGGCATATAAACTACCTATCATACAACTAACTAAACGTCGTGACCATAAGGTATAACCTTGGAAGGTTATTCCCTATACAACTATGGTCACCTAATGTGTTTGGTCGGATCCTAAAGATCGACCAAACGGGTCGGGTTCGAAAGTATAAGCGATTGTTTAGATCGCTTACCTTACGACCCTATATAAGCACTAAACTAAAAGTGACGAGCTAAGCATGTTAAAACATGCTTAACTAAGTTAGAAAACAAGTTTGGTATCAAAACAAACGGTTTTGATACCTAAAAGTAGTTTGGTTACAAAATATGCAAGAATACGCATTTTGGCCGAAACTACGACTCATCACTGAGCCTAGACAACGTGGTAATCAGTAGTTATAGTCACAAGGGACTATAACCTCGTGATTACGCTCACGTTGTGAAGTTCAACCGAACTTCGTGTTGACTATAAACTGGTCAACGCAGAACACTAAAAAAATGCAGAAACGCTAAAAGAACGAAAGAGGACTTACAATGGGTCCAAGAACGGAAGTTTTGATTCGAATATTCTCAGGTATGAAGTGATAAACAAATCAACATAGAGAACAAATTCAGATTCAAAGGTGTGGGTTTTGAGTTGTGAACTTGAGGGGTATTTATAGGATTTCTAGAACCGTTAAGATCGTTCCTCGAAAACCGTGCGTCAATCTCATCCATACACCTTAAGCCCATGGTTTTACAAAACCATTTGAGCTCCTGGTATTAGGAAATACCATGTGCAAGTGGTTTATGAGTGTGTAACAGCTGTTAACAGCTGTTTAAACTGATTATGTTGATCTGGGAGGGCCTCGCGGCCCGCGTAAGGGACAACAAAAACTTACGCGCCCCGCCTGGGGGTCTCAGACCAGAACAAGTTTCAAAAGTGACAGTTTTGGTCCCTGTTGGTGTTTAGAGCTATTTCCGACATGTTTAAAGCCCGTTAAGTCATCTTTAAGGCCCTAAAATGATGCCTAAACATTGTGGACATGAAACATGCTCAAAAATATGCTGGATGTTGGTTCGTTTAGTCGTATGATCGCGATGTTTGCTTAAATACGACGGAATGCGCATAAGCGCGAAAAACGATCCAAATTTCGCGACGAATGGATTTTTCTTATGCCAAACACTAAAATAAAATATTTTAGTTCTTACATAAATTTTTGGATGTCCGGATGTATTCAGAATGTAAGTTATGTGCGAAAATGCAAACTTATGCACTTTTTGACGCTTTTTGTCCCTGAATGACCCAAATGTTTATTTTAGCACACCGAACCCCTTAAAGCGTATTTCTAAGCTATGTAAAGGATATTTATGGTATGTTTAACTTATGGTCATGTTCCGGAATGTATGTTCTAGTACGAATCGTCATACTTTCGCAGTTCGTCGAATTTAGTCCCTGTAGGCGATTAAACTTGTTTTTGCCATACCAAAGCCTTCAAAACTTATTTCTAAGTTATGTAAAGGTTATTTAAGGTATGTTAAGTATATGTTGATTTTCCGGAGTGTTTGTCGCATTAAACTGATTACGATTACGCATCAGTTTGCGTATAACTCTCCAGAAAGCGATATAGAGTTTGAAATTGAACAAAAGTCAAAACATGAAAAATGTCAAACATAAACAAACAAACATTGGGATCAAATAACTTTGTTTTATTGATAACTGAACTGTTTACAATGATTACAAACACAGGTGTCACAACAAAATCCGTGACAGTCTGTCCCAATTCCTCCAAATGTGTGTTTCTGGTTGCTGATACTTCCCCCTTGACTTACCCATAAGTCCAACATCATTTACGTGCATAGCTTGGTTGGCCTTCATGCCCGATCACCAGTGCAAGATTTACGTATCCCAAAAACTCCCATCAAAACCCAGACGGCTAGAGCATCAAGGCCGGTGTGCTTTGCTCAACATCAATTCCCTACAGATGCCATATAATGAGATCCACGTTCGTTCCACGAGGTAGCGAATATGGTCCGACCTGCCAAAGGTAGCTTCTCCATGCCCCGTACGGGTTCAACTTGAAAATTCTTTTCCTACAGTTCTTCCAGTTTGAACAGAGCGAGCCTGATCAGGTAGGTTCGAGTCGATAGTGAGTTGCAAAGCTCGTACGTGTTTAGGTTCCGCAGTCGAAATCATTCAGAGGTTCCATCCAGCGATGTCGTTACATCTTTTAGCTCCTACGAAACAACGGCACACGGGAGGCCCTTGTGATCGGTCTAAGTAGCCCATCTGGTACCGTCCAAGTAATGCCTCCAACTTAAATCCAAAGACCGTGGTTTCTATCGTAGGTTGTGATTCGTGCAACTCTTCTTATAATTCCACTAAGTATGCCATCACCTTCTCGAGTTGCATTGGCATGTAACTGGGACTCTGATTCGAACCATCATGATATACCACTAAATCACCCACACCCTCGGGTAAAGACGATGCTCAGTGCATTGCAGTGTTGGGATTCGAGAGCTGAAAAGACGTCCTCCTGTTTTGTCCTCCACAAACACAGCACCCTGCGGTGTTGGAGAGATCAAAGATGCCAGATCTTTGACAATCCTGTGATGAATCTGCGATAGTATCTGGCGAGACCAAGAAATTGTTGTATCCTCGAAGGGATCTTTGGTGTCGGTCAGTTTCTAACAAAATGGATTCTAGCGAGATCCACGTGTATTCTTACTTCGTTGTTTATAGGACCACAAATGTACCTCTTGAATCTAGACGTTACCCTTAACAAGTCTTCGCGCGGGGTGGCTCCTCCCTTAGGAGCTCTAAAATAAAATACAAAACGTCTTCAATATACACGGTCGATTCATGTGATCCATAAAACTGCCAGTGTGCTGGGTAACCCCAAATGCCATGGAATACAAAATTGCGATGACCGCATTGCGTTTGATATGCCGTTCTAGGAACATCCTCCCCTTGGACTTCCATCTGATGATAGTTCGTTAGTTATCCAATCCTCGAATGGAAACTTGTCCCTCGCAATCCGGTCAACAGGTTGTCATTACCAGGTCGAGACAAACGGTTCTTAGCTGTCACCTTGCTGTGTTCTCGATAGTCAGTACACATGTCCAACGATAAGGCTTATCTTCACGAATATAATCGGGGCTCCCCAGAGCGGAAACCAGATCCGACAAAACTTCTGTCCCACAGTTCTTGTAGTTGATTGGATAGTTCTTGCAACCCTCCTGGCGCAAGACGGTAAGAAGTACGAAGAATCATGGCTGCCTCTGGCGTGGGATCAAACTGGGAGTCCATCAATCAGTTGTGGAAGTAAACCTGAAAGTTCCTGGAGTAGCTCACCGAAAGAAATCACGAACAATTGTTGGATCCTCGATCCTTTCTTCCTCATTCAGTAACGGTTGTTAACGTAGCGGGGTAATCCTCCCGTAGACACTTCTGGGCCTTCTTTGCTGATATGGTGCTAACCTTTACACCATTCTGACACTTCAAGGTATAAAGTGACACAAAACTTTCCTTCTCACAAGGTATATCTACGCGATATCTAGATAACCAATCTACATAACTACTCCATCGAACCCATCAAGGATAGCAGAAGGAAGGTCGATGTCGAACATCTGTCCCCCAAGGTCGAGTTTGCATCCCAGCGAACATATAAGGCTTCAAATGACTTGCATCAGCCGACTCCACAACAGGTTCGGATTCAAGAAGCATAAGGGTTAAACAAAATAGAGATGAAGCGAATAGCTACCCATCCAAGCTACCATGTTGCCACTACGCCTGGCGTCGCCTATGCAAATCATAAGCGCCCTTCCATGAGTATCATTTCCAATGTTGTTATTGTCGTCGTTCCCTTGGTTATTGTTTCCTTGCTTCTAACAACGGTCAATCCATGTCGCGGGCACCTTCATTTCCATACTGTAGGCCATAGTTACAAATACTTTGATGTCATCGTGACTGTTACCTCTAATGTCATTGCCTGAAATGGAGTCCTACGATCTTTCTCTGACAAAATCCGTCTCTTCACATTTCGTGTTACATCCTAATGCGTTACTCACTGTGCCGGTAGTCACACATTCCACACTATAATCTGTTGTCATCGCTTATGTCCCGATTGATTCACCAGAGTTGACTCCCATGAGTCGCTGCCCAGGGTTAAGAATTCGATTGAAGTCAAATTGCTGATGTTCGTTGTTGGTAATCAGGGTCGTCCAAATACTGAGGTCGGTAAGGCACTACACTCATCCTCTTGCCCATCCATCTTGCATGTCGATGGAGTAATACACAGTACACTACCAGAGTGTTGCTGAAGTGATTGCACTTCGGGGTCTAAGATGTTAATGCATTGAGTTCCAGCAAATGAGGAGGAGCGAGGAAGGTATAGACCAATAATTCGACGCTACGACATCCAACTCAAAGACATTCATACTAGCACCCTACGTGCTACACAGTTCGCTAGGCATCTGGATGGGTGTACAGGTAATACTTGATAGCATCAAAATTCGTAAGAATTCAGAGAGAGGTGAAAATGTCACATTCAAATAGGAGACATTCACTACTATGACCCCTATATACTTGTTACGTTTCACATTGATCAGATAACGGAACAGAACCCCCTTTTCACTTGTTAAGCCTCACTGTGACTCGCATGCACCCTACACTGTTATTATGTGTGCACCCACAATAATATTGTGATTTGCATGCTAACCTCAGCTCCTCCTAACTCATGTCAAATGGTTCCTCAAACTCGAGTAACAAACAAAGAGCATTACGAAACATGAGTCCTTAATGTTTAGGGAAATACCACCCTATCAGTCACATAACACATGCAGGTAATACATGAATTCATACTGTTGTACTAAACGTGCAACCACATGCAATATCATAGGTAAGTGTTCACTAGTTATGCAATACATTAAGCATACGAGAGACGAACCTTGCAGTCTGGAGCTCAGTGTCATGGTCGATTTTCGAAGTTGTCCGGTTATAGTCTGGTTTTATAAAAACGTTTTAAAATCTAGTTCACTATAACTAGTGGCTCTGATACCAAACTCTCACACCCCCAAAATACCACAAGCGAAATCACCGCGGGATGTGTGACGTACCAGGATCCAAGCCACCAATCACATTGAACTACGCGTAATAATTAAATAAAACATTCCATTAATTGTAAAAATATAAATCCAATGCATAAGTTAAATCAAAGTATTTATTCAGCGGAAGCATAAAGTAACCAGTAAATCCATTGTTTCAAAACAAGTGTTCATAATAAACGAGCATATATCCAAGAGCCTCGATCCATGACCACTCCAGCACTCCCAGAGAGCAAGTCCATGTCAAGAATCTAACGACCTGCAAGCATGCAGACAAGTGTGTCAGACGACGCTGGTGAGTTCAAAGTTTTGTTAGCGCGTTTAGTTACCAGTTGTGTGTATAAAACAGGTCATCGTTTTGTTTTGATGTTGTTATTAACTCGATTACCGCAAGTGGCTACAAGATGTGTTTGCCCAAACCCCAATGCCTCTATCAAAGCATTGGTCAAGTGGTCAAGGTAATTAGTTCACGCCCGTCCATTCCGGCCCGGTGTGAGGGTGCCAAACCTAATAGCGCTATCAACTAAATACCTCGTTGCCTTCCCGGCAACAATCGGTAGATGTAAGGGGTCTTATATGATAGAAACTGAGTAATAACTAACATCCCATTAACCTGTATTCCTCCCTGGAACGTTACCCGATATCCCTTCCCGGGATGCATGCTTAGAAAAGAGCAGTGAACTCACCTTGGTTTGCTCGGTATGTTTCGTTACATTACCCGTTCCCAGTTGGTCAACCAACCCTACTGTGGTTACCAAGAGTAATTAGTTTCGCAGTCACGTATCCAAAACACGTATCACATAGCAAGTAAAGTATCTAGGTTTCATGTACGTCTACAATCACAAGTTCATGTTCCAACAGTTGTTACCAATTACACTCGTTTCATAATAATCAAGTCACGTACTAATCTCAGATTGCTTTCATCCCAAAGATCATTATTCAATCACGCAGCACATATACAATTCTCACACAAGTCACATTCCATGTGCATGTCAATTATCAATATATATATATATATATACATTAGGAGAGTGTTCTACTTACATAGTTTAAGTCGGATTTGTGTAGTTATCATGCAATTTACCATATTGAATAAACAAGGTACAAATCAATTTACACACGTAGACTATCCACTGTGCCCGATAAACAACCCAAGCGACGAAACATCCCTGTGATGAAATCCCCATGTTTCATCAGAATGTATGTCAACGAAACCCCCATGTTTCATCGACCTATGATCCATCGGCTACCCTTGCCAGTTTCAACATTCCCAAACCCAATGTTCACAGTTTCCACTGTCCATCCCATTATCATCATTCCTAGTCTATGTGCACTAAGTTTATGTCATGCATACTATTAAAGAAGTGGGCCACCACCCTCACAGATTTCAACTTTCACAAACAAAACAAAACATCACCTCACCATCTATTGCACATGATATGCTACTGACAATACTATTAAAAATCTGCGTTGTTTGATTTGTTCTCACATGGGCCGCCATGTTAATTCAAAGTTATCAATTTCAATGACCCACTTTGCTTCAATTATATTGGACCTTAAAAGCTACTAATATACTAGGAATCGGTTATGTGCATATTGTGAATTTTGGTGGACAACTTTGATTGGACCATGTGCAAACAGTGAGTTCAAATAATATACAAACTACTTTGAGTTTTGCAAATCGGCCAATTCATCAATAACGAGGAAAATACATTATCGTTATTATAATTATCAACATGTTACATCTACCAAATCTATTATTAGCACCCAATCAATAACACACATATCCACATGTACGAGCACAATCAATAATAACAATCATGTATCGATACAACCATGCATGATGAGAGGATTTGTTTCGAAATATAGTGAGATTATACTAACCGAAGAAATCAAGATGAAATTGAGGAAGTCTTCGAGAGGGAGGGGGCTGTCATCGGTTTCCAAGAGAGGGAGAAAGGATAATAGGGTTTTCGATTATGTTACAGGTTACGCAAGTTTTAACACATGAAGTTGGGCTACAATGGCTTATGGGCCGAAAGCCCATCTTCGGCGAAACCCCACCTTAACGAAAGTCCGAAGTTTCATCGAGCACAAGGGATGGCTAAACAACAATGGGATTTTATTTAAATAATAACGTCGGGTTCACATGCACCATTTCGTCGAGCACAACTATTGTTATAATAATAAGTTTTTATTTAAATATCATTACTTTTAGAGGAGCAGGATATCACATGAATATCATTTTTTTTGTGGGGCATCATTATTATTTTCTAAACCCAAGACATAACATCACGTATTCAAAGGGTAGCCGCCAACAACAAAGATCACAACCCACATCTTTTGGCGGCATACTTGACTTTTGAAGATAAGAGGGGCACGAGGATTGAGAGTCAACAACATCATCATTGATTTCTTTCTGGTGCACGAGACTTATTAGGGGAAGATGGTATCATTTCTTTTATCACACATAACTCACCAAATATCCAACATAATTTGAAATCATTTTAAAATAGTATACGCGATACAACGTACAACGAAATGTCAAACAGGATTGTAGAACAGATGACACGTAAATGAAAGGTCTTGGAATCTCGGGTTGTCACAAGAACAGTCAACGAAACATCAATTTTTAACAGATTTAAACAAGAAATCTTACCTTTGCCATTGAGAAGGTTTTTTTTTTTGGGTAAAGGGTTACCCCGGTAAATTTTATAAATCAACCAAAAAAGTACAAGGGTGTGCCAGAGCGAACACACCAACTAGACTTGGCATACCAAGACTAGGAACCAAAGCAAAAAACAACCAGACAGTTAACATACGAAAGAAAGAGCCCTAACAAAACAGCCAAGAAGAAAAAAAAAACACACGAGCAACTAGTGAAATAGAGTTCTAGCCCGGATCTTCTTCCTCGTCATTAGAGTAAATCTTCCATGCCGTTAATAATCTATTCCGGCTAGCCATCCCAAGGAACTTGAGCCCCATAAGCTTTAACCGAACCGTGTTCTTGATCATCTCCATCACCACTTCAGCCGTGTTGTGCTTGTGAGAGAACAGTCTATTATTTCTTTCTTGCCATATAAAGTACGTCGTAGCCACAATCAGAATTTTGCCCACAATGACATCCATCTTCTTCGAAGAAGCCGTTAATTCCATCCATGCAAAAATGGATACCCAAGAATCATCAACACTCTCCAAGCTAACCATAGTTTTGACATTATTCCAAACTTTTGACGCAAAGCTACACTGGAAGAATAGGTGGTCACGCGAGTCACGATCATGGCAACAAAGTGGACAACACATAAGTCTTAGATTCGTCTCGCTTCCTGCTTCCCAACTAGAAAGACGATCCTGAGTTTTGAGTTTATTCCTAATAACCAACCACATATGGAACGAGTGCCTCGGAATACATTCTGAAAACCATATCATATTGGACCATGAGACCATAACACCTCGGTCCCTAATGTTATTCCAAACTTCCTTTGAACTAAAGTAACTATTTTTACCTTCCAAGTCTTTCCACATAAGCTTATCTGGAACATTATGAACAAGAGTTGGGGTTTGCAAATTTATCAACACCGGAAATAGGTCATACCAAGCTTGCGGCCATCTTCACTGACCTGAATCATCAACTATATCAGCAACCGTAGACTGCATATTGAAACCCGCATTAGAGATAACTCTCGGAGAGATGAATGAAGTTAACGGACTGAACGAGCACCAATTATCACAACATGCATTAGTTTGAGCACCACTTCTGATAATCATACCAGTATAAGGACGCACCAAGTGTCGGATAGATAAGATCTTACGCCATCCCTAGCTCATACTACCTCTAGTCGGAACCTCCCAAAAGCTTCTACCCTTTAGTTTATAGGAATGAATCCACTGAACCCAAAGAGAGTCCCTTTTCGCGATTATACTCCATATATGGTTTGCCATGAGGGCATTATTAACATCCATAATATTTCGAATACCCAAGCCACCCTCGTTTTTAGGCAAACAAACATCAGACCAAGCAACTTTGGCTCGAACCCTGCCGGAAGAGCCAGCATTCCATAGGAAACGACGCATCCTCTTCTCCAATTCTGAGATAACACGAGCTGGAAGAATGAAAACGGAAGCCCAGTAAATGTGCATAGCAGATAAAACTGAGTTAATAAGCTGAAGGCGACCCGCAAAAGACAATGACTTAGAGATCCAGCTTGTGATTTTGCTCTCCATACGATCAATCAAGATTTTACAATCTTTAAAAATAAGCTTGGTGGATATAAGGGGCACCCCAAGATACCAAACCGGAAGGCTACCTTCTTGAATAGGCATCAAAGAAAGGATCTCTTGCTTAACCAAAGAAGAAACATTCGAAAAATAGGCAGTACTCTTGGACGAGCTCGGCACTAATCCTGACCAACTCGTGAACGTTTCCAAAGCATCTCTAACCTTCTTAACCGAGCAAGTATCAGCATGGAAAAATATAAACAAGTCATCCGCAAAGGAAACATTGATGATTCTCTACTTAGCACACTGATGATGAAATTTAAACGACAAGTTTGAGTTGGCCACCTGTTGTAATAATAAGGATAGAACCTCCAAGATAAGAGTAAATAGATAAGGCGACATCGGGTCTCCCTGTCTCAAACCCCTCTTCCCTTTAAAGAAACCATGAAGATTACCATTTACACTTAACGAGTAGGAAACCGTGGAAACACATGTCATAATCCACTCAACCATTCGATGATTGAACCCAAAACGAATAAGAATAGCTCTCAAAAAAGACCAACTAACCGTATCATAGGCTTTCTGAATATCTATTTTAAAAGCACATCTCGCAGGGCCTCTATTCAGATGAAATTATGCATCAGCTCCTGAGTTAGGAGAATATTATCTGATATTTTCCTTCCCGGCACAAAAGCGGATTGATTAATACCGACAAGAGTCCCCAAACTTCCTTTAATTCTATCTGTTATGATTTTGCTGATACATTTAAAGAGCACATTACAACATGAGATAGGCCGATAGTCCAAAACTGAGTCCGGGATATCTTTCTTAGGAATCAAAGCAAGGATCGTGTGATTTAATTGCTTGAGTAGCTTACCATTCTCAAAAAAGTCAAGAACCGCATCCGTAACTTCATTACCAATAATATCCCAAGCCTTCTTGAAAAAAGCTGAAGTATATCCGTCAGGCCCGGGCGCCTTATTTTCACCAATATTAAACATTGCCATTTTGATTTCCTCTCGTGTAACTTGCCGTACCATATTAGAAGCATCTTGTTGACTAAGAACATTAATAAAGATATTATCTAGATTAAACAAAGTAACCTGGTCCTCAACCCCAAGAAAATTCGAGTAATGATTAACCAAGCATCTGCGACCCTACTACCTTCATGACGGTTTCCAGCAATATCTTTCACACTATGAATCTTGTTTCTAGCATTACGGCTTTTCATCACATTGTGAAAATATTTCGTATTCGAATCTCCAGCACACAACCATTCAACTTTTGACTTTTGTTTGAGAAAACATTCCTCATCATAAGCAACAATCTAAAAGTCTTGAAGACATATCGCTTCTAATTGACGGAGATGGCCATCCAAAGGATTCTTGTCAATAAGAACTTGAATATCATCCAACTTTTTCTAAGATCCGACACCTTAGCATGCAAATTTCCTTGGTTGAATAATATCTTCCTTAGGTGCGGATTTAGATTGCTAAGTTTCCTTGTAACCGAAAACATATTAACCCCAGGAATCGTTTTCCTCCATTCCCGCTCCACACACTTCATGAAATCCGGCTTGGATGTAATGAAATTAGGAAACTTAAAAGGTTTAGTTTTCTTCTCAATCACGGCTCCCATATTCAAAATACAAGGCGTATGGTCCGAAACTCGAAAAGGATGGTACATGAAAAAAGTATTTGGAAACATGTCCAAGAACTGAACATTACCCATTACACGATCTATCTTCTTTAGAAGGCCCACTCCATCTTTAGGTTTCTGATTCCATGTATAATGAAGAACATGACCTTGAATATCCAGCAACTCCAAAAATTGAATGCACTCTTTAAACTCACACATGCTTATCGTTTGTTTGGATGATCCATAAAGCGAATCCTCAAACTGAAGTGTTGAGTTAAAATCCCCCATAACAACCCATGGTTTATTGTGACACAAGCTTTTATGGTTACATAAGCTTTCCCAAAGACTTCTACGATCTTGATACTTATTTTCCGCGTACACAAAGGAACAAAAGAAAACTTTATTATCAGCATTAACTAACATCTACGTATGCATGACTTGATCAGTTTGAGAGAGAACCATTGTCACACCCCCAAAATCCACAAGCGGAGTATCACCGCTTGGAGGCGTGACATGACCAGGATCAAGCCACCAATCATATTGAACCATGTATATAGTAAAAATAATTCAACCAAACAATATGAAAGGTGTTCAAAACCAAAGCATAGTTAAGTGTTTAGCGGAAGCATAAATGTAAAACCCAACATAAGCAATAAGTTGAAATGTCATAAACGTTTAACATGGCATCCTCGATCCATGTCCCACAACGACTGTGCCTCCCCGTGCAAGCTCCATGAGTACCTAACGACCTGCAAGGCATGTAACAACGAGTGAACAACAAAGTTGAGCGAGTTCACAGTTGGTTGTTTAGTTATAGTATTCGTTTCGTAAACCGTATGTTTGTTTAGTAAACTATGTATCGTATTTATTTGTATCGCGGCCTTCCAGGCATGTTTGCGAAGATTTGTGGGGGTTTCCCATGTATTATAGACTAGTTGTATTTGTATCGTGGCCCTTCAGGCATGTTTGCGAAGTTTAGTATTCGTATCGCAGCCATTCCAGGCATGTGTGTGAAGATTAGTATTTGTATCGCGGCCATTCCAGGCATGTGTGCGAAGATTAGTATTCGTATCGCGGCCATTCCAGGCATCTGTGCGAAGATTAGTGGGGGCTTCCCATGTGTTACTAGTCTAGCTGTATCTATAAGTGACCTTCCCCTAACGAGGTCAGTGGTACGTATTCCAGTAACGATGAAAGTACAAGTAATCATTTAACCCCATTCCCAACCCCGGGAATCCCATGCCTTGATAAGAGTGTGAACTCACCTTGGTTTGCTCGGTAAGATTAGGTACTTGTTCGCACAAAATTAGTCAAAGCCTATGATGTTCATATACACGAAATCAGTTCACGTTGTTCACATATACCACATATCCACAAACACGTTACAGGAGTAGCATACAAGTAAGACACGCGTGCTTACGCAAGTTGTAACTGTTAATCATGCAATCCATTAATCTATCACGTTTATCGTAAAAAAATCACATAACCAGCGTATGGGTTTCATATGCCAGTCATTCACACAACGATACACATATTTCCCCCGCTTGCATTTGCCGCATGAGTTACCGTTTAACATGCAACAAGTACCTAACCCTTATATAAGTCTACATCCCATGTATATGGCACATATTACATCTAACAGGTGGGTCTGCTACTAATCGTCCACCACACTTCTCATTCTTATTCGGCATTAATAACTTGCTCACATGTTATATCATTCTAATTCAATTATTAATAGCATGCGCTCAGCTGATATCGTTCTACTTCAGCATTAGTGATTGAACCAGATTATTCTAAAATTTGATTAGGCCAAATCCTATTAGTGCTTACCTAAGTGGGTGCTTGAATTTGTCTTTTGTGCTCACATGAGCCGCCAAAACAACCAATAATTACATGATCTAACAACAACAACCGTGATTACAACTATCCAGCAACATCACGTGATTTATTATATTATAATTACAAACAATAATATTAGTGACATGCATATATATTATATTTACAAACAATAATGACTTCTCATGTGCATGGGCCGACATACTAGATTCATTCACATATAAGTCTGATACTTTCACATGCAATTTATCAAAATTGGTGGACTGCAATTATGAAAGATGAGCTAACAACCCTTTTTTTTCTTTTTTTTTTTTCTGACTTCACAAACACACGCACAAGGAATCGGTGGCAGATAACTATATTCAAACATTAACTTCATACATCATGATCATCAATCATTATACATCTAGTTTTAGATCTATCAGTTGAGTATCACAATGTGTTCATCAAATACTCTATCGTTATGCAAACCCCAACATTAAACATTAAGTAATAATAGCATCAACAGTTCATAACATCATCAAATCACCAAGCATTACAAGTGATTAAACCGAACAAGGGTGATCATGTACAAACCGAATACTAGTTGAAGCCAGGGGGTTCTTGAGAGGGGTGAGACTGCCGTCAAGTCCGAAGAGAGGGAAGGAGAGAGTCTTCAAGAATCTGTTGCCGTCAAGAGGGAGCTTCGAAGGATAGGTGTTTAGGGTTTTGCTAGTTAGGTTTTGCATGAAGATTAATAACTAAACATCCAAATCAATCACTACTGGGCCGAAGCCCATATGTTTTTCGTTGGTCTGCTCTTGACGAAAACACTAATGTGTTTTCGTCCAAAAGTGTTTTCGTGAGTTCGGGATTTCAGCAAGGTTACAACATCTTTGTTTTTAAATATAACAATTAAAATATCAATCCAAAATATACAACATATATATATATATCATGCACACCACAAATCTACAGACAACACTTTGCAAATAAGTACCAAGTCAAGTCGAGTAAAGACCTTGAAACTCGGGTTGTCACATTATCCCCAACTTGAAAGAAATTTCGTCCCGAAATTTAGCGTGCGGTTACTGAGGAAGCTAGTTGTGATGTGTTGTTTACTGGTTTTCCTGGGGTGTCACAACCATAATATCAACCACATCTGGATCCCAACCCAAGATAATTCGGGTTCCCCTACTACACAATCCCCCATTAGAAGTCCAATTCCAATTCCGAAAAACCTTATGACAAATGGGACCCAGCTTAGCTACATTCACGTGGGACTCTAAGATAGCACAAACCTTTAACTTATTTTCAGCAACAACTTGACGAACCTCACTTTGTTTCAGGGGGCGGTTCAAACCCCTTATGTTCCATGACATGATACTATCCATTAAGACCTGTTTAAACGGGAGTGCTTGCCCCCTTAGATACATGACTCTGATCAGATTGCATAAACTCGGACATTTCTGTTTGTAAAGTTACCTCAACTTCGTTCTCAGCTTGAGTAGACTTCCCATTACCCTTTTTCAAGTTGTGCCTCAACTCCTTATCCACCCCTACATCGGCTAAAGTATCTTCCATATCTTCCTTTGACAAAGCTTCAAACGAGTTACCAGTCTTCATATTAGCATTTCTGCTATTATCAGTTATAATCTCCTTAGTACCAAGCGTACTTGCTCCTGACTTAGATATTTTCGGCTTATATACAAACTTTGGCTTTTGCTTCTTATGTATAACTCCTATCCTAGTCGTCTTTCTTTTATCCGTAATAAAACCCTCATCATCAACAACCACTTGCTTCTCCTTATTGATCACATTTTTAGCACATGTATTATCACTGTGGCCAAAAACACAACATAAAGAGCAGCGTTGAGGTTTCCATTCGTATTCCACTTTAATTCTTTCAGTTAAGTACCCATCCTCGTCCAATTTCGGAATCGTAACAACGATGTAGTCTTTCAACTCGCTATCCACATTTATTTCAATTAAAGCACGTGCAAAGCTACTTCGTCCCCAATTATCCATGCACATATCCGTTGTGTACCCATCTAATCTTTTAGGAATCCCGATTTTGGAAGCTAATAAACTCAAACCATCATCCGTATAAACTGATATGGGAACATTATGCAACTTAACCCACACCGGTACAGATTTGATGCCCTCTTTTTTAAGACTGATAGATGGCGACCAGATATTCAAAAATAAAGGCATTTTACGGATCAACCAAGGCCCCCCCTCTATCACTTTAGTCATACCCTCTTTCGAGTCAAACTTAAAGAAGAAAAAGCCATCCGAATTCATCATTAGCTTAGCAAACCCATACTTAGACCACACATTCTTAGCATAATATTCTACTACAGGAAACGGAAGCCGGTTACCTAAGAAATATCCATATAGAACATTTTCAATTTTTTCTTGAACTTTACGAATTACCTCACGTGGTATGACAACGTCAGCATCCTTAACAGTTTCCACCGACTCCATTCTCCGAAAATTAACACGCCATTGAGAAGGTTGTGCAAACCAACAATCCAATGTCTTGTGCAAAGAAAAATTGAAGAAATCAGATCAAAAGTGAGAGTGTGTGTGAGAGAATAGGATGGCTGGTCGGTCGAGTGAAAGGTTTGACTGAATGATTGACCTCCTATTTATAGTGTAACCTTGAGTCGGATGGCTGTCCGACCGAATTGCCACCCGGTCAGATTGCCGCTTGAGCTAAACACAGTTTTTGACTTTAAACTTTGACCTTTTGACTTTTTGAAATTTTTCTCATATTTTATCAGTTTTAGAAATCGACTTAAGTATCTAGGTCCAAGTTAATGACCCTAGGAACTTAATTTGCCGACCAAGTCCAAGTTAATGACCTTGGTTGACTCGAAACAAAGCATACTGACATTTTGTTCAACCTTTTTCAAACATTTTCTGAAAATTACAAGTTTCAACTTAAAGAACTTGCATTGACTTTTGCATTTTGCCAGTTTTTTTTTATGATAAGCTCCCAACCCATCTGTCCAGCTCAGAAACTTCCTGCATCTGCTTCAAAACTGCGAGTCTGAAGATCAGCTTTCCACTTTGGTTTGTCGATAAAACAAAGCATAAATGTAAAATCTTTTCGCTTAGATTATGAAATCTTTTTGGGTTTTGAGTGCTAAACTGAAATGAAGTGCAGTAAACGTAAACTATTAACAAACATATTTTTGGTGAGTGTGTTAGGGGATCATATCAGCTACCGACAAGTTACAAGTACCGTTAAGCTTGATTTCATACTAAGAATTAAACAATTCGCTTAGATTGCCGATATACTGATCCATCTTAAATTTTCACACAAATTTCAATTAATCAGGATATGATTTAGTGTTTTAAGATCTTAACTTATACGCGTGTCCCACCTTAGAATATACTCCCGTATCCAGACTCCTATATTCAGTCTTACAGGTGAATGTACACTAATGATATCTTTAATGGGTAAATGCGAGGCCATGAGAGCACAGGTTAGAACTTCCATTCAGACAGAGAGATGATGGCTCGACTTTAGGTGTGTCCCGTTTAGGGATATTTTCTTCAACAGCACATGATTAGTATTTTTCAATGTTTCATCATTTTTTATGCTGAGGGTGAGCTTTAAGAATAAAGCAGTGCAAAGTATTATACAAGGACTAGGCTATTGCTTCCGCAAAATCAGAAGTCCTGGTATAATACCCCAGATATCATCACGTACAAAGACCTAGTATGTCAGAAATAGAAAACCCTTCAAACAAGATTTTAGGGGTTACCTATATATCCAATAGATGTTCCCCACGTAAAAGCAAGTTGTGATTTAGGTTTATATCCCGAAAAATCTACTAAGTGTGCAAAACCTATCGGCATATCATCAGCGAGACTGCTTAAAGTTGTTAAACCTTACATTTCTTTAGCATACTGCAACTGTCTAGCTGATGTACTATCATTTCCCCTTTTTAAACAAACTCTTTTTCGATTTTCTATTGTTTTTGGATTTTGAAATATCTCATGTTTTTGGATTTTTGGATTTTTTATTGTTTTTATATTTTCTGAAAATATTACCTATCTCCCCCTAAATACCAAAACAAGTAAAAAATGACAAACCATTGCAGATTGCTTTTCAACATCATCTACAGTGGTACCTTCATCTACACCAAGAATTCCCCCCGCAGCCGATAATAACTTCATACCATTAAGTTTTAAAAGATATTGAAAACTTGTTATGTCAAACACTTTGGTATGTAAGTCAGCTTTTTGTTCATCGGTGTGGATTTTTTCTGTTCGTATCAACTTCTTCTCGAAACAGTCTCGAATGAAGTGATGACGAATTTCAAAGTGTTTGGTTTTAGCGTAATGAACAGGATTTTTTGTTATGTTAATAGCTGCCTCATTATCAACAAAGATAGGGGAGGTAAGAAATTGCAAACCGTAGTCGCGCATTTGTTGCTGGATCCACAGGATCTGGGAGCAGCAGCTGCTAGTAGATACATACTCGGCTTCACATGTGGACAAGGCAACAGAGGTCTGCTTCTTACATTGCTAGGTGACCAATCGGGGTCCGAAAAACTGGCATCCCGCAATTTTTGACTTAGCACTGATTTTGCAGCATCCGAAATCGGATTTAGAGTACCCCTCAAGCGTGAAATCACCTTCTTTTGGATACCACAACCCCAAGCTTGGAGTTCCTTTTAGGTAGCGTAATATCCTCTTGACAATTGTCATATTCGAAGCTCTGGGACTTGATTGAAAACGGGCCGCGAGGAAGGTCGGATACATAATATCAGGTCTCGATGCCGTCAAATACAACAGCGATCCGATCATGGAGTGGTACAACGTTTCATCTACCTTCTGTCTGGTGAGATCAGGGTTTATTCCATGGTTTGTCGCTAACGGGGTGGAAGTTGGAGCAGTCCCGGACATCCCAAATTTCTCTAAGACGTCGTGAACATACTTTGTCTGATGTATGAATGTTCCCTCGGGTAGTTGGTCAACCTAAAGCCCTAAGAAGAACTTCATCTCACCCATTGATGACATTTCAAATTTCTGCTTCATAACCTTTTCAAAATCTTTGCAGAGCTCTTCATTTGTCGACCTTAAAATTATGTCATCCACGTAAATCTGGACTATCAGAAGACGCCCGTCGACTTCTTTTGTGAAGAGGGTGGCGTCTACCTTGCCTCGGATGATGTAAGCCGTATAACGCCTTATCCAAGAGATAAACCTTATCCTTATGAATTGGGTCGGTGAAGCCCGGTAGCTGTCCGACATATACCTCCTCCTTCACTTTGCCATATAGAAATGCCGAATTCACATCTAACTGAAACACTTTAAATCCTTTCCAAGACGCAAATGCTAGGAAGATTCTGATCGCTTCAAGTCGAGCAACCAGAGCATATACTTCAGTGAAATCTATCCCCTCCTGCTGACTGAAACCCTGGATAACGAGTCGAGCTTTGTTGCGAACAATAACCCCTCGATCATCCTTTTTGCACTTAAACACCCACTTAGTGTTTATCTTCCTGTGACCATCAGGCAAGTCCACTAGTTTCCAAACACCCAACTTCTCAAACTAACTCAGCTCCTCCTGCATCGCGTTGGCCCAGGAATCTTTAGTTAGTGCTTCCTTGTACGGTTGCGGCTCAATCTGTGAAATGAAACAACTAAGTGAAAACTTTGTTTGTAAAGGAGCAACTTTTGTATAAAAGCAAGTAAGGCCCTGGTCAATCTGGCTTCTGGTGCGAACGCCTGATTGTAGCTCTCCTATGATCATCTCTACTGGATGGTATGAAAGAGTCCTTGGCATCACCTCGCCTAGAACATCTACCTCACCTTCCAAATTTGTAACGTTCTGATTTTCGACTTGTTCATTGATAGGAATTGTCTGATCTGGAGACTGGATTTGCTCCCCCTCAGACTCTGAATTACCACGATCGAATGTTGGCCTATCATCAGATTCTAAATTATCATTGACTGTCGTCTGAATGTTAGGAGCATGTTCTCGTTCCGAAGATGTCTGAGTTTGCTGAACATCATCATTCTCTCCAGCGTTACTTGGACCAGCTTCATCATCGTTTGAAGTTTGACGTTGATATCTAGAAAATTCTACTGGGAATCTTTCAGTGCTGCTTCATATTCTCTTAGACTATCCAACTCATCAAAGAACTCTGGTTCTTCCTCTAGCTTGAATGAATCCCATAGATTATCATAATTGAAGTGCCATGAGTTAGCGGGTTTCTGTGGTCGCATTGTGTAACCTTGGCACTCAACATTTCATATTTGGAACAAAGATTCTTTTCATTGGACTTGCATATCCCATGAAGATACCTTCAAAGCACTTTGGACCAAATTTGCCATCAGGATCCAGAACTGTGCAAGGAGACCCGAACGGTTCCAAATACTCGAGATTAGGCTTTCTATTGTTGATCAATTCGAAACAGGTCTTGTTGTGCTTTTTCACAGTGAGAACCCTATTGAGAGTATAGCAAGCGGCTGAAACTGCTTCTGTCCAGAAATTGATCGGTAATTTGGAATCAGCAAGCATCATCCTGGCCGTTTCTATTAGCGTCCTATTCTTTCTCTCAGTGACTCCATTTTGCTACGGAGTATAAGGTGCGCTGAATTCTTGCAGTATACCCTTTTCATCACAATATTCTTCCATTCTTTTATTCTTAAATTCAGTACCGTTATCACTTCCCAATCTTCTGATGAAGGTTCGGTACAAATTCTCAATCTTTCTGAAAAGTCTCAGCAAACTCCCGAATGTTTCATCTTTTGTCTTCAAGAACGATACCCACAAAATCTCGAATAGTCGTCTGTGACTACTAAGCAGTAGAGATCACCAGTTATGCTTTTTACATTCACAGGACCAAAAAGATCCATGTGAAGTCTCTCCAATGGCCTCGATATTGAGTTCATCTTCTTTCCAATGTGAGATTTCTTCCGTTGCTTTCCTTTGACACAACTAATGCACTCCCCCTCAAGATGGAAACTCTTCAAGTGAACACCTTTGAACAAACCGTTATGTACTAGGTAATTCATCTTGCGCAGGTGAATGTGGCCCATCTTCCTATGCCACAATTGTGACTCCTTTTCAGTGGCCCTTTACATGAAGCAATGAGTCTGACCCACGGTAGTAGTGGCTACGCTCATGTTCAACATGTACAGATCATCGACTCTCGGTGCTCTCATTATGACCCATTCCTCGGGGATGACAAACCCCGGTTTCAAGATCAGACATTCTTTATCCGTGAAGTGTGTCGAATACATTCGGTCACAAATTTAAGATATGCTTAGAAGATTGTTTTCTAGCTCGGCGATGTAGCTGATTCTTTCAAATGTGACAATACCATTCGATAATGTTCCCTCTCCAATGACACGACCTCCCTGATTACCGGCAAAACCAACATAACCTCCGTTAAACCCTCTCACATCATAAAGCAGGGTTTTTCTCCCTGTCATGTGCCTCGAAGCTCCACAATCCATTATCCAACATGAGATGGATCTTGGAAGATCCTGCATATATCACAAATGTTTAGTGAGATTTTGAAGCAACCCAAGCCTCTTTCGACTCAGGTAGCTTGATGTTAATGTGTGTGGTTTTGGTGTACAATGGTGGGAAATTCTTATCATTCTTTTTGAGACTTTCTTCAGACCCAATCTCAACCTCTTTATATAAAAAGAAATCATTTTTAGGAGGTTGACCAGATGATTGGTCTTTCTTTGCAACATACTTCTTCCTTGATGAGGCAGAACTTTGTTTCTTAAGTTTCTCACAGTAATCCGCAGGAACATTCATCTTTACCGGTGTGGTTGAAGATGATTGTTTTGCAGACTCATAAACCTTTGGATTTGGAGAACTTGCTTTCTTATCATCAGATTTTTGCTTCCATGTTTGTTGAGACGACACGACCCGTTTGTAAAATTTATCAGTTTTAGTTACCGACTTCTTTACGGGTTCAGTTTTGACTTTGGTGTTTTCGTTTATCAAAACTTTCTTCTCAACAACCATTGGAGCTTTGCCTTTTACATCGTCTTTCTTTTTTGGACTCTCAACAACTGCGGACTTAGGCTTTGAGTTGGTGCACTTTCGTGCAATATGTCCAACTTTGTTGCACTTAAAGCATGTACGGGTATCAACTTCCCAACTTGTGCCTTCGGTCTGAGGTTGTGAGGCCTTCTTCTCAAAGAATTCTTCATTTGATTTCGAAAAATTCTCAGAGTCTTGCTCGGAATGTGAACTCGAGCTTTTTACAAACATCTTTTTCTCAACAAACTTCTTGTTTTGAAAGTTCCTCATTTGATTGTTCTTACCACCCTAATAACCACCGACCATTTGTTTTGGTTGTTGTTAGAAAATCATGGCGATACAACAGGTTTTTTGTAGTAAGACTTATCTTTTTCAAATTTCAATTGCCTTTTGGAATGTTTCAAACCTTCGATTTTAGAAACATCAATCTCAACCAGTTTAAATACATTTTTCAACTTGTCGACATTCACATTTTCAAGTGGAAATTCAAGATCCGAATACATCTTATCTGAACCCGACATCTTGTACATCACAAGAGTAGGTTCTGCACTTAAGTTGTTTTTGGATTTTGATTTCGGATTGTAACTATTCAAAAAGCATTCTTCGTCCTCAGTTGAGTCACTGTCAGATTTCAAAATGTTTTCAACCACACTTTTAAAAACTTCGGACTGAACACTGTCTTCATCGGATGATGAAGTGAATGTGACATCGATCATTTCTTGAAGTTTGACCTCATTTGTTTCATCGTCATTAACCAACCCAAACTTTTTCTTTGAAAAATTATTCAACACTGGCGGTGGAACTTGATGATACCCTACCCCTGTTCCATCTGAATATACATCTTCACCAGCTTTGTTCTTCCCAATTGGTTTGGGAACTATGTGTTGAAGAACAAAGCTCGCAGAGTTGTAAGTATTTAGTTTCAGATTGATTCGTTCTTTTTTCAATGTTGGTTGATTAGCTTTTCTTTTGACTGAAGGACTCCTGACAATTGCTGGTTGATTTGCTTTTCTTTTGACTGAAGGACTCCTGACAATTGCAAATTTTCTTTGGATGTTTTACTGTTTCGCTCATCAGAATCTTTTATCCTTCTTTTTAGCTTCTCATGATTTTCAGAAAGTTGTCGGTTTTCATGAATTAACTTTTCATTTTCTTTTCTAACTCATTCTACATCAATTTTATCTTTTTCAATCTTCTCAGTTAATTCCTTTATTCTGTCATTTGAAGCTTTTACCAATTTATCACGACTTAAGATTTGATTTTCAACTTCTCTGACTCTTTCAGTTAGTTCTTCAGTCGTTTTGGTGTTGAGATATGCATGTGTGCTACAAACCTTGCAGTCTTTCATGCAATTTTTGCAGTCACTCTCAGTTTTAGCCTTATCAGTCTTACCTGACCCATTTGTTGAATCACAACAACTGACCTGGCTCTTTGACTCAGATGCAGACTTAGAATCTACCTCTAATTCCTTTGCTGCGAGCACTTTATCTGCCATCTTGGTCAGATTCTCTGCAGTCATTTCTTTGGTAGTGTCGATTATCCCATCATCGACCTTTTTTGACTTTAATTCTTTCTCTTCAGCTTCTCTTGCCCATATTCTCTGTCTCTCTTCTTCCTGTTGTGCTATTTGTTCAATGAGAGTTTCCACAATGAGTGTTGATGGTTCAACAAGAATATTGCCTTTAGGGTCCAAAAAGCATTCTCGATTAGCATCCCATCTGTTTGCACTTTTAGCCTCTTTCCAGGCTCGATAATGTCTATCCTTCATGGTTTGTGCTAACATCTTTCTATTGACGTATTTCTCTTCTTCAGTTCGCGTGTCATTGAATGGCTCAATTTTTGCCATGAAAGCATAACCCACAGCATCTTCTTCAGGTAACAACTCACTCCAGTCAAAGCCCTCATCATAATGGATAACTGCTAAGGCTCTTGAGTTTTCTTTAGGAGTTTCTTCAATTTGTTTCATTCTCGGTGGTTCCTCTCGATTTCTGTGATATACGGCCTTTTGGTAATAATCATCGTGAAATGGATTTGCTATTTCATCTGAAGATGCATTCCTGCATTCTCTTTTAAAGTGCCCTTTCTGTTGGCACTTGAAGCAGGTAACCTTAGACTTGTCAAATCCTAGCTTCATTGATGGTCCACCAATCGAGTTTCTCCCTGTTATCTCCATGAATCTCTGAGCACGTCGGATAACGCTGGCCATGCACCATCTTATGTCAATCAATTCCATTTCCTCGGGATCGATTTGATCATACTCTTCTTTGGTCAGGTTCGTGTTTTCGATCTTTCCGGCATCTAAGCTTTCATAGGATTCCAAGATTGAAGCTAAAAATACCATCTGCTGCTTAGCTGTTTCTTCATTAAAGTTTTGCGCATTTTTGAGATTCACAGTTATGTTACATTGGAAAACTTTTTTTGGGATGTTCTGCTGCTGCTGGCTTCCTTAACTTGACGAAGATGATCCTCTATGATATCCACTGCTTGGACTAGAACTGATGTTTTGTCTTTCTTCATTGACTGTGTTCGAGTTCTTAGCTGAAAAATAAGTTTTTGGTGTGACAGTATTTGGTATCATGCTTCCCCGATAGTACAGATCAACGTTTTGTTGGTACGGGGTATTGTTGACTTTATTCGTCTTTCTAATCTCAAGTTCGTGGCTTTCAAACCTCTCAATTAGCCAATCGACGGTCATATCAGACAACTTCATTGTGTTTCTCAAAACCAATGAATAATATTTCCAATCCCTTTCGTCTGGAAATGATTCCAACAACTTTTCGACCAATTCTTCCTCGGTAACAGTAATCCCATATCTCACAAGCTCTATTTTTAAGTGACAAAACCGTTCTATCATCTTCAAGACCGACTCATTCTTCATACAACCGAACAAATCAAATTCTTTCTTCAATAATTTTTTCTTGTTCTTAACGATTTCTGCTCCTCCTACACACTTCTTTTCTAATTTTCCCCACAAATCTCTTGAATCTTTGTAATCGATCAAGGAAATAATATCATCCCTAACGGATTGATGTAATAATGCAATACATTTCTGTTCAGCCATGAGCTTAGGCAGTTTATTGTAAGTGCCATAAGCGTTGTCCATGCTTAGTGAGTCAGCAATCGCTTTCTTAGGATTCGGGTTTGGAGCTGTGTTGTTTGTGTTACTTGTCGTGGCGTCTCCCGTGTTTTAAGCAAATACGTCGCTAAATGGGTTTAGAAAATCGTCTCCCATTGTGGAATACCTGAAATAGTTTTCAAACACTTAGACAAATTTTTAGAATTTTCAAAGGTTTCACACTCATGCACTTGAATCGGATGGTGATCCGATCGAGTGGCATACTTAGGTAACAAGATATGTACACGAGTCGGATGGCAACTCGATCGGATGGTAATCCGGTCGAGTGGTTGTCCGAACGAGTGACACAAAGACTTTTGAAAACTTTTACTTTTCAAACCTTCACCGATCGGATGGTAATCCGACCGAGTGACAGGATGACGTATGTGACAACTGCCAAATTTGCATGCATTCGTACAATCACTAAATGATGATTAGTGCTTAATGACTGTGCTGAATTACAATTAATGACTTAAACTGCCTTCTGATTACTGCATCATACCTACATGTGCATCACATATTACATAATGTCATATCATTATTACATACAAACCATATTGACATACGTGGTGCACAAAACACAGTTAGCACAGTTAACGGATAAGACATGAAGATGCTGACGGAGTTCAGTACATAGACAGATAGTGTTTTGAGACCCAGTATGAGCTGGAAACAAAATTCTACACAAGTATAGTGTGTAGGGAAGTAAGGACCATAAAACTGCGTCACTAGGTGATAGTTTAAGTGCCGGAAAGTGCCAAAAACCCACTCAAAGTGCAGAATTCAGCATTACTCAGCAAAAATCAGCATTTTAATAAACTAGTAACGTGCAAAAATATGGCAGAATGGTCCTGAATGCTTTCCTAAGTGTCGGAAATTAAAAGCATCACAAAAGGGTACCTAAAGAACACTAAACGGAGTAACTTGACCCTTTAACGAACCGGTATCTAACCGAACAACCAGACATTACCCGGAACACCAAAATATTGCTAGAAACATTGTTTTAGTATTTCTTGGCTAGTTATGGTCCCCGAACACCCTAACATACTACATAATATATCCTATACTTAAACACTAGAGCTTACACTTAAGTTTCAACTAATTGCATAGTTTTTGCACTTGAGAAGTGTAAGTTGTTTAAGGATTAATTGTTGATTGTTGTGATGATTTTTGAAAAGAAAATGATATGCTTTAATAGCATGGACACCTCCATTTTTAGGGGAAACCATGGTAAAATTTTCTAAAAATATAAACACTTAGAAAAATATTTTCTAACAAGTATTTACAAGTGTAATTAACTATGGTTTTCAATATAAATTTTGCCATAAGATTTATTACAAAAATACAAGTATTGGAGGTTGGTTTTTATAAATAAAAATGGGTAAACATATATATATATATATATATTTAGAATATATACACATATTAAGACACTTGTGTGATTATTTGTATACTTGGTGAAATGGTTATATTATTTTAGGGTAAAGTAATATAACTTAACAAGTACCGTGAAATTTACCATCCAAAACAATACCGTTACAAATATATCGTTGGTAAATATTATTTTGGATAGAAGAAAGGAAAATATGATTTTTGTAAATACTACAAAGTTGTATCATATTTTTGACAAAAAGAAAATATATTGTTTTTAGAAGTAAAAATATATTTTCCTAGTATATTTAAAAGATATGTGATTTTTGGGAAAAATATATATTTTCTGGACAATACATTATTTTTGGAATAAAATAAGTCTATGTATATTTTCTAAAGTGAGACTTGGAAATATATTATTTCAAAAATTACAAATACAATAATACAAAAATACATGTATAAGATACCCCATCCTTGGGAAGGAAATACGAAGTTAAATACTTCAGAAGTATTAATACAGAAATATTGCTTAAACAATTATTTCAAAAACTAAATATAATTTAAGTTGAAATATTTATTATTTTGATAAATAATTATATAACTTGGAATAACATTAGAAACGTAACTCCAAAACATTAATGCTAAGCAAAGGCGCGACCCGTCCATCTAATAGACGTTAGTACACTGTAGGTAGTCGTGGTTGCTGACAGAGTTTGAGTTACGAGCTGGGGATGCAATACGGTAGTTCATGTCCCCCTTTTCTTTTACTGTTTTCAGTTTTATACGTCAGGGGTGAAATACATGTTACGGTTATTACAAACTTTTATACATGGTATGGTTAGCTAAGGAGGGTTACTACTAGATCATGTGAATGGTGGGTATAACACTTAAGGCCATTAATCCTCATCGTAGGACCGATGGACTTGAGTGATAGATCTATTTGGGTGTAGCGAGCCCACACCCATGGGGACCTGGGTGGCCCATAGTGGTGACTATGTCTTCCAGCCGGAGGCCCGGTACAAATTTGCTAGGTTTGAGTTTTCCTGCACCATTTCACACATACCATTGGCTTTGCAACCCATTGGTGATCTCTTTTTCCTTATTGCTACATACCAGGGACATACATACATACAAGACATACTTTAAAGTTTTATTCATACACTCACACATGAACTCGCTCAACTTTTGTTGATTTTTCAAATTACATGTATTTCAGGGAACTAGTGGATCTGGCAGGTGTATGCATGTGTTTCAAGCTGCGTTTAAATAAAAGATGTCATCCGTGGTCATAGAGTTTAGGGGATGTATCCTACTCCTGGACAGGATACATGTTTCTAAGCTCGGGTTTGTTAAAGTTCTTTTGTTGAGTCCTTGTGAACTCATTTAAACATGTTATGGTTTGTAACTTAAATTGGGTGTCGATGTTTTCAGACAAGTATATTATGGTGTTTTCTAAACTTAATTAATGGATGAATATCTTTTGGTTTTATCATATAGCATTGTTATGATTGAATGCTATGGTATTAAGAAGTCACACCAATAACCACGCTCTCGCTAAAGTAAGGGTGTGACAGCTTGGTATCAGACCTTCGATCGTAGAGAACTAGGATTCCTTCTCGAGTCTAGACTACGATCATTAGGGCTCTCATGAAAATGTTTTCAAACATGTTTTCATTGCATACACAAAACGTCCAGATCCCGAAGACAAACATTTTTACAAACAAAGCCACGATACACATTTCAAAATTTATGCTTGTGATTCAGTCTGAGAGACTGGGAGTTTAATCTGAGAGATTCAGTCTGAGAGACTGGGAGTTTAATCTGAGAGATTCAACCTGAGAGACTGGGTAGTTGATCTGAGAGACAGCTTGAGAAACTGAGAAGTTTAGTCTGAGAGACTAAGTAGTTCAGTCTGAGAGACTGGGAGGCTTAGTTTGAGAGACTAAGTAGGTAGACTGGGAAGACTAGGATGAATACATGCTTACATTGTTACTAATTACATGCTTATTTGATGATTGTTGATATATGTGCATATGTTATGATTGATTTGTTACAGACACCATGTCCTCCTCTGAGAGTGGAGTATCCGATACAGTAGACCCCATGGCCATAGTTTCGGATGATGAGATCATCCCAGAGGATGAGGTTTTTACATCTGACACTACGAGCGACGACGATGATGATTTTCAGCCGTTTGCTTTACCAGATTTTGGAGATGATATACCGCTAGCTGATGGTCTTCCTGGCGAGGATCTACTTCTTGTTCAGATCCCTGCTCCTTTTCCTCTTGCTGCTTTTCCTCTTGAGGATCTGCCTCTTGACGCTATGTCTGACGATGACATCGATCTTTTTATTGAGGGTCCCCCTGAGGGTGCCCAGGATGATGGAGTTCCAGTCGCCGATGTCATTGTTGTTCCGCTTATTGAGATTCCTGTCATTGATATTTCTTCTGACCATTCTGGTCCTGATTCGTTCGGGTCCGGGTCATCTACTACTTTACACGCACTGGGATTACAGCGATATCCCACCGATACTGATTCTGACACAGCTATGTCTGATGCACCTGATATTCCACACGGTGTTGACCATGATTTTGAGTTTGATGATGAGTTGGATCCTATCTTTCCACACGACTTTGACCCTGAGCATGAGATTGAGTTTGTCTCCGATGATTAACCTTTTGAGGCGCTGTCATTCGTGACGATCAGCTCTTTAATATACCCGCTGATCTTGAGCTTGCACTAGCTGACCCTGAGCCTATGATTGCACCCGAGCCTATACCTGCTCACGATCCTTTGCCCGAGCATGACCCTGCACCTGCTGATGTACCAGTTATTGCACCACTGTTACCTAACCCTTTACCTGCAGCCGTTGATCATGCTCCTTTTGCTGACCATGTAGACCCTAGATATGCATTCACCCACAATGGGTGGATAGAGGATGATGACGATTTACCTCCTTTTGTTAGACCTGTTACTCCCCCTCCTGCACCTACACATGCGCCAAGCTGATACCGCCCCGTTTCACCCACATGTGTCTGACATTCATCGCACAGATTTACCGGTTACGTTCTTACAGGATATCCCTCCTCCCTGTCTAAGGGAAGGACCATCGAGTCGGCAGCCCAGCCATATACCTTCTGTGTCAGCAGCCGATCTTTTCATGCCAGCATTTGCACCTGGGACACATATGGCTCCTTTTTCTACTACACCATCGGGCGAGCCACTTATCTGGTTTCCGCCCAACACGATGCCTGTTTCTGATCCATGTCATCCTTCACATTATACTGGATACATGAGGGATGATCTGCTTTTGTCGTTACAACTCCAGCAAGAGATGTTGTGTCGGATAGTCATGGAGTTAGAGAGGACCCCGCGTCCTCCACCTTGTCCTTGTTAGTCACCATTCGCGACTCCACCCGCTCCTCTTCTGCCATACCCAGATTTTGACGTTTGTTTTCTTACTATGGAGCAGCAGATTAGTTACCTGTTGCGTGTCGTTCATGCTCTTGAGGAGGATTTAGTGAATTTGCACAGGTTACTTTTCGTTCCTCCACCTCCTCCTCCTCCACCAACAGCATAGCATTTTTTGGTCTTATGCAGATAGACTACTTTTGATGAGAGTGTCGCTATTGAGCCAAGACTGAGAAGACTTTTGAGGACCACTTTTTGTGTATATGACTATTGTAGACTGATTAACATTTGGACAAGGGTGATGTGACCCTGTGGTCCCTTTTTGATGTGATATGATGCATATGTGAAACTTGTAAAACAGTATTTGTGGCCGATGATTTATACAAGCTTAATCGCAATATTCTCATTATATACGTGTTGAAATAGTTGTTTGTGTTATGAATGGGATGTTAGGTGCTTACTAGCGTTAATAAATGTTATTATGTATACATGTCATGTACTTACTATACTCATCACGACCTGACCAATACAATCTCTTATAGAAGATGCCTCCACGAAGGGAAACTCGTTTGCTTACGACTGAGGTTGAGTTGCAATAACTGATTTCACAAGCGATAGCACAGCACGAGGCCCTGCGCTCCGAACCTAGTAGGGGCACCTTAGAAAACAACCCACCTCATGGCTGTACCTACTGGCAGTTTCTCGACAGCGAGCCTCCGAATTTTAACGGCACTGGGGGTGCCATAGCCTTTGTGAAATGGACCGAAAATATGGATTTTGTTTTGCGAATGAGCGGGTGTACATCAGAACAACAAGTCCCATATGCGACAGGATCGTTTCAAGATGGGGCCTGGTTATGGTGGGACTCACAGGTTCAATAAATGGGCAGAGCTGCTACAAATGCTTTAACATGGGGATCCAGAAGTTGGAATTCGAATTCTGGAAGCTAAAGATGGAAGGTCCAAATGTGGCAGAGTACGTGCAAAGACTTCACGATCTATCGCGTGTTGTTCCGTACCTAGTGGAACTAGAGTTGAAAAGGATGGAGCCATTCATCTAGGGACTGGTGCCTCAGATCCTGCGTTTAATGACGGTATCAGCTCCACCAACAACCATCGATGCGGTCAAGTTAAGTGCGGCACTCAGTAAAGAAGCGATTAGACTGGAAGAGCTTTCAAACTCTGACGAGAAGAAGGAAACTCAGGTAGGGTCATCCGAAAAGAACAAAAGGAAGCTCACTGACTTCTAGGAGGATACCCGAATGAATAACAAGAACAAAGACAAAAAGGGGAAGGAGTACATGGGCATCCTACCTAAGTGCGATGACTGCCTACTTCATCATGCTGGGCCATGTAGGTATGGAAGAAGTGATGTCTGCAACAAAGTAGGGCAGGTCAAGGAGACGTGTCGGAGCGGAACGGAACATGGAAACGAAGGTCAAGTTGATAACGAAGATCGCGGAAGAAGAAACGTCAACAACGACTATCAAAGTAGGACCAATGATGAACAAAAACCTGTTCGAGGTTGTTTTTACTGTGGGGACAAAGGGCATTTCAAGAAAGACTGCCCTAACAACAAACAAACCGATGTTAAGATCTACTTAGAAACTAAGCTGAGACGTGATGGGTGTAAGTATCACCACGGATCTGGATGTCGGAGGCCTAAGTGCGGTAGGTGCGGAAAGAAAGGACACAACAAGGATGCCTGTTGGGCGAAGAGTCCCAGGCAAGGAGGGAATGATGATAACTACCAAGGTGGAAATAATAATAATAAATTTCCGGGCTGCTACAGTTGTGGGAACGTGGGGCACTTTAGTAAAAAATTGCCCAAGGAGGATTAACCAAGACCGTGAAGGGGCAACCAACATCGGAGCTATTGAAGCATGCCAGGATTCAGATGTGGTTACTGGTACGTTCTCTATCAACCAAAAATTTTTCATCTATGTTGTTTGATACCGGTGCCGGCCATAGCTTTGTATCTCATGAGTCTAAGAATATACTTGGTTTAGTAAAGGGATAAGTTAGATAGCCCTCACTCGATAGAACTAGTTAGTCGGAAGCCTCGACGTGGTAACCAGAATGGACCAGTTGTCAAGCAATCGAATGATGGTTGTTATCCACACCCCAATGATGAGCGGCGAAGCAATCGTGGCTCATGAGGCAGGATACGCCTCTACAAACTACTAAATTTTCGCGCAGGGGATGCGTTGCCTTCTTGGCTCATGGTCATGGACGAAGAAGCCGAACGTTTGCCAAAATCATCTCCGCAACGACGAGTTGAATTTCACATCAATTTGATTCCGGGCGCCGCGCCTGCTGTTAATGCACCTTAGCAACTTACACCTTCGGAGATGCAAGGATTGACAGTGTAGCTTCAGTAGTTGATAGAGAAGGAAGATAACAGACCAAGTTTCCCGCTTTGGGTAACCCCAATTTTGCTCATCAAGGAGAAGGACGATAGCTTTCGTACGAACATCAAACTATCAGGAGCCGAACGAGCTAACCCACAATAGTCGGGGACTCTTGCTAAGGATTAACGAATTACTTATTTAACTAACTGTGAGGATTCAACTACTATTTCACGACTGATCGATGATCGAGTGTCATTAGTTGTGAATTCAGGAAGAAAGTATACCAGGAAAATTGTGGGACAATAACTTGTTTTAAACGTACACAAAAATGGTGTTTCCTACACGATGCACAAAACAGTTTTACACAAAATACGAAACTTTGAAAACCTAGGAAACATGTACTTAGGACCTTTGTGAACCCAGGTCAAGACTAGTAAAGGTTGCTTAGGAACCACACCTGTTGACTCAAGCAAACCCCATTATCCTGACATTTATGCTATTTTAGTTAACCAAACAGAAAGTGCTCCAACTTATTTTGTTGAAATCTTCACTTTTGCTTCTAGCGAGTAGATGTTTGCACCTCTACTCCCCTTAATGGTAGTTGCATCGCGTTAATTTTCTTCGCTGAGAGCGAACACACATTTGCTCCGATACTTGGTCATCTCTTCATTTTAGCAAATACTCATTGTTTCATTACTTGGAAACTTATATGTCACGCATGCACCATTTGCTACACATGAGGTTTCGTTTCGAATAAACGCTTCATTGAAGTTCACATATTATTTTGCTAAAGCTAATTGTTGGTTTAACCTACGTTATTGAAATTGTTGGTTTCCTTGTTATCAAGTCAACACACTTTCTTGAGACTTCATTTCTTTCAAGTTACATTCATGGTTTATCTTCGTAACCATGCTGAGATACCTTTGTTGATATATACATTTATTGTCAGGTTACCAAGTTCAATTGCTTGAACCTATCCATTTCGCACATTCAGTTTAAGACGTCATATGATGTATTGGGAGCATCATATTCAAATATTTTTGCAAAGATTCTCTCATTTCAAGTCGTAGTAGACTTGGTTGGTCTATGACTCCACTAAATCATTTGATTGGGTTCGATACCTTGCGGTGATACTTTCACAGAATTGAAGCTTGCGCTAATTTAGTTACACACCATATACACGGATTTAATTGTCCTAAATCCGTTTTGTTTATCACAATTAAAGCGGCCTCAACACAGCTGTGTATTGAGACAATGGTACCTAGTTTCATTCCTTATCACGGTGTACCTCCTAACGAATTTTTCGTTACAAATTGAACACCTCGCAGTATTTAATGTTTTCCATCTTCAATCTGAAACAGTGGTTCTTTGGTGTATCGTATTCAATTGAAAACTCTATGACATTGTGAAAATCAAATTTCCAGATGGTCTTAGTACACTTTCATTTGATTTCAAACACGGTGAACTTGTTCAGTCACCACTATTATTGAATTATGTTATCACGACACCTTGTGGTGTCGATACTAACTTATAGCTTGTGCTAATCATGGTCAACCATCTCACACGAAACTACACATACTTTTGTTTGACTTATCAATTAAACGTTCCTGATGCAACTACGAATCAAGACAATGAGACACCAGATTCGCTTGTATTTCATTCGGTTTACTTTCACAATTCGAGAATATCAACACCTTAATCCTTACCATTTATTTATTCGAAAGTTGACGGATCAATTTCATATTCAAGTTGGTGATTTTGAATTCATATAGCAGATGCTATGGTTTGGAAGACTCGTTTGCATATTGTGATCGATTGTTTGAGAATCCATCGGTCGAAACTCCCGTGTTGCACCCCTGTTAACTGAGTTACACTAGATTCTACAACTATACATCTCGCGTCCTTTGACATCAAATGCTAAGAGCACATACCTTTAACCATTGGACTCATGTTGTTGTAACATATTCTTGGATTCACCTGATGTGAATAAGGTTTGATTCGGTTTTGTTGTCACACCCCGACCACGTATAACATACAAAACGTGGCGGAAAACGTCGGGGAGTGTTGTAATAGAATTATTGTTTCACAACCATGGCATACAAAGTTATATTTTATTTATTAAACAAGAGTGTTACATTGTCTTAAACAGGAATCAAAGAGTTCATGACATAATTAAACTAGTCTATCTTCAGTTTTATTCTCTAAGGCACAGGTCCGCCCTAGTGTCACGATCATCAACCTACGCAAAAGCTCCTGAAAACACATGTGAAAATAGGTACGTCAGCATAAAAACTCCTATGAGATACATAGGATTTGTGAAAATAGGATTCATGACTTATAAGTTTAGGAAAAGTTGTTTAACAAAAGTCAGTCATGAACCTTGTATGTTGTTTTGTTTTGTAAATCATTCAAAAAGCAATGATATATATAAATAAGAGAATAATGTAAGGTGAAATGAATAACCAAGAAAAATGAGTTTGTATAAGATAAGTTGTTTTGTAAATCAATGTCTTGTGAAAATAAGTTGTTTATGTAAAACGTAATATGTCAAAATATCGAAATGATTTAAGTAACGCTACGACATGTAATATCATACAAACACTTGTTTATAGTAAGTACCAGCGACGTATCCACCATGCTTGTATCATATTACACACGCCTCGTTACTCAAATCACTTACTCAAACCAACCACCAATGTAAATTGTTTATGTATAAATGAATTGTCATGTGTTAATGTGTAAAGCAAATCGAAATGTCTATGTCCAATGTAAACCACTAATTGTGTATATCAATGTCAAAATGTTTATGTTTAATGTAGATCATGTAATGTATACCCAAAAATATCATGTATGGTAAGTGAAATATATCAACTAAACCATATGTGAAAATGCACAAAAACAAGGTATTGAAGTAAAACATGGTTTAAATCAAAGTTATGTTTTGTGGAACAGATGCATGCCATACTGATACAAACATTTATGTGGTATTGTGAAAATGCATACATCCAAGCCTTGAGACTGTGGCGATAAACCCTTAAACAAATTAAAGGTTTATCTAAGTTATGTGTATCGAATTCGGTCATTCCTTCCAATCCAAACAAACCCAGGATTTCAGGAACGGGAGTTGTCAATTCCTATGGTACCACTACCTACTAACGAATGGCGTAGCTAATGTTAATGAATGTATTGTTCCATTGTAAACAACCCAAATGTCATAACAAAATGTAAGCATGTGATGAAAACAACTGTACTAAGTATGCACACAATGGACATACATAGCATGAAATGTAATGTAAAACAATGTACTAAGTATGCACACAATGGACATACAGAGCATGAAATGTAATGTAAAACAATGTACTAAGTATGCACACAATGGACATACGTAGCATGAAATGTAATGTAAAACAATGTGCTAAGTATGCACACAATGGACATACATAGCATGAACACAATGAAATCATGTACTATAATTGTACTAATGAACATAGCAAGTATATGATGTGAAAGCAGGAAAGCACGAAAGTAACAAGTAGGAACATGTGTTTCACCCCCCCCCCCAAACAGTTTGGAAAACAGTAAAAGAGAGGTCTATGTACTCACTTGAAATTGCTCAGAAGTCCTTGAGTAACAACCAAACAATGCTAGAGATCACGGATATCAAACGGCACCTAATATAGGTAACTATGTTAATAAACCGGACCTAAATCGGAGGATCGGATAGAACGAGGGTTCGTAAACCAAACGAGTATGGAGACTCGTGTAATATGGTTTAACAAAGCCTACATACTAAATGAAACCTAACATAAGTGCTTACGACCCATTGCGACCCGTTTAGGTAGCTTATGCTACTTTAACGCGTCGTTCGCGTGAAACGCGTACGGACCGCCTAACTAGTCCTAATGACAAGTAGAATATGCCTTAACATGCCTAATATTGTCGCCAAATCACTTTAGATGTCAAAAGTTATGTCACATATGTTTATAATGAATTTTGGCATCAAAGGGGTATTTTGGTAATTTACCTAAGGCAAATAAACTACCTATCATACAACAACTTAAACGTCGTGACCATAAGGTATAACCTCGGAAGGTTATTCCCTACCTACTATGGTCACCTAATGTATTTGGTCGGATCCTAATGATCGACCAAATGGGTCGGGTTCGAAGGTATAAGCGATTTATTAGATCGCTTACCCTTACGACCCTAGACAACGTGGTAATCAGTAGGCATAGTCACAAGGGACTATAACCATCGTGATTACAATCACGTTGCGAAGTTCAAACGAACTTCGCATTGACCATAAACTGGTCAACGTAGAAAGTCAAACAAAGTTTGACTTTCGGACTCGAAAAGCAAAAAAAGAACGAAGGAATACTTACGAAGGGTCCCCGAATGCTAATCTCGATCCAAGTAACTCGGGTATGAAACAATGGTTTCAACTTAGAGTTTCTCAAATCAAAATTCTAGTGGGTTTTGCAATTGAAGGCAAGGGGTATTTATAGGATTTCCCGAACCGTTAGGATCGTTTCTTTGAAAACGTGCTTCAATCTTGGCCATACACTTGCACCCATGGTATTGTAATACCATGTGCACATCAAAACCAGCCCATAGATTTCCCAAAACCATGTGCAACAAGTGGAACGGACCAGATTCGATGTTTCTGCACATTCTACTGTCTGGGAGCCTGACGCGGGCCGCGTAAAGATACACATAAAACTCACGCGGGCCGCCTGGCCTTGTCTGATCAGAAAAAAATTTGAAAAATGACAGTTTCAGTCCCTGTTGGTGTTTAAGGCTCATTTCGACACGTTTAAGGCTCGTTAAGCCAACCTCAAGGCCCTAAAATGATGCCTAAACATTGTGGACATGAAACATGCTCAAAAATATTCTGGATGTTGGTTCGTTTGGTCGTACGAATGCGATGTTCGCTTAATTACGACGGAATGCGCATAAGCGCGAAAAATGATCCAAATGACGCAACGAATGGATTTTTCTTATGCCAAACACTAAAATAAAATATTTTAGTGCTTACATAGATTTTTGGATGTCCGGATGTATTCAGAACGTGAGTTATGCGCAAAAGTGCAAACTTATGCACTTTTTGACACTTTTAGTCCCTGAATGACCCAAAAGTTTATTTTAGCACACCGAACCCCTCAAAGCCTATTTCTAAGCTATGTAAAGGATATTTATGGTATGTTTAACTTATGGTCATGTTCCGGAATGTCTGTTACAGTTTAAATTGGCATACTTTCGCAGTTTGTCAAATATAGTCCCTGTAGCCGAATTAACTTGTTTTTGCCATACCAAAGCCTTTAAAACTTATTTCTAAGTTATGTAAAGTTTATTTAAGGTGTTTCAAGTATATGTTGATGTTCCGTAGTATTTGTCGCATTAAACTGGTTACGTTTACGCATCAGTTTGCGTATAACTTTCCAGAAAGCGATATAGAGTTTGAAATTGAATAAAAGTCAAAACATGAAAAATGTAAAACACAACCAAACAAACATTGGGATCAAATAACATTGTTTTATTGATAACCGAACTGTTCACAATGATTACAAGCACAGATGTTACAGTCTCCCCTACTAGTGGAAATTTCGTCCCGAAATTTATTTAGAGGAAACTCGTGGGAAAAGATGCGGATATTTTGACTTCATTTGATCTTCGCATTCCCAAGTAAACTCGGGTCCACGTTTAGCTTCCCAGCGAACTTTGACCAAAGGAATGCGCTTGCGTTTAAGCCACTTGACTTCATGTTCCATGATTTCCACAGGTTTCTCGACAAATTTCAGTGTTTTATCAACACGAATTTCGTCAAGTGGTATGTGGAGGTTTTCATCAGCTAAACACCTCTTGAGATTGGACACATGAAAAGTTGGATGAACATTTCCAAGTTCAGGAGGTAACTCAAGTCTGTAGGCTACCTTTCCGATTCTTTCGACGATCTTGAATGGTCCAACGTATCTAGGTGCAAGTTTTCCTTTCTTTCCAAATCTGATCACACCTTTCCAAGGTGAGACCTTAAGTAATACTCGATCACCGACTTGAAATTCCAAGGGCTTGCGTTTTGGGTCCGCGTAACTCTTTTGATGGCTTCTAGCTGTCTGAAGGTTATCACGAATTTTATTAATCTTGTCAGTTGTCTCTAAAATGAGGGCAGGTCCAGTAAGCTGAGCCTCGCCAATCTCATTCCAGCAGACTGGTGAACGACATTTTCGACCATAGAGAGCTTCGAAAGGAGCCATTTTGATGCTGGTGTGATAATTGTTGTTGTAGGAGAATTCAATTAACGGAAGATGTGAATCCCAACTACCACCAAAGTCGATCACACAAGCTCTAAGCATATCCTCCAGAGTCTGGATTGTTCTTTCAGATTGACCATCCGTTTGCGGATGATAAGCTGTGCTCAGATTAAGTTGGTTCCCCATAGCAGATTGCACGGTTCTCCAAAAATGAGAAGTGAAACGAGCATCTCTGTCAGAAATGATGTTCAAAGGAACACCATGTCGAGCTACAATTTCATCCACATAGATTTTTTCAAGTCTGTCAGCAGGAAAGTCCTCACGGATTGGCAAGAAATGTGCTGACTTAGTAAGACGATCAACGACTACCCAGATGGCATCATGACCTTTCTTTGTGCGTGGAAGTTTGGTAACAAGATCCATAGTAATGTCTTCCCATTTCCAAACTGGGATCTCTGGTTGCAGCAATAAACCAGAAGGACGCTGATGTTCAGCCTTAACCTTAAGACATGTAAGGCATTTTGATACATATACGGCAATGTCTTTCTTCATACCAGGTCACCAATACTGAATACGAAGATCCTTATACATTTTATCTAAGCCAGGATGAATAGAATAACGCGACTTATGGGCTTCATCCATAAGCAAGGTGCGAATATTATCTTGGCTTGGGACCCACAAACGGTCCATGAAGTAATACGATCCATTATCCTTCAGTTCCAGAGCAGGTGTTATGTGATAAGGAAATTCCTTATCCATCAAACCTTGTGAAACACAAGATTGTTGAGCCTGAGAAATGCGGGCTTGGATATCAGATCGAGCTTGAATAATAGATTGAACACGTACACAATGAAGCTTAGTATGTTCCTTACGACTCAATGCATCGGCTACGACATTCGCCTTACCAGGATGGTAGCGAATTTCGCGGTCATAGTCGTTTAGAAGCTCGACCCAACGTCGTTGCCTCATGTTGAGTTCTTTCTGGTTGAAGATATGCTGAAGACTTTTGTGGTCCGTGAAAACCACACATTTTGTACCATACAAATAGTGTCTCCAGATCTTTAGAGCGAAAACAACTGCACCTAACTCAAGATCATGAGTGGTGTAGTTCTTCTCATGTATCTTCAACTGCCTCGATGCGTATGCTATGACTTTGTTCCTTTGCATCAGAACACAGCCAAGACCCAATTTAGATGCATCGCAATAAACGACGAAATCATCATTGCCCTCAGGCAAAGTCAGAACAGGCGCGTCGCAAAGTTTCTGCTTCAAGTGTTGAAAAGCTTCCTCTTGTTTGAATCCCCAATCAAAGGGTTTGTTCTTCTGAGTTAGAGCAGTTAGAGGAACTGCAATCTTCAAGAAGTTTTCTATGAAGCGGCGATAATAACCCGCTAGACCAAGAAAAGAACGAACCTCAGTAGGAGTAGTAGGCGTATCCCAATCCTTAATCGCACTGATCTTGGAGGGATCTACATGAATACCTTGTTCGTTGATAATATGTCCTAAGAATTGAACTTCTTTAAGCCAAAATTCGCACTTGGAGAATTTGGCGAAAAGTTGCTCTTTCTTTAGGAGCTCTAGAGTAAGACGAAGATGTTGCTCGTGATCAGCTCGCGTCTTAGAATAAATCAAGATGTCGTCAATAAAAACAATGACGAACTGATCCAAATAAGGCTTGCAGACCCTATTCATTAAGTCCATGAAAACAGCAGGCGCATTAGTCAAACCGAATGGCATGACTGTGAATTCATAATGCCCATAACGAGTACGGAACGTTGTCTTGGGAATATCTTCTTCATGCACGCGAAGTTGATGATACCCGGAACGCAGATCAATCTTCGAAAAATAAGAAGCGCCCTGTAACTGATCAAAGAGATCGTCTATGCGCGGCAGGGGATATCGATTCTTGATGGTAAGCTTGTTAAGGTCATGATAATCGATACACATCCTAAAGGATCCATCCTTCTTCTTGACAAAAAGAACGGGAGCACCCCAGGGTGAAAAGCTAGGACGTATAATACCTTTGTCAGAGAGCTCCTGAAGCTGCTTAGACAACTCTTGCATCTCAGATGGTGCAAGACGATATGGAGCTCTGGCAATGGGATTTGCACCAGGTACGAGATCAATACGGAACTCGCCTTGGCGTGCTGGAGGTAGACCAGGTAAGTCTTCAGGGAATACTTCAGAATAATCCCGAACGACAGGAATATCTGAAATAGACTTACCCTTGCCTTTATCTACTGTAACATGTGCTAAGACGGCCACATAGTTCTTCCGCAAATATTTCCGAGCTTTAAAACAAGACATGAGCTTGAGGCCACCCGACGGTTTCTCACCTTGAACCTGTAGGATCTCGCCTGTCGGAAGCGGCACACGAACAATCTTCTCAAAACAAACTACCTCTGCGCGATGCTTGGCTAACCAATCCATACCCACAATAACGTCGAAGCTTCCAAGTTGCATAGGCGTGAGGTCGATCGGAAAAAGATGGTCGTTAAGGTTCAACTGGCAGTTGCGTAGAACAGAATCAAGAACAATGGGTTCACCACTAGCAACTTCTACTGTCAAGGGTTTTCCTAGTTTTATTCTAGACACGCGAAGCATTGGTTCAAAAGACAATGACACAAAACTCTTATCGACACCTGAATCAAAGAGAACAAATGTAGGCTGATTATTAATAAAGAATGTACCGTTCACCACTTCATTCTCTGCTTGTGCCTCTTGAGCATTCATGTTGAAGACTCGCCCTCGAGCCTGAGCCTGATTCTGGTTTGGATTCTGATTCTGGTTAGCCAGCCTTGGGCACCGGTTTCTGTAATGGGTCAGATCCCCACAGTTATAACAAGCACCTGGTGGGTAGTGTGGTCGTGTAGCTTGACCCTGTTGCTGAGCAAGAGGCTGAGCAACTTGTTGAGCCGGGTTCTGAACTGCCTGATTCTGAGCAAACCGACAAACATTGGTAAGATGACCCGACTTCCCACAGTTATTACAGAAACGGCACGGATGTTGCGGCTGATGGTGACTGTTGCATCTATTGCACAAAGGTGCATTCCCTGAATAGGGCTTCTTCGCTGGAGGCTGCGCGGGTTGGTTGGGAGCTGCCTGGTTAGCTTGGGCAGTGACAGCAAAATTTTGGGAAGCCTTACGCTTCCTTGACCCTCTTGAAGAACCAGAATTCTTTCCATTCTTGTTTTGACCTTTCTTGCTATCCTCTTTGTCCGACGATTGTTTCTTGCCCTTGTCACCCTTCCTGTGTAACTTATTCTTCCGAATCTGTGACTCAGTCAATGTCGCTGCTAGCTCGATAGCCTGACGGAGTGTGGCAGGGTTACTACGAGTAATGATGTCTTGTACTGAGTCAGGTAGACCATCGATGTATCTTTCGATAGCCTTGTCGTGTGGGGTGACCATCGTTGGGCATAGCAAACTCAGCTCCTCAAACCTATCAGTATATTCCCTGTGCTCGCCACTGTCTTGTTTCAAGTCATCAAACTCTTTCTCCAACGCTCGCTGTTCATGACGAGGACAGAATTCCCTCATCATAAGAGCCCTAAGTTCAGCCCATGTCTGTGCTAGAGCAACTTCTGCACCACGGTCTCTCATAACCCCGTTCCACCATGTGAGAGCCCTCTTCTGAAACACACTCGAAGAAAACTCGACCTTGCGATGGTCAGGACACTGCACGTGGCGAAAAGTATTCTCAATGCTCTCGAACCATTGAAGAAGCCCAGTCGCTCCTTCAGAACCACTAAACTTGAGTGGTTTAGCCGAGTTAAAATCCTTGTATTTGCATGGAGCATTGTTGTTGTTGTTGGCTTGGTTCCATTGAGCAAAGAGGTTTGGGAATTGAGCAGCCATCTGCTACGCAATAATTTCTGCCAGTTCGGCAGTCACTATCTGGTTTTCACGTCGAGGAGGCATTAAAAAAGAGGAAAACATGAAAGGAAACGAGTTAGATGATTGGGTGAAAAGAATGAGATGAAACAAAAATTGACAACAGCAAAGATGGTGGTCATTTGTTCGCTTCACAAAGCAAACAAACGTCACACAGTGACTAATCAAAGTAAATGGGTCAAAAATAATGTATCGCGAAGACATGCTCGCCTATAAGTGAACACTCACCCCAAGAGTTCCCAGGTAAGAGTGACTGGTCCGATTATGTGGATTTGTACGAACACTCTAGCCTTAGAAAGAAAACCCAGGGTACAGGCATTCACCCTTCCAGTTTGCACGTGTTCACATTATTTAAAACCCAAAACCTTGACGAGATTTTGAAAACTCAAAGGGGTTCAAAACCATATAACAGAGGGTTCAAAACATTACAATAGAGGGTTCAAAACCTTGTAATAAATCATCCAAAAACAGATGATTGTTTTTCAAAAATCGTTTCGGAAAATTTGGTTTTTGTTTTGATAATCACCTAAGGATAGGTGATGTGCATGTTTTAAGATCTAAACACAAGATAACTTGTGTTAGGGTCCTAGAAAGGTTATAGTCTAGGTCAAAGAATTACTAATAACCTAATTCCCTATAACCATTGGCTCTGATACCAACTCTTCTGTCACACCCCGACCACGTATAACATACAAAACGTGGCGGAAAACGTCGGGGAGTGTTGTAACAGAATTATTGTTTCACAACCATGGCATACAAAGTTATATTTTATTTAATAAACAACAGTGTTACATTGTCTTAAACAGGAATCAAAGAGTTCATGACATAATTAAACTAGTCTATCTTCAGTTTTATTCTCTAAGGCACAGGTCCGCCCTAGTGTCACGATCATCAACCTACGCAAAAGCTCCTGAAAACACATGTTAAAATAGGTACACCAGCATAAAAATGCCTGTGAAATACATAGGATTTGTGAAAATAGGATTCATGACTTATAAGTTTAGGAAAAGTTGTTTAATAAAAGTCAGTCATGAACCTTGTATGTTGTTTTGTTTTGTAAATCATTCAAAAAGCAATGATATATATAAATAAGAGAATGGATAAGGATCATGAGTGAACAACATCCTTGTTTGTGAACTGTGTGAACTGATCTAAACCCTTGATTTACATCATCTTGAGATTTTAATTCAATGGCATGATGGTAATTATGGGGTTAATTTTATATGTTTAATTAAATTGAAAAGGGTATTATTGTACATATACATCATAAAAAAGGGTATTAATGTTATGGAATAAATCATAATCCCTTAATAAACGCATTCAGTTTCTTTTTCGTTATTCATCATTGAATTCTCTCTCCCGTTCTCGATACAAACAACACCATGGCAACCCAAGGGTTTCACTTTCACCAATCGCCGTTGTTTAATCGATCACAACAACACCTTTAGATCTAAAAATTATGGCCAGCAGAGGCGGCGACGTAGCCACTAACGCCGGAGCAATTCCGCTGGCTTCTCGAAAGATGGTACAGAGTCTCAAGGAGATTGTCAACGGAGTTTCCGATGCTGAGATCTACGTTGCGCTTAAGGAGTGTAATATGGACCCTAATGAAGCTGTTAATCGTCTCCTAACTCAAGGTGAAACAGATATACTTGTTTTTTGCTTCTGGATAGTGTTTGTTTGTTTGACCTAATTTTGGTGGATATTTGTTATATGGCAGGATTTAGGGCAAATAGGTTACAGGTTACAAAACGATTATTGGTTATTTGATGAGGTGTAATTAGTTTTAGGTTATGTGTTATGTATGTGTTGATACTTGATCATGCAGATTTAAGCATTGTGAGTTTTGATTGGTGCTTTACACTAATGTGTTTTGTAGCTTTGTGTATCTTGTATGTCCTTTTAATTTTGAGCATAATGATTCTTTTGTTTCTTTTTTAAAATAGCAGTTCATAGTGACTTTTGCTACAAGTAGTGTTGTTTTATTTGTTAGAACTCTGGGAGAAAATTATAATTTGTGCTACAAATAGCAGTTCATAAAACTTTGTCCATGTTTTGCCAATCTTTTTTAATATATTATACTATTAACGAGGTATAATTGGTTTAATTTATTCTTTTCCAGGATTTCCATCCTTCAGATGTATATCCTATTGCCGGTGGGGTGAAAGGTGTTGCTGTCGTTACGCCCTCGGGTTCACAGCCGTCGCTTTATTGCCGGAGATTTGCCAGGTAGTTTCCGATTGACATGTGTACTTTGTTTATGTAAATTGGTTATACACCCGTGTATAAAAGTAGTTAAGTGATATTTCAAAAACTTATGTCTGTTGTTTATGTAAATTGGGTGTACACCTGTGTATACAGTGTTCGTACATTTGGTGTACACATGTGTATGCAAATTGATGTAGGTATACACTGTGTATACACCTGTGTAAATTGGGTGTACACCTGTGTATGCAGTGCTAGTCTTTTTATTTAACTAAGACATTCATTGACCTGTGCAAAACGTATTTGTGTTTTACAGTTGCTAATTTGAGGGAATCAGTGAATCATCCGAAATGTGGTCAATTTGAAGGAATAATACCGGATAAGTTGTGGAAAAAGTATGCTGTAAAGATTGATGTGAATAAGTATGCTGTGAAGATTTTGTGCTCCCATGCTAACACGCTCCGCGATGGAAGTAATGGTTGAATCGGTAGCATACAATGTGACGAGTAGGCTTAGTGTTTAAAACATTCCATGCAAACAATAGTAGTAAAGACTATGTTTTTGTTTTTTTGATATGTGGTTATTTGTTTGTTTCGTTGGGTTACTTTTTATGTAAACTTCATGTTTAGTTGGTTGGTATACCTTATAATATGTTTTTTGATTTGTTTTTGGGACATGTTATGGTTTACGGTGAAGTAGTATGCGTTTACTAATCTAAAAAAAAGATTATAGACAAATGTACATAGGTGTATTAAATTTAAATACACAGGTGTACTTCGAAATCTGGGTTTTTTATCGACGAAGAACTGCTGGATTTAAAAAAAATCAGGTTTTTTTAAATGGTGATAATGATATACATCTTGTTTAGATTTAAAATATATTTTGATTTTGAGTAATCACAAAAAATAGGAAAGTGTAACTTCCATTAATTAATTAAAATAAATAATTAATAACAACATAATGTATAATTACCATCCTATCCTTTTCAACAAAAAAAGATGATCAACGGCTATGATTAGTTCACACGGTTCACTCTTGGGAGGTTGTTCACTCTAGAACCCTACCCATAAGAGAATAATGTAAGGTTAAATGAATAACCAAGAAAAATGAGTTTGTATAAGATAGGTTGTTTTGTAAATCAATGTCTTGTGAAAATAAGTTGTTTATGTAAAACGTAATATGTCAAAATATCGAAATGATTTAAGTAACGCTACGACATGTAATATCATACAAACACTTGTTTATAGGAAGTACCAGCGGCGTATCCACCATGCATGTATCATATTACACACGCCTCGTTACTCAAATCCACTTAATCAAACCAACCACCAATGTAAATTGTTTATTTATAAATGAATTGTCACGTGTTAATGTGTAAAGAAAATCGAAATGTCTATGTCCAATGTAAACCACTAATTGTGTATATCAATGTCAAAATGTTTATGTTTAATGTAGATCATGTAATGTATACCAAAAAATCTCATGTATGGTAAGTGAAATATATCAACTAAACCATATGTGAAAATGCACAAAAACAAGGTATTGAAGTAAAACATGGTTTAAATCAAAGTTATGTTTTGTGGAACAGATGCATGCTATACTGATACAAACATTTATGCGGTATTGTGAAAATGCATACATCTAAGCCTTGAGACTGTGGCGATAAACCCTTAAACAAATTAAAGGTTTATCTAAGTTATGTGTATCGAATTCGGTCATTCCTTCCAATCCAAACAAACCTAGGATTTCAGGAACGGGAGTTGTCAATTCCTATGGTACCACTACCTACTAACGAACGGCGTAGCTAATGTTAATGAATGTATTGTTCCATTGTAAACAACCCAAATGTCATAACAAAATGTAAGCATGTGATGAAAACAACTGTACTAAGTATGCACACAATGGGCATACATAGCATGAAATGTAATGTAAAACAATGTACTAAGTATGCACACAATGGACATACATAGCATGAAATGTAATGTAAAACAATGTACTAAGTATTGTTGGATCGTTGTTTGACCCGACTGAGTCGTTCAGAAGAGTTTTACATCCAGTTTAAAGGCGGAATCAGTAAACTGAACACGAACACAGCTTGTAATCTTTAATCTGTCAATTATATTGCTTTTAACACTGATTACAACCTGACAGAAAACCGGCAGCACTTCGTTACACTATCGGAAGTCGCGTACCAAGTGAAATGACAAGTGCACTATATATAGAGGAGAAGATTTCGCTTAAAGGCTTGAAGCGAAATCTGATGTGTGTGATTTCGCTTGAACTTGAAGCGAAATCTGTTGTGGATGATTTCGCTTGAACAGTTTCAAGCGAAATCTTCACTTAAACCTCATTTCTCAATTTCTCGAACCTCGTGCACTGATAATTCTATCCTATTACATGATACAAGACGAAGTCAATAGACGTAGTGCACTAACAGACTCCCCCTCGGATATTGACGCAGTCTTCAGTGACTATTCTTCAATATGACACATCTTCAGTCTTGATCATTCTGCATCCTCACTTAGATTGTAACATTGTAAGCATCCAACTGTCTCTTCTTCTATCAGCTTCAGGCTCCCCCTTTCATCAAGCTTCCGTGCTTTGGGATCGACACCTAGCTATCCAGCTACAAGCTCCCCCTTGCTTTGAGCTCGTCTTCAGACTCCCCCTTAGACTCAGCTTCCGGAATCGTAGTCTGGACTTTTTCCTGCAATCACTCATACATTCATAAGTAACAATATTTTAGACTATCCAGGAATCGTAACCTGGCAATTCCAATCAAATTCTCTAATCCACTCCCCCTATCAACAAACTGTATAGATTTAGCAATATTAAAGAATCCAACTCCCTCACAGTTTATCATCCAAGTTCAACTTAATGACCTTGAAGATATCACAAACTGTTTTGATTTTAAAACTTCAAGTTTCAAATTAATGAACTTGTTTCATTTTCAGAAACACAATCAGCATACTTAGATTTTGAAACTCAGCACTCAGATATCAGTTGTCGAAAATAAAGCAGAAATCAAAATCTTTTTGTATTTTCTGAAAATATAAAGCAATAAAGAAATATGTACAAACATATTTACAAACAATATTTTTGTTTGAGTATGCGTCAGAGGATCATATCAGTTTTTGACAAGACACAAGTACCGTTGAGCTTTTTAACACTTTAAGTATTAAACAATTCACTTAGATTGTCGATATACTGATCCACTTAAATTTTCACACAAAGTTCAACTGATTCAGGATACGAATTAGATGTCTTAAGTACTTAAACTCATTCATGTGTCCCACCTCTTGAATATACTCCCGTATCCAGAATCCCAATAATCAGTCTTACAGGTGAGTATACTACAATGATATTTGTATATAAATTAGGTATGCGAGGGCCGAGGGATCTCAGATCGATACTTTCGTATACGCAGAGAGATATCAGCTTCGACTTTACGGTATGTCCCCTTTAGAGGATCTTTTTGTTTACAACAGCAGCGACTATCAATTTTATTGTTTCATCAGCATGCTGAGGGTTTAATGCTATGTTTCAAGCATTTGCAGAAAGTATTAGCCAAGGACTAGGTCAGAACTACCGTTCAGCAGAAGTCCCGGAATAATACCCCAGATATCATAGAGTATAAAGACCTAGTATATCAGATTAAGAGACCTTTCAAATGAGATTTCAGGGGTTACCTATATATCCAAGTAGTGTTCCCCACGAAATAAGCAAGTGTTTGAATTTAGGTTTATATCCCGAAAAAGTTTACTAAATGTATAAAAATCTACCGACACATCCACGGTGAGATCGTTTAACACATTTAAACTTTCCATTTCTTTAGCATACTGTAACTGTCTACTGATGTACTATCATTTCCTCTTTTTACGCAAAAACTCAATTTTTGAATTTTATCATGTTTTTGACTTTTTCAAATTTTCAAATGTTTTTATATTTTCTAACAATATTTCTCCCCCTAAAATGCAAAACCATTTAAAGAAAATTTGACAACCAACACTGATAGCTTTGTCTCGCCATCCATTTTCTGCTTCAAGTGCTCTGATTTGCAGAAAATATACATACCCCCATGATATACAACACATTGATTTTTACAGTTTGAAAACCGTTTTTCAATCTGATGAAAGTAATCATGTTTGTTCAGCCGTGAGGGTTTCGGCATATTCAATCAACACTCCCCTTACAACAAACTATTTTCCCATAATGATTTCAAAACACTTAAGTTTGTTTTAATCAGAATGGTTTTTCCGGAAACATTAGTTTGTTTATCCATCACTTGTGAATTCGGGGTTATCACATCACCTTGTTCTCTTTTAATCATTTTGAAAAATTTTAACAATATAAGAACAAACACCACAAACACTTGTAGAAAATCAAGTACAACTTAATGTCCTTGATTAACCACTTGTAAGACGAAATATCACAGTTACCATCCTGTGAATTTCTCAAGAATGATGCCGATACCTGCTTCACACTTACCAACCTGGAAGCTCCGGCAAGTCAGATTTTTCTATTTGAAAAGTTTCACCCAATCCTAACTGTCCTTGGGTGTATTTTGAGCTTTTCTCTTTTCTTCATAAAACTCTTTCACTCCTTTTTCCTTACCATCAACCATCTTACTAAAAATATGTTTAACATTGCTATTAAACATTTTTCCAGCATCAACACCTTTTGATTTTGTGTTTGTGGCTTGTAATGGAGGAAATTTTTCATCATTCATCAAAAGAACAGTTTCTTCCTTTTTTACCTCAACTTGTGGCTCCTCTGATTTTGTGGAATCAGATTCATTGCCCGAACTTGGCTTATCTGACTTAGATGATCCAGATTCATTGCCTAATGGTGGCTTGTCTGACTTTGAAACATCAGATTCATTGCCGACCATTTTCTTCTTTTCCTTTTTCTCTTTTGTCCTCAGATTTGTATCTGAAAAATTCGATTTGCTTGACTTTGCTGTCGAGTGAATCGATTCATCAGAACTATTATTCGAACCAACCGATGAACCCGAAGACAAAATCTTCTCCAAGTATTCTCTCGCCTTCTTCCTTTTCTTTCGTAGTCTGTCTTTCTGCCCCTGTGAAAGTTTAACTTTCTTTTCTTGAATTGTCTGATCCTGAACTTTAGGTTTTAGAACCTTCTGTTCATGGGGCTTGACTTTGACTGGCTTCTTTACCGTTCTTTGAAATTCAACCCTCGATCTTCCCATAGATCTCCTTGGGCAATCTCTGGCAATATGTCCTCTGATATGGCAATTATAGCATCTTCTTGTTTCATAACTCCAATTCTGGCAGTTAACAGCAATGTGTCCTCTCACACCACAGGTGTAGCACATTCTGTTATCGTACCATCCACTTCTGTCAGTCCAAACCTTCAGATCATAACATTGTTTGGCTTGGTTATAATCATTTCTCCTCTTCAATGCTGGATTTGTCTTTTGAGCACTGTGGTCAAACCTGCACCACTTATTACCAACATTTTGTGAGTTTTCATTTTTAACTTTTTGTGATTTATCTGATGAGCTTTTAATTTCAATTTTAGAATTTTTCAAATTTCTGTCTTTTTGTTTCTGTTCTGCATTCTTCTTAACAGGTTTTTGTTTAGAACATTCACCTGTTTCAGTAGATTGCGGAACAGTATTTTGAAATTTTTCTAAAAATATTTTTCTATTCTTCTCTTTTTCATCATCAGATATCTCATCACAATCTTCAACTTTGACATTTTTAATTTTGAAATTGATTTGTTTTGGACAAACATGTGATGTAGAAGTCACAAAACCTTTCAATTTTACTTCAAGCTCTTTGATTTTAGTCCGAGCTTTTTCAGCTTCTTTTTCAAGATGAATGATTTTAGCAAGATGAGAATTGATTTCAATTTGTTTTTCAAGATTATCTATACCAAAAACATCTCTCTCATCTTCTAAAATCTTTAACTGACTTTTGAAATCATTTTCAAATTTTAATTTTTCATTTTCAAACTCTTTTTCTTTTTCTTTCAAAATCTTGTTTTCTGATGTCAAACTGTTCAAATCACTAAGCAGTTTGACATTTTCAGACTTCAAATTTTCACAAATTCCCTGCAACATAAGAATCTGGTTATCATCAGTTTGCTTCTCATCTCTCAACTTCTCGACTTCTGATGTCAAACTTTCTGCATCCTTCAAAAGTTTGTCATTTTCAGCCTTAAAGTTGTCACATTTAGAGCACACTGATTCTGAACTTGAAGATCCAAGCTTCAAAGATTCTTCGTTCTTTGGAATATCCTTTGTTTCCATCTTATATGTTCCTGCACAAAAGAGTTTAACGAAATCAAAAGGATTCATATTTTCATCAATATAACATTTCCTTTTAATATCATATTTCAAAATACTCTTTGTTTCAAGACACACACGAATTCTATTATCAATTTCAGTAATAACATCCAATTCCAATTTTTGTAAATTTTTTTCCATTTCGATCAAAATTTCCTTCTTTTTCCTATTTTCATTACGAAACTCTCCATTAACCTCATTAAAGAACTGTGTTGGATAAAGTTCTTGAAAAAAATCTTCCGTTTTTAGATCAACCAAGAATTTATCCCATTTAGCAGGTAATGCATTTGCCAATTTCGACATCTGTTCATCATTTGATATTCTAATATCCTTGTTTCTCAAACTGTCCATTAAAATTTTAAACCGTATTTCCAACTCATCCAACGTTTCATCCTTTTGACACATGAAATATTCAAATCTTTCAACCAAAACCTCCTTTTTCTCAGAAGAAGAACAACAAGTCCAATTGTTCATTCTTTCAAATTTAGTGTTTTCCAGTTCATCAAACATTATGAATTCTTGGTATTTGTGCCGTGTAAATCACCTCAAATCACCTGCAAACAATCAAACAAACAATCAGTATACACAATAATATCTTGAAATAGATTGATACACTGTTGACGTGAAATGATCTGACACAAAATTCCACTTTTCAATCGAACTAGTAAACTCAAGCGAAATCACTTGATGAACAGTTGAAGCGAAATCAACTGTTTGCCTCTTGAAGCGAAATCAACTGTTAACTACTTGAAGCGAAATCAGTACTATTCTGTTCAAGCGAAACTTTCAAGTAACCACTTTCTGAAGCGAAATACTGAAGCGAAATCCTTCAAGCGAAAACAAGCAACTCTATTTCGCTTCAGATGAACTCAAGCGAAATCCAAGATAACAACACTATTTCGCTTCAGATGTTCAAGCGAAATAGTCTAAACATTCTGATTTTGAAGCGAAATCAATTAAATCCACGAACTCTCTCAAGCGAAATCTAGTATCTGTCCAATTTTTGTCATTTTTACTTTGAATTTCGGTCTCAAACTTTCAAGGCTTTGTTAGAATACTGTTTTACACATTCGGTGAAAAACTCAGACCATTTTGACCGTGAAATCTCATCCTGATTGAAAAAGAAGGTGTAGAATTCAGAAAGTAGATGATATCAAGCTAAACTCTTCTTCCTGAGCTCTGATACCACTTGTTGGATCGTTGTTTGACCCGACTGAGTCGTTCAGAAGAGTTTTACATCCAGTTTAAAGGCGGAATCAGTAAACTGAACACGAACACAGCTTGTAATCTTTAATCTGTCAATTATATTGCTTTTAACACTGATTACAACCTGACAGAAAACCGGCAGCACTTCGTTACACTATCGGAAGTCGCGTACCAAGTGAAATGACAAGTGCACTATATATAGAGGAGAAGATTTCGCTTGAAGGCTTGAAGCGAAATCTGATGTGTGTGATTTCACTTGAACTTGAAGCGAAATCTGTTGTGGATGATTTCGCTTGAACAGTTTCAAGCGAAATCTTCACTTAAACCTCATTTCTCAATTTCTCGAACCTCGTGCACAGATAATTCTATCCTTTTACATGATACAAGACGAAGTCAATAGACGTAGTGCACTAACAAGTATGCACACAATGGACATACGTAGCATGAAATGTAATGTAAAACAATGTACTAAGTATGCACACAATGGACATACATAGCATGAACACAATGAAATCATGTACTATAATTGTACTAATGAACATAGCAAGTATATGATGTGAAAGCAGGAAAGCACGAAAGTAACAAGTAGGCACATGTGTTTCACCCCCACCCTCCCCCCCAAAAAAAAAACAGTTTGGAAAACAGTTAAAGAGGAGTCTATGTACTCACTTGAAATTGCTCAGAAGTCCTTGAGTAACAACCAAACAATGCTAGAGATCACGGATATCAAACGGCACCTAATATAGGTAACTATGTTAATAAACCGGACCTAAATCGGAGGATCGGATAGAACGAGGGTTCGTAAACCAAACGAGTATGGAGACTCGTGTAATATGGTTTAACAAAGCCTACATACGAAATGAAACCTAACATAAGTGCTTACGACCCATTACGACCCGTTTAGGTAGCTTATGCTACTTTAACGCGTCGTTCGCGTGAAACGCGTTCGGACCGCCTAACTAGTCCTATGACAAGTAGAATATGCCTTAACATGCCTAATATTGTCGCCAAATCAGTTTAGATGTCAAAAGTTATGTCACATATGTTTATAATGAATTTTGGCATCAAAGGGGTATTTTGGTAATTTACCTAAGGCATATAAACTACCTATCATACAACTACTTAAACGTCGTGACCATAAGGTATAACCTCGGAAGGTTATTCCCTACCTACTATGGTCACCTAATGTATTTGGTCGGATCCTAATGATCGACCAAATGGGTCGGGTTCGAAGGTATAAGCGATTTAATAGATCGCTTACCCTTACGACCCTAGACAACGTGGTAATCAGTAGGCATAGTCACAATAGAGGGTTCAAAACCTTGTAATAAATCATCCAAAAACAGATGATTGTTTTTCAAAAATCGTTTTGGAAAATTTGGTTTTTGTTTTGATAATCACCTAAGGATAGGTGATGTGCATGTTTTAAGATCTAAACACAAGATAACTTGTGTTAGGGTCCTAGAAAGGTTATAGTCTAGGTCAAAGAATTACTAATAACCTAATTCCCTATAACCATTGGCTCTGATACCAACTCTTCTGTCACACCCCGACCACGTATAACATACAAAACGTGGCGGAAAACGTCGGGGAGTGTTGTAACAGAATTATTGTTTCACAACCATGGCATACAAAGTTATATTTTATTTATTAAACAACAGTGTTACATTGTCTTAAACAGGAATCAAAGAGTTCATGACATAATTAAACTAGTCTATCTTCAGTTTTATTCTCTAAGGCACAGGTCCGCCCTAGTGTCACGATCATCAACCTACGCAAAAGCTCCTGAAAACACATGTGAAAATAGGTACGCCAGCATAAAAATGCCTGTGAAATACATAGGATTTGTGAAAATAGGATTCATGACTTATAAGTTTAGGAAAAGTTGTTTAATAAAAGTCAGTCATGAACCTTGTATGTTGTTTTGTTTTGTAAATCATTCAAAAAGCAATGATATATATAAATAAGAGAAGAATGTAAGGTTAAATGAATAACCAAGAAAAATGAGTTTGTATAAGATAGGTTGTTTTGTAAATCAATGTCTTGTGAAAATAAGTTGTTTATGTAAAACGTAATATGTCAAAATATCGAAATGATTTAAGTAACGCTACGACATGTAATATCATACAAACACTTGTTTATAGGAAGTACCAGCGGCGTATCCACCATGCATGTATCATATTACACACGCCTCGTTACTCAAATCACTTAATCAAACCAACCACCAATGTAAATTGTTTATTTATAAATGAATTGTCACGTGTTAATGTGTAAAGCAAATCGAAATGTCTATGTCCAATGTAAACCACTAATTGTGTATATCAATGTCAAAATGTTTATGTTTAATGTAGATCATGTAATGTATACCAAAAAATCTCATGTATGGTAAGTGAAATTGTCACACCCCGACCGCGTAAAACAACAAATCGCGGCGGAAACATCGGGGCGTGTTGCAACAGAATTAATGTTTCATAACCATGGATACCAAAAGTGTTTCGTTTTATTAAACATTGAATAATTACATCGTCTGGAAATCTAAATACACAAATTAGACATAGTCTATCATTATTATTGAGTCACTAAGGCCTTGTCCAGTCCTATGTGAGCATGCATCTTATCAATCGATATCATCCAACAATACCTGAAACATATGTAAAAACGAGGTCAGCAAAGAAATGCTGGCGAGTACATAGGTTTTGTGAAAATAAGATTCATGACTTCTGTTTAAGAAAATGTTTAGTCATGAACCTTGTAATTTGCTTTGTCTTTGTAAATCATTTGAAAAATAATAAGTTTAGATGATATGTATAAATAAGAGAATAATGCATGATTAAATGAATAACCATGTAAAATGAGTTTGTATAAGATAAGTTGTTTGTAAATAAATGTCTTGTGAAAAGTATGTTACTTGTATAAAATGTTCTATGTCTCAAACTGAAATGATTCAAATAACGCTACAATATGTAATACCATACAAACACTTATATATAGGAAGTACCAGCGGCGTATCCACCATGTTTGTATCATATTATACACGCATCGTTACTTAATCACTTAATCAAACCAAACCAAACAATGTAAAATGTCTATGTTTAAATCAATTGTCAAATGTATTGAATAATATGTCAAAGTAATCATGTCAAGATGTAAATCATGTCAAAATGTCTATGTCAAATATCCATGTCAAATGTCTATGTCAAATATCCATGTATGGCAAGTGAAATGTCTCAACTAAACCATATGCACAACAACAAAGTATTGAAGTAAAACTTGGTTTAAATCAAAGTTATGTTTTGTGGGAAATACATGATCAAATGTCAATCATGTTCCAATGTTTACCCAATCGTTAACCCATTTTGTAAAATCGTTCTAGTCGTTCTTGTTTTAATTGTGAAACTACTTTATGGTCGATTCTCTAATAACATTCAAACCTTCTTGACGCGTTCCTCGTTCCAACTCGCTCTCGCTCTCGTTCTTAACAAACCCTTACCAAAGGATAAGTTATTAATTACAGATTCAGTCGCTACCCACAACCCCCACACATAACAATGGGTGCAGTAAATAACGGGATTTGTCAGATCCTATGGTACCATAACCTAATACTGGTCGGCTTGATCATTGCTAATGAATGTCATCGGTCATGTAAACTACAACCAACAAGTTTGTTCACTTTTTGAAATTGTTATTAGTTTTTGAAATCATTGTATTCGTTCTTGAAATCATTGTATTCGTTCTTGAAATCATTGTTAGCGTTCTTGAAATAATTGTTATTGTTCTTGAAACCACATTGTAATTGTTCTTGAAACTATTGTAATTGTTATTGAAATCATTGATAAAACATTTAGCACATATGAGTCACCCCAAAACAGTTGAAAACAGTAAAAGAGGGGAATAATGTACTCGCCTGAGAATGCTTGGAGGTCTTGAACAACAACCAAACAAAGCTAGAGAGAGCACGGAATCAGTCGGCAATCTAAAACTATATAAATAAACCGGACATAAATCGGGAGATCGGATAGGATGAGGCTTGGTAAACCAAATGAGTGTTGGAACTCATATGATATGGTTTAACAAGGCCTACATACTACAATGAAACCAAACCTAAGTGCTTTCGACCCATCACGACCCATTAAGGTAGCTTATGCTACTTTAACGCGTCATGCGCGTGAAACGCGTTCGGACCGTCTAACTAGTCCTATGACAAGTGTTATATGCCTAAACATGTTACATAATCAGTTATGTGACAAAAGTTTAGGTTACATATGCTTAATTACCAATTATACATGAAAAGGGTATTCTGGTAATTTACCTAAGGCATATAAACTACCTATCATACAACTACTTAAACGATGTGACCATAGGGTATAACCTCGGAAGGTTATGCCCTATACTAGGGTCACCTAATGTATTTGGTCGGATCCTAATGATCGACCAAACTGGGTCGGGTTCGAAGGTATAGGCGATTTATTAGATCGCCTACCCTACGACCCTAGACAACGTGGTAATCAGTGGGCATAGTCCCAAAGGACTATGACCAACGTGATTACACTCACGTTGCGAAGTTCAAACGAACTTCGCATTGACCATTACTGGTCAACGCTGAAAGTCAAACAAAGTTTGACTTTCTGACTCGAAAAGCAATAAAATAAGGAAAAGAACGAAAGAATACTTACGAAGGGTCCCCGAATGCTAATCCCGATCCAAGAACTCAGGTATGAAACAATGGTTTCAACTTAGAGCTCTCAAATCAGAATTCTTGTAAGAAATGAGGTTGGGGTGATGGGGTATTTATAGTTTTCGGGTAACCGTTAGGATCGTTTCATGGAAAACGTGCCATGATCCAACCCGTACACTTGTCGGAAACTCATGGTAGCTAAAAATGGTTCTTATCCGCTGACTAGACATGTGAAAATGTGTGGTGGAGGATCAATCGGTTGCAACTTGTTGTTAAAACATTGAATCTGGTCTGGTTAGGCAGTCGCGTAGCACTACTGCCAAGGCATTAGGCAGTCGCGCTACGCTAGCACCCCTCTGTTTCAGAAATGTTTCAAAATTGACAGTTTTGGTCCCTGTTGTGTTTTAAGGCCTTTTTCGATGCGTTTGAACCCCGTTAACCTCATTTCAAGGCTCTAAAATGAAGTAAAGTATAGGGAACTCAAAACATGCTAAAAAATATCTCGGATGTCGGTTCGTTTGGCCGTACGAACGCGATGTTCGCTTAATTACGACAGAATACACATAAGTGCGAAAAACGATCCAAATGACGTGACAAATGGATTTTTGGCAAGCCAAACACTAAAGCATAATATAGTCATGCTTACATAAATTTTTGGATGTCCGGATGTATTCAGAACGTAAGTTATGCGCGAAAATGCAAACTTGTGCACTTTTTGACACTTTTAGTCCCTGAATGACCCTAAAGTTTATTTTAGCACACCGAACCCCTCAAAGCCTATTTCTAGGCTATGTGAAGGATATATATGGTATGTTTAACTTATGGTCATGTTCCGGAATGTCTGTTACAGTTCAAATTGGCATACTTTCGCAGTTTGTCAACTTTAGTCCCTGTAAGCAAATTAGCTTGTTTTTGTCATACCAAAGCCTTCAAAACTTATTTCTAAGTTATGTAAAGGTTATTTAAGGTATGTTAAGCCTATGTCACTATTCCGGAGCGTTTGTTGCATTAAACTGGTTATATTTACGCATCGGTGCGCGTATAACCTTCCAGAAAGCGATTTAGAGTTTGAAATTGAACAAGAATTGATATGTGCAAATGATACACATATTTTTACAAATCCCAAGTATGAAATATAATATTTCATTGGTTCGGTATTTGTTTGATGGCCGTGGAGGCACAGGTGTTACAGTCTCCCCTACTTTAGGAAATTTCGTCCCGAAATTTATTTAGAGGAAACTTGTGAGAGCTTGAAAACATGAAATTGAAAAGATCGAACAATATTGATTAGGGTTCTTGAACTTCTAGTAACCTTTAATAACATCATGATTGCAATGTAAGAGGGATACTTATATACAAGTATATGAAGCATCATTGGTGCGTCCACCGTACCTCCATTACATCGTTGTCATTTTGTTATTGTTGTCGCTATCGGTTCTTACACATAATAAATCTTACTGGTTTTTCTGTGCACTAAATTTCATAATTATGTACGCGTCCATAATTAGACAATTCCTTGCCCAGTTCACACAGTCTATTTTATAATGTGTAGTGTGAAACCAAATGAACAATCCTGTGATGAGTGTGACTAGACCGCCATAGAGTCCTTTTGACTAAATCAATAAATGATCTAAATAGACTATCAAGGAGTCTGTTCAGCTACATCACTAGATGTCGTTCTTTAACCAAATTGTGAATCAATCTTTTTGACTAGACCACTAAGAGGGTCTCTTATGAATCATGGAGTGATACTATAAAATCCAAGGGTCTTATCTATTATATTGAAGCCCATTAAGGATTTAAGGTAGTACCTTTTGACTATCCTGCTACGAATCCCTCATATGAAGATATGAAAGATCCTGCGAGGATTTGGATAACGAATTATCTAGAGTATAAAAACACAAAAACATAGAGGAGAACACATAACTCATAAACACATAATTGCGTAATTGCATACTCGTTCAATCGCATAATCGTTCAATTTGACCTTTAATTTGTTATCTTTGGACACGGGTATTTAAAGCATACCAGGAACCCAATCCGTGGATTTCCTTTGGCACCTTAAATATTTTCAAGAATCTAACTATGAAGATAGGAAGATCTTAAAAGGAATTCGGTTTGTCCTAATTGAGTTGTATTGTACATTTTAAGGTGTACAAGGAATTCAATCAGGGCTCCGATGTCAACGAAGGTGTTGATCGTGATCGGCTCAGGACATGAATAGATCAAGATGTCATCAATAACAACAATGACGAACTGATCCAAATAAGACTTGCAGACTCTATTTATTAAGTCCATGCAGATGGCTGGAGCATTTGTCAATCCAAAAAGGCCTGACTGTAAACTCGTAATGGCCATACTTCGTGCAGAAAGCCGTTTTAGGAATATCTTCTTCGAGCATACGAAGTTGATGATACCCAGAACGCAAATCGATCTTGGAAAAGCATGAAGCGCTCTGCAGATGATCGGAAAGATCATCGATTTTAAGGTAGGGGATATCGATTCTTGATGGTAAGCTCACCAGGCTTACGTTAATCAATATCTATTCGAAAAGATCCATCTTTCTTTTCACAAAGAGTATAGGAGTTTCTCCAAGGTGAAAAGTTCGGACTGATGAATCCTTTATCAGACAACCCTTGAAGCTGTTATGATAATTCTTGCATCTCGAACGGTGCAAGACTATAAGATACTTTAGATTTAAAAAGGAACAAGTGTTTGAGGTTCTTAGGGAGATTACAAGTGATCATAAAAATGACAGAACCACACGAGTAGTTTTGTCTTTGTGTTAACATCATAAGGTTGAATCAAACATTCATACAATTGCATTAGTTAAAAATAAAACCACAAATTTTATTTATATAACATCCGCATTGTCTTTAAATGTTACAAGATAACAACCAGAGGGAAAAACAAACTGCTAATTGTTCACTCCTTCATCATTGAGTGCCTCATTGATGTTAAACACTCGACCGCGTGCTGGATTCACATTGACGTTGACGTTCGCATTTGGGTTTGCGTTAGCATTTGCATTCACCAGTCTTGGGCAGTTGTGGCGGAAGTGACCAATCTCTCCGCAGTTGAAACATGAACCCAGCGGAAATCTCGCAGCATTCCCTTGAACCGGAGCTTGAACCTGAGCAGCCTGATTTTGTCCCAAACGATAAATCTTGGCCAAATGCCCAAGTTTACCACACGTCGTGCATTGCCAGCAAGCTTGTTGTACTGCGTGATGACCGTTGCAGCGTGCACAATAAGGTGCGGTACCGGCATATGCTTTCTTTGCAGGTGGCTGAGCTGGTAGGTTTCGCGGGTTCTGAGCAGTCTGTGCTGTAACAGCAAAGTTTTGACCACCCTTTCGCTTCTTTGATTTCTTTGACGTCTCACCTTCATTACCCTTCTTGTTTTGGCCTTTCTTGCTATCCTCCTTGTCAGCTGACTGTTTCTTGCCCTTGTCACCCTTCCTGTGTAACTTGTTCTTCTGAATCTGCGACTCAGTCAATGTCGTAGATAACTCGATCGCCTGACGGAGTGTGGCAGGGTTACTACCAGTAAGGATGTCTTGTACCGAGTCTGGTAGGCCATCGATGTACCTTTCGATAGCTATGTCAAGTGGGGTAACCATTGTCGGGCAAAGCAGACTCAACTCCTCAAACCTGTCAGTATATGCCCTGTGCTCACCACTATCTTGCTTCAAAATATCAAACTCCTTCTCTAAGGCTCGCTGCTCATGACGAGGACAGAATTCCCTCATCATAAGGGCTCTAAGTTCAGCCTATGTCTGTGCGAGAGCAACTTCTGCACCTTGGTCCCTCATAACCCCGTTCCACCATGTCAAAGCCCTCTTCTGAAATACGCTCAAAGCAAACTCGACTTTGCGATTTTCGAGACACTGCACGTGGCGAAAAGTATTCTCTATGCTCTCAAACCACTGAAGAAGCCCAGTCGCTCCTTCAGAACTACTAAACTTGAGTGGTTTAGCCTGGTTGAAATCCTTGTATTTGCATAGCACATTGTTGTTGTTGTTGGCTTGGTTCCATTGAGCAAAGAGGTTTGGGAATTGAGCAGCCATTTGCTGCGCAATGATTTCTGCCAGCTCGGCAGTCTCTATCTGGCTTTCGCGTCGAGGAGGCATTGTCTAAAAGAGGAAACATGAAAGGAAACGAGTGAGAGAATTTAGACGAAAAGAATGAGATGAAACAAATCTGATGAAAGCAAGGATAGTGGTCATTTGTTTGTTACTACAAAGCAACAAACGACCTTGGTGATTAGTCAAAGTAAATAGGTTAAAAATAATGTATCGCGAAGACATGCTCGCCTATAAGTGAATACTCATCCCAAGAATTCCCAGGTAAGCACAACTGGTCTCGCGTCTGATGAGATGTATACGAAGTGCTTGCCTAGACAGAAAACCCAGAATACAGGCATTCACCCTTCCAGTTTGCACGTGTTCACATTATTTAAAACCCAAAACCTTGACGAGATTTTGAAAATTCAAAGGGGTTCAAAACCATATAACGGAGGGTTCAAAACCTTACAATAGAGGGTTCAAAACCTAGAAATTAATCATCCTAGAACAGATGATTAGTTTTCAAAGCGGTTTTGAAATTTATGTTCTTGTTGTGGTCGTCACCTAAGGATAGGTGACGGTATTGTTTTATGACTAAACGCAAGTAAACTCGCGTTAGGGTCCTAAGAAGGTTATAGACTAGGTCAAAGCATTACTAATAACCTAATTCCCTATAACCATTGGCTCTGATACCATCTTTTCTGTCACACCCCGACCGCGTAAAACAACAAATCGCGGCAGAAATATCGGGGCGTGTTGCAACAGAATTAATGTTTCATAACCATGGATACCAAAAGTGTTTCGTTTTATTAAACATTGAATAATTACATCGTCTGGAAATCTAAATACACAAATTAGACATACTCTATCATTATTATTGAGTCACTAAGGCCTTGTCCAGTCCTATGTGAGCATGCATCTTATCAATCGATATCATCCAACAATACCTGAAACATATGTAAAAACGAGGTCAGCAAAGAAATGCTGGCGAGTACATAGGTTTTGTGAAAATAAGATTCATGACTTCTGTTTAAGAAAATGTTTAGTCATGAACCTTGTAATTTGCTTTGTCTTTGTAAATCATTTGAAAAATAATAAGTTTAGATGATATGTATAAATAAGAGAATAATGCATGATTAAATGAATAACCATGTAAAATGAGTTTGTATAAGATAAGTTGTTTGTAAATAAATGTCTTGTGAAAAGTATGTTACTTGTATAAAATGTTCTATGTCTCAAACTGAAATGATTCAAATAACGCTACAATATGTAATACCATACAAACACTTATATATAGGAAGTACCAGCGGCGTATCCACCATGTTTGTATCATATTATACACGCATCGTTACTTAATCACTTAATCAAACCAAACCAAACAATGTAAAATGTCTATGTTTAAATCAATTGTCAAATGTATTGAATAATATGTCAAAGTAATCATGTCAAGATGTAAATCATGTCAAAATGTCTATGTCAAATATCCATGTCAAATGTCTATGTCAAATATCCATGTATGGCAAGTGAAATGTCTCAACTAAACCATATGCACAACAACAAAGTATTGAAGTAAAACTTGGTTTAAATCAAAGTTATGTTTTGTGGGAAATACATAATCAAATGTCAATCATGTTCCAATGTTTACCCAATCGTTAACCCATTTTGTAAAATCGTTCTAGTCGTTCTTGTTTTAATTGTGAAACTACTTTATGGTCGATTCTCTAATAACATTCAAACCTTCTTGACGCGTTCCTCGTTCCAACTCGCTCTCGCTCTCGTTCTTAACAAACCCTTACCAAAGGATAAGTTAATAATTACAGATTCAGTCGCTACCCACAACCCGCACACATAACAATGGGTGCAGTAAATAACGGGATTTGTCAGATCCTATGGTACCATAACCTAATACTGGTCGGCTTGATTATTGCTAATGAATGTCATCGGTCATGTAAACTACAACCAACAAGTTTGTTCACTTTTTGAAATTGTTATTAGTTTTTGAAATCATTGTATTCGTTCTTGAAATCATTGTATTCGTTCTTGAAATCATTGTTAGCGTTCTTGAAATAATTGTTATTGTTCTTGAAACCACATTGTAATTGTTCTTGAAACTATTGTAATTGTTATTGAAATCATTGATAAAACATTTAGCACATATGAGTCACCCCAAAACAGTTGAAAACAGTAAAAGAGGGGAATAATGTACTCGCCTGAGAATGCTTGGAGGTCTTGAACAACAACCAAACAAAGCTAGAGAGAGCACGAAATCAGTCGGCAATCTAAAACTATATAAATAAACCGGACATAAATCGGGAGATCGGATAGGATGAGGCTTGGTAAACCAAATGAGTGTTGGAACTCATATGATATGGTTTAACAAGGCCTACATACTACAATGAAACCAAACCTAAGTGCTTTCGACCCATCACGACCCATTAAGGTAGCTTATGCTACTTTAACGCGTCGTGCGCGTGAAACGCGTTCGGACCGTCTAACTAGTCCTATGACAAGTGTTATATGCCTAAACATGTTACATAATCAGTTATGTGACAAAATTTTAGGTTACATATGCTTAATTACCAATTATACATGAAAAGGGTATTCTGGTAATTTACCTAAGGCATATAAACTACCTATCATACAACTACTTAAACGATGTGACCATAGGGTATAACCTCGGAAGGTTATGCCCTATACTAGGGTCACCTAATGTATTTGGTCGGATCCTAATGATCGACCAAACTGGGTCGGGTTCGAAGGTATAGGCGATTTATTAGATCGCCTACCCTACGACCCTAGACAACGTGGTAATCAGTGGGCATAGTCCCAAAGGACTATGACCAACGTGATTACACTCACGTTGCGAAGTTCAAACGAACTTCGCATTGACCATTACTGGTCAACGCTGAAAGTCAAACAAAGTTTGACTTTCTGACTCAAAAAGCAATAAAATAAGGAAAAGAACGAAAGAATACTTACGAAGGGTCCCCGAATGCTAATCCCGATCCAAGAACTCAGGTATGAAACAATGGTTTCAACTTAGAGCTCTCAAATCAGAATTCTTGTAAGAAATGAGGTTGGGGTGATGGGGTATTTATAGTTTTCGGGTAACCGTTAGGATCGTTTCATGGAAAACGTGCCATGATCCAACCCGTACACTTGTCGGAAACTCATGGTAGCTAAAAATGGTTCTTATCCGCTGACTAGACATGTGAAAATGTGTGGTGGAGGATCAATCGGTTGCAACTTGTTGTTAAAACATTGAATCTGGTCTGGTTAGGCAGTCGCGTAGCGCTACTGCCAAGGCATTAGGCAGTCGCGCTACGCTAGCACCCCTCTGTTTCAGAAATGTTTCAAAATTGACAGTTTTGGTCCCTGTTGTGTTTTAAGGCCTTTTTCGATGCATTTGAACCCCGTTAACCTCATTTCAAGGCTCTAAAATGAAGTTAAAGTATAGGGAACTCAAAACATGCTCAAAAATATCTCGGATGTCGGTTCGTTTGGCCGTACGAACGCGATGTTCGCTTAATTACGACGGAATACACATAAGTGCGAAAAACGATCCAAATGACGTGACAAATGGATTTTTGGCAAGCCAAACACTAAATCATAATATAGTCATGCTTACATAAATTTTTGGATGTCCGGATGTATTCAGAACGTAAGTTATGCGCGAAAATGCAAACTTGTGCACTTTTTGACACTTTTAGTCCCTGAATGACCCTAAAGTTTATTTTAGCACACCGAACCCCTCAAAGCCTATTTCTAAGCTATGTGAAGGATATATATGGTATGTTTAACTTATGGTCATGTTCCGGAATGTCTGTTACAGTTCAAATTGGCATACTTTCGCAGTTTGTCAACTTTAGTCCCTGTAAGCAAATTAGCTTGTTTTTGTCATACCAAAGCCTTCAAAACTTATTTCTAAGTTATGTAAAGGTTATTTAAGGTATGTTAAGCCTATGTCACTATTCCGGAGCGTTTGTTGCATTAAACTGGTTATATTTACGCATCGGTGCGCGTATAACCTTCCAGAAAGCGATTTAGAGTTTGAAATTGAACAAGAATTGATATGTGCAAATGATACACATATTTTTACAAATCCCAAGTATGAAATATAATATTTCATTGGTTCGGTATTCGTTTGATGGCCGTGGAGGCACAGGTGTTACAGAAATATATCAACTAAACCATATGTGAAAATGCACAAAAACAAGGTATTGAAGTAAAACATGGTTTAAATCAAAGTTATGTTTTGTGGAACAGATGCATGCTATACTGATACAAACATTTATGCGGTATTGTGAAAATGCATACATCTAAGCCTTGAGACTGTGGCGATAAACCCTTAAACAAATTAAAGGTTTATCTAAGTTATGTGTATCGAATTCGGTCATTCCTTCCAATCCAAACAAACCCAGGATTTTAGGAACGGGAGTTGTCAATTCCTATGGTACCACTACCTACTAACGAACGGCGTAGCTAATGTTAATGAATGTATTGTTCCATTGTAAACAACCCAAATGTCATAACAAAATGTAAGCATGTGATGAAAACAACTGTACTAAGTATGCACACAATGGGCATACATAGCATGAAATGTAATGTAAAATAATGTACTAAGTATGCACACAATGGACATACATAGCATGAAATGTAATGTAAAACAATGTACTAAGTATGCACACAATGGACATACGTAGCATGAAATGTAATGTAAAACAATGTACTAAGTATGCACACAATGGACATACCTAGCATGAACACAATGAAATCATGTACTATAATTGTACTAATGAACATAGCAAGTATATGATGTGAAAGCAGGAAAGCACGAAAGTAACAAGTAGGCACATGTGTTTCACCCCCCCCCCCAAAAAAAAACAGTTTGGAAAACAGTAAAAGAGGGGTCTATGTACTCACTTGAAATTGCTCAGAAGTCCTTGAGTAACAACCAAACAATGCTAGAGATCACGGATATCAAACGGCACCTAATATAGGTAACTATGTTAATAAACCGGACCTAAATCGGAGGATCGGATAGAACGAGGGTTCGTAAACCAAACGAGTATGGAGACTCGTGTAATATGGTTTAACAAAGCCTACATACTAAATGAAACCTAACATAAGTGCTTACGACCCATTACGACCCGTTTAGGTAGCTTATGCTACTTTAACGCGTCGTTCGCGTGAAACGCGTTCGGACCACCTAACTAGTCCTATGACAAGTAGAATATGCCTTAACATGCCTAATATTGTCGCCAAATCAGTTTAGATGTCAAAAGTTATGTCACATATGTTTATAATGAATTTTGGCATCAAAGGGGTATTCTGGTAATTTACCTAAGGCATATAAACTACCTATCATACAACTACTTAAACGTCGTGACCATAAGGTATAACCTCGGAAGGTTATTCCCTACCTACTATGGTCACCTAATGTATTTGGTCAGATCCTAATGATCGACCAAATGGGTCGGGTTCGAAGGTATAAGCGATTTAATAGATCGCTTACCCTTACGACCCTAGACAACGTGGTAATCAGTAGGCATAGTCACAAGGGACTATAACCATCGTGAATACAATCACGTTGCGAAGTTCAAACGAACTTCGCATTGACCATAAACTGGTCAACGCAGAAAGTTAAACAAAGTTTGACTTTCGGACTCGAAAAGCAAAAAAAGAACGAAGGAATACTTACGAAGGGTCCCCGAATGCTAATCTCGATCCAAGTAACTCAGGTATGAAACAATGGTTTCAACTTAGAGTTTCTCAAATCAAAATTCTAGTGGGTTTTGCAATTGAAGGCAAGGGGTATTTATAGGAATTCCCAAACCGTTAGGATCGTTTCTTGGAAAACGTGCTTCAATCTTGGCCATACACTTGCACCCATGGTATTGTAATACCATGTGCACATCAAAACCAGCCCATAGATTTCCCAAAACCATGTGCAACAAGTGGAACGGACCAGATTTGATGTTTCTGCACATTCTGCTGTCTGTGAGCCTGACGCGGGCCACGTAAAGATGCACATAAAACTCACGCGGGCCGCCTGGCCTTGTCTGATCAGAAAAAAAATTGAAAAATGACAGTTTCAGTCCCTGTTGGTTTTAAGGCTCATTTCGACACGTTTAAGGCCCGTTAAGCCAACCTCAAGGCCCTAAAATGATGCCTAAACATTGTGGACATGAAACATGCTCAAAAATATTCCGGATGTTGGTTCGTTTGGTCGTACGAACGCGATGTTCGCTTAATTACGACGGAATGCGCATAAGCGCGAAAAACGATCCAAATGACGCAACAAATGGATTTTTCTTATGCCAAACACTAAAATAAAATATTTTAGTGCTTACATAAATTTTTGGATGTCCGGATGTATTCAAAACGTGAGTTATGCGCAAAAGTGCAAACTTGTGCACTTTTTGACACTTTTAGTCCCTGAATGACCAAAAGTTTATTTTAGCACACCGAACCCCTCAAAGCCTATTTCTAAGCTATTTAAAGGATATTTATGGTATGTTTAACTTATGGTCATGTTCCGGAATGTCTGTTACAGTTCAAATTGGCATACTTTCGCAGTTTGTCAAATTTAGTCCCTGTAGCCGAATTAACTTGTTTTTGCCATACCAAAGCCTTTAAAACTTATTTCTAAGTTATGTAAAGGTTATTTAAGGTGTGTTAAGTATATGTTGATGTTCCGGAGTATTTGTCGCATTAAACTGGTTACGTTTACGCATCAGTTTGCGTATAACTCTCCAGAAAGCGATATAGAGTTTGAAATTGAATAAAAGTCAAAACATGAAAAATGTAAAACACAACCAAACAAACATTGGGATCAAATAACATTGTTTTATTGATAACCAAACTGTTCACAATGATTACAAGCACAGATGTTACATTTGTGGCTACCTACCTCAGTATTATCCATATACATGCACGCATAATGTGACCCTAGAGAGTTAAGATAGTATAAATTTCGAGGACGAAATTTTCTTAACAGGGGGAGAATATGACAACTGCCAAATTTGCATGCATCCGTACAATCACTAAATGATGATTAGTGCTTAATGACTGTGTTGAATTACAATTAATGACTTAAACTGCCTTCTGATTACTGCATCATACCTACATGTGCATCACATATTACATAATGTGTTGGTGCACTGAATGTCTGTTAACTACGTCTTATCGAGTCTTATGTCTAGATAGGTTAAATGAGTGCATAACAGTGACTAAATTAGGGTTTGGTCATGATTTAGGTAGCCAGTCCGTTTGAGGATGGCCTGTCCGTTTGAAGATGGCCTGTCCGTTTGAGGAGTTTTCCGTTTGAAGCAGGCTATGTCACCTTCAAACGAAAGGGTCTCTAGTATAAATAGTTGTTGTGCATGCTCATTTGAGACGGATATGTATGTGTGTGTGAGCGAAGGTGCTGCCGGATTTTTGTCAGAATACATTGTAAAAGCTCGCAATCAGTAATAGAAAGAAAGTTAAAAGGATACAAGCTGTTTTGACGTTGTTTACTTTGATTCTGCCTCTGTAAACGATGATGAACTACTCATACTAACTGTTTAGGGTCACAAACACGATCCAACAAGTGGTATCAGAGCTCAGAACGAGGAGTTCATATCAAATTCAGCTTGATTACTTCGGATTTTCTCACTTCTACCTTTCTTTTCTGATTTGAACAAGTGTTTACGGTTAAAATGGTCTAAAACGCTCACAATTCAAACGAAACACAATTTTAATTAATCCTTGACAATTTGGAACTAAAATTAGACCTAAAACTAATCGAAATCATCTTGTCCGTTTGAAAATGTTCGAGATATGCTGACGTCATCCGTTTGAGGCTTGGCTTTACGTTTGAAAGTGACTTCACGTTTGAAAATGGTTTCCGTTTGAAAGGTGTTCCGTTTGAAAGTGAACCATTTGAGACTATTCCGTTTGAGACTTGTATCACGTTTGAGAGTTCAAGTTTGAAAGTGGTCACGTTTGAAAGTGTCTAAGCATCACGTGAAACAATTAATTGCACCGACCCATTCAAGAGTATCGGCCCAATCATTCTTTAAATTGATTCAAAATAGTTGTCGGCTGCATGTGATACATATTAAAGGCTCATGTGACTTTGATTTTAGCGGCCCAATAGAATTAAAGTTGATTGTTTGGTTGTAGGTTCATAATATCATTTGCAGGCCACTTTAATTCTTGGTCCAATAGAATACATTGAGTTAGTAGGTCACTTTAATTGAAATCATAATTTGGAGTGTCAGTTCACGTGATTACAAGTGATAATTGTCAGATCTATTCATCGGCCCAATCAAATTGTATTGATTTGTTTTGTTGTCGGCTTTGATTATTGAGTCCATGTGAAGAACAATGTCTTAAAACAATTGGCCCATGTGATTAAAATTTGCTATTCGTATTTTACGGCCCACTGACGGGTGGTCCGTAGGACAACCCTTAAATGAGTTAATTACGTGCATATTCCATCTTTTACACGGTTATGTATCCTGAATGTGATAACTACGAGTACTCATGGTTTTTCAGGTTAGACGCTTAATTTGGTGAAGTTAATGTGATTAGAGATGAAGCGGAATAGCCGGGAATAATAATCAAGTGAATTACATTAAACCGTAGCCTATGACAATTCTAAAATTGCGAACAACAATTCACGAAAAACAAAGGGGTGCCGCCAAAAAGGTCTGAGAAAAGAAAACATTAAAAAGGTACATCATCACATCACAAGGGCATCATTTAATGGGCTAGAGGTGAAGAGTTGGATGCACATGTAGTCAAATTGAGGGGCCTCATAGTCACGTGAATATTACTTGAGTATTTGACTTTAGAGTTAATACACATCACCATCATATTATATATACACATCGAAGGTTTTGTTGTTTTTTGGTCAACAAAACATGATCATCAACACATGTAACAACACATCATCATCACATCAAAAGGCAACATCACGTGACTACAGGCTCGCCTACAGGAGATACAAAAGCATTTGACTTTTGATGTCAATATTATTTTAATGAATCATTATCAACATTAATTGGAAGATTAAAAAGAAGACATGTGGGACTTGGACTCTATCAACAATTCAACATCATCATCACGGCTACAGCTGAGATTTTTATGCACTTTTCAACTTCAATATTAATTAGAGGCACATGTGGGCTAGGCATTGGACTCTCTTGGGCGGCTGACTTGTGGAGTCGGTTGATTGGGCCAACAATGGAAATAGTGGGCGGCACATAAGTCACGAAGACTTTTGGAGGCAGACTTGTGGACTCTTTGGATTGGGCCGCCACATAAAGGAGGTTGGACTTTTAATTTTGATGATCCACATCGACACAGGCCCATGCAAGGCATCACGTGAAGACTTGTGGAGTTGTTTGATTGGGTCGAACATGGGCGGCAGACTTTTTGGTTTTCGAGAGTCACATGAAGTTGGAAGGGTTGGAATTAATTATCATATATTTTAGACATCATCATATTTGACGGCTGTTGGTCATGTGAAGGAAATTAATTTTAGACATCATCATCTTTAGTCAACAAGCAACAAAAGGGCTGATATATTTTGGAGGTGCACGTGGACTTTGGGGCTGCACATGGGCTTGGTGGAGGCAGAGGTATCACGTGAAACAAAGAAAAAAACAACTCAGGATGTTGCCGTACGGTGGACCTGATTCTTGCCATTTTCTCACCGTAAATCAGAAGACATGCACCGTAACAATATTATGTCCACCGTAATTTACGGTGGAGCCATAAATTACGGTGGTGTCTGCGGATTTTATGTAACTGCCATCATAAATCATTTTTTATCGTGTCTTTTCACATTATGCTCATCATTGGACGTTTTTGGATCATCTTGGGGGCGAATTTTGGCTGCTTGCTTGGTTTGTGAACAATTCTTATCATCCGGTTTGTATTTTCGATTCGTATGAACATTGGTTTGATGATGATGATGATTCACCGAGCCATGTCCGGCTAAACTTTACGGTGATCATCTTAGGTGAATGTTTCTTGAACTTTTGTGTGTTTTATTCCTGAATTTCTAGAATGATAACTTGCGTTGCTTGAATATCATGGTGTATGTTTGATTGCTTGTAACTTGTTAATCGATAGTGCAATTTCTAGTCTTAATCGTACGTTCTTGGTGCCGTTGGCAATCGAGATATCACGGGAAGGGTTAGGGTTGGTTATTGATTAATTGGTCATCGGGAAACAACCTCGCGTTTATATAATCCGAGTACTTTGTCCCCTTTTATCACTTCAATCATCTATACACGAGTTATGTCTATGTAACTCTTTCTAGTGGGAATTACACACAATTGTTTAAAGAAACTGAAACCTAAGATGATCATTGTTCTCTCTTAATTTTTTTTAAAACCTACATTTGATTTTCCATTAGTTTAATTTAGTTTTCTCAAACAACAATCCAAATCATTGATTTTAATTTTCTGCAAATTAGGTTAATTGTAGTATAATTGCAAGGCTATAAAATTAACACACTTTCCACATACTCCCTGAGTTCGATACCCTATTACCGCTATCTATAGTTGTTTTTGGGATTAAATTTGCGTGATCCACGACAATCACGTCAAATTTTGGCGCCGTTGCCGGGGAGTAGTGCGCAACGTGTGTCAGTTTTGCTTTGTTATTTTCGGGTTTACACTGGTGTGTTTAGTGTGCAGGTTCTACAGGTGCATGCATACTAGAGGCTCTCACAAAGTGTCACCATTGTCATTTGATCCGGAGATCGAAAGAACGTTAAGGCAAAACCGAGTTTTACTACGCGAAAACAGAATTGTTGGTTCACCCACTTCACCCATTACACCAAGAAACATCATGGATGAAACAAATGTACCACCCACAACGGGTCAAACGACCTCAACTTTTATACCTACTTCCACACAACCATCACCAAATACCACTATTCCAAACATCACCACAATGCCTACTCCACTTCATGATACTACACCATCCAACACTACACAACCGATTACTACTCAAGTCGAACCCAGTCTTACCTTTATCCCATCTGCCACCATTCCACCACTTTCACACTTCTTTCCTCCGACTACGGGTCAATCATCTTCTACTCACTCATTACCACAAAGCTCAACCGTTATCCATACTACTTCTACATATCGACCGTCGAACCAACCCGGTATGCAATATTCGTCTTATCCTTATATGCAATCTTCGGGTATAGGAGGAGATGGGTATTTTGAAGGTTATGAAGAAGAGTTTGAGGGATACGAGGAAGAAGGATATGCTTATGGGGGTGATGGAGATCAAGGAGAGTTTGGGTATGTGCCGGGTCAATCTCAAGGGATAGCAAGTGTAGGTGGAGTGCCACAACAACTTATACCGCAACATATTCGACCAAGACCACAAGGGCCACCGATGCAACGCCCTATTCCTTTGCAACAAGTTCGGCCACAAAATGTACAACCACAACTTCAAAGGCCGATTCAACAACCACCGTTCGTACCACAAGTGCAAGTACCAAGGCCAATGGGTCCTATTCGCCCAAGGGGTAGGTTTGGTGTACCGAGGAGACACCTTAGAGAAAATGTGAGGGGCATTGAAGCACATTTTCGGCCGGTAATCACTCAAAACCCTTCACCGGTAGTCATTCCTCATAATGATCAAGGGCGAACATTTGAAGTAAGAACCAATTCTTTGCAAAGTTTACCAAAGTACAAGGGGTTGGCAAATGAGGAGCCTTATTTTCATTTAGAGGCTTATGACTCTATTTGCAACACTCTTGGGAGTCAAGGGTTTTCAGCCGACGATATCAAATTGGTTTTGTTCCAATTTTCTTTGGAAGAGAAGGCGAAAAAATGGTTCTACAAGTTACCCTCGGCATCCATATATACATGGGGGGAGATGCAACAAACCTTCTTGGATGAGTTTTACACCGCCCAAAAGACCAACGATGCAAGGAAGGGATTGAGAAGCTTTCAACAACAACATGGTGAGATGTTTCACGAGGCGTTTGAGCGTTTCAACATGATGATTAAAAACTGCCCTCATCATGGAATTGAATTATGGGAGTTGATGAATGCTTTTCATGAGGGGTTGAGTGCCGAAGATGCACGTGATTTGATATCTATCACCGGTGGGACTTTTGGAACAAATTATGAGAATGATGATTGGGAGTTTTTGGAAAGCATGGCAACTACATCAAAGAGGAAAGCTCAAGCTTCAAGAAGAGCTCGACCAACTATTGCCCGACCTCAAGTGCACGCCATAGATGACGGTAATGTTCAAACTACTAACCAAATTTATGATGTTTGTGCTTTGTGTAATGAAATAGGTCACGCGGCTGAAATTGCCAAGGAATGGTGGAAGGGCAATATGAAGAGGTGCATGCGGTACAAGGTCAAGGTCAAGGAGGGGGTGGTAGAAACTACAACAACATGAACTCTAATACTTACCACCCCGGGTTGAGGAACCACCAAAATTTTCGTTATGGGAACCCTTCAAATCAAGCTAACCCGAATTTTCAAGGAAACCAAGGATTTCAAAGGCAATATCAAACGGGTCAAAGCTCTTCGGGTGGAAACGAGATGATGGAGATGTTGAAGGCGATGCAAAGTGAAATGCAACGAATGAATCAACGTGATGAGGTTCGGATGCAAAAGGATGAGGTTCGTGACAAAAGCATCCAATCGTTGACCACTCAAATGGGTCAACTTGCAAGTGACGTGGCGATGTTAAAGAAAGCAAAAGGCCAGCTACCTAGTGATACGGTGCCAAATTCCAAGAACATAAAAAGCATTAACATCAATGTGGTAAGCACCATTCCAAATACTAAATTTAATGAAAAATTGCTAACTTCTTCGTGTCAAGTGAATGCAGGTTTGAAAAAAGATGACGAAGTCGAGAATGATAAAGAGTGTGAAGTGCCAATCGTGCCTATCCGTGTGGGAAAATTAAAAATCCCTCACGCATTGTTGGATTACGGGGCAAGCATGAGTGTGCTACCAAGCGATTTATACGATATGTACGACTTTGGTCCACTTGAAGGTATAGACACCATGGTGAGCTTGGCGGATGGAAGTTGGAGGCGTCCACGGGGAATGGTTAGGAACGTTAAGATTCAGTTGGGAGAATTTGAATACCCGGTGGATTTTCTAGTTTTGGACTATGCTTCTACCAACATGGCATCACAACAAAGGGTGATTTTAGGTCGACCGTTTCTCTATACGGCAAATGCTCAAATTGATTGTAGAGAAGGAATTATTACCATGACCGAAAGGAACCGTAAGTTGTCATTTGATGTTCAGACTAAGATGATTAGTTATGATTTTGTTGTGGCGAAGGATAGCGGGTTTAGTGAAAAGGTGTTACCACGAATGAGAAAAAAGCACCCACCGGACCATGAAGAAACACATATGGGTTCAAGCAGGAGTGTATTTGATTACCCACCGAGTCAAAATGAGACGGAGGCATTTTGTCCAAAGACAAGCTACAGTGGGGGAGGTGATAGGAACCGATTCTTTGAGCCACCATAAATGGGGGTGGCACGGTCTGGCTGAAGACGCGAAACTTAGCGCTGCTCGGGAGGCAACCCGAGGTTTTTCACTGATATTGTTATTTCTTTAGTTTTCTTTGTTTCAGGGCCATGGCAACACTCAAGTGTGGGGAAGATGTGCGGATATTTGTGTGAAGGTGGTGAAGGGAAATTGGATCATTTACAATATATGTTGTGCCAAACTTTACCAGGTCAATGTACTTTTTCCTTAGACTTGTCATGTTCTTTAGCTTTGAAATATTGTTAGTTTATTAGTTTGCTTTTGTTTATTAAAAAATATAAAAAAAAAACCAAAAAGAAATTTGGGGTTTGAGATTTAAAGCTTTTGTTGATGTTGAATGAATTTTAGTGATCAAAGCCCTCAAAGCCATACATTGGGGACAATGTATCCCAAGTGTGGGGATGGGGGAAATTTTTGAGAGTTCTAAAAAATTTTGTAAATCCAAGCGAAAATTGTTAAAATTTGAAAACTTGATATTGTGCCACTTGACACACCGACACCCATTCCTAGTCTTCTCTTGGTGAGGATTTGAGCCACACATGATTGTTATTGATATTTCATTGTTTGAGTGGCGGTGTGTGTTGTGTGTTAATAGAACTTGTGTGTGAATACTTGTTAAATCCTAGAATTAGCATGCTTTTGAAAATGATAGGGGGACTTTTAGGAAGCCTCGTCTAGATGTGTGAGAGTGCGGGATTGGTGGGTTGGACCTCATACGTTACATATATGAGCTTGGTATTGTGAGGGGTGGGGGTTTGGTGCTTAGAAAGCCACGTTTGAGCCTTAGACCATTCGATTGTGACCCGAGCCTACTTCCTAAAAAATTTTTACCTTTTGAGATGACCCGGTTTAGGAGATTTAGTTTGTAGTATTGATGTTCTTGTATATATTGTTGAGTTTGATATGTTATGAAAAAAAAAAAGAAGAAAAAAAAAAGAGAAAAATATGAAAAATATAAAAAGAAGTATTTAGTTGCAATAGAGTTGAGAATGTCAAGAAGCTTTGTATTTATTTTTGGTGTTTGCTTCGTAGTGGTAGAAATAAAAACCGGGTCAAATCAATTAGCTCTTTCATATGTATTCCACTATTTTCCTACCTTGACACCTAGCCCCGTTACAACCCGCAAGTCCCTTTGATTCTAAAGCATGTTAGATATTTGTTAGGAGGAAACTTGATTTGTATACATGCTTATTGTCGCACACACACACACACGCATTGAGTGGTTTAGCATTATGCTAATAATTCTTGTTACCGAGAGATTTTTGTGAGGGGTGTGTCTTGTGGTATGATTGAAAGTTAGTAAAAGGACGGCACATTTAGCTTGGTTTGCATGTTTGATCGCTTTGGTTTTAAAATAGTTTTTGAATCGGTTGCTTGGGACAAGCAACGGGTAAGTGTGGGGATGTGACGGGTAGTCCGTAGGACAACCCTTAAATGAGTTAATTACGTGCATATTCCATCTTTTACACGGTTATGTATCCTGAATGTGATAACTACGAGTACTCATGGTTTTTCAGGTTAGACGCTTAATTTGGTGAAGTTAATGTGATTAGAGATGAAGCGGAATAGCCGGGAATAATAATCAAGTGAATTACATTAAACCGTAGCCTGTGACAATTCTAAAATTGCGAACAACAATTCACGAAAAACAAAGGGGTGCCGCCAAAAAGGTCTGAGAAAAGAAAACATTAAAAAGGTACATCATCACATCACAAGGGCATCATTTAATGGGCTAGAGGTGAAGAGTTGGATGCACATGTAGTCAAATTGAGGGGCCTCATAGTCACGTGAATATTACTTGAGTATTTAACTTTGGAGTTAATACACATCACCATCATATTATATATACACATCGAAGGTTTTGTTGTTTTTTGGTCAACAAAACATGATCATCAACACATGTAACAACACATCATCATCACATCAAAAGGCAACATCACGTGACTACAGGCTCGCCTACAGGAGATACAAAAGCATTTGACTTTTGATGTCAATATTATTTTAATGAATCATTATCAACATTAATTGGAAGATTAAAAAGAAGACATGTGGGACTTGGACTCTATCAACAATTCAACATCATCATCACGGCTACAGCTGAGATTTTTATGCACTTTTCAACTTCAATATTAATTAGAGGCACATGTGGGCTAGGCATTGGACTCTCTTGGGCGGCTGACTTGTGGAGTCGGTTGATTGGGCCAACAATGGAAATAGTGGGCGGCACATAAGTCACGAAGACTTTTGGAGGCAGACTTGTGGACTCTTTGGATTGGGCCGCCACATAAAGGAGGTTGGACTTTTAATTTTGATGATCCACATCGACACAGGCCCATGCAAGGCATCACGTGAAGACTTGTGGAGTTGTTTGATTGGGTCGAACATGGGCGGCAGACTTTTTGGTTTTCGAGAGTCACATGAAGTTGGAAGGGTTGGAATTAATTATCATATATTTTAGACATCATCATATTTGACGGCTGTTGGTCATGTGAAGGAAATTAATTTTAGACATCATCATCTTTAGTCAACAAGCAACAAAAGGGCTGATATATTTTGGAGGTGCACGTGGACTTTGGGGCTGCACATGGGCTTGGTGGAGGCAGAGGTATCACGTGAAACAAAGAAAAAAACAACTCAGGATGTTGCCGTACGGTGGACCTGATTCTTGCCATTTTCTCACCGTAAATCAGAAGACATGCACCGTAACAATATTATGTCCACCGTAATTTACGGTGGAGCCATAAATTACGGTGGTGTCTGCGGATTTTATGTAACTGCCATCATAAATCATTTTTTATCGTGTCTTTTCACATTATGCTCATCATTGGACGTTTTTGGATCATCTTGGGGGCGAATTTTGGCTGCTTTCTTGGTTTGTGAACAATTCTTATCATCCGGTTTGTATTTTCGATTCGTATGAACATTGGTTTGATGATGATGATGATTCACCGAGCCATGTCCGGCTAAACTTTACGGTGATCATCTTAGGTGAATGTTTCTTGAACTTTTGTGTGTTTTATTCCTGAATTTCTAGAATGATAACTTGCGTTGCTTGAATATCATGGTGTATGTTTGATTGCTTGTAACTTGTTAATCGATAGTGCAATTTCTAGTCTTAATCGTACGTTCTTGGTGCCGTTGGCAATCGAGATATCACGGGAAGGGTTAGGGTTGGTTATTGATTAATTGGTCATCGGGAAACAACCTCGCGTTTATATAATCCGAGTACTTTGTCCCCTTTTATCACTTCAATCATCTATACACGAGTTATGTCTATGTAACTCTTTCTAGTGGGAATTACACACAATTGTTTAAAGAAACTGAAACCTAAGATGATCATTGTTCTCTCTTAATTTGTTTTAAAACCTACATTTGATTTTCCATTAGTTTAATTTAGTTTTCTCAAACAACAATCCAAATCATTGATTTTAATTTTCTGCAAATTAGGTTAATTGTAGTATAATTGCAAGGCTATAAAATTAACACACTTTCCACATACTCCCTGAGTTCGATACCCTATTACCGCTATCTATAGTTGTTTTTGGGATTAAATTTGCGTGATCCACGACAATCACGTCACCCACTTAAAAGTTGGAATAAAGAGTTGAGTCCATTCATTTAGTGTTCTTACTTCAACAATATTGAAACGGGTTCACAAATCTTCGACACAAGTCTTAGATTGATTTCATCAACACACATTGTTACATATTCAGTCTGTTTGAACTGATCATTTGTTTGTTTGTTTGCAGAAGATTCTGAGGTAATTCAAGGATATAAAATCATGGATGAAATGAAACCTTTCAAAAATATAAGGACAGCAGAACAAAAGCTAGCATACATAAAACAGAGAGCTCATTGGAGAATGATACTGATTTCACGTGTTTACCATGAAGCTAAGAAAGCAAATAGATGGGATGCTAGTAAAAATGTTATCCTGATCCTGAAGGAAATATTGCTATTGATCCGAAAACTCTTTGTGAGGAAACTCTTGCTGAATATATTGCGAAAGAAGAAGAAGAAGAAGAAGAAGAAGAAGAGAAAAAGAAAGAAGAGAAAGAAAAAGATGAAACTTCAAAATGTGAAGTTGTATGTTCAAAATGCAAAAAATTCAAAGCAGAAAATGTCAATCTCTTGAAAGATGTGAAGAATTTGATATTGGATAACAAAGCTTTGAAAGACGAGAAGAAAGCTGATGATGAACAGATTTTGGAGTTGCGCTTGAACTACGAAAAACTAAAATCTGAAAATGACAAACTTTTGAAGAATGTTGAGAGTTTGTCAATAGAAAACAAAAAATTTAAAGAAAAAGAAAAAGATTTTGAAAATGAAAAATTAAAGATTGAAAAAGATTTTCAAAGTCAAATAAAGATTCTTGAAGATGGGAGATCTATTTTTAGCAGGAATAATATTGAAAAGCAAAAGGTAATAAATTCCCATCGTCAGACGATTATTCGACTTGAAAAAGAAGTTGAATGTGATAGAAAGAAAATCAAAGATTTAGAGAATAAATTGAAAGGTTTTGTGAATTCTACATCACATGTTTATCCAGAACCGATCAATTCAGTTCCAATAAGTGACAATGTCACAAATTTTGACAAAGTCAAAATTGAAGATTGGGATGATAAATCTAACGATGAAAAAGAAAAAGAGGAAAAAAGAAAAACATTTTTGAAATTAAATGTAATGTTTAAAAATACTGTTTTACATTCTACTAAGAAAGGTGAATGCTCAACGCAAAAACCTGTAAAGAAGAATGTGGAACAGAAACAAAACGATAAAAAATCGAAAAATTTTTCAAAAAGAAAATAAAAGCTCATCAGATCAATCATCCAATCACAATAAAAAAACACAAAAATTTAAAAATCAAAACTTAAAAATAGTTGATAATCAGTGGTGCAGGTTTGACCACAGTGCTCAAATGTAAAATCAAGGATACAAGAGGAGACATGAGTACCACAAGGCAAATCAGTGTTTTGATCTAAGTGTGGTATGAAGATGGTGTTTGGTATGAAAGTAGTGAGAGGTATGATAACAGAGTGTGTTACACTTGTGGATTTCAAGGACACATTGCTGTTAACTGTCAAAGTCAGAGAATCGAAACAAGAAGGTGCTATGAATGCCAGATCAAAGGACACATTGTCAGAGATTGCCCAATGAAATCAAAAGGAAGATCGAGGGCTGAATCTCAGAAAATGGGAAAGAAATCAGTCAGTGTCAAGCCCAAAGAACAGAAAGTTCAAGAACAGAATGTTCAAGAAAAGAAAATTAAGCTTTCACAAGCGTAGAAAGACAGACTGAGGAAGAAAAGGAAGAATGCAAGAGAGTATCTGGAAAAGATTTTGTCTTCGGATAAAACTGGTAATCCGAGAAAAAGTTCTGATGAATTGCTTTCCTCAACTGCAAAGGCAAGCAAAACGAATTCATCAGATACAAATCTGGGGACAAACAGGAAAGAGAAAAGGAAGTTAAAGAAAGAAAAATTAACTAAGCAAAATGATAACCAATCAAAGAAAGTTAATTTTTCAGACAAAATCTTGATCAAGGTTTTCGAATATAAAAGAGACTGTGAAAGTTTATTCATTTCACAGGCTAATAAATTTGGAAAACCTAGATCTAGTAAGAATTGGGTACCAATGAAGGTTGGCGATGAATTTGACTTGTCAAAGTCAAAAGAGCCATCTTCTGGCAATGAATTTGTTTCTTGAAAAACAAAGGAGCCACGTGTTGGCAATGAATCTGACTTTTCAAAGTCAGACAAGCCATATTCAGGCAATGATTCTGGTTTGTCAAAACCAGAAGAGCCATCTGTTGAGGTAAAAACTGTCAAACCCAAGAATGGTCAGGCTTGGGTGGATCTTTTCAAATGAAAAACCTGACTTGCCGGAACTCCCTGGATGCTAAGTGTGGAGTAGGTATCGGCATCTTTCTTGAGAAATTCACAGGTTGGTAACTGTGATATTTCGAATCACAAAAGACTAATCAATGACATTAAGTTGTACTTGATTTATCTTTCCGATAAGTGGATAAAGGTGAACAATGTGATGAAAGAACCCCGAGTTTGTGAAAAGACATACAAAGCTTATTTTCTGGAAAAATCATTTTGATTAAAACAAACTTAAGTGTTTTGAAATCTAAATGGGAAAATAGTTTGTTGTCAGGGGGAGTTCTGATTGTTTATGCCAAGTGAATGGCGAATTGAAGCGATTTGATATCAGTTTGTCACTTTATCTTGTACAGTTTGTTTTCAAATTTTCCTTGAAAATCAAAATTGAAACATATTTTGACTTTAGGGGGAGAAAAATAAAAAAAAAAATTACAAAATTTGAAAATGCCAAAAACATTGAAAAAGCAAAAATGAGTTTTGTTGTGAAAAGAGGAAATGATAGTAAATCAGTGGACTATCACAACATGCTAAAGAAATGTAATGTCAAAAGTGATAAACGGTCTCACTGATGATATGCCAGTACGTTTTTGCACATTTAGTAGATTGTGACGAGATATAAACCTAAATTCAAACTTGCTTATATCGTGGGTAACATCTCTCGGATATATGGGTAACCCGCGAAATCTCATTTGTAAGATTCCTTTTTCTGATATACTAGGTCTTTATACTCAGTGATATCTGGGGTATTATTCCAGGACTTCTGCTGAATGGAAGTTCTGACCTAGTCCTTGAATAATACTTACCGCAATGCTTGAAACATAGCATCACCCTCAGCATAAATGATAAGACAATAAAATTGCTTAGCAATGCTGTTGTAAAAAAGATCCTCTAAATGGGACACACCCAAAAGTTGAGTCATGATCTTTCTGCTGAAAGATAGTTCTTGTCACACCCCTTTCTACGGCGGAAGCACGAGGTGTGATCATGAAAGGTTCTCATTGCATACGAAGAGTAAACATGCTACATGCTCAAGAAAATAACTTCAAATACCATAATTTGAAAACATACGTTAGCGTTTACATCGCTAAGTCGCATAAAGCATTGTCTTAAAAGTTTACAACTTTATTTAAAGTTAAACACAAGCGACATCCACGAGCATAAGCAAGACCACGCGCACATCCATCCTAGTTACCTGAAATACATGTGAGTTTTTGGAAAAACGTCAACATAATGTTGGTGTGAATTCATGCAGTTTTGTATTTCACGTTTGTATACTTTGTATAAAAACATAGTTGTGAATAAATCAAGTTTTTCTTGAGTACCCCACGTACTTCAAGTTATATATCAATCCTCTTGAGTACCCCACGTACTTCAAGTTATATATCAATCCTCATGAGTACCCCCACGTACTTCAAGTTATATATCAATCCTCTTGAGTACCCCACGTACTTCAAGTTATATATCAATTTTAGTATGGTATGAATTTTATGTAAATACAGTATTTCTGTAATTATCAGATTGTTAATGGGTTGCAAAGCCATTAACATGTGGCACGACATAGGAAGTCACCAAACCTAAGGCATTTAATTGGTATATTCTGAGACACAAAAGCACTACTCGATTCTCGCCCCGACTGAGACACAAAAGGTTAGATCTAACCTTTTGTTCTGCGGTCTAAGTATGTACACGATTAATGGTGCTTCTGTACCCTATTCGTGACACTATTTCTCATAACGCATCCTACTTGGTTCTCGTTCTCACCAAGCGCGTTTCTTGTTATCATTTCTCATAGCGCCTCTTACTTGGTTCTCGTTCTCACCAAGTGCGCTTCTCATATTCCTATATTTCGTCACACTTGGTTCTCGTTCTCAACAAGTGTACTTCTTGTATTTATATTTCGTCACACTTGGTTCTCGTTCTCACCAAGTGTACTTCTTGTATTCTTATATTTCGTCACACTTGGTTCTCGTTCTCACCAAGTGTACTTCTTGTATTTATATCATACCAATTATAAATTTTGTACATTTGTACATGTATTTCACCCCCGAAGTTATAAAAACTGAAAACAGTTAAAGAGAAAAGGGGGAGCATGAACTCACAACTTTGCGTTCCTAGCGTCGTAAACTTCACCGGATTTGCTTACTTAACGTCGTAACCTATACGCGTTTTCTTAACGTTAGTCACTAGACTTGCGTCGCACAAGTACAGTCACTCTCTTTTGTATATATTCTTGTGTTAAAAATATTCTATATTTTTAACTACGTATCTTACTTATATTATTTTTGTCACACCCCGACCACGTATAACATACAAGACGTGGCGGAAACATCGGGGAGTGTTGTAACAGAATTAATGTTTCATAACCCTGGATACCAAAAAGTGTTTTGTTTTATTAAACATTGAATAATTACATCGTCTGGAAATCTAAATACACAATTTAAACATTTTCTATCATTGTTATTGAGTCACTAAGGCCTTGTCCAGTCCTATGTGAGCATGCATCCTATCAATCGATATCTTTCAATACCTGAAACATATGTGAAAACGAGGTCAGCAAAGAAATGCTGGCGAGATACATAGGTTTTGTGAAAATAAGATTCATGACTTCTGTTTTAAGAAAATGTTTAGTCATGAACCTTGTAATTTGCTTTGTCTTTGTAAATCATTTGAAAAATAATAAGTTCAGATGATATGTACAAATAAAAGAATAGTGCATGATTAAATGAATAACCATGTAAAATGAGTTTGTATAAGATAAGTTGTTTGTAAATAAATGTCTTGTGAAAAGTATGTTACTTGTATAAAATGTTCTATGTCTCAAACTGAAATGATTCAAATAACGCTACAATATGTAATACTATACAAACACTTATATATAGGAAGTACCAGCGGCGTATCCACCATGCTTGTATCATATTACACACGCACCGTTACTCAAATCACTTACCCAAACAAACCACCAATGTAAGATGTCCATGTTTAAACAATTTGTTAAATGTATTGAATAACATAACAAAATGTTTATGTTAAGATGTAAATCATGTCATGTATAATCAATGTCAAAAGTGTTTGTGTCAAATGTAAACCATGTAATGTGTAACCAAAATGATATGTATGGCTAGTGAAATGCATCAACTAAACCATAGATGAAACGCACAAAACAAAGTATTGAAGTACAACTTGGTTTAAATCAATACTATGTTTCGTGGAAATGCATGATCAAATGTAAATCATGTCCACATGTTTACCCAATCGTTAAACCATCTTGTTTTAATCGTTCAGATCGTTCTTGTTTTAATTGTGAAACTACTTAATGGTCGATTCTCTAATAACATTCAAACCTTCTTGACGCGTTCCTCGTTCCAACTCGCTCTCGTTCTCGTTCTTAATAAACCCTTACCAAAGGGTAAATTAATAATTACAGATTCAGTCGTTACCCAAAATACCCACACATAACCATGGGTATAGAAAATAACGGGATTTGTCAGATCCTATGGTACCATAACCTAATACTGGTCGGCTTGATCATTGCTAATGAATGTCATTGATTATGTAACTACAACCAACAAGTTCGTTCACTTTATTGAAATTTGTAATTAGTTTTTGAACCATTGAAATCGTTCTTGAAACCCTTGTTATTGTTCTTGAAACTACATTGTAATTGTTATTGAAATTATTGTAATCGTTCTTGAAACCACATTGTAATTGTTATTGAAATCATTGATAAAGCATTTAGCACATATGAGTCACCCCAAAACAGTTGAAAACAGTAAAAGAGGGGAATAATGTACTCGCCTGAGAATGCTTGGAGGTCTTGAACAACAACCAAACAAAGCTAGAGAGAGCACGGAATCAGTCGGCAGTCTAAAACTATATAAATAAACCGGACTTAAATCGGGAGATCGGATAGGATGAGGCTTGGTAAACCAAATGAGTGTTGGAACTCATATGATATGGTTTAACAAGGCCTACATACTACAATGAAACCTATCCTAAGTGCTTGTGACCCATTACGACCCGTTTAGGTGGCTTATGCTACTTTAACGCGTCGTTCGCGTGAAACGCGTTCGGACTGCCTAACTAGTCCTATGACAAGTAATATATGCCTTAACATGTCTAATATGGTTGTCAAATCAGTTTAGATGTCAAAAGTTATGTTACATATGTTTAAAATGAATTTTGGCATCAAAGGGGTATTTTGGTAATTTACCTAAGGCATATAAACTACCTATCATACAACTACTTAAACGAAGCGACCATAAGGTATAACCTCGTAAGGTTATTCCCTATATACTATGGTCACCTAATGTGCTTGGTCGGATCCTAATGATCGACCAAACGGGTCGGGTTCGAAAGTATAAGCGATTGATTAGATCGCTTACCTCTACGACCCAATATAAGCACTAAACTAAAAGTGACGAGCTAAGCATGTTAAAACATGCTTAACTAAGTTTAGAAAACAGGTTTGGTATCACAACAAACGGTTGTGATACCTAAGAGTAGTTTGGTTACAAAATACGTAAGAATACGTATTCTGCCCGAAACTACGGCTCGTCACTGAGCCTAGATAACGTGGTAATCAGTAGGTATAGTCGCTAGGGACTATAACCATCGTGATCACACTCACGTTATGAAGTTCAAACGAACTTCGCATCGACCATAAATTGGTCAATGCAGAAAGTCAAACAAAGTTTGACTTTCGGACTCGAAAAGCAATAAAAGAACGAAAGAATACTTATGAAGGGTCCCCGAATGCTAATCTAGATCAAAATAGCTCAGGTATGAAACAAAGGTTTCAACTTAGAGCACAATTGATCAGATTCTTGTGAGGAATGAATGAATATGTGTTGGGTATTTATAGATTTCGGTCCACCGTTAGGATCGTTTCTTGGAGAAGAGGGAATGATCTAGCCCGTACACTTGTCATAATGTTGTGGTTACTGAATTTGGCCACCATAAGAGTTTAACATGTGGCACTTGACCTTTGGGGGATGCTAGGAGCTGCCAACTTGTGTTAAAAATGACCTTTGCTGATCAGAAGGGGCCTAGCGTGACGCTAGGGGGGCTAGGCATCGCGCTAGGGGTCCCCTGATCAGCAACACTTTCAAATGCTCACCTTTCAGTCCCCGTTGCGTATTAAGGCCATTTCCGACGTGTTTAAGGCTCGTTAAATCATTTTCAAGGCTCCACAAGGATGCCTAAACATTGTGGGCATGAAACATGCTAAAAAATATGCCGGATGTCAGTTCGTTTGGTCGTACGAACGCGATGTTTGGTTAATCACGACGGAATGCGCATAAGCGCGAGAAACGATTCAAATGACGTGACGAATGGATTTTTCTTATGCCAAACACTAAAATAAAATATTATAGTGCTTACATAAATTTTTGGATGTCCGGATGTATTCAGAATGTGAGTTATGCGCGAAAATGCAAACTTGTGCACTTTTTGACACTTTTAGTCCCTGAATGAGCCAAAAGTTTATTTTAGCACACCGAACACCTCAAAGCCTATTTCTAAGCTATGTAAAGGATATTTATGGTATGTTTAACTTATGGTCATGTTCCGGAATGTCTGTTACAGTTCAAATTGGCATACTTTCGTAGTTTGTCAACTTTAGTCCCTGTAAGCGATATAACTTGTTTTTGCCATACCAAAGCCTTTAAAACTTATTTCTCAGTTATGTAAAGGTTATTTAAGGTATGTTAAGCCTATTTCACTATTCTGGAGTGTTCGTTGCATTAAACTGGTTATATCTACGCATCGGTGCGCGTATAACCTTCCAGAAAGCGATTTAGAGTTTGGAATTGAATAAAAATTGATATGTGCAAATGATACACATATTTTTACAAATCCCAAGTATGAAATACAATATTTCATTGGTTTGGTATTTGTTTGATGGCCGTGGAGGCACAGGTGTTACAGTCTCCCCTACTTTAGGAAATTTCGTCCCGAAATTTATTTAGAGGAAACTTGTGAGAGCTTGAAAGCATGTTGTTGAAAAGATCGAACAACATTGGTTAGGGTTCTGAACTTTTAGTAACCTTAATAACAATATGCTTGCAATGTAAGAGGGACACTTATATACAAGTATATGAAGCGTCATTGGTGCGTCCACCGTACCTCCATTACATCGTTCTCATTTTGTTATTGTTGTCACTATCGGTTCTTACACATAATAAACCTTACTGGGTTTCTGTGCACTAAATTTCATAATTATGTACGCGTCCATAATTAGACAATTCCTTGCATAGTTCATGTAGGATCGGTTTTGTGACCGTTCGATTGCGTATACTAACGTGATTTTATTGAATGATGTGACAAATCCGGTACAAAAATTCACGTTTACACTACTTTCTCTCTCTACACTTTCTCTCTCTAGAAAGTCTTCTCCAAGTCTTTTCCAAATCTTCTAAAAAAATCTTAAGTCTTCTAAAATCATGACATAACCTCCTATTTATATGGTCAAGGCAACTTAATGAAAGTTCTCATTAATTACAAGTTTGTCACCTTGCCATTTCTAACTAAATATAACATTATGCGCTTGATTTCTTCCGGCTTTTCACTACGACTCGGATTGACGAAGGCGATAGACAATAAATGCATCAACAATCTCCCCCTTGGATATTGCCGTAGTCAATCTCGTAGTGAAACTCATAGCGGCTTGTCTTTCTCTCTCTCTAAGACTCGAACAAAGATGTAGTCGACAGACAACTGCACTAACAAACTCCCCCTTGGATGTTGACGGAATCTTTAGTGAGAGTCTTCAAATACTCTTGCTCGAACAGAATCCCGGTGGATCTGTCTTCAGCTTCAGTTGCTTCACTCCTTGGTAGTCTTTTTCTTCAGGCTCCCCCTTTCATCAAGCTTCCGTGCTTTTGGGATCGACGCCTAGCTTTCCGTAGCAACAGAATCAGAAACCTACACATCTCAACCTTTCGCAAGACAAAATAATTTTGACTCTAAAAGAATTCACTCAAAATTCTCAAACATATAACACATAAAATTATGATTCAAATTAATGAATCATCTAAACATTTGAGGATTATCTTCCAACTTCTCATCATCTTAACCAAACCAATTGTTCATCTTGTTTAGCCTTTGAGATTTTGAATATCAGCTTTCCAACATCAGTTGTCGAAAATCTTTTTGGACTTTTTCAAAATATGAAACATAAATGCAATAACAGAAATTAAATGCAGAAATAACATATGTACAAACACTATTTTTGCGAGTTTGCGAAAGAGGATCATATCAGTTTTTTAGACACATCACAAGCACCGTTAAGCTTTTAATCGTTTTAAGTTCTAAACGATTCACGTTGATTGACGATATAATTGTCCTCTTAAGCTCAATCTAAAAACTTTCGAAATGCTTACCGATACGTTAAGGTATATTAATTTTGCACTAAGTTCTTATGGACCCCACGATCTCAGCATATCCCCTCATCATGCAATACACTAACTCAAGTAATGCCTTTAAACTATCATCAACTGTGATATGTGCGAAAAAAAAGCAGAATGTTTAAACATTAACAATCAGGTCGATACTTCCGTATACGCAGAGAAAGTCCAATGTTTAAACAAAATAAGAAAAATAAAACAAGTTGAAGTTGTTTAGGCTTTAACCACCAGGTCGATACTCCCGTATACGCAGAGGTGATCCAAAGCTTAAACGAAACACCAAAGAAAATAAAGCAGAACGTTTAGGCAACAACATCCAGGTCGATACTCACGTATACGCAGAGGATGTCCGATGCTTAAACAAAATAAAGAAATCAAACAAGTTTAAATCTTTGCAAAATAAAATGCACAATCACAGCGACTTTTCAGCAAAGTTGTGAAAATTCACAAACTTAACTAGTTTTATGTCTTTCGACAATCAGCGATTACTGAGTAGGCACACAATCAAGAAGGACAAAACTAAGTACTATGCTTTCGACCATGTTTCCCACTAGAACTAGGCTTTTTCATTTAAGTTTGTATCGTTATCGCAAATCTACTAGTCTAGCTGAGCCTATCGTCACATCTTTAGTGAGACCGTTTATCACATTTTAACATTTCATTTCTTTAGCATGCTGTGATAGTCCACTGATTTACTATCATTTCCTCTTTTTCACAACAAAACTCATTTTGAATTTTTCAATGTTTTTGGCATTTTCAAATTTTCAAATGTTTTTGGATTTTCTAAAAATTCTTACTCCCCCTAAAATGCAAACACATTTTAGGAAATTTGAAACTAAACTGTACAACCAACTTGACAACTGATATCGAATCGCTTCAATTCGCCATCCACTTGGCATAAACAATCAGAACTTCCCCTTCACAACAAACTATTTTCCCATAATGATTTCAAAACACTTAAGTTTGTTTTAATCAAAATGGTTTTTCCGGAAAATTAGTTTTGTGTGACGTTTCACAAACATGGGGATCTTTCATCACTATGTTTTCTTCAATCACTTGTAAAATTTAACATTTATCGATTTTAACAACACAATCACATGTAGAAAATCAAGTACAACTTAATGTCCCTGATTTACCACTTGTAAGTCGAAAAATCACCAGAGTGAAATTTCTCAAGAAATGTGCCGATTCATGTTCCACGCTTACCAACCTGGGAACTCCGGCAAGTCAGGATTTTCAAGTACAGAAAGGTGACACCCCAGCCTGACCAGTCTTGGGTGCATCCGAGTTATTTTCACTCGGAGTATCAGTTTTCCTCTTTGATTCATAAAATTCCTTTACCCCTTTGACTTTTCCGTCAACCATTTTTCCAAAAATGTTTAAAACATTGGGGTTAAAGGCTTTTTCAACATCAAAATGTTTCTTTTCAGAAAAAGATTGATTTGAAATTTCAACTTCGTCAACTTTTTGTTTATAATTTTCAGCTCGCAATGGTGGAAAATTGATATCATCCATTGGCGGAACTAAATTTTCTCCTTTTTGCTCAACTGGTGGCTCTTCTGACTTTGACAAGTCAGATTCATCGCCAACACGTAGCTCCTTTGTTTCCGAAGAAACAAATTCATCGCTAACGACTTCAACCTTCTTTATTTCCTCTTTTGTCCTCAGATTTGCATCTGAAGAATTCGGTTTACTTGACTTTGTTGTCGAGTGAAGCGATTCATCAGCACTCTTATTTGTTATACCCGAGGACAAAATCCTTTCGAGATACTCTCGAGATTTCTTTCTTTTCTTTCTCAGTCGATCTTTCTGTCCTTGTGAAAGCTTCACTTTCGGTTCTATCACTTCTTGTTGTTTCTGTGTTCTAGTCTTTTCATCGACTTTGACTGATTTTTTCACCGTTCCATGAAATTCAGCCCTCGATCTCTTCTTAAATCTCATTGGGCAATCTCTGGCAATGTGACCTTTGATTTGGCATTCAAAGCATCTCCTCATCTCAAATCTCCGTCTCTGGCAGTTAACAGCAATGTGTCCTTGATAGCCGCATCTGTAACACACTCTGTTATCGTACCCATCACCATTTTCAAACCAAACGCTCAGATCAAAGCACTGTTTGGCTTGGTGATACTCTTTCCTCTTCTTGATTGTTGGATATGTCTTTTGAGCACTGTGGTCTGACCTGCACCACTTATTACCAACTTTTTGTGAGTTTTGATTTTCAAATTTTTGTAATTTTTCATTGCGATTGGATGATCGAACTGATGAGCTTTTATTGTTGTTTTGAAAATTTTTCAAATTTTTAACATTTTGTTTTTGTTCTACATTCTTCTTAATAGGTTTTTGCTTTGAGCATTCACCTATTTCAGTCGAATGTAAAACGGTTTCTTTAAATTTTTCTTTTAATTTCAAAAATATTTTTCTTTTCTCAATTTCATCATCAGTTTTCTCATCACAATCTTCAACTTTGACTTTGTCAAAGTTTGTGACATTGTCACTTATTGGTATTGAATTGATCGGTTCTGGACACACATATTGTGCAGAAATCACAAAACCTTTCAATTTATTTTCAAGCTCGTTGATTTTCTTTCGAGCTTGCTCACCTTCTTTTTCAAGTTCAATAATCTTCTGAAGATGAGAATTTATCATTTTTTGCTTTTCGATGTTGTTTTTGCTAAACACAACTCTCCCATCTTCAAGAATTTTTATTTGACTTAGAAATTCTTTTTCCATTTTTACTATTTCATTTTCTAAATTTTGTTTTTGATTTTTCAAAACATTTTCTGATTTTTTAAGATTTTCGTTTTCTAATGACAAACTCTCTAAATTCCTCAAGAGTTTGGCATTTTCAGATTTCAGATTTTCACAGTTCAATCTCAACTCCAGAATCTGTTCATCATCAGCTTTCTTCTCAACCTTCAAAGCTGAAATTTCTTCAACTAGCTTCTTTACCACCTGATCATTTTCTTCAGATTTCATTTTTCTAGTCTTTTGGAACTCAAGTTCTTGAGTTTCATTCTTCTCAATGAAGGTGCTCAAATTCATGTCTGAATGTCTATCCTTCAAATCTAACAAATACGTTCCCCACACATCACGCGGTAAAACATTTGCCACTTTGTCAATCCACTCCTTATTAGACTTGGTTATCCCTAATTTTCCCATTTCCAAAACTAGAAGACAATATCGATCAAACAATTCTTTTATAGACTCTCCCTTGATACCCGTAAAACTAGCAAATTTCTTCTGTGCAATATTTGCTGGACTTTGAACACGATACGACTCACAATCCATGTTTTGGTATTAAAAGATTCACAATTACGAATTTTCAATCAATAATGAAATTCGGACAAACAAACGATTATTCGATTGAATATCAAAGATTTAGCGACAACGGATCGAGTGGAGATTTGCTCGTGCGAGTATCCGATACTTGACAAACCACGTTTCACCTTGCAAAGCAAACAAATAGAACTCGTGTGAACTGAGAACTGACTTAGATAGTGTAAACAGCAACTTTCCAAATCCGAGTGAAAACAAGACTTGCAAACTTACACCTCGTGCAGATTGATTACACAAATTACAAAAACAATCTAAATCCCTAAGTCACTAAAACACCACTTTCAGATTGGGCCTCACATGTAAATCCGACAACTATGATTGGGCCGTTCTACTCATGACTCTCTCATTGGACCAACATTAAAGTGGACTGACACTTCAAGACTTGATCAAATAATGTGATTTGGCCTTCACTTTTTCGTATATTGGGTCACTTTTTAATGATGATTAACACCAGCCGACAATAGTGATTCACAACTTCTGATTGGAACTCACAACTATCCACTAAAGCCGACAACAATTCGATTTAAAATCAGTATGTCATGTGTATTCAGATATCAATTCACAATTACCAAACAGTTGGCTTTTAATAACCGACAAAATCTCGTGAGCTTTTAATGATCAACAACCACTTGTTACAATTCACATGTGCCGACAACTCACATGTCAAAACATCATATAATGTTCCGACAAATCACACTTGCCGTAAATGTCAGCTGATTGGGCCAAACAATCCACGAAACCGACAATTTTATGATGTAATTTCTAATTGGGCCGCTGTTCACTAAGCCGACAACATCAGATATACAATATTCAATTCTATCCTTAGTGGGTCGGTGCACAGATGATTCACATGTAAATCATTTCAGCTGACAATTATTCAGAATTCACGTGAAGACGATGACATAAAAGCGAACCATAAACTGACTTATCAGCGAACCAGAAGATGTCTTATCAGCGAACCTGTATGAGCGGACCTCAATTATTTTGTCACTAAAAGCGGACCAGATAATGTCCGGATGAGCGGACCAGGTATTGTCCGAATGAGCGGACCAGATATTGTCCGGATGAGCGAACCAGCTAGATGTGTTGTTCAAGCGAACCGGGCGAGCGAACCAGCAACCAAAACTGACATTTTGAGCGAACCAGAATTACTTGTACGTTGGAGCGGACCAGAAACGCGAACCAGCAATATTGACAGCGAAATCGGACTGAAAATCTTCGATTTCTCCTAAACTACTAGGAATTTCGATCTGAAACTTGGTAGGATTTTAGATCAGGTCTATGCGCACAACATATCCAAAAATCAGACGAAACGGACCATGAAAACCCGTTCAATTTGACAAATTTCAGTAAAAAACGTGAAAATATGAAAAATATGAAGAAGTAGATGAAATCGGATCTGAATCGGCTGAAATCTGGTACGAAAACGATGTGTTTGATCAAGCAATCGAGCTCCTAGCTCTGATACCAATTGTAGGATCGGTTTTGTGACCGTTCGATTGCGTAACGAACGTTTCACGTGCGGAATCCGTGAACGAACGTGACCGAACACACGATAACGTACTACTAACGTGATTTTATTGAATGATGTGACAAATCCGGTACAAAAATTCACGTTTACACTACTTTCTCTCTCTACACTTTCTCTCTCTAGAAATTCTTCTCCAAGTCTTTTCCAAATCTTCTAAAAAAATCTTAAGTCTTCTAAAATCATGACATAACCTCCTATTTATATGGTCAAGGCAACTTAATGAAAGTTCTCATTAATTACAAGTTTGCCACCTTGCCATTTCTAACTAAATATAACATTATGCGCTTGATTTCTTCCGGCTTTTCACTACGACTCGGATTGACGAAGGCGATAGACAATAAATGCATCAACAGTTCACACAGTCTATTTTATAATGTGTAGAGTAAAACCAACTGAACAATCCTGTGATGAGTGTGACTAGACTGCCATAGAGTCCTTTTTAATTAAATCAATAAATGATCTAAATAGACTATAAATGAGTCTGTCCAACTACATCACTAGATGTCGTTCTCAACCAAATTGTAAATCAATCTTTTTGACTAGACCACCAAAAGGGTCTCTTATGAATCATGGCGTGATACTATAAAATCCAAGGGTCTTATCTATTACATAGAAGCCCATTAAGGATTTAAGGTAGTACCTTTTGACTATCCTGCTACGAATCCCTCATATGAAGATATGAAAGATCCTGCGAGGATTTGGATAACGAACTATCCAGAGTATAAAAACACAAAAACATAGAGGAGAACACATAACACATAAACACATAATCGCATAATTGCATACTCGTTCAATCGCATAATCGTTCAATTTAACCTTTAAATTTGTTATCTTTGGACACGGGTATTTAAAGCATACAAGGAATCAAATCCTTAATTACAGTAATTTGGATGGATCCATATGAATACCCTGCTTGTTGACTACATGACCCAAAAACTGAACTTCTTTAAGCCAAAATTTCCTCTTGGAGAATTTAGCGAAAAGTTTGTTCCTTCTTTAAGGGTCCCAGCGTCAATGAAGGTGTTGATCGTTATCGGCTCGCGATATGAATAGATCAAGATGTTATTAATAACAACAATGATGAACTGATCCAAATAAGACCTGGAGACTCGATTTATTAAGTCCTTGAAGATGGCTGGAGCATTTGTCAACCCAAAAGGCATGACTGTAAACTCGTAATGGCCATACTTCGTGCAGAAAACCGTTTTGGGAATATCTTCTTCGAGATTACAAAGTTGATAATACCCAAAACGCAAATCGATCTTGGAAAAGCATGAAACACTATGTAGTTGATCGGAGAAAACGTTGATTTAAGGTAGGGGATATCGATTCTTGATGGTAAGCTCACCAGGCTTACGTTAATCGATATACATTCGGAAAGATCCATCTTTCTTTTCACAAAGAGGATTGGAGTTTCTCCAAGGTGAAAAGTTCGGACTGATGAATCCTTTATCAGACAACTCTTGAAGCTGTTTTGATAATTCTTGTATCTTGAACGATGCAAGACAATAAGATACTTTAGATTTAAAAGATACAAGCGTTTGAGGTTCTTAGGGAGATTACAAGTGATCATAAAAATGACAGAACCACACGAGTAGTTTTGTCTTTGTGTTGACATCATAAGGTTGAATCAAACATTCATACAATTGCATTAGTTAAAAATAAAACCACAAATTTTATTTATATAACAACCGCATTGTCTTTAAATGTTACAAGATAACAACCAGAGGAATTTCAAAATTCTACTTGTTCTTCATCATTGATTGCCTCATTGATGTTATACACTCGTCCACGTGCTGGATTCACATTGACATTGACATTCGCATTCGGGTTTGCGTTAGCATTTGCATTTACCAGTCTTGGGCAGTTGTGGCGGAAGTGACCAATCTCTCCGCAGTTGAAACATGAACCCAGTGGGAATCTCACAGCATTCCCTTGAACCGGAGCTTGAACCTGAGCAGCCTGATTTTGTCCCAAACGACAAACTTTGGCCAAATGCCCAAGTTTACCACACGTCGTGCATTGCCAGCAAGCTTGTTGTACTGCGTGATGACCGTTGCAGCGTGCACAATAAGGTGCGGTACCGGCATATGCTTTCTTTGCAGGTGGCTGATCTGGTGGGTTCCGCGGATTCTGAGCAGTCTGTGCTGTAACAGCAAAGTTCTGACCACCCTTTCGCTTTCTTGATTTCTTTGACGTCTCACCTTCCTTTCCCTTCTCGTTTTGACCTTTCTTGCTATCTCCCTTGTCAGACCCCTGCTTCTTACCCTTGTCACCCTTTCTATGTAACTTATTCTTCCGAATCTGCGACTCAGTCAATGTCGCAAATAACTCAATCGCCTGACGGAGTGTGGCAGGGCTACTACCAGTAAGGATGTCTTGTACCGAGTCAGGTAGGCCGTCGATGTACCTTTCGATAGCTATGTCAAGTGGGGTAACCATTGTCGGGCAAAGCAGACTCAACTCCTCAAACCTATCAGTATACGCCCTGTGCTCACCACTATCTTGCTTCAGCTCATCAAATTCCTTCTCCAAAGCTCGCTGCTCATGACGAGGACAGAATTCCCTCATCATAAGGGCCCTAAGTTCAGCCCATGTCTGTGCTAAAGCAACTTCTGCACCACGATCCCTCATAATCCCGTTCCACCATGTGAGAGCCCTCTTCTGAAACACACTCGAAGAAAACTCGACCTTGCGATTGTCAGGACACTGCACGTGGCGGAAAGTATTCTCAATGCTCTCGAACCATTGAAGAAGCCCAGTCGCTCCTTCAGAACCACTAAACTTGAGTGGTTTAGCCTGGTTAAAATCCTTGTATTTGCATAGAACATTGTTGTTGTTGTTGGCTTGGTTCCATTGAGCAAAGAGGTTTGGGAATTGAGCAGCCATTTGCTGCGCAATGATTTCTGCCAATTCGGCAGTCTCTATCTGGCTTTCGCGTCGAGGAGGCATTCTGAAAGAGGAAACATGAAAAGAAACGAGAGAGAGAATTAGACGAAAAGAATGAGATGAAACAAATCTGATGGAAGCAAGGATAGTGGTCATTTGTTTGTCACTACAAAGCAACAAACGACACACAGTGACTGATCAAAGTAAATGGGTCGAAAATAATGTATCGCGAAGACATGCTCGCCTATAAGTGAACACTCATCCCAAGAATTCCCAGGTAAGCACAACTGGTCTCGCGTCTGATGAGATGTATACGAAGTGCTTGCCTAGACAGAAAACCCAGAATACAGGCATTCACCCTTCCAGTTTGCACGTGTTCACATTATTTAAAACCCAAAACCTTGTCGAGATTTTGAAAATTTAAAAGGGTTCAAAACCATATAATAGAGAGTTCAAAACCTTACAATAGAGGGTTCAAAACCTAGTAATCAATCATCCTAGAACAGATGATTAGTTTTCCAAGCGGTTTTGAAATTTATGTTCTTGTTGTGGTCGTCGCCTAAGGATAGGTGACGGTATTGTTTTATGACTAAACGCAAGTAAACTCGCGTTAGGGTCCTAGAAAGGTTATAGACTAGGTCAAAGCATTACTAATTACTAATAACCTAATTCCCTATAACCATTGGCTCTGATATCATCTTTTCTGTCACACCCCGACCACGTATAACATACAAGACGTGGCAGAAACATCGGGGAGTGTTGTAACAGAATTAATGTTTCATAACCCTGGATACCAAAAAGTGTTTTGTTTTATTAAACATTGAATAATTACATCGTCTGGAAATCTAAATACACAATTTAAACATTTTCTATCATTGTTATTGAGTCACTAAGGCCTTGTCCAGTCCTATGTGAGCATGCATCCTATCAATCGATATCTTTCAATACCTGAAACATATGTGAAAACGAGGTCAGCAAAGAAATGCTGGCGAGATACATAGGTTTTGTGAAAATAAGATTCATGACTTCTGTTTTAAGAAAATGTTTAGTCATGAACCTTGTAATTTGCTTTGTCTTTGTAAATCATTTGAAAAATAATAAGTTCAGATGATATGTACAAATAAAAGAATAGTGCATGATTAAATGAATAACCATGTAAAATGAGTTTGTATAAGATAAGTTGTTTGTAAATAAATGTCTTGTGAAAAGTATGTTACTTGTATAAAATGTTCTATGTCTCAAACTGAAATGATTCAAATAACGCTACAATATGTAATACTATACAAACACTTATATATAGGAAGTACCAGCGGCGTATCCACCATGCTTGTATCATATTACACACGCACCGTTACTCAAATCACTTACCCAAACAAACCACCAATGTAAGATGTCCATGTTTAAACAATTTGTTAAATGTATTGAATAACATAACAAAATGTTTATGTTAAGATGTAAATCATGTCATGTATAATCAATGTCAAAAGTGTTTGTGTCAAATGTAAACCATGTAATGTGTAACCAAAATGATATGTATGGCTAGTGAAATGCATCAACTAAACCATAGATGAAACGCACAAAACAAAGTATTGAAGTACAACTTGGTTTAAATCAATACTATGTTTCGTGGAAATGCATGATCAAATGTAAATCATGTCCACATGTTTACCCAATCGTTAAACCATCTTGTTTTAATCGTTCAGATCGTTCTTGTTTTAATTGTGAAACTACTTAATGGTCGATTCTCTAATAACATTCAAACCTTCTTGACGCGTTCCTCGTTCCAACTCGCTCTCATTCTCGTTCTTAATAAACCCTTACCAAAGGGTAAATTAATAATTACAGATTCAGTCGTTACCCAAAATACCCACACATAACCATGGGTATAGAAAATAACGGGATTTGTCAGATCCTATGGTACCATAACCTAATACTGGTCGGCTTGATCATTGCTAATGAATGTCATTGATTATGTAACTACAACCAACAAGTTCGTTCACTTTATTGAAATTTGTAATTAGTTTTTGAACCATTGAAATCGTTCTTGAAACCCTTGTTATTGTTCTTGAAACTACATTGTAATTGTTATTGAAATTATTGTAATCGTTCTTGAAACCACATTGTAATTGTTATTGAAATCATTGATAAAGCATTTAGCACATATGAGTCACCCCAAAACAGTTGAAAACAGTAAAAGAGGGGAATAATGTACTCGCCTGAGAATGCTTGGAGGTCTTGAACAACAACCAAACAAAGCTAGAGAGAGCACGGAATCAGTCGGCAGTCTAAAACTATATAAATAAACCGGACTTAAATCGGGAGATCGGATAGGATGAGGCTTGGTAAACCAAATGAGTGTTGGAACTCATATGATATGGTTTAACAGGGCCTACATACTACAATGAAACCTATACTAAGTGCTTGTGACCCATTACGACCCGTTTAGGTGGCTTATGCTACTTTAACGCGTCGTTCGCGTGAAACGCGTTCGGACTGCCTAACTAGTCCTATGACAAGTAATATATGCCTTAACATGTCTAATATGGTTGTCAAATCAGTTTAGATGTCAAAAGTTATGTTACATATGTTTAAAATGAATTTTGGCATCAAAGGGGTATTTTGGTAATTTACCTAAGGCATATAAACTACCTATCATACAACTACTTAAACGAAGCGACCATAAGGTATAACCTCGTAAGGTTATTCCCTATATACTATGGTCACCTAATGTGCTTGGTCGGATCCTAATGATCGACCAAACGGGTCGGGTTCGAAAGTATAAGCGATTGATTAGATCGCTTACCTCTACGACCCAATATAAGCACTAAACTAAAAGTGACGAGCTAAGCATGTTAAAACATGCTTAACTAAGTTTAGAAAACAGGTTTGGTATCACAACAAACGGTTGTGATACCTAAGAGTAGTTTGGTTACAAAATACGTAAGAATACGTATTCTGCCCAAAACTACGGCTCGTCACTGAAACAAAATAGCTCAGGTATGAAACAAAGGTTTCAACTTACGAAAAGCAATAAAAGAACGAAAGAATACTTACGAAGGGTCCCCGAATGCTAATCTAGATCAAAATAGCTCAGGTATGAAACAAAGGTTTCAACTTAGAGCACAATTGATCAGATTCTTGTGAGGAATGAATGAATAAGTGTTGGGTATTTATAGATTTCGGTCCACCGTTAGGATCGTTTCTTGGAGAAGAGGGAATGATCTAGCCCGTACACTTGTCACAATGTTGTGGTTAATGAATTTGGCCACCATAAGAGTTTAACATGTGGAACTTGACCTTTGGGGGATGCTAGGAGCTGCCAACTTGTGTTAAAAATGACCTTTGCTGATCAGAATGGGCCTAGCGTGACGCTAGGGGGGCTAGGCGTCGCGCTAGGGGTCCCCTGATCAGCAACACTTTCAAATGCTCACCTTTCAGTCCCCGTTGCGTATTAAGGCCATTTCCGACGTGTTTAAGGCTCGTTAAATCATTTTCAAGGCTCCACAAGGATGCCTAAACATTGTGGGCATGAAACATGCTCAAAAATATGCCGGATGTCAGTTCGTTTGGTCGTACGAACGCGATGTTCGGTTAATCACGACGGAATGCGCATAAGCGCGAGAAACGATTCAAATGACGTGACGAATGGATTTTTCTTATGCCAAACACTAAAATAAAATATTATAGTGCTTACATAAATTTTTGGATGTCCGGATGTATTCAGAATGTGAGTTATGAGCGAAAATGCAAACTTGTGCACTTTTTGACACTTTTAGTCCCTGAATGACCCAAAAGTTTATTTTAGCACACCGAACACCTCAAAGCCTATTTCTAAGCTATGTAAAGGATATTTATGGTATGTTTAACTTATGGTCATGTTCCGGAATGTATGTTACAGTTCAAATTGGCATACTTTCGTAGTTTGTCAACTTTAGTCCCTGTAAGCGATATAACTTGTTTTTGCCATACCAAAGCCTTTAAAACTTATTTCTCAGTTATGTAAAGGTTATTTAAGGTATGTTAAGCCTATTTCACTATTCCGGAGTGTTCGTTGCATTAAACTGGTTATATCTACGCATCGGTGCGCGTATAACCTTCCAGAAAGCGATTTAGAGTTTGGAATTGAATAAAAATTGATATGTACAAATGATACACATATTTTTACAAATCCCAAGTATGAAATACAATATTTCATTGGTTTGGTATTTGTTTGATGGCCGTGGAGGCACAGGTGTTACAATTTTCTCCAAAAATAAATATAAGTCTTTTGTGTTTTGCACTTTGCACCCGAATTATGTATCTTGTATGTTGTATGTGTATTTTTATGTTTATACTCCTCACGAGTATTTAGTGTATTTTTAAGTCTTAATACACTAGCACGTATAACACATACTATATACACTTAGCACAAAAGTTGGTGATCAAATAATATATATATTTTTCTCTAAAAAATATACATATTTATATCCATTTTTATTCTTAAAGAAATCCTCATTTCTTATCACCAAAAATTAGGGAAACCTTAGTAATACTTTTAAACACATTTTTAGGGAATAAGTTTCTCAAAAACTTATATTTTTCTAAGTGTCAAAATTTATAAAAATTTTGACAGAGTTTCCCCTAAAAATGGAGGTTTCCCATGTTTTCAAAACGTGTGTTTATTTTCTTTTAAATCATCATCAATCATCAATAATCATCAACAACAATTATCAACAATAATCACTACTTTTCCCCACTTCATGAACTTGGATATTTACCAAAATTGTGTGGTATCTTACTAGCACATTTAGTAAGTCTTGTTATCTTTAAAAATAAGTTTAATTTCTTAAAAATCTTATTTTTAAAGAATATGAAGTTTCACAACTTCTAGTCGGTTTTTATGAAAATTATTTCTTTGTTAAAACTTTTGTTACACAAGTGTCCCTACACTTGTTTGTTCACAAAAAAACCACTTTTGTTTGTGTAAGATCCGGTTTAGAACATGTGATTTCTTTTGATGCTTGGTCTTTTGAAAATGCCACTTGTAGATACATAGATCGGCTAGTTTTGAACAATATTTTGCAAGTAAAAATACTTTTATACAAGTTCATGTTTCATGTGTGGTAGAGTTTCACCTTTTAACCCTTATATCTTCTAACATAACCTTATGTCATGATCCAAGAAGATGACTACATCGGGTTAAATGGTGGTCCGAGCTACCACAATCATAGATCGGGTCTCAATAATCATACATTTCGAATACTACATGATTTACACAACATATGTGCTTTTAACCACCATTTTTAGTGTTTTTAGTAGACTTTAAAGCATCATCTTGCATGTTAACGAGTTTTATCCGATAAAAATCCTTTTAACCACTTTAGATTAGTTCAAATATGAGTTTTAAGCATTATACCTCTAGCTCGAGGCTAGGGAAGAATCTATGCGCAAAAGAGGTGGATAAAAGCTAGATAAAGAGGTCCTTCGAACTCCGTTTGCTCCAAGGCTCCTAATACGTGACCCTTGATGTTTGTATGATCTTGGAATGGCAAGAACCAAACTCGAAAATGGATGGTTGAAGGAGGGATGTTTGGCCGTGAGCTAGGTAGAGAGAAAGAGAGGGTTTGAGTTGGTGTTGTGTTGTGTAATGATCTCTTGTGTTTAGGTTAGAACTTATAGACAAGTTTAGTGGGTTTAACCAATGGATTACATGCCCCCTAGATATTAAGCATGTTGATTATAATATTCATCACAAGGACAAGGGTGTCCTTCCTTAGTTAGGGCCGGTTAGGATGGGGGGGGGGGGGGTACTAGTTTGATCTCAACTAGTAATTAGGTAGTTAGTTAGGTTAAACTAAGGGTTTAACTTGGTTATTAGTGTGTAGCGTGTTATAACGGGTGTTAGGGTAATCGGGGACCCTAACTGGCTCAGAAAAAGATAAATAATGAAAATAACAATATTTTCATGTTCCGGGTATAGTCCGGTTGTTCGGTTACATACCGATTCGTTAAAGTGCTAAATTACACCTTTTAGTGTTTAGTAAGTATCTTTGTATAACACTATCGATTCCCAACACTTAGGGAAATATTCTGGATAATAAGACGACATTTCTGCATAATATTTATATGTCTAAATGCTGATTTATTGCTGAATTTTATAACTTCTGCACTTAAAGTGCGTTTCGGGTGCTTTTTAGTGCTTATTTTTGCTTTCGTATTGCATATACATTAACCCTTGTATGTACTCTTGGGTTTTAATGCATTCTTGTCGTCGGACCTACACCTAGGTTCCAATTTTATTGTGTGACTGCTTTCTGCAGTTCTGTTGACACATTGTGTCTTACCGGTGAGTTTACTATTATTTTTGACGCAACGCTCTTGTTTATGCATAAAGCAATATTTTGTAGCATACAACGTGCATGAATTCACTTGTTTAATCATGTGTTCAGACATTGCTGACAATTAAACTCATAATTGCAGTCATCAAGCAATAATTAATGTGTACGGAAATTACCGGTTTGGGCCAGTTGTCACAGTCTCCCCCCGTTAAAAGAATTTCGTCCCGAAATTCAGACTGAACTCACTCTCGCTGGAGTCTTCTTGAATAGGTGGGGATACTTTTTCTTGAACTGGTCTTCACGTTCCCATGTGTACTCGGGTCCGTGCTTAGAGCTCCAACGTACTTTGACAAGCTTCACACTGCTCCTCCTGGTCTTGTTGACTTTCCAGTCAGTAACCTCAACGGGTTGCTCTGTAAATCGGAGGGCTCCATCAATATGCACTTCATCCATCGGGATGGTCACGCTTTCTTGTGTTGGGCTCTTCTTCAGGTTGGATACATGAAACGTATCATGTACTCCATTAAGTTCTTCCGGTAACTCCAATTTGTATGCCACGGTACCAATTCTTTTCAATATTCTGAATGGTCCGATATATCGTGGATTTAGCTTTCCGCGCTTTCCAAATCTGACTACGCCCTTCCAAGGTGAGTCTTTTAACAACACTTTGTCTCCCACCTTGAATTCTACCGATTTTCTATTCGGATCAGCGTAGCTCTTTTGTCGCTCTCGAGCCGCCTTAATGCGCTCTCGGATCAGCGCAATCTTGTCGGTTGTCTCTTGTACAAGTTCAGGACTAACCATACGTTTATCTCCGGCATCTGCCCAACATAAGGGCGATCGGCATTTGCGGCCATACAGAGCTTCGAACGCCGTGGCTTTTATGCTCGTATGATAGCTGTTATTGTAGGAAAACTCAACTAAAGGTAGATGAGTATCCCAGCTGCCGCCTAGATCCATGACACATGCGCGAAGCATATCTTCTAACGTTTGTATAGTCCGTTCGCTCTGGCCGTCTGTTTGCGGATGGAATGCCGTGCTTAGATCTAACTGAGATCCAAAGGCTTCCTGAAATGATTGCCAGATTCTAGAGACAAAGCGTCCATCTCTGTCTTAAATGATTGAGATTGGCACTCCATGACGTGCCACAATTTCTCTTAAGTATATCTCTGCGAGCTTTCCAGTGTTATCCTTCTCTCGGACTGGTAGGAAATGCGCAGACTTCGTCAATCGATCAACTATTACCCATATCATATCGTGCCCTCTCGGGGTCCTGGGTAATTTCGTTATGAAGTCCATCGAGATTTGTTCCCACTTCCACACGGGAATTTCTGGTTGTTGTAATAGGCCGGACGGTTTCGGATATTCCGCCTTAACCTTAGCACAAGTTAGGCATTTTCAAACATAGACAGCAACGTCGCTCTTGAGTCTCGGCCACCAATAATATTCCTTCAAGTCTTGATACATCTTGTCCGACCCTGGGTGGATCGAGTATCTTGACTTGTGCGCTTCATCAAGGATGACTTCTCGTAGGCCACCATAGAGCGGAACCCAAATGCGCTTTTTAAAGTATAAGGCTCCCTCTTCATTTGGCGCCATGTACTTCAATGCACCCCGGAGGTATTCAGGTTTACGATTCTCTTCTTTAAGAGCTTCTTGTTGTGCATCTCGAATGCGTGCATTGAGGTTCGTTCGAATCGTCATTTCCAATGCTTGAACCCTTAGGGTCTTAACCCTTTCTTTTCGGCTCAACGCGTCTGCTACAACGTTTGCCTTTCCAGGATGGTACTTAATCTCACAGTCATAATCATTCAGCAGCTCGACCCAACGTCGCTGGCGCATATTCAATTCCTTCTGATCAAATATGTGTTGTAAGCTTTTGTGATCTGTGAAGATTGTACATCGAGTACCATATAAATAATGTCGCCAAATCTTCAAGGCGAATACCACTGCGCCCAGCTCCAGGTCGTGAGTGGTATAATTTCTCTCGTGAACCTTCAGTTGTCTTGAAGCATAAGCGATGACTTTTTGGCGTTCCATGAGCACGCAACCCAAGCCTTGTCGTGAGGCGTCGCAGTATACCACGAAGTCTTCAGTGCCTTCGGGTAACGATAGTATCGGTGCATCGCATAGCTTGCTCTTCAGTAACTGGAAGGCTTCTTCTTGTTTGTGACCCCAGTCGTACTTCTTGTCTTTCTGTGTAAGGGTCGTTAGCGGTTGAGCTATCTTTGAGAAATTCTCGATGAATCGCCGATAATAGCCCGCTAAGCCCAAAAATTGTCGAACTTCAGTTGGGGTCTTGGGAGCTTCCCAATTCTTTATCGCTTCAATCTTGGATGGGTCTACATGAATGCCCTTCTCATTCACAACGTGACCAAGAAATTGTACTTCGCGAATCCAGAATTCGCACTTCGAGAACTTTGCATAAAGCTTCTCTTTCTTCAGTAGTTCCAAGATGGTTCTGAGATGTTGCTCGTGCTCTTCTTTCGTTCGTGAGTAAATCAGGATATCATCGATAAATACAATCACGAATTTATCGAGATATGGTTTGCATATGCGGTTCATTAGATCCATAAAGACCGCTGGCGCGTTCGTCAATCCAAACGGCATCACAAGAAATTCGTAGTGCCCATATCGCGTTCTGAATGCAGTCTTTGGCACGCTTTCTTCTTGGATTCTCAGCTGATGGTATCCAGATCGAAGGTCGATCTTGGAATAGTAGCTTGATCCTTGCAGTTGATCAAATAAGTCATCAATCCTCGGTAGTGGATACCGATTCTTGATAGTGAGCTTGTTCAGTTCCCTGTAATCGATACACATCCGCAGTGATCCATCCTTCTTCTTCACGAATAATACTGGAGCTCCCCAGGGTGAGAAGCTTGGCCTTATGAATCCTTTATCCAACAACTCCTGGAGTTGTGTAGATAATTCTTGCATTTCGGATGGCGCAAGTCGATATGGAGCCTTGGCTACAGGAGCGGCTCCTGGAACCAAGTCTATGTGGAATTCGACTTGTCGTTGCGGAGGTAGTCCTGGCAGATCCTCAGGGAACACATCAGGAAATTCCTTCACCACAGGAATGTCTTCGAGTTTTGGCTCCACAGCCTTCTTGTCTATAGCGTGTGCTAGGAAAGTGACACATCCTTTCCTTAAGCACTTCTGTGCCTTCATACAACTGATGATTCGTAGAGGCGCGTTTCGTCTTTCTCCATGCACGATGAGAGTTTCACCATTCGCTAAAGGGATGCGAATGATTTTCTCATGGCAAATAACTTCAGCTTTGTTCTTGGACAACCAGTCCATCCCGACTACTACATCGAAGCTACCCAATTGAATAGGTAGGAGGTCGATGCTAAATCTTCGTTCACCAAGTTCTAGTGTGCAGCCTCTAACAACTTCGCCCGATTCAACAAGTTTACCATTGGCTAGTTCTATGGAATAAGGAATTTCCAATCTACTAGATTCTATTCCAAGTATGCGTTTAAATTCCACAGACATGAAGCTATAATCGGCGCCAGTGTCGAATAATATGGATGCAAAGTGATTGTTAATGAGAAACGTACCGGTGACCACGTTAGGGTCCTCGCGGGCGTCTCTTGCTCCAATCACAAATGCTCGAGCCGGAGCGTTGTTTCTCTCTGGGCAGTTCTTCATGAAGTGATCATTGCTTCCACACTTGAAGCATCCTTGGTTCTGCCCTTTCCCATTGCCATTCTTATTACCAGCACCGTTTCCATTTCGGTTCTTTCCTTTTCCCCAACAGTCTTCTGTTTGATGACCCAATTTACCACATTTGTCGCACCTTGGAATGCGACAAGCTCCATCATGATGATACTTACATTTTTGGCATCTAGGCATGGAGCCTTGGTATGCTTTGGTTGCATGGGTTTTCGTCTCCTGAGGCGGATTAGTGTCGCGCTTCTTGTTGAAACCCTTGTTGTTGTGAGTAGCTTGGTTCAAACTTGTATACTTTCTCTTTTTGTCACCGGACGACTCAGCATGTGTCTCGGTCTTTTCTGTTGGGTTCAGTGACAACTTTTTCATACGAACACAATCTTCAGTCAGGCGGACAGCCAGAGTTACAGCCTCGGTGATTGTTTGTGGTTTGGCCGACGTCACCATGCCACGAAACTCTGAGGCCAGTCCCCAAATGTAGCGTTCCACACGCTTGAATTCGGGAGTCACCATGTAGGGAAGCACTCTCGACAGGTCGTGGAACCTTCGAGTGTAACCATTGATGTCAGCACCTTCCATAGTCAAGTGCCAGAACTCTGTTTCCAGCCTTTGGAGTTCCGCACGAGAGCAGTACTTCTCTCTCATTCTTTCCTTCAGTTCCTCCCAAGTTAGGCCATAAGCGGCGTCATCGCCCAAAGTTTGGGCTTGCAGGTTCCACAAAGTCAGAGCTTCATCGACGAATAACCCAGTAGCAAAAGTGACTTGTTGATCCGCGGTACACTTGCTCATGCGGAAAGTAGCTTCAGTCTTCTCCGTCCAGCGCACAAATGCTACTGCACCTCCTGTGCCATCATAGTTCATCGGCGTGCAGTCGAGGAACTGCTTGAAAGTGCAGCCTTGGGCTGCATTGCCTCCAGACGAATCTCCATTCCCATTACGCCTAGCGTTGCTTGGTCCTCCACTGTCTTGAGTTCGGTTCGCCTCGTACTGGGCGATAGCAGCGGAGATCCTTTCCTCCAGTAGGGCGTTTAGCTCATCAGCAGTTCTTGGCAGTGGGGGAGGAGGAGGTTGATCGTCATTGCGAGCATTCACAGTTTTCCTAGGTGCCATGTTCTGACAGAACATAACACAACAGGTTTAGGCATTTGTTTGATATCGTCACACTAGACAGTAGTATCATATATATTCACAGGTATATATATACCACATAAGTGACATCAAACAATTATTACTCTAGCAGAGTACTTAGTAGGCTTGCACTGAGGGAATCTATACGTGACAAGACTTGCTGTGATTTTTGTGCACTGAATTCCATAATTATGTATGCATCCATAATTACGTAACTCCTTGCACAGTCCGCACAGTTCGTTTCATCCTCGTATCTCTTCCTTCAGATAGGCCATTGCTTTTCGGTAGAGTCACGTATACTTGTGACATTCTACTTCTAGTACATGCTAATTATCACACATAATTGCAAGTAGTCTCTAGCCAACGACAAGTGCTACTCAAGTGCACTCTAAGTCTCGTAATGTCTTTTCTAGACTCATGTAGACAGTTTCAGGCAGTGGATGTCGCGGGACGTTTTATGCAATGAAAACTCTTTGAAAATTGTTTTCGTGAAAGGATCCTAGAGATTGTAGACTAGACTCGAGAAGGAATCCTGGTTCACTACAATCGCTGCTCTGATACCAATCTGTCACACCCCTTTCTATGGCGGAAGCACGAGGTGTGATCATGAAAGGTTCTCATTGCATACGAAGAGTAAACATGCTACATGCTCAAGAAAATAACTTCAAATACCATAATTTGAAAACATACGTTAGCGTTTACATCGCTAAGTCGCATAAAGCATTGTCTTAAAAGTTTACAACTTTATTTAAAGTTAAACACAAGCGACATCCACGAGCATAAGCAAGACCACGCGCACATCCATCCTAGTTACCTGAAATACATGTGAGTTTTTGGAAAAACGTCAACATAATGTTGGTGTGAATTCATGCAGTTTTGTATTTCACGTTTGTATACTTTGTATAAAAACATAGTTGTGAATAAATCAAGTTTTTCTTGAGTACCCCACGTACTTCAAGTTATATATCAATCCTCTTGAGTACCCCACGTACTTCAAGTTATATATCAATCCTCTTGAGTACCCCACGTACTTCAAGTTATATATCAATTTTAGTATGGTATGAATTTTATGTAAATACAGTATTTCTGTAATTATCAGATTGTTAATGGGTTGCAAAGCCATTAACATGTGGCACGACATAGGAAGTCACCAAACCTAAGGCATTTAATTGGTATATTCTGAGACACAAAAGCACTACTCGATTCTCGCCCCGACCGAGTGTGTGGCTGCCAGGCACCCGTTAGATCTAACCTTTTGTTCTGCGGTCTAAGTATGTACACGATTAATGGTGCTTCTATACCCTATTCGTGACACTATTTCTCATAACGCATCTTACTTGGTTCTCGTTCTCACCAAGCGCGTTTCTTGTTATCATTTCTCATAGCGCCTCTTACTTGGTTCTCGTTCTCACCAAGTGCGCTTCTCATATTCCTATATTTCGTCACACTTGGTTCTCGTTATCACCAAGTGTACTTCTTGTATTTATATTTCGTCACACTTGGTTCTCGTTCTCACCAAGTGTACTTCTTGTATTCTTATATTTCGTCACACTTGGTTCTCGTTCTCACCAAGTGTACTTCTTGTATTTATATCATACCAATTATAAATTTTGTACATTTGTACATGTATTTCACCCCCGAAGTTATAAAAACTGAAAACAGTTAAAGAGAAAAGGGGGAGCATGAACTCACAACTTTGCGTTCCTAGCGTCGTAAACTTCACCGGATTTGCTTACTTAACGTCGTAACCTATACGCGTTTTCTTAACGTTTGTCACTAGACTTGCGTCGCACAAGTACAGTCACTCTCTTTTGTATATATTCTTGTGTTAAAAATATTCTATATTTTTAACTACGTATCTTACTTATATTATTTTCTCCAAAAATAAATATAAGTCTTTTGTGTTTTGCACTTTGCACCCGAATTATGTATCTTGTATGTTGTATGTGTATTTTTATGTTTATACTCCTCACGAGTATTTAGTGTATTTTTAAGTCTTAATACACTAGCACGTATAACACATACTATATACACTTAGCACAAAAGTTGGTGATCAAATAATATATATTTTTTTCTCTCAAAAATATACATATTTATATCCATTTTTATTCTTAAAGAAATACTCATTTCTTATCACCAAAAATTAGGGAAACCTTAGTAATACTTTTAAACACATTTTTAGGGAATAAGTTTCTCAAAAACTTATATTTTTCTAAGTGTCAAAATTTATAAAAATTTTGACAGAGTTTCCCCTAAAAATGGAGGTTTCCCACGTTTTCAAAACGTGTGTTTATTTTCTTTTAAATCATCATCAATCATCAATAATCATCAACAACAATTATCAACAATAATCACTACTTTTCCCCACTTCATGAACTTGGATATTTACCAAAATTGTGTGGTATCTTACTAGCACATTTAGTAAGTCTTGTTATCTTTAAAAATAAGTTTAATTTCTTAAAAATCTTATTTTTAAAGAATATGAAGTTTCACAACTTCTAGTCGGTTTTTATGAAAATTATTTCTTTGTTAAAACTTTTGTTACACAAGTGTCGCTACACTTGTTTGTTCACAAAAACCACTTTTGTTTGTGTAAGATCCGGTTTAGAACATGTGATTTCTTTTGATGCTTGGTCTTTTGAAAATACCACTTGTAGATACATAGATCGGCTAGTTTTGAACAATATTTTGCAAGTAAAAATACTTTTACACAAGTTCATGTTTCATGTGTGGTAGAGTTTCACCTTTTAACCCTTATATCTTCTAACATAACCTTATGTCATGATCCAAGAACATGACTACATCGGGTTAAATGGTGGTCCGAGCTACCACAATCATAGATCGGGTCTCAATAATCATACATTTCGAATACTACATGATTTACACAACATATGTGCTTTTAACCACCATTTTTAGTGTTTTTAGTAGACTTAAAGCATCATCTTGCATGTTAACGAGTTTTATCCGATAAAAATCCTTTTAACCACTTTAGATTAGTTCAAATATGAGTTTTAAGCATTATACCTCTAGCTCGAGGCTAGGGAAGAATCTATGCGCAAAAGAGGTGGATAAAAGCTAGATAAAGAGGTCCTTCGAACTCCGTTTGCTCCAAGGCTCCTAATATGTGACCCTTGATGTTTGTATGATCTTGGAATGGCAAGAACCAAACTCGAAAATGGATGGTTGAAGGAGGGATGTTTGGCCGTGAGCTAGGTAGAGAGAAAGAGAGGGTTTGAGTTGGTGTTGTGTTGTGTAATGATCTCTTGTGTTTAGGTTAGAACTTATAGACAAGTTTAGTGGGTTTAACCAATGGATTACATGCCCCCTAGATATTAAGCATGTTGATTATAATATTCATCACAAGGACAAGGGTGTCCTTCCTTAGTTAGGGCCGGTTAGGATGGGGGGGGGGGGTACTAGTTCGATCTCAACTAGTAATTAGGTAGTTAGTTAGGTTAAACTAAGGGTTTAACTTGGTTATTAGTGTGTAGCGTGTTATAACGGGTGTTAGGGTAATCGGGGACCCTAACTGGCTCAGAAAAAGATAAATAATGAAAATAACAATATTTTCATGTTCCGGGTATAGTCCGGTTGTTCGGTTACATACCGATTCGTTAAAGTGCTAAATTGCACCTTTTAGTGTTTAGTAAGTATCTTTGTATAACACTATCGATTCCCAACACTTAGGGAAATATTCTGGATAATAAGACGACATTTCTGCATAATATTTATATGTCTAAATGCTGATTTATTGCTGAATTTTATAACTTCTGCACTTAAAGTGCGTTTCGGGTGCTTTTTAGTGCTTATTTTTGCTTTCGTATTGCATATACATTAACCCTTGTATGTACTCTTGGGTTTTAATGCATTCTTGTCGTCGGACCTACACCTAGGTTCCAATTTTATTGTGTGACTGCTTTCTGCAGTTCTGTTGACACATTGTGTCTTACCGGTGAGTTTACTATTATTTTTGACGCAACGCTCTTGTTTATGCATAAAGCAATATTTTGTAGTATACAACGTGCATGAATTCACTTGTTTAATCATGTGTTCAGACATTGCTGACAATTAAACTCATAATTGCAGTCATCAAGCAATAATTAATGTGTACGAAAATTACCGGTTTGGGCCAGTTGTCACAGTTCTTACCTGAGCTCTCATGATTCTTCATAATTTATAACCCCTTATAGATATCATTTGTGGTATACTCACCTGTAAGACTGAATATTGGGATCTGGATATGGGAGTATATTCTGAGGTGGGACACGCGATTAAGTTTAAGTATCTAAGACATTAAACTCGTATCTCGAAGCAGTTGAACTTTGTGTGAAAATTTAAGTGGACCAGTATACTGACAATCTATGTGAATCGTTTAGAACTTAAAATGATTAAAGCTTAACGGTGCTAGTGATTGGTCTCATAATCTAATATGATCCTCTTACACAAACTCACAAAAATATTGTTTGTCAATATTTCGTTACTGCATTTCTCTAAAAACAAAAATCCAAAAATATTGTGTTTAGTTTTAAATTTTGAAAAATACAAAAAGATTTTCGACAACTGATGTTGGAAAGCGGATTTTCAAAATTCAGAGTGCTAAACATGTTGAACTATATTTGGTTGGGAGAATATGTTGAAAAATTTGAATGTTATATACAAATGTTTTGAAAGATTGTGTGATTAGTTAATCAAGGACATTCATTTGAACTTGATATAACTATTTTTATTAATGAAAGAATGATTTCTACCAGTAAGTTTCTTAAATCTAAATGTTATAAATTTGTGAAACTTATGTTGTGGTAGAGGATGTGCAGGTGACAATCTAGAAACTTCATGGCACAGATTGTGTAAAGTTTGAACCAGAAAATAAATTCTAGCTTATCGAAAGGGGGAGTTTACATTCTGGATCAACAATCAAATTGAAGTTTAAGGGAGCTTTATAGTGTTAACGCAAAGATGGATGAAGACTGAAGATTAAGAAGACTCGACACTACAAACTTCGTCTAGTATCAAGTCTTGCATTGTTAGACAAATTTGGAAAGAGACAAAGACTAAAGACTCGACGCCGAAGACTTCGTCAACATCCAAGGGGGAGTCTGTTGGTGCACTGAATGTCTGTTAACTACGTCTTATCGAGTCTTATGTCTAGATAATTTAAATGAGTGCATAGCAGTTATTAAATTAGGGTTTGGTCATGATTTAGGTAGCCAGTCCGTTTGAGGATGGCCTGTCCGTTTGAAGATGGCATGTCCGTTTGAAGATGGCCTGTCCGTTTGAGGAGTGTTCCGTTTGAAGCAGGTTGTGTCACCTTCAAACGGAAGGGTCTCTAGTATAAATAGTTGTTGTGCATGCTCATTTGAGACGGACATGTATGTTTGTGTGAGCGAAGGTGCTAGAAAGAAAGTTAAAAGGATACAAGCTGTTTTGACGTTGTTTACTTTGATTCCGCCTCTGTAAACGATGATGAACTACTCATACTGACTGTTTAGGGTCACGAACACGATCCAACATAATTTCATATCATTATTACATACAAACCATATTGACATACATGGTGCACAAAACACAATTAGCACAATTAACAGATAAGACATGAAGATGCTGACGGAGTTCAGTACATAGACATATAGTGTTTTGAGACCCAGTATGAGCCGGAAACAAAATTCTACACTAGTATAGTGTGTAGGGAAGTAAGGACCATAAAACTGCGTCACTAGGTGATAGTTTAAGTGCCGGAAAGTGCCAAAAACCCACTCAAAGTGCAGAATTCTGCATTACTCCCCAAAAATCAGCATTTTAATTAACTAGTAACGTGCAAAAATATGGAAGAATGGTCCTGAATGCTTTCCTAAGTGCCGGGAATTAAAAGCGTCACAAAAGGGTACCTAAAGAACAAATAATGGAATAACTTGACACTTTAACGAACCGGTATCTAACCGAACAACCGGACATTACCCGGAACATCAAAATATTGCTAGAAGCATTGTTTTATTATTTCTTGGCTAGTTATGGTCCCTGAACACCCTAACATACTACATAATACATCCTACACTTAAACACTAGAGCTTACACTTAACTTTCAACTAATTAACATCTTTTACCATCAAATTTACACTTAACCCCCCCCCCCACTCATACATACGGTTCTGGGGATGGCCCCACCATAATCTTTACAAGATTTCTCTTGGATTTCTCTTGGATTTGATAAGATCTTGTAATCTCTTGCTTAGATTTCTCTTGGATTATAAGAACACAAGCTCACCTTCATCTTCACACCACCACCACAACTCTTCTACTCTCTGTCCCTCTCACGGCCGTAAGTAACCACCACCACCACCATCACTTCCATTTTGTTTCCATCTATTTCAAGCTCATCTCAAGGTGTAACAAGGTGCTTAAGGAAGCTTGGAACTCTTGAATCTTGAAGAACCTCCATCAATTGCTTTCATCCACCATTTTCATCTTCTTTGCTTCAAGTGTTCTTCCCTAGCTTAGAGCTAGTAGTGAGATCCTTTTTAACCTTCGATACTTCTAATTTTGATTTGTTAAAAGATGTGTTATGTTATAAATCACAAGAACACTAAAAGACATGAACATAAATCATGAACTTGAAGCTTACATATGAAGAAATCTTGTTGAAATAATGTTGTTTAGAGTATGTATGATACTTCTTGAAAAATAATAAACAAAGTGAATTGATAGTCTTGTGGATCCAAGATTTGTGAATGACTCTCCAATAAAACCAAGTTCAAAATATGATTTCTAATAGATCATGGTTTTTACTTAAACCTACACTATTTTTAGTGGTAAAACAAGTGTATAAACACTTATGAAACTAGAAGATCTAATAAATAAACATTTTTGTAGAATATGTTTACAAGTTGTAGACACCTAGTTTCTTTAAGAATGAGATTTTTAAAGGAATAAACACACTTTGAAGGGTAACCAAACCCACTAAACACTTTACCAAGATCCTACAAGTTTTTAATAAAAGATCAAGTTCATGTTGTTATGTAAATTGTATAGTTTTTGCACTTGAGAAGTGTAAGTTGTTTAAGGATTAATTGTTGATTGTTGTGATGAATTTTGAAAAGAAAATGATATGCTTTAATAGCATGAACACCTCCATTTTTAGGGGAAACTATGGTAAAATTTTCTAAAAATATAAACACTTAGAAAAACATTTTCTAACAAGTATTTACAAGTGTAATTAACTATGGTTTTCAATATAAACTTTGCCATAAGATTTATTACAAAAATACAAGTATTGGAGGTTGGTTTTTATAAATAAAAATGGGTAAACATATATATATTTAGAATATATACACATATTAAGACACTTGTGTGATTATTTGTATACTTGGTGAAATGGTTATATTATTTTAGGATAAAGTAATATAACTTAACAAGTACCGTGAAATTTACCATCCAAAACAATACTGTGACACCTGTGTCACTTCAACCATCAAACGAATACCAAGCCAATGAAATATTGTATTTCATACTTGGTATCTGTACAAATATGTGTATCATTTGCACATATCAATTCTAGTTCGATTTAAAGCTCTAAATATCTTTCTGGAAGGTTATACGCGCATTGATGCGTAAATATAACCAGTTTAATGCAACGAACACTCCGGAATAGTGAAATAGGCTAAACATACCTTAAATAACCTTTACATAACTTAGAAATAAGTTTTGAAGGCTTTGGTATGGCAAATACAAGTTAATTCGCTTACAGGGACTAAAGTTGACAAACTGCGAAAGTATGCCAATTTGAACTGTAACAGACATTCCGGAACATGACCATAAGTTAAACATACCATAAATATCCTTTACATAGCTTAGAAATAGGCTTTGAGGGGTTCGGTATGTTAAAATAAACTTTTGGGTCATTCAGGGACTAAAAGCGTCAAAAAGTGCACAAGTTTGCATTTTCGCGCATAACTTACGTTCTGAATACCTCCGGACATCCAAAAATTTATGTAAGCACTAAAATATTTTATTCTAGTGTTTGGCATAAGAAAAATCCATTCGTCGCGTCATTTGGATCGTTTTTTCGCGCTTATGCGCATTCCGTCGTAATTAACCGAACATTGCAACCGTACGGCTAAACGAACCGACATCCGAGATATTTTTGAGCACATTTTAAGTTTCCTATACTTTAAATTCATTTTAGAGCCTTGAAATGAGGTTAACGGGGTTCAAACGCATCGAAAATAGCTTAAACGGGCTGCAGGGACCAAAACTGTAATTCTGCCAAAATAGGTGCGCAAGCAGGGGTCAGTTATGCAGAAACTCGTTTTCTCAGCAGTTAACAGCCTTTAACCCCTCCAAAGGCGAAGGACAAGTGTCAAACTCTTGTGGTGGAGCAATATTAGTTACCACAACATTCCGACAAGTGTACGGGTGAGATCATTCCCTCTTCTCCAAGAAACGATCCTAACGGTGAACCGAAATCTATAAATACCCATCACATTTTCACTCATTCCTCACTAGAATCTGATTTGAGGAGCTCTAAGTTGAAACCTTTGTTTCATACCTGAGCTACTTGAATCAAGATTAGCATTCGGGGACCCTTTGTAAGTGTTCCTTCGTTCTTTTATTGTTTTCGAGTCGAAAGTCAAACTTTGTTTGACTTTCTGCGTTGACCAGTTTGTGGTTAATGCGAAGTTCATTTGAACTTCGCAACGTGATTGTAATCACGATGGTTATAGTCCCTTGTGAATATGCCTAATGATTACCACGTTGTCTAGGGTTGTAAGGGTAAGCGATCTAATAAATCGCTTATACCTTCGAACCCGACCCATTTGGTCGATCATTAGGATCCGACCAAACACATTAGGTGACCATAGTATATAGGGAATAACCTTCCAAGGTTATACCTTATGGTCACGACGTTTAGTTAGTTGTATGATAGGTAGTTTATATGCCTTAGGTAAATTACCAAAATACCCCTTTGATGCCAAAATTCATTTTAAACATATGTAACATAACTTTTGACATCTAAACTAATTTGACAACAATATTAGACATGTTAAGGCATATATTACTTGTCATAGGACTAGTTAGGCGGTCCGAACGCGTTTCACGCGAACGACGCGTTAAAGTAGCATAAGCTACCTAAACGGGTCGTAAAGGGTCACAAACACTTAGGATAAGTTTCGTTTTAGTATGTGGGCTTTGTTAAACCATATTACACGAGTCTCCATACTCGTTTTGGTTTACGAACCCTCATTCTATCCGATCCTCCGATATTAGGTCCGGTTTATTAACATAGTTACCTATATTAGGTGCCGTTTGATTCCGTGATCTCTAGCATTGCTTGGTGGTTATCTTAGGACTTCTGAGCAATCTCAAGTGAGTACATAGACCCCTCTTTTACTGTTTTCCAAACTGTTTTGGGGTGAAACACATGTGCCTACTTGTTACTTTCATGCTTTCCTGCTTTGACATCATATACTTGATATGTTCTTTAGTACATTTATAGTACATGATTTCAATACATTTCATGCTATGTATGCCCAATTGTCTGCGTACTTAGTACATCGTTTTACATTACATGCTATGTATGCCCATTGTGTGCGTACTTAGTACATCGTTCTACATTACATTTCATGCTATGTATGTCCATTGTGTGCATGCTTAGTACATTGTTTTACATTGCATTTCTGTTGCATATGCTCATCTAGCATGTGAACACATTATACTACATTTTGAACCGTTGTAACCTTTTGACTATGTGAACCGTCATAACCCTTTGATTATATGAACCGTTTGTAACTATTGAACCGTGTGAACCATTTGTATTTGTTGACAGGATTTACATTTGACAATAGACATTTGACAATACATAAACATTTCTACAATTGTTAAACATTACTTTGGTGGTTTGGTTTGATTAAGTGATTAAGTAACAATGCGTGTGTAATATGATACAAGCATGGTGGATACGCCGCTGGTACTTCCTATATATAAGTGTTTATATGGTATTACATATCGTAGCATTATTTGAATCATTTCAGTTTGAGACATATAACATTTTATACAAATATCATACTTTTCACAAGACATTGATTTACAAACAACTTATCTTATACAAACACATTTTTACATGGTTATTCATTTTACCTGACACTTATTTATAGATATCATCTGATCTTATCGTTTTTCAAATGATTTACAAGACAACGCAAATTACAAGGTTCATGACTAAACATTTTCTCAAACATAAGTCATGAATCCTATTTTCACAAAACCTATGTATCTCACAGGCATTTTTATGCTGACGTACCTATTTTCACATGTGTTTTCAGGAGATGATGCATAGGACTTATCAAGACATACTTAGGCGGACCTGTGCCTTAGTGACTTAAAACGAGACAAGAACTAGTTAATTTATGTTATGTACTCTTTGGTTCTTGTTTAAAACAATGTAAACTTTCATATTTGATTAATAAAACGAAACTTCGATTTCCATGGTTGTGAAACATTAATTCTGTTACAACACTCCCCGACGTTTCCGCCACGTTTTGTATGTTCTACGTGGTCGGGGTGTGACAGAAAAGATGGTACCAGAGCCAATGGTTATAGGGAATTAGGTTATTAGTAATGCTTTGACATAGTCTATAACCTTTCTAGGACCCTAACGCGATTTTACTTGCGTTTAGTCATAAAAAAATACCGTCACCTATCCTTAGGCGACGACCACAACAAGAACATAAATTTCAAAACCGCTTTGAAAACTAATCATCTGTTCTAGGATGATTGATTACTAGGTTTTGAACCCCTTTGAGTTTTCAAAATCTCGTCAAGGTTTTGGGTTTTAAATAATGTGAACACGTGCAAACTGGAAGGGTGAATGCCTGTATTCTGGGTTTTCTGTCTAGGCAAGCACTTCGTATATATCTCATCAGATGCGAGACCAGTTGTGCTTACCTGGGAATTCTTGGGATGAGTGTCCACTTATAGGCGAGCATGTCTTCGCGATACATTATTTTTGACCTATTTACTTTGATTAATCACCGGGGTCATTTGTTGCTTTGTAGTAACAAACAAATGACCAATATCCTTGCTTTCATCAGATTTGTTTCATCTCATTCTTTTCGTCTAATTCTCTCACTCGTTTCCTTTCATGTTTCCTCTTTTAGAATGCCTCCTCGACGCGAGAACCAGATAGCGACTGCCGAGCTGGCAAAAATCATTGCGCAGCAAATGGCTGCTCAATTCCCAAACCTCTTTGCTCAATGGAACCAAGCCAACAACAACAACAATGGTCCATGCAATTTCAAGAGTTTTAACTTGGCTAAACCACTCAAGTTTAGTGGTTCTGAGGGAGCGACTGGGCTTCTTCAATGGTTCGAGAGCATTGAGAATACTTTCCGCCACGTGTAGTGTCCTGACAATCGCAAGGTCGAGTTTTCTTCGAGTGTGTTCCAGAAGAGGGCCCTTACGTGGTGGAACGGGGTTATGAGAGATCGTGGGGCAGAAGTTGCTCTAGCACAGACATGGGCTGAACTTAGAGCTCTTATGGTGAGGGAGTTTTGTCCTCGTCATGAACTGCGAGCATTGGAAAGAGAGTTTGATGGTTTGAAGCAAGATAGCGGTGAGCATCGAGCCTACACGGACCGTTATGAGGAGTTAAGTCTGTTATGCCCAAACATGGTCACGCCGTTGGATAAAGCAATCGAAAAGTACATTGATGGCCTCCCTGACTCAGTTCAGTACATTGTTACTGGTAGTAACCCCACTACGGTTAGGCAGGCCATTGAGCTATCTGCAACCTTGACTGAATCAAAGATCAGGAAAGGTAAACTTTCCCGAAAAGGTGACAAGAAACGGGTCAAGGAATCAAACCCAATCGAGGAATCAAAGACCATGGATGAACAGACTGGATCCCCTAAGAAGTCAAAGAAGCGAAAGGCTTCTCAGAACTTCGCTATGGTTACTCACAATGATCAAGCCGTCCCCAACCAACCAGCTCAACCCCCTGCTAGGAAGCCGTACAATGGAACTGCACCCTTGTGTAACCAATGTAGCCTCTATCATCATGCCAATGTAAAGTGCCGCAAATGCCAAACTTGTGGACTTATAGGCCATACAGCAAGAGTCTGTCCAGCTGCAGCTGCACCAAACCAAGCTGGCAACAACCCTGCTCAAGGTCGTTTTCTACCAGGCTCTTGCTTCAACTGTGGCGAGATGGGTCATTTCCGAAGAAATTGCCCAAAGCTTGCTAATGCAAATCCAGCACAGGGATGAGCATCTGACCGACAACATCGTTTAGAAATAATCACGTCTTATGTATTATTTTCTTTTGTTATCAAGGTCCATGAAACAGTTGTTATCATTGTTTATAAATAAATCTTTTATTTACATTACAATGTATTTATGTGGTTGTATGTATAAACAACATATCTCCTACAATACCGACAATCAAGGAACCGTATTCCTTGAAGAACAGACTACCCCCAAACTTTCTTCCACTTTATGATCTCTTGCATTTTCCACGAAATTTCTAAGTACCCGTTTCTTCTAAGGAAACGAAGTACAAGGCGCAAGTTACAACACTGGACAAATACCCAAAGTACCACTATAAATCCTTAATAGGGTACCTAAGGGTATTTCTGTGAATCCTAAAATTGTTGTGTTCCTTAATTCGATTATTACGTTTCTTTGAAAACAAAATCGAATTTTTGGGAGATCTTCCTATCTCTTCAGATAGATCCCAGAGGACATTGAAGTCCATCGACTGGTTTCCATATCCGTTCTCAATCGATAACAAATTAATAACCAAGTTAAACAACTATGTGATTATGTGCTTATGTGTTCCTTTATATGTTTTTGTGTAATCCAAGTTTTGTTATCCAAATCCTCGTAGAACCTTTCGTATCTTCATATGAGGGATTCGTAGTAGAATACCCAAAGGTACTACATAAAATCCTTAATGGACTACTACGTTGTAGTTAAGTCCCTTGGATTATAAAGTACTACTCCATAATTAGACCCCTTGAGTGGTCTAGTTAAACAGATTGATCCAAAAATCTGGTTAGGAACATCATGTGATGATATAGCTGAAAGGACTCCTTGGTGGCCTAATTAAAAAGATCATTTGGCGATCTAATTAAAAGGACCCTATGGTAGTCTAGTCACCCTCATCACAGGTTTGATTTTCTTCCCCTAAACATTACAAGACAAACTGTGCGGACTGTGCAAGGGATTACATAATTATGGATGCATACATAATTATGGAATTTAGTGCACAGAGACCACAGCGAGCCTTGTCATGTGCCTAGAAGTTAACTCTATTCGTTTCCATTTATGAGGAAGCACCCGTTGAAAATGACTCCGTTTGTTCATTTTCGTTTCTAAAGATTGTCCATCGAGGAAATGAATATCCGTTTGTCTATCATTTTCATTTCCGTTTCTGAGGAAGCACCCGTTGAAAATGACTCCGTTTGTTCATTTTCGTTTCTGAAGATTGTCCGTTGAGGAAATGAATATCCGTTTGTCTATCATTTTCATTTCCGTTTCTGAGGAAGCACCCGTTGAAAATGACTCCGTTTGTTCATTTTCGTTTCTGAAGATTGTCCGTTGAGGAAATGAATATCCGTTTGTCTATCATTTTCATTTCCGTTACTGAGGAAGCACCCGTTGAAAATGACTCCGTTTGTTCATTTTCGTTTCTGAAGATTGTCCGTCGAGGAAATGAATATCCGTTTGTCCATCATTTTCATTTCCATTTCTGAGGAAGCCCCCGTTGAAAATGACTCCGTTTGTTCATTTTCGTTTCTGAAGATTTGTTCGTTGAAGAAATGAATATCTGTTTGTTTCTCCTTTTCATTTCCATTTGGATCGGTTTTTCGCGCTTATGCGCATTCCGTCGTAATTAACCGAACATTGCAACCGTACGGCTAAACGAACCGACATCCGAGATATTTTTGAGCACATTTTAAGTTCCCCATACTTTAAATTCATTTTAGAGCCTTCAAATGAGGTTAACGGGGTTCAAACGCATCGAAAATAGCTTAAACGGGATGCAGGGACCAAAACTGTAATTCTGCCAAAATAGGTGCTTGCGCACCGCAACAAATATTTGTTACGGTGCGCAAGCAGGGGTCAGTTATGTAGAAACTCATTTTCTCAGCAGTTAACAGCCTTTAACCCCTCCAAAGGCCAAGGACAAGTGTCAAACTCTTGTGGTGGGGCAATATTAGTTACCACAACATTCCGACAAGTGTACGGGTGAGATCATTCCCTCTTCTCCAAGAAACGATCCTAACGGTGAACCGAAATCTATAAATACCCATCACATTTTCACTCATTCCTCATTAGAATCTGATTTGAGGAGCTCTAAGTTGAAACCTTTGTTTCATACCTGAGCTACTTGAATCAAGATTAGCATTCGGGGACCCTTTGTAAGTGTTCCTTCGTTCTTTTATTGCTTTTCGAGTCCGAAAGTCAAACTTTGTTTGACTTTCTGCGTTGACCAGTTTATGGTTAATGCGAAGTTCATTTGAACTTCGCAACGTGATTGTAATCACGATGGTTATAGTCCCTTGTGACTATGCCTAATGATTACCACGTTGTCTAGGGTCGTAAGGGTAAGCGATCTAATAAATCGCTTATACCTTCGAACCCGATCCATTTGGTCGATCATTAGGATCCGACCAAACACATTAGGTGACCATAGTATATAGGGAATAACCTTCCAAGGTTATACCTTATGGTCATGACGTTTAGTTAGTTGTATGATAGGTAGTTTATATGCCTTAGGTAAATTACCAAAATACCCCTTTGATGCCAAAATTCATTTTAAACATATGTAACATAACTTTTGACATCTAAACTGATTTGAAAACAATATCAGACATGTTAAGGCATATATTACTTGTCATAGGACTAGTTAGGCTGTCCGAACGCGTTTCACGCGAACGACGCGTTAAAGTAGCATAAGCTACCTAAACGGGTCGTAAAGGGTCACAAACACTTAGGTTAAGTTTCGTTTTAGTATGTGGGCTTTGTTAAACCATATTACATGAGTCTCCATACTCATTTGGTTTACGAACCCTCATTCTATCCGATCCTCCGATATTAGGTCCGGTTTATTAACATAGTTACCTATATTAGGTGCCGTTTGATTCTGTGATCTCTAGCATTGCTTGGTGGTTATCATAGGACTTCTGAGCAATCTCAAGTGAGTACATAGACCCCTCTTTTACTGTTTTCCAAACTGTTTTGGGGTGAAACACATGTGCCTACTTGTTACTTTCATGCTTTCCTGTTTTGACATCATATACTTGATATGTTCTTTAGTACATTTATAGTACATGATTTCAATACATTTCATGCTATGTATGCCCAATTGTGTGCGTACTTAGTACATCGTTTTACATTACATGCTATGTATGCCCATTGTGTGCGTACTTAGTACATCGTTCTACATTACATTTCATGCTATGTATGTCCATTGTGTGCATGCTTAGTACATTGTTTTACATTGCATTTCTGTTGCATATGCTCATCTAGCATGTGAACACATTATACTACATTTTGAACCGTTGTAACCTTTTGACTATGTGAACCGTCGTAACCGTTTGATTATATGAACCGTTTGGAACTATTGAACCGTGTGAACCATTTGTATCTGTTGACAGGATTTACATTTGACAATAGACATTTGACAATACATAAACATTTCTACAATTGTTAAACATTACTTTGGTGGTTTGGTTTGATTAAGTGATTAAGTAACGATGCGTGTGTAATATGATACAAGCATGGTGGATACGCCGCTGGTACTTCCTATATATAAGTGTTTGTATGGTATTACATATCGTAGCGTTATTTGAATCATTTCAGTTTGAGACATATAACATTTTATACAAATATCATACTTTTCACAAGACATTGTTTTACAAACAACTTATCTTATACAAACACATTTTACATGGTTATTCATTTAACCTGACATTTATTTATACATATCATCTGATCTTATCGTTTTTCAAATGATTTAGAAGACAACGCAAATTACAAGGTTCATGACTAAACATTTTCTCAAACATAAGTCATGAATCCTATTTTCACAAAACCTATGTATCTCACAGGCATTTTTATGCTGACGTACCTATTTTCACATGTGTTTTCAGGAGATGATGCATAGGACTTATCAAGACATACTTAGGCGGACCTGTGCCTTAGTGACTTAAAACGAGACAAGAACTAGTTAATTTATGTTATGTACTCTTTAGTTCTTGTTTAAAACAATGTAAACTTTCATGTTTGATTAATAAAACGAAACTTTGATTTCCATGGTTGTGAAACATTAATTCTGTTACAACACTCCCCGACGTTTCCGCCACGTTTTGTATGTTCTACGTGGTCGGGGTGTGACAAATACCGTTACAAATATATCGTTGGTAAATATTATTTTGGATACAAGAAAGGAAAATATGATTTTTGTAAATACTACAAAGTTGTATCATATTTTTGACAAAAAGAAAATATATTGTTTTTGGAAGTAAAAATATTTTTTCCTAGTATATTTAGAAGATATATGATTTTTTGGAAAAATATATATTTTCTGGACAATACATTATTTTTGGAATAAAATAAGTCTATGTATATTTTCTAAAATGAGACTTGGAAATATATTATTTCGGAAATTACAAATACAATAATACAAAAATACATGTATAATATACCCCATCCTTGGGAAGGAAATACGAAGTTAAATACTTGAGAAGTATTAATACAAAAATATTGCTTAAACAATTATTCCAAAAACTAAATATAATTTAAGTTGAAATATTAATTATTTTGACAAATAATTATACAACTTGGAATAACATTAGAAACGTAACTCCAAAACATTAATGCCAAGCAAATGCACGACCCGTCCGTCTAATAGACGTTAGTATACTGTAGGTAGTCGTGGTTGCTGACAGAGTTTGAGTTACGAGCTGAGGACGCAATATTGTGAGTTCATGTCCCCCTTTTCTTTTACTGTTTTCAGTTTTATACGTCAGGGGTGAAATACATGTTACGGTTATTACAAACTTTTATACATGGTATGGTTAGCTAAGGAGGGTTACTACTAGATCATGTGAAGGGTAGGTATAACACTTAAGGCCATTAATCCTCATCGTAGGACCGAGGGACATGAGTGATAGATCTATTTGGGTGTAGCGAGCCCACACCCATGGGGACTAGGGTGGCCCATAGTGGTGACTAGGTCTTCCAGCCGGAGTCCCGGTACAAATTTGCTAGGTTTGAGTTTTCCTGCACCATTTCACACATACCATTGGCTTTGCAACCCATTAGTGATCTCTTTTTCCTTATTACTACATACCAGGGACATACATACATACAAGACATACTTTAAAGGTTTATTCATACACTCACACATGAACTCACTCACCTTTTGTTGATTTTTCAAATTACATGTATTTTAGGGAACTAGCGGATCTGGCAGGTGTATGCATGTGTTTCAAGCTGCGTTTAAATAAAAGATGTCATCCGTGGTCGTAGAGTTTAGGGGATGTATCCTACTCCTGGACAGGATACATGTTTCTAAGCTCGGGTTTGTTAAAGTTCTTTCGTTGAGTCCTTGTGAACTCATTTAAACATGTTATGGTTTGTAACTTAAATTGGGTGTCGATGTTTTCAGACAAGTATATTATTGTGTTTTCTAAACTTAATTAATGGATGAATATCTTTTCGTTTTATCATATAGCATTGTTATGACTGAATGATATGGTATTAAGAAGTCACACCAATAACCACGCTTCCGCAAAAGTCAGGGTGTGACAATGTAAGCAAATGAAAACAAGAACTACCAAACCCAATCCGATCGGATTGCTGTCCGACCCGGTGGGATGATGACGTAAGCTGATGAAACTTGAACAATCAATGTTACACCACTCAGATGGTAATCCGAACGAGTGACACTGATGACGTCAGCAAGCAGTAAGTATGATGCAGTCTAAGCCAATCCGTTCGGACAGTTGTCCGAGCGGGTGGATGACATTAGCAAACACGAACAGTTCAACATGGTTTTTAATGATTTTAATTCAGTTTTTGAAGGAATTTTCTTTTGAAATCTTGTAGGATTGTTCTTTGATGGATTGCGAATCGATTGATATCTAATTTGCCAAATTTTAACCGTAAATTCCCGTTCAATTTTACGTTTTTCTCGGTTTTAAGGTATAAGAGTGTAAAACTCAGCAAGAAATGAGTAGAAAGCGAGAGCATTCGTCAAATTTCCGGTGAAACTCGAATGTAATCGGAAAGAATAGCTGTAATTCTGGTGAATTCGCTGTCGTAGTCCTCGATTCAGTCCTCCTGTTGCTCTAATACCACTTGTTAGGGCCTTTGGATTAGGATCTGTTCGTACGGAACGTGGATGAATCTACCTCGATCAATGTGCGGAATCCATGGATCAAGTCACAGAATCACAACAACGTATTAAATGATTAAATCTGTCTGATCTTTCTATTAGAATGATGTGAAAGTACACAAGAACCGGTAGACAATCAGACTTGACAGAGTCTCCTGACAGAATGAGAAAAAGTCTCGAAAAGTTACTAACTCTAACCCAAGCTGGGTATTTATAGGTAAACTCAGGGAGGTGATAGGTGCTTGTCCGATCGGGTGGCAATCCGGTCGGATGGCCATCCGATCGGGTGACACTTGCCAGCCATCGGATATCACCTTTACAGTTCAATGCCATTCCCTGGTCTGTCGTTCTACACACATACATACAATTACATACAAGTTCACAAAAGACATACACAGTACAAAATAAGACTCAATGCTGACGGAAGCTATAGATATATGAACTAACAAGATACATGCTTAAACTTGTTAGATCTAAGCTTCTAACAAGCTTAATATACTTGATCTAAACATATATCACTTGTTTTCTTCATAAATATGTTAGATCTTCTCATTTTCATCTTTAAAAGTTTAGTTGTTTAGATGGTGAGACTTGTACATAACATAAACATGAACTATTTTAGTGATCAAGAGGCTTACTACTAGCTCTAATGGCTAGGGAAGTGGCACAAGAAGGATGAAGATGAAGATGGAAGAAAGTGAGTGGTTAAAAGCTCCTCCAAGTGGTCCTTCAAGTTCTAGCACTTAAAGCCTCCTTAGATAGCCTCCATACACCTTCTAGTGACCTTGGATTGCCTTGTAATGAAGTGAAAATGGTTGTGGTACTGTGTGGTGTGTGAGCCGAGACCAAAGGAAGAAGGAAGGGAGAAGATGGGGAATTTTTGAGATGTAGGATAATGGTTACTAACTTAAGGGTCTTTATAAAAGAACTTCCAACATGTTAATCTCTTCAAGATCTTATGCCCTTAATCAAGGGGACAAGGAAAATAAAATAATCAAAAGGCATGTGGGGCCCTTTGGGGTCGGTTACGGTGAGGGGGGGGGGGGGTAAAATGTCAAGTTTTGAAAGTTGAGGGTTTAAAGTGCAAACGAGAAGGTTTAAGTTAGTTTAAGTGTGTTTAGGTATTTTTATGATTTGAAAGGTGTTCTACCACCAATACTAGCTTAATATCATAAAAACATTTCTTTTAGTCAAATTTTGATGTTTTGGGTAGTGTTCGGTTGTTCGTTTTGTTACGGTTCATTAAAGTGCTAAATTACGCAGTTTCAGTAAGTATGAAGCACCTTTTGTGGTAGTTTCAATTCCTGACACTTTGTAAGTTATTCTGGACACTAAATCATAAATTTCGCATGATATTTTAGTGTTAAAATGTTGTTTGTAGCTGAATTATTGTTGAATTCAGCATTTTAGGTAAGTTTCGGGTGTCTTTTTGTGCATAGTTTAGCTTCCGGAAAGTTTATATATTAACCCTTATATCCATACTTGGGTTTTAATGTATTTTAGATGTTGGACCTACTCCTAGGCGCTAATCCTATTGTCTGACGGCTTTCTGCAGAAATGCTGACATAGTGTGTCTTACCGGTGAGTTTACTAGTCTTTCTGACGCAATGCTTAAAGTAATGCACAAACCAATATTTGAAGTAATAAACATGCATGAATTCACATGTATAGCAAGTAATCAGAAAATGTTGACGTTTAAGCACATAATTGCAATTAATAATTAATATTAAAATAGTATGGATATTACCGGTTTTGTGCCAGTTATCACAGTCTCGCCCCATTAAAAGAATTTCGTCCTGAAATTCAGGCTGAGTTATCTCACGCAGGATATTTCTTGAACAGATGGGGGTACTTGGCTTTAAACTGGTCTTCACGTTCCCATGTGTACTCGGGTCCATGCATAGAGTTCCAACGTACATTGACAAGTTTAATGCGACTCCTCGTTGTTTTCTGGATCTTCCAATCCATTACCTCAACGGGTTGTTCAGTAAATAAGAGTTTGTCGTTGATACGCACCTCATCCTCGGGGATGATAACTGTTTCTTGGGTTGGACTCTTTTTTAGGTTTAACACATGGAATGTATCATGTACACCATTAAGTTCCTCTGGTAACTCCAATTTGTACGCCACGGTACCAATCTTTTCCAAGATCTTGAATGGCCCAATCTATCATGGATTTAACTTTCCACGTTTTCCAAAACTTGCTACACCTTTCCAAGGTGAGACCTTCAACAAAACTTTGAAACCCACCTCGAATTCTAAGGGTTTCCGTCTTCGATCAGCGTAGCTCTTTTGTCGATCACGAGCCGCTTTGATGCGTTCTCGGATCTGCATAATCTTGTCGGTTATCTCTTGAACAAGTTCTGGACTAATCAAATGTTTGTCTCTAGCTTCTGCCCAACACAGCGGTGAGCGGCACTTGCGGCCAAATAGAGCTTCGAACGGTGCGACTTTTATGCTCGTATGGTAGCTATTATTATAGGAGAACTCAACTAAAGGTAGATGAGTATCCCAGCTGCCGCCTAGATCCATAACACATGCGCGAAGCCTGTCTTCCAGAGTTTGTATGGCCCGCTCACTCTGGCTGTCTGTTTGCGGATGGAAGATCGTGCTTAGATCTAGTTGAGATCCAAAGGCCTCCTGGAAGGATTGCCAGATCCTTATACGAAATGTACATCTCTGTCTGAAATAATTGAAATAGGCACTCCATGACGTGCCACAATTTCTTTAAGATACATCTCAGCAAGTTTTCTAGTGCTATCCATTTCTCAGATTGGCAGGAAATGTGCAGACTTCGTTAATCAATTAACTATCACCCATATCATGTCATGCCCTCTAGGGGTCCTGGGTAATTTTGTAATGAAGTCCAATGAAATTTGCTCCCACTTCCACATGGGTATCTCAAGTTGTTGCAGTAGACCTGATGGTTTCTGATACTCGGCCTTGACCTTAGCACAGGTTAGGCACTTTCCAACGTAAACAACAACGTCGCTTTTAAGCTTTGGCCACCAGCAGTATTCTTTCAAGTCTTGATGCATTTTGTTCGATCCTGGGTGGATTGAGTATCTTGACTTGTGAGCTTCATCAAAGATGACTTCTCGAATACCTTCATAGAGCGAAACCCAAATGCGTCCCATAAAGTATAAGGTTCCCTCTTCGTTTGGCACCAATTTCTTATCCATACCTCAGAGATATTCAGCTTTAAGGTTTTCCTTCTTAAGAGCTTCTTGTTGTGTGTCATGTATGCGTGCAGTGAGATTCGTTCGAATAGTCATTTCCAATGCTCGAACCCTTAGGGTCTTAACCCTTTATTTTCGACTTAATGCGTCTGCTACCACATTTGCTTTTCCAGGATGGTACTTGATCTCACAGTCATAATCTTTCAGCAACTCAACCCATCGTCGCTGACACATATTTATTTCCTTCTGATCAAATATGTGTTGTACGCTTTTATGATTAGTGAAGATAGTACATCGAGTACCATACAAGTAATGTCGCCAAATCTTCAAGGCAAATACCAACGCACCAAGCTCCAGGTCGTGAGTGGTGTAATTCTTCTCATGTACTTTCAACTGTCTTGAAGCATAAGCGATGACCTTTTCTTGTTGTATGAGCACGCAACCCAATCCTTGACGTGAAGCGTCGTAGTATACCACGAAGTCTTCAGTGCCTTCGGGTAGAGATAGTATTGGTGCGTCGCATAGCTTGTTTTTGAGAAGTGGGAAGGCTTCTTCCTGCTTATCTCCCCATTTGTACTTCGTGTCTTTCTGAGTAATGGAAGTCAGCGGTTGAGCTATCTTGGAGAAATTCTCAATAAATCTGCGGTAATAGCCCGCTAATCCCAAAAATTGTCGAACTTCAGTTGGCGTCTTGGGAGCTTCCCAATTCTTTATCACTTCAATTTTCGTTGGATCTACATGAATGCCTTTCTTGTTCACAACATGACCAAGGAACTGTACTTCGCGAATCCAAAATTCGCACTTTGAAAACTTTGCATAAAGTTTCTCTTTCTTCAGTAGTTCCAGAATGGTCCTGAGGTGTTGCTCGTGCTCTTCTTTCGTTCGTGAATAAATCAGAATATCATCGATAAATACAATCACAAATTTATCGAGAGATGGTTTGCAAACACGATTCATTAGATCCATAAACACTGCTGGTGCGTTCGTCAATCCAAATGGCATCACAAGGAACTCATAATGCCTATAACGAGTCCTGAACGCAGTCTTCGGTATACTCTCCTCTTAGATCCTTAACTAATGATAGCCAGACCGAAGGTCGATCTTGGAGTAGTAGCTCAATCCTTGCAACTGATCGAATAAGTCGTCAATCCTTAGTAGTGGATACCGATTCTTGACAGTGAGCTTATTCAATTCTCTATAATCGATACACATCCCGACATCCACAAGGTTCCATCCTTCTTCTTTACGTACAAAACTAGAGTTCCCCATGGCGAGAAACTCGGCCTTATGAATCCTTTATCCAACAACTCCTGAAGTTATGTAGATAATTCCTGCATCTCGGATGGCGCAAGTCGATAGGGTGCCTTGGCTACAGGAGCGGCCCCTAGAACCAAGTCAATATGGAATTTGACTTGTGTTTGCGGAGGTAGTCCTGGAAAAATCTTCGGGAAAAACATCAGGAAATTCCTTCACCACCGGAATGTCTTTGAGTTTAGGCTCCTCAGCCTTCTTATCTACTACGTGCGCCAAGAATTCAACACATCCTTTTCGCAAGCAGTTTTGTGCCTTCAAACAGTTGATGATTCGCAAGGGTGTGTCTCTTTTCTCTCCATGCACGATGAGTGTTTCATCATTCGCAAAAGGGATGCGAATAATTTTCTTTTGACAAACAACTTCAGCCTTATTCTTGGACAGCCAGTCCATTCCGACCACCACATCGAAGCTACCCAATTGAACAGGTATGAGGTCGATACTAAATCTTCGCTCACCAAGTTCTAATGTACATCCCCTAACAACTTCACGCGATTCAACAAGTTTACCATCGGCTAGTTCTATGGAATAAGGAATGTCTAATCTACTAGATTCTCTTCCAAGCATACGTTTAAATTCCACAGACATGAAACTATAATCGGCACTAGTGTCAAATAGTATGGATGCAACGTGTTTGTTAACGAGAAACGTACCGGTGACCACATTAGGGTCCTCGCGTGCGTTCCTTGCTCCTATCACAAATGCTCGAGCTTGAGTGTTATTTTCCCTTGGGCAATCTTTATTGAAATGCTCCTTGCTACCACAACCAAAGCATCCTTGGTTCTGCCCAGTTCCATTACCATTTCTGTTAGCAGTACCATTGCCATTTCCATTACCGTCCCCATTACCAGCACCGTTTCGATTTCCATTCCCGTTCCTATTACAACTTCCATTTCCTTTTCCCCAACAGTTCTCGGTACGGTGACCTATTTTTCCATACTTGTCACATTTTGGAATGCGACAAACTCCCTCATGGTGACGCTTGCACTGATTACATTTAGGCAGAGTGCCCTGGTATCCTCATGTAGTAGTGTCATTCACAACTGCAAGTGTTTTTGCCTCCTTAGGCGGGTTAGTATCATGTTTCTTATTGCTGTAACCCTTGTTGTTGTTACACATTTCTTGACTCAGACTCGAATGCTTCCTTTTCTTGTCACCAGACGACTCCGCATGCGTCTCGGTTTTCTCAGTAGTTTTCAGCGATAACTTCTTCATACGGACAACATCCTCAGTAAGGCTGACAGCCAGAGTTACAGCCTGAGTGATCATCGCTGGTTCGGTCGTAGTCACCAAGCTGCGAAATTCCGAAGCCAATCCCCAGATGTAGCGCTCAATGCACCTAAATTCGGGAGTCACAGATATGGGATCACTCTTAACAGATCATGGAACCTTCGAGTGTAACCAACAATGTCCGCGCCAACCATGGACAAGTTCCAAAACTCAGTCTCCAACCTTTGGAGTTCAACACGGGAGCAATACTTTTCCCTCATTCTTTCCTTCAACTCATCCCAATTCATACCATACGCAACATCATCTCCCAGAGTTTGGACTTGTAAATTCCACCAAGTCAAAGATTCATCGACAAACAAGCTAGTAACGAAAGTGACTTACTGGTCCGTGGTACACCTGCTCATGCGGATTGTGGAATCAGTTTTCTCCGTCCAATGCACAAAAGCCACTGCACCTCTAGTGCCGTCGTAATTCAGTGGCTTGCAATCGAGAAACTGCTTGAAGGTGCAGCTGTCACACCCCCAAAATCCACTCGCGAAGTATCACCACTTGGAGGCGTGACTGACCAGGATCAAGCCACCAATCATATTGAACATAGCGTGTAAATATAAGTAGTTTATAAAATCCAACACAATACAATTGGTGTCCAAACATAACATAGTTTAAGTTATAAGTGGAAGCATAATGTTTAAAACCATAACATAAGTTTAAGCGTTTCAATTGTTTAGCATGGCACACAGCTGTCCATGTCCCACAACGACTGCGCCTCCCTGTGCAAGCTCCATGAGTACCTATCGACCTGCAAGGCATGTAACAATGAGTCAACAACAAAGTTGAGCGAGTTCACAGTTGATTGTTCAGCTAATAAGTTCGTTTCAGGAATTGTAAGTTTGTTTCATAACCATGCATTACCCTGTATTCTTGTTTCCCCAAAACTTTACAATAATAAGTGGGGGCTTCCCATGTTGTATGGTACTAGACTAATTATATCTATAGGTGTCCTTCCCAATCTGAGGACAGTGGTAAGTATGAGTTTATGTAGGTTTTACGTAAGTGCCCTTCCCCATCCGAGGACAATAGTACGTAGCGAGTACGTAGGTTTAGCGCTGGTGTCCTTCCCAACCGAGGACAATAGTACGTAGGTTTTACGTAGGTTCTAACACCGGTGTCCTTCCCAAACCGAGGACAATAGTACGTAGGTTTTACGTAGGTTTTAGCACTGGAATCCTTCCCAAACAGAGGACAGTAGTAAGTAGTCTAGTAGTGATAAAAGTATGGGTAGTCATACAAATCCCATTCCCAACCACCGGGAATCCCATGCCTTATAAAAGTGTGAACTCACCTTGGTTTGCTCGGTATGCTAAGGTATGTGCACAAATAATCAGTCAAGGCCTAGAGTACGCACGTATACATAATCAGTTGATATTCACAAAATTCGACTAACAGTCAAGATCATCACTTACATACAAGTAACCACTAACACATAGCATTTATCAGTTATGTAAGCTCATGCAACCGTGCTTTACAATTAACACCACATGACTAACCTAGTTAATCCCTAACAGACTTAACTGAGTTTATTGTGCAGTTTACCCATTCGACGAAACACCCTTGTTTCGTCGTGACTTCCCTTCGATGAAACACCCCTGTTTCGTCGTGTTTCCTAATCGACGAAACTCCTTTGTTTCGTCGAGGTGTGATTCGTCGTCTACGGCGTTTCGTCAACTAGGTCAGTTACGTCGTCAACAGTTATCATTATCAACAGTTACGCATATCACAGGAACCCTAATCATCAGTTCATCATCATCATCATACGGAATCCATACACCAATCATTCAACAACATACATGTAACCCGTACCCTATGTATAACAGTTTGCTAAACCCTCAAACGATCTACATGATTACTACATGCATACAATCGATACTCTTTTAAATCTATTGGTTCCTTATTAGCAGAATCACCATAAGGTTGAGATCTAAATAATATGAACAAATTCTATACTAACATTCGATAAACATGAGCAATCCATTGATCATACATATGATTCATGAAACCTCGATCATTAATCAGACTCATCATCAAATCATGAATTTAAACCTTACTTAACAACAGTTAACAATGGTTCCGATTAAGCAGTTAGTGATGACACAATCGGCAAATCATACAAGGGTTAAACACTAACCAAAATAGGAGGGCTAATGGATCGATCGGTCGGAAGAATAGGGCTTCGAAGACACATAGTCGTCGTCAGTAGGGAGAGAGAGCTCTGGGTTTCTTATTTGTTAAAGGTGTGACGAATGGAGCCGTAGTACATAATAAGTATTCGCGTAATGTACTGGGCCCTTAATGGGCTTCGGCGAAACGTTGGGCCGGCGAAACACTTTTGTTTTGTTGAGAAGAGGACGGCGAAACACTCCTGTTTCATCGGGGTATATATATGGCGAAACACTTTTGTTTTGTCGAAATAGTTTATGTCACACCCCGACCACGTAGAACATACAAAACATGGCGCAAACATCGGGGAGTGTTGTAACAGAATTAATTGTTTCAAATCCATGGCAATTGAAGTTTCGTTTTATTGATTAAAGGTGTTACAATGTCTTAACAAACAAAGAAATACAACATAATTAACTAGTCTTGCATCTTTTATTGTCACTAAAGCCCAAGTCTGCCTATGTGTATCTTGATCATCTTATGCAACAGCTCCTGAAAAACACATGTGAAAATAGGTACGTCAGCATAAAAATGCCTGTGAGATACATAGGTTTTGTGAAAATGAGATTCATGACTTATGTTTGAGAAAATGTTTAGTCATGAACCTTGTAATTTGCTTTGTCTTGTAAATCATTTGAAAAACAATGAGTTCAGATGATATGTATAAATAAGTGAATAATGTATGGTTAAATGAATAACCATGTAAACTGAGTTTGTATAAGATAAGTTGCTTGTAAAACAATGTATTGTGAAAAATATGTTATTTGTATAAAATGTTATATGTATCAAACTGAAATGATTCAAATAACGCTACGATATGTAATACCATACAAACACTTATATATAGGAAGTACCAGCGGCGTATCCACCATGCTTGTATCATATTACACACACATCGTTACTTAATCACTTAATCAAACCAAACCAAACAATGTAAAATATCTATGTTTAAATCAATTGTCAAATGTATTGAATAATATGTCAAAGTATTCATGTCAAGATGTAAATCATGTCAAAATGTCTATGTCAAATATCCATGTCAAATGTCTATGTCAAATATCCATGTCAAATGTCTATGTCAAATATCCATGTCAAATGTCTATGTCAAATATCCATGTATGGCAAGTGAAATGTCTCAACTAAACCATATGCACAAAAACAAAGTATTGAAGTAAAACTTGGTTTAAATCAAAGTTATGTTTTGTGGGAAATACATGATCAAATGTCAATCATGTTAAAATGTCTATGTCGAAATGTCTATGTCAAATGTCTATGTAAAACGATGTACTAAGTAATGCATACAATGGCAATACATAGCATGAAATGTAATGAAATCATGTACTATAATGTACTAACGAACATAGCAGTATATGATGTGAAAACAGGAAAGCAGGAAAGTAACAAGTAGGCACATGTGTTCCACCCCAAAACAGTTTGGAAAACAGTAAAAGAGGGGTCTATGTACTCACTTGAGATTGCTCAGAAGTCGTAGGATAACCACCAAGCAAAGCTAGAGATCACGGAATCAAACGGCACCTACTATAGGTAACTACATTAATAAACCGGACCTAAATCAGAAGATCGGGTAGCATTAGGGTTGGTAAACCAAACGAGTGTAGAGACTCGTGTCATTTGGTTTAACAAAGCCTACATACTAAAATGAAACTTAACCTAAGTGTTTACGACCCATTATGACCCGTTTAGGTAGCTTATGCTACTTTAACGCGTCGTTCGCGTGAAACGCGTTCGGACCGCCTAACTAGTCCTATGACAAGTGTTATATGCCTAAACATGTTACATAATCAGTTATGTGACAAAAGTTTATGTTACATATGCTTAATTACCAATTATACATGAAAAGGGTATTCTGGTAATTTACCTAAGGCATATAAACTACCTATCATACAACTACTTAAACGATGTGACTATAGGGTATAACCTCGGAAGGTTATTCCCTACCTACTATGGTCACCTAATGTATTTGGTCGGATCCTAATGATCGACCAAACTGGGTCGGGTTCGAAGGTATAAGCGATTTATTAGATCGCTTACCCTACGACCCTAGACAACGTGGTAATCAGTAGGCATAGTCCCAAGGGACTATAACCAACGTGATTACACTCACGTTGCGAAGTTCAAACGAACTTCGCATTGACCATAACTGGTCAATGTAGAAAGTCAAACAAAGTTTGACTTTCAGACTCGAAAGACTCGAAAAGCAATAAAAGAACGAAAGAATACTTACGAAGGGTCCCCGAATGCTAACCTCGATCCAAGAATCTCAGGTATGAAACAATGGTTTCAACTTAGAGTTCCTAAGATCAAGATTCTAGTGATTTTAGCAATGGGGGTGGATGGGTATATATAGGAATACCCGAACCGTTAAGATCGCTTGTCGAATATCGTGCCTTAATCGTATCCGTACAAGTGTCGGAAAGTTATGGTGCCTAAATTCCATCCTTATCAGCTGACTAAGCATGTTAGAATGTGTGGTTGTGAATTAAACAGCTGTTTATACATCGAATCTGGTCCCGAAAATGCAAAACTGAAGTTTCTGCCCAGATAAGGTGCTCGCGTAGCGCGACGGTAAAGGCCCTATGCAGTCGCGCTACGCCACCATGCACCAGCTTCAGAAAAGTTTCAAAATTGACAGTTTTGGTCCCTGTGGTGTTTTAAGGCCTTTTTTGATGCGTTTGAACCCCGTTAACCTCATTTCAAGGCTCTAAAATGAAGTTAAAGTATAGGGGACTCAAAACATGCTCAAAAATATCTCGGATGTCGGTTCGTTTGGTCGTACGAACGCGATGTTCGCTTAATTACGACGGAATGCGCATAAGTGCGAAAAACGATCCAAATGACGCGACGAATGGATTTTTGGCAAGCCAAACACTAAAGCATAATATAGTCATGCTTACATAAATTTTTGGATGTCCGGATGTATTCAGAACGTGAGTTATGCACAAAAGTGCAAACTTGTGCACTTTTTGACACTTTTAGTCCCTGAATGACCCAAAAGTTTATTTTGGCACACCGAACCCCTCAAAGCCTATTTCTAAGCTATATAAAGGATATTTAAGGTGTGTTTAACTTATGGTCATGTTCTGGAATGTCTGTTACAGTTCAAATTGGCATACTTTCGCAGTTTGTCATATTTAGTCCCTGTAAGCGAATTAGCTTGTTTTTGCCATACCAAAGCCTTCAAAACTTATTTCTAAGTTATGTAAAGGCTATTTAAGGTATGTTAAGCCTATGTCACTATTCCGGAGGGTTTGTTGCATTAAACTTGTTATATTTACGCATAAGAGCGCGTATAACCTTCCAGAAAGCGATTTAGAGCTTGAAATCGAACAAGAGTTGATATGTGTAAAAGCTACACATATTTATACAAGTTCAAAGTATGAGATACAATATTTCATTGGTTTGGTATTTGTTTGATGGTTGAAATGACACAGGTGTTACCGTCTCCCCTACTTTAGGAAATTTCGTCCCGAAATTTAGTTTTAGAGGAAACTTGTGGAGACAGCTGTGACGGTTTTGCCTTCAGACAAATCCATTGAACCCTTAAGTAAAACTATGGGCCATGTTAGGATTCTTAGCAAAGATGTCAACCCTCAAAGTGAAGTCCTTGTAGTAACAAAACATGGAGTTTTGAACTACGGACAGAAGAACGTTTCTCATGAAGACTTATCATAGGAAACTGTGTGTGTGATTGAGATCAGAATTGGGTAGTGTGAGAATAAATGACATTGGTCGAAGTCCAAGACTTCTCCCGTATCATTACTCTTGCCACTGATGGTCTTAACACATGACAAAACTTCCTGTGGTTGCTATGCACTGAATTCCATAATTATGTAGGCCTCCATAATTACGTAGTTCCTTGCACAGTCCGCACAGTTCGTTTCATAACATCTCTTGATTTAGACCACCCGAGGGCCTATTTAACTACATAAACACATGATATATTTAACTAGATTGTCGAACCAATCTATTTAACTTAGATCGACGTAGGATCTCTTTAACTAACTTCCTACGGGGAATATTTAACTACACCGACGTAGGATGTATTTAACTTTAGATCGACGTAGGATCTCTTTAACTCAACTATCTAAGAGAAACATTTAACTACACTGACGTAGGATGTATTTAACTTTAGATCGACGGAGGATCTATTAAACTTTAGATCGACGTAGGATCTATTTAACTCAACTACCTAAGAGAAACATTTAACTACACCGACGTAGGATGTATTTAACTTTACTACCTACGGGGAAATTTTAACTACATCGACGTAGGATGCATTTAACTAGATTGTCGGACCAATCTATTTAACTTAGATCGACGTAGGATCTCTTTAACTAAACTACCTACGGGGAAATTTTAACTACATCAACGTAGGATGCATTTAACTAGATTGTCGGACCAATCTATTTAACTTAGATCGACGTACGATCTCTTTAACTAAACTACCTACGGGGAAATTTTAACTACATCGACGTAGGATGCATTTAACTAGATTGTCGGACCAATCTATTTAACTTAGATCGACGTAGGATCTCTTTAAATAAACTACCTACGGGGAAATTTTAACTACATCGACGTAGGATGTATTTAACTTTATCAACAAATGTTGTCCTTAAACTTTGGAATAGTACTTTATAATCCAAGGAACTTAACTACAAAGTAGAAGTCCATTAAGGATTTAAGATAGTACCTTTTTGAATATCCTACTACGAATCCCTCATATGAAGATAAGAAAGATTCTATGAGGATTTGGATAACGAATATCCAGAGTGTACAAAAACACAAAATGCATAAACACATAGTCACTTAACCACAAAATTGTTTATCTAGATCTTTAATTTGTAAGTTTTGTTTTGTTAATTATGTACATGCATTTAAAGCACACTAGGAATCCATTTCATGGATTTCATTCGGCACTTTAAACATTAACAAGAATCTAACTATGAAGATAGAAAGATCTTCCAAAAATTCGATTTCGTTTTCAAGAAAACGCAATATTCGAATTAAGGGACACAAAAATTTGAAGATACGGAAATACCCTTAGGTACCCTATTAAGAATTTATAGTGGTACGTTGGGTATTCATACAAAGTTGTAACTTGCACCTTGTACTTCGTTTCTTTGCAAAAGACGGGTACTAAGGATTTCCGTGGAAAACGCAAGAGATAATAAAATGGAAGAAATTACGGGGTAGTCTGTTCTTCAAGGAATACGATTCCTTGATTGTCGGTATTGTAGGGGATACGTTGTTTATACATGCCATCATATTTGTACGTTGTAATGCAAAATAAAAAGATTTATTTATAAGCAACCACAACAACAACTGTTTCATGGACCTGACAACAAAAGAAAATAATACATAAGGCTTGATTATTTCTAAACAACATTGTCTTCTAGTTGGTCCGATGTTCATCCCTGCACTGGATTCGCATTAGCAATCTTTGGGCAATTTCTTCGGAAATGGCTCATCTCGCCACAGTTGAAGCAAGGACCTCGTGGAAGACGAGCTTGAGCAGGATTTACTTGAGGTTGGTTTGGACCAGCTTGGTTCGGGGTAAAACGACAAGCATTTGCCAGGTGACCGAGTCGTCCACATGATGCACACAAACGACACTGTAGGTGAGCAAAGTGGTGTGCATTACATTTGTCGCATATCGGTGCAGTACCGGCATAAGGTTTCCTTGCAGGAGGCTGAGCTGGTTGGTTGCGGATGTTTTGGTTGGGTTGAGCAGCAATCGCAAAATTCTGCAAAGCCTTACGCTTCTTATTCTTGGACACCTCAGCATGTTCTTCCTTTGGTTCCACTTGAGCAGTCTTGTCGGATGGTCTTGGGTCGCCTTTTCGAAAAAGCTTTTTCTTTCTGATGTGGGATTCAGTTAGAGTAGCAGACAATTCAATGGCTTGCCTGACAGTAGTAGGGTTGCTGCCAGTAACAATATCCTGAACTAGGTCAGGAAGACCATCAGTATATTTCTCGATTGCCTTATCTACAGGAGTAACCATAGCAGGACACAACAGGCTCAATTCTTCAAAACGGTCAGTATAGGCTCGATGTTCGCCACTGTCTTGCTTCAAATCATCAAACTCCCTCTCCAAAGCTCGCAGTTCATGACGAGGGCAAAACTCCTTCATCATAAGAGCCCTAAGCTCAGCCCAAGTCTGTGCTAGTGCAATTTCAGCACCCCGGTCTCTCATAATCCCGTTCCACCACGTAAGAGCCCTCTTCTGAAACACGCTTGAAGAAAACTCGACCTTGCGATTTTCAGGACATTGAACGTGACGGAACGTATTCTCAATGCTCTCGAACCATTGAAGAAGCCCAGTTGCTCCCTCTGAACCACTAAACTTGAGCGGTTTAGCCGAGTTGAAACTCTTGAAGTTGCAGGGAGCATTGTTGTTGTTGATGGTCTGCATCATTTGAGCATAAAGATTTGGGAAGGCAACAGCCATTTGCTGCGCGATGATTTCCGCCAGTTCGGCATTTGACATCTGATTGTCGCGTCGAGGAGGCATTCTAAAAGAGGAAACATGAAAGGAAACGAGTGAGAGAATTAGACGAAAAGAATGAGATGAAACAAATCTGATGAAAGCAAGGATAGTGGTCCTTTGTTTGTTACTACAAAGCAACAAACGACCTTGGTGATTTATCAAAGTAAATAGGTCAAAAATAATGTATCGCGAAGACATGCTCGCCTATAAGTGAACACTCATCCCAAGAATTCCCAGGTAAGCACAACTGGTCTCGCGTCTGATGAGATGTATACGAAGTGCTTGCCTAGACAGAAAACCCAGAATACAGGCATTCACCCTTCCAGTTTGCACGTGTTCACATTATTTAAAACCCAAAACCTTGACGAGATTTTGAAAATTCAAAGGGGTTCAAAACCATATAACAGAGGGTTCAAAACCTTGTAATAAATCATCCTAGAACAGATGATTAGTTTTCAAAGCGGTTTTGAAATTTATGTTCTTGTTGAGGTAGTCGCCTAAGGATAGGTGACGGTATTGTTTTATGACTAAACGCAAGTAAACTCGCGTTAGGGTCCTAAGAAGGTTATAGACTAGGTCAAAGCATTACTAATAACCTAATTCCCTATAACCATTGGCTCTGATACCATCTTTTCTGTCACACCCCGACCACGTAGAACATACAAAACGTGGCGGAAACATCGGGGAGTGTTGTAACAGAATTAATTGTTTCAAATCCATGGCAATTGAAGTTTCGTTTTATTGATTAAAGGTGTTACAATGTCTTAACAAACAAAGAAATACAACATAATTAACTAGTCTTGCATCTTTTATTGTCACTAAAGCCCAAGTCTGCCTATGTGTATCTTGATCATCTTATGCAACAGCTCCTGAAAAACACATGTGAAAATAGGTACGTCAGCATAAAAATGCCTGTGAGATACATAGGTTTTGTGAAAATGAGATTCATGACTTATGTTTGAGAAAATGTTTAGTCATGAACCTTGTAATTTGCTTTGTCTTGTAAATCATTTGAAAAACAATGAGTTCAGATGATATGTATAAATAAGTGAATAATGTATGGTTAAATGAATAACCATGTAAACTGAGTTTGTATAAGATAAGTTGCTTGTAAAACAATGTATTGTGAAAAATATGTTATTTGTATAAAATGTTATATGCATCAAACTGAAATGATTCAAATAACGCTACGATATGTAATACCATACAAACACTTATATATAGGAAGTACCAGCGGCGTATCCACCATGCTTGTATCATATTACACACACATCGTTACTTAATCACTTAATCAAACCAAACCAAACAATGTAAAATGTCTATGTTTAAATCAATTGTCAAATGTATTGAATAATATGTCAAAGTATTCATGTCAAGATGTAAATCATGTCAAAATGTCTATGTCAAATATCCATGTCAAATGTCTATGTCAAATAGCCATGTCAAATGTCTATGTCAAATATCCATGTCAAATGTCTATGTCAAATATCCATGTATGGCAAGTGAAATGTCTCAACTAAACCATATGCACAAAAACAAAGTATTGAAGTAAAACTTGGTTTAAATCAAAGTTATGTTTTGTGGGAAATACATGATCAAATGTCAATCATGTTAAAATGTCTATGTCGAAATGTCTATGTCAAATGTCTATGTAAAACGATGTACTAAGTATTGCACACAATGGCAATACATAGCATGAAATGTAATGAAATCATGTACTATAATGTACTAACGAACATAGCAGTATATGATGTGAAAACCGGAAAGCAGGAAAGTAACAAGTAGGCACATGTGTTCCACCCCAAAACAGTTTGGAAAACAGTAAAAGAGGGGTCTATGTACTCACTTGAGATTGCTCAGAAGTCCTAGGATAACCACCAAGCAAAGCTAGAGATCACGGAATCAAACGACACCTACTATAGGTAACTACATTAATAAACCGGACCTAAATCGGAAGATCGGGTAGCATTAGGGTTGGTAAACCAAACGAGTGTAGAGACTCGTGTCATTTGGTTTAACAAAGCCTACATACTAAAATGAAACTTAACCTAAGTGTTTACGACCCATTACGACCCGTTTAGGTAGCTTATGCTACTTTAACGCGTCGTTCGCGTGAAACGCGTTCGGACCGCCTAACTAGTCCTATGACAAGTGTTATATGCCTAAACATGTTACATAATCAGTTATGTGACAAAAGTTTATGTTACATATGCTTAATTACCAATTATACATGAAAAGGGTATTCTGGTAATTTACCTAAGGCAGATAAACTACCTATCATACAACTACTTAAACGATGTGACTATAGGGTATAACCTCGGAAGGTTATTCCCTACCTACTATGGTCACCTAATGTATTTGGTCGGATCCTAATGATCGACCAAACTGGGTCGGGTTCGAAGGTATAAGCGATTTATTAGATCGCTTACCCTACGACCCTAGACAACGTGGTAATCAGTAGGCATAGTCCCAAGGGACTATAACCAACGTGATTACACTCACGTTGCGAAGTTCAAACGAACTTCGCATTGACCATAACTGGTCAATGTAGAAAGTCAAACAAAGTTTGACTTTCAGACTCGAAAGACTCGAAAAGCAATAAAAGAACGAAAGAATACTTACGAAGGGTCCCCCAATGATAACCTCGATCCAAGAATCTCAGGTATGAAACAATGGTTTCAACTTAGAGTTCCTAAGATCAAGATTCTAGTGATTTTAGCAATGGGGGTGGATGGGTATATATAGGAATACCCGAACCGTTAAGATCGCTTGTCGAATATCGTGCCTTAATCGTATCCGTACAAGTGTCGGAAAGTTATGGTGCCTAAATTCCATCCTTATCAGCTGACTAAGCATGTTAGAATGTGTGGTTGTGAATTAAACAGCTGTTTATACATCGAATCTGGTCCCGAAAATGCAAAACTGAAGTTTCTGCCCAGATAAGGTGCTCGCATAGCGCGACGGTAAAGGCCCTATGCAGTCGCGCTACGCCACCATGCACCAGCTTCAGAAAAGTTTCAAAATTGACAGTTTTGGTCCCTGTGGTGTTTTAAGGCCTTTTTCGATGCGTTTGAACCCCGTTAACCTCATTTCAAGGCTCTAAAATAAAGTTAAAGTATAGGGGACTCAAAACATGCTCAAAAATATCTCGGATGTCGGTTCGTTTGGTCGTACGAACGCGCTGTTCGCTTAATTACGACGGAATGCGCATAAGTGCGAAAAACGATCCAAATGACGCGACGAATGGATTTTTGGCAAGCCAAACACTAAAGCATAATATAGTCATGCTTACATAAATTTTTGGATGTCCGGATGTATTCAGAACGTGAGTTATGCGCAAAAGTGCAAACTTGTGCACTTTTTGACACTTTTAGTCCCTGAATGACCCAAAAGTTTATTTTGGCACACCGAACCCCTCAAAGCCTATTTCTAAGCTATATAAAGGATATTTAAGGTGTGTTTAACTTATGGTCATGTTCCGGAATGTCTGTTACAGTTCAAATTGGCATACTTTCGCAGTTTGTCATATTTAGTCCCTGTAAGCGAATTAGCTTGTTTTTGCCATACCAAAGCCTTCAAAACTTATTTCTAAGTTATGTAAAGGCTATTTAAGGTATGTTAAGCCTATGTCACTATTCCGGAGGGTTTGTTGCATTAAACTGGTTATATTTACGCATAAGAGCGCGTATAACCTTCCAGAAAGCGATTTAGAGCTTGAAATCGAACAAGAGTTGATATGTGTAAAAGCTACACATATTTATACAAGTTCAATGTATGAGATACAATATTTCATTGGTTTGGTATTTGTTTGATGGTTGAAATGACACAGGTGTTACAGTTTACGGAGAAACGCCCTGTTTCGTGGACTCATTCAGATTTAAATAGTTTAAGTTTTTCAAACAAGTTACATGTTATATCAGCAAACATATAGATGCAACAATCACAAACGTCTCAACATATATCAAACACATTGTACAATTACAAGGCAAACCAGTCGTGTAAGCAAACAACTAAACAATTAACGTGCAATTAATGCGAAGATATAATCTTGGAAACTCGAGTTGTCACATTATCCCCAACTTGAAAGAAATTTCGTCTTGAAATTTAGCATGCGGTTACTGAGGAAGCTAGTTGTGTTGTGTTGTTTCCTGGTTTTCCTGGGGTGTCACATCATCCCCCCGTTGGTTTGGAATTTCGTCCCAAAATTCTGTAGTAGCTTCAGCCTTAGTAGTGGTTGCATTGTTCTTGAACAACTGGGGATACTTGAGTTTCATTTGATCTTCTGGTTCCCAGGTGAACTCTGGACCACGACGGGAGTTCCAACGAACTCGAACAAGAGGTATTCTGGTATGCTTGAGGACCTTAACGTCTCGGTCCGTGATTTCAACTGGTTCCTCGATGAATCGCAACTGATCGTCGATAGTGAGCTCCTTCAAAGGAACTATGAGGGTCTCATCTGACAGACATTTCTTCAGATTTGACATGTGAAATACGTTGTGAACCCCACCGAGTTCTGCTGGTAGGTCCAGTTTGTAGGCCACCTTGCCTATTTTCTCAATGATTTCGAACGGTCCGACATATCGCGGATTGAGCTTGCCTCGTTTGCCAAAACGAACTACACCTTTCCAAGGTGAGACTTTGAGTAGCACTCGATCCCCAACCTGGAACTCGAGTGGTTTCCTGCGCTTATCAGCGTAGCTTTTCTGACGGTCACGAGCTACCACCATTCGTTGTCGTATCTGAGCAATTATTTCCGTTGTGTCTACTACCAGTTCTGGACCCGTGATCTGACTATCACCCACCTCTGCCCAACAAAGAGGTGATCGGCATTTATGCCCGTACAATGCCTCAAATGGAGCGGCTTGAATGCTGGTGTGGTAACTGTTGCTATACGAAAACTCCACTAACGGGAGATGTTTTTCCCAGCCATTGCTGAAATCGATTACACATGCACGAAGCATGTCTTCTAGAGTTTGGATGGTGCCTTCAGACTGCCCATCTGTTTGCGGGTGGTAAGCTGTGCTCATGTCTAATCGCGAGCCAAAGGACTTGTGCATTGCTTGCCACAGTTTATAAGTAAAACGTGCATCACGATCGGAAATAATAGAGGTTGGCACCCCGTGCCTCTAGACAAATTCCTTAAGGTAAACGTCTGCTAAAGTAGAGAACTTGTCTGTTTCCTTGATAGCCAAGAAGTGTGCAGACTTAGTGAGTCGATCCACGATCACCCAAATAGTATCATTCCCACATTGAGATCTAGGCAAGCCAATAACAAAATCCTTGGAAATTTCCTCCCATTTCCATTGTGGTATCTTTGGTTGCTGGAGTAGGCCCGATGGTTTCTGATATTCACTCATAACTCTCGCACAAGTCAAACATTTGCCAACATAAGTTGCTATGTGAGCTTTCATGCTAGGCCACCAGTATGTAGTCTTTAAGTCGTGGTACATCTTATCCGAACCAGGATGTACCGAGTAACGAGACTTATGCGCTTCATCCATCACAAGTTCGAGTAAGTTGCCATAAAGTGGGACCCAGATGCGTCCTGTTACGTAGTAGGCGCCGTCTTCCTTTTGTTCTAACCGTTGCCTTGAGCCGCGTAGGGCTTCAGCCCTGACGTTTTCTGGTTTCAATGCTTCTACCTGAGCATCTCGTATCTGTGCAGGAAGACTTAACTGGATGGTAAGTTGTAATGCTCGCACATGCTTAGGTGCAGTATATTTTTGGCTGAGGGCGTCGGCTACAACATTGGCTTTGCCCAGATGGTACTTGATGGCACATTGGTAATCATTCAATAGCTCGACCCATCGACGTTGTCGCATGTTTAATTCCTTCTGTTTGAAGATATGCTCGAGACTCCTGTGATCAGTGTAGATGGTGCACCTGGTACCGTACAGGTAATGTCTCCATATCTTAAGTGTGAAAATAATAGCTCCCAGCTCCAAGTCGTGTGTGGTGTAATTCCTTTCATGAACTTTAAGTTGACGTGATGCATATGCAATAACCTTGTCACATTGCATCAATACACACCCAAGACCCTGAATGGATGCGTCGCAATAAACTACAAAATCGTCCGTGCCCTCAGGCAATGAGAGAATAGGTGCGCTACAAAGTCTGCTCTTCAAATGTTGAAACACTGATTCTTGAGCATCACCCCAACGATAGGTGACCCCCTTCTGAGTCAGTAGAGTAAGCGGCTACGCAATCTTCGAGAAGTCTTTGATGAACCTTCTGTAGTAGCCCGCCAAACCCAAGAATTGGCGGATTTCTGTTGGTGTACGCGGTGCCGGCCAGTTCTTAATCGAGTCAACTTTTGATGGATCAACGTGAATCCCATTCCCGTTTACCATGTGGCCTAAGAAATGGACTTCCTGAAGCCAGAAGTCGCATTTTGAAAACTTTGCGTACAGTTGTTCTGTTCGAAGGAGTTCCAAAATAAGTCGTAAATGCTGCTCGTGTTCCTCCTGACTCTTAGAGTAGATCAGAATGTCGTCGCTGAATACAATAACAAACTTATCCAAGTAAGGCTTGCACACTCTGTTCATAAGATCCATGAAAACTGCAGGCGCATTTGTTAACCCGAATGGCATGACCAGAAACTCATAGTGGCCATAGCGTGTTCTGAATGCTGTTTTGGAGACGTCCTCGTCCCGGACTCTTAGTTGGTGGTAGCCTGACCTCAGATCAATCTTTGAATAGAAGCTCGACCCTTGCAACTGGTCGAATAAGTCATCAATGCGTGGGAGAGGATAGCGATTCTTCACGGTCACCTTGTTGAGTTCGCGGTAACCTATGCACATACGGAAAGTACCGTCTTTCTTCTTCACAAACAACACTGGAGCTCCCCAAGGCGAAGAGCTAGGACGTATGAAACCCTTGTCCAAGAGTTCTTGTAGTTGTGTATATAGTTCTTCCAGTTCTGATGGAGCCAAGCGATACGGTGCACGAACTATTGGCGCAGCTCCAGGAGCTAGTTCGTTCTAGAATTCGACCTGGCGATGAGGCGGCAGCCTAGGTAAATCTTCAGGAAACACTTGTGGAAAATCGCGTACTACTGGAATATCATCTAATCTCTTCTCCTTCGTGGATGTATCAATAACAAGTGCTAAAATAGCGGTGTGGCCCTTTCGTAAACACTTATGGGCCTTAAGAAAGGAGATGATGCCCACCACGGCACCACTCTTGTCGCCTTGAATTTCGAGAGGTTCTTTACCAGAACGGGGAATACGAACAATCTTCTCTTTGCATAGGATCTCTGCTTCCTGTTGGGACAACCAATCCATCCCAATAACGATGCTGAAACTACCCAGAGCTATAGGAATGAGATCGATAGAGAAAGTCTGACCAGCGAGGATAAGATTACAACCCTGAAATATGTGTGTGGCCTCTAGACTTTTACCATTTGCTACCTCTACGACATGCTTGGTGTTCAAAAGTGTTGGTGTGCGCTTTAACGTTTGACTAACTTTTAGAGACACATAACTGGTATCGGCACCCGAATCAAATAAAACAGTAACATAAAAGTCATCGAGGAGGAACATACCCATCACCACATTAGGATCATTCCTTGCTTCACCATGACCCAGCACGAACACTCGACCCCTAGCACCATTTTCATTATTGTTTCCCCCATTGTTGTTCCCATTATTGTTCCCGTTTCCCTAGTTGTGGTTCTGATTCTGATTTAACTACGGGAAGTGTCTCTTGAAGTGACATTCAGCGCCACACTGAAAGCATCCCCTGTTGCCCTATTGTTGTTGCTGATTCTGCGGTGCTTGCTGTTGCTGCTGACGATTTTGATTTGCAGGTCGTGAGCTCCTGCAATCCTTAGCTTCATGACCCACCTTGAGACACCTCTGAAAACGACCCTTGTTGCACTGACCACTGTGGTGTCTGTTGCATTTATTGCACTTTGGGTGATTTCCTCGATATCCACCTTGCCCTTGACTACCAGAAGATTGCTGACCAGGACTCTGGTAGTCATCAGTCTTTCGCTGCTGTGCCTGGGGCTGAACCGTAGTCGAACCCTTGCTGGAGGTCCCATCCCATTTTCGCTTGTTGTCACTGGGAGTAGTAGAAGTGGTAGTGGTAGTAGCACCGATACGCTTAGGCAGCTTGTTCTGTTCCCCTGCCTGGTCTGTGAGACGATGAGCCAGACGAGTAATATCCTGGATGGTAGCAAGATTAGCAGAGGTCACATGGCTTTGAATCTCTGGTACTAAGCCTTTGAGGTACAGTTCGATACGCTTGATGGGAGGATCCACCATAGTTGGACACAAGATGGCCAGCTCGTTTGACCTTTTCGTATACGCCTCTATCTCTGACCCTGTCATCTTCAGGTTAAAGAACTCCACTTCCAACTTGTGGATGTCATCACGAGTGTAGTATTCCCGCTTGATCAGTTCCTTGAAGTCGTTCCATGGGGTGGCATTAGCAGCTGCCAACCCCAGCATCTGAACTTGCGCATTCCACCAAGTAAGCGTAATGCCTTCGAGAGTACCAGTGGCATACTTCACCCTACGAGCCTCAGGGCATTCGCACATCTCGAAGATCGATTCGAGCTTCTCGAACCAGTGGAGAAGTCCAACGGCTCCTTCAGTTCCACTGAAAGTACTAGGACGACAGTCTATAAAAGTCTTGAATGTGCACATAGGTGGCTGAGCGTTCTGACCTGTTGTGTATAAGAACAGGACAAGGTTAAACACAAGAGTTGGTTTAGGAGTGTAGAATCTAAAGATCCTAGAGTGAGTTTTGACTGCAGGGTATACCTCCTGCTTGTGCGGCTGCAAGTACCGCAGCAACTTGTTGGTTAATCAGAGCCATCAACTGGGCTTGTGTCATGTTAACGCCTCCGCTCATGATCTTCATATCAAAGGAAACATGAGTGAGAGAGGTTCGCAAAAGTGCGATGACAGAAGAGAGTAAGCACACATGTGTTTTCAATCAATAGTTGTTACGTTGTGTCTAAGCATACCATGATTAAAATTCTATAAAATTCTATGTAACTAACAAGTAGGCATAAATCATATCACCTATAATGTTGAGTCTTGCACGGTGTAACACCTGTGCCTTCACGGCCATCAAACAAATACCAAACCAATGAAATATTATATTTCATACTTGGGATTTGTAAAAATATGTGTATCGTTTACACATATCAACTCTTGTTCAATTTCAAACCCTAAATCGCTTTCTGGAAGGTTATACGCGCACCGATGCGTAAATATAACCAGTTTAATCCAACAAACACTCCGGAATAGTGAAATAGGATTAACATACCTTAAATAACCTAGACATAACTTAGACATAAGTTTTGGAAGGTTTGGTGTGGTGAAATCAAAGTTAAATCGCTTACAGGGACTAAAGTTGACAAACTGCGAAAGTATGTCAATTTGAACTGTAACGAACATTCCGGAACATGACCATAAGTTAAACACACCTTAAATATCCTTTACATAGCTTATAAATAGGCTTTGAGGGGTTTGGTGTGCTAAAATAAACTTTTGGGACATTCAGGGACTAAAAGTGTCAAAAAGTGCACAAGTTTGCATTTTCGCGCATAACTTACGTTCTGAATACATCTGGACATCCAAAAATTTATGTGAGCATGACTATATTATATTTTAGTGTTCGCCATAAGAAAAATCCATTCGTCGCATCATTTGGATCGTTTTTGCGTTCGTTACGACTTCCGTCGTAATTAACCGAACAACGCAATCGTACGGCCAAACGAACCGACATCCGAGATATTTTTGAGCACAATTTAAGTTCCCTATACTTTAACTTCATTTTAGAGCTTTGAAATGGGGTTAACGGGGCTTAAACGTGTCAAAAATGCATCGAAAACCAAGTTTAGGGGCTGCAGGGACCAAAACTGTAAATCTGCCAAAGTTGTTACCTTACGGACCTCAACATTGGCAGCTTTGAGGTCCGTAAAGCAAGTTCAGACCAGATGCAGAGTACTTAACAGCCTGTTTTCAGCTGTTTTGCACTCCTAATCTCTCTTCCACATGTTGATACCTTATGGTGGGTGGCCAATTAACCTACCATAAGCTTCCGACACTTGTACGGGTGAGATCAAGGCACGTTTCCCGATAAACGATCCTAACGGTGGTGCATTTACTATAAATACCCATCCATACTCAACACAAAAACCCACTAGAATCTGATTGAGGAGCTCTAAGTTGAAGCCTTCGCTTCATACCTGAACTATTCGATCACGATTAGCATTCGGGGACCCTTCGTAAGTATTCTTTCGTTCTTTTCCTTATTTTATTGCTTTTCGAGTCAGAAAGTCAAACTTTGTTTGACTTTCAGCGTTGACCAGTAATGGTCAATGCGAAGTTCGTTTGAACTTCGCAACGTGAGTGTAATCACGTTGGTCATAGTCCCTTGGGACTATGCCCACTGATTACCACGTTGTCTAGGGTCGTAGGGTAGGCGATCTAATAAATCGCCTATACCTTCGAACCCGACCCAGTTTGGTCGATCATTAGGATCCGACCAAATACTTTAGGTGACCATAGTAGGTAGGGAATAACCTTCCGAGGTTATACCCTACGGTCACATCGTTTGAGTAGTTGTATGATAGGTAGTTTATATGCCTTAGGTAAATTACCAGAATACCCTTTTCATGTATAATTGGTAATTAAGCATATGTAACCTAAACTTTTGTCACATAACTGATTATGTAACATGTTTAGGCATATAACACTTGTCATAGGACTAGTTAGACGGTCCGAACGCGTTTCACGCGCACGACGCGTTAAAGTAGCATAAGCTACCTAAACGGGTCGTAATGGGTCGTAGACACTTATGTTAAGTTTCATTTAGTATGTAGGCTTTGTTAAACCAAAAGACACGAGTATCTACACTCGTTTGGTTTACAAACCCTAATGCTACCCAATCTTCCGATCTAGGTCCGGTTTACTAACATAGTTACCTATACTAGGTGACGTTTGATATCCGCGATCTCTAGCATTGTTTAGTTGTCACTCAAGGACTACTGAGCAATCTCAGGTGAGTACATAGACCCCTCTTTTACTGTTTTCCAAACTGTTTTGGGGTGGAACACATGTGCCTACTTGTTACTTTCATGCTTTCCTGTTTTGACATCATACTTGCTATGTTCATTAGTACATTATAGTACATGATTTCATTACATTTCATGCTAGGTGTGCCCATTGTGTGCATTACTTAGTACATCGTTTTACATTACATTCATGCTAGGTGTGCCCATTGTGTGCATTACTTAGTACATCGTTTTACATGACATTTTGACATAGACATTTTAACATGATTGACATTGATCATGCATTTCCCACAAAACATAACTTTGATTTAAACTAAGTTTTACTTCAATACTTTGTTTTTGTGCATATGGTTTAGTTGAGACATTTCACTTGCCATACATGACATATTTGACATAGACATTTGACATGGATATTTGACATAGACATTTGACATGGATATTTGACATAGACATTTGACATGGTTTATACAAGGACTTTTGACTATTGATTTAAACATAGACATATTACATTGTTGGTTTGGTTTGATTAAAATGATTAAGTAACGATGCGTGTGTAATATGATACAAGCATGGTGGATACGCCGCTGGTACTTCCTATATATAAGTGTTTGTATGGTATTACATATTGTAGCGTTATTTGAATCATTTCAGTTTGATACATATAACATTTTATACAAATAACATACTTTTCACAAGACATTGTTTTACAAACAACTTATCTTATACAAATCCATTTTACTATGGTTATTCATTTAACCATACATTATTCATTTATTTATACATATCATCTGAACTCATCGATTTTCAAATGATTTACAAAGCAAAGCAAATAACAAGGTTCATGACTAAACATTTTCTCAAACATAAGTCATGAAACCTATTTTCACCAAACCTATGTATCTCACAGGCATTTTTATGCTGACGTACCTATTTTCACATGTGTTTTTCAGGAACTGTTGCATAAGATGATCAAGATACACATAGGCAGATTTGGGCTTTAGTGACAATAAAAGATGCAAGACTAGTTAATTATGTTGTATTTCTTGTTTGTTAAGACATTGTAACACTTTTAATCAATAAAACGAAACTTCAATTGCCATGGATTTGAAACAATTAATTCTGTTACAACACTCCCCGACATTTCCGCCACGTTCTGTATGTTCCACGTGGTCGGGGTGTGACAGAAAAGATGGTATCAGAGCCAATGGTTATAGGGAATTAGGTTATTAGTATTGCTTTGACCTAGTCTATAACCTTCTTAGGACCCTAACGCGAGTTTACTTGCGTTTCGTCATAAAACAATACCGTCACCTATCCTTAGGTGACGACCACAACAAGAACATAAATTTCAAAACCGCTTTGAAAACTAATCATTTGTTCTAGGATGATTGATTACTAGGTTTTGAACCCTCTATTGTAAGGTTTTGAACTCTCTGTTATACGGTTTTGAACCCCTTTGAGTTTTCAAAATCTCGTCAAGGTTTTGGGTTTTTAATAATGTGAACACGTGCAAACTGGAAGGGTGAATGCCTGTATTCTGGGTTTTCTGTCTAGGCAAGCACTTCGTATACATCTCATCAGACGCGAGACCAGTTGTGCTTACCTGGGAATTCTTGGGATGAGCGTTCACTTATAGGCGAGCATGTCTTCGCGATACATTATATTGACCCATTTATTTTGATTAGTCACTATCTCATTTGTTTGCCTTTGGTAACAAACAAATGGTCACAATCTTCATGCGTTGTCATTTTCTCTCGACTATCTTTCCCTTGTTTCCTCCCACGTCTTCTATTTTCTTCATGGTGCCTCTTCATCGCAACAACAATGTCCGAACCAGGTGCTGCAATTACCCAGCGAATAGGCGTCGTACTCCAGAGGACCGTTGACTTAGCCATCACCATGACTCGCCTCAGGGATGAAGCCGTAAGGGAACTGCTCCTTGGTGCAATCAATGCCATCGTCATTATTCAAATCAAATACCTTGTTTCAAATGTACCCACGGTGGACGATGGAGACATTTGGTTAACATATGCCGCTTTGCAATCCAAAGCAAAGTTGTTACAAATCCTGCTGCTGCTCAACCTTCAAACTCTGCTACATATGTCGTTTGGCATATCTGGCGCCTCAACCTCATGAACTTTCTACCTTGTGTATCGACGTAAGCACGCCTAGTGCAAGGTGTCGGAACACTCTCGTTACACAAACTCCAAAATCCATGTAGGATCTTTCTATCTTCATAATTAGATCCTTGTGGATGGATATCATTCATCGGAGTCCTTAATTGAATTCTTTGTATGATTCAATACGTACATCACAATTCAATAGGGACAAAGCCGAATTTCTTTTAAGATTTTCCTATCTTCATAGATAGATTCTTGAAATGATTAAAGTGCCAAATGAAATCCACGAATTGGATTCCTGGTGTGCTTTAAATATCCGTGTCCAAAGATAACAAATTAATAACCAAGTTAAACAACTATGTGATTATGTGCTTATGTGTTCCCTTTTTATGTTTTTGTGTGATCCAAATTCTTGTCATCCAAATCCTCGTAGAATCTTCCATATCTTTGTGTACTATATTAAATCCTCAATGGGCTTTTACGTAGTAGTTAAGTCCCTTGGATTATATTGTACCATTCCATAATTAGACCCCTGAGTGGTCTAGGTAAACAGATTGATCCAAAAATCTGGTTAGGATAATCATGTGATGATATAGCTGAAAGGACTCCTTGGTGGTCTAATTAAAAGGATCCTTTGTTGATCTAATTAAAAGGACCCTATGGTAGTCTAGTCACACTCATCACAGGTTTGATTATCCTCCCCACAAACATTTCAAGACAAGTTGTGCGGACTATGCAAGGAATTGCGTAATTATGGATGCATACATAATTATGAAATTCAGTGCACAGAAACCACAGTGAATTTTGTCATGTGTCTAGAGTCTATTCCGTTCATTTTTGTTTCTGAAGATGTAAAATGACTATTCCGTTCATTTTTGTTTCTGAAGATGTAAAATGACTATTCCGTTCATTTTTGTTTCTGAAGATGTAAAATGACTATTCTGTTCATTTTTGTTTCTGAAGATGTAAAATGACTATTCTGTTCATTTTTGTTTCTGAAGATGTAAAATGACTATTCCGTTCATTTTTGTTTCTGAAGATGTAAAATGACTATTCTGTTCATTTTTGTTTCTGAAGATGTAAAATGACTATTCCGTTCATTTTTGTTTCTGAAGATGTAAAATGACTATTCTGTTCATTTTTGTTTCTGAAGATGTAAAATGACTATTCCGTTCATTTTTGTTCTGAAGATGTAAAATGACTATTCCGTTCATTTTTGTTTCTGAAGATGTAAATTGACTATTCCGTTCATTTTTGTTTCTGAAGATGTAAAATGACTATTCCGTTCATTTTTTTTTCTGAAGATGTAAAATGACTATTCCGTTCATTTTTGTTTCTGAAGATGTAAAATGACTATTCCGTTCATTTTTGTTTCTGAAGATGTAAAATGACTATTCTATTCATTTTTGTTTCTAAAGATGTAAAATGACTATTCTGTTCATTTTTGTTCATTTTTGTTTCTGAAGATGTAAAATGACTATTCCGTTCATTTTTGTTTCTGAAGATGTAAAATGACTATTCTGTTTTGTTTCTGAAGATGTTGTGGAAAATGACTATTCTGTTCATTTTTGTTTCTAAAGAATGCCTGTTGAAAATAACTCCGTTCATTTTTCATTTCTGGAAAATGTTCATTAAAGAGAAATTACAGGATTATGTCTTGTTCATCTTTGATGGTTATTTAACACAAAGTCACAGATAGACTCCTACGAATGAATTTCGGGACGAAATTTCCTAAAGTAGGGGAGACTGTAACACCTGTGCCTTCACGGCCATCAAACAAATACCAAACCAATGAAATATTATATTTCATACTTGGGATTTGTAAAAATATGTGTATCGTTTACACATATCAACTCTTGTTCAATTTCAAACCCTAAATCGCTTTCTGGAAGGTTATACGCGCACCGATGCGTAAATATAACCAGTTTAATCCAACAAACACTCCGGAATAGTGAAATAGGCTTAACATACCTTAAATAACCTTGACATAACTTAGACATAAGTTTTGGAAGGTTTGGTGTGGTGAAATCAAAGTTAAATCGCTTACAGGGACTAAAGTTGACAAACTGCGAAAGTATGTCAATTTGAACTGTAACGAACATTCCGGAACATGACCATAAGTTAAACACACCTTAAATATCCTTTACATAGCTTATAAATAGGCTTTGAGGGGTTTGGTGTGCTAAAATAAACTTTTGGGACATTCAGGGACTAAAAGTGTCAAAAAGTGCACAAGTTTGCATTTTCGCGCATAACTTACGTTCTGAATACATCTGGACATCCAAAAATTTATGTGAGCATGACTATATTATATTTTAGTGTTCGCCATAAGAAAAATCCATTCGTCGCATCATTTGGATCGTTTTTGCGTTCGTTACGACTTCCGTCGTAATTAACCGAACAACGCAATCGTACGGCCAAACGAACCGACATCCGAGATATTTTTTAGCACAATTTAAGTTCCCTATACTTTAACTTCATTTTAGAGCTTTGAAATGGGGTTAACGGGGCTTAAACGTGTCAAAAATGCATCGAAAACCAAGTTTAGGGGCTGCAGGGACCAAAACTGTAAATCTGCCAAAGTTGTTACCTTACGGACCTCAACATTGGCAGCTTTGAGGTCCGTAAAGCAAGTTCAGACCAGATGCAGAGTACTTAACAGCCTGTTTTCAGCTGTTTTGCACTCCTAATCTCTCTTCCACATGTTGATACCTTATGGTGGGTGGCCAATTAACCTACCATAAGCTTCCGACACTTGTACGGGTGAGATCAAGGCACGTTTCCCGATAAACGATCCTAACGGTGGTGCATTTACTATAAATACCCATCCATACTCAACACAAAAACCCACTAGAATCTGATTGAGGAGCTCTAAGTTGAAGCCTTCGCTTCATACCTGAACTATTCGATCACGATTAGCATTCGGGGAACCTTCGTAAGTATTCTTTCGTTCTTTTCCTTATTTTATTGCTTTTCGAGTCAGAAAGTCAAACTTTGTTTGACTTTCAGCGTTGACCAGTAATGGTCAATGCGAAGTTCGTTTGAACTTCGCAACGTGAGTGTAATCACGTTGGTCATAGTCCCTTGGGACTATGCCCACTGATTACCACGTTGTCTAGGGTCGTAGGGTAGGCGATCTAATAAATCGCCTATACCTTCGAACCCGACCCAGTTTGGTCGATCATTAGGATCCGACCAAATACTTTAGGTGACCATAGTAGGTAGGGAATAACCTTCCGAGGTTATACCCTACGGTCACATCGTTTGAGTAGTTGTATGATAGGTAGTGTATATGCCTTAGGTAAATTACCAGAATACCCTTTTCATGTATAATTGGTAATTAAGCATATGTAACCTAAACTTTTGTCACATAACTGATTATGTAACATGTTTAGGCATATAACACTTGTCATAGGACTAGTTAGACGGTCCGAACGCGTTTCACGCGCACGACGCGTTAAAGTAGCATAAGCTACCTAAACGGGTCGTAATGGGTCGTAGACACTTATGTTAAGTTTCATTTAGTATGTAGGCTTTGTTAAACCAAAAGACACGAGTATCTACACTCGTTTGGTTTACAAACCCTAATGCTACCCAATCTTCCGATCTAGGTCCGGTTTATTAACATAGTTACCTATACTAGGTGCCGTTTGATATCCGCGATCTCTAGCATTGTTTAGTTGTCACTCAAGGACTACTGAGCAATCTCAGGTGAGTACATAGACCCCTCTTTTACTGTTTTCCAAACTGTTTTGGGGTGGAACACATGTGCCTACTTGTTACTTTCATGCTTTCCTGTTTTGACATCATACTTGCTATGTTCATTAGTACATTATAGTACATGATTTCATTACATTTCATGCTAGGTGTGCCCATTGTGTGCATTACTTAGTACATCGTTTTACATTACATTCATGCTAGGTGTGCCCATTGTGTGCATTACTTAGTACATCGTTTTACATGACATTTTGACATAGACATTTTAACATGATTGACATTGATCATGCATTTCCCACAAAACATAACTTTGATTTAAACTAAGTTTTACTTCAATACTTTGTTTTTGTGCATATGGTTTAGTTGAGACATTTCACTTGCCATACATGACATATTTGACATAGACATTTGACATGGATATTTGACATAGACATTTGACATGGATATTTGACATAGACATTTGACATGGTTTATACAAGGACTTTTGACTATTGATTTAAACATAGACATATTACATTGTTGGTTTGGTTTGATTAAAATGATTAAGTAACGATGCGTGTGTAATATGATACAAGCATGGTGGATACGCCGCTGGTACTTCCTATATATAAGTGTTTGTATGGTATTACATATTGTAGCGTTATTTGAATCATTTCAGTTTGATACATATAACATTTTATACAAATAACATACTTTTCACAAGACATTGTTTTACAAACAACTTATCTTATACAAATCCATTTTACTATGGTTATTCATTTAACCATACATTATTCATTTATTTATACATATCATCTGAACTCATCGATTTTCAAATGATTTACAAAGCAAAGCAAATAACAAGGTTCATGACTAAACATTTTCTCAAACATAAGTCATGAAACCTATTTTCACCAAACCTATGTATCTCACAGGCATTTTTATGCTGACGTACCTATTTTCACATGTGTTTTTCAGGAACTGTTGCATAAGATGATCAAGATACACATAGGCAGATTTGGGCTTTAGTGACAATAAAAGATGCAAGACTAGTTAATTATGTTGTATTTCTTGTTTGTTAAGACATTGTAACACTTTTAATCAATAAAACGAAACTTCAATTGCCATGGATTTGAAACAATTAATTCTGTTACAACACTCCCCGACATTTCCGCCACGTTCTGTATGTTCCATGTGGTCGGGGTGTGACACACGGGGAGCGAGGCGTCGTTGTGGATCATTGAGCACTGTACAGGTCATAGTCTGGTTTCAATAAAAAAAACTTTTTCCCTTATTAAAACCAAGTTCACTATAACCAATGGCTCTGATACCAATCTGTCACACCCCCAAAATCCACTCGCGAAGTATCACCGCTTGGAGGCGTGACTGACCAGGATCAAGCCACCAATCATACTGAACATAGCGTGTAAATATAAGTAGTTTATAAAATCCAACACAATACAATTGGTGTCCAAACATAACATAGTTTAAGTTATAAGCGGAAGCATAATGTTTAAAACCATAACATAAGTTTAAGCGTTTCAATTGTTTAGCATGGCACACAGCTGTCCATGTCCCACAATGACTACGCCTCCCTGTGCAAGCTCCATGAGTACCTATCGACCTACAAGGCATGTAACAATGAGTCAACAACAAAGTTGAGCGAGTTCACAGTTGATTGTTCAGCTAATGAGTTCTTTTCAGGAATCGTAAGTTTGTTTCATAACCATGCATTACCCTGTATTCTTGTTTCCCCAAACCTTTACAATAATAAGTGGGGGCTTCCCATGTTGTATGGTACTAGACTAATTATATCTATAGGTGTCCTTCCCAATCTGAAGACAGTGGTAAGTATGAGTTTACGTAGGTTTTACGTAAGTGTCCTTCCCCATTCGAGGACAGTAGTACGTAGCGAGTACGTAGGTTTAACGCTGGTGTCCTTCCCAACCGAGGACAATAGTACGTAGGTTTTACGTAGGTTCTAACGCTGGTGTCCTTCCCAAACCGAGGACAATAGTACGTAGGTTTTACGTAGGTTTTAGCACTGGCGTCCTTCCCAAACCGAGGACAGTAGTAAGTGGTCTAGTAGTGATAAAAGTACGGGTAGTCATAAAAATCCCATTCCCAACCACCGGGAATCCCATGCCTTATAAAAGTGTGAACTCACCTTGGTTTGCTTGGTATGCTAAGGTATGTGCTCACAAATAGTCAGTCAAGGCCTAGAGTACGCACGTATACATAATCAGTTGATATTCACAAAATTCGACTAACAGTCAAGATCATCGCGTACGTACAAGTAACCACTAACACATAGCATTTATCAGTTATGCAAGCTCATGCAACCGTGCTTTACAATTAACAGCACATGACTAACCTAGTTAATCCCTAACAGACTTAACTGAGTTTACTGTGCAGTTTACCCATTCGACGAAACACCCTTGTTTCGTCGTGACTTCCCTTCGACGAAACACCCTTCTTTCGTCGTGTTCCCTAATCGACGAAACTCCTTTGTTTCGTTGAGGTGTGATTCGTCGTCTACAACGTTTCGTCAACTAGGTCAGTTACGTCGTCAACAATTATCATTATCAATAGTTACGCATATCATAGGAACCCTAATCATCAGTTCATCATCATCATATGGAATCCATACGGCAATCATTCAACAACATACATGTAACCCGTACCCTATGAATAACAGTTTGCTAAACCCTCAAACGATCTACACGATTACTACATGCATACAATCGATACTCTTTTAAATCTATAGGTTCCTTATTAGCAGAATCACCATAAGGTTGAGATCTAAATATTATGAACAGATTCTATACTAACATTCGATAAACATGAGCAATCCATTGATCACACATAAGATTCATGAAACCTCGATCATTAATCAGACTCATCATCAAATCATGAATTTAAACCTTACTTAACAACAGTTAACAATGGTTCCGACTAAGCAGTTAGTGATGACACAATCGGCAAATCATACAAGGGTTAAACACTAACCAAAATAGGAGGGCTAATGGATTGATCGGTCGGAAGAATAGGGCTTCAAAGACACACAGTCTTCGTCAGTAGGGAGAGAGAGCTCTAGGGTTTCTTATTTGTTAAAGGTGTGATGAATGGAACCGTAGTACATAATAAGTATTCGCGTAACGTACTGGGCCCTTAATGGGCTTCAGCGAAACGTTGGGCCGGAAAAACACTTTTGTTTCGTCGAGAAGAGGACGACGAAACTCTCCTGTTTCGTCGGGGTATATATATGGCGAAACACTTTTGTTTCGTCGAAATAGTTTATGGCGAAACGCCCTGTTTCGTCGGACTCATTCAGATTTAAATAGTTTAAGTTTTTCAAACAAGTTACATGTTATATCAACAAACATATAGATGCAACAATCACAAACGTCTCAACATATATCAAACACGTTGTACAATTACAAGGCAAACCAGTCGTGTAAGCAAACAACTAAACAATTAACGTGCAATTAATGCAAAGATAGAATCTAGGAAACTCAAGTTGTCACAGCAGCCTTGAGTTGTGTTTCCTCCAGATGAATCTCCATTCCCATTTCGTCTAGTACCTCCTGATCCTCCGCTGTGCTCGGTACGGTTCACCTCGACTGGACGATAGATTTGGAAATCCTTTCTTCCAGCAGAGAGTTCAGTTCCTCAGCAGTCCTCGGCATTGGAGGAGGAGGGGGTTGATCAGAATCGCGAGTGTTCACAGCTCTCCTGGGTGCCATATTCTTTCAAAACACAACACAACAAGGTTAGACATTTGTTTGATATCATTATACAAGATAGTAGTAGTATATATACACTTGCATATACCCACATAAGTAACATCAAACAATCCGCCAAACATATAAATCAATTCATACAGTAGCAAGCATGCATAAATAGATAAATACTGATGTGTCATAAGATATTCCCCGAGTCTTTATACATATCAGGACAACTTGTTACATCATTGTTTGCAAAAGAAAACAAATTACATAAGGGTTATATCACCCCATAGTACAAGTTTAATACATATTAAAGACAAAATATCTTTCTTCACATAGGCGGTTCTTGTCTTCAAGTTGTACCCAAATCTCGGTTGTAGTCTTCATACCCAAAAATACTGCTCCATCAAGGTACTTGCAAAGAAAACCTAATGGGCTGGTGGAGACAGTGGGGGTGTAGGGAAGATAAAACTATGAAGATGAGTCACTTCATCCTCGAGCTCACGAATTTGACGGATGAGGGAGCTGACTCGAATAGGAGTGTGGGGAGGTGTATGAGTGGGTGTAGAGACATGAGTAGAAGGAGATGGCGTAATAGACATAGTGTCATCGTCATCACCAGTCGTGTAAACTCATCCCAGCAGCAAAAAAGGCTTAAGATATCACTGAATTGAAGGAATCCACATCAGTCGCAAGGTCAGAGTCAGAAGGGATATCGATAACGAACACAATAGGAGATGCCACATCATTATCCAGATCATCAACGAATGGCCAGTCCCCAGCAGGGATGGCGGCAAAAGGAATAACATGAATGGGAATAGGTTCAACGAGATGCTCACCATCGGGATGTCCGATGATCAGCTGGTCAAGGAAGGGTAAAGGTAAAGCTAAGACAACGTCGACATCATCATCATCAGATATCATCTCAGGGTCGGTCTCGGAGTCAGACGTGAGAACCTCCGGAGACGAAGTCACGTGTACCTGTAATATATTATCCATGGTATATATGTGACACCTATGCTTGTAATCATTGTAAACAGTTCAGTTATCAATAAAACAATGTTATTTGATCCCAATATTTGCTTTTTTATGTTTGACATTTTGCATGTTTTGATTTTTGTTCAATTTCAAACTCTATATCGTTTTCTAGAGAGTTATACTGCGTAAACTTAATTAGTTTAACGTGAAAAACACTCCGGAACATATGCTTAACATACCTTAAATAACCTTTACATAACTTAGAAATAAGTTTTGAAGGCTTTGGTATGGCAAAATCAAGTTTATTCGCTTACAGGGACTAATTTCGACAAACTGCGAAAGTATGCTGATTCGTACTGTAACGAACATTCCGGAACTTGATCATAAGATAAACATACCCGGAATATCCTTCACATAGCTTAGAAATAGGCTTTGAGGGGTTCGGTGTGCAAAAATAAACTTTTTGGTCATTCAAGGACTAAAAGCGTCAAAAAGTGCATAAGTTTGCATTTTCGCACATATCTTACGTTCTGAATACATCCGTACATCCAAAAATTTATGAAATCATTAAAATATTTTATTTTAGTGATTGGCATGATAAAAATCCATTCGTCGCGTGATTTGGATCGTTTTTCGCGTTCGTTCGTACTTCGTCGTAATTAAGCGAATAACGCATCCGTACGACCAAACGAGCCGACATCTGGCATATTTTTGAGCATGTTTCATGTTCCTCATGTTTAGGAATCATTGTAGAGCCTTGAAAATGGTTTAGCGGGCTTCAAACATGTCGAAAATGAACTGAAACATGTGCAGGGACCAATTCTGTCATTTCTGCCAAACTGGGACCAGGCGGACCGCGTAGCCCTTGTCTGTCTTTTACGCGGGGCGCGAGAACCTACCAGATCTGCAGAAAATCTGTTACAGCTTGTTCCAGCTGTTCCTCACTCTTGCACATGGTTTTGGACATTCTATGGGCTCTTTTAGGGGCTCCCATGGTTTCACAAAATAGGGGGCACACTTGGACGGCCTAGATCGAAGCACGTTTTTCAAGAAACGGTCCTAACGGTCTTGGTTTTCCTATAAATACCCCACCCCTTTGCACTTGAAACTCACACTTTGATCTGATTTGGCTCTCTAAGTTGAAGTATACACTTCATACCTGAGAGTAATCGGATCAAAACTCCATAGCTTGGACCCGTTGTAAGTCCTCTTTCGTTCTTTTATTCGTTTTAAGCACGAAAGTCAAACTTTGTTTGACTTTTTGCATTGACTAGTTTATGGTCAACACGAATTTCGTTTGAACTTCATAACGTGAGCGTAATCAAGATGGTTATAGTCCCTTGTGACTATACATACTGATTACCACGTTATTTAGGCATAGTGGCGAGTCGTAGTTTCGGCCAAAATGCGTATTCTTGCGTATTTTGTAACCAAGCTACTTTTAGGTATAAAGACCCTTTGTGTTGATACCAAACCTGTTTTAAAACTTCATTAAACATGTTTTAACATGTTTAGCTCGTCACCTTAGGTTTAGTGCTTATGTAGGGTCGTAAGGTAAGCGGTCTAAACAACCGCTTATACTTTCGAACCTGACCCGTTTGGTCGATCATTAGTATCCAACCAAACACATTAGGTGACCATATTTGTAGAGGGAATAACCTTCCGAGGTTGTACCTTATGGTCACGTCATTTAGTTTGTTGTATGATAGTTAGTTTATACGCCTTAGGAAAAATGACCAAAATGCCCTTTTTACGCCAAAATTCATTTTAAGCATATGTAACCTAAATTGTGACATCTAAACTGATTTGGCAACATTATTAGACATGTTAAGGCATATTTTACTTATCATAGGACTAGTTAGGTGGTCCGAACACGTTTTACGCGAACGACGCGTTAAAGTAGCATAAGCTACCTAAACGGGTCGTAATGGGTCGTAAGGACTTAGGATAGGTTCCGTTTTAGATTGTAGGCTTTGTTAAACCATAGTACATGAGTTCGTATACTCATTTGGTTTACGAAACCACATTCTTTCTGATCTTTCGATTGAGGTCCGTTTATTTACATAATTACCTATATTAGGTGCCGTTTGATTCCGTGATCTTTCTAGCGTTGCCTGGTGGTTATCTAAAGACTATTAAGCAAGCTCAAGTGAGTACGTAGTCCCCTCTTTTACTGTTTTTCAAAACATTTTGGGGTGAAACACATGTGCCTACTTGTTACTTTCATGCTTTCCATGTTTTCATATCATACGCTTGTTATGTTCATTAGTACACTTATAGTACATGAGTTCATTGTGTTTTTGCTATGTATGTCCATTGTTCATACTTAGTACATCGTTTTACATTACATTTTATGCTATGTATGTCCATTGTTGCATACTTAGTACATTGTTTTACATCACATGCTATGTATGTCCATTGTTGCATACTTAGTACATTTGTTTTACATCACATGCTTACATTTTGCTATTACATTTGGTTTGTTTAAATGGGACAAAAATACATTCATTAACATTGATCACGCCGTTCGTTAGTACGTAGTGGTACCATAGGAATTGACAACTCCCGTTCCTGACATCCTAGGTATGTTTGGAGGGAAGGAATGACCGAATTCGATACACATAACTTAGATAAACCTTTAATTTGTTTAAGGGTTTATCGCCACAGTCTCAAGGGTTGAATGTATGCATTTTCACAATACTGCATAGATGTTTCTATCAGTATAGCATGCATTTCCACAAAACATAACTTTGATTTAAACTATGTGTTACTTCAATACCTTGTTTTTGTGCATTTTACCTATGGTTTAGTTGATACATTTTCGCTTGCCATACATGACATTTTGGTTACACATCACATGATATACATTTGACGCATGAACATTTTTTACATTGGTTATACATTACATGATTTACATTTTGACATAAACATTTTGACATAGTTTACACAATAATATTTGATAAATGGTTTAAACATGAACAATGTACATTGGTGGTTTGTTTGGGTAAGTGATTTAAGTAACGAGGCATGTGTAATATGATACAAGCATGGTGGATACGCCACTGGTACTTCCTTTATATAAATGCTTGTATTGTAGCGTTATTTAAATCATTTCAATTTAGACATATAACATTTTACATTGTCACACCCCCAAAATCCACCATGCGGAGTACCACCGCTTGGAGGCGTGACGTGACCAGGATCGAGCCACCAATCATACTGAACAACGTACTTAAGTTTGCATCGCGGTCTTTCTGACATGTTTGCGAAGATTAGTGGGGGTTTCCCATATGTTACTAGACCACGCGTATCGACTGCTACGAAAATGTAAGAGGTGCCCTAAGTCAATGTCTATCAGCATTGACCCTTTGCCCATAGTCCATTAGTACACGCCCGTCCGACTGGCACGGTGTGAGGTTTGTTAAACCTAATAGCGCTATTAACTAATGACCCGCTCGCCATAGGCCTCGGCGATTAAGTCGATAAATGAGGGACTTAAAGTGATAGAGTTGATGGTCTTATGATCGTGTACGTAGGTTTTACGTACGTGCCCTTCAATCCGAGGACAGTTGTAAGTATGAGTGTACGTAGTTTTATGTACGTGCCCTTTAATCCGAGGACAGTAAAAAGTAGTTTAATAGTAATGATAGTACAAGTAGTTATTCAATCCCATTCCCAACCCCTGGGAATCCCATGCCTTAGAAAGAGTGTGAACTCACCTCGGTTTGCTCGGTTAGGTTCTCAAATATAGTTAATAGTCAAGGTCGGTCAATCACGTCCTAATAAGGTACGGATAACAATCAGTTTCTCATGCATAACACGTATCCTACGTATGGTTTATTTGCACATTACTTCGTCCACATAAGAGGTACACACTTTAACGATTTATGCCAATGTAAACTTCCCATCCATTCCCCACTCATAAACAGACATACGATATTGCACGTAACACATAATACATGTTAAATCATTCACTGATAGCATACTCGACATTTAGACACACAAGTCACAACTTATGTCAATTCAGCATTAATATTCAAAACCGGCTGTTTTCGGACATTTAAATAAAATAGTTAAATTATTCCAAAAATTCCCAAAATTTTACAGGACGTCTTACATGAACCAAAAATTATTGTGTAAAAATATCGGGGTCCAGTTCATTATCAGTAATTTATAGAAATTCGTTTACCGGACTGCAATCAGATTTACTACATTCTGATTGCAGTTCATGGGATAATTCGTCTAAAATTCCTCGGAAGTCCGTTTGACAAAATTCCAGTTCGAGGGTCACAAATACATCAGTGACTATCTATGGTATGAATTTTAGGGGCTGGTTCAATTAAGGTTTCAAATTACGACCGAAAACGTACAGCCCATTTTACTGCAGTAAAAATCAGCCTTAGCTGCTGTCACAAAAACAGACTTTTAAAATAGTAAACGACCTCAAAAAAATACGATTCCAGCGCCATTTTCTTCGTTTTTCGAAAAGACCCGATTTAGGCTTTAGAAATTCCGTTTTTCGATTTGTTAAAATCTGTTTACGGCCTGTTGAGTGCGGCTGAAAAAGTACATCAGAATGTTGTTTCGTGGTTTAAGCATTACTAAATCGCATCAACGAGTGTCCGAACAATGAATTTAACAAGAAACCAACAATCAAACATCAAGTATGATTTAACCAACCCTCAAACCAACAAGATTCCACTTCATGATTCAGACATAAGTAAACTTTTATGTAGCTTTTATGTTCATAACTCATGTTTCACATTTTCTAATATTCTTGTAATTTAGTGATTTAAACAACACATCATACTACAAATCATAAATTTGAACAAGATGAACCAAGGCAAAATGAGACTTACTACTAGCCTCTAGCTAGGGATGAACTCTAGTGAAGAAATGTGATGAGAAAGAGGTGAAAAACTAAGCAAGAACAATGCTCCTTTGAAACCCCTTCAAGTTGCACCTTCCATGGATGAACACTAAGCTTTTAATGGACTTGTTAATGGAAGAGATAGATGATTGGAAGTGGTGGTGATGGATTTCGGTTATGGAGGAACCGAATGAGAGAGAGAGAGATGAAGTAAGCTGGAGTGTGTATCTTGAGGAAATGATTTATAATCCAAGTGCCATAATTCTTATAGATCATTCACAATATTATGTCCATATATGCAAGCAAAATCAAATAAAATAATTGATTAAAATCTATACAAATATATGGAGTATGGATGGATGATATGTGGGGTCCCTTGGGGACTAAAATCGTTGGGGGGGGGGGGGGCTTGTTGCAAAAATCTTCAACTAAATGAAATTGTAAGTTATAATGTAAGTAACTTAATAATATATGTTGGTTATTTGATTTATAACGGGTGTTATGATAGACGGGGATCATGACTAGCCAAAAATAATAATAACACAATGTATTTGGCAAATATTTGGTGTCCCGGGTAATGTCCGGTTGTTCGATCGGATACTGTTCCGTTAAGTTGTTAAATTGTTCCGTAAGGCGTCTTATACATATATTTTTGTTGTAACACAATTAATTCCTAACACATAGGAAAATATTCAGGACCATTTAGTCAAGTTTTCTGCACAAGCCAAGTACGTTAGCAACACATGTAAGTATATCACAGTAATCAGAGAGCAGTTAAATGATTCAGCACAGTCATCAAGTACTTTAATTATCATTTAATAAGTTGTACGGAATACATATAATTTTTGAGGGTTGTCACATTCTCCCCCTGTTAAGAGAATTTCGTCCCGAAATTTAGCGCGTGGTTACTGAGGAAGCTAGTTAAGTTGCGTTGTTTTCCTGATTTTTCCTGGGGTGTCACATCATCCTTCCGTTGATTTGGAATTTAGTCCCGAAATTCTGCAGTAGCTTCAGCCTCAGTAGTGTTTGCGTTTTTCTTAAACAGTTGGGGATACTTGAGTTTCATTTGGTCTTCTCGTTCCCAGGTATACTCTGGGCCACGATGAGCATTCCAACGAACTCGGACCAGAGGTATCCTGGTATGCTTGAGGATCTTAACATCTTGATCCGTAATCTCTACTGGTTCCTCGACGAATCGCAGCTAGGCGTCGATAGTGAGTTCCTTCAGAGGAACTATGAGGGTCTCATCTGACAGACACTTCTTCAGATTCGACACGTGGAAAACATTGTGAACTCCGCTGAGTTCTTCAGGTAGTTCCAACCTGTAGGCGACTTTGCCAATTTTCTCAATGACTTCGAATGGTCCGACATAACGCGGATTGAGTTTGCCTCGTTTGCCAAAGCGGACTACACCTTTCCAAGGTGAGACTTTGAGTAGCACTCGATCCCCAACCTGGAGCTCGAGTGGTTTTCTTCCCTTATCAACATAGCTTTTCTGACGGTCACGAGCTGCCGCCATTCGTTGTCGTATCTGAGCAATTTTCTCGGTGGTATCTACCACAAGTTCTGGGCCAGTGATTTGGCTGTCACCAACTTCTGCCCAACAGAGAGGTGATCGACATTTGCGTCCGTACAATGCCTCAAACGGAGCGGCTTGGATGCTGGTGTGGTAGCTGTTGTTGTACGAAAACTCCACTAGCGGGAGGTGCCTTTCCCAGCCATTACCAAAATCGATTACACATGCCCTAAGCATGTCTTCAAGGGTTTGGATGGTGCGTTCAGATTGCCCATCCGTCTGCGGGTGATAAGCGGTGCTCATATCTAAACGTCAGACAAAGGACTTGTGCATTGCTTGCCACAGTTCAGAAGTAAAACGTGCGTCACGATCAGATATAATAGAGGTTGGTACTCCGTGCCTTGATACCACTTCCTTTAGGTAAATGTCTGCAAGAGTAGAAAATTTATCCGTTTCTTTGATAGCCAGAAAATGTGCAGACTTGGTTAGTCGATCCACGATCACCCAAATGGTATCGTTTCCGCGTTGAGATCTGGGCAGGCCGGTAACGAAATCCATGGAAATTTGCTCCCATTTCCATTTCGGGATCTCCGGTTGTTGAAGTAGGCCTGATGGTTTCTGATATTCAGACTTGACTCTCGCACAAGTCAAGCACTTGCTGACGTAGGTTGCTATGTGGGCTCTCATGCCAGGCCACCAGTATGTGGTCTTTAAGTCGTGGTACATCTTATCCGAACCAGGATGTACTAAATAACGAGACTTATGTGCTTCATCCATCACAAGCTCGCGTAGGTTTCCATACAGTGGGACCCAGATGCGCCCTGTTACATAGTAAGCGCCGTCTTCCTTTTGTTCTAGCCGCTGCCTTGATCCTCGTAGGGACTCAGCCCTGATGTTCTCTGCTTTCAATGCTTCAACCTGAGCATCGCGAATCTGAGCGGGAAGGTTAGATTGGATGGTAAGCTGTAGAGCACGTACACGCCTAGGTATGGTATCCTTTCGACTGAGAGCGTCGACCACAACATTGGCTTTGCCCGGATGATACTTGATCGCACATTCGTAATCGTTCAAGAGCTCAACCCATCGGCGTTGACGCATGTTTAACTCCTCTTGCTTGAAGATATGCTCGAGACTCCTGTGATCGGTGTAAATGGTGCACTTGGTACCGTACAGGTAATTTCTCCATATCTTAAGCGCGAATACAACAGCTCCCAGCTCCAGATCGTGAGTAGTGTAGTTTCTTTTGTGAACTTTAAGTTGGCGCGATGCGTAGGCAATGACCTTGTCACGTTGCATCAATACGCAACCAAGTCCTTGGATGGAAGCGTCGCAATAAACCACGAAATCATCGATGCCTTCGGGCAATGAGAGGATAGGCGTGCTACAAAGTCTATCCTTTAGATGTTGAAATGCGGACTCTTGTGCATCACCCCAACGATAGATGACACCCTTCTGAGTCAGTGAAGTGAGAGGTTGCGCAATCTTGGAGAAGTCTTTGATAAACCTTCTGTAATATCCTGCCAAACCCAAAAATTGGCAGATTTCTGTTGGTGTGCGGGGTGCAGGCCAGTTCTTGATTGAGTCAACCTTGGATGGATCAACATGAATCCCATCCTTGTTTACCACATGGCCTAGAAAGTGGACTTCGCGAAGCCAGAAATCACATTTTGAAAACTTGGCATACAATTGCTCTTTTCGAAGAAGTTCAAGCATAAGTCGCAGATGCTGCTCGTGTTCCTCCTGACTCTTAGAATAGATCAGGATATCGTCAATGAACACAATAACGAACTTATCCAGGTAAGGTTTGCATACTCGGTTCATGAGATCCATGAAGACCGCTGGTGCATTCGTCAGCCCGAATGGCATAACCAGGAACTCGTAATGGCCGTAACGAGTTCTGAATGCTGTTTTGGAGACGTCCTCATCTCGGACCCTCAGCTGATGGTATCCCGATCTCAAGTCAATCTTGGAGTAATAGCTCGACCCTTGCAGCTGGTCGAATAAGTCGTCAATACGTGGAAGAGGATAACGATTCTTCACAGCCACCTTGTTAAGCTCGCGATAGTCAATACACATTCTGAAAGTACCATCTTTCTTCTTCACGAATAGTACTGGAGCTCCCCAGGGCGAAGAGCTAGGACGTATAAAACCCTTTTCCAAGAGTTCTTGTAGTTGCGTAGACAGTTCTTCAAGTTCTGATGGAGCTAGACGATAAGGCGCTCGAGCTATGGGCGCTGCTCCAGGAGCTAGCTCGATTTGGAACTCAACTTGACGATGGGGCGGAAGACCAGGTAATTCCTCGGGAAATACCTCAGGAAAATCGCGCACAATAGGAATGTCTTTAATTCTCTTCTCTTCCGTGGATGTGTTAGTGACGAGCGCTAGAATGGCAGTGTGGCCCTTTCGTAGACATTTATGGGCCTTAAGGTAAGAGATGATGCCTTCGACAGCACCACTCTTGTCGCCACAAATCACAAGAGGGTCTTCACCAGAACGAGGAATGCGGATGATTTTCTCCTTGCAAACAATCTCCGCTTGATAACGAGATAGCCAATCCATTCCAATAACGACGTCGAAACTTCCCAGTGTGATAGGAATAAGATCGATAGAGAAAGTCTTATTAGCTAAGACGAGATTACATCCTTTAACTACGTGTGTGGCTTCAAGACCTTTACCGTTAGCTAGTTCTACCGCGTGCTTGGTGTTCAAAAGTGTTGGGGTACGTTTAAGCATTTGACTAACTTTTAGATACACATAACTGGTATCGGCACCCGAATCAAATAAGACAGTGACAAAGAAATCATCCAAAAGAAACTTACCCATCACAACGTTGGGATCGTTCCTTGCATCACCCTGACCAATCACGAAAGCACGACCCCTTGCTCCATTACCATTGTTGTTACCCCCGTTGTTGCCTCCATTGCTGTTCCCGTTTCCCTGGTTGTTGTTGTTGTTGTTGTTCTGATTCTGGTTAAGCTGGGGAAAGTTCTTCTTAAAGTGGCCTTCAGCGCCACACTGAAAGCATCCCCTGTTGCCCTGTTGCTGTTGCTGATTCTGCGGTGCTTGCTGTTGCTGCTGGCGATTCTGATTTGTAGGCCGTGAGCTCCTGCAATCCTTGGCTTCATCACCCATCTTGAGACACCTCTGACAACGCCCTTTGTTGCATTGACCATTATGGTGTCTGTTACATTTGTTGCACTTCGGGTGGTTTCCTCGATACCCACCCTGTCCTTTATTACCGGAGGATTGCTGACCAGGACTCTGGTAGCCATCAGTCTTTCTCTGCTAAGACTGAACCGAAGGAGAACCCTTACTGGAGTTTCCATCCCATTTTCGCTTGTTGTCGGTAGGTGCATCAGAAGTAGTTGTGGCACTGATACGTTTGGGTAGCCTGTTTTGCTCCACCGCCTGGTCGGTGAGACGATGAGCCAACTTGATAATTTGCTGAATGGTACCCAGGTTGGCTGAAGTCACGTGACTTTGAATCTCTGGTACAAGGCCCTTGAGGTACAGCTCAATACGTTTGATGGGAGGGTCCACCATAGTTGGACACAGGATGGCCAGCTCGTTTGACCTCTTAGTATACGCCTCAATCTCAGACCCCGTCATTTTCAGATTGTAAAATTCCACTTCTAGCTTGTGGATATCATCCCGACTACAGTACTCCTCCTTGATCAGCTCTTTAAAACCATTCCAGGGTGTGGCATTAGCAACTGCCAGTCCTAGTAGTTGAACCTGCGCCTTCCACCAGGTTAACGCAGCACCTTCAAGTGTTCCGGTAGCATATTTCACCCTACGGTCTTCGGGGTATTCGCACATCTCGAAAACTGACTCAAGCTTTTCAAACCAGTGAAGAAGGCCCACTGCTCCTTCGGTGCCACTGAAAGTGGTAGGTTGGCAGTCCATGAACGTCTTGAATGTGCACACAGGAGGCTGAGCATGTTGACCTCCTGCAGGGACAGCTGTGAGTGCCTCAGCAACTCGTTCGTTGATCAAAGCCGTCAGCTGGGCTTGAGTTAGGTTCAAACGTCCACCCATGATCTTCACAACGAAATAACATAGGTGAGAAAAGTGTCGCGAAAGTGCGTAAGAGTGGGACGATAGTAGAGAGTAAGCACACATGGTTCAAATAGCAATTATCACATTATCTAATGCACAGTGAGAACTATCTAACCGACAATATAACATAAATCATACCACTTATGGTGTCGAGTCTTGCACGTGGAGCGAAGCGTCGTTGTGGATCGTTGAGCACTGTACAGGTTATAGTCTGGTTTTATCAAAAAGCTTTTCCGTTTTTAAAACCAAGTTCACTATAACCAATGGCTCTGATACCAATCTGTCACACCCCCAAAATCCACCATGCGGAGTACCACCGTTTGGAGGCGTGACGTGACCAGGATCGAGCCACCAATCATACTGAACAACGTACTTAAGTAAATAAAGACAACCACAATACGATTGGTGACCAAAAGCTAGTTAACCAAGTTTTTTTTTAGACAGCGGAAGCATAAACGTAGAGTTCAAAACATAAGTTCGCAGTTCATAAGTTTAAAGTCCAACACATAGGTTTAATAAGTTCATAATGTTTTAAACATTAAACACTGGACATATCCGTCCGCACACCACAACAACTTCTTCCTCGTGCAAGCTCCAAATGTTTAGCGACCTGTAAGGCATGTAACAACGAGTCAACAACAAAGTTGAGTGAATTCACAGTTGGTTATTTAGTTATAGCATTCGTTTCGTAAATCATCTGTTCGTTTTGAAAACCATGTATCGTATAAGTTTGCATCGCGGTCTTTCTGACATGTTTGCGAAGATTAGTGGGGGTTTCCCATATGTTACTAGACCACGCGTATCGACTGCTACGAAAATGTAAGAGGTGCCCTAAGTCAGCATTGACCCTTTGCCCATAGTCCATTAGTACACGCCCGTCCGACTGGCACGGTGTGAGGTTTGTTAAACCTAATAGCGCTATTAACTAATGACCCGCTCGCCATAGGCCTCGGCGATTAAGTCGATAAATGAGGGACTTAAAGTGATAGAGTTGATGGTCTTATGATCGTGTACGTAGGTTTTACGTACGTGCCCTTCAATTCGAGGACAGTTGTAAGTATCAGTGTATGTAGGTTTTACGTACGTGCCCTTCAATCCGAGGACAGTAAAAAGTAGTTTAATAGTAATGATAGTACAAGTAGTTATTCAATCCCATTCCCAACCCCTGGGAATCCCATGCCTTAGAAAGAGTGTGAACTCACCTCGGTTTGCTCGGTTAGGTTCTCAAATATATTTAACAGTCAAGGACGGTCAATCACGTCCTAATAAGGTACGGATAACAATCAGTTTCTCATGCATAACACGTATCCTACGTATGGTTTATTTGCACATTACTTCGTCCACATAACAGGTACACACTTTAACGATTTATGCCCATGTAAACTTCCCATCCATTCCCCACTCATAAACAGACATACGATATTGCACGTAACACATAATACATGTTAAATCATTCACTGATAGCATACTCGACATTTAGACACGCAAGTCACAACTTATGTCAATTCAGCATTAATATTCAAAACCGGCTGTTTTCGGACATTTAAATAAAATAGTTAAATTATTTCAAAAATTCCCAAATTTTACAGGACGTCTTACATGAACCAAAAATTATTGTGTAAAAATATCGGGGTCCAGTTCATTATCAGTAATTTATAGAAATTCGTTTACCGGACTGCAATCAGATTTACTACATTCTGATTGCAGTTCACGGGATAATTCATCTAAAATACATTCCTCGGAAGTCCATTTGACAAAATTCCAGTTCGAGGGTCACAAATACATCAGTGACTATCTATGGTATGAATTTTATGGGCTGGTTCAATTCAGGTTTCAAATTACGACCGAAAACGTACAGCCCATTTTACTGCAGTAAAAATCAGCCTTAGCTGCTGTCACGAAAACAGACTTTTAAAATAGTAAACGACCTCAAAAAAATACGATTCCAGCGCCATTTTCTTCGTTTTTCGAAAAGACCCGATTTAGGCTTCAGAAATTCCGTTTTTCAATTTGTTAAAGTCTGTTTACAGCGTGTTGAGTGCGGCTGAAAAAGTACATCAGAATGCTGTTTCGTGGTTTAAGCATTACTAAATCGCATCAACGAGTGCCCGAACAATGGATTTAACAAGAAACCAACAATCAAACATCAAGTATGATTTAACCAACAAGATTCCACTTCATGATTCAGACATAAGTAAAAAGTAGGTTTTACGTACGTGCCCTTCAATCCGAGGACAGTAAAAAGTAGTTTAATAGTAATGATAGTACAAGTAGTTATTCAATCCCATTCCCAACCCCTGGGAATCCCATGCCTTAGAAAGAGTGTGAACTCACCTCGGTTTGCTCGGTTAGGTTCTCAAATATATTTAACAGTTAAGGACGGTCAATCACGTCCTAATAAGGTACGGATAACAATCAGTTTCTCATGCATAACACGTATCCTACGTATGGTTTATTTGCACATTACTTCGTCCACATAACAGGTACACACTTTAACGATTTATGCCCATGTAAACTTCCCATCCATTCCCCACTCATAAACAGACATACGATATTGCACGTAACACATAATACATGTTAAATCATTCACTGATAGCATACTCGACATTTAGACACGCAAGTCACAACTTATGTCAATTCAGCATTAATATTCAAAACCGGCTGTTTTCGGACATTTAAATAAAATAGTTAAATTATTTCAAAAATTCCCAAATTTTACAGGACGTCTTACATGAACCAAAAATTATTGTGTAAAAATATCGGGGTCCAGTTCATTATCAGTAATTTATAGAAATTCGTTTACCGGACTGCAATCAGATTTACTACATTCTGATTGCAGTTCACGGGATAATTCATCTAAAATACATTCCTCGGAAGTCCATTTGACAAAATTCCAGTTCGAGGGTCACAAATACATCAGTGACTATCTATGGTATGAATTTTAGGGGCTGGTTCAATTCAGGTTTCAAATTACGACCGAAAACGTACAGCCCATTTTACTGCAGTAAAAATCAGCCTTAGCTGCTGTCACGAAAACAGACTTTTAAAATAGTAAACGACCTCAAAAAAATACGATTCCAGCGCCATTTTCTTCGTTTTTCGAAAAGACCCGATTTAGGCTTCAGAAATTCCGTTTTTCGATTTGTTAAAGTCTGTTTATGGCGTGTTGAGTGCGGCTGAAAAAGTACATCAGAATGCTGTTTCGTGGTTTAAGCATTACTAAATCGCATCAACGAGTGCCCGAACAATGGATTTAACAAGAAACCAACAATCAAACATCAAGTATGATTTAACCAACAAGATTCCACTTCATGATTCAGACATAAGTAAACTTTTATGTAGCTTTTATGTTCATAACTCATGTTTCACATTTTCTAATATTCTTGTAATTTAGTGATTTAAACAACAACACATCATACTACAAATCATAAATTTGAACAAGATGAACCAAGGCAAAATGAGACTTACTACTAGCCTCTAGCTAGGGATGAACTCTAGTGAAGAAATGTGATGAGAAAAGTTGAAAAACTAAGCAAGAACAATGCTCCTTTGAAACCCCTTCAAGTTGCACCTTCCATGGATGAACACTAAGCTTTGAATGGACTTGTTAATGGAAGAGATAGATGATTGGAAGTGGTGGTGATGGATTTCGGTTATGGAGGAACCGAATGAGAGAGAGAGAGAGAGATGAAGTAAGGTGGAGTGTGTATCTTGAGGAAATGATTTGTAATCCAAGTGCCATAATTCTTATAGATCATTCACAATATTATGTCCATATATGCAAGCAAAATCAAATAAAATAATTGATTAACATCTATACAAATATATGGAGTATGGATGGATGATATGTGGGGTCCCTTGGGGACTAAAATTGTTGGGGGGGGGGGGGGGGGGGCCTTGTTGCAAAAATCTTCAACTAAATGGAATTGTAAGTTATAATGTAAGTAACTTAATAATATATGTTGGTTATTTGATTTATAACGGGTGTTATGATAGACGGGGATCATGACTAGCCAAAAAAAATAATAACACAATGTATTTGGCAAATATTTGGTGTCCCGGGTAATGTCCGGTTGTTCGATCGGATACTGTTCCGTTAAGTTGTTAAATTGTTCCGTAAGGCGTCTTATACATATATTTTTTTGTAACACAATTAATTCCTAACACATAGGAAAATATTCAGGACCATTTAGTCAAGTTTTCTGCACAAGCCAAGTACGTTAACAACACATGTAAGTATATCACAGTAATCAGAGAGCAGTTAAATGATTCAGCACAGTCATCAAGTACTTTAATTATCATTTAATAAGTTGTACGGAATACATGTAATTTTTGAGGGTTGTCACATACATAAATAACATATTTTTCACAAAACATTTACAAAACAGTTGGTTTTATACAACTCATTTTACTTGGTTATTTAATTAACCACACACCTTTCTTTTATATAATCTGATTTATTATCACATTTTCATATGATTTATAAAAGAAAACACTTAACAAGATTCATGACTAATTTTTGTTAAACATTTCTTTAAACTTAAGTCATGAACCCTATTGTCACCAAACCTATGTATCTCACAGACATTTTTATGCTGACGTACTTATTTTCACATGTGTTTCAGGCGCTGGTGCATAGGTGTGATTTCAGGATACACTAGGGTGGACTCGGGCCTTAGTGACATAAAAGAAGCAAGATTAGTTTAAATAATGTTATGTACTCTTGTTTCTTTCATTTAAAGACAATGTAATCCTTTTGTTTAATAAATAAAACATAACTTTAATTACCATGGTTGTGAAACAATAATTCTGTTACAACACTCCCCGACGTTTCCGCCACGTTTTTGTTGTTTTACATGGTCGGGGTGTAACAGAAGAGTTGGTATCAAAGCCAATGGTTATAGGGAATTAGGTTATTAGTAATGCTTTGACCTAGACTATAACTTCTCTAGGACCCCAACACAAGTTATCTTGTGTTTAGATCTTAAAACATGCACTTCACCTATCCTTAGGTGATTGCCAAAACAAGAACCCAATTTTTCCAAAACGGTTTTTGAAAATCAATCATCTGTTTTTTAAGTGATTTATTATAAGGTTTTGAACCCTTCCAGTTTGACTCATATTTCTCCTTGTGCCTTCCAAGTTTTCAAAATCTCATCAAAGTTTTGGGTCCTAAATAGTGTGAACACGTGCAAACTGGAAGAGTGAACGCCTGTACCCTGGGTTTTCTGTTTAAGGCTAGAGTGTTCGTACAAATCCACATAATCGGACCAATCACTCTTACCTGGGAACTCTTGGGGTGAGTGTTCACTTATAGGCGAGCATGTCTTCGCGATACATTATTTTTGACCCATTTACTTTGATTAGTCACTGTGTGTCGTTTGTTTGCTTTGTGGTAACAAACGAATGACCACCATCTTTGCTTTTGCCGATTTTTTTATCATCTCATTCTTTTCATCTAATCATCTCACTCGTTTCCTCTCATGTTTCCTCTTTTAGAATGCCTCCTCGACGCGAAAATCCGCTACCAAATGCCGAATTGGCACATATCATGGCGCAGCATATGGCTGTTGTACTCCCAGACATTATTGCTTAAGTGAACCAAGCCAACAATAACCAGAATGCTCCATGCAACTTTAAGAGTTTCAATTCGGCGAAAACACTTAAGTTTAGTGGTTCTGAAGGAGCAACTGGGCTCCTACAGTGGTTCGAGAGCATTGAGGGTACATTTCGTCACGTTCAGTGTCCTTAAAATCGGAAAGTCAAGTTTGCTTCTAGTGTATTTCAGAAGAGGGCTCTTACATGGTGGAACGGGGTTATGAGTGACCGTGGTGCTGAGGTTGCTTTAGCACAAACATGGGCCAAGCTTAGGGCTCTTATGATGAGGGAATTTTGTCCTCGTCATGAACTAAGGGCTTTAGAAAGGGAGTTTGATGACTTGAAGCAGGATAGTGGCGAGCACCGGGCTTACACTGATAGGTATGAAGGGTTGAGCTTACTTTGTCCTACCATGGTTATCCCACTCGAGAAGGCTATCGAGAGGTATATTGATGGCTTACCTGACTCCGTACAAGACATCGTCACTGGTAGTAACCCTACCACAGTTCGTCAGGCAATTGAGTTAGCTGCGACAATGACTGAGTCGCAGGTCCGAAAGGGTAAGCTACACAGGAAGGGTGACAAGGGTAAGAAGCAGTCGTCTGACAAGGGTGAGAGCAAGAAGGGTAAAAACAAGAAAGGCAAGGATTCTGGTTCTTCGAAAGGGTCTAGGAAGCGAAGGCTTCCCATAATTTCGTTGTCACTGCCCAAGTCAATCAGGCAGCTCTCGATCAGCCTGCACAACCACCAGCGAAGAAACGGTATGCGGGGAATGCACCGTTGTGCAACAGATGCAATAGTCACCAACAACCGCAAGTTCCGTGCCGATTCTGTACCAACTATGGGAAGTCGGGTCATCTTTCTGATGTTTGTCGCTTTGCTCCAAACCAAGCTGCACGTAACCCAGCTCAGCAGGTTGCTCAACCGCCTGCTCAACAGCAAGCACAAGCTGCATGACCTCACTTTCCTCCTGGTTCGTGCTTTAATTCTGGAGACCTGACTCATTATCGAAACCAGTGTCCAAGGCTGGTTAATGCAAATCAGAATCTGGCTCCGGCTCGAGGTCAAGTTTTCAACATGAATGCTCAGGAGGCGCAAGCAGATAACGAGGTGGTGAACGGTAGGTTCTTTGCTAACAATCAGTCTACATCTGTTCTTTTTTATTCGGGTGCCGATAAGAGTTTTGTGTCTTTATCTTTTGAGCCATTGCTTCGCATGTCTAGAACGAAACTAGGAAAGCCTTTGACAATAAAAGTTGCTAGTGATGACCCTATTGTTGTCGATTATGTTCTTCGTAACTGCCAGTTGAACCTTAACAACCATCTTTTAACTATCGACCTCACACCGATGCAACTTGGGAGTTTCGACGTTATAGTTGGTATGGATTGGTTAGCCAAGCATCACGCAAAGGTAGTCTGTTTTGATAAGATTGTTCGTATTCCGCTCTCGACAGGTGAGATTGTAACATCTGTGTCTGAAATCATTGTGAACAGTACCATTATCAATAAAACAATGTCATTTGATCCCAATGTTTGTTTGGTTATGTTTTACATTTTTCATGTTTTGACTTTTGTGTAATTTCAAATTCTGTATCGCTTTTTGGAGAGTTATACGCAAACTGATGCGTAAACGTAATCAGTTTAATGCGAAAAATACTCCGGAACACTAACATATACTTAACATACCTTAAATAACCTTTACATAACTTAGAAATAAGTTTTGAAGGCTTTGGTATGGCAAAAACAAGTTAATTCGCTTACAGGGACTAAACTTGACAAACTGCGAAAGTATGCCAATTTGAACTGTAACGAACATTCCGGAACATGACCATAAGTTAAACATACCATAAATATGTTTTACATAGCTTAGAAATAGGCTTTGAGGGGTTCGGTATGCTAAAATAAACTTTTGGGGTCATTCCGGGACTAAAAGCGTCAAAAAAGTGCACAAGTTTGCATTTTCGCGCATAACTTACGTTCTGAATACATCCGGACATCCAAAAATTTATGTAAGCACTAAAATATTTTATTTTAGTGTTTGGCATAAGAAAAATCCTTTCGTCACGCCATTTGGATCATTTTTCGCGCTTATGCGCATTCCGTCGTAATTAACCGAACAACGTAACCGTACGGCTAAACGAACCGACACCCGAGATATTTTTGAACACATTTTAAGTTCCCTATACTTTAACATCATTTTAGAGCTTTGAAATGGGGTTAACGGGGCTTAAACGTGTCAAAAAAAACGCATCGAAAACCAAGTTTTGAGGTTGCAGGGACTGAAACTGTAAATCTGCCAAACTAGGTCTGTAAACAGGGGCCAGATGCAGCAAAACGTTTTTTTTTCCAGCTTTTAACAGCCCTTAACACTCTCCAAAGGCCAAGTGCCAAGTGTCAAACTCTTGTGGTGGATGGCAAATGAGTTACCACAACTTTCCAACAAGTGTACGGCTTAGATCGTGCCCCCTTTTCCAAGAAATGATCCTAACGGTGAACCGAAAACTATAAATACCCACCTTCACCCTTCACTTTTCCTCACAAGAATCTGATCTTATGTGCTCTAAGTTGAAACCTTTGTTTCATACTTGAGCTATTTTGATCTAGATTAGCATTCGGGGACCCTTTGTAAGTGTTCCTTCGTTCTTTTATTGTTTTTCGAGTCCGAAAGTCAAACTTTGTTTGACTTTCTGCATTGACCAGTTTATGGTCAATGCGAAGTTCGTTTGAAATTCGCAACGTGATTGTAATCACGATGGTTATAGTCCCTTGTGACTATGCCTACTGATTACCACGTTGTCTAGGGTCGTAAGGGTAAGCGATCTAATAAATCGCTTATACCTTCGAACCCGACCCATTTGGTCGATCATTAGGATCCGACCAAACACATTAGGTGACCATAGTATATAGGGAATAACCTTCCGAGGTTATACCTTATGGTCGCTTCGTTTAAGTAGTTGTATGATAGGTAGTTTATATGCCTTAGGTAAATTACCAAAATACCCCTTTGATGCCAAAATTCATTTTAAACATGTGTAACATAACTTTTGACATCTAAGCTGATTTGACAACAATATTAGACATGTTAAGGCATATGTTACTTGTCATAGGACTAGTTAAGCGGTCCGAACGCGTTTTACGCGAACGACGCGTTAAAGTAGCATAAGCTACCTAAACGGGTCGTGACGGGTCGTAAGCACTAAGGTTAGGTTTCATTTAGTATGTAGGCTTTGTTAAACCATACTACATGAGTTCCCATACTCATTTGGTTTACGAGCCCTCATTCTATCCGATCTTCCGATCTAGGTCCGGTTTATTAACATAGTTACCTATATTAGGTGCTGTTTGATTCCGAGATCTCTAGCATTGCTTGGTGGTTATCTTAGGACTTTTGAGCAATCTCAAGTGAGTACATAGACCCCTCTTTTACTGTTTTCCAAACTGTTTTGGGGTGAAACACATGTGCCTACTTGTTACTTTCATGCTTTCCATGTTTTCACATCATATACCTGCTATGTTCGTTAGTACATTATAGTACATGTTTTACATTACATTTCATGCTATGTATGCACATTGTGTGCGTACTTAGTACATTGTTTTACATTACATTTCATGCTATGCATGCTCATTGTGTGCGTACTTAGTACATTGCTTTACATTACATTTCATGCTATGTATACCCATTGTGTGCGTACTTAGTACATTGTTTCACATTACATTTTCATGCTATGTATGCCCATTGTGTGCATACTTAGTACAGTTGTTTTCATCACATGCTTACATTTTGGTATGACATTTGGTTTGTTTCAATGGAACAATACATTCATTAACATTAGCTACGTCGTTCGTTAGTAGGTAGTGGTACCATAGGAATTGACAACTCCCGTTCCTGAAATACTGGGTTTGTTTGGATTGGAAGAAATGACCGAATTCGATATACATAACTTAGATAAACCTTTAATTTGTTTAAGGGTTTATCGCCACAGTCTCAAGGCTTGGATGTATGCATTTTCACAATACCGCATAAATGTTTGTATCAGTAAAGCATGCATTTGTTCCACAAAACATAACTTTGATTTAAACCATGTTTTACTTCAATACCTTGTTTTTGTGCATTTTACATATGGTTTAGTTGATATATTTCACTTACCATACATGATATTTTTGGGTAAACATTACATGATCTACATTAACATAAACATTTTGACATTGATATACACATTTAGTGGTTTATATTGGACATAGACATTTCAATATGGTTTACATATTAACACATGGAAATTCATTTATACATGAACAATTTACATTGATGGTTGGTTTGGGTAAATGATTCGAGTAACGAGGCGTGTGTAATATAATACAAGCATGGTGGATACGCCGCTGGTACTTCCTATAAATAAGTGTTTTTATGATATTTCATGTCGTAGCGTTACTTAAATCATTTCAATATTTGACATATTACATTTTACATAAACAACTTATTTTCACAAGACATTGATTTACAAAACAACTTATCTTATACAAACTCATTTTTACTTGGTTATTCATCTAACCTCACATTATTCTCTTATTTATACATATCATTGCTTTTTAAGGATTTACAAAACAAAACAACTTACAAGGTTCATGACTGACTGTTATTAAACAATTTTTCCTAAACTTATAAGTCATGAATCCTATTTTCACAAAACATATGTATCTCACAGGCATTTTTATGCTGACGTACCTATTTTCACTTGTGTTTTCAGGAGCTTTTCCGTAGGATGATGATCGTGACACTAGGGCGGACCTGTGCCTTAGAGACATAAAACGAAGATAGACTTAGTTTAATTATGTTCTAAACTCTTTATTTCCTGTTTAAGACAATGTAGCTCTTATGTTTATAAATAAAATACAACTTTGAATGCCATGGTTATGAAACAATTAATTCTGTTACAACATTCCCGACGTTTCCGCCGCGGTTGCATGTTATACGTGGTCGGGGTGTGACAGAGATCCTACAGGTTCATGGTGAGAAAGCTGCTAGTAGTCTCAAGCTCATGTCTTGTTTTCAAGCTCGGAAGTATCTGCGAAAGAACTATGTGGCCTTCTTGGCACGTGTCATAGTAGATAAAAGCAAAGATAAGTCTATTCAAGATATCCCTGTTGTTCGGGATTATCCTGAATTGTTTCCTAAAGAGTTACCTGGTTTACCACCAGCACGCCAAGTCGAGTTTCGTATTGATCTTGTACCTGGTGCAAATCATATTGCCAGATCTCCATATCGTCTAGCACCATCTGAGATGCAAGAGTTGTCTAAGCAGCTTCAGGAGTTTTCTGACAAAGGTTTTATTCGTCCTAGCTTTTCATCTTGTGGTGCTCCCGTTCTTTTTGTCAAGAAGAAGGATGGATCTTTCAGGATGTGTATCGACTACCGTGAGCTTAACAAGCTTACCATGAGGAATCGATATCCCCTACCTTGCATTGATGATCTCTTTGATCAGTTACAGGGTGCTTCTTATTTTTCAAAGATTGATCTGCATTCTGGGTATCATCAGCTTTGTGTGCATGAAGAAGATATTCCTAAGACTGCTTTCCGCACTCGTTATGGGCATTATGAGTTCACAGTTATGCCATTCGGTTTGACTAATGCTCCTGATGTTTTCATGGACTTAATGAATAGGGTCTGTAAGCCTTATTTAGATAAGTTCATCATCGTTTTCATTGATGACATTTTGATTTATTCTAAGAAGCGAGCTGATCACGAGCAGCATCTTCGTCTTACTCTAGAACTCCTAAAGAAAGAGCAACTTTTTGCCGAATTCACCAAGTGCGAATTCTGGCTTAAGGAAGTTCAATTTTTGGGGCATATCGTCAACGAACAAGGTATTCATGTAGATCCCTCCAAGATCAGTGCAATTAAGGATTGGGATATGCCTACTACACCTACTGAGGTTCGTTCTTTTCTTGGTCTCGCGGGTTATTACCACCGCTTCATCGTGAACTTCTCAAGATTGCAGTTCCTCTAACTGCTCTAACTTAGAAGAACAACCCCTTTGAATGGGGAACCAAACAAGAAGAAGCATTTCAGACCTTGAAGCAGAAGCTTTGTGATGCGCCTAATCTATCTTTGCCTGAGGGCAATGATGATTTTGTCGTGTATTGTGATGCATCAAATTTGGGTCTTGGTTGTGTTCTCATGCAAAGGAACAAAGTCATAGCATATGCATCAAGGCAGTTGAAGATACACGAGAAGAACTACACCACTCATGATCTTGAGTTAGGTGCAGTTGTGTTTGCTCTCAAAATCTGGAGACACTATTTGTATGGTACAAAATGTGTGGTTTTCACTGACCACAAAAGTCTTCAGCATATCTTCAATCAGAAAGAACTCAACATGAGGTAACGACGTTGGTTTGAACTTCTAAACGACTATGATTGCGAAATTCACTACCATCCTGGTAAGGCGAATGTCATGCCTGATGCTTTGATTCGTAAAGAACATGTCAAGCTTTATTGTGTTCGTGTTCAATCTGATATTCAAGCTCGATCTGATATCCAAACCCACATATACTTGTGTTTCACAAGGTTTTATGGGTAAGGAATTACCCTATCACATTAAGCCTGATCTTGAACTAAAGGACAAAGGATCGTATTATTTCATGGACCGTTTGTGGGTCCCAAGTCAAGACAATCTTCGCACCTTACTTATGGATGAAGCTCATAAGTCTCGTTATTCTATTCATCCTGGTGCAGACAAAATGTACAAGGATCTGCGTACTCAGTACTGGTGGCCTGGTATGAAGAAAGATATTGCCTTATACGTGTCAAAATTGTCACACCCCGACCACGTAAAACAACAAATCATGGCGGAAACGTCGGGGAGTGTTGTAACAGAATCATTGTTTCATAACACATGGAAATTTGAAATTTTGTTTTATTGATTAAAAGAGTTACAATGTCTTAACAACAAGGAAACATAACATAATTAACTAGTCTTGCATCTTTTATTGTCACTAAGGCCCGAGTCTGCCTAAGTGTATCTTGATCAATCCTATGCATCATTTCCTGAAACACATGTGAAAATAGGTACGTCAGCATAAAAATGCCTGTGAGATACATAGGTTTTATTGATTTAGGATTCATGACTTTGTAAGTTTAAAGAAAATGTTTAACAAAAGTAGTCATGAACCTTGTAAAATGTTTTTGTTTTATAAATCATATAAGAATCGATAAGGAAACAGATGATATAAAAGAAATATGTATGGTTAAATAAATAACCAAGTAAAAATGAATTTGTATAAAATGTGTTGTTTGTAAAACAATGTTTTGTAAAGATATGTTAACTGTGTAAAATGTAATATGTCAAAATTGAAATGGTTTAAATAACGCTACGATATGTAATATCATAAAAGAACTTATATATAGGAAGTACCAGCGGCGTATCCACCATGATTTTATCATATTACACACGTCTCGTTACTTAAATCACTTACCAAACAAACCACCAATGTAAAATTGTTCATGTATAACTAAATGTAATGTTTAAACCAATGTTGAAATGTTATTGTGTAAAGAAATGTAATGTAGAGCGAATAAAAAGCCTTTATTGATTAAAAGCATTTACTCGACCCTATAAGAAAGAAATGTACAAAACAATGCATTTGATAAATTATAATCAAAATTTATGTTTTGTAGAATAATGCATGCTTTACTGATACAAACACTTATGCAGCAATGTTAAATGTCTACATCCAAACCTTGAGACTGTAGGATAAACCCTAGAACAAAGTCAAAGGTCTACCTAGAAATGTTTTCGGATTCGGTTATTCCTTCCACCCAAACAAACCTAGGATTTCAGGAATGGGAGTTGTCAAGTCCTATGGTACCACTACCTACTACCGAGCGGCATGATCGGTGTTAATGAATGTATTAGTTTCGTTAAACAAACCAAATGTTATACCAAATGTAAGCATGTTTTATGAAAATAATGTACCTAGTATGCTAAGTAAATATACAAGGTAGAATGTAAAACAATGTGTCCATATGCTACGAGAACATATGCGAAAGAAATGCAATGTAAAATAATGTGCTAGCATGTTAAGTAAACATACATAGCAAAAGAAATGCAATGTAAAACAATGTGCTAGCATGTTAAGTAAACATACATAGCAAAACATGCAAGAAATCATGTACTATAAGTGTACTAATGAACATAGCAAGTATAGGATATAAAACATGAAAAGCACGAAAGTAACAACTAAGAACATATGTTTCACCCCCAAAACGTTTGAAAACAGTAAAAGAGGGGTCTATGTAGTCACTTGAGGGTGATTAGAAGTCTTGAACAACAACCAAGCAAAGCTAGAGGGATCACGGAAATCAAACGGCACCAAATATAGGTAACTATGTTAATAACCGGACCAAAATCGGGAGATCGGATAGAATGAGGTTTCGTAAACCAAATGAGTATAGGAACTCATGTAATTATGGTTTAACAAAGCCTACATTCTAAAATGAAACCTATCCTAAGTGCTTATGACCCATTACGACCCGTTTAGGTACCTTACGCTACTTTAACGCGCCGTTCGTGTAAAACGCGTTCGGACCGCCTAACTAGTCCTATGATAAGTAAAATATGCCTTAACATGTCTAATAATGTTGCCAAATCAGTTTAGATGTCAAAAGTTATGTTACATATGCTTAAAATGAATTTATGTCCAAAAAGGGCGTTTTGGTCATTTTCCTAAGGTATATAAACTACCTATCATACAACTAACTAAACGTTGTGACCATAAGGTATAACCTCGGAAGGTTATTCCCTATGCAACTATGGTCACCTAAATATGTTTGGTCGGATCCTAATAATCGACCAAACGGGTCGGGTTCGAAAGTCTAAGCGGTTGTTTAGACCGCTTACCTTTACGACCCTATATAAGCACTAAACCTAAAGTGACGAGCTAAACATGTTAAAACATGTTTAACAAAGTTTGAAAACAGGTTTGGTATCAAATCAAATGGTTTTGATACCCAAGAATAGTTTGGTTACAAAATACGCAAGAATACACATTTTGGCCGAAACTACGACTTATCACTAAGCCTAGATAATGTGGTAATCAGTAGGTATAGTCACAAGAGACTAAAACCATCGTGATTACGCTCACATTATGAAGTTCAAACGAACTTCATGTTGACCATAAACTGGTCAATGCAAAAAGTCAAACAAAGTTTGACTTTCACGATAAAAATGCGTAAAAAAATGAAAGAGGACTTACAAAAGGTCCAAGAATGGAGGTTTGACCCGATTATTCTCAGGTATGAAGTGAAAGCACCTCAACTTAGAGAACCATCAGATCAAATGTGAGTTTTGAAGTGAAATGGGATGGGGTATATATAGTGTTTAGAGAGCCGTTAAGATCGTTCATCGAAAACCGAGCTTTGATCTCAACCTTACACTTGTACCCACTGATTTATAATACCATGTGCACCCCTGAATGAGCCCATAGATTGCCCAAAACCTTTTGCAAACATGGGGAACAGCTGGAACAAGCTAGAAACAATTTTCTGGTATCTGGGGGCTGCTTACGGACCGTATGCAAGTCCCCTTACGGTCCGTAAGGACCTTGCAGACCAGCAAGTTTGAAATTTGGCAGAACAGGCCCCTGAGTCTCCTAACTTGATTTTTGATGCGTTTTGACATGTTTAAGCCCCGTTAACCTCATTTCAAAGCTCTGAAATGAAGTTAAAGTATAGGGAACATGAAATGTTCTAAAAATATATCGGATGTCAGTTCGTTTCGCCGTACAGTTACGTTGTTCGGTTAATTACGACGGAAGTCGTAACGGACGCGAAAACGATCCAAATTACGCGACGAATGGAATTTTATCAAGCCAATCACTAAAATAAAATATTTTAATGATTACATAAATTTTTGGATGTCCGGATGTATTCAGAACGTAAGATATGCGGGAAAATGCAAACTTATGCACTTTTTGACGCTTTTAGTCCCTGAATGACCAAAAAGTTTATTTATGTATACCGAACCCCTCAAAGCCTATTTCTAAGCTATGTAAAGGATATTTAGGGCATGTTTAACTTATGATCATGTTCCGGAATGTTCGTTACAGTACGAGTCGGCATACTTTCGCAGTTTGTCGAATTTACTCCCTTTAAGCGAATAATCTTGATTTCGACACACCAAACCTTCCAGAAAGCGATTTAGAGCCCATGTCACTATTCTGGAGTGTTTTTCGTGTTCATCTGATTACATTTATGCATCAGTGCGCATATAACTTTCTAGAAAGCGATTTAGAGCTCGAAATCGAACAAGAATTGATATGTGCAAATGATACACATATTTATACAAATCCCAAGTATGAAATACAATATTTCATTGATTTGGTATCTGTTTGATGACCGTGGAGGCACATGTGTCACAAAAATGCCTTACTTGTCTTAAGGTTAAGGCTGAACATCAACATCCTTCTGGTTTATTGGAGCAACCAGAGATTCCAGTTTGGAAATGGTAAAACATTGCTATGGATCTTATTACCAAACTTCCGTGCACTAAGAGAGGTCATGATTCCATCTGGGTAGTTGTTGATCGTCTTACAAAGTAAGGGCATTTCTTGCTGATCCGTGAGGATCTATCTGCTGACAAGCTTGCTAAAATTTATGTGGATGAAATTGTATCAAGAGATGGTGTTCCTTTGAACATTATTTATGATAGAGATGCTCGATTCTCGTCTCATTTTTGGAGAACCATGCAATCTACTATGGGGACCTAACTTAATTTGAGCACAACTTATCATCCGCAATCAGATGGCCAAACTAAAAGAACAATCCAGACTTTGGAGGATATGCTTAGAGCGTGTGTGATCGATTTTGGTGGTAGTTGGGATTCGTATCTGTCACACCCCGACCACGTGGAACATACAAAACGTGGCGGAAACATCGGGGAGTGTTGTAACAGAATTAATGTTTCAAATCCATGGCAATTGAAGTTTCGTTTTATTCAAAAAAAAGTGTTACAATGTTTTAACAAACAAGGAAATACAACATAATTAACTAGTCTTGCATCTTTTATTGTCACTAAAGCCCAAGTCTGTCTATGTGTGTCTTGATTATCTTATGCAACAGCTCCTGAAAAACACATGTGAAAATAGGTACGTCAGCATAAAAATGCCTGTGAGATACATAGGTTTTGTGAAAATAAGATTCATGACTTATGTTTGAGAAAATGTTTAGTCATGAACCTTGTTATTTGCTTTGTCTTTTAAATCATTTGAAAAACGATAAGATCAGATGATAAGTATAAATAAATGTAAGGTTAAATGAATAACCAAGAAAAATGTGTTTGTATAAGATAAGTTGTTTATAAATCAATGTCTTGTGAAAAGTATGTTAATTGTATGAAATGTTCTATGTCTCAAACTGAAATGATTCAAATAACGTTACGACATGTAATACCATACAAACACTTATATATAGGAAGTACCAGCGGCGTATCCACCATGCTTGTATCATATTACACGCGCATCGTTACTTAATCACTTAATCAAACCAAACCAAACAATGTAAAATGTCCATGTCAAGATGTAAATCATGTCAAAATGTCTATGTCAAATATCCATGTCAAATGTCTATGTCAAGTGTCCATGTCAAATGTCTATGTCAAGTACCCATGTCAAATGTCTATAGTCCAAGAGTAGTCAAGTAATGTATAACCAAAATGATATGTATGGTAAGTAAAATTTAGACTACTTAAACCATAAGTAAAAATGTACAAAACAAAGTATTGAAGTAAAACTTGGTTTAAATCAAAGTTATGTTTTGTAAGATATATGCATGCTATACTGAATATGAACATTTATGCGGTATTGTGAAAATTCATACATCCAAGCCTTGAGACAGACGGATAACTATGTAAAAGTGAGTTATCAAGAGAATATGTATTCGGATTCGGTCATTCCTTTCATCCCCTTTCCCTGGGATGTCCGGAACGGGATTTGTCAAGTCCTATGGTACCACTACCTACTACCGAGCGGCATGATCGGTGTTAATGAATGTATAGTATAGTTTAAACAAACCAAATGTCATACCAAAATGTAAGCATGTTTTATGAAGATAACGTACCTAGTATGCTAGAGTAAACATACAGGGTAGAGCTATAAAACAATGTGTCCATATGTTACTGGAACATATGCAACAGAGATGCAGTATAAAACAATGTACTAAGTATGCAAAGTCATCATACAAAGTAGAAAAGTCATGTAAAACAATGTACTAAGCATGTTATCAGTCAACATACATAGTAGAAAAGTCATGTAAATCAATGTGCTTAGCATGTTATCAGTCAACATACATAGCAGAAAAGTAATGAAATCATGTACTATAATGTACTAACAAACATAGTCGGTATATGATGTGAAAACAGGAAAGCACGAAAGTAACAAGTAGGCACATGTGTTTCACCCCAAAACAGTTTGGAAAACAGTAAAAGAGGGGTCTATGTACTCACTTGAGATTGCTCAGTTGTCTAAAGATAACCACCAAGCAGTGCTAGAGATCTCGGAATCAAACGGCTCCTAATATAGGTAACTATGTTAAATAACCGGACCTAAATCGGAAGACTGGGTAGCATTAGGGTTTGTAAACCAAACGAGTGTGGAGACTCGTGTGATATGGTTTAACAAAGCCTACATACTAAATGAAACTTAACATAATTGTTTACGACCCATTACGACCCGTTTAGGAAGCTTATGCTACTTTAACGTGTCGTGCGCGTGAAACGCGTTTGGACCGCCTAACTAGCCCTATGACAAGTGTTATATGCCTAAACATGTTACATAATCAGTTACGTGACAAAAGTTTAGGTTACATATGCTTAATTACCAATTATACATGAAAAGGGTATTCTGGTAATTTACCTAAGGCATATAAACTACCTATCATACAACTACTTAAACGATGTGACCATAGGGTATAACCTCGGAAGGTTATTCCCTACCTACTATGGTCACCTAAAGTAATTGGTCGGATCCTAATGATCGACCAAATGGGTCGGGTTCGAGGTATAGGCGATTTATTAGATCGCCTACCCTACGACCCTAGACAACGTGGTAATCAGTGGGCATAGTCCCAAGGGACTATGACCAACGTGATTACAATCACGTTGCGAAGTTCCTACGAACTTCGCATTGACCATTACTGGTCAACGCTGAAAGTCAAACAAAGTTTGACTTTCTGACTCAAAAAGCAGTAAAAATAAGGAAAAGAACGAAAGAATACTTACGAAGGGTCCCCGAATGCTAACCCAGATCAAAATAGCTCAGGTATGAAACGAAGGTTCCAACTTAGAGCCCAAACGATCAGATTTGTGAGAAAAGAAGTAAAGGGGGTGGGGTATTTATAGATTTCGGGTAACCGTTAGGATCGTTTCATGGAAAACGTGCCATGATCCCATCCGTACAAGTGTCGGAAAGTTGTGGTGGCTTAAATTGGTCCTTATCAGCTGATTAGGCAAGTGGTGAGTGTGTGGTTGTGGTTAAAACAGCTGCAAACAGGCTGTTAATACACTGCATCTGGTCTGCAGGTTGCCTTACGGACCGTAAAGCTGCCAATGTTGAGGTCCGTAAGGTAACAACTTTGGCAGATTTACAGTTTTGGTCCCTGCAGTGCAATCAGCCCATTTTTGACACGTTTAAGGCCCGTTAACCCCATTTCAAAGCTCCAAAATGAAGTTTAAAGTATAGGGAACTTAAAACATGCTCAAAAATATCTCGGATGTCGGTTCGTTTAGCCGTACGAACGCGATGTTCGCTTAATTACGACGGAATGCGCATAAGCGCGAAAAACGATCCAAATGACGCGACGAATGGATTTTTTTTATGGCGAACACTAAAATATAATATAGTCATGCTTATATAAATTTTTGGATGTCCGGATGTATTCAGAACGTAAGTTATGCGCGAAAATGCAAACTTGTGCACTTTTTGACACTTTTAGTCCCTGAATGACACAAAAGTTTATTTTAGCATACCGAACACCTCAAAGCCTATTTCTAAGCTATGTGAAGGATATTTATGGTATGTTTAACTTATGGTCATGTTCCGGAATGTCTGTTACAGTTCAAATTGGCATACTTTCGCAGTTTGTCAACTTTAGTCCCTGTAAGCGATTAAACTTGCTTTCACCACACCAAACCTTCCAAAACTTATATATAAGTTATGTAAAGGTTATTTGAGGTATGTTAAACCTATGTCACTATTCCGGAGTGTTTGTTGCATTAAACTGGTTATATTTACGCATCGGTGCGCATATAACCTTCCAGAAAGCGATTTAGAGCTTGAAATCGAACATGAGTCGATATGTGCAAAAGATACACATATTCATACAAGTCCAAAGTATGAAATACATTATTTCATTGGTTTGGCATTTGTTTGATGGCCGTGAAGGCACAGGTGTTACAGTCTCCCCTACTTTAGGAAATTTCGTCCCGAAATTTATTTAGAGGAAACTTGTGAGAGTTTAAAACATGAAGTTGAAAAGATCAAACAATATTGGTTAGGGTTCTGAACTTCTAGTAACCTTAATAACATTATGTTTGCAATGTAAGAGGGACACTTATATACAAGTATATGAAGCGTCATTGGTGCGTCCACCATACCTCCATTACATCGTTATCATTTTGTTATTTTGTCGCTATCGGTTCTTACACATAATAAATCTTACTGGGTTTCTGTGCATTGAATTCCACAATTATGTAGGCCTCCATAATTACGTAGTTCCTTGTACAGTCCGCACAGTCTATTTTATAATGTGTAGTGTAAAACCAAATGAACAATCCTGTGATGAGTGTAACTAGACTGCCATAGAGTCCTTTAGACTAAATCAATAAATGATTTAAATAGACTATCAAGGAGTCTGTTCAGCTACATCACTAGAAGTCATTCTTTAACCAAATTGTGAATCAATCTTTTTTATTAGACCACTAAAGGGTCCCTTATGAATCATGGAGTAGTACTATATCAATCCAAGGGTCTTAACTATTACATAGAAGCCCATTAAGGATTTAAAGCAGTACCTTTTTGAATATCCTACTACGAATCCCTCATATGAAGATATGAAAAATTCTACGAGGATTTGGATAACGAATTATCCAGAGTATAAAAACACAAAAATGCATAAAAGAAAACATAAGATGCATAAACACATAGTCACATAACCACAAAATTGTTTGTTAATTTGTCTTGTAAATTGCGTACTTGCATTTAAAGCACACTAGGAATCCATTCCGTGGATTTTATTTGGTACTTTAAACGTTATCAAGGATCCAACTATAAAGATAGAAAGATTCAAAAAGAAAATTCGATTTCGATTACTAGGAACCGAAGTGTTCGAATTAAGGTACATAAGGAATCCAATTAAGGACTCTGATTTGAATGATAATCATCCACAAGGATCTAATTGTGAAGATAAAAAGATCCCATATGAATTTTTTTGAAGTTGAAGATGTTTTGAAACCTTGCACTGGATGTGTTTAGGTCAAAACATGATGTAAAATGCTTATGAAGTTGAGATGCTTGATATGTCAAGGCGACATATGAAGCAGAATTTTGAAGATTAAGTCAATGTATGAGGAAAGTATTTTTGAAAACTATGCATGGGGTTCTTTTAAGAAAAATGTGTTTAACGTTTTTTTGAAACCTTATATATAATACTTTTGAAATCATAAAGTAGGTGTATTAGGTAGATATATTTACAAAAATGTTTTTAAAATCATGCGAGATGAATTTTGAAATTATGTATAAGGTTTTTGAAAGACATGAATGATGCTTTTCGAAATCATGCACTTGATAAGAAAATATATTGTGTTAATATTGTCTTCAGACTATATGAAATATTTTGAAATTAGAAAGGTTGGTTTTGATAACATGGCCAATGTTTTTGAAATAACACAGACAATGCATCTAGAAAAATTGTTTTCAAACTATATGAAATGTTTTGAGATCATGAAGATTGTTTTGAAATACTGGTACTGTGTATGTTGAAAAATCAAAACGTAATGGGTATGAGATTTGAAAATACCCTTAGTTATCTAACCAAGGATTTAAAGGCACAGATGTGCGAAAAGCACGATTACTCATAATGTCACTTAATTTTCTGTACTTTGTTTCTTAGAGTGAAACGAGTACTTAAAATTTTCGAAGGAATCATGAGCAATCATTTGAGAGAGAGAAATCACAAGAGTAGTTTGTAAGGTACATAGTTCCTTGATGTAGGTATCATAGGAAAAGCCATACACACCTAGCAGGGGGTTGAGCTGGTTGGTTGGGGACTGCTTTACCATTGTGAGCGACCATGGCGAAGCTCTGAGAAGCCTTTCGCTTCTTTGACTTCTTACGGGATCGTTCATCCATGGTCTTTGATTCCTCGATTGGTTTCTTGGCTGATGGTGCTGTCACCTGACTAGGTCCTGCCTGTCTTGGTGACTCTTGAGTGGCTTCATCCTGGAGATGATACATGGCAGTAGCTAATTCAACAGTCTTCAGGGCTACTTCGCCTATTCGCTGAGCGAATTTTGGCTGCTTGCTCAGATATTTGGGCGTCATCGTGATGAAGAGACATTCTTGAAGAAAAAGAAAGGCATAGAGAGAAACAGGTGAAAGATTATTGGACAATCAAAACAGAATGATAACGCATGAAAATTGCGATCATTTGTTTGTTACCTAAGGCAAACAAATGAGACGGTGACTAATCAAAGTAAATGGGTCAAAAATAATGTATCGCGAAGACATGCTCGCCTATAAGTGAACACTCATCCCAAGAATTCCCAGGTAAGCACAACTGGTCTCGCGTCTGATGAGATGTATACGAAGTGCTTGCCTAGCCAGAAAACCCAGAATACAGGCATTCACCCTTCCAGTTTGCACGTGTTCACATTATTTAAAACCCAAAACCTTGACGAAGTTTTGAAAACTCAAAGGGGTTCAAAACCATATAATAGAGAGTTCAAAACCTTACAATAGAGGGTTCAAAACCTAGTAATCAATCATCCTAGAACAGATGATTAGTTTTCAAAGCGGTTTTGAAATTTATGTTTTTGTTGCGGTTGTCGCCTAAGGATAGGCGACAGTATTGTTTTATGACTAAACGCAAGTAAACTCGCGTTAGGGTCCTAAGAAGGTTATAGACTAGGTCAAAGCATTACTAATTACTAATAACCTAATTCCCTATAACCATTGGCTCTGATACCATCTTTTCTGTCACACCCCGACCACGTGGAACATACAAAACGTGGCGGAAACATCGGGGAGTGTTGTAACAGAATTAATGTTTCAAATCCATGGCAATTGAAGTTTCGTTTTATTCAAAAAAAAGTGTTACAATGTTTTAACAAACAAGGAAATACAACATAATTAACTAGTCTTGCATCTTTTATTGTCACTAAAGCCCAAGTCTGTCTATGTGTGTCTTGATTATCTTATGCAACAGCTCCTGAAAAACACATGTGAAAATAGGTACGTCAGCATAAAAATGCCTGTGAGATACATAGGTTTTGTGAAAATAAGATTCATGACTTATGTTTGAGAAAATGTTTAGTCATGAACCTTGTTATTTGCTTTGTCTTTTAAATCATTTGAAAAACGATAAGATCAGATGATAAGTATAAATAAATGTAAGGTTAAATGAATAACCAAGAAAAATGTGTTTGTATAAGATAAGTTGTTTATAAATCAATGTCTTGTGAAAAGTATGTTAATTGTATGAAATGTTCTATGTCTCAAACTGAAATGATTCAAATAACGTTACGACATGTAATACCATACAAACACTTATATATAGGAAGTACCAGCGGCGTATCCACCATGCTTGTATCATATTACACGCGCATCGTTACTTAATCACTTAATCAAACCAAACCAAACAATGTAAAATGTCCATGTCAAGATGTAAATCATGTCAAAATGTCTATGTCAAATATCCATGTCAAATGTCTATGTCAAGTGTCCATGTCAAATGTCTATGTCAAGTACCCATGTCAAATGTCTATAGTCCAAGAGTAGTCAAGTAATGTATAACCAAAATGATATGTATGGTAAGTAAAATTTAGACTACTTAAACCATAAGTAAAAATGTACAAAACAAAGTATTGAAGTAAAACTTGGTTTAAATCAAAGTTATGTTTTGTAAGATATATGCATGCTATACTGAATATGAACATTTATGCGGTATTGTGAAAATTCATACATCCAAGCCTTGAGACAGACGGATAACTATGTAAAAGTGAGTTATCAAGAGAATATGTATTCGGATTCGGTCATTCCTTTCATCCCCTTTCCCTGGGATGTCCGGAACGGGATTTGTCAAGTCCTATGGTACCACTACCTACTACCGAGCGGCATGATCGGTGTTAATGAATGTATAGTATAGTTTAAACAAACCAAATGTCATACCAAAATGTAAGCATGTTTTATGAAGATAACGTACCTAGTATGCTAGAGTAAACATACAGGGTAGAGCTATAAAACAATGTGTCCATATGTTACTGGAACATATGCAACAGAGATGCAGTATAAAACAATGTACTAAGTATGCAAAGTCATCATACAAAGTAGAAAAGTCATGTAAAACAATGTACTAAGCATGTTATCAGTCAACATACATAGTAGAAAAGTCATGTAAATCAATGTGCTTAGCATGTTATCAGTCAACATACATAGCAGAAAAGTAATGAAATCATGTACTATAATGTACTAACAAACATAGTCGGTATATGATGTGAAAACAGGAAAGCACGAAAGTAACAAGTAGGCACATGTGTTTCACCCCAAAACAGTTTGGAAAACAGTAAAAGAGGGGTCTATGTACTCACTTGAGATTGCTCAGTTGTCTAAAGATAACCACCAAGCAGTGCTAGAGATCTCGGAATCAAACGGCTCCTAATATAGGTAACTATGTTAAATAACCGGACCTAAATCGGAAGACTGGGTAGCATTAGGGTTTGTAAACCAAACGAGTGTGGAGACTCGTGTGATATGGTTTAACAAAGCCTACATACTAAATGAAACTTAACATAATTGTTTACGACCCATTACGACCCGTTTAGGAAGCTTATGCTACTTTAACGTGTCGTGCGCGTGAAACGCGTTTGGACCGCCTAACTAGCCCTATGACAAGTGTTATATGCCTAAACATGTTACATAATCAGTTACGTGACAAAAGTTTAGGTTACATATGCTTAATTACCAATTATACATGAAAAGGGTATTCTGGTAATTTACCTAAGGCATATAAACTACCTATCATACAACTACTTAAACGATGTGACCATAGGGTATAACCTCGGAAGGTTATTCCCTACCTACTATGGTCACCTAAAGTAATTGGTCGGATCCTAATGATCGACCAAATGGGTCGGGTTCGAGGTATAGGCGATTTATTAGATCGCCTACCCTACGACCCTAGACAACGTGGTAATCAGTGGGCATAGTCCCAAGGGACTATGACCAACGTGATTACAATCACGTTGCGAAGTTCCTACGAACTTCGCATTGACCATTACTGGTCAACGCTGAAAGTCAAACAAAGTTTGACTTTCTGACTCAAAAAGCAGTAAAAATAAGGAAAAGAACGAAAGAATACTTACGAAGGGTCCCCGAATGCTAACCCAGATCAAAATAGCTCAGGTATGAAACGAAGGTTCCAACTTAGAGCCCAAACGATCAGATTTGTGAGAAAAGAAGTAAAGGGGGTGGGGTATTTATAGATTTCGGGTAACCGTTAGGATCGTTTCATGGAAAACGTGCCATGATCCCATCCGTACAAGTGTCGGAAAGTTGTGGTGGCTTAAATTGGTCCTTATCAGCTGATTAGGCAAGTGGTGAGTGTGTGGTTGTGGTTAAAACAGCTGCAAACAGGCTGTTAATACACTGCATCTGGTCTGCAGGTTGCCTTACGGACCGTAAAGCTGCCAATGTTGAGGTCCGTAAGGTAACAACTTTGGCAGATTTACAGTTTTGGTCCCTGCAGTGCAATCAGCCCATTTTTGACACGTTTAAGGCCCGTTAACCCCATTTCAAAGCTCTAAAATGAAGTTTAAAGTATAGGGAACTTAAAACATGCTCAAAAATATCTCGGATGTCGGTTCGTTTAGCCGTACGAACGCGATGTTCGCTTAATTACGACGGAATGCGCATAAGCGCGAAAAACGATCCAAATGACGCGACGAATGGATTTTTTTTATGGCGAACACTAAAATATAATATAGTCATGCTTATATAAATTTTTGGATGTCCGGATGTATTCAGAACGTAAGTTATGCGCGAAAATGCAAACTTGTGCACTTTTTGACACTTTTAGTCCCTGAATGACACAAAAGTTTATTTTAGCATACCGAACACCTCAAAGCCTATTTCTAAGCTATGTGAAGGATATTTATGGTATGTTTAACTTATGGTCATGTTCCGGAATGTCTGTTACAGTTCAAATTGGCATACTTTCGCAGTTTGTCAACTTTAGTCCCTGTAAGCGATTAAACTTGCTTTCACCACACCAAACCTTCCAAAACTTATATATAAGTTATGTAAAGGTTATTTGAGGTATGTTAAACCTATGTCACTATTCCGGAGTGTTTGTTGCATTAAACTGGTTATATTTACGCATCGGTGCGCATATAACCTTCCAGAAAGCGATTTAGAGCTTGAAATCGAACATGAGTCGATATGTGCAAAAGATACACATATTCATACAAGTCCAAAGTATGAAATACATTATTTCATTGGTTTGGCATTTGTTTGATGGCCGTGAAGGCACAGGTGTTACAGTATCTTCCATTGATTGAATTCTCCTACAACAACAGTTATCACTCCAGCATCAACATGGCTCCTTTCGAGGCTCTCTATGGTCGAAAATGTCGTTCACCAGTTTGCTGGAATGAGATCGGTGAGGCTCAGCTTACTGGACCTAACCTCATTCTAGAGACAACAGATAAGGTTAAGAAAGTTCGCGATAACCTTCAGACAGCTAGAAGCCGTCAAAAGAGTTATGCGGACCGACGACGCAAGCCCTTGGAATTTCAAGTCGGTGATCGAGTGTTACTTAAGGTATCACCTTGGAAAGGTGTGATCAGATTTGGAAAGACAGGAAAACTTGCACCTAGATATGTGGGACCATTCAAGATCGTCGAAAGAATCGGTAAGGTAGCCTATAGACTTGAGTTACCTCCTGAACTTGGAAATGTTCATCCAACCTTTCACGTGTCCAATCTCAAGAAGTGTCTAGCTGATGAGAACCTCCACATACCACTTGATGAAATTCGTGTTGATAACACGATGCATTTTGTTGAGAAACCTGTGGAAATCATGGATGGTGAATTCAAGTGGCTCAAATGCAAGCGTATTCCATTGGTCAAAGTTCGCTGGGAATCTAAACATGGACCAGAATTTACTTGGGAATGTGAAGATCAAATGAAGGAGAAATATCCACATCTATTCTCACGAGTTTCCTCTAAACAAATTTCGGGACGAAATTTCCACAAGTAGGGGAGACTGTGACACCTGTGCTTATAATCATTGTAAACATTTCAGTTATCAATAAAACAATGCTATTTGATCCCAATATTTGTTTGTTTATGTTTGACATTTTGCATGTTTTGATTTTTGTTCAATTTCAAACTCTATATCGTTTTCTGGAGAGTTATACGCAAACTGGTGCGTAAACGTAATCAGTTTAACGCGATGAGCACTCTGAAACATATGCTTAACATACCTTAAATAACCCTTACATAACTTAAAAATAAGTTTTGAAGGCTTTGGTATGGCAAAATCAAGTTTATTCGCTTATAGGGACTAATTTCGACAAACTGCGAAAGTATGTTGATTCGTACTGTAACGAACATTCTGGAACTTGTTCATAAGTTAAACATACCCTAAATATCCTTCAAATAGCTTAGAAATAGGCTTTGAGGGGTTCGGTGTGAAAAAATAAACTTTTTGGTCATTCAGGGACTAAAAGCGTCAAAAAGTGCATAAGTTTGCATTTTCACGCATATCTTACGTTCTGAATACATCCGGACATCCAAAAATTTATGTAATCATTAAAATATTTTATTTTAGTGATTGGCATGATAAAAATCCATTCGTCACGTGATTTGGATCATGTTTCGCGTTCGTTCGTACTTCGTCGTAATTAAGCGAATAACACGTCCGTACGACCAAACGAACCGACATCCGGCATATTTTTGAGCATGTTTCATGTTCCTCATGTTCAGGAATCATTGTAGAGCCTTGAAAATGGTTTAACGGGCTTTAAACGTGTAAAAAATGGATTGAAACATGTGTAGGGACCAATTCTATCATTTCTGCCAAACTGGGATTAGGCGGGCCGCGTAGCTCTTGTCTGTCTTTTACGCGGGGCGTGAGAATCTACTAGATCTGCAAAAAATCTGTTACAGCTTGTTCCAGGTGTTCCTCACTCTTGCACATAGGTTTGGACATTCTATGGGCTCTTTTAGGTGCTCCCATGGTTTCACAAAACCGGGGGCACACTTGGACGACCTAGATCGAAGCACGTTTTTAAGAAACGATCCTAACGGTCTTGGTTTTCCTATAAGCACCCCACCCATTTGCACTTGAAACTCACACTTTGATCTGATTTGGCTCTCTAATTTGAAGTATACATTTCATACCTGAGAGTAATCGGATCAAAACTCCATAGCTTGGACCCGTTGTAAGTTCTCTTTCGTTCTTTTATGCGTTTTAAGCATGAAGGTCAAACTTTGTTTGACTTTCCACATTAACCAGTTTATGGTCAACACGAAGTTCATTTGAACTTCATAACGTGAGCGTAATCACGATGGCTATAGTCCCTTGTGACTATACCTACTGATTACCACGTTATTTAGGCATAGTGGCGAGTCGTAGTTTCGGCCAACATGCGTAGTCTTGCGTATTTTGTAACCAAACTACTTTTAGGTATCAAGACCCTTTGTCTTGATACCAAACCTATTTTCAAACTTCGTTAAACATGTTTTAACATGTTTAGCTCCTCACCTTAGGTTTAGTGCTTATGTAGGCTCGTAAGGTAAGTGGTCTAAACAACCGCTTATACTTTCGAACCCGACCAGTTTGGTCGATCATCAGGATCCGACCAAACACATTAGGTGACCATAGTTGTATAGGGAATAACCTTCTGAGGTTATACCTTATGGTGACGTCGTTTAGTTAGTTGTATGATAGGTAGTTTATACGCCTTAGGAAAAATGACCAAAATGCCCTTTTAGCGCCAAAATTCATTTTAATCATATGTAACCTTAATTTGGACATCTAAACTGATTTGGAAACATTATTAGACATGTTAAGGCATATTTTACTTATCATAGGACTAGTTAGGCGGTCCGAACGCGTTTTACGCGAACGACGCGTTAAAGTAGCATGAGCTACTTAAACGGGTCGTGATGGGTCGTAGGCACTTAGGATAGGTTCCGTTTTAGAATGTAGGCTTTGTTAAACCATAGTACATGTGTTCGTATACTCATTTGGTTTACGAAAGCACATTTTGTCCGATCCTTCGATTTAGGTCCGTTTATTTACATAATTACCCATATTAGGTGATGTTTGATTCCGTGATCTTTCTAGCGTTGCTTGGTGGTTATCTAAAGAATATTAAGCAATCTCAAGTGAGTACATAGTCCCCTCTTTTACTGTTTTTCAAAACATTTTGGGGTGAAACACATGTGCCTACTTGTTACTTTTATGCTTTCAATGTTTTCATATCATATGCTTGTTATGTTCATTAGTACACTTATAGTACATGATTTCATTGTGTTTTTGCTATGTATGTCCATTGTTGCATACTTGGTACATCGTTTTACATTACATTTTATGCTATGTATGTCCATTGTTGCATACTTAGTACATTGTTTTACATCACATGCTATGTATGTCCATTGTTGCATACTTAGTACATTTGTTTTACATCACATGCTTACATTTTGGTATGACATTTGGTTTGTTTAAATGGGACAGAAATACATTCATTAACATTGATCATGTTGGACTCTGTATGCCCAAGACACATATTAAATTGATGTGGCTAGTACGTTATGATCCAAGTCGAGTCATACCCAATAACAAGCTAGACAAACACTTATATTATTTATTTGTGATATGATCAAACAAATAAATATTAACACTTACAATATTTAGAAATTGGTGTTCTAAATAATTACACTTGAGAAACCAATAAATTATATGGATAATTTATTTTGAGAGAATATTTTATTTTGTTATTTAATGGGTTAAATACATTTTAAAAGGTTGTATAAAGTTTTGCATTTATGAAGTATTATATTTATAAAAGTTATAAATATATAAACCAAGATTTAAACTTTATAAAAGATTTTTTTATATATATAAAGACTAGGGCCGCCCCCCCCCCCCCCAATGGGAACTCACAAAATGGTTGTCCAATGGGATGACATGCAATTGTCATAAGCTAGAGAAGATTTGATTGGGTGGTCTAACTAAGACCATTTTGGTCCAATGGGGTTTCATGCACTTGCATGTGTAAGTTGGCACACGATTGGTTAAGGTGGGTGGCAATTCTCTCACATGGTTCTATAAATACTTAGATGACAAATGCAAGAACTTGCAAGACTTGTGATCTCTCTCAAAACTTTCGGCCATCTAGTGTGGTGTTCAAAGAATTTTTCAAGTTTCATTCAAGTGTTGAAATCCTAGCTACAATCGTAGTGTTTGTTGGAAGCTTGGGGTATACAAGCTTGAGGCCTTCTACTCTTGAAGGCAACCGTTCAAGAAACATCATCCGTTTCATCATCCTATTACTCCAAGAAGGTAGTATTCTAAACACCCTATGGTTGTGTTTGATAGTATGCATATTCATATATGGATCCGGGTTTTGGCATTTTGAATATAAATGAAATTTATATCTTAAAAGTAACATGTTTTAAATATTTTTTTCCGCTGCGTTTTTTATTTCATATGGATGAAATTGCTTTGATAAACATGTTAAAATCCCATCAATGGCATCTAGAGCCGCTTATATGAGTGCATGCTTCAATAGATTAAAAATTTCGGGTTTCGGGTTTGAATAAAACCCTATGGCCGAAAATTTTAACCTGGTTAACCCTTTGTTTTTCAAGATTATTTTCTTACATGCATAAGGGAATCTTGAAAAATTATTTCATATGGATGATTTGTTTGTCTGGACAAAACTTACCTTTTCGGTTTTTTGTACATAGCCGAAAATGTTCATAAAAGGGAACCATTTTTTTATATTTCTTGAAATTAATATATATATACATTTGGATATATATTTTGGTGCATATGACCTAGCCATGACCTTGTGTTGAATGATTGTGTTGTGATTCATTTTATTATTATTTCAATGGGTTGTAATAATTATTATTTTGTTCTTCCATTAGAAGATATGTAATTTATTTATTTTCATTTGGTATGTAAAATAAATAGACTAGGAGCATTTTATTTTACTAGAAAAAATGTATTAGGATATATTTTGTAAAAGAAGATGCACACAAAAATGCGGTTTTGGTTTGGACCATAATATTCGGTCCAAAGAACTTCATCGTTCTCAACGGGATTTTAACCCGATAACCAAAACACATTTTTGAAGTCCAAAAGAGTTTGGAGCTGAAAATAAAAGACTTTTGAAAGCTCAAAGAAGGTGGTGAAATCACAACACAAGAAGGAGACTTGAAGCATTTGGATGCGGGATCAAGGGGGAGTTCATCGACACATTACTTGTGTCATTTTTCACCCTTTAGGAAGGACCTTTTGGCATACTTGTTTCGGCTAACAAGTGTTGTCAAAATAGTTGGCTATGGTTATGCACCTCTTGTTATGTATGATACGCTTGTTTGGTTGCTTATTTTGTTGTTTTAGATGATATGTCGATATGGATGACTTAACAAACTAATAATCAACGACAAGCGTAAAATTGGTTCTTAACAAAATCATTAAAATGGTTAATAAAGGTTTTATTAAATATTAATGATTTTATAATAAAATGGGTTTTATTAAAAAGAACCTTGAAAATTAGTTTTCATTAAAGTACCATTGATTTGAATGCATGCAAATGTATGGTACATAATATTTTCTAAACTAGAACTTTGAAATATTAAAAACCCTTTTATAAAACAAGTCAAACACCATCCTTTTATCCAACACTCGAAACACTTGGGAACTCTTATTGTGGGATAAAGGTCACCTAACCACATTTGAGGGAACACGTATGTTCGAGGTGGGTTTACCATGTTTGTGGGATAAAGGTCACCTAACCACTTATGTAAATAAACTCACATGTGTATGTAAGTTGGACGACTTGATTTGGAAACCATGAACTTAGGGTCACCGAAGCATGGGGAACAAAGGTGTTGATGGGATTAAGCATGCCAACTAAACATAAAGATGTTTAACCGATCCCATATGATTAGAAATTGCAAAGAGTTGCAATTGTCAAACGTTGACTACCTTGTTAATTTAAATAGAGGGATAAAGGTCACCTAACCAATATTTAAATGTAACGTTGGATTCTAGATTTTAATTATTAATTGTCTTTAAGACACAAAAGGGTATTAATGATTAAAATATAATAATATCGAAAATACTAAAATTGAACTTGTTAAATTTTGTAGATGGCCGCTAACATTGCAAACCCGACTAACCAAATCGTCCGAAACCTATCACTAAGAACCATCCTTGAAAAGGATCGTCTCAACCATAACAACTTCATGGATTGGTTTCGAAACTTGAGAATCGTTCTCAAGCAAGAGAAGATATCCTATTTGTTGGACGATCCTATTCCCGATGAACCTAACGTGGAAGATGTGGAAGCCTACAGCGATTGGGTTAAGTATACCGAGGACTCCATGCAAGCCTCATGGATCATGTTGGGAACTATGATTCCTGAAATTCAAAAGGATTTTGAACTTCACAGGGCATACGACATGATTACCCAGTTAAAGGAAATGTTCCTACAACAAGCAAGGGTAGAACGCTTCGAAACTGTTCGGGCGCTTCATGCATGTCGAATGGAGGAAACCCAATCGGTATCATCTTATGTCCTTAAGATGAAAAGCCACATTGATCGCCTCGAAAGGCTAAATTTTCCCGTCTCTAAAGAGTTGGCTACAGATTTGATCCTCAACTCTTTAACAAAGAAATTTGAGAGCTTTGTAATGAATTACAACATGAATGGATGGGACAAAAGCATTGGTGAGCTTCATGCAATGCTCAAAATGGCCGAAGCAAGTATGGGCAAAAAGGCTTTACCCGTCCTAGCGATCAATGAAGGAGGCAACAAGAAGAGGCCCCACCCCGACTCTAAAGCAAACTATGCTAAAAGAAAGGGACACGTCAAAGGAAAGGGAATAGGAAAAGCTAAAGCAGAACCCACCAAACCGAAGGAGAAGAAGCAAAAGGTTGCTACGAATGACCCATGTTTTGAATGTGGTGAGATAGGACATTGGAAGAGAAATTGTCCAACCTATCTCAAGGAGTTGAAAAACAAGAGGGATGCAGGGCAAACCTCAGGTACTATCTTTATGATACATGTTGAGCTTAATGTTATTTCTTCTAACACATGGGTACTAGATACCGGATGCGGAACTCATATTTGCAATTCGTTGCAGGGGTTCAGAAGAAGTAGACATTACAAGAAGGGAGACACTAGTCTCTTCATGGGCAACGGAGCAAAGGTTGATGTCGAAGCTCAAGGAGACTACGTTTTTGAGCTTCCAAGTGGTTTGGAAGTTATTTTGAAAAATGTTTTGTATGCTCCTAGTTTAACTAGGAACATAATTTCAGTTTCCCTTTTAAAACAATGTGGTTTTAATTTTGAATTTGTTAACCAAACATTTATGTTTCTAAGAATGATGTGTTTTATTTTAAAGCTATGTCTTTAAATGGTATTTATGAATTAGATCATGATAACACATCATATGATAGCTCAATGTACCAAGTAACCAATAAGAAACTCCAAACGGATTTGAGTGATTCCTATCTTTGGAATTGTCGTCTTGGACAGATAAGTAAGAATCGCATGCATACACTTTAGAAAAATGGTCTTTTAAATACAAATTAAGATAATTCATTTGATGTATGCAAATCTTGTTTACAAGGCAAAATGACCAAGACACCCTTTAGTGGAACTTTTGAAAGGGCTAAAGACTTACTAGGTATCATACATTCAGATGTATGTGGTCCTTTTAAGCCGATGTCTAGGAATGGTGAAAGATACTTCATTACCTTTACCGACGACTTTAGTCGTTATGGTTATGTCTATTTACTAAGACACAAAGATGAAGCATTTGAAATGTTCAAAGACTTCAAAAGTGAAGTAGAAAATCAACTCAAGAAAACAATCAAAGTCCTTCGCACCGATAGAGGAGGTGAATACCTTAGTGGTGCTTTTCAAGATCATCTTAGGAGTTGTGGGATTATCTCACAACTTACTCCACCTGGAACACCACAACACAATGGTGTGTCCGAAAGGAGAAATCGAACTCTATTAGATATGGTTCGATCAATGATGGCTAGAAGCACATTACCTCTATGGTTTTGGGGTTATGCTTTGCTCTCCGCAGTTCGTATATTAAATATGGCCCCAACCAAGAAAGTGTAAAAGACACCTTTTGAAATATGGCATGGAAACCCTCCATCATTATCATTCTTAAGGGTTTGGGGTTGTGAAGCTTATGTTAAGCAATACACTCCAAATAAATTGGAAGTCCGATCTACTAAGTGTATCTTTGTAGGATATCCTAAAGATGATATAGGATATTATTTCTACGACCCAACTGAGCAAAAGGTATTTGTTGCTCGAATGGGTAAGTTCTTGGAAGCTAAGTTCTTTATAGAAGGAAGTAGTGACAGAAGAGTGGAACTTGAGGAGGATCAAGAACCACAAAATGATACACGTTTGGTTGATACTAGCACTCAACAAGAAGTTGTTGAAAACGATCAAGAGGTTGATCAGAACACACAAAATGTTCGCAGATCTGGTAGAATTAGTAATCCACCTGAAAGATATGGATTTTTCATGAATGGATGCTACGTGGTAGATTCAGATGAACCAACCACATACCCTGATGCAATGTCAAAATCTGATAGTGACAAATGGCTTGAAGCCATGAACATAGAGATGCAATCCATGTATGACAACCAAGTTTGGGAATTGGTTATGCCACTACTCAACTCCAAAGTAGTTGGAAGTAAGTGGGTTTTCAAGAAGAAAACAGATATGCATGGTAACTTGGATACTTACAAAGCAAGACTTGTAGCAAAAGGTTTCACTCAAACTCAAGGGATTGATTATGATGAGACCTTCTCACCTGTGGCGATGCTAAAGTCAATAAAGATATTATTTGCCATAGCTGCATATTATGACTATGAGATCTGGCAATTGGATGTCAAAACGGCTTTTCTTAGTGGATATCTTGATGAAGATATCTATATCGTTCAGCCTGAAGGTTTTGTCGATCCAAAACATCCTGACAAAGTATGCAAGTTAAAGAAATCAATCTATGGATTGAAACAAGCATCGAGAAGTTGGAATCACCGTTTTGATGAAGAAATTAAGAATTTTGGATTCATCAAGAACGGTGATGAAGCTTGTGTGTTTAAGAAAGCTAGTGGGAGCATCATCACTTTCTTAGTACTGTATGTCGATGACATTCTACTATTTGGGAATGACATTCCAACCATGGAAGGTGTAAAAGCTTGGCTTGGAAGTTGTTTTTCCATTAAGGATCTTGGTGAAGTCGCCTACATTCTGGGAATAAAGCTTTATAGGGATAGATCAAGGCGCTTGATAGGTTTACACCAAAGTGCATACATTGACAAAGTCTTGAATAGGTTCCAAATGGAGAACTCTAAGAGAGGTTTTGTACGTATTCAAAAGGGGACAATATTGAATACATCTCAATGTCCAAGCTCAAAGGATGAGCAAGAGAAAATGAAAAGAATCCCATATGCGTCAGCTATAGGATCCATCATGTATGCAATGATATGCACCAGAACGGACGTCTCATGCGCCTTGAGCATGACGAGTAGATACCAGCAGAATCCAGGTAACAGTCATTGGATGGCTGTTAAAAGCATATTGAAATATCTTAGGAGGACTAAGGATATGTTCTTAATATATGGATCTGGTGAGGAGGAGCTCGTTGTAAAGGGTTACACGGACGCGAGTTTCCAAAACGATCGAAGTGATTCTCGATCACAATCGGGGTATGTCTTCATTTTAAATGGTGGAGCAGTCTCTTGGAAGAGCTCAAAACAAGACGTGGTAGCATTGTCCACTACAGAATCAGAATACATCGCCGCTTCATTGGCAGCCCAAGAAGTTGCATGGTTGAAGAAATTCATAGCCGACATATAGAGCAAAGTGTTGCTGCCAAAGTTCATAGATATTCGTGGGATACAAATATTTGACTGACTCGCTCTCAAATATTACTGCATGGAATCATTTGTGATTGGTCATAAGTAAATTTTAAGTAAAGGGAATATCATAGTATCCTCTGACCTGAGATACATATTGGGTCTTGATATTCACCAAGTATTTTACCTTGACCTAGTTCTTTGCTGTCTGTAGCAAGGCAGTACACAAGGCTAAACTCAGGTGTGGTGCAAGGTGATTGTGAGAGACGTATGTAGTCAAGAAGGGATTTGTTCCTCTTATTCGTTGAGAGTAAGATGTCTAAGGCCTGATAAAGTTAAATCAACAGAGAGTGATCACTCTATGTCTCTGGATTTAACATGACATCTGTAACGAAAGGATAAATGATAGATTCACCTAAATCATGTTCAAGTAAGGGACTTGAAAGGGATGATGTTATTGAATGGCAAATATAGTCATACGTATTGGGGGTAGTAAACCGTAGTTAGGCGTCATTTACTGCTTGCATCAATCTTCTATGTATCTTGTGCAAGTGGGAGATTGTTGGACTCTGTATGCCCAGGACACATATTAAATTGATGTGGCTAGTACGTTATGATCCAAGTCGAGTCATACCCAATAACAAGCTAGACAAACACTTATCTTATTTATTTGTGATATGATCAAACAAATAAATATTAACACTTACAATATTTAGAAATTGGTGTTCTAAATAATTACACTTAGATGACAAATACTTAGATGACAAATGCAAGAACTTGCAATTCTCTCACATGGTTCTATAAATACTTAGATGACAAATGCAAGAACTTGCAAGACTTGTGATCTCTCTCAAAACTTTCGGCCATCTAGTGTGGTGTTCAAAGAATTTTTCAAGTTTCATTCAAGTGTTGAAATCCTAGCTACAATCGTAGTGTTTGTTGGAAGCTTGGGGTATACAAGCTTGAGGCCTTCTACTCTTGAAGGCAACCGTTCAAGAAACATCATCCGTTTCATCATCCTATTACTCTAAGAAGGTAGTATTCTAAACACCCTATGGTTGTGTTTGATAGTATGCATGTTCATATATGGATCCGGGTTTTGAGATTTTGAATATAAATGAAATTTATATCTTAAAAGTAACATGTTTTAAATATTTTTTTCCGCTGCTTTTTTTATTTCATATGGATGAAATTGCTTTGATAAACATGTTAAAATCCCATCAGATCACGTCGTTCGTTAGTAGGTAGTGGTACCATAGGAATTGACAACTCCCGTTCCTGACATCCTAGGTATGTTTGGATGGAAGGAATGACCGAATTCGATACACATAACTTAGATAAACCTTTAATTTATTTAAGGGTTTATCGCCACAGTCTCAAGGCTTGAATGTATGCATTTTCACAATACCGCATAGATGGTTGTATCAGTATAGCATGCATTTCCACAAAACATAACTTTGATTTAAACTATGTGTTACTTTAATACCTTGTTGTGGTGCATTTTACCTATGGTTTAGTTGATACATTTTCACTTGCCATACATGACATTTTGGTTACACATCACATGATATACATTTGACACATGAACATTTTTTACATTAGTTATACATTACATGATTTACATATTGACATAAACATTTTGACATAGTTTACACAATAACATTTGACAAATGGTTTAAACATGAACAATGTACATTGGTGGTTTGTTTGAGTAAGTGATTTAAGTAACGAGGCGTGTGTAATATGATACAAGCATGGTGGATACGCCGCTAGTACTTCCTATATATAAATGCTTGTATGATATCACATATTGTAGCGTTATTTAAATCATTTCAATTTAGACATATAACATTGTACATAAATAACATATTTTTTCACAAAACATTTACAAAACAGTTGGTTTTATACAACTCATTTTACTTTGTTATTTAATTAACCACACACCTTTCTTTTATATAATCTGATTTCTTATCACATTTTCATATGATTTATAAAAGAAAACACTTAACAAGATTCATGACTAATTTTTATTAAACATTTCTTTAAACTTAAGTCATGAACCCTATTTTCACAAAACCTATGTATCTCACAGGCATTTTAGGTGTGATTTCAGGATACACTAGGGTGGACTCGGGCCTTAGTGACATAAAAGAAGCAAGATTAGTTTAAATAATGTTATGTACTCATGTTTCTTTCATTTAAAGACAATGTAATCCTTTCATTTAATAAATAAAACATAACTTTAATTACCATGGTTGTGAAACAATAATTCTTTTACATCACTCCCCGACGTTTCCGCCATGTTTTTGTTGTTTTACGTGGTCGGGGTGTGACAATATGTATATATTAATTACTACTACCTAATTAATGTGCAAATAATTGTACACATTATTGCAAGTAATTCTTAGTTAAAGATAAGTGCTACCCCGGTGCACCCTAAGTCTCGTAGTGTCCTTGCTTGACTCTTTGAAACAATTTCGGGTAGTGGATGTCGCGGAAAGTTTTATGAAATGAAAACTTTTGTAAAAATTGTTTTCATGAGAGGATCCTAAAGATTGTAGTCTAGACTCGAGAAGGAATCCTGGTTCACTACAATCGCATCTCGTATACCAATCTGTCACACCCCTTTCTAAGGAGAAAGCACGAGGTGTGATCCTGAAAGGTTCTCATTGCATACGAATGGTAAACATACTACATGATCATAAAAGAAACTCCAAGATGCCATTGACATTAAATATGCAAAACATAAGTTGAGTTTAGTGTTTACATCACAAGATAGATAATTGTTTGAAAGTTTACAACTTTATTCCAAAGACAAACATCACGGTTTTGATCCTTATATCACCACACGGGATGGGATATAACAACCAAATCCCACAAAATAGGCATAGGAATCTTGACACAACATAACTAAAAACATAAACGACACCCTTGAGCAAGAGTGAGACCGCACGTACATCCACTTTAGTTACCTGAAATACATGTAAGTTTTGGAAAAGCGTCAACATAAAGTTGGTGTGAATTCATGCAGTTTTGTGTAAAACATTTAAGCATTCGTTGTAGAAAACATGGTATGTAATTGTACTGAAACAAGTATTTCTGTAAATGTAAGGAATACGAGATCGCTAATGGTTCGCGAGGCCACTAACATATGTAACGACATAGGAAGCATCCAAACCATAGGCATTTTTACTTGTCGATTCACGACTAGAGACACAAAAGCACTCTTGGTAAAAGCGTGGCTGCCTTAAACCCTTTAGATCAAACCTTTTGTTTTGTGGTCTAGGTATATAGTTGATTAATGGTGCTTATGGCACCCTATACGTCACATGATCTATGTGTCATTCCTTATTTTTGTATTCAACATACCATAGTACATGTATTTTCCCCAAGTTTAGAAAACAAGTAAAAGTTTAAAAGTGGGGACAAGAACTCACAATTTTACGTATCCTGCGTCGTAAACTTCACCGGTTAGTTTTGTAGCGTCGTGACCTATACGTGTTTTATGTATGTTAGTCACTAGACTTGTATCACACAAGTACAAGTCATCATCTTTAGCTTATGTATTTGTTCTTTGTATGTTCATTCTTTCGTGAGGGTCGTGCCTTTGTTTGTCGGGTCTTGCCCGTTCGTTGTGTCTTGCACTTTGAGTATGTATTGTTTATTGTAAATATATATATTTCACTCCCTAAAATATATTTTGTCACACCCCCAAAATCCACAAGTGGAGTATCACCGCATGGAGGCGTGACTGACCAGGATCAAGCCACCAATCGTATTGAACATAGCATGTAAATAAATATAAAACCCAACACAATATAATTGGTGTCCAAACAAAACGTAGTTTAAGTTGTAAACGGAAGCATAATGTTTAAAACCAACGTATAAGTTCAAATATATCAAATGTTTAACATGGCATATGACTATCCATGTCCCACAATGACTACGCCTCCTCGTGCAAGCTCCATATATACCTAATGACCTGCAAGGCATGTAACAACGAGTCAACAACAAAGTTGAGCGAGTTCACAGTTGGTGTTCATTGTTAAGTTGTTTCAACAACCATGAGATCATTTGTAAGTCATAAGTTAACCGTTTTACCCTGTTTCCCAAACATATCCATAGTCAGTGGGGGCTTCCCCATGTGAACCACTAGACCCGTTTACCATATCGACCACTGACTAAAGTAAGTTGGTGCCCTGACGTCAATGTCTATCATCATTGACTAGTGCCCAGATCCATTAGTTCATGCCCGTCCTCTGCGTCACGGTGTGAGGCTTGTCAAACCTAAACAGCGCTATCTAACTAATGACCCGCTCACCATTGGCCCGGCTGTCACACCCCGACCACGTACAACAACAAAACGTGGCGGAAACGTCGGGGAGTGTTGTAACAGAATTAATTGTTTCATAACCATGGCAATTTAAGTTATATTTTATTTATCAAACAAGAGAGTTACATTGTCTTAAAATAGGAAATAAAGAGTACATAACATAATTAAACTAGTTCTTGCTTCGTTTTAAGTCACAAAGGCACAGGACCGCCCTAATGTCACGATCATCATCCTAAGCAACAGCTCCTGAAAACACATGTGAAAATAGGTACGTCAGCATAAAAATGTCTGTGAGATACATAGGTTTTGTGAAAATAGGATTCATGACTTGAGTTTAAGAAAATGTTTAATAAGATTTAGTCATGAACCTTGTAAATTGTTTTGTTTTGTAAATCATTTGAAAAGCGATAAGATAAGATGATATGTATAAATAAAAGAATAATATATGGTTAAATGAATAACCAAGTAAAATGAGTTGTATAGAATGAACTGTTTTGTAAAGCAAAGTCTTGTGAAAAGCATGTTACTTATGTAAAATGTATAAGTCCAAAATGAATAATTTCAATAACACTATGATATGTAATATAATACAAACACTTATATATAGGAAGTACCAGCAGCGTATCCACCATGTTTGTATCATACTACTGTCACACCCCGACCACGTAGAACATACAAAACGTGGCGGAAACATCGGGGAGTGTTTGTAACAGAATTAATTGTTTCAAATCCAAGGCAATTGAAGTTTTGTTTTATTGATTAAAAGTGTTACAATGTCTTATCAAACAAGGAAATACAACATAATTAACTAGTCTTGCATCTTTTATTGTCACTAAAGCCCAAGTCTGCCTATGTGTATCTTGATCATCTTATGCAACAGCTCCTGAAAAACACATGTGAAAATAGGTACGTCAGCATAAAAATGCCTGTGAGATACATAGGTTTTGTGAAAATAGGTTTCATGACTTATGTTTGAGAAAATGTTTAGTCATGAACCTTGTAATTTGCTTTGTTTTGTAAATCATTTGAAAAATGATAAATTCAGATGATATGTATAAATAAATGTCAGGTTAAATGAATAACCATATAAAAATGTGTTTGTTTAAGATAAGTTGTTTGTAAATCAATGTCTTGTGAAAAGTATGATAATTGTATAAAATGTTATATGTCTCAAACTGAAATGATTCAAATAACGCTACGATATGTAATACCATACAAACACTTATATATAGGAAGTACCAGCGGCGTATCCACCATGCTTGTATCATATTACACACGCATCGTTACTTAATCACTTAATCAAACCAAACCACCAAAGTAATGTTTAACAATTGTAGAAGTGTTTATGTATGGTAAAATACGGTTCACACGGTTCATAGATACAAACGGTTCACAGATACAAACGGTTCACAGATACAACGGTTCACAGATACAAACGGTTCACAGATACAAACGGTTCACAGATACAACGGTTCACAGATACAACGGTTCACAGATACAAATGGTTCACAGGTACAACGGTTCACAGATACAAACGGTTCATAGATACAACGGTTCACAGATACAAACGGTTCACAGATACAACGGTTCACAAATACAAACGGTTCACAGATACAAATGGTTCACAGATACAACGGTTCACAGATACAACGGTTCACAGATACAAACGGTTCACAGGTACAACGGTTCACAGATACAAACGGTTCATAGATACAACGGTTCAAAATGTAATATAATGTGTTCATATACTAGATGAGCATATGCAACAAAATGCAATGTAAAACAATGTACTAAATATGCACACAATGGCATACATAGCATGAAATGTAATGAAATCATGTACTATAATGTACTAATGAACATAGCAGTTATATGATGTCAAAACAGGAAAGCATGAAAGTAACAAGTAGGCACATGTGTTTCACCCCAAAACAGTTTGGAAAACAGTAAAAGAGGGGTCTATGTACTCACTTGAGATTGCTTAGTAGTCCTTGAGTAACAACCAAACAATGCTAGAGATCACGGATATCAAACGGCACCTAATATAGGTAACTATGTTAATAAACCGGACCTAAATCGGAGGATTTAGATAGAATGAGGGTCCGTAAACCAAACGAGTATAGAGACTCGTGTCATATGGTTTAACAAAGCCTACATACTAAATGAAACCTTAATCTAAGTGTTTACGACCCATTACCACCCGTTTAGGTAGCTTATGCTACTTTAACGCGTCGTTCGCGTGAAACGCGTTCGGACCGCCTAACTAGTCCTATGACAAGTGTTATATGCCTAAACATGTTACATAATCAGTTATGTGACAAAATTTTAGGTTACATATGCTTAATTACCAATTATACATGAAAAGGGTATTCTGGTAATTTACCTAAGGCATATAAACTACCAATCATACAACTACTTAAACGATGTGACCATAGGGTATAACCTCAGAAGGTTATGCCCTATACTAGGGTCACCTAATGTATTTGGTCGGATCCTAATGATCGACCAAACTGGGTCGGGTTCGAAGGTATAAGCGATTTATGAGATCGCTTACCCTTACGACCCTAGACAACGTGGTAATCAGTAGGCATAGTCCCAAGGGACTATAACCAACGTGATTACACTCACGTTGCGAAGTTCAAACGAACTTCGCATTGACCATAAACTGGTCAACGCAGAAAGTCAAACAAAGTTTGACTTTCAGACTCGAAAAGACTCGAAAAGCAATAAAAGAACGAAGGAATACATACGAAGGGTCCCCGAATGCTAACCTCGATCCAAGTAGCTCAGGTATGAAACAATGGTTTCAACTTAGAGCTTCTCAAATCAAGATTCTAGTGGTTTTTGCAAATGAAGGCATGGGGTATTTATAGGATTTCCCGAACCGTTAGGATCGTTTCTTGGAAAAAGTGCTTCAATCTTGGCCATACACTTGCACCCATGGTATTGTAATACCATGTGCACATCAAACCAGCCCATAGTATTGCCCAAAACCATGTGCAAAGGTGATATAGGCCAGATTCAATGTTTCTACACAGAAAGTTTCAAAAATGGCAGATTTGGTCCCTGTAGTGTAATAAGGCCTTTTCCGACGCGTTTAAGGCCCGTTAACCCCATTTCAAAGCTCTAAAATGAAGTTAAAGTAAAGGGAACTTAAAATGTTCTCAAAAATATCTCGGATGTCGGTTCGTTTAGCCGTACGGTTGCGTTGTTCGGCTAATTACGACGGAATGCGCATAAGCGCGAAAAACGATCCAAATGACGTGACGAATGGATTTTTATTATGCCAAACACTAAAATAAAATATTTTAGTGCTTACATAAAATTTTGGATGTCCAGATGTATTCAGAACGTTAGTTATGCGCGAAAATGCAAACTTGTGCACTTTTTGACACTTTTAGTCCCTGAATGACCCAAAAGTTTATTTTAGCACACCGAACCCCTCAAAGCCTATTTCTAAGCTATGTGAAGGATATTTAGGGTATGTTTAACTTATGGTCATGTTCCGGAATGTCTGTTATAGTTCAAATTGGCATACTTTCGCAGTTTGTCAACTTTAGTCCCTGTAAGCGTTTTAACTTGATTTTGCCATACCAAAGCCTTTAAAACTTATTTCTAAGTTATGTAAAGGTTATTTAAGGTATGTTAAGCCTATTTCACTATTCCGGAGTGTTTGTTGCATTAAACTGGTTATATTTACGCATCAGTGCGCGTATAACCTTCCAGAAAGTGATTTAGAGCTTGTAATCGAACAAGAATTGATATGTGTAAAAGATACACATATTTATACAGATCCCAAGTATGAAATACAATATTTCATTGGTTTGGTATTTGCTTGATGGTCGCAGTGACACAGGTGTCACAACTACTCACATCTCGTTACTTAAGTCACTTAAACAAACCACCAATGTATAAAGTTTATGTTTAAACCAATTGTCAAAAAGTCCTTGTATAAACCATGTCAAATGTTAAAAGTCCAAATGTAGTCAAGTAATGTGCAACAATCGTTATGTATGGTAAGTAATGTGTTGTTACACAAACCAAATGTAAAAATGTACAAAACAAAGTATTCTGAATATATCAAAAAGTTATGTTTTGCAAAGTAAATGCATGTTTTATTGATACTAAAACTTATGTGGTAAGTTAACGCATACATTCAAGCCTTGAGACAGATGGATAACCCAAAGTCAAGGTTATCAAAAGAAATGTTTTCGGATTCAGTCATTCCTTACATCCAAACAAACCCAGGATGTCAGGAACGGGATTTGTCAAGTCCTATGGTACCATTACTTACTACCGAGCGGCGTAGCTAATGTTAATGAACATATATAAGTCCCGTTTGTACAAACCAAATGTCATACCGATTGTAAACATGTTAAATGAAAACAATGTGCTAAGTATGCTAAGTTAACATACAAAGCAGAAAAGTCATGTAAATCAATGTACTAAGTATGCCAAGTAAACATACTTAGCAAAACAATGTAATGTAAATCATGTACTATAAGTGTACTAACGAACATAGCAAGTATATGATGTGCAAACAGGAAAGCATGAAAGTAACAAGTAGGCACATGTGTTTCACCCCAAAACAGTTTGAAAAACAGTAAAAGAGGGGTCTATGTACTCACTTTAGATTGCCTAGAAGTCCTTGAGTAACAACCAAACAATGCTAGAGATCACGGAAATCAAACAACACCTAATATAGGTAACTATGTTAATAAACCGGACCTAAATCGGAGGATCGGATAGAATGAGGGTTCGTAAACCAAATGAGTATTGGAACTCATGTAATATGGTTGGTTTAACAAAGCCTACATACTAAAATGAAACCTAACCTAAGTGCTTACGACCCGTTACGACCCGGTTAGGTAACTTATGCTACTTTAACGCGCCGTTCGCGTAAAACGTGTTCGGAATGCCTAACTAGTCCTATGATAAGTAAAATATGCCTTAACATGTTTAATATTGTTGCCAAATCAGTTTAGATACCAAACGTTATGTTACATAAGGCATATAAACTACCTATCATACAACTAACTAAACGTCGTGACCATAAGGTATAACCTCGGAAGGTTATTCCCTATACAACTATGGTCACCTAATGTGTTTGGTCGGATCCGAAAGATTGACCAAACGGGTCAGGTTCGAAAGCATAAGCGATTGTTTAGATCACTTACCTTACGACCCTATATAAGCACTAAACAAAAAGTGACGAGCTAAGAATGTTAAAACATGCTTAACTAAGTTAGAAAACAAGTTTGGTATCAAAACAAACGGTTTTGATACCTAAAAGTAGTTTGGTTACAAAATACGCAAGAATACGCATTTTGGCCGAAACTACGACTCGTCACTGAGCCTAGACAACGTGGTAATCAGTTGGTATAGTCATAAGGGACTATAACCATCGTGATTACGCTCACGTTGCGAAGTTCAACCAAACTTCGTGTTGACCATAAACTGGTCAACGCAGAACGCTAAAAAAAATGTAGAAACGCTAAAAGAATGAAAGAGGACTTACAACGGGTCCAAGAACGGAAGTTTTGATCCGAATATTCTCAGGTATGAAGTGATAAACACATCAACTTAGAGAACAAATTCAGATTCAAAGGTGTGGGTTTTGAGTTGTGAACTTGAGGGGTATTTATAGGATTTCTAGGACCGTTAAGATCGTTCCTCGAAAACCGTGCTTCAATCTCATCCATACACCTCAAGCCCATGGTTTTACAAAACCATTTGAGCCCCTAGTATTAGGAAATACCATGCGCAAGTGGTTTATGAGTGTGTAACAGCTGTTTAAACTGATTATGCATAAGCGCGAAAAACGATCCAAATTGCGCGACGAATGGATTTTTCTTATGCCAAACACTAAAATAAAATATTTGAGTGCTTACATAAATTTTTGGATGTCCGGATGTATTCAGAATGTAAGTTATGCGCGAAAATGCAAACTTTTGCACTTTTTGACGCTTTTAGTCCCTGAATAACCCAAAAAGTTTATTTTAGCACACTGAACCCCTTAAAGCCTATTTCTAAGCTATGTAAAGGATATTTATAGTATGTTTAACTTATGGTCATGTTCCAGAATGTCTATTCTAGTACGAATCGTCATACTTTCGCAGTTCATCGAATTTAGTCCCTGTAGGCGATTAAACTTGTTTTTGCCATACCAAAGCCTTCAAAACTTATTTCTAAGTTATGTAAAGGTTATTTAAGGTATGTTAAGTATATGTTGATGTTCCGGAGTGTTTGTCGCATTAAACTAATTACGTTTACGCACCAGTTTGCGTATAACTCTCCAGAAAGCGATATAGAGTTTGAAATTGAACAAAAGTTAAAACATGAAAAATGTCAAACATAAACAAACAGACATTGGGATCAAATAACTTTGTTTTATTGATAACTGAACTATTTACAATGATTACAAACACAGGTGTCACAGTCTCCCCTACTTGTGGAAATTTCGTCCCGAAATTTATTTAGAGGAAACTCGTGGGAATAGATGTGGATACTTCGCCTTCAATTGATCTTCACATTCCCAAGTAAACTTGGGTCCACGCTTAGATTCCCAGCGAACTTTGACCAATGGAATGCGCTTGTGTTTGAGCCATTTGACTTCACGTTCTATGATTTCCACAGGTTTCTCAACAAAATGCATCGTGTTGTCCACACGAATTTCATCAAGCGGTATGTGGAGATTCTCATCAGCCAAACACTTCTTGAGACTGGACACGTGAAAGGTTGGATGAACATTTCCAAGTTTAGGAGGTAACTCAAGTCTTAGGCTACCTTACCGATTCTTTCGACGATCCTGAATGGTCCAACGTATCTAGGTGCAAGTTTTCCTTTCTTTCAAAATCTGATCACACCTTTCCAAGGTGAGACCTTAAGTAACACTCGATCACCGACTTGAAATTCCAAGGGCTTGTGTCGTTGGTCCGCGTAACTCTTTTGACGGCTTCTAGGTGTCTGAAGGTTATCACGAACTTTCTTAACCTTATCAGTTGTCTCTCAAATGAGGGCAGGTCCAGTAAGCTGAGCCTCACCGATCTCATTCCAGCAGACTGGTGAACGACATTTTCGACCATAGAGCGCTTCGAAAGGAGCCATGTTGATGCTGGAGTGATAACTGTTGTTGTTGGAGAATTCAATTAACGGAAGCTCTAAGCATATCCTCCAGAGTCTGGATTGTTCTTTCAGATTGACCATCCGTTTGCGGATGATAAGCTGTGCTCAGATTAAGTTGGGTCCCCATAGCAGATTGCATGGTTCTCCAAAAATGAGAAGTGAAGCGATCATCTCTGTCAGAAATGATGTTCAAAGGAACACCATGTCGGGATACAATTTCATCCACATAGATTTTAGCAAGTTTGTCAGCAGAAAAATCCTCACGGATTGGCAAGAAATGTGCTGACTTAGTAAGACGATCAACAACTACCCAGATGGCATCATGACCTTTCTTTGTGCACGGAAGTTTGGTAACATGATCCATAGCAATGTTTTCCCATTTCCAAACTGGGATCTCTGGTTGCTCCAATAAACCAGAAGGACGTTGATGTTCAGCCTTAACCTTAAGACAAGTAAGGCATTTTGATACGTATAAGGTAATGTCTTTCTTCATACCAGGCCACCAATACTGAATACGAAGATCCTTATACATCTTATCTGAGCCAGGATGAATAGAATAACGAGACTTATGGGCTTCATCCATAAGCAAGGTGCGAAGATCATCTTGGCTTGGGACCCACAAACGGTCCATGAAGTAATACGATCCATTGTCCTTCAGTTCAAGATCAGGTGTTATGTGATAGGGAAATTCCTTATCCATCAAACCTTGTGAAACACAAGTGTGTTAAGCCTGAGTGATGAGTGCTTGGATATCTGATCGAGCTTGAAAATCAGATTGAACATGAACACAATGAAGCTTAGTACGTTCCTTACGACTCAAAGCATCGGCTACGACATTTGCCTTACCAGGATGGTAGCGAATTTCGCAGTCATAGTCGTTTAGAAGCTCAACCCAACGTCGTTGCCTCATGTTGAGTTCTTTCTGATTGAAGATATGCTGAAGACTTTTGTGGTCCATGAAAACCACACATTTTGTATCGTACAAATAGTGTCTCCAGATCTTAAGAGCGAAGACAACTGCACCTAACTCAAGATCATGAGTGGTGTAGTTTTTCCCATGTATCTTCAACTGCCTCGATGCATATGCTATGACTTTGTTCCTTTGCATGAGAACACAGCCAAGACCCAAGTTTGATGCATCACAATACATGACAAAATCATCATTACCCTCAGGCAATGATTGGCGCATCACAAAGCTTCTGCTTCAAGTTTTGAAAAGCATCCTCTTGTTTGAATCCCCAATCAAAGGGTTTGTTCTTCTGAGTTAGAGCAGTTAGAGGAACTGCAATCTTTGAGAAATTTTCAATGAAGCGGCGATAATAACCCGCTAGACCAAGAAAATAACGAACTTCAGTAGGAGTAGTAGGCGTATCCCAATCCTTAATCGCACTGATCTTGGAGGGATCTACATGAATACCTTGTTCGTTGACAATATGTCCTAAAAATTGAACTTCCTTAAGCCAGAATTCACACTTGCAGAATTTGGCGAAAAGTTTCTCTTTCTTTAGGAGTTCCAGAGTAAGACGAAGATGTTGCTCATGATCAGCTCGCATCTTCGAATAAATCAAGATGTCATCAATAAAAACAATGATGAAATTATCTAAATAAGGCTTGCAGACCCTATTCATTAAGTCCATGAAAACAACAGGAGCATTAGTCAACCCGAAAGGCATAACTGTGAACTCATAACGCCCATAACAAGTGCGGAACGCTGTCTTGGGAATATCTTCTTCATGCACACGAAGTTGATGATATCCAGAACGCAGATCAATCTTCGAAAAATAAGAAGCGCCCTGTAACTGATCAAAGAGATCATCAATGCAAGGTAGGGGATATCGATTCTTGATGGTAAGCTTGTTAAGCTCATGATAATCGATACACATCCTAAAAGATCCATCCTTCTTCTTGACAAAAAGTACAGGAGCACCCCAAGGTGAAAAGCTAGGACGAATAAAACCTTTGTCAGAAAGCTCCTAAAGCTGCTTAGACAAGTCTTGCATCTTAGATGGTGCAAGACGATATGGAGCTCTGGAAATGGGATTTGCACTAGGTACGAGATCAATACGGAACTCGACTTGGCGTGCTGGGGGTAAACCAGGTAACTCTTCAGGGAATACTTCAGGATAATCCCGAACAACAGGAATATTTTGAATAGACTTACCTTTACCTTTGCCTTTATCTGCTGTAACATGTGCCAAGAAGGCCACATAATTCTTTCGCAGATACTTCCGAGCTTTAAAACAAGACATGAGTTTGAGACTACCAGCAGGTTTCTCACCACGAACCTGTAGGATCTCCCCTGTCGAAAGCGGCACACGAACAATCTTCTCGAAACAAACTACCTCTGCGTGATGCTTGGCTAACCAATCCATACCCACTATAACGTCGAAGCTTCCAAGTCGCATTGGCGTGAGGTTGATAAGGAAAAGATGGTTGTTAAGGTTCAACTGGCAGTTGCGAAGAACAGAATCAAGAACAATGGGTTCACCACTAGCAACTTCTACTGTCAAGGGTTTTCCTAGTTGTAACACCTGTGTCATTTCAACCATCAAACAAATTCCAAACCAATGAAATATTTTATTTCATACTTTGGACTTGTATAAATATGTGTATCTTTTGCACATATCAACTCTTGTTCGATTTCAAACTCTAAATCGCTTTCTGGAAGGTTATACGCGCACTAATGCGTAAATATAACCAGTTTAATGCAACAAACACTCCGGAATAGTGAAATAGGTTTAACATACCTTAAATAACCTTTACATAACTTAGATATAAGTTTTGGAAGGTTTGGTGTGGTGAAATCAAAGTTATATCGCTTACAGGGACTAAAGTTGACAAACTGCGAAAGTATGCCAATTTGAACTGTAACAGACATTCCGGAACATGACCATAAGTTAAACATACCATAAATATCCTTTACATAGCTTAGAAATAGGCTTTGAGGGGTTCGGTGTGCTAAAATAAACTTTTGGGTCATTCAGGGACTAAAAGTGTCAAAAAGTGCACAAGTTTGCATTTTCGCGCATAACTTACGTTCTGAATACATCCGGACATCCAAAAATTTATGTAAGCATGACTATATTATATTTTAGTGTTCGCCATAAGAAAAATCAATTCGTTTCGTCATTTGGATCATTTTCCGCGCTTGTGCGCATTCCGTCGTAATTAAGCGAACATCGCGTTCGTACGACCAAACGAACCATCATCCGAGATATTTTTGAGCATGTTTTGAGTTCCCTATACTTTAACTTCATTTTAGAGCCTTGAAATGAGGTTAACGGGGTTCAAACACATCGAAAAAGGCCTTAAAACACCACAGGGACCAAAACTGTAAATTTTGAAACTTTTCTGAAGCTGGTACATGCTAGCGTAGCGCGAGCCCTATAGGCTTTACCAGTCGCGCTACGCGACTGCCTATGCTGGACAGAAAACATGCAGAAAACTCAGTTTTGCGTTTTCGGGACCAGATTCGATGTATTAGCCGTTGTTTAATTCACAACCACACATTCTAACTTGCTTAGTCAGCGGATAAGGATGGAATTTGGGCACCATAACTTTGCAACACATGTATGGATGGAATTTAAACACCTAAACACCATAACTTTGCAACACATGTATGGATGGAATTTAAACACCTAAACACCATAACTTTGCAACACATGTACGGATGGGATTAAGGCACGTTTTCCATGAAACGATCTTAACGGTTCGGGTATTCCTATAAATACCCCATACCCCCCATTGCTAAAATCACTAGAATTCTGATTTGAGAACCTCTAAGTTGAAACCATTGTTTCATACCTGAGATTCTTGAATCGGGATTAGCATTCGGGGACCCTTCGTAAGTATTCTTTCGTTCTTTTCCTTATTTTACTGCTTTTCGAGTCAGAAAGTCAAACTTTGTTTGACTTTCAGCGTTGACCAGTAATGGTCAATGCGAAGTTCGCTAGAACTTCGCAACGTGATTGTAATCACGATGGTCATAGTCCCTTGGGACTATGCCCACTGATTACCACGTTGTCTAGGGTCGTAGGGTAAGCGATCTAATAAATCGCTTATACCTCGAACCCGACCCAGTTTGGTCGATCATTAGGATCCGACCAAACACATTAGGTGACCATAGTAGGTAGGGAATAACCTTCCGAGGTTATACCCTATGGTCACATCGTTTAAGTAGTTGTATGATAGGTAGTTTATATGCCTTAGGTAAATTACCAGAATACCCTTTTCATGTATAATTGGTAATTAAGCATATGTAACCTAAACCTTTGTCACATAACTGATTATGTAACATGCTTAGGCATATAACACTTGTCATAGGACTAGTTAGGCGGTCCGAACACGTTTCACGCGAACGACGTGTTAAAGTAGCATAAGCTACCTAAACGGGTCGTAATGGGTCGTAGACACTTAGGTTAAGTTTCATTTAGTATGTAGGCTTTGTTAAACCAAATGACACGAGTCTCTACACTCGTTTGGTTTACAAACCCTAATGCTACCCGATCTTCCGATTTAGGTCCGGTTTATTAATGTAGTTACCTATATTAGGTGCCGTTTGATATCCGCGATCTCTAGCATTGTTTGGTTGTTACTCAAGGACTTCTGAGCAATCTCAAGTGAGTACATAGACCCCTCTTTTACTGTTTTCCAAACTGTTTTGGGGTGAAACACATGTGCCTACTTGTTACTTTCATGCTTTCCTGTTTTAACATCATATACTGCTATGTTCGTTAGTACATTATAGTACATGATTTTATGACATTTCATGCTAGGTGTGCCCAATTGTGTGCATTACTTAGTACATCGTTTTACATGACATTTTGACATAGACATTTGACATAGACATTTCGGCATAGACATTTTAACATGATTGACATTTGATCATGCATTTCCCACAAAACATAACTTTGATTTAAATTAAGTTTTACTTCAATACTTTGTTTTTGTGCATATGGTTTAGTTGAGACATTTCACTTGCCATACATGGATATTTGACATAGACATTTGACATGGATATTTGACATAGACATTTGACATGGATATTTGACATAGACATTTGACATGGATATTTGACATAGACATTTTGACATGATTTACATCTTGACATGAATACTTTGACATATTATTCAATACATTTGACAATTTATTTAAACATAGACATTTTACATTGTTTGGTTTGGTTTGATTAAGTGATTAAGTAACGATGTGTGTGTAATATGATACAAGCATGGTGGATACGCCGCTGGTACTTCCTATATATAAGTGTTTGTATGGTATTACATATCGTAGCGTTATTTGAATCATTTCAGTTTGATACATATAACATTTTATACAAATAACATACTTTTCACAAGACATTGTTTTACAAACAACTTATCTTATACAAATCCATTTTCCTATGGTTATTCATTTAACCATACATTATTCACTTATTTATACATATCATCTGAACTCGTTGTTTTTCAAATGATTTACAAAACAAAGCAAATTACAAGGTTCATGACTAAACATTTTCTCAAACATAAGTCATGGAACCTATTTTCACAAAACCTATGTATCTCACAGGCATTTTTATGCTGACGTACCTATTTTCACATGTGTTTTTCAGGAGCTGTTGCATAAGATGATCAAGATACACATAGGCAGACTTGGGCTTTAGTGACAATAAAAGATGCAAGACTAGTTAATTATGTTGTATTTCTTTGTTTGTTAAGACATTGTAACTCCTTTAATCGATAAAACGAAACTTCAATTGCCATGGATTTGAAACAATTAATTCTGTTACAACACTCTCCGACATTTCCGCCACGTTTTGTATGTTCCACGTGGTCGGGGTGTGACAGAAAAGATGGTATCAGAGCCAATGGTTATAGGGAATTAGGTTATTAGTAATGCTTTGACCTAGTCTATAACCTTCTTAGGACCCTAACGCGAGTTTACTTGCGTTTAATCATAAAACAATACCGTCACCTATCCTTAGGCGACGACCACAACAAGAACATAAATTTCAAAACCGCTTTGAAAACTAATCATCTGTTCTAGGATGATTGATTACTAGGTTTTGAACCCTCTATTGTAAGGTTTTGAACCCTCTGTTATATTGTTTTGAACCCCTTTGAGTTTTCAAATTCTCGTCAAGGTTTTGGGTTTTAAATAATGTGAACACGTGCAAACTGGAAGGGTGAATGCCTGTATTCTGGGTTTTCTGGCTAGGCAAGCACTTCGTATACATCTCATCAGACGCGAGACCAGTTGTGCTTACCTGGGAATTCTTGGGATGAGTGTTCACTTATAGGCGAGCATGTCTTCGCGATACATTATATTGACCCATTTACTTTGATTAGTCACCATCTCATTTGTTTGCCTTTGGTAACAAACAAATGGTCACAATCTTCATGAGTTGTCATTTTCTTTTGACTATCTTTCGCTTGTTTCCTCCTATGCCTTTCGTTATCTTCAAGATGCTTCTTCATCGCAACAACAATGTCCGAACTAGGTGCTGCAATTACCCAGCGAATAGGCGTCGTACTCCAGAGGACCGTTGACTTAGCTATCACCATGACTCGCCTCAGGGATGAAGCTGTATAAGGGAACTGCTCCTTGGTGCAATCAATGCCATCGTCATTATTCAAATCAAATACCTTGTTTCAAATGTACCCACGGTGGACGATGGAGACATTTGGTTAACATGTGCCGCTTTGTAATCTAAAGCAAAGCTGTTACAAATCCTGCTGCTGCTCAACCTTCAAACTCTGCTTCATATGTCGCTTGGCATATCTGGTGCCTCAACCTCATGAACTTTCTACCTTGTGTATCGACGTAAGCACGCCTAGTGCAAGGTGTCGGAACACTCTCGTTACACAAACTCCAAAATCCATGTAGGATCTTTCTATCCTCATAATTAGATCCTTGTGGATGGGTATCATTCATCGGAGTCCTTAAATTGAATTCTTTGTATGATTCAATACGTACATCACAATTTAATAGGGACAAAGCCGAATTTCTTTTAAAGATTATCCTATCCTTATAGATAGATTCTTGAAATAATTAAAGTGCCAAATGAAATCCACGAATTGGATTCCTGGTGTGCTTTAAGTATCCGCGTCCAAAGATAACAAATTAAAGATCTAGATAAACAATTTTGTGGTTATGTGACTATGTGTTTATGCATCTTGTCTTTCCTTTTAAGCATTTTGTGTTTTTGTATACTCTGGATATTCGTTATCCGAATCCTCATAGAATCTTTCTTATCTTCATATGAAGGATTCATAGTAGGATATTCAAAAAGGTACTATCTTAAATCCTTAATGGACTTCTACGTTGTAGTTAAGTCCCTTGGATTATAAAGTACTATTCCAAAGTTTAAGGGCAACATGTGATGATAAGTTAAATACATCCTACGTCGATGTAGTTAAATATTCCCCGTAGGTAATTTAGTTAAAGGGATCCTACGTCGATCTAAGTTAAATAGATTGGTTCGACAATCTAGTTAAATACATCCTACGTCGGTGTAGTAGTTAAAGAGATCCTACGTCGATCTAAGTTAAATAGATTGGTTCGACAATCTAGTTAAATACATCCTACGTCGGTGTAGTAGTTAAAGAGATCCTACGTCGATCTAAGTTAAATAGATTGGTTCGACAATCTAGTTAAATACATCCTACGTCGGTGTAGTAGTTAAAGAGATCCTACGTCGATCTAAGTTAAATAGATTGGTTCGACAATCTAGTTAAATACATCCTACGTCGGTGTAGTAGTTAAAGAGATCCTACGTCGATCTAAGTTAAATAGATTGGTTCGACAATCTAGTTAAATACATCCTACGTCGGTGTAGTAGTTAAATACATCCTACGTCGGTGTAGTAGTTAAATACATCCTACGTCGGTGTAGTAGTTAAATACATCCTACGTCGATGTAGTAGTTAAATAATTCTCTTGAGTAGTTAAGTTAAATAGATTGGTTCGACAATCTAGTTAAATGTATCATGTGTTTATGTAGTTAGATAGACCCTCGTGAGGTCTAGTTCAAGAGATTATTCGTTTAATTTTTCCCCATACGCATTATGAAATAAACTGTGCGGACTGTGCAAGGAACTACGTAATTATGGAGGCCTACATAATTATGGAGTTCAGTGCATAGGAACCACAGGAAGTTTTGTCATGTGTTAAGACCAACAATGGCAAGAGTAATGATACGGGAGAAGTCTTGGACTTTGACCAATGTCATTTATTCTCACACTACCCAATTCTGATTTCAAGCACACACAAGTTTCCTATGATAATTCTTCACGGGAACTGTTCTCCTGTCTATAGTTCAAAACTCCATGTTTTGTTACTACAATGACTTCAATTTGAAGGTTGACATCTTTGCTAAGAATCCTAACATGGCCCAGAGTTTTACTTAAGGGCTCAATGGATTTGTCTGAAGGCAAAACCGTCACAGCTGTCTCCACAAGTTTCCTCTAAAACTAAATTTCGGGACGAAATTTCCTAAAGTAGGGGAGACTGTAACACCCGTGTCATTTCAACCATCAAACAAATTCCAAACCAATGAAATATTGTATTTCATACTTTGGACTTGTATAAATATGTGTATCTTTTGCACATATCAACTCTTGTTCGATTTCAAACTCTAAATCGCTTTCTGGAAGGTTATACGCGCACTAATGCGTAAATATAACCAGTTTAATGCAACAAACACTCCGGAATAGTGAAATAGGTTTAACATACCTTAAATAACCTTTACATAACTTAGATATAAGTTTTGGAAGGTTTGGTGTGGTGAAATCAAAGTTATATCGCTTACAGGGACTAAAGTTGACAAACTGCGAAAGTATGCCAATTTGAACTGTAACAGACATTCCGGAACATGACCATAAGTTAAACATACCATAAATATCCTTTACATAGCTTAGAAATAGGCTTTGAGGGGTTCGGTGTGCTAAAATAAACTTTTGGGTCATTCAGGGACTAAAAGTGTCAAAAAGTGCACAAGTTTGCATTTTCGCGCATAACTTACGTTCTGAATACATCCGGACATCCAAAAATTTATGTAAGCATGACTATATTATATTTTAGTGTTCGCCATAAGAAAAATCCATTCGTTTCGTCATTTGGATCATTTTTCGCGCTTGTGCGCATTCCGTCGTAATTAAGCGAACATCGCGTTCGTACGACCAAACGAACCATCATCCGAGATATTTTTGAGCATGTTTTGAGTTCCCTATACTTTAACTTCATTTTAGAGCCTTGAAATGAAGTTAACGGGGTTCAAACGCATCGAAAAAGGCCTTAAAACACCACAGGGACCAAAACTGTAAATTTTGAAACTTTTCTGAAGCTGGTACATGCTAGCGTAGCGCGAGCCCTATAGGCTTTACCAGTCGCGCTACGCGACTGCCTATGCTGGACAGAAAACATGCAGAAAACTCAGTTTTGCGTTTTCGGGACCAGATTCGATGTATTAGCCGTTGTTTAATTCACAACCACACATTCTAACTTGCTTAGTCAGCGGATAAGGATGGAATTTTGGCACCATAACTTTGCAACACATGTATGGATGGAATTTAAACACCTAAACACCATAACTTTGCAACACATGTATGGATGGAATTTAAACACCTAAACACCATAACTTTGCAACACATGTACGGATGGGATTAAGGCACGTTTTCCATGAAACGATCTTAACGGTTCGGGTATTCCTATAAATACCCCATACCCCCCATTGCTAAAATCACTAGAATTCTGATTTGAGAACCTCTAAGTTGAAACCATTGTTTCATACCTGAGATTCTTGAATCGGGATTAGCATTCGGGGACCCTTCGTAAGTATTCTTTCGTTCTTTTCCTTATTTTACTGCTTTTCGAGTCAGAAAGTCAAACTTTGTTTGACTTTCAGCGTTGACCAGTAATGGTCAATGCGAAGTTCGCTAGAACTTCGCAACGTGATTGTAATCACGATGGTCATAGTCCCTTGGGACTATGCCCACTGATTACCACGTTGTCTAGGGTCGTAGGGTAAGCGATCTAATAAATCGCTTATACCTCGAACCCGACCCAGTTTGGTCGATCATTAGGATCCGACCAAACACATTAGGTGACCATAGTAGGTAGGGAATAACCTTCCGAGGTTATACCCTATGGTCACATCGTTTAAGTAGTTGTATGATAGGTAGTTTATATGCCTTAGGTAAATTACCAGAATACCCTTTTCATGTATAATTGGTAATTAAGCATATGTAACCTAAACCTTTGTCACATAACTGATTATGTAACATGCTTAGGCATATAACACTTGTCATAGGACTAGTTAGGCGGTCCGAACGCGTTTCACGCGAACGACGCGTTAACGTAGCATAAGCTACCTAAACGGGTCGTAATGGGTCGTAGACACTTAGGTTAAGTTTCATTTAGTATGTAGGCTTTGTTAAACCAAATGACACGAGTCTTTACACTCGTTTGGTTTACAAACCCTAATGCTACCCGATCTTCCGATTTAGGTCCGGTTTATTAATGTAGTTACCTATATTAGGTGCCGTTTGATATCCGCGATCTCTAGCATTGTTTGGTTGTTACTCAAGGACTTCTGAGCAATCTCAAGTGAGTACATTGTCACACCCCGACCACGTAGAACATACGAAACGTGGCGGAAACATCGGGGAGTGTTGTAACAGAATTAATTGTTTCAAATCCATGGCAATTGAAGTTTCGTTTTATTAATTAAAATGTTATGATGTCTTAATAAACAAAGAAATACGACATAATTAACTAGTCTTGCATCTTTTATTGTCACTAAAGCCCAAGTCTGCCTATATGCATCTTGATCATCTTATGCAACAGTTCCTGAAAAACACATGTGAAAATAGGTACGTCAGCATAAAAATGCCTGTGAGATACATAGGTTTTGTGAAAATAGGTTTCATGACTTATGTTTGAGAAAATGTTTAGTCATGAACCTTGTTATTTGCTTTGTTTTGTAAATCATTTGAAAAACAATGAGTTCAGATGATATGTATAAATAAGTGAATAATGTATGGTTAAATGAATAACCATGTAACTGAGTTTGTATAAGATAAGTTGTTATAAAACAATGTCTTGTGAAAAATAAGTTATTTGTATAAAATGTTATATGTATCAAACTGAAATGATTCAAATAACGCTACGATATGTAATACCATACAAACACTTATATATAGGAAGTACCAGCGGCGTATCCACCATGCTTGTATCATATTACACACACATCGTTACTTAATCACTTAATCAAACCAAACCAAACAATGTAAAATGTCTATGTTTAAATCAATTGTCAAATGTATTGAATAATATGTCAAGTATTCATGTCAAGATGTAAATCATGTCAAAATGTCTATGTCAAATATCCATGTCAAATGTCTATGTCAAATGTCTATGTCAAATATCCATGTATGGCAAGTGAAATGTCTCAACTAAACCATATGCACAACAACAAAGTATTGAAGTAAAACTTGGTTTAAATCAAAGTTATGTTTTGTGGGAAATACATGATCAATGTCAATCATGTTAAAATGTCTATGTCGAAATGTCTATGTCAAAATGTCATGTAAAACAATGTACTAAGTAATGCACACAATGGCAATACATAGCATGAAAGGTAATGAAATCATGTACTATAATGTACTAACGAACATAGCAGTATATGATGTGAAAACAGGAAAGCAGGAAAGTAACAAGTAGGCACATGTGTTCCACCCCAAAACAGTTTGGAAAACGGTAAAAGAGGGGTCTATGTACTCACTTGAGATTGCTCAGAAGTCCTTGAGTAACAACCAAACAATGCTAGAGATCGCGGAATCAAACGGCACCTACTATAGGTAACTATGTTAATTAACCGGACCTAGATCGGAAGATTGGGTAGCATTAGGGTTTGTAAACCAAACGAGTGTAGAGACTCGTGTCATTTGGTTTGGCAAAGCCTACATACTAAATGAAACTTAACCTAACTGTTTACGACCCATTACGACTCGTTTAGGAAGCTTATGCTACTTTAACACGTCGTGCGCGTGAAACGCGTTCGGATCGCCTAACTAGTCCTATGACAAGTGTTATATGCCTAAACATGTTACATAATCAGTTATGTGACAAAAGTTTAGGTTACATATGCTTAATTACCAATTATACATAAAAAGGGTATTCTGGTAATTTACCTAAGGCATATAAACTACCTATCATACAACTATTTAAACGATGTGACCATAGGGTATAACCTCGGAAGGTTATGCCCTACCTACTATGGTCACCTAATGTATTTGGTCGGATCCTAATGATCGACCAAACTGGGTCGGGTTCGAGGTATAAGCGATTTATCAGATCGCTTACCCTACGACCCTAGACAACGTGGTAATCAGTAGGCATAGTCCCAAGGGACTATGACCATCGTGATTACAATCACGTTGCGAAGTTCAAACGAACTTCGCATTGACCATTACTGGTCAACGCTGAAAGTCAAACAAAGTTTGACTTTCTGACTCGAAAAGCAGTAAAATAAGGAAAAGAACGAAAGAATACTTACGAAGGGTCCCCGAATGCTAACCCAGATCAAAATAGCTCAGGTATGAAACGAAGGTTCCAACTTAGAGCCCAATGATCAGATTTGTGGGTTTTTAAGCCAAAGGGGGTGGGTATTTATAGGAAAAGTAGAGCCGTTAGGATCGTTTCTTGGAAAACGTGCCATGATCCAAGGCGTACACTTGTCGGAAAGTCATGGTGCCTCAAAATGCTCACCACCATAAGGATTGGACACTTGGCAAGGGGTTAGGGAGTGCAAAACAGCTGAAAACAGGCTGTTAAGTACTCTGCATCTGGTCTGAACTTGCTTTACGGACCTCAAAGCTGCCAATGTTGAGGTCCGTAAGGTAACAACTTTGGCAGATTTACAGTTTTGGTCCCTGCAGCCCCTAAACTTGGTTTTCAATGCATTTTTGACACGTTTAAGGCCCGTTAACCCCATTTCAAAGCTCTAAAATGAAGTTAAAGTATAGGGAACTTAAAATGTGCTCAAAAATATCTCGGATGTCGGTTCGTTTAGCCGTACGAACGCGATGTTCGCTTAATTACGACGGAATGCGCACAAGCGCGAAAAACGATCCAAATGACGTGACGAATGGATTTTTCTTAAGGCGAACACTAAAATATAATGTAGTCATGCTCACATAAATTTTTGGATGTCCGGATGTATTCAGAACGTAAGTTATGCGCGAAAATGCAAACTTGTGCACTTTTTGACACTTTTAGTCCCTGAATGACCCAAAAGTTTATTTTAGCACACCGAACCCCTCAAAGCCTATTTCTAAGCTATGTAAAGGATATTTATGGTATGTTTAACTTATGGTCATGTTCCGGAAGGTCTGTTACAGTTCAAATTGGCATACTTTCGTAGTTTGTCAACTTTAGTCCCTGTAAGCGAATTAACTTGTTTTTGTCATACCAAAGCCTTCAAAACTTATTTCTAAGTTATGTAAAGGTTATTTAAGGTATATTAAGCCTATTTCACTATTCCGGAGTGTTCGTTGCATTAAACTGGTTATATTTACGCATTAGTGCGCGTATAACCTTCCAGAAAGCGATTTAGAGCTTGAAATCGAACAAGAATTGATATGTGTAAACGATACACATATTTTTACAAATCCCAAGTATGAAATACAATATTTCACTGGGTGGGCATTTGTTTGATGGTTGAAATGACACAGGTGTTACAGTCTCCCCTACTTTAGGAAATTTCGTCCCGAAATTAATTCGTAGGAGTCTGTCTATGACTTTGTTTCAAATAGTCATCAAAGATATGTAGCATAATCTGATTATTTTCCTCAACGGATATTTTTCAGAAGTGAAAATGAATGGATGATTCATTTTTTTTCTCAACGGATTCTTTGTCAGAAATGGGAATGAAGGAATAATCCACGGATATTCATTTCTCTCAACGGGTATTCTTCAGAACGAAAATGAACAAACGGGGTCATTTTCCTCAACGGTTTGTTCTTCAGAATTTGAAATGAAAGAAAAATCAACGGATATTCATTTCTCTCAACGGATATTCTTCAGAACGAAAATGAACAAACGGAGTCATTTTCCTCAACGGTTTGTTCTTCAGAATTTGAAATGAAAGAAAAATCAACGGATATTCATTTCCTCAACAGATAAATCTTCAGAAACGAAAATGAACTAACGGAGTCATTTTCAACGGTTGCTTCCTCAGAGTTGGAAATGAAGGATTACACAACGGATATTCATTTCCTCAACGGATAAATCTTCAGAAACGAAAATGAACTAACGGAGTCATTTTCAATGGTTGCTTCCTCAGAGTTGGAAATGAAGGATTACACAACGGATATTCATTTCCTCAACGGATATTCTTTAGAACGAAAATGAATGGATAATTCATTTTCCTCAACGGTTATTCTTCAGAATGGAAATGAAAAGATAAACAACGGATATTCATTTCTTCAACGGATATTCTTTAGAACGAAAATGAATGGATAATTCATTTTCCTCAACGGTTATTCTTCAGAATGGAAATGAAAAGATAAACAACGGATATTCATTTCCTCAACGGATATTCTTCAGAAGTGAAAAATGAATAGCTAGTTCATTTTTCCTCAACGGATGCTTCATCAGAATTGGAAATGAATAGGGTTAACTCTTGATACATGATAGAACTTGCTGTGATTTCTGTGCACTAAATTCCATAATTATGTATGCATCCATAATTACGTAATTCCTTGCACAGTCCGCACAGTTTGTTTTGGAATGTTGTGGGGAAAGATATCAAACCTGAGATGAGAGTGACTAGACTACCATAGCGTCCTTTTAATTAGATCAACAGAGGATCTTCTTAATTAGGCCACTAAGGAGTCCTTTCAGCTATATCATCACATGATATCCCTAACCAGATTTTTGGATCAATCTGTTTAACTAGACCACTAAAGGGGTCAAATTTTGAGGTAGTACATTATAATCCAAGGGACTTTAACTACAACGTAGAAGTCCATTAAGGATTTAAGTAGTACCTTTGGGTATCCTACTACGAATTCCTTATACAAAGATATGGAAGATTCTTCGAGGATTTGGATAACAAAAACTTGGATTACACAAAAACATAAAAGGAAACACATAAGCACATAATCACATAGTTGTTTAACTTGTTTATTAATTTGTTATCTTTGGACGCGGACACTTAAAGCACACCAAGAATCCAATTCGTGGATTTCATTTGGCACTTTAATCCTTTCAAGAATCCATCCATGAAGATAGGATGATCTACCAAAAATTCGATTTTCGTTTTCAGGAAAACGCAATATTCGAATTAAGGTACACAATAATTTAGGACATACGGAAATACCCTTAGGTACCCTATTAAGAATTTATAGTGGTACTTGGGGTATTCGTACGGAATTATAACTTGCACCTTGTACTTCATTTCTTTGCAAGAGACGGGTACTTAGGATCCTTGTGGAAAACGCAAGAGATTGTAAAATGGAAGAATTTTGGGAGTAGTTTTTTTTTCAAGGAATACCATTCCTTGATTGTCGGTATTGTAAGGGATATGTTGTTTACACATACAATCACATAAATACATTGCAATGTAAATAAAAGATTTATTTATAAACAATGATAACAACTGTTTCATGGACCTTGACAACAAAAGAAAATAATACATAAGATGTGATTATTTCTAAAGAGTGTTGTCTTCTAGTCGATCAGATGCTCATCTCTGTGCTGGATTAGCATTAGCAAGCTTTGGGCAATTTCTTCGGAAATGTCCCATCTCGCCACACTTGTAGCAAGAACCTGGAGGAAAGCGAGCTTGAGCAGGTTTGTTGTCAGCTTGATTTAGTGCAACTGCTGCTACGCAAACTTTTGCTGTATGACCTTTACGTCCACAAATTTGGCATTCGCGGCACTTCACATTAACATGATGATAAAGGTTACATCGGTTGCACAAAGGTGAAGTTCCATTGTATGGCTTCCTAGTACGGGGTTTAGCTGGTTGGTTGGGGGCGGCTTGATCATTGTGAGCGATCATGGCGAAGTTCTGAGAAGCCTTTTGCTTCTTTGACCGCTCAAGGGATCCAATCTGCTCATCCATGGTCTTTGATTCCTCGATTGGTTTCGATTCCTCGACCGGTTTCTTGTCACCCTTTCGGAAAAGCTTACGTTTCCTGATCTGAGATTCAGTCAACGTTGCAGATAGCTCAATGGCCTGCCTAACCGTAGTGGGGTTACTACCAGTAACAATGTCTTGAACTGTGTCAGGGAGACCATCAATGTATTTTTCGATCGCCTTATCCAAAGGCGTGACCATGGTAGGACACAACAGGCTCAGCTCCTCATATCGATCAGTGTATGCTCGATGTTCGCCGCTGTCTTGCTTAAGATCGTCGAATTCCCTTTCCAATGCCCTGATCTCGTGACGAGGACAGAATTCCTTCATCATCAGTGCTCGAAGTTCTTCCCAAGTTTGGGCCAGTGCCACTTCGGCACCCCTATCTCTCACCACACCGTTCCACCATGTCAAAGCTCGTTTCTCGAAGACACTAGATGCAAAATCAACCTTTCGCTCGTTTGGACATTGAACATGCCTGAAGGTGCTCTCTAGACTCTCGAACCATTGCAGAAGTGCAGTCGCTCCTTGAGACCCAGAAAACTTTGATGGCTTAGCCGAGTTGAACGTCTTGAAGTTGCATGGGGCATTATTGTTGTTGATAGCTTGGTGACATTGGGCAACGATGATCGGGATTGCAGCAGTCATCTGCTGTGTAATGACAGCTGCCAGCTCGTCAACAGATACTGGATTTTCGCGTCGTGGAGGCATTCTAAAAGAGGAAACATGAAAGGAAACGAGTGAGAGGATTAGACGAAAAGAATGAGATGAAACAAATCTGATGAAAGCAAGGATAGTGGTCATTTTGTTTGTTACTACAAAGCAACAAATGACACACAGTGATTAGTCAAAGTAAATGGGTCAATATAATGTATCGCGAAGACATGCTCGCCTATAAGTGAACACTCATCCCAAGAATTCCCAGGTAAGCACAACTGGTCTCGCGTCTGATGAGATGTATACGAAGTGCTTGCCTAGCCAGAAAACCTGGAATACAGGCATTCACCCTTCCAGTTTGCACGTGTTCACATTATTTAAAACCCAAAACCTTGACGAGAATTTGAAAACTCAAAGGGGTTCAAAACCATATAATAGAGAGTTCAAAACCTTACAATAGAGGGTTCAAAACCTTGTAATAAATCATCCTAGAACAGATGATTAGTTTTCAAAGCGGTTTTGAAATTTATGTTCTTGTTGTGAAAGTCGCCTAAGGATAGGTGACGGTATTGTTTTATGACTAAACGCAAGTAAACTCGCGTTAGGGTCCTAAGAAAGTTATAGACTAGGTCAAAGCATTACTAATAACCTAATTCCCTATAACCATTGGCTCTGATACCATCTTTTCTGTCACACCCCGACCACGTAGAACATACGAAACGTGGCGGAAACATCGGGGAGTGTTGTAACAGAATTAATTGTTTCAAATCCATGGCAATTAAAGTTTCGTTTTATTAATTAAAAGTGTTACGATGTCTTAATAAACAAAGAAATACGACATAATTAACTAGTCTTGCATCTTTTATTGTCACTAAAGCCCAAGTCTGCCTATATGCATCTTGATCATCTTATGCAACAGTTCCTGAAAAAAACATGTGAAAATAGGTACGTCAGCATAAAAATGCCTGTGAGATACATAGGTTTTGTGAAAATAGGTTTCATGACTTATGTTTGAGAAAATGTTTAGTCATGAACCTTGTTATTTGCTTTGTTTTGTAAATCATTTGAAAAACAATGAGTTCAGATGATATGTATAAATAAGTGAATAATGTATGGTTAAATGAATAACCATGTAACTGAGTTTGTATAAGATAAGTTGTTATAAAACAATGTCTTGTGAAAAATAAGTTATTTGTATAAAATGTTATATGTATCAAACTGAAATGATTCAAATAACGCTACGATATGTAATACCATACAAACACTTATATATAGGAAGTACCAGCGGCGTATCCACCATGCTTGTATCATATTACACACACATCGTTACTTAATCACTTAATCAAACCAAACAATGTAAAATGTCTATGTTTAAATCAATTGTCAAATGTATTGAATAATATGTCAAGTATTCATGTCAAGATGTAAATCATGTCAAAATGTCTATGTCAAATATCCATGTCAAATGTCTATGTCAAATATCCATGTATGGCAAGTGAAATGTCTCAACTAAACCATATGCACAACAACAAAGTATTGAAGTAAAACTTGGTTTAAATCAAAGTTATGTTTTGTGGGAAATACATGATCAATGTCAATCATGTTAAAATGTCTATGTCGAAATGTCTATGTCAAAATGTCATGTAAAACAATGTACTAAGTAATGCACACAATGGCAATACATAGCATGAAAGGTAATGAAATCATGTACTATAATGTACTAACGAACATAGCAGTATATGATGTGAAAACAGGAAAGCAGGAAAGTAACAAGTAGGCACATGTGTTCCACCCCAAAACAGTTTGGAAAACGGTAAAAGAGGGGTCTATGTACTCACTTGAGATTGCTCAGAAGTCCTTGAGTAACAACCAAACAATTCTAGAGATCGCGGAATCAAACGACACCTACTATAGGTAACTATGTTAATTAACCGGACCTAGATCGGAAGATTGGGTAGCATTAGGGTTTGTAAACCAAACGAGTGTAGAGACTCGTGTCATTTGGTTTGGCAAAGCCTACATACTAAATGAAACTTAACCTAACTGTTTACGACCCATTACGACTCGTTTAGGAAGCTTATGCTACTTTAACGCGTCGTGCGCGTGAAACGCGTTCGGATCGCCTAACTAGTCCTATGACAAGTGTTATATGCCTAAACATGTTACATAATCAGTTATGTGACAAAAGTTTAGGTTACATATGCTTAATTACCAATTATACATAAAAAGGGTATTCTGGTAATTTACCTAAGGCATATAAACTACCTATCATACAACTATTTAAACGATGTGACCATAGGGTATAACCTCGGAAGGTTATGCCCTACCTACTATGGTCACCTAATGTATTTGGTCGGATCCTAATGATCGACCAAACTGGGTCGGGTTCGAGGTATAAGCGATTTATCAGATCGCTTACCCTACGACCCTAGACAACGTGGTAATCAGTAGGCATAGTCCCAAGGGACTATGACCATCGTGATTACAATCACGTTGCGAAGTTCAAACGAACTTCGCATTGACCATTACTGGTCAACGCTGAAAGTCAAACAAAGTTTGACTTTCTGACTCGAAAAGCAGTAAAATAAGGAAAAGAACGAAAGAATACTTACGAAGGGTCCCCGAATGCTAACCCAGATCAAAATAGCTCAGGTATGAAACGAAGGTTCCAACTTAGAGCCCAATGATCAGATTTGTGGGTTTTTAAGCCAAAGGGGGTGGGTATTTATAGGAAAAGTAGAGCCGTTAGGATCGTTTCTTGGAAAACGTGCCATGATCCAAGGCGTACACTTGTCGGAAAGTCATGGTGCCTCAAAATGCTCACCACCATAAGGATTGGACACTTGGCAAGGGGTTAGGGAGTGCAAAACAGCTGAAAACAGGCTGTTAAGTACTCTGCATCTGGTCTGAACTTGCTTTACGGACCTCAAAGCTGCCAATGTTGAGGTCCGTAAGGTAACAACTTTGGCAGATTTACAGTTTTGGTCCCTGCAGCCCCTAAACTTGGTTTTCAATGCATTTTTGACACGTTTAAGGCCCGTTAACCCCATTTCAAAGCTCTAAAATGAAGTTAAAGTATAGGGAACTTAAAATGTGCTCAAAAATATCTCGGATGTCGGTTCGTTTAGCCGTACGAACGCGATGTTCGCTTAATTACGACGGAATGCGCACAAGCGCGAAAAACGATCCAAATGACGTGACGAATGGATTTTTCTTAAGGCGAACACTAAAATATAATGTAGTCATGCTCACATAAATTTTTGGATGTCCGGATGTATTCAGAACGTAAGTTATGCGCGAAAATGCAAACTTGTGCACTTTTTGACACTTTTAGTCCCTGAATGACCCAAAAGTTTATTTTAGCACACCGAACCCCTCAAAGCCTATTTCTAAGCTATGTAAAGGATATTTATGGTATGTTTAACTTATGGTCATGTTCCGGAAGGTCTGTTACAGTTCAAATTGGCATACTTTCGTAGTTTGTCAACTTTAGTCCCTGTAAGCGAATTAACTTGTTTTTGTCATACCAAAGCCTTCAAAACTTATTTCTAAGTTATGTAAAGGTTATTTAAGGTATATTAAGCCTATTTCACTATTCCGGAGTGTTCGTTGCATTAAACTGGTTATATTTACGCATTAGTGCGCGTATAACCTTCCAGAAAGCGATTTAGAGCTTGAAATCGAACAAGAATTGATATGTGTAAACGATACACATATTTTTACAAATCCCAAGTATGAAATACAATATTTCACTGGGTGGGCATTTGTTTGATGGTTGAAATGACACAGGTGTTACATACATAGACCCCTCTTTTACTGTTTTCCAAACTGTTTTGGGGTGAAACACATGTGCCTACTTGTTACTTTCATGCTTTCCTGTTTTAACATCATATACTGCTATGTTCGTTAGTACATTATAGTACATGATTTTATGACATTTCATGCTAGGTGTGCCCAATTGTGTGCATTACTTAGTACATCGTTTTACATGACATTTTGACATAGACATTTGACATAGACATTTCGGCATAGACATTTTAACATGATTGACATTTGATCATGCATTTCCCACAAAACATAACTTCGATTTAAATTAAGTTTTACTTCAATACTTTGTTTTTGTGCATATGGTTTAGTTGAGACATTTCACTTGCCATACATGGATATTTGACATAGACATTTGACATGGATATTTGACATAGACATTTGACATGGATATTTGACATAGACATTTTGACATGATTTACATCTTGACATGAATACTTTGACATATTATTCAATACATTTGACAATTTATTTAAACATAGACATTTTACATTGTTTGGTTTGGTTTGATTAAGTGATTAAGTAACGATGTGTGTGTAATATGATACAAGCATGGTGGATACGCCGCTGGTACTTCCTATATATAAGTGTTTGTATGGTATTACATATCGTAGCGTTATTTGAATCATTTCAGTTTGATACATATAACATTTTATACAAATAACATACTTTTCACAAGACATTGTTTTACAAACAACTTATCTTATACAAATCCATTTTACTATGGTTATTCATTTAACCATACATTATTCACTTATTTATACATATCATCTGAACTCGTTGTTTTTCAAATGATTTACAAAACAAAGCAAATTACAAGGTTCATGACTAAACATTTTCTCAAACATAAGTCATGGAACCTATTTTCACAAAACCTATGTATCTCACAGGCATTTTTATGCTGACGTACCTATTTTCACATGTGTTTTTCAGGAGCTGTTGCATAAGATGATCAAGATACACATAGGCAGACTTGGGCTTTAGTGACAATAAAAGATGCAAGACTAGTTAATTATGTTGTATTTCTTTGTTTGTTAAGACATTGTAACACCTTTAATCGATAAAACGAAACTTCAATTGCCATGGATTTGAAACAATTAATTCTGTTACAACACTCCCCGACATTTCCGCCACGTTTTGTATGTTCCACGTGGTCGGGGTGTGACACTATTTTCGTTCTAGACATGCGAAGCAATGGCTCAAATGATAATGACACAAAACTCTTATCGGCACCCGAATAAAAAACAACAGATGCAGGCTGATTATTAATAAAGAACCTACCGTTAACCACATTATCGTCTGCTTGTGGCTCTTGTGCATTCATGTTGAAGACTCGACCTCGAGCCTGAGCCTGATTCTGATTCTGATTTGGATTTGCGTTAGCTAGTCTTGGACACCGGTTTATGTAGTGGGTCAGATCCCCACAATTGTAGCATGAACCAAGAGGAAAATGAGGTCGTGCAGCTTGACCTTGTTGCTGAGCAAGAGGCTGAGCAACTTGTTGGGCTTGGTTCTGAACTGCCTAATTCTGGTTGACAGGAATGCGGCATGTAGTGGCAAGATGACCATTTCTTCCACAGTTAGTGCAATGACGACATTGGAGATGTGGTAGGTGATGGCCGTTACACCTGTTGCACAAAGGTGCATTGCCAAGATAAGGCCTCTTGGCGGGTGGTTGCGTAGGCTGATTTGGTGCAGCTTGAGCCTGTGCAGTAACGACATAGTTTTGGGAAGCCTTCCGCTTCCTAGACCCCTTTGAGGAACCAAAATCCTTTCCCTTCTTTTTTTTATCTTTCTTGCTATCCTCTTTGTCAGACGCCTGCTTCTTACCTTTGTCACCCTTTTTATGCAGCTTTCCCTTTCAAACCTGCGAATCAGTCAATGTCGCTGCTAACTCGATCGCCTGACGGACTGTGGTAGGGTTACTACCAGTAATGATGTCTTGCACTGAGTCAGGCAGACCATCGATGTACCTTTCGATAGCCTTGTCGAGTGGGGTAACCATTGTTGGGCATAACAAGCTCAGCTCCTCATACCTATCAGTATATGCCCGGTACTCACCACTATCTTGCTTCAAATCATCAAATTCCCTTTCCAAAGCTCGCAGTTCATGACGAGGACAGAACTCCTTCATCATAAGGGCCCTAAGTTCGGCCCAAGTCAGTGCTAGAGCAACCTCAGCACCGCGGTCTCTCATAACCCCATTCCACCATGTAAGAGCCCTCTTCTGAAACACACTGGAAGCAAACTCGACCTTGCGATTATCAGGACACTGAACGTGGCGAAACGTACTCTCAGTGCTCTCGAACCATTGTAGGAGCCCAGTTGCTCCTTCAGTACCACTAAACTTGAGTGGCTTAGCCGAATTGAAACTCTTGAAATTGCATGGAGCATTATTGTTGTTGTTGGCTTGGTTCAGTTGAGCAATAAGATTTGGGAAAGCAGCAACCATTTGCTGCGCGATGATTTCTGCCAGTTCGTCATTCGCTATCTGATTGTCGTGTCGAGGAGGCATTCTAAAAGAGGAAACATGAAAGGAAACGAGTGAGATGATTGTATGAAAAGAATAAGAAGATTCAAAAATTGACAAGAGCAAAGATGGTGGTCATTTGCTCGTTACCACAAGGCAAACAAACGACACATTGTGACTAATCAAAGTAAATGGGTCAAAAATAATGTATCGCGAAGACATGCTCGCCTATAAGTGAACACTCACCCCAAGAGTTCCCAGGTAAGAGTGACTGGTCCGATTATGTGGATTTGTACGAACACTCTAGCCTTAGACAGAAAACCCAGGGTACAGGCATTCACTCTTCCAGTTTGAACGTGTTCACACTATTTCGAACCCAAAACTTTGACGAGATTTTGAAAATTCAAAAGGGTTCAAAACCTTATAACAGAGGGTTCAAAACCTTATAACAGAGGGTTCAAAACCTAGTAATCAATCATCCAAGAACAGATGATTAATTTTTAAAGCGGATTCGGAATTAATGTTCTTGTTGTGGTTATCACCTAAGGATAGGTGAAGTGCATGTTTTAAGATCTAAACACAAGATAACTTGTGTTGGGGTCCTAGAAAGGTTATAGTCTAGGTCAAAGCATTACTAATAACCTAATTCCCTATAACCATTGGCTCTGATACCAACTTTTCTGTCACACCCCGATCACGTAGAACGACAAAACGTGGCGGAAACATCGGGGAGTGTTGTAACAGAATTAATTGTTTCATAACCATGGCAATTTAAGTTATATTTTATTTATCAAACAAGAGAGTTACATTGTCTTAAAACAGGAAATAAAGAGTACATAACATAATTAAACTAGTTCTTGTTTCGTTTTAAGTCACTAAGGCACAAGTCCGCCCTAATGTCACGTTCATCATCCTAAGCAACAGCTCCTGAAAACACATGTGAAAATAGGTACGTCAGCATAAAAATGCCTGTGAGATACATAGGTTTTGTGAAAATAGGATTCATGACTTGAGTTTAAGAAAATGTTTAATAAGATTTAGTCATGAACCTTGTAAATTGTTTTGTTTTGTTTTGTAAATCATTTGAAAAGCGATAAGATCAGATGATATGTATAAATATAAGAATAATATATGGTTAAATGAATAACCAAGTAAAATGAGTTGTATAGAATGAACTGTTTTGTAAACCAAAGTCTTGTGAAAAGCATGTTACTTATGTAAAATGTATAAGTCCAAAATGAATGATTTAAATAACACTATGATATGTAATATAATACAAACACTTATATATAGGAAGTACCAGCGGCGTATCTACCATGTTTGTATCATACTACTCACATCTCGTTACTTAAGTCACTTAAACAAACCACCAACGTATAAAGTCTATGTTTAAACCAATTGTTAAAAAGTCCTTGTATAAACCATGTCAAATGTTAAAAGTCCAAATGTAGTCAAGTAATGTGCAACAATCGTTATGTATGGTAAGTAATTTGTTGTTACATAAACCAAATGTAAAAATGTACAAAACAAAGTATTTTGAATATATCAAAAAGTTATGTTTTGCAAAGTAAATGCATGTTTTATTGATACTAACACTTATGTGGTAAGTTAACGCATACATTCAAGCCTTGAGACAGACGGATAACCCTAAGTCAAGGTTATCAAAAGAAATGTTTTCGAATTCAGTCATTCCTTACATCCAAACAAACCCAGGATGTCAGGAACGGGATTTGTCAAGTCATATGGTACCATTACTTACTACCGAGCGGCGTAGCTAATGTTAATGAACGTATATAAGTCCTGTTTGTACAAACCAAATGTCATGCCGATTGTAAACATGTTAAATGAAAACAATGTGCTAAGTATGCTAAGTTAACATACAAAGCAGAAAAGTCATGTAAATCAATGTACTAAGTATGCCAAGTAAACATACATAGCAAAACAATGTAATGTAAATCATGTACTATAACTGTACTAACGAACATAGCAAGTATATGATGTGTAAACAGGAAAGCATGAAAGTAACAAGTAGGCGGCACATGTGTTTCACCCAAAAACAATTTGAAAAACTGTAAACGAGGGGTCTATGTACTCACTTGAGATTGCCTAGAAGTCCTTAAGTAACAACCAAACAATGCTAGAGATCACGGAAATCAAACGGCACCTAATATAGGTAACTATGTTAATAAACCGGACCTAAATCGGAGGATCGGATATAATGAGGGTGCGTACACCAAATGAGTATGGGTGTCACACCCTGGCTTTGCGGAAGCGTGGGTTAATTTGGTGTGACTTCTTAATACCATAGCTTAATCACAACAAAGCTATATGAAAATAAAACATGCAGATCATCCATTGATTTAAGTTTGAAAAGTAAAATACCACAACATTGTCTTAATACGTTGACACATGCAACGAAAATTACAACTTAACAACATAAAAACTTTGTTCTTAAAACACAACCCCAAATATAACATAAACTCTTGTTTAAGACTTGCGACTCGTCCAGGTAAAAGTCGCAATCCCTAAACGTGGATGATCCCGTAACTCTAACACAGCGGGAAAACGTAGCATACCGGGCCAGATCCTTAGTTCCCTGAAATACATGTAAGTTGGAAAAATCAACATAATGTTGAGCGAGTTCATGTGTAAGTGAGTATGTAAAACACTTGTAAGTATAAAAATCCCTGGTATGTAGCAGATAAGGAAAAAGAGATCACCAATGGTTTGCAAGGCCATTGATATGTGTGAAGTGCAAGTAGGAAGACTCAAACCTAGTGGATTTCGCGTTGGGCACAAAGTCACCCCAAGGTCCGTACTGTTGGGCCTGGGGTTGGGCTCGCTACACCCAGATAGATCTACCACTTACGTCCCTCGGTCCTACAATGAGGATTAATGGCCTCCAGTTCCCGTCTACCCACTCACATGATCTAAGTAGTAACCCTCCTTACGCTAACCATACCATGTATAAAGTACTCATATCATAGTAACATGTATTTCACCCCCGCAGTTTAGAAAACTGAAAACAGTTAAGAGAAAAGGGGGAGATGAACTCACAGTAATGCGTCCTCGATAACAGCAACTCAAACTCGGTCTGCAGCACGACAACCTACAACGTGCTAATATCTATTAGACGAACGGTCGTGCCTTAGCTTAGAGTTTTAACGTTCTAGGGGAAATAGTTAGACAACTATTTCGTGTTTATATTTCTTGGTTATCGTATAAATAGATTCCTTTCCAAGGATGGGATATTCGTACATGTATTATGTATTTGGTGACTTAAAGTATTGACAAAATACATTTACAAGTCTCATATCCAACACTTTAAAGTTTTATGTCAAACTCATGGCGAGGTTTAATTTCCGAGAAATAAAGTTAAACATACTTGTTATAAAAAATAGTTTTTCTAAGTCTTGATATTTTTAGAAAAATTCGCCAGAACTTCCCCTAAAAACGGGAGTGTCCGTGCTAATACGCACATCTTTTTCTTTTTGAAATCAAACCACGATCATCAACAATCAACCCTTACGTTTTAACACGCAAAATACTACCCTTGTCGTTTCAGGTTCAATATGTGAAAAACTGGACTGTTTTCGGACGGTTAAATAAAATACTTAACTCTTTCCAAAAATTCCCAAATTTTTGCGGAACGTCCTAATCGACCCACAAATTTTCGTGTAAAAATATCGGGGTCTAGTTCATTATCAATAATTTATAGAAAATCGTTTACCGAACTGTGATCAGATTAGTTACATTTTGATCACAGTTTACGGAAGAATTCGTCAAATATTCCTCCTGAGTCCGTTTATCGAAATTCCAGTTCGGGGGTCACAAATACATCCGTGACCATCTTTGATATAAGTTTCAGGGGCTGGATCGGTATAGGTTTCAAGTTGTGACTGAAAACGTATGACCCATTTTACTGCAGTTAAAATCAGCCTTAGCTGCTGTCACGAAAACAGACTTTTAAAATAGTAACCGACCTCAGAAAAATACGATTCCAGCGCCATTTTCTTCGTTTTTCGAAAAGACACGGTTTAGGCTTTTGAAATTCCGTTTTTCGAGTTTTTAAAGTCCGTTTACAGCCTGTTGAAGGCGGCTGAAAAAGTACATCAGCATGTTATTTTGAAGTTTTACATGTTATCAAATCGTGTTACAAGTGTCCGATTAACGGGTTTAACAAGAAAACAACTTTTAAACATCAAGTACGATTTAACCAACCCTCAAACCAACAAGATTCCGCTACATAAATCAGACACAAGTAAACTTTTATGTAACTTTTATATTCTTTATTTTTGTTTAACATCTACTAGTCTCTTTGATCCTTAGTGATTTAACAACAAAACATCTTACTACATGTCATAATTTCGAACAAGATGAAACCAAGTGTAAGGAAACTTACTACTAGCCTCTAGCTAGGGAAGAATCCAATGAAGAAACGTGAAGAAAAGATGGTGAAAACGGCTAGAACAATGCTCCTTTGAGGGTTCTTCAAGATGTAACCTCCATTGATCCTTCTAAGCTTGAATGGAATGTATAAGATGAAGAAGATGATGATGTTTAGAGGTGGTGATGGTGTTTTCGGTTTGGGCAGCCGAGACAAGAGGGAGAGAGAGTGAAATGGAGTGTGATATCTAGTGAAATGATGTGCTAATCCAAGTCCATACTTATATCATCATCTCCACATATTTATGCAACTTCAAGAAGCAACATCTATTAAAATAATAGAATTAAATCAAGTTAGGGGATTTGGAGTATGGGGGTGGGTCCCCTTGAGGGCTGAATTCGGTTTGGGGGGGGGGGGGTATAATTGCAAAATTTCAACTAAAATCTAACTACAAGTTAGAACCCAAGTGTATATGTTAGATTGTTTATTTTTAGCGGGTGTTATGGCATACGGGGATCATGACTAGCCAAAAATAATAAAACAAAGTGTCTGACAAAAATTTAGTGTCTCGGGTAATGTCCGGTTATCCGGTCAGGTACTGTCCCGTTAAAGCGTTTAATTAGTCCGAAAGGACCTTTTATGTATATTTTTTCAACACCAATTATTCCCGGTGTAACACCTGTGCCTCCACGGCCATCAAACAAATACCGAACCAATGAAATATTGTATTTCATACTTGGGATTTGTAAAAATATGTGTATCATTTGCACATATCAATTCTTGTTCAATTTCAAACTCTAAATCGCTTTCTGGAAGGTTATACGCGCACTGATGCGTAAATATAACCAGTTTAATGCAACAAACACTCCGGAATAGTGAAATAGGCTTAACATACCTTAAATAACCTTTACATAACTTAGAAATAAGTTTTGAAGGCTTTGGTATGGCAAAATCAAGTTAAATCGCTTACAGGGACTAAAGTTGACAAACTGCGAAAGTATGCCAATTTGAACTGTAACAGACATTCCGGAACATGACCATAAGTTAAACACACCTTAAATATCCTTTACATAGCTTAGAAATAGGCTTTGAAGGGTTTGGTGTGCTAAAATAAACTTTTGGGACATTCAGGGACTAAAAGTGTCAAAAAGTGCACAAGTTTGCATTTTCGCGCATAACTTACGTTCTGAATACTTCCGGACATCCAAAAATTTATGTAAGCATGACTATATTATATTTTAGTGTTCGCCATAAGAAAAATCCATTCGTCGCGTCATTTGGATCGTTTTTCGCGCTTGTGCGCATTCCGTCGTAATTAACCGAACATCGCAACCGTACGGCTAAACGAACCGACATCCGAGATATTTTTGAACACATTTTAAGTTCCCTATACTTTAACTTCATTTTAGAGCTTTGAAATGGGGTTAACGGGCCTTAAACGTGTGGAAAATGGGCTGATTACACTACAGGGACTAAAATGGTAAATCTGCCAAACTTAAGCTTAGCGGGGCGCTACACTAATTACGTAGCGGTGCGCTAGCCTGTGCCAGAATAGATAATAACAAACAGTCAGCAGATTATCAGCTGATTAATCCTCAACCACAAGTTCTAACTTGCCCTTTCAGCTCTTAATAGGCCATATTCAGTAACCATAACATTTTGACAAATGTACGCATGAGATTCGAGCACGGTTTTCATGAAACGATCTTAACGGTTACCCGAAATCTATAAATACCCATCACATTTGCACACATTTCTCACAAGAATCTGATCATTTGTGCTCTAAGTTGAAACCTTTGTTTCATACCTGAGCTATTTTGATTTTGATTAGCATTCGGGGACCCTTCGTAAGTGTTCCTTCGTTCTTTTATTGCTTTTCGAGTCCGAAAGTCAAACTTTGTTTGACTTTCTGCATTGACCAATTTATGGTCGATGCGAAGTTCGTTTGAACTTCATAACGTGAGTGTGATCACGATGGTTATAGTCCCTAGCGACTATACCTACTGATTACCACGTTACCTAGGCTCAGTGACGAGCCGTAGTTTCGGGCAGAATACGTATTCTTGCGTATTTTGTAACCAAACTACTCTTAGGTATCACAACCGTTTGTTGTGATACCAAACCTGTTTTCTAAACTTAGTTAAGCATGTTTTAACATGCTTAGCTCGTCACTTTTAGTTTAGTGCTTATATAGGGTCGTAAGGTAAGCGATCTAAACAATCGCTTATACTTTAGAACCCGACCCATTTGGTCGATCATTAGGATCTGACCAAGCACAATAGGTGACCATAGTATATAGGGAATAACCTTACGAGGTTATACCTTATGGTCGCTTCGTTTAAGTAGTTGTATGATAGGTAGTTTATATGCCTTAGGTAAATTACCAAAATACCCCTTTGATGCCAAAATTCATTTTAAACATATGTAACATAACTTTTGACATCTAAACTGATTTGACAACCATATTAGACATGTTAAGGCATATATTACTTGTCCTAGGACTAGTTAGGCGGTCCGAACGCGTTTCACGCGAACGACGCGTTAAAGTAGCATAAGCTACCTAAACGGGTCGTAATGGGTCGTAAGCACTTAGGTTAGGTTTCATTTAGTATGTAGGCTTTATTAAACCATACTACATGAGTTCCCATACTCATATGGTTTACGAGCCCTCATCCTATCCGATCTTCCGATTTAGGTCCGGTTATTAACATAGTTACCTATATTAGGTGCCGTTTGATTCCGAGATCTCTAGCATTACTTGGTGATTATCTTTAGACATCTGAGCAATCTCAAGTGAGTACATAGACCCCACTTTTACTGTTTTCCAAACTGTTTTGGGGTGGAACACATGTGCCTACTTGTTACTTTCATGCTTTCCTGCTTTCACATCATATACTGCTATGTTCGTTAGTACATTATAGTACATGATTTCATTACATTTTATGCTATGTATGTCCATTGCGTTCATACTTAGTACATCGTTTTACATTTACATTTTATGCTATTTATGTCCATTGCGTGCATACTTAGTACATTGTTTTTCATCACATGCTTACATTTTGGTATGACATTTGGTTTGTTTACATGGGACAATACATTCATTAACACCGATCATGCCGTTCGTTAGTAGGTAGTGGTACCATAGGAATTGACAACTCCCGTTCCGGACGTCCCAGGGAAAGGGGATGAAAGGAATGACCGAATTCGTTGATATAAGACAGATAGACCTTTAATTTGTTTAAAGGGTTTATCACCACAGTCACAAGGCTTGGATGTATGCATATTCACAATACCGCATAAATGTTCATATTAAATATTTCCATGCATTTACACAAAACATAGCTTTGATTTAAACCAAGTTTTACTTCAATACTTTGTTTTTGTGCATATGGTTTAGTTGAGACCTTTCACTTGCCATACATGACATTTTGACATAGACATTTGACATAGACATTTCGGCATAGACATTTTAACATGATTGACATTTGATCATGCATTTACACAAAACATAGCTTGATTTAAACCAAGTTTTACTTCAATACTTTGTTTTTGTGCATATGGTTTAGTTGAGACATTTCACTTGCCATACATGACATTTTGACATAGACATTTGACATGGATATTTGACATAGACATTTGACATGGATATTTGACATAGACATTTGACATGGATATTTGACATAGACATTTTGACATGATTTACATCTTGACATGAACATTTTACATTGTTTGGTTTGGTTTGATTAAGTGATTAAGTAACGAGGCGTGTGTAATATGATACAAGCATGGTGGATACGCCGCTGGTACTTCCTATATATAAGTGTTTGTATGGTATTACATGTCGTAACGTTATTTGAATCATTTCAGTTTGAGACATAGAACATTTCATACAAATAACATACTTTTCACAAGACATTGATTTATAAACAACTTATCTTATGCAAACACATTTTACTTGGTTATTCATTTAACCTTACATTTATTTTATACTTATCATCTGATCTTATCGTTTTTCAAATGATTTAAAAAGACAAAGCAAATAACAAGGTTCATGACTAAAGATTTTCTCAAACATAAGTCATGAATCTTATTTTCACAAAACCTATGTATCTCACAGGCATTTTTATGCTGACGTACCTATTTTCACATGTGTTTTTCAGGAGCTGTTGCATAAGATGTTCAAGATATACATAGACAGACTTGGGCTTTAGTGACAATAAAAGTTGCAAGACTAGTTAATTATGTTGTATTTCTTTGTTTGTTAAGGCATAGTAACACTTTTAATCAATAAAACGAAACTTTAATTTCCGTGGTTGTGAAACATTAATTATGTTACAACACTCCCTGATGTTTCCGCCACGTTTTGTATGTTCTACGTGGTCGGGGTGTGACACCCGGCACTTAGGAAAATGTACGGGACCGTTCTGCCATGTTTTTGCACTTTATTAGTAATTTTAAAATGCTGGGTTTTGTATTAAGCGCAGAATTTTGTACTTAAAGTACGTTTTAGGCACATCCGGTCACTATAAACTTCACCTAGTGATGCAGTTCTACAATCCTCACCTCCCTACACTCACTACCAGTGTAGCAATCTATTCCCAGCTCATACTGGCCTTAGAGGCAGTGTCTGCCTGATGCTGGTTATGTCAGCATGTTTAATGGGTAACCCGTAGTGTGCTCACTGTGCTTGATGTGCATCAAGGTTGTCACTGGTGTTTGTGTATAAATAATAGAGTGACAATATAAAATGTGATGCATGAACATGTATGTATCAGAAATCAGTAAGCAGTTTAACCACAGTTGTAAGCAAGCACAGTAATTAAGCAGTAATTAAATATTAATTAATTCGTACGGATACCTGGTTTAGTGAGGGTTGTCACAATGGGAACTCAAGTAATATGGTTTAACAAAGCCTACATACTAAAATGAAACCTAACCTAAGTGCTTACGACCCGTTACGACCCGGTTAGGTAGCTTATGCTACTTTAACGCGTCGTTCTCGTAAAACGTGTTCGGAATGCCTAACTAGTCCTATGATAGGTAAAATATGCCTTAACATGTTTAATATTGTTGCCAAATCAGTTTAAATACCAAACGTTATGTTACATATGCTTTAAATGAATTTTGGCGTAAAAAGGGCATTTTGGTAATTTACCTAAGGCATATAAACTACCTATCATACAACTAACTAAACGTCGTGACCATAAGGTATAACCTCGGAAGGTTATTCCCTATAAAAACTATGGTCGCCTAATGTGTTTGGTCGGATCCTAAAGATCGACCAAACAGGTCGGTTTCGAAAGTATAAGCGATTGTTTAGATCGCTTACCTTACGACCCTATATAAGCACTAAACTAAAAGTGACGAGCTAAGCATGTTAAAACATGCTTACCTAAGTTAGAAAACAAGTTTGGTATCAAAACAAACGGTTTTGATACCTAAAAGTAGTTTGGTTACAAAATACGCAAGAATACACATTTTGGCCGAAACTATGACTCGTCACTGAGCCTACACAACATGGTAATCAGTAGGTATAGTCACAAGGGACTATAACCATCGTGATTACGCTCACGTTGCGAAGTTCAACCGAACTTCGTGTTGACCATAAACTGGTCAACGCAGAACGCTAAAAAAATGCAGAAACGCTAAAAGAACGAAAGAGGACTTACAACGGGTCCAAGAACGGAAGTTTTGATCCGAATATTCTCAGGTATGAAGTGATAAACACATCAACTTACAGAACAAATTCAGATTCAAAGGTGTGGGTTTTGAGTTGTGAACTTGAGGGGTATTTATAGGATTTCTAGGACCGTTGAGATCGTTCCTCGAAAACCGTGCTTCAATCTCATCCATACACCTCAAGCCCATGGTTTTACAAAACCATTTGAGCCCCTCGTATTAGGAAATACCATGTGCAAGTGGTTTATGAGTGTGTAACAACTGTTAACAGCTGTTTAAACTGATTATCCTGATCTGGGAGGGCCTCGCGGCCCGTGTAAGGGACAACAAAAACGTATGCGCCCTGTTGGTCCCTGTTCACGCCAAAATTATCCTGATCTGGGAGGGTCTCAGACCAGCAACAAGTTTCAAAAGTGACAGTTTTGGTCCCTGTTGGTGTTTAGAGCTATTTCCGACATGTTTAAAGCCCGTTAAGTCATCTTTAAGGCCCTAAAATGATGCCTAAACATTGTGGACATGAAACATGCTCAAAAATATGTCGGATGTGGTTTCGTTTGGTCGTATGATTGCGATGTTCGCTTAATTACGACGGAATGCGCATAAGCGCGAAAAACGATCCAAATTGCGCGACGAATGGATTTTTCTTATGCCAAACACTAAAATAAAATATTTTAGTGCTTACATAGTATGTTTAACTTATGGTCATGTTCCAGAATGTCTGTTCTAGTACGAATCGTCATACTATCGCAGTTCATCAAATTTAGTCCCTGTAGGCGATTAAACTTGTTTTTGCCATACCAAAGCCTTCAAAACTTATTTCTAAGTTATGTAAAGGTTATTTAAGGTATGTTAAGTATATGTTGATGTTCCAGAGTGTTTGTCGCATTAAACTAATTAGGTTTACGCACCAGTTTGCGTATAACTCTCTAGAAAGCGATAAAGAGTTCGAAATTGAACAAAAGTCAAAACATGAAAAATGTCAAACATAAACAAACAAACATTGGGATCAAATAACTTTGTTTTATTGATAACTGAACTGTTTACAATGATTACAAACACATGTGTCACACCGGCGATTAAGTTTTGGTCTAGTATCCGTGTTGTCACCCTTCAATAAAGAGGGTCTGTACGAAATCCCCAAACCAGGAGAATACGTAGGTTCCAAATCAATTCCTTATCACATGTTGTCACCCTTCACTAAAGAGGGTGTGTACGTGTTCCAAACCTGGAGATCACGCAGTTTCAGTTTAAATCCTTTACCCATTCCTAACCCTTGGGAATCCCATGCCTTGTGGGCAGTGTGAACTCACCTCGGTTTGCTCGGTATGCTTAACTACTTGTGTATAAACAATTCAGTCAAAGCCTATAGTATGCATATATACACAATCAGTTTACCTTCATAATGATTCATATGGAAACTAACATCACAGTAATATCACAGAGTGTGCTTGGACGATAATTATCATGTACACATAAACAGTTAATCAAATTCATACAACTCATGCTTCACATAATTGAGTTCTCAGTCTATTCTAACATAGTTATCAATTAACAGGCTTAACATACTTAACAGAGTTAACAGACTTAACTTAACAGAGTTACTGTGTCATAACATTCGACGAAAACACTTTTTGGCGAAATCCCCTTTTCGGCGAAAACCCCCAGGCGAAATCACTTATGGCGAAAACCCTTCAGGCGACGAAATCCCAAGGGTTTTCGTCAAACATAAGGTATGGTGAAAACACTTAGGGTTTTCATCTGGTCCCTGTGTTTTTGTCTGCTCAGGACATGCTCATCATCAACAGTTACACACCCAGAAACCCTAATGACACGTCTAACAGTTACATCGCCTTTATCACACAATCATTCAATCAGACCAATTCATGCAATCATATAAATTACTAAATCACTATACAATCATGATTATCATTCAATCATCATTCAATCAACATTCAACATCAGCAAGTTGTTGTGATCATCAAGTATTCGTCATATTTTTTTACACATAGAACCCCAATCTGCTAGTTATCTATTATCGTACCATCAACATATCAAGATCATCAACATCAAATCGAACATAGACAATACGCATAACACAACCAATCATACATCAGATTATAAGGATTCCTATCACACCCATCTATTCAATCCAAAAACAAAATCATATAACAGTTATCCAATGCATAACAACAATCTAATCACAAAGACAACATACTAACCAGCTATTATACGAGACTAACAAAAGTTCCCAGAGAGTTAGAGACTGCCGTCGCACAGAGGAGAGGAAGAGAAAGACCTTAGGGTTTTGCTAAAAGCAGTTTACGTGACCTACATCCGTTTATACGAGAGTTATAAAACGTTGGGCCCTTACTGGGCTTCGGCAAAGACTGGACCGGTGAAATCACCTGATTTCGTCGTGAGGGTTATGGCGAAAACCCTTGGGTTTTCGTCGGGTTGTGTAGTGGCGAAATCCCTTTTGATTTTCGTCATGCACAATGAAATATATATACATATTAACAACACATCACATACTTCATAAAATCCATGTTTAACATTTAACCAATTAACATTGATATTAACACTGATCAGTAATTTACAAACAAATAACTAGGTTCACTTAAAAGAACGCAACGAATTAAGAAAACGCAGTTGCGAGGAAAGACCTTGAATACTCGGGTTGTCACATTATCCCTAACTTGAAAGAAATTCCATCCCGAAATTTAGCACGTGGTTACTGAGGAAGCTGGATGGGTTGCATGTTTTCCTGGGGTGTCACATCATCCCCCCGTTGGTTCGGAATTTCGTCCCAAAATTCCGTAGTAGCTTCAGCCTCAGTAGTGGTAACACTTTTCTTGAACAATTGGGGATACTTGAGTTTCATTTGGTCTTCTCGTTCCCAGGTAAACTCTGGGCCACGATAGGAGTTCCAACGAACTCGAACAAGAGGTATTCTGGTGCGCTTGAGAACCTTAACGTCTCGGTCTGTGATTTCAACTGGTTCCTTGACGAATCGCAACTGATCGTCGATTGTGAGCTCCTTCAAAGGAACTATGAGGGTTTCATCTGACAGACATTTCTTCAGATTTGACACGTGGAATACGTTATGAACTCCACTGAGCTCTTCAGGTAGATTCAACTTGTAAGCGACTTTACCAATTTTCTCAATGATTTCGAACGGTCCGACATAACGCGGATTGAGTTTGCCTCTTTTCCCAAAACGAACTACACCTTTCCACGGTGAGACTTTGAGTAGCACTCGATCCCTAACCTAGAACTCGAGTGGTTTCCTACCATTATCAGCGTAGCTTTTCTGACGGTCATGAGCTGCCGCCATTCGTTGTCGTATCTGAGCAATCTTCTCAGTTGTGTCTACCACAAGTTCTGGGCCAGTAATTTGGCTGTCACCAACTTCTGTCCAGCAAAGAGGTGATCGGCATTTACGTCCATACAATGCCTCAAACGGAGTGGCCTGGATACTAGTGTGGTAGCTGTTATTATACGAAAATTCCACTAAAGGGAGGTGTTTTTCCCAACCATTTCCAAAATCGATTACACACGCTTGAAGCATGTCTTCAATGTAACACCTGTGTCATTTCAACCATCAAACAAATGCCAAACCAATGAAATATTGTATTTCATACTTTGGACTTGTATAAATATGTGTATCTTTTGCACATATCAACTCTTGTACGATTTCAAGCTCTAAATCGCTTTCTGGAAGGTTATACGCGCACTGATGCGTAAATATAACCAGTTTAATGCAACAAACACTCCGGAATAGTGAAATAGGCTTAACATACCTTAAATAACCTTTACATAACTTAGATATAAGTTTTGGAAGGTTTGGTGTAGTGAAATCAAAGTTTATTCGCTTACAGGGACTAAATTTGACAAACTGCGAAAGTATGCCAATTTGAACTGTAACAGACCTTCCGGGACATGACCATAAGTTAAACATACCATAAATATCCTTTACATAGCTTAGAAATAGGCTTTGAGGTGTTCGGTATGCTAAAATAAACTTTTGTGTCATTTAGGGACTAAAAGCGTCAAAAAGTGCACAAGTTTGCATTTTTACGCGTAACTTACGTTCTGAATACATCCGGACATCCAAAAATTTATGTAAGCACTAAAATATTTTATTTTAGTGTTTGGCATAAGAAAAATCCATTCGTCACGTCATTTGGATCGTTTTTCGCGCTTATGCGCATTCCGTCGTAATTAACCGAACATCGCAATCGTACGGCCAAACGAACCGACATCCGAGATATTTTTTAGCACAATTTAAGTTCCCTATACTTTAACTTCATTTTAGAGCTTTGAAATGGGGTTAACGGGGCTTAAACGTGTCAAAAATGCATCGAAAACCAAGTTTAGGGGCTGCAGGGACCAAAACTGTAAATCTGCCAAAGTTGTTACCTTACGGACCTCAACATTGGCAGCTTTGAGGTCCGTAAAGCAGTCCCCAGAACAGATTAGATTAAACAGTCAGCAATTTGCAGCTGTTTAATCCTCACCCACACATTTCCCACTTGCCTAATCAGCTGATAAGAACCATTTTTAGGCACCACAACTTTCCGACACTTGTACGGATATGATTAAGGCACGATATTCGACAAACGATCTTAACGGTTCGGGTATTCCTATAAATACCCAACCCACTTAACTTCAAAAATCACTAGAATCTGATCATTTGTGCTCTAAGTTGAAACCTTTGTTTCATACCTGAGCTATTTTGATCTAGATTAGCATTCGGGGACCCTTCGTAAGTATTCTTTCGTTCTTTTATTGCTTTTCGGGTCCGAAAGTCAAACTTTGTTTGACTTTCTGCATTGACCAATTTATGGTCGATGCGAAGTTCGTTTGAACTTCATAACGTGAGCGTGATCACGATGGTTATAGTCCCTAGTGACTATACTTACTGATTACCATGTTATCTAGGCTCAGTGACGAGCCGTAGTTTCGGGCAGAATACGTATTCTTGCGTATTTTGTAACCAAACTACTCTTAGGTATCACAACCGTTTGTTGTGATACCAAACCTATTTTCTAAACTTAGTTAAGCATGTTTTAACATGCTTAACTCGTCACTTTTAGTTTAGTGCTTATATAGGGTCGTAAGGTAAGCGATCTAAACAATCGCTTATACTTTCGAACCCGACCCGTTTGGTCGATCATTAGGATCCGACCAAACACATTAGGTGACCATAGTATATAGGGAATAACCTTATGAGGTTATACCTTATGGTCGCTTCGTTTAAGTAGTTGTATGATAGGTAGTTTATATGCCTTAGGTAAATTACCAAAATACCCCTTTGATGCCAAAATTCATTTTAAACATATGTAACATAACTTTTGACATCTAAACTGATTTGACAACCATATTAGACATGTTAAGGCATATATTACTTGTCATAGGACTAGTTAGGCGGTCCGAACGCGTTCTACGCAAACGACGCGTTAAAGTAGCATAAGCTACTTAAACGGGTCGTAATGGGTCACAAGCACTTAGGTTAGGTTTCATTTAGTATGTAGGCTTTATTAAACCATACTACATAAGTTCCCATACTCATATGGTTTACGAGCCCTCATCCTATCCGATCTTCCGATTTAGGTCCGGTTTATTAATGTAGTTACCTATATTAGGTGCCGTTTGATATTCCGTGATCTCTAGCATTGCTTGGTGGTTATCTTAGGACTTCTGAGCAAGCTCAAGTGAGTACATAGACCCCTCTTTTACTGTTTTCCAAACTGTTTTGGGGTGGAACACATGTGCCTACTTGTTACTTTCATGCTTTCCTGTTTTCACATCATATACATGCTATGTTCGTTAGTACATTATAGTACATGATTTCATTACATTTCATGCTAGGTGTGCCCATTGTGTGCATTACTTAGTACATCGTTTTACATTACATTTCATGCTAGGTGTGCCCATTGTGTGCATTACTTAGTACATCGTTTTACATTGCCTTTCTGTTGCATATGCTCATCCAGCATATGAACACATTATACTACATTTCGAACCGTTGTAATCAATTGACTATGTGAACCGTTGATATCTGTGAACCGTTTGAATCTGTGAACCGTTTGTATCCGTGAACCGTTTGTATCTGTGAACCGTTTGTATCTGTGAACCGTTGTATCTGTGAACCGTTGTATCTATGAACCGTTTATATCTGTGAACCGTTTGTATCTGTGATCCGTTTGTATCTGTGAACTGTTTGTATCTGTGAACCGTTTGTATCTGTGAACCGTGTGAACCGTATTTGACTATACATGAACATTTCTACAATTGTTAAACATTTCATCTTGATAGTTTGGTTTGATTAAGTGATTAAGTAACGATGCGTGTGTAATATGATACAAGCATGGTGGATACGCCGCTGGTACTTCCTATATATAAGTGTTTGTATGGTATTATATATCGTACCGTTATTTGAATCATTTCGGTTTGAGACATAGAACATTTTATACAAGTAACATACTTTTTACAAGACATTGATTTACAACAACTTATTTTACACAAACACATTTTACATGGTTATTCATTTAACCTGACATTTATTTATACATATCATCTGATCTTATCGTTTTTCAAATGATTTACAAGACAAAGCAAATTACAAGGTTCATGACTAAACATTTTCTCAAACATAAGTCATGAATCTTATTTTCACAAAACCTATGTATCTCACAGGCATTTTTATGCTGACGTACCTATTTTCACATGTGTTTTCAGGAGATGATGCATAGGACTTATCAAGACATACTTAGGCGGACCTGTGCCTTAGTGACTTAAAACGAGACAAGAACTAGTTAATTTATGTTATGTACTCTTGGTTTCTTGCTTAAAACAATGTAAACTTGGATGGTTGATTAATAAAACGAACTTTAATTTCCATGGTTGTGAAACATTAATTCTGTTACAACACTCCCCGACGTTTCCGCCACGTTTTGTATGTTCTACGTGGTCGGGGTGTGACAGAAAAGATGGTATCAGAGCCAATGGTTATAGGGAATTAGGTTATTAGTAATGCTTTGACCTAGTCTATAACCTTCTTAGGACCCTAACGCGAGTTTACTTGCGTTTAGTCATAAAACAATACCGTCACCTATCCTTAGGCGACTACCACAACAAGAACATAAATTTCAAAACCGCTTTGAAAACTAATCATCTGTTCAAGGATGATTTATTACAAGGTTTTGAACCCTCTGTTATATGGTTTTGAACCCTTTAAATTTTCAAAATATCGTCAAGGTTTTGGGTTTTAAATAATGTGAACACGTGCAAACTGGAAGGGTGAATGTCTGTATTCTGGGTTTTCTGTCTAGGCAAGCACTCCGTATACATCTCATCAGACGCGAGACCAGTTGTGCTTACCTGGGAATTCTTGGGATGAGTGTTCACTTATAGGCGAGCATGTCTTCGCGATACATTATTCTTGACCTATTTACTTTGATTAATCACCGAGGTCGTTTGTTGCTTTGTAGTAACAAACAAATGACCACTATCCTTGCGTTCATCAGATTTGTTTCACCTCATTCGTTTCGTCTAACTCTCTCACTCGTTTCTTTTCATGTTTCCTCTTTTAGAATGCCTCCTCGACGCGAAAGCCAGATAGAGACTGCCGAATTGGCAGAAATCATTGCGCAGCAAATGGCTGCTCAATTCCCAAACCTCTTTGCTCAATGGAATCAAGCCAACAACAACAACAATGGTCCATGCAATTTCAAGAGTTTTAACTCGGCGAAACCACTCAAGTTTAGTGGTTCTGAGGGAGCGACTGGGCTTCTTCAATGGTTCGAGAGCATTGAGAATACTTTCCGCCACGTGCAGTGTCCTGACAATCGCAAGGTCGAGTTTGCTTCGAGTGTGTTCCAGAAGAGAGCCCTTACGTGGTGGAACGGGATTATGAGAGATCGTGGTGCAGAAGTTGCTTTAGCACAGACATGGGCTGAACTTAGAGCCCTTATGATAAAAGGAATTCTGTCCTCGTCATGAGATCAGGGCCTTGGAAAGGGAATTCGACAATCTTGAGCAAGACAGCGGTGAGCATCGAGCCTACACGGACCGTTATGAGGAGTTAAGTCTGTTATGCCCAAACATGGTCACGCCTTTGGATAAGGCAATCGAAAAGTACATTGATGGTCTCCCTGACTCAATACAAGACATTGTGACTGGAAGCAACCCTACTACAGTTAGACAGGCCATTGAGCTATCTGCAACCTTGACTGAATCAAAGATCAGGAAAGGTAAACTTTTCCGAAAAGGTGACAAGAAACCGGCCGAGGAACCGAACCCAATCGAGGAATCAAAGACCATGGATGAACAGACTGGATCCCCTAAGAGGCCAAAGAAGCGAAAGGCTTCTCAGAACTACGCTGTGGTCGCTCATAATGATCAAGCCGTCCTCAACCAACCAGCTCAACCCCCTGCCAGGAAACCCTACAATGGAACTGCACCTTTGTGCAACCAATGTGGCCTACATCATCATGCTGGGGTGAAGTGCCGCACATGCCAAGTTTGCGGACTTATAGGTCATACAGCTAGAGTTTGCCCAACCGCAGCTGCACCAAATCAAGCTGGTAACAATCCTGCTCAAGCTCGTTTTCCACCGGGATCTTGCTACAACTGTGGCGAGATGGGCCATTTTCGTAGGAATTGCCCAAGGCTTGCTAATGCAAATCCAGCGCAGGGATGAGCATATGATCAACCAGAAGACAACATCGTTTAGAAATAATCACGTCTTATGTATTATTTTCTTTTGTTGTCGAGATCCAAGAAACAGTTGTTATCGTTGTTTATAAATAAATCTTTTATTTACATTGCAATGTATTTATGTGATTGTATGAATAAACAACATATCCCCTACAATACCGACAATCAAGGAACCGCATTCCTTGAAAAAAAACAGACTACTCCCAAATTTCTTCCATTGTATGATCTTTTGCGTTTTTCACAAAAATCCTAAGTACCCGTTTCTTCCAAGAGAAACGAAGTACGAGGTGCCAAGTTAATAGCAATCAATAACAAGGTAATAACAATTAAACAACTATGTGATTATGTGCTTATGAACATTACAAGACAAACTGTGCGGACTATGCAAGGAATTATGTAATTATGGATGCATACATAATTATGGAATTTAGTGCACAGAAACCACAGCGAGCTTTGTCATGTACCTAGAAGTTAACCCTATTCATTTCCAATTCTGATGAAGTATCCGTTGAGGAAAAATGAACTAGCTATTCATTTTTCACTTCTGAAGAATATCCGTTGAGGAAATGAATATCCGTTTATCCTTCATTTCCAATTCTGAAGAATACCCGTTGAGGAAAATGACCCCGTTTGTGCATTTTCGTTCTGAAGAGTATCCGTCGAGGGAAATGAATATCCGTTTATTTAATCCTTCATTTCCGAACCTGAGGAAACAACCGTTGAAAATGACTCCGTTAGTTCATTTTCGTTTCTAAAGATTATCCGTTGAGGAAATGAATATCCGTTGTTTAATCCTTCATTTCCGAACCTGAGGAAACAACCGTTGAAAATGACTCCGTTAGTTCATTTTCGTTTCTGAAGATTATCCGTTGAGGAAATGAATATCCGTTTGTCTATCATTTTCATTTCCGTTTCTGAGGAAGCAACCGTTGAAAATGACTCTGTTTGTTCATTTTCGTTTCTGAAGATTATCCGTTGAGGAAATGAATATCCGTTTGTCTATCATTTTCATTTCCGTTTCTGAGGAAGCAACCGTTGAAAATGACTCCGTTTGTTCATTTTCGTTTCTGAAGATTTGTCCGTTGAAGAAATGAATATCCGTTTATCCTTCATTTCCAATTCTGAAGAATACCCGTTGAGGAAAATGACCCCGTTTGTGCATTTTCGTTCTGAAGAGTATCCGTCGAGGGAAATGAATATCCGTTTATTTAATCCTTCATTTCCGAACCTGAGGAAACAACCGTTGAAAATGACTCCGTTAGTTCATTTTCGTTTCTAAAGATTATCCGTTGAGGAAATGAATATCCGTTGTTTAATCCTTCATTTCCGAACCTGAGGAAACAACCGTTGAAAATGACTCTGTTTGTTCATTTTCGTTTCTGAAGATTATCCGTTGAGGAAATGAATATCCGTTTGTCTATCATTTTCATTTCCGTTTCTGAGGGAGCAACCGTTGAAAATGACTCCGTTTGTTCATTTTCGTTTCTGAAGATTTTTCCGTTGAGGAAATGAATATCCGTTTGTCTATCATTTTCATTTCCGTTCTGAGGAAGCAACCGTTGAAAATGACTCTGTTTGTTCATTTTCGTTTCTGAAGATTTGTCCGTTGAGGAAATGAATATCCGTTTGTCTATCATTTTCATTTCCGTTTCTGAGGAAGCAACCGTTGAAAATGACTCTGTTTGTTCATTTTCGTTTCTGAAGATTTGTCCGTTGAGGAAATGAATATCCGTTTGTCTATCATTTTCATTTCCGTTCTGAGGAAGCAACCGTTGAAAATGACTCTGTTTGTTCATTTTCGTTTCTGAAGATTTGTCCGTTGAGGAAATGAATATCCGTTTGTCTATCATTTTCATTTCCGTTTCTGAGGAAGCAACCGTTGAAAATGACTCCGTTTGTTCATTTTCGTTTCTGAAGATTTGTCCGTTGAGGAAATGAATATCCGTTTGTCTATCATTTTCATTTCCGTTTCTGAGGAAGCATCTGTTGAAAATGACTCCGTTTGTTCATTTTCGTTTCTGAAGATTTTCCGTTAAGGAAATGAATCCCCGTTTGTTTATTCCTTCATTTCTGCTTCTGAAGAGCACTCGTTGAGGAAAATGACTCCATTTGTTCATTTTCGTTCTGAAGAATGTCCGTTAAGGAAATGACAGGATTATGCTTTACATATCTCTGGTGGTTATCTGACACAAAGTCACAAATAGACTCCTACGATTTAATTTCGGGACGAAATTTCCTAAAGTAGGGGAGACTGTAACACCTGTGTCATTTCAACCATCAAACAAATGCCAAACCAATGAAATATTGTATTTCATACTTTGGACTTGTATAAATATGTGTATCTTTTGCACATATCAACTCTTGTTCGATTTCAAGCTCTAAATCGCTTTCTGGAAGGTTATACGCGCACTGATGCGTAAATATAACCAGTTTAATGCAACAAACACTCCGGAATAGTGAAATAGGCTTAACATACCTTAAATAACCTTTATATAACTTAGATATAAGTTTTGGAAGGTTTGCTGTAGTGAAATCAAAGTTTATTCGCTTACAGGGACTAAATTTGACAAACTGCGAAAGTATGCCAATTTGAACTGTAACAGACCTTCCGGGACATGACCATAAGTTAAACATACCATAAATATCCTTTACATAGCTTAGAAATAGGCTTTGAGGTGTTCGGTATGCTAAAATAAACTTTTGTGTCATTTAGGGACTAAAAGCGTCAAAAAGTGCACAAGTTTGCATTTTTACGCATAACTTACGTTCTGAATACATCCGGACATCCAAAAATTTATGTAAGCACTAAAATATTTTATTTTAGTGTTTGGCATAAGAAAAATCCATTCGTCACGTCATTTGGATCGTTTTTCGCGCTTATGCGCATTCCGTCGTAATTAACCGAACATCGCAATCGTACGGCCAAACGAACCGACATCCGAGATATTTTTTAGCACAATTTAAGTTCCCTATACTTTAACTTCATTTTAGAGCTTTGAAATGGGGTTAACGGGGCTTAAACGTGTCAAAAATGCATCGAAAACCAAGTTTAGGGGCTGCAGGGACCAAAACTGTAAATCTGCCAAAGTTGTTACCTTACGGACCTCAACATTGGCAGCTTTGAGGTCCGTAAAGCAGTCCCCAGAACAGATTAGATTAAACAGTCAGCAATTTGCAGCTGTTTAATCCTCACCCACACATTTCCCACTTGCCTAATCAGCTGATAAGAACCATTTTTAGGCACCACAACTTTCCGACACTTGTACGGATATGATTAAGGCACGATATTCGACAAACGATCTTAACGGTTCGGGTATTCCTATAAATACCCAACCCACTTAACTTCAAAAATCACTAGAATCTGATCATTTGTGCTCTAAGTTGAAACCTTTGTTTCATACCTGAGCTATTTTGATCTAGATTAGCATTCGGGGACCCTTCGTAAGTATTCTTTCGTTCTTTTATTGCTTTTCGGGTCCGAAAGTCAAACTTTGTTTGACTTTCTGCATTGACCAATTTATGGTCGATGCGAAGTTCGTTTGAACTTCATAACGTGAGCGTGATCACGATGGTTATAGTCCCTAGTGACTATACCTACTGATTACCATGTTATCTAGGCTCAGTGACGAGCCGTAGTTTCGGGCAGAATACGTATTCTTGCGTATTTTGTAACCAAACTACTCTTAGGCATCACAACCGTTTGTTGTGATACCAAACCTATTTTCTAAACTTAGTTAAGCATGTTTTAACATGCTTAACTCGTCACTTTTAGTTTAGTGCTTATATAGGGTCGTAAGGTAAGCGATCTAAACAATCGCTTATACTTTCGAACCCGACCCGTTTGGTCGATCATTAGGATCCGACCAAACACATTAGGTGACCATAGTATATAGGGAATAACCTTATGAGGTTATACCTTATGGTCGCTTCGTTTAAGTAGTTGTATGATAGGTAGTTTATATGCCTTAGGTAAATTACCAAAATACCCCTTTGATGCCAAAATTCATTTTAAACATATGTAACATAACTTTTGACATCTAAACTGATTTGACAACCATATTAGACATGTTAAGGCATATATTACTTGTCATAGGACTAGTTAGGCGGTCCGAACGCGTTCTACGCAAACGACGCGTTAAAGTAGCATAAGCTACTTAAACGGGTCGTAATGGGTCACAAGCACTTAGGTTAGGTTTCATTTAGTATGTAGGCTTTATTAAACCATACTACATAAGTTCCCATACTCATATGGTTTACGAGCCCTCATCCTATCCGATCTTCCGATTTAGGTCCGGTTTATTAATGTAGTTACCTATATTAGGTGCCGTTTGATATTCCGTGATCTCTAGCATTGCTTGGTGGTTATCTTAGGACTTCTGAGCAAGCTCAAGTGAGTACATAGACCCCTCTTTTACTGTTTTCCAAACTGTTTTGGGGTGGAACACATGTGCCTACTTGTTACTTTCATGCTTTCCTGTTTTCACATCATATACATGCTATGTTCGTTAGTACATTATAGTACATGATTTCATTACATTTCATGCTAGGTGTGCCCATTGTGTGCATTACTTAGTACATCGTTTTACATTACATTTCATGCTAGGTGTGCCCATTGTGTGCATTACTTAGTACATCGTTTTACATTGCCTTTCTGTTGCATATGCTCATCCAGCATATGAACACATTATACTACATTTCGAACCGTTGTAATCAATTGACTATGTGAACCGTTGATATCTGTGAACCGTTTGAATCTGTGAACCGTTTGTATCCGTGAACCGTTTGTATCTGTGAACCGTTTGTATCTGTGAACCGTTGTATCTGTGAACCGTTGTATCTATGAACCGTTTGTATCTGTGAACCGTTTGTATCTGTGATCCGTTTGTATCTGTGAACTGTTTGTATCTGTGATCCGTTTGTATCTGTGAACCCTTTGTATCTGTGAACCGTGTGAACCGTATTTGACTATACATGAACATTTCTACAATTGTTAAACATTTCATCTTGATAGTTTGGTTTGATTAAGTGATTAAGTAACGATGCGTGTGTAATATGATACAAGCATGGTGGATACGCCGCTGGTACTTCCTATATATAAGTGTTTGTACGGTATTACATATCGTACCGTTATTTGAATCATTTCGGTTTGAGACATAGAACATTTTATACAAGTAACATACTTTTTACAAGACATTGATTTACAACAACTTATTTTACACAAACACATTTTACATGGTTATTCATTTAACCTGACATTTATTTATACATATCATCTGATCTTATCGTTTTTCAAATGATTTACAAGACAAAGCAAATTACAAGGTTCATGACTAAACATTTTCTCAAACATAAGTCATGAATCTTATTTTCACAAAACCTATGTATCTCACAGGCATTTTTATGCTGACGTACCTATTTTCACATGTGTTTTCAGGAGATGATGCATAGGACTTATCAAGACATACTTAGGCGGACCTGTGCCTTAGTGACTTAAAACGAGACAAGAACTAGTTAATTTATGTTATGTACTCTTGGTTTCTTGCTTAAAACAATGTAAACTTGGATGGTTGATTAATAAAACGAACTTTAATTTCCATGGTTGTGAAACATTAATTCTGTTACAACACTCCCCGACGTTTCCGCCACGTTTTGTATGTTCTACGTGGTCGGGGTGTGACATTCAAGAGTTTGGATGGTGCGTTCAGATTGCTCATCCGTTTGCGGGTGATATGCTGTACTCATGTCTAATCGAGAGCCAAAAGACTTGTGCATTGCTTGTTACAGTTCAGAGGTAAAACATGCATCACGGTCAGATATGATGGAAGTTGGCACCCCGTGCCTCGAAACCACTTCTTTCAAGTAAACGTCTGCTAAGGTAGAAAACTTGTCTGTTTCTTTGATGGCCAGAAAGTGTGCAGACTTTGTTAATCGATCCACTATCACCCAAATAGTGTCATTTCCGCGTTGAGATCTAGGCAGGCCTGTAACATCTGTGCTTGTAATCATTGTGAACAGTTCAGTTATCAATAAAACAATGTTATTTGATCCCAATGTTTGTTTGGTTATGTTTTACATTTTTCATGTTTTGACTTTTGTTCAATTTCAAACTCTATATCGCTTTCTGGAAAGCTATACGCAAACTGGTGCGTAAACGTAATCAGTTTAATGCGAAAAATACTCCGGAACATCAACATATTCTTAACACACCTTAAATAACCCTTACATAACTTAGAAATAAGTTTTGAAGGCTTTGGTATGGCAAAAACAAGTTAATTCGCTTATAGGGACTAAACTTGACAAACTGCGAAAGTATGCCAATTTGAACTGTAACAGACATTCCGGAACATGACCATAAGTTAAACATACCACAAATATCCTTTACATAGCTTAGAAAAAGGCTTTGAGGAGTTCGGTGTGCTTAAATAAACTTTGGGTCATTCAGGGACTAAAAGCGTCAAAAAGTGCACAAGTTTGCCTTTTCGCGCATAACTTACGTTCTGAATACCTCCGGACATCTAAAAATTTATGTAAGCACTAAAATATTTTATTTTAGTGTTTGGCATGAGAAAAACCCATTCGTCGCTCAATTTGGATCGTTTTTCGCGCTTATGCGCATTCCGTCGTAATTAAGCGAACATCGCGATCGTACGACCAAACGTGTCACACCCTGGCTTTGCGGAAGCGTGGTTAATTTTGGTGTGACTTCTTAATACCATAGCTTAATCATAACAAGCTATATGAATTTAAAAACCATGCAAGTCATCCATTAAGTTTGAAAATAACATACAATACCATTGTTTGACGAGAACATACTCCAACAACAATAACCTTGTTCAAAAGACATAACAACTTATAACATAAACATGAACGTGATTTAGGGACTGTGTCTTGTCCAGGTAAGAGACACATCCCCTAAACCCTGATGACTTCATGACAATATGCAGCGGAAAACGTTCCATACCGTGCCAGATCCGTTTAATTTCCTGAAATACATGTGAGTTGAAAAATCAACAATAATGTTGAGCGAGTTCATGTGTAAGTGAGTAAGTAAAACACTTGTGAGTATAAAATAGTTGTGGTATGTAGCAGTTGTAAGAGGACTTGTGATCACCAATGGTTTGCAAGGCCACTGACATATGTGAAGTGCAAATAGGGAGACTCAAACCTAGCAGATTTCGCCACGGCAAAGTATGTGGACAAAGTCACCCCACGGTCCGTTTCTAGTTTGGCCGGGGGCTGGGCTCGCTACACCCAGATAGATCTACCGCTCCTGTCCCTCGGTCCCTCCATGAGGACTAATGGCCCCATGTGTTCCTATCCACTCACATGATCGTATAACACCTCCTTACGTTAAACATACCGTTGTAAAGTACTCGTAAATCATAGTAACATGTATTTCACCCCCGCGGTTAAGTAAACTGAAAACAGTTAGAGAAAAGGGGGACATGAACTCACAGTGAATGCGCGTCTCTACCAAGTGTCTCCAATACAGTAAGCTGTGCAACGACCTACAAGTGCTAATTCTATTAGACGGACGGCCGTGCCTTAGCTTTACAGTTTATGTCTTTGGGAAATAGTTAGACAACTATTTCGTGTTTATGTTCCGTATACACTTGGTAGTTATTCTTCTTCCCAAGGATGGGGGATACAATACATGTGCGTAAGTTACGTTTTATCAATCTTGTGGTAATGTAATTACCGGTGTAACTTATATGTTAATGTGGAAGCGTTCACAAAGTTTTGGAATCATTAACGCTTGTAAATATTATTTTCACTCTAAAATAATATTTATGTATTTTCACAAAATAATCATAAACAGTGTTGTGACAAAAATATTTATCACATTAATCTTTGTGAAAATCCCACCTCCGAATATTTAGTAAAATATAGTGCTGGCGAAATTTTATGTTTCGAAAGTATGTCCAAAAATAGTTCTAACACTTGTTGTGTAAATAATTCTAAGTGTCAAGTTTTTAGAAAATTTCGCCAGAGTTTCCTCTGTAACTGGAGGTGGCCACGTTTTCAAGCGTATCATTTTCCTTTAACAAATCAATTCAACAACTTCTTTATTCAATCAAACAATTTCCGACACATCAAACTAGTCGACAAGTATGTAAATTTGCATAATCGCATGAACTTGCAGTTTTTCCGCATCTTTAATGTAAATCACCTTTATATATGTAGATCTTTATATAAAGTAGCTTTAATCTTGTAAAAACCTCGTGTTTAGAGAAACCCGTCTTTACAACTTCTAGTCACTTTTCCCAAAAATAGTTATTTGTCGGATCTTTTCATTTCACAAGTGTCTACTCACTTGTGGTTTATAAAATCATATTTATTAGTGTAAGATCCATCTTTAGAAAAACATGATTTCTTTAAAGTGTGGTCTTTCTAAAATACCACTTGCGGATACGTAGATCCGCTAGTTTTAAACACCATTTTACCGGTTAAACCACTTTTACACAAGTAAAATATTTTTACACAAGTTCATGTATCTTGTGTGGTAGAGTTTCGCCTTTAACCCTTGTATTTAGTCAAAAACGAGCTTATGTGAAGATACTTGATCTTACAAAGTCGGGTTAAACGGAGATCCGAGCTACCACATCATAGATCGGGTCTCAATAATCACATATTTTAAGTCCTACGACTTTTACACAAGACATGTGTTATTAACCACCATTTTAAGTAGTTTTAGTAGACTTTAAAGTTTCAAAACGCATGTTTACGATATTTAACCGACGAAAGTTCTTTTAACCACTTTAGACATGCTTAAATATGAGTTTTAAACAATATACCTCTAGCTCGGGGCTAGGGAAGAATCGTGATGAAAATCGCGTGGATAAAAGCCAACGGTGGAGGTTCTTCGTGTTCCGCTTGCACCAAAGCTCCTAATACGCGGCCTTGGATGTATGTATGATCTTGGAATGATGAAGACAAGAACCGAAAATGGTGGGTAAGGGAGTGGGGTGTTCGGCCGTGAGTGGGTGAGGGAGAGAGAGAGCTTGTTTGAGTGGTGATTATGTGAAGATCATGTTCTTATGAGTATAATGTTTAATTTATAGACAAAGTTTAGTTCTTAATCCATTGGTCACTATGTCTTCAAGATTTTAGGCATTAAACAATAAATTAATCAAGGTTGTACTAGAGGTGTCCCCTCTAGTTACATGGTGGCCGATCGGCCTAAGGGGGGGGGGGGTATCCAGTTCGTTTTCGATTGTTCAGTTAGAGAGGAGTTTAGGTTAAGTAGGTAGGTTAAGTGTTAAACTCCGTTAGTTATATAAAGCGCGTTATGACGGGTGTTAGGGTAATCAGGGACCCTAACTAGCTCAGAAAAATATAGATAGTGAAAATATAAATATTTTCGTGTTCCGGGTAAAGTCCGGGTGTTCGGTTGGATAGTAATCCGTTAAAGTCTTTTGTAATGCTTTAAAGTGTCGTTATTAACATTTTTAGTGACACATTTTGTTTCCAACACTTTAGAAAGTGTCTAGTGTTATTTTCTCATTTTCTGGCACTTTACTAGTCAGCTAGAAGCTGGATTAATTATTAATGTGCTGTGTCTGGTACTTAAAGTACGTTTTTGGCACATCCGAATCAGTGTATCTTATCCCTAGAGACGCGGTACCACAACCCTTATATCCTACACTCACTACCAGTGTAGCCAAAATATGTGAGGCTCTTAACAGGCCTTAGAGGCAGTGTCTGCCTGATGCTGGTCATATCAGCATGTTTGCCGTGTATCCGTTTAGTGCTACTGTGCTTTTTGTGCATCATGTTCGTCACTAAGGTGCCGTATGTAAATAGTGTAGTGACAGCATATAAAGTATGATGCAAGTAAGTGCATGTATCAGTATGCAGGTAGCAGTTTATCAGCTAGTTTCAATCAAGCACAGTAATTAAGCAGTAATTAATCAGTAATTAAGTTGTACGGATACCTGGTTTAGTGCGGGTTGTCACATTCTCCCCCCGTTAAATAAATTCCGTCCCGAAATTTAAGTTCTGCTTGTAGATGCAGAGTTCTTAGGAAATAAGTGGGGGTATTTCTCTTTCATCCGGTCCTCACGTTCCCAGGTAAATTCAGGACCATGTCTGGCATTCCAACGAACCTTGACGAGTTTGACACTGCTCCGGCGGGTCTTGTTAACTTGCCAATCCGTGACCTCAACAGGTTCTTCAACAAAGTGGAGCGTGTCGTCAATATGAATCTCGTCGATAGGAATGGCAACGTCAATTTGAGTTGGACTTTTCTTTAGATTGGATACATGAAATGTATCGTGAACACCATTTAGTTCAGCGGGTAGGTCCAACTTGTATGCTACCGTCCCAATTCTTTCTAGAATTCTAAAGGGACCAATGTAGCGTGGATTTAACTTTCCACGCTTTCCAAAGCGCGCCACCCCTTTCCAGGGTGAAACTTTCAATAACACCATTTCCCCAACTTGGAAATCCACATGCTTCCGGTTTGGATCCGCGTAGGCCTTTTGTCTGTGGCGAGCGGCTTCGATGCGTTTAAGAAATTGCGCGATCTTGTCTGTCGTCTCTTGGACGATCTCGGGACCAGCAAGCTGCCTATCACCTGCGTCAGACCAACATAGTGGTGATCGGCACTTGCGTCCGTATAGGGCCTCAAATGGCGTGACACCAATACTGGTGTGGTAGCTGTTGTTGTATGAAAATTCGACCAAAGGTAAGTGTTTATCCCAGCTACCGCCTAAATCCATAACACATGCCCTCAGCATGTCTTCCAAAGTTTGTATCGTTCGCTCGCTCTGGCCGTCAGTTTGCGGATGGAACGCAGTGCTCAGGTTCAATTGTGAGCCAAAAGATTCTTGGAAAGATTGCTATATTCTTGACACAAATCTTCCGTCTCTATCAGAGATGATCGAGAGTGGTACTCCATGACGTGCTACGATCTCTCTCATGTAAATTTCCGCAAGTTTGCTAGTACTGTCTTTCTCCTTGATTGGCAGAAAGTGTGCAGACTTTGTTAGGCGGTCAACAATCACCCAAATCATATCATGGCCTTTTGGCGTTCGTGGCAGTTTTGTGACAAAATCCGTTGAGATTTGTTCCCATTTCCACTTGGGAATCTCAGGTTGTTGCAGAAGTCCCGAAGGCTTCTGGTATTCCGCCTTGACCTTAGTGCACGTTAAACATTTGCTCACGTAAACAGCAACGTCGCCTTTCATTCTGGGCCACCAATAGTAATCCTTGAGATCCTGGTACATCTTATCCGATCCAGGGTGGATAGAGTACCGTGACTTGTGCGCTTCGTCGAAAATAACTTCCCTTAATCCACCAAACAGAGGAACCCAAATCCTTTTCTCAAAACGTAACGTCCCTTCCTCGTTTGGTACCAAAAACTTCTCCATTCCACGGAGATATTCTTCCTCAAGGTTTCCCTCCTTGAGAGCTTCCTTTTGTGCAGCACGAATGCGCAAGGAAAGATCAGTTCGTATAATCATTTCCAAAGCTCTAACCCTTATGGGCTTGATTCTTTCTTTACGACTTAGGGCATCGGCAACTACATTCGCCTTCCCTGGGTGATACTTTATCTCGCAGTCGTAATCGTTCAACAATTCAACCCATCGTCTTTGCCTCATATTTAACTCCTTCTGGTTGAATATATGCTGTAGGCTTTTGTGATCTGTGAAGATTGTGCACTTTGTACCATACAGGTAGTGTCTCCAGATCTTTAAAGCAAAAACCACTGCGCCAAGCTCTAAATCGTGTGTGGTATAATTCTTTTCGTGCACTTTCAGTTGGCGTGATGCGTAAGCAATGACCTTTTGGCGTTGCATCAACACACAACCCAGTCCTTGACGCGATGCGTCGCAGTATACCACAAAGTCATCAGTACCTTCTGGTAGAGCTAAGATTGGCGCGTTACAAAGCTTATCCTTCAGTATCTGAAATGCTTCATCCTGTTTGATTCCCCAATCAAACGTCTTGTCCTTCTGCGTGAGGAGCGTTAAAGGTTGAGCGATTCTCGAGAAATCCTCGATGAACCTTCGGTAGTAACCAGCCAAACCCAAGAATTGCCGAATCTCGGTTGGCGTCCTTGGCGTTTCCCAATCCTTGATCGCCTCGATCTTTGTGGGATCGACATGAATTCCATCCCCATTAACCACATGTCCAAGAAACTGGACTTCGCGTAGCCAAAACTCGCACTTGGAGAATTTGGCGTATAGCTGTTCCTTCTTTAGCAGCTCCAGTATGGTTCTAAGATGTTGTTCGTGTTCAGCCTTTGTCTTTGAGTAAATCAGGATGTCGTCGATGAATACAATCACGAACTTGTCTAAGTATGGCTTGCAAACCCTATTCATTAGATCCATGAATACCGCAGGTGCGTTCGTCAAACCAAATGGCATAACGAGGAACTCGTAGTGTCCATAACGAGTTCGGAAGGCTGTTTTCGGGATACTTTCCTCCTGTATCCTTAGTTGATGGTATCCAGATCGAAGATCGATCTTAGAGTAACAGCTTGAGCCTTGAAGTTGATCGAACAGATCGTCGATTCTTGGCAGAGGATACCTGTTCTTGATCGTCAGCTTGTTCAATTCTCTGTAGTCAATACACATGCGGAAACTTCCGTCCTTCTTCTTGACAAATAAGACCGGAGCTCCCCAAGGCGAGAAGCTTGGTCGGATAAAACCCTTGTCTAACAACTCCTGAAGTTGTGTTGACAGTTCCTGCATCTCAGACGGCGCAAGTCTGTAAGGCGCCTTAGCTACAGGCGCTGCGCCTGGAACTAAGTCAATGTGAAACTCAACTTGCCTCTGAGGTGGCAGTCCGGGTAAGTCTTCTAGGAAGACTTCTGGATATTCCCTTATGACAGGGATGTCCTCGATCCTTGGCTCGACAGCCTTCGTATCTACGATGTGTGCCAGAAAAGCAACACATCCTTTCTGTAAACACTTCCTTGCTTTCAAGCAGCTGATAAATCTTAGTGGCGTGTCACGCTTTTCTCCGTGAACCACAATTGTCTCACCATCATCAGTTGGGATACGAACAACTTTCTCGTGACATACTATCTCAGCCTTGTTTCCGGATAACCAATCCATTCCTACCACCACGTCGAAGCTTCCCAATTGGACTGGTAGTAGATCCAGAGTAAACTCGCGTTCTCCCAATTCTATCACGCAACCTCTGATTACTTCGTCGGCTCCAACTAACTTTCCATTAGCTAATTCGATCGAGTAGGGAATGTCTAACTTATTAGCAACTAACCCAAGCATATTCTTAAATTCTAATGATACGAAGCTATAATCGGCACCAGTATCAAATAAAACGGATGCATAGCGTTGATTGATAAGGAACGTACCCGTAACAACATTTGGATCTTGGCGTGCTTCTCTAGCTTCTAGTTGGAATACTCTACCACGGGCTTGATTCAGTGTTGGGCAATTCTTCTTAAAATGCCCGATTTCCCCGCAGTTATAACATCCGAGCCTCTGCCCGTTTCCATCCCCATTTCCAGCTGGGGTGTTGATCTGGTTGGCATTGCCAGCCTGGTTTGCATTGTTGCCTCGGTTTCTGTTTCGTCCAAAACTTCCTGGTAGGCGGTTTCCATTTCCACCACGGTTATCATTCCTATTTCCATATCCTCCCTGGCCTCCGCGGCCTGTACTAGCCCAACATGATTCCCTTGTGTGGCCCGGTTTTCCACAAGATTCACAAACTCTTATGTTACAAGGGCCAGTGTGGTGGCGTTGGCAGTTGTTGCATCTGGGCTGGGTGCCCTGGTACCCTTTTCCTCTCTTGGTACTGCCAGCTGATTTTCCCTTCTTTACTGCCATACTGACGCCTTGTTTGAAGTTTGAAAACTTCCTTTTGTTATCCCCTGAGGACTCAACGTGAGTCTCTGTCTTCTTTGCTTTGACTTCATCAAACTTGTTTAAACGAATCGCCTCCTCGGTGAGAGCCACGCTCAAATCGATGGCTTCAGTGATAGTCGCTGGTTTGGAGGAGGTTACCATGCTTATTATTTGGGGAGCCAAACCCCAAATGAAGCGCTCGATTCGCTTGTATTCAGGCGTAACCATGTAAGGAACCACTTGAGATAGGTCGTGAAACCTCTGGACGTATTCCGCAATCTTAGGTCCATCCATCTTTAAGTGCCAAAATTCAGTCTCCAACCTTTGAATTTCTGCGCGTGAACAGTACTTTTTGCGCATCAGTTCTTTCAACTCGGCCCAAGTCAGGGCGTAGGCGGCAGCTTCGCCTAGTGTTTGCACTTGTAGGTTCCACCATGATAGGGCTCCGTCTAAAAACAGCCCTGAAATGTACGTGACTTGCTGATCCTCTGCACACTTGCTCATGCGTAACACAGAATCGGTTTTCTCAGCCCAGCGGGTAAAGGCAACTGCACCTCCTGTGCCATCGAAGTTAATTGGTTTGCAGTCTAAGAACTGCTTGTAGGTGCATCCTGCACGTATGTTAAAACATGTGTTTGGCATTAGCATCATTGCTAAAGATGTCCAGCTAGGACATGGTAGGTTCGAATGGCGTGGTATTACCGTGTGGTGGATTGTTATTGCCTTGGTTAACACTTCCGCTTGCTCCTGGCTGAGATGCTGCGTACTGTGCTATGGCGGCAGCAATAATCTGCTGGAGTTCTGCCTCGTTTGTTGGCATGTTTGGTTCGCGTCTTGGCGGCATCTTCTAAAAGATGTTTTAAGTTGGTTAGGCCATAGTAAGGCTCCGTTGTTATAATACGTAAATCAGTTCGTAGTATAGTGTACGTATATAACGGTAGTAATAGTATAATCACATAACATCTCAGGTTATCACACATCACAAATATCGATCACACACATCCCATGTCATAAAATATAAACAAGTAATCAAGCGAATCCGAATATGGTGAGAAAACTGCGATTGCCATATAAGTGAGACCACATCGTAAGTGTATACATACAATCATCAATCACTAGGGGCTACATAACCCCTGTCAAAAGCTACATCAGTATCAATACAACATCAAGTACATAACAAAAATCAAGTCATAACGTAGTCTCCCTAAAATGCTGTGCAATCAAAAAGCAATCGCCGCCTTCTCACTTCGCCTACCCATGTGGCACCGATGAGATCTAAGCAGATGGTGGTGGAGGAGGGGGAAAATGGGTATAAAACAAACGGCGCAACTGTAACCAGTCCGCCTCCATCGCCTGCTGTGTGCGAATAATGGAAGCAATCTGCTGCTCCAAGGTAGTAAGACGAGCAGCATAGTCAGGGGGTAATGGTCGTGATGGCTGCAACGGAGAGGGTACCCGGCCATAACACTGACATGGCTGCAGATGGGCTCTCTCCAACTCCTGTAGTCGCTGCTCATGCGACTCATGCTGGTATACAAACGACATCAATACATCCTCGATGGTATGTCCCACGTGGAACCTGTGGTATGGATCAGTGGGTGGCATGGGGGAAAACGGTGCCACACCAAAAGGAGCTGTAGTAGGTGGAACAAAAGGAATCTGAGGCATGAAAGGCATGGGCATCGGTACATGCCCATCAGGGTGAGCTGAAGAGCCCTCTCCAGGCCCTGCTGGAGGTATAAACATAGGAACCTGAAACGAAAAGTCAACATGTGGTGCAACAGGAATCTGTGGAGGGAATGGGGAAACGTCCTTGTCTGCCGGTATCCAGCCATGATGTGCAGACTCATCCGGTGGATCCATATGTGCCGCGAACGGTGCATGTCCGGGCTCTATGGGAACGGGATCAAATAAGGGAGCAACAACAGGGTGAACGGGTGCCAAGTGCTCGAGAGGGGGGTCAACTGGTACAGCAGCAATGGGTAAAGGACCAATGGGATCAACAGGAACATCTATGTGGTGATCATCAGCAATGGGCTCAAAAGGTACCTCAGCATGCACAGGGTCATGCTCTGGTAAAGGGTCAAGGGCAGCTGCCTGCTCAGGAGCAATGGCAGGCTCAAAGTCATCAAACGCCATGTCAAAATCAACATCGGGATCAATCGGATCAAAAAGGTCGATAGGATCTGCTGGATCCTCCATCAACTCGTCCATCGGGACAAACTCTAAATCACGGTCAGGATCAAATCCTGGTGGAAACATAGGATCTGAATCCCCCTCGTCGTCATGGTCAAAAACAAGTCCAGGTATGGAAGCAACAGAAAAAGCCTGGTCAGAATCGGACCCATGGGAGAAGTGCTGCGCACTATGAGCATGTGGGGGTACAGAAGCCACAGACTCATAGGAGTCCGCGACTGGGGAATGTGCAGGTGACTCCGCAGCCGGAGCATCTGCGATCAGTAAGGGAGCAACAGCAGGTAGGGCCTCGCCCTGAGCATCCTCCAAAGGCTCCTCCTCAAACATATCGACGTCGTCCTCCTCGTCGTCGATGGGTAAAACAGGGTATGCTGCAAGGGGTACTGGAGCAGGGATCACAACGAGTGGTAGATCCCCGGCTGGAAGATCAACTGGGAGCTCATCAACGCCGTCGGGTAAGGCGAATGGCTGAAAGTCATCATCATCCGTGCTGGTGAAGTCTGACGTATAAACCTCGTGCTCCGATGACTCAATGTCGTCTGAAACGATAGGCCTCGGGCCTGTGGTGCCTGAACCACCAGTGTCTGCAGAATCCATGTGTCTGTAACATATACACAAACATGCACAAATAGTCAATCATAAATCAAGTAATCACATAAGTCATCAAGTGAGGCATCACATAATCCTCCTAGTCTTACTAGCCAATACCATCCAGTCTACCAGACTGCTCTATCCTTTACTTAAACCAAACCTCGATCCTCCAGATCGATCCTTAGCCCTCCAGGCTGAACCTTTCCTTCCTAGCCTTGCTAGCCCACTATCTTGGTCACCTAGACCAAGCCTCGATCCTCCCGATCGATCCTATAACAAACCAACGTGCTCAACTACCTTAATCACCTCGATCCTCCAGATCGATCCTCAGCCCTCCAAGCTGAACTTATAATTAATAAAATGTGCTCAACATTTGTTTGTAAAAAGTGTGGATCTGGACTTAAGTGGTATGCAGAAAAATGTTTTCGTGAGAGCCCTAGTGATCATAGTCTAGACTCAAGAAAGAATCCTAGTTCGCTATGATCAGAGCTCTGATACCAAGCTGTCACACCCTGGCTTTGCGGAAGCGTGGTTAATTTTGGTGTGACTTCTTAATACCATAGCTTAATCATAACAAGCTATATGAATTTAAAAACCATGCAAGTCATCCATTAAGTTTGAAAATAACATACAATACCATTGTTTGACGAGAACATACTCCAACAACAATAACCTTGTTCAAAAGACATAACAACTTATAACATAAACATGAACGTGATTTAGGGACTGTGTCTTGTCCAGGTAAGAGACACATCCCCTAAACCCTGATGACTTCATGACAATATGCAGCGGAAAACGTTCCATACCGTGCCAGATCCGTTTAATTTCCTGAAATACATGTGAGTTGAAAAATCAACAATAATGTTGAGCGAGTTCATGTGTAAGTGAGTAAGTAAAACACTTGTGAGTATAAAATAGTTGTGGTATGTAGCAGTTGTAAGAGGACTTGTGATCACCAATGGTTTGCAAGGCCACTGACATATGTGAAGTGCAAATAGGGAGACTCAAACCTAGCAGATTTCGCCACGGCAAAGTATGTGGACAAAGTCACCCCACGGTCCGTTTCTAGTTTGGCCGGGGCTGGGCTCGCTACACCCAGATAGATCTACCGCTCCTGTCCCTCGGTCCCTCCATGAGGACTAATGGCCCCATGTGTTCCTATCCACTCACATGATCGTATAACACCTCCTTACGTTAAACATACCGTTGTAAAGTACTCGTAAATCATAGTAACATGTATTTCACCCCCGCGGTTAAGTAAACTGAAAACAGTTAGAGAAAAGGGGGACATGAACTCACAGTGAATGCACGTCTCTACCAAGTGTCTCCAATATAGTAAGCTGTGCAACGACCTACAAGTGCTAATTCTATTAGACGGACGGCCGTGCCTTAGCTTTACAGTTTATGTCTTTGGGAAATAGTTAGACAACTATTTCGTGTTTATGTTCCGTATACACTTGGTAGTTATTCTTCTTCCCAAGGATGGGGGATACAATACATGTGCGTAAGTTACGTTTTATCAATCTTGTGGTAATGTAATTACCGGTGTAACTTATATGTTAATGTGGAAGCGTTCGCAAAGTTTTGGAATCATTAACGCTTGTAAATATTATTTTCACTCTAAAATAATATTTATGTATTTTCACAAAATAATCATAAACAGTGTTGTGACAAAAATATTTATCACGTTAATCTTTGTGAAAATCCCACCTCCGAATATTTAGTAAAATATAGTGCTGGCGAAATTTTATGTTTCGAAAGTATGTCCAAAAATAGTTCTAACACTTGTTGTGTAAATAATTCTAAGTGTCAAGTTTTTAGAAAATTTCGCCAGAGTTTCCTCTGTAACTGGAGGTGGCCACGCTTTCAAGCGTATCATTTTCCTTTAACAAATCAATTCAACAACTTCTTTATTCAATCAAACAATTTCCGACACATCAAACTAGTCGACAAGTATGTAAATTTGCATAATCGCATGAACTTGCAGTTTTTCCGCATCTTTAATGTAAATCACCTTTATATATGTAGATCTTTATATAAAGTAGCTTTAATCTTGTAAAAACCTCGTGTTTAGAGAACCCCGTCTTTACAACTTCTAGTCACTTTTCCCAAAAATAGTTATTTGTCGGATCTTTTTATTTCACAAGTGTCTACTCACTTGTGGTTTATAAAATCATATTTATTAGTGTAAGATCCATCTTTAGAAAAACATGATTTCTTTAAAGTGTGGTCTTTCTAAAATACCACTTGCGGATACGTAGATCCGCTAGTTTTAAACACCATTTTACCGGTTAAACCACTTTTACACAAGTAAAATATTTTTACACAAGTTCATGTATCTTGTGTGGTAGAGTTTCGCCTTTAACCCTTGTATTTAGTCAAAAACGAGCTTATGTGAAGATACTTGATCTTACAAAGTCGGGTTAAACGGAGATCCGAGCTACCACATCATAGATCGGGTCTCAATAATCACATATTTTAAGTCCTACGACTTTTACACAAGACATGTGTTATTAACCACCATTTTAAGTAGTTTTATTAGACTTTAAAGTTTCAAAACGCATGTTTACGATATTTAACCGACGAAAGTTCTTTTAACCACTTTAGACATGCTTAAATATGAGTTTTAAACAATATACCTCTAGCTCGGGGCTAGGGAAGAATCGTGATGAAAATCGCGTGGATAAAAGCCAACGGTGGAGGTTCTTCGTGTTCCGCTTGCACCAAAGCTCCTAATACGCGGCCTTGGATGTATGTATGATCTTGGAATGATGAAGACAAGAACCGAAAATGGTGGGTAAGGGAGTGGGGTGTTCGGCCGTGAGTGGGTGAGGGAGAGAGAGAGCTTGTTTGAGTGGTGATTATGTGAAGATCATGTTCTTATGAGTATAATGTTTAATTTATAGACAAAGTTTAGTTCTTAATCCATTGGTCACTATGTCTTCAAGATTTTAGGCATTAAACAATAAATTAATCAAGGTTGTACTAGAGGTGTCCCCTCTAGTTACATGGTGGCCGATCGGCCTAAGGGGGGGGGGGGTATCCAGTTCGTTTTCGATTGTTCAGTTAGAGAGGAGTTTAGGTTAAGTAGGTAGGTTAAGTGTTAAACTCCGTTAGCTATATAAAGCGCGTTATGACGGGTGTTAGGGTAATCAGGGACCCTAACTAGCTCAGAAAAATATATATAGTGAAAATATAAATATTTTCGTGTTCCGGGTAAAGTCCGGGTGTTCGGTTGGATAGTAATCCGTTAAAGTCTTTTGTAATGCTTTAAAGTGTCGTTATTAACATTTTTAGTGACACATTTTGTTTCCAACACTTTAGAAAGTGTCTAGTGTTATTTTCTCATTTTCTGGCACTTTACTAGTCAGCTAGAAGCTGGATTAATTATTAATGTGCTGTGTCTGGTACTTAAAGTACGTTTTTGGCACATCCGAATCAGTGTATCTTATCCCTAGAGACGCGGTACCACAACCCTTATATCCTACATTCACTACCAGTGTAGCCAAAATATGTGAGGCTCTTAACAGGCCTTAGAGGCAGTGTCTGCCTGATGCTGGTCATATCAGCATGTTTGCCGTGTATCCGTTTAGTGCTACTGTGCTTTTTGTGCATCATGTTCGTCACTAAGGTGCCGTATGTAAATAGTGTAGTGACAGCATATAAGGTATGATGCAAGTAAGTGCATGTATCAGTATGCAGGTAGCAGTTTATCAGCTAGTTTCAATCAAGCACAGTAATTAAGCAGTAATTAATCAGTAATTAAGTTGTACGGATACCTGGTTTAGTGCGGGTTGTCACAAAACGAACCGACATCCAGGACATTTTTTAGCCTGTTTCATGTCCACAATATTTAGGCATCATTTTAGGGCCTTGAAAATGGCTTAACGAGCCTTAAACATGTCGGAAATGGCCTTAATACACAACGGGGACTGAATTGGAAACTGGTTGCTGATCAGAAGGACCTTAGCGTGACACCTCTCCCCCTTGGCGTTTTACGCGAACGACGCGTTAAAGTAGCTGATCATAGGACTAGTTAGGCATTCCGAACGCGTTTTACGCGAACGACGCGTTAAAGTAGCATAAGCTACCTAAAAGGGTTGTAAAGGGTCGTAAGCACTTAGGCTAGGTTTCATTTAGTGTGTAGGCTTTGTTAAACCATACTACCTGAGTTCCCATACTCATTTGGTTTACGAGCCCTCATTCTATCCGATCCTCCGATATAGGTCCGGTTTATTAACATAGTTACCTATATTAGGTGCCGTTTGATTCCGTGATCTCTAGCATTGCTTGGTGGTTATCTTAGGACTTCCGAGCAATCTCAAGTGAGTACATAGAACCCCCTCTTTTAAATTTTTTCAAGGTGTTTATGTGAGTACATAGACCCCTCTTTTACTGTTTTACAAACAGTTTGGGGTGAGACACATGAGCCTACTTGTTACTTTCGTGTTTTCCATGCTTTCATATCATATGCTTGTTATGTTCATTAGTACATTATAGTACATGATTTCATTACATTTCATGCTATGTATGTCCATTGTGTGCATACTTAGTACATCGTTTTACATTACATTTCATGCTATGTATGTCCATTGTGTGCATACTTAGTACATTGTTTTACATTACATTGATTTACATGACTTTTCTGCTTTCTATGTTAACTTAGCATACTTAGTACATTGTTTTCATATGACATGTATACAATTGCTATAACATTTGGTTTGCACAAACGAGACTTATATACGTTCATTAACATTAGCTACGCCGCTCGGTAGAAAGTAGTGGTACCATAGGACTTGACAAATCCCATTCCTGACATCCCGGGATTGTTTGGATGTAAGGAATGACTGAATCCGAAAACATTTCTTTTGATAACCTTGACTAAAAGGGTTGTCCGACTGTCTCAAGGCTTGAATGTATGCGTTAACTTACCATTTAAATGTTAGTATCAATGTAACATGCATTCACTTTGCAAAACATAACTTTTTGATATATTCAAAATACTTTGTTTTGTACATTTCTACATTTGGTTTATGTGACAATACTTTACTTATAATACATAACATTTGTTGCACATTACTTGACTACATTCTTTTTAACATTTGACATGGCTTATACAAGTACTTTTTGACAATTGGTTTAAACATGGACTTTATACATTGGTGGTTTGTTTAAGTGATTTAAGTAACGAGACGTGTGTAATATGATACAAGCATGGTGGATACGCCGCTGGTACTTCCTATATATAAGTGGTTGTATGGTATTATATATCGTAGGGTTATTTGAATCATTTCAATTTAGACATATAACATTTTATACAAATAACATATCTTTCACAAGACATTGCTTTACAAACAACTTATTTTATACAACTCATTTTACTTGGTTATTCATTTAATCATGCATTATTCATTTATTTATACATATCATCTGATCTTATCGCTTTTTAAATGATTTACAAAACAAAACAAAACAACAAGGTTCATGACTCAATTTTATTAAACATTTTCTTAAACTTAAGTCATGAATCCTGTTTTCACAAAAACTATGTATCTCACAGGCATTTTTATGCTGACGTACCTATTTTCACATGTGTTTTCAGGAGCTGTTGCTTAGGATGATGATCGTGACACTAGGGCGGACCTTTGCCTTAGAGACTTAAAATAAAGATAGAACTAGTTTAATTATGTTCTGAACTCTTTATTTCCTGTTTTAAGACAATGTAACACTCTTGTTTGATAAATAAAATATAACTTTTTATGCCATGGTTGTGAAACAATTAATTCTGTTACAACACTCCCTGACGTTTTCGCCACGTCTGGTTGTTCCACGTGGTCGGGGTGTGACAGAAAAGTTGGTATCAGAGCCAATGGTTATAGGGAATTAGGTTATTAGTAATACTTTGACCTAGACTATAACCCTTCTAGGACCCTAACACAAGTTATCTTGTGTTTAGATCTTAAAACATGCACTTCACCTATCCTTAGGTGATAACCACAACGGAAACATCAAGTTCGAATCCGCTTTGAAAATTAATCATCTGTTTTTGGATGATTGATTACTAGGTTTTGAACCCTCTGTTGTAAGGTTTTGAACCCTTCCAGTTTGATTTTTGGCCTTGCACCTTTCAAATTTTCAAAATCTCGTCAAAGTTTTGGGTTCTAAATAGTGTGAACACGTGCAAACTGGAAGAGTGAATGCCTGTACCCTGGGTTTTCTGTCTAAGGCTAGAGTGTTCGTACAAATCCACATAATCGGACCAGTCACTCTTACCTGGGAACTCTTGGGGTGAGTGCTCACTTATAGGCGAGCATGTCTTCGCGATACATTATTTTTGACCCATTTACTTTGATTAGTCACTGTGTGTCGTTTGTTTGCTTTGTGATGCGGGCAAATGACCACCATCTTTGCTTTTGTTGATTTTGTTTCATCTCATTCTCTTCATCCAATCATCTCACTCGTTTCCTTTCATGTTTCCTCTTTTAGAATGCCTCCTCGACGCGAAAACCAGATAGCGACTGCCGAACTGGCAGAAATTATTGCGCAGCAAATGGCTGCTTAATTCCCAAACCTCTTTGCTCAATGGAACCAAGCCAACAACAACAACAATGCTCCATGCAAATTCAAGGATTTTAACTCGGCTAAACCACTCAAGTTTAGTGGTTCTGAGGGAGCGACTAGGCTTCTTCAATGGTTCGAGAGCATTGAGAATACTTTCCATCACGTGCAGTGTCCTGACAATCGCAAGGTCGAGTTTTCTTTGAGTGTGTTTCAAAAGAGGGCTCTTACGTGGTGGAACGGGGTTATGAGAGATCGTGGTGCAGAAGTTGCTCTAGCACAGACATGGGCTGAACTTAGGGCCCTTATGATGAGGGAGTTTTGTCCTCGTCATGAAAAACAAGCTTTGGAGAGGGAGTTTGATGACTTGAAACAAGACAGTGGCGAGCACAGGGCGTATACTGATAGGTTTGAGGAGTTGAGTCTGCTTTGCCCAACAATGGTTACCCCACTCGACAAGGCTATCGAAAGGTACATCAACGTCCTACCTGACTCTGTACAAGACATCATTACTGGTAGTAACCCTACCACACTCCGTCAGGCGATCGAGTTAGCAGCGACATTGACTGAGTCGCAGGTTCAAAAGGGAAAGCTGCACAAAAAGGGTGACATAGGTAAGAAGCAGTCGTCTGACAAAGAAGATAGCAAGAAAGGTCAAAAGAAGAATGGAAATAATTATGGTTCCTCAAAGGGTTCTAGGAAGCGAAAGGCTTCCCAAAACTATGTCGTTACTGCACAGGCTCAAGCTGCACCAAATCAGCATGCGCAACCACTAGCCAAGAAGCCATACCTTGTCAATGCACCTTTGTGCAACAGGTGTAATGACCATCACCTACCATATCTCCAATGTCGTCATTGCACTAACTGCGGAAGAATTGGTCATCTGGCTGCCACCTGCCGCATTCCTGCAAATCAGAACCAGGCAGTTCAGAACCAAGCCCAAAAAGTTGCTCAGCCACTTGCTCAGCAACAAGGTCAAGCTGCATGACCTCATTTTCCTCCTGGTTCGTGCTACAATTGTGGGGATCTGACCCACTATAGAAACTGGTGCCCAAGGCTAGCAAACCAGAATCAGAATCCAAATCAGAATCAGGCTCAGGTTCGAGGCCGAGTCTTCAACATGAATGCACAAGCAGACAATGAAGTGGTGAATGGTACGTTCTTTATTAATAATCATCCTGCATCTATTCTTTTTGATTCGGGTGCCGATAAGAGTTTTGTGTCATTATCTTTTGAGCCATTACCTCGCGTGTCTAGAACGAAACTAGGTAAACCTTTGACAGTTGAGGTTGCTAATGGTGAACTCATTGTTCTTGATTCTTTTCTTCGCAACTGCCAGTTGAACCTTAACGACCATCTTTTTCGTATTGACCTCGCGCCTATGCAACTTGGAAGCTTCGACGTTTTTGTGGGTATGGATTGGTTAGCCAAGCATCGTGCAGAGGTAGTTTGTTTTGAGAAGATCGTTCGTGTGCCGCTTTCGACGGGCGAGATTCTACAGGTTCGTGGTGAGAAACCTGCTGGTGGTCTCAAACTCATGTCTTGTTTTAAAGCTCGGAAGTATCTGCGAAAGAACTATGTGGCCTTTTTGGCACATGTCGTAGCAGATAAGGGCAAGGGTAAGTCTATTCAAGATATTCCAGTTGTTCGGGATTATTCTGAAGTTTTCCCTGAAGATTTACCTGGTCTACCCCCAGCACGCCAAGTCGAGTTCCGTATTGATCTCGTACCTGGTGCAAATCCCATTGCCAGAGCTCCAAATCGTCTTGCACCGTTTGAGATGAAAGAGTTGTCTAAGCAGCTTTAGGAGCTCTCTGACAAAGGTTTTATCCATCCTAGCTTTTCACCTTGGGGTGCTCCCGTTCTTTTGGTCAAGAAGAAGGATGGATCTTTTAGGATGTGTATCGATTATCGTGAGCTTAACAAGCTTACCATCAAGAATCGATATCCCCTACCTCGCATCGATGATCTCTTTGATCAGTTACAGGGCGCTTCTTATTTTTCAAAGATTGATCTGCGATCTGGATATCATCAACTTCGTGTGCATGAAGAAGACATTCCCAAGACAGCGTTCCGCACTCGTTATGGGCATTATGAGTTCACCGTCATCCCATTCGGTTTGACTAATGCTCCTTCTGTTTTCATGGACTTAATGAATAGGGTCTGCAAACCTTATTTGGATCAGTTCATCATTGTTTTTATTGACGACATCTTAATTTATTCTAAGACGCGAGCTGATCACGAGCAACATCTTCGTCTTACTCTGGAGCTCCTAAAGAAAGAGCAACTTTTCGCCAAATTCTCCAAGTGTGAATTCTGGCTTAAAGAAGTTCAATTCTTAGGACATATTATCAACGAACAAGGTATTCATGTAGATCCCTCCAAGATCAGTGCGATTAAGGATTGGGATACGCCTACTACTCCTACTGAGGTTCATTCTTTTCTTGGTCTTGCGGGCTATTATCGCCACTTCATAGAAAACTTCTCGAAGATTGCAGTTCCTCTAACTGCTCTAACTCAGAAGAACAAACCCTTTGATTGGGGATTCAAGCAAGAGGAAGCGTTTCTGACTTTGAAACAAAAACTTTGCGACGCGTCTGTTCTAACTTTGCCTGAGGGCAATGATGATTTCGTCGTTTATTGCGATGCATCTAAATTGGGTCTTGGCTGTGTTCTGATGCAAAGGAACAAAGTCATAGCCTACGCATCAAGACAATTGAAGATACATGAGAAAAATTACACCACTCATGATCTTGAGTTGGGTGCAGTTGTCTTCGCTCTTAAGATCTAGAGACACTATTTGTACAGTACAAAATGTGTGGTTTTCACGGACCACAAAAGTCTTCAGCATATCTTCAATCAGAAAGAACTTAACATGAGGCAACGACGTTGGGTTGAGCTTCTAAACGACTATGAATGCGAAATTCGCTACCATCTTGGTAAGGGGAATGTCGTAGCCGATGCATTGAGTCGTAAGGAACGTACTAAGCTTCATTGTGTTCGTGTTCAATCTGTTATTCAAGCTCGATCCGATATCCAAGCACGCATTTCTCAGGCTCAACAATCTTGTGTTTCACAAGGTGTGATGGATAAGGAATTTCCCTATCACATAACCCCTGATCTGGAACTGAAGGACAATGGATCGTATTACTTCATGAACCATTTGTGGGTCCCAAGCCAAGATAACCTTCGCACCTTGCTTATGGATGAAGCCCATAAGTCTCGTTATTCTGTTCATCCTGGCTCAGATAAGATGTATAAGGATCTTCGTATTCAGTATTGGTGGCCTGGTATGAAGAAAGACATTGCCTTATATGTATCAAAATGCCTTACTTGTCTTAAGGTTAAGGCTGAACATCAGCGTCCTTCTGGTTTATTGGTGCAACCAGAGATCCCAGTTTGGAAATGGGAAAACATTACTATGGATCTCATTACTAAACTTCCGCGCACAAAGAAAGGTCATGATGCCATCTGGGTAGTTGTTGATCGTCTTACCAAGTCAGCGCATTTCTTGCCAATCCATGAGGATTTTTCTGCTAACAAACATGCTAAAATCTATGTGGATCAAATTGTAGCTCGACATGGTGTTCCTTTGAACATCATTTCTGACAGAGATGCTCGTTTCACTTCTCATTTTTGAAGAACCATGCAATCTACTATGGGAACCCAACTTAATCTGAGCACAGTTTGTCATCCGCAAACGGATGGTCAATCTGAAAGAACAATCCAGACTCTGGAGGATATTCTTAGAGCTTGTGTGATCAATTTTGGTGGTAGTTGGGATTCACATCTTCCGTTGATTGAATTCTCCTACAACAACAGTTATCACTCCAGCATCAACATGGCTCCTTTCGAGGCTCTATATGGTCGAAAATGCCGTTCACCAGTCTGCTGGAATGAGATCGGCGAGGCTCAGCTTACTGGACCTGCCCTCATTTTAGAGACAACTGATAAGATTAAGAAAGTTTGTAATAACCTTCAGACAGCTAGTAGCCGTCAAAAGAGTTACGCGGACCCAAAACGCAAGCCCTTGGATTTTCAAGTCAGTGATCGTGTATTACTTAAGGTCTCACCTTGGAAAGGTGTGATCAGATTTGGAAAAAAGGAAAACTTGCACCTAGATACGTTGGACCATTCAAGATCGTCGAAAGAATCGGTAAGGTAGCCTACAGACTTGAGTTACCTCCTGAACTTGGAAATGTTCATCCAACCTTTCACGTGTCCAATCTCAAGAGGTGTTTAGCTGACGAGAACCTCCACATACCACTTGACGAAATTCGTGTTGATAAAACATAGAAATTTGTCGAGAAACCTGTGGAAATCATGGAACGTGATGTCAAGTGGCTTAAACGCAAGCGCATTCCTTTGGTCAAGGTTCGTTGGGAATCTAAACGTGGACCTGAGTTTACTTGGGAATGCGAAGATCAAATGAAAGCGAAGTACCCGCATCTTTTTCCACGAGTTTCCTCTAAATAAATTTCGGGACGAAATTTCCACAAGTAGGGGAGACTGTAACATCTGTGCTTGTAATCATTATGAACTGTTCAGTTATCAATTAAACAATGTTATTTGATCCCAATGTTTGTTTGGTTATGTTTTACATTTTTCATGTTTTTACTTTTGTTCAATTTCAAACTCTATATCGCTTTCTTGAAAGTTATACGCAAACTGGTGCGTAAACGTAATCAGTTTAATGCGAAAAATACTCCGGAACATCAACATATGCTTAACAACCTTGAATAACCCTTACATAACTTAGAAATAAGTTTTGAAGGCTTTGGTATGGCAAAAACAAGTTAATTCGCTTACAGGGACTAAACTTGACAAACTGCGAAAGTATGCCAATTTGAACTGTAACAGACATTCCGGAACATGACCATAAGTTAAACATACCACAAATATCCTTTACATATCTTAGAAATAGGCTTTGAGGAGTTCGGTGTGCTAAAATAAACTTTGGGTCATTTAGGGACTAAAAGCGTCAAAAAGTGCACAAGTTTGCATTTTCGCGCATAACTTACGTTCTGAATACCTCCGGACATCCAAAAATTTATGTAAGCACTAAAATATTTTATTTTAGTGTTTGGCATGAGAAAAACCCATTCGTCGCGCAATTTGGATCGTTTTTCGCGCTTATGCGCATTCCGTCGTAATTAAGCGAACATCGCGATGGTACGACCAAACGAACCGACATCCGGGATATTTTTGAGCATGTTTCATGTCCACAATGTTTAGGCATCATTTTAGGGCCTTGAAAATGGCTTAACGAGACTGAAACATGTCGGAAATGGCCTTAATACACAACGGGGACTGAATTGGAAACTGGTTGCTGATCAGAAGGACCTTAGCGTGACACCTAGCCCCCTTGGCGTCACGCGAGGCCCCTTCTAATCAGCAAAAGCCATTTTAACAGCTGTTTAGCACTCCCAACTCAATTCCACTTGTTGTTTCCTGATGTTGGGGGGCCAATGTGATGTACATGAGGTTACCAACAAGTGTAGGGATGTGATTAAATCACGGTTTACGAGAAACGATCCTAACGGTGGCCCATTTACTATAAATACCCACCTCAATTCCTTGCAAAACCCACAAATCTGATCTAAGAAGCTCTAAGTTGAAGCCATTTGCTTCATACCTGGGTTGTTTGATCAAGATTAGCTTTCGGGGACCCTTTGTAAGTGTTCCTTCGTTCTTTTATTCGTTTTAGCGTTAAAGTCAAACTTTGTTTGACTTTCTGCATTAACCAGTTTATGGTCAATGTGAAGTTCATTTGAACTTCATAACGTGAGCGTGATCACGATGGTTATAGTCCCTAGTGACTATACCTACTGATTACCACGTTATCTAGGCTCAGTGACGAGTCGTAGTTTCGGCCAAAATGCGTGTTATTGCGTATTTTGTAACCAAACTACTCATTGGTATCAAAACCGTTTGTTTTGATACCAAACCTGTTTTCTAAACTTAGTTAAGCATGTTCTAACATGCTTAGCTCGTCACTTTTAGTTTAGTGCTTATATAGGGTCGTAAGGTAAGCAATCTAAACAATCGCTTATACTTTCGAACACGACCCGTTTGGTCGATCATTAGGATCCGACCAAACACATTAGGTGACCATAGTATATAGGGAATAACCTTCCGAGGTTATACCTTATGGTCGCTTCGTTTAAGTAGTTGTATGATAGGTAGTTTATATGCCTTAGGTAAATTACCAAAATGCCCTTTTGACGGCAAAATTTATTTTAAGCATATGTAACATAACTTTTGGTATCTAAACTGATTTGGTAACAATATTAGACATGTTAAGGCATATTTTACTTATCATAGGACTAGTTAGGCATTCCGAACGCGTTTTACGCGAACGACGCGTTAAAGTAGCATAAGCTACCTAAACGGGTCGTAAAGGGTCGTAAGCACTTAGGCTAGGTTTCATTTAGTATGTAGGCTTTGTTAAACCATACTACCTGAGTTCCCATACTCATTTGGTTTACGAGCCCTCATTCTATCCGATCCTTCGATATAGGTCCGGTTTATTAACATAGTTACCTATATTAGGTGCCGTTTGATTCCGTGATCTCTAGCATTGCTTGGTGGTTATCTTAGGACTTCTGAGCAATCTCAAGTGAGTACATAGAACCCCCTCTTTTAAATGTTTTCAAGGTGTTTATGTGAGTACATAGACCCCTCTTTTACTGTTTTACAAACATTTTGGGGTGAGACACATGTGCCTACTTGTTACTTTTGTGTTTTCCATGCTTTCATATCATATGCTTGTTATGTTCATTAGTACATTATAGTACATGATTTCATTACATTTCATGCTATGTATTTCCATTGTGTGCATACTTATTACATCGTTTTACATTACATTTCGTTCTATGTATGTCCATTGTGTGCATACTTAGTACATTGTTTTACATTACATTGATTTACATGACTTTTCTGCTTTGTATGTTAACTTAGCATACTTAGTACATTGTTTTCATATGACATGCATACAATTGCTATAACATTTGGTTTGCACAAACGAGACTTATATATGTTCATTAACATTAGCTACGCCGCTCGGTAGTAAGTAGTGGTACCATAGGACTTGACAAATCCCATTCCTGACATCCCGGGTTTGTTTGGATGTAAGGAATGACTGAATCCGAAAACATTTCTTTTGAAAACCTTGACTAAAAGGGTTGTCCGACTGTCTCAAGGCTTGAATGTATGCGTTAACTTACCACATAAATGTTAGTATCAATGTAACATGCATTCACTTTGCAAAACATAACTTTTTGATATATTCAAAATACTTTGTTTTGTATATTTCTACATTTGGTTTATGTGACAATACTTTACTTATAATACATAACATTTGTTGCACATTACTTGACTACATTCTTTTTAACATTTGACATGGCTTATACAAGGACTTTTTGACAATTAGTTTAAACAAGGACTTTATACATTGGTGGTTTGTTTAAGTGATTTAAGTAACGAGACGTGTGTAATATGATACAAGCATGGTGGATACGCCGCTGGTACTTCCTATATATAAGTGGTTGTATGGTATTATATATCGTAGCGTTTTTTGAATCATTTCAATTTAGACATATAACATTTTATACAAATAACATATATTTCACAAGACATTGCTTTACAAACAACTTATTTTATACAACTCATTTTACTTGGTTATTCATTTAACCATGCATTATTCATTTATTTATACATATCATCTGATCTTATCGCTTTTTAAATGATATACAAAACAAAACAATTTACAAGGTTCATGACTCAATTTTATTAAACATTTTCTTAAACTTAAGTCATGAATCCTGTTTTCACAAAAACTATGTATCTCACGGGCATTTTTATGCTGACGTACCTATTTTCACATGTGTTTTCAGGAGCTGTTGCTTAGGATGATGATCGTGACACTAGGGCGGACCTGTGCCTTAGAGACTTAAAATAAAGATAGAATTAGTTTAATTATGTTCTGAACTCTTTATTTCCTGTTTTATGACAATGTAACACTCTTGTTTGATAAATAAAATATAACTTTGTATGCCATGGTTGTGATACAATTAATTCTGTTACAACACTCCCCGACGTTTCCGCCACGTCTGGTTGTTCCACGTGGTCGGGGTGTGACAAGGCCAGTAACGAAATCCATGGAAATTTCTCCCATTTCCATGTCGGGATCTCTGGTTGTTGGAGTAGGCCTGATGGTTTCTGATATTCCATCTTGACTCTCGCACAAGCCAAACATTTGCTGACGTAAGTTGCTATGTGGGCTTTCATACTAGGCCACCAGTATGTAGTCTTTAAGTCGTGATACATCTTATCCGAACCAGGATGTACTAACTAACGAGACTTATGTGCTTCATCCATCACAAGCCCGCGTAAGTTTCCATAGAGTGGGACCCAGATGGGCCCGTTTACGTAGTATGCACCCTCTTCCTTTTGTTCTAATCGTTTCCTCAATCCTCGTAGGGACAACGCCCTCTGCTTTCAATGCTTCAACCTGAGCATCTCGTATCTGAGTAGGAAGACTAGATTGGATGGTCAATTGTAACGCACGCACTCGCTTAGTTGTTGTATCCATTCGACTAAGGGCGTCGGCCACAACGTTGGCCTTGCCTGGATGGTACTTGATCGCGCATTCGTAATCATTTAAGAGCTCGACCCATTGACATTGTCACATGTTTAACTCCTTTTGCTTGAAGATATGCTCGAGACTCCTGTGATCGGTGTAAATGGTGCACTTGGTACCGTACAGGTAATGTCTCCATATCTTAAGTGCGAAGACAACAGCTCCCAGCTCCAGATCGTGTGTAGTGTAGTTCCTTTCGTGAACTTTAAGTTGGCGCGATGCATAAGCAATGACTTTATCCCGTTGTATCAACACACAACCAAGACCCTGAATTGACGCGTCACAATAAACCACGAAATCGTCTGTTCCCTGTGGCAACGATAGAATTGGTGCGCTACATAGTCTATCCTTTAAGTGCTAAAATGCAGATTCCTGTGCATCACCCCAACGATAGGTGACGCCTTTCTGAGTTAGTGAGGTGAGAGGTTGTGCATTCTTGGAGAAATCCTTGATGAACCTTCTGTAGTAGCCCGCCAAACCCAAGAATTGGCGAATTTCTGTTGGTGTACGGGGTGCAGGCCAGTCTTTGATCGAATCAACCTTGGATGGATCAACATGGATCCCATCCTTGTTTACCACGTGGCCTAGAAAGTGGACTTCGCGAAGCCAAAAGTCGCATTTTCAAAAATTAGCGTACAACTGTTCTGTTCGAAGAAGTTCCAAAATAAGCCTCAGGTGTTTCTCGTGTTCCTCCTGACTCTTAGAGTAGATCAGGATGTCGTCGATGAATACAATAACGAATTTATCCAGGTAAGGCTTGCATACTCTTTTCATAAGATCCATGAAGATCGCAGGTGCATTCGTCAATCCAAAAGGCATAACTAGAAACTCGTAATGCCCATAACGAGTTCTAAACACTGTCTTGGAAATATCCTCATCTCAGACTCTCAGTTGATGGTAGCCTGACCTCAGGTCAATCTTTGAGTAGTAGCTCGACCCTTGCAGCTGGTCAAATAAATCATCGATGCGGGGAAGAGGATAGCGATTCTTTACGGTCACCTTGTTGAGTTCGCGGTAGTCAATACACATTCTGAAGGTACCATATTTCTTCTTCACAAATAATACTGGAGCTCCCCAAGGCGAAGAGCTAGGACGAATAAAACCCTTGTCCAAGAGCTCTTGTAAATGTGTGGACAGTTCTTCCAGTTCTGATGGAGCTAAGCGATAAGGTGCTCGAGCTATGGGCGCTACTCCAGGGGCTAGCTCGATTTGAAAATCAACCTGACGGTGGGGCAGTAGACCTGGTAATTCCTCAGGGAACACCTCAGGAAAGTCACGTACGATCGGAATATCTTCTATCTTCTTCTCTTTCTTTGAGGTGTCAGTAACGAGGGCTAAGATAGTAGTGTGGCCCTTTCGCAAACACTTCTGGGCTTTAAGGAAAGAAATGATGCCCAGCACAGCACCACTCTTGTCGCCTTGAATCACTAAAGGTTCTTCACTAGAACGAGGAATGCGGATGATCTTCTCCTTCCAAAGAATCTCTGCTCGATGTTGAGATAACCAATACATACCGATAACGATGTCGAAACTACCAAGAACGATGGGATAAGATCGACAGAGAAAGTCTGACCAGCTAAGATGAGATTACAACCCTTAACTATATGTGTGGCTTCAAGACTTTTACCTTTTGCTAGTTCTACCATGTGCGTGGTGCTCAAAAGTGTTGGGATGCGCTTAAGCATTTGACTAACTTTTAGAGACACATAACTAGTATCGGCACCCGAATCAAATAATACGGTAACAAAGAAATCATCCAAAAGAAACTTACCCATCACCACGTTGGGATCGTTGCTCGCATCACCCTGACCAATCACAAAAGCTCGACCCCTGGCACCATTGCCACCATTGTTTCCCCCATTATTGTTTCCGTTCCCCTGGTTGTTGTTGTTGCTCTGTCTCTGATTCAGCTGGGGGCAGTCTCTTTTGAAGTGGCCTTCAGCACCACACTGAAAGCATCCCTTGTTGTTACCCTACTGCTGACGCTGATTCTGGGGAGCTTGTTGCTGATTCTGTCGCCACTGATTTGCAGGGTAGAGACTCTTGCAATCCTTAGCTGCATGGCCAGGTTTGTTACACCTCTGACAAGTGCCCTTAGTACACGGTCCGCTATGATGGAAACCACATTGATTGCATTTGGGGTGGTTCTCCTTGTACCCACTCTGCCCTTGACTACCGGAAGATTGTTGACCAAGGCTCTTGTAGTCATCAGCATTTCGCTGCTGAGACTGAGACTGAGCTGATGTTGAACCCTTGCTTGAGACTCCATCCCATTTGCATTTGTTGTCACTGGGGGCATCAGAAGTAGTAGTAGTACCAATACGCTTGGGCAGCCTGTTCTGCTCGACTGCCTGATCAGTGAGACGATGAGCCAAACGAATAACTTGCTGGATAGTGGCGAGGTTTGCTGCAGTCACATGACTCTGGATCTCTGGCACTAAACCTTTGAGGTACAGCTCGATGCGCTTGATAGGAGGATCTACCATGGTAGGACCCAAGATTGCCAGCTCATTTGATCTTTTCGTATACGCTTCAATTTCCGACCCCGTCATCTTTAAGTTGAAGAACTCTACTTCCAACTTGTGGATGTCATCACGATTACAGTACTCTTCCTTGATCAAATCTTTGAAGTTGTTCCATGGGGTGGCATTAGCAGCAACCAACCCTAGCATTTGGACCTGAGCGTTCCACCACGTGAGTGCTACACCTTCAAGAGTACCAGTAACATACTTCACCCTACGAGCCTCAGGGCATTCACACATCTCCAAAACAGATTTGAGCTTCTCGAACCAGTGGAGGAGGCCTATAGCTCCTTCAGCGCCGTTGAAAGTAGTAGGTCGGCAGTCCATAAAAGTTTTGAAAATACACACAGGAGGCTGAGCTGGTTGACCTGTCGTGCGAGTAAAAAGCGACAAGGTTAAGCACAAGTTCTGGCTCACGAGAGTAGGATCTTAAGATACTAGAGTAAGTTGCAATGGCAGGTTATACCTCCTGCCTGAGTGGCTGCGAGTGCTGCCGCAACTTGTTCATTGATTAAAGCCATCAGCTGGGCTTGAGTTAGGTTGATACGTCCACTCATGATCTTCACAATAAAGAGAGCATGGGTGAGTAAAGTGTCGTGACAATGCGTAAGTGTGGAGTGACAGAAGAGAGTAAGCACACAATGAGTGTCTAACAATAGTTGCTACGATAACCAAAGCATACCATGAACAACGTTCTGTGTAACTAACAAGTAGGTAATATAACATAAACCATATCACCTAGAATGTTGAGCCTTGCACGTGGAGCGAAGCGTCGTTGTGGATCGTTGAGCACTGTACAGGTTATAGTCTGGTTTTATCAAAAAGCTTTTCCCCTTCTTAAAACCAAGGTCACTATAACCAATGGCTCTGATACCAATCTGTCACACCCCCAAAATCTACAAGCGGAGTATCACCGCATGGAGGCGTGACTGACCAGAATCAAGCCACTAACCATATTGAACATAGCATGTAAATAAATATAAAACCTAACACAATATAATTGGTGTCCAAACAAAACGTAGTTTAAGTTGTAAGCGGAAGCATAATGTTTAAAACCAATGTATAAGTTCAAATATATCAAATGTTTAACATGGCATATGACTATCCATGTCCCAAAACGACTACGCCTCCTTGTGCAAGCTCCATATATACCTAACGACCTGCAAGGCATGTAACAACGAGTCAACAACAAAGTTGAGCGAGTTCACAGTTGGTGTTCGTTGTTAAGTTGTTTCAAAAACCATGAGATCATTTGTAAGTCATAAGTTAAGCGGTTTACCCTATTTCCCAAACATGTCCATAATCAGTGGGGGCTTCCCCATGTGAACCACTAGACCCGTTTACCATATCGACCACTGACTAAAGTAAGTTGGAGCCCTGACGTCAATGTCTATCATCATTGACTAGTGCCCAGATCCATTAGTTCACGCCCGTCCTCTGTGGCACGGTGTGAGGCTTTTCAAACCTAAATAGCGCTATCTAACTAATAACCCGCTCGCCATTGGCCCGACGATTAAGTCGATATAAAAGGAGGGACTTTATGATAGAGAGTTTTGGTCTAGTATCCGTGTTGTCGCCCTTCAATAAAGAGGGTGTGTACGAAATCCCCAAACCAGGAAACTACGTAGGTTCCAAATCAATTCCTTATCACATGTTGTCACCCTTCACTAAAGAGGGTGTGTACGTATTCCAAACTAGGAGATCACGCAGTTTCAGTTTAAATCCTTTACCCTTTCCCAACCCTTGGGAATCCTATGCCTTGTGGAAAGTGTGAACTCACCTCGGTTTGCTCCGTATGCTTAACTACTTGTGTACAAACAATTCAGTCAAAGCCTATAGTATGCACGTATACACAATTAGTTTATCTTCGTAATGATTCATATGGAAACTAACATCACAGTAATATCACAGAGTGTGCTTGGGCGATAATTATCATGTACACATAAATAGTTAATCAAATTCATACAACTCATGTTTCACATAATTGAGTTCTCAGTAATATCACAGAGTGTGCTATACGCTTGGGTTCTGGAGTCACCAAATAAGGTGCCAATCTAGACATGGAGTTGAAACTAGTAACATAGGCTCTACAATCCAAATTCTTCATAACTAGAGTTAGGAAGTCAGCTTCAACTTTTTCCACTTCGTGTTGTGGGAAGAAAGTTTCTTTCATCAGATCAACAATTTTATCCCATGACAGATTGTAAAGTGGAATTTTCCCTGAGGCTTGAATCAGTGTCATCCACCAAACTAGGGCATCACCCTTAAGAGACTGAGATACAAACTTTACAACATCCTCCTCCACACACCCACTAATGTCAACAACTGTCTCCATCTCGTCTAGCCATTTCATATAATCTATGGCACCCTTTTCGCCAGTGAAGTCTCTTGGTTTGCAAGAGACAAAGTACTTACAATAACAAACCTTGGGACGTGGCTCCTGGTCAAACACTATCTTTTTGGATGGTTGACTTTTCTGATTTGACGAATGTTGAGAGTCATCTGTGACAACTAGCACAAAACCGGTAATATCCGTACTATTTTAATATTAATTATTAATTGGAATTATTTGCTTAAACGTCAATATTGTCTGATTACTTGCTATATATGTGAATTCATACATGTTTATTACTTCAAATATTGCTTTGCGCATTACTTTAAGCGTTGCGTCAGAAAGACTAGTAAACTCACCGGTAAGACACACTATTTCAGCATTTCTGTAGAAAGTAGTCAGATAATAGGATTAGGGCCTAGGAGTAGGTCCAACATCTAAAATACATTAAAACCCAAGTATGGAAATAAGGGTTAACTTATAAACTTTCCGGAAGCTAAACTATGCACAAAAAGACACCCGAAACTTACCTAAAATGCTGAATTTTGCAGAATTCTGCAATAATTCAGCTATAAACAGCATTTTAACACTAAAATATCATGCATAATTTCTGATTTAGTGTCCAGAATAACTTACAAAGTGTCGGGAATTGAAACTGGCACAAAAGGTGCTTCATACTTAGTGAAACTGCGCAATTTAGCACTTTAACAAACCCTAACGAAACGAAAAACCGGACACTACTCGAAACATCAAAATTTGACTAAAAGAAATGTTTTTATGATAATAGTATTGGTGGTAGAACACCTTTAAAATTATAAAAACACCTAAACAGGCTTAAACTAACTTAAACCTTCTCGTTTGCACTTTAAACCCTCAACTTCCAAAAGTTGACATTTACCCCCACCCCCCACCCTTCACCATAACCGACCCCAAAGGGCCCCACATGCCTTTTGATTATTATATTTTCCTTGTCCCCTTGATTAAGTGCATAAGATCTTGAAGAGATTAACATGTTAGAAGTTCTTTTATAAAGACCCTTAAGTTAGTAACCATTATCCTACATCTAAAAAATTCACCATCTTCTCCCTTCCTTCTTCCTTTGGTGGAGGCTCACATACCACACAGTACCACCACCATTTTCACTTCATTACAAGGAAATCCAAGGTCACTAGAAGGTGTATGGAGGCTATCTAAGGAGGCTTTAAGTGCTAGAAGTTGAAGGACCACTTGGAGGAGCTTTTAACCACTCACTTTCTTCCATCTTCATCTTCATCCTTATTGTGCCACTTCCCTAACCATTAGAGCTAGTAGTAAGCCTCTTGATCACTAAAATAGTTCATGTTTATGTTATGTACAAGTCTCACCATCTAAACAACTAAACTTTTAAAGATGAAAATGAGAAGATCTAACATATTTATGAAGAAAACAAGTGATTATTGTAATTTTTGGTGAATGTAATGAGGTTGTTGTTGTTAAATCTTGTGTATATGTTTAGATCAAGTATGTTAAGCTTGTTAGAAGCTTAGATCTAAGAAGTTTAAGCATGGATCTTGAAGGATCCATGATTAAACTTGAAGATGAATATATGAAACATTTTTGTGAACATGAAAAAATAATTTTTATGTATAAACTTGTAATCTTAAAGTAACAAACTGTGTATCAAACTAACTTTTGAAACTAAAATCTATGGAAAGCTTGTTAATGGTTTTCAAGAAGCATGATTATGAAAGATCTAAAGATGTTAAGCATGGATCTTGAAAGATCCATGGTGAAACATGATGTTAAACATAATGATCTTTCTAATGAACATAAAAGTGGTTTTAGAACATGATTTACAAACTTTGAAACCATTAAATTCATGGACGTTTGAGTTAGTAAATTAAAGTCTCATAAAAGTTTGTTTAAAAATTACAAGAGGACTTATTTTTGGAAAGATCATTATATGTAAGTGTAGATCTAAAAGACTACATATTTTTAACAAGAATCAAGTTCACCATGATGTTTCATATGAAGAAATTAGTATATGTTATTGTTGAAATTGTTGGAAATTGTTTTTGGTGTTGAAAATAAAATAAACACATGTTTTAAAAACATGGGAAACCTCCATTTTTAGGGGAAACTATGTCAAGATTTTTATAAAATGTTGACACTTAGAAAAATATAAGTTTTGGTGAAACTTATTCCCTAAAAATTCACCTAAAAATGTTTACCAAGATTTCCCTAATTTTTGTTCAAAAAATACAAGCTAAGAAACAAGGATTTCTTCAAGTTAAAATCAATATTAATATGTATATTTTTAGGAAAAATATATATATTTAGGGATCACCAAATTTTGTGCTAAGTGTATATTATGTGTATTATATGTAGTAGTGTATTAGGGACTTGAAAATACACTAAATACTACCAAGAAGTATAAATACCAAAATACACATACCAATTCATGAGAAAACTAAAGTATACAAGGATACAAATTCCTCACAAGGAAGTACATGGACAAATACAAGAAAATATATTTATGAAAATATATTCCTAAACATATTATTGAATTTGGACAATATATGGACACTTATGGACTTAAATATATATTTTTGGATAAATATATTACCATTATCAAGTAATGGAATTTATACAAAATCGGGTGAATAACAAGAATGATTATATATATTTTATGGCATGACAAAATATATATATTCTATACAAGACTTAAAAATACATTATTTTTAAGAAATATAATTCTAGAAAGTAATAAAAATCAAAGTATTGATTTTTGGTGAATAATACAAAATACACAAGTATTTACGTAAAATACAAGTATACTTTCCTAAGAATACTTGTGCAAAAATAATATTGAGAATATTATTTCACAAAATACTTACATTTATTTTTGGGAAAATAAAATAAGTAACATATATGAAAAGTTAAAAATGTAAATCATTTTTAACGACTAATTACCTTGACAAAGACTTCATAAACAAATATGTGACACCCCAGGAAAACATGCAACCCATCTAGCTTCCTAAGTAACCACGTGCTAAATTTCGGGACGAAGTTTCTTTCAAGTTGGGGATAATGTGACAACCTGAGTTTTCAAGGTCTTTCCTCGCAATTGCGTTTTCTTAATTCGTTGCGTTCTTTTAGGTGCACCTAGTTATTTGTTTATAAATTACTGATCAGTGTTAATTGGTTAAATGTTAAACATGGATTTTGTGAAGTAGGTGATGTGTTGTTAATATGTATATATATTTCATTGTGCTTGACGAAAATCAAAAGGGATTTCACCACTACACAACCCAACAAAAACCCAAGGGTTTTCATCATAACCCCCATGACGAAATCAGGTGATTTCGCCGGTCCAGTCTTCGCCGAAGCCCAGTAAGGGCCCAATGTTTTATAACTCTCATATAAACGGATGTAGGTCACGTAAACTGCTTTTAGCAAAACCCTAAGGTCTCTCTCTTCCTCTCCTCTGTGCGACGGCAGTATCTAACTCTCAGGGAACTTTTGTTAGTCTCGTATAATAACTGGTTAGTATGCTGTCTTTGTGATTAGATTGTTGTTATGCATTGGATAACTGTTATATGATTTTGTTTGTGGATTGAATAGATGGGTGTGATAGGAATCCTTATAATCTGATGTATGATCGGGTGTGTTATGCGTATTGTCTATATTCGATTTGATGTTGATGACCTTGATATGTTGATGGTACGACAATAGATAACTAGCAGATTGGGGTTCTATGTGTAAAAAATTATGACGAATACTTGATGATGACAACAACTTGCTGATGTTGAATGATGATTGAATGATAATCATGATTGTATAGTGATTTAGTAATATATATGATTGCATGAATTGGTCTGATTGAATGAGTGTGTGATGAAGGCGATGTAACTGTTAGACGAGTCATCAGGGTTTCTGGGTGTGTAACTGTTGATGATGAACATGTCCTGAGCAGACGAAAACATAGGGACCAGACGAAAACCCTAAGTGTTTTCGCCATACCTTATGTTCGACGAAAACCCTTGGGATTTCGTCGCCTGAAGGGTTTTCGCCATAAATGATTTCGCTTGGGGGTTTTCACCGAAAAGGGGATTTCGACAAAAAGTGTTTTCGTCAAATGTTATGACACAGTAACTCTGTTAAGTGAAGTCTGTTAACTCTGTTAAGTCTGTTAAGTATGTTAAGCCTGTTAATTGATAACTATGTTAGAATAGACTGAGAACTCAATTATGTGAAGCATGAGTTGTATGAATTTGATTAACTATTTATGTGTACATGATAATTTCGCCCAAGCACACTCTGTGATATTACTGTGATGTTAGTTTCCATATGAATCATTACGAAGATAAACTGATTGTGTATACGTGCATACTATAGGCTTTGACTGAATTGTTTGTACACAAGTAGTTAAGCATACCGAGCAAACCGAGGTGAGTTCACACTTTCCACAAGGCATGGGATTCCCAAGGGTTGGGAATGGGTAAAGGATTTAAACTGAAACTGCGTGATCTCCTGGTTTGGAACACGTATACACCTTCTTTAGTGAAGGGAGACAACATGTGATAAGGAATTGATTTGGAACCTACGTAGTCTCCTGGTTTGGGGATTTCGTACATACCCTCTTTATTGAAGGGTGACAACATGGATACTAGACCAAAACTCTCTATCATGAAGTCCCTCCTTTTATATCGACTTAATCGTCGGGCCAATGGCGAGCAGGTCATTAGTTAGATAGCGCTATTTAGGTTTGACAAGCCTCACACCGTGCCGCAGAGGACGGGCGTGAACTAATGGATCTGGGCACTAGTCAATGATGATAGACATTAACGTCAGGGGTCCAACTTACTTTAGTCAGTGGTGGATATGGTAAACGGGTCTAGTGGTTCACATGGGGAAGCCCCCACTGATTATGGATATGTTTGGGAAACAGGGTAAACCGGTTAACTTATGACTTACAAATGATCTCATGGTTTTTGAAACAACTTAACAATGAACACCAACTGTGAACTCGCTCAACTTTGTTGTTGACTCGTTATTACATGCCTTGCAGGTCGTTAGGTATATATGGAGCTTGCACAAGGAGGCGTAGTCGTTATGTGACATGGATAGTCATATGCCATGTTAAACATTTGATATATTTGAACTTATACTTTGGTTTTAAACATTATGCTTCCGCTTACAACTTAAACTACATTTTGTTTGGACACCAATTATATTGTGTTCCCGAGGTAAAGCGACACGTGAAGGCTTCAAAGCCCGCCACTTATAGGTCAGCAGTGGATCTATCTCTATCCCTGGCACTGGATACTGTCAGGAATAAATCTGTAAAGAATACTGATGAAGGGAAGAGAAAAAGAGAGGATGATAACTCACAACGTTCTGATAAGAAGAAGAAGAAGGGTAATTCGGGGTTAAAGAAAAACTCCAATCAGTCGGGTGAAAAGCCCTTGTGCAAGAACTGCAAGAGAAATCACTTCGGGAAGTGCACTATAGATCTGCAGGCTAACCCCTGTGGAATCTGTAAGAAGAAGGGTCACAAAACTTTGGAATGCAAGGACCTGAAGAATGAAACCTGTTATGGTTGTAATGAGAAGGGGCACATCAAGCCTAAGTGCCAGAAAAACGCGAAGAAGCCTGAAGAGGCTAAAAAGACAAATGACAGAGTGTTCCAAATGAATGCCAAGGAGGCAGTGCAGGATGATAACGTTATACCAGGTACTTTCCTCATAGTGATATTTATGCTAGAGTTTTATTTGATTCTGGTGCAGATAAGTCCTTTGTAGACAATAAATTTAGTGAACTATTGAATCTGCCTATTAAATCTCTAGACATCAAATATGAGGTAGAATTAGCTGATGGTACCTTAGAAATTACTTCAACAAATCTAGATGGATGTTACATATCCATTAGGAATCACTCTTTTCCGTCGTCCTTATTGCCAATGAAATTGGCGGAGTTTGATATAGTTATAGGCATGGATTGGTTATCATTTAATCAAGCCCAAATTTCCTGTGCTAAGAAACAAGTTATCATTAAAACCCCTTTTGGTGAATCAATCACTATTCAAGGTGATACACACCATGGATTGCCTAATCAAGTGTCTATGCTTAAGGCATCCAAATGTTTGAAAAACAGTTGTATCATTTACGTGGCATAAGTGACTGTAGATTTTCTGAAGCCCAAGATTGAAGATATTCCTTTTATTTCATAATACCCAGACGTCTTCCTTGAAGAATTACCTGGTTTACCTCCTGAGAGGAAAGTGGAGTTCAGAATTGATATTATACCAGGAGCAACACCAGTCGCATGAGCTCCTTATCGTTTGGCACCGACCGAAATGAAGGAATTAAGAACCCAGTTAGATGAACTATTGGAGAAAGGTTTTATTCAACCAAGCTCATCACCTTGGGGAGCGCCCATTCTATTTGTAAAGAAGAAATATGGTTCAATGCATCTGTGCATTGATTATCGTGAGCTAAACAAGGTAACAATCAAGAATCACTATCCATTGCCCAGGATCGACGATCTATTTGATCAGCTTCAAGGGGCAAGTTTCTTCTCAAAGATTGATCTTAGGTCGGGGTATCATCAATTACAGGTCAGAACGGAAGACGTACACAAGACTGTATTTAGAGTAAGATATGGCCACTACGAGTTCTTAGTGATGCCTTTCGGGCTCACTAACACACCTGCAACATTCATGGATCTCATGAATCGAGTCTACAAGCCGTATCTGGACAAGTTTGTCATTGTTTTCATTGATGACATACTTATTTATTCCAAGAGTTAAACTGATCACGAGAAACATCTTCGATGCATCCTCAAACTTTTACAATAGGAGAAGCTTTACGCGAAATTCTCCAAATGTGAATTCTGGCTTCGAGAAGTCCAATTCCTTGGACATGTGGTAAGCGAGCGTGGTATCCAAGTAGATCCCGCTAAAATAGAAGCAATCATGAATTAGGAAGCACCTAAGACACCTACTGAAATTCACAGCTTCTTAGGACTGGAAGGATATTACAGGCGATTTATCGAAAACTTTTCAAGGATAGCTGCACCTTTAACTACTTTAACCCGCAAGAATGTGAAATTTGACAGGGGTCCCAAACAACAAGAGTCTTTCGAGATCCTCAAACAGAAGTTGAGCAATGCTCCTGTGTTGACATTGCCTGAAGGAATAGAAGGATTCGTTGTGTATTGTGATGCATCACACACTGGCATGGGCTGCGTGCTAATGCAAAAAGGCAAGGTGCATGAAAAGAATTACACCACCCATGATTTGGAATTGGGTGCCGTTGTATTTGCACTTAAGTTATGGAGGCATTACCTGTATGGAACTAAGTGTGTGATATACTCGGATCACAAAAGTCTCCAACACTTGTTTAATCAAAAAAAATCTCAACATGAGACAACGCCGTTGGATGGAAACATTGAACCACTACGATTGTGAAATTCGCTACCATCCTGGCAAAGTGAATGTGGTCACTGATGCTTTAAGTTGGAAAGAAAGAGCCAAACCTATACGGATCAATGCTAAGAGTATTGAGCTAAAGAACAGTTTAAACGAGAAGTTGTTGACAGCATAGAAAGAAGCTGTAGTGGAAGATAACCTTCAAGAAGGGAGATTAGGTGCAACTATTTATCAGTTGTCACCTGGGAATGATGGAATTCTCATATTGAATGGTCGAATCTGGGTTCCAATTCATGGAGGACTTAGAGATATAATCCTCCAAGAAGCTCATAATTCCAAGTATTCAGTTCACCCAGGAAGTGACAAAATGTATCAAGATCTGAAGGCAAGCTATTGGTGGATGGGTTTGAAGAAATCCATAGCCACACACGTAGCTATTTGTCTGATGTGCTCACAGGTTAAAGCCGAACATCAAAAGCCGTCAGATTTACTACAACAACCAGAACTTCCCACTTGGAAGTGGGAAATGGTAACTATGGATTTCATTACCAAGTTACCAAAGACAAGACATGGAAATGATACAATATGGGTTATAGTTGACAGGCTGACTAAGTCAGCTCATTTCTTACCCATCAAGGAGACACATAGCTCCGATAAATTATCCCAATTATATGTAGATAATATCGTATCTCTCCACGGATTGCTAGTATCTATTATATCTGATAGAGATACTAGATACACTTCTCAATTTTGGAAAAGCTTCCAACAATCCTTAGGCACTCGTTTGAATTTTAGTACTACTTATCATCCTCAGACGGATGGGTAAAGCGAGCGTATGATTCAAACACTCAAAGACATGCTTCGGGCATGTGTCATTGATTTAGGTGGAAGTTGGGATGATCATCTTCCTCTGATTGAGTTCTCCTACAACAACAGTTACCATACGAGCATTCAAGTTGCTCCTTTTGAGGCCTTATATGGAAGAAAATGCAGAACACCCGTGTGTTGGGCGGAAGTTGGAGAAACCCAGCTATCAGGACCTGAGATAGTTCTTGAGACGACAGATAAGATTGTTCAGATCCGTGATCGTCTAAAAGCTGCCAGAGATAGGCAGAAGAGCTACGCAGATAAGAGGCACAAACCTCTAAAACTCGAGGTAGGAGATAAAGTGTTACTAAAAGTTTCACCCTGGAAAGGAGTAATAAGCTTTGGTAAAAAGGTCAAACTAAGCCCAAGATACATTGGACCATTCGAGATCATTGAATGTGTCATAATTATGGCCTATAAGTTGAACTTACCTGAAGAGCTTAGTGGAATTCACAATGTATTCCACATCTACAATTTAAAGAAATGTCTAGCTGATGAGTCGTTAGCAATGTCTCATAAAGACGCCAAGATAGATGAAAGCCTGAGATTCATTGAAAAATCTATATAAATTGAGGATCGACAGGTTAAAAAGCTTCGACGAAATCATGTACCAATTGTGAAGGTGAAATGGGATGCCCGTAGAGGCCCAAAATATACGTGGGAAGTTGAATCCATGATGCGACAGAAGTACCCTCATTTGTTTCAGTAAATCTCAAGGTCGAGATTTCTTTTAAGGGGGTGAGGATGTAACACCTCGCAAAATCATGACCAATAAAGTGAAGACACGTGTCATAAACCCTAAACGTGTAATAAGTTGACTTTGAAGGACTAAAGTTGACAAACAGTGAAAAGATGTATGTGGAGGGACTAAAAGTGTCAACATGATAAAACTATGCCTCTAAATAACCTTACACGATGTTTGTATTCTTAAACGAGTTTAATATTGGGCGTAAGAAGCCATTCGTGAAAAACAAGTGAAAGATATAAGACGAAGGGGTTAAATGTGTCAACATGTTAATTCTTACCTTTGAGTGACCTTTTAATGAACCCGGAGCTTTATAGTGTCCAATTATAATTCCGGGAATGCTAAATGATAATTACATAAGGTTTCGGCATCGTTGTTTATAAGTTGTAAGGTTTCGGCATCGTTGTTTATAAGTTGTGCAAAATCTCAAGAAAAAGGGTTAAAAGCATCAACAAGAGTAATTAGTGCCATTTCGGGTGATCTCTAACTGAACGGAAGCCTGACAACATTTGTTATAAGTCCCAAAAGCCTTAAAAACTAACTCTGGGGGTCAATAATGCTAAAAATGAAAGTTAAATAAAGTTATAAAGGACCAGGGACTGAAACTGTCAAGATTGAAACAAGTTTTACTCGAACATAGGAGAGTCGCGGGGCGTGACAGCTTTCCTTAACTTCTTCGCGGGCCGCGAGGAAGTGCCTAGTAACAACAAAATGGAGAGCTGCATGTTGCAGCCTTCTAAACCGCCATTGCATGCCTTAATCTCGAAACCAGAGCTTGTTTGATGGTATTTAGTGTCACCTTATCACCTGTAATCATCTGAGGATGCTCATGTGTAACAACTCGTAATTCAGAATCTTTCTTTGTACTTTGACTAAACCAGTGTGAACGTTATGTGAATAACCAATGTAATTGATGCAATGAAATGCTATGTTTTGTTTGTCATGTGTTTGTGTGTAATACTTGTATATAAAACCTAATTGCATAACTTATACTCGATCGCACAAGCATTGGGCCACACACTTTGTCCTTAAACCTTTACACTCTTCTCGGCCCAATGATTGCATACCTTGTATTCGAAACCCAAGGGCAGCCCGAGATGGGTTCGGCCCACTCCTTGCACGCATAACCTCATGAGGAGGGTGTACACTTCTCATTATTTACAAAAACATAAACACACACAAAACCCTATTCTCTCCTTCTTTCCTTGCAAACCAGACGGCAACCCCCTTCATCACCCGAAGTCCTCTTCATTCCAAATATCTAATCTGGTTAGTGTTTTGGTTATTGCTTGATTGTATGATAATTGATGTTGTGATGGTTGTGATCTCGCATAATTATTTAAGGTTCCTGTTAATAGAATCAATGATGATATGTGTTAACAAGATTGAAATAAATGATTGATTATAATGTTAATTGGTGGGATGTGGTGTTACTGCAAATCGGCTTACATGTGTAATGTGATTAGATCAATATAGGGTTTGATGATTGTATGATGTTAATGTTGATCTAGAACCGAATACATGTTAACCGGCTGTTATGTGATTGTATTCGGATGATTAGTTGTTGGCATGATAGGGTATAGGTTAGTAATAAAAAATAATTGATCTGTTAATGTGATTAAATGTTATGATAGATTGTTGTTCATGATTAGTGTCACACCCCAAAAACGTCGCAGCGGAATATTTAACGTAGTGGTGACGGAAGTTGGTGCCCATTTCTATCTTGATGTTTGATGCATTATAGTGTTGGACAATTTTACTTATTTAAAATGTAGATTTTAATCTTAACGTTCCAAAACACGACAGACATTGCTATGACATAATAAAGTTGTCTTTGACCCTCACGGATCTTATTACATTGTCCCAGAAAGTTTAAAAGTCAGTCCAACATTTTAAGTAACAAAACATGCATCAACAAACACAAGATACGCCATAGTTCCCGAAGCCGAACTCAAGTACATGTAGAACACGTTAAAATCAAGTGTCAACACAAAGGAAGATGAGTTCACATATACACATACAAATAAATTATTTCAAAGGAAAACTTTCTGATTATGTGTTTATTTGAAAACATCCATATAATTTTTAGAAAGTCCATTTTACTTCCTTAATAAAATCCATGGGTCCTTCCGTCGCAGTTCAATCACCCGACAATAACATTCTGACCCAGGTTTTGTATATTAAATTATTCCGTCAATTTTCAGACTCGTATGTTAGCTAGACGATACGAACTATATATTAACCATGCAGGGATAATCAAAGCTAGACAATAAACAGAATATTAATTCGTCGTTTCACTTGACACGGGGCGACCGGTCATGACGGGGTTGTCAACCCGATAGATCTACCAACAATTCATTGTGTGCAATACTCAAATGATTAAAGGACACCATTGGCGCTTGGTCCATATTGAGACCATTTATGATGTCTGCCTCACGTACAATATATATATCCTACTAATATGACAAATTTAATATATGATGTTGTACAAATCTCCTGAAATCCCCACCGAAATGTAAGGCTATGTTGATACTTACTCTCTTGAAATCAAGCAAATTCATTCCAACTACACGGTCGTTTTCCCCCAAACACCGTGCATAACCCCGTTTCCACCCGAAACATATTTATTCTCCAAAACCATTTCATCCCGAAATATATACAATTTATCAAAAATCCATATATTTTCAACGAAAATATATATTTTATATCAAAAGGTATGTTTTATTTCAAAAACATTAGTATACCCTTTTAGGTGTGTTCTACCCCCAAAATATATAAAGCAGTAAAAAGAGGGGTTTAGTGACACTCGCCTTTGGGTGCGTATTTTAAATAGCACAATCCTAGAGATTGATTTCTACACATCCTATTATATAGATAAGAACGATTTTTAAATCAATAAACATACATCACAAAATCCTAAGCTTCTCTGTTTCTTAGAATTTTCACATAACTTTGAGATTTTCGCGAAAAATCATCGTTTTTTATTATGTTGGCACATTAATATATATATGATTTTGCGACTTGAACGATTTTATTGGTGACCATTATTGTGTAAATCCGTTAACACTCCCGTTTATATGCAATATATCTACGATTTGCGCGTCGTAATATATATATATACATAAACGTTCACATAATTTATCGTCGAAACATGCAAAATCTTGTTAACTTATTTATTTTGTCATTTTTAAGGCAAATATGCATAAAATATTTCATATGTATCAAATTTCATGCTCGACAAACAAGTTACACATTTAACGTGATTTTTACCGTTTCTACCACACAAAACACATATGTATACATGCATATGCTAATTTTCCAACATCATGTTAAAACTTAACATATTTTCATATTCACATATTTAAATCACATAACACATCTTAACACATAAGGTTCACCCAAAAATTACCCATACTAATGTTCATTGAAAAATGAGTATTTTAGCGATTCGGTAACATTTTCGGGCGTTGGAAGTCGCATATGACTAACCAAAGACCAAGTAAACTTAAATTAGTTAAAATACTTATTTTTAGACTAAAATTATTAGTTTACTTACTGATCTAAATCAGTTTCATACAAATCGTTCGAAAAGCCGATTTTTGACCGTTTTAACACATAGTTTTGCGTTAAACGTTACTACAATCATCCCAACTCAAAATGACTTGATATTTTAAAACAATACATGTTATTTACTGATTAAAATAGTTATTATATTCAGATTAGTGCAGTTTTTGTGTAAGTCACATAAATCATGCGATTTCACGTATTATACAACTCCTAATGCATCAAGTACAACATGTAAGACTAGTAAACTTTATGACAAATTTTTATATCATTAAAAACTTGAAAATAATCATATTTTAGTGTTTAAATTATGATAAAAAATTATTTTTATCAAATCATGCTCAAATGATCTTTTCATGCTTTCATAGCATCATGCATGTTCATGTATGTGCATCTAATGCACCCATATCATATCATATCATATCATATCATCATCATCATATATGAACTAAATCATATCTATCATGCACTTTACTCATGTTCAAACATTCAAGAACATCATCTTTTTCATATATCATCATCTAATCATTTAACATATATGCAAGACATACACATTCTTACATTTCTAAGACTTTTAATCATCAAAATATTACATGCATGCATACTTATACATACATACACGGCTCATATATACATACACTCAAATGAATCCAAACTTTTACTTTTACATGTTCATTCACATGATTAAAACCCTTTTAGAACTTTCCAAGATCACATGCACATCAGTTTTCAACATTTTATCAAACAAGATCAAACCAAAAATCAAAACTCATACTCTAACATACACACATGCATATGTACGGCCACATATATATACATATACACATCCATTTTTATTTTATTCAAAAACCCATTTATTTTCGTTTTCAAGTTTGTGAAAAACTCCAAGCTCCTGAGAAACTTTCTATCATCATCATCATGAAACAAGAATATAAATTAAAAAAAATATAAGTTTATACCTCACAAGAATTTAGTGGGTTTTTGATGATATTTTGATGATATGGAGCTTACTCTTCCTTGAAATCACTTGAAAAACACCTTTAGATCTTCAAACCAACTTGGAATGGTTTTAATCTTCAATAACAAGGTTTAAATTTTGAAAATGGATATATGTGTGTGTTTACGGTTGAGAGTGAAAACAAGAGTGGAAGAATTGTGTTTATTTCTTGGAAAATGATAATATATGGAGTTTACATGCAAAATCTAATGATTAGAAAACAAGTAGGCTTGACCCATGTCTCATTGCAACAAAAGAGGCAAAGAGGGTGGCACTCTTGGCCGCCACATATACCCTCACACACATACTACATGTATACTTACATATACATATTATATATATAGTTTAAAACAGGTATTTTACTGGATATCGGGTATTTTATCTAGCGTTTTAACCCCGTTTTAGTAGGTTTTAAATTATTTTTAACACTCTATAAAAATAAACTCACCAAAATATTACTGAACAATATTTTGTTTGCCTGGACTAACGACATTGCCTGTATTTGGCAGTATGCGTGTTGTGCTACGCGGTACGCGCTTATAATCGCAAAAATAGGAATTTAAGGGTTTTTATTTATTTTTATCATTCTATAAAAATAATAACACCAAAATATCACTGAAATAATTACCAGTTGCCTTAACTGGCTATGTTGACGGTATTTTATTGGTATACGCGCTGCTTCGCGCGGTACGCGCTCAAACTCGAAAAATAGAGTTTCTTAGCGTTTTAATTTAGTTTTCCTCATGAATATGATTATAATTATTATTCTAATCATAACATACTATTTTTAGGATTTTAACACTGATCAGGTGGTCACCGATGTTGTTTCGCATTTTAACCGTTACGCGATAAGCGTTTATCTTACCGTTGCCAACATAATTTTTATCAAAGTTTAATTTTACCAACTCATTAAATTTCACATATAAACATCATAACCAGTCAAATACAGCCCTGTTATCTATTCACAACACGTGTTACATTTGTACGGTACGGCCTGAAAAGCCGGGTGTCACAGTCTCCCCCTGTTTTGGAAATTTCGTCCCCGAAATTTTACTCTACAGGTTTGTTTTCGCACTAGGTGGAAACAGTAAAAACATATTTAATGAATATGGTCTTGTAGTTTCTACGAGAAACTATGATTCTTACAAAGAATCTTCGTAGACCTATATTACACACATCCTCGATTCCTAATCTCGCGTCTCAACGCTCTCCACCCTTTCCAAGGTTTAACATTTTTAAGCACTTAATCTAGAAGATTAAGTCAAAATTCCACTAATTCGAGTTCTACATACGTATATTTACATATACATTACCCGTACCTAAGGTAGTCTGAGTTTACACACGATTGATCCAACTCGAGATGGGCTCTCGAAAGAATCAAATCTCATAAACTCATTTTCTTTCCTTCTTGCATTCATTTCAAATATCCACAAATCGCACAATCAATAAATCACATATACGACTAGAATTCTGAAATCGCCTCTCCGGTTAATAACATAACTCTTCTAGCTATACGTACTCCTTATACGGTACTTCGATAAATTTCCGTTTATCTTCCAGATAAATCTCTACAAAGAGCAAAATCAGTGTATTATCCATTATACACTTTCTCAACTGCATTCAAATAGTACATCATGTACACCACTCAATCCTGATGGTAGCTTGAGCCTATAAGCAACTGATCCAACTCAAGATGGGCTCTTGAAAGGACCAAGTCAATGTGGCTCAGCTTTTCTTTCCTCTGCTAAACAGAATAACATTTCTGCAAGATAACTCCTTTAACAGAACCAAATCTTCAATCTGGAATCGCAATAATTTCCTTCAATTGTCCATGTAATCCTTATGTTGATCAATTGGCGACTTTTAACCTTCCCTCGATCCAGGCAAATCCTGTCGCTGGTTTCCTAGATAAACTAAGGTCTGGTTAATTGTCCTTTGTTATGTTAGCTCAAAAAAATGATGATCAACACTTCCATCCATGCAAGGCTTCAAACGGAGCAACCTGAATACTAGCGTGTCAATTATTATTGTAAGATAACTCTGCCAAGGGCATGTGAGTATCTTAACTTCCTTCGGAGTCCATCATACACCCTCCCAACTTTTCCTTCAAGAGTCCGAAAAGCTTCCTACTATCTTACTGTCCAGTAATTTCCCTTTTCCTTTTGGGGTTATTAGCGTCGAAGGCTACACTAATCTAGGGAAATTCTTAATAAATCTCCGGTAGTACCCAGCTAGTCTCATGAATCGTCATACTCCCGACGGGTTTTTGGCGCTACCCATCATTCTCATCCCTTCCAATTCCATAATCAACTTCAAATGTTACTCCTGATTCTCCTTGGCTCGCGTGTAAGCAACTATGCCGTCGATGAATATTATCACAAATTCATCCGATTAGGGTTCCATACCTTGTTCACGAGATCCATTATCACACCCCGACCGCGTTAAAACAACAAACCGCGACGGAAACGTCGGGGAGTGTCGTAACAGAATCATTGTTTCACAACACATGGATAAAAGTTCTGTTTTATTGAATTAAATTTATTACATTGTCTTGAAATAAGAAACAAAACATGAACAAATTGACTTTCATTGTTATTAAGTCACTAAGGCCTTGTCCATTCCTGTGTGAGCATGCATCAATTTCATCATCAAACAACACCAACTATGATACCTGAAACACATGTGAAAATATGTCAGAATCAAAATGCCGGCGAGTACATAGGTTTTATGTGAGTGTCAGATTCATGGCTCGTTTATATTTTGAAAATAACTTGAACACCTTTGTTAATTGATAATTATAAAACCAAGTTTTGTAAAATTTTTGTAATGTAAATTGAAATAACCAAGTGAAAACAGTGTAGTTATAATTTATAAAATCTCGATGCCATGAATCTTAACTCAAAACATTTGTTTTGTAAACCCAAATTGTATATGGTTTTCTTAATAAAACTCGAATGGTTTATATGGTTAGAAAAACCTTGTAATATAACTTTGTTTTGATAACCTTTGCCCAAGTGATCTAGATAACGCAACGATATATAATGTGTTAAAAGCACTTATATATAGGAAGTACCAGCGGCGTATCCACCATGCTTTTATCACATTACACTCGCCCCATTACCTAATCACTTCCCTAACCCAACGGTTCAAACAGATCCAAACGGTTCACATAAATCAAACAGTTCTAAATGGTTCCAACAGTACAAATAATTCACATAGATCAAACAGCTTCAAACGGTTCAAACAGTTCAAAATGTAAAACAATGTGTCCATATGCTGGATGAACATATGCAACAAAGTTTAATATATGAAAATCAATATGCTAGCATGCTAAGTGAACATACATAGCAAAACATAATGAAATCATGTACTATATGCATACTAATGAACATAGCAAGTATATGATATAAAAGCATGAAAAGCACGAAAATAACAAGTAGGCACATGTGTTTCACCCCAAAATGTTTGAAAACAGTAAAAGAGGGGACTATGTACTCACTTGAGGATGCTTAGAAGTCTTTAATAACAACCAAGCAAAGCTAGAGGGATCACGGAATCAAACGACACCTAATATAGGTAACTATGTTAATAAACTGGACCTAAATCGGAAGATTGGATAGGATGAGGTTTTGTAAACCAAATGAGTGTTGGAACTCATATGATATGGTTTAACAAAGCCTACATAGTAAATCAAAACCTATCCTAAGTGCTTTCGACCCGTTACGACCCATTAAGGTAGCTTACGCTACTTTAACGCGTTGTTCGCGCAAATGCGCATTCGAGACGTCTAACTAGTCCTGTGACAAGTATTATATGCCTAAACATGTTTAAATATGTTGCATAATCAGTTAAGTGACAAAAGTTTAGGTTACATATGCTTAAAAACCAATTATGCATGAAACGGGCATTTTGGTCATTTTTCCTAAGGCATATAAACTACCTATCATACAACTACTTAAGGTATAACCTCGGAAGGTTATTCCCTATACAACTATGGTCACTAAACATGCTTGGTCGAATCCTAATGATCAACCAAATGGGTCGAGTTCGAAAGTCTAAGCAGTGGTTTAGACCGCTTAACTTACGACTCTATACAAGCACTACACTAAAAGTGACGAGCTAAACATGTTAAAACATGTTTAACTAAGTTAGAAAACAGGTTTTGATATTAAAACAAAGGGTTTTGATACCCAAGAGTAGTTTGGTTGCTAAATACGCATAAATACGCATTTTGACCGAAACTACTCCTAATCAACGTGGTAATTAGTAGGTATAGTCACACGGGACTATAACCATCGTGATTACGCTCACGTTGCAAAGTTCAAAGAACTTTGTGTTGACCAAAGACTGGTCAAAGCAGAAAGTCAAACAATGTTTGACTTTCATGCTCGAAAAGCAATAAAAGAACGAAAGAAGCTTACAAAGGGTCCAAGCTAGAGAGAACTTGATCTATAACACTCAGGTATGAAGCAAAGGCTTCAACTTAGAGCATTAAAATGATCAAGGGTGCAGAAAATGGAATGAGGGCATGGGTATTTATAGTTTTCGTTAAACCGTTAGGATCGTTTCTTGCTAAAGAGGGAACAATCTTGGCCATCCATGTGGGCTATTGGTTTTCAAATACCATGGGACATGAAAAATCATCAAAATTCAGCAGATGGTATCCCAAATCAGCTATTAAAACCATCAAAAACAAGCTCCAACTCCAGATTCAATGTTTGTATACAGAGAGACTATCGCGCCCTGCGTAATAGTAAGCCTCAGCTTACGCGCCCCGCGAGGGCAAGTTTGACAGAATTGCAGATGGTCCCTAAACTTGAAAAACTTGCATTCTTATGCATTTTTTACACTTTTATGCCCCGTTAACCCCATTTCAAAGCTCTAAAATGAAGTTAAAGTATAGGGAACTTAAAATATGCTCAAAAATATCTCGGATGTTGGTTCGTTTGGTCGTACGGTTGCGTTATTCGGTTAATTACGACGAAAGTCGTAACGAACGCAAAAACGATCCAAATTAAGCGACGAATGAAATTTTATCATGCCAATCACTAAAATAAAATATTTTAATGATTACATAAATTTTTGGATGTCCGGATATATTCAGAACGTAAGATATGCGCGAAAATGCAAACTTATGCACTTTTTGACGCTTTTAGTCCCTATTGATCAAATAAGTTTATTTTAGCATACCGAACCCCTCTAAGCCTATTTCTAAGCTATGTAAAGGATATTTAAGGTATTTTTAACTTATGATCAAGTTCCGGAATGTTCGTTACTATACGAATCGGTATAGTTTCGTAGTTTGACACAAATAGTCCCTACGATCGAACAAACTTGATTTCGACACACCAAACCATCCAAAACTTATTTCTAAGTTATGTGAAGGTTATTTAAGGTATGTTAAGCCTATTTCACTATTCCAGAGTGTTTTTCGTATTAAACTGATAACGTTTACGCATCTGTTCGCGTATAACCTTCCAGAAAGCGATTTAAAGCTCCAAACCGAACAAGAATTGATATGTGCAAATGATACACATATTTATTCAAATCCCAAGTATGAAACACAATATTTCGATGATTTGGTATTTGTTTTATGGTCGAAGAGACACAGATGTCACAGCCTCCCCCACTTTAGGAAATTTCGTCCCGAAATTTATTTGTAGGAGTCTGTCTATGACGTTGTGTTAAATAATTGTCTTGCATGGAATCTAGGGTGTTATCTATTTGCGTAGAGTAACCCATCAAAGATATGCAAGCCATAATCCTGTCATTTCCCTCAACTGTCACACCCCGACCGCGTAAAACAACCAATCGCGGCGGAATCGTCGGGGAGTGTTGTAACAGAATCGTTGTTTCAAAACACAGGGAAATTTGAAGTTTCGTTTTATTAAACATTAATTATTTACATCATCTGGAAATCTAAATAAACAAGTTAATCATAATCTATCATTGTTATTAAGTCACTAAGGCCTCGTCCAGTCCAATGTGAGCATGCATCCTAGCAATCAACATTATTCAACAACACCTGAAACATATGTGAAAACAAAGTCAGCAAAGAAATGCTGGCGAGTACATAGGGTTTTGAGAGTGTCGAATTCATGGCTAGTTTACATGTTGCAATACTTAATTAAAAACCTTGTTTTGAAAAGTATTGTATTGCGACATAACTAACCAACTCAAATCAAGTTGGTTATAGTGTATAAAATCTTGTAGCCATGATTCTTAACCCAAAACATTTATTTAATAAAATGTCGTTAATAAAACTCGTATAGTTTATATCGTTTCGAAAACCTCGTTTGTGTGACATCGTTTCAAATTGTTTACCCAAGTGAACTAAATAACGCCACAGTATGTAATATGATGAAAACATATATATATATATATATATATATATAGGAAGTACCAGCGGCATATCCACCATGCTTTCATCACATTACACCAGTCCCGTTATCTAAACACTAACCGAAAACCAATCGTTTACCCAAATCGTTTAATTCGTTAAAAATCTCCTTAGTCATTTAAATCATTCTCGTTTTAGATCGTGAAACTACTTTTGATTGTCTCACTAATAACATCCAAACCTTCGTGACTCGACTATCTCGCCTATCGCTTCTCGCATTAATAAACCACCAAAGGGTAAATTAACAATCACAGATTCAGTCGTTACCCACCTAACCCACACATAACCATAGGTGCAGTCTGATAACAAGATTTGTCAGATCCTATGGTACCATAACCTAATACTGGTCGGTTCGGCCAAAATTAATGAATGTCATTCGTTATGTAACTACAACCAACAAGCTCGTTCATATTATCGAAATCGTTATTAGTTTAGTATAAACCATCTTACTTGTTTTGAAACCATCGTTGAAATCATTTTGATACATATGAATCACCCCAAAATAATCGAAAACAGTAAAAAGAGGGGATCTATGTACTCACCTTTTGGTGCGTTATATATGTTAACACAATCCCACAATTTGTTTATTTGTCCTAAATTAAATAAGAATGATTTAATAATCAAAACTCACAAAAATACATGAGTTTCTCCGATACTTAGAATTTTCACATAACTTTGAGATTTTTCTCAAAAAGTTATTATTTTTGATTATATTGGTGTATTTGTATATATATACTCAAGCGTAATACACATAATCTTGTCAACACTAACACATCATCATACACATATTGTAAAACACATAGCACATTGTAACACATAAAATTACCCATGAACAACCCATTCTAGGGTATGTCGAAAAACACTTATTTTAGCGATTCTGTAACATTTTTGGGCGTCGAAAGTCACGTATGACTAACCAAACACCAAGTAAACTTAATATAAGTTAAAATACTTGTTTTATATCAAAAATATCAGTTTGGTTACTGATCTAAAATAGTTTAATAAAAATCCTCCGAAAAGGCGATTTTTTACCGTTTTACCGCATAGTTTTGCATCAAACGTTACCCGAACCATCCCAAATCGAAACGACTTGAAATTTTAACACAACCCATGTTATTTACTGAATAAAATAATGGTTATACTCATGATAGTGCAGGTCTTAAATAAAGCACATAAATCATGCAAATTTCACATAATTTACCACTTTTTAAGCTATATGTACAACATGCAAAGCTATCAAACCTATGTCAAAACTTCATGCCATTATAATATACCAAATAATGTTATTTTTAGTGTTTGTAACCTGATATAAAACATTTTTGTCATACAACCCTTTTTTACCATTTCTTGAGCTTTACATCAACATGTATCTTCATGTACAAGTGCCTAAAGCATACTATCATAACATCATCATTTTATGTTAATCTAAATGCATCAAATATGTGATATATTCAGATTTATTTGCTGATGTAATTTACATTTAACATATCATACATAAATCACCAAATACTTGTATTTTTATCACCATTCAAGAACATGTAACAACATAAACAAGTACTTAACAAGATATCAAACTTCAAAACTCATATACACACATACATATGTACGGTTATACATACATATATGTACATCACCATTTTTACTTGTATCATGACCCATTTCATTTTAGATTTCAAGTTTAGTGAAAATTCCAAGATTCAAGAGGAACTTCAAATCATCAAGAACAACCAAGAATCTAAAGTATGATTCAAACATAAGTGTTATACCTTCAAGATTCAAGTAGGTTGTGGGATGAGATTTTGATTATAGGAAGCTTGAATCACTTGAATGTACCTTGGAAACCCCTTTGGATCTTCACACTAACTTGAAGGTTGCTAGAAATGGTGTTGAATATGAAGAACAAGATTGAAGAAAGGATGAAGGTGGTGAGAGAGAGAGAGGGTACGGTTTTGAGGGAGGAGAGAGAGAGAGGAGATTGAGTGTTGTTGTAAGTATGGTGATCTTTGAAGGATTTTATAGAGATATATGGCAAGATATGGAAGAGATATGGACTTGGCATGCACATACAAGTGTCAAAACAAGATCCAAATGAAATATTTGCAAGATTTAGGAAAATATATGGTGGGGTCCCATATATTGAACCGTAAATTAGATGGGGGAGGGGGTCCATGTGCAACTTTTTATATAAATATGTTATATGTAGGCTAAAACGGGTGTTTAACTGGATACCGGGTATTTTATCTAGCGTTTAAATCCCGGTTTATGGCGTTCTAAATTATGTTTATTATTCTATAAAAATAAGCTCACCAAAATATTACTGAAATAAATTTCAGTTGCCAGGACTGGCTGCGTTGTCTGCGTTTTGCAGTAGAAGCACTGTGTTGCGCAGAAACACGCGGTACACGCTTAAACTTGCAAAATAATGTTTTTAAGCATTTTAATTTATTTTTCAACAGGAACCTGATTAAAAATAAAATTTTAATCATAACAGAATATTTTTGTGATTTAAATATTATCTGGGCGGTCACCAACGTTCGATTCGCAGTTTTGTCGTAAATAGTCCTTTAGTTCAAATAAACGTGTTTTTGCCATACCGAATCCTTCGAAACTTATTTCTAAGTTATGTAAAGGATATTTAAGGTATGTTTGGCTTATGTCACTATTCTGGAGGGTTTGTCGCGTTAAACTGACTGTGTTTACGCACCAGTTTGCGTATAACCTTCCAGAAAGCGATTTAAAGCTTGAAATCAGAATCGAATCAAATTGTAAAATCATCAAACACAATAACACATATAATAACACCAAATCACATTGTTTTATTGATAACCAACATTGTTTTACAATATACGATGCTTACAGAACACAGTTGTCACATCAACAGATATTCTTCAGAAGCGAAAATGAACTGATGGAGTCATTTTCCTCAACGGGTTCTTCAGAAATGGAAATGAAGGAATAATCAAACGGATATTCATTTCCCTCATCGGAATTTTTTTAGAAACGAAAATAAACTGACGGAGTCATTTTCCTCAACGGGTATTCTTTAGAAATGGAAATGAAGGAATAATCAAAAGGATATTCATTTCCCTCAACGGATATTCTTCAGAAACGAAAATGAACTTATGGAGTCATTTTCCCCAACGGGTATTCTTTAGAAATGGAAATGAAGAAATAATCAAAAGGATATTCATTTCCCTCAACGGATATTCTTCAGAAACGAAAATGAACTGACGGAGTCATTTTCCTCAACGGGTTTCCTTCAAAAATGGAAATGAAGGGATAAACAAAAGGATATTCATTTCCCTCAACGGATATTCTTTCAGAAGTGAAAAATTGAATAGCTAGTTCATTTTTTCCTCAACGGGTACTTCATAAGAAATGGAAATGAATAGGGTTAACTCTAGATACATGACAAAACTTGCTGTGGTTTCTGTGCGCTAAATTCCATAATTATGTATGCATCCATAATTACGCAATTCCTTGCACAATCCGCACAGTTTGGTTTATATTGTGAAGGGGATAGAATTTAAACAAGCTCGAGACAACTTTGATTAGGTCAACACAAAAACACATAAGCACATAATTGTTTTCTTGGTTATTTATTTGTTATCAGTTTGTTATTAATTGTTATTAACTTGTTGTCGATTTGAACATGGGTATTCAAGGTACACCAGGAACCCAGTCGATGGACTTTAACGTCATCAAGAATCTAACTGAAAAGATAGGATGATCTTCCAAAAATTCGATTTCGTTTACAAGGAATCGTAACATTCGAATTAAGGTATACAACAATTAAGGACTTACGGAAATACCCTTAGGTACCCTATTAAGGATTTATAGTGGTACTTTGGGTATTTGTCCAGAGTTGGATTTTCACCTTGTACTTCGTTTCCTTGGAAGAAACGGGTACTTAGGATTTTCATGGAAAACACAAGAGATCATAAAATGGAAGAATTTTGGAAGTAGTCTGTTCTTCAAGGAATACGGTTCCTTGATTGTCGGTATTGCAATGTAAATAAAAGATTTATTTATAAACAACAACAACTGTTTCATAGACCGTGATAATAAAAGAAATAATACATAAGGCTCGATTATTTTTAAACAACGTCATCTTCTAGTCAGCCAAATGCTTATCCATGCGTCGGATTTGCATTAGCAAGCTTTAGGCAATTCCTTCGGAAATGGCCCATCTCGCCACAGTTGTAGCAAGACCCTGGTGGAAAACGAGCTTGAGCAGGATTATTGCCAGCTTGATTTGGTGCAGCTGCAGCTGGGCAAACTCTTGCTTTATGACCTATAAACCCACAAATTTGGCATTTGCGACACTTTACACTGGCATGATGATGAAGGCTACATTGGTTACACAAGGGTGCAGTTCCGTTGTATGGCTTCCTATCAGGGGGTTGGGCTAGTTGGTTGGGAACAGTTTGATCATTGTGAGCAACCACGGCGAAGTTCTGGGAAGCCTTTCGCTTCTTGGACTTCTTGGAGGACTCAGTCTGCTCATCCTTTGGTTTCGATTCCTCGATCGGTTTCTTATCACCCTTTCGGAAAAGTTTACCTTTCCTGATCAGAGATTCAGCTAAGGTAGCGGATAACTCAATGGACTGTCTGTCACACCCTGGCTTTGCGGAAGCGTGGGTTTATTTGGTGTGACTTCTTAATACCATAGCTTAATCACAACAAAGCTATATGAAAGTAAAACCATGATGATCATTCATTACTTCAAGTTTTAAAAGTAAAATACGACAACATTGTTTTAGAGTTGACACATGCAACGGGTTTACAACACAACATAATAAAAACCTTGTTCATAAGACACAACCACAAAATATAAAATAAACACAGTTTAAGACTTGTGACTCGTCCAAGTAAAAGTCACAATCCCTAAACGCAGTGTAACGACAGTGCATACCTTGCCAGATCCCTAATTCCCTGAAATACATGTAAGTTGAAAAATCAACATAAAGTTGAGCGAGTTCATGTGAAAGTGAGTATGTAAAACCTTTGTAATACATTGGTAAGTATAAAATCCCTGGTATGTAGCAAATAAGGAAATAAAGAGATCACCAATGGTTTGCAAGGCCATTGATATGTGTGAAGTGCAGTAGGAAGACTCAAACCTAGCAGATTTTTGTGTCGAGTACAAAGTCACCCCGAGGTCCGTTCTGTTGGGCCTGGAGTTGGACTCGCTACACCCAGATAGATCTACCGCTACTGACCCTCGGTCCTACAATGAGGATTAATGGCCTCCAGTTTCAGCCTACTCACTCAATGAGGAACTTCCAAGGTTAGTTTGGAAATCCTGATTCTCTGTTGGTTCTCTTTCGCATACTTGCTACGATTAATTGCTAAACGTAAGCGTGTCGGGTTATGCTCGAGTGAGTTATTGGGCCATCCTTTGTGTCGATATTATTAAGTTTGGGCCGCCACCATTGTTATATAATCTCGGCACACACACACACACATTCATGAACTTGGTGCTCTATTTAGTCTCGGCCCAAGTGAATAATGAACTGGGCCCAACTACAACCAGATTTCAATTGGGAAACTTATACGCACACGGTCTTCTAGAATTCCTTTCATTATCTCATAACCACAATATATAACAAACCCTAGACTTTTATTTGACCATAAACGCTAATATATCAAACCTGACTGCAATCTTTCTCCTCCATCCGGACGTTCTCTTATCTTTATCATATTGAGCCGGTTAGTATGATACTCTGTGTGGATTTAAATTCTTGTTGTTATTGGCTGTGTTATGCTTGTGGTTTCTTTTAGTTACGATGTATGTATTGTCATGATACGAACGGATTTTTATGTATTGTTATGTTTACGAACCGTGTCTGCATATTATGTTTGTGATAATGATATTAATCGACTTGATGATCACCAATGATTAGTCCGAGGATCATGTGATTTCCTGTATGATCAGATTGTGTAAACCGATAACCTTGTAGTGGTTATTCTAGGTTGATGATTGGTGGGTTAAGGGTCTCGACCACTAAACTTTTAATGCATGTGATGACAAACATTTGAGTGAATTAATAGAATTGGCCGACAACTATAGTTTAAGTAAATTCTAATTGGACCGATAGAACAGATCACATGCAACCTAGATCACTATCTAAGAATCAATCCTAAATCACATGGGCTGGGATGATATCACATGCAATGCTTTGAATATGATGGGCCGCACCTTATTTTATTGGGTCCAACATTAGTTGGGTTGGGTCATGTTGGAACTCCGAAAAGGGCTGCCAAGTGATGCAGACCATATGAAATTTTGACACAAGATTTGGTAACTAAAGTAAATGTGGGATGTTATGAGTTATGATTATGTGCATATTCATTTAAATGAGATGTGAACTGTTACTTGTTATTAGGGGTAGCATGTTGACTTATCTACATTGAAATCTGATTTGATAATATTTATGGTGCCAATGTGATAATGTTAATTACCCATGATCAAACAACTCGCTAATTGCATGAAACATGACAGTGGGCTGTAAGTTTGTATTATGAATATGAGAGTTTATCATATGATTTATTAATGTGCCTTGTATGCTCTTAGACTACATGATTTAATAAGTTGAATTAGCTGGCCGCACACCCACTCCTTGATCACACACACTCGCGTGCCCTTAGGGCTGCATGATCATTTGGGCCATTAGGTTATTTGGGTTGCGTGGACTTGGGGGCCACACACTCGGTGTGGGTTTCCCAATCGGGCCACACACTACAAAGCTCGGCTCTTAAGCCCTTCCGTATAAGAGCTGAATCGCACATTTGTAAACTGGATTACATAATCTTAGGTAAATTATTGACTTGATTGGATCGCACACTTTTGTGATTGATGAGCAAACTGTTATATGTCTTGTGAAACGTGAACTATGCATATGACTCGGATGCTTATTACGTAATACTAGGGATTATTGTGCTACATGATTTCGTGCTATGACTTGCATAGTAATGTATGAAGTACTTGCACGCTACTTGAGTAATGTGTATAAAGACTACGTGATTATGTGTATATGAACTGATTTGTTATTGGTAACCACAGTAGGGTTTGGTTGACCAACTGGGAATGGGTAACATAACATACCGAGCAATCTAAGGTGAGTTCACTGCTCTTTTCCAAGCATGCATCCCAGGAAGGGATATCGGGTAACGTTCCAAGGAGGAATGCAGGTTAATGGGATGTTTGTTATTACTTAGTTTCTATTATGTAAGACCCCCTACATCTACCGATTGTTGCCGGGAAGGCAACGAGGTATTTAGTTGATAGTGCTATTAGGATTGGCACCCTCACACCGTGCCGAAAGGACGGGCGTGACCTAATTACCTTGACCACTTGACCAATGCCTAGATAGAGGCATTAGGGTTGGGCATTCACATCGTGTATATATAAGACCCCTTACATCTACTCGAGGTTGTTAGTTGAACTAATTACCTTGACCACTTGACCAATGCCTAGATAGAGGCACTGGGGTTGGGCATTCACATCTAGTAGCCACATACGGTAATCGAGTTAATAACATCATCAAATCAAACTGTTGAACTATTTTATACACACATCTGGTAACTAAACGCGTTAACAAAACTTTGAACTCACCAGCGTCGTCTGACACACTTGTCTTCATGCTTGCAGGTCTATAGGGTTATATCTTGTGGAACTTGCTGTCTGGAAGGCTGGAGTGGTCATGGGTCGTTATACTTGGAATCTCAATACGAGCTTAACGGTTTATGATACACTTAAAAAATGAGATATGCTTCCGCTGTACATGATGAATGATATGTAACGTTTGTAACTCTTTATATTAATAAATGAAAGTTTTATTTAAACCTATCTAAGAGTTCAATGTGATTGGTGGCTTGGATCCTAGTACGTCACACGCCTCGCGGATGTTTCCGCGTGTGGTATTTTGGGGGTGTGACAGTTTGGTATCAGAGCCACTGGTTATAGTGAACTCGGTTTTAAAACGTTTTTATAAAACCAGACTATAACCGAACAACTCTGAAAACGTGAATACGACCATGACACTCAGCTCCAGACTGCAAGGTTCGTCTCTCGTACAATCATTGTACTGCATAACTAGTGAACATTTGCGTATGATATTGCATGTGATTGCACATTTAGCACAACAGTATGAATTCCTGTATTACTTGCATGTGTCATATGACTGATAGGGTGGCATTTCCCTAAACATTCGTGACTTGCGTTTTGTGATGCTCTTTGTTTGCTACTCGAGTTTGAGGAACCATTTGATATGAGTTAGGAGGAGCTGAGATGAGCATGCAAATCACAATATTATTGTGGGTGCACACATAATAGTATTGTGGGGTGCATGCGAGTCCTAGTGAGACTTAACAAGTGAAAAAGGGGTTCCGTTCCGTTATTTGGTCGACGTGAAACACAACAGTCTATAGGAGTCATAGCAGTGATTGTCTCCTACTCGAACATGATCTTTTCACTCCTTTCTGAATCCTTACGAATCTCGATGCTATCGAGTATTACCTGAACACACATCTGAACGCCTAGCGAACTGTGTATAATGTTAGGTGCTTGTACGGACATCCATGAGTTGGACGTCACAGCGTTGAATGATTGGTCGATACCTTCCTCACCTATCTTTGTTTGTTAGAACTTAGCGTGTTGATGTCTTAGACCCTGGAGTGCGATCACTTCTGCAACGCTCTGGAAACATACCGTGTAATACTCTGTCAATTTGCAAGAACGATGGATAAGAGGATGAGCATAGTGTCGTACCAACCTCAGTATTAGAACGACCCTGATTACCAGCAACGAACTCCAGCAGATTGACGTCAACCGAATCCTTAACCCTAGTAAGTGACTTATGGGAGTCGACTCTTACGAATCAATCGGGACATGGAATGTGTAACTTCCCACCCAGTGAGTAGTGTCTTAGGACGCGACACGGAATGGGACAAGATGGGCTTTGATGGTGAAAGATTGTAGGGCTTCGTTTTAAGCAACGGCATTGGAGGTAACAGTTACGGAAACATCAAGGTACTTGTAATCGTAGCCCACCGAATGGAACAAAGGTGACTTTGATGAGGATCGACTGTTATTAAGTCAAAATGTCAACAACCAAGGGAACGATGACAGTATTGGGAATCCACATGACCGTAACAACACTGGTAGCGGTGCTCGTGGAAGGGCATTTAGGATTGGCATGAGCGACGCCAGGCATAACAGCAACATGGTAGCTTGTATGGGTAATTAATCACTTCGTCTCTATTCTGTTTAACCCCTGATGCCTCCTAAACAGAACCTGTTGTGGAATCGACTGAGGGCTAGTCAGTTAAAGCCTCATATGTTCGTTGGGATGCAAACTCGATCTTGTGGGACAAGTGTTCGACATCGACCTTCTTTCTACTACTCTTGATAGTTTTGATGAAGTAGTCAGTGTGGATTGGTTATCCAGATATCGTGCAGATATACCCTGTGAGGAGAAAGTTGTCGTCTGTCATAAAGTATCCGAGTGGTGCAGAGGTTAGCATCAATTCAGCAATGAAGGCTAGAAGCGTCCACGGAAGTATTACCCCGCTATGTTAGGCTAAGGAAAAGGGGATCGAGGATCCACCAAATTGTTCATGATTTCTCCCTATGTGCTACCAGAAGAACTATCAGGTTTACCTTCTCATCGTCAGGTGGAATACTAGATCGATATCATGTCAGAAGCAGCCCTTATTACCAGTACTCCCTATTGTCTCACATCAGGAAGGTTGCAGGAACTGCCAAATCAACTTCAGGAACTGTTGGATAGGAGTTTTATCGGACCTGGTTTTTTTTTCTCTTTGGGGAGCCCCAGTTATATCTGTGAAGATAAGCCTTTTCGTAAGTATACTGACTATCGAGAACTTAACAAGGTGACAGTTAAGAACCGTCCGCCTCAACCTGTTGACCAGTTGCGAGGGTCAAGCTCCCAATCGAGGGTTGACTAGCGAACGAACTATCATCAGATTGAAGTCCAAGGGGAGAAGGTTCTTAAAACGGTATATCGAATGCAATGCGGCCACTACGACATTGTACTCCCCGACCTTTGGGTTAATCAATACACCAACAGCTTTATGGATCACATGAATTGACCGTGTTTATTGATGACGTGTTGAATCATTTCCAAGAGGAAGGAACATCATAGACGGCATTGGTGTCTTATTTTAGAGATCCTGAGGGAGGAGCCACTCCGCGCGAAGTCTTGTTAAAGGATAACCTCTGGATTCGAGAGGTACATTTTTGGTTATATAAACAACGAAGTGGGAATACACGTGGATCTCGCTAAGATCCATTTTGTTAGAAACTGATCGACACCAAAGATCCCTCCGAGGATACAACAATTTCTTGGCCTCACTAGATACTATCGAAGGTTCATCACAGGAGTTTCGAAGATCGCGTAGCATAAATCACTTTAACACCGCAGGGTGCTATGTTCGTGGAAGACAAAACAGGAGGACGTCTTTTCAGCTTTCAAATCCCAACTCTACAATGCACTGAGCATCGTCTTTACTTAAGTGTACGGGTGATCTAGCGGTATACCATGATGCTCCAAATCAGGTGCCCAGTTACGCACCGGTGCAGCACGAGAGAGTGATGACTTACGTAATGGAGCTACGAAGAGGAACTGCGCGACATACAATCTGCGGTGGAAGCCGTGGTCTTTGGATTTAAGTTGGAGGCATTACTTGGACGGTACCAATTGCTCTACTTAGACCGATCACAAGGGCCTCCCATGTACCCTTGTTTCAAGAGAGCTAAACATGTGATGGCAATGCTGGGTGGAACTTTTGAACGAATACGACCGTGAAATCTGGACGTGCACGAGCTTTGCAGCTCGCTATCGACTTTAACATACCTGATCAGACTCGCCTTGTTCAAATTGAAGAACTGAAGGAAGAGAGTTCTCAAGATTGACCCATGCGGGGCATGGGGAAGCAACCTTTGGCAGGTTGGACGATATTTGCTACTTCATGGAACGAATATGGACCTCACTATACACGAGCCTCGATATCCTATTCATCTGAGCTTTGATAGGATGTATTAAAACCTGAAGACCATGTACGGGTGACCGGGCCTGAAGGCCCACATAACCACGCATGGGAACAAAGTTTGACATGTGGGAAAGTCAAGGTGGGATATTAGCAACCAGAAACACATGTATGGAAATGAGAACAGACTGCCATGGATTTTGTCACTAGTCTACTTACAACTCGAAACGGAAACATTATCACCTAGGTGATCATTGATGGACTCAAGTTACCAGCACACTTTCTTGCAATCAAGAAAACTGACGAGTCTTCACAGTTGTGAATGTTCCTCTGAGAGAGGCGGCTTTTAGGTATGAGGTGCCAACTCCTGTTACCTCTGAATTTGATCTATGCAGGATTTATGCCAGGCAATACACAACACCCTTGTCTCACGTCAGGATCAGAGCATTGCTTATCGCCGTTGGGCAAACGATTAGAGAAAACGAACTCTCCTGGCTCTCGAAGACATGTTGCGAGCATGTGTGTGACTGGCTTTGGTGCAAAGTGGAAGGACTCTTACCTATGGTTGAGTACTACTGCGGCAGTTATCATCTTGGTAACCAGACTGATCTGTTGAGGTATTACATAGACAATAATGCCAACCTTCTTGTTAGACTGAGATGGTTGACAATTTAATTACTGGTCTAGGACTGGTACTCGAAACTCTTGGGAAGGTTGTTTGGATCGGGAGTCAATTGGCGGTAACGCGTGACCGTCAGGAAAGCCGATAAGCTTAGGAAACACTGGGAGTTCGCTGTAGGTGAACGTGTCATAATCGAAGGTCTTACCCTGGGAGGGTGTAGTACACTATAGAAAACATGACAAGCTTAGTTTACGATGCGTTGGGACAGTTAGATTTCTGTAACGAATCGGTGACATGGCTCACATAATCGGGTTAACTAACGAATTGGATAACGTTCGCAATACCATTTATGCCTTGAATCTAAAGAAGTGTTCGGCCGACGAAAAATTAGTGATACCTTAATAGAACCTAAGGCTAACGACAAGTCGCAGGCATCGTGTAATCTACTGGACCAGGACGTCAGGATTCGTTAGCTTAGTCAAATTTCAATTGTGAGAGTTCGTTAGAACTCAAGACGTGGATCGGAGTTCACACGGGAACGTAAAGATCTGATAAAGCTCTAATATCCAGAATTGTTCAGGTGGTTGAGCCAATTTTTGTTGTCATTAGCGAATTTCGGGACGAAATTTCTTTCAAGTTAGGGATGATGTGACAACCCGAACTTCCAAGGTTAGTTTGGTAATCCTCATTCTCTGTTGGTTCTGTTTCGCATACTTGCTACGATTAATTGCTAAACGTAAGCGTGTCAAGTTATGCTCGAGTGAGTTATTGGGCCATCCTTTGTGTCGATATTATTAAGTTTGGGCCGCCACCATTGTTATATAATCTCGGCCCACACACACACATTCATGAACTTGGTGCTCTATTTAGTCTCGGCCCAAGTGAATAATGAACTGGGCCCAACTACAACCAGATTTCAATTGGGAAACTTATACGCACACGGTCTTCTAGAATTCCTTTAATTATCTCATAACCACAATATATAACAAACCCTAGACTTTTATTTGACCATAAACGCTAATATATCAAACCTGACTGCAATCTTTCTCCTCCATCCGGACGTTCTCTTATCTTTATCATATTGAGCCGGTTAGTATGATACTCTGTGTGGATTTAAATTCTTGTTGTTATTGGTTGTTGTAACATCTGTGCTTGTAATCATTATGAACAGTACCATTATCAATAAAACAATGTCATTTGATCCCAATGTTTCTTTGGTTATGTTTTACATTTTTCATGTTTTGACTTTTATTCAATTTCAAACTCTATATCACTTTCTAGAGAGTTATACGCAAACTGGTGCGTAAACGTAGCCAGTTTAATGCGACAAATACTCCGGAACATCAACATATACTTAACATACCTTAAATAACCCTTACATAACTTAGAAATAAGTTTTGAAGGCTTTGGTATGGCAAAAACAAGTTAATTCGCTTACAGGGACTAAACTTGACATACTGCGAAAGTATGCCAATTTGAGCTGTAACGAACATTCCGGAACATGACCATAAGTTAAACATACCATAAATATCCTTTACATAGCTTAGAAATAGGCTTTGAGGGGTTCGGTATGCTAAAATAAACTTTTGGGGTCATTCAGGGACTAAAAGCGTCAAAAAAAGTTAACAAGTTTGCATTTTCACGCATAACTTACGTTCTGAATACATCCAGACATCCAAAAATTTATGTAATCACTAAAATATTTTATTTTAGTGTTTGGCATAAGAAAAATCCATTCGTCACGCCATTTTGATCATTTTTCGCGCTTATGCGCATTCCGTCGTAATTAACCGAACAACGTAACCGTACGGCTAAACGAACCGACACCCGAGATATTTTTGAACACATTTTAAGTTCCCTATACTTTAACTTCATTTTAGAGCTTTGAAATAGGGTTAACGGGGCTTAAACGTGTCAAAAAACGCATCGAAAACCAAGTTTTGAGGTTGCAGGGACTGAAACTGTAAATCTGCCAAACTAGGTCCGTAAGTAGGGGCCAGATGCAGCAAAACGTTTTTTTTTCAGCTGTTAACAGCCCTTAACACTCTCCAAAGGCCAAGTGCCAAGTGTCAAACTCTTATGGTGGATGGCAAATCAGTTACCACAACTTTCCAACAAGTGTACGGCTTAGATCGTGCCCCCTTTTCCAAGAAATGATCCTAACGGTGAACCGAAAACTATAAATACACACCTCCACCCTTCACTTTTCCTCACAAGAATCTGATCTTATGTGCTCTAAGTTGAAACCTTTGTTTCATACCTGAGCTATTTTGATCTAGATTAGCATTCGGGGACCCTTCGTAAGTGTTTCTTCGTTCTTTTATTGCTTTTCGAGTCCGAAAGTCAAACTTTGTTTGACTTTCTGCATTGACCAGTTTATGGTCAATGCGAAGTTCTTTTGAACTTCGCAACGTGATTGTAATCACGATGGTTATAGTCCCTTGTGACTATGCCTAATGATTTCCACGTTGTCTAGGGTCGTAAGGGTAAGCGATCTAATAAATCGCTTATACCTTCGAACCCGACCCATTTGGTCGATCATTAGGATCTAACCAAACACATTAGGTGACCATAGTATATACGGAATAACCTTCCGAGGTTATACCTTATGGTCGCTTCGTTTAAGTAGTTGTATGATAGGTAGTTTATATGCCTTAGGTAAATTACCAAAATACCCCTTTGATGCCAAAATTCGTTTTAAACATATGTAACATAACTTTTGACATCTAAACTGATTTGATAACCATATTAGACATGTTAAGGCATATTTTACTTGTCATAGGACTAGTTAGGCGTTCCGAACGCGTTTCACGCGAACGACGCGTTAACGTAGCATAAGCTACCTAAACGGTTCGTAATGGGTCACAAACACGTAGGTTAAGTTTCGTTTTAGTATGTGGGCTTTGTTAAACCATATTACACGAGTCTCCATACTCGTTTGGTTTATGAACCCTCATTCTATCCGATCCTCCGATATTAGGCCCGGTTTATTAACATAGTTACCTATATTAGGTGCCGTTTGATTCCGTGATCTCTAGCATTGCTTGGTGGTTATCTTAGGACTTCTGAGCAATCTCAAGTGAGTACATAGACCCCTCTTTTATTGTTTTCAAACTGTTTTGGGGTGAAACACATGTGCCTACTTGTTACTTTCATGCTTTCCATGTTTTCACATCATATACCTGCTATGTTCGTTAGTACATTATAGTACATGTTTTACATTACATTTTATGCTATGTATGCCCATTGTGTGCGTACTTAGTACATTGTTTTACATTACATTTCATGCTATGTATGCCCATTGTGTGCGTACTTAGTACATTGTTTACATTACATTTCATGCTATGTATGTCCATTTGTTACATACTTAGTACAGTTGTTTTCATCACATGTTTACATTTTGGTATGACATTTGGGTTGCTTACAATGGAACAATACATTCATTAACATTAGCTATGCCGTTCGTTAGTAGGTAGTGGTACCATAGGAATTGACAACTCCCGTTCCTGAAATCCTAGGTTTGTTTGGATTGGAAGGAATGACCGAATTCGATGTACCTTTCGATAGCCTTGTCGAGTGGGGTAATCATTGTTGGGCATAACAGACTCAACTCCTCAAACCTATCAGTATATGCCCTGTGCTCGCCACTATCTTGCTTCAAGTCATCAAACTCTTTCTCCAACGCTCGCTGTTCATGGCGAGGACAGAATTCCTGTCACACCCCGAAATTATCAGAGCTTGGCGTGACTGGACTGGTATCGTCATTGCACAGCGGAAGCAAATAAGCTAAGTCTTTTAGTATGTGAACGCCCACTAAGTACTCGGGTCTCCAATGGTTCTCCTATTCCAACCGTGCCTTGTCTTAGAAATGTAACCTGAGAAAGAACATGCGAGAAAAATCAACAAAAAGTTGAGCGAGTTCATAGTTTGTTTGTAAAAGATTTGAAATAAATCTTTTGAGTTGTGAAAGGTTTGAGATAAATCCTTTGAGTTGTTAAAGATTTGAAATAAATCTTTGGAATAACCGGTTTTTGAAGTAGTATTGAGAAAATGAGTTTAAAAACCATTTTCTTGCAAAGTTATATGGAAACGTTGTGTTTGTAACACGTTATGTTCATAAAACCATGTTTTTGTAATGTTCGTATAATCATCAATGCCCACCCTGACTTTGACCCGCATAATCCTATGCCATAAATTATGTATAAAACATGGTATTTAATTTGTATGAACAAGTATGTTTCGTAAGTATAAAGTTCCTGGTATGTAGCAGTGTAAGATGACTTGTGATCACCAATGGTTTGCAAGGCCATTAGCATGTTGTGAAATGCAAATAGGGAGACTCAAACCTAGCAGATTTCGCCACGGCAAAGTATGTGGACAAAGTCACCCCAAGGTCCGTTTCTAGTTTGGCCTGGGGCTGGGCTCGCTACACCCAGATAGATCTACCGCTCCTGTCCCTCGGTCCCTCCATGAGGACTAATGGCCCCATGTTGTTCCTATCCACTCACATGATCGTATAACACCTCCTTACGTTAAACATACCGTGTATAAAAATGTCTGAAATCATTGTACATGTACTTTACCCCAGTCTCTAAGACTGATCCTCCCCAGCCACTAAGGCTGATCCTCCCCAGCCACAAAGGCTGGCTCCTCATTCTATATTTATTATCACCAATTGATCCGTCCTTAGTCATGGAAATCATTCACATTTTGATAATACTCATTTGTTTTGTAAAAACCGATTTGTTTAGTATAAACCTTTCGTGAATCATTTGAGTTCCTCGAAATCCCTTCGTAATATGATTTAGAAATACGAGTTTTGTATTTGTTCTAAACTTTGTTTGCTTTTGCAAAACGTGCATGTCTTTCCACCCTGAAAACATTCATAAAAATGTAGAGCCGTAAAAAGTGGGGTTATGAACTCACCTGAATATTCCTGTGCAGAGCTAGCTAATTTACGACTTCGTGATGTCGTTTCCAAGACTTGACTTGCTAGCGTGCATTCTACAATATTCCTAACATGGAATATCTAATAAGTTTCTAAATAAACGTAGTAACTAACTACGTGTCACCGAGCTCTACCGATTCGTTAATCGAACGATTTGACAGTAAGTTGTTAACTTAACGAAATGACTGAGTTAAACTGTCGCGAGAAGTCGTTTGATTATGTAGGAATATTCGTATGAAAGTATTATGTATATTGCGTCTTGTGTATATTTTCCAAAAATATACGTATATGCCGTTTAGGCGTATAAAATAAATATGAAAAGTTATATTTATTTTATAAAGAAATCGTCGAGTTGTTTTGTTTGTAAATAAATATATAACCCATATTTATTCTTGTAAAAGATTTCGCGTTGTACGACATTTAGTATAAATATATAACTATGCTTATTTGAGTAACACAATGGTCGTGTCGTTTGAAATACGAAATAAATATATGAGCGATATTTATGTTGTAAAAGTATATGAGTTGACGACGTTCGAAATAAATATAACATTATATTTATTTGTAAAAGCGTTTGGAATTATCAAGGTTTGAAGTATTATAAAATCGAATTCCTTTAAGCGTCGTTTTTGAAATATAATACGTGTCGTGTTTAAGGGTTTTTCTCGAAAAACGGGCAGAGTTTCTTCTGTTTTTGGACGCCCCCGACAACACAAGTTGTCGTTATTTATCAAAATCAACATTCAAACAATGTAATCAAAATTCAATTATATGCAAACTTGTCAAATATATAACGAATGTAAATTTATAATTAGTCGGTTTCGAGAGCTCGTTTCACGTAATAAAACCATAATATAACGTAAATAATCTCGTTAAATCTTTACCAAATCTTCCGTCAATATGTCGAATGAGCCGACTGAGTTGACCAGCTCAGTTGACTGAGTTGACCAGGTCGACTCGGTTTGACCGAGTTGACCCGAGACTCGCACTTGAATCTGACCGAGTTGCACCGAGCCACAAACCCGAACCCGAACATCATGTCTGCCCCGTTGACCTGAGTTGACTCAGTTTGACCGAGTCAAACCATACCGAGCCGTCTGACCGCGAACCGAAGTCGAACCGGAGCTGTTCACTTGTAGACCTGAGCCGTGGCTGAACTACTAGTACCAATCATCATCTCTAACAGTGGCCATATAAACAAAATCATTATCACCATTTTCAGATTTGCGAGAAATAGAAATAAGAAGCGATTACCGGAATAACTCGTCGGATAAAGTCACAGACCGCCGGACCTTGATACCGACCGCTGGTCCGAGATGCCGACTTCTGGTCCGAGATACCGACCGCCGGACCGTCACCTCTGCTCCGTCTCTCTCATCTCCGACACACTCTCTCTCTCCACGCCGTTCTCTCTCTCCTCTCTCTCTCTTTCGTCAGCCGCCTCGCCGCCGCCGTGAGCGGCGGCTCTCCTTTCTGCGTTTTCGCCGTCGCTCACCACCACCCAACAGTGGTGGTGGTGGTGGTCCGTTTCATCAACGAGGGGGGGGGGTTGGAACCGCCGCCTGATCGCAGCTCCACCGGTTTCACTGGCCGGCGAGGAAGGGGGGGTGTGCTTTGTCGGCCGGTCGGACTAAACTCCGGTCACCGGAGTTCATACGGAGAGGGAGAAGTCGAGGGTGAGGGTGTTTGGCTTTGTGTGAGAGATGAAATGCTGGTTTGTTTGTGAGAGAGAATGATTTCTCTGTGTTTGTATTAATCGTAGAGAGAGAGAGGGTATAAGATGAGAGGTGGGTTATTGTTGTGTGGTTATGCAGACAATAGAGGGTCCTATAAATAGAGAAATGAGGGTTCAAGTTTGTTTTGGGTATATATTACATTCAGGACATATGTTTCACCCAATGAATCAAAATCTCTTGAAGAGATTTGTGTAGATTTTAGAGATCCTAATAGGATTTTGTAAAGATTTACTATAGATTGTGTAAATCTTGTAGATATTGCCAGGATTTTATTGAGTTTTTATAGGTTTTTTTTTTTTTTTTTTTAGGAAAGACCTAGTATTTTATGTGCAGGTTTAGGCTTGTGGGTGTTGGGCTTGGGCCCGGGGCCCACAAGCTCAATCCCATGTGTAGGTGGCCCGTAATTCCTACGAGACCCGTTGTCAAATCCTGAACTCCGTTTTAACGTCAAAAATTAAAACACATGAAATACGGTCGGTAGACGTTGTTTGCACGCCCGTTTGTCGGCTATGGTAAAAATCGCGAAAAATCGTATCGTTGCCATCCTTAATCCGTTTTTCGATCCGGTTTCGACTGTAGTCACCAAAATTAATTATGGAGCTAAATATAGCGTAAAACAAATTTAATATTTGTCGGCGTTGTCAGTATCTTGTATGGTCTCAATCCGTTGCCGTTTAACGTTTCACAGGTTTCTCTGTAAACCACCATTCGTGCACTGTAAGGACGGATAGACGTTCCCAGGCACTCCAAAGGCCTAATTAAGTTAATTCGCGCTGTAAACCCTATTTATTATCGTGTTAATCACTTGTTAATCACGTAATTAAGAGCCGTAAATCACGGGTTGTCACATTCTCCCCCTGTTACAGAAATTTCGTCCTCGAAATTTAGACTATGTTATCTCCCCAGAATTGTGTTGTTCGCAGGTAAGTCCGAATAATAACAAAGTGAATGACCGCGTAATCGAAACGAGACTTATTCGAATCATGTGAATTCAAGGGCATTCCTTCACAATAGGAATCCCAACCGTTTAAAAGAAATGTGTCTCAGTAATTGATGTCAAAGGAAACGAGACATATAGGTACAGTCTCTAATGTGACTAAGTTATCAGGGATCCAACAGGAACTTCGACCAATCGAATTCCGTATGAATGTTCACAATAAGTAACTGAGTTCTAGAAGCAATAACATCCACTGGATGAACTTAGAATCAACAATCTCAAATGTAATAGTTTGCATGATACGTTCGATCGTGATCAGCGCAAGCTGCAAGTCATACCGACGCCACAAGGTGTCGCAATGAAGGAAACGATTTAATAATAGAGGTGATCGAACAAGTATCACCTGTGTTTTGCATGAAACGCTCAATCATGATTAGCCCAAGCTACAAGTTTGTATTGACACCACAAGGTGTCGTAGTGATTCGATAATAGCGGTGATCAAACAAACTCACCGTGTTTGAAGTCAATTGAAAGCGCAATGGAGTAAATATGAATGTTTGTTCCAAACAAACATCAAAGAATTTTCAATTGAAGATGGAACACCAAAGAATTACTGTTTCGATCAAAGAGGAAGGAGCAATGAATATCGCAAGACTTTCGATTGATAATGAAAGAAACGTTAGTAGGTACACCGGAAAAATGAATTTGTGTACCATCGTCTTAACACACGATTGTGTTAAGACTGCTTTAATATGATAATTCAAAGCGGATTTAAAACAATTTAATAAAGAAATAATTAAATCCGTGCATGAGACGCGTAAGCGAGTTCAGCGCAAGCTTCAAGTTAATGAGTATCACCATCACATGGTGTCGAAATCAACAATTCAATGGAGTCGAATACCAACCAAGTTTACCACGACTCGGAACAAATGAAGTGTTCGTTAAAAATTGATTTGAATATGATGCTCCCAATACATCATATGGTGTCTCGAATCGAATAAGTGTAATGAGCAAGTTCAAACAATTGAACTTGGTTTTAGCGTAATCCGACAATAAGTATATGTATCGACAAGAAAACTTTCGGCATGGTTATAACGAAAAACCATGTATGTAACTTGTAAATGAATGATCGTAATACAATGACCATTAAGAGGAGTAGAGATACGAAAATCTACTCAGTAAGTGTGAAATTCGAAATTTCAGTAAAAGAAATTTGAGGACTTTACCTGGGGTTTCGTGTGACGACCAATCGTTTGGTGACATTACCATGGACTGTCGGGGGGATTGCGGAGACAATAGTCTTCTCCCTGGCGTGATTCGTGTCGTTGCAGGATCGCGTGACAAGTTGTCGTTCCCTGATTGTTAGTTCTCCTGCTGACAGGAATCTAGCGTCGTCGTTAGATTGCGTCATCGTTTCTTCTCAAGGCCTCGCCTTGACAGTCGTATGTGTCGTACCTCCGTTGATGTATATCTTAAGTTTTACGTATACTTGCGCGCTAGCGTTGTGTGCCGCGTAGGAGGTGATGTATCCCGTCATCCGTTGACGTAGAAATTGAGTTCCATGTATTCTCGTGCACTAGTGTTTCGTTATGCGTAGGCTGCCTGCTCGGGAAGTTAAAATATCATAGACACTATGAAATATAGTGTGTGCCCGAGTTAATATTCGCGGTTCCTACGTGATGACCGTTAATAAACACATGCACAAATAATCAATCATATAACCGAATGCGCATGTTAGTCACCAATAAGCAATCAAGTAATTCTCCTAGTTTCACTAGCCAATTTCTCCCAGTCTTTAAGACTGCTCTATTTCTCCACCTCGACCTCTTAGATCGAGCCTCGGTCCCCTTGACCGAGCCTCAGCCTTCATGACTGAGCCTACTCTTCCTAGCCTCACTAGCCAACTACCTCGGTCACCTAGACCGAGCCTCGATCCTCCAGACCGAGCCTCAGCCCTCCAGGCTGAGCCTATAATAAATCAACGTGCTCAACTACCTCGATCCTCCAGACCGAGCCTCATCCCTCCAGGCTGAGCCTATAATAAATCAACGTGCTCAACTACCTCGGTCACCTAGACCGAGCCTCGATCCTCCAGACCGAGCCTCATCCCTCCAGGCTGAGCCTATAAATAGTAAAATGTGCTCAACATTTGTTTGGAAACAAAATTTTGACTGTTTGCTTGTCGGCAACGGTTGGAGACCATATTTGAGTACTGGGCGTTCTGTATGTATTCAACGTCTTAATAGTCTAAGTTCCCAGAGGAAAGTGAGGTTAGAGCCTAGGTATCACAACAGGAACCTAATTCGCTGTAACCTATAGCTCTGATACCAATCTGTCACACCCCGAAATTATCAGAGCTTGGCGTGACGGGACTGGTATCGTCATTGCACAGCGGAAGCAAATAAGCTAAGTCTTTTAGTATGTGAACGCCCACTAAGTACTCGGGTCTCCAATGGTTCTCCTATTCCAACCGTGCCTTGTCTTAGAACTGTAACCTGAGAAAGAACATGCGAGAAAAATCAACAAAAAGTTGAGCGAGTTCATAGTTTGTTTGTAAAAGATTTGAAATAAATCTTTTGAGTTGTGAAAGGTTTGAGATAAATCCTTTGAGTTGTGAAAGATTTGAAATAAATCTTTGGAATAACCGGTTTTTGAAGTAGTATTGAGAAAATGAGTTTAAAAACCATTTTCTTGCAAAGTTATATGGAAACGTTGTGTTTGTAACACGTTATGTTCATAAAACCATGTTTTTGTAATGTTCGTATAATCATCAATGCCCACCCTGACTTTGACCCGCATAATCCTATGCCATAAATTTTGTATAAAACATGGTATTTAATTTGTATGAACAAGTATGTTTCGTAAGTATAAAGTTCCTGGTATGTAGCAGTGTAAGAGGACTTGTGATCACCAATGGTTTGCAAGGCCATTAGCATGTTGTGAAATGCAAATAGGGAGACTCAAACCTAGCAGATTTCGCCACGGCAAAGTATGTGGACAAAGTCACCCCAAGGTCCGTTTCTAGTTTGGCCTGGGGCTGGGCTCGCTACACCCAGATAGATCTACCGCTCCTGTCCCTCGGTCCCTCCATGAGGACTAATGGCCCCATGTTGTTCCTATCCACTCACATGATCGTATAACACCTCCTTACGTTAAACATACCGTGTATAAAAATGTCTGAAATCATTGTACATGTACTTTACCCCAGTCTCTAAGACTGATCCTCCCCAGCCACTAAGGCTGATCCTCCCCAGCCACAAAGGCTGGCTCCTCATTCTATATTTATTATCACCAATTGATCCGTCCTTAGTCATGGAAATCATTCACATTTTGATAATACTCATTTGTTTTGTAAAAACCGGTATGTTTAGTATAAACCTTTCGTGAATCATTTGAGTTCCTCGAAATCCCTTCGTAATATGATTTAGAAATACGAGTTTTGTATTTGTTCTAAACTTTGTTTGCTTTTGCAAAACGTGCATGTCTTTCCACCCCGAAAACATTCATAAAAATGTAGAGCCGTAAAAAGTGGGGTTATGAACTCACCTGAATATTCCTGTGCAGAGCTAGCTAATTTACGACTTCGTGATGTCGTTTCCAAGACTTGACTTGCTAGCGTGCATTCTACAATATTCCTAACATGGAATATCTAATAAGTTTCTAAATAAACGTAGTAACTAACTACGTGTCACCGAGCTCTACCGATTCGTTAATCGAACGATTTGACAGTAAGTTGTTAACTTAACGAAATGACTGAGTTAAACTGTCGCGAGAAGTCGTTTGATTATGTAGGAATATTCGTATGAAAGTATTATGTATATTGCGTCTTGTGTATATTTGCCAAAAATATACGTATATGCCGTTTAGGCGTATAAAATAAATATGAAAAGTTATATTTATTTTATAAAGAAATCATCGAGTTGTTTTGTTTGTAAATAAATATATAACCCATATTTATTCTTGTAAAAGATTTCGCGTTGTACGACATTTAGTATAAATATATAACTATGCTTATTTGAGTAACACAATGGTCGTGTCGTTTGAAATACGAAATAAATATATGAGCGATATTTATGTTGTAAAAGTATATGAGTTGACGACGTTCGAAATAAATATAACATTATATTTATTTGTAAAAGCGTTTGGAATTATCAAGGTTTGAAGTATTATAAAATCGAATTCCTTTAAGCGTCGTTTTTGAAATATAGTACGTGTCGTGTTTAAGGGTTTTTCTCGAAAAACGGGCAGAGTTTCTTCTGTTTTTGGACGCCCCCGACAACACAAGTTGTCGTTATTTATCAAAATCAACATTCAAACAATGTAATCAAAATTCAATTATATGCAAACTTGTCAAATATATAACGAATGTAAATTTATAATTAGTCGGTTTCGAGAGCTCGTTTCACGTAATAAAACCATAATATAACGTAAATAATCTCGTTAAATCTTTACCAAATCTTCCGTCAATATGTCGAATGAGCCGACTGAGTTGACCAGCTCAGTTGACTGAGTTGACCAGGTCGACTCGGTTTGACCGAGTTGACCCGAGACCCGCACTTGAATCTGACCGAGTTGCACCGAGCCACAAACCCGAACCCGAACATCATTTCTGCCCCGTTGACCTGAGTTGACTCAGTTTGACCGAGTCAAACCATACCGAGCTGTCTGACCGCGAACCGAAGTCGAACCGGAGCTGTTCACTTGTAGACCTGAGCCGTGGCTGAACTACTAGTACCAATCATCATCTCTAACAGTGGCCATATAAACAAAATCATTATCACCATTTTCAGATTTGCGAGAAATAGAAATAAGAAGCGATTACCGGAATAACTCGTCGGATAAAGTCACAGACCGCCGGACCTTGATACCGACCGCTGGTCCGAGATGCCGACTTCTGGTCCGAGATACCGACCGCCGGACCGTCACCTCTGCTCCGTCTCTCTCATCTCCGACACACTCTCTCTCTCCACGCCGTTCTCTCTCTCCTCTCTCTCTTTCGTCAGCCGCCTCGCCGCCGCCGTGAGCGGCGGCTCTCCTTTCTGCGTTTTCGCCGTCGCTCACCACCACCCAACAGTGGTGGTGGTGGTCCGTTTCATCAACGAGGGGGGGGGGGTTGGAACCGCCGCCTGATCGCAGCTCCACCGGTTTCACTGGCCGGCGAGGAAGGGGGGGTGTGCTTTGTCGGCCGGTCGGACTAAACTCCGGTCACCGGAGTTCATACGGAGAGGGAGAAGTCGAGGGTGAGGGTGTTTGGCTTTGTGTGAGAGATGAAATGCTGGTTTGTTTGTGAGAGAGAATGATTTCTCTGTGTTTGTATTAATCGTAGAGAGAGAGGGGGTATAAGATGAGAGGTGGGTTATTGTTGTGTGGTTATGCAGACAATAGAGGGTCCTATAAATAGAGAAATGAGGGTTCAAGTTTGTTTTGGGTATATATTACATTCAGGAAATATGTTTCACCCAATGAATCAAAATCTCTTGAAGAGATTTGTGTAGATTTTAGAGATCCTAATAGGATTTTGTAAAGATTTACTATAGATTGTGTAAATCTTGTAGATATTGCCAGGATTTTATTGAGTTTTTATAGGTTTTATTTTTTTTTTTTTTTTAGGAAAGACCTAGTATTTTATGTGCAGGTTTAGGCTTGTGGGTGTTGGGCTTGGGCCCGGGGCCCACAAGCTCAATCCCATGTGTAGGTGGCCCGTAATTCCTACGAGACCCGTTGTCAAATCCTGAACTCCGTTTTAACGTCAAAAATTAAAACACATGAAATACGGTCGGTAGACGTTGTTTGCACGCCCGTTTGTCGGCTATGGTAAAAATCGCGAAAAATCGTATCGTTGCCATCCTTAATCCGTTTTTCGATCCGGTTTCGACTGTAGTCACCAAAATTAATTATGGAGCTAAATATAGCGTAAAACAAATTTAATATTTGTCGGCGTTGTCAGTATCTTGTATGGTCTCAATCCGTTGCCGTTTAACGTTTCACAGGTTTCTCTGTAAACCACCATTCGTGCACTGTAAGGACGGATAGACGTTCCCAGGCACTCCAAAGGCCTAATTAAGTTAATTCGCGCTGTAAACCCTATTTATTATCGTGTTAATCACTTGTTAATCACGTAATTAAGAGCCGTAAATCACGGGTTGTCACAATTCCCTCATCATAAGAGCCCGAAGTTCAGCCCAGGTTTGTGCTAGAGCAACTTCTGCACCTCGGTCTCTCATAACCCCGTTCCACCATGTGAGAGCCCTCTTCTGAAACACGCTCGAAGAAAACTCGACCTTGCGATTATCCGGACACTGCACGTGGCGGAAAGTATTCTCAATGCTCTCGAACCATTGAAGAAGCCCAGTCGCTCCTTCAGAACCACTAAACTTGAGTGGTTTAGCTTATACGCGGTCTGGGTGTGACAGAAGAGTTGGTATCAGAGCCAATGGTTATAGGGAATTAGGTTATTAGTAATGCTTTGACCTAGACTATAACTTTTCTAGGACCCTAACACAAGTTATCTTGTGTTTAGATCTTAAAACATGTACATCACCTATCCTTAGGTGATTATCAAAACAAAAACCAAATTTTCCAAAACGATTTTTGAAAAACAATCATCTGTTTTTGGATGATTTATTACAAGGTTTTGAACCCTCTTTTGTAAGGTTTTGAACCCTTCCAGTTTGACTAAATTTTCGGCCTTGTGCCTTCAAATTTTCAAAATCTCGTCAAAGCTTTGGATTTTAAATAATGTGAACACGTGCAAACTGGAAGAGTGAATGCCTGTATTCTGGGTTTTCTGTCTAGGCAAGCACTTCGTATACATCTCATCAGACGCGAGACCAGTTGTGCTTACCTGGGAATTCTTGGGATGAGTCTAGGCAATACATTATTTTTGATCTATTTACTTTGATTAGTCACTGTGTATCGTTTGTTTGCTTGGTAATGCGGACGAATGACCACCATCTTTGCTTTTGTTGATTTTGTTTCATCTCATTCTCTTCATCCAATCATCTCACTCGTTTCCTTTCATGTTTTCCTCTTTTAGAATGCCTCCTCGACGCGAAAACCAGATAGCGACTGCCGAGCTGGCAGAAATCATTGCGCAACAGATGGCTGCCCAATTCCCAAATCTCTTTGCTCAATGGCACCAAGCCAACAACAACAACAATGCTCCATGCAAATACAAGGATTTTAACTCGGCTAAACCACTCAATTTAGTGGTTTCGAAGGAGCAACTGGGCTTCTTCAATGGTTCGAGAGCATTGAGAATACTTTCCGCCACGTGCAGTGTCCGGATAATCGCAAGGTCGAGTTTTCTTCGAGCGTGTTTCAGAAGAGGGCTCTCACATGGTGGAATGGGGTTATGAGAGACCGAGGTGCAGAAGTTGCTCTAGCACAAACCTGGGCTGAACTTAGGGCTCTTATAATGAGGGAATTCTGTCCTCGCCATGAACAGCGAGCGTTGGAGAAAGAGTTTGATGACCTGAAGCAAGATAGTGGCGATCACAGGGCATATACTGATAGGTTTGAGGAGTTGAGTCTGTTATGCCCAACAATGGTTACCCCACTCAACAAGGCTATCGAAAGGTACATCGACGGCCTACCTGACTCAGTGCAAGACATCATTACTGGTAGTAACCCTGCCACACTCCGTCAGGCTATCGAGTTATCAGCGACATTGACTGAGTCGCATATATGGAAGAATAAGTTGGACAGGAAGGGTGACAAGGGCAAGAAACAATCTTCTGACAAAAAGGATAGCAAGAAAGGTCAAAACAAGAATGGAAAGAATTCTGGTTCTTCGAGAGGGTCAAGGAAGCGTAAGGCTTCCCAAAATTTTGTTGTCACTGCCCAAGCTAACCAGGCAGCTCCCAACCAACCCGCACAGCCTCCAGCGAAGAAGCCCTATTCAGGGAATGCACCTTTGTGCAATAGATGCAACAGTCACCATCAGCCGCAACATCAGTTCCGTTTCTGTACTAACTGTGGGAAGTCAGGTCATCTTGCCGATGTTTGTCGGTTTGCTCAAAATCGCGCAGTTCAGAACCCGGCTCAACAAGTTGCTCAGCCTCCTACTCAGCAACAGGGTCAAGCTGCACGACCACACTACCCACCAGGTGCTTGTTATAACTGTGGGGATCTGACCCATTACAGAAACCGGTGCCCAAGGCTGGCTAACCAGAATCAGAATGCAAACCAGAATCAGGCTCAGGCTCGAGGGCGAGCTTTTAACTTGAATGCCCAAGAGGCGCAGGCGGACGATAATGTGGTGAATGGTACGTTCTTTATTAATAATCAGCCTGCATCTGTTCTTTTTGATACGGGTGCCGATAAGAGTTTTGTGTCATTGTCTTTTGAGCCAATGCTTCACGTGTCTAGAACGAAACTAGGTAAACCTTTGACAGTAGAAGTTGCTAGTAGTGAACCCATTGTTCTTGATTCTGTTATATGCAACTGCCAATTGAATCTTAACGACCATCTTTTTCCTATCGACCTCACGCCTATGCAACTTGGAAGCTTCGACGTTATTGTGGGAATGGATTGGTTATCTAGGCATCGCGCAGAGATAGTTTGTTCTGAGAAGATTGTTCGTGTGCCGCTTTCGACAGGCGAGATCCTACAGGTTCAAGGTGAGAAACCGTCTGGTGGTCTCAAGCTCATGTCTTGTTTTAAAGCTCGGAAGTATCTGCGGAAGAACTATGTGGCTTTCTTAGCACATGTTACAGCAGATAAAGGCAAGGGTAAGTCTATTTCAGATATTCCTGTCGTTCGGGATTATTCTGAAGTTTTCCCTGAAGAGTTACCTGGTCTACCCCCAGCACACCAAGTCGAGTTCCGCATTGATCTCGTACTTGGTGCAAATCCTATTGCCAGAGCTCCATATCATCTTGCACCATCTGAGATGCAAGAGTTGTCTAAGCAGCTTCAGGAACTCTCTGACAAAGGTTTTATCCGTCCTAGCTTTTCACCCTGGGTGCTCCAGTTCTTTTTGTCAAGAAGAAGGATGGATCCTTTAGGATGTGTATCGATTATCGTGAGCTTAACAAGCTTACCATCAAGAATCGATATCCCCTACCTCGTATAGATGATCTCTTTGATCAGTTACAGGGCGCTTCTTATTTTTTGAAGATTGATCTACGTTCCGGATATCATCAACTTCGTGTGCATGAAGAAGATATTCCCAAGACGGCGTTCCGTACTCGGTATGGGCATTACGAGTTCACAGTCATGCCATTCGGTTTGACTAATGCTCCTGCTGTTTTCATGGACTTAATGAATAGGGTCTGCAAACCTTATTTGGATCAGTTCGTCATTGTTTTTATTGACGACATCTTGATTTATTCTAAGACGCGAGCTGATCACGAGCAATATCTTCGTCTTACTCTGGAACTCCTAAAGAAAGAGCAACTTTTCGCCAAATTCCCCAAGTGTGAATTCTGGCTTAAAGAAGTTCAATTCTTAGGACATATCATCAACGAACAAGGTATTCATGTAGATCCCTCCAAGATCAGTGCGATTAAGGATTGGGATACGCCTACTACTCCCACTGAGGTTGGTTCTTTTCTTGGTCTAGCGGGTTATTACCGCCACTTCATTGAGAACTTCTCAAAGATTGAAGTTCCTCTAACTGCTCTAACTCAGAAGAACAAACCCTTTGACTGGGGATTCAAACAAGAGGAAGCTTTTCAACACTTGAAGCAAAAGCTTTGCGACTCGCCTGTTCTGACTTTGCCTGAGGGCAATGATGATTTCGTCGTTTACTGTGATGCGTCTAAATTGGGTCTTGGCTGTGTTCTTATGCAAAGGAACAAAGTCATAGCATATGCATCGAGGCAGTTGAAGATACATGAGAAGAACTACACCACTCATGATCTTGAGTTGGGTGCAGTTGTTTTCGCTCTAAAGATCTGGAGACACTATTTGTACGGTACAAAATGTGTGGTTTTCACGGACCACAAAAGTCTTCAGCATATCTTCAATCAGAAAGAACTCAACATGAGACAACGACGTTGGGTTGAGCTTTTAAACGACTATGACTGCGAAATTCGCTACCATCCTGGTAAGGCGAATGTCGTAGCTGATGCATTGAGTCGTAAGGAACGTACTAAGCTTCATTGTGTACGTGTTCAATCAGCTATTAAAGCTCGATCCGATATCCAAGCACGCATTTCTCAGGCTCAACAATCTTGTGTTTCACAAGGTTTGATGGATAAGGAATTTCCCTATCACATAACACCTGATCTGGAACTGAAGGACAATGGATCGTATTACTTCATGGACCGTTTGTGGGTCCCAAGCCAGGATGATCTTCGTACCTTGCTTATGAATGAAGCCCATAAGTCTCGTTATTCTATTCATCTGGGCTCAGATAAGATGTATAAGGATCTTCGTATTCATTATTGGTGGCCTGGTATGAAGAAAGACATTGCCTTATACGTATCAAAATGCCTTACTTGTCTTAAAGTTAAGGCTGAACATCAACGTCCTTCGGGTTTATTGGTGCAACCAGAGATCCCAGTTTGGAAATGGGAAAACATTACTATGGATCTTGTTACCAAACTTCCACGCACAAAGAAAGGTCATGATGCCATCTGGGTAGTTGTTGATCGTCTTACTAAGTCAGCGCATTTCTTGCCAATCCGTGAGGATTTTTCTGCTGACAAACTTGCTAAAATCTATGTGGATGAAATAGTAGCTTGACATGGTGTTCCTTTGAACATCATTTCTGACAGAGATGCTCGCTTCACTTCTCATTTTTGGAGAACCATGCAATCGGCTATGGGGACCCAACTTAATCTGAGCACGGCTTATCATCCGCAAACGGATGGTCAATCTGAGAGAACAATCCAGACTCTGGAGGATATGCTTAGAGCTTGTGTGATCGATTTTGGTGGTAGTTGGGATTCACATCTTCAGTTGATTGAATTCTCCTACAACAACAGTTATCACACCAGCATCAAAATGGCTCCTTTCGAGGCTCTCTATGGTCGAAAATGTTGTTCACCAGTCTGCTGGAATGAGATCGGCGAGGCTCAACTTACTGGACCTGCCCTCATTTTAGAGACAACAGATAAGGTCAAGAAAGTTCGTGATAACCTTCAGATAGCTAGAAGCCATCAAAAGAGTTACGCGGACCCAAAACGCAAACCCTTGGAATTTCAAGTCGGTGATCGAGTATTACTTAAGGTCTCACCTTGGAAAGGTGTGATCAGATTTGGAAAGAAAGGAAAACTTGCACCTAGATATGTTGGACCATTCAAGATCGTCGAAAGAATCGATAAGGTAGCCTACAGACTTGAGTTACCTCCTGAACTTGGAAATGTTCATCCAACTTTTCACGTGTCCAATCTCAAGAGGTGTTTAGCTGATGAGAACCTCCACATACCGCTTGACGAAATTCGTGTTGGCAAAACACTGAAATTTGTTGAGAAACATGTGGAAATCATGGAACGTGAAGTCAAGTGGCTTAAACGCAAGCGCATTCCTTTGGTCAAAGTTCGTTGGGAAGCTAAACGTGGACCCGAGTTTACTTGGGAACGCGAAGATCAAATGAAGGCGAAATATCCGCATCTTTTCCCACGAGTTTCCTCTAAATAAATTTCGGGACGAAATTTCCACAAGTAGGGGAGACTGTAACATCTGTGCTTGTAATCATTATGAACAGTACCATTATCAATAAAACAATGTCATTTGATCCCAATGTTTCTTTGGTTATGTTTTACATTTTTCATGTTTTGACTTTTATTCAATTTCAAACTCTATATCACTTTCTAGAGAGTTATACGCAAACTGGTGCATAAACGTAGCCAGTTTAATGCGACAAATACTCCGGAACATCAACATACACTTAACATACCTTAAATAACCCTTACATAACTTAGAAATAAGTTTTGAAGGCTTTGGTATGGCAAAAACAAGTTAATTCGCTTACATGGACTAAACTTGACAAACTGCGAAAGTATGCCAATTTGAACTGTAACGAACATTCCGGAACATGACCATAAGTTAAACATACCATAAATATCTTTTACATAGCTTAGAAATAGGCTTTGAGGGGTTCGTTATGCTAAAATAAACTTTTGGGGTCATTCAGGGACTAAAAGCGTCAAAAAAAGTGCACAAGTTTGCATTTTCGCGCATAACTTACGTTCTGAATACATCCGGACATCCAAAAATTTATGTAAGCACTAAAATATTTTATTTTAGTGTTTGGCATAAGAAAAATCCATTTGTCACGCCATTTGGATCATTTTTCGCGCTTATGCGCATTCCGTCGTAATTAACCAAACAACGTAACCGTACGGCTAAACGAACCGACACCCGAGATATTTTTGAACACATTTTAAGTTCCCTATACTTTAACTTCATTTTAGAGCTTTGAAATAGGGTTAATGGGGCTTAAACGTGTCAAAAACGCATCAAAAACCAAGTTTTGAGGTTGCAGGGACTGAAACTGTAAATCTGCCAAACTAGGTCCGTAAGTAGGGGCCAGATGCAGCAAAACGTTTTTTTTTTTCCGGCTGTTAACAGCCCTTAACACTCTCCAAAGGCCAAGTGCCAAGTGTCAAACTCTTATGGTGGATGGCAAATGAGTTACCACAACTTTCCAACAAGTGTACGGCTTAGATCGTGCCCCCTTTTCCAAGAAATGATCCTAACGGTGAACCGAAAACTATAAATACCCACCTCCACCCTTCACTTTTCCTCACAAGAATCTGATCTTATGTGCTCTAAGTTGAAACCTTTGTTTCATACCTGAGCTATTTTGATCTAGATTAGCATTCGGGGACCCTTCGTAAGTGTTTCTTCGTTCTTTTATTGCTTTTCGAGTCCGAAAGTCAAACTTTGTTTGACTTTCTTCATTGACCAGTTTATGGTCAATGCGAAGTTTGTTTGGACTTCACAACGTGATTGTAATCACGATGGTTATAGTCCCTTGTGACTATGCCTAATGATTTCCACGTTGTCTAGGGTCGTAAGGGTAAGCGATCTAATAAATCGCTTATACCTTCGAACCCGACCCATTTGGTCGATCATTAGGATCCGACCAAACACATTAGGTGACCATAGTATATAGGGAATAACCTTCCGAGGTTATACCTTATGGTCGCTTTGTTTAAGTAGTTGTATGATAGGTAGTTTATATGCCTTAGGTAAATTACCAAAATACCCCTTTGATGCCAAAATTCGTTTTAAACATATGTAACATAACTTTTGACATCTAAACTGATTTGACAACCATATTAGACATGTTAAGGCATATTTTACTTGTCATGGGACTAGTTAGGCGTTACGAACACGTTACACGCGAACCACGCGTTAAAGTAGCATAAGCTACCTAAACGGGTCGTAATGGGTCACAAACACGTAGGTTAAGTTTCGTTTTAGTATGTGGGCTTTGTTAAATCATATTACACGAGTCTCCATACTCGTTTGGTTTACGAACCCTCATTCTATCCGATCCTCCGATATTAGGTCCGGTTTATTAACATAGTTACTTATATTAGGTGCCGTTTGATTCCGTGATCTCTAGCATTGCTTGGTGGTTATCTTAGGACTTCTGAGCAATCTCAAGTGAGTACATAGACCCCTCTTTTACTGTTTTCAAACTGTTTTGGGGTGAAACACATGTGCCTACTTGTTACTTTCATGCTTTCCATGTTTTCACATCATATACCTGCTATGTTCGTTAGTACATTATAGTACATGTTTTATATTACATTTCATGCTATGTATGCCCATTGTGTGCGTACTTAGTACATTGTTTTACATTACATTTCATGCTATGTATGCCCATTGTGTGTGTACTTAGTACATTGTTTTACATTACATTTCATGCTATGTATGCCCATTGTGTGCGTACTTAGTACATTGTTTACATTACATTTCATGCTATGTATGTCCATTGTGTGCATACTTAGTACATTTGTTTCACGTCACATGCTATGTATGTCCATTTGTTACATACTTAGTACAGTTGTTTTCATCACATGTTTACATTTTGGTATGACATTTGGGTTGTTTACAATGGAACAATACATTCATTAACATTAGCTACGCCGTTCGTTAGTAGGTAGTGGTACCATAGGAATTGACAACTCCCGTTCCTGAAATCCTAGGTTTGTTTGGATTGGAAGGAATGACCGAATCCGATGTACATAACTTAGATAAACCTTTAATTTGTTTAAGGGTTTATCGCCACAGTCTCAAGGCTTGGATGTATGCATTTTCACAATACCGCATAAATGTTTGTATCAGTATAGCATGCATTTGTTCCACAAAGCATAACTTTGATTTAAACCATGTTTTACTTCAATACCTTGTTTTTGTGCATTTTACATATGGTTTAGTTGATATATTTCACTTACCATACATGATATTTTTGGGTAAACATTACATGATCTACATTAAACATAAACATTTTGACATTGATATACACATTTAGTGGTTTACATTGGACATAGACATTTCAATATGGTTTACACATTAACACATGACAATTCATTTATACATAAACAATTTACATTGGTGGTTGGTTTGCGTAAGTGATTTGAGTAACGAGGCGTGTGTAATATGATACAAACATGGTGGATACGCCGCTGGTACTTCCTATTTATAAGTGTTTGTATGACATTACATGTCGTAGCGTTACTTAAATCATTTCAATATTTGACATATTACATTTTACATAAACAACTTATTTTCACAAGACATTGATTTACAAAACAACTTATCTGATACAAACTCATTTTTAGTTGGTTATTCATTTAACCTTACATTATTCTCTTATTTATACATATCATTGCTTTTTAATGATTTACAAAACAAAACAACTTACAAGGTTCATGATTGAGTGTTATTAAACAATTTTTCCTAAACTTATAAGTCATGAATCCTATTTTCACAAAACCTATGTATCTCACAGGCATTTTTATGCTGACGTACCTATTTTCACATGTGTTTTCAGGAGCTTTTCAGTAGGATGATGATCGTGACACTAGGGCGGACCTGTGCCTTAGAGACATAAAATGAAGATAGACTTAGTTTAATTATGTTCTGAACTCTTTATTTCCTGTTTAAGACAATGTAACTCTTATGTTTATAAATAAAATACAACTTTGAATGCCATGGTTATGAAACAATAAATTATGTTACAACACTCCCCGATGTTTCCGCCGCGGTTGCATGTTATACGCGGTCGGGGTGTGACAGCTGTGTTATGCTTGTGGTTTCTTTTAGTTACGATGTATGTATTGTCATGATACGAACGGATTTTTATGTATTGTTATGTTTACGAACTGTGTCTGCATATTATGTTTGTGATAATGATATTAATCGACTTGATGATCACCAATGATTAGTCCGAGGATCACGTGAGTTCCTGTATGATCAGATTGTGTAAACCGATGACCTTGTAGTGGTTATTCAAGGTTGATGATTAGTGGGTTAAGGGTCTCAACCACTAAAATTTTAATGCATGTAATGACAAACATTTGAGTGAATTAATAGAATTGGCCGACAACTATAGTTTAAGTAAATTCTAATTGGACCGATAGAACATATCACATGCAACCTAGATCACTATCTAAGAATCAATCCTAAATCACATGGGTTGGGATTATATCACATGCAATGCTTTGAATATGATGGGCCGCACCTTATTTTATTGGGTCCAACATTAGTTGGACTGGGTCATGTTGGAACTCCGAAAAGGGCTGCCAAGTGATGGCAGACCATATGAAATTTTGACACAAGATTTGGTAACTAAAGTAAATGTGGGATGTTATGAGTTATGATTATGTGCATATTCATTTAAATGAGATGTGAACTGTTACTTGTTATTAGGGGTAGCATGTTGACTTATCTACATTGAAATCTGATTTGATAATATTTATGGTGCCAATGTGATAATGTTAATTACCCATGATCAAACAACTCGCTAATTGCATGAAACATGACAGTGGGCTGTAAGTTTGTATTATGAATATGAGAGTTTATCATATGATTTATTAATGTGCCTTGTATGCTCTTAGACTACATGATTTAATAAGTTGAATTAGCTGGCCGCACACCCACTCCTTGATCACACACACTCGCGTGCCCTTAGGGCTGCATGATCATTTGGGCCGTTAGGTTATTTGGGTTGCGTGGACTTGGGGGCCACACACTCGGTGTGGGTTTCCCAATCGGGCCGCACACTACAAAGCTGGGCTCATAAGCCCTTCCGTATAAGAGCTGAATCGCACATTTGTAAACTGGATTACATAATCTTAGGTAAATTATTGACTTGATTGGATCGCACACTTTTGTGATTGATGAGCAAACTGTTATAAGTCTTGTGAAACGTGAACTATGCATATGACTCGGATGCTTTTTACGTAATGCTAGGGATTATTGTGCTACATGATTTCGTGCTACGACTTGCATAGTAATGTATGAAGTACTTGCACGCTACTTGAGTAATGTGTATAAAGACTACGTGATTATGTGTATACGAACTGATTTGTTATTGGTAACCACAGTAGGGTTTGGTTGACCAACTGGGAACGGGTAACATAACATACCGAGCAATCTAAGGTGAGTTCACTGCTCTTTTCCAAGCATGCATCCCGGGAAGGGATATCGGGTAACGTTCCAGGGAGGAATGCAGGTTAATGGGATGTTTGTTATTACTTAGTTTCTATTATGTAAGACCCCCTACATCTACCGATTGTTGCCGGGAAGGCAACGAGGTATTTAGTTGATAGCGCTATTAGGATTGGCACCCTCACACCGTGCCGAAAGGACGGGCGTGAACTAATTACCTTGACCACTTGACCAATGCCTAGATAGAGGCATTGGGGTTGGGCATTCACATCGTGTATATATAAGACCCCTTACATCTACTCGAGGTTGTTAGTTGAACTAATTACCTTGACCACTTGACCAATGCCTAGATAGAGGCATTGGGGTTGGGCATTCACATCTAGTAGCCACATACGGTAATCGAGTTAATAACATCATCAAATCAAACTGTTGAACTGTTTTATACACACATCTGGTAACTAAATGCGTTAACAAAACTTTGAACTCACCAGCGTCGTCTTACACACTTGTCTGCATGCTTGCAGGTCTATAGGGTTATATCTTGTGGAACTTGCTGTCTGGAAGGCTGGAGTGGTCATGGGTCGTTATACTTGGAATCTCAATACGAGCTTAACGGTTTATGATACACTTAACAAATGAGATATGCTTCCGCTGTATATGATGAATGATATGTAACGTTTGTAACTCTTTATATTAATGAATGAAAGTTTTATTTAAACCTATCTAAGAGTTCAATGTGATTGGTGGCTTGGATCCTGGTACGTCACACGCCTCGCGGATCTTTCCGCGTGTGGTATTTTGGGGGTGTGACACACATGAACTTGTAAGTCGTGTAACATTGTGTAGTAACCTTCCAATATTTTTAGTAGATCTTTCTATCTTTAAAAATGAATCGGTTTCTTGAAAAAACTTTATTTTTTTTTAAAGAAGATGTAACTTTACAACTTCGAGTCCAAAAATTACGGAATTATTCCTTTGTTAAATCCTTTTGTCACACAAGTGTTTACACACTTGTTTTTTCACAAAAATGCTTTTAGTTCATGAAAGATCCGGCTTTTAAACAAGATTTGCATCTTTCACTTGGTTCTTCGAAAATACCACTTGTAGATCTTTAGATCTACTAGTTTAGAACTCTATTTTACATGAAAAATCATTTTTACACAAGTTCATGTTTATGTGTGGAAAGGTTCATCATCTTGTATCTTTTACACTTTACATATTGCTAGTTCATGTTTCATGAACATGATCTAGCGTGGTTAGATGACGATCCGTTCCACTTCTAGCAACCAACAACATAAAATAACCATAACTAAACAAGATTTACAAGATTTACACCACTAGTTACTCTTTATCCATCAAGTTTATCATTATTTCAAGGCTTTATGTTTTGATCTTTAGTGTTCTTGATTTTTATCCGTTAAATCTCTTATTAACCACATTAAACATGAACAAGAGAGTGTTTAGAAGCACTTACAACTAGCTCGAGGCTAGGGAAGGATCAAAGCGAAAACTTTGTTACTGATATAATATGATAAATAAATTATTTTGACCATTTAAGGCAGGTCATAACCTCAGAATTTCCTAAACATCGAAATAATCGTCATTTAGCGATTTTTAAAACATTAAGGTTCATAGTATGGTTTTAAACCATACTTAGCACCCAAAACTTTTTACCTACTGATTTTATAAACCATTTCTAATATTTTTACGGTAAGTATAGGTCATGAACTCAGAATCCCAAATAAGTCCTTATAACTATGTGTAAAATGACCAAAATGCCCCTACGGTGCATAGTTTGGTCATAAATGGTAAACCACACATATATATGATATCCTACTATTAATATAACATAAATTAAATATTTTTATAAAAGGTGTATGACCAGAACCTCAGTTTGCATGTAAACCCCTTTTATTAATCACAAAATGACCAAAATGCCCTTTTGAGGCTTAATTCGGTTTTAAAATCTATTTGGGCATATTTGTTGATATCCTCTTGATATCATAACATATTTTAAGCATAATAACTTATGGAACTTGTATATGACTCATCTGGTTACCCGTTTATGCTTATACGTGTACGACACGGTTTATGTAACTAGTTTGCATAAATAAGCCAAAATGGGTATCACCATATCAATTTAACTTCAAATTCCAGAATGTATTTAGTTACCCATAATATACAGGTCTCCATACATGTTGGATCTAAATTACATTCCAATCCGGTCATCGCTTAATCTAGCATTTCGTACCGTAAATCCTTCTTTAAACTAACCGGTTTAAGTTTACAACTTAAATAAGATCCGTTAGAAATCTAATAGTTTAATAAAACCTTCGTTCTAGATTAGGAGCCCCGGTAAAAGCTACTTTCACTATTTTGATTAGATTATACGGCTGAGTAGATAAATCTCGCATTTTAAAGCTTAGGTAAATACTTTTAACTTATTTTCCCTTATACGGGCTTGGGATACGGTAATATATTACCGCTTGGTCGGGTATGGAATCATTTAATCGGATTGTGATTAATAAATTACATAACCCGTTTTAATCTGTATTGTTTGATAACATAAACATTTGGGGGTTAATACGATCGTGTCCTGGATATCCTCGGCTCATTTCATTTGTAAATGGCTACGACTTAAGCACGAGGTGTAGGTATACACCTGACATCTGCTTATGTAAAAAGATATACCCACTTGTTGGGGATAACTCCTTGTGGGTTTATATTAGTGGTGTGTCTATTAATCATGTCTCGGCTTCTATCCCGGGCCCCGAACGTACGACAAATATATAAATCTGTATACAAGATTATTTATATAATTGTCCCAAGTTATAAAAGAATATTTATGCCTCGTACATCTAAATAAATTTTTCATAAATGTTTTTCAAAAGAGTCGTTTAATTGTATTTACCAGTGTAAACTAACATATTTTCAAAAGGCTAAGTGACAGGTACTACACGTACTAGGCTGCGAGCTTCTGGGCATTAAATAGAGAATCTTGCAAGTTCGTAATGCCTTAAGTCTATTGAACATGTTTTGTATTATACTTAGATCCGCCTGTGGATCCTTTCTTTACAACTGTCTTTATATTCTTTCATTCGCACTTTACACTTTCGGTTTGTAATAGTAATTTCTACCAAGACTTCCGCTGTGCTATAAACTGTGTATATTTGACTTTGATAATATCAACTACGTCACGATACTCCCCATCGGGCCCACCGGTTTGTGGTAAAATATCGGGGTGTGACAATTGATTATGAATTATGTTAAGTATTTGAAATACTATGTTCCGGCACGATACAATGCAAGTCGGAATAAGGAAGAATGGTAAGAAACCATAAACTATGGTAAAAAGGGTAAAAACGATAGACTAGTCGGGTGAAGACTAACCAATATGGAATTCTGAACATCACGTTATGGGGTGAACCGTAATGGGTAAAAGTGGTTGAATAATAATCCGTACATGAGTTGACGGATTGGTAAAAGATGCGAAAAGACAACCTTTTAGTATAAGTTTTAACTGGTCAATTAATTCAAGGGATGTTTTTTAAGTAATAAGAACTCACGGTATTAACCGAAATAGGCTCAAGGGGCGAGATGGTATTAAAATACCATCATATGTTGATAAATAGTCGTTTAGACTAAACTGGTCAAATGGTGTTGTTGACACCATTTGACAATAACATCTAATAATTTCTTGTTGAGTTTTGTGATCACAGGAATTAACATATGGTTCGTGTTGCTATTAACTAGTAATTAATAGTGAAAGGTATATGAACGGGTCAATCCTATGATCCAAGCCAGGTACACATAAGTAAGACTAAAACTAAAAGGTGTAATTTTGGTCAGATGTATTGATAAAATGTCCTTCATCATAAAATAAGAGACTAAGATTGACAAAATGCCCATGAACGTTAAATCGGGCAAACAGTCCTTATGAATCATTTGAGAATAAGTATTATGATAAAGAAAAGCTTAGGTAAGTGTAAAAGAGTAGGTATAAATTCTTTTTGAGTCAAATACCTCAAAATGGTCTTTGTCGTAAATTAACAATCCGAAAGGGTAAATTTGGAATAAGCAATTGATACACATAAAATCCAACACAATAATAGTTGTGGTGGAAGACCACTTAATAAGAAAGGTGAAAATATGATGCTAGAGATGAATAAGCGTGGGTTATGCGTAAAAGTGCTTAAATACCCTTAATGGGTCAAAATAAGCGCATAAGCATAAACGGGTTAATGATGTATAATAACCCATGTGTTGAACCTTGTGTGAAAGGAACGTTAAAAATATGATGTCCATAAAAATCAGGGTGTAACAAACAAGTTGGTTTGATGAAAGTATGAATGGGTCAAAAAGCTTTGTTAAAAGTTTAATAATTAAAATTATAAAGCCTAGAAAATTGTTAATTCGGATGTCGGATTTTAACTCCATGTGATGGAGAATCAAATTACGAACGCATAGAAAAAAGAATGGTGTAAAACGGAGTTGTAAATTGAAAGTTATGCACCTTTTTGTGCATATTAAGTTAGTAAAAATGGAGCTGGGCAGATGCAGCATCAAAAGCCAAACATTATGTCGAAATCAAGGTGTCGCGCCGCACGACCAACACTACGAGTCACTGTCGCGTCACGCGACGCGAGTGGCGGCTCGCGATGGATATGGCTTAGTCTCTCGCGGCTCGCGAGAGACATAAAAGCTCCCAAACTTTGTCTTATTTGTTGTTTGATAAATAGAACTTGATTAATCTTATATTTAAGTTATCAAAACTAACTTTGAAGTTGGTTTTGGTCATAGTTGAATATCAAGAGGTCTCGGATGAAGATCAAGCGATGAAAAAAGAATCAAACACATGTCATCCGAAGCTTCCGCGATGATCCTATTTTGGTTTCGATTAAAGTGAACCTGTAAACACTTAAACTATATTCTGAATGTTTAAACCTTGTATGAATGTTAACTGGGTAAATTTTTGTAAAGTCGCATTTTAGTATGAAATGCGTATTTTAATGTTATAATCGTGTTAAATTGAGATGGGTCTTACACTCCAAAACTTATTTATAAGCTATGTTAAGGGTATTTAGGGTATGTTTAGCTTATGATCTTGTTCCGGAGTGTACGTTGCTACGAGAATCGGCAGACTTTCTTAGTTTGTCGTAAATAGTCCCTGTGATCGAACAAACTTGTTTTTTGCCATAACGAACCCTTCAAAACTTATTTGAAAGTTATGTAAAGGATATTTAGGGTATGTTTAGCTTATGTCACTATTCCGGAGTGTACGTTGCGTTGAACTGATTATGTTTGCGTAAAACTTCTAGAAAAGCTTCTCGAGAGTTCGAAATCATACGAAATTTGATATGTGTAATTGCCAGATGTAATTATACAAATCCCGGGAATGAAACACAAGATTTCATTAGATTCGTAATTGTATGATGGTCCTAAAGGCATAAATGTCACACTAGGAAGTGGGAATGAGGTGTCAAACCTATGGTACCATAACATACTACCGGTCAGTGGGGTTAATGTTTCTGAATGTATCATTGTCGAGTTCAATGCACCAAAATGTCTAGAACAATGTAAGCATGTAGTGAAAAAAATTTGAAACGATGTGCTAGGTATGCTAGGTCAACATACGAAGCAAAAAGTCTTTGAAATCATGTACTAGGTATGCTAAGTCAACACACGAAGTAAAAATGTCTTTGAAATCATGTACTAGGTATGCTAAGTCAACATACGATGCAAAAGTGTCTTTGAAATCATGTACTATATGTACTAAGTAAACAAACCATTTATAATGTCATAAAAACAAGAAAGTAGAGATAGGCACATATGAATCACCCCAAAACATTTGAAAACGTAAAAGAGAGGACTATGTACTCACTTGGGATTGCGTAAATGTCTTGTTCAAATGATCAAACAAAGCTCAAAGATTGAAGAGTTCAAGTGTGTCCTAATGTATCAGAATACTATGTTAGTGTGTCGAGACTTTAATCGGATGATTGGATAGAATGAAGTCTTATAAACCACATAAGTGTTGGGACTCGTATGAAATGGTTTAATAAGCTTAACATTCTGATTTGAAAGAGTTCCTAAGTGCTTTGACCCGTTATGACTCGTTAAAGTGGTTTACGCCACTTTAACGGGTCGTATGCGTAATTATGCGTTCGGAAGGTTAAATAAGTCCTATGATGAGGCTTATATGTCAAAACAAGTTTGATTACGTTATAATATTAGTTTAGATGTCAAAACTATGGTCTTATATGTTTAAAACCATTTTATGCGCCAAAAGGGCGTTTTGATCATTTTAAAGTACATAAAAATCGACTCGTCATATAACAAAACAAGCCTTATTACCATAAGGTATAACCTCAGAGGGTTATTCCCTATATTACTATGGTCATAAAAATGTGCTTGGTCGAATCCTAAAATTGAGCAAACGGGTCAAATTCAAAAGTTAGACATGTTTGAATGTTATAAAACTGATTTGATGACAAAAGTTTAAGTTTTAATACCCAAAAACTTTTTCGTCGTAAAATGCACTTTTATACATTTTTTTACTTTTAATTCGTAAAACTTGGACTCGTCATCTCGCCTACTAAACGTGGTAATTAGAAGGTGAAATTGCAAGGGATTAATACTTTCGTGATTATGGTCACGTTGCAAAGTTCAATTTGAACTTTGATTTGACCAAAATGATCAGAACCGAAAGTCAAACAGAAAGCCAAACTGTTTGACTTTTAGCTCAAAATAGCTAAAATAATGAAATAATTAGGAAGAGTACTTACTCTTGTTGAAGAACACTTTCAAAACTCAAGATAGGAGGCTTCCAAAAGATGGAAACAAGCTCCAATAAAGATAGAAAAAAGCACTTCACACTTTGCTTTGAAGTGTTTTGAAGTAGTGCGAAGAAAATCGATGAATTAAAAGGGTATTTATAGTGTTTTAGGATTAAGGAGGTGATGACAAGTGTTATCAAGTGTAGATTAGTGTCCTAACATGTGTCATCACCATATTAAGTGTAGCAAAAACATGCTAGGTGTCAAAAGATGGATATAGATGGCCAAACTTGGTGATCAAGCAAAAACATATTTACTTATTAATTTTTTTTTGACAATTTTGGACCGTGGGCTTATATTTTCACTTGTATACCATTTTTAACCCATTTTAACCTAATAAGTGGGTTATATAAAGGTGTTAAGGCATGGGTAACTCAGATTTTGTCCGGAAATGTCGTGGATGTCGGTTCGTTCGGTTGTACGGTCACGCGATTCATAAAAAAGTATAAAACTTTATCGAACACAAAAATGACCGAATTTATGCGACGATTGAAATTATAAATTCTCGTAAATAAAATTCAAGATTTTATTAAATACGAAAATGTTCCGGAATTGTTCAATGACTGAAAACCTACAAATGTCACACCTGATCTAAACAATCTTAATACAACCTAGCGAAACCTATGTCCGGTATTTTAAAGACTCAACACACTAGAAATTACATGTACATTTAGATTTCTAGTATGGCCACACAAATAGTGCACTAACAAATGGAAGTGGGAGCAAATCACGCTGGAATTTGTGACCCACCTTCTAAAGACACCCTAAGGTCACGATGCGATTTGGGTGGTCGTGGATAGACTAACCAAATCTGCGCATTTTATCCCGATTCGTACTACCTACAAAACCCAGAAACTGGCCGAGATCTGCACTAATGAAATTGTGGTTAGACACGGGGTACCGGTTGCAATCATTTCAGACCGTGATAGTCATTTTACTTCACACTATTGGGTCTAGAATAGACCTGAGTACGACTTATCATCCCCAAACCAACGGCCAATCAGAACGAACTATCCAGACACTGGAAGATCTGCTTCATGCTTGTATCCTAGACTTTGGTACGTTAAAAATGTCGCATTTAACGAGCTTGAATCAATTTATAAAAATGGATCATGAAGTGGGAACGACAAACAAATCGCCTAAATTGCTCCATGTCTCGCAATATGTGGAATGGAAGAATTGGTTTGAATCCTTTTGTAGAATATCGAGATACTAGGATGTGGATGTGTATTGGTGATTGGGATGCTAATCCCACTCATAAATTTGAAGGAAGATAACGTGTGACTGCTTATGCTTCTACGCCAAATAAAGAAAAGAAGATGTACGACACTGAGAAGAGAGCATTAGTTGCAATCAAAATGGCTCTACCTCATGAAATCAAACATACCTTTAAAAGGTATACTACTTTAAAGGAGCCATGGGATGCAATGGAAAAGAGATATGAGGGTAATGTAGAAGTTAATAAGAGTAAAGTGAATTTATTGAAGTAGCAATTTGTCGTGTTCAAATGTATGAAGAATGAGTGTCTAGAGAAGGTTATCACTAGATTTTATCATCTACTTATAGAAGTTGAAATTTATAGAATAGATAGATACACAGATGGTGAGACAAATGATAAGCTGTTGGATGCACCTCCAGCTAAATGGAATATTTATACACTTATGAGCAAAGGGTACGGTACAATGGAGCTAGAAGAAGTAGTAGGAAAGTTAAGATCCTATGAACTTAATATGTGGAGAAAGAGACAGGATATGATCAGGTCCAAGATCCAGGGATGTATTATGGAGTGCCCTCTTCATCTTCTATGAATGCTTTGAGTGATAGTGCAACAACTTTCTTGCCTAATGAGAGTGAAGCTACTAAGATTTTGACAGATGCTAATGGTGAAGTATGCTTTGTTGCTCCTCCAGCAACTGTTTACAATCAATCAATACCACAAGATAAGTCACAACCACTCTCTGGTTTTTCTCCCAATAACTCTCTTTAACTTTCTCACCGGACGTCTAACCTAAAACCCTAATGCAAAACTGTTTATGTAATACAGTTACATGCACATTGGGTGCCCACGTAACAATTAGACAAAACTCAGAACAACAATGAAGACCAAACTCGGAATTCCAAAAGCAAAACTCGGAATACTATATTATATAATATGATAAACTCGGAATCTTCTTTAATCCATAAACTCCGAACAACTTCAACTCTTGAACTCATACCAGTTCACAAACTCGGGACATCTTCAACTCCGAATTCCTTTATTTGCAAACTTGGAAACTCTATGTTCTTCAGAACCTTCAATAACTCTCTTTCTCGGAACCTAAGTCTTCAACACATCCAAATACCAACACAAAGTTGTTGTCACATTAAAATGCACCAACACGTTCCTCCTCAATCTAGCGGCGACCCGAACCAAACGAATGCTCCTAACCAACCCGTCGGTTCCCACCCGACCAACCGCCTTTTGAACAGGGTTTGTCAATTATAATCAAAACCAAACCGGCTTCATGAACCTCTTGAACCAACCCCTCACATAGGATCCAACTCAATACGGTTGGAATCCGAACTACAACCTGGGAGGTTTCGGCTCGTCACAAAGCGAACCCGACTTCGTCCCTAAGACACAAACGGAAGAAGAGGAGTCGGAGATGCAAACGAACACAACCAAACGCAACAAACAGGAAGGCGTTGGAAATGGCTCTAAAAGGAAAGCCGATTATCGAAAAAATTAAATCTTGAGTGGCGGACCCATAAATCTTTTTTCAAGGGGTGCTAATATTTTTAGGAGTAATTTGTTTACCACTATATAATAATTTTTTTCGCCAGTTTAGGTTCGGGTCATATAACAAAAGATAATTAACATATCAAAATTTATCATATACACATTATTATTTATCTTACATTTATCACACACTTTATCCTACGCATACTGAATTTATCTTTTGCGTATCAAAATTTATCACTTTACGCTTTATCCTACGCATAGTGAATTTATCTTTTGCATATCAAAATTTATCAATCAAGTAAATGGACGAACACATATTGGTTAATTACAATAATAAGTTTTTTACTTAATAAAAAGAATGGAAAAAATCTTCATAATTAAGGTAAAAAAAAAATAAAAGGTAATGGAAGATTTATTATTGTGTTATAAATATTATCAAATTATTTTCCAGTTTATATAAAATAAAATAAGGTTAATAATTAGAAAAGTAGTTCACCGGGTACAATTGCATCTGTTTTTTGCATTGTATACGCCCAATTCTAGAAAAACCTATCATCTTCTTGGAACTCCGAATAGTTTCCGATGAATAATTCTTTTTTCGGTTTTTCTTTTAACTACAAATTGCTCCAGGTCGTCGGCGATTAACAAGGGGGCGATTGCAAAAATTTACCCGCTCTGAATACTTTTTTTCATGGGGGGGGGGGGGGGGGGGGGGGGACGCCACAGCATAACCTAGGTCCGCCCCTTATAATCTTTGAGTTTAAAAGTATTTTTTTAATTTTATTGTAATGTTTATTCTAATTATTGTGATTTTTTTTAATTTAATGAAATGTTTTTTGTTTTAAATCTAATATATTTTGAGATTAAATGAAAAATAAAAACAATAATAATAATTAATTAATAATGGGTATGAGGCGTTACCACAACACACCTTTGTAATATAACCCTTTTCTTATATTTTTTTACCATTTGTCACATAACCCCTAACCCACTAAAGTGGGTTATGTGTTAATATATATGCTTATTATGTTATGCTATTTATTAGGTACTTTCACAAGTGATTTTACATGCACTTATGGACTACGTTAACTCTTGTAACTTGTTGTCCCTTTTACTTAAAACTGTTTTGGGATTGTACATGCTCCAAGTCCAAATGCTTTTTGTGTTCATACTAGTGACTTTTACTTTTTTTTTTTTGAAAGAAAAAAAAATAAAAATAAAAAAAAACGTGATGGGTGGATTGTACTACTTGAAGGATTTTTACTTATGCATAGTTACTAGATATTCTGAAATTCATTAACTCACACGGGACATGATTCGAGCACATGTGTGGATAGTACTACTTGAAGGATTTACAATGGGAAGGAAACTACAATGTGATGGGTTTTCCAGGCTGTGCATGGCTATTTGGCGTTGTTGTAGACTGTAACAATTCAACTCAGGTAACCATTTCTGTGACTCGTGTAAGATGACTGTACCTCATCGATCCACCAACTTGGTTAACCATTCTAGTACGTGGGTAAGCTTCCTCAACATGTCTAATTGGGGACCTTACCTAGTTACCTGTACATGCTTGATTGTAAAACAAAATAATAGTGGTGTATATGCACAACCTTGACAACATAATTTACGTGTCATACAAACAGGTGTAAAGTGAGTTTTTTACTGAAGTGATGCCACTTTCAAAAAGTAAATCACAACTAGTGCTGCTTGCAAAAATATTTCACAAATGATGCCAAAGCCATTCAAAATGGCGATTTTTTCCTTGGGTTGTAGGCTTCTCAGCTTTATCCAGGGAATTGCAGGGAATGTCTAAGAGTTGCAGGAGATATTTCAGTGGACTCCATTCCAAATGGCGAAATTCTGAATATAGTGCCATTAAGAATGAGGAAAAGTTAATGGTCTGAACACATAGCCATTAAGAATGGCGAAACATTTAAAAGTCTGCACCAATTGCCATTTAAAATGGCGAAAAGCTGCCAAGCCTGCAGGATGAGCCATTTATAATGGCGGAAAAATGATAAAGCTGAAAATATAGCCATTAAGAATGGCGAAACTTTATTTTTAGAACCCATATTTGACTTATACTTCCCATCAGTCTACTTATTTTTCAAATGTAACACACTATAAAGAGAACACCACCATAAACCTCACAATCCATCACCCCTCAGTGCTTCATGAGCCACTGTTACAGTAGTGAGTGGTGACCTCAACAACACCCAAACACAAGAACATCTTTCAAATGTCATTCTCCCATGAATCCTGCTACTGGTTTCTTGTTAAACCCAGTTTTCTTACATGGGTGTGTTGCTTCCATACAATTAGTGTTCTTGTTCTTCATATTAAACTCTTGGGTTTCGAAAATAAATATTCAAGATTGATCGTACTTTGGTTCCAAAACACAGTCATGGGTGTTTGTTCTACAAACAAACTCTGTTTTGCTCTCTTGTTCTTTCACTTTTTAATCTTGTTTTGTGTTTCTTGAACACTCTTTATTGGTATAGAAACGGCTGGACTGATGAAAAGATTGCGACCCTTTCGTCATTAACAATGGCGTTATGTGCAGGATTAAAAAAAATCGCCATTAAGAATGGCAAATGTGCAGGAATTTCAACAAAAATCGCCATTTGTAATGGCTTATGTACCTGGGCCAATGATTGGGTCTTACACATTCCCTACAAAAGTCTAAACATTCCCTGCAAAATTCTGTAAAGCCTACTACCCCATAAAAATCGCCATTTTTAATGGCTTTGGCATCATTTGTGAAATATTTTTGCATGCAACATTACTTGTGATTTACTTTTTGAAAGTGGCATCACTTCAGTAAAAAACTCGTGTAAAGTTGACATTTTTCTATTTTAGCATTTTTAGGTTATTTACTGAAACGCCTCAAACCCGGGGGTCTCATATGCTAGATTTACACGTTCCATTGTAGTTATTAAACAGGAAATTTCATTCGTACACAGCGACAAACATTCAAACATACCGTTTAAATACATAGGTACATATAAAACTTGTGTTATATATTTAACGTACAGCATGTAGAACTGATCCATACATAACATGTAGTTATTCATCCTTACATCTTGTGATTCAGGTCAATACCCAAAGGGTCTTCAACCACAACACCAACGTAGCCACATAGGACTCGCAACACAACCATCAGCAACAATCAAATGTTAGGCACGTGGCAGCCGGCTTTTGAGATTAGTTTCGGTCCCTCCACCTATGAAAACCATATCAAACCGATCGAGTTTGAAAGAGATAGTAACAGTGTTTGTTGTAGGGTTAAGCTGTTAAGAATTGTTTCACCTCGACAAGATATAAAAATATGAATTCACGTCCAGACACAACCCCGTAAACTTACTGAAGAGAAAGTGAAACACCCTGGTTGTAACTTGTAACAAGATAAAGGTTACATTTCACTCCGAATCATCTTAGATCTCCGCGGTTAAAAAACATTTGTGGGCAGTGGCGGACCCAGAAATTATTTGCTGGGGTGCGGATGAGTGGTTCAAGCATATTTTCAGTGGGTGCGGTCGGGTTTTTTTGTCTAAAAATACACTAAATTTCTTTTTTCAAGGGGTGCGCCCGCCCATCCTGTGCTTCACCTAAGTCCGCCCCTGTTTGTAGGACCGACAAACACACTCTGACATCAACTGCCTACCAAATTTAACATTTGGTGGACCCAATATGTTCCCTCAGTGTGTAGCAAAAACTAATTAATTACAAATAAGTGTGTGTATGTTAACGGGTCCAAATGCATATCACAATTAACCACTATGGTATCTCTAGTGGTCTTTTGCCTTACACCCAAAAACCTCACAAGAGGCAGTTCATCACCAACTGGTTTGCAAATATTCCCAGATCATGAACCCTAGCTAAAACTTCAATCAATCCACCCATATTTAAGTGCATGGCTTCTATGACGATATATCATCACCATCACCTCCAAACATATTACTCAAGTTTCAAGCAATGTCCAAAAACCCTACTCTACCCGTTACATGTTCTTCCAAGAAACACCCAGTATACCGCGGAGTGAGGCGTCGGGGAACCAGTGGAAAATGGGTTTCCGAAATCCGTGAGCCCAAATCACCCAACCGGATATGGCTCGGCACATTCCCAACCGCAGAAATGGCGGCTGTGGCTTACGATGTGGCAGCGCTTACACTCAAAGGTGGAGATGCGCAGCTTAATTTCCCAGACTCAGCGTCTTCTTTGCCAGTGCCTCTCTCAACCTCCTCTCATGATATCCAGGCGGCTGCCGCCAGTGCTGCTGCTGCAGCTGGGGCAGTCATGGATGCACTGGGAAGCTGTCATCCTCCGGCAATTTGGTTTGCCGATGAGTTTATGGATGAGGATTTGATATTTAATATGCCTGGTCTCATAAACAGCATGGCTGAAGGGATGCTCCTTAGCCCTCCTCGGTTTGATCTCATAAACGATGAGTTTGCTTCCGGAAATGAAGTGGATCATAACCTGTGGAATTATTCTTGAGTCCATGTCGTGTTATTTGAACTTTGTTTAGTGAATATATACATATGCAAAAAGCAGTAAAGAAACAAAACCGTAATCATAAGAATAATATGGCGGCGGTTGCCACCAAACCAAACAATCTAATGTAAGATTATATGTCGTTCGTGTTGTTTATATGTCATCAGAAATTAATGCATCGATCCACACTCTAAATAGTGACATGACATGGATACTAAATCGATCTCAAAGTCTGTGTTTCACCAATAAGTTTGGTATATCTGATCTCATTAATTAATAAACGATCACTTTTTTGATTGGTATATCTGATCTGATTAATTAATAAAAGAACATCACTTTTAGGGTTTTCTTAGACTACAGTATGGGTCGTCCCCCTCCGTCCCAGTTCGGGGCCGCTGGGAACACCATCCCCCCCCCGATTCGGCGTCCTCTCCGGGACGTTGGCGACGTTCACAAAATGACAAAAAAACAGCCCTCCCCTCTCTCACACACCTATACATACAATATATACATATACATTTTAGGTCCATCCCCCATTTCCATACCTCCATCTTCGTTTCCCCACCCTCACACCCAACCTACATGGCGCCTACATGGCGGATCATCCTACAAAGGAGGACCATCACCATACCGCATAGCCTTAATAAACAGAAAGAGAAGCATATGGATGGGTTCCTGTAGTTTTTTTTTTTTTTTTGATTGTGTAAACGAGCCGACCTAGTTACACGTTACTAGAGCTCGGCTGTGAAAAAAAATTAAAACGAGCCGAGTTTTAACAAGTTGACACGTAAACCTAAATAAGCACATTATTTATGTAATTCTTATTTAATATATTCAATATATATTTATGTAATAATAGTTATTATTTTTAAATACAGTAACTCATATATATATATATATATATATATATATATATATATATATATATATATATAGGGGAGGGTTCATTGGGGAACACTAAAAAAGTGGGGAACGGGGGAACACTTTTAAAAATTATACTTAACATGTTAAAAAAACTATTTTTCTAATTTTTTTTCAGCGTTTTTTCTTATAAATACAAGTATAAACATTTTTGATAAAAAAAATCAAAAACTAAAAATATAAAAAAATGTTTAAAAAACAGTTATATCTTATAGAATTAACTTAACATGTTAAAAATATTTTTTTTAAAATTTTTTTCAGCGCTTTTCTTTATAAAAAGGAGGAGAAACTAGTCGAGTAAAAAAATAATTTTTCTAAAAAAACCATTTATTAGCCTTTTTTTTATTGTTTTTTTTAATAATTTTAGTTTTTTTATTTTTTTCTTAAAAATGCTTCTACAAGTATATATAAGGAGAAGCGTCGAAAAAGATGTTTAAAAAAATAACTTTTAACATGTTAAGTTAAATTTTTAAGAGTGTTCCCCGGTTCCCCACTTTTTTAGTGTTCCCCAATGAACCTCACACTATATATATATATATATATATATATATATATATATAGGGGAATGTTAAAATGAGAACCACCTCGAGTTTTAAGAACTGTGAGAACTACACCGTAGGGGGCGCGGTGGACCAAATTTTTTTCATAAACGTAGATACATGTATTATAACAACATTTGTAAAAAAAAAAAATTTCGTGTGTGTAGTTTTGAGCACCACAAGTTTGTGTTTACGGGTACCGTAAATTTAACCGAAAAATTTAAAGTACACGTAAACACAAACTTGTGGTGCTCAAAACTACACACACGATATTTTTATTTTTTATTTTACAAATGTTGTTATAATACATGCATCTACATTTATGAAGAAAAAAAATTTGGTCCACTTCGCCCCGGATCAAGTAGTTCTCACGGTTCTTACAACTCGAGGTTGTTCTCATTTTATATATATATCTATATAGGGAGAAGATCATGCGAGAACCACCTCTTATTGCGAGAACCGCGAGAACCAATGTGAACACAACCAAAAATGCCTAAAAATAGCTAAAAGTCACACAAAATTTTTTTTTTGATTTTTTTAATATTTTTATATTAAAATCGCTACTTTTCGAAGCCAAAAAAAAAATTTTAAAAAAATTATTCGAAAATTAGCGATTTTAACATAAAAATATTAAAAAAAATCAAAAAAAAAATTTAGATTTTTTTTTTTTTTTTGATTTTTTTAGGTTTTTTGGGGGTTTAGTTTTTAGCATTTTAGCTTGGGGGGGGGGTTTAGGTTTTGGTTTTTGGGGGGGGGGGGGGTTAGGTTTTTGTTTTTTTTGGGGGGGGGGGGGGGGAGGGGTTTAGGTTTTTTTGGGGGGGGGGGTGGGGGTTAGGATTTTTTTAGCTATTTTAGGTTGTGTTCACATTAGTTCTCATGCTTCTCACAATAAATGGAGTTCTCACATAAGCCCCTCCATATATATATATATATATATATATATGGGAGGGTTATCTTGAGAACGCTAAATATTACGGGAATCGTGAGAATAAATGAAAAATCAATGAAAACCATTTTTTTAATACAAACCTAATTGTAATTAAAATAGATCATCAAAAAAGAATTTACAACATCAAATAATTCATTTCTTCTCTCAAATTTACTTTTATTAGATTTTTTACACATATGTAAATATAACAAATTTACACAAGTGTAGATGACAAACTTACACATGTGCAAATCTTCTTTATTTATGAATTCACGAAAATTTAAACGTTTAATAAAATTTCTAACATTGTAATTGAATTAATAATAATGAAAAGTGTAAAAACAATTTAATTTGAATTGCTTTTAACCAAGTTCTTGTGGTTTCGTCATTCGTTCTCACGATTCTCATAATATTTGGCATTCTCATTTAAACTTTCCCTTATGTATAGGGTGAGGTTTTAGAGTGAACACTAGTGTATTTGTGAACTGAGTGAACAAATCCTGACCACTTATTTACATCATCAAATCGTAAAATATACTAGCGTATTTTCATCATTACATCCTGGCGATTGATTTACATTTATGTATTGATAATCATGGGCTAGGATTAGTTCACTAGCATTCACAATTAAAGTGGTTGTTTATAAATGAACTGAAGAAACACTAACCTGAACGGTAGGCTCCGACTAGGACTTCAACTCTTGGCGATCCGAACAACTAACTGCAAAACAGAACACTGTTAGGACTCGTTACAGGAATGGGGTTATTCTTGTAACCACCATTCGGCGTGAGAATAAGTCTTGGTTTGTGGGAGTAAGAGTGTATGTAGAGAGAGAGAGAGAGAGAGAGAGAGAGAAAGTAAACGAGAATAGAATGATCATACCTTTGATGTGCACCTCTATTTATAGTTTACCATTAGGGTTTCTCCTAAACTAGGATGTACTCCGATAGTTTAAGGATTTGCATGATCTTCCCAAATATTGGGGATTTGGTTACGTAAGTAATCCATGCAGAATGGAACATTCTAGAATAAACATGTGTAATTGAATATTTATAATAAAATAATAGGTAATGACCGGGTCGGGTTAGCCGTTCCGGGTCATACCTCTTCATGTCCCCCAGTCAGAAGTTATGAGATGAAATTCATGAGATCGGACTTAAAAAGGGAAAAGTCAAAATACCCCCTTGAGTGCATATTTCTCAAATGGAAGTACTACGCATTTTTGAATTGTGGCGGTGATGTGAAAGGGTGTGACAGTTAGGTCATCATTAGTGTTGATACACGAGAATGTCTGTTGACTTCATCTTCATCAAGTCTTAGTTCAAGAAAGTCAAGAATGGAGCTTAATTGTCAAATTAGGGTTTTAGTTTGATTTAGAAAGTGATTTATAAGGGTTCCGTTTGAAAACAGTCTTGTTATAAAGGGTTCCGTTTGAAATCTAAGGGTTCCGTTTAAACATAGGCTTCCGTTTGAGATCTGTCGTTTGAACATAATGTGTAGTTTCAAACGGAAGGGTCCCTATGTCTATATATAGGAGTGTTAGTGTCTCATTTCAAACGGAACGGTACAAGGTCATTGTGAGAGTCACGAAGTGCTGTCGGATTTTCATCAGATTTCATTGTACAAAGCACGGTTATTAATCAGAAAAGAAGATTTAAAAGGATTGAGCTGTTTTGGACATCGTTTACTTTGATTCCGCCTTAGTAATTGATGATGAACATCCTTAACTGACTTTCAGGGTCACGCACACGATCCAACAAGTGGTATCAGAGCTCAGGACGAGGAGTTCATACCGAAAACAGCTTGAAATCATCGGATTATCTCATTTCTACCTTTCTTTTCTGATTTTATCTAGTTCTCACGGTTAAAATGACTTGAAACGATCACATAGCAAACGAAATACACTAATAACGAATCCTTGAAAGTTTGGAATTAAAATTCGACCTAAAACCGATCTAAATCGATCAGACCGTTTGAAAAATTTCGCGAATTGCTGACGTCACCTGTTCCATCGTTTGAAATCAGATCTGTCGTTTGAAAATTAAGGTCTATCGTTTGAAATCAGACCCTCCCGTTTGAAAAATGTCTGTCGTTTGAGTCTACAGTTTGAAAGTTTGTCGTTTGAAAAGTTTGATTTCAAACGGAACAGTCCACCGTTTGAAATCTTTATCGTTTGAAACTAGTGTATCGTTTGAAAAGTTGGCCGTTTGAAAACCTTTGTCGTTTGAAAGTATTATTTCAAACGTAACAGTCCCTCGTTTGAAAGTCTTGTCGTTTGAAAGTTTTGTTTCAAACGAAACAGTAGCTCGTTTGATTTCTGTGTCGTTTGAAAACATATTGTCGTTTATAAAATTGTTGTCGTTTGAAATTTTTGGTATTTCAAACGAAGCATATCATTCCGTTTGAACAAGATTTTATATTTTTCAAAAATCAAAATTTGTCTAAGTGTTGTTTGATCTTACAGGTACATTCACAATGGATGATATTTTCTTAAACCCGTTTAGCGACATGTACGCATTCGCTGGAGATTCCGGAAACATTGATGCTTCATCAAGCAATGTGAATGAGAATAAGCAAAAAGAGAAGAAAAAGGAAGCTTGGGAATCGGAAAGCGCCTTCGGAACGTTCAATAAACCCCCAAAGCTTATGGCTATCGAGGAGTACAGTCGTTGGTCCAGAAAGTTTGAAGATTGGATGATGGCATTCGCGTTTACAAGTTGGAAAAGTTTGAAAAATGGTTATGACCAAGGAAACAAGAATGGAGAAGTTTTAACAGGATCTGATGAGATTGATTCATTCGTAGCCGAACAAAAGTGTGTGGCGTTATTATTTCAGTCCGTTCGGGAGGATATCATCTCATTGATAGACCATAAAAACGCTAAAGATCTTTGGGCAAAGTTAGAAAAGAAATGTGTCGGTAGTCAAGAAATTAAGAAAAACAAAAAGAAACTTCTTAGAAAAGAATTTGATATGTTTGAATGTTTAAAGAATGAATCAGTGTGTAAAATGATAGAAAGGTTCGGTCATCTAAAGCTGGAATTAGTAAGACATGAGATTGACATTTCTGAAGAAGATTTTATCGACAAATTGTTCGATTCATTACCTGACGAGATGGATTGGAGATATTATGCGCTGATGCTGAAGAATACCATCAAAGAACCAGAAAAGCTGACATTAGATTTGCTGATTGAAAAACTCGAGAGTCATGAGTTGGAGTTGAAAAAGACGTACAAAGTTAATAATTCATCTTATCAGCAGAATCTGGAGCTATACTATCCAAAGAGCATGATGCCGAAAGCTACTTCACCAAAAACTGCATTTTCTGTTGAAAATGTGTCGACAGCTGGCAAAGAAAGTCAAAGTGGTCAAAGCAGTGGAAGTCACAGTGGTTTTCACAGTGGATCTTCATTTTCTGGAAATGCTGATGCAAAGAATCGTTTTCAATGTAACATTGCGATAGATTTGAAGAATGCTCAGAATTTTGACGAAGAGTCGGCAAAGCAACAAATGATCTTTCTAGCATCGGTGTTGGAATCGTATGAAGGATTGGTAGCTGGGAAGATTGGTAATACAAATCTGACGAAAGAAGATTACGATCAGATTGATCCGGAGGAAATGGAACTGATCGATATTCGTTGGGCTATGGCAAGTGCTGTTCGTCGTGCACAAAGATTCATGGAAATTATTGGAAGAAAATCAATTGGTGGTGCTTCAACAAAGCTAGGATTTGATAAATCAAAAGTGACATGCTTCAAGTGTAAGCAGAAGGGTCATTTCAAGAGAGAATGCCGAAATGCTTATGTTGATGAGTCGGAAAATCCTTTCAGAGATGATTACTACAAGAAGGTGATTTATCACCAGAATAAATCCGAGCCGCCTAGATTGAAGCAGGTTGAAGATAACAGAGAGAAATCTAGAGCTTTTGCAGTGATTTATGATGATGAGGGATATGATTGGAGTCAAAAGGTTCTACCAGAAGAAGATGCGGTTGGTTACGCATTCATGGCGAAAAATGAACCTATTCCATGGAAAGATGAGAGAACTGAAGAGCAGAAGTATAAATACAGAAAGATGATTTCGGAAAACAAAATTACTAGACTTTCTCGTATCTATTTGGATGCAAAAAGAGCCAACAGATGGGATCCAGATAGAGAGTGTTATCTTGATGAGTATGGAAATATTGCAGTTGATCACAAAACTCTCGATATAGAAGTCTTAATTATGGAGATGAAAGAAAATGATGAGTATTGGCAACACAAATGGTGGGGAACTCCAACCTCGAAAATGATTGAAGAGGAGAAAGCAGAGAAAGAAAGAAAGGAGAAAGAAGAGAAAGAAGGAAAAGAATCCAAGAAGATTGATACTGGAGTTATCGATACTACGCAGGAGTTGAGTGCAGAGAATCTGGGAAAAATGGCTGACAAAGTGTTAGCTGCCAAAGCACTTGAGGTAGACTCTAACTCCGTGTCTGAGTCAAAAGGCCAGGTCAGTTCAGATGTGTCAACAAATGCGTCAGGTAAAACGATTGAAGGAAATGCTGATTGCAAAAATTGCAACAAAGAGTGCAAATTTTGTAGCACAGTCACGTATCTCAACATTAAGAAAGTTGAAGATCTGACAGCAAAGGTCAGAAATGTTGAGAATCAGATTCTTGATCGTGACAAAACGGTTAGAGCTTCAACTGAACGGATAAAAGAATTAACTGCTCATATTGAAAATGATAAAATTGATCATGACAAAATTAAAAAGGAAAATGAAAAGTTGATTCTTGAAAACCGTCAGATTTCTGAAAAATTTGAAAAACTCAAAAGCACAATGAAAGATTGTGATGATCGAAATGGTAAAACTTTTAAAGAAAATGAACATTTAAAAGCAGTGGTTAGAGTTAAAGAAGAATCAATCAACAAACAACTGGATGAAATCGCTAAATTGAAACTTAAAGTTCAAGAGGCTGTAATCGAAAACGAGCGAATCCAGTTGAAGCTTAACAGTTACAGCTCCGCAAGCTTTGTTTTGCAACATATCATTCCCAAACCCATCGGGAAAGACAAAGCGGGCGAAGATGTGTATTCTGATGGAACTGGAGTGGGTTTTCATCAAGTACCACCACCTGTTCTTCATAATTACACTAAAAAGCAGTCTGGGTTGGTTGAAATTGAGGAAGAAAAAGAAGTTAAACTTCTGGAAAACATTGATGTTATTTTTTCTACATCATCTGATGATAGTGTTCAGACAGAGATTGTTAAGAGCACAGCTGAAAGTGTTTTGAATAGTGATTCAGCTGAAGATGATGGGTGTTTCTTGGATAAATACATTCAGAAATCAAAATCCAAAAACAACTTAAGTGATGAACCGGGTCTTGTGATGTACAAGATGGCTGGATCTGATAAGTTGTATTCGGATTCTGAGTTTCCAATTGAGAATGTTAATGCGAAAAAGTTGACAAATGTTTTCAAATTGGTTGAAGTTGAATTGTCAGAAGTGAACAGTTTGTGTCAAACAAAAAGGCAAATGAATTTTGAGAAAGATAAAGCTTACTACAAAAAGCCTGTTGTTCCACCAAGGTTTTATAATAACAATCGAAACAATTGGTCGGGTGGTTATCGGGATGGTAAGAGTTATCAGAAAAAGAGTTTTCAGAACAAGAGGTTTGCTGAAAAGAAGGTGTTTGTAAACAGTTCAAGTTCACTTGTTGATGAAGGGAAAAAGATTTTTTCAAAATCGAATGAAGAGTTCTTTGAGAAAAGAGTTTCACAATATCAGTCTGAAGGCACAAGTCGAGTTGTTGATACTCGAACATGTTTTAGATGTAATCAAGTTGGTCACATTGCACGAAAGTGTACATATGTGAAGCCTAAGACTGAAATTGTGAAGTTTCAACAGAAGAAAGTTGATGTGAAGGGTAAAGCACCAATCGTTGTTGAGAAAAAGAGTGTGAAAAGTAATAACATCAAAGTGAAAAATGAACCTGTAAAGAAAGTGGTAACTAAAAACGACAAGTTTTATATACAGGTTGCATTATCTCAACAAGTTTGGAAACCAAAAACTGATAAGAAAATTTCAACTTCTGAAGTGAAAAAGGCTGATGAATCAATTCCGGTTGATTATGATGCAAATTTTCCACCTTTGAAGGCTGAAAATTTCAAAATTCAAGTTGCGAGAGTCAAGGTTACACCTAAGGCTGATGAAGCCAGGGTGGACACCATGTTCGAATAAGCAGTTTGAATTGCCGGAGCTTCCTGGTTTGCGAAGCATGAATCGGCATCTTTATTGAAATGTTTTAAAATCAACTTGTGGTATGTGCAGGATCTTCCAAGAGCCATTTCAAGATGGATCATGGTTAGTGGCGCATCTCGACATATGACAGGAAAAACTGCATTGCTATATGATGTGAAGAATATCAATGGTGGCTATGTTGGATTTGCTGGTCATGAAGGTGGTAGAATTGTTGGTGAAGGAACGTTATCCAACGGGATTGTAACGTTTGAGAGAGTTAACTACATTACTGAGCTAGAGAACAATCTGCTTAGTATCTCGCAGATTTGTGACAATCAGTATTCTACTCACTTCACTGATAAAGAGTGTTTGATTCTGAAACCTGGTTTTGTTATCCCTGAAGAATGGATTATTATGAGGGCACCTAGAGTGAATGATTTATATGTGTTAGATATGTCTGTAGCAACTACAACAACTGGTCAAGCACATTGTTTCATGTCTAAAGCAACTGAGAAAGAATCAAGATTGTGGCACCGAAAGATGGGGCATATACATATTAGAAAAATGAATCATTTAGTGCACAATGATTTGGTATTGGGTGTTAATATCAAAGGTTTTCATCTGGAAGGGGAGTGCATTAGCTGCATCAAAGGCAAGCAGAGGAAAAAGTCACACCCTACAAAGCAAGTCAATTCAGTCTCGAGACCTCTGGAGAGACTTCACATGGATTTATTTGGTCCGGTGAATGTCAAAAGTATTACAGGAGATTTCTACTGTTTGGTCGTTACTGATGATTATTCCAGATTTTCGTGGGTTTCTTTCTTGAAGACAAAAGATGAAACATTTGACAGTTTGATGGGTTTGTTCAGGAAGATTGAGAATTTGTACCAAAGGCGTATCAAAAGAATTCGAAGTGATAATGGTACTGAATTCAAGAACAGAAAGATGGAAGAATTTTGTGATGAAAGAGGTATTTTGCATGAGTTTAGTGCTCCGTACACTCCGCAGCAGAATGGAGTTGCAGAACGTAAAAATCGGACACTAATTGAGACGGCTAGAACTATGCTCGCAGATTCAAAGTTACCAATTAATTTTTGGGCTGAAGCTGTTTCCACCGCATGCTATACGCTCAACAGGGTTCTCACTGTCAAGAAGTTCAACAAAACATGTTTTGAGCTGATCAATAATCGTAAACCAAATCTGAAGTATCTTGAACCGTTTGGGTCTCCCTGTACAGTTCTCGATTTTCAAGGCAAATTTGGTGAAAAAGGCTTAGAAGGAATATTCGTGGGCTATGCAAGTCCATTGAAACGAGTTTTCATTCCCATTTGGAAAACGATTATTGAGGCATATAATGTTGAATGTCAAGGTTATACTATGCCGCCGCAGAATCCTGGTGATTCATGGCGTTATCATTATGACAAACTTTGGGATTCGTTTGACATGAGAGAAGAATTAGAGGATGAAGAAGATTTCTTTGATGAGTTGGATATTTTGCGTGAATATGAGTCACAGTTAAGGTTCCCAGCTGAGTATTCAAGGAGACCACGGGAAACTTCAAATGACGATGAAGCAGGTCCGAGTAATGCTGGTGAACAAGATGATGTCCAACAGAATGAAGTTGCTCAAGATAATCAGTCGGCTCAGAATGATAATCTAGAAGCTGAAAACATGCCAGTTTTTGATCATGGTGATTCAGATTCAAATTCTGAGGGGGAGCATATTCAGATTTCAGGTCAAACAAACCAAGTTGGTGAACAAGATGCAGAGCAGAATGTTACTAATCTGGAGGGAAATGTAGAGGTTCCGAGTGAAGTGATGCCGCGAACTTTTTCATATCATCCAGAGGAGTTGATTATAGGAGAATTGAAAGCTGGTGTTCGCACTCGAAATCAAATTGATAAAGGGCTTACTTGTTTTTATACAAAAGTTGCTCCTTTGCAAACTGAATTCTCATTAAGTTGTTTTATCTCGCAGGTTGAACCAAGAACTTACAAAGAGGCGCTTACTGAAGACTCTTGGGTCAATGCAATGCAGGAGGAACTTAGTCAATTTGAGAAATTGGGAGTGTGGAAGTTAGTTGATTTGCCGGATGGTCATAGGAAAATTAACACTAAGTGGGTGTTTAAGTGTAAGAGAGACGATAGAGAAGTTGTCGTAAGGAATAAAGCTCGACTCGTTGTTCAGGGCTTTAGTCAACAGGAGGGAATTGATTTTACCGAAGTCTATGCTCCTGTAGCTCGACTAGAGGCTATCAGAATTTTCCTAGCATTTGCGTCTTGGAAGAACTTCAAAGTTTATCAGTTGGATGTTAAATCGGCGTTTCTTTACGGGAAGGTTAAAGAGGAGGTTTATGTCGGTCAGCCACCGGGCTTTACCGATCCAATCCACAAAAACAAGGTCTACTTATTGGACAAAGCGCTATATGGTTTACACCAGGCCCCGAGAGCTTGGTACGAGAGTTTGTCTCAACACCTACTAGCCAACAAGTTCATTCGTGGAAAAGTGGATGCCACTCTCTTCACTAAAGAAGTCGATGGTCATCTTCTGATTGTTCAGATTTATGTGGACGATATAATCTTTGGGTCGACAAATGAAAATCTATGCAAAGATTTTGAATCAGTGATGAAGCAGAAGTTCGAAATGTCATCAATGGGGGAGATGAAATTCTTTCTGGGATTACAAGTTGAACAGCTTCCTGAAGGAATTTTCATTCATCAGTCAAAGTACGTTCATGATATTCTAGAGAAATTTGGGATGTCAAGTTCTACTCCTGCTGCTACCCCACTTGCAACAAATCATGGGATTCATCCAGATCTCACCGGAGACAGGGCTGATGAGACGTTTTACCGATCCATGATAGGTTCTTTAATGTACCTAACTGCTTCACGTCCTGATATAATGTACCCAACGTGCCTCGCAGCAAGCTTTCAGTCTAACCCGAGAGCATCGCACATGATTATCGTGAAGAGGATATTGCGCTACCTGAAAGGAACTCCTTCATTGGGGTTGTGGTATCCTAGAAAAGGCGATTTTACGCTCGAAGGGTATTCCGATTCGGATTTCGGATGCTGCAAAGTCAATTCAAAATCAACAACTGCAGGATGCCAGTTCTTTGGTCCTAGATTGGTTACCTGGCAGTGTAAGAAACAAACGTCTGTGGCGTTATCTACTTGTGAAGCGGAGTATGTTTCTGCTAGCAGTTGCTGCTCTCAGATCTTGTGGATACAGCAACAGATGCGCGACTATGGTTTGCAGTTTCTTAACACACCTCTTTTTGTTGATAATGAGGCCGCAATAAATATAACTAAAAATCCAGTACATCACGCTAAAACTAAACACATAGAAATTCGTCATCACTTTATTCGTGATTGCTTTGAGAAAAAGTTGATACGAATTGAGAAAATCCACACTGACGAACAGAAAGCTGATTTACATACCAAAGCTTTTGATAAAAATCGGTTTAAATATTTGTTAAAACTGAATGGTATGAAGCTTCTGTCGGTGTCGGATGGCATAATTGGCGTTGATGAGAGTACTGTTGCGGATGAAGACGAGAAACAATCTGCAATGGTTTGTCGAATTTTTACTTGTTTTGGTATTTAGGGGGAGTAGATGTTTGTACATAGTTTATTTTCAGAAAATACAAAAACAGTAAAAAATGCAAAAATACAAAAACATGATAAAATGAAAAAGAGCTTGTGTATATAGGGAAAATGATAGTACATCAGCTAGACGATTACAGTATGCTAAAGATTTGAAAAGTTTAAAAGAGTTAAACAATCTTACTGATGATGTGTCGATAGGTTTTCACACATTTAGTAGATTCATTCGGGATATAAACCTAAAATTCAAACTTGTGAATTCGTGGGGAACACTACTTGGATATATAGGTAACCCCTGAAATCTCGTTTGAAAGGTCTCTTAATCTGATATACTAGGTCTTTATACTCTATGATGTCTGGGGTATTATTCCGGGACTTCTGCTGAACGGTAGTTCTGACCTAGTCCCTGGCTAATACTTGCTGCAATGCTTGAAACACAGCATTAAACCCTCAGCATGCTGAAACAATAAAATTGATATATGCTGCTGTTGTAAGCAAAAAGATTCTCTAAAGGGGACACACCGAAAAGTCGAAGCTGATATCTCTCTGCGTATACGGAAGTATCGATCTGAGATCCCTCGGCCCTCGCATACCTAAATTATATACAGACATCATTGTAGTATTCTCACCTGTAAGACTGATTATTGAGATTCTGGATACGGGAGTATATTCAAGAGGTGGGACACATGAATGATCTAAGTTCTTAATTCATCTAAATCGTATCCTGAGTAAATTGAAATTTGTGTGAGAATTTAAGATGGATCAGTATATCGACAATCGAGGTAAATTGTTTAAGTCTGAGTATGTAATGTAGCTTAACGGTACTTGTGATTTGACTGAAAAGCTGATATGATTCCCTAACACGCTTACCAAAATATATTTGTAAATAGTTCACTTTGTTTAATTTCTTGCAATTTAAGTTTTCTGTATTTCATTTCTTAATTTAGAACATTTTGATAAAATCCAAAAAGATTTTATTTCTGCTTTATTTTAGACAAACCAAAGTGGAGAGTTGATTGTTGGATTCTCAGATGTTTGAAGCAAATGCAGGAAATTCTGAACTGAAGAATGAGGAGAGCTTACTTTGATGAAGTTTGAATTGTTTGAAATGTCAAAAACAAGTTCATTAACTTGATACTTGTTATTTTCAGAAAAAGTTTGAAATTGTTGTTTTAAAATCAGTTCATTTCGTCAAATAATCAACCAAGGTCATTAATTTGGACTTGGTAGTTTAATCAAGTGATCAGGGTCATTAACTTGGACCTGAATACTTGAGTGGATTTTTAAAACTGATTAAGTTTGTGATTTAATGTTTGAAAGATAGAATTGTAATGTTTGTTGTTTGAGTAACAGATTTGGACTTCATTATTCCCAACGGAAGCAAATTGTCAAAGCTTGAACCAGATATCTCAGATTCAGCATATAGAGAGGGGGAGTCTGTGAAAGGGGGAGTCTGGATCAACAGTATATGGGAATGTGAAGATAGAGTGCTTGTGATGAAAAGGCAGAGTTGAAGAAAAGACTAAGACTGAAGACTCAGGAGCTGAAGACTACGTCAACATCCAAGGGGGAGTCTGTTGATACACGAGAATGTCTGTTGACTTCATCTTCATCAAGTCTTAGTTCAAGAAAGTCAAGAATGCAGCTTAATTGTCAAATTAGGGTTTTAGTTTGATTTAGAAAGTGATTTATAAGGGTTCCGTTTGAAAACAGTCCTGTTATAAAGGGTTCCGTTTGAAATCTAAGGGTTCCGTTTGAACATAGGCTTCCGTTTGAGATCTGTCGTTTGAACATAATGTGTAGTTTCAAACGGAAGGGTCCCTATGTCTATATATAGGAGTGTTAGTGTCTCATTTCAAAGGGAACGGTACAAGGTCATTGTGAGAGTCACGAAGTGCTGTCGGATTTTCATCAGATTTCATTGTACAAAGCACGGTTATTAATCAGAAAAGAAGATTTAAAAGGATTGAGTTGTTTTGGACATCGTTTACTTTGATTCCGCCTTAGTAATTGATGATGAACATCCTTAACTGACTTTCAGGGTCACGCACACGATCCAACAATTAGGATGACAATTGTACTTTCCCTAGTTTTATCACACCCCTTTCTAAGGCGGAAGCACGATGTGTGATCATGAAAGGTTTTCATTGCATACGATTGGTAAACATACTACATGCTTATAAAATAACTTCAAATGCCAAGCATTACATAACCAAAATCATTGTTTTAGTGTTTACATCACAAGACAACATATTGTCTGAAAGTTTACATCTTTATTTAAGGATAAACATAAACGACATCCAGGAGCATGAGTAAGACCGCGCGCACATCCACCTTAGTTACCTGAAATACATGTGAGTTTTTGGAAAAACGTCAACATATTGTTGGTGTGAATTCATGCAGTTCTTGTAATGTACATTTGTATACTTTGTATGAAAAACATGGTATGTATCTTGTATTAGTCACGTATTCTTGTATAAATCATGTATTTCTGTATGTATCAAGTGTTAATGGGTTGCAAAGCCATTAACATGTGACACGACATAGGAAGTCACCAAACCATAGGCATTTTTCTAGTTGTCGATTCACGACGGAGACACAAAAACACTACTCGGTACTAGTTGTCACCAAGAGTGGGGCTGCCCTGAAACCCATTAGATCTAACCTTTTGTTCTGCGGTCTATGTATGTACACGATTAATGGTGCTTATGGTACCCTATTCGTGACACGATTTCTCATATCATTTCTCGTATCATTTCTCAAAACGCATCGTACTTGGTACTATTTATCACCAAGAGTGCTTCTTGTTTTTATATCATACCATTTATAAACATTGTAATATTTGTAACATGTATTTCACCGCCGAAATTATAAAACTGAAAACAGTTAAGAGAAAAGGGGGAGCATGAACTCACAACTTTGCGTTCCTTGCGTCGTAAACTTCACCGGGTTTGCTTAATTAACGTCGTGACCTATACGTGTTTTCTTAACGTTAGTCACTAGACTTGTATCGCACAAGTACAAGTCACTATCTTTTGTATATGTATTCTGGTGTTAAAAGTAATTTATATTTTTAACTATGTGTCTTACTTATATTATTTTCTCAAAAATAAATATAAGTTTTTTGTATTTTGCACCCGAATTATGTATCTTGTATGTGTATTTTTGTTACAAAAATCAAGGCGAGATTTATATTCGAAAAGCATAGTTTAGAACACACTAGCAAACATTTGTCTAGAAAATATTTACTAAGTGTTAGGATTTTCAGAAAATTTCGCCATAGCCTCCTTTGTAAACGGATGTGTCCATGCTAAGTAGCATATCATTTTCTTTAAACTATAACACGTTAGGTCGTTTTTAAATAATCAGCCCGACATTCTGACATGCAAGATACTACTTTTGTCGTTTAAGTTTTAATATATATAAAACTGGACTGTTTTCGGATATTTTAATAAAAGGGCAATTTACCAAATTAGCCAAGAATAAACTTTGACCACCAAATTAGCCATTTGATGCCTCCTTGGAGCAGGGCATCACGGATTCAAATGTGCGGGATGCCTCTTTCAAGACCCCTCATGCCTCTTTAAATATGGAAGTGACACGTGTCTCAATGATTAGGTAGACTCCTCCAATGCCCCTCAGCAGACTCATCCAATGCCTCAGCAGACTCTTCCAATGCCCCTCAACAGACTCTTCCAATGCCTCAGGTATGAGTTAAAATTTTATGTGGGACCTACCACCCACTTCATCTTCACCACCACCACCACCGTCACCACCACCACCACCACCACCGCCACCGCCACCGAAACCGCAACCGCCACCGCCTCATCTTCAAGATCCTTCATGAGCTCCAACACATCTTCAAGATCCTTCGGTCTATACAAGAACGTGGTCCCTATAACTTCAGTTTTTATTAATACTGTTATTTTCGAATTCAAAGATTAGTAGTATATTTTATGGTGGTGGCGGCGGTGGCGGCGATGGTGGCGGCGGTGGTGGTGGTGGCGGTGGTGGTGAAGATGAAGTGGGTGGTAGGTCCCACTTAAAATTTTAACTCATGCCTGAGGCATTGGAAGAGTCTGTTGAGGGGCATTGGAAGAGTCTGCTGAGGCATTGGATGAGTCTGTTGAGGGGCATTGGAGGAGTCTACCTAATCATTGAGACACGTGTCACTTCCACATTGAAAGAGGCATCCCGCACATTTGAATCCGTGATGCCCTGCTCCAAGGAGGCATCAAATGGCTAATTTCGTATTTTTCCCTTAATAAAATGGTTATCTTATTACAAAAATTCCCAAATATTTACAGAATGTCTTATACGGTCCAAATATTATCGTGTAAAAATTTCGGCGTCCAGTTCATTACCAATATTTTATAAAAATTTATTTCCCGGACTGCAATCAGATTTGTCGCTTTCTGATTGCAGTTTACGAATTAATTCACCTAAAATTTATCGTGAGTCCGATTGACGAAATTCTAGTGGGAGAATTACTACGACAACAGTGGTCATCTACAGTACAATTTTCATGAGCTGATTCAACATGGGTTTCAAGTTATGTTTAAAAAAATATCACCCATTTACTGCAATAAAAACTCAGCTTTAGCTGCTTTTACAAAACGGGTCTTTAAAAATAGTAAACCACCTCAAAAAAATATGATTCCAGTGCCATTTGCTTCGTTTTTCGAAAATACATAATTTAGACTTCAGAAAATCAGTTTTTCGAATTATAATGATCGGTTTACAGCCAGTTGAAGTTGGCTGAAAATGCTAATCAACATGCTTCTTTATAGTTTAAACGCCACTAAAAGGTACCCAGACGATCACTATTCCGTCTAATAACGATTTATATCATATCATAAGTCCTTTACAGCAGGTTCTTGCTTATTTAACTTAGATTTATCATGTATCATCATCTCTTATCTCATGATTTTTATGTAGAGATTGATGTTTAAATCTTTAATGTTCAAGTTTCTTTTTTAAATTCTTCTAGTGTTCATACATCATACTACAACTTGTAACTACAAAAACAAGATAATCAAGGGTGTACAAGTAACTTACTACTAGCACAAGGCTAGGGTAGGATCTAGTGATGAAGATGATGAGAAAAAGATGAAGAACAAGCAAGAAACAAGCCCTTTTGAAGCTCCACAAGTTGCAAGCTCCTACAACCCTTCTTCTACACTTGAAAGATGCTCAAAGATGGATGAATATGGTGGTTATGTGGTGGTGATGGTGGCGGTTTGGGGAGGGCCGAGAGAGGGAGAAAGGGTGTGAGGAGTGAGAGTGAAATCTATGGAATGATGTATAATCTATAAGCCATGCTTTATAATGATCACTTCACATATTTTGGTTACTTACACAAGCCATAATCTAATTAAATAATAGAACAAATCAAGGAAGTGTGGAGTAGTAACAAATTGGTGATTTGGTGGGTCCATGGGGACCGAAAATCAGTTGGGGGGGGGGGGGGGGGCTTAGAGTAACATTTGCAAGTAAAATGTAAAAAGATAGTTAAAATCCAAGTGTTACTTACATAGGGTATTTATTTGATATGTAGTGGGTGTTAGGGTGTTCGGGGATCAGGACTAGCCAAGAAATAAATAAACAATGTGTTTGGCAAAAATTTAGTGTCCCGGGTAATGTCCGGTTGTTCGGTTAAATACCGGTTCGTTAAGTGTTAAATTGCACCATTTAGCGTCTTTCTTGTACCCTTTTGCACCCTTTTCAATTCCCGACACTTAGGGAAATATTCTGGACGATAGAACGTAAATTCGGCATAATATTTATATGTTTAAAAGCTGGTTATAGCTGAATTTAATAAAATTCTGCACTTAACGTGCGTTTCGGGTGCTTTTTAGTGCGTATTATAGTCTCCGGAAAGCCTATATGTGAACCCTTGTATGTTCTCTTGGGTTTTAATGCATTCTTGTCATTGGACCTACATCTAGGCTCCAATTTTATTGTCTGACTGCTTTCTGCAGAGTTGTTGGCATATTGTGTCTTACCGGTGAGTTTACTAGTATTTCTGACGCAACGCTCTTGTTAATGCATAAAGCAATATTTTGTAGTATAAAACGTGCATGAATTCACTTGTATAGTATGTAATCAGACAATGTTGACATTTAAGCACATAATTGCAGTTATTAAATAATAATTAAAGTGTACATAACTTACCGGTTTTGTGCCAGTTGTCACAGTCTCCCCCCGTTAAAAGAATTTCGTCCCGAAATTCAGGCTGAACTAGCTCTCGCAGGAGTCTTCTTGAACAGGTGGGGATACTTTTCTTTGAACTGGTCTTCACGTTCCCGCGTGTACTCGGGACCATGCTTAGAGTTCCAACGTACTTTGACAAGTTTAACAGTACTCCTCCTGGTCTTGTTGACTTTCCAGTCGGTAACCTCAATGGGTTTTTCTGTAAATCGGAGGGCGTCATCAATATGTACTTCATCCGCAGGGATAACCACGTCTTCTTGTGTTGGACTCTTCTTGAGGTTGGATACATGAAACGTATCATGTACTGCATTAAGTTCTTCCGGTAATTCCAATTTGTATGCTACGATACCAATTCTTTCCAAAATCTTGAATGATCCGATGTATCGTGGATTCAGCTTTCCACGTTTTCCAAATCTTACTACGCCCTTCCAAGGTGAGACTTTCAACAGAACTTTGTCTCCCACCTCGAATTCTAATGGTTTTCGTCTTCGATCTGCGTAGCTCTTTTGTCGATCTCGAGCTGCCTTAATGAGCTCTCAGATCTGTATAATCTTGTCGGTTGTCTCTTGTACAAGTTCAGGACCAACCATACGTTTGTCTCCGGCGTCTGCCCAACATAAGGGCGATCAGCACTTGCGGCCATACAGAGCTTCGAACGGTGCGGTTTTTATGCTTGTATGATAACTGTTATTGTAGGAAAACTCAACTAAAGGTAGGTGAGTATCCCAGCTGCCGCCTAGGTCCATAACACACGCGCGAAGCATATCTTCCAGCGTTTGTATAGTCCGTTCGCTCTGGCCGTCTGTTTGTGGATGGAATGCCGTGCTCAGATCTAGCTGAGATCCAAAGGCTTCCTGAAAGGATTGCCAGATTCTTGAGACAAAGCGTCCATCTCTTTCTGAAATAATCGAGAAAGGCACTCTATGAAGTGCCACAATTTCTTTTAAGTATATCTCAGCAAGCTTTCCAGTGCTGTCTTTTTCCCGGATCAGTAGGAAGTGCGCAGACTTCGTTAACCGATCGACTATCACCCATATCATGTCATGCCCTCTAGGGGTCCTGGGTAATTTTGTTATGAAGTCCATTGAGATTTGCTCCCACTTCCACATGGGTATCCCTGGTTGTTGTAGTAGGCCGGACGGTTTCTGATATTCAGCCTTAACCTTAGCACAGGTTAGGCATTTTCCAACATAAACAGCAACGTCGCTCTTTAGTCTCGGCCACCAATAATATTCTTTCAAGTCTTGATACATTTTGTCTGATCCTGGGTGGATTGAATATCTCGATTTGTGTGCTTCGTCAAGAATGACTTCTCGTATGCCACCATAGAGTGGAACCCAAATACGCTTCTTAAAGTATAAGGCTCCCTCTTCATTTGGCACCATATGTTTCAACATACCCCGGAGGTATTCAGCTTTACGGTTTTCTCCCTTAAGAGCTTCTTGTTGTGCATCACGAATACGTGCAGTGAGGTTCGTTCGAATAGTCATTTCTAACGCCCGAACCCTTAGGGTCTTAACCCTTTCTTTTCGACTTAATTCATCTGCTACAACGTTTGCTTTACCAGGATGGTACTTAATCTCACAGTCATAATCGTTCAGTAACTCGACCCAACACCGCTGGCGCATATTTAATTCCTTCTGATCAAATATGTGTTGTAGGCTTTTGTGATCTGTGAAGATTGTACATCGAGTACCATATAAATAGTGTCGCCAAATCTTCAAGGCGAATACCACTTCGCCCAGCTCCAGGTCGTGAGTGGTATAGTTTCTTTCATGCACCTTCAATTGTCTTGAAGCGTAAGCGATGACTTTTTGGCGTTGCATGAGCACGCAACCCAAACCTTGTCGTGAGGCGTCATAGTATACCACGAAGTCTTCAGTGCCTTCGGGTAATGATAGTATCGGTGCATCGCATAGCTTGTTTTTAAGTAGCTGGAAGGCTTCTTCCTGCTTGTCACCCCAGTCGTACTTCTTGTCTTTCTGTGTAAGGGTAGTTAGCGGTTGAGCTATCTTTGAGAAGTTCTCTATGAAACGTCAGTAATAGCCCGCTAAACCCAAGAATTGTCGAACTTCAGTCGGGGTTTTGGGGGCTTCCCAATTCTTTATCGCTTCTATCTTGGATGGGTCCACATGAATGCCCTTCTCGTTCACAACGTGACCAAGAAACTGTACTTCGCGAATCCAGAATTAGCATTTTGAGAACTTTGCATAAAGTTTCTCCTTCTACAGTAGTTCCAGAAAGGTCCTGAGATGTTGTTCGTGTTCTTCTTTCGTTCGTGAGTATATCAGGATATCATCGATAAATACAATCATGAATTTATCGAGATATGGTTTGCAAACGCGGTTCATCAGATCCATAAAGACCGTTGGCGCGTTCGTCAATCCGAATGGCATTACAAGAAACTCGTAATGCCCATAGCGTGTTCTGAATGCAGTTTTTGGTACGCTTTCGTCTTGTATCCTTAACTGATGGTATCCAGATCGAAGGTCGATCTTGGAATAGTAGCTTGTTCCTTGCAACTGATCAAATCAGTCATCAATCCTCGGTAGCGGGTACCGATTCTTGATTGTGAGCTTGTTCAGTTCTTTGTAATCGATACACATCCGCAGAGTTCCATCCTTTTTCTTCACGAACAATACTGGAGCTCCCTAGGGTGAGAAGCTTGGCCTAATGAATCCTTTATCCAACAACTCCTGGAGTTGTGTAGATAATTCTTGCATTTCGGATGGTGCAAGTCGATAGGGTGCCTTGGCTACAGGAGCGGCTCCTGGAACCAAGTGTATACGGAATTCGACTTGTCGTTGCGGAGGTAGTCCTGGCAGATCTTCGGGAAAAACATCAGGGAATTCCTTTACCACAGGAATGTCTTCGAGTTTCGGTTCTACAGCCTTCTTATCTACAACATGCACTAGGAAAGCAACACATCCTTTCCTTAATCACTTCTGTGCCTTCATGCAACTGATGATTCGCAGAGGCGCGTCTCGTTTTTCTCCATGTACGATGAGAGTTTCGTCATTCGCCAAAGGGATGCGAATGATTTTCTCATGACAGATAAATTCTGCTTTGTTCTTAGACAACCAGTCCATTCCGACCACCACATCGAAGCTACCCAATTGAATAGGTAAGAGGTCGATGCTAAATCTTCGTTCACCAAGTTCTAATGTGCAGCCTCTAACAACTTCGCCCGATTCAACACCATTGGCTAGCTCTATAAAATAAGGAATATCTAATCTACTAGATTCTATTCCAGGCATACGTTTAAATTCCACAGACATGAAGCTATAATCGGCACCAGTGTCAAATAGTATGGATGCAAAGTGATTGTTAACGAGAAATGTACCGGTGACCACATTAGGGTCCTCGCGTGCGTTCTTTGCTCCAATCACAAATGCTCGAGCTTGAGTATTGTTTCCGTTTGGGCAGTCTTTCATGAAATGATCATTGCTTCAACAACTGAAGCATCCTTGATTTCGCCCAGCTCCATTCCCAATCCGGTTGCCATTACCATTTCCATTCCCACCATTCGCATTACCAGCACCGTTGCGATTTCCATTTCCGTTCCTTCCTTTTCCCCAACAGTCTTCAGTGCGGTGACCCAACTTTCCACACTTGTCACACTTCAGAAAGCGACAAACCCCGTCGTGATGACGCTTGCAATGATTGCATTTGGGCAAAGTGCCTAGGTATCCCTTAGCTGGAGCGTCATTCATGGCTGCAAGAGATTTCACCCCCTGAGGTGGGTTAGTGACACGCTTCTTGTTGGAACCCTTGTTGTTACGAATTTCTTGATTCAGGTTTGCATGTTTCCTTTTCTTGTCACCGGACGACTCAGCATGTGTCTCAGTATTTTCTGTTGGGTTCAGTGATAGCTTCTTCATGCGAACACAATCTTCAGTAAGGCTGACAGCCAGAGTTACAGCCTCAGTGATTGTTTGAGGTTTGGCCGAAGTTACCATGCCGCGAAACTCTGAGGCCAATCCCCAAATGTAGCGTTCAACGCGCTTAAATTCAGGAGTCACCATGTAGGGGATCACCCTAGACAAATCTTGGAACCTTCGAGTATACCCAGTGATGTCAGCACATTCCATGGTCAAATGCTAGAATTCAGTCTGCAACCTTTGGAGTTCAGCACGTGAGCAATACTTCTCTCTCATTCTTTCCTTTAGTTCATCCCAAGTCAGGCCATAAGCGGCATCATCACCCATGGTTTGGACTTGCAAGTTCCACCAAGTCAAAGCTTCATCGACAAACAACCCAGTAGCAAAAGTGACTTGCTGATTCACGGTACACTTGCTCATGCGGATAGTAGCTTCAGTCTTCTCTGTCCAGCGTACAAACGCTACTGCACCTCGTGTGCCGTCGTAGTTCATTGGTTTGAAGTTGAGAAACTGCTTGAAAGTGCAGCCCTGAACTGCGTTTCCTCCAGATGAATCTCCATTCCCATTACGTCTGGCATTGCTTGGTCCACCACTGTCTGCAGTACGGGTTGCCTCGTAGTGGGCGATAGCTGCGGAGATTCTTTCCTCCAGTAGAGCGTTCAGCTCTTCAGTAGTCTTTGGCAGTGGGGGAGGAGGAGGTTGATCACGAGCGTTCACAGCTTTCCTGGGTGCCATGTTCTGACAGAACATAACACAACAGGGTTAGACATTTGTTTGATATCGTCATACTAGACAGTAGTAGTATATATATACACATGCATATACCAAATAAGTGACATCAAACAATTATTTCTCTAGCAGAGTATTTAATAGGCTGGTGTTCACGTTTGATCTTTTCTTGCACTGAGGGAATCCACGTGACAAGACTTGCTGTGATTTCTGTGCACTGAATTCCATAATTATATATGCATCCATAATTACGTAACACCTTGCACAGTCCGCACAGTTCGTTTCATCCTCGTATCTCTTCCTTCAGATGGGCCATTGCTTTCAGGTAAAGTCACGTATACTCGTGACATTCTACTTCTAGTATGTGTATATAGGCTAATTATCACACATAATTGCAAGTAATTTGTAGTCAACGACAAGTGCTACTCAAGTGCACTTTAAGTTTTGTAGTGTCTTTTCTTGACCCTTGTGAGTAGTTTTAGGTAGTGGATGTCGCGGGCGTTTTATGCAATGAAAACTATTAAAAAAATCATTTTCGTGAAAGGATCCTAGAGATTGTAGACTAGACTCGAGAAGGAATCCTGGTTCACTACAATCGCAGCTCTGATACCAATCTATCACACCCCTTTCTAAGGCGGAAGCACGAGGTGTGATCATGAAAGGTTTTCATTGCATACGATTGGTAAACATACTACATGCTCATAAAATAACTTCAAATGCCAAGCATTACATAACCAAAATCATTGTTTTAGTGTTTACATCACAAGACAGCATATTGTCTGAAAGTTTACATCTTTATTTAAGGATAAACATAAACGACATCCAGGAGCATGAGTAAGACCGTGCGCACATCCACCTTTACCTGAAATACATGTGAGTTTTTGGAAAAAACGTCAACATAATGTTGGTGTGAATTCATGCAGTTCTTGTAATGTACGTTTGTATACTTTGTATGAAAAACATGGTATCTATCTTGTATTAATCACGTATTCTTCTATAAATCATATATTTTTGTATGTATCAAGTGTTAATGGGTTGCAAAGCCATTAACATGTGACACGACATAGGAAGTCACCAAACCATAGGCATTTTTCTAGTTGTCGATTCACGACGGAGACACAAAAACACTACTCGGTACTAGTTGTCACCAAGAGTGGGGCTGCCCTGAAACCCATTAGATCTAAGCTTTTGTTCTGCGGTCTAAGTATGTACACGATTAATGGTGCTTATGGTACCCTATTCGTGACACGATTTCTCGTATCATTTCTCAAAACGCATCGTACTTGGTACTAGTTATCACCAAGAGTGCTTCTTGTTTTTGTATCATACCATTTATAAACATTGTAATATTTGTAACATGTATTTCACCCCCGAAATTATAGAACTGAAAACAATTAATAGAAAAGGGGGAGCATGAACTTACAACTTTGCGTTCCTTGCGTCATAAACTTCACCGGGGTTGCTTAATTAACGTCGTGACCTATACGTGTTTTCTTAACGTTAGTCACTAGACTTGTATCGCACAAGTACAAGTCACTATCTTTTGTATACGTATTCTGGTGTTAAAAATAATTTATATTTTTAACTATGTGTCTTACTTATATTATTTTCTCAAAAATAAATATAAGTTTCTTGTATTTTGCACCCGAATTATGTATCTTGTATGTTGTATGTGTATTTTTGTTACAAAAATCATGGCGAGATTTATATTCGAAAAGCATAGTTTAGAACACACTAGCAAACATTTGTATAGAAAATATTTACAAAGTGTTAGGATTTTCAGAAAATTTCGCCATAGCCTCCTTTGTAAACGGAGGTGTCCATTCTAAGTAGCATATCATTTTCTTTAACCTATAACACGTTAGGTCGTTTTCAAATAATCAACCCGATATTCTGACATGCAAGATACTACTTTTGTCGTTTCAGTTTTAATATATATAAAACTGGACTGATTTTGGACATTTTAATAAAATGGTTATCTTATTCCAAAAATTCCCAAACTTTTACAGAATGTCTTATACGGTCCAAAATATTATTGTGTAAAAATTTCGGGGTCCAGTTCATTACCAATATTTTATAAAAATTTATTTCCCGGACTGCAATCAAATTCGCTTTCTGATTGCAGTTTACGAATTAATTCACCTAAAATTTATTGTGAGTCCGATTGACGAAATTCCAGTGGGAGAATTACTACGACAACAGTGGTCATCTACAGTACAATTTTCATGAGCTGATTCAACATGGGTTTCAAGTTATGACTAAAAAAATATCACCCATTTACTGCAGTAAAAACTCAGCTTTAGCTGCTTTTACAAAACGGGTCTTTAAAAATAGTAAACCACTTCAAAAAAATATGATTCTAGTGCCATTTGCTTCGTTTTTCGAAAATACATAATTTAGACTTCAGAAAATCAGTTTTTCGAATTATAATGATCGGTTTACAGCCAGTTGAATTGGCTAAAAATGCTAATCAGCATGCTTCTTTATAGTTTAAACGCCACTAAAAGGTACCCATACGATCACCATTCCGTCTAATAACGATTTATATCATATCATAAGTCCTTTACAGCAGGTTCTTGCTTATTTAACTTAGATTTATCATGTATCATCATTTCTTATCTCATGATTTTTATGTAGAGATTTATGGTTAAATCTTTTATGTTCAAGTTTCTTGTTTAAATTCTTCTAGTGTTCATACATCATACTACAACTTGTAACTACAAAAACAAGATAATCAAGGGTGTACAAGTAACTTACTACTAGCACAAGACTAGGGTAGGATCTAGTGATGAAGATGATGAGAAAAAGATGAAGAACAAGCAAGAAACAAGCCCTTTTGAAGCTCCACAAGTTGCAAGCTCCTACAACCCTTCTTCTACACTTGAAAGATGCTCAAAGATGGATGAATATGGTGGTTATGTGGTGGTGATGGTGGCGGTTTGGGGAGGGCCGAGAGAGGGAGAGAGAGTGTGAGGAGTGAGAGTGAAATCTATGGAATGATGTATAATCTATGAGCCATGCTTTATAATGATCACTTCACATATTTTGGTTACTTACACAAGCCATAATCTAATTAAATAATAGAACAAATCAAGGAAGAGTGGAGTAGTAACAAATTGGTGATTTGGTGGGTCCTTGGGGACCGGAAATCAGTTTGGGGGGGGGGGGGGGCGGCTTAGTGTAACATTTGCAAGTAAAATGTAAAAAGATAGTTAAAATCCAAGTGTTACATAGGGTATTTATTTGATATGTAGTGGGTGTTAGGGTGTTCGGGGATCACGACTAGCCAAGAAATAAATAAACAATGTGTTTAGCAAAAATTTAGTGTCCCGGGTAATGTCCGGTTGTTCGGTTAAATACCGGTTTGTTAAGTGTTAAATTGCACCATTTAGCGTCTTTCTTGTACCCTTTTGCACCCTTTTCAATTCCTGAGACTTAGGGAAATATTCTGGACGATAGAACGTAATTTCGGCATAATATTTATATGTTTAAAAGCTGGTTATAGCTGAATTTAATAAAATTATGCACTTAACATGCGTTTCGGGTGCTTTTTAGTGCGTATTATAGTCTCCGGAAAGCCTATATGTGAACCCTTGTATGTTCTCTTGGGTTTTAATGCATTCTTGTCATTGGACCTACACCTAGGCTCCAATTTTATTGTCTGACTGCTTTCTGCAGAGTTGTTGGCATATTGTGTCTTACCGGTGAGATTACTAGTATTTCTGACGCAACGCTCTTGTTAATGCATAAAGCAATATTTTGTAGTATAAAACGTGCATGAATTCACTTGTATAGTATGTAATCAGACAATGTTGACATTTAAGCACATAATTGCAGTCATTAAATAATAATTAAAGTGTACGGAACTTACCGGTTTTGTGCCAGTTGTCACAAGTTTGACACGCGTTCCCATCCCGTTTGCCTTTTTGAATTTGAAGGGTTGTTTTCCCCTTTTCTATAAATAGTCTGTCCATTGGGGTTTTGTTTATTTCGTTCTTTTCCTTCATTTCCTTCAAGTTCTTGATTGCACACCATCGCTTCCAAAACCGCCGAGTCTTCTTCAGCCTAGGCAAGTTCCGATGCCTTGTATTGCAAGTGGGGGATGATATCGTTCAACAATCTTTTGAAAGGGTATGATATTAAACAAGAATGGAATCAGGTGTTATCATCAAAGAAAGATACGGCGTTCCCACTGAAACAGGGTAAAATCACTCTGTTCAGTGATTTTTTCAAGTTCTGCAACTTCCGGTTGCCAATCACCAAATTTTGTAAGTCTGTTCTTGACGAATACCAGATTCACATCTCTCAGATGCATCCTCTAGGATTAGTTAAACTTCGTCATTTCGAATTTGCCTGCATAGCCTTGGGTCATATCCTTGAAATCATGGTGTTTAGGGCTTTTTTCATTCTTGTATGGAAATCCCCTTTTTTTACATTTGATTAACGAGACATCGGTGTGTCCCTGCAAGTTCTAGGGATAAGGATTGGAAGAAGAAATTCCTCTATATTGATGCTAGCGTCATCCCCGGGGAGATGCACCGGAGGAAAATGGGAGCCAAAGATAAATTCAAAGATGATGGTCCACCTACGGATGCTTATATTGAAAACGCTATGTTCAAGAGGTTAAGCCAACACCCCTCCAAGTGCCAGGTGATCCCGGAGGGGGCACTGGTGATGGCTGGAATGAGTTTGCTATGGCGTAATAGCCGGTTGTACCCTGCCTTTCAAAGGGTTGATGGAGGTATGTGTCAATTTGCTGTTAGCGTAATTTGCAAGTTGTGCTTTTTATAACGTATGTGGATGTCAAATAGGTGAATGGAGTTTGTTTGACTTTGTTGATCCTCCTTGGAACGCTGCTCTAAGGTCCGCAGACCGCGTGGTTCTACTTCCCGCCGTACCAGCGGGTTCAACTGCTCAAGTGTCTAATCCTCCCCCAGCGGTGGAAGCGGGGTTTCGGTTGAAGAAACAAGGAAACCATCCTGGATAAGGATATCTGAGAAGAATATTGCTACGGTGGGGATGACTGCTTCACCCGTGGCGGCAAGCGTATCCACGACCCCGGACGGTGTAGCTGTTACCTCCACCCCTGCTTTGGTGAGTCCACACCCCGCGCCTAAGTGGCATAGGATAATGCCCCCTTTGTCCACTTTTCAAGCAACAAAAGCTGCTCAAGCGTTACACGCTGGTAAGTGGTCGTATTTGTCAATATAGGATTTGGTTCCTTTATTTATGTTCTGAATATTTGCTTTGATACAGGTTCCCTTGTGGAGGCCCAAGTTGAGAGTGGGTCCTCTATGCTTTTAACCTCTGGGGAAACTGTTCCTTCCGCTGCTGGCGGCCAAAGCGTTCCTCTTGTAGATCTAATATCCCAAGCGAGTGCCATCACAACTGGCTCTTCTATGCCACCACCATTGTTTACTACATCCGTTATCATGACGCCCAGCTCTGTTACCACACCACCGTTTTCTAGCTCCACCCCCATGTCTATTTTTGATTCTCCCATTGGCGACTTCCATGTGTCCGGAAAATACATTGATGTGTGTAAAATGCAACATATAAATTACATCAAATGAGGTATAAAACTAACCCTTTTTTAGTACTAATGTTCGAAAAAATGTACTTTTGTCTTCCTTTTGTACTTTTAGAACCAATTAACCTTAAATGAACAAAAGGAACAAATATGCAACAAAATCTAACATAAATACAAAGAAAAGGAATAAACGTGGCATGCCCGACCCCTCGACAGCATCTTCCCAAGCAAAAACAAGAAACAGAAGGCTGCCACGGCCCCGTACCCAGCGGACACGGGGGCGTGGCCAGGTGTCTGTAGAAAATGAAAAAGTTGTAGAAGCATCTATTCCCAGCACGGGGGCGTCCCCAGCTCAGCACGGGCCATGGTCAACGCTAAGATTCGCAGAATCTTGCAAATCTTGATAGTACAGATACGCTTCTGCACACGGGGTCGTGCCCAGCGAACACGGGGGTGTGTGGAGCCTAATGCAGACAATTGCAATTCTTGAAGAAAGAGAAAGAGGATGCCCATAGGGCCGTGTCCCGCGGACATGGGGCCGTGCCCGGGCTTCTGTTCAGACTATAAGTAGGGGTGCTTGGCCCAGTTCAAAGGCATCCCTTGGCAAACCACCTCTCTCCCACTTCACCACCACTCCACCACCACTACAACACCCACATCCACCACCATCATCCATCATCCACCTTAGAGTGTGTGTAGTAGTCTCGGGATCCAAGATTGATAGTAAGAGTTCTTGTCAATCAAAGGCCATGTTTGGCTAAGTCTCTTACATCACTTGGTAAAGACAAGCATTTAATGTAATACTTTTGATTTTTAATCTTTTCGCACTTTTTTTTGGTTTTGTATTAATGAGTTTAATAACTAGTTTCTTATGTTGAAGGTGAAACTTCTTTATCATTTGTCCGTGGTGTCTTGGCATTACTTTACTGTTTATATAAAGTAAAAGATTTTCACCATTCATACCTCTATGGTCTATATAGAGATATGTTGGCTACCTGGTCGGGGGTTAAGGGAATGGTTTGGTAAGGTTCTTGCCTTGTTCAGTGTATAGATCCTGCAAGGACCTGGGTCAAGCTTACTAGGACCTTCTTCAATACTCACTGGTATTGGATGGCGGGTGTGCGAATGGCTTGATCCCCTCATATGTAAACTACTATTAATACATTAACCCGGCTACTTGGGATTGTATCCCTACTGACTCAAACCACTTAGCCGAGGGTAACGTCACCTTCAAAAGAGGGGCCTACCACATTACGCATTAATAACTTAATTAATCATCTTTCAATATTCCGACCCTTTGGGATTGTATCCTTGCTGACTCAAACCACTAGGTTGAGGGTAACGTCACCTTCTGTTGGTGCATGCGTCTGTCGACTTCGTCTTGTATCGAGTCTTGTATTGTACTAGATAGATCAGGGCACGTTAAACGAGGAAATATGTTGGAGGTAATTTCGCTTGAAATGACAAGTTGTCATTTCAAACGAAATCAGATAGTTTAATTTCGCTTGAACTTGAGTTGAATCATTTCAAACGAAATCAGTGATTTCGCTTGAAAGAGATTTCGCTTGAATCAGCTTCAAGCGAAATCACACCTCCTATAAATAGCTTGAGTCCTGATTCATTTGTAATGTTTTCCGGTCAGTGTAACAAAGTGCTGCCGAAGTGTCCACAGGCTTGTATTTGATCTGAAATCAATATACGGACAGTTTAAAGTGTGAATCTAGCTGAATTGAACTCTATACGTTTGTTTCTGCCACTCGTATTGAGATAAACTCTTCTGATCGACTCATTCGGGTCTGAAAACGATCCTACAAGTGGTATCAGAGCTCAGGAGGAAGAGTTCATACCAATTCAGCTGCATATTATGATTTTCTACACCTTCTTTCTAAATTGAACAAGTTTTCACGGATATTAACGTCTGATTTTCACATATCATGTGCGTTATGCTGTTTTAACAAACCCTAGAAAGATTCAGAACTAAAATTGGCTTAAAACTTGATAAATTGAACCAAAATCAGATCGAATTGCTGACATCATGCTGATTCAGCTTGAATAGTTTTGGTTGATTTTGCTTGAGTGTGCACTTTGTACTGATTTCGCTTGAAAATTGGCGCTGATTTCGCTTGAGAGTACACTTTGGATTGATTTCGCTTGAAATATTGGAGTGATTTCGCTTGAATAGGTTTCGCTTGAGAAATTCTGTGATTTCGCTTGAAAACCACACATTGTTCCTGATTCCGCTTGAAAATACTTGCTGATTTCGCTTGAATACGATATTCCGCTTGAAATTGCCTTGTGATTCCGCTTGAATCACCTATTCTGCTTCAAAGATCTTATTTCTCTTGAAAGAGGTCTGTGTTCAAGTGAAATTAGGTATTTCTCTTGAACTGGTTGATCTTGCTTGAAAAGAGATTTCGTTTGAGAAGTGTTGATTCCGTTTGAACAGAGTGATTTCGTTTGAAAGGACTGTTAGAGAATTTCTTGAAAACTGAAACATGGAGAACGAGTTTTATAATGCGTTTGCTAGTCCGATATCAATTACGCAGAATACGATGCTTGAAAATGAAACTGGAACAACTCAAAAACCGCCTCAGCTTTTGGATATTGATGATTTTAGCGGATGGGCTGAACGATTTGGTAACTGGGTTGAAGCTTATCATTTAGATGCATGGGAACATACTGAAGTTCAATAATTTAGACCAGTTGGTAGCGATCGAGAGAAAATACCAGTTAGAGATTTGAGTGCTGAGGAGAAAAAGAAATACAAAGATGAGAAGTTGATGGTTAGTTTGTTGCAGCAGGCGATTAAAGAAGACATCTTGATTTTACTTCAACACAATGGAACTGCACATTCGATATGGACATAATTAGAAGCAAAAGTTTCTTGGCAGTGATGACATGCTTAAGAACAAAAAGTTGTTGATGAAGAAAGAATTCGATTTGTTCCGAGGTTTAAGAAATGAAAGCACCAAGCAGATCATTGAAAGATACTGCAATTTATTGAAAAACATGAACAGATTGAGTATCAGAAAGGATAAAGATGAGTTGATTGAAAAGTTAGCTGATGCGTTGCCACATGATGAGTGGGGCACGTATCTTATGATGTTGAAAAACAAACCACCTTTTAATGATCTAACATTGAGTGATTTTATTAAACAGCTTGAAGCTCAAGAAATGGAGCAACGAAAGATAGCAAGAATGAAGAATTATGATGGAGAGCAAGACATTGGTTTGTACTACAAAAGTGGTGTTGATGACAACCAAATTTTCGCCAAAAGTTGAAACTGCTTTCAATACAACGGGATCTTCTGAAAAACCATCTCAAGGATCAAGTAACAAGACAGGATTTTCTTCATTTGATCCACACTTTTCTACAACAAAGAGTGGCAAAGTACTTCAATGCAACATTGCTTTAAACCTTGAAAATGATCAGAATTATACCGAGGAAGTTGCTAAAAGTCATATATCTTTGTTGGTAACTGTGCTTGAATCCTACAGAGGTTTAGTTGCAGGAAGAATCGGGAATCCAATGCTAACAAAAGAGGATTACGATCAAATTGATGCTGAGGAGATGGAATTGATGGATATAAAATGGTGCATGGCTAGTGTATTGAGACGAGCTGAAAAGTTTAAAGAAATTAAAGGCAGAGATGATTTTCGCGATGCATATGTTTCAGCTTTAGGATTTGATAAATCTAAAGTTACTTGTTTTCGATGCAGGGAAAAAGGGCATTTCAAGAGGGAGTGCACAAATCGAGAAGCAAGTGGAGCTCAAAATCCTTTTGGAAACAATGATTACTATCGAAAAGCGTTATATCATCAAGTTGCTCAACAGCCACATCAACAACAACAGCCACAAACAGCTCATGGTAGGAAAGAGATTGAAGATTCAAAGAGAGCATGTCTTGGTAATCAAGAAAATGCAAAAGGTTTCAGTTGGGATAAATACATTCCAAAAGATAGTAAAGGATTTTTGGTAGAACAAGAAGATGAAAAATTGGCAGAAGGTTTCAGTTGGAATGATTATTGCCCAGACAAAGAATTCCTGGCTAAAGGATTTGTTACTCAGATTATCAATGATTATATTGATGATTATTGGGCAGAAAAAGTCAGAAAACGTTTAAATGGTGAAGTTGAGAAGAAGAATGTAGTTGAAGAAGAAGTTCAAGTGAAAGTAGTTAAAGAAGTTCCAGCATTTGAAATCAAAACAAGATGATAACGTAGTCAAAGTTGCTGAGAAGTGTATGAATTGTGATTCTCTGATTATGCAGAATAATGAATTGCTGCACAACATAAAAAGGCTGAAAGAATCATATGATACTTTGAACAGAGATGAATAAGTACAACGAGTCAAGTAGTGAACAAGCTGTAGCAATGAATACACTCAAAGGAGCTTACATGAGACAGCTTGACGATGTTAACTACTGTGACAACTCGAGTTTCCAAGATTTCCATCTTCGCACTATTGCACGTTAATTGTTTAGATTGTGTGTTGACCACGACTTGTTTGTTTCACAACTGTACACGTTGTAATATGTTAAATCGTATTGTGGTTGGTATGTTATATATGGTGGATGTTAAGTATGCTTTTATAATTACTTGGTGTGGAATACACGTGTTGGGTGTAGATTGTAGTATACATGATATGTATATAGATGTTATATGTATATAGATGTTATATGTATATTGTATTGATTATTTGCATGTATAATGGAAACAAGATAGTGGAACCCTACACCCGAAAACACCCCACTTGAAGACACCCCTCCCCACGAAAACAACTTAGTGTTTTCGTCCACTATGTTGCCAACGAAAACAGAATGGGCTTCGGCCCAGTAACAACCGGTTATAGTGTTGTGATATTGACCTTTTTTACGTTAGACTTTTGTTAATGAGTAAACCCTAAAGCGATTCTCTCTCTCTCTCTCTCTCTCTCGTTACTTCTGTAAGACGTATCATCAAGATCAAGATCCTCAAACCCTTGATAGCATCAAGCCCTTTATTCTGCATAACTCGGTTAGTTGCACTGTTGTTTGAATCATGCATGACTCCTTAGTAAATCACCACATGTCCGTATGTATATGTTTATTTGGTTGAAATCATGTGACTATTTGACATCATGAATAAACTGTTAGTGGGTAATGATTGTGAACTTATAATTGAATTGATTTGTATGTAATGCTAGGTTCAATGGTTTTCAAGTAATCACATGAATATCAGTTGCATCGATTTTAGAAAGTCAATTTCATTAATTTGGTGTGCATCAGTGCATGTAATCAGACTTTTAATCGGCCCAATCATGCTATTGCATTCAATAGAATTGTAATAGGTTGTCAGATTCACTATCTCGGTTCAATAGAATTGTAATAGGTTGTTGAGTTTATGAAAAGTTGTCAGGCCCTCACATGATTTGGTGCAACAATAAACACATGGTTCATTGGCCCAAGGTGTGTGTGTCAGCCCACTAATGAATTGGTTCGATGATAATCATTTGGATGCTTTAAAAATGTCGGCCATTATTGTTGTTTTGTTAATTGTTAATGTATCAAAGCGTTAGAAGTTTATAAATTAAATCGGGAATTATTTAATCGGCCATTATCAAATGTTAACATGCAGCCATTATTTAATCGGGCCACATCTGGAACTGGGCTCGGTTACAAGCAGCCGAGACCACTTCTTCGGTTGGGCTGCATGTTAACATGCGTGTTGGGCCTGAACACACATCAACTGAGCAAACATGTTGGGCCGTATTAGGGATGTGTCAATGTATGAATTCGGGACTTGGACTGTGAATCCATTAGTTGGTTGTTTGATAGTGGCACTCAAATGGAACACACACACACAAGCAGCAACTTGAGCCACGAGACCTGCTGGGTTGTACACCCTTGCCGGGGCCCAAGTCACCTAGACTTCACAATTTTTAACAGGCTGCACATTTGTTTGGACCCTATGATTTATTGGGTTGTTCACCGTTAATGAAATTCTAAACAACGTGTTTAACTGTGAAGTTGAGAGCATAGTGCGATAAATGCTAATACATGTATACTTGTTCATTACTTGCTAACTAGGTGGAATAATACGTGTTGTACTAGTATACAAACTGATTAATATGTGTAACTATCATAGGCCGTGGTTGACCAATCTTGTTTAACGAGCAAAGTAATCTTACCGAGCAAAACTAAGGTGAGTTCACACTCTTACCAAGGCATGGGATTCCCCGGTGGGTTGGGAATGGGATTGAATGACTACTTGTACTTACATCACTACTAGACTACTTATCACGGTCCTCGGATTGGCAGGGATGCCTGTGCCAAAATCTACGTAAAGCCTACGTACTGTCCTCGGTTTGGGAAGGACACTAGTGTTAAAACCTACGTAAATCCTACGTACCATTGTCCTCGGATGGGGAAGGACACCAGCGCTAAACCTATGTACTCGCTACGTACTGTCCTCGGCTGGGAAGGGCACTTACGTAAAACCTACGTAAACTTATACTTACTACTGTCCTCGGTTGGGAAGGGCACTTACGTAAAACCTACGTAAACTTATACTTACTACTATCCTCGGGTTGGGAAGGATAATTATGGATACAACTAGTCTAGTAACTTACAGTATGGGAAACCCCCACTAATTGAACTTAGAACATGAGAAGCCCCCACTAGATGAACATACAAATGGCCTAGTAATACACGGCATGGTTATAAACGAACTTACGATTTGTTAAACGAACTTATTACTGAACAGCCAACTGTGAACTCGCTCAACTTTGTTGTTGATTCGTTGCTACATGCCTTGCAGGTCGTTAGGTACTCATGGAGCTTGCACAGGGAGGCGCAGTCGTTGTGGGACATGGACAACTGTGTGCCATGCTAAACATTTGAAACATTTAAACTTATGTTGGGTTTACATATTTATGCTTCCGCTAAACACTTAACTATGTTATGGTTTTGAACACCTTTCGTATTGATGAATGACTTTTATTTATTACTTACAATGTTCAATATGATTGGTGGCTTGATCCTGGTCAAGTCACGCCTCCAAGCGGTGATACTCCTCGTGTGGTTTTTGGGGGTGTGACAGATTGGTATCAGAGCCATTGGTTATAGTGAACTTGGTTTTAATAAGGGGAAAAAGTTTTTGTTAAAACCAGACTATAACCTGAACAGTGCTCAACGATCCACAACGACGCTTCGCTCCACGTGCAAGACTCGACATTCTAGGTGATATGATTTATGTTTACATTGCCTACTTGCTAGATTACATAGAACTTTGCTCATGGTATGCTTAGATAAACGTAACAACTGTTGATTGAAACACATATGTGCTTACTCTCTTCCGTCATCGCACTTTCGCGAACCTTTCTCACGCATGTCTCCTTTGGTATGAAGATCATGAGTGGACGCGTTAACCTAACTCAAGCCCAGTTGGTGGCTTTGATCACTGAACAAGTTACGGCAGCACTCGCAGCTGCCCAGGCAGGAGGTATAACCTGCCATCACCACTTACTCTAGGATCTTTAGATCCTACTCTCGTAACCCAACACTTGTGCTTAAATTTTGTTCACTATTACGCATACGATAGGTCAACACGCTCAACCACCTGTGTGCACACTCAAGAGGTTCATGGACTGTCGTCCTAGTACTTTCAGTGGCACTGAAGGAGCCGTAGGACTCCTCCACTGGTTCGAGAAGCTCGAATCGGTCTTCGAGATGTGTGAATGCCCTGAGGCTCGTAGGGTGAAGTACGCTACCGGTACTCTCGAAGGCACTGCGCTAACTTGGTGGAATACGCAAGTTCAGATGTTGGGGCTGGCGGCTGCTAATGCCACCCCATGGAATGATTTTAAGGAACTGACCAAACGTGAATACTGTAGTCGTAATGACATCCAAAAGCTGGAAGTGGATTTCTTTAACATGAAGATGACGAGGTCAGAGATAGAAGCGTACACGAAACGATCCAACGAACTTGCAGTGTTATGTCCAACTATGGTGGATCCTCCCATCAAACGCATTGAGCTGTACCTCAAAGGCTTAGTACCAGAGATTCAAAGTCATGTGACTGCTGCTAACCTTGCTACTATTCAAGATGTTACTCGTCTTGCTCATCGTCTCACAGACCAGGAAGTGGAACAGAACAAGCTGCCTAAACGTATTAGTGCTACTACTACTATTACTACCTCTGCTACTCCCAGTGACAACAAACTAAAATGGGATGGAACCTCTAGCAAGGGTTCGACTACGGTTCAGTCCCAGGCACAGCAGCGAAAGATCGATGACTACCAGAGCCCTGGTCAGCAATCTTTTGGTAGTCAAGGACAGGGTGGATATCGAGGAAACCTCCCTAAGTGCAACAAATGTAACAGACACCACAATGGTCAGTGCAACAAGGGTCGTTGCCAGAGGTGTCTCAAGATGGGTCATGAAGCTAAGGATTTGCAGGAGCTCATGACATGCGAATCAGAATCATCAACAACAACCACCCGCTCCACAGAACCAGTAGCAGCAACAGCGAGGCAACCGGGGATGCTTTCAGTGTGGTGCTGAAGGCCACTTCAAGACAAGATTGTTCGTATTCCCCGTTCTGGCAAAGAACCTCTCGAAATTCAAGGCGACAAGAGTGGTGCTGTAGTGGGTATCATCTCCTTCCTTAAGACCCAAAAGTGTTTGCGAAAGGGCCACACTGCTATTTTAGCACTTGTTACTAACGCATCAACGAAAGAGAAAAAGATCGAGGATATCCCAGTAGTACGCGATTTTCCTCAAGTGTTTCCTGAAGATTTACCTGGGCTACCGCCTCATCGCCAGGTCGAATTTCAGATCGAGCTAGCTCCTGGAGCAGCACCCATAGCTCGAGCACCTTATCGCTTAGCTCCAACCGAACTGGAAGAACTGTCCAAACAATTGCAGGAACTCTTGGATAAGGGTTTCATTCGTCCTAGCTCTTCGCCCTGAGGAGCACCAGTATTATTTGTGAAGAAGAAAGACGGTACCTTCAGGATGTGCATCGACTACCGCGAACTAAACAAGGTGACCGTGAAGAATCTCAATCCTCTTCCACGCATTGATGACTTGTTCGACCAGCTGCAAGGGTCGAGCTACTATTCAAAGATTTATCTGAGGTCAGGCTACCATCAACTGAGAGTCCGGGACGAGGACGTCTCCAAAACAGCATTCAGAACACGCTACGGCCATTACGAGTTTCTGGTCATGCCACTAGGATTAACAAACGCACCGGCAGTCTTCATGGATCTTATGAACAGAGTGTGCAAACCTTATCTTGACAAGTTCGTTATTGTTTTCATCGACGACATCCTGATCTATTCGAAGAGTCAGGAGGAACACGAGCAGCATTTACGACTCATTTTGGAACTCCTTCGAGCAGAACAGCTATACGCCAAGTTTTCAAAATGCGACTTTTGGCTTCGTGAAGTCCACTTTCTAGGCCACGTGGTAAACAAGGATGGGATTCATGTTGATCCATCTAAGGTAGACTCGATTAAGAACTGGACTGCACCCCGTACACCAACAGAAATCCGCCAATTCTTGGGTTTGGCGGGCTACTATAGAAGGTTCATCAAAGACTTCTCCAAGATTGCACAACCCCTCACCTCACTAACTCAGAAAGGCGTTATTTATCGTTGGGGAAATGCACAGGAATCAGCATTTCAGCACTTAAAGGATAGGCTCTGTAGCGCACCTATTCTCTCATTGCCTGAGGGCACAGACGATTTTGTGGTCTATTGCGACGCATCCATTCAGGGTCTTGGATGTGTGTTGATGCAACGTGACAAGGTTATTGCATATGCGTCATGTCAACTTAAAGTTCATGAAAGGAATTACACCACACACGACTTGGAGCTGGGAGCTGTTGTTTTCGAACTCAAGATATGGAGGCATTACCTATACGGTACCAAGTGCACCATCTACACCGATCACAGGAGTCTCGAGCATATCTTCAAACAAAAGGAATTGAACATGCGACAACGTCGATGGGTCGAGTTACTGAATGATTACGAATGTTCCATCAAGTACCATCCGGGCAAGGCAAATGTTGTGGCTGACGCCCTCAGTCGAAAAGATACCACACCTAGGCGTGTGCGAGCACTACAACTCAGTATCCAATCTAGTCTTCCTGCACAGATATGAGATGCTCAGGTAGAAGCATTGAAACCAGAAAACGTTAGGGCTGAAGCCCTACGCGGCTCAAGCAAACGATTAGAACAAAAGGAAGACAGTGCCTATTATGTAACAGGACGCATTTGGGTCCCACACTATGGAAACTTACGCGAGCTAGTGATGGACGAAGCACATAAGTCTCGCTACGCAGTACATCCTGGTTCGGATAAGATGTACCACGATCTCAGAATTACGTATTGGTGGCCTAACATGAAAGCTCATATAGCAACTTACGTTAGCAAATGCTTGACTTGTGCGAGAGTCAAGAGTGAATACCAGAAAGCATCAGGCCTGCTTCAACAACCAGAGATTCCACAATGGAAATGGGAGCAAATTTCCATGGATTTTGTTACTGGCCTGCCTAGATCTCAATGCGGAAATGATACTATTTGGGTGATCGTGGGTCGACTCACAAAGTCTGCACACTTCTTGGCTATCAAGGAAACAGATAAGTTCTCCACCTTAGCAGATGCTTACCTTTAGGAAGTTGTCTCGAGGCATGGGGTGCCAACCTCTATTATCTCTGATCGTGATGCACGATTTACTTCAGAATTGTGGCAGGCAATTCACAAATCTTTTGGCTCTCGATTAGACATGAGCACCGCTTACCATCCGAAAACAGATGGGCAGTATGAACGCACCATCCAAACCCTAGAAGACATGCTGCGGGCATGTGTAATCGATTTCGGCAACGGCTGGGAAAAACATCTCCCATTAGTGGAGTTTTCGTATAACAACAGTTACCACACCAGCACTCAAGCCGCTCCATTTGAGGCATTGTACGGGCGTAAATGCCGATCACCTCTTTGTTGGGCAGAGGTGGGTGACAGTTAGATCACAGGTCCAGAACTGGTAGTAGACGCAACAGAAAGAATTGCACAGATATGAAAACGCATGGCGGCAGCTCGCGACTGTCAGAAAGCCTACGCAAACAAGCGCCGGAAACCTCTAGAATTCCAGGTCGGGGACCGGGTTCTACTCAAATTCTCACCCTGGAAGGGTGTGGTTCGTTTTGGCAAATGGGGCAAGCTCAATCCACGATATGTCGGACCGTTCGAAATCATTGAGAAAATAGGCAGGGTGGCCTACAAACTAAATCTGCCCGCAGAACTCAGTGCAGTTCACAACGTTTTTCACGTGTCGAATCTGAAGAAGTGTCTGTCAGATGAGACCCTCATAGTTCCTTTGAAGGAGCTCACTATCGACGATCAGTTGCGATTCGTCGAGGAACTAGTTGAAATCACGGACCGAGACGTTAAGGTCCTCAAGCATACCAGAATACCTCTTGTTCGAGTTCGTTGGAACTCCCGTCGCGGCCCAGAGTTTACCTGGGAACGAGAAGATCAAATGAAACTCAAGTATCCCCAGTTATTCGAAAACAGTGCAACCACTACTGAGGCTGAAGCTACTACAGAATTTCGGGACGAAATTCCAAATCAACGGGGGGATGATGTGACACCCCAGGAAAAACCAGTAAACAACACAACTCAACTAGCTTCCTCAGTAACCGCGTGCTAAATTTCGGGACGAAATTTCTTTCAAGTTGGGGATAATGTGACAACTCGAGTTTCCATGATTTCCATCTTCGCACTATTGCACGTTAATTGTTTAGATTGTGTGTTGACCACGACTTGTTTGTTTCACAACTGTACACGTTGTAATATGTTAAATCGTATTGTGGTTGGTATGTTATATATTTTTTGGGTAAAGGGTTACCCCGGTGAATGTTATAGATAAACCAATAAAACAAATATGTGTCAAAGCAACACATCAACTAGACTTGACAGACCAAGCCTAGGACACCAAGACTTCAAAACCAAGCAACAAACATCCAGACAAAACGTCAACACAAAAAATTAAACAACCACGGCCTAATAAAAAACAAACACAAGGCCGACCTAAACAAAAAGCAGTAAACATCTAGCCCGGATCCGGATCACCATCCTTAGTATCACTAATCTTCCATGTTTCAAATATCCTCTTCCTAGTAGACTCCAATCGAAACTTGAAGCCCATAAGTCTTAGTCGAACTGAACTTTTAATCTTCTCAGCCACTTGAACCGCAGTTAACTGATTAGAAGTAAACAGCCGACTGTTCCTCTCTTGCCATATATAATACGAGGTTGCCGCAACCACCAATTTACACACAATATCATCTACTGTCTTCGAGTTAGAATGGTGTTCAACCCAACCCATTAAGGACTGCCATGTGTTATCTACGCTATCCATGTTCACCATACCCTTCACAATTGCCCATACTTGATCCGCAAACACGCATTGAAAGTATAGATGGTTTCGACTGTCACGATTATAATGGCACAAAGGGCAACACATGAGGTTTAGATTTGTTGCACTTCCTGCTTCCCAAACTGCCAACCTGTCACACCCCGACTTTCCACGTGTCACCGGTGGGCCCGGTGGGGAGTATCGTGACGTGGTTGGCAACATAATAGTCAAACAACACAATATATATAAACGCACAGCGGAAGCAAAAGATAAATATTATTACTTTTCCGAATATAAAGTAATATTCAATATTACAACGGAAAGTAAAGGATCCACAGGCGGATCTTAAAACATATCATTTGTTCAACAGACTTTAGACGCCTAGAACTTGCAAGATTTCCTTATTAGCGCCCTGAGCTTCCAGCCAATTATGTTCAGTACCTGTCACTTAACCCTTTTGGAAAATACGTCAGTTTACACTGGTAAATACACTCAACCGACTCATTTTGGAAAATGATTGAAAATTGGTTTGGATGCACATGGCACAAAATATATTGACACTTTGATTAAAATGCACAGAGGCAAAATTAATCTTTTATACTTGGAACAATTATATTTATAACCTTGTATACAGATTTACATGTTCGTTATACGTTCAGGGCCCGATGTAGAAACCGAGTCAAATTAACTGACACGCCACAAGTATAAGCCCACAAGAGAGTGAGATACCGTTTCCCTTTAAGCAACTTTCAGTGTATGCCTACACTCCGTGCTTAAGGCGTGGCCATTTTATAACACAATGATGTCAAGGATATCCGGGACATGGTCATTAACCCCTAAAGGCTTTTATTTCAAACAATACAGATTAAACCGGGTTACCTCAATAATTTAACCTTCATTAAGATTAAATATTCAATACCCGACCAAGCGGTATCGTTATACCGTATTCCAAGCCCGTATAGGGAAAATAAGTTAAGAGTATTTACCTGAGCTAGCTCCTGTCTTAAGTAGCAAGAATCTAATGACTCAGCCGTAGTCACTTAAGTAAGCGTAGGTACAATTTACCGGAAAGCTCTAGTCTGGAATGATGGTGTAAATAATTAATTAGAATGCTAACGGGTCTTTAATTAAGCTTAGACCGGTTAGTCTTACTGGAAGATACGGTTCGTACGCACTATTAAGCGAAGACCGGAATAGAATGTGATTTAGACCCGACAAGTTTGGAGACTTGTATAATATGGGTAAACTAAACACATTCTGGATTTTGAGATAAAACCAATAAGGTTTGACCCGTTTCGGCTAATTTATGTAAACTTGTTACATAAACCGAACCGAACGCGTAACAAGCATAACGGGTATTCATTAGAGCCATCTACAGGTTTCCTAAGTTAATTATGCCTCAAACATGTTGTGACATCAGTAAGATGTCTTTCATTATGCCCGAAACGAATTTAAACACAAACTATGCCCCGTAGGGGTAGTTTGGTCATTTTAAAGGTTGTAAAAGAGTTTAAATGTTTAACTGAGTTACAGGTCTGATGTAAACAGCAAACATACTCAATTTGATGAGTTATAACAGTAGGCTAAAGCATATATGTGAAATTTATCATCTTTAACCAAACTATGCCCCGTAGGGGTATTTTGGTAATTTCACATAAGCCGAAAAGCTCAAAAATGAAGTCTGAGTTAATCAACCTTTGCTTACTGTTAAAATATCATAATTTTCCTCATATATCAGTAGGTATCAACCCGGGTATGTCCAATATGATTTTAAGACATACTATGCGTTAAAAACGCTAATTATGGCGATTAAAGGCCATTTCCGGGTTTGATACTTAAATCTGATATTTTTATATTTTCATAGGGCTTAAAATAATTTATTTATCATATGTGATCAGTAGCAAAAGGTTTGGAGTCGTTTAGATAAGTAAAATTCATTTTATGGCCCGTAAGGGCAAAACCGACAATTACCGGATTAAGCCTGCGACTACTAGTTATGCTCAGCCTAAAATTGATTAAAAATCTTTAAAACTCCCAAAATAATATATTACATCAGTGGGTATTAAGTTTGATACCAAAAAGTAGGCTTGACTAGGCTATACGCTAGTTACGCCGTTTTATTAACATAAAGCATTAATTTTGCGACAATGAGCATAACTCTTAATCTACAAGTCAAACTGATGTCAAACTTTGCATACAAGTTTATATATCAGTAACTAAGGTTTCTACACTTTTACATTTCCAAAAATCACATTTTAAGGCAATAAGGGCATAATGGTCAACATATGAGCAATTAATCGGAATCATGCGTATTAATCGGATAACTAATGAACCGAGGTGTATAATCACAGAGGGTTATACTAGCATGTAACCTGGTCCAAATGAAGCTCTAAGGTATTTCTAAAACATACCTAAACGGGTCAGAACTGAAAGTCAAAGTGAAAGTCAAACTATGTGACTTTCGGTTCCGAACCGGGTCTAAACAGGAAATAGTCGGGTTGAACATGTTTGGACATGTTCTTACACTTATTTCTAAGTTATAACAATGATCAAACAGGTTATATATGTTCTAGATAGCTAATTATGCATAAATGACATTTTAAGCATTATGTTGACTTTTTAATTAAAAGTTTGACCCGACATTTGACCTGGTTAGGATGGTGATCAGGGGAAACCCTTTTGGGGTTTTATTACCCACATAAATACCAACCTATAACTACTTTTAATTCAAGATATGACTGAGCCATTATAGACTAATCTCGAAGTCAAACCGTAATTACGACGGTTTGACTTTTAGCTAATTAACCTAGCTAAACTCAATTAGAGAAGGAAAAGAATACTTACTGAAGTCCTATGCACGAAATGGAAAGCTTAGAGGAAAGTCCTTAGCTCCAGAAATGCTCCAAATGTGCAGGAGAAGTGTGAGGAATGTTTATGAACTTGAAGTGCCTTATATAGTGAAATTACTCACCATGATTGGTTGACAACTAACTCTAGAGCTGACCACAATCATCCAACAAGTGTCCTAGTGCTCTAGGATAGTTTAGGGGTCTTTTAATAATGAGAAAAACCAGCTAGATCGGTCATAATCGCGAAATACAGGCTGCAGAAGGTTTTCTGATGCTGGCAGCTACCTTACGGACCTCAACCTCAACAATGTTGAGGTCCGTAAGCTTCCCTTCAGACTTGAAAATCTCTTGATCTTTGGTGTTTTGAAAGGGCAACTTACTTGTACGAAATTGGGACATTGTTTTATCAATATGGGGCCTCTAATATGGGTCTTGTACAATCAATAGTCCTACCATTTGAATATGTTTCGTTGAATTCAAATTAAAGTCCCGAAATTTAAGGATTTTCATGCTTTTCCTTCGTGGCATTTCATTCTTGTGCATGAATTCCATTATTGTGGGCATTTACCGGATTATATCAAATGTTGATAATAAGTATTAGGGTCTTGGGATTTATATGAGGTCGTTCAGAGGTAAAATTAACATAACGCCATCTTTAAATCCTACCAAAATATTTTTATTAAGTCCGGGTTTACAACGCTTGTTGTCATACATGACACGTGTCATTTTCTTATTGAACACGAAATTTTGAGGTGTTACATCCTCACCCCCTTAAAATAAATCTCGACCCGAGATTTACTGAAACAAAGGAAGTATTCTCTGCCTGATAATGGCAACTTACAGATGATTAGAAATTTGTATGATCTTGTTTGTTGTTTCCAATGCAACTCTCCGATCCTGAATATTGGACTTACCAATCTATTGTCCTAACAACAGGTGTTTAACATTTGATTCATACAAGGTCTCCTAGGGAGCAGCCTTGATGCTTACATATCAACTATTATAGAAAAGCTTATTCTAAGGTGAGAGGGTTATCCAACCATTGCTTAACTAATTTTAAGGAATAGCTAGTCCTTGTCGTTAGTCGAACAATTCGACGATCCTGTGTAGCTGAGGGAAATTCTTAATCGTTGTTAAAATAGGGTTGCGGTAATTAGTGCATAAGCAAAATGAACCGTCTTTCTTATCTAACAACATCAAACTCTCAGAGTATCGAGTTAGGCTATATGAATCTCCTATCTTGAAATTTACTTAATCAGGTTTTCGGTTGTTCCATAATAAACATGGAGTTCTTACAACACTCTAACCCAAAGCGGGATGTTAATCGTAACTCTACCTGCCTCTAGAGAGGTAAACAGGGTAAACTTAGAAGAAGATAACCAAGATACAAGGAGGTTACAGAGATTTTCCATATCCCAGGCTCCAGTTCACTCATCGTTGCTTGTGTCGAATAAATGACACATTTATGTTACTAGTCCACGAATTCCTTAATCGGGAACATTTACTTGGACAATTTTATTTTTGGATATCTTCTTTGAATACTACTAGTCGACATTAGTACAATATGACCATTGGGATATCTCAGGGGTTCCATGTATTAAACCTCCATGCTGATCAGACATGGAAATAATCTATGGGACACACTAGGATACGCCAATCCTCATATGACACTTCTATCAAACGTAGTTTGGCATTCGCAGGTGATAGAAAACAATGTGAAGATAATAAAATAGAATTTTATATATTGTCATACTCTTTTTGGGGAATAGTACTCCAGATTCTTATGGAAGAATTATCTTCGAGGATGGGAGTCATAGACTATATCTGTCATCGTCTTAAAAGGCGATTCACTTGACAGAAAGGTAAACCAATTAACATCACTAATGGATGTCTATATATAATTATCGTATCTAATGATATTAGTCATGATCACATCGATCATATTGACTATTAGGTTTGGGTATAATCCCACCATTTTGAATAGGGGATCATAAGGATCATAATGTTTGTGTCTCTTATGGACAATTTATTATAGCCCGTAGGCAATTCCCTTCGAAGGGATATCTTTGGTATGATCATCTTTTCAGATGATATTTAGTCGAGATCGTATGGACCCTACCGACTATTATGCTTGGACGTATTCCAACATCTTTAGACAGGGTCAAAGACCACTACTGTCGTCGTCTTATCGGACAACAAATTTAGCCCGTAGGAACTTCATCACTCACGGATGTTTATAATATGATCATCTTATAAGATGATATAAGCCATGATTTCTAGATCATAAGGAAAATTAGGAAATTAAAAAAAATTCCAATATAGGGATGACTGTTGTGATTTTATCGGATCACAATTGCCAGGAGTGCTAACACGTTCCTAGGTGTTAACAAGGATCTGAATCCCTTGAATAGGTTTCACCATCTTGGCCGCGTAGGCTAGGTTTCACCTTTAAGATTCTTTTTAAAATGCATACTGGCAGGGGAGGAAGGATATTTATTTTATTCAGGATTTTTTTTTAAATCCTAATTTATAAGTAATAATAGCACAAATGGCCTAGTCGCGTAGACAAGTTTAATTTATAAGCCATGAATTCAGAGAATCGAGGCATTAAGGTTTTAATAATAGCACAAATGGCCTAGTCACGTAGACAAGTTTAATTTATAAGCCATGATTTCAGAGAATCGAGGCATTAAGGTTTTAATAATAGCACAAATGGCCTAGTCGCGTAAACAAGTTTAATTTATAAGCCATGATTTCAGAGAATCGAGGCATTAAGGTTTGAACCTAGTTCATTACCTTTTTCTGACAGTGAGTCATTGCTACCATTGTACTTTGGCTCATGTAGAAATGAGCAAGGCCCGTAGGCATTTTATTACCACGTATGGTTAAAATATGATCATTTTAATTGATGATGTAAACCCAGGATTTAGGGATCATTAAACTGGGTTAGGAATCTTTTGAAGAATCCTTAATTACGTGTGTGATTCCCAACGAATCACATCTGTCAGGAGTGTTAACATATTTATAGATGTTAACAGGGATTCGAATCTTTTAAACAGGTCTTACCATCTTGGCCCGGTCTTAAAATGACCCGAAGGCTAGGTTTCACTTTTAAGATTCTTATTAATATTTAACGCAGAAAAAAATTCTGAATTGAACGGTTAATAGGGATCTGAATCTACATTGAGGAACTGCCATCTTGGCCGGTCTTAATATGACCCGAAGCTAGGTCTTGTCCTTTTAGATTTTGCCCTTTTATTATAATGGTAGATCTTGCAAAAGGAATGTTATTAAGGATCAAAATCTAAATTGAGGAACTGCCATCTTGGCCGGTCTTAATATGACCCGAAGCTAGGTCTTGTCCTTTTAGATTTTGCCATTTTATTATAATGGTAGATCTTATAATATAGGAATGATATTTTAAACTAAATCGTTCCTTTAAAATTTAAACAAGTATAGGGTTGCCCTAAATGGGACTTCAAAAGAATAATGTCGTCCTCGGAGGGACTGAATGATAAATATGTCCTTATAAGGACTATATACGGAAACATTCTTCAGCAAAAGGAGTTTCTTCTTCATTCAATTCCTGAATGCTTTCTCCGTGGTTGCACGTTTCATCCTGGTCGCGGTACAAAGCTCAGCATTTCAAGGCTCCAGATGTGGAGAATTCTTATTACATCTTCTTTGCTTGGCAACGTATCCAATAAAAATTTGAAGTGAAATTTCCAGATTAGGATTGAGATTATTCCTATGTTACGTCTAGACCTAGAAGTTTAGATATGTGCAATTGTGTAACTGAGATTAAACACAAAAGGCTAGTGTTTAATTCACTCAGTGTTGGCTCTGATGCCAACCTGTCACACCCCGACTTTCCACGTGTCACCGGTGGGCCCGGTGGGGAGTATCGTGACGTGGTTGGCAACATAATAGTCAAACAACACAATATATATAAATGCACAGCGGAAGCAAAAGATAAATATTATTACTTTTCCGAATATAAAGTAATATTCAATATTACAACGAAAAGTAAAGGATCCACAGGCGGATCTTAAAACATATCATTTGTTCAACAGACTTTAGACGCCTAGAACTTGCAAGATTTCCTTATTAGCGCCCTGAGCTTCCAGCCAATTATGTTCAGTACCTGTCACTTAACCCTTTTGGAAAATACGTCAGTTTACACTGGTAAATACACTCAACCGACTCATTTTGGAAAATGATTGAAAATTGGTTTGGATGCACATGGCACAAAATATATTGACACTTTGATTAAAATGCACAGAGGCAAAATTAATCTTTTATACTTGGAACAATTATATTTATAACCTTGTATACAGATTTACATGTTCGTTATACGTTCAGGGCCCGATGTAGAAACCGAGTCAAATTAACTGACACGCCACAAGTATAAGCCCACAAGAGAGTGAGATACCGTTTCCCTTTAAGCAACTTTCAGTGTATGCCTACACTCCGTGCTTAAGGCGTGGCCATTTTATAACACAATGATGTCAAGGATATCCGGGACATGGTCATTAACCCCTAAAGGCTTTTATTTCAAACAATACAGATTAAACCGGGTTACCTCAATAGTTTAACCTTCATTAAGATTAAATATTCAATACCCGACCAAGCGGTATCGTTATACCGTATTCCAAGCCCGTATAGGGAAAATAAGTTAAGAGTATTTACCTGAGCTAGCTCCTGTCTTAAGTAGCAAGAATCTAATGACTCAGCCGTAGTCACTTAAGTAAGCGTAGGTACAATTTACCGGAAAGCTCTAGTCTGGAATGATGGTGTAAATAATTAATTAGAATGCTAACGGGTCTTTAATTAAGCTTAGACCGGTTAGTCTTACTGGAAGATACGGTTCGTACGCACTATTAAGCGAAGACCGGAATAGAATGTGATTTAGACCCGACAAGTTTGGAGACTTGTATAATATGGGTAAACTAAACACATTCTGGATTTTGAGATAAAACCAATAAGGTTTGACCCGTTTCGGCTAATTTATGTAAACTTGTTACATAAACCGAACCGAACGCGTAACAAGCATAACGGGTATTCATTAGAGCCATCTATAGGTTTCCTAAGTTAATTATGCCTCAAACATGTTGTGACATCAGTAAGATGTCTTTCATTATGCCCGAAACGAATTTAAACACAAACTATGCCCCGTAGGGGTAGTTTGGTCATTTTAAAGGTTGTAAAAGAGTTTAAATGTTTAACTGAGTTACAGGTCGGATGTAAACAGCAAACATACTCAATTTGATGAGTTATAACAGTAGGCTAAAGCATATATGTGAAATTTATCATCTTTAACCAAACTATGCCCCGTAGGGGTATTTTGGTAATTTCACATAAGCCGAAAAGCTCAAAAACGAAGTCTGAGTTAATCAACCTTTGCTTACTGTTAAAATATCATAATTTGCCTCATATATCAGTAGGTATCAACCCGGGTATGTCCAATATGATTTTAAGACATACTATGCGTTAAAAACGCTAATTATGGCGATTAAAGGCCATTTCCGGGTTTGATACTTAAATCTGACATTTTTATATTTTCAGAGGGCTTAAAATAATTAATTTATCATATGTGATCAGTAGCAAAAGGTTTGGAGTCGTTTAGATAAGTAAAACTCATTTTATGGCCCGTAAGGGCAAAACCGACAATTACCGGATTAAGCCTGCGACTACTAGTTATGCTCAGCCTAAAATTGATTAAAAATCTTTAAAAATCCCAAAATAATATATTACATCAGTGGGTATTAAGTTTGATACCAAAAAGTAGGCTTAACTAGGCTATACGCTAATTACGCCGTTTTATTAACATAAAGCATTAATTTTGGGACAATGAGCATAACTCTTAATCTACAAGTCAAACTGATGTCAAACTTTGCATACAAGTTTATATATCAGTAACTAAGGTTTCTACACTTTTACATTTCCAAAAATCACGTTTTAAGGCAATAAGGGCATAATGGTCAACATATGAGCAATTAATCGGAATCATGCGTATTAATCGGATAACTAATGAACCGAGGTGTATAATCACAGAGGGTTATACTAGCATGTAACCTGGTCCAAATGAAGCTCTAAGGTATTTCTAAAACATACCTAAACGGGTCAGAACTGAAAGTCAAAGTGAAAGTCAAACTATGTGACTTTCGGTTCCGAACCGGGTCTAAACAGGAAATAGTCGGGTTGAACATGTTTGGACATGTTCTTACACTTATTTCTAAGTTATAACAATGATCAAACAGGTTATATATGTTCTAGATAGCTAATTATGCATAAATGACATTTTAAGCATTATGTTGACTTTTTAATTAAAAGTTTGACCCGACATTTGACCTGGTTAGGATGGTGATCAGGGGAAACCCTTTTGGGGTTTTATTACCCACATAAATACCAACCTATAACTACTTTTAATTCGAGATATGACTGAGCCATTATAGACTAATCTCAAAGTCAAACCGTAATTACGACGGTTTGACTTTTAGCTAATTAACCTAGCTAAACTCAATTAGAGAAGGAAAAGAATACTTACTGAAGTCCTATGCACGAAATGGAAAGCTTAGAGGAAAGTCCTTAGCTCCAGAAATGCTCCAAATGTGCAGGAGAAGTGTGAGGAATGTTTATGAACTTGAAGTGCCTTATATAGTGAAATTACTTACCATGATTGGTTGACAACTAACTCTAGAGCTGACCACAATCATCCAACAAGTGTCCTAGTGCTCTAGGATAGTTTAGGGGTCTTTTAATAATGAGAAAAACCAGCTAGATCGATCATAATCGCGAAATACAGGCTGCAGAAGGTTTTCTGATGCTGGCAGCTACCTTACGGACCTCAACCTCAAAAATGTTGAGGTCCGTAAGCTTCCCTTCAGACTTGAAAATCTCTTGATCTTTGGTGTTTTGAAAGGGCAACTTACTTGTACGAAATTGGGACATTGTTTTATCAATATGGGGCCTCTAATATGGGTCTTGTACAATCAATAGTCCTACCATTTGAATATGTTTCGTTGAATTCAAATTAAAGTCCCGAAATTTAAGGATTTTCATGCTTTTCCTTCGTGGCATTTCATTCTTGTGCATGAATTCCATTATTGTGGGCATTTACCGGATTATATCAAATGTTGATAATAAGTATTAGGGTCTTGGGATTTATATGAGGTCGTTCAGAGGTAAAATTAACATAACGCCATCTTTAAATCCTACCAAAATATTTTTATTAAGTCCGGGTTTACAATGCTTGTTGTCATACATGACACGTGTCATTTTCTTATTGAACACGAAATTTTGAGGTGTTACACAACCTATCCTGCGTCTTCAATTTATCCCTGAACACCAACCACATATGGAAAGAGTGGCGCGGGACACATTGAGGGAACCAAACCATATTAGCCCAGGTCGCATTATTATCCCTATTTCGAACCATATCCCAAACTTGAGAGGACTTAAAGTCGCCAAAATTCCCATCCACAGCTTTCCAAACTAGACGATCCGGAGCATTATCAATCAGATGGGGTATTTGAAGATTTATTAAAACCGGGAATAAGTCTAGCCACGCTTGAGGCCACCTCCACTGCCCATTCTCATCAATGACATCCGTAACCGAAGATTTCAAATTAAAACCTGCATTAGCTATAGATCGAAGAGAAATAAAAGAAGTAAGAGGACTCATTTGGCACCAGTTATCACTCCAAACATTTGTTTGCAGCCCACTTTTTAGTAAATACCATATGTGAGGCCGCACAATGCTCCGAATAGACAATATTTTCCGCCATCCCCAACTCATGCTCCCTCGACAAGGAACCTCCCAAAAATTTCTCCCTTTTAACTTATATTCATGAATCCATCTCACCCAAATGGACTCACGTTTAGTTAAAATGCTCCAAACATGCGTAGCCATAAGCGAGTTATTAACATCCGATATACTTCGAATACCCAAACCACCTTCTTGTTTAGGCAAGCACACATCTTTCCAAGCAACTTTCGCGCGGATTTTGCCCTCCGATCCTGCATTCCACAAGAATCTACGGATTCTTTTTTCAAGCTCATTGATAACCCGAGTAGGAATAATGAAAACAGAAGCCCAATATATATGCATAGAAGACAATACTGAATTTATAAGTTGCAAGCGACCAGCAAAAGATAGCGACTTTGTCATCCAGTTATTAATCTTGTTTTCCATTCGATCAATAAGAACCTTGCAATCTTTAAAGAGAAGCCTAGATGAGATGAGCGGGACTCCCAGATAGCGAACCGGAATAACACCCTCTTGAAATGGCATAATATCCAGAATTTCCTGTCTAATCGAGTGAGGAACATTACAGAAGAAAAATGTACTTTTCGCTGGGCTAGGAGCCAAACCAGAAATGTTAGTTAACGTCTGAAGCGCCTCCTTGACCCTTTTAACCGAGACAACATCTCCATGAACAAAAATAAATAAGTCATCAGCAAACGAGACATTAATTATTTTTTGTTTAGCACAATGAGCATGATATCTAAACGGAGAGCAAGCAGCCTGTTGAAGCAAACGAGAAAGAATCTCCATGATTAACGTGAATAAATAAGGAGACATGGGATCACCCTGACGTAACCCTCGTTTACCTCTAAAATAGCCATGAAGGTTTCCATTGATGCTCAACGAATAAGAAACTGTTGACACACATGTCATAATCCACCCAACCATTTTACGATGAAAGCCAAATCGAATCAAAATATTTTTCAAGAATGACCAATTAACCGTATCATATGCTTTCTGCATATCAATTTTGAATGCACATCTAGCCGGACCCCTGTTAAGATGGTAATTATGCATTAATTCTTGTGTGAGAAGAATATTATCAGAAATTTTCCGCCCCGGCACAAACGCTGATTGGTTGATACTAACAAGATTTCCCAAACTTCCTTTTAGGCGATCCGTGATAATTTTAGTTATGCATTTATAAATCACATTGCAACAAGATATCGGCCTGTAGTCAATAACTGAATCCGGGACTTCTTTTTTCGGTATCAATGCAAGAATAGTACGGTTAACCTGAGTTAGAAGCTTACCATTCTCAAAAAATTGTAACACCACATCCGTAACTTCATTTCCAACAATCTCCCAAGCATGCTTAAAAACGCCGATGTGTACCCATCAGGACCTGGTGCTTTATCCTCTCTAATACTGAACATAGCATTTTTAACTTCCTCTCGAGAGACCTGAGTAACCATTTGATCCGCAACCTCCCTACTTAAAACATTAATGAAGAGGCCGTCCAAGTTAACCTCATTAACCGAAAACTCCATCCCCAAAAAATTGGTATAATGCGAAACGAGCACTTCAGCAACTTGATTACCTTCATGTCGAGTTCCCATGCTATCCGTGATACTATGAATTTTTGTTCGAGCATTTCGAGCCTTAACTGAATTATGAAAAAACCTGGTATTCGAGTCTCCCGCGCAAAGCCACTCAACCTTAGATTTTTGTTTTAGATAACATTCTTCATCATAAGCCACAGATTGAAATTCTTGTAGACATTGCGTCTCCAGCTGCCTTAACCGAACATCCATAGGGTTCTGATCCACTTGAATCTGAATTTCATCCAATGTTTTCCTCAAATCGATAACCCTCTTATGTAAATTACCCTGATTGAAAAGAATCTTTCTCAACCTAGGTTTCAAGTTCCTCATTTTCTTTACAACAGAAAGCATCGTGATACCATCCATTGTTTTCATCCACTCCTGTTTCACAGACTCCTGAAATTCTGGTTTTGACACAATAAAATTCGGGAATTTAAAAGGCCTTGGCCTATTCCCATTGGAGCCCATCATTCTAAGAATACACGGAGTGTGGTCTGACACCCGAAAAGGGTGAAACATAGCGAATGCATCAGGAAATTGATCAATGAACGAAACATTACCCATAATTCTATCAATCTTTTTGAGAAGACCTACTCCACTCTTTGGCTTTTGACTCCAAGTGTATTGCAACCCATGAGCATTAATATCGAACAATTCAGCTTGATGGATACAATCATGAAACTCACGCATACCAATAGACTTGCTGGAAGACCCAAATAAAGAATCCTCAAAGTTGAGGGCTGTGTTAAAATCCCCCATAACTACCCACGGCTTACCATGACAAAACACTTTATGCTTGCATAAATCATCCCATAGCATTCTACGGTCTTGATACTTATTTTCAGCATACACAAACGAACAAAAGAAACTCTTTTTGCTATCTTTTATAATTACCTGAGTGTGGATAAGCTGATCAGATTGATAAAGAACCATAACGTCAAACATATCAGGATTCCATCCCAAGATAATTCTCGTGCCTCGAGTGCATAAATCACCATTAGACGTCCAACACCACTTACGGAACACATACATGCAAATTTTAGCCAGCTTAGTAACATCCCCATGCGATTCAAGGATTGCACACATATCTAATTTATTATCAGCAACAATAGAACAAACCTCACTTTGTTTCAGGGGCCGGTTCAATCCCCTAACATTCCAGGTCATGATGCTACCCATTTAAACCATTTAAACCGGGAGTGCTTGCCCCCTCAGAATTAATAGGCTGATCATTCTTCATAAATTGTGCCATCTCCGTCGGTGTAACCTCTTTCATCTCACTATCAACCTGTGGTTGTCTTGCATTCTTTTTATTCGTCCCATCCTTCTTTTCAGCAATGTTTTCGTCTCCATTCCCATCCTCATTCGCCAATGCATCAAACGAATTACCTGTTTTGATTTGACTAGACCCCGAGCTGGTACCAGTCTTCGTTCCAGAAGTACTCGCAGCGAATCTGTTAGATTTTGGCTTATAAACAAGTTTCGGTTTCTTTTGTCCAACTCCAAACTTAGCAACCTTTCTCTTATCCGTGATAAAGCCTTCCGCATCCACCATTACTGGCTTCGGTTTGGGATTAACAGTTTTTGGACAGTTCTGAGCATTATGACCAAAGATGCAACATTCAGCACACCGTTGCGGCTTCCATTCATACTCAACCTTCACACTTTCCATAATAAATCCCTCATCATCCAATTTCGGAATGGCTACAACTATTTGATCCTTAAGAACCTCATCCGCACTAACCTCAATCAAAGCTCTAGCAAAACTGCTCCTACCCCAACTATTGGCACACATATCCGCTGTATAGCTATCCAATCTCTTTGGAACTCCAATCTTCGACGCCAACAAACTAAGACCATCATCCGTATAGATAGAGATCGGAACATTATGAAGCTTAACCCATATAGGAACCGACTTTATGCCTTCCTTTTTCAGACTAACTGATGGCGACCAGATATTAAGAAATAAAGGAACTTTGCGAATTAACCAAGGCCCTCCCTCCAGAACTTTATGCATACCTTCCTTAGAATCAAATTTGAAGAAAAAGAAACCTTCGGTATTCATCATAATCTTGGCAAATCCAAACTTCGACCATACATTTTTAACATAATACTCAACCACCGGGAACGGTAATCTATTCCCCAGAAAATATCCAAATAACACATTGTCAAACCTGTCTTGGACCTTCTTAACTACCTCCCTTGGAATTACTATATCAGCTTCTTGGTGAGTCTCCACAGATTCCAATTTTCTGAAATTAACTTCACGTTTAGTACTAGGATTCATCATCAATTACATTCATCATTCGAGGTGCTGTTATTTTCACATAAACATTTTCCACAGGAACTGTTATTTTCTCCATCTCATCAATTACATTCATCATTCGAGGTTCATACTGATTACTTGACACAGTTCCACGTCTAGGAGCTAACGGGTTACCATCAATATTCAGAGTTCGAATAGGAGCTAACGGTTTACCATCAATTTTCAAAGACTTAGCATCAAGACTGTTAATAAACGAATCAAGATTAGGACGGCCCTCCTGAGTGTTCGACGGCATAGCATTGGTCTTAGATATAAAAATATCTCCATGCGGCTTTTCGGTGAACGAGTGAAACCCTAAATCCTCCAAATCTGTATCCTTATTTCTCTCCATGCACGACAACAACGTAAATCTCAATCACAAGCGGCACCAAGAAACCCTAATCCGAAAAAAACCTAGTGTTAATCTTCAACCCTTAACCGATTAATCCAATGTTTTCGATCTAGCTAAATTAATCTCAGTTAACCGCAATAAAAAACAATCAGATTAATAAATCAGAATATCCAATTAAACACTAAGGAGGCGATTGAAAAGAAGAAACAAAAAAAAACCCTAAATTCGAAATTGGTCACAATTGCTAACTAGTTCGTTATAGAGATTTGACAGAATCAAACCTCCAATCACAGACTGTTATACAATAGATCACAAAGGAGAATCAAGGATTTCGTGAAGAAGCAAGATCGCCTAGGGTTAGAGAGAAAACGGCCATTAGAAAACACTCTTGGTATGTTATATATGGTGGATGTTAAGTATGCTTTTATAATTACTTGGTGTGGAATACACGTGTTGGGTGTAGATTGTAGTATACATGATATGTATATAGATGTTATATGTATATTGTATTGATTATTTGCATGTATAATGGAAACAAGATAGTGGAACCCTACACCCGAAAACACCCCACTTGAAGACACCCCTCCCCACGAAAACAACTTAGTGTTTTCGTCCACTATGTTGCCAACAAAAACAGAATGGGCTTCGGCCCAGTAACAACCGGTTATAGTGTTGTGATATTGACCTTTTTTATGTTAGACTTTTGTTAATGAGTAAACCCTAAAGCCACTCTCTCTCTCTCTCTCTCTCTCTCTCGTTACTTCTGTGCGACGTATCATCAAGATCAAGATCCTCAAACCCTTGATAGCATCAAGCCCTTTATTCTGCATAACTCGGTTAGTTGCACTGTTGTTTGAATCATGCATGACTCCTTAGTAAATCACCACATGTCCGTATGTATATGTTTATTTGGTTGAAATCATGTGACTATTTGACATCATGAATAAACTGTTAGTGGGTAATGATTGTGAACTTATAATTGAATTGATTTGTATGTAATGCTAGGTTCAATGGTTTTCAAGTAATCACATGAATATCAGTTGCATCGATTTTAGAAAGTCAATTTCATTAATTTGGTGTGCATCAGTGCATGTAATCAGACTTTTAATCGGCCCAATCATGCTATTGCATTCAATAGAATTGTAATAGGTTGTCAGATTCACTATCTCGGTTCAATAGAATTGTAATAGGTTGTTGAGTTTATGAAAAGTTGTCAGGCCCTCACATGATTTGGTGCAACAATAAACACATGGTTCATCGGCCCAAGGTGTGTGTGTCAGCCCACTAATGAATTGGTTCGATGATAATCATTTGGATGCTTTAAAAATGTCGGCCATTATTGTTGTTTTGTTAATTGTTAATGTATCAAAGCGTTAGAAGTTTATAAATTAAATCGGGAATTATTTAATCGGCCATTATCAAATGTTAACATGCAGCCATTATTTAATCGGGCCACATCTGGAACTGGGCTCGGTTACAAGCAGCCGAGACCACTTCTTCGGTTGGGCTGCATGTTAACATGCATGTTGGGCCTGAACACACATCAACTGAGCAAACATGTTGGGCCATATTAGGGATGTGTCAATGTATGAATTCGGGACTTGGACTGTGAATCCATTAGTTGGTTGTTTGATAGTGGCACTCAAATGGAACACACACACACAAGCAGCAACTTGAGCCACGAGACCTGCTGGGTTGTACACCCTTGCCGGGGCCCAAGTCACCTAGACTTCACAATTTTTAACAGGCTGCACATTTGTTTGGACCCTATGATTTATTGGGTTGTTCACCGTTAATGAAATTCTAAACAACGTGTTTAACTGTGAAGTCGAGAGCATAGATAAATGCTAATACATGTATACTTGTTCATTACTTGCTAACTAGGTGGAATAATACGTGTTGTACTAGTATACAAACTGATTAATATGTGTAACTATCATAGGCCGTGGTTGACCAATCTTGTTTAACGAGCAAAGTAATCTTACCGAGCAAAACTAAGGTGAGTTCACACTCTTACCAAGGTATGGGATTCCCCGGTGGGTTGGGAATCGGATTGAATGACTACTTGTACTTACATCACTACTAGACTACTTATCACGGTCCTCGGATTGGGAAGGATGCCTGTGCCAAAATCTACGTAAAGCCTACGTACTGTCCTCGGTTTGGGAAGGACACTAGTGTTAAAACCTACGTAAATCCTACGTACCATTATCCTCGGATGGGGAAGGACACCAGCGCTAAACCTACGTACTCGCTACGTACTGTCCTCGGTTGGGAAGGGCACTTACGTAAAACCTACGTAAACTTATACTTACCACTGTCCTCGGTTGGGAAGGTCACTTACGTAAAACCTACGTAAACTTATACTTACTACTATCCTCGGGTTGGGAAGGAAACTTATGGATACAACTAGTCTAGTAACTTACAGTATGGGAAACCCCTACTAATTGAACTTACAACATGGGAAGCCCCCACTAGATGAACATACAAATGGCCTAGTAATACACGGCATGGTTATAAACGAACTTACGATTTGTTAAACGAACTTATTACTGAACAGCCAACTGTGAACTTGCTCAACTTTGTTGTTGATTCGTTGCTACATGCCTTGCAGGTCGTTAGGTACTCATGGAGCTTGCACAGGGAGGCGCAGTCGTTGTGGGACATGGACAACTGTGTGCCATGCTAAACATTTGAAACATTTAAACTTATGTTGGGTTTACATATTTATGCTTCCGCTAAACACTTAACTATGTTATGGTTTTGAACACCTTTAGTATTGATGAATGACTTTTATTTATTACTTACAATGTTCAATATGATTGGTGGCTTGATCCTGGTCAAGTCACGCCTCCAAGCGGTGATACTCCGCATGTGGTTTTTGGGGGTGTGACAACTACTACACAAATAAGTGTGCCGTGCTTGAATTGAAGTTGGCAACACAAAGAATTGAAACTGAAAGAACAATTTATTAAAAAGTTACTCATGTTCTACTTTTGTTGTTGACAGGATTTACCCCATAGTGGAAAAATTGAAGACATTTGAAGAAGAGAAGACTTCAGAAGAGGAAAAATCTGTGACAAAAGAAGATGATGAAGTGAATACATCTGGTAAGAAATCAAGTGTGGTTTATAACAAATGTCCGCCTCCTGTTGAAAATGCATATTATCCGCGAAATGCTAATTCTGAAAGAGTCAAAAAGGCAACGAACTTACAGTGGGATTCTAAGTCGTCAGTCAATTTTCCAGAAAGTATAGATGTCACTTTCACGTCGTCCGATACTGATCATGAGTCCGAGTTAATAAAAAAGGTGGTCGGTCAAGGTGTTGGATAAGGATGAATCAGAGCAGTCAATGTCGGAGTCGAAATCAGAGTCCAAGTCAAAGTCCGACATGTCAAGTCAAAAAGTCAAACAGGAAAAACGGGTGTATAATAAAGAGTTTTTGTTATCAAAATTTAATTTGAATGACGAACTAGTTAAAGTAGCATATACTTTGATAGATTCTGACAAATTATATTTTGATGAAGATTTTCCTATAAGTGGTGTTAAACCAGAAATGATTAAAAAGGTTTTCAAACTAACAGAAATTAATATTTCTGAAATAAAAGATGTAAATCTTTCTGAAAAAACAAGGCCTTACAGCTCAAGAGTTCAACAACGATTAAATAAGAAAATAGGTTACAGTTCTGGTTATGGTTATCAAAAGAAACCAAACCATAACGGTAATTTCAAAAAGAATGGTTTGGGTTTTATTCCATCGAAAAACTATAAAAATGAGAAAATTTATAAACCAAAAACTGTTTTTGTTTCAGGAACAAGTGTTGAGAAAGAACAGAAGAGTTCATTCTGGAAGCAAACGAACAAATAATTCCTTGCAAAGAAGCAAGAAGAGATGAAGAAAAGTGTTGCTCAAAAGAAGACAGAGACGAGAACCTGTTTTCAATGTAAAACAGTTGGTCATATTGCCAGAAATTGTTCCAAGACAATACAAACAAAACAGGGAGTCTCTGGTAAACAAAAAGACAAAGTTTTTGAGAAAACTGAACTTAAAACCAGAAAATTTACAGGTTTTGAAAATTCAACTTTTGAGGTTGGTGAATGTTCAAGGAATGTTTTAAAAAGAAAAGAAAATCTAAAAAATCAAAAGTGGGTTGTTAAGGGTTCAGGAAATAGTTCTGGTGATGAATCTGATTCCACAAAATCAGAGGAGCCACAGATTGTTAAGAAAAATGAGAAATCTGTTCCAACTGTGGATGATGTGAATTTTCCACCACTTCGGGCTGAAATTTTCAAGAAGAAAGTTGGAAAAGTGGAAATTTCAAATCAATTTTATTCTGAAAAGAATAAGTTTGATGTTGAAAAGGCTTTCAACGGAAAGGTGAAACACATTTTTGGAAAAATGGTCAATGGTAAGGCCAAAGGTGTGAAAGAATTTTATGCTTCCAAAAGGAAAGTTCACAATTCTGTTGAAAGTCACAATGTAGAAGTGGTTACACCCAAGGATGGTCAGGCCTGGGTGTCAATATTTTTCAAAGAATAAAAACCTGACTTGCCGGAGCTCCCTAGTTGGTAATCGTGGAGCATGAATCGGCATTTTTCATTGTTTATGAGAATTGTTTTTGTAGAAGTGTGTCTCGTCGGAACTCCCAGGTTGGTAAGTGAGGAGTAGGTATCGGCATTTTGAGAACTCAACCTACAGGTTTGATAAGTGTTGGTAAGCCATGTGGTTGAAAAAGAGGTTTTATCTACAGTGGTATTTGATTGTGATTATGAAGGTGTTCTTAAAAGTGGTAAATCAAGGACATTAAATTGTACTTGATTTCCTACAAGTGGTATTTTGAAAAACAAAGTGATGAGTTTATCCCCTAACCTACAAATGGTTAAAATCAATCAACAAAACTTATTTTCTGGAAAAACCATTTGATTAAAACAAACTTAAGTGTTTTGAAATCAATGGGAAAATAGTTTGTTGTAAGGGGAAGTTCTGATTGTTTATGCCAAGTGAATGGCAAAGTGAAGTGATTTGATATCAGTTGTCATTTTTACTTGTATAGTTTGTTTTCAAATTTCCTAAAATGTGTTGGTTTTTAGGGGGAGTAAGAATTTCAGAAAATCCAAAAACATTTGAAAATTTGAAAAATCCAAAAAACATGATAAAATCAAAAATGAGTTTTGTTGTTAAAGAAGGGGAAATGATAGTACATCAGTGGACGATCACGACATGCTAAAGAAATGGAATGATAAAATGTGATAAGCGGTCTTACTAAAGATGTGACGATAGGCTCAGCTAGACTAGTAGATTTGCGATAACGATACAAACCTAAATGTAAAAGCCTAGTTCTAGTGGGAAACATGGTCGAAAGCATAGTACTTAGTTTTGTCCTTCTTGATTGTGTGACTACTCGGTAATCGCTGATTGTCGAAAGACATAAAACTGGTTAAGTTTGTGAACTTTCACAACTTTGCTAAAAAGTCGCTGTGATTGTGCATTTTATTTTGAAAAGATTTAAACTTGTTTTATTTCGTTATTTTGTTTAATCATTGGACATCCTCTGCGTATACGTGAGTATCGACCTGGATGTTATTGCCTAAACGTTCTGCGTTATTTTCTTTGGTGTTTCGTTTAAGCATTGGATCACCTCTGCGTATACGGAAGTATCGACCTGGTGGTTAAAGCCTAAACAACTTCAACTTATTTTTATTTTCTTATTTTGTTTAAACATTGGACTTTCTCTGCGTATCGAAAGATCAACCTGATTGTTAATGTTTTAAACATTCTTCTTTGTTTTCGCCCAAATCTCAGTCGATAAAAGTTTATAGGCATTACTTGAGTTAGTGTATTACATGATGAGGGGATATGTTGAGATCGTGGGGTCCATAAGAATTTAGTGCAAAATTAATATACCTTAACGTATCGGTAAGCATTTCGAAAGTTTTAGATTGAGTTTAAGTGGACAACAATATCGTCAATCAATGTGAATTGTTTAGAACTAAAAATGTTTATAGCTTAACGGTGTTGGTGATTTGTCTCAAAAACTGATATGATCCTCTTACACAAACACACAAAAATAGTGTCTGTAAATATTTCTTTACTGCATTTCTTTACATGAAAAAATCCAAAAAGATTTTTAGTGTGTTTTAGCATAAATTGTTGAAAAATACAAAAAGATTTTCGACAAATGATGTTGGAGAGCTGATTTTCAAAAGTCCGAGTGCTAAACATGACGATATCTGGTTTGGGAGAGAGTTGAGCAGTTAGTGAGGGGGAGTGTGTGTTAAAAGAGAAAAGTTTTTTTTTAAATAAAAAAGTTATTTCTGCAAGTGGTTAATTAGACTTGAAAATCTTATCCACAAGTGGTCATCAGAAAATTTATTTTTGGATAGAGATCTGTGCAGGTTAGACAGGTTCCGATACCTGAGTTAGATGAATGCCAGGTTACGATCTAAGAACAGGTGGAAAGTGAATTCCAGACTACGATCCCAGCTTAGCGAAAGGGGGAGTCTGAAGACATCAAGAGGGACTCTGAAGATTGTAGTGACAGATTCAGATGCTGAAGATTACGAGAAAGAGAAAGAGAATGATTGTGGATGCTTACAATGGAGAATTTTGGAGAGAGTGAGAAGACTGATAAAGACTGAAGATGCGAACACTCGACACTGAAGACTCGTCAACATTCGAGGGGGAGTCTGTTGGTGCATGCGTCTGTCGACTTCGTCTTGTATCAAGTCTTGTATTGTACTAGATAGATCAGGGTACGTTAAACGAGGAAATATGTTGGAGGTAATTTCGCTTGAAATGACAAGTTGACATTTCAAACGAAATCAGATAGTTTAATTTCGCTTGAACTTGAGTTGGATCATTTCAAACAAAATCTGTGATTTCGCTTGAAAGAGATTCCGCTTGAATCAGCTTCAAGCGAAATCACACCTCCTATAAATAGCTTGAGTCCTGATTCATTTGTAACGTTTTCCGGTCAGTGTAACAAAGTGCTGCCGAAGTGTCCACAGGCTTGTATTTGATCTGAAATCAATATACGGACAGTTTAAAGTGTGAATCTAGCTGAATTGAACTCTATACGTTTGTTTCCGCCACTCGTATTGAGATAAACTCTTCTGATCGACTCGTTCGAGTCTGAAAACGATCCTACACCTTCAAAAGAGGGGCCTACTACTATAACTAAGATAATCTCTTAAAAAGTGCAAAAGTGCGAAAATCATTAAAGGTTACATTAAAGGCGAGTCGGATCCAAGTGATTGATCTTGTCTATCTGTTTTTATTTTTATTTTTATCTTTTCAGCATTTCTAGTTTTTATTTTTCATGTTTAAAACCGTTTCTAAAACTTTTGATTTGATTAGACGTTAAGGATAAACTGATATTAAAAGCTCTTGTGTCCTTGGACGACCTCGGTATCTTACCAACGCTATACTACGCTCACGATGGGTGCACTTGCCCATATGTGTGTTTAGTGTTAGTAGACTACCGTGTTTAATAAATTTAAAACTTGACTATTGTGTTAAAAAGTGCTTAAAATATCAATAAAAACATATAACACTACATACACATCAAGTTTTTGGCGCCGCTACCGGTGACACAAAGATTTTAAAAAGTTAGGGATCAACGGCCTTATCGTTTTTCTTATTTTTCTATTTTTTTAGGATTTTTCTAAATTTTTCAACTTCTGCATACTGCAGCACAGAGCCGTGCCCGGTCGGACATAGGCCGTGCCCAGCATCCTTACTGGCAGTTTTTATTTTCTGAGTTACAGAAAGGTGAACACGGGGCCGTGTCGGTGCAGCACGGGGCCGTGTTGAACTTTCCAGTAATAGGGATCCAGAAAATAATCACTGTAACCACGACCACTGGGCCGTGGTGAGACTTCTGACCAGCAATCTTTTTGTTTTTATCGTAGGTCTTGGAACCTAGGCGCCGAACCTGAACTTCCTACGAAGTGCATGAGCTCCAATTCCAATAAAGATATAAAAGAACCTATAGACGAACCCGAACGCTTTCTAAGAAAAAGACTTAAAGCTAAAATCCAAGAAAAATTTTCAGGGGACCCACTTCCAATGGCGGATCAACGTACCCTAATGGATTACTTACGGCCCACGGTAGGTAATCTCAGCGCCGCTATCAATGCACCGAATGTTGATGCATACAACTTCAAACTTCGGCCGCATTTGATACAAATGCTCCAAAACTCCGCAACTTTGCATGGGCTTGCGGACGAAGATCCCCATTTACATATTACCAACGTTTTGGAAATATGTGATGCTTTTCGGATCAACGGAGCATCGAATGACGCCATCCGCCTCCGAATGTTTCCATTTTCACTAAAACACTGAGCTAAGGCTTGGCTTAACACCCTCCCAAGTGGTTCAGTAAACACTTGGGATGAACTAGCCCAAAAGTTTTTGTATAAGTATTTCCCTCCTTCTAAAACGGCTAAATTAATGACTGAAATTAACACATACTCACAAGAGGATGTGGAATCCTTATATGAAACTTGGGAAAGATTCAAGGAGCTATTAAGAAAATGTCCTCATCATGGTCTTGTGGTATGGCAACAAGTATCCACTTTCTCTAATGGGTTGTTGCCATACAGAAGACAAACATTTGACTCTAGCTCCAGGGGACTTCTAGGTAATCGTCGCCCAAATGAAATTTATAATCAAATTGAGGAAATGGCTCAAAACAATTTTCAGTGGCACACTCCCCGAGGCACAAAATCTATTGCCCCGGGCGCCCATAAGGTAGACGAAAGCACTTCTTTACAAGCCCAAATCGAGGCCCTCTCTTCAAAAAAAAAAAATTAGAAATGGCAAAAACGTCCTCGGTTATGGCTTGCGAAGGTGTGGTGGGCCACATGAAAATTGGAGTTGTATGAAAGAATTGGATAATCAAACTGAAACGGTAAACTACATTGATAATAGACCTAGGCCGTTGGGTCCTCCAACGGGTACCTACAACTATGGATGGCGTAACCACCCTAACCTTGGATGGAGAGAACCCGACAATGGTAGTAACCAACAAAACCAAAACCAACGAACAAACTTTCAACAACCAAGAAATGAGTCATAAAATTTCTCTCAACAACAACTAGGGGGGCGAGAGAGGCTTGAAGATACTATCTCACGCCTCATCTCCGACACCGAAAAGAAAAACTCGGATCGATTCCAACAAATGGAATCGAGCTTTAGAAATCAACAAGCTAGTATTCAAAACATTGAAAAATAACTAAATCAACTAGCTCAAAATTTCTCCGAGAGACCACAAGGCGCGTTACCTAGCAATACCGAGACCAACCCAAAGGCGCAAGTACATCTCATCACGTTGAGAAACCGTACTGTAGGTCCCGAGGAGGCTCTGCTACCTCCATCTGAAAAGAGTCCGTCTAACCAAACCACAACTTCACCAACACCCCAAAAAGAGACAACTCCTCCGCCAAATCAAGAACCTACCAATAACCCCCCGGTGCCTTACCCCGGTCGGTTACTTCGACAAAAGACCGATGAGCAATTCACAAAATTGGAAAACTTACTAAAACAATTGCACATCAATCTTCCGTTTGTGGAAGTCCTCACTCAAATGCCTAAATATTCAAAATTTATGAGAGACTTTCTCACTCACAAAAGGAAAATTGAAACATTGTAATTAGTTAATTTAAGTGAAGAATGCTCTGTCGTACCACTTAACAAACTCCCACAAAAGAAAATTGATCCCGGAAGCTTCACCGTCCCCTTGTTCCATTGGGGGATCACCCATACGCAATGCACTGGCCGATCTTAGGGCTAGCATCAATCTCATGCCTGCATCAATGTTTGACCGACTCGGACTAAGAAAAACAAGTCCCACAAAGATGAGTATACAACTAGGTGATAGGTCTATCAAATATCCAAAAGGTGTCGCTGAAAATCTATTGGTAAAAGTCAGAGACTTTGTCTTCCCGACCGACTTTGTCATACTTGATATGGAGGAAGACACCAAAGTACCACTCATACTAGGAAGACCATTCCTCGCCAACGCTCACGCAATGGTAGATATGAATGTTGGGAAACTAACATTGAGGGTTGGGGATACAGAGATGGAGCTCAGGGTTGGGAAAAGAGTAGAAGACGACGACCTGGTCAACTAGATGAATGTCATAGACTCAAGCTTGGATGACGCTCTCCGACGGTGCAACATGGGATGCAAAACATCCCACTTGGGTAACATATGACTGCCTTTGGGTCTAGCCAAGGACCCTTATAAACGTGGCACACAATGGAGGCATTCCGCGAAACTATCCTTAGTTTTAGTTTAGATTAACTTTTATGTTTTCTAGTTTAGTTTTAATTTTTAGCAATAAAACACACTCGAAATGGTGGAGGTTACTAAGGGAAACTTGAACCCACACCCATGCACAAAAACAGAGCTTCTCGACAATTTTTCTTCATTACAGCAAGTTCAGCACGGGGCCATGCTCAGCCTAACACGCCCCCGTCCCCAAGGATCTGCAGTAAACGCCCAGTTCAGGTAACTAGACACGGGGTTGTGTTCACTGAACATGCCCCCGTGCCCAGCCTTCTGATAATTATGATACTGGCGATCTGAACACGGGGCCGTGCCAGGATCAACACGGGCCCGTGCCCAGACGCCCAGTAACATAAATTTTGTTTTTTAAAGACCTTTTTACACATTCAATCAACGTAAAAACTTATTTTTGGGACACATTGAGGACAATGTGTAATTTAAGTGTGGGGGGGGATGCTAAAACCTTGAATTTTGCAAGTCCTAATAACAAGCCTTACACAAAACTCTATTGGAACCGCTAATCACCGCAATTTTTTTCAAAAACTTTTCATTTTTTACTTTCTCTTGGTTTAATTTGGAAATAACAAGTTCTAAAAAGGTTATATTTTTACAAATTTACAACCGATAGTGTCGTGATAAAAAGAACCAACATAAGAAAATTATGAAACGACATGACAAATCTAGTTAAAATTTGATTATATATACTTGATCACATTATAAACCCATTCCAACAAAAGTGAGTTTTGAGCCTTTATTGAGCATACAAGCATACATCTTTAAATTAAATGCTCATCTTTCGTTTCTTGTGTGAATAGTCGATTGGTTCTTACGACTCTAGAACTTGCCATGACGATACATTCCCGGTCCTTACCAACTTAAACCCAAGTAAGTAAATGATTGAGGCATTAGGACTAACCCATTTTCTTTTCAACACCATTATTTTTCATTTTCTTTTCACCTAGCCAAAATCCCCTAGTTAACCCCTTTGAGCCTAAACCTTTTCCTTTCTAAACCCATAAAACAAACACCCTTTACCCACCAAAACTTTTTTCATTTAAACCCTTTATTTTAGTAAAAAGCTCCGTTTTCTTGTGACATTCCTTATCAAAAAAAAAGTCTAGCAATAAACAAACAAGTTCCTCAAAGAAACTTTGTTTGAAAGTGCTTAGTTTGAATAAAAGTCACAAAAATAAAAAGTTTTACGATGACCGACACTTTTTACGCTTTTAGCCCTTTTTACTAACCACTAACCCAAAACCACCTACCTTTAACCCAAGCCTAACCCTTCCCCAAGTCCTCTTGATATTTACAAAGGTTTATAGTTAAAAAGGAGGAGGATTGATTGCTTGGCAAGCATATGATAGAAGTAAGTTCCATGCCGGTCTCGAGTGTTTCACAAAAATACATCTTCGGCCGAGTGTTGAGTGATCTCCCGTGAGGTATGTGAACTTCTATATAAATGGGATTTTAAAGAGGCATGTTATGCCCAAATAAGTAATTTCTCTTATGAAACGTTCTAAATAAATCATAACGAATAGGATTGTAAATAGCCTAAAAATAAAACCCAATAAAGATCTTGGATTCCCGACACTCAAGACAAGCCCAAAACTTCTCTTCTACCCATTCCATTTGGCTGTGTAAGCCACAAATTAAAGAGTTTTGCTTGAGGACAAGCAAAGATTCAAGTGTGGGGGTATTTGATGTGTGTAAAATGCAACATATAAATTACATCAAATGAGGCATAAAACTAACCCTTTTTTAGTACTAATGTTGGAAAAGTGTGCTTTTGTCTTCCTTTTGTATTTTCAGGACCAAATGACCTTAAATGAACAAAAGGAACAAATATGCAGCAGAATCTAACATAAATAAAAAGACAAGGAATAAACGTGGCATGCCCGACCCCTGGACAGCATCTTCCCAAGCAAAAGCAAAAACAAGAAACAGAAGGCTGACCACGGTGCCGTGCCCAGCGGACACGGGTGCGTGGCCAGGTGTCTGCAGAAAATGACAAAGTTGTAGAAGCTTCTATTCCCAGCGCGGGGGCATGCCCAGCTAAGCACGGGTCGTGGTCAACGCTAAGATTCGCAGAATCTTGCAAATCTTGATAGTACAGATACGTTTCTACACACGGGGCCGTGCCTAGCGAACACAGGGGCGTGTGGAGCCTAATGCAGACAATTGTATTTAATGAAGAAAGAGAAAGAGGATGGCCACGGGGCCGTGTCCAGCGGACACGGGGCCATGTCCGGGCTTCTGTACAGGCTATAAATAGGGTTGCTTGGTTCACTTCAAAGGCATCCCTTGGCAAAACATCTCTCTCCCACTTCACCACCACTCCACCACCACTACAACACCCACATCGACCACCATCATCCATCATCCACCTTAGAGTGTGTGTAGTAGTCTCAGGATCCAAGATTGATAGTAAGAGTTGTTGACAATCAAAGGCCATGTTTGCCTAAGTCTCTTACATCACTTGGTGAAGACAAGCATTTAATGTAATACTTAAGATTTTTAATCTTTTCGCACTTTTTATTTGGTTTTGTATTAATGACTTTAACAATTTGTTTCTTATGTTGAAGGTGAAACTTCCTTATCATTTGTGTGTGGTGTCTTGGCATTATTTTACTGTCTATATAAAATAAAAGATTTTCACCGTTCATATCTCTACGGTCTATATAGAGAATGGTTTGATAAGGTTCTTGCCTTATTCAGTGCATAGATCCTGCAAGGACCTGGGTCAAGCTTACTAGGACTTCCTGCAATACCCACTGGTATTGGATGGCAGGGGTGCAAATGGCTTGATCTTCTCATATGTAAACTACTATTAATACATTAACCCGACTACTTGGGATTGTATCTCTGCTGACTCAAACCACTTAGCCAAGGGTGACGTCACCTTCAAAAGAGGGGTCTACCACATTATGCATTAATAACTTAATTAATTATCTTTCAATATTCTGACCCTTTAGGATTGTATCCTTGCTGACTTAAACCTCTGGGTTGAGGGTAACGTCAACTTCAAAAGAGAGGCCTACTACTATAATTAAGATAATCTCTTAAAAAGTGCAAAAGTGCGGAAATCATCAAAGGTTACATTAAAGGCGAGTCGGATCCAAGTGATTCATCTTGTCTATCTGTTTTTATTTTTTCATCATTTTTAGTTTTTATTTTTCACGTTTAAAACCTTTTCTAAAACTTTTGATTTGATTAGACATTGAGGATAAACCGGTATTAAAAGCTCTTGTGTCCTTGGACGACCTCGGTATCTTACCAATGCTATACTACGCTCACTATGGGTGCACTTGCCCATATGTGTGTTTAGTGTTAGTAGAATATCGTGTTTTATAAATTTAAAAATTGACTAATGTGTTAAAAAGGGCTTAAAATATAAAAAAAAACATATAACGCTACACACGCATCAGATATGCCTCTTACTTACGCCAGCGGCGAGTCAACAAGTGCCAAGGATACTACCGTTTGTGATACTGGGGGGTCTAGTGGTAATTTTGCTGAGGATGGGGCATGTTTGTTTGATGATCTTTACCTTCCCATTGTATGTTGGGATCCATACACCCAGGATAAACGTTACCAACCCAAGTGGAAAATAGCTGAATCATCTAGGCTGGTATTTCCCCCGGTGGTGCATCACTGGGTTGAATGGGCTTATCCTCCTGTTGAATCTGCCTATATGGAAGGGTTAGACAACAAACACTTGATGAATACTACAATAGTGGATGCTGTCTCTGGTCAAAGAAGGTTGGCTGAGATCCGACGCCGGTGGATGCATGATAATAGTGAGCTACACCAGGCGCGGATGACCATTCAAGAGCTTATGGATGAGAAGTATCATTTGGAAACCCAACTCTAGGCTGCTAGTCTCAGGGAGAGCCAGTTTGTGTCCGAGAAGAATAAAGCCGAGGATAATCTGAAGCGAGTAACGACCAATCTGGCTGAGGAAAGGGTAATATGGGCCCGTGATATAGCGGAGAAAGATCGTATCCTTTCTCATGCCAAGGTTGTGCAAGAGGAGCTGGAACGTAAAGCGGTCAATGAGGCTCGAAAGGTGAGATCTGAGTTATCTGCTGAGGTGGAAAAGTTCCGTATTGACACCGGTTTTGTTTATCAGGTGCAGGAGAGGTACCAAAATTTAACCTTGGAGTTAGAGGCGTCTAATGCCAAATCCCAGGCCAAACAAGTTGAGCTGGAGGAGCGGGAGGAAAAACTTAGGGAGTTGCAGCAAATGTGTGACTCCCTGTTCTCTGAAAAGAATCAACTTCTGCAATCTTCAATCGCCCAGCAGGCACGTCTCCAGGAGGCGGAGAGTGCATTGGAATAGTCCAACGCTGAGTTGGATAGCTTGACCAGCCGCCTAGCCGGGCTGCAAGGAGACATGAACTGGCTGGTATCCCAGGGTTTAGTTGGTGCTTTCGAGTACTTACGCCAGTCGGAATCCTTTGTGGCCCTCTTGGATCGCCTGTCTACTGCAGCTTACAAGTCAGGCCACCATGATGGCATCCACGAAGGCTATGTTAGTTGCCATCAAACAAGTAAGGTTACCCCTGACTTCCAGGAGAAAGGAGGCAAGCTGACAGCAAACATGGCGGATGCTCTTGAGGCAGTTTACAATGATCCGCTGCCAGCTTATGCTGATCTGGCTGACAAGGTGGCTGAAGATGGCGTGGACTCTTTGCGCCATATGCAGGATGTGGCGGATGAATCTGGAGAGGTATGAGTGTTGATTGTTTGATATTTCGTATTTTCCTTAGATATTTTTGTAAGAAAACAATATTTTATGTTTGTTGGGGTGCATGTGAGCACTTAACTTTTGACATGAACAATTAATGAAACCATCATTATGGCAGCGCCGCCGTTTGCAAAATGTGGCGATTAGACATGTAATCATGATTCCGTATTAATTTTGCTTACGTCATGGTTGTCAACTTGTATAACCATCTATAAATCGACTCTTACTTTTTTACCGTATTTGGTAAGTGAAACAATGAGTCGTAAATACCGCCTCCGGAAAGTCTCCGACATATTGCAAACCGTGGACATAGCTGAAGCTATGGTCCATCTTCAGGATAAGATGCCGGAGAAAACGATGGAGTGTCAAGAGGTAGACTTCGGCGATGCGGTGCTTTGTATGAAAACTTCCGGCAAGGTTATTGAAGGTCAGGGTCCTTCTACTACCGGAGTCAAGTCTGATAGGGGTGCTGTGTTCTTGACAGTGAACACCCTAACAAAATCTTTTCCTTCTGAGTGCTTTCGTCGATGCAGAGTGGTGTACGAACGACTAAGAACGACGTCGAAATGGTCGTCGATGCCCAAGTCCTATTGACGATCGACAGATGGTAGCTTCTCCGGCTGGTGAGGTGAATGACGACAACTTGATCATCGATCCTCACCCCTTGGAGTGGTACGGTGAAGCATTACACACCCCTGCAGAGGTGTTAGCAATGTTTCCTGACTTGTAATGTAGTAGAACATGTTCGTTTTTTGGTGTTCCCATATGCTGGTTTTTGACAACAGGACAAGTACTTGGTTTTGTATGATAGTTGTATGTATTTATTACTAAAATACCTATCTTTTGTAGTGGTTAATGTATCTATTACCAAGATACCCACTTTTAGCGCTGTATGGTTTTGGTCATCTGACTTTGCTATATATGAAAAATATTTCGTGTCAGAGACGTTTTTTTACCGTGATATGCAGTTCAAATGTGGTGGTAATATTTTGTATCGTAATATGCAGTATAAATGTGATGGTAATTTTTAGTGTGCACGTAGATGACAAAAGTTAATAAAAAGTCATTTTTATTAACTTAATAACTGAAAAGTGAAAGAGACATCATTCTTGATGAATTACACTTGTTCGAAAGGAAAACTATCTATTCCGCCGTTAGGGGCGGAAGTCTACATGTAACATTTTTTCATTTGAGCAGCGTTCCAGCTACGTGGAACCGCTGTGCCATCAAGTCTAGACAGGCGGTAAGCCCCCTTGCCTATATCTTCTTGGACTATGTAAGGGCCTTCCCAGTTGAGTCCCAGCTTGCCTGTGGGTTCCGCCCTACTAGCCTCTTTATCCTGCATGACATAATCGCCTTCCTTGAAGATTTGCTAAGCCACGCGTTGAATGTAATACTTCTATAAGGTTCTCTTGTATTTTGCCTCGCTGATGGCGGCTGTGACAACTGTGTTCTGTAATCGATGTACGATGTAAAACAATGATGATTATTAATAAAACAATGTGCTTTGGTGTTATTATGTGTGTAATTGTGTTTAGTGATTTTACAATTTGATTCGATTCCAATTTCAAGCACTAAATCGCTTTCTGGAAGGTTATACGCAAACTGGTGCTTAAACGCAGTCAGTATAACGCGACAAACACTTTGGAATAGTGACATAGGCTTAACATACCTTAAATAACGTCCATATAACTTAGAAATAAGGTTTGAATGGTTTGGTGTGTCGAAATCAACTTTGTTCGATCGCAGGGACTATTTGTGTCAAATTGCGAAACTATGCCGATTTGTATAGTAACGAACATTCCGGAACTTGATCATAAGTTAAACATACCCTAAATAACCTTTACATAGCTTAGAAATAGGCTTTGAGGGGTTCGGTATGCTAAAATAAACTTTATGCTCATTCAGGGACTAAAAGCGTCAAAAAGTGCATAAGTTTGCATTTTCGCGCATAACTTACGTTCTGAATACATCCGGACATCCAAAAAAAATTTATGTAAGCATTAGCATATTTTATTTTAGTGTTTGGCATGATAAAATTCCATTCGTCGCTTAATTTAGATCTTTTTTGCGTTTGTTACGACTTCCGTCGTAATTAAGCGAATAACGCAACCGTACGACCAAACGAACCAACATCCGAGATGTTTTTGAGCATATTTTAAGTTCCCTATACTTTAACTTTATTTTAGAGCCTTGAAATGGGGTTAACGGGGCTTAAAAGTGCCAAAAAAATCAAGTTTTACAAGTGCAGGGACCGTTTTTGAAATTTCTGGCAGATTCAATGAACCTAGTCCATTTTGAAGTGTGATGGTTTTCACCCATGGTTTTGCAAAACCATGGGCTGGTATTCAATGAACATAGTCCATATTAGGGGCTCCCATGGTTTTAGAAAACCATGGGCACACATGTAAGGTCCAGATCAAAGCTCAGTTTTCGAGGAACGATCTTAACGGTTCTAGAAATCCTATATATACCCCATCCATTTCACTTCAAAACCCACAATTTGAAATCTGATTTATGCTCTCTAAGTGGAAGTATATGCTTCCTACCTGAGAGAAAAATCAGAATCAAATCTTGCGAGGACCTTCTGTATGTGTTCTTTCGTTCTTTTCATTCGTTTTAGCGTTAAAGTCAAACTGCATTTGACTTTCTGCATTGACCAGTTTATGGTCAATGTGAAGTTCGTTTGAACTTCATAACGTGAGCGTAATCACGATGGTTATAGTCACTAGTGACTATACCTACTGATTACCACGTTATCTAGGCTCAGTGACGAGTCGTAGTTTCGGCCAAAATGCGTATTCTTGCGTATTTTGTAACCAAACTACTCTTAGGTATCAAAACCGTTTGTTTTGATACCAAACTTATTTTCTAACTTATTTAAGCATGTTTTAACATGCTTAGCTCGTCACTTTTTAGTTTAGTGCTTGTGTAGAGTCGTAAGTCAAGCGGACTAAACACCCGCTTAAACTTTCGAACACGAACCGTTTGGTCGATCATTAGGATCCGACCAAACACATTAGGTGACCATAGTATATAGGGAATAACCTTCCAAGGTTATACCTTATGGTCGCTTAGTTTAGGTAGTTGTATGATAAGTAGATTATATGCCATAGGTAAATTACCAGAATACCCTTTTCAATGCATAATCGGTAATTTAGCATATGTAACACAAACTTTTGTCACTTAATTGATTATGCAACATATTTAATCATGTTTAGGCATATAATACTTGTCATTGGACTAGTTAGACATTCCGAACGCGTTTCACGTGAACGACGCGTTAAAGTTACATAAGCTACCTTAATGGGTCACGATGGGTCGAAAGCACTTAGGATAGGTTTCATTAAGGATGTAGGCCTTGTTAAACCATATCACATGATTTCCAACACTCATTTGGTTTAAAAGACCTCATTCTGTCCGATCTTCCGAATTAGGCGTCTATTGTTTGACTAGTGATTAAATTACTAGGTGCTACTTGATTTCTCTGGTTTACTCGAGTTTGTTGAAGTACTATTGATTGAGGATACCTTGCACTACATGTGAGTACATAGTTCCCCTATTTTTACTGTTTTCAATTGTTTTGGGGTGATTCATATGTACAAAATGTTTTCAGGGTTTAAACGGTGATTTTAAAAACGAATAGAACGATTTACACTAAACTATTAACGATTTTGATAATGTGAACAAACTTGTTGGTTGTAGTTACATAACGAACGACATTCATTAGCATTGATCAAGCCGACCAGTATTAGGTTATGGTACCATAGGATATGACAAATCCCGTTATTTCACTATACCCATGGTTATGTGTGGGTGTTGTGGGTAACGACTGAATCTGATGATTGTTAACTTACCCTTTGGAGGTTTGTTAATGCAAGAACGAGTTGAACGATGAACGAGTCCCAAAGGTTTGAATGTTATTAACGAGACGACCATATATAAGTTTTCACAATTAAAACGAGGACGATTTAAACGAGTAAACGATTTGGAAATGATTTGGAAACGATTTGGAAAAGAGGTTAAACGATCTGGGTAAACGATTGGTTTTTGGCTAGTGTTTAGATAACGGGACGGGTGTAATGTGGTGAAAACATGGTAGATACGCCGCTGGTACTTCTTATATATAAGTGTTTTCAACATATTACATACCGTGGCGTTATTTAGTTCACTTGGGTAAACAATATTGAAATGATGTCACTCAACGATGTTTTCGAAATAATATACGAGTTTTATTAACGAGTTTATACGAGATGTTTTACAAGATGGTTTACTAAAACAAAAAGCTTTTGGGTTAAGAATCGTGGATACGATATTTTGTAAATTATAACTGTCTTGATTTGAGTTGGTTAATCATGTTGCAATATTATACACTTTTTAAAAACAAGGTTTTCGAGGTATTGTAATATAAGTAAACAAGCCATGATTCTGATACCCTTATAAAACCTATGTACTCGCCTGCATTTCTTTGCTGACTTTGTTTTTACATATGTTTCAGGTGTTGTTGCTTGATTGACGTTCTAGGATGCATGCGTCACATAGGATCTGGACAAGGCCTTAGTGAAATATAACTATGATAGACGATATAAAACTTGTTTGTTCTATGCTAAGACAATGTTAATGTTTAATATTATCAATAAAACGAAACACTTTTTGTATCCATGGTTATGAAACGATAATTCTGTTACAACACTCCCCGACGTTTACGCCACGCTTTGTTGTTTTACGTGGTCGGGGTGTGACAGAAGAGTTGGTATCAGAGCCAATGGTTATAGGGAATTAGGTTATTAGTAATACTTTGACCTAGACTATAACTTCTAGGACCCCAACGCAAGTTTATTTGCGTTTAGATTTTTAAAAACAAAATCGTCACCTATCCTTAGGTGATAACCACAACGAGAACACAATTTTCGAATCCGCTTTGAAAATTAATCATCCATTCTAGGATGATTGATTACTAGGTTTTGAACCCTCTATTATATGGTTTTGAACCCTTTAAGTTTTCAAAGTTTCGTCAAAGTTTGGGCCAAAATAATGTGAACACGTGCAAACTGGAAGAGTGAGTGCCTGTACCCTGACTTTTCTGTCTAAGGCTAGAGTGTTCGTACAAATCCACATAATCGGACCAGTCACTCTTACCTGGGAACTCTTGGGGTGAGTGTTCACTTATAGGAGAGCATGTCTTCGCGATACATTATTTTGGACCTATTTACTTTGATTAGTCACTGCGTGTCGTTTGTTTGTTCGAGGTAATGAACGAATGATCGCATCTCTTATGTTTTGTCGATACCTCTTTTTCTTTTCAACCTCACTCGATTCTCCTGTTTCCTTGTTAGACAATGCCTCCTCGACGTGAAGCACAATCTTTCACTATTGAAGAAATCGCAGCCCTGGTCTCTCAGCAAGTGGCTGCTGTGCTTCCCGGTGTTGTGACCCAAGTCCACGAGATATTCAACAACAATAATAACGACAACAATGAAGCCGTGTAACTTCAAGAATTTCAATACTACGAAGCCGCTTAAGTTTTCTGGGTCGCAAGGAGCAACTGCGCTCCTGCAGTGGTTTGAGAGTATCGAGAGCACATTCAGACATGTGCAGTGTCCGAATGCGCGTAAGGTTGAATTTGCTTCGAGCGTGTTTGAGAAGCGAGCGCTTACCTGGTGGAATGGTATTATGCGCGAAAGGGGTGCCGAAGTGGCGTTGGCACAAACATGGGAAGAGCTTCGGGCAGTCATGATGAAGGAGTTTTGTCCCCGTCATTAAATTCGGGCTTTGGAACGAGAGTTTGACGATTTAAAGCAAGATGGGGCTGAACACTGTGCGTACACGGATCGTTTTGAAGAACTCAGTCTATTGTGTCCCACCATGGTTACTCCTCTGGAGAAAACAATTGAGAGATATATCGATGGGTTACCCGATTCTATTCTGGAGATTGTCACCGGTGTTAATCCAACTACCCTTCGTCAAGCAATCGAGTTGTCTGCTACCCTGACTGAGACTCAAGTCAGGAAGGGTAAACTCACCCGCAAGGGTGATAAAAAGAAGGCGACTGATTCAGGGAAGGATAAGAAAAAGGGTAAGGGTAAGGAAGGAGAGACGTCGAAGAAATCAAGGAAGCGAAAGGGTGCCCAAAATTTTGCTGTTACAGCACAGACTGCTCAGAACCCGCAGAACCCACCGGCTCAGCCACCTGCAAAGAAAGCGTATGCTGGTACCGCACCTCATTGTGGTCGTTGCAACGGTCATCACGTTGCACAACAAGCTTGCAGGCAATGTACGACGTGTGGTAAACTTGGGCATTTGGCCAATGTTTGTCGTTTGGGACAGAATCAGGTTGCTCTGGTTCCAGCTTCGGGTCAGGGGAATGCTGTGAGATTCCCACTGGGTTCATGTTTTAATTATGGAGAGTATGGTCACTTCCGCAACAACTGTCTGAGACTGGTGAATACAAACGCGAATGCTAACGCGAACCCGAATGCGAACGTCAATGTTAATGTGAATCCCCCTCGTGGGCGAGCGTACAATTTGAATGCAAACGAAGCGGGGGCCGACAACGAATTGGTTAACGGTACGTTTCTTGTTAACAATCGACCTGCGTCTATTCTTTTTGATTCTGGTTCCGATAGAAGTTTTGTTTCATTATCTTTTGAGCCTTTGCTTGCGATACCTAGAACCAAACTAAGGAAACCCTTATCTGTCGAAGTTGCTACTGGTAAACCTCTTGTTCTCGATTCTGTTATCCGTGATTGTCAGTTGAACCTTGATAACCATCTTTTTCCTATTGACCTCACACCGATGCAACTTGGGAGTTTTGATATTATCATTGGAATAGATTGTTTAACCAAACACCACGCTGAGGTGGTTTGTTTTGATAAGATTATTCGTATTCCTTCGTCTTCTGGCGATGTTCTAGAGATTCGTGGCGAGAAACCTTCAGGTGGATTGAGGCTTTTGTCGTGTATGGAAGCTCAAAGTTATTTGCAAAAAGGATATGTTGCTTTTCTAGCACATGTCACCGAGGAGAAAGACAAGAGCAAGAGTATTCAGGATATTCCGATTGTTCGGGATTATCCAGAGGTGTTTCCTGATGAACTGCCTGGTTTGCCTCCAGTTCGTCAAGTCGAGTTTCATATTGATCTTGTACCCAATGCCAACCCAATTGCAAAAGCACCTTATCGTCTTGCACCGTTGGAGATGCAAGAGTTATCGAAGCAGCTTCAAGAGTTATCTGATAAAGGATTCATCCGACCGAGCTTTTCACCTTGGGGAGCTCCTGTCCTCTTCGTGAAAAAGAAAGATGGATCTCTTCGAATGTGTATCGATTATCGTGAGCTTAATAAGCTCACCATCAAGAATCGATATTCCCTACCTCGAATTGATGATCTCTTCGACCAGCTGCAGGGTGCTTCATGCTTTTCCAAGATCGATCTGCGTTCTGGGTATCATCAACTTCGTGTTCTAGAAGAAGATATTCCCAAAACTGCTTTCCGCACAAGATATGGGCATTACGAGTTCACTGTCATGCCTTTTGGTTTGACGATTGCTCCATCTATCTTTATGGACATAATGAATAGGGTCTGCAAACCTTATTTAGACAAGTTCATTATTGTGTTTATCGACGATATTCTCATTTATTCAAAATCTCGAGCCGAGCACGAACAACACCTTCGCTTAACATTGGAACTCCTGAAGAAGGAACAACTTTTTGCTAAATTCTCCAAGTGTGAATGCTGGCTTAAAGAAGTTCAATTCTTGGGTCATATAGTCAATGAGCAGGGTATTCATGTGGATCCATCCAAGATTGCTGCTATCAAGGACTGGAATACACCGACGACGCCTACAGAGATTCGATCTTTTCTTGGACTTGCTGGTTATTATCGTCGATTCATTTCGAATTTCTCGAAGATTGCGGTTCCACTCACTGCTTTGACTCAGAAGAATAAGCCTTTTGAGTGGGGACCCAAGCAAGAAGAAGCGTTCCAAACACTGAAGCAGAAGTTATGCGATGCTCCTGTTCTATCTCTACCCGAGGGAAGCGATGATTTCGTTGTCTATTGCGATGCGTCCAACTTAGGCCTTGGTTGCGTCCTTATGCAACGAGGTAAAGTTATTGCATATGCATCTAGGCAGCTAAACGTTCACGAGAAGAGCTACACGACTCATGATCTTGAGTTAGGAGCTGTGGTTTTCGCGCTTAAAATCTGGAGACACTACCTCTATGGAACGAAGTGTGTGATTTTCACAGACCACAAAAGTCTCCAGCATATTCTGAATCAAAAAGAGCTGAATATGAGGCAACGACGTTGGGTTGAACTCTTGAACGGTTACGATTGCGAGATTCGCTACCATCCTGCTAAGGCGAATGTCGTAGCCGATGCACTTAGTCGAAAGGAGCGAGTCAAGCTTCATTCTATTCGAACACTATCTGATCTTCAATCTCGTGTCCTTCAAGCTCAGCAATTTTATGTTTCACAAAATTTGATGGGTACGGAATTACCACGTCAACTTGAGCTTATGCTCGAAGCGAAAGACGATGGTTTGCTCTATTTTAAGGATCGATTGTGGATTCCGAAACAAGACGATCTTCGCACCTTGGTAATGGACGAATCTCATAAGTCTCGATATTCTATCCATCCTGGTGCTGATAAAATGTACAAGGATCTTCGTACTCGGTGCTGGTGGCCTGGTATGAAGAAGGATGTTGCCTTGTATGTGTCGAAATGCCTAACTTGTCTCAAAGTCAAGGCTGAACATCAACGACCTTCTGGTTTACTTGTACAACCAGAGATACCGGTTTGGAAGTGGGAGAACATTGCAATGGATCTCATCACTAAGCTACCGCGTACGTTTAAAGTTCATGATGCTATTTGGGTTGTTGTCAATCGTTTAACGAAATCTGCTCACTTCTTACCAATCCGTGGGGATTTCTCTGCTGAAAAGCTTGCCAAGATCTATGTACACGAGATTGTATCACGACATGGTGTTCCTTTAGATATCATTTCCGATCGTGATGCTCGATTTTCATCTCACTTTTGGAAGGCCATGCAATCTGCTTTGGGAACCCAACTGAATCTAAGCACTACTTATCATCCCCAAACAGATGGTCAATCTGAGAGGACGATTCAAACTTTGGAGGATATGCTTAGAGCATGCGTGATAGACTTTGGTGGTAATTGGGATTCTCATCTGCCACTGATCGAGTTCTCTTACAACAATAGCTATCATGCTAGCATTAATATGGCTCCATTCGAAGCTCTCTACGGTCGAAAATGTCGTACACCTGTCTGTTGGAATGAGACCGGTGAAGCTCAGCTTACTGGACCTGAGCTCGTTCTGGAAACAACAGACAAAATCAAGAAAATCCGCGATAATCTGGTGGCAGCTCGAAACCGTCAAAAGAGATATGCGGATATGAAACGCAAGCCCTTAGAATTTCAAATCAGAGACCGTGTCCTACTCAAGGTGTCACCTTGGAAGGGAGTGGTGAGATTTCGAAAGAAAGGAAAACTTGCACCTCGATATGTGGGACCATTTAAGATTGTGGAAAGGGTTGGAAAGGTTGCCTATCGATTGGATCTACCTCCAGAGCTTGGAAATATCCACCCGACTTTTCACGTGTCCAATCTGCGAAAGTGTTTAGCTGACGCTGATCTATACATTCCTCTCGACAAGATCCAAATCGATGAAACAATGCACTTTGTCGAGAAACCTGTGGAGATCGTGGACCGTGCTTTCAAACAGTTGAAGAACAAACGGATTCGATTGGTTAAAGTTCGCTGGGAATCCAAACGTGGCCCAGAATTTACTTGGGAACATGAGGATTAGATGAAGACAAAATATCCGCATTTGTTTTCGCAAGCTTCCTCTAGTTAAAATTTCGGGACGAAATTTCTTGAAGTAGGGGAGACTGTGACAACTGTGTTCTGTAATTGATGTACGATGTAAAACAATGATGATTATTAATAAAACAATGTGCTTTGATGTTATTATGTGTGTAATTGTGTTTAGTGATTTTACAATTTGATTCGATTCCAATTTCAAGCTCTAAATCGCTTTCTGGAAGGGTATACATAAACTGGTGCTTAAACGCAGTCAGTATAATGCGAAAAACAATTTTGAATAGTGACATAGGCTTAACAAACCTTAAATAACCTCCACATAACTTAGAAATAAGTTTTGAATGCTTTGGTGTGTCAAAATCAACTTTGTTCGATCGCAGGGACTATTTGTGTCAAACTGCGAAACTATTTCGATTTGTATAGTAACAAACATTCCGGAACTTGATCATAAGTTAAACATACCCTAAATAACCTTTACATAGCTTAGAAATAGGCTTTGAGGGGTTCGGTATGCTAAAATAAACTTTATGCTCATTCAGGGACTAAAAGCGTCAAAAAGTGCATAAGTTTGCATTTTCGCGCATAACTTACGTTCTGAATACATCCGGACATTCAAAAAAAATTTATGTAAGCATTAAAATATTTTATTTTAGTGTTTGGCATGAAAAAATTCCATTCGTCGCTTAATTTGGATCGTTTTTGCGTTCGTTACGACTTCCGTCGTAATTAAGCGAATAACGCAACCGTACGACCAAACGAACCGACATCCGAGATGTTTTTGGGCATATTTTAAGTTCCCTAAACTTTAACTTTATTTTAGAGCCTTGAAATAGGGTTAACGGGGCTTAAAAGTGCCAAAAAAATCAAGTTTTACAAGTGCAGGGACCATTTTTGAAATTTCTGGCAGATTCAATGAACCTAGTCCATTTTGAAGTGTGATGGTTTTCACCCATGGTTTTGCAAAACCATGGGCTGGTATTAAATGAACATAGGGGCTCCCATGGTTTTAGAAAACAATGGGCACACATGTAAGGTCCAGATCAAAGCTCAGTTTTTGAGGAACGATCTTAACGGTTCTAGAAATCCTATATATATCCCATCCATTTCACTTCAAAACCCACAATTTGAAATCTGATTTATGCTCTCTAAGTGGAAGTATATGCTTCCTACCTGAGAGAAAAATCGGAATCAAATCTTGCGGGGACCTTCTGTAAGTGTTCTTTCGTTCATTTCATTCGTTTTAGCGTTAAAGTCAAACTGCGTTTGACTTTCTGCATTGACAAGTTTATCGTCAATGTGAAGTTCGTTTGAACTTCATAACGTGAGCGTAATCACGATGGTTATAGTCACTAGTGACTATACCTACTGATTACCACGTTATCTAGGCTCAGTGACGAGTCGTAGTTTCGGCCAAAATGCGTATTCTTGCGTATTTTGTAACCAAACTACTCTTAGGTATCAAAACCGTTTGTTTTGATACCATACTTGTTTTCTAACTTAGTTAAGCATGTTTTAACATGCTTAGCTCATCACTTTTTAGTTTAGTGCTTGTGTAGAGTCGTAAGTCAAGCGAACTAAACACCCGCTTAGACTTTCGAACACGACCCGTTTGGTCGATCATTAGGATCCGACCAAACACATTTGGTGACCATAGTATATAGGTAATAACCTTCCAAGGTTATACCTTATGGTCTCTTAGTTTAGGTAGTTGTATGATAAGTAGATTATATGCTATATGTAAATTACCAGAATACCCTTTTCAATGCATAATTGGTTATTTAGCATATGTAACACAAACTTTTGTCACTTAATTGATTATGCAACATATTTAATCATATTTAGGCATATAATACTTGTCATAGGACTAGTTAGATGTTCCGAACGCGTTTCACGCGAACGACGCGTTAAAGTAGCATAAGCTACCTTAATAGGTCGCGATGGGTCGAAAGCACTTAGGATAGGTTTCATTTAGGATGTAGGCCTTGTTAAACCATATCACATGAGTTCCAACACTCATTTGGTTTACAAGACCTCATTCTGTCCGATCTTCCGAATTAGGCGTCTACTGTTTGACTAGTGATTAAATTACTAGGTGCTACTTGATTTCTCTGGTTTACTCGAGTTTGTTGAAGTACTATTGATTGAGGATACCTTGCACTACATGTGAGTACATAGTTCCCCTATTTTTACTGTTTTCAATTGTTTTGGGGTGATTCATATGTACAAAATGTTTTCAGGGTTTAAACGATGATTTTAAAAACGAATAGAACGATTTACACTAAACTATTAACGATTTCGATAATGTGAACGAACTTGTTGGTTGTAGTTACATAACGAACGACATTCATTAGCATTGATCAAGCTAACCAGTATTAGGTTATGGTACCATAGGATATGACAAATCCCGTTATTTCACTATACCCATGGTTATGTGTGGGTGTTGTGGGTAACGACTGAATCTGATGATTGTTAACTTACCCTTTCGAGGTTTGTTAATGCAAGAATGAGTTGAATGATGAACGAGTCACAAAGGTTTGAATGTTATTAACGATACGACCATATATAAGTTTTCACAATTAAAACGAGGACGATTTAAACGATTTAAACGAGTAAACGATTTGGAAACGATTTGGGAACGATTTGGAAACGATTTGGAAACGAGGTTAAACGATCTGCGTAAACGATTGGTTTTTGGCTACTGTTTAGATAACGGGACGGGTGTAATGTGGTGAAAAGATGGTAGATACGCCGCTGGTACTTCTTATATATAAGTGTTTTCAACATATTACTTACCGTGGCGTTATTTAGTTCACTTGGGTAAACGATATTGAAACGATGTCACTCAACGATGTTTTCGAAATAATATACGAGTTTTATTAACAAGTTTATACGAGATGTTTTACAAGATGGTTTACTAAAACAAAAAGCTTTTGGGTTAAGAATCATGGATACAAAATTTTGTAAATTATAACCATCTTGATTTGAGTTGGTTAATCATGTTGCAATATTATACACTTTTTAAAAACAAGGTTTTCGAGGTATTGCAATATAAGTAAACAAGCCATGATTCCGATACCCTTATAAAACCTATGTACTCGCCAGCATTTCTTTGCTGACTTTGTTTTTACATATGTTTCAGGTGTTGTTGCTTGATTGACGTTCTAGGATGCATGCGTCACATAGGATCTGGACGAGGCCTTAGTGAAATATAACTATGATAAACGATATAAAACTTGTTTGTTCTATGTTAAGACAATGTTAATGTTTAATATTATCAATAAAACGAAACACTTTTTGTATCCATGGTTATGAAACGATAATTCTGTTACAACACTCCCCGACGTTTCCGCCACGCTTTGTTGTTTTACGTGGTCGGGGTGTGACAGCGGCCGCTTCACGCCGTTCTTTTAGGAGGTCCAGGCCTTCCCGTGGGAGACTGTCATTGCCATCATCAGTTGTTAAGCGCCTTAGCGAAGGTAGCCCTACCTCTGCTGGTATCATTGCCTCTGTGCCATAAGTTAGGCTAAAGGGGGTCTCGTTGTTGGTTATCTTGGGCATAGTTCGGTGTGCCCAGAGGACGTTTGGCAATTCTTCCACCCTGGAGCTTCCTTCGTAGCCTAACCTTCTTTTGATTCCATCCAGCAGACTTCTATTTGCCCTTTCCACTTGACCGTTTCCTTGGGGGTGTGCAACCGATGTAAAAATTTGTTGAATTTGTAGCTCTGCACACCAATCTTGTAGGACCTTGTCTGTGAATTGTGTTCCATTTTCGCTTACAAGATATAGTGGTAGTCCAAATCAGCGGACGATGTGTTCCCATAGTAATTTCTTGGCGTTTTCAGCAGTTATCTTGGCCAACGGTTTTGCTTCGACCCACTTAGTAAAATAATCGATCGCCACGATCAAGTATTTTAGTTTCCCTGGGGCCAGCGGGAATGGTTACACGATATCAATCGCCCATTTTTGAAAAGGCCATTCCGCCGTTACGGGAATCAAGTTGTTCTTAGGGCGGAGTGTCTGTGCGGCATACTTTTAACAGCTGCGGCATTTTCTAAGTTCAACCACCGCGTCTTCATGCATTCCGGGCCAGTAGTACCCAACGTTTTGAATTTTTGCAACGATCCCCCGGGGTCCGGCGTGAATGCCACATATGCCGGCATGTATCTCTTGAATCAAGTACGTAGCTTCTGATGGGGATACGAACCGTAACAGTGGTCCCAAATATGATTTCTTATACAGGATGCCATTTTGTACTTCATATTGCAAAGCCCTTGTTTATATCTTCTTGGCGTCGCCTCTGGCGGAGGCAGCTCCCCTTTTGTGAGGAATTTCAGGATGGGAGTGTACCAGCAGGGTTCTTCTGCTGTGACCGCGGACACCTCCCAGTGCTCTATTGAAGGCGATTGAAGCGTTTCCACCTTTACCTCCTTTTCTATGCCGGAGGTAGCTAGCTTGGTTAGGGCATCGGCTATTTGATTTCTTCCACGATGGACGTGATTGAGTGTAACATTGTCAAAGGAACCTATGAGTTCCTTGGTTTTAGCCAAGTATTTCACCATCGTCTCATCTTTGGCTTCATAGGTCTCATTCACTTGGTTATTGACCAGTAAAGAGTCAACGTATGCATCGACCCTTGTTGATCCCATAGACTGGGCCATCCTCAGACACGCTAACAGCGCTTCATATTCTGCCTCATTATTGGAGCATTCAAAGTCAAATCGCAAAGCGTACATCAACTTTATTTCATCTGGGCTTATTAGCATGAGGCCCGCGCATGCCCCCTTTCCACTAGAAGATCCATCCGTGTATAACTTCCAGTTTTGCCTGGATATGCTAGATTCTAGTACGTCTTCAACCACTGGATCTTGAATCACTTCTTCCTCAGGAATTTCTGCTAATAAGTGGGCGATTACATGCCCCTTGATTGCTATTCGTTGATTATATTCAATGTCAAGGGCTCCCAGCTCAATTGCCCATTTGGCTAATTTGTTAAGATTTGTTGTAAGGGGTAATTTGTTAAGATTTGCATGCGATACCCCTGGAAGTATCTTTCGAGGTGCCAGGTGGCGTGGACGAGTGCGAGTACCAGTTATTCAAGTGTTGGATACCGCGTCTCAGGACCCGCTAGTACCCGGCTAATGTAATATATAGGCGTTTGTTTGCCATTCCTTTCGACCATGAGTACCACGCTTACAGCGTTGTGGGCTGCCGCCAGGTATATCTTCAAAAGTTCCTTTGGGTATGGTGCTGTCAACGTGGGTAACTTTTCAATGAACCGTTTCATGTCTTGCAAGGCTTCTTCTGCTTCATTGGTCCATTTGAAGTTGTTCTTGTTGAGGCAGACTTTCAACATTTTTATGAATAGCAAAGACCTTTCAGCATGTCTTGCCAGGAACCTGTTTATAGCGACTAAATTCCCATTCAATGCTTGTGCCTCTTTTAGATTTCAGGGTGATGGCATTTGCGTTATTGCAGTTATCTTCTCTGGGTTGACTCTAAAGCCATCCCAGGTGACCACCACCCCCAAGAACTTGCGTTCTTCTACCCCGAATGAACAATTCTTGGGGTTGAGCTTGATGTTGTACTCTCTCAACTTCCGAAAGGTTTCCTCGATGTGCTCGAGCATTTGTTTTTCTTCCATGCTCTTGATTACTAGGTCATCGACGTATAACTCCAAGTTTCTACCAATTTGCTTCTCAAATGCTTTGCCATGAATCGTTGATAGGTGGTCCCAGCATTACGTAGACCGATGTACCTATATCGGTGTGAAACACAGTTTTTTCTTCGTCTTCTCTTGACATCTTGATCTGGTGGTAACCCTTGTAGGCATCTAAGAAACACTTGTACCTAAAAAGGACCAAGGAGTCAACTTTGAATTCCATTTCGGGCAGTGGATAGGCGTCTTTTGGGCAAGCATTATTCAAGTCTTTGAAGTCAATGCTCATCCGCCAGGTGCCATCTGGTTTCTTGACCATAACGGGGTTTGATATCCATGTATGGTATTTTGTTTCCCGAAGGATTCCTGTTTCAACCAAGTTTCGTACTTCTTTTACTACTGCTTCTCTTCGATCAGGGGCCATGCTACGTTTTCCCTGGGCTACCGGTTTGATGCCTGGGAGTGTAGCTAACCTATGTTTCGCCTTATCTCGGGGTATCCCGGTCATCTCATAACGCTCAAAGGCAAAAATGTCAGCATTTCTTCTTAGCAGTTGTTTCAGACTGTTTTTAATTTTAGGAGAGAGGTTATCTCCTATTGTAACTGTTTGCTCCGGGTGGCGTGTGCTCACAACCATCTTTCTAGACCGATTGCTCCTGTAGGTCCGTGACGACATCTTTTAGTATCCAAAACTTCACCCACCTTGTCCCGGTAGACTGTTGCAATTCCTCTTGGCATGGGGAACTTCATGAACCCTCGTGCTGTGGATACAACAGCGTCTAGCTTCCCCAAAGTAAACCTTCCGATTATTACGTTGTGGTACGATTCAGCACGCACAACAAGGAATGTGAGGGGTATGGTCCTTTCGCGAGGGGCAAGTCTGAATGTTACTAGGAAGGTGATTTGGACAATTGGGTCAACCTTCTCTCCAGTGAACCCCTTTATAGGGGCGTGTACTGATTCGAGCAGCTTTTTTATCTTCTGGTTGCATCCTATTGAAGCAGTGTTCATATATTATATCTTCGGAGCTCCCGATGTCAACTAGTATCTTTCTCATGTTGTTGTCGCCTACAACGGCGGATATGACGAGGGGGTCAGTGGTGAGGTGTAAATCCTCAACACGTGGTTCGACCGTCATGGTTCCCAACATCCAAGGTTCGAGTGTGGAGAAACTCTGTTTCACTCCCTTTCCCTTGTCGGCGTATACCATGCTTAATTCTCGATGTCTCTTGCCCGCCCCTTTATTCGCATCTACCTTGCTAGGGAGCGGGCCCTGCTTTATGTCTCGAACCAGGTGAGTCAGCTTCCCAGTCTTCACATAATACTCAATTTGCTTCTTTAACTGATAGCAATCGTTACTATGATAGCCATTGCCCTTGTGATATTCACAGTATTTGCTGGTGTCTTTATTGGGCGGATCTTTCAATGGTTTGGGAGGATTAAGTTTTAATTTCTCAGAAGCAAGGATTTCTGCCGGTGTTTTGCTCAGATTAAGATGTTCAGACCTTGATCTAGAGGATGATTCGTTTCTTGAATAAGAGCCTTGGACCTGTCATATCGTGAGTCTGACCGGTAACTTTTCTAGAACCTATCTCCTCTATTTTTTCCTTTGGAGTTCCGCTGCTCCTTATCGTCTTGGCTTTTTTGTGCTTTCTTTTTCATGTTAGCAGCATGGCTGGCTGGCACCATTTTTTCTTGTGTTACGTACACTTTGGCTATTCTTAGGATTTCATCTATGGTTGAGGGTACGCCATCACTTCCATACAATGCCCTTAGTAATTCGTCGTCGTTTACTCCCTATAGGAAAGCACTGCAAGCCAAATCATTTGTTATGCCTAGGATCGCCAGGCTTTCTTTGCTGAATCTGACTATGAAACTTTCCACCGTCTCATTATCTTGCCGACGAATGTGGAGGAGTTCGTTTCGATCTTTAGTATGTCGCCTTTGTTGACTGAATTCTAGCTGAAATTTGGATACTAGATCTTCAAAACTGTTAATTTTCCCCTCGGGTAGGCTGTCCCACCATACTCGTGCTGCCCCAACCAGCGTTTGGACAAACATCTTGCACCAGAGAGGCATGGGCCAGCAGTCTACCTCCCCGGCACTCTTGAACAAATTTAGATGGTCGTCAGGGTCACTCAAGCCATCGTATTTACCCACTGTCTGGGGCATATTAGGTTTCTCCTTGATTGTGGCTTCAGCGATCCTTCTTGTGAATTTGGATTTGAATGTGGCATCTGCAGGTTTGTAAGGTCTGGTGAGGTCATCGTCTTCCACGTTGATAGGTTGTATATGTTGATTTGTTCCACCCAGGATTATTCCTAGAGTAACCGGAGGCTGGGATGTTGTAAGGTTGAGTGTGGTACTGGGACCCTCGGTAGGAGAGAAACGAGGTCTTGAAGTATTTCCCATGTCGTAGATAGGTTCCGCCGTAGGCGGGGTCTGACCATAAGTCTATTGTGATGTAGGGAAAGACCACCAAGGTGGCATGTAGGCCGCGTATGGCGGTTGTTGGGTGTAACTTTGTGCTGTCATCTGAGGTGAGTATGAATTGTTGTTGTACGGAGGTAGGTACCCATAAGGAGGTGCATAATAATAGCCTGGGAAATAAGCTTGATTCCCAGGTGTGAGTGGAGCGTTCATGATTCGAGCTGGCATAATCACCGGCTGATGGGGCAGAGTGGATAGTGCTGCTGTAAGTGCCGCTGAATACAACGGCGGCATAGCATAAGTGAGAGGTGGCTGGTAGTACTTGGCCATGCTCATTTGCTGAGTAACGCTTCCCAGACCCGTAGATGTGATGAATGGCATGGTGCTGTGACGTATAGTCTGTGCAGTTGCCATTGATGATGTGGTAGAAATAGTGGAGGTTGCTGCGCTATGGACCACCTGTCGTACTTGCCACGAGGTGTAAGAGAGAGGGTGTTCAACTACCGACCTAGAAGAAACGACTGGGGACCTCTGAAAACCCGGTGGAGCTTCTGCCTTGAACTCCAGGTCCAGAGACAGAGACCTGGTTACAACGGGTGTGGCCGGAATTGTAGTAACCACAGAGCTCGTCATCAACAGCGGATTACTGGTTATTACTGCTTGGTTTGGTGTTGTTGCCGTGTTATGATCGCTTGCCATTGGGTCTAAGTTCACAGATGTTACCGAATGGTCCCACGGATGGCGCCAATGAAGAAACACTGACCTGAATGGTAGGCTCCAACTAAGACTTCAACTCTTGGCGATTGTAGGATCGGATTGCGACCCGAACGAGTCATTCGGAAGAGTTCTAGTCCATTTCAGAGGCGGAAACTAAGAAACGGACAATGAAACAGCTTGTTTCACACTTTAATCTTCTTGTATATTAATTTGAAAACCTTTACATTCAGAAGAGAAACCGGCAGCACTTCGGTATAGCTCTGAGAAACTTCTTTTCAAGAGCTTTCCAGATCGAAAACGCATTTCCATCATGCTGAAGCAAAACAAATATATCCTCTGTTATAGCTTGCTGCAACAGACTTATCATCATTTTCTCTCCTTTATAACTTTCTCTCTCTTGATCTGAAAACTCCGAGATAATTTTATCAACATTCATAGCAGTCTGTGGTCTGATGTATGCTGTTTCAATACTTTCCCAAGCTCTCAGATGGTTTGCTTGAACCCAATTCTCAAAGCGATTCTTCCATCCATGATACTCCTCAATTCCCATAAGCTTCGGGGGTTTTTGCATTGTTCCTGTTTCGTTTTCTGCTTTCATGTTTTGAGCAATTGTAGCTGGAGTAGTCGAGGGTGAAGCAAATGCGTTGTAGAACTCAGAATCCATTCTTTTTAGCAACTTGAATTTCTTGTATAAATCGACAAATACTTCAAGCGAAATCTTCAATTTCGCTTCAAACTCTCAAGCGAAATCTTCAATTATCACACAATATTCAAGCGAAATCTAGTGACATTTGAATTCTCAAGCGAAATCTAACACAAATCTGAAGCGAAATCCATGTAATTCAACCTCTCAAGCGAAATCAGATAATGTTCTCAAGCGAAATCAACAAAAATACATCAACTTGAAGCGAAATCAACAGATTATCATCAACTTGAAGCGAAATCAACAAGTATTCTGAAGCGAAATCTGCTGATGTCTACCAATTCGATCTGATTTTGGTCCAATTAATCCAGTTTTAATCTGATTTTAGATCTGAAAGTCTCAAGGATTTGTTAAAACATGTTTTCGTATGTATTGTGAAAGTTTGAACCAAATTTGTCCGTAAAAAGTCTAAAATTTTCAAAAAGAATGGTGTAGAAACAGATTTTACGGCTGAATCAACAAGAACTCTTCTTCACTAGCTCTGATACCACATGTAGGATCATGAAACGACCTAACGAGTCGATCAGAAGAGTGCTTAGACAGAATCAGAGGCGGAATTCATTGATTCTGTCTTTGTTTAGCTTGTAACACACCAGAAATACTATTTACTGTCTCTTGTATTGATCTATGAAAGATTACAGCTTTGGAGACACCTCGACAGCACTTCTGTGTCGGAAACTAACAACTGAACTGAACTCCATAACTGATTACGCTTCAGGGTATTTATAGGCATGAAGGTTTCGCTTGAGCACTGTTCAAGCGAAATCATGTTATGTGGATTTCGCTTGAACTTGCTTGAAGCGAAATCTTCTCTAAATGACCCTTGAAGCGAAATCAACCTCTAAACACACTAAATCATGATATTTTCTCATATTACAAGCTCTAATCTATCAGTTCCAATCTAAGACTCGAACGAAGATGAAGTCGACAGACAACTGCACCAACAGACTCCCCCTTGAATGTTGACGGAATCTTCAGTGAGAGTCTTCATAGTGACGACTCTTCAATCTTGATCTATCTTCTTCAGGACTTTCTCCTGGAATCATGTACCCGGATCTTTTCTCTAGCTCTAACTTCGTCAGAATCCCCCTTTCATCAAGCTGGGATTTTCAGTCTGGGATTAGCTATCGCCTTTGAAATTAAATCCTGGCTTTTTCTCAGATTAAGCTCTCCACAGGTTCTGATACATCTCCTGGCTTTTCGTAGCAACAGGATCAGAAACCTTCATTTCTCCTACATACATCTCTCTACCAAAACATAAGTTTTCACTTAAACCAATAAGAAAAACTTACTAGCAATAGTTACATCAAGTTCAAATTAATGACCCTGATTAACTAATCTCATTTTCTTTCTCAAAACAAATTTTACAAATTTTAGCACACATACTCCCAAACCAGTTCATCTTGTTTAGCACTTGGAATTTTGAAAATTAGCTCTTCAACATCAGTTGTCGAAAATCTTTTTGGACTTTTCAAAATAATGAAACATGAATGCAATAACAGAAATTAAATGCAGAAATAAAATATGTACAAACACTATTTTTGTGAGTTTGTGTAAGAGGATCATATCAGTTTATGAGACAAATCACAAACACCGTTAAGCTTGATTTCATTTTAAGCTCTAAACGATTCACGTTGATTGACGATATTGCTGTCCACTTAAGCTCAATCTAAAAACTTTCATTCTGCTTACCGATACTTTAAGGTATATTTAGATAGCACTAAATTCTTATGGACCCCACGATCTCAGCATATCCCCTCATCATGCAATACACTAACTCAAGTAATGCCTTTAAACTTTATCAACTGTGATTTGTGCGAAAAACAAAGTAGAATGTTTAAACATTAACAATCAGGTCGATACTTCCGTATACGCAGAGAAAGTCCAATGTTTAAACAAAATAAGAAAAAATAAAACAAGTTGAAGTTGTTTAGGCTTTAACCACCAGGTCGATACTCCCGTATACGCAGAGGTGATCCAAAGCTTAAACGAAACACCAAAGAAAATAAAGCAGAACGTTTAGGCAACAACATCCAGGTCGATACTCACGTATACGCAGAGGATGTCCGATGCTTAAACAAAATAAAGAAATAAAACAAGTTTAAGTCTTTGCAAAATAAAATGCACAATCACAGCGACTTTTTAGCAAAGTTGTGAAAGTTCACAAACTTAACCAGTTTTATGTCTTTCGACAATCTGCGATTACTGAGTAGGCACACAGTCAAGAAGGACAAAACCAAGTACTACACTTTCAACCGTGTTTCCCACTAGAACTAGGCTTTTTGCTTTAGGTTTGTATCGTTTTCGCAAATCTACTAGTCTAGCTGAGCCTATCGTCACATCATTAGTGAGACCGTTTATCACTTTTAGGCTTTACATATCTTTAGCATGTTGTGATAGTCCACTGATGTACTATCATTTCCTCTATATGCAACAAAAACTCATTTTTGAATTTTATCATGTTTTTGGCTCTGATACCAATTGTAGGATCGGATTCCGACCTAAACGAGTCGTTTGGAAGAGTTCTAGTCCATTTCAGAGGCGGAAACTAAGAAACGGACAATGAAACAGCTTGAGATACACTTTAATCTTCTTGTATATTAATTTGACAACCTTTACATTCAGAAGAGAAATCGGCAGCACTTCGGTATAACTCTGAGAAAACTTCTTACAAATGAAATGCCTATCAACCTATTTATAATAGACATGATTTCGCTTGAACCACCTTCAAGCGAAATCCACAACTTTACTTCAAGCGAAATGTTACAATTCTTTTTGTCTTCAAGCGAAAATCTCATGTTAATATAATATTCTATTTTGTCTTCAAGCGGAATCTTTGTATCTGATTTCATGCAAACTTCAAATCTCACGTGAACTTGTAATATGATGTCATTGATGATGTCATCTAGATGATGTCATCATGACATCATGTCTTGATTAGCTCCGCACCGAACCGAGACTCGATACAAGACGAAGACGACAGATGTGTGCACCAACAGACTCCCCCTCAGATGTTGACGAGTCTTAAGTGTCGAGTCTTCACAATCTTCAGTCTTTATCAGTCTTTGATCTTCCTTCAGGATCTCTACCTGGCTCTATTCTATCTCCAATTCTCTCTCTCTCTAACAGACTCCCCCTCAAAACATGCTGGGATCGTAGTCTGGCTTTTACAGAATTTCAGAATCCTCAGGTATCGGAACCTGGCACTCTATTTGCTATCCTGCACATCCTCTACCCAAAAATAAGATTCACAAGAATAAAATATTTTACAATTTGTCAAATATCAAACACCAACACTGAGCCTTCTCCAATCAATATACAAACAAACATTAACAATGATCATTTAACAAAATTTTTATCTCTGAAAAACTTTTCAATCAAATTTTCCAAACCTGTTCGTCATGTTTAGCACTCGGAATTTTGAAAATTAGCTCTCCAACACCAGTTGTCGAAAATCTTTTTGAATTTTTTCAAAATTTATGCTAAAACACACTAAAATCTTTTTGGATTTTTTAATAGAAAGAAATGAAATGCAATAAAGAAAATATTTACAAACAATATTTTTGTGAGTTTGCGTAAGAGGATCATATCAGTTTTTGAGACAAATCACCAACACCGTTAAGCTTGATTTCATTTTAAGTTCTAAACGATTCACTTAGATTGTCAGTATACTGATCCACTTAAATTTTCACACAAAGTTCAACTGTTTCGAGATACGATATTAATGTTTTAAGCACTTGAACTTATTCGTGTGTCCCACTACTTGAATATACTCCCATATCCAGATCTCAATATTCAGTCTTACAGGTGAGTATACCACAGATGATATCTGTCAGGGGAATAAATTATGCAACCGTGATAGCTCAGGTCAGAACTTCCGTTCAGCAGAGAGCCTAGTTGACTTTTAGGTGTGTCCCCTTTAGAGGATCTTTTGAATTACAACAGCCATGATTAGCATTTTTCAATGTTTCATCATTTTTTAGCTGAGGGTGAGCTATATTTCAAGCAAGCAGAAAGTATTCTCCGGGGACTAGGCCATTGCTTCCGCAAAATCAGAAGTCCCGGGATAATACCCCAGATATCACTGAGCATAAAGACCTAGTATCTCAGAATAAGGGACCTTTCAAACAAGATTTCAGGGGTTACCTATATATCCAAGTTTGTGTTAACCCACAGAACAAGCAAGTTTGAAATTTAGGTTTATATCTCGTCACAATCTACTAAATGTGCAAAAACCTACTGACATATCCACAGTAAGATTGTTTATCACATTTTTCTTTACATTTCTTTAGCATGTTTTGATAGTCCACTGATGTACTATCATTTCCTCTATATGCAACAAAAACTCATTTTTGAATTTTATCATGTTTTTGGCTTTTTCAAATTTTCAAATGTTTTTGGATTTTCTGAAAATTTCTACTCCCCCTAAAATGCAAACACATTTTAGGAAATTTGAAAACAAACTATACAATAAAGTGACAACTGATATCGAATTGCATCAAATCGCCATTCACTTAGGCATAAACAATCAGAACTCCCCTTTACACAAAACTATTTTCTCATTATGATTTCAAAACACTTAAGTTTGTTTTAACCAAAATGATTTTTCCGGAAAATAAGTTTTGTTGATTTTACCACTTGTAAAGTTAGGGGTTCATCATATCGTTCCTCAATAATTTGTAGAAAATCAAGTACAATTTAATGTCCTTGATTTACCACTTGACATTGAAAACCTCTTTCAACCACTTGTAAATAAACACAATCAAAATCTGATATAAAGAATGATGCCGATTCCTGCTCCACTCTTACCAACCTGGAAGCTCCGGCAAGTCATACTTAACCTGTAAAATGCTAACAATTTTAAGAACTTTTCATATAAACTCACAAAACATGAATGATGCCGATTCCTGATCCACGATTACAAACTTGGGATCTCCGGCAATTCACATTTATCCTGTGAACATTCAGATTCAATCACAAAAAACAATTTTTCAAGAAAGATGCCGATTCATGATCCACGATTACCAACTTGGGATCTCCGGCAAGTCAGGTTTTTCAGTGAAAGAAAATATCCACCCAAGCCTGACCAGCCTTGGGTGTAGCCTTCTCAACTTCACTAGGGGTTGGACTATAGGTTGCCTTCTTTGTAGCATAAAATTCCTTTACCCCTTTAACCTTTCCGTCAATCATTTTACCAATCATCTTTTTAATGTTTCCATTAAACGCTTTCTCAACATCAAATTCTTTCTGTTCAGAATAGAATTGGTTTGAGATCTCAACTTTCCCAACTTTTGATTTAAAATATTCAGTCCTCAATGATGGAAAGTTCTCATCATCCATTGGAGGAACTGAGTTTTCACTTTTTAGCTCAACCTGTGGCTCCTCTGACTTTGTGGAATCAGATTCATCGCCAGATTTTACCTCTGATTTCTTAACAACCCAAGCTTGGTTGTCAAGATTTCCCCTTTTCTTGTAAAATCTTTTTGAACATTCACCAACTTCATATGTAGAATTTTTGAATACTTTGAATCTTTCAGTTGGTGATTCAGCTTTGTCAACACTAATTTCTTTCATTTTTCCAGAAACTCCCTGTTTTGTATTTGTCGCTTTCGGACAGTTCCATGCGATGTTACCAGCTTCATTGCATCGGAAACAGGTTCTTGTTTCTTTCTTCTGATAAACTACATGCTTCATCTTTTCAGCAAGAAACTCCTGAGTTGACTGTTTCCAGAATGAGCTCTTTGCTTCTTCTTCATGACTATTTCCTGCAACATATGTAATTTTTGATTTATAATCTCGAGCATATTCTTCATTTTTATAGTTTTTAGGCAGAATAAAACCAATTCCTTTCTTTTTGTAGCTACGATTGTGGTTTGGTTTCTTTTGAAAACCAGAACCAGAATTGTAACCTTTTTTCTTGTTCAAACGTTGTTGTACTCTTGAAGTGTATTTTTTAGGTTTTCCAGTAAGATTTAAATCTTTAATTTCAGAAATATTAATTTCTGTCATTTTGAAAACCTTTTCAATCATGTCAAACCGAACACTTCTAATTGGAAATTCTTTATCAAAATATAATTTGTCAGAATCATTCAAAGTATATGCAACTTCAAATGTTTCGTCACTCAAATTAGATTTTGACAACAAAAATTCTTTACTATAAACCCGTTTTCCCGACGTCTTTGAACTCTTTTCAGACGAACTTGAACTCCCGACTGACTGACACGAACTTTCGGACTCGGACTTTGACTCTGACTCCTCATCCTTATCCAACACCTGATCGACCATTCTTTTAATTAATTCGGACTCATGATCTGTATCGGACGCTGTGAACGTGACGTCAATATTGTCTGGTAACACATCGGTTAACTCGGACTCTAACTTTAGATTGACTGCCTTTTGGACTTGTTCCTCATTCGGTTTTCTAGGCGAACACCCTTCCCAAATTGGAGGCGGACACTTGTTATAACAGACGTTCTGTTTCTTACCAGTATCCGTTTTCTTCTTTGATTTCTTGTCTTTCTCTTCATCTTTAAACGCCTCGAAACCTGCAACAGTAGGGTAAATTCTATCAATTATATAATCACAACTTGTATAACTTCGCAGCAATCTTCTGATTCTTTCGTTTTCAACTTTTTCACCATCCAACTCTTGCTTCCATTTAGCACATTCTTCGATGTAAAAATTTATCTCTTTTTGCTTCGACATCATTGTTGCATTCAACATCTTCAAAGCAGCTTCTCTTTCTGAATTAGTTTTCTGCAAACTATTCACTGTTCTGTTTAATACATCATACGATTCTTTCACATTCTTAACATCAAACAACAACTTTTCTTTCAACTTTTCTAACTCACTAAACCTTTCATCTTTTTCTATACACTATTTACAAGACTCTAAACATGTAAGACAAGGTTTTGTGATTTCAACGATCTTCTCAACTTCAACTATCTTTTCAACTTCCACAATCTTCTCAACCACTTTGACCTTTTTCAAATCTTTTGCAGCTTTCTCCTCTTTCAGTTTCTTCAATTTTTCTGCAAAATAAAATTCAAAACTATCAGCAGATAAGTGAGTTTTTCCAATATTAATCTGTTCAATTTCTTCATCACTATCACTTGTCTCTGACGAACTGTTTTCAGATGAAACAGATCCTTCATCTTCACTTTTCTCTTCATCAGATAACACTTCCATCCATTCCTTTAGCATTTCCGGCTTCCGAATAATATGAGCAATAAACGCTCCAACATTTGAATCAGCTGGAATGTACTTGTCCCAGCTAAAACCTTTAGTCAATTTCTCGTCATCTTGATCCATGATGTCATAGTAAGCCTTTTTGTTTGCATCCTCGATCATTTTTCCATGTGCCGTTTGAGGTTCCTTTTGTTGATGCGGTTGATGAGTAATTTGCTGATAAATGGTCTTCCGATAATAATCATCTTTCCCAGCAGACTCCTTTGCTCCTCTCGGTTCCTGATTCTTGCACTCCCTTTTAAAATGGCCTTTCTCCCTGCAACGAAAACAAACAACTTTAGATTTATCAAATCCAAGATTAGAAAGATTTGCATCCAAGAAATCAGTTCTTCCTGTAACCAATCTAAATTTTTCTGCTCTCCTCAAAACGCTAGCTAAAGCCCATTTAATATCCATCAGTTCTAGCTCCTCTGCATCAATTTGGTCATAATCTTCCTTTGTGAGCATCGGATTGCCAATTCTTCCAGCAATTAACCCTTCATAAGACTCTAATGCAGTGACCAATAATCCCATATGATGCTTTACAACTTCTTCAGAATAATTTTGACCATATTGAAGATGTAGAGCTACATTGCACTGAATTGAATGCCCATTTCCAGCAGATACACTTTGAACACCTGGAGGATTCACCGTTGAGAACCCACTTGTGTTGACTGATCCTTGATTGCTTGTAGTAGATTGATTTCCAGCACTAAATGCAGTTTGGATCTTTGGACTTGCTTCAGCAGTTTGAATATTTCCTTTGTAATACAGTTTGACGTCTTGTTGATTGCTTGAACTATTCATTCTTGCAATCTTCTGTTGTTCAAGATCTTGTGCCTCTAGTTTTTCAATAAACTGACCAATCGACAATCTGCTAAACTGTCCAGAATTCTTCAGAATCATGAGATATGTACCCCATTCCTTTTGAGGTAAAGCGTCAGCAAGCTTTTCCACCCATTCTGCTGGAGTTTTAGTGATCTTCAACTGGGACATGGTGTCACACCCCCAAAATCCACACGCGGAGTATCACCGCTTGGAGGCGTGACTGACCAGGATCAAGCCATCAATCATATCAAACATAGTATTTAAGTGTAAAAGTAGGAAAATGTAATTCATCTTGACATGACTGATGTTCATAACCAAACATTGTTTAAGTAGCGGAAGCATAATAATGAAAACCCAAAGTAAGTTATAAGTTCAAATATCGTCTACGATCCGTATCCCACAACGACCTGCTCCTTCCTGTGCAAGCTCCATATGTACCTAAGGTCCTGCAAGGCATGTAAGAGAGGATCAACAACTAGTTGAGCGAGTTCACAGAAAGTAAATGCGTAATAGTAAGTTCGTATGTAACATGTGGCTCTACTGGGCCGATAGTACGTTCTATTGGTGGGGGCTTCCCATGTTATATATATCCCCTAGACTATTCGTAATCATAAGTATCCTTCCCAATCCGAGGATAGTAGTAAGTATAGGTTTACGCAGGTTTATGTAAGTGCCCTTCCTAACCGAGGACAGTACGTAGCGAGTACGTGAGGACAGTACGTAGCGAGTACGTAGGTTTAGCGCTGGCGTCCTTCCCAATCCGAGGACGGTAGTACGTAGGTTTAGCACTGGCGTCCTTCCCAATCCGAGGACGGTAGTACGTAGGTTTTACGTAGGTTTAGTGCTGGTGTCCTTCCCAATCCGAGGACAGTACGTAGGCTTTGCGTAGAATTTGGCACAGGTATCCTTCCCAATCCGAGGACCGTGGTAAGTAGTCTAGTGGTAATGTAAGTACAGGTAATCCTTCAATCCCATTCCCAACCCAACTGGGGAATCCCATGCCTTGGTAAGAGTGTGAACTCACCTTGGTTTGCTCGGTATGCTAAGTATGTGCTCAAGGTAAATCAATCACGTCCTAAAGTATGCATGTATAGAATAATCAGTTTGAGTTCAAGTCGTTCACGTATAGACACACAGTTGATAAGCAAGTAGCATGTAGCACGTATTTGAGATCATACACATGATGGTTACACTTAACAGCAGTTAACTAACTCAGTTAACATTTGAACAGAAAAATAAACAGTTACTGTGCAGAATATATATATACAGGCGACGAAACACCCTCCCCTGTTTCGTCATTTAGATCACTCGACGAAACACCCATTTCGTCGTTACTTTGATTCGTCGCAGAGGTCTCGGCGAAACACAGCCTGTTTCGTCGATACCTCTGTTTCGTCATGTAGTTTGATTCGTCACATGCCAGTTACGTATAAACCCTAATTCAGCCGTCACATCATACGATATCATACAGGAAATATGCGACAATCATCTATTACAGATTAATCATCTAATCATCATATAGTAGTCAGCAATCATCGATTATCATGGATTTCGTATCATTGCATATCATAATCATGTGCTAATCATCAACAGCGAACCAAAACAATTCTCAATACACCGAAATCGAAATCGATATAATATGTTCAAGTAATATCAATTTATCAAACAACATGAACGTAAATGTTATACAACATCGAGCCCTATCCTTTCGATCAAAACAGTTAACAACGAATATAAATCGAACAATACGAGAAGCTTAAACACTAACCACGAAGAATGAAATAACAACTTGATTGATTCAGGGCTTCGGGTACACTAGGTCGCCGTCAACAGAGAAAAGAGACTCTAGGGTTTCTGGTTTGCTAAAGTGTGTCGAATGGGATCATTCTACGCAATATAACAAGTCTAACAGTACTGGGCCCGAACTGGGCTTCGGCGTAATACTGGGCCGGCGAAACAGATTGTTTCGTCGAGTTTGGTTTGGCGAAACATCTTTGTTTCGTCGGGTATGATCATGGCGAAACACATTTGTGTTTCGTCGGATTGTTCTAAATCCCAGCAGTTTACCAGTTCCCAACTCAAAGCACTTTATTTCACACCTAGCATATCAATTAATCATCTCAAATTACAATCAGTGTACAATTATAAGTCAAACAAGTCAAACAAGTCAAAGTCAACGTGCATTTAATGCGAATAAAGAATGTCGGAAATTCGAGTTGTCACATTATCCCCAACTTGAAAGAAATTTCGTCCCGAAATTTAGCATGCGGTTACTGAGGAAGCTAGGTGAGTTGTATCGTTTACTGGTTTTCCTGGGGTGTCACATCATCCCCCCGTTGATTTGGAATTTCGTCCCGAAATTCTGAAGTTGTAGCTTCAGCCTCAGTAGTGGTTGCACGTTTTCCGAATAATTGGGGATACTTGAGTTCCATTTGATCTTCTCGTTCCCAGGTATACTCTGGGCCACGACGGGAGTTCCAACGAACTCGTACAAGAGGGATTCTCGTGTTCTTGAGGACCTTAACATCCCGGTCTGTGATTTCAACAGGTTCCTCGACGAAGTGCAACCGCTCGTCGATAGTGAGTTCCTTCAAAGGAACTATGTGGGTCTCATCTGACGTACACTTCTTCATATTCGACACGTGAAAGACGTTGTGAACTGCACTGAGTTCAGGTGGTAAGTTCAGTCTGTAGGCCACTTTGCCTATTTTCTCAATAACTTCGAAAGGTCCAACATATCGTGGATTTAGTTTGCCGCGTTTGCCAAAACGAACTACACCCTTCCAGGGTGAAACTTTAAGTAGCGCTCGATCCCCAACCTGGAATTCGAGTAGTTTCCTGTCTTTATCAGCGTATACTTTCTGACGGTCACGAGCTGCCGCCATGCGTTGTCGTATTTGTGCAATCTTTTCTGTAGTTTGACTATCTCCCACCTCTGCCCAACAGAGAGGTGATCGGCATTTACGCCCGTACAATGCCTCAAATGGTGCAGCCTTAATGCTGGTGTGGTAGCTGTTATTGTATGAGAATTCCACAAGTGGCAGATGTTTTTCCCAACCGTTTCCAAAATCAATTACGCACGCCCGAAGCACGTCTTCTAGAGTCTGGATAGTGCGCTCAGACTGCCCATCCGTCTGAGGATGATACGCCGTGCTCATGTCTAAACGAGAGCCAAAAGATTTATGCATTGCCTGCCACAGTTCTGAAGTAAAACGTGCGTCACGATCAGAGATGATGGAGGTGGGCACCCCGTGCCTCGAGACCACTTCTTTTAAGTAAACGTCTGCTAAGGTAGAGAACTTGTCTGTTTCTTTGATAGCCAAGAAGTGAGCAGACTTTGTGAGCCGATCCACGATCACCCAAATAGTATCATTTCCGCGCTGAGATCTAGGTAGGCCAGTAACAAAATCCATGGAAATTTGCTCCCATTTCCATTGTGGTATCTCAGGTTGTTGGAGTGGTCCTGACGGTTTCTGATATTCTGCCTTGACTCTCGCACAAGTCAAGCATTTGCTAACGTATGTGGCTATGTGGGCCTTCATGCTAGGCCACCAGTATGTAGTCTTAATATCGTGGTACATTTTATCCGAACCAGGGTGTACCGAGTAGCGAGACTTGTGAGCTTCATCCATTACCAGCTCGCGTAAGTTGCCGTACAGTGGGACCCAAATGCGTCCTGTTACGTAATAAGCACCATCTTCCTTCTGTTCTAAGCGTTGCCTTGAGCCGCGTAAGGCTTCTGCCCTGACGTTTTCTGGTTTCAATGCTTCCACCTGAGCATTTCGTATCTGGAAAGGAAGACTAGACTGTATAGTGAGTTGTAAGGCTCGTACGCGCTTAGGCGCGGTGTCCTTTCGACTGAGGGCGTCAGCCACAACATTGGCTTTGCCTGGGTGGTACCTGATTGAGCATTCGTAGTCATTTAACAGTTCAACCCATCGTCGCTGTCGCATATTCAGTTCCTTCTGTTTGAATATATGTTCGAGGCTTCTGTGGTCAGTGTAGATAGCACATTTGGTACCGTACAAATAGTGTCGCCATATCTTAAGTGCAAAGACGACCGCTCCCAGCTCTAGGTCGTGTGTAGTGTAATTCCGTTCGTGAACCTTAAGTTGGCGCGGAGCATAAGCAATAACTTTATCCCTCTGCATCAATACACATCCAAGACCTTGGATAGATGCGTCGTAGTAGACTACGAAATCGTCCGTGCCTTCAGGCAGTGAGAGGATAGGTGCGCTACAGAGTCTATCCTTTAAGTGTTGGAACGCTGTATCCTGTGCATTACCCCAACGGTAGACAACACCCTTCTGCGTCAGTAGTGTAAGTGGCTGAGCAATCTTTGAGAAGTCTTTGATGAACCTTCTGTAATAACCCGCCAAACCCAAGAATTGGCGTATTTCTGTTGGTGTGCGAGGTGCAGGCCAGTTCTTGATCGAATCCACCTTGGATGGATCTACATGAATCCCATCCTTGTTTACCACGTGGCCTAAGAAGTGGACTTCACGAAGCCAGAAGTCACATTTGGAAAACTTAGCGTATAGCTGTTCCGTTCGTAGAAGTTCCAGTATAAGTCGTAAGTGCTGCTCGTGTTCCTCCTGACTTTTCGAATAAATCAGGATGTCGTGGATGAAAACAATGACAAACTTGTCGAGATAGGGTTTGCACACCCTGTTCATAAGATCCATAAATACGGCAGGCGCGTTCGTTAGCCCGAATGGCATGACCATAAACTCGTAGTGGCCGTAGCGAGTTCTAAATGTTGTTTTAGAGACGTCCTCATCCCGGACTCTCAGCTGATGATATCCTGACCTTAAGTCTATTTTGGAGTAGTAGCTCGACCCTTGCAGCTGGTCGAATAAATCATCTATGCGCGGAAGAGGATAACGATTCTTGATTGTCACCTTGTTGAGTTCACGGTAGTCTATACACATCCTGAACGTACCGTCTTTCTTCTTCACGAATAACACTGGAGCTCCCCAAGGCGAAGAGCAAGGACGTATAAAACCCTTTTCCAAGAGTTCTTGTAGCTGCTTTGACAATTCTTCCAATTCAGTTGGAGCTAGACGATAAGGTGCTCGAGCTATGGGTGCTGCTCCTGGAGCGAGCTCGATCTGAAATTCAACCTGACGATGAGGCGGTAACCCGGGTAACTCTTCTGGAAATACTTGAGGAAAATCGCGTACCACCGGAATATCCTCAATCTTTTTCTCTTTCTTCGAGGTATCTATAACGAGTGCCAAAATAGCAGTGTGCCCCTTGCGTAAACACTTCTGAGCCTTCAAAAAGGAGATAATACCACTCACGACACCACTCTTGTCGCCTTGAACTTCGAGAGGTTCTTTGCCAGAACGAGGAATGCGAATAACCTTTTCTTTGCATAGGATCTCCGCTTGTTGTTGGGATAACCAGTCCATACTAATGACGATGTCGAAACTATCGCAACGCTGGGGTCATTCCTAGTATCACCCTAACCAATCACGAACACTCGACCCCTGGCACCATTGCCGTCGTTATTACCCCCGTTGTTGTCTTCGCTAGTTCCCGTTTCCTTGGTTGTGGTTCTGATTCTGGTTCTGGTTCAACCGTGGGCAGTGTCTCTTGAAGAGACCTTCAGCACCACCCTGATAACATTCCCTTGTTACCCTGTTGTTGCTGCTGATTCTGTAGATATTGTGACTGTTGTTGCTGGTTCTGGTTTGCAGGACATGTGCTTCTACCATCTTTGGCTCCATGACCAAGCTTGTTGCATCATTGACAATGATTTCGGTTTCACTGCCCGCTGTGGTGCAGTTTACATCGTTTGCACTTAGGGTAGCAGAAGTAGTGGTAGTAGTATCGCTGATACGTTGAGGCAGCTTGTTCTGTCCCACTGCCTGGTCTGTGAGACGATGAGCAAGATGAGTAACATCTTGAATAGTAGCAAGATTAGCCGTCATCACATAGTTTTGAATTCCTGGTACTAAGCCTTTGAGGTACAGCTCAAGGCTCTTTATGGGAGGATCCACCATAGTTGGACACAAAATTGCAGTTTGTTGGATCGTTTCGTGTACGCTTCTATCTCTGACCCCGTCATCTTCATGTTAAAGGACTCCACTTCCAGCTTGTGGATGTCATCACGACTGTAATATTCACGTTTGATCAGTTCCTTAAAATCATCCCATGGGGTGGCATTAGCAGCCGCCAGCCCCAGTATCTGAACTTGCGCGTTCTACCAAGTTAACGCAGTGCCTTCGAGAATATCAGTGGCATATTTCACCTTACGAGCCTCGGGTCATTCTCACACTCGATGACCGATTCGAGTTCCTCGAACTAATGGAGGAGTCCAACAGCTCCTTCAGTGTCGCTGATAGTAGTAGGACGACAGTCCATAAAAGTCTTGTATGTGCATACAGGTGGCTGAGCGTGTTGACTTGTCGTGTGCGTAAGAGTAATCAAATTTAAGCACAAGTGTTGAGTTACGAGAGTAGGATCTAAAGATCCTAGAGTAAGTGGTGATGGCAGGTTACACCTCCTGCCTGGGCAGCTGCGAGTGCTGCAGTAACTTGTTCAGTGATCGAAGCCGCCAACTGGGCTTGAGTTAGGTTAGCGCGTCCACTCATGATCTTGACATCAAGGAGAACATGTGGGTGAGAGGTTCGCGAATAATGCGAAGAGAGTGAGCACACAGGTATTCTCAAGCAATAACATATAGTAAGTTCTGTAATCTAAGCATACCGCGAGCAAAGTTCTATGTAATTCTAGCAAGTAGGTAAGGTAACATGAATAGTAATACCTATGATGTTGAGCCTTGCACGTGGAGCGAAGCGTCGTTGTGGATCGTTGAGAGCACTGTTCTGGTTATAGTCTGGTTTTAACAAAATCATTTTCCCTTTATTAAAACCGAGTTCTCTATAACCAATGGCTCTGATACCAATCTGTCACACCCCCAAAATCCACACGCGGAGTATCACCGCTTGGAGGCGTGACTGACCAGGATCAAGCCATCAATCATATCAAACATAGTATTTAAGTGTAAAAGTAGGAAAATGTAATTCATCTTGACATGACTGATGTTCATAACCAAACATTGTTTAAGTAGCGGAAGCATAATAATGAAAACCCAAAGTAAGTTATAAGTTCAAATATCGTCTACGATCCGTATCCCACAACGACCTGCTCCTTCCTGTGCAAGCTCCATATGTACCTAAGGTCCTGCAAGGCATGTAAGAGAGGATCAACAACTAGTTGAGCGAGTTCACAGAAAGTAAATGCGTAATAGTAAGTTCGTATGTAACATGTGGCTCTACTGGGCCGATAGTACGTTCTATTGGTGGGGGCTTCCCATGTTATATATATCCCCTAGACTATTCGTAATCATAAGTATCCTTCCCAATCCGAGGATAGTAGTAAGTATAGGTTTACGCAGGTTTATGTAAGTGCCCTTCCCAACCGAGGACAGTACGTAGCGAGTACGTAGGTTTAGCGCTGGCGTCCTTCCCAATCCGAGGACGGTAGTACGTAGGTTTAGCACTGGCGTCCTTCCCAATCCGAGGACGGTAGTACGTAGGTTTTACGTAGGTTTAGTGCTGGTGTCCTTCCCAATCCGAGGACAGTACGTAGGCTTTGCGTAGAATTTGGCACAGGCATCCTTCCCAATCCGAGGACCGTGGTAAGTAGTCTAGTGGTAATGTAAGTACAGGTAATCCTTCAATCCCATTCCCAACCCAACTGGGGAATCCCATGCCTTGGTAAGAGTGTGAACTCACCTTGGTTTGCTCGGTATGCTAAGTATGTGCTCAAGGTAAATCAATCACGTCCTAAAGTATGCATATATAGAATAATCAGTTTGAGTTCAAGTCGTTCACGTATAGACACACAGTTGATAAGCAAGTAGCATGTAGCACGTATTTGAGATCATACACATGATGGTTACACTTAACAGCAGTTAACTAACTCAGTTAACATTTGAACAGAAAAATAAACAGTTACTGTGCAGAATATATATATACAGGCGACGAAACACCCTCCCCTGTTTCGTCATTTAGATCACTCGACGAAACACCCATTTCGTCGTTACTTTGATTCGTCGCAGAGGTCTCGGCGAAACACAGCCTGTTTCGTCGATACCTCTGTTTCGTCATGTAGTTTGATTCGTCACATGCCAGTTACGTATAAACCCTAATTCAGCCGTCACATCATACGATATCATACAGGAAATATGCGACAATCATCTATTACAGATTAATCATCTAATCATCATATAGTAGTCAGCAATCATCGATTATCATGGATTTCGTATCATTGCATATCATAATCATGTGCTAATCATCAACAGCGAACCAAAACAATTCTCAATACACCGAAATCGAAATCGATATAATATGTTCAAGTAATATCAATTTATCAAACAACATGAACGTAAATGTTATACAACATCGAGCCCTATCCTTTCGATCAAAACAGTTAACAACGAATATAAATCGAACAATACGAGAAGCTTAAACACTAACCACGAAGAATGAAATAACAACTTGATTGATTCAGGGCTTCGGGTACACTAGGTCGCCGTCAACAGAGAAAAGAGACTCTAGGGTTTCTGGTTTGCTAAAGTGTGTCGAATGGGATCATTCTACGCAATATAACAAGTCTAACAGTACTGGGCCCGAACTGGGCTTCGGCGTAATACTGGGCCGGCGAAACAGATTGTTTCGTCGAGTTTGGTTTGGCGAAACATCTTTGTTTCGTCGGGTATGATCATGGCGAAACACATTTGTGTTTCGTCGGATTGTTCTAAATCCCAGCAGTTTACCAGTTCCCAACTCAAAGCACTTTATTTCACACCTAGCATATCAATTAATCATCTCAAATTACAATCAGTGTACAATTATAAGTCAAACAAGTCAAACAAGTCAAAGTCAACGTGCATTTAATGCGAATAAAGAATGTCGGAAATTCGAGTTGTCACACATGGTGCGTACAAGATGGCAGTATCTCTCAATGAGAGTCTTTGTAGTCTCACCAGGCATGCTTGTAAACAACTCAAACTCCTTTTTCAGTAACGCTGCTTTACTCTGGAGCATCTCTGTACTTCCTTCAAACTTCTTCTCAAGAGCTTTCCAGATCGAAAACGCATTTCCATCATGTTGAAGCAAAACAAATATATCCTCTGTTATAGCTTGCTGCAACAGACTTATCATCATTTTCTCTCCTTTATAACTTTCTCTCTCTTGATCTGAAAACTCTGAGATAATTTTATCAACATTCATAGCAGTCTGTGGTCTGATGTATGCTGTTTCAATGCTTTTCCAAGCTCTTAGATGGTTTGCCTGAACCCAATTCTCAAAGCGATTCTTCCATCCATGATACTCCTCAATTCCCATAAGCTTCGGGGGTTTTTGCATTGTTCCTGTTTCATTTTCTACTTTCATGTTTTGAGCAATTGAAGATGGAGTAGTTGAGGGTGTAGCAAACGCGTTGTAGAACTCGGAATCCATTCTTTTTAGCAACTTGAATCTCTTTTAGAAACCGACAAGTACCTTTACATTCAGAAGAGAAACCGGCAGCACTTCGGTATAGCTCTGAGAAACTTCTTACAAATGAAATGCCTATCAACCTATTTATAATAGACATGATTTCGCTTGAACCACCTTCAAGCGAAATCCACAACTTTACTTCAAGCGAAATGTTACAATTCTTTTTGTCTTCAAGCGAAAATCTCATGTTAATATAATATTCTATTTTGTCTTCAAGCGGAATCTTTGTATCTGATTTCATGCAAACTTCAAATCTCACGTGAACTTGTAATATGATGTCATTGATGATGTCATCTAGATGATGTCATCATGACATCATGTCTTGATTAGCTCCGCACCGAACCGAGACTCAATACAAGACGAAGACGACAGATGTGTGCACCAACAGCGATCCTAACAACTAACTGTAAAACAGAACACTGTTAGGACTCGTTACAGGAATGGGGTTATTCCTGTAACCACCCTCCGGTGTGAGAATAAGTCTCAGTTTATAGGAGTAAGAATGTATGTAGAGAGAGAGAGAGAGAGATAGGAGAGAGAGAGTAAACGAGAGTAGAATGATCATACATTTGATGTTCACCTCTATTTATAGCTTACCATTAGGGTTTCCCCTAAACTAGGATGTACTCCGATAGTTTAGGGATTTGCATGATCTTCCTAAAATATTGGGGATTTGGTTACGCAATTTATCCATGCAGAATGGAACATTCTAGAATAAACATGTGTAATTGAATATTTATAACAAAATAATAGGTAATGACTGGGTCGGGTTAACCGTTCCGGGTCATTCCTCGTCATGAACCTAACCCTATATATATATATATATATGGGATGGTTCAAATGAAAAACAGTTTTAACGCGAAAACTCGAAAACTAACTAAAAAAGCCTAAAAAACACAAAAAAAATTAATTTTTATTAAAAATCGCTAATTTTTGTATATAAAAAACTTTTTTTCAAAAAAAAAAAAATTGTAGTGCCTATGTGTAATAATTCACATGTGTAATCCACATACACATGTGTACTATTACACATGTGCAATACAATTTTTTTCTTTTGAAAAAAAAAGTTTTTTTTATATACCTAAAATAGCGAAAATTGGTATGCAAAAAAAAAATGGTATGTTTTTTAGGCTTTTTTAGTTAGTTTTCGAGTTTTCATGATAACTAGTGGTTTTCATTTGAACATTCCCCTATATATTTATAGGAACGAGATCAGGAGAGAACGGTGAAAAGTGTGAGAATGGATCCTTGCCCAACACGTGACAGGGGGCGCTAATTGATATGTAGGGGTACGATTGTCCTTTTATACGTTCCCTACTTATTCGCGTTATAAATCTCTTTCAAATTAAAACTCCAAAGATTTCTTGTTAGCTGTTACCTCCTTTGTAAGCTTTCTCAGATCTATGACGTCTATTGTGGATTCTGTTCGACAAAGTAAAATTCGATGACGTTTCCTATTTTTGTTCCAGCAAATCATGCAACAGATATGGCGTTTTGTTCTTTTATGTTTGTTTCATTGTTTTGTTTTTCAAATTAATATTTCATAATGTGTTGTATGATTTCAATGGCATTGTCCATGTATCCAATTTAGTCGTGTTTTAATTGGTAGTTAAACAATTAGTAAGAACTGATAGTTGGAGTTTTCAATATTAATTTTATTGTCGTTTAGGATCTACTATATTTCTTATGTTTTTACGATCATTGGTGTTTTACATCTCTTTGATTAGTTTTGAATATTACTTAGTAGTATTTGTAAACATCAGTTATTATTATTTGTTAATTTGTGTAAATATCAGTTTTGTTAACTATGGCGTTTTCATTATGATGTTAAATTTTGTTAATTATTTATGTTGTTAAGTGTTTTTAACTATTTATCTCATGGCGTTTTCATTATCAAGTCGCAATGAGTATTTTTGTTAATCAATAAAGTTATGGTGTGCGTATTTTGGCATTTTCATCATGGTGTTTTCAAATTATGTGTTTATTATGTCTTGTTTATTATTCAATTAATGGCATTTTAATCTATAATGTTATTACGAGACATTTTCTATTTTTAATGACGTTTTTCTAATTTTTTTGTTCCTCACTGTGTTTTCTCAGACGAAGTTGCTTCCTCGAGTCAAAGGTTTTGCCCCAAAACTAGATTACCATTTGTCATTCCTGATGTTAGTGAAGAAATAAAGCCCACAATGGATATGGTATTCACAAGCCTCGGTGATTGTTATTCAATGTATGTTAAGTATGCCAAGGCATGTGGGTTTTCAGTCAGGAAAGGGTCTACAAAGACAAACTCCAAAGGTATGTTACATATTAAGTATTACTTGTGTACGAGAGCTGGGATATATAAGGACAAGAAGGTTGATACGTTGGACCCCAATCAAAAGGAGCGATTAGTGCGATCCAACTTTTCAAAGAGGAATGATTGTGGTGCACTGTTAGGTGTAATTTTTGAGGCTGGATCATGGAAGGTTTATAAGTTTTTCGAGGAGCACAACCATGATCTTGTTGAATGTCCTAATAAGCATTTTCTTCCAACTGAACGACACCTCACTCAGCTCCAGAAGCATGTTATACACAGCATGACCAAGTTGAATTTGGGTCCAGTCAAGGCGTTTAATGTTATGAAGACTTGTTTTGGCGGTTTTGAAGACGTGGTGCAAGTAAAGTAGAATTTAAGAACAACAAGAGTCAAATTAACTTGTTTATAGGGGAATACGACGCCGATATGGTTGTGAGACATTTGGATGAAAAAAAACATTCCCAGCCTAATTTCTCTTATGATTACTTCATAGACGAAGACAATCGTTTGAAGGTACTTTTTTGGTGTGACGATCAAGCCAAACGTAATTACCACGTGTTTGGTGATGTGATTTCGTTTGACGCCACATATCGTTCCAGCAAGTAATATTTTATAATTCAATGGCGTTTTATTAGTTTACATGCTATGGCGTTTTATTAGTTTACATGCAATGGCGTTTTATTATTGTTTCAGTTCTCATGGCGTTTTCATATGCACATACGCTATGGTGTTTGTACTGTTCACTGATATAGACAATCATCACTGTAATGTTCCATTTGGTGCTGCATTATTGGCGTCGGAAACTGCTGATACGTATATTTGGTTGTTGAGAGTGTTTCTAAAAGTTGTTGGTTCTCAACCAAAAGTTGTTTTCACTGACATGATCTAGCAATGAAGAAGGCTATTTCTGCTGTATTTGTTGACACGAGGCATCGGTTATGCATGTGGCATGTGATGCATAAACTTTCTCTGAAGGTTGGTATGCTTATTTTTACCTTTGACGTTTTAGGATACACTGCGTTTTAAAATAAATCGGGTTCTGTACATTGTTACTGTTTTGATAATTAAGTTTTGTCTTTGTGTAATATATATGTTTTTTTATGCATGGCATTTTCGTGTTATACATAGGTTGGTGTTAGGCTATGCAATTCCACCAATTTCAAAGAAATTATTTGTGGTGTTGCATGGACGGATATTCTAACACCTGAAGAGTTTGAATCAGAATGGGAAGTGGTTATCAGAGAGTTCAATTTAGCAGATAATGACTGGCTATCTGATATTTTTGCACTCAGGGAATCTTGGATCCATGCATACTATAGAATTGAAGAGATGCCAGGTCTTATGCGAACGACATCGAGGTCGGAGAGTGAGAATCATTTTTTGGTCTAGTGTGCAATTCAAAAGCTACTATTGTTGAGTTCATGACTCATTACGAAACTGCAATATAAGCACAGCGTCATACGCCACCGGAAAAATGATCATGAATCTCGATACAAACGACCCAAGTTGAAGAGTAATTACCAATTGTTGGAAGGCTAAGCTGCTCACATATACACAAAAAATATTTTTTTTGTGATGTTCAAGCTGAGCTAATTGGAATTGCGGATTACATAAATCAACGTTACGAAGATCAGCCCGATGGGTTTGTTAAGTTTTAGATAAATGACTTCCAGCAGCCTTCTACATCCTTATTTGAGGTAAATAATGGCGTTTTGTTTTTATATGGCGTTTTCTGTGCATGGCGTTTTATCATTTCCAATTGTGTTTTCTTAATTTTTTTAGACAAACATTCTCCGCATGGGGATATAGAGATATTGTTTTTGGCGTTTTTTCAGGTAATGTACCGTAAGTTTGATTGCACATGCAGTTGCTCATGCTGGCGTTTTGAGCAGTTTGGTTTGCTATGTAGACATATATTCTATGTTTTGAGAATTAGGGACATTAGGGAATTTCCAAAACAATACATTTTGAATAGATGGCGCAAAGAGGCTTCCCCAAACTGCTCTCCTGAATACTCAATTAGTCGTGAATATATGACCGAGCTTGATCCCGAAGTGCAAAGTATGATGCGAGATATTATTTTTTCAACGGAATATACTTTGAACCGTTTATCTGGTAATAAAGAGGAGCCATCTTTATACAAGGATCATGTTCAGTGTTATATGAAGAAGGTTCAAGATATGCAGATTGTTGCTTGTCCCACTAGTAGTACGGATAGATTTACCGAGATAACAGGTCAATATAAAAACGACAAGAATCTGATAAGAGTCCCTGTTGAGTATAAATCCAAAGGTTCTGGTTCTCGGAAGCGCCTGCAATCTAAACAGGAGATAGCAATCAGGAAAAAGAAATCAAAGTCGAAACCCGAGGCCAAAGAAAGACAGTGTCAGAACTGCAAAGGCTATGGACACTACTGTCGCAACCCCCGACCCCTATCCCTGGAGCGGGTGTCGCGAGATCCAGATTAGTGGTATCGGTGTTTATTAATTTGGCAGCGGAAATTAACATCATGACCGTAGTTAGGAAATACTCTATCAGAGTTAAAACACCATACTTTTATAAATAATAAATACATGGGAAAACCCAAGTTTCCATTACAGTATGTTTATATGGATAAACCCTAATTTATTGAAATAAAACTTCAATCTTATTTAGGTAACTTTTATAGCCACTTTTCCAAGCCTTCAGTACTCTCGAGCTGGCTTCTATTAGCTTCACATTAAGTTACCTAAAACGCGTTTTAAAAACATTTAATCAGCAAGAAATACCGGTGAGTGCATCCCAATTTAATCAAAACAAGCTTTTATATCTTTACAGTATTGAGAGCGATTACAATGTTTTTATCTACCCAATTACCACCCACGGTATTGTCAATCCTGACTTGTGGTCATGCTACTACTCATAGTGTAGTAACAAGTAATGTATACAAAACCCCAATATACCGACAGTAATTGTAGACTACATAGACTCAATCACTATTAATTATACTTTAAAAACAATTGAGGTTTTGTAAAAACAGTTTACAAAAATAAGATGTAGTCACAAAAAGGGTTACAAGAGGGGAATGACTCACTGTGTTGTTTTAAATAATACTACTGCTTTCTGGTGACTTCCTGGTTATAATCTACTAAATTAAACAAAGCACACGTGTTAGTAAGATAACCCAATTTACATTAGCCATACCCCCGAGACATAACTCCAACGACTGAGTCAGGCATAGGCTTGACATGCGTTACGGAGCCCTAGATCAATCGGGTATAGTAACTAATACGTAACCGGGGGTTATAATACTTACAACGAGGCAGAGCTTCGCTTTTTAGGAGTATTATATCGAGCAACACTGAGGCTGGAGGCCTCCTAATATAGCCTGGTCGACGAGCGACTCGCGGCCTGCGACGCCCTTATCGAAATCTCTCGCAGCCCGCTAGAGATGTAAGGTAGGATCTAGCTGAGGTGATTCAACGGTGTAGGTTCGACGCGTAACTGGACACGTGGCAGCCTAAGGGCTCGACTGGTGTCACCTTGTCGCGGCCCGCGACAGTCCCAGCTTGACTGGGTCGCGCCCCGCGAGTACTTAATATAATTTTCTTTATTTGAATTTTGTAAATAGAAAGGTATTTTATGCTTCTTTTTTGTATACGGGGTGTGTTTTAGGACGTATAGGAGTATTTTAGTGGTTTTTGGGAGAGTTGTTATATCCTCCACCACCTTGTTTTAGATCTCGTCCTCGAGGTCTACTGGAACAGGTGTGGATATTTCCTTTGCATCTCTGATTTGAGCTCCCAAGTGTATTCTGGTCCTCTCTTGGAATCCCATTTCACTTTGACTAGAACTAATCTCTTGTGTTTGAGATTCTTGATTTTTCTGTCTTCAAACTGTAGGGGTTTCTCTACATACTTAAGTTTCTCATTTACCTCTATGCCATTAACAGGTACCATTAATGATTCGTCTACTAAACATTTCTTGAGATTACATACATGAAATACATCATGTATTCATGCCATTTCCTCTGGCAGTTGTAGCTGGTAAGCTACTTGTCCTATTCTTCTAATAATCTCAAAAGGTCCGACATACCTAGGTCTTAGCTTTCCCAACTTAATAAACCTGATCACTCCTTTCCATGGAGAAACTTTTTATAACACTTTATCTCCTACTTGAAATTCCAATGGTTTTCGTCTGTTATCAGCATAACTCTTTTGACGATCGCGTGCGGCTTTTAGTCTTTCCTTGACTTGAAAAATCTTGTCTGTTGTTTCTTGTACTATCTCTGGTCCGGACAATTGTCTTTCTCCAATTTCTGCCCAACAGACTGGAGTTCGGCAGTTTCGTCCATAAAGTGCTTCAAATGGTGCAGCATTGATACTTGTATGATAGCTGTTATTGTAGGAAAATTCTATTAATGGTAAATGATTGTCCCAATTTCCTCCGAAATCAATTACACAAGCTCTACGCATATCCTCCATTGTCTGAATTGTCCTTTCGCTTTGTCCGTCCGTTTGAGGATGATAAGTAGTGCTTAGATTTAACTTGATTCCCATTGCTTTTTGGAAGCTAGTCCAAAAATGAGAAGTAAAACGGCTATCTCTATCAGAAACAATAGATAAAGGAATTCCGTGTAATGAAACTATTTCATTTACATATAACTTGGCTAATTGTTCCAAACTGAAAGTTTTCTTCATCGATAAGAAATGTGCAGATTTGGTTAATCTGTCTACAATCACCCAGATTGTATCATTACCTTTTCGTGTCTTGGGTAATTTAATAACAAAGTCCATTGTTATCAATTCCCATTTCCAAATCAGCATTTCTAGTTGCTACAATAAACCTGAGGGTTTCTGATGTTCAGCTTTAACCTGTGAACAGGTTAGACACTTGGCAACATAGGTTGCTGATGTGTGTAAAATGCAATATATAAATTACATCAAATGAGGCATAAAACTAACCCTTTTTAGTACTAATGTTGGAAAAAGTGTGCTTTTGTCTTCCTTTTGTATTTTTAGGACCAAATAAGCTTAAATGAACAAAAGGAACAAATATGCAGCAAAAACTAACATAAATACAAAGAAAAGGAATAAACGTGGCATGCCCGACCCCTCGAAAACATCTTCCCAAGCAAAAACAAGAAACAGAGGGCTGACCACGGCTTGTGCCTAGCGGACACGGGGGCGTGGTCAGGTGTCTGCAGAAAATGACAAAGTTGTAGAAGCTTCTATTCCCAGCACGGGGGCGTGCCCAGCTCAACATGGGGCGTGGTCAACGCTAAGATTCGCATAATCTTGCAAATCTTGATAGTACAGATACGCTTCTGCACACGGGGCCGTGCCCAGCGAACACGGGGGCGTGTGGAGCCTAATGCAAACAATTGTAATTAATGATGAAAGAAAAAGAGGATGGCCACAGGGCCGTGTCCGGGCTTTTGTTCAGGCTATAAATAGGGGTGTTTGGCTCACTTCAAAAGCATCCCTTGGCAAACCACCTCTCTCCCACTTCACCACCACTACAACACCACTACAACACCCACATCCACCACCACCATCATCCATCATCCACCTTAGAGTGTGTGTAGTAGTCTCGGGATCCAAGATTGATAGTAAGAGTTCTTGTCAATCAAAGGCCATGTTTGGTTAAGTCTCTTACATCACTTGGTGAAGACAAGCATTTAATGTAATACTTTTGATTTTTAATCTTTTCACAATTTTTGTTTGGTTTTGTATTAATGACTTTAATAACTAGTTTCTTATGTTGAAGGTGAATCTTCTTTATCATTTGTCTGTGGTGTCTTGGCATTACTTTACTGTCTATTTAAAGTAAAAGATTTTCACCATTCATATCTCTATGGTCTATATAGAGATATGTTGGCTACCTGGTCGGGGGTTAAGGGAATGGTTTAGTAAGGTTCTTGCCTGGTTCAGTGTATAGATCCTGCAAGGACCTGGGTCAAGCTTACTAGGACCTCCTTCAATACCCACTGGTATTGGATGGCGGGGGTGCGGATGGCTTGATCCCCTCATATGTAAACTACTATTAATACATTAACCCGACTACTTGGGATTGTATCCCTGCTGACTCAAACCACTTAACCGAGGGTAACGTCGCCTTCAATATTCCGACCCTTTGGGATTGTATCCTTGCTGACTCAAACCACTGGGTAGAGGGTAACGTCACCTTCAAAAGAGGGGCCTACTACTATAACTAAGATAATCTCTTAAAAAGTGCAAAAGTGCGGAAATCATCAAAAGTTACATTAAAGGCGAGTCGGATCCAAGTGATTCATCTTGTCTATCTGTTTTTATTTTTATTTTTATTTTCAGCATTTTTATTTTTCATGTTTAAAAACTTTTCTAAAAATTTTGATTTGATTTGATTAGACGTTGAGGTAAACCGGTACTAAAAGCTCTTGTGCCTTGGACGACCTCGGTATATTACCAACGCTATACTACGCTCACGATGGGTGCAATTGCCCATATGTGTGTTTAGTGTTAGTAGAATATCGTGTTTTATAAGTTTAAAACTTAACTAATGTGTAAAATGGGCTTAAATTATCAATAAAAACATATTACACCTAACTCACATCAGTTGCTATATCATTTTTCATTCCTGTCCACTAGAAATTATTCCTTAAGTCTTGATACATTTTATCATTACCAGGATGTATCGTATACTTAGACTTATGGGCTTCCTCTAGAATTCGGTGGCATAGGTTTCCGTGTTTGGGCATCCAAAGTCTTTTCTTATGGAACCTCCAAATTCCATCTGTTCCTTGTTCTAGTTCCTTAAACATCCCTTTTAATCTTTCACACCCCGATATTTACAGCTCAGCCCGGTGGGCCTGATGGGGAGTATCGTGTTGTAAGATTGATATCATCATAGTCAAACATACACAGAATAGCACAGCGGAAGTCTTGGAATATAAAATATTATTACGAACCCAATTGTCTGAAAATACCGAAAGGATAATTACATACGAGCTTGAATATCAAAGCCACCGGCTGATCTAAATCAAATACACAATATGTTCAACAGACATAAGGCATTACGGACTTGCAAGATCCTCTACTTAACGCCCAGAAACTTCCAGCCAATTACGAATAGTACATGTCACTTAGTCTTTTGAAAATACATTAGTTTACACTGGTAAATACAATTAACTGACTCATTTGAAAAGTGTATAAAAAATTGATTTAAATGCACAAAGCACAAATATTCTTTTATAACTTGGGACAATTATATAACGATAATCTTATATTAGATTTACAGGTTTGTCATACATTTAGGGCCCGGGATAAAAGTAGGGACAAGATTAATCGACACACCATTAATATAAACCCACATGGAGTTATCCCCAACTAGTAGGTATATCATTTTACATACACAACTGTCAAGTGTATGCCTACACCTCGTGCTTAAGTCGTGGCCATTTACAATAGAAATGAGCCGAGGATATCTAGGACACGGTCGTTAACCCCCAATGTTTATGTTATCAAGCAAAACTGATTAAAATGGGTTTATGAAATTCATTAACCATTATTTGATTAAATGATTTTGTACCCGACCAAGTGGTAATATATTTTTACCATATCCCAAGCCCGTATAAGGGAACATAAGTTAAAATTATTTACCTGAGCTTTTAAATGCAAGATTTATCTACTCAGCCGTATAATGTACTCAACTAGTGCAAGTAGCTGTCACAACCCGACCACGTAAAACAACAAACCGTGGCGGAAACGTCGGGGGGTGTTGTAACAGAATTATCGTTTCATAACCATGGATACAAAAAGTGTTTCCTTTTATTGATAATATTAAACATTAACATTGTTTTAACACATAACAAACAAGTTTTATATCGTCTATCATAGATATTATGTCACTAAGGCCTCGTCCAGATCCTATGTGACGCATGCATCCTAGAACGTCAATCAAGCAACAATACCTGGAACATATGTAAAAAAAAAAGTCAGCAAAGAAATGCTGGCGAGTACATAGGTTTTATAAGAGTATCGGAATCATGGCTTGTTTTCATATATTGCGATACCTCGAAAACCTTGTTTTTAAAAAAGTGTATAATATTGCAACATGATTAACCAACTCAAATCAAGATGGTTATAATTTATAAAATTTCGTAGCCATGATTCTTAACCCAAAAGCTTTTTATTTTTAGAAAACAAGCTTGTAAAACATCTCGTATATTCTCGTTAATAAGACTCGTATATTATTTCGAAAACATCGTTGAGTGACATCGTTTCAATATCGTTTACCCAAGTGAACTAAATAACGCCACGGTATGTAATATGTTGAAAACACTTATAGATAAGAAGTACCAGCGGCGTATCTACCATCTTTTCACCACATTACACCCGTCCCGTTATCTAAACACTAGCCCAGAAGCCAATCGTTTACCCAAATCGTTTAACATCGTTTCCAAATCGTTTCCAAATCGTTCCCAAATCGTTTACACATCGTTCCCAAATCGTTTACTCGTTTAGATCGTTTAAATCGTCCTCGTTTTAATTGTGAAAACTTATATAAGGTCGTCTCGTTAATAACATTCAAACCTTTGTGACTCGTTCATCGTTCAACTCGTTCTTGCATTAACAAACCTCCAAAGGGTAAGTTAACAATCATCAGATTCAGTCGTTACCCACAACACCCACACGTAACCATGGGTATAGTGAAATAACGGGATTTGTCATATCCTATGGTACCATAACCTAATACTGGTCGGTTCGGCCAAAATTAATGAATGTCATTCGTTATGTAACTACAACCAACAAGTTCGTTCACATCATCGAAATCGTTATTAGTTTAGTATAAATCGTTTTAATCGTTTTTGAAATCATCGTTAAAACCTTGAAAATATTATGCACATATCAATCACCCCTAAACATTTGAAAACAATAAAATAGGGGAACTATGTACTCACATGTAGTGCAAGGTATCCTCAATCAATAGTACTTCAACAAACTCGAGTAAACTAGAGAAATCAAGTAGCACCTAGTAATTTAATCACTAGTCAAACAATAGACGCCTAAATCGGAAGATCTGACAGAATGAGGTCTTGTAACCCAAATGAGTGTTGGAACTCATGTGATATGGTTTAACAAGGCCTACATCCTAAATGAAACCTAACCTAAGTGCTTTCGACCCATCGTGGCCCATTAAGGTAGCTTATGCTACTTTAACGCGTCGTGCGCGCAAACGCGCGTTCGAGACGTCTAACTAGTCCTATGACAAGTATTATATGCCTACACAAGTTTAATCATGTTGTATAATCAGGTATGTGACAAAAGTTTAGGTTACATATGCTTAATTACCAATTATGCATGGAAAGGGCATTTTGGTCATTTACCTAAGGCATATAAACTACTTATCATACAACCATCTAAACTAGGTGACCATAAGGTATAACCTCGGAAGGTTATTTCCTATGCTACTATGGTCACCTAATGTGTTTGGTCGGATCCTAATGATCGACCAAACGGGTCGGGTTCGAAAGTATAAGCGATTGATTAGATCACTTACCTTTACGACCCTATATAAGCACTAAACTAAAAGTGACGAGCTAAGCATGTTAAAACATGCTTAACTAAGTTAGAAAACAGGTTTTGATATCAAAACAAATGGTTTTGATATCCTAGAGTAGTTTGGTTACAAAATATGCGTAAATGCGTATTTTGGCCGAAACTACGACTCGTCACTGAGCCTAGATAACGTGGTAATCAGTACGTATAGTCACTAGGGACTATAACCATCGTGATTACGCTCACGTTATGAAGTTCAAACGAACTTCACATTGACCATAAACTGGTCAATGCAGAAAGTCAAACGCAGTTTGACTTTAACGCTAAAACGAATGAAAAGAACGAAAGAACACTTACAGAAGGTCCCCGCAAGATTTGATTCCGATTTTTCTCTCAGGTATGAAGCATATACTTCCACTTAGAGAGCATAAATCAGATTTCAAATTGTGGGTTTTGAAGTGAAATGGATGGGGTATATATAGGATTTATAGAACCGTTAAGATCGTTCCTCGAAAACTGAGCTTTGATCTGGACCTTACATGTGTGCCCATGGTTTTCTAAAACCATGGGAGCCCCTAATATGGACTATGTTCATTGAATACCAGCCCATGGTTTTTCAAAACCATGGGTGAAAACCACCACACTTCAAAATGGACTAGGTTCATTGAATCTGCCAGAAATTTCAAAAATGGTCCCTGCACTTGTAAAACTTGATTTTTGTTTTGGCACTTTTAAGCCCCGTTAACCCCATTTCAAGGCTCTAAAATAAAGTTAAAGTATAGGGAACTTAAAATATGCTCAAAAACATCTCGGATGTCTGTTCGTTTGGTCGTACGGTTGCGTTATTCGCTTAATTACGACGGAAGTCGTAACGAACGCAAAAACGATCCAAATTAAGCGACGAATGGAAATTTATCATGCCAAACACTAAAATAAAATATTTTAATGCTTACATAAATTTTTTTTGTATGTCCGGATGTATTCAGAACGTAAGTTATGCGCGAAAATGCAAACTTATGCACTTTTTGACGCTTTTAGTCCCTGAATGAGCATAAAATTTATTTTAGCACACCGAACCCCTCAAAGCCTATTTCTAAGCTATGTAAAGGTTATTTAGGGTATGTTTAACTTATGGTCATGTTCTGGAATGTTCGTTACTGTACAAATCGTCATAGTTTCACAGTTTGACACAAATAGTCCCTGCGATCGAACAAAGTTGATTTCAACACACCAAACCATTCAAAACTTATTTCTAAGTTATGTGAAGGTTATTTAAGGTATGTTAAGCCTATGTCACTATTCCGGAGTGTTTTTTGCGTTATACTGACTGCGTTTAAGCACCCGTTTGTGTATAACCTTCCAGAAAGCGATTTAAAGCTTCAAATTGGAATCGAATCAAATTGTAAAATCACCAACACAAATACACACATAGAAACACCAAAACACATATAATAACACCAAAGCACATTGTTTTATTAATAATCATCATTGTTTTACATCGTACATTGATTACAGAACACAGTTGTCACAGTCTCCCCTACTTCAAGAAATTTCATCCCGAAATTTTAACTAGAGGAACCTTGTGAAAACAAATGCGGATATTTCGTCTTCATCTGGTCCTCACGTTCCCAAGTAAACTCTGGGCCACGTTTGGATTCCCAGCGAATTTTGACCAAATGAATCCGTTTGTTCTTCAACTGTTTGTATGAACGTTCCACTATCTCCACAGGTTTCTCGACAAAGTGCATCGTTTCATCAATTCAAATTTCGTCGAGAGGAATGTGTAGATCAGCGTCAGCTAAACACTTTCGCAGATTGGACACGTGAAAAGTCGGATGAATATTTCCAAGCTCTGGAGGTAGCTCTAGACGATAAGCAACCTTTCTAATTCTTTCCACAATCTTAAATGGTCCCACATATCGAGGTGCAAGTTTTCCTTTCTTTCCAAATCTCACGACTCCCTTCCAAGGTAAAACCTTGAGTAGGACACGATCTCCGACTTGAAATTCTAAGGGCTTGCGTTCCAAATCCGCATATCACTTTTGACGGTTTCGAGCTGTCACCAGATTATCGCGGATTTTCTTGATTTTGTCTGTTGTTTCCAGAACGAGCTCAGGTCCAGTAAGCTGAGCTTTACCGGTCTCGTTCCAACAGACATGTGAACGACATTTTCGACCGTAGAGAGCTTCGAATGGTGCCATATTAATGCTAGTATGATAACTATTGTTGTAAGAGAACTCGATCAGCGGCAGATGAGAATCCCAATTACCACTAAAGTCTATCACGCATGCTCTAAGCACAAATATTCTTTTATAACTTGGGACAATTATATAACGATAATCTTATATTAGATTTACAGGTTTGTCATACATTTAGGGCCCGGGATAAACCTTGAGTAGGACACGATCTCCGACTTGAAATACATATTGGCCATCTGTTTGGGGATGATTACCAGTGCTTAGATTCAGTTGGGTTCCCAAAGCAGATTGCAGGCCTTCCCGAAATGAGATAAAAATCGAGCATCACGATCGGAAATGATAAATAAAGGAACACCATGTCGTGATACAATCTTGTCTACATAGATCTTGGCAAGCTTCTCAGCAGAGAAATCCTCATGGATAGGTAAGAAGTGAGCAGATTTCGTTAAACGGTCGACAACCACCCAAATAGCATCATGACCTTTAAACGTACGTGGTAACTTAGTGATGAGATCCATTGCAATGTTCTCCCACTTCCAAACCGGTATCTCTGGTTGTAAAAGCAAACCAGAAGGTCGTTGATGTTCTGCCTTGACTTTGAGACAAGTTAGGCATTTCGACACATATAAGGCAACATCTTTCTTCATACCAGGCCACCAGATCTTAGTACGAAGATCCTTGTACATTTTATCAGCACCAGGATGGATAGAATATCGAGACTTATAAGATTTGTCCATTACCAAGGTGCAAAGATCGTCTTGTTTCGGAATCCACAATCGATCCTTAAAATAGAGCAAACCATCGTCTTTCGCTTCGAGCATAAGCTCAAGTTGATGTGGTAATTCTTTACCTATGTGAAACACAAAATTGTTGAGCTTGAAAGACACGAGATTGAAGATCAGATAGAGTTCGAACAGAATGAAGCTTGACTCGCTCCTTTCGACTAAGCGCATCGGCTACAACATTCGCCTTACCAGGGTGGTAGCGAATCTCGTAGTCATAATCGTTTAAGAGTTCAACCCAACGTTGTTGCCTCATATTCAGCTCTTTCTGATTAAGAATATGCTGGAGACTTTTCTGGTCTGTAAAAACCACACACTTTGTTCCATAGAGGTTATGACAACTCGTATTTCAGAACCTATCTTTGTACTTTGATGTAACGTATGTGAACGTGATGTGATTATATGAACTAGATTTATTAAATGAATGTTGTGTTTGTTATGTGCTTTGTGTACTGTATGTATGTATATAAACAGCACAAACGCACAACACCCAACCGAACGCACAAGCCTTTGGGCTTTGGTCCTTTACAACTCTCGGCCCACTCCTCACTTGAACCGATTGAAGCAGCCCATAGTGGTGGGTTCGGCCCATCCCTCACACACATAATCTCATGAATGGGGTTAACACTTCTCATTTGTTTCAAAATCTCATAACACACAAAACCCTAGCTCTCTTCCTCTCTCTCTCAAACTCGACGGCAACACCTCCATCTCTCTCTAAGCTTTCTATTCGGATCAATCCTTGTTCCTTCTCTAATCGGACGTGGTTGACCTCTAGCAGCTCGATTGACCTTTCATTTATCTGCCGAGCTAACCTAAGGTGAGTTCACACTTTCTACAAAGCATGGGATTCCCAGGGGTTGGGAATGGGGTTAAGGAACATGGATTCCTCGTCCTTCTTGGGTAGGACAGTACGGGTTCAGGAATGAAATTCCTCGTCCTCATGGACAGTTAACTTTTACTAGACCAAAACTCTATCACGAAGTCCCTCCTTTTTATATCGACTTAATCGTCGGGCCAATGGCTAGCGGGTCATTAGTTAGATAGCGCTATTTAGGTTTGACAAGCCTCACACCGTGCCGCAGAGGACGGGCGTGAACTAATGGATCTGGGCACGTCAATGCTGATAGACATTGACAGTTCAGGGCACATAAACATGACTATAGTCAGCAGTCGATATCGTAACGAGTCTAGTAGTATACATGGGGTAGCCCCCACGACCGAAAAGCCAGATAACTAAACATGGGGTAGCCCCCACGGCTGGATTACCAGAGTAAATGGGTTAAACAAATCACGTTTTCAACTATGGGGTAACCCCCACGGCAGGATGCCAGCTAAAGGAAACTGTTTTTGGAACAACTTAAAAGGAACACCCAACTGTGAACTCGCTCAACATTATTGTTGACTCGTTACTACATGCTTTACAGGTCAATAGGTACTTAGCTGGAGCTTGCATGGGGGAGAGTCATTGTGTGACATGGACAGCTGTGTGCCATGTTAAACTTTGAAACATTTCAACTTAAGTTTTGGTTTTAAACATTATGCTTCCGCTTTGCAACTTAAACTATGTTTTGTTTGGACACCAATTGTATTGGTTGGATTATTATATTTACTTATATGCTTGTTCAGTATGATTGGTGGTTGGATCCTGGTCAGTCACGCCTCCAAGCGGTGATACTCCGCAGGTGGATTTTGGGGGTGTGACAGATTGGTATCGGAGCCATTGGTTATAGTGAACTTGGTTTTAATAAGGGAAAAACGTTTTTGTTAAAACCAGACTATAACCTGTACAGTGCTCAATGGTCCACAACGACGCTTCACTCCACATGCAAGGCTCGACATTCTAGGTGATATGGTTTATGTTTTATTGCCTACTTGCTAGTTACATAGAACTTTGCTTATAGTATGCTTAGATGAACGTAGCAACGATAGTTTGAAAACACATGTGTGCTTACTCTCTTATGTCATCGCACTTTCGCGAACCCCACTCACTCATGTTTCCCTTGATATGAAGATCATGGCTGGACGCGTTAACATGACTCAAGCCCAGTTGACGGCTCTGATTAACCAACAAGTTGCTGCGGCACTTGCAGCAGCACAGGCAGGAGGTATACCATGCAGTTTAAACTCATTCTAGGATCTTTAGGTCCTATTCTCGTGAACCAACCTTTGTGTTAAACTGTGTCCTTTCTTACTCTCACGGCAAGTCAACCTGCACAACCTCCTGTGTGCACCTTCAAAACTTTTATGGACTGCCAACCAACTACTTTCAGCGGCACTAAAGGAGCAGTAGGTCTCCTCCACTGGTTTGAAAAGCTCGAATCTATTTTCGAGATGTGTGAATGCCCTGAGGCAGGCAGGGTGAAGTATGCTACCGGTACTCTCGAGGGTTTAGCGCTCAGTGGTGGAACGCTCAGGTTCAAATGTTAGGGTTGGTTGCTGCTATCGCCATCCCATGGAACAACTTTAAGGAAATGATCAAAGAGGAATATTGCAATCGTGATGAAATTCACAAACTGGAAGTCGAGTTCTTCAACCTCAAGATGACGGGGTCAGAGATTGAAGCGTATACGAAAAGATTGAATTAGCTTGCTATTCTGTGTCCTACTATGGTGGATCCTCCCATCAAACGCATCGAACTATACCTTAAGGGCTTAGTGCCAGAGATCCAAAGTCATGTGACTTCGGCTAACCTCGCCACCATTCAGCAAGTTGTTCAGTTGGCTCACCGTCTCACCGATCAGGCGGTGGAGCAGAAAAGATTACCAAAGCGCATCGGTGATACAACTACTTCTGTTACTTCCAACGATAACAAACGGAAATGGGATGGAGCTTCAAGCAAGGGGTTCGACTTCTGTTCAATCTCAGTCTCAGCAGAGAAGGACTGACGACTACAAGAGCCCTAGTCAGCAAACATCTGGTGGTCAAAGTCATGGTGGGTACAAGGGAAATCACCCCAAATGCAATCGCTGCAACCTACTCCACAGCGGGCCATGCACCAGGGGTAACTGTCATAGGTGCAATAAGCCAGGCCACACAGCAAAGGATTGTAGAAGTTTATACCCCGCAAACCAGAATCATCAGCAACAACAAGCTCAACAGAATCAACGCCAGCAGCAGCAGCAGCAGCAAGGTAACAACAAAGGGTGCTATCAGTGTGGAGCTGAAGGCCACTTTAAGAGAGATTGTCCCCAACTGAACAGGAATCAGAACAACAAAAACCAAGGGAATGGAAACAACAGGGGTAATAACGGCAATGGTGTAAGGGGTAGTGTGTTCGTTATCGGCCAAGGGGAAGCAAGGAACGATCCCAACGTGGTGACGGGTAAGTTCCTTCTCGACGACTTTTACGTTACTGTCTTATTTGATTCGGGTGCTGATACTAGTTACGTGTCCCTAAAAGTTAGTCAACTGCTTAAGTGTACCCCAACACCTTTGAACACCAAGCACACTGTAGAGTTAGCCAATGGTAAAAGTTTAGAGGTCACACACGTAGTCAAGGGTTGTAATCTTGTTCTTGCTGGTCACACTTTCTCTATCGACCTCCTTCCTATCACTCTGGGTAGTTTCGACGTTGTCATTGGGATGGACTGGTTATCCCAACACCAAGCAGAGATTCTTTGCAACGAAAAGATTGTCCGTATTCCTCGCCCAAGTGATGAACCTCTCATGATTCGTGGCGACAAGAGTGGTGCTGTTGTGAGCATCATCTCTTTCCTTAATGCCCAGAAGTGTTTGAGAAAGGGCCACACTGCTATTCTGGCTCTCGTTACTGACACCTCGAAGAAAGAGAAGAAGATAGAAGATCTTCCGATTGTACGTGACTTCCCGGAGGTATTTCCTGAGGAACTACCTGGTCTTCCGCCTTAACGCCAGGTCGAGTTTCAGATCGAGCTAGCTCCTGGAGCAGCACCTATAGCTCGTGCACTTTATCGCCTAGCTCCATCAGAGTTGAAAGAACTCTCTACGCAACTACAAGAACTCTTGGATAAGGGTTTTATTCGTCCTAGCTCTTCGCCCTGGGGAGCTCCAGTCTTGTTTGTGAAGAAGAAGGACGGTACCTTCCGTATGTGTATCGACTATCGAGAACTCAACAAGGTGACTGTGAAGAATCGATATCCTCTTCCACGCATCGATGACCTATTCGACCAGCTGCAAGGGTCGAGCTTTTACTCCAAGATTGATTTGAGATCAGGATTTCACCAGCTGAGAGTCCGAGAAGAGGACGTCTCCAAAACAGCCTTTAGAACTCGTTATGGGCACTACGAGTTTTTGGTCATGCCTTTTGGGCTGACAAACGCACCTGCGGTCTTCATGGACTTGATGAATCGAGTGTGCAAGCCTTACCTAGACAAGTTCATTATAGTTTTCATCGACGACATCCTGATCTATTCTAACAGTCAGGAGGAACACGACCAGCATTTACGACTCATTTTGGAACTCCTTCGAGCAAAACAGCTGTACGCCAAGTTTTCAAAATGCGACTTCTGGCTTCGTGAAGTCCATTTCTTAGGCCATGTGGTAAACAAGGATGGGATTCACGTTGGTTCGTCCAAGGTAGACTCGATTAAGAACTGGCCTGCACCTCGTACACCAACGGAAATTCGCCAATTCTTGGGCTTGGCAGGTTACTACAGGAGCTTCATTAAGGATTTTTCCAAGATTGCACATCCTCTCACCTCACTAACGCAGAAAGGCGTCGTTTATCGATGGGGAAATGCACAGGAATTAGCATTTCAGCACTTAAAGGATAGACTTTGTAGTGCACCTATCCTTTCATTGCCAGAGGGCACAAACGACTTCGTGGTTTACTGCGACGCATCAATTCCGGGTCTTGGTTGTGTATTGATGCAACGGGATAAAGTTATAGCCTACGCCTTACCCCAACTCAAAGTTCATGAAAAGAACTACACTACACACGATTTAGAGCTGGGAGCTGTTGTTTTTGCACTTAAGATATGGAGACACTACCTGTACGGTACAAAGTGCGCCATCTACACTGATCACAGGAGTCTCGAGCATATCTTCAAACAGAAGGAATTGAATATGCGACAACGACGATGGGTCGAGCTATTGAATGACTACGAACGCTCGATCAGGTACCACCCAGGCAAAGCCAATGTTGTGGCTGACGTCCTCAGTCGAAAGGACTCTACGCCTAAGCGCGTACGAGCTTTACAACTCACAATACAGTCTAGTCTTCCTTCCCAGATACGAGATGCTCAGGTAGAAGCATTGAAACAAGAAAACATCAGGGCTGAAGCCCTACGCGGCTCAAGGCAACGATTAGAACGAAAGGAAGACGGAGCTTACTACGTAACAGGACGCATTTGGGTCCCACTTTATGGCAACTTACGAGAGCTTGTGATGGATGAGGCACATAAGTCTCGCTACTCAGTACATCCTGGTTCGGATAAGATGTACCATGACCTCAGAACTACCTACTGGTGGCCTAGCATGAAGGCCCACATAGCAACTTACGTCAGCAAGTGTTTGACTTGTGCGAGAGTCAAAGTCGAATACCAGAAACCTTCAGGCCTACTCCAACAACCTGAGATACCACAATGGAAATGGGAACAAATTTCCATGGATTTTGTTACTGGCCTACCTAGATCTCAACGTGGTAACGATACTATTTGGGTGATCGTGGATCGACTCACAAAGTCTGCACACTTCTTGGCTATCAAGGAAACGGATAAGTTCTCCACTTTAGCAGACGTATATCTTAAGGAAGTTATCTCGAGGCACGGGGTGCCCACCTCTATTATCTCGGATCATGATGCACGTTTTACTTCAGAACTGTGGCAAGCAATGCACAAGTCCTTTGGCTCACGTTTAGATATGAGCACAACTTATCACCCGCAAACGGATGGGCAGTCCAAACGCACCATCCTGACCCTTGAAGACATGCTTAGGGCATGTGTAATTGACTTTGGTAACGGTTGGGAAAAGCATCTGTCACTTGTAACAGCTACCACACCAGCATTAAAGCTGCTCCGTTTGAGGCATTGTACGGACGTAAATGCCGGTCATCTCTTTGTTGGGCAGAGGTGGGGGATAGTCAGATCACGGGCCCAGAACTTGTGGTAGACACAACAGAACGAATTGCTCAAATACGACAACGAATGGCGGCAGCTCGTGACCATCAGAAAAGCTACGCCGAAAAGGGCAGGAAACCACTCGAGCTCCAGGTTGGGGAGCGAGTGCTACTAAAAGTTTCACCCTGGAAGGATGTGGTTCGTTTTGGTAAACGAGGTAAACTTAACCCACGATATGTCGGACCTTTCGAAGTCATGGAGAAAATAGGCAAGGTGGCCTACAAACTGAACTTACCAGCAGAACTCAGTGCAGTGCACAACGTTTTCCACGTGTCCAATCTGAAGAAGTGTCTGTCAGATGAGACCCTCATAGTTCCTTTGAAGGAGCTCACTATCGACGAACAGTTACGATTCATCGAGGAACCGGTTGAAATCACGGACCGGGATGTTAAGGTCCTCAAGCGCACTAGAATACCTCTCGTTCGAGTTCGTTGGAACTCCCGTCGTGGCCCAGAGTTTACCTGGGAACTCGAAGATCAGATGAAACAAAAGTATCCCAACTATTCGCAAACAGTACAACCACTACTGAGGCTGAAGCTACGGAATTTCAGGACAAAATTCCAGATCAACGGGGGAGGATGTGACACCCCAAGAAAACCATGCAACTTAACTAGCTTCCTCAGTGAGTACGTGCTAAATTTCGGGATGAAATTTCTTTCAACTTGGGGATAATGTGACAACTCGTATTTCGGAACCTATCTTTGTACTTTGATGTAACGTATGTGAACGTGATGTGATTATATGAACTAGATTGATTAAATGAATGTTGTGTTTGTTATGTGCTTTGTGTAATGTATGTATGTATATAAACAGCCCAAACGCACAACACCCAACCGAACGCACAAGCCTTTGGGCTTTGTTCCTTTACAACTCTCGGCCCACTCCTCACTTGAACCGATTGAAGCAGCCCATAGTGATGGGTTCGGCCCACCCCTCACACGCATAATCTCATGAATGGGGTTAACACTTCTCATTTGTTGCAAAATCTCATAACACACAAAACCCTAGCTCTCTTCCTCTCTCTCTCTCTCTCTCTCAAACTCGACGGCAACACCTCCATCTCTCTCTAAGCTTTCTATTCTGATCAATCCTTATTCCTTCTCTAATCGGACGTGGTTGACTTCTAGCAGCTCGATTGACCTTTCATTTATCTGCCGAGCTAACCTAAGGTGAGTTCACACTTTCTACAAAGCATGGGATTCCTAGGGGTTGGGAACGGGGTTAAGGAACATGGATTCCTCGTCCTTCTTGGGTAGGACAGTACGGGTTCAGGAATGAAATTCCTCGTCCTCATGGACAGTTAACTTTTACTAGACCAAAACTCTATCACGAAGTCCCTCCTTTTTATATCGACTTAATCGCCGGGCCAATGGGGAGCGGGTCATTAGTTAGATAGCGCTATTTAGGTTTGACAAGCCTCACACCGTGCCGCAGAGGACGGGCGTGAACTAATGGATCTGGGCACGTCAATGCTGATAGACATTGACAGTTCAGAGCACATAAACATGACTACAGTCAGCAGTCGATATCGTAACGAGTCTAGTAGTATACCACGGCCGAAAAGCCAGATAACTAAACATGGGTAGCCCCCACGGCTGGATTACCAGAGTAAATGGGTTAAACAAATCACGTTTTCAACTATGGGGTAACCCCCACGGCAGGATGCCAGCTAAAGGAAACTGTTTTTGGAACAACTTAAAAGGAACACCCAACTGTGAACTCGCTCAACATTATTGTTGACTCGTTACTACATGCTTTGCAGGTCAATAGGTACTTAGCTGGAGCTTGCATGGGGGAGAGTCGTTGTGGGACATCGACAGCTGTGTGCAATGTTAAACTTTGAAACATTTCAACTTAAGTTTTGGTTTTAAACATTATACTTCCGCTTTGCAACTTAAACTATGTTTTGTTTGGACACCAATTGTATTGGTTGGATTATTATATTTACTTATATGCTTGTTCAGTATGATTGGTGGCTGGATCCTGGTCAGTCACTCCTCCAAGCGGTGATACTCTGCAGGTGGATTTTGGTGGTGTGACAAAGGTAGTGTCTCCAGATTTTAAGCGCGAAAACCACAGCTCCTAACTCAAGATCATGAGTCGTGTAGTTCTTCTCGTGAATTTTCAGCTGTCTAGATGCATATGCAATAACCTTACCTCGTTGCATAAGGACGCAACCAAGGCCTAAGTTGGACGCATCGCAATAGACAACCAAATCATCGCTTCCTTCGGGCAGAGATAGAACATGAGCATTACCTAACTTCTGCTTCGGCGTTTGGAACGCTCCTTCTTGCTTGGGTCCCCACTCGAAAGGCTTATTCTTCTGAGTCAAAGCAGTGAGTGGAACCGCAATCTTCGAGAAATTTGAAATGAATCGACGATAATAACCAGCAAGACCAAGAAAAGATCGAATCTCTGTAGGCGTCGTCGGTGTATTCCAGTCCTTAATAGCAGCAATCTTGGATGGATCCACATGAATACCCTTCTCATTGACTATATGACCCAAGAATTGAACTTTTTTAAGCCAGAATTCACACTTGGATAATTTAGCAAAAAGTTGTTCCTTCTTCAGGAGTTCCAATGTTAAGCGAAGGTGTTGCTCGTGCTCGGCTCGAGATTTTGAATAAATGAGAATATCGTCCATGAACACAATAATGAACTTGTCCAAATAAGGTTTGCAGACCCTACTCATTAAGTCCATAAAGATAGCTGGAGCATTCGTCAAACCAAAAGGCATGACAGTGAACTCATAATGCCCATATCTTGTGCGGAAAGCAGTTTTGGGAATATCTTCTTCGAGAACACGAAGTTAATGATACCCAGAACGCAGATCGATCTTGGAAAAGCATGAGGCACCCTGCAGCTGGTCGAAAAGATCATCAATTCGAGGTAGGGGATATCTATTTTTTATGGTGAGCTTATTAAGCTCCCGATAATCGATACACATTCGAAAAGATCCATCTTTCTTTTTCACGAAGTGGACTGGAGCTCCCCAAGGTGAAAAGCTCGGTCGGATGAATCCTTTATCAGATAACTCTTGAAGCTGCTTCGATAACTCTTGCATCTCCAATGGTGCAAGACGATAAGGTGCTTTTGCAATCGGGTTGGCATTGGGTACCAGGTCAATATGAAACTCGACTAGACGAACTGGAGGCAAACCAGACAGTTCATCAGGAAACACCTCCGGATAATCCCGAACGATCGGAATATCCTGAATACTCTTGCTCTTCTCTTTCTCCTCGGTGACATGTGCCAGAAAAGCAACATATCCTTTTCGCAAATAACTTTGGGCTTCCATAGACGACATAAGCTTCAAACCATCAGATGGTTTTTCGCCACGAACTTCCAGAACATCGCCAGAATACAAAGGAATACGAACAATCTTATCGAAACAAACCACCTCAGCGTGGTGTTTGGTTAACTAATCCATTCCAATGATAATATCGAAACTCCCAAGTTGCATCGGTGTGAGGTCAATAGGAAAAAGATGGTTATCAAGGTTCAACTGACAATCACGAAAAACAGAATCGAGAACCAGAGGTTTACCAGTAGCATCCTCGATAGATAAGGGTTTCCTCAGTTTAGTTCTAGGTATCGCAAGCAAAGGCTCAAAAGATAATGAAACAAAACTTCTATCGGCACTAGAATAAAAAAGAATAGATGCAGGTTGATTGTTAGCAAGAAACCTACCGTTAACCACTTCGTTGTCGGCCCTCGCTTTGTTTGCATTCAAATTGTACGCTCGCCCACGAGGGGGATTCACATTAACATTGACGTTCGCATTCGGGTTCGTGTTAGCATTCGCGTTTGCATTCACCAGTCTCGGACAATTGTTGCGGAAGTCACCATACTCTCCACAATTAAAACATGAACCCGGTGGAAATCTTACAGCAATCCCCTGACCCAGAGCTGGAACCTGAGCAACCTGATTCTGTCCCAAACGACAAACATTGGCCAAATGCCCAAGTTTACCACACGTTGTGCATTGTTTGCAAGCTTGTTGTGCAACGTGATGACCGTTGCAACGAGCACAATGAGGTGCGGTACCAGCATACGCTTTCTTCACAGGTGGTTGAGCCGGTGGGTTCTGCGGGTTCTGAGCAGTCTGTGCTGTAACAGCAAAATTCTGGGCACCCATTCGCTTCCTCGATTTCTTCGACGTCTCTCCTTCCTTACCCTTACCCTTTTTCTTGTCCTTCCCTGAATCAGTCGCCTTCTTTTTATCACCCTTGTGGGTGAGTTTACCCTTCCTGACTTGAGTCTCAGTCAGGGTAGCAGACAACTCGATTGCTTGACGAAGGGTAGTAGGATTAACACAGGTCACAATCTCCATAATAGAATCGGGTAACCCATCGATTTATCTCTCGATTGCTTTCTCCAGAGGGGTAACCATGGTGGGACACAATAGACTGAGTTCTTCAAAATGATCCATGTATGCACGGTGTTCAGCCCCATCTTGCTTTAAATCGCCAAACTCTCGCTCCAAAGCCTGAGTTTCGTGACGGGGATAAAACTCCTTCATCATGAGAGCCCGAAGCTCTTCCCATGTTTGTGCCAACGCCACTTCGGCACCCCTGTCGCGCATAATACCATTCCACCAGGTAAGCGCTCGCTTCTCAAACACGCTCGAAGCAAATTCAACCTTACGCGCATTCGGACATTGCACATGTCTGAATGTGCTCTCGATACTCTCAAACCACTGCAGGAGCGCAGTTGCTCCTTGCGACCCAGAAAACATTAGCAGCTTCGCAGTATTGAAGCTCTTGAAGTTACACGGCGCATTGTTGTTGTTGTATATCTCGTGGACTTAGGTCACAACGCCGGGAAGCACAGCAGCCACTTGCTGAGAGACCAGGGCTGCGATTTCTTCAATAGTGAAAGATTGTGCTTCACGTCGAGGAGGCATTGTCTAACAAGGAAACAAGAGAATCAAGTGAGGTTGAAAAGCAAAAGAGGTATCGACAAAACACAAGAGAGGCTATCATTTGTTCGTTACCTCGAACAAACAAACGACACGCAGTGACTAATCAAACTAAATAGGTAAAAAATAATGTATCGCAAAGACATGCTCGCCTATAAGTGAACACTCACCCCAAGAGTTCCCAGGTAAGAGTGACTGGTCCGATTATGTGGATTTGTACGAACACTCTAGCCTTAGACAGTAAACTCAGGGTACAGGCACTCACTCTTCCAGTGTGCACGTGTTCACATTATTTAGACCCAAGCTTTGATGAGATTTTGAAAACTTAAAGGGTTCAAAACCTTACAATAGAGGGTTCAAAACCTAGTAATCAATCATCCTAGAACAGATGATTAGTTTTCAAAACAGATTCGAACATTGTGTTCTTGTTGTGGTTATCACTTAAGGATAGGTGACGACTTTGTTTTAAAAATCTAAACGCAAATAAACTTGCGTTGGGGTCCTAGAAGTTATAGTCTAGGTCAAAGCATTACTAATAACCTAATTCCCTATAACCATTGGCTCTGATACCAACTCTTCTGTCACACCCCGACCACGTAAAACAACAAAGCGTGGCGGAAACGTCGGGGGGTGTTGTAACAGAATTATCGTTTCATAACCATGGATACAAAAAGTGTTTCGTTTTATTTATAATATTAAACATTAATATTGTTTTAACACATAACAAACAAGTTTTATATCGTCTATCATAGATATTATGTCACTAAGGCCTCGTCCAGATCCTATGTGACGCATGCATCCTAGAACGTCAATCAAGCAACAATACATGAAACATATGTAAAAACAAAGTCAGCAAAGAAATACTAGCGAGTACATAGGTTTTATAAGAGTATCGAAATCATGGCTTGTTTTCATATATTGCGATACCTCGAAAACCTTGTTTTTAAAAAGTGTATAATATTGCAACATGATTAACCAACTCAAATCAAGATGGTTATAATTTATAAAATTTCGTAGCCATGATTCTTAACCCAAAAGCTTTTTTGTTTTTAGAAAACCAGCTTGTAAAACATCTCATATATTCTCGTTAATAAGACTCGTATATTATTTCGAAAACATCAGTGAGTGACATCGTTTCAATAGCGTTTACCCAAGTGAACTAAATAACACCACGGTATGTAATATGTTGAAAACACTTATATATAAGAAGTACCAGCGGCGTATCTACCATGTTTTCACCACATTACACCCGTCCCGTTATCTAAACACTAGCCAAGAAGCCAATCGTTTACCCAAATCGTTTAACATCGTTTCCAAATCGTTTCCAAATCGTTCCCAAATCGTTCCCAAATCGTTTAGATCGTTTAAATCGTCCTCGTTTTAATTGTGAAAACTTATATGTGGTCCTCTCGTTAATAACATTCAAACCTTTGTGACTCGTTCATCGTTCAACTCGTTCTTGCATTAACAAACCTCCAAAGGGTAAGTTAACAATCATCAGATTCAGTCATTACCCACTGTAACACCCGTGTCACTGCGACCATCAAACAAATGCCAAACCAATGAAATATTGTATTTCATACTTGGGATTTGTAAAAATATGTGTATCGATTGCACATATCAACTCTTGTTTCGATTTCAAGCTCTAAATCGCTTTCTGGAAGGTTATACACGCACTGATGCGTAAATATAACCAGTTTAATGCAACGAACACTCTGGAATAGTGAAATAGGCTTAACATACCTTAAATAACCTTTACATAACTTAGATATAAGTTTTGGAAGGTTTGGTGTGGTGAAATCAAAGTTTAATCGCTTACAGGGACTAAATTTGACAAACTGCGAAAGTATGCCAATTTGAACTGTAACAGACCTTCCGGAACATGACCATAAGTTAAACATACCATAAATATCCTTTACATAGCTTAGAAATAGGCTTTGAGGGGTTCGGTGTGCTAAAATAAACTTTTGGGTCATTCAGGGACTAAAAGTGTCAAAAAGTGCACAAGTTTGCATTTTCGCGCATAACTTACGTTCTGAATACATCCGGACATCCAAAAATTTATGTAAGCACTAAAATATTTTATTTTAGTGTTCGCCATAAGAAAAATCCATTCGTCACGTCATTTGGATCGTTTTCGCATTCGGGACCAGATTCGATGTATTAGTCGTTGTTTAATTCACAACCACACATTCTAACTTGCTTAGTCAGCGGATAAGGATGGAATTTTAGCACCATAACTTTGCAACACATGTATGGATGGAATTTAAACACCTAAACACTATAACTTTGCAACACATGTATGGATGGAATTTAAACACCTAAACATCATAACTTTTCAACACATGTACGGATGGGATTAAGGCACGTTTTCCATGAAACGATCTTAACGGTTCGGGTATTCCTATAAATACCCCATACCCCCCATTGCTAAAATCACTAGAATTCTGATTTGAGAACCTCTAAGTTGAAACCATTGTTTCATACCTGAGATTCTTGAATCGGGATTAGCATTCGGGGACCCTTCGTAAGTATTCTTTCGTTCTTTTCCTTATTTTACTGCTTTTCGAGTCAGAAAGTCAAACTTTGTTTGACTTTCAGCGTTGACCAGTAATGGTCAATGCGAAGTTCTTTTGAACTTCGCAACGTGAGTGTAATCACGTTGGTCATAGTCCCTTGGGACTATGCCCACTGATTACCACGTTGTCTAGGGTCGTAGGGTAAGCGATCTAATAAATCGCTTATACCTCGAACCCGACCCAGTTTGGTCGATCATTAGGATCCGACCAAATACATTAGGTGACCCTAGTATAGGGCATAACCTTCCGAGGTTATACCCTATGGTCACATCGTTTAAGTAGTTGTATGATAGGTAGTTTATATGCCTTAGGTAAATTACCAGAATACCCTTTTCATGTATAATTGGTAATTAAGCATATGTAACCTAAACCTTTGTCACATAACTGATTATGTAATATGTTTAGGCATATAACACTTGTCATAGGGCTAGTTAGGCGGTCCGAACGCGTTTCACGCGAACGACGCGTTAAAGTAGCATAAGCTACCTAAACGGGTCGTAATGGGTCGTAGACACTTAGGTTAAGTTTCATTTAGTATGTAGGCTTTGTTAAACCAAATGACACGAGTCTCTACACTCGTTTGGTTTACAAACCCTAATGCTACCCAATCTTCCGATCTAGGTCCGGTTTATTAACATAGTTACCTATACTAGGTGCCGTTTGATATCCGCAATCTCTAGCTTTGTTTGGTTGTTACTCAAGGACTTCTGAGCAATCTCAAGTGAGTACATAGACCCCTCTTTTACTGTTTTCCAAACTGTTTTGGGGTGGAACACATGTGCCTACTTGTTACTTTCATGCTTTCCTGTTTTCACATCATAGACATGCTATGTTCGTTAGTACATTATAGGACATGATTTCAATACACTTTATGCTATGTATGTCCATTATGTGCATACTTAGTACATTGTTTTTCATTGCTTTTCTGTTGCATATGCTTATCCAGCATATGAACACATTATACTACATATTGAACCGTTGTAAACATTTGACTATGTGAACCGTTGTAATCATTCGACTATGTGATCCGTTGATATTTGTGAACCGTTTGTATCTGTGATCCGTTGATATCTGTGAACCGTTTGTATCTGTGAACCGTTTGTATCTGTGAACCGTTTGTATCTGTGAACCGTTTGTATCTGTGAACCGTTTGTATCTGTGAACCGTTAGTATCTGTGAACCGTTTGTATCTGTGAACCGTTTGTATCTGTGAACCGTTTGTATCTGTGAACCGTTTGTATCTGTGAACCGTTTGTATCTGTGAACCGTATTTGACCATACATAAACATTTCTACTATTGTTAAACATTACTTTGGTGGTTTGGTTTGATTAAATGATTAAGTAACGATACGTGTGTAATATGATACAAGCATGGTGGATACGCCGCTGGTACTTCCTATATATAAGTGTTTGTATGGTATTACATATCGTAGCGTTATTTGAATCATTTCAGTTTGAGACATATAACATTTTATACAAATAACATACTTTTCACAAGACATTGTTTTACAAACAACTTATCTTATACAAACCCATTTTACTATGGTTATTCATTTAACCATACATTATTCACTTATTTATACATATCATCTGAACTCATTGTTTTTCAAATGATTTACAAAACAAAGCAAATTACAAGGTTCATGACTAAACATTTTCTCAAACATAAGTCATGGAACCTATTTTCACAAACCTATGTATCTCACAGGCATTTTTATGCTGACGTACCTATTTTCACATGTGTTTTTCAGGAGCTGTTGCATAAGATGATCAAGATACACATAGGCAGACTTGGGCTTTAGTGGCAATAAAAGATGCAAGACTAGTTAATTATGTTGTATTTCTTTGTTTGTTAAGACATTGTAACACCTTTAATCAATAAAACGAAACTTCAATTGCCATGGATTTGAAACGATTAATTCTGTTACAACACTCCCCGACATTTCCGCCACGTTTTGTATGTTCCACGTGGTCGGGGTGTGACAGAAAAGATGGTATCAGAGCCAATGGTTATAGGGAATTAGGTTATTAGTAATGCTTTGACCTAGTCTATAATCTTCTTAGGACCCTAACGCGAGTTTACTTGCGTTTAGTCATAAAACAATACCGTCACCTATCCTTAGGCGACGACAATAACAAGAACATAAATTTCAAAACCGCTTTGAAAACTAATCATCTGTTCTAGGATGATTGATTACTAGGTTTTGAACCCTTTATTGTAAGGTTTTGAACTCTCTATTATATGGTTTTGAACCCCTTTGAGTTTTCAAAATCTCGTCAAGGTTTTGGGTTTTTAATAATGTGAACACGTGCAAACTGGAAGGGTGAATGCCTGTATTCTGGGTTTTCTGTCTAGGCAAGCACTTCGTATACATCTCAACCAGACGCGAGACCAGTTGTGCTTACCTGGGAATTCTTGGGATGAGTGTTCACTTATAGGCGAGCATGTCTTCGCGATACATTATTTTTGACCTATTTACTTTGATTAGTCACTGTCTCATTTGTTTGCCTTTGGTAACAAACAAATGGTCACAATCTTCATGCGTTGTCATTTTCTCTCGACTATCTTTCCCTTGTTTCCTCCCATGTCTTCTATTTTCTTCATGGAGCCTCTTCATCGCAACAACAATGTCCGAACCAGGTGCTGCAATTACCCAGCGAATAGGCGTCGTACTCCGGAGGACCGTTGACTTAGCTATCACCATGAATCGCCTCATGGATGAAGCTGTATAAGGGAACTGCTCCTTGGTGCAATCAATGCCATCGTCATTATTCAAATCAAATACCTTGTTTCAAATGTACCCACGGTGGACGATGGAGACATTTGGTTAACATGTGCCGCTTTGCAATCCAAAGAAAAGCTGTTACAAATCCTGCTGCTGCTCAACCTTCAAACTCTGCTTCATATGTTGCTTGGCATATCTGGCGCCCCAACCTCATGAACTTTCTACTTTGTGTATCGAATTAAGCACGCCTAGTGCAAGGTGTCGGAACACCTCTCGTTACACAAATTCCAAAATCCATGTAGGATCTTTCTATCCTCATAATTAGATCCTTGTGGATGGGTATCATTCATCGGAATCCTTAATTGAATTCCTTGTATGATTCAATACGTACATCACAATTCAATAAGGACAAAGCCGAATTCCTATTAAGATTTTCCTATCTTCATAGATAGATTCTTGAAATGATTAAAGTGCCAAATGAAATCCACGAATTGGATTCCTGGTGTGCTTTAAGTATCCGCGTCCAAAGATAACAAATTAATAACCAAATTAAACAACTATGTGATTATGTGCTTATGTGTTCCCTTTTTATGTTTTTTGTGTGATCCAAATTCTTGTCATCCAAATCCTCGTAGAATCTTCCATATCTTTATGTACTATATTAAATCCTCAATGGGCTTTTACGTTGTAGTTAAGTCCCTTGGATTATATTGTACCATTCCATAATTAGACCCCTGAGTGGTCTAGGTAAACAGATTGATCCAAAAATCTGGTTAGGAATATCATGTGATGATATAGCTGAAAGGACTCCTTGGTGGTCTAATTAAAAGGATCCTTGTTGATCTAATTAAAAGGACCCTATGGTAGTCTAGTCACACTCATCACAGGTTTGATTATCCTCCCCACAAACATTTCAAGACAAGTTGTGCGGACTATGCAAGGAATTGCATAATTATGGATGCATACATAATTATGGAATTCAGTGCACAGAAACCACAGCGAATTTTGTCATGTGTCTAGAGTCTATTCCGTTCATTTTTGTTTCTGAAGATGTAAAATGACTATTCCGTTCATTTTTGTTTCTGAAGATGTAAAATGACTATTCCGTTCATTTTTGTTTCTGAAGATGTAAAATGACTATTCCGTTCATTTTTGTTTCTGAAGATGTAAAATGACTATTCCGTTCATTTTTGTTTCTGAAGATGTAAAATGACCTGTTCATTTTTGTTTCTGAAGATGTAAAATGACTATTCTGTTCATTTTTGTTTCTGAAGATGTTGTGGAAAATGACTATTCTGTTCATTTTTGTTTCTAAAGAATGCCTGTTGAGAATAACTCTGTTCATTTTTCATTTCTGAAAAATGTTCGTTAAAGATAAATTACAGGATTACGTCTAGTTCATCTTTGATGGTTATTTAACACAAAGTCACAAATAGACTCCTACGAATTAATTTCGGGACGAAATTTCCTAAAGTAGGGGAGACTGTAACACCCGTGTCACTGCGACCATCAAACAAATGCCAAACCAATGAAATATTGTATTTCATACTTGGGATTTGTAAAAATATGTGTATCGATTGCACATATCAACTCTTGTTTCGATTTCAAGCTCTAAATCGCTTTCTGGAAGGTTATACACGCACTGATGCGTAAATATAACCAGTTTAATGCAACGAACACTCCGGAATAGTGAAATAGGCTTAACATACCTTAAATAACCTTTACATAACTTAGATATAAGTTTTGGAAGGTTTGGTGTGGTGAAATCAAAGTTTAATCGCTTACAGGGACTAAATTTGACAAACTGCGAAAGTATGCCAATTTGAACTGTAACAGACCTTCCGGAACATGACCATAAGTTAAACATACCATAAATATCCTTTACATAGCTTAGAAATAGGCTTTGAGGGGTTCGGTGTGCTAAAATAAACTTTTGGGTCATTCAGGGACTAAAAGTGTCAAAAAGTGCACAAGTTTGCATTTTCGCGCATAACTTACGTTCTGAATACATCCGGACATCCAAAAATTTATGTAAGCACTAAAATATTTTATTTTAGTGTTCGCCATAAGAAAAATCCATTCGTCACGTCATTTGGATCGTTTTCGCATTCGGGACCAGATTCGATGTATTAGTCGTTGTTTAATTCACAACCACACATTCTAACTTGCTTAGTCAGCGGATAAGGATGGAATTTTAGCACCATAACTTTGAAACACATGTATGGATGGAATTTAAACACCTAAACACTATAACTTTGCAACACATGTATGGATGGAATTTAAACACCTAAACACCATAACTTTTCAACACATGTACGGATGGGATTAAGGCACGTTTTCCATGAAACGATCTTAATGGTTCGGGTATTCCTATAAATACCCCATACCCCCCATTGCTAAAATCACTAGAATTCTGATTTGAGAACCTCTAAGTTGAAACCATTGTTTCATACCTGAGATTCTTGAATCGGGATTAGCATTCGGGGACCCTTCGTAAGTATTCTTTCGTTCTTTTCCTTATTTTACTGCTTTTCGAGTCAGAAAGTCAAACTTTGTTTGACTTTCAGCGTTGACCAGTAATGGTCAATGCGAAGTTCTTTTGAACTTCGCAACGTGAGTGTAATCACGTTGGTCATAGTCCCTTGGGACTATGCCCACTGATTACCACGTTGTCTAGGGTCGTAGGGTAAGCGATCTAATAAATCGCTTATACCTCAAACCCGACCCAGTTTGGTCGATCATTAGGATCCGACCAAATACATTAGGTGACCCTAGTATAGGGCATAACCTTCCGAGGTTATACCCTATGGTCACATCGTTTAAGTAGTTGTATGATAGGTAGTTTATATGCCTTAGGTAAATTACCAGAATACCCTTTTCATGTATAATTGGTAATTAAGCATATGTAACCTAAACCTTTGTCACATAACTGATTATGTAATATGTTTAGGCATATAACACTTGTCATAGGGCTAGTTAGGCGGTCCGAACGCGTTTCACGCGAACGACGCGTTAAAGTAGCATAAGCTACCTAAACGGGTCGTAATGGGTCGTAGACACTTAGGTTAAGTTTTATTTAGTATGTAGGCTTTGTTAAACCAAATGACACGAGTCTCTACACTCGTTTGGTTTACAAACCCTAATGCTACCCAATCTTCCGATCTAGGTCCAGTTTATTAACATAGTTACCTATACTAGGTGTCGTTTGATATCCGCAATCTCTAGCTTTGTTTGGTTGTTACTCAAGGAATTCTGAGCAATCTCAAGTGAGTACATAGACCCCTCTTTTACTGTTTTCCAAACTGTTTTGGGGTGGAACACATGTGCCTACTTGTTACTTTCATGCTTTCCTGTTTTCACATCATAGACATGCTATGTTCGTTAGTACATTATAGTACATGATTTCAATACACTTTATGCTATGTATGTCCATTATGTGCATACTTAGTACATTGTTTTTCATTGCTTTTCTGTTGCATATGCTTATCCAGCATATGAACACATTATACTACATATTGAACCGTTGTAAACATTTGACTATGTGAACCGTTGTAATCATTCGACTATGTGATCCGTTGATATTTGTGAACCGTTTGTATCTGTGATCCGTTGATATCTGTGAACCGTTTGTATCTGTGAACCGTTTGTATCTGTGAACCGTTTGTATCTGTGAACCGTTTGTATCTGTGAACCGTTTGTATCTGTGAACCGTTTGTATCTGTGAACCGTTTGTATCTGTGAACCGTTTGTATCTGTGAACCGTTTGTATCTATGAACCGTATTTGACCATACATAAACATTTCTACTATTGTTAAACATTACTTTGGTGGTTTGGTTTGATTAAATGATTAAGTAACGATACGTGTGTAATATGATACAAGCATGGTGGATACGCCGCTGGTACTTCCTATATATAAGTGTTTGTATGGTATTACATATCGTAGCGTTATTTGAATCATTTCAGTTTGAGACATATAACATTTTATACAAATAACATACTTTTCACAAGACATTGTTTTACAAACAACTTATCTTATACAAACCCATTTTACTATGGTTATTCATTTAACCATACATTATTCACTTATTTATACATATCATCTGAACTCATTGTTTTTCAAATGATTTACAAAACAAAGCAAATTACAAGGTTCATGACTAAACATTTTCTCAAACATAAGTCATGGAACCTATTTTCAAAAACCTATGTATCTCACAGGCATTTTTATGCTGACGTACCTATTTTCACATGTGTTTTTCAGGAGCTGTTGCATAAGATGATCAAGATACACATAGGCAGACTTGGGCTTTAGTGGCAATAAAAGATGCAAGACTAGTTAATTATGTTGTATTTCTTTGTTTGTTAAGACATTGTAACACCTTTAATCAATAAAACGAAACTTCAATTGGCATGGATTTGAAACGATTAATTCTGTTACAACACTCCCCGACATTTCCGCCACGTTTTGTATGTTCCACGTGGTCGGGGTGTGACAGAAAAGATGGTATCAGAGCCAATGGTTATAGGGAATTAGGTTATTAGTAATGCTTTGACCTAGTCTATAATCTTCTTAGGACCCTAACGCGAGTTTACTTGCGTTTAGTCATAAAACAATACCGTCACCTATCCTTAGGCGACGACAATAACAAGAACATAAATTTCAAAACCGCTTTGAAAACTAATCATCTGTTCTAGGATGATTGATTACTAGGTTTTGAACCCTTTATTGTAAGGTTTTGAACTCTCTATTATATGGTTTTGAACCCCTTTGAGTTTTCAAAATCTCGTCAAGGTTTTGGGTTTTTAATAATGTGAACACGTGCAAACTGGAAGGGTGAATGCCTGTATTCTGGGTTTTCTGTCTAGGCAAGCACTTCGTATACATCTCAACCAGACGCGAGACCAGTTGTGCTTACCTGGGAATTCTTGGGATGAGTGTTCACTTATAGGCGAGCATGTCTTCGCGATACATTATTTTTGACCTATTTACTTTGATTAGTCACTGTCTCATTTGTTTGCCTTTGGTAACAAACAAATGGTCACAATCTTCATGCGTTGTCATTTTCTCTCGACTATCTTTCCCTTGTTTCCTCCCATGTCTTCTATTTTCTTCATGGAGCCTCTTCATCGCAACAACAATGTCCGAACCAGGTGCTGCAATTACCCAGCGAATAGGCGTCGTACTCCGGAGGACCGTTGACTTAGCTATCACCATGACTCGCCTCAGGGATGAAGCTGTATAAGGGAACTGCTCCTTGGTGCAATCAATGCCATCGTCATTATTCAAATCAAATACCTTGTTTCAAATGTACCCACGGTGGACGATGGAGACATTTGGTTAACATGTGCCGCTTTGCAATCCAAAGCAAAGCTGTTACAAATCCTGCTGCTGCTCAACCTTCAAACTCTGCTTCATATGTTGCTTGGCATATCTGGCGCCCCAACCTCATGAACTTTCTACTTTGTGTATCGAATTAAGCACGCCTAGTGCAAGGTGTCGGAACACCTCTCGTTACACAAATTCCAAAATCCATGTAGGATCTTTCTATCCTCATAATTAGATCCTTGTGGATGGGTATCATTCATCGGAATCCTTAATTGAATTCCTTGTATGATTCAATACGTACATCACAATTCAATAAGGACAAAGCCGAATTCCTATTAAGATTTTCCTATCTTCATAGATAGATTCTTGAAATGATTAAAGTGCCAAATGAAATCCACGAATTGGATTCCTGGTGTGCTTTAAGTATCCGCGTCCAAAGATAACAAATTAATAACCAAATTAAACAACTATGTGATTATGTGCTTATGTGTTCCCTTTTTATGTTTTTTGTGTGATCCAAATTCTTGTCATCCAAATCCTCGTAGAATCTTCCATATCTTTATGTACTATATTAAATCCTCAATGGGCTTTTACGTTGTAGTTAAGTCCCTTGGATTATATTGTACCATTCCATAATTAGACCCCTGAGTGGTCTAGGTAAACAGATTGATCCAAAAATCTGGTTAGGAATATCATGTGATGATATAGCTGAAAGGACTCCTTGGTGGTCTAATTAAAAGGATCCTTGTTGATCTAATTAAAAGGACCCTATGGTAGTCTAGTCACACTCATCACAGGTTTGATTATCCTCCCCACAAACATTTCAAGACAAGTTGTGCGGACTATGCAAGGAATTGCATAATTATGGATGCATACATAATTATGGAATTCAGTGCACAGAAACCACAGCGAATTTTGTCATGTGTCTAGAGTCTATTCCGTTCATTTTTGTTTCTGAAGATGTAAAATGACTATTCCGTTCATTTTTGTTTCTGAAGATGTAAAATGACTATTCCGTTCATTTTTGTTTCTGAAGATGTAAAATGACTATTCCGTTCATTTTTGTTTCTGAAGATGTAAAATGACTATTCCGTTCATTTTTGTTTCTGAAGATGTAAAATGACTATTCCGTTCATTTTTGTTTCTGAAGATGTAAAATGACCTGTTCATTTTTGTTTCTGAAGATGTAAAATGACTATTCTGTTCATTTTTGTTTCTGAAGATGTTGTGGAAAATGACTATTCTGTTCATTTTTGTTTCTAAAGAATGCCTGTTGAGAATAACTCTGTTCATTTTTCATTTCTGAAAAATGTTCGTTAAAGAGAAATTACAGGATTACGTCTAGTTCATCTTTGATGGTTATTTAACACAAAGTCACAAATAGACTCCTACGAATTAATTTCGGGACGAAATTTCCTAAAGTAGGGGAGACTGTAACACCCGTGTCACTGCGACCATCAAACAAATGCCAAACCAATGAAATATTGTATTTCATACTTGGGATTTGTAAAAATATGTGTATCGATTGCACATATCAACTCTTGTTTCGATTTCAAGCTCTAAATCGCTTTCTGGAAGGTTATACACGCACTGATGCGTAAATATAACCAGTTTAATGCAACGAACACTCCGGAATAGTGAAATAGGCTTAACATACCTTAAATAACCTTTACATAACTTAGATATAAGTTTTGGAAGGTTTGGTGTGGTGAAATCAAAGTTTAATCGCTTACAGGGACTAAATTTGACAAACTGCGAAAGTATGCCAATTTGAACTGTAACAGATCTTCCGGAACATGACCATAAGTTAAAAATACCATAAATATCCTTTACATAGCTTAGAAATAGGCTTTGAGGGGTTCGGTGTGCTAAAATAAACTTTTGGGTCATTCAGGGACTAAAAGTGTCAAAAAGTGCACAAGTTTGCATTTTCGCGCATAACTTACGTTCTGAATACATCCGGACATCCAAAAATTTATGTAAGCACTAAAATATTTTATTTTAGTGTTCGCCATAAGAAAAATCCATTCGTCACGTCATTTGGATCGTTTTCGCATTCGGGACCAGATTCGATGTATTAGTCGTTGTTTAATTCACAACCACACATTCTAACTTGCTTAGTCAGCGGATAAGGATGGAATTTTAGCACCATAACTTTGCAACACATGTATGGATGGAATTTAAACACCTAAACACTATAACTTTGCAACACATGTATGGATGGAATTTAAACACCTAAACACCATAACTTTTCAACACATGTACGGATGGGATTAAGGCACGTTTTCCATGAAACGATCTTAACGGTTCGGGTATTCCTATAAATACCCCATACCCCCCATTGCTAAAATCACTAGAATTCTGATTTGAGAACCTCTAAGTTGAAACCATTGTTTCATACCTGAGATTCTTGAATCGGGATTAGCATTCGGGGACCCTTCGTAAGTATTCTTTCGTTCTTTTCCTTATTTTACTGCTTTTCGAGTCAGAAAGTCAAACTTTGTTTGACTTTCAGCGTTAACCAGTAATGGTCAATGCGAAGTTCTTTTGAACTTCGCAACGTGAGTGTAATCACGTTGGTCATAGTCCCTTGGGACTATGCCCACTGATTACCACGTTGTCTAGGGTCGTAGGGTAAGCGATCTAATAAATCGCTTATACCTCGAACCCGACCCAGTTTGGTCGATAATTAGGATCCGACCAAATACATTAGGTGACCCTAGTATAGGGCATAACCTTCCGAGGTTATACCCTATGGTCACATCGTTTAAGTAGTTGTATGATAGGTAGTTTATATGCCTTAGGTAAATTACCAGAATACCCTTTTCATGTATAATTGGTAATTAAGCATATGTAACCTAAACCTTTGTCACATAACTGATTATGTAATATGTTTAGGCATATAACACTTGTCATAGGGCTAGTTAGGCGGTCCGAACGTGTTTCACGCGAACGACGCGTTAAAGTAGCATAAGCTACCTAAACGGGTCGTAATGGGTCGTTGACACTTAGGTTAAGTTTCATTTAGTATGTAGGCTTTGTTAAACCAAATGACACGAGTCTCTACACTCGTTTGGTTTACAAACCCTAATGCTACCCAATCTTCCGATCTAGGTCCGGTTTATTAACATAGTTACCTATACTAGGTGCCGTTTGATATCCGCAATCTCTAGCTTTGTTTGGTTGTTACTCAAGGACTTCTGAGCAATCTCAAGTGAGTACATAGACCCCTCTTTTACTGTTTTCCAAACTGTTTTGGGGTGGAACACATGTGCCTACTTGTTACTTTCATGCTTTCCTGTTTTCACATCATAGACATGCTATGTTCGTTAGTACATTATAGTACATGATTTCAATACACTTTATGCTATGTATGTCCATTATGTGCATACTTAGTACATTGTTTTTCATTGCTTTTCTGTTGCATATGCTTATCCAGCATATGAACACATTATACTACATATTGAACCGTTGTAAACATTTGACTATGTGAACCGTTGTAATCATTCGACTATGTGATCCGTTGATATTTGTGAACCGTTTGTATCTGTGATCCGTTGATATCTGTGAACCGTTTGTATCTGTGAACCGTTTGTATCTGTGAACCGTTTGTATCTGTGAACCGTTTGTATCTGTGAACCGTTTGTATCTGTGAACCGTTTGTATCTGTGAACCGTTTGTATCTGTGAACCGTTTGTATCTGTGAACCGTATTTGACCATACATAAACATTTCTACTATTGTTAAACATTACTTTGGTGGTTTGGTTTGATTAAATGATTAAGTAACGATACGTGTGTAATATGATACAAGCATGGTGGATACGCCGCTGGTACTTCCTATATATAAGTGTTTGTATGGTATTACATATCGTAGCGTTATTTGAATCATTTCAGTTTGAGACATATAACATTTTATACAAATAACATACTTTTCACAAGACATTGTTTTACAAACAACTTATCTTATACAAACCCATTTTACTATGGTTATTCATTTAACCATACATTATTCACGTATTTATACATATCATCTGAACTCATTGTTTTTCAAATGATTTACAAAACAAAGCAAATTACAAGGTTCATGACTAAACATTTTCTCAAACATAAGTCATGGAACCTATTTTCACAAACCTATGTATCTCACAGGCATTTTTATGCTGACGTACCTATTTTCACATGTGTTTTTTAGGAGCTGTTGCATAAGATGATCAAGATACACATAGGCAGACTTGGGCTTTAGTGGCAATAAAAGATGCAAGACTAGTTAATTATGTTGTATTTCTTTGTTTGTTAAGACATTGTAACACCTTTAATCAATAAAACGAAACTTCAATTGCCATGGATTTGAAACGATTAATTCTGTTACAACACTCCCCGACATTTCCGCCACGTTTTGTATGTTCCACGTGGTCGGGGTGTGACACCCACAACACCCACACATAACCATGGGTATAGTGAAATAACGGGATTTGTCATATCCTATGGTACCATAACCTTATACTGGTCGGTTCGGCCAAAATTAATGAATGTCATTTGTTATGTAACTACAACCAACAAGTTCGTTCACATCATCGAAATCGTTGTTAGTTTAGTATAAATCGTTTTAATCATTTTTGAAATCATCGTTAAAACCTTGAAAACATTATGCACATATGAATCACCCCAAAACATTTGAAAACAGTAAAATAGGGGAACTATGTACTCACATGTAGTGTAAGGTATCCTCAATCAATAGTACTTCAACAAACTCGAGTAAACCAGAGAAATCAAGTAGCACCTAGTAATTTAATCACTAGTCAAAGAATAGACGCCTGAATTGGAAGATCGGACAGAATGAGGTCTTGTAACCCAAATGAGTGTTGGAACTCATGTGATATGGTTTAACAAGGCCTACATCCTAAATGAAACCTAACCTAAGTGCTTTCGACCCATCGTGACCCATTAAGGTTGCTTATGCTACTTTAACGCGTCGTGCGCATAAACGCGCGTTCGAGACGTCTAACTAGTCCTATGACAAGTATTATATGCCTATACAAGTTTAATCATGTTGTATAATCAGTTATGTAACAAAAGTTTAGGTTACATATGCTTAATTACCAATTATGCATGAAAAGGGCATTTTGGTCATTTACCTAAGGCATATAAACTACTTATCATACAACCATCTAAACTAGGTGACCATAAGGTATAACCTCGGAAGGTTATTTCCTATGCTACTATGGTCACCTAATGTGTTTGGTCGGATCCTAATGATCGACCAAACGGGTCGGGTTCAAAAGTATAAGCGATTGATTAGATCGCTTACCTTTACGACCCTATATAAGCACTAAACTAAAAGTGACGAGCTAAGCATGTGAAAACATGCTTAACTAAGTTAGAAAACAAGTTTTGATATCCTAGAGTAGTTTGGTTACAAAATACGCGTAAATGCGTATTTTGGCCGAAACTACGACTCGTCACTTAGCCTAGATAACGTGGTAATCAGTAGGTATAGTCACTAGGGACTATAACCATCGTGATTACACTCACGTTATGAAGTTTAAACGAACTTCACATTGACCATAAACTGGTCAATGCAGAAAGTCTAACGCAGTTTGACTTTAACGCTAAAACGAATGAAAAGAACGAAAGAACACTTACAGAAGGTCCCCACAAGATTTGATTCCGGTTTTTCTCTCAGGTAGGAAGCATATACTTCCACTTAGAGAGCATAAATCAGATTTCAAATTGTGGGTTTTAAAGTGAAATGTATGGGGATATATAGGATTTCTAGAATCGTTAAGATCGTTCCTCGAAAACTGAGCTTTGATCTGGACCTTACATGTGTGCCCATGGTTTTCTAAAACCATGGGAGCCCCTAATATGGACTATGTTCATTGAATAACAGCCCATGGTTTTTCAAAACCATGGGTGAAAACCACCACACTTCAAAATGGACTAGGTTCATTGAATCTGCCAGAAATTTCAAAAATGGTCCCTGCACTTGTAAAACTTGATTTTTTTTCGGCACTTTTAAGCCCCGTTAACCCCATTTCAAGGCTCTAAAATAAATTTAAAGTATAGGAAACTTAAAATATGCTCAAAAACATCTCGGATGTCGGTTCGTTTGGTCGTACGGTTGCGTTATTCGCTTAATTACGACGGAAGTCGTAACGAACGCAAAAACGATCCAAATTAAGCGACGAATGGAATTTTATCATGCCAAACACTAAAATAAAATATTTTAATGCTTACATAAATGTTTTTGGATGTCCGGATGTATTCAGAACGTAAGTTATGCGGGAAAATGCAAACTTATGCACTTTTTGACGCTTTTAGTCCCTGAATGAGCATAAAATTTATTTTAGCACACCGAACCCCTCAAAGACTATTTCTAAGATATGTAAAGGTTATTTAGGGCATGTTTAACTTATGGTCATGTTCTGGAATGTTCGTTATTATACAAATCGGCATAGTTTCGCAGTTTGACACAAATAGTCCCTACGATCGAGCAAAGTTGATTTCAACACACCAAATCATTCAAAACTTATTTCTAAGTTATGTGAAGGTTATTTAAGGTATGTTAAGCCTATGTCACTATTCCGGAGTGTTTGTTGCATTTTACTAACTGCGTTTAAGCACCCGTTTGCGTATAACCTTCCAGAAAGCGATTTAAAGCTTGAAATTGGAATCGAATCAAATTGTAAAATCACCAACACAAATACACACATAGAAACACCAAAACACATATAATAACACCAAAGCACATTGTTTTATTAATAATCATCATTGTTTTACATCGTACATCGATTACAGAACAAAGTTATCACAGTAGTTTTTACCGGGGCTCCTAATTTGGAATGAAGGTTTTATTAACCTATTAGATTACTAACGGGTCTTATTTAAGTTGTAAACTTAGACCGGTTAGTTTAAAGGAGGATTTACGGTATAAAACACTAGATTAAGCGATGACTGGATTGGAAAGTAATTTAGACCCAAAAAGTACGAAGACTTGTATAATATGGGTAAACTAAATACATTCTGGATTTTGAAGTAAAGATGATAAGGTTTAACTCGTTTCGGTAAACTTACGTAAACTTGTTACGTAAGCCTAACCGTACGCGTATAAGCGATAACGAGTAACCGGGTAAGTCATGAACAAGTTCCATATGCCAATATACTTTAAACAAGTTATAATATCAGTAGGATATCAACTTGTATGCCCGTTAAGGTTTTAAAATCAAACTATGTCTCATAAGGGAGTTTTAGTCATTATACGATGTATAAAAGAAACTTATGTACAATCTGATGTTATGACCATAAATATTCTATAAATACATTTCATTTATGATATAATATCAGTAGGTTATCAAACATATGTGTGTTTTATAGTTTAAAACCAAACTATGCTCCGTAGGGGCATTTTGGTAATTTCACACATAGTTTGGAAGGCTAATTTGGGAATCTAAGTTTATAACATGTACCTACTGTTAAAAATATTTAAAATGATTTATAAAATCAGTAGGCAACAAGTCTTGATTGGTAGTTATGGTTTAAAATCTTACTATGCGCCGAAACGGCGTTAAAGTCCTTAAATGACGATATTTGCGATCTTTTAGAAAAAAACTAATGTTATGATCAGGTTTATATGACCAAAATATGTTGATTAATATAACATATCAGTAGTAAAAAGGTTTTGTATGAAAATTACGCTTTTAAACCATTTTAGGTGCAAAAAGGGCATTATCATCATTTAAGGACGTAATTCAAGAACGTATCCGTAAACTCAGTTTTTAAACTGAATGAACATCCCAAATTATCCTAATTATGATACTACATCAGTACGCAATGAGTTTGATATGAAAAATTATGCTTAAAACCGATCTACGCGCAAAAAGGGCATTTTGGTCAATTTAAAGCATCAATTACGATATTTCGCGAAAACTTAGTTTATGATCAGGTTCATAACATCAAAATATGTTAAACATATTAACATATCAGTACCTAAGCTGTTTGAAAGTTTATTGGTGTCTAAAACCTTATTTTTGCTAAAAAGGGCATAATAGTCAAAGTACGGCATATTAACGGAACATGCACAAAAACTCAGATTTCTAGTATCATAGTGTAATATAACCTTATAGGGTTCTGTTATATTATATTGCGATCATAACGGAACCTAAAATCAGTAGCAAACTAATCTAATTCGGTTCATAATCGAAAGTCAACGCAGAAGTCAAACTTTGCGACTTTCGGTTGCGAACCAACCCTAAAACTGGAAGTGACGAGCCGAACATGTTTACACATGTTCTACTAATTATTACCAAGTTGTTTAAGTGATAAAACGTATTTTAGAACATTTATAAACTCATATCGCAATTATTTCAAAAACTAACTCGTTGACTTTTTAAAACAATATTACGTTGACTCGTCAATTAACAAAGCAAATGTGATTCTTAGGAGGTGCACTTTTGAGGGTTTAACACCTACCTAGTTACGATAAAGTAGCCATGTTCGTTGCGAACAATGGATTGACCGTTTACAGTCTAACTAAAAGTCAAAGCGTTTATCGTAAACGCTTGACTTTTCGGCTTTTTAAGCCAAATAAAATGAACTAGTCACGAAAGGACATGATGGGTGTGAAGTGTGTATATAAGTTTAAGTATAATTTAAGCCCTTTTACACTTTTTAGCCAAGTTTTAATTTATAAAACACGATATTTACTAACACTAAACACACATATGGGCAAGTGCACCCATTGTGAGCGTAGTATAGTGTTGGTAAGATACCAAGGTCGTCCAAGGACACAAGTGTAGGATCAGTTTCGGATCCGAACGAGTCGGTTAGAAGAGTTTTTCACCAAAACAAGAGGCGGAAACAAGTGTTTCGGCGTAATTCAGCGCGTATTCACCTTTAACTGTTGTTTATATTGATATATGAACACTTACAGACCTTACAACAACTTCGGCAGCACTTCGTGGCTCACCGGAAGACAAACACCTACTTCTATAACTGAGATTCGCTCATACTGACTATATATAGGAGATCTGGTTCGCTCGAATGACATACCATAAGAGCGATCCTCACATTTGTACATAAAAGTGAACTAGACAATGACATAAGAGCGGTCCAGAATATTACATACAAATATGAATCAGAAACAATTATGTTGACCGATCTCTAATTTTCACATGTCAATCTTTTTGTCTTTTATGAAATGATGTCATGGTGATATCATCTTGATGATGTCATCATGACATCATGCTTTAACATCTCCGCAACGAACCCGATCTTTGCAACGAACCCGAGACTCGACATAAGACGTAGTTGACAGACGTAGTGCACCAACAAACTCCCCCTCGGATGTTGACGGAGTCTTTAGTGTCGAGTATTCAAATGTCAATCTACAATCTTTATCGATCTTCAATTTTTCTCTGAAGTATTTGTCATTGCAAGAATCCTCATTCTCTATCTTTAACATCAACACACTCCTCTCTCTCAAATGTTGAATATCATGGTGTCTTCAGACTCCCCCTCTCAATCTGCTGGGATCGTAGTCTGGAATTCACTTTCCACAGGTTCTTAGATTGAAACCTGGCACTCATCTAACTCAGGTTTAGGAACCTGGCCAACCTGCAAAAACTCTACCCAAAAATAAATTTTCTGATAACAATTTGTGGATAAGATTTTCAAATCTAATTTACCACTTGCAGGAATAACATTTTTATTTCAAAACTTTTCTCATTCTATTTCAACATTCCTCAAACACTTTCACCCAAACCATTTGTTCATCATGTTTAGCACTTGGAATTTTGAAAATCAGCTCTTCAACACCAGTTGTCGAAAATCTTTTTGGATTTTTCAAAAATTTATGCTAAAACACACTAAAATCTTTTTGGTTTTTCTAAAAGAAAATAAATGCAGAAAAGAAATATTTACAAACAATATTTTTTGTGAGTTCGTGCAAGAGGATCATATCAGTTTTTGAGACAAATCACCAACACCGTTAAGCTTCATTTCATTTTAAGTTCTAAACAATTCACCTAGATTGTCAGTATATTGATCCAATTAAATTTTCACACAAAGTTCAATTGATCCGAGATACGAGATTAATGTTTTAAGCTCTTGAATTTATTCGTGTGTCCCACTACTTGAATATACTCCCGTATCCAGATCCCAATATTCAGTCTTACAGGTGAGTATACCACAGATGATATCTGTAAGGGGAATAAATTATGCAACCGTGATAGCTCAGGTCAGAACTTCCGTTCAGCAGTGAGCCTAGTTGACTTTTAAGTGTGTCCCCTTTAGAGGATCTTTTGAATTACAACAGCCATGATTAGCATTTTTCAATGTTTCATCATTTTTTAGCTGAGGGTGAGCTATATTTCAAGCAAATGTAAAGTATTCTCCGGGGACTAGGCCATTGCTTCCGCAAAATCAGAAGTCCCGGGATAATACCCCAGATATCACTGAGCATAAAGACCTAGTATCTCAGAATAAGGGACATTTCAAACAAGATTTCAGGGGTTACCTATATATCCAAGTTTGTGTTAACCCACAGAACAAGCAAGTTTGAAATTTAGGTTTATATCTCGTCACAATCTACTAAATGTGCAAAAACCTACTGGCACATCATCAGTGAGACCGTTTATCACTTTTTTATCTTACCAAATCTTTAGCATGTTGTGATCGTCCACTGATGTACTATCATATCCTCTTTTATGCAACAAAACTCATTTTTGATTTTATCATGTTTTTGGCTTTTTCAAATTTTCAAATGTTTTTGGATTTTCTAAAATTTACTCCCCCTAAAATGCAAACACATTTTAGGAAATTTTAAAACAAACTGTACACAAACATGACAACTAATATCGAATTGCCTCAATTCGCCATCCACTTGGCATAAACAATCAGAACTCCCCCTCACAACAAACTATTTTCCCATCGATTTCAAAACACTTAAGTTTGTTTTAATCAAATGGTTTTTCCGGAAAATAAGTTTTGTTGATTTTATCACTTGTAAAATTGGGGATTAAATCATCACATTGTTTTTCAACCACTTGTAGAAAATCAGATACAACTTAATGTCCCTGATTTACCACTTTTAAGATCAATCCAATCAAACATTTTCAACCAAACATCATCTGTTAGTTGAATTCTCAAGGTGCCGATTCCTACTCCTCGCTTACAAACCTGGGAGTTCCGGCAAGTCCTGCAAAACTTCTCAAAAACACATTAAACATGATAAAGAATGATGCCGATTCATGATCCACGATTACCAACTTGGGATCTCCGGCAAGTCAGGTTTTTATTCTTTGAAAAATATATCCACCCAAGCCTGACCTTCCTTGGGTGTTACCGAGTCAACATCACTCGGTTTCTTACCTCCCCTCTTCTTCTCGTAGAACTCTTTAACCCCTTTGACTTTTCGATCAATCATTTTTCCAAAAATATGTTTTACAGTAGGGTTAAAGACCTTATCAACATCAAAAACCTTTTTGTCATTATAAAATTGATTTGATATCTCAACTTTACCAACTTTCCTTTTGAAATTTTCAGCACGCAAAGGTGGAAAATTTTCATCGTTCATAGTTGGAACTGATTTTTCAACCTTTTCTATAACAACCTTTGGCTCCTCTGATTTTATGGAATCAGATTCATCACCAGAACTGTTACTTGAACCCTTAACAACCCATTTTTGATTTTGCAAATTTTCTTTTCTCTTAATCACATTCTTTGAACATTCTCCTTTCTCAAAAGTTGAATTTTCAAAGCCTGTAAACTTTCGGGTTGAAAGTTCAGTTTTCTCTATCACTTTCTCTTTCAATTTACCAGATACTTCCTGTTTTGGTTTGAATGTCTTCGGACAATTCCTAGCAACATGACCAACAGTCTTGCACTGAAAACAGGTTCTGGTTTCTATCTTCTTTGGAACAACATTCTTCTTCAGTGCTTCTTGCTTCTTGGCAAAGAATTCTTGATTTGTCTGCTTCCAAAATGAACTCTTTTGTTCTTTCTCAGCACTTGTTCCTGAAACAAAAACAGTTTTTGATTTATAATTTTTCTCATTTTTATAGTTTTTCGGTGGTATAAAACCTAGACCATTCTTTTTGAAATTACAGTTTTGGTTTGGTTTCTTTTGAAAACCAGAACCAGAACTGTAACCCTTTTTCTTGTTTAATCTTTGTTGAACTCTTGAGGTGTAAAGTTTAGGTTTTTCAGAAAGATTTACATCTTTTATTTCAGAAATATTAATTTATGTCAGTTTGAAAACCTTTTTAATCATTTCAATTTTAACACCTCTTATTGGAAAAATCTCATCAAAATATAATTTGTCAGAATCTTTCAAAGTATATGCCACTTTGAATGATTCATCATTCAAATTAGATTTTGATATCAAAAACTCTTTATCATAAACCCGTTTGTCCTTTTTGACTGTTGACTTTGACGCATCGGACTCAGACTTTGACTTGGATTTGGACTCCGGTTTTGACTCCTCACAATCATCTTTATCTAACACCTGATCGACCACACTTTTTATCAACTTTGACTCATGATCAGTGTCGGACGACGTGTACGTGACATCAATATTTTCTGGCAAGTTATCCGATGGCCCAGACTCCCATTGTAAGTTTATTGCCTTTTCGACTCTTTCGGAATTTGGATTTCGAGGTAAAAATCCATTTTCGACCGGGGGCGGACACTTATTGTAAACCACACTTGATTTCTTACCAGAAGTCTTCACTTCATCTTTTGTCACAGATTTCTTTTCTTCGGATGTTTTCACTTCTTCAAACGTCTTCAGATTCTCCACAACCGGATAAATCCTGTCAACAACAAAAGTAGAACATGAGTAACTTTCTAATAACTTGTTGACTCTTTCAGTTTCTATCTTTTGTGTTGCCAACTTCAACTCCAGATCAGCACATTTCTTTATGTGAAAGTTGACCTCATCCAGCTATCTCAGGTATGCTATCTTCAGCGTATTCATTGCCACAACTTGTTCACCGTTTGAATCAGTATACTTGTTGATTTCTCTGTTCATTGTATCATAGGATTCTTTCAATCTGTTTATGTTATGCAGCAACTCATTGTTTTGCTTGATTAAAGAATCACAGTTCATACACTTTTCAGGAACTTTAACAGATTCTGCATCAACTTTGACTTCAAATTCAGGAACCTCTTTGACTGTTCGGTTTGATTGTAAAAATTCAGCTCTTCTCTTTTTCTCAGCTTTAGCTTCAGCTTTTAATCTCTCTTCCTCTTCTTCCTCTTCTTCAAGCTTTCTTCTTCTTGCTTCAGCAGCTTCCATGACTTTTCTGCACCTTTCAGCACATTTCAAATCATAAGCATTTGCAATGAAAGCTTTAGCATTTGAAGTGTCTTTGGACATCTCTTTGGCCATAAATTCTTGATCTGGGCAAAAATTGTCCCAATTGAAACCTTCAGCTAACTTTTCATCATCTTGTTCTGCCAAACACACTTTGCTGTTTGTTGGAACATATTTATCCCAACTGAATCCACCATCTTTTCCCAGACAAGCTTTCTTTGAATCTTTAATCTCCATCATTCCATGTGCAGTTTGTGCCTGATGCAATGCTGGTGGTGTGATTTGATGATAAATCGCCTTTTTGTGATAATCGTTGTTTCCAAAAGGATTCTGGGCTCCAGTAGCTTCACGATTTTTGCATTCCCTCTTGAAATGCCCCTTTTCCCTGCAACGAAAACATGTAACTTTAGATTTATCAAAGCCTAAAGTTGAAACATGAGCATTAAGAAAATCATCTCGCCCTGTAATTTGTTTAAACTTTTCGGCTCGTCTCAACACGCTGGCCATGCACCATTTAATATCCATCAATTCCATTTCCTCAGCATCGATTTGATCGTAATCCTCTTTTGTGAGCATTGGATTACCGATCTTTCCGGCCACAAAACTACTATAAGACTCTAACACCATTCCCAACAAAGACATTTGATTTTTAGCAACTTCTTCAGAATAATTTTGATCACTTTCAAGATTTAATACAATATTGCATTGAAGTTTTCTTCCATTCTTTGTTGCAGAAATGTTTGGATCGAATGATGAAAATCTTGTACTGCTTGATCCTTGGGATGATATCTTTTCAGAAGAATCTTTCACACTGTAAGCAGTTTCTATTTTCGGAGAAAAATTTGACTTTTCGTTGACACCACCTTTGTAATACAAGCTAATATCTTGTTCTCCATCGTAATTCTTCATCCTGGCAATCTTTCTCTGCTCCATCTCTTGAGCTTCCAGGTGTTTGATAAAATCTCCCAGTGTCATATTTTTATAATCTTTTCTGTTGGATCTCAGCATCATCAGAAATGTTCCCCAAGTTTCATGAGGTAGTGCATCTGCAAGTTTTTCAATCAATTCATCAGTATCTTTCTTAATTCCAAGTTTTTTTCATATTTCTCACCAAGTTACAATATCTATCAATTATTTGCTTGGTATTTTCAGATCTTAAACCACGGAACAAATCAAATTCTTTCTTCATGAGAGACATTTTGTTTTTGAGCATATCATCACTTCCAACAAATTTTGCTTCCAATTCTGTCCAGATAGAATAAGCAGTTATCATGTTGAAGCAAAATCAGAATATCTTCTTTTATCGCTTGCTGAAGCAGACTCACCATCAATTTCTCATCACGATATTTCTTTTTATCTTCCGTACTCATTTCTCGAATTGTTTGTTGCACACCATTTGTTGTGGGTTTAACATAAGGTTCCTCAGTGTGTTCCCACGCATCCAAATGATACGCCTCAACCCAATTTCCAAACCTTTCGGACCATCCATTGTAATCATCAATATCCATGAGTTTTGGTGGTTTCTGAGATGTCCCGGTTTCATTTTCATGCAAAGCATTCTGAGTGATTGTAACTGGACTAGCAAAAGCATTGTAGAACTCGTTCTCCATGTTTCGAATTTTCAAATGAGCTGTATCACCTTGTAAAATACCTTACAACAACTTCGTAAAAATTCTTGTCGATTACCTGTCGACAACAAACAAACACACAATCAGTTTTAAACGTTTATCAATTATCTGAAGGAAACTGTTACTCGAACTAGTGACTATTTTGAGCGAGCTGAAGATTGACACACTGTGTGGACTGAACGTTGACCGTCGGACAGAATGACCTGGATTGAATTCGATTAATGACTTTTTTACAATCACACTGACAAACTTTCAAACGACTTGATGAACTTTTGATACGCGACTTGACTGTCAAAACGACTGATCGAACTGTGCGAACCAACTGAACTTCAAACCTTTTGACCTTGCTTTGATGCGTACAGAACAATTTTTTTTATGACCTGACAACTCATGCAACCTTGATACGCTTTACAATCACCACAAAACAATATCACTTTTTAAAAAACAAACACAAGCAACACAAACAATTTATAACAAACTTAAAATCACATGTAATATAACGCCATCTAATAAAATCCTAAATCCAATTAGTCTTCTATGAAAAGCTGACCGACAAATTCAATGAACAAACATATGATTTTTTTTATTTCCGAGATACTTACAAACAAAATTCTGACTACACAATTAATATCACTGACACAACATATGCAAACATCATGAATCAAAATATCCAAACAATATTAAAACATGAGATGGGCTTATCCAAACACAATATAACACATGAGATGGGCCGGTTTTCAACAAGTGGACTGATAACATGGACTGATGACCACAAATGCAACAACTTCGAAAAATGGATTATAATGACCAACACCCTTTTAAAACACTCAATACACATTGATTGGACCGTCCACTTTTACTTAATCACAATCACATGCACTTATCAATTAAAGCAAAGCTGACAACAATTTTCGAATTTTGTATTCACTAAAGATGGGTGGCAGACACTTTTAATACATCACTCAATGTAATTGGACCTCAAACTTTATCTTATGTAATCACATGCACATCTTTTCTTTTGATTAAAAGACCCGACAAATTTTACACCTCTGATCTTATAAATGTTCAACAACTTTTAGGCTTCACATGTATACATTTATAGCTGACACACTTTGATTAGATCACATGCAAACTGTCCACCACACAGAAAATGATGACAATTTTTAATAATACAACTTCATGTATTCTGACACAAAGGCATGAGATATCTTTTTCAATTTTCGACAACTTTAAATTTCAATCCAATTTGATTGAACCGCAACTATAAATCACGTGAATTCCTAAGTGTCACTATGAGCAGACTTGAATGCTGTTTGTATAAGCTGACCACAAAAGCGAACCAGACAATGTTACAACATACAAGCCATAAAAGCGGATCAGGTAGACCAGATGAGCGGACCAGAAGATGTCCGGATAAGCGGACCAGATGAGTAAAACAACGGATCTAAAAGCGAACCAGCTGATGACACTAAAAGCGGACCTCAAATTGTTCAAATGAGCGAACCAGATGATGATGTCATCAAAATCACGAGTTCGTATGAGCGAACCTTCAAAAATCCGATGTTTTAGATCGATTCAAGCTATGAAACTTTCAAGGATTTACTTATACATGATTACGAACAATATATGTGAAATTTGGCCGATTTTGACCGTAAAAATTTTTGTTTTTCGTAAAAGAAAGGTGTAGAAACAGAAATCACTGCTGAATTGTAGAAAACTCTTCTCCACTGGCTCTGATACCAATTGTAGGATCAGTTTCGGATCCGAACGAGTCGGTTAGAAGAGTTTTTCACCAAAACAAGAGGCGGAAACAAGTGTTTCGGCGTAATTCAGCGCGTATTCACCTTTAACTGTTGTTTATATTGATATATGAACAATTACAGACCTTACAACAACTTCGGCAGCACTTCGTGGCTCACCGGAAGACAAACACCTACTTCTATAACTGAGATTCGCTCATACTGACTATATATAGGAGATCTGGTTCGCTCGAATGACATACCATAAGAGCGATCCTCACATTTGTACATAAAAGTGAACTAGACAATGACATAAGAGCGGTCCAGAATATTACATACAAATATGAATCAGAAACAATTATGTTGACCGATCTCTAATTTTCACATGTCAATCTTTTTGTCTTTTATGAAATGATGTCATGGTGATATCATCTTGATGATGTCATCATGACATCATGCTTTAACATCTCCGCAACGAACCCGATCTTCGCAACGAACCCGAGACTCGACATAAGACGTAGTTGACAGACGTAGTGCACCAACAACAAGAGCTTTTAGTACCGGTTTATCCTCAACGTCTAATCAAATCAAAAGTTTAGAAAAAGGTTTTTAAACTAGAAAAATAAAACTAACTAAAATGCTGAAAAATAAAAATAAAATAAAAACAGATAGACAAGATGAATCACTTGGCTCCGACTCGTGTTTAGTGTAACCTTTGATTATTTCCATACTTTTGCACTCTTTTAGAGATTATCTTAGTTATTGTAGTAGGCCCCTCTTTTGAAGGTGACGTTACCCTCAACCCAGTAGTTTGAGTCAGCAATGATACAATCCTAAAGGGTCGGATTATTGAAAGATAATTAATTAAGTTATTAATGCATATTATGGTAGGCCCCTCTTTTGAAGATGACGTTACCCTCGGCTAAGTAGTCTAAGTCAGCAGGGATACAGTCCTAAGTAGCCGGGTTAAAGTATTAATAGTAGCTTATCTATGAGGGGATCAAAGAGTTTGGAACCCCTCCATCCAATACCGGTAGGTATTGAAGGAGGTCCTACTAAATTTGACTCAGGTCCTTGCAGGATCTATACACTGAACAAGGCAAGACTCTTACCAAACCGTTCCCTTAACCCCCGACCAGGTAGCCAACATACCTCCATATAGACCGTGGAGATATGAATGGTGAAAATCTTTTATTTTATATAGACAGTAAAATAATGCCAAGACACCACGGAAAAACGATAAGGAAGAATCACCTTCAACATAAGAAACTAGTTATTAAAGTCATTAATACATAACCAACTAAAGTGCGAAAAGATTAAAAATAAAAAGTAGTACACTAGACACTTGTCTTCACCAAGTGATGTAAGAGACTTAGGCAAACATGGCCTTTGATTGTCAAGAATTCTTACGATCAATCTTGGATCCCGAGACGACTCACACACTCTATGATGGACAATGGATGATGGTGGTGGATGATGGTGTTGTGATGGTGGTGGGTGGTGGTGAAGTGTGAGAGAGGCGGTGTGCCAAGGGGTGGTTTGCAAATGAGCCAAGAACCCCAATTTATAGCCTGAACAGTAGCTCGGGCACAGCCCCGTGTCTAGTGGGCACGGACCCGTGTCCGCTAGGCATGCCCATCCTCTTCTCTGTCTTCATTAATTGCAGTTTGTCTGCAATAGTTTACCACGCCCCCGTGTCCGCTAGGCATGCCCTCATGTTCAGAAGTGTATCTGTACTATCAAGATTTGCCTGGATTCTGCGAATCTTATAGTTGACCACGGCCCCGTGGTGGGCGATAGAAGCTTCTATAGCTTTGTCTTTTATGCTGGCACTTTGGCACGCCCCCGTGTTCACTGAGCACGGGGCATATTCAGCCTTCTGTTCTCTTGTTTTGCTTGGGAAGATGCTGTCGGTGAGGTCGGGCATGCTACGTTTGTTCATTTTCTTGTATTTATGTTAGATTTAGTTGCCTTTTTGCTTCTTTTGTTCATTTGAGCTCATTTAATCCTGAAAATACAAAAGGAAGACAAAAGCGCACTTTTCCAACATTAGTACTAAAAAAGGGTTAGTTTTATGCCACAATTGATGTAATTTATATGTTGCATTTTGCACACATCAAATACCCCCACACTTGAATCTTTGCTTGTCCTCAAGCAAAACTCTTTATAATGTGGCTTTTCACTCCCAAATGGAATGGGTAGAAGAAAAGGTTTTTGGGCTTGTCATAGAGTGTCGGGATTTCCAAGATTCTTTATTAAGTTTTTATTTTTATTTATTTACAATCATATTCGTCATGATTTATTTAAAACATTACATAAGATAAATTACTTATTAGGGCAAAACATGCCTTTTTAAAATTTCATTTATATACAAGTTCACATACCTCACGGGGGATCACTCAACACTCGGCCGAAGATGTATTTTAGTGAATCACTCGAGAGCGGCGTGGAACTTACTCCTACCATAGGCTTGCCAAGCATTCAATCCTCATCCTTTTTAACTATAAACCTTTGTAAATATCAAGAGGACTTTTGGGGTGAAGGGTTAGGCTTGGGTTAAAGGTAGGTGGTTGGGTTAGTGGTTAGTAGGAAAGGGCTAAAAAGCGTCGGTTTTCGTAAGACTTTTTTATTTTTGCAATTTTTATTTGGAAGAAGCCATTATTCAAACAAAGTTATTTTTTGATGAACTTGCTTGTTTATTTATTTTGCTTCATCATCAACATAATTTTTTATTTATTTATTTTTTTTTTGAAAAGTCATACGAAAGACCGAGCTTGTTACAAAAATAAAGGGTTAAAAATAAATAAAAAACGTTTTGGTGGGTAAAAGGGTATTTGGTTTGGGTTAAGAAACGAAAAGGTTTAGGCTCAAAGGGGTTAACTAGGGGGATTTTGGGTAGGTGGTAAAAAAATAATGGTGTAGAAATAAAAATGGTTAGTCCTAATGCCTCCATCATTTACTTACTTGGGTTTAAGTTGGTAAGGACCGGGAATGTATCGTCGTGGCAAGTTCTAGAGTTGTAAGAACCAAGCAGCTATTCACATAAGAAACGAAAAATGAGCATTTAGTTTAAAGATATGTATTTGTATGCTCAATAAACGCTCAAAACTCACTTTTGTGGGAATGGGTTTTTATGTGATCAAGTATATATAATCAAATTTTAACTAAACTTGTCATGCCTTTTCATAATTTTCTTATCTTGGTTCTTTTTATCACGACGCTATCGGTTGTAAATTTGTAAAAATATAACCTTTATAGAATTTGAAATTCCGAGGTTAAACCTAGACAAGTAAAAAAAAATTGAAAAAATTTGGGGTGATTAGCGGTTCCAATAGAGTTTTGTGTAACGCTTGTAATTAGGACTCGCAAGATTCAAAGTTTTAGCATCCCCCCCCCCCCCCCACACTTAAATTACACATTGTCCTCAATGTGTCCCAAAAATAAGTTTTTAGGTTGATTGAATGTGTAAAAAGGTGTGAAAAAGCAAAACTTTATGTTACTTGGCGCCTGGACACGGCCCCGTGTCTGATAGACACGACCCCGTGTAGACAATCTGCAAATTTGAAAAACAGGTTTCTGGCTCAAGTTTTCCTATCCCTAGCACTAATGTTTAGTGCTCTAAGCCTCGTATGTACCTGTTTTATCAATAAACACTACACCAAACCATAGCAAACATCCTAAATTACCAAGTTCAACATCCACATCACAAAGTTAAAAAAGAAAAACAAATGCAGAAAGTAAAAAGAGTTAAAGGAAAGTAAATTGTTCAACACACGGCACGCAGGCCAAAAATTGTTCAAGATAAAGGGGGGTTAACCTGTGGGATCACCAACCAACCGCTTCTGCCTCCGCTCCTCCCGCCTAGTAGGCGGGTTCCATGCATGCCCCTGCATCCTTTGGAAGCTAACTATCCCGTCTTCAGCCTCATAGATCAAGCTCATGGAGCGGCAGATGTGTATGTCTACTCTTCCCGACCATGGGCTCCATTTGAAGGACCTAGGTATGTTCATGAAGTGCTTGAAGTGACGGTATATCCACCCCCCGAAGAAGATAGGGGTTGGTGAAGTAGCAAGCCGGTTCAAATGCATGTTACGGAGCAGGAGGTGCGGAACATCTAGGTGTCTGCGGTTATGAATGCAATGAAGGACCACCAAATCTCTCAACCCAACAACGCCACTGCTATCATGCCTTTGGCTAAGAGAGTAAGCGAGGACCCTATGGATGTAACGGTAAAGTGGGTCCCTCAGCTTAGTGCTCTTAGTGTTGCGCGGGTTGTAATGCCCTTCTCCAATTTGAGCCCAAGCGACTTGGCGCTCGTTTTCATCCAAATCTCGCACCCCTCCGGTGTTTTCTTCATTACCCGCATCTTCCTCCGTATACAACCCAACTATCAACCTAAACTGTGCCATTGAAATCGAGTACCTAGTTCCACCACATCGGAATGCTACCCCATCATTATCAAATGGGTCGCACCTTGAATTGAACGTGTAGGTGCTATAGAATTCCATAGTGCACTCGTGGACTGAGCGAAGTTGAGTGGTTAGGGCGACTCTTAGTGGGCCGGTAACGAGGTTGTTAAACCGGCCAAGTTGGTTCACCATTGCTAACAGATCCATGCATGCTTGATGTGTGTAAAATGCAACATATAAATTACATCAAATGAGGCATAAAACTAACCCTTTTTTAGTGCTAATATTGGAAAAAGAGTGTTTTTGTCTTCCTTTTGTATTTTCAGGATTAAATGAGCTCAAAAACGCAAAAGAAGCAAAAAGACAGCTAAATCCAACATAAATACAAGAAAAGGAACATTAGTGGACTGCCCGAACCCTCAACGGCACCTTCCAAAGCAAAATAGAGAAAACAGAAGACTGAACACGCCCCGTGCTCAGCCAGCACGGGGCCGTCCCCAAGAAGCAGCAGAAAAGACAAACCTATAGAAGCTTCTATTGCCCATCACGGGGCCGTGCTCAGCGGACACGGGGGCGTGTCGAAAGTACAGCAGGCGCATTTATTGTAATTGCGAATTACAATTAATGAGGAGAGAGAGTGTCATATGGACACGGGGCCGTGTCCAGCGTACACGAGGCCGTGTCCAGCTCTCTGTTCAGCCTATAAATAGGAGTGCTTGGATTCATTTCATCTCATCCCTTGGCACACCACCTCTCTCACACTTCATCCACCACCCACCACCATCACAACACCATCATCCACCACCATCATCCATTGTCCATCGTAGAGTGTGTGAGTCGTCTCGGGATCCAAGATTGATCGTAAGAGTTCTTAACAATCAAGGCCATGTTTGCCTAAGTCTCTTACATCACTTGGTGAAGACAAAGTGTCTAGTATAATACTTTTTATTTCTAATCTTTTGCACTTTTTATTTGGTTTTGTATTAATGACTTTAATAACTACTTACTTATGTTGAAGGCGATCTTTCCTTATCGTTTGTCCGTGGTGTCTTGGCATTATTTTACTGTCTATATAAAATAAAGGATTTTCACCATTCATATCTCCACGGTCTATATGGAGGTATGTTGGCTACCTGGTAGGGGGTTAAGGGAACGGTTTGGTAAAGGTCTTGCCATTGTTCAGCGTTTAGAGGTCCTGCAATGGACCTGGGTCAAATTTAGTAGGACCTCCTTCAATACTTCACGGTATTGGATGGCGGGGGTCCAAACTCTTTGATCCCCTCATAAGTTAACTACTATTAATACTATAACCCGGCTATTTAGGATTGTATCCCTGCTGACTCAGACTACTTAGCCGAGGGTAACGTCACCGCCAAAAGCGGGGCCTACCACAATACTGCATTAATAACTTAATTCATTATCTTCCAATAATCCACCCTTTTAGGATTGTATCCCTGCTGACTCAAACTACTGGGGTGAGGGTAACGTCGCCTTCAAAAGAGGGGCCTACTACAATAACTAAGATAATCTCTTAATTATGTGCAAAAGTGCGGAAATAATCAAAGGTTATACTAGATACGAGTCGGAACCAAGTGATTCATCTTGTCTATCTGTTTTTATTTTATTTTTATTTTCAGCATTTTAGTTAGTTTTATTTTTCTTAGTTTAAAACATTTTTCTAAACTTTTATTTTGGTTAGACGTTGAGGATAAACCGGTACTAAAAGCTCTTGTGTCCTTGGACGACCTCGGTATCTTACCAACACTATACTACACTCAACGATGGGTGCACTTGCCCATATGTGTGTTTAGTGTTAGCAAAATATCGTGTTTTATAAATTTAAAACTTGGCTAAAATAAGTGTTATAAAGGGCTTAAAATATACACCTAATATACATAACACTTCGCACGCATCAAGTTTTTGGCGCCGCTGCCGGGGACACAAGGATTTTAAGAAAGTTAGGAATCAACGGCCTAATCATCTTTTATTTTTCTTTTTATTTTTTTAGGATTTTCTTAGTTTTTCAGTTTCTGCAGAGCTCAGCACGGGCCGTGCCCGCTGAACACGCCCCCGTGCTCAATCATTGGAACTGGCAATCCTGTTTTACACCAGACAGTAAGCTGAACACGGGGCCGTGCCCACTCAACACGCCCCCGTGCCCAAGTTTCAGTTACTGAAAACAGAACCGTTAGATCCCGACGGTTGGTAATTTCTGACATAAACATGAGTGATAGTAATTATTTTTACTTTCGGCACTCTTATGGTACGTGGTGTCAATTATGTGGTGGCGAACATGAAGAAGTAAAATGCTACTTCCTAAATTATAGGCCCCACTACATGGACCCACCATCTTCTCACAACCTTAAGAGGGGCGAAAGTAAAAATAAGCACTATTTCTCCCTCGAATGCGCCCAGCCAGATATTCTAAGGGAAATGCTCCTTAGCGAGTTATTTCAACTAGAAGAGCTAATTCTGAAATGGATAGAAGAGCTTGGGAAGGATTTTATTGATCCACCCCAAGACGATACCCATGAAGAGATGTTGGAACCGCATTCTGACAACCTCGTTGCTCCCAAAAATACCTTCGTACCTAGCAAAGACTTGGGCGATAGTCGTCCCTGTGTCGATTGTGCCGTGAAGGACTCTCCATCGACTTCGTTCGGTGCATACATAGACCTGAGCGATTCGGCATATACCTTCTTTAACAAGAGCCCGGGAAAGGGTTGGACTTGTCCACCTAGAATGAAAATAGGAATTACCCTCACCGACAACCTCTTGCGTTCTCGCCTTGGTCTAGGACAATTAAGGTATCTTAGGCACTTTGGGGTTGTTCCAACCAGTCAGGAGCCACCCGATACTAACAAGTTCCTTAAAAAACTAGACTACTTCATAAAACAGTCCCTAGACACGGGGCCGTGTCCAGCCAACACGTCCCCGTGTCCATCGAAAGATTCCATTCTGATCAGTACGTCAGAATACGGACAAACTGTGTCAGAACTCCACCTGCACACGGGGCCGTGTCCACTGAACACGGGGCCGTGTCCAGGATGCTGTCGTTTTCTATAAATGCAGCCAAGAATTCTGCACATTTGGACCAACTTGGGGCAGAGATTTGCAAGAATCTTCTCTCAAACTATCCTAGGTAAGTCTAAAAGAAGGTTCCAACAACCCATCTTATCCTTTCCTCTTTTAGTCATTTCCTTCTTCTTCATCTTTCTCCAAGAGCTACCATTGAAAGTTTGGAATTCCTCCAACTCTATGGTAGGGATAAATGAGTTTTGTTCAAAGAATCTTGGTAAAAACATGTTATGAAACATTGTTTTAAGTTATTAGTAGCCAAAAAGGCTCCACAACGTTCAGAAAATAACTTAAAAATCCAAGTTTCCTCGTTCCAAAACTCTGCAGAAAGATGAACACGGGGCCGTGCTCAGTGAGCACGGGGCCGTGTCCGGTCACTGTTTCATTAAATAAACTATTTTTAGTTTATTTTTTGTAGGATGACGAGTGAAAACGGCGAAACATCTCCTGTGCATTCGCCAAACAGCCGAAGAGGAATGAGACCCTCCATTGAAGCTACACTTGTACACTATGTGATAGCATTAAGGGAGGCTCTCGACGAAATGACTTCAGTAGAGGAGGTCCTAATCGACCGTATTAACGATCTTACGATGGGACTTGAAAGCAGCTTCCAAGAAATTAACCTCTTGCACCAGAGGTTAAATATTCTTGTAGCACCTCCAATGGAACCAGTCCTTCCTCAACAGGATTGGAATCTGGCACTCGGAATCAACAACCCTACCGGGTGGGAAGACTTTCCGGTGGAACCTCCCATGGAACACCAACAAGAGATCCCGGTGGAAGTTGAAACTCCTCAAACTAATGCCAATGAGCCTTCTTTTCTCCTTCCAAGGGAGGTAGAAGAATGGCTCGCCGACATTTGAGGAGAACCGCACTCGGAAAAAGGAGTTCAAAAAGGCCTTGTTTAACCAAGATTAATTACTTCTTGGAAATTTTGCTAAATTAAAATAAAGTAAAGGCTAGGACTCCATGGTTTGTTATTTCTTTGTTTTATCTAGTTTAATTTAGGATTATGTAAGTTCTCTCTATGGTGAAATGAAATGATGGTTTTAAGGTTTGGATGGTTTGTAATGAATAAAACACACTCATGGTGGTAAAGGATGAAAAGGGGAACGAGAAAAATGAACCCATGCACAAGAACGAGGCAACCCGACAATTTTCTCCATTTCAGAAGGTCCAACACGGGCCGTGCTCAACCAACACGGCCCTGTGCCGAACCACCTGCAGAAAAACGCCCAGTTCAGGTACCTGGACACGGGCCGTGTTCACCCAACACGCCCCCGTGTCCAGACTTCTGTTTCTCTTATTTTAATTTTGTTACTGCCACTTGAACACGGGGCCGTGCCCGGATAACACGGGGCCGTGTTCAGCGCCTAGTAACACAAATTTTTGCTTTTTAAACACTATTTTACACATCTAATCAAACCTAAAAATTTATTTTTGGGACACATTGAGGACAATGTGTAATTTAAGTGTGGGGGGGATGCTAAAACCTTGAATTTTGCAAGTCCTAAATACAAGCCTTACACAAAACTCTATTGGAACCGCTAATCACCCCAAATTTTTTTCAAAAATTTCATTTTTTTTACTTGTCTAGGTTTAACTCGGGAAATTCAAGTTCTCAAAAAGGTTATATTTTTACAAATTTACAACCGATAGCGTAGTGATAAAAAGAACCAACATAAGAAAATTATGAAAAGGCATGACAAACTTATTTAAAATTTGATTATATATACTTGATCACATAAAAACCCATTCCCACAAAAGTGAGTTTTGAGCCTTTAATTGAGCACACAATTACATATCATTTGACTAAATGCTCATTTTTCGTTTCTTGTGTGAATAGCTGCTTGGTTCTTACGACTCTAGAACTTGCCATGACAATACATTCCCGGTCCTTATCAACTTAAACCCGAGTAAGTAAATGATGGAGGCATTAGGACTAACCTTTTTCATTTCTACACCATTATTTTTCTTTTTCCTTTACCACCTACCCAAAAATCCCCCTAGTTAGCCCCTTTGAGCCTAAACCTTTTCGTTTCATCACCCAAACAAAAACCCTTTCACCCACCAAAACCTTTTTCATTTTTAACCCTTTTATTTTAGTAACAAGTTCGGTTCTTCGTAAAAAAAAATAAAAAATAATAATAATAATAATAATTTTGTGATAATGATGAAGCAAAAAGAAAATAAACAAACAAGTTAATCAAAAATAACTTAGTTTGAATAAAAGCTTCATCAAAATAAAAAGTTGCAAAAATACGAAAACCGACACTTGTTACGCTTTTAGCCCTTTTTCTACTAACCACTAACCCAACCACCTACCTTTAACCCTAGCCAACCCTTAACCCACAAAGTCCTCTTGATATCTACAAAGGTATAAAAGTTAAAAAGGAGGAGGATTGATTTCTTGGCAAGCCTATGGTAGGAATAAGTTCCGTGCCGCTCTCGAGTGATTCACTAAAAATACACCTTCGGCCGAGTGTGAGTGATTTCCCCGCGAGGTATGTGAACTTGTATATAAATAGAATTTTAAAAAGGCATGTTATGCCCAAATAAGTAATTTCTTTTATGAACAGTTCTAAATAAATCATTACGAATAGGAGTGTAAATAAATAAAAATAAAACCCAAAAAGATCTTGGAAATCCCGACACTCTACGACAAGCCCAAAACCTTCTCTTCTACCTATTCCATTTGGGAGTGTAAGCCACATATTAAAGAGTTTTGCTTGAGGACAAGCAAAAGTTCAAGTGTGGGGGTATTTGATGTGTGTAAAATGCAACATATAAATTACATCAAATGAGGCATAAAACTAACCCTTTTTAAGTGCTAATATTGGAAAAAGAGTGTTTTTGTCTTCCTTTTGTATTTTCAGGATTAAATGAGCTCAAAAACGCAAAAGAAGCAAAAAGACAGCTAAATCCAACATAAATACAAGAAAAGGAACATTAGTGGACTGCCCGAACCCTCAACGGCACCTTCCAAAGCAAAATAGAGAAAACAGAAGACTGAACACGCCCCGTGCTCAGCCAGCACGGGGCCGTCCCCAAGAAGCAGCAGAAAAGACAAACCTATAGAAGCTTCTATTGCCCATCACGGGGCCGTGCTCAGCGGACACGGGGGCGTGTCGAAAGTACAGCAGGCGCATTTATTGTAATTGCGAATTACAATTAATGAGGAGAGAGAGTGTCAGACGGACACGGGGCCGTGCCCAGCGGACACGGGGCCGTGTCCAGCTCTCTGTTCAGCCTATAAATAGGAGTGCTTGGATTCATTTCATCTCATCCCTTGGCACACCACCTCTCTCACACTTCATCCACCACCCACCACCATCACAACACCATCATCCACCACCATCATCCATTGTCCATCGTAGAGTGTGTGAGTCGTCTCGGGATCCAAGATTGATCGTAAGAGTTCTTAAAAATCAAGGCCATGTTTGCCTAAGTCTCTTACATCACTTGGTGAAGACAAAGTGTCTAGTATAATACTTTTTATTTCTAATCTTTTGCACTTTTTATTTGGTTTTGTATTAATGACTTTAATAACTAGTTACTTATGTTGAAGGTGATCTTTCCTTATCGTTTGTCCGTGGTGTATTGGCATTATTTTACTGTCTATATAAAATAAAGGATTTTCACCATTCATATCTCCACGGTCTATATGGAGGTATGTTGGCTACCTGGTAGGGGGTTAAGGGAACGGTTTGGTAAAGGTCTTGCCATTGTTCAGTGTTTAGAGGTCCTGCAATGGACCTGGGTCAAATTTAGTAGGACCTCCTTCAATACTTCACGGTATTGGATGGCGGGGGTCCAAACTCTTTGATCCCCTCATAAGTTAACTACTATTAATACTATAACCCGGCTATTTAGGAATGTATCCCTGCTGACTCAGACTACTTAGCCGAGGGTAACGTCACCGCCAAAAGCGGGGCCTACCACAATACTGCATTAATAACTTAATTCATTATCTTCCAATAATCCACCCTTTTAGGATTGTATCCCTGCTGACTCAAACTACTGGGGTGAGGGTAACGTCGCCTTCAAAAGAGGGGCCTACTACAATAACTAAGATAATCTCTTAATTATGTGCAAAAGTGCGGAAATAATCAAAGGTTATACTAGATACGAGTCGGAACCAAGTGATTCATCTTGTCTATATGTTTTTATTTTATTTTTATTTTCAGCATTTTAGTTAGTTTTATTTTTCTTAGTTTAAAACATTTTTCTAAACTTTTATTTTGGTTAGACGTTGAGGATAAACCGGTACTAAAAGCTCTTGTGTCCTTGGACGACCTCGGTATCTTACCAACACTATACTACACTCAACGATGGGTGCACTTGCCCATATGTGTGTTTAGTGTTAGCAAAATATCGTGTTTTATAAATTTAAAACTTGGCTAAAATAAGTGTTAAAAAGGGCTTAAAATATACACCTAATATACATAACACTTCGCACGCATCAATGCTTGTCTTGGGTATTCTTTCGGTCTTGTTTGAAGTACTTCGTATCTAGCCCTAGCATCGAGCTCATTTGCGTTGAACCTTGTGAATTTCCTCAACATCTGAAAGAATACACCAAAAGTTAGCATTAAACAGTGGAAATTTCGGAGAAAACTGAAATCAGTCAGCTGGACACGGCCCCGTGTTCAGCGGACACGACCCCGTGTCTAGGCGTCTGTTACTCAAAATCTTCATTTTTCGTCCTGGTCCCAAAAACTTGAAAATTTTTGGTCCACTAGGTACAGTTTCCCCCGAAAATGAAACCCCAAGTGCCGTTTTTCCCAAAACAAACTGTTTACCCATTCAATTTTATCTTTTTTGGTTCAAAAACAAGGGTTTGAGGTTTTTGTGAGAAATCGGGCGAATCTTTGAACAATACAAGTGGATTTACTCCCTATAACATTAATCTAACTAAATGCTAACAGATTTAAGCAAAAATTTGAGGTTCAATCCGGATGAAGTTCAAGAACCCTAGATTTTTCCCCAAATTTTTAAAGTTTTAATTACATGCAAATGCTTAATCTAACTACTAATGATGATAGAATCATACCTTGATATTGTTAGAAGTAGAGGAAACGTCAAAAATCTGCGGAAAATCTCCTTGAACCAGAGCGTTTTTGGGGGAAACGGGGCGTGTGGAATGGTGTAACTGTTATGAAAAAAAGGTTTTATCCCAACAGTCGCGCGAACACGGCCTCGTGTCCAGCGGACACGGCCTCGTGCCAAGCAAAGTTGAATTTTTTTTAAGTGCTCGTGTGAGTGCCCTTGTTTTCCCAAAACTTGGTTAGAAGACTTACCGATAAGGATGTCATCCCGTTGGTTCGTAACTTACCAGGTATGATGTTGTTGCTTTTATTCTTCGACCGTTTGAAGCGAGATTTCTTCCTCTTCATCCTCAATAAATCCTTGATAGAGTTTCAGCCGTTGGCCATTGACTTTGAATGGAATTCCATTCCGATATTTAATTTCTACTGCACCGTGTGGGAAAATATGGGTGATGGAAAAAGGTCCTGACCACCTAGACTTTAATTTACCAGGAAATAATCGAAGTCGTGAATTAAACAAAAGAACTTGATCTCCTACTCGAAATTCATTAGGTTTAATATGTTTGTCATGCAAGTTTTTCATTTTTTCCTTATAAATTTCAGAGTTTGAGTATGCATAATTCCTAAGTTTGTCTAATTCATTTAACTGACAAAATCGATTACTACCGGCAAACTCTAAATCTAAGTTTACATTTTTAATTGCCCAGTAGGCTTTGTGTGCAATTTCTACTGGCAAATGACAGTTTTTTCCATAGACTACCTTATATGGGGTTGTACCTATTGTTGTTTTATAAGCAGTTTGAAAAGCCCATAAAGCATCATCTAATTTATCTGCCCATTCCTTTCTATTTAACCCTACGGTTTTTTCAAGTATTCATTTTAAACCTCTATTAGTCACTTCGGCTTGTCCGTTTGTTTGAGGGTGATATGCTGTTGAGACCCGGTGATAGACCCCATATCTTGTTAAATTTTTTTCAAGTTGATGGTTGCAAAAATGGGTACCTCTATCACTTATTAACGCTTTAGGTGTTCCAAAACGAGAGAATAATTTTTTCAGAAATCTTACCACGACTCTTCCATCATTTGTTGGAAGTGCCTTGGCCTCGGCCCATTTAGACAAGTAATCTACTGCGACAAGTATATATTTGTTTCCTTTTGACGGTGGGAAAGGCCCCATAAAGTCGAGTCCCCACACATCAAAAATTTCACAAACAAGAATGCCATTTTGTGGCATTTCGTTTTTGGAAGAAATATTACCTGTTCTTTGGCAAGCATCACATGTCTTGACAAGACTTTGGGCATCTTTGTAAATGGTTGGCCAATAAAACCCTGAATCAAATACCTTTCATGCGGTACTAGCGGCACCATGATGTCCTCCGTATGGATTTTCATGACAATGGCGGAGAATTCTTCGTGCTTCGCTACCATGTACGCATCGTCGGATGAGTTGGTCGGCACACATTTTGAAAAGATAAGGGTCTTCCCAAAAATAATGCTTCACATTAGCAAAGAATTTTTTTCTTTGATGATGTGGCCAACCTTCAGCGACTATACCACTAGCTAGGTAGTTAGCATAGTCGGCGTACCATGGTTCTTCTTTGTATTCCACCATTTCTAGGGACTCCGTTGGAAATTTTTCGTTGATTTGCTCGTCCCTAGTTGCCTCCAAAGCTGGGTCTTCTAAGCGTGAAAGATGACCTGCTGCGGTGTTTTCAGCTCCTGTTTTGTCTTTGATTTCAATATCAAATTCTTGGAGGAGTAAAATCCACCGAATCAAACGTGGTTTTGCGTCCTGCTTTTTGAAGAGATATCGAATGGCTGCATGATCTAAATAGACTATAGTTTTAGAAAGAACAAGATAAGAACGAAATTTATCAAAAGAAAATACCACAGCTAGTAATTCTTTTTCAGTTGTTGTGTAATTTTCTTGTGCATCGTTAAGTGTTTTACTAGCATATTAAATTGGGTGAAAATGCTTTTCTTTTCTTTGTCCCAAGACAGCTCCAACTGCAAAGTCACTTGCATCACACATGATTTCGAAAGGAAATTTCCAATCAGGCGCTATCATGATAGGTGCATTGACTAGCATTTCCTTTAGGGTTAGAAATGCTTGATTGCAATCCTTGTCAAAGAGAAATGAGCATCTTTTTCAAGTAATTTTGTTAGAGGCTTTGAAATTTTAGAAAAGTCTTTGATAAACCGCCTATAAAATCCGGCATGCCTTAGGAAACTTCTGATAGCTCTAACGGAGGATGGGGGTGGTAATCTAGAAATAGTGTCTATTTTTGCTCGATCAACCTCTATTCCTTCGCTTGAGATTTTGCGACCGAGTACTATTCCCTCCGTTACCATGAAATGGCATTTTTCCCAGTTAAGGGCGAGGTTAGTTTCCTCACATCGGGATAGCATTCGTTCAAGGTTATCGAGGCATTGGTCGTATGAATCCCCAAAGATAGAAAAGTCATCCATGAAGACTTCCGTTGTCTTTTCTATCATATCATGGAAGATGGCTACCATGCAATGTTGGAAGGTTGTGGGGGCATTACATAGACCAAATGGCATGCGTCGATAAGCAAAAGTTCCATAGGGACATGTGAAAGTTGTCTTTTCTTGGTCTTCGGGTGCTATTGGGATTTGAAAGTAACCTGAAAAAGCATCTAAGAAACAATAAAATTTATGACCGGATAATCTTTCTAACATTTGATCAATGAAGGGCAAAGGAAAGTGATCTTTCCTTGTTGCCTCATTTAATCGTCTATAATCTATACATACTCTCCATCCTGTGACGGTTCTCGTTGGTATTAATTCATTTTTTTCGTTAGTTATTACAGTCATACCGCCTTTCTTTGGAACTACTTGGACGGGACTTACCCAAGGACTATCGGAGATAGGATAAATAAGTCCGGCGTCAAGTAATTTGATGACTTCGTTTTTAACCACTTCTTGAACATTTGGATTTACTTGGCGTTGTGGTTGTATTACCGATTTGTAGTCATCATTCATTAAAATTTTGTGCGTGCACATGGAAGTTCTTATTCCTTTAATATCTACAAGCTTCCAAGTAATCGCATTTTTGTGTTTTTTTCAAAAGGTTAATTAATTTTTCTTTTTCTAATCTATCTAACTTAGATGAAATAATTACAGGTAATTTACCATCTTTGTCTAGAAAAGCATATTCTAAACCTTTTGGAAGTTCTTTGAGCTCAAGAGGTGGGTCTTTAAGAGACTCCTTATTTGGTTGCTCAATTTGATTAAGAACTTTAAAAGTTTGTTCTATGGCGACCTCTTCTTCAACAAAGTGGTCAAACTTTTCACTTGTATCGGGTGGTTCATCTTCATCTTCAATTAGGGGGTCATTAATGCCGAATGGATATTTCATTGACCGCTCAAGATCGACACTCTTTTTAAATGCCCCTAATTGAATAGATAGATTGTTATACTTCCGGTTCTTCAAAGCTTCGTGGGTTTTTACAAAGGGTCGTCCCAACACTAGAGGAGCGTCACCAAGGATGACAAAGTCGGTTGGGATTACCATTTGATTTGTTTGAACCAAGACATCCTCAACTACACCGATTGATTTTATTATTTTCCGATTAGATAGAAAAATGGGTATTTGAAGTGGAGAAAAATCACTAATACTTAATTTTTCGAAAATGTAGTTGGGCATTATGTTAACGCAAAGATCTTTATCAATTGTGACATTACTAATAAATGAATTTTGAAAAAAACATGGAACCGGTATAATGTTGATTTCAAATGGATCTTCTCTTATTAGCGAGGTTTGATCTTTAGTTAACTTAACACTTACCATTTCGTCAATTTTAGTGTTAGTGTTTAACTCTTTTAAAAACTTAGCATGAGTTGGAATTAAACAATGATTTTCAAAAGAAGGTGACAAGAGATTAATTTCTTCAAAATTAGACTCTTCTTGAATTTTAGCATTGTCGGACTCACCTTTTTCGTTGTTTAACTCATGTGTCGGTTTTTCACTTATTTGTTCTTCCATTTTCACACTTTCAATTATCTTTTCCTTATTTAATTCTTCTCTTGCGCGGGACTCCTTTTCCCTTGCACGAGATTCTTTTATATAGCGCTCGATAACTTTAAGGTGTTCTAATATCCTATCGGTCACTTCGGTTATAGAAAAAGGATCTGGATTTTCAAAGCTTGAATCCGGTTGTTCGATCCTTTGTTCCTCATAATACCCATATAAAGTAGATGGTTCACACCATTGTTCTTCATTGTAAGCATATGATGGATAAGGGTCGTAAATTTGTTCTTCATAATACTCATATGAGGTGAGTTGTTCATGCCATGGTCCCTCATAATAAGCATATGAAGGTGGTGGCTCATATCATGGTTCCTCAAAGTATGAGTAAGAAGGCTCATATCTTGGTTCATCAAAATATGAGTATGAGGGGGGAGGTACATACCTTTGGTCTTCATAGGATGTATATGAAGTCGATGGCTCGTACCTGGGCTCCTCATAGTAGGTGTATGAAGTGGACGGTTGATATAAGTTACAATATTGAACCGAGTGTGGGTCACCACAATTAGTGCAATAGTTACTCCTATAATCATCCTCCTCATACGTGTAGTTGTAACCTCCTGAGTATTGATCCATAAGAATCACTCAGCAGACCACAACCAAGTCTCAAGATCAAAAAACAAAAATAAAAACGGAAACAAAGGCTGGACACAGCCCCGTGTTCAGTGGACACGACCCCGTGTACAGAATCTGTATCTGGGCGTTTTAATTAAAGTTACTGATTTCGTTGAGCACGGGGGCGTGTTCAGTGAGCACGACCCCGTGTTCAAGCTACTGTATCTGGGTGTTTTATGAAAAATATGCAGCACGGCCCCGTGTTCAGCGAGCACAGCCCGTGTTCAGCCTGCTGTAAATGCAAAACTAAAATGCAGAAAAAATGTGCGCGCGTTTTGAAAAGGTTTTGAAAAGGTTTTGAAAAACTGATTAGGCCGTGGATTTTAAGCTTTCTTAAAATCCTTGTGTCCCCGGCAACGGCGCCAAAAACTTGATGCGTGTGAAGTGTGTATATAAGTTTAAGTATATTTTAAGCCCCTTTACACTTTTTAGCCAACTTTTAAATTTATAAAACACGATATTTACTAACACTAAACACACATATGGGCAAGTGCACCCATCGTGAGCGTAGTATAGTGTTGGTAAGATACCGAGGTCGTCCAAGGACACAAGAGCTTTTAGTACCGGTTTATCCTCAACGTCTAATCAAATCAAAAGTTTAGAAAAAGGTTTTTAAACTAGAAAAATAAAACTAACTAAAATGCTGAAAAATAAAAATAAAATAAAAACAGATAGACAAGATGAATCACTTGGCTCTGACTCGTGTTTAGTGTAACCTTTTATTATTTTCGCACTTTTGCACTTTTTAAGAGATTATCTTAGTTATTGTAGTAGGCCCCTCTTTTGAAGGTGTCGTTACCCTCAACCCAGTAGTTTGAGTCAGCAAGGATACAATCCTAAAGGGTCGGATTATTGGAAGATAATTAATTAAGTCATTAATGCATATTATGGTAGGCCCCTCTTTTGAAGGTGACGTTACCCTCGGCTAAGTAGTCTGAGTCAGCAGGGATACAGTCCTAAGTAGCCGGGTTAAAGTATTAATAGTAGCTTACATATGAGGGGATCAAAGAGTTTGGACCTCCACCATCCAATACCGGTAGGTATTGAAGGAGGTCCTACTAAATTTGACCCAGGTCCTTGCATGATCTATACACTGAACAAGGCAAGACTCTTACCAAACCGTTCCCTTAACCCACGACCAGGTAGCCAACATACCTCCATATAGACCGTGGAGATATGAATGGTGAAAATCTTTTATTTTATATAGACAGTAAAATAATGCCAAGACACCACGGACAAACGATAAGGAAGAATCACCTTCAACATAAGAAACTGGTTATTAAAGTCATTAATACATAACCAAGTAAAAAGTGCGAAAAGATTAAAAATAAAAAGTATCACACTAGACAGTTGTCTTCACCAAGTGATGTAAGAGACTTAGGCAAACATGGCCTTTGATTGTCAAGAATTCTTACGATCAATCTTGGATCCCGAGATGACTCACACACTCTATGATGGACAATGGATGATGGTGGTGGATGATGGTGTTGTGATGGTGGTGGGTGGTGGGTGAAGTGTGAGAGAGGTGGTGTGCCAAGGGATGGTTTACGAATGAGCTAAGCACCCCTATTTATAGCCTGAACAGTAGCTCAGGCACGGCCCCGTGTCCATCCTCTTCTCTGTCTTCATTAATTGCAGTTTGTCTGCATTAGTTGACCACGCCCCCGTGTCCGCTGAGCACGCCCTCGTGTGCAGAAGCGTATCTGTACTATCAAGATTTGCCTGGATTATGCGAATATTATAGTTGACCATGGCCCCGTGTCCGCTAAGCACAGCCCCGTGGTGGGCGATAGAAGCTTCTATAGCTTTGTCTTTTATGCTGGCACTTGGGCACGCCCCCGTGTTCACTGAGCACGGGGCGTGTTCAGCCTTCTATTCTCTTGTTTTGCTTGGGAAGATGTTGTCGGTGAGGTCGGGCATGCCAAGTTTGTTCCTTTTCTTGTATTTATGTTAGATTTAGCTGCCTTTTTGCTTCTTTTATTCATTTGAGCTCATTTAATCCTGAAAATACAAAAGGAAGACAAAAGCACACTTTTTCCAACATTAGTACTAAAAAAGGGTTAGTTTTATGCCACACTTGATGTAATTTATATGTTGAATTTTGCACACATCAGGACACTTACATATGGTCCTAGGGACTGAAAAGAACTCAGAGGATGCTCTCAAATAATTCAGGAGCTTCCATGTTGAGAGAAAAGGGAAGAATGGATTTGAAGGTGCAAGTGAAAATGTGGGTGGAACACCCCTTTATATACTTTTTGGAATTGATTGTGATCTTGCCATGTGTTTAGGGAGATTATAAGATCATTACATGTGTCTCTACAGCTGTTAAAAGTAGTATACCAGTCCAAGGTTTTATAAAACTGGTTTAGAAATCTATGTGTAGAGAACAAGGAATACAAAATAAAAAAATATGTTGCTGTTACTCGCTGGCGGCCCGCATAGGAGCAGCCCAGTGGGCTTCGTGGCCCACGAGAATGTCCGGGCCAGCATACCCAGTTTGACAGTTTGACAGTTTAAGCCCCTGTTATGTTTTACATGTTTTGAACATTCATTATTTACATTTTTGGCACAAAAACATCTATATCAGATGATGTTGCTGTTTGTTCTCTAACGGCATGCGAAGGACAGGCCCTGGGGGCTCGTGACCTACGAAGCAACCCAGTCCAGGCAATAATTATGCTGATTGACAGTTTAGGTCCCTGTCTTTATTGTACATAATTAAACTTCTATATCTTGACATTTTCGGCACCTATTTTATATATTCATGCGTATTATTAGAGTAAGGTACGAGGACCTTTAACGGACAATCTTAGGTATACTTAGGGGTGTGGTCGAGCATTGCGGAGTTCCCGGTTTGTTTAAAAAAAACCTCTTAAAGGCGTAGTTTCGCTTGTTGTCGCTTTTAGTCCCTTTGTCGCACAAAGTTGTGCGTAATATCGTTTAACGATATCAAAGCCTTTCATGGCCCATATTAGGTATCCTCGAGCATATGATCATACATTATGATCCTCCAGTTCGCTTAAATGGTCATTCAAAGGTGTAGTTATAGACGTTGACGCTTTTGGTCCCTCTAACGAGCAAACTTGCGCGTATTATCGTGTAATAGCATCAAAGCCTTGTGCAATCCATATTAAGCATTCTCGAGAGTATGATTGCACTTCATAATACTTTGGGTTCATTAAAAGGTCATTCAAAGGTATAATTAAACATGTTGACGCTTTTAACCCCTTTAACTCGCAAACTTGCGTGTAACTTCACTTATTGGCATAAAAGCCTTAGATGGCCAATATTAGACATTCCCGAGAGTATGATCAAACATTATGAAGCTCTCAGCTTGTTAAAAGGTCACTCAGAGGTAAGAATTAACATGTTGATGCTTTTAACCCTACGACACGCAAACTTTTAATTATATACACAAATGGCTCCTCTCGACCAGCAAGTGGATCATTTACGAATACGAATACCATGTAAGGTTATTTAGAGGCTTACTTTAAGCATGTTGACACCTTCAGTCCTTTCGCATTCAATTTTTTTGATTTTTTTGTCAAACTAGTCCTTTATAGTCAACGTTTGACTTCATTAGGGTTTAGTACACGTGTCAACACATCATTGGACGCGATTATACGAGGTGTTACAAGGATGTTTAGCTTTTTGGGTTGTGGTATGGTGGGGGTGGGTGTTTAGGTTTTGGATGGTGGTGTGTGGGTTTATTTTGTTGTGTTCACATTGGTTCTCGCAATAAGAGTGATTGTTAAATGAACCCTACCCTATGTATATACCATATATCTATATATATACATTTCTTTAACCATTGATTCACACTTGTGTTTACACTTTTGTAGTGATAATCAAGGGTTAGGATTAGTTCACTAGTGTTCACAATCAAAATTGTGAACACTGATGAAAACAGTAAACTTGCTACCATACAGGTAGTGTCTCCAAATTTCAAGGGCAAAAATTATGGCTCCTAACTCTAGATCATGGGTTGTATTATTCTCTTTATGATTCTTAAGTTGTCTAGAGGCATAGGCTATAACCTTTTGAGGTTGCATCAACACACATCCATAACCTAACTTAGAAGCGTCACAATACACTATAAAGTATTCAGTTCCTTCTTCTGGTAATGTGAGTATGGGTGCGTTGGTTAACTTTTGCTTAAGAATTCTAAAAGTTTCTTCCTGTTTTGGTCCCCATTCAAACTTAACTGATTTGCAGGTCAGATTTGTTTAGGGAATAGCTATTCTAGAAAAATCTTGAATAAAACGTCTACAATAACCTGCTAGTCCAAGAAAACTTCTTACCTCCGTTGGTGATTCATGGACTTTCCACTTAGTAATCGCCTCGATTTTTGTGGGATCCACATGAATTCCTTCATGATTAACTAGGTGTCCAAGGAATTGCACTTCTTGTAACCAAAATTCACATTTTGAGAATTTAGCATAAAACTTCTCCTTTCTCAGCAATGTCAAAATGTAAACAAATGCTCTGCATGATCTTCTTTACTCTTAGAGTAATAAGAATATTATCTATAAAGAAAATTATGAATTTATCCAGATATGGTTTACATATCTGTTCATCATGTCCATAAATGCGGCTGGGGTATTGGTTAAACCAAATGGCATGACTGTAAATTCATAATGATCGTACCTTGTTCTGAAAGCAGTTTTAGGAATGTCCTCTTCCTGTACTGTCAATTAATGATATCCTGAGCGTAAATTGATCTTAGAAAAGAATCGAGCTACTTGAAGTTGAACAGATCATTGATTCTCGGTAGTGGGTACCGGTTTTTAATCGTGACCTTGTTCAACTCTCGGTAATCAAAGCACATACGCAATGATCCGTCCTTCTTCTTGACAAACAAGATTGTTGCTCCCCATGGTGATGATCTAGGCTGTATGAATCCTTTCTCCAGAAGTTCATCCAATTGTTTCTTCAGTTTCTGCAATTCTGCTGGTGCTAAACGGTAAGGTGCCTTGGCAATCGGTGCTGTTCCTGGTAGTAGCTGAATTCTGAATTCAACCCCTCTATCTGGCGGTAATCCAGGTAACTCTTTTGGAAAAACATCTGTGAATTGAGATACTACAGGAATATCTTTCAATTCTTTTCCTTTAGTGTTAATGATTATGGAAATCATATACACTAGTGATCCTTTCCTGGCATAGCTTGCCGTTTTCATCACAGAGATGAATTTTATGGACCTGGATGGCTTATCTCCTTTAATTGTGATCTTTTCACCCTTTGGTGAACTTACTTGTATTGACTTTTGATCACATAGAAAGTTGGCATGATTGGCTACCAACCAATCCATTCCTAATACGATATCAAGTCTAGCCAGATTCATTGGGTAAAGGTTAGCAATAAAATTATGGTTTAAAATTTCTATTCTTGCTCCCTGCAGGATTTCAATAATCTTAATGGATTCTCCATTTGCCGTTTCGACCAAACATTCTTGTTGAAGTTTAGTTAATGGTTGATTGAGAAGTTTGTAGAACGAAGTATTAATAAAACTTTGGTTTGCACCAGAGTCAAATAATACTTTAGCCAAAATATCATTAACTAAAAACGTACCTGCAATCACATTCGGAATCATCTTGGCTTCTTCAGCAGTCAGAACAAATGATCTGGCATTCTTAGTAGTTTTGTTGTTTATTACTGGAGCTAGTTTCAGACGTTTGATATGACCAGTCTCTCCACAGTTGAAGCATAGCTTATCGCTGGGTTTCTTCCTGCAGTCTTCTTCCTTGTGTCCAGACATTTTGCAGAATTTGCAGTATATTGAACATCTTCCTGAATGCTTTTTCTTGCAGTACTTACAGTAAGGTACAGAAGTAGAACCTGTATTTTTCCCACTGTTGGAATTACCGTAGCGGAATTCCTGGGTAAGCTTTTGGGCTAGGTTCTTTCTCTGGTTTTATTCTTGCATACGTACCAATTCTTCAGTCAAGGTATTAGCTAATTCTATGGCTTCTTCTATGGTTTGTGGTCTAGTTGCCTTGACTACGTGTCTAATTTCACTGATTAATCCCTAGATGTAACGGGAGATTAATACTGGTTCTGGTGAAGCTAGCGTTGGCACGATTCTAGCATATTCGAAGAATATGGTAGTGTAACCCTTGCAGTCAATTCCAGTCATTTTAAGATTTAAGAACTTATTAGCGATTTGTTCTTTTTCATGAGGAGGACAAAATTTCCTTTCAACTATGTTCTTAATGTCATTCCATTCCATATTATAATTTTTATCACTTCCTCTAGACTGGAGAACAGTATTCCACCATTCTAAGGCTGCATTCTTAAAAAGATTAGAAGCAAACAAAATTTTATCTTCATCTACACATTTGCTTATTTTTAAGACTGCTTCTGTCTTTTCTATGCAACGTAGAGCTGTAATGGCTCCTTCATTGCTAGAGAATTCTATTGGTTTGTAAGACCAGAATTCTTTGTAAGAACAACCATATGACATGGTTCTTCTTCTTTTTGGAATAGGTAATTGGAGTAGCGGTCCATTATTCACGCTATGGCTGGGTTCAGTAGTTGGTCGTTTACTTCCACTGTTAGTTTTATTATTTTCTGCTTCTTTAATAGTCTTGATAATATATGGCATAGCGTCTATGATTCCTTGTGCTACTATATGTTGAATGGCACTGCTATCTATTTGGTTTCCATTATTATCATTATTCTAGTTTTCCTTATTTACTTCGGTGTCCATCTGAATTATAAACATTTATCAGGTATTAAGATCACAAAATAAGATTTAATGTAAACAATCAGGCAAACAAATTGATCAAAATCGTCGAGCATTGCGACTTTTACTCTTTTCATATATATATCTATTACAATCTACAACTGAAATTTAAACACACTACTAGTTATGCATCGATAGATATTTAGGCTATCTATTTTAGTTGATATTTTTTTTCAAGCTACACACATTTATATATATATATATATATATATATATATATATATATATACTAGTCGTTTACCCGCGCGATGCGGCGGGAAGCATATCACTTAGGTTGGTGAGTTTAGGGCGGTTCGGTTTTAAGCCATAACCAAAACCAAATTCGCAATGCAACGAAAAACACAACACTTGTTAGTAGTTCTAAGGGTGACACTTTGCAATACGATACTCGTTTTTTGTTGGTTTATTGATCATCTCTTGATACTCGTTTCAACCCGCAACCCATCAACCTAACACGATTGAAGTTTAATCATTTTTTACAATGTATTTTCAGTGCTTTCACTTTTACCATTTGATGTAATCAACTTGCAACGAAAAACCAAAACCAAAACCAAATTCGCAATGCAACGAAAAACACAACACTTGTTAGTAGTTCTAAGGGTGACACTTTGCAATACGATACTCGTTTTTTGTTGGTTTATTGATCATCTCTTGATACTCGTTTCAACCCGCAACCCATCAACCTAACACGATTGAAGTTTAATCATTTTTTACAATGTATTTTCAGTGCTTTCACTTTTACCATTTGATGTAATCAACTTGCATTTAATACCCAAAACACCATTGATGATTACGCAAACAGTTGGTTCAAAACAACTTGCTCAATGATTATTGTTCAAAATAGCCTGCACATGTTTTTTGGCAGCCATTATCCAAACAATTTTCTTTTTCGAACGACGACTTTCATTAGAAACCAACCTAATGCAAAGCAAAACAACTACAGCTAACAAACAAAATTACACATCAAAACACTTCCAGTTGGTCCAATCTAGAGCCAACTTCTTTGACTGATTGCAAACCCACAAGTAACTACAAAAATTGATCTCCCCCAAAATATACACCTATTCCTGGCCCGTCAAATATACCAGCAAGAGACCAACAAAACCACTTGCATGAGCCGTCTCTTGCTGCTTTGATCTGGTAAGAGCTTATGATAATCAAATATATCTTTAACGGAGAAGAAATGCATCTGAGTGATTTGCGCCAGGAGCTGATGTGCTGCCAAACATTCGCGGCTGTAAGACAAGTGAAATCATGGTCTATGGATTCGTCTTCGTTTCTGCAGCTAGTCATTTGCAATTCCAAACTGTTATGGTTAAACTGTTTATTGCAGCCATAATCTCAATTCTCACGTTTAATTTATCAAAACCATCCTCCTCCTAAAAAAGAAAAGAAGAAAAAAAATAACCCTTATTGACTCCTTGTAAGATGCTTATTACTCAATAGGTCAAAAGCACTACCATATCCAATTAATTGGTCCCCCAATTCATACATTTAAATAATCTACCGTGTTGTACCGATTCAAAAATGAAATATTTAATTTGTTTAATTTAGTAACATTTACACACAATTCTATGCAAATTTGAAGAGATCGCATATAACAATAACAAACGTAATTTGACTAAATTTAAAACCTTTTCTTACTTTCTAAGGAAAGCGTTCTAATTTTTTACATTGCCTGCATAGTGAAAACTAATAAATGACTTCATAACCACTATTTTTGTGATTTACCTTATACGTATACACACAATAAAAGAACATACGCACTGAAACGATACCTGAAACGGGCCACGAACCACGGGTCATATGCCATGTGCCATGTGGGTCATAGGATATCTCAAAGTTGAACCTGAACCATCAACACCACATGAAAGAACCATCTAAACAACTTGAGTATCTGCAGTCCAAGCCAAGTGCAAAACATCATAATCTAAACTTGTAACACCAAAAATTGTTTTGGAAGAAAGAGACACTTATCTGCAGTCCATTTATCGAATCAAACTTGTAACCCTTTAAACAACTTGAATATATGCAGTCCATTTAACGAATCAAAACTTATCGCTTCGTAATATCTCTTCTCTTGTTTGTTAAGATCACCAGCCCCTTTTGCATGTAGTGATTTGCCTCCACACTTCCTACACTTTATCTACAAAATAACAACTAAGTTTTATGTGCTATAACTAAGTGTATAATTATTAATTCAAGTAATTTAATACAATCAAATCGGAACTTAGCAGATGGAGCAGGAATGGACCCAACATAAAACATGGACGCGGGTTAGAAATGGGCCCAAGGAAAACAACGATAGAGAAAATGGTTGTTTAGGTTCAGAGAGATCACTTCACATGTGGTCATTACAGCTAATTTTCAATTTGAACAGACTGCCAGAAATGAAATATTTAATTTAAAAATGTTTTTTATATACTCAACTAAGACGTGGTTGCTAACTAAGATTTGGGGGTAGAACCACCCCGACCCGTATGAGCATGACGTGATTTGGTCAAAACCCAATTTACGATTTGCCCAACCTTTCCATTTTACCAACTCTATCAAAAAAAAAATTGGACGAAAATCATGCATAGCGCAACGCTTAAGCCGAACTGAGCCTAATCAAACATTGCAACTTATTTACATCGGATGAAATTATCTATTCCTTAAAAATCCATGATCCCAAATTCCTAATAGACCATTATACAGTTCATGACCATTTAATGTCATATATCTAAATCAAAATTGGCAATGAAATAGAAAATATCGTTGAATTAACGGTGAACTGTGAATAGAATCGTAATTAAAGGATATGTTAACAGCAAACTAACCTCTGTATATAGGAATATCTAGCGTCTCTTAGATCCGCAAGTTTCAAGTAAACAAGATATTTAATAACTTTAAAAATTTGTGAAATAATAAAAGACATCTTTTTGTGAGATTTTCAGTAGCTGATAAAAGGTAAATAAAATTATTCAAGGTCGACAAAGAGAATAAGAAAAATTAGCTGCTTAACTTAAATGGCTTAGACACATCTTGTGCAGTATAATTTTGCAGAGATCTTTTGTTTATTGAGTGTTCATTAATCTCAATAATTTTAAAACATCTATAATAAAGAAATTAAATAGCAATTATGTAAACGGATGTAGTATAAATTTAATGAGTCTAAACCTTACCTCTAAATTTCTAAACTCAGGTTCAATATCAGCCTCATCAGCTTCTTCTTTATCTTCACCTTCTTCAGCAATCCGCGATAAAATACGAGCAAAATCATCTTCGCCTGAAATTCATTTTAAAATTTCAAAATGCAAAAAGAAATGACAATTTACTGACATATATCCATGAGCGTTGTATCTGTTTCAAACCAAGAAGATATCAAATAATACGAGATATGAACCTGCTTTTGTGGCCTTATCTTCATTAAAAGCTTCTTCAACATAGTCTTCTCTTATCTATACAATACCCTCCTGTTTCAATCATCGTTTGAAGTTAAGACTTTGTGTCATCTTTTTTAAAACAAAATATAAAGATACAATAACCCATATTAGAGATATATGATATTCTACATAAGTTGCCATTTCTGCAGAGAGATGAGAACTTACAGCAGCCTCGGTAGCTGTTTCATCAAAGAACAAGGCCTCAAACTTGAGATCCTTTATTACAGCGTTAAGCGATTCAATCTGTGACTCTAAAACCTTTCCTCTTCTTTTCAGAATCTCAACTGTTTGTTTGGACATTCTTTCGGCGTAGTAGCCTTCTCCCAATAGAACCTACAATGAAATTGGATACAACTCATAAGGTCTAAAACATTAGTTATAACAGTTTAATTTCATGCCACACCCCAACATATTGCACAAATAATCATACAAAACCAACATATTGTACAAATAGGAGGGTCGAGTCGAGCGACATGTTAGGTCAGAACAGGTTTTGACCTGGATCCTGTCAAACTGAAAAACGGTCATTTAAAAGTGTATTTTACCTCTGCATCATAATACCATATTCCTTTATTCCAAGAGGCACAACAGAAAGAAAATCATTGTGTAAATAAGCTGCAAAATACCTGCTTTTGCGCGCTTCACGCTTTTTACCTCTGAATCATTACCCACCAGCCTTAGGTGGTGCTGCTTTGGTAATATTCTGTCATTCAGATCACTTATCAAAGAGTACTTCTGCATTCAGAAGAAAGTTTAAACAGAGCCTATGATTTATTCGTATATACAATGTTAATAGATCATACTCACTCCATTGCCAAGAATTTGCTATATTTTAATTCTAGAGCCTAAACAGCTCTTCGCCAAAACAACCATCTGCTTGTCTGTAGCTTGTTATTAAGCTCCTACTTAATACAAAGAGGATTTGGTCAATAATTACATTATCGTAGTAAAAGACAATCACTTATGCCGTTAATTTTGAGTCAGATTGCAAACCAACTGATGTGAAATAATATGATGGAACTTACGTGCTCATGCCATTTTCAGATGGCTTTCATCATCATCTTTTTGAAAACCCCCCTCAAACAAAATGCTTTTATGAACTGCTCCCCACTCTCCCACTTTAATCCTCTACAGATTTTGCTCACGCTTTTTCCAATACGTTCAGTCTCTCCTCTTTAACTTTTGTAAGATAATAAAGGTAGCTCAACAGATGCCTGCAAATTGATGAAACAAACACCTGTTAGGGCTCAAATCAACCTTCAACAACATGAAATCAAACAGCTCAAGTGCTCAAATAAACTATCAAAACCTTCAACTAAACAACAGATTAGCAAAAATCGTGAACAAAAATAAAGTAATCAGCTAGTATCAAGACTATATATGAAGTATAACGATGATTACAGAAGTAACAGAACAACAGTAATGAAGATGCGTGATGCGGAATCAGCAGAAGCGCAAATAACGAATCGTTCTACTATTTCGATACACTGAATCATCGATTCAGCTCCGTTAATCGCTATTTCTTCAGGTAAACACCTCGATACTATCACCAACACGAAGAATACGAAGCGGAAACAAGAAAGAGAGTACCTGAAGTTGTTGATGAAAAGAATGTGTTTACACCGGTGAGATTGTACGGAGAGTGTTCGTCGTTGGATCGCGCCGGAGATCTCTTCTGGGTGGTGAAAATTGAAATCGGTTTGTTTGAGGGGGGGTTTGAATTTTGAAATGGGTTTGTAGAGAGAGAGAAAGAAAGACAGGATGAGTAAGAAACCCTAAATCGGAGAGAAAGCAGAGGGTGAAATGTGAAATGAAAAGTCCATGGGGAAGTGCGAATGAGCGGGCATTCAAATTTTGAACAAAAATGGCCGCTCAAAATTAGATTTAAAGGCTGGTGTGCTTTATAATACTTGTACACCATGCTTTAAAAGTGTCAAAGGGTATAAGTGGAAAGTGATGTTTTATGGTGCTTAAAAGACTTGTACATTATGCTTTAGGGGTGTTTTAAGGAAAATTTTTTGGACTTTAAGAAGTCCTTCTAATATGTATTATAAAGTAGTATAGAAGTATAGATATATATATATATATATATATATATATAGGGAGCCGCTAGAATGAGAACCACCACGAGTTATGAGAACCACGAGAACCGCGCCCCGCGGGTGGCCGTCGGCGACGGAATTTTTTTTACACCTAGATCCGTATATTTTAGTGGGGGGTTTAAATTTTCGGTTTAAACGGCGCGCCCGAGGGGGTAGTTTTTTAAGCCCAAAGTTTGGTAAAAAAAAAAAGAAAAATTTAAAAAATTTAAAAAACCCAAACTTTGGGCGTAAAAAACTACCCCCTCGGGCGCGCCGTTTGAACCGAAAATTTAAACCCCCCACTAAAATATACGGATCTAGGTGTAAAAAAAATTTCGTCGCCGACGGCCACCCGCGGAGCGCGGTTCTCATGGTTCTCATAACTCGTGGTGGTTCTCATTCTAGCGATCCCCTATATATATATATATATATATATATATATATATACATATATATATATATATATTATTACTACTAGGGGTTGTTCATCCAGAATTGCATTTCTCGCTCATCGTATTTCCACACGAGCTTTTCTCCTATCTGTTTTATTCTCTCTCCTTCCTCTACTAATTCCTAACCATACGTGCAGAGTTCCTGCATGTTTTCTTCACTCGTGGATGGCAATGGTGCGGGTATTGGGTCAGGGTATTGAGGTATAGGCTCTCCATATGGGTACGGGTTGTTTAACACATCCTGAATATATAGGTCGACATTCCAATATGGATCTAAAGGATTAAGGTTGGTATACTGTGCTATGGGATTTGGTATTGGTTCTCCCTGTGGATAGAGTTCCTGATATTCCCTATGACCATCTTCCCATGGATCATACGCTAGAGGATTAGGTGCTGGGATTCTAGGTATTTTGTTAGGATCAAATGCTGGTATGGGAAGTTGGTTTCCTTGGTTAAGTTCTATCTCCATTGGTTGGGTAGGGAATAGTGGCAATGGTTGTGGTGTAATTATTTGATCTAGGTTTGGATCTGCTGCAGTGGTGGCCAGCATATGAAAGTTTACCAACTGTCAATTAACTGCTTCTTGGGTCTGGGCATTCATTTCCCTATTGGCTGCTACTAACGCTTTTTGTTGTTGTAACTTTCTCATCCGTTTTCTCCTCTCATGTGCTCCCCGACTAAACCATCCTCTCTTTTTCGAAGGGAATGGTTCCTCAGATTGCACCTAAAAAATGAAGATTCCCTCTTCTGTATCAGCAGAATACCCCGAAAGTGTAGGATGTGATGAAGTTCCTTCACTCTTAGGAGAACTAGCTAGATGACGATAGGCGTCAGACGTACCTTGCTCACTCATACTATAAACTAACAGATTGTCAAATAACACAACACAGTAATATACATGTATACACATAATCACATAGATTATTTCCTAACATAACTGATAAAATCTTGGTGTCAGCAGAACACTTCTATGACTTAAACCAGTGGATGTAGCTCTGATACCACTCTATGTCGCAACCCCCGACCCCTATCCCGGGAGCGGGTGTCGCGAGATCCAAATTAGTGGCATCGGTGTTTATTAATTTGGCAGTGGAAATTAACATCAGGACCGCAATTAGGAAATAGTTTATCCGAGTTAAAACACCATACTTTTATAAATAATAAATACATGGGAAAACCCAAGTTTCCATTAAAGTATGTTTATAGGGATAAACCCTAATTATTGAAATAAAACTTCTTTCTTATTTAGGTAACTTTTATAGCCACTTTTCCAAGCCTTCGGTGCTCTCCAGCTGGCTTCTATTAGCTTCACATTAAGTTACCTGAAACGCGTTTTAAAAACATTTTATCAGCAAGAAATACTGGCGAGTGCATCCCAGTTTAATCAAAACAAGCTTTTATATCTTTACAGTATTGACAGCGATTAGAATGTTTTTATCTACCCAATTACCACCCATGGTACTGTCAATCCTGACTTGTGGTCATGCTACTACTCACAGTGTAGTAACAAGTAATGTATACAAAACCAAACATGCCGACAGTAATTGTAGACTACATAGACTCAATCACTATTAATTATACTTTAAAAACAATTGAGGTTTTGTAAAAACAGTTTACAAAAATAAGATGTACTCACAAAAAGGGTTACAAAAGGGGAATGACTCACTTTACTGTTTTAGATAATACTACTGCTTTCTGGTGACTTCCTGGTTATAATCTATTAAATTAAACAATGCACACGTGTTAGTAAGATAACCCAATTTACATTAGCCATACCCCCGAGACAGAACTCCAACGACTGAGTCAGGCAGAGCCTTGACATGCGTTACGGAGCCCTAGATCAATCGGGTAGAGTAACTAATACGTAACCGGGGGTTATAATACTTACAAAAAGACAGAGCTTCACTTTTTGGGGTATAATATCGAGCAACACTATTGCTATTATAAGGACATAGAAAGAAAAAGAATTGAACGAGATTTACGGAGGCCGGAGGCTTCCTTATATAGCCTGGTCGACGGGCAGCTCGCGGCCCGCAACGCCCTTATCGAAATCTATCACGGCCCACGAGAGATGTAGGGTAGGATCTAGCTGAGGTGATTCAACGATGTAGGTTTGATGCATAACTGGACACGTGGCAGGCTAAGGGCTCGCCTGGTGTCACCTTGTCGCGGCCCGCGACAGTCCCAGCTTGACTGGGTCGCGCCCCACAAGGACTTAATATAATTTGTTTTTTTTTTATTTTTGTAAATATAAAGGTATTTTATGCTTGTTTTTCGTATACGGGATGTATTTTAGGACGTATAGGAGTATTTTAATGGTTTTGGGAGAGTTATTATAACTACGCATCAACATGCAAACAGGCCGTAATTAAAAGAAGATCGACAAGGTCTTCGAGAGCTAGTGAAGGGTAGTTTGGCGTTTTGCATTTTACATTCTTACAAAACACACACAGATGGTCTTCAAGAGCTAGTGAAGAGTAGTTTGGCGTTTTGTATTTTTCATTCTTATATAACACACACATATCTCAGTTTGGCGTTTTACATCATTCTTTATACATCATTTTTTCCATTTTTTGTTGACCTATTTGTTCATAACATGTTACTTCGAAGTTACATAACAAACAATATAAGATCGGACAACCAAATCCCAAACGCCATATTTTCCTCTATACCATTCATCATAGAAATGCCATATTTTCCTCTATACCATTCATCTTACATAACAATAAAAAACGCGCCTAAAAAACAAACAAAGAATTTTTTTTATTTTTTTTAAATCGCTATATTTCATTACCAAAAAAAACGAGTAACAGTTATCTATGCACATGTGCATATGTATCATTACTTCGACAAATTCCGTAATACATTACTAGTAGTAGACAAGTGCACTTTCATTTACAATTCCATCCGTAATACACTACATTTTACATTACCAATATTCAAAATGCACATGTGCATCATTATGTATAACCATGATATAACGTGTCTTGGTACAAAAAGGTTTTGATTTTGAATGATGAAGTAGGCCCATATACATGTTTTTTGGTTAGTTATATCTAGTGATTGATGGTTTGGTTATATTTGTCACTTTATGTTGCAATATGTTGATTGGATTTTATAAAGGGTGTTGATATACAGGTAATAAAGTGAAAATATTGGTAATGGTATTGTATTATGGATGGTAGGAGGTAATGGTAGTGTATTATAGATTATATGATAGATGAAAGAGAAAGTGTATTCAAAGTAGTGTACCAAAACACCTTATTTCATATTGATACATACAGATGCACATGTGCATTTTCTAATATTGGTAATGTAAAAAGTAGTGTATTACGTATGATAGTGTAAATGAAAGTGTAATTGTCTAATATTTATAATATATTACGGAATTTGATAAAGAAATGATACATATGCACATGTACAGACGAGCACGGTACCGAACCGATACCGATCCCGATTTTCCTCAAAAATTGATCCCGAATACCGTACCGAATACAAGCGGTATGGTATCGGTATGGTACCGGTATCGGTACCGGTTTTCCGGTATGATACCGAAAAATACCGAATTCTTAAATTGATAAATTGCCACCAAAATCATAAACCAGCTCTGTCTACCACTTTGGACACCAAGATTTCCCAAAAAAGTAGTCATGCTCATCCATGTAAGAAATAACATCAGCCATCATTCACTTCATTGGACACTTTGTTTATGACAAAAAACAAGTTCAAAACATTGCACTAAAATAACATCAGCCAAACAAATTCAAACCATTCACTTCATTAAGAAATAAAATCAGCCAAAAAAGTTAAAGTCATATACAAGACATACTAGAGACATCATTCCTTCATCACATAGTAGAATGACAAAAAACAAGTTCAAAACATTGCACTAAAATACTAAATTACCATCCTTCATCAGTCATTATAGTAACTTCTGGACCAAAAAAGTCAAAACATTTCACTACATTCCATTCGAGTTTTCTTAAGCCTTGTCATGCACCATCCCTTCCCGTTTTCCATTTTGTTTTTGTATTGCATCTTCAATTTCTAAAAAAAATAAACCAAACAAGGTTAACACTTAACACCCATTATATATGTAAAGAACTAGTAGTCTACTTCTACAATAGTACAATTTACCTAGGGCAATGTCGTCGTCCTTTAATATGTCGTCCACGTCATCCAAAATCGGTTTTCTTGACTTTGTCACCCAATCTTGGGTGCAAATCAAAGCTTCAACTATGTTAGTTGACAAGCGTGTTCTGTAAGCATCTAGTACACGACCACTAGTGCTAAAGACTGATTCGGATGCAACCGTGGAAATTTGAATTTCCAAAATATCTAACAATTATACAAATTATTAATAAACAACAATAATGTAACAAGTAATGAAAAAAACACAATAAAAGGCAAGTCAATTTACCTCTAGCCTTGCGAGATACAATTGGAAATCTAATTGCGTTTTGTTTCCACCACTTAAGTATATCAAATCGGATATCAAAATTTATTCTTGGCTCATCTAAGTACCTCTTTAACTCAGAATCTATACTAACTGATTTGCTTTCTTCTTTACTCATAAACTACGTGAAGAAGTCATTGCCCTCCTCACTTCCAACGACGTCATCGTTACGTGCTTCTTGGGATGCCGAATTGTAATCAACAGTGTCAATTTTTTCCATGTATGTTTGAAATAGCTCATGTAACCTACTCTTAAGATCAAACAACTTCAACGATACCATCTTTTTAACCTCTTCTTTAGTCACATGGTCATTCTCGGTTATTTCAGAGGTAATCGTCTTCGTAAAACAATGCTCAACAAAATGTAACTTCATGGTAGGATCCAAAATAACAGCAAAATACATGAAGTCGTTAAGTTTGTCAAACTCCCCCCCCCCCAATACTTGTCGTATTTCCCACGTATCGACCTAACCATTGTAGCAAAATTTGGATAGCAGTCCCACACCCGTAGATGTTTATCCACATCTAGGATTTCTCTAAAAAATAAGTGAGCCAAGGGCTTTGATGTGGCTGATACAATTTCTGTTTTCGTCTTGAACTTTTCTAGAAATTTAACGAACTTTTGGCAAGCACCAAAGTCTGAATGTTCAGGTAGCCTTTCTAAATCATGAATATAACTATTATCTTTAAGCTCATAAGAGAAAAATGACTCCCTCAAATCCACCGCCATTTTCAACATTTCATAGGTGGAATTCCACCTAGTAGGCATATCTCCACACAAAAAACTTAGTTGATTCAACATTTGATTCTTGGATGCACTTTTTGAACTTGGTTATTCTTTGTGATGAGTGCCGAATATATCTAATTGCTTTTCGCAAACAATCAACATGATACCTATTTTCTGATAAACCATATTTGACAATTAAGTTTAGTATGTGTGCCATAGACCTGATATCAAAATGCTTCCCCTCAGCATACAAATTAGGCAAATTTCTCAACAGATAATCAATTGCCTTGTCATTACTAGACACGTTGTCTACCGTCATGGTCATAACATTTTTAATACCCCAACCATGAATACAGTGCAATAACTCTTGACCAATATCCTCCCCCTATTGGTCTAAAATTAATAATGCGTTTATGCATTACCCAATCATCATCAATGAAATGTGTCGTTACAACCATATAGTTAACCCGTTGACATGAGGATGTCCAAGTGTCGGTAGTTAAGTGAACTGTGTTGGTGGGTTTACTTAGATATGCTAATAGTTTATTCCTTTCCTTGATATAGTACTTTCCAATATCTCTAGACAATTTATGTCGTGATGGCAAATTGAATCTTCCATTCAAAGCATTTGTGTACTCAATAAAAACCGGATTTTCCACAAGCTTAAACGGTAATTCGGTGACAATAATCAAATCTAGTAATGCTTTCTTGATTCTAGCCTCATCATGTTTCCAAATGCTCACACTACCTTCCCCGCTAGCTTCTTTTTCAAACACTAAAGTACTTTGACTACCAAGTACCTCGGGATTTTTTTGACAAGATAACGGGTGTGTTTTGATACCAGACGTACCGTTTCTTTTTGGATCGGCTTTAATGTCACTTTTCCAATACTTGCAATTTCCGTACTTCCGACTCACTCCGTTAGGTTCTTCTAGATAAACGAAATCAAAATGAACCCACCACTCACTTTTGACTCCTTTTTTAGCTTTCTTTTGGGGGGTTTTTTGTCTTTGTTGGTTGTTTTCTCTTACGACTTGATTCCACTTTGTCATTACATGTTTCCTTAACCGATTCCAAATCATCATTAAGTTCGAAATGGTCACGAGGGGTATCATCAACAAGAGTTTCATCTTCCTCCTACCCATATATAATCCACACAAAAAGGTAAAGATGAATAATATTCTACGTGCAATCTATAGGTATCGGTGGATTCAGTAACCATGAAATTAATTATGAGTAAATTGCCATTTTAGTCCCTGAGTTTTGACCAAAATTGCCACTTTAGTCCAAATAGTTTTTTTCTTGCCATTTTAGTCCAAATAGTTTTGTTTTCTTGCCATTTTAGTCAAAATAGTTTTGTTTTCTGCCATTTTAGTCCCTGGTAGGTGGTGATGGTGGTGGGGTGGGTGGGTGGGTGGGTGGTGACGGTGCAGGCAGGTGGTGGCGATGATAGAAGGTTAGTCCCTGCACCGTCACCACCCACCCACCCACCCACCCCACCACCATCACCACCCACCATTTCCACCACCACCGGGCACTTTTACGCCACCCACGTCATTAACCAACATCACCGTCATCATCGTAAAACCAACAACAACCGCCATCATCTTCACTGTAAACTGGCACAACACCATCCCCATACCATCGCACCTGCAAAAAAAGAAAGAAAAATGTGGTTCGACCAAAATTCACCTAAGTTAAATAATTATTTTTGAATGGAGTTAGTGGGTTGGATGAAAATGGCAACAAATGACAAAACTCAGGGACTAAAATGGCAGAAAACAAAACTATTTGGACTAAAATGGCAAGAAAACAAAACTATTTGGACTAAAATGGCAAGAAAAAAACTATTTGGACTAAAGTGGCAATTTTGGTCAAAACTCAGGGACTAAAATGGCAATTTACTCAATTAATTATTAATAGACATTTCATCCAAGTTAAACTATTGTTATTAGTAGTGCTTGTTCATTTAAGTGTTGAACCATAAAATAATTGATTTATGTCCATTAAATGTTAAACTTGATGAATGTAATCAAGTTTTGGTTACTGCATTTATTTTATTGCCGTTCATTTTGAATTTGTTTGGTTTTTTATCCCACATCGATAGCTTGAGCAGAAATTTGTATTGACTCTCTATTAAAAGAAAATACCAATCAGTAATAAATAGTGGGTTGTTTTGAGAGCTCTTACTTAACCAAGTTACAGTTTAAAGCCCATGTAAAAAAATTCAGTTCAAGTAACTTACTTGACTAGAAGGTGGTCCATTCAAAGATGCCATTTGGATTCTTGCTATTAGACTCAGCTGAAGAAAAACACAATCATAAGGTATGTAAACACAATCGAAAGACATTAAGATATACACCTATCATTTAACAGCCTGTATGACCAAGAACTAGCACAAAGTACCAAATCTAAGTTCTCTTTCAAGTGAGTAATTCTACATATTAACTCTTGTTCACTTTATAATTCAATTTTAGAAGCACAAAGTACCAAATCTAAGTTCTCTTACTAGATATGGTATCGATTTAACTGAGATAAGAGTACCTTGATGGAGCGATGGAGCAAGCAACTTCAGAATCTGAACTTCTGAAGTGATGGAGCGCAGCAGCAAGCAAAGCACCACCTTAATTTTCTTTTTTTACAAAACTTCAGATGGATCGATGGAGGGCAACAGCAAGCAACTGGTTAAGACTCTTCGATAGTTCGACCTAGGGTAAAAGGAATTGGGATCGGTCATGTTATGTTTTTGAGGATTAGGAATTTTATTTAGTAGGCAAGGGGTGTGAGAATAATTACAGTTCACCACTCTACATGAATTATGGGTGGGATATTAGGGATGAGCATGAATAATTACAGTTCATCACCCTACATGAATTACGGGTGGGAATTTAGCTGCTGGGAAATCGGTATTAAATCGGTATTACCGAAAAATACCGATACCAATCCCGATTTTCCCGTTCCCGAAATAATAGTAAAACATAATACCGATACCGAATACAAGCGGTATGGTATCGGTACGGGACGGTACCGGTATGGTATCGGTACGGGATCGGTATCTGGTACCACATGCTCATCCCTATGCACATGTGCATGGATAATTGTTACTCGAAAAATTATTTATTTTTTATTGACGAAATATAGCGTTTTTTTCCAAAAAAAATTAAAATTAATTTTTTTTGGGTTTTTTAGATTTTTTAGGTATTTTTTCTTGTGTTCACATTGGTTCTCGCAATAAAGGGTGGTTCCTAATGGATCATTCTCCAATATATATATATATATATGTTGGAGTCTGTATGCCCAAGACACATATTAGATTGATGTGGCTAGTACACTATGGTCCAAGTCGAGTCATACTCAAATCCAAGCTAGACAAACACTTATATATTATTTATTTGTGATATGATCAAACAAATAAATATTAACACTTACAATATTTAGAAATTGGTTTTCTAAATAATTACACTTGAGAAACCAATAAATTATATGGATAATTTATTTTGAGAGAATATTTTATTTTGTTATTTAATGGGTTAAATAACATAATAAAAATAGCATAAGTCTTATAACATATGATGTTATGTTTTATAAAAGTTATAAAATATATATATGTAAGACTTATATTATTTAAAAGAAATTTGATTTTTTTAAAAGAAAAGTGAGCCGCCCCCAACATGGGTCTTCCCGAGGCCAATAGTGGTCCAATAAACAAGCATGTATTTGCATGTGTTAGTAGGCTCTTAATTGGGCAAAAAGGAGGTGGCTCTTCTCTCATCTTTTATAATTTTGTATGACAAAAATATGAAGACACAAGACATAATCTCAAGGTGCAAGACTTGTAAAAACTATCTAAAAATTTTGGCCAACATAAGGGGTAGTTCAAAGGGTTTTCAAGTTTATTTCAAGTGTGTTAAATCCTAGCTACTATCAAGGTATTTGTTGGAAGCTTGGGGTATACAAGCTTGAGGTCTTCTACTCTTGAAGGCAACCTTTCAAGAAGTATCATCCGTTTCATTCCTATTACTCCAAGAAGGTAGTATTCTAAACATCCTATGGTTGTGTTTGATAGTATGCATGTTCATATATGGATCCGGGTTTTGAGATTTTGCTTATAAATGAAATTTATATCTTAAAAGTAACATGTTTTAAATATTATTTCCGCTGCGTTTTTATTTCATATGGATGAAATTGCTTTGATAAACATATTAAAATTCCATCAATGGCATCTAGAGCCGCTTATATGAGTGCATGCTTCAATAGATTAAAGTTTTCGGGTTTCGGGTTTGAATAAAACCCTATGGCTGAAAATTTTAATATGGTTATCCCTTTGTTTTTCAAGATTATTTTCATACATGCGTAAGGGAATCTTGAAAAATTATTTCATATGGATGATTTGTTTGTTTGAACAAAACTTACCTTTTCGGTTTTTTATACATAACCGAAAATGGTTATAAAAGGGAACCATTTTTGCTTCTTGATTTTAATGTATATATTTGGATATATATTTTGGTGCATATAACCTAGCCATGACCTTGTGTTGAATGATTGTGTTGTGATTTATTTTATTATTATTTCAATGGGTTGTAATAATTATTATTTTGTTCTTCCATTTGTAAGATATGTAATTTATTTATTTTTCATTTGGTATGTAAAATAAATAGATTAGGTGCATTTTATTTTACTAGAAAAATCCATTAGGATATATTTTGTAAAAAGAAGATGCACACAAAAAAATGCGGTTTTGGTTTGGCCATATTCGGTCCAAAGAACTTCATGGTTCTCAACGGGATTTTAACCCGATAACCAAAACACATTTTAAAGTCCAAAGAAGTTTGGAGTTGAATATAAAAGACTTTAAGAAGCTCAAATAAGGTGGAGAAATCACAACACAAGAAGGAGACTTGAAGCATTTGGATGTGGGACCAAGTGGGAGTTCAACGACACATTACTTGTGTCATTTTTCACCCTTTAGGAAGGACCTTTTGGCACATTTGTTTCGGCTAACAAGTGTTGTCAAAATAGTTGGTTATGGTTATGCACCTATTGTTATGTATGTTATGCTTGTGCGGTTGTTTATTTATATTGTTTTAATGATATTTGGATATGCATGACTTAACAAACTAATAATCAACAAGCGTAAAATTGGTTCTTAAGAAAATCATTAAAAGGGTTAATAAAAGGTTTTATTAAAAATTAATGATTTTATTATAAAATGGGTTTTATTAAAAAGAACCTTGAAAATTTGTTTTCACTAAAGTATCATTGATTTGAATGCATGCAAATGTATGGTACATAATATTTTCTAAACTAGAATTTTGAAATATTAAAAACCCTTTTATAAAACAAGTCAAACACCATCCTTTTATACAACACTCGAAACACTTGGGAACTCTTATTGTGGGATAAAGGTCACCTAACCACATTTGAGGGAACTTGTATGTTCGAGGTGGGTTTACCATGTTTGTGGGATAAAGGTCACCTAACCACTTATGTATATAAACTCACACGTGTGTGTAAGTTGGACGACTTGATTTGGAAACCATGAACTTAGGGTCACCGAAGCATGGGGAACAAAGGTGTTGATGGGATTAAACATGCCAATTAAACATAAAGATGTTTAACCGATCCCATATGGCTAGAAATTGCAAAGAGTTGTAGTTGTCAAACGTTGACTAACTTGTTAATTTAAATAGAGGGATAAAGGTCACCTAACCAATATTTAAATGTAACCTTGGATTCTAGATTTTAATTATTAATTGTCTTTAAGACACAAAAAGGGTATTAATGATTAAAATATAATAATATCAAAAATACTAAATTGAACTTGTTAAATTTTGTAGATGGACGCTAACAATGCAAACCCGATTAACCAAACCGTCTGAAACCTATCACTAAGAACCATCCTTGAAAATGATCGTCTCAACCATAACAACTTCATGGATTGGTTTCGAAACTTGAGAATCGTTCTCAAGCAAGAGAAGATATCCTATGTGTTGGACGATCCTATTCCCGATGAACCTAACGTGGAAGATGTGGAAGCCTACAATGATTGGGTTAAGTATACCGAGGACTCCATGCAAGCCTCATGCCTCATGTTGGGAACTATGTTTCCCGAAATTCAAAAGGATTTTGAACATCACGGGGCATACGACATGATTACCCAGTTAAAGGAAATGTTCCTACAACAAGCAAGGGTAGAACGCTTCGACACTGTTCGGGCGCTTCATGCATGTCGAATGGAGGAAACCCAATCGGTATCATCTTATGTTCTCAAGATGAAAAGCCACATTGATCGCCTCGAACGACTAAATTGTCCCGTCTCTAAAGAGTTGGCTATGGATTTGATCCTCAACTCTTTAACAAAGAAATTCGAAAGCTTTGTAATGATTTACAACATGAATGGATGGCACAAGAGCATTGGTGAACTTCATGCAATGCTCAAAACGGTCGAAGCAGGAACGGGAAAAAAGGCTTTACCTGTCCTTGCGATCAATGAAGGAGGCAACAAGAAGAGGCCCCACCCCGACTCTAAAGCAAACTCTGCTAAAAGAAAGGGACACGTCAAGGGAAGGGGAAAGGGAAAAGCTAAAGGAGAACCCACCAAACCAAAGGAGAAGAAGCAAAAGGTTGCTACGAATGACCCATGTTTTGGATGTGGTGACATAGGACACTGGAAGAGAAATTGTCCAACCTATCTCAACGAGTTGAAAAACAAGAGGGATGCAGGGCAAACCTCAGGTACTATCTTTATGATACATGTTGAGCTTAATGTTATTTCTTCTAACACATGGGTACTAGATACCGGATGTGGAACTCATATTTGCAATTTGTTGCAGGGGTTCAAAAGAAATAAACATTATAAGAAGGGAGACGCTAGTCTCTTCATGGGCAACAGAGCAAAGGTTGAAGTCGAAGCTCAAGGAGACTACGTTTTAGAGCTTCCAAGTGGTTTGGAAGTTATTTTGAAGAATGTTTTATATGCTCCTAGTTTGACTAGGAATATAACTTCTGTTTCCCTTTTGAGACAATGTTGTTTTAAATTCGAATTTGTTAACAAAGACATTTATGTTTCTATGCATGATGTGTTTTACTTTAAGGCTATGCCTTTAAATGGTATTTATGAATTAGATCAAGACAACACATCATATGATAGCTCAATGTACCAAGTAACCAACAAGAAACTCAAAATGGATTTGAGTGATTCCTATATTTGGCATTGTCGCCTTGGACATATAAGCAAGATTCGCATTCATACACTTCAGAAAAATGGTATTTTGAATACAAATGAAGATAATTCATTTGATGTATGCGAATCTTGTTTACAAGGAAAATGACCAAAACACCCTTTAGTGGAACTTTTGAAAGGGCTAAAGACTTACTAGGTATCATACATTCAGATGTATGTGGTCCTTTTAAGCCGATGACTAGGAATGGTGAAAGATACTTCATTACCTTTACCGATGACTATAGTCGTTATGGTTATGTCTACTTACTAAGACACAAGGATGAAGCATTTGAAATGTTCAAAGACTTCAAAAGTGAAGTAGAAAATCAACTCAAGAAAACAATCAAAGTCCTTCGCACCGATAGAGGAGGTGAATACCTTAGTGGTGCTTTTCAAGATCATCTTAGGAGTTGTGGGATTATCTCACAACTTACTCCACCTGGAACACCACAAGACAATGGTGTGTCCGAAAGGAGAAATCGAACTCTATTAGATATGGTTCGATCTATGATGGCAAGAAGTACATTACCTCTATCATTTTGGGGTTACTCTTTGCTCTCCGCAGTTCGTATACTAAATATGGCCCCAACCAAGAAAGTGGAAAAAACACATTTTGAAATATGGCATGGAAACCTTCCATCATTATATTTCTTAAGGGTTTGGGGTTGTGAAGCTTATGTTAAGCAATACACCCCAAATAAATTAGAAGTCCGATCCACTAAGTGTATCTTTGTAGGATATCCCAAAGATGATATAGGATATTATTTCTACGATCTAACCGAGCAAAAGGTATTTGTTGCTCGAAAGGGTAAGTTCTTAGAAGCTAAGTTCCTTATGGAAGGAACTAGTGGTAGAACAGTGGAACTTGAGGAGGATCAAGAACCACAAGACGATACACGTTTGGTTGATACTAGCACTCAACAAGAGGTTGTTAAAAACGATCAAGAGGTTGATCAGAACACACAAAATGTTAGCAGATCTGGTAGAATTAGTAGTCCACCTGAAAGATATGGATTTTTCATGGATGGATGCTACGTGGTGGATTCAGATGAACCAACCACATACCATGATGCAATGTCAAAAACTGATTGTGACAAATGGCTTGAAGCCATGAACATAGAGATGCAATCCATGTATGATAACCAAGTTTGGGAATTGGTTGTGCCACCACTTAACTCTAAAGTAGTCGATAGTAAGTGGGTTTTCAAGAAGAAAACATATATGCATGGTAACTTGGATACTTATAAAGCAAGACTTATAGCAAAAGGTTTCACTCAAACTCAAGGGATTGATTATGATGAGACCTTCTCGCCTGTGGCGATGCTAAAGTCAATCAGGATATTATTTTCCATAGCTGCATATTATGACTATGAGGTCTGGCAATTGGATGACAAAACGGCTTTTCTTAATGGATATCTTGATGAAGATGTCTATATGGTTCAACTTGAAGGTTTTGTCAATCCAAAACATCCTGACAAAGTATGCAAGTTAAAGAAATCAATCTATGGATTGAAACAAGCATCTAGAAGTTGGAATCACCATTTTGATGAAGAAATTAAGAATTTTGGATTCATCAAGAACGGCGATGAAGATTGTGTGTACAAGAAAGCTAGTGGGAGCACATCACTTTCTTAGTACTGTATGTCGATGACATTCTACTATTTTGGAATGACATTCCAACCATGGAAGGTGTAAAAACCTGGCTTGGAAGTTGTTTTTCCATTAAGGGTCTTGGTGAAGTAGCCTACATTCTAGGAATAAAGGTCTATAGGGATAGATCAAGGTGCTTTATAGGTTTAAACTAAAGTGCATACATTGACAAAGTCTTGAATAGGTTCCAAATGGAGAACTCTAAGAAAGGTTTTGTACCTATTCAAAAGGGGACAATATTGAATACATCTCAATGTCCAAGCTCAAAGGATGAGCAAGAGAAAATGAAAGGAGTCCCATATGCATCTGCTATAGGATCCATCATGTATGCAATGATATGCACCAGACCGGACGTCTCATGCGCCTTGAGCATGACGAGTAGATACCAGGAAAATCCAGGTAACAGTCATTGGAAGGCTGTTAAGTGCATATTAAAATACCTTAGAAGAACTAAGGATATGTTTTTAATAGATGGATCTGGTGAGGAGGAACTCGTTGTAAAGGGTTACACAGACGCGAGTTTCCAAACCGATCGAAGTGATTCTTGATCGCAATCGAGGTATGTCTTCATTTTAAATGGTGGAGTAGTCTCTTGGAAGAGCTCAAAACAAGATGTGGTAGCATTGTCCACTATAGAATCAGAATACATCGCCACTTCATCGGCAGCCCAAGAAGCTGCATGGTTGAAGAAATTCATAGCCGACCTAGGGGTGGTCTCTACCATTCAAGACCCCCTAGAGATCTTTTGTGATAACGAGGGGTGCGATTGCTCAAATCAAGGAACCTCGTGCGCACCAAAAGACTAGACATCTCGAGCGTAGATTCAACTACATAAGGGATGAAGTTGAAAAAGGAAAGATATATATCTGCCAAGTTCACACCGATCAAAACATTGCGGATCCACTCACGAAGCTCCTTGACAGGCCAAAATATGAGGGTCATACATGTGCCTTAGGAGTTCGATATTCTAGTGATTGGATTTGATCTATTTTGTATTTGGATTTTGAAACAATTGTTAATTTAACTCTTTTATGGTATTTTGAGTTACGTTTCATTTTTAGCATGTTTAAATCCATGAATAAGTTAATTATTCTAAATGTCCATAGTCGATCATACTTGTGGGAACAAATATGAATGTAAGAGTATTATGAACATGGATTAGTGGATATTCATTTAGTATGAATATAGAGCAAAGTGTTGCTGCCAAAGTTCATAGATATTTGTGGGATACAAATATTGGACTGACTCGCTCTCAAATATTACTGCATGGAATCATTTGTGATTGATCATAAGTAAATTTTGAGTAAAGGCGAATATAATAGTATCCTCTGACCTAAGATACATATTGGGTCTTGATATTCACCAAGTATTATACCTTGACCTAGTTCTTAGCTGTCTGTAATAAGGCAGTACACAAGGCTAAACTCAGGTATGGTACAAGGTGATTGTGAGAGACGTATGTAGTCAAGAAGGGATTTGTTCCTCTTATTCGTTGAGAGTAAGATGTCTAAGGCTTGCTAAAGTTAAATCAACAGAGAGTGATCACTCTATGTCTCTGGATTTAACTTGACATCTGTAACGAAAGGATAAATGATAGATTCACCTAAATCATGTTCAAGTAAGGGACTTGAAGAGGATGATGTTATTGAATGGGAAATATAGTCATACGTATTAGGGGTAGTAAACTATAGTTAGGTGGTCTTTACTACTTGCATCAATCTTCTATGTATCTTGTGCAAGTGGGAGATTGTTGGAGTAGGGGTAGTAAACTATAGTTAGGTGGTCTTTACTACTTGCATCAATCTTCAATCTTCTATGTATTTTACATGATCCAAGTCGAGTCATACCCAAATACAAGCTAGACAAACACTTATATTATTTATTTGTGATATTATCAAACAAATAAATATTAACACTTACAATATTTAGAAATTGGTTTTCTAAATAATTACACTTGAGAAACCAATAAATTATATGGATAATTTATTTTGAGAGAATATTTTATTTTGTTATTTAATGGGTTAAATAACATAATAAAAATAGCATAAGTCTTATAACATATGATGTTATATTTTATAAAAGTTATAAAATATATATATGTAAGACTTATATTATTTAAAAGATAATTTGATTTTTTTTAAATAAAAGTGGGCCGCCCCCAACATAGGTCTTCCAAAGGCCAAGAGTGGTCCAATAAACAAGCATGCATTTGCATGTGTATGTAGTCTCTTGATTGGGAAAAAGGAGGTGGCTCTTCTCTCATCTTTTATAAGTTTTGTATGACAAAAATATGAAGACACAAGACATAATCTCAAGGTGCAAGACTTGTAAAAACTCTCTAAAAATTTCGGCCAACATAAGGGGTTGTTCAAAGGGTTTTCAAGTTTATTTCAAGTGTCTTAAATCCTAGCTACTATCAAGGTGTTTGTTGGAAGCTTGGGGTATACAAGCTTGAGGTCTTCTACTCTTGAAGGCAACCGTTCAAGAAGTATCATTTGTTTCATTCCTATTACTCCAAGAATGTAGTATTCTAAACATCCTATGGTTGTATTTGATAGTATGTGTGTTCATATATGGATACGGGTTTTAGGATTTTGCTTATATATGAAATTTATATCTTAAAAGTAACATATTTTAAATATTATTTCCGCTGTGTTTTTATTTCATATGAATGAAATTGCTTTGATAAACATGTTAAAATCCCATCAATATAGATATTATCACCAAAAAAATTGAACACCAGTACCAGTACCGATGCACATGTGCAGCGATACTTTTGTTGTTTTTTAGTGACGAAATTTAATGTTTTTTATAAAAAAATTGAACAAAAAGTACCGTTGCATGCACATGTGCATCGGTACTTTCTGTTCAATTTTTTTAGTGACCAAATTTAGCGATTTTGAATAAAAATACATATGAAAAAAACTTTTTTAACATTTAGTAGTGGGGTTTAGCTTTATGGTTTAGTTTTTAGCATTTAGCTTTGCCGGGGGGTTTGGTTTTTTCGGGGATTTTTATGGTGAGTTATAGTTATTTCTTTATGCCGTAGGGGGGGGGGGTGGAGGATGTTTAAGTTTTTGGGTTGTGGTATGCTGGGGGTGGGTATTTAGGTTTTGGGTGGTGGTGTGTGGGTTTATTTTGTTGTGTTCACATTGGTTCTCGCAATAAGAGTGATTGTTAAATGAACCATACCCTATATATATACCATATATCTATATATATACATTTCTTTAACCATTGATTCACACTTGTGTTTACACTGTTGTAGTGATAATAAAGGGCTAGTATTAGTTCACTAGCGTTCACAATCAAAATTGTGAACACTGATAAACTAATCTTAGCCATTGATTATCAATACACAAGTGTATACACAAAGGTAAATTAATGGTAAGGATTTGATGATGAAAATACATTAGTATATTTTACAATTCGATGATGCAAATCAGTGGCCAAAAAATGTCGATTCGGTAGTTTTGTCTAATGTTAGTTTTTTTTACTCCCTGGTGTAAATTTGTTACGAAGATAAATATTTTTTTACACATCGTGTAAATGTGTGTATGCGGCATTTAAAAAAAATTATTGCTGAAACAAGTAGTTTTTTTATGATTTTTGAAGAAAAATTTTGGAAAAACCTTTTGGATGACCTAGTTCTCAAGGTTCTCACAACTCGAGATAGTTCTCATTTTAACCCATCCCAATATGTATATATATATATATATATATACTAGTGTATTTACATCATCAAATTGTAAAACATATGAGTGTATTTTCATATTAGGATGGGTTAAAATGAGAACTATCTCGAGTTGTGAGAAGTCTAGGGGTGTTCAATAACCGAAATTTCAGAAATAAAACATTAGAAAATTTGAAAAAGTCAAAAACATGATAAAATCAAAAATGAGTTTTGTTGTAAAAAGAGGAAATGATAGTAAATAAAACTTTAGAAAATTTCAGAAAATCCAAAAACATTAGAAAATTTGAAAAAGTCAAAAACATGATAAAATCAAAAATGAGTTTTATTGTAAAAAGAGGAAATGATAGTACATCAGTGGACATTCACAGCATGCTAAAGAATTGGAAAGTAAAAATGCGATAAACGGTCTCACTGATGATGTGCCAGTAGGTTTTTACACATTTAGTAGATTGTGACGAGATATAAACCTAATTTTCAAACTTTCTTATATCGTGGGGAACATCTCTCGGATATATGGGTAACCCCCAAAATCTTGTTTGAAAGGTCCCTCTTTCTGAGATACTAGGTCTTTATACTCAGTCATATCTGGGGTATTATCCCGGGACTTCTAATTTCGCGGAAGCAATGGCCTAGTACCCGTATAATACTTTCTGCTTGCTTGAAATATAGCACCGCCCTCAGTACAAAAAATGATGAAACAGTGAAAAATGCTAATCATGTGCTGTTGAAGAAAAGATTCTCTAAAGGGAACACACCAAAAGTCGAAGTCGTCATCTCTCGGATTTTGCGGAAGCAATAGTCTGAGCTCTCACGGCCCTCGCATTTAACCCCTTACAGATATCATCTGTGGTATACTCACCTGTAAGACTGAATATTGGGATCTGGATACGGGAGTATATTCTGAGGTGGGACACGCGAATAAGTTTAAGTGCTTAAAACATTAATCTCGTATCTCGAAACAGTTGAACTTTGTGTAAAAATTTAAGTGGATCAGTATACTGACAATCTACGTGAATCGTTTAAAACTGAATATGTTTAAAGCTTAACCGTGTTGGTGATTTGTCTCAAAAACTGATATGATCCTCTTACACAAACTCACAAAATATTGTATGTAAATATTTCTTTACTGCATTTCTTTATATATAAAAAATCCAAAAAGAGTTTAAGAGTGTTTTAGTATAAATTTTTTTAAAAATTCAAAAAAAAATTCGACAACTGATATTGGAAAGCTGATTTTCAAAATTCCGAGTGCTAAACATGACGAATTGGTTTGGGAAAAATGTTGTGAGAAAAAAGGTTTTACATACAGGTAGTTATCAGAGTGTGTTAATTGATTAAATCAATTGTGAATTTGTGTCTACAAGTGATAAGCAGAAAAGTTTAATTTTGTCAAATTTTAAATTTGTGAAATTTATTGTGTGATTAGAAATTTGTGCAGGATAGTCATGTTTATACCTGAGCAGAGTGTGACCCAGGTCACGAACTTGGAACATGAAAGCAAGACTACGATCCCAACACAATTTAAGGGGGAGTCTGCTAGTCGATCAACATCCGAGGAGGAGAAGAGTTAAGGAATCAAGAGATCTGATCAAGGAATTGTAAGAGCCAGCTTCAGATCCTGGTAAAAGAGAGAAAGAAGAGAGAAAAGATAGAGGATGCTTACTCTGTCAGATATTCTGAAAAAGCCCAAAGACTGATAAAGATTGAAGACTGTGAAGACTCGACACATAAGACTCGTCAACATTCGAGGGGGAGTCTGTTGGTGCATACGTCTGTCGACTTCGTCTTGTATCGAGTCTTGTATTAAGAATGTTAGATCAGTGCACGTAGTTCGAGAAACTAGGGTTTGTGTGTTGGTGTGTGATTTCTCTTGAAATAGCCACAGGCTGTTTCAAACGAAATTAGACATTGTAATTTCGCTTGAAATGGCCAGTGCCACTTTCAAGCGAAATCACCTTCACTATATATACCCTTGATGTGTTGTCATTTGTATCTTTTGTAATTCCGGTACCGAAGTGCTGCCGACGTGTCTACTGATCTGTAACAGTGTTATATCAATAAATCAAGACAATTAAGTGTGAAACAAGTTGTTTTCCAAGTCAATTCATCTGTTTCCGCCTCTTGAATTGATAAGAACTCTTCTGATTGACTCGTTTGGGTCACAAAACGATCCTACAAGTGGTATCAGAACTCAGGAGGAAGAATTCTTACCAAAACAGCCATAATTTCTGACTTCTACACCTTCTTTTCAAAATTAAACAGAATTTTACGGTCAAAATGGTTTGAATTTCACACATTATAAGCAAAACTGTGTTTTAACGAATCCTTGAAAGAATTGGACCTTAATTCGATCTAAAACTGGTAATATTTGTAATTTCGCTTGAAACACAGATCGAAAGTGATGACGTCAGCATAATTTCGTACGGAATTACATCTTTATTTCAAACGGAATTACATAATTTCGCTTGAAAGTTACACTTGATTTCACACGAAATTACCTTATTTCGCTTGAAATAGTTAATTTCGCTTCTGAGTGTAATTTCATTTGAAAATTTCACACGAAATTAGGTTATTTGGTATTTCGTGTGAAAGTTAATCTCGTTTGAAATCGTTATTCCGCTCCAAACTGATTTCGTTTCAGAGTGTGATTTCGTTTTAATTGTCAGTTTGTGTGAATCTTCATTGTTGTTTGAACTTTGTTGAGTGTGTGATACAGACTACTGAATCATGGAAGTGGAATTCTACAATGCATTTGCTACACCAGTTGCACCAGTTACAGCTGCTGAAACATTGTACAATGAGAATGAGACAGGAACTTACCAGAAACCGCCAAAGCTTATGTACATTGAAGATTTTAAAGGATGGCAGAATTGATTTGAAAACTGGGTGCAAGCTTATAAGTTTGACGCATGGTGTTCATTAGAGAAAGACTACGAGAAACCGAAAAATGAACGTGGACTTGAAAAGGCTTTTTGTTACTTTTCAGAGGGTGATAAATTGAAATATACAAGTGAAAAGATGATGATCAGTATTCTTCAACAAGCAATTAAAGAAGACATCTTTGTTTTGCTTCAACATGAGGGTACTGCTAGATCAATTTGGACTGCATTGATTCAAAAGTTCAAAGGAAGTGCAGATATGATCAAGAACAAAAGAGCTTTACTGAAGAAATCGTTTGATATGTTTGTAGCCTTAGAAGGAGAAACAACAAAAAAGACCATTGAAAGATATTGTCATTTGGTTTTGGAAATGGGAAGATTGGACATAAAGAAAGACGACGAAGAATGGGTAGATAAGCTAGCTGATGCTTTACCACAGCAGAAATGGGGAACTTATTTGTTGATCTTAAAACACATGAGAAAATCTGAAAATATGAATCTGGCACAGTTTATTCAGAAGATTGAAGAGCATGAGTTGGATATTCAGAAAACTCCTATCATGTCTAATCCAAATGCTCAACAAGATGTGAGTTTATACTACAGATAAAACAAATTTGAAGTTACTCCAAGTCCAAAGATACAAACTGGTTTCAGTGCTGATAGTTCTTCTGGAACAAAAGGAAGTACTTTGACTCAAAGTGGTGACCTTCATCTTCATATTCAAGTTTTGATCCAAATTTTACAGCACCAAGTCCTCAACAAAAGAATTCTACAAATCTGCAGTGCAATGTTACCTTGAACATTCAAAATGGTCAAAATCTTTCTCCGGAAATAGCTAAGCAACACATGGCATCACTCGTTGCTATGCTGGAATCATATGAAAGTTTGATTGCTGGCAGAATTGGAAATCCGATGCTTACCAAAGAGGATTATGACCAAATTGATGCAGAGGAACTTGAGTTGATGGACATCAAATGGTGTCTAGCCAGTGCAGTTAGAAGAGCAGAAAAATTTACACAAGTCACCGGAAGAGATGATTTTCGAGAAATGAGTGCATCTCCAATAGGGTTTGACAAATCAAAGGTTACTTGTTTTCGTTGCAAAGAAAAAGGTCATTTTAAGCGTGAGTGCAAAAACAAAGAAGCAAATGGAAGACAAGATCAATCTGGAAAGAACAATTATTATCAAAAATCAATTTTTCATCAGATTGCACAACAACCACAAACTGCACATGCACGTACCATTGAAGAGAAAAGAGCTTGTTATGGTATAATTGACCAAGATGATGAAAAGGTTGCAGAGGGATTTAGCTGGGATAAATATATTCCACCGGGTTCAGGACCTGTTGCTAGAATCTTGGAAGAACAACAAGTCAAAAGAACTAGATCATCAGAAAGTGATGATGATACTGATGACGAGGAAGAGTACATTAATAATGCAAGAAAAAGTTTAGACTCATTTAGTTTAATTTGTTTTTTGTAGATAAAATTGAAAAATTGAATGAGAAGAAAGCTGCCAGATTGAAGAGGGACTTGGAAGCAAGAAGAATTGCTGAAGAAAAGGCAAAATTGGAAGCTGAAACAATGGAAGTAGAAGTTTCAATAGAGAAAGTTGAGTGTGAAGAGCATGAAGTAAACATAGAATTTGATGAAAAATCGAGTATTGTTGAAATAATTGTTGAAGTTGAAAAATTAGTTGAAGTTGAAAAACTTGTCGAGGTTGAAAAGATAATTGAGGTCATTAAACCTTGCCAGAAATGTTTAGAATCATGCAAAGATTGTAAGGAGAAGGACAAGAAGATTCTTGAACTTGAAGATACGAAAGAAAATTTGTTGTCTGATGTGAAGTATGTGAAAGAGTCATACGATGTGCTGTACAGAACAGTTGATGGTTTGAACAAGACAAACAAAGAAGTTGATGTTGCTATGACAATGATGAGTTCCACTTTAATGACAAAGCAGAAAGTCATCAATCAGTACATTGAAGATTGTGCAAAGTTAAAGCAGGATTTGGAACTTGAAAAGATTGAAAATGAAAGAATCAAACGTTTGTTGTTGAGTTATACAACTTGTGATTATTTGATTGATAGAGTTTATGGCTGTTGCAGGTCTTGAAGCGTTTCAAGATAAAAAGACAGAAGATACGGATACTGGTAAGAAACAGAGTGTCTGCCCCCGATTTGGAATAGTTATTCTCCCAGAAAGCCAAATGAGGAACGTTTAAATAAGGCTATTAACATAAAGTTAAAGTCTGAAACCATTGATGAGCTACCAGACAATATTGATGTCACATTCACAGCGTCTGATACTGATCATGAGTCTGAGTTCTTAAAGAAAGTGGTCGATCAGGTGTTGGATATGGATGAAGAGTCAAAGTCGGAGTCAAAATATGAAAGTTCGAGTTCGTCAGAAAAGAGTCCAATTTCACCGGTTAAAAGGGTTTACAATAAAGAATTCCTGTTATCAAAATCTAATTTGAATGATGCATTAATCAAAGTGGCATATACTTTGAATGATTCAGACAAATGATATTCTGATGAGGAATTTCCAATAAGAAGTGTCAAGACTGAAATGATCAAATAGGTTTTCAAATTGACAGAAATTAATATTTCTGAAATAAAAGATGTAAATCTTCATGAAAAACCTAAAAAGTACACTTCAAGAGTTCAACAGAGATTGAACAAGAAAAAGGGTTACAGTTCTGGTTCAGGTTATCGAAAGAAACCAAACCAAAACGGTAATTTAAAAAAGAAAGGTCTTGGTTTTAGTTCTTCAGAAAATTATAAAAATGAGAAAAATTATAAACCAAAAACAAAATTTGTTGCAGGAGGAAGTTCTGAAGAAGAGCAAAAGAAACCATTCTGGAGACAGTCAAACAAGGAGTTTCTTGATGAAAAGAAAAAGAATATGATGATGAGAAATGAGCAAAGAGTTGAGAGAAGAACGTGTTTCAAATTTCACAAGATTGGACACATTGCTTGGAATTGTTCAAATTCCAACAATACAAAACAGGGAGTTTCTTCTAACTCTGAAATGATTAAGAAATGTGTTGATGGAAAGAAACAACCAATTGAGAAATCTAAAGTGTTTGAAAATTCAAATTTTGAAACTGGTGATGTTTTAAAACATTTTTACAAAAGAAAAGTTGATTTGAACAAACAAAGATGGGTTGTAAAATCTGAGAGTAGTTCTGAAAATGAATCCGATTCCATAAAATCAGAGGAGTCTTTTGTTAAGAAACAGGTTGAGAATTCCGTTCCAGAGTTGAACGATGAAAACTTTCCGCCATTGACAAAAGAAAACTTGTAATCAAAAGGTTGGTTTGAGATTTCAGATCAATTCTTTGCTGGTAAAGGAGAATTTGATGCTGAAAAGGTTTTCAATGGGGAAATAAAACACATATTTGGGAAGATGGTTGATGGAAAGGTGAAAAGTGAAAAAGAAATTTACAAATCAAAATGTTGGTGGGATAGATGTGAACCAAAATCACCCAAGGCTGGTCAGGCTTGGGTGACAACATTTTCTACTTAAAAACTTGACTTGCCGGAGCTTCCAGGTTGATAAGTGTGAAGCAGGAATCGACATCATTCTTGGTAAAATAGGTTTGTGAAAGGTTTGTTCTTGGTAATTCTTGATAATTGTGTTTGTGAAAAATCTTCAAGTGGTAAATCAGGGACATTAAGTTGTACTTGATTTTCTACAAGTGATATTGGTTGGTTGAATCTGAAAATGTTATATTTTTACAAATGGTTAAATAAAAACAAGGTGATGAATTGATCCCCTAATCTACAAATGGTTTTATGAAATCAACAAAACTTATTTTCCGGAAAAACCATTTGATTAAAACAAACTTAAGTGTTTTGAAATCATAATGGGAAAATAGTTTGTTGTAAGGGGGAGTTCTGATTGTTTATGCCAAGTGGATGGCGATTTGAAGCGATTTGATATCAGTTTGTCATGTTTCTTGTACAGTTTGTTTTCAAATTTCCTTTAAAATGATTTTGCATTTTAGGGGGAGTAAGAAATTTCAGAAAATCCAGAAACATTAGAAAATTTGAAAAAGTCAAAAACATGATAAAATCAAAAATGAGTTTTGTTGTAAAAAGAGGAAATGATAGTACATCAGTGGACATCCACAGCACGCTAAAGAATTGGAAAGTTAAAATATGATAAACGGTCTCACTGATGATGTGCCAGTAGGTTTTTACACATTTAGTAGATTGTCACGAGATATAAACCTAAATTTCAAACTTGCTTATATCGTGGGGAACATCTCTCGGATATATGGGTAACCCCCGAAATCTTGTTTGAAAGGTCCCTCTTTCTAAGATACTAGATCTTTATACTCAGTGATATCTGGGGTATTATCCCGGGACTTCTGATTTTGCGGAAGCAATGGCCTAGTCCCCGTATAATGCTTTATGCTTGCTTGAAATATAGCACCGCCCTCTGTACAAAAAATGATGAAACATTGAAAAATGCTAATCATGTGCTGTTGAAGAAAAGATTCTCTAAAGGGAACACACCAAAAGTCGAAGCCGTCATCTCTCTGATTTTGCGGAAGCAATAGCCTGAGCTCTCACGGCTCTCGCATTTAACCCCTTACAAATATCATCTGTGGTATACTCACCTGTAAGACTGAATATTGGGATCTGGATATGTGAGTATATTCTGAGGTGGGACACGTGAATAAGTTTAAGTGCTTAAAACATTAATCTCGTATCTCCAAACAGTTGAACTTTGTGTGAAAATATAAGTGGATCAGTATACTGACAATCTACGTGAATTGTTTAAAAATTAATATGTTTAAAGGTTAACAGTGTTGGTGATTTATTTCAAAAACTGATATGATCCTCTTACAGAAACTCACAAAATATTTTATGTAAATATTTCTTTACTACATTTCTTTATATATAAAAAAATCCAAAAAGAGTTTAAGTATGTTTTAGTATAAATTTTTAAAAAAATTCAAAAAGATTTTCGACAACTGATATTGGAAAGCTTATTTTCAAAATTCCGAGTGCTAAACATGACGAATTGGTTTGGGAAAAATGTTATGAGAAAAAAGGTTTTACATACAGGTAGTTATCAGAGTGTGTTAATTGATTAAATCAATTGTGAATTTGTTTCTACAAGTGATAAGCAGAAAAGTTTAATTTCGTTAAATTTTAAATTTGCCCAGGATAGTCGTGTTTATACCTGAGCAGAGTGTGAGCCAGGTCACGAACTTGGAACATGAAGGCAAGACTACGATCCCATCACAGTTTAAGGGGGAGTCTGCTAGTCGATCAACATCCGGGGAGGAGAAGAGTTAAGGAATCAAGAGATCTGATCAAGGAATTGTAAGAGCCAGCTTCAGATCCTGGTAAAAGAGAGAAAGAAGAGAGAAAAGATAAAGGATGCTTACTCTATCAGATATTCTGAAAAAGCCCAAAGACTGATAAAGACTGAAGACTGTGAAGACTCGACACTGAAGACTCGTCAACATTCGAGGGGGAGTCTATTGGACGGACGGCCGTGCCTTAGCTTAAGGTTTAATGTCTTTGCGAAATAGTTAGGCAACTATTTCGTAATTACACTTCGTAATTATTTTGTAAATATATTCCTTCCCAAGGATGGGGGTTTTAATACATGTGCGTTCGTATAACTTCGAAATATATTATTAAGTCTCACTTAATGTAATATATTTTATTTCATTTGACTAAAATACTTTACTTCCAAAATATAAATATTTTTCCCAAAAATATTATATTTTATTATAAACCATTTTCCAAAATAATACTTTGTCAAAATACACACTTATGTGTATTTTCTGAAAATATGTAAGTTACGTTGTAAGGTTCGGGTGGTATAAATAATACCGGTGTAACTTAAATATTTATTGTGAATGCGTTCGTATTATTTTTGGAGCCGTTAATATTTAGTAATATTATTTTTACCCTAAAAATAATATTTACGTAGTTCACAAAATAATCATAAAAATCTCACAAGCGTTGTCATGAAAAAAAAATATATACTAAATATATATTTTAGCAAGTTTTATTTTGTGAAAATCCCACCTCCGACAATTGGAAGTTTCATAATAAAAATTGTGGCGAAAGTTATTCGGGAAAACAAGTTAAAAATATATACATAACACTTGTGATAAAAATATTTACAAGTGTTAGATTTTTGGAAATATTTCGCCAGAGTTTCCTCTGTAACTGGAGGTGGCCACGCTTACAAGCGTATCATTTTCTTTTAAGATTTCAAATCAACAATGTTCCCAACATCAATCAACAAAGTTTCATCATCAAAATAATCAAAATAAATATAAATCGCAAAACACATGAACTTGTGGTTTGTGCAAAATATATAGTAACTTTCCCCATATTTTTAGTAGATCTTTTATAAATAAACTTTGTTTCTTTGAGAACCTTGTTTTTAAAGAAGATACATTTTTACAACTTTTGTCAAAAATTACAAAAATAATTCTTGTTTAAAACTTTTGGTTACACAAGTGTCTACACACTTGTGTGTTCACAAAAATCACTTTTGTTTAGGAAAGATCCGGCTTTAAAAATATGATTTCTTTTGACACTTGGTCCTTTGAAAATACCACTTGTAGATCCGTAGATCTACTAGTTTAGAACTCCATTTTATAAGAAAAATTATTTTTACACAAGTTCATGGTTATAAGTAGTAGTGTTCTTCATCTAACCACTTTTCACACTTTAACATACACTAGGTCATGTTCCATGAACATGACTTAGCCATGTTAGATGACGATCCAAACTAACACTAGCATAAAACAACACTAAATAATCATAACAAAACTAGTTTTATAAGTTTTACACCAATATTTACTTATTAACCACCAAGTTCATCACCTTTAGTAGACTTTTAATTTTGTTCATACATGTTCATAAATTTCAACCGTCAAAATTCTTATTAACCACTTTAGAATAGATCAAGAAGGCGTTTAGAGTCACTTACTACTAGCTCAAGGCTAGGGAAGAAACTAGACGAAAAATAGGCGGTTAATAGCGTTGTGGGGAGGTCCTTGGCAATCCGCAAGCACCGGGCTTCCTTGTGTGAGATCCTTCACACTAGTATGGGTGTAGAATTGCAAGATAAAAATTGAATGGTGGGTGGATGTGGCTATGATTCTCGGCCGTAGGTAATGAGATAAAGAAAGAAGTTTTTTTTTTGTTTTTTTTTGTTAAGTGTGGTGTGAATGAAATGGATGGTCTTGTGAGTTTACTTATAAACCATTTATCATGATTGACCATTGGTTCATATGTCATTAAGATATTAAACATGACAAAATAAAATAATCAAAACTTTAGTGGGGTGTCCCCACATAGAAACCGAACTCGTTGGGGATTTACATGGTTGGATTTCCAACTAGTTAAGTTAAGCACTAAATAGTTTAGTTAAGAAATTCAAATATGGTATTATGTGTGTAGGAATTATAGCGGGTGTTAGGGTATTCGGGGACCCTAACTGGCTCAGAAAAAGAAAAACAATATTGTTGTCAATATTTTTGTGTCCCGGGTTAATTCCGGTTGTACGGTTGGATAATACTCCGTTAAAGTGTTAAATAGGTGTATAAAGTGTCGTTATTATTATTTTTAGTGACACAGTTTATTCCCGACACTTTGGAAAGTGCCTAGTAATATTTTTCTCATGTTTTGGCACTTTACTAGTTAGCTAAATGCTAATTTTTTTTAAAGGTGCAGAATTTTGTACTCAAAGTACGTTCTAGGCACATCCGGTAACTATAATTATCATCTAGTTTCGCAGTTCTACAATCCTCACATCCCTACACTCCCTACTAGTGTAGTAATCTATTCCCGGCTCATCCTGGCCTTAGAGACAGTAACTGTCTGATGCTGGCTATGTCAGCATGTTTACTGGGTATCCCGTATAGTGTGCTCACTGTGCTTTTTGTGCATCAAGGTTGTCACTGAAGTTTTGTGTAAATAATAGAGTGACAGTATAAAATGTGATGCATGAGTATGTATGTATCAGAAATCAGTAAGCAGTTTAATCACAGTTGTAAGCAAGCACAGTAATTAAGCAGTGATTAAATATTAATTAATTCGTACGGATACCTGGTTTGGTGAGGGTTGTCACATTCTCCCCCCGTTAAAGAAATTTCGTCCCGAAATTTAAGTTCGGCTTCTATTTGCAGGGGTCTTAGGAAAAAAATGGGGGTACTTCTCCTTCATTCGATCCTCACGTTCCTACGTGAATTCAGGCCCGTGTCTTGCATTCCAACGAACTTTGACGAGTTTGACACTGCTCCTGCGAGTTTTGTTAACTTTCCAATCCGTGACCTCGACAGGTTCTTCAGTGAAGTGGAGCGTGTCGTCGATATGAACTTCGTCAGCAGGAATGATCACTGTATCTTGTGTTGGACTTTTTCTCAAATTGGATACATGGAATGTATCGTGAACACCATGGAGTTCAGCAGGTAGGTCCAACTTGTAGGCTACAAGCCCAATCCTTTGCAGGATTCTGAAAGGGCCAATGTAACGTGGATTCAGCTTCCCACGCTTTCTGAAGCGTGCCACACCCTTCCAGGGTGAAACTTTCAATAAAACCATATCTCCAACTTGGAATTCCAAATGTTTCCGGTTTGGATCCGCATAGGCTTTCTGTCTGTCGCGAGCCGCTTCGATGCGTTTTCGAATCTGCGCAATCTTGTCTGTCGTCTCTTGGACGATTTCGGGACCAACAAGCTGTCTATCACCTGCGTCAGCCCAGCATAGGGGTGATCGACACTTGTGTCCGTAAAGAGCTTCAAATGGCGGGCTCCAATACTGGTGTGGTAGCTGTTGTTGTATGAGAATTCGGCCAATGGTAAATGCTTATCCCAGCTACCACCAAGTTCCATTACACATGCTCTCAGCATATCCTCCAATGTCTTAATAGTTCTTTCACTTTGGCCATCAGTTTGCGGATGAAATGCAGTACTTAGGTTCAATTGCGAGCCAAAAGCTTCTTGGAAGGATTGCCAAATCCTTGATCCAAATCTCCCATCTCTATCAGAGATAATCGAGAGAGGCACTCCATGACGTGCAACAACTTCTTGCATGTAAATTTCCGCCAATTTGCTCGTGTTATCTTTCTCTCTGATAGGTAAGAAGTGTGCTGATTTCGTTAGCCGGTCCACTATTACCCAAATAGTGTCATGACCCTTTGGCGTTCCTGGCAACTTCGTTATAAAATCCATGGAAATTTGTTCCCACTTCCACTTGGGAATCTCAGGTTGTTGCAGAAGTCCCGAAGGCTTCTGGTATTCAGCTTTCACTTTGGCGCACGTTAAACACTTGCTAACATAAACAGCAACGTCGCCCTTCATCCTGGGTCACCAATAATAATCCTTAAGATCCTGGTACATCTTATCCGCACCGGGATGGATAGAGTACCGTGATTTATGTGCCTCATCAAAAATAACTTTTCTCAACCCACCGAACAGAAGAACCCAAATCCTTTTCATAGAACATAACGTTCCTTCCTCGTTTGGCACTAATTGCTTCTCCATCCCACGGAGATATTCTTCTCCAATATTCCTTTCTTTCAAAGCTTCTCTCTGTGCAGCACGAATGCGTAGAGAGAGATCTGTCTGGATAATCATTTCTAAAGCCCTAACCCTTATGGGCTTGATCCTTTCTTTATGACTTAGGGCATCGGCGACCACGTTCTCCTTCCCTGGATGGTACTTTATCTCGCAGTCGTAATCGTTCAACAATTCAACCCAACGTCTTTGTCTCATATTCAGCTCTTTCTGGTTGAATATGTGCTGTAAACTCTTGTGGTCCGTGAAAATTGTACACTTTGTACCATACAAATAATGTCTCCAGATTTTTAGCGCAAATATCATTGCGCCTAGTTCCAAATCATGTGTGGTATAGTTCTTTTCATGTACTTTCAACTGACGTGACGCGTAAGCTATAACTTTCTGGCGTTGCATCAGCACGCAACCCAATCCTTGTCGTGAGGCGTCACAGTATACCATGAAATCATCAGTTCCTTCGGGTGGCGATAAAATCGGTGCAGTACAAAGCTTGTCTTTCAGTAACTGGAATGCTTCTTCCTGTTTGATTCCCCAATCAAACTTCTTATCCTTCTGTGTGAGCGCGGTAAGGGGTTGAGCGATTTTAGAAAAATCCTCAATGAATCTTCGATAGTAGCCAGCCAAACCTAAGAACTGGCGAATCTTGGTCGGCGTCTTTGGAGTCTCCCAGCTCTTTATCGCCTCGATCTTTGTGGGATCAACATGGATTCCATTTCCATTAACCACGTGTCTAAGGAATTGGACTTCACGTAGCCAAAACTCGCACTTAGAGAATTTGGCATACAACTGCTCCTTTTTCAGCAACTCCAAAATAGCTCTTAAGTGCTGTTCGTGTTCAGCCTTTGTCTTTGAATAAATCAAAATATCGTCGATGAATACAATCACGAACTTATCGAGATACGGCTTGCAAACTCGGTTCATTAAATCCATAAAAACTGCAGGTGCGTTTGTCAACCCAAACGGCATAACTAGGAACTCGTAGTGTCCATAACGAGTTCTGAAGGCTGTCTTCGGGATGCTCTCCTCTTGTATCCTTAGCTGATGGTATCCAGATCGAAGATCGATCTTAGAGTAAAAGCTTGAACCTTGGAGCTGATCGAATAAGTCATCGATCCTTGGCAGGGGGTACCTATTTTTGATAGTCAACTTGTTCAACTCCCGGTAGTCAATGCACATACGAAAACTACCGTCCTTCTTCTTGACAAACAGGACCGGAGCTCCCCAAGGTGAGAAGCTTGGTCTGATGAATCCTTTGTCTAGCAACTCTTGGAGTTGTGTCGACAATTCCTGTATCTCTGACGGTGCAAGTCTATATGGTGCCTTGGCTACAGGCGCGGCGCCTGGAACCAAATCAATGTGGAACTCGACTTGCCTTTGAGGTGGCAATCCTGGCAAGTCCTCTGGAAAGACTTCGGGATATTCCCTCACGATAGGGATGTCTTCGATTTTTGGCTCAGTAGCTTTCTTATCCACGATGTGTGCCAGGAAGGCAGCACATCCCTTTTGTAAACACTTACGAGCTTTCAGGCAACTGATAATTCTTAAAGGCGTATCACTCTTTTCACCATGAACCACAATCGTTGCACCATCTTCGGTTGGGATGCGAATGATCTTCTCGTGGCAGACAATTTCTGCCTTGTTACTTGATAACCAATCCATTCCTACTACCACGTCGAAGCTTCCCAACTTGACTGGTAGTAGATCCAAAGCAAACTCACGCTCTCCCAATTCGATTACACAACCTCTGACCACTTCATTAGCTTCTACTAACTTCCCATGATCCAGTTCAATTGAGTAGGGAATATCTAATTTACTAGCGGCTAAATCAAGCATATTCTTTAACTCTAACGATACGAAGCTATAATCGGCACCAGTATCAAATAAAACGGATGCAAAGCGTTGGTTTACAGGGAACGTACCAGTAACGACATTGGGATCCTGGCGCGCTTCCCTCTCTTCGATATTGAAAACCCTTCCCCGTGCTTGGTTCAATTCTGGGCAGTTCCTCTTATAGTGCCCAATGTCACCACAGTTAAAACAACCAAGTCTTTGACCATTTCCACCTCCATTCCCAACTTGATTGTTGTTTTGGTTACGATTCACAGCACCAGCTTGATTCACATTGTTGCCTCGATTCCCATTTCCTCCATTGTTTCCTTGTGGGAGATTTCCACATCCACCCCGGTTATTGTTTCTATTCCCAAATCCTCCTTGGCCTCCCCGGCCAGCAATAGCCCAGCAAGAATCCTTCGAGTGACCAGTCTTTCCACAAGCTTCAAATATTTTTAAACTACACCGGCCTGAGTGGTGACGCTGGCAGGTGTTGCACTTGGGATGTGTACCCATATATCCCTTTCCTTTCCTTCCAGTACCAGTTGTAGTTTGGACTGGTGCGCTTGGTTCTCCTTTCCTGCCATCACAGTTTGTGCCTTGTTTGAAGTTCGAGAATTTTCTTTTGTTACCCCCGGACGACTCAACGTGAGTCTCCTTCTTCTTTGGCTTAACATCAGAAAACTTGTTTAGGCGAATAACCTCCTCAGTGAGAGCCACGCTCAGATCAATTGCCTCAGTGATAGTTGCAGGCTTGGAAGAGGTCACCATACTTATGATTTGAGGAGCTAAACCCCAAATGAAGCGCTCAATCCGCTTGAATTCCGGTGTAACCATGTAAGGAACCACATGAGATAAATCGTGAAACCTCTGAACATATTCCGCAATTTTCGGACCTTCCATCTTCAAATGCCAAAACTCAGTTTCCAACCTTTGAATTTCAGCGCGAGAGCAATACTTTTTACGCATGAGCTCTTTCAGCTCGTTCCATGTCATTGCATAGGCTGCGGCTTCACCAAGTGTTTGGACTTGTAAATTCCACCAGGACAGGGCTCCGTCCAAGAATAGCCCAGAAATGTAAGTAACTTGCTGGTCTGGAGCACACTTGCTCATTCGGAGAACTGATTCTGTTTTCTCAGCCCATCTTACAAAAGCAACAGCACCTGCCATCAAAGTTTACAGGTTTGCAGTCTAGGAACTGCTTGTAGGTGCACCCTGCACATACGTTACAATATATGAATGGCATTAGCAAACTTGCTATAGATATCCAATGTATCATGGTATGCCTAAATGACTTAGTATTACCATGAGGCGGATTGTTGTTGCCGGTATTACCAGAATTACTTCCGCTAGTTCCTCCTTGCGAGGCGGCGTATTGCGCGATGGCAGCAGCGATGATTTGTTGAAGTTCTGCCTCGTTGGTAGGCATTCGTGTTTGACGTCTTGGCGGCATCCTCTAAAAGATGGCTCACGATGGTCAGGTGATAGTAAGTAAAGTGTACGTATGTAATATCAACACATAACATCTCATGTTATAAATAAATCACCCATATCGATAGCCTCTGTAATGGTTGAGGGCTTCGAGGTAGTAACCATGCCCCTGATCTGGGGTGCAAGTCCCCAAATGAATCGTTCAATCCTTTTGAACTCCGGTTTGACTAAGTAGGGGATGACCCTAGACCAGTCGTGAGATTGCTGGACGTATTCAGGAATCTCTGGTCCGTCCATTTTCAATTCCAGAACTCCACCTCAAGCTTCTAGATTCCAGCCCTAGAATTGTATTTCTTCTCCATCATTCCTTTGAGCTCGTCCCAGCTCAGTGCATAAGCAGCATCTGTGCCAAGGGTCTAAACCTGAAGGTTCCATCATGAGAGTATGTCATCTAGGAATAACCCCGAGGTATAGGTAACACTCTATTGGGGCGAACCGATACTCATTCTTAGAATGGAGTCAATCTTTTCGGACCAACGAACAAATGCAACGGCGCCTCCTGTTCCGTTAAAGTTCAAAGGCTTGCAGTTCAGGAACTGCTCATAGGTGTAGCCAGTTGGAGGGTTATTTCCAGTAGTGCCATCGCTGTGCTTAGAGCGTAGGGCTTCATGTCGTGCATTTGCCTGTGAGATGCGTTCTTGCAGCTCGACTTCTGTCCTTGGCAGTGTACTGGTGTCTGTGACACCTCTGGGTGACATTCTCTTCTGTCGAAGTGGTATGAAGCGGGCTAGACAACATTTCGATTGTCTATGAGATACATAGCACCATAAGCCATCATGTAATCACCCAATTTTACACGTAAATATACTCAATGTATGAGTGGGGAAATAAATTTCTGAGCCTTCACATAGGCTTGCCAATTTGGCTTCTTGCTTGTAATAGAATGAACTCGAGGCTACATCGCCTCGCCTTGGTCATTCGAGTTTTAGTTATTTCCTGCTACATTGGTTTTCTTTAGCTTGACCCGCAGAGTCCACCAGGATTTCTGTGCACTACAAGTCGTTATTACGTGGGCACCCATAATAATAAATTGTCTTGCACAGTTACCCCAATTTTATCTTGTCCAAGCAGATGATCGATCAAGGAGCCACAGTAGGTGCATCGGCATGAACAAGGTCATGCTCCAATGCGGGGTCAGGAGCAACGCCTGGCTCAGGGGCCACAGCCGGCTCCGGATCAACAAACTCCATCTCAAAATCAGCTGGATCAACAAACATAGGGTCGACAGGGACTACAGAATCCTCCAAGGGCTGGTCTAAGTGTATGAATTCCATGTCATGGTCTGGATCAAAACCAGGTGGAAAAATGGGTTCTGAATCATCATCAATGTCATGATCGATCGCGAAACTCGGGGCAAGGGCAGGTGCAGCAGATGACGCTCTATCGGGGTCTGAGTCATGCGAGTAGTGCTGCGTGCCCTGCGCGTGTGATGGTGCAAATGCCACAGACTCAAAGGAGTCTGGGACTGGTGAATGAACGGGTGGCTCCTCAGCAGGGGCATCAGCGAGAAGTAGGAGATCACCTGCAGCAATGTGGGCCTCGCCCTCAAAATCATCCTCTAATGGATCCTCGTTAAACGATTCGTCGTCGTCGTCAGTGACTACGTCAAGGGGCATATCAAGAACAGGGTAAGATGCAAGGGGTATAGGGGCAGGGATCACCGCAAGCGGCAAATCCCCAGCGATGGGGCCATCAGCGGTCTCAGGGACGACATCGGGTAGTGCAAACGGCTGGAAATCGTCGTCGTCTGTACTGGTGGTGTCCGAAGTATACACATCTCGCTCTGATGACACTCTGTCGTCCGATACTATGGGTATAGGGTCAGTGGTGTCCGACTCTCCTGTGTCGGATGAAGGCATAGCGTCTGTAACACAAACACATATATGCACAAATAATCAATCATATAGTCAAATAGGCACATTAGTCCATTAAGCAATCAAATAGTTCTCCTAGTCCCACTAGCCTCCCAGCCTCCCAGACTGAATCTCCTAGTCTCTCAAACTACCTTCCCAGCCTCTCGGACTGTTCTTCCTAGTCCCACTAGCCTACTTCCTCAGCCTCTCAGACCGAGCCTCAGCCTCCCAGACTGAGCCATAACTAATAAATAAAATGTGCTCAACTTTTGTTTGTAAAAACATTTTGGATCTGGACTTAAGTGGTATGCAGTGTAAAAATGTTTTCGTGAGAGCCCTAGTGATCATAGTCTAGACTCGAGAAGGAATCCCAGTTCGCTTTGATCAGAGCTCTGATACCAAGCTGTCACACCCTGGCTTTGCGGAAGCGTGGGTTCATTTGGTGTGACTTCTTAATACCATAGTTTAATCACAACAAAGCTATATGAAAATAAAACCATGCAGATCATCCATTGATTTAAGTTGGAAAAGTAAAATACCACAACATTGTCTTAAGGCGTTGACACATGCAACGGAAATTACAACCTGATAACATAAAAATACTGTTTGAAAGACATAACCATAAACTTAAAATAGACGTAGTTTAAGAACTGTGACTCGTCCAGGTAAAAGCCACAACCCCTAAACTTGGATGATCCCATAACTCTAACGCAGCGTGAAAACGTAGCATACCGTGCCAGATCCTTAGTTCCCTGAAATACATGTAAGTTGAAAAATCAACATAAAGTTGAGCGAGTTCATGTGAAAGTGAGTATGTAAAACCTTTAAAGTACGTCGCAATGTAAAAAGGTTTAAATACGTCACGATGTAAAAATGTCCCTGGTATGTAGCAATAAGGAAAAAGAGATCATCATCGGGTTGCAAAGCCAATGATATGTGTGAAATGATGCAGGAAGACTCAACCGTAGCGGATTTGTGCGTTGGGCACTTAGTCACCACCTGGTCCATTAAGCGGGCTCGGGAGTGGGGCTCGCTACACCCAAATAGATCTATCATTAATGTCCCTCGGTCCTACACGAGGATTAATGGCCTCAAGTTGCGCCTACTCACTCACATGATCTGTACGTCCTAACCCTCCTTAAGCTAACCATACTATGTAAAAAGTATTCGTAATCATATTAACATGTATTTCACCCCCGCAGTTTAAAAAAAACTGAAAACAGTTAACAGAAAAGGGGGACATGAACTCACCGAAGTGCGTCTATAAAAAGTATCTCCCAGAAGATCTGCTGTGCGACGACCTACACGTACTAACTTCTATTAGATGGACGGCCGTGCCTTAGCTTAAGGTTTAATGTCTTTGGGAAATAGTTAGGCAACTATTTCGTAATTACACTTCGTAATTATTTTGTAAATATATTCCTTCCCAATGATGGAGGTTTTAATACATGTGCGTTCGTATAACTTCGAAATATATTATTAAGTCTCACTTAATATAATATATTTTATTTCATTTGTCTAAAATACTTTACTTCCAAAATATAAATATTTTTCCCAAAAATATTATATTTTATTATATACCATTTTCCAAAATAATACTTTGTCAAAATACACACTTATGTGTATTTTCTGAAAATACGTAAGTTACGTTGTAAGGTTCGGGTGGTATAAATAATACCGGTGTAACTTAAATATTTATGGTGAATGCGTTCGTATTATTTTTGGAGCCGTTAATATTTAGTAATATTATTTTTACCCTAAAAATAATATTTACGTAGTTCACAAAATAATCATAAAAATCTCACAAGCGTTGTCATGAAAAAAAATATATACTAAATATATATTTTAGCAAGTTTTATTTTGTGAAAATCCCACCTCCGACACTTGGAAGTTTCGTAATAAAAATTGTGGTGAAAGTTATTCGGGAAAACAAGTTAAAAATATATACATAACACTTGTGATAAAAATATTTACAAGTGTTAGATTTTTGGAAAAATTTCGTCAGAGTTTCCTCTGTAACTGGAGGTGGCCACGCTTACAAGCGTATCATTTTCTTTTAAAATTTCAAATCAACAATGTTCCCAACATCAATCAACAAAGTTTCATCATCAAAATATTCAAAATAAATATAAATCGCAAAACACATGAACTTGTGGTTTGTGCAAAATATATAGTAAGTTTCCCCATATTTTTAGTAGATCTTTTATAAATAAACTTGGTTTCTTTGAGAACCTTGTTTTTAAAGAAGATACATTTTTACAACTTTTGTCAAAAATTACAAAAATAATTCTTGTTTAAAATTTTTGGTTACACAAGTGTCTACACACTTGTGTGTTCACAAAAATCACTTTTGTTTAGGAAAGATCCGGCTTTAAAAATATGATTTCTTTTGACACTTGGTCCTTTGAAAATACCACTTGTAGATCCGTAGATCTACTAGTTTAGAACTCCATTTTATAAGAAAAATTGTTTTTACACAAGTTCATGGTTATAAGTAGTAGTGTTCTTCATTTAACCACTTTTCACACTTTAACATACACTAGGTCATGTTCCATGAACATGACTTAGCTAGGTTAGATGACGATCCGAACTAAGACTAGCATAAAACAACACTAAATAATCATAACAAACTAGTTTTATAAGTTTTACACCAATATTTACTTATTAACCACCAAGTTCATCACCTTTAGTAGACTTTTAATTTTGTTCATACATGTTCATAAATTTCAACCGTCAAAATTCTTATTAACCACTTTAGAATAGATCAAGAAGGCGTTTAGAGTCACTTACTACTAGCTCGAGGCTAGGGAAGAAACTAGACAAAAAATAGGCAGTTAATAGCGTTGTGGGGAGGTCCTTGGCAATCCGCAAGCACCGGGCTTCCTTGTGTGAGATCCTTCACACTAGTATGGGTGTAGAATTGCAAGATAAAAATTGAATGGTGGGTGGATGTGGCTACGATTCTCGGCCGTTGGTAATGAGAGAAAGAAAGAAGTTTTTTTTTCTTTTTTTTTGTTAAGTGTGGTGTGAATGAGATGGATGGTCTTGTGAGTCTACTTATAAACCATTTATCATGATTGACCATTGGTTCATATGTCATTAAGATATTAAACATGACAAAATAAAATAATCAAAACTTTAGTGGGGTGTCCCCACATAGGAACCGAACTCATTGGGGATTTACATGGTTGGATTTCCAACTAGTTAAGTTAAGCACTAAATAGTTTAGTTAAGAAATTCAAATATGGTATTATGTGTGTAGGAATTATAGCGGGTGTTAGGGTATTTGTAACACCTGTGTCATTTCAACCATCAAACAAATGCCAAACCAATTAAATAATGTATTTCATACTTTGGACTTGTATAAATATGTGTATCTTTTGCACATATCGACTCATGTTCGATTTCAAGCTCTAAATCGCTTTCTGGAAGGTTATACGCGCACTAATGCGTAAATATAACCAGTTTAATGCAACGAACACTCCGGAATAGTGAAATAGGCTTAACATACCTTAAATAACCTTTACATAACTTAGATATAAGTTTTGGAAGGTTTGGTGTGGTGAAATCAAAGTTTAATCGCTTACAGGGACTAAAGTTGACAAACTGCGAAAGTATGCCAATTTGAACTGTAACATACCTTCCGGAACATGACCATAAGTTAAACATACCATAAATATCCTTTACATAGCTTAGAAATAGGCTTTGAGGTGTTCGGTATGCTAAAATTAACTTTTGGGTCATTCAGGGACTAAAAGTGTCAAAAAGTGCACAAGTTTGCATTTTCGCGCATAACTTACGTTCTGAATACATCCGGACATCCAAAAATTTATGTAAGCATGACTACATTATATTTTAGTGTTCGCCATAAGAAAAATCCATTCGTTTCGTCATTTGGATCGTTTTTCGCGCTTATGCGCATTCCGTCGTAATTAAGCGAACATCGCGTTCGTACGGCCAAACGAACCAACATCCGAGATATTTTTGAACACATTTTAAGTTCCCTATACTTTAACTTCATTTTAGAGCTTTGAAATGGGGTTAACGGGCCTTAAACGTGTCGAAAATGAGCTTATTACACAACAGGGACCAAATCTGCCATTTTTCAAACTTTCTGGTCTGCAACAAGCTTACGGACCTCAACACTAATGAGCTTACGGTCCGTAAGCTATCTCCAGCAGATCAGAACCTTCTTAAACAGCTGTTAACAGCTGCAAACCACTCCTAATCCCAATGCCAAGTGTTGATACCTTATGGTGAGTGGCCAACTTAGTTACCATAAGCTTCCGACAAGTGTACGCCTTGGATTCGATCACGTACTACGAGAAACGATCCTAACGGTGGACCGTTTACTATAAATACCCAACCCCCCTTCCATTCAAAACCCACCAAATCTGATCCAAATGCTCTAAGTTGAGGCCTTCGCTTCATACCTGAGCTATTCGATCACGATTAGCATTCGGGGACCCTTCGTAAGTATTCTTTCGTTCTTTTCTTTATTTTACTGCTTTTCGAGTCCGAAAGTCAAACTTTGTTTGACTTTCAGCGTTGACCAGCTTATGGTCAATGCGAAGTTCGTTTGAACTTCGCAACGTGATTGTAATCACGATGGTTATAGTCCCTTGGGACTATGCCTACTGATTACCACGTTGTCTAGGGTCGTAAGGTAAGCGATCTAAACAATCGCTTATACTTTCGAACCCGACCCATTTGGTCGATCATTAGGATCCGACCAATCACTTTAGGTGACCCTAGTATAGGGTATAACCTTCCAAGGTTATACCCTATGGTCACATCGTTTAAGTAGTTGTATGATAGGTAGTTTATATGCCTTAGGTAAATTACCAGAATACCCTTTTCATGTATAATTGGTAATTAAGCATATGTAACCTAAACTTTCGTCACATAACTGATTATGTAACACGTTTAGGCATATAACACTTGTCATAGGACTAGTTAGGCGGTCCGAACGCGTTTCACGCGAACGACGCGTTAAAGTAGCATAAGCTACCTAAACGGGTCGTAATGGGTCGAAATCACTCAGGTTAAGTTTCATTTAGTATGTAGGCTTTGTTAAACCAAATGACACGAGTCTCTACACTCGTTTGGTTTACAAACCCTAATGCTACCCGATCTTCCGATCTAGGTCCGGTTAATTTACATAGTTACCTATATTAGGTGCCGTTTGATATCCGCGATCTCTAGCATTGTTTGGTTGTTACTCAAGGACTACTGAGCAATCTCAGGTGAGTACATAGACCCCTCTTTTACTGTTTTCCAAACTGTTTTGGGGTGGAACACATGTGCCTACTTGTTACTTTCCTGCTTTCCTGTTTTCACATCATATACTGCTATGTTCGTTAGTACATTATAGTACATGATTTCATTACATTTCATGCTATGTATTGCCATTGTGTGCACTACTTAGTACATCGTTTTACATGACATTTTGACATAGACATTTGACATAGACATTTCGACATAGACATTTTAACATGATTGACATTTGATCATGCATTTCCCACAAAACATAACTTTGATTTAAACCAAGTTTTACTTCAATACTTTGTTTTTGTGCATATGGTTTAGTTGAGACATTTCACTTGCCATACATGACATATTTGACATAGACATTTGACATGGATATTTGACATAGACATTTGACATGGATATTTGACATAGACATTTGACATGGTTTATACAAGGACTTTTGACTATTGGTTTAAACATAGACATATTACATTGTTGGTTTGGTTTGATTAAATGATTAAGTAACGATGCGTGTGTAATATGATACAAGCATGGTGGATACGCCGCTGGTACTTCCTATATATAAGTGTTTGTATGGTATCACATATTGTAGCATTATTTGAATCATTTCAGTTTGATACATATAACATTTTATACAAATAACATATTTTTCACAATACATTGTTTTACAAGCAACTTACCTTATACAAACTCAGTTACATGGTTATTCATTTAACCATACATTATTCACTTATTTATACATATCATCTGAACTCATTGTTTTTCAAATGATTTACAAGACAAAGCAAATTACAAGGTTCATGACTAAACATTTTCTCAAACATAAGTCATGAAACCTATTTTCATAAAACCTATGTATCTCACAGGCATTTTTATGCTGACGTACCTATTTTCACATGTGTTTTTCAGGAACTGTTGCATAAGATGATCAAGATACACATAGGCAGACTTGGGCTTTAGTGACAATAAAAGATGCAAGACTAGTTAATTATGTTGTTTTTCTTTGTTTGTTAGGACATTGTAACACCTTTAATCAATAAAACGAAACTTAAATTGCCATGGATTTGAAACAATTAATTCTGTTACAACACTCCCCGATGTTTCCGCCACGTTTAGTATGTTCCACGTGGTCGGGGTGTGACAGAAAAGATGGTATCAGAGCCAATGGTTATAGGGAATTAGGTTATTAGTAATGCTTTGACCTAGTCTATAACTTTCTTAGGACCCTAACGCGAGTTTACTTGCGTTTAGTCATAAAACAATACCGTCACCTATCCTTAGGCGACTTTCACAACAAGAACATAAATTTCAAAACCGCTTTGAAAACTAATCATCTGTTCTAGGATGATTTATTACAAGGTTTTGAACCCTCTATTGTAAGGTTTTGAACTCTCTATTATATGGTTTTGAACCCCTTTGAGTTTTCAAATTCTCGTCAAGGTTTTGGGTTTTAAATAATGTGAACACGTGCAAACTGGAAGGGTGAATGCCTGTATTCCGGGTTTTCTGGCTAGGCAAGCACTTCGTATACATCTCATCAGACGCGAGACCAGTTGTGCTTACCTGGGAATTCTTGGGATGAGTGTTCACTTATAGGCGAGCATGTCTTCGCGATACATTATTTTTGACCTATTTACTTTGATTATTCACCGAGGTCGGTTGTTGCTTTGTAGTAACAAACAAATGACCACTATCCTTGCTTTCATCAGATTTGTTTCATCTCATTCTTTTCGTCTAATCCTCTTACTTGTTACTTTCATGTTTCCTCTTTTAGAATGCCTCCACGACGCGAAAATCCAGTATCTGTTGACGAGCTGGCAGCTGTCATTACACAGCAAATGACTGCTGCAATCCCGATCATCGTTGCCCAATGTCACCAAGCTATCAACAACAATAATGCCCCATGCAACTTCAAGACGTTCAACTCGGCTAAGCCATCAAAGTTTTCTGGGTCTCAAGGAGCGACTGCACTTCTGCAATGGTTCGAGAGTCTAGAGAGCACCTTCAGGCATGTTCAATGTCCAAACGAGCGAAAGGTAGATTTTGCATCTAGTGTCTTCGAGAAACGAGCTTTGACATGGTGGAACGGTGTGGTGAGAGATAGGGGTGCCGAAGTGGCACTGGCCCAAACTTGGGAAGAACTTCGAGCACTGATGATGAAGGAATTCTGTCCTCGTCACGAGATCAGGACATTGGAAAGGGAATTCGACGATCTTAAGCAAGACAGCGGCGAACATCGAGCATACACTGATCGATATGAGGAGCTGAGCCTGTTGTGTCCTACCATGGTCACGCCTTTGGATAAGGCGATCGAAAAATACATTGATGGTCTCCCTGACACAGTTCAAGACATTGTTACTGGTAGTAACCCCACTACGGTTAGGCAGGCCATTGAGCTATCTGCAACGTTGACTGAATCTCAGATCAGGAAACGTAAGCTTTTCCGAAAGGGTGACAAGAAACCGGTCGAGGAATCGAAACCAATCGAGGAATCAAAGACCATGGATGAGCAGATTGGATCCCTTGAGCGGTCAAAGAAGCAAAAGGCTTCTCAGAACTTCGCCATGATCGCTCACAATGATCAAGCCGCCCCCAACCAACCAGCTAAACCCCGTACTAGGAAGCCATACAATGGAACTTCACCTTTGTGCAACCGATGTAACCTTTATCATCATGTTAATGTGAAGTGCCGCGAATGCCAAATTTGTGGACGTAAAGGTCATACAGCAAAAGTTTGCGTAGCAGCAGTTGCACTAAATCAAGCTGACAACAAACCTGCTCGAGCTCGCTTTCCTCCAGGTTCTTGCTACAAGTGTGGCGAGATGGGACATTTCCGAAGAAATTGCCCAAAGCTTGCTAATGCTAATCCAGCACAGAGATGAGCATCTGATCGACTAGAAGACAACACTCTTTAGAAATAATCACATCTTATGTATTATTTTCTTTTGTTGTCAAGGTCCATGAAACAGTTGTTATCATTGTTTATAAATAAATCTTTTATTTACATTGCAATGTATTTATGTGATTGTATGTGTAAACAACATATCCCTTACAATACCGACAATCAAGGAATAGTATTCCTTGAAAAAAACAAACTACTCCCAAAATTCTTCCATTTTACAATCTCTTGCGTTTTCCACAAGGATCCTAAGTACCCGTCTCTTGCAAAGAAATGAAGTACAAGGTGCAAGTTATAATTCCGTACGAATACCCCAAGTACCACTATAAATTCTTAATAGGGTACCTAAGGGTATTTCCGTATGTCCTAAGTTATTGTGTACCTTAATTCGAATATGGCGTTTTCCTGAAAACGAAAATCGAATTTTTGGTAGATCATCCTATCTTCATGGATGGATTCTTGAAAGGATTAAAGTGCCAAATGAAATCCACGAATTGGATTCTTGGTGTGCTTTAAGTGTCCGCGTCCAAAGATAACAAATTAATAAACAAGTTAAACAACTATGTGATTATGTGCTTATGTGTTTCCTTTTATGTTTTTGGTGTAATCCAAGTTTTTGTTATCCAAATCCTCGAAGAATCTTCCATATCTTTGTATAAGGAATTCGTAGTAGGATATCCAAAGGTACTATATTAAATCCCCAATGGGCTTTTACGTGATAGTAAAGACCCTTGGATTATATTGTACTATTCCATAATTAGACCCCTGAGTGGTCTAGGTAAACAGATTGATCCAAAAATCTGGTTAGGAATATCATGTGATGATATAGCTGAAAGGACTCCTTGGCGGCCTAATTAAAAGGATCATTTGTCGATCTAATTAAAAGGACCCTATGGTAGTCTAGTCACACTCATCACGGGTTGGATTTTCCTCCCCTAAAACATTTCAAGACAAACTGTGCGGACTATGCAAGGAATTACGTAATTATGGATGCATACATAATTATGGAATTCAGTGCACGGAAACCACAGCTAGTTTGGTCATGTGTCTGAAAAAAATGACTCTTGTCGTTCATTTTTGGTTTCTGAAGAAATGGTGAAAAATGACTCTTTTCGTTCATTTTTGGTTTCTGAAGAAATGGTGAAAAATGACTCTTTTCGTTCATTTTTTGTTTCTGAAGAAATGGTGAAAAATGACTCTTTTCGTTCATTTTTGGTTTCTGAAGAAACGGTGAAAAATGACTCTTTTCGTTCATTTTTGGTTTCTGAAGAAACGGTGAAAAATGACTCTTGTCGTTCATTTTTGGTTTCTGAAGAAACGGTGAAAAATGACTCTTTTCGTTCATTTTTGGTTTCTGAAGAAACGGTGAAAAATGACTCTTGTCGTTCATTTTTGGTTTCTGAAGAAACGGTGAAAAATGACTCTTTTCGTTCATTTTTGGTTTCTGAAGAAATGGTGAAAAATGACTCCTTTCGTTCATTTTTGTTTCTGAAGAAATGGTGAAAAATGACTCCTTTCGTTCATTTTCGGTTCTGAAGAATGTCCGTCAAGGAAATGTCAGGATTATGCCTCTCATATCTTTGGTGGTTATTTGACACAAAGCCACAGATAGACTCCTACGAATGAATTTCGGGACGAAATTTCCTAAAGTAGGGGAGACTGTAACACCTGTGTCATTTCAACCATCAAACAAATGCCAAACCAATGAAATAATGTATTTCATACTTTGGACTTGTATAAATATGTGTATCTTTTGCACATATCGACTCATGTTCGATTTCAAGCTCTAAATCGCTTTCTGGAAGGTTATACGCGCACTAATGCGTAAATATAACCAGTTTAATGCAACGAACACTCCGGAATAGTGAAATAGGCTTAACATACCTTAAATAACCTTTACATAACTTAGATATAAGTTTTGGAAGGTTTGGTGTGGTGAAATCAAAGTTTAATCGCTTACAGGGACTAAAGTTGACAAACTGCGAAAGTATGCCAATTTGAACTGTAACATACCTTCCGGAACATGACCATAAGTTAAACATACCATAAATATCCTTTACATAGCTTAGAAATAGGCTTTGAGGTGTTTGGTATGCTAAAATAAACTTTTGGGTCATTCAGGGACTAAAAGTGTCAAAAAGTGCACAAGTTTGCATTTTCGCGCATAACTTACGTTCTGAATACATCCGGACATCCAAAAATTTATGTAAGCATGACTACATTATATTTTAGTGTTCGCCATAAGAAAAATCCATTCGTTTCGTCATTTGGATCGTTTTTCGCGCTTATGCGCATTCCGTCGTAATTAAGCGAACATCGCGTTCGTACGGCCAAACGAACCAACATCCGAGATATTTTTGAACACATTTTAAGTTCCCTATACTTTAACTTCATTTTAGAGCTTTAAAATGGGGTTAACGGGCCTTAAACGTGTCGAAAATGAGCTTATTACACAACAGGGACCAAATCTGCCATTTTTCAAACTTTCTGGTCTGCAACAAGCTTACGGACCTCAACACTAATGAGCTTACGGTCCGTAAGCTATCTCCAGCAGATCAGAACCTTCTTAAACAGCTGTTAACAGCTGCAAACCACTCCTAATCCCAATGCCAAGTGTTGATACCTTATGGTGAGTGGCCAACTTAGTTACCATAAGCTTCCGACAAGTGTACGCCTTGGATTCGATCACGTACTACGAGAAACGATCCTAACGGTGGACCGTTTACTATAAATACCCAACCCCCCTTCCATTCAAAACCCACCAAATCTGATCCAAATGCTCTAAGTTGAGGCCTTCGCTTCATACCTGAGCTATTCGATCACGATTAGCATTCGGGGACCCTTCGTAAGTATTCTTTCGTTCTTTTCTTTATTTTACTGCTTTTCGAGTCCGAAAGTCAAACTTTGTTTGACTTTCAGCGTTGACCAGCTTATGGTCAATGCGAAGTTCGTTTGAACTTCGCAACGTGATTGTAATCACGATGGTTATAGTCCCTTGGGACTATGCCTACTGATTACCACGTTGTCTAGGGTCGTAAGGTAAGCGATCTAAACAATCGCTTATACTTTCGAACCCGACCCATTTGGTCGATCATTAGGATCCGACCAATCACTTTAGGTGACCCTAGTATAGGGTATAACCTTCCAAGGTTATACCCTATGGTCACATCGTTTAAGTAGTTGTATGATAGGTAGTTTATATGCCTTAGGTAAAATACCAGAATACCCTTTTCATGTATAATTGGTAATTAAGCATATGTAACCTAAACTTTCGTCACATAACTGATTATGTAACACGTTTAGGCATATAACACTTGTCATAGGACTAGTTAGGCGGTCCGAACGCGTTTCACGCGAACGACGCGTTAAAGTAGCATAAGCTACCTAAACGGGTCGTAATGGGTCGAAATCACTCAGGTTAAGTTTCATTTAGTATGTAGGCTTTGTTAAACCAAATGACACGAGTCTCTACACTCGTTTGGTTTACAAACCCTAATGCTACCCGATCTTCCGATCTAGGTCCGGTTAATTTACATAGTTACCTATATTAGGTGCCGTTTGATATCCGCGATCTCTAGCATTGTTTGGTTGTTACTCAAGGACTACTGAGCAATCTCAGGTGAGTACATAGACCCCTCTTTTACTGTTTTCCAAACTGTTTTGGGGTGGAACACATGTGCCTACTTGTTACTTTCCTGCTTTCCTGTTTTCACATCATATACTGCTATGTTCGTTAGTACATTATAGTACATGATTTCATTACATTTCATGCTATGTATTGCCATTGTGTGCACTACTTAGTACATCGTTTTACATGACATTTTGACATAGACATTTGACATAGACATTTCGACATAGACATTTTAACATGATTGACATTTGATCATGTATTTCCCACAAAACATAACTTTGATTTAAACCAAGTTTTACTTCAATACTTTGTTTTTGTGCATATGGTTTAGTTGAGACATTTCACTTGCCATACATGACATATTTGACATAGACATTTGACATGGATATTTGACATAGACATTTGACATGGATATTTGACATAGACATTTGACATGGTTTATACAAGGACTTTTGACTATTGGTTTAAACATAGACATATTACATTGTTGGTTTGGTTTGATTAAATGATTAAGTAACGATGCGTGTGTAATATGATACAAGCATGGTGGATACGCCGTTGGTACTTCCTATATATAAGTGTTTGTATGGTATCACATATTGTAGCATTATTTGAATCATTTCAGTTTGATACATATAACATTTTATACAAATAACATATTTTTCACAATACATTGTTTTACAAGCAACTTACCTTATACAAACTCAGTTACATGGTTATTCATTTAACCATACATTATTCACTTATTTATACATATCATCTGAACTCATTGTTTTTCAAATGATTTACAAGACAAAGCAAATTACAAGGTTCATGACTAAACATTTTCTCAAACATAAGTCATGAAACCTATTTTCATAAAACCTATGTATCTCACAGGCATTTTTATGCTGACGTACCTATTTTCACATGTGTTTTTCAGGAACTGTTGCATAAGATGATCAAGATACACATAGGCAGACTTGGGCTTTAGTGACAATAAAAGATGCAAGACTAGTTAATTATGTTGTTTTTCTTTGTTTGTTAGGACATTGTAACACCTTTAATCAATAAAACGAAACTTAAATTGCCATGGATTTGAAACAATTAATTCTGTTACAACACTCCCCGATGTTTCCGCCACGTTTAGTATGTTCCACGTGGTCGGGGTGTGACAGTATTCGGGAACCCTAACTGGCTCAGAAAAAGAAAAACAATATTGTTGTCAATATTTTTGTGTCCCGGGTTAAGTCCGGTTGTACGGTTGGATATTACTCCGTTAAAGTGTTAAATAGGTGTATAAAGTGTCGTTATTATTATTTTTAGTGACACAGTTTATTCCCGACACTTTGGAAAGTGCCTAGTAATATTTTTCTCATTTTTTGCCACTTTACTAGTTAGCTAAATGCTAAAAATTTTTTTTTATTTAAAGTGCAGAATTTTGTACTCAAAGTACGTTCTAGGCACATCTGGTCACTATAATTATCATCTAGTGACGCAGTTCTACAATCCTCACCTCCCTACACTCCCTACTAGTGTAGTAATCTATTCCCGGCTCATCCTGGCCTTAGAGACAGTAACTGTCTGATGCTGGCTATGTCAGCATGTTTACTGGGTATCCCGTATAGTGTGCTTACTGTGCTTTTTGTGCATCAAGGTTGTCACTGAAGTTTTGTGTAAATAATAGAGTGACAGTATAAAATGTGATGCATGAGTATGTATGTATCAGAAATCAGTAATCAGTTTAATCACAGTTGTAAGCAAGCACAGTAATTAAGCAGTGATTAAATATTAATTAATTCGTACGGATACCTGGTTTGGTGAGGGTTGTCACACATGTATTTATACTTCCATTACATGTATTTCTAAGCAAAAAAAAATAGCCCTTGTTTGAATTGGTTATTAACCGAAAATTAACCGAACCGAACCGGAAACCGAAAAATTAACCGAATTTACCGAACCGATTAACCGATAACTTCGGTTACGGTTAAGGATAATGCTAATAACCGAACCGAACCGACACCCCTAGTGAGAACTGTGAGACTAGGCCATCCAAAAGGTTTTCTCACTTTTTTTTTCTCAAAAATCATAAAAAAACTACTTGTTTCATCAAGATTTTTTTTAAATGCCGCATACACACATTTACACGAGGTGTAAAAAATATATTTATATTCATAACAAATTTACAACAGGGCGTAAAAAAACTAACATTAGACAAAACTACCGAATCGACAATTTTTTTTGCTTTTTTATACAGATGTGTTTATAATATTTTTATTGACGTTTGTGCAAAAAAAAAATATGTGGCCTAACTCACGCGGGAAGTAGGAGTTCTCATGCTTCTCACAACTCGTGGTGGGATTCTAGAGTGAACACTAATGTATTTGTGAACTGAGTGAACAAATCTTGGCCATTGATTTACATCATCAAATTGTAAAAGACACTAGTGTATTTTCATCATCAAATCCTGGCCATTGATATACCTTTGTGTATACACTTGTGTATTGATAATCAAGGGCTAGAATTAGTTCACTAGTGTTCACAATCAAAAGTGTGAACACTAGTGAACTAATCCTAGCCCTTGATTATCAATACACAAGGGTAAATCAAGTGTGAACACTATTGAACTAATCATAGCCCTTGATTTACCTTTGTGTATACACTTCTTTGACAGTTTAGCGCCCAAATAAATGTTTCCTCGATCTTCGACTCTCCTCAGTATAACTTGGCGTTTGGTCTGTTGTAGGAGGTCTGTTGTAGGAGGTATGTTGTAAGTATTTCCAAACTGGAATCTTCTCAGCGATGTTTTCTTTATCTTCTTAGCAATTTTGGCTTCGTTGCGCTCTTTCTTCCTCTATTCTTTTCCTTCAAGCTTTTTCCATTCTGTCTTCCAGACTTTACCTTTACCTGAATTAATATCATTAGCATAATAAACGTCAATAACTTTTTGGAATTGTAGTGCCTGCTCCATGTCATTCTCTTCGAAACTGATTTTACTGTAGAATGGACGTTCAATATCCTTCTTCGGGTAGTTTACTTGCCACATCGTGTCACACCCCGACCACGTGGAACAACCAAACGTGGTGGAAACGTCGGGGAGTGTTGTAACAGAATTAATTGTTTCAAATCCATGGCAATTGAAGTTTCGTTTTATTAATCAAACATGAAAGTTTACATTGTTTTAATAAGAACCAAAGAGTACATAACATAAATTAACTAGTTCTTGTCTCGTTTTAAGTCACTAAGGCACAGGTCCGCCTAAGTATGTCTTGATAAGTCCTATGCATCATCTCCTGAAAACACATGTGAAAATAGGTATGTCAGCATAAAAATGCCTGTGAAATACATAGGTTTTGAGAAAATAGGATTCATGACTTATGTTTGAGAAAATGTTTAGTCATAAACCTTGTAATTTGCTTTGTCTTGTAAATCATTTGAAAAACGATAAGATCAGATGATATGTATAAATAAGAGAATAATGTATGGTTAAATGAATAACCATGTAAAATGAGTTTGTATAAGATAAGTTGTTTGTAAATCAATGTCTTGTGAAAAGTATGTTATTTGTATAAGTCTCAAACTGAAATGATTCAAATAACGCTACGACATGTAATACCATACAAACACTTATATATAGGAAGTACCAGCGGCGTATCCACCATGCTTGTATCAAATTACACACGCCTCGTTACTTAATCACTTACTCAAACCAAACTACCAAAGTAAAATGTTCATGTCTAATGTAAATCATGTAATGTGTATCCAAAATGTAAGCATGTGATGAATAACAAATGTGCTAAGTATGCAACAAAAGACATACATAGCATAAAGTGTAATGTATAACAATGTACTAAGTACGCACACAATGGGCATACATGGCATAAAATGTAATGTAAAACAATGTACTAAGTACGCACACAATGGGCATACATAGCATGTAATGTAAGGCAATGTACTAAGTACGCACACAATGGGCATACATAGCATAAGATGTAATGTAAAACAATGTACTAAGTACGCACACAATGGGCATACATAGCATGTAATGTAAGGCAATGTACTAAGTACGCACACAATGGGCATACCTAGCATGTAATGTAAGGCAATGTACTAAGTACGCACACAATGGGCATACATAGCATGTAATGTAAGGCAATGTACTAAGTATGCACACAATGGGCATACATAGCATGTAATGTAAGGCAATGTACTAAGTACGCACACAATGGGCATACATAACATGTAATGTAATGCAATGTACTAAGTACGCACACAATGGGCATACATAGCATAAGATGTAATGTAAAACAATGTACTAAGTACGCACACAATGGGCATACATAGCATATAATGTAAGGCAATGTACTAAGTACGCACACAATGGGCATACATAACATGTAATGTAAGGCAATGTACTAAGTACACACACAATGGGCATGCATAGCATGTAATGTACGGCAATGTACTAAGTATGCACACAATGGGCTTACATAGCATGTAATGTAAGGCAATGTACTAAGTACGCACACAATGGGCATACATAGCATGTAATGTAAGGCAATGTACTAAGTATGCACACAATGGGCATACATAGCATGTAATGTAAGGCAATGTACTAAGTACGCACACAATGGGCATACATAGCATGTAATGTAAGTCAATGTACTTAGTACGCACAAAATGGGCATACATAGCATAAGATGTAATGTAAAACAATGTACTAAGTACGCACACAATGGGCATACATGGCATGTAATGTAGGGAAATGTACTAAGTACGCACACAATGGGCATACATAGCATGTAATGTAAGGCAATGTACTAAGTACGCACACAATGGGCATACATAGCATGTAATGTAAGGCAATGTACTAAGTATGCACACAATGGGCATACACAGTATGTAACGTAAGGCAATGTACTAAGTACGCACACAATGGGCATACATAGCATGTAATGTAAGGCAATGTACTAAGTATGCACACAATGGGCATACATAGCATGTAATGTAAGGTAATGTACTAAGTACGCACACAATGGGCATACATAGCATAAAATGTAATGTAAAACAATGTACTAAGTACGCACACAATGGGCATACATAGCATGTAATGTAAGGCAATGTACTAAGTACGCACACAATGGGCATACATAGCATGTAATGTAAGGCAATGTACTAAGTACGCACACAATGGGCATACATAGCATGTAATGTAAGGCAATGTACTAAGTACGCACACAATGGGCATACATTGCATGTAATGTAAGGCAATGTACTAAGTACGCACACAATGGACATACATAGCATAAAATGTAATGAAATCATGTACTATAAATGTACAAATGAACATAGTAGGTATATGATGTGAAAGCATGAAAGTAACAAGTAGGCACATGTGTTCAGCCCCAAAATGTTTGGAAAACAGTAAACGAGGGGTCTATGTACTCACATTGAGATTGCTTAGTAGTCCTTGAGTAACAACCAAACAATGCTAGAGATCGCGGATATCAAACGGCACCTAATATAGGTAACTATGTTAATAAACCGGGCCTAAATTGGAGGATTGGATAGAATGAGGGTTCATAAACCAAACGAGTATGGAGACTCGTGTAATATGGTTTAACAAAGCCTACATACTAAATGAAACCTAACCTAAGTGCTTACGTCCCATTACGACCCGTTTAGGTAGCTTATGCTACTTTAACGCGTCGTTCGCGTGAAACGCGTTCGGAACGCCTAACTAGTCCTATGACAAGTAAAATATGCCTTAACATGTCTAATATTGTTATTAAATCAGTTTAGATACCAAAAGTTATGTTACATATGCTTAAAATGAATTTTGGCGTAAAAAGGGCATTTTGGTAATTTACCTAAGGCATATAAACTACATATCATACAACTACTTAAACGAAGCGACCATAAGGTATAACCTCAAAGGTTATTCCCTACATACTATGGTCACCTAATGTGTTTGGTCGGATCCTAATGATCGACCAAACGGGTCGGGTTCGAAAGTATAAGCGATTGTTTAGATCGCTTACCTTACGACCCTATACAAGCACTAAACTAAAAGTGACGAGCTAAGCATGTTGAAACATGCTTAACTAAAAAAGTTTGGTATCAAAACAAACGGTTTTGATACCTAAGAGTAGTTTGGTTACAAAATACGCAAGAATACGTATTCTGGCCGAAACTACGGCTCGTCACTGAGCCTAGATAACGTGGTCATCAGTAGGCATAACCCTCGCTAGCATCAAGGACATGGATAGATCAAATCAACTCAGTTTCACTTATCACATCTAAATTTATCAGAACTACACTTCAGCATTCACATGGTTACAATTAACAATTCGAATTCACATTCACAATCACAGTAAGTGGTATTTAGCCAAGAACAATCAACAACAATCAAGACAAACACTAACCGTAGAACCGTAGGGGATGTTTTAAGACGAGGAAGGAGGCACTACGAGAAATGGGACTTGTCGGGTTCCAGGAACTGCCGCCTCAAGAGGGTGCTTGAAAGAGAATTAGGGTTTGTCACCCTTGAATGCATTTGAGCTAAATGAAATCCCCACACACATCCTTGTGTGCGTATGTATTCAAGATACATGGGTCGAGCCCAGTTTTGCTAGTATGCACTTTATTTTGCTAAACCTATAAACATTCAACCATAAGACACCCAATTACATTTGTAGTATACATATATTCACTAATGATATTCGCAACCATTCACTTAATATCAAGCCTAGTTATCACTAAGATAACGTACACGTAAGTTATATAAGAACACAAAGCGTAACAGGGGAAATGAACGAGGAAAAAGGCATAAGAAAATAGTGAGTTGTCACATACCTAAAATAGCAATGTGAGTTTATCCTCTTTTTATAAACCCTTTTTGTGAGTAATCTCCTTTTTGTGAAACCTTTTTGTGAACTATTTTTACAAAACCTCAATTGTTTTAATTGAAATTTCACAGCGATTAAGTATTTGTAAATCTACAATTATCGTCGGTATGTTGGGGTTTTGTATACAAAATTTGTTACTACACTGTGAGTAGTAACATTACCACCAGTTAGGATTGACAGTACTGTGGGTGGTAATTAAAGTAGATGTAAAAAATGTAATTGCTGGATTGCCCTGTGACAACCCGAGTTTTCAAGGTCTTACCACTACACGTTATTTGTTCACAATTGTGTTTGCATAACTTGTTCTCTTTGTATTTGTACATGTTTGATTATGCTTGAGATATTGTTTTATTGTTTGATTAATGAGTGATAGAAATTTATTAAGTGTTTGAGATTTACAATCCCACAATCGACGAAACCTTGGGAGCTTCGTCAGCCACACACACCACGAAACCTTGGGAGTTTCGCCACAACTACCACCTGACGAAACCTAGAGGTTTCGTCATGTGCTTCACGAAGAAACTTAGGAGTTTTGCCAGAATGGGCTTCGGCCCAAGTATGGCCCAATCAATTCAGCAGTTACGTTATATATATTGCACCCGCCACAATACTTGAAAACCTAGACTCTCTTTCTCTCTTTGGCACCCGACGGCAACCATCATCCCTCTCGAATTCTTGCTAGTTCATCTCGTAACCGGTTAGTTTTATATGGATACCAATTGTCTGATTCTACTTTCTATCACATTAGGTTGCATGATGCCTTGGTAGGATGCTTTGATTTGTTACTGTACAATGATTGCTAGATATGATTTCATGGCTTATGATGATGATTGATGATCTAGGGGATTATAAATGGTTAGATTGCTATGATGATTATGTATGTCAAGATTTAACTGTTTGTAAATGTTGGATTTGATAACCTGTTATGAGATGGTTGAATGATGAAATTGTCTATAGTTAGGGCTTCAGTTGTTTATGTATGATTAATGGATAAGTGGTTCAGATTTGTGCATAATGATAGTCTGTTAATCTAGGGTTCATATTTAGGGTTGCTTGTTAGATCTGCTTTGGGGAAATTGGGATGTGTTTACGGGATTTACGGGAGTAGGTTGTTAGTATTTTCGACCAAACCTAAGGGTTTTGCCACATATATTGTCAACAAAACCTTGGGGGTTTCGCCACCTACTTTATAGATGAAGCTTCAGGGAGTTTTACCATCCTCATGATGACGAAACACCTTGGTGTTTCGTCACCCAACTGATCGACAAAAGGCCTTGAGGTTTCGTCGCCTAGGGGTTTCGCCGTAGGTCAAAACCTCACAAACAGAATGTAGTTTTGTACGAGTGTAATGATGTATGTTTATATGCTGACTGTTGTCTGTTGAAGATATGCATGAGGAAACATGAATTCAGTGTTGATTAGCATACTTGACTGTTATTACTTGTAAACTGTGAAATAGAATAGGTTGTGTAACTAATATGTGTTGTCTGGTGATCACTGATTAAATAACCACTGTAATCTGTATTTACACGTGATCTTGTTCATGCAAACTGATTATGTATGTATGATTACTATAGGCTTTGACTGAATTATTTGTGAACAATTAGTTAACCATACCGATCAAACCGAGGTGAGTTCACACTTTTATAAAGCATGGGATTCCTGGTGGGTTGGGAATGGGTTAAGAAGCTAAAATGAAACCTACGTATTCATCTCTAATAGGATATGTACCTCCGTCCTCGGTTGGGAAGGACAACAACATTTAACCAGCGTATTCTCCTTGTGTAGTTTACGTTCCTCCATCCTCGGTTGGGAAGGACGACAACCTATAACTTACTAGACAAAACTCTATCATGAAGTCCCTCATTTTTATATCGACTTAATTGCCAGGCCAATGGCGAGCGGGTTATTAGTTAATAGCGCTATTAGGGTTGACAAGCCTCACGCCATGCCGGTAGGACGGGCGTGTACTAATGGATCTGGGCACTTAGTCAATGATGATAGACATTGACGTAGGGCACAACTTTCTCAGTCAGTTGTCGATATGGTAACGGTCTAATGGTTTACAACATGGGGTAGCCCCCACTGGTTATGGTTTGGGAAACATGGAACTGAGTAACTACTGGTTTTCGAAAGAACTTATGGTTTTTTGAAACAACTTTAAACTGGACAACCAACTGTGAACTCGCTCAACTTTGTTGTTGACTCGTTGTTACATGCCTTGTAGGTCGATAGGTTCTTAGCAGGAGCTTTCATGGGAGGTGTCGTTGTGGAGCATAGACATTGTGTGCTCATGATGAACTTAAACACTTTTAACTCATGATTTGGGTTTCGAACTATTTGCTTCCGCTGATGACTTAGATTTGTTAAACTGTTTTTAAACACCAATTATATTGCGTGGTTGGACTTTTATTTACTATGCTATATTGTTCAATACGATTGGTGGCTTGATCCTGGTCTGTCACGCCTCCTGCGGTGATACTCCGCTTGTGGATTTTGGGGGTGGGACAGCTTCGTATCAGAGCCATTGGTTATAGTGAACTTGGTTTTAAAAAGGGAAAAGCTTTTTGACAAAACCAGACTATAACCTGTATAGTGGTCAACGATCCACAACGACGATTCGCTCCACGTACAAGACTCAACATTATAGGTGATATGGTTTGTGTTTAGGTTGCCTATCTGTTAGTTTACATAGTGCATTGATCATGGCGTGCTTAGTTAGCATAACAATTGATGTTTGAAAACCCGGTGTGCTTACTCTCTTCTGTCATCACATACTTATGCACTTTCACGACACTTCTCTCACTTATGCTTATGATTTTCTTTGATGTGAAGATCATGAGTGGACGTTTGAACTTGACTCAAGCCCAGCTGACGTCTCTTATCAATGAACGAGTTGCTGAGGCACTCGCAGCAGCCCCTGCAGGAGGTATAACCTGCCATTCTGACCTATCCTAGGATGTTTAGATCCTACTCTCGCGAACCAACTCTTGTGCTTAACTTTGTGTTTCCTTTCTCGCGGTACAGGTCAACATGCTCAGCCTTCCATATGTACCTTCAAGACCTTTATGGATTGTCGACCTAGTACCTTCAGTGGTACAGAAGGAGCTGTAGGTCTTCTTCATTGGTTCGAGAAGATCGAATCTGTCTTTGAGATGTGTGAATGCCCTAAGGCTCGTAGGGTAAAGTTTACTACCGGAACACTGGAAGGTGTTGCGTTGACATGGTGGAACGCGTAAGTACAAATGCTAGGGTTGGCAGCTGCTAATGCCACCCCCTGGAACAACTTCAAAGATCTGATCAAAGAGGAGTACTATCATCGCGACGACATTCACAAGCTGGAAGTAGAGTTTTATAACCTGAAGATGACGGGGTCTGAAATAGAGGCGTATACGAAGAGATCGAACGAGCTGGCTGCACAGTGTCCCACTATGGTAGATCCTCCTATCAAGCATATCGAGTTGTACCTCAAGGGTCTGGTGCCAGAAATTCAGAGCCATGTGACTGCGGCTAACCTTGGTACTATCCAGCAGGTCATACGGCTAGCCCACCGTCTCACTGATCAGGCAGTTGAGCAAAACAGGTTGCCCAATCGTATTAGTGCTACAGCTACTTCGGATGCTCCTAGTGACAACAATCGCAAATGGGATGAAAAATCAAGCAAAGGCTCTACTCTTGTTCAGTCTCAGTCTCAGCAGCGGAGAACTGACGACTACAAGAGCCCCAATCAGCAGTCTTCTGGGAATCAGGGTCAGGGTGGATACAAGGGAAATCACCCTAAGTGCAGTCGATGTAATTTGCGCCACAGCGGGCCGTGCAACAAGGGTCGTTGTCAGAGATGTAACAATCTTGGTCATGAAGCCAAGGATTGCAGGAGCTCACGTCCTGTGAATCAGAATCGTCAACAGCAGCCACCAGCTCCACAGAACCAGCAATAGCAATAGCAGGGTAATAAGGAATGTTTTCAGTGTGGTGCTGAGGGTCATTTCAACAGACACTGTCCACAGTTGAATCAGAATCAGAACAACAACAACAACCAAGGAAATGGGAACAACAATGGGGGTAACAACGACGACAATGGTGCCAGGGGACATGTCTTCGTGATTGGTCAGGGTGATGCAAGGAACGATCCCAATGTTGTGACGGGTAAGTTCCTACTGGACGACTTTTATGTTACTGTTTTATTCGACTCGGGTGCCGATACTAGTTACGTGTCCTTAAAAGTTAGTCAGTTGCTTAAGCGACTCCAACACTTTTGAACACCATGCACATTGTTGTAGGATCGAGTGTTAACCCGAACGAGTCGTTCAGAGAAGTTTTGATCAGTTTTAGGTGCGCAAAACAAGAAACTGACTTAGAAACAGCTTGTTCTTCACTTTAAACACTAATTAGATTGATATAACACTGAGTACATGCAATAATCAAACCGGCAGCACTTCGGTATGATTTTCAGCAACCTCCTAAATGATATCGCTTGAATCCTATTTATAGACAAGTGATTTCGCTTGAACATGCTCAAGCAAAATGCCCTTCAAGCGAACTCACACTCAAGCAAAATAACAAACTCAACACTCAAGCAAAATAACAAACTCAACACTCAAGCAAAATCTCTTGCTCAAGCAAAATCTCTCTTGTCATGCCTTATTCAAGTAGAATCATGTTCTTTCGATCTTCATGCCATTTGCAATGCTAGACTTGATACAAGACGAAGTCGACAAACGCATGCACCAACAGACTCCCCCTCGAATGTTGACGAGACTTAAAGTGTCGAGTCTTCAAAATCTTCAGTCTTTATCAGTCTTTGGACTTCCAGAATCTTGACCTGACTCATGAATCTTCTAATTCTCTTGATCAGATCTCTTGATTCCTTAAGTTCATCAGCATCAGTAGTTCCAAAATCGTGACCTGGCTCAATTCTTTCTTAGTATTGAAACCTGGCTCTCTTTCACAAAGATCTGCACGTTCTCTACCCAAAAGTAAAATTTCACATTTGTAAAAGATTTAACAAATTTAGAAACCACTTACAAATATCATTTTTCTTTTCAAACAAATTCAAACAAACTTTCCCAAACCTGTTCGTCATGTTTAGCACTCGGAATTTTGAAAATCAGCTTTTCAACATCAGTTGTCTAAAATCTTTTTGTATTTTTCGAAATTTTTGCTAAAACATACTGAAAATCTTTTTGGATTTTTGATATAACAGAAATTAAATGCAGTAACGAAATATTTACAAGCAATATTTTTGTGAGATTGTGTAAGAGGATAATATCAGTTTTTGAGACAAATCACCAACACCGTTAAGCTTTAAACATTTTAAGTTCTAAACGATTCACTTAGATTGTCAGTATACTTATCCACTTAAATTTTCACACAAAGTTCAACTGTTCCGAGATACGGGATTAATGTCTTAAGCACTTAAACTTATTCGCGTGTCCCACCTCAGAATATACTCCCTTATCCAGATCCCAATATTCAGTCTTACAGGTGAATATACCTAGATGATATCTGTAAGGGGTTAAATGCGAAACCGTGAGAGCTCAGGTCAGAACTTCCGTTCAGCAGAGAGATGACGGTTTGACTTTTGGTGGGTCCCCTTTAGAGGATCTTTTTTACAACAGCATTGATTAGCAATTTTATTGTCTCATCATTTATGCTGAGGGTGGCGCTATTTTTCAAAAAGTATTCTCCAGGGACTAGGCCATTGCTTCCGCAAAATCAAAAGTCCCGGGATAATACCCCAAATATCACTGAGCATAAAGACCTAGTATCTCAGAAAGAGGGGTCCTTCAAACAAGATTTCGGGGGTTACCCATATATCCGAGAGATGTTACCCAAGATATAAGCAAGTTTGAATTTAGGTTTATATCTCATCACAATCTACTAAATGTGTAAAAACCTACTGGCACATCATCAGTGAGACCGTTTATCACATTTAACTTTCCAATTCTTTAGCATGCTGTGATCGTCCACTGATGTACTATCATTTCCTCTTTTATACAACAAAACTCATTTTTGATTTTATCATGTTTTTGACTTTTTCAAATTTTCTAATGTTTTTGGATTTTCTGAAAAAAATTTACTCCCCCTAAAATGCAAACACATTTTAGGAAATTTGAAAACAAACTGTACAATAAAATTGACAACCAATATAGAATTGCTTCAAATCGCCATCCACTTGGCATAAACAATCAGAACTCCCCCTTTCAACAAACTAGTTTCCCATTGTGATTTCAAAACACTTAAGTTTATTTTTAATCAAATGGTTTTTCCGGAAAATTAGTTTAGTTGATTTTCAAACCACTTGTAGGTTAGGGGATAAACTCATCATTTTGTTCTCCAAAATACCACTTGTAAGTATGGTCCAATCAAGTTCAACTTAATGACCTTGATTAACCATTTAAAGATGAAAACCTTCTTCAACCACTTGCAGGTTCATTCACCAATCATCTCATTTGTAAATCAAAATATAACAATATAAAGATATCACCTGTAGATTTACTAACCAAACCTTTCAAGAATGATGCCGATTCCTGCTCCACGCTTACCAACCTGGGAGCTCTGGCAAGTCACACTTATCCTGTAAAAATTTAACCATTATAAGATTCATTTCCAAAATCAATTATCAAGAAAGATGCTGATTCCTGATCCGCAATTACAAACTTGGGATCTCCGGCAAGTCCAAATTTTCAAGGAAAAAAATTTCCACCCAAGTCTTACCAACCTTGGGTGTTTTTAACTCTTGTTCAGTAGGGTTATAAGTTGCTTTCTTTGTAGCATAAAAATCTTTAACCCCTTTTACTTTCCCATCAATCATCTTCCCAAAAATTTTCTTCACATTTCCATTAAAAACTTTATCAACATCAAATTCATTCTTCTCAGAATAAAATTGATTCGATATTTCAACTTTGCCAACCTTTGATTTAAAATTATCATCCTTCAGTGGTGGAATTTTAACATCATCCACTGAAAGCACATATTTTTCTTCTTTTACCTCAACCTGTGGCTCTTCTAGCTTTGTGGAACCAGATTCATCGCCAATTTTTACATCATCCTTCTTAACAACCCACATTTGGTTGTCTTTTGCCTTCTTTTTGTAAAAAAATTTCTTTGAACACTCACCAACTTCATAAGTCCAATTTTCAAAAATTTTGAATTTTTCAGTTGGTGGTTCAATATCGACAACTTTTTCTTTAAGTTTTTCATATACTCCATGTTTTTTCTTTGTATTCAACAAACAATTTGATGCAATGTGACCAGCTTCATTGCATTTGAAACAGGTTCGAGTATCCTTTATGTGAAAAACTCCAGTTCCTTTACTTTTCTTTACAGCAAGAAACTCCTTGTTTGATTGTCTCCAGAATGGTTTCTTCTGTTCTTCCTCAGCACTTCCACCTGAAACAAAATCTGTTTTTGTTTTAGAAATTTTCTCATTTTTATAATTTTCAGATGGAATAAAACCTAAACCTTTTTTTTAAAGTTACCATTATGATTTGATTTCTTTTGTAAACCAGAACCATAATTATAACATTTTTTCTTGTTTAAACGCTGTTGAACTCTTGAAGTGTATTTTTTAGGTTTTCCAGTAAGATTTAAATCTTTTATTTCAGAAATATTAATTTCTGTCATTTTGAAAACCTTTTTGATCATTTCAAATCTAACACTTCTTATTGGAAACTCTTTGTCAGAGTATAATTTGTCAAAATCATTCAAAGTGTATGCAACTTCGAATGTTTCATCATCCAAATTTGATTTTGATAACAAAAACTCTTTGTTGTAAACCCGTTTAACCATCGATTTTGAACTGTTGACTGACGAACTTGAACCTCCAGACTTTGACTCAGACTCCTCATCAGTATCCAACACCTGATCGACCACCTTTTTAATTAACTCGGACTCATGATCAGTGTCAGATGATGTGAAAGTGACGTCAATGTTTTCTGGTAAACCATCAGTTGTATCGGTTTTTTACTTTATATTGACTGCTTTTTCGACTTGCTCCTCGTTTGGTTTTCTGGGAGAATAACCTTCCCATATTGGAGGCGGACACTTGTTATAACTAACAGTCGGTTTCTTACCAGTATCTTTCTTCTTTGGCTTCTCGTCTTGAAAAGCTTCAAAACCTGCAACAGTTGGATAAATTCGATCAATAAGATAATCAGAACTAGAATAACTTTGTAATAAGCGTCTGATTCTCTCATTCTTAATTTTCTCCTTTTCCAATTCTTGTTTCAGATTGGCACGCTCCTTAATGTAATGATTTATAGCTTTTTGTTTTGTCATCATCACAGCATTCATCATAGTTAATGCTTTTTCTCTTTCAGAATTCGTCTTTTGAAGACCAGTTACTGTTCTGTTCAAAACATCATAGGATTCTTTCACGTAATTTATGTTGAACAATAATTGCTCTTTCATCTTCTCAAACTCAATCATCTTCTCATCTTTAGCTGCACATTCTTTGCAAGATTCAAAACACTTTGGACAAGACTTGATGACTTCCACAATCTTTTCTACTTCAATGATCTTTTCAACTTCAACAACTTTCTCAGTTTCAGTAACCTTTTCTGCTTCACTCACCTCCTCAGTAAAACTTTTAACTTCATCATTTTGAACTATCTCATCCTTTTCACTTTCAGACTTCATTTTCTTTTGTTCTTTTGCTGCTCGTTTCTCCTCTAGCTTCTTCAAGCGTTCTGCAAAATAAAAATGAAAACTTTCAGGAGAAAGATGAGATTTTGCCACATTAATATGTTTTTCTTCATCATCACTACTGTCATCAGTTAGTGATTGATCAAATTCTACTGATTTGTTAGAATTATCATCCGAAGAACCAGAATCAGATGGTGTTTGATCAAATACAATTTCTCTTTCTGAACTCTCATCTGATCTGTCTGAGCTTTCATCTGATGAAACAGATTTTTCATCTTCATTCTTCATACTAACACCAATAGATTTCATCCACTCGGTAAACATATCTGGCTCTTTCATGATCTTAGCAATGAAAGCTTTAAAATTTCCATTCTCATCTGCAAACATATTCCAGCTAAAACCTTCTGGTAACTTTTCATCATCTTGATTGATTAAGCATGTTTTGCTATCGGATGAAATGTATTTGTTCCAGCTAAAATCTTCTTGATTCACCAAACATGCTCTTTTTGTATCTTCGATCACTTTTCTACCATGAGCCACTTGTGGTTCTTGCTGTTGTTGTTGACCAACTTGTTGATATATGGCTTTCCGGTAGTAATCATCTTTTCCGAACGGATTCTTTACATCATTTGCTTCTCTATTATTGAATTCTCTCTTGAAATGACCTTTATCCCTGCATCGAACACAAGTAACTTTAGATTTATCAAAACCTAAAGTAGAAACATGTGCTTCAAGAAAGTCATTTCTTCCATTAATCAATTTGAACTTTTCTGCTCTTCTAAGGACACTAGCTAGACACCACTTGATGTCCATTAGTTCCATTTCTTCAGCATCTATCTGATCGTAATCCTCCTTTGTTAGCATAGGATTCCCGATCTTCCCTGCAACCAAGCCTTCATAAGAAAGTAACACAGAACCATGTAATGCCATGTGATCTTTTGCAACTTCTTCAGAAAAACTTTGACCATCTGGAAGATTCAATGCAATGTTGCACTGTATCACATAACCATTTCCAGTTTTTGTGTTTTGAGAATGCAAACTTTCAGATGAACTCTTGGGATTAACACTCAGATATGTAAAAAATCCACTGCTTTTGTTTGAACTTTGATCAATCTTTTCAGATGAGTCTCCAGCACTAAATGCAGTTTGAATCTTTGGACACCTTTCAACTTCTGGAACACTGCCTTTGTAATACATTTTCACATCTTGCTGACTACTTGGATTATTCATCCTCGCAATCTTTTGCTGTTCGAGATCTTGACCCTCAATCTTCTCAATAAACTGAGAAATCGTCAAATCATCGTAAACTCCAGTGTTCTTCAAGATCATCAAATAAGTACCCCACTCTTTTTGCTGTAAAGCGTCAGCTAACTTGTCAACCCATTCTTCACGATCTTTGGTTATACTTAGCATTGCCATGGATCGCACTAAGTGACAATATCGTTTAATTAGCTTCTTTGTATCTTCCCCAGGCAAACTGGTGAATAAATCAAATTCTTTTTTAAGCAGTGCCTTTTTACTCTTAATCATATTCTCACTACCCTCAAACTTGATTCGAAGAGCATCCCAAATTGATTTTGAAGTTTTGTCATGTTGAAGTAATATAAAGATGTCTTCTTTGATAGCTTGCTGAAGTAAACTGATCATCATTTTTTCAGCTTTATACATATCTCGTTCTTGATCACTAAATTCAAAAATTGTTTTCACAACTTGCAACTCTGTACGTGGTAAAACATACTTCTTCAAAATACATTCCCATGATCTTAGATGGTTAGCTTGAACCCAGTTTTCAAATCTGTCTTTCCAACCGTAATACTCTTCTATGCTCATTAGCTTAGGGGGTTTTTGTAATGTTCCGGTTTCGTTTTCCAAATTCATATTTTGAGCAATGGAAGCTGGAGTAGTCGGGGATGTTGCAAATGCGTTATAAAATTCTTCACTCATGATTTCGTAAACTTTTTCTCAAATCAGAGAGTTTCAAGCGAGATACCTCCTTCAAGCAAAATAACCTAGCACACAACTTTCAAGCGAAATCAAAGTTTTCAAATAAACTGTCAATACAAGCGAAATTACAGTTTGAAGTGAAATCAGGTTTTCAATCTCAAGCAAAATCTGATGAATGACCTTCTCAAGCGAAACCTGTTATTTCGCTTGAAATGACAACACTTTTTCAAGCGAAATCTTGCGATACGTTATACGTTCAAGCGGAATCTGGTTTTAGGTCCATTTTTATCAAATTTAGTCCGAATTTTAAGCTGATATTCTCAAGGATTTGTTAAAATACTGTTTCGCTTGTAATATGTGAAATTCAGGCCATTTTAACCGTGAAAAAATTATTCAATTCAGAAAAGAAAGTGTAGAAGTAAGAAATTAGAATGAAATCAAGTTGAAATCTTCTGAAATCCTCCTCCTGAGCTCTGATACCAGTTGTAGGATCGAGTGTTGACCCGAACGAGTCGTTCAGAGAAGTTTTGATCAGTTTCAGGTGCGAAAAACAAGAAACTGACTTAGAAACAACTTGTTCTTCACTTTAAACACTGATTAGATTGATATAACACTGAGTACATGCAATAATCAAACCGGCAGCACTTCGGTATGATTTTCAGCAACCTCCTAAATGATATCGCTTGAATCCTATTTATAGACAAGTGATTTCGCTTGAACATGCTCAAGCAAAATGCCCTTCAAGCGAACTCACACTCAAGCGAAATAACAAACTCAACACTCAAGCGAAATCTCTTGTTCAAGCGAAATCAGCTATTTCGCTTGAACCTGTCATGCCTTCTTCAAGCAGAATCCTGTTCTTTCGATCTTCGTGCCATTTGCAATGCTAGACTTGATACAAGACGAAGTCGACAGACGCATGCACCAACAATTGTAGAACTAGCAGACGGTAAAAATCTTGAGGCCACACACATAGTTAAGGGTTGTAATCTTGTTCTTGCTGATCAGACCTTCTCTATCGACCTTATTCCTGTCGTTCTTGGTAGATTCGACGTTGTCATTGGGATGGATTGGTTATCTCAACGTCAAGCGGAAATTCTTTGCAAGAAGAAAATTGTCCGCATCCCTCGTTCTGGTGAAGAACCCCTTGTGATTCGTGGTGACAAGAGTGGTGCAGTAGTAGGCATCATCTCTTTCCTTAAGGCCCAGAAGTGTTTGCGAAAGGGCCACACTGCTATTCTAGCCCTCGTTACTGACCCTTCAACGAAAGAGAAGAAGATAGAAGACATTCCTATTGTACGTGATTTTCCTGAGGTATTCCCAGAGGAATTACCTGGTCTTCCGCCTCATCGTCAGGTCGAATTTCAAATCAAGCTAGCTCCTGGAGCAGCACCAATAGCTCATGCACCTTATCGCTTAGCCCCATTAGAACTAGAGGAATTGTCCACCCAACTACAAGAGCTATTAGACAAAGGTTTCATTCGTCCTAGCTCTTCGCCCTGGGGAGCTCCAGTCTTGTTTGTGAAGAAGAAAGACGGTACCTTCCGAATGTGTATTGACTATCGCGAACTCAACAAGGTGACCGTGAAGAATCGTTATCCTCTTCCGCATATTGATGACCTATTCGACCAGTTGCAAGGGTCGAGCTTCTACTCAATGATTGATCTGAGATCGGGATATCATCAGCTGAGAGTCCGAGAGTCCGAGATGAGGACATCTCCAAAACCGCATTCAGGACTCGTTATGGGCACTACGAGTTTCTGGTTATGCCTTTCGGGCTGACAAACACACCTGCGGTCTTCATGGATCTTATGAACCGAGTGTGCAAACCCTATCTGGATAAGTTCGTTATTGTTTTCATCGACGACATCCTGATCTATTCTAAGAGTCAGGAGGAACACGAGCAACATCTGCGACATATTCTGGAACTTCTTCGAACAGAGCAGCTCTACGCTAAGTTCTCGAAATACGACTTTTGGCTTCGTGAAGTCCATTTCCTAGGCCATGTGGTAAATGAGGATGGGATTCATGTGGATCCGTCCAAGGTTGACTTGATCAAGAACTGGCGTGCGCCCCGTACACCGACCGAAATCCGCCAATTCTTGGGTTTGGCGGGTTACTACAGAAGATTTATCAAGGATTTCTCAAAGATTGCGCAACCCCTCACTTCACTAACTTAGAAGGGTGTCACCTATCGTTGGGGTGATGCACAGGAATCCGCATTTCAGCACTTAAAGGAGAGACTTTGTAGCGCGCCTATTCTCTCATTACCTGAGGGCACCGATGATTTCGTGGTTTATTGCGACGCGTCAATCCAAGGGCTTGGTTGTGTGTTGATGCAACGGGATAAAGTCATTGCTTATGCATCACGCCAACTTAAGGTTCACGAAAGGAACTACACTACTCATGATCTGGAGCTGGGAGTTGTTGTTTTTGCACTCAAGATATGGAGGCATTACCTGTACGGTACCAAGTGCACCATTTACACCGATCACAGGAGTCTCCAGCATATCTTCGAACAGAAGGAGTTGAACATGTGATAGCGTCGATGGGTCGAACTCCTGAATGATTATGAATGCGCGATCAAATACCATCCGGGCAAAGCCAATGTTGTGGCCGACCCCCTCAGCCGGAAGGAGTCTAAACCTAAGCGTGTACGTGCATTACAGCTTACCATCCATTCTAGTCTTCCCGCTCAGATACGAGATGCTCAGATTGAAGCATTGAAGGCAGAGAACATCAGGGCTGAATCCCTGCGGGGATCGAAGAAACGGTTAGAGCAAAAGGAAGACGGCGCTTACTACATGACAGGGCGCATATGGGTTCCATTCTATGGTAATCAACGTGAGCTTGTGATGGATGAAGCACACAAGTCTCGTTACTCAGTACATCCTAGTTCCGATAAGATGTACCACGATCTCAAGACTACGTATTGGTGGCCTAGTATGAAAGCCAACATAGCAACCTACGTTAGTAAATGCTTAACTTGTGCGAGAGTCAAAATCGAGTACCAGAAACCATCAGGCCTACTCCAACAACCAGAGATACCGACATGGAAATGAGAGCAAATTTCCATGGATTTCGTTACTGGCCTTCCTAGATCTCAGCGCGGAAATGATACCATTTGGGTGATCGTGGATCGACTGACCAAGTCTGCACATTTTCTGGCTATCAAGGAAACGGATAAGTTTTCTACTCTAGCAGACATCTACATAAAGGAAGTAGTATCAAGGCACGGGGTGCCAACCTCCATCATTTCTGATCGTGACTCACGTTTTACATCTGAACTATGGCAAGTTATGAACAAGTCCTTTGGCTCTCGATTAGACATGAGCACAGTGTATCATCCACAGACAGATGGGCAGTCTGAACGCACCATCCAAACCCTTGAAGACATGCTTCGAGCATGTGTAATCGATTTTGGTAATGGCTGGGAAAGACACCTCCTGTTAGTGGAGTTTTCGTATAACAACAGTTACCACACCAGTATCCAGGCTGCTCCGTTTGAGGCATTGTACGGACGTAAGTGCCGATCACCTCTTTGTTGGGCAGAGATTGGAGACAGCCAAATCACTGGCCCAGAACTCGTCGTAGACACAACAGAAAAGTTCGCTCAAATACGACAACGAATGGCGGCAGCTCGTGACCGTCAGAAAAGCTATGCTGATAAGCGAAGGAAACCACTCGAGTTCCAGGTTGGGGATCGAGTACTACTTAAAGTCTCACCTTGGAAAGGTGTAGTACGTTTTGGTAAACGAGGCAAACTCAACCCGTGATATGTCGGACCTTTCAAAATCGCAGAGAAAATAGGCAAGGTGGCCTACAAACTGAACCTACCTGAAGAACTCAGCGGAGTTCACAACGTATTCCACGTATCAAATCTGAAGAAGTGTCTGTCGGATGAGACCCTCATTGTTCCTCTCAAGGAACTCACCATCGACGATCAGCTGAGATTCGTCGAATAACCTGTAGAGATTACAGACCGAGATGTTAAGGTTCTCAAGCGCACCAGAATACCTCTTGTTCGAGTTCGTTGGAACTCCCGTCGTGGCCCAGAGTTCACCTGGGAACGAGAAGACCGAATGAAACACAAGTGTCCCCAGTTGTTTGAGAAAAGTACAACCACTACTGAAACTGAAGCTACTGCGGAATTTCGGGTCGAAATTCCAAACCAATGGGGGGATGATGTGACACCCCAGGAAAAACCAGGAAAACACGCAACATAACTAGCTTCCTCAGTAACCACGTACTAAATTTCGGGACGAAATTTCTTTCAAGTTGGGGATGATGTGACAACCCGAGTTTTCAAGGTCTTACCACTACACGTTATTTGTTCACAATTGTGTTTGCATAACTTGTTTGCTTTGTATTTGTACATGTTTGATTATGCTTGAGATATTGTGTTATTGTTTGATTAATGAGTGATAGAAATTTATTAAGTGTTTGAGATTTACAATCCCACAATCGACGAAACCTTGGGAGCTTCGTCAGCCACACACACCATGAAACCTTGGGAGTTTCGCCACAACTACCACTCGATGAAACCTAGAGGTTTCGTCATGTGCTTCACGACGAAACTTAGGAGTTTCGCCATAATGGGCTTCGGCCCAATCAATTCAGCAGTTACGTTATATATATTGCACCCGCCACAATACGTGAAAACCTAGACTCTCTTTCTCTCTTTGGCACCCGACGGCAACCATCATCCCTCTCGAATTCTTGCTAGTTTATCTCGTAACCGGTTAGTGTTATATGGATACCAATTGTCTGATTCTACTTTCTGTCACATTAGGTTGCATGATGCCTTGGTAGGATGCTTTGATTTGTTACTGTACAATGATTGCTAGATATGATTTCATGGCTTATGATGATGATTGATGATCTAGGGGATTATAAATGGTTAGATTGCTATGATGATTATGTATGTTGAGATTTAACTGTTTGTAAATGTTGGATTTGATAACCTGTTATGAGATAGTTGAATGATGAAATTGTCAATAGTTAGGGCTTCAGTTGTTTATGTATGATTAATGGATAAGTGGTACAGATTTGTGCATAATGATAGTCTGTTAATCTAGGGTTCATATTTAGTGTTGCTTGTTAGATTTGCTTTGGGGAAATTGGGATGTGTTTACGGGATTTACAGGAGTGGTTAGACAATGATTGAAACTGTTAGTATTTTTTACGAAACCTGAGGGTTTCGCCACACATATTTTCGACGTAACCTTGGGGGTTTCGCCACCTACTCTGTCGACAAAACTTTATGGAGTTTTGCCATCCTCATGACGACGAAACACCTTGGTGTTTCGTCACGCAGCTGATCGATGAAAGGCCTTGAGGTTTCGTCGCCTAGGGGTTTCGCCGTAGGTCAGAACCTCACAAACAGAATGTAGTTTTGTACGAGTTTAATGATGTATGTTTATATGCTGACTGTTGTTTGTTGAAGATATGCATGAGGAAACATGAATTCAGTGTGGATTAGCATACTTGACTGTTATTACATGTAAACTGTGAAATAGAACAGGTTGTGTAACTATTATGTGATGTCTGGTGATCACTGATTTAATAACCACTGTAATATGTATTTACGCGTGATCTTGTGAATGCAAACTGATTATGTATGTATGATTACTATAGGCTTTGACTGAATTATTTGTGAACAAGTAGATAACCATACCGAGCAAACCGAGGTGAGTTCACACTTTTATAAGGTATGGGATTCCTGGTGGGTTGGGAATGGGTTAAGAAGCTAAAACGAAACCTACATATTCATCTCTAATAGGATATGTACCTCCGTCCTCGGTTGGGAAGGACGACAACATTTAACCGGCGTATTCTCCTTGTGTAGTTTACGTACCTCCGTCCTCGATTGGGAAGGACGACAACCTATAACTTACTAGACAAAACTCTATCATGTAGTCCCTCATTTTTATACCGACTTAATCGCCGGGCCAATGGCGAGCGGGTCATTAGTTAATAGCCCTAGACGGGCGTGTACTAATGGATCTGGGCACTTAGTCAATGATGATAGACATTGACGTAGGGCACAACTTTCTCAGTCAGTTTTCGATGTGGTAACGGTCTAGTGGTTTACAACATGGGGTAGCCCCCACTGGTTATGGTTTGGGAAACAGGGAACTGAGTAACTACTGGTTTTCGAAAGAACTGGACAACCAACTGGGGATCACTGAAGGCTTGGAAAAGTGGCTATAAAAGTTACCTAAATAAAGAAGATGTTTTATTTCAATAAATTAGGGTTTAACCCTATAAACGTGTTTGTAATAGAAACTTGGGAATTTCCCATGTATTTATTATTATAAAAATGCGGTGTTTTACTCTGATAAACTATTTCCTAACTACGGTCCTGATATAAATTCCGCTGTCAAATTGATAAACACTGATACCACTGATACTGGTTCGCGGTCGCCCGTTCCCAAGGATAGGGGTCGGGGCTTGCGACACGGACGGATGACCATTCGGATGGAGGGTCGTTCATTTGGAAAGAGTGTGTTGGTGAGTTGTTTGAACTTCGAAGTTTTCGTGTAGCATTTTAAAAATTGAGGAATATCTTTGCATATCCAGCCATCCGGTCGGGTGGTCATCCGGATGGATGGTCGTCCGCTCGGATGGTGATTCGTTTGGAACTGATATTCTTCGAAGTTTTAGAAAATAGTTTTAGGTGTTGAAATTACAAGTCAACTGGTCGAATAGTCGTTCGATCGGATGGTGGCCTGATTGGATGGCTATCCGTTTGAGCGACTGTTTTGTTCAAAGAACTTGTAAAATTTGTTAAGTTAGAGTTTTTCGGTTTAACCGAGACGACATGATGACGTGTTAACAATGGAAACCACACCAAGTTCAGTTCATCCGAGCGGACGGGAATCACCCCAATCCGGTCAGACTTAAATTGTTCCAGATGATGCTTCATGTTCAACCCGTGAATCAGTCATCTTCTCCGATTGGAATTCCATTCTCAATCCGACACTTCACTAGGGAACGAGTAGAAAGTTCGAACGAGCTCAGATTCTATCGGGTTTGAGTAAAGAGTGAAGTATGTTTGAAGAAGAGTTTGAAACACTTGGAAAATGTTTAGATTTAGGTGAAATCAGTGTTTAAACATTGTAGAAATCCTTTAGATCTGAGTTGTTCTTGGTGGAATGAAGTCACACTTTAGTGTTCATGAGAACCCATTGTGATGTCATCCTAGAACAGCTCAAATCAGGCGGATTTCATGATGAAATTATGAGATTTGTTGGTGAAATCGATGAGAAAGCGTGTAATGAACGAGAAAGTACAAGATTTATAGTGAAAACTTACAAGAATCGCGATAAATCGGGAGAAAAGGGGCTGAGCGTGCACTGGATCGGAAGGAGCTGTCACATCATGAACAGTGATGTGACAGGTGGGGTATTTATAGTGTGAGGAGGAGAAGAGGCGGTGCAGAGCTAGTGGGTCGGACGACCTTCCGATTGGATGGTCATCCGGTCGGATGACCATTCGATCGAACGGTCGTTCGATCGGACGACGAGTGTGGTTTAGTTTCCGACTTCCGTTTCGTGCGTTGAGCGTTCGTTTCGTTTAAGCGGGTTGCGAGTAAGCGATGCGATAGTATTAAACAGTAATTACACAAATAACATAACCACTAATAATCCTAAAAATATTACTTAGTCTTCGTGTTTGCGATGAGATTGCGTTGCATAGAGTTGCGATTGCATTTGCGATTAACATCCCAAAAACAAATATAATCATGCATAAGTAACACATGATAGCACACACATAAAATCAATACCAATAATTGCGATTTGAGTTGCGATGCGATAGCGATGAGATAGCGTTAAGTAGATTAGCGTTTAGTTACGTTTATCGCATTGTTACTTCACATATTACAAATCATCAAATAGCATTAACTAAAGTATCGATTATCGAGTTCGAGGGTACAAGCAATAATTAAGTCAGAAATGACAGATTTGATTAGCAATCTTTTCTTCCTTTGACTTTAACTTTGACTTGTACTTTGACTTCAAAGTCGGGTTGTTACAGTGTGTGCTCACATGCGTGCTTTTGTGTATGAGAGAGATATGCGATAGTGGGGGCCACCAAACTTGGTCCATGGAGGTCTAGTATATCGGACTTGGGGGCCAAACTTGTGCGGCAAACAAGAGCTACAATGATGGTGTTTCAAATTGATATTTATTATGTTTCAACTATATAATGTGAAAATAATTACGGGCAAAATGTTATGTCATAATTAGGGCCGGTATTACATGTAAAAGTACTTGATTTGTCATCATAAGCATAAGAATAAGCCTTCGGACAAAGATTCTTAAAAAACTTGGAATAATTTGTTGGCGGGCATGTTTCCGGTGTACCATGATCGCCGGTGCAACAATATTCTGGTTTGTTAAATGCGACACATGCACTTTTACAGCCGATTGTTCCACCAGATCCATCTTTCACAGCTAGCTCAGGCATGCATTGACCATTAATATCAACCGGACAGTCGGTGACCGGACAACCACCTTGTGGAACCACTGAAATTGGCAAATTAAACCCATCAACAAGGCTAACATCATAAAAGTCTTTTCCACTGGCATCCGATAATGTAAACTCAGCAAGGGTTGCTGGTGGAGTTGCACAAGCTCCATTACATTCTACTTGACCTGAACCACAATCTCCACTTTTACAACTAAACTTCCCACCGTCATTTGAACATTGAAACCGAGCCCAAACTCTTCCAGACCATGGTGTTGGCATGTTAATAGCATTAGACGCTTGGGGTGCAAGTTCAAAACCTGTTGATACTGTAGCCCCCGAGCTGGTTAAAGTTCCCGGTGCGATGTTGTAAGGGCAGTTGTTTTTTATGGTGAAAACCGATGAACGAACACCTGAAAGATATTTAATTCTTTAACAATTATATTTACATGTGTACAGTGCGCCTTCTTTTGAGAACTATGCTAAAATCTCTTGTAATTAAATCTATAAACATATACATATATATACATGACATGAAGTTAAAAAAAAAAAAAAAAAACTTTACCGTGAATCAAACTGGTGGCAAGAATAAGGGTAAAGAGAAAGTGAATCTCCATATTCATGAATGATTTGTTGAAGGGGAGGTGGGCTTTATATAGGGGGAAGAGAAGTTGACATTATGATAATAGGGACAAATTATACTGAATGACAATATTTAATTGGCCAACAAATAACATAAGGTTCATTTTAATTTTTTTGAATGGGAACAATTGCTCTACTATTCATCTTTACGTAGGGTATACGGTGTGGTAGTCGGCAAAGGGTGGCAAACGTGTTTGCCGATCGGCAAACACCGCCGCCGACCCAATGCCGACGCGGCAAGGCAAACGGAGCGGGGATGGCATGCCGATTCGGGGAAGAAGATGATTGAGAGAGAGGGGGGGATTGTGGGTGGGGTCCATTCCTATCTCATTCAATCACACATTTTTCCTTTTTTTTTTAAAAATAGTTTACCACTAAACCAAGTGTCTAAACCATTGCCAACACTTTTCACCAAAGTTTAAACATTTTTGACTGATTGACATGGCGCGCTCTGGTTGGTCGGTTTTTTGGTTTGGCACTCCAAAGTGTTTAACCACTCCTTACACCCTTAGGATTTGACTTGTGACCTGTTCCTTAAGTGGTTGTGTCTCTACCAAGTAAGCTACCCTCACATTGACAGGTTCATTTTAATTAACCTCAGTTATTTTCAATTCAGGAATTATGATTAATATTTTATAAAAAAGTAGAAATATATACAATAACGCCAAAGAATGGGGTGTGAATTTTTGTCTTGATAAAAAACATAAACACATTTATCTAAACTAGTTATGTTTATTAGAGTTCATAGGTTAGCCAGGTTTGGTTTTTTCGGTTTGGTTTTATCGATTAATTCAGTTATGGTTCGGTTAATTCGGTTTTTTGCACACCCCTCATATCTTATTTTAAAATATATAATAGAATCGGCTATCAAGTTTTACTATTTAAAAGTAATTATATTAGAAAGTTGTATTTTTGGTGTAAATTTATAAATATATAGTATTACAACACAAAATCATCTCTCACAAACACAAAATCATCGTTTTCTCTCCCATATGAAGAACAAAAAAGTTTGAACAAATTCTAAAGATTAAGAAACGACGTAGCTAATCAAATGAGGGTTTCAATTTAAAAGATACGAATAACAAGATGTGACGATTATAACAAAAATTTATTAATGCATCTTAAGAAAGATAATATATAAAAGTTTTTCTGTTATCAATCTTTTATCAGATATGAGTATGCTGGGTAAAAGATATGTAATATCTAATATTTATTACGCACTGGCAATATCCTATAACATATGTACATGTATGAATGAAAGGGGTGGCGGCGCAGCTTGTTGCCCGTCTACCTTCTGTTTTGATGTAACTTGACAAGTATGAATGAAAGCTGAATTATTTCAAAAAAAAAAAAAATATGTACATATAAAATTGTTAAATATATGCTATATTTTATCAAATATATGTAATACATGTAATATGTGTAATTAGATACATGTGTGTTTTTCTTGAATTTAAATTTTCTAAAGTTGTTAATTTTTTGTGTTTATAGTTGTTGGGGTAGGATCAAATACAAACCACATTTTGCATACAAACTGTAAGAAGCATTTAAAAAGTGTCACGTGCCATCCTACCAATTATAGAGAAATGATAAAATAATGTCCTAAATAATATCAATTATATTGAATTCCCTATAAATATGCTAACAATCAATTAATTCTTTATTTAGATTTTCCTTTTGTTTTCAATGTGCTAATTAAGAAAACTGATGATATCATTCAAATATGTGATAAAATCAATTATATTGATTAATTTTCATATGCTAATATAATTCAAAGGTGCTACTTTTATGTATGTATTGTTTTGGTATGTGCTAATTTAACTTTTTTAAGTGTTAGGATCTGTTCTTACGGTTTGTAGGATAAATATGGTTTATACCGGAATCAACCCCGTTAATTGTTGGTTCTTGTGTTTAAAGAAGTTGATTTTGTTACACATAGGAGAATGATCCATTAAACGTGGATTTTGCATAAGAACTTTAAGAAAGACTGAGATAATTACATGTGACACTTCTTATAAGTAAGAAGTAAAGGTATTTTGGTCTTTATAAATAGGAGCACAAAAAATCAAGTATAAGAAAATATAGCACAAAAAATTCAGTACAAAAAAAATATAGCAAAAAAAATATAGTACAAAAAATCCAACACAAAAAAATTAGCAAAAAAAAATTAAAACAAAAATTCAGCATAAAAATTTGGTAAAAAAATGTAGTATAAAAATTCAGCACAAAAAATGTTATACAACATAAAATACGACACATTATTGTGAGTTTTTTAATTGTCATATTTTATATATCAATATGGTAGTTAAATTAAAGATAAAAAAAATGCTTGATTTTAGAGTGAAATTTTTATAAAAAAAATATGTCGTATAAAAAAGTTAAAAACATTTAAAAAAAATGTGAGTGGAATATGTATGTGTATTGCATGTGAAAAGAAAAAGTCAAATAAATAGAATTTTACAAAGATACCCATACACTCATTTTTTCTACATTTTCACCTTAACTATTGATTTGAAAAATAAAAGATTTAAGATTTCTTCTTATCCTACTTAGACAAAATTAACTAGTAACATCATATTACATAGTATATATGTAATATGAATAATTACATATTGTTCAACAAATGAAAGTTTTGTAAAATATTTATAATTATTTTTATAAAAGAGCGGAAATTAGATTAAGGCATTTATAAAAAGGTGTATATATGTTCAAACTGCATTTACGTAATTGTTCTTTACGTGTATTTAATAACAAATACTTAATTTAATTTTAAGATAATATGACTATACTATAATTATAATTAAAGTTAAAAAAACATTCTCTATTTAATAGGGTAACTTTTTATAATACAAAAAAAACATTGTATAAAAAAGATTGGAAGTCTTTCAATGTTGGGATTCGAGGGTGTGTTTGATTAATGAAATAATAACAATTCATATTTAACACACAATCAATAGTAATGAAGCCATCACTGATTATCATTTCATTGAATCAAATGTTTACTGATTCAGACTCTCCCTCAAACTAATGTCTCTCGGTTGTACTCTCTATCTGATCCATAGTTCATAGTTCATGATAGAGTCATGATCTATTTATACATACAGGGAAACAATTTTTTGTGTTTATAGTTGTTGGTTCTTGTGTTGAAAGATGTTGATTTTGTTACACATAGGGGAATGATCCATTAATAGTGGATTTTGCATAAATAATTTAAGAATTGTGATAATTAAGAGTAAGTAAGAAGTAAAAGGTATTTTGGTCCTTATAAATAGGAGTATGAAATATCTAGCCCAAAAAAGTCAAGTACAAGAAAATATAGCACAAAAAATTCAGTTAAAAAAAATATAGCAAAAAAAATAAAAGCAAAAAAAAAATTAGTACAAAAAATTTAGCAAAAAAAAATTAAGACAAAAAAATTCAGCATAAAAATTTGGTAAAAAAATGTAGTACAAAAATTCAGCACAAAAAATGTTATAGAAATACAACACATTTTTGTAAGTTTTTTTAATTGTCATATTTTATATATCAATATGGTAGTTAAATTAAAGATAAAAAGACGCTCGATTTTATAGTGATATTTTTATTAAAAATAATGTCGTATAAAAAGTTAAAAACATTTAAAATATGTGAGCGGAATATGTATGTGTATTGCATGTGAAAATAAAAAGTCAAATAAATAGAATTTTACAAAGATACCGATACACTCATTTTTTCTACATTTTCATCTTAACCATTGATTTGAAAAATAAAAAATTAAGATTTCTTCTAATCCTACTTAGACAAAATTAACTAGTAACATCATATTACATAGTATATATGTAATATGAATAATTACATATTGTTCAACAAATGAAAGTTTTGTAAAATATTTATAATTTAAAAAAAAAGAGAGGTAATTAGATTAAGGACATTTATAAAAAGGTATATAGATGTTCAAACTGCATTTACTTAATTGTTCTTTACGTATATTTAATAACAAATACTTAATTTAATTTTAGGATAATAAGACTATACTATAGTTATAAATAAAGTTAAAAAACATTCTCTATTTAATAGGTTAACTTTTTATAATACAAAACATAACATCGTATAAAAAAGTTATATCTCTTAAAAAAGATTCGAAGTCTTTTAATGTTGGGATTCGAGGGTGTGTTTGATTAATGAAATAATAACAATTCATATTTAACACACAATCAATAGTAATGAAGTCATCACTGATTCTCATTTCATTGAATCAAATGTTTACAGATTCAGACTCTCCCTCAAACTAATGTCTCTCAGTTGTACTCTCTATTTGATCCATAGTTCATGATAGAGTCATGATCTATTTATACATATAGGGAAACAATTTATGACATCATCTAGAAAGCGACCTCTAACAATCAAAATAACTTGTTATAAAAAGATAATCATCTTACACAGGATGGATACAACGTAAAAGACAGTTACATAATAAAAAAATGGTGTATAGACTAATAATCATTTCTTCAAAGCAACAGTTCTTTAAAGTTGTAGCTCCCTAACCATGCTTGAATCAACCATGAATGGATCAAATCAACACAAACACACGTGTGAAATACATACAAGTAGAACATAAGTAGAAGTAGAAACAGGAGAAAGTAAATACCAATCAGCCTTCGATTTCACTCCAACTATGTGTTTTGGTTCTATTAAAAAGCTTTACCAACCGAGAAACACATTCCCCTATTTATAGGGAGGATGAAATCACACTAACACACATCACCGAAAGGTGTCACTACTATATTTAGGGCCTCCTGGTTGTGTTTCCACTATACTTAGCACCACCTACTTGTGCCAGCCACCATGTGCCGCTATCACATACAAAAGCAAATCATCTTTTACAAAATTATCCATAAGAATAAAAAATGTCTAAGTAATCTTCCAAAGCTTTGTCAAACAGGCTTGCATCAACAGACCCCTCTTGACAATAGCTTGAAGATTCTTTAGTTCTTGATCTAGTATTCTAGTTTATCGCTTCCCACATTCACACCATGTATAACACACATCTCTAAAACATACTAAAACTTCATTGACTCAACTTCATCTTCTTTACCAAATTAAACATGATTCATGTAAAGTTTTGATGGAACTATTGGACCCTATAAAAGAACAGATGATTGAAAAGCCAAACTATTCTATTAACTACTGATCCAGAATAACAATTGTTCAAAGTACTGTTCTCCCCAAAGACAAACATTTAACATCTGATGACTAAAGCTCTGCTAGAATCTAAAGTCTACTACAAATAACTGTTATACTAAAGCACTGAGGTGGTGTTTGTTTTTTTCAAAAAGAGCTTCCTGCCTCTTCTGTCTGCACCGTGCAGACGCGGGAAAAGGTTTAGCCTCAAAAGAGTGTTTTTTTTTTTTTTTTTTGAGAAGTGCTTCCTGTCTCTCCCCAGCCTCTTCATGAGGAAGTGATAAAACCAAAGCTTCTCCAAGAAGAGCTTTACCTCTTCTTGGCACCACCTCCACCTCCACCCATGCTCCGCCCCTGCTCCGCCACCACCACCACTGCTCCGCCACCATCATCATCATCATCATCACCACCCCTGCTCCGCCACCACCACCACCTTCGCTGCTCCAGCCCCACAAACAAAACCCCCAAATCTTCTCCACCTCCACCTCCACTCCGCCATCACCTCTGCTCCACCTCCACTCCGCCACCACCTCCGACATCATCATCAACATCACAAACAAAACCCCCAAAACAAAACCCCCAAAACGAAAACCCTAAAATCGAAAACCCTAAATCGATCGGAAACGAAAAGCCCAAATCGATCAAAGTTCAGCGAGTCCGGTCGACCTCATGTTCAGCGACTCCGGCCAGGTGTGAAGGCGGAGGTGGTGACGGTCGTTTTGTTCGATTCGTGATGATGGAGATGGCAGTTGCAGGTTGCTCGGTGGTTGTGATGATGGCGGTGGAGGTGGTGACGGTGGTTGTGATGATGGCGGTGGTGAAGTGGTGGCGGTGGTGATGATGGCGGTGGTGAGGTGGTGGCGGTGGTGAAGTGGTGGCGGTGGTGATGATGATGGCAGGTTGCTCGGTGGTTGTGAGAAGAAGAGGTTTTATATAAAAGAAAAAAACAAACCCTCTTCTCCTTGCAGACTGAAGACATTTGGTCCACCTCTTCTCCTGCAGATGCCTGCAGATGTGGCCTGCAGCAGAAGAGGTTTTCAAGAAGAAAAAACAAACAGCACCTGATAAAAGCAAAGGTCTGCTGAAGAGAAACTCTGATGAAGACCAAAGACTGTTAAAGCAAAAGGTTTGCTGAAGACCAACAGAGGATAAAGCTCAACATTGGATTATCTCAGCAGTTGTTGCCAACAATTATTGTATTATATTTCAATGTAACAATGTTTTAGTCTAGCAGTGTTTGTAGGTTGTTAGGTTGTTAAATGTCACTGTCAAAGGTGACGTCAGCAAAGATGCTTAGTGGTTTGTATTGTACTATAAATAGAACAGTACCTGTACTATTCTATTTGATCGATTTCACATAACATCATGTACGAACAAATTGAGTGATCTTAGGCTGAGGGGGAGTTGTAAATTGCATGCATACGTGATTATATTTGCAAAAGCATGTTTATGAAAACAGTCTCTCTATTGTTGTGATTTCAAAGTTTACTTAATTCTGCTGCATTATTTCATTATGTTTATCATCTTTCATTGATTTCATCTAAACATTCATAACAATATCGAACTCAGGTCCTAACAAGTATCATCAAATCTTATTGAGAAAAGTTTATTAAGCTCATCAGATCATAGATCTTTTTAAGTACCCCCGAAGTTTTCAACTATCAGCACTGCTTCACCGGTAAACCCATCATAATGCCACCATTTTAAGTTTTTTAGCTTTTTTTGTGGATCTTTATGAAACTGCATTTATTCAAAGTCTTTGCTGGTCGATAAACTAGTTTCACCCCAGGTTACATCATGATAGGATGAATTATTTTCTTATCTACAACCCTCATTGGCTTGTTAGGTTTTATCAATAGAAAACCAGTCAAGATTTCTTTAACCAAACAGTTCTCAAACCTAAATGCACGATTGTCACATGATCTTTTGATCATTGGTATGTGAGATCAAATCCCTTTATACCTTTCATATATTGGATTCCATCTCTTCTCTTTATTATAAACAGCTTGAGAAGACATGATAATCTCTCGTATTGAAGTATACCTATTCTTATAGAAAGATTTAGCCTTTGGTAATGGAGGAATAGTCCAAAACCATTTCTAGTGTTGTTGGTTGAGCTTTAGATGATTCACCAACATTCTTTTCCAATAAATCATAAAAAACTAGAACATTTTTCCCTTCTTGATTAATCGCTTAATGATTATCTAAATCATCGCTTTAAACACCATCTTATCAACAAAATTCATCATGTTTAACTCATGTTCAACAACTTCATTATATGGAGCGTTCGTCAATTCTACAATCGAATTTCCTTTATCCTTAGCTGACTGCTCACCATCAGATTCCCCCAAACCATCACCATCATAACCTTTAGTGTCTAGTTCTTTGTTTTGATGAGATTGCTCTCCTTAAGCATCAAATTTGTATAAGATTAGGTTAACAATATCAGTTAAAGTAATATGTTACTTCGCCATTGAAGTAGCAACTATGGAATTTTTCATTCTAAACTTATTTATCTATCGTTGATAGATGTGCCTTCTAATTAAAACTAGTTATTTATGGCTTCACTGCCTCATTTCATTCTATGTCTATGAAGATCTTTAGTAATCTTGCTTGGTCTAGAGGAATTACTTCTAATCTGATGTGGCCAACACGCTTGGTCGATCAGTACAACATAAATTCCTAGCACCCCTCTTGTATATTAGATCACATTGATTGAAGGAAAACATCTAGCATGCACTTTCTAGTACTTTGTTAACGACTAGGACTCTTAGTGCACACATAATTGTTATCATATTTTCTCGGCATAACCTAGGAAAATCTCCTACTATTCGAATGTATCTTGCCTTCATTGGAGCTTCTATCAAGGGACAAATTTCCTTAAAGAAATCTTGTTATATTTTCTTGGGCTATGCATTTCTTTGTTTCGAATGCTATTAACTTCTCTTAACGATGGTCAATTATACTATGCTCCGTGTACTCGGTATCAGTACCTCAATCTCTTCTAACCATTAGAATCGGAAAGTGTTAACCATATGGATAACACTCCTGTTCGCAAACGTCGATAATTTGTTTCATTATTGTGATGATAAGACCATCCGCCTATTATGACAATATCCGATAAGTAATAGAGAACATATGTAACACCCAAAGGTGCGTTAAAAAGGGTCAAGTATACTCACAGTGGGTGCTTAAACAGTTAAACACGAGAGGGAAAGAGTGAGAAGAGCGCCGGATCAGCTTGCAAGCGGGAACATAATTGCATCAGTCTTCCATAGTGCTGAAACGGTTGAACGGAGAGTCGTGCGGAGAGCAGGTCAATTCGTACGAATTGTGCTTCGTACGAATTGTGCCAATTCGTACGAGTTGTCTCTTGTGTGAAGTGACCTGTTCCGTGTCCAAAATCGAGTGTTTCGCGTCTTTCTTCGGGGAAATCGAGTGTTATCCCTCCAGCCTTAAGTTACTGATCAAACCTAGTGCCATAGAGGTTTTTGGAGCGAGTTTTAGTCACATGTGGGAACTTGGACTGGTTCGTCAAATTGAGCAGTTCATACGAGACAGTCCAGTTCGCACGGGTAACTATCTTGCATCTTCCTGAATCCTGGACAGGGTTTATGCCTGAAACAGATGTAATTTCAAGACCTTTTCATGACGGTTTTTACACCACTTCGTCCCACTATCTAGTGAACGAAACATATGTCGGTTTCGGTCTGTTTTAGTGTAAAAATTAAGTTTAAAACAATTTTTCTTAGGATTTAACACTTGGTGAGCTTGAAATACAAGATTTCTAACTTGGGAAGCCAAAGCTAAGCCCAATATACTCGTTTAAGTGTGAATCCATGGTAAAAAAAAATAGAAATTTTTACGAAAAAGATGAAGATTTTCGTAAACAGAATTGTTTAGATGAAATCAGAGATAATCTCGTGAAAAATTGTTGTAGAAATCATTGTGGTTTGTCTGAAAATAGTTATTACTTAGTTGGAAAATAGAGAAAAGTGGGTAGGAGATGGTCTGTGCGAAGTGGCAGCAAGAGGGGAACATGGGTGTGAGTGTGATATTTATAGAGGAGGAGGAAGAGGGGCAGTTCGTACGAAATGACCAGTTCGTACGAAATGTACAGTTCGTAGGAATTGGCCAGTTCGTACGAAGTGGCCATTTCGTACGAGTTGATCAATTCGTACGAGTTGGTCTGTTTTGCGTAATTCATTTTCTGTTCGCGCGTCGGTTGTTCGTTTGGTGTTTTCGTTTGTATTAGTTAGTTTGGGTGACTAAAGCGTTGCGTTGCGAGTTAGCGCGACAAAACAAGTTTTAGCGAGAGAGCAAGTGTTTGAGCGAGTATAAATCATACAAACGCATATAACACATAACACGTAAAACAACATAAATAACCGCGATTGAGTTTGCGTTGGCGTTGAGCGTTTCGAGTTAATAAGCGTTTAAATGCGATAAATAAGCGATATATTATGCGTTTTAAAATAGTTTAACCATTATAATATCAAATCCCATAGTACAAGGCGGCTACAATGAAATAAACGGTAAAACGGATAACAACCGAAAAGTCGGGTTGTTACATAAATAACTAGGTTAAATAACCTAGTTATTTTATTTTGTTTCATGTTATAACACATGGAATCATACAAGCGAATATAATAATTCAAGTTTTGGGGCGTTACTGTTTCATTTTAAAGTTAAGATTTATAAATTATATAGTTGTATGTATATATATATATATATATATATATATATATGACAAGTTATGTAACAAACTAGATAGACCTTAGCAACATTTTTGAAAGAAAGTTTATGAGTAGTAATATTGAAATAGATTTAATATAACAAACCTAGTTTAATATTGCAATCATACTTCAAAGAAACAGTCACAGTTCAATAAGTTCATAGCAGTTATCTAATAGGTTTATAGCAATCATAATTTGTCAATCACTGTTCATTAGCATTACTGGTTTCATAGATTACAAGTTCATGGTGAAAATAGTTGCATAGGTTAAGGCTTTCGTAGCAACACAAGTTTCATAGGTAAATAAGTTTATGGCAACACAAGTTTTGTAGATAAACACTAGAATAGGCGATATTCACTGGCCTAGGAGCACCCCCTCGAGTAAACGCTTCTAAAGCTGTTTGACCAAAATGAGGATCCCAAATTACATGAACAATAGGTCTTACATGTAGAGGACGAGCTCATAGCAATACAAGTTTTTTAACAACATGAGATTCGTAGCGGCACATATTTCATGGATAAATGAGTTTAAGGAAACATATGTTGAAGGCAATGGCAACAACAACAACAACAACACTTTTTTTTTGCTACAACACACAACAACACAAGTTTTGCAACAACAAACAAGAACACAAGTTTTGTAAATCAACGAGTTCATAGGAAATGGGATTGGTAGGAAAACTACGGTGTGACAAAGTGTGGCCGCGACACTAGCAAGAGTACTTCAAACTTGGAGTATGCAAAACTTTTAGGATTTGATATATAGCCACATATTGTAAGCACGCATAATTCAAATAAATTTGCAAAAGTATTGGTGGTGATAACTCATAACTTTTTCTTTAGATGGGCAAAATGATAAGCAAAACAATGGAGAAATCGGGTAAATGAGTTGAAATGAGCTTAAAATAATCTCTTTTTTTCGTAAAGTGAACAGATGAAACTAATTTAGAAATTGTTATGAAACTTCGATTAAGTAAATTGATGGAATTTTTTTACAAAAAATAAATAACATAAAGATTTGGTCTTATTTGACAAAAATTAAATGAGTTTCATTTGAAAGTTAAGATCTATAAATAATAAAAGTAAAAATATATATATAACAAGTTATGTAAGTTTTAAAAGAAATGGTTTGTTAGAAATAACAAACTAGAGGGACCTTAACAACATTTTTGAAAGATAGTTTGTGAGTAGTAAAAGTGGGGTTGCTCTTTTGTAAACTGTACGGAATATCAGGGATTATACAAGCCAAATTCCCAAACCCCATTTCAAGAAAAAGAACACCATGCACGTGTTCATGTTCTCCATCCGTTTAGTTTAATACGGCCAATATCAGAATCCTCACAAAATTTCATTCATTTCGCTCGCGAATTGTTGTTTTTAAGATATCATGCGAGTGAAGAGTATAAAGAATATCAACATATTTGGTTTCCAAAATCGAACATCAAATCTTTGCCAAAAAACGATATTTTGTATCTATGCATATTCTGATCGTCAATTCACACCTCCATGAAATCCAATCTACGAGTGATAAAACAGTGGTTAACCAAGGGAGGTTAATTCACTGGTCTCCTCAAGTAGGGTTAATCCCTTCTTTCCGAGGATCGGTGGCTGGATCGTCCGCTGATCTGTCTCCCGCACAAGGAAAAACACACCGAGACTCGTAACAAGGAGAATGGGGTAGGGGTGCTCCTTGTTACCACTCTCCAGCGTGAGAATTAGTAATTTGCTTGAGAGAAAAGTGTGTGATAGTAGTCTGAGTGAGAGAGTTTGATAAGCGATACCTCAAACCTGGTCCGGGATGGGTATTTATAGCCGAGGAGTGAAGGAGGGTAATTGAGTGGCTAGACTAACAACGTACAACCCCTGGCAGGTGTGTCAGGCTCGTTGATCACAGAGGTGATGCCACATCCCACTGCTGTTGTCGGTCTATTGCTTACGTGTGAGCTGACAGGCAAATTTCATTTCAAGATTGAAGTCAAAGGAAGAAAAGGTTGCTATTTACGATCTGTCACTCCTTGCTTAATTACTGATTTGACTTCTTTGGCTTGTAATAGAACCTTTTATTTTATTTGCTTTAGTTGTATTATGTGGAGTATCTATGAATAATCGAGATTTAATCGCTATTTATCGCATGTTTTATTGCTTTATCGTTAATCGCATCGCAATCGCATTCGCAACCCGAATTATGAATTCTGGATATTGTTTTACGTGTGTGTGCTATTTATGCGTTACTTGTGCATGTTTAATTATGTTTTAGTTTGTGGTGATTACTCGAAACGCAATCGCAACTCTATCGCAATCGCAGTTAATCGCAAACGCTAAACGCAAGTTATTTATAGTGATTGTATGTTAGATATAGTAGTTAGGTTATTCGTGTAACTAATGGGTAATTATATCGCATTGCTCGCTTGAAACACCTCGAAACGCTCAACACGCAAATCGAAATGACAAAACTCAACACGCCGAACACTTGGATTGAATGGCCAACCGATCGAGTGGCCATCCAATCGGATTGCCATCTGATCGGATTGCTATCCAATCGAGGCGCCATCCGATCGGTGACCAATCCGACCCTTGTGCATTTTCCTCTTTTGGAAACCCTATAAATACCCTCCTGTCACATCATTTGTGATGTGACAGCTCCTCCACTCGACCAGCCGCACTCAAGCCTTCTTTCTCTCGATTTCTCGTGATTCTTGTAAGTTTCCAACCTAAATCTTGTACTTCTATGATCTACACACACCTCTTCATCATTTTCTCTTTTGAATCTTAACTTTTAACCGTGAAATCAGTGGATTTGAGGTGTTCTAGGATGATGTCATCATGGAGTTCTTATGAACTTCAAGTTTTGGCCTCATTCCACCAAGAACAACTCAAATCTAAAGGATTTCTGTAACACCCCGAAAGCAGGTTTGGTAATTAAACCACGTTAATACTAAAAGACAAGTAAAGTACCGCTAGTGGTAAAAGTAACCTGATAAATATTAGGATTTAAATAAATAGACCTAATATTAATTAAAAGGAGAGTAAATACTTTGAGAAAAGTAAGTTTATAAGAAGCACGAGTTAATGTGACTTAAAATAAAACGGGTTTTAATCTTCCCGAACCCACTAAATTAACTAGGAATATTTAACCGAGTTAAATAGTTGTTTGAGAATAATAAAGAAAAACTTGACCAAGTTAACCTTCTCTTGTAATTATATAATTAAAGGGAATAAAATGGCCAAGTTAGAAAGATTGAATTACTAATTAAAAAAAAGGCACAAAGACACACTGGGTGTGTGTTTTTGGTCGACAATTCACAGGAGCCAAAAGGAGTTCTTCTCCTTGAACCCTAAATTCAAGAAATCCTTCAAATTCAAAGAAGATAACGGGCTAGAAATCGGTTCCAAGCTAAAATCGTGATCACCAATGATAGGCGATCACAAGGTAGGTCTAATTTTGATATTTGGTGATGATTATGATTTGTCATGAACACTCATAAATCGAAATTCTGTGATGAATGTTATATGCATGAGCGATATTGGGTTGAATCCATGTCTAGGAACAAACACTAGTTGAAAGTTTGATGATTTAGTGTAGAAAACTAGGAATTTGATGATGACCCATATATGTGCTAAGTGGGTTTTATATTATTGTGATGAACATATGATCATGTATGTTAAATTGTGAGAAAACTGATGTTATGATGTAAGATAGTGATAATGTTCATGAATACTAGACCAAGGGCTTGATTTTGATAATATAAACTTGGTTAAAAGCTAGTAATGAACTAGATAAAAGTGGTATAAAAATCTTTCCCGTAAGTTGTTTGTTAAAATGCCTAAATGAATGTTCAAATGTTGAAATTGTGAATGAAATGCGTAATTGTCTAATTTGAATAAACCCGTGTGATATGGGATAATACGAGTTCTAATCATGAAGTTGATTTAATTTAAATGGTGCATGGCATATGAATAACGATAGTTAACTTTTAGAAAGTTAAACTAACCAATGATGAAGTCGAATAGTAGTTTCGACATAAAATCCGTAAAATGGAATAGTCATAAGTAATGATGACTAATCTAACCGTCTTATGAATTATGATGATAGTTTGACGCTTGACAAGCTAGGTGGAAGCTTGGAAAGGAGGCGGGTCAAACAAATCAAGTATGAAGAAAGGCGTAGTTTGGATGCAGTGTAAGTTAAACTTACACCCTCTTTCATTATAATTCACATACATGTGATTATTGACTTCGAGTTATGCTAAGTAATTGATTATGATATTCCGACATGATACATTGCAAGTCGGAATAAGTAAAAGTGGCAAGAAACCATACGTTATGGCAAAAAGGGTAAAAACGGAAAACTAGTCGGGTAAAGACTAATAAACGAGAAATTTTTGACATCGCGTTATGGGGTGAACAGAATGGGTAAAAGTGGTCAAATGATAATCCTAACATGAGTTGACGGATAGACAAAAGATTGGAAAAAAATATATCTTTTGGTGAAAGTCATAACGGGTCGAACAATTTAAGAAAATGTCTTTTAAGTAATAAGAACTTACAGTGCAAACCAGGATAGGTTCAAAGGGCGGGATGGTATTAAGATGCCATCATATTTTGATAAATGGTCATCTTGACTAAACGGGTCAAATGGTGTGTTAACACCATTGACAAAAATAATTGATGACCGCTTGTTGAGCTTTGTGGACACAGGAAATATTATGCGGACTTTGTTGCTTTTAACTACAAGGTTTATAAGCAAAAAGGTATTTGAACGGGTCAAAGCTATGACCCAAGCCAGGTATGTATAAGTAGGTTTATGGGTAGAAGGGGTGAATTTGGTCAAGCATATCGTTGTCCTTCGTCATGCAAGAGGAGACTAAGGTTGACCAAAATGCCCTTGAACGTTAAACGGGGCAAACGACCCTTACGAGTCATTTAGAAACAAGTATTATGCTCAGGTAAGATTAGTCAAGTGTTAAAGTATGGGCAAAAACCTTAACTGGATCAAATGCATTAAAGCGGTTCACTATCGTAAGCTAACAACCGGAAGGGGTAAATTCGGAATAACTAATTGATACACATAAAATCCACCACAATATTAGTTGTGGCGGAATACCATTTGATAGAAATGTGAAATTCTGATAATAGAAATGAATATGTGAGTCTATGCGTAAAAGCGCGTAAATACCCTTAGCGGGTCAAATTAAGCATATAAGCATAAACCGGTTAACGAGGCGTAATAACCCGTGATTTGAGGCAAACAAGATAGACAATATTTAATTTAAGAGGTTCATGTGAGTTAGGGGTCAAACAAACTTGTTTGTTTGATAAATACATGAACAGGTCAAAATTTAGTAATTATATTTTAAGCCGAAAGCTTAAAAGTCCATAATTTTGTTAATCCGGATGTCGGATTTTAAATCCATATGATGGAGAATCAAATTACGGTCGTGTAGGAAAAAGAATCGCGTAAAACGGATCAATAACGAATAAGTTATGGTCGTTTCCGAAAAAACTGGCATAGCTGGCAGAGTGCAGGTTCCAGAAACGAACCTGCTGAAAAAGGGTCTGCATCGCGCCACGCGAGGGAGCGGTTGGTTCTGGCGCGTGGCATGAGGGAGTCAGTTTCTGAAAATTTGTTTTTTTTTTCAATTATTTCGCCTCACGAACTTGTTTAAACACGTTCTAAACTACGTATGACTAATTCAATTCATGTTTTATGAATTGTAGGTATAATATACAATACCGGAGGACGATCAAGCTCAATGAAGAACCGAACACGATCAAGTTACAAGCTTCCGCACATTGTTAAGCGTTATTTTTAAACGATGAATTTAGTCACATTAAGTGGTGTACTTGAAAATTGTAAAAGATTTAATTAATCTATATTTTTTCAATGTACTTGTAATTATAATTACATGATTATGTTCGTAATTTTAAACGAAATCTGCTTAAAAATAGTAAGGGTGTTACAAGTTGGTAATCAGAGCTCATGGTTAAAGAGTAAAGTGTGTTCGATTCGAGGCTTGATCGCAAATCCGGTAAGTACATGTATGTTAATGGGTTAGCATGTTAAAGTGTTATGAACAACACATAGGGTTATCGTGTAATATATGTTACCCTAATTAAATGATAGATATAGTTAATGAAATTACGTGCATTGACACGTATAGTAGAAAAGCCTTGTATTATGATACGGGCGTTTAGTGAAGTTGACATTACTAATCTTTGTAAATGTTTAATTGAATGATACTCGCATCTGAAAATGGCGAGGGGGTAACAAGTGACAGATATGATAGAGGACCGGTCTGAAGTACGACAAGAGGAGCATGCTCACCAAGGACCAAATCGCGTAACAATCGCGAATAAGAGTAATGGCAAGGAAAGCCCGTCAGGGCAAGCATTACCATGTGCACGCTTTTAAATTTAATCGCACAAGTAGTAATATGCAACAAACACGTAGGGAAGGGCGGTTACATATATCTGATAAAACCTGAATAGGATATCTATTCAAGATGATGTTTCCAAGAAAAGTTTGATTGAAACATGTGTTATTCACGATGATGAATAACAAAGAAATAATAGGACTAGTTCATATGGAAACTTGGACGGGGGGTAATTATCCAAGTGGAAAACTCTCAATATAATGCTATTGAGAAAAGTAGTGATCACATTAACGAATGTGATTAAATAATAGTTCGATAGAAAGGAAAAACATTATATATGTTCGAATGTAAAACTAGTAAAACTAATGATTGTTGTTTAGCAACTAAATAAAGTTTTACAAAATGAAATCAGAGATATGAAATAAATAGAGGCGTTACTTACATAGGGCGTGACGTGAAAACTATAAAAAGGTCATGTGTGTCATGTGTTAATCGCTTACTCTGGCCAAGTAAGTAGCGGCACATGATACCATGAACTTCATGTAGTGGACGCATTTATGTCCAATGTAGTAAGGACGGGGTGAATGGGACGAACTAAAAAGGTACCCAAATGAATCAAACAGGCAAGATGTTTGATAATAAACGTAAACGCAAGTCGGATGACGGAAGCGTATTACGTTAGAGTAACGAGCCCGAGAGAAGGGACAAGGATCAAAGTAAATGAAAATACAGACCGATTAATAGGAATGCTAAGGCATATAGATAAAAGTTTGACTGTCACAAGTGATGAAATTCACACGGACAAGTCAAACGAATTAAAAAAAATAATAAATAAATAAAGGACTTGATTGAATAGAAGCGATGGGTTTCGCTAAGGCGACCAAATAAATTAAAACAAAGTCTTAATACATACCGGGACGGTTGCTTTGATAATGACTTCGGTAAAATACCGATAGATGGGTAGGATTTTGAAAGTATGCGTAAACCAAGAGACGGGAACGCGAAATAGAAAGTCAAAGGACTCGAATTATGAGTCATGACAAAAAAGACGATGAGAATTCGCAAACAGAAATTTTTATAACTACGTTCAACTATTTCAAATTTGGACGGGTCGAATAAAGAACGAAGTTTGATACTCATAAGTGATGAAATTTCACCCAAAATGAGTCAAATGAGTTAAATAAAGAACAACGCTTGCTAATGTAAGTAAGCGCGAACCGAATAGATAAAAATAAATAAATAAATAAATAAATAAATAAATATTGATAAATCTATGCAAAGGGTTATAAGCGCTAAAAACATTAAGATAAAAGAACCCTGGGTACGGGTTGTAAAGAAGTATAGGTATGAACCGGGTAACGGTAAACGTAGAACAAACCGACATGTAGACGACGTAAGAAGTCGTACAGTCGGAAGGTTAATCCAAGAGGAACCAAAGGTAGCCTTAGACCACGGTCAAGGTCCATAAAATTCAAGAATGAAAATGAACGATTCTAAACTTAAAATGGTAAAAAGACCACCGGGTCAATAGCGTAAAGCGAGGGAACTGGTTACGATTCCCCGTGTAAAACGAGAATGGAAAAAGAATAAATTATGAGTTGTCAATTTCCTTGATATGAGTAATTGACAGAGTTAAAAACAAAAAAATGTTAAACTAAAATTCAGTTTTAGTAAGAAACAACGTTTTAACAAATATGAACACTACGAGACGAATCCGAAAATGATTAATATCAAAGAATATAGGTCTTAACACTGATAGGCACGAGACGATACATTCGAAAAGAAGAAGTATGATAAAGAAAAGTCGAACTAAACTCAAAAGTGACGTGACACGCTCACGAGCAAGAAAAGTAATATAGAAAATGATCATGTTGTAACGTGGGTTATGGGATAAGGAGTCATAAACTCGAATGATGAGTTCGAAAGTAAATATATATGTACATTAAATAAAGACATGAATAAAAGATGATCTACGAGATCATCAGAACCTACGGGATTATAAGAAGTGTTAAGGTCTACGGGACCAAAAGACCGTTGGGTCACAAATAAAAAGAAACGAACTATTAAGGTCTCACCTTAAAAAGGTAAAAGGGTGAAAATTTAAAGAAATAGCCTACGAAGCTAAGTAAAGGAACCTATGGGTCACTTGGGTAAAGCATGGAAAACTGGTTACAATTCTCTGTGTAAAATAATAAAGGTCAGGAATAATAAAAAAAAAACTTAGAACGGAAATTCCTAGACACGAGAAAAAGACGTGAGACGATATTCGCTAATTTACACATATTTTAGTCCCCCGTTTTACCCCTATTTTATGCGTTTTTGGCCGTAAAACCGTCATTCGGATACTTAATTATCTACACTTTTGTTTACAGGCCTAAAACAGTATACCAGACATGATGATAGCAAAAACGAGGACTTTCCGGACAAAACGACGAAGCTGCGGACATTCTGTTAAGGAAACTGACCTGGGCCTGTGGAACGGTCGTGCGACCTGATGCACGACCGTGCATCTCCGACAGTTGTTGATTAACCCGGCAATGAACGAGGGTGCGACTAGGAGTGCAAGGCATACAAGGTCATCCCGGAGAAGCACGGACGTGCCATGCGAAGAACGACCGTGCGGCTCCGAACACAAGCAAAAACCTCGGAATTGCACCACCAGTGCAACAGCTCGTGCAACAGAGTCCCGGTGATGAACGACCGTTCCATATGAAGAACGGTCGTGCGATATCGAATCTGGTCAACGATCTGCTGACGTTATGCAGTATGGTGTGCCATGCCCAATAATTGTTTAAAGTGCACGGTCGTGCCACAGGAAGAACGACCGTGCAACAGCGAAAAAAATATAAAAACAGAACAGAAACATTCTGTTCGACATTCTAGAATTTTGGGAGCTTCACTGGCGATTTTACAGGCTCCGGAGGCTTTGCTTTTGACCCGGATTCAAGCCACATTGTGCCGTTTAGCTCCATTACTATCCGGATTCTTAGTCTAGTGCTTGTTTATGGTTTGGTTTTCTAATCTTTCCATGTTTTTGTTAATCTTTCAAGTACTTAGATTAATATTTATGTATTATTGTAGCCTTTGGGCAAAAACACAACAATCCCTTGCTTGATTATAGCCATTAGTATGTTAAACTTTGTTTGTAATGACATTTTGAAGTATTTCCTATGTTAATCTTTGATGATTAGTTTGCAACCTTGTTATTGATATTGATTTCTTGATTATAAGTAATTATGTTGGATGATTGATGCTTGGTTAGTTAAGATAGTTGAAAAATGAAGCTTAATTAATCTTGTATTAGTAAACTTTGAACTTGGTTAACTAGTTTAGCTTGGTTTAAATGTATGCATCATGATACTAGAAATGGTTAGTGATTTAATAAAATGTAATTATTGTTAATCAAGAGAGCTTGCCGTCACGTAAGGACCTTAACGGGTTAGATGGTGTCGTTATAAATTCTTGCCATGATTTGTTAGCTTAATTAGTAGTTTAGGCCAAAATTGCTATCTTGGTGAATTATTGTGCAAGATTTGTAAAATGAACTCGGTTGTGATTTAATCTAGTTTATGCTTGTTTCGGTGGTTGCATTGTGTTTATCGGTGTTGCTTTCCTTGATTAAGTGCGGTTAGAAAACTCCTAACGGAGGACTAACTCATTTTTAAGAGATTTTCATAGACATTTATCAATTGCACGTTAAAGAACAATTTTAGGTGGTTAAAGTGTGTTTATCGTTTTAGCTTTCCGAATGATTGTCATGTTAGGATTCCCGAAAGGGATACTAATTGTCTTAAATTGGAATATTGGCCGAATGCTTCTAGTGCCAAAACCGACTTAGTTGACATGCTTTGGTTGTGTATTAAGCAACGCTTTTTATCTATTATCTATTATGTTTTTATTATGTATTTGTTTACGCTTACCTTAGTTTAATTAAAATCAAACAAAACTTATGTTTTTACCGGTAGTTTAGTGACAAAGGTCTAATATTATTTCTCCGCCCATTTCCTTGGATCGATACTTGGTTCTTACCGATACTTTATTACATATGTGACGGGGTACACTTGCCTCTTTCGTGTGTGTTTTGATGTAAAAGTAATAATCACTTTTATAAATTTAAAACCAAATCGTGTGTAAATTCATTGCAAAATTATGTATATATACGCACACGTCAAGTTTTTGGCGCCGTTGCCGGGGAAATGGCGAGCTTTAGGAACGACCCGGGTCATTGTTTTATCGGTGTATATACTTGTGAATATTTGTGTATATTTTCTTGATTATTTATTTGTTTATTTATTTGTTAATATTTCTTGTTTTAATTTGATTTATTCGTTTTCCAAATCTACTTTTTTGTACACTTGTAAATTTTTGTTCCATTTATTTATTTAATCCGGATTTATTATTTATTTATTCTTTGATTTTTTGGCTTCGGGTTATCATTTTTGTATTAGCCGATTCATTTATTTTTTGTGTTGATTTTTATAAAAATTTCGGGCCCATTTTCGGATTTTTATAAAATTTTCAGCCCATTTTTAATAATATTCTGCTTCTATTCAGCTAAAATATATATATATATATATATATATATATATATATATATTTTTATTAATAAAATATTCACTGTGTCAAATTTTCGTTTGCAGGTTAATGTTCTCGACCCCCGCTCCAGAAGTTGTTGAACCGTCAGACGAGCCCGAACGTGATCTTAGGAGACGTCTACGCGCGAGAGGTTGGGCGGTTGGGCTACTACTCGCCAGTGGTGAGCCGGAGCCGGTGGTACCTGCTGAAGCCGAGGGCTCAGGAGGAGACGTAATCATGGCAGACGATGAGCGACCGTTGAATGAGACGAATCAGCCCGGAAGGGCAGGCCTGGAGCCGAGTATCCTTCAACCTACTATTGATGTACCTACTTTTGAAATTAGATCTAGTATTATTAATATGGTACAAAATTCAGTACAGTTTGACGGACGTGAGCACGAGGACCCCGGGAGGCATATTGCTGCTTTTCTCCATGTTTGTTCCACGTTTAAGATTACAGGTGTTTCGGAGGATGCAATTCGGTTGAGGTTGTTTCCGTTTTCATTACGTGACAAAGCTAGGGCTTGGCTTATGTCACTTCCAGCCGGGTCCATCAGGACCTGGAATCAGTTGGCAGAGCAGTTTATGCAGAAATATTTCCCACCTGAGAAAGCGAACAAGCTACGGAACCGAATTGTATCTTTTCACCAGGACGAGGGTGAGTCGTTGCATGCGGCTTGGGAGAGATTCAAGGATTTGTTGATTGATGTGCCACATCATGGCTACTCCAAGAGACAGCTGGTTTTAACGTTCTATCAGGGGCTCAGTTACAACACACAGGAGCGGTTAGACGTGAACGAGGGAGGCGATCTAGGAACTAAGACGCCGAATGAAGCGTATGACATTATAGCGAAAGCCGTGTTGAAATCCAGCTCGCGTCGGGAGGGAGATAGAGGCCGGGCATCATCATCATCATCTCGCGCAGGAGTCCATGCTGTAGACGACTATACGGCCATTACTGCACAAATCTCGGCTCTCGCATCGAGATTCGACAGGTCCCAGATGATTGCGCATGCGGGCTCGGGATGTGACCAGTGTGGAGTGTCACACGAGCCTGGGGCATGTTTTCAGGGAGTCGTATACGAGGGCCACGAAGAGGTAGATTTCGTGAGTAATCAGGTAAGGCCGCAAAACAACCCTTACAGCAACACCTATAATCCCAGTTGGAGAAATCACCCAAATTTTGGGTGGCGTGCGAATACAGGCAATCAAAATCCTTTGGGATTTACTCCGCGTGCTCCAGCGCAACAGGGTCAGGGTCAGGGTCAGCAGTTCCAGCAATACAACCAACAGTACCAGCAGCGTCCATTTTCATATCAGAATCAGGGCTCTGGGAGTAGCTCCCAGTAGCAGGCCCCTCAGTCTAGTTCTAAGCTGGAGGATATGATGGCCCAGCTTCTTACTAGCTCCTCGAGCGCGAATCAGTTAGCTGAAAAACGCTACCAGCAGAGCGAGGATCGTTTTCTCTCTCATGAGGGAGAAATGAGGAGTCACAAGGCCTCAATTCAGAATATAGAAAATCAGGTTGGTCAGCTGGCACAGATGATGTCTAAAAGACCCCAGGGTGGTCTTCCGGGTAATACAGAACCAAACCCGGGTGGACATAGAGATGTGAATGCTGTGATGACCAGGAGTGGAAAACCTACCGGACCCGTCATATCGGACTCAACGCCGATCACTAAAGCGGTCCCGCCCGACACCCCGGATGAGGTGCATGCCAGGCTACGCCCAGCAAGTACAGCACAAGTCCAGGAGCCGGTCAAGGGTTACACGCCTCCAGTGCCTTATCCAGGAAGGCTGAAGAAGCAGAAGAATGATGAACAATACGGTAAGTTTCTCGAAATGTTTAAGCAATTGCATATAAACATACCGTTTGTTGAAGCTTTGGCCCAGATGCCAAAGTATGCAAAGTTTCTGAAAGACATCCTCTCAAACAAACAAAAGCTCGAGGACATGTCTTGCGTGGTTATGAATGAAAGTTGCTCTGCTATTCTTCAGAATCGCCTGCCTGCAAAAATGGGAGATCCAGGCAGTTTCACGCTTCCTTGCCTCATTAGCAATATGTCTGTCAGTAATGCGTTAGCAGATCTAGGAGCGAGTATAAACCTTATGCCCTATAAGGTTTTTACAAAGTTGGATCTAGGTGAGCCGTCACCTACGAGGATGAGTATTCGACTTGCGGATCGTTATATCAAGTATCCACGCAGGTTTGTAGAGAATATGCTTGTTAAGATTGACATGTTTGTATTTCCCGTGGATTTTGTTATCCTGGACATGGATGAGGACTCGAGAGTGCCTCTGATACTTGGACGCCCGTTTCTGAATACCGCCCGGACGATTGTAGATGTGGCGGCGGGCCAAATCACACTCCGAGTAGATGATGAGCATGTGACGTTTGACATTAAACGTTCTATGCAGCATCCTCAGAGTCAAGACGACGCTTTATTATGTTGACATCGTTGACACTTATGTGAGCACGCATTTCCAGGGTACGATCGAGGAGATAGATTCGGACACACATCTGTTGTGTGGGGACCTAGATGGCATTGCGCAGGAGGGCCACGATTTAGAGCAGCCAGTCTGTCAGATTGGTGATGATGGTCCCCAGAGTCCGGATCGATTCACAGAAATTGATCGCGAAAGTGAAGTGAAGTCGAAGCCTTCAGTGGAAGATCCTCCTACCTTGGAGCTTAAAGAGCTCCCACCGCACCTGGAGTACGCATTTCTGGATGAGGAGCGGCATTTGCCTGTCATTATTTCATCTGGATTGGCGGAAGAAGAGAAGAGCAGACTGCTTAATGTGTTGAAACTTCATAAGAAAGCAATCGCCTGGAAAATCATGGACATAAAAGGAATAAATCCCTCCTTCTATACACATAAAATTCTAATGGAGGATCAGTTCAAGCCGTGTGCGCAGCACCAGAGGCGGCTGAACCCAAACATGCAAGAGGTCGTTAAAAAGGAAGTGATTAAGTTGTTAGATGCTGGTATGATCTATCCCATTTCCGACTCTGTTTGGGTCAGTCCTGTGCAGGTAGTGCCCAAAAAGGGGGGCATGACTGTGGTCACAAACGATAGGAATGAGCTCATTCCAACCAGGACGGTCACTGGATGGCGGGTTTGCATTGATTATCGCAAACTCAACGACGCCACTCGCAAGGACCACTTCCCGCTTCCATTCATTGATCAAATGTTGGAGCGTCTGTCAGGGAAGTCATATTATTGTTTTCTGGATGGTTTCTCTGGTTACTTTCAAATTCCTATCGCTCCTGAGGACCAGGAGAAGACCACATTTACCTGTCCCTTCGGTACATTCGCCTACCGGCGTATGCCATTTGGGCTGTGTAATGCACCGGCTACTTTCCAGCGATGTATGGTCGCCATTTTCCACGACATGATTGAGGATTCCATGGAGGTGTTCATGGACGACTTCTCGGTATTTGGGGATTCCTTTGATCAATGTCTGGAAAATTTAAAAAGAATGTTGAAGAGGTGTGAGGAGACTAATCTGGTCCTGAACTGGGAGAAATGCCACTTCATGGTGAAGGAGGGCATAGTTTTGGGACACAAAATTTCTCACGCGGGCATGGAAGTCGATCCAGCTAAAGTCGACGTTATATCACGACTTCCGCCCCCACCTCTGTTAGAGCTATACGGAGCTTTCTCGGTCATGCCGGGTTCTATCGGTGATTCATCAAAGATTTTTCAAAAATCGCCAGACCCATGACCCGTTTGTTAGAGAAAGATGCTCCGTTCGTGTTTGGAGATGATTTCTTGAGGGTTTTTGACCTCCTCAAGCAAAAGTTGATTGAGGCCCCTATTTTAGTCGCACCGGACTGGAGTTTGCCGTTTGAAATCATGTGCGACGCGAGTGATTACGCTATAGGGGCCGTTCTGGGTTAAAAGAAGGAAAAGCACTTCCATCCGATCTATTATGCGAGTAAAACTCTCCACGACGCTCAAGAGCATTACACCACGACTGAAAAAGAGCTCTTGGCGGTCGTTTTCGCATTAGATAAATTTAGATCGTATTTAGTGCTTTCGAAAACCGTTGTATACACTGATCACGCAGCCATTAGATACCTCTTCAGAAAACAGGACGCTAAACCGCGTCTAATCAGATGGATCCTGTTGCTGCAAGAGTTTGATATCGAGATACAAGATAAAAAGGGTGCTTTAAATGTAGCGGCTGACCATCTGTCTCGGTTAGAGCACGGAGACATCGAAGATTCGCGTTGGGATTCAATCAATGACAAGTTCCCACACGAATCTTTGATGGGTGTTGAGGTATGTGATGAGTCGCCATGGTTCGCCGACTTTGCGAACTATCTTGCTTGTAGAATTCTGATAATAGGGTTGACTCACCAGCAAAAGAGGAAATTCTTTTCAGATCTAAAGCACTACATATGGGACGACCCTTTCTTGTTCAAAGTGGGTGCTGATCAGGTGATTAGAAGGTGTGTATCAGGGACTGAGGCGACCGACATTCTGCGCCAGTGTCATGAGGGACCTACCGGAGGACACCACGGAGCCAACTTCACCGCGAAGAAGGTGTTGGATTCCGGGTTTTACTGGCCGACCATTTTCGGAGACACGCAGAGTTGGGTTAAAGCGTGCGATGCTTGTCAGAGAGCGACGGACATATCGGCACGTGACGAAATGCCCCAGAACTGGATACAGGTATGTGAAGTCTTTGATGTTTGGGGGATAGACTTCATGGGACCATTCCCACCCTCACGTGGAAACAAGTACATACTCGTGGCTGTTGACTATGTATCAAAGTGGGCGGAGGCACAAGCCTTACCCACTAACGACGCCAGAGTAGTTGTGAGGTTTCTTAAGAGTTTGTTCGCCCGATTTGGCGCTCCGAAAGCGCTTATTAGGGACCGAGGGACTCATTTTTCTAATACACAGCTTGAAAAGGCTTTGTCCCGATACGGTGTGCATCACCGTTTGTCCACGCCCTATCATCCGCAGACAAGCGGGCAGGTGGAAGTCACGAACCGTGGGCTTAAGCGCATCCTTGAGCGGTCTGTTGGAGCGAACCGCAAGGAGTGGTCAGACAAACTTGAGGATGCATTTTGGGCATTCCGTACAGCTTATAAGACCCCTATAGGGACCACCCCCTTTAGGTTGGTATACGGAAAGGCATGCCATTTACCGGTGGAGTTGGAGCACAAGGCTATGTGGGCTTTGAAAACCGCGAATTTGGACCTAAAAACCGGAGGTGAAGCCCGGTTTCTCCAAATTCATGAATTGGAAGAATTGCGGCACCAAGCCTATGAAAGCTCCGTATTCTACAAAGAGCGCACGAAGAAACTTCACGACAAACGCTTGAAGGACCATAAAGAATTCCAAGCAGGTGATCTTGTTCTTCTGTACAATTCAAGGCTGCGCTTATTTCCTGGGGAGCTTCATTCACGCTGGACAGGACCATACACGGTTAAGGAAGTATTTCCGTATGGTACTGTTGCAGTAGAGAACGCGGATGGCGTTACATTCAAGGTAAATGGTCACCGGTTGAAGTTGTATGTTGCCGGGCCGATAGAGTCGGCGTTGGAGGTGATTGAGCTCCAAACCCCGTACACATCATAAGTGTGGGGAGGAGAGAGTCTACGCTACTGACTCGCGGATCAAAAATGTAGCAAGAGCGTATTTTGCGCTTTAGGGGTAGTTTCGTCTTTTTAGTAGTTTTTCTAGTTTTAGCTTGGAGTCTTGCTATCGACTCGTCGACAAAAATTTAGCATGAGTCTACGCTACTGACTCGCCGACAAAAATGTAGCAGGAGCGTCTTTGGCGCTATAAGGGTAAAATAGTCCGCTTTTATGTTTTTGTAGTTTTAGCGTAATTTAGGTTAGTTAGTTAGTTTCCGTTAGTTTGTTTTAGTTTCGTACGTGCCGGGCGAAGGTTCTGTATTTCAATATTGTTAGAACAGTTGGTGTGTCGAAAAAATGCCGAAAAACGGCCGAAACCGTTGCTGGAAATAGCTTCTGCGGAAAATCCTGTATCTGCACCTGATGCACGACCGTTCCTCGGGTCGCACGACCGTGCCTTTCCGAGGGCCGACACGGTGGATCGCACCCCCGGTGCATTTCCGAGAACATTTCATAGGGTTTGGGAGATGTCGGTGACGCACGACCGTGCCACACGGAGAACGACCGTGCGTCAGGCTAAGGGCAGTTTTGTCATTTGGCACTATAAATACCCTCATCTGCAGCCCCCATTCATAACTCGCACGATCTCACACCCTTCTTCGCACGGTACGTTCCTAGTAGTAGATTTCTTGTTTCCTTGCTTTCTAGGTTAGATTTCTTCCGATTCTTCCAGGAAATTTTTAGGGTTCTCTTCATAAACAAATCGAAACCCTAACCCTTGTTGAATCGTAGTATCGTGAACATCTGGTGCATTTTTCTGACCCCTGTTTATGTAAAAACTTAAAGATTTGTGAAAAAATCGGGCTACTAAGAGCCTGGGTCAGAATCTGCAGAAAACCAAGTCGCACGGACGTTCCTCGTATGGAACGGTCGTGCCTCGCCGTTGTTTTACGATAAGTTGTTTGTTGGTCGGTGTTGCATGGTTGTGCCATTGATCGCACGCCGTGCAGTTCCGACATCTCTGGGCAGATGGTGCTTGTCATCGGCGACGCACGACCGTGCGTCTCGTCGCACGACCGTGCCATATGCCCAGATCAGTTTGATAGTTTCTTCATAATTGGCTGCTCACCTGTTTGTGATTCAAATTTTTCCTGTTTCCATCTTTCTAACGTTATTCCCCATACAGATGGACCATCCTTGTCACACCCCGACCACGTAGAACATACAAAACGTGGCGGAAATGTCGGGGAGTGTTGCAACAGAATTAATTGTTTCAAATCCATGGCAATTGAAGTTTCGTTTTATTGATTAAAAGTGTTATAATGTCTTATCAAACAAAGAAATACAACATAATTAACTAGTCTTGCATCTTTTATTGTCACTAAAGCCCAAGTCTGCCTATGTGTATCTTGATCATCTTATGCAACAGCTCCTGAAAACACATGTGAAAATAGGTACGTCAGCATAAAAATGCCTGTGAGATACATAGGTTTTGTAAAAATAGGTTTCATGACTTATGTTTGAGAAAATGTTTAGTCATGAACCTTTTAATTTGCTTTGTTTTGTAAATCATTTGAAAAACAATAAGTTCAGATGATAAGTATAAATAATAGAATAATGCATGGTTAAATGAGTAACCATGTAAAATGAGTTTGTATTAGTTAAGTTGTTTGTAAAACAATGTATTGTAAAAAGTATGTTATTTGTATAAAATGTTATATGTATCAAACTGAAATGATTCAAATAACGCTACGATATATAATACCATACAATCACTTATATATAGGAAGTACCAGCGGCGTATCCACCATGCTTGTATCATATTACACACGCATCGTTACTTAATCACTTAATCAAACCAAACCAACAATGTAATAAGTCTATGTTTAAACCAATAGTCAAAAGTCCTTGTATAAACCATGTCAAATGTTTATAGTCCAAAAGTAGTCAAGTAATGTATAACCAAAATGATATGTATGGTAAGTAAAATTTAGACTACTTAAACCATAAGTAAAAAATGTACAAAACAAAGTATTGAAGTAAAACTTGGTTTAAATCAAAGTTATGTTTTGTAAGATATATGCATGCTATACTGAATATGAACATTTATGCGGTATTGTGAAAATTCATACATCCAAGCCTTGAGACAGACGGATAACTATGTAAAAGTGAGTTATCAAGAGAATATGTATTCGGATTCGGTCATTCCTTTCATCCCCTTTCCCTGGGATGTCCGGAACGGGATTTGTCAAGTCCTATGGTACCACTACCTACTAACGAACGGCATGATCGGTGTTAATGAATGTATAGTATAGTTTAAACAAACCAAATGTCATACCAAAATGTAAGCATGTTTTATGAAGATAATGTACCTAGTATGCTAGAGTAAGCATACAGGGTAGAGCTGTAAAACAATGTGTCCATATGTTACTGGAACATATGCAACAGAGATGCAGTATAAAACAATGTACTAAGTATGCAAAGTCATCATACAAAGTAGAAAAGTCATGTAAAACAATGTACTAAGTATGCAAAGTCATCATACAAAGCATAGAACACCATGAAATCATGTACTATAAATGTACTAATGAACATAGCAAGTATATGATGTGAAAACAGGAAAGCACGAAAGTAACAAGTAGGCACATGTGTTCCACCCCAAAACAGTTTGGAAAACAGTAAAAGAGGGGTCTATGTACTCACTTGAGATTGCTCAGAAGTCCTAGGATAACCACCAAGCAAAGCTAGAGATCACGGAATCAAACGGCACCTACTATAGGTAACTACATTAATAAACCGGACCTAAATCGGAAGATCGGGTAGCATTAGGGTTTGTAAACCAAACGAGTGTAGAGACTCGTGTCATTTGGTTTAACAAAGCCTACATACTAAATGAAACTTAACCTAAGTGTTTACGACCCATTACGACCCGTTTAGGTAGCTTATGCTACTTTAACGCGTCGTTCGCGTGAAACGCGTTCTGACCGCCTAACTAGCCCTATGACAAGTGTTATATGCCTAAACATATTACATAATCAGTTATGTGACAAAGGTTTAGGTTACATATGCTTAATTACCAATTATACATGAAAAGGGTATTCTGGTAATTTACCTAAGGCATATAAACTACCTATCATACAACTACTTAAACGATGTGACTATAGGGTATAACCTCGGAAGGTTATGCCCTACCTACTATGGTCACCTAATGTGTTTGGTCGGATCCTAATGATCGACCAAACTGGGTCGGGTTCGAGGTATAAGCGATTCATCAGATCGCTTACCCTACGACCCTAGACAACGTGGTAATCAGTGGGCATAGTCCCAAGGGACTATGACCAACGTGATTATACTCATGTTGCGAAGTTCAAAAGAACTTCGCATTGACCATTACTGGTCAACGCTGAAAGTCAAACAAAGTTTGACTTTCTGACTCGAAAAGCAGTAAAATAAGGAAAAGAACGAAAGAATACTTACGAAGGGTCCCCGAATGCTAATCCCGATTCAAGAATCTCAGGTATGAAACAATGGTTTCAACTTAGAGGTTCTCAAATCAGAATTCTAGTGATTTTAGCAATGGGGGGTATGGGGTATTTATAGGAATACCCGAACCGTTAAGATCGTTTCATGGAAAACGTGCCTTAATCCCATCCGTACATGTGTTGCAAAGTTATGGTGCTTAGGTGCTTAAATTCCATCCATACATGTGTTGCAAAGTTATGGTGCCTAAATTCCATCCTTATCCGCTGACTAAGCATGTTAGAATGTGTGGTTGTGAATTAAACAACGGCTAATACATCGAATCTGGTCCCGAATGCGAAAAACGATCCAAATGACGTGACGAATGGATTTTTCTTATGGCGAACACTAAAATAAAATATTTTAGTGCTTACATAAATTTTTGGATGTCCGGATGTATTCAGAACGTAAGTTATGCGCGAAAATGCAAACTTGTGCACTTTTTGACACTTTTAGTCCCTGAATGACCCAAAAGTTTATTTTAGCACACCGAACCCCTCAAAGCCTATTTCTAAGATATGTTAAGGATATTTATGGTATGTTTAACTTATGGTCATGTTCCGGAAGGTCTGTTACAGTTCAAATTGGCATACTTTCGCAGTTTGTCAACTTTAGTCCCTGTGAGCGAATTAACTTGATTTCGGCATACCAAACCTTCCAAAACTTATTTCTAAGTTATGTAAAGGTTATTTAAGGTATGTTAAGCCTATTTCACTATTCCGGAGTGTTCGTTGCATTAAACTGGTTATATTTACGCATCGGTGCGCGTATAACCTTCCAGAAAGCGATTTAGAGTTTGAAATTGAACGAGAAATGATATGTGCAAATGATACACATATCTTTACAAATCCCAAGTATGAATTTTAATATTTCATTGATTTGGTATTTGTTTGATGGCCGTGAAGGCACAGGTGTTACAGTCTCCCCTACTTTAGGAAATTTCGTCCCGAAATTTATTTAGAGGAAACTTGTGAGAGCTTGAAAGCATGAAGTTGAAAAGATCGAACAACATTGGTTTGGGTTCTGAACTTCTAGTAACTTTAATAACATCATGATTGCAATGTAAGAGGGATACTTATATACAAGTATATGAAGCGTCATTGGTGCGTCCACCGTACCTCCATTACATCGTTCTCATTTCGTTATTGTTGTCACTATCGGTTCTTACACATAACAAATCTTACTGCTGTGCACTAAATTTTATGATTATGTACGCGTCCATAATCAGACAATTCCTTGCACAGTTCACACAGTCTATTTTATAATGTGTAGGGTGAAACCAAATGAATGAACCTGTGATGAGTGTGACTAGACCGCCATAGAGTCCTTTGAATTAAATCAATAAATGATCTAAATAGACTATCAAGGAATCTGCTCAGCTACATCACTAGATGTCGTTCTTTAACCAAATTGTGAATCAATCTTTTTGACTAGACCACTAAGAGGGTCTCTTATGGAACATGGAATGGTACTATATAACCCAAGGGTCTTAACTATTACATAGAAGCCCATTAAGGATTGAAGGTAGTACCTTTTGAATATCCTGCTACGAATCCCTCATATGAAGATATGAAAGATTCTGCGAGGATTTGGATAACGAATATCCAGAGTATTAAAAACACAAAAATGCATAAATGAAAACTCAAGATGAATAAACACATAGTCACATAACCACAAAATTGTTTAACTAGAAGTTTGTTCTGCTAACAGAGTACATGTATTTAAAGTACAATAGGAATCCATCTCGTGGATTTCATTTGGCACTTTAAAGATTTTTAAGAATCTAACTATAAAGATAGAAAGATTCAAAAAGAAAATTCGATTTCGATTACTAGAACCCGAAATGTTCGAATTAAGGTACATAAAGAATCCAATTAAGGACTCTGATTTGAATGATGATCATCCACAAGGGTCTAAATATGAAGATAAAAAGATCCCATATGGATTTTAGAAGTTGAAGATGTTTTGAAATCTTGCACGGGATGTGCTTAAGTCAAAACATGAAGTAAAATGCTTATGAAGTTGAGATGCCAGATATGCCAAGGCGACATATGAAGCGAAATTTGAAAGTTAAGTTAATGTACGAGGAAAATATTTTTGAAAAATTGTGCATGGGGTTCTTTTAAGAAAAATGTGTTTAACGTTTTTGAAACCTTATATATAATACTTTTGAAATCATAAAGTAGGTGTATTGGATAGATATATTTAAAAATGTTTTAAAATTATGCGAGATGAATTTTGAAATTATGTATAAGGTTTTTGAAAGACATGAATGATGCTTTTCGAAATCATGCACTTGATAAGAAAATGTATTGTGTTAATATTGTCTTCAGACTATATGAAATATTTTGAAATTAGAAAGGTTGGTTTTGATAACATGGCCAATGTTTTTGAAATAACATAGACAATGCATCTAGAAAAATTGTTTTCAAACTATATGAAATGTTTTGAGATCATGAAGATTGTTTTGAAATACTGGTACTGTGTATGTTGAAAAATCAAAACGTAATGGGTATGAGATTTGAAAATACCCTTAGTTATCTAACCAAGGATTTAAAGGCACAGATGTGCGAAAAGCACGATTACTCATAATGTCACTTAATTTTCTGTACTTTGTTTCTTAGAGTGAAACGAGTACTTAAAATTTTTGAGGGAATCATGAGCAATCATTTGAAAGAGAGAAATCACAAGAGTAGTTTGTAAGGTACATAGTTCCTTGATGTAGGTATCATAGGAAAAGCCATACACACCTAGCAGGGGGTTGAGCTGGTTGGTTGGGGACTGCTTTACCATTGTGAGCGACCATGGCGAAGTTCTGAGAAGCCTTTCGCTTCTTTGACTTCTTAGGGGATCGTTCATCCATGGTCTTTGATTCCTCGATTGGTTTATTGGCTGATGGTGTTGTCGCCTGACTAGGTCCTGCCTGTCTTGGTGACTCTTGAGTGGCTTCATCCTGGAGATGATACATGGCAGTAGCTAATTCAACAGTCTTCAGGACTACTTCGCCTATTCGCTGAGCGAATTTTGGCTGCTTGCTCAGATATCTGGGCGTCATCGTGATGAAGAGACATTCTTGAAGAAAAAGAAAGGTGTAGGGAGAAACAGGTGAAAGACTATTGGACAATCAAAACAGAATGATAACGCATGAAGATTGCGATCATTTGTTTGTTACCTAAAGCAAACAAATGAGACGGTGACTGATCAAAGTAAATGGGTCAAAAATAATGTATCGCGAAGACATGCTCGCCTATAAGTGAACACTCATCCCAAGAATTCCCAGGTAAGCACAACTGGTCTCGCGTCTGATGAGATGTATACGAAGTGCTTGCCTAGACAGAAAACCCAGAATACAGGCATTCACCCTTCCAGTTTGCACGTGTTCACATTATTAAAAACCCAAAACCTTGACGAGATTTTGAAAACTCAAAGGGGTTCAAAACCATATAATAGAGAGTTCAAAACCTTACAATAGAGGGTTCAAAACCTAGTAATCAATCATCCTAGAACAGATGATTAGTTTTCAAAGCGGTTTTGAAATTTATGTTCTTGTTGTGGTCGTCGCCTAAGGATAGGTGACGGTATTGTTTTATGACTAAACGCAAGTAAACTCGCGTTAGGGTCCTAAGAAGGTTATAGACTAGGTCAAAGCATTACTAATTACTAATAACCTAATTCCCTATAACCATTGGCTCTGATACCATCTTTTCTGTCACACCCCGACCACGTAGAACATACAAAACGTGGCGGAAATGTCGGGGAGTGTTGCAACAGAATTAATTGTTTCAAATCCATGGCAATTGAAGTTTCGTTTTATTGATTAAAAGTGTTATAATGTCTTATCAAACAAAGAAATACAACATAATTAACTAGTCTTGCATCTTTTATTGTCACTAAAGCCCAAGTCTGCCTATGTGTATCTTGATCATCTTATGCAACAGCTCCTGAAAACACATGTGAAAATAGGTACGTCAGCATAAAAATGCCTGTGAGATACATAGGTTTTGTAAAAATAGGTTTCATGACTTATGTTTGAGAAAATGTTTAGTCATGAACCTTTTAATTTGCTTTGTTTTGTAAATCATTTGAAAAACAATAAGTTCAGATGATAAGTATAAATAATAGAATAATGCATGGTTAAATGAGTAACCATGTAAAATGAGTTTGTATTAGTTAAGTTGTTTGTAAAACAATGTATTGTAAAAAGTATGTTATTTGTATAAAATGTTATATGTATCAAACTGAAATGATTCAAATAACGCTACGATATATAATACCATACAATCACTTATATATAGGAAGTACCAGCGGCGTATCCACCATGCTTGTATCATATTACACACGCATCGTTACTTAATCACTTAATCAAACCAAACCAACAATGTAATAAGTCTATGTTTAAACCAATAGTCAAAAGTCCTTGTATAAACCATGTCAAATGTTTATAGTCCAAAAGTAGTCAAGTAATGTATAACCAAAATGATATGTATGGTAAGTAAAATTTAGACTACTTAAACCATAAGTAAAAAATGTACAAAACAAAGTATTGAAGTAAAACTTGGTTTAAATCAAAGTTATGTTTTGTAAGATATATGCATGCTATACTGAATATGAACATTTATGCGGTATTGTGAAAATTCATACATCCAAGCCTTGAGACAGACGGATAACTATGTAAAAGTGAGTTATCAAGAGAATATGTATTCGGATTCGGTCATTCCTTTCATCCCCTTTCCCTGGGATGTCCGGAACGGGATTTGTCAAGTCCTATGGTACCACTACCTACTAACGAACGGCATGATCGGTGTTAATGAATGTATAGTATAGTTTAAACAAACCAAATGTCATACCAAAATGTAAGCATGTTTTATGAAGATAATGTACCTAGTATGCTAGAGTAAGCATACAGGGTAGAGCTGTAAAACAATGTGTCCATATGTTACTGGAACATATGCAACAGAGATGCAGTATAAAACAATGTACTAAGTATGCAAAGTCATCATACAAAGTAGAAAAGTCATGTAAAACAATGTACTAAGTATGCAAAGTCATCATACAAAGCATAGAACACCATGAAATCATGTACTATAAATGTACTAATGAACATAGCAAGTATATGATGTGAAAACAGGAAAGCACGAAAGTAACAAGTAGGCACATGTGTTCCACCCCAAAACAGTTTGGAAAACAGTAAAAGAGGGGTCTATGTACTCACTTGAGATTGCTCAGAAGTCCTAGGATAACCACCAAGCAAAGCTAGAGATCACGGAATCAAACGGCACCTACTATAGGTAACTACATTAATAAACCGGACCTAAATCGGAAGATCGGGTAGCATTAGGGTTTGTAAACCAAACGAGTGTAGAGACTCGTGTCATTTGGTTTAACAAAGCCTACATACTAAATGAAACTTAACCTAAGTGTTTACGACCCATTACGACCCGTTTAGGTAGCTTATGCTACTTTAACGCGTCGTTCGCGTGAAACGCGTTCTGACCGCCTAACTAGCCCTATGACAAGTGTTATATGCCTAAACATATTACATAATCAGTTATGTGACAAAGGTTTAGGTTACATATGCTTAATTACCAATTATACATGAAAAGGGTATTCTGGTAATTTACCTAAGGCATATAAACTACCTATCATACAACTACTTAAACGATGTGACTATAGGGTATAACCTCGGAAGGTTATGCCCTACCTACTATGGTCACCTAATGTGTTTGGTCGGATCCTAATGATCGACCAAACTGGGTCGGGTTCGAGGTATAAGCGATTCATCAGATCGCTTACCCTACGACCCTAGACAACGTGGTAATCAGTGGGCATAGTCCCAAGGGACTATGACCAACGTGATTATACTCATGTTGCGAAGTTCAAAAGAACTTCGCATTGACCATTACTGGTCAACGCTGAAAGTCAAACAAAGTTTGACTTTCTGACTCGAAAAGCAGTAAAATAAGGAAAAGAACGAAAGAATACTTACGAAGGGTCCCCGAATGCTAATCCCGATTCAAGAATCTCAGGTATGAAACAATGGTTTCAACTTAGAGGTTCTCAAATCAGAATTCTAGTGATTTTAGCAATGGGGGGTATGGGGTATTTATAGGAATACCCGAACCGTTAAGATCGTTTCATGGAAAACGTGCCTTAATCCCATCCGTACATGTGTTGCAAAGTTATGGTGCTTAGGTGCTTAAATTCCATCCATACATGTGTTGCAAAGTTATGGTGCCTAAATTCCATCCTTATCCGCTGACTAAGCATGTTAGAATGTGTGGTTGTGAATTAAACAACGGCTAATACATCGAATCTGGTCCCGAATGCGAAAAACGATCCAAATGACGTGACGAATGGATTTTTCTTATGGCGAACACTAAAATAAAATATTTTAGTGCTTACATAAATTTTTGGATGTCCGGATGTATTCAGAACGTAAGTTATGCGCGAAAATGCAAACTTGTGCACTTTTTGACACTTTTAGTCCCTGAATGACCCAAAAGTTTATTTTAGCACACCGAACCCCTCAAAGCCTATTTCTAAGATATGTTAAGGATATTTATGGTATGTTTAACTTATGGTCATGTTCCGGAAGGTCTGTTACAGTTCAAATTGGCATACTTTCGCAGTTTGTCAACTTTAGTCCCTGTGAGCGAATTAACTTGATTTCGGCATACCAAACCTTCCAAAACTTATTTCTAAGTTATGTAAAGGTTATTTAAGGTATGTTAAGCCTATTTCACTATTCCGGAGTGTTCGTTGCATTAAACTGGTTATATTTACGCATCGGTGCGCGTATAACCTTCCAGAAAGCGATTTAGAGTTTGAAATTGAACGAGAAATGATATGTGCAAATGATACACATATCTTTACAAATCCCAAGTATGAATTTTAATATTTCATTGATTTGGTATTTGTTTGATGGCCGTGAAGGCACAGGTGTTACAATCCTTTCCTTCAGTTTGACCCCAACATCGAGAAAGAGGCTCTGTGCATTCCACGACGCGACGCCCTATGGGCGAGACGGGGGCAGTTCGGAGTCCCTCGATGGTTAGATTGGGAAGTCATGCGGGAACTCAATCAATATGACCGACTTGACGAAATGATGAGTATCCCGCTTTCAAATCTGGTTGGTGTCAACCGACCCATTTACCTTGAGCTAACAATTGAGTTATTCGCATCATATGCCTATGAAAAGCCGGTTGCTCATCGAAGACCCAAATTCCGCCACAAGAACCGGGTAACTTTCAGGTTATGTGGACAATGGAATACATGGTCGGTTGGTCGATTAGGTAGAAGACTTGGGATTTATACTAGGGACGACATGGATGATACCGATGTCTTCACAGAGCAGTTCACCTTCCCTTCTGATGCAGAGCGGGATGCATTTTGGGCTGCTAACGCTATTGGGGATCCCTACAACCCAAGGATGTTGAAGGCCTCGCGACTCAGAGACCCTTTGGTGCGAGTGATGCACCATGTTTTTAGCCATACGATATGCGGTCGCATGGACAGTCTTGGTAACTGTCCAACACCTGATTTGATCTTTTTATATGCGTTGGTTGACAAAGCACCCATCAACCTGGCCGCTCGAATGGCTGAATACTTCGTCAAGAGCTCGGGGCGAACTCCGAACAGCGAGATACATGGCGGTCAGTATGTGACCGAAATAGCGTACAATGAGTGCTTGATGACTGGGGAGGTGGTTCAGGGTCTCACTCTGATTACTGAGGGGGTTCACGTTGATATCAGGTCGCTGAAGGCCATGGGGGTGATTGTTGAGCTTGATAGGGGGGATAGGTTGAGAGGGCTGAATAACGAGGTCTGGGACCCGTTGCCTCCAGCTGTGGAGGAAGATGAGGAAGATGAGGATGTTGAGATGGGAGAGCAGCACCAGCACCAGCACCAGCCACCGACACCACCACACTCGCCGCAACACCATGCATTCCAGCATCAGGACTGGCTTGAGTTCTACCAGCAGTTCCAGGATATGCGAGTGACTCAGGAGCAGCATGGTACCTACTTCGACCAGATCACGCATACCCTGACTACTTTCAGCACCCTCTATACCAGGACGAGATTCGGGCCAGTCAGGCTCAGCTTCGGGCCACACATGACCAGCTTCAGCATCTCCAGGATACTCTATACCAGGGGGTCAGTGAGGGGTTTTCTTATCTTTTCGGGGAGATGCGTCACGCATACCCTGACTACTTTCAGCACCCTCCGCAGTTCCCACCGTGGAACCCCCCTGGTTATGGCGATGCCGGCCCGTCCTACACGAGGGACGGTGATGATGGAGACGAGTAGTTGGCGATGGTGATAGCAGTTGGTGGTGTTTTCTATTTCAGTACTTTATTTATTTTTGGGTGTTTATTTTGACTGTTATTTCAAACACCCCGGTTATGTATTTCAGACATTTTACTTTGTGTTTTGTTTGGATTTTAGTATTTATATTTATGTATATTATGGTTGATTTGTGATTTTTCTGTTTCTGTTATATTTTGGGTGCACATGTGACATACTAGCAGGTTTTAGATATTGGATCTTGGACCGGAGCACGTACCGGATACAGCTTCGGAAGTCTCGTGGCATCAACATCATCTTGAGGGGAGTATTTTTTATCCCTTTCTCTATATTTCGGGTCTCGCATTGGGGACAATGCGAAGTTCAAGTGTGGGGAGGGGGTTAACTTTGTTAACTTTGTTTGTCCTCTTACTTAAAAAAAAATCAGAAAATCAGAAAATCAGAAAAATAATTCAAAAATACTTGTATTTTGTATATATTTTAGTAAATAAACCGGTTAGTTGGGTTTTAGAAAGCTTCGGACTTGATAAAAAGTCGACAAGCAAAATATTTTTGAAAAAGGAAACCGGAAAGCGTGACAAACAAAGAAAGACTTACATGATAGTTTTCACACTTTTACCCATTCCTTCCGTTACGTGAGCATATTTGAGCCTATTGTTATATATTTGTTCATTTCGGATATAGGAGTGAGCCGGATGTTATGTGTAATTTAGAACTTGTCACTAGTATGCTTGTTAAGACCATGAACGTGCGGATTTGCGTAAAAGTGATAGAGGCACTTAGATTACCCCTTTGTTGTGTATTTGTTCTTTGTGTTGTGCTTCCCGTTCACCTTATATTACCCTTTAGGATTAACCATGTCGAGCCTTCCCGTTTACCTTTGTTTACCCACATTATCGCCCACTTAGCCAAATTTAGCCTTTTTATGTTTTAAACCTTTTTAGTGTTGAAACTCGGTCAAAATAATCGTTTAACTAGCGCTTGTTATTGTTTATGTTTCATTGTATAAAATATTTTCTAAAAAAAAAACAGAAAATAAAACACCCTAAAATAGGGTGAAGTTGATAGAAATTGAGCAATTTTGAATGCTTAAATGTTAAAATTTTGTTGATAAGCTCGATTGCGCTTTAGTCGCCTTTTTAAGGCGTTTGTATGTATAGTTGTATTGTTTGTTGCTAGTTAAACGCTACTACCGAGTTTTAACGATTTTCGCCACTTTAAATGTCCATTTCCATACCCTTCGCCCAAGCATAACGTTACAACCCGTAAAGAGCTCTTGATTTACACTTATTCGCATGTTAGTTGGTGGAGACGAGATCTTATGACAAGCTTATGTTATTGCACATTTCATTGACGAGGCATCGAGTGTTGCACATACACATTTTATGTATGTTTCATAAATAAAACCGAGTGTGTGTGAACTTTGTGGGTTGTGTGAAGATTAACTTGTGAGTCAATTAAATGTGAAGTCACGGCTGTTTGGTTGTCGCTTTTTAATTGCATATGCTTGTTGGGTTTGAGTCTTTTGATGTTGTCTTTCGACAAACCGGCTAACCGTTTATAGTAGTTTTCAATAAAATAGTGTGTAAATTATTGTTCTTGTTTGTTTCTATCTTTTATTGCTTTTTAGTTTAGCTTGCTTGAGGACAAGCAAGGTTCAAGTGTGGGGAGATTTGATATTCGCTAATTTACACATATTTTAGTCCCCCGTTTTACCCCTATTTTATGCGTTTTTGGCCGTAAAACCGTCATTCGGATACTTAATTATCTACACTTTTGTTTACAGGCCTAAAACAACATACCAGACAAGATGATAGCAAAAACGAGGACTTTCCGGACAAAACGACGAAGCTGCGGACATTCTGTTAAGGAAACTGACCTGGGCCTGTGGAACGGTCGTGCGACCTGATGCACGACCGTGCATCTCCGACAGTTGTTGATTAACCCGGCAATGAACGAGGGTGCGACTAGGAGTGCAAGGCATACAAGGTCATCCCGGAGAAGCACGGACGTGCCATGCGAAGAACGACCGTGAGGCTCCGAACACAAGCAAAAACCTCGGAATTGCACCACCAGTGCAACAGCTCGTGCAACAGAGTCCCGGTGATGAACGACCGTTCCATATGAAGAACGGTCATGCGATATCGAATCTGGTCAACGATCTGCTGACGTCATGCAGTATGGTGTGCCATGCCCAATAATTGTTTAAAGTGCACGGTCGTGCCACAGGAAGAATGACCGTGCAACAGCGAAAAAAATATAAAAACAGAACAGAAACATTATGTTCGACATTCTGGAATTTTAGGAGCTTCACTGGCGATTTTACAGGCTCCGGAGGCTTTGCTTTTGACCCGGATTCAAGCCACATTGTGTCGTTTAGCTCCATTACTATCCGGATTCTTAGTCTAGTGCTTGTTTATGGTTTGGTTTTCTAATCTTTCCATGTTTTTGTTAATCTTTCAAGTACTTAGATTAATGTTTATGTATTATTGTAGCCTTTGGGCAAAAACACAACAATCCCTTGCTTGATTATAGCCATTAGTATGTTAAACTTTGTTTGTAATGACATTTTGAAGTATTTTCTATGTTAATCTTTGATGATTAGTTTGCAACCTTGTTATTGATATTGATTTCTTGATTATAAGTAATTATGTTGGATGATTGATGCTTGGTTAGTTAAGATAGTTGAAAAATGAAGCTTAATTAATCTTGTATTAGTAAACTTTGAACTTGGTTAACTAGTTTAGCTTGGTTTAAATGTATGCATCATGATACTAGAAATGGTTAGTGATTTAATAAAATGTAATTATTGTTAATCAAGAGAGCTTGCCGTCACGTAAGGACCTTAACGGGTTAGATGGTGTCGTTATAAATTATTGCCATGATTTGTTAGCTTAGTTAGTAGTTTAGGCCAAAATTGCTATCTTGGTGAATTATTGTGCAAGATTTGTAAAATGAACTCGATTGTGATTTAATCTAGTTTATGCTTGTTTCGGTGGTTGCATTGTGTTTATCGGTGTTGCTTTCCTTGATTAAGTGCGGTTAGAAAACTCCTAACGGATGACTAACTCATTTTTAAGAGATTTTCATAGACATTTATCAATTGCACGTTAAAGAACAATTTTAGGTGGTTAAAGTGTGTTTATCGCTTTAGCTTTCCGAATGATTGTCATGTTAGGATTCCCGAAAGGGATACTAATTATCTTAAATTGGAATATTGGCCGAATGCTTCTAGTGCCAAAACCGACTTAGTTGACATGCTTTGGTTGTGTATTAAGCAAGGTTTTTTATCTATTATCTATTATGTTTTTATTATGTATTTGTTTACGCTTACCTTAGTTTAATTAAAATCAAACAAAACTTATGTTTTTACCGGTAGTTTAGTGACAAAGGTCTAGTATTATTTCTCCGCCCATTTCCTTGGATCGATACTTGGTTCTTACCGATACTTTATTACATATGTGACGGGGTACACTTGCCTCTTTCGTGTGTGTTTTGATGTAAAAGTAATAATCACTTTTATAAATTTAAAACCAAATCGTGTGTAATTTCATTGCAAAATTATGTATATATACGCACACGTCATGAGACAAGAGAGAGCGTAAACTAAAAATTTAGTTTTTAGTCAAAAGCAACGTTTTAACAAACATAAGTAGCATAAGGAGGTTTAGAAAATCTTAAACACACATAAGGCCGGAGATGACAAAATAGTATACCCGGGTGACGGAGTATGTAGTGACGGCGACTAATTAGTCTAGCCGGTAAAACTATTCAAAGTTAAGAAAAATGTCATGACAAATACAAAGCGCTTGTTAATTTAAGACAAGCGCGGGATAAACATGTTAACAGACGGATGAGACTAAGTGGTCAAGTGATAACTCGGTCAATAAAGATAAAAGATATAAGCTGAAAGTAACGGCCCGCGAGGCCTTACACATAAAAGACGTACGCGTCAATATAAATAAAACGTTAGATCGAAAGGAAAGAAAGAATGTCTTGAAAACGAAACTAAGTTTGTTTAGTCTTAATTAAAAAGAACTACGTAAATAAGGTTTCGGGGACGAAACCTCTTTAAAGGGGGGGGGGGGTAGACTTGTAATACCCCAAAAACGGGTTTGGTAATTAAACCACGTTAATACTAAAAGACGGGTAAAGTACCGCTAGTGGTAAAAGTAACTTGATAAATATTAGGATTTAAATAAATAAACCTAATATTAATTAAAAGGAGAGTAAATACTTTGAGAATAGTAAGTTTATAAGAAGCCCGAGTTATAAGGGTAAAATAAAACGGTTTTTAATCTTCCTGAACCCACTAAATTAACTAGGAATATTTAACCGAGTTAAATAGTTGTTTGAGAATAATAAAGAAAAACTTGACCAAGTTAACCTTCTCTTGTAATTATATAATTAAAGGGACTAAAATGGCCAAGTTAGAAAGATTGAATTACTAATTAAAAAAAAGGGCTCAAAACACACACTGGGTGTGTATTTTTGGTTGACAATTCACAGGAGCCAAAACGAGTTCTTCTCCTTGAACCCTAAATTCAAGAAATCCCTCAGATTCAAAGAAGATAACGGGCTAGAAATCGGTTCCAAGCTAAAATCGTGATCACCAATGATAGGAGATCACAAGGTATGTCTAATTTTGATATTTGGCGATGATTATGATTTGTCATGAACACTCATAAATCGAAATTCTGTGATGAATGTCATATGCATGAGCGATATTGGGTTGAATCCATGTCTAGGAACAAACACTAGTTGAAAGTTTGATGATTTAGTGTAGAAAACTAGGAATTTGATGATGACCCATATATGTGCTAAGTGGGTTTTATATTATTGTGATGAACATATGATCATGTATGTTAAATTGTGAGAAAACTGATGTTATGATGTAAGATAGTGATAATGTTCATGAATACTAGACCAAGGGCTTGATTTTGATAATATAAACTTGGTTAAAAGCTAGTAATGAACTAGATAAACGTGGTATAAAAATCTTGCCCGTAAGGTGTTTATTAAAATGCCTAAATGAATGTTCATATGTTGAAATTGTGAATGAAACGCGTAATTGTCTAATTTGATTAATCCCGTGTGATATGGGATAATACGAGTTATAATCATGAAGTTGATATAATTTAAATGGTGCATGTCATATGAATAACGGTAGTTAACTTTTAGAAAGTTAAACTAACCAATGATGAAGTCGAATAGTAGTTTCGACAAAAAATCCGTAAAATGGAATAGTCATAAGTAATGATGACTAATCTAACCGTCTTATGAATTATGATGATAGTTTGACGCTTGACAAGCTAGGTGGAAGCTTGGAAAGGAGGCGGGTCAAACAAATCAAGTATGAAGAAAGGCGTAGTTTGGATGCAATGTAAGTTAAGCTTACACCCTCTTTTATTATAATTCACATACATGTGAGTATTGACTTCGAGTTATGCTAAGTAATTGATTATGATATTCCGACATGATACATTGCAAGTCGGAATAGGTAAAAGTGGCAAGAAACCATAAGTTATGACCAAAAGGGTAAAAACGAAAAACTAGTCGGGTAAAGACTAATAAACGAGAAATTTTGGACATCGCGTTATGGAGTGAACTATAACGGGTAAAAGTGGTCAAATGATAATCCTAACATGAGTTGACGGATAGGCAAAAGATTGGAAAAAGATATCTTTTGGTAAAAGTCATAACGGGTCGAACAATTTAAGAAAATGCCTTTTAAGTAATAAGAACTCACGGTGCAAACCGGGATAGGTTCAAGGGGCGAGATGGTATTAAGATGCCATCATAATTTGATAAATGGTCATCTTGACTAAACGGGTCAAATGGTGTGTTAACACCATTGACAAAAATAATTGATGACCGCTTGTTGAGCTTTGTGGACACAGGAAATATTATGCGGAATTTGTTGCTTTTAACTACAAGGTTTATAAGCAAAAAGGTATTTGAACGGGTCAAAGCTATGACCCGAGCCAGGTATGTATAAGTAGGTTTATGGGTAGAAGGGGTGAATTTGGTCAAACATATCGTTGTCCTTCGTCATGCAAGAGGAGACTAAGGATGACCAAAATGCCCTTGAACGTTAAACGGGACAAACGACCCTTACGAGTCATTTAGAAACAAGTATTATGCTAAGGTAAGATTAGTCAAGTGTTAAAGTATGGGCAAAATCCTTAACTGGATCAAATGCATTAAAGCGGTTCACTATCGTAAGCTAACAACCGGAAGGGGTAAATTCGGAATAACTAATTGATACACATAAAAATCCACCACAATATTAGTTGTGGCGGAATACCTTTTGATAGAAATGTGAAATTTTGATAATAGAAATGAATATGTGAGTCTATACGTAAAAGCGTGTAAATACCCTTAGCGGGTCAAATTAAGCATATAAGCATAAACGGGTTAGCGAGGCGTAATAACCCGTGATTTGAGGCTAACATGATACACAATATTTAATTTAAGAGGTTCATGTGAATTAGGGGTCAAACAAACTTGTTTGTTTGATAAATACATGAACGGGTCAAAATTTAGTAATTATATTTTAAGCCGAAAGCTTAAAAGTCCATAATTTTGTTTATGTAGATGTCGGATGTTAAATCCATATGATGGAGAATCAAATTACGGTCGCGTAGGAAAAAGAATCGTGTAAAACAGATCAATAACGAATAAGTTATGGTCGTTTCCGTAATAACTGGCATAGCTAACCTGTTGAAAAAGGGTCTCCCTCGCGCCACGCGAGGGAGCAAGTTGGTTCTGGCGCGTGGCATTACGGACTCAGTTTCTGAAAATTTGTTTTTTTTTTTCAATTATTTCGCCTCACGAACTCGTTTAAACACGTTCTAAACTACGTATGACTAATTCAATTCATGTTTTATGAATTGTAGGTATAATATACAATACCAGAGGACGATCAAGCTCAATGAAGAACCGAACACGATCAAGTTACAAGCTTCCGCACATTGTTAATCGTTATTTTTAAACGACGAATTTAGTCACATTATGTGGTGTACTTGAAAATTGTAAAAGATTTAATTAATCCGTATTTTTCCAGTGTAGTTGTAATTATAATTACATGATTATGTTCGTAATTTTAAACGAAATCCGCTTAAACAATGTTTTCGCGTAGATCTACATATGTTAATGATTAAAAGGATTGAAAGATGGTTTTCTAACTCTCTTTCAGCTCTTTTACACTCAATGCACTCTAAACCGATAGAATCGGAGCTTCTACAAACCTTCTACTCTTTCTTAGTGATGTGTTGGTTCAAGATCTGGTTTCTATCAAAGAGACAACCGACTTCGGGTTAAACATGAACAACCGTCACGAACCAGTAAACTGGTCGAATTAGGGTGATTCCTGTTCGATCGGATAACTTGGGTCTTGATGGGGTTTCTGTTTTCTAGCACGTTGTCACACCGTCTCGATCAAACCGCAAAACCTTCAAAACTTAACAACTTTTCAAGTTGCAAGAAGATCAGATTACCGGATGGATTGCACTTGGTTACAACACTTAAACTTTTCTTCAAACTTTTAAAGATCTGAACGTCGAACGGATTACCGTCCGATCGGATAGCCATCCGATCGAACGACCACCCGATCATGTGACTTTTGGAACTTCGACACTTAATCATTTTCAATTTTCAAAGTTCATCAGTAACTAACGGATTGCCATCCGATCGGATTGCTATCTGATCGAGTGACAATCCTGCTGTGAACTTGTTCTCACTAAGTGTCCTACCAATCGGATCGCTATCCGATCGAACGACCGTTCGATCGTCGACCAGAAATGTAGAGATACTTCTCTGTTTTCAAAATGCTACAACAAAAACTTCAAAGCCATCATACACAAACACATCCTTACCAAACGAATGTCAATCCAATTGAATGGCCATCCGATCGGATGACCATCCGAACGGATTGACATCCGATCGACTGGTGATGTGCACAAAATGCAACATATAAATTACATCAATTGTGGCATAAAACTAACCCTTTTTTAGTACTAATGTTGGAAAAAGTATGTTTTTGTCTTCCTTTTGTATTTTCAGGATTAAATGAGCTCAAATGAACAAAAGAAACAAAAAGGCAGCTAAATCTAACATAAATACAAGAAACGGAACAAACGTGGCATGCCCAGCCTCACCGACAGCATCTTCCCAAGCAAAACAAGAGAACAGAAGGCTGAACACGCCCCGTGCTCACTGAGCACGGGGGCGTGCCCAAGTGTCAGTAGAAAAGACAAAGCTGTAGAAGCTTCTATCAACCACCACGGGGTCGTTCTCAGCGGACACGGGGCCATGGTCAACTCTAAGATTCGCAGAATCTGGGGAAATCTTGATAGTACAGATACGCTTCTGCACACGGGGACGTGCCCAGCGGACACGGGGGCGTGGTCAACTAATGCAGACAAACTGCAATTAATGAAGACAGAGAAGAAAGTGGACACGGGGCCGTGCCCAATGGACACGGGCCGTGCCCGAGCCTCTGTTCAGGATATAAATAGGGGTGCTTGGCTCATTTGCAAACCATCCCTTGGCACACCACCTCTCTCAAACTTCACCCACCACCATCACAACACCATCATCCACCACCATCATCCATTGTCCATCGTAGAGTGTGTGAGTTGTCTCGGGATCCAAGATTGATCGTAAGAGTTCTTGACAATCAAAGGCCATGTTTGCCTAAGTCTCTTACATCACTTGGTGAAGACAAGTGTCTAGTGTAATACTTTTTATTTTTAATCTTTTCGCACTTTTTACTTGGTTATGTATTAATGACTTTAATAACTAGTTTCTTATGTTGAAGGTGATTCTTCCTTATCGTTTGTCCGTGGTGTCTTGACATTATTTTACTGTCTATATAAAATAAAAGATTTTCACCATTCATATCTCCACGGTCTATATGGAGATATGTTGGCTACCTGGTCAGGGGTTAAGGAAACGGTTTGGTAAGAGTCTTGCCTTGTTCAGTGTATAGATCCTGCAAGGACCTGGGTCAAATTTAGTAGGACCTCCTTCAATACCCACCGGTATTGGATGTCGGGGGTCCAAACTCTTTGATCCCCTCATATGTAAGCTACTATTAATTCTTTAACCCGGCTATTTAGGACTGTATCCCTGCTGACTCAGGCTACTTAGCCGAGGGTAACGTCACCTCCAAAAGAGGGGCCTACCATAATATGCATTAATAACTTAATTAATTCTCTTTTAATAATCCGACCCTTTAGGATTGTATCCTTGCTGACTCAAACTACTGGGATGAGGGTAACGTCACCTTCAAAAGAGGGGTCTACTACAATAACAAAGATAATCTCTTAAAAAGTGCAAAAGTGTAGAAATAATCAAAGGTTACACTAAACACGAGTCGGAGCCAAGTGATTCATCTTGTCTATCTGTTTTTACTTTTATTTTATTTTTCAGCATTTTAGTTAGTTTTACTTTTCTTATTTAAAAACCTTTTTCTAACTTTTGATTTGATTAGACGTTGAGGATAAACCGGTACTAAAAGCTCTTGTGTCCATGGACGACCTCGGTATCTTGCCAACACTATACTACGCTCACGGCCCATATGTGTGTTTGGCGTTAGTAAAATATCGTGTTTTATAAATTTAAAACTTGACTAACGTGTAAAAAGAGGTTAAAATATACTTAAACTTATATACACACTCGCACACATCAAGTTTTTGGCGACGTTGCCGGGGACACAAGGATTTTAATAAAGTTAGGAATCAACGGCCTAATCGTTTTTTCTAATGTTTCTGTTTTTTTTAGGATTTTCTTAGTTTTTCAGCTTCTACAGAACTCAGCACGGGCCGTGCCTGCTGAACACGCCCCGTGCCCAATCATTGGAACTGGCAATCTTGTTTTCAGTCAGACAGTAAGCTGAACACGGGGCCGCGCCCACTCAACACGCCCCGTGCCCAAGATTCAGTTACTGAAAACAGAACCGTAAGATCCCAACGGTTGGTAATTTCTGACACAAACATGAGAGATACTGATAATTTTTACTTTCGGCACTCTTATGGTACGTGGTGTCAAATATGTGGTGGCTCTCATAAAGAATTAGAATGTTATTTTTTAAATTATAAGCCCCACTATATAGACCCATTGTTTTCCTGTAGCCTTAAGAGGGGCGGAAGTAAAAATAATCCTTATCTCTCCCTCGAATGCTCTCAACCGGATCTTCTAGGAGAAATGCTCCTTGATGAACTATTTCAAATGGAAGATCTAATTCTTAATTGGTTAAAAAAACTTAGGATAGATTTCAATAATTTATTTCATGACGATAACCAAGAAGAATTGTTGGGATCGCAATCAAATAGAAACAACTTCGTTGTTCCCGATGTTACCTCTAACTCTAGCGAGGACTTGAGCGATAGTCGTCCCTGTGCCGATTGTGCCATGAAGGACTCTCCATCGACTTCGTTCGGTGCATACATAGACCTGAGCGATTCGGCATACACCTTCTTTAACGAGAGCCCGGGAAAGGGTTGGACTTGTCCACCTACATTTAGCATAGGAATCACCCTCACCGACAACCTCTTGCGTTCTCGTCTTAATCTAGAGCAATTAAGGTATCTTAAGCACTTCGGGGTTGTTCCATGCAGTAAGGAGCCGCCCGATCCGGATGAATTCCTTAGGAATAGAAGAAACTCCATAAAACAGCCTCTAGACACGGGGTCGTGTCCAGGTCAGCACGCCCACGTTTCACCCAAAGATTCTCGTCTGATTTCGTGTCAGAATACGGACAAAGTGTAACACCCCAAAACCCGAATGTTTATAATTATCGTGTGTCCCATATGACTCAGCATGAAATAAATGACTAGGCTATTTAACCTAGTTAAGTGTGTGGTTAGAAGTATGAAAAGACAAGAGTTTTGCCAATATTATGAGTAAGTAATAAACATGAGGGACCAAAGTTGAAAATGGGGAAAGTTATGTTTAAAAACATAACAAACACACACATGACACACACATCGTGTGTGTTCTAGATCGATCAGGGGAACTCCCCATGAACCAAACCCTAGCTCTAACATAATCATCAAATTGAGGAGTCAAACGAAGCTCAAATTCATAACCGAGCATAGATTAATGATCACCTTCACAAGGGGATCGCAAGGTATGTCTTAAAAGCTAGTTTGGTGATTATGCACGAAGTGGGTTATGTTGTAAATCGCGAAGTTGTATGAAATTGAGCATGAGTATGTGTTAGATTCATCATTTGGAACATGGATTATGCATGGTTTAGGTTAATTTGATGTTTAAGGGTGAAACCCGTTTGTTATGGTGAAGATGAAGACATGGGTAAATCATCTATGTCTAAATTCTTGCTTAATATTGATGTATTTTGATTTGTATGATGGATTCTTGTGAGAGGTATTGAAAGAAATGTGATACTAGTATGTTTGATGTTTATGCATGTATGATTCATGTTGATTAGAAGGAAGAAATTGATGAATTGTGTATGAGATTAGAATGATATGCATGAACTAGTTGTACACTATGCTTACAAGGTAGTACACATATCAAAAGTATGATGAATAATGAGGAACTTAAGATTAGATCACTTGTAAGTGATTAACAAGTAGTTATGAAGTGGGTTTTAGATGATGTAATGTAAATTGATGATTCACTTATGTTAATAATGTTTGGAATCATACATGTGTGTGAATGTTTAAAGAAATGGGATAAGAAATGATGAATTGTTGTTAGATGAAGTGAATAAAATGTGATGATAATATGTTTGATGTTTAATTTTAAATACCACATGTTGATTAGTAGAAGGATTTGATGAACTATGTATGAATTTAGAAGATTGTGCATGAAATAGTTGTACGTTATGCTTAAAAGGTAGTACTCACATCAAGTATATGATGAAATGTATATAGTGTCGTCCGTATAGTCGATTATGATGTTACGAGTATATGATGATAAGTCGAGGGTGAAATGTGGTATATAGTTGACTTTCAGAAGTCAACTAAGCATAAGAAACATGAATTGACATGTTGTCGTAAAGGCAGGATTATGGGAAGTCGTATGGTACATGTTATGTCAATATGCGTTATTTGTGATTATATGATGAATTACTACATGAGTTTAAACGGATATGAATATAATCATATGAGTTACGTATGTTAGAAATGACTAATGAAAGTTAAGGGTGAAATATGCGATTGATATGATCGTTAACATGTACGAATGCATATGCTAATAGGAGCGTGATCTTGATGAAAAGAGAGTATAGGAATCCTGTCAAGACGGACTCAAGCATGAAAGGATAACGGGTCAAGAAAAGGGGAGGAATCGGATACGAGCACGGACGCATAAGGTAAGTGATTCCCGTAATCACTTCTTAGTTCAAGTAAGTAATAAAGTGTTGTAATTAATTAAACATGATGTTTGAGGTTAAATATGTGTTAAAGTCTTTCGTCGTAAATGATGGGTTTAAAGTTGACCAAAATGCCCTTGATGGGTATTTTGGGGTAAACGATCTTAAAAGTCGTTTAGAAACAAGTTATTCGATTAGTGTAATGTTTTGGACAAGTATGGAAGTGGGGATGATGGTTTGGTTAGTCATAGACCATTAATGCGCGAATACCCTTAACGGGTCAAAATAAGCTTTTGAGCGAAAATGGGTTAAGAGGATGCAAAGCATCCGAGAATTTAATCTTTTATGATAGTCGCCATTGATATTATTAGGTTCATAAGAAGTTATGGTCAATCGAACGAGTTATGTGAATGAATGCATGAACGGGTCGGATAAATCGTAAATGAATAATAAGACGATAGCGTGTAAGTTAAGAATTTCCTTAATCGAAATGTGGGATTTTAAGTTCATATGTTAGAAGGTGAATTTACAAGCATGTAGGAAGAAACGGGAGGTTAAACGGGTAAACGGTTCGAAAGTTATGCGCGTTTTAGTGCGTTCGGACGTCGAAACGGATCTGCAGAAAAAATGCACTTTAGAGAGCCCGTCGCCGACGGGCAAGGAGGCCGTCGCCGACGGGCAAGGGAAAATCAGTTTTTCTCCGACGGGTTATCTTCCTGTCTACGGGGTTTTGGCTACGGGAAAAACTACGGGCCGTCGCCGACGGGCCCTAGGGCCGTCGCCGACGACCTCCCCAAGTCCAAAAGTCTGAAATTTTGTTATTTAAGTTGATTTATGTATCGTAGGCTTCGGTTTGTTATCCGTGGGCTACGGCGGACTTTCTAAACATGATTTTGATCAATCCTTAGATGTTTATGGGTTATGAATCAAAGTTTAAGTCTCATGTAAATAACGTATAAATATGTAAGAGGTATGCAAGATGTTGTACGTGTATGTAGATGCGTATTTATGTATATATGTAATGCTGTAAGAAAGGTATGTACGTATGCAGACGAGTATATATGAATAAAGATATGTACGAGTGTATGCCTGTATGTAATGTTATAGAAAGGGTATGTACGTATGCAGACGTGTATGTATGTATGTATAAAGATATGTACGAGTGTATGCATGTATGTAAAGATGTAGTAAAGGTATGTACGTATGTAGTTGTGTAAGTGTGTATGTATAAAGACATGTATGAGTGTATGCACGTATGTGAAGCTGTAGGAAGGGTATGTACGTATGTAGATGTGTATGTAGGAATGTATGCAAGTACGTATGTATGTATGACTTAGATATGTTGAGTGTTAACGTTATTGATGGTGTACCTTGAGAATGAAAAGTAATGCAGGTACATTATTGAAGCCTCACCAGGATATGGATACGCAGATGAAATGCTTAAAGATTGAAAGATGACGAAATGTGAAGTGTACGTGAATGTATCTTGTTTATAAACTGTGTGCTAATGTTATGAATATATGTGGTGAGCGCAGGTAGTATCTTGACTAAGGAAGGGAGATCGAAGATCGAGTCACTAGAGAGATTGTACGGGAACTTTGATGTGTATATTGTAGTAAACATAAGCTATGTTTTTAATTAGTAAATAAGAGGATGACGGATTTATGAGAAAGAGCTATGTTAAAGTTAAATTTTAAATAAGTTGAGGTATTTATAATGAAAGAAATTTTATGGTTCGTGTTTCCGCTGCGACTTTTGCCATGTACGAATTAGGGTCTTACAAGTTGGTATCAGAGCCCTGGTTTGAGAGAATCAAGTACAAGAAAGTAAGTACTTGAACTCAAACTTGTGTGATCTTATGATAAGGAACCCGTACAATCTGAGACTCGATCAAGATCCAAAGGTAGAAGCGAATGTAAGTGTGTACTTATGTATACGTATAAAGAAACTGACGGTATGTTATGTGCAAGGTAAGTATAAGTGTTTGAAGAAGATGACCCTTGAATACAGTCTAGGATGAATGCTAAGGCAGGCAAGGATGCGAATGGACAGACGGACCCCAGGTACACAATGTTAGTATGTATGGTACCGGTGTTAAAAGAAAAAGGAAGAAATCTCCTTGGGAGGGTAAGTACTAAATGAAAGACAACGATGTTGTCTTGATATGGTTGTAAAAAAAAATGTAGCACGAATTGAGACCCACTACTGCAGACATAAGGCGATGATTACCTGAAGGCACGAAATTAGTATGTGAATTGCGCACCTGGCCAGTACGCAAGAAGCATATGACATTCGTGAGACCGTGGTAATTATCGCAGGTATGTCCGTTAGAATTGGGTAGCAGGTGGGCGTGCGGGTGAAGTGGGTAGTAAGACTCTCAGGAAATTGAGAGTACTATGTAGGAATGAAAAACATGAATGATAAGAATGAAGAATGTTGAATCCGTAAGAAGGTACGGATCAACAATGTATATTAATGCAATGCTTGAATCCGCGAGACGGATTCAAGGGATGAAAGCGTAAATGCAATGTTTGAATCCGCGAGACGGATTCAAAGAATGAAAGATATGAATGCAATGCTTGAATCCGCGAGACGAATTCAAGGGATGAAAAACGTAAATGCAATGTTTGAATCTGCGAGACGGATTCAAAGAATGAAAGATATGAATGCAATGCTTGAATCTGTGAGACGGATTCAAGGGATGAAAGGCGTAAATGCAATGTTTGAATCCGAGAGACGAATTCAAAGAATGAAAGATGTGAATGCAATGTTTGAATCCGCGAGACGGATTCAAAACATAGAAAGTACGAAAGGTATGAATAACGCGTTCGAATCCGCGAAACAGATTTAGGATATAAAAGACGGAACTAGTCTACATAAGAAGAAGTCAATAGCTTGACCATGTATGCGCCAAACAAGTCATATAAGTAAATGTAAAGCAGATGAACAAAAGAATGATAGAAAAGAAAATATCCGAATGTGCAAGCAACGTAAGGATATGTATGGTACAAAAGACTATAGAAATGTAGAATGATGTTAGCTACGGAGTTAAGCACGTAGGTATGACGATGACATAGCAGTTTTGTTGTGATAACAAAACAAGAGTTAAATGTTAAACAATGTGTCTATAGAATGGAATCTTAAAGGATGGGATGAAAGTACTAAACCCATTATAAACGGATTATATGAGTGTAAGCATTATTATAAGTTTGAATAAGTATGTATATTAACATGTTATTAACGGGTCAAAGGAAATGAGAATGTTATATGAAAATATGCCATGGAAAGTATAGACTTGTTAAGAGGAAGAAGTCAAGTGTATTAATACGTATGAATTGAGATAGGATGAATGCTTATAATTATGTTGTGACCGTGAAGTCAAACATAGATATGTGTATAAACGGAAGTGAGAAAGGTTTCGGGGACGAAACCTTGTTTAAGGGGGGTAGACTTGTAACACCCCAAAACCCGAATGTTAAGTGTGTGGTTAGAAGTATGAAAAGACAAGAGTTTTGCCAATATTATGAGTAAGTAATAAACATGAGGGACCAAAGTTGAAAAAGGGGAAAGTTATGTTTAAAAACAAAACAAACACACACACGACACACACATCGTGTGTGTTCTAGATCGATCAGGGGAACTCCCCATGAACCAAACCCTAGCTCTAACATAATCATCAAATTGAGGAGTCAAACGAAGCTCAAATTCATAACCGAGCATAGATTAATGATCACCTTCACAAGGGGATCGCAAGGTATGTCTTAAAAGCTAGTTTGGTGATTATGCACGAAGTGGGTTATTTTGTAAATCGCGAAGTTGTATGAAATTGAGCATGAGTATGTGTTAGATTCATCATTTGGAACATGGATTATGCATGGTTTAGGTTAATTTGATGTTTAAGGGTGAAACCCGTTTGTTATGGTGAAGATGAAGACATGGGTAAATCATCTATGTCTAAATTCTTGCTTAATATTGATGTATTTTGATTTGTATGATGGATTCTTGTGAGAGGAATTGAAAGAAATGTGATACTAGTATGTTTGATGTTTATACATGTATGATTCATGTTGATTAGAAGGAAGAAATTGATGAATTGTGTATGAGATTAGAATGATATGCATGAACTAGTTGTACACTATGCTTACAAGGTAGTACACATATCAAAAGTATGATGAATAATGAGGAACTTAAGATTAGATCACTTGTAAGTGATTAACAAGTAGTTATGAAGTGGGTTTTAGATGATGTAATGTAAATTGATGATTCACTTATGTTAATAATGTTTGGAATCATACATGTGTGTGAATGTTTAAAGAAATGGGATAAGAAATGATGAATTGTTGTTAGATGAAGTGAATAAAATGTGATGATAATATGTTTGATGTTTAATTTTAAATACCACATGTTGATTAGTAGAAGGATTTGATGAACTATGTATGAATTTAGAAGATTGTGCATGAAATAGTTGTACGTTATGCTTAAAAGGTAGTACTCACATCAAGTATATGATGAAATGTATATAGTGTCGTCCGTATAGTCGATTATAATGTTACGAGTATATGATGATAAGTCGAGGGTGAAATGTGGTATATAGTTGACTTTCAGAAGTCAACTAAGCATAAGAAACATGAATTGACACGTTGTCGTAAAGGCAGGATTATGGGAAGTCGTATGGTACATGTTATGTCAATATGCGTTATTTGTGATTATATGATGAATTACTACATGAGTTTAAACGGATATGAATATAATCATATGAGTTACGTATGTTAGAAATGACTAATGAAAGTTAAGGGTGAAATATGCGATTGATATGATCGTTAACATGTACGAATGCATATGCTAATAGGAGCGTGATCTTGATGAAAAGAGAGTATAGGAATCCTGTCAAGACGGACTCAAGCATGAAAGGATAACGGGTCAAGAAAAGGGGAGGAATCGGATACGAGCACGGACGCATAAGGTAAGTGATTCCCGTAATCACTTCTTAGTTCAAGTAAGTAATAAAGTGTTGTAATTAATTAAACATGATGTTTGAGGTTAAATATGTGTTAAAGTCTTTCGTCGTAAATGATGGGTTTAAAGTTGACCAAAATGCCCTTGATGGGTATTTTGGGGTAAACGATCTTAAAAGTCGTTTAGAAACAAGTTATTCGATTAGTGTAATGTTTTGGACAAGTATGGAAGTGGGGATGATGGTTTGGTTAGTCATAGACCATTAATGCGCGAATACCCTTAACGGGTCAAAATAAGCTTTTGAGCGAAAATGGGTTAAGAGGATGCAAAGTATCCGAGAATTTAATCTTTTATGATAGTCGCCATTGATATTATTAGGTTCATAAGAAGTTATGGTTAATTGAACGAGTTATGTGAATGAATGCATGAACGGGTCGGATAAATCGTAAATGAATAATAAGACGATAGCGTGTAAGTTAAGATTTTCCTTAATCCAAATGTGGGATTTTAAGTTCATATGTTAGAAGGTGAATTTACAAGCATGTAGGAAGAAACGGGAGGTTAAACGGGTAAACGGTTCGAAAGTTATGCGCGTTTTAGTGCGTTCGGACGTCGAAACGGATCTGCAGAAAAAATGCACTTTAGAGAGCCCGTCGCCGACGGGCAAGGGAAAATCAGTTTTTCTCCGACGGGTTATCTTCCTGTCTACGGGGTTTTGGCTACGGGAAAAACTACGGGCCGTCGCCGACGGGCCCTAGGGCCGTCGCCGACGACCTCCCCAAGTCCAAAAGTCTGAAATTTTGTTATTTAAGTTGATTTATGTATGGCCAATTGGATTTTAACACCTTTAACTTTGAAGAGTTGGCCGATAACACCCGCAACTAACACTTTGATCTGTGACACCCCAAACTTTTAAGTTTGTTTGTCATTTCACCACTCAGTTAAAAAATCAGTAACTGAGTTAGTTTCTTATCCTACATGGCATCCTACGTGGACTAGTTTTGCAGATGTGGCACATTCATGGGTATAAAACTCATCTCCCAATTCATCCAACAAACATACATCCCAATCCTATATTAACTTCATCTGAACTCCTTAATCGACCTCAGCATCAACTGCAAATTAAACCTTCTAATCGACACTAAACTCCTATGATTATCTACTCGATTAAACTATTTCACATAGCAAGTGTCCATATGACAAATCTAAACAACCGAAAACGAGTTATCCGTTCTCGTTAGGTTTACCATGTCTTCACACCACCGGAATCTCATCATTAAACGCACAAATACTAACTACTGATGAGAAATTACCGGCGAAAAGCTACTGGAATTGACGGTGAGGAGAGAGATCTCATCTACCTAAACTGTGAGTTACCGGCGAATAGCTTACTGAAATTACCGGCGAAAAACCGAGAGCTGTGATTTCGCAGAAGACGGCGAAAAACCGAGAGCTTACTGAAATTAACGACCATCATTGGACATCCAAATTGTTTATCATCTCCATCACTGTTGAACCGAAACATTCCCACCTTCTTCACCACCCAACCAACCTGCAACATCCACCATCAATCTCATTCTTGTTTTTGAAATCACAAACTGAACCAGCCATCATCCTCCATCAAACTAGTTTTGCACCTCCCTGAACCTGTTCTGATCACCACTGAACCACTATCAGCCTCAACGTTCTTTTCACCACCGCATCATCTTTCTCCGACATCATAAACCACCTTCTCCAACAACTTTCGTTCACCGCCGATCACCGCTACTTCCATCACAAGCCACCATCTTCATCCCTCCCATATTGGTTCTTCATTAGGGTTACAGGATTGCGTGGAACAGGAGGCTTGTTTTGGTTGCGAGAAGCCACCGATTCAATGTGTTCCACCGAAACCCGGCAACAATCGAAGAATTTGAGCAGTTGCAGTTGAAATTAGAGCAGATTTGGAGTGAAATTAAACGATATGAACGTTGTGGAGAAGATGAATGGTAGATATTGGAATAATTTGGGGCTAAATTTGGGGAAAATCAGAACGTGAGTTAGGGTTAGAGATGAATGGTAGACACAACTTCAGTGTTATAAAGGAGGAGGAGAGATATGACACATCCACAGTGTTATAAAGAAGAGATGAAGGTTAGTGACACGTCATTCGCCACATAATCATGTCCACCTCATCAAGTCAGCGCCATGTAGGATAAGAAACTAACTCAGTTACTGATTTTTTAACTGAGTGGTGAAATGACAAACAAAATTAAAAGTTTGGGGTGTCACAGATCAAAGTGTTAGTTGCGGGTGTTATCGGCCAACTCTTCAAAGTTAAAGGTGTTAAAATCCAATTGGCCTTTATGTATCGTAGGCTTCGGTTTGTTATCCGTGGGCTACGGCGGACTTTCTAAACATGATTTTGATCAATCCTTAGATGTTTATGGGTTATGAATCAAAGTTTAAGTCTCATGTAAATAACGTATAAATATGTAAGAGGTATGCAAGATGTTGTACGTGTATGTAGATGCGTATTTATGTATATATGTAATGCTGTAAGAAAGGTATGTACGTATGCAAATGGGTATATATGAATAAAGATATGTACGAGTGTATGCCTGTATGTAATGTTATAGAAAGGGTATGTACGTATGCAGACATGTATGTATGTATGTATAAAGATATGTACGAGTGTATGCATGTATGTAAAGATGTAGTAAAGGTATGTACGTATGTAGTTGTGTAAGTGTGTATGTATAAAGACATGTATGAGTGTATGCACGTATGTGAAGCTGTAGGAAGGGTATGTACGTATGTAGATGTGTATGTAGGAATGTATGCAAGTACGTATGTATGTATGACTTAGATATGTTGAGTGTTAACGTTATTGATGGTGTACCTTGAGAATGAAAAGTAATGCAGGTACATTATGGAAGCCTCACCAGGATATGGATACGCAGATGAAATGCTTAAAGATTGAAAGATGACGAAATGTGAAGTGTACGTGAATGTATCTTGTTTATAAACTCTGTGCTAATGTTATGAATATATGTGGTGAGCGCAGGTAGTACAAGCCATGAGGATGACTAAGGAAGGGAGATCGAAGATCGAGTCACTAGAGAGATTGTACGGGAACTTTGATGTGTATATTGTAGTAAACATAAGCTATGTTTTTAATTAGTAAATAAGAGGATGACGGATTTATGAGAAAGAGCTATGTTAAAGTTAAATTTTAAATAAGTTGAGGTATTTATAATGAAAGAAATTTATGGTTCGTGTTTCCGCTGCGACTTTTGCCATGTACGAATTAGGGTCTTACACAAAGTGTGTCAGGATTTCATCTGCACACGGGGCCGTGTCCAGCCGACACGGGGCCGTGTGTAGCGTGCTGTCATTTTCTAAAAATGCAGCAAGATTCCTGCACATATGGACCACTCCAAAGACAAAGATCTGGTGGATCTTCCCACATACCATCCTAGGTATATTCTAAAGAAGGTTCCCAACAACCATCTTGTCTTTCCCACTTTTATCCATTACCTTCTTCTTCAATTTCTCTTAGCACCTCCATTAGAGCTTGGAATCTCCATAATTCCAAGCCTTATTGAGATGTTTGTTAGATTTTAATTCAATGAATCTTGTTAAAAATAAGTTCTACAACAATGTTTTAAGTTGGTTCTGCTTAAAAACGTTTTAAAAATCACGAAAACAAATTAAAACACCAAGATTCCTTGTTCCAAAAATCTGTAGATATCTGAACACGGGGCCGTGCTCATTGAGCACGGGGCCGTGTCCGAGGTACTGTTTACATAAAATTGAGTTATTTTCGGTATGTTTTCTCAGAATGGCAAGCAGAACTAGCGGAACATCTTCATCGCATTCTAGGAACAACCGACAAGGAAGAAGGTCATCAACGGTTGAAGATTCTCTTGTAAACTATGTTTACGCCTTAAGCGAAGCCATTGATGAGATGACGGGAGTGGAAGAAGCATTGGTCGACCGTATCAATCATTTGACGGTGGCACTAGAGGGATGTCTTCGAGAGGTCAACCTTTTGCACCAAAGGTTGAACATTCTCGCTTCTCCTCCTTTGGTTTCAATCATTACCCAAAGGGCATGGAATGTGGTTCCCGAAGTCATCATACTAGCCGAATGGTACGCCATACATCCGGAACCACCTCGGGACGTACTACAAGGGGTTCCTGTTGGTGTCACTCCTCCTCCACAAGATGTTGAAGAAAACGACCCCGCCTTCTTTCTCCCAAGAGAAATAGAAGAGTGGCTTTAAATAAACATCTATGGAATACCCCTCGGTCCAAAGTTCTACAAATCTTATAAACCGAAAAATTATTTCCGGAAATTTTGATAAAAATAGTACTCCTTAGGATGATTTTATGTACCCTTTGACCTATCTATCTTAGGACATTTAGTTTTTTTTTTTTATTTTCTGCCTCGTTTTTAAATTTTCTAGGATCTTATGTAATGTGCTAGTTTTAATGAATGATGGTTTTAATTTGGTGTTTGGATGATGTAATGGATAAAACACACTCGGGATGGTGAAGGATAACAAGGGAAACTTGAACCAGCACCCCATGTACGAAAACCGGGCCATCCGACAAATTTTTCTTCATTACAGCATGTTCAGCACGGGCCATGCCCGCCCAACACGGCTCCGTGCTGCACAATCTGCAGGAAATGCCCAGTTCAGGTAACTGGACACGGGCGTGCTCATTGAACACGCCCCCGTGCCCAGGATTCTGTTTCTTTTTGACAATTTATGTTACTGGCGATCTGAACACGGGGCCGTTCCCGGACACCACGGGGTCGTGTCCAGACGCCCAGTAACATAAAATTTTGCTTTTTCACACCTTTTTACACATTCAATCAACCTAAAAACTTATTTTTGGGACACATTGAGGCCAATGTGTAATTTAAGTGTGGGGGGGATGCTAAAACCTTGAATCTTGCAAGTCCTAAATACAAGCCTTACACAAAACTCTATTGGAACCGCTAATCACCCCAAATTTTTTTCAAAAAAAATTTCAATTTTTTTTTTACTTGTCTAGGTTTAATTTGGGAATTTCAAGTTCTAAAAAGGTTATATTTTTACAAATTTACAACCGATAGCTTCGTGATAAAAAGAACCAACATAAGAAAATTATAAAACAGCATGACAAGCTTAGTTAAAATTTGATTATATATACTTGATCACATAAAAACTCATTCCCACAAAAAAGTGAGTTTTGAGCCTTTATTGAGCATACAAATATATATCTTTAAACTAAATGCTCATTTTTCGTTTCTTGTGTGAATAGCCGCTTGGTTCTTACAACTCTAGAACTTGCCACGACGATACATTCTCGGTCCTTACCAACTTAAACCCGAGTAAGTAAATGACGGAGGCATTAGGACTAACCCTTTTTATTTCTACACCATTATTTTTCTTTTTTTACCACCTGCCCAAAACCCCCCTAGTTAACCCCTTTGAGCCTAAACCTTTTCATTTCATAACCCAAAACAAACACCCTTTCACCCACCAAAACCTTTTTATTTTTAAACCCTTTATTTTAGTAACAAGCTCGGTTTTTCTTATGACTTTCAAAAAAAATGATGATGATGATGAAGTAAAAGAGAAATAAACAAACAAGTTTAACTTTGTTTGAATAATGGCTTCATCAAAATAAAAACTTCAAAAATAAAAAGTCTCACGAAAACCGACGCTTTTTACGTCTTTCGCCCTTTTACTAACCACTAACCCAACCACCTACCTTTAACCCAAGCCTAACCCTTCACCCAAAAGTCCTCTTGATATTTACAAAGGTGTATAGTTAAAAAGGAGGAGGATTGATTGCTTGGCAAACTTATGGTAGGAGTAAGTTCCATGCCGCTCTCGAGTGATCCACTAAAATACATCTTCGGCCGAGTGTTGAGTGATCCCCGTGAGGTTTGTGAACTTGTATATAAGTGGAATTTTAAAAAGGCATGTTATGTCCTAATAAGTAATTTATCTTATGAAATGTTTTAAATAAATCATGACGAATAGAATTGTAATAAATAAAAATTAAACCTAATAAAGAATCTTGGAAATCCCGACACTCTACGATAAGACCAAAAACCTTCTCTTCTACCCATTCCATTTGGGAGTGTAAAGCCACATTATAAAGAGTTTTGCTTGAGGACAAGCAAAGATTCAAGTGTGGGGGTATTTGATGTGCACAAAATGCAACATATAAATTACATCAATTGTGGCATAAAACTAACCCTTTTTTAGTACTAATGTTGGAAAAAGTGTGTTTTTGTGTTCCTTTTGTATTTTCAGGATTAAATGAGCTCAAATGAACAAAAGAAGCAAAAATGCAGCTAAATCTAACATAAATACAAGAAAAGGAACAAACGTGGCATGCCCAGCCTCCGCGACAGCATCTTCCCAAGCAAAATAAGAGAACAGAAGGCTGAACACGCCCCGTGCTCAATGAGCACGGGGGCGTGCCTAAGTGTCAGCAGAAAAGACAAAGCTGTAGAAGCTTCTATCAACCACCACGGGGTCGTGCTCAGCGGATACGGGGCCGTGGTCAACTCTAAGATTCGCAGAATCTGGGGAAATCTTGATAGTACAGATACGCTTCTACACACGGGGTCGTGCCCAGCGGACACGGGGGCGTGGTTAACTAATGCAGAAAAACTGCAATTAATGAAGACAGAGAAGAAGGTGGACACGGGGTCGTGCCCAATCGCCACGGGGCCGTGCCCGAGCCTCTGTTCAGGATATAAATAGGGTTGCTTGGCTCATTTGCAAACCATCCCTTGGCACACCACCTCTCTCAAACTTCACCCACCACCATCACAACACCATCATCCACCACCATCATCCATTGTCCATCGTAGAGTGTGTGAGTGGTCTCGGGATCCAAGATTGATCGTAAGATTTCTTGACAATCAAAGGCCATGTTTGCCTAAGTGTCTTACATCACTTGGTGAAGATAAGTGTCTAGTGTAATACTTTTTATTTTTAATCTTTTCGCACTTTTTACTTGGTTATTTATTAATGACTTTAATAACTAGTTTCTTATGTTGAAGGTGATTCTTCCTTATCGTTTGTCCGTGGTGTCTTGGCATTATTTTACTGTCTATATAAAATAAAAGATTTTCACCATTCATATCTCCACGGTCTATATGGAGATATGTTGGCTACCTGGTCGGGGGTTAAGGGAACGGTTTGGTAAGAGTCTTGCCTTGTTCAGTGTATAGATCCTGCAAGGACTTGGGTCAAATTTAGTAGGACCTCCTTCAATACCCACCGATATTGGATGGCGGTGGTCCAAACTCTTTGATCCCCTCATATATAAGCTACTATTAATACTTTAACCCGACTATTTAGGACTGTATCCCTGCTGACTCAGACTACTTAGCCAAGGGTAACGTCACCTCCAAAAGAGGGGCCTACCATAATATGCATTAATAACTTAATTAATTATCTTTCAATAATCCGACCCTTTAGAATTGTATCCTTGCTGACTCAAACTACTGGGTTGAGGGTAACGTCACCTTCAAAAGTGGGGCCTACTACAATAACGAAGATAATCTCTTAAAAAGTGCAAAAGTGAGGAAATAATCAAAGGTTACACTAAACACGAGTCGGAGCCAAGTGATTCATCTTGTCTATATGTTTTTATTTTTATTTTTCAGCATTTTAGTTAGTTTTACTTTTCTTATTTAAAAACCTTTTTCTAACTTTTGATTTGATTAGACGTTGAGGATAAACCGGTACTAAAAGCTCTTGTGTCCTTGGACGACCTCGGTATCTTTCCAACACTATACTACGCTCACGATGGGTGTACTTGCCCATACGTGTGTTTGGTGTTAGTAAAATATCGTGTTTTATAAATTTAAAACTTGACTAACGTGTAAAAAGGGGTTAAAATATACTTAAACTTATATACACACTCGCACACATCAACTGGCCATCCGATCGGATTGCCATCCGATCGGATTACCATCCGACACTTAGTCACATTGCACCGCTTTACGCACCGTTCTTCACTTATGCTATCGTTAACTGTTCAGGCTAACCTCTCTCAGCGCTCCCTTCAATCCAAGAGAGTGTTTAATTACTTAAACACAATCTGTGAGTATACTCGATTCCTTTTTGCTTTACGCACTTTTGGGTGTTACATACGTTACCTATATTCAAATAACATCAATCACACAACACAACACTATTTATACGCTGACCGTTATTGCATGTTACGTGTTATTCGATGAATGCTTGTATGTTATGTTAACACAGTGATTGTTGCCTGACACCTTAGCAACGATAGTACTATAGTTTGGACTCAGCACCTGTCATGGACAGGGGTTGTTAAGGGCTTTACTTCACGTATCCCAGTGGGGATATGTGTTGCGCATTCTACAACTCGCAGTCACGTCTGTGCATATTTCTCTGTCGATAACCTACTAGCTTTCACTTTGCTACATGTTACATGCTGGTTATGCGTAAACGATTTCTAACTCTATTATACTATCACACTTGAATACTCACCTTTACACTCTGTGTATTGACTTTACTTTAACGTGTGTTACATGTTACATGTTGGTTATGCGTAAACGATTTCTAACTCTATTATACTATCAAACTGGTATACTCACCTTTACACTCTGTGTATTGACTTTACTTTAACGTATGTGGCAGGTGCATAAGATGTTAGGATGCTGTGCTTTGGTTTCTTTTCATGGAATCAAGTAGGATTGAGAGACTAGAAACAAAGACAATTTATTTTATTTTATTTGAATCTGAGTTGTCGGAACATGTTATTCGTCTTTGAGATACCGTTGTCTATAATAATTTACTTGCTTAATAGTTTATGGTATGGGACATAATATTAACTGTTCGGTAAAGTAGTTGTTATGGAATTTCTCTTGGACAATCTGTTTCGCTCAGTGCCACGCCCCGATTTTTCCGCCATCGGTTGGGGTGTGACAGATTGGTATCAGAGCCATAACTGTAGGGAATTAGGAAAGACTCGACCTAGTTCGGGTCGATGTCTTAGAAACGACCTAGTCTATAGTCTAAGTACCAATAGACCAACTTATGCATACCATGTAGGGGTTTTGTACGAGCTTATTTGCTATTCTCGCTCACACTCATTTTACACTATCACTGCACGCTATTCTTGAAATGAACGAGTGATTAAGTCAAGATTAGGTGTGAAAACCACAAACTCTCGACCGAAACGCTTGTTCGACCCGCATTTTATCTATAAACAGGAGAAATTGCGGTGAATCTGGAGTGAAATCCGTACTTTAACGCGGATTTTCCTCTCTATCTCATCAAAACAAGAACGAAGTCGCTAAGTTAGGGGTGAAACCCGAATCTCGAAGACTTGTTCCGACCTCAATTTTGGTTTTACAAAACTCTCACCGAAGTCTCGACGGATTCCAACGACTTGAGGTCACACCGTAACTGGAAGGATGCTTGTCGATCGCCCAAATCGAGGCGAGAGCACAGTCCCGAAGGCCAAAGTGTGTACCGAAAGTCCTTGTGAATAGTTGAATCACTTTGGGTAGTCGACGTCTATCAAGCCTTAGACAGTCTATCCTCGATTTCAATCTCGCAACCACTGATTTTATATGAGCCCGCAACTGCTAACTCTGATATTTGTTTTTTTATGTGGATTTTATGTGATTTTACCTGTTTATGTGTTTTGATTTTGATGTTTATTCTCTTTTTCTCCCTCGCTTTGATCAGCACACACAACTTGCACTGCACATCTACCTCAAAACGTTAACAAAGCACTGCTACTTGTGGATAATCGTATGCTATGATACTCGCTTATGATATGCTACTCGATGTGTACTCGCTAATTGCAATCGCTATTCTTGAACTCGCGGACTTTGAATGATAGGTGAATACGTGCAGTATATGTAGGTGAATACGTGTAAATATAGTGTGTCTTCGCCATCTTCTATGCTCCATGTGCCCTATGTGCCTTTGTGCTTTACATGCCTATGTGTTCCTATGGTTTATATGCCTATGTGAATATGTGCTTATGTGATTAGACGTGATACTGAGCTTTAGTAGTGTTAAGTGTGTGTTAGGTGAGATTCGATTATATAGTGTCTGAGTCCTATGGCGATGTCTGCTGCAGACAATGTCGTCATTTGGATCGTTCCACTCGCGCTCTGCATGCCGAAACCATGAAGAGAAACGCATTGCTGCTCTCGTCGCTAAGCAAATGGCGAAAGTTATCCCCCAGATTGTTAGCGAACGGAACGAGAATGCCAGCAAGTCTTCTGAAGAGTCTAGGACTAATTCACCAAAGTCTGCTTTTAGCTTCAAGCAGTTCAAAGCCTGCGGCCCGAAAGAATTTACCGGCGGAGATGGGCCTACGGCCATGTTCCAATGGTTTGATTCGATCGAAGTCACCCTGCGCCAGAGTGGCTATCCTGATAATCTCCGTACTCTTAACACTACTGGCGTCTTCCAATCCCAAGCTCTAGATTGGTGGACGGCCGAGAGAAACAAGCGCGGAAATGATGCAGCTTACGGGCTGACGTGGGATGAGTTAAAGGACGTTATGATGCAAGAGTTCTGCCCTCCCCACGAGCTCCAAAAGCTGGAGGACGAGTTCTGGCACATCAAGCAGAAGGATGGTGACAATGCTGGAGGACGAGTTCTAGCACATAATTTGTCCAGGTCAAGTTACTACGCCAAAAATAACCATCAAGAAGTATATCCGTGCTCTTCCGGATTGCGTGGTTGATTTCGTTCAAGCTGCAAAGACGACGACAATTGAGGAAACCTACTTACTCGCTGCTGAGATCAACGACAAGTGATTCAAGTCTGGTTACTGGGATAAAGCCTCCAAGAATCTGCATCAAGCTGCCACTGCTTCAACCGCTGAAACCGCCGCCGCATCGTAGTCTTCAAAGTCCTCACGTCGCAAGAGGAAGAACAACAACAACAGTAGCAAGAATTGCGCTGTCATAGTTGCCGCTCCTCTTCAAGCTGTCCCTGCTCAACCGCAGCCTCAACACCGCCAAGTAGCAGCACCGGTTACCAACGCACCGCCGGCTAAGCGTGCGTATATTGGTCATCACCCGGAGTGCCCTACTTGTACTTATCACCATCCAGTGAGAATCGCTTGCAGATACTGTGTGCATTGCAACATGTACGGCCACTTCACCGCCAACTGCCGTACAGGTCAACGTCAAGCTCCAGCTCCAGCTCCAGCTCAAGTTCAAGCTCCTGCTCAGCAAGCTCGACTTCCTGCTCCTCAAGGCCAACAAGCGACTACTGCACCCGCGATCCATGCTAGAGCTTGCTTGGCGTGTGGTGATCCCAAACACTTCACAAACATGTGCCCAATCGAGTGGTGAAGCAAGAGCCACAACAGCAGCATCCCCAGCAATAGCAGCAGCAACAGCAGCCCGCGGACGTACTTTCAACATCAATGTTCGCCAAGCTCAAGCCGACAACAACGTGGTTAATGGTACGTTCCTTGTGAATGGTATATATGCTTCGTGTTTATTTGATACTGGAGCCGATAACTAGTTTGTATCGTTTGAATTCGAAAAGCTCCTTAATCGTAAGCGAACCCATCTCCCCTCGACGTTCGATGTTGAAGTTGCCACCGTAAGAACCGTCGTTGTCAATTCTGTTCTTCGTGATTGTACTCTCGAACTCATGAATCACATTTTCTTTATTGATCTCATTCCGATGCAGCTCGGTAGTTTTGACGTCATAGTAGGCATGGACTTTCTTCATGAAATCCATGCTGAAGTTGTTTGTTTCGATAAGATGATTCGATTCTCGCTCGCTAATGGTGATCAATTGTGTGTTTAAGTTGAAGTCACGTTGAATAAACTCCAATTCATGTCGTGTGTCCAAGCTAGTAAGTGTCTCCGCAAGGAATACCAAGCTTTCTTGGCTAACATTGTAGTAGCGGAGAAGGAAAAGAAAGGGAGTGCAGGGGTGACCGATGTCCCCGTTGTTTGTGAATTTCCTGACGTGTTTCCTGATGAATTACCCGGATTACCTCCAAGTCATGATATCGACTTTCGTATTGACCTCATTGCTGGAGCAAATCCTGTTGCTAAAGCTCCTTATCGACTAGCTCCGTCCGAGATGCGCGAACTCTCAAGTCAGCTCCAGGAATTACTTGACAAAGGCTTCATTCGCCCTAGCACCTCTCCTTTGGGTGCACCAGTCCTTTTCGTCAAAAAGAAGGATGGGTCATTCCGGATCTGCATCGACTATAGGGAGTTGAATAAGCTGACAATCAAGAATCGCTATCCCCTGCCTCGAATTGATGATTTGTTTGACCAGTTACAAGGTGCTACGTGTTTCTCCAAGATTGATCTATGCTCAGGCTATCACCAGTTACGCATTCAAGAGGAGGATATATCCAAAACCGCTTTTCGCAGTCGATACGACCACTATGAGTTTCGTTGTTATGCCCTTTGGTTTGACCAACGCACCCGTGGTTTTCATGGATCTAATGAATCGTGTGTATAAACCTTTTCTTGGCCGCTTTGTCATCGTGTTCATTGATGATATCCTTATCTATTCCAAGATGAAAACCGAACACGCGCAACATCTGCGTTTGGTTCTCGAACTGCTCTAAGGGAATCGACTCTATGCCAAGTTCTCCAAGTGTGAATTTTGGCTGGAGGAGGTTCAATTCCTCGGTCACATTGTCAATAGTCAAGGTATTCACGTTGACCCCACGAAGATTGAAGCTGTTAAGAGTTGGGTTATTATCGCCGATTTGACACCTAAGAACCCGTCTGAAGTCCGTTCTTTTCTCGGATTAGCGGGCTAGTATCGCCGATTTATCGAAGGATTCTCTAAAATCGCCGTGCCGCTTACTTCTCTCACGCATAAAGACAAGCCTTTTGTTTGGGAAACTAAACAAGAGCCTGCCTTTCAAACTCTCAAGCATATGCTCTGCAATGCTCCCGTTCTCACCTTACCCGATGGAAACAATGACTTCATTGTCTATTGTGATGCCTCAAACCTTGGTCTTGGTTGTGTTCTCATGCAACGGGACAAGGTTATCGCCTACGCATCTCGTCAGCTAAAAATCCATGAGAAGAACTATACAACCCACGATCTCGAGCTAGGTGCAGTTGTTTTTGCGACACTACCTTTATGGTATCAAGTGTACGATCTTCACCGACCATAAGAGCCTGAACACATCTTGAGCCAAAAGGAACTGAATATGCGCCAACGCTGATAGGTTGAACTTCTTAATGATTACGACTGTGAGATTCGTTATCATCCTGGCAAAGCAAATGTCGTTGACGACGCCCTCAGCAGACGAATCTATTTGCATAGCGTTCATAATATCCAAGCCCAACACAATCTCGAAGCTCTTATCCGCGATGCCCAACATGCTTGTTTCACCGAACGCACTTTGAAGAAGGAAAGGATTCTAAACGATGGTGCCCAGCTAGTGAATAAGTCAAATGGGATATTCCATTATCTGGATCGGATTTGGATTCCCAAGTGCACCGACTTACGACAGATCCTGACGAACGAAGCCCACAAGTCTCGATATTCTATTCATCCCGGTGCCGATAAAATGTACCAAGACCTTCGTTACAAGTACTGGTGGCCGGGCATGAAGAAAGATATCACTCTCTATGTTTCAAAGTGCCTGACTTGCTCGAAAGTCAAGGCCGAGCATCAAAGACCGGTGGCTTACTCGTCCAACCCGAGATTCCCATGTGGATGTGGGAGAGTATAGCTAGGGATTTCATAACGAAGCTTCCGTGCACGCCATCAAGTCACGTCAACATCTGGGTTGTCGTTGACCGTTTGACTAAATCTGCTCATTTTCTACCAATACGAGAAGACTATAAGGTAGAAAAATTAGCCCGAATCTACACGGATGAGATCATTTTTCGACATGGGACGCCTCGTGATATCATCTCTGACCGCGATGGTCGGTTTACCTCACGTCTTTGGGAAACATTTCAATCCGCTCTCGGTACCACGCTTAATCTAAGTACCGCTTTCCATCCCCAAACCGACGGTCAGACTGAGAGAACGATTCGTACCCTTGAAGACATGCTTCGTTCGTGTGTCATAGATTTTGGTGGTAATTGGGACGCATACTTACCTTTAGTCAAATTCTTATACAATAACAGTTATCACTCTAGAATACAAATGGCACCATTTGAGGCATTATACGGAAGAAGATGTCGATCACCGATTGTGTGGCATGAGATCGGAGATGCGCAACTAACCGGTCCCGAGTTACTACAATAAACGACTGACAAAATCCTCCAAATTCGAGACAACCTGTTGAAAGCTCGGGGTCGTCAGAAAAGTTATGCCTATAGACGACGCAAGCCCTTTGAATTTGACGTTGGCGATCACGTACTCCTAAAGGTATCACCTTGGAAAGCTGTGGTCAGATTCGACAAGAAAGGAAAGCTCGCGCCTCAATATGTGGGACCCTTTAAGATTCTAGAAAGGATCAGAAAAGTGGCCTATAGACTCGAACTACCAGAGTAACTTAGCAACGTCCACCCTACTTTCCACATTTCGAACCTCAGAAAGTGTCTGGCTGAGCATGATTTACAAGTTCCACTCGAGGATCTACAAGTGGACGAAACATTACACTTCGTGGAGAAGCCTGTCGAGATCATGGACCAAGAAACCAACCAGCTCAGGCGCTCACGCATTCCCATCGTGAAGGTTCGCTGGGAAGGCAAACGCGGCACAGAGTTCACCTGGGAACTCGAAAGCGACATGAAGGCAAAGTGCCCGCAGTTGTTTGTTACGGCCAAGGCCAAATTTCGGGACAAAATTCCCTAAGTAGGGGAGCTGTAACACCCCGTGTTACGAAAGTCAAAGTTAAAGTCAAGATTGAAGTCATAGGAAGAAAAGATTGCTAATTGCAATATGTCATTCCTTGCTTAATTATTGATTTGACTTCTTTGACTTGTAATCGAACCTCTTATTTTATTTGCTTTAGTTGTATTATGTGGAGTATATGTGAATAATCGAGGTTTAATCGATATTTATCGCATGTATTATCGTTAATCGCATCGCAATCGCATTCGCAACCCGAATTATGCGTTCTGGATATTATTTTAGGTGTGTGTGCTATTTATGCGTTACTTGTGCATGTTTAATTATGTTTTAGTTTGTGGTGATTACTCGAAACGTAATCGCAATCGTAGTTAATCACAAACGCTAAACGCAGGTTATTTATAGTGATTGTATGTTAGATATAGTAGTTAGGTTATTTGTGTAACTAATGGGTAATTACATCGTATCGCTCACTCGAAACACCTCGCAATGCTCAACAAGCGAATCACAAAGACAAAACTCAACACGCCGGACACTTGGATCGAGTGGCCAACCGATCGAGGCGCCATCCGATCAGTGACCAATCCGACCCTTGTGCACTTTCCTCTTTTGGAAACCCTATAAATACCCTCCTATCACGACAGCTCCTCCACTCGACCAGCTGCACTCAAGCCTTCTTTCTCTCGATTTCTCGCGATTCTTGTAAGTTTCCAACCTAAATCTTGTACTTCTATGATCTACACACACCTCTTCATCATTTTCTCTTTTGAATCTTAACTTTTAACCGTGAAATCAGTGGATTTGAGGTGTTCTAGGATGATGTCATCATGGAGTTCTTATGAACTTCAAGTTTTGGCCTTATTCCACCAAGAACAACTCAGATCTGAAGGATTTCCACATGATTAAACAATGTTTTCGCATAGATCTACACATGTTCATGATTAAAAGGATTGAAAGATGGTTTTCTAACTCTCTTTTAACTCTTTTACGCTCAATGCACTCCAAACCGATAGAATCGGAGCTTGTACAGACCTTCTACTCTTTCTTAGTGATGTGTTGGTTCAAGATCTAATTTCTATCAAAGAGACAACCAAATTCGGGTTAAACATGAACAACCGTCACGAACCAGTAAACTGGTCGGATTTGGGTGATTCCTATTCGATCCGATAACTTGGGTCTTGATGGGGTTTCTGTTGTCTAGCACGTTGTCACACCATCTCGATCAACCCGCAAAACCTTCAAAACTTAACAACTTTTCAAGTTGCAAGAAGATCAGATCGCGGGACGGATTGCCGTCTGATCAGATTGCCATCCGATCAACCCGCAATCCGATTGGATTGCACTTGCTTACAACACTTAAACTTTTCTTTAAAATTTTAAGGATCTGAACATCGAACGGATTACCGTCCGATCGGATAGCCATCCGATCGAACGACCACCAAATCATGTGACTTTTGGAACTTCGACACTTAATCATTTTCAATTTTCAAAGATCATCAGTAACTAACGGATTGGCATCTGATCGGATTGCCATCCGATCGAGTGACAATCCTGCTGTGAACTTGTTCTCACTAAGTGTCCTACCAATCGGATCGGTATCCGATCGAACGACCGTTCGATCGACGACCTGAAAGGTAGAGATACTTCTCTGTTTTCAAAATGCTTCAACGAAAACTTCAAAGCCATCATACACATCCTTACCAAACGAATGTCAATCCAATCGAATGGCCATCCGATTGGATAACCATCTGAACGGATTGACATCCGATCGGTTGGCCATCCGATCGGATTGCCATCCGATCGGATTACCATCCGAAACTTAGTCACATTGCGCCCTTTTATACGCCGTTCTTCACTTATGCTATCCTTAACTATTCAGGCTAACCTCTCTCAACGCTCCCTTCAATCCAAGAGAGTGTTTAATTACTTAAACAAAATCAGTGAGTATACTCGATCCCTTTTTGCTTTACGCACTTTTGGGTGTTACATACGTTACCTATATTCAAATCACATCAATCACACAACGCAACACTATTTATACGCTGACCGCTATTGCATGTTATGTGTTATTCGATGAATGCTTGTATGTTATGTTAACACAGTGATTGTTTCCTAACACCTTAGCAATGATAGTACTATAGTTTGGACTCAGGACCTGTCATGGACATGGGTTGTTAAGGGCTTTACTTCACGTGTCCCAGTGGGGATATGTGTTGCGTATTCTACAACTCGTAGTCACATCTGTGCATATTTCTCTTTCGATAACCTACTAGCTTTCACTTTGCTACATGTTACATGCTGGTTATGCGTAAACGATTTCGAACTCTATGATACTATCTGAAGGGGTAAGGTCCCAAAAACCTCGTCTTAAGTACTTGGGACCATACCACCACATCAACCTTTTAACCCTTTTTAGACCTTGCGCGGTCGCGCACTGGTCCAACAAAGAGAGCTTAGAAGAAAAACAGCAGATGACACTTGTGCGCTAAAAGGAAAATTATAAATCCTTGCGCCGATTCTCCATAACAAAAGGATGAAAATCCCAACAAGCACTTCCGCTTAGTAATAACCAGACTTGGATATTATTTACTAAGCTGATACCACACGATAAGGAGTCACACCGGATTATGGAAATAATCTTCTAGAAGACTTATTCGTGCACCACCAGACGGTTATAACCGTCTAGGACACGTGTCATCATCCCAAGCAACCCTAAGATCACGATAATGGCATGGAATTGGAGAGAAATCTCCATTTACCCACTTTCCACGTGACAACACCCCAACCGTTGATCTGAATAGCAATCCGTGTGCACTCACGTCGGATTAAGAGGATTAACAGGATGGGAAATAACCGCTTACGGAGTTAGCATCTTCCGTTAATATTTCAACAACGAGTTTTCCCGCCCAAACTCCCGGCTATAAATATGAGAATAAATCAGGTATGAACGTCAAGTTACACTCACTTCAGCAATACTTCTTCTTCTTCTTCATAAACACATACTTATTCTCACGACGGATTCGGGTTACGGAGAGAACCTCCCTTCTCCCCGTAACGAGGCTAATGGTGTTTTGTTTTGCAGTATTCACTGGAGAAGAAGACTTGTCCCTCCGAGTCAAACGAGAGAGAACCAACCTTTTTTATGCAGAACGTAACCCCCTGGATAACTTGATTCCGGTCATTTATCCAGTGTTTCTTCATTGGCGCCCACCGATTTCTCTGTTTTACCTGTTTTTTCTCGTTTCGATTCACATTTCTCCACCCTCTGTTTTATATGGCAGAGAATTCACCATTTCACCCATCAAGCCCTCGATCTAAATTCAAGGGTTTCGAAACCCGATATAACCAGATTGACGAAACCATGGGAATTAAAGGAAGCAACGACAGTCATTTAGAAGAAAATGACTCCTCGGAGATCCATAATCGTTCAGATCCACTCCCGGAAAGAACTCCGGAATACTGGTTCAACAGATTCCAGATCGCTATGAACCAAATTTTCCCACAAAACATCATATCTGAGTTGTCGAATAACAGATCTAATACTCTTAAAAAAGGTGAAGAGAAATTTGACATTACAGAACCCACAGACACCTAGTCAGTGGTGCATCCAATCTGTTAGTCATGACAAAATAACCCAACAATCAGAAGATACCAACTGTCAGAAGGTTGAACCAAAGCAGATTTACATGGTACAAGGAGGTCCCTCCCGAAGGACAAACAAACGAAGCCATAATCAACTTTGGAGAGAGCAACAAGCCATATTTCCTGTCGTCCCTGGAGGTCCTCAGGAGGAACGACCAGTAATCATTACCGGCATTTTCGGCCACTATAGAACGGATTATATGTTCATAGATCCAGGAAGCTCAATGGATATAATATATGAACAGTGTTTCAAACAACTTGATCCAAAGGATAAAGCTCGTTTAGAGCCGGTTGATTTCCCTCTCACCGGTTTCTGTAACAAAGATGTGTTCCCATTAGGATAAATTGCATTTCCTGTGACTCTATCAGATGGCAAGCATTCACGCACAGTCACAGTAAATTTCATGGTCATGCCAGCAATATCGCGCCACGATGTCTTGCTAGGAAGAAGATCACAGCGAGAATTCAGCATGATCACTTCTATTCCACATGCTGCTTACGGGTTTCCAACGGAAACCGGAGTAGCAATTATGTACTCAAGTAAATAAGTTATGTACGTGGACGATGAGCCACCAGCAAAAATGGCCAAACCATCAGCACCGAGTGAGCCGGAAAAATGGGTCCTCAACGAGGAGTATCCAGAACAGACCATCTTACTAGGGCACGCCATTTCACCGGCAATACGAGTACAATTAAAAGAAATACTTTCCAGTAATAAGGACATATTCGCCTAGTATCCAGCGGACATGACTGGGGTTCCGCGAGATATAGCGCAACACTGTTTGAACATCCGGCCCTCAGCAGAACCTGTCATGCAGAAGTAACAGAGTTACTCAACGCCGGTATCTTGCGCGAAGTTTAGTACCATACCTGGGTCGCCAACCCAGTAATGGTTCAAAAACACAATGGCGGATGGAGAATGTGTGTCGACTTCAAAGACCTAAATAAAGCCTGCCCGAAAGATTCCTATGCGCTTCCTGAGATAGACAAAAAAGTTGACTCTCTAGCATCGTTTCGCAGGAAGTGCTTTCTTGACTGCTATAAGGGCTATCATCAGGTCCAAATGAAAGAGGAGGACGAGGACAAGACTGCCTTTCGCACAGACAAGGGCATCTTCTACTATACAAAAATGCCATTTGGTCTCCGTAACGCAGGAGCCACTTACCAGCGATTAATGGATACAGTCTTCGGGGAAGACATTGGTAAAACAGTCGAGGTATACATGGATGACCTCATCATCATGAGCCACGAAGAGGAAACAATGCTCGCAAATATTCAGCGCACGTTCGATTCCTTGCGCAATGTAAACTTAAAACTTAACCGAATGAAGTGTTCCTTCAGGATGGAAGAAGGAAAATTTTTGGGTTTTATAGTAACAAGAGACGGTTTTAAAGTAAACCCGGAGGAAGTACAAGCCATCCAGCTGATGCCGTCACCTGCAACAATAAAAGAAATGTAAAGGCTTGCAGGACGATTAGCAGCTTTGAACAGATTCTTGGCAAATCATACTGCAAAGTCTAATCCGTTCATTAGCACACTATGCAATTGCGCCAAGAAAACTCATTTCCAGTGGACACCAGAGGCGGAAGCAGCCTTCAAGCAAATAAAGGAATGTTTAATTCAGTTTCCAACGCTGACAGCACCGCGAGAGAAAGAACCACTGATCTTATATTTGTCCGCTGCAAAAGTAGCGGTTGGTGCAGTGTTAATGGTGGAACGGGAGAACATTTAAACTCCAATTTATTATATCAGCAAGATGCTCACTGGACCAGAGACGTGCTACTCAATGATAGAAAAACTGGTCCTCGCTCTGGTACATGCATCATGACGCTTGCGCCGGTATTTCTCTGGTCATGTAATTACAGTTCTCACCAACTACCACTTGGGACAGATTCTATCCAAACCCGATGTTGCGGGGTGATTAGCCAAGTGGGCTATTGAGCTGGGAGGATATAATATCCTATATAAACCGCGACCAGCAATAAAAGGGCAAGTTTTAGCAGACTTCGCCACAGAAGTTCCCATAGAGAAAGTGCAAGAATGTAAAGCAATCAAAAACCCTGTTCCAGTTTTCGGCAATAGGGTCTGGACTCTGCACACAGATGGAGCTTCTAATGACGACGGGGCAGGCACGGGTCTCCGATTGGTCAGCCCAGATGATCACGAACTTACATATGCGATACGCCTGGATTTCCGGAGCACGAACAACGAAGCAGAATATGAAGCGTTTCTAGCAGGCCTTCGTTTAGCGCTTAAAATGGGAGCGAAAAACCTCGAAGCTAACGTTGATTCAAAACTGGTGGCTGAGAAAGTTAATGGGCATTACGATGCGAAAGGTGAAGTTGTGGCGCTATATCTGGAACAAGCGCGGATGTTAATCAGCCAATTCCAAATGTTCAAAGTCAATCATATAGACAGAATCGAAAACAAGCACGCGGATGCATTAAGCAAATTGGCTGCCACCTTATCACACCGTGACTTTTGCGGAAGCGTGATTATGGTGTGACTTTCTTAATATCATTGCATTCAATCATAACATCAACTACATGATAAAACCATAGGTTTGTCATCCATTAAATAAGTATAAACATAACAACATTGTTTTGAAACGTAGACTTCAAATTCAAGCTTTACAAACTGTACAAATTGTTTATGAGTTCATTAAGAACTCGTCAAAAGATATTGAATAACACCAAGGTTTGGATGACGTGTCTCGTCCAGGAATAAGACACACTAACCAAACTCAAAGACCATGGATGACATCTTTATTCTTAACACAGCATAAAAACTTTCAACGCCCGCCATATCCACTTATAAATTCCCTGAAATACATGTAGTTTGGAAACATCAACAAAAGTTGAGCGAGTTCATGTATTTGTTCGTGTGTATGTATAAACCTTTGAAAACGTTGTAAGTATGTATGTAAGTCCCTGGTATGTAGCAATAAGGAAAAAGAGATCACCACTGGGTTGCAAAGCCAATGGTATGTGTGAAGTGATGCAGGAAGACTCAAACCTAGCAGATTTCGCACCAGGCTTCCGGCTGTAAGACATAGTCACCACATGGTCCACTCAGCGGACTCAGGGGTGGGGCTCGCTACACCCAAATAGATCTATCACTCATGCCCCTCGGTCCTACAACGAGGATTGATGGCCTTAATCGTCGTACCCATTCACATGATCTAGTATTAACCCTCCTTAGCTAACCATACCATGTATAAAAGTTTGTAATAATTGTAACATGTATTTCACCCCCGACGTATAAAACTGAAAACAGTTAAAAAGAAAAGGGGGACATGAACTCACAGTATTGAGTCCTCAGCTCGTAACTCAAACTCTGTCAGCAACCACGACTACCTACAGTGTACTAACGTCTATTAGACGAACGGGCCATGCCTTTGCTTAGTATTTACGTTTTGAGTTACGTTTCTTATATTATTCCGAGTTATAATTATTTGTCAAAATAATATTTCAACTTAAATTATATTTGATCTTGGAATAATTGCTTAAACAATATTTCTGTATTAATACTTCTCAAGTATTTAACTTCGTATTTCCTTCCCAAGGATGGGGTATCTTATACATGTATTTGTAATTTCTGAAATAATATATTTCCAAGTCTCACTTTAGAAAATATATTTGTAACTCATTTTGTCCCAAAAATAATGTATTGTCCAGAAAATATACATTTTTCCCAAAAATCATATATCTTCTAAATATACTAGGAAAATATACTTTAACTTCCCAAAAATAATATATTTCTCCTTGTCCAAAAATAATATTTACCAAAAATTATATAAGTAACGGTATTGTTTTGGATAGTAAATTTCACGGTACTTTGTTAAGTGATATTATTTTACTCTAAAATAATTTAACCATTTCACCGAGTACACAAATAATCATACAAGTGTCTTAATATGTGTATATATTCTAAATATATATGTTTACCCATTTTTATTTATAAAAACCAACCTCCAATATTTGTATTTTTGTTACAAAAATTATGGCAGAGTTTATATTGAAAACTTACGATCAAAATATACTTGTAAATACTTGTTAGAAAATATTTTTTTAAGTGTTTATATTTTTAGAAAATTTTGCCATAGTTTCCCCTAAAAATGGAAGTGTCCATGCTATTAAAGCATATCATTTTCTTTTCAAAAATCATTACAACAATCAACAATCAAACTTTAAACAACTTACACTTCTCAAGTGCAAAAACTATACAATTTACATAACAACATGAACTTGATTTCTTCACAAAACTTGTAGTAACTTGGTAAAGTGTTTAGTAGGTCTAGTTACCCTTTAAAGTGTGTTTATTCCTTTAAAAATCTCATTCTTAAAGAAACTAGGTGTTTACAACTTGTAAACATATTCTACAAAAATGTTTATTTATAACATCTTCCTGTTTCATAAGTGTTTATACACTTGTTTTTCCACTAAAAATAGTGTAGGTTTAAGTAAAAACCATGATCTTCCAAACATCATATTCTGAACTTGGTTTTCTTGGAAAAATCATTCATGAATCTTAGATTCATAAGATTACTAGCTCACTTTATTTACTATTTTTCAAGAAATCATTTTATTTTCAAGTTCTCTTCTTGGGTTAACACATAATCATCCTCTAACTTGCTAGATCATGTGTTTAATCACAATCTAGCAAGCACCTTATGATGATCAACATCATAATTTCAAGTAAGTAACAATCAAGTGTCATGCATGTACTTAAACAACATCATTTCATCCATATATCATCATATGTAAGCTTATGTTTATGATTCTTGTTTAAGTCTTTTAGTGTTCTTGTGATAAACAATATGCTACAACTTTTAACCAACAAAATGAGAAGCAAAAACTAGTAACAAGAAGCTTACAACGAGCTCAAAGGCTAGGGAAGATCAGTTGAAGAAAAAGATGATGAAAATGGTGGATGAAAGCAAGTAATGAAGATTCTTCAAGTTCTTCAAGCACCAAGCTCCATGTAACACCTTCTAGCACTTGAAATGAGCTTGAAATTGGATCAATGGTGGTTGCAAGGTGGTGGTGGTGGTGGCGGCAACTCCTAGGGCCGAGAGGGAGAGAGAGAGAGTATGAGGGATGGGTGATGATGATTGTCACACCCCGACCGCGTAAAACAACAAATCGCGGCGGAAACATCGGGGCGTGTTGCAACAGAATTAATGTTTCATAACCATGGATATCAAAAGTGTTTCGTTTTATTAAACATTGAGTAATTACATCGTCTGGAAATCTAAATACACTATTTAAACATAGTCTATCATTGTTATTGAGTCACTAAGGCCTTGTCCAGTCCTATGTGAGCATGCATCTTATCAATCGATATCATCCAACAATACCTGAAACATATGTGAAAACGAGGTCAGCAAAGAAATGATGGCGAGTACATAGGTTTTGTGAAAATAAGATTCATGACTTCTGTTTAAGAAAATGTTTAGTCATGAACCTTGTAATTTGCTTTGTCTTTGTAAATCATTTGAAAAATAATAAGTTCGGATGATAAGTATAAATAAGAGAATAATGCATGATTAAATGAATAACCATGTAAATGAGTTTGCATAAGATAAGTTGTTTATAAATCAATGTCTTGTGAAAAGTATGTTATTTGTATAAAATGTTCTATGTCTCAAACTGAAATGATTCAAATAACGCTATGATATGTAATACCATACAAACACTTATATATAGGAAGTACCAGCGGCGTATCCACCATGTTTGTATCATATTACACACGCATCGTTACTTAATCACTTAACCAAACCAAACCAAACAATGTAAAATGTCTATGTTTAAATCAATTGTCAAATGTATATGTCAAATATCCATGTCAAATGTCTATGTCAAATATCATGTCAAATGTCTATGTCAAATATCCATGTATGGCAAGTGAAATGTCTCAACTAAACCATATGCACAAAAACAAAGTATTGAAGTAAAACTTGGTTTAAATCAAAGTTATGTTTTGTGGAAAATACATGATCAAATGTCAATCATGTACAAATGTTTACCCAATCGTTAACCCATTTTGTAATATCGTTCTAGTCGTTCTTGTTTTAATTGTGAAACTACTTTATGGTCGATTCTCTAATAACATTCAAACCTTCTTGACGCGTTCCTCGCTCCATCTCGCTCTCGTTCTCGTTCTTAACAAACCCTTACCAAAGGATAAGTTAATAATTACAGATTCAGTCGCTACCCACAACCCCCACACATAACAATGGGTGCAGCAAATAACGGGATTTGTCAGATCCTATGGTACCATAACCTAATACTGATCGGCTTGATCATTGCTAATGAATGTCATCGGTCATGTAAACTACAACCAACAAGTTTGTTCACTTTTTGAAATTTGTTATTAGTTTTTGAAATCATTGTATTCGTTCTTGAAATCATTGTATTCGTTCTTGAAATCATTGTTAGCGTTCTTGAAATAATTGTTATTGTTCTTGAAACCACATAGTAATTGTTATTGAAATCATTGATAAAGCATTTAGCACATATGAGTCACCCCAAAACAGTTGAAAACAGTAAAAGAGGGGAATAATGTACTCGCCTGGGAGTGCTTAGGAGTCTTGAACAACTACCAAGTAAGCTAGAGGAGTTCCGGAAATCAAACGGTACCTAATATAGGTAAATACATAATTAACCCGGACCTAAATCGGAAGACTGGGTAGCAGGAGGGTTTGTAAACCAAATGAGTGTAGGAACTCATATGATATGGTTTAACAAAGCCTACATACTAAATGAAACTTAACCTAAGTATTATCGACCCATCGCGACCCATTAAGGTAACTTATGCTACTTTAACGCGTCGTGCGCGTGAAACGCGTTCGGACCGTCTAACTAGCCCTATGACAAGTGTTATATGCCTAAACATGTTACATAATCAGTTATGTGACAAAGGTTTAGGTTACATATGCTTAATTACCAATTATACATGAAAAGGGTATTCTGGTAATTTACCTAAGGCATATGAACCACCTATCATACAACTACTCAAACGATGTGACCATAGGGTATAACCTCGGAAGGTTATTCCCTACCTACTATGGTCACCTAATGTATTTGGTCGGATCCTAATGATCGACCAAACTGGGTCGGGTTCGAGGTATAAGCGATTTATTAGATCGCTTACCCTACGACCCTAGACAACGTGGTAATCAGTAGGCATAGTCCCAAGGGACTATAACCATCGTGATTACAATCACGTTGCGAAGTTCAAACGAACTTCGCATTGACCATTACTGGTCAACGCTGAAAGTCAAACAAAGTTTGACTTTCTGACTCGAAAAGCAGTAAAATAAGGAAAAGAACGAAAGAATACTTACGAAGGGTCCCCGAATGCTAACCTCGATTCAAAAATCTCAGGTATGAAACAATAGTTTCAACTTAGAGTTTCTCAAATCAAATTTCTAGTGATTTTAGCAATGGGGGTGGATGGGTATTTATAGGAATACCCGAACCGTTAAGATCGTTTCATGGAAAACGTGCCTTAATCCCATCCGTACATGTGTTGAAATGTCATGGTGTTTAGGTGTTTAAATTCCATCCATACATGTGTTGAAATGTCATGGTGTTTAGGTGTTTAAATTCCATCCATACATGTGTTGAAATGTCATGGTGTTTAGGTGTTTAAATTCCATCCATACATGTGTTGAAATGTCATGGTGTTTAGGTGTTTAAATTCCATCCATACATGTGTTGAAATGTCATGGTGTTTAGGTGTTTAAATTCCATCCATACATGTGTTGCAAAGTCATGGTGTTTAGGTGTTTAAATTCCATCCTTATCCGCTGACTAAGCATTGTTAGAATGTGTGGTTGTGAATTAAACAACGGCTAATACATCGAATCTGGTCCCGAATGCGAAAAACGATCCAAATGACGTGACGAATGGATTTTTCTTATGGCGAACACTAAAATAAAATATTTTAGTGCTTACATAAATTTTTGGATGTCCGGATGTATTCAGAACGTAAGTTATGCGCGAAAATGCAAACTTGTGCACTTTTTGACACTTTTAGTCCCTGAATGACCCAAAAGTTTATTTTAGCACACCGAACCCCTCAAAGCCTATTTCTAAGCTATGTAAAGGATATTTATGGTATGTTTAACTTATGGTCATGTTCCGGAAGGTCTGTTACAGTTCAAATTGGCATACTTTCGCAGTTTGTCAACTTTAGTCCCTGTAAGCGAGTTAACTTGTTTTCGGCATACCAAACCTTCCAAAACTTATTTCTAAGTTATGTAAAGGTTATTTAAGGTATGTTAAGCCTATTTCACTATTCCGGAGTGTTCGTTGCATTAAACTGGTTATATTTACGCATCGGTGCGCGTATAACCTTCCAGAAAGCGATTTAGAGTTTGAAATAGAACAAGAATTGATATGTGTAAATGATACACACATTTTTACAAATCCCAAGTATGAAATATAATATTTCATTGGTTCGGTATTTGTTTGATGGCCGTGGAGGCACAGGTGTTACAGTCTCCCCTACTTTAGGAAATTTCGTCCCGAAATTTATTTAGAGGAAACTTGTGAGAGCTTGAAAACATGAAGTTGAAAAGATCGAACAACATTGGTTAGGGTTCTTGAACTTCTAGGAACCTTAATAACATTATGTTTGCAATGTAAGAGGGACACTTATATACAAGTATTTGAAGTGTCATTGGTGCGTCCACCGTACCTCCATTACATCGTTGTCATTTTGTTATTGTTGTCGCTATCGGTTCTTACACATAATAAATCTTACTAGGTTTCTGTGCACTAAATTTCATAATTATGTACGCGTCCATAATTAGACAATTCCTTGCCCAGTTCACACAGTCTATTTTATAATGTGTAGTGTGAAACCAAATGAACAATCCTGTGATGAGTGTGACTAGACCGCCATAGAATCCTTTTAATCAAATCATTAAATGATCTAAATAGACTATCAAGGAGTCTGTTCAGCTACATCACTAGATGTCGTTCTTTAACCAAATTGTGAATCAATCTTTTTTTTTTACTAGACCACTAATGGGTCTCTTATGAATCATGGAGTAGTACTATATAATCCAAGGGTCTTAACTCTTACATAGAAGCCCATTAAGGATTTAAGGTAGTACCTTTTTGAATATCCTACTACGAATCCCTCATATGAAGATATGAAAGATTCTGCGAGGATTTGGATAACGAATATCTAGAGTATTAAAAACACAAAAAAATGCATAAAATAAAACATAAGATGAATAAACACATAGTCACATAATTGCATACTCGTTCAATGGCATAATCGTTCAATTTGACCTATAATTTGTTATCTTTGGACACGGGTATTTAAAGCATACCAGAAACCCAATCCGTGGATTTCCTTTGGCACTTTAAATATTTTCAAGAATCTAACTATGAAGATAGGAAGATCTTAAAAGGAATTCGGTTTGTCCTAATTGAGTTGTTTTGTACATTTTAAAGTGTACAAGGAATTCAATCAGGGTTCCGATGTCAACGAAGGTGTTGATCGTGATCGGCTCAGGACATGAATAGATCAAGATGTCATCAATAATAACAATGACGATCTGATCCAAAAAGGCTTGCAGACTCCATTTATTAAGTTCTTGAAGATGGCTGGAGTATTTGTCAACCTATAAGGCATGACTGTAAACTCGTAATGGCCATACTTCATGCAGAAAACCGTTTTGGGAATATCTTCTTCGAGAATACAAAGTTGATGATACCCAAAACGCAAATCGATCTTGGAAAAGCATGTACGCTATGCAGTTGATCGGAGAAATCGTTGATTTAAGGTAGGGGGATATCGATTCTTGATGGTAAGCTTACTAGGCTTACGTTAATCGATATACATTCGAAAAGATCCATTTTTCTTTTCACAAGGAGAACAGGAGTTTCTCCAAGGTGAAAAGTTCGGACGGATGAATCCTTTATCAGACAACTCTTGAAGCTGTTTTGATAATTTTTGCATCTCGAACGGTGCAAGATGATAAAATACTTTAGATTTAAAAGAAACCAGTGTTTGAGGTTCTTAGGGAGATCTCAAGTGATCGTAAAAATGACAGAACCACACGAGTAGTTTTGTCTTTGTGTTGACATCACAAGGTTGAATCAAACATTCATACAATTGCATTAGTTAGAAAATAAAACCACAAAAATTTTTTTATTTATATAACAACCGCATTGTCTTTAAATGTTACAAGATACCAACCAGAGGAAAAAAAAAATACTAATTGTTCACTCCTTCATCAATGAGTGCCTCATTGATGTTAAACACTCGACCACGTGCTGGATTCACATTGACGTTGACATTCGCATTTGGGTTTGCGTTTGCGTTAGCATTTGCATTCACCAGTCTTGGGCAGTTGTGGCGGAAGTGACCAATCTCTCCGCAGTTGAAACATGAACCCAGTGGAAATCTCGCAGCATTCCCTTGAACCGGAGCTTGAACCTGAGCAGCCTGATTTTGTCCCAAACGACAAATCTTGGCCAAATGCCCAAGTTTACCACATGTCGTGCATTGCCAGCAAGCTTGTTGTACTGCGTGATGACCGTTGCAGCGTGCACAATAAGGTGCGGTACCGGCATATGCTTTCTTTGCAGGTGGCTGAGCTGGTTGGTTCCGCGGATTCTGTGCAGTCTGTGCTATAACAGCAAAACTTTGGGCACCCTTTCGCTTCTTTGATTTCTTTGACGTCTCACCTTCCTTACCCTTCTTGTTTTGGACTTTCTTGCTATCCTCCTTGTCAGCTGACTGTTTCCTGCCCTTGTCACCCTTCCTGTGTAACTTGTTCTTCCGAATCTGCGACTCAGTCAATGTCGCTGATAACTCGATCGCCTGACGGAGTGTGGCAGGGTTACTACCAGTAAGGATGTCTTGTGCCGAGTCAGGTAGGCCGTCGATGTACCTTTCGATAGCTATGTCAAGTGGGGTAACCATTGTAGGGCAAAGCAGACTCAGCTCCTCAAACCTATCAGTATACGCCCTGTGCTCACCACTATCTTGCTTCAACTCATCAAATTCCTTCTCCAAAGCTCGCTGCTCATGATGAGGACAGAATTACCTCATCATCAGAGCCCTAAGTTCAGCCCAGGTCTGTGCGAGAGCAACTTCCGCACCTCGGTCTCTCATTACCCCATTCCACCATGTAAGAGCCCTCTTCTGAAACACGCTCGAGGAGAACTCGACCTTGCGATTATCCGGGCACTGCACGTGGCGAAAAGTATTCTCAATGCTTTCGAACCACTGAAGAAGCCCAGTTGCTCCTTCAGAACCACTAAACTTGAGTGGTTTAGCCTGGTTGAAATCCTTGTATTTGCATAGCACATTGTTGTTGTTGTTGGCTTGGTTCCATTGAGCAAAGAGGTTTGGGAATTGAGCAGCCATTTGCTGCGCAATGATTTCTGCCAGCTCGGCAGTCTCTATCTGGCTTTCGCGTCGAGGAGGCATTGTCTAAAAGAGGAAACATGAAAGGAAACGAGTGAGAGAATTTAGACGAAAAGAATGAGATGAAACAAATCTGATGAAAGCAAGGATAGTGGTCATTTGTTTGTTACTACAAAGCAACGAACGACCTTGGTGATTAGTCAAAGTAAATAGGTTAAAAATAATGTATCGCGAAGACATGCTCGCCTATAAGTGAACACTCATCCCAAGAATTCCCAGGTAAGCACAACTGGTCTCGCGTCTGATGAGATGTATACGAAGTGCTTGCCTAGACAGAAAACCCAGAATACAGGCATTCACCCTTCCAGTTTGCACGTGTTCACATTATTTAAAACCCAAAACCTTAACGAGATTTTGAAAATTCAAAGGGGTTCAAAACCATATAACAGAGGGTTCAAAACCTTACAATAGAGGGTACAAAACCTAGAAATTAATCATCCTAGAACAGATGATTAGTTTTCAAAGCGGTTTTGAAATTTATGTTCTTGTTGTGGTCGTCACCTAAGGATAGGTGACGGTATTGTTTTATGACTAAACGCAAGTAAACTCGCGTTAGGGTCCTAAGAAGGTTATAGACTAGGTCAAAGCATTACTAATTACTAATAACCTAATTCCCTATAACCATTGGCTCTGATACCATCTTTTCTGTCACACCCCGACCGCGTAAAACAACAAATCGCGGCGGAAACATCGGGGCGTGTTGCAACAGAATTAATGTTTCATAACCATGGATATCAAAAGTGTTTCGTTTTATTAAACATTGAGTAATTACATCGTCTGGAAATCTAAATACACTATTTAAACATAGTCTATCATTGTTATTGAGTCACTAAGGCCTTGTCCAGTCCTATGTGAGCATGCATCTTATCAATCGATATCATCCAACAATACCTGAAACATATGTGAAAACGAGGTCAGCAAAGAAATGCTGGCGAGTACATAGGTTTTGTGAAAATAAGATTCATGACTTCTGTTTAAGAAAATGTTTAGTCATGAACCTTGTAATTTGCTTTGTCTTTGTAAATCATTTGAAAAATAATAAGTTCGGATGATAAGTATAAATAAGAGAATAATGCATGATTAAATGAATAACCATGTAAATGAGTTTGCATAAGATAAGTTGTTTATAAATCAATGTCTTGTGAAAAGTATGTTATTTGTATAAAATGTTCTATGTCTCAAACTGAAATGATTCAAATAACGCTATGATATGTAATACCATACAAACACTTATATATAGGAAGTACCAGCGGCGTATCCACCATGTTTGTATCATATTACACACGCATCGTTACTTAATCACTTAACCAAACCAAACCAAACAATGTAAAATGTCTATGTTTAAATCAATTGTCAAATGTATATGTCAAATATCCATGTCAAATGTCTATGTCAAATATCATGTCAAATGTCTATGTCAAATATCCATGTATGGCAAGTGAAATGTCTCAACTAAACCATATGCACAAAAACAAAGTATTGAAGTAAAACTTGGTTTAAATCAAAGTTATGTTTTGTGGAAAATACATGATCAAATGTCAATCATGTACAAATGTTTACCCAATCGTTAACCCATTTTGTAATATCGTTCTAGTCGTTCTTGTTTTAATTGTGAAACTACTTTATGGTCGATTCTCTAATAACATTCAAACCTTCTTGACGCGTTCCTCGCTCCATCTCGCTCTCGTTCTCGTTCTTAACAAACCCTTACCAAAGGATAAGTTAATAATTACAGATTCAGTCGCTACCCACAACCCCCACACATAACAATGGGTGCAGCAAATAACGGGATTTGTCAGATCCTATGGTACCATAACCTAATACTGGTCGGCTTGATCATTGCTAATGAATGTCATCGGTCATGTAAACTACAACCAACAAGTTTGTTCACTTTTTGAAATTTGTTATTAGTTTTTGAAATCATTGTATTCGTTCTTGAAATCATTGTATTCGTTCTTGAAATCATTGTTAGCGTTCTTGAAATAATTGTTATTGTTCTTGAAACCACATAGTAATTGTTATTGAAATCATTGATAAAGCATTTAGCACATATGAGTCACCCCAAAACAGTTGAAAACAGTAAAAGAGGGGAATAATGTACTCGCCTGGGAGTGCTTAGGAGTCTTGAACAACTACCAAGTAAGCTAGAGGAGTTCCGGAAATCAAACGGTACCTAATATAGGTAAATACATAATTAACCCGGACCTAAATCGGAAGACTGGGTAGCAGGAGGGTTTGTAAACCAAATGAGTGTAGGAACTCATATGATATGGTTTAACAAAGCCTACATACTAAATGAAACTTAACCTAAGTATTATCGACCCATCGCGACCCATTAAGGTAACTTATGCTACTTTAACGCGTCGTGCGCGTGAAACGCGTTCGGACCGTCTAACTAGCCCTATGACAAGTGTTATATGCCTAAACATGTTACATAATCAGTTATGTGACAAAGGTTTAGGTTACATATGCTTAATTACCAATTATACATGAAAAGGGTATTCTGGTAATTTACCTAAGGCATATGAACCACCTATCATACAACTACTCAAACGATGTGACCATAGGGTATAACCTCGGAAGGTTATTCCCTACCTACTATGGTCACCTAATGTATTTGGTCGGATCCTAATGATCGACCAAACTGGGTCGGGTTCGAGGTATAAGCGATTTATTAGATCGCTTACCCTACGACCCTAGACAACGTGGTAATCAGTAGGCATAGTCCCAAGGGACTATAACCATCGTGATTACAATCACGTTGCGAAGTTCAAACGAACTTCGCATTGACCATTACTGGTCAACGCTGAAAGTCAAACAAAGTTTGACTTTCTGACTCGAAAAGCAGTAAAATAAGGAAAAGAACGAAAGAATACTTACGAAGGGTCCCCGAATGCTAACCTCGATTCAAAAATCTCAGGTATGAAACAATAGTTTCAACTTAGAGTTTCTCAAATCAAATTTCTAGTGATTTTAGCAATGGGGGTGGATGGGTATTTATAGGAATACCCGAACCGTTAAGATCGTTTCATGGAAAACGTGCCTTAATCCCATCCGTACATGTGTTGAAATGTCATGGTGTTTAGGTGTTTAAATTCCATCCATACATGTGTTGAAATGTCATGGTGTTTAGGTGTTTAAATTCCATCCATACATGTGTTGAAATGTCATGGTGTTTAGGTGTTTAAATTCCATCCATACATGTGTTGAAATGTCATGGTGTTTAGGTGTTTAAATTCCATCCATACATGTGTTGAAATGTCATGGTGTTTAGGTGTTTAAATTCCATCCATACATGTGTTGCAAAGTCATGGTGTTTAGGTGTTTAAATTCCATCCTTATCCGCTGACTAAGCATTGTTAGAATGTGTGGTTGTGAATTAAACAACGGCTAATACATCGAATCTGGTCCCGAATGCGAAAAACGATCCAAATGACGTGACGAATGGATTTTTCTTATGGCGAACACTAAAATAAAATATTTTAGTGCTTACATAAATTTTTGGATGTCCGGATGTATTCAGAACGTAAGTTATGCGCGAAAATGCAAACTTGTGCACTTTTTGACACTTTTAGTCCCTGAATGACCCAAAAGTTTATTTTAGCACACCGAACCCCTCAAAGCCTATTTCTAAGCTATGTAAAGGATATTTATGGTATGTTTAACTTATGGTCATGTTCCGGAAGGTCTGTTACAGTTCAAATTGGCATACTTTCGCAGTTTGTCAACTTTAGTCCCTGTAAGCGAGTTAACTTGTTTTCGGCATACCAAACCTTCCAAAACTTATTTCTAAGTTATGTAAAGGTTATTTAAGGTATGTTAAGCCTATTTCACTATTCCGGAGTGTTCGTTGCATTAAACTGGTTATATTTACGCATCGGTGCGCGTATAACCTTCCAGAAAGCGATTTAGAGTTTGAAATAGAACAAGAATTGATATGTGTAAATGATACACACATTTTTACAAATCCCAAGTATGAAATATAATATTTCATTGGTTCGGTATTTGTTTGATGGCCGTGGAGGCACAGGTGTTACAATGATGGTGTGATCTTTATAATATCCAAGGAAGATCTAAATGAATCTTCCATATCCAAGCAATATCAAAATAAATCTTGTAAGATCACAAGTGGAGATTTAATGAAGATTTAGAAAGATCTTGAGGTGGGGCCATCCCTTGGGCTGTAAACATCAAAGGGCGAGGGGGTCCATGTGTAAATTTGATTGTAAGTAGGTAATTGGTGGAAGTTAAATGTAAAAGTCTAGCGTTTAATGTGTATCTTGCATTATGTAGTATGTTAGGGTGTTTGGAAACCATAACTAGCTCAGAAAAAGTAAAACAACGCTTCTAGCAATATTTTGGTGTTCCGGGTAATGTCCGGTTGTTCGGTTTGATACCGGTTCGTTAAAGTGTCAAGTTATTCCGTTTAGCGATTTTTAAGTACCCTTTTGTGACACTTTTAATTCCCGACACCTAGGAAAGTATCCAGGACCATTTAGTCATGTTTATGCATAATATTAATGTATTTAAATGCTGAATTGCTGAATTTTCTGCGGAATTCTTCACTTTAGGTAAGTTTTAGGCACTTTCTGGCACTCAAACTATCACCTAGTGACGCAGTTTTATGGTCCTCACTTCCCTACACACTATAATAGTGTAGAACTTGGCTTCCGGCTAATACTGGGTCTCAAAACACTGTCTGTTTATGTACTGAACATCGTCAGCATGTTTCTGAGTTATCCGCTAACTGGGCTAACTGGGCTTTGTGCATCGTTTATGTCACTAGAATTTGTATGTAATAAATGGTGTGACAATATGAAATATGTGATGCACATGTATGTATGATACAGAAATCAGGAAGCAGTTTAAGTAATCCAGTACAGTCATTAAGCACTTAATGATAACTAATTAATTATACGGACACCTGGTTTTATGAGGGTTGTCACATTCTCCCCCTGTTACGAAAATTTCGTCCCGAAATTTATACTACCTTAACTCCTTAGGGTTACATTGTGTGTGTATGTGTACGAAAAATACTGAGGTAGGTAACCCAAAACCGAATCAAAACTTATTCAATTCAGGCGAATCCAAGGATATCTTACTATAATCAGAACCCAGCAGTTAAAAAGTATGTGTTTCAGGATTTGTTGTCAAAGATACAAGACGTATTGACGTATAGTCTAGTGTAATCCAGTTACAGGGGTTCCACAAAAGATGAGTTTTGACCAATAGGGTTCTCAAACGTTCGGTCACAGTATGCAAACTTTCACAAACCATAGCATCCACTATATGAACTCAAAATCAACAACTTGGAGATGAAAATGACCTGTCAACTTTCGAATAAATAAATGGTAAGGGTTAGTGTGTTGACATTCTCGAATTGCGAAAATACACCGAATGAAGTACAAGCGAATCTGGTGTATCATTGTCTTAATTCGTAGTTGCATTAGGAATGTTTAAATGACAGGTCAAACAAAAGTATATGTAGTTTTGTGTGAAATAGTTGACCTTGATTAGCACAAGCTAATGACACCACAAGGTGTCGTAATGACGAGATTCAATAATAGCGGTGACTGAACAAGTTCACCGTGCCTGAAATCAAATGAAAGTGTACTGAGACAATCTGAAGATTTGATTTACACAATGTCATAAAGTTTTCAGTTAAATACGGAACATCAAAGAGCCACTGTTTTTTTATCGAAGGTGAAAAAGTATTAAGTACCGCAAGGTATTCGATCGACAATGAAAGAATCGTTAGGAGGTACATTGTGCTTATGAAATAAATCTATGTACCATTGCCTTAACACACAACTGTGTTGAGACTGCTTTAATCGTGATAAACAAGACAAATTTATAGCAAATTAGTAAATAAATAATTAAATCCGTGTATGAAGTGAGTAACCAAATTAGCGCAAGCTTCAATTTCGTGAAAGTATCACCGTAAGGTATCGAAATCAACAAATGATTTAGTGGAGTCGTAGACCAATCAAGTCCAATATGACTCGAAACAAAAGAACCTTTGCAAGAATATTTGAATGTGATGCTCTCAATACATCATATAGCGTCTCAAATCAAACATGTGAAATGGATAAGTTCAAGTAATTGAACTTAGTTTCAGCGTAACCCGATAATAAATGTATGTATCAACAAAGGAATCTCGGCATGGTAACAAAAATAAATCATGAATGTAACTTGAAATAAAAGAAGTTTCAAGAGAGTGTGTTGACTTGATAGCAAAAGAGCCAACAATTACAATAATGTAGGTCATTCGAATCACAAATCAGTAATTAGATTTAGCAACATAATATTTGAACTTCAATGAAGAGTTTGAAATGAAACCGCATGCGTAGCCGATGGTGCATGCGTAACATATGAGTTTTCAAGTAATGAAACAATGAGTGTTTGCTAGATGGAGAAATGACCAAGTATTCGAAGCAAATGTGTGTTCGCTCTCAGCGAAGAAAATCAATGCGATGCAACTACCATTAAGGGGAGTAGAGATGCAAACATCTACTCGCTAGAAGCAAAAGTGAAGATTTCAACGAAAGAAATTTAAGTACTTTCTGTTTTGTTAACTGAAATGGCATATATGTCAGGTTAATGGTGTTTAATTGAGTTAACAGATATGGTTCCTAAGTAACAACCTTTACGAGTTTGGACCTGGGTTCCCAAAGGTCCTAAGTATATGTTTTCTAGATCCTCAAGGTTTCCTATTCTGTGTAAATCTGTTTTGTGCATTGGATAGGAAGAACCACTTTTGTGTATGTTTAAAAACAAATTATTGTCCCACAATTTCCCCAGTATACTTTATTCCTAAATTCACAGCTAATGATACTCGATCACCGATCAGTCGTGAAATAGTAGTTGGATCCTCACAGTTAGTTAAATAAGTAATTCGTTAATCCTTAGCAAGAGTCACCGACTCTCGTGGGTTAGCTCGTTCGGCTCCTGGTAGTTTGATGTTCGTAAAAAAGATATCATCCTTCTTATTGACGAGCAGAACTGGGGTTACCCAAAACGGGAACTTGGTCTGTTATCTTCCTTCTCTATCAACTACTAAGGTTACACTGACAATCCTTGCATCTCCGAATGTGTAAGTCGCTAAGGTGCATTGACTGCAGGCGCGGTGCCTGGAATTAAATCGATGCAAAATTCGACTCGTCGTTGAGGAGATAATTCTGGCAAGTTTTCGGGAAAGACTTTAGGATATTTCCTAATCACAGGAATATCTTCGAGTTTTGGTTCTTCGGCTCCCCTGTCCCCAACATGAGCCAAGAAAACAACACATCCTTTACGCAACAACTTTCGTGCCTTCCAGCAATTAGTAATTTATAGAGGCGTGTCCTGCTTCATGAGTCACAATCGTTTCTTCGTTTGCCATCGGAATGCGGATATCAATCTCCGCTCAATCACTCGGTAATTTATCCATCCTAATTACCTCGTCGAAGTTTCCCAACTCAACTGGCAGTAGACCAAGCATAAACTTATGCTCTCCGGGTTCTATCTTGCCGTTTCTAGTTACTGCGTTGGCTTCCACTAGCTTCCCCTTAGCTAGTTCCATCGAGTGCAGCTTATCTAAGTTACTTGCTACTAACCCAAGTATACTCTCAAACTCTAGAGATGCGAAGCTTAAATTTGCAACAGTATCTGGCAGCACAGATGCATAACGTTGAGTAATATGGGGCATACCGATATCCATGCTTGAATTCCTGGCGTGTCTCCCTAGCTCCGGTGTTGAGCTTTCATCCTTGTGCCTGATTGTTTTTAGGGCAATCTTTTCTGAAATGCTTTTTGCTCCCACAGTTAAGACAACCTTGAGCACGTTTCCGTATGTCGCTCGTTCTGCCTTGATAATTGCCATTGTCGTTGTTTCCTCTGTGATTCTCGCTACCATCTTGGCCTCCATTTCTGCGTTCAGTATTTTGCCTACAAGTTTCCTTAGGATGCCCCCTCTTGCCACAGTTATCACATTTTCCATATTTACATCGCCCGACATGATAAGGTAGACAATTGTCGCACTTAGGTAGGATACCCATGTAGTCTTTTCCCTTTTTGGCCTTCTTCTTGCTACTCGCCCGAGTAACCATCTTGAAATTTGCGAGCTTTCTCTTGTTATTTCCAGATGACTCTACAGGAGTCTCCTTTTTCTCTTCCATAATGGAAATTTTTCCTAGTCTAACCGCTTCTTCAGTGAGCGCCACGCTTATGTCGATAGCCTCGGTGATCGTTGAAGGTTTAGATGTTGTTACCAGGCTTAGGATCTGAGGTGCCAATCCCCTATGAAACGTTCGACTCTCTTAAACTCTGGTCCCACCAGGAGCGTAGCAACTTGTGATAAATCGTTAAATCTCTGCACATACTCAGCTATCTTTTGTCCTTCCATTTTCAAGTTCCACAGTTCAGTCTCCAACTTCTGGACTTCTGCCCTCGAGCCATATCTCTTACGCATCAGTTCTTTTAGTTCGTCCCACGTCAAAGCATACGCAGCGGTCTCGCCCATTGTTTGAACATGAAGGTTCCACCATGACAGAGCCCCATCTTCAAATAGTCCAGCTATGTACGTGACCTGATATTCGGGGGCGCATTTACTTAATCGCAAAACGTAATCCGTTTTCTCCACCCAACGCACAAAAGCTAAGGCACCCCCAGTGTCGTCGAATTCTCGGGGTTTGTGGTTCAAGAACTGTTCGTAGGTGTAGCCGTTGGGTGGATTATTTCCTGAGGTACCTCCGTTGTGTTCGGGGCGAAGTGCCTCGAGCTGCGCAATGGCATGTGTGATGCGCTCTTGTAGTTATGCAGCTGTTGTTGGCGGAGGGTTGTTGGTATCGACGTTCCCTGGTATCGACATCTTCTAAGGAGAAGATTGGTTAGGTCAGGTCTTATTTGTTCAGGGAGTGCATATAGTTGTTAGGGGTCATATGTATACACACATAATAGATTATTATATCAACCAATTCAGCAATAACATATTCATAGCATAACCAAGTAATTTGGAAATTAAGTTTAATGAGAGCGTAGCAAGCAAGCACGTAGCATTATAATTATAGCACACACATATAGATTAATAATGTGCTAAACGAAGACATAGCGACTGATCTTTCATTGGTTATTGGCCACAAAGTATTGTCGCATGTTTAATGATGATTGGGCTCTCATTATTCTCCGACCACAATTGCATTGTCTAACAAAATGTATCACATCAAGAGGGACACAGGTTCACCCTACCCTTGTCCAACAAGTATATCAGTGTATCAAAATTACGTAGTCAGGTGTGGTCTTCAAAAGTCTCCACAATCTCGGCTTATCATTAGTGTCTTTACCCAAATGTAATGCAATCCGCATAATCCAGAAACCAACTATACTGGTGACTGAGGTGGAGGAAAGAAAGTAAACTGCTAACATGTGTGAACTCCTCCTCAAGCTTGTGTATACGTCAAAGTAGTTAACTAATCTGCTGGTTGACAGTAAAGAAACGAGCCTCAAAAACCTGGGAAAGGTGTAATAGTAGCAGGCGAGCGTGCAAAAGGAATTTCGGTGAATGTGGAGGATCAAAGTATACTGGTAATAGACAGGGTGTAGGACGTGGGGTCAGCTCAAACTCCAACATTCTGCGACTTATAATCCTCAAACTGAAGCTGAGGTGACAGAAGCAACTCATTCTGTGTATGGCCTCCATAATGTGAGGGGTTGCAGGGGTCTGAAATCAGCATAGTGTATTATAGGAACCATTGAAATGGCTCGTCCAGTGATATAGAGGTGAAAGTAGCAAACGGCGTGGCTTATGAGGTCGGGGAAAACGCTGCTGTAGCAAAAGGATCGTCAGGCGGGTGCTGACCTGGGGTACCTTTCTAGGGTGCGGGTAGGCCCTAAAAGAAAGCGATAGGCATGTCGGTGCAATGGACGTCGGTCTTCATGGGAGCAACATCAACGGGTGAAGGTGCAGGAACCAATGTTTCTACCAATAAGGAGATCATCAGGTGCAGGCACTGGGTCAGGTATAAGGGGTGCAATGCCTGGTAGACCAAAAGGAGCAGGGTCATGATCAATTAAGGGCGCAGGATCAGCAGGTGCAACATGAAGCTGACCCACAAGGAACTGGAGCTGTCTCAGGAGCAGGCTCTGGTTCGTGTGAAGGTGTGGGCTTTCGAGTAGGTGATAGTGCAGCAGTCATAGTGGTGTCGTCGTCCAAATCAGTAGCAAAAGCGGTCACCTGATCGTCTGTAAAGCTGAAAATATCGCAGACTCAAAGGAGCCTGAAATCAAGTGTATACTAGATCAGAGGATAGCTTGATAACATGGGTCGCAATAAGTGAAACTAGTAACAATGTTCTCGTCTAACTTTTCATTATCATGGGTGTCATCAGGAGGAGTATCAATAAACAAGTCAACGTCATCATCAATTGTTCGTCGAGTAGCCAACCTTCGGAAGGAATGTCCACAGGAGGCGCATCGTTGAGGATCGGGGCCATAGTGTGCTCACCTTCGGGATGACCAGTGATGAAGTGGTCATGGGCGGAAACAAGAGTGACAGAAGGATTCTTGTCAGAGAAACCATCGGCAAGGCTAAAGTATCACCTAAAATCTGGTAGCGCGGACTGTTGGAAATCGTCCTCGTCCTTGGTCAGCATATCAGGATCACTCTCAGTGTCTAACGTAAATATCTCTGGCGCAGATGCAGTCTCATTATCTGTGACGGTGGTCGTAGGGTTATCAATGTCTGATAACTTGCTTTCTAAATAGAGTGATTTGTTTGCCAGTACATAATAGTCATAGCATGTATATCCATGGTAATCACTAACAATTAGTGTATGCAAACAAGGTAATTTGTCATGTAGTCATGTATTCACATTATTTTTCATGAAACTTTCTATCCTTCCTAGTCTCCCAGACTAACCCACCTAATCTCCCAGACTAACCAACCAGTCTCCCAGACTAAACACCCAGTCTCCCAGACTAATCTACCCAGCCTCCCAGACTAAACACCCAGTCTCTCAGACTGAAAACACCCAGTCTCTCAGACTAAAACACCCAGTCTCTCAGACTGAAACACCCAGCCTCTCAGACTGAAAACACCCAGTCTCTTAGACTGAAACACCCAGCCCCTCAGACTGAAACTCCCTAGTCTCTCAGACTAAACTTCCCAGTTCCCCAAACTGAATTACCCAGTCTCTCAGTCTAAACTACTTAGTTTCCCAAACCGAATTACCCAGCCTCTCAGGCTAAACCTCCCAGTCTCTCAGACGGCACCAACTAGTCTCTCAGACTGCACTACCCAGCTAGTCTCTCAGACTAACTCCCCAGTCTCTCGGACTGAATACCCAGCTAGTCTCTCATACTAACTCCCAGTCTCTCAGACTGAATACCCAGCTAGTCTCTCAGACTAACTCCCCAGTCTCTCAGACTGAATACCCAGCTAGTCTCTCAGGCTAACTCCCCAGTCTCTCAGACTGAAATATAAATGAATTCTTTGAGATGTATTTTGTGTCTTTTATTTGTAAAAATGTTTGTTTCGTGGATCTGGACGCTTTGTGTATGCAATGAAAACATGTTTGTGAAAACGTTTTCGTGAGAGCCCTAATGATCATAGTCTAGACTCGAGAAGGAATCCTAGTTCGCTACGATCGAAGCTCTGATACCAAGCTGTCACACCCTGACTTTTGCGGAAGCGTGATTATGGTGTGAATTTCTTAATATCATTGCATTCAATCATAACATCAACTACATGATAAACCATAGGTTTGTCATCCATTAAATAAGTATAAACATAACAACATTGTTTTGAAACGTAGACTTCAAATTCAAGCTTTACAAACCGTACAAATTGTTTATGAGTTCATTAAGGACTCGTCAAAAGATATTGAATAACACCAAGGTTTGGATGACGTGTCTCGTCCAGGAATAAGACACACTAACCAAACTCAAAGACCATGGATGACATCTTTATTCTTAACGCAGCATAAAAACTTCCAACGCCCGCCAGATCCACTTATAAATTCCCTGAAATACATGTAGTTTGAAAACAACAACAAAAGTTTAGCGAATTCATGTGTTCGTTCGTGTGTATGTATAAACCTTTGAAAACGTTGTAAGTATGTATGTAAGTCCCTGGTATGTAGCAATAAGGAAAAAGAGATCACCACTGGGTTGCAAAGCCAATGGTATTTGTGAAGTGATGCAGGAAAACTCAAACCTAGCAGATTTCGCACCGGGCTTCCGGCTGTAAGACATAGTCACCACATGGTCCACTCAACGGACTCAGGGGTGGGGCTTGCTACACCCAAATAGATCTATCACTCATGCCCCTCTGTCCTACAATGAGGATTGATGGCCTTAATCGCCCTACCCATTCACATGATCTAGAAGTAACCCTCCTTAGCTAACCATACCATGTATAAAAGTTTGTAATAATTGTAACATGTATTTCACCCCCGACATATAAAACTGAAAACAGTTAAAAAGAAAAGGGGGACATGAACTCACAGTATTGCGTCCTCAGCTCGTAACTTAAACTCTGTCAGCAACCACGACTACCTGCAGTGTACTAACGTCTATTAGACGAACGGGCCGTGCCTTTGCTTAGTATTTGCGTTTTGAGTTACGTTTCTTATATTATTCCGAGTTATAATTATTTGTCAAAATAATATTTCAACTTAAATTATATTTGATCTTGGAATAATTGCTTAAACAATATTTCTGTATTAATACTTCTCAAGTATTTAACTTCGTATTTCCTTCCTAAGGATGGGGTATCTTATACATGTATTTGTAATTTCTGAAATAATATATTTCCAAGTCTCACTTTAGAAAATATATTTGTAACTCATTTTGTCCCAAAAATAATGTATTGTCCAGAAAATATACATTTTTCCCAAAAAAATCATATATCTTCTAAATATACTAGGAAAATATACTTTAACTTCCCAAAAATAATATATTTCTCCTTGTCCAAAAATAATATTTACCAAAAATTATATAAGTAACGGTATTGTTTTGGATAGTAAATTTCACGGTACTTTGTTAAGTGATATTATTTTACTCTAAAATAATATAAACATTTCACCGAGTACACAAATAATCATACAAGTGTCTTAAATATATATGTTTACCCATTTTTATTTATAAAAACCAACCTCCAATATTTGTATTTTTGTTACAAAAATTATGGCAGAGTTTATATCGAAAACTTACGATCAAAATATACTTGTAAATACTTGTTAGAAAATATTTTTCTAGGTGTTTATATTTTTAGAAAATTTTGCCATAGTTTCCCCTAAAAATGGAGATGTCCATGCTATTAAAGCATATCATTTTCTTTTCAAAAATCATTACAACAATCAACAATGAAACTTTAAACAACTTACACTTCTCAAGTGCAAAAACTATACAATTTACATAACAACATGAACTTGATTTCTTCACAAAACTTGTAGTAACTTGGTAAAGTGTTTAGTAGGTCTAGTTACCCTTTAAAGTTTGTTTATTCCTTTAAAAATCTCATTCTTAAAGAAACTAGGTGTTTACAACTTGTAAACATATTCTACAAAAATGTTTATTTATAACATCTTCTTGTTTCATAAGTGTTAATACACTTGTTTTTCCACGAAAAATAGTGTAGGTTTAAGTAAAAACCATGATCTTCCAAACATCATATTTTGAACTTGGTTTTCTTGGAAAAATCATTCATGAATCTTAGATTCATAAGATTACTAGCTCACGTTATTTACTATTTTTCAAGAAATCATTTTATTTTCAAGTTCATGCTTATAAGTGAGGATGATCTTCTTGGGTTAACACATAATCATCCTCTAACTTGCTAGATCATGTGTTTAATCACAATCTAGCAAGCTCCTTATGATGATCAACATCATAATTTCAAGTAAATAACAATCAAGTGTCATGCATGTACTTAAACAACATCATTTCATCCATATATCATCATATGTAAGCTTATGTTTATGATTCTTGTTTAAGTCTTTTAGTGTTCTTATGATAAACAATATGCTACAACTTTTAACCAACAAAATGAGAAGCAAAAACTAGTAACAAGAAGCTTACAACTAGCTCAAAGGCAAGGGAAGATCACTTGAAGAAAAAGATTATGAAAATGGTGGATGAAAGCAAGTAATGAAGATTCTTCAAGTTCTTCAAGCACCAAGCTCCATGTAACACCTTCTAGCACTTGAAATGAGCTTGAAATTGGATGGAGGGTGGTTGCAAGGTGGTGGTGGTGGCGGCACCTCCTAGGGCCGAGAGGGAGAGAGAGAGTATGAGGGATGGGTGAAGATGATGGTGTGATCTTTATAATATCCAAGGAAGATCTAAATGAATCTTCCATATCCAAGCAATATCAAAATAAATCTTGTAAGATCACAAGTGGAGATTTAATGAAGATTTAGAAAGATCTTGAGGTGGGGCCATCCCTTGGGCCGTAAACATCAAAGGGGGAGGGGCCCATGTGTAAATTTGATGGTAAGTAGGTAATTGGTGGAAGTTAAATGTAAAAGTCTAGCGTTTAATGTGTATCTTGCATTATGTAGTATGTTAGGGTGTTTGGAAACCATAACTAGCTCAGAAAAAGTAAAACAACGCTTCTAGCAATATTTTGGTGTTCCGGGTTATGTCCGGTAGTTCGGTTTGATACCGGTTCGTTAAAGTGTCAAGTTATTCCGTTTAGTGATTTTTAAGTACCCTTTTGTGACACTTTTAATTCCCGACACCTAGGAAAGTATCCAGGACCGTTTAGTCATGTTTCTGCATAATATTAATGTATTTAAATGCTGAATTGCTGAATTTTCCGCAGAATTCTGCACTTTAGGTAAGTTTTAGGCATTTTCCGGCACTCAAACTATCACCTAGTGACGCAGTTTTATGGTCCTCACTTTCCTACACACTATAATAGTGTAGAACTTGGTTTCCGGCTCATACTTGGTCTCAAAACACTGTCTGTCTATGTACTGAACATCGTCAGCATGTTTCTGAGTTATCCGCTAACTGGGCTAACTGTGCTTTGTGCATCGTTTATTTCACTAGAGTTTGTATGTAATAAATGGTGTGACAGTATGAAATATGTGATGCACATGTATGTATGATACAGAAATCGGGAAGCAGTTTAAGTAATCTAGCACAGTCATTAAGCACTTAATCATAATTAATTAATTGTACATATACCTGGTTTTATGAGGGTTGTCACACACCTAGCAAAAGAAGTGCACATCGAGGTATTGTCCAATCCTTTTGTCCCCCTCAAACAAGTAAACATCATAGAGATCGGCAACCCATCCTGGATGTCCCCGATCATCATGTACCTGCAACATGGCAAACTTCCGGAAGGAAAGGCAGAATCTAGGAAAATCCAGAACAAGGCAATAAACTACGAGATGGCGGATGGAATTCTATACCGAAAGTCATTCATGGGACCACTCCTGCGCTGTGTTGATAAAACAGATGCACAATACTTAGTCAGGGAAATCCATGAAGGCTTATATGGAATACACGCTGGTCCACGCATGGTAGTAGCAAAGATCATGAGCGCAGGCTACTACTAGCCGGGGATGCATGTGGACGCGGTAGAATTACTACGAAAATGCGCAGCATGTCAGCGTCACGCGCCAAAACCCCTCCGTCCAAAAAATCCACTTGTACCGGTCACATCCGCCTGGCCCTTCCAGCAATGGGGGATCGATCTGGTTGGCCCATTCCCTGACGCACCTGGCGCGGTAAAATTCATTATCGTAGCAGTAGACTATTTCACAAAATGGGTCGAGGCCAAGGCATTAGCTTCAACCACAGCAATGGTAATCCGCAAATTTGTATGGGAACATATTACTTGCAGATTCGGATTACTATTGCGCATCATTTCCGACAACGGCACAAACTTCGCCTCGGAAGATCTTCAGAAGTGGTTCAAGGAGATGAAGATTGAGCACAACTTTGCCTCTATGGCGCATCCACAGGCAAATGGGCAAGTTGAAAGTGTCAACAAACAAATAGTTGACGGCATAAAGGCACGACTCGGGACAACGCGCAGAGGATGCGATGAGTTTCCCAGCATCCTTTGGGCCCATCGTACAATGCCAAAGACCAATACGGGAGAGACCCCATTCAGTCTTGTTTACGGATCGGAGGCGGTAATCCCAGCCGAAACTGGCCTTCCATCACCGCGCATGATTGCCATGGAGAAGCAAAACAATGAGAAAGAACGAAGAATGGATTTAGACCTTCTCGAAGAAAGGCGCGAAAACCCCGCTATCGCAGAAGCAAGATACAATTCCAAACTGGAAAAGTACTACAACGCGCGCATACGCGTGTGTACTTTCGTTCCAGGAGACTTCGTCTTGCGCGATAACGAAGCTTCCAATTCAGAAAAACCGGGCAAGTTAGCGCCAAAGTGGGAAGGGCCATACATTATCAACGAGGTCCTAGGCAAAGGGGCATACACCCTGAAAAGAATCGACGGAACACCCGTCCCCCGCACCTGGAACGCGCAGCAACTGCGCAGGTGTTATATATAGCGGAGCTACCCAACAAATCAGATTTATACAGGCAATGTATTTTTCTATTTTACTTTGTATTATTGGCCATGCGGCCTATTAATGCAAAAGTTATCCTTACACATGTTATTGTTTGTTACAAATTGCATATAATTCTTTTGGTTTACGCGAAAACAATATGGTGAACATTGTACGCCTCATGAACAGTCTAAAAAGCACAACCTCGCGCGCATTTTAGACATACATTCACACATGAGCACAATATCATTCTCATTCGCCCTACCTAAACAAAGAAATTAAGCATATGCAACATATTGTAATTCAAACATCACTTATAAACCATCAAAACAGATATGGACAACAGTGCATCAAAAATTTCATTAGTGCAATGAAGCACTCTAAAGAAGCCATTTACAAGAACACAGCAGTGTTTCTTCAAAAAAAAAAAAAGAGAAGTACTAGGTACAAGTCGAACTAAGAAAGCTGATCTAACACCCCATACGGAGTATGGAGAACCTCACCATACTCAGGCAAGGGATGGGGATCAACAATCCAAGGGTTGACATCCTCCTCACCATCTTCAGCAACACCAGCCAGAACTTCAGCCGGAATGACAACACGGCAATGCCGCTGATAGATAATTGACGAACTCCCCCTCCGATCAACCGGAAAGGACCGGGTCACAAGGTGTGCAGACAGCCGAGTAACCCCACCATTGTTGTCATCTACAAGACGAAGACGGATTCGGTTCTCCAAAGCATCCTGACGGGTTGCATCATTAACACCTTCATCTCTAACAACAAGATCAGTCAACAAATTAGAGAGCAGCAGCAAAGCATCAGCAGCTTCCAGAACCTTCTATACTTCAGAAAGTCTTCTCCACCGAATCGGTCGCCTATTCTCCATTCTTTCCAAAATTAGGAAAAGAATCACACCCAGAGTGAATATATAGACCAAAAAAGAGAAGCGGTAACATCGAGATAAGAATTGTGATGATTAAGTGCAAATCAACTGCCTTCTCAATGGCGCTGCCACTGCAAGTATCACATCCCATTTAAAACCCTCTGACAGGGTCCACACGCATTCCCAGAAACTATAGTTAAACCAGGAGAAGAAGGGTCAGCACAAGCTGTAAGAAATGACGTAAGCTATCGTCAGCTCATAATTACACAAACTCTTCGCCCAAGATTACAACAGTTCAGAATAAACAAAGGTATAAATATTTTTCCTCACAAACTGTACATCTTACCAAAAGTCAAAGATTTCCAAACGTCAGCATAATAAGCTAAGTGTGTCTTCTCATAGAAGATTCCCCACTTTCGCGCAAAAAAAAATCTACATCAAAGCACTTCTCTCTCATAGTCTAGTGCCCCACTTATTTTGCATAAGAACAACACTAGACTTGGGGGACTTGAAGGGGTAAGGTCCCAAAAACCTCGTGTTAAGTACTTGGGACCATACCACCACATCAACCTTTTAACCCTCTTTAGACCTTGCGCGACCGCGCACTGGTCCAACAAAGAGAGCTTAGAAGAAAAACAGCAGATGACACTTGTGCGCTAAAAGGAAAAATATAAATCCTTGCGCCGATTCTCCATAACAAAAGGTTGAAAATCCAACAAGCACTTCCGCTTAGTAATACCCAGACTTGGATATTATTTACTAAGCTGATACCACACGATAAGGAGTCACACCAGATTATGGCAATAATCTTCTAGAAGACTCATTCATGCACCACCAGACGGTTATAACCATCTGGGACACGTGTCATCATCCCAGGCAACCCTGAGATCACGATAATGGCATGGAATTGGAGAGAAATCTCCATTTACCCACTTTCCACGTGGCAACACCCCAACCGTTGATCTGAATAGCGATCCGTGTGCACTCACATCGGATTAGGAGGATTAATAGGATGGTAAATAACCGCTTACGGAGTTAGCATCTTCCGTTAATATTTCAACGAGTTTTCCTACCCAAACTCTCGGCTATAAATATGAGAATAAATCAGGTATGAACATCAAGTTACACTCACTTCAGCAATACTTCTTCTTCTTCATAAACACATACTTATTCTCACGCCGGAGTCGGGTTACGGAGAGAACCTCCCTTCTCCCCGTAACGAGGCTAACGGTGTTCTGTTTTGCAGTATTCACTGGAGAAGAAGACTTGTCCCTCCGAATCAAACGAGAGAGAACCACCCTTTTTATGCAGAACGTAACCCCCTGGATAACTTGATTCCGGTCATTTATCCAGTGTTTCTTCACTATCAAACTTGTATGCTCACCTTTACACTCTGTGTATTGACTTTACTTTAACGTATGTGGTAGGTGCTTAAGATGCTAGGATGATGTGCTTTGTTTGCTTTTCATGGAATCAAGTAGGATTGAGAGTCTACAAACAAAGGCAATTTATTTTATTTTATTTGAATCCGAGTTGTCGGAACATGTTATTCATCTTTGAGATACCGCTGTCTGTAATAATTTACTTGCTTAATAGGTTATGGTATGGGACATAATATTAACTATTCGGTAAAGTAGTTGTTATGGAATTTCTCTTGGACAATCTGTTTCGCTCAGTGCCACGCCCCGATGTTTCCGCCATCGGTTGGAGTATGATAGGCGCCACTTGCTGTTAAGGTGTCAGTCCCACTTGCTCTGTGGGCAGGATGCAGTGCAAGGCCGCATCGCTGCTCGCGGTAACTGCAGTTGTTTCCGCGTCCTTGCTTTGGCCAAGACATGTACGGGATGCGGTGCTAGGCCGCATCGCCGCATGTGGTAACGGTTGTTGTTACCTAGATCCCTTGTCGTGACGAAAATGTTCATAGGATGCGGTGCTAAGTCGCATCACTATGTGTAACACCCATTTTCATACAGAAGGTAAGTCTTCCCATCACTTGACAAATTGGATTCGACCGCTGTGTTCGCGCGTGCCCGCACGGACACAGATAAGTTCTTGCCGGTTGGGGTATTTGATAAGGGTAATGGTCACTCGCTACCATGTTGGTGCGAGATCTGGGACCATACCCCTTCAACGAGTTTCTTTCTATCTACAGGAGAGAAGGTTCACATATCCCCTGGCTAACCCAATCCAGAGTTCCAACAACTTGAATGATCATGTTCATACGCCTCCTTTGTAGGATCTAAGGGTCATTGAGCTTGTGTTGTTTGAAGGAAGGAAGGAACGCCAAGACCATATAGGTTGTTACAACATTGTTGGCGATAGTGGTTCGTGATCGCCACCTTCAAATCATTGAAGGTATGGTTATCCGATTCTCCCTTGCACTTATAGGGTTTGTTTGAGTTCGTATCGATCGTGTAACAACCTGAATAAGGTTCGAGTCGTTATAGTTTGGGTAATAATCTGCTCATGCACATGATATTTTCGAGCGAATTAATCGGCTTATATTTTATATTTTTCTTTTGGATATGTTTCCAACACCATAGTGACAAGCTTGGCCTACCCAATTGTTTTTTTAGTTGAATCCATATCGTTTGGTTTCTAACACCACTACGATATTAATAAACTGAGAAGATGACTGACATTGCTGGTTATTTTGATTTATTATTAAGCATCAAGATATATCATGTAATCGATTAATCAAATGCATGGTTTTTTTTTTTTAATTCAAGAAAACTATAATGAATATCTTATGATTTTTAGGTATATGTGTTTCCAAACTTGATTTCAAATATAAGTTTAATTACTTGTAACGAAATTTCTTAACTATTTTTAAATTCGTTTCTTATGTTCATTTTACGAAAAAAAAATTATTATAAGCTCATTTCAACTTATTTATCTCATTGTATTGCTTATCATTTTGCCCATCTAAAGAAAATGTTATGAGTTATCACCACCAATACTTTTGCAAATTTATTCGAATTATGTGTGTATACAATATGTGGCTATATATCAAATCCTAAACATTTTAACTCCTCCAAGTTTGAACTACTGTTATTAGTGTCAGAGAGTCACACTTTTAAACATCACAATTTTCCTACCAATGTTATTTCCTATGAACTCGTTGATTTACAAAACTTATGTTTTTCTGTGTCGTTGCAAAACTTGTGTTGTTTTGGGTTGTTGCAAAAACTAGTGTTGTTGCTACTGCTGCTGGTGGTGTCATTGCCTTCACATTTGTTTCCATAAAATCATTTATCCATGAAATATGTGTCACTATGAAACTCATGTTGTTATTCAACTTGTATTGCTACTGAAGATACATATCCGAGGCCGGACATGATCCTTGGGACGAACTGGACTCCACTTGAACGGGCATCTAAAATATGTCTGTTCCTTATCAAGCACCTCCGGAGACGAATCTCCATTTAAGTGCGTCTGGACGAGTGACGTCATCTCAGTTGACTACTATAAATACTCCTTCAAGTACAAAACCAAGTACAATTTTCTGAACCTTCGTCCACACTTTCTCTCTCTATTTTCTCTCTCTACAAATACTTATCCTCACGCCGGAGGGTGGTCACAGAGGGGCCCTCCCATCTCTGCGGCGAGCCTGACGGTTTTCTGTTTTGCAGGACTGTTCCTCAAGCTCTCTTACAAGATCCAAACCCTCGTTTACAGGCTCCGGCCTTAACACGATTCTTTGGTTCTTCAATTGGCGTCATCCGATCTCAAAGCTCTTAGTCCTTCACTCTGGTGAATTTCTTGAGCAAAGAACTGACAAATGGCGGCCTCAGGTTCTGAGAATCTGGGATCCATGGCTTTTAGCACACAAACTACAGCACCAGCAAGCACTGGTTCCGCAGTCTCGACTCCTCTAAGCTCGGGACCAGGAACAACCGCCTTTTATTTTACTTCCTACTTCGCAAGCATCAGAGTTTGACGCAGAATTTCTCTCTAAAAATGCAAGTCTTCTACGAAGATTAAAAGCACAGCAGGCTAGAGATGAACAAATCCTCGGTTTACGAACCAGGTTATTCCAGGAAGAAACTCCGGTAAGGACTATGGGTCCTACAATATTCACCTCTCCTACTTTCTCCACAGTTGTTACTTCGGAAACTTATAATGGGTATGTACAGGGATCCTCCGGACCATCTCCAGCTATGACGATACGAAATGAAGCTGAAATAATTAACGATCCGGAGCTTACCAAGCCATACCACCCAGTTTCCATGACTGCTAAATCCAAGTTCAGCGCCCACATCACACACGCCAAATTACCTCCTAAGCTCAAAATGCCAACTACAGTTAAAAAGTATGATGGTACGACTGATCCAGATGATCATATGTTTGACTTTGACGGAGCCGCACGAGTAGAGCAATGGCCGATGCCGGCGTGGTGTTTCATGTTCGCACAAACACTAACCGGAGCTGCCCGGGTGTGGTTTGATGCGCTGAATGAAGGAGAGATCAACGATTTCGAAGAGTTCCGAAGATTATTTCTCCAGAATTTTAGCCAGCAAAGGCACTATTCAAAAGAAATCACTGAAGTTCACAACATCCGGAGAAGGGATGGGGAATCTCTGGATAATTTCAGTGACCGGTTCAACCGGGAAAGTATGCAGATCAGTGGGGTAGTTGATCAGTTAAGGATCTTCGGATTCTGTCATGGTGTCCGAAACAACCAGTTAGTTGAAAAGCTGCACAAAAATCTTCCGAAGACGATGGAAGTGCTCATGGAGCGAGCCAGAGCTTTCGCTCGGGGAAAAAACGCATGTAACCCAGCTTCGGAGTCAGATCATAAGATGTCCTCTTGGAAGAAAAACGGTGGATCCGTATTTGATAAGGCTCTGTCCGGCAGTAGGGGCGACCGCACCCTTACAGCAGGAATGATAGACCTCAGCGAGGTAGAAGCTCCGAATCAAGATTCTATAACTTATCGGATCTCTCCAAAACCCCCAGTGAAATTCTCAGTGCCGAAGGTGCAAGCTTCCCCGTCCCACCAAAGCTCCGAAACCCAGGTGATAAGAACTCCAAAAAATATTGTGAATACCATCATGCACGGGGTCACAATACAGATGATTGTTGGTCGCTAAAACAAGAAATAGAAAAAGCAGTGCGGTCGGGTAAACTATCACATCTGCTGAAAGAAGTAAAAGAGGGTAAACCCTCAGGAAATTCGGGGGATAATCCGAACAATCAACCGGCAATTTGCATGATTAGGAAGGTTGATAACCAAGGCATCAAGCGATCCAGTCACCACTTGGCCACTTGGATGCAGCAACCGATCGCTTTCCCCCCAATTACCCCCGGAGAAGTAAAAGACGGACCAATCATAGTGTCTGCGATCATAGCAGGTCACAAAGTCCGGAGGATTTATGTTGACAGCGGAAGTGCCACCGAAATCATGTATCAACAATGTTTCCAGCAGTTAGCCCCGCAGATCAAAGCGAAATTAATACGAGTCTCAATGCCGTTAGTTAGCTTTTCCGGAGAAGTGGTGCAGCCTATAGGGCAAATCACTTTGCCAACAACATTGGGAGAAGGAAGTCTGATCCGAACCGTCAACTTGACATATCTGGTGGTAGAAGCAAGGTCCGTTCACAATGTTATACTAGGGAGGCCTGGTATGTACGCCTTCGGTATCATTAGTTCTACCATTCATGGATCGTTAAAATTCCCCACCGAAGCAGGAGTGGCAACTTTACACTCTGAATCAACAATTTGTGTAGCAGAAATACGACAAAGCAGTTGTAATGTTCAAACTCCGAATCTTCTTACAGAAGAATGGGCCATACACCCGCATTTTCTGGAGCGAAAAATTGCGGTCGGTGCCCAACTCCCGGAACGAACCAAAAAGAAACTGTGGAAGCTTTTGTCCACTTCACTTGATGTATTTGCATGGCAAACCTCTGATATGGTCGGAGTTTCCCGATGTTTGGCCGAACATAAACTGAAGGTGTCACATTTAGTAAAACCGGTAGCTCAAAGAAAAAGAAACATGGCTCCAGCCCGTAACAAAGCCATCTCCGAAGATGTGCGAAAGCTGCTCAGCTCCGGAATTATCAGAGAAGTGTGGTATCAAACATGGGTCTCCAATCCGGTGATGGTAACAAAGAAAGACAAAACCTGGAGGATGTGCGTCGATTTTTCTGATCTAAACAATGCTTGTCCTAAGGATTGCTACCCTTTGCCGGAGATCGACTTAAAGATTGATTCTCTTTCCAGCTTCCGTCTTAAATGCTTCCTGGATGCATATAAAGGTTACCACCAAATTCAGATGACTTTGGAAGATGAAGACAAGACCGCGTTTGTAACAAACGAAGGTCTCTTCTGTTATACCAAAATGCCATTCGGATTAAAAAATGCCGGAGCTACGTACCAAAGGTTGATGGATAAAGCATTCAAAGACCAGATCGGAAGAAATTTAGAAATCTATGTGGATGATCTGGTCATAAAAAGTCAAGCCGAAGATAGCATGATCGACGACATACTCGAAACCTTCACCCGGCTTCAGAGTATCAATCTTAAGCTTAATCCCAAAAAATGCTCCTTTGGTTTAGAAGAAGGAAAGTTTCTTGGTGTTTGGATAACCCAATCCGGAATTCAGGCGCATCCGGATAAAATCAAAGCGGTAGTCTCCATGCAGCCTCCGAAAACGGTTAAAGAAATCCAATCACTGAACGGCAAACTAGTAGCCCTCCATCGATTCGTCTCAAAAGCAGCTGATCGCACCATCCCTTTCATGAATGTCTTAAAAAAGCGAACTGGGAAAGGTAAAAAAGAATGGACACCGGAGGCTGATTCGGCGTTCCAAGAATTGAAAGTTTGTCTTGGGTCCTTACCCACTTTGACCGCACCAATCACTGGAGAAACCATCACAGTTTATCTCTCCGCCTCTCATTTCGCTATAAGTGCAGTACTTGTGGTACATCGAAATCAAGCACAAATTCCGGTCTACTACGTAAGCCGCATCCTGAAAGATTATGAAACTCGGTACCCAATGATTGAGAAGTTGGCACTCGCCTTGGTACACGCCTCTAGGCGCCTCCGAAGGTACTTTCAAGCTTTCAATATAGAGGTGCAGACTGACCTCCAGATCCAACAAATTCTCAGAAAGCCAGAGGTCTCCGGACGCCTCACTAAGTGGGCAATTGAACTCAGCGCTTTCGATATCACCTATCGAACCAGAGGACCGGTAAAAGGCCAGGCGGTGGCAGATTTCCTCACAGAGGTACCAATCGGAGAAAGCACCAAAGAAAAATCCGCCCTGCCGAGGGTATGGAACTTATATACGGATGGAGCCTCCAGCAAAGAAGGATCGGGAGCCGGGTTAATCCTAATAGATCCAGAAGGGATAGAATACACTTATGCTCTGCGATTTGAGTTTAAAACCTCAAACAATGAGGCAGAATATGAGGCTCTCCTCGCAGGACTCCAAACCGCGGCCAAGGCCGGTGCAACCTCCGTACTAGCACATGTTGATTCATTGTTAGTAGCCAATCAAGTCAGTGGAGAGTACGAAGCACGAGAGGGTAACATGGTTCGGTATCTCCAGCAAGTTAACAGTTTAATTTCCTCTTTCGACTCTTGCAAGATAGTACACATACCGCGGAGTAAGAACAAAAAGGCCAATGCCTTAGGCAAACTCGCGTCCGTAGCCTTCTATCACTTATCCAAAGAAGTTTTAGTCGAAACCTTGCAAACTCCGGCCATCCAACAGACGGATCCGGTCATGTCTGTCTCCATATTGGAAAAATCTTGGATGACTCCGATCTTGGATTACTTGAAAAAAGGTACGCTCCCAGAAGACAAAGCTCAGGCCCGGAAGTTAAAGGTAAAAGCGTTGCAGTATCAGGTTCATAATGGGCAACTTTACCGAAAGACCTTCTTAGGTCCGCTCTTGAAATGCTTAACACCGGACGAAGCCAGCTATGTCATAAGAGAAATCCACTGGGGAATATGTGGCATCCACTCCGGCCCAAGGATGGTCATAGCTAAAATTATGAACGCCGGATACTTCTGGCCGGGTATGCATCAAAGCGCGGTTAATGAGTTACAATCATGTGAAGATTGCCAGCGGCACGCTCCCATTAGTCACCGAGCCAAGAACAACCTCGTTCCTGTAACCTCGGCGTAGCCATTCCAGAAATGGGGGATTGACATTGTGGGTCCTTTCCCTGTTTCCACCGGAGGGGTAAGGTTCCTGTTGGTTGCCATCGACTATTTTACAAAATGGATCGAAGCCAAACCCCTCCGGACCATCACAGGAGATCAAGTGCTGAGGTTTGTTTGGGAAAACATAGTGTGTAGATACGGAATGCCGCTGTGCATAGTCAGTGATAACGGGAAGCAGTTTGCAGAAAAACCATTCAAGACATGGTGCGAAAGGATGCACATTGAGCAAAATTTTGCTTCGGTAGCCCATCCCCAAGCCAACGGGCAAGTTGAAAGAGCCAACCGCAGCATTGTGGAGGGCATTAAAAAGCGCTTGGGGAAGGAAGGCGTTTCATGGGCAGACGAACTCCCGCATGTCCTGTGGGCTCACCGGACAATGCCGAAGACAAGCAACAGGGAAACTCCCTTCAGCTTGACATGCGGTACCGAAGCGGTCATTCCCGCTGAAGTAGGGATACCTATCCCTCGAATGCAACAGAATCAAGAAGAGAATGAACAAGAACTCCGTCTAAACCTCGATCTGGTCGAGGAACGAAGAGAACTTACAGCCATCCGAGAAGCGAAATACAAAAAAGAGTTGGAAAAGCACTACAACTCAAAAGTAAAGGAGGTCCGGTTCAAGATCGGAGACTATGTCATGCGAAGCAATGAAGCCAGTTTGGTTGAAGGTACTGGAAAGATGGCTCCGAAATGGGAAGGTCCCTACCTAATCAACACCGCAGGAAAGGACGGTGCATATACGCTCAAGAAAATGGACGGGACCCTCGCCCCGCGTACATGGAATGGAGCGCACCTAAAGAAGTGTTTTCTTTAAAAAGTTTTTCCTATTTTAAAAATAAGATTGTAATACGGAAGCTACGGCCTCCGTCACTCTTTTTCTTTCCTTGTATCGCGGATGGTTTTTGCCCGCACCAAACGATTTATAAATTCCAAGACCGTGGAGGGTTTTACCCACGGATTACATAAAATGTTTTTACTATGTGTCAACCGGAGAAGTATAACTCCGGATAAGAAAAATAGAATGATAAAATTTTCTATCATTAACAACGTTGCAACACAAGTATAATATTCGGTCGAACTAGGGATGCTAACCCTAAAAGGCAGGAATGAACTGGTCCCGTTCGTATTCTTCCCTTCACTTAGAAATTATCCTGGAAAATTAAAAATCGGATCCGTGCTTTAAAATGAACGTTCTAGAAAAACAGGAAATGTAAAACACCAAAAACATGGATGCATGTATAAACGAGTGTTTACATCAAAAATTGACCGGACTTGTATAAACCGGAAATTACAAAACCATTTACAAAGGATAATTGTCAAACATAAGTAAAAGCATCATTACATTCATCCAAATTCAAAATATGCCCCAAGTTGCCGGACATGTCCACCTGCCAAAGAGCTAAACAAATCAAGGTGCATACCCGGTGCATACCCGGTGCATACCCCAAGGAACCAGGTATGTCCACCTTACTTCTTCGAAGAATCATCGTTTGCAAAAAGTAGAGCTTCCTTAATTTCAGAAAAGGGCGCACTGATAAGCTTCGGAAGATCCTCTACCACCAGAAACTTAAGAGTGTCGAAGCAAGCAACTGCCGCACTTAGATCTTCCGCGGCATTACGATTCAACATCGGAACATCTTTGAAAGGGGTCTTCTTCTGCAAAGCATGTACATAGCCATTATGCAAACCGAAGTTGATGCCCACGGCACTCATCGCATTGTTAACTGCGGCCACGGCGGCAGTCATTTCCGGGCCCTTATGAATGTTCTTTGCCAAAAGCTTGGCCCCCTCCGAAAGCATCTAAACCTTCGTTGCTTGAAGCTCCTCCACCCTAGCTTTCAGGGAAACATTTTCCGCTTCAATCTCCTCTTCACGCCCTTTCATTTCCTCAATCTGCGCCTTCAAATCAGCTCCATCTGATTTAAGCACATCCCGCTCTGCCAAAAGTGTTAGAAAAAATAGAAAAAATAAACGCGCAAGTCAAACAAGGAAAGAAGGAACATACCAGCCACCATGTTCGCATAAGCTATACGGGCATTCTCGAAAGATGCCTCCATCTTCGCCAAAACCTCCTTATGCTGATCATCTTTCTGCTTCATGGATTCGGAGAAGCTCTTTAACTCAGCTGCTATCCTATCACGGTCCTCTGCAGCAGAGGCAGCAGCCGCTTGAGAAGATTGACTTTGACTAGTCAAAGCCTTAATTTTCTCTTTCTGGGACTGTAGTTCTTGAGTAAGCTGGACAACCTTCTTCTCCGCATCTGGACTCCTCTGAATCTTGCGCTTTAAAGAGCGAGTTTCCTTCTCTAGGTTCTCCCGTACCGTCTCCGCTTCTACCCACCGTCGATAGAGCTCCGTCACGAAGATGTTTGACTGGGCTTGGTTAGTCAAAACCGCAGCACCTAGATCTGGGTTCTTCATCTTCCGGCTTCTGGCATGATCTATCGGAGTGTTTATGTTGAAAAGGAGAGTTCTTGCAACCAGCACATCCATCACTGAGTCCTTGTTCCGAATATCCCAATCAGGAACAAATTTGTCTTCAGCAGTTGCTGGATCGATATCCATATCGTCCGAGAACAAATCTGCATATCGAAAAAAGGACAACAACTCAGGTCCGAACCAAGATGAAGGAAGAGAAGACACTTGGTCTTCCTCATCTTCAATAAAGCGGTCCGGACCTAAGGATGAATCCAGCATCGTACCTGAAAAAGTCACCACCTTGGGATCACCATGAGCTTTTCCCTTATCAGTACCTTCCGGATTTTCTATCTCCATACTCTCTACCTCACAATCCGGAATAAAACCACTTGAATATACAGGAGTTGGTTTTGATCGAGCCAAAGCAGCCTCCTCCCTTGAAAACTTGCCTCCGGTAAGATGCTCGTCCAGGTTGTCCATCACATTGCCCTCAGAGTGAGAATCTTTCTTTGTTTTCTTTGACTTCGGCAATGGAAGGGGATCGGTAGAACGAATCTGAATCGGCTCATTCTTCCTCTTACGGGAGCGAGCCTTCAGATCTACATCCGGCATAACACCTTTACCTTTCAAAGAAGCAGAAGAAGGGCGGTATTGAAGGGCTTCATCTAAGCTGCGAACCTCCGGGTCGCTATCCACGTCGTCAAGAACAGATTTCTTACCAGCCTGTGATCCGGACGAACCACCAGCGTCCTTTAGAGGTATCGGAATAGAAGAAGTAACCTCCACGGTAGCTTGATCATGAGTACCCAAAGGGATGGAAGAAGCGGCCTCCGTAACAGGCTGTTCAGAAACATTCTGAGGAATCACCGGACGAACCTCCTGAGCCGAAGAAGCCACTTGCTTCATAAGAGGAACCTCATCCTCACCTTGATCCGCAAAGTCAAAATCAAAAACATCCATGCTTGGAACCTTTAGAGCATCCAGGAGAGACATTATGGCACTTACATTTTCAAAATTAAAAAGAAGTAAGTAAGGTAATAAAGTAATGGTGCCGAAGGGGATGTAAAAGGTCGGAACTTACGATCACGCTTTCGGCGAATAATCGGCCAATCCCTATCCCCTCGGGCCCAGGAAAAACTGACTCGACCTAACCAAAGGAAATGATCGGGAAGGGGACGAATTGGGGACTTATGCTCAATCAAGGCACGGACTAGACTTTTGTTAAAGACGAAGCCTTCACCAAGATCGAAAGACATCGTCTGGTCTTTAAAGCGCCACCTCATATCCTCCGGTAGGCAGCGGTCGTCCAGCCAGAAAAAATTATCTTTCCAATTTTTTAAGCTAGACCGCTCACTAGAAGATGGGGAAGGTACGCCCTTCCGGTGCGCAAAGGTATACCAGTCTCCGGCCGTGATAAACTCGTAAAAATATCGGAAAACATTCAGGTCCGGTCTCTGGTCTAGGGCTCGACAAGAAATTTCAAAATGGTTGATACGGCTAAGACCGAACGGGTTAACTTGGCTATTATGAACCCTAAAAAACTGAAGAACCCTAATCAAGAAGCGAGAAAAAGGGACCCTATAATTCGCGAAATTACAGACGCGGGTGTAAAAGGGAAACTTCCCTTGACGGAGCGGGTATATGGCTTCATTTTCGGAGGGAGGATCGGGTGAAGATTTAGAGGAATCCTGTAATCTCTAATGAACTTATCCAACTGACGTTGGGTAAGCACACTCACACTCTCCGCAAGATTCTCCTTACCCGGAGCCATACCTTAAAAATAAAAGGAAAGGGACGCACCTTTCTTTGAAGAAGAAGAAGAGATTAAGGAGGGTAACAGCAGAGAAGATGAAAAGATGAGAGGGAAGAAGAGTAAAAATGAAGTGGTAAAAACTGATTTTATAAGGGATTTAAGTCGGTTAGGGGCGGTCACGTCAAACCATCACTTCCCAAGAATTCCAACACAAGGACTTACTACCGTCACGGGTGGGTGACTGACAGTCAAATCACAAAAATCACCCACGCCACATCATCGCCATTTAAAACCCTCCACGTCATCAACTCAGACCACTCCAACGGCGACACGTCATCCGAATAAAACAAAACCTGAAGCAACATTTTGCTAAGTCTCTACCGAGACTTAACAAACTGGGGGACTTGAAGATACATATCCGAGGCCGGACATGATCCTTGGGACGAACCGGACTCTACTTGAACGGGCATCTAAAATATGTTCGTTCCTTATCAAGCACCTCCGGAGACGAATCTCCATTTAAGTGCGTCTGGACGAGTGACGTCATCTCAGTTGACTACTATAAGTACTCCTTCAAGTACAAAGCCAAGTACGATTTTCTGAACCTTCGTCCACACTTTCTCTCTCTATTTTCTCTCTCTACAAATACTTATCCTCACGCCGGAGGGTGGTCGCAGAGGGGCCCTCCCATCTCTGCGGCGAGCCTAACGGTTTTCTGTTTTACAGGACTGTTCCTCAAGCTCTCTTGCAAGATCCAAACCCTCGTTTACAGGCTCCGGCCTTAACCCGATTCTTTGGTTCTTCAGCTACAAACTCGTTTGTCTACGAAAAGTGTGTTGCCATAAACTCATTTACCTATGAAACTTGTGTTGCTACGAAAGAGGGCCTATGCAACTAGTTTTACCATGAACTTTTAATCTATGAAACCAGTAATGCTAATGAATAGTGATTGATTGATTATGATTGTTATAAACCTATTAGATATCTACAATGAATTTATTTGAACTGTGATCGTTTCATTGAACTATGATTGCAATATTAAACTACGTTTGTTATATTAACTATGGTTACTACGACCTATTTGACTTGACCCACTGTGTGTATAAATACTATGAACTTGCTGATTTTTGGGACATGGCTTCAAAGCTTATTTAGTTGAGAACTCGATTTGTCCTTAGCCTAGATGCCCAAGAAATGTAATTACTTGTACCTTCACTATAATCTAAATGTTTTTGTGCTTGTATATCCCCCCCCCCCAACCCAAACATTATCAGATGAACTATGCAGACTATGCAACAAATCGAGTAATTGCGGGTGCACACGTAATGATAAAATTCAGTGCATGGAAATCATATCAAGTTTTGTCATGTGTTGTTCTATAGAACCCATGGTAATGTAGGATAAAATTCAGTGCATGGAAATGTAGGGGTGTCCAAAAATCTCGCGGCTCGAAGCTCGCTCGATATGACTCGTTTGAAAGCCCAGCTCGATTAGAAAGTGAGCCTAGCTCGACTCAACTTGTAATGAGCCAGATTGTCTCAGTTTGGCTTGTATGTTAGCTCGGCTTAGCTCGGATTATATTACATGTAATATATTTTATATTTATATACATTATAATATATTGAAAAAAAAACTGATTATTATTTATATGTATTTAGGAATGTAATTTAATATCTAGACAAAATTGCAGAAAACAACCTTTATGTATACCCCAAACTGCACTTTATACCTTTCACTATGAAATCCGCCAAAACCAACCTTTACCTTCATGTTTTGCTACAAGTTCAACCTTTAACACAAACTCTGTTAATATTCTTGGTTAAATCACCTCACATGCTTTGCATGTGAGGGTATTATTGTCATTTCAACCTTGTTTTTTTTGTTTATTAAATCACATGGTCATCATCTTCCCTCACATATTCAGACATGCAGTTTTAACTTGTACCTTGAGCATATAAGTTTGTACCCTCCATGAAAACACAGATTCAAGCTTATGAAAAGAAAACCCAGTTCATTAAATCATACAGTTTCATTTTTATGCTTGCAAATCTGAATCATTAAATCATTTAAAGCTCACAACTTTCGTATCATCTATATTACCTTTTACCCACAAAACCCACCATGAGTCTCATCTTCATCTCCAGTAACCCACCACAAAACCCATATCAACCTTTTACCCTTCATCTTCATCCTGACCTCACTACCTTACGGTCGTTAAGAATGGATGGAGAAGGTGGTTAAGGTGATGGATGGAGAAGGCGGTTGTCGAGTGTGTTGTTTCGTGGTGGTGACGCTGTGACGGGGTGGAAGGTGGTTAAGGTGATTGATAATGGCGAGTTTTTTAAAGTCTGTCAATTTCGCCATTCTTATTGGCGATTTCTGCTTTTGAATTGAAAGTTCTGATTGTTGTTTTTCGAACAGAGATTTTTCAACTTTTGAAAAATATGTGTGAATCTTATTTTTTGCAAAAAAATGATTCTTATGTGTTTGAAAAACAGAGTATAACAACAATATGTGATTATCAAATTTAGAGCAACGATTTTGTATTCAATTCACAGTATAAGAGTAAGGGACGGGATCAAAGACCGTTAATCGGTGATTTCGTAGTTCACCGTGTGTAGTTTTGATTGCCGGATTTTTTTGCCGGAATCAGTAATCTCCGATTAACTCTTAATAACTGTTTTTGAGCTTAATTAATCGATGATTTCTGATTTTTTGATGTCGACAATGATCACTAATCAGACACCTTTGATATCAGTTTTGTTTTCGTTTGTGTCTGCAACTTATTTGCAAAACAGGGGATTGAATATTCACTTCATTCTTCGTGTGAAACGTTGTGAGTTATTTGAATTGTTTAATGTTGAAAAAGTAAGAAAAAAAGGAGTTTGTGAAATATTTTTGAATGCAGCATTAGTTGTGATTCTTATGTGGAAAAAATCGCCATTTTAAATGGCTATTGCATTGATCATCGTTATCACTTCATCATGTATATCAAATTCGGATCACTTGTTTATGATAATTCTGATCCCACTCACAATCCAAATAAATCATCAAACTCCGCTGCACACATGTCGTCTGATCACCAACAGTTTTTCGTGGTGGTGACCCGGTCAACCTGATCGAACTCCGATGGGTTCAAACTCCGGCGAACTGGGTTTTATATCTGTTTATTTACAGCGATGGGTTCAAGCTCCGGTGAACTTGGTTCAAATTCCGGTGAACTTCGCGATGAGCCTTGTTAGGTTTTGGATGATACAAGATGAGGTGATGTTTCCTACTTTGAATCTAGGGTTTAAATGAAATGGTGAATCAAGTTGTGTTGTTGCTGCTGTAAAGTGGGAAGAAAGCATTTATATAAGTTAAAAAGAATTATTAATTAAAAAGATGGGTGAAAAGACATTAATACCCTCACATGCAAAGCATGTGAGGTAACTTAACCAAGAAATCTAATGGTGTTAGTGGTAAAGGTTGAACTTGTAGCAAAACATGAAGGTAAAGGTTGGTTTTGGCGGATTTCATAGTGAAAGGTATAAAGTGCAGTTTGGGGTATACATAAAGGTTGTTTTCTGCAATTTTGTCTAATATCTATGGTATATTTGAAGGTTGATTTCCATGCTAATGAACTAATATTGTATTTCGTTGAAATTTAAAACTTATTTTGTGCTGTTAAACTTGATTTTGGCTTGTAATATATTAGGTTGAACTTATTTTGTATATGTTTTTTTTTTGAACTATTGAATAATATTTTAAACTACTAAATTTTGAGAGCTATGTATTAATTTTTCTTTTTAACGAAATGAAAAAAAAATATTTAGAAAGAAGTTTTAATTTTTTTTTTCATTAATTATTAGTAATTTCAAATTATTACTAATCGGACCTAGTCGGCCCTAGCCAGTCGGCAAAAAATCGATGTTTCTGACCAAAAACCTGTAAATTCTATCTAAAACATGTAAATTTCAGTCAGTTTCCAACCAAAACATTTAGATTACGACAATTTATCTTGTATACTTAAAAGAATGGGCCGAGTAGGGTTAAAACCTATCTACTTAAAATATTTACATATAAAAATGTGTATGTGTATACATAAAACTGAAAAATATATAAAAATCTCAATCCGATTAATCCCTAGTTAGTACCCCACCGACCGACTAGCGCCTAACGATTTCTACAACCATGCGTAAGATAGATAAGTTTTTTTTTTTTTTCATTTTTGTGTTGCATAATGTATTTTTTCTTCCTGGCTATGTATTAGAGGTGTGTATGGTTCAGCTAGGTGGCTATCAATTTAGGGACGTCTATGGTTTAGTTAGGTTTGGTTTTAAGCTGAAATTGAACTAAAATTGGAAATTTGATTTTTGGATTGTTGAAAACCATTCGGCTTCGGTTTTTGGATTTCGGCTTTAATGATAGCTTCGATTTGATTTTGGTTATGCAATTTGGGTTTAAAGTTTTGGGCTGAAAAGAAAATACCCAAAATGATGAATTTGAGTTTTAAAATTGGAATAACTTTTTTTGTTAGTTAATGATTGATCGGTGATATATTTGGACCTAAACTTTCTTGGGCTACACCACTTTTTGGTTTTATAAGATTGGTTAACTTTCCATATAAAAATTATAATCAATAAATTCAATAGCATAATATAATAGAATAAAATATTTTTTTTTGGTTTTAATCAAATATAAAAACAAGTTGAACTGTAAAGTTCGTTTTTTCTGGTTTGGTTTTTTTGTATACCTTAGTTACAAATCAGTTTTTTCGATTTCATGCACACCGCAGTCCTACTATGAATCTTCAACCATCTTTATCGAAAGCTTCATATGCGCGTCCCATGCTCCGACTTGTCTGCTTGTTTGTAAGAACTTCGACAGGCAACCCTCTATTTCTCCTCCATTCACATTCGCCATGTCGGTGCCGCCCCAATTCCCACATTCCTCTTTCTTTTAGATCGGCCAAGGATTTCTTCAATGTCACTAGCAATATATATGTCCATTACCCTAGCCCAGTTGGTTGGTTGGTTGGCCGGTTGTCTCCTTGGAGGCGCGGGTTCGATCCCCGGCTGGTGCTGGGTATTGGACATCTCGGTGAGGGCTTGGCCCGGGGTTTTACCCGGGTTCGAGTCCGAGGGGGGGGGGGGGGGGGTTTACCTATTCCACGGGGTTTTCGCGAATCTGGGGTGTGCTACGCTTTCTAGCGGTGGTCGAGTAGTCGGCCTTTGGACATAGCTCCGAAAGGGTGGGTTTTCACGTGGAAAGCAGTTAGCCGTTCAAAAAAAACTAGCAATATATATATTCTTATAACTGAACAAATCTTACAAATGAAACCATAATACAAAACCGGTTATCGTTACAAATTTTAATACATAGGGTAAAATCTTTTAAAAAACTGTCTTCTTTTCTACATGTATATATATTTTTTTGTGAACAAAGAAAATAATTATTTATTTACTAAACTATTATACAAAAATACAAGGAAATATTAATTTGTAGTATTTGGCAAGAAGGGATCCGATGCTTTCGGAGAATCCACCTGTTTTGTTGCTTTCAAAACCGAAAGAATCCAGTAAACAATTCCTGATGAAAAAAAGCCAAAGAACCAAGCATTGTTGTATATCGTCATCAACAACTCAGGAATCGGATTCAAGGTTCCAATCTTCTGCAAGAAACCTGGAATCACTGGCAAAATCCCAATTACCAGAGCCCCAACTGCTTCCAAATTGTACCCTTTATAGTAAAAGTAGTTCCCAACAGGATTCAATGTGTACAAATCGTTAACGCGAAGATTTCGACCCTTAACGAGATAATAATCGGCCAAGATGATCCCCGCAATCGGCCCCATTAACGCTGAATACCCAACTAGCCAAGTGTACACAAAACTTTCACTTGATTGAAGAAGTCTCCACGGTTGGAATACAATTCCAAGCAGTGCTGTTAGTAACGCTCCTCGTTGGAAATTAAACACGGATGGGCTTACGTTCACGAGGGCGTTGGCAGGAGCTACGACGTTGGCAGCGATGTTGGTGGTGATGGTGGCGAGTGTGATTCCGAATATGGAAATGATCATGGTTCCAAACCCGCCAATTTCTCCTAATAACTGAATTGGGTTTGATATAGTACGCCCAAAAATCACTTGAGTCGATGCGGTCACGGCTAAACCAACAAATGTGAATGCACCCATGAGAATTGGTAGGCCGGCTTGACCGATGATTTGGTCCTTTTGGCTTTTCGCATATCGGGTGAAGTCCGGGATGTTAAGTGCCAATGTAGCCCAAAAGCTTACGTTTGCGGTTAAGGAAGGGAAAAAAAGGGCCCAGAATTCGGAGGAAGAGAGACGCGAAGACATGGACAGAATTTGACCGAATCCGCCGGCATTAACATAGGCCCAAATGACCAAACATGAAGTGAGAAAGATCAAAATTGGGGCAGAGTACTTTTCAAGCTCTCTAATTCCATCCATTCCTTTGAGCACAGCAACCAATTGTAGAAACCAAAACACCAGAAAACAAGCAAACTCAAGAGGGGAAGTTCCAAGCCATGGAATGGAATTGGAAAATGAAGAGTTGTTTTTGATGGAACTAGGCAACAAAAGAAAGATTGCCTCACCACCAATCCATGTCTCAATTCCATACCAGCCACAGGCGACTAATCCTCTAAGTAGAGTTGGAATATGGGCCCCGCGGATTCCGAAGGCAGATCGGGCCAAGACCGGAAACGGAATCCCATAATGGGTACCCGGATGACCGGTCAACCCCAAGGCGATAAACGTGATTATATTGGCGGCAACCACAGTTAATATTCCTTGCCACCAAGCCATTCCAAGATCCACAAGACTACCAGCAAGGTAATAAGTTGGCACACCCACAACTAAACCAACCCATAAGCTCGCCATTTCCCAGCCGGAATAAGTCCGTTGACTTGGCTTCGTTGGCGCTAGATCTTCGTTGATGAGACTGGGGTCAGGTTTGAAGTCATTCAGTTGAGCCATGGGTGTGAAGAGGAGGAGCTTTTTGTTGGAGAGGCAAATAAATGGTTTGCTAGGAGTGAGTGCAACTTTTCTAAACAGAGAAATTTGGGGAATTGAATTGGGGGGTTTGATGTTGTTGGAGAGGATATGATGGTGATTGTGATGGAAGCTCAAAGAGGTGGAAATCATGATTCCGGAGTAAAGAGTCAGAATGGACGGACGGAATCCCTTTTGGAGTTTGGGGATATGTAATAAGCGGGTGGGTGATGTTCTGCAACGTTGACAAAATTTTACAACATAAATAATTCATGTTATAATATAACTAGGTTTATAGAAGTTCGTCGCGTTGCGCCGAATTTCTTTTGTTATTTAGTCTGTGTTTACATGTGTTTTGAAATCACTACGAGCGTGTTGCAAACAGAACTGCTGAGAAGAATAAAAAGGAAGTGTAGAAAAAAACACTAAAAGATAACTGAAAGAAAATCAACCAAAAAAGTTGTATGGTAACGATGTTGTTTGTATGAAACCCGTGGTTCGAGATGAGCAAATTGTTCTGGGTAGCGATACCAAATTTGCCGAACCGAAAAATCTTAAGTACCAATTCGGTACCGACTTTTGGCGTTCCTGGTACCGGTTCACTACCGTTTTTTACCTTCATATACCGGTACCGTAACCGGTATTTTCGGTATCAGTACCGATTCTGTATCGGTTGGCACCGAGCTCATCCCTATCCCTGAAACTAATAAAGAAAAAAATTAAAAGTTGAAGAAAATCAGCAAAGAAAGTTGTACGATACCGTTGTTCGTATGGTAACCGTGATCAGGGATTAGCAAATGGTACCAGGTAGCCGCACGAAATTACCTGAACCAAAAGATTTCCAATATCAATTCGGCACCAACTTTTGGCGTTTTCTGTATTAGTGCCGGTTTTTACCTTCATGTACTGATACCGAACAGAACCGTACCGGTATTTTCGATACTAGTACTGGTTTGATACCGGTTGACACCAAACTTATCCCAACCCCTGATATTAAAAAAAGAATTAAAGTTTAAAAGTAAAGAAAATAACTATTATTATAATATTAAAATCACTATTCATTTCAATTCGTTTATTAATATATAGTAATAATAAGAATTAACACAAGATTATATTATACAGTAAACTGTCATTTTGGTTCCTGTGGTTTGGGCACTTTTAACATTTTAGTCCAAATCTCAAACTTTTTACATCTGGGTCCCTGTGGTTTGCATTTTGTTGCCATTTTAGTCCAAAATCCAAAAACCCTCTATTTTGACTGTTGAAAACTGATTATTTTGTCCTTTAGTGCAGGGGCATTTTGGTCATTTAAGCATTAATATATATATATATATATATATATATATATATATATATATATATATATATATATATATATATATATATATATAGGGTAAGGTTCATGCGAGAACCACCCTTATTGCGAGAACCGCGAGAACCAATGTGAACACAAAATAAAATCTAAAAAAAATCAAAAAAGCACTCAAAATTTTTTTTTTTATTTTTTTAATATTTTTTAATAAAAAATCGCTATATTTCGTTCCCATAAAAAAAAAAAAAACTTTTTTTTTCGAGTAAGAGTTATCCATGCACATGTGCATATGTATCATTACTTCAACAAATTCGGTAATACGTTATCAGGAATAGACAATTGCACTTTAATTTACAATACCATTAGTAATACACTACTTTTTACATTACCAATATTCAAAATGCACATGTGCATAATTAGGTATAACCATGATATAACGTGTTTTGGTACAAAAAGTTTGTGATTTTGAATGGAGAAGTAGACCCATAACATGTTTTTTGGTTAGTTATATCTAGTGGTTGATGGTTTGGTTATAGTTGTCAATTTTTTATGTAATATGTTGATTGGATGGTATAAATGGTGTTTACATACATGTAATAAAGTGAAAATATTGTTAATGGTATTGTATTATGGATGGTAGGAGGTAATGGTATTGTATTATGGATGGTAGGAGGTAATGGTAGTGTATTATGGATGGTATGATAGATGAAAGGGAAAGTGTATTCAAAGTGGTGTACCAAAACACCTTATTTCATGTTGATACATATGAATGCACATGTGCATTTCTAATATTGGTAATGTAAAAAGTAGTGTATTACATATGGTAGTGTAAATGAAAGTGCAATTGTCTAATATATGTAATGAATTACGGAATTTGTCAAAGAAATGACAAAAATGCACATGTGCATGCTTGTGTATTATGGATGGAATGATTGATGAAAGAGAAAGTAGTGTACCAAAACACCTTATTTCCTGTTGATACATATAGATGCACATGTGCATTTCTAACATTGGTAATGTAAAAAATAGTGTATTACACGTAGTAGTGTAAATGAAAGTGCAATTGACTATTATTTGTAATGAATTACGGAATTTGACAAAGAAACGACACATATGCACATGTGCATGGATAACTGTTACTCAAATTTTTTTTTTTGAATTTTTTTTATTTATTTTATTAACAAAATATAGCGATTTTTTCAAAAAAAATAGTAAAAAAATAAAAAAAAATTTTTTTTGGGTGTTTTTTAGATTTTTTAGGAATTACTGTTTGTGTTCACACTGGTTCTCGCAATAAGGGGTGGTTCTTAACGGATCTTTGTCCTATATATATATATAGGGAGCCGCTAGAATGAGAACCACCACGAGTTATGAGAACCACGAGAACCGCGCCCCGCGGGTGGCCGTCGGCGACGAAATTTTTTTTACACCTAGATCCGTATATTTTAGCGGGGGGTTTAAATTTTCGGTTCAAACGGCGCGCCCGAGGGGGTAGTTTTTTACGCCCAAAGTTTGGTAAAAAAAAAAGAAAAATTAAAAAAATTAAAAAAACCCAAACTTTGGGCGTAAAAAACTACCCCCTCGGGCGCGCCGTTTGAACCGAAAATTTAAACCCCCCGCTAAAATATAGATATACCGCTCCTGTCCCTCGGTCCTACCATGAGGACTAATGGCCTCATGTTGCTCCTACCCACTCACATGATCTAAGTAGTAAACCTCCTTACGCTAACCATACCATGTATAAAATAAATCCCTGGTCACCCTGACCGAATCCCTGGTCACCCTGACCAAATCCCTGGTTACCCTAACCAAATATCCCTGGTTACCCTAACTGAAAATCATTCACATTTCAAAAATAAGCATTTGCATCATACTTGGTACTCGTTCTCACCAAGAGTGCTTCTTGTATTTACCCGTAGTTTAGAAAACTAGAATTTGTGGGTATGCATATTCCGAAAGATACGTTTGTTTGAAAACTGGTATGTTTAGTATAAACCTTTCGTAAATCATTTGTGTTCCTCGAAATCCCTTCGTAATATGATTTAGAAATACGAGTTTTGCGTTTGTTCAAAACTTTGTATGTTTTTGCAAAACGTGCATGTCTTTCCACCCCGAAAACATTTACAAAAATGTAAAACCGTAAAAAGTGGGGTTATGAACTCACCTGAATATTCCTGTGCAAAGCTAGCTAATTACGACTTCGTGATGTCGTTTCCAAGGCAGGACTCGCTAGCGTGCATTCTACAATATTCCTAACACGGAATATCTAATAAGTTTCTAAATAAACGCAGTATCTAAACTACGTGTCATCGAGCTCTACCGAATCGTTAATCGAACGATTCAACGGTAAATTGTTAACTTAATAAAAATGATTAAGTTAAACTTGTTAAGTTCCGAGAAGTCGTTTGTGTATATAGGAATATTCGTACGAAAGTAATATATAATAAACTCGTATTATATATTGCTTTTTGTGTATATTTGCCAAAAATATACGTATGTGCCGTCTAGGCGTATAAAATAAATATAACATTTATATTTATTTTGTAAAAGAATCGTCGACTTGTATTGGAAAATAAATATATAACTATATTTATTTATAAAAGGAATCGAGTTTGTTTGAAATAAATATAATAATAACTATATTCATTTTTGTCGTCGAAATAATTTCCGTATCCTTGTTCTCGTAAGTTGCAAGTCGTTGTCGAAAGAAGCTTTACATTCATATCTTGTTTTTCAAAAGTCGCTTTAACTAAAACTCGCTTTATTTTACGGATTTCTCGAAAAACGGGCAGAGTTTCCTCTGTTTTTGGACGCCCCGACAACACAAGTTGTCGTTATTTTAACAAAAATTCAATCAATAATCAAACGTAATATATTTACTTTGTCTAATATATCAAAAGATGTAAACTATATTCACGTTGGTTCGAGCTCGTTCACGTAAAGTTAACACTAAAAAAATAACCAAATAAACGTGACGTTAGTTTTTACCAAATCTTTCGCGTGTCGATACGTTGACTAAGATGACGAGTCTGCTGAGTTGATGTCACACCCCGACCACGTAGAACATACAAAACGTGGCGGAAACATCGGGGAGTGTTGTAACAGAATCATTGTTTCATAACACATGGAAATTGAAATACTGTTTTATTGAATAAATGAGTTACAATGTCTTGATAATCAAAGAAACATAACATAAATAACTAGTCTGCATCTTTTATTGTCACTAAGGCCCATGTCCGCCTAAGTGTATCTTGATCAATCCTATGCTTCATTTCCTGAAACACATGTGAAAATAGGTACATCAGCATAAAAATGCCGGCGAGTACATAGGTTTTGTGAAAATAAGATTCATGACTTCTGTTTAAGAAAATGTTTAGTCATGAACCTTGTAATTTGCTTTGTCTTTGTAAATCATTTGAAAAACAATAAGTTCAGATGATACGTATAAATAAGAGAATAATGCATGGTTAAATGAATAACCATGTAAAATGAGTTTGTATAAGTTAAGTTGTTTATAAAACAATGTATTTTGAAAAGTATGTTATTTGTATAAAATGTTATATGTCCAAATTGAAATGATTTAAATAACGCTACGACATGTAATACCATACAAACACTTATATATAGGAAGTACCAGCGGCGTATCCACCATGCTTGTATCATATTACACACGCCTCGTTACTTAATCACTTACTCAAACCAAACCAACAATGTAAGATGTCTAAGTTTAAACCAATTGCCAAATGTATTGAAATAATATGTTAAAATGTTTATGTCAAGATGTAAATCATGTATTGTCTAACCAATGTCAAAAGTGTTTATGTGTCAAATGTAAACCATGTAATATGTAACCAAAATGATATGTATGGCTAGTGAAAATGCATCAACTAAACCATAGATGAAGTGCACAAGAACATAGTATTGAAGTAAAACTTGGTTTAAATCAAAGCTATGTTTTGTGGAAATGCATGATCAATGTAAATCATGTAATATGTAAACAAAATGATATGTATGGCTAGTGAAATGTATCAACTAAACCATATGCACAAGAACATAGTATTGAAGTAAAACTTGGTTTAAATCAAAGCTATGTTTTGTGAAAATGCATGCTATACTGATACGAACATCTATGCGGTGTTGTGAAAATGCATACATCCAAGCCTTGAGACTGCGGCGATAAACCCTTAAACAACTTAAAGGTTTATCTAAATTATGTATATCGAATTCGGTCATTCCTTCCAATCCCCATACCCAGGATTTCAGGAACGGGAGTTGTCAATTCCTATGGTACCACTACCTACTAACGAACGGCGTAGCTAATGTTAATGAATGTATTGTTCCATTGTAAACAACCCAAATGTCATAACAAAATGTAAGCATGTGATGAAAACGATGTACTAACTATGCACGCAATGGACATACATAGCATAAAATGTAAATGTAAAACGATGTACTAAGTATGCACGCAATGGACATACATAGCATAAAAACAATGAAATCATGTAAAACAATGTACTATAAGTGTACTATTGAACATAGCATGTATATGATGTGAAAACATGAAAGCATGAAAGTAACAAGTAGGCACATGTGTTCCACCCCAAAACGTTTGGAAAACAGTAAAAGAGGGGTCTATGTACTCACTTGAGATTGCTCAGGAGTCCTAAGATAACCACCAAGCAACGCTAGAGATCACGGAAATCAAACGGCACCTAATATAGGTAACTATGTTAATAAACCGGACCTAAATCGGAAGATCTGATAGAATGAGGGTTCGTAAACCAAACGAGTATAGAGACTCGTATCATATGGTTTAACAAAGCCTACATACTAATTGAAACCTTAATCTAAGTGTTTACGACCCATTACGACCCGTTTAGGAAGCTTATGCTACTTTAACGCGTCGTGCGCGTGAAACGCGTTCGGACCGCCTAACTAGTCCTATGACAAGTGTTATATGCCTAAACATGTTACATTATCAGTTATGTGACAAAAGTTTAGGTTACATATGCTTAATTACCAATTATACATGAAAAGGGTATTCTGGTAATTTACCTAAGGCATATAAACTACTTATCATACAACTACTTAAACGATGTGACCATAAGGTATAACCTCGGAAGGTTATTCCCTATATACTATGGTCACCTAATGTATTTGGTCGGATCCTAATGATCGACCAAACAGGGTCGGGTTCGAAGGTATAAGCGATTTATCAGATCGCTTACCCTTACGACCCTAGACAATGTGGTAATCAGTAGGCATAGTCACAAGGGACTATAACCATCATGATTACAATCACGTTGCGAAGTTCAAACGAACTTCGCATTGACCATAAGCTGGTCAACGCTGAAAGTCAAACAAAGTTTGACTTTCGGACTCGAAAAGCAATAAAAGACGAAAGAATACTTACGAAGGGTCCCCGAATGCTAATCTAGATCACAATAACTCAGGTATGAAACAATGGTTCCAACTTAGAGTCACTTAGATCAGATTCTAGTGATTTTTGAAGTTGGGGTGATGGGGTATTTATAGTATTCGGAGAACCGTTAAGATCGTTTGTCGAATATCGTGCCTTAATCGCATCCGTACAAGTGTCGGAACCTTATGGTGGCTAAAAATGGTTCTTATCAGCTGACTAAGCATGTGTGAGTGTGTGGTTGTGGATCAAACAGTTGGAAACTGCTGTTAAATGCAGTTAATCTGGTCCAGAAGGCGGACGCGACCCGCTTCAGGATGTTCAGAAACTCAGGCGGGCCGCCTGGGAGTTGCAGATCAGAAACATGTTTGATAAATGACAGTTCTGGTCCCTGCACGTGTTTAAGCCCATTTCCGGCACTTCTAAGGCCCATCAAGCCAACTTTAAGGCCCTAAAATGATGCCTAAACATTGTGGACATGAAACATGCTCAAAAATATGTCGGGCGTTGGATCGTTTGGTCGTACGAACGCGATGTTCGCTTAATTACGACGGAATGCGCACAAGCGCGAAAAACGATCCAAATGACGAAACGAATGGATTTTTCTTATGCCGAACACTAAAATAAAATGTTTTAGTGCTTACATAAATTTTTGGATGTCCGGATGTATTCAGAACGTGAGTTATGCGCAAAAATGCAAACTTGTGCACTTTTTGACACTTTTAGTCCCTGAATGACCCAAAAGTTTATTTTAGCACACCGAACCCCTCAAAGCCTATTTATAAGCTATGTAAAGGATATTTATGGTATGTTTAACTTATGGTCATGTTCCGGAATGTTCGTTACAGTTCAAATTGGCATACTTTCGCAGTTTGTCAAGTTTAGTCCCTGTAAGCGAATTAGCTTGTTTTTGCCATACCAAAGCCTTCAAAACTTATTTCTAAGTTATGTAAAGGTTATTTAAGGTATGTTAAGCCTATGTCACTATTCTGGAGTGTTTGTTGTATTAAACTGGTTATATTTACGCATCGGTGCGCGTATAACCTTCCAGAAAGCGATTTAGAGTTTGGAATCGAACAAGAATTGATATGTGCAAATGATACACATATTTTTACAAATCCCAAGTATGAAATATAATATTTCATTGGTTCGGTATTTGTTTGATGGCCGTGGAGGCACAGGTGTTACAGTCTCCCCTACTTTAGGAAATTTCGTCCCGAAATTTATTTAGAGGAAACTCGTGAGAGTTTAAAACATGAAGTTGAAAAGATCGAACAACATTGGTTAGGGTTCTGAACTTCTAGTAACCTTAATAACATTATGCTTGCAATGTAAGAGGGACACTTATATACAAGTATATGAAGCGTCATTGGTGCGTCCACCGTACCTCCATTACATCGTTCTCATTTTGTTATTGTTGTCGCTATCGGTTCTTACACATAATAAATCTTACTGGGTTTCTGTGCACTAAATTTCATAATTATGTACGCGTCCATAATTAGACAATTCCTTGCATAGTTCACTTAGTCTATTTTATAATGTGTAAGGGAAAACCAAATGAACAATCATGTGATGAGTGTGACTAGACCACCATAGAATCCTTTTAATTAAATCAATAAATGATCTAAATAGACTATCAAGGAGTCTATTCAGCTACATCACTAGATGTCGTTCTTTAACCAAATTGTGAATCAATCTTTTTTACTAGACCTCTATAGGGTCTCTTATGAATCATTGAGTGGTACTATATAATCCAAGGGTCTTAACTATTACATAGAAGCCCATTAAGGATTTATGGTAATACCTTTTTGAATATCCTACTACGAATCCCTCATATGAAGATATGAAAGATTTTGCGAGGATTTGGATAACGAATATCCAGAGTATACAAAAACACAAAAATGCGTAAAAGAAAACATAAGATGCATAAACACATAGTCATATAACCACAAAATTGTTTGTTAATTTGTCTTGTTAATTGCGTACATGCATTTAAAGCACACTAGGAATCCATTCCGTGGATTTCATTTGGTACTTTAAACGTTATCAAGAATCTAATTATAAAGATAGAAAGATTCAAAAAGAAAAATTCGATTTCGATTGTAAAGAACCGAAATATTCGAATTAAGGTACACAAGGAATCCAATTAAGGACTCTGATTTGAATGATAATCATCCACAAGGATCTAATTGTGAGGATAAAAAGATCCCATATGGATTTTAGAAGTTGAAGATGTTTTGAAACCTTGCACTGGATGTGTTTATGTCATAACATGAAGTAAGAATGCTTATGAAGTTGAGATGCTTGATATGTCAAGGCGACATATGAAGCAGAATTTGAAGGTTAAGTCAATGTACGAGGAAAATATTTTTGAAAACTGTGCATGGGATTCTTTTAAGAAAAATGTGATTAACGTTTTTGAAACCTTATATATAATATTTTTGAAATCATAAAGTAGGTGTATTAGGTAGATATATTTACAAAATGTTTTAAAATCATGCGAGATAAATTTTTGAAATTATGTATAAGGTTTTTGAAAGACATGAATGATGCTTTTCGAAATCATGCACTTGATAAGAAAATGTACTGTGTTAATATTGCCTTCAGACTATATGAAATATTTTGAAATTAGGAAGGTTGGTTTTGATAACATGGCCATTTTTTTTTTTTTGAAATAACATAGACAATGCATGAAAAATTGTTTTCAAAATATATGAAATGTTTTGAGATCATGAAGATTGTTTTGAAATACTTGTACCGTGTATGTTGAAAAAAATCAAAACGTAATGGGTATGAGATTTGAAAATACCCTTAGTTATCTAACCAAGGATTTAAAGGTAAAGATGTGCAAAAAGCACGATTACTCATAATTTCCCTTTATTTCTTGTACTTCATCTCCTGGAATGAAACGAGTACTTAAAATTTTTGAGGGAATCATGAGCGATCATTTGAAAGAGAGAAATCCCAAAAGTAGTTTGTAAGGAACATAGTTCCTTGATGTAGGTATCATAGGAAAATCATACACACACGTAACTATACTTGTATATCAGAATTTGTGAACAACGATTTATTTATAAACAAAACAGATTCTTTCACATTACAAGGAAACAAAAGAACAAAAGCATAAGACAGCAACATCTTCTAATCAGCCAACTGCTCATCCGTGGGTGGGATTTGCATTAGCAAGCTTTAGGCAATCCCTTAGGAAATGGCCCATCTCGCCACAGTTGTAGCAAGACCCTGGTGAGAAACGAGCTTGAGCAGAGTTGGCTTGTGGTTGGTTTGGACCACTTTGGTTTGGGGTAAATCGACAAACATTTGCCAGGTGACCGAGTCGCCCACATGATGCACACAAACGACACTGTAGGTGAGCTAAGTGGTGTGCATTACATTTGTCGCATATTGGGGCTGTTCCCTTGTATTGCTTCCTAACAGGTGGTGTTGCCACCCGATTGGGTCCTATTTGATTTGGTACCGCTGCTACGCAAACTTTTGCCGTATGACCTTTAAGTCCACAAATTTGGCATTTGCGGCACTTCACATTAGGGTGATGATGAAGGGTACATTGGTTGCACAAGGGTTCAATTCCGTTGTATGGCTTCCTAGCTGGTGGCCTTGCCACATGGCTAGGTCCCGCTTGATTAGGTGTAACCGCTGCGGGTTTCCTTGAAGCCTTACGCTTCCTTGATTTTGGTGCAGGCCTGACTTCTGCTTCCTTCGGTGACTCTTGAGTGGCTTCATTGTCGAGACGAGAGACTTCATTGTTGAGACGAGCCATGGCAATGCCTAAATCCACCGTCCTCTGAATCACTTCGCCAATTTGCTGGACAAATTTGGCTGTTCGCTCGGGCATTTGACCAGTGCTGAGAGGAATAGACATTCTAGAAGGAAATGAAAGTCAAAGGAAGAAACAAGTGACAGGTTATTGGATAATCAATACAAAATGGTAACGAATGAAAATTGTGATCATTTGTTTGTTATCTAAGGCAAACAAATGAGATGGTGACAAATCAAAGTAAATGGGTCAAAAATAATGTATCGCGAAGACATGCTCGCCTATAAGTGAACACTCATCCCAAGAATTCACAGGTAAGCACAACTGGTCTCGCGTCTGATGAGATGTATACGAAGTGCTTGCCTAGACAGAAAACCCAGAATACAGGCATTCACCCTTCCAGTTTGCACGTGTTCACATTATTTAAAACCCAAAACCTTGACGAGGTTTTGAAAACTCAAAGGGGTTCAAAACCATATAATAGAGAGTTCAAAACCTTACAATAGAGGGTTCAAAACCTAGTAATCAATCATCCTAGAACAGATGATTAGTTTTCAAAGCGGTTTTGAATTTTATGTTCTTGTTGTGGTTGTCGCCTAAGGATAGGTGACATTATTGTTTTATGACTAAACGCAAGTAAACTCGCGTTAGGGTCCTAGAAAGGTTATAGACTAGGTCAAAGTATTACTAATAACCTAATTCCCTATAACCATGAGCTCTGATACCAACTTTTCTGTCACACCCCGACCACGTAGAACATACAAAACGTGGCGGAAACATCGGGGAGTGTTGTAACAGAATCATTGTTTCATAACACATGGAAATTGAAATACTGTTTTATTGAATAAATGAGTTACAATGTCTTGATAATCAAAGAAACATAACATAAATAACTAGTCTGCATCTTTTATTGTCACTAAGGCCCATGTCCGCCTAAGTGTATCTTGATCAATCCTATGCTTCATTTCCTGAAACACATGTGAAAATAGGTACATCAGCATAAAAATGCCGGCGAGTACATAAGTTTTGTGAAAATAAGATTCATGACTTCTGTTTAAGAAAATGTTTAGTCATGAACCTTGTAATTTGCTTTGTCTTTGTAAATCATTTGAAAAGCAATAAGTTCAGATGATACGTATAAATAAGAGAATAATGCATGGTTAAATGAATAACCATGTAAAATGAGTTTGTATAAGTTAAGTTGTTTATAAAACAATGTATTGTGAAAAGTATGTTATTTGTATAAAATGTTATATGTCCAAATTGAAATGATTTAAATAACGCTACGACATGTAATACCATACAAACACTTATATATAGGAAGTACCAGTGGCGTATCCACCATGCTTGTATCATATTACACACGCCTCGTTACTTAATCACTTACTCAAACCAAACCAACAATGTAAGATGTCTAAGTTTAAACCAATTGCCAAATGTATTGAAATAATATGTTAAAATGTTTATGTCAAGATGTAAATCATGTATTGTCTAACCAATGTCAAAAGTGTTTATGTGTCAAATGTAAACCATGTAATATGTAACCAAAATGATATGTATGGCTAGTGAAAATGCATCAACTAAACCATAGATGAAGTGCACAAGAACATAGTATTGAAGTAAAACTTGGTTTAAATCAAAGCTATGTTTTGTGGAAATGCATGATCAATGTAAATCATGTAATATATAAACAAAATGATATGTATGGCTAGTGAAATGTATCAACTAAACCATATGCACAAGAACATAGTATTGAAGTAAAACTTGGTTTAAATCAAAGCTATGTTTTGTGGAAATGCATGCTATACTGATACGAACATCTATGCGGTGTTGTGAAAATGCATACATCCAAGCCTTGAGACTGCGGCGATAAACCCTTAAACAACTTAAAGGTTTATCTAAATTATGTATATCGAATTCGGTCATTCCTTCCAATCCCCATACCCAGGATTTCAGGAACGGGAGTTGTCAATTCCTATGGTACCACTACCTACTAACGAACGGCGTAGCTAATGTTAATGAATGTATTGTTCCATTGTAAACAACCCAAATGTCATAACAAAATGTAAGCATGTGATGAAAACGATGGACTAAGTATGCACGCAATGGACATACATAGCATAAAATGTAAATGTAAAACGATGTACTAAGTATGCACGCAATGGACATACATAGCATAAAAACAATGAAATCATGTAAAACAATGTACTATAAGTGTACTATTGAACATAGCATGTATATGATGTGAAAACATGAAAGCATGAAAGTAACAAGTAGGCACATGTGTTCCACCCCAAAACGTTTAGAAAACAGTAAAAGAGGGGTCTATGTACTCACTTGAGATTGCTCAGGAGTCCTAAGATAACCACCAAGCAACGCTAGAGATCACGGAAATCAAACGGCACCTAATATAGGTAACTATGTTAATAAACCGGACCTAAATCGGAAGATCTGATAGAATGAGGGTTCGTAAACCAAACGAGTATAGAGACTCGTATCATATGGTTTAACAAAGCCTACATACTAATTGAAACCTTAATCTAAGTGTTTACGACCCATTACGACCCGTTTAGGAAGCTTATGCTACTTTAACGCGTCGTGCGCGTGAAACGCGTTCGGACCGCCTAACTAGTCCTATGACAAGTGTTATATGCCTAAACATGTTACATTATCAGTTATGTGACAAAAGTTTAGGTTACATATGCTTAATTACCAATTATACATGAAAAGGGTATTCTGGTAATTTACCTAAGGCATATAAACTACTTATCATACAACTACTTAAACGATGTGACCATAAGGTATAACCTCGGAAGGTTATTCCCTATATACTATGGTCACCTAATGTATTTGGTCGGATCCTAATGATCGACCAAACTGGGTCGGGTTCGAAGGTGTAAGCGATTTATCAGATCGCTTACCCTTACGACCCTAGACAACGTGGTAATCAGTAGGCATAGTCACAAGGGACTATAACCATCGTGATTACAATCACGTTGCGAAGTTCAAACGAACTTCGCATTGACCATAAGCTAGTCAACGTTGAAAGTCAAACAAAGTTTGACTTTCGGACTCGAAAAGCAATAAAAGACGAAAAAATACTTACGAAGGGTCCCCGAATGCTAATCTAGATCACAATAACTCAGGTATGAAACAATGGTTCCAACTTAGAGTCACTTAGATCAGATTCTAGTGATTTTTGAAGTTGGGGTGATGGGGTATTTAGAGTATTCGGAGAACCGTTAAGATCGTTTGTCGAATATCGTGCCTTAATCGCATCAGTACAAGTGTCGGAACCTTATGGTGGCTAAAAATGGTTCTTATCAGCTGACTAAGCATGTGTGAGTGTGTGGTTGTGGATCAAACAGCTGGAAACTGCTGTTAAATGCAGTTAATCTGGTCCAGAAGGTGGACGCGGCCCGCTTCAGGATGTTCAGAAACTCAAGCGGGCCGCCTGGGAGTTGCAGATCAGAAACATGTTTGATAAATGACAGTTTTGGTCCCTGCACGTGTTTAAGCCAATTTCCGGCACTTCTAAGGCCCGTCAAGCCAACTTTAAGGCCCTAAAATGATGCCTAAACATTGTGGACATGAAACATGCTCAAAAATATGTAGGCCTTGGTTCGTTTGGTCGTACGAACGCGATGTTCGCTTAATTACGACGGAATGCGCACAAGCGCGAAAAACGATCCAAATGACGAAACGAATGGATTTTTCTTTTGCCGAACACTAAAATAATGTTTTAGTGCTTACATAAATTTTTGGATGTCCGGATGTATTCAGAACGTGAGTTATGCGCAAAAATGCAAACTTGTGCACTTTTTGACACTTTTAGTCCCTGAATGACCCAAAAGTTTATTTTAGCACACCGAACCCCTCAAAGCCTATTTCTAAGCTATGTAAAGGATATTTATGGTATGTTTAACTTATGGTCATGTTCCGGAATGTTCGTTACAGTTCAAATTGGCATACTTTCGCAGTTTGTCAAGTTTAGTCCCTGTAAGCGAATTAGCTTGTTTTTGCCATACCAAATCCTTCAAAACTTATTTCTAATTTATGTAAAGGTTATTTAAGGTATTTTAAGCCTATGTCACTATTCCGGAGTGTTTGTTGTATTAAACTGGTTATATTTACGCATCGGTGCGCGTATAACCTTCCAGAAAGCGATTTAGAGTTTGGAATCGAACAAGAATTGATATGTGCAAATGATACACATATTTTTACAAATCCCAAGTATGAAATATAATATTTCATTGGTTCAGTATTTGTTTGATGGCCGTGGAGGCACAGGTGTTACAGTTGACTCTGCTGACTTTGACCGAGTTGACTCGGTTTGACCGAGTCAACTGAACCGAACCGTCTAGTCTCGTTGACTGTCCTGCTCGAACCCGTTGACCGAAATCTGACTCGAGACCCGACCCGTTGACTGTTGACCACACTTAACCTACTGTTGACCCGAGTTGACTCGGGTGTTGACTGAGTCAACTGTGTTTGACCCGAACCCGTTGAATCTGACCCGGACCTGAGACCCGAACCGTCTGACCTGAGAGACCCGAACAAAGCTGAAGCCGTCCTCACCATATCGGAAAACTCGTCGGATATACGAACAGACCACCGGATAACTGGACCGACCGGCGGTCCGAGACTCCGACCGCCGGTTCCCTATCTCTCTCGGTCTCTTTCTCCCTGAAGCACCGCCGCCGCACTACCACCGGACAAAAGAACTGACCGGCGGTCCGAGTCTTCGACCGTCGGTCCTTCCTCTCTCTCTCTCGCCTCCCGAGTCTTTCTCTCTCCTCGCCGCACCACCACCGGACCGTGGTGGTGGTGGTCGTTGAATCATGTAACAGGGGGTATTGTTGTCTGGTTGATCCACGTGCAGAGGAGGGGGGGGGCTGTGCTGTCGTCGGCCATCATTGAGCAGGAAGAGGGTGGAGCCGAGAGGTGTGTGTGGGTGTGATTGTTTGAGGAAGATGGAGTCAGTCAGGTGTTTGTGTTTGCTAAATTTCCTTGTTTGTGTGTAGATAAGGTTGGTAAGTATGAGAAGCTTGAGAGGGACTTGAAGTATCGGCTGATCACAAATGAGAAGGATTTAGGGTTGGGTCTTCTTATAGAGAGGTTGAGATCTTGAGTAGATCTTGTGTGCTTCAATTTTTGAGACAAATCTTTTGTGGAGATTTTATAAAGATTTTGTAAAGATTTGTGAATCTTGTATAGATTTGTTGATCTTGATAAGATTCTAATATATTATGTGTGGGTTTAGGCTTGTGGGTTTTTGGGCTTGGGCCCAGGGCCCACAAGCCCATCTCGTGCGTAAGTGGCTCGTAAATCCTACGAGACCCGTTGTCAAAACCCTGAACTCCGTTTAACGTCAAAAATTAAAATACACAAAAATACGGTCGGTAGTCGTTGTTTGCACGCCCGTTCGTCGATCACGGTAATAATCGCGAAAAATTGTATCGTTGCCGTCTTTAATCCATTTTTCTATCCGGTTTCGAATGTAGTCACTAAAATTAAATTACGAAGCTAAAATATATCGTAAAAATTTATTATTTGACGGCGTCGTCAGTATCTTGTACGGTTTCAATCCGTTGCCGTTTAACGTTTCACAGGCTTCTCTGTAAACCACCGTTCGCGCATTGTAAAGTCGGATAATTGTTCCTGGGCACTCCAAAGGCCTAATTAGGTTAATTTGCGTTGTAATCACTATTCATTATTGCGTTAAACACCTGTTAATCACGTAATTAAGAGCCGTAAATCACGGGTTGTCACACATAATGGAAGGTATCCTACTGATATCATAACATATTTAAAGCATAATAATTTATGGAACATGTTCATGACTCATTCGGTTACCCGTTATTCATATACGCGTTCGGTAGGGTTTATGTAACTAGTTTGCATAAATTAGCCGAAACGGGTCAAACCTTATCATTTTTACTTCAAAATCCAGAATGTGTTTAGTTTACCCATTTTATACAAGTCTTCATACTTTTCGGGTCTAAATCGCATTCTAATCCGGTCTTCGCTTAATCTTGCGTTTTGAACCATAAACCTTTCTTTAAAACTAACCGGTCTAAGTTAAGACTTAAATAAGACCCGTTAGGAATCTAATAGGTTATTAAAACCTTCCTTCCAGATTAGGAGCCCAGTAAAAGCTACTTGTACTTGTTGATTGATATACGGCTGGGAATAAAATTATATTTTAGCCTCAGGTAAATACTTTTAACTTATTTTCCGTTATATGGGCTTGGGATACGGTATTATAATAATACCGCTTGGTCGGGTATGTAGTTATTTAAATCGAATTGTGATTAATACATTTACATAACCCATTTTAATCTGTCTTGTTTGATGCAATGCCTTTGGGGGTTAATGACCATGTCCTAGATATCCTCGGCTCATTCATTAGAAATGGCCACGACTTAAGCACGGGGTGTAGGCATACACCTGACAGTTGCGTATGTATAAACGGTATCTCACTCTCTTGTGGGCCTATACTTGTGGTGTGTCTATTAGTCTTATCCGGCTCTTCTAACCAGGTCCTGAATGGACGACAAACATGTAAAACTGTATACAAGATTATATATAAAATAATTGTCCCAACTTATAAAAGATTTTATGCCTTGTGCATCCCAACCAATTTGATAAACACTTTTCAAAAGAGTCAGTTAATTGTATTTACCAGTGTAAACTGACGTATTTTTCAAAAAGATTAAGTGCAGGTACTACGCGTAATGGGTTGGCTACTCCGAGTATCAAATAAAGAGTCTTGCAAGCTTTTGATACTTAAATTTGTTGAACAATATTTCTTTTGTTTTAGATCCGCCTGTAGATCCATTTACAATCTATTGTGTAATATTTTATGTTACTTTCAACTCGGTTTGTATAAATTACTTTTAGACTTCCGTTGTGCATTAAACTGTGATTAATTGACTATGATAATATCAACTACGTCACGATACTCCCCACCGGTAATACGTGGAAATGTCGGGGTGTGACATCTTTAATGGTAAAGAGTGCCCTCCACAACATCGGCATCGCTTGACTATAGCTCATGCCGGTTAGGGTAAAGAAACGTTAAGTCAAATAGAGGAAACGGGTACGAAAACCCTAAGAGGAAGGGGAGTGCTGGAAAACAAAACCAGGTCTGTGAAGTCGCATTGCTACGAGCAGAGGGATCAAACGGTCTAAAGATGGCTTCTGGAGGAAAACAGGATGTAAGGCTTTGGACTTTGGGGTTGGTGAACTTGCAGATTTTCGATGAAGGATTAATTAGCAAGTTTTGGGACTTGATTTCGTCATCCTTATTAGGGCTCACTCCGGGTGAGGATCGAGTGCCCATTTTGGCCATGATTCAAGAAAGAAAAGAAAATAAAGAAGTAAGGAGAGGAGAATACCTGAATAGCAAGCGCCAAAGTGTAGATATATTCCGGATTATGGTGATATTTAAAAGAAAAGGGAGTTATCTAGTCCCTAAATATCGGAATGATAGTTATAGTCAGCCAAGTCCCATCACTAGCTCATAACGACTAGTTTGAAATTAAAAGCAATATGACTGTTGTGATCATTTATCACATCCTCCATATTGGGGGGCAATTGTTAGGGCCTAAGTTTTTTATTTTATGGATCCAATATTCTAATGCATATTCTGGTTCAAATATCCTTAATGTGTATTACGGGACCTCAGAGGATCAAGGATTCTTCATGTTTACTATGATTACTAATATTTGTTCTCGATATTTTCTTATGTTTATATGCAGGTGAACTAAGTGGTGGACTGAGTCTAAGCTGAAATCTTGCTAGGAAGTCGTTAAGAGGCTGCACGTGCTTATTCGACAACGGTTATGGGAAAAAGACATGGGTTGTGACAACCCTCATAATTACATGTATCCGTACGATTAATTAATATTAAATTTTGCTAGAAACATTGTTTAATTATTTCTTGACTAGTTACGATCCCCGTACACCGTAACACCCACTAGAAATCTACTAACTAAAACATGTAACTTTATACTTGTATTTGAATACTAAGTATTTACTTCTCCTACTTATGTTGACTAAGTATTTACTTCTCCTACTTATGTTGAATAAGTATTAGAATCCAAGATTATACCTCTATATTTTAGTTACTCTTGGCTTGCTCATGTTGACTAAACACTAGAAAGGATGATTATAAATATGGTGCATAACTTCACAATCTTCACACCATCTTTCTCATTCTCTATCTCTCTCTTGGCTCACTCTAAAACCACCACCACCATTCCATTGTTGAGCTTGTTTCAAGTGTTAGAAGGTGATACAAGGAGCTTGAAGCTTGAAGGTCTTGAAGAATTCTTCTCATTTGCTTTCATCATCCATCTTTGTCATCTTTTTCTCTAGTGATATTCCCAAGCTTTAAGCTAGTTGTAAGACTTCTTTAAAACTCTTGTTTACTTCATGTGTAGTAGTTAAATATTATATTATGATGAAATAATACAAGTATGATGTTGTTGTTGATCACTGAACATGTAACGGAACCATTATAACTCGCATTAGAATGTTAAAAGCTGGAAAACAAGAGGCTGTTTAGTGATTACAGCCAACTTCAGTTGGCTGTAACCGAACTTTAATAAAGCATAAAATGTATTTTCTGAACTCTAGATTTATGTATTATGAAATACGGTTCTAATGGCACTGGAATCATAATTTTTGGACTTCGTTTACTATTTTTAAAGGATCATTTTGTAACAGCAACTCAAGCTGCATTTTTACTGCTGAAAATAAACGTAATGTTTTCCATCATAACATGGATTCTGTGTAGATTCAGATCATGAAATATGTTCAGTAGATGAGCACTGATGTATAAGTAATTCTCCCACTGGAATTTCGTCAATCGGACTTACGATGAATTTTAAATAAATTTTTCCGTGGACTGCAGTCAGAAAGTGACGAATCTGAATTGCAGTCCGGTAAATGATTTTTTATAAAATATTGGTAATGAATTGGATCATGATATTTTTACACAATAATATTTCCATTGTTTAAAACATTCCGTAAAAATTTGGGAATTTTTAGAATAAGTTAACTATTTTATTAAATTACACGAAAACAGTCCAGTTTTGGATGTTTAAGCTGAAACAATATAACTAGTGATTTGCATGTCTAAATGTCGGTTATGTTATCCGATAATGATCTAAAGTGTTATATGTCAATGAAAGTGTTATGTGCAATATCGTATGCTTGCTCTTGAGTAGCATTAAGTGGAAAGTTTATATGGGCGTGAACTGTTAAAGTGAGTGCATGTTATGTGGTAAATGCGTGTAGGAACTTCGTGCTTATTTGAAGTCATTAATAAACTAAGTTGTAATCATACTAGGACGTGATTGACCGACTTTGACTATTAGCTATTTGTGAAAGCCAAACCGAGCAAACCAAGGTGAGTTCACACTCTATCCAAGGCATGGGATTCCCAAGGGTTGGGCATGGGTTAAAGAACTGAACGGTAACTACAAACTTGCGTATTCCCATACAGCAGGATACGTACGATCATAAGACCATCAACTCTATCAATTGAAGTCCCTCATTTATCGACTTAATCGCCGAGGCCTATGGCGAGCGGGTCATTAGTTAATAGCGCTATTAGGTTTAACAAGCCTCACACCGTGCCAGTCGGACGGGCGTGTACTAATGGACTATGGGCAAAGGGTCAATGCTGATAGACATTGACTTAGGGCACCTCTTACATTTTCGTAGCAGTCGATATGCGTGGTCTAGTAACACATGGGATGTCACACCCCTTTCTACGGCGGAAGCACGAGGTGTGATCATGAAAGGTTCTCATTGCATACGAAGAGTAAACATGCTACATGCTCAAGAAAATAACTTCAAATACCATAATTTGAAAACATACGTTAGCGTTTACATCGCTAAGTCGCATAAAGCATTGTCTTAAAAGTTTACAACTTTATTTAAAGTTAAACACAAGCGACATCCACGAGCAAAAGCAAGACCACGCGCACATCCATCCTAGTTACCTGAAATACATGTGAGTTTTTGGAAAAACGTCAACATAAAGTTGGTGTGAATTCATGCAGTTTTGTATTTCACGTTTGTATACTTTGTATAAAAACATAGTTGTGAATAAATCAAGTTTTTCTCGAGTACTCCACGTACTTCAAGTTATATACCAATCCTCTTGAGTACCCCACGTACTTCAAGTTATATATCAATCCTCTTGAGTACCCCACGTACTTCAAGTTATATATCAATTCTCTTGAGTACCCCACGTACTTCAAGTTATATATATCAATTCTAGTATGGTATGAATTTTATGTAAATACAGTATTTCTGTAATTATCAGATTGTTAATGGGTTGCAAAGCCATTAACATGTGGCACGACATAGGAAGTCACCAAACCTAAGGCATTTAATTGGTATATTCTGAGACACAAAAGCACTACTCGATTCTCGCCCCGATCGGTAGTGTGGCTGCCAGGCACCCGTTAGATCTAACCTTTTGTTCTGCGGTCTAGGTATATTGTTGATTAATGGTGCTTTTGTACCCTATTCGTGACACTATTTCTCATAACGCATCCTACTTGGTTCTCGTTCTCACCAAGCGCGTTTCTTGTTATCATTTCTCATAGCGCCTCATACTTGGTTCTCGTTCTCACCAAGTGCGCTTCTCATATTCGTATATTTCATCACACTTGGTTCTCGTTCTCACCAAGTGTACTTCTTGTATTTATATTTCGTCACACTAGGTTCTCGTTCTCACCAAGTGTACTTCTTGTATTTATATTTCGTCACACTTGGTTCTCGTTCTCACCAAGTGTACTTCTTGTATTTATATTTCGTCACACTTGGTTCTCGTTCTCACCAAGTGTACTTCTTGTATTTATATCATACCAATTATAAATTTTGTACATTTGTACATGTATTTCACCCCCGAAGTTATAAAAACTGAAAACAGTTAAAGAGAAAAGGGGGAGCATGAACTCACAACTTTGCGTTCCTGTGCGTCGTAAACTTCACCGGATTTGCTTACTTAACGTCGTAACCTATACGCGTTTTCTTAATGTTAGCCACTAGACTTGTATCGCACAAGTACAGTCACTCTCTTTTGTGTATATTCTTGTGTTAAAAATGTTCTACATTTTTAACTACGTGTTTTACTTATATTATTTTCTCCAAGAATAAATATAAGTCTTTTGTGTTTTGCACTTTGCACCCGAATTATGTATCTTGTATTTTGTATGTGCATTTTTATGTTTATACTCCTCATGAGTATTTAGTGTATTTTTAAGTCTTAATACACTAGCACCTATAACACATACTATATACACTTAGCACAAAAATTGGTGATAAAATAATATATATTTTTCTCTCAAAAATATATACATAATATCCATTTTTTATTCTTCAAGAAATCACCATTTCTTATCATCAAAAATTAGGGAAACCTTGTTAATGTTTTGAGGTATATTTTTAGGGGATAAGTTTCTCAAAAAACTCATATTTTCTAAGTGTCAAAATTTATAAAATTTTTGACAGAGTTTCCCCTAAAAATGGAGGTTTCCCACGTTTTCAAAACGTGTGTTTATTTTCTTTTAAATCATCATCAATCATCAATAATCATCAACAACAATTATCAACAATATTCATTAACATTAATCACTAATTTCTTTATTTCATGAACTTGAATATTTACAAAAATGTGTAGTAACTTACTAGCATATTTAGTAAGTCTTGTTATCTTTAAAAATAAGTTTAATTTCATAAAAACTTTATTTTTAAAGAATATGAAGTTTTACAACTTCTAGTCGGTTTTTACGAAAACTATTTCTTCGTTAAAACTTTTGTTACACAAGTATCCACACTCTTGTTTGTTCACAAAAACCACTTTTGTTTGTGTAAGATCCGGTTTAGAACATGTGATTTCTTTTGATGCTTGGTCTTTTGAAAATACCACTTGTAGATACATAGATCTACTAGTTTTAAACACTTTTGTACAAGTTAAAACATTTTTACACAAGTTCATGGTTTATGTGTGGTAGGGTTTCACCTTTTAACCCTTGTTACTTCTAAAATAGCTTTATGTTAAGATCCATGATCTTACCAAACCGGGTTAAACGATGATCCGAGCTACCACATCATAGATCGGGTCTAGATAACCATATATTTCAAATACTACAACTTTTACACAACTTATGTGCTATTAACCACCATTTTTCATGCTTTTAGTAGACTTTTGTGCATCTTTTCGCATTTTAACGAGATTTAACCAACACAAATCCTTTTAACCACTTTAGATAAGTTCAAATATGAGTTTTAAGTGTTATACCTCTAGCTCGAGGCTAGGGAAGATTCTATGCGCAAAAGAGGTGGATAAAAGCAAAGTAGAGAGGTCCTTCGCCTTCCGTTTGCTCCAAGACTCCTAATACGTGACCCTTAACACTTGTGTGTGCTTGAAATGATGATGATCAAACTCGAAAAAATGATGGATATGGGGATGCTTGGCCGAAACTTAGAGAGCAAGGGAGAGTAGTGAGAAAGTTGTGTTGAGTAGTGATGAATGTGGTGTAATTGGAGGAACTTATAGACTAAGATTAAGAGTATTAACCAATAGGTTTTGTGCCCCCTAGATACTATGCATACAAGGATTAAAATAATCAAAGTGTACAATTGTGTTCCCCATGGTTTGGGGCCGGTTAGGATGGGGGGGGGGGGGTACTAGTTCGATCTCAACTAGTAATTAGGTAGTTAGTTAGGTTAAGTTAAGTAATTAACCCGGTTACTAACGTGTAGTGTGTTATAACGGGTGTTAGGGAAATCAGGGACCCTAACTAGCTCAGAAAAAGATAAATAATGTTATTAACAATATTTTCATGTTCCGGGTATAGTCCGGTTGTTCGGTTACATACCGATTCGTTAAAGTGCTAAATTACACTTTTTAGTGTCGTTTAAGTACCTTTCTTGTACTCTTTCAATTCCCAACACTTAGGGAAATATTCTGGATAATAAAACGACATTTCTGCATAATATTTATATGTCTAAATGCTGAATTATTGCTGATTTGTATAAATTCTGCACTTAAAGTGCGTTTCGGGTGCTTTTTAGTGCTTATTTTTGCTTTCGTATTGCATATATACTAACCCTTGTATGTACTCTTGGGTTTTAATGCATTCTTGTTGTTGGACCTACACCTAGGCCTCAATTCTATTGTCTGGCTGCTTTCTGCAGTTCCGTTGACACATAGTGTCTTACCGGTGAGTTTACTTAGTATTTTTGACGCAACGCTCTTGTTTATGCATAAAGCAATATTTTGTAGTATACAACGTGCATGAATTCACTTGTTTAATCATGTGTTCAGACATTGCTGACACTTAAACTCATAATTGCAGTCATTAAGCAATAATTATAGTGTACGGAAATTACCGGTTTGTGCCAGTTGTCACAGTCTCCCCCCGTTAAAAGAATTTCGTCCCGAAATTCAGACTGAACTAACTCTCGCTGGAGTCTTCTTGAATAGGTGGGGATACTTTTTCTTGAACTGGTCTTCACGTTCCCATGTGTACTCGGGTCCGTGCTTAGAGCTCCAACGTACCTTGACAAGTTTTACGCTGCTCCTCCTCGTCTTGTTGACCTTCCAGTCAGTAACCTCAACGGGTTTTTCTGTAAATCGGAGGGCTTCATCAATATGTATTTCATCCATCGGGATGATCACGTTTTCTTGCGTTGGACTCTTCTTCAGGTTGGATACATGAAACGTATCATGTACTCCATTAAGTTCTTCCGGTAACTCCAACTTGTATGCCACGGTACCAATTCTCTTCAAAATTCTGAATGGTCCGATGTATCGTGGATTCAGCTTTCCACGCTTTCCAAACCTGACTACGCCCTTCCATGGTGAGACTTTTAACAACACTTTGTCTCCCACCTTGAAATCTACCGATTTTCTATTTGGATCAGCGTAGCTCTTTTGTCGCTCTCGAGCCGCCTTAATGCGCTCTCGGATCTGCGCAATCTTGTCGGTTGTCTCTTGTACAAGTTCAGGACCAACCATACGTTTATCTCCGGCATCTGCCCAACATAAGGGCGATCGGCATTTGCGGCCATACAGAGCTTCGAACGGCGCGGCTTTTATGCTCGTATGATAACTGTTATTGTAGGAAAACTCAACTAAAGGTAGATGAGTATCCCAGCTGCCGCCTAGATCCATGACACATGCGCGAAGCATATCTTCTAACGTTTGTATAGTCCGTTCGCTCTGGCCGTCTGTTTGCGGATGGAATGCCGTGCTCAGATCTAACTGAGATCCAAAGGCTTCCTGAAATGATTGCCAGATTCTTGAGACAAAGCGTCCATCTCTATCTGAAATGATTGAGATTGGCACTCCATGACGTGCCACAATTTCTCTTAAGTATATCTCTGCAAGCTTTCCAGTACTATCCTTCTCTCGGATTGGTAGGAAATGCGCAGACTTCGTCAATCGATCAACTATTACCCATATCATATCGTGCCCTCTCGGGGTCCTGGGTAATTTCGTTATGAAGTCCATCGAGATTTGTTCCCACTTCCACACGAGAATCTCTGGATGTTGTAGTAGGCTGGACGGTTTCTGATATTCCGCCTTAACCTTAGCACAAGTTAGGCATTTTCCAACATAGACAGCAACGTCGCTTTTGAGTCTCGGCCACCAATAGTATTCTTTCAAATCTTGATACATTTTATCTGATCCTGGGTGGATCGAGTATCTCGATTTATGCGCTTCATTAAGGATGACTTCTCGTATGCCTCCATAGAGCGGAACCCAAATGCGCTTTTTAAAGTATAAGGCTCCCTCTTCATTTGGCGCCATGTATTTTAATGCACCTCGGAGGTATTCAGCTTTACGATTCTCTTCTTTAAGAGCTTCTTGTTGTGCATCTCGAATGCGTGCTGTGAGGTTCGTTCGAATCGTCATTTCCAATGCTCGAACCCTTAGGGTCTTAATCCTTTCTTTTCGGCTCAACGCGTCTGCTACAACGTTTGCCTTTCCAGGATGGTACTTAATCTCACAGTCATAATCATTCAGCAGCTCGACCCAACGTCGCTGGCGCATATTCAATTCCTTCTGATCAAATATGTGTTGCAAGCTTTTGTGATCTGTGAAGATTGTACATCGAGTACCATATAGATAATGTCGCCAAATCTTTAAGGCGAACACCACTGCACCCAGCTCCAGGTCGTGAGTGGTATAATTTCTCTCGTGAACCTTCAGTTGTCTTGAAGCATAAGCGATGACTTTTTGGCGTTGCATGAGCACGCAACCCAAGCCTTGTCGTGAGGCGTCGCAGTATACCACGAAGTCTTCAGTGCCTTCGGGTAACGATAGTATCGGCGCGTCACAGAGCTTGTTCTTAAGTAGCTGAAAGGCTTCTTCTTGTTTGTGACCCCAGTCGTATTTCATGTCCTTCTGTGTAAGGGTCGTTAGTGGTTGAGCTATCTTTGAGAAATTCTCGATGAATCGCCGATAATAGCCCGCTAAGCCCAAAAATTGACGGACTTCGGTCGGGGTCTTGGGAGCTTCCCAATTCTTTATTGCTTCAATCTTGGACGGGTCTACATGAATGCCCTTCTCATTCACCACGTGACCAAGAAATTGTACTTCGCGAATCCAGAATTCGCATTTTGAGAACTTTGCATAAAGTTTCTCTTTCTTCAGTAGCTCCAAGATGGTTCTGAGATGTTGCTCGTGCTCTTCTTTCGTTCGCGAGTAAATCAGGATATCATCGATAAATACAATCACGAATTTATCGAGATATGGTTTGCATACGCGGTTCATTAGATCCATAAAGAGTGCTGGTGCATTCGTTAACCCAAATGGCATCATAAGAAATTCGTAGTGCCCATATCGCGTTCTGAATGCAGTCTTTGGCACGCTTTCTTCTTGGATTCTCAGCTGATGGTATCCAGATCGAAGGTCGATCTTGGAATAGTAGCTTGATCCTTGCAGTTGATCAAATAAGTCATCAATCCTCGGTAGTGGATACCGATTCTTGATAGTGAGCTTGTTCAGTTCCCTGTAATCGATACACATCTGCAGTGTTCCATCCTTCTTCTTCACGAACAATACTGGAGCTCCCCAGGGTGAGAAGCTTGGCCTTATGAATCCTTTATCCAACAACTCCTGAAGTTGTGTAGATAATTCTTGCATTTCGGATGGTGCAAGTCGATAGGGTGACTTGGCTACAGGAGCAGCTCCCGGAACCAAGTCTATACGGAATTCGACTTGTCGTTGCGGAGGTAGTCCTGGCAGATCTTCAGGGAACACATCAGGAAATTCCTTCACCACAGGAATGTCTTCGAGTTTCGGCTCCTCAGCTTTCTTGTCTATAACGTGTGCTAGGAAAGCAACACATCCTTTACTTAGGCACTTCTGTGCCTTCATACAACTGATGATTCGAAGAGGCGCGTCTCGTTTTTCTCAATGCACGATGAGAGTTTCACCATTCGCTAAAGGGATGCGAATGATTTTCTCATGGCAAATAACTTCAGCTTTGTTCTTGGACAACCAGTCCATCCCGACTACTACATCGAAGCTACCCAATTGAATAGGTAAGAGATCGATGCTAAAATTTCGTTCGCCCAGTTCTAATGTGCAGCCTCTGACAACTTCGCCCGATTCAACAATTTTTCCATTGGCTAGTTCTATAGAATAAGGAATTTCTAATCTACTAGATTCTATTCCGAGTATGCGTTTAAATTCCACAGACATGAAGCTATAATCGGCGCCAGTGTCGAATAATATGGATGCAAAGTGATTGTTAAGGAGAAACGTACCGGTGACCACGTTAGGGTCCTCGCGTGCGTCTCTTGCTCCAATCACAAATGCTCGAGCCGGAGCGTTGTTTCTCTCTGGGCAGTGCTTCATGAAATGATCATTGCTTCCACACTTGAAGCATCCTTGCCCTTTCCCGTTGCCATTCTTATTACCAGCACCGTTTCCATTTCGGCTCTTTCCTTTTCCCCAACAGTCTTCTGTTCGATGACCCAATTTACCACATTTGTCGCACCTTGGAATGCGACAAGCTCCATCATGATTGTAACAACTGTGCTTGTAATCACTATGAACAGTTCTGTTATCAATAAAACAATGTTATTTGATCCCAATGTTTGTTTTGTTATGTTTTACATTTTTCATGTTTTGACTTTTATCCAATTCCAAACTCTATATCACTTTCTGGAGAATTATAGGCAAACTGGTGCGAAAACGTACTCATTTTAAAGCGACAAATACTCCGGAACATCAACATATACTCAACATACCTTAAATAACCCTTACATAACTTAGAAATAAGTTTTGAAGGCTTTGGTATGGCAAAAACAAGTTAATTCGCTTACAGGGACTAAACTTGACAAACTGCGAAAGTATGACGATTCGTACTGGAACAGACATTCCGGAACATAACCATAAGTTAAACACACCTTAAATATCCTTTACATAGCTTAGAAATAGGCTTTGAGGGGTTCGGTGTGCTAAAATAAACTTTTGGGACATTCAGGGACTAAAAGTGTCAAAAAGTGCACAAGTTTGCATTTTCGCGCATAACTTACGTTCCGAATACATCTGGACATCCAAAAATTTATGTAAGCATGACTACATTATATTTTAGTGTTCGCCTTAAGAAAAATCCATTCGTCGCGTCATTTGGATCGTTTTTCGCGCTTGTGCGCATTCCGTCGTAATTAAGCGAACATCGCGTTCGTACGACCAAACGAACCATCATCCGACATATTTTTGAACATGTTTCATGTCCACAATGTTTAGGCAACATTTTAGGGCCTTAAAGTTGGCTTTACGGGCCTTAGAAGTGTCGGGAATGGCCTTAAACACGTGCAGGGGCTGAAACTGTCATTTCTGAAACATATATGCAGATCAGAAGCTTCAGGCGGCCCGCATTGTGTTTGGCTGATCCTGAAGCGGGCCGCTTTAGCCCTTCAGAACGCCCAAAGGTCAAGTTTCAGCTGTTTAATGCGTTTTAACCCCTTCCAAAGGCCAAATGACACTTGTCAAACTCATATGGTGTCCATTTTTAGCCACCACAACTTTGTGACAAGTGTACGGCTCGGATCGTGGCACGATATTCAAGAAACGATCCTAACGGCTCTACTTTTCCTATAAATACCCACCCCCCATTGCTTCAAAACCCACAAATATGATCATTTGGGCTCTAAGTTGGAACCTTCGTCTCATACCTGAGTTACTTGGATCGGGATTAGCATTCGGGGACCCCGAGTAAGTATTCTTTCGTTCTTTTAATCGCTTTCGAGTCCGAAAGTCAAAACTTTGTTTGACTTTCTGCGTTGACCAGTGTATGGTCAATGCGAAGTTCATTAGAACTTCGCAACGTGATTGTAATCACGATGGTTATAGGCCCTTGGGACTATGCCTACTGATTACCACGTTGTCTAGGGTCGTAAGGTAAGCGATCTAAACCATCGCTTATAATTTCGAACCCGACCCATTTGGTCGATCATTAGGATCCGACCAAACACATTAGGTGACCATAGTATATAGGGAATAACCTTCCGGGGTTATACCTTATGGTCACATCGTTTGAGTAGTTGTATGATAGGTAGTTTATATGCCTTAGGTAAATTACCAGAATACCCTTTTCATGTATAATTGGTAATTAAGCATATGTAACCTAAACCTTTGTCACATAACTGATTATGTAACCTGTTTAGGCATATAACACTTGTCATAGGACTAGTTAGGCGGTCCGAACGCGTTTCACGCGCACGACACGTTAAAGTAGCATAAGCTTCCTAAACGGGTCGTAATGGGTCGTAAACAATTATGTTAGGTTTCATTTAGTATGTAGGCTTTGTTAAACCAAATGACACGAGTCTCTACACTCGTTTGGTTTACGAAACCTCATTCTATCCAATCATCCGATTAAGGTCCGATTATTAACATAGTTACCTATATTAGGTGCCGTCTGATTTCCGAGATCTCTAGCATTACTTGGTGATTATCTTTAGACATCTGAGCAATCTCAAGTGAGTACATAGACCCCTCTTTTACTGTTTTCCAAACGTTTTGGGGTGAAACACATGTGCCTACTTGTTACTTTCATGCTTTCCTGTTTTCACATCATATACATGCTATGTTCGTTAGTACATTATAGTACATGATTTTATGACATTTCATGCTAGGTGTGCCCAATTTTGTGCATTACTTAGTACATTGTTTTACATGACATTTCATGCTAGGTGTGCCCATTTTGTGCATTACTTAGTACATTGTTTTACATGACATTTCATGCTAGGTGTGCCCATTTTGTGCATTACTTAGTACATCGTTTTACATGACATTTCACGCTATGTATGTTCATTTGATTACATACTTAGTGCATTGTTTTCACATGCTTACAATTCTGGTATGACATTTGGTTTGTTTACATGGGACAATACATTCATTAACATTAGCTACGCCGTTCGTTAGTAGGTAGTGGTACCATAGGAATTGACAACTCCCGTTCCGGACATCCCAGGGAAAGGGGACAGAAAGGAATGACCGAATTCGATGATATAAGACAGATAGACCTTTAATTTGTTTAAAGGGTTTATCACCACAGTCACAAGGCTTGGATGTATGCATTTTTACAATACCGCATAGATGTTCATATTAAATAGTTGCATGCATTTACACAAAACATAGCTTTGATTTGAACCAAGTTTTACTTCAATACTTTGTTTTTGTGCATATGGTTTAGTTGAGACATTTCACTTGCCATACATGACATTTTGACATAGACATTTGACATGAATATTTGACATAGACATTTGACATGGATATTTGACATAGACATTTGACATGGATATTTGACATAGACATTTGACATGGACATTTGACATAGACATTTTGACATGATTTACATCTTGACATAAACACTTTGACATATTATTCAATACATTTGACAATTGGTTTAAACATAGACTTCTTACATTGGTTGGTTTGGTTCGATTAAGTGATTAAGTAACGATGCGTGTGTAATATGATACAAGCATGGTGGATACGCCGCTGGTACTTCCTATATATAAGTGTTTGTATGGTATTACATGTCGTAACGTTATTTGAATCATTTCAATTTTGAGACATAGAACATTTTATATAAATAACATATTTTTCACAAGACATTGATTTACAAACAACTTATCTTATACAAACACATTTTTACATGGTCATTTATTTAACCTGACATTTACTTATACATATCATCTGATCTTATTGTTTTCAAATGATTTACAAGACAAAGCAAATTACAAGGTTCATGACTAAACATTTTCTTAAACATAAGTCATGAATCCTATTTTTACAAACCTATGTATCTCACAGGCATTTTTATGCTGACGTACCTATTTTCACATGTGTTTTCAGGAGCTTTTCCGTAGGATGTTGATCATGATACTAGGGCGGACCTGTGCCTTAGAGACTTTAAAAGAAGATAGACTATGTTTAATTATGTTCTGAACTCCTTAATTCCTGTTTAAGACAATGTAACACTCTTGTTTAATAAATAAATAAAACTTTGTATGCCATGGTTATGAGACAATTAATTCTGTTACAACACTCCCCGACGTTTCCGCCACGTTTTGTATGTTACACGTGGTCGGGGTGTGACAGAAGATTTGGTATCAGAGCCAATGGTTATAGGGAATTAGGTTATTAGTAATGCTTTGACCTAGACTATAACTTTTCTAGGAACCTAACGCAAGTTATCTTGTGTTTAGATCTTAAAAACATGTACATCACCTATCCTTAGGTGATTAACAAAACAAGGAACCAAAATTTTTCCGAAACGATTTTTGAAAAACAATCATCTGTTTTTAAATAAATTTTTACAAGGTTTTGAACCCTCAATTGTAAGGTTTTGAACCCTCTGTTATATGGTTTTGAACCCTTTTCAGTATTGGTTTTTGGCCTTGTGCCTTCAAATTTTCAAAATCCCGTCAAACGTTGTGGGTTTTAAATAATGTGAACATGTGCAAACTGGAAGGGTGAATGCCTGTATTCTGGGTTTTCTGTCTAGGCAAGCACTTCGTATACATCTCAACCAGACGCGAGACCAGTTGTGCTTACCTGGGAATTCTTGGAGTGAGTGTTCACTTATAGGCGAGCATGTCTTCGCTAATACATTATTTTGACCCATTTACTTTGATTAGTCACTGTGTGTCATTTGTTTGCTTTGTGATACGGACGAATGACCACCATCTTTGCTCTTGTTGATTTTGTTTCATCTCATTCTTTTCATCCAATCATCTCACTCGTTTCTTTTCATGTTTTCCTCTTTTAGAATGCCTCCTCGACGCGAGAACCAGATAGCTACTGCCGAACTGGCAGAAATTATTGCGCAGCAGATGGCTGCTCAATTCCCAAATCTCTTTGCTCAATGGCAACAAGCCAACAACAACAACAATGGTCCGTGCAAATACAAGGATTTTAACTCGGCTAAACCACTCAAGTTTAGTGGTTCTGAGGGAGCGACTGGGCTTCTTCAGTGGTTCGAGAGCAGTGAGAATACTTTTCGCCATGTGCAGTGTCCGGATAATCGCAAAGTCGAGTTTGCTTCGAGCGTATTTCAGAAGAGGGCTTTGACATGGTGGAACGGGGTTATGAGAGACAGAGGTGCAGAAGTTGCTCTTGCACAGACATGGGCTGAACTTAGAGCCCTTATGATGAGGGAATTCTGTCCTCGTCATGAGCAACGAGCGTTGGAGAAGGAGTTTGATGAGCTAAAGCAAGATAGTGGTGAGCATAGGGCTTATACTGATCGGTTTGAAGAGTTGAGTCTGCTTTGCCCAACAATGGTCACCCCACTCGACAAGGCTATCGAGAGATACATCGATGGCCTACCTGACTCGGTACAAGACATTCTTACTGGTAGTAACCCTGCCACACTTCGTCAGGCGATCGAGTTATCTGCAACATTGACTGAGTCGCAGATCCGGAAGAACAAGTTACACCGGAAGGGTGACAAGGGCAAGGAACAATCGGCTGACAAGGTGGATAGCAAGAAAGGTCAAAACGGGAATGGAAAGAACTCTGGTTCTTCGAAGAGGGCAAAGAAGCGTAAGGCTTCCCAAAACTATGCTGTCACTGCCCAAGCTAACCAGGCAGCTCCCAACCAACCTGCACAGCTTCCAGCAAAGAAACCCTATTCAGGGAATGCACCTTTGTGCAATAGATGCAACAGTCACCACCAGCCGCAACTTCCAGGTCGTTTCTGTACTAACTGTGGGAAATCAGGCCATCTTGCCAATGTTTGTCGGTCAGCTCAGAATCCCGCGGTTCAGAACCCGGCTCAACAAGTTGCTCAGCCTCCTGCTCCGCAACAGGGTCAAGCTGCACGACCACAATACCCACCAGGTGCTTGTTACAATTGTGGGGATCTGACCCACTATAGGAATCGGTGCCCAAGACTGGCGAACCAGAACCAGAACCAGAATCAGGCTCCGGCTCGAGGCCGAGTTTTTAACATGAATGCCCAAGAGGCACAGGCTGACGATAATGTGGTGAACAGTACGTTCTTTATTAATAATCAGCCTGCATTTGTTCTTTTCGATTCCGGTGCCGATAAGAGTTTCGTGTCTTTGTCTTTTGAGCCTATGCTTCGAGTGTCTAGAACGAAACTAGGAAAACCTTTGACAGTAGAAGTTGCTAGTGGTGAACCCATTATTCTTGATTCTGTTCTACGCAACTGCCAGTTGAACCTGAATGATCATCTTTTCCCTATCGATCTCACGCCTATGCAACTTGGAAGCTTCGACGTCATTGTGGGAATGGATTGGTTATCCAAGCATCACGCAGAGATAGTTTGTTCTGAGAAGATTGTTCGTGTGCCGCTTTCGTCAGGCGAGATTCTGCAGGTTCAAGGTGAGAAGCCTATCGGTGGTCTCAAACTCATGTCTTGTTTTAAAGCTCGGAAGTATTTGCGGAAGAACTATGTGGCTTTCTTAGCACATGTTACAGAAGATAAAGGCAAGGGTAAGTCTATTTCAGATATTCCTGTCGTTCGGGATTATTCTGAAGTGTTCCCTGAAGATTTACCTAGTCTACCTCCAACACGCCAAGTCGAGTTCCGCATTGATCTCGTACCTGGTGCAAATCCCATTGCCAGAGCTCCATATCGTCTTGCACCATTTGAGATGCAAGAGTTGTCCAAACAACTTCAGGAGCTCTCTGACAAAGGTTTTATCCGTCCCAGCTTTTCACCTTGGGGTGCTCCCGTTCTCTTTGTCAAGAAGAAGGATGGATCCTTTAGGATGTGTATCGATTATCGTGAGCTTAACAAGCTTACCATCAAGAATCGATATCCCCTACCTCGCATCGATGATCTCTTTGATCAGTTACAAGGCGCTTCTTATTTTTCGAAGATCGATCTGCGTTCCGGGTATCATCAACTTCGGGTGCATGAAGAAGACATTCCGAAGACAGCATTCCGTACTCGTTATGGGCATTATGAATTCACAGTCATGCCATTCGGTTTGACTAATGCTCCGGCTGTTTTCATGGACTTAATGAATAGGGTCTGCAAACCTTATTTGGATCAGTCGTCATTGTTTTTATTGATGATATCTTGATTTACTCTAAGACGCGAGCTGATCACGAGCAGCACCTTCGTCTTACTCTGGAACTCCTAAAGAAAGAGCAAATTTTCGCCAAATTCTCCAAGTGCGAATTTTGGCTTAAAGAAGTTCAATTTTTGGGACATGTTATCAACGAACGAGGTATTCATGTAGATTCCTCCAAGATCAGTGCGATTAAGGATTGGGATACGCCTACTACTCCTACTGAAGTTCGTTCTTTTCTTGGTCTAGCGGGTTATTATCGCCGCTTCATAGAAAACTTCTCGAAGATTGCAGTTCCTCTAACTGCTCTAACTCAGAAGAAAATGCCCTTTTATTGGGGGTACAAACAAGAGGAAGCTTTTCAACACCTGAAGCAGAAGCTTTGCGATGCGCCTGTTCTATCATTGCCTGAGGGTGATGATGATTTTGTTGTGTATTGTGATGCATCGAAATTGGGTCTTGGCTGTGTTCTTATGCAAAGGAACAAAGTCATAGCTTATGCATCGAGGCAGTTGAAGATTCATGAGAAGAACTACACCACTCATGATCTTGAGTTGGGTGCAGTTGTCTTTGCTCTCAAGATCTGGAGACATTATTTGTACGGTACAAAATGTGTGGTTTTCACTGACCACAAAAGTCTTCAGCATATCTTCAACCAGAAAGAACTCAACATGAGACAACGACGTTGGGTTGAGCTTTTAAACGACTATGACTGCGAAATTCGCTACCATCCTGGTAAGGCGAATGTCGTAGCTGATGCATTGAGTCGTAAGGAACGTACTAAGCTTCATTGTGTACGTGTTCAATCTGTTATTCAAGCTCGATCCGATATTCAAGCACGCATTTCTCAGTCTCAACAATCTTGTGTTTCACAAGGATTGATGGATAAGGAATTTCCTTATCACATAACACCTGCTCTGGAACTGAAGGACAATGGATCGTATTACTTCATGGACCGTTTGTGGGTCCCAAGCCTAGATGATCTTCGTGCCTTGCTTATGGATGAAGCCCATAAGTCTCGTTATTCTATTCATCCGGGCTCAGATAAAATGTATAAGGATCTTCGTATTCACTATTGGTGGCCTGGTATGAAGAAAGACATTGCCTTATACGTGTCAAAATGCCTTACTTGTCTTAAGGTTAAGGCTGAACATCAACGTCCTTCTGGTTTATTGGTGCAACCAGAGATCCCAGTTTGGAAATGGGAAAACATTACTATGGATCTCATTACTAAACTCCCGCGCACAAAGAAAGGTCATGATGCCATCTGGGTAGTCGTTGATCGTCTTACAAAGTCAGCACATTTCTTGCCAATCCGTGAGGATTTTCCTGCTGACAGACTTGCACAAATCTATGTGGATGAAATTGTAGCTCGACATGGTGTTCCGTTGAACATCATTTCTGACAGAGATGCTCGTTTCACTTCTCACTTTTGGAGAACCATGCAATCTGCTATGGGGACCCAACTTAATCTGAGCACAGCTTATCATCCGCAAACGGATGGTCAATCTGAGAGAACAATCCAGACTCTGGAGGATATGCTAAGAGCTTGTGTGATCGATTTTGGTGGTAGCTGGGATTCACATCTTAAATTGATTGAATTCTCCTACAACAACAGTTATCACACCAGCATCAAAATGGCTCCTTTTGAGGCTCTTTATGGTCGAAAATGTCGTTCACCATTCTGTTGGAATAAGATTGGCGAGGCTCAACTTACTGGACCTGCCCTCATTTTAGAGACAACTGACAAGGTCAAGAAAGTTCGTGATAACCTTCAGGCAGCTCAGAGCCGTCAGAAGATTTACGCGGATCCAAAACGCAAAGCCTTGGAATTTCAAGTCGGTGATCGAGTATTACTTAAGGTCTCACCTTGGAAAGGTGTGATCAGATTTGGAAAGAAAGGAAAACTTGCACCTAGGTACGTTGGACCATTCAAGATCGTCGAAAGAATCGGAAAGGTAGCCTACAGACTTGAGTTACCTCCTGAACTGGGAAATGTTCATCCAACTTTTCACGTGTCCAATCTTAAGAAGTGTACAGCTGATGAGAATTTCTCCATACCGCTTGACGAAATTCGTGTTGGCACAACACTGAAATTTGTTGAGAAACCAGTGGAAATCATGGAACGTGAAGTCAAGTGGCTTAAACGCAAGCGCATTCCTTTGGTCAAAGTTCGCTGGGAAGCTAAACGTGGACCCGAGTTTACTTGGGAACGCGAAGATCAAATGAAAGCGAAATATCCGCATCTTTTTCCACGAGTTTCCTCTAAATAAATTTCAGGACGAAATTTCCACAAGTAGGGGAGACTGTAACAACTGTGCTTGTAATCACTATGAACAGTTCTGTTATCAATAAAACAATGTTATTTGATCCCAATGTTTGTTTTGTTATGTTTTACATTTTTCATGTTTTGACTTTTATCCAATTCCAAACTCTATATCACTTTCTGGAGAATTATACGCAAACTGGTGCGAAAACGTACTCAGTTTAAAGCGACAAATACTCCGGAACATCAACATATACTCAACATACCTTAAATAACCCTTACATAACTTAGAAATAAGTTTTGAAGGCTTTGGTATGGCAAAAACAAGTTAATTCGCTTACAGGGACTAAACTTGACAAACTGCGAAAGTATGACGATTCGTACTGGAACAGACATTCCGGAACATAACCATAAGTTAAACACACCTTAAATATCCTTTACATAGCTTAGAAATAGGCTTTGAGGGGTTCGGTGTGCTAAAATAAACTTTTGGGACATTCAGGGACTAAAAGTGTCAAAAAGTGCACAAGTTTGCATTTTCGCGCATAACTTACATTCTGAATACATCTGGACATCCAAAAATTTATGTAAGCATGGCTACATTATATTTTAGTGTTCGCCTTAAGAAAAATCCATTCGTCGCGTCATTTGGATCATTTTTCGCGCTTGTGCGCATTCCGTCGTAATTAAGCGAACATCGCGTTCGTACGACCAAACGAACCATCATCCGACATATTTTTGAACATGTTTCATGTCCACAATGTTTAGGCAACATTTTAGGGCCTTAAAGTTGGCTTTACGGGCCTTAGAAGTGTCGGGAATGGCCTTAAACACGTGCAGGGGCTGAAACTGTCATTTCTGAAACATATATGCAGATCAGAAGCTTCAGGCGGCCCGCATTGTGTTTGGCTGATCCTGAAGCGGGCCGCTTTAGCCCTTCAGAACGCCCAAAGGTCAAGTTTCAGCTGTTTAATGCGTTTTAACCCCTTCCAAAGGCCAAATGACACTTGTCAAACTCCTATGGTGTCCATTTTTAGCCACCACAACTTTGTGACAAGTGTACGGCTCGGATCGTGGCACGATATTCAAGAAACGATCCTAACGGCTCTACTTTTCCTATAAATACCCACCCCCCATTGCTTCAAAACCCACAAATCTGATCATTTGGGCTCTAAGTTGGAACCTTCGTTTCATACCTGAGTTACTTGGATCGGGATTAGCATTCGGGGACCCCGGGTAAGTATTCTTTCGTTCTTTTAATCGATTTCGAGTCCGAAAGTCAAAACTTTGTTTGACTTTCTGCGTTGACCAGTGTATGGTCAATGCGAAGTTCATTAGAACTTCGCAACGTGATTGTAATCACGATGGTTATAGGCCCTTGGGACTATGCCTACTGATTACCACGTTGTCTAGGGTCGTAAGGTAAGCGATCTAAACCATCGCTTATAATTTCGAACCCGACCCATTTGGTCGATCATTAGGATCCGACCAAACACATTAGGTGACCATAGTATATAGGGAATAACCTTCCGGGGTTATACCTTATGGTCACATCGTTTGAGTAGTTGTATGATAGGTAGTTTATATGCCTTAGGTAAATTACCAGAATACCCTTTTCATGTATAATTGGTAATTAAGCATATGTAACCTAAACCTTTGTCACATAACTGATTATGTAACCTGTTTAGGCATATAACACTGGTCATAGGACTAGTTAGGCGGTCCGAACGCGTTTCACGCGCACGACACGTTAAAGTAGCATAAGCTTCCTAAACGGGTCGTAATGGGTCGTAAACAATTATGTTAGGTTTCATTTAGTATGTAGGCTTTGTTAAACCAAATGACACGAGTCTCTACACTCGTTTGGTTTACGAAACCTCATTCTATCCAATCATCCGATTAAGGTCCGATTATTAACATAGTTACCTATATTAGGTGCCGTCTGATTTCCGAGATCTCTAGCATTACTTGGTGATTATCTTTAGACATCTGAGCAATCTCAAGTGAGTACATAGACCCCTCTTTTACTGTTTTCCAAACGTTTTGGGGTGAAACACATGTGCCTACTTGTTACTTTCATGCTTTCCTGTTTTCACATCATATACATGCTATGTTCGTTAGTACATTATAGTACATGATTTTATGACATTTCATGCTAGGTGTGCCCAATTTTGTGCATTACTTAGTACATTGTTTTACATGACATTTCATGCTAGGTGTGCCCATTTTGTGCATTACTTAGTACATTGTTTTACATGACATTTCATGCTAGGTGTGCCCATTTTGTGCATTACTTAGTACATCGTTTTACATGACATTTCACACTATGTATGTTCATTTGATTACATACTTAGTGCATTGTTTTCACATGCTTACAATTCTGGTATGACATTTGGTTTGTTTACATGGGACAATACATTCATTAACATTAGCTACGCCGTTCGTTAGTAGGTAGTGGTACCATAGGAATTGACAACTCCCGTTCCGGACATCCCAGGGAAAGGGGACAGAAAGGAATGACCGAATTCGATGATATAAGACAGATAGACCTTTAATTTGTTTAAAGGGTTTATCACCACAGTCACAAGGCTTGGATGTATGCATTTTTACAATACCGCATAGATGTTCATATTAAATAGTTGCATGCATTTACACAAAACATAGCTTTGATTTGAACCAAGTTTTACTTCAATACTTTGTTTTTGTGCATATGGTTTAGTTGAGACATTTCACTTGCCATACATGACATTTTGACATAGACATTTGACATGAATATTTGACATAGACATTTGACATGGATATTTGACATAGACATTTGACATGGATATTTGAAATAGACATTTGACATGGACATTTGACATAGACATTTTGACGTGATTTACATCTTGACATAAACACTTTGACATATTATTCAATACATTTGACAATTGGTTTAAACATAGACTTCTTACATTGGTTGGTTTGGTTCGATTAAGTGATTAAGTAACGATGCGTGTGTAATATGATACAAGCATGGTGGATACGCCGCTGGTACTTCCTATATATAAGTGTTTGTATGGTATTACATGTCGTAACGTTATTTGAATCATTTCAATATTGAGACATAGAACATTTTATATAAATAACATATTTTTCACAAGACATTGATTTACAAACAACTTATCTTATACAAACACATTTTTACATGGTCATTTATTTAACCTGACAATTACTTATACATATCATCTGATCTTATTGTTTTCAAATGATTTACAAGACAAAGCAAATTACAAGGTTCATGACTAAACATTTTCTTAAACATAAGTCATGAATCCTATTTTTACAAACCTATGTATCTCACAGGCATTTTTATGCTGACGTACCTATTTTCACATGTGTTTTCAGGAGCTTTTCCGTAGGATGTTGATCATGATACTAGGGCAGACATGTGCCTTAGAGACTTTAAAAGAAGATAGAATATGTTTAATTATGTTCTGAACTCCTTAATTCCTGTTTAAGACAATGTAACACTCTTGTTTAATAAATAAATAAAACTTTGTATGCCATGGTTATGAGACAATTAATTCTGTTACAACACTCCCCGACGTTTCCGCCACGTTTTGTATGTTACACGTGGTCGGGGTGTGACAATGATGATACTTACACTTTTGGCATCTAGGCATGGAGCCTTGGTATGCTTTGGTTGCATGGGTATTCGCCTCCTGAGGCGGATTAGTGTCACGCTTCCTGCTGAAACCCTTGTTGTTACGAGTTGCTTGGTTCAGGTTTGCATGTTTTCTCTTTTTGTCACCGGACGACTCAGCATGTGTCTCGGTCTTTTCTGTTGGGTTCAGTGATAGCTTCTTCATACGAACACAATCTTCAGTAAGGCTGACAGCCAGAGTTACAGCCTCGGTGATTGTTTGTGGTTTGGCTGACGTCACCATGCCACGAAACTCTGAGGCCAGTCCCCAAATGTAGCGTTCCACACGCTTAAATTCAGGAGTCACCATGTAGGGAAGCACTCTCGACAGGTCGTGGAACCTTCGAGTGTAACCATTGATGTCAGCACCTTCCATAGTCAAGTGCCAGAACTCTGTTTCCAGCCTTTGGAGTTCTGCACGAGAGCAGTACTTCTCTCTCATCCTTTCCTTCAGTTCCTCCCAAGTGAGGCCATAAGCGGCGTCATCACCCAAAGTTTGGGCTTGCAGGTTCCACCAAGTCAGAGCTTCATCGACAAACAACCCAGTAGCAAAAGTGACTTGTTGATCCGCGGTACACTTGCTCATGCGGAAAGTAGCTTCAGTCTTCTCCGTCCAGCGCACAAATGCTACTGCACCTCCTGTGCCATCATAGTTCATCGGCTTGCAGTCGAGGAACTGCTTGAAAGTGCAGCCTTGAGCTGCATTGCCTCCAGACGAATCTCCATTCCCATTACGCCTAGCGTTGTTTGGTCCTCCACTGTCTTGAGTTTGGTTCGCCTCGTACTGGGCAATAGCAGCGGAGATCCTTTCTTCCAGTAGAGCTTCCAGCTCTTCAGCAATACTTGGCAATGGGGGAGGAGGAGGTTGGTCACGAGCGTTCACAGCTCTTCTGGGTGCCATGTTCTGACGAACGCAACCCAATAGGTTTAGGCACTTGTTTGATATCGTCACAGTAGTATCATATATATTCACAGGTATATATACCACATAAGTGACATCAAACAATTATTACTCTAGCAGAGTACTTAATAGGCTTGCACTGAGGGAATCTATACGTGACAAGACTTGCTGTGGTTTCTGTGCACTGAATTCCATAATTATGTATGCATCCATAATTACGTAACTCCTTGCACAGTCCGCACAGTTCGTTTCATCCTCGTATCTCTTCCTTCAGATAGGCCATCGCTTTCAGGTAAAGTCACATATACTTGTGACATTCTACTTCTAGTACATGCTAATTATCACACATAATTGCAAGTAATTTCTAGTCAACGACAAGTGCTACTCACGTGCACTCTAAGTCTCATAGTGTCTTTTCTAGACTCATGTAGATAGTTTCAGGCAGTGGATGTCGCGGGACGTTTTATGCAATGAAAACTCTTTGAAAATTGTTTTCGTGAATGGATCCTAGAGATTGTAGACTAGACTCGAGAAGGAATCCTGGTTCACTACAATCGCAGCTCTGATACCAATCTGTCACACCCCTTTCTACGGCGGAAGCACGAGGTGTGATCATGAAAGGTTCTCATTGCATACGAAGAGTAAACATGCTACATGCTCAAGAAAATAACTTCAAATACCATAATTTGAAAACATACGTTAGCGTTTACATCGCTAAGTCGCATAAAGCATTGTCTTAAAAGTTTACAACTTTATTTAAAGTTAAACACAAGCGACATCCACGAGCATAAGCAAGACCACGCGCACATCCCTCCTATTTACCTGAAATACATGTGAGTTTTTGGAATAACGTCAACATAAAGTTGGTGTGAATTCATGCAGTTTTGTATTTCACGTTTGTATACTTTGTATAAAAACATAGTTGTGAATAAATCAAGTTTTTCTCGAGTACTCCACGTACTTCAAGTTATATACCAATCCTCTTGAGTACCCCACGTACTTCAAGTTATATATCAATCCTCTTGAGTACCCCACGTACTTCAAGTTATATATCAATTCTCTTGAGTACCCCACGTACTTCAAGTTATATATATCAATTCTAGTATGGTATGAATTTTATGTAAATACAGTATTTCTGTAATTATCAGATTGTTAATGGGTTGCAAAGCCATTAACATGTGGCACGACATAGGAAGTCACCAAACCTAAGGCATTTAATTGGTATATTCTGAGACACAAAAGCACTACTCGATTCTCGCCCCGATCGGTAGTGTGGCTGCCAGGCACCCGTTAGATCTAACCTTTTGTTCTGCGGTCTAGGTATATTGTTGATTAATGGTGCTTCTGTACCCTATTCGTGACACTATTTCTCATAACGCATCCTACTTGGTTCTCGTTCTCACCAAGCGCGTTTCTTGTTATCATTTCTCACAGCGCCTCATACTTGGTTCTCGTTCTCACCAAGTGCGCTTCTCATATTCGTATATTTCATCACACTTGGTTCTCGTTCTCACCAAGTGTACTTCTTGTATTTATATTTCGTCACACTTGGTTCTCGTTCTCACCAAGTGTACTTCTTGTATTTATATTTCGTCACACTTGGTTCTCGTTCTCACCAAGTGTACTTCTTGTATTTATATCATACCAATTATAAATTTTGTACATTTGTACATGTATTTCACCCCCGAAGTTATAAAAACTGAAAACAGTTAAAGAGAAAAGGGGGAGCATGAACTCACAACTTTGCGTTCCTGTGCGTCGTAAACTTCACCGGATTTGCTTACTTAACGTCGTAACCTATACGCGTTTTCTTAATGTTAGCCACTTGACTTGTATCGCACAAGTACAGTCACTCTCTTTTGTGTATATTCTTGTGTTAAAAATGTTCTACATTTTTAACTACGTGTTTTACTTATATTATTTTCTCCAAGAATAAATATAAGTCTTTTGTGTTTTGCACTTTGCACCCAAATTATGTATCTTGTATTTTGTATGTGCATTTTTATGTTTATACTCCTCATGAGTATTTAGTGTATTTTTAAGTCTTAATACACTAGCACGTATAACACATACTATATACACTTAGCACAAAAATTGGTGATAAAATAATATATATTTTTCTCTCAAAAATATATACATAATATCCATTTTTTATTCTTCAAGAAATCACCATTTCTTATCATCAAAAATTAGGGAAACCTTGTTAATGTTTTGAGGTATATTTTTAGGGGATAAGTTTCTCAAAAACTCATATTTTCTAAGTGTCAAAATTTATAAAAATTTTGACAGAGTTTCCCCTAAAAATGGAGGTTTCCCACGTTTTCAAAACGTGTGTTTATTTTCTTTTAAATCATCATCAATCATCAATAATCATCAACAACAATTATCAACAATATTCATTAACATTAATCACTAATTTCTTTATTTCATGAACTTGAATATTTACAAAAATGTGTAGTAACTTACTAGCATATTTAGTAAGTCTTGTTATCTTTAAAAATAAGTTTAATTTCATAAAAACTTTATTTTTAAAGAATATGAAGTTTTACAACTTCTAGTCGGTTTTTACGAAAACTATTTCTTCGTTAAAACTTTTGTTACACAAGTATCCACACTCTTGTTTGTTCACAAAAACCACTTTTGTTTGTGTAAGATCCGGTTTAGAACATGTGATTTCTTTTGATGCTTGGTCTTTTGAAAATACCACTTGTAGATACATAGATCTACTAGTTTTAAACACTTTTGTACAAGTTAAAACATTTTTACACAAGTTCATGGTTTATGTGTGGTAGGGTTTCACCTTTTAACCCTTGTTACTTCTAAAATAGCTTTATGTTAAGATCCATGATCTTACCAAACCGGGTTAAACGATGATCCGAGCTACCACATCATAGATCGGGTCTAGATAACCATATATTTCAAATACTACAACTTTTACACAACTTATGTGCTATTAACCACCATTTTTCATGCTTTTAGTAGACTTTTGTGCATCTTTTCGCATTTTAACGAGATTTAACCAACACAAATCCTTTTAACCACTTTAGATAAGTTCAAATATGAGTTTTAAGTGTTATACCTCTAGCTCGAGGCTAGGGAAGATTCTATGCGCAAAAGAGGTGGATAAAAGCAAAGTAGAGAGGTCCTTCGCCTTCCGTTTGCTCCAAGACTCCTAATACGTGACCCTTAACACTTGTGTGTGCTTGAAATGATGATGATCAAACTCGAAAAAATGATGGATATGGGGATGCTTGGCCGAAACTTAGAGAGCAAGGGAGAGTAGTGAGAAAGTTGTGTTGAGTAGTGATGAATGTGGTGTAATTGGAGGAACTTATAGACTAAGATTAAGAGTATTAACCAATAGGTTTTGTGCCCCCTAGATACTATGCATACAAGGATTAAAATAATCAAAGTGTACAATTGTGTTCCCCATGGTTTGGGGCCGGTTAGGATGGGGGGGGGGGGTACTAGTTCGATCTCAACTAGTAATTAGGTAGTTAGTTAGGTTAAGTTAAGTAATTAACCCGGTTACTAACGTGTAGTGTGTTATAACGGGTGTTAGGGAAATCAGGGACCCTAACTAGCTCAGAAAAAGATAAATAATGTTATTAACAATATTTTCATGTTCCGGGTATAGTCCGGTTGTTCGGTTACATACCGATTCGTTAAAGTGCTAAATTACACTTTTTAGTGTCGTTTAAGTACCTTTCTTGTACTCTTTCAATTCCCAACACTTAGGGAAATATTCTAGATAATAAAACGACATTTCTGCATAATATTTATATGTCTAAATGCTGAATTATTGCTGATTTGTATAAATTCTGCACTTAAAGTGCGTTTCGGGTGCTTTTTAGTGCTTATTTTTGCTTTCGTATTGCATATATACTAACCCTTGTATGTACTCTTGGGTTTTAATGCATTCTTGTTGTTGGACCTACACCTAGGCCTCAATTCTATTGTCTGGCTGCTTTCTGCAGTTCCGTTGACACATAGTGTCTTACCGGTGAGTTTACTTAGTATTTTTGATGCAACGCTCTTGTTTATGCATAAAGCAATATTTTGTAGTATACAACGTGCATGAATTCACTTGTTTAATCATGTGTTCAGACATTGCTGACACTTAAACTCATAATTGCAGTCATTAAGCAATAATTATAGTGTACGGAAATTACCGGTTTGTGCCAGTTGTCACATGGGAAGCCCCCACTAATCTTCGCAAACATGTCTGGGTGACTACGATACGAAATAATGCGATACATGGTTTACAAAACGAACAACTGATTTACGAAACAATCAACTGTGAACTCACTCAACTTTGTTGTTGATTTGCTGTTACATGCCTTGCAGGCCTTTAGGTGCATATCATTGGAACTTGCTGTCTGGGAGGCTGGAGTGGTCATGGGTCGAGATACATGAAATCGTAATACAAGACTAATGATTTTTACATGAGGTTTATAAACACTTAACTAATGAATTATGCTTCCGTTGTATGCTGTGAATTATTTGTAATGTGTAACACTGAATGTTAAATCAATGAAAGTTTTATTTAAATATATCTATGAGTTCAATGTGATTGGTGGCTAGATCCTGGTATGTCACACGCCTCGTGGGGGTTTTCCGCGTGTGGTATTTTGGGGGTGTGACATGGGTTTAGCATGATTATCGCACATTTTTGTTATTTATATTTTAAAAGTGATTGATTAAGTCACACACACATATACGCACAGAATACAATCAACATACACAACTCATCACCATCGGCTAACACACACTCACCATTGTATCAAGCTTTATCAATTTCCGAAGTTGTACTAGATTTTACTTGTTAATATAGTTGGTGGTTGATAGTTTTCACCACCCGAGGTTTTTATGCCGGCGATCTACTAGTGATCAATGGTTTTTCCTCATACAAATCCTTGTATTTCATTTACATTTTCAAGTCTTGCAATCATCGTGTTCATATAAGCATTCTACCTCACACAACAGATTTGGTTACATTATCCTTAAACTGATTTTTGACCAAAACAGTAACAACTCTTCCTGCATTGCATTCACCCAACTTTCTCCTCTCAAAGCTTTTATTCAGGTTTACGGTTCTATTTACGAAATGAAACATTTGAATAAGAACCGATTCTGCCATTCAGCAACCTTCGTATATAAACAACTTAATCCCTATTGAATTTGGTTTTGTGTTTATACGTCGCTTTGTAGATTTCCAGGAATATTTTATAACAGCTAATAAGATAGGGACCAAGGCATAACTTCTGTCAAAACGATAACCGACGGTTCTAAATTATTTTCGTTCTAATCAGCAATATTTTAACTTACATCTGGTGCGCTTGATTGATTCATAGGATTTAATAATTGAGCCTCCTGCTAAACCTCAAATATTGGTTCGTCATCGGATGTTGAGATATCTTCATCATAAATGGCATCTGACTCGTCAAAACTAGGGCCTTCAACATTTTGATTATAACTTGGGAATTGGTTCCTTCATCGCTAACTTGAGTACTTGTTCCTTCACCAACATTATCCTGACCAGATTATGTTGGGGTGACAACAATCGGTCTTTGAATTTGTTATTGAGTTGAACACTGTTGTTGGTATAACATGACAAGCTCTTCATCAGCTGGCTCAGAAGGTAGATTTAATGATTTCTAGAGACTCTCATAATCCAACAGCCATGGGTCACCCAGTTTAACGTCAGAGTAGCGTACTTCTAACATTCAACATTCTATACTTGAGCTATGCGATTTATACTCGGTAAATACACTCGCTAGTTCTAATCACTGAAGAATGGGTTTTATCTGATTTAACAATTCAAAGTAACTTTTCTCGTACTTCATAACTATGAGAACTCCGTTGAGTGTGTAACATGCCATGGAAACTGCTTCATTCTAGAAACTTACAAGAAGTTTCGAGTCTGCTAGCATTGTCCTACCTATCTCGATCAAGGTTCTATTCTTTCGTTAAACAACTCCATTTTGTTGTGGCGTGTACGACACATGAACTCATGAAGAACACCTTTCTCGTTGCATAAATCAAGCATCTTGTTATTTTTGAATTCTATACCAATATCACATTAAATACATCTGACTGGTAAATCGTATAAATTCTCGATTTTCAGATAGTAGAAAGTCTCATCTATTAATTATAGAAACATCACCCAAGAGAATCTGGATTAGTCGTCGGTAACCACTAAGCAATATAAATCACTCGTGATGCTTTCAACGTCGACCGGTCCAAACAGATCCATGTGTAACCTCTCGAGGGGTAGTTTAATAGAATTGTACATCTTTATCGGATGTAACTTCGTCTTCTGTGTGCCTTTCTTGCAGTTGATGCAGTCGTCATTCATATGAACACTTTTAGCATTCACACCATCCACAAGCTGATTCCTAACCAGATAGTTCATTTTCCTCAAGTGAATGTGCCTCTTTTGTCTATTGCATAAGATAGATACTTTCTCAATTTCCTTTGTAATAAAGCATTGTGTTGTCTGCGAAGTAGTGGATGCAATGCTCATGTTGAGTATGTATAGATTGTTCTCTCGAGGAGCCTGCATGAGGATCGACTCTTTAGGAATTTTGAGTCCCGATTTAAGTATCATGCACTCTTTATCAATAAAGTGTGTTGAAAACTTCTTATCACAAATCTGCAAGACGCTCAGCAGATTATTTTCAAGTTCAGCCATGTAGTTGACTTTTTCAAACGTAACCTTTCCACTAGATAGAATCCCTTCACCAACAATTCTTCCTCCCTGGTTTCCAACAAATCCGATATACCCACCTTTAATTGGTCTAAAATCGTTGTGATAATCGATACTTAACGGCTTCTAATTACGCGATTAGCAAAAGTTTAAGGGGATAATAAGTAGTGTTTAATGTATGAATTAACTTAATTAGGCTCTTGGTATGCCTAGGAACGCTTATCTGACTATATAGTGCGCGTACGGTGATTTTCAAGAAATCTGCTAGATATTAAGCGATAACGAACTAATACCATACAAGATATTGACAACGCCGACAAATATGAAGTTTAAACATATAACTTATACATATGAATGTGGTTTTGCTAATATAACACTCTTTCGAATGTCACAACACGCAAACGTGAATGAAAACGCGACTGTAGGAACGCACCGACAAGGAAACGGAAGCATCTGACACGCGTATTTACTTAAAAACTAGAATATTTTGATATATCTAGCTTCGCTTTCGAATTTTGATGCTCACAGCAGAAATCGGATCGAAAAATAAATTAAAAACGACAAACTACGCGCTTTACGCGATTTCACACACCGACGAACATACGCGCCTAATAAATGATTATCGACATTATTTTTAGAGTTTCAAGCCCTCGTTAAATATTTTTCAATGTTTTATGACAATCAAGAGTGAAAACGGGCTTTGGAGATGTGACCGGGCCGCGCGAAGCGGGCTTGTGGGCCTGGGCCCAAAGCCCACTTAAAACTTAAGTATAAAGGGAAAATTAAACCATAATTCCTCTGCTTGCCCTCATTCTCTGCTCACACCACTACAACCCCCTTTTTACTTCTCATTCTTCCTCTCTCGATTCCGGTGATTGGAATCCCAGTTTCCGACGCCTTTTAACGGCGTGCCACACCCACAACACACTCACCCACACCCCGATCCCACCTTCTCTCTCTTTCATGGCAAGCTGGTCACCGGTGAAACACCGGCAACGGTTGCCGGCGGCGGGTCCACTTACAGGTGACACACAACACCCCTCGTTCTCCCTCTTTTTTCGACGGGTTAACTCCGGCCCAACACACGCACCCCCACCTCTCTTCTCTCGCTTTATCAGCTAGTTATTCTCCGGCAAGCGACACCCCCCCCCCCCCGAATCACCTTCTTCCCCTGTAACACCTTCCTCGTTGCACAGATCAGGGATAGAGAGAAAGAGAGAGAACAGAGAGTGAGGGCAGCGATGATGATAAAGATGACTGACGGTGACGGAGTCCGACGGTGGCGGTAGTGGCCACCGGAGCTCCAGTGAGTGATCGTATAGTTTACTTATTTATTTATTTTTATATTTTTTTCGTTCTTTTTCTTTCCCACCGGGTGATGATGTTCAGATGTTGGCTCGGGATTTCCAATCAGGTTCAAAGTGGTGGTTCAGTTTTGGTTTAGAGTTTGGTTTAGTTTCGAATCAGACTCGGCTTGGTTCAGCTTGGATGTGCGGGTCAACTCAGTCGGATACTCAGGTCAAACCCAAGTCAACTTGGTCAAAACCGAGTCAACTCGGGTCAACAACAGTAAAAGATTTTGGTTCGGCTTCGATTCAGAGGTCATTCGGGTCAAAGTTTGGTTCAACTCGGTTTGACTCGGTCAAACCGAGTTAACTCAGTCAACGAAGTCAGTCGGTCAAAGTCAGCAGTCAACTCACGAGACCCGGTAACTTTTAAACATCGCGAAAATTTCTGGTTATATAGTTTAGATTTTAGTTAGGTTACGAGACCGAGCTCGACCCGATTCGACTATGTTTTGATATATTTAACAAGAAATTTTATAGATTGATAATATTATTGAATTGTTGTTGAAAATTGTTGAATCTTGATAAAAATTATCGACACTTTGATTGTCGGGTTATTCCAAAAACAGAGGAAACTCTGTCCGTTTTTCGTAAAATTCGTTATACGAAACATTATAATTCATAAACGACGTCTATCGAAAGTTAAATTGTATTTTTTTATAAAATATAAAGCATATTTATTTTGGTGACGCCTTACGACATGCGCGACGAATTTATAACATCCGACAAACGAGAAAGTCTGATTAACGATTTCGAAACTTATATTAATAAATATAGTTATTTATATTTGTTTCAAAACACATTAAAACTCAAATACTTTATACCTCAAAAGCCGATAATTCGAATAACTTCGAATATTTTCATACAATAGATATGAAATTCTATTTATTTCAAACGTCGTAATTCCGAATACTCTTAAAGATAAATATAAATATAATGTTATATTTATATCAAACGTCGGAATTCGGAATATATACTTGAAACGTTTAATATTTGGAAAATCATATAATATAAATATAATTATTTATATTTCTTTCAATCGCCTAGAGTCCGAATATTCTTATAAAACGACTACAAATGGTTGAATTTATTTCAAACATCAAGCTTTCGATATATAAATACATATGTATATATGTTCATTTATTTCCATCTTACGACAACTACGACAACACGAACCGCTATCCACCTACGTATTTCTATTCGAGACAACTAACACGACGCCATAAGTACATTTATATTTAAGAATATAAATGTACATATATATATATTCTAAACCATTTGAAAACCAAGTCGTTTTCGAGACTTAGATTTATCCCGAATATAAACGAGATCAAACAACCATCGATTGGTTATTCTAAGTCAAACTAACAACAGCTTTGTAAAGTCGTTTTATTAACGACTCGGTAGAGCTCGGACACATAGTTTAACTACGTTGTTTTATTAGAAAACTCATAAGTATTCCTTCGTAGGAATGTCGTAGTTGCACGCTAGCTAAATACACGTTCTTGGAACGACACTACGGAATCATGCTAAGCTAGCTTTGCACGAGAATGTCAAGGTGAGTTCATAACCCCCACTTTTTACGGTTTTACATTGTTATAAATGTTTTCGAGGGTGGAAAGACATGCAAGTTTTGCAAAAATTCACTATTTTGATGAACGAAAACACCAGATTTCTAAACCATGTGGCAAATGGATTTTGTCGCACCCCCGACCCCTGCCCCGGGAGCGGGCGGCCCGAGATCAGTCCGAAGGTATCGGTGTTTATTAAATTGCAGCGGAAAACTTTCATCGGGACCTTAGTTAGGAAATATTTTATCAAAGTTAAAACACCAAACTTTGTATAATCAACAAATGGGATATAACCCAAGTTTTCATGACAATATCTTTATAGGGATAAACCCTAGTTTTATCCAAAGACAAAACTCCTTTTTTTTATTTAGGTAACTTTTATAGCCACTTTTCCAAGCCTTCAGTGCTCTCTAGCTGGCTTCGATTGGCTTTCACATTTTGTTACCTGAAACACGTTTTAAAAAGTTTTATAAGCAAGAAATACTGGCGAGTGTATCCCAGTTTAATCAAAACAGTTTTATCACTTTACAGTATTGAGGGCATCCTCAATTACATTTGTTTATATCTACTCAATTACTCATTCATTACTGTCAATACCTGACTTGTGGGTCATATTACTCGTTGGCTATTTGTAACAACCCGACTTTCCGAGTCAAAGTCAAGTCAAAGTCAAAGTCAAGTCAAAGCCAAAGTCGTGTTCTTACTCAGATATGTCATTTCGTGCTTAATTGACTTGTACTCTCGACATTCGATAATAGTTAACCCATTGCGGTAATCGACATATTGGTTTTAAACGATATTTTAAACTATGATTTTCTAAAAAGTGAAGTAACAATGCGATGTCATGTGGATACCAAACGCATGCTAAATGCATTTTCAAAATGCAAAAATTATAACTAAATGTTATGTATAACGCATACTGTTTAAACACAATTTACTCCGCTTGCTAGACTTCACGCTATCACAATGCAACGCAAAATCGAAGCGCAGTTATTGGTATTGTCCTATGTGTGTGTTACTATGTGCTTTACTTGTGTGTGCCATATATATGTTTTGTGATGTTAATCGCAAACGCAATCGCAATGCAATCTCAACGGAACTCAAAACGCGGATTTACTTTTACGCATTTATGTGTTAGTTTAGGTGGTTATTAGTCGAATGACCAACCGATCGACTGACCATCCGACCCTTGCACTCACTTGCACCGCCTTTCTCCCTCTCTCACACTATAAATAGCCACTTGTCACATAACTATTCACTGATGTGACAGCTCCATTCGACCAGACGCTCCCAGTTCACTCTCAAGCACTTTTCTCTTGATTCAAGGCTATTCCGTAAGTATTCTACCCTAAATCTTGTACAATGATCACTACTACACACTTTCTCATCATGTTCTCCATCAAAATCTTACATTTTCTCCATGAAATCACCTGATTTGGACCTCTTGAAGGTGACATCATCACGATTGCTTATGCAATCGGTTGTGTGACGTCATCCCGTCAAGGCCTGTTCAGATCTAAAGGATTTCTACACATTTTACATGAATCTCAACAAAATGAAATAAGTTGAAAGATATTTCAAACTTTTCTTCAACATTTCATCACTTTTCAAACTTTCTTTCAACTCGTTTACACTCTTCTACTTAAAACCGATGGAACCTAGACTCATTCAGGTTCTCTACTTATTCTCTAGTTGAGGACCAGTTTGAAAACGGGATTTCCACCTGAGAGATGACCGATTAACGGGTAGAACAAGAAACTTTATCGGGAGCAGTAAGTCAGATCGAATGGGGTGATTCCTATCCGATCGACTGAGCTGGGCTTGGTGTGGGCTCCGTTGTTCGACACGTTGTCACGCCGTCTCCTTTAAACTTCAGGATTTTTCAAACAACAGATCACCCAATCGAATAACCATCCGATCGGATGACCATCCGATCGAATGACTATTCGACCAGGTGACTTGTTCTTTACAAGTTTCAACACTTAAACGATTTGATCAAAACCTCAAAGAATATCACACTTTCAATCGAATAGCCATCCGATCGAATGACTTGATTTATACTACAATGAAAATTTCAAAAGTTTCAAAATGATTTACAAACACACTCACCCAATCTAATGACCAACCTTCCGAATGCACTGTTTACACGCTGTTCAACGCTCACGCTACTGTTCTATGCTCAATCTAAACTCCAACGCGCTCCCTTCAATCCAAGACAGTGTTTATTTGTTAAACACATACTGTGAGTATACACGAACCCATTTTCTTTTAACGCACTTTTGGGTGTTACATGCGTTCGCTATCAAAAGACAACAACATACAACGCAAACACTTTTAACGCTAACCGCTCCCACATGTTATACGTGATCTATGACGGTGTTACACGGTATCGCCTCTAGCAACCATAGTACTATAGTTTGGACTCAGCACCTGTCATGGACGGGGGTTGCTAGGGATCACATTACTTTACTTCACGTGTACGCTGGACATGTGTCGCGCATTGTAATACCTCGAAAATTCACGTCCTATAATGTGTTGACACGTGCCATATGTTTAAAACGTGTGAAAGGATATTATAGAAGGACTAAAGTTGACAAACATGGAAAGTATGTGAATATACATATTCTAAGTGTCAACTGTGAATAAATATACTTCATAATAACCCAACATGATGTTTATAACATCAAACGAATAAATCATGGATCATACGAAGCAAAAAGTGAGAGATTACAAACTACAGGGGTTAAATGTGTCAACATGTTTAAAGATATACCTCTGAGTGACCTTTTGACAAACCCGAAGCTTTGTAACCGTTAATTATACTCACTAGAATGCGCGATATAAATTTCATAAAGTTTCGTTATCGTATGAGAAAGTTATGATCAAATTCGTGTGCGAAGGGTTAAAGCGTAAACGTTGAAAGTTATGACTTTTTGGGTTAACCGGAAGTGTCCAGAGACTTGGCAAAGTGGGTATAAGTCCTAAGGCCCTTGTGGGTATATTATAAGGGGTCAAATTGCAAGTTTCTAGCTCAATTGACCTTTCGGAAGGGCCAAAGGGTGTGATGCAACATCAAGAAAACGTTTTTGGCTGATCAGAAGGGCCATGCGGCCCGCGTGGACATTATCAGAAGTTGAGGCGAGCCGCGTCAGGCGCCCAGAACCAGAAAATTGTGACAGGCTCCTGTATTCGCGGAATTTTGATCTTTAAACGAATTTTTAACATGGTGGGCGACCCCTAAACTGTTCTAGAGCACTAGGGACATGTGTACACCAGTTGTGGTGTGTGCTAGACCTTGTTGTCAACAATTGTGGTGAGTTAATCCACTATATAAGTGCCAAGAGTTGCAACTTTGCAATCACATCTTCATCTGCATTCTTGGAGCACTTCTAGAACTCAAAGCCTACTCTCAAGTGTTCGCTAATCAAGCTTAGGACCTTTGTAAGTTGCCTAACCTTCTCTAATTAATTTTAGCTTAGTTTTTAGCTAAAAGTCAAACCGTCGTAATTACGGTTTGACTTCGAGATTAAGTATTAATGGCTCAGGCATATCTCGAATCAAAAGTAGTTATAAGTTGGTATCTATGTGGGTAATAAAACCTTAAAAGGGTTCCCCCTGATCACCACTCTAACTAGGTCAAAAGTCGGGTCAAACTTATATTTAAAAAGTCAACAGGAAGTTTAAAATACCATCTATGCATAATTAACATTGTAGATCATTTACAACCTGTTGGATCATTGTTATAACTAGGTAATAAGTGTAAGAACATGTATAAACATGTTCAACCCGACAATTTCCTGTTTAAACCCGGTTCAAAACCGAAAGTCACATAGTTTGACTTTCACTTTGACTTTCAGTTCTGACCCGTTTAGGCATGTTTTAGAAATGCCTCAGAGCTATAATTGGACTAGGTTACATGTTAGAATAACCCTCTGTGATTATGCACCTCGGTTCATTAGTTATCCAATTAATATGCATGTTTCCGTTAATTGCTCATATGTTGACCGTTATGCCCTTTACACCTTAAAACGTGATTTATGAAAATGTAAAACTGTAGAAACCTTAGTTACTGATGTATAAACTTGTATGAAAAGTTTGACATCAGTTTGACTTGTAGATTAAGAGTTATGCTCATTATCGCAAATTTAAAGCTTTATGTTAATAAAACGGCGTAATTAGCGTATAGCCTAATTAAGCCTACTTTTTGGTATCAAACTTAATACCCACTGATGTAATATATTATTTGGGGATTTTTAAAGATTTTTAATTAATTTTAGGCTGAGCATAACTAGTAGTCGTAGGCTTAATCCGGTAATTGTCGGTTTTGCCCTTACGGGCCATAAAATGAGTTTTACATATCTAGACAACTCCAAACCTTTTGCTACTGATCACATATGATAAATAAATTATTTTAAGCCTTCTAGAAATATAAAAATATCAGATTTAAGTATCGAACCCGGAAATGGCCTTTATTCGCCTTATTAAGCGTTTTTAACGCATAGTGTGTTTTAAAATTATATTGAACATACCCGGGTTGATACCTACTGATATTTTAGGAAAATTAGAATGTTTTAACAGTAAGCAAAGGTTGATAAACTCAGACTTCAGTTTTGAGCTTTTCGGCTTATGTGAAATTACCAAAATACCCCTACGGGGCATAGTTTGGTTAAAAAATGATAAATTCCACATATATGCTTTAACCTACTGATATAATTTAGAAAATTGAGTATATTTGCTGATTACATCAGACCTGTAACTCAGATTGTTACTTAAACTCTTTTACAAACTTTTAAATGACCAAACTACCCCTACGGGGCCTAGTTTGTGTTTAAACACGTTTCGGGCATAATGAAAGACATCTTACTGATGTCACAACATATTTGAAGCATATTAACTTAGGAAACCTGTATATGGCTCTTGCGGATACCCGTTACGCCTATTACGCGTACGGTTCGGTTTATGTAACAAGTTTACATAAATTAGCCGAAACGGGTCAAACCTTAACGGTTTTATCTCAAAATCCAGAATGTGAATAATAAACCCATATTAAACAAGTCGTCAAACTTGTTGGGTCTAAATCACATTCTATCCGGTCTTCGCTTAATCGTGCGTACGAACCGTATCTTTGAAACTAGCCGGTCTAAGCTTAAGCTTAATTAAAGACCCGTTAGGATTCTAATAGATTATATTAAACCTTCGTTCCAGATTAGGAGAACCAGTAAAAGCTACGTACATTTTGCTAATTGTGAATTATACTTTGCTCAGGTAAATACTCTTAGCTTATTTTCCCTATACGGGCTTGGGATACGGTATTATAATAATACCGCTTGGTCGGGTATTGAATGTTTAATCGTATTGTGATTAAATTATTGAGGTAACCCGCTTTAATCTGTCTTGTTTGAAATAAAGGCCTTTAGGGGTTAATGACCATGTCCCGGATATCCTTGGCATCCTTTTACGAAATGGCCACGACTTAAGCGCGGGGTGTAGGCGTACACCCGTCAGTGCATAAAAGAATAATGTGGTGTGTCTATTGATCTTTAACCCGGACAAGATCCGGGCTACTGAACGCACAAGCAACATGTAATTCGTTCACAAGATTATAAAATTAAATAATTCTCCCAAGTTAAATAAAAAAAATGTTTATGCCATGTGCATCCAAACCAATTTTCAATCATTTTCCAAAATGAGTCAGTTGAATGTATTTACCAGTGTAAACTGACGTATTTTCCCAAAAAGATTAAATGCAGGTACTAAGCGAAATTGGCTGGGATTTCTCCTTAGCATCATTAGAAGTCTCGCAAGCTTAAGATGCCTGAAGTCTGTTGAACCATAAATACTATTTTTATTTCGATCCGACTGTGGATAAACTTTCGGATATTGTGACATTGATATACAATATTAAATTCGGTTGTATTATATCTTTTAAATTGCTTCCGCTGTGCATATTAAATATTGTGTTGTTTGACTATTATATTGCCAACCACGTCACGATACTCCCCCACCGGGCCCACCGGTGACACGTGGAAATCGGGGTGTGACAGGTTGGTATCAGAGCCAACACTGAGTGAATTAAACACTAGCCTTTTGTGTTTATTCTCAGTTACACAATTGCACAATTCTAAACTTTCGAGTCTAGACATATAACATAGGACAAATTCCACTTTGTTTGTGTTGTCCTTTATCTTGCATATATTTTGTTTGTTATGTCACATTATTATGACAGCATTTCAAAATGCCGCCAAGATTTTTCCGAAGGAGAGGACGAGGCAAGGGTCTAGGCACCGCCCCTAATGACAATGAAACTGGACCATCGCACGCGCGAGCTCCGTCTACTACCGAGAGTGACGACCCTCGGCAGAACAGGAGAAACCTGTTTGAACCAGCAAGAAGATCGGTATCACACAGCTCTACACCGCCGGTCCAAAACCCGTATGGGCCACAACCGGACTACGAGCCGAACAACCCTCAACCGTCCTATATACCGTTGCAGCGATCTCTATCGCATCATTCGTTTGGTGACCCTACACCTGCATTTCGGGGCCGGTTTAATCCGGTAGGCTACATACAAGAACCCATGGGTTTTAACCCACTGGGGCCAGATGATCACTTCTCTGGAGATAATGCGGACGACATGGACGAGGATACGGACCCCGTCGAGCCAGCCAGTGGTACGCCGAACCACCCGATCGAGATCTCCAACGGATCTTCGTTCCACGGATCACCCTATGTTGGTCCGGATAGTTTTCAAGCCATGTTCACCAGGCACGAATGGTATTATACACCTCCTCACCATTCACCTCCTCAGCAACGGCAGCATCATCAAGATTCCTCTGGGGACCCCCGATTTGTGGCAGTTACGCCACCACCTCCGCCGCCACCAGTTCAGCCGACACCTCCTCAACCGCCAAGGCGTAGGAGAACCGGTGCCCGCATGTCGGCATGAGCAGGGGACTTCCATTTCAGTTCCCCACGTCAATCCAGTGGCAGCCACTACCCGCCACATCAGGAGGACCCACAAATGGGTGGGCCTTCCAACCCAGCGATGCCGCAGCCGCCGCCAATGGGTTTTGATAACCCAATCCCAGCGTATACGGGTTCCATGGCATACAACCGGTTCGAGCCGCCGGTCCACAACAACTACGGGTACGCAGAGGCCGATCCTTACATGGTGGCAGCCAACTACAATGCCCTGTAACCGGAAGGACCATACGGAGCTCCATGGGGAGTTGGGTACCCAAACACATGGGTACCAGATACCACCTAGGCCTATTATACGGACTCAATCGCAGCCGCCTAGGTTCTCCCCACCTGAGCGTGAAGAACTCCTTTAGAGGATGGATCAGGTTGAACGGGAAGTGCACAGGGACCGTAGGGAGAGACAGACTTTCTTCCAAGGATTAGCAAGTTTGATCAAAGGGAAGAACAAGAAGGATCACTAACTCCTTCCAATTGTTGTTGAGCCCCTGTGTGGGCCTGTATTTCCTGTATTTGTTTAAGCCCCTGTGCGGGTATGTATGTGTGTTTGTTTTGACCCCTGCGTGGGTCTATTTTCCGTTAACCCCTGCGAGGGTATGATGTTTGCTTAAAGTCCCTGCGTGGACTAGTTTGTTTGTTTGTTTAAGGTCCCTGCATGGACTATTATGTTTGTTTAAAGTCCCTGCGTGGACAAGTATGTTGATTAACCCCTGCGTGGGTAATTGTTTGTTGAAAAGACCCGTTTAGGGCAGTATGTAATATTTTGAATAAATTAATGGAATGTTTGTTTTATAAATTTCATGTTTGCCATTTTGTGCATAAATAAATTATAAATGAAATAAATAAATATCATTCCTTTTGAATTAATCTGCCTATGTAATTATTAATTAAGAATCTTAAAGTGTGAAACCTAGCCTCGGGTAAATTATAAGACCAGGCCAAGATGGTAAGACCTGTTCAAAAGATTCAAATCTAAGTTAACATCTGAAAACATGTTAACACTCCTGGCAAAAGTGATTCATTAAAATCACACGTCATTGTATATGTATAAGGATTCTTTAGAAGATTCCTAACCCAATTTAATGATCTCTGAATCAAGGGTTAAGATCATCAATTAAGATGATCATATTTTTACCATACGTGGTAATATAGTGCCTACGGGCCCTGCTCATTTCCATATGAGCCAAAAGACAGTGGTAGCTATGACTCCCTGTCAAATAAAGGTAATGAACTAGGTTCAAACCTCAAATGCTTTGATTCTCTGCAATCCTAGCATATAATTTATAATTGTCCTTGTGACTAGGTCTATTGTGCCAGTATACCTTAATGTTTTGATTTTCTGAAATCATAGATTAAATTAAAAGTGTCCAAGTGACTAGGCCTTTTGTGCCATAAATAAAACTGTTAATGTTTTATAATTAGGATAAATTATTATAGAAATCCTAAATAAATATGATTTATAAATTAACCAAATATGGTCTCTGTTACCATGGTTAATGAATTGCCATAAAAGACAATTCCATAATAAACTCCCAAATAAACTATTGTCCTTGTTTTCTGCAATAGTTCAATTAAAATGGCTAACTCGGACGAGGGTAATAGTCATCCAGCGGAGGTTAATAATGACGCCCGAGTAAATCTAACGGGTGCGGAATTGAAAGCGATCATAGACGGCGCTGTTACACAGGCTTTGGAAAGGCAGTATGAAGAGTACAGTGGGACCCGTAGTAGGACCTTATCTACACAGCCTTCAAAGCCACCGTCCAAGAAGGACGACCCGAAGAAGGATGATGATCGACGCTCCTCGAACCACAGTGCTCCATCTCAGCAGGTTATAGAAAATCAGGGACCCCGTGACAAGGGTTGCTCGTATAAATACTTCGTTTCCTGCAAACCCAGGGATTTCACTGGGGAGAAGGGAGCCATTGACTGTATGACATGGCTGGATGAGATGGATACGGTTGTAGACATCAGCGGATGCGCTGAGAGAGACGTGGTCAAGTTTGTGTCGCAGTCTTTTAAGGGTGAAGCGTTAGCATGGTGGAGATCTCTGATTCAAGCCACTGGAAAAATCCCATTGTACAATATGTCATGGGATCAGTTTGTTGCTCTTATCAGAGAAAATTACTGCCCTCAGCATGAGGTGGAGAAGATAGAATCTGATTTTCTATCCTTGGTGATGACAAATCTCGACTGTCAAGCTTACCTAACGAGCTTCAACACTATGTCTCGATTGGTTCCATATTTAGTAACCCCGGAACCAAAGCGAATAGCTCGTTTTATCGGTGGTTTAGCCCCCGAGATCAAGGCAAGCGTGAAAGCTTCTCGGCCAGCTACTTTTAGATCAGTAGCTGACATTTCCTTATCCCTCACTCTGGATGCGGTCAGGCAGAGATCGCTGAGGAATAAGGAGGCTGAGAAGAGAAAGCGTGAAGATGATGGTTCACGAAAGTCGAACAAGAAGCACCGTGGGAACGGTGACCACAAGAAAGGATCGGAGTCAAGGAAAGATGGGCATAACTCTGGTGAGAAGCCCAAATGCAAAATTTGCAAGAAGCAGCACTTTGGAAAGTGCAGACTTGAGTCAAACTCACAGACTCAATCAAAATCCTATGCTTGTGGTATATGCAAGTCCACGGATCATAAAACCTTGGATTACAAGAAGATAAAGGACGCAACGTGCTACCGTTGCAATGAAAAGGGGCACATTAAGACCAACTGCCCGAAATACAACAAGAAGCCTGAAGAGGCCAAGAAGACTAATGCTAGAGTCTTCAGAATGGACGCAAAGGAAGCGGTTCTAGACGACAACATTATTACAGGTACTTTCCTTGTAAATGACGTATATGCAAGAGTACTTTTTGATTCTGGCGCTGATAAGTCGTTTGTAGACAATAAGTTTTGTGAATTGTTAAAATTACCTGTCAAAACCTTAAAAGTGAACTATGAGGTGGAGTTAGCAGATGGCTCTCTAGAAACCGTCTCCACTGTGTTAGATGGATGTGTTATATCCATTAAGAACCATTCCTTTCCTCTGTCTTTACTTCCCTTTAAGTTGGCCGGTTTTGACATAGTTCTGGGTATGGACTGGTTATCTCATAACCAGGCCCAAATTGTCTGTAACAAGAAACAAGTGGTAATAAAGACTCCGTCTGGTGAATCACTTACCATTCGAGGAGATACCCAGTATGGGCTACCTGAGCAAGTGACTATGCTCAAGGCTTCCAAGTGTTTGAAGAAGGGGTGTGTCATCTACATGGCGCAAGTGATTATTGATGAGCCTAAACCAAAGATAGAAGACATCCCTGTCATTTCTGTATACCCAGAAGTGTTTCCTGAAGATCTACCTGGTTTACCACCAGATAGACAAGTGGAATTCAGAATCGATATCATCCTCGGAGCAGCACCAGTTGCTAGAGCACCATACAGATTGGCACCCACAGAAATGAAGGAGTTGAGGACGTAGCTAGATGAATTGCTGGCTAAAGGTTTCATTAGACCTAGTTCATCCCCTTGGGGAGCGCCAATCTTGTATGTCAAGAAGAAGGATGGGTCGATGCGCCTGTGCATCGACTATCGCGAGCTTAATAAAGTCACGATCAAGAATAGGTATCCTTTGCCCAGGATCGACGATTTGTTCGATCAGCTTCAAGGGGCAAGTTACTTCTCGAAGATTGATTTGAGGTCAGGCTACCATCAGTTGAAGGTTAAAGATACGTGCACAAGACTGCATTTAGGACTCGTTATGGTCACTACGAGTTCCTAGTGATGCCGTTTGGGCTCACTAATGCACCAGCCGCATTCATGGATCTCATGAATCGCGTCTGCAAGCCTTACTTGGATAAATTCGTCATCGTTTTCATCGACGACATTCTCATTTATTCTAAGAATCAAGCTGACCATGAGAAACACCTTCGTTGTATTCTCAAACTTCTACATCAGGAGAAGCTCTATGCCAAATTCTCTAAGTGTGAATTTTGGCTACGAGAAGTCTAATTCCTTGGACACGTGGTTAGTGAGCGTGGTATCCAGGTGGATCCCGCTAAGGTTGAAGCCGTAATGAATTGGCAAGAGCCAAAGACGCCTACAGAAATTCGTAGCTTCCTGGGATTGGCAGGATATTACAGGCGTTTCATTGAAAAATTTTCAAGGATTGCTGCACCCCTAACCTCCTTAACTAAGAAGAAGGTTAAGTTTGTTTTGGGGCCCTAAGCAGCAAGGATCCTTTGATATTCTGAAGCAAAAGTTGAGCAACGCCCCAGTACTGACATTGCCAGATGGAATAGAAGAATTTGTGGTTTATTGTGATGCTTCGCACACTGGCATGGGGTGTGTGCTTATGCAGAAAGGCAAGGCTATTACCTACGCTTCACGACAGTTAAAGGTGCATGAAAAGAATTACACCACCCACGATTTGGAATTGGGTGCCGTTGTATTCGCACTAAAACTGTGGAGGCATTATCTTTATGGGATTAAGTGTGTGATCTATTCTGATCACAAGAGCCTTCAACATCTGTTCAATCAGAAGGAACTAAACATGAGGCAACGCCGTTGGATGGAAACTTTAAACGATTATGATTGTGAAATCAAATACCATCCCGGCAAGGTGAATGTAGTCGCTGATGCCTTGAGTCGGAAGGAAAGGGTGAAACCCATCCGAATCAATGCCAAACGCATGGAGATAAAGAATAATTTGATTGAAAGGTTGTTAGCTGCACAGAAGGAAGCTGTGTTGGAAGCTAAGTATCCTAATGAAAAGCTAGGAGTAACTGAGGAGCAGTTAACTCTTAGCAAGGACGGAATTTTACGATTAAATGGACGAATATGGGTTCCAATTTATGGAGGTCTTCGAGATGTTATCCTCTAGGAAGCCCATAGTTCCAAATACTCCATTCATCCTGGAGCTGATAAGATGTACCAGGATCTAAAGGCAAATTATTGGTGGATAGGCTTGAAAAAGTCTGTAGCCACCCATGTAGCTAAATGCTTGACATGTGCGCAAGTCAAAGCCGAGCATCAAAAGCCGTCAGGTTTGCTACAACAGCCTGAACTTCCTACGTGGAAGTGGGAAATGGTAACTATGGATTTTATCACCAAGTTACCTAAGACCAGGAAAGGAAATGATACAATATGGGTTATAGTTGACAGACTGACTAAGTCAGCACATTTCTTACCCATCAAGGAGACTTATAGCTCCGACATGTTAGCCCCGTTATACGTTGATAAGATTGTAGCCTTAGATGGCATACCTGTGGCTATTATCTCTGATAGAGATACTAGGTACACGTCGCATTTTTGGAAGAGTTTCCAACAATCTTTGGGCACACGTTTGAATTTTAGTACGGCTTATCATCCTCAGACTGACGGTCAGAGTGAGCGTACTATCCAAACGTTGGAAGACATGCTACGTGCGTGTGCGATCGATTTGGGAGGTAGTTGGGATAAGAACCTACCATTAATCGAATTCTCCTACAACAATAGCTACCATACCAGCATTAAGGCTGCGCCTTTTGAGGCATTATACGGTAGAAAGTGTAGATCGCCTATTTGTTGGGCGGAAGTTGGAGATGTCCAATTATCAGGACCAGAGATAGTGTTCGAAACAACGGACAAGATTGTCCAGATTCGAGACCGTCTCAAAGCTGCCCGGGATAGGCAGAAGAGTTACGCTGACCCAAAGCGTAAGGATTTTCACTTCGAAGTAGGCGACAAAGTCCTACTTAAAGTGTCACCCTGGAAGGGAGTGATGCGGTTTGGTAAGAAAGGCAAGCTAAGCCCGAGATACATAGGACCTTTCGAGGTTATCGAACGTGTCGGGTCAGTTGCCTATAAGTTAAACTTACCAGAAGAGCTCAGTGGAATTCACAATGTGTTCCACATCTGCAATCTGAAGAAGTGCTTCGCTGATGAATTACTGGTTATACCGCATACAGATGTGCATATAGATGAGAGCTTAAAGTTTGTGGAAAAACCTTTGTCGATTGAAGATCGACAGGTAAAGAAGCTTCGTAGGAAGCATGTGCCTATTGTAAAGGTGAAATGGGATGCCCGTCGAGGTCCCGAATACACGTGGGAGGTTGAATCCACGATGAAAGAAAAGTACCCTTACTTATTTCAGTAAATCTTGGGTCGAGAGTTATTTTAAGGGGGTGAGGATGTAACACCTTGAAAATTCACGTCCTATAATGTGTTGACACGTGCCATATGTTTAAAACGTGTGAAAGGATATTATAGAAGGACTAAAGTTAACAAACATGGAAAGTATGTGAATATACGTATTCTAAGTGTCAACTGTGAATAAATATACTTCATAATAACCCTACATGATGTTTATAACATCAAACGAATAAATCATGGATCATACGAAGCAAAAAGTGAGAGATTACAAACTACAGGGGTTAAATGTGTCAACATGTTTAAAGATATACCTCTGAGTGACCTTTTGACAAACCCGAAGCTTTGTAACCATTAATTATACTCACTAGAATGCGCGGTATAAATTTCATAAAGTTTCGTTATCGTATGAGAAAGTTATGATCAAATTCGTGTGCGAAGGGTTAAAGCGTAAACGTTGAAAGTTATGACTTTTTGGGTTAACCGGAAGTGTCCAGAGACTTGGCAAAGTGGGTATAAGTCCTAAGGCCCTTGTGGGTATATTATAAGGGGTCAAATTGCAAGTTTCTAGCTCAATTGACCTTTCGGAAGGGCCAAAGGGTGTGATGCAACATCAAGAAAACGTTTTTGGCTGATCAGAAGGGCCATGCGGCCCGCGTGGACATTATCAGAACTTGAGGCGGGCCGCGTCAGGCGCCCAGAACCAGAAAATCGTGACAGGCTCCTGTATTCGCGGAATTTCGATCTTTAAACGAATTTTTAACATGGTGGGCGACCCCTAAACTGTTCTAGAGCACTAGGGACATGTATACACCAGTTGTGGTGTGTGCTAGACCTTGTTGTCAACCAATTGTGGTGAGTTAATCCACTATATAAGTGCCAAGAGTTGCAACTTTGCAATCACATCTTCATCTGCATTCTTGGAGCACTTCTGGAACTCAAATCCTACTCTCAAGTGTTCTCTAATCAAGCTTAGGACCTTTGTAAGTTGCCTAACCTTCTCTAATTAATTTTAGCTTAGTTTTTAGCTAAAAGTCAAACCGTCGTAATTACGGTTTGACTTCGAGATTAAGTATTAATGGCTCAGGCATATCTCGAATCAAAAGTAGTTATAAGTTGGTATCTATGTGGGTAATAAAACCTTAAAAGGGTTCCCCCTGATCACCACTCTAACTAGGTCAAAAGTCGGGTCAAACTTATATTTAAAAAGTCAACAGGAAGCTTAAAATACCATCTATGCATAATTAACATTGTAGATCATTTACAACCTGTTGGATCATTGTTATAACTAGGTAATAAGTGTAAGAACATGTATAAACATGTTCAACCCGATAATTTCCTGTTTAAACCCGGTTCGGAACCGAAAGTCACATAGTTTGACTTTCACTTTGACTTTCAGTTCTGACCCGTTTAGGCATGTTTTAGAAATGCCTCAGAGCAATAATTGGACTAGGTTACATGTTAGAATAACCCTATGTGATTATGCACCTCGGTTCATTAGTTATCCAATTAATATGCATGTTTCCGTTAATTGCTCATATGTTGACCGTTATGCCCTTTACACCTTAAAACGTGATTTATGAAAATGTAAAAGTGTAGAAAACCTTAGTTACTAATATATAAACTTGTATGCAAAGTTTGACATCAGTTTGACTTGTAGATTAAGAGTTATGCTCATTATCGCAAATTTAAAGCTTTATGTTAATAAAACGACGTAATTAGCGTATAGCCTAATTAAGCCTACTTTTTGGTATCAAACTTAATACCCACTGATGTAATATATTATTTTGGGATTTTTAAAGATTTTTAATTAATTTTAGGCTGAGCATAACTAGTAGTCGTAGGCTTAATCCGGTAATTGTCGGTTTTGCCCTTACGGGCCATAAAATGAGTTTTACATATCTAGACAACTCCAAACCTTTTGCTACTGATCACATATGATAAATAAATTATTTTAAGCCTTCTGGAAATAAAAAATATCAGATTTAAGTATCGAACCCGGAAATGGCCTTTAATCGCCTTATTAAGCGTTTTTAACGCATAGTATGTATTAAAATTATATTGAACATACCCGGGTTGATACCTACTGATATTTTAGGAAAATTAGAATGTTTTAATAGTAAGCAAAGGTTGATAAACTCAGACTTCAGTTTGGAGCTGGCTTATGTGAAATTACCAAAATACCCCTACGGGGTATAGTTTGGTTAAAAAATGATAAATTCCACATATATGCTTTAACCTACTGATATAACTTAGCAAATTGAGTATATTTGCTGATTACATCAGACCTGTAACTCAGATTGTTACTTAAACTCTTTTATAAACTTTTAAATGACCAAACTACCCCTACGGGGCCTAGTTTCTGTTTAAACACGTTTCGGGCATAGTGAAAGACATCTTACTGATGTCACAACATATTTGAAGCATATTAACTTAGGAAACCTGTATATGGCTCTTGCGGATACCCGTTACGCCTATTACACATACGGTTCGGTTTATGTAACAAGTTTACATAAATTAGCCGAAACGGGTCAAACCTTAACGGTTTTATCTCAAAATCCAGAATGTGAATAATAAACCCATATTAAACAAGTCTTCAAACTTGTTGGGTCTAAATCACATTCTATCCGGTCTTCGCTTAATCGTGCGTACGAACCGTATCTTTGAAACTAGCCGGTCTAAGCTTAAGCTTAATTAAAGACCCGTTAGGATTCTAATAGGTTATATTAAACCTTCATTCCAGATTAGGAGAACCAGTAAAAGCTACGTGCATTTTGCTAATTGTGAATTATACTTTGCTCAGGTAAATACTCTTAGCTTATTTTCCCTATACGGGCTTGGGATACGGTATTATAATAATACCGCTTGGTCGGGTATTGAATGTTTAATCGTATTGTGATTAAATTATTGAGGTAACCCGCTTTAATCTGTCTTGTTTGAAATAAAGGCCTTTAGGGGTTAATGACCATGTCCCGGATATCCTTGGCATCCTTTTACGAAATGGCCATGACTTAAGCGCAGGGTGTAGGCGTACACCCGTCAGTGCATAAAAGAATAATGTGGTGTGTCTATTGATCTTTAACCCGGACAAGATCCGGGCTACTGAACGCACAAGCAACATGTAATTCGTTCACAAGATTATAAAATTAAATAATTCTCCCAAGTTAAATAAAAAAAATGTTTATGCCATGTGCATCCAAACCAATTTTCAATCATTTTCCAAAATGAGTCAGTTGAATGTATTTACCAGTGTAAACTGACGTATTTTCCCAAAAAGATTAAATGCAGGTACTAAGCGAAATTGGCTGGGATTTCTCCTTAGCATCATTAGAAGTCTCGCAAGCTTAAGATGCCTGAAGTCTGTTGAACCATAAATACTATTTTTATTTCGATCTGACTGTGGATAAACTTCCGGATATTGTGACATTGATATACAATATTAAATTCGGTTGTATTATATCTTTTAAATTGCTTCTGCTGTGCATATTAAATATTGTGTTGTTTGACTATTATGTTGCCAACCACGTCACGATACTCCCCCACCGGGCCCACCGGTGACACGTGGAAATCGGGGTGTGACACGCATACTCTACAACGCAGTCTCGTGATTAAGTGTGGACATAGTTTTGATACTTACATGCTTCTTCCGTTACGTCATACATGCTGGTTATGCGTAAATGCTTTCTCATACTATATGCTAAACAAACTTGTGTACTCAACTTTACACTCTGTGTATTGACTTTACTTTAACGTATGTGACAGGTTGATTAGGATTCTCTGCTTGCTATGCTTTGGTGAATCAAGTAGGAGGTCTAGAAACCCATCAAATATGAAAATCTGAGTTGTCGGAACAATTTACTTGTTTTTGAGAAACTCTGTCTGTAATATCTGTTTTTACTTTATATGTTATTGGTATGGGACTTTAACATTAAATATATCGTCATTAATAGTTGTTATGGATTCTATTGAACAATCTGTTTTGCTCAGCGCCACGCCCCGATGATTCTGCCGTCGGTTGGGGTGTGACAGATTGGTATCAAAGCCATAACTATAGGGAATTAGGTAAGACACGGCCTAGTCCGGGTTTTGTGTCTTAGGACTGACCTAGTCTATAGTCTAAGTACCAACAGACCGCCTTGTGCGAACCCGGCAGGGGTTTGTACAAGCTTGCTCTCCTTCGAACTCGCCAAAACTACATCCTCGTGCGAACACCGCATACTACAGCTTCGCGCGAAGAAGGCCTTTCCTAAGGCCGGAAACCACTTAACTTTTTCTAAATCTGACGCAAAACACACTTTTTTTTTTCGAAAAACACTCGCATAACATAATCGAGTGATTTGGTCGAGATTAGGTGTGAAAACCAATAACTCTCGATAAAATCGGCCACTCTACGTGAATTTTCACATACAACACGAGAATTTTCGTTGGAGTGAAATCCATATCTTGACGAGACTCTCCACCTCTAACTCGTGGTCTTTACCATATTTTCAGGAACAGAGTTGTTAAGTTAGGGGTGAACCCGCATCTTAATAACTAGTTCCACTCTCTATTTGGATTTTTACAAAACTCTCACCAAAGTCTCGATGGGTTCCAACGACTCGATTCGCGTGGTAGCCAAAGGATGCGTGTCGTTCACCGCGTTGTGGTGAGAGAGCACAGTCTACGAGGCCAAAGCGTGTACTCGGAGTCGCTGTGGATAGTCGATGTCTAACACACAAGATGTTCTGTTTCGATTCTGAGCTCGCATTCACTGATTTCACGCGCCATTGATTTTATGATTACATTTTGTGATTTGTGATTTCATTTATTTAGCGGAAAAGCATAAAGTCTATAGACCACGCACGCTACAATTTTTATACCACTCTCAATTTTCTGCTTTTCGCTCCTCGCTTTAATAAACGCACACAACTCGCACAACACTTTTAGGTCAAAACGCTAACAAATCACAGAAAAACTATGAACTCTCGCTATCGCTACTCGCACTCAGCACTCTCGAACACAAATCGCTGCTTTGAAGGATATGTGAATACGTGCAAAATATGTTGGTGAATACGTGCAAGGTATAGGTGAATATGTGCAAAATATGTGCTTACGTGCTTATATGGATTATGTGCCTACGTGACTATGTGCCTACGTGTTGAACGTGTTCCTGTCCTTTATCTAATAATAATAAGTATGTTGGTTAAACACTGTATGACGAGATTCGATTGTATCATTCAAACTATACGGCGATGTCTGCTGCAGACAATGTCTTCGGAAAGTCATAGTCAAAGTACAAGTCAAAGTCAGGGTCAAGACATGACATTACTTGTATCTGCCAATTCTTGCTTAATTATTGCTTATTTCTTGCTTAATTGACTGTTTTAAACAACACAGTTATCGCATGCTAAACGCTATTTACAAACGCTTACTATTTAAACGCACTTTATCGCATTGTTACTTCACACTATCACAATGCAACGCAAGCTCGAAACACAGTTATTGGTATTGTTCTATGTGAGTGTTATTATGTGCTTTACTTGTGTGTGCCTTATATATGTTTTGGGATGTTATTCGCAAACGCAATCACAACTCTATCGCATCACAACTTGAAACGCAGATGTACTTTTATGCATTTTATGTGTTATGTTATTTGTGTAACTATTTGTTCAATGCTATCGCAACGCTTACTCGCAACTCGCCTAAACGCAATGCAACGCTTAACGCACGAAACGAAAGTGGGAAAACTAACTCGCACCAGTCGCCTGATCGAATGACCGTTCGGTCGAATGATCATCCGTCCGCATGATCATCCGATCGGATGGCCATCCGATCGGTTGACCATCCGACCCACTACTCCACCGCCTTTCTCCCTCTCTCACACTATAAATACCCACCTGTCACATCACTGTTCATTGATGTGACAGCCCTATCCGACCAGCACACTCTCAGTTCGTTCTCAATCACATTTCACTCGATTCAAGGCCATTTTCGTAAGTTTTCTTCCTAAATATTGTACTTCCATCTTCATTGCACACTTTCTCTTCATCTTCTCCACTGAAATCACTGTTTTCACCATGGAAATCGTCGGATTTGGACTGCTTCAAGGTGACGTCACCTCGGTTTCTTATGAACACTGAAGTGTGACCATATCTCATCGAGATTAGCCTAGATCTAAAAGATTTCTACACTATTTAACACGAATCTTCACAAGAACTAAACATTTTCTAACTATTTTCATGCTCCTCTTCAACTTTCTTCACATTTTACTCAAAACCGTTGGAATCAGACTCACTCAGGCTCTCTACTCATTCTCTAGTTAAGAACCGGTCTGAAAACTGATTTCCACCAAAGAGACGACCGAGTCACGGGTTGAACATGAAACTCCATCAAGAACAGTTGAGTCTGATTGAATGGGGTGATTCCCATCCGATCAGCTGAGCTGGACTTGTGTGGATTTCTGTTGTTTAAACACAACATCATACCATCTCCTTTAAACTTCAAACTTTTAACTTGGAAAACTTTGTGAAATTTTCAAAACATCAGATTTCCGAACGAATAGCCATCCGATCATATGACCATCCGATCGAATGACTATTCGACCAGGTGACTTATAACTCAACACTTAAATGATGCGAGCAAAACATCAGATTGCAGAACGAATAGCCATCTGGTTGAATGACTATTCGATCAGGTGACTTATAACTCAACACTTAAATGATGCGAGCAAAACTTCAAAGAATATCACCCTTCAAACGAATAGCCATCCGATCGGATGACCATCCGTCTGGATGACCATCCGACTGTATGACTTGACATCCAGGGATACTTCACATTTCCCAAAATGCCACAACGAAAACTTCAAAGTTTCAAAATGATTTACAGACTCACTCACTCATTCGAATGGCTATCTGTTCGAATGGTCATCCGTCCGGATGACCATCCATCTAGATGACCATCTGACCGACTCACCACTCGACACACATCCTGTTACACACCGTTCAACGCTTACGCTATCGTTCTATGATCAGGCTAACTCCAAAGCGTTCCCTTCAATCCAAGGCTGTGTTTATTTACTAAACACATACTGTGAGTATACTCGAACCCATTTTCTTTTAAAGCACTTTGGGTGTTACATACGTTTTCTATATCAAATCACATCGAACACACAACGCAAACACTTTTAATGCTAACCGCTCCCGCATGTTATACGTGACTCGATGAATGCTCGTATGTTATGTTTACACAATGATTGTTTGCCTGACAGCTTAGCAACGATAGTACTATAGTTTGGACTCAGCACCTGTCGTGGACAGGGGTTGTTAAGGGTTTTACTTCACATGGTCACAATGTTGATAATGTGTTGCGCATTCTACAACTCACAGTCATGTCGGTTGCATACTTCATTGTCGATAGCTTACTTGCTTCACATTTCTATGTGTTACATGCTGGTTATGCGTAAACGATTTCGCTATACTATATGTTATTTAACTTGTGTACTCACCTTTACACTCTGTGTATTGACTTTATTTTATCGTATGTGACAGGTGTTTAGGATGCTATGTTTGCTGTGATGAATCAAGATAGGGAGTCTAGAAACAAACTAAATAAACCAGAGTTGTCGGAACACCCTATTTATCTTTGAGAACAATATTTGTATTAACTGTTTTTACTTTATATGTTAATGGTATGGGACGTTAACGATTAATATATTATCATTAATAGTTGTTATGGATTCTCTTGGACAATCTGTTTCGCTCAGTGCCACGCCCTGATGTTTCCGCCATCGGTTGGGGTGTGACAGATTGGTATCAGAGCCATAACTATAGGGAATTAGGAAAGACATGACCTAGTCCGGGTTTGATGTCTTAGGATTGACCTAGTCTATAGTCTAAGTACCAAAAGACCCCTTCATACAAACCAAGAGAGTAACAAGGGTAGCACTCTCACTTGAACTCTTGCAGAAACTACTTAGCCTTTCCTAAAGCCGAAACAACACACACGCTCTCGAAAACACTCGCAAAACACAAGCGAGTGATTTTGTCGAGATGAGGTGTGAAAACCAAAACTCTCGCTGAAATCGCTCACTTTACGCAAATTTTTACTATTAACACGAGAATTTTCGTTGTGTCAGGAGTGAAATCCATATCTCGACGAGATTTTCCCATCTCTCCCTCGTGGTTTTGCCATACAAACAGGAACAAAGTCGTTAAGTTAGGGGTGAAACCCGCATCTTAATGACTTGATCTGTTCTCTATTTTGGTTTTACAAAACTCCCACCAAAGTCTTGATGGATTCCCATGACTTGAGTCACGCAGTAACTAGAGGGATGCGTGTCGTTCGCCCGGATTAAGGCGAGAGCACAGTCCAGAAGGCTGAAGCGCGTACACCAGGTTGTTGTGAATAGTCGAATTGCTTTGGGTAGTCGATGTCTAACACCCAGGACGCTCTCTTTGTTTCGATTCTAAGCTCGCAACCGCTGACTCTATGGATTATTGACTTTATGTGTTTTGTGTGTTCACATGTTTATATGTTTCGATTTTGGAGAATTTGATCGCTTTCCGCTCATCGCTTTATTAAACGCGCACAACTCGCACAACTATTTTAGCTCAAAATGCTAACAAATCGCAGAATTCTTGCCATACTACTCGCTATCGCTACTCGCACTCGCAACTCTTGATCGCATTTCGCAGCTTGGAAAGATACGTGAATACGTGCAAAATATGTAGGTGAATAAGTGTAAAATATAGGTGAATACGTGCAATTATATGCTTACATGGACTACGTGCTTCTGTGCTTATGTGGATTGCGTGCTTACTTGACTATGTGCCTATGTGTTTGATGTATTCCTATGCTTTATCTAATAATAATAGTAAGAATGTTGGTTAAACACCGTATGAAGAGATTCGATTGCATCGTTTAAATCATATGACGATGTCTGCTGCAGACAATGTCTTCCATTGGTTCTCACACTCGCCGAAACACTCAGAGAAGCAGAAATGACAAGCGCATCGCTTCTCTCGTCACCAAGGAAATGGCTAAAGTCATACCTCAGATCGTCAGTGAGATCAACGAGGTCAGTAGCAAGTCGTCTGTTGAATCAAAGAGCGACACGCCTAAATCGCCTTTCAGCTTTAAGCAATTCAAGGCTTGCGGTCCTAAAGACTTCACAGGTGAAGATGGACCTAGCGCCATGTTTCAGTGGTTTGACTCGATTGAAGTCACTCTCCATCAAAGCGGATGCCCAGACAACCTCCACACTGTTAATGCTACGGGATTTTTTCAGTCCAGGGCTCTGGACTGGTGGATTGCGAAGCAAAATAGGCGTGGGAATGATACAACCTATGGACTCTCCTGGGAGGAACTGAAGGAAGTCATGATGAAGGAATTATGTCCCCCACATGAACTCCAGAAGGTGAAAAACGAGTTTTGGGGTATTAAGCAAGAAGGTGGTGACAATGCTGGTCTCACCGCTCGCTTCAAGCAGCTGAGTATCATCTGTCCTGGTCAAGTGTCAACTCCAGACATCACAATCAAGAAATACATTCGCGCTCTACCTGATTGTGTTACCGATTTTATTCAGGCAGCTAAGCCTGCTACCATTGAGGAAACCTTCCAACTCGCAGCTGAAATCAATGGTAAGCGAGTTTTGGTGGGTTATTTCAAGACCTCAAGCAAGAATCTCCATCAAGCAACCCGTACTCCCGCTCCCGCCATCAAAACCGCAGCACCTCAAGTTTCGAAGTCATCATGTCAAGGACGCAAACGTAAGGGTAATAACAACAAGAACTGTGCTGCCACTGTCGCTCCTCTCAACGCTGTTCCTGCTCAACCCAACCAGAACCAGAACCAAAAAATTGCGACACCCGTGACCAACGCACCGCCTGATAAGCGTGCGTACACTGGTCCTCATCCTCTGTGGCCTACTTGCACCTATCATCACCCAGCTGGGATAGCTTGTCGTTTCTGTGTCCACTGCAACATCTATGGACATTTCACAGCGAACTGTCGCACTGACCCACGTTAACAAGCCCAAGCTCAAGCTCCTCCTGCACTACCAGCTCCACTCCCCACTCCTCAGGGTAACCAAGCAGCTCCTGCTCCCGCTGCTCATGCACGAGCCTGCTATGCTTATGGTGACCCGAATCATTTTACAAATGCCTGCCCGAATCGCGTGGTGAAACAAGAGCCGCAGGAACCACCGCAGCAGTAGTAACAGCCACAGTAACAAGCAGCCCGTGGACGAGCCTTCAACATCAATGTCCGCCAGGCTCAGACTGACAACAATGTTGTCAATGATACGTTTCTCGTTAACGGTATTTATGCTTCGTGTTTATTTGATACTGGAGCCGATAACTGTTTTGTGTCATTTGAATCCGAAAAGCTCCTAAACCGTAAATGCGCTAACCTCCCAATGATGTTTGACGTAGAAATTGCCACTGGAAGAATCGTCACAGTTAGTTCTATTCTCCGTGATTGTACTCTTGAACTAAACAATCACGTCTTTTCGATCGATCTCATCCCGATGCAGCTTGGTAGCTTCAATATCATAGTAGGCATGGATTTTCTTTGTGAAAATCATGCTGAAATCAGTTGTTTCAAAAGGATGATTCGTTTCTCTCTCGCTAATGGTGATCAACTCTGTGTCTATGGCGAAGTATCTTCAAAGGAACTGAAATTCATGTCATGCATCCAAGAAAGCAAGTATCTCCGCAAGGAATACAAGGCTTTCTTGGCACACATTGTAGTAGCGGAGAAGAAAAAGAAAGCAATGGAAAAGGTACTCGTGGTTCATGATTTTCCTGCTGTCTTTCCTGACGATTTACCTTGTTTACCCCCAAGTCGTGATATTGACTTTCGTATCGACCTCATTCCTTGAGCTAACCCAGTCGCTAAAGTCCCTTATCATCTCGCACCGTCTAAAATGCGTGAACTCTCTAGTCAACTCCAGGAATTACTTGATAAAGGCTTCATACACCCTAGCACATCTCCGTGGGGCGCACCTGTCCTTTTTGTGAAAAATAAGGATGGATTGTTCTGAATGTGCATCGACTATAGGGAACTCAATAAGCTGACTATCAAGAATCGCTATCCCTTACCCCAAATTGACGATCTATTTGATCAATTGCAAGGCGCTACGTGTTTCTCTAAGATCAATCTACGCTCTGGTTATCATCAGCTACGAATTCAGGAGGAAGACATCCCTAAAACCGCTTTTCGTACCCGTTACGACCATTATGAATTTGTCGTTATGCCCTTTAGTCTTACTAACGCACCCGCGGTTTTCATGGATTTGATGAATCGTGTGTGTAAACCCTTCCTCGACCGCTTCTTCATCGTGTTTATCGATGATATCCTTATCTATTCGAAGTCGAAAACTGAACACATGCAGCATCCACGTTTAGTTCTCGAACGTCTCCAAGGGAATCTCCTTTACGCCAAGTTCTCCAAGTGTGAATTTTGGATTGAGGAGGTTCAATTACTCGGTCACATTGTCAATAGCCAAGGTATTCACATCGATCCCGCAAAGATTGAAGCAGTTAAGAGTTGGATTACACCGAAAACCCCGTCTGAATTTCGTTCTTTTCTCGGATTGGTGGGTTACTACCGTCGATTAATCGATGATTTCTCTAAAATCACCGTTTTTCTCACCTTTCTAACGCATAAAGACAAGACTTTTGTTTGGGGAACCGAACAAGAGGATTCCTTTCAAACCCTCAAGCGTATGCTTTGCAACGCTCCCTTATTCGCACTACTCGATGGAAACGAAGACTTTGTAGTCTATTGCGATGCCTCTAACCTTGGTCTTGTTTGTGTTCTTATGCAACGAGACAAGGTTATCGCGTATTCGTCTCGACAGCTCAAGGTTCACGAGAAGAACTACACAACCCACGATCTTGAACCAGAAGAGCCTACAACACATCTTGAACCAGAAGGAGCTAAACATGCGCCAACGCAGATGGGTTGAACTTCTCAATGACTACGACTGTAAGATACGTTACCACCCAGGCAAAGCAAATGTCGTTGCCGATGCTCTTAGCAGACGAAACTATTTACATAGTGTTCGTAACATTTAAGCCCAACACGACCTCGAAGCTCTCATTCGCGACACTCAACACGCATGTTTTACCGAACGCACTTTGAAGGAAGAAAGAATTATTGGAACCGAAAACCAACTAGTGAATAAACCAAATGGTATTTTTCACTATCTCAACCGCATTTGGATCCCCAGTCGTAATAACCTTTGGGAGATATTGCTGACTGAAGCCCACAAATCCCGATATTCCATTCATCTCGGTGCCGACAAGATGTACCAGGACTTGCGTGCTAGGTATTGGTAGCCAGGAATGAAAAAGGATATCGCTCTCTATGTTTCTAGATGCCTGACTTGTTTGAAGGTCAAGGCCGAACACCAATGACCCTCTGGCTTATTCCAGCAACCCGAAATCCCGATGTGGAAATGGGAGAGTATAGCTATGGATTTCATTACGAAACTCCCGCGCACGCCATCAGGTCAAGATAGCATTTGGGTAATCTGTTGGTGCATACATCTGTTGACTTCGTCTTATATCGAGTCTGGGTTGCGTTGCGGTTCTTATCGAGCATGATATCATCATATTGAATGATGACATCATCAAAGTGACATCATCATTGACATCATCTAATGACATCATCATTGCAACATCATCACATGAAGACAAAAAGGATGGTTTGTTTGATGTAAATTAGGTGACCGTTTGAATGTGTAATTTGTTTGAAGATGTCCCTTTGAACATGTGCATGCATGTCCGTTTGAAAGTGGTAACCGTTTGAAGGATGCCATGACACCTTCAAAAGGTCAGGGTCTAGCCTACAAATACCCTTCAAACGGATTCATTTGTAACATTCTAGTTTCCGACGCTGAGGTGCTGTCGAAGTGTCTCTGTATTGTAAATCCTTTCAAGATCAATAAACAAGACATTTATTAGTGAATACAAGCTAAACGAAGACCGAATCAATGAATTTCGCCTCTGATTCTGTCTGAGCACTCTTCTGATCGACTCGTTAGGTCGTTTCACGATCCTACATGTGGTATCAGAGCTCAGGAGGAAGAGTTCTTACCGTTTAGCTCGTTTTCGCTAGCAAATTCTGATTTTCTACACCTTCTTTCACAAAATTGATACTTTTCACAGTTAAAATCGGCTAAAACTTTCACAATGTGTGCGTAATTGTGTTTTAAGAAACCCTTGAGAATATCAGATCAAAACTCGAAGTAAAACTGGTAAAAATGGCTTGAAAATTGGTGACCGTTTGAACGAGGCTTACCTATCCGTTTGAAAACTGACTTGTCCGTTTGAAAAACTGACCTGTCCGTTTGAAAACTAACCTGACCGTTTGAAAGTTGCCATCGTTACCATTTGAAACTAGACTGACCGTTTGAAAATGCATGTGTCCGTTTGAAAATGTTGGGTTAACCGTTTGAAGCAAGCACATGACCGTTTGAAACTTGGTTCCCGTTTGAAAACAACATACTGTTTGAAAAGTACATCGTGTTTTGTGAAACTTAAAAAAAAAGTTGTCAGCATATTGGGAAAAGAAATCACATGTATTGTGTCAGTCGAGGTGATCAGAAACATGTGTGATTACATGTGATATCGGTTTGTCAGATAGAATCGATTTATCATAAAAAAAAACTGGTTATTTTTTTAAATGGTGAGAGAATTAATGAACTGGTAAATCACGTGATATAATAGACTTGATAAAGTTTTATTTTCGGTCAAGGTTTATCAGCCCAAGATTCAAACAATTTAGTAATATTGGTTGTCGGCTAAGTGGATTAAGAGGCCCAATCACAATGTGTTGAAAGAAGTAACAAGTGCATGTGATCTGACCTATATTCTCGTTCCATTCAATAGATTTTATATTACATCAACTTTGAGGGAATCATAGTTCACGTGATCACATCTTAGCTGTAACACCCCGTCCCGGAACGGGCCGAAGTGTCACAATAACGGTGGTCAGATCAAAAACATAATTCCATTTATACTTAAATGTTTTACAAGGCTTTACAGATTAATGAAGGATATCTAATCCATTACAATTATTTCTACCGTCTTTTCTAAACACTCGAGCACTCTTCCATATTCCGTCCCAGCTTGTCTTGATAACCTGACGTAAAGAAGAAAACAACAACAACAAAAAACGTACGTCTGAGCAAAATTTTGATAAAGTTTTGCCCAGTGTGCGGATAGAGGAAAACAAAAGATTATTTTATTTTGATAACCGGATGGAACTTGACGATGCAAATAACTTAATTTCATAATCATATCTTACGGATGTACCCATGAGCAAACTGAAAACTTAAAACGTGACAATACACAGGTAGCTACTCCTGCATACTTATCACATGAAATGGCAAGTTGGCATACCCGTTATCCATTTCCTGAAAACTTAAATCCTAGGATCGATCCATACGCCTCCTAATAACTTATATGTACCACACTTGTACTTAAGAGACGCCGTGAACTAATCTCTCCATCACGGATGGAGCACATGATGTCGATGCCACAACAACATGCTCGTGGGACACTCCACGAGAAGCGATACTCAGGGTATCAGAGTACAAATGATCTTATTCACATAACTTATAAAACTTATTTTCAGAACAGAACGGAACATATATTGGAACATGCGATAATGAGTACAACTTAACAGAAAAACTATCGCATGACATGAAAACTAAATCAAATGATTAGAATAGGAATCGAACGGACTGTCAAATGAACCTATAATCAAAGATGTGAGGAGTTTTATAATCAAAGAGTGGAACCAGTCACCAAGGTATGGATATCACTCCTATCTTGACAATTTCGTCCCCAAAATGTGGTTTTATTAAACGAAACAAGATAAAACCTTGACTTGTTAATAAAGAACCACTAGAGTATGAAATGAAAACCACTTTCTAAAACACTGATGTAAAACAAAAACTTTTTCAAAACGTTTGTAACTTTCAACACATGTTTCATAACTTAATCTTAATACGGAATATATAACTTCTTCATAACTTAGTCTTAATACGGAATCTATAACTTATTTCATAACTTAATCTTAATACGGAATCTATAACTTATTTCATAACTTAATCTTAATACGAAATCTATAACTTATTTCATAACTTAATCTTAATACGGAATCTATAACTTATTTCATAACTTAATCTTAATACGAAATCTATAACTTATTTCATAACTTAATCTTAATACGGAATCTATAACTTATTTCATAACTTAATCTTAATATGGAAACTTAATTTCAGGAACGACATCAATCAAAAGAAAGGGATTCTATCCGTACCCAACGAACATAAATCAACAGAAAGGGTTCTTATAAAAACGACATAAATCGAAAGAAAGGATTCTTATAAAAACGACATAAATCGAAAGAAAGGAAATCTATTCGTACTGAACTTATAACTTATAACTTAAATCTTAATACGGACTTTAAAATCAGAAATGTCCAAACGAAAGGAATCTATCCGTACCTTAAAATTTCCAAGTGATGCTACCTTGTTTCCAATTGTAGATTCATACGGACAGAGTTTAGCTTACTGATTATTCTCTTAACCTAATTTGCACACAAACTAGGTAATTAACTAATACAGCTTTTACGATAACTCACGAGATTAAACCTTCACAACAAATGACAAAGTGCGATACTTCATCCATCGAATTAACGATGATCCATCGAATTAACGACGAACGACAAAGTACGATACTTAAACATCCAGCGGATTCACAACTAAGGACGGAGTATAGTCCGTTTTCGGACAGCACTCAAACATCCCGTCGAAATCACGACGAATGACAAAGTATAAGCCCAATTTGAGCAGCACTTAAACATCTATTGGATAGTTCAAATCGATCGGACAATGAATCGTAGCAGCGATTGAGTTAATACCCTGATTGCAGCACCCCGCTATGCTTAATTTGTGTTTCGTGTGTGTTAATTGAAGTAAACAGATGATAACTCGAAGAATTTTACGAATTCTTTCGTCGTTGAATGTCCAGAAATCAAGTGCCACAGCCTGCTATTTATACACGAAATTTGCCTAGCTTACGGACCGTAAGCTTCCTGATGTTGCGGTCCGTATGACAGCTTACGGACCGTAAGCTTGGTAGTGTTGCGGTCCGTAAGGTACACCAATGCACTATAGGGTTGCCACGCGTGGGACTAGGCCTGCTGAGTCGACAAAACGAATAAATTCGAATTATATAATAAGTTATATGGATAATCGTCAAGTGGGAAATACCCCCCCTGAGTTTTAGGGGCCCTAATCCTGATTCTGATAATTCCGAAAATTCTAGGGTTTGTAAAGAATTACTTGGGTGTCTTAATTAGGGTTTCCTATTGGACTATAAATCATAAGGGTTGTTACTTTTTATGTTTTAAAATTTTCGGGTGTTACAAATCTACCCCTCTAAAAAAAATTTCGTCCTCGAAATTATTGCATACCTATATATATATTAATAATCATACTTGAACGCGACCCACTATGATCAATAGTCATACTTGAAATAAAGCTAGAGTAAAAACAATGAAGATGACGAAATACTTATGTTTGAGACTACCATGAAGTGAAAAGAAAAATTACTAACCGACGTATCGACTGATTGGACATCGAAATCCTAACCCAATGTCTACCCATTACCTCACAGGTCTTAACTTATGTTTAAGTTTTCTACAGGAAAGAGCCTTTGCTCTGATACCATAGCTGTAACACCCCGTCCCGGAACGGGCCGAAGTGTCACAATAACGGTGGTCAGATCAAAAACATAATTCCATTTATACTTAAATGTTTTACAAGGCTTTACAGATTAATGAAGGATATCTAATCCATTACAATTATTTCTACCGTCTTTTCTAAACACTCGAGCACTCTTCCATATTCCGTCCCAGCTTGTCTTGATAACCTGACGTAAAGAAGAAAACAACAACAACAAAAAACGTACGTCTGAGCAAAATTTTGATAAAGTTTTGCCCAGTGTGCGGATAGAGGAAAACAAAAGCTTATTTTATTTTGATAACCGGATGGAACTTGACGATGCAAATAACTTAATTTCATAATCATATCTTACGGATGTACCCATGAGCAAACTGAAAACTTAAAACGTGACAATACACAGGTAGCTACTCCTGCATACTTATCACATGAAATGGCAAGTTGGCATACCCGTTATCCATTTCCTGAAAACTTAAATCCTAGGATCGATCCATACGCCTCCTAATAACTTATATGTACCACACTTGTACTTAAGAGACGCCGTGAACTAATCTCTCCGTCACGGATGGAGCACATGATGTCGATGCCACAACAACATGCTCGTGGGACACTCCACGAGAAGCGATACTCAGGGTATCAGAGTACAAATGATCTTATTCACATAACTTATAAAACTTATTTTCAGAACAGAACGGAACATATATTGGAACATGCGATAATGAGTACAACTTAACAGAAAAACTATCGCATGACATGAAAACTAAATCAAATGATTAGAATAGGAATCGAACGGACTGTCAAATGAACCTATAATCAAAGATGTGAGGAGTTTTATAATCAAAGAGTGGAACCAGTCACCAAGGTATGGATATCACTCCTATCTTGACAATTTCGTCCCCAAAATGTGGTTTTATTAAACGAAACAAGATAAAACCTTGACTTGTTAATAAAGAACCACTAGAGTATGAAATGAAAACCACTTTCTAAAACACTGATGTAAAACAAAAACTTTTTCAAAACGTTTGTAACTTTCAACACATGTTTCATAACTTAATCTTAATACGGAATCTATAACTTCTTCATAACTTAGTCTTAATACGGAATCTATAACTTATTTCATAACTTAATCTTAATACGGAATCTATAACTTATTTCATAACTTAATCTTAATACGAAATCTATAACTTATTTCATAACTTAATCTTAATACGGAATCTATAACTTATTTCATAACTTAATCTTAATACGAAATCTATAACTTATTTCATAACTTAATCTTAATACGGAATCTATAACTTATTTCATAACTTAATCTTAATATGGAAACTTAATTTCAGGAACGACATCAATCAAAAGAAAGGGATTCTATCCGTACCCAACAAACATAAATCAACAGAAAGGGTTCTTATAAAAACGACATAAATCGAAAGAAAGGATTCTTATAAAAACGACATAAATCGAAAGAAAGGAAATCTATTCGTACTGAACTTATAACTTATAACTTATAACTTAAATCTTAATACGGACTTTAAAATCAGAAATGTCCAAACGAAAGGAATCTATCCGTACCTTAAAATTTCCAAGTGATGCTACCTTGTTTCCAATTGTAGATTCATACGGACAGAGTTTAGCTTACTGATTATTCTCTTAACCTAATTTGCACACAAACTAGGTAATTAACTAATACAGCTTTTACGATAACTCACGAGATTAAACCTTCACAACAAATGACAAAGTGTGATACTTCATCCATCGAATTAACGATGATCCATCGAATTAACGACGAACGACAAAGTACGATACTTAAACATCCAGCGGATTCACAACTAAGGACGGAGTATAGTCCGTTTTCGGACAGCACTCAAACATCCCGTCGAAATCACGACGAATGACAAAGTATAAGCCCAATTTGAGCAGCACTTAAACATCTATTGGATAGTTCAAATCGATCGGACAATGAATCGTAGCAGCGATTGAGTTAATACCCTGATTGCAGCACCCCGCTATGCTTAATTTGTGTTTCGTGTGTGTTAATTGAAGTAAACAGATGATAACTCGAAGAATTTTACGAATTCTTTCGTCGTTGAATGTCCAGAAATCAAGTGCCACAGCCTGCTATTTATACACGAAATTTGCCTAGCTTACGGACCGTAAGCTTCCTGATGTTGCAGTCCGTATGACAGCTTACGGACCGTAAGCTTGGTAGTGTTGCGGTCCGTAAGGTACACCAATGCACTATAGGGTTGCCACGCGTGGGACTAGGCCTGCTGAGTCGACAAAACGAATAAATTCGAATTATATAATAAGTTATATGGATAATCGTCAAGTGGGACATACCCCCCCTGAGTTTTAGGGGCCCTAATCCTGATTCTGATAATTCCGAAAATTCTAGGGTTTGTAAAGAATTACTTGGGTGTCTTAATTAGGGTTTCCTATTGGACTATAAATCATAAGGGTTGTTACTTTTTATGTTTTAAAATTTTCGGGTGTTACATTAGCGGCCCAATAGATTTTTCGAATTGTTGATATTGTTGACTGCATGTGAATTAATTGAGCAATGTGATAATTAGCGGCCCATGTGACTTGAACATCTTGAACGGCCCATTTGTCTTGATTGGCCCAATTAGATTGTTTGAACAGGTTGTTTTTAAAATATGGAAATGATGTTTGATGAAAAAGAAAACGATTATCTTGAAAATTTAAATCGTTGGTATATGAGAACTGTGGATAGCAATTATAGAAATGTAAGTGCGGACATTTGGGTTAAAAGTTTTGAACATTTCATGTGTCAAAAAGATGAAACATTGGATGAGTTGGAAAGACGATTTGAAATTTTAACAGAAAATTTGAGAAGAAAAAATATTAAAATATCAAAAGATGAACAGATATCGAAATTGGCAAATGCATTACCTGCTAAATGGGATAAATTCTTGGTTGAGCTAAAAAGAAAAGATTTTTTTCAAGAACTTTATCCAAAACAGTTCTTTAATGAGGTTAATGCAGAGTTTCGAAAGGAATATAAGAAAAAGAAGGAATTTTTGAACGAAATGGAAAAGAATTTACAAAAATTGGAATTGGATGTAATTACTGAAATTGATAAAAGAATTCGTGTGTGTCTTGCAACAAAGAATATTCTGAAATATGATATTAAAAGGAAATATTATGTTGATGAAAGTATGAATCCTTTTGATTTCGTTAAACTCTTTTGTACAGGAATATACAAGATGGAAACAAAGGAAATTCCAAAGAATGAAGAATTTGTGAAGAATGAATCTTCAAGTTCTGCATCAGTGTGTTCTAAATGTGATAAACTTGAAGCTGACAATGGCAAACTCTTGAAAGATGCGGAAAGTTTGACATTGGAAGTCAACAAGTTGAAGGATGAGAAGCAAGCTGATGTTAAACAGATTCTTATTTTGCAGGAAATTTATGAGAAGCAAAAATATGAAAATGTTAAACTGTTAAATGACTTGAACAGTTTGACATCAGAAAACAAGAAGTTGAAAGAAAATGGAAAAATTTTTGAAGATAAAATTAAAAGTTTTGAAAATGAAAAATCGAAAATTGAAAAGGAATTTCAAAGTCAAATAAAAATTCTTGAAGATGGGAGATTTGTTTTTAGCAAGAATAACATTGAAAAACAAAAAGTAATAAATTCTCATCTTCAGACAATTATTCGACTTGAAAAAGAAGCTGAAAAAGCTCGGATTAAAATCAAAGAGCTTGAAGAGAAATTGAAAGGTTTTGAGACTTCGTCATCAACACCAGATTATCCATGTCCAAAACCGATTAATTCAGTTCCAATAAGTGACAATGTCACAAACTTTGACAATGTCAAAGTTGAAGATTGTGATGAGAAAACTGATGATGAAATTGAAAAAAGAAAAATATTTTTGAAATTAAATGAAATGTTTAAAGAAACTGTTCTACATTCTACTGAAAAAGGTGAATGCTCTACGCAAAAACCTGTAAAGAAGAATGTGGAACAAAAACAAAAAGATAAAAAACTGAAAAATGTTCAAAAAGAAAATAAAAACTCATCAGTTCAATCATCCAATCGTGATAAAAAATCACAAAAAGTAAATAATCAAAACTCAAAAATTGTTAGTAATAAGTGGTGCAGGTTTGACCACAGTGCTTCAAAGCCAAATTCAGCTTTCAGGAGGAGTGATGATTACCACAAAGCCAGACAATGCTATGATATGAATGTTTGGACTGAAAGTGGTGATTGGTATGATAACAGAGTGTGTTACACTTGTGATGTTCGAGGACACATTGCTATTAACTGCCAGAATTGGAGTTATGAGACGAGAAGATGTTATAATTGCCAAATCAGAGGACACATTGCTAGAGATTGCCCAATGAGATCAAAGGGAAGATCGAGGGCTGAATCTCAGAAAATGGCAAAGAAGAAACCAGTCAAAGTCAAAGCAAAGCCCAAAGAACAGAAGGTTCAAGAACCTAAAGTTCAAGAAAAGAAAGTGAAGCTTTCTCAGGGGCAAAAAACACAGACTGGGGAAGAAGAGGAAGAAGGCCAGAGAGTATCTAGAGAAGATTTTGTCCTCGGATACAACTGGTAAAACAGATAAAAGTTCCGATAAATCGTCTTGCTCGCCAAAGAATGACAAATCAAGCAAAACGAATTCATCAGATACAAATCTGAGGACAGAAAAGAGAGTAAAGAAAGAGAAGGCAGTTAATCAAGAGATTAACAAATCTGGCGATGAGTTTGTTTCTTTGGAAACAAAGGAGCCACATGTTGGCGATGAATCTGGCTCTTCAAAGTCAGACAAGCCACATTCAGGCAATGATTCTGGTATGTTAAAACCAGAGGAGCAATGTGTTGAGGTAAAAGTTGAGAATTCTGGTCTAACAATGGATGATGTAAATTTTCCACCATGTTGTCTGACACATGTTAGCTGAGATTTCACGGAGACATGTTAGTTGAGATTTCACGGAGACCACCCGTGTTTTCTTCATCACCGGACTCTTCCTCAGAGAAAAGACCCACTTGCACTCCAAATTGTGCGATAGAGATAGAGAGCACCTCCCCCGCACATCGGAATTCAACCCCTTCTTCATCAAACGACTCTGCTTTAGCTTTGAACGCGAAAGAGCTATAGAACTCCATGCTATACTCATGAACCGCATGGAGCCTAGTGCAGAGGGCCACCCTTAGTGGACCCGTGACCAGGGTGTTGAAACGGTCTAGTTGCCCCACAGCTTCTAAGGTATCGAGGCACACTTGTGTTGGTACTTCTTCGGGCCTTGTTTTGAGAACATCATAGCAGGCTTGATAGTTCCATTCATTTGGCTTGAACTTAGTGAACTTGATGGCCATCTCTGCAGAAGAAAACACAAAACAATTAGCGTGAAACGATAAATTTTTGAAGAAAACTGAAAACAGAAGGGTGGACACGGCCCCGTGGCCATTGGCCACGCCCCGTGTTCAACTTAGTTCTATCGCCCACGCCCCGTGCTCGCTGACCGCGACCCCGTGGTCAGGGTTCTGTTTCTCAAAATTTGCATTTTTCGACCCGGTTTTGAAAACTTGAAAATTTTTGGTTGAGTAGGGGCGATTTTCCCCGAAAATGAAATCCCAAGTGCTGTTTTTCCAAAAACAAACCGTTTACCCCTTCAATTTCATCTTTTTCGGTTCAAAAAGTTTGAAATCGGGCAAATCCACAAACAATTTTAGTTGATTTACTTCCTATAACATGCAACTATACTAATACTAACAGATCTAAGCAAAAATTTGAGGTTTGGTTTGGTTCAAGTTCAAGAACCCTAGATTTTTCCCCAAATTTTTTATGTTAATCTACATTCAAATCATTAAACTAACTAACTATGATGATAGAATCATACCTTGACGACGTTGAACGATGGAAGAACGTGAAAATCTGCAGAGATTCTCGGAGGAACCAGAGAGTTTTCGGGGAAATGGGTCGTGGTGAAATGAAAATGAGAAAACAAAAGGGGTTTTATCCCGACCACGGCCCCGTGCTCGCTGGGTATGGCCACGTGGGCGGGTAAAAACTCCATATTTTTTTAGTTAACGTGTGAGTGACCTGTTTCCCGAAACTTGGTTTTAGAAATCTTACCAATTTTTGAAGCTTTCCCGACGTCCATTACTTACAAGATATGATGTTGGTGCATAAACCTTTGTTTATTCCTCGCCCGCTTGTAGCGAGATTTCTTCCTCATCATCCTCAATGAATCCTTGATAAAGCTTTAGCCGTTGTCCGTTGACTTTGAATGGAATTCCATTTCAAGATTTAATTTCAATTGCACCGCGTGGAAAAATATGGGTAATAGAAAAAGGTCCCAACTATCTAGATTTCAATTTACCGGGAAATAATCGAAGTCATGAATTAAATAATAGAACTTGATCTCCTACTCGAAATTCAATTGGTTTAATGCGTTTATCATGCAATTTTTTCATTCTTTCCTTATAAATTTCGGAGTTAGAGTAGGCTTGATTCCTTAATTCGTCTAATTCATTTAATTGACAAAATCGATTTTTACCGGCATTTTCTACGTCTAAGTTTATGTTTTTTAATGCCCAATAGGCTTTGTGTGCAATTTCTATTGGCAAATGACAACTTTTTCCATAAACAAGCTTATATGGGGTGGTACCTATGGTTGTTTTATAGGCGGTCCGAAAAGCCCATAAAGTGTCGTCTAATTTATCGGCCCATTCTTTTTTATTTAATCCTACGGTTTTTTCAAGTATTATTTTTAAACGTCGATTAGTCACTTCGGCTTATCCATTTGTTTGAGGGTGATACGCGGTGGAGATCCGGTGATAGACCCCATATCTTGTTAAAAAAATTCGAGTTGATGGTTACAAAAATGGGTACCCCTATCACTTATTAATGCCTTTGGAGTTCCAAAACGAGAAAATAGTCGTTTCAGGAATCTAACCACAACTCTTCCATCATTTGTTGGAAGAGATTCGGTCCATTTTGACAAGTAATCCACTGCCACAAGTATATATTTGTTTCCTTTTGACGGTAGGAAAAGATTAAAAATCAAAAGTAATACATTAAAGACTTGTCTTTACCAAGTGATGTAAGAGACTTAGCTAAACATGGCCTTTGATTGGCAAGAACTTTTACTATCAATCTTGGATCCCGAGACTACTACACACACTCTAAGGTAGATGATAGATTATAGTGGTGGATGTGGGTGTTGTAGTGGTGGTGGAGTGGTGGCAAAGTGGGAGAGTGGTGGTTTGCCAAGGGATGCCTTTGAAGTGAGCCAAGCACCTCTATTTATAGCCTGAACAGAAGCCCGGGCACGGCCTCGTGTGCAGAAGCGTATCTGTACTACTAAGATTTTGCAAGATTATGCGTATCTTAGCATTGACCATGCCCTGTGTTGAGTTGGGCACGCCCCCGTGGTGGGCGTAGAAGCTTCCGCAACTTTGTCTTTTCTGCAGGTAGTTGACCACGCCCCTGTGTCTAGTGGGCACGGCCCCGTGGCAGTCCTCTGTTTCTTGTTTTTGCCTTTGGGGATGCTGCCGAGGGGTCGGGCATGTCACGTTTATTCCTTTTCTTTGTATTTATGTTGGCTTTTGCTGTATATTTGTTCCTTTTGCTCGTTTAAGCTCATTTGGTCCTGTAAATTCAAAAGGAAGACAAAAAACACACTTTTTCCAACATTAGTACTAAAAAGGGGTTAGTTTTATGCCTCATTTGATGTAATTTATATGTTACATTTTGCACACATCATAGCATAAAGCTTCTCTTTTCCCAATAATGTCAGAAGTGTATGCAGATACGCTGTATGTTCCTCTTTACTCTTAGAGTAAATGAGCATATCATCTATAAAGACAATTATGAATTTATCCAGGTATGGTTTACATATCCTGTTCATCATGTCCATAAACGCGGCTGGGGCATTGGTTAAACCAAATGCAATTACGGTAAATTCATAATGACCGTACCTTGTTCTGAAAGCAGTTTTAGGAATGTCCTCTTCCTGTACTTTCAATTGATGATATCCTGAGCATAAATCGATCTTAGAAAAGAATCGAGCTCCTTGAAGTTGATCGAACATATCATCGATTCTCGGTAGTGGGTACCGATTCTTAATCGTAACCTTGGTCAATTCTCGGTAATCAATGCACATACACATTGATCCGTCTTTCTTCTTAGCAAACAAAACCGACACTCCCCATGGCGATGAACTAGGTTGTATACAACCTTTGTCAAAAAGTTCATCCAATTGCTTCTTCAGTTCCTGCATCTCCGTTGGTGCTAATGGATATGATGCTTTGGTAATCGGTGTCGTCCCTGGTATTAGGTGAATTCTAAATTCAACCTCTCTATCAGGCGGTAATCTAGGTAACTCTTCTGGAAAAAAACATCTGAAAATTTAGATATTATGGGAATATCTTTTAATTCTTTTCCTTTAGTATTAATTACACAAATCATATATACTATTCCTCCTCTCCTTTCATAACTTGCAACTTTCATCACAGATATGAATTTTGTCGACCTGGTTGGCTTATCTCCTTTGATTGTGATCTTTTCACCACTTGGTGTACTTACTTGCACTGACTTTTGATCACATAAAATACTGGCACGATTGGCTACCAACCAATCCATTCCTAATACAACATCGAATTCGGCTAGATTCATTGGGTAAAGGTTAGCAAAGAAATGATGGTTCAGGAATTCTATTCTTACTCCCTGCAAGATTTCACTAATCTTAATGGATTACCCATTTGCCGTTTCTACCAGACAATCTTGTGGAAGTTTGGTTAAGGGTTGGTCGAGAAGTTTGTAGAAGGAACTATTAATAAAAATGTACCGGCAATCACATCTGGAATCATCTTGGCTTCTTCAGCTGTCAGAACGAATGCTCTGGCATTCTTCTTGGGTCCTTCAGCTGTCTTAGCTTTGTTGGTTGCTGCTAGAGCTAGTTTCAGACAGTTCGGTCTGATGTACCCAGCTTATCCACAATTGTAGCATATCCTATTACTAGGTTTCTTCCTACAGTTTTCTTCCTTGTGTCCAGACATTTTGCAAAGGTTGCAATATAGGGAGCATCTTTCAGAGTGCTTCCTTTTGCAATACTGTCACGGCCCCCGACCCAGTTTGACCCGTTTTAGGAGCCGCGAAACAGAAAAACCCGTGGTATTTATTTAATTGAGTTAACAGCGGAAGTTTTCTTCAGGATCTTGTTAAAACTGCAATTTTCCTGATTATTTTATTTCACAACTCGGAATTTAAAACCCCGATAATTTACAATAATAGGATTTCACGGAGAAATCTTTATTTTACAAAACATGTTTCTTTATTTTATAATGAGCCACTTTCTTAAGCTTGTAGTGCTTCGCGACACTTTTCCTGGATCACAACAGATCACCTGAAACATGTTTGAAAAAGATTTTGTCAGCGAGAAATACTGGTGAATCATTCTATTTACTAAAATGACACGGTTATTATAATTTACAGTATTAAGAGCGATTACAATGTTTCTTGATATCAACCAACTACCCACGGTATTTCTCAATCGACTCGTTTCTGTGACTATGGTCATATCACCCATTGGCTGCCCCAATGGTGACGATTATCAAGTAATGTATACAAAACCCCACATACCGGCTGTAATTTGGTGATTACAAAGACTTAATCCCTATGATTATAACTTTGAAAATATTTAAGAATTTATAAAGCACTTTGATAAAAATAGAATGACCCACATTGCAGATTTAACACGGACAGAGTCTAGTCTACTGATTAGCCTTGTTAACCTAGTTTAAATAACAATGCACACAAAACTAGGTTAGTAACCAATACAGCATTTACGATAACTCACGAGATCAAACCCTCACAACGATTGACAAAGTGCAATACTAAAACATCCATCAAATTCACGATGAATGACAAAGCATAACCCTAATGTGGGCAGCACTTAAACATCCATTGGATAGTTTTAATCGATTGGATATTGAATCGTAGCAGCGATTGAGTTATTACCCTGTATTGCGGCAGCACTTCGTGAATTGTGTGTGTTTTAAGACTGTTTCTACTATAACTCAGAGTACGAATTAAATTTTAACGTCGAACGAACGCACAATTGCAAGTCCCACTGCCCTCTATTTATATCTGAAAAATGGTCCCTCCCGCGTGTCGCGACAGGGACACATGCACATGTCGCGTGGCGCGGGGCGTACACTTTTAGCCTAGGGTAGCCTGGTGTGCATGTAGCCTTGCTGAGTTGGTCTCGCATGCAAATTCGATTTACACGTTAAACTGTTTAGATATTACCGACTAGGTTTTACCCCCTGAGTTTTAGGGGCCCTGATCCTGATTCCGATTATTCTAAAAATTTTAGGGTTTATGCAGAATCACTTGGGTATCTCAATTAGGGTTTCCTATTGGACAATTAAAGTAATAAATAGGATTTTTTAATAAGAGTTGTTACATTCTCCCCACCTTAATAAAAATCTCGTCCTCGAGATTTACTGGAATAAGTAGGGATACTTTCGCTTCATCTCAGATTCCAGCTCCCAAGTGTATTCAGCTCCTCTCTTTGAATCCCATTTGACTTTAACTATCACTAGTCGTTTGTGTTTGAGAAATGTCACCTTTCTGTCTTCTATTTGAAGAGGTTTCTCAACAAATTTTAACTTTTCGTTTACCTCTATATCTTGGAGAGGTACTACCAAAGATTCGTCTGATAAGCATTTCTTGAGATTGGATACATGAAATACATCATGTACTCCAGCTAGCTCTTCTGGTAGCTGTAAACGATAAGCAACTGGTCCTATACGTTGGATCACCGGAAATGGTCCTACGTATCGTGGACTTAGTTTTCCTTTCTTACCAAACCGAACTACTCATTTCCAAGGAGAAACTTTCAATAGTACTTTGTCTCCAACTTGAAACTCCAACGGCTTCCTTCTATTGTCTGCATAACTCTTCTGACGATCTCGAGCCGTCTTCAATCTTTCTTTTATCTGAGTGATCTTATCAGTGGTCTCTTGCACAATCTCCGGACCTGATAATTGACTTTCTCCTATTGCTGCCCAACAAACGGGAGTTCTGCATTTTCTTCCATACAATGCTTCGAATGGGGTAGTTTTGATACTTGAATGATAACTATTGTTATAGGAGAATTCAATTAAAGGTAGGTGGTCATCCCAGTTTCCACCAAAATCTATCACACATGCTCGGAGCATGTCTTCTAGAGTTTGTATCGTCCTTTCACTTTGCCCGTCTGTTTGAGGATGATATGCAGTGCTCAAGTTCAGTTTAGTTCCCATAGCTTCTTGGAAACTTGTCCAGAAGTGAGAAGTGAAACGACTATCCCTATCTGATACAATGGAGAGTGGAACTCCATGTAGGGATACTACTTCATCTACATACAACTTTGCCAACCTTTCCATGCTAAAAGTTTCTTTCATGGGTAGAAAATGAGCTGATTTGGTTAATCGATCCACAATTACCCAAATCGCATCATTACCTTTTCTGGTTTTGGGCAACTTAGTAACAAAATCCATTGTTATGAGTTCCCATTTCCATACTGGCATTTCTAATTGTTGTAGTAGACCTGAAGGTTTCTGGTGTTCTGCCTTAACTTGTGAACAAGTAAGACACTTAGAAACATATCTATCTATATCCTTTTTCATGCCTATCCACCAGAAATTATTTCTTAAATCTTGGTACATCTTATTGTTTCCAGGGTGTATGGTATACCTAGATTTATGAGCTTCCTCTAAAATCTTATTTCTTAATTCTCCTTGCTTAGGTACCCAAATTCTTCTTTTGTGAAATTTCCAAATTCCATCAGCTCGTTGTTCTAATTCTTTTATTCGTCCTTTCATTCCTTCAGCATCATCTTTGATTGCTGTTTCCTGAACATTCCTTAGTTATTCCATTAAATCTACTTGTAGATTTAATCTGAGAGCATGAACCCGTCGTTGTTTCTCATGATACTTACGACTTAAGGCATCTGCAACTATATTGGCCTTTCCTTCATGATACTGAATATCACAGTCGTAGTCACTTAAGATTTCCATCCATCTCCTTTGTCTCATGTTTAACTCTTTTTGCCCAAATATATATCTTAAACTCTTATGATCTGAATAGATAGTAAACTTACTTCCATACAGATAATGTCTCCAAATTTTAAGGGCAAAAATTATGGCTCCTAATTCTAAATCATGAGTTGTATAATTTTCCTCGTGCCTTTTCAATTGCCTTGACGCATACGCAATTACCTTCTTGCGTTGCATTAACACACATCCTAATCCTAGTTTTGAAGCATCACAGTAAACTTCAAAATCTTCAGTCCCTTCTGGTAAAGCTAGGATTGGAGCATTGGTTAATTTCTGCTTTAAGATCCTAAAGGCTTCTTCTTGTTTAGGTTAGCTTAGTTAATGGTACAACTATCTTGGAAAAATCCTTAATAAACCGTCTATAGTATCCAGCTAAACCTATAAAACTTCTAATTTCCATTGCGGATTGAGGAACCTTCCACTTGGTAATTGCCTCTATCTTAGAGGGATCTACGTGAATACCTTCGTGATTCACCATGTGACCTAGAAATTGCACTTCTTTTAGCCAAAATTCACACTTCGAGTATTTGGCATAAATCTTTTCTTTTCTTAACAAAGTTAAGAGTGAATGCAAGTGCTCACAATGTTCTGTCTGACTTTTGGAATAAATAAGTATATCGTCAATGAAGACAATTACAAATTTATCCAAATATGGTTTACAGATTCTATTCATCATGTCCATAAATGTTGCAGGAGCATTTGTTAACCCAAAGGGCATGACTGTAAACTCGTAATAACCATACCTAGTCTTGAAAGCAGTTTTAGGCATGTCTTCCTCTTGTACCTTTAATTGATGATATCCGGAGCGTAAGTCGAACTTAGAAAAGTATCTAGCTCCTTGAAGTTGATCAAAAAGATCATCAATCCTAGGTAATGGGTATCGATTTTTAATTGTAACCGTATTCAATTCTCTATAATCAATACACATTCTCATCGAACCATCCTTCTTCTTTACGAACAACACTGGTGCTCCCCAAGGGGATGAGCTAGGTTGTATGAATCCTTTGCTTAGTAATTCATCTAACTGCTTTTTTAGTTCTAACATTTCTGTAGGAGCTAACCGATATGGTGCCTTGGCTATCGGTATAGTTCCGGGAATTAGATGAATCCTTAATTCTACTTCCCTATCTGGTGGTAATCCTGGTAACTCTTTTGGGAATACATCTGGGTATTCTGAGACTACAGGAATCTCCTTAAGTTCTTTTCCCTTAGTACTAATGATTACTGAAATCATATATGCTATTCCTTGCTTTCATTCATAACTAGCAACTTTCATTACTGATATGAACTTCATGGGTTTATGTGGTTTATTTCCTGTAATCCTGATTACTTCTCCGGTAGGTGCTTGAATTTCTATAGAGTTCTTATCACAAATGATTCGAGCATGGTTGGCTACTAACCAATCCATTCCTAACACAACATCGAATTCAACTAATTTCATAGGTAACAGGTTTGTAGAGAATTTATGACCTGAAAGTTCTATTTCTACATTTTGCAAAACCTTATCTATTTTAACTGAATTCCCGTCTGCCGTTTCGACTGTAAAAATCTGTCTAAGGTTGGTTAAGGGTAATTTAAGAGCTTGGCAGAATAAAGTATTTATAAAACTTTGGTTTGCACCAGAGTCAAATAATACTTTTGCGTACACGTTGTGAACTAGGAACGTACCAGCTATCACACCTGGAATGAGTTCTGCTTCTTGAGTGGTCAGCTGGAATGCTCTGACATTCTTCTTAGTAGCTCCATCGGCCGTCTTAGTTTTGTTGTCTGCTGGTTTGGCCAATTTAGGACATTCTGTTTTAAAATGCCCCGCTTCTCCACAGTTAAAGCAGATTATGATTTTCTTTCTGCAGTTTTCTTCACGATGTCCTACAACTTTGCAAAAGTTGCAGGTTATATTGCATATTCCATAATGTTTCTTTTTACAATTCCTGCAGAACTGAGGATTTGGGGATTACCCTGTTCCTCTTCTTGAAGTTACTATTATTACCCACATGAAATCCTTGGTTAATTTTCTGAGCCAGTTCCTTCTTCCTGTTTTCATCTCTTGTGCGTACCATTTCGTCAGTTAGGGTATTAGCTAATTCAACCGCATCGTCAATAGTGCGAGGTCTGGCAGCTTTAACGATATTACGGATTTCGCTAATTAATCCCCAAATAAAGCGAGAAATAAGTACCGGCTCTGGCGAAGCCAGCGTTGGTACCACTCTAGCATATTCGAATAATGTCGAAGTATATCCTCGACAGTCTATACCCATCATCCGATGGTTTGGGAATTCATTTGCCATTTGATCTTTTTCATACTCGGGACAAAATTTTCTTTCTACATTATTCTTAAATTCTTCCCAGTTCATGGCATAGGCCATAATCCTTCTTTTAGCTTGTAACATTGTGTTCCACCATTCTAGCACCCCTTCTTTAAAAAGATTTGACGCATACATGACCTGAACTTCCTCGGCACATTTACTTATGGTAATCACTGCCTCAGTTTTCTCTAACCAACGCAGTGCTGCAATCGCCCCTTCGTTACCTGCAAACTCAGCTGGTTTACAGGCAAGAAATTCTTTGTAAGTGCAACCAGGTGTTGCAGCTTTCATTTTCTTGAAAATTGGGGCTTGTAGAACATTATTGTTAATATTAATATGATTGCCTCCTCCGTTTATACTATTACTGAAGTTATCTTCCTGAGTTCGTTTACTAGGAATGAGTGGTTGAGGTTCAACAAGTTTCTGGGCAGCGGCAAGAATTGCTGGAATAGCATTGGCTATTCCTTGAGCAACGATTTCCTCGATATCTTGCCTATTTAACAATTGCTCTTCCTGATTTTGCTCAGATTGATTTACTTCTTTTACTAGTTCATTACCAACGTTTGACATCTGATAATTTATATAATTTATTAGTATAAAATAAGAAACAACAAAATATAACAATTTATCGCACATAATCACATAAACAATTATATAATCAAAATTGTAAATTTCTAAATTTTCTTTTGTTTATATATTATAATATGCTTTCGTACACACTTTTATCTTACAATCGTTTTATTGTTTATTTTACACATACTGATTTTTATTACTATTATTGTTATTATACAAACACAGATTCACAACCTATTTCTCCCTCGTCAACTTGTATTTTTAATAACGATGTTCCATTTCATCATATTTCCATGATATGTGTCCTCCTATCTCTCGGATCCTATTTCCAGCATCCATCAGCTCTTCGCCAAAATGACGGAGTTTAGCCATATTCTCATTACTCATCGGTGGATTTGGTAGAGGTCCTGGATCGAACTGAGGCAAAAACGTATAGGGATTGTTGAGAAGGTTTTGGAACTGCCAATCATTAGTCCACCATTCATCCATTCCTAGAGGTTGGGTGTGGATTATAGGTTCTGGGATTGCTGGTTCCAAGTTCATTGGAATTTGAGTTTCAATAGGATAAGTAAAAACATTTTCATTGACAGGCTTAATAGTATCACAATTTGCCAATATAAAATCTAACTCCTCCTACAATGTCATTTCCTGGGTTTGCTTAGAGCTTTCTCCAATTTCCATCTTTATCTGCCTAGAATCTTCCCCAATCTCTAATTCCATTTGTCTAGAACTTTCCCCGATTTCAATTCCTTTTCCTTTTTCTACAGGATTGTTTATTTTAGAATTCTTCCTAGTGGCGGGTTTCCTTCTACGCACACGCCTCCATCCTACCAATCTTCTCCTCTTTTTAGGCTTGGGTTTCTCCAGAGGTGGAGCGTTGAATTCTATAGGTTGTTCCACATCAGCAAAGTATCCAGTAAAATCTTTGGAAACTTCTATGTTTACAGGGTAAAGGTTGAGATTCTCTAGGGCTCCAGATAACTCATTCATGCTGTTTAGCATATATGTAAAAATAATAAGTTAAAATTTTATAACAAATTTCACAGATAACCTTCAAATATTATTGCATATCGTATGTTTTTAATACAAAGGAAAATTGACAATTAAACATACTAGGTTTTATTGTAATTTATTTATTGGATAATGTTTCTGGTTTATCAGTGATAAGGATGCTAATACTGGGTCATGGTATTCTGAAGATTTGCATTTACTGCTACGGTAGCTAGCATATAAAGATCCACCCATTTTTCATCTAACTGGTCTTCCCACGGTGATTTACTGGTTAATTCCTGGGTTTCCTGTTTAACTTTCTTTTCTCATGATTTCTTTAACTTCTCCTGACTTTTCTTAAAAATCAAACTTCTTTTATTAGGAGAAAGTGGTTATTCGTATTGGGCTTTTTGAACAAATATTCCTTCTTCGGGATTTACATAAGGTTTTGAGGAATTTGTTTGGGATGAACTTCCCTTCTCATTTGATGACCTATCTAATTTAAGATAGATGTTAGAAAGCTTTTGCTTACCCATACTGTAACTTAACAAATAGTCAGTTAATAAAACACATAATCACATAATGGCAATCAGGAAAAATTAAGTATTTCTAAATACTTAATTAGCTTAACTCAGTGGCTCTGATACCACCTTTTTCTGTCACGGCCCCGACCCGGTTTGACCCGTTTTAGGAGTCGCGGAACAGAAAAACCCGTGGTATTTATTTAATTGAGTTAACAGCGGAAGTTTTCTTCAGGATCTTGTTAAAACTGCAATTTTCCTGATTAATTTATTTCACAACTCGGAATTTAAAACCTCGATAATTTACAATAATAAGATTTCACGGAGAAATCTTTATTTTACAAAACATGTTTCTTTATTTTATAATGAGCCACTTTCTTAAGCTTGTAGTGCTTCGCGGCACTTTTCCTGGATCACAACAGATCACCTGAAACATGTTTGAAAAAGATTTTGTCAGCGGGAAATACTGGTGAATCATTCTATTTACTAAAATGACACGGTTATTATAATTTACAGTATTAAGAGCGATTACAATGTTTCCTGATATCAACCAACTACCCACGGTATTTGTCACTCGACTCGTTTCTGTGACTATGGTCATATCACCCATTGGATGCCCCAATGGTGATGATTATCAAGTAATGTATACAAAACCCCACATACCGGCTGTAATTTGGTGATTACAAAGACTTAATCCCTGTAATTATAACTTTGAAAATATTTAAGAATTTATAAAGCACTTTGATAAAAATAGAATGACTCACATTGCAGATTTAACACGGACAGAGTCTAGTCTACTGATTAGCCTTGTTAACCTAGTTTAAATAACAATGCACACAAAACTAGGTTAGTAACCAATACAACATTTACGATAACTCACGAGATCAAACCCTCACAACGAATGACAAAGTGCAATACTTAAACATCCATCGAATTCACGATGAATGACAAAGCATAACCCTAATGTGGCAGCACTTAAACATCCATTGGATAGTTTTAATCGATTGGATATTGAATGGTAGCAGCGATCGAGTTATTACCCTGTATTGCGGTAGCACTTCGTGAATTGTGTGTGTTTTAAGACGGTTTCTACTATAACTCAGAGTACGAATTGAATTTGAACGTCGAACGAACACACAATTTCAAGTCCCACTACCCTCTATTTATATCTAAAAAATGGTCCCTCCCGCGTGTCGCGACAGGGACACATGCACCTGTCGCGTGGCGCGGGGCATACACTTTTAGCCTAGGGTTGCCTGGTGTGCATGTAGCCTTACTGAGTTGGTCTCGCATGCAAATTCGATTTACACGTTAAACTGTTTAAATATTACCGACTAGGTTTTACCCCCCCCCCCTGAGTTTTAGGGGCCCTGATCCTGATTCCGATTATTCTAAAAATTTTAGGGTTTATGCAGAATCACTTGGGTATCTCAATTAGGGTTTCCTATTGGACAATTAAAGTAATAAATAGGATTTTTTAATAAGAGTTGCTACAAATACTTACAGTAGGGTGTAGAGGAAGAACCTGTACCTTTTCCATGGTACTGAAATTCTTGGGTAAGTTTCTGAGCTAGGTTCTTTATCTAGTTTTCTTCTTGTGTGTGTACCAATTCATCAGTCAGGGTATTGGCTAGTTCTACTACTTCTTCTATGGTTTGCGGCCTAGCTGCCTTGACTACGTGTCTAATCTCGCTAATTAATCCCCAAACGTAACGGGAGATTAATATTGGCTCAGGTGAGGCTAAGTTTGGCACTATTCTAGCATATTCGAAGAATATAGTAGTGTAACCTTTGCAGTCTATTCCAGTCATTTTATGACTTAGAAACTTATTGGCGATTTGTTCCTTTTCATGAGGAGGACATAATTTTCTTTCGACTATTTCTTTAAAATTAGTCCATTCAAATCTATAAATTCTGTCACCTCCCCTAGACTAGAGAACAGTATTCCACCATTCTAAGGCTGCAATTTTGAAAAGATTAGAAGCAAACATAATCTTATCTTCATCTCCATATTTACTTATTTCTATGATTGCTTCTGTCTTTTCTATCCAGCGCAAGGCTGAAATGGCTCCTTCAGTGCCTGAGAATTCTAATGGTTTGCAGGCCAAGAATTCTTTATAAGAACAACTGTAAGAGACGGTTCTTCTTCTTTTAGGAATTGGAGCTTGGATTATAGGTCTGTTATCATTTAGACTGTGACGTGTTTCAGTGTGTTGGCGTTAACTTCCATTTGCAGATTTATCATTTTCTGCTTCTTTAACAGTCTTTATAATATAAGGCATAGCATCTATAATTCCTTGTGCTACTATGTGTTGGATGGCACTGTTATCTATTTGGTTTCCATTATTCTCATTATTCTGGTTTTCCTGTTTTACTTCGTTGTCCATCTGAATTGTGAACATTTATCAGGTATTAATTATCAAAGAATAAGACAATCACACAAACAGATTGATCAAAAACGTCGAACATTGCGACTTTTACTCTTCTCATATATATATATATATATATAGGGGACCGCTAAAATGAGAACCACCTCGAGTTGTAAGAACCGTCAGAACTACACCGTACGGGGAGAGGTGGACCAATTTTTTTTTTCATAAACGTAGTTGCGTGTATTATAAACACATTTGTAAAAAAAATTCAAAAAAAATGTTGTATGTGTAGTTTTGAGCACCACAAGTTTGTGTTTACGGGTACCGTAAATCTTACCGGAAAATTTACGATACACGACATTTTTTTTGAAATTTTTGTTACAAATGTGTTTATAATACACGCATCTACGTTTATGACAAAAAAATTGGTCCACCTCGCCCCGGATCAAAAAGTTCTCACGGTTCTTACAACTCGAGGTGGTTCTTATTTTAGCGCAATTCTATATATATATATATATGTGTGTGTGTGTGTGTGTGTCGATTACAAACTACAACTGGAAAATTAAACACACTAATAGTTATACATTGATATCTATTTTAGTCTATCTATTTTTTTTCAAAATATTAAATTATGCATATATCTAGGTATATTTCTAGGTATCATTCATCCAGTACTTCATTTCATTCTCATCATATTTCCAAACTAGCTTCTCTCCTATCTGTCGAATTCTATTCCCTTCGTCCACTAAGTTTTCACCATACTGACGAAGTTCCTGCACACATTTTCGACTCATGGGTGGGTCTAACAGTGGTTCTGGCACTGGTTCTTCGGGAGTGTATTGTGCCGAATACAACCTATTATCGTCTAACCATGGATCGATCATATTCTGAAGAGATTGGGGTTAGGATTCTAGGAAATTCATTAGGATCGAATGCAGGTATCGGAAACTGATTTTTTTGGTTGGGTTCAAGCATTTGTTGGTCTGGGAATAAGGGTAACAGTGGTGGTTCAGCTATTAGGCTAGAGTCTACTGCTGTAGTGGCTAGCATATGGAAATATGCCAACTTTCTATCTAATTCCTCTTCCCACAGTGGCCTATTAACTGTTTCTTGAGTTTGGGCATTTACTTCCCTATTGGCTTTTACTATCGCTCTTTGTTGATTTAATTTCTTCATCCTCGTTCTTATCTCATGTGCTCCTCTATTAAACCATCATCTTTTCTTAGAAGTGAAGGGTTCCTCAGACAGTGCCTTAAATATAAATATTCCTTCGCCAGTATCAGCTGAGTATCCTGAGGGGTTTGGCTGACATGAGGTTCCTTCCTCTTTTAGTGAACTAGCAATATGACGATAAGCGTCTGATGTACCTTGCTCACTCATAATGTAAACTAACAAATATTCAAATAACACAAAACACATTGGCTTAAACCAGTGGCTGTAGCTCTAATACCACCTTTTGTCACACCCCAACCCCTGCCCCGGGAGCGGGAGCCGCGGGATCAGTCCGATGGTATCGGTGTTTAGTAATTTGCAGCGGAAACCTTTCATCAGGACCATAGTTAGGAAATATTTTATCAGAGTTAAAACACCAAACTTTGTATAATCAACAAATGTGATATAACCCAAGTTTTCATTACAATATCTTTATAGGGATAAACCCTAGTTTATCAAAAGACAAAACTCCTTTTTTTATTTATGTAACTTTTATAGCCACTTTTCCAAGCCTTCAGTGCTCTCCAGCTGGCTTCTATTGGCTTTCACATTTTGTTACCTGAAACACGATTTAAAAAAGTTTTATCAGCAATAAATACTAGCGAGTGCATCCTAGTTTAATCAAAACAGTTTTATCACTTTACAGTATTGAGGGTATCCGCAATTGCATTTGTTTATATCTACTCAATTACTCATACAGTACTATCAACACCTGACTTGTGGGTCATATTATTCATTGGCTATCTCATTATCCAATGGTAATGTCTTTCATATTTTGTATACAAAACCCCAACATACCGGCAGCAATTGTAGAATCACAAATACTCAATTACTGTTAAGTGTAATTTAAAACATTTGAGGTTTTGGTAAAGTATTTTGACTCACGAAAGGAATTTACAAAAGGTGACAAAAAAGAATGTACTCACTTTATTTACTTAGGTAATACTAAGGCTTCCTATTGTATCTCCTGGTTATTATCTATTAAAATTAAACAATGCACACGTGTTAGTAGAATAACCCAAATCACATTAACCGTACAACTCGAGACAGAACTCCAATGACTGAGTCAGGCAGAGCCTTGACATGCATTACGGAGTCCTAGATCAATCGGGTGTAACACGAGACAGAACTCCAACGACGGAGTTAGGCAGAGCCTTGACATGCGTTACGGAGCCCTAGATCGATCGTGTAAGGTAACAAGCAGGGTTATAATACTTACAACGAGGCAGAGCTTCGCTTTATAGGGGTATATTACCCGAGTATTATAATTGCTAACAGAAAGTTGAGAGAGAATTCAGAAAATGAACGTTGAACAAATGAGCCTCAACCTCCTATTTATAGGCCTGTCGGAGGTCGGCTCGCGGCCCGTGAGGGCCTCTTCTTGTTCTTTCACGGCCCGCGAGGGACTGCGTGTCGTTTATAGCCTTGTCGAGTCAAGGTGTAGGGTTGCCAAGTCACTGGACACGTGGCGCAATGCCTTGTCCAGCAAACAAAGCCAGTCGCGGCCCGCGACTCATGAGGCTAAGGGGGTCGCGAATTTTGTTTTCTTTGTTTTTTTTTTGTAAATATAAGGGTATTTCGGGTCCGTTTCTCGTATACGGGGTATATAAGGAACATTTTAGGGTCACGTGAAGGGTTCTAGGAGGGTTGTTATAGATCTCGACAAACTCAAATGGTTTATGAAATGTTTATACTAAACACACCGGTTTTACAAACCACTCGCGTATTTTCAGAACGTGCATGAGTTTCATGACTAGTGACGGGAAGGTCCTAGTTACTCAGGGACTAGGTTGTCTTACATACATATAAGAGGACTGGTTGGTCTTGCTTACAGACACAAACGGGCAAGACCCATTTTCACTTGTGCGAGGCACAAGGACTCTCGTGAGTTAGGCTCACACTTGCTCGTGCGTGGCATGAAGAACTCAAGGACTGGATTGTCCACTACTCAACTAAGGGCCGTAGGGTCGCTTAAAAATGTACAGTGAAGTCCTCGCTACTCATTGAAACTATAACCGCCTGCTAGTCTACCGCCTTGAGTAAGCGGTTTGGCGAGGCACTTGCTAGCATGGGGTTGGTTATAGGCTCATGCGGGCATGTTGTCTTTGTCGTACGCGGACATTAACGGTTATACATTTTTTTACAAACATAAGGTTTTCAAATGACATGCCAAAGAAAATGATTTTATTACATTCTCTCAACATTACTTAAACCGGTTATCAAAAAGATTTGTTAGAAACTAGCGCTTACATGAATCGTATTCAAAACTGGAAAGAGGTCATAGATACATTCAATAGGAGGCTATCAAATTGGAAAGAAAAACTTTTATCTTTTGCCGGACGAGCAAACCTTGTGAAGTCAGTGCTCGGAAGTTTACCAAACTACCACCTCTCGTTGTATAAGGGCCCGGTAGCCGTAATAAAAATACTAGAAGGGATACGGAGGAAATTTCTATGGGGTGGAAGTAATGCAAATAACAAGATGAGATGGATTAAGTGGGAAAAAATTGTAGCAACAAAGAAGTTTGGGGGGCTCGGAATAGGGAGTATAAAAGATCTAAATTTACCAAACAGCCCCTAAGTTTGATTAGCTTATCGGAGGAAAGCGATCGATGGGTATGGAGCGGAGATAAAAATCAAAGTTTTTCGGTTAAAAGCGTACGAAACACATTGGCAAGAAACATAAATTTAAACGAACCGGCGGATAATTATTTCTGGAACAATTGGGCTGCCCAGAAATGTAGTATGTTTGTGTGGAGAGCTTTAAAAGGAAGGATCCCGACGGCCACACAACTAAGGGAAAGAGGGATACAAATACCCTCGGGTAGATGTAGATTGTGCGATCGGGAAGAAGAAACGTCGGACCATGCCCTTGTTAAATGTAGGGAGGCAAAAGGTGTATGGGAACAAGTTGGGTTATGGGTCAAATCACCAAATATCACAAAGCAGGAGATGCTAGGGGAAATCTTTAACGCACTCGAGGATCAAAATTGGCCGAAGAAAAATAAGAAGGCAGTGCACGCTATTTTTCTACTTACGGCTTGGATGATTTGGAAGAAAGGGAACCAGAAAGTTTTCCAAGGTAAAAATGGCGAAATTTATAAAACGATTGAAGAAGTAAAAGAAGAATCTTATCAATGGATGAAGTATAAATCAAAGGTACAATTAAATTCTTGGGAGAGCTGGATACATTTTTCATGGTGTAGTTTAAACTAATTGTCCACTGTCACTGTAAGTTCTTGTTTTTAATTGCTAAACTTTGATGTATTGTATATGGCTTTCATAGCACCTTGCTGTGGGCTTTTTGGTTTTGAGTAATAAAGGTTCCGTTTGCCATTAAAAAAAAACTAAAACTGTCTTTATGGAGCAATCCTTGGGCTTTGTTAATCCTTGATTTCCTAATAATGTTTGTGGCCTCAAGAAGGCACTTTAGCGTCTCAAACAAACCCCTCAAGCTAATTCTATCATTTTAGCACCTCTTTATTATACCAAGGCTTCACTTCGAGTCGAGCTGACACCTCCTTATTTGTGTTCCTCAAAGACACATGTTTATTTTATTTCTTGTTGTACGTCAACGGTTTTATTCTCACCAGCAATTATGAATATTCAGTTCAACGATTTATTACATCCCCTACACCAAGAATTCAAAATTAAAGACCACGGCAACCTTGGCTACTTTTCGGTCTTTAAGTCACATATAACCCGGATGAGTAATTCTTTAGCCAAAAAAAAAAAAAAATGCTTGTGTCATTTTCGCTTGTGTTGGTCTCCTTGATTAAAAACCCATTGGCACACCGCTTAACACCACCATTGTTTTCATCTCGACTGGTAACTCTTTTCATGATCCTACCCATTATCGATCATTAGTTGGGGCCTGGTAATATCTTACCATCTTCCTGTTGGATCTTTCCTATGTTGTAAATCAAGCTAGGCATTTTGTTCATGCATAGACAATTTCACATTTTTTTCTTGTAAAACGATTACTCTGGTATGTCAAAGGATTTTTTTTTGGGCTTGATTTTCAACGACCTACCTCCTCAATTGTTGTTGTATATTTGGTGCCAACTGGGCTGGTGTATTGAACTCCTAGGTCGACTTATGGCTACTCAACATTTTAATGTGGTAATCTTGTATCATGGAGTGCTAAGAAACAAACAACCGTGTCATGGTCCACTTGTGTTTAGAATACCGAGCGATGACAAACAACACTTCTGAAATCATTTGGATCACTTATTTGCTTTGTGATCTCAATGCTCTACCCAAGCGTGGTCCAACATTATTACGTGACAATATGAGTGCGGGTTTCCTTAGCCAAAATCTGGTCTTTCATAAAGGTGCTAAGCACATCGATATTGACTATAACAATTTGTTTGTGAGCTTATCTCCTCAGATAAGTTACACACAAAATTTGTTTCTACCAAGCTTCTAGTTGCTGACATATTTACCAAACCACTTCCTAAGCCTCTATGATATGCAGTGACAAACTCGATATTTGTCCGCTACATGTTTGCTTGAGGGGGGAGGGAGGGGTATTAGGAATTAAGATTAGTCAAATTATGTTTAATATATGTTAATTCCTTGTACAAGTCCTTAGTTTTAGCTTTTCTTTTGTAACCTTGGTTATATGCTTTTGTATCCATCCCATGGTGAAAAAAAAAATATCCCTTTTGAAAGACAATTGGGTAAGAAACCAACAGTAGCGCTCAAACTAACTGAGTACAAGTGCATATGATCTTAATGATAATAACTGGTCAATGCTTAATAGCACTTGTGCGAGATAAAAAAGTCGGGCCCTACAGGTCCTATAATGTTACATCAATTAGTCAGTCACATAGATAAACTCATCAATTAGTCAATCACATATTAGAAGTGAACCCACATGTACTTCAATTACTCATGATCCAAAACGAAGAACCCAGATGCACTTCAATTACTTGCGGCCCAAAAGGAAATTTGTATCAGCCAAAATTATATCAATATTCACTTGAGCTTTGAATAATAGAAGTAACCATCCAGCCCAACTAGTTATGACTAAAATTTGTTACCACAAATCACGACCCATGTAAAAATATTTAAAACACAAATTAAACCCATAAAACACAAACTAAACCCAAATAAAAAAAACTCGTTTTGTAAGCACAAACTAAACCCAAATTAACAACTCTTTGAAAACACTTCGGTCCAACAGCAACACCAACTTTTTATTATGGGACAATTGCATATTTCCCTTTAAAAAACCGTTTAATTGCGTATTTACCCAACTTAAAATTAATTTTGCATATATCCCCTTTCTTAACTATTAAAATTGCATATATCCCCTTCCTTAACTAATAAAATTGGAAATTTACCTATTTTGATTTATTTCATTAAAAACAAGTTATATAATGACTTTTTTACCCTTATTTTTACTAAAACTTTAAAAAATATATATTTATTCATTTTTACTAGTTTTGTAGATTTTTACTAGTTTAGCGGTTTATTTCGGTGTTTAAGTTTTAGTAAAAATAGTAAAAATGAATAAATATGTATTTTTTAAAGAATTGTGAAAAATCCACAAAGACTAGTAAAAATGAATAAATTTTTATTTTTTTAAGTTTTAGTAAAAATAAGGGTAAAAAGTCATTATATAACTTGTTTTTGATAAAATATATCAAAATGGATAAATTTGCAATTATATTAGTTAAGCAAGGGGATATATGCAAATTTAATAGTTAAGGAAGGAGATATATGCAATTTTAATTTTAAGTTGGGTAAATACCAAATTACGCAGTTTTTAAGAGGAAATATGCAATTGTCCATATTATTATTATATGTATTTTTTAATTCATAGAAGAACCTGGGTTTATTATTGTTGGTGTAATAAAATGGCTCAACATTAAAAAGCCCACACCTTGAAAGACAAGTTGTAGTTTAAATGTAAGCCCACATAACACTTCCCTCCTTTTTTTTAATAAACCTAAAACTCTTATCCCTTCTTCTCAAACCCTAAAAAACAAGACAACACCAAACAACCGTGAATAAAACTGATAAAAAATTACAAAGAGAGGACTCGAACCAAATACCATTTGTATGAAAACAAGAGTCATTTCCACTAGACTGTGACTATTTCTTTTAAATAGGGTTACCTCTAATTATATTTATGGGTTCGCTATAGATTTGTTATATATAATTTTTTTAAACTTTCGGGGCCTCTTACGTTTTTTGCCCTGTGCGATGGCCCACCCTGCACCTGGCCCAAGCCGGCCCTGGCACATACCACAGGGATTTATGTCTAGCATTTGTGAGTGGAGGTCATGGACAGACACTAACGAGTTTAAATGCTAAATTTATTTGAACCGAGTTTACATGTAATACTACATATAAATCGACACACGTACACCCTCCCTATTGGTTAATACAGTCCCAAGTAAGCAATAATAGGTTCAGAAATATAATCTATTTATATTTATATTTATTGGGTCAGTTATAATTGCCACTTTCTTTTGTAACACGGCTGTCTCTCATGGGGGTGCCTGCGATCGTGATCAGGGCCCAAATCAATATAGGACCCGAATTTTTTTTAAAATTTATATATATATATATATAGGATTAGGTTCAAACGTGAACAATTTCTCCAGCGTGAACTGCGTGAACTGATCTTAGCCCTTGATTTTTTTGATCTTGAGATTTTAAGTTAATGGCATGATGGTAATTATTTGGTTATTTGTTACTAAATAATTAAGAGAACAAGGGTATTTGTGTAATTTCCATATTAATTTGATTGCATAAATCACGTTTATATCCACATTTTAGGTTTCAAATCCCCCACACATATCTTTCTCTCTCACAAATCAAGATCAAAATCGCCGACAAGCAAGCAGAGGAGAACATCCCGAACAGCAGCAGGTACACTTCCGCCTTTGACCACCCTCTTCGCAATCAGCGATCTGCATAAATCCGGAACATCCCGTCCGCCGACAATCAGCGATCTGCATAAATCCGGTCCGACCACCGTCGCTGGTTTCGCACACTTCCGCCTTTGACCACCTTCTTCGCACTCCGACGCCGGCTCCGATCACGAACAAGAATGAATCAAAGAATATGTAAGCAAATAAGTTGTCGAAAACCCTACCTTTCTGTCTGTCTCTCTCAACGACGGTTTGCGGCTGAGAAGAAAGCGTGCATGGGCTATTGGTTTAAATGGGTGGACACGGGCCCGACTCTTGTTCTAAAAGTTGCGTATTGGGTATGTAATTGTTGGGGTCCAATATTTATTTCCTTAGACAATATTTACAGTACAGTTGTATTCAACTTGTTGATAATATTTATTTTCTTTTTGTTGATTTGTAGCATATCTTTTTGTGGGTCTGATTTGATGAATGTGTTTAATTTGTATTAGTTTGAAAATAATATCAGAAAGGTGTTTAGCTTTTTTTTGGAGTTCATTTTTTTTTGCTCTGTTTGTAATGCGATGTACACTTGTGTATTCTGATTTTGTTCTGTTTTGTATGCAATGTACACATGTGTATAGCGTCTGTTTTTGTGATGTCCCTGTTTTTTTGTTCAAATTTTTTTATTTTGCTCTGTTTTTAACGCGCTGTACACATGTGTATTCTGATTTGTCTCTGTTTTAATGCGATGTACACATGTGTATTCTGATTTTTGCTCTGATTTTAATGCGATGTACACATGTGTATAGCGTATGTTTTTGTGATATCTCATATTTTTTTGTGTATTGAATATGTAAAGTAGTTGATGTACACTTGTGAATTATGCAAAGTACTAATTGCTGAGTTTTTTGTGTTATTATAGGAGATAAGGATGATTCACGTATGAGGTCGATAAGGATGATTCAGCATACAACGTGGCGAATAGTTGTAAAAGACTATGTCTTTTTTATTTTTCCGATTATGTTGCGTTTATTGTTTTCACGAATCTGGAACTTGTAATTGTATGTTTTTTTTTGGTTTGGCAAACATTATGTAACTTGTTATTTGCTTAATATAAAATAGTTTTACAGGTTTTGTTTGTTTATATGTATGTATTATGTAGCTAATTACACATATGTACCATGCTGAGTACACATGTGTACTGTTCAATTCATATCCAAGTACACATGTGTATACAGTTGAAATATGAAGGTTACGTGAATCTTAAAAATCATAATCCGAATTCTGGTGGTGAAATCTAAAAAATAAAAATGAAATAAAAGATATTGTGGAATTGTGGATAATGAATTTAAAATAGGAAAGATGTAACTTAATTCAATTATTAAAATAATGATTTAAATCTAATTTTTATATAATTACAATCATGCCCTTAACAACTAAAAAGGAAATCAATGGTCTAGATTAGTTCACGCAGTTCACGCATGGGATTAGGTTCACGCTGGAACCCTACCCTATATATATATATATATATATATATATGTGCCTATTTTTCTCCAAAATAATATATTCTGTTTTTGTTTGAGAAAATATATATTTCAAAAGCCATGTAATCAAGTCGCACAAAAAGAGCAACCCTATTCTCTCTCTCTCTCCTTGGGCGATTTCGTGTTCTTCGTGTAACCCTAGATTTTCTTTGTGAGCTTTTGTATAACAGTCTGTGACTAGAACTTTGATTTATCAAAATTCTATAACGAACCCGTTAGCAATAGTGAACGATTTGAATTAGGGTTTCTGTTTTTCCATTTTTTAATCGCCGCCATAGCTATGAATCTGAAATCCTGACTTATTAACTTGACGATTATTGATCGCGATTAACTGAGTTTAATTTAGCTAGATTGATACGTTGTTTTAATCAGTTAAGGATAAAAGGTTGATTCTAGGGTTTAAGGAGTAGGGTTTTCCATTTCTTGGTGCGTGTTGGGGTTTTCTGGTGTACGTAATAGTGTGGTTGCATGGAAAGGAATAGGGGTGTTGATCATATTACTGATAAAGGGGGTACTTCCCCGTTGCATGGAGAGGCTAGTGCAAGTCCTGTGAGAGGTATTGGATTGAAGATAACGAACATAGAGGGAAATCCGTTAATGCCGAGAAGAGGAATGTTTGTGACAAATAACAGGTCGGTGATCGATGGCTTGTGTGAGATATCAAAACCTGTAGAATCGGAGTTCAAGGAAGGGAATATGGAGGAACAGGTAGCCGTCAACTACCTGACTTCACACACGTAAATCCTAATGCAGATAAAGGAAGTATGAATGAAAGTAACGTTAATCAAACAGCAGATAAAGGTAATGATGAGGTTAGACCGATGTCATTTGCTAATGCTGATCTGAAGCAACCTGATGTTACGAAGGTCAACTTTCGTCCAATGGAGAAGACTGATAAGATGGATGGAGTGGATGTAGTCATACCGGTGTCGTCGATAAAAGAGGTAAATGATAGATTTGCAAATACTTTATATGGTTACTTTTTGGGGAAACGTCTTGCATTTCCAGTTATGGACTACTTTGCAAAGAATAACTGGTCGAAGTATGGTTTAGTGAGGATGATGATGAATTCGAAAGGATTCTTTTTCTTCAAATTTAAAACGCAAAGGGGTATGGAACAATTAATGGAAGATGGACCTTGGATGATTCATAATGTTCCAATTATTCTGAATGAATGGACACCATCAGCTTCATTGGTTAAGGAGGACATTACAGCCATTCCAGTGTGGGTAAAATTGCATGATGTCCCGTTGCTAGCTTTTACGGAGGATGGGTTAAGCTTGCTCGCTTCTAAGATTGGAGTTCCGAAAATGCTAGATTCTTAAACGGCGACGATGTGTTCAGAGTCTTGGGGGAGGAGTAGTTTGCAAGGGCTCTCATTGAAATGCAAGCGAATAAGGATCTGGTTAGAACTTTAAGGGTTGCGGTGCCATCATTGGAAGGTAATGGTTACTCGAAAGCTGAAATAAAGATAGATTATGACTGGGAACCATTAAGGTGTGCGGAATGTTGTGTTTTTGGGCATGATGAGAAGGGTTGTCCCAGGAAGCCGAAGATAGTCTATCCGGTTGAGTCAAAAACTAATTCAGATGGGTTTCAGGAACCGAGAGGAAAAAATAAAAAAGGTGGGCAGCAAGGTTTCCTTGTGAAAAACCAGAAGCCGAAGGTGGTATATAGGCCAGTCATTAAACCAAAGACAAACGGAGACGCTGAGTCTTCATCGAGTGTGCCAATATCAAATCCTTTTGATGTGCTTCAAGAAGAGGATGTGGACAAACAACAACCTGGTGGGGCGAATTTATCGAAGGGACCTCGGGTTAGAGAGCAACCAAAACACAATAAAGAGGATAAAGGAGCTCAGGCTGAAATTCTGCCAGGTATTATTGAGATGGATGAGCTTTTGTCTGATATCCATGGGTACTTAGACCGGAAAGGGGTGAAGAGTGGGACTGAGGGTGCAAGCACACCCGATAACACGGTTTTAAATGGGTAGTATCGCTACGTGGAATATAAGGGGGTTGAACCGCCCCATGAAACAAAAAGAGGTTCATCAAATGGTTAGGGATAATCATATTCATGTTTGTGCTATAACTGAGACGCATGTGGAAGCTTCAAAGGTCTATGATGTTTGCAAAAAAAGTGTGTCGCACTTGGAGTTGGACCGATAATGGTAGTTGTTGCACTAAAGGTACGAGGATTATAGTAGGTTCGGATGCTAATTTAGTTGATTTTATAGTTCTAGATGGTAGTCCATACGCAAGTTGTTTTTAAACTTGATCAGAAATCCATTTTCTGCTCATTCGTTTATGCTGAAAATCATTATAAAAATCAGAGACAGTTGTGGGAAACTTAAAGGTTCATCAATATTTTGTGCATGATAAACCATGGGTCGTTTTGGGAGACTTCAATACGTCGTTGTTTCTGGAGGATCACTTTTCAGGTTCGTCTAGAATCGATATTGGCATGATGGAGTTTAAAGAGTGTGTGAACAACATAGAGGTTTTTGACATAAATAGTTCTGGAATGCATTATACTTGGTCGAATAAACAGCAAAAAGAGCGAGTTGTATTTAAGAAGATCGATCGGATTATGGGTAATATGAAGTTTATTGACGACTTTTCGGCTACGGCGGCTTGTTTCCATCCGTGTAGAATTTCTGATCATACCCCATGTATTCTAGTGTTGCCGAACATTCAGAGAAACAACCCTAAACCTTTTAAGTTTGTTAATTTTGTTACTCACAAACCGAGATTCATTGAGGAGGTTAAAAAAATCTGGAGTACTGAGGTGAATAGGTATTACATGTTCCAAGTTGTCAAGAAACTAAAGTTACTTAAAACTCCTATGCGTAAGATTATTTTTCAACAAGGAAATATTCATGAAAGGGTTAAGATGGCACTACAACAAAAATGATCTTTTAGGACCTTTTCTGTGGGACACTTGTAAAAGAGGGTCCTAGAAAACTATTTAATAGGACTGATGAACTTTTGGGGTTCTTTTATAATATACTCTATTAAACCGGTGTACTAAAAAACTACTTAATAGGATGGATGATTTTTTTTTAGTCCTATTATCATATAATTTAATAGGACACTTAAAATGTAGATCCTAAAAAGTATTTTATCAGACATTTAATTGTTAGTGTCCCATTATGTGGTACTGTATTATGACATTTGATTATCTAGGGTCCTATTATAACATAACTTAATAGGACACGTTGTAGTTAAGTCATAAATGTTCAGTGTTATAGGACCCTTTCTAGTCGAAGTCATATTAGAACTTAACTTAATAGGAGACTTTACACTTGGGTCTTATAACTTTAAACTTTATAGGACGCTTAATCAATGTGGTGTTATTATAATACACCGTAATAGGACACTTGATATTTGAGTCATAAAACATTAGTTTTATAGGACGCTTATTCGCTAGAGTTTTATTATAATATAACTTAAAAAGACACTTGACACTTGGTTCTTATAAATTTAACCTTTATAGAACGCTTAATCATTGTGGTTTTATTATAATACATTGTAATAGGACACCTGATATTTGAGTCATAAAACGTCAGTTTTATAGGACGATTATTCGCTAGAGTTCTATTATAACATAACTTAATAGGACACTTAACACTAGGGTCTTATAACTTTAACCTTTATAAGACGCTTAATCATTATGGTGTTATTATAATACACCGTGTTAGAGCACTTGATATTTGAGCCGTAAAACATAAGCTTTATGGGACGTTTATGTAAACTATGGTATTTTTTTATACAAAATGTCCAAAATTTGGATTACAATGGAATTTTTATTCCCTCCTAATTTCTACTAAAAAATTAGAAACTCCCTCCCATTTTCATTCTTTGAATTCCCATCATAATAGGATCTCAAACTATTCAATCCTTCATTCAATCGATGACCACTACGTGAAAAAGGGCTATAGCCACACTTTTAGCAAAACCATTCTGCCACACATTTGAAAAAATGTGTGGCTAAAGGTCATTCATCACATTTTAAAACACCTTTAGCCAAACATTTTATTATTGATATCACCATTTATAACAGTTCAGAACCTTTAGCCACATTTTTAGAAAATTATTAGCCACAACTCGAAATGTGTGGCAAAATGTGATTTATGGCCACATATTTTTGTTTCATGTGACCAAAAACATATTTATTTGACACCTTTAGCCACACTTTAAAAAAAATTGTGGCATATATTAGCCACACTAGCAAAGTGTGGCCAATTGTTATCTATGATCACAGTATTTGTATTCATGTAACCAATAACATATGAATTCAAAATCTTTAGCCACACTTTAAGAAAAAATGTGTGACATTTATTAGCCACACTAAAAAAGTGTGTCAAATGTGAGCTACGACCACAATATATTGTTTCACGTGACTAAAAACATAAGTATTCGAAACCTTTAGCCACGCGTTAAGAAAAAACAGCCACACTATAAAATGATCTACGATCACATTATATATTTACTAATGTAGCTAAAATTTGATACATATGGTTATGTATATTATTTTCTTTGACCAAAGGTTATACAATATCTACACTTACAATTTAAAAAAAATCATGGGCCTTTACATAACATTCATCACATCATTGTCACTTTGTTTATTTTTGTGTGACAAAATATTATCAAATGTTATAAAAATGTGTGACTAAATGTTAAACTTACAATACATTAAAAAAACTTCCCAAAATTATTTCATTCTAAAACTTCCCACCAAAATATTTATCCTAGAATTTAAATTTTCCCTCAAACTACTTAATTCTAAAACTTCCCACCAATATATTTCATCCTAAAACTTCCCACTAAAATATTTCATCCTAAAAGTTAAACTTACCCTCAAAATAACTTCTCCCCAAAATATTTCATTCAAAACTACTCTCTCAATTAATATTCTCATTTGAAAAATTATATTAGTTAATATTATAAAACAAAAAAAAATTTACTACATATTTAAAAATTTATCCTATTATTAATGTTATATATTCTAACCATATGTGTTTTCTTCTAAATAATATGTAAGAGTATGCATATTAGTTACGTTTATATATATTTTTAATGTTTGCAAAATTTGTACTAGTGCCAAATTTCCCGTACCGAATAATTTTCGGTACCTACTTTTTGGCGTTTTCGGTACGGTACCAATATTACACCGAGTTTAATTTTCAAATACCGGTAACGTAAAGTATCGTACCAAACATTTTCAGTCCGTTGCCTGTACCCATAGTTGACGATTTTCGGTATCGGTATTTTCGTACCGATACTGAGCTCATCCCTAATCATATATGTATTAATAGACCATATTGGGTCTTAATGGATCACAATGGCCAATAGTGGGTCATATATTTGTGTTAATGGGCCATATTGGGCCTTAATGGATCATAATGGAGAATAGTAGTCAAACATGTCTTAATGGACCATGTTGGGCCTAAATGGATCAGAATGGCCAATAGTGGATCATACATGTCTTAATGGAATATATTGGTGGTGGTGAGTGGTGGTGGCCGGTGGTGGTGAGTGGTGGTGGTGGCCGGCGGTGGTGGTGGCCGGCAGTAGTGGTGGTGGTGAGTGGTGGTGGTGGTGAGTAGTGGTGGTGGCCGATGGTGGTGGTGCTGGCCGGTGTTGGTGGCCGACAATGGTGGTGGTGGCCGGCGGTGGTGGTCGGTGAGTGGTGGTGGTGGCCGGTTTCGATTAATAAATAACAAACGAGCCGAGCCCGATCTTGAAAAATTACTCACCGGTTGTGGAAGTGGTGGTGGTGGTGAGGGCAGGTTTTTTAGGTTCAGACGTTTTTGTGCCTAGGTGCACGCCTTTGGCTTCTTTGACCACATAGGTTTTTAGTGGATCAAAGTCTCAAAAAGCATTAGTATTTTAGTTGCTTCTAGACTTTGTTGATTATGAGGATTGTCTTAGTGAATTTAGGTAATCTTTTTGGTGTTTGGATTGTTGTAAGATTAAATTTTCCAATGGTTTTGGGTTAGAAATCTTGATAACATCTACTGAATTGATATCAGATACCCCCCCCCCCCCATGAACAAGTTTATAGAAAAATAATATGTGAGGCAGAGGTTGTGTACAAAGACAACAAGAACAAGCAATTAATATACACAAAACCAAATGAAAAATAAAGTTCTTATGTAGGTCTGTATGTGACAACTCGAACTCTTGACACTGACCCCGTCGAGAGAAGGGTATTTTAGTATCGTTATTATTACTATTTTCTTATTATTTATTGAATAATAAACCGCAAGAAGAGAAATGTGCCATTTAACTGATAACCCGAGCTAAGCATAAGTAATTTAACACACACCGATATATGTATTTACCCAAACCCAACCCAACTCATCTAACCTGAAACCCCACCCTATAATATACTCTAATAAACCTCACCCCTCATTTTGATCAACATAAAACCCTAAATACTCTCATCTCTGATTTAGAATTGATTGATTGGAATAATGAATGTTGTTTAGAATACATAACAATAAAATTTTAGATAATGAACTGTTATAAAAAGTCTGATGATTGTTGACCGATTGGTTGTTCTAAATTCCTTATGGTTCTTGGTCGATTTTGGTTTTTGACTTGATTACATAATAAGAATTGATACAACAGTGGGTTTATTTGGCTAAAAATCTACGTTTGTTTAGAATGCCGATGATAGGGTGTATTAGTGGAGGATGCTTGATCGACTTATTAGATTTTGTTATAGGTTATACTTAATCTGATAGTTTTGGGTCGAGTGTTACATAGTACTTAAGACATCATGTTTTGGAGATAATCAGATGATTATATGCTAAGACTCGGTATGATGTTAACGTGGTAAATGATTCGGTGTGGCAATTAATTCCATGACGGGTTAGTCATAACATGCTCAGAATGTGCAACAATAATCGGTAAATATTATATAAGTTCGAGAATTTGAATTTGGAACTGTAGTTTATAATTGTAGATTAACTCTGATACTTTAATTATTAAATCCCAATCCATTAATAATTTATTACGTATTATGATCATTATAATAAACTACAACATGCCTTCAAGTGTTTATTATAATGATCCTACTAATAAAGAGGGAATAGTATTATTTAAATCATAATAGGACTAATACTATTATAAATTATTAAATTAAATGGTATCGTTATCAAATAATAAAACTTGGGTGTTTATAATTTGCATGGTCTATATTTGGGTTGTTACTTGAATCGTTCATCGTTGTCAAAGCAAATTAGGAGTTGGTGTTTGAAATATTTGAATGGTGTTTTGATTGGATGGAATTTGACAAACATACTGTTTGAATAAATTAAATGTCGCACACTCAAAGTGTACAACCCCTAGTGCCCATCGTACGAGGACTTGACCCGACCCGTTTGCCAGGTCTACTTACAGGCACTGATCCTGATATGAATTGGGCATTATGTACCAAGAGTAAAGGTGAGATTATTGTGTACAAGATTGTAAACGTGGGATTATTAAAAACCAATTTTCCTTAGTTTTTCTATAAAAATGTTAGCCTGCTAGTGTAAAACTGTAGGTCCCTCTCGAGGATGAGATAAAAACTTATCCTTGTTATATCAAACACACTAGCGAGTGCGGAATCCAAGCTAGCATGCAACCGAGACTTTATACGAGAACAAGCACAAACACAACACGCAAGATTCACCAATTAACACCACTTGTATTAATACGAATGAAGGGTCCGGTTACAAGCTCAATGTTTACAGAAGTATTCTATAAACTCTCAAAGTGTGTGTGTGTGTTCCTGTCTCTCTCTGTCTTCCTCTTATGTCTCCTCTTGAAGTGAACACAACACACGGGTACTTATACCCGACACAGATCGTCTGGTCGAAGGATCAGACAGACTGATCGAAAGATCATCTGTCGACCAGAAACAGCTCGAAGGATCAACATGTACCACGAAAGATGTGATCTTTCGTGGTCCATCCTTCGAAGGATATCTTTCGAGCTCATCATCATCGAAGGATATAAGTAATCCTTCGATGACCATCCTTCGACTCAAACATCTTTCAACCATGTGCTAACTGTTTGGTCAAGTCAAACCAGGAGGATGGTTGACTTGGTCAAACTTACATCGAACGCACATAAAAACAAACCTAAGACGTAACTCAGACTAACACAAGACATCGTTTTGAATCATGACGAAATACAGACAAAGTACAGACATAAGTGCACCAACAAACTCCCCCTTGGCTGTAGCTTTGTCTCGATTTTCGTTCTTGTAGGTCTTCATGTCTTCAAGTCTTTGACTTCTTTTCACATCTTCAATGTCGGATGATCTTCAAAGTCTTCACGTCTTGAAAGTAGAAAGTGTATCAACAAACTCCCCGTTTCATGTAGAAAGTGTGTTGACAAACTCCCCCTTAGATTGAACTCTCCATTGAGTCATGCTCGTGAATCGTTGACTTGTCAATTCTTCAGATCCTTGTGGTGTTGATGAAGGGACAGCGGCAACTCGATCATTTTATCCTTTGAGTGCCTCCACTTCGTGTCTTCATTCCAAAGCTTTTCATCGAACATGTTCTCCTCGCCTTTAGCATCTGCACATGCAAGAAAGCTAAACGCATAATGAGAACAACCGCTTGGAATATAGTTAACATTTAAACTAACGACACATATGAGATCAAATCTCAATCAAACACCAACCGACAGCAGTTTGAAAGTTTAGAAAAATATTCATTTTAATCCTTTAACTTTCAAAACTCGTTAACTTCGACTGTTTATGAAGATGCAATTGTTTTCCAGCTTATAATCAGGATCTTGGGAAGGATAGACTCGAGTTCCAACATCAGTCAATCAAAAATAAACTAGAAGCAAAATCTTTTTGGATTTTATAAAGTTTATATTAAAACACATCTAAAATCTTTTTGAAATTTTCATTTTTCAAATGTAAAGATGGAAAGCAATAAATAAATATATACAAAGATGCATAAACAGGAAACATTAAATAAATATTTACAGACATTCTTTTTGCGAGTTTCGAGGGTAAGAGAATCATATCAGTGTACGGTCATGCCAAAACGCTCTTGTTGTTCTTTTAGTTAACATTAAGATAAGCATCCTATAACAATTATCGGTATTGTTGTCCACTTAAGCTCAGCTTATCATTTGTAATCATGGCGAGGGGATACGTTAGGGTATAATTTATACTTACCGACCGGTGTTCATCCACATCACGACACATTCCCGTATCAAGGTATGCACGAGGATTCATCTTACCGGTGAGTATACCGATTATCATCTGTTTGACCGTATATGATGTGAGATTCTCACTTATTTGATTTGAAAACAAGCCCTATGTGATAGAATCACTTATTGATGAGGAACTTGATTTTCAGATGCATGAGGGCACAGGAGCAAGTCCGTGAACAGGTCAGTACTTTCGTACAGCAGAGAGACGAACTTGACTCCCGGATGAATGTGATATTTAATCACTTATTGGTTTGGACATGTGATTGTTGATCACTTATTGAGGTCGTATGCAGTATGTACACGTATGTATGGTATCATGGAAGATCTAGACTTGCGTCCCCGTTATTTTTCGGTAAAAGATACAACCATGATACCCAGATGATAAGCAGCATAAAGACCGAATATCTCAGAACCTCGGCAATCTCTCAAACGAAATTTCGGTACTAAGACCATATGCCAATGAATGGTTCCCACCCAGTCTTCAGTCGATTTAAGTTTATATCACCCTGCACACTTTAAAATGATTGTGAGCCTACCGATACATCTTATATAGAGCTGCTTATCGTTTTTCATTTAAGGTTTAAAGAGGTTTAGACAGACCACTGATGTACTATCATATTCTCTTTTTCTCGCCAGGAAACTCATTTTTGCTTTTCTATTGTTTTTGTGTTTTTGAAATTTTTCGATGTTTTTGGATTTTCAGATTTTGGATTACTCCCCCTAAAAACAACAAACTAAAATAAATTTAAAACACAAAGGTATTTACAAAAAAAAATGATTTTCCGATGTTGGTTAACTCATGTTTTACCTCAATGCCGTTTACCAAAATTAAGTTATAATCAGAAATGATTTAGCGAATTTTGGAAAAATCAGTTGGCATGTCGGTAAGCGGTGCGGACCATGACAACATTGTCTGGCCAAAGAGTGCTGAACGAGATAATAATTTACAAAGCAGCTTAAATATCGACAAGTATAGGAGAGATTAGAAATTTAAAACCGTATCCTGCAACTGCATCGTGCATTGCAAGGAATCTGAGTGCTCTCCCAAACTGAATATCCACCCGGTGTGGATTTCAAGGTCGATTTGTAGCTACTGAAATCCCTTCACAGCAATAAGATCATAAACCTCCGGGTCCGGCTGGTCTTCCACATTGCACCAGCGAAGGTCTTTGTCTTTCTCTTTCAGAAGTAGTGTGCGGTTGTTCAATCCATGCCAAGGCATCCGCACACCTGGATGGTTTGTTCAACAAACACATTTTCTTCAAACACACCACGAAGAAATGTACACTGCACGTTCATCTTATAGATTGTTGAACTTCAGACATGCTGCAGGTGCGTACATTTTGATTTGAATCTATCCCGGGGACCCGATCAAAGCCTTGAACATTCACATTTTGAAATGATTTTCATTTTGTCGAAGCTTCCAATTACTTTCATCAGACATTTCTTTTTCCCTTTTCTCTTCCTCTCCATCAAAGGCAACAATTTCTTCTGTCGCCTATCTTGTGCAAGGACGCTCCACTATCAACAATCTTACGACTATCGAAAGTTCCTCCTGGAATATCCTACACACTCACTCAGAGATTAGTCGGAGAGGGGGACCCAAGCCTTTGTGGACTTGGGTCGTCCTTGATCATCAAGAAAAGTGATTTCAATCACATGATGATTAGGAAAAAGAACCTGTGGTGCTCCCCCTGACTGAATTACCTGTTTTTGTTTCCAAGCTGTTTGTCCTTTACCAGTATTTGTATTAATTGTTTTAGCATTTACTGGTGTTACAGTTTTAGGTTTTGCTTGAACAGGTTTTTCTTCTTTGACCTCTGATTTTAAGGCCTTTTCAATTACCTTTTGATTCTTTTGTTTTAACTTCTTTTCCCTTTCTTTCAAGACACGTGGGTCTTGTTTCGGGGAAAGTGATCGTTTTTGGTAATTGGTTTCTTGGGGAGCACTTGTTTTTGCCTTCAACTTTTGCAGGTATGGGCAGTATCTTACAATATGCCCAATTGTGCCACACTCAAAACACATTCTCCGCTCTACAAACCTCGGAGAAACATGTTGATGATCAGACGGAGAACCAGACAATGAACTTTGTGATCTAGACGTGCTTGGACCTAAATCACATCCGTTGGTGTGTTGGGTGTAATTATTCTGATCATTTCGTTTTAAAATTCTAACTTGTTTTACAAAATCAACGTTAGATTTTTCTTGAAATGTTTCAATTTTATCTGAACCCGTGGATCCAACAAAGTTCATTTTCGGTTCTCGTTTCTTAACAGAAGCTCTTTTGTTCTGCACCTTTTGTTGTTGAACCTTTGGTTGTTCAGTCTTAGCCTGCTGAACTTTAGGTGCTTGAACCTTCTTGTTCTGAGCCTTCTTTCCCTGTACTTTACCCTTTCCTGAGTTGACTTGTTGTTTTCGCTCAATTGGTAGTTTTTGGTTTCCGTATTGTTTTCGAATTTGTTCACACGGAATTGGATCACATTGAGTGACGGTAATTTTGCCACTTTTGTTCCCCAAAAACTTATCAGTACATCCTTCAAAAATTTGCTCAATTAAATCTTGATTTACATTTTTAATTGGAAAATCTTTGTTAGAGTAGATTTTGCTATCTCCTTTGAGCGTGTACAACAAGTTATTCTCTTCACTGCTAGATACAAGGGACTCCATTGGTTTTGACATTTCAGTCTTACTCGGTTTCACTGGTGGATCACACAGGATGTGATTCTCGATTGGAATATCTGTTGTAACCGAGTTAGACTGTTGTTTCACAATTACTTCAGATTCATCATCTGAAGAATCAGCATCCTCAATAATGGGAGGACTTTGTTCTTTAACACATGATGAATCTGTCACATTCTCAGATTCAGATTCAGTTTCAGATTGACCCGAGGATGATGTACCAGTTGTGAACCCGAGGCCTGCTGCAAAATCATCTAGATTGAGTGGCACAGTAGGTTCAAAACGGGGCATATCCTCGTCATCAGGCAATTTGGAGTAATTGTGATTCATTGGGGGAGGACATGATTTGAATCCGATACATTGTTTATCCCCCTTTTTCTTTTGAACATCAATAATGTGATCCAATACATAGCGGAAATTGGAATAGCTTTCCAGTTTCTGCTTAATTGTCTCACATTCACATCGAGCTGTTGCCAACTCTACCATTTGCTTTTCAATTGTGTCAATAAGATTATTGTTAGCATGTTGTTTTCGCAAAACAGCCTTTTGTAATTCTGAAACATCATGTCTTAATGACGCAATTGTTGCTTTAAATTCTTTTTCATTTCTGGTTAAAAACGAGTTAGCTTCAGCTGCTTTAGAAAGATCTACAATCAATTCTTGATTGTGTTTGGATATGATTTCTAACTGACTTTCCTGTTCAGCATATTTAACATTTAAACTATCACAATTTTCACAGCTAACTACAGTGGGTTCATCGACACATACCTGACCTGATGAACTGTCGACATTAGCCATAAAGGCTGAATGGAGAGAAGACGAAGAGTAAGCAGCTTGATCCATCAAATTAGAACTTCTTTCAGTTCCTGCTGCAGCTTCTTCCAAAAGCTCATCAATATCTGCCTCGACTGACGCACTTGATGTCTCATCCACATGATCATTTCCTGAAGTGGAGGATTCTTCATCTGAGCTTCCACTATAACCAGAACTGTCTTCATCTTCAGAAGATGCAACACCATTGGTGGAAGATTCTCCACCACTGGCGTGCTTTAAATCCTTTACGACTTCAGCAAAACATGCTGTTCCACCATTTCCTCCTTCTCCAAGCTGAAGCGACCAATCACAACCCTCATCTATTTGAACCACCAGCCCCCGGTTGGCATTTGATGACCCTGCTTGGCCTTGGTTGTTGACAGGTATCAACGTACGAACATTGTTCCCGTTCTAGTTCTGCTGGTTGCCTTGATTTCTGAACGGATTTTGATTTCCATGCTGAGCTGGTCTTGTGCATTCCCTTTTGAAATGACCCCGTTCGCCACAGTTAAAGCACTTGACAGCTTGCTTGTCGAACCCATACTTGGTGTCTTTCTTGTTTTCCAAGTTGGATCTCCCCGTCCTTTCCATAAACTCCTTTGCTCTTCGAATTGCACTAGCAAGAGCCCATTTGATATCCATCATTTCAAACTCTTCTTTATCCACTTGCTGATAATCTTCATTGGTTAGATTGATATTCCCAATCTGACCTGCGATCAATCCACTATAAGCACTAACCAAGGTATTCAACATCTCCATATGCTCCTTGGCTATTTCGACACTGACTTTAGAAAAGTTGGAAGTGTCTAATCTGACTGTGTTTGGATTGGAAGTGGCTTGAAAGTTTGAAGAGCTTTCATAAAACCCTTGCTGTTGCGGTCGTTGCTGCTGAACTGAAGAAGAAGAAGAATCTGGTCTTGAATACATCATCGTGTATGCTGAAGGATCAAACTGACTTGTTGTGGAAGGACCAGTGTTTGAGATGAAGGCTATTTGAAGCTTTGCATGTTGAGAGACTGGTTTTTCTCCACTGATACCTCCTGCAATCCCAAAGTACATCTCTGGATTTTGAGGAGTCAATGTTCTTTTTGCCTTAAGCTTTTCTTCTACATCCTTGTTCTCCAATCTTTGAATCAACTCATAAACGGTGATTGTGTCTAGAACACCATTTTCTTTGAGAATTTCAAGATAACTGCTCCACTTTGCTGGTAAGCTGTCAGCGAATCTCTTCACCATTTCTTGTGGAGTGGCAGTGACTTTAAAAGCAAACATCTCACTTAACAAGTGATGGAACCTTGTAGATAAATCTGCCAAAGTCTCATTCTCCATACACGTGAATCCTTCAAACTCTTTCTTCAGTAATTCTTGCTTAATCTTTCTAGATTGAGCATTTCCTTCACATCGTAACGTGAGCATATCCCACAAGCTTTTAGTAGTCGTGCAGTAAACAAACTGGTGATAAATGTCTCTGTGAAGAGCTTGTGTGAGAATCATGAATGCTTTCTTTTCTAGCTCAAATTTCTTCTTATCTTCTTCAGACAAAGTGCTGTAAGTTTCTGGATTAGATCCTGCAACTTCCAAATCATGTTCAAATGCGGTGAAGAAGCACATCCATAGGTCTTGACCTTGCCCCTGAACATAAGTTCTCAGCCTTTCTTTCCACCATCCCCAATCATTGATGTGATTTAGCTTTGGCGGTTTTGTGCTTGTACCAGTTTCACTGTCGTTCTGCATCATAGATTGAATGCTGCTGTTTTGATTTGTGACCAATGCCCATTGATTTGCAGTGATCATTGCAGCTTGAGGTGGGGCAATAGCTTGCATCCATGCAGTTTTGTTGAAATCTGACGCCGATTGCGCAGCTGATGATTGTGGAGTTGAAGTTATTTGAGTCCACGCGGTTGGATCCCACTGACCGTTTGTTCCCATTTTATGAAAATTAATATATTAAGTGAAAATTAATTTAAAAATTGAAAAAAAGTTTTCTCCTTTTAAAAATTTAATTTTCACAAACTATGTTAAAATCTCGAAGGATAACAACCAGCCGAAGGATCTTTGATCGAAAGACCTGTAAAACACAAACTTGTTAAACTTAAACAGACTGGGATCGAAGGATCAAACCTTGTTCGAAGGATCAACAATGTTCGAAAGATCACTGTTGAGTTTCGAGCAATGACTTCGAAAGACTCTCCAATCGAAGGATCCTTGTCTTTCGAATAAGACCTGTAGATCGAAAGATGTATGTTTCGAAAAGATTCCTTGGTTCGAAGGATGATTATCTATCGAACCTCCCTTGATCGAAAGATGAACTTTCGACTTCGAAGGATATCTTTCGATCTTGTCTGACACAGTTGACAAAGAGTGACGGGTTGGTGAAAAAGGTGATGGGTAGGTGAAATCTTTCGGCAGAAGGTATGTTCAGACCATACTTTCTGCCAAAACCAGATTTGAAACAATAAAATAATGCCCAAAAACAGAAACCGGAGAAAACCATATCCAGAAACCGGTCACCGGATAAGCCGGAATTTTGGCCGGAAATCACCAAAATTCTTAGAAACAGATTTTTAAGTTACCCAACCCGACCAAAAACACACCCGGTAAGTTTAGAACACGTTTTAACGTCTGGAAATGCGAGAAAATCAGTAAAAACGGGTGCTAAACCAGTGAGTTTTTGTCCAAAAACACTCCAAAAATATGTAAAAACTCGGTTTTTAACAAGGAAAAAGAGCCACGGCTCTGATACCACTTGTAGGTCCCTCTCGAGGATGAGATAAAACCTTATCCTTGTTATATCAAACACACTAGCGAGTGCGGAATCCAAGCTAGCATGCAACCGAGACTTTATACGAGAACAAGCACAAACACAACACGCAAGATTCACCGATTAACACCACTTGTATTAATACGAATGAAGGGTCCGGTTACAAGCTCAATGTTTACAGAAGTATTCTATAAACTCTCAAAGTGTGTGTGTGTGTTCCTGTCTCTCTCTGTCTTCCTCTTATGTCTCCTCTTGAAGTGAACACAACACACGGGTACTTATACCCGACACAGATCGTCTGGTCGAAGGATCAGACAGACTGATCGAAAGATCATCTGTCGACCAGAAACAGCTCGAAGGATCAACATGTACCACGAAAGATGTGATCTTTCGTGGTCCATCCTTCGAAGGATATCTTTCGAGCTCATCATCATCGAAGGATATAAGTAATCCTTCGATGACCATCCTTCGACTCAAACATCTTTCAACCATGTGCTAACTGTTTGGTCAAGTCAAACCAGGAGGATGGTTGACTTGGTCAAACTTACATCGAACGCACATAAAAACAAACCTAAGACGTAACTCAGACTAACACAAGACATCGTTTTGAATCATGACGAAATACAGACAAAGTACAGACATAAGTGCACCAACAAAAACTTTATTAATTTTTTTGTAAAATGATTTTTTGCACTATTATGACTAGAGTTTAATAAATATTTGTTGAAAACTAAAATCTAGATCGGAGATGAAGTTTTCCTCAAAAGCATTCTAAACTCTACCGAGACTGTAGCAAGAGGAAGGTCTAGTGTTTGGACCCAAATGATCTAGTTGGTGGTACAGAGATTGGACCATAATGGTGTGAGGTAAACGTTCAAGTACCAATAAAAAAAAAGTTGAAAACTTGGTAAGACCATATGGTTTATTTTCTACAATTCAAGATTGTATTGGTTCATCCAAATAATTTTCTACAAAAAGATGAAAACTTGGTAAGACCATATGGCCCTATCCATTCATCTCGGTATGTATTTGTTAAACTTGTGATACAAATAATTTTAATATCATGGAACTTAATGCTTATACATGGATGGTTTATTTGTAGGTAGTCTATGAGGATTGAGGACGCATGATGACTCAAGATTTTATGCTTCTTATTTCTTTAATTGCTTTGTTAAATGTTAAGATTTTATGTTAGATAATGTTATAACTTATTTATGGTTAGTGTTTTTGTTATGAACATGCTTATTTGAATATAATAAAGTTTTATTTCTTTAATTAGTTGATGTTATACATTAACTATTAGGATGTTATATGTTGATGGTCTGTTTATAAAATTGGTTTTATAATCTTATTTGGGATATTAGGACCATTTTATTGATATTAAAGTAGCTATAATGTTACATCATAAGGGTCCTATAAATTAATTTTTAAGGACGCTTGTATGTGTATCAAAAGATTAAAAATAGATAATCCCATATTAGAACATTGTAAAAGTGTCCTAATATGTTCTTTTTAGGACGCTATTTAAGTTGTCTATAGGCATATTATGCGACCATAAAATTGGTGTCATAATCTTTTTTGGTATATTAGGACCCTTTTCTTGGTACTAAATTTGCAATAATGTAACATCATAAGGGTCCTATCCAATTAATTTCTAAGGAGGCTTGTAAGTGTATCAAAAGATTAAAAGTATGTAAGCACATGTTAGAACATCGTAAAAGTGTCCTAATATGTTTTTATTAGGATACTATTTTGGTTGTTGAAATACATATTACGCGACCATAAAATTGGTTTCATAATCTTCTTTGAGATGTTAGGACGCTTTTTTAGTTCTGGGACTTATTACGACCCCTTTACATGAAACGCTTTTACCGTTGGTCCTATTAAATGAAAGGTCCTATAAAATAGCATTTTAGGACGCTTTTGCGCGTACTAAAAACCCAGTTTTCTTGTAGTGTGGTGCGGAAACAATTGGATGACTGTCAAAATCGGATTGATTCGGACCCGGGCAATGAGGACTTAGTGTTGTATGATGAAGCGTTATTTCTTCAACAGAAGTCGAAGGTGGATTAGCTTTCCTTGGGTGATTCGAACACAAAGTTCTTTCATAATGTCGTTAAAGCTAAGAACCATCGGAGTAGAATCTTTGCAGTTAGGGATGCAAATGGTAATCTGTTTGAAGGTGGTATGGCTCCACAAGCGATGGTGGATCATTTTTCGAATTTTTTTGGTAAAGTGGGCACTATTAACATGCAACCGTCTCCTGAATTATTCATTAATGTTTTAAGTACTGAAATAGCTGATTACATGGTTAGAGAGGTGACGAATGAGGAAGTGAAAAATGCCATGTTTTCTATTGCTGGTAACAAAGCTCCAGGGCCGTATGGGTTTACATCTATGTTCTTTAAATCGGCTTGGAATGTTGTGGGAGAAGATGTTTGTCGTGCTGTTAAGGAATTCTTTCATAGTGGCAAGATGTTACAACAACTAAACCACACAATTATTTCGGTTATCCCTAAGGTGACAACTCCATCGCTAATCACGGATTATAGACCAATATCTTGTTGTAACACTTTATATAAGTGTATCATTACGAATCGAATTAAGGAAGGGCTGGCTGATATTGTAAGCATAAATCAGTCGGCTTTTGTCCCGGGGCGAAGAATTTCAGATAATATATTGCTAACGCAAGAACTTATGCATAATTATCATCGTAAGATTGGTCCGCCAAGATGTGCTTTTCAAATTGATATTCAGAAGGCATATGATACGGTTGAATGGACGTTTTTAGAGAAGACGTTATTGGGTTTTCGCTTCCATCCGAAGATAATAAAATGGATTATGGCTTGTGTTTCGTCTACCTCGTTTTCAGTGGCGATTAACGGTAGCCTTCATGGATATTTTAAAGGGCGACGTGGGCTAAGACAAGGTAATCCAATGTCACCGTATTTGTTTACGTTGGTTATGGAGGTGCTGTCTTTGATCCTACAAAATCAGGTATCTCTATCGGCGGAGTTTAGGTTCCATAATAAATGCGAAAAACAAAGAATCATAAACCTCTGCTTTGCGGATGACTTGTTCCTTTTTGCTAGAGGGGATCCTAGATCAGCTAGAGTCGTGATGGGAGCCTTAAGCTTATTCCAGAATATGTCGGGGCTTGTGCCGAGTGTGACAAAAAGCTTGGTGTATTTTGGTAATGTGAACGATGGGGTGAAGGATCGGATTAAAAGTATCATGAACTTTCAAGAAGGTGAACTACCTGTTCGGTATCTTGGGGTTCCTTTGATATCCACCCGGTTGCATCATAAGGATTGTAAAAGACTGATTGAATGTTTAGATGCTCGTATAATGGATTGGAAAAACAAATGTTTGTCGTTTGCAGGGAGATTGCAACTGATTAGATCGGTCCTTTCTTCTATGCATGTGGTATGGGCTTTGGTGTTCGTTCTTCCTAAATGTATAATTCACGAGATAGAGGAGAGGATTCGACGTTTTTTGTGAACTCAAGGATATAACATTAAAGGTAAAGAGAAAGTTAAGTGGAAGTCAGTGTGCCTGCCTAAATGCGAAGGTGGTTTAGGTATTAGAAGAGTCGAATATATGAATAATGCCCTTATGGTTAATCACATTTGGAGTCTATTGTCTCTTAGGGAGTCGTTATGGGTTAAATGGATTCACTCTTATCGTATTCGCAATAGAAGCTTTTGGGATATTCTGGTTGGAAATAATATAGCTTGGAGCTGGAGGAAAATGCTTGGGCTTAGGCCTATGATTAGAGACCATATTTGGATTAAGGTGGGTAGTGGAACTAAAAATGTTGCTTGGTTTGACAAATGGGATGCGATATGCCCAATTTCTAGGATTCTTACTCCGAGAATTATAGCTAATGCGGGCTTCAACATGAATACAAAGCTTGCGGAGATTTATGCTGATGGAGTTTGGCTTTGGCCGAATACATGGATGGATCGATATCCGGCTCTGGCTCAGATTCAGATCGACGCTTTGGAACACATGAGACAAGATAAAGTTGAATGGCAAACAAATTCGGGTCAGCGGATGGAGTTTAACACGGTTGTGGCTTGGAATGATATTCGGTTCTATCAGAATGAAGTTCCATGGGCTGATTTAGTGTGGTTTCCTCAGGCGATCCCCCAACATTCATTTCTCATGTGGCTTCTTGTGCAGAAGAAACTGAAGACTCAAGATATTATGAGTAGATGGAATTCTTCAGGTAATGCAAACTTAAACCTGATGTGTTGCTCGCTTTGCTCCTTTTCTCCGGATTCACATGATAACCTTTTTTTCGAGTGTGGGTATGCTACTTCGGTTTGGAATGGGGTGAAAGTTAAAGCTGGTATGGCCGATGTGGATAATGATTGGAACTCTATTTTTCAGCACTTGTTGGCGATTGCTCATTCGAAAACAGCTAGAAATATTATAACGAAGATAGTTGTTAGTGCCTCCACATATTTCGTTTGGGAAGAAAGGAACAGAAGATTATTTTCATCCTGGAAAAGAAATGCTAACCAACTGGTAGAGGTCATTCTATCGACAGTGAGGTTGAAGCTTCATACTATGAGATTCAAGACAACTCCTGGCACGATTCAAGTTTTGCAAGAGTGGGCGTTGCCTCGTGGGCTCCTGGTTATTGATGATGATTGCGGCTAATAGTTTTGTGTCTGTATTTTGTTGGTGATGTAGTGTCATCTAGTCTAGTATGTTTTGCTTTTGTTTGCCGTTGTGGTTGTTGCGTTGTTCACTTGAGTATGGCATGTCATACTTGAGAACTGATGGGTATTCTGTCCCTCACTTGCTTTATTTGGTTTGTTTGGTATAAAAATTCACCGGGGTAACCCTTTACCCAAAAAAATATATATATATATTTCTTCCAAAAATAATATATCTTCTAATATTTCCAACAAAATACATATTTTCATTCACCAAAAAATAATATATTTTCTTCTTGTCAACAATATGATATAAGTTTGTGATAATTGTAAAAATCATATTTCATCCACATGGTGTCCAAAATATTATTTACCAAAATATACACATGAATAATATTTCCGGAATATTTTGTGAGTTATATTCCTTTGTTCGGTTTTAGCAGTATTTTGGGTATTCTTTGTATATTTATTCCTTGAAATTTCGGTAATATTTTGGATTGTAAATTTCTTGGTATTTTGATGAGTTATATTATTTCAAATCCTAAATAATATAACTAATACACATAATATACAAATAATCACACACATGGCGCCTTCTAAATATATATTTCCTAAATACATATTTAGGCACTTTTATTTGTAAAAACCAACCTCCAATATTTATAATTTTTGTAACAAAAATTATGCCAAAGTTTATGTAAAATTTCATGGTTTAAAGCACACTTGTAATTATTTGTTTAGAAATAATTTTCTAAGTGTTTAATTTTTAGAAAAATTTCGCCATAGTTTCCCCTAAAAATGGAGGTTTCCAAACCTTGAAGGTATATCATTTTCTTTTGTAAATCATCACAATAATCAACAATCAACAACAAACAATCTTTACTCACCAATTTTTCCAAAAACAAGCATAATCTACTACTTCATGAACTTGAATATTTATAAAAATTTGTAGTGACTTACTAGTGTTTTTAGTACGTCTTTTCCTTTAAAGTGTGATTGATTCTTTAAAAACATCATTTTTAAAGAAGATGGATCTTTACAACTTGTGATCACAATTTCTAAAAATATTTCATCATTGATTTTTCTTGTTACATAAGTGTTTCTACACTTTATTAACCACCAAAAATAAGGTTTATTTATTTAAGAACCAAGGTTAAGTAAAACTTGCATTTTTAACTTGGTTTCTTGAAAAATTACTCTCGAATTCTTAGATCTTCAAGATTTACAACTCACTTTGATCATTATTTTACAAGAAAAACCACATAATCTTTCAAGTTCGTGTTCTATGTGAGGATGATCTATGATCCTTCAACATTTTCATCCTCTCATCTTGCTAGATTATGTTTTTAATCATGATCTAGCAAGATCATATGATGATCATCATCAAATACATGAATACACAACAATCATCAAGCATAACAACACATAAACATTAAGATTTCTTCAAGATTTAAGCTTATGTTCAAGTTTCTTTCTTATGACTCTTAGTGTTCTTCATATTAATCAACATGTAACATCTTTTAACCACTTGAAATAGATGTAAAATAGAGTGTATGATGTTCTTACCACTAGCTCAAGGCTAGGGATGATAAAGAGGAGAAAACAATTGGATAAAAGCAAACGGTGAAGGTCCTTCAACTTCCGAAGGTTCCAAGCTTCTTTATGATGCTAGAGACACCTTGTGAACACCTTAGAATGGTTGATTGTTGAATGAAAATGGGTGTGTGTGTGAGTCGTAGGTATGGAGGAGGAAAGGAAGGAGTTTTGTGTTGAAGAAGATGATAGTGATAAGTGTGTTTAGTCTTGGGGTTTATAGAATAGTTTTCCAACATTCCAAAGTCTAAGGGTCCGTGTGTCTCAAAAGGTTTAGACAAGATCTAATTTAATATTCAAATGAAATCAAGAAGTGGGGGCCACAAGTAGGTCGTAGGTATATGGGGGGGGGTACTAGACTAGGCTTAAACCATATAGTTAGTTACTTAGGTTAGAAATCAAGTATGTAGTTAGGATTTAGTTACTAGATATTTTTATGAGGTGTTATGATGTTCGGGGACCATCACAAGCTTGGTAATGTTAAAACAGTGCTTCTAGTGTAATTTGGTGTTTCGGGTAATGTCCGGTTGTTCGGTTGGTTACTGGTTCGTTAAGGTGCTAAACTATGTATTTTAGTGTGCTTCATGTACCCTTTTATGACACTTTTCATTCCTGACACTTAGGAAAGCATTTAGGACCAATTAATCATACTTCTGCATAATATTAGATTGTTTAAATGTTGAATTTGCTGATTTTCTGCAGAATTATGCAGTTTGTGTGAGTTTTAGGCACTTTCCGGCACTTAAACTATCTCTAGGAAGGAAGTTTTATGATCCTTGCTTTCCTACACACTATACTAGTGTATGACTTGGTTTCTGGCCCATTCTGTACCTCATTATCATATATTTCTATGTACTGAACTCTGTCAACATTTTTCTGATTTGTCTAATAACTGTGCTAACTGTGTTTCGTGCATCATTTGAATCAACAAGGTTTGCATGCAATAGTGATATGTCATTTGCAATGTACGATGCACATGTATGTATATGGTAATAATCATAAAGCAGTTCAAGTAATTAATTGGAATTCAGCACAGTCATTAAGCACTAATCGTTGTTTAATAATTGTACAGACATCTGAAATTTTGACAGTTGTCACACGCATAGCTCTTATGTCGGTCACGAGCCGCCTTGATGCTCTCTCAGATCTGCATGATCTTATCAGTCGTCTCTTGGGCCAATTCGGGACCAACCAGCTGTCTATCACCTGCATCTGCCCAGCATAATGGTGATCGACATTTGCGTCCGTAGAGAGCCTCGAACGGTGCAGCTTGAATGCTTGTATGGTAGTTGTTGTTATAGGAGAACTCAACCAAAGGCAGGTGAGTGTCCCAACTGCCACCCAAGTCCATTACGTAAGCTCTTAACATATATTCTAGCGTTTGAATCGTTCTCTCACTTTGACCGTCAGTCTGTGGGTGAAATGATGTGCTCATATTCAACTGAAAACCAAACGCTTCTTGGAAAGATTGCCAAATCCTTGACATAAATCTTCCGTCTCTGACAGATATAATCGAGATAGGCACTCCATGACATGCGACTATCTCCCTTAGGTACAGCTCAGCTAGCTTACCAGTGTTATCCTTCTCTCTGATCGGCAAAAAGTGAACAGATTTTTTCAGGCGGTCCACGATTACCCAAATCGTATCATGACCTCTGGGTGTCTTGGGTAACTTCATTATGAAATCCATTGAGATTTGCTCCCATTTCCACATGGGTATCTCAGGTTGCTGTAGAAGACCCGAAGGCTTCTGATACTCGGCTTTCACTTTGGCACAGGTCAAACACTTCCCAACGTAAGTAGCCACGTCACCCTTAAGTCTTGGCCACCAATAATAATCCTTCAAATCTTGGTACATCTTGTCCGATCCTGGATGGATCGATTACCTCGATTTATGAGCTTCATCAAAAATCACATCTCTAAGACCACCAAAGAGAGGAACCCAAATTCGTCCCATAAAACACAAGGTTCCTTCTTCATTGGGCGCCAACATTTTCTCCATCCCACAGAGATATTCAGCCTTAAGGTTCTCTTTCTTAAGAGCTTCTCTCTATGCAGCACGAATACGCAACGAGAGGTCTGTCTGTATAATCATCTCCAAATCCCTAACCCTTATGGGCTTAATCCTCTCTTTTCGACTTAAGGCGTCTGCCACCACATTCGCCTTTCCTGGATGATATTTGATTTCGCAATCATAATCATTTAACAACTCAACCTATCATCGTTGTCTCATGTTAAGCTCTTTCTGATCGAATATGTGTTGTAGGCTCTTGTAATCTGTAAAGATCGTGCATCGGGTACCATAAAGGTAATGCCGCCAAATCTTCAAAGCAAACACCACTGCGCCTAATTCCAAATCATGCGTGGTGTAATTTTTCTCTTGAACCTTTAACTGGCACGAAGCATAAGCGATAACCTTCTGTCGCTACATCAGCACGTAGCCCAATCCCTGATGCGAGGCGTCACAGTATACCACGAAGTCATCAGTGCCTTCAGGTAGGGATAAAATAGGTGCATCGCAAAGCTTATTCTTTAGCAGCTGAAAAGCTTCCTCTTGCTTATCTCCCCAATCATACTTCTTGTCCTTTTGGGTAAGGGAGGTCAGCGGTTGAGCGATTTTTTAAAAATCCTCAATGAATCTGCGATAATACCCTACTAAGCCTAGGAATTGTCGGATCTCGGTCGGCGTCTTCGGAGTTTCCCAATGAATTCCATCCTTGTTTACCACGTGACCAAGGAATTGTACCTCACGCAACCAGAACTCACACTTCGAGAACATAGCATAAAGTTTCTCCTTCTTGAGCAGATCTAAAATGGATCTAAGGTGTTGCTCATGCTCTTCCTTCGTTCGCGAATAAATCAAAATATCATCGATAAATACAATCACGAATTTATCGAGATATGGCTTGCAAATTCGGTTCAGCAAATCCATAAATACTGCCGGTGCGTTTGTCAAACCAAACGGCATCACCAGAAACTCGTAATGTCCATAACGAGTTCTGAAGGCAGTCTTCGGTATACTCTCTTCTTGAATTCGCAGTTGGTGATAGCCTGATCGAAGATCGATCTTGGAGTAGTAACTCGAACCTTGAAGTTGATCGAAGAGATCATCAATTCTCGGCAAAGGATACCACTTCTTGATGGTCAACTTGTTCAGCTCTAGGTAGTCAATGCACATACGAAAACTACCGTCCTTCTTCTTGACAAATAAGACTGGGCTCCCCAAGGCGAGAAGCTTGGTCTAATTAATCCCTTGTCCAGAAGCTCCTAGAGCTACGTCGACAACTCTTGCATCTTTGAAGGCGCAAGTCGATAAGGTGCTTTGGCTACAGGAGCGGCGCCTGGAACCAAGTCAATATGGAATTCGACTTGTTGTTGGGGTGCTAATCCTAGAAAATATTCGGGGAAGACTTCAGGATATTCCCTTACCACCGGGATATCTTCCAACTTTGGCTCTCCGGCTTCCTAATTAACAATGTGAGCCAAGAAGGTAAAACATCCTTTCTGCAAAAACTTTCGGGCCTTCAAACAACTGATAATCTGTAGAGGCGTATCATGCTTTTCTCCGTGCACTACAATCGTCTCTCCGTTCATCATCGGGATACGGATGATCTTCTCATGACATATGTAGGATCATTCCGTGACCCAAACGAGTCAATCAGAAGAGTTCTAGCCTGTTTCAGAGGCGGAAACAAAGAAACAGACTTGGAAAACAGCTTGTTTCACTCTTAAACGTCTTGTTTTATTGATTTAACAGCAAAACAGATCAAACGACGCGTCGGCAGCACTTCGGTACCAGAATCGCAGAAGATACAAATGATCTCGCTTGAATGAGTATATATGGGGAGTTAATTTCGTTTGAGCAGGTTCCAAGCGGAATTAGAATTCCAAGCGGAATCTAATTCCGCACGGAATTACATCAAACACACTTCAAGCAGAATTAGCCCATTACAAGCGAAATTACCTCAAAACCGTATTTCTCGAACTACACGCCCTGATCTAACATACTTAGGTACAAGACTCGATACAAGATGAAGTCGACAGACGCATGCACCAACAGACTCCCCCTCGAATGTTGACGAGTCTTAAGTGTCGAGTCTTCAATATCTTCAGTCTTTATCAGTCTTCAGGCTTCCAGGATCTCGACCTGGCTCTTGCCTCACTCCAATTCCTTCTTCAAGTAATCTCCCTCTCGGATGATACTCTACCAGCAGACTCCCCCTCAAGTTGTACTGGGATCGTAGTCTGGCTTTTACTCTGCTCACAGGTATACAGGTTCAAGGATTGCAACCTGGCTCACCTGCATATTCTCTACCCAAAACATAAGTTTCGTAAAAGATAAGATATATCAAATTTAGAAACTCTGCTAACACTTGATAACTTCAGTTCAAAACATCAATTACTGATATAACAATTTTAATTACTGATGACCAATTATATGAATATCATTTTTCAAAACACACACTCTTTCCCAACCTGTTATTCGTCATGTTCAGCACTTGGAATTTTGAAACTTAGCTTTTCAACATCAGTTGTCTAAAATCTTTTTGAATTTTTCAAAATTTATGCTAAAACACTCCGAAAATCTTTTTGGAATTTTTATATAACAAAAATACAGTAAAGAAATATTTACATACAATATTTTTGTGACTTTGTGTAAGAGGATCATATCAGTTTATGAGACAAATCACCAACACCGTTAAGCTATAAACATTTTAAGTTCTAAACGATTCACTTAGATTGTCAATATACTGATCCACTTAAATTTTCACATAAAGTTCAACTGTTTCGAGATACAAGATTAATGTTTTAGAGACTTAAACTTATTCGCGTGTCCCACCTCAGAATATACTCCCGTATCCATATCCCAATATTCAGTCTTACAGGTGAGTATACCACAGATGATAACTGTAAGGGGTTAAATTGCGAGGGCCGTGAGAGCTCAGGTCAGAACTTTCGTTCAGCAAAGAGATGACGGCTTCGACTTTTGGTGTGTCCCCTTTCGAGGATCTTTTGTTTCAACAGCACATGATTAGCATTTTGCAATGTTTCATCATTTTTATGCTGAGGGTGGCGCTATATTTCAAGCAAGCAGAAAGTATTCTCCGAGGACTAGGCCATTGCTTCCGCAAAATCAGAAGTCCCGAGATAATACCCCAGATATCACTGAGTATAAAGACCTAGTATCTCAAAAAGAGGGACCTTTCAAACAAGATTTTGTGGGTTACCCATATATCCGAGAGATGTTACCCACAATATAAGCAAGTTTGAAATTTAGGTTTATATCTCGTCACAATATACTAAATGTGGAAAAACCTACTGGCATAACATCAGTGAGACCGTTTATCACATTTTGACTTTCCAATTCTTTAGCATGCCATGATTGTCCACCGATGTACTATCATTTCCTCTTTTCTCAACAAAACTCATTTTTGATTTTATCATGTTTTTGACTTTTTCAAATGTTTTTGGATTTTCTGAAAATTTTTACTCCCCCTCAAATTCAAACACATTTAAAAAAACTTGAAAACAAACTATACAAAATAATTGACAACTGATATCAAATTACTTCAATTCGCCATTCTCTTAGCTTAAACAATCAGAACTCCCCCTCACAACAAACTATTTTCCCATTGTGATTTCAAAACACTTAAGTTTGTTTTAATCAAATGGTTTTTCTGGAAAATTAGTTTTGTTGATTTCATAAAATCACTTGTAGGTTAGGGGATAATCTCATCACATTGTCTTCTCAAACACTTGTAGGAATTATCAAATCAAGTTCAACCTAATGACCTTGATTAATCATTTGAAAGTGAAAACCTTCTTCAACCACTTGTAGGTTCACTTATCAACCAGAACCCTTGTAAATCAAAATATAACAATATAAAGATATCACCTGTAGATTTACCAAATAACCACTTGTAGGAGGATGTCGATTCCTGCTCCACGATTACCAACCTGGGAGCTCCGGCAAGTCATACCTTTCAAAAACAACTGTTCAAGAATGATGCCGATTCATGCTCCACGATTACCCACTAGGGAGCTCCGGCAAGTCAGGATTTTAGTTAGGAAAAACTTTTCCCCAAGCCTGACCAGCCTTGGGAGATTCTGATACACATCTATCCCACCAACATTTTGATTTGTAAAATTCTTTTGCACCTTTAACATTTCCATCAACCATCTTCCCGAAAATATGTTTAACTTTCCCATTGAAAACCTTTACCAGTGAAGAATTGACCTGAAATCTCAACCCTACCTTTTGATTTCAGATTCTCTTTTGTCAACTTTGGAAAGTTTTCATCGTTCAACTCTGGAACAGAATTCTCAACCTTTTTCTCAACACATGACTCCTCTGATTTTATGGAATCAGATTCATTGTCAGAATTACCTTCAGATTTAACAACCCATCTTTGTTTATTTAAATCGACATTTCTTTTGTAAAAACGTTTTGAAGTTTCACCAACTTCAAACTTTGTTGGTTGTTTCATTTCATCATCAGATTTTTTTTCCAACTTTGAGTTAGAATTAACTCCCTATTTTGTGTAGTTGGACTATTGGTAATTCCAAGCAATGTGTCCAATCTTGTTTGAAACAGGTTCTTCTGTCAACTCTTGAAGCAAATTTCTTCACATTATTCTTTATTTCAGCAAGAAACTCTTGATTTGATTGTTTCCAGAATGGTTTCTTCTACTCATCTTCAGAACTTCCTCCTGCAACAATTTTTTTTTTGGTTTATAACTTTTCTCATTTTTATAATTTTCCGAAGAACTAAAACTAAGACCTTTCTTTTCAAAATTACTATTATGGTTTGGTTTCTTTTGAAAACCTAAACCAGAACTGTAACCATTTTTCTTGTTCAGTCTCTGTTGAACTCTTGAAATGTACTTTTTAGGTTTTTCATGAAGATTTAAATCTTTTATTTCAGAAATATTAATTTCTATTAATTTGAAAACCTGTTTAATCATCTCAGTTTTGACACTTCTTATTGGAAATTCTTCATCAGAATATAATTTGTCTGAATCATTCAAAGATTATGCCACTTTGATCGATCCATCATTCAAATTAGATTTTGATAACAACAATTCTTTATTATAAACCATTTTAACCGGTGAACTCGGACTCTTTTCTGACGAACTCGGATTTTCAGATTTAGACTCCGACTTTGACTCTTCATCCATATCTAACACCTGATCGACAACTTTCTTTAACAACTCAGACTCATGATCTGTCACACCCGCTCGTAGCGGAAGCGCGAGGTGTGATCTGATCGGTTCTCATTGCATAACAATGTAAGTGAACATACTAAATGAATAAAACATGCTCCAATGCCATTGTCATAATTGTTCAAAAGATCGCAACATAACTTAAGTATATTGTTTACAAACCATCAAATGAAAATAAGTTGTCATTGTTTTATACATCAAATGTAAGTCTGAATATGTAAAGGCTTTGACCACTATATCACCGCAAAGAGGCGGTATATAACAGGCAAACCCTTCAATAGTTGGCATGGAGTATTGATACTTGTTTTTCTTGAACTGAAATCTTTGCATTTGTCCACCAATTCCCTAAAATACATGTAAGTTTGAAAACATCAACAAAAGTTGAGCGAGTTCATGCAGTTTAGCTGTATAAGATGTATTTGTATCAAAACAGTATGTAATATGTATTTGTCTCAATTGTAATTGTATCCAAACTGGATATAAGATGTATCCGTAAAATGTGAGTTGTATAAAATGTATCTCGATGTATGATGTATCTGTATGTATGATGTAGTATGTAAAGCATCAATGAAATCGTTGATCATTAATGTTTCGCGAGGACATTAATATGTGTGACGAATTAGGAAGCAATCCAAGCCTAGACGATTTTATGTCGACTCCTATCGACTGGGACACAAACGCACTCTTCTGTATGGGTCCACGACCAAGAGTGGGGCTCGCCAAAACCCATTAGATCTAACCCTTTTGTTCCTTGGTCCAAACTGGATTAATGGTGCTTATTGTATGGCCCTAATTCGCACATGATCTAAGGTGTTTCATTCCCTAACTTTAACATACGTTGAACATGTATTTTCCCCGATAGTTGTAAAGTTGTAAAACATTTAAATGAATAGGGGACATGAACTCACTGTATCGCGTCCTGTGAATAGATGTAAATAAGATCTCACGTGCGGTCGTCCTGAATAGCGTTGCGACCTACAAATGTTCTTATTTTTGTTAGACACTTCGGTCTTTGTAAAGAACTTGAGTACAAGTCTTGTGTCTTCAATATGTGTAAGACTTGTATGTCTTTACTGTTCGTTAACTGTGTATTCGATGAATGAGTTGTTCAAATGTTATATATATATTTTTCACCAAATATATATATATGTCATCTTTTATCTTGTGAGTTGTATAGTCGGATCTAGTCCGCTTGGTTTCGTGTCTTGTATAAGTAAATTGTATAATTGTAATGTTTATCAATTATATGTCATTGGGCTTAGCCCAAGAATTAATGTTATTGGGCTTAAATAGTATTGGGCCTAAATAGTGTTGGGCCTCAATAGTGTTGGGCCTAAATAGTGTTGGGCCTCAATAGTGTTGGGCTTAAATAGTGTTGGGCCTCAATAGTATTGGGCTTAATGTTATTGGGCCTTGGCCCATATGTTTGGTATTGGGCTTAGCCCATGTGTTTTGATAAGCCCATTATGAAATTAAGCCCATTTAGAAAAGTAAGCCCATTTGTATAAAAATAGCCCATTTGTATAAACATAGCCCATTTGTATAAACATAGCCCATTTGTATAAAATAGCCCACTAGTAAATATAAGTCTTTCATTTTTATAAAAAAAACATTTTTATAAAAAGATAACTAAATATACTTTTTAGTTAATAAAAACATAATATATATTTTACCAAAATATATATTTATGTCAATTTTTATGTTTATAAAGACCAACTTTCTAATCTTGTAAAGACCTTGTTAGAAAAAAAAATGATAGTTTTGTTAACATAATGTTCTAAAAAAAATGGCCATATAACCTTTGTATTAATCATTTGGCCATGTTTCATAAACATATCATTTTCTTTTCCAAATCACCATCAATTTACCCAATCATCTTAACTAAAAACACATGAGATTTTTATAACATAAACTTATCAAAATGATCTCCAAATCATGTAGGGTTTTGGACATGATCATAACATGTGCTAACTAGTTCAAAAACCAAGTTTACTTCTAGTTTTAACAACTTTTATAAAAATCTCATGTTGTATGTTACTTTTCATAATTTTGTAGAAGTATTGTTTTTAGTGAAAAACATTAAATACTTTAACAAAATTAAAGGTTATGATCATCCAAGTAATCCTTTATGTTAAAAACTCTTTAACATAAACATGTATAATTGTTAGATCATATTTTTAAAACATCCCCTAACAATTTATTTATATCAATATCATCACAACAAGATCATATATGCATATCACAAGTCTTAAATCACAATATAAACCAACATAAATGTATCATGATTATTATCTTTGCTTCTTTGTATTTTCTTCATGTTTATTATGTATGATTTCTTGGTTATTATTTGTAATAATAACAATCATAATCATAATATATGTATCAAAGAAAAAAAAAATAGATATAGAAGCTTACTTCTAGCACTAGGCTAGGGATGATCTTAGATGATTTTAAGAAGCAAATAAGATGAAGATCTTGATGATATAAGGCTCTTGAATGGATGAATACACTTCCTTTAACTTGCTAGTTCTTTAGATCACCTTAAGCTCCATAGAAGTACAACTTGATCATCAAATAAAGGCTAAAAAGGAAATGGGTTTTTTTGTGGTGTTCTTGGTAAAAAGATGAAGATGATGAGAGTATTTTAGTGAAAAAAAATAATAAAGTGTAAAATGGTCTTGAAATGATCTAGTTACTTAGTTAGTAAGTTACTAATTAATCACCAACATCATCCACTTGAACAAATGGAGTAAATATCTAGATATTTGCAAGTTGTTAATAAGTGTGGGACCCACATAACAAAAAAAACGTTCATATGAGGGGGGGGTCATGCTTGGTGATTTGTTTCTAATTATTTCAAGTGTTAGAATTTGTAGACAGATGTTAGGAAGTTTAGGTGTTCAAGGATTTCAATTGATTTAAGATGTTTAGATGTTATAACTAGCCTTAAAATGACCAAAATAATATTAGATGGTTACTAAAAAAAAGATTAGATATCGTTCGGATAATCGTTTCGAATTGTTTCGGTTAGATGTTATTTGAACGCTAAGTTGCGTAACTTGTGTGAATTGATGTAGTTATTGGCTCGGATGATACCCGAAGGTATCCTCACATGAATTCTATGTTAAATAATATTTTTACATGTCGTAAAAATATTAGAAAGCTGATTTCAGCAAAATTTCTGCGGAAAAGTGTAGAAATCGTCGCTTTTAGTGCTTTTCAGCAGTTTTCGGGCAGTTTTTGGTGCTACCGGACATTGGTAATATATTAAACCAAACCCTTTTATTCCCATATAGGGTTTAATGTATATTTGATGTTGGACTTTTGTCTAAGTCCTAAAGATGTAATTTAGATGGTTTATGCGGAACCTGAGTTCTCGTCAGCACACTAGTTTACTAGGTACTACTCTAGTTGTTTCGATGCATTGTTTACACTATTTCAAGTGTAACCAATAAAAATGAATAATGTGCATCATAAATGAATATTCCTTGAGTGTTCTAAGATGTATATCATGTAATCATGCAGTTCGAATATTCACAACACATACTTGTATAATGTAAATCATTGCTTTTAAATGTATGTAAATTACCAGAAAGTGGCAGTTGTCACATTCTCCCCCTGTTATTGAGAATTTCGTCCCGAAATTCAAGCTGAGTCATCCTATACAGGAGACTACTCGAACAGGTGAGAGTATTTGGCTTTGATTTAATGTTCACGTTCCCAAGTATACTCGGGTCCGTGTCGAGAGTTCCAACGTACATTTTAATAATTTGATACGACTCCACCATGATTTCTAGACTTTACAGTCCATGACTTCAACAGGTTCTTTAGTGAATTGGAGTTTGTCGTCAATGTGAATAGAATGATAACGGTTGCTTGTGTTGGACTCTTTTTAAGATTCGACACATGAAACGTGTCGTGCATACTGTTAAGTTCATCTGGTAACTTCAACTTGTAGGCAACAGTGCCAATCTTTTCTAAGATTTCAAATGGTCCAATGTAACGTGGGTTAAGCTTTCCACGTTTACCGAACCTCGCTCCGCCTTTCCAAGGCGAGACTTTCAACAAGACTTTGTCTCCTACCTCGAAAGATAATGGTTTTCGTCTTTTATCTGCGTAGCTCTTTTGTCGATCGCGAGCCGCCTTGATACGGTCTTGGGTCTGAAAAATTTTATCCGTAGTCTGTTGGACTAGTTCCGAGCCAATTAATTGACTATCGCCTGTTTCCGCCCAACATAGCGGAGAGCGACACTTTCGACCATATAGAGCTTCAAACGGTGTAGCTTGTATAGTAGTATTGTAGCTGTTATTGTAGGAAAACTCAACCAAAGGTAGATGAGTATCCCAATTGCCGCCTAAATCTATAACACATGCACGAAGCATATCTTCGAGTGTTTAGATTGTCTGTTCGCTCTGGCCGTCAGTTTATGGATGAAAGGTCGTACTTGGATTCAAATGAGATCCAAAGGCCTGTTGAAATAATTTCCAAATTCTAGAAATAAAACGATCGTCTCGGTCTGAATTGATTGAAATAGGCACTCCATGACGAGCCACTATTTCTTTGAGATAGAGTTCTGCTAGTTTCTCAGTATTATCCTTCTACCAAATCGGTAAGAAGTGCGTGGACTTTGTTAGTCTATCGATGATTACACATATCATGTAGTGACCTCTTGAGGTCTTGAGTAACTTCGTAATGAAGTACATCGATATTTGTTCCCATTACCAAACGGGAATCTCGGGTTGTTGTAACAAGTCCGAGGGATTTTGCTACTCGACTTTGACTTTCGCGCAAGTCAAGCATTCTCCGATATAAGTCGCGATATCACTTTTGAGGTTAGGCCACCAGTAGTATTCTTTCGCTACTTAGGCCTATGTGCTTCCTCAAAATATCTTCTCGAAGGCCGCCAAAGAATGGAACCCAATTTCGACTCATAATGTATAAAGTTCCATCTTCTTTACACTAATTGTTCCTTCCTGCCTCGAAGTGTTTCTGCTTGAATATGCTCTTCCTTGAGCGCTTGTGAATCATCTTCTCTATTGCTTGAACTCTCAGTGTTCTAACTCGCTCCTTGCGGCTCAAGGCATCTGCTACAACGTTTGCCTTGCCCGGATGGTACTTTATTTCACAATCATAGTCGTTCAACAATTCAACAAACATCGTTGACGTATATTTAATTCTTTTTGGTTGAATATGTGTTGAAGACTTTTATGATCCGTGAAAATAATGCATTGAGTACCATATAAATAATGTCGCCATAAATTTTAAAGCGAATACCACCGCGCCTAACTCAAGGTCGAGAGTGGTATAGTTCTTCTCATGAACTTTTTAATTGGCGTGACGTGTACACGATAACTTTTTCACGTTGCACGAGTACGCAACCCAAATCCTTGATGCGAAGCATCATAGTCTACAACAAAGTCATCGGTATCGTCGGATAATGATAAGATTGTAAAATGCTATGCACCAATCTTAAGAATAAGTTGTAATGTTATATCTTGTTTTTCGATTTGGGGCGAATTTATTGTCTTTAACAACTCTAAAATGGTTCTCAAATGTTGCTCATGTTCATCAGTCGATCGAGAGTATATCAAAATGTCGTCAATAAACACTATGACGAATTTGTCGAGATACGGCTTGCACACACGATTCATTAAATCCATGAAGACCGCTAGTGCGTTTGTTAAACCAAAGGCATAACGAGAGACTCGTAATAACCATAACGAGTTTTAAAATCCGTTTTCGGTGTGCTTTCCTCTTGAATTCGTAACTGATGATACTCCGATCGTAAGTCTATCTTAGAGTAGAAGCTTGAACCTTTCATAAACCATTTGAGTTAGTTGGAAATTCATTTGTAACATGGTTTAGAAATATGAATTTTCGTTCATCGAAATGTTGTGCATTTTTTTCAAAACTTGCATGTCTTTCCACCCCCAAAACCTTTATAAAAGTGTATAGTGGTAAAGAGTGGGGGTTATGAACTCACAACATCCTTATTTGGTCAAATACAAGGTTCAGAAGGTGCTAATCGACATGGAGATTTGGCTATGGGTGCGGCTCCCGGTACCAAGTCGATGTGAAACTCGACTTGTTGATATGGTGGTAGTCCTGGCAAGTCTTCAAGAAAGACTTCAGGAAATTCTTTTACCACGGGAATATCTGTCATCTGAGGCCCATCGGCCTTCTTGTCGACAACAAGTGCTAGAAAGGCAATACAACCTTTTCGTAAGCACTTTTGTGGCTTCATGCAATTTACGGTCCGCAATGATGTGTTGCGCTTCTCTCCATGGATAACAAGTGTATATTCGTTCGGTAGTGGTAAGCGAATGATCTTCTCATGACAGAAGACTTCGGCTCGATTATTGGATAGCCGATCCATGCCAACCACTACGTCAAAAATACCCAACTCAATGGGTAAGAGATCGATATGAAATTTCTGCTCCTGACTCGGCTAGTTTACCGTTTGCCAATTCTATAGAATGAGGAGACGTCTAGCTTACATGACTCTAGACCAAGTACATTTTAAATTATGTGTGGCGAGGACTTTACTGTATAGTCTTAGGAACCCTATGTTTAAATGTAGGATAACCCAATCCATATGTTTAGATGTTGGATATCCTAACCATATGTTTAGATGTAGGATAACCCAATCCCTAATTGTAGCTAGGACAATCCCGTCCCTAGCCATGAAACTCATGTATGTGAAATGTTGAGATGAAGCTAAAATTGCCAATTGTATAAAATAACATGGATGTGAAATGTTGACGAATAGGATACATACCGGTGGCCCTTAATGATTTGATATGTCTCAGCTAATTCCCCATTAGCTAACTTGATATTGTAATGTGTGTCCAGCATGACTCTAATTCGAGTATATGCTTAACATTTAAAGACACTAGCTAAGCTAGGTGTTGGTATTAAAAGAGTTGGTACATGATGATCGTAGAGTGTTACGTACTCATGAATTCATTTCTCTCATGGCGAGAGTTATTGTTTGAGTGATTGAGGTAGGGAGGGATGATGCTGTCATGCTTCGGATCTCCGAGGCTAAACCTAAAATGTAACACTCAGTGTGTTTGAATTCGGGTGTTTCCCAGTATGGAACAACCCTTGAGAGACCGTAAAAGCATCGAATGTAACCAACAATATTGGCTCCAGTTATGATCGAGTTCTTTTATAAAATCATATGAAAATAGATATGAAAATCAGATGATATAAAAGAATGATGTATGGTTAAATAAATAACCACTAGAAATGTAGTGTATAAATATATCATGTCTTGAAATAGAATATTATATCTTGTGTAGAGGATGTCGCGTCTTGTGCAAAAATGTCATGTTTTGTCTTTGTCGAAGAGATTTGAATAACACCACGATATGCAATATAACATAAGCACTTATATATAGGAAGTGCCAGCGGCGTATCCACCATGCTTTTATCATATTACACGCGTCTCATCATTTACAAATAACCACCAAAAATGTTTTGTGTAAACCAACATCAAATGATATGTATAACAATGTCTTGCGTAACAATGTCATGTATAAACCATGTCTTGTGTAAAAGCAATAGTTTTCAACACATAACTTTTAACTTAAACAATTGATTCTTTTGGCGCCATGATCTTTTTAATACACACAATTAAAAGAATCTAGACATTTATTTGAATAAATAAAGTCTATCATGTGCCCAAGAATGAAGAATACAATCAATCGGTCATGGAAACCTCAAGACCATATTGTTCATATATGTTTGAATAAATGATAATGTGGATAACCAAAACCAAAAGGTGTAATGCCTCTTGCGTGTATTGGTCATATGTTTAAATGGAAAAAGAAAAAAAATAATTCGTTGAGGAGGGGAAACCAACCAGTGGTCTTCGGTTATATAATATGTATTCCCTACTCTATGGAGCTCGATCATCCTAAGTAAAGAAAATCCTTTGTCTTACTTGTCCATGTGACAATTATGGTAATAGTGCTTGAGTTTCACGAGCTCTAGCAAAATTATTTAGAATTTCCAAAGATGTCGAATAGAATGTAATGAGGGAGTTGCAGCATGGTTCATGCCATACCATCCCTTGGAAAAAAAACAAATGTCAAAACGACGGAATTTATTGTATCACTTCCAATAAATATGATAAGGTGGAATATGATACAGTAAGGTAAGGTAAAGTAGGATAAAGTGTCATAGACACCCTGGAACCAACCCATGTTCAAGAATTTCGAGAATGTTGAGGAAAATCCTCCATGAGTAGTTAACAAGTTTTGTTTGTTTAAATGACTAGTCTCAACTGAATCGTGATATAGATCGAATGTTAGGTGTGAACAAATACGTGTCGTCTTCCTGTATTGTATTGTATTGTATTGTATTGTATTGTATTGTATTGTATTGTATTGTATTGTATTGTATTGTATTGTATTGTATTGTATTGTATTGTATTGTATTGTATTGTATTGTATTGTATTGTATTGTATTGTATTGTATTGTATTGTATTGTATTGTATTGTATTGTATTGCATTGCATTGTATTGTAGGGTGTTATACTAACCACCACAGTTCGTGTTCTAATAGAATCTCAAATAATAACTTAAGAATTTCGAATGAATAGTGATCATTAGCTTGACCCGCAGAGTCCACCAGAATTTCCATGCACTACAAGTTGTTATTACGTGGGCCCCCGTAATAATAAATTGTCTTGCATGGTCACCCTAGCATTCTCTCGTTCAGAGCAGGCGATCAGTCAGAGAGAGGACACTATTGTCAATATACCTTCAACATAGGAGGGACCTTCGTGATAACTCACGTGTCAACGTTCGTTGTCATTACTCGCAGAACGGTACGGCGTTAGGTGAAATAGAAATGAAAAGAATTTGTAATAATAACAACCAAAGAGGCACCTTCAAGATGAATACTTCATCTTCCTTGTAAGGACAAGAGTATATCAACCTTGATTAGTATGAGTCACAGGGATCTCGTCCCACTAATGGAGTTGTTGTCCAAGGTTACCACCTTCGCCTCGTCGTCATTATCATGGTCAGGCATCTCAGCATTCGCAAGAAAGCAACCATATTTTACGGAATTAAGTTTAAGATTTCACTTAGGAATCATGTTCGCCATAAGCTCCGCATTAGACATGAGGTCGATATTTTCATCGTGTGAGTAAAGAATAATAATAGAGTTTGAAGTCGAAGGTATTTTGTTCTTGGCAAAATATTTCATGCAACATATATATGAACCACCTATATATATAATCATGTAAAATCCTATCAATCAAGGATTTCTATCTTCTATAAGCTGAACTTGTGAACTGTTTATAATGCATAAACTGATAATGTAATGTATTGTAGGCATATAGTCTATTAATGTATTGTGTCTGTTTCTCATAGACTTCACCCATGGAAATGTCCTCGCTTGATTTATGTGAAATGAATTTTTGCTGTAGTGGACCTTGAAAAATGTTTATGCAATGAAAACCTTTTGACTTGTCCAATTTTATATATAATATGTTCAACATGAACAAGAGGTTTTCGTGAGAGATCCCTAGTGATTGTAGACTTAGACTCGAGAAAGAATCCTGGTTCACTACAATCGATGCTCTGATACCAATCTGTCACACCCGCTCGTAGCGGAAGCGCGAGGTGTGATCTGATCGGTTCTCATTGCATAACAATGTAAGTGAACATACTAAATGAATAAAACATGCTCCAATGCCATTGTCATAATTGTTCAAAAGATCGCAACATAACTTAAGTACATTGTTTACAAACCATCAAATGAAAATAAGTTGTCATTGTTTTATACATCAAATGTAAGTCTGAATATGTAAAGGCTTTGACCACTATATCACCACAAAGAGGCGGTATATAACAGGCAAACCCTTCAATAGTTGGCATGGAGTATTGATACTTGTTTTTCTTGAACTGAAATCTTTGCATTTGTCCACTAATTCCCTGAAATACATGTAAGTTTGAAAACATCAACAAAAGTTGAGCGAGTTCATGCAGTTTAGCTGTATAAGATGTATTTGTATCAAAACAGTATGTAATATGTATTTGTCTCAATTGTAATTGTATCCAAACTGGATATAAGATGTATCCGTAAAATGTGAGTTGTATAAAATGTATCTCGATGTATGATGTATCTGTATGTATGATGTAGTATGTAAAGCATCAATGAAATCGTTGATCATTAATGTTTCGCGAGGACATTAATATGTGTGACGAATTAGGAAGCAATCCAACCCTAGACGATTTTATGTCGACTCCTATCGACTGGGACACAAACGCACTCTTCTGTATGGGTCCACGACCAAGAGTGGGGCTCACCAAAACCCATTAGATCTAACCCTTTTGTTCCTTGGTCCAAACTGGATTAATGGTGCTTATTGTATGGCCCTAATTCGCACATGATCTAAGGTGTTTCATTCCCTAACTTTAACATACGTTGAACATGTATTTTCCCCGATAGTTGTAAAGTTGTAAAACATTTAAATGAATAGGGGACATGAACTCACTGTATCGCGTCCTGTGAATAGATGTAAATAAGATCTCACGTGCGGTCGTCCTGAATAGCGTTGCGACCTACAAATGTTCTTATTTTTGTTAGACACTTCGGTCTTTGTAAAGAACTTGAGTACAAGTCTTGTGTCTTCAATATGTGTAAGACTTGTATGTCTTTACTGTTCGTTAACTGTGTATTCGATGAATGAGTTGTTCAAATGTTATATATATATTTTTCACCAAATATATATATATATGTCATCTTGTATCTTGTGAGTTGTATAGTCGGATCTAGTCCGCTTGGTTTCGTGTCTTGTATAAGTAAATTGTATAATTGTAATGTTTATCAATTATATGTCATTGGGCTTAGCCCAAGAATTAATGTTATTGGGCTTAAATAGTATTGGGCCTAAATAGTGTTGGGCCTCAATAGTGTTGGGCCTAAATAGTGTTGGGCCTCAATAGTGTTGGGCTTAAATAGTGTTGGGCCTCAATAGTATTGGGCTTAATGTTATTGGGCCTTGGCCCATATGTTTGGTATTGGGCTTAGCCCATGTGTTTTGATAAGCCCATTATGAAATTAAGCCCATTTAGAAAAGTAAGCCCATTTGTATAAAAATAGCCCATTTGTATAAACATAGCCCATTTGTATAAACATAGCCCATTTGTATAAAATAGCCCACTAGTAAATATAAGTCTTTCATTTTTATATAAAAAACATTTTTATAAAAAGATAACTAAATATACTTTTTAGTTAATAAAAACATAATAGTTTTTATAAGTTTCAAAATGTCCGAATTTTGTTAATGGTAACGAAATTTTTGTGCCCGCGTCGGAAGATCGCCTAAACGTCGTAGTAAGTTCTCCGAATGGCGATATGTTTATAAATTCGTCCGTCGTCCGATTTGACCATAAGTTGTGTCCGATCCTTCGGAATGTCCGTAAGTTGTTTTCATGTGTGTCTATATGTATTCTTGTAAGTCTTTAGTTGTATGTCTTGTATTTATTCATGTCATTGTTATCAAGTCTTAACTTGTATATATAACTAATACAAATAATAACACATAGCACATACTTGATATGTTCACTAAATATATATTTTACCAAAATATATATTTATGTCAATTTTTATGTTTATAAAGACCAACTTTCTAATCTTGTAAAGACCTTGTTAGAAAAAAAATGATAGTTTTGTTAACATAATGTTCTAAAAAAAAATGGCCATATAACCTTTGTATTAATCATTTGGCCATGTTTCATAAACATATCATTTTCTTTTCCAAATCACCATCAATTTACCCAATCATCTTAACTAAAAACACATGAGATTTTTATAACATAAACTTATCAAAATGATCTCCAAATCATGTAGGGTTTTGGACATGATCATAACATGTGCTAACTAGTTCAAAAACCAAGTTTACTTCTAGTTTTAACAACTTTTATAAAAATCTCATGTTGTATGTTACTTTTCATAATTTTGTAGAAGTATTGTTTTTAGTGAAAAACATTAAATACTTTAACAAAATTAAAGGTTATGATCATCCAAGTAATCCTTTATGTTAAAAACTCTTTAACATAAACATGTATAATTGTTAGATCATATTTTTAAAACATCCCCTAACAATTTATTTATATCAATATCATCACAACAAGATCATATATGCATATCACAAGTCTTAAATCACAATATAAACCAACATAAATGTATCATGATTATTATCTTTGCTTCTTTGTATTTTCTTCATGTTTATTATGTATGATTTCTTGGTTATTATTTGTAATAATAACAATCATAATCATAATATATGTATCAAAGAAAAAAAAAATAGATATAGAAGCTTACTTCTAGCACTAGGCTAGGGATGATCTTAGATGATTTTAAGAAGCAAAGAAGATGAAGATCTTGATGATATAAGGCTCTTGAATGGATGAATACACTTCCTTTAACTTGCTAGTTCTTTAGATCACCTTAAGCTCCATAGAAGTACAACTTGATCATCAAATAAAGGCTAAAAAGGAAATGGGTTTTTTTGTGGTGTTCTTGGTAAAAAGATGAAGATGATGAGAGTATTTTAGTGAAAAAAAAAATAATAAGTGTAAAATGGTCTTGAAATGATCTAGTTACTTAGTTAGTAAGTTACTAATTAATCACCAACATCATCCACTTGAACAAATGGAGTAAATATCTAGATATTTGCAAGTTGTTAATAAGTGTGGGACCCACATAACAAAAAAAAACGTTCATATGAGGGGGGGGGGTCATGCTTGGTGATTTGTTTCTAATTATTTCAAGTGTTAGAATTTGTAGACAAATGTTAGGAAGTTTAGGTGTTCAAGGATTTCAATTGATTTAAGATGTTTAGATGTTATAACTAGCCTTAAAATGACCAAAATAATATTAGATGGTTACTAAAAAAAAGATTAGATATCGTTCGGATAATCGTTTCGAATTGTTTCGGTTAGATGTTATTTGAACGCTAAGTTACGTAACTTGTGTGAATTGATGTAGTTATTGGCTCGGATGATACCCGAAGGTATCCTCACATGAATTCTATGTTAAATAATATTTTTACATGTCGTAAAAATATTAGAAAGCTGATTTCAGCAAAATTTCTGCGGAAAAGTGTAGAAATCGTCGCTTTTAATGCTTTTCGGCAGTTTTTGGTGCTACCGGACATTGGTAATATATTAAACCAAACCCTTTTATTCCCATATAGGGTTTAATGTATATTTGATGTTGGACTTTTGTCTAAGTCCTAAAGATGTAATTTAGATGGTTTATGCGGAACCTGAGTTCTCGTCAGCACACTAGTTTACTAGGTACTACTCTAGTTGTTTCGATGCATTGTTTACACTATTTCAAGTGTAACCAATAAAAATGAATAATGTGCATCATAAATGAATATTCCTTGAGTGTTCTAAGATGTATATCATGTAATCATGCAGTTCGAATATTCACAACACATACTTGTATAATGTAAATCATTGCTTTTAAATGTATGTAAATTACCAGAAAGTGGCAGTTGTCACATGATCAGTGTCAGACACTGTGAATGTGACATCAATATTGTCTGGTAATTCATCAATGATTTCAGACTTTAACTTGATGTTGAGAGCCTTATTTACACGTTCCTCATTTGGCTTTCTAGGAGAATAACTTTCATGGATCGGGGGCGAACATCTGTTATACTTGACACTATGTTTCTTACCAGTATCAATATCTTCAGTCTTTTCCTCCTTGAATGCCTCAAGACCTGCAACAGTAGGATAAACATGATCAATCAAATAATCACATGTTGTATAACTCAACAGTAACCTTTTAATTCTTTCACACTCAATCTTTTCGAGTTCCAATTCTTTCTTCAACTGTGCACAATCTTCAATATACTCATTAATGACCTTCTGCTTTGTCATTAATGTTGAGTTCATTTTTGTCATTGCATTTTAAATTTCTGAATTCGTTCTTTTCAAACTATCAACTGTTTTGTTCAGCACATCATATGATTCCTTCACATACTTCACATCAGAAAGTTAATCATCTTTAATCTTCTCTAATTCAGCAATCTTCTTATCTTTCTCCTCACAAGCTTTGCAAGATTCTAAACACTTCAAGCATGGTTTTTCAACTTCAACCATTTTTTCAATTATCTTTGTAACTTCAATGATTTTCTCAACTTCAATGATTTTCTCTACCTCGATGAGTTTCTCTACTTCGACAAGTTTTTCGACTTCAACTATTTTTTCAACTTCAACTATTTTCTCCACCACTTTCTCCACTTCAACAATTTTTTCTACTATTTTCTCAGTTACTTGATCAACATTAGCTTCTCCAGCTTCTGTCTTTGCCTTTTCATCAGCAAGGATTCTTGCTGCTTCCAGCTCTCTCCTCAATTTGGCAATCTTCTTTTGATTTAGTAACTCAACTTTATCTGCAAAAAATAAATTAAAACTGTCAGGATCTATGCCTTTTCTAGCTTTGTTAAGATATTCTTCCTCATCATCGGTATCAATATCACTTCCTAGATCTGGAAAAATCGGGATTCTTTTCTGACTAGTCTCATCTTCACCCAGAATTCTTGCAACAAGACCTGAACCAGCAGGAATGTATTTATCCCAGCTAAATCCCTCTGCAACAAATTCATCATCTTGATCAATTATACCAAACAAAGCTCTTTTCTCTTGAATGGTACGTGCATGAGCAGTTTGTGGTTGTTTATCAATTTGTGGTTGTTGATCAATCTGATGAAAAATTGACTTTTGATAATAATCATTCTTTCCATCTTGTCTTCCTGTTGTTTCTTTGTTTTTGCATTCTCGTTTAAAATGACCTTTTCCTTTACAATGAAAACAGGTGACTTTCGATTTGTCAAACCCTATTGGAGATTCCCTCATTCCCTGAAAATCATCTCTACTAGTGATTTGTGTAAATTTTTATGCTCTTCGAACAGCACTGGCTAAACACCATTTCGCATCCATCAATTCAAGTTCCTCTGCATCAATTTGGTCATAATCTTCTTTTGTAAGCATTGGATTTCCAATTCTGCCACCAATCAAACTTTCATATTGTGACAACCCGCACTAAACCAGGTATCCGTACAACTTAATTAATGATTAATTACTACTTGATTACTGTGCTTGTTTGAACTAGCTGATAAACTGCTACCTGCATACTGATACATGCACTTACTTGCATCATACTTTATTTACTGTCACTACATTAATTACATACTGAACCCTAGTGACAAACATGATGCACAAAAAGCACAGTAGCACTAAACGGATACACAGTGAACATGCTGATATAACCAGCATCAGGCAGATACTGCCTCTAAGGCCTGTTAAGAGCCTCAAATATTTTGGCTACACCGGTAGTGAGTGTAGGGATATAAGGGTTGTGGTACCGCGTCTCTAAGGATAAGATACACTGATTCGGATGTGCCAAAAACGTACTTTAAGTACCAAACACAGCACTTTAATAAATAAACCAGCTTCTAGCTGACTAATAAAGTGCCAGGACATGAGAAAATATTACTAGACACTTTCTAAAGTGTCGGGGAAAACAAATTGTGTCACTAAAAATGTTAATAACGACACTTTAAAGCGTTACAAAAGGCTTTAACGGATTACTATCCAACCGGACACCCGGACTTTACCCGGAACATGAAAATAGTAATATTTTCACTATTTATATTTTTCTGAGCCAGTTAGGGTCCCTGATTACCCTAACACCCGTCATAATACGTAACATACGACTAACGAGGTTAACACTTAACCAACATAACTAACCTCCCTAACTACTACTTAAAATCGAACAAGAGGCCCCCCCCCCCAAACCGAATCGGTTACCTAGGGGGCACCCCCTTGTACTTGTGATCTTGTTGAATCTTGTATGTCTAGTATCTTTAGGACATATTGACCATTGGGTAATAACATCTAGATTGGCCTATAAATACATGAGGTTACACTTAATCATTTTCACTAAACACCACTCACCACAACAAGCTCTCTCTCTCCCTTACCCACTCACGGCCGAACACCCCACTCCCTTACCCACCATTTTCGATCTTGATCACTACATTCCAAGCTCATACAAACATCAAGGGTCTCATATTAGGAGCCTCGGAGTAAGCGGAACACGAAGGACCTCTACCGTTAGCTTTTATCCACCTCATTTTCGCCAAAGATCTTCCCTAGCCTTGAGCTAGAGGTATATCATTTAAAACTTGTTTTTACACTCATCTAAAGTGGTTAAAAGAAATTATGTCGGTTGAATCTTGTTAAAATGAAAGATGATGATCAAAAGTCTACTAAAAATACTTAAAATGGTGGTTAAAGACATATAACTTGTGTAAAAGTCGTAGGACTTGAAATATGTGTTTATTGAGACCCGATCTATGATGTGGTAGCTCGGAACATCGTTTAACCCGACTTTGTAAGATCATGTATCTTCACATAAGCTCGTTTTTTACTAAATACAAGGGTTAAAGGTGAAACTCTACCACACAAGATACATGAACTTGTGTGAAAATATTTTACTTGTGTAAAAGTGATTTAACCGGTAAAATGGTGTTTAAAACTAGCGGATCTACGTATCCGCAAGTGGTATTTTTGAAGAACCACACAATAAAGAAATCATGTACTTTAAAAAGTGGATCTTACACTAGTAAACATGATTTTATGAACCACAAGTGCGTAGACACTTGTGAAATGAAAAGATCCGACAAATAACTATTTTTGGGAAAAATGACTAGAAGTTGTAAAGACGGATTTCGCTAGTCACAAGGTTTTTACAAGATTAAAGTTACTTTATATAAAGATCTACAAGAAATAAGGGGATTTACACTATAGATCCGGAAAAACTACAAGTTCATGCGATTATGCAAATTTACATACTTGTCGACTAGTTTGTTGTGTCGGAAATTGTTTGATTGAATAAAGAAGATTGTTGAATTGATTTGTTAAAAGAAAATGATACGCTTGAAAGCGTGGCCACCTCCAGTTACAGAGGAAACTCTGGAGAAATTTTCTAAAAACCTAACACTTAGGCTTATTTACACAACAAGTGTTAGAACTATTTTTGGACATACTTTCGAAACATAAATTTCGCCAGCACTATATTTTACTAAATATTCGGAGGTGGGATTTTCACAAAGATTAACGTGATAAGTATATTTGTCACAACACTGTTTACGATTATTTTGTGAAAATACATAAATATTATTTTAGAGTAAAAATAATATTTACAAGCGTTAATGATTCCAAAACTGTACGAACGCTTCCACATTAACATATAAGTTACACCGGTAATTACATTACCACAAGATTGACAAAACGTAACTTACGCACATGTACTGTATCCCCCATCCTTGGGAAGAAGTATAACTACCAAGTGTATACGGAACATAAACACGAAATAGTTGTCTAACTATTTCCCAAAGACATAAACTGTAAAGCTAAGGCACGGCCGTCCGTCTAATAGAATTAGCACTTGTAGGTCGTTGCACAGCTTACTGTATTGGAGACACTTGGTAGAGACGCGCATTCACTGTGAGTTCATGTCCCCCTTTTCTCTAACTGTTTTCAGTTTACTTAACTGCGGGGGTGAAATACATGTTACTTTGTTTACAAGTACTTTATACACGGTATGAATTACGTAAGGAGGTTTAGATCATGTGAATGGGTAGTTAGAACACCGAGGGACTCGAGCGGTAGATCTATTTGGGTGTAGCGAGCCCAGCTCTAGGGCCAACAGAACGGGCCTCTCGGAGGACCAACAGAACGGACCTGGAGTGACTTGGTACCCAACGCAAAAATCGGCTAGGGTGTGTCTTTCCTACTTGCATTTCACGACATGCTAATGGCCTTGCAAACCATTGGTGATCACAAGTCCTCTTACACTGCTACATACCAGGAAACTTTTATACTTACAAGTGTTTTACTTACTCACTTGCACATGAACTCGCTCAACATTATTGTTGATTTTTCAACTCACATGTATTTCAGGAAATTAAACGGATCTGGCACGGTATGGAACGTTTTCCGCTGCACTTGTCATGAAGTCATCAGGGTTTAGGGGATGTGTCTCTTTCCTGGACAAGACACAATCCTTAAACCACGTTTATGTTATGTTATAAGTTGTAATGTCTACTGAACAAGGTTATGGTTGTATGTTAAAACAATGGTAATGTGTTTGATTTTCAAAGCTTAATGGATGACTTGCATGGTTTTTAAACTCATATAGCTTGTTATGGTTAAGCTATGGTATTAAGAAGTCACACCAAAATTAACCACGCTTCCGCAAAGCCAGGGTGTGACAGCTTGGTATCAGAGCTCTGATCATAGCGAACTAGGATTCTTTCTCGAGTCTAGACTATGATCACTAGGGCTCTCACGAAAACATTTTTTCTGCATACCACTTAAGTCCAGATCCACAACTTTTTACAAACAAATGTTGAGCACATTTTATTCGTTATTCTAGGCTCAGTCTGGGAGGCTGAGGTAGGAGGCTAGTGGGACTAGAAGTGTTGGCTAGTGGGACTAGAAGTGTTGGCTAGTGGGACTAGAAGTGTTGGCTATTGGGACTAGAAGTGTTGGCTAGTGGGACTAGGAGTGTTGGCTAGTGGGACTAGGAGTGTTGGCTAGTGGGACTAGGAGTGTTGGCTAGTGGGACTAGGAGAATTATGTGATATCTTACTTGATGACTTATGTGATTACTTGATTTATGATTGGCTATTTGTGCATGTTTGTGTATATGTTACAGACACATGGATTCTGCAGACACTGGTGGTTCAGGCACCACAGGCCCGAGGCCTATCGTTTCAGACGACATTGAGTCATCGGAGCACGAGGTTTATACGTCAGACTTCACCAGCACGGATGATGATGACTTTCAGCCATTCGCCTTACCCGACGGCGTTGATGAGCTCCCAGTTGATCTTCCAGCCGGGGATCTACCACTCGTTGTGATCCCTGCTCCAGTACCCCTTGCATCATACCCTGTTTTACCCATCGACGACGAGGAGGACGACGTCGATATGTTTGAGGAGGAGCCTTTGGAGGATGCTCAGGGCGAGGCCCTACCTGCTGTTGCTCCCTTACTGATCGCAGATGCTCCGGCTGCGGAGTCACCTGCTCATTCCCCAGTCGCGGACTCCTTTGAGTCTGTGGCTTCTGTACCCACACATGCTCATAGTGCGCAGCACTTCTCCCATGGGTCCGATTCTGACCAGGCTTTTTCTGTTGCTTCCATACCTGGACTTGTTTTTGACCATGACGACGAGGGGGATTCCGATCCTGTGTTCCCACCAGGATTTGATCCTGACCGTGATTTAGAGTTTGTCCCGATGGACGAGTTGATGGAGGATCCAGCAGATCCTATTGACCCTTTTGATCCGATTGATCCCGATGTTGATTTCGACATGGCGTTTGATGATCTTGAGCCTGCCATTGCACCTGAGCAGGCAGCTGCCCTTGACCCTTTACCAGAGCATGACCCTGTGCATGCTGATGTACCTTTTGAGCCCATTGCTGAGGATCACCACATAGATGTTCATGTTGATCCCATTGGTCCTTTACCCATTGTTGCTGTACCTGCTGACCACCCTATAGAGCACCTTGCACCCGTTCACCCTGTTGCTGCTCCCTTATTTGATCCCGTTCCCCTAGAGCCCGGACATGCACTGTTCGCGGCACGTATGGATCCTCCGGATGAGTCTGCACAGCATGGCTGGATACCGGCAGACGAGGACGTTCCCCCATTCCCTCCACAGATTCCTGTTGCACCACATATTGACTTTTCGTTTCAGGTTCCTATGTTTATACCTCTAGCAGGGCCTGGAGAGGGTTCTTCAGCTCACCCTGATGGGTATGTACCGATGCCCATGCCTTTCATGCCTCAGATTCCTTTTGTTCCACCCACTACAGCTCCTTTTGGTGTGGCACCCTTTGATCCCACACGTGAGCCACTGCTGTGGTCACCGTTTTCCCCCATGCCACCCACTGATCCATACCACCGGTCCTACGTGGGACATACCATTGAGGATGTATTGATGTCATTTGTATACCAGCATGAGTCGCATGAGCAGCGACTACAGGAGTTGGAGAGAGCCCATCTGCAGCCATGTCAGTGCCATGGCCGGGTACCCTCTCCGTTACAGCCGTTTCGACCTTTACCCCCTGACTATGCTGCTCGTCTTACTACTTTGGAGCAGCAGATTGCTTCCATTATTCGCACACAGCAGGCGATGGAGGCGGACTGGTTACAGTTGCGCCGTTTGTTTTATACCCATTTTCCCCCTCCTCCACCACCATCTGCTTAGAGCTCATCGGTGCCACTTGGGTAGGCGAGGTGAGAAGGCGGCGATTGCTTTTTGACTGCACAGCATTTTGGGGAGACTACGTTATGACTTGACTTTTGTTATGTACTTGATATTGTATTGATACTGATGTAGCTTTTGACAGGGGTGATGTAGCCCCTAGTAATTGATGATTGTATGTATACACTTACGATGTGGTCTCATTTATATGGCAATCGCAGTTTTCTCACCATATTTGGATTCGCTTGATTACTTGCTTATACTTTATGACATGGGATGTTGTGTGATTGATATTTGTGATATGTGATAACATGAGATGTTATGTGATTATACTATTACTACCGTTATATACGTACACTATATTACGAACTGATTTACGTACTATAACAACGAAGCCTTACTATGGCCTAACCAACTTAAACCATCTTTTAGAAGATGCCGCCAAGACGCGAACCAAACATGCCAACAAATGAGGCAGAACTCCAGCAGATTATTGCTGCTGCCATAGCACAGTACGCAGCATCTCAGCCAGGAGCGAGCGGAAGTGTTAACCAAGGCAATAACAATCCACCTCACGGTAATACCACGCCATTCGAACCTACCATGTCCTAGCTGGACATCTTTAGCAATGATGCTAATGCCAAACACATGTTTTAACATACGTGCAGGATGCACCTACAAGCAGTTCTTAGACTGCAAACCAGTTAACTTCGATGGCACAGGAGGTGCAGTTGCCTTTACCCGCTGGGCTGAGAAAACCGATTCTGTGTTACGCATTAGCAAGTGTGCAGAGGATCAGCAAGTCACATACATTTCAGGGCTGTTTTTAGATGGAGCCCTATCATGGTGGAACCTACAAGTACAAACACTAGGCGAAGCTGCCGCCTACGCCCTGACTTGGGCCGAATTGAAAGAACTGATGCGCAAAAAGTACTGTTCACGCGCAGAAATTCAAAGGTTGGAGACTGAATTTTGGCACTTAAAGATGGATGGACCAAAGATTGCGGAATACGTCCAGAGGTTTCACGACTTATCTCAAGTGGTTCCTTACATGGTTACGCCTGAATACAAGCGAATCGAGCGCTTCATTTGGGGTTTGGCTCCCCAAATAATAAGCATGGTAACCTCCTCCAAACCAGCGACTATCACTGAAGCCATCGATTTGAGCGTGGCTCTCACCGAGGAGGCGATTCGTCTAAACAGGTTTGGTGATGCTAAGGCAAAGGAGAAAGAGACTCATGTTGAGTCGTCAGGAAGTAACAAAAGAAAGTTTTCGAACTTCAAACAAAGTGTTAGCGGTGATGGTAAGAGAGGAGCACCAAACACGCCAGCTCAGGGTACGACTGGCAGTGGAAGGAAAGGAAGGGGATATATGGGCACCCAGCCCAAGTGTAACGCCTGCCAGCGTCACCATTCTGGTCAATGTGGGCTAAAAGTATGTGAAGCGTGTGGGAAACGTGGTCACTCTAAGGATACTTGTTGGGTCCCTGCCGGCCGCGGAGGCCAGGGAGGACATGGATATAGGAATGATAACCGTGGTGGAAATGGAAACCGCCTACCAGGAAACTTTGGAGGAAACAGAAACCGAGGCAACAATGCAAACCAGGCTGGCAATGCCAACCAGAACAACACCCCAGCTGGAAATGGGGATGGAAACGGGCAGAGACTCGGATGTTATAACTGCGGGGAAATCGGGCATTTTAAGAAGAATTGCCCAACACTGAATCAAGCCCGTGGTAGAGTGTTCCAACTATAAGCCAGGGAAGCACGCCAAGATCCAAATGTTGTTACCGGTACGTTCCCTATCAATCAACGCTATGCATCTGTTCTGTTTGATACTGGTGCCGACTATAGCTTCGTATCACTAGAATTTAAGAATATACTTGGGCTAGCCGCTAATAAGTTAGACATTCCCTACGCAATCGAATTGGCTAATGGAAAGTTGGTAGAAGCCAAAGATGTTATCAGAGGCTGTGTGATTGAATTAGGAGAACGTGAGTTTGCTTTGGATCTACTACCAGTCCAATTGGGAAGTTTCGACGTGGTAGTAGGAATGGATTGGTTATCGGGCAATAAAGCTGAGATAGTTTGCCACGAAAAGGTTGTTCGTATTCCAACCGAGGATGGTGAGACCATTGTTGTTCATGGAGAGAAGCGTGAGACGCCGTTGCGGATTATCAGCTGTTTGAAAGCAAGGAAGTGTTTGCAGAAGGGATGTATTGCTTTTCTGGCGCACATCGTGGACAAGAAGGCTGCTGAGCCAAGGATCGAAGACATCCCTGTCGTAAGGGAGTATCCAGAAGTCTTCCCAGAAGACTTACCCGGACTGCCACCTCAGAGGCAAGTGGAGTTTCACATTGACTTAGTTCCAGGCGCAGCGCCTGTAGCTAAGGCACCTTACAGACTTGCGCCGTCTGAGATGCAGGAATTGTCGACACAACTTCAAGAGTTGTTAGACAAGGGTTTTATCCAACCAAGCTTCTCGCCTTGGGGAGCTCCGGTCTTGTTTGTCAAGAAGAAGGACGGAATTTTCCGCATGTGTATTGACTACAGAGAATTGAACAAGCTGACGATCAAGAACAGGTATCCTCTGCCAAGAATCGACGATCTGTTCGATCAACTTCAAGGCTCAAGCTGTTACTCTAAGATCGATCTTCGATCAGGATACCATCAATTAAGGATACAGGAGGAAAGTATCCCGAAAACAGCCTTCCGAACTCGTTATGGACACTACGAGTTCCTCGTTATGCCATTTGGTTTGACAAACGCACCTGCGGTATTCATGGATCTAATGAATAGAGTTTGCAAGCCATACTTAGACAAGTTCGTAATTGTATTCATCGACGACATCCTGATTTACTCAAAGACGAAGGCTGCACACGAACAACATCTTAGAACCATATTGGAGCTGCTAAAGAAGGAACAGCTGTACGCCAAATTCTCCAAGTGCGAGTTTTGGCTACGCGAAGTCCAGTTTCTCGGACATGTGGTTAATGGGGATGGAATTCATGCTGATCCCGCAAAGATCGAGGCAATCAAGGATTGGGAAACGCCGAGGACGCCAACCGAGATTCGGCAATTCTTGGGTTTGGCTGGCTACTATCGGAGGTTCATCGAGGATTTTTCCAAGATCGCTCAACCATTGACGCTCCTCACACAGAAGGACAAGACGTTTGATTGGGGAATCAAACAGGATGAAGCATTTCAGATATTAAAGGGTAAGCTTTGTAACGCGCCAATCTTAGCTCTACCAGAAGGTACTGACGATTTTGTGGTATACTGCGACGCATCGCGCCAAGGATTGGGTTGCGTGTTGATGCAACGCCAAAAGGTCATTGCTTACGCATCACGCCAACTGAAAGTGCACGAAAAGAACTATACCACCCACGATTTAGAGCTTGGCGCAGTGGTTTTCGCTTTAAAGATCTGGAGACACTACCTGTATGGTACGAAGTGCACAATTTTCACAGATCACAAGAGCCTACAACATATATTTAACCAGAAGGAGTTGAATATGAGGCAAAGACGTTGGGTTGAATTGCTAAACGACTACGACTGCGAGATAAAGTATCACCCAGGGAAGGCGAATGTAGTCGCCGATGCCCTAAGTCGTAAAGAAAGAATCAAGCCCATAAGGGTTAGAGCTTTGGAAATGATTATACGAACCGATCTTTCCTTGCGCATTCGTGCTGCACAAAAGGAAGCTCTCAAGGAGGGAAATCTTGAGGAAGAATATCTCCGTGGAATGGAGAAGCTTTTGGTACCAAACGAGGAAGGAACGTTATGTTTTGAGAAAAGGATTTGGGTTCCTCTGTTTGGTGGATTAAGGGAAGTTATTTTCGACGAAGCGCACAAGTCACGGTACTCTATCCACCCTGGATCGGATAAGATGTACCAGGATCTCAAAGATTACTATTGGTGGCCTAGGATGAAAGGCGACGTTGCTGTTTACGTGAGCAAATGTTTAACGTGCGCTAAGGTCAAGGCGGAATACCAGAAGCCTTCGGGACTTCTGCAACAACCTGAGATTCCCAAGTGGAAATGGGAACAAATCTCAATGGATTTTGTTACAAAACTGCCAAGAACGCCAAAAGGCCATGATATGATTTGGGTGATTGTTGACCGCCTAACAAAGTCCGCACACTTTCTGCCAATCAAGGAGAAAGACAGTACTAGTAAACTTGCGGAAATTTACTTGAGAGAGATCGTAGAACCTCATGGAGTACCTCTCTCAATCATCTCTGATAGAGACGGAAGGTTTGTGTCAAGAATATGGCAATCTTTCCAAGAATCTTTTGGCTCACAATTGAATCTGAGCACTGCGTTCCATCCGCAAACTGACGGCCAGAGCGAGCGAACGATACAAACTTTGGAAGACATGCTGAGGGCATGTGTTATGGATTTAGGCGGTAGTTGGGATAAACACTTACCTTTGGTCGAATTTTCATACAACAACAACTACCACACCAGTATTGGTGTCGCGCCATTTGAGGCCCTATACGGACGCAAGTGCCGATCACCACTATGTTGGTCTGACGCAGGTGATAGGCAGCTTGCTGGTCCCGAAATCGTCCAAGAGACGACAGACAAGATCGCGCAAATTCTTAAACGCATCGAAGCAGCTCGCCACAGACAAAAGGCCTATGCGGATCCAAACCGAAAACATGTGGATTTTCAAGTTGGAAAAATGGTTTTACTGAAGGTATCACCCTGGAAAGGGGTGGCACGCTTTGGAAAGCGTGGGAAGTTAAATCCGCGCTACATTGGTCCTTTCAGAATTCTGGAAAGAATTGGGACAGTAGCATACAAGGTGGAACTACCTGCTGAACTGAATGGTGTTCACGATACATTTCATGTATCCAATTTAAAGAAAAGTCCAACTCAAATTGACGTTGCCATTCCTATCGACGAGATTCATATTGACGACACGCTCCACTTCGTTGAAGAACCTGTTGAGGTCACGGATTGGAAAGTTAACAAGACCCGCCGGAGCAGTGTCAAGCTCGTCAAGGTTCGTTGGAATGCCAGACATGGTCCTGAATTTACCTGGGAACGTGAGGACCGGATGAAAGAGAAATACCCCCACTTATTTCCTAAGAACTCTGCTTCTACAAATAGAACTTAAATTTCGGGACGAAATTTATTTAACGGGGGGAGAATGTGACAACCCGCACTAAACCAGGTATCCGTACAACTTAATTAATGATTAATTACTACTTGATTACTGTGCTTGTTTGAACTAGCTGATAAACTGCTACCTGCATACTGATACATGCACTTACTTGCATCATACTTTATTTACTGTCACTACATTAATTACATACTGAACCCTAGTGAAAAACATGATGCACAAAAAGCACAGTAGCACTAAACGGATACACAGTGAACATGCTGATATAACCAGCATCAGGCAGATACTGCCTCTAAGGCCTGTTAAGAGCCTCAAATATTTTGGCTACACCGGTAGTGAGTGTAGGGATATAAGGGTTGTGGTACCGCGTCTCTAGGGATAAGATACACTGATTCGGATGTGCCAAAAACGTACTTTAAGTACCAAACACAGCACTTTAATAAATAAACCAGCTTCTAGCTGACTAATAAAGTGCCAGGACATGAGAAAATATTACTAGACACTTTCTAAAGTGTCGGGGAAAACAAATTGTGTCACTAAAAATGTTAATAACGACACTTTAAAGCGTTACAAAAGGCTTTAATGGATTACTATCCAACCGGACACCCGGACTTTACCCGGAACATGAAAATAGTAATATTTTCACTATTTATATTTTTCTGAGCCAGTTAGGGTCCCTGATTACCCTAACACCCGTCATAATACGTAACATACGACTAACGAGGTTAACACTTAACAAACATAACTAACCTCCCTAACTACTACTTAAAATCGAACAAGAGCCCCCCCCCCCCCCCAAACCGAATCGGTTACCTAGGGGGCACCCCCTTGTACTTGTGATCTTGTTGAATCTTGTATGTCTAGTATCTTTAGGACATATTGACCATTGGGTAATAACATCTAGATTGGCCTATAAATACATGAGGTTACACTTAATCATTTTCACTAAACACCACTCACCACAACAAGCTCTCTCTCTCCCTTACCCACTCACGGCCGAACACCCCACTCCCTTACCCACCATTTTCGATCTTGATCACTACATTCCAAGCTCATACAAACATCAAGGGTCTCATATTAGGAGCCTCGGAGCAAGCGGAACACGAAGGACCTCTACCGTTAGCTTTTATCCACCTCATTTTCGCCAAAGATCTTCCCTAGCCTTGAGCTAGAGGTATATCATTTAAAACTTGTTTTTACACTCATCTAAAGTGGTTAAAAGAAATTATGTCGGTTGAATCTTGTTAAAATGGTGGTTAAAGACATATAACTTGTGTAAAAGTCGTAGGACTTGAAATATGTGTTTATTGAGACCCGATCTATGATGTGGTAGCTCGGAACATCGTTTAACCCGACTTTGTAAGATCATGTATCTTCACATAAGCTCGTTTTTTACTAAATACAAGGGTTAAAGGTGAAACTCTACCACACAAGATACATGAACTTGTGTGAAAATATTTTACTTGTGTAAAAGTGATTTAACCGGTAAAATGGTGTTTAAAACTAGCGGATCTACGTATCCGCAAGTGGTATTTTTGAAGAACCACACAATAAAGAAATCATGTACTTTAAAAAGTGGATCTTACACTAGTAAACATGATTTTATGAACCACAAGTGCGTAGACACTTGTGAAATGAAAAGATCCGACAAATAACTATTTTTGGGAAAAATGACTAGAAGTTGTAAAGACGGATTTCGCTAGTCACAAGGTTTTTACAAGATTAAAGTTACTTTATATAAAGATCTACAAGAAATAAGGGGATTTACACTATAGATCCGGAAAAACTACAAGTTCATGCGATTATGCAAATTTACATACTTGTCGACTAGTTTGTTGTGTCGGAAATTGTTTGATTGAATAAAGAAGATTGTTGAATTGATTTGTTAAAAGAAAATAATACGCTTGAAAGCGTGGCCACCTCCAGTTACAGAGGAAACTCTGGCGAAATTTTCTAAAAACCTAACACTTAGGCTTATTTACACAACAAGTGTTAGAACTATTTTTGGACATACTTTCGAAACATAAATTTCGCCAGCACTATATTTTACTAAATATTCGGAGGTGGGATTTTCACAAAGATTAACGTGATAAGTATATTTGTCACAACACTGTTTACGATTATTTTGTGAAAATACATAAATATTATTTTAGAGTAAAAATAATATTTACAAGCGTTAATGATTCCAAAACTGTACGAACGCTTCCACATTAACATATAAGTTACACCGGTAATTACATTACCACAAGATTGACAAAACGTAACTTACGCACATGTACTGTATCCCCCATCCTTAGGAAGAAGTATAACTACCAAGTGTATACGGAACATAAACACGAAATAGTTGTCTAACTATTTCCCAAAGACATAAACTGTAAAGCTAAGGCACGGCCGTCCGTCTAATAGATTTAGCACTTGTAGGTCGTTGCACAGCTTACTGTATTGGAGACACTTGGTAGAGACGCGCATTCACTGTGAGTTCATGTCCCCCTTTTCTCTAACTGTTTTCAGTTTACTTAACTGCGGGGGTGAAATACATGTTACTTTGTTTACAAGTACTTTATACACGGTATGAATTACGTAAGGAGGTTTAGATCATGTGAATGGGTAGTTAGAACACCGAGGGACTCGAGCGGTAGATCTATTTGGGTGTAGCGAGCCCAGCTCTAGGGCCAACAGAACGGGCCTCTCGGAGGACCAACAGAACGGACCTGGAGTGACTTGGTACCCAACGCAAAAATCGGCTAGGGTGTGTCTTTCCTACTTGCATTTCACGACATGCTAATGGCCTTGCAAACCATTGGTGATCACAAGTCCTCTTACACTGCTACATACCAGGAAACTTTTATACTTACAAGTGTTTTACTTACTCACTTGCACATGAACTCGCTCAACATTATTGTTGATTTTTCAACTCACATGTATTTCAGGAAATTAAACGGATCTGGCACGGTATGGAACGTTTTCCGCTGCACTTGTCATGAAGTCATCAGGGTTTAGGGGATGTGTCTCTTTCCTGGACAAGACACAATCCTTAAACCACGTTTATGTTATGTTATAAGTTGTAATGTCTACTGAACAAGGTTATGGTTGTATGTTAAAACAATGGTAATGTGTTTGGTTTTCAAAGCTTAATGGATGACTTGCATGGTTTTTAAACTCATATAGCTTGTTATGGTTAAGCTATGGTATTAAGAAGTCACACCAAAATTAACCACGCTTCCGCAAAGCCAGGGTGTGACAGCTTGGTATCAGAGCTCTGATCATAGCGAACTAGGATTCTTTCTCGAGTCTAGACTATGATCACTAGGGCTCTCACGAAAACATTTTTTCTGCATACCACTTAAGTCCAGATCCACAACTTTTTACAAACAAATGTTGAGCACATTTTATTCGTTATTCTAGGCTCAGTCTGGGAGGCTGAGGTAGGAGGCTAGTGGGACTAGAAGTGTTGGCTAGTGGGACTAGAAGTGTTGGCTAGTGGGACTAGAAGTGTTGGCTAGTGGGACTAGAAGTGTTGGCTAGTGGGACTAGAAGAGTTGGCTAGTGGGACTAGAAGTGTTGGCTAGTCCCGGACTAGGAGTGTTGGCTAGTGGGACTAGGAGTGTTGGCTAGTGGGACTAGGAGTGTTGGCTAGTGGGACTAGGAGAATTATGTGATATCTTACTTGATGACTTATGTGATTACTTGATTTATGATTGACTATTTGTGCATGTTTGTGTATATGTTACAGACACATGGATTCTGCAGACACTGGTGGTTCAGGCACCACAGGCCCGAGGCCTATCGTTTCAGACGACATTGAGTCATCGGAGCACGAGGTTTATACGTCAGACTTCACCAGCACGGATGATGATGACTTTCAGCCATTCGCCTTACCCGACGGCGTTGATGAGCTCCCAGTTGATCTTCCAGCCGGGGATCTACCACTCGTTGTGATCCCTGCTCCAGTACCCCTTGCATCATACCCTGTTTTACCCATCGACGACGAGGAGGACGACGTCGATATGTTTGAGGAGGAGCCTTTGGAGGATGCTCAGGGCGAGGCCCTACCTGCTGTTGCTCCCTTACTGATCGCAGATGCTCCGGCTGCGGAGTCACCTGCTCATTCCCCAGTCGCGGACTCCTTTGAGTCTGTGGCTTCTGTACCCACACATGCTCATAGTGCGCAGCACTTCTCCCATGGGTCCGATTCTGACCAGGCTTTTTCTGTTGCTTCCATACCTGGACTTGTTTTTGACCATGACGACGAGGGGGATTCCGATCCTGTGTTCCCACCAGGATTTGATCCTGACCGTGATTTAGAGTTTGTCCCGATGGACGAGTTGATGGAGGATCCAGCAGATCCTATTGACCCTTTTGATCCGATTGATCCCGATGTTGATTTCGACATGGCGTTTGATGATCTTGAGCCTGCCATTGCACCTGAGCAGGCAGCTGCCCTTGACCCTTTACCAGAGCATGACCCTGTGCATGCTGATGTACCTTTTGAGCCCATTGCTGAGGATCACCACATAGATGTTCCTGTTGATCCCATTGGTCCTTTACCCATTGTTGCTGTACCTGCTGACCACCCTATAGAGCACCTTGCACCCGTTCACCCTGTTGCTGCTCCCTTATTTGATCCCGTTCCCCTAGAGCCCGGACATGCACTGTTCGCGGCACGTATGGATCCTCCGGATGAGTCTGCACAGCATGGCTGGATACCGGCAGACGAGGACGTTCCCCCATTCCCTCCACAGATTCCTGTTATATGGAGATGAAGATCCACCACTCTGTGTCAAATTACTACTCTTTGTTCCAGAAGAACTATCAGCACTAAAACCAGTTTGGATCTTTGGGCTAGGGCTGGGAGTAGCCTCAAACTTGTTCCCTCTGTAATACAAACTGACATCTTGTTGAGCATTTGGATTCTTCATGATTGCCGTTTTCTGAATATCCAACTCGTGCTCATCAATCTTTTGAATAAACTGTGCCAAATTCATATTCTCAGATTTCCTCATGTGTTTCACAATCATCAAATAAGTTCCCCACTTATGCTGTGGTAGCGCTTCAGCTAGTTTATCAACCCATTCATCATCATCTTTCTTAATGTCCAATCTTCCCATTTCCAATACCAGATGACAATATCTATCAATGGTCTGCTTTGTTGTTTCATGGTCGAAAGCCGTAAACATATCAAACGATTTCTTCAATAACGCCTTTTTGTTTTTGATCATATCTGCACTTCCTTTGAATTTCTGAATCAATGCTTCCCAAATTGATCTAGCCGTACCATTATGTTGGATCAAAACAAATATATCTTCTTTAATTGCTTGTTGAAGAATACTAATCATCATTTTCTCACTTGTAAATTTCAATTTGTCACTCTCTGAATAATCACAAATAGCTTTTTCAATCCCACGTTCATTCTTTGGTTTCTCATAATCTTTCAACAATGAACACCATGCGTCAAATTTATAAGCTTGCACCCAGTTTTCAAAGCGATTTTTCCATCCTTGAAAATCTTCAATGTACATGAGCTTTGGCGGTTTCTGATAAGTTCCTGTCTCATTCTCATTGTACACAGTTTCAGCAGCTGTAACAGGAGCAATCGGTGTCGCAAACGCATTGTAGAATTCCTCGTCCATGATTCGGCAAATTTTTCACAAAATTACAAGTTTCAAATGGAATACAGTTTCAAACGGAATCAACACTCAACCGAAATCACCTTCTGAAGCGGAATTAGTTTTGAAGCGAAATTACTTCTTTGGTGCGGAATCACTAATTTCATTTGAAACGTCTCAAACGGAATTACAATCTGAAATGGAATCAGGTAATTTCGAGCGGAATTAGGTGAACTTTTCAAGCGAAAATACAATTTCAAGCGGAATTAAGTCCTAATCTCGTTTGAAATGCTGCTGACGTCATCTTTTTCAACCTTGTTTTCAAACGGAATTAAGTTTTTTTACCAGTTTTAAGCTGAATTAAGGTCCAATATTCTCAAGGATCCGTTAAAACACTGTTACGCACACAATATATGAAAATCAGACCATTTGGACCGCAAAATTTTGTAAATTTTGTAAAATAAGGTGTAGAAGTCATAAATTAAGGCTGTTTTGGCAAGAACTCTTCTTCCTGAGCTCTGATACCACTTGTAGGATCATTCCGTGACCCAAACGAGTCAATCAGAAGAGTTCTAGTCTGTTTCAGAGGAGGAAACAAAGAAACAGACTTGGAAAACAACTTGTTTCACTCTTAAACGTCTTGTTTTATTGATTTAACAGCAAAACAGATCAAACGACGCATCGGCAGCACTTCGGTACCGGAATCGCAGAAGATACAAATGATCTCGCTTGAATGAGTATATATAGGGAGTTAATTCCGTTTGAGCAGGTTCCAAGCGGAATCTAATTCCGCACGGAATTACATCAAACACACTTCAAGCGGAATTAGCCCATTACAAGCGAAATTACCTCTAAACCCTATTTCTCGAACTACGCGCCCTGATCTAACATACTTAGGTACAAGACTCGATACAAGACGAAGTCGACAGATGCATGCATCAACAACATACGATCTCAACTCGATTACTTGATAACCAATCCATTCCAACTACCACGTCAAAGCTTCCCAACTCAACTGGTAGAAGATCGAGCGTAAACTCACGCTCTCCAAGCTCTATCACACAGCCTCTAATCAATTCATTTGCTTCTACTAGCTTTCCATTACCTAGTTCTATTGAATACGGGGTATCTAACTTACTTGCAACTAACCCAAGTACATCCTTAAATTCTAGCGATACGAAGTTATAATCGGCACCAGTATCAAATAGCACAGATGCAAAGTGTTGGTTGATAGGGAACGTACCAGTGACTACATTCGAATCCTGACGAGCTTCCCTAGCCCTAATGTTGAAAACTCTTCCTTGGGCTTGATTATTCTTCGGGCAATCCCACTTGAAATGCCCAACATCTCCGCAACAAAAGCAACCTTGTCTGTTTCCAGTACCGCCCTGATTGTTGTTTGCTCCGCAGTTTCCGCTACCAGCTTGGTTTCCAGAACCACCACGATTTCCATTACTTCCCTGATTATTGCTTCCAGCTTGGTTCCTATTCCCATAACCATTTCCACCACGGTTTCTATTTCCATTTCCATTACCTCTCTGACCACCATTCCCACGACCATTACCAGCCCAGCACGTCTCCTTCGAATGACCATTCTTTCCACAAGATTCACATTTCCAAAACCTACACTGGCCGGCATGATGAAACTGGCACACATCACACTTGGGCAGGGTGCCCATGTATCATTTCCCTTGTTTCTCCGAACTTACAGCACCATTCCTAACCTCGGCTGGTGGGTTCGCATCTCTTTTCTTGTTACCACTGCTATTTCCTTGGGTACCCATCTTGAAATTCGAGAACTTCCTCTTGTTCTCTCCTGACGACTTGACATGAGTCTCCTTCTTCTTTCCCTCAGAGATTGAAAACTTGTTCAATCTAATCGCTTCTTCGGTCAGTGCCAAACTCAAGTCAATCGCTTCAGTGATCGTTGGAGGCTTCGAAGTAGTAACCATGCTCATTATTTGGGGTGCCAATCCCCAAATGAAACGTTCAACTCACTTGAACTCCGGTTCTCCCATGTAGGGGACAACACGAGACAGGTCATGGAATCTCTGTACATACTCCGCTATCTTAGGACCATCCATCTTCAGATTCCAAAACTCGGTTTCCAACTTCTGAATCTCAGCCCTTGAACAGTACTTCTTGTGCATCAGCTCTTTCATCTCATCCCATGTCATACCATACATTGTCGCCTCACCTAGGGTCTGAACCTGAAGGATCCACCACGATAGAGCTACATCGTGAAACAATCCAGAAATGTAGGTGACCTGGTGCTCTGGCACTCACTTGCTCATTCGCAGCACATAATCTGTTTTCTCAGCCCATCTAACGAAAGCTACAGCACCTCTAGTGCCGTCCAAGTTCAGAGGCTTACAGTCGAGAACTGCTTGTAAGTACAGCATGTACAAGCAACATCATTCACAGAAAGCATTAGCAAATGCACATGGAATGTCCAAACATATCGTAATGTGTTTTAGGTGACTTAAACATTACCGTGAGGTGGGTTATTTCCTGAGGTACCTCCGCTGTGTTCAGAGCGTAAGGCCTCATGTTGTGCGATTGCCAGTGAAATTCGTTCTTGCAGTTCTGCCTCTGTTGTGGGCAACTGAGTGTTCCTTCGAGGAGGCATCTTCTATAAAGAAGATTGTATTGGTCAGGTCTTAATTCGTATAATGACTATATAGTACGTATATAATAGCATATAGCAAGTATGTCATTTGGCTTCACACTCAAATTACAAATATGTAAATTTAACAACGTATTTAATGAGAACATGACGATTGAACTTTCATTAATCATTGACCAGAAGTATTTTTACATGTTTTACAAAAATATCGTATCAAAAGAACACAGGGTCACACTACCCTTGTTCAACAAGTCTATTAGTAAACAAAAATCATACAGTTAAAAGGTGGTCTCCAAAAGGCTTCACTAGCTCAGCTCAATAGTGGTGCTCTCATCAAAAGCAAGCTACCTACATAAAACCAAAAACCAACTATGCTGATGGTGGTGGAGGAGGAGGTGGAGGAAAGAAAAGCAAACTGCTCACATGCGCAAGCTCCTCCTCAAGCTCATAAACATGACGCAACAGATAACTGATCTGCTGCTCAACGGTAAGAAATCGAGTATCAAACTCAGGAAGCGGAGTGAGAGGTGCAGGAGGATGCGAAAATGGGGATGGTGATTGTAACGCCACATGTTTCAAAAGTCAAAGTCAAAGTCAAGATTGAATTCAAAGGGAAACAAGATTGCTAATTGCGATCTGTCACTCCTTGCTCAATTCCTGTTTTGACTTCTTTGACTTGTAGTTAGTCTATTTTATGCTTTACGTTAGTTGTATTATGTGGAGTACTTATTAATAATCGAGGTTTATTCGATATTTGTCGCATGTTTTATCGCTATCGCAATCGCACTCGCAACTCGAATTACGCGTTCTGGATATTGTTCTATGTGTGTGTGTCCCTTATGTGTTACTTGTGCATGTTCAATTATGTTTATGTGTGGTGATTAATCGAAACGCAATCGAAACTCAATCGCAATCGAATCGTAAACGCTAAACGAATATGAAATAAGGATGATTGTATGTTGATATAGTAGTTAGGATTAAAAGTAATTTGACTAGGAAACTCAATCGGATCGTAACGCTTGCAATCGCAATCGAAACAGCAAAACTCGTCATGCCTTGCACCAATCGAGTGGCCAGCCGATCGAGCTACCACCCGATCGAGGTGCCACTCGATCGAGCAGTCACCCGATCGGGTTACCACCTGATCGACCAGCCTCTCCACCCCCTTTCCTTTTATGGAAAGCCTATAAATACCCCAGTCAACATCACAAACTTACCTTTTCTGCACCTCTCGTCCGACCAGCACTTCTTGTCCACTTTTCCCCAAATTTCTCGCGATTCTTGTAAGTATTCAACCTAAATCTTGTACTTTCATGATCTACACGCACTCCTACACATTTCTATCTTTTGAATCTTAACTTTTAACCGTGAAATCACTAGATTTAAGGTGTTCTAGGATTATGTCATCATGGTGCTCTTAAGAACTTCATGTTTTGGCTACAATCTACTAAGAACAACTTAGATTTGAACGATTTCCACACAAATAAACTAAGATGTTGTATAGATCTGAACGTATTCACGGTGAAAAAGATTGAAAGATGGTATTCCAACTTTCTTTCAACTCTTTTACACTCAATGCACTCAAACCCGATAGAATCGGAGCTTGTTCTGATCTTCTACTCCTTCTTGGTGATGTGTTAGTTCAAGATCTGAGTTGTACCAAAGAGACAACCGATTTCGGGTTAATCAAGAACAACCGTCTTGAACCGGTCAGCTGGTTAAACTTGGGTGATTCTTGTTCGATCGGGTCACTTGTGTCAAGATGGGGTTCTGTTGATTAGTGTGACACCTGTGTCACTGCGACCATCAAACAAATGCCAAACCAATGAAATTTTGTGTTTCATACTTGGGATTTGTAAAAATATGTATATCATTTGCACATATCAAATTTTGTTCGATTTCAAGCTTTAAATCACTTTCTGGAAGGTTATACGCGATCTGATGCGAAAATATAACCAGTTTAATGCAACGAACACTCCGGAATAGTGAAATAGGCTTAACATACCTTAAATAACCTTTACATAACTTAGAAATAAGTTTCGAAGGCTTTGGTATGGCAAAATCAAGTTAAAATCGCTTACAGGGACTAAATATGACAAACTGCGAAAGTATGCCAATTTGAACTGTAATAGACATTCCGGAACATGACCATAAGTTAAACACACCTTAAATATCCTTTACATAGCTTATAAATAGGCTTTGAGGGGTTCGGTGTGCTAAAATATACTTTTGGGTCATTCAGGGACTAAAAGTGTCAAAAAGCGCACAAGTTTGCACTTTCGCGCATATTTTACGTTCTGAATACATCCGGACATCAAAAAAATTTATGTAAGCACTAAAATATTTTATTTTAGTGTTTGGCATAAGAAAAATCCATTCATCGCGTCATTTGGACCGTTTTTACGTTCGTTACGACTTCCGTCGTAATTAACCGAACAACGCAACCGTACGGCCAAACGAACCGACATCCAAGATATTTTTGGGCACATATTAAGTTCCCTATACTTTAACTTCATTTTAGAGCTTTGAAATGGGGTTAACGGGCCTTAAACCTGTCGAAAATAGCTTAAACGGGCTGCAGGGACCAAAACTGTAATTCTGCCAAAATTGGTCCTTGCGCACCGCAACAAATATTTGTTACGGTGCGCAAGGGGTCTGCAGACCAGATGCAGTGTATTAAACAGCCTGTTTGCAGCTGTTATTCACTCCTTAATCCCTTGCCACATGTTGATCTCTTATGGTGAGTGGCCTTTTTGGGTACCATAAGGTTCCGACACATGTACGGATGAGATTAAGGCACGTATTTCGACAAACGATCCTAATGGTGGACCATTCACTATAAATACCCCTTGCCATCCAACCTCTAAACTCACTAGAATCTGATCTCAAATGCTCTAAGTTGAAACCATTGTTTCATACCTGAGCTATTTTGATCTAGATTAGCATTCGGGGACCCTTCGTAAGTATTCTTTCGTTCTTTTATTGCTTTTCGAGTCCGAAAGTCAAACTTTGTTTGACTTTCAGCGTTGACCAGTTATGGTCAATGCGAAGTTCGTTTGAACTTCGCAACGTGATTGTAATCACGATGGTTATAGTCCCTTGGGACTATGCCTACTGATTACCATGTTGTCTAGGGTCGTAAGGGTAAGCGATCTGATAAATCGCTTATACCTTCGAACCCGACCCATTTGGTCGATCATTAGGATTCGACCAAGCACATTAGGTGACCATAGTATATAGGGAATAACCTTCCGAGGTTATACCTTATGGTCACATCGTTTAAGTAGTTGTATGATAGGTAGTTTATGTGCCTTAGGTAAATTACCAAAATACCCTTTTCATGTATAATTGGTAATTAAGCTTATGTAACCTAAACTTTTGTACATAACTGATTATACAACATGATTAAACACGTTTAGGTATATAATACTTGTCATAGGACTAGTTAGACGTCTCGAACGCGCTTTGCGCGCACGACGCGTTAAAGTAACGTATGTTACCTTAATGGGTCGCGATGGGTCGAAAGCACTTAGGTTAGTCTCAATGTAGTATGTAGGCCTTGTTAAACCATATCATATGAGTTCCAATACTCATTTGGTTTACCAAGCCTCATCCTATCCGATCTCCCGATTTAAGTCCGGTTTATTTATATAGTTTTAGATTGCCGACTGATTCCGTGCTCCCTCTAGCTTTGTTTGGTCGTTGTTCAAGACCTCTAAGCATTCTCAGGCGAGTACATTATTCCCCTCTTTTACTGTTTTTCAACTGTTTTGGGGTGACTCATATGTGCTAAATGTCTTAACAATGATTTCAAGAACGATTACAATGGTTTCAAAAACAATTACAATGTGGTTTCAAGAACGATAACAATGGTTTCAAGAACGATGACAATGGTTTCAAGAATGATTACAATGGTTTCAAAAACAATTACAATGGTTTCAAGAACGATTTCAATAAAGTGAACAAACTTGTTGGTTGTAGTTACATAACCAATGACATTCATTAGCAATGATCAAGCCGACCAGTATTAGGTTATGGTACCATAGGATCTGACAAATCCCGTTATTCTCTATACCCATGGTTATGTGTGGGTATTTTGGGTAACGACTGAATCTGTAATTATTAATTTACCCTTTGGTAAGGGTTTGTTAAGAACGAGAATGAGTTGGAATGATGAACGAGTCAAGAAGGTTTGAATGTTATTAGAAAATCGACCATAAATTAGTTTCACAATTAAAACAAGAACGATTTGAACGATTAAAACAACAAGAACGATTTGAACGATTTCACAAAATGTTTTAACGATTGGGTAAACATTTGGACATGATTTACATTTGATTATGCATTTCCATGAAACATAGTGTTGATTTAAACCAAGTTTTACATCAATACTTTGTTTTGTGCGTTTCACCTATGGTTTAGTTGATGCATTTCACTAGCCATACATATCATTTTGGTTACACATTACATGGTTTACATTTGACACAAACACTTTTGACATTGGTTATACATAACATGATTTACATCTTAACATAAACATTTTGGTATATTATTCAATACATTTGACAATTGGTTTAAACATAGACATCTTACATTGGTGGTTTGGTTTGATTAAGTGATTAAGTAACGATGCGTGTGTATTATGATACAAGCATGGTGGATACGCCGCTGGTACTTCCTATATATAAGTGTTTGTATGGTATTACATATCGTAGCGTTATCTGAATCATTTCAGTTTGAGACATATAACATTTTATACAAAGAACATACTTTTCACAAGACATTGATTTACAAACAACTTATCTTATACAAACTCATTTTACAATGGTTATTCATTTAACCATACATTATTCTCTTATTTATACATATCATCTGAACTTATTATTTTACAAATGATTTACAAAGACAAAGCAAATTACAAGGTTCATGACTAAACATTTTCTTAAACAGAAGTCATGAATCTTATTTTCACAAAACCTATGTACTCGCCAGCATTTTCTTTGCTGACCTCGTTTTCACATGTGTTTTAGGTATTGTTGAAAGATATCGATTGATAGGATGCATGCTCACATAGGACTGGACAAGGCCTTAGTGACTCAATAACAATGATAGACTACGTTTAAATTGTGTATTTAGATTTCCATACGATGTAATTTTTCAATGTTTAATAAAACAAAACACTTTTTGGTATCCATGGTTATGAAACATTAATTCTGTTACAACACTCCCCGACGTTTCCGCCACGTTTTGTATGTTACACGTGGTCGGGGTGTGACAGAAAAGATGGTATCAGAGCCAATGGTTATAGGCAATTAGGTTATTAGTAATGCTTTGACCTAGTCTATAACCTTCTTAGGACCCTAACGCGAGTTTACTTGCGTTTAGTCATAAAACGATACCGTCACCTATCCTTATGTCACACCCCGACCACGTAGAACATACAAAACGTGGCGGAAACATCGGGGAGTGTTGTAACAGAATTAATGTTTCACAACCATGGATATTAAAGTTTCGTTTTATTGATTAAAAGTGTTACAATGTCTTAACAAACAAGGAAATACAACATAATTAACTAGTCTTGCGTCTTTTATTGTCACTAAGGCCCAAGTCTGTCTATGTGTATCTTGAACATCTTATGCAACAGCTCCTGAAAAACACATGTGAAAATAGGTACGTCAGCATAAAAATGCCTGTGAGATACATAGGTTTTGTGAAAATAAGATTCATGACTTATGTTTGAGAAAATGTTTAGTCATGAACCTTGTTATTTGCTTTGTCTTTTAAATCATTTGAAAAACGATAAGATCAGATGATAAGTATAAATAAATGTAAGGTTAAATGAATAACCAAGAAAAATGTGTTTGCATAAGATAAGTTGTTTATAAATCAATGTCTTGTGAAAAGTATGTTATTTGTATGAAATGTTCTATGTCTCAAACTGAAATGATTCAAATAACGTTACGACATGTAATACCATACAAACACTTATATATAGGAAGTACCAGCGGCGTATCCACCATGCTTGTATCATATTACACTCGCATCGTTACTTAATCACTTAATCAAACCAAACCAAACAATGTAAAATGTTCATGTCAAGATGTAAATCATGTCAAAATGTCTATGTCAAATATCCATGTCAAATGTCTATGTCAAATATCCATGTCAAATGTCTATGTCAAATATCCAAGTCAAATGTCTATGTCAAAATGTCATGTATGGCAAGTGAAAGGTCTCAACTAAACCATATGCACAAAAACAAAGTATTGAAGTAAAACTTGGTTTAAATCAAAGCTATGTTTTGTGTAAATGCATGCAAATATTTAATATGAACATTTATGCGGTATTGTGAAAATGCATACATCCAAGCCTGGCGATTGTGGTGATAAACCCTTTAAACAAATTAAAGGTCTATCTGTCTTAATATCAACGAATTCGGTCATTCCTTTCATCCCCTTTCCCTGGGACGTCCGGAACGGGAGTTGTCAATTCCTATGGTACCACTACCTACTAACGAACGGCATGATCGGTGTTAATGAATGTATTGTCCCATGTAAACAAACCAAATGTCATACCAAAATGTAAGCATGTGATGAAAACAATGTACTAAGTATGCACACAACGGACATACATAGCATAAAATGTAAATGTAAAACGATGTACTAAGTATGAACTAAATGGACATACATAGCATAAAACACAATGAGATCATGTACTATAATGTACTAACGAACATAGCAGTATATGATGTGAAAACAGGAAAGCCGGAAAGTAACAAGTAGGCACATGTGTTCCACCCCAAATCAGTTTGGAAAAACAGTAAAAGAGGGGTCTATGTACTCACCTGAGATTGCTCAGTTGTCTAAAGATAACCACCAAGCAGTGCTAGAGATCTCGGAATCAAACGGCTCCTAATATAGGTAACTATGTTAAATAATCGGACCTAAATCGGAAGACTGGGTAGCATTAGGGTTTGTAAACCAAACGAGTGTGGAGACTCGTGTGATATGGTTTAACAAAGCCTACATACTAAATGAAACCTAACATAACTGCCTACGACCCATTACGACCCGTTTAGGTAGCTTATGCTACTTTAACGCGTCGTTCGCGTGAAACGCGTTTGGACCGCCTAACTAGTCCTATGACAAGTATTATATGCCTAAACATGTTACATAATCAGTTACGTGACAAAAGTTTAGGTTACATATGCTAAATTACCAATTATGTATGAAAAGGGTATTTTGGTAATTTACCTAAGGCATATGAACTACCTATCATACAACTACTTAAACGATGTGACCATAGGGTATAACCTCGGAAGGTTATTCCCTACCTACTATGGTCACCTACTATATTTGGTCGGATCCTAATGATCGACCAAACTGGGTCGGGTTCGAAGGTATAGGCGATTTATTAGATCGCCTACCCTACGACCCTAGACAACGTGGTAATCAGTAGGCATAGTCCCAAGGGACTATGACCATCGTGATTACAATCACGTTGCGAAGTTCTAACGAACTTCGCATTGACCATTACTGGTCAACGCTGAAAGTCAAACAAAGTTTGACTTTCTGACTCGAAAAGCAGTAGAATAAGGAAAAGAACGAAAGAATACTTACTGAGGGTCCCCGAATGCTAACCCAGATCAAAATAGCTCAGGTATGAAACGAAGGTTCCAACTTAGAGCCCAATGATCAGATTTGTGGGTTTTTAAGCCAAAGGGGGGGGGTGGGTATTTATAGATAAAGTAGAGCCGCTAGGATCGTTTCTTGAATATCGTGCCACGATCCGAGCCGTACACTTGTCACAAAGGTTATGGAGCCACATATGCTCCTTATCTTAGTGATTAAGCAAGTTGCAAACATGTGGTTGTGGATTAATTGGTTGCAACTTGCATTTAAAACACTGAATCTGGTCCAGATGGGGGCTCGCGTGACGCTAAGGCCCGTCGCGTCACGCTAGGCCCCTGTTTTGGCAGATTTTGCAGAAATGGTCCCTGCACCTGGTTTAAGCGATTTTCGATGCGTTTGAACCCCGTTAACCTCATTTCAAGGCTCTAAAATGAAGTTAAAGTATAGGGAACTCAAAACATACTCAAAAATATGCCGGATGATGGTTCGTTTGGTCGTACGAACGCGATGTTCGCTTAATTACGACGGAATGCGCATAAGCGCGAAAAACGATCCAAATGACGCGACGAATGGATTTTTCTTAAGGCGAACACTAAAATAAAATGTAGTCATGCTCACATAAATTTTTTGGATATCCAGATGCATCCAGAACGTAAGATATGCGCGAAAATGCAAACTTGTGCACTTTTTGACACTTTTAGTCCCTGAATGACCCAAAAGTTTATTTTAGCACACCGAACACCTCAAAGCCTATTTCTAAGCTATGTGAAGGATATTTATGGTATGTTTAACTTATGATCATGCTCCGGAATGTCTGTTACAGTTCAAATTGGAATACCTTCGCAGTTTGTCATATTTAGTCCCTGTAAGCGATATAACTGATTTCACCACACCAAACCTTCCAAACTTATATCTAAGTTATGTAAAGGTTATTTAAGGTATGTTAAACCTATTTCACTATTCCGGAGTGTTTGTTGCATTAAACTGGTTATATTTACGCATTAGTGCGCGTATAACCTTCCAGAAAGCGATTTAGGGTTTGAAATTGAACAAGAGTTGATATGTGTAAACGATACACATATTTTTACAAATCCCAAGTATGAAATATAATATTTCATTGGTTTGGTATTTGTTTGATGGCCGTGAAGGCACAGGTGTTACAGTCTCCCCTACTTTAGGAAATTTCGTCCCGAAATTTATTTAGAGGAAACTTGTGAGAGTCTAAAAACATGAAGTTGAAAAGATCAAACAACATTGGTTAGGGTTCTTGAACTTCTAGTAACCTTAATAACATTATGTCTGCAATGTAAAAGGGACACTTATATACAAGTATATGAAGCGTCATTGGTGCGTCCACCGTACCTCCATTACATCGTTATCATTTTGTTATTGTTGTCGCAATCGGTTCTTACACATAATAAATCTTACTGGGTTTCTGTGCATTGAATTCCATAATTATGTAGGCCTCCATAATTACGTAGTTCCTTGTACAGTCCGCACAGTCTATTTTATAATGTGTAGTGTAAAACCAAATGAATAATCCTGTGATGAGTGTAACTAGACTGCCATAGAGTCCTTTAGACTAAATCAATAAATGATTTAAATAGACTATCAAGGAGTCTGTTCAGTTACATCACTAGATGTCATTCTTTAACCAAATTGTGAATCAATCTTTTTGACTAGACCACTAAAGGGTCCCTTATGAATCATGGAGCAGTACTATATAATCCAAGGGTCTTAACTATTACATAGAAGCCCATTAAGGATTTAAGGTAATACCTTTTGAATATCCTGCTACGAATCTCTCATATGAAGATATGAAGAGATCCTGCAAGGATTTGGATAACGAATATCCAGAGTATACAAAAACACAAAAATCATAGAGGAGAACACATAAACACATATCATATAACCACAAAATTGTTTAACTAGAAGTTTGTTCTGCTGACAGAGTACATGTATTTAAAGCACACTAGGAATCCATCTCGTGGATTTCATTTGGTACTTTAAACATTATCAAGAATCTAACTATAAAGATAGAAAGATCTTTAAAAGAAAGAATTCGATTTCGATTTTAAGGAACCGAAATGTTCGAATTTAGGTATATGAGGAATCCAATTAAGGACTCTGATTTGAATGATGATCATCCACAAGGATCTAATTGTGAAGATAAAAAGATCCCCTATGGATTTTAGAAGTTGAAGATGTTTTGATACCTTGCACTGGACGTGCTTATATCAAAACATGAAGTAAAAATGCTTATGAAATTGAGATGCTAGATATGCCAAGGCGACATATGAAGCAGAATTTTGAAGGTTAAGTCAATGTATGAGGAAAATATTTTTGAAAACTATGCATGGGGTTCTTTTAAGAAAAAGGTGTTTAACGTTTTTGAAACCTTATATATAATATTTTTGAAATAAAGTAGGTGTATTAGGTAGATATATTTACAAAAATGTTTTTAAAATCATGCGAGATGAATTTTGAAATTATGTATAAGGTTTTTGAAAGACATGAATGATGCTTTTCTAAATCATGCACTTGATCAGAAAATGTATTGTGTTAATATTGTCTTCCGACTATATGAAATATTTTGAAATTAGAAAGGTTGGTTTTGATAACATGGCCAATGTTTTTGAAATAACACAGACAATGCATCTAGAAAAATTGTTTTCAAACTATATGAAATGTTTTGAGATCATGAAGATTGTTTTGAAATACTGGTACTGTGTATGTTGAAAAATCAAAACGTCATGGGTATGAGATTTGAAAATACCCTTAGTTATCTAACCAAGGATTTAATGGCACAGATGTGCAGAAGCATGATCACTCATAATGTCACTTTATTTTGTGTACTTTGTTTCTTAGAATGAAACGAGTACTTAAAATTTTTGAAGGAATCATGAGTGATCATTTGAAAGAGAGAATCATAAGAGTAGTTTGTAAGGAACACAGTTCCTTGATACAGGTATCATAGGAAAATCATACACACATGTAACTATACTTGTATATCAGAATTTGTGAACAACGATTTATTTAAAACAAATTGTTTCACATTACAAGGAAACAAAAGAACAAAAGCATAAGACAGCAACATCTTCTGTTCAGCTGAATGCTCATCCGTGGGTCGGATTTGCATTAGCAAGCTTTGGGCATCGGTTTCTGTAGTGGGTCAGATCCCCACAATCGTAACAGGCACCAGGTGGGTAGTGTGGTCGTGCAGCTTGACCCTGTTGCTGAGCAAGAGGCTGAGCAACTTGTTGAGCCGAGTTCTGAACTGGGCGATTCGGATTAGCAGGGATGCGACAGGTGTTAGCAAGATGACCGGATCTTCCGCAGTTGGTGCACTGACGACACTGGAGGTGTGGTTGATGATGGCCGTTACACCTATTGCACAAAGGTGCATTGCCAAAATAAGGCTTCTTGGCTAGTGGTTGCGCAGGCTGATTTGGTGCAGCTGCAGTTGGGCAAACCCTTGCTGTATGACCTATAAGTCCACAAATCTGGCATTTGCGGCACCTCACACTAGGGTGATGATGGAGGCTACATTGGTTGCACAAGGGTGCAGTTCCGTTGTATGGCTTCCTAGCAGGTGGCCTTGCCACATGGCTAGGTCCCGCTTGATTAGGTGTAACCGCTGCGGGTTTCCTTGAAGCCTTACGCTTCCTTGATGTTGTTGCAAGCCTGACTACTGCTTCCTTTGGTGTCTCTTGAGTGGCTTCATTGTCGAGACGAGAGGCTTCATTGTTAAGACGAGCCATGGCAATACCTAAATCCACAGTCCTCTGAATCACTTTGCCAATTTGCTGGACAAATTTGGCTGTTCGCTCGGGCATTTGACCAGTGCCAAGAGGAATAGACATTCTAGAAGAAAATGAAAGACAGAGGAAGAAATGAGTGAAAGGTTATTGGATAATCAATACAGAATGGTAACGAATGAAAATTGTGATCATTTGTTTGTTACCTAAGGCAAACAAATGAGATGGTGACAAATCAAAGTAAATAGGTCAAAAATAATGTATCGCGAAGACATGCTCGCCTATAAGTGAACACTCATCCCAAGAATTCCCAGGTAAGCACAACTGGTCTCGCGTCTGATGAGATGTATACGAAGTGCTTGCCTAGACAGAAAACCCAGAATACAGGCATTCACCCTTCCAGTTTGCACGTGTTCACATTATTTAAAACCCAAAACTTTGACGAAATTTTGAAAACTCAAAGGGGTTCAAAACCATATAATAGAGAGTTCAAAACCTAGTAATCAATCATCCTAGAACAGATGATTAGTTTTCAAAGCGGTTTTGAAATTTATGTTTTTGTTGCGGTTGTCGCCTAAGGATAGGCGACAGTATCATTTTATGACTAAACGCAAGTAAACTCGCGTTAGGGTCCTAAGAAGGTTATAGACTAGGTCAAAGCATTACTAATTACTAATAACCTAATTCCCTATAACCATTGGCTCTGATACCATCTTTTCTGTCACACCCCGACCACGTAGAACATACAAAACGTGGCGGAAACATCGGGGAGTGTTGTAACAGAATTAATGTTTCACAACCATGGATATTAAAGTTTCGTTTTATTGATTAAAAGTGTTACAATGTCTTAACAAACAAGGAAATACAACATAATTAACTAGTCTTGCGTCTTTTATTGTCACTAAGGCCCAAGTCTGTCTATGTGTATCTTGAACATCTTATGCAACAGCTCCTGAAAAACACATGTGAAAATAGGTACGTCAGCATAAAAATGCCTGTGAGATACATAGGTTTTGTGAAAATAAGATTCATGACTTATGTTTGAGAAAATGTTTAGTCATGAACCTTGTTATTTGCTTTGTCTTTTAAATCATTTGAAAAACGATAAGATCAGATGATAAGTATAAATAAATGTAAGGTTAAATGAATAACCAAGAAAAATGTGTTTGCATAAGATAAGTTGTTTATAAATCAATGTCTTGTGAAAAGTATGTTATTTGTATGAAATGTTCTATGTCTCAAACTGAAATGATTCAAATAACGTTACGACATGTAATACCATACAAACACTTATATATAGGAAGTACCAGCGGCGTATCCACCATGCTTGTATCATATTACACTCGCATCGTTACTTAATCACTTAATCAAACCAAACCAAACAATGTAAAATGTTCATGTCAAGATGTAAATCATGTCAAAATGTCTATGTCAAATATCCATGTCAAATGTCTATGTCAAATATCCATGTCAAATGTCTATGTCAAATATCCAAGTCAAATGTCTATGTCAAAATGTCATGTATGGCAAGTGAAAGGTCTCAACTAAACCATATGCACAAAAACAAAGTATTGAAGTAAAACTTGGTTTAAATCAAAGCTATGTTTTGTGTAAATGCATGCAAATATTTAATATGAACATTTATGCGGTATTGTGAAAATGCATACATCCAAGCCTGGCGACTGTGGTGATAAACCCTTTAAACAAATTAAAGGTCTATCTGTCTTAATATCAACGAATTCGGTCATTCCTTTCATCCCCTTTCCCTGGGACGTCCGGAACGGGAGTTGTCAATTCCTATGGTACCACTACCTACTAACGAACGGCATGATCGGTGTTAATGAATGTATTGTCCCATGTAAACAAACCAAATGTCATACCAAAATGTAAGCATGTGATGAAAACAATGTACTAAGTATGCACACAACGGACATACATAGCATAAAATGTAAATGTAAAACGATGTACTAAGTATGAACTAAATGGACATACATAGCATAAAACACAATGAGATCATGTACTATAATGTACTAACGAACATAGCAGTATATGATGTGAAAACAGGAAAGCCGGAAAGTAACAAGTAGGCACATGTGTTCCACCCCAAATCAGTTTGGAAAAACAGTAAAAGAGGGGTCTATGTACTCACCTGAGATTGCTCAGTTGTCTAAAGATAACCACCAAGCAGTGCTAGAGATCTCGGAATCAAACGGCTCCTAATATAGGTAACTATGTTAAATAATCGGACCTAAATCGGAAGACTGGGTAGCATTAGGGTTTGTAAACCAAACGAGTGTGGAGACTCGTGTGATATGGTTTAACAAAGCCTACATACTAAATGAAACCTAACATAACTGCCTACGACCCATTACGACCCGTTTAGGTAGCTTATGCTACTTTAACGCGTCGTTCGCGTGAAACGCGTTTGGACCGCCTAACTAGTCCTATGACAAGTATTATATGCCTAAACATGTTACATAATCAGTTACGTGACAAAAGTTTAGGTTACATATGCTAAATTACCAATTATGTATGAAAAGGGTATTTTGGTAATTTACCTAAGGCATATGAACTACCTATCATACAACTACTTAAACGATGTGACCATAGGGTATAACCTCGGAAGGTTATTCCCTACCTACTATGGTCACCTACTATATTTGGTCGGATCCTAATGATCGACCAAACTGGGTCGGGTTCGAAGGTATAGGCGATTTATTAGATCGCCTACCCTACGACCCTAGACAACGTGGTAATCAGTAGGCATAGTCCCAAGGGACTATGACCATCGTGATTACAATCACGTTGCGAAGTTCTAACGAACTTCGCATTGACCATTACTGGTCAACGCTGAAAGTCAAACAAAGTTTGACTTTCTGACTCGAAAAGCAGTAGAATAAGGAAAAGAACGAAAGAATACTTACTGAGGGTCCCCGAATGCTAACCCAGATCAAAATAGCTCAGGTATGAAACGAAGGTTCCAACTTAGAGCCCAATGATCAGATTTGTGGGTTTTTAAGCCAAAGGGGGGGTGGGTATTTATAGATAAAGTAGAGCCGCTAGGATCGTTTCTTGAATATCGTGCCACGATCCGAGCCGTACACTTGTCACAAAGGTTATGGAGCCACATATGCTCCTTATCTTAGTGATTAAGCAAGTTGCAAACATGTGGTTGTGGATTAATTGGTTGCAACTTGCATTTAAAACACTGAATCTGGTCCAGATGGGGGCTCGCGTGACGCTAAGGCCCGTCGCGTCACGCTAGGCCCCTGTTTTGGCAGATTTTGCAGAAATGGTCCCTGCACCTGGTTTAAGCGATTTTCGATGCGTTTGAACCCCGTTAACCTCATTTCAAGGCTCTAAAATGAAGTTAAAGTATAGGGAACTCAAAACATACTCAAAAATATGCCGGATGATGGTTCGTTTGGTCGTACGAACGCGATGTTCGCTTAATTACGACGGAATGCGCATAAGCGCGAAAAACGATCCAAATGACGCGACGAATGGATTTTTCTTAAGGCGAACACTAAAATAAAATGTAGTCATGCTCACATAAATTTTTTGGATATCCAGATGCATCCAGAACGTAAGATATGCGCGAAAATGCAAACTTGTGCACTTTTTGACACTTTTAGTCCCTGAATGACCCAAAAGTTTATTTTAGCACACCGAACACCTCAAAGCCTATTTCTAAGCTATGTGAAGGATATTTATGGTATGTTTAACTTATGATCATGCTCCGGAATGTCTGTTACAGTTCAAATTGGCATACCTTCGCAGTTTGTCATATTTAGTCCCTGTAAGCGATATAACTGATTTCACCACACCAAACCTTCCAAACTTATATCTAAGTTATGTAAAGGTTATTTAAGGTATGTTAAACCTATTTCACTATTCCGGAGTGTTTGTTGCATTAAACTGGTTATATTTACGCATTAGTGCGCGTATAACCTTCCAGAAAGCGATTTAGGGTTTGAAATTGAACAAGAGTTGATATGTGTAAACGATACACATATTTTTACAAATCCCAAGTATGAAATATAATATTTCATTGGTTTGGTATTTGTTTGATGGCCGTGAAGGCACAGGTGTTACACCTTAGGCGACGACCACAATAAGAACATAAAATTCAAAACCGCTTTGAAAACTAATCATCTGTTCTAGGATGATTGATTACTAGGTTTTGAACCCTCTGTTATAAGGTTTTGAACCCTCTGTTATATGGTTTTGAACCCCTTTGAGTTTTCAAAATCTCGTCAAGGTTTTGGGTTTTAAATAATGTGAACACGTGCAAACTGGAAGGGTGAATGCCTGTATTCTGGGTTTTCTGTCTAGGCAAGCACTTCGTATATATCTCATCAGACGCGAGACCAGTTGTGCTTACCTGGGAATTCTTGGGATGAGTGTTCACTTATAGGCGAGCATGTCTTCGCGATACGTTATTTTTGATCCATTTACTTTGGTTAGTCACTGTGTGTCGGTTGTTGCTTTGTAGTAACAAACAAATGACCACTATCCTTGCTTTCATCAGATTTGTTTCATCTCATTCTTTTCGTCTAATTCTCTCACTCGTTTCCTTTCATGTTTCCTCTTTTAGAATGCCTTCTCGACGCGAAAGCCAGATAGCGACTGCCGAATTGGCAGAAATCATTGCGCAGCAAATGGCTGCTCAATTCCCAAACCTCTTTGCTCAATGGAACCAAGCCAACAACAACAACAATGTTACATGCAAATACAAGGATTTTAACCAGGCTAAACCACTCAAGTTTAGTGGTTCTGAAGGAGCGACTGGGCTTCTTCAATGGTTCGAGAGCATTGAGAATACTTTCCGCCACGTGCAGTGTCCTGACAATCGCAAGGTCGAGTTTTCTTCGAGTGTGTTTCAGAAGAGGGCTCTCACATGGTGGAACGGGGTTATGAGGGATCATGGTGCAGAAGTTGCTCTAGCACAGACATGGGCTGAACTTAGGGCCCTTATGATGAGGGAATTATGTCCTCGTCATGAGCAGCGAGCTTTGGAGAAGGAATTTGATGAGTTGAAGCAAGATAGTGGTGAGCACAGGGCGTATACTGATAGGTTTGAGGAGTTGAGTCTGCTTTGCCCGACAATGGTTACCCCACTCGACAAGGCTATCGAAAGGTACATCGACGGCCTACCTGACTCGGTACAAGACATCCTTACTGGTAGTAGCCCTACCACACTCCGTCAGGCTATCAAGTTAGCTGCGACATTGACCGAGTCGCAGATTCGGAAGAATAAGTTACACAGAAAGGGTGACAAGGGTAAGAAGCAGGGGTCTGACAAGGAGGATAGCAAGAAAGGTCAAAACAAGAAGGGTAAGGAAGGTGAGACGTCAAAGAAATCAAGAAAGCGAAAGGGTGTTCAGAACTTTGCTGTTACATTGTAACATATGTATCATCCCAAAAATATGTATCATCCAAAAAATAATGTAAAAATGGACTATGAACTCACCTTGATTTCGGGTAAGTCCAAACAAGTATGCAAAGTGTGAGAGTTCTTTCTTGGAATTAAGATTCCACGTCACTCTAATTGATTGAACATGCAACAATATGGAATATGTATCAACAATAATGTTTAATTGGATAATTGGAAATCCTAAATCTATAGGTTTCAGTATGGTTTGTCTAAATGGTGACTATAAGGTTAGGATAACCTAATAGAGAACTCGGAAAATGAATATGAGGTAAAGGATTTATTTATGAAAAATATTAATTTAACATAAATAATAAAATTGCAAAAATATGTAATTGGTTTAATATAAACATTTGTAATAATAAATCAAATATAATTAATTAGTATAATTAATTAACATAATTAAATATAATGATTATTGGCAAAATGTTGTACAAGTGATATAATTATTTTATAAAAATTATAAATTAATTTAGATGGTTAAAATATATATTATTTGTTAAATGAATAATATTTTGTTTAAAAGGAATAATGTGATAATTAATTATCAAAATAATTATATTAAATCTGAATAATTAAAAATATTATTTGTAATTATTAAACTTGAATATTACTGACTTAAAATAATTATTATGGCCTTGGAATCTTTTTAAATAAATAAAATGAATTAAAATGATTATAATAAGAATAAATAAGTTTATATAAGTTTAATTATATAAATAATTAAATATAATAAAAATTCAGATTCTAAATTTATATAAACTCAGAATAATGCATATTTTGTCATAAAAATAATTTTGAATAAAAATTATATAGTTATATAATTTAATTACATTAAATTAAACTATATTTATAAGTAACAATACTGATTTAATTATATAAATATCAAAATTATATAAAATATTAGTAAAAGTATTATTTTTGTAAATTTTAGCATTTAAAATAATTAATCTGAAATTTTCAGTATTTATTTCATAAAAATCGATTTATTATGATTTATTAAATATTAAACTGTTTTAATATTATAAAAATTAGTTTTATAAATAATTTTACAGATTTTATATTTTTAATAAAAGTAATTGTGTCTAACAATGTTATAAAAATTATTGATATGTTAAAAATATTAAAAATAAAACGTTTAAAAAGAAATGCAGACCCATGGGTTCGAACCCGGGTCTGTATTGAAACCAAACAGAGTCTTAACCACTGGGCTAAGCTTCTGTTTGTGTTTGGTTTAGGACTGCTAAACTTATAACCAAACAGGACATGGTCATCTTCTCCAAAGAGAAGTCAAAGTCAGAAGACCCGGTCAAACTAAAAGTCAAACTCGTGGTTTCTATGGGTAAACCTATGTTATATCTAAATTAAATCCTCGGAATCATTGTACAAGTATAATGGAACTAATTGGAACAATAAAAACGAACCGGTAATGTGTGAAATGACGAATCGGTTAAACTCCGGCGACTTTGAAACTTCCGGCTAGTTGCAGGTTCGAATTCCGGCGATTTCGGATGTTTGAGTGATTGTGAAATGGTGTGGAATGTTGCTAGGAATGTAGGGAACTTAAATACACGAAGTTTGGATCTTAGATTCGACACAAATTAGTGGATTAGATCCACTTTTTATTTTTATAAAAATTCTTTTCTTTTTGAGTGTTTTAGGCACTAAGATGTGTCGTTTGAATGATTGGAACAAGTTGGGATGGGTTGGGGATCATGTGGATAAGCTTTACAGGTCAAAAGAATGAATTAAAATCGGTTTTGGTGAGTTTTTGGTCGGATCGGCGACCTGTTGTGCTGGTTATATAATCAGATCTGTTTTTTATGTATATTTATATATTATACGTTTCAGAATATAACGTATCCAAGCTGATAGATCAGCTGGTTGTGCGTGTTGGTGTTGTGCGAGAGGCGCAGGTTCAAGTCCAACCTGTGACCGGTTCGATGGGTTTAACCCCTTTTACCAGATTTTGACATATTTACACTTAGGCCCCTCTAGTTTCATTTTTTTACAAAATAGTCCCTCAACTTTCAAATAAAATACATGTTTGGTCCCTGAAGTTTTGAAAAATGACATAAATGGTCCCTCAAGTTTCGGAAAATGTCACAAATAGTCCCTGGAGTAGTCAGTTAGTTAAACTAACTGGGTTAAGTTTTAAAGAAGAATTTATTATATAAGGACCAACTCAGTTAGCATAATTCAGTTAAAATGAGTTTCAAAAGGTTAGTTTTAATCCCTAAAGTTTAAGTTTGAGAAAAATGACCAAATGAACCTTGGACTTTTATTTCAAAAATATCTATTTATTTCTTTTCTAAAAAAAAATAAGTTTCAAAAATTACAAAAAGAATCCTAAACTTGTAGCTTTCAATAATTGCACTTTTAACCCTTGTATTTGTATAGTTTCAAAAATGACAAATAGGTCCCTGAACTAGTAGTTTCACAAAATGTCACAACAGGCCCTTATAGTTTATGTAACCTTGTTTAATAGCATAAAACTCAACAAATTTGCAATTGTTTCACGTGTTTGTATTGGTATAAGCATGTATAAGCACAAAGCAAGTATGTTCAAATAAGTTTCACTTCAAATACGGTAATCGTTACAATGCAAATCAAACAAATACAAGTATGAAAACCAGGATGGTTACAATTGTCACCCGAACGACGGGCTACCCGATCGGATTGCCATCCGATCGGATTGTTGTTCGAACCACTGACACTTTTACGCATAGTTTATCGTTATGCTATTGTTCTGAACAGGCTAATCCTACTCTTTAGCGCTCCCTTCAATCCATCAATCGCTGTGAGTATACTCGAACCCTTTTTGCTTTACGCACTTTTGGGTGTTACATACGTTACTTATATTAAATCACATCGAACACACTACGCAATACTTTAACGCTAACCGTACCACATGTTATACGTGACTTAATGAATGCTTGTTTGTTATGTTTACACATGGAATGTTGTATACCTGCCTTAGCAATGATAGTACTATTTGTTTGGACTCAACACCTGTTTACTCAGGGGTTGTTGAGGACAATTTGTTACATGGCTCACAGCGGTGAGTGTGTATTACGAACTGCCTTGGGCAGTCAACCCGCAGTCATTTGTATCGATAGGTTCATGTCGATAACTAACGTCCCTCATTTTACACTGTGTACGTGCTGGTTATGCGTAACGTTTTCGAACTCTGTTATATCTATTAAACTTGTATGCTCACCTTTACACTATGTGTATTGAATTTTACTTTAACGTATGTGACAGGTGCTTAGGATGTTTATACGCCTGGCTTGCTGTGAAATCAAGGCTAGGAAAGGTCTAGAAACAAATAAACAATTGTCTGTATTTTGATATCTGAGTCGGAATAGAATAATTTGACTAGATCTTGTTTGTAATAATTATGATATCTTTTATGACATGGTATGGGACATGTTGCTTTAAATAATTGGTAATTATAGTTGTTATGGAAACTTCTGGACAATCTGTTTCGCTCAGTGTCGTGCCCCGATGATTCCGCCATCGGTTGGGGTGCTACAGTGATGAACGAGGGGGAACAAAAGCAGGTTGACACGGACATGGCAAAGGACGCGATGTCATCTCAAGCACCAAAATCCTACGACTCATAATCTCGAACTGAAGCTGAAGTGATAGAAGTAACTCATCCCATGTATAACCAGCAAAGTGTGATGGATGGTAGGGATCAGAAATCGGCATGGTGTATGGTGGGAACCATCGAAATGGCTCATTGAGTGGTGAAGAAGTAAAATGAGCAAAGGGTGCAGACTGGGGTATGTGTGGGAAAGCTGCTGAAACATGGGGGTTATGGCTAGGCTGCTGGCCAGAAGTGTCACACCCTGACTTTTGCGGAATCGTGATTATGGTGTGACTTTTTTAATACCATTGCATTCAATCATAACAACAACTATATGATGAAACCATAGACATGTCATCCATTAAATAAGTTTAAACGTAACAACATTGTTTTAAAACGAAGACGTCAAACACAAGTTTTACAAACCATACGAATTGTTTTAAGTGTTCACTAAGGACTCGTCAAAAGACATTAAATAAAACCAAGGTATGGAAGACGTGTCTCGTCCAGGAATAAGACACCCAACCCAAACCTCACAACCATGAATGACATCCTTATTCACAATGCAGCATGAAACTCCCAACTCCCGCCAGATCCACTTACTAATTCCCTGAAATACATGTATTTTGAAAACATCAACAAAAGTAGAGAGAGTTCGTGCATTTGTTTGTGTGTATGTATAAACCTTTGAAATCACTGTAAGTATGTATGTACGTTTATAAATCTCGGTATGAAAGCAACAAGGAAAAACAGATCACCAATGGGTTGCAAGGCCATTGATATGTGTGACGTGATGCAGGTAGCTCAAACCTAGCTGATTTTGCACCGGGCTTCCGGCTGTAAGACATAGTCTACCCATGGGCCAAACCCTGGTCCAACATGGCCGGGGCTCGCTACACCCAAATAGATCTATCACTCATGTCCCTCGGTCCTATAACTAGGATTGATGGCCTTATGCGTTATGCCCACCACTCACATGATCTAAGTGTACCCTTCCATAGGTAACCATACCAAATAACAATGTATGTAAACATTTGTAACATGTATTTAACCACTAAAGTTATAAAACCGAAAACAGTTAAAAGAAAAGAGGGAACACGAAACTCACAGTCTTGCGTCTTCAACAACTTTAACTCGTACTTCTCCGGTGAACACGACTACCTACAACGTACTAATGTCTATTAGACGAACGGGTCGTGCCTTGACTTAGTGTTAACGTTTCTGAATTACGTTTCTTTTACGCTTTTGATATTATTCCAAGTTATATAATTATTGTCAAAATAATTAATATTTCGACTTAAATTATACTTATTAATTTTTGGAATAATTGTTAAACAACGTTTTTTTAAGAATACTTCTCAAGTATTATACTTGTATTTCCTTCCCAAGGATGTGGGTATCTTATACATGTGTACTCGTGTTCTTGTATTTGAACATTTTTGCCATGTTTTGGTGCCGTATTCCGGTGTGTATTTATACGTACGAAAATACGTATTTTATTGTAGTTATTAAGTATCCTCATACTTAATTAATTATTAAACTTTCCAAAATATTATTTTTTAATAAAACCACCAACATATATATTTCCAAAATATATTTTAAGAAGTATTATTTAGAAAAATTATTCATAATTTTTCTTTTGGCAAAAATATTTGTAGTTCCAAAATAATATATTTTCAAGTCTAACTTAGAAAATATATATAAACTTATTTTTATCCAAAAATAATGTATTTCATGTTTACTCAAGAAAATATATATTTTTCCCAAAAATAATATACTTTCTAATAATTCCAAGGAAAACATTCGTATTTATATTTGTTAAAAAAATGCTATATTTTCCTTTGATAAAAATATGATATACTCTTGAAGTAATTGTGAAAATCAAATTTTCATTCCTTTGTATCCAAAATACCATTTACCAAAATATATTTATGAACACATCTTCCGGAATATTTTGTAAGTTACATTTCTTGTTCGGTTTCGCTAATATTTTGTGTGTAACCTGTGTAGTTATTCCTTGATATTTTGGTAATATTTTGGATGGTAATTTTTGGTGTTTTAATGTGTTATATTATTTTAAGTCCTAAAATAATATAACTATTTCACAAAGTATACATATAATCACACACATTATGTTTTTAATATATATATTCTAAATATATATCTAGCCACTTTTATTTATAAAAACCAACCTCCAACATTTGTATTTTTGTAACAAAAAATTATGGCAAAGTTTATGAAACCATCTATTGTTGAAAATACACTTGTAAGTATTTATTTGAAAATATTTTTCTAAGTGTTTGTATTTTTAGAAAATTTTGTCATAGTTTCCCCTAAAAATGGAGGTTTCCATGCTTTTAAGCATATCATTTCTTTTGTAAAAATCACCACAATCAATTTACAATCATCAACAAACATCATTCACTTACTAATCTCGCCAAAATCATGCTTAATCTACTACTTCATGAACTTGAAAGTTTATGAAAATTTGTAGTAACTTGTTAGTGTGATTAGTGAGTTTAGTTACTCTTCAAAATGTGTTTACTTCTTTAAAAACTTCATTTTTAAAGAAGTTGGGTGTTTACAACTTCAAAACACAATTTCTAAAAATTCTTCTTTATGTAATCTCCTTGTTACACAATTGTTCCTACACTTGTTTAACCATTAAAAATAGGGCTTGTTTATGTAAAACCAAGATCCACTAAAACTCATATTTTAAGCTTGGTTCTTTTGAAAAACCATTCATAAATATTAGATTTATATGATTACTAACTCACTTTGATTATTATTTTTCAAGAAAACAACTTTCTTATTTCAAGTTCATGATCACATAAGGACGATCTATTGATTTCTTAACATAATCATCCTCTCATCTTGCCATACCATGTTTTTAATCATGATCTTGCAAGATGTTATGATGATCAACATCATTTCTACAAACAATCAAAGATCAATAAGCATTCATACCATAAACAACTTAGTTTCATCAAGATTACTTCATATATCAAGCTTATGCTCATGTTTCATGCTTATGTTCTTTTAGTGTTCTTGAAGTTTTGATCATGATTCAACATTAACCACTAAAAATGGAAGTAAACTAGAGTGTACAAGGATCTTACAACTAGCACAAGGCTAGGGATGAATCAAGTGTAGAAATCAATAGGATAAAAGCTAATGAGAGAGGTTCTTGAAGTTCCAAAGCCACCACACTTCCTTGTATACCTCCTAGCACCTTTGTATGATCTTGAAATAGAAGAAGAAAGTTGGATGATGATGGTGTTGTGTGGTTGTGGTCTCGGCCGAGAGGGAAAGAGATTGAGTGTGTGTTGGTGTGTGAAGAATGATGAACTCTAATGTTCTCATATCATACTTATAACCATGACCTTCAAATATCTCATGTGTAATATGCCATAAAAAGTAAGATCATGATCTATTATAATATAGAAATCAAATCTTGAAGATATGGAGGGGGTATGGGCCGTCCATAGGTGGGGGGGGGGGGGTATAGTAGGCTTTAACTAGTTTGATTACTTACTAGTTCAAAATCAAGTATTAGTTACGTGTTTCAGTTATTAGATATTTTGTATGGGGTCTTATGATGTTCGGGGACCATAACTAGCTTGGAAATATTAAAACAATGCTTCTAGTTTGAATTTGGTGTTTCGGGTAGTGTCCGGGTGTTCGGTTAGATACTGATTCGTTAAAGTGCTAAACCTTACAGTTTAGTGTGCTTTATGTATCTTTTTGTGACACTTTTAGTTCCTGACACTTAGGAAAGCATTCAGGACCATTTAACCATGTTTCTGCATAATATTAGTATGTTAAAATGCTGATTTATGCTGAATTTTTCTAAATTCAGCACCTTGGGTGAGTTTTAGGCACTTTCCGGCACTTAAACTATAACCTAGAAAAGCAGTTTTGTGGTCCTTACTTCCCTACACTCTACAATAGTGTAGTACTTGGTTTCTGGCTCATTCTGTGTCTCAACACACTGTTTGTCTATGTACTGAACTTCGTCAGCATATTCCTGATTTATCAGATAACTATGCTAAGTGTATTTAATGCATCATTTGAGACAATATAGCTTTCATGCAATATTGGTATGACATTAAACAATGTATGATGCACATGTTTGTGTATGGCAACAATCAAAATGCAGTTACTTATAATTTCAGCACAATCATTAAGCATTAATCAAGATTAATTAATTATACGGATACCTGGATTTTTTACAGTTGTCACATTCTCCCCCTGTTAAGAAAATTTCGTCCCGAAATTTTAGGCTTTACTATTAGCAGCAGGGGTGTTAGGGAATAAGTGCGGGTATTTAGCTTTCATGCGGTACTCACGATCCTAAGTAAACTCTGGGTCGTGACGTGTGTTCCATCGGACCTTAACAACTTCTAGTTTTGTTAACTTTCCAACCCGTAACCTCGATGAGTTCTTCTGTAAAATGGAGTGTGTCGTCAATGTGAACATCGTCGGCAGGAATAACGACCGTTTCCTGCGTTGGACACTTCTTCAAATTAGATACATGAAATGTATCATGAAAACCATTAAGTTCCTCAGGTAGGTCCAACTTGTACGCTACAGAACCAATCTTCTCCAGGATTTTAAACGGTCCAATGAATCGTGGGTTTAACTTTCCACGCTTTCCAAAGCGTGCCACACCTTTCCAAGGTGAAACTTTTAACAGAACCATATCTCCCACTTCAAACTCCAAAGGTTTCCTTCTTTGGTCTGCATAGCTCTTTTGTCGATCATGAGCCGCCTTAATGCGCTCTCGGATCTGTATAATATTTTTTGTCATTTCTTGAACCAACTCGGGACCAACTAGCTGTCTATCGCCCGCATCAGCCCAGCATAACGGCGATCGACACTTGCGTCCGTAAAGAGCTTCAAACGGTGCAGCGTGAATGCTTGTATGGTAGCTGTTGTTATAGGAGAACTCAACCAAAGGTAGGTGTGTGTCCCAACTGCCACCCAAGTCCATAACACAAGCTCGCATCATGTCTTCAAGCGTCTGAATCGTTCTCTCGCTCTGACCATCCATCTACAGATGAAAGGCAGTACTCAAATTCAGCTGTGAACCAAACGCTTCTTGAAAGGATTGCCAAATCCTTGACACAAATCTTCCATCTCTATCAGATATAATCGAGATAGGCACTCCATGACGTTCAACTATCTCCCTTAGGTACAGCTCAGCTAGCTTACCAGTGTTATCCTTTTCCCTGATTGGCAGAAAGTGCGCAGATTTTGTCGGACGGTCTACGATTACCCAAATCGTATCATGGCCTCTGGGTGTCTTTGGTAACTTGGTTATAAAATCCATTGAAATCTGCTCCCATTTCCACATGGGTATCTCAGGTTGCTGCAAAAGACCTGAAGGCTTCTGATATTTGGCTTTTACCTTAGCACAGGTTAAGCACTTTCCAACATAAGTTGCAACATCACCTTTTAGTCTCGGCCACCAGTAGAAATCCTTCAAATCTTGGTACATCTTATCCGATCTTGGGTGGATCGAGTACCTTTACTTATGAGCTTCATCGAAAATTACTTCTCTAAGACCACCAAAAAGGGGAACCCAAATTCTTCCCATGAAACACAATGTTCCTTCCCCATTGGGTACCAACTGTTTCTCCATCCCACAATGAGATATTCGTCCATAAGATTCTCCTTCTTAAGAGCTTCTCTCTGCACAGCACGGATGCGCAACGAGAGATCTGTCTGTATAATCATTTCCAAATCCCTAACCCTTATGGGCTTAATCCTCTCTTTTCGACTTAAGGCGTCTGCTACGACATTCGCCTTTCCTGGATGATATTTGATTTCACAATCATAATCGTTTACAGCTCCACCCATCGTCGTTGTCTAATATTAAGCTCCTTCTGATTAAATATGTGCTGTAAGCTCTTGTGATCTGTAAAGATTGTGCATCGGGTGCCATACAGATAATGTCACCAAATCTTTAATGCAAACACCACTGCGCTTAATTCCAAATCATGTGTGGTGTAGTTCTTCTCAACTGGCGCGAAGCATAAGTGATTACCTTCTGTCGCTGCATCAGCACGCATCCTAATCCCTGACGTGAGGCGTCACAGTATACCACGAAGTCATCGGTGCCTTTGGGTAGGGATAAGATAGATGCATCGCAAAGCTTGTTCTTCAGCAACTGAAACGCTTCTTCTTGTTTATCTCCCCATTCATACTTCTTATCCTTCTGAGTGAGGGAGGTCAACGGTTGAGTGATTCTCGAAAAATCCTCAATGAATTGGCGATAATATCCAGCTAAACCTAGAAACTAACGGATCTCGGTTGGCGTCTTCGGAGTTTCCCAATTCTTAATCGCCTCGGTCTTGATGGGATCCACATGAATTCCATCTTTGTTTACCACATGACCAAGGAACTGAACCTCGCGCAACCAGAACTCACACTTTGAGAACTTTGCGTATAGCTTTTCCTTCTTGAGCAACTCTAAAATGGCTCTAAGGTGTTGCTCATGCTCTTCCTTCGTTCTTGAATAAATCAAAATATCTTCGATAAACACAATCACGAATTTATCGAGATATGGCTTGCAGACTCTATTCATCAAATCCATAAACACTGCTGGCGCGTTCGTCAACCCAAACGGCATTACTAGAAACTCGTAATGTCCATATCGAGTTCTAAAGGCAGTCTTCGGAATACTCTCCTCTTGGATTCGCAGCTGGTGATAACCTGATCGAAGATCGATCTTGGAGTAATAACTCGAACCTTGAAGTTGGTCGAAAAGATCATCAATCCTCGGCAAAGGATACCGATTCTTGATGGTTAACTTGTTTAGCTCACAGTAGTCGATACACATGCGGAAGCTACCGTCCTTCTTCTTGACAAATAGCACTGGAGCTCCCCAAGGCAAGAAGCTTGGTCTGATAAATCCCTTGTCCAGAAGTTCTTGAAGTTGTGTCGATAACTCTTGCATCTCGAAAGGCGCAAGTCGATAAGGTGCTTTAGCTACAGGCGCGACACCTGGAACTAAGTCAATGTGGAATTCGACTTGTCGTTTCGGTGGTAATCCTGGCAAGTCTTCGGGAAAGACTTCAGGATATTCCCTCACAATAGGGATATCTTCCCGCTTTGGCTCAGCGGCTTCCTTCTCCATGATGTGTGCCAAGAAGGCAACACATCCTTTCTGCAAACATCTTCGGGATTTCAAACAACTGATGATCCTTAGAGGCGTATCATGCTTCTCTCCATGCACTACAATCATCTCTCCATTCGCCATCGGAATGCGAATGATCTTCTTGTGACATACGATCTCCGCTCGGTTGCTCGACAACCAATCCATTCCAACTACCACGTCAAAGCTTCCCAACTGGATGGGCAGAAGGTCAAGCGTAAACTCTTGCTCCCCAAGCTCTATTACACAACCTCTAATGACCTCATTTGCTTCTACTAGCTTTCCATTAGCTAGCTTTATCGAGTACGGAATATCTAGCTTACTAGCTACTAACCCAAGCATATTCTTAAATTCTAGAGATACAAAGCTATAATCGGCACCCGTATCAAACAGTACAGATGCAAAGTGTTGGTTGATAGGGAACGTACCCGTGACTACATTCGGATCTTGGCGAGCTTCCATAGCTCCAATGTTAAAAACTCTCCCCTGAGCTTGGTTGTTCTTTGGGCAATCTCTCTTGAAGTGCCCAACATCTCCGCAACTGAAACATCCTTGCTTGTTTCCAGTACCACCCTGGTTGTTGTTGCGGTTTCCATTTCCAGCTTGATTCCCAGTACCACTATGATTACCATTACCGCCATTTCCTCCTTGATTGTTTCTATTCCCAGTACCGTTTCCACCACGGTTTCCACTACCACTACCATTACCTCTCTGACCACCATAACCACGACTATTATCATTTCCACCCCAGCACGTCTCCTTTGATTGACCATTCCTTCCACAATTTTCACACTTCCTATACCTACATGGGCCGGCATGATGTAACAGGCATACATCACACTTAGGCAAAGTGCCCATGTATCCTTTCCCCTTGTTCTCTGAACTTGCAACACCAGTTTTGACCTCGGCTGGTGAGTTTGCATCTTTCTTCTTGTTGCTACTATTGCTTCCTTGAGTACCTTTCTTGAAGTTAGAGAACTTCCACTTGTTCTCCCTAGATGACTCTACACGAGTCTCCTTTTTATTTCCATCAGAGATCGAGAACTTGTTCAGCCTAATCGCTTCTTCAGTCAATGCCACACTTAGATCAATGGCCTCAGTGATCGTTGTAGGCTTTAACGTCGTCACCATGCTCATGATTTGGGGTGCCAATCCCCTGATAAAACGCTCAATGCGCTTGAATTCCGGATCAACCATGTAAGGTACTACGCGAGATTGGTCATGCAATCTCTATACGTACTCAGCAATCTTTGGACCATCCATCTTGGGGTTCCAAAACTCTGTTTCTAGCTTCTGAATCTCAGCCCTTGAACAGTACTTCTTGCGCATGAGTTCCTTCATCTCATCCCAAGTCATGGCATATGCAGCCTCTTCTCCCAGAGTCTGAACTTGGAGATTCCACCACGATAGAGCTCCGTCTAGGAAAAGTCCAGAAATGTAGGTGACCTGGTGCTCCGGCGCACACTTGCTCATTCTTAGCACAGAATCGGTTTTCTCAACCCATCTAACGAAAGCTATAGCACCTCCAGTGCCGTCGAAATTCAGAGGCTTGTAGTCAAGGAACTGCTTGTAGGTACAGCCTGTACAAGCAACATCATTCACAGAAAGCATTAGCGAACGCACATGGAATATCCAGATGTAACGTAATGTGTCTTTAGTGACTTAAACATTACCATGAGGTGGGTTGTTTCCTGAGGTACCTCCGCTGTGTTTAGAGCGCAAGGCCTTGTGCTATGCTATCGCTTGTGAAATCCGTTCTTGTAGTTCAGCCTCCGTTGTGGGCAACTGATTGCTTCTCCGAGGAGGCATCTTCTAAAAGAAGATTGTATGGGTCAGGTCTTATGTATATAAACATATAGTACGTGTACGTAATAGCATTTATCAACGCAAGTAAGCATATAACATCACATTCATTTTATCAGTGTATAATTCAACAACGTATTTAATGAGAATATTGCGATTGAGCTTTCATAAATCATCGACCACGAATACAGTTACATGTTCTACAAATGTATCGTATAATATCAAAAGGGACAACAGGGTCACATCACCCTTGTCCAAAATGTCTATCAATCTACATCAATCATATACTCAAAAAGTGGTCTTCAAAAAGGCTTTGCAAGCTAGGCTCAATAGCGATACTCTCATCAAAAGCAGGCTACCTGCATAAAACCAAAAACCGGCTATGTTGATGGTGGGGGAGGAGGTGGTGGAGGAACGAAAAGCAAGTTGCGCACATGCACGAGCTCCTCCTCAAGATCATAAATGTGGCGCAACAGATAGCTGATCTGCTGCTCCATAGTGAGAAAACGAACATCAAAATCTGGATAAGGCAAAAGAGGAACAGGTGGAGTCGCAAAAGGTGACTGACATGAACAAGGTGGAGGACGTGGAATCCTCTCAAGCTCCATAACTCTACGACACAGGATCTCCTGCTGAAGCTGCAATGACAAGAGTAAATCATCCCTCGTGTAACCAATGAAGTGGGAGGGATGATATAGATCAGAAACTAGCATAGTGTTCGGCGGAAACCATGTGAGTGGTTCGGCTAACGGTGCAGAAGCAAAATGAGCAGTCGGTGTATACTGAGGCATGTGAGAAAAAGCTGCTGACACGTGTGGAACATGGCAAGGCTGCTGACTGGATGGACCTTCCCCTGGACGGGGTGGAGGGATATCCTGCAAAAATGTGACAGGTAGGTCGGTGCGGTGTATATCAGACACAATCGGGTGAAAAGGGGCAACATCAACAGGTGCATGTGTATGAGGGGGAGTAAGATGCTCAACAAAAGGGGGCATATCATCATCATCCTCTATCCACCCATTGCTGGTGAATGCGTAACGGGGATCTATCTGATCAGCAAAAGCAGCAGGGTTAGCGGGTGCAGGGATCGGGTCTGGTATAAGTGGTGCAACATCAGGTATGCCAAAAGGTACAGGATCATGATCAGGCAGAGGATCAGGAGCAGGTATTGGCTCAGGATCGGTCGGTACCAGCTCAGGATCAACGGGTGCATCAATAGGTTGATCGTCAGGGGCAAAGTCAATCTCATGTCCAGGCTCAACGTCATGCTCAAGGTCAAGATCAAAGTCGTGTGGAGGAACAGGTGCAAGAGACAGGGCCATGTCAGTATCAGAATCAGTGGGGTAACGCTGCAATCCCAATGCATGCAAAGTGGTGGATGACACAGACTCGAAAGAATCTGGAGCAGAATGATCAGATGAAACCTCAATAACAGGAATCTCAACGAATGGAACAACAATGGCATCATTAGCTGGAACTCCGTCACCCTGGGCAACATCAGGGGGACCATCAATGAAAAGATCGACATCATCATCAGACAAGTCATCAAAAGGCAGATCCTCGAGAGGAAAGGCCGCAAGAGGCAAAAGGGCGAGGATCGGAACCACGACGTGCTCACCATCGGGATGTCCGAGGATGAGATGGTCCTTGTCAGGAATAGGAATAAGAAAGGGATCCTCGTCGGGTAAACCATCAGCATGCGGTACATCATCGCCAAAGTCGGGTAATGCAAAAGGCTGGAAATCGTCATCGTCATCTGACATCATCTTCGGGTCACTCTCAGTGTCGGAGGTAAAAATCTCTGGCTCTGGGACAATCTCATCGTCCGAAACAATAGCCATGGGGTCTACAGTATCAGACAGTCCACTCTCAGACAAAGACATAGTGTCTGTAACAAAACAATCACAGCATATGCACATATATCAACAATCATCAATAAGCATGTAATCAATAACAATGTATGCACTTATCCATCCTAGTCTTCCCAGACTGAACCACCCAGTCTCTCAGACTGAACTACCTAGTCTCTTAGACTAAACCTCCCAGTTTCTCAAACTGAACCACCCAGTCTCTCAGACTAAACCACCCAGTCTTCCCAGACTGAACCACCCAGTCTCTCAGACTTAACCATGAACATAAATTTTCAAATGTGTTTCGTGTCTTTTGTTTGTAAAAATGTTTGTCTTCCTGGATCTGGGCATTGTATGCAATGAAAGTATGTTGTGAAAATATTTTCATGAGAGCCCTAATGATTGTAGTCTAGACTCGAGAAGGAATCCTAGTTCGCTACAATCGAAGCTCTGATACTAAGTTGTCACACCTTGACTTTTGCGGAAGCGTGATTATGGTGTGACTTTCTTAATACCATTGCATTCAATCATAACAACAACTATATGATAAAAACCATAGACATGTCAACCATTAAATAAGTTTAAACATAACAACATTGTTTTAAAATGAAGACATCAAACACAAGTTTTACAAACCATACGAATTGTTTTAAGAGTTCACTAAGGACTCGTCAAAAGACATTAAATAAAACCAAGGTATGGAAGACGTGTCTCGTCCAGGAATAAGACACCCAACCCAAACCTCACAACCATGGATGACATCCTTATTCACAACGCAACATGAAACTCCCAACGCCCGCCAGATCCACTTACTAATTCCCTGAAATATATGTATTTTGAAAACATCAACAAAAGTTGAGCGAGTTCGTGCATTTGTTTGTGTGTATGTATAAACCTTTGAAATCACTGTAAGTATGTATGTACGTTTATAAATCCCAGTATGAAAGCAACAAGGAAAAACAGATCACCAATGGGTTACAAGGCCATTGATATGTGTGACGTGATGCAAGTAGCTCAAACCTAGCTGATTTTGCACTAGGCTTCCGACTGTAAGACATAGTCTACCCATGGGCCAAACCCTAGTCCAACATGGGCGGGGCTCGCTACACCCAAATAGATCTATCACTCATGTCCCTCGGTCCTATAACTAGGATTGATGGCCTTATGCGTTATGCCCACCACTCACATGATCTAAGTGTACCCTTCCTTAGCTAACCATACCAAATAACAATGTATGTAAACAGTTGTAACATGTATTTCACCCCCGAAGTTATAAAACCGAAAACAGTTAAAAGAAAAGGGGGAACACGAAACTCATAGTCTTGCGTCTTCAACAACTGTAACTCGTACTTCTCCGGTGAACACGACTACCTACAACGTACTAATGTCTATTAGACGAACGGGTCGTGCCTTGATTTAGTGTTAACGTTTCTGAGTTACGTTTCTTTTACGCTTCTGATATTATTCCAAGTTATATAATTATTGTTAAAATAATTAATATTTCGACTTAAATTATATTTATTAATTTTTGGAATAATTGTTAAACAACATTTTTGTAAGAATACTTCTCAAGTAATATACTTGTATTTCCTTCCCAATGATGGGGGTATCTTATACATGTGTACTCGTGTTCTTGTATTTGAACATTTTTGCCTTGTTTTGGTGTCGTATTCCGGTGTGTATTTATACGCACGAAAATACGTATTTTATTGTAGTTATTAAGTATCCTCATACTTAATTAATTATTAAACTTTCCGGAATATTATTTTTTAATAAAACCACCAACATATATATTTCCAAAATATATTTTAAGAACTATTATTTAGAAAAATTATTCATAATTTTTCTTTTGGCAAAAATATTTGTAGTTCCAAAATAATATATTTTCAAGTCTAACTTAGAAAAAATATATATAAACTTATTTTTATCCAAAAATAATGTATTTCATGTTTACTCAAGAAAATATATATTTTTCCCAAAAATAATATACTTTCTAATAATTCCAAGGAAAACATTCGTATTTATATTTGTCAAAAAAAAATGCTATATTTTCCTTTGTCAAAAATATGATATACTCTTGAAATAATTGTGAAAATCATATTTTCATTCCTTTGTATCCAAAATACCATTTACCAAAATATATTTATGAAGACATCTTCCGGAATATTTTGTAAGTTAAATATCTTGTTCGGTTTCGCTAATATTTTGTGTGTAACCTGTGTAGTTATTCCTTGATATTTTGGTAATATTTTGGATGGTAATTCTTGGTGTTTTAATGTGTTATATTATCTTAAGTCCTAAAATAATATAACTATTTCACAAAGTATACACATAATCAAACACATTATGTCTTTAATATATATATTCTAAATATATATCTAGCCACTTTTATTTATAATAACCAACCTCCAACATTTGTATTTTTGTAACCAAAAATTATGGCAAAGTTTATGAAACCATCTATTGTTGAAAATACACTTGTAAGTATTTATTTGAAAATATTTTTCTAAGTGTTTGTATTTTTAGAAAATTTTGCCACAGTTTCCTCTAAAAATGGAGGTTTTCATGCTTTCAAGCATATCATTTTCTTTTGTAAAAATCACCACAATTAATTTACAATCATCAACAAACATCATTCACTTACTAATCTCGCCAAAATCATGCTTAATCTACTACTTCTTGAACTTGAAAGTTTATGAAAATTTGTAGTAATTTGGTAGTGTGTTTAGTGAGTTTAGTTACTCTTCAAAATGTGTTTACTTCTTTAAAAACTTAATTTTTAAAGAAGTTGGGTGTTTACAACTTCGTAACACAATTTCTAAAAATTCTTCTTTATGTAAACTCCTTATTACACAAGTGTTCCTACACTTGTTTAACCATTAAAAATAGGGTTTGTTTATGTAAGAAACAAGATCCACTAAAACTCATATTTTAAGCTAGGTTCTTTTGAAAAACCATTCATAAATCTTAGATTTATATGATTATTAACTCACTTTGATTATTATTTTTCAAGAAAACAACTTTCTTATTTCAAGTTCATGATCACATAAGGATGATCTATTGAATTCTTAACATAATCATCCTCTAATCTTGCCATACCATGTTTTTAATCATGATCTATGTGACAACTGCCACTTTCGGGTAATTTACTTACATTTAAAACAGTGATTTACATTATACAAGCATGTGTTTTGAATATTCTGACTGCATGATTACATGGTATACATCTTAGAAAACTCATGGAATATTCATTGGTTATTACACATGATTCATTTTTATTGGGTACATTTGTTATAGTGCAAACAATTCACCGAAACAACTAGAGTAGCGCCTAGTGAACTAGAGTGCTGACGAAAACTCTGGATCCGCAGAAAACATGAAAAATGACATCTTTAGGACTCGGATGAGAGTCCAACATCAATTATATATTAAACCCTATATGGGAATACAAGAGTTCGATCAATAATTTACCAATGCCCGGTAGCACTAAAAACTGTCCGAAACGCGCTAAAAATGACCATTTCATGAATTGTCCGCAAAATTCAGCAATTGTATTTTTAATACAAGATACAAAAATTGATGTTTAGGCACCAATTTCATATAAACATACTTATGGAATATCAATTTCACGCATAACGGAAATTTGCCCTACAACTTCCATAAGCGAACGTTTCGACTATTTACTAGTGAAACGAGCACTAAATAATTATCCGAACTACATTTTGGCACTTGTAGCGAACTAGTGACTTTTATTTTTGGTCTTGTAAAAACTAGTTTATGATCATTTCAAGTCGCGAATCATCTCGGAAAAATTGCAAAACCTAAACATCTAAATGTTTACAACTTATACTTCATTTGAAACATTAATATTTACTAAGTTATTTTTACAACATAAGACCCCCCCCCATGTTGATGCCGTGAACAAGGGGTCCCACACCCCTTGTTTATGTTGCTAAATATCTAGATATTATGTTACTTACTAGTGGATTAGAATGAAGACTTATTACAACACTTATTCACTAAGTTACCACACATTTACACCATTTCTTACACACACATAAGAAAAGCTCTCTAATCATCTTCATCTTCCATCAAGAACACCTCCATAAACCCATTTCTTTTTATCATCTTCTTCATAACCAAGATGGATTTCTTTGGAACATAGGGTGATCTAAGGCTTTTGGAAGCAAAAGGAAGGGTTTTTCATCCATACCAAAGTGTTCTAACATCAAGATCATCATCTTACTTATTCTTAATAATCTCTAAAGATCATCCCTAGCCTAGTGCTAGAAGTAAGCTTCTATTTTTTTTATACATATTATGTTTATGATTGTTATTATAATTAATAATAACCATATATAATCATACATAATGAACAAGAAAAATACAAAGAAGCAAAGATAAAAATCATCATATAATTATGTTTGTTTATATTGTGATTTAAGACTTGTAATATGCATATTTGATGTTGTTATGATGATTAGAATACAAATAAATTGTTAGAAGATGTTTTAAAAATATGATCTAATAATCATACATGTTTATGTTAAATGGTTTTTAACATAAAGGGTTATAAAGGAATGATCATATCTAGTAATCTTGTGAAAGTATTTAGGGTTTATATTCAAAAACAAGACTTTCACAAGATTATAAAAATTAACATACAACTAAAGATTTTTATGAAAGTTGTTAAAACTAGAATTTAACTTGGTTTTTGAACTAGTTAACATATGAAAGGATCATGTTTAAAACCCTACATGATTTGCTTATCATCTTGATGATTTGATGTTATAAAAGTCTTATAATGTTTAGTTAAGATGATGAATAAATTGTTGTTGATTTAATAAAGAAAATGACATGTTTAATGAAACATGGCTAAGATAAAAATACAAAGGTTATATGGCCAATTTTTATAAAAACTTTATTTTATAAAATAACAACAGTTTTGGGTAAATCTATACAAGATTTATAAAGTATATTAAAGAAGGGTTTATAAAATAAAAGACAAGGAAAATATATATTTTTTTTAGAAAATATATATTTGGTTACTTTAAACAATTTTTGTGTGATATATTACTTGGTGTATTAGTTATATATATCATGATAGGAACTTGAATCTCATGTCAACTTTAAACTCAAAACACGTTATAACAAAAGTCCTACGAGACTTCACATAATTACGCCTTAAAACGAGTTACAGACGATTCTAATAATCGGACACCAAATATGGTCAAAATGAACGACGGACGACTACTTAAGCTAATTGCAAATCCGGGGAGTTACTACGACGTTAGACGATCTTTCGACACGAAATATAAATATACTATCGATAACAAATTTTCGGATGTTTAGAAACTTATAAAAACTAGTATGTTTTTATTACTAACATCTATACTTAGTTAATTTTTATAAAAAGGGTTTTTATAAAAATGAAAGGCTTACATGTATTAGTGGGCTATTTTTCTACAAATGGGCTTATTATACTTAATGGGCTATTTTTATAAACAAATGGACTAGTTTAAGTAATGGGCTATTGTTTTATAAATGGGCTTATTTTTCATAATGGGCTTAACATAAATTAATGGGCTAAGCCCAAATACTAAACATATGGGCCAAAGCCCAACACTATTAAAGCCCAACACTATTAAAGCCCAACACTATTAAAGCCCAACACTATTAAAGCCCAACACTATTAAAGCCCAACACTATTCAGGCCCAACACTATTCAAGCCCAACACTATTAAAGCCCAACACTATTCAGGCCCAACACTATTCAGGCCCAACACTATTTAAGCCCAACACTATTTGAGGCCCAACACTATTTGAGGCCCAACACTATTGAGGCCCAACACTATTGAGGCCCAACACTATTTGAGGCCCAACACTATTTGAGGCCCAGCGCTATTTAAGCCCAATGACTTGAAAACATGGGCTTGGCCCAATGATACTATCAATGGAAACACAACTATACAAGTGATATATACAAGACACGAGATTCAGCGGACGGGATCCGACTATACAACGCATACATCGAATACACAGTTAACGAACATTTGAACAATTCATACATCGAATACACAGTTAACAAACAGTAAAGACATACAAGTCTTACATATACTCAAGACACAAGACTTGTACTCAAGTTCTTTTCAAAGACCGAGGTGTCTAACAAAAATAAGAACATTTGTAGGTCGCCACGCTATTCAGGACGACCGCACGTGAGATCTTATTTTCATCTATTTTCAGGACGCTATACAGTGAGTTCATGTTCCCCTATTCATTTAAATGTTTTACAAACTTTACAACTATCGGGGAGGATACATGTTCAGAGTATGATAAAGTTAGGTAATGAAACACCATAGATCATGTGCGAATTAGGGCCATACTATAAGCACCATTAATCCAGTTTGGACCAAGGAACAAAGGACTAGATCTATTGGGTTTTGGCGAGCCCCACTCTTGGTCGTGGACCCATACAGAAGAGTGCGTTTGTGTCCCAGTCGATAGGAATCGGCATAAAATCGTCTAGGGTTGGTTTGCTTCCTATTTCGTCACACATATTAATGTCCTTGCAAAACATTAATGATCAACGATTTCATTGACGCTTTACATACTACAACTCACATTTTTCATACATCGTTTACAACTAAATTGCATGAATTCACCAACTTTTGTTGATGTTTTCCAAACTTAACATGTGTTTCAGGGAATTAAAGGACCATGTCGGATTTCCCAGTCAAGATAACAAGTACAGGAACTCCATGCCATCTTTTGAAGGGTTTAATTATTATATTCCGCCTCTTTGCGGAAATATGATGGTTTAAACCTTTGTAGTTTATTTCAAGTTAATGTATGAAACAATAACGCTTTATTTTCATGTTAATGGTTTGTAACCGACACACTAAACTTATGTTGTAATCTTTTGAAACACTATGTAATGGCAATGGAGTATGTTTTATTCATATAGTTTGTTCATGTACATCGATATTTATGCAATGAAAACCAGACAGATCACACCTTGCGTTTCCGCTATGAGCGGGTGTGACAGATTGGTATCAGAGCATCGATTGTAGTGAACCAGGATTCTTTATTGAGTCTAAGTCTACAATCACTAGGGATTTCTCATGAAAATCATCTAAACACAAACACATGTTTTCATTTGCATAAACATTTTTCATGGTCCATTTTCAACAAGAATTCATCTCATAACAAATCAAGCAAGGACATTAGTGTCTTAGTCATATAAATGGTAGACATGCAACTTTAAGTTAATCCACACAACTCAAGTAGGATAACTTAAAATGAACCTTATGTGAAAAATACATTTCGTGTATATATGTAAAATAACAAATGCTCATACATGTCGAACAACTTATTTCTCAGGATATCATGTCTTCCTCTGAAGGAAGCAACATATACGACGACGTAGACCCGATGGAGCTATCCTCCGACGACGAGTATCTACCAGCGGTCCAGGTCATTACGTCCGACAGCGAGTCAGCATCTGACGATGATTTGGATGACTTTCAGCCATTCGCGATTGGTGGTGACATTATGGACGCTTACATGTTAGGAGACGTCATTGATGATGATGTGCTAGATGTGCCCCCTCTACTCAACGAGGTTGTTATCATGGGTCACCCGGAGGGTGAACATGTGATAGAGGTTATACCCTTGGATGTCCTTCCTCTTGCCATTATGCATTTCATTGACAACCTCGACGAGGAGGACGACGCTGTAGTTCCTGTGATTCCCGTGGAGCATTGGGATGATGAGTTGGGAGACGGGGATGTTCATGACTTGGTTATTTTGGAGGTCGCTGCACCGGTAGTCCCGGTTATTGTCATTTCTTCTGACTCCGATACTGATTCAGATGCTTCTTCTTATGCATCTGTTACTTCATCCGCACTGCAGGCCATTGGCCTACAGCGCAATGCAGACATTGAGCTGGATGATGTCATACCTGATGAGCCAGTTGTCCCTGCACATGATCATGTTGCTCCTATTCTACCACATGTAGACCATACTGACGAGGCAGGACCCTCAGGACACGCCCATGTACCACCCGGGGACATGGATCTATACCCACATGTTATGCCCCTTACCGATCCATATCACCCAGTGCATGACCCAACTGCTACTATCGAGTTACGTGCTCGTGTTCAGACACTTGAGCATCAGATAGACTTTGTTATACGTCGAGTTAGTGAACTCGAGGATGAGCTTACTCACCTCATTGGTATGATACTTCATACTCCACCACTACCACCAGGGTTACCACCTTTACCCCCACTACCACCGCAGATGCCACCAGTGGATATACCACCAGTGGATCTACTTGCCCGTGTTCTGGCGCTCGAGCAGCAGAGTGTGTTCCTTCACCATTTGGTGCTTGATTTGGAGGGTAGGGTTTCTGATGTTCGCAGGTTATTATTCCCTATTCCACCACCGGTATTTCCCCCACCATAGACTATGTTTGCAGGTATCGTGCTTTTGGGACGGGTATCTATATCCGTTTTTGTGTACATATTGATGCTCCACCAAGTTTAAAGACAACCGACATACAGCGGATCACACTGTTGGAAGGAAGATCTTATTATCTCTTTTGTTGTACTAGACTAGTATGACCGGGTTATGTAGCCCGAGTCTATTTTTGTTCCTTTCAAACGATTATGTAACCGGTTGACTATATATATATAAAACTTGGTGTTATATATTAAATGCATCTGAGGGGTCTGGTTGGACATATCTTATTGTTTATGTTAACTTATTTACTCTCATTATATGTTTGGTGGTGATATTGCTATTAATGTTATGAGTATTTCTTTTTAACAAACCAAATCAACGTCTAATCTTATCCTATTTCTCCTTTGGAAGAATCATGCCACCGAGGAGAATCTTACGTTCACGGACTAATCCACCCCCACCTCCACCAATGCCTACGACCGAGGCGGAACTAAATGCACTTATAGAACAGAGAATCGCTCAAGCTATCGCACTATATGAGGCATCCCGTGTCGAACAAAGTGGAGGCACCGGCGGATCAGGAGGCCAGGGTCCAAGCGGTCCTTCAGGTGGAACAAATAATACGGGTAACATTTAGCTGTTTTGTTACAACTTATCAAAATTTCTTTCTTAATCTATTCGTGCGATTCACTGTTTGCTCATTCAAAATCCGTTGTCCAATTTCAGGGTGCACATTCAAGCAGTTTCTAGACTGCAAGCCGCTTAACTATGATGGCACAGGCGGTGCTGTGGCTTATGTGAGATGGACGGAGAAAATGGATTCCACTATAAGAATGAGCAGATGTTCCGCTAATCAGCAAGTCACTTTCGTTACTGGCTTGTTTCTCAACAAGGCTCTTACATGGTGGAACCTACAAGTGCAAACTTTGGGTGAAAACGCTGCTTATGCGTTAACTTGGGATGAATTGAAGGAACGTATGAGGGATAAATACTGTTCTTGTGCTGAACTCCAGAAGTTGGAGAACGAGTTTTGGAACCTTACCATGGTTGGAGCTGATATCACGGGATATACTCAAAGATTTCACGATCTGTCCCGTGTAATTCCTTATCTTGTAACGCCAGAGTACAAGCGTATCGAACGCTACATCTGGGGACTTTCTGACAAGATTCGAAGTCTGGTTACTGCAGCTAAACCCACGACCATTACTCAGGCTGTGACTATAGCCGTGAGTCTTACTGAAGACGGGGTCAGGATGAAGATATTCACTGAGAAAGGTGATGACAAGAAGGAAACACATGTTGAGTCTTCCAACCGTGGGAAGAGGAATTACTCAAATTTCAAGAAGGGAACCCGTGGTAATAACAACAACAGTAACAACAACTACAACAACAATAACAATAACCCCAACAACAACAACAACAACAACAACAGGCGACAGAATAACCAGCAAAAGGATGCAAGGATGTTTGTAGCCACAAACGACACTGGTCCTAAGAAGTACGCTGGTACTTTACCTAAGTGTGAGCGATGCAAGTTTCATCACGTGGGTGATTGTCGGCTTGTCAAGTGTGACAAGTGTGGCAAGCTTGGCCACCGAACCGAGTCATGTTGGGGAACGGGAAATAATACAGGATCGGGAAGTGGATTTGGTAACAAGAATGGAAACGGGAATGGTCGTAATCAAGGATGTTTTGGATGCGGAAGCAAAGATCACTACAAGAAAGACTGTCCTAAAGAAATTCAAGCTCGTGGTCGATCTTTTGTGATTGGAGCCAAGGATGCGCGCCAAGACCCTAATGTGGTCACTGGTACGTTTCTCCTTAATGAAATTTCGCATCCATATTATTTGATACCGGAGCCGATTTTAGTTTTATCTCTATAGAATTTAAAAATATTCTGCGCTTGGAACCTAGTAAACTAGATGTTCCATATTCTATAGAATTGGCTAACGGTAGACTAATAGAGACGGGAGAAGTTGTTAAGGAATGTACCTTAGAACTTGGTGAACAAAAATTCAATATCGATCTCTTACCCGTTGAATTGGGTAGTTTCGACGTAGTTGTTGGCATGGATTGGCTATCCAACAATCGAGTTGAAGTCGTTTTCCACGAGAAGATTATTCGCCTACCACTACCGAACAAAGAGACACTTGTTATACATGGAGAGAAGCGTGACACCCCATTGCGGATCATCAATTGCATGAAAGCACAGAAATACTTACGGAAAGGTTAAATTGCCTTTCTAGCGCATGTAGTAGACAAGAAGGCTGATGGGCCGAAGTTGACAGATATTCCGGTAGTAAAAGAATTTCCTGAAGTCTTTCCTGAAGACTTGCCAGGTCTACCGCCTTATCGACAAGTCGAATTTCACATCGACTTGGTACCAGGAGCTGCACCTGTAGCCAGATCTCCATATCGATTAGCACCTTCTGAAATGCAGGAATTGTCCACACAACTTCAAGAGTTGATGGATAAGGGATTCATTAGACCGAGTTTCTCGCCTTGGGGAGCTCCAGTTCTTTTTGTGAAAAAGAAGGACGGGACATTCAGAATGTGTATCGACTACAGAGAGTTGAATAAACTCACCATCAAGAATCGGTATCCATTACCGAGGATTGACGACTTATTCGATCAACTTCAAGGGTCGAGTTTTTATTCAAAGATAGACTTACGATCGGGGTATCATCAGTTACGGGTTCAAGAAGAAAGCATACCAAAAACGGCTTTTCGGACTCGTTACGGTCATTACGAGTTTCTCGTTATGCCTTTTGGTTTAACGAACGCACCGGCGGTCTTCATGGATTTAATGAACCGCGTGTGCAAGCCTTATCTCGACAAATTCGTCATAGTGTTCATTGACGACATTTTGATATACTCACGATCGGCAGCCAAGCATGAACAACATTTGAGAACCATCTTAGAACTACTCAAAAAGGAGAATTTATACGCGAAGTTTTCCAAATGTGAGTTTTGGATTCGTGAAGTACAATTTCTCGGGCATATAGTGAACGAGAAGGGTATTCAAGTAGACCCGTCGAAGATTGAATCGATTAAGAATTGGGAAGCGCCCAAGACTCCTACTGAAGTGCGACAATTTTTGGGCTTAGCGGGATATTACCGGAGATTCATTGAGAATTTCTCAAAGATTGCTCAACCGCTAACTTCTCTTACACAGAAAGACAGGAAATTCGATTGGGGAGAGAAACAAGAAGCAGCATTTCAACATCTTAAAGACAAGTTGTGCATTGCACCAGTCCTATCATTACCCGACGGTACCGATGACTTTGTGGTATATTGTGATGCTTCGCATCAAGGTTTGGGTTGTGTACTCATGCAACGTAAAAAGGTTATCGCGTACGCGTCCCGCCAACTGAAAGTTCACGAAAAGAACTATACCACTCACGACCTAGAGCTAGGCGCGGTGCTATTTGCTTTGAAAATTTGGCGGCATTACTTATATGGTACACAGTGCACTATTTTCACAGATCATAGGAGTCTACAACACATATTCAACCAAAAAGAATTAAATATGCGTCAGCGACGTTGGGTTGAATTATTAAACGACTATGATTGTGAAATCAAGTACCATCCGGGCAAGGCGAACGTTGTAGCAGACGCCTTGAGCCGCAAGGAACGAGTTAAAACACTAAGAGTGCGAGCACTAGAGATGACGATTCACACAGATCTTACCGCACGAATTCAAAATGCACAACAAGAAGCGCTCAAGGAAGAACATATTCTTGAAGAATCACTTCGAGGCATGGAAAAACAGTTAGTACCAAAGGAGGATGGAACTTTGTACTTTGCGGGTAGAATTTGGGTTCCATTCTTTGGAGGTCTCCGAGATCTCATTTTTGAGGAAGCACATAGGTCAAAGTACTCGATCCATCCTGGATCAGATAAGATGTACCAAGACTTAAAAGAGTACTATTGGTGGCCTAACCTCAAAAAGGATATTGCTAACTATGTTAGAAATTGCTTGACCTGCGGGAAGGTCAAGGCAGAGTATCAAAAACCATCAGGCTTACTACAACAACCTGAGATTCCCGCTTGGAAATGGGAACAAATATCGATGGACTTCATTACGAAGTTACCCAGGACCTCGAAAGGTCATGACATGATATGGGTAATCGTCGATAGATTGACAAAGTCCGCACACTTCTTACCGATTCGGGAGAAGGATAGTACTGAGAAACTAGCGGAAATATATCTAAAAGAAATAGTGGCTCGTCATGGAGTGCCTATTTCAATCATTTCAGACCGAGACGGTCGTTTTGTGTCAAGAATATGGAAATCATTTCAACAGGCCTTTGGATCTCAATTGAATCTAAGTACGGCCTTTCATCCACAAACTGACGGCCAGAGCGAGCGGACAATCCAAACACTCGAAGATATGCTTCGTGCATGTGTTATGGATTTAGGCGGCAATTGGGATAATCATCTACCTCTAGTTGAGTTTTCCTACAATAATAGTTATCATACAAGTATACAAGCTGCACCGTTCGAAGCACTTTATGGTCGAAAGTGTCGCTCTCCGCTATGTTGGGCGGAAACAGGCGATAGTCAATTAATTGGCCCGGAACTAGTCCAAGATACTACGGATAAAATTTTTCGGATCCGAGACCGTATCAAGGCGGCTCGCGATCGACAAAAGCTCTACGCAGATGGAAAACGAAAACAAGCATCTTTCGAGGTTGGAGAAAAAGTTTTGTTAAAAGTCTCACCTTGGAAAGGCGTAGTGAGGTTCGGTAAACGTGGAAAGCTTAACCCGCGTTACATTGGACCATTTGAAATCTTGGAAAAGATTGGCACTGTTTCTTACAAGTTGAAGTTACCAGATGAACTTAGCAGTGTACACCACACGTTTCATGTGTCAAATCTTAAAAAGAGTCCAATACAAGTAACCGTTGCCATTCCTGTGGATGAAATTCACATTGACGACAAACTTCATTTTACTGAAGAACCTGTTGAGGTCACGGACTGGAAGGTCAATAAAACACGGAGAAGTCGTATCAAATTGGTAAAGGTTCGTTGGAACTCTCGTCACGGGCCCGAGTATACTTGGGAACGTGAAGACCGAATGAAGGCAAAATATCCCCACCTATTTCCGAAAACTCCTGCAAAGAATAACAAAGCTAGAATTTCGGGACGAAATTCTAAATAACAAGGGGAGAATGTGACAACTGCCACTTTCGGGTAATTTACTTACATTTAAAACAGTGATTTACATTATACAAGCATGTGTTTTGAATATTCTGACTGCATGATTACATGGTATACATCTTAGAAAACTCATGGAATATTCATTGGTTATTACACATGATTCATTTTTATTGGGTACATTTGTTATAGTGCAAACAATTCACCGAAACAACTAGAGTAGCGCCTAGTGAACTAGAGTGCTGACGAAAACTCCGGATCCGCAGAAAACATCAAAAATGACATCTTTAGGACTCGGATGAGAGTCCAACATCAATTATATATTAAACCCTATATGGGAATACAAGAGTTCGATCAATAATTTACCAATGCCCGGTAGCACTAAAAACTGTCCGAAACGCGCTAAAAATGACCATTTCATGAATTGTCCGCAAAATTCAGCAATTGTATTTTTAATACAAGATACAAAAATTGATGTTTAGGCACCAATTTCATATAAACATACTTATGGAATATCAATTTCACGCATAACGGAAATTTGCCCTACAACTTCCATAAGCGAACGTTTCGACTATTTACTAGTGAAACGAGCACTAAATAATTATCCGAACTACATTTTGGCACTTGTAGCGAACTAGTGACTTTTATTTTTGGTCTTGTAAAAACTAGTTTATGATCATTTCAAGTCGCGAATCATCTCGGAAAAATTGCAAAACCTAAACATCTAAATGTTTACAACTTATACTTCATTTGAAACATTAATATTTACTAAGTTATTTTTACAACATAAGACCCCCCCCCCCCCCCCATGTTGATGCCGTGAACAAGGGGTCCCACACCCCTTGTTTATGTTGCTAAATATCTAGATATTATGTTACTTACTAGTGGATTAGAATGAAGACTTATTACAACACTTATTCACTAAGTTACCACACATTTACACCATTTCTTACACACACATAAGAAAAGCTCTCTAATCATCTTCATCTTCCATCAAGAACACCTCCATAAACCCATTTCTTTTTATCATCTTCTTCATAATCAAGATGGATTTCTTTGGAACATAGGGTGATCTAAGGCTTTTGGAAGCAAAAGGAAGGGTTTTTCATCCATACCAAAGTGTTCTAACATCAAGATCATCATCTTACTTATTCTTAATAATCTCTAAAGATCATCCCTAGCCTAGTGCTAGAAGTAAGCTTCTATTTTTTTTATACATATTATGTTTATGATTGTTATTATAATTAATAATAACCATATATAATCATACATAATGAACAAGAAAAATACAAAGAAGCAAAGATAAAAATCATCATATAATTATGTTTGTTTATATTGTGATTTAAGACTTGTAATATGCATATTTGATGTTGTTATGATGATTAGAATACAAGTAAATTGTTAGAAGATGTTTTAAAAATATGATCTAATAATCATACATGTTTATGTTAAATGGTTTTTAACATAAAGGGTTATAAAGGAATGATCATATCTAGTAATCTTGTGAAAGTATTTAGGGTTTATATTCAAAAACAAGACTTTCACAAGATTATAAAAATTAACATACAACTAAAGATTTTTATGAAAGTTGTTAAAACTAGAATTTAACTTGGTTTTTGAACTAGTTAACATATGAAAGGATCATGTTTAAAACCCTACATGATTTGCTTATCATCTTGATGATTTGATGTTATAAAAGTCTTATAATGTTTAGTTAAGATGATGAATAAATTGTTGTTGATTTAATAAAGAAAATGATATGTTTAATGAAACATGGCTAAGATAAAAATACAAAGGTTATATGGCCAATTTTTATAAAAACTTTATTTTATAAAATAACAACATTTTTGGGTAAATCTATACAAGATTTATAAAGTATATTAAAGAAGGGTTTATAAAATAAAAGACAAGGAAAATATATATTTTTTTTAGAAAATATATATTTGGTTACTTTAAACAATTTTTGTGTGATATATTACTTGGTGTATTAGTTATATATATCATGATAGGAACTTGAATCTCATGTCAACTTTAAACTCAAAACACGTTATAACAAAAGTCCTACGAGACTTCACATAATTACGCCTTAAAACGAGTTACGGACGATTCTAATAATCGGACACCAAATATGGTCAAAATGAACGACGGACGACTACTTAAGCTAATTGCAAATCCGGGGAGTTACTACGACGTTAGACGATCTTTCGACACGAAATATAAATATACTATCGATAACAAATTTTCGGATGTTTAGAAACTTATAAAAACTAGTATGTTTTTATTACTAACATCTGTACTTAGTTAATTTTTATAAAAAGGGTTTTTATAAAAATGAAAGGCTTACATGTATTAGTGGGCTATTTTTCTACAAATGGGCTTATTATACTTAATGGGCTATTTTTATAAACAAATGGACTAGTTTAAGTAATGGGCTATTGTTTTATAAATGGGCTTATTTTTCATAATGGGCTTGTCACACCCCGACCACGTGGAACATACAAAACGTGGCGGAAATGTCGGGGAGTGTTGTAACAGAATTAATTGTTTCATAACCATGGCAATTGAAGTTTCGTTTTATTAAGTAAAAGTGATACAATGTCTTAACAAACAAAGAAATACAACATAATTAACTAGTCTTGCATCTTTTATTGTTACTAAAGCCCAAGTCTGCCTATGTGTATCTTGATCATCTTATGCAACAGCTCCTGAAAAACACATGTGAAAATAGGTACGTCAGCATAAAAATGCCTGTGAGATACATAGGTTTTGTGAAAATAGGTTCCATGACTTATGTTTGAGAAAATGTTTAGTCATGAACCTTGTAATTTGCTTTGTTTTGTAAATCATTTGAAAAACAATGAGTTCAGATGATATGTATACAATAAATGAATAATGTATGGTTAAATGAATAACCATAGTAAAATGGATTTGTATAAGATAGGTTGTTTGTAAAACAATGTCTTGTGAAAAGTATGTTATTTGTATAAAATGTCATATGTATCAAACTGAAATGATTCAAATAACGCTACGATATGTAATACCATACAAACACTTATATATAGGAAGTACCAGCGGCGTATCCACCATGCTTGTATCATATTACACACGCATCGTTACTTAATCACTTAATCAAACCAAACCAGACCAATGTCAAAATGTCTATGTCAAATATCCATGTCAAATGTCTATGTCAAATATCCATGTCAAATGTCTATGTCAGAATGTTATGTATGGCAAGTGAAATGTCTCAACTAAACCATATGCACAAAAACAAAGTATTGAAGTAAAACTTGGTTTAAATCAAAGTTACGTTTTGTGGGAAATGCATGATCAAATGTCAATCATGTTAAAATGTCTATGCCGAAATGTCTATGTCAAATACGGTTCACACGGTTCACAGATACAAACGGTTCACAGATATCAACGGATCACAGTCAAATGATTACAACGGTTCAATATGTAGTATAATGTGTTCATATGCTGGATAAGCATATGCAACAGAAAAGCAACGTAAAACAATGTACTAAGTACGCACACAATGGGCATACATAGCATGAAATGTAATGTAGAACGATGTACTAAGTACGCACACAATGGGCATACATAGCATAAAATGTAATGTAAAACAATGTACTAAGTACGCACACAATGGGCATACATAGCATGAAATGTAATGAAATCATGTACTATAATGTACTAATGAACATAGCAAGTATATGATGTCAAAACAGGAAAGCATGAAAGTAACAAGTAGGCACATGTGTTCCACCCCAAAACAGTTTGGAAAACAGTAAAAGAGGGGTCTATGTACTCACCTGAGATTGCTCAGTAGTCCTTGAGTAACAACTAAACAATGCTAGAGATCGCGGATATCAAACGGCACCTAGTATAGGTAGCTACATTAATAAACCGGACCTAAATCGGAGGATCGGGTAGCATTAGGGTTTGTAAACCAAACGAGTGTAGAGACTCGTGTCTTTTGGTTTAACAAAGCCTACATACTAAATGAAACTTAACCTAAGTGTCTACGACCCATTACGACCCGTTTAGGTAGCTTATGCTACTTTAACGCGTCGTTCGCGTGAAACGCGTTCGGACCGCCTAACTAGCCCTATGACAAGTGTTATATGCCTAAACATATTACATAATCAGTTATGTGACAAAGGTTTAGGTTACATATGCTTAATTACCAATTATACATGAAAAGGGTATTCTGGTAATTTACCTAAGGCATATAAACTACCTATCATACAACTACTTAAACGATGTGACCATAGGGTATAACCTCGGAAGGTTATTCCCTACCTACTATGGTCACCTAATGTATTTGGTCGGATCCTAATGATCGACCAAACTGGGTCGGGTTCGAGGTATAAGCGATTTATCAGATCGCTTACCCTACGACCCTAGACAACGTGGTAATCAGTAGGCATAGTCCCAAGGGACTATGACCATCGTGATTACAATCACGTTGCGAAGTTCTAACGAACTTCGCATTGACCATTACTGGTCAACGCTGAAAGTCAAACAAAGTTTGACTTTCTGACTCGAAAAGCAGTAGAATAAGGAAAAGAACGAAAGAATACTTACTGAGGGTCCCCGAATGCTAACCCAGATCAAAATAGCTCAGGTATGAAACGAAGGTTCCAACTTAGAGTCTTTTCAATCAGATTTGTGGGTTTTTAAGCCAAAGGGGGGTGGGTATTTATAGTTTTCGGGTAACCGTTAAGATCGTTTGTTGTAAAACGTGCCATGATCCAAGGCGTACACTTGTCGGAACCTTATGGTGGCTGAAATTAGGTTCTTATCCGCTGACTAGACGATTGAGAATGTGTGGTTGAGAATCAAACAGCTGGGACCCGCTGTTAAAAACATGGAATCTGGTCCAGAAGGGGGCTCGCGTGACGCTAAGGCCCGTCGCGTCACGCTAGGCCCCTGTTTTGGCAGATTTTCAAGAAATGGTCCCTGCACCTTGTTTAAGCGATTTTCGATGCGTTTGAACCCCGTTAACCTCATTTCAAGGCTCTAAAATGAAGTTAAAGTATAGGGAACTCAAAATATGCTCAAAAATATCTAGGATGATGGTTCGTTTGGTCGTACGAACGCGATGTTCGCTTAATTACGACGGAATGCGCATAAGCGCGAAAAACGATCCAAATGACGCAACGAATGGATTTTTCTTAAGGCGAACACTTAAATATAATGTAGTCATGCTTTCATAAATTTTTGGATGTCCAGATGTATTCAGAATGTAAGTTATGCGCGAAAATGCAAACTTGTGCACTTTTTGACACTTTTAGTCCCTGAATGTCCCAAAAGTTTATTTTAGCACACCAAACACCTCAAAGCCTATTTCTAAGCTATGTAAAGGATATTTATGGTATGTTTAACTTATGGTCAAGTTCCGGAATGTCTGTTACAGTTCAAATTGGCATACTTTCGCAGTTTGTCAGCTTTAGTCCCTGTAAGCGAATTAACTTTGATTTCACCACACCAAACCTTCCAAAACTTATATCTAAGTTATGTATAGGTTATTTAAGGTATGTTAAGCCTATTTCACTATTCCGGAGTGTTTGCTGCATTAAACTGGTTATATTTACGCATTAGTGCGCGTATAACCTTCCAGAAAGCGATATAGTGATTGAAATCGAACAAGAATTGATATGTGTAAACGATACACATATTTTTACAAATCCCAAGTATGAAATACAATATTTCACTGGTTGGGCATTTGTTTGATGGTTGAAATGACACAGGTGTTACAGTCTCCCCTACTTTAGGAAATTTCGTCCCGAAATTAATTCGTAGGAGTCTGTCTATGACTTTGTTTCAAATAGTCATCAAAGATATGTAGCATAATCTGATTATTTTCCTCAACGGATATTTTTCAGAAGCGAAAATGAACGAACAGGGTCATTTTCTTCAACGGGTTCTTCGGAAATGGAAAATAAAGGAATTAACTAAACGGATATACATTTCCCTCAACGGATATTCTTCAGAACGAAAATGAACAAACGGGGTCATTTTCCTCAACGGTTTGTTCTTCAGAATTTGAAATGAAAGAAAAATCAACGGATATTCATTTCTCTCAACGGATATTCTTCAGAACGAAAATGAACAAACGGGGTCATTTTCCTCAACGGTTTGTTCTTCAGAATTTGAAATGAAAGAAAAATCAACGGATATTCATTTCCTCAACGGATAAATCTTCAGAAACGAAAATGAACTAACGGAGTCATTTTCAACGGTTATTTCCTCAGAGTTGGAAATGAAGGATTACACAACGGATATTCATTTCCTCAACGGATAAATCTTCAGAAACGAAAATGAACTAACGGAGTCATTTTCAACGGTTATTTCCTCAGAGTTGGAAATGAAGGATTACACAACGGATATTCATTTCCTCAACGGATAAATCTTCAGAAACGAAAATGAACTAACGGAGTCATTTTCAACGGTTATTTCCTCAGAGTTGGAAATGAAGGATTTCACAACGGATATTCATTTCCTCAACGGATAAATCTTCAGAAACGAAAATGAACTAACGGAGTCATTTTCAACGGTTATTTCCTCAGAGTTGGAAATGAAGGATTTCACAACGGATATTCATTTCCTCGACGGATATTCTTCAGAACGAAAATGAATGGATAATTCATTTTCCTCAACGGTTATTCTTCAGAATGGAAATGAAAAGATAAACAACGGATATTCATTTCCTCAACGGATATTCTTTAGAACGAAAATGAATGGATAATTCATTTTCCTCAACGGTTATTCTTCAGAATGGAAATGAAAAGATAAACAACGGATATTCATTTCCTCAACGGATATTCTTTAGAACGAAAATGAATGGATAATTCATTTTCCTCAACGGTTATTCTTCAGAATGGAAATGAAAAGATAAACAACGGATATTCATTTCCTCAACGGATATTCTTTAGAACGAAAATGAATGGATAATTCATTTTCCTCAACGGTTATTCTTCAGAATGGAAATGAAAAGATAAACAACGGATATTCATTTCCTCAACGGATATTCTTTAGAACGAAAATGAATGGATAATTCATTTTCCTCAACGGTTATTCTTCAGAATGGAAATGAAAAGATAAACAACGGATATTCATTTCCTCAACGGATATTCTTCAGAAGTGAAAAATGAATAGCTAGTTCATTTTTCCTCAACGGATGCTTCATCAGAATTGGAAATGAATAGGGTTAACTCTTGATACATGATAGAACTTGCTGTGATTTCTGTGCACTAAATTTCCATAATTATGTATGCATCCATAATTACGTAATTCCTTGCACAGTCCGCACAGTTTGTTTTGAAATGTTGTGGGGAAAGATATCAAACCTGAGATGAGAGTGACTAGACTACCATAGGGTCCTTTTAATTAGATCAACCGAGGATCTTCTTAATTAGGCCACTAAGGAGTCCTTTCAGCTATATCATCACATGATATCCCTAACCAGATTTTTGGATCAATCTGTTTAACTAGACCACTAAAGGGGTCTAATTATGAAGTAGTACATTATAATCCAAGGGACTTTAACTACAACGTAGAAGTCCATTAAGGATTTAAGTAGTACCTTTGGGTATCCTGCTATGAATCTCTTGCACAAAGATAAGATTTTACGAGGATTTGAATAACATAAATTGGATCACATGACACATAAAGGATAACACATAAGCACATAACCACATAATTGTTTAATTGTTATTTTTCTTGTTATTGATTGCTATTAACTTGGCGCCTCGTACATCGTTTCTCTTGGAAGAAACGGGTACTTAGGATTTTCGTGGAAACGCAAGAGATTATACAAGGGAAGAAATTTGGAAGTAGTCTGTTCTTCAAGGAATGCGGTTCCTTGATTGTCGGTATTGTATGGGATATGTTTATACATGCAACCACATAAACATATTGAAATGTAAATGAAAGATTTATTTATAAACAACAATAACAACAACTGTTTCATAGATTGTGATAAAAGAAAATAATACACAAGGCTCGATTATTTTCTAAACAGCGTTATCTTCTGTCGGTCAGATACTCATCCCTGCGCTGGATTTGCATCAGCAAGTCTTGGGCAATTTCTACTAAAATGGCCCATCTCGCCACAGTTGTAGCAAGATCCCAGTGGGAAACGAGCTTGAGCAGGATTGTTGTTAATCTGATTTGGTGCTGCTGCTGTTGGGCAAACCCTCGCTGTATGACCTATAAGTCCGCAAACTTGGCATGTGCGGCACTTCACACCAGCATGATGATGTAGGCCACATTGGTTGCACATGGGTGCAGTTCCTTTGTAGGGTTTCCTGGCAGGGGGTTGAGCTGGTTGGTTGGGGACGGCTTGATCATTGTGAGCGACCACGGCGAAGTTCTGAGAAGCCTTTCGCTTCTTTGACTTCTTAGAGGATCCAGTATGTTCATCCATGGTCTTTGATTCCTCGATTGGTTTCGATTCCTCGACCAGTTTCTTGTCACCCTTTCGGAAAAGCTTACGTTTCCTGATCTGCGATTCAGTCAAGGTTGCAGATAACTCAATGGCCTGCCTAACAGTAGTAGGGTTGCTACCAGTCAAAATGTCTTGTATTGAGTCGGGAAGGCCATCAATGTACTTTTCGATCGCTGTTTGGGCATAACAGACTTAACTCCTCATAACGGTCCGTGTAGGCTCGATGCTCACCGCTGTCTTGCTTAAGATCATCAAATTCCCTTTCCAAAGCCCTGATCTCGTGACGAGGACAAAACTCCTTCATCATGAGAGCCCTAAGTTCGGCCCATGTCTGTGCTAGAGCAACTTCTGCACCACGATCTCTCATCACCCCGTTCCACCACGTAAGGGCCCTCTTCTGGAACACACTCGAAGAGAACTCGACCTTGCGATTGTCAGGACACTGCACGTGGCGGAAAGTATTCTCAATGCTCTCGAACCATTGAAGAAGCCCAGTCGCTCCCTCAGAACCACTAAACTTGAGTGGTTTAGCCGAGTTGAAACTCTTGAAATTGCATGGACCGTTGTTGTTGTTGTTGGCTTGGTTCCATTGAGCAAAGAGGTTTGGGAATTGAGCAGCCATTTGCTGTGCAATGATTTCTGCCAGTTCGGCAGTCGCTATCTGGTTCTCGCGTCGAGGAGGCATTCTAAAAGAGGAAACATGAAAGGAAACGAGTGAGAGTATTAGACGAAAAGAATGAGATGAAACAAATCTGATGAAAGCAAGGATAGTGGTCATTTGTTTGTTACTACAAAGCAACAAACGACCCTGGTGAAAAGTAAATAGGTCAAAAATAATGTATCGCGAAGACATGCTCGCCTATAAGTGAACACTCATCCCAAGAATTCCCAGGTAAGCACAACTGGTCTCGCGTCTGATGAGATGTATACGAAGTGCTTGCCTAGACAGAAAACCCAGAATACAGGCATTCACCCTTCCAGTTTGCACGTGTTCACATTATTTAAAACCCAACAACCTTGACGAGATTTTGAAAATTCAAAGGGGTTCAAAATCATATAACAGAGGGTTCAAAACCTTGTAATCAATCATCCTAGAACAGATGATTAGTTTTCAAAGCGGTTTTGAAATTTATGTTCTTGTTGTGGTAGTCGCCTAAGGATAGGTGACGGTATTGTTTTATGACTAAACGCAAGTAAACTCGCGTTAGGGTCCTAAGAAGGTTATAGACTAGGTCAAAGTATTACTAATAACCTAATACCCTATAACCATTGGCTCTGATACCATCTTTTCTGTCACACCCCGACCACGTGGAACATACAAAACGTGGCGGAAATGTCGGGGAGTGTTGTAACAGAATTAATTGTTTCATAACCATGGCAATTGAAGTTTCGTTTTATTAAGTAAAAGTGATACAATGTCTTAACAAACAAAGAAATACATAATTAACTAGTCTTGCATCTTTTATTGTTACTAAAGCCCAAGTCTGCCTATGTGTATCTTGATCATCTTATGCAACAGCTCCTGAAAAACACATGTGAAAATAGGTACGTCAGCATAAAAATGCCTGTGAGATACATAGGTTTTGTGAAAATAGGTTCCATGACTTATGTTTGAGAAAATGTTTAGTCATGAACCTTGTAATTTGCTTTGTTTTGTAAATCATTTGAAAAACAATGAGTTCAGATGATATGTATACAATAAATGAATAATGTATGGTTAAATGAATAACCATAGTAAAATGGATTTGTATAAGATAGGTTGTTTGTAAAACAATGTCTTGTGAAAAGTATGTTATTTGTATAAAATGTCATATGTATCAAACTGAAATGATTCAAATAACGCTACGATATGTAATACCATACAAACACTTATATATAGGAAGTACCAGCGGCGTATCCACCATGCTTGTATCATATTACACACGCATCGTTACTTAATCACTTAATCAAACCAAACCAGACCAATGTCAAAATGTCTATGTCAAATATCCATGTCAAATGTCTATGTCAAATATCCATGTCAAATGTCTATGTCAGAATGTTATGTATGGCAAGTGAAATGTCTCAACTAAACCATATGCACAAAAACAAAGTATTGAAGTAAAACTTGGTTTAAATAAAAGTTATGTTTTGTGGGAAATGCATGATCAAATGTCAATCATGTTAAAATGTCTATGCCGAAATGTCTATGTCAAATACGGTTCACACGGTTCACAGATACAAACGGTTCACAGATATCAACGGATCACAGTCAAATGATTACAACGGTTCAATATGTAGTATAATGTGTTCATATGCTGGATAAGCATATGCAACAGAAAAGCAACGTAAAACAATGTACTAAGTACGCACACAATGGGCATACATAGCATGAAATGTAATGTAGAACGATGTACTAAGTACGCACACAATGGGCATACATAGCATAAAATGTAATGTAAAACAATGTACTAAGTACGCACACAATGGGCATACATAGCATGAAATGTAATGAAATCATGTACTATAATGTACTAATGAACATAGCAAGTATATGATGTCAAAACAGGAAAGCATGAAAGTAACAAGTAGGCACATGTGTTCCACCCCAAAACAGTTTGGAAAACAGTAAAAGAGGGGTCTATGTACTCACCTGAGATTGCTCAGTAGTCCTTGAGTAACAACTAAACAATGCTAGAGATCGCGGATATCAAACGGCACCTAGTATAGGTAGCTACATTAATAAACCGGACCTAAATCGGAGGATCGGGTAGCATTAGGGTTTGTAAACCAAACGAGTGTAGAGACTCGTGTCTTTTGGTTTAACAAAGCCTACATACTAAATGAAACTTAACCTAAGTGTCTACGACCCATTACGACCCGTTTAGGTAGCTTATGCTACTTTAACGCGTCGTTCGCGTGAAACGCGTTCGGACCGCCTAACTAGCCCTATGACAAGTGTTATATGCCTAAACATATTACATAATCAGTTATGTGACAAAGGTTTAGGTTACATATGCTTAATTACCAATTATACATGAAAAGGGTATTCTGGTAATTTACCTAAGGCATATAAACTACCTATCATACAACTACTTAAACGATGTGACCATAGGGTATAACCTCGGAAGGTTATTCCCTACCTACTATGGTCACCTAATGTATTTGGTCGGATCCTAATGATCGACCAAACTGGGTCGGCTTCGAGGTATAAGCGATTTATCAGATCGCTTACCCTACGACCCTAGACAACGTGGTAATCAGTAGGCATAGTCCCAAGGGACTATGACCATCGTGATTACAATCACGTTGCGAAGTTCTAACGAACTTCGCATTGACCATTACTGGTCAACGCTGAAAGTCAAACAAAGTTTGACTTTCTGACTCGAAAAGCAGTAGAATAAGGAAAAGAACGAAAGAATACTTACTGAGGGTCCCCGAATGCTAACCCAGATCAAAATAGCTCAGGTATGAAACGAAGGTTCCAACTTAGAGTATTTTCAATCAGATTTGTGGGTTTTTAAGCCAAAGGGGGGTGGGTATTTATAGTTTTCGGGTAACCGTTAAGATCGTTTGTTGTAAAACGTGCCATGATCCAAGGCGTACACTTGTCGGAACCTTATGGTGGCTGAAATTAGGTTCTTATCCGCTGACTAGACGATTGAGAATGTGTGGTTGAGAATCAAACAGCTGGGACCCGCTGTTAAAAACATGGAATCTGGTCCAGAAGGGGGCTCGCGTGACGCTAAGGCCCGTCGCGTCACGCTAGGCCCCTGTTTTGGCAGATTTTCCAGAAATGGTCCCTGCACCTTGTTTAAGCGATTTTCGATGCGTTTGAACCCCGTTAACCTCATTTCAAGGCTCTAAAATGAAGTTAAAGTATAGGGAACTCAAAATATGCTCAAAAATATCTAGGATGATGGTTCGTTTGGTCGTACGAACGCGATGTTCGCTTAATTACGACGGAATGCGCATAAGCGCGAAAAACGATCCAAATGACGCAACGAATGGATTTTTCTTAAGGCGAACACTTAAATATAATGTAGTCATGCTTTCATAAAATTTTGGATGTCCAGATGTATTCAGAATGTAAGTTATGCGCGAAAATGCAAACTTGTGCACTTTTTGACACTTTTAGTCCCTGAATGTCCCAAAAGTTTATTTTAGCACACCAAACACCTCAAAGCCTATTTCTAAGCTATGTAAAGGATATTTATGGTATGTTTAACTTATGGTCAAGTTCCGGAATGTCTGTTACAGTTCAAATTGGCATACTTTCGCAGTTTGTCAGCTTTAGTCCCTGTAAGCGAATTAACTTTGATTTCACCACACCAAACCTTCCAAAACTTATATCTAAGTTATGTATAGGTTATTTAAGGTATGTTAAGCCTATTTCACTATTCCGGAGTGTTTGCTGCATTAAACTGGTTATATTTACGCATTAGTGCGCGTATAACCTTCCAGAAAGCGATATAGTGATTGAAATCGAACAAGAATTGATATGTGTAAACGATACACATATTTTTACAAATCCCAAGTATGAAATACAATATTTCACTGGTTGGGCATTTGTTTGATGGTTGAAATGACACAGGTGTTACAGGGCTTAACATAAATTAATGGGCTAAGCCCAAATACTAAACATATGGGCCAAAGCCCAACACTATTAAAGCCCAACACTATTAAAGCCCAACACTATTAAAGCCCAACACTATTAAAGCCCAACACTATTAAAGCCCAACACTATTAAAGCCCAACACTATTCAGGCCCAACACTATTCAAGCCCAACACTATTAAAGCCCAACACTATTCAGGCCCAACACTATTCAAGCCCAACACTATTTAAGCCCAACACTATTTGAGGCCCAACACTATTGAGGCCCAACACTATTTGAGGCCCAACACTATTTGAGGCCCAGCACTATTTAAGCCCAATGACTTGAAAACATGGGCTTGGCCCAATGATACTATCAATGGAAACACAACTATACAAGTGATATATACAAGACACGAGATTCAGCGGACGGGATCCGACTATACAACTCATACATCGAATACACAGTTAACGAACATTTGAACAATTCATACATCGAATACACAGTTAACAAACAGTAAAGACATACAAGTCTTACATATACTCAAGACACAAGACTTGTACTCAAGTTCTTTTCAAAGACCGAGGTGTCTAACAAAAATAAGAACGTTTGTAGGTCGCCACGCTATTCAGGACGACCGCACGTGAGATCTTATTTTCATCTATTTTCAGGACGCTATACAGTGAGTTCATGTTCCCCTATTCATTTAAATGTTTTACAAACTTTACAACTATCGGGGAGGATACATGTTCAGAGTATGATAAAGTTAGGTAATGAAACACCATAGATCATGTGCGAATTAGGGCCATACTATAAGCACCATTAATCCAGTTTGGACCAAGGAACAAAGGACTAGATCTATTGGGTTTTGGCGAGCCCCACTCTTGGTCGTGGACCCATACAGAAGAGTGCGTTTGTGTCCCAGTCGATAGGAATCGGCATAAAATCGTCTAGGGTTGGTTTGCTTCCTATTTCGTCACACATATTAATGTCCTTGCAAAACATTAATGATCAACGATTTCATTGACGCTTTACATACTACAACTCACATTTTTCATACATCGTTTACAACTAAATTGCATGAATTCACCAACTTTTGTTGATGTTTTCCAAACTTAACATGTGTTTCAGGGAATTAAAGGACCATGTCGGATTTCCCAGTCAAGATAACAAGTACAGGAACTCCATGCCATCTTTTGAAGGGTTTAATTATTATATTCCGCCTCTTTGCGGAAATATGATGGTTTAAACCTTTGTAGTTTATTTCAAGTTAATGTATGAAACAATAACGCTTTATTTTCATGTTAATGGTTTGTAACCGACACACTAAACTTATGTTGTAATCTTTTGAAACACTATGTAATGGCAATGGAGTATGTTTTATTCATATAGTTTGTTCATGTACATCGATATTTATGCAATGAAAACCAGACAGATCACACCTTGCGTTTCCGCTATGAGCGGGTGTGACAATCTAGCAAGACGTTATGATGATCAACATCATTTCTACAAACAATCAAAGATCAACAAGCATTCATACCATAAACAACTTAGTTTCATCAAAATTACTTCATATATCAAGCTTATGCTCATGTTTCATGCTTATGTTCTTTTAGTGTTCTTGAAGTTTTGATCATGATTCAACATTAACCACTAAAAATGGAAGTAAACTAGAGTGTACATGGATCTCACCACTAGCACAAGGCTAGGGATGAATCAAGTGTAGAAATCAAGAGGATAAAAGCTAATGAGAGAGGTCCTTGAAGTTCCAAAGCCACCACATTTCCTTGTATACCTCCTAGCACCTTTGTATGATCTTGGAATAGAAGAAGAAAGTTGGATGATGATGGTGGTGTGTGGTTGTGGTCTCGGCCGAGAGGGAGAGCAAGAAAGGGAGAGAGATTGAGTGTGTGTTGGTGTGTGAAGAATGATGAACTCTAATCTTCTCATATCATACTTATAACCATGTCCTTCAAATATCTCATGTGTAATATGCCATAAAAAGTAAGATCATGATCTATTATAATTTAGAAATCAAATCTTGAAGATATGGAGGGGGTATGGGCCGTCCATAGTGTAGGATCGTTGTACGACCTGAATGAGTCGATCAGAAGAGTTTTGTATCCGAATCAAAGGCGGAATCAATGACATGGACGCTCAATTCAATTATAATGTCTCTAATATTGATATAATAGTTTTACAGCACCTGGAGACAATTCGGCAGCACTTCGTTACCGAATCACAAGACCTAATTCCGTTTCAAATGACAACCAAGCTCACCTATTTATAGTTGATGTAATTCCGTTTGAAAATGACCAAGGCAGTTTCAAGCGGAATTAACCATGTTAATTCCGTTTGAACTGGCTATTAACACTTTCAAGCGGAATTAGCTCCAAACTGACAAATCTCAGTTTCTAGCAACCCGAGCACTGGTTTATCCTATCCTATTACATGACTCGATACAAGACGAAGTCCACAGACATAGTGCACTAACAGACTCCCCCTTGGATGTTGACGAAGTCTTCAGTGTCGAGTCTTTAGCATGACACATCTTCAGTCTTGATGAGTCTTCATACTCTTACCAAATTGTCTAACACTATAAGCATCCATCAATCTTTCTTCATTGATCAGCTTCTATCTTTGAATGTTGTACCAGAATCTGTTTCTGGCTCTAACATTAACAGCTTCTTCAGGCTCCCCCTTTCATCAAGCTTCCGTGCTTTAGGGATCGACACCTTGTTTTCAGGTTACAAGCTCCCCCTTTCTTTGAGCTCGTCTTCGGACTCCCCCTTAGACTCAGCTGTCGGGATCGTAGACTGGTACAATATCTTTAATCACTAAAACATTTATAAGTAACAACATTTTGAACTTCAAATATCCAGAAATCGTAATCTGGCTTTATTCAACTTTCTAAACCACTTCTCTTATTAACAATCTTTACAGATTTGGCAGCGATAGGAATCCAATATCGAACTCTGACTCTTTTTACAAAAAAAAATAACAATCTAAGACTCCAAATCCCTCACAGTTAATCATCCAAGTCCAAACTAATGACCTTGGAGATATCACAAACTGTTTTTGAATTTTGTTAAAAACTCCAAGTTTCAAATTAATGAACTTGTTTTATTTTCAGAAACACAATCAGCATACTTAGATTTTGGAACTCAGTTCTCAGACATCGGTTGTCTAAAATAAAATAGAATCAAAAATCTTTTTGTATTTTCCTGAAAACATAAAGCAATAAAGAAATATGTACAAACATATTTACAGACAATATTTCTGTTTGAGTTTGCGTCAGAGGATCATATCAGTTTATGACAAGTCACAAGTACCGTTGAGCTTAGTTACACATTAAGGATTAAACAATTCACTTAGATTGTCGATATACTGATCCACTTAAATTTTCACACAGATTTCAACTGATTCAGGACACGAATTAGATGTTTCATGAACTTAAATTCATTCATGTGTCCCACCTCTTGAATATACTCCCATATCCAGATCCCAATATTCAGTCTTACAGGTGAGTATACCTAGATTATATCTGTAAAGGGTTAAATGTGAAAACCGTGAGAGCTCAGGTCAGAACTTCCATTCAGTAGAGAGATGACGACTTTGACTTTTGGTGTGTCCCCTTTAGAGGATCTTTTCTTCAACAGCACATGATTAACATTTTTCAATGTTTCATCATTTTTTTTGTACTGAGGGCGTTTGCTATATTTCAAGCACGTAGAAAGTATTATACGGGGACTAGGCCATTGCTTTCGCAAAATCAGAAGTCCCGGGATAATACCCCAGATATCACTAAGCATAAAGACCTAGTATCTCAGAAAGAGGGGTCCTTCAAACAAGATTTCAGGGGTTACCTATATATCCAAGTAGTGTTCCCCACGAAATAAGCAAGTTTGAATTTATGTTTATATCCTGAAAAGTTTACTAAATGTGTAAAAACCTATCGGCATATCATCAGTGAGACTGTTTAACGCTATTTAATCATTACAATTCTTTAGCATACTGTAACTGTCTACTGATGTACTATCATTTCCTCTTTTTACACAAAAACTCAAATTTTGAATTTTATCATGTTTTTTTTTTTTACTTTTTCAAATTTTCAAATGCTTTTGGATTTTCTAACAACAATACTCCCCCTAAAATGCAAAATCATTTAAAGAAAATTTGATAACTGATACTGATAGCTTTGTCTCGCCATCCATTTTCTGCTAAAGTGCTCTGTTTTGCAGAAAATCTAACACAAAAAGCAGCAATTACCCCCATGATTTACAACACATTGATATTTTACAGTTTGAAAACCGTTTTTCAATCTTGTGAAATTAATCATGTTTGTTCCGCCATGAGGGTTTCGGCATATTCAAGTAACAAATTTTTGTAAATTTTTTAATATTTGACAAAATTTAAAAACAAACATATTTTTGTTTTTTTTTTTAAGTTTTCAATTTTTAGGGTTTTTGAAATATAGTTTATTTATGTACAGAAAACAAAAAAACTCCTTGTTTCAACCAAACCAGGGTTCAACAGCCTCCTTCTCGCGTGCCAGGCTGCTTCGATTCTTCTTTGGTTGATATTCATTTGACTTCAGAAGCACCTGCACATTCAAACTACTAAAATTACTTGAACAATTTAGCCCAGGTCTGCTGGACCTTAGGCATTTCAACACAATATGTATCAATCAACTTCGGAAAATCTTTGTCATCAAAATCTTTTTCAACTTTGACTTCAACTTTTTCATCATTTACCAAAGTCATTTGTTTCTCAGCAGTCTAAGTTTGACCTTTCGGAGTACCTCTTTTGTAAAAATGTAACTCTTTTTGAACATTTTCATTTTGAACAACTTCTGGTTTCCAAAATTCATTTGGTTTCGTTGTATCAACAGTTGTTTTCCAACTTTGTGTTGTTCTAAATCTGGGTATGTCAGAATTCCAGGTCTATCTTGAATCGAACCTGTTCTGGTTTGATTTCCAATTTTGATTTGAAACAAACTTGTTTGTATTGTACCTCCAAGTTTGTTTCGAATCAAACCTCGTTGACCTTTGTTTAACATCCTCATATTTCTGTTTCTCAACATTTTCAGACTTCTTTTTATCAACATCAATAAGTTTCAGATTTCGACACTTGCGTGCGAGATGTCCAATTTGATCACACTTAAAACATGTTCTTTTTGAAACATCTTTGACCTGTGGTTGTTGCTTTTTCTTTTGAGCATAAAACTCTTCATTAGACTGTCGTCTAAATTTGAGTTCTTTCTCTTCTTCAGAACTTGCCCATAAACAAAATTCATTTTTTCTGAAAATTCGGAGTTTCATTTTTATTTTAACCTTGTTTCTTCTTATGTGACACCCTGACCGGAGGTGGAAACGTCGAGGGCATCACGAAACTTGGTAGAATGCATATAAGCACATGGTGATTAAATTAAAGTTGAAATATAGTTAAGTTTGGTTAATAGGATTGCATTCACATCCAAACTAGTACAAAGCAAATACAACACATTGTTAACAAAAGTCTTTGTTTTTATTTAGGCTAAGGCAATTGTCTTGAGCAATCCTATGTGGTCCTTGCAAAGGCTAACTTCAAACATTTTCACCTGAAACATATGTTAAAAACAATTTGGGTCAACAAACGGTTGAGTGAATTCATAGGTTTTGGTTAGTTTGAAAATAAATAAATAATGTGATAATGAAATGAAATGTTTAACAATATGGCATTTGATATATCTTAGCAAAATGAGTAATACAAGTATACTTGGTGGAACATTCAAACCTTGTAGACGTAAACACGGATCTATCATCCAAACTTCCGAATTTGCAAAAATGTGAACAACAACAACAACAAGTGATCTGGAAGTTAGGATGGGGCGTCACACCTATAGCGCTATAATATTACCGCTGGGCTTGTACGGAGTTAATGAATGTAGGTGTTAAGCAACAAGTATCAAGCAATTGCAAGAAACAATCAAGATAGCCACAAAATGTAAATTAGTTTGTATCACATTATTTCATATGTTTCATCCCAAAAATATTGTAAAAGAAAATGGGAACTATGAACTCACCTTGTTTGCGAATAATTTCCAAACAAGTAATGATAAGAGTTTTGCGGGAACAAGATTTCCACGTCACTCTAATTGAACATGCACAACATAACATGGAACATGGCATCAACAAGTGGGTAAAATGTGCAACTGTATAAACAGGAAACTATGTCTATCGTGTTTGTACGGTTTGACTAGGATGGTAACTACGGGTTTAAACAATTCTATTTGGTGAAGACAAGGGAGCATGGTTATAATTTAAAGGGATTATTTAAGAAAAAATATATTTTATACAAATAATTAAGTTATACAAATAATGGATATAGAAATAATATTTGTATAATTAAAACAAACAAATATATATATATATATATATATTTAACTCAAAATTTGTATATATATATATAATTAACTTACAAAAATTTAAATAAACAATTTATATAAAATGAGAGTTGCAAAAATATAGTCCAAATGTTAAATTTAATTTATAAAAATCATAAATTAATTTTAGTGCTCTAAATATATATATATATATATATATTCAAGATAACATGATAATTACACAAATAAATTATCTAAATAATTAATTTAAGCTAAGATAATTAAAAATAGCATTTTTAACTATTGAGCATATATATATCTGATTTAAAATAGTTATCATGGCAAAATATATAGATTTCTGAAATAAACAGTTATATATAGTTTCAGAATGAAATAACATGATAATTTTCTAATAATTGTCTAAATAATTAGTTTACATCGGAATAATTAAAAATAACATTTTTAACTATGAACATGAAATATTACTGATTTTCAGTAATTATTAGGGCCTTTGAATAATTTTATATAAATAAGATGGAATAAAAAAAAGGTTAAGTATCAATAAATAAGTTTATAAAGTTTAACTATCTAATTTAATTGGTAACATAAATAAATCAGTTTCTGAATTTTTATAAACTCAGAAAAATACACATAATGTCATAAAAATAATTTCGGCCAAAAATTATATAGTTATATAATTTAAATATATTAAGTTTAACTATACTTTTAAGTGTAAATACTGATTTATCTATCTAAATATCAAAATTATATAAAATATCAGTAATAATATTATTTTTGTAAAGTTTATCACTTAAAATAATTATCATAAAAATTTCAGTATTTATTTCTTTAAAATGGATTTATTATGAATTTCATAAGTATTGAACTGTTTTAATGTTATAAAAATTAGTTTTATAATTAATTTTACAGGTTTTATATTTTTATTAAGTGTAATAATCATAAACAATAATGTAAAAATTAATATTAGGTTAAAAACATGGAAAAAATGAATGAAAAAAATTTGGAGGTGCCCGGGTTCGAACCCGGGTCTCCGGTTCAGTCACAGACCCGAGATGGGTCGTCTTCCCCAACAAGGTCAACATGAAAGTCAACGGTCGCGATTCTTGATCAAAAACAGGTTTATTTTCAAATTAATTTTGGAGAAACATTCTAATATCATAAACAAACGGATTGAATGATTAAAAACGAACCGGTATCGATCCGAACGGCGAAATGACTAAACTCCGGCGACTGCAGGTCTGCAACTCCGGCGACGATGAACATAGGTGGTTTTCGAAGTGTTTAGTGTATTTTGAGAAATGTAGTGTGACACTCTGGATTTCCCCGAACAACCTTCTTGTTTCGGTATTGCGCGTACATAATATTAAATAAAAGTTTGTGATTTATCTTGATGTGCTATGTGTTGATAATGTGTACGTATAATGTATAGTTATATATAGAGTGAATTGCAAGTTGTATCCTTTATCTTTAGGCCACTTTGCAAGTTTTGTCCTTTATGTTTAAAGTTGACGAGTTTTGTCCTTTATGTTAAAAATCAAGCACGTTTTACCCTTTGGGTCTTAAAAATCAAGCACGTTTTGTCCTTTATGTTTAAAAATCAAGCACGTTTTGTCCTTTATGTTTAAAAAATCAAGCACGTTTTGTCCTTAAAAATCAGGCACGTTTTGCCCAAAAGGGTAAAACGTGCTTGATTTTTAAACATAAAGGACAAAACTCGTCAACTTTAAACATAAAGGACAAAACTTGCAAAGTGGCCTAAAGATAAAGGACAAAACTTGCAATTCACTCGTTATATATATATATATATATAGGTATGTAGTGAGCCGAGACCACGAACCCGACTCGAGACCACTCGGTCTCGAGTAAACAGTTGGGCCGGTTGGAACATGCACCCGAGAAACCCACTCGGAAACCCATTAGGGTGCACCAACTCAGAACGGGTATAAAACCCATGAGGATGACCAACCTTGCCATTTTTCACCATTTGCAAACATTCCCTCACACTCACTCCCACACACTCTTATCCACCCCTCTCAACAAAACCCTAACCACGTCACCCTCTCCTCTCTCTCTCGGATTCAACTGGCAACAACAAGGAACCTCGGTCAAGCTCAGTATCATCACTCGGAGACTTCACTTCATCATCTTCTTATATACCTCGGTGTTACATATCAACCGGTTAGTGTTTTAGATGTTCACTAGGTGTTTATGTGTATAATGGTGCTACTTGCTTTGAATGATTAAATGATGGATGAAATATGTGAACTCTTGTATGATGATGAATTGCTAAGATATTTGAATGGTGAATGATTTGTAGTTTGGGATGCTTATGGTCATTCGATTTATGTTGGAAATTATAGGACAAATGTTGATGATAAATCTTATGCAAGCATGCTATTGTATTGATTGAATATGCTAGATTTAGGAGCCGATGATGTTATTGACTTGAGTTCATGCTAGGATAGATTTTCTTGAATGAGCATGTTGTTATGATAAAAACCCTAAAATGATGAACTGTTTGAATATGTTATGAAAATTTAAAATTGCTATGTTTGATCTATTTTGAATTAAAATCAGACAAGAAAACATGTTTGTGTGTTTTGGTTGGATAGTACAGAATATCATGAAATCAAAATTCTATTGGTTAGTACAAAGCTGGCACATGTTCTAGAATCAGTAGATATGCGAGTCGAGACCCCTGGTTTCAACTCGAGACCATTTAAGCTACAACTCGAGACCGCAGTTTTTGCAACTCGAGACCATCAAGTAACAACTCGAGAGAGACTTCAGGGACTCGAGACTGGACTCGAGACCCCTGAGATTGCGACTCACGCCAGCACCACTCGAGACCAGAAGTTCATGACTCGAGATCTCCTGGTTGCGACTCGAGACTGCATGATCTCGAGTCGAGACCACCTTGTCTCGACTGGGCTGCCTACCTGGGTTATTGGGCCACCATGTGTTTTGTTTGGGCTGCCTGTTCGACTGGACTATGTCTTAACTGTTACTGTTTGACTTTGCAATTATTAGAGTAGGCCCAATAACTCAACAGATAACTGTATGCATACTGTGTGTTAGATATGTGTAGAATATACGCGACTTCTGTGTACCCAAACCTGACCTATACTGGTAACCATGTTAGGACGTGGTGACCAGTGTGCTTGACCTAGTATTCGGTATTGTAAAAACAGTTTAGTAGCTTACTTATGGGGTAGCTCCCCATGGCATGTATAAATGAGTAAATTAACTAGTGAAACAAGTTTTTGGAAAGAAAAAAAAAACTGGACAAACTCGTGGACTCGCCAACATTTTTGTTGATACCCTACTGCATGCTTTGCAGGTACCCAGTGACTCAGGAGCTTGCAGCTTGGGGATGTGTAGTGGTCGTCTAACCCATGTGTTGGGTTCTAAATAGACCTGAACTATGAACCATGTTTTGAACTGTTTTGTTTATGTTTCCGCTGCTTACTTAAACTGTTATTTGAACTTAAATTTTTGAAGTTTAAACTATGTTGTTTACTAACTATTATGGTTGGTGAATATTCTAACTATTAACCAATGCTCAGTATAATTGGTGGCTGGATCCTGGTCATGTCACACGCCTAGCGGTGGTACTCCGCTTGTGGTTTTTGGGGTGTGACAGATTGGTATCAGAGCCATTGGTTATAGTGAACTCGGTTTTAAAAAGAAAGTCTTTTTGAGAAAAACCAGACTATAACCCTTGACTCGTGACGAAACTACACTCCAAGTGCAAGACTCAACGTATTAGACCTCATGGCTCGGACTTGTGTTTACTTGCCTGTTTGTTTAAGTGCTTATGTGCTATTATACATACTAGTGTGCCTAATTAGATGTATACACCATCCTCCTCCTCATTCTTGTTTCACTACGACCTCTTTCTCATTCTGTGTTTTCTGAACACCAAGATAATGACCGGACCCGATGGAGACAACATAACCCTGACAAGGGACCAGCTGGCGGCCCTGATAGACGCTCGGGTCGCTGAAGCCTTGGCAACCAACCCAGAAGGACCATGCACATACACCCAACCCCGAGCTGGCAGCCTCAGGGCGTTCTTGGAATGCAAACCACACCCCTTCGATGGCACGGAAGGAGCAGTAGGTCTTCTACACTGGATTAAGACGGTCGAGTCAGTGTTTGAAGAATGTGAATGCCCTGCCAACAAACGAGTGGAGTATGCTACTGGCACACTGAAAGGAAAAGCATTTTCTTGGTGGAACGCACAAGTTCAGATGCTCGGTTTGGCGGATGCTAATGCCACTCCATGGAACGATTTTAAGGATCTAATCAGGGAAAAATTCTGTCACAGAGATGACATGTAGAAGCTGGAAGTGGAATACTACGGGTTGAAGATGGTTGGCTCGGAGATCGAGGCGTACACAAAGAGGTCCAATGACTTGGCTGCTTTGTGTCCTAACTTATCACAGCCTCCCTACAAGCGAATCGAAGTCTACCTCAGGGGCTTAGTTCCAGAAATCCAGGGTTCAGTGATCGCAACCAAACCCCCTATAATCCACAAGCGCAAGTGGAATGGCTACCAAAACAAGGGTGTTAGTTCCTCACAGCCTGAAGCTCATCAAAGGAAGGTCCAGGGTCACAAGGGTCCCACCCAGCAAACTGGTGGCTACCTGGGAAGTCACCCTAAGTGCGACAAGTGTGACCAACACCACTATGGACCATGCGAGAAGGGTCGCTGTCAGCGATGCAACAAGCTTAGGCATGAAGCAAAGGATTGTAGGAGCCCACACCCAGCAAAGCAAGACCAGCTACGGCAACCACAGCAGCAACACCAAGGGATCAACAAGGGATGTTTTCGGTGTGGAGTAGTTGGGCACATGAGGAAAAATTGCACGCAACAAGGTAACCTTAGAGGGTGTTTTCGGTGCGGGGACACAACACACATCAGGAAGGACTGTCCACAATTGAATCAAAGCCATAACGATAACAAATAAGGTGCTGGAGAATCCCGGGACAACCCCAACGTAGTAACGGGTAAGTTCCTACTTAACGATCATTTTGTTTCCATACTTTAGACGCTTAGGCCGACACCAAGCTCTAAGCACGTTGTCGAATCGGCTTATGGTAGAAACTTTGAGGCCTCACACGTTGTCAGTAACTACAAACGAGTATTGTCTGGTCAGACCTCTAGCATCGATCTTTTCCCTATCATTCTTGGAAGCTTCGACGTCATCATTGGTATGGATTGGTTATCTAAACACCGGGCTGACATTCTCTGTCAAGAGAAAAGGGTTCGTATTCCCCGTCGTTCTGGCAAACCCCTCATCGTTCAAGGTGACAAAGGCGGAGAAGTCACATGCATCATCTCGTTCTTAAAAGCCCAGAAGTGTTTACGAAAGGGGCACACCGCTATCTTAGCACTTGTCACCGACACACAGGAAAAGGAAAAGCGGATCGAAGATTTTCCAGTTGTACGCGACTATCCCGAGGTAATTCCTGAAGAATTACATGGCCTCCCTCCTCACCGTCAGGTCAAATTCCAAATCGAGCTAACTCCCGGAGCGGCACCTATAGCTCGTGCACCCTATCGACTAGCCCCTGCTGAACTGAAGGAACTTTCTACGCAACTGTAGGAACTGTTGGATAAAGGATTTTTCCGTCCTAGTTTGTCACCCTGGGGAGCCCCAGTGCTCTTTGTCAAAGAAGAAAGATGGCACATTCCGCATGTGCATCGACTATCGTGAGCTGAACAAGGTTACCATCAAGAACCGTTACCCACTCCCGCGCATCGACGATCTATTCGATCAGTTGCAAGGATCAAGCTACTACTCTAAGATTGACCTGCGAACAGGTTGTCATCATTTGAGAGTCTGTGACGAAGACATCTCCAAAACTGCGTTCAGAACCCGTTATGGGCATTACGAGTTCCTCGTCATGCCCTTTGGAATAACTAACGCGCCTGCGGTATTCATGGACCTCATGAATCGCGTGTGCAAGCCTTACCTCGACAAGTTCGTGATTGTGTTTATTGACGACATCCTGATCTACTCGAAAAGTCAAGAGGAGCATGAACAACACATGCGCCTTATTCTCGAACTCCTTCGCAATGAGCAACTGTACGCCAAGTTCTCGAAATGTGACTTCTGGCTTCGAAAAGTCCATTTCCTTGGACACGTGGTCAATAAGGACGGAATTCACGTCGATCCAGCTAAGATCGACTCTATAAAGAATTGGCCTACCCCTAAGCCACCGACCGAAGTTCGCCAATTCTTGGGATTGGCAGGATACTATCGTAGATTCATCAAGGGATTTTCGAAGATTGCTCAACCCCTCACGACTCTCACCCAGAAGGGCATTGCTTATAAGTGGAATGATGCTCAAGAGTCTGCCTTTCAGAAGCTAAAGGAAAACCTTTGTAGTGCACCTATCCTTTCATTACCTAAAGGTACCAACGTCTTTGTGGTTTATTGTGACGCGTCTATTCATGGGCTCGGTTGCGTGTTGATGCAACGCGAGAAAGTTATCACCTATGCTTCTCGACAACTTAAGATTCACGAAAGGAACTACACGACGCACGACTTGGAACTCGGAGCAGTCGTCTTTGCACTCAAGATATGGAGACATTACTTGTACGGTACCAAGTGCATGATTTACACCGATCATAAGAGTCTCCAGCATATCTTGGATCAGAAGGAGTTGAACATGAGGCAACGCAGATGGGTAGAACTCCTTAACGACTACGAATGCGCAATTAAGTATCATCCCGGCAAGGCCAATGTGGTGACTGATGCCCTCAGCAGGAAGGAAACCAAACCTAAACGTGTTCTTGCTTTACAACTCACTATCCACTCGAACCTCCCTAATCGGATTTGAAATGCTCAGGTTGAAGCATTGAAAGAAGAAAACATCAGGGCTGAGACCCTACAAGGATCAAGGAAACGTTTAGAACAAAAGGAAGACGGCGGTTACTACGTGACAGAGCGTATATGGGTCCCACTTTATGGAAACCTGTGTGAACTTGTGATGGACGAAGCACACAATCTCGTTACTCGGTACATCCTGGTTCGGATAAGATGTACCACGATCTCAAGACTATGTATTGGTGGCCTGATATGAAGGCCAACATAGCCACCTATGAAGGACGAATACCCGAAGCCGTCAGGCTTGTTACAACAACCAGAACTGCCAAAATGGAAATGGGAGCACATCTCCATGGATTTCATCACAGGCTTACCAAGATCTCAGAACAGGAACGATACCATTTGGGTCATCGTGGGCCACCTAACCAAATCTGCACATTTCCTCGTGATCAAGGAAACCGATAAGTACTCGAAGCTTGCTGCAATCCACTTGAAGGAAATAGTTGCTAGACACGGAGTGCCGACCTCTATAATCTCCGATCGTGACCCACGCTTTACATCTGAACTATGGCAAGCTACGCATAAATCTTTTGGCTCACGTCTGGACATGAGTACTGCTTACCACCCACAGACCGATGGTCAAACGGAACGTACCATTCAAACACATGAAGACATGCTGAGAGCCTGTGTTATTGATTTTGGAAACGGGTGGGAACGACACTTACCATTGGTGGAGTTCTCCTACAACAACAGCTACCACACCAGCATTCAGGCAGCACCCTTCGAGGCATTGTATGGTCGTAAATGCCGATCACCCTTATGTTGGGCGGGAGTTGGCGAAAGCCAAATTACCGGCCCAGAACTTGTAGTCGAGACTACGGAAAGGATTGCCCAGATCACACAACGCATGGCGGCAGCTCGTGACCGTCAGAAAGGTTACGCTGATAAGCGTAGGAAACGGCTAGAATTCCAGGTCGATGACCGGGTTATACTTAAAGTCGCACCCTGGAAGGGTGTGGTTCGTTTTGGAAAACGGGGCAAGCTTAATCCGCGATATGTCAGACCATTCGAAATTACCGAAAAGATCGGTAAGGTTGCTTACAGATTGAATCTGCCTGAAGAACTGAGTGCAGTGCACAACGTCTTTCACGTGTCTAATCTGAAGAAGTGTCTGTCAGATGAAACACTCATCATTCCTTTCAAGGAACTCACTATTGACGAACAGCTACACTTTACTGAGGAATCAATTGAGATCGCGGATCGAGAAATCAAAACCCTCAAAGGTAGCCAGATACCTATCGTACGAGTTCGTTGGAACTCGCGTCGTGGCCCAGAGTTTACCTGGGAGTGGGAAGACCAGATGAAGCACAAGTATCCCCAGTTGTTCCCAAATGAAACTCCCAGCACAGAAGCTACAACCGAATTTCGGGACGAAATTCCAAACAAACGGGGGGATGATGTGACACCCCGTTGAAACGTTCTCACTCACGTTAGATTGGCGGTGACTGCCTTAACTTTCGGGATAAAAGTTCTTAAAACTTGGGGATAATGTGACACTCTGGATTTCCCCGAACAACCTTCTTGTTTCGGTATTGCGCGTACATAATATTAAATAAAAGTTTGTGATTTATTTTGATGTGCTATGTGTTGATAATGTGTACGTATAATGTATAGTTATAGTTATATATATATAGGTATGTAGTGAGCCGAGACCACGAACCCGACTTGAGACAACTCGGTCTCGAGTAAACAGTTGGGCCGGTTGGGCCATGCACCCGAGAAAACCACTCGGAAACCCATTAGGGTGCACCAACTCGGAACGGGTATAAAACCCATGAGGATGACCAACCTTGCCATTTTTCACCATTTGCAAACATTCCCTCACACTCACTCCCACACACTCTTATCCACCCTCTCAACAAAACCCTAACCACATCACCCTCTCCTCTCTCTCTCGGATTCAACTGGCAACAACAAGGAACCTCGATCAAGCTCACTATCATCACTCAGAGACTTCACTTCATCATCTTCTTATATACCTCAGTGTCACATATCAACCGGTTAGTGTTTTAGATGTTCACTAGGTGTTTATGTGTATAATGGTGCTACTTGCTTTGAATGATTAAATGATGGATGAAATATGTGAACTCTTGTATGATGATGAATTGCTAAGATATTTGAATGGTGAATGATTTGTAGTTTGGGATGCTTATGGTCATTCGATTTATGTTGGAAATTATAGGACAAATGTTGATGATAAATCTTATGCAAGCATGCTATTGTATTGATTGAATATGCTAGATTTAGGAGCCAATGATGTTATTGACTTGAGTTCATGCTAGGATAGATTTTCTTGAATGAGCATGTTGTTATGATAAAAACCCTAAAATGATGAACTGTTTGAATATGTTATGAACATTTAAAATTGCTATGTTTGATCTATTTTGAATTAAAATCAGACAAGAAAACATGTTTGTGTGTTTTGGTTGGATAGTACACAATATCATGAAATCGAAATTCTATTGGTTAGTACAAAGCTGGCACATGTTCTAGAATCAGCAGATATGCGAGTCGAGACCCCTGGTTTCAACTCGAGATAATTTAAGCTACAACTCGAGACCGCAGTGGTTGCGACTCGAGACCATCAAGTAACAACTCGAGACAGACTTCAGGGACTCGAGACTGGACTCGAGACCCCTGAGATTGCGACTCATGCCAGCACCACTCGAGACCAGAAGTTCATGACTCGAGATCTCCTGGTTGCGACTCGAGACTGCATGATCTCGAGTCGAGACCACCTTGTCTCGACTGGGCTGCCTACCTGGGTTATTGGGCCACCATGTGTTTTGTTTGGGCTGCCTGTTCGACTGGACTATGTGTTAACTGTTACTGTTTGACTGTGCAATTATTAGAGTAGGCCCAATAACTCAACAGATAACTGTATGCATATTGTGTGTTAGATATGTGTAGAATATACGCGACTTCTGTGTACCCAAACCTGACCTATACTGGTAACCATGTTAGGACGTGGTGACCAGCGTGCTTGACCAAGTAACTAATCTGCCGAGCAACCCGAGGTGAGTTCACAACTACTAAAGCATGTGTTCCCGGTGGTTGGGAAATGAAACTAAAACAACGATATCCCCTTGAAGGGATACAAACCTACTTTTCTCCACTTATGCGGGACTTTTAGTTAATTACTGTTTATACTGGATGCAACAAGCAACACTAAACGAAACTCTATCACTCAAGTCCTCACTTCTTAATACCGATTAGTCGCCGGGGCCTGGCAAACGGGTTATTAGTTGATAGCGCTATTTAGGTCTCACCAGCCTCACACCGACCCTTGTTATTGGGAACGGGAGTGAACTAATGTACTCTGGCAAAACCGTCAATGATGATAGAACATTGACAAACGGGGAACTGCAGAAACGTACGGTCACCTAGTATTCGGTATTGTAGAAACATTTTAGTAGCTTACTTATGGGGTAGCTCCCCATGGCATGTATAAATGAGTAAATTAACTAGTGAAACAAGTTTTTGGAAAAAAAAAAAACTGGACAAACTCGTGGACTCGCCAACATTTTTGTTGATACCCTACTGCATGCTTTGCAGGTACCCAGTGACTCAGGGGCTTGCAGCTTGGGATGTGTAGTGGTCGTCTAACCCATGTGTTGGGTTCTAAATAGACCTGAACTATGAACCATGTTTTGAACTGTTTTGTTTATGTTTCCGCTGGTTACTTAAACTGTTATTTGAACTTAAACTTTTGAACTTTAAACTATGTTGTTTACTAACTATTATGGTTGGTGAACATTCTTACTATTAACCAATGCTCAGTATAATTGGTGGCTGGATCCTGGTCATGTCACACGCCTAGCGGTGATACTACGCTTGTGGTTTTGGGGGTGTGACATGTAGGAGGTTCGTTGAGGCTTAGGGAGTTTAATAACACACGAAATCGACACGGAAACAACAACATTTAGTTGAATTAAACTCACATTCGGTTTAAGCATAAAAACGGATTTTGATGAAGTCAGTCACTTAATTGAACGATTACACGCATGCGTGTGTTGATTTTGATGTAAAGATTCCGCGTGCAAGGATTGTTGGGCAGTGGAAACCACTAAACACGTGGTTTGGTCGAAATCCGGTAAACACAGCGGCGGTTTGCAGGTTTGAATTAAAAATATTCAATTTGAAAGTGTGTATATGTAAAATATAAATCCATAAAATTACCAGATGGGGGCTTAGCAGGTTTGTATGAGATGTCGCGAGTTCGACCCCCCTGTGACCGGTTCAACCATTTTTTGTTTTATTTTTAAAATTTACATTTTAGTCCCTTATATAACATGTTTTTATAGTGACAAAATGGCCCCTAATCCGGTTAAAACATGTTAATAGAGTTAGTTTTCAATAAGCATTCCTTATTTAAAAGGATAACCCGGTTAGGGCTTTCAGTTAAAATAGTTTCAAAAATGACTATTTCAGTCCCTGGAATATATTTTAAGAAAATGACTAATAGGACCCATAGACTTTTAATTCAAAAATTAAAAGTTTATTTTATTTATCAAGTGAGTTTCAAAAATGTCATAAAGGACCCTAAACTTATAGTTTTCAAAAATTTACACTTTTAACCCGAACTTATAAGATTTCAAAAATGACAATTTTGTCCCCGAACTTTATAATTTCAAATAATGACGGTTTACCCTCGGACTTAAAATCAAAGTTTTCAAGCAAGTTTCAAGGAATGACAATTAGGTCCTTCAAATTTGTAGTTTCACAACAGGTCATATTAGGCCTTTATAGTTTATGTAGCCTCATTTAATAGTATAAAACTCAACAAATTTGCAATTGTTTCATGTGTTTGCATTTGTATAAGCATGTATGAGCACAAAGCAAGTATATTCAAATAAGTTTCATTTCAATTACGGTATTTGTTACAATGTAGGTCAAACAAATACAAGTGTGAAAACCAGGGTGGTTACAGTCTCCCCTACTTTAGAAAATGTCGTCCCGAAATTTATTCCAAAGAGACCGTAGAATGTAATTGTAATGATTAGAAAGATAATCAAGTCATTTTTTTGGTGCTGATAATTTTGAGGAATTTACGACGATAATTGTATAAAAATTGTTTTGCATGGCGTTATGTTATGTTGGATTTGTAATGTAAATATTATGCAAACAAATGTGTGTACAAATAAGCAAATAATGGATAATCACATAACCACATAATGTTTTTATCTGCCACCTTACTTAACAAGGCTTACTATGATTCTCATGCGTCGAACCTCGTAATTAAGTGTGCACCCAAAATTACGCGTTTCGTCGCATGGTCCACATAGCACTTCTAGTTAAGTGAGGAAAACAAATAAGATTGAGGTATTGTTTAAATCAAACAAGCATCAATATAACACAACATCAACTGAATCAAAACGTATTTCACATTAGCAATGATAGCATTGTTTGTTTGACAGTCTATTGAACAAATTTACATTTGAAATAAGTCATGTAATGGATCAAATTCAGGATTATATGGTGGTGGGGGTGGTAGAGGCAGTTGCATATGATCAGTTAATTATCTCAGCATGCTTTCCAACCATTGATTTCTTTCTGTCAACCATTTTATTTGTTGAGACAATGAATCTTGAGGTAGATGCATTTGAGGCATCGTACTTGGGCCGGCTATATCAGTTGGTGGCAGTTGTTCTACTTCGTTCAACTGTGACTGGAAAGACTGTGGCAGTAAGGGTGATTGCAAAAATGATTCCGATACTAATTGATCTTGGATCATCATGCTTTCATCAAAAAAAGCTTCTTGCGTCGTTGGATCCTCCTCGAAAACTATCGGTAAGAAGTTTGGTGTTGATGGTTGGGATAAGTTAGTTGTAATATGTTCTTGTATGTATGGCAGTGGTGGTTGCATATCAAATCGATAAAAAGACGATTGAGGAAACTGCAACAATGATTGTTGTAAATTTTGTGGGGAGGTATTCTCTAAGATAACTGGAGCTCCCTCCGACTGTGATGGTTGAGTTAGTGTATCAATATGAACAGGGGTTAGCCTAATGGTGTACAAATTTACAATGCCAGGTGCCTTTGGTGGAGATGATCCTTTGATAATCTGATCACTTAAGACACCTAATGATTTTGCTATTTTTGTAATGTAAGACCCTCCCATGAGACTTCTCAGAGGATGTGATTGTTGACAAGAAAAATATACAGCAAGCTCGTGGGCAATATTACAAGGAACTTGCTCAAATATACTATACAGATAGAAAAGTTCGATTGTTCTAACCCTTTGTTGATTATGCTTGCGCCCCGTGATAGTGTTGGCTAAAACACGGTGCATATATTGTTAACAAGGGTCTGTGAAGTTCATAGAATTATTGTGGCCACGCCATTCTTTTAATGAATGGCATTGCCAATAATCTACCATATCCGCGGAGGAATAAGAGGTTGATGCCTCCGTAAAAATGGGTTGTTTAACTTCTTCATCTGTATATATGCCCAGATGAACTGCGAATTATGTTAATGACATAGTATCAGGTTGCCCACAAAGTTGAAAATGAATGGATTCATTGGTAAGATTTTTATTATATTTGTAATAGAAAGTGGACAAGAACTCATACACCAGTTCATCGTATGATGGTTCTAGGATGTCAAAGAAACGGCGCCAGGGCGTATTAGGTAGTAGTACTCTTACCAGTAAACCACTGGAATCAATCGTTCCCATTCGTTGCCAATCAATACCGCTAATAGTAAGAACTTCATGATGCTTGAGTTTTTGATACCTCTCTCGATTGTGTAAATTAGTAAACTGAAGGAAGGGATGAATTTTTGCTGCATTTGAAGATTCAGCATATGCTACTGGGAGATTTGTCATTGGGATATGGGGTTTTGTTGAACTAAGAAAAGTTTGGGTATGTGTTGAGTTATGTCAGAAGTTGTAGTTCTTGGGTAGATTAGCTCGAGTTGTGAGTTTCTTATATAGATAAGGAAATTCCGGATTACACCATATGATCGGTTAGGGCTTCCATGCTACGATCTAAAACAGTTTACTGCAGCTAGTTTGAAAATTTGAATCTGAAATGTATGGTCTCAAGAAAATTTTGAAACTCGAAAAGGGGGAATCGTATCGTATAAAATTGATAATAGTACAACGTAGGTCGATTAAAACTTGGATTGTTCTGAAATGGAGAAAAGAAAAAAAAAATCCTTTCGAATTAGGGTAACATGCCTTGAGCCTATAGGTATTCTGTACTCTCATCGGTAGTTCCCAGGTAGGCAAACGTGTGTCTCGTCGTGGAGGCATTTTCTGAAAGAAAGATTATAGTGATTTCATAATGGGGTAAAGTAGTTTCATAAAATCAATGAGGATAAGAGAAAACACGTAACAAGATGGATATCATTTATTCCACGAATAAACGACATCAATGACAAGTCAAAGTAGTTGGGTTCTTATAACTTAGTGAAGTCATGCTTTAGCCTATAAGTGGACACTCATCCAGAGAATTCCCAGGTAAGCACAACTGGTTCCTCGAGTTGGAATTTATACGAAGTGCTAGCCAAGACAGAAAACCCCAAATACAGGCATCCACCCTTCCAGATTGCACAAGTTCGTTATTAGAGCCCAAGACTTTGATGAGAATTTAAAATCAGAAGAGGTTTTGAAAAATAATCACCTAAGAATAGGTGATGAGGCATTTGTAAAATCTAAAGATGAGATCTGTGGTGACGAGGCATTGGTTACAAAAGATAAGAATAGGGATGAAGACAAAGGCAAAGATAACGGAAGAGTTACTAATGGAAAGTGTCCTAGGTAAGTTATAGTCTAGGTCAAAAGTAATTTCTAATAACCTAAATCCCTATAACCCTGGCTCTGAACCTGTGACACCCTGACCAGAGGCGGAAACGTCGAGGGCATCACGAAACTTGGTAGAATGCATATAAGCACATGGTGATTAAATTAAAGTTGAAATATAGTTAAGTTTGGTTAATAGGATTGCATTCACATCCAAACTAGTACAAATCAAATACAACACATTGTTCACAAAAATCTTTGTTTTTATTTAAGCTAAGGCACTTGTCTTGAGCAATCCTATGTGGTCCTTGCAAAGGCTGACTTCAAACATTTTCACCTGAAACATATGTTAAAAACAATTTGGGTCAACAAACGGTTGAGTGAATTCATAGGTTTTGGTTAATTTAAAAATAAATAAATAATGTGATAATGAAATGAAATGTTTAACAATATGGCATTTGATATATCTTAGCAAAATGAGTAATACAAGTATACTTGGTGGAACATTCAAACCTTGTAGACGTAAACACGGATCTATCATCCAAACTTCTGAATTTGCAAAAATGTGAACAACAACAACAACAAGTGATCTGGAAGTTAGGATGGGGCGTCACACCTATAGCGCTATAATATTACCGCTGGGCTTGTACGGAGTTAATGAATGTAGGTGTTAAGCAACAAGTATCAAGCAATTGCAAGAAACAATCAAGATAGCCACAAAATGTAAATTAGTTTGATCACATTATTTCATATGTTTCATCCCAAAAATATTGTAAAAGAAAATGGGAACTATGAACTCACCTTGTTTGCGAATAATTTCCAAACAAGTAATGATAAGAGTTTTGCGGGAACAAGATTTCCACGTCACTCTAATTGAACATGCACAACATAACATGGAACATGGCATCAACAAGTGGGTAAAATGTGCAACTGTATAAACAGGAAACTATGTCTATCGTGTTTGTACGGTTTGACTAGGATGGTAACTACGGGTTTAAACAATTCTATTTGGTGAAGACAAGGGAGCATGGTTATAATTTAAAGGGATTATTTAAGAAAAATATATTTTATACAAATAATTAAGTTATACAAATAATGGATATAGAAATAATATTTGTATAATTAAAACAAACAAATATATATATATATATATTTAACTCAAAATTTGTATATAATTAACTTACAACAATTTAAATAAACAATTTATTTAAAATGAGAGTTACAAAAATATAGTCCAAATGTTAAATTTAATTTATAAAAATCATAAATTAATTTTAGTGCTCTAAAAATATATATATATTTTCAAGATAACATGATAATTACACAAATAAATTATCTAAATAATTAATTTAAGCCAAGATAATTAAAAATAACATTTTTAATTATTGAACATATATATATCTGATTTAAAATAGTTATCATGGAAAAATATATATATATTTATGAAATAAACAGTTATATATAGTTTCAGAATGAAATAACATGATAATTAACTAATAATTGTCTAAATAATTAGTTTACATCAGAATAATTAAAAATAAAATTTTTAATTATGAACATGAAATATTACTGATTTTCAGTAATTATTAGGGCCTTTGAATAATTTTATATAAATAAGATGGAATAAAAAAAGGTTAAGTATAAATAAATAAGTTTATAAAGTTTAAGTATCTAATTTAATTGGTAACCTACATAAATCAGTTTCTGAATTTTTATAAACTCAGAAAAATACACATAATGTCATAAAAATATTTTCGGCCAAAAATTATATAGGTATATAATTTAAATATATTAAGTTTAACTATACTTTTAAGTGTAAATACTGATTTATTTATATAAATATCAAAATTATATAAAATATCAGTAATAATATTATTTTGTAAATTTTATCACTTAAAATAATTATCATAAAAATTTCAGTATTTATTTCTTTAAAATGGATTTATTATGAATTTCATAAGTATTGAACTGTTTTAATGTTATAAAAATTAGTTTTATAATTAATTTTACTGGTTTTATATTTTTATTAAGTGTAATAATCATAAACAATAATGTAAAAAATTAATATTAGGTTAAAAACATGGATAAAAATGAATGAAAAAAATTTGGAGGTGCCCGGGTTTGAACCCGGGTCTCCGGTTCAGTCACAGACCCGAGATGGGTCGTCTTCCCCAACAAGGTCAACAGGAAAGTCAACGGTCACGATTCTTGATCAAAAACAGGTTTATTTTCAAATTAATTCCGCAGAAACATTCTAATATCATAAACAAACGGATTGAATGATTAAAAACGAACCGATATCGATCCGAACGGCGAAACGACTAAACTCCGGCGACTGCAAGTCTGCAACTCCGGCGATGATGAACAGAGGTGGTTTTCGAAGTGTTTAGTGTATTTTGAGAAGTGTACGAGGTTCGTTGAGGCTTAGGGAGTTTAATAACACACGAAATCGACACGGAAACAACAACATTTAGTGGAATTTAACTCACATTCGGTTTAAGCATAAAAAAACGATTTCGACGAAGTCAGTCACTTAATTGAACGATTACACGCATGCGTGTGTTGACTTTGATGTAAAGATTCCGCGTGCAAGGATTGTTGGGCGGTGGAAACCACTAAACCACGTGGTTTGGTCGAAATCCGGTAAACACAGTGGCGGTTTACAGGTTTGAATTAATAATATTCAATTTGAAAGTGTGTATATGTATAATATAAATCAATGAAATTACCGGATGGGGGCTTAGCCCGACCGGTCACGAGTTTGTTTGTCATATGAGATGTCGCGAGTTCGATCCCCCCTTGTGACTGGTTCAACCATTTTTTGTTTTATTTTTAAAATTTACATTTTAGTCCCTTATATAACATGTTTTTATAGTGACAAAATGGCCCCTAATCCGGTTAAAACATGTTAATAGAGTTAGTTTTCAACAAGCATTCCTTATTTAAAAGGATAACCCGGTTAGGGCTTTCAGTTAAAATAGTTTCAAAAATTACTATTTCAGTCCCTGGAATATATTTTAAGAAAATGACTAATAGGAACGTAGACTTTTAATTCAAAAATTAAAAGTTTATTTTATTTATCAAGTGAGTTTCAAAAATGTCATAAAGGACCCTAAACTTATAGTTTTCAAAAATTTACACTTTTAACCCGAACTTATAAGATTTCAAAAATGACAATTTTGTCCCCGAACTTTATATTTTCAAATAATGACGGTTTACCCTCGAACTTAAAATCAAAGTTTTCAAGCAAGTTTCAAGGAATGACAATTAGGTCCTTCAAATTTGTAGTTTCACAACAGGTTATATTAGGCCTTTATAGTTTATGTAGCCTCGTTTAATAGTATAAAACTCAACAAATTTGCAATTGTTTCATGTGTTTGCATTTGTATAAGCATGTATGAGCACAAAGCAAGTATATTCAAATAAGTTTCATTTCAATTACGGTATTTGTTACAATGTAGGTCAAACAAATACAAGTGTGAAAACCAGGGTGGTTACATCTTATAACCCATCCAGCCTTCCTGTTCTTCTTTTTGTAACCAGGTTTGTTATAAAAAGTTTTGTGACTCTTTCCAGCAAACTTTGGAATCTCAGATTTTTCAATCTCAACCATTTTGAAAACTTTATCAACCTTTTCTGAAATCACATTCTGAATTGGGAATACAACATCTAAGAATAATTTGTCCGATCCAATCATGGTATAAACCAATCCTTTTGAATCTTCATTCAAATTCTTCTCGGATTTTGAGTTTTTCAGATATCCATCATGAAAATTTCCTTCATTTTCATCCTGTGATTCAGATTTACCTGTATCAACTGACTCTTCTTTCAACACACTTTCAACGACCTTACCTACCACCTCTGAATCACTAGAATCATCGGATTTGGAATAGGTTACGTCAATGTTATCTGGCAATTGATCTACCATGTTGAAAGCTTTTTCGTCCTTTTCATCATCATAAAACACAAACTTTTCCAGTGGTGGAACTTGATGAAACTCTGAGCCAATGCCTTTCTTGTTTTGCTTAGACTAACCCTCTTCCGGTTTTATATTGAAAACAGGTTCAAGCACATATGACGACGCGTGATAACTTTTTAACTTGTTATTATCCTGTTCTAAATCAGCAATCTGACGCTTAAGTTTAGCAACATATTTAATGTAAGAATTAACAACTTGTTGCTTTATTTCATAATTTCGCTTATACTCCTTAGTTGTTTCAGAACAGTAATTCAATCTTGATTGAACAAATTTCATTTCACTTTTCACTTTTTCATATGACTCTTTTGTAATGTGATATGCCAATTTTATTGAATCATATTCATGTTTCATTTCTTGAGAAACAATTTCTTTTTGATCACATTCTTCTGTCTTTTTCAAAACATTTGCTTTCAAAACTTCATTTTCTTTTTCTAACTTTTTACATTTTTCTAAAAGTTTTCCATCATTATCTTTAAAAACTTTTTCATTTTCTAACATTTCTTTGTATTTACTTTTGAAAACCTCTTCAATTTTAGTAAATTCAAAATCTCTTGTTCTGAACCTTTCGTCTTTTTCAGTACAAGCACTGCACGTTTCCATGCATTTCTTGCACTATTCAACAGTTTTTAAAATTTCAGAATCAGAAATTACCTCAGTGATTGGCACTTCGGTGTTTGCTTCTGTATGCTTCAACTCTGCTTCACTCTTTTGTTTTTCTTCAACATCAACTTCAGTATCACCAGCATCAATACCAACATCACCAGCAACTTTCGAATTCTCATCCTTTACTTCAATCAAACTTTCAACCTTCTTCTTAGCTTCTACAACCTGTTGTTCTTCTGTAATAGCTTCTTTCACAACTTCTTCATTCTCAACAACTTTTTCTATCTTCACATCTTCCTTTTTAACTACTTCGACTCGGACTTCCTTAGCTACCTTCTTCAAATCATTCACCATCTCATCAACATTCTTCTTTATTCTTTCTTCATCTCTCTTCCTCAAACACGATGTCATGACATATCTTATTTCCTTTTCATGCCATTTTGCATATGTGTCATCTTTTAATACATTCCTATAGTATTCGGCAGATCGAGGAATTATGAGAAGAACATCTTCAAAAATTATGTCTTTCTTCAGAACAACTCACCTTCTCTGTTGAAATAGCACTCTCTCTTCTTATCCCATCTCTTATTGATGACATCACTCTCATATTCTTCTTGCATTTCATCCATTCTGTTCAAAGCAATGTTTCTTTCTCGATAAGTTTTCTCACTCAGAATCTCTTCTCTGGTTTTCTCTTTAATTACAGCTGTGTCTTTTTCTTCTTTGTTTTCCACTTGAATTTCAGCGACAAAAACATAATGTTGACTTTTTGATGTTTTTCTGCCATGAGTTGTAACTATATTTTCCAAACGATCTTCTTCTGGAAGAATCTGACTCCAATCATATCCTTCATCATGATGGATTACAGCACAAGCTCTTGACTTTTCTTTGGGTTTATCTTCAATCATTTTCGGATCTTCTTTGCTTCGGTGGTAGATTGCCTTTCGGTAATGATCATCATTGAACGGATGTTCATTTCCACCTACTGCAGAATTGTTGCATTCTCTCTTGAAATGACCTTTTTGTTTGTGCTTGAAGCAGGTCACTTTGGACTTATCAAATCCAAGTTTTGTTGATGCACCGCCTAATGATTGTTTTCCAGTAATCTCCATATATATTTGAGCTCTGCGGATACAACTTGCCAAACACCATTGAATATCTATAAGTTCCATTTCTACCGGATCGATCTGGTCGTAGTCTTCTTTGGTCAACTCTGAGTTACCAATTCTACCTGCAACTAGACCTTCATACGATTCCAGAACAGATGCAAGAAAACTCATTTGCTGTTTAGCAGCATTGATGCTCATTACAGGAGAATTTTTCAACTTGAGAGCAATGTTGCACAATATCTCATCTGATTCTTCAGAAATAGCTTTTGACGAATATGAATGAGAACCCAGATTATAGCTTGATGAGCTTGTCTGAGGTTTTTTTGTTCTTTCACCACTAAATGCTGTCTTTGGTGAACTATCAGCTTTCACCGAAGGTAAATTACCTTTGTAATACAAACCAACATTCTGTTGATGTAAAGAACTGCTCATCTTGCTTTGTTTCTGCAATTAAAGCTCATGAGTTTCAATCTTTTCAATTAACGCATCAAGAGAAACTGTTTCATACAAAACATCATTTTTCAAAATGAACACAAACGTTTGCCACTGATCAGCTCGTGGTAACGCTTCTATGATTTTGTCTATTATTTCTTCTCTTGTTTTTTCAATCTTAAATCTTTCCAGTTCGATTTTTAGATGACAAAAACGTTCAATCATTTGTCGAACTGATTCACCGTTAAGACTATCAAACAAATCAAATTCTTTCTTTAATAAAGCAATTTTGTTTTTCCTGATTTGTTTACCCCCCTCTGCTTTAACCCGTAAAGCTTCCCAAATAGATTTTGAAGATCCATCATGTTGTAACAAAGTAAACATGTCATTTCTGATGGATGATTGAATTAAGGCAATCATTCTTTATTCAGCTGCAAATTCGGATTTGTCTTCTTTGGATAATTTCTTGAGTCGAAGATCTTCTCCTTTATCATCTCTTGGTCTTTCATATCCAAACTCCATATAGAACCAGCTCTCGTGTGCATAGGCTTTTGCCCAGTTGATGAAACGCTCTTTCCACCATGTATAATCTTCAATACTTTCAAGAGTTGGTGGCTTCGAGTGTGTTCCGTAGAAGTTATCATGCTTAATGTTCTCATTGATCGCTTTTGTAATGGTTTTTGGTGTGACAGTTGATATTTCAGAAGACTCGGATGTAAACACATTGTAAAACGTATTGTAGAATTCTTCAGCCATGATGAAAGCTTCTTGAATTTCCTGGAGACAAAACAATCAAACAAACATAATCAGTTTAAACAATCTTAAACAACTTGAAATAAACTGACACTCGGTTGATGTGAAATGATCTTGACGTGAAAATTTCCACTTTCAAACGAAATTGTAATCTTCAAACGGAATCAGGTTTCAAACGGAATTACTTTGGTCCGGAATACCCTTTTTCAAACGAGATTACACTTTCAAACGGAATATGTTTTCAACCGAAATCACTTCTCAAACGGAATAAGGACTTTCAAACGAAATCACTTGTTTCAAGCGGAATTACACTTTGAAGCGGAATTAACTAACTCCGTGTGAACCTTTCAAACGGAATTAGCCTTTTCAAGCGGAATTAACTGGAATTCAAACGAAATTAGTAATTTCGTGTGAACTTGTCTCAACTTTTCAAGCGGAATTAAAATGTTCGTTCAAACGGAATTACAATTTTGGTCCATTTTTGTCACTTTTAATCCGAATTTTGGTCTGATTCTCTCAAGGCTTTGTTAAAACACTGTTTCGCATGTAATGTGTGAAATTCAGCCCATTTTGACCGTGAAATCTTGTCAATATTGAAAAAGAAGGTGTAGAAGTCAGAAAACTTATGATATCAAGCTAAACTCTTCCTCCTGAGCTCTGATACCACTTGTAGGATCGTTGTACGACCTGAATGAGTCGATCAGAAGAGTTTTGTATCCGAATCAAAGGCGGAATCAATGACACGGATGCTCAATTCAATTATAATGTCTCTAATATTGATATAATAGTTTTACAGCACCTGGAGACAATTCGGCAGCACTTCGTTACCGAATCACAAGACCTAATTCCGTTTCAAATGACAACCAAGCTCACCTATTTATAGTTGATGTAATTCCGTTTGAAAATGACCAAGGCAGTTTCAAGCGGAATTAACCATGTTAATTCCGTTTGAACTGGCTCTTGACACTTTCAAGCGGAATTAGCTCCAAACTCACAAATCTCAGTTTCTAGCAACCCGAGCACTGGTTTATCCTATCCTATTACATGACTCGATACAAGACGAAGTCCACAGACATAGTGCACTAACACATAGGTGGGGGGTAGAGTAGGCTTTAACTAGTTTGATTACTTACTAGTTCAAAATCAAGTATTAGTTACGTGTTTCAGTTATTATATGTTTTGTATGGGGTGTTATGATGTTCGGGGACCATAACTAGCTTGGAAGCATTAAAACAATGCTTCTAGTGTGAATTTGGTGTTTCGGGTAGTGTCCGGTTGTTCGGTTAGATACTGATTCGTTAAAGTGCTAAACCTTACAGTTTAGTGTGCTTTTTGTATCTTTTTGTGACACTTTTAATTCCTGACACTTAGGAAATTATTCAGGACCATTTAACCATGTTTCTGCATAATATTAGTATGTTAAAATGCTGATTTATGCTGAATTTTGCTAAATTCAGCACCTTGGGTGAGTTTTAGGCACTTTCCGGCACTTAAACTATAACCTAGAAAAGCAGTTTTGTGGTCCTTACTTCCCTACACTCTACACTAGTGTAGTACTTGGTTTCTGGCTCATTCTGTGTCTCAACACACTGTCTGTCTATGTACTGAACTTCGTCAGCATATTCCTGGTTTATCAGATAACTGTGCTAACTGTATTTAATGCATCATTTGAGATAATATAGCTTTCATGCAATATTGGTATGACATTAAACAATGTATGATGCACATGTTTGTGTATGGCAGCAATCAAAATGCGGTTACTTGTAATTTCAGCACAGTCATTAAGCAGTAATCAAGATTAATTAATTGTACGGATAGCTGGATTTTTGACAGTTGTCACAAGAAGTGCCTTCCCCTGGACGGGGTGTGGGTATGTCCTGCAAGAAAACAGTAGGTACGTCAACACGGTGAACATCAGACTCCACTGGGTGAAAAGGAGCAACATCAGCAGGTGCAGGTGCAAGTGGAGGAACGAATAGCTCAATAACAAGAGGATCTACGGGTGCAGGAACTGGGTCAGGTATGAGGGGTGCAATGTAAGGTATGCCAAATGGAATAGGGTCATGGTCAGGCAAGGGCTCAGGAGTAGGTATCGGCTCAGGATCAGTAAGTGCAGCATCGGGCTGATCAATAGGAATAAAGTCTAGCTCAAGACCAGGATCGAGCTCGTGTGGAGGGATGGTGCAGCTGACATGGCTGTATCATCGTCGGAGTCAGTGGTATAACGTCGCAATCCAACTACCTGCAAGGCGGAAGATGTCACAGACTCAAAGGAATCTGAGACAGAGTGTAAGCTAGAGTCAGAGGAAATCTCAATAACAGGGATCTCAGGAAGTGGACTAGCAATAATGTCCTCATCTAGCTCTCCGTCGCATTTGCGTCATCGGGAGGACCATTAACAAACAGATCGAAATCATCGTCAAATAGATCATCAAAAGGAAAATCCTCAGGTGGGATAACCATGAGAGGAACGGGAGCGAGGATCAGTGCCACGACATGCTCACCATCGGGGTGACCGATGATAAGCTGATCGTGAACAGGAATGAGAATAACAAAAGGATCCTCGTCTGGGATACCATCAGCAAGCGGTAAGTCAACTCCAAAATCAGGCAACGCAAATGGCTGAAAGTTGTCGTCGTCATCTGACATCATCACTGGGTTGCTCTTAGTATCTGAGGTAAAGATCTCTGGCTCGCTCGTACTAGAGTCAGTAGTCATGGGGTCATCAATATCAGACAATCCACTCTCGGATGAAGACATAGTGTCTGTAACAAAACAATCACAATATATGCACATATTTAACCACTAACATTTACCATGCAAACAAAGACAATGTAATCATGTATTCATATCATTCCTCACAAGTCTTTTCTATTCTTCCTAGTCTCCCAGACTAGACCACCTAGTCTCCCAGACTAAACCACCTAGTCTCCCAGACTAAACCAACAAAGTAATTGTGCATTGTGTTTCTCGTCTTTTTATTTTGTAAAAATGTTTATTTTCCTGGATCTGGGCGTTTCGTGTATGCAATGAAAACATGTTGTAAAAACATTTTCGTGAGAGCCCCAAGGATTGTAGTCTAGACTCGAGAAGAAATCCTAGTTCGCTACAATCGAAGCTCTGATACCAAACTGTCACACCCTGTCTTTTGCGGAATCGTAATTATGTGTGACTTGCTTAATATCATTGCATTCAATCATAACAACATCTATTTGATAAAACCAAAGATTTTCATCCATTAAGTAAGTTTAAAAACAAGACAACAACATTTTTTTAAAACACAGAATTGAAATTCGAGTACAAACCATGCAACTTGTTTTTAGAGTTCACAAGGACTCGACAAAAGACATTAAATAAAACCAGGTTTGGGAAGACGTGTCTCGTCCAGGATAAGACACACGAACCAAACTCTAAGACCATGGATGACATCTTTTATTCTCAAACAACACTTGAAACTTCCAAACGCCCGCCAGATCCACATTTAATTCCCTGAAATACAGGTAGTTTGAAAACATCAACAAAAGTTGAGCGAGTTCATGTGTATGTTTGTGTGTGTGAATAAACCTTTGTAATCATTTAAAGTATGTATATATGTTTGTAAACTCCTGGTATGAAAGCAACAAGGAAAACAGATCATTAATGGTTTGCAAGGCCATTAATATGTGTGACGTGATGCAGGAAGACCAAACCTAGCAGACTTTGCACCGGGCTTCCGGCTGTAAGACATAGTCAACCCTTGGGCCAAACCCTGGTCCAACATGGGCAGGGCTCGCTACACCCAAATAGATCTATCACTCATGTCCCTCTGTCCTACAAAGAGGATTGATGGTCTTAAGTGTCATACCCACCACTCACATGATCTAGCAGTACCCTTCCTTAGCTAACCATACCACGTATAAACGTTTGTAAACAATTTGTAACATGTACTTCACCCCCGAATTTATAAAACCGAAAAAAGTTAAAAGAAAAGGGGGAAACATGAACTCACAGTCTTGCGTCTTCGTATCACAGTTACTCAAGCTTCGCCTAGCGTACACGACTACCTACAATCGTACTAACGTCTATTAGACGAGCGGGTCGTGCCTCGACTTAGTATTAATTAGTGTCTTTGAGTTACGTTTCTTCGGGTCTCTAATATTATTCCAAGTTATAATTACTTGTTAAAATATTAAATATTTTAACTTAAATTATATTTATTAAATTTTGGAATAATTGTTAAAATAATACATTTTAACTTAATATTTTTCAAGTATTTATACTTGTATATCCTTCCCAAGGATGGGTGTATTTGTATATTTTTGCCTCGTATCGGTGTCATATCCGGAGTGTATTTATACATACGAGAATACGTATCTTTATTGTATTCATTAAGTATTCTTATACTTAATTTCGTATTAATTTTTTTGGAATATTATCTTTAATAAAAGTTCACCAATATATGTTTCCAAAATATATATTTTAAGAAATATTACTTAGAAAAAATATATATATTTTTCCTTTGGCAAAAATATTCGTATTTTCATATAAGTTCCAAAAATAATATATTTTCAAATCTAATCTTAGAAAATATATATAAACTAATTTTTCTCCCAAAACAATATATTTCATGTACATTGAGAAAATATATTTTTCTTCCCAAAAATAATATGTCTTCTATTAATTCTGAGAAAACATATATATTTTTATTCACCAAAAATAATATATTTTTCCTCTTGTCAAAAATATGATATAAATTTGTAATAATTATAAAATCATATTTTTGTTTCCTTTGGTGTCCAAAATATTATTTGCCAAAATATACACATGAATATTATTTCCGGAATCTTTTGTGAGTTATATTCCTTAGTTCGGTTTCATTAATATCTTGGGTATAATTTGTTTATTTATTCCTTGTAATTTTGGTAATATTTTGGATTGTAATTTTTGGTATTTTAGTGAGTTATATTATTTCATGTCCTAAAATAATATAACTAATACACAAAGTATACAAATAATCACACACATGGTGACTTCTAAATATATATTTCCTAAATACATATTTAGTCACTTTTATTTATAAAAACCAACCTCCAATATTTATAATTTTTGTGACAAAAATTATGGCAAAGTTTATATAAAGATTTATGGTTTAAAATACACTTGTAAATATTTATTTGGAAATATTTTTCTAAGTGTTTAATTTTTAGAAAAATTTTGCCATAGTTTCCCCTAAAAATGGAGGTTTCCATACCTTGAAGGTATATCATTTTCTTTTATAAAATCAACACAATCAATCAACAATCAACAACAAACAATCTTTACTTACCAATTTTGCCAAAAACAAACATAATCTACTACTTCATGAACTTGAAATTTCACAAAAAAAGTTGTAGTAACTTACTAGTGTTCTTAGTAAGCCTTGTTACCTTTTAAAGTGTGATTGATTCTTTAAAATCATCATTTTTAAAGAAAGTAGATCTTTACAACTTATATTCATGTTTTCTAAAAATGTTTCTTCTTTGGGTTTTCTTGTTACATACATACTTCTACACTTGGTTAACCTTTAAAAATAGGGTTTATTTATGTAATAACCAAGATTAAGTAAAACTTATATTTTTAACTTGGTTTCTTGGAAAAACTCTCTTGAAATATTAGATTTACATGATTAACAACTCACTTTAATCATCATTTTATAAGAAAACATTATGTTCTTTCAAGTTCATGCTTTATGTGTGGATGATCTATCATCCTACAACATTTCCATTCTCTCATCTTGCTAGATTATGTTTTTAATCATGACCTAGCAAGATCATATGATGATCTACATCATATACATGAATAAACAACAATCAACAAGCAAATCAACACATAAACAACTAAGTTTCTTCATTATTCAAGCTTATGTTCAAGTTTCATTCCTTTGATTCTTGGTGTTCTTCATGATTAACATTATGTAACATCTTTTAACCACTTAAAATAGAATCAAAATGGAAAGATTAAGGTTCTTACCACTAGATCAAGGCTAGGGATGATCAAGAGAAGATAAGAGATTGATAAAAGCAAATGAAAGAGGTCCTTGAACTTCCAAAAGCTCCTAGCTTCTTTATATAACCTCTATCACCCTTGTATATGCTTGTAATGTATGTAGGATGGATGAATGATAGTGATGATGGTGGTGGTGAGTTCGGCCGAGAACACAAGAGGGAAAAGGAGAGGGTGTGTGTGTTTTAGTGTTTAAGAATGAGAGCTTATGTCTTCAAGGTCTACTTATAATCCATTTCAAGACTTTAACCAGGTTATTATGTTCTAAATGGAGAAACATGATCTAATAAAATATTAAAACAAATCAAGTAAGTGGGGGCCATGTTGGCCGTCCCATAGGGGGGGGGGTAGTAGATTAGTGTCACACCCTGGCTTTGCGGAAGCGTGGTTATTTTGGTGTGACTTCTTAATACCATAGCTTAACCATAACAAAGCTATATGAAATAAAAACCATGCAAGATCATCCATTCGATTAAGTTTTGAAAACCAAATACAATAACATTGTTTTAACTGAAACATGTTCTAACGACATTATTCGACAAACATTGACATAACAGAACACAGTTTAAGGATTTGTGACTTGTCCAGGAAAGAGTCACAACTCCCCAAACCCAGATGACCTCATGACTAGTGCAGCGGAAAACGTTCCATACCGTGCCAGATCCGTTAATTTCCTGAAATACATGTAAGTTGAAAAATCAACAATAATGTTGAGCGAGTTCATGTGTAAGTGAGTAAGTAAACCTTTGTGAGTATAAAAATAGTCTTGGTATGTAGCAAATAAGGGAATTGAGATCACTAATGGTTTGCAAGGCCACTGATATATGTGAAGTGCAAATAGGGAGACTCAAACCTAGCAGATTTCGCCACGGCAATAGTATGTGGACAAAGTCACCCCAAGGTCCGTTTCTAGTTTGGCCTGGGGCTGGGCTCGCTACACCCAGATAGATCTACCGCTCCTGTCCCTCGGTCACCTACATGAGGACTAATGGCCTCATATTGCTCCTACCCACTCACATGATCTAAGTAGTAAACCTCCTTACGCTAACCATACCATGTATATAGTACTTGTAATCAAAGTAACATGTATTTCACCCCCGCAGTTAAGAAAACTGAAAACAGTTAGAGAAAAGGGGGACATGAACTCACAGTCGGTGCGTCTCTACCAAGTACTCCAAATCAGAAAGCTGTGCGACGACCTACAAGTGCTAATTCTATTAGAAGGACGGCCGTGCCTTAGCTTTATAGTTTAGGTTTTTGGGAAATAGTTAGACAACTATTTCGTGTTTATGTTCTGTATATACTTGGTAGTTAATCTCCTTCCCAAGGATGGGGGATTCAATACATGTGCGTTCATAAATATTCCCGTAAGTGCGTAGGTTACGTTTTAACAATCGAGTGGTAATATAATCACCGGTGTAACTTATATATTTATGGTGAAAGCGTTCGTATTATTTTGGAGTCGTTAACGTTCGTAAATATTATTTTTACTCTAAAAATAATATCTATGTATTTTCACAAAATAATCATAAACAGTGTGTGAAAATATATATTATCACGTTAAATTTTGTGAAAATCCCACCTCCGAATATTTAGTAAATAAAGTCATGGCGAAATTTATATTTCGAAAACATGTCAACAATAACTCTAACACTTGTAGTGTAAATAGTTCTAAGTGTTAGGTTTTTAGAAAAATTTCGCCAGAGTTTCCTCTGTAACTGGAGGTGGCCACGCTTTCAAGCGTATCATTTTCTTTTACAAAAATCAATTTCAACAACTTCCTTATTCAATCAAACAATTTCCGACACATCAAACTAGTCGACAAGTATGTAAATCGCATAATCGCATGAACTTGTAGTTTTTTTTCCAAAACTCTAGTGTAAATCCCATTATATTTTGTGGATCTTTATATAAAGTAATTTTGATCTCGTAAAAACCTCGTCTTTAGAGAAATCCGTCTTTACAACTTCTCGTCCTCTTTTACAAAGTTTGTTATTTTGTCGCAACTTTTCATTTCACAAGTGTTTACACACTTGTGGTTTATAAAAATCATACTTGTTAGTGTAAGATCCGTCTTTTAGAAAACATGATTTCTTTAACTCTTGGTCCTTTGAAAATACCACTTGCAGATACGTAGATCTGCTAGTTTTAAACACTATTTTGCAAGTAGAAATCCTTTTACACAAGTTCATGTTTCATGTGTGGTAGAGTTTCACCTTTTAACCCTTGTATCTTCTAATATAACCTTATGTCATGATCCAAGAACATGACTACATCGGGTTAAATGGTGATCCGAGCTACCACAATCATAGATCGGGTCTCAATAATCACAAGTTTCAATTACTACAACTTTTACACAACTAGTGAGCTTTTAACCATCATTTTACATGTTTTTAGTAGACTTTTGTGCATCATCTTTCATGTTAACGAGATTTAACCGATACAAATCCTTTTAACCACTTTAGATTAGTTCAAAAACGAGTTTTAAGCATTATACCTCTAGCTCGAGGCTAGGGAAGAATCTTGACGAAAATGGCGTGGATAAAAGCTAGATAAAGAGGTCCTTCGCGTTCCGCTTGCTTCAAGACTCCTTATACGCGATCCTTATCACTTGTATGGACTTGAAATGGCAAGGTCAAAAACCGAAAATGGTTGCTTGTGTGGGTGTGGGTTCGGCCGTGAGCCAAAGGGAAAGAGAGAGAGAGAGTTTTGTGTGGAGTTGTGGTGATGGAAGTGATTAGTGGTTTAAGGTTAGATCGTATAGGCAATTATCAAGAGAATTATCCAAAGGTCCCTATGTTGTCTAGATATTAGGCAATGAAGATTTAAATAATCTTGTAAGGACAATGTGGTGTCCCCTAGGGGACGAGTTCGGTCAAGGGGGGGGGGGGGGGGTCCTTGGTTTGATTTCAACCAACTAGTTAGACATTAGTTTAGTTAAACCAAGTTAGTTAAGTAGTTAACTTGGTTAGTTATGTGTCATGCATTATAAAGGGTGTTAGGGTAATCAGGGACCCTAACTGGCTCAGAAAAAGATAAATAGTGAAAATAACAATATTTTCATGTTCCGGGTATAGTCCGGTTGTTCGGTTGGATAGTAATCCGTTAAAGCGCTTAATAAGGCTTTAAAGTGTCGTTATTACTTTCTTTAGTGACACAGCTTATTCCTGACACTTTGGAAAGTGTCTAGAGTTATTTTTCTCATATTTTGGCACTTTATTAGTTAGCTAAAAGCTGAATTATTATGTAAAGTGCTGAGTTTTGTACTTTGAGTACGTTTTAGGCACATCCTGTCACTGTGACTTATCCCTAGAGACGCAGTTCCACAACCCTTGTATCCCTACACTCACTACTAGTGTAGCCAAATATCTCAGGCTCTTATGGGCCTTGGAGGCAGTGTTTGCCTGATGCTGGCTTTATCAGCATGTTCAATAGGTTATCCGTGTATTGTGCTACTGTGCTTTTTGTGCATCATGTTTGTCACTAAGGTTCAGCATGTAAATAATGTAGTGACAGCAAGCAAGTATGATGCAAGTAAGTACATGTATCAGTATTCAAGTAGCAGTTCATCAGCTAGTTCAAACAAGCACCGTAATTAAGCAGTAATTAATCATTAGTTAAGTCTTACGGATACCTGGTTTAGTGCGGGTTGTCACATTCTCCCCCCGTTAAATAAATTTTGTCCCGAAATTTAAGTTCTGCTTGTAGATGCAGGGTTCTTAGGAAAAAGGTGGGGGTATTTCTCTTTCATCCGGTCCTCACGTTCCCAGGTGTATTCAGGACCATGTCTGGCATTCCAACGAACTTTGACGAGCTTGACACTGCTCCGGCGGGTCTTGTTAACTTTCCAATCCGTGACCTCAACAGGTTCTTCAACGAAGTGGAGCGTGTCGTCAACATGAATCTCGTCGGTGGGAATGGCAACGTCAACTTGAGTTGGACTTTTCTTCAGGTTGGATACATGAAATGTATCGTGAACACCATTCAGTTCAGCAGGTAGGTCCAACTTGTACGCTACTAGTCCTATTCTTTCCAGAATTCTGAAGGGACCAATGTAGCGCGGATTTAACTTCCCACGCTTCCCAAACCGTGCCACCCCCTTCCAGGGTGAAACTTTCAATAACACCATTTCTCCAACTTGGAAATCCACATGTTTTCGGTTTGGATCCGCATAGGCCTTCTGTCTGTGGCGAACTGCTTCGATGCGTTTAAGAATCTGCGCGATCTTGTCTGTCGTCTCTTGGACGATTTTGGGACCTGCAAGTTGTCTATCTCCTGTGTCAGCCCAACATAGGGGTGATCGGCACTTGCGTCCGTAAAGGGCTTCGAATGGCGCGACACCAATACTGGTGTGGTAGCTGTTGTTGTATGAAAATTCGACCAAAGGTAAATGTTTATCCCAGCTACCGCCCAAATCCATAACACACGCCCTCAGCATGTCTTCCAAAGTCTGTATCGTTCGCTCGCTCTGGCCGTCAGTTTGCGGATGAAACGCAGTGCTCAGATTCAATTGGGATCCAAACGCTTCTTGGAAGGATTGCCATATCCTTGATACAAACCTTCCGTCTCTATCAGAGATGATCGATAGAGGTACTCCATGGCGTGCGACGATCTCTCTCATATAAATTTCCGCAAGTTTACTAGTACTGTCTTTCTCTTTTATTGGCAGAAAGTGTGCGGACTTTGTTAGGCAGTCAACTATCACCCAAATCATATCATGGCCTCTTGGCGTTCTTGGCAATTTCGAAATAAAATCCAATGAGATTTGTTCCCATTTCCACTTGGGAATCTCAGGTTGTTGCAGAAGTCCTGAAGGCTTCTGGTATTCGGCTTTAACCTTAGCGCACATTAAACATTTGCTCACGTAAACAGCGACATCGCCTTTCATCCTAGGCTACCAATAGTAATCTTTGAGATCCTGGTACATCTTATCTGCTCCAGGATGGATAGAGTACCGCGATTTGTGAGCTTCATCAAAAATAACTTCCCTTAAACCACCAAACAGAGGAACCCAAATTCTTTTCTCAAAACGTAACGTTCCTTCCTCGTTTGGTACCAGTAGCTTCTCCATCCCGCGGAGATATTCCTCTTCAAGGTTTCCTTCCTTGAGAGCTTCTTTCTGCGCGGCACGAATGCGCAAGGAAAGATTGGTTCGTACAATCATTTCTAAAGCTCTAACCCTTATGGGCTTGATTCTCTCTTTACGACTTAGGGCATCGGCGACCACGTTCGCCTTCCCTGGATGGTACTTTATCTCGCAGTCGTAGTCGTTCAACAATTCAACCCATCGTCTTTGCCTCATATTCAACTCCTTCTGGTTGAATATATGCTGTAGGCTCTTGTGATCTGTAAAGATTGTACACTTCGTACCATAAAGGTAGTGTCTCCAGATCTTTAAAGCAAAAACCACAGCGCCAAGCTCCAAATCGTGTGTGGTATAGTTCTTTTCATGCACCTTTAACTGACGCGATGCGTAAGCAATAACCTTTTGGCATTGCATTAACACACAACCTAATCCTTGACGCGAAGCGTCACAGTATACTACGAAATCATCTGTACCTTCCGGTAGTGCTAAGATTGGCGCGTTACAAAGCTTACTCTTCAATATCTGGAACGCTTCTTCCTGTTTGATTCCCCAATCAAACTTCTTATCCTTCTGCGTGAGGAGCGTCAATGGTTGAGCGATTTTTGAAAAATCCTCAATGAACCTTCGATAGTAGCCAGCCAAACCCAAGAATTATCGAATCTCGGTTGGCGTCTTTGGCGTTTCCCAATCCTTGATCGCCTCGATCTTGGTTAGATCCACGTGGATTCCATCTCCATTTACCACGTGCCCAAGGAATTGGACTTCACGTAGCCAAAATTCGCACTTGGAGAATTTGGCATACAGCTGTTCCTTCTTCAGCAGCTCTAGAATGGCTCTAAGATGCTGCTCGTGTTCAACCTTCGTCTTTGAATAAATTAAAATGTCATCGATGAATACAATCACGAACTTATCCAAGTACGGCTTGCAAACTCTATTCATTAGATCCATGAATACCGCAGGTGCGTTTGTCAAACCAAATGGCATAACGAGGAACTCGTAGTGTCCATAACGAGTTCTGAAGGCTGTCTTCGGGATGCTCTCTTCTTGTATCCTTAATTGATGGTATCCAGATCGAAGATCGATCTTTGAATAAAAACTTGAGCCTTGCAGTTGGTCAAACAGATCATCGATTCTTGGCAGAGGGTATCTATTCTTGATCGTCAGCTTGTTCAGCTCCCGGTAGTCGATGCACATTCGAAAACTACCGTCCTTCTTTTTGATAAACAGGACCGGAGCTCCCCAAGGCGAGAAGCTTGGTCGGATAAAACCCTTGTCTAACAACTCTTGAAGTTGTGTCGACAGTTCCTGCATCTCAGACGGAGCAAGTCTATAAGCTGCCTTAGCCACAGGCGCGGCGCCTGGAACTAAGTCGATGTGGAACTCTACTTGCCTCTGAGGTGGCAGTCCAGGTAAGTCCTCTGGGAAGACTTCTGGATATTCCCTCACGACAGGGATGTCTTCGATCTTTGGCTCAACAGCCTTTTTATCCACAATGTGTGCCAGAAAAGCAACACATCCCTTCTGCAAACACTTCCTTGCTTTCAAGCAGCTGATAATCCTCAACGGCGTCTCACGATTCTCTCCATGAACAACAATGGTCTCGCCATCATCGGTTGGGATACGAACAACCTTCTCATGACAAACTATCTCTGCCTTGTTGCCTGATAACCAATCCATTCCTACCACCACGTCGAAGCTTCCCAACTGGACTGGTAGTAGATCTAAAGCAAACTCACGCTCTCCTAATTCGATCACACAACCTCTGATAACTTCATTGGCTTCTACTAACTTCCCATTGGCCAATTCGATTGAGTACGGAATATCTAACTTATTAGCGGCTAAACCAAGCATATTCTTAAATTCTAGCGACACGAAGCTATAATCGGCACCAGTATTAAATAAAACGGATGCATAGCGTTGATTTACAGGGAACGTACCAGTAACAACATTGGGGTCCTGGCGCGCTTCCCTAGCTTCGAGTTGGAACACTCTTCCACGGGCTTGGTTTAACTCTGGGCAGTTCTTTTTAAAATGCCCGATATCACCGCAGTTATAGCATCCAAGTCTTTGCCCGTTTCCACCAGCTTGATCATTCCTCTGATTACGATTCACGGCGCCCGCTTGGTTAGCATTGTTGCCTCGATTCTCGTTACCTCTATAGTTTCCTTGTGGGAGATTACCACCACGATTATTATTCCTATTCCCAAATCCTCCCTGGCCTCCCCGGCCAGCACTAGCCTAACAAGAATCTTTCGAGTGGCCCGGCTTTCCACATGCTTCACATATTTTCACATTACAATGGCCAGTATGGTGGCGTTGACAGGTGTTACACTTGGGCCGGGTGCCCTGGTATCCTTTTCCTTTCTTCCCACTGCCAGCTGATCCTCCTTTCTTAACCGCCACACTGGCGCCCTGCTTGAAGTTTGAGAACTTCCGCTTGTTACCTCCTGACGACTCGACGTGAGTCTCTTTCTTCTTCGGCTCTGCTTCATCAAACTTGTTCAAACGAATAGCCTCCTCAGTGAGAGCTACGCTCAAATCGATCGCCTCAGTAATGGTCGCAGGCTTGGATGAGGTTACCATGCTTATGATTTGAGGAGCTAGTCCCCAAATGAAGCGTTCAATTCTCTTGAACTCAGGAGTGACCATGTAGGGTACCACATGCGATAAGTCATGGAACCTTTGAACGTATTCTGCTATCTTTGGTCCGTCCATTTTCAAGTGCCAGAACTCGGTCTCCAATCGCTGGATTTCTGCGCGGGAACAGTACTTTTTGCGCATAAGTTCTTTTAGTTCGGTCCAGGTCAGCGCGTAGGCAGCAGCTTCGCCTAGTGTCTGTACTTGTAGATTCCACCAGGATAGGGCTCCATCTAGAAACAGCCCTGAGATATAGGTGACTTGCTGATCCAGCGCGTACTTGCTCATGCGAAGAACAGATTCGGTTTTCTCAGCCCAACGAACAAAGGCGACAGCACCTCCAGTGCCATCAAAGTTTACGGGCTTGCAGTCTAAGAACTGCTTGTAGGTGCATCCTGCACATACGTTATAACATACGTTTGGCATTAGCATCATTGCTAAAGGTATCCAATTAGGTCATGGTATGTCTAAATGACTTAGTATTACCATGAGGTGGATTATTGTTGTTGCCAGTGTTGCCAGAGTTGCTTCCACTAGTCCCTCCTTGAGAGGCGGCGTATTGTGCAATGGCAGCAGCGATAATCTGCTGGAGTTCTGCCTCATTAGTAGGCATGTGTGTCTCACGTCTCGGCGGCATCTTCTAAAAGATGGTTTACGTTGGTCAGGCCATAGTGAAACGTACGTATATAGTAATAGTAATAGCACATAACATCTCATGTCATCAACACATCACAAATACCAATCACACAACATCCCAAGTCATAAAAATAAGCAATCAAACGAATCAAATATGGTGAGAATACTACGATTGCCATATATCGAGACCACATAGTAAGTGTATCAGTACATCCCTGTGTCATACAATCATCAATCAACTAGGGGCTACATCACCCCTGTCCAACAACTATATCATGTCAGTGTCAAATACAACATCAAATACATGTCAACAAAAGTCAGGATCATAAAGTAGTCTCCAAAAATGTTGTGCAGTCCAACAATCGCCGTCTTCTCACCCTCGTCTACCCAAACAGCACTGATGAGCTCTATACAGATGGTGGTGGAGGAGGGGGAAAGTGGGTGTAAAACAAACGACGTAACTGGAGCCAGTCCTCCTCCATGGCTCGCTGGGTACGAATGATAGAAGCAACCTGCTGCTCTAGTGTAAAGAGACGGGCAGCATAATCTGTAGGTAAGGGTCGAAATGGCTGCAGAGGAGAGTGTGTCTGACCATGGCACTGGCATGGTGGCAGCTGAGCTCTCTCAAGCTCCTATAGGCGTTGCGCGTGCGACTCGTGCTGGAAAACGAAAGATAACAAAACGTCCTCGATAGTGTGTCCCACATGGAACCGGTGGTAGGGATCAGTCGGTGGCATCGGAGAAGATGATGACCAAAGTAGTGGCTCACGGGTGGGATCAAAGGGTGCCACATGAAATGGAGCAACAGAGGGTGGAACAGATGACATCTGGGGCATGAAGGGGATAGGCATCGGTACATGCCCAAAAGGATGGGCTGAAGAACCCTCTCCAGGCCTCGCTGGAGGTACAAACTGAGGAACCTGAAAAGAAAAATCAACATGTCGTGTATCAGGGATCTGAGGGGGAAAAGGTGGAACATCCTCATCAGCAGGTATCCAACCGTGCTGTGCATGCTCATCTGGTGGATCCATGCGTGCTGCGAACAGTGCATGCTCGGGCTCTAGTGGGATGGGATCAGGTGGGGGAGCAACAAAAGGGTGAATAGGTGCAATGTGCTCAACAGGATGGTCAACAGGTATATCAACAACAGGTAGGGGAACAACAAGATCAACAACAACATGATCGCCCTCTATCAAAGGAACATCCACGGGGAGATCATCAACAGGTGGGTCTGCTATAACAGGCTCAATAGGGATGCCAGCATGTACGGGGTCATGCTCAAGTATGGGGTCTAGAGCGGCTGCCTGCTCAGGAGCGACGACAGGCTCGGGATCATCAAAAGCCATCTCGAAGTCAAACTCGGGGTCGATAGGGTCTACTAGGTCAGTTGGATCCTCCATGGGCTGATCCATAGGTATAAACTCGATATCACGATCCGGGTCATATCCCGGGGGAAAGATAGGATCAGAATCCTCTATGTCATCATGGTCATACGCTAAGCTGGGTATAGGTGCAACAGAAAATGACTGGTCAGGATCAGAATCATGCGCAAAGTGTTGTGCGCTCAATGTGTGAGAAGGTGCGGATGCCACAGACTCGAAGGAGTCTGGGACAGGAGAATGTGCTGGCGAATCCTCAGCGGGAACGTCAGCGATCATCAGAAGATCGTCCGCAGGAAGAAGGGCCTCGCCCTGGATCTCATCCTCAAAAGGCTCCTCCTCAAACAGGTCAACATCGCCGTCAGCCTCGGCGTCAAGAGGGAAATCATATGCTGGATAAACGGCTAAGGGTATAGGGGCCGGAATCTCTACTAGAGGTAGGTACTCAGCGGGAGGGTCATCTGCAGGCTCATCAGCACCATCGGGTAGTGCGAAAGGCTGGAAATCATCCTCGTCAGTACTGGTATAGTCAGACGTGTGCACCTCGTGCTCGGAGGATGTGGGGTCATCAGATACGATAGGTATGGGTCCAGTGGTGTCTGAAACGCCAGTACCGGCTGAATCCATGAGTCTGTAACATAAACACAAATATGCTCAAATAATCAGTCACACAATCAGATAATCACATAAGTCACCAAGTAAGGTATCACATAATTCTCCTAGTCTCACTAGCCAATTTCTCCCAGTCTTTAAGACTGCTCTATCCTCCACCTCGACCTCTTAGATCGAGCCTCGGTCCCCTTGACCGAGCCTCAGCCTTCAAGACTGAGCCTACTCTTCTTAGCTTTGCTAGCCAACTCCCTCGGTCACCTAGACCGAGCCTCGATCCTCCAGACCGAGCCTATAATAAATCAACGTGGAACTACCTCGGTCACCTAGACCGAGCCTCGATCCTCCAGACTGAGCCTCAGCCCTCCAGGCTGAGCCTATAAATAATAAAATGTGCTCAACATTTGTTTGTAAAAAGTTTTGGATCTGGACTTAAGTGGTATGCAGTAAAATGTTTTCGTGAGAGCCCTAGTGATCATAGTCTAGACTCGAGAAAGAATCCAAGTTCGCTATGATCAGAGCTCTGATACCAAGCTGTCACACCCTGGCTTTGCGGAAGCGTGGTTATTTTGGTGTGACTTCTTAATACCATAGCTTAACCATAACAAAGCTATATGAAATAAAAACCATGCAAGATCATCCATTCGATTAAGTTTTGAAAACCAAATACAATAACATTGTTTTAACTGAAACATGTTCTAACGACATTATTCGACAAACATTGACATAACAGAACACAGTTTAAGGATTTGTGACTTGTCCAGGAAAGAGTCACAACTCCCCAAACCCAGATGACCTCATGACTAGTGCAGCGGAAAACGTTCCATACCGTGCCAGATCCGTTAATTTCCTGAAATACATGTAAGTTGAAAAATCAACAATAATGTTGAGCGAATTCATGTGTAAGTGAGTAAGTAAACCTTTGTGAGTATAAAAATAGTCTTGGTATGTAGCAAATAAGGGAATTGAGATCACCAATGGTTTGCAAGGCCACTGATATATGTGAAGTGCAAATAGGGAGACTCAAACCTAGCAGATTTCGCCACGGCAATAGTATGTGGACAAAGTCACCCCAAGGTCCGTTTCTAGTTTGGCCTGGGGCTGGGCTCGCTACACCCAGATAGATCTACCGCTCCTGTCCCTCGGTCACCTACATGAGGACTAATGGCCTCATATTGCTCCTACCCACTCACATGATCTAAGTAGTAAACCTCCTTACGCTAACCATACCATGTATATAGTACTTGTAATCAAAGTAACATGTATTTCACCCCCACAGTTAAGAAAACTGAAAACAGTTAGAGAAAAGGGGGACATGAACTCACAGTCGGTGCGTCTCTACCAAGTACTCCAAATCAGAAAGTTGTGCGACGACCTACAAGTGCTAATTCTATTAGACGGACGGCCGTGCCTTAGCTTTAAAGTTTAGGTTTTTGGGAAATAGTTAGACAACTATTTCGTGTTTATGTTCTGTATATACTTGGTAGTTAATCTCCTTCCCAAGGATGGGGGATTCAATACATGTGCGTTCATAAATATTCCCGTAAGTGCGTAAGTTACGTTTTAACAATCGAGTGGTAATATAATCACCGGTGTAACTTATATATTTATGGTGAAAGCGTTCGTATTATTTTGGAGTCGTTAACGTTCGTAAATATTATTTTTACTCTAAAAATAATATCTATGTATTTTCACAAAATAATCATAAACAGTGTGTGAAAATATATATTATCACGTTAAATTTTGTGAAAATCCCACCTCCGAATATTTAGTAAATAAAGTCATGGCGAAATTTATATTTCGAAAACATGTCAACAATAATTCTAACACTTGTAGTGTAAATAGTTCTAAGTGTTAGGTTTTTAGAAAAATTTCGCCAGAGTTTCCTCTGTAACTGGAGGTGGCCACGCTTTCAAGCGTATCATTTTCTTTTACAAAAATCAATTTCAACAACTTCCTTATTCAATCAAACAATTTCCGACACATCAAACTAGTCGACAAGTATGTAAATCGCATAATCGCATGAACTTGTAGTTTTTTTCCGAAACTCTAGTGTAAATCCCATTATATTTTGTGGATCTTTATATAAAGTAATTTTGATCTCGTAAAAACCTCGTCTTTAGAGAAATCCGTCTTTACAACTTCTCGTCCTCTTTTACAAAGTTTGTTATTTTGTCGCAACTTTTCATTTCACAAGTGTTTACACACTTGTGGTTTATAAAAATCATACTTGTTAGTGTAAGATCCGTCTTTTAGAAAACATGATTTCTTTAACTCTTGGTCCTTTGAAAATACCACTTGCAGATACGTAGATCTGCTAGTTTTAAACACTATTTTGCAAGTAGAAATCCTTTTACACAAGTTCATGTTTCATGTGTGGTAGAGTTTCACCTTTTAACCCTTGTATCTTCTAATATAACCTTATGTCATGATCCAAGAACATGACTACATCGGGTTAAATGGTGATCCGAGCTACCACAATCATAGATCGGGTCTCAATAATCACAAGTTTCAATTACTACAACTTTTACACAACTAGTGAGCTTTTAACCATCATTTTACATGTTTTTAGTAGACTTTTGTGCATCATCTTTCATGTTAACGAGATTTAACCGATACAAATCCTTTTAACCACTTTAGATTAGTTCAAAAACGAGTTTTAAGCATTATACCTCTAGCTCGAGGCTAGGGAAGAATCTTGACGAAAATGGCGTGGATAAAAGCTAGATAAAGAGGTCCTTCGCGTTCCGCTTGCTTCAAGACTCCTTATACGCGATCCTTATCACTTGTATGGACTTGAAATGGCAAGGTCAAAAACCGAAAATGGTTGCTTGTGTGGGTGTGGGTTCGGCCGTGAGCCAAAGGGAAAGAGAGAGAGAGAGTTTTGTGTGGAGTTGTGGTGATGGAAGTGATTAGTGGTTTAAGGTTAGATCTTATAGGCAATTATCAAGAGAATTATCCAAAGGTCCCTATGTTGTCTAGATATTAGGCAATGAAGATTTAAATAATCTTGTAAGGACAATGTGGTGTCCCCTAGGGGACGAGTTCGGTCAAGGGGGGGGGGTCCTTGGTTCGATTTCAACCAACTAGTTAAACATTAGTTTAGTTAAACCAAGTTACTTAAGTAGTTAACTTGGTTAGTTATGTGTCATGCATTATAAAGGGTGTTAGGGTAATCAGGGACCCTAACTGGCTCAGGAAAAGATAAATAGTGAAAATAACAATATTTTCATGTTCCGGGTATAGTCCGGTTGTTCGGTTGGATAGTAATCCGTTAAAGCGCTTAATAAGGCTTTAAAGTGTCGTTATTACTTTCTTTAGTGACACAGCTTATTCCTGACACTTTGGAAAGTGTCTAGAGTTATTTTTCTCATATTTTGGCACTTTATTAGTTAGCTAAAAGCTGAATTATTATGTAAAGTGCTGAGTTTTGTACTTTGAGTACGTTTTAGGCACATCCTGTCACTGTGACTTATCCCTAGAGACGCAGTTCCACAACCCTTGTATCCCTACACTCACTACTAGTGTAGCCAAATATCTCAGGCTCTTATGGGCCTTGGAGGCAGTGTTTGCCTGATGCTGGCTTTATCAGCATGTTCAATAGGTTATCCGTGTATTGTGCTACTGTGCTTTTTGTGCATCATGTTTGTCACTAAGGTTCAGCATGTAAATAATGTAGTGACAGCAAGCAAGTATGATGCAAGTAAGTACATGTATCAGTATTCAAGTAGCAGTTCATCAGCTAGTTCAAACAAGCACAGTAATTAAGCAGTAATTAATCATTAGTTAAGTCGTACGGATACCTGGTTTAGTGCGGGTTGTCACAATTAGGTTGTAACAATCTAGGTAGTTATTAAGTTAAAATCCAAGTACAAGTTAAGTGTTTTAGTTGCTAGATATTTGTATGATGTGTTACGATGTTCGGGAACCATAACTAGCTTGGTAATGTTAAACAGTGCTTCTAGTGAAAATTTGGTGTTTTGGGTAGTGTCCGGTTGTTCGGTTGGTTACTGGTTCGTTAAGGTACTAAACTATGTAGTTTAGTGTGTTTTATGTTACCTTTTATGACGGTTTTGATTCCCGACACTTAGGAAAGCATTCAGGACCTTTTAAACATGTTTCTGCATGATATTAGATTGTTTAAATGCTGATTTATGCTGATTTTTGCTGAATTCAGCACTTTGGGTGAGTTTTAGGCACTTTCAGGCACTTAAACTGTCTCTAGGAAGGCAGTTTTATGATCCTTACTTTCCTACACACTATACTAGTGTGATACTTAGTTTCTGGTCCATTCTAGGTCTCAATACACTGTCTGTCTAAGTACTGAACTCTCAGCATTTTCCTGATTTGTCTGATAACTGTGCTAACTGTATTTAGTGCATCAATTGAGTCAAATAAGGTTCTTATGCATTAATGATATATCATTTGCAATATATGATGCACATGTATGTATATGGCAATAATCAATAAGCAGTTAATTGTAATTCAGCACAGTCATTAAGCACTAATCATGGTTTAATAATTGTACAGATACCTAGAATTTTGAGAGTTGTCACACATGCAAAGAGACAAAGTCATAGCCTATGCATCAAAACAATTGAAAATACATGAAAAGAACTACACCACTCATCATCTTGAGTTAGGTGCTGTTGTTTTCGCTCTCAAAATTTGGAAACACTACCTCTATGGTACAGAATTTGTAGTTTTCACAGACCATAAAAGTCTCCAACACATTATTAACCAGAAAGAACTGAACATGACACAACGAAGTTGGGTCGAACTTCTAAATGACTATGACTGCGAGATTCGCTACCATCCTGGTAAGGCGAATGTCGTAGCCGATGCACTTAGTCATAAGGAACGTGTCAAGCTACATTGTGTTCAAGTTCAATCTGATATTCAAACCCGTATCTTCCAAGCTCAACGTACTTGTGTTACACAAGGCATGATGGGTAATGAATTACCACAGCATCTTGAGTTTCAACTTGAAACAAAGGACAACGGATTGCTCTACTACATGAACCAATTGTGGAGTCCAAGTCAAGAAAATCTTTGCACCTTATTGATGGATGAAGCTCATAAGTCTTGTTATTCGATCCATCTTGGTGCAGACAATGTAACACCCCAATCGCGTAATACAACAACACGCGGCGGAAATATCGGGGAGTCACGTTACAAATTGCTCACAACTACTGGTACTAAATTGTTTCAATATTGTTAACATTGTTTTAAAAAGAACACATGTAATTGTCTTTTAATTAAAGAAGTCTAAGGACCGGATGCAGTCCTATTCGTTGCATGCTCGAATAATTGAAACCCTAAAATATATGTGAAAAATAGTCAGCATAAAAATGCCGGTGAGTACATAGGATTTGTTAGCCATATAAATGGCAAAAAGTTTGGTATTGCAATACTTTGACAACTACGAGAATTGTCGATTGAAAATGAAATCTTGAAGCCAAAGAATGGCAAAAGTTTGGTATTGCAATACATAATCTTGATTGTGAAAACTTGTGACAAATAGTTTTGTATATGGTAATATGATTATTACTAAGTAATTTTTATGCCATTGAAATTGTACTTTGAAATCTCGTTGAAATCATCGTAAAACTTGTTGATGTGTTATTAGAAATCCAATCAAGGATTAGTAATAACTGTTTTGAAATCTGTCAAAACCTGTGTGAGTAGTATATAAATCAAGTCAATGATTTATAGTAATACTTTAGATATCCTTCTAATCTAACATATAAAGATATGGAAGATTCTACAAGGATCTGAATACTTGAACATTGAATCAATTGAAAAACATAAACCCTAATGTGATTCGGATAACGCTACAAGAGTAATAAAATAAGAACACTTATATATAGGAAGTACCAGCGGCGTATCCACCATGTTCTTATTTTATTACACCTGTTTCGTTATCTAAATCACAACTACCACATAATCACATAAACTGTCAACTTGTCACCAACTTGTAAACACGCATTAAAGTACACAATGAATCCAAACAAGGACTCCAATATTAGTACTTTAAACATCCTACAAGAATCAATCTATGAAGATAGATAGATGCTATAAGGATATGGTTTCTGTCACATTGTCTAGTCACATACGCATTAAAGTACACAATGAATCCAAACAAGGACTCCAATATTAGTACTTCAAACATCCTACAAGAATCAATCTATGAAGATAGATATATGTTATAAGGATATGGTTTCTGTCACATTGAATCATAACATCCTAAATCCTAATGGTGATTCGGGATAACGCCACGAAGGGTAATACAATAAGCACACTTATATATAGGAAGTACCAGCGGCGTATCGACCATGTCCTTATTGTATTACTCTAGTTTCGTTATCTAAATCACCAACAATCTCTACACATAAACCATAACTTGGGAATATTCACCCAACACTCCACGTGTCCAATTTGAAAAAGTGTTTAGCCGATACAAACCTCCACATCTCCCTCGACGAAATTTACGTTGATACCACTATGCACTTTGTCGAGAAGTGTGACATTTGTGCCTTTTCAACCATTGTACAATTCCAAACAATTTCGTTTTGATAAGACCATGTGTTTTATTTCAAGTATTGTATAAGTATCATGACATTTGCACATATTCAATCCTTGTACAATTTAAAACTCTCAAACCACTTCTGGAAGTGAAATCGCAAATTATTACGTAAACATAACGAGTTTAATGCGACATACACTCCGGAATAGTGACATAAGCTAAACATACCCTAAACACCCTTTACATAACTTGGAAATAAGTTTTGAGGGGTTCGGTCTGGCAAAAACACGCTTATACAACTCCAGGGACTATTTGCGTCTACTTCGAAAGTCTGTCGATTCACGTATTTCTTAATACAGAACACGTACGCACATACAAAAGGTTTTTTAATCAATAAAATCTTGTATTTTATTGATGAGAATACAAAAGATATCAGTTGTTGCGCAAGTTCGGTCGTTTTCGTGTTCGTTATAGCATTCGTCGTAATTAAGCAAAAACACAACCGTACAACTGAACGAACCGACATCCACGTTATTTTTGGGCATAAATCAAGTCACATATGCTTTAACATCCTCTTAGAGCTTAAAAATTAGGTTAACGGGTATTAGAAGCGACAAAACGTGACGAAACAAGTGAAGGGGCCTGTTCTGCCAATTTTGAAAGTTTAGCTGACCAGCTCCCACAGTAAGCTATGCCCCCCACCATAGCCTACGGTGGTACCTGGGGACAGCAAGCTGTTTTGGACAGCCAGTTAATTTCTTGCTTGGTGACCAAGTTGTGTGATGATCAAGCCTTCTAATCTGATTCTAACACTTGTTGCCATCCTATTAATCCTTGGAGAACACTCATAACACTTGGAATGACCCTAGAGCTTCAAATTCACTATAAATAGAAAGTGATTTCTTCATTTCAACTTGCTCATTTCCGCTTCTTCTCCTACTTGCTCTATACTGGAGTTTGCTTCTTCTTGGAGGCCTCATACTAAGCATTTTTGCGTTCCTAGAACACAAGTAAATGTTCTTTCCTAGTCTTGTTCATAGCTTATTTTGAGCTAAAAGTCAAACAGTTGACTTTCTGTTTGACTTTCGGTTCTGACCAGTTTTGGTCAAGTCAAAGTTCAATTAAACTTTGCAACGTGATCATAATCACGAAGGTTATAATCCCTAGCAATTGCACCTTCTGATTATCATGTTTACTAGTGACGAGTCAAAGTTTCGTCACTATCAATGTGACGAGTCAAGGTTATAATCCCTAGCAATTGCACCTTCAATTGCTAAGTGACGAGTCAAAGTTTCGGTCAAAAATGCGCAAAATGTGCATTTTGCGACAGAACTATTTTCGGGTATCAAAACTTAGAGTTTTGATACCAAAACATTTTTATAACTTAGTTAGACATGTTTTGACATGTCGTCACTTCAAGTTTAGTGCTTTATTAGGGTCGTAAGTCGAGCGGTCTTGACCACCGCTTTGATTTTCGAATCCGACCCGTTTGGTCAATCTTAGGATCCGACCAAACACATATTTTTGACCATAGTTGTATAGGGAATAACCTTCTGAGGTTATACCTTATTTTCACATCGTTTGGTTAGTGATATGATAAGTCGCCTTTATGTTCTTTAAGAATGACCAAAATGCCTTTTTTGCGCATAAATCCACTTTAAGCATATGTAACCAAATTGTTGACATATAAACTGATGTTATAACATTTTCAAACATGTTTGGGCATTTAAGACTTATCATAGGACATGTTTAACCATCCGATCATGCGTTTACGCAAATGACCCGTTAAAGTAGCGTAAACTACCTTAACAAGTCATAATGTGTCAAAAGCACTTAGGATCCTCCCAAATCAGAATGTTAAGTTTGCTAAACCATAACATATGAGTTCCAACACTCATTTGGTTTATAAGACTTCATTCTATCCGAATCCTCCGATTAAAGTCACGACATTAACATAGTTATCCAGCATTAGGATGCGCTTGAATCCTTGAACTCTTGAGCTTTGTTAATCATTGAAAGAAGGACACTCTTGCAATCCCAAGTGAGTACATAGTTCCACTCTTTTATGTTTTGCAATTGTTTTGGGGTGATTTATATGTGCTAAATCGTTTTCAAGTTTTCAAAACACAATCTATGGTTTATATAAACAATACGATAACAATAATGTGAACAACTTGTTGGTGCATTATCCATGACATGAATGACATTCATTAGCTTTGGCCAAGCCGTTACTAGGCTATTCACTGGAATTTGGTGGGTAGTCTGGGAAACGACGGAAATTGTTTCTGATTAACAAATCATTTGTTGATTTGTTAGTCTAGTTAAAGAGACCCTTTGGTGGTCTATTAAAGATACCCTTTGGTGGTATAGTCAACACAGGTTTGAATGTGTTCATTAAAGAACGACCAAAAGTTTTCACAATTAAAACACGAACAATTAAATCATGGACAATTTTTTATATCACGAACGATTGATTGATGACACAGACAATTGGTTTATGACACGAACAAAGGATTTATTACACGTACAAATGGTTTATAACACGGACAATTGGACAATTGGTTTATGGTTAGTGATTTAGATAACGAGACGTGTGTAATGTGATAAAAGCATGGTGGATAAGCCGTTGGTACTTCCTATATATAAGTGCTTTTATCGTATTACATATCGTGGCATCATTTGGATCACTTAAACAAATGTTTTCAAATGATGACACGCAACAATTTTCACTTAAAGATATAAACCAAAGAAAGTTTTCTTTTAAATCGATTTACTACTCGGTTTTACAAAAAGAAAATGTTTTGGTCAAGATTCATGGCTACAAGATTTTCAAAAACTTTAACCAACTTGTTTTAGTTGGTTAATCATATTGCAATATCAAATACTTTTGATACAAAGTTTTCTTTTAAATCGATTTACTACTCGGCTTTACAAAAAGAAAATGTTTTGGTCAAGATTCATGGCTACAAGATTTTCACAAACTTTAACCAACTTGTTTTAGTAGGTTAATCATATTGCAATATCAAATACTTTTGATACAAGGTTTTCACTTGATGACTCCTATAGTCTGACGAAGTATTGCAATATATATACAAAGCCATGAATTTGACACACTCACAAAACCTATGTACTCGCCGGCTTTTATGCTGACTCTCTTTTCACATATGTTTCAGGAGCGAATGTATGATGAATTTAAGCTTGCTTCATGTAGGATTGGATGCGGGCCTTAGTGACTTTAAATCAAGAAAGACAATTTAATTATATATTGTTTCTGTTTATCCCAAGACAATGTAATCATGTTAACAATTCAATAATACAAAACATTTAGTACCATGTGTTCTGAAACAATTTGTAACGTGACTCCCCAATGTTTCCGCCGTGTGTTGTTGTATTACGCGATTGGGGTGTTACAGATTGGTATCAGAGCATATGGTTATAGAGAATTAGGTTATTAGTAATTCTTTGACCTAGACTATAACCTTCCAAGAACCCTAACGCGAGTTATCTTGCGTTTAGACTTTTAATACAATACGATCACCTATCCTTAGGTGATTACCAAAACCAAATCTATAAATTCAAATTCGTTTTGAAAATAATCATCTATGCTTAGATGATTTGTTTTTGTCTTTAAGCCTTCAAAGTTTTCAAAATCTCGTCAAAGTTTAGGTTTAATAATGGGAACACATGCAATTTGGAAGGGTGGATGCCTGTACCCTGAGTTTTTGTCTAAGGCTAGAGTTTTCGTACAAATCCACTTAATCGGACCAGTCACTCTTACCTGGGAACTCTTAGGGTGAGTGTCCACCTATAGGCTAAAGCATGTCTTCGTGATACATTATATAAACCCATTTACTTTGATTAGTCATCATGTGTCGTTTGTTTTTTTAAGTAACGAACGGATGACCACAATCCTTATGATTCGTCGATATTTTTAACACCTCTCTTGATTTTCCAATGTCAATCTCACATTCTTCCCTCATGTTTTCTTCTAGAATGACTCCTCGAGGTAATGCAACTCAAGATGCCGAAATGGCAGCTATGATCGCTCAACAAATTGAAGTTGTACTCCCAAACCTAGTGACCCAAATAAACCAAGCAAACAACAACAACAATAACAATAACAATGCACCCGCTCCGTGCAACTATAAACAATTTAACTCGGTTAAACCACTCAAGTTTACTGGGTCTGAAGGGGCTACTGGGCTCCTACAATGGTTTGAGAGTCTCAAAAGCACATTTCGTCATGTTCAATGCCCGAATGAGCGAAAGGTTGAGTTTGCATCGAGTGTATTCCAGAAGAGAGCACTCACATGGTGGAACGGTGTGATGAGAGATAGGGGTGCCGATGTGGCAATGGCACAAACGTGGGAAGAGCTTCGAGCTCTAATGTTGAAAGAATTATTCCCAAGTCATGAACAACGGGCACTGGAAAATGAGTTCCACAATCATAAACAAGATAGTGGAGAGCATCGTGCCTACACTGACCGTTACGAAGAACTAAGCTTGTTATGTCCCACCATGGTCACGCCTTTGGATAAGGCAATAGAGAGATACATAGATGGCCTTCCTGACCCAGTTCATGATATCGTCAGTAGTAGTAATCCTACTACCGTTCGACAAGCCATTGAGCTAGCTGCAACCTTGACTGATTCTTAAGTCAGGAAAGGTAAACTCCACCGCAAGGGCGACAAGAAACAGATTGCTAAGACCACTCAGGAGAAAACCAATGAAAACAAGGCCGAACCTTCCAAGAGATCGGGGAAGCTTAAGGCTTCACAAAACTTTGCTATGACTACTCAACCCAATCAAGCCACCCAAAACCAACCAGCTCAACCTCCTGCAAGGAAACCTTATGCTGGTACTACACCGTTGTGCAACCGGTGCAATGGTCACCATCTAGCTCATCAACAGTGTCGCCAATGCACCTCATGTGGAAGATTCGGTCACGTAGCCAATGTTTGTCGTTCTGCCCCAAACTAAGCTGTTCAGAACACTGTTCAACCCCAAACCAACCGTGTAGATAACCGTGAGGGTGTCACACCCTGACTTTTACGGAAGCGTATGATGTGTCACTTGCTCAATATCATTGCATTCAATTATAATAAACAACTATATGATTAATACAAGATGTTCATCCATTCATAAGATTGAAATGTTACAAACACGAGCCATTTAAGTTTCAACTAAAACCCTCAAGTTATGATACAAACAAAAGTGGATGACATCTAAACTTGAAATTTACGTCTTGAAAATAACACCAGCGCCCAAGATCCAACTTCTTTCCTGAAATACATGTGAGTTTTGGAAAATCGTCAACATAATGTTGGTGTGAGTTCATGCAGTTTTTGTATTGAATGTTTATATACTTGAATGAAAACATGGTATGTAATTTGTATGAAGCAAGTATTTCTGTAAATTTAAGGAAATCGAGATCGCTAATGGTTTGCAAGGCCATTAACATGTGACACGACATAGGAAGCATCCAAACCATAGGCATTTTTAGTTGTCGATTCCACGACTGTCAATTCACGACTAGAGACACAAAAGCACTGCTTGGTAAAAGAGTGGCCAAGAGTGTGGTTGCCTGAAACCCATTAGCTCTAACCTTTTGTTCCGCGGTCTTGGTATGTAACTGATTAATGGTGCTTATGGCACCCTATTCGTGACATGATCTAAAGTATCATTCCTTAGTTTTGTATTCAACATACCATAACACATGTATTTTCCCCAAGTTTAGAAAACAAATAAAAGTTTAAAAGTGGGGACATGAACTCACAACTTTGCGTATCTTGCGCCGTAAACTTCACCGGTTGGTTTTGTAGCGTCGTGACCTATACGTGTTCTATGTATGTTAGTCACTAGACTTGTATCACACAAGTACAAGTCACCATCTTTTGTTTATGTATATGTTCTTTGTATGTTCATTCTTTATGAGGTTGTACCCTTGTTTGTCGGGTCTCGCCCGTTTGGCATGCCTTTGCACTTTATGTATGTAATGTATTTTTGTAAATATATATTTTACTTCTCAAATATATATTCATTCATGTAGTCCCTTTTCATGGTAATAGATGTTAAAAATAATTTATATTTTTAACTTTTCATGTATGTTACTTATATTATTTTCTCAAAAATAAATATAAGTATTTCGTAAAATAATATTCTCAATATTATTTTTGTACAAGTATTCTTAGGAAAGTATACTTGTATTTTATGTAAATACTTGTGTATTTTGTATTTTTCACCAAAAATCAATACTTTGATTTTTATTACTTTCCGGAATTATACTTCTTAAAAATAATGTATTTTTAAGACTTGTATGAAACATATATATTTTGGTCATGCTTTAAAATATATATGGTTATTCTTGATATTCACCCGATTTTTGTATACTTGTGTATTCTCATATAGTTGTATGTGTATTTTCAAGTCCTTAATACACTTCTACATATAATACACACAATATACACTTAGCACAAAATTTGGTGATCACTAAATATATATATTTTCCCCAAAAATATACATTCTTAATATTGATTTTAACTTGAAGAAATCACCATTTCTTGACTTGAAATTTTACACAAAAATTAGGGAAACCTTGGTAAATATTTTTAGGTGAATTTTTAGGGAATAAGTTTCACCAAAACTTATATTTTTCTAAATGTCAAAATTTTATAAAAATTTTGACATAGTTTCCCCTAAAAATGGAGGTTTCCCATGTTTTCAAAACATGTGTTTATTTTCTTTTCAACATCAAAACAATTTTCCAACAACAATCATCAACAATAAACACTAACTTCTTCATATGAAACATCATGGTGAACTTGTCTCTTGTTAAAAATGTGCAGTCTTTTAGATCTACACTTTACATATTATGATCTTTCCAAAAACAAGTGTTCTTTTGTATTTTAAACAAACTTTTTATGAAACTTTATTTCATTAACCAACTCATCCATGAGTTTAATGATCTTTAAAGTTTGTAAATCATGTTATAAAACCACTTTTATGTTTATTAGAAAGATCATTATTTTTAACATCATGTTTAACCATGGATCTTTCAAGATCCATGCTTAATATCTTTAGATCTTTCAAAACAAGCTCTATGTTAAACTTTTAACAAACTTTTTATGAGTTTTAGTCTCAAAAATTAGTTCTACACACACTTTATTACTTCAAGATTACAAGTTTATGTGTAAAAATTCCTATTTCAAGTTCACATTATGCTTCACATGTTCATCTTCAAGTTTAACCATGGATCCTTCAAGATCCATGCGTAAACTTGGTAGGTATAAGATTTAACATACTTGATCTAATCATAAACTCAAGATATAATATAAACAACTTCATTACATACACTAAAAATGTCACACCCTGTCTTTTGCGGAAGCGTATGATGTGTGACTAGCTTGTTATCATTGCATTCAATCGTAATAAACAACTACATGATCAAAACGATGTTCATCCATTCATGAAAATTTGAGTATTACAAACACTTGTTATTTAAGTTTTCAAAACACGACCTTTGACAAGGTTACAATTCAACAAAAGTGGATGACATCTAAACTTGTAGTTTACTTCTAGTTACGACACTTGCGCCCAAGATCCATCATGTCACCTGAAATACATGTAATTTTGGAAAACATCAACATAAAGTTGAGCGAGTTCATGCGTTTTTGTATTTCACATTTTTTTTATACTTTGTATGAAAACATAGTATGTGTCATGTATAATTCAAGTCTTTCTTGAGTACCCCACGTACTCAAGTATAAATCTCGTTTTCTTGAGTACCCCACGTACTCAAGTATCATTCAAGTTTTCTTGTGTACCCCACGTTTTAAATGATTGTTTATACAAGGACATTAAGGCACGTGAGGACATAAGGAGCATTAGTATATTCTCCTTCAAGGCATGTGAGGACATAGGGAGCATTAGTATTTTCTCCCTCAAGGCATGTGAGGACGTAGGAGCATTAGCATTTTCTCCTTCAACTGTGTCGATTACCCTCGACTGTGTCGATTAACCTCGACTGCGTCAATTTCCCTTGACTGTATCGATTACCCTCGACTGTGTCGATTAACCTCGACTGTGTCGATTTCCCTCGACTGGGACACCGAAGCACTCATGAGGTCACATAAGGACCATGAGTGGGGCTCGGCCGTACCCGTTAGATCTAACCCTCGTCCCTAATTAATGAATGTTTTTAATGGCTTGGTACTAGTATTCACCAAGACTTTATGGCATCTTTTGTATTAGTCTATGCTCACATTATCTAGTATTTTCTAGGCTTTTCTTAAAGCTCATCATATTGCACTCACCACGAGTGCTTCTCGTATTCTCAAATCATATTGCACTCGGTTCTCGTTCTCACCAAGAGTGCTTCTTGTATTTTTACCCTTTGTAAAAATTATAATATTTGTAACATGTATTTCACCCCCGAGAGTTATAAAACCGAAAACAGTTAAGAGAAAAGGGGGAGCATGAACTCACAACTTTGCATTCCTGTGCGTCGTAAACTTCACCGGATTTGCTTAATTAACGTCGTAACCTATACGCGTTTTCCTAACGTTAGTCACTAGACTTGCGTCGCACAAGTACAGTCACTCTCTTTTGTATTTGAATCGTTGTGTTAAAAATATTTTATATTTTTAACTAAGCATCCTACTTATATTATTTTCTCAAAAATTAATATAAGTATTTCATGTTTTGCACTTTGCACCCGAATTATGTATCTTGTATGTTGTATGTGTATTTTTATGTTTATACTCCTCATGAGTATTTAGTGTATTTTTAAGTCTTAATACACTAGCACGTATAACACATACTATATACACTTAGCACAAAAGTTGGTGATAAAATAATATATATTTTTCTCTAAAAAATATACATACTTATATCCATTTTTATTCTTGAAGAAATCCTCATTTCTTATCACCAAAAATTAGGGAAACCTTGGTAATACTTTAAATACATTTTTAGGGAATAAGTTTCCCAAAAACTTATATTTTTCTAAGTGTCAAAATTTATAAAAATTTTGACAGAGTTTCCCCTAAAAATGGAGGTTTCCCATGTTTTCAAAACATGTGTTTATTTTCTTTTAAATCGTCAACAATCATCAACAACAATTATCAACAATAATCATCAACAACAATCACTAATTTCTCCATTTCATGAACTTGAATATTTACAAAAATGTGTAGTAATTTACTAGCACATTTAGTAAGCCTTGTTATCTTTAAAAATAAGTTTAATTTCTTAAAAACTTTATTTTTAAAGAATATGAAGTTTCACAACTTCTAGTCGGTTTTTACGAAAATTATTTCTTTGTTAAAACTTTTGTTACACAAGTGTCCACACACTTGTTTGTTCATAAAAACACCTCTACTTCATGAAAGATCCGGTTTTAAAACATGGTTTTGTCTTACAGTTGGTCTTTCGAAAATACCACTTGTAGATCTTTAGATCTACTAGTTTAGAACTCCATTTCATAAGATAATTTGTTTTTACACAAGTTCATGTTTAATAGTAGTAGTGTTCATCATCTAGTCCTTTTTATACTTTATCATACACTAGCTCATGTTCTAAGAACATAACCTAGCCGGGTTAGATGATGATCCGAACTACTACTAGCATTAAACAACACAAAATAATCATCACAAAACAAGTTTAACAAGTTTTACACAATTATCCATCTATTAACCATCATATTCATCACTTTAGTAGACTTTTAGTTGGTGATTTAGTATGTTCATGATTTTCAACCGACAAATCTCTTATTAACCACTCTAGACAAGATCAAGAAGGTGTTTTAGAACACTTACTACTAGCTCAAGGCTAGGGAAGTTCAAGAGTGCAAATGAGGTGGATAAAAGCAAATGGTGAAGGTCCTTCAAGTTCCGTGAGCACCGAGCCTCGTTAGCGACCTTCTTACATCTCCTAGTGGACATGGAATGGATGAGCTTGGATCGAAGGTGGTGGTGGTGCCTTGGTGGTTCTCGGCCGAGGGTGTTAGAGGGAGGAAGAGAGAAGGTGAAAGTGTGGTGTGGTGTGTGTTGTGAAATGGGAGTTAAAGTATTAGTGGATTAATTTATAATCCATGTCTTGCCATTAACCAACATATATTGTGTCCACTAGATATCAAGCATAAGGATTAAAATAATCAAAGAAATCAAGGAGTGGGATTTATGTCCCCTAACCGGCCACCAATGGGGGGGGGGGGGTAAAGTGTAACTTGTAATGGTTAGTTACTTGGTTTAGTTAGGACTCAAAGGTGTTAGTTAGGATACTAGTGTGTGTTATTTAATGTATAGTGTGTTAGGGTGTTTGGGGACCCTAACTAGCTTAGAAAAATAAAAACAATGCTTCTAGCATTATTTTGGTGTTCCGGGTATTATCCGGTTGTTTGGTTAGACACTGGTTCGTTAAAGTGCTAAATCACACTTTTTAGTGTCTTTTAAGTACCCTTCGTGTACCCTTTCAATTCCCAACACTTAGGGAAATATTCTGGATGATAAAACGAAATTTTTGCATAATATTCATATGATTAAATGCTGAATTGAGCTGAATTATACGAAATTATGCACTTAAAGTGCGTTTCGGGTGCTTTTTAGTGCTTATTTTTGCTTTCGCAATGTCTATAAATTAAACCCTTACATGTACTCTTGGGTTTTAATGTACTTTTGTCGTCGGACCTACACCTAGGCCTCAATTCTAATGTCTGACTGCTTTCTGCAGTTCTATTGACACGATGTGTCTTACCGGTGAGTTTACTAATATTTCTGACGCAACGCTCTCGTTTATGCATAAAGCTATATTTTGTAGCACAAAATGTGCATGAATTCACTTGCATGGAATTCAGAAATTTATTTGTCTGGTAAACCAGATCATGCACAGTCATTTAAGCACAAATTACTGTTCATTTCGTGTACGGAATGTACGGAAAAGTGACGGTTGTCACAAAAAATTTATGTAATTACTTATTTTCTTCATGAATATGTTAGATCTTTTCATTTTTAACATTAGAAGTTAAGTTGTTTAGATGGTGAAACTTGTACATAACATAAACATGACTTAAATTCGTGATCAAGAAGCTTACTACTAGCTCTAATGGCTAGGGAAGTGGCACAAAAATGGAGATGATGAACAAGGAAGAAATCAAGAGGTTAAAAGCTCCACAAGGTGGTCCTTCAAGTTCTAGCACCATATACCTTCCTAAATGGCCTCCATACACCTCTAGATCACCTTGGATTGAATGGTTGGAGCTTGAAAATGGATGTGCATGTGTGTGTGTGTTGGGCCGTGAGTTAGGGAGCACCAAGGGGTGAAGAAGATGAAATGAATGAGTTGGTGATTAAATTAGGATTTATAAGATTTCCATATCTTCTTTAGGGTATATGTGCTAGAATATTCCCCAACACAAAATCTAATAAAATCTAATGAAATCAAATAAAATCCATGTGTGGGACCCATTGGGTCCGGATTTGGTGAAAGAGGGGGGGGGGGGTAAAATGTAAAATTTTGGAAGTTGAGGGTTTATGATGCAAACTAGAAGGTTTAAGTTAGTATAAGTGTGTTTAGGTGTTTTTATGATTTTTAAGGTGTTCTAGCATCAATACTATTTTAATATCATAAAAACATTACTTCTAGTCAAATTTTGATGTCCCAGTTATTGTCCGGTTGTTCGGTTCGTTAAAGTGCTGAATTGCGCAGTTTCACTAGGTATAAAGCACTTTTGTGGCAGTTTTTATTCCCAACACTTTGTAAGTTATTTTGGACAATAAAACATAAATTCTTCATGATATTAATGTGCTTAAAAGCTGATTATAGCTGAATTGTTGCTGAATTATGCTAATTTCAGCATTTTAGATAAGTTTCGGGTGCTTTTTAGTGCATAGTTTAGGTTCCGGAAAGTTTATATGTTAAACCTTGTATCCACACCTGGGTTTTAATGTATTTTAGACGTTGGATCTACTCCTAGGCCCCAATTCTGTTGTCTGATTGTTTTCTGCAAAACTGCTGACACGGTGTGTCTTACCGGTGAGTTTACTAGTCTTTCTGACGCAACGCTAAAGTAATGCATAAAGCAATATTTGAAGTATAAAACGTGCATGAATTCACATGTATAGCATGAAATTAGACATTGTTGACATTTAAGCACATAATTGCAGACATTTATTAATAATTAGACTGTACGGAAATTACCGGTTTTGTGCCAGTTGCCTATTAGAGTTCCATAGGTGTCTTCTTGAGAAGGGTTGAGGGTCCTGTACGGTTTTTCGGTAGGTTTAGCACCTATAGATCCCGGTTTCATAATAGTCCGTGTCTGGTAAAAAGATAACTAATAGTATATGGGATTCCATCCTAGGTAGTCATTTCATCGTCATCTGAGTAAAATCCAAAGTCCAATTTGAGTCTTAGTTCGTTCGTCTTAGGTAGTATTTAACTAATTGCTATTTTAGGATATTAGAAAACCTCCCTCTCAAAATATAAAAACAGTTAGCCTTGTCAGTCATTAGGTCTAGTGAGTCTAATTTATGTAATCAAAAGAGTCTCGTGGGTTCGATTTCTGGACTTACTTAGCTTTACTAGAGTCGATCAGTTTACTTGCCAGTTAATAGTTTAGTTGAGTTTTAAAGAGTCTAAAGTTTAACTTAATGTATAGATTAGGTTAATTTAGGTAATAATTAATAAACTACTTTTAGCACATCACTCACTAGCCTATTCGAAGTTAATAAATAAAAACTAGGCCCGAGCAGGTTTATCAGTGATCTCTAATAGAGACACGAACTAGAGGTGTGAACTTGAATCTATAACAACCCAATCTCAAATATTGATCATCAATAATAGCTTGAACTAGGGCTGCAAATAAACCGAACGAACATGAATAAGGCCTTGTTCGGGTTTGTTTGTTAAGGAAATATATGCGTTCACGAATTGTTCATGAATAATTACCGAACGAGATTTTATGTTCGTATTCATTCGTAACAAAAACGAAAATATTCGTGTTCGTTTGTTAATTGTAGGCAACAAACATTCACGAACACAAACTAACGTTCATGAACACAAACGAACACAAAGAAATATTCATGAACAGAATATATAATATACCCATACTTATTAAATATTTTATTTGTCGGAAATTTGAAGTATTAAAATACAATATAAAAACTAAAAACACTAATGAATTAATGAATACAAACAAACATAAACGTATTACCGAACGTTCACAAACATAATGAACGGAAGCATCTGTTTATGTTTGTTTTATAAGTAAAGGAACGAATTTGTTGTTCATGTCCGTTCATTTATTGAACTTTCAGCCGAACGAATGGTTAACAAAGTGTTTGCTAATTATAAAGAACTAGTTATTTTCCGCCCGCGCGTTGCGGCGGGACCCAATGGCTACAAAAGGCGTGCCAGTAACGGCAAATAGATACCGAATATCAAAACATAAATAAAATGACGTGGTAAGGATAATCACTCCGTCATAAAAATTTTTTTTTAAATAAACTAATATATAATAATAGGACCCACACGTCCTACACGTTGGAAATTCAGTTGTTTTCTGTTCAGTTATTACGGTGCTAACACGTTAAAATACGGATGAGCTCGGTAGCGGTAACGGCAGCGAAAGTATCGATCCGGAAAATCATCGAAATTAGGTACCGGCACCGAAAATGCTCGGTACAATACGATATGGTATTTGAAGGTAAAAATCAATAAATACAGGTATGGTGCTAGACCGGTGTCGAACCGAAAGTAACGATTCTGAAAACGCCAAAAGGTGGGTACCAAATTGGTACCGAAAATGATTTGGTATAGTAAATTTGGTACCGATACGATGCCGATTCGTTTACAGGATTTGATACGATTTGCTCATCAATATTCTAAATATGCAAGTTAATTTTACATGTTACAATTCATTCATTACAGAAAAAGACAAAAAAGAAAGCAAAATAAGTTGTTGTGTATATAAAACCTCATTCAAACGAAATATATTTTACTTATTGTGTGTATGAAAAGTAATCTAAACGGTGCAATTACTTGCATTGCTGCGTTGCTACAGGATTTGATGAGCTCGGTACCAACCGGTACAAAAATACCGTTACCGAAATCCTCAAAAGTGGGTACCGGTACCGAATATACCTAGTATGGTACGGTTCGGTACCGGTCAGTACCGGTATTTGAGGGTAAAAACCGGTGAATACCTGTGCAGAACCGGTACCGAAAATACACCGATTTGGTAAATTTGAGACCGGTACCTATACCCGATACCATTTGCTGATCTCTTAATGATGTATTCCATTCTAATTTTAATTTAAAAAATAAATTATAAAGCACTGTTCCCGTTACTGAAATCCCCAAAAGTGGGTACCGGTACCGAATATACCTAGTATGGTACGGTTCGGTACCGGTCGGTACTGGTACGACACCGGTATTTGAGGGTAAAAACCGGTGAATAAATGTGTAGAACCAGTACCGAAAATACACCGATTTGGTAAATTTAAGACCGGTACCTATACCCGATACCATTTGTTGATCTCTTAATGATGTATTCCATTCTAAATTAAAAAAAAAATTATAAAGCACTGTTCCCGTTACTGAAATCCCCAAAAGTGGGTATCGATACCGAATATACCTAGTATGGTACGGTTCGGTACCGGTCGGTACTGGTATGACACCGGTATTTGAGGGTAAAAACCGGTGAATAAATGTGCAGAACCAGTACCGAAAATACACCGATTTGGTAAATTTAAGACCGGTACCTATATCCGATACCATTTACTGATCTCATAATAATGTATTCCTTTCTAAATTAATATATGATAAAAAAAAAGTGAACACTGTTCATTCACTTTCTTTTTTATCATATATTAATATTAATAATAATTAATTTTAAAGAAATATGCAGGCAGTTGTAGGGGCAAAAGGTTGAAAATGATATTACAGGGACCGAACGTGGTTTTAAGTGTAGTATTAGGACCAGAATAATATTTGTTCTTTTTTAACAATGCTAGCTTTTGTCCCTAAGCTCAGGTCAGGCGTTATTATGTTGATGAATTCTCTCTCTCTACCTTCCTTTCTCTCTGTACAAGCTTTCTCTCTCTCAAGAATTCTCTCTGCTGGAGTTCAATTCAATTCCCAAGGCTGCACATTATTTGCAATGGTAAATTCAGACAGTGCTATATATAGATTTCGTGTTTTTGTTTATTTTGTGTGTGTGTTATTGATGAATGCAATGCAGGTGCCGCCATGGCTAGAGAAGCTTCTTGGAACGGCATTCTTCTCGGTGTGCCGGACGCACGGAGCGGCCGCCAGAAGTGAGTGCAATATGTATTGCTTGGATTGCAATTGCGATGCCTTCTGCTTCTATTGTCGATCTTCACGCCATAAGGATCATCAAGTCATTCAGGTAGCTAGGTTTATAACTATCTTGTAACATACATACGTACATTTTTTGATATAGAAAAAAACTGCAATGTATTTATTTATTAACAAAAATCAATCAAGAATAACCCGGACGGACGGACGTATTAATGGTATAATGACCATTGATAATGAAAACTTAACGGATGAAAGTGCAGATTCGGAGATCGTCGTATCACGATGTGGTGAAAGTTTCAGAGATCGATAAAGCGTTGAACATCGGTGGGGTGCAAACATACGTCATAAACAGTGCAAGAGTATTGTTTCTAAACGAAAGGCCTCAGCCTAAGTCTGGAAAAGCGGTTTCTCACATTTGTGAAATCTGTGGAAGGAGCCTCTTGGATGCACTTCGGTTTTGCTCACTTGGCTGTAAGGTTTGTTAGCATCATCTCCTTCCTTCATTTATTTTATTTAATTAATTAATTAATTAATACCTAATTTTACTTTAATTATCGCCTTTGCTTCACATTGTTGACAATACAACTCACCCATATGAATTGGCATGTACCATGACCTCATCATTTACATTTACATGTTCAAAACCAGCCCATCATCCATCCGCCAAAATTATATTATATTACTAGTAATAAAATAATTCATTATATTACAATGTTATGTTTCAAATTTCAATAAATTAATTCAGATAATAATTTTATTTCTCAACATCTTAATTCTTAACAATATCTGAATTTTATAAATAATTTCATTTTATTAGTCCTTTACCGAATGAATCACATGCGTCTATATCATCACTATTTATTCACAACCTACATTAATGATAACATAATGCCAATCACCATCATGAGATTGAAACTCTTATAAAATTTTATAAACTAATTAATATTGTATTATATAGGTATGTTTTAACTCATAGTTATCTTGTTACCCTAGCTAATGGTTCTTAGAGTTCTTAGCTTTTCTTTTTTGTGTATCATACGAGAGAGAGATCTTATTATTTTTGTCACATGGAAATATATATTACTTTTATTTGAAGTTAATTTATTTTTTTTATTTGTAAATAAAAAGGTTGTAGGAATAAAAAGAAATGGAAACACAAGCTTTATGTTTGAGGAGATATCTTCATCATCATCAACAAGAATAGGGGAAGAAGAATTGCGTGAAGGCTCACAACAAGACATTTACCCGCTCACACCTCCTTCAACTTCCTCCACTAGGAGAAGAAAGGGGATTCCTCATAGGGCTCCTTTTGGGTCATAATATATATACATATACTATATAAAAGTAAATTACCCAACTACCCTTCAATTCCTCCTACTTTATACAACTCATCAACATTGACAATTTGTTTCACCAAATACACACATCTTGGGCATCCCTTCCCCAAGCCTTTCAAGGCTATCATTTATTTGTTTCTATATATGATAAAGATGTTTAAAACCATATAATGCTGCTGTACATGGTGAAGATAAAACTCTCTTGTAAATCATGATAAATAACTCATATAGTATTATGCATTTTTCATAATGATTCACAAATTATAGTTTCATGAAAGTAACTAAATGATACAAACCCAGTCTCTCTTGATTTTGTTTTAACATGTAAGATAATTGAACATCGTACGAATATCAACCAAGTTAGTAGTCAAATTCGACTCCAGGATTTGACACAGGTTATAATAGTAGTTTTTCTTTTTTTATTATATACACGCTGACGTGGTTAGGTTAGAAGAAAACATAAAATAAAAAAAAGGACATTAAGTATCTTATTATAATTAAAAGGCTGAACGTAATACTTATTAAATGGTTTGTGGCCTAATAGTATCAAGGTGGTGAAAAAGTATCACTTTCATCAGATTGAGAGTTCAACTTCTGATGGACAACATATATAGTAAGAGTATGGTTGTAAAAATCCCGACTATGCGCCGATTAATCCTCGATTAATCACTGATTAATCTCTATTAATTACAATTAATCACGATTATATCCGATTAACCCCCGGTTAATCCCGATTAATCGATAGTCCCCACCACACCGGCCGACTAGCGACTAGCGATTTCTATAACTATGAGTAAGAGTAAGATTTGTGAGGCTGTGAGTTACTTTTTAATAAGAAAAAATTCAGAGAGGATAAAATTTTTACTATTTCATGAGGCCTTAACCCAATAATCCATACATATGTATAATTGAAATGTGTGTACATGCAATTAAGAAAGTAAAGCAAAATTTCCGTGGGGCATGGAGTCTATTTTTATAGTTTTTATTGGCCCCCCAACCCACATGGGCCGTTTACAAAAAAAAAAAAAGAAAAAAAAAAAGGAGAACCTTTTTCTTAGTTTCTTTTTATTTTTTAATTACATATACACAAAGCAAAAGTTGGGTAAAAGTCATGTTTCTTTGATGGAACCTAGCTAGTTTGGTTGGCTCAATGAGTTGGAATCAATTTCTAAATTTATTCTTTTATTTCTCTATATTTCACTTTAATTAAATTTCTAATACCATTAATATAACTTCTTTGCCACTTGTTTTTTCAAAATTAAATACTTTTTGTTCTCATATTTTATCGTTAATAAAAATTCATATAACTGTAACTTTTTTTCGTTTCATTGTACGTTGGGGATGTTGCTTCATTCTGAACCAGGATGACATTAATGGGCACGCCTCATTTGCCAGGTTTGTTGATGCAAAGATGAAACCATTTTAGTGTAGAATGGGGACCAAATTATTGACAATTTTAAAATTTCTATAATTCATTAATTAGAATCTTTAATAAACATAGCCGTTAGGTATTGGTTTATTATTACATAAAATAGGTTAATGAATGTATGAAGGAAATTAGATAACGAAATAGAATAAAGACTTTACAATCCAATGGTGGAATATTTCCAAATAATTAATCTTGGACCACTTTGAGTTCTCTTATTTTGAAAACAAATCGTACGTCCCTTATCAACCAGCTTCATTGGGCCAATGGGCCATGCCTAGATCTAGACCAGACCACGCAAGACCAAAACTCCTTTGATTGGTGTAACGATAGATACCCTTAAACTCATATATGTTAGGACTTTTAGAATATGTGTTTTGGCTTGGAAGTAGACATGCTCAAATAAACCGGTTTTTTAACCGTAACCGGTTAATAACCGTAACCGAAACCGGTATTTAACCGGTACCACAATAACCGGTTAAGGTTAATAAATAACCGGCGGTTCGTAACCGGTTTTCGTTATTCATATCAACAACCGGTATGTAACCGGTTAATTTAAAACCGGTTTTCTTGAATATTATTAACTGGTTAACCGGTCTCATCACTTCTTCAACAGCAGCAGCACAGCACAGCGGACTACAGACCTGAATTGTTACCGTTTGAATTGAAAAAAACGGTAATATTACCGTTTTTGCCTTGTTTGGATGTGTATAAATAAGATTTCAATGCATATGTATAATCCCACTTAAATTCTAGCTCAAAAACACACTTACAAAATACGTTTCAACTTTCAAATGGCGAGTTCGAGTGCCAGTGGCGATGCTTCGACCGTTGTTGGTTCATCTAGCGAGTTGTTTGTGAAGAGGATCTTGACCACGAATAGAGACCCGACACTATGGGTGAATTTTGATTTATGTGAGATGTCGATTGGAAAAGAAAATGCGAGGTGCAAAAATTGCGGGGCGTTTCTTGCGGCGTCATCGAACTCTACTTTGAGAGCACATTTGACGTCGCATTGCAAGACAATAAAAAAATCCCGCCAATGATCAAGCGCAAATATCACGGGGTATGGGTGTTTGGAATTTCGACCCGGAGGCGGTTCGTTTAAGGATGGCTCAATTTGTTATTCAACAATCGTTGCCGTTCGATCACTTTGACAATCCGCGCTTGACTAAGTTGATTCAAGAGACGCTTCAACCACGTTATGTTCACGTAAGTCGTTCAACTCTTAGACTCGATTGTTTAATTATGTGGTCAAAAGCTAAAAAAGAAATGATTTTAGGGTTTGAAAAATTAAACACCAGTGTTAATTTAACAACCGACGTATGGTCGGCTCCATTTGGTTTACCGGATTCTTACATTTGTGTTACCGCGCATTGGATCGATCCCAATTCGTGGAACACGATGAAACGTACAATCGCGTTCGATATATTTGGTTATCCACACACGGGGGAAAATATATTTCATGTCTTAGACGATGTTATCAAAACTTATAAATTAGAAAATAAAATAGTTTCTATTGCTTTTGATAATGCGTCGAACAACACAATCATGGTGCAAATGTTAAAAATAAAATACAATCCGATTTGCGATGGAGAATTTTATCATAGCCGATGTGTTGCGCACATCATTAACTTGGTTGTGCAAGACGGGCTAAATGTTGAGTCCGTTAAAGAAGTTAAAGAAACTTTTAAAGATATGTTACGTGACGTTTTTCAAGGTGATGCATCAAATAGTGAACTCGGGAGGTATAAATATACCGATTTTTTAGCAACCTTGTCACCCGACGAGTTTCACAAGTTTGATATTTTGGCTTGGTGGAAAATACAAGAACCGCATTATCCCGTTTTAGCCGCCATGGCACGTGATCTACTAAGCTCCCAAGCTTCTACGGTAGCTTCGAAGTCGATTTTTTTCTCTTAGTGGAAGGGTACTATCTATTCGACGAACAAGACTTACACCGGAGGCGATGGAAATGTGCATTTGTTTGAAGAATTACTTGGATGGCGTGGAACGTATACAACATATTTCAAGTCTTGAGGGCGAGCTTGCGGTGGAAGAACAATTACATGATGTTGAAGTTTTTCAAGGACGGGCGCAACCACTTTCCGATGACGAACTCATGTACGATGAATCCGTACGCTCTACTAGCCCCCGAAGCGACTAAACGAAGAAACGAAGAAATGACGAAACAAAACTACAAGACGACAACTTCATTCTAGACTAGTTAAGAAAATTGTATTGGATATTTTCATGTTTATTAATGGAATGTTACTTGATCTACTAATATAATTATAAAAAAAACGTATTTTATTTGGTTTATTTGTGTGTTTAATATAATTCTGCATGTTTTTATATAATTCTGCAGGTTTTTATATGATTCTGCATGTTTTTAAATGATTCTGCATGTTTTTATATAATTCTGCATGTTTTGTATATGATTCTGCAGCTTTTTTGTATGTTTTTATATAATTCTGCAGGTAAAATATAATTCTGCACGTTAAAATATGTTTCTCGCAGGATTTGTATAAGTTTCTGCAGGTTTTTATAAAATTCTGCATGTTTTTATATAATTCTGCAGCATTTTGTTTTAACTTTCTGCAGTTTTAATATAACTAGGTTTATTACTGTGACAACCCTCACCAAACCAGGTATCCGTACAACTTAATTAATAATTAATTACTGCTTAATTACTGTGCTTGTTTGAAATTACTGATGAACTGCTACTTGATATCTGATACATGTACTTACCTGCATCATACTTTACTTACCGTCACTACATTATTTACATGCTGAACCTTGGTGACAAACATGATGCACAAAAAGCACAGTAGCACTATAGCGGATAACCTATTGAACATGCTGATAAAGCCAGCATCAGGCAGACACTGCCTCTAAGGCCTGTATGAGCCAGAAATATTTTGCTACACTAGTGGTGAGTGTAGGGATACAAGGGTTGTAGAACTACGTCTCTAGGAATAAGTTTCAATGACTGGATGTGCCTAAAACGTACTCTAAGTACAAAATTCAGCACTTTACATAATAATTCAGCTTTTAGCTAACTAATAAAGTGCCAAAACTTGAGAAAATATGTTACTAGACACTTTCCAAAGTGTCAGAAATGAGTTGTGTCACTAAAAAGGGTAATAACGACACTTTAAAGCTTTGTTAACGCTTTAACGGATTACTATCCAACTGAACTACCGGACTATACCCGGAACCTAAAAATATTGTCATTTTCATTATTTACCTTTTTCTGAGCCAGTTAGGGTCCCTGAATACCCTAACACCCATTGTAACGCGTGACACACAACTAACCGGGTTAAGCACTTAACTACACTTAACCTAACTAATAAACCTAACTAACTAGTTAGAATCGAACTAGACCCCCCCCCCCCCCTTAACCAAACCGTCCCCATGAGGGGGACACACTTGTCCTTTTTGTTGATTATTATATTAAGAATGCTTAATATCATCTAGACATAAAATCCATTAGGTAATTAGCATGAGAATTGTCTATAAGTATGAGCTTATACACACATGATCATTTCCATCACACAACACCACTTCACAACTCTCTCTCCCTCCCTACTAACTCTCGGCCGAACACCCCTCTTTCAACCATCCATTTTCAAGTTTTGATCTTGCAAGTTCCAAGCTCTACAAGTGTTAAGGGTCGCATATAAGGAGTCTTGGTGCAAACGGAAGGCGAAGGACCTCACTCTCTTGCTTTTATCCACCCTATTTGCGCTTAGATTCTTCCCTAGCCTCGAGCTAGTGGTATGTTACTTAAATCACCTTCTCGAACTATTTTAAAGTGGTTAATACGATGTGTAACGGTTAAAACTCGAAATCTTACAAGATAATGCTTTAAAGTCTACTAAAAGCACTTAAAAAGATGGTTAAAAGCTTATAAGTTGTGTAAATGTTGTAGTATTTGATTTGTGTGATTATTTGGACCCGATCTATGTTGTGGTAGCTCGGATCATCATTTAACCCGGTTTAGTCATGATCTTGGATTATGACATAAAGATTGTTTAAGTATAACAAGGGTTAGAAGATGAAACTCTACCACACAAGAATCATGAACTTGTGTAAAAGTGTTTTAGTTTGTACAATAGTGTTTAAAACTAGTAGATCTACGTATCTACAAGCGGTATTTTCAAAGGACCGAGTGTCAAAGAAATCATGTTTTTCTAAAGACGGATCTTACACTAACAAGAATGGTTTTTAGAACACACAAGTGTGTAAACACTTGTGTAACACAAAGTTTCGACAAAATAACTATTTTTGAAAAAGATGACGAGAAGTTGTAAAGATGGAACTTCCATAAAAACGAGGTTTTTACAAAATCGGATAGTTTTATATAAAGATCCACTAAAAGTAATGGGATTTACTTCATAGTTTGAATAAATCACAAGTTCATGAAGTTTATGCGATTTATATATATTTTGACTAGTTTGTGGTTTGAACATTGTTTTGATTGAATGAAAAATGGTTGGTTTGATTTATAAAAGAAAATGATACGCTTGAAAGCGTGGCCACTTCCAGTTACAGAGGAAACTCTGGCGAAATTTTTCTAAAAACCTAACACTTAGAATTATTTTCACTATAAGTGTTAGAGATACTTGTCGACTTGTTTTCAAACTATGAATTTCGCCACGAATATATTTATAAAATATCGGAGGTGGGATTTCACAAAAAAAAACGTGATACATAAATATATTTAGTATATATTTTTCACAACATCACTTGTATAAGTGTTTATGATTATTTTGTGAACTACGTAAATATTATTTTTAGGGTAAAAATAATATTACTAAGTATTATTTTGGGAAAATCACATGTATTAAAATATAATATTTTTGAGAAGAATATTTATATTTTGGGAGTTGGAAATAAAATATATTAAGTGAGACTTAATAATGTATTCCGGATGTTACGAACGCACATGTATTAAATCCCCCATCCTTGGGAAGGAAAATAACTACCAAGTATATACAGAATGTAAACACGAAATAGTTGCCTAACTATTTCCCAAAACTTAAACCATAAAGCTAAGGCACGACCGTCCGTCTAATAGAGTTAGTACGTGTAGGTCGTCATACAGCTGTTTGATTTGGAGACATACTTGGTAGAGACGCACCACGGTGAGTTCATGTCCCCCTTTTCTCTTAACTGTTTTCAGTTTTCTAAACTGCGGGGGTGAAATACATGTTACTATGATTATGAGTACTTTATACATGGTATGGTTAGCGTAAGGAGGTTTATTACTTAGATCATGTGAGTGGGTAGGCGTGAACTGGAGACCATTAGTCCTCATTATAGGACCGAGGGACGTAAGCGGTAGATCTATCTGGGTGTAGCGAGCCCAACCCCAGGTCCAACAGTACGGACCTCGGGGTGACTTTGTGCCCCGACGCAAAATCGCAAGGTTTGAGTCTTCCTACTTGCACTTCACACATATCAATGGCCTTGCAAACCATTGGTGATCTCTTTTTCCTTATTTGCTACATACCAGGATTTTTATACTTACAAGTGTTTATTTACTCACTACACATGAACTCGCTCAACATTATTGTTGATTTTTCAATTTACATGTATTTCAGGAAATTAAAGATCTGGCGCGGTATGTTATGTTTTCCCGCTGCATAAGGGTTCCAAGGTCATCCCAGTTTAGGAAATGTGACTCTTTCCTGGACAAGTCACAAATCTTAAACTGCGTTTATTTCATGTTGATGTTTATGTTTTTCAAGACAATGTTTTATGTTATGATGTTGTAAGTCTCTAAGACAATGGTATGTTACTCTGGTTTTAAAACATAATCAAATGGATGATCTTGCATGATTTTATTTCATATAGCTTTGTTATGATTAAGCTATGGTATTAAGAAGTCACACCAAAATTAACCACGCTTCCGCAAAGCCAGGGTGTGACAGCTTGGTATCAGAGCTCTGATCATAGCGAACTAGGATTCTTTCTCGAGTCTAGACTATGATCACTAGGGCTCTCACGAAAACATTTTTACTGCATACCACTTAAGTCCAGATCCAAAACGTTTTTACAAACAAATGTTGAGCACATTTTATTTATTATTTATAGGCTCAGTCTGGAAAGGCTGAGGCTCGGTCTGGGAGGCCGAGGCTCGGTCTGAGAGGCCGAGGTAGTTGGCTAGTGGGACTAGGAAGAGCAGTCTGAGAGGCTGGGAGAATTTGGCTAGTGGGACTAGGAAGAGTAGTCTGAGAGGCTGGGAGAATTTGGCTAGTGGGACTAGGAAGAGCAGTCTGAGAGGCTGGGAGAATTTGGCTAGTGGGACTAGGAAAAGCAGTCTGGGAGGCTGGGAGGCTAGTGGGACTAGGAGAACAATTTGAATGCTTACTTGGTGACTTATGTGATTATTTGATTGTATGATTGACTGTTTGTGCATATTTGTGTTTATGTTACAGACACCATCGACACCTCTGGCACAGGTGACTCAGACACCACAGGACCTAGACCTATAGTATCAGATGACCTAGAGTCTTCAGAGCGCGAGGTCCACACATCTGACGTTACTAGCACGGACGAGGACGACTTTCAGCCCTTCGCTTTATCTGATGGTGCTGATGAGCTCGCTGATGGCCCTTTGGCCGGGGACCTACCGTTAGTGGAGATCCCTGCTCCCATACCCTTAGCTGTTTATCCTGCTTACGATTTGCTCCTCTACGCCGACGATGGTGGCGACGTCGATCTGTTTGATGACGAGCCCTTAGAGGATGAGGTTCAGGGCGAGGCCCTTCTTCCTGCTGGAGATCTTCTGATGATCGCAGATGCTCCCACTAAGGAGTCACCTGCTCACTCTCCGGTCCCAGACTCTTTCGAGTCTGTGGCCTCCGCACCTTCACACACTCAGAGTGCGCAGCACTTTTCTCATGGATCAGATCCCGACCAGGCATCCTCTGTTGCCCCTATTCCTAGCTTTGCTTTCGACCATGATGATGTGGAGGATTCCGATCCTGACTTTCCCCCAGGATTCGACCCAGATGAGGATATAGAGTTTATACCCATGGATCAGCCTATGGAGGATCCAGCCGACCCAGTTGATCCCATCGATCCCGAGTTTGATTTTGAGATGGCCTTTGATGAGCCCGAGCAGCCACTAGACCCTGCTCCTGACCCAGTACTTGAGCATGACCCAGTTCATGCTGACGCACCTATTATTGAGCCTGTCATTGCTGACCCACCTATTGATGATCACCCTATAGATGCTCCATTGTTGGAGGGCGATCATGTCATTGCTGCTGATCATGTTGATCCCCCACTTTTTGCTGATGCACCAGTTGACCCTCTTGTTGCACCTCACCATGATCCTATGCCAGTTCAGTTTGATCGTGCGCTTTTTGAGGCACATATTGACCCCCGAGATGAGCACGCCCAGTGTGGGTGGATTCCTGCTGATGATGAGGTTCCACCTATTCCCCCTCAGATCACTGATACCCGTCACATTGATACCTCCTTTTCATTTCCTCGGTTTACACCTCCAGCACGAGCTGGAGAGGGCTCTTCGGCTCACCCTTTTGGACATGTACCGGTATCTATCCCTACTATACCACCGTCTGCTACTTTTCCCCCTGTTTCTCCATTTCATGTGGCACCTTTTGATCCCACCAGTGAGCCGCTTCTTTGGGCGTCACCTTCTGCTATGCCACCGACTGACCCCTACCATTCTTTCCACATGGGGTATACTATTGAGGACGTTTTGATGTCTTTTGTCACCCAGCACGAGGCACACACACAGCGCATTCAGGAGCTTGAGAGAGCCCAGCCGTCGCCGTGTCAGTGCCAGGGACAGACCCACTCTCCTTTGCAGCCCTCTCGACCTTTACCACCAGACTATGTTGCACGCCTTTTAGCACTTGAGCAGCAGGTTGCTTCTTGGTTGCGTACCCAGAGAGCCATGGAGGAGGACTGGCTCCAGTTGCGTCGTTTGTTTTACACCCACTTTCCCCCTCCTCCACCGCCATCCGTGTAGAGCTCTTCAGTACCGTATAGAAGACGGCGAATGCTTTTGACTGCACAGCATTTTTGGAGACTACATTATGATTCCGACTTTTGTTGACATGTATTTGATGTATTGACACTGATTTGATATAGTTTTTGGACTAGGGTGATGTAGCCCTTAGTCGACTGATGTTGTATAACACTGTGATGTACTTGTACACTTACTATGTGGTCTCATTATATGGCAATCGCAGTATTCTCATCATACTTGATGCTTGATTTGGTTATTTATATTCTATGACATGGGATGTTGTGTGATTGATGTTTGTGACATGGGATGTTGTGTGATTGATATGATTATAACATGAGATGTTATGTACTATTACTATCCTAAAGCGTATGTATTATAACTATGGCCTGACCGACGTAAACCATCTTTTAGAAGATGCCGCCGAAACGTCCAACGCCGATGCCTACCAATGAGGCAGAACTCCAGCAAGTCATCGCTGCTGCCATCGCACAATACGCCGCTTCGCAAGGAGGACCCAGCGGAAGCAGCTCGAACAACAATGGCAACAATAATCCACCTCATGGTAATACCAAGTCATTTAGACCTACCATGACCTAATTGGATATCTATAGCAAAGATGCTAATGCCATTCACATGTTATAATGTATGTGCAGGGTGCACCTACAAGCAGTTTCTAGACTGCAAACTGGTCAACTTTGATGGCACAGGAGGTGCTGTCGCCTTTGTTCGTTGGGCCGAGAAAACTGAATCTGTTCTTCGCATGAGCAAATGCGCACCAGACCAGCAAGTCACCTATATCTCAGGGCTATTCTTGGATGGAGCCCTCTCTTGGTGGAATCTGCAAGTACAAACACTTGGTGAAGCTGCTGCCTACGCGCTAACCTGGACCGAACTGAAGGAACTTATGCGCAAAAAGTACTGCTCTCGCGCAGAAATCCAAAGATTGGAAACCAAGTTCTTGCATTTGAAAATGGACGGTCCAAAGATCGCAGAGTATGTTCAAAGGTTCCATGACTTATCGCATGTGGTACCCTACATGGTCACTCCGGAGTTCAAGCGGATTGAACGTTTCATTTGGGGATTAGCTCCTCAAATCATAAGCATGGTGACCTCATCCAAGCCTGCGACCATTACTGAGGCGATTGATTTGAGCGTGGCTCTCACAGAGGAGGCTATTCGCATGAACAAGTTCGATGAGATCGAGGCTAAGAAGAAAGAAACTCACGTCGAGTCATCAGGAGGTAACAAACGAAAGTTCTCGAATTTCAAACAAGGCACAAGAAGTGAGTTGCAAGGCGTGGACACGTTTGGGTTTCATTTCCTTTCGACTAAGGGCATTGATACACTCTAATTTACACATATTTTAGTTCCCCGTTTTACCCCTATTTTATGCGTTTTTGGCCGTAAAACCGTCATTCGGATACTTATTTTTCTACATTTATTTTTACAGGCCTAAAACAGCATACTAGCCAAGATGATAGCGAAAACGAGGACTTTCCGGACAAAACGACGAAGCTGCGGACATTCTGTTAAGGATTCTGAACTGGGCCTGTGGAACGACCGTTCCACCTGATGCACGGTCGTGCATCTCCGACAAAGCTGATCATCTCGGTGATGAACGACCTGTGCGACTGGGCGTTCTAGGAAACAAGGCGGCTCGGTGATGCACGGACGTTCCATCCGAAGAACGACCGTGCGACTGCGATGATCCTGCCTGATCTCGGCAATGAACGCTCGGTGCGACTAGGCGTGCAACAAGTATCCCGGAACTGAACGACCGTTCCACATAAAGAACGGTCGTGCCATTTCGAATCTGGTCAACGATCTGATGACGTATGCAGTATGGTGACCCATCCCCAATAATTGAATAAAGTGAACGGTCGTTCCATAGGGAGAACGACCGTGCAACAGCGAAAAGTATAAAAACAGAACATAAACTTTCTGTTCGGGATTCTGGAATTTTGGGGAGCAACTCAGGCGATTTTCAGGCTCCGGAGGCTTCTGCTTTCACCCGGATTCAAGCCATATTATCTCGATTAGCTCCATTACTATCCGGATCCTTAGTCTAGTGCTTGTTTATGGTTTGGTTTTCTAATCTTTCCATGATTTTGTTAATCTTTCAAGTACTTAGATTATTGTTTATGTATTATTGTAGCCTTTGGGCAAAAACACAACAATCCCTTGCTAGATTATAACCATTAGTTTGTTAAACTTTGTTTGTAATGACATTTTGAAGTATTTTCTATGTTAATCTTTGATGATTAGTTTGCAACCTTGTTATTGATATTGATTTCTTGATTATAAGTAATTATGTTGGATGATTGATGCTTGGTTAGTTAAGATAGTTGAAAAATGAAGCTTAATTAATCTTGTATTAGTAAACTTTGAACTTGGTTAACTAGATTAGCTTGGTTTAAATGTGTGCATCATGATACTAGAAATGGTTAGTGATTTAATAAAATGTAATTATTGTTAATCAAGAGAGCTTGCCGTCACGAAAGGACCTTAACGGGTTAGATGGTGTCGTTATAAATTCTTGCCATGATTTGTTAGCTTAGTTAGTAGTTTAGGCCAAAATTGCTATCTTGGTGAATTATTGTGCAAGATTTGTAAAATGAACTCGGTTGTGATTTAATCTAGTTTATGCTTGTCTCGGTGGTTGCATTGTGTTTATCGGTGTCTCTTTCCTTGATTAAGTGCGGTTAGAAAACTCCTAACTGATGACTAACTTATTTTTAAGAGATTTTCATAGACATTTATCAATTGCACGTTAAAGAACAATTTTAGGTGGTTAAAGTGTGTTTATCGTTTTAGCTTTCCGAATGATTGTCATGTTAGGATTCCCGAAAGGGATACTAATTGTCTTAAATTGGAATATTGATCGAATGCTTCTAGTGCCAAAACCGACTTAGTTGACATGCTTTTGGCGCCGCTGCCGGGGAAATGGCGAGTTTTAGGAACGACCCGAGTCATTTGGTTATCGGTGTATATACGTGTTAATATTTGTGTATAATTTCTTGTTTATTTATTTGTTAATATTTCTTGTTTTATTCGATTTATTCATTTTTGCGTTAGTTTTGTTCCATTTATTTATTTGATCCGGATTTATTTATTCACTTATTCTTTGGGTTTTCGGCACCCTAAATCCATTTTTGTATTAGTCGATTCATTTATTTATTGTGTTGAGTTTTTATAAAATTTCGGGCCCATTTTTCGGATTTTTATAAAATTTTCAGCCCATTTATTATAACTTTCTGCTTCTATTCAGCTGAAAAAAAAACAGCATTATTTAATTAATAAAATATTCACCGTGTCAAATTTTCGTTTGCAGGTTGATGTTCTCGACCCCCGCTCCAGAACTTGTTGAACCGTCAGACGAACCCGAACGTGATCTTCGGAGGCGTCTTCGCGCGAAAGGGCGTGCGGTTGGGCTACTACTCGCCAGTGGTGGGCCGGAGTCAGTGGTACCTGCTGAAGCCGAGGGCTCAGGAGGAAACATAATCATGGCAGACGATGAGCGACCGTTGAATGAGTCTAATCAGCCTGGAGCGACAGGCCTGGAGCCGAGTATCCTTAGACCTACTATAGATGCACCTAATTTTGAAATTAAATCTAGTATAATTAATATGGTGCAGAATTCGGTGCAGTTCGACGGACGCGAACATGAGGATCCCGGACGACATATTGCGGCTTTTCTCGAAGTGTGTTCCACGTTTAAGATGAGGGATGTTTCAGAGGATGCGGTTCAGTTAAGGTTGTTCCCTTTCTCACTGCGTGACAAAGCCAGAGCATGGCTTATGTCATTGCCAGCGGGGTCCATCAGGACCTGGAATGGGTTGGCGGAGCTATTTATGAAAAAGTACTTTCCACCCGAGAAGACAACCAAGTTAAGGAATCGAGTGGTGACCTTTCGTCCGGATGAGGGGGAGTCGTTGCATGCAGCTTGGGAGAGATTCAAGGATTTGTTACTTGATGTTCCACATCATGGCTTCACCAAGAGACAGCTAGTCTTGACATTCTATCAGGGGCTTAGCTACAATACGCAGGAGCGATTAGATATGAATTCAGGAGGCGATTTGGGGACAAAGACGCCCAATGAGGCTTACGATATCATTGAAAAGGCTGCGTTGAAGTCTAGCTCTCGCCGCGAAGGAGATAGAAGTCGGGGTGCATCATCTTCATCAGGATCCCGCGCAGGAGTGCATGCTGTAGACGACTATACGGCTATTACTGCACAAATCTCGGCCCCCGCATCGAGATTCGACAAGTCCCAGATGGTTGTGCATGCGGGCTCGGGTTGTGACCAGTGTGGTGTGTCACACGAGCCTGGGGCATGTTTTCAGGGAGTCGGATACGAGGGCCACGAAGAGGTAGATTTCGTGAGTAATCAAGTTAGGCCGCAGAACAACCCTTACAGTAACACCTATAATCCCGGTTGGAGAAATCACCCAAATTTTGGGTGGCGTGCGAACACAGGCAATCAAAATCCTTTGGGATTCACTCTGCGCGCTCCAGCGCAACAGGGTCAGGGTCAGCAGTTCTAGCAGTACAACCAATCCTATCAGCAGCGTTCTTACCCGCATCAGAATCAGGGCTCTGGGAGTAGTTCCCAGCAGCAGGCCCCTCAGTCTAGTTCTAAGCTGGAGGAGATGATGTCCCAGCTTCTTACTAGCTCCTCGAGCGCGAATCAGTTAGCTGAAAAACGCTACCAGCAGAGCAAGGATCGTTTTCTCTCTCATGAGGGAGAAATGAGGAGCCATAAGGCCTCGATTCAGAACATAGAGAATCAAGTTGGTCAGCTGGCACAGATGATGTCAAAGAGACCCCAGGGTGGTCTCCCGGGTAATACCGAACCTAACCCGGGCCCGCACAGAGATGTGAATGCGGTGATGACCAGGAGTGGAAAACCTACCGGACCCGTCATATCGGACTCAACACCGATCACTGAAGCGGTCCCGACCGACACACCGGATGAGGTGCATGCCAGGCTACGCCCAGCAAGTACATCACAAGTCCAGGAGCCGGTCACAGGTTACACACCTCCAGTGCCTTATCCAGGAAGGTTGAAGAAGCAGAAGATGGATGAACAAAACGGTAAGTTTCTCGAAATGTTTAAACAATTGCATATAAACATACCGTTTGTTGAAGCTTTGGCACAAATGCCAAAGCATGCGAAGTTTCTGAAAGACATCCTCTCAAACAAGAAAAAACTCAAGGACATGTCTTGTGTGGTTATGAATGAAAGCTGCTCTGCTATTCTCCAGAATCGTCTGCCTACAAAAATGGGAGATCCAGGCAGTTTCACGCTTCCTTGCCTCATTGGCAATCTGTCTGTCAGTAATGCGTTAGCAGATCTAGGAGCGAGTATAAACCTTATGCCCTATAAGGTTTTTACAAAGTTGGATCTAGGTGAGCCGTCACCTACGAGGATGAGTATTCGACTTGCGGATCGTTCTGTCAAGTATCCACGCGGGTTTGTAGAGAATATGCTTGTTAAGATTGACAAGTTTGTATTTCCCGTGGATTTTGTTATCCTGGACATGGATGAGGACTCGAGAGTGCCTCTGATACTCGGACGCCCATTTTTGAATACCGCCAGGACGATTGTGGACGTGGCGGCGGGCCAGATCACACTCTGAGTAGATGATGAGCATGTGACGTTTGACATTAAACGTTCTATGCAGCATCCTCAGAGTCAGGACGACGCGCTCTATTATGTTGACATCATCGACACTTATGTGAGCACGCATTTCCAGGGTATGATCGAGGAGATAGATTCGGACACACATCTATTGTGTGGGGACTTAGATGGCATTACGCAGGAGGGCCACTACTTAGAGCAGCCAGTCTATCAGATTGGTGATGATGGTCCCCAGAGTCCGGATCGTTTCACAGAAATTGATCGCGAGAGTGAAGTGAAGTCGAAGCCTTCAGTGGAAGATCCTCCTACCTTGGAGCTTAAAGAGCTCCCACCGCACCTAGAGTACGCATTACTTGATGAGGAGCGTCATTTGCCTGTCATTATTTCATCTGGTTTGGCGGGAGAGGAGAAGAGCAGACTTCTTAATGTGTTGAAACTTCATAAGAAAGCAATCGCTTGGAAAATCATGGACATAAAAGGTATAAATCCCTCCTTCTGTACACATAAAATTCTTATGGAGGATCAGTTCAAGCCGTGTGGGCAGCACCAGAGGCGGCTGAACCCGAACATGCAAGAGGTCGTTAAAAAGGAAGTGATTAAGTTGTTAGATGCTGGTATGATCTATCCCATTTCCGACTCTGTTTGGGTCAGTCCTGTGCAGGTAGTGCCCAAAAAGGGGGGCATAATTGTGGTCACAAACGATAGGAATGAGCTCATTCCAACCAGGACGGTCACTGGATGGCGGGTTTGCATCGATTATCGCAAACTCAACGACGCCACTCGCAAGGACCACTTCCCGCTTCCATTCATTGATCAAATGTTGGAGCGTCTGTCAGGGAAGTCATATTATTGTTTTCTGGATGGGTTCTCTGGTTACTTTCAAATCCCTATCGCTCCTGAGGACCAGGAGAAGACCACATTTACCTGTCCCTTTGGTACATTCGCCTACCGGCGCATGCCATTTGGGCTGTGTAATGCGCCGGCCACTTTCCAGCGATGTATGGTTGCTATTTTCCATGGAGGTTTTCATGGACGACTTTTCGGTTTTTGGGGACTCCTTTGATCAATGTCTGGAAAATTTGAAAAAGATGCTTAAGAGGTGTGAGGAGACAAATCTGGTCCTGAACTGGGAGAAATGCCACTTCATGGTGAAGGAGGGCATAGTTCTGGGACACAAAATTTCTCACGTCGGCATGGAAGTCGATCCTGCTAAAGTCGACGTTATATCACGACTTCCGCCCCTACCTCTGTTCGTGCTATACGGAGCTTTCTCGGTCATGCCGGGTTCTATCGGCGATTCATCAAAGATTTTTCAAAAATCGCCAGACCCATGACCCGTTTGTTAGAGAAAGATGCTCCGTTCGTGTTTGGAGATGATTGCTTGAGGGTTTTTGACCTCCTCAAGCAGAAGTTGGTTGAGGCCCCTATTTTAGTCGCACCGGACTGGAGTTTGCCGTTTGAAATCATGTGCGACGCGAGTGATTACGCTATAGGGGCCGTTCTGGGTCAAAAGAAGGAAAAACACTTCCATCCGATCTACTATGCGAGTAAAACTCTCCACGACGCTCAAGAGCATTATACCACGACTGAAAAAGAGCTCTTGGCGGTCGTTTTCGCATTCAATAAATTTAGATCGTATCTAGTGCTTTCAAAAACCGTTGTATACACTGATCATGCAGCCATTAGATACCTCTTCAGCAAACAGGACGCTAAACCGCGTCTGATCAGATGGATCCTGTTGCTGCAAGAGTTTGACATTGAGATACAAGATAAAAAGGGTGCTTTGAATGTAGCAGCCGACCATCTGTCTCGGTTAGAGCACGGAGACATCGAGGATTCGCGTTGGGATTCAATCAATGACAAGTTCCCATACGAATCTTTGATGAGTGTTGAGATGTGTGATGAGTCGCCATGGTTCGCTGACTTTGCGAACTACCTTGCTTGTAGAATTCTGATTAAAGGGTTGACTCATCAGCAAAAGAGGAAATTCTTTTCAGATCTAAAGCACTACATATGGGACGACCCTTTCTTGTTCAAGGTGGGTGCTGATCAGGTGATTAGAAGGTGTGTATCAGGGTCTGAGGCGACCAACATTCTGCGCCAGTGTCATGAGGGACCTACCGGAGGCCACCACGGAGCCAACTTCACCGCGAAGAAGGTGTTGGATTCCGGATTTTACTGGCCGACCATTTTCCGTGACGCGCAGGGTTGGGTGAAGGCGTGCGATGCTTGTCAGAGGGCGACGAACATATCGGCACGCGACGAAATGCCCCAGAACTGGATACAGGTATGTGAAGTCTTTGATGTTTGGGGGATAGACTTCATGGGACCATTCCCCCCCTCACGTGGAAACAAGTACATACTCGTGGCTGTTGACTATGTATCAAAGTGGGCGGAGGCGCAAGCCTTACCCACTAACGACGCCAGAGTAGTTGTGAGGTTTCTTAAGAGTTTGTTCGCCCGATTTGGCGCTCCGAAAGCGCTCATTAGTGACCGCGGGACTCATTTTTGTAATACACAGCTTGAAAAGGCTTTGTCCCGATACGGTGTGCATCACCGTTTGTCCACGCCCTATCATCCGCAGACGAGCGGACAGGTGGAGGTCACGAACCGTGGGCTTAAGCGCATCCTTGAGCGGTCTGTTGGAGAAAACCGCAATGAGTGGTCGGACAAACTTGAGGATGCATTGTGGGCATTCCGTATAACTTATAAGACCCCTATAGGGACCACCCCCTTTAGGTTGGTATACGGAAAGGCATGCCATTTACCGGTGGAGTTGGAGCACAAGGCTATGTGGGCTTTGAAAACCGCGAATTTGGATCTTAAAACCGGAGGTGAAGCCCGGTTTCTCCAAATTCATGAATTGGAAGAATTGCGGCATCAAGCCTATGAGAGCTCCGTACTTTACAAAGAGCGCACGAAGAAACTTCACGATAAACGCTTGAAGGACCATAAAGAATTCCAAGCGGGTGATCTTGTTCTTCTGTACAATTCTAGGCTGCGCTTATTTCCTGGGAAGCTTCATTCACGCTGGACAGGACCATACACGGTTAAGGAAGTATTTCCGTATGGTACGGTTGCAGTAGAGAACGCGGATGGCGTTACATTTAAAGTAAATGGTAACCGGTTGAAGTTGTACGTTGCCGGGCCGATAGAATCGGCGGTAGAGGTGATTGAACTCCAAACCCCGCACACATCATAAGTGTGGGGAGGAGAGAGTCTACGCTACTGACTCGCGGATAAAAAATGTAGCAAGAGCGTATTTTGCGCTTTAGGGGTAGTTTCGTACTTTTTAGTTGTTTTTCTAGTTTTTAGCTTTGAGTCTTGCTATCGACTCGTCGACAAAAATTTAGCATGAGTCTACGCTGCTGACTCGCCGACAAAAATGCAGCAGGAGCGTCTTTGGCGCTGTAAGGGTAAAATAGTCCTTTTTTGTATTTTTGTAGTTTTAGCGTAATTTAAGTTAGTTAGGTAGTTTACGTTAGTTAGTTTAGTTTTCGTACGTGCCGAGCGAAGGTTCTGTATTGCAATATTGTTAGAACAGTTGGTGTGTTGAAAAAACGGTGAAAAACGGCCGAAACAGTTGCTGGAAATGGCTTCTGCGAAAAAATTCTGATCTGCACCTGATGCACGATCGTTCCTCGGATCGCACGACCGTGCGATTCCGAGCAAGCCGGCATGGTATATCGCACCCTCGGTGCATTTTCGAGAACACGCTATGGGGGTTGAACGATGTCGGTGACGCACGACCGTTCCATACCTGGAACGACCGTGCCACAGGCTAAGGGCATTTTTGTCATTTTGCACACTATATATACCAACTTCTGCTGCAAAATCCCTCATTCGCGAACCCTAGCCGCTGCAGACCGTTCCAGGGCGATTTTTCACCATATCGCACGATTTTTCGCACGATCTAACACCCTTCTTCGCACGGGACGTCTCTAGTGTTAGATTTCTTGTTTTCTTGCTTTCTAGTGTAGTTTTCTTCCGATTCTTCAAGGAATTTTTTAGGGTTCTCTTCATAAACAAATCGAAACCCAAACCCTTGTTGAATCGAAGTATCGTGAACACCCGGTTGACTTTCAGACCCCTGTTGACCCAATACTTGTTGAAATTTTGTAAAGTTCAGATTGTTCTAAGTGCAGGGGTCGAAGTCTGCAGATTCGGAGTTGCACGGTCGTTCCTCGTGTGGAACGGTCGTGCCTCACCGGCTTGTTCTCGATATCGCTGGGCTTGGCCTGTTAGTTCTCGGTGACGCACGACCGTGCGTCCCCAAGAACGATCGTGCCATTCGCCCAGTTCAGTTAGACAGTTTCTTCATAATTGGCTGCTCGCTTGTTTTCAACTCATTTCTCTCCTGTTTCTGTCTTTCTAACATTTTTCCCCATTACAGATGAACCATCCCTTCCTACAGTTTGACCCCAACATTGAGAGAGAAGCTTTATGCATACCGAAGCGCAATGCATTGTGGGCGAGACGGGGGCAGTTTGGAGTCCCCCGCTGGTTAGATTGGGAAGTTATGCGTGAACTTAACCAGTATGACCGACTTGATGAAATGATGACTCGCACGCTTGCAAATTTGGTCGGTTGCAACCGACCCGTGTACCGGGAGTTGAGGATTGAATTCTTCGCGTCGTATGCCTATGAAAGGCCTGTTGCACATACAGAGCCTGATTTCCGCTACAGGGAGCGGGTAACCTTCAGGTTATGTAGACGTTGGCATACATGGTCGGTTGGTCGATTAGGTAGACGGCTTGGGATTTATACGCGGGAGGACATGGATGATCCCGACGTCTTCAACGATCAGTTCAACTTCCCTAATGATGCAGCGCGGGATGCATTCTGGGCAGAAAATGCCATTGGGGACCCCTACAACCCACGGATGTCAAAGGCTTCGCGACTCCGAGACCCTCTGGTGCGAGTGATGCACCATGTATTCAGCAATTCGATATGCGGACGCATGGACAGTCAAGGTAACTGTCCAACACCTGATTTGCTCTTTCTATATGCGTTGGTTGACAAAGCACCAATCAACCTCGCCGCGCGAATGGCTGAGTACTTTGTCAAGTGTTCGGGGCGGACCCAGAATAGTGAGATACATGGCGGTTCGTATGTAACCGAGATAGCGTACAATGAGCGCTATATGACGCCGGGGGTGCTTAGGGGTCTCACGTTGATTACCGAGGGGGTGCATGTTGATATCCGGTCTCTGAAGTTCATGGGGGTGATTGTAGAGCTTGAGAGGGGAGATAGGTTGAGGGGATTGAATGGCGAGGTCTGGGACCCGTTACCTCCAGCTGAGGAAGAAGATGAGGAGGAGGATGAGGACGTTGAGATGGGAGAGCAGCACCAGCCACAGCCACCGACACCACCACACTCGCCGCAGCACCATGCATTTCATCAGCATGAGGACTGGCCCACATTCTACCAGCAGTTCCAGGATATGCGTGTGACGCAGGAGCAGCATGGTACCTACTTCAGCGAGATTAGATCTAGCCAGGACCAGATTAGGGCCAGCCAGGCAGAGATTAGGGCCAGCCAGGCAGAGATTAGGGCCACACATGACCAGCTTCAGCATCGCCAGGATACTTTATACCAGGGGGTGTCAGCGGGGTTTTCTTATCTTTTCGGGGAGATGCATCACGCATACCCCAACTATTTTCAGCACCCGCCGGAGTTCCCACCGTGGAACCCCCCTGGCTATGGCGATCAGGGCCCATATGGCACGAGGCATGATGATGATGATGATGATGAGTAGTTGGCGGTGGTGATAGCATTTGGTGGTGTTTTATGTTTCAGTACATTGCTTTTATTTGGGTGTTTATTTTGACTATTATTTACAACACCCCGGTTATGTATTTTCAGACAATTTCCTTTGTGTTTGTTTGGATTTTAGTACTTATGTATATTATGGTTGTTTTGGATTTTTCTGTTTCTGTCATATTTTGGGTGCACATGACATACTCGCAGGTTTTATCTATCGGATCTTGGACCGGAGCATGTACCAGATACAGCTTCGGAAGTCTCGCGGCACCAGCATCATCTTGAGGGGAGTATTTTTTTTTATCCCTTTCTCTATATTTCGGGTCTCGCATTGGGGACAATGCGAAGTTCAAGTGTGGGGAGGGGGTTAACTTTGTTAACTTAACTTTGTTTGTCCTCTTATAAAAAAAAAACAGAAAATCAGAAAAATCATTTAAAAATACTTGTGTTTTGTATTTATGTTGGTAAATAAACCGGTTGGTTATGTTTTAGAAAGCATCGGACTTGATAAAAACTCGACAAGCAAAATATTTTTGAAAAAGGAAACCGGAAAGCGTGACAAACAAAGAAAGACTTACATGATAGTTTTCACACTTTTACCCATTCCTTCCGTTACGTGAGCATATTTGAGCCTAGATTAACATGTGAGTCAATTAAATGTTTTGTCACGGCTTTTTGGTTGTCGCTTTTTAAATTTCATATGCTTGTTGGGTTTGAATCTTTTGATGTTGTCTTTCGACAAACCGGCTAACCGTTTATATTAGTTTTCAATAAAATAGTGTATAAATTATCGTTCTTGTTTGTTTATGTCTTTTATTGCTTTTTAGTTTAGCTTGCTTGAGGACAAGCAAGGTTCAAGTGTGGGGAGATTTGATACACTCTAATTTACACATATTTTAGTTCCCCGTTTTACCCCTATTTTATGCTTTTTTGGCCGTAAAACCGTCATTCGGATACTTATTTATCTACATTTATGTTTACAGGCCTAAAACAGCATACTAGCCAAGATGATAGCGAAAACGAGGACTTTCCGGACAAAACGACGAAGCTGCGGACATTCTGTTAAGGATTCTGAACTGGGCCTGTGGAACGACCGTTCCACCTGATGCACGGTCGTGCATCTCCGACAAAGCTGATCATCTCGGTGATGAACGACCTGTGCGACTGGGCGTTCTAGGAAATAAGGCGGCTCGGTGATGCACGGACGTTCCATCCGAAGAACGACCGTGCGACTGCGATGATCTAGCCTGATCTCGGCAATGAACGCTCGGTGCGACTAGGCGTGCAACAAGTAGCCCGGAACTGAACGACCGTTCCACACAAAGAATGGTCGTGCCATTTCGAATCTGGTCAACGATCTGATGACGTATGCAGTATGGTGACCCATCCCCAATAATTGAATAAAGTGAACGGTCGTTCCATAGGGAGAACGACCGTGCAACAGCGAAAAGTATAAAAACAGAACAGAAACTTTCTGTTCGGGATTCTGGAATTTTGGGGAGCAACTCAGGCGATTTTCAGGCTCCGGAGGCTTCTGCTTTCACCCGGATTCAAGCCATATTATCCCGATTAGGTCCATTACTATCCGGATCCTTAGTCTAGTGCTTGTTTATGGTTTGGTTTTCTAATCTTTCCATGATTTTGTTAATCTTTCAAGTACTTAGATTATTGTTTATGTATTATTGTAGCCTTTGGGCAAAAACACAACAATCCCTTGCTAGATTATAACCATTAGTTTGTTAAACTTTGTTTGTAATGACATTTTGAAGTATTTTCTATGTTAATCTTTGATGATTAGTTTGCAACCTTGTTATTGATATTGATTTCTTTATTATAAGTAATTATGTTGGATGATTGATGCTTGGTTAGTTAAGATAGTTGAAAAATGAAGCTTAATTAATCTTGTATTAGTAAACTTTGAACTTGGTTAACTAGATTAGCTTGGTTTAAATGTGTGCATCATGATACTAGAAATGGTTAGTGATGTCACACCCCGACCGTGTAAAACAACAAATCGCGGCGGAAACATCGGGGCGTGTTGTAACAGAATTAATGTTTCATAACCATGGATACCAAAGAGTGTTTCGTTTTATTAAACATTGAATAATTACATCGTCTTGAAATCTAAATACACTATTTAAACATAGTCTATCATTGTTATTGAGTCACTAAGGCCTTGTCCAGTCCTATGTGAGCATGCAACTTATCAATCGATATTATCCAACAATACCTGAAACATATGTGAAAACGAGGTCAGCAAAGAAATGCTGGCGAGTACATAGGTTTTGTGAAAATAAGATTCATGACTTCTGTTTTAAGAAAATGTTTAGTCATGAACCTTGTAATTTGCTTTGTCTTTGTAAATCATTTGAAAAATAATAAGTTCAGGTGATATGTATAAATAAGAGAATAATGCATGATTAAATGAATAACCATGTAAAAATGAGTTTGTTTAAGATAAGTTGTTTGTAAATAAATGTCTTGTGAAAAGTATGTTACTTGTATAAAATGTCCTATGTCTCAAACTGAAATGATTCAAATAACGCTACAATATGTAATACCATACAAACACTTATATATAGGAAGTACCAGCGGCGTATCCACCATGCTTGTATCATATTCCACACGCATTGTTACTTAATCACTTAATCCAAACCAAACCACCAAAGTAATGTTCATGCCCAAATGTAAATCATGTAATATGTATAACCAAAATGATATGTATGGCTAGTGAAATGCATCAACTAAACCATAGATGAAACGCACAAAACAAAGTATTGAAGTAAAACTTGGTTTAAACCAATACTATGTTTCGTGGAAATGCATGATCGAATGTAAATCATGTCCAGATGTTTACCCAATCGTTACCCATTCGTTCAGATCGTTCTTGTTTTAATCGTTCTAATCGTTCTTGTTTTAATCGTTCAAAGCGTTCTTGTTTTAATTGTGAAACTACTTAATGGTCGATTCTCTAATAACATTCAAACCTTCTTGACGCGTTCCTCGCTCCATCTCGCTCTTGTTCTCGTTCTTAACAAACCCTTACCAAAGGATAAGTTAATAATTACAGATTCAGTCGCTACCCACAACCCCCACACATAACAATGGGTGCAGTAAATAACGGGATTTGTCAGATCCTATGGTACCATAACCTAATACTGGTCGGCTTGATCATTGCTAATGAATGTCATCGGTCATGTAACTACAACCAACAAGTTTGTTCACTTTTTGAAATTTGTTATTAGTTTTTGAAATCATTGTATTCGTTCTTGAAATCATTGTTAGCGTTCTTGAAATCATTGTTAGCGTTCTTGAAATCATTGTTATTGTTCTTGAAACTATTGTAATTGTTATTGAAATCATTGATAAAACATTTAGCACATATGAGTCACCCCAAAACAGTTGAAAACAGTAAAAGAGGGGAATAATGTACTCGCCTGATAATGCTTGGAGGTCTTGAACAACAACCAAACAAAGCTAGAGGGAGCACGGAATCAGTCGGCAAATCCAATACTATATAAATAAACCGGACTTAAATCGAGAGATCGGATAGGATGAGGCTTGGTAAACCAAATGAGTGTTGGAACTCATATGATATGGTTTAACAAGGCCTACATACTACAATGAAACCAAACCTAAGTGCTTTCGACCCATTGCGACCCATTAAGGTAACATATGCTACTTTAACGTGTCGTGCGCGTGAAACGCGTTCGGGCCGCCTAACTAGTCCTATGACAAGTAGAATATGCCTAAACATGTTACATAATCAGTTATGTGACAAAGGTTTAGGTTACATATGCTTAATTACCAATTATACATGAAAAGGGTATTCTGGTAATTTACCTAAGGCATATAAACTACCTATCATACAACTACTTAAACGATGTGACCATAGGGTATAACCTCGGAAGGTTATTCCCTACCTACTATGGTCACCTAATGTATTTGGTCGGATCCTAATGATCGACCAAACTGGGTCGGGTTCGAGGTATAAGCGATTTATCAGATCGCTTACCCTACGACCCTAGACAACGTGGTAATCAGTAGGCATAGTCCCAAGGGACTATAACCAACGTGATTACACTCACGTTGCGAAGTTCAAACGAACTTCGCATTGACCATTACTGGTCAACGCTGAAAGTCAAACAAAGTTTGACTTTCGGACTCGAAAAGCAATAAAATAAGGAAAAGAACGAAAGAATACTTACGAAGGGTCCCCGAATGCTAATCCCGATCCAAGAACTCAGGTATGAAACAATGGTTTCAACTTAGAGCTCTCAAAATCAGAATTCTAGTGAGAAATGCAATGGGGGGTGGGGTATTTATAGTATTCGGTCCACCGTTAAGATCGTTTCAAGGAAAACGTGCCTTAATCTTGCCCGTACATGTGTCGGGACCTTATGGTGACTAAAATTCCATCCTTATCAGCTGACTAGATAATTAGGAACTTGTGGTTGTGGGTTAATCTGCTGAAAACAGGCTGTTAAGTACTCTGCATCTGGTCTGAACATGGCTAGCGCACCGCTACACTAAAAGTGTAGCGCACCGCTAAGCTTAAGTTTGGCAGATTTACACTTTTGGTCCCTGTCATGCATTCAGCCCATTTTCGACACGTTTAAGGCCCGTTAACCCCATTTCAAAGCTCTAAAATGAAGTTAAAGTATAGGGAACTTAAAATGTGTTCAAAAATATCTCGGATGTTGGTTCGTTTAGCCGTACGAACGCGATGTTCGCTTAATTACGACGGAATGCGCATAAGCGCGAAAAACGATCCAAATGACGAAACGAATGGATTTTTCTTATGCCGAACACTAAAATAAAATATTATAGTGCTTACATAAATTTTTGGATGTCCGGATGTATTCAGAACGTAAGTTATGCGTAAAAATGCAAACTTGTGCACTTTTTGGCGCTTTTAGTCCCTGAATGACACAAAAGTTTATTTTAGCATACCGAACACCTCAAAGCCTATTTCTAAGCTATGTAAAGGATATTTATGGTATGTTTAACTTATGTTCATCTTCCGGAAGGTCTGTTACAGTTCAAATTGGCATACTTTCGCAGTTTGTCAACTTTAGTCCCTGTAAGCGATTAAACTTTGATTTCACCACACCAAACCTTCCAAAACTTATAACTAAGTTATGTAAAGGTTATTTAAGGTATGTTAAGCCTATTTCACTTTTCCAGAGTGTTCGTTGGATTAAACTGGTTATATCTACACATCAGAGCGCGTATAACCCTCCAGAAAGCGATTTAAAGCTTGAAATCGAACAAGAGTCGATATGTGCAAACGATACACATATTTTTACAAATCCCAAGTATGAAATACAATATTTCATTGGTTTGGTATTTGTTTGATGGCCGTGGAGGCACAGGTGTTACAAGTGATTTAATAAAATGTAATTATTGTTAATCAAGAGAGCTTGCCGTCACGAAAGGACCTTAACGGGTTAGATGGTGTCGTTATAAATTCTTGCCATGATTTGTTAGCTTAGTTAGTAGTTTAGGCCAAAATTGCTATCTTGGTGAATTATTGTGCAAGATTTGTAAAATGAACTCGGTTGTGATTTAATCTAGTTTATGCTTGTCTCGGTGGTTGCATTGTGTTTATCGGTGTCTCTTTCCTTGATTAAGTGCAGTTAGAAAACTCCTAACGGATGACTAACTTATTTTTAAGAGATTTTCATAGACATTTATCAATTGCACGTTAAAGAACAATTTTAGGTGGTTAAAGTGTGTTTATCGTTTTAGCTTTCCGAATGATTGTCATGTTAGGATTCCCGAAAGGGATACTAATTGTCTTAAATTGGAATGTTGATCGAATGCTTCTAGTGCCAAAACCGACTTAGTTGACATGCTTTGGTTGTGTATTAAGCAAGGCTTTTTATCTATTACCTATTATGTTTTTATTATGTATTTGTTTACGCTTACTTTAGTTTAGTTAAAATCAAACAAAACTTGTGTTTTTACCGGTAGCTTAGTGACAAAGGTCTAGTATTATTTCTCTGCCCATTTCCTTGGATCGATACTTGGTTCTTACCGATACTTTATTACATATGTGACGGGGTACACTTGCCTCTTTCGTGTGTGTTTTGATGTAAAAGTAATAATCACTTTTATAAATTTAAAACCAAATCGTGTGTAAATTCATTGCAAAATTATGTATATATGCGCACACGTCAGGCATCAGCTACAACGTTAGCCTTGCCTGGATGATACTTGATTGCGCAGTCGTAGTCATTAAAGAGTTCCACCCAGCGACACTGCCACATGTTTAACTCCTTTTTGGTCAAAGATGTGTTGAAGGCTTGTGTGGTCGGTACAAATAGTTCATTTAGTACCGTACAAGTAATGCCTCCAGATTTTAAGCGCAAACACCACGGCCCCCAACTCTAAGTCGTGGGTCGTGTAATTCTTTTCATGAACTTTCAACTACCGAGAGGCGTAAGCTATCAGTTTCTCGCGTTGCATCAGCACGCAACCGAGACCCTGAATAGAGGCGTCACAGTACACCACAAAATCTTCAGTACCCTCAGGTAAGGACAGAATCAGTGCACTGCAGAGTTTTTGCTTCAGAAGTTGGAAGGCATCCTCCTGCTTCGTTCCCCAAGAATATACGACGCCTTTCTGTGTCAGAGCAGTGAGAGGTTGAGCGATCTTCGAAAACCCCTCAATGAATCTTCGATAGTACCCAGCGAGACCAAGAAATTATCGCACCTCCGAAGGATTCTTCAGTGCCGCCCAATTTCTGATAGCATCAATCTTAGCAGGATCCACGTGTATCCCCATTTCGTTAACAATGTGGCCAAGGAAGTGTACTTCTCGAATCCAGAAGTCACATTTAGAAAATTTCGCATAAAGTGCTCCTTTCTCAGGAGTTCCAATATAAGACGCAGGTGCCGTTCGTGGTCCTCCTTGCTCTTAGAATAGATCAAAATGTCATCGATAAACACGATGACAAAATCGTCAAGGTATGGTTTACATACACGGTTCATGAGATCCATGAATACCGCCGGTGCATTGGTTAACCCAAATGGCATGACCAGAAACTCGTAATGGCCATAACACGTTTGAAAAGCTATTTTTGGAACATCCTCTTCTTGGACTCTCACCTGGTGGTAGCCCGATCTCAGATCAATCTTCGAGTAAAAGCTCGACCCTTGCAACTGGTTGAACATGTCGTCGATGTGAGGTAAAGGATAACGATTCTTGACTGATACCTTGTTGAGTTCACAATAATCTATACACATGCGAAAGGATCCGTCCTTCTTCTTTACACACAACACCGGGGCTCCCCAAGGAGAAGAACTAGGTCGGAAAAAGCCTCTATCCAACAATTCTTGAAGTTGGTTAGACAGTTCTTGCAACTCTCCAGGTGCAAGGAGATAATGAGCACGAGCAATCGGGGCTGCTCCTGGTGTAAGGTCGATCTGAAACTCCACCTGACGGTGTGGAGGTAAACCGGGAAGTTCTTCAGGAAATACATCAGGAAATTCACGAACCACAGGTAAATCCTCAATTCTTTTCTCTTCAGGCCGAGTATCGGTAACAAGCGCAAGAATAGCAAGGTAGCCCTTCCGCATACACTTCTGGGCTTTCATAGATGAAATGAGACTGACAGTTGCACCACTTCGATGAGCCTGGACAGACAACGATTCCCCACTAGGGAGAGGTACACGCACGATTTTCTCCTTGCAAAGTATATCAACTCGATGTTTTGACAACCAATCCATACCAACAACTATATCAAAGCTACCAAGAGTGATGGGGAGAAGGTCAATGTCGAACACTTGACCCAGAAGATCGAGTTTACAAAAAGAACATATGAAGCTTCAATCGATTTGTCATCAGTTAATTCTACTACGTGTTTGTTTACAAGAGGCGTAGGAGTCAACCCTACCTGACGACTGAACCCCAAAGACACATAACTCCAGTCGGCACCAGAGTCGAATAACACAGAAGAGAAAATACCATTGACAGAGAACGTACCAGTCAAGACGTTGCCATTGTTCCTTGCATCGCCTGCTCCAATAGTAAACACTCTCCCACGAGCGCCATTCCCATTATTGTTGTTCCCTGCGTTGTTGTTGTTCTGGAAATTACCCCATTGTTATTGTTGGCGTTTTGATTCCATTGCGGGTAATCCTTCTTGAAATGCCCTTCATTGCCACACTGATAACACCCCCTCTGATTACCCCGATTCTGCTGGGGTTGCTGCCCTTGTTGCTGTTGTTGGGTTATTGCTATTGTTGCTTAGGATGTAGAGCTCTACAGTCTTTCGCCATATGACCCACCTTGTCACACCTTTGACACGCTCGGTTACAAGAGCCATAGTGGTGAAAACCGCACTTGTTGCACTTCGGCTGTTTCCTCACATAACAACCCGAAGTTTGACTGTTGTTCTGATTCTGGTTGACAGAAGAGGACTGACTGAAGTTGCGGGTGTTGCTGTTGTCAGGCTTCTTTAGCGACTGATTCGAGTTGGTCGCCTTATCTGCGTCATTCCACTTACTCTTGTTGTCGGTGGTGGGGGTAGCAGTAGTAGCAGCAACACACGGTGGCAGCGAGCCACGCTCCATCTCCTGATCAGTGATCTTGTGAGCCAGTCTGATGATTCGTGGTAGGTTGTCGAGGTTCGTTGCAGTGACTAACCCCTTAACTGGTGGTGCCAATCCCTTAATGTAGAGTTCGATCCTGCGGGGTGGTGGTCGGGATAGGTTAGGACACATGTTCGCTAGCTCGTGGGATCATTTCGTATAGGCCTCAATCTCTGATCCTTCCATCCTCAGGTTGTAGTATTCGTTCTCTAGCTTTTGCACTTCATCATGAGGACAGTACTCCTCTCTCATCAGTTCCTTAAAATCATCCCAAGTAGTAGCATTTGCCATTTCAATACCCAACATCTGCACCTGAGCATTCCACCAAGTCAAAGCACCGTCCTCCAAGGTGCCAGAAGCAAACTTCACCCTGTCCCCAGCTGGACAGTTACACATAGCAAAAATGGATTCGGCTTTCTCGAACCAACGGAGCAGTCCCACGGGACCTTCAGCTCCACTGAAAGGTCGAGGCTTGCAATCCATGAACGCTTTGAACGTACACACAGGTGGATTGTTCTGGTTTTGGTTCACCGGTAGACCTAAAACAAAAGAAAGTACGCACAATAAGGATCAAGCGAATGACCGAAGACAATGCTTTGTCTGGTATATATCGTACCGGCTTGCTGAGCTGTCAAAGCCTCAGCCACGCGTGTGTTAATCAGGTCAGTCAACTCTGCTTGAGTCATGTTGATGTTGCCATGTCCACCGCCGCGGCCACCTCCACATCCACCGTCATGTCCGCCACGTCCGCTCATGATTCTAAACAAGAAGAGTGGAAAAGATAAGGATCACAGTTGAGTTGAAGTTAATCACTATGACTTCCATGGATTTGAGAAACTTTTAACATTATACGAATAGTGGAACAAAACCCCTTTCGCACTTATTAAGCCTCACTGGGATTCACATGCACCTCACATCATTATTATGTGTGCACCCATAATAATAAGGCAATTTGCATGCTTATCTCAGTGCCTCTTAACTCGCGCTAAAAGGTTCCCCACACTCAAACAATAAAACGGGGAATATTGCAAAACTAGGAATCACACAAGTCGAAGGGTAGTGTTAAACTATCAAGCGTCGTTAGAGCATGTAATACAGGTAATCACGTCAGGGTATATAGTTTCATGCAAGTCGTGGGTGTGTGTCTACTAGGTAAGTAATGCATAAAGTAAACAGAGGACGAACCTTGTAATCTGGAGCTGAGTGTCATGGTCGTTTTCGATACTGTTTGGTTATAGTCTGGTTTCATGAAAAAAAAAAACGTTTTAAAACCTAGTTCACTATAACTGGTGGTTCTGATACCAAACTGTCACACCCCCAAAAATACCACAAGCGGAAACCCCCACGAGGTGTGTGACGTACCAGGATCTAGCCACTAATCACATTGAACCATAGTCACATAAATGAAATAAAACTTCCCATTAATTAAAATTGTATAATTTAAACACCAGTTAGAAAATCAACATGTTCAGCGGAAGCATAATAGTTTGTTTAAATAAAAATGTTCAACAATGCAACATCGAGTAGCGTTCCAAATGCCACAACCCATGACCCCTCCAGCTTCCCAGACAACAAGTTCCATGACAGTGTACCTAAGGACCTGCAAACATGTAGAAAAGTGTATCAGACAACGCTGTTGAGTTCACAGTTTGATTAACCGTTTGTTACCAAGTAGTGATTAATGATACGTTATGTTGATAATAACTCGATACCGCAGACGACCCTTTTTCCCTTCTCCAATGCTCTATCAAACATTGGTCATGATTTTAAAGTTATTAGTTCACGCCCGTCCTATCCAGGTACGTCGTGAGGGTGCCAAACCTAATAGCGCTATCAACTAATAATGTCACACCCTGGCATTGCGGAAGCGTGGTTAATTTGGTGTGACTTCTTAATACCATAGCTTAACCATAACAAAGCTATATGAAATAAAACCATGCAAGATCATCCATAGATTTAAGTTTTAAAACTGCAGTAACATCACATTGTCTTAGGGACTTACAGCATCATAACATAAAATATTCTTTGAAAGACATAAACATTGACATGAAATAAACGCAGTTTAAGATTTGTGACTCGTCCAGGAAAAAGTCACATTTCCTAAACTGGGATGACCTCGGAATCCTTATGCAGCGGGAAAACATAACATACCGCGCCAGATCTTTAATTTCCTGAAATACATGTAAGTTGAAAAATCAACAATAATGTTGAGCGAGTTCATGCGTAAGTGAGTAAATAAACCTTTGTAAGTATAAAAATAGTCTTGGTATGTAGCAAATAAGGGAAATGAGATCACCAGTGGTTTGCAAGGCCACCGATATATGTGAAGTGCAAGTAGGGAGACTCAAACCTAGCAGATTTCGCCACGGCATTAGTATGTGGACAAAGTCACCCCGAGGTCCGTTTCTAGTTTGGCCTGGGGCTGGGCTCGCTACACCCAGATAGATCTACCGCTCCTGTCCCTCGGTCCTGCCATGAGGACTAATGGCCTCATATTGCTCCTACCCACTCACATGATCTAAGTAGTAAACCTCCTTACGCTAACCATACCATGTATAAAGTACTTGTAATCGAAGTAACGTGTATTTCACCCCCGCAGTTAAGAAAACTGAAAACAGTTAGAGAAAAGGGGGACATGAACTCACCGTGGTGCGTCTCTACCAAGTATGTCTCCAAATCAAACAGCTGTATGACGACCTACACGTACTAACTCTATTAGACGGACGGCCGTGCCTTAGCTTTATGGTTTAAGTTTTGGGAAATAGTTAGGCAACTATTTCGTGTTTACATTCTGTATATACTTGGTAGTTATTTTCCTTCCCAAGGATGGGGGATTTAATACATGTGCGTTTCGTAACATTCGGATTACACTATTAAGCCTCACTTAATATATTTTATTTCCAACTTCAAAATATAAATTTTCTTCCCAAAAATATTATATTTTAATACATGTGATTTTCCCAAAATAATACTTAGTAATATTATTTTTACCCTAAAAATAATATTTACGTAGTTCACAAAATAATCATAAACACTTATGCAAGTGATGTTGTGAAAAAAAAAATATATACTAAATATATATATGTATCACGTTTTATTTTGTGAAATCCCACCTCCGATATTTTGTAAATAAAGTCGTGGCGAAATTCATAGTTGAAAACAAGTCGACAAGTATCTCTAACACTTATAGTGAAAATAATTCTAAGTGTTAGGTTTTTAGAAAAATTCCGCCAGAGTTTCCTCTGTAACTGGAGGTGGCCACGCTTTCAAGCGTATCATTTTCTTTTATAAATTAAACCAACAATTTTCTCAATCAACAATAAGCATTATTCAAACGATCAAACTAGTCAAAATAGATGTAAATCGCAAAAATACATGAACTTGCGGTTTTATCCGAACTATGAAGTAAATCCCATTACTTTTAGTGGATCTTTATATAAAACAATTTGATTTCGTAATAACCCTATTTTAAAGAAATTTCATCTTTACAACTTCTTATCAGTTTTTACCAAGTTAGTTATTTTGTCAAAACTTTGTGCTGCACAAGTGTTTACACACTTGTGTGTTCTAAAAATCATTCGTGTTAGTGTAAGATCCGTCTTTAGAAAACATGATTTCTTTGATACTTGGTTCTTTGAAAATACCGCTTGTAGATCCGTAGATCTACTAGTTTTAAACTCTATTTTACAAGCAAAATCACTTTTACACAAGTTCATGATTCGTGTGTGGTAGAGTTTCATCCTTTAACCCTTGTTACTTCCAAAACAACCTTATGTCATGATCCATGATCATGACCAACCCGGGTTAAATGACGATCCAAGCTACCACAACATAGATCGGGTCCAAATAATTACACAAATCAAATACTACACGATTTACACAACATATGAGCTTTTAACCACCATTTTTAGTGTTTTAAGTAGACTTTTAAGCTTTATCTTGTAAGATTTCGAGTTTTAACCGTTACACATCGTATTAACCACTTCAAAATAGTTCGAGTAGGTGATTTAAGCAACATACCACTAGCTCGAGGCTAGGGAAGAATCTAAGCACAAATAGGGTGGATAAAAGCAAGAGAATGAGGTCCTTCGCCTTCCGATTGCACCAAGACTCCTTATACGCGATCCTTAACACTTGTATGAGCTTGGAATGTAATGATCAAAAGTCGAAAATGGATGTATGTAGGAGGGGGTGTTCGGCCGTAGCTTCTTTAGAGAGAGAGAGGGAGTGTTGTTGTGGTGTGTGTTAAGTGAATGATCATGTGTGTTAAGTGATGAACTTATAGACAATCACAAGTTAATTACCCAATGGATGCTATGTCTTCTTGATACTAAGCAAGGAAGATTAAAATAATCATCACAAGGACAAGGGTGTCCCCTTGGGGACCGAAATCGTAAGGGGGGGGGGGTTCTTGGTCCGATTCCAACTAAATACCAAGTAATAGTTAGGTTAATATAGTTAAGTTTAGGGATTAACCCGGTTAGTAGTGTGTCATGCGTTACAACGGGTGTTAGGGTATTCAGGGACCCTAACTGGCTCAGAAAAAGATAAATAATGAAAATAACAATATTTTCATATTCCGGGTAAAGTCCGGTTGTTCGGTTGGATAGTAATCCGTTAAAGTGCTTAGCAAAGCTTTAAAGTGTCGTTATTACCCTTTTTAGTGACACAACTTATTTCTGACACTTTGGAAAGTGTCTTGTAACATTTTTCTCATGTTTTGGCACTTTATTAGTTAGCTAAAAGCTGAATTATTATGTAAAGTGCTGAATTTTGTGCTTAGAGCACGTTTTAGGCACATCCAGTCGTTGTAACTTATTCCTAGAGACGCAGTTCTACAACCCTTGTATCCCTACACTCACCACTAGTGTAGTAAAATATTTCTGGCTCATACCGGCCTTAGAGGTAGTGTCTGCCTGACGCTGGCTTTATCAGCATGTTCAATAGGTTATCCGTTATAGTGCTACTGTGCTTTTTGTGCATCATGTTTGTCACTAAGGTTCAGCATGTAAATAATGTAGTGACGGTAAGTAAAGTATGATGCAGGTAAGTACATGTATCAGAAATCAAGTAGCAGTTCATCAGTAATTTCAAACAAGCACAGTAATTAAGCAGTAATTAATTATTAGTTAAGTTGTACGGATACCTGGTTTAGTGAGGGTTGTCACATTCTCCCCCCGTTAGAAAATTTTCGTCCCGAAATTTTAAGTTCTGCTTGTAGATGCAGGGTTCTTTGGAAATAAGTGGGGGTATTCCTCTTTCATCCGGTCCTCACGTTCCCAGGTGTATTCAGGACCGTGTCTGACATTCCAACGAACCTTGACGAGCTTGACACTGCTCCGGCGGGTCTTGTTTACTTTCCAATCCGTAACCTCAACCGGTTCTTCAACGAAATGGAGCGTGTCGTCAACATGAATCTCGTCGATGGGAATGGCAATGTCATCTTGAGTTGGACTCTTCTTAAGGTTGGATATATGAAATGTATCGTGAACACCACTCAGTTCAGCAGGTAAATCCAACTTGTATGCTACTAGTCCTATTCTTTCCAAAATTCTGAAAGGACCAATGTAGCGCGGATTTAACTTCCCACGCTTTCCGAAGCGTGCCACACCCTTCCAGGGTGAAACTTTCAATAACACCATTTCTCCCACCTGAAATTCCACGTGTTTCCGGTTTGGATCCGCATAGGCTTTCTGCCTGTGGCGAGCGGCTTCGATGCGTTTCAGAATCTGCGCAATCTTGTCTGTCGTCTCTTGGACGATTTCGATACCAGCAAGCTGCCTATCACCTGCGTCAGCCTAGCATAGGGGTGATCGGCACTTGCGTCCATAAAGGGCTTCAAATGGCGCGACACCAATACTGGTGTGGTAGCTGTTGTTGTATGAAAATTCGACCAAAGGCAAATGCTTATCCCAGCTACCGCCCAAATCCATAACACACGCTCTCAGCATGTCTTCCAAAGTATGTATCGTTCGCTCGCTTTGACCATCAGTTTGCGGATGAAACGCCGTGCCCAGATTTAATTGCGAGCCATGTGACAACTGCCACTTTCTGGTAATTTACGTACATTTAAAGCAATGGATTACATTATACAAATATGTGTTTTGAATATCTGAATTTCTTGATTACATGATATACATCTTAGAACACTAATTTATGATGCACATGATTCATTTTATTGGTTACCTTTGAAACAATGTAAACAATGCATCGAAACAACTAGAGCAGTATCTAGTAAACTAGCGTGCTGACGAAAACTCAGGATCCAGCGAAACCATCTAAATTACATCTTTAGGACTCAGACGGAAGTCCAACATCAAATATACATTAAACCCTATATGGGAATGCAAGGGTTTGGTTTAATATACTACCAATGTCCGGTAGCACCGAAAACTGCCGAAAAGCGCTAAAAGTGACCATTTCATGAATTTTCCGCAAAATTCAGCAATTGTATATTATTACAAGATGCAAAAATTGATGCTTAGGCACCAATTTCATAGAAAAATAATTATGGAATATCCATTACACACATAACGGAATTTTTCCCTATAACTTCCATAAGTGTACCTTTCGACTATTTACTTGCGAAACGAGCGCTAAACATCTAGCCGAACTATATTTTGGCACATGTAGCGAACTAGTGATTATTTTTTTTTTGTCTTGTAAAGCTAGTTTATGATCATTATAGGTCAAGAAACATCTCGGAAAATTGCAAAACCTAAACACCTAAATACTTACATCTTACTAATTCATCCAAAGTCTTAAAAATAACTAACTTATTTTTACCACATAAGACCCCCCCCCCCCCCACCTCATGACCGTGAACAAGGGGTCCCACCCCCTTGTTTATTATGGTAAATATCTAGATATTATTTATCTAGTTTACTAGTGGATAAGAATGGTGATTAATTCTAACACTTAACCACTAAGTCTTACTAGCTCATTACTTCACATTTTCATCTTTCACTAACCAAGAACTCTCTCATCATATTCATCCATCTTACCAAGAACACTAAAAACCCACTTCAATTTTAGTCTTTTATTAGATGATTAACATGGGTTTCCAAGTAACATAAGGTGATCTAAAGCTTTTGGAAGTAAAAGGAAGGGTTTTCATCCATACAAAAGTGTTCTACCAACAAGATCATCATCTTCTTAGTTCTTAATAATCTCTAAGATCATCCCTAGCCTAGTGCTAGAAGTAAGCTTCTATAACTATTTTTTTTTATACAAATATATTATGATTATGATTGTTATTATTACAAATAATAACCAAGGAAATCATACATAATAAACATGAAGAAAATACAAAGAAGCAAAGAATAAAAATCATGATATAATTATGATTGTTTATATTGTGATCTAAGACTTGATATATGCTTATTTAGTCTTGTTATGATGATTATGATATAAATAAATTGTTAGAGGATGTTTTAAAAATATGATCTAACAATTATACATATTTATGTTAAAGGGTTTTTAACATAAAGGTTTAAAGGGATGATCATAACATTTGATCTTGTGAAAGTATTTGAGGTTTTTCACTAAAAGCAATACTTTTACAAGATTATAAAAAGTAACATACAACTACAGATTTTTATAAAAGTTGTTAAAACTAGAATTAAACTTGATTTTTGAACTAGTTAGCATATGTTATGATCATGTATAAAATCCTACATGATTTTGAGATCATCTTAATGAGGTTATGTTATAAATCTCGTGTGTTTTTGTGTAGAAATTATATGAGGTAATTGTTGTTGATTTTAAAAGAAAATCATATGTTTTGATAACATGGCAAAGTTCATATTTCGAAGGAACTATGGCTATTTTTTCTTAGAAATCATGTGTTAGAAAAATTGTCGTTTTTAACAAAGTCTTTACAAGATTAGAAAGTTGGTCTTTCTAAACATAAAAATTGACATAAATATATATTTTGGTAAAATATATATTTAGTGAACATATCAAGTATGTGCTATGTGTTTATTATTTGTATTAGTTATATATAAAAGTTAGAGACTTGATAACAATGACACAAATAAACACAAGACATACTTACAACTAAAGACTTACAAGAATACATATAGACACACTTGAAAAAAACTTACGGACATTCCGAGCTTTCGGACACAACTTATGGTCAAAACGGACGACGGGCGAATCTATAAACATATCGCCAATCCAAGGACTTACTACGACGTATAGGCGATCTTTCGACGCGGACACAAAATTTACGTTACCATTAACAAAATTCGGACATTTTTAAACTTATAAAAACTATTATGTTTTTATTTACTAAAAAGAATACTTAGTGAATTTTTATAAAAAATGTTTTATAGAAATGAAAGACTTATACTTTCTTAATGGGCTTACATTTCTAAATGGGCTATTTTATACAAATAGGCTTACATTTTATAATGGGCTTAACATAAATACATGGGCTAAGCCCAATATCAAAAACTCATGGGCTAAGCCCAATACCAAACATATGGGCCAAGGCCCAACACTATTTAAGCCCAACACTATTTAGGCCCAACACTATTTAGGCCCAACACTATTGAGGCCCATCACTATTTAGGCCCAACACTATTTAGGCCCAACACTATTTGGGGCCCAATAACATGAAAACATGGGCTCGGCCCAATGACACCATTATTGGAAATTCAATTATACAATTTACTTACACAGCGACACGAAATCCAGAAGACAAGACCCGATGATACAACTCACAAGATACAAGATGACATATATATATATATATATATATATATATATATATATATATATATATATATATATATATATATATTTGGTGAAATATATATATATAGCAGTTTAACAAATCATTCATCTAAATACACAGTTCAACGAACAGTAAAGACATACAAGTCTTTCACATATTTAAGACACAAGACTTGTACTCAAGTTATTACAAAGACCGAAGTGTCTAACAAATAAAGAACATTTGTAAGTCGCAACATTGTTCAAGACGACCACACGTGAAATCATAATTACTTCTATTCACGGACGCGATTCTGTGAGTTCATGTCCCCTATTCATTTAAATGTTTTACAACTTTACAACTATCGGGGAAAATACATGTTCAACGTATGTTAAAGTTAGGGAATGAAACACCTTAGATCATGTGCGAATTAGGGTTATACATCTAAGCACCATTAATCCAGTTTGGACCTAGGTACAAGTGGTTAGATCCAATGGGTTTTGGCGAGCCCCACTCTTGGTCGTGGACCCATACAGAAGAGTGCGTTTGTGTCCCAGTCGATAGTAGTCGACATAAAATCGTCTAGGTTTGGATTGCTTCCTAATTCGTCACACATATTAATGTCCTCGCGAAACATTAATGATCAACGATTTCATTGACGCTTTACATACTACATCATTACATACAGATACATTTTATACAACTCACATTTTATGGATACAGTTTATACAACTCACATTTTATGGATACAGTTTATACAACTCACATTTTACAGATACATTTTATACAACTCACATTTTACAGATACATCTCATACAACTAAACTGCATGAACTCGCTCAACTTTTGTTGATGTTTTCAAACTTAACATGTATTTCAGGAAATTAGTGGACCTGGCAGACATTTCAGTCAAGGAAAACAAGTATCAATACTCCATGCCAACTATTGAAGGGTTTGCCTGTTATATACCGCCTCTTTGCGGTGATATAGTGGTCAAAGCCTTGAAAATTTTAGACTTACATTTGATGTATAAAACAATAACAACTTATTTTCATTTGATGGTTTGTAAACAATGTACTTAAATTATGTTGCGATCTTTTGAACAATTATGACAATGGCATTGGAGCATGTTTTATTCATTTAGTATGTTCACTTATATTGTTATGCAATGAGAACCGATCAGATCACACCTCGCGCTTCCGCTACGAGCGGGTGTGACAGATTGGTATCAGAGCTTCGATTGTAGTGAACCAGGATTCTTTCTCGAGTCTAGTCTACAATCACTAGGGAACCTCTCACGAAAACAATTTACACAAGAACAAGAGTTTTCATTGCATAAACATTTTTCAAGGTCCACTACAAACAAAATTCATTTCATATAAACCAAGCAAGGACATTACCATGAGTGAAGTCTATGAGAAATAGATACATTACATTAACAGACTATGTGCCTACAATACATTACATTATCAGTTTATGCATTATAAACGGTTTACAAGTTCAGCTTATGCAAGATAGAAATCCTTGTTAGATAGGATTTTATGTGATTATATATAAATGATTTATATATGTGTTCTAAGGAATATTTTCCCAAGAACCAAATACCTTCGACTTCAAACTCTATTATTATTCTTTACTCACACGATGAAAATATCGACCTTAAGTCTACTGTGGAGCTTATGGCGAACATGATTCCTAAGTGAAATCTTAAACTTAATTCCGTAAAATATGGTTGCTTCTCGCGAATGCTAAGATGCCTAACCATGATAAATGACGACGAGGCGGAGGTGGTAACCTTGGACAACAACTCCATTAGTGGGACGAGATCCCTGTGACTCATACTAATCAAGGTTGATATACTCTTGTCCCTATAAGGAAGATGAAGTACTCATCTTGAAGGTGCCCCTTCAGTTGTTATTGTTACAGATTCTTTCCATTTCTATTCCATCTAACGCTGTGCTGTTTTGTGAGTAATGAAAACGGACGATGACACGTGATCTAGCACGAAGGTCCCTCCTATGTTGAAGGTATATTGACAATAGTGTTTCCTCTCTTATTGATCGGCTGCTTCGTACGAGAGAACGCTAGGGTGACCTGCAAGGCAATTTATTATTACGGTGGCCAACGTAATAACAACTTGTAGTGCATGAGAATTCTGGTGGACTCTGCGGGCCAAGCTAATGATTACTATTCGTTCAAATTCTTAAATTATTATTTGAGATTCAATTTTTCTTATCTATTAGAACACGAACTGTGGTGGTTAGTATAACACCCTACAATACAATACAATACAATACAATACAATACAATACAATACAATACAATACAATACAATACAATACAATACAATACAATACAATACAATACAATACAATACAATACAATACAATACAATACAATACAATACAATACAATACAATACAACACAGGAAGACGACACGTAATTGTTCACACCTAACATTCGATCTATATCACGATTCAGTTGAGACTAGTCATCTAAACAAACAAAACTTGTTAGCTACTCAGGGAGGATTTTCCTCAACATTCTCGAAATTCTTGAACATGGGTTGGTTCCATGGTGTCTATGACACTTTATCCCACTTTACCTTACCTTACCTTACCTTATCATATTCCACCTTATCATATTTATTGGAAATAGATACAATAAATTCCGTCGCTTGACATTTGTCTTTTCCCAAGGAATGGTATGGCATGAGTCATGCTGCAACTCCCTCATTGCATTCTATTCGACATTTTTGGAGATTCTAATAATCTTGCTAGAGCTCGTGAAACTCAAGCACTATTACCATAATTGTCACATGGACAAGTAAGACAAAGGATTTTCTCTACTTAGGATGATCGAGGTCCATAGAGTAGGGAATACATATTATATGGACGAAGACCACTGGTTGGTTTCCCCTCCTCATCGAATTGTTTTTCTTTTTCCATTTAGACATATGACCAATACACGCAAGAGGCATTACACCTTTTGGTTTTGGTTATCCACATTATCATTTATTCAAACATATATGAACAATGCGGTCTTGAGGTTTCCATGACCGATTGCATTCTTCATTCTTGGGCGCATGATAGACTATATTTATCCAAATATTGTCTAGATTCTTTTAATAGTGTGTATTAAAAATATCATGGCACCAAAAGAAACAAATCTTTAAGTCAAAAGTTATGTGTTAAAAATCATTGCTTTTACACAAGACATGGTTTACACATGACACTGTTACGCAAGACATTGTTATACATGACATTTGACGTTGGTATACACAAGACATTTTTGTAAATAACGAGACGTGTGTAATATGATAAAAGCATGGTGGATACGCCGCTGGTACTTCCTATATATAAGTGCTTATATTATATTGCATATCGTGGTGTTATCCAAACCACTTCGACAAAGACAAGACACGACATCTTATACACAAGACATGATATTCGATTTCAAGGCATGATATATATTATACACTACATTTCATTTGGTTATTATTTAACCATATATCATTCTTTGATATCATCTGATTTTCATATCTATTTTCATATGATTTTATAAAAGAACTCGATCATGACTAGAGCCAATGTTGTTGGTTACACTTGATGTTTTCACGGTCTCTCAAGGGTTGTTCCATACTGGGTAACACCTGAATTCAAACGCATTGAGCGTTACAATTTAAGTTTAGCCCTAGAATCCAAAGTATGGTCACATCTTCTCACCCTACCTCGATCACTCAAATGATAACTCTCGCGATGAGAGAAACGAAGGCATTTCCTGCCATAAACGATTTTGGCACCAAGTGGTATGCTGGTAACTTGCCGAAATTCTAAATACGACAAGTGAGACGTTCATCATGGGAACACTTGCAAAAGTGCCAAGAGTAGCAGTATGCTGAGACCAGGCTCAGAACAAAGACTAGTAGGACGGTAATACTTAAGAATGAATCAAGCTAATAAATAAGTGCGTGTATGGTTAGAACTATGAATACTCCACAAAATCCCAATGATGTCATGAGTCAGTAACACTCTATGATCATCATGTATCAACTCTTTTAATACCAAAACCTAGCTTAGCTAGTGTCTTTAGATGTTAAGCATATACTTGAATTAGAGTCATGTTAGACACACATTACTATATTAAGTTAGCTAATGGGGAATTAGCTGAGACATGTCAAATCTTAAGGGTCACCGGTATGTATCCTATCAATCAACATTTCACATCCATATTATTTGATACCATTGCCGATTTTTAGCTTTATCTCAACATTTCACATGCATAGTTTCATGGCTAGTGACGGGATTGCCCTAACTACAAATAGGGATTGGGTTATCCTACATCTAAACACAGGGATTGGATTGTTCTCTACATTTGTACAGTGAAGTCCTTACTACATAGAATTCAAAATGTACTTGGCCTAGAGTCACGTAAGCTAGACGTCTACTCATTCTATAGAATTGGCAAACGGTAAACTAGCCGAGTCAGGAGCAGAAATTTCATATCGATCTCTTACCCATTGAGTTGGGTATTTTCGTCGTAGTGGTTGGCATGGATTGGCTATCCAATAATCGAGCCGAAGTCTTCTGTCATGTGAAGGTCAATCGCTTACCACTACCGAACGAAGATACACTTGTTATCCATGGAGAGAAGCGCAACACATCATTGCGGACCATAAATTGCATGAAGCCACAAAAGTGCTTACGGAAAGGTTGTATTGCCTTTCTAGCACTTGTTGTCGACAAGAAGGCTGATGGGCCTCAGATGACAGATATTCCCATGGTAAAAGAATTCCCTGAAGTCTTTCCTGAAGACTTGCCAGGACTACCACCATATCGACAAGTCGAGTTTCACATCGACTTGGTAACGGGAGCCACACCAATAGCCAGATCTTCATATTGATTAGCACCTTCTGAACCTTGTAGTTGACCGAATAAGGATGCTGTGAGTTTATAACCCCCACTCTTTACCATTATACATCTTTATAAAGGTTTTGGGGGTGGAAAGACATGCAAGTTTTGCAAAAGTGCACAACATTTCGAGGATTGAAAATTCACATTTCTAAACCATGTTACATATGAATTTCTAACGAACTCAAATGGTTTATGAAAGATTCTAGCTTCTACTCCAAGATAGACTTACGATCGGAGTATCATCAGTTACGAATTCAAGAGGAAAGCATACCGAAAACGGCTTTTAAGTCTCGTTACGGTCATTACGAGTTTCTCGTTATGCCTTTTAGTTTAACGATTGCACCAGCGGTCTTCATGGAATTAATGAATCGCGTGTGCAAGCCGTATCTCGACAAATTCGTCATGGTATTCATTGACGACATTTGATATACTCACGATCGGCAGATGAGCACGAACAACATTTGAGAACCATTTCGGAACTACTCAAGAAGGAGAAACTATACGCGGAATTTTCCAAGTGCGAATTTTGGATTCGCGAAGTACAATTCCTCAGGCATGTAGTGAACGAGAAAGGCATTCAAGTAGACCTAGCTAAGTTTGAAGCAAATGAGAATTGGGAGGTGCCTGTGACAACTCGAATTTCCGACTGTCTTTATTCGCATTTAATGCACGTTGACTTTGACTTGTTTGACTTATAACTGTACATTGTGATATGATGAATGCATTGTGATTGCATGGTTATGTGTGATTATGTAAACATGTGTACTGTTTGTGAAACTTAAACTGTTAAACTATAAAAGAATCCGACGAAACATAATGTATTTCGCCAAGTGAGTTCCGACGAAACAAAACCTGTTTCGCCAACAATCCTCTCGACGAAACAGCTGTTTCACCGAGCCCAGATTCGCCGAGGCCCAGTAGGGTCCAGTACTGTTAGACATGTTTATATTACGTAGAACGATTCCATTCGCCACACTTTAGCAAACCAGAAAAACCCTAGAGGACTCTCTACTGTGTGACGGCGAACTAGAACCCACCGGAAACTCGTGTGCGATCCAACCTTCATCTCGGTTAGTACGGGTTTGTTAAATCGGTTCTGTTGATGTTTCTGATTACTTGTTATGCGTACATGTAAATGCTGATTTATGCAACGGATTATGAATATATGATGGTATAGATGTCGATGTACGTGATTAATCGGATAAGTAATTATAAGCGAAACTTAATACGATCAAAAACAATCGGTTCTGAATGTTGTTGATATACTCTGATTCTGAATACACGTTAGTATCGGGATAGGATTCGATGATATGATGTTATATGTTAATCGATTCGATATACGTTTAAACTAGGGTTCATGCTAGACAATGATTTTTGAATGATTGAGTTGTGATGTTTCTGCATGTACGTTGATCTCCATACAATTCTGATATTTGTGACGACTGTTAGGACAATTAGGGTTTCTGTATGATACGTAACTGACATTCATGACGTAGCTGAAATTGTGACGAATCAAACAGCTCTTGACGAAACAGAGGTAACGACGAAACAGTATGTGTTTCGTCGAGACTCCAACGACGAATCAGATTGTAGACGAAACAGGGTGTTTCGTCGAAGGGACTTATGGCGAAACAGGGGTGTTTCGCCAAGTGGGTAATCAGCACAGTAACATGTTTTTTTTTATTCTGTTTAAAAGTTAACCGGGTTAGTTAACTGCTGTTAAGTGTTACCATCTTGTGTATGATCTGAAATACGTGCTACGTGCTACTTGCTTACCAACTGTGTGTCTATACATGAAAACAAACTGATTTCACATACGTGCATACTTTAGGACGTGATTGATTATTTGCGAGCATACATACTTAACATACCGAGCAAACCAAGGTGAGTTCACACAGCCAAGGCATGGGATTCCCGGGTTGGGAATTGGGTTGGATTATTTGTAATGGATAACTACTCGTACTTACGCTATCGCTAGACTATAGACCATCGTCCTCAGGATAGTCAGGACACTTACGTAAAACCTACGTAACCTAGTATCTACCACTGTCTCCCGGGTCGGGAGGACACTTACGTAAAACCTACGTAAACTAATACCCACTACTGTCTTCCGGGTCGGAAAGACACTTACGTAAAACCTACGTAAACCCCACACGTACCACTGTCCTCGGGGAAGGGCACTCACGTAAATCCTACGTGACCTTGTACGTATTCCTGTTCTCGGATTTAGAAGAACACATGGTTGTAAATAGTCTAGTAAGTACAAACATGGGAAACCCCCATTAGTAAGTACAAACATGGGAAACCCCCATTAGTAAAGTTAAACGTGGGAAACCCCTACTAGTAATACATAAGATCATGGGAAACCCCCACTATTAGCACATACCTACATGGGAAGCCCCCACTAAATGCATACATGATTTGTATAACGAACTTATTAACTGTGAACTCGCTCAACTAGTTGTTGACTCTCTGCTGCATGCCTTGCAGGACCTTAGGTACATTTGGAGCTTGCACGGGGAGGAGCAGGTCGTTGTGGGACATGGATCGATGATGCCGTGTTAACTATCTAAACATTTGAATTTATTATTTACTTTGGGTTTACATACTTATGCTTCCGCTACATACTTGTTGATGTTTGGTTTTGAAAACACCTTTCGTATTGATGAATGATTTTTGGTTTTTACTATATGTTCAATATGATTGGTGGCTTGATCCTGGTCAGTCACGCCTCCAAGCGGTGATACTCCGCGTGTGGATTTTGGGGGTGTGACAGATTGGTATCAGAGCCATTGGTTATAGAGAACTTGGTTTTAATAAAGGGAAAACGATTTTTGTTAAAACCAGACTATAACCAGAACAGTGCTCTCAACGATCCACAACGACGCTTCGCTCCACGTGCAAGACTCGACATCCTAGGTAATAAGGTTTATGTTTATTGCCTACATATTAGAATTACATAGAACTTTGCTCGTGGTATGCTTAGATTACATTGCTCACTATTTGTTGTTGCATGAGAACACTTGTGTGCTCACTCTCTTCTGTCATCGCACTATTCGCGAACCTATCTCACATACGTTATCTTTCCTATGAAGATCATGTCTGGACGTATCAACATGACCCAGGACCAGTTGACGGCCCTCATTAATGAACGAGTTACTGCGGCAGTTGCAGCCGCACAAGCAGGAGGTATACCCTGCAGTTACAACTCACACTAGGATCCTTAGATCCTACATTCCTAAATCAACTCTCGTGTTTAAAACTTGTCCTAATTCTTTTACACAACAGGTCAAGCACCTGTTTGCACTTTCAAGACTTTCATGGACTGTCGTCCATCCACTTTCAGCGGCACTGAAGGAGCCGTAGGTCTCCTGCACTGGTTTGAAAAGATAGAGTCTGTGTTTGAGATGTGTGAATGCCCTGAGGCACGCAGGGTGAAATATGCTACCGGTACCCTCGAGGGTTTAGCCCTCACATGGTGGAAAGCTCAGGTCCAAATACTGGGGTTGGTTGCTGCTAACGCCACCCCATGGAACAATTTCAAAGAGATGATCAAGGAAGAATACTGCAGTCGAGATGATATTCATAAGCTGGAAGTCGAGTTTTTCAACCTCAAGATGACGGGGTCTGAGATTGAAGCGTATACCAAAAGATCGAATGAGCTTGCGTTACTGTGTCCTACTCTGGTGGACAAACGTATCGAACTTTATCTTAAGGGTCTGGTGCCAGAGATCCAGAGTCATGTGACTTCAGCAAATCATGCCACATACCAGCAGGTTGTTCAATTGGCTCACCGTCTCACTGATCAGGCGGTGGAGCAAAACAGGTTGCCTAAACGCATCAGCGCTACTGCTACCGCTACCACTTCGGTTACTCCTGCTACCTCCAGTGATAATAAGAGGAAATGGGAGGGGGATTCCAGCAAAGGTTCAGCTATCATTCAGTCTCAAGCTCAGCAACGCAAGACCAATGATTATCAGAGTCCGAGTCAGCAGTCATCTGGTAGTCACGGACAGAGAGTTTATCGAGGAAACCACCCCAAGTGCCACAATTGTAACAGGCACCACAGTGGCCAGTGCAACAAGGGCCGTTGTCAAAGATGTCTCAGGATGGGTCATGAGGCCAAAGATTGCAGGAGCCCACGACCTGCGAATCAGAACCAGCAACAACAACCCTCTGCTCCACGAAACCAGCCTCAGCAGCAGCAGTAGCATGGAATCAGGGGATGCTTTCAATGCGGGGCTGAAGGTCATTACAAGCGGGATTGCCCACAGTTAAACCAGAACCAGAATAATAACAACAACAACAATCAGGGCAACGGAAACAACAACAACGGTGGGAACAACAACAGCAACAATGGTGCTAGAGGCCGTATGTTTGTGATCGGTCAGGGTGATGCGAGGAATGATCCCAACGTAGTTATGGGTAAGTTTCTTCTTGACGACTTTTATGTTACTGTACTATTTGATTCTGGTGCGGATACTAGTTACATGTCTTTAAAAGCTAGTGAAATGTTGAAACGTGCCCCAACTCTTCTAAACACCAAACATGTCGTAGAGTTAGCTAACGGTAAAAGTTTAGAAGCCACACACATAGTTAAAGGGTGTAATCTTATCCTCGCTGGTCAGACTTTCACCATCGATCTCATTCCTATAACCTTGGGTAGCTTTGACGTCGTCATCGGTATGGATTGGTTATCTCAACAACAAGCGGAGATTTTATGCAAAGAAAAGGTTATTCGTATTCCTCGTTCGGGCTTGGAACCTCTCGAAGTTCAAGGCGACAAGAGTGGTGTCGTGAGTGGCATCATCTCCTTTTTGAAGGCTCAGAAGTGTTTACGAAAGGGCCACACAGCTGTTTTAGCTCTCGTTACAGATACCTCGAAGAAAGAAAGAAAGATTGAAGATATTCCTGTAGTACGTGACTTTCCTCAAGTGTTCCCTGAGGAATTACCTGGGTTACCGCCTCATCGTCAAGTTGAATTTCAGATCGAGCTCGCTCCAGGAGCAGCACCCATAGCTCGAGCGCCTTATCGTCTAGCTCCAACTGAATTAGAAGAACTGTCAAAGCAGCTACAAGAACTCTTGGAAAAGGGTTTTATACGTCCTAGCTCTTCGCCTTGGGGAGCCCCAGTGTTATTCGTAAAGAAGAAAGACGGTACGTTCAGGATGTGTATAGACTACCGTGAACTCAACAAGGTGACGATCAAGAATCGTTACCCTCTTCCGCGCATAGATGATTTATTCGATCAGCTGCAAGGGTCGAGCTACTACTCCAAGATAGACTTAAGGTCAGGGTACCATCAGCTGAGAGTCCAGGATGAGGACGTCTCTAAAACAGCATTTAGAACTCGTTACGGCCACTACGAGTTTATGGTCATGCCATTCGGGCTAACGAACGCGCCTGCCGTATTTATGGATCTTATGAACAGGGTGTGCAAACCCTATCTCGACAAGTTCGTCATTGTTTTCATCGACGACATCCTGATTTATTCGAAAAGTCAGGAGGAACACGAGCAGCACCTGCGACTCATACTGGAACTTCTACGAACGGAACAGCTATACGCTAAGTTTTCCAAATGTGACTTCTGGCTTCGTGAAGTCCACTTCTTAGGCCACGTGGTGAACAAGGATGGGATCCATGTCGATCCATCCAAGGTAGATTCGATCAAGAACTGGCCTGCACCCCGTACACCAACAGAAATACGCCAGTTCTTGGGTTTGGTGGGTTATTACAGAAGGTTCATCAAAGACTTCTCAAAGATTGCTCAGCCACTTACACTACTGACGCAGAAGGGTGTGGTCTACCGTTGGGGTAATGCACAGGATACAGCGTTCCAACACTTAAAGGATAGACTCTGTAGCGCACCTATCCTCTCATTGCCTGAAGGCACGGATGATTTCGTAGTCTACTGCGACGCATCTATCCAAGGTCTTGGATGTGTATTGATGCAGAGGGATAAAGTTATTGCTTATGCTTCGCGCCAACTTAAGGTTCATGAACGGAATTACACTACGCATGATTTAGAGCTGGGAGCTGTTGTTTTTGCGCTCAAGATATGGCGACACTACTTGTACGGTACCAAATGTGCTATCTACACTGACCACAGAAGCCTTGAGCATATCTTTAAACAGAAAGAGCTGAATATGCGACAGCGACGATGGGTTGAACTGCTAAACGACTACGAATGCTCAATCAGGTACCACCCGGGCAAAGCCAATGTTGTGGCTGACGCCCTCAGTCGAAAGGACACCGCGCCTAAGCGCGTACGAGCTCTACAACTCACTATACAGTCTAACCTTCCTTCCCAGATACGGGATGCTCAGACAGAAGCATTGAAACCAGAAAATGTCAGGGCTGAAGCCCTACGTGGCTCAAGACAACGTTTAGAACAGAAGGAAGATGGTGCTTACTACGTTACAGGACGCATTTGGGTTCCACTTTATGGCAACTTACGTGAGCTAGTGATGGATGAAGCTCATAAGTCTCGCTACTCGGTACACCCTGGTTCGGATAAAATGTACCACGATATTAAGACTACATATTGGTGGCCTAGCATGAAGGCCCACATAGCCACATACGTTAGCAAATGCTTGACTTGTGCGAGAGTCAAGGCAGAATACCAGAAACCGTCAGGTCCACTCCAACAACCTGAGATACCACAATGGAAATGGGAGCAAATTTCCATGGATTTTGTTACCGGTTTACCTAGATCCCAGCGCGGAAATGACACTATTTGGGTGATCGTGGATCGACTCACTAAGTCTGCTCACTTCCTGGCAATCAAAGAAACAGACAAGTTCTCAACCTTAGCAGACATCTACTTGAAAGAAGTGGTCTCCAGGCACGGTGTGCCAACCTCTATTATCTCTGATCGTGACGCACGTTTTACTTCAGAATTGTGGCAAACAATGCATAAATCTTTTAGCTCTCGTTTAGACATGAGCACGGCGTATCACCCTCAGACAGATGGGCAGTCTGAGCGCACTATACAAACTCTAGAAGACATGCTTCGGGCGTGCGTAATTGACTTTGGCAACGGTTGGGAGAAACATCTGCCACTTGTGGAATTTTCATACAATAACAGTTACCACACAAGCATTAAAGCTGCTCCATTCGAGGCATTGTACGGGCGTAAATGCCGGTCACCTCTCTGTTGGGCAGAGGTGGGAGAAAGTCAAATCACAGGTCCAGAAATGGTAGTTGATACTACTGAAAAGATTGCACAAATACGACAACGCATGGCGGCAGCTCGTGACCGTCAGAAAGTATACGCTGATAAAGACAGGAAACTACTCGAATTCCAGGTTGGGGATCGAGCGCTACTTAAAGTTTCACCCTGGAAGGGTGTGGTTCGTTTTGGCAAACGCGGCAAACTCAATCCACGATACGTCGGACCTTTCGAAGTTATTGAGAAAATAGGCAAAGTGGCCTACAGATTGAACTTACCACCTGAACTCAGTGCAGTTCACAATGTCTTTCACGTGTCGAATTTGAAGAAATGTACGTCAGATGAGACCCACGTAGTTCCCTTGAAGGAACTCACTATCGACGAGCGGTTGAACTTCGTCGAGGAACCTGTTGAAATCACGGACCGGGATGTTAAGGTCCTCAAGAACACGAGAATCCCTCTTGTACGAGTTCGTTGGAACTCCCGCCGCGGCCCAGAGTTCACCTGGGAGCGCGAAGATCAAATGGAACGCAAATATCCCCAGTTATTCGGAACCAATGCAACTACTACTGAGGCTGAAGCTACCAATGCAGAATTTCGGGACGAAATTCCAAATCAACGGGGGGATAATGTGACACCCCAGGAAAGCCAGTAATCTTCGCAAACCTGCTCGAGGAGCCGCGATACGACACAGGTAAACAACGTCACACTACTAGCTTCCTCAGTAACCGCATGCTAAATTTCGGGACGAAATTTCTTTCAAGTTGGGGATAATGTGACAACTCGAATTTCCGACAGTCTTTATTCGCATTTAATGCACGTTGACTTTGACTTGTTTGACTTATAACTGTACATTGTGATATGATGAATGCATTGTGATTGCATGGTTATGTGTGATTATGTAAACATGTGTACTGTTTGTGAAACTTAAACTGTTAAACTATAAAAGAATCCGACGAAACATAATGTATTTCGCCAAGTGAGTTCCGACGAAACAAAACCTGTTTCGCCAACAATCCTCTCGACGAAACAGCTGTTTCACCGAGCCCAGATTCGCCGAGGCCCAGTAGGGTCCAGTACTGTTAGACATGTTTATATTACGTAGAACGATTCCATTCGCCACACTTTAGCAAACCAGAAAAACCCTAGAGGACTCTCTACTGTGTGACGGCGAACTAGAACCCACCGGAAACTCGTGTGCGATCCAACCTTCATCTCGGTTAGTACAGGTTTGTTAAATCGGTTCTGTTGATGTTTCTGATTACTTGTTATGCGTACATGTAAATGCTGATTTATGCAACGGATTATGAATATATGATGGTATAGATGTCGATGTACGTGATTAATCGGATAAGTAATTATAAGCGAAACTTAATACGATCAAAAACAATCGGTTCTGAATGTTGTTGATATACTCTGATTCTGAATACACGTTAGTATCGGGATAGGATTCGATGATATGATGTTATATGTTAATCGATTCGATATACGTTTAAACTAGGGTTCATGCTAGACAATGATTTTTGAATGATTGAGTTGTGATGTTTCTGCATGTACGTTGATCTCCATACAATTCTGATATTTGTGACGACTGTTAGGACAATTAGGGTTTCTGTATGATACGTAACTGACATTCATGACGTAGCTGAAATTGTGACGAATCAAACAGCTCTTGACGAAACAGAGGTAACGACGAAACAGTATGTGTTTCGTCGAGACTCCAACGACGAATCAGATTGTAGACGAAACAGGGTGTTTCGTCGAAGGGACTTATGGCGAAACAGGGGTGTTTCGCCAAGTGGGTAATCAGCACAGTAACATGTTTTTTTTTATTCTGTTTAAAAGTTAACCGGGTTAGTTAACTGCTGTTAAGTGTTACCATCTTGTGTATGATCTGAAATACGTGCTACGTGCTACTTGCTTACCAACTGTGTGTCTATACATGAAAACAAACTGATTTCACATACGTGCATACTTTAGGACGTGATTGATTATTTGCGAGCATACATACTTAACATACCGAGCAAACCAAGGTGAGTTCACACAGCCAAGGCATGGGATTCCCGGGTTGGGAATTGGGTTGGATTATTTGTAATGGATAACTACTCGTACTTACGCTATCGCTAGACTATAGACCATCGTCCTCAGGATAGTCAGGACACTTACGTAAAACCTACGTAACCTAGTATCTACCACTGTCTCCCGGGTCGGGAGGACACTTACGTAAAACCTACGTAAACTAATACCCACTACTGTCTTCCGGGTCGGAAAGACACTTACGTAAAACCTACGTAAACCCCACACGTACCACTGTCCTCGGGGAAGGGCACTCACGTAAATCCTACGTGACCTTGTACGTATTCCTGTTCTCGGATTTAGAAGAACACATGGTTGTAAATAGTCTAGTAAGTACAAACATGGGAAACCCCCATTAGTAAGTACAAACATGGGAAACCCCCATTAGTAAAGTTAAACGTGGGAAACCCCTACTAGTAATACATATGATCATGGGAAACCCCCACTATTAGCACATACCTACATGGGAAGCCCCCACTAAATGCATACATGATTTGTATAACGAACTTATTAACTGTGAACTCGCTCAACTAGTTGTTGACTCTCTGCTGCATGCCTTGCAGGACCTTAGGTACATTTGGAGCTTGCACGGGGAGGAGCAGGTCGTTGTGGGACATGGATCGATGATGCCGTGTTAACTATCTAAACATTTGAATTTATGATTTACTTTGGGTTTACATACTTATGCTTCCGCTACATACTTGTTGATGTTTGGTTTTGAAAACACCTTTCGTATTGATGAATGATTTTTGGTTTTTACTATATGTTCAATATGATTGGTGGCTTGATCCTGGTCAGTCACGCCTCCAAGCGGTGATACTCCGCGTGTGGATTTTGGGGGTGTGACAGTGCCCAAGACTCCAACTGGAGTCCGATAAATTTTGGGATTAGCGTGATATCATCGGAGATCTATTGAGATTTTTTTTTTGTAATTACTCAATTGCTATCCTCCCTCACACATAAAGACAATAAATCCGTCCCAATCGAAAAACATGATATAGCATTACAACTTATTCTTAAGATTGGTGCATAGCATTTTACAATCTTATCATTACCCGACGGTACTGAAGACTTTGTTGTATACTGTGATGCTTCGCATCATGGATTGGGTTGCGTACCCATGCAACGTGAAAAAGTTGTCGTGTACACGTCACGCCAACTAAAAGTTCACGAGAAAAACTATACCACTCACGAACTAGAGTTAGGCGTGGTGGTATTCGTTTTAAAAATATGGCGACATTATTTATATGGTACTCAATGCATTATTTTTCATGGATCATAAAAGTCTTCAACACATATTCAACCAAAAAGAATTAAAATATGCGTCAACGATGTTGGTTGAATTGTTGAAAGACTATGATTGTGAAATAAAGTACCATCCGGGCAAGGCAAACGTTGTAGCTAACGCCTTGAGCCGCAAGGAGCGAGTTAGAATACTGAGAGTTCAAGCGTTAGAGAAGATGATTCACAAGCGCTCAAGGAAGAGCATATTCAACCAGAAACACTTCGAGGCATGAAGGAACAATTAGTGCCGAAAGAAGATGGAACTTTATACCTTGTGGTTGAAATTAGGTTCCATTCTTTGGCGGCCTTCGAGATGATATTTGGAGGAAGCACATAGGCCTAAGTATTGAAAGAATACTATTGGTGGCCTAACCTGAAAAGTAATATCACGACTTATGTCGGAGAATGCTTGACTTATGCGAAAGTCAAAGCTGAATATTAAAATCCCTCGGGATTGGTACAACAACCCGAGATTCCCGTTTAAAAATGGGAACAAATATCGATGTACTTCATTACGAAGTTACCCAGGACCTCAAGAGGTCACGACATGATATGGGTAATCGTCGATAGATTGACAAAGTCCGCACACTTCTAACCGACTCGGGAGAAGGATAGTACTGAGAAACTAGCGGAACTCTATCTCTAAGAAATAGTGGCTCGTCATGGAGTGCCTATTTCAATCATTTCGGACCGAGACGGTTGTTTTGTTTCAATAATTTGGAAATCATTTCAACAGGCCTTTGGATATCATTTGAATTTAAGTACGTCCTTTCATCCACAAACTGACGGCCAGAGCGAACGGACAAGCCAAACACTCGAAGATATGCTTCGCGCATGTGTTATGGATTTAGACGGCAATTGGGATACTCATCTACCTTTAGTTGAGTTTTCCTACAATAACAGCTACCATACTAGTATACAAGCTGCACCGTTTGAAGCTCTATATGGTCGAAAGTGTCGCTCTCCTCTATGTTGGGCGGAAACAGGCGATAGTCAATTAATTGGCCCGGAACTAGTCCAAGGGACTACGGATAAAAATTTTCAGACCCGAGACCGTATCAAGGCGGCTCGCGATCGACAAAAGAACTACGCAGATAAAAGACGAAAACCATTATCTTTCGAGGTTGGAGACAAAGTCTTGTTGAAAGTCTCGCCTTGGATAGGCGTAGCGAGGTTCGGTAAACGTGGAAAGCTTAACCCACGTTACATTGGACCATTTGAAATCTTAGAAAAGATTGGCATTGTTGCCTACAAGTTGAAGTTACCAGATGAACTTAACAGTATGCACGACACGTTTCATGTGTCGAATCTTAAAAAGAGTCCAACACAAGCAACCGTTATCATTCTATTCACATTGACGACAAACTCCAATTCACTAAAGAACCTGTTGAAGTCATGGACTGTAAAGTCTAGAAATCATGGAGGAGTCATATAAAATTATTAAAATGTACTTTGGAACTCTCGACACGGACCCGAGTATACTTGGGATCGTGAACATTAAATCAAATCCAAATACTCTCACCTGTTCGAGTAGTCTCCTGTATAGGATGACTCAGCTTGAATTTCGGGACGAAATTCTCAATAACAGGGGGAGAATGTGACAACTGCCACTTTCTGGTAATTTACGTACATTTAAAGCAATGAATTACATTATACAAATATGTGTTTTGAATATCTGAATTTCTTGATTACATGATATACATATTAGAACACTCATTTATGATGCACATGATTCATTTTATTGGTTACCTTTGAAACAATGTAAACAATGCATCGAAACAACTAGAGCAGTATCTAGTAAACTAGCGTGCTGACGAAAACTCAGGATCCAGCGAAACCATCTAAATTACATATTTAGGACTCAGACGGAAGTCCAACATCAAATATACATTAAACCCTATATGGGAATGCAAGGGTTTGGTTTAATATACTACCAATGTCCGGTAGCACCGAAAACTGCCGAAAAGCGCTAAAAGTGACCATTTCATGAATTTTCCGCAAAATTCAGCAATTGTATATTATTACAAGATGCAAAAATTGATGCTTAGGCACCAATTTCATAGAAAAATAATTATGGAATATCCATTACACACATAACGGAATTTTTCCCTATAACTTCCATAAGTGTACCTTTCGACTATTTACTTGCGAAACGAGCGCTAAACATCTAGCCGAACTATATTTTGGCACATGTAGCGAACTAGTGATTATTTTTTTTTTGTCTTGTAAAGCTAGTTTATGATCATTATAGGTCAAGAAACATCTCGGAAAATTGCAAAACCTAAACACCTAAATACTTACATCTTACTAATTCATCCAAAGTCTTAAAAATAACTAACTTATTTTTACCACATAAGACCCCCCCCCCCCACCTCATGACCGTGAACAAGGGGTCCCACCCCCTTGTTTATTATGGTAAATATCTAGATATTATTTATCTAGTTTACTAGTGGATAAGAATGGTGATTAATTCTAACACTTAACCACTAAGTCTTACTAGCTCATTACTTCACATTTTCATCTTTCACTAACCAAGAACTCTCTCATCATATTCATCCATCTTACCAAGAACACTAAAAACCCACTTCAATTTTAGTCTTTTATTAGATGATTAACATGGGTTTCCAAGTAACATAAGGTGATCTAAAGCTTTTGGAAGTAAAAGGAAGGGTTTTCATCCATACAAAAGTGTTCTACCAACAAGATCATCATCTTCTTAGTTCTTAATAATCTCTAAGATCATCCCTAGCCTAGTGCTAGAAGTAAGCTTCTATAACTATTTTTTTTATACAAATATATTATGATTATGATTGTTATTATTACAAATAATAACCAAGGAAATCATACATAATAAACATGAAGAAAATACAAAGAAGCAAATAATAAAAATCATGATATAATTATGATTGTTTATATTGTGATCTAAGACTTGATATATGCTTATTTAGTCTTGTTATGATGATTATGATATAAATAAATTGTTAGAGGATGTTTTAAAAATATGATCTAACAATTATACATATTTATGTTAAAGGGTTTTTAACATAAAGGTTTAATGGGATGATCATAACATTTGATCTTGTGAAAGTATTTGAGGTTTTTCACTAAAAGCAATACTTTTACAAGATTATAAAAAGTAACATACAACTACAGATTTTTATAAAAGTTGTTAAAACTAGAATTAAACTTGATTTTTGAACTAGTTAGCATATGTTATGATCATGTATAAAATCCTACATGATTTTGAGATCATCTTAATGAGGTTATGTTATAAATCTCATGTGTTTTTGTGTAGAAATTATATGAGGTAATTGTTGTTGATTTTAAAAGAAAATCATATGTTTTGATAACATGGCAAAGTTCATATTTCGAAGGAACTATGGCTATTTTTTCTTAGAAATCATGTGTTAGAAAAATTGTCGTTTTTAACAAAGTCTTTACAAGATTAGAAAGTTGGTCTTTCTAAACATAAAAATTGACATAAATATATATTTTGGTAAAATATATATTTAGTGAACATATCAAGTATGTGCTATGTGTTTATTATTTGTATTAGTTATATATAAAAGTTAGAGACTTGATAACAATGACACAAATAAACACAAGACATACTTACAACTAAAGACTTACAAGAATACATATAGACACACTTGAAAAAAACTTACGGACATTCCGAGCTTTCGGACACAACTTATGGTCAAAACGGACGACGGGCGAATCTATAAACATATCGCCAATCCAAGGACTTACTACGACGTATAGGCGATCTTTCGACGCGGACACAAAATTTACGTTACCATTAACAAAATTCGGACATTTTTAAACTTATAAAAACTATTATGTTTTTATTTACTAAAAAGAATACTTAGTGAATTTTTATAAAAAATGTTTTATAGAAATGAAAGACTTATACTTTCTTAATGGGCTTACATTTCTAAATGGGCTATTTTATACAAATAGGCTTACATTTTATAATGGGCTTAACATAAATACATGGGCTAAGCCCAATATCAAAAACTCATGGGCTAAGCCCAATACCAAACATATGGGCCAAGGCCCAACACTATTTAAGCCCAACACTATTTAGGCCCAACACTATTTAGGCCCAACACTATTTAGGCCCAACACTATTGAGGCCCATCACTATTTAGGCCCAACACTATTTAGGCCCAACACTATTTAGGCCCAACACTATTTGGGGCCCAATAACATGAAAACATGGGCTCGGCCCAAAAATACAGATGTGTAAAAAGCACGATTACTCATAATTTCACTTTATTTCCTGTACTTCGTTTCTTAGAATGAAACGAGTAATTAGAACTTTCGAGGAAATTATGAGCGATCACTTGAAAGTGAGAATCACAAGAGTAGTTTGTAAGGAACATAGTTCCTTAATGCAGGTATCATAGGAAAATCATACACACATGTAACTATACTTGTACTTCAGAATTTGTGAACAACGATTTTTATTTATGAACAAGACATATTGTTTCACAATACACGAAAACAAAAGAAACAAAGGCATAAGACAACAACATCCTTTGTTCAGTCAAATGCTCATCCGAGGATTGGATTTGCACTGACTATCTTCGGGCAGTTGTTCCTGAAATGACTCGTATCGCCACAGTTGTAGCAAGTACCACGCGGGAAACGAGCTTGAGTAGGGTTGACTTGGAGTTGGGTAGCAGCAAGATTTGCAACAACTTTGTTCTGGATAGCAAAGCGGCATGTGTTGACCAAATGTCCCCGCCGTCCACAGTAGGTACATTTCCAGCAGGGTATGAGGTTTGAATGATGACCGTTGCATCGCTTGCACCTAGGAGCAGTTCCTAGGTACGGCTTCCTAGCTGGTGGCCTTGCCACTTGGCTAGGTCCAGCTTGATTAGGTGTAACCGCTGCGGGTTTCCTTGAAGCCTTACGCTTCCTTGATGTTGTTGCAAGCCTGACTACTGCTTCCTTTGGTGTCTCTTGAGTGGCTTCATTGTCGAGACGAGAGGCTTCATTGTTAAGACGAGCCATGGCAATACCTAAATCCACAGTCCTTTGAATCACTTCGCCAATTTGCTGGACAAATTTGGCTGTTCGCTCGGGCATTTGACCAGTGCCAAGAGGAATAGACATTCTAGAAGAAAATGAAAGACAGAGGAAGAAACGAGTGAAAGGTTATTGGATAATCAATACAGAATGGTAACGAATGAAAATTGTGATCATTTGTTTGTTACTTAAGGCAAACAAATGAGATGGTGACAAATCAAAGTGAATAGGTCAAAAATAATGTATCGCGAAGACATGCTCGCCTATAAGTGAACACTCATCCCAAGAATTCCCAGGTAAGCACAACTGGTCTCGCGTCTGATGAGATGTATACGAAGTGCTTGCCTAGACAGAAAACCCAGAATACAGGCATTCACCCTTCCAGTTTGCACGTGTTCACATTATTTAAAACCCAAAACCTTGACGAAGTTTTGAAAACTCAAAGGGGTTCAAAACCATATAATAGAGAGTTCAAAACCTTACAATAGAGGGTTCAAAACCTAGTAATCAATCATCCTAGAACAGATGATTAGTTTTCAAAGCGGTTTTGAAATTTATGTTTTTGTTGTGGTTGTCGCCTAAGGATAGGTGACAGTATTGTTTTATGACTAAACGCAAGTAAACTCGCGTTAGGGTCCTAAGAAGGTTATAGACTAGGTCAAAGCATTACTAATAACCTAATTCCCTATAACCATTAGCTCTGATACCATCTTTTCTGTCACACCCCGACCGCGTAAAACAACAAATCGCGGCGGAAACATCGGGGCGTGTTGCAACAGAATTAGCTCTAAGTTTCGTTTTATTGATTAAAAGTGTTACAATGCCTTAATCAAACAAGGAAATACAACATAATTAACTAGTCTTGCATCTTTTATTGTCACTAAAGCCCAAGTCTGCCTATGTGTATCTTGATCATCTTATGCAACAGTTCCTGAAAAACACATGTGAAAAAAGGTACGTCAGCATAAAAATGCCTGTGAGATACATAGGTTTTGTGAAAATAAGATTCATGACTTATGTTTGAGAAATTGTTTAGTCATGAACCTTGTTATTTGCTTTGTCTTTTAAATCATTTGAAAAACGATAAGATCAGATGATAAGTATAAATAAATGTAAGGTTAAATGAATAACCAAGTAAAATATGTTTGCATAAGATAAGTTGTTTATAAATCAATGTCTTGTGAAAAGTATGTTATTTGTATGAAATGTTCTATGTCTCAAACTGAAATGATTCAAATAACGTTACGACATGTAATACCATACAAACACTTATATATAGGAAGTACCAGCGGCGTATCCACCATGCTTGTATCATATTACACACGCATCGTTACTTAATCACTTAATCAAACCAAACCAAACAATGTAAAATGTTCATGTCAAGATGTAAATCATGTCAAAATATCTATGTCAAATATCCATGTCAAATGTCTATGTCAAATATCCATGTCAAATGTCTATGTCAAATATCCATGTCAAATGTCTATGTCAAATATCCATGTCAAATGTCTATGTCAAATATCCATGTCAAATGTCTATGTCAAATATCCATGTCAAATGTCTATGTCAAATATCCATGTCAAATGTCTATGTCAAAATGTCATGTATGGCAAGTGAAATGTCTCAACTAAACCATATGCACAAAAACAAAGTATTGAAGTAAAACTTGGTTTAAATCAAAGCTATGTTTTGTGTAAATGCATGCAAATATTTAATATGAACATTTATGCGGTATTGTGAATATGCATACATCCAAGCCTTGCGACTGTGGTGATAAACCCTTTAAACAAATTAAAGGTCTATCTGTCTTATATCATCGAATTCGGTCATTCCTTTCATCCCCTTTCCCTGGGACGTCCGGAACGGGAGTTGTCAATTCCTATGGTACCACTACCTACTAACGAACGGCGTAGCTAATGTTAATGAATGTATTGTCCCATGTAAACAAACCAAATGTCATACCAAAATGTAAGCATGTGAAAACAATGCACTAAGTATGTAATCAAATGAACATACATAGCGTGAAATGTCATGTAAAACGATGTACTAAGTAATGCACATAATGGGCACACCTAGCAGGAAATGTCATGTAAAACAATGTACTAAGTAATGCACATAATGGGCACACCTAGCAGGAAATGTCATGAAATCATGTACTATAATGTACTAACGAACATAGCAGGATATGATGTGAAAACAGGAAAGCATGAAAGTAACAAGTAGGCACATGTGTTCCACCCCAAAACGTTTGGAAAACAGTAAAAGAGGGGTCTATGTACTCACTTGAGATTGCTCAGTTGTCTAAAGATAACCACCAAGCAGTGCTAGAGATCTCGGAATCAAACGGCACCTAATATAGGTAACTATGTTAAATAACCGGACCTAAATCGGAAGACTGGGTAGCATTAGGGTTTGTAAACCAAACGAGTGTGGAGACTCGTGTGATATGGTTTAACAAAGCCTACATACTAAATGAAACCTAACATAACTGCCTACGACCCATTACGACCCGTTTAGATAGCTTATGCTACTTTAACGCGTCGTTCGCGTGAAACGCGTTCGGACCGCCTAACTAGTCCTATGACAAGTGTTATATGCCTAAACATGTTACATAATCAGTTATGTGACAAAAGTTTAGGTTACATATGCTTAATTACCAATTATACATGAAAAGGGTATTCTGGTAATTTACCTAAGGCATATAAACTACCTATCATACAACTACTCAAACGATGTGACCATAGGGTATAACCTCGGAAGGTTATTCCCTACCTACTATGGTCACCTAATGTATTTGGTCGGATCCTAATGATCGACCAAACTGGGTCGGGTTCGAAGGTATAGGCGATTTATTAGATCGCCTACCCTACGACCCTAGACAACGTGGTAATCAGTGGGCATAGTCCCAAGGGACTATAACCAACGTGATTACACTCACGTTGCGAAGTTCAAACGAACTTCGCATTGACCATTACTGGTCAACGCTGAAAGTCAAACAAAGTTTGACTTTCTGACTCGAAAAGCAGTAAAAATAAGGAAAAGAACGAAAGAATACTTACGAAGGGTCCCCGAATGCTAATCGTGATCACAATAACTCAGGTATGAAACAAAGGTTTCAACTTAGAGTCAAATAGATCAGATTCTTGTGGGTTTAGAAGTTGTGGGGGTGGGGTATTTATAGTTTTCGGGTAACCGTTAAGACCGTTTGTTGAATATCGTGCCTTAATCCAAGCCGTACAAGTGTCGGAAACTCATGGTGGCTAAAAATGATGTTTATCAACAGATTAGGCAAGTTGCAAGCATGTGGTTGTGGTTAAAACAGCTGGATCGTGCTGACTGTTCGTTGTTATCTGATCAGACAGGCGGACGCGGCCCGCGTGGGAGTTAACAGAAACTGAGGCGGGCCGCCTGGCCATGACAGATCAGAAATTACAGTTTTGGTCCCTGTTGTGTATTCAGCCCATTTCCGGCACTTCTAAGGCCCGTAAAGCCAACTTTAAGGCCCTAAAATGATGCCTAAACATTGTGGACATGAAACATGCTCAAAAATGTGCCGGGTGATGGTTCGTTTGGTCGTACGAACGCGATGTTCGCTTAATTACGACAGAATGCGCACAAGCGCGAAAAACGATCCAAATGACGCAACGAATGTATTTTTCTTATGGCGAACACTAAAATATAATATAGTCATGCTTACATAAATTTTTGGATGTCCAGATGTATTCAGAACGTAAGTTATGCGCGAAAATGCAAACTTGTGCACTTTTTGACATTTTTAGTCCCTGAATGACCCAAAAGTTTATTTTAGCACACCGAACCCCTCAAAGCCTATTTCTAAGCTATGTATAGGATATTTAAGGTGTGTTTAACTTATGGTTATGTTCCGGAATGTTCGTTACAGTTCAAATTGGCATACTTTCGCAGTTTGTCAAATTTAGTCCCTGTAAACGATTTAACTTGATTTCACCACACCAAACCTTCCAAAACTTATATCTAAGTTATGTAAAGGTTATTTAAGGTATGTTAAGCCTATTTCACTATTCCGGAGTGTTCGTTGCATTAAACTGGTTATATTTACGCATCAGTGCGCGTATAACCTTCCAGAAAGCGATTTAAAGCTTGAAATTGAACAAGAGTTGATATGTGTAAACGATACACATATTTTTACAAATCCCAAGTATGAAATAAAATATTTCATTGGTTTGACATTTGTTTGATGGCCGTGAAGGCCCAGGTGTTACAATAGTTCTTTTCGTGCACTTTCAATTGACGCGATGCGTAAGCGATAACTTTTTGGCGTTGCATCAACACGCAACCCAATCCTTGACGTGAGGCGTCACAGTATACCACAAAATCATCTGTACCTTCCGGTAGTGCTAAGATTGGCGCATTGCAGAGCTTATCCTTCAGTATCTGGAATGCTTCCTCCTGTTTGATTTCCCAATCAAACTTCTTATCTTTCTGTTTGAGGAGCGTCAATGGTTGAGCGATCTTCGAAAAATCCTCAATGAACCTTCGATAGTAGCCAGCCAAACCCAAGAATTGTCGAATCTCGGTTGGCGTCTTTGGCGTTTCCCAATTCTTGATTGCTTCGATCTTGGTTGGATCCACATGGATTCCATCTCCATTTACCACGTGCCCAAGGAATTGTACTTCATGTAGCCAAAACTCGCACTTAGAGAACTTGGCATACAACTGTTCCTTCTTCAGCAACTTCAAAATAGCTCTTAAATGCTGTTCATGCTCAACCTTCGTCTTTGAATATATCAAGATGTCGTCGATGAACACAATCACGAACTTGTCCAAGTACGGCTTGCAAACTCTATTCATCAAGTCCATAAAGACTGCAGGTGCGTTTGTCAAACCAAACGGCATAACAAGGAACTCGTAGTGCCCATAACGAGTTCTGAAGGCTGTCTTTGGGATACTCTCCTCTTGTATCCTTAACTGATGGTATCCAGATCGAAGATCGATCTTTGAATAAAAGCTTGAGCCTTGCAATTGATCGAACAGATCATCAATTCTTGGCAGAGGGTATCTATTCTTGATCGTCAGCTTGTTCAACTCCCGGTAGTCGATGCACATTCGAAAACTACCGTCCTTCTTCTTAACAAACAGGACCGGAGCTCCCCAAGGTGAGAAGCTTGGTCGGATAAATCCCTTGTCTAACAACTCTTGAAGTTGTGTCGACAGTTCCTGCATCTCAGGCGGAGCAAGTCTATAAGGTGCCTTAGCCACAGGTGCGGCGCCTGGAACTAAGTCAATGCGGAACTCTACTTGTCTCTGAGGTGGCAGTCCAGGTACGTCCTCTAGGAAGACTTCTGGATATTCCCTCACGACAGAGATATCTTCGATTCTTGGCTCAGCAGCCTTCTTATCCACAATGTGTGCCAGGAAGGCAACACATCCCTTCTGCAAACACTTTCGCGCTTTCAGGTAGCTGATAATTCTCAACGGCGTATCACGCTTTTCCCCGTGAACCACAATTGTTTCGCCATCTTCGGTTGGGATACGAACAACCTTTTCGTGACAAACTATCTCAGCCTTGTTGCCTGATAACCAATCCATTCCTACTACTACGTCAAAGCTTCCCAACTGGACTGGTAGTAGATCCAGAGCAAACTCATGCTCTCCTAATTCGATCACACAGCCTCTGATAACTTCATTGGCTTCTACTAATTTCCCATTAGCCAATTCGATTGAGTACGGAACATCTAACTTATTAGCGGCTAAACCAAGCATATTCTTAAATTCTAACGACACGAAGCTATAATCGGCACCAGTATCAAATAAAACGGATGCATAGCGTTGATTTACAGGGAACGTACCAGTAACGACACTGGGATCCTGGCGCGCTTCCCTCGCTTCGATTTGGAACACTCTTCCACGGGCTTGGTTCAACTCTGGGCAGTTCTTCTTAAAATGCCCAATATCACCGCAGTTAAAGCATCCAAGTCTTTGCCCGTTTCCACCTCCATTTCCAGCTTGGTTGTTGTTTTGGTTTGCATTACCAGCCTGATTCACATTGTTGCCTCGATTCCCGTTTCCTCCATTGTTTACTTGTGGGCGATTTCCATTACCACCACGATTATTATTCCTATTCCCAAATCCTCCTTGGCCTCCCCGGCCAGCACTAGCCCAACAAGAATCCTTCAAGTGGCCCGACTTTCCACATGCTTCGCATACTTTCACACTACAATGGCCAGTATGATGGCGTTGACAGGTATTACACTTGGGCTGGGTGCCCTGATATCCTTTTCCTTTCTTTCCACTACCAGCTGTAACCTGAGCTGGCGTGCCTGATCCTCCTTTCTTAACCGCCACACTGGAGCCCTGCTTGAAGTTTGAGAACTTCCGTTTGTTATCTCCTGACGACTCGACGTGAGTCTCTTTCTTCCTATGCTCAGCATCATCAAACTTGTTCAGGCGAATAGCCTCCTCAGTGAGAGCCACGCTCAAATCGACCGCTTCAGTAATTGTGGCAGGCTTGGATGAGGTCACCATGCTTATGATTTGAGGAGCTAATCCCCAAATGAAACGTTCAATCCGCTTGAACTCCGGAGTGACCATGTAGGGTACCACATGCGATAAGTCATGGAACCTTTGAACGTATTCTGCGATCTTTGGACCTTCCATTTTCAAATGCCAGAACTCGGTTTCCAATCTTTGGATTTCCGCGCGAGAGCAGTACTTTTTGCGCATAAGTTCCTTCAGTTCGGTCTAGGTTAGCGCGTAGGCAGCAGCTTCACCAAGTGTCTGTACTTGCAAATTCCACCAAGAAAGGGCTCCATCCAAGAATAGCCCTGAGATATAGGTGACTTGCTGATCTAGCGCGCATTTGCTCATGCGAAGAACGGATTCAGTTTTCTCAGCCCAACGAACAAAGGCGACAACACCTCCTGTGCCATCAAAGTTGACCGGTTTGCAGTCTAGAAACTGCTTGTAGGTGCACCCTGCACATTCATTATAACATGTGAACGGCATTAGCATCTTTGCTATAGATGTCCAATTAGGTCATGGTATGTCTAAATGACTTAGTCTTACCCTGCACATTCATTCGCTTCAGTTGATTTGGTCGTATTAGCGAAATCCATCGCTTTTATTCAACCATGTTTTTTTCCTTATGTGACCATCCTTGACGGTCTTATAGATTCTGAGTGACGATTATCATCGTCATCCTTGCTTTACTACGACTAAAGTTAACAACCTAGATTATCTTTTTCGTATGGGCAATACCTTCGTTTTTATGATCCGGCGGATCATCTATACTTTGGTTTTACTTGCCCATTTTGTCAACCATGGCTCTTTCGTCCAGAATGACTTATTTTCATGAATTTTCATCAGGTTATTCATTAATATCATCATTTACATTGGTCTTTGTCCCTTCTCTCGGGTTCATTATTCTAATGTAATACGCTTCCGTCACCCGGCTGTGCGATTACAATATTATCAAGTATTTTGATCATTTGTTTCATTTGGGTACCTTTTAATCTGTCCCATTCACCCCGTCCTTGCTACATCGGATGTAAATATGTCCATCATAAGAAGTTCATGGTACCACGTGTTCAGTACTTACTTGGCCAGAGTAAGCGATCAACACCTGGTATACATGACCTTTTTATAATTTTTACATTACACCCCATGTAAGTAATGCCTCTATTTGTTTCTCTTGGAAACAATATCCTAGATAGGTTTTCTATTCGGGTTTTTCCAAGTTTTCAATCTACATATGCAACTTTCAATCTCTACGTAATTGTTGCATATTACTATTCATGTAATAATTTAAAACATGCACCTGTTAATGCTTGCTCTAACAAGGTCTCCTTGCCATTAACTTATTCACGATCGTTACGCGATTTAGGTCCTTGGTGAGCATACTCTACTTGTCATACTTTGGATAGTTCCTCCGTCAAATCCGCAATTTGTTAAACACTCGCTATCTTCAGATGCGAGTGTCCTTCAATTAAAACATTTACAAGAGTTAGTAATATCAAATTCAATAATCGCCCGTATTATAATACAAGGCTTTTCTACTATACGCGTCAACGCACGCAATTTTGTCAACTATATTTATCATTTAATTGAGGTAATGTGTATCACACGATAACCTTATGTGTTGTTCACAACATTTTAACTCATACCAATCCATTAATATACATGTACTTACCGGATTTGCGATAAAGCCTCAAACACAACACACTTTACTCTTTAACCATGAGCTCTGATTACCAACTTGTAAGACCCGTCTCTATTAATCAATATTATATTTTTAACACACATTTTATAAGAAATGCAAGCTTACAAAAAAAATTCCAAGTTAAACTTCTTACATAATTTAAAACATTCCAAAATATAATTTCAAGTGTTTACAATATCCACTTTTTAAACTAGAACAAAATAAGATTGTTGCGGAAGCTTCGAGACATGTGTTCGGTTCTCCTTTCTTGCTTGATCCTCATCCGGAGTTCCATAAGACATTCCTAAAATCAAAACCAACATAAAAGTTAGTTTTGACAGTTTCACATCAAGTTATAAACATATTTCCATCCAATTCAATCATCCATTATTCAAAATTCTTGTTTCATTCGAATTCAAATTTCAGGTTCTTAAACCGAATTATTTGACCCGTTATGGGTATTTATGTCAAACTATAATTTTATCAACTCTTATTTCCTCCAACCATAATCCATATTATGGTTGGTACATGTACCATTCACGAGAGTATCATTCCTTGTGCGTACCTGGCACGGGTCAACATTGACTCGTTTTTAATACATTGCATTACTTTTCGCCAACTTTGGCAAAACATGCTCATACTTTCCGCTTGCCTGTATTTGTAACACTTAACAATACATAATATTACCAATCATCATTTATATTATTATACAACTTCTGACCATGTATTGAGTCAAAACTAAGTGTTTAAGGCCTCGAAACCATTTCTGCTAGTACGGACTTGCTTGCTGTCAACAACTATTTTGTTGACAAAACGTCCGCGAAAACCATGTTAAACAACTTCCGAAAAATTTATAAAAATTACCAATCATCATTTATATTGTTATACCACTTCTGACCAAATATTGAGTCAAAACTAAGTGTTTAGGGCTTCGAAACAATTTCTGCAAATACGGACCTGCTTGCTGTCAATAACTATTTTTTTAACAAAACGTCCGCGAAAACCGCGTTAAACAACTTCCGAAAAGCTTATAAAAATTAATAATCATCATTTATATTGTTATACCACTTCTGACCAAATATTGAGTCAAAACTAAGTGTTTACGGCATCGAAACAATTTCTGCAAATACGGACCTGTTTGCTGTCAACAACTATTTTGTTGACAAAACGTCCACGAAAACCGTGTTAAACAACTTCCGAAAAATTTATAAAAACTACCAATCATCATTTATATTGTTATACCACTTCTGACCAAATATGGAGTCAAAATTAAGTGTTTAAGTCTTGGAAACAATTTCTGCAAATACGGACCTGCTTGCTGTCAACAACTATTTTATTGACAAAACGTCCGCGAAAACCACGTTAAACAACTTGCGAAAAGCTTATAAAAATTAACAATCATCATTTATATTGTTATACCACTTCTGACCTAATATTGAGTCAAAACTAAGTGTTTAAGGCTTCGAAACAATTTCTGCAAATGCGGACCTGCTTGCTGTCAACAACTATTTTGTTGACAAAACGTCCGCGAAAACCGCGTTAAACAACTTCCGAAAAGGTTATAAAAATACCAATCATCATATATATTGTTATACCACTTCTGACCAAATATTGAGTCAAAACTAAGTGTTTAATGCTTCGAAACAATTTCTGCAAATATGGACCTGCTTGCTGTCAACAACTATTTTGTTGACAAAACGTTCGCGAAAACCGCGTTAAACAACTTCCGAAAATCTTATAAAAATTACCAATCATCATTTATATTGTTATACCATTATACAAGTAAGTATTCTATTCTATAAGGTGTAAGTTTTACTTACCTTGCATCTGGTTATTCTTTCTCCGCGTATTTAATCCGTTTTACCCGCTTCTTTCCCAAGCCTCCATCTTGCTCGTCAAGCGTCAACTATCATATAATAGTCACAAGGTGGATAGGTTAGTCATTCTAGACCTTTATGCCTTATGAACCTTTATACTACTTTTCTTACCGAACTCTATTATAGGTCGGGTTGACCTTTTAAACGTCAAACTACCTCATAACACATGAGTTTTAAACAACTAAATTTATTAATAACTCATTTTGGCATTCCGCCATTTACCCGGTAGGCGCTAATCCTAGGCCACCGTTTTAAATTTCGTTTCCTACTAATTTCATCACAATTCTACAATCATTCGGGCATTTTAACGAACACCTTGCGGGAATAATTTGCATATTTCTTTTATCTAGTTCATTATCAACTTTCAACCAAGTTTCAAGTATCAAATTTCATGTCCTTATGCCTAGCATTCATAATCAACATCAAGACTTGCATCACTCATCGGTTTTACACTATTTCAACATTGACAATTCATGTGTTCATCACCTAGTTACAATACCCATTTAACATATGTATGGGTAATTATCGAATTTCTATTTTCCAACACTAGTTTATCAAATTATTAACTAGACTTGTTTCTAAACATGGATTTCATCACAACATACTTAACCCATTTCAAGTCATTAATGATCATGTATCCAAATTCATGATTTAATCAAACACCTTCTTAACATTATCATGCATGATGATTCTAAACATAGTTTTATCATCAATTTCATCATAACATTAAAACCCACTTAGCACATATAATGGTAACCATCAATTTCCTAGTTTTCTATACCAAATCATCAAACTTTTAACTAGGGTTTGTTCCTAGACATGGTTTCAACATAACCACACTCATACATTCAACATTCAAACATGAACTTCAATTCATGAGTGTTAATCAGAATTTTAAGATATCACCAAATAACGAAATTCGACTTACCTTGTGATCTCCTAGCTTGAGTGATCACGAATTTATTAAAAGCCCCAATTTTCTTAGCTTGATTTCTCTTGAATTTGGAGAATTTTGTGATTTTAGGGCTTGAAGGGAACTCCTTCTTGTCTCTGTGTTTTTGGTCGACCAAAACACACACAAAGTGTGTGTTTTTGGGCCAATTTTCCTTTTTAATAATTTCACTTTCAAACTTGACCATTTTAGTCCCTCTAATTCCATATTTATAAAAGGAGGTTAACTTAGTCAAGTTTTCTTTATTATTCTAAAAACTCATAACTAACTAGGTTATGATTCCTAGTTACCTAGAGGGTTCGGGAAGTCATGACCCGTTTCATTTTAAGTCCCGTTAACTCGGGCCTCTTATAATTTTGTTTTCTCAAAGCATTTATTTTCCTTTTTAATTAATATTAGGATTATTTGTTTAAATCCTAATATTCACCGGGTTAATTTTTTTTTACCACTAACGGTATTTTACCTGTCGTCGCTATTAACGTGGTTTGATTACCAAACCCGTTTTGGGGTGTTACACATGTTCTGTCGGAACATAACACAACAGGGTTAGACATTTGTTTGATATCGTCATACAATGCAGTGGTAGTATATATACACAGGCATATACCACATAAGTGACATCAAACAATCCGCCAAACGTATAAATCAATTCATACAACAAGCATGCATAAATAGATAAATACTAATGTGCCAAAAGATATTCACCGAGTCTTTACACATATCAGGGCAACTTGTGACATCATTGTTTTGCGAAGTAAACAAAGTGCATAAGGGTTACATCTACCCAAGGTACAAGTTTAATATATGTAAAGGACAAAATATCTTACTTCACATTGGCGGTTCTTGTCTTTACCCTAATTTATTACTCCAAAGAGTATTTAATAGGCTGGGGGAGGGGTGTTCACGTTTGACCTTCTCTTGTATTGAAGGAATCTCGTTTGATACGTGACAAGACTTGCTGTGGTTTCTGTGCACTGAATTCCATAATTATGTATGCATCCATAATTACGTAACTCCTTGCACAGTCCGCACAATTTGTTTCATCCTCGTATCACTTCCTTCAGATAGGCCATTGCTTTCAGGTAAAGTCACGAGTACCTGAGATATTCTATTTCTAGTATATGTATATATTAATTATCACACATAGTTACAAGTAAGTTCTAGTCAAAGTCAAGTGCTACTCCAGTGCACCCTAAGTCTCGTAGTGTCTTTTCTTGACTCTTTGAAAACAGTTTCAGGTAGTGGATGTCGCGGAAAGTTTTACGCAATGAAAACTCTTTGAAAAATTGTTTTCGTGAAAGGATCCTAAAGATTGTAGTCTAGACTCAAGAAGGAATCCTGGTTCACCACAATCGCAGGCTCTGATACCAATCTGTCACACCCCTTTCTAAGGCATAAGCACGAGGTGTGATCTTGAAAGGTTTTCATTGCATACGATTGGTAAACATACTACATGCTTGTAAAAAAACAACTCCAAATGCCAAACATTACATAAATGAAAACATAGGTTAAGTGTTTACATCACAAGACATCATATTGTTTGAAAAGTTTACAACTTTATTTAAAGACAAACATAAAGGTTTTGGTCCTTATATCACCACACGGAGTGGGACATAACAACCAAACCCAGTAAAACGGCATTGGAGTCTTGACACATATAGCTAACAACATAAACAACATCCAAGAGCAAGAGTATGACCGCACGCACATCCACTTTAGTTACCTGAAATACATGTGAGTTTTTGGAAAATCGTCAACATAATGTTGGTGTGAATTCATGCAGTTTTTGTATTGAATGCTTGTATACTTTGTATGAAAACATGGTATGTAATTTGTATAAATCAAATATTTCTGTATGTATCGAGGTTGTTAATGGGTTGCAAGGCCATTAACATGTGACACGGCATTGGAAGCATCCAAACCATAGGCATTTTTCTAGTTGTCGATTCACGACTGAGACACAAAAGCACTATTTGGTACTAGTTTTCACCAAGAGTGTGGCTGCCCAAAAACCCATTAGATCTAACCTTTTGTTCTACGGTCTAGGTATATTGTTGATTAATGGTGCTTCTGGTACCCTATTCTGACACGATTTAAAGTATCATTCCTTAGTCTTTGTATCCAACATACCATAACACGTGTATTTTCCCCAAGTTTAAAAAGTATGTAAAAGATTAAAAGTGGGGACATGAACTCACTTGTCTGTAAACAATTAGTAACATGTACTTCACCCCCGAAGTTATAAAACTGAAAACAGTTAAAAGAAAAGGGGGAGCATGAACTCACAACTTTGGGTTTCTTACGCCGTAAACTTCACCGGGTTTGCTTATATAGCGTCGTGACCTATACGTGTTTTATTAACGTTAGTCACTAGACTTGTATCGCACAAGTACAAGTCACCATCTTTCATGTATTTGTTCTTTGTTGTTAAAAATAATTTATATTTTTAACTATGTATCTTACTTATATTATTTTCTCAAAAATAAATATAAGTATCTTGTATTTTTCACCCGAGTTATGTATTTTGTCCAAAAATTCATTTCATGTTCATAACTTGTCCAAGTTATATAATCTATCAAGTAATATATTTTCATAAATATATTCTCTTGTATTTGTCTATGCATGTTGTATGTGTATTTTTGTATTTTCACTCCTCAGGAGTATTTAGTGTATTTTCAAGTCCTAATACATTATCACGTATAATACATACTACATACACTTAGCACAAAATTTGGTGATCAATAAATATATATTTTTTCCTCAAAAATATACGTACTTAATATCAATTTTTATCTTGAAGAAATCATCATTTCTTAACTTGAACTTTACATAAAAATTAGGGAAACCTTGGTAAATATTTTTAGGGAATAAGTTTCACCATAACTTATATTTTTCTAAGTGTTAAAATTCTACAGAAATTTTGACATAGTTTCCCCTAAAAATGGAGGTTTCCCATGTTTTCAAAATATGTGTTTATTTTCTTTTAAAATCATCACAACCAATCATCAACTCATTCAACACTCACCGAGTTTCAAAATCAAGTAATATACACTACATCATAAACTTGAAGTTTTTGTAAAAACTTGCAGTAACCTACCATGTTATTTAGTAGGTTTAGTTACCCTTAAAAACACGGTTATTTGTTTGTAAATCACATTCTTGAAAGATTTTGTCATTTACAACTTGTAAGATGATTTTTCTAAAAACATTTATTTTGTATTTTTCTTGTTACAATCATGTTCCTAGTCTTGTTTAAACACTAAAAATATTATTAGTTTACTTAGAAACCTTGACTTTGTAAATCTTGTAAATAAACTTGGTTTCTTTAGAAAATTATTTTTGTAATCATCTATTTACAAGATTTGTATTTTTGTTTGAACCCTTTTTACATATGAAAACCATTTTCATAATTCAAGTTCATGAAGACATAAAGCATGAAGATCTTGGTCTTTCACAAGATCACCACTTTAACTTACTAGATCATGTGTTTAATCACAATCTAGTAGGTTTCTTATGATGTCTATCATCACTAACACAAATCATCATTCATCAAGAAGCAAATCATTATCATTTACATGTATTCTTACGTATTTAAGCTTATGTTAAAGTATCATGATCATATTCTTTTGTGTTCTTGTGATTAACATTGTTTATCATCTTTTAAGCATCAAAATATGAAGTAACAACAAGTGATAAGAAGCTTACAACTAGCTCAAGGCTAGGGAAGAACACAAGAGGTTGAAGATGACAAATGGGTTGGATAAAAGCAAATGGAGAAGGTTCTTCAAGATCCACAAGCTCTAAACCTTCTTAAACACCTTCTTGCACCTTGTGACTATCTTGGAATGGATGATCAAAGGATGAAAAGGATGGTGGTGTGGGGGATGGCTCACGGCCGTAAGGAGAGGATGAGAGGGAGAGTGTGTTGTGTGAAGTGGGATGTTGTTGGTGATGTTCTTTTATAGTGCTTGCAAGATCTTCCATATCATAAAGAATCCAAGGAAGATCATGTGAATCAAAAGAGATCTAGAGAAGATCAAGTAGGATTTTGGTGAATCAAGGGAAGATTGCATAAGATCAAAGGTGGGGCCATCATGTGACCGTCCACTTATATGGGGGGGGGGGGGTAAAGTGTAAATTCCAATCACTAAATACATAAATAAGTTAGTTTTCAAGTATAAAGTTTAGGGATTTAATGTGTTATTATGTTATAAGAGGTGTTATGGTGTTCGGGGAACATAACTAGCTCAGAAATAATAAAACAATGCTTCTAGTAATATTTTGATGTTTCGGGTAATGTCCGGTTGTTCGGTTAGATACTGGTTCATTAAAGTGTTAAATTGCACCGTTTAGTGTCCTTTATGTACCCTCTTGTGACGCTTTTAATTTTCGACATTTAGGAAAGCATTCAGGACCATTTAGTCATATTTTTACATGTTACTAACTCATTACAATGCTGAATTTTGCTGAAATGTATGAAATTCAGCATTTAAAGTGTGTTTCGGGTGCTTTTCGGTGCATATTCTAGTTTCCGGAAAGTCTATATGTTAACCCTTGTATACATATTTGGGTTTTAATGTATTTTTGATGTTGGACCTACACCTAGGCTCCAATTCTATTATCTGACTGCTTTCTGCAGAATTGTTGACACAATGTGTCTTACCGGTGAGTTTACTAGTATTTCTGACGCAATGCTACCATTAATGCATAAAGCAATATTTGTATTATAAAACGTGCATGAATTCACAAGTATAGCATGTAATCAGACAATGTTGACATTTAAGCACATAATTGCAGTTATCAAGTATTAATTAAATTGTACGAAAATTACCGGTTTTATGCCAGTTGTCACATACAGACCCTATTCATCAAGTCCATGAAGACGGCAGGAGCATTCGTCAAACCGAATGGCATGACAGTAAACTCGTAGTGGCCGTATCGTGTGCGGAATGCAGTCTTGGGAATATCCTCTTCGAGTACACGAAGCTGATGATAACCAAAACGCAGATCAATCTTCGAAAAACAGGTAGCACCTTGTAGTTGATCAAAGAGATCATCAATGTGAGGTAGGGGATATCAATTTTTAATTGTGAGTTTGTTGAGATCACAGTAATCGATACACATACGGAAGGATCCATCCTTCTTTTTCACGAATAGGACAGGAGCGCCCCAAGGTGAAAAGCTTGGACGAATGAATCCTTTGTCTGATAACTCTTGGAGTTGTTTAGATAATTCTTGCATCTCCGACGGTGCAAGACAGTAAGAGGATTTAGTTATAGGGTTGGCACCAGGTATAAGGTCAATACGAAACTCAACTTGACGTGATGGGGGTAAACCAGGTAGCTCTGCAGGAAACACCTCAAGATAATCCCGAACAACGGGGATATCTTGAATAGTTTTGCCCTTGCCTTTCTCACCTATGATATGTGCCAAGAAGGCTACATAATTCTTTCGTAGGTATTTTTGGGCTTGGGTACAGGTCATAAGTTTTAGGCTACTAGAGGGTTTCTCTCCATGAATTTCTAGGATTTCGCCAGATGGAAGAGGTATACGAACTATCTTGTCGAAACAGATAACTTCAGCATGATGCTTGGTTAACCAATCCATTCCTATTATGACGTCAAAACTTCCGAGTTGCATTGGTGCAAGGTCAATGGGAAAAGATGGTTTTTGAGGTTTAACTGGCAACTACGAATGATAAAATTGAGTACGAGGGCTTCACCGCTAGAAATGTCTACTGTCAAGGGCTTTCCTAGTTCAGATCTAGGCATCAAAAGCAATGGTTCAAAGGCTGGTGATACAAAGCTTCTATCGGCATACGAATAAAAAAGAATTGAAGCAGGATGGTTGTTAACAAGGAACGTACGTACCATTAATCACGTTGTTATCAGCACGAGCCTTCTTAGCATTGATGTTAAATGCACGTCCATGGGCTGGATTAGCATTAATAAGTTTCGGGCAATTGTTTCTAAAGTGACCCATCTCGCCCCACAGTTGTAGCAAGAACTAGGTGGAAATGGAAGTCTATTAGGGTTAGCTTAGGGTTGAACAGGGTTCTGAACAACTTGGTTTGGGGCAGAACGACAAACATTGGCTATGTGACCTAATCTTCCACATGAGGTGCATTGGCGGCACTGTTGGTGAGCTTGATGGTGACCATTGCATCGGTTGCACAACGGTGTAGTACCAGCATAGGGTTTTCTCATAGGAAGTTGTGCTGGCTAGTTTTGAGTGTTCTGGTTGGTTTGAGCAACAACCGCAAAGTCTTGTGAAGCCTTATGCTTCCTCAACTTTTTGGAAGGCTTAGCTTTGTTCTTGTTTGTTTTCTCTTAAGTAGTCTTAGCTAGCTGTTTCTTGTCGCCTTTGCGAAACAGTTTCCCCTTCCTAACCTGAGACTCAGTCAGGGTAGCAGCTAATTCGATAGCCTGTCGAACAGTGTTAGGCTTGCTACCAGTAAGAATGTCCTGAACGGGATCAGGCAGGCCATCGATATACCTCTCAATTGCTTTATCTAACAGGGTAACCATGGTGGGACACAACAGACTCAATTCTTAGTAATGGTCAGTGTAGGCATGATACTCTCCACTATCTTGTTTAAGATCATGGAATTCAATGTCCAGTGCCCGTTGTTCATGACGTGGGCAAAAAATTTTCATCATTAGAGCTCGAAGCTTTTCCCACATTTGTGCCATTGCCACATCGGCACCCCTATCTATCATCACACCGTTCCACCATGTGAGTGCTCTCTTCTGGAATACACTCGATGCAAACTCAACTTTTCGCTCATTCAGGCATTGAACATGACAAAATGTGCTTTCGAGACTCTCAAACCACTACAGGAGCCCAGTAGCTCCTTTAGACCCAATAAACTGAGTGGTTTAGCCGAGCTAAATTATTTATAGTTGCACGGAGCAGGTGCTTTGTTATTGTTATTATTGTTGTTGTTTGCTTGGTTTACTTGGGTCACTGGATTTGGGAGTACAACAGCAATTTGCTGAGTGATCATAGCTGCCATTTCGGCATCTTGAGTTGCATTACGTCGAGGAGGCATTCTAGAAGAAAATATGAGGGAATATATGTGAGATTGACATTGGATAATCAAGAGAGGTGTTAAGAATATCGACGAAATATAAGGATGGTGGTCATTCGTTCGTTACTTAAAACAAACAAACGACACACGGTGACTAATCAAAGTAAATGGGTCTTTATAATGTATCACGAAGAGATGCTTTAGCCTATAAGTGGACACTCACCCCAAGAAATCCCAAGTAAGAGTGACTGGTCCGAAAATATGGATTTGTACGAACACTCTAGCCTTAGACAGAAAACTCAGGGTACAGGCATCCACCCTTCCAGATTGCACGTGTTCACATTATTAAAACCTGAACTTTGACGAGATTTTGAAAACTTTGAAGGCTTAAAGCCAAAAATGAATCATCTAAAGATAGATGATTGATTTTCAAAATGAATTTGTAACTTGTGGATTTGTTTTGGTAATCACCTAAGGATAGGTGATGGTATTGTATTAAGAATCTAAACGTAAGATATCTCGCGTTAGGGTCCTAGGAAGGTCATAGTCTAGGTCAAAAGTAATGTTAATAACCTAATTCCCTATAACCATGGCTCTGATACCAATCTATAACACCCCAATTGTGTAAAATACAACCACACGTGGCGGAAACATTGGGAGTCACGTTACAAATTGTTTCACAACGCATGGTATTTAAAGTTTTGTATTATTGAATTGTTAAATTACATTGTCTTGGAATAAAAACAAACTAAACAAAACAATTGTCTTTCAAGTTTTAAGATAACTAAGGCCTGAGTCCGTCCTATGTGTAGCAAGCTTAAAATCATCACACATTAGCTCCTGAAACATATGTGAAAAAGAGAGTCAGCATAAAAAACTGGCAAGTACACAGGTTTTGTGAGTGTGTCAAATTCTTGGCTTTGTATACATATTGCAACACCTCGTCCGAATACAAGAGTCGTTAAGTGAAAACCATATATAAAAAATGTTTGATATTGCAATACAATTAACTAACTTAAAACAAGTTGGCTAGAGTTCGTGAAAACCTTGTAGCCATAAATCTTGAGTAAAACGTTTCTTTTGTAAAACCAAGTAATAAATCGATTTAAAAGAAAACTTCGTATGGTTTATATCATTAAGTGAAAATCGTTGCGTGGCATCGTTTGAAAACATTTGTCCAAGTGATTCGGATAAAGCTACGATATGTAATACGATAAAAGCACTTATATATAGGAAGTACCAGCGGCGTATCCACCATGCTTTTATCATATTACACCTGTCCTATCGGGGAGTCATGTTACAAATTGCTCACAACATGTAGGATCATTTTCTGACCCAAACGAGTCGTTCAGAAGAGATATTCACCAATACAAAAGGCGGAAACAGATGTTTCGGTGTTATTTCAGCTAGAATGCACGAGAAATCACTTTAAACTGTCTTTTGATTGATATCAGATCCATTACAATGCTGTAGAAACTTCGGCAGAGCTTCGCTACCGGAAGTAATTTCGTTACAAATGACAAGGCACAACATGTATTTATAGGCCCACTGATTTAGCACGAACCGGCCAAGCGAAATCTGATTTTGCACGAAATTACACAAACGAAATCAGCATTCACACGAAATTATAATTCCGTGCGAAATACCCATGATTTCGTATGAAATGACCAATGTGTCATTTCATGCGAAATTACCTATAAACATACAATTTCTCGTTTTTCGTGCCCTGATTTATCTATTACAATACAAGACTCGATACAAGACGAAGTCGACAGACGTATGCACCAACAGACTCCCCCTCGGATGTTGACGAGTCTTCAGTGTCGAGTCTTCGGTTGTCAAACCTTCAGCCTTTATCAGTCTTCTCGCTCTTTTCAAAGATTCTCCATTGTAAGCATCCTCAGTCAATCTCTTTCTCTTTCTCTCAAAATCTCAACCTGGTTCTATACTCCTCTTGATCAGGTCTCTTGATTTCTTATCCTCAGAATCATAATCCTGGCTCTTATCTTGTTTCAGCATTAACGACTTCAGACTCCCCCTTTCGATCAGCTGGGATCGCAGTCTGGAATTCTTGATCCAAGATCTTGACCTGGCTCACATCCTGCTCAGGATCAAAACCTGGCTAACGTGCACAATCTCTACCTCACAATAAATATCTCAAAATTATAATTTGTCAAATTTAGAAATCTCATGCATACACCAATCAATCAATAAATGTTTTTACAATGTTGATCTCTGATGAACCACTTGTAAAAATATCATTTTTCTTTTCAAATATCTTTTTCATCTTAAACATTTCAAACAAACTCTCCCAAACTTTTTGTTCATCATGTTTAGCACTTGGAATTTTGAAAATCAGCTCTCCAACATCAGTTGTCGAAAATCTTTTTGAATTATTCAAAAAATTATGCTAAAACACACTAAACTCTTTTTGGATTTTTGAATTTAGAATGAAATACAGTAAAGAAATATTTACAGACAATATTTTTGTGAGTTTGCGTAAGAGGATCATATCAGTTTCTGAGACAAATCACCAACACCGTTAAGCTTTAAACATTTTAAGATCTAAACGATTCATTAGATTGTCAGTATACTGATCCACTTAAATTTTCACACAAATTTCAACTGATTCGAGTGTCCCACCTCAGAATATACTCCCGTATCCGGATCCCAATATTCAGTCTTACAGGTGAGTATACCACAGATGATATCTGTAAAGGGTTAAATGTGAGGGTCGTGAGAGCTCAGGCTATTGCTTCCGCAAAATCAGAGAGATGACGGCTTCGACTTTTGGTGTGTTCCCTTTAGAGAATCTTTTCTTCAACAGCACATGATTAGCATTTTTCAATGTTTCATCATTTTTTGTACTGAGGGTGATGGTTTATTTCAAGCAAGCAGAAAGTATTTTACGGGGACTAGGCCATTGCTTCCGCAAAATCAGAAGTCCCGGGATAATACCCCAGATATCACTGAGTATAAAGACCTAGTATCTCAGAAAGAGGGACCTTTCAAACAAGATTTCGGGGGTTACCCATATATCCGAGAGATGTTCCCCACGATATAAGTAAGTTTGAAATTTAGGTTTATATCTCGTCACAATCTACTAAATGTGCAAAAACCTACTGTCACATCATCAGTGAGACCGTTTATCACATTTTACTTTCCAATTCTTTAGCATGCTGTGATAGTCCACTAATGTACTATCATTTCCTCTTTTTCACAACAAAACTCTTTTTCATTTTATCATGTTTTTGCCTTTTTCAAATTTTCTAATGTTTTTGGATTTTCTGAAAATTCTTACTCCCCCTAAAATTCAAAATCATTAAAAGAAATTTGAAAACAAACTATTCAAGAAAAATGACAGCTGATATCGAATCGCTTCAATTCGCCATTCACTTGGCATAAACAATCAGAACTCCCCCTCACAACAAACTATTTTCCCATTATGATTTCAAAACACTTAAGTTTGTTTTAATCAAAATGGTTTTTCTGGAAAATAAGTTTTGTTGATTTTAGCACTTGTAGAAATGGGGATTCATTCATCTCTTTGTTTTTCAAACCATTTGAATGATAGCTAAATCAAGTTCAACTTAATGACCTTGATTAACCACTTGTAGGAAAAACTACCAACCACTTATAAGTAAAACCTCTTTTTCAACCACTTGTCGGTTTGCTTACCAACAAAATACCTCTTGTAGGTTGAAATCTCAGAATGCCGATTCCTACTCCACACTACCAACTTGGGAGTTCCGGCAAGTCACACTTAAACATATTCATAAACATTTCAAGAATGATGCCGATTCATGCTCCGCGATTACCAACTTGGGAGCTCTGGCAAGTCAGGTTTTTTCAGTTAGAGAGATTCTCCCAAGCCTGACGGTCCTTGAGAGATTCCGAGTTGTCAACACTCGGTTGCTTACCTTCCATCTTTTTCTCATAGAATTCTTTTACCCCTTTGACTTTTCGATCAATCATTTTTCCAAAAATGTTTTTCACTGTGGGGTTAAAAACCTTTTCAACATCAAATTCTTTCTTTTTAGGAAAAAAACTGAATTGAAATTTCAACTTTACCAATTTTTTGCTTAAAATTCTCAGCCCGCAATGGTGGAAAATTTGCATCATCCAAAGGCGGTACTGATGTTTCCAATTTTAAATCAAATTGTGGCTCCTCTGACTTTGTGGAATCAGATTCATTGCCTGAACTTTCACTTGAATTCTTAACAACCCATTTTTGGTTGTTAAGTTTCTCCTTTCTTTTGTAAACATCTTTCGAACATTCACCAACCTCAAAAATTGAATTTTTAAAGACTTTAAATCCGTTTGTTGGTGGTTCGGTTTTCTCAACAATCTTTTCTTTCAGTTTACCAGAGACTCCCTGTTTTGTTTGTATTGCCTTTGGACAATTCCTGGCAATGTGACCAACTGTTTTTACATTGAAAACATATTCTCGTCTCTATCTTCTTCTGAGCAACACTTTTCTTCATTTCTTCTTGCTTTTGGCAAGGAATTCTTTGTTGGATTGCTTTCTGAACACTTGCTCTTTTTCTTCTTCAGATGTTTTTCCTGAAACAAAAACAGTTTTTGATTTATAAATTTTCTCATTTTTATGATTTTTTGGTGGAATAAAACCAAGACCTTTCTTTTTGAAATTACCGTTATGGTTTGGTTTCTTTTGAAAACCAGAACCAGAACTGTAACCCATTTTCTTGTTTAATCTTTGTTGAACTCTTGAGGTGTAAGGTTTAGGTTTTCCAGAAAGATTTACATCTTTTATTTCAGAAATATTAATTTCTGTTAGTTTAATAACCTTTTTGATCATTTCAGTTTTAACACCTCTTATTGGAAATGACTCATCAGAATGAAATTTGTCAGAATCTTTCAAAGTATATGCTACTTTGATCGGTTCATCATTCAAATTAGATTTTGATAACAAAAAATCTTTATTATAAACTCTTTTGTCCTGTTTGTCTTTTTGACTTGATGTGTCGAACTTTGATTTTGACTCTAATTTTGACTCCAACTTTGACTCCTCTGTTTCATCTTTATCCAACACCTGATCGACCACTTTCTTTATTAACTCGGACTCATGATCAGTATCATATGATGTGAATGTGACATCAATATTTTCTGGCAAGTTATCTGATGACTCAGACTCCCACTGTAAGTTTGTTGCCTTTTTTACTCTTTTTTGAATTTGGATTTCGAGGAGAATATCCATTTTCGACCGGGGGTGGACATTTGTTATAGACAACACTTGATTTCTTACCAGAAATCTTCACTTCATCATCTTCTTTTGTTTCAGAATTCTTCTCTTCAGAAGCCTTTTCTTCTAAAAACATCTTCAATCCTTCTACTATCGGGTAAATCCTGTCAACCACAAAAATAGAACATGAGTAACTTTTTAACAAATTGTTTACTCTCTCGGTTTCTATTCTCTGAGTTTCCAACTTCAATTCAAGCTCAGCACACTTCTCAGTGTAATAATTGACATTATCAAGCTGTCTCATGTATGTTCCTTTGAGTGTATTCATTGCTATAGCTTGTTCACTGCTCGACTCATTGTATTTATTCATGGCTTTGTTCAAGACATCATATGATTCTTTCAGCCTTTTTATATTGTGTAGCAATTCATTGTTTTGCTTTATCAGAGAATCACAATTCATACACTTCTCAGAGACCTTGACTGCATCAGCATCTGTTTTAATTTCAAATTCTGGAATTTCTTTGACTACTCTCACTTGAACTTCTTCTTCAACTTCCTTCTTTTTCTTAGTTTCAGCATTTAGACGTTTTCTGATTTTTTCTGCCCAATAGTCATCAGTATTGTAGGATCGGTTTTGACACCGTACGATTGCATAACGAACGTTCGACGTGCGGAATCCGTGAACGTGCGTGACCGAACACACAAGAACGTACAAATGACGTGATTCTATTGAATAATATGTCGTGTACAATAGCCGAGAATCACGTGGAGAGACTTTCTCTCTCTAGACTTTTTCTCTCTAAGTTCTAAGCTTCTAAATCTTCAAATGAGCAAAGTCCTCTAAATGATGACATAAAGCTCCTATTTATAGCTCTTGGAATTAATGAGACTTCTCATTAATTACCAAAATGCCACCTTGCTATTTCTAACTAGATATAACAATATAAGCTTAATTCTTCGGTTTCTGCTACGGACTAGATTGACGAAGGCGATAGACAGATAATACACTAACAGACTCCCCCTTGGATATTGCCATTGTCAATCTCGTAGCGTCCTGTCTTTCTCTCTTTCGAACAGAATCCCCGTGGATCTGTCTATGAGCTTCCGTTGCTCCCCCTCTCGGTAGACTCTTTCTTCAGGCTCCCCGTTTCGTCAAGCTTCCGTGCTTTTGGGATCGATACCTGGATTTCCGTATACAAGCTCCTCCAAAATATTTATCTGGCTTTTTTAATCCACGCTTCCTCTTGCGTTGAGCTTGTATTCAGACTCCCCCTTAGACTCAGCTATCGGGATCGTAGTCTGGCTTTCATCAATTCACAAGTTCAGGATCAATTCCTGGCTCTATTCTGCATCTGCTCAGGATTTGAAACCTGGTTAACCTGCACATCCTCTACCTCAACATAAGTTTCACAAATTTATAACAGTTAGATTTAAGAAACTTACTGGTAGAAATCATTAATTCATCAATCTGTATAGTTACATCAAGTTCAAATGAATGACCTTGATTAACTAAGCATACAATCTTACAAAACATTTGTATATGACATTCAAAGTTTTCAACATATTCTCCCAATCCTGTTCATCATGTTTAGCACTCGAATTTTGAATATTAGCTCTTCAACATCAGTTTGTCGAAAATCTTTTTAATTTTTCAAAATTTTAGGCGAAAACACTCCGAAAATCTTTTTGGATTTTTGTTTTTGAATGAAATGCAGTAAACAAATATATACAGATAATATTTTTGTGAGTTTGTGTAAGAGGATCATATCAGTTTATGAGACAAATCACTAGCACCGTTAAGCTTTAATCATTTTAAGTTCTAAACGATTCACCTTGATTGTCGATATACTGATCCATCTTAAATCCTCACACAAATTTCAATTTACTCAGGATACAATTTAGATGTCTTATGAACTTAGCTCATTCATGTGTCCCACCTCTTGAATATACTCCCGTATCCAGAATCCCAATATTCAGTCTTACAGGTGAGTATACTACAATGATATCTGTACATAAATTAGGTAATGCGAGGGCCGAGAGATCTCAGGTCGATACTTCCGTATACGTAGAGAGATATCAGCTTCGACTTTACGGTATGTCCCCTTTAGAGGATCTTTTAGCTACAACAACAGCGACTATCAATTTTATTGTTTCATCAGCATGCTGAGGGTTTATGCTATGTTTCAAGCATTTGTGGAAAGTATTATCCAAGGACTAGGTCAGAACTTCCATTCAGCAGAAGTCCCAGAATAATACCCCAGACATCATTGAGTATAAAAACCTAGTATATCAGAATACGAGACCTTTCAAACGAGATTTCAGGGGTTACCTATATATCCAAGTAGTGTTCCCCACGAATTTCACAAGTTTGAAATTTTAGGTTTATATCCCGAATAAATCTACTAAATGTGCGAAAACCTATCGACACATCATCAGTGAGACCGTTTATCACATTTGACATTTCATATCTTTAGCATGCTGTGATAGTACACTGATTTACTATCATTTCCTCTTTTTCACAACAAAACTCATTTTTGCTTTTTCAATGTTTTTGACATTTTCAAATTTTCTAATTTTTTTAAAATTTTTCTCCCCCTAAAATCAAAATATGTTTCAATTTTGATTTTCTAGGAAAATTTGAACACCAACTTTACAAGAAACTTGACAAACTGATATCAAATTGCTTCAATCCACCATTCTCTTGGCATAAACAATCAGAACTCCCCCTGACAACAAACTATTTTCCCATTGTGATTTGAAAACACTTAAGTTTGTTTTAATCAAATGTTTCTTTCGGAAAATTAGTTTTGTTGAATTAACAAACCACTTGTTGGTTAGGGGATTACTTCATCACTTTGTTCTCCTTTAACCATTTTAACAGATTTAACAATTCAAGATTCTATCAACACAAACACTTGTAGAAAATCAAGTACAACTTAATGTCCCTGATTTACCACATGTAAGGCGAAAAATCACCAGAGTGAAATTTCTCAAGAAAGATGCCGATTCATGTTCCACGCTTACCAACCTGGGAACTCCGGCAAATCAGGTTTTTCTATTTGAAAAGATTCACCCAAGCCTGACGATCCTTGGGTGATTTTGAATTCTTGTTCAACAATGATGGAAAATTTGCATCATCCATTGTTAAACCTGAATTCTCAGATTTTACCTCAACAACGGGATCTTCTGGCTTTGACGAACCAGAATCATTGCCTGAATGTGGCTTGTCTGACTTTGACCTGTCAGATTCATTGCCTGATGGTGGCTTGTCTGACTTTGACACATCAGATTCATCGCCGACCATTTTCTTCTTCTTCTTTTCTTCTTTCGTCCTCAGATTTGTATCCGATGAATTCGTCTTGCTTGACTTTGCAATCGAGTTAGTTGATTCATCAGAACTCTTATTCAATCTCTCCGGTGAACCCGAAGACAAAATTTTCTCCAGATATTCTCTTGCCTTCTTCCTCTTCTTCCTCAGTCTGTCTTTCTGCCCCTGAGAAAGCTTCACTTTCTTTTCTTGAACTTTAGGTTCTTGAACCTTCTGTTCTTTGGGCTTGACGTTGACTGGTTTCTTTGCCATTCTTTGAGATTCAACCCTCGATCTTCCCATTGATCTCCTTGAGCAATCTCTACTAATATGTCCTCTGATATGACAATTATAGCATCTTCGTGTTTCATAATTCCAATTCTGGCAGTTAATAGCAATGTGTCCTCTCACACCACAGGTGTAGCATACTCTGTTATTGTACCATCCACTTCTGTCAGTCCAAACCTTCAGATCATAACATTGTTTGGCTTGGTTATAGTCATTTCTCCTCTTCAATGCTGGATTTGGCTTTTGAGCACTGTGGTCAAACCTGCACCACTTATTACCAACTATTTTTAAGTTTTGATTTTTAAATTTTTGTAATTTTTCATAATGATTTGATGACTGAACTGATGAGCTTTTATTTTCATTTTGAAAATTTTTCAAATTTTTAACTTTTTGTTTCTGTTCTACAATCTTCTTAACAGGTTTTTGCTTTGAGCATTCACCTATTTCAGTAGACTGCAAAACAGTATTTTGAAATTTTTCTTGTAATTCTAAAAATACTTTTCTTTTCTTTTTCTATTGCATCATCAGCTTTGTCATCGCAATCTTCAATTTTGACTTTGTCAAAATTTGTGACATTGTCACTTATTGGAACTGAATTGATCGGTTTTGGACAAACATGTGATGTAGAATTCACAAAACCTTTCAATTTACTCTCAAGCTCATCAATTTTATTTCGAGCAATTTCAGCTTCATTTTCAAGTCGAATGATTTTCTGAAGATGAGAATTTATTTCAATCTGTTTCTCAAGATTATTTTTAAAAATAACAGATTTTTCGTCTTCTAAAACCTTCATTTGACTTTGAAAATCTTTTTCAATCTTTAATTTTTCATTTTCAAAAACATTTCCTTTTTCTTTAAAATTTTTGTTTTCTAATGACAAACTCTCAACATTCTTCAAAAGTTTTTCATTTTCAGATTTTAGTTTTTCGCAGTTCAAGCGCAACTCCAAAATTTGTTCATCATCAGCTTTCTTCTCGTCTTTCAAAGCTTTGTTTTCCAATGTCAAATTCTCCACATCTTTCAAGAAATTGACATTTTCTGCTTCGAATTTTTTGCATTTTGAACATACAAATTCACATTTGGAAGTTTCATCTTTTTCTTTTTCTTTTTCTACTTCTTCTTCTTTCGCAATATATTCAGCAAGAGTTTCCTCACAAAGAGTTTCAGGATCAATAGCAATATTTCTTTCAGGATCACGATAACATTTTTTACTAGCATCCCATCTATTTGCTTTCTTAGCCTCATGGTAAACACGTGAAATCAGTATCATTCTCCAATGAGCTCTCTGTTTTATGTATGCTAGCTTTTTTCTGCTGTCCTTATATTTTTTAAAGATTTCATTTCATCCATGATTTTATATCCTTGAATTACCTCGGAATATTCTGCAAACAAACAAACAAACAATCAGTTCAAACAGACTGAATACGTAACAGTGTACGTTTGATGAAATCAATCTAAGACTCGTGTCGAAGAATTGCGGACTCGTTCAATGTATATCGGGTATAATCACTGAATGAAAGAACCTGAACAGAACGAAATGAATTCAATTTGACCTTCAAACAACACAACCAAACCTTTTACAAATCTTATTATATCGATTAATTGTTGTTTGGTCAACAATTACATGCAACTTTTTAGTCAACACTTCTTGTCCGACAATTTTAATACCCAATTGAATATGATTGGACCTCTTCTAATTTGAATAAAGAATCAACAATTTATTATTGGACCTTTCAATTTCGATTAGTGTGATCTCATGCAATCTGATTGATATGTCCGACAAATGTTTAACTTCTAAAATCTCATTGGGCCGCTGAATTATGTTGATCACATACAGCCTATTTAAATCTCGTGGCCGACAAACTTTATTCAAGGCCTGTTTCAATTGAACCGAATATAAAATGTGACCGACAATATTAAATGTTTAATTGACAATTCAACACATTCAATTAATGTGATTGGGCCAATTCTGTTATAGTTATGATTTAACTTTGGCAGACAATTTGATCTTATTAGACCGTTGGAGCGAAACCACAAGATGGACGTAAGAGCGAAACCACTTAGTGACGAAAAAGCGAAACCTCAAAATATGTCACTATGAGCGAACCCTATGAGCGAAACCAGATGTTCGTATGAGCGGAACCCAGGTTATGACCTATGAGCGAAATATGATAGTTCGTATGAGCGGAACCTGATTTTTTACGCGAAATCGGACCGAAAACCTTCGATTTCTCCTAAACGGCTACGAGTTTGGATCTGAAACTTGGTAGGGTTATAGATCAGGTGTTTTCGCACAACATATCAAAAAATCAGCCGATTTGGACCGTAAAACCCCGTTCAATTTGACGTTTTTCAGTGAAAACCGTGATAAAAGTGAAAAAGATGAAGAATTAGATGAAATTCAGATCTGAAAACGATGAAATCCGGTACGAATCTTGTCGTTTGATCAGTGCAAGCGAGCTCCTGCTCTGATACCACTTGTAGGATCGGTTTTGACACCGTACGATTGCGTAACGAACATTCGACGTGCGGAATCCGTGAACGTGCGTGACCGAACACACAAGAACGTACAAATGACGTGATTCTATTGAATAATATGTCGTGTACAATAGCCGAGAATCACGTGGAGAGACTTTCTCTCTCTAGACTTTCTCTCTCTAAGTTCTAAGCTTCTAAATCTTCAAATGAGCAAAGTCCTCTAAATGATGACATAAAGCTCCTATTTATAGCTCTTGGAATTAATGAGACTTCTCATTAATTACCAAAATGCCACCTTGCTATTTCTAACTAGATATAACAATATAAGCTTAATTCTTCGGTTTCTACTACGGAGTAGATTGACGAAGGCGATAGACAGATAATACACTAACAAGTATGATCATTGATAACCTGAGCAACAACAACTTTAGTTTTTAAAATCTCTTTGTCAAGACAAAACTTGTCCCAGCTAAAGTTTTCCCAGCTAAAACCTTCTGGTAATCTCTCATCATCTTGATTTATCAAACAAGCTTTATTATCAGCTGGAATATATTTATCCCAACTAAAATCCTTTGATGAACTTCCATCATTTTTATTGACCATACACGCTCTATTTGAATCTTCAATCTCTTTTCTAGCATGTGCAGTTTGTGGCTGTTGTTGTTGATATGGCTGTTGAGCAACTTGATGATAAATCGCCTTTCGATAGTAGTCGTTGTTTCTGAAAGGATTTTGAGCTCCGCTTGCTTCGTGATTTGTGCACTCCCTCTTGAAATGCCCCTTTTCCCTGCAACGAAAACAAGTGACTTTAGATTTATCAAAACCTAAAGTTGAAACATTCGCATCACGGAAATCATCTCTTACCGTAATTTGTTTAAAATTTTCGGCTCTTCTCAACACGCTCGCCAAGCACCACTTTATATCCATCAACTCCATCTCCTCAGCATCAACTTGATCGTAATCCTCTTTTGTAAGCATTGGATTCCCGATTCTCCCTGCAACTAAACTACCAAAAGATTCAAGTACAGTCACCAACAAAGACATATGGCTCTTAGCTACTTCCTCTGAATAGTTTTGATCATTTTCCAAATTTAATGCAATGTTGCATTGAAGTACTTTGCCACTCTTTGTTGCTGTAAAATGTGGATCAAACGATGGAAATGAAGTAAATCATGTTTTGCTGCTTGATCCTTGAGATGAATTCTCAGAAGGACTTTTTCCATTGAAGGTCGTTTCAATCTTTGGTGAAATGTTGTTCTTTTCACTAACTCCACCTTTGTAATACAACCCAATGTCTTGTTCTCCATCATAGTTCTTCATTCTAGCAATTTTCCTTTGTTCCATCTCTTGAGCTTCAATGTTAAATAAACTCGCTTAGCGTGATATTGTTAAAATCTGGTTTATTTTTCAACATCATCAAATACGTCCCCCAAACATCATGTTGCAACGCATCAGCCAACTTCTCAATGTTGATGCCCAATCTTTTCATATTCTTTAATAAATTGCAGTATCTCTCAATGATTTGCTTGGTGCTTTCATTTCTTAAACCTCGGAATAAATCAAATTCCTTCTTCATAAGCGACTTTTTGTTCTTTAGCATATCATCACTTCCAAGAAACTTTGATTCTAGTTCATTCCATATCGAACATGCACTTCCAATGTGTTGAAGTAAGATCAAGATGTCTTCTTTAATCGCTTGCTGCAACAAACTAACCATCAACTTCTCATCTTTGTATTTCTTTTTCTCTTCAACACTCAATTCTCTAATTGGTATTTTCACACTGTTGTTCCCGACTGGTCTAGTATATTGAACTTCAGTATGTTCCCATGCATCTAAGTGATAAGCTTCAACCCAGTTACAAAAACGTTCAGCCCATACACTAAAATCATCAATGTCCTGTCTCATTTTCAAGTAATGTACTCTGAGTAATAGTCATCGGACTAGCAAAGGCATTGTAAAACTCGTTATCCATGATTCGATTTTCAAAAATTCACAAACAGTCAGTTTCAAGCGAAATACTATCTTCAAACGAAATACCCTTCAAATGAAATAAACTTTGGTGTGAAATCACCCTTACACACGAAATCAATCTGCAAGACAACATCAAGCGAAATCAGTTCAAACGAAATTAATTTTCGGTGCGAAATAAACCTGTTTCAAGCGAAATAGCGAAGCGAAATATAATTTTGTATGAAATCTTCAAACGAAATCAACCACAGAATGTAATTTCGCACGAAATTTAGATGCCATTCCATGCGAAATTATGCTGATGTCATCATGAACGATCTGATTTTCAAGCGAAATTACAAATTTTACCAATTTTAGATCGAATTAAAGTCCAATTCTTTCAAGGATTCGTTAAAACACTGTTTCGCACATAATGTGTGAATATCAAAACATTTTGACCGTGAAAAGTTGTTAAATTTTGAAAAGAAAGTGTAGAAATCAGATTTTGCAGCTGAAAAGGTAAGAACTCTTCCTCCTGTGCTCTGATACCACTTGTAGGATCGTTTTCTTACCCAAACGAGTCGTTCAGAAGAGATCTTCACCAATACAAAAGGCGGAAACAGATGTATCGGTGTTATTTTAGCTAGAATGCACGAGAAATCACTTTAAACTGTCTTTTGATTGATATCAGATCGATTACAATGTTGTAGACACTTCGGCAGAGCTTCGCTACCGGAAGTAATTTCGTTACAAATGACAAGGCACAACATGTATTTATAGGCCCACTGATTTCGCACGAACCGGCTAAGCGAAATCTAATTTCGCACGAAATTACACAAACGAAATCAGCATTCACACAAAATTATAATTCCGTGCGAAATACCTATGATTTCGTATGAAATGACCAATGTGTCATTTCATGCGAAATTACTTATAAACATACAATTTCTCGTTTTCCGTGCCCTGATCTATCTATTACAATACAAAACTCGATACAAGACGAAGTCGACAGACGTATGCACCAACACAACAACTGGTACTAAATTGTTTCATTACTGTTAACATTGACTTGGTATCAAAACTTGGAGTTTTAATACCCGAAATTGTTTCATTACGGAAATATCGGGGAGTCACGTTACAAATTGCTCACAACGCTTAATTGAAAATGCCAAATATCCCTTCAAATACCATGGATCTGTATGCGGGCATAGAAATTCTACCAAAGGAGCTCTAATTACAAAACTTACTATTCATTTGAATCCCTTTCCATTAACTTACCAAAGGAGCTCTAATTAATCCCTTTCGATTACAAAAAAATACACGTTTGATTGCATATTTTCCTTCATACCCGTTAGGTTTTCTATATATGAGTTGGGTCACATATAATACGTTATGATTGTTCGATATAAATTCCATTTACTTTACGTTTGATCCAATCACAATGCTTATACAGGTTACACTGAGTTCAACTGGATACATTGAAATGTGTGTTTCATATGGTTAATGCATCATATAACGTTTGGACTAATACATTCAATGTTTACGATGTACCCGTGCCGTAACACAGACGGATCTTAACCCTAGTTATATATTAATTATAAAATATAGATTGTTTATGGTTATGAAAAGTTACTAAGTTGTAGGTTATGTTTGAATTGTAAATGAAAGTGATTTTTCAAAATAACTTACAATGATGCCTGATGTAAAAATTTCATCAAAAATAGTATGAATTCTTTTAATTCCTTCACACGTGTAAGAATTATTGAATTAAATTTTAACCACTTTATTACATACAAATGAGTTTTAACATATAAAATACCCTTAACGTAAGGAATGGAGAAATTTTTTTTTGAATTTTTTCCCATCTTTTTAATCACGTAGTTTAGTCTCAAAATTCAAAAAAAAAATCATGATTTTACATTAGTAGAGTAATTATAGTTACTTTACAAATTATCTTACAATAATTACTCTAGAAATTACCCTACAATAATTACTCTACTACTGTAAATTCTCAAGTTTTTTTTACATTTTGCAATTAAACATTATTCTTAAGTAGTAGGGAAAAAATTTAAAAAAAATATTCCATCCTTCACTTCTTATGTTATAGGTATTTTGTATGTTAAGACCCATTTGTATTTGATTTTTACCCTACATATGTAAGCTATATATTGTGTAGTACGACGGGTAATTTTAAGTAATCTTGTATTGGCTATGTATAGTTTTAATTTCGCTCTTTGCCAAAAATAAGTAATATGTGTGATAAGTTGTAAATTCGAGTCAAACTGATTCAAGTGAGCCAACTTGATTTTTAATCGAGTCAAACTTTAGTTTAAAATTCCAGCTTAATATTAATTTTGAGTTGAGACAGTTTGGTTTGAATTTGGAGTCGAGCTCGAGCAAGCCATGGGTTGATTCGTTAACAACCTTTATGTGATTTAATCCACTGTATCATGTGAGCACTGAGCACACCACTAGTGTGTATATATATATATATATAAATTATATCGTGCAATATGTCTTAACGTACATTGGTATGCTGGGGTGAATTCGCAAGTTATAAAAAGCGCATGTGTGGAATGTTGTAGAAATCGCATGTTGATATATATTCAATGAATCGCATGGTGACCTACTATTTTCGCATGGTTTGTTCAAATGATGAATTCGCATGGATTAAAATCGAAATCGCATGTTGATAAACCCGGCGTACGTAATGTACGTTAAGCCCAATTATATGTTAACCTCTCCCTCAGCGTACGTAATGTACGTTAAGCCCAATTGTATGTTAACCTCTCCCTATATATATATATATATATAGGTGATCGCTAAAATAAGAACCACCTCCAGTTATGAGAATCACTTTATAGCCTTTAGATCAACTTGATGGATGGATGAGATTAAAAGTAACAAAAACTAATATTAAATAAAATTTGTCTTATTATGTCTTTTATATTTTAATCAAAAAGGGTAGATTAGTAAAATAACTCTTTTTTGTCTTTTTCACTTTATTATTTTTTAATTACTTTTTGTTTTATTATATTACTTTTTAGTTTTATTATATTACTTTTTATTTTTTAAAAAGATTTTTTTATTAAAAACATTTTTAAATTCAGATTTTTTTAACAAAAGACAATTTTTTTTTTCGCGCCGGATTTTGCACGCCGTTTTTACGCATCGTTTTTTAATGGGTTGTTTTTCCACGTCGTTTTTTACGCTCGACTTATACAAGCGTCATTTTTTTAACGCGGCGTTTTTTACGACCCGTTTTACGCTCCGTTTTTTCACGCCGATTTTGCGACCGTAGCTTTTAAGTGCCGTTTTTAGGCCCGGTTTTAGGCGCCGTTTTTTGCCGCGCCGTTTTTTACGTCACGTTTTTTACAAGCTGTCCCGTTTTAGCGCACCGTTTTATGTCCCGTTTTTACGTCCCGTTTTTACGCGCCATTTTTTACGTCCCGTTCTTATGTCCCGTTTTTACGCGCCGTTTATACGGCCCGTATTACGCGCCGTTTATACGGCCCGTTTTACGCGCCATTTTTTGCCGCGCCGTTTTTTACGTCAAGTTTTTTACAAGCCGTCCCGTTTTAGCGCGCCGTTTTAGCGTCACGTTTTTTTACAAGCCGTCCCGTTTTTTGCCGTCCCATTTTAGCCGTCCCGTTTTTTGCCGTCCCGTTTTTCGCCGTCCCGTTTTAGCCGTCCCGTTTTTTTACAAGCCGTCCCGTTTTTTGCTGCGCCGTTTTTTACGTTATGTTTTTTACAAGCCGTCCCGTTTTTTGCGCCCCATTTTTTACGTCCCGTTTTTTGCGCCCCATTTTTTACGTCCCGTTTTTTCCCGCGCCGTTTTTAGCGTCACGTTTTTTTACAAGCCGTCCCGTTTTTTGCCGTCCCGTTTTTTTACAAGCCGTCCCGTTTTTTGCCGTCCCGTTTTTTTACAAGCCATCCCGTTTTTTGCCGCGCCGTTTTTTACGTCACATTTTTTACAAGCCGTCCCGTTTTTTGCGCCCCTTTTTTACGTCCCGTTTTTATGTCCCGTTTATACGCCCCGTTTTACGCGCAGTTTTTCTACGCCGCGTTTTTTCACGCCGTTTTTTTGCGACCGGGTTTTTAAGTGCGGTTTTTTATTCCCGGTTTTACGCGCCGTTTTTTGCGACCGGGTTTTGCCGCGCCGTTTTTAGCGTCACGTTTTTTTACAAGCCGTCCCGTTTTTTGCCGTCCCGTTTTAGCCGTCCCGTTTTTTGCCGCGCCGTTTTTTACGTCACATTTTTTACAAGTCGTCCCGTTTTTTGCGCCCCATTTTTTACGTCCCGTTTTTACGCGCCGTTTCTACGTCCCGTTTTACGCGCCGTTTTTCTACGCCGCGTTTTTTCACGCCGTTTTTTTGTGACCGGGTTTTTAAGTGCGGTTTTTTATTCCCGGTTTTACGCGCGGTTTTTACACTTTTTACGTTAACCTTTTTAGACTTTTTACGTTTTAAGTTTTACGTTAAAATTTTTACGTTTTAAGTTTTACGTTAAAATTTTTACGTTTTATGTTAAATTTTTTGCGTTTTACGTTAAACCTTTATTTTTTACGTTTTACGTTAAAATTTTTACGCTTAACGTTAAAATTTTTACGTTTTACGTTTTTTTCCGTCTCGTTTTAGCCGTCCCGTTTTTTGCCGTCCCGTTTTAGCCGTCCCGTTACGTTAAAATTTTTACGTTTTACGTTTTTTGCCGTCCCGTTTTAGCCATCCCGTTTTTTGCCGTCCCGTTTTAGTGCGCCCGTTTTTTTACAAGCCGTCCCGTTTTTTGCGCCCCATTTTTTACGTCCCGTTTTTATGTCCCGTTTTTACGCGCCGTTTATACGACCCGTTTTACTCGCCGTTTTTCTACGCCGCGTTTTTTCACGCCGTTTTTTTGCGACCGGGTTTTTAAGTGCGGTTTTTTATTCCCGGTTTTACGCGCCGTTTTTGCACTTTTTACGTTTTAAGTTTTACGTTAACCTTTTTAGACTTTTTACATTTTAAGTTTTACGTTAAATTTTTTACGTTTTACGTTAAAATTTTTATGTTTTAAGTTAAAACTTTTTACTTTTTACGTTAAAACTTTTTACTTTTTACGTTAAAACTTTTTACTTTTTATGTTAAAACTTTTTACTTTTTACGTTAAAATTTTTTACTTTTTACGTAAACTTTTTAAACTTTTAACGTTTTACGATTTATGCAAAACTTTTCGCGGCGTTTTTATGCGCCACATTCACGCCCCTTGTTTAGGCGCCGTTTTATCACACGGTTTTTTACGTTTTACAACTTACGTAGAAAAAGGTTTACGTTTTATGTTTTACGTTAAAAAGTTAACGTTTTACGTTAAACTTTTTAAACTTTTTACGTTTTACGTTAAACTTTTTACGTATTACGTTAAACTTTTTACTTTTTACGTTTTACGTAAAACTTTTTACGTTTTACGTTTTACGAAAAAACATTTACGTTTTACGAAAAACTTTTTACGTTTTACGTTCTTACGTCAAACTTTTTACGTTTTACATAAAACTTTTTACGTTTTACGTGAAAACTTTTTACGTTTTACGTGAAAACTTTTTACGTTTTACATAAAACTTTTTACGTTTTACGTTAACAAGTTTACGGGTTAACTTTTTTTTTTACAAAAACTTCTTTACGCAAAAACGAACGCACCCAGAAATCGCAAACTCGGGAGATGTCTCAGATATATCGTTATCATCATCGACTGGGGGGGGGGGGATTAAAAACCAACAACATCAAAACAAAGTCTATCTCGAAAAAAAAACGGGGTTTGGCTCAGATTAACGGATAATCAAAAATGCTGCAAAAGTGGGGTTGTAGGTTCAAAAAACCTACCCTCCGCCGACCTTGTCGCGCCATCGTCATCAAAGTGTACGATTTTTTTTTGCATCAACATCGCCGCCCAACCCAAAACAGATCAAATCCCGGGAGAATCAAAGAATACAAAATGCATCATTCAAAACAACCTGCATCATTCAACAAACATTCAAACAAATGCAACTCAGTTTTCCCAGATCCAAAAACACATCCAAACATTGAAAAAAATGAAACTCAGTTTTCCCATATCCAAAATCACATCCGAACAACCTGCAAACAGCAAAAGATTGGGTCCAAAAACACAAATAATCAAAAACCCAACTGAATTAAAACACAATTAATCAAAACCCAACTAAATCAAAAATGAACCCCTGCACATTTTTACTTGCATTTGATGAACCCAGCATACCCAAAATCACCAGAAAAATCAAGAACATAGCATACCCAGTATACCCAAAATCAAAAAAACCCAGCAAAAAAAATTCAAGAAACCCAGCATACCCAAAATCAAAAGAAACTCATCATACCCACAATGTTCCAGATCAGTGTTCCAGATTCAACATGAAACCCAGATTCAACATCAAACCCATATTCAACATCAAACCCATATTCAACATCAAACCCATATTCAAAACATCAAACCCATATTCAAAACATCAAACCCATATTCAAACCCAGATTCATCATCAAACCCACCAAAATAATCAAAAATCCCAAACTTTTTGAATCAAAGAACCCAATCAAAACAGAAACAACAAATCAAAAGAACCCAATCAAACCAACAATTAACAACTGAAAAACAAACCTGGCCCCGTTTAAACCAGGAGGAGACCGGGACCTCCGCCGCTCACGGCGGAGCTGCCGCCGGCCCACCACCCAGCCATCGAACCGCCACCACCGCTCACGGCGGCGCTGCACCACTGTCATCGAGCACCCACCACTTACGATTCAACATCAAATCGGAGCTTGGAATTGTTCACACATCTCGTTTCCCCAAATCGGAGCTCAATACCCCAAATCGGATCTTTTTTGGGGCAGTGGTTTTTGATTTTGATTTGGGTTTTTCCAACTGCAGAATCAATCGAAAACCAGCTTCAAGAGAGAGAGAATGAGAGAAAAAATGGAAGATAAATGAAGATAGAAGCTGACAAATAATGAAAGAGGAGAGAGAAGGTGATTTAATTGAGGAGAGATAATGGGATTTGATGTTTTGGGTAAATGACTAATATACCCTTTGTGTTGGAATGTTCTGATTGGTTGAAAGTGGTTCTCATGGTTCTCATAACTGGAGGTGGTTCTCATTCTAGCGGCTCCCTATATATATATATATATATATATATATATATATATATATATATATATATATATATATATATATGTAGGAAAGGTTCATTTAAGAATAAAATTTAAATTGAGAAGAAAAAAACAAAGGGTACAAATATAAAATATTAAATAGTTTTTCTCGCATCTCATTTATTGTTTATTTGACTAATTAATTAGTCATAAAACTATCATATTTCACACTAAAAATTTTTGCCTACACACATCAAAAGTTTTTATACACATTTTGAAATTTATCATACGCATTCCGTCCTACACAACTCATAATTTATCTTATACACCTCGTAATTTATCATACACTCTAAATTATTTTTTTAAATATTTATTTTTAAAATATATATTTTGAAAATAAGTTACAAATTTAATTTAGCTAGTTATTAAAGAGATAGACTATATTTTAATAATCTATGCAAGTTTACCAATATACCCTTTCAATGATATCAAATACAAAAATTTAATGAAGCAAAATGAAGCATTTCTATTGATTGAAATTTCTTTTTTTGTTCTTACAAAATATATATATATATACATATATATATATATATATATAGGGGGCCGCTAAAATAAGAACCACATCCAGTTGTAAGAACCGCGAGAACCACTCTCAACCAATCACAAAAAAGGGTAGTTTGGTCATTTCCTTTAAATGTCTAATCTCTCCTCTCTTTCCTCTCTCCTCTCTCCTCTTTTAAAGTTGCAGACTTTCTTCTCTCATCTCTCCTCTCTCATTAGTCTTCATCTCTCCTCTCCTCTGCTCCGATCTCAACCCACCACCACATCTCAACCACCGTCCTCCGATCTCTGTCTCTCTACTTGTACGAGGTCTCGATGACACCTCAATGCCACCACCGCCTGCGGTGGTCTCATCTCCGTCTGTGCAATGTTGCAGCCGCCAAACACAGCCGCGTAAGATCTGACAAGGAGATGGGGGAGATGATTTGCGGTGGGTTTGGTGGTGTTGCAAAAGTGGTGGGTGACGGTGGAGGGTAGGTCCAACGGAGATGATTTGCATCTGGTGGTGGTGGGTTTAAACAGGTTGAGGTTTGTTTTTGGTTGTTAATTTGTTGGTTTGATCTGTTGGTTCAGGTTTGTGTTTTACTGTTGATTTGTGTGTTGGTTTGTTTTTGGGTAACTGTTTTTTGCTGCAGGTTTGATTTTGTTGAATCTGGGTTTGAATCTTGGGGGTTTGACTTTCTGGGTTTGATTCTGTTGAATCTGGGTTTGAATGATGTTCATGTTGAATCTGGGTTTGAATGATGTTTTTGGGACCTTTTTGATTCTGTTGAATCTGGGTTTGAATGATGTTCTGTTTTTTGGGACCTTTTGGATTCTGTTGAATCTGGGTTTGAGTGATGTTCATGTTCCTTCTGGGTTTGAATGATGATCATGTTCCTTTTGAATGTTTAAATCGGTTGAATCTGGTGCCTTTTTGAATCGGCGGTGATGATGCAAAAAAAAACGGACGATGGCGCGGCAAGGATGGTGGAGGGTAGGTTTTTGAACCCGCAACCCCACTTTGCAGCCTCTGATTATCGGAAAATCTGAGCCAAAACTTCGTTTTTTTCGAAAATCCACTCGTTCTTTTTTATTTTTGTTTGTTGGGTTTTTATATTTTTTTTGAGGCGTCGATGATGATAGCAAATTATCTGAGACACCTACCGAGTAACGATTTTCTGGGTGCGTTCGTTTTTGTGTAAAAAAGTTTTGTAAAAAAAAAATTAAACCGTAAACTTTTTAACGTAAAACGTAAAAAGTTTTACGTAAAACGTAAAAAGTTTTTCGTAAAACGTAAAAAGTTTTAGGTAAAACGTGAAACGTAAATTTTTTTAGTAAAACGTAAAAAGTTTTACGTTAAACGTAAAAACCGGCGCGTAAAACGTAAAAAAACGTTAACGTAAAAAACCGGCGCGTAAAACGCAAAAAAACGTTAACGTAAAAAACCGGCGCGTAAAATGTAAAAAACCGGCGCGTAAAACTTAAAAACGTAAAAAACGTTAACGTAAAAAACTGGCGCGTAAAACGTAAAAAAACCGGTGCGCAAAACGTAAAAAAACCCGCGCGTAAAACGTAAATAACGTAACGTAAAAATGGCGCGTTGAAAAAACGACGCGTGAAAAAGCCGGGCGTAAAAACGACGCGTAAAAAAACGGGGCGTGAAAAGGCGGTGCGTAAAAATGTAAAACGTTAAACTTAAAAATCTGTAAATAAATTTGAATTTAAAAACGTTTAATAAAAAAACTATGATTAAAAAATAAAAATCTAATATAATAATACAATAAAGAAATAAAGAAATAAAAAAACAATAAACTCAAAAAGACAAAATAGAGTGATTTTACTTAAATACCCTTTTGGATTAAAAAATTAAAGACATAATAAGACAAAAAATACTTAATATTATTTTTAAATACTTTTAATCTCATCCATCCATCTACTTGATCTAATGGCTAAAAAGTGGTTCTCGCGATTCTTACAACTGGAGATGGTTCTCATTTTAGCAGTCCCATATATATATAGATGACATAAATGGTCTCTCATATTTTATTTTGAAAAACCCTAGGTGATATAAATTTTGACTTTTATTGTTTCTTTAACATTTTAATTTAATATCTGATCTTTGCTTTTATTAATGCTTAGACCATGTGTAGTGGTAGAAGGTTATAATGCCCCCACCATGGGGCATTATACGACACGTGGCGTCCTAGTCAGCAAGGGGGCATTATAGCAAAAGTGGTGTAGTGGGTATAATGCCCCATTCAATCATTTCACAATTATTTTTTTAAATTTAAAACATAAAAAAACTTCATTAATTTAAAAATAAAATTACATTACTTGAAATAAAAATAAAAAAAAACTGAAAAAAAAACTGAAAATAAAAAAAAACTGAAAAAAAATTGAAAAACAGAAAAATAAAAAAACAGAAAATAAAAAAAAACAGAAAAAATAAAGTCGACAAACGCCCGAGTCAACGTGTATTCCTCTTCCTTCGTCCATTTGATGATATTTTTTGTACGCCGCGGTGCGTCCTTATCCTTCTTCTTATGCGACCTTTTGCCGCGTTTCGATGTTTCTTGCACCGGTTCGTGTTGCGTCTCTGGTACGACATCCACATCGGGTTCGGCTTCGGGTTGTAACGGTTGAGACCCGCCGGCTTGACCATAGCCGAAAGTGGGAGGAACAAACGGAGGGGCGCCACTCAAGTAAGCCGCGTAAGTTAAAAAGCTCGGGTCCATGTCTTGAAGGTTGTACGGGGTTTGCGGTTGGGTTGTGTTCGGGTTTGCGGGTCTAGCGGGGACACCAAAAGGAGGGCGGTATGGATGCATGATTGTATAAAAATTAGAAGAAAGTGGGGTTTTTTTTTTTATAAAAGTTAGAAGAAAGTGGGAGAGATAGTGAGTTTTTGTATAAAAAATGGTGTGAATGTGGGGTATATATTTATAGTGGGAATATTTTAAATTAAAAAAAAATAATAAAGAATGTTACCGTTTGAGAACGGTCAAAATAGTGGGCCCCATGTCAATTTAAGCGTTATATTTAAAACGCCGGGATGATTTTTTTTCGAAAATAACGCCCCAAAACGCTCCCTGTAATGGGGGGTGGGCGTTATTGGGCGTTTTCGGGCAAAAAAATTTTAAAAAAACGCCCCACTACGGGTGGTCTTAGAATTATTTTCGTTTATCCTAATTCAAACTTTATTTAAATTTTCTCATTTTTATTATAAAGTGAGTACCATTACAACGTCCATTTTCATTTATGTTTTTGATATTTGGTATCTTTCTGTCGTTGTTGGCATGCGTTTTGCGCATCTTGGATCTCCGCCGCAACGTACGGTTGGATCCCCACCTAACGATTTGCTTAAGTAAGTTAGTTTTGATGATTTTGCTACGCAACTATTGTTTTGTTTATTTTTTAAGTTTATAACAATTAATCAATTATCGTCGTATTGTGGTTTTAGAATATATAAATGATAAGTTTATATTATAGAGAGGGCTTTTTTTTTTTGCATTACACAAGTCACATTCAGGTTGTATGATTTTTTTTATTAAACTACATTTTCAACAATTATTTAGATCTATATATAATGAGAAAATGGCTGGAGACTCATTTTTTAATGATAATTAACGATTGCGTTTAGATTCATTTAGTGTATCTTGGATTATTAAAAATAGGTGCACCACATGCTCCTTTCATAATGGTATTATTGTTCGACTAAAATAAATATATTCCTAGAATCTTTATCATTAATTCAAATATTATCATGCGATTATTAAAATGGGTTGGTCAGGGCCGTTTCCGAAAATCAAAAAAAAAAATTGGCCATGTTCGAGATAAAAAATTTGGCTCTGTTCGAGATAAAAAATTTAGGCCCTATTCGCAAATCTTCATATAACATAAACTTATCAATCATTCAATCAAATATAAATACTAAAAACCCATAATACTACGATATATTGTTATGAAATAGATAAAACAAATTAATAAAAATAGTGTAGCAAAAATGATCAAATTATCGAACCTACTTGCTAAGAGAACAGTGTGGTTCTTCATCTACGTTCACATCTTCTTCACCCACATTATCGTCACCCAAGTTAGAACTAGAATTTGGAGTTTCTTTTGAAAAAAACTTGTGTATTCGGTTTTGTTTTCCTTCATCCGCCTTTCTTTTCTCTTCTTCTAGCTTCCTCTTCTTACGTTTTTGATGGTTGGATAGGTGTTTATATTTAGGAACGGGAGGCATAATTTCTAAACATTAACCAAAAACATTCATTCAATCACATGAAGTTTTACAACATATGAAATCAAAATCACACATATTAATATATTATGAAATAAAAAACGTATGACATCAAAAATATATGAAATCAAAAAGACAAAAACATATGAAATCATTATCAGACATCTGACATCAGTTAAACTGTTAAAGTTTTATACCTCCGAATTCTAAAAGTCAGCCGGCCCTGCGTGCGTCTGATACCTTCCTCACTGCTGTCGTGCTGCAACTGAATCACTGAAAGTCTGATTCACTGCGAAATTGCGAAATTCCCTGATCTGATCGAATGATGATCGACGTATTGTTTCCAGTTTCCCTTGTCCCAATTCCCTGTGCGATATACTATACTGCATGCGACAGTGCCACGTTTTGTTTCCTTTCCCTGATCTAGCAGGCCCTTATTTTTGTTTAGACTAGTCACTTGGACTTGTTAGTTGGGCCCTTTTTTTTTACTTTTAAAAAGACCCTTATTTAAACAAACTTCCAGAATTTTTTTAAATATATATATATATATATATATACAGGACAAAGATCCGTTCGGAACCACCCCTTATTGCGAGAACAGCGAGAACCAATGTGAACACAACCAAAAATGCCTAAAAATAGTAAAAAACACAAAAAAAAAATTAATATTTTTTATGTTAAAATCGCTACTTTTAGTAGCCAAATTTTTTTTTCTACTAAAAGTAGCGATTTTAACATAAAATATATTTAAAAAAAATTTAGATTTTTTTAGGTTTTTTGGGGGTTTAGTTTTTAGCATTTTAGCTTGGGGGGTGGGGGTGGGGGTTTAGGTTTTTGGGGGGTGGGGGAGGGGGGTTTAGGTTTTGGGGGGGGGGGGGGGTGGGGTTAGGTTTTTTGGGGGTTTTAGTTTTTAGCATTTAGCTTGGGGGGGGGGGTTAGGTTTTTTTTTTTTTTTTTGGGGGGTGGAGGGTTTAGGTTTTTTTTTTTTGGGGGGGGGGGGGGTGGGGGTTAGGGTTTTTTTTTTGGTTTTTTTAAGCTATCAAACAAATACCGAACCAATGAAATATTATATTTCATACTTGGGATTGGTAAAAATATGTGTATCTTTTGCACATATCAACTCTTGTTCAATTTCAAACTCTAAATCGCTTTCTGGAAGGTTATACGCGCACTAATGCGTAAATATAACCAGTTTAATGCAACAAACACTCCGGAATAGTGAAATAGGTTTAACATACCTAAAATAACCTTTACATAACTTAGATATAAGTTTTGGAAGGTTTGGTGTGGTGAAATCAAAGTTAATTCGCTTACAGGGACTAAACTTGACAAACTGCGAAAGTATGCCAATTTGAACTGTAACAGACATTCCGGAACATGACCATAAGTTAAACATACCATAAATATCCTTTACATAGCTTAGAAATAGGCTTTGAGGGGTTCGGTGTGCTAAAATAAACTTTTGTGTCATTCAGGGACTAAAAGTGTCAAAAAGTGCACAAGTTTGCATTTTCGCGCATAACTTACGTTCTGAATACATCCGGACATCCAAAAATTTATGGAAGCATGACTATATTTTATTTTAGTGTTCGCCTTAAGAAAAATCCATTCGTTTCGTCATTTGGATCGTTTTTCGCGCTTATGCGCATTCCGTCGTAATTAAGCGAACATCGCGTCCGTACGGCCAAACGAACCGACATCCGAGATATTTTTGAGCACATTTTAAGTTCCCTATACTTTAACTTCATTTTAGAGCTTTGAAATAGGGTTAACGGGGCTTAAACGTGTCAAAAGTGCATCAAAAACCAAGTTTAGGGGCTGCAGGGACCAAAACTGTAAATCTGCCAAAGTTGTTACCTTGAGGACCTCAACATTGACAGTGTTGAGGTCCGTAAGCTAAGGTCAGACAGCAGAAACTTGGCAGAATGCATTGAATCTGGTCCATTACTCTTGCACATGGTATTCTAAATACTATGGGCTGATTAGGAGGTGCACATGGTATTGTAAAACCATGAGCCCAAGTGTAGGGGTGAGATCGAAGCACGGAAATCGAGAAACGATCCTAACGGTGGACCGTTTACTATAAATACCCAACCCCCCTTCCATTCAAAACCCACCAAATCTGATCCAAATGCTCTAAGTTGAGGTTTTCGCTTCATACCTGAGCTATTCGATCACGATTAGCATTCGGGGACCCTGGGTAAGTATTCTTTCGTTCTTTTCCTTATTTTTACTGCTTTTCGAGTCAGAAAGTCAAACTTTGTTTGACTTTCAGCGTTGACCAGTAATGGTCAATGCGAAGTTCGTTTGAACTTCGCAACGTGAGTGTAATCACGTTGGTTATAGTCCCTTGGGACTATGCCTACTGATTACCACGTTGTCTAGGGTCGTAGGGTAAGCGATCTGATAAATCGCTTATACCTCGAACCCGACCCATTTGGTCGATCATTAGGATCCGACCAAACACAGTAGGTGACCATAGTAGGTAGGGAATAACCTTCCGAGGTTATACCCTATGGTCACATCGTTTAAGTAGTTGTATGATAGGTAGTTTATATGCCTTAGGTAAATTACCAGAATACCCTTTTCATGTATAATTGGTAATTAAGCATATGTAACCTAAACTTTTGTCACGTAACTGATTATGTAACATGTTTAGGCATATAACACTTGTCATAGGGCTAGTTAGGCGGTCCAAACGCGTTTCACGCGAACGACGCGTTAAAGTAGCATAAGCTACCTAAACGGGTCGTAATGGGTCGTAAACATTTAGGTTAAGTTTCATTTAGTATGTAGGCTTTGTTAAACCAAATGACACGAGTCTCTACACTCGTTTGGTTTACAAACCCTAATGCTACCCGATCTTCCGATTTAGGTCCGGTTTATTAATGTAGTTACCTATAGTAGGTGCCGTTTGATTCCGTGATCTCTAGCTTTGCTTGGTGGTTATCCTAGGACTTCTGAGCAATCTCAAGTGAGTACATAGACCCCTCTTTTACTGTTTTCCAAACTGTTTTGGGGTGAAACACATGTGCCTACTTGTTACTTTCATGCTTTCCTGTTTTCGCATCATATACTGCTATGTTCGTTAGTACATTATAGTACATGATTTCATTACATTTTATGCTATGTATGTCCATTGCGTTCATACTTAGTACATCGTTTTACATTTACATTTTATGCTATTTATGTCCATTACGTGCATACTTAGTACATTGTTTTTCATCACACGCTTACATTTTGGTATGACATTTGGTTTGTTTACATGGGACAATACATTCATTAACACCGATCATGCCGTTCGTTAGTAGGTAGTGGTACCATAGGAATTGACAACTCCCGTTCCGGACGTCCCAGGGAAAGGGGATGAAAGGAATGACCGAATTCGTTGTTATAAAGACAGATAGACCTTTAATTTGTTTAAAGGGTTTATCACCACAGTCGCCAGGCTTGGATGTATGCATATTCACAATACCGCATAAATGTTCATATTAAATAGTTGCATGCATTTACACAAAACATAGCTTTGATTTAAACCAAGTTTTACTTCAATACTTTGTTGTTGTGCATATGGTTTAGTTGAGACATTTCACTTGCCATACATGACATTTTGACATAGACATTTGACATGGATATTTGACATAGACATTTGACATGGATATTTGACATAGACATTTGACATGGATATTTGACATAGACATTTTGACATGATTTACATCTTGACATGAACATTTTACATTGTTTGGTTTGGTTTGATTAAGTGATTAAGTAACGATGCGTGTGTAATATGATACAAGCATGGTGGATACGCCGCGGGTACTTCCTATATATAAGTGTTTGTATGGTATTACATGTCGTAACGCTATTTGAATCATTTCAGTTTGATATATAGAACATTTCATACAAATAACATACTTTTCACAAGACATTGATTTATAAACAACTTATCTTATGCAAACATATCTTACTTGGTTATTCATTTAACCTTACATTTATTTATACTTATCATCTGATCTTATCGTTTTTCAAATGATTTAAAAGACAAAGCAAACAACAAGGTTCATGACTAAACATTTTCTTAAACATAAGTCATGAATCTTATTTTCACAAAACCTATGTATCTCACAGGCATTTTTATGCTGACGTACCTATTTTCACATGTGTTTTTCAGGAGCTGTTGCATAAGATGATCAAGATACACATAGGCAGACTTGGGCTTTAGTGACAATAAAAGATGCAAGACTAGTTAATTAAGTTGTATTTCTTTGTTTGTTTAGACATTGTAACACTTTTAATTAATAAAACGAAACTTCAATTGCCATGGATTTGAAACAATTAATTCTGTTACAACACTCCCCGATGTTTCCGCCACGTTTAGTATGTTCCACGTGGTCGGGGTGTGACACCATTGACTTTGAATGGAGGCCCATTTCGAGATTTAATTTCTACTGCACCGTGTGGAAAAATATGGGTGATGGAAAAAGGTCCTGACCACCTAGACTTTAATTTACCAGGAAACAATCGAAGTCGCGAATTAAACAAAAGAACTAGATCTTCTACCCGAAATTCATTAGGTTTAATATATTTGTCATGGAAAATTTTCATTCTTTCCTTATAAATTTCAGAGTTTGAGTATGCATAATTCCTAAGCTCGTCTAATTCATTTAATTGACAAAATCGATTTTTACCGGCAAATTCTAAGTCTAAGTTTACATTTTTAATTGCCCAGTAGGCTTTGTGTGCAATTTCTACTGGTAAGTGACAACTTTTACCATAGACTAGCTTATATGGGGTTGTACCTATTGTTGTTTTATAAGCAGTTCGAAAAGCCTATAAAGCATCATCTAATTTATCAGCCCATTCCTTTTTATTTAACCCTACGGTTTTTTCAAGTATTCGTTTTAAACCTCTATTAGTCACTTCGGCTTGCCCGTTTATTTGAGGGTGATATGCTGTTGAGACCCGGTGATAGACCCCATATCTTGTTAATATTTTTTCAAGTTGATGATTGCAAAAATGGGTACCTCTATCACTTATTAAAGCTTTAGGTGTGCCAAAACGAGAGAATATTTTTTTCAGAAATTTTACCATGACTCTTCCATCATTTGTTGGAAGTGCCTCGTCCTCGGCCCATTTAGACAAGTAATCTACTGCCACAAGTATATATTTGTTTCCTTTCGATGGTGGGAAAGGTCCCATAAAGTCGAGTCCCCACACATCAAAAATTTCACAAACAAGAATGCCATTTTGTGGCATTTCGTTTTTTGAAGAAATATTACCTGTTCTTTGGCAAGCATCACATGTTTTTACAAGACTTTGGGCGTCTTTGTAAATGGTTGGCCAATAAAATCCTGAATCAAATACCTTTCATGCGGTACTAGCAGCACCATGATGTCCTCCGTATGGACCTTCATGACAATGGCGGAGAATTCTTCGTGTTTCACTACCATGTACGTATCGTCTGACGAGTTGGTCGGCACACATTTTGAAAAGATATGGATCTTCCCAAAAGTAGTGTTTCACATTGGCAAAGAATTTTTTTCTTTGATGATGTGGCCACCCTTTTGCGACTATACCGGTAGCTAGGTAGTTAGCATAGTCGGCGTACCATGGTTCTTCCTTGTATTCCACCATTTCCAGGGACTCAGTTGGGAATTTTTCGTTGATTTGCTCGTCCCTGGTTGCTTCCAAAGCTAGGTCTTCTAAACGCGAAAGATGATCTGCAGCGGTGTTTTCTGCTCCTCTTTTGTCCTTGATTTCGATGTCAAATTCTTGGAGGAGTAGAATCCACCGAATCAAACGTGGTTTTGCATCTTGCTTTTGAAGAGATATCGGATGGCTGCATGATCTGTATAAACTATAGTTTTAGAAAGAACAAGATAAGAACGAAATTTATCAAAAGCAAACACCACAGCTAGTAACTCTTTTTCAGTTGTTGTGTAATTTTCTTGTGCATCATTAAGCGTTTTACTAGCATAATAAATTGGGTGGAAATGCTTTTCTTTTCTTTGTCCCAAGACAGCTCCAACTGCAAAGTCACTAGCATCACACATGATTTCGAAAGGAAATTTCCAATCAGGTGCTATCATGATAGGTGCATTGACTAACATTTCTTTTAAGGTGAGAAATGCTTGATTGCAATCATTGTCAAAGATGAAAGGAGCATCTTTTTCAAGTAATTTTGTTAGAGGTCTAGAAATTTTAGAAAAGTCTTTGATAAACCGCCTATAGAATCCGGCATGCCCTAGGAAACTTCTGATAGCTCTTACGGAGGATGGAGGTGGTAATCTAGAAATGGTATCTATTTTGGCTCGATCCACCTCCATTCCTTCGCTTGAGATCTTGTGACCGAGTACTATTCCCTCTGTTACCATGAAATTGCATTTTTCCCAATTAAGGGCGAGGTTAGTTTCCTCACATCGGGATAGCATTCGTTCAAGGTTATCGAGGCATTGGTCATATGAATCCCCAAAGATAGAAAAGTCATCCATGAAGACTTCCATTGTCTTTTCTATCATGTCGTGGAAGATGGCTACCATGCAACGTTGGAATGTCGCTGGGGCATTACATAGACCAAACGGCATGCGTCGATAAGCAAAAGTTCCATAGGGACATGTGAAAGTTGTCTTTTCTTGGTCTTCGGGTGCTATCGGGATTTGAAAGTAACCTGAAAAACCATCCAAGAAACAGTAAAATTTATGACCGGATAATCTTTCTAACATTTGATCAATGAAGGGTAAAGGAAAATGATCTTTTCTTGTTGCTTCATTTAATCGTCTATAATCTATACATACTCTCCATCCTGTGACGGTTCTCGTTGGTATTAATTCATTTTTCTCGTTAGTTATTACCGTCATACCTCCTTTCTTTGGAACTACTTGGACGGGACTCACCCAAGGACTATCGGAGATAGGATAGATAAGTCCGGCGTCAAGTAGTTTGATGACTTCGTTTTTAACCACTTCTTGAACATTTGGATTTACTCGACGTTGTGGTTGTATGACCGATTTGTAGTCATCATTCATCAAAATTTTGTGTGTGCACATAGAAGGACTAATTCCTTTTATGTCTACAAGTTTCCAAGCTATTGCATTTTTGTGTTTTTTCAAAAGATTAATTAATTTTTCTTTTTCTAAGTTATCTAATTTAGACGAAATAATTACAGGTAAATTACCATCCTTGTCTAGAAAAGCATATTCCAAACCTTTTGGAAGTTCTTTGAGCTCAAGTGGTGGGTCTTTGGGAGACTCCTTATTTGGTTGCTCATTTTGATCAAGAACCTTAAAAGTTTGTTCTATGGCGACCTCTTCTTCAACAAAGTGGTCAATCTCTTCACTTGTATCGGGTGGTTCATCTTCATCTTCAATTAGGGGGTCAGTATTGCCGAAAGGATATTTCATTGACCGTTCGAGATCGACACTTCTTTTAAATGCCCCTAATTGAAGAGGTAGATTGTTGAACTTCCGGTTTTTCAAAGCTTCGTGTGTTTTTACAAATGGTCGTCCCAACACTAGAGGAGCGTCATCGAGGATGACAAAGTCGGTTGGGATAACCATTTGATTTGCTTGAACCAAGACATCTTCAACTATACCGATTGATTTTATTACTTTCCGATTGGATAGAAAAATGGGTATTTGAAGTGGAGAAAAATCACTAATACTTAATTTTTCGAAAATGTAGTTAGGAATTATGTTAACACAAAGATCTTTATCGATTTTGACATTACTAATAAACGAATTTTGAAAGAAACATGGAACCGGTGTAATGTTAATTTCAAATGGGTCTTCTTTTATTAGTGAGGTTTGATCATTAGTTAACTTAACACTTACTGTTTCGTCAATTTTAGTGTTAGTGTTTAACTCTTTTAAAAACTTAGCATGAGTGGGTACTAAACAATGATTTTCAAAAGAAGGTGACAAGAGACTAATTTCTTCAAAATTAAACTCTTCTTGAATTTTAACATTGTCGGACTCACCTTTTTCGTTGTTTAACTCATGTGTAGGTTTTTCACTTATTTGTTCTTCCATTTTAACACTTGCGGTTATCTTTTCTTTTTTTTAACTCTTCTTTTGCGCGGGACTCCTCTTCCCTTGCGCGAGCTTCTTTTATACATCGATCGATAACTCTAATGTGTTCTAATATCCTATCGGTCACTTCGGTTATAGAAAAAGAATCGTTATTTTCTAAGCTTGAATCCGGTTGTTCGACCCTTTGTTCCTCATAATACCCATATGAAGTCGATGGTTCGCACCATTGTTCTTCATTGTAAGCATATGATGGATAAGGTTCGTAGTTTTGTTCTTCATAATACTCATATGAGGTGGGTTGTTCACGCCAAGGTTCCTCATAATAAGCATATGAAGGTGGTTGCTCATATCTTGGTTCCTCAAAGTATGAGTATGAAGGTTCATACCTTGGTTCATCAAATTATGAGTATGAGGGAGGAGGTTCATACCTTTGGTCTTCATAGGATGTATATGAAGTTGATGGCTCGTACCTGGGCTCTTCATAGTAGGTGTATGAATTGGATGGTTGATATGAGTGATTATTTTGAACCGAGCGTGCTGTCACACCCCGACCACGTATAACATACAAAACGTGGCGGAAACATCGGGGAGTGTTGTAACAGAATTAATTGTTTCAAATCCATGGCAAACAAAGTTGTATTTTATTTATTAAACAAGAGTTACATTGTCTTAACACAGGAAATACAGAGTTTATAACATAATTAAACAAAGTCTATCATCGTTTTTAGTCTCTAAGGCACAGGTCCGCCCTAGTGTCCTGATCAACATCCTATGGAAAAGCTCCTGAAAACACATGTGAAAATAGGTACGTCAGCATAAAAATGCCTGTGAGATACATAGGTTTGTGAAAAATAAGATTCATGACTTATGTTTGAGAAAATGTTTAGTCATGAACCTTGTAATTTGATTTGTTTTGTAAATCGCTTGAAAACAATAAGTTCAGTTGATATGTATAAATAAGAGAATACTGTATGGTTAAATGAATAACCATGTAAACTGAGTTGTATAAAATAAACTGTGTTGTAAACCAAAGTCTTGTGAAAACATGTTACTTGCATAAAATGTATAAGTCCAACATGAATGATTTAAATAACGCTATGATATGTAATATAACACAAACATTTATATATAGGAAGTACCAGCGGCGTATCCACCATGCTTGTATCATATTACTCACATATCGTCACTTAAGTCACTTAAACAATCCATCAATGTATAAAGTCTATGTCTAAACCAATAGTCAAAAGTCCTTGTATAAACCATATCAAATGTTTATAAGTCCAAAAGTAGTCAAGTAATGTGTATCAAATGTTATGTATTGTAAGTAAAGTATTGTCACATAGTCCAAATGTAGAAATGTACAAAACAAAGTATTTTGAATATATCAAAAAGTTATGTTTTGCAAAGTAATGCATGTTACATTGATACAAACATTTATGTGGTAAGTTAACGCATACATTCAAGCCATGAGACAGTCGGATAACCCTTTCAGTCAAGGTTATCAAAAGAAATGTTTTCGGATTCAGTCATTCCTTACATCCAAACAAACCCGAGATGTTAGGAATGGGATTTGTCAAGTCCTATGGTACCACTACTTACTCCCGAGCGGCGTAGCAAATGTTAATGAACGCAATAAAGACCCGTTTGTGCAAACCAAATGTTATAGCAGTTGTAGACATGTCATATGAAAACAATGTACTAAGTATGCTAAGTTAACATACAAAGCAGAAAAGTCTTATAAATCAATGTGCTAGCATGCTATCAGTCAACACACATAGCAGAAATGTAATGTAAAACAATGTACTAAGTATGCACACAATGGACATACATAGCATGAAATGTAATGAAATCATGTACTATAATGTACTAACAAACATAGCCGGTATATGATGTGAAAACAGGAAAGCATGAAAGTAACAAGTAGGCACATGTGTTCCACCCCAAAATGTTTGGAAAACAGTAAAAGAGGGGTCTATGTACTCACTTGAGTTTACTCAGTAGTCCTGGAGTGACAATCAAATAATGATAGAGATCTCGGAATCAAACGACACCTAATATAGGTAACTATGTTAATAAACCGGACCTAAATCGGAAGATCGGGTAGCATGAGGGTTCGTAAACCAAACGAGTATGGAGACTCGTGTAATATGGTTTAACAAAGCCTACATACTAATTGAAACCTAACATAATTGTTTACGACCCATTACGACCCGTTTAGGTAGCTTATGCTACTTTAACGCGTCGTTCGCGTGAAACGCGTTCGGGACGTCTAACTAGTCCTATGACAAGTGTTATATGCCTAAACATGTTACATAATCAGTTATGTGACAAAATTTTAGGTTACATATGCTTAATTACCAATTATACATGAAAAGGGTATTCTGGTAATTTACCTAAGGCATATAAACTACCTATCATACAACTATTTAACGAAACGACCATAAGGTATAACCTCGGAAGGTTATTCCCTATATACTATGGTCACCTAATGTATTTGGTCGGATCCTAATGATCGACCAAACTGGGTCGGGTTAGAAGGTATAAGCGATTTATCAGATCGCTTACCCTACGACCCTAGACAACGTGGTAATCAGTAGGCATAGTCCCAAGGGACTATAACCAACGTGATTACACTCACGTTGCGAAGTTCAAACGAACTTCGCATTGACCATAAACTGGTGAACGCAGAAAGTCAAACAAAGTTTGACTTTCAGACTCGAAAAGACTCGAAAAGCAATAAAAGAACGAAAGAATACTTACGAAGGGTCCCCGAATGCTAATCTCGATCCAAGAATCTCAGGTATGAAACAATGGTTTCAACTTAGAGTTTCTAAGATCAAAATTCTAGTGGTTTTTAAGCAATGGGGGGTGGGGTATTTATAGTTTTCGGGTAACCGTTAAGATCGTTTCAAGGAAACCGTGCTCGAATCCTACCCGTACATGTGTTGCAAAGTTGTGGTGACTAAAAATGGGTTCTTATCAGCTGACTAGACAAGTGTGAGTGTGTGGTTGAGGATTAAACAGCTGCAATCTGATGTTAAATACACTTAATCTGGTCTGGTTAGGCAGTCGCGTAGCGCTACTGCAAAGGCATTAGGCAGTCGCGCTACGCTAGCACCCCCCTGTTTCAGAAATGTTTCAAAAGTGGCAGAAATGGTCCCTGCACGTGTTTAAGGACTTTTTCGATGCGTTTGAACCCCGTTAACCTCATTTCAAGGCTCTAAAATGAAGTTAAAGTATAGGGAACTCAAAACATGCTCAAAAATATGCCGGATGATGGTTCGTTTGGTCGTACGATCGCGATGTTCGCTTAATTACGACGGAATGCGCATAAGCGTGAAAAACGATCCAAATTGCGCGACGAATGGATTTTTCTCATGCCAAACACTAAAATAAAATATTTTAGTGCTTACATAAATTTTGGATGTCCGGATGTATTCAGAACGTAAGTTATGCGCGAAAATGTAAACTTGTGCACTTTTTGACACATTTAGTCCCTGAATGACCCAAAAGTTTATTTTAGCATACCGAACCCCTTAAAGCCTATTTCTAAGCTATGTAAAGGATATTTGTGGTATGTTTAACTTATGGTCATGTTCCGGAATGTTCGTTACAGTTCAAATTGGCATACTTTCACAGTTTTTCAAGTTTAGTCCCTGTAAGCGAATTAACTTGTTTTTGCCATACCAAAGCCTTCAAAACTTATTTCTAAGTTATATAAAGGTTATTTAAGGTATGTTAAGTATATGTTGACGTTACGGAGTATTTTTCGCATTAAACTGATTACGTTTACGCATCAGTTTGCGTATAACTCTCTAGAAAGCGATGTAGAGTTTGAAATTACATAAAAGTCAAAACATGAAAAATGTAAAACACAGCCAAACAAACATTGGGATCAAATAACATTGTTTTATTGATAATAGAACTGTTCATAATGATTACAAGCACAGATGTTACAGTCTCCCCTACTTGTGGAAATTTCGTCCCGAAATTTATTTAGAGGAAACTCGTGGAAAAAGATGTGGATATTTCGCCTTCATTTGATCTTCGCGTTCCCAAGTAAACTCGGGTCCACGTTTAGCTTCCCAGCGAACTTTGACCAAAGGAATGCGCTTGCGTTTAAGCCACTTGACTTCACGTTCCATGATTTCCACAGGTTTCTCAACAAATTTCAGTGTTTTGCCAACACGAATTTCGTCAAGCGGTATGTGGAGGTTCTCATCAGCTAAACACCTCTTGAGATTGGACACGTGAAAGGTTGGATGAACATTTCCAAGTTCAGGACGTAACTCAAGTCTGTAGGCTACCTTTCCGATTCTTTCGACGATCTTGAATGGTCCAACGTATCTAGGTGCAAGTTTTCCTTTCTTTCCAAATCTGATCACACTTTCCCAAGGTGAGACCTTAAGTAATACTCGATCACCGACTTGAAATTCCAAGGGTTTGCGTTTTGGATCCGCGTAACTCTTTTGACGGCTTTGAGCTGTCTGAAGGTTATCGCGAACTTTCTTAACCTTGTCAGTTGTTTCTAAAATGAGGGCAGGTCCAGTAAGTTGAGCCTCGCCGATCTCATTCCAGCAGACTGGTGAACGACATTTTCGACCATAGAGAGCCTCGAAAGGAGCCATTTTGATGCTAGTGTGATAACTGTTGTTGTAGGAGAATTCAATCAACTTAAGATGTGAATCCCAACTGCCACCAAAATCGATCACACAAGCTCTAAGCATATCCTCCAGAGTCTAGATTGTTCTTTCAGATTGACCATCCGTTTGCGGATGATAAGCTGTGCTCAGGTTAAGTTGGGTCCCCATAGCAGATTGCATGGTTCTCCAAAAATGAGAAGTGAAACGAGCATCTATGTCAGAAATGATGTTCAAAGGAACACCATGTCGAGCTACAATTTCATCCACATAGATTTTTGCAAGTCTGTCAGCAGGAAAATCCTCGCGGATTGGCAAGAAATGAGCTGACTTTGTAAGACGATCAACAACTACCCAGATTGCATCATGACCTTTCTTTGTGCGTGGAAGTTTGGTAACAAGATCCATAGTAATGTTTTCCCATTTCCAAACTGGGATCTCTGGTTGCACCAATAAACCAGAAGGACGTTGATGTTCAGCCTTAACCTTAAGACAAGTAAGGCATTTGGATACATATAAGGCAATGTCTTTCTTCATACCAGGCCACCAATACTGAATACGAAGATCCTTATACATCTTATCTGAGCCCGGATGAATAGAATAACGAGACTTATGGGCTTCATCCATAAGCAAGGTACGAAGATCATCCTGGCTTGGGACCCAGAAACGGTCCATGAAGTAATAGGATCCATTGTCCTTCAGTTCCAGAGCAGGTGTTATGTGATAGGGAAATTCCTTATCCATCAAACCTTGTGAAACAAAAGATTGTTGAGCCTGAGAAATGCGTGCTTGGATATCGGATCGAGCTTGAATAACAGACTGAACACGTACACAATGAAGCTTAGTACGTTCCTTACGACTCAATGCATCAGCTACGACATTCGCCTTACCAGGATGGTAGCGAATTTCACAGTCATAGTCGTTTAAAAGCTCAACCCAACGTCGTTGTCTCATGTTGAGTTCTTTCTGGTTGAAGATATGCTGAAAACTTTTGTGGTCCGTAAAAACCACACATTTTGTACCGTACAAATAGTGTCTCCAGATCTTGAGAGCGAAGACAACTGCACCCAACTCAAGATCATGAGTGGTGTAGTTCTTCTCATGTATCTTCAACTGTCTCGATGCATATGCTATGACTTTGTTCCTTTGCATCAGAACACAGCCAAGACCCAATTTAGATGCATCGCAATAAACGACGAAATCATCATTGCCCTCAGGCAAAGTCAGAACAGGGGCGCCACAAAGTTTCTGTTTCAAGTGTTGAAAAGCTTCCTCTTGTTTGAATCCCTAATCAAAGGGTTTGTTCTTCTGAGTTAGAGCAGTTAGAGGAACTGCAATCTTTGAGAAGTTTTCAATGAAGCGGCAGTAATAACCCGCTAGACCAAGAAAAGAACGAACTTCAGTAGGAGTAGAAGGTGTATCCCAATCCTTAATCGCACTGATCTTGGAGGGATCTACATGAATACCTCGTTCGTTGATAATATGCCCCAAAAATTGAACTTCTTTAAGCCAAAATTCGCACTTGGAGAATTTGGTGAAAAGTTGCTCTTTCTTTAGGAGTTCCAGAGTAAGACGAAGATGTTGCTCGTGATCAGCTCGCGTCTTAGAGTATATCAGGATGTCGTCAATAAAAACAATGACGAACTGATCCAAATAAGGCTTGCGGACCCTATTCATTAAGTCCATGAAAACAGCAGGAGCATTAGTCACACCGAATGGCATGACTGTGAACTCATAATGCCCATAACGAGTACGGAACGCTGTCTTGGGAATATCTTCTTCATGCACCCGAAGTTGATGATACCCAGAACGTAGATCAATCTGCGAAAAATAAGAAGCACCCTATAACTGATCAAAGAGGTCGTCTATGCGAGGTAGGGGATATCGATTCTTGATGGTAAGCTTGTTAAGCTCACGATAATCGATACACATCCTAAAAGATCCATCCTTCTTCTTGACAAAAAGAATGGGAGCACCCCAAGGTGAAAAGCTAGGACGGGTAAAACCTTTGTCAGAGAGCTCCTGAAGCTGCTTAGACAACTCTTGCATCTCAGATGGTGCAAGACGATATGGAGCTCTGGCAATGGGATTTGCACCAGGTACGAGATCAATGCGGAACTCGACTTGGCGTGCTGGGGGTAGACCAGGTAAATCTTCAGGGAAAACTTCAGAATAATCCCGAACGACAGGAATATCTGAAATAGACTTACCCTTGCTTTTATCTTCTGTAACATGTGCTAAGAAAGCCACATAGTTTTTCCGCAGATACTTCCGAGCTTTAAAACAAGACATGAGCTTGAGACCACCAGACGGTTTCTCCCCTTGAACCTGCAGGATCTCGCCTGTCGAAAGCGGCACACGAACTATCTTCTCGAAACAAACTACCTTTGCGTGATGCTTGGACAACCAATCCATTCCCACAATAACGTCGAAGCTTCCAAGTTGCATAGGCGTGAGGTCAATAGGGAAAAAATGGTCGTTAAGGTTCAACTGGCAGTTGCGTAGAATAGAATCAAGAATAATGGGTTCACCACTAGCAACCTCTACTGTCAAAGATTTACTTAGTTTCGTTCTAGACACGCGAAGCATTGGCTCAAAAGACAATGACACAAAACTCTTGTCGGCACCAGAATCGAAAAGAACAGATGCAGGCTGATTATTAATAAAGAACATACCGTTCACCACATTATCGTCCGCCTGCGCCTCTTGGGCATTCATGTTAAAAGCTCGGCCTCGAGCCGGAGCCTGATTCGGATTCTGGTTGGCTAGCCTTGGGCACCGGTTCCTGTAGTGGGTCAGATCCCCACAATTGTAGCACGAACCAGGAGGAAAATGAGGTCGTGCAGCTTGGCCTTGTTGCTGAGCAAGAGGCTGAGCAACTTGTTGAGCTTGGTTCTGAACTGCCTGGTTCTGGTTAACAGGAATGCGGCAGGTGGCAGCAAGATGACCAGGTCTTCTGCAGTTAGTGCACTGACGACACTGGAGGTGTGGTTGATGATGGCCGTTACACCTGTTGCACAAGGGTGCATTGCCAAAATAAGGCTTCTTGGCTAGTGGTTACGTAGGCTGATTTGGTGCAGCTTGAGCCTGTGCAGTAACGGCATAGTTTTGGGAAGCCTTTCGCTTCCTAGAATTCTTTGAGGAACCAGAATTCTTCCCATTCTTGTTTTCACCTTTCTTACCATCCCCTTTGTCAGATGCCTGCTTCTTACCCTTGTCACCCTTCTTATGTAGCTTTCCCTTACGAACCTGCGACTCAGTCAATGCCGTTGATAACTCGATCGCCTGACGGAGTGTGGCAGGGTTACTACCAGTAAGGATGTCTTGTACTGAGTCAGGTAGGCCGTCGATGTACCTTTCGATAGCCTTGTCGAGTGGGGTAACCATAGTCGGGCAAAGCAGACTCAACTCCTCAAACCTGTCAGTATACGCCCTGTGCTCTCCACTATCTTGTTTTAAAATATCAAACTCTTTCTCCAACGCTCGCTGTTCATGGCGAGGACAGAACTCCCTCATCATAAGAGCCCTCAGTTCAGCCCATGTCTGTGCTAAGGCAATCTCAGCACCCCTATCTCTCATAACCCCGTTCCACCATGTCAAAGCCCTCTTCTGAAATACGCTCGAAGCAAACTCGACTTTGCGATTGTCAAGACACTTCACGTGGCATAAAGTATTCTCAATGCTCTCAAACCACTGAAGAAGCCCAGTCGCTCCCTCAGAACCACTAAACTTGAGTGGTTTAGCCGAGTTAAAATCCTTGTATTTGCATGGACCATTGTTGTTGTTGTTGGCTTGGTTCCATTGAGCAAAGAGATTTAGGAATTGAGCAGCCATCTGCTGCGCAATTATTTCTGCTAGTTCGGCAGTCGCTATCTGGTTCTCGCGTCGAGGAGGCATTCTAAAAGAGGAAAACATGAAAGGAAACGAGTGAGATGATTGGATGAAAAGAATGAGATGAAACAATATCAATAAAAGCAAAAGATGGTGGTCATTTGTCCGTATCACAAAGCAAACAAACGACATATAGTGACTAATCAAAGTAAATGGATTAAAAATAATGTATTACGAAGACATGCTCGCCTATAAGTGAACACTCATCCCAAGAATTCCCAGGTAAGCACAACTGGTCTCGCGTCTGATGAGATGTATACGAAGTGCTTGCCTAGACAGAAAACCCAGAATACAGGCATTCACTCTTCCAGTTTGCACGTGTTCACATTATTTAAAACCCAAAACGTTGACGAGATTTTGAAAATTTGAAGGCACAAGGCCAAAAATTCTAGTTAAACTGGAAGGGTTCAAAACCTTACAATAGAGGGTTCAAAACCTTGTAATAAATCATCCAAAAACAGATGATAGTTTTTCAAAAATCGTTTCGGAAAAATTTGGTTCTCGTTTTGCTAATCACCTAAGGATAGGTGATGTACATGTTTTAAGATCTAAACACAAGATAACTTGTGTTAGGGTCCTAGAAAGGTTATAGTCTAGGTCAAAGCATTACTAATAACCTAATTCCATATAACCATTGGCTCTGATACCAACTCTTCTGTCACACCCCGACCATGTATAACATACAAGACGTGGCGGAAAACGTCGGGGAGTGTTGTAACAGAATTAATTGTTTCAAATCCATGGCAAACAAAGTTGTATTTTATTTATTAAACAAGAGTTACATTGTCTTAACACAGGAAATACAGAGTTTATAACATAATTAAACAAAGTCTATCATCGTTTTTAGTCTCTAAGGCACAGGTCCGCCCTAGTGTCCTGATCAACATCCTATGGAAAAGCTCCTGAAAACATATGTGAAAATAGGTACGTCAGCATAAAAATGCCCGTGAGATACATAGGTTTGTGAAAAATAAGATTCATCACTAATGTTTGAGAAAATGTTTAGTCATGAACCTTGTAATTTGATTTGTTTTGTAAATCGCTTGGAAACAATAAGTTCAGTTGATATGTATAAATAAGAGAATACTGTATGGTTAAATGAATAACCATGTAAAATGAGTTGTATAAAATAAACTGTGTTGTAAACCAAAGTATTGTGAAAACATGTTACTTGTATAAAATGTATAAGTCCAACATGAATGATTTAAATAACGCTATGATATGTAATATAACACAAACATTTATATATAGGAAGTAGCAGCGGCGTATCCACCATGCTTGTATCATATTACTCACATATCGTCACTTAAGTCACTTAAACAATCCATCAATGTATAAAGTCTATGTCTAAACCAATAGTCAAAAGTCCTTGTATAAACCATATCAAATGTTTATAAGTCCAAAAGTAGTCAAGTAATGTGTATCAAATGTTATGTATTGTAAGTAAAGTATTGTTACATAGTCCAAATGTAGAAATGTACAAAACAAAGTATTTTGAATATATCAAAAAGTTATGTTTTGCAAAGTAATGCATGTTACATTGATACAAACATTTATGTGGTAAGTTAACGCATACATTCAAGCCTTGAGACAGTCGGATAACCCTTTCAGTCAAGGTTGTCAAAAGAAATGTTTTCGGATTCTGTCGTAGTTACATCCAAACAAACCCGAGATGTTAGGAATGGGATTTGTCAAGTCCTATGGTACCACTACTTACTCCCGAGCGGCGTAGCAAATGTTAATGAACGTAATAAAGACCCGTTTGTGCAAACCAAATGTTATAGCAGTTGTAGACATGTCATATGAAAACAATGTACTAAGTATGCTAAGTTAACATACAAAGCAGAAAAGTCTTGTAAATCAATGTGCTAGCATGCTATCAGTCAACATACATAGCAGAAATGTAATGTAAAACAATGTACTAAGTATGCACACATTGGACATACATAGCATGAAATGTAATGAAATCATGTACTATAATGTACTAACAAACATAACCGGTATATGATGTGAAAACAGGAAAGCATGAAAGTAACAAGTAGGCACATGTGTTCCACCCCAAAATGTTTGGAAAACAGTAAAAGAGGGGTCTATGTACTCACTTGAGTTTACTCAGTAGTCCTGGAGTGACAATCAAATAATGATAGAGATCTCGGAATCAAACGACACCTAATATAGGTAACTATGTTAATAAACCGGACCTAAATCGGAAGATCGGGTAGCATGAGGGTTCGTAAACCAAACGAGTATGGAGACTCGTGTAATATGGTTTAACAAAGCCTACATACTAATTGAAACCTAACATAATTGTTTACGACCCATTACGACCCGTTTAGGTAGCTTATGCTACTTTAACGCGTCGTTCGCGTGAAACGCGTTCGGGACGTCAAACTAGTCCTATGACAAGTGTTATATGCCTAAACATGTTACATAATCAGTTATGTGACAAAAGTTTAGGTTACATATGCTTAATTACCAATTATACATGAAAAGGGTATTCTAGTAATTTACCTAAGGCATATAAACTACCTATCATACAACTATTTAACGAAACGACCATAAGGTATAACCTCGGAAGGTTATTCCCTATATACTATGATCACCTAATGTACTTGGTCGGATCCTAATGATCGACCAAATTGGGTCGGGTTCGAAGGGTATAAGCGATTTATCAGATCGCTTACCCTACGACCCTAGACAACGTGGTAATCAGTAGGCATAGTCCCAAGGGACTATAACCAACGTGATTACACTCACGTTGCGAAGTTCAAACGAACTTCGCATTGACCATAAACTGGTCAACGCAGAAAGTCAAACAAAGTTTGACTTTCAGACTCGAAAAGACTCGAAAAGCAATAAAAGAACGAAAGAATACTTACGAAGGGTCCCCGAATGCTAATCTCGATCCAAGAATCTCAGGTATGAAACAATGGTTTCAACTTAGAGTTTCTAAGATCAAAATTCTAGTGGTTTTGAAGCAATGGGGGGTGGGGTATTTATAGTTTTCGGGTAACCGTTAAGATCATTTCAAGGAAACCGTGCTCGAATCCTACCCGTACATGTGTTGCAAAGTTGTGGTGACTAAAAATGGGTTCTTATCAGCTGACTAGACAAGTGTGAGTGTGTGGTTGAGGATTAAACAGCTGCAATCTGATGTTAAATACACTTAATCTGGTCTGGTTAGGCAGTCGCGTAGCGCTACTGCAAAGGCATTAGGCAGTCGCGCTACGCTAGCACCCCCCTGTTTCAGAAATGTTTCAAAAGTGGCAGAAATGGTCCCTGCACGTGTTTAAGGACTTTTTCGATGCGTTTGAACCCCGTTAACCTCATTTCAAGGCTCTAAAATGAAGTTAAAGTATAGGGAACTCAAAACATGCTCAAAAATATGCCGGATGATGGTTCGTTTGGTCGTACGATCGCGATGTTCGCTTAATTACGACGGAATGCGCATAAGCGTGAAAAACGATCCAAATTGCGCGACGAATGGATTTTTCTCATGCCAAACACTAAAATAAAATATTTTAGTGCTTACATAAATTTTTGAATGTCCGGATGTATTCAGAACGTAAGTTATACGCGAAAATGTAAACTTGTGCACTTTTTGACACATTTAGTCCCTGAATGACCCAAAAGTTTATTTTAGCATACCGAACCCCTTAAAGCCTATTTCTAAGCTATGTAAAGGATATTTGTGGTATGTTTAACTTATGGTCATGTTCCGGAATGTTCGTTACAGTTCAAATTGGCATACTTTCGCAGTTTGTCAAGTTTAGTCCTTGCAAGCGAATTAACTTGTTTTTGCCATACCAAAGCCTTCAAAACTTATTTCTAAGTTATATAAAGGTTATTTAAGGTATGTTAAGTATATGTTGACATTCCGGAGTATTTGTCGCATTAAACTGATTACGTTTACGCATCAGTTTGCGTATAACTCTCTAGAAAGCGATGTAGAGTTTGAAATTACATAAAAGTCAAAACATGAAAAATGTAAAACAGAACCAAACAAACATTGGGAACAAATAACATTGTTTTATTGATAATAGAACTTTTCATAATGATTACAAGCACAAATGTTACACGTGCACTACGACAATTAGTGCAATAATTACCCTCTATAATCATCCTCATCATAGGTGTAGTTGTAACCTCCTGAGTATTGATCCATAAGAATCACTTAGCAGACCACAACCGAGTCTCGAGATCAGAAAACAAAAAATAAAAACCGAAACAGAGAGCTGGACACGGCCCCGTGTTCAGTGAGCATGGCCCCGTGTTCAGGAACTGTATCTGGGCGTTTTAATTAAAGTTACTGATTTCGTTGAGCACGGGGCGTGTTCAGTGAACACGGCCCGTGTTCAAGCTACGGTTACTGGGTGTTTTTATGAAAATGTGCAGCACGGCCCCGTGTTCAGCGAACACGGCCCCGTGTACAGGCTACTGTAAATGCAAAACTAAACTAAAATGCAGAAAAATGTGCGCGCTTTTAAAAAGGTTTTGAAAAACTGATTAGGCCGTCGATTTTAAGCTTTCTTAAAATCCTTGTGTCCCCGGCAACGGCGCCAAAAACTTGATGCGTGTGAAGTGTCGTATATATTAGGTGTATATTGTAAGCCCCTTTAACACTTATTTTAGCCAAGTTTTAAATTTATAAAACACGATATTTTACTAACACTAAACACACATATCGGCAAGTGCACCCATCGTGAGCGTAGTATAGCGTTGGTAAGATACCGAGGTCGTCCAAGGACACAAGAGCTTTTAGTACCGGTTTATCCTCAACGTCTAATCAAAATAAAAAGTTTAGAAAAAGGTTTTTAAACTAAGAAAAATAAAAACTAACTAAAATGCTGAAAATAAAAATAAAAGAAAAACAGATAGACAAGATGAATCACTTGGTTCCGACTCGTATCTAGTATAACCTTTGATTATTTCCGCACTTTTGCACATAATTAAGAGATTATCTTAGTTATTGTAGTAGGCCCCTCTTTTGAAGGTGACGTTACCCTCACCCCAGTAGTTTGAGTCAGCAAGGATACAATCCTAAAAGGGTGGATTATTGGAAGATAATTAATTAAGTTATTAATGCAAATTATGGTAGGCACCGCTTTTGGCGGTGACGTTACCCTCGACTAAGTAGTCTGAGTCAGCAGGGATACAGTCCTAAATAGCCGGCTTATAGTATTAATAGTAGTTAACTTATGAGGGGATCAAAGAGTTTGGACCCCCGCCATCCAATACCGTGAAGCATTGAAGGAGGTCCTACTAAATTTGACCCAGGTCCATTGCAGGACCTCTAAACGCTGAACAATGGCAAGACCTTTACCAAACCGTTCCCTTAACCCCCGACCAGGTAGCCAACATACCTCCATATAGACTGTGGAGATATGAATGGTGAAAATCTTTTATTTTATATAGACAGTAAAATAATGCCAGGACACCACGGACAAACGATAAGGAAAGATCACCTTCAACATAAGTAACTAGTTATTAAAGTCATTAATACAAAACCAAATAAAAAGTGCAAAAGATTAGAAATAAAAAGTATTATACTAGACACTTTGTCTTCACCAAGTGATGTAAGAGACTTAGGCAAACATGGCCTTGATTGTCAAGAACTCTTACGATCAATCTTGGATCCCGAGACGACTCACACACTCTACGATGGACAATGGATGATGGTGGTGGATGATGGTGTTATGGTGGTGATGGGTGGTGGATGAAGTGTGAGAGAGGTGGTGTGCCAAGGGATGAGTTGAAATGAAATCAAGCACTCCTATTTATAGGCTGAACAGAAGGCTGGGCACGGCCCCGTGTCCGCTGGGCACGACCCCGTGCCTGTCTGACAATCTCTCTCTTCATTAATTGTAATTCGCAATTACAATTAATGCACCTGTTGTACTTTCGACACGCCCCCGTGTTCGCTGGACACGGCCCGTGGTGGGCAATAGAAGCTTCTATAGGTTTGTCTTTTCTGCTGCTTCTTGGGCACGGCCCCGTGCTGGCTGAGCACGGGGCGTGTTCAGTCTTCTGCCTTCTCTACTTTGCTTGGGAAGATGCCGTTGAGGGGTCGGGCAGTCCACTTATGTTCCTTTCCTTGTATTTATGTTAGATTTAGCTGTCTTTTTGCTTCTTTTGTGAATTTGAGCTCATTTAATCCTGAAAATACAAAAGGAAGACAAAAACACTCTTTTTTCAACATTAGTACTTAAAAAGGGTTAGTTTTATGCCTCATTTGATGTAATTTATATGTTGCATTTTACACACATCAGTTACCCAGTATCCTTGTTTCCCAAATCTTTACGATATTTAGTGGGGGCTTCCCATGTTGTATATTACTAGACTAGTTGTATCTATAGGTGTCCTTCCCAATCCGAGGACAGTGATAAATATGAGATTACGTAGGTTTTACGTAAGTGCCCTTCCCAATCCGAGGACAGTGGTACGCAGCGAGTACGTAGCTTTAGCGCTGGCGTCCTTCCCAATCCGAGGACGGTGGTAAGTAGTCTAGTAGTGGTTAATGTAGGAGTTCTGTCGTAGTTATTCAATCCCATTTCCAACCCACCGGGAATCCCATGCCTTAGAAGTGTGAACTCACCTTGGTTTGCTCGGTTGATTTAATTACTTGATTCCAATTAATCAGTCAAAGCCTATTGTATGCACGTATTCACAATAAGTTTATATTCACATAGTTCACATATAAATCATGATCATAAAGTATAGCTCAAGTAACAAATGCCTCCTAGCATTTAGCAGTTAATCACATATTCACATGAGATACATTTAACGACACATGACTAACTCAGTTAACTCCTAACAGAATTAAACTTAGTTACTGTGCAGTTTTTTGATTCGATGAAACCCCCTAGTTTCGTCGTGCATCCTTTCGGCGAAACTCACCCGTTTCGTCGTGATTACCCTCGGTGAAACCCCCTAGTTTCGTCGACATCGGTGTTTCATCCATTAGGTCAGTTACGTCGTGTAACTGATGATTACCCAGAAACCCTAACCGCCGATCGTCATCATACAGCAATCATACAATCTTACATCAATCAAGCATTCAATCATTATACACGGTTACCATACTTAACATCCGACCGACATGAACAACGAACCCACTCGCATACAATCACAAGCATCAGATTCAGTTTCATAGGTTAACAATGGAACACTAGTTTCTCACTATATCTTAATACTTTATTTAATCGTATAATAAGTTTATCCGAGTCACTATCTACGAACATCATCTAAATCATACAATATAAAATTCGACATATATGATCATCAGTCAACAAGTAAACGAGATCAAGCGACTAACTATAACATCATGGAAATCAAGTGTACCAACAATTAAGTTATACCCTAGCAACGATCTAATCATAAAAGGGTACACTAACTGTAAGATCGGTTGGTTGAACCACCTAGAATAGGTTTAGCAAAAGAGTAGAGGTTGCAGGGAAGAGAACTGTCGTCGAAGGTTTAGGAGAGTCTAGGGTTTCGATTCTTGCTAACCGTCTGAGACATGAAGTCTTTTCACGAAATTATACCCAAGTGAGTGTAATGGGCCCTTACAGGGTTTCAGCATGATTTTGGGCCGGTGAAACCCTCCGTTTCGTCGGAGTGTAGATGGCGAAACCCACCCTGTTTCGTCGTGTGGGTTATGACGAAACTCCATGTTTCGTCGAATGAGGTGTGGCGAAACACTAATTATTTCGTCGGGTATAGTTCCTAATCTCAAACAGTTTACAAGTTCATGTAACCAAACACTTTAATCACATTAAATAGATAACATATCAAACAGACATCTCAACACATAGTCCAACGTGTACAATTACAAGGCAAACAATTCGTGTAAGTAAACAACTAAACAGTTGACGTACAATTAACATGAAGATGGAATCTTGGAAACTCGAGTTGTCACATTATCCCCAACTTGAAAGAAATTTCGTCCAGAAATTTAGCATGCGATTACTGAGGAAGCTAGTTAAGTTGTGTGGTTTACTGGTTTTCCTGGGGTGTCACATCATCCCCCCGTTGATTTGGAATTTCGTCCCGAAATTCCGCAGTAGCTTCAGCCTCAGTAATAGTTGCATTGTTCTCGAACAACTGGGGATACTTGAGTTTCATTTGGTCTTCTCGTTCCCAGGTGAACTCTGGTCCACGACGGGAGTTCCAACGAACTCGAACAAGAGGTATTCTCGTGCGCTTGAGAACCTTCACGTCTCGGTCTGTGATTTCGACTGGTTCCTCGACGAATCGCAACTGATCGTCGATAGTGAGCTCCTTCAAAGGAACTATGAGGGTCTCATCTGACAGACACTTCTTCAGATTTGACACGTGAAAAACGTTGTGAACTCCACTGAGTTCTGCTGGTAGGTTCAGTTTGTAGGCCACTTTGCCTATTTTCTCGATGATTTCGAACGGTCCGACATAACGCGGATTGAGTTTGCCTCGTTTACCAAAATGAACTACACCTTTCCACGGTGAGACTTTAAGTACAACCCGGTCCCCGACCTGAAATTCTAGAGGTTTCCTACGCTTATCTGCGTAGTTTTTCTGACGGTCACGAGCTGCTGCCATGCGTTGTCATATCTGAGCAATTCTTTTCGTTGTGTCTACTACAAGTTCTGGGCCCGTGATCTAACTATCCCCCACCTCTGCCCAACAAAGAGGTGATCGGCATTTACGCCCGTACAATGCCTCAAATGGAGCGGCTTGAATGCTGGTGTGGTAGCTGTTATTATACGAAAATTCCACTAACGGTAGATGTTTTTCCCAGCCGTTGCCAAAATCAATCACACATGCACGAAGCATGTCTTCAAGGGTTTGGATGGTGCGTTCAGACTGCCCATCTGTTTGCGGGTGATAGGTTATGTTCATGTCTAAACGTGAGCCAAAGGACTCGTGCATAGCTTGCCACAATTCAGAAGTAAAACTTGCATCACGATCGGAAATAATAGAAGTTGGCACCCCGTGCCTCGAAACCACTTCCTTTAAGTAAACGTCTGCTAAGGTGGAGAACTTATCCGTTTCTTTGATAGCCAAAAAGTGTGCAGACTTTGTGAGTCGATCCACGATCACCCAAATAGTATCATTTCCACGTTGAGATCTAGGCAGGCCAGTAACGAAATCCATGGAAATTTGCTCCCATTTCCATTGTGGTATTTCTGGTTGTTGGAGTAGGCCTGAGGGTTTTTGATATTCAGTCTTGACTCTCGCACAAGTCAAACACTTGCTAACGTATGTTACTATGTGAGCTTTCATGCTAGGCCACCAATACGTAGTTCTGAGATCGTGGTACACCTTATCCGATCCAGGATGTACCGAGTAACGAGACTTATGTGCTTCATCCATTACCAGTTCTCGTAAATTGCCATAGAGTGGGACCCAGATGCGTCCTGTTACGTAGTAGGCACCGTCTTCCTTTTGTTCTAACTGCTGCCTTGAGCCGCGTAGGGCTTCAGCCCTGACGTTTTCTGGTTTCAATGCTTCTGCCTGAGCATCTCGTATCTGGGAAGGAAGACTAGATTGAATGGTGAGTTGTAATACTCGCACACGCTTAGGCGTAGTATCCTTTCGACTGAGGGCGTCGGCCACAATATTGGCTTTGCCCGGATGGTACTTGATGGCACATTCGTAATCATTCAATAGCTCGACCCATAGATGTTGTCGCATGTTCAACTCCTTCTGTTTGAAGATATGCTCGAGACTCCTGTGATCGGTGTAAATGGTGCACTTGGTACCGTACAGGTAATGTCTCCATATCTTAAGTGCGAAAATAACTGCTCCCAGCTCCAAGTCGTGTGTGGTGTAATTTCTTTCGTGAATCTTAAGTTGGCGTGAGGCGTAAGCAATGACTTTATCCCGTTGCATCAATACACAACCAAGACCCTGAATTGACGCGTCACAATAAACCACGAAATCATCTGTGCCCTTTGGCAATGAAAGAATAGGTGCGCTACAAAGTCTATTCTTTAAATGTTGGAACGCTGATTCTTGAGCATCACCCCAACGATAGGTGACACCCTTCTGAGTTAGCAAAGTAAGCGGCTGCGCAATCTTGGAAAAGTCTTTGATGAACCTTCTGTAGTAGCCCGCCAAACCCAAGAATTGGTGAATTTCTGTTGGTGTACGTGGTGCAGGCCAGTTCTTGATCGAGTCGACTTTGGATGGATCAACGTGAATTCCATTCCCGTTTACCACATGGCCTAAGAAATGGACTTCTCGAAGCCAGAAGTCGCATTTGGAAAACTTGGCATAAAGTTGCTCTGCCCGAAGAAGTTCCAAAATAAGTCGCAAATGCTGCTCGTGTTCCTCCTGACTCTTAAAGTACATCAGGATGTCGTCAATAAATACGATAACGAACTTATCCAGGTATGGTTTGCACACTCGGTTCATAAGATCCATGAAAACCGCAGGTGCGTTTATTAACCCGAATGGCATGAACAGAAACTCGTAGTGGCCGTAGCGAGTTCTGAATGCTGTTTTGGAGATGTCCTCGTCTCGGACTCTCAGCTGATGGTAGCCTGATCTCAGATCAATCTTCGAGTAGTAGCTCGACCCTTGTAGCTGATCAAACAAGTCATCAATACGCGGAAGTGGATAGCGATTCTTTACAGTCACCTTGTTGAGTTCGCGGTAGTCAATACACATTCTGAAAGTACCGTCTTTCTTCTTCACAGATAATACTGGAGCTCCCCAAGGCGAAGAGCTAGGACGAATGAAACCTTTATCCAAGAGCTCTTGTAGTTGCGTGGACAATTCTTCAAGTTCTGATGGAGCTAACCGATAAGGTGCTCAAGCTATTGGCGCTGCTCCAGGAGCTAGCTCGATTTGGAATTCGACCTGGCAATGAGGCGGTAGCCCAGGTAAATCTTCAGGGAACACTTGAGGAAAATCACGTACTACTGGAATATCCTCTATTCTCTTCTCTTTCATTGATGTGTCAGTAACAAGTGCTAAAATAGTGGTGTGGCCCTTTCGCAAACACTTCTGGGCCTTAAGAAAGGAGATGATGCCCACCACAGCACCACTCTTGTCGCCTTGAATTTCGAGAGGTCTTTACCAGAACGGGGAATATGAACAATCTTCTCTTTGCATAGGATCTCTGCTTGCTGTTGGGATAACCAATCCATCCCAATGATGATGTCGAAACTACCCAGAACTATAGGAATAAGATTGATGGAGAAGGTCTGACCCGCTAAAACGAGATTACAACCCTTAATTATATGCGTGGCCTCTAGGCTTTTACCATTTGCTAACTCTACGACATGCTTGGTGTTCAAAAGTGTTGGTGTGCGTTTAAGCATTTGACTAACTTTTAGAGACACATAACTGGTATCGGTACCCGAATCAAATAAAACAGTAACATAAAATTCGTCAAGAAGGAACTTACCCATCACTACGTTAGGATCATTCCTTGCGTCACCCTGACCCAGCACGAACACTCGACCCCTGGCACCGTTGCCATCATTGTTTCCCCCATTGTTGCCCCCATTATTGTTCCCATTTCCTTGGTTGTGGTTCTGATTCTGATTCTAATTTAACTACAGGCAGTGTCTCTTGAAGTGACCTTCAGCGCCACACTGAAAGCATCCCATGTTGCCCTGTTGCTGTTGCTGATTCTGCGGTGCTTGCTGTTGCTGCTGATGATTCTGATTTGCAGGCCGTGAGCTCCTGCAATCCTTGGCTTCATGACCCATCTTGAGACACCTCTGACAACGTCCCTTGTTGCACTGACCACTGTGGTTCCTGTTGCATTTGTTGCACTTTGGGTGGTTTCCTCGATATCCACCCTGCCCTTGACTACCAGAAGATTGCTGACCAGGACTCTGGTAGTCATCAATCTTTGGCTGCTGCGCCTGGGACTTAACTCTAGTCGAACCCTTGCTGGAGGCTCCATCCCATTTTCGTTTGTTGTCACTGGGAATAGCAGAAGTAGTAGTAGCAGTAGCACCTATACGCTTAGGCAGCTTCTTCTGTTCCACTGCCTGATCTGTGAGACGATGAGCAAGACGAGTAACATCCTGGATAGTAGCAAGGTTAGCAGAAGTCACATAGCTTTGAATCTCTGGTACTAAGCCTTTGAGGTACAGTTCAATACGCTTGATGGGAGGATCCACCATGGTTGGACATAACACTGCCAGTTCATTGGATCGCTTCGTATACGCCTCTATCTCTGACCCCGTCATCTTCAGGTTAAAGAACTCCACTTCCAGCTTGTGGATGTCATCATGATTACAGTATTCTCGCTTGATCAGTTCCTTAAAGTCGTTCCATGGGGTGGCATTAGCAGCTGCCAGCCCTAACATTTGAACTTGCGCATTCCACCAAGTCAGCGCAGTGCCTTCGAGGGTACCAGTGGCATACTTTACCCTACGAGCCTCAGGGCATTCACACATTTCGAAGACCGATTCGAGCTTCTCGAACCAGTGGAGGAGTCTTACGGCTCCTTCAGTGCCACTGAAAGTACTAGGACGACAGACGTCTTGAACGTGCACACAGGTGGCTGAGCATGCTGACCTGTTGCGTATATAAAAACATGTCAAAATTAAACACAAGAGTTGGTTTATGAGGGTAGGATCTAAAGATCCTAGAGTGAGTTGCGACTGCAGGGTATACCTCCTGCTTGAGCGGCTGCAAGTGCCGCAGCAACTTGTTCGTTGATTAAAGCCGTCAGCTGGGCTTGAGTCATGTTGACACGTCCACTCATGATCTTCATACCAAAGGAAACATGAGTGAGAGAGGTTCACGAAAGTGCGATGACAAAAGAGAGTAAGCACGCATGTGTTTCAAGCAATAGTTGTTACATTTATCTAAGCATATTATGAGCAATGTACTATGTAATTAACAAGTAAGCAATATAAACATGAATCATATCACCTATAATGTCGAGTCTTGCACGTGGAGCGAAGCGTCGTTGTGGATCGTTGAGCACTGTTCAGGTTATAGTCTGGTTTTATCCCAAAAGTTTCCCCCTTTTTAAAACCAAGTTCACTATGACCAATGGCTCTGATACCAATCTGTCACACCCCCAAAATCCACGCGCAGAGTATCACCGCCTGGAGGCGTGACTGACCAGGATCAAGCCACCAATCATATTGAACATTGTAAGTAATAAATAAAATTCAATCCAACAATACGAAAGATGTTCAAAACAAAACATAGTTAAGTGTTTAGCGGAAGCATAAATGTGAAAACCCAACATAAGTATTAAGTTTGAAATGTTATAATGTTTTTAACATGGCACCCACTGTCCATATCCCACAACGATCACGCCTCCCTGTGCAAGCTCCATGAGTACCTATCGACCTGCAAGGCATGTAACAACGAGTCAACAACAAAGTTGAGCGAGTTCACAGTTGATTGTTCAGTTATTGAGTTCGTTTCAGAAACCGTGAGTTTGTTTCAGAGTCATGTGTTACCCAGTATCCTTGTTTCCCAAACCTTTACGATATTTAGTGGCGGCTTCCCATGTTATATTTTATTAGACTAGTTGTATCTATAGGTGTCCTTCCCAATCCGAGGACAGTGATAAATATGAGATTACGTAAGTGCCCTTCCCAATCCGAGGACAGTGGTACGTAGCGAGTACGTAGGTTTAGCGCTGGCGTCCTTCCCAATCCGAGGACGGTGGTACGTAGCCAGTACGTAGGTTTAGCGCTGGCGTCCTTCCCAATCCGAGGACAGTGGTAAGTAGTCTAGTAGTTGTGAATGTACGAGTTCTGTCGTAGTTATTCAATCCCATTCCCAACCCACCGGGAATCCCATGCCTTAGAAATGTGAACTCACCCTGGTTTGCTCGGTTGATTTAATTACTTGATTCCAATTAATCAGTCAAAGCCTATTGTATGCACGTATTCACAATCAGTTTATATTCACATAGTTCACATATAAATCATGATCATAAAGTATAGCTCAAGTAATTAACGCATCATAGCATTTAGCATTTAGTAGTTAATCGCATATTCACATGAGTTACATTTAACGACACATGACTAACTCAGTTAACTCCCAACAGAATTAAACTTAGTTACTGTGCAGTTTTCTGATTCTACGAAACCCCCTAGTTTCGTTATGCATCCTTTCGGTGAAACTCACTCGTTTCGTCGTGATTACCCTCGGCAAAACCCCCTAGTTTCGTCGACATCGGCGTTTCGTCCATTAGGTCAGTTACGTCGTGTAACTGATGATTACCCAGAAACCCTAACCGCCGATCGTCATCATACAGCAATCATACAATCAAACAACAATCAAGCATTCAATCATTATACACGGTTACCATACTTAACATCCGACCGATATGAACAACGAACCCACTCGCATACAATCACAAGCATCAGATTCAGTTTCATAGGTTAACAATGGAACACTAGTTTCTCACTATATCTTAATACTTTATTTAATCGTATAATAAGTTTATCCGAGTCACTATCTACGAACATCATCTAAATCATACAATATAAAATTTGACATACATGATCATCAGTCAACAAGTAAACGAGATCAAGCGACTAACTATAACATCATGGAAATCAAGTGTACCAACAATTAAGTTAAACCCTAGTAATGATCTATTCATAAAAGGGTACACTAACCGTTAGATCGAATGGTTGAATTACCTAGAATAGGTTTAGCAAAAGAGTAGAGGCTGCAGGGAAGAGAACTGTCGTCGAAGGTTTAGGAGAGTCTAGGGTTTCGATTCTTGCTAACCGTGTGAGACATGAAGTCTTTTCACGAAATTATACCCAAGTTAGCGTAATGGGCCCTTATTGGGCTTCGGCGTGATTTTGGGCCGGTGAAACCCTCCGTTTCGTCGGAGTGTAGATGGCGAAACCCTCCCTGTTTCGTCATGTGGGTTATGACGAAACTCCATGTTTCGTCGAATGAGGTGTGGCGAAACACTAATTGTTTCGTCGGGTATAGTTCCTAATCTCAAACAGTTTACAAGTTCATGTAACCAAACACTTTAATCACATTAAATAGATAACATATCAAACAGACATCTCAACATATAGTCCAACATGTACAATTACAAGGAAAACAAGTCGTGTAAGAAAACAACTAAACAGTTGACGTACAATTAACGCGAAGATGGAATCTTGGAAACTCGAGTTATCACAATCAATCACCACTGATCTTCTCCCGAAGCCGGCTACCTACAACGATCACCACCGTCTGCCGCTCTGCCCCAAATCGACGTCGGGGACACACCCACCACGACACAACGACGACGACACAAACACCGGAAAATCGAAAGGCTCGCAGCTTTACATACTTCGTCAACTACAACCCAAGCCATGGTTTCGTCTGAGATTTGGGCTCCAACAAGTACGCTTCAAAAAACTAGGTTCCCAATTTCAGTTTTTCTAACTTTGAGTGTTCATAAGGAAGAATTGTTGTAAGATGTTTTGAACGAATCGAGTTTTTTTTCTTGGGATTGGAGCTTCGGATGGTTTGGTCACCGGCGCCGTTGAACAGGTCGTCAACACAATTCAAGCGCCGGTAATCTTCGAGAAATTTGAAGTTCATGGTGACACGAACAAGATACCTGATGAGGTCATGGATTCGATCAGGAAGAATAAGGTTTGTTTGAAGGGTGGATTGGTTACTCCTGTAGGGGGTAGGGTGAATTCGTTGAATGTTTTGTTGAGGAAAGAGTTGGATCTGTTTGTTTCACTTGTGAATTGTTTTAGTTTGCCGGTATTTGGTTACTCGGCATGAGAAGGTGGATATTGTGGTGATTAGGGAGAATACTAAGGGGAGTATTCTGGGTTGGAGAATGAGGTTGTTCCTGGTGAGGTTGAGAGTCTTAAGGTGAGTTGATTGTAGGTATATTGTTTGATGAAATGCCTGTGTTGGATTGTATGCCTGGTGTTTGATGAAATGCATATGTGAAGCTGCATCCCTGTTGTTTGATGAAATGCCTGTGTGGGATTTTTTGCCAGTTGTTTGATGAAATGCCTGTGTGGGATTTTTTGCCAGTTGTTTGATGAAATGCCTGTGTGAGATTGAATGCATGTTGTTCGATGAAATGACTGTGTGGAATTGGGTGACAGTAGTTTGATGAAATGCATGTGTGAGATTGTGTGAATGTTGTTTGATGAAATGCCTGTGTGAGGTTGTATGCGTGTTGTTTGATGAAATGCCTATATGGGATGTTATGTCTGCTGATGTGAAATTGTATGCATGTTGACGAAATGCCTATGTAAAATTGGGTACTCCGTAATCATCGCATATATAGCTCAAACTTGATAGCTCTTCCATACGAAAGAAAATAAAATGCAATGTTCATATTTTGAGGTTAAATAAAGTAATTTACCTAAACTAAGGTATGCTGCTACAGTTTGTTTGAAATCGTTCATTCTTGAAAATTATTTTCATGAGGATTGTGTCTGATTATGCTGTCCTGTTAGGTGATAACGAAATTCTGCTCTGAGCGTATCGCAAAGTATGCGTTTGAGTTTGCTCACCTGAACGACAGAAAAACTGTGACGGCGGTTCATAAAGCAAACATCATGAAGCTTGTAGATGGCCTTTTCTTGGAATCTTGTAGGGAAATTGCCAAAAAGTATCCCGATATCACATACAATGAGATTATTGTAGACAATTGATGCATGCAACTTGTTTCAAAACCTGAGCAATTCGATGTCATGGTATGCTATTGTTATGATTTTCCCTTTTTATTTAATTCTTTTTTATTAATTCTTGCGACATTTTCGTTGATCGTGTATACCGTCACATGACCTCTTGCATACATCCGTGGCTTCTGTTATGAATTGCTATCCTACTAAAATTGCTCATCATAATCCTTATCAAAATAATAACACATGTGTAACAATCAACCAATAATATTTATCCATAAATGAAAAAACATGTCCAATAATGCATGGGTCTAACAATATTCTTATTCAGATTCAGTTTTTGGGTTCATAATATGCTACACCACGCTATACTTGAGGTTCTCCACTGCCCCTTTGAAATTGGTCTGTTAATAGAAACAAATAGTGTTTGTATTCATATGCACACGTCTTCTAAGAATCAAATAAAGGATTATGTCTTATTCCTTATGGGCTTATGGTCAATTGGTATTGATTTACAGCTAAGAATAAATATCGATAAATTAAAGAATTCATGGTTATGCTATTTGGTACGGCTTAACAGAACCTGTCGGATTGCGTACCCCCGCCGCATCGCGGCGGGGTACTCATCTAGTTAGATCGAATATCCAATAGTTTAAAACACTTCTTACCCTTCTCACATTTTAAACACTTTTTACCATATCCCTACCCTATATATATAGGACAAAGATCCGTTAGGAACCACCCTTTATTACGAGAACCGCGAGAACCAATGTGAACACAAAAAAAATGCCTAAAAATAGCTAAAAAACACACAATTTTTTTTAAATATTTTTTATAAAAAAATCGCTACTTTTAGTAGCAAAAAAAAATTAAATTTTTTGGGGGTTTAGTTTTTAGCATTTTAGCTTGGGGGGGGGGGGGGGGTTAGGTTTTTTTTTAGGTTTTTTGGGGGTTTTAGTTTTTAGCATTTAGCTTGGGGGGTTAGTTTTTTTTTTTTTTTTTGGGGGGGGGGGGTAGTTTTTTTAGCTATTTTAGGTTGTGTTCACATTGGTTCTCGCAATAAAGGTGGTTCTCGCATGAACCTTACCCTATATATATATATATATATAGGATTAGGTTCAAACGTGAACAATTTCTCCAGCGTGAACTGATCTTAGCCCTTGATTTTTTTGATCTTGAGATTTTAAGTTAATGGCATGATGGTAATTATTTTAATTACACAAATACCCTTGTTCTCTTAATTATTTAGTAACAAATAACCAAATAATTACCATCATGCCATTAACTTAAAATCTCAAGATCAAAAAAATCAAGGGCTAAGATCAGTTCACGCAGTTCACGCTGGAGAAATTGTTCACGTTTGAACCTAATGCTATATATATATATATATATTTCAAGTTAGACTTGAAAATATATTATTTTTTGAACTTATATGAGAATACAAATATTTTTGCCAAAGGAAAAATTATAAATAATTTTTCTAAAGAGTATTTCTTAAAATATATATTTTGGAAATATATTTGGATTTTATTTTACTAAGGATACTTAAGAATTACAAGAGATATGTATTTTCGTACCTATAATTACAATCCGGAATACGACCCCGCATAAATGGCAAAAATATACAAGTATAAGAATACGAATACAAATACACCCATCCTTGGGAAAGATATACATATACAATACATAAGCGTGTCAAGTTAAAATATATTATTTTAACTAATATTCCAAAATGTAATAAATATAATTTAAGTTAAAATATTTATTATTTTGACAAATAATTATATACTTGGAATAACATTGATAACACAAGCTAACGTAACTCAAGACACTAATTAAGACCAAGGTTAAGGCACGACCTACCTGTCTAATGGACCGTAGTACACATGTAGGTAATCATGCGTTCGAGAGGAAGCTTTGAGTTACATTGGATACGAGGAACGTAAAGCTGTGAGTTCATGTCCCCCCTTTCTTTTAACTGTTTTCAGTTTTATAACTTCTGGGGTGAAATACATGTTACAAATGTTTCGATGATTACAAATGGTATGATTGGCTAAGGAATGTACTGCTAGATCATGTGAATGGATAGGTGATTGACCTAAGACCATTAATCCTTGTATAAGGACCGAGGGGCATGAGTGATAGATCTATTGGGTGTTGCGAGCCCCACCCATGGGTATGTTAGTTGGCCGCACGTGGTGACTATGTCGTTTTTCCAGAGGGCCCGGTACGAAATACGCTTAAAGGGTTGAGTGCTTCCTATACCATGTCACTTATATTAATGTATTAGCTACACATTAATTGATCTGTTTTCCTTGTTGCTTCATACCAGTTTACAAATACATACATACATACTTACAAATGTTTTCAAGGATACTCGTGCCCACATACAAAACACATGAACTCGCTCAACTTTTGTTGATGTTTTCAAACTACATGTATTTCAGGAAAGTAAGTATGGATCTGGCGGGCGTTGAAGTTACAAATCATGTCTCTAATTAAAGGTGTCATCCGAAGTCGAAGGGTTTGAGTTATGTATTTTGTCTTGGATAAGATACATGGTTTGAAACCTAGTTTGGTTGTGTCTTTTGTGAAGTCCAGTATGGAACTTTAAGCTTTGGTAGTCATGTGATCTAAACTTAAAGTCTTATTTTGATGATAAACAATGACGGTTGTATTATTTTGAAAACTATATATGGATGAACATCTTGGTTTTATGATATAGTTGTTTGTTATGGTTGAATGCAATGATATTAAGCAAGTCAAACCAAATCACGCTTTCGCAAAAGTCAGGGTGTGACAGTTTGGTATCAGAGCTTCTATTGTAGCGAACTCGGATTCCTTCTCGAGTCTAGACTACAATCATTAGGGCTCTCACGAAAATATTTCTACAACATGTTTTCATTGCATATACGAAAACACCCAGATCCAATAAACAAACATTTTTATAAACAAAAGACACGAAACACAGATCAAGGTTTATGTTTGTGATTCAGTCTGAGAGACTGGGTGGTTCAGTCTGAGATACTGGGTGGTTCAGTCTGAGAGACTGGGTGGTTTTGTGTGGGAGACTAGGTGGTTTAGTCTGGGAGACTGGGAAAGATATAAAGTTCCATGAAGGATAAATGTGAATACATGATTACATGATGAATTGTCTTTGCTTGCAATACACTTGGTATTAGTGATTACTATAGATATACATGCTATGATTATTATGTACCGGTACACATGTCATCTCCTTCAGAGAGCGAGTTGTCCAACGTGGACGACCCTATGGCCACCGTCACAGATAATGAGATTGCACCCGCACTAGAAATATATACGTCAGACACTGAGAGTGATCCTGACTTGCTGTCCGATGACGAGGACGACTTCCAACTGTTCGCGCTACCCGACTTTCGCGATGATTTACCCTTGCTGATGTTTTCCCTGACGAGGAACCTTTTTATCATCTCTGTTCCAGCCCATGATCATCTCGTCATTTGGTCATCCCGATGGCGAGCACACCGTGACTCCGATCCTCGATGTGGTACCTCCTGTGGTCATTCCCCCCCCCCCCCCGAGGATTGGCCTCTCGACGATTAGTTTGATGATGACGTTGATTAGTTTGTTGATGGTCCTCCTAATGACGCCCATGATGATGGAAAGTTAGACGAGAACGTTGTTGCTATTCCACTTCTTGAGATCCCTGTTATTGAGTTACCCTCTGATAACTAGTTTGCACTCGGTTTCCGACTCTTTTGAGTCTGTGACATCAGAAGCTTTACAGACGACTGGATTGCAGCTTTTTGCTACTGACTCAGACGGCAACACCACTATGTTTGCTGCACTATCACCTGCTCGAGATCCAACACCTCCACACGACCCAGAGCCTGCTCCTAAGCTAGCTTCTGTTCCATTTTGGGTCAGCCTGATGTTGCGCCTATTGATCTTGAGCCAATTCCTGATCCTGACCATGTTTCTTATGGTTTACCATACATTGCACCCCTTATACCTGATCCAGTTCCTGCACCTGTTGATCATCTTTTGTTGAGCTATTGATTCCCCCGCTTGCACCCGCTGATGTTGCCCCTTTCCCCCTATGGAGACCGATGTCCATCGCACCGACATGCCTATCGTTTTCTTTCAGGACATACACGCACCCCGGGAAGGTACTTCTAGTCAGCACCCGCAGATCCCTTTTCTTCAGCAAGTTTTCCAAAGATCCCTTAGGCTGCACCAGTTGCTCCTTTGATTTCTTCACCGCTGGACGAGCCATTCCGATGGTTCCTACCATACACTATGCTGATTTCAGACCCCTACCATCCCTCACATTATGGAGGCTACACACGGGATGAGTTGCTCCTGTTACTTCAGCTACAGTTTGAGGTTTTAAGTTATAGAGTTTTGGAGCTTGAGCTGACACCACGTCCTCCACCCTGTCTATGCCAGTATATTTTGATCCTCCACATTCATCACTGTCTCCTTTTGCGCTCTCACCTGCTGTTCTTACACCTTTCCCAGGTTTTGATGCTCGTTTCTTTACTATCGAGCAGCAGATCAGTTACTTACTTCAACGTGTATACGAGCTCGAGGAGGAGCTCGCACATGTTAGCAGTTTGCTTTTCTTCCCTCCTCCACCTCAGTCATCAGTATAGTTGGTTTTTGGTTTTATGCGGATTGCATTACTTTTGGGTAAAGACACTACTAATGAGCCGAGATTGTGGAGACTTTTGAAGACCATGTTTGACCACGTGATTTTGATACGCTGATAGACTCATTGGACTAGGGTGACCCTGTATCCCTTATGATGTGATACACCTTGTAGATACTGTGATTATGGTCGGCAAATAATGAAAGCTCAGGCGTCATGTTCTTACTAAACACGTGTTAATCTACATGTTTGTGCTATAATTGTGATGATTATATGATTGCATGTTATAACGATTGCTTATATACATATGTATACACACCTTCTAGGTCTTATTCGTTAAGTAGAGGCTTATGTGCCTATGTCCTTAATAAGACCTGACCTAACCGATCTTCTTCTTAGAAGATGTCGCCTATAAGGAACACCGATACCAACAACCCTCTGCCGACGACAGAGGCAAAATTACAAGAGCGCATCTCACAGGCCATCGCACAGCACGAGGCCCTTCGCTACGAACGCAGCGGAGGTACCCCAGGAAATAACCCACCCAACGGTAATGTTTAGTCACTTAAGACACATTACAAAACGTTTGGACATTTCCAAGTGCGCTTTGCTAATTCCTTATGTGAATGATGTTGCTTATGTCGCAGGCTGCACCTACAAGCAGTTCTTGAGCTGCAAGCCCCAGGATTTCGACGGCACTGGGGGTGCCGTAACTTTTGTGCGTTGGGTTGAGAAGATAGATTATGTTTTGCGTTTGAGCAAATGCGCCCCAGAGCATCAGGTCACGTACATATCTGGACTGTTTCTAGATGGGGCTCTGTCATGGTGGAACCTTCAGGTTCGGACGTTGGGCGAGGCTGCTATGTCTGCTTTGACGTGGGACGAACTGAAAGAACTAATGCATAAGAAGTACTGTTCGAGAGCATAAATCCAGAAGTTGGAAACTGAGTTCTGGAACTTAAAGATGGAAGGTTCAAAGATACCCGAGTATGTGCAGAGATTTCATGATTTATCGCGAGTTGTTCCATATCTGGTGAAACTAGAGTTTAAGAGGATCGAATGCTTCATATGGGGATTGGCACCTCAGATTCTGAGCATGGTGACAACATCAAAGCCTCCAACAATTACAGATGCTATTGATTTAAGTGTGACGCTCACTGAGGAAGCGGTTAGACTGGTAAAATTTTCCACCTCGAAGGAGAAAAAGGAGACTCATGTGGAGCCATCTAGAGATAACAAGAGAAAGTTCGCAAACTTCAAGAAGGGTACTCGGGCGAATAACAACAACAAGGCCAAAAAGGGAAAAGAGTACATGGGTAAACTACCTAAGTGCGACAAGTGTCGACGTCATCATACCGGGAGATGTAGAAATGGAAAGTGTGACAACTGTGGTAAAGTGGGGCATTGCAAGGAGACGTGTTGGCATGGGACGAGACGTGGAAAGGGAGGTCCAGGGTGTTTTAACTACGGCGACGTGGGGAACTTTAGGAAATATTGCCCAAGGGAGATTAACCATGACCGTGGAAGAGTGTCCAACACCGGAGCTAGGAAAGCATGCCAGGATCCAAACATGGTTATCGGTACGTCCCCTGTTAGTCAACGTTATGCATCTGTGATGTTTACTGGTGCCACTTTTAGCTTCATATCTCTAGAGTTTAAGAGTATACTTGGCTTAGTTACAAGTAAGATAAATGTCCCGTATTCGATAGAACTAGCTAAAGAGAAGCTAGTGGAAGCCAACGAAGTAATTAGAGACTGCGTGATAGAACTTATAGAGCGTGAGTTTTCGATAGATCTTCTACCAGTTGATATTGGGAAGCTTTGACGTCATAGATGGATTGGTTGTCGAGTAATCATGCTGAGATTGTATGCCATGAGAAGATTTTTCGCAGCCCAATGGCGAGTGAAGAGACGATCGTGATTTATGGAGAGAAGCAAGATACGCCCCTACGGATTATCAGTTGTTTGAAGGCATAGAAGTTTTTGCGCAAAGGATGTGTTGCTTTCTTGGCTCGTGTCGTGGACAAAGAAACCGAAGAACCTAAGCTCGAAGATACCCCTATGGTAAGGGAATATCCTGAAGTCTCCCCCGAAGACACGCCAGGATTACCTCCTCAATGACAAGTCAAATTTCTCATTGACTCGTTTCCAGACGTCGCGCCTGTAGCCAAGGCACCTTACCGAGTTGCTCCATTCAGAGATGCAAGAGTTGTCAACACAGCTTCAGGAACTGTTAGATAAGGGATTTATAAGACCAATATTCTCACCTTGGGGAGCTCCAGTATTGTTCGTCAAGAATAAGGACGGTAGTTTTCGAATGAGCATCAACTACCAAGAGCTGAACAAGTCAACCATCAAGAACCGGAATTCCATGCCGAGGATTAACGATTTATTTAACTAACTACAAGGATCCAACTACTATTCTAAGATTGATCATTGATCGAGTACCATTAGCTGTGAATTTAAGAAGAAGTTTACCAAGGTATAGTGAGTCAACAAGTTGTTTTAAACATACGCTAATACTGTGTTTCATACACGATACACAAAATAGATACACATAGAGTACAAAACTTTGAGGGTTTAGGAATCGTGAACTTAAGAGCTTCAGGAACTTATGTCGAGATCCGTTAAAAGGTCACCACGTAAGAACCGCGTCTATTAACTCGGGCAACACTATTTTTCTGTCGTATAAGCTATTTTAGTTAACCAAACAAGGGAAGTACTCGAAAATATTTTATTGAAATTACCACTTTTGCATCTAATGAGTAGATTTTCTCATTCCTACTTTTCTTAATGGTAGTTGCATCGCGTCAAGTTTCTTCACTAGAGCGAACACTCACTTGCTTCGGTACTTGGTCATTTCTTCATTTTAGCAAATACTCATTGTTTCATTTCTTGGAAATTCATATGTTACGCATGCACCATTTGTTATGCATGTGGTTTCGTTTTAAATAAGCACTTCATCAAAGTTCAAATATTATTTGCTAAAGCTAATTACGTATTTGTGAATCGAATGGCCTGCATTATTGTAATTGTTGGCTCCGTTGCTATCAAGTCAACACACTTTCTTGAAACTTCTTTTCTTTTAAGTTACATTCATGGTTTATCTTTGTAACCATGTCAAAATTCCCTTGTCGATACCTATGTTTATTGTCAGACTTCGCTAAAACCAACTTCAATTGCTGGAACTTGTCCATTTCGCATCTTCAATTCAAGATACTATATGATGTATTGAGAGCATCATACTCAAAATTCATTTTTGAAAATGTTTCTTTTTTCTCGAGTCATAGTAACCTTGTTTGGTCTACGGCTCCAGTAAGTCGTCTGTTGGTTCCAACACCTTGTCGTGGTGTCTCGTTAATTTGAAGCCTGCGCTAATCACATATACACATCTCATACAAGGATTTAATTGTTTATTTATTGACTAGCTCTAAATCCGTTCTGTTTTAACATGATTAAAGCAGTCTTAATGCAATTGTGTGTTAAGACAATGGTACATAAATTCAATTTATATTCCAGTGTACCTCCTAACGGTTCTATCATTATCGATCGAATGCCTTGCAATATTTATTACTTTTTCACCTTCGATCGGAAATGGTAGTTCTTTGGTGTTCTATATTCGATTGCAAAAATCCTACGATGCCATTTGAGTCAAATTTTCAGGGTTGCTTCATTACACTTTCAATCGAATTCAAACAGGGTGAACTTGTTCGGTCACCACTATTATTGAATTATGTCATTACGACACCTTGTGGTGTTGGTGTAAGCTTGTGCTAATCATGGTCAACCATTTCATACGAAACTACGTACATTTTATTTCTAACACATCATTTAAACACTCTTAATGCAACTATGTATTGAGACCATGATACACCAGATTCGGTTGTATTTCATTCGGTGTATCCTTACAATTCAATAATGTCAAAACGCTATTTTATCCATGTATTTGTTCGAAGGCTGACAGATCAAATTCATGTTATTATCATATTCGAGTTGCGGATTCTGAGTTCATATAGCGGGTGGTATTGTTTCTGAACACTCATTTGCATATTGCGAACAATCGTTCGAAGTTTTATTGGTCGAAAATCCTCTTTTATTAAGCCCCTGTTAACTAAGTTACACTAGATTATACATGTATACGTCTCGAGTCCTTTGACATCAAATTCTGAAAACACATACCTTTTAACTGCTGGGTTCTGATTGTTGCAATATGTCATTGGATGCACCAGTTTCGAATAAGTTTTGATTCGGTTTCATGGTTATTCACTTTGTGTTATAACGTAACCCTAAGGAGCTAATGTAGTTAAATTTCGAGAATGAAATTTTCTTAACGGGGGGAGAATGTGACAACTGTTAAAATTTCAGATGTCCGTACAATTATTAAACAACGATTAGTGCTTAATGACTGTGTTGAATTACAATTAATTACTTGAACTGCTTTCTGATTATTACCATATACATACATGTGCATCGTACATTGCAAATGACATATCATTATTGCATGCAAACCTTGTTGATTCAAATGATGCATGAAACACAGTTAGCACAGTTATCAGACAAATCAGAAAAATGCTGATAGAGTTTAGTACATAGACAGATATGATAATGAGGTACAGAATGGGCCAGAAACTAAGTCTTACACTAGTATAGTGTGTAGGAAAGTAAGGATCATAAAACCGACTTCCTAGAGATAGTTTAAGTGCCGGAAAGTGCCTAAAACTCACACAAACTGCAGAATTCTGCATAAAATCAGCAAATTCAGCATTTAAACAATCTAATATCATGTAGAAATATGATTAATTGGTCCTGAATGCTTTCCTAAGTGTTAGGAATCAAAAGTGTCATAAAAGGGTACATGAAGCACACTAAACTGCATAGTTTAGCACCTTAACGAACCAGTAACCAACCGAACAACCGGACACTACCCGAAACACCAAATTACACTAGAAGCACTGTTTTAACATTACCAAGCTAGTGATGGTCCCTGAACATCATAACACCTCATAAAAATATCTAGTAACTAAATACTAACTACATACTTGATTTCTAACCTAAGTAACTAACTATATGGTTTAAGCCTAGTCTACTACCCCCCCCCCCCATACCTACGACCTACTTGTGGCCCCCACTTCTTGATTTCATTTGAATAATAAATTAGATCTTGTCTAAACCTTTTGAGACACATGAACCCTTAGACTTTGGAATGTTGGAAAAACTATCCTATAAACCTCAAGACTAAACACACTTATCACCATCATCTTCTTCAACACAAAACTCCTTCCTTTCCTCCTCCATACCTATGGCTCACACACACACCCATTTTCATTCAACAATCAACCATTCTAAGGTGTTCACAAGGTGTCTCTAGCATCATAAAGAAGCTTGGAACCTTCGGAAGTTGAAGGACCTTCACCGTTTGCTTTTATCCACTTGTTTTCTCCTCTTGATCATCCCTAGCCTTGAGCTAGTGGTAAGAAAATCATACACTCTATTTTACATATATTTCAAGTGGTTAAAAGATGTTACATGTTGATTATTATGAAGAACACTAAGAGTCACAAGAAAGAAACTTGAACATAAGTTTAAATCTTGAAGAAATCTTAATGTTTATGTGTTGTTATGTTTGATGGTAGTTGTGTATTCATGTATTTGATGATGATCGGCATATGATCTTGCTAGATCATGATTAAAAACATAATCTAGCAAGATGAGAGGATGAAAATGTTGAAGGATCATAGATCATCCTCACATAGAACATGAACTTGAAAGAATATGTGGTTTTTCTTGTAAAATAATGATCAAAGTGAGTTGTAAATCTTGAAGATCTAAGAATTCGAGAGTAATTTTTCAAGAAACCAAGTTAAATACAAGTTTTACTTAACCTTGGTTCTTAAATAAATAAACCTTATTTTTGGTGGTTAAAAAAGTGTAGAAACACTTATGTAACAAGAAAAATCAATGAAGAAATATTTATAGAAATTGTGATCACAAGTTGTAAAGATCCATCTTCTTTAAAAATGATGATTTTAAAGAATCAACCACACTTTAAAGGATAACAAGACTTACTAAAAACACTAGCAAATCACTACAAATTTTTATAAATATTCAAGTTCATGAAGTAGTAGATTATGCTTGTTTTTGGCAAAATTGGTAAGTAAAGATTGTTTGTTGTTTATTGATTGTGATGATTTACAAAAGAAAATGATATACCTTCAAGGTATGGAAACCTCCATTTTTAGGGAAAACTATGGCGAAATTCTTCTAAAAATTAAACACTTAGAAACTTACTTCTAAACAAATAATTACAAGTGTGCTTTAAACCATGAATTTTTACATAAACTTTACCATAATTTTTGTTACAAAAATTATAAATATTGGAGGTTGGTTTTTACAAATAAAAGTGACTAAATATGTATTTAGGAAATATATATTTAGAAGTCACCATGTGTGTGATTATTTGTATATTATGTGTATTAGTTATATTATTTTAGGATTTGAAATAATATATATAATTCATCAAAATACGAAGAAATTTACAATCCAAAATATTATAGAAATTTCAAGGAATAAATATACAAAGAATACCCAAAATACAGGTAAAACTGAACAAAGGAATATAACTCACAAAATATTCCGGAAATATTATTCATGTTTATATTTTGGTAAATAATATTTTTAGACACCAAGTGGATGAAAATATGATTTTTACAATTATCACAAACTTATATCATATTGTTGACAAGAAGATAATATATTATTTTTGGGTGAGTGAAAATATGTATTTTCTTGGAAATATTAGAAGATATATTATTTTTGGAGGAAATATATATTTTCTCAAAGAAAAACGAAATATATTATTTTGGAGAAAAATAATATATATATATATATATATATATATATATATATAGGATAGGAGTTGGCCAGAAAGTCCAAATTTCCTAAAAAGTGTAAAAAGTCATAAAACACCATAATGTCAACCATAGAATACACAAAAAACCCACAAATAATATGATGAAGATTACTAAAACATCATGTATGTGGGTTTTGTGTTGTGTTTTAGATGTTAAGGCTCTGATTGTGGAATGACAAATATTATTGTGTTTTATGTTGTTTAGCATTGTGTGTTTTATATTCATAGTTCTACGATGATGTGTTTGAAGTTTTTATGAACTATTAGAGTTTGAATATGGTGTTTTAGTAATATTCATTCTATTATTTGTGAGTTTTAGGTGTGTTTTATGCCTGAAATTATTGTGTTTTATGACTTTTTACACTTTTTAGGAAAAACACACTTTCCGTAGGATCCCCACTCTATATATATATATATATATATATAGGGGATGGATCATGAGAAAACTAGTTTAAATGAGAAAACCAAAAAACTAACCAAAAAAGCCTAAAAAAAACCTAAAAAAAAAACCTAAAAACATACCAAATTTTTTTTTACAATTTTTTATATAAAAATCGCTACTTTTTATGTATGAAAAAAAATTTTCAAATTTTTTTTTTTTTTTGTTGTACTGCACATGTGCACTAATACATAAAGCTTAAAGCACTTAACCCACCCCCCCACCGACACCCCCCAAAAACCTAAACCCCCCACCCCCACCCCCCAAAAACCTAAATTCACGCTCCCACCAAAAGCTAACCCCCCCCCCCAAAACCTAAACTCCCCCACCCCCACCCTCCCGAAAACCTAAAACTACACCCTAAACATAAACCCGAAAAAAACATAAACCACCCCACCCCTACCCCCCGAAAACCTAAACCCCCCTCCCCCCCACACCCAAAAACCTAATCCTAATCCTAAACCTCCAAAAAACTAACCCTAAAAGCTAAACTAAACTCAAAAAGCTAATTTTAAGCATGTAATGCAATTGTAAACCCGAAAAAAACCTAAACCCCCCACCCCCACCCCCCAAAAACCTAAACCCACCCTCCCCCTCACACCCAAAAACCTAATCCTAATCCTAAACCTCCAAAAAAACTAACCCTAAAAGCTAAACTAGACTCAAAAAGCTAATTTTAAGCATGTAATGCAATTGTAGTACATGTTATATTGCACATGTGCACTACTATAATAATAGTATTGAAAACAAGACGACACCATAAATCTTTTTTTACGTCATTAAAAATATGCTCGAATATACTTGAATGAAAGATACAAAAAATTGTGATCTTATGGTGCCATTTTTGTTTTAAAATGATAACGTATGGAGAAATGAGAAATGTTTGAAAAGTTATATATTTTTTTTCCAATTTTACCCCTCCTTCATTAAAAGTCCCCCCCCCCCCCCCTCCTTCATTAAAAGTCTCCCCCCTCCTTTTTAGTGGTTTTTAGTTATTTTTCTAGTTTTCTCATTTATATCTAGTTTTCTCATGATCCTCTCCCTATATATATATATATATATATATATATTCCAAGTTAGACTTGAAAATATATTATTTTTTGAACTTATATGAGAATACAAATATTTTTGCCAATGGAAAAATTATAAATAATTTTTCTAAGGAGTATTTCTTAAAATATATATTTTGGAAATATATATGGATTTTATTTTACTAAGGATACTTAATAATTACGAGAGATACGTATTGTATAATTACACTCCAGAATACGACCCCACATAAATGGCAAAAATATACAAGTATAAGAATACGAATACAAATACACACATCCTTGGGAAATATATACATATACAATACATAAGTGTGTCAAGTTAAAATATATTATTTTAACTAATATTCCAAAATGTAATAAATATAATTTAAGTTAAAATATTTATTATTTTGACAAATAATTATATACTTGGAATAACATTGATGACACAAGCTAACGTTACTCAAGACACTAATTAAGACCAAGGTTAAGGCACGACCTAGCCGTCTAATGGACCGCCGTACGCATGTAGGTAGTCATGCGTTCTAGAGGAAGCTTTGAGTTACATTGGATACGAGGAACGCAAAACTGTGAGTTCATGTCCCCCTTTTCTTTTAACTGTTTTCAGTTTTATAACTTCGGGGGTGAAATACATGTTACAAATGTTTCAATGATTACAAATTGTCACACCCCGACCACGTATAACATACAAATGTGGCGGAAACATCGGGGAGTGTTGTAACAGAATTAATTGTTTCATAACCATGGCATTCAAAGTTGTATTTTATTTATTAAACAAGAGTGTTACATTGTCTTGAACAGTAAACAAAAGAGTTTATAACATAATTAAACAAGTCTATCTTCGTTTTTAGTCTCTAAGGCACAGGTCCGCCCTAGTGTCATGATCAACATCCTACGGAAAAGCTCCTGAAAACACATGTGAAAATAGGTACGTCAGCATAAAAATGCCTGTGAGATACATAGGTTTGTGAAAATAGGATTCATGACTTATATTCGAGAAAATGTTTAGTCATGAACCTTGTAATTTGCTTTGTTTTGTAAATCATTTGGAAAACGATAAGATCAGTTGATAGGTATAAGTAATGTAAGGTTAAATGAATAACCATGTAAAACGAGTTTGTATAAGATAAGCTGGTTGTAAAACAATGTCTTATGAAAAGTATGTTATTTGTATGAAATGTTATATGTATCCAACTGAAATGATTTAGATAACGTTACGCTATGTAATATTATACACACACTTATATATAGGAAGTACCAACGGCGTATCCACCATGTTTGTATCATATTACACACGTATCGTTACTCAAATCACTTACCCAAACAACCACCAATGTAACTTGTTCATGTACAAACCAATTGCCAAGTGTTATTGTGTAAACCATATCAAAATGTCTATGTCCAATGTAAACCACCAAATGTGTATATCAATGTCAAAATGTTTATGTTCAATGTAGATCGTGTAATGTGTAACCAAGATGTCATGTATGGTAGTGAAATATATATATCAACTAAACCATATGTAAAATGCACAAAAACAAGGTATTGAAGTAAAACATAGTTTAAATCAAAGTTATGTTTGTGTAACAAATGCATGCTATACTGATACAAACATTTATGCGGTATTGTTATAATGCATACATCCAAGCCTTGAGACTGTGGCGATAAACCCTTAAACAGATTAAAGATTTATCTAAATTATGTATATCGAATTCGGTCATTCCTTTCATCCCCTTTCCCTGGGATGTCCGGAACGGGAGTTGTCAATTCCTATGGTACCACTACCTACTAACGAACGGCGTAATTAATGTTAATGAATGTATTGTTCCATGTTAAACAAACCAAATGTCATAACAAAATGTAAGCATGTGAAAACGATGCACTAAGTATGTAATCAAATGAACATACATAGCGTGAAATGTCATGTAAAACGATGTACTAAGTAATGCACACAATGGGCACACCTAGCATGAAATGTAATGTAAAACAATGTACTAAGTAATGCACACAATGGGCACACCTAGCATGAAAAGTAATGTAAAACAATGTACTAAGTAATGCACACAATGGGCACACCTAGCATGAAATGTAATGTAAAACAATGTACTAAGTAATGCACACAATGGGCACACCTAGCATAAGATGTAATGAAATCATGTACTATAATGTACTAACGAACATAGCATGTATATGATGTGAAAACAGGAAAGCATGAAAGTAACAAGTAGGCACATGTGTTCCACCCCAAAACGTTTGGAAAACAGTAAAAGAGGGGTCTATGTACTCACATAAACACCTTGAAAACATTTAAAAGAGGGGGTTCTATGTACTCACTTGAGATTGCTCAGAAGTCCTAAGATAACCACCAAGCAATGCTAGAGATCACGGAATATCAAACGACACCTAATATAGGTAACTACATTAATAAACCGGACCTAAATCGGAAGATCGGATAGGATGAGGGCTCGTAAACCATACGAGTATGGGAACTCGTGTAGTATGGTTTACTAAAGCCTACATACTAAATGAAACCTAACCTAAGTGCTTGTGACCCATTACGACCCGTTTAGGTAGCTTATGCTACTTTAACGCGTCGTTCGCGTGAACGCGTTCGGACCGCCTAACTAGTCCTATGACAAGTAATATATGCCTTAACATGTCTAATATGGTTGTCAAATCAGTTTAGATGTCAAAAGTTGTGTTACATATGTTTAAAATGAATTTTGGCATCATAGGGGTATTTTGGTAATTTACCTAAGGCATATAAACTACCTATCATACAACTACTTAAACGAAGCGACCATAAGGTATAACCTCATAAGGTTATTCCCTATATACTATGGTCACCTAATGTGCTTGGTCGGATCCTAATGATCGACCAACCGGGTCGGGTTCGAAAGTATAAGCGATTGTTTAGATCGCTTACCTTACGACCCTATATAAGCACTAAACTAAAAGTGACGAGCTAAGCATGTTAAAACATGCTTAACTAAGTTTAGAAAACAGGTTTGGTGTCAAAACAAACGGTTTTGATACCCATAAGTAGTTTGGTTACAAAATACGCAAGAATACGTATTCTGACCGAAACTACGGCTCGTCACTGAGCCTAGATAACGTGGTAATCAGTAGGTATAGTCGCTAGGGACTATAACCATCGTGATCACGCTCACGTTATGAAGTTCAAACAAACTTCGCATCGACCATAAATTGGTCAATGCAGAAAGTCAAACAAAGTTTGACTTTCGGACTCGAAAAGAAATAAAAGAACGAAAGAATACTTACGAAGGGTCCCCGAATGCTAATCTTGATCAAAATAGCTCAGGTATGAAACAAAGGTTTCAACTTAGAGCACAAATGATCAGATTCTTGTGAGAAATGAAGTGAAATGTGATGGGTATTTATAGATTTCGGTCCACCGTTAGGATCGTTTCTTGGAGAAGAGGGAATGATCACATCCCTACACTTGTTGTAATGTTGTGGTTACTGATTTTGGACACCATAAGAGTTTAACATGTGGCACTTGACCTTTGGGGGATGCTAGGGGATGTTAATCTTGTGTTTAAATGACCTTTCCTGATCAGAAGGGGCCTAGCGTGACGCTAGGGGGGCTAGGCGTCGCGCTAGGGGTCCCCTGATCAGCAAACAATTTCAAATGTCCACCTTTTAGTCCCCGTTGCGTATTAAGGCCATTTCCGACGTGTTTAAGGTTCGTTAAATCATTTTCAAGGCTCCACAAGGATGCCTAAACATTGTGGGCATGAAACATATTCAAAAATATGCCGGATGTCAGTTCGTTTGGTCGTACGAACGCGATGTTCGCTTAATTACGACGGAATGCGCATAAGCACGAAAAACGATCTAAATGATGCAACAAACGGATTTTTATCATGCCAAACACTAAAATAAAATATTATAGTGCTTACATAAATTTTTGGATGTCCGGATGTATTCAGAACGTGAGTTATGCGCAAAAGTGCAAACTTGTGCACTTTTTGACACTTTTAGTCCCTGAATGACCCAAAAGTTTATTTTAGCGCACCGAACCCCTTAAAGCCTATTTCTAATCTATTTAAAGGATATTTAAGGTGTGTTTAACTTATGGTCATGTTCCGGAATGTTCGTTACAGTTCAAATTGACATACTTTCGCAGTTTGTCATATTTAGTCCCTGTAGTCGAATTAACTTGTTTTTGCCATACCAAAGCCTTCAAAACTTATTTCTAAGTTATGTAAAGGTTATTTAAGGTATGTTGAGTATATGTTGATGTTCCGGAGTATTTCTCGCATTAAACTGAGTACGTTTACGCACTAGTTTGCGTATAACTCTCCAGAAAGCGATGTAGAGTTTGAAATTACATAAAAGTCAAAACATGAAAAATGTAAATCATAACAAAACAAACATTGGGATCAAATAACATTGTTTTATTGATAATAGAACTATTCACAATGATTACAAGCACAGTTGTTACAGTCTCCCCTACTTGTGTAAATTTCGTCCCGAAATTTATTTAGAGGAAACTCGTGGAAAAAGATGTGGATATTTCGCCTTCATTTGATCTTCGCGTTCCCAAGTAAACTCAGGTCCACGCTTAGCTTCCCAGCGAACTTTGACCAAAGGAATGCGCTTGCGTTTAAGCCACTTGACTTCACGTTCCATGATTTCCACTGGTTTCTCAACAAATTTCAGTGTTTTGCCAATACGAATTTCGTCAAGCGGTATGGAGAAGTTTTCATCAGCTGAACACCTCTTGAGATTGGACACGTGAAAAGTTGGATGAACATTTCCAAGTTCAGGAGGTAACTCAAGTCTGTAGGCTACCTTTCCGATTCTTTCGACGATCTTGAATGGTCCAACGTATCTAGGTGCAAGTTTTCCTTTATTTCCAAATCTGATCACACCTTTCCAAGGTGAGACCTTAAGTAATACTCGATCACCGACTTGAAATTCCAAGGCTTTGCGTTGTGGGTCCGCGTAAATCTTCTGACGGCTTCTAGCTGCCTGAAGGTTATCACGAACTTTCTTGACCTTGTCAGTTGTCTCTAAAATGAGGGCAGGTCCAGTAAGTTGAGCCTCGCCAATCTCATTCCAGCAGACTGGTGAATGACATTTTCGACCATAGAGAGCCTCGATAGGAGCCATTTTGATGCTAGTGTGATAACTGTTGTTGTAGGAGAATTCAATCAATTTAAGATGTGAATCCCAGCTACCACCAAAATCGATCACACAAGCTCTTAGCATATCCTCCAGAGTCTGGATTGTTCTCTCAGATTGACCATCCGTTTGCGGATGATAAGCTGTGCTCAGATTAAGTTGGGTCCCCATAGCAGATTGCATGGTTCTCCAAAAATGAGAAGTGAAACGAGCATCTCTGTCAGAAATGATGTTCAAAGGAACACCATGTCGAGCTACAATTTCATCCACATAGATTTGAGCAAGTCTGTCAGCAGGAAAATCCTCACGGATTGGCAAGAAATGTGCTGACTTTGTAAGACGATCAACAACTACCCAGATGACATCATGACCTTTCTTAGTGCGTGGAAGTTTGGTAACAAGATCCATAGTAATGTTTTCCCATTTCCAAACTAGGATCTCTGGTTGCTCCAATAAACCCGAAGGACGCTGATGTTCAGCCTTAACCTTAAGACAAGTAAGGCATTTTGATACGTATAAGGCAATGTCTTTCTTCATACCAGGCCACCAATAATGAATACGAAGATCCTTATACATTTTATCTGAGCCCGGATGAATAGAATAACGCGACTTATGGGCTTCATCCATAAGCAAGGTACGAAGATCATCCTGGCTTGGGACCCACAAACGGTCCATGAAGTAATATGATCCATTGTCCTTCAGTTCCAGAGCAGGTGTTATGTGATAGGGAAATTCCTTATTCATCAAACCTTGTGCAACACAAGATTGTTGAGCCTGAGAAATGCGTGCTTGGATATCGGATCGAGCTTGAATAACAGACTGAACACGTACACAATGAAGCTTAGTACGTTCCTTACGACTCAATGCATCAGCTACGACATTCGCCTTACCAGGATGGTAGCGAATTTCGCAATCATAGTCGTTTAGAAGCTCAACCCAACGTCGCTGTCTCATGTTGAGTTCTTTCTGGTTGAAGATATGCTGAAGACTTTTGTGGTCAGTGAAAACCACACATTTTGTACCGTACAAATAATGTCTCCAGATCTTGAGAGCAAAGACAACTGCACCCAACTCAAGATCATGAGTGGTGTAGTTCTTCTCATGAATCTTCAACTGCCTCGATGCATAAGCTATGACTTTGTTCCTTTGCATAAGAACACAGCCAAGACCCAATTTCGATGCATCACAATACACAACAAAATCATCATCACCCTCAGGCAATGATAGAACAGGCGCATCGCAAAGCTTCTGCTTCAGGTGTTGAAAAGCTTCCTCTTATTTGTACCCCCAATAAAAGGGCATTTTCTTCTGAGTTAGAGCAGTTAGAGTAACTGCAATCTTCGAGAAGTTTTCTATGAAGCGGCGATAATAACCCGCTAGACCAAGAAAAGAACGAACTTCAGTAGGAGTAGTAGGCGCATCCCAATCCTTAATCGCACTGATCTTGGAGGGATCTACATGAATACCTTGTTCGTTGATAATATGCCCCAAAAATTGAACTTCTTTAAGCCAAAATTCGCACTTGGAGAATTTGGCGAAAAGTTGCTCTTTCTTTAGGAGTTCCAGAGTAAGACGAAGATGTTGCTCGTGGTCAGCTTGCGTCTTAGAATATATCAAGATGTCATCAATAAAAACAATGACGAACTGATCCAAATAAGGTTTGCAGACCCTATTCATTAAGTCTATGAAAACAGCAGGAGCATTAGTCAAACCAAATGGCATGACTGTGAATTCATAATGCCCATAACGAGTGCGGAATGCTGTCTTCGGAATGTCTTCTTCTTGCACCCGAAGTTGATGATATCCAGATCGCAGATCAATCTTCGAAAAATAAGAAGCGCCTTGTAACTGATCAAAGAGATCATCGATGCGAGGTAGGGGATATCGATTCTTGATGGTAAGCTTGTTAAGCTCACGAAAATCGATACACATCCTAAAGGATCCATCCTTCTTCTTGACAAAAAGAACGGGAGCACCCCAAGGTGAAAAACTAGGACGTATAAAACCTTTGTCAGAGAGCTCCTGAAGCTGTTTAGACAACTCTTGCATCTCAGATGGTGCAAGACGATATGGAGCTCTGGCAATGGGATTTGCACCAGGTACGAGATCAATACGGAACTCGACTTGGCGTGCTGGAGGTAGACCAGGTAAATCTTCAGGGAACACTTCAGAATAATCCCGAACGACAGGAATATCTGAAATAGACTTACCCTTGCCTTTATCTTCTGTAACATGTGCTAAGAAAGCCACATAGTTCCGAGCTTTAAAACAAGACATGAGTTTGAGACCACCGATAGGCTTCTCACCTTGAACCTGCAGGATCTCGCCTGTCGAAAGCGGCACACGAACAATCTTCTCAGAACAAACTATCTCTGCGTGATGCTTGGATAACCAATCCATTCCCACAATCACGTCGAAGCTTCCAAGTTGCATAGGCGTGAGGTCGATAGGAAAAAAAATGGTCGTTAAGATTCAACTGGCAGTTGCGAAGAACAGAATCAAGAATAATGGGTTCACCACTAGCAACTTCTACTGTCAAAGATTTACTTAGTTTTGTTCTAGACACTCGAAGCATTGGCTCAAAAGACAATGACACAAAACTCTTGTCGGCACCCGAATCAAAGAGAACATATGCAGGCTGGTTATTTATAAAGAACGTACCGTTCACCACGTTATCGTCTGCCTGCGCCTCTTGGGCATTCATGTTAAAGGCTCGGCCTCGAGCCGGAGCTTGATTCGGATTGTGGTTCTGATTCTGGTTAGCCAGCCTTGGGCACCGATTTCTGTAGTGGGTCAGATCCCCACAATTATAACAAGCACCAGGTGGGTATTGTGGTCGTGCAGCTTGACCCTGTTGCTGAGCAGGAGGCTGAGCAACTTGTTGAGCCGGGTTCTGAACTGCACGATTCTGAGCAAACCGACAAACATCGGCAAGGTGACCTGACTTCCCACAGCTAGTACAGAAACGACACTGATGTTGCGGCTGATGGTGACTGTTGCATCTATTGCACAAAGGTGCATTCCCTGAATAGGGTTTCTTCGCTGGAGGCTGTGCGGGTTGGTTGGGAGCTGCCTGGTTAGCTTGGGCAGTGGCAGCATAGATGGTGGTCATTCGTCCGTATCACAAAGCAAACAAACGACTCACAGTGACTAATCAAAGTAAATGGATCAAAAATAATGTATAATGAAGACATGCTCGCCTATAAGTGAACACTCATCCCAAGAATTCCCAGGTAAGCACAACTGGTCTCGCGTCTGGTTGAGATGTATACGAAGTGCTTGCCTAGACAGAAAAACCAGAATACAGGCATTCACCCATCCAGTTTGCACATGTTCACATTATTTAAAACCCAAAACGTTTGACGGGATTTTGAAAATTTGAAGGCACAAGGCCAAAAACCAATACTGAAAAGGGTTCAAAACCATATAACAGAGGGTTCAAAACCTTACAATTGAGGGTTCAAAACCTTGTAATAAAACATTCAAAAACAGATGATTGTTTTTCAAAAATCGTTTCGGAAAATTTTTGGCTTTTGTTCTGATAATCACCTAAGGATAGGTGATGTGCATGTTTTAAGATCTAAACACAAGATAACTTGTGTTAGGGTCCTAGAAAAGTTATAGTCTAGGGCAAAGCATTACTAATAACCTAATTCCCTATAACCATTGGCTCTGATACCAACTCTTCTGTCACACCCCGACCACGTATAACATACAAAACGTGGCGGAAACATCGGGGAGTGTTGTAACAGAATTAATTGTTTCATAACCATGGCATTCAAAGTTGTATTTTATTTATTAAACAAGAGTGTTACATTGTCTTGAACAGTAAACAAAAGAGTTTATAACATAATTAAACAAGTCTATCTTCGTTTTTAGTCTCTAAGGCACAGGTCCGCCCTAGTGTCATGATCAACATCCTACGGAAAAGCTCCTGAAAACACATGTGAAAATAGGTACGTCAGCATAAAAATGCCTGTGAGATACATAGGTTTGTGAAAATAGGATTCATGACTTATATTCGAGAAAATGTTTAGTCATGAACCTTGTAATTTGCTTTGTTTTGTAAATCATTTGGAAAACGATAAGATCAGTTGATAGGTATAAGTAATGTAAGGTTAAATGAATAACCATGTAAAACGAGTTTGTATAAGATAAGCTGGTTGTAAAACAATGACTTATGAAAAGTATGTTATTTGTATGAAATGTTATATGTATCCAACTGAAATGATTTAGATAACGTTACGCTATGTAATATTATACAAACACTTATATATAGGAAGTACCAACGGCGTATCCACCATGTTTGTATCATATTACACACGTATCATTACTCAAATCACTTACCCAAACAACCACCAATGTAACTTGTTCATGTACAAACCAATTGTCAAGTGTTATTGTGTAAACCATATCAAAATGTCTATGTCCAATGTAAACCACCAAATGTGTATATCAATGTCAAAATGTTTATGTTCAATGTAGATCGTGTAATGTGTAACCAAGATGTCATGTATGGTAGTGAAATATATATATCAACTAAACCATATGTAAAATGCACAAAAACAAGGTATTGAAGTAAAACATAGTTTAAATCAAAGTTATGTTTGTGTAACAAATGCATGCTATACTGATACAAACATTTATGCGGTATTGTTATAATGCATACATCCAAGCCTTGAGACTGTGGCGATAAACCCTTAAACAGATTAAAGATTTATCTAAATTATGTATATCGAATTCGGTCATTCCTTTCATCCCCTTTCCCTGGGATGTCCGGAACGGGAGTTGTCAATTCCTATGGTACCACTACCTACTAACGAACGGCGTAATTAATGTTAATGAATGTATTGTTCCATGTTAAACAAACCAAATGTCATAACAAAATGTAAGCATGTGAAAACGATGCACTAAGTATGTAATCAAATGAACATACATAGCGTGAAATGTCATGTAAAACGATGTACTAAGTAATGCACACAATGGGCACACCTAGCATGAAATGTAATGTAAAACAATGTACTAAGTAATGCACACAATGGGCACACCTAGCATGAAAAGTAATGTAAAACAATGTACTAAGTAATGCACACAATGGGCACACCTAGCATGAAATGTAATGTAAAACAATGTACTAAGTAATGCACACAATGGGCACACCTAGCATAAGATGTAATGAAATCATGTACTATAATGTACTAACGAACATAGCATGTATATGATGTGAAAACAGGAAAGCATGAAAGTAACAAGTAGGCACATGTGTTCCACCCCAAAACGTTTGGAAAACAGTAAAAGAGGGGTCTATGTACTCACATAAACACCTTGAAAACATTTAAAAGAGGGGGTTCTATGTACTCACTTGAGATTGCTCAGAAGTCCTAAGATAACCACCAAGCAATGCTAGAGATCACGGAATATCAAACGACACCTAATATAGGTAACTACATTAATAAACCGGACCTAAATCGGAAGATCGGATAGGATGAGGGCTCGTAAACCATACGAGTATGGGAACTCGTGTAGTATGGTTTACTAAAGCCTACATACTAAATGAAACCTAACCTAAGTGCTTGTGACCCATTACGACCCGTTTAGGTAGCTTATGCTACTTTAACGCGTCGTTCGCGTGAACGCGTTCGGACCGCCTAACTAGTCCTATGACAAGTAATATATGCCTTAACATGTCTAATATGGTTGTCAAATCAGTTTAGATGTCAAAAGTTGTGTTACATATGTTTAAAATGAATTTTGGCATCATAGGGGTATTTTGGTAATTTACCTAAGGCATATAAACTACCTATCATACAACTACTTAAACGAAGCGACCATAAGGTATAACCTCATAAGGTTATTCCCTATATACTATGGTCACCTAATGTGCTTGGTCGGATCCTAATGATCGACCAACCGGGTCGGGTTCGAAAGTATAAGCGATTGTTTAGATCGCTTACCTTACGACCCTATATAAGCACTAAACTAAAAGTGACGAGCTAAGCATGTTAAAACATGCTTAACTAAGTTTAGAAAACAGGTTTGGTGTCAAAACAAACGGTTTTGATACCCATAAGTAGTTTGGTTACAAAATACGCAAGAATACGTATTCTGACCGAAACTACGGCTCGTCACTGAGCCTAGATAACGTGGTAATCAGTAGGTATAGTCGCTAGGGACTATAACCATCGTGATCACGCTCACGTTATGAAGTTCAAACGAACTTCGCATCGACCATAAATTGGTCAATGCAGAAAGTCAAACAAAGTTTGACTTTCGGACTCGAAAAGCAATAAAAGAACGAAAGAATACTTACGAAGGGTCCCCGAATGCTAATCTTGATCAAAATAGCTCAGGTATGAAACAAAGGTTTCAACTTAGAGCACAAATGATCAGATTCTTGTGAGAAATGAAGTGAAATGTGATGGGTATTTATAGATTTCGGTCCACCGTTAGGATCGTTTCTTGGAGAAGAGGGAATGATCACATCCCTACACTTGTTGTAATGTTGTGGTTACTGATTTTGGACACCATAAGAGTTTAACATGTGGCACTTGACCTTTGGGGATGCTAGGGGATGTTAATCTTGTGTTTAAATGACCTTTCCTGATCAGAAGGGGCCTAGCATGACGCTAGGGGGGCTAGGCGTCGCGCTAGGGGTCCCCTGATCAGTAAACAATTTCAAATGTCCACCTTTCAGTCCCCGTTGCGTATTAAGGCCATTTCCGACGTGTTTAAGGTTCGTTAAATCATTTTCAAGGCTCCACAAGGATGCCTAAACATTGTGGGCATGAAACATATTCAAAAATATGCCGGATGTCAGTTCGTTTGGTCGTACGAACGCGATGTTCGCTTAATTACGACGGAATGCGCATAAGCACGAAAAACGATCTAAATGATGCAACAAACGGATTTTTATCATGCCAAACACTAAAATAAAATATTATAGTGCTTACATAAATTTTTGGATGTCCGGATGTATTCAGAACGTGAGTTATGCGCAAAAGTGCAAACTTGTGCACTTTTTGACACTTTTAGTCCCTGAATGACCCAAAAGTTTATTTTAGCGCACCGAACCCCTTAAAGCCTATTTCTAAGCTATGTAAAGGATATTTAAGGTGTGTTTAACTTATGGTCATGTTCCGGAATGTTTGTTACAGTTCAAATTGACATACTTTCGCAGTTTGTCATATTTAGTCCCTGTAGTCGAATTAACTTGTTTTTGCCATACCAAAGCCTTCAAAACTTATTTCAAAGTTATGTAAAGGTTATTTAAGGTATGTTGAGTATATTTTGATGTTCCGGAGTATTTCTCGCATTAAACTGAGTACGTTTACGCACTAGTTTGCGTATAACTCTCCAGAAAGCGATGTAGAGTTTGAAATTACATAAAAGTCAAAACATGAAAAATGTAAATCATAACAAAACAAACATTGGGATCAAATAACATTGTTTTATTGATAATAGAACTGTTCACGATGATTACAAGCACAGTTGTTACACAAATGGTATGATTGGCTAAGGAATGCACTGCTAGATCATGGGAATGGATAGGCGATTGACCTAAGACCATTAATCCTTGTATAAGGACCGAGGGGCATGAGTGATAGATCTATTGGGTGTTGCGAGCCCCACCTATGGGCCTGCGAGTTGGCCGCATGTGGTGACATTAACGCTTAAAGGGTTAAGTGCTTCCTATACCATGTCACTTATATTAATGTATTAGCTACATTAATTGATCTATTTTCCTTGTTGCTTCAGACCAGTTTACAAATACATACATACATACTTACAAATGTTTTCAAGGATACTCGTGCACACATACAAAACACATGAACTTGCTCAACTTTTGTTGATGTTTTCAAACTACATGTATTTCAGGAAATTAATATGGATCTGGCGGGCGTTGAAGTTACAAGTCATGTCTCTAATAAATGGTGTCATCCGAAGTCGAAGGGTTTGAGTTATGTATTTTGTCTTGGATAAGATACATGGCTCGAAACCTAGTTTGGTTGTGTCTTTTGTGAAGTCCAGTATGGAACGTTAAGCTTTGGTAGTCATGTGATCTAAACTTAAAGTCTTAGTTTGATGTTAAACAATGACGGTTGTATTATTTTGAAAACTATCTATGGATGAACATCTTGGTTTTATGATATAATTGTTTGTTATGGTTGAATGCAATGATATTAAGCAAGTCCCACCAAATCACGCTTCCACAAAAGTCAGGGTGTGACAATGCGGTCCAAAGAAGGAAACCTTTGGAATTTGAAGTGGGCGACATGGTTCTGTGAAAAGTCTCACCTTGGAAAGGTGTGGCACGCTTGGGGAAGCGTGGAAAGTTAAACCCCGATATATCGGACCATTCAGAATCATGGAAAGGATTGGTTCTGTAGCTTACAAGTTGGAGCTACCGACAGAGCTTAATGATGTTCATGATACATTCCATGTAATAATCCGAAGAAGAGTCCAGCACAAGAAACATTGGTCATCCCTGCTGATGAAGTTCACGTTGACGACACACTCCACTTTATAGAAGAACCAGTTGAGGTTACCGACTAGAAGGTGTAAAGATCTACTTTCTTTAAAAATGATGATTTTAAAGAATCAATCACACTTTAAAAGGTAACAAGGCTTACTAAGAACACTAGTAAGTTACTACAATTTTTTGTGAAATTTCAAGTTCATGAAATAGAAGATTATGCTTGTTTTTGGCAAAATTGGTAAGTAAAGATTGTTTGTTGTTGATTGTTGATTGATTGTGTTGATTTTACAAAAGAAAATGATATACCTTCAAGGTATGGAAACCTCCATTTTTAGGGGAAACTATGGAAAAAAATTTCTAAAAATTAAACACTTAGAAAAATATTTCTAAATAAATATTTACAAGTGTATTTTAAACCATAAATCTTTATATAAACTTTGCCATAATTTTTGTCACAAAAATTATAAATATTGGAGGTTGGTTTTTATAAATAAAAGTGACTAAATATGTATTTAGGAAATATATATTTAGAAGTCACCATGTGTGTGATTATTTGTATCTTTTGTGTAATAGTTATATTATTTTAGGACATGAAATAATATAACTCACTAAAATACCAAAAATTACAATCCAAAATATTACCAAAATTCCAGGGAATAAATATACAAATTATACCCAAGATATTGGTGAAACTGAACTAAGGAATATAACTCACAAAAGATTCCGGAAATAATATTCATGTGTATATTTTGGCAAATAATATTTTGGACACCAAAGGAAACAAAAATATGATTTTTTTACAATTATTACAAATTTGTATCATATTTTTTACAATAGGAAAAATATATTATTTTTGGTGAATAAAAATATATATGTTTTCTCGGAATTAATAGAAGACATATTATGTTTGGGAAGAAAAATATATTTTCTCAATGTACATGAAATATATTTTTTTGGGGAGAAAAATAAGTTTATATATATTTTCTAAGATTAGACTTGAAAATATATTATTTTTGGAACTTATATGAAAATACGAATATTTTTGCCAAAGGAAAATTATAAATAATTTTCTAAGTAATATTTCTTAAAATATATATTTTGGCAATATATATTGGTGAACTTTTATTAAAGATAATATTCCGGAAAAGTTAATATGAAATTAAGTATAAGAATACTTAATGAATACAATAAAGATACGTATTCTCGGACGTATAAATACACTCCGGATACGACACCGATACGAGGCAAAAATATACAAATACAAGAATACGAATACACCCATCCTTGGGAAGGAAATGCAAGTATAAATACTTGAAAAGTATTAAGTTAAAATGTATTATTTTAACAATTATTCCAAAATTTAATAAATATAATTTAAGTTAAAATATTTAATATTTTTACAAATAATTATAACTTGGAATAATATTAGAGACCCGGAGAAACGTAACTCAAAGACACTAATTAATACTAAGTCGAGGCATGACCCGCTCGTCTAATAGACGTTAGTATGATTGTAGGTAGTCGTGTACGCTAGGCGAAGCTTGAGTTACTGTGATACGAAGACGCAGGACTGTGAGTTCATGTTTCCCCATTTTGTTTTAACTGTTTTCGATTTTATAACTTCGGGGGTGAAGTACATGTTACAAATTGTTTACAAACGTTTATACGTGGTATGGTTAGCTAAGGAAGGGTACTGCTAGATCATGTGAGTGGTGGGTATGACACTTAAGACCATCAATCCTCTTTGTAGGACCGAGGGACATGAGTGATAGATCTATTTGGGTGTAGCGAGCCCCGCCCATGTTGGACCAGGGTTTGGCCCATGGGTTGACTATGTTTTACAGCCGGAAGCCTGGTGCAAAGTCTGCTAGGTTTGAGTCTTCCTGCATCACGTCACACATATTAATGGCCTTGCAAACCATTAATAATTTGTTTTCCTTGTTGCTTTCATACCAAGAGTTTACAAACATATATACATACTTTAAATGATTACGAAGGTTTATTTGCGCACATAAACATACACATGAACTTGCTCAACGTTTGTTGATGTTTTCAAACTACATGTATTTCAGGGAATTAAATGTGGATCTGGCAGGCGTTTGGAAGTTTCAAGTGTTGTTTGAGAATAAAAGATGTCATCCATGGTCTTAGGGTTTAGTTAGTGTGTCTTATCCTAGACGAGACAAGTCTTCCAAAACCTGGTTTTATTTAATGTCTTTTGTCGAGTCCTTGTGAACTCTAAAAACAAGTTGCATGGTTTGTACTCGAATTTGAATTCTGTGTTTTAAAAAAATGTTGTTGTCTTGTTTTTAAACTTATTTAATGGATGAACGTCTTCGGTTTTATCATATAGATGTTGTTATGATTGAATGCAATGATATTAAGGAAGTCACACATAATCACGCTTCCGCAAAAGACAGGGTGTGACAGCATGACAACACAGCCAAGTCCTAGATGCATCATAATATACCACAAAGTCGTCGTTGCCATCGGGTAACGATAAAATAGGTGCATCACAAAGTTTCTGTTTCAAGGTCTGGAAAACTTCTTCTTGTTTAGGTCCCCACTCAAAAGTTTAATTCTTCTGGGTTAAAGTAGTGAGGGGAACCGCAATCTTGGAGAAGTTTGCGATAAAACGGCGGTAATAGCCAGCTAGACCGAGAAATGAACGAACTTCGGTAGGAGTAGTAGGGGTATGCCAATCCTTAATTGCGGTGATTTTGGAAGGATCCACATGTATACCTCGTTCGTTGACAATGTGTCCTAAGAATTGAACTTCCTTTAACCAAAATTCACACTTGGAGAATTTGGCATAAAGTTGTTCTTTCTTTAGGAGTTCCATCGTTATACGGAGATAACATTCTTGATCGGCTCGAGATTTCAAATAAATCAAAATGTCGTTGATGAAAACAATGATGAACTTATCTAAATAAGGTTTGCAAACCCTATTCGTTAAGTCCATGAAGATAGTAGGAGCATTTGTTAAGCCAAAGGGCATAACAGTGAAATCGTAATGGTCGTATCGAGTGCGAAAGGCAGTCTTGGGAATATCTTCTTCGAGTATACGAAGCTGATGATACCCAGAACACAGATCGATCTTAGGGAAACAGGTAACACCTTGTAGTTGATCAAAAAGATCATCAATACGAGGTAGGGGATCCATCCTTCTTTTTCACGAATAGGACAGGAGCGCCCCAAGGTGAAAAACTAAGACGAATGAATCCTTTGTTTGATAACTCTTGGAGTTGTTTCGATAATTCTTGCATTTCAGACGGTGCAAGACGGTAAGGGGATTTGGATATTGGGTTGGCACCAGGTACAAGGTCTATACGAAACTCAACTTGACGTGCTGGGGTTAAACCAGGTAGTTCTTCTAGAAACACCTCAGGATAATCTCATACAATGGGGATATCTTGAACAGTTTTGTCCTTGCCTTTCTCCTCTACGATATGTGCCAAGAAGGCTACATATTTCTTTCGTAGGTATTTTTGGGTTTGGGTACAGGTCATGAGTTTTAGGCTACCAGAGGGTTTCTCTCCGTGAATTTCTAGGATTTCGCCAGATGGAAGAGGTATACGAACAATCTTATGGAAATAGATAACCTCAGCATGGTGTTTGGTTAACCAATCCATTCCTATTATGACGTAAAAACTCCCGAGTTGCATTGGCATGAGGTCAATGGGACAAATATGGTTACTAAGGTTCACTTGGCAACCACGAATGATAGAGTCGAGCACAAGGGGTTCACCATTAGCTATTTCTACTGTTAAGGGTTTTCCTAGTTTAGTTCTAAGCATAGATAAGAAGGATTCAAAAGCTAGGGATACAAAGCTTCTATCGGCACACGAATAAAAAAGAATAGAAGTAAGATGATTATTAACAAGGAACGTACCGTTAACCACGTCGTTATCAGTATGAGCCTCATTAGCATTTATGTTGAATGCTCGCCCACGCGCGGGATTAGCATTAACATGTTTTGGGTAGTTGTTCTTGAAGTGGCCCATCTGGCCACAATTGTAACAAGACCCGGGTGGAAAGTGAGGTCGAGTAGGATTCGTTTGAGGTTGAACAAGATTCGGGATAGCTTGATTCGGAACAGATCGACAGATATTGGCCAAATGACTGAGTCGTCCATATGAAGTACATGGATCACAGGTAGGTGATTTTGGTGGTGATCATTGCACCGGTTGCACAAGGGTGTGGTACCAGCATAAGGTTTCCTAGCAGGAGGTTGAGCTGGTTGGTTGGGAGTAGCTTGATAGGGTTAAGTAACAACAGCAAAGTTCTTTGAAGCCTTACGCTTCCTTGATTTCATGGAGGATTCGGTTTTCATTTCGGTTGGCTTCTCCTGGTTAGTTTTAGCAGCCTGTTTCTTGTCGCCCTTGCAAAACAGTTTCCCCTTCCTGACTTGAGATTTCTGTCAGGGTAGCCGCTAATTCAATAGCCTGTCTAACAGTGGTAGGATTGCTACCGGTGACAATGTCCTTAACTGGGTCAGGGAGACCATCGATGTACTTCTCAATTGCCTTATCCAAAGGCATCACCATGGTGGGACATAGCATGCTCAACTACACGTATCGATCTGTGTAGGCACGATTCTCGCCACTATCTTGCTTGAGAGCGTGGAATTCGTTCTCGAGTGCTCTTTGTTCATGGCGCGGGCAAAATTCTTTCATCATAAAAGCCCTAAGCTCTTCCCATGTTTGAGCCATTGCTACATCGGCACCTCTGTCTCTCATCACTCCGTTCCGCCATGTGTCACACCCCGACCACGTAATACAACAAACCGCGGTGGAAACGTCAGGGAGTGTCGTAACAGAATCATTGTTTCACAACACATGAAAATTTAAGTTTTGTTTTTTCGTTAATAGTCACATTGTTTTGTTACAAACCAAATAAGTACAACAATTGTCTTTCAAATTTTAAGTCACTAAGGCCCGCGTCCATCCTATGTGTTGCAAGTATTCAACAATCATCACATAGCAGAACCTGAAACATATGTGAAAACAGTCAGCATAAAAATGCCGGCGAGTACAAAGGTTTTGTATGTCAAAATCATGGCTTTGAATTCATATTGCAATACCTCGACCAACTACGAGAGTCGTCGAGTATATACCTTGAAATAAAAAAGTGTTTGATATTGCAATAAGTTTGATCAACTTTACAAGTTGATATATGTAAAACCAAAACCATTGTAGCCATGAATCTTGACTGAAAACATTTGTCTTTGAAAAAACAAGTAATAAATCGTCTTTGAAAGTAAACATTGTATGGTTTATATCTTTAAGTAAACCTCGTTGTGTAACATCGTTTGAAAACATTCGTCTAAATCGCTCAAATTGTTCAAATGATTCCAATCGTCGGTGTTATAAACCATAGTTCAATCGTCCGTGTTTTAATTGTGAAATACAACTTTTGGTCGTTCTTTAAAGAATACATTCAAACCTATCTGACTTGATATACCACCCATGGGGTATCTTTAATAGGCCCTGAAAGACCTCTTTAACAAGACTAACAAACCAACACATGATTTGTTAATCAGAAAACAATTTCTGTCATTACCCACATTACCCACCAAAGGGATAGTCCGATAACGGGATTTGTCAGATCTTATGGTACCATAACATAGTACTGGTCGGCTTGATCATAGTTAATGAATGTCATTCGGATGTCTTTCGACTAACGCCCCAACAAGTTCGTTCACATTATTGAAATCATCGTGTTTTATATAAAACATAGCATTTGTTCATGAAAACTTGAAAATCATTTAGCACATATGAGTCACCCCAGAACAATTGAAAGCATAAAAGAGGGGAACTATGTACTCACTTGGGATTGCAAGTATCCTTGATCTAGTGATCTAACAAAGCTCGGGAAATCAAGGAATCAAGTGGCACCTAGTATCAGCTCTATGTTAATAATCAAGACCTAAATCGGGAGATCAGGTAGAATGAGGTGTTGTAAACCAAATGAGTGTTGGAACTCATATAATATGGTTTAACAAAGCCTATGTCACACCCTGTCTTTTGTGGAAGCGTATTATGTGTGACTGGTTTAATATCATTGCATTCAATCGTAATAAACAACTACATGATCAAAACGATGTTCATCCATTCATGAAAATCTGAGTACAAATACTTGTTATTTAAGTTTTAAAAACACAACCTTCGTCTAGGTTACAATTCAACAAAAGTGGATGACATCTAAACTTGAAGTCTACTTCTAGTTACGACACCTGCGCCCAAGATCCATCCTGTCACCTGAAATACATGTAATTTTGGAAAACATCAACAAAAAGTTGAGCGAGTTCATGCATTTTGCATACCTTGTATGAAAACGTGGTATGTATCTTGTATAAACAAAGTATTCTTGTATAAAGTATTTTTGTAAAATAAAGTATTCTTGTGTAAATCAAGTTTTCTTGTGTACACCACGTACTAATTGAATGTTTGTACAAGGACATTAAGGCATGTGAGGACATAGGGAGCATTAGTGTTGGCTCCTTTAAGGCATGTGAGGACATAGGGAGCATTAGTGTTGGCTCCTTTAAGGCATGTGAGGACATAGGGAGCATTAGTGTTGGTTCCTTTAAGGCATGTGAGGACATAGGGAGCATTAGTGTTGGCTCCTTTAAGGCAAGTGAGGACATAGGGAGCATTAGTGTTGGCTCCTTTACTGTGTTGATTACCCACGACTGTGTCGATTAACCTCGACTGTGTCAATTTCCCTTGACTGTGTCGATTACCCTCGACTGTGTCGATTAACCTCCACTGGGACTCCGAAGCACTACTAGGTACTAGTTGTGACCATGAGTGGGGTTCGGCCGTACCCATTAGATCTAACCCTCGTCCGTAATTAATGAATATTTTTAATGGCTTGTTACTAGTTTTCACCAAGACTTTATGGCATTTTTAGTATTATGTCTGTGCTCACATGATATAGTATTTCCTAGGCATCGCATACTTGCTACTCGTTCTCACCAAGAGTGCTTCTTGTTATCATACCATTTATAAACATTGTATTATTTGTAACATGTATTTCACCCCCGAGAGTTATAAAACCGAAAACAGTTAAAGAAATGGGGGAGCATGAACTCACAACTATGCGTTCCTGCGTCGTAAACTTCACCGGATTTGCTTATCTAGCGTCGTGACCTAAACGTGTTTTATTAACGTTAGTCACTAGACTTGTATCGCACAAGTACACGTCACTATCTTTTGTAAATGTGTTCTTGTGTTAAAAATAATTTATATTTTTAACTATGTGTCTTACTTATATTATTTTCTCCAAAAATAAATATAAGTATCTTGTATTTGTCTAAGTATGTTGTATGTGTATTTTCGTATCTTCACTCCTTAGGAGTATTTAGTGTATCTTCAAGTCCTAATACACTATCAAGTATAATACATACTACATACATTTAGCACAAAAATTGGTGATAAAATATATATATTTTTCTCACAAATATACATACTTAAAGCTTTTATTTTTCTAAGTGTCAAAATTTATAAAAATTTCTACAGAGTTTCCCCTAAAAATGGAGGTTTCCCATGTTTTCAAAACATGTGTTTATTTTCTTTTTAAAATCATCCACAATCAATTTCAACAACAACATACACTAATTTCTCTATTTCATGAACTTGAAAATTTATAAAAATGTGTAGTAACTTACTAGTGTATTTAGTAAGTCTTGTTACCCTTTCAAGTGTGATTGCTTCTTTAAAAACTTCATCTTTAAAGAATATGTTTCTTTACAACTTATGTTTATGTTTTCTAAAAATACTTCTTCATGTATTTTTCTTGTTACACATGTGCTTCTTTGCTTTGTTACCCACTAAGAAGGATGTTTGCTTCTGTAATAACCAAGGTTTAGTGAAACTTGTATTTTTAACTTGGTTTCTTAGTAAATCATACTTGAAATATTTAGATCTATATGATTCACAACATACTTTGATCATAAATTTTCAAGAAACATTATTTTCATTCAAGTTCATGACTTTGGTGAGGATGACCCATAATCTTTGAACATGTTCATCCTCTCATCTTGCTAGATTATGTTTTTAATCATGATCTAGCAAGACTACATGATGATCAACATCATTTCTACAAACAAACATTAATCAATAAGCATCATAACACAAGAATATCATGATTTCTTAACCATTTTAACACTACTTCATCACAAAGTTAGTTTATGTTCAAGACTTTGTTTATGGTTCTTTAGAGTTCTTATCATTTTGGTCTTTAATCATCTTTAACCACTTAAACAACATGTAAAATGCAAGGATCTAAGTGCTTACCACTAGCACAAGGCTAGGGGAGTTCAAGAGTAGAAAAGTGGTAGATAAAAGAAGATGAGAGAGGTCCATCAAGTTCCGTGAGCACCGAGCCTCGTTGATGACCTTGCTACACCTTGAAGTACACTTGGATCTCTTGAATGAAAACCGAAAATTGTGGTGGCATAAGGGGGGTGTTCGGCTGAGACCTATGGAGGGAGGAGGAATTGTGGTGGTGTTGTGAATGGTGAAGATGAAATGGGTTATGGACTTGGGGGTTTTTATAAGGTTCTTCCAACATCTTTTTATTCATTCGTCCATATGTTTCATAAATTCAAGACATATCACTTAAAATATTGAAATAAAATCCACCATGTGGGATCCATGTCCCAACCGGTTATGGGGGGTGGGGGGTGCCTTGGTTGCATCTCAACTACAAGTTACACTTTCTAGTTAGACTTTAAGTGTTAGTTTAGGGGTTAATTGTGTTTAGGTGGTTTATGATGTAATATGGTGTTTGGTGATCATAACTAGTTTAGAAACATTAAAACAATGCTTCTAGTAAGATTTTTATGTTCCGGGTAATGTCCGGTTGTTCGGTTACGTACCAGTTCGTTAAAGTGCTAAATTGCACCGTTTAGTGTCTTTCAAGTATCTTTTTGTAACCCTTTCAATTCCCAACACTTGGGGAAGTATTCTGGATAATAAAACATAAATTCTGCCTGATATTTATATGTTTAAAAGCTGATTTGAGCTGAATTTAATAAAATTCTACACTTAAAGTGCGTTTCAGGTGCTTTTTAGTGCGTATTTTAGCTTCCGGAATGTCTATGTGTTAACCCTTGTATGTACTCTTGGGTTTTAATGTATTCTTGTCATTGGACCTACACCTAGGCCTCAATTCTAATGTCTGACTGCTTTCTGCAGTTCTGTTGACATACTGTGTCTTACCGGTGAGTTTACTAGTATTTCTGACGCAACGCTATCATAAAGTAATATTTTGTAGTATGAAACGTGCATGAATTAACTTGCATGGAAACCAGAATTTTATTTGTCTGGTAAACTAAATCACGCACAGTCATTAAAGCGCAGATTACTGTTTATTTAGTGTACGAAATGTACGGAAAAGTGTCGGTTGTCACAGCCTACATTTTGATTTGAAACCTATCCTAAGTGCTTTTGACCTGTTAAGGTAGTTTACGCTACTTTAACACGTCATTTGCGCAAATGCGCGTTCGGATTGCCTAACTAGTCCCATGATAAGTATTGTATGCCTAAACATGTTTAATTATGTTGCATAATCATTTTAAGTGTCAAAATTTTGGTTAAATATGCTTAAACTCAAATTATGCATACAAAGGGCATTTTGGTCATTTTTTAAGGCATATAAACTACCTATCATATAACTAATTAAACTAAGTGACCATAAGGTATAACCTCGGAATGTTATTCCCTATACAACTATGGTCACAAAATATGTTTGGTCGGATCCTAATGATCGACCAAACGGGTCGGGTTCGAAAGTCTAACCGGTTGTCGAGACCGCTTGACTTACGACCCTAAACAAGCACTAAACATATTTAACTAAGTTAGAAAACTGATTTGATCTCAAAACAAAGTGTTTTGATACACGAAAATAGTTTCGTCGCAAAATGCACATAATCATGCATTTTGACCGAACCTTTGACTCGTCACTTCGACTAGTCAACGTGGTAATTAGTAGGCATAGTCGCAAGGGACTATAACTATCATGATTACGCTCACGTTGCAAAGTTCAAACGAACTTTGTCTTGACCTAATCATGGTCAAAGCTGAAAGTCAAACACTATTTGACTTTCTTGCTTGAAATATATAACAAAGAATGAAAGAACACTTACAAGTGTCCTAAGCTTGGAAAATAAGACTAAGAATGCTCAATTAGGAAGCCTCCAATAAGTGGTAGCCTCCAAGTAGAGCAGATGTGAAAGAAAGAAGGAATGAGCAAGTTTGAATGATGATGAGCATGGGTTTATATAGGATTTCAGGCACCATTAGATCATTGCCAAGTGTCTTGTGTGTTGATCAACGACTGATCAAGACCATACACTTGTTAGGACCAAGTTTTAAGCCTTGTAGAACACATAAACCAGCCCATAAGATTGAAAACAAGTAAAGGAATCAAGGTGCAAATAGCCGGGAATTAACCAGGAACTTTCTGTAGTGCTGGAGGGTCCTTACGGACCGTATGTAGTCCTACCATACAGATCGTATGGGTCCTGCAGGGGCAGTACTTTTGAAAAATGACAGTTTCAGTCACTGAGCTTGTTTTGTCGCGTTTTGGCACCTCTAACACCCGTCAAGCCCATTTTCAAGCTCCATGATGAAGTTAAAGTATATTTAACTTGAATTATGCTAAAAAATGTCACATATGTCGGTTCGTTTGGCTGTACTTCGGCACCTCTAACACCTGTCAAGCCCATTTTCAAGCTCCGTGATGAAGTTAAAGTATATTTAACTTGAATTATGCTAAAAAATGTCACATATGTCGGTTCGTTTGGCTGTACGGTTGCGTTTTTTGGTTAATTACGACGGAATCGTAACGAACGCGAAAACGACCCAAATTACGCGACGAATGGTATTTTTGCATTTCCATCACTAAAATACAATATTTTAGTGATTGAAATTTTTTTTGGATGTCTGTATATGGTCAGAACGCAAGATATGCACGTATATGCATACTTTCACTGTTTTGACGCTTTTAGTCCCTATGATCAAATAAGCGTATTTACGCATACCGAACCTCTTAAAACTTATTTCTAAACTATGTAAAGGATATTTAGGGTATGTTAAGCTTATGATCTTGTTCCAGAATGTACGTTGCTATGCGAATTTGCATACTTTTGAAGTTTGTCACAAATAGTCCCTATGATCGAATAAACTTGTTTTTGTCATACCAAACCCTTCAAAACTTATTTCTAAGTTATGTAAATGATATTTTGGGTATGTTAAGCTTGTGTCACTGTTCAGGAGTGTACGTTTCATTAAACTAATTACGTTTGCGTAATAGTTTACGTAAAACTTCTAGAAAAGCTTCTTGAGAGTTCGGAATCATACGAAATTTGATATGTGTACTTGTCATATGTAACTGTACAGATCCCGAGAATGAAACAAAAGATTTCATTGGATTCGTATTTATATGATGGTCTTAGAGGCACAAATGTCACAGTTTCCCCTATTTTAGGAAATTTCATCCCGAAATTTAATTCAGAGGAAACTTTTGAAAACAGATGTAGATGTTTCGCTTTCAAATGATCCTCCGTTCCCTGAGTAAAACTCTGTGCCACGCCTGGATTTCCAGCGAACTTTGTTATCGTACTTGTCTGTTGTTTATAGGGAAGAGTTCTGATCCGCAGATTTAAACTCCAGTCCAATAGGTTTATGTATGATTGTACCGAACCTCAAGAGTGCCATATAAATGTCAAAATGATGTCCTTCTTTTAATAAAATATAGAGAGCGTGCGATTTCGACAAGGAGTTGGAGTTTCAAACAACGGATGGAGAGTATGTTTCCTATGAAGACTATGATAGGAAACTTGTGTGTGCTCGAAATTGGAGTCGAAGAGTATAACATAAATCAACATTGGTCAAGGTCCAGAACTTCTAGTAACTTAAATAACGCTACATTCGCAATGTAATATGGAACACTTATATATAGGAAGTACCATCGGTGTATACACCATGCCCTTATTACATTGTTCCCGTTTCGTTATTCTTATCACTATAGGTTCTTACACATGACAAAACTTGTTGTGGTTTACGTGCACTGAATTCCATAATTATATATGCATCCATATTTACGTAATTCCTTGCACAGTCCGAACAATTCATTTTATAATGTGTAGGGGAAAAATCAAACGAATAATCCTGTGATGACTTGACTAGACTACCATAGAGTCTCTTTAACTAGATCAACGAATGATCTCTTTAAATAGACCACCAAAGAGTCTCTTCAACTAGATCACCAAAGGATCTCATTAACTAGATCGACGAATGATCTCTTTAAGTAGATCGACGAACGACCTCTTTAACTAGACCACCAGAGGATCTCTTTAACTATATCAACGAATGATATCTTTAATTAGATCAACGCATGATCTCTTTAACTAGACCACCAAAGGGTCTCTTTATGTGACACCCCAAAAATGTCACAGCGGAATATTAAACGTAGTGGAGACGGAAGTTGGTGCCCATTTATATCTTGTCGAGCGATGCATTTTATTGTTGGACATATTGGTTTATTTTAAACATAAGTTATTAAACATTACGTTTTAAGACACGCCACAACTGCAAAGTTAAGATGTCTTTGATCCTCGTGGATCTTATTACAAAAGTCCCAGAAAGTTTAAAAGTTGTCCAACATATTTAAACCAAACAACATGCATCACCGAACACAAGATACGCCATGTTTTCCCGAAGCCGAACTCAAGTAACTGTAGAACACGTTAAAATCAAGTGTCAACACAAAGGAAGGTGAGTTCACGTATTCACTTACTACCAATTTTATTTCAAGGAAAACTTTCTGATTAGGTGTTTATTTGAAAACATCCATATAAATTTTAGAAAGTCCATTCTACTTCCTTATTAAAAATCCATGGGCCTTCCGCCGGTTCATCGATCCGAAAACTGTAATATATATTGCCCAGGTTTTGTATATTAAATTATAGCGTCAATTTTCAGACTCGTATGTTAGCTAGACGATACGAACTATATATTAACCATGCAGGGATAATCAAAGCTATACAATAAACAGAATATTAATTCATCATTTGACTTGACACGGAGCGACCGGTCACGACGGGGTTGTCAACCCGATAGATCTACCAACAATTCATCGCGTGCAATACTTAACTGATTAAACGACATCATGGGCGCATGGTTCTCTCTTTGAGAACAATATGATGTCTGCCTCACGTACAATATATATCCTACTAATATGACAATTTAATACACGATGTTGTACGAATCCCCTGAATCTCCATCATTCGAGACCCAGGTCGGCATCCGTTCCAACTATACGGTCATGTTTCGCCTAGGAAATACCGTATCATCCAAATATCCAACATTTATTCATCAAAAACGTTTTACTTCGAAACGTATAACTTATGAAATCTCATATATTTTCAGCAAAAATATATATTTTATATTAAAAGGTATGTTTTATTTCGAAAACATTATTAAACCCTTTTAACGACGTGTTCTACCCCAAAAATATATACAAAGCAGTAAAAAGAGGGGTTTAGTGACACTCACCTTTGGGTGCGTATTTTATTATCGCAATCCCAGAGATTAAGTTTTATATACGTCCTAATATAGGAACAATTCTAAATCAATATATATTTAACACAAAATCCTAAGTTTCTCCGTTTCTTAGAATTATCACATAACTTTGAGATTTTCTCGAAAAGTTGTCATTTTTTATTATGTTGGCAAGTTGATGTATATATATATATATATATATATATATATATATATATATATATATATATATTTATGATTTTTGCGATTTGAACGATTTTTATTGGTGACCATTATTGTGTAAATCCGTTAACTCTCCCGTTTATACACAATATATCTATGATTTGTGCGTCATAATATATATACATAAACGTTTACATAATTTAACACCAAAACATGCGAAATCGCGTTAACTTATCTATTTTGTCATTTTTAAAGCAAATATACATAAAACATCTCATATGTACCAAATTTCATGCTTGACAAATAAGTTACACATTGAACGCAATTTTTACCGTTTCTACCGCACAAAATGCACAAGTATACATGCATAGTCTAAATTTCCCACTATCAAATTAACACTTAACATATTATCACATTTACATGTTTAAATCACTTAACACATTTTATCACATAAGGTTCACTCAAAATTTACCCATACTAGTGTTCATAAAAACTGCGTATTTTAGCGATTCGGTTATGATTTCGGGCGTCGGAAGCCATGTATGACCAACCATGTCACACCCCGACCGCGTAAAACAACAAATCGCGGCGGAAACATCGGGGCGTGTTGTAACAGAATTAATGTTTCATAACCATGGATACCAAAGAGTGTTTCGTTTTATTAAACATTGAATAATTACATCGTCTTGAAATCTAAATACACTATTTAAACATAGTCTATCATTGTTATTGAGTCACTAAGGCCTTGTCCAGTCCTATGTGAGCATGGAACTTATCAATCGATATCATCCAACAATACCTGAAACATATGTGAAAACGAGGTCAGCAAAGAAATGCTGGCGAGATACATAGGTTTTGTGAAAATAAGATTCATGACTTCTGTTTTAAGAAAATGTTTAGTCATGAACCTTGTAATTTGCTTTGTCTTTGTAAATCATTTGAAAAACAATAAGTTCAGATGATATGTATAAATAAGAAAATAATGCATGGTTAAATGAATAACCAAGTTGAATGAGTTTGTAAAAGATAAATTGTTTTGTAAAACAATGTCTTGTGAAAAGTATGTTATTTGTATAAAATGTTATATGTATCAAACTGAAATGATTCAAATAACGCTACGACATGTAATACCATACAAACACTTATATATAGGAAGTACCAGCGGCGTATCCACCATGCTTGTATCATATTACACCCGCATCGTTACTTAATCATTTACTCAAACCAAACCAAACAATGTCAAATGTCTATGTTTAAATCAATTGTCAAATGTATTGAATAATATGTCAAAGTATTCATGTCAAGATGTAAATCATGTCAAAATGTCTATGTCAAATATCCATGTCAAATGTCTATGTCAAATATCTATGTCAAATGTCTATGTCAAATATCCATGTCAAATGTCTATGTCAAATATCCATGTATGGCAAGTGAAATGTCTCAACTAAACCATATGCACAAAAACAAAGTATTGAAGTAAAACTTGGTTTAAATCAAAGTTATGTTTTATGGGAAATACATGATCAAATGTCAATCATGTTAAAATGTTTACCCAATCGTTACCCATTCGTTCAGATCGTTCTTATTTTAATCGGTCTAATCGTTCTTGTTTTAATTGTGAACTACTTTATGGTCGATTCTCTAATAACATTCAAACCTTCTTGACGCGTTCCTCGCTCCATCTCGCTCTCGCTCTCGTTCTTAACAAACCCTTACCAAAGGATAAGTTAATAATTACAGATTCAGTCGCTACCCACAACCCCCACACATAACAATGGGTGCAGTAAATAACGGGATTTGTCAGATCCTATGGTACCATAACCTAATACTGGTCGGCTTGATCATTGCTAATGAATGTCATCGGTCATGTAAACTACAACCAACAAGTTTGTTCACTTTTTGAAATTTGTTATTAGTTTTTGAAATCATTGTATTCGTTCTTGAAATCATTGTTAGCGTTCTTGAAATAATTGTTTTTGTTCTTGAAACCACATTGTAATTGTTCTCGAAACCATTGATAAAACATTTAGCACATATGAGTCACCCCAAAACAGTTGAAAACAGTAAAAGAGGGGAATAATGTACTCGCCTGATAATGCTTGGAGGTCTTGAACAACAACCAAACAAAGCTAGAGGGAGCACGGAATCAGTCGGCAATCCAATACTATATAAATAAACCGGACTTAAATCGAGAGATCGGATAGGATGAGGCTTGGTAAACCAAATGAGTGTTGGAACTCATATGATATGGTTTAACAAGGCCTACATACTACAATGAAACCAAACCTAAGTGCTTTCGACCCATTGCGACCCATTAAGGTAACATATGCTACTTTAACGTGTCGTGCGCGTGAAACGCGTTCGGGCCGCCTAACTAGTCCTATGACAAGTAGAATATGCCTAAACATGTTACATAATCAGTTATGTGACAAAGGTTTAGGTTACATATGCTTAATTACCAATTATACATGAAAAGGGTATTCTGGTAATTTACCTAAGGCATATAAACTACCTATCATACAACTACTTAAACGATGTGACCATAGGGTATAACCTCGGAAGGTTATTCCCTACCTACTATGGTCACCTAATGTATTTGGTCGGATCCTAATGATCGACCAAACTGGGTCGGGTTCGAAGGTATAGGCGATTTATTAGATCGCCTACCCTACGACCCTAGACAACGTGGTAATCAGTGGGCATAGTCCCAAGGGACTATGACCAACGTGATTACACTCACGTTGCGAAGTTCAAACGAACTTTGCATTGACCATTACTGGTCAACGCTGAAAGTCAAACAAAGTTTGACTTTCTGACTCGAAAAGCAGTAAAAATAAGGAAAAGAACGAAAGAATACTTACGAAGGGTCCCCGAATGCTAATCCCGATCCAAAAACTCAGGTATGAAACAATGGTTTCAACTTAGAGCTCTCAAATCAGAATTCTTGTGCAAAATGAGGTTGTGTGGGTTGGGTATTTATAGGAATACCCGAACCGTTAGGATCGTTCCATGGAAAACGTGCCATGAATCCAACCCGTACACTTGTCGGAACCTTATGGTGGCTGGAAATCCATCCTTATCAGATGACTAGACAATTAGGAATGTGTGGGTGTGGTTAATCAGCTGCAAACAGGCTGTTAAGAAACACTGCATCTGGTCTGTGCATGGCTAGCGCACCGCTACACTAAAAGTGTAGCGCACCGCTAGCCATAGTTTGGCAGAATTACACTTTTAGTCCCTGTCATGCATTCAGCCCATTTTCGACACGTTTAAGGCCCGTTAACCCCATTTCAAAGCTCTAAAATGAAGTTAAAGTATAGGGAACTTAAAATGTGTTCAAAAATATCTCGGATGTCGGTTCGTTTAGCCGTACGAACGCGATGTTCGCTTAATTACGACGGAATGCGCATAAGCGCGAAAAACTATCCAAATGACGAAACGAATGGATTTTTCTTATGCCGAACACTAAAATAAAATATTATAGTGCTTACATAAATTTTTGGATGTCCGGATGTATTCAGAACGTAAGTTATGCGTAAAAATGCAAACTTGTGCACTTTTTGGCGCTTTTAGTCCCTGAATGACACAAAAGTTTATTTTAGCATACCGAACACCTCAAAGCCTATTTCTAAGCTATGTAAAGGATATTTATGGTATGTTTAACTTATGTTCATGTTCCGGAAGGTATGTTACAGTTCAAATTGGCATACTTTCGCAGTTTGTCAACTTTAGTCCCTGTAAGCGATTAAACTTTGATTTCACCATACCAAACCTTCCAAAACTTATAACTAAGTTATGTAAAGGTTATTTAAGGTATGTTAAGCCTATTTCACTATTCCGGAGTGTTCGTTGCATTAAACTGGTTATATTTACGCATCAGTGCGCGTATAACCCTCCAGAAAGCGATTTAGAGCTTGAAATCGAACAAGAGTTGATATGTGCTAACGATACACATATTTTTACAAATCTCAAGTATGAAATACAATATTTCATTGGTTTGGTATTTGTTTGATGGCCGTGGAGGCACAGGTGTTACAAACCAAACACCAAGTAAACTTAAAATTAGTTAAAATACTTGTTTTTAAACCAAAAACATCAGTTTATTTACTGACCTAAATCAGTTTTATAAAAATCACCCGAAAAGCCGATTTTTGACAATTTTAACGCATAGTTTTGCGTTAAACGTTACTATAATCATCCCAACTCGAAAGGACTTAATATTTTAACACAATACATGTTATTTACTAATTAAAATAGTGGTTATAATCAGATTAGTGCAGTTTTTGGGTAAGTCACAGAAATCATGCGATTTCACGTATTTTACAACTTTTAATGCACCACGTACAACATGCAAAGCTAGCAAACATTATGACAAAGTTATATGTCGCTAAATACTTCAAATATTTACATTTTTAATGTTTAGAATCTGATTAAAATTCATTTTTATCAAATCATAATTAAATCATCTTTTCATGACCACCAATCATCATGCATGTCCAAATATCTCCATCTAGTGCACCCATATCATATCATCATCATCATACATGATCTTAAATGCATCTAAGAATACATTAACTCCATGTTCTTACAAATCATAACATATATCATCTATAATCATCTAATCATACATACATTAATGAAAGTATTCTTACATTTATGTGTATGTGACATAAATTACATGCATGTATACACAGAGACATACATATACACGACACATATACACACAATCTTCCAAAAGTTTACTTTTAACAAGTCCCTTTTCAAATCATAAAACTCCTTTTAGAACCTTCTTTATGACAACTTTTGATTCTTGCATGAAATCAATCATTCAAGACTTATGTTATTCAAGAACCATTCAATAAACATCAAAGCACAATCATATACACACACATATATATCTACGACCATACATATACATACATACTCATCCATTTAATTTTTCTTTAAAAACCCATTTGTTAAGTTTCAAGTTTATGTTTAGATTAAAGAATAAGAGAAACTTTCACTATCATTTTTACCATCATAAATCATGAACAAGATTTGAAAGATGAAATGTTATACCTTCAAGATTTTTAGATGGGTTTTTGAGAAAAGTTGATGATATGAAGGTTGTTCTTGCTTGAATCACTTCCAAACCCCCTTTTTAGCTTGAAATCACCATGGAAGTCCTTTGAATCTTCATGAAAGGTTTGAAATTTTCGAATATGTGTGTAGATGGGCGTGTTCGGCCGTGAGGTATAAGAGAGAGAGAGAGATTGTGATTTTTGATCTTGGTTTATGCAAATGAAGAGTGTGTTAGATGCTTAAATGATTACTTGTATTTCCAATATCCAACACATGGCAAGAAGAAGGATATATGGCAAGAGTTGGGCTGCCCTATGGCCACCACCTAGCCCCCCTCTCACACAAACATTATATATACATACATATATATATATGTAATTTAGTGTTAAAACAAGTATTTTACTGGATACCATGTATTTTATCTAGCGTTTTAAACCCGTTTTAGTGCGTTTTAAATTGTTTTTAACACTCTATAAACATAAACTTACCAAAATATTAATGAACAATATTTTGTTTGCCGGGACTGGCGACGTTGCCGGCAATTGGCAGTATGTGCGCTGTGCTTTGCAATACGCATTTAAAATCGCAAAAATAGGAATTTAAGCGTTTTTATGTATTTTTTGTCAATCTATAAGAATAAACTTATCAAATTATTGCTAAAATGATTATCAGTTGCCTTGACGGGCCGTGTTGTCAGTATTTTGTCGGTATATGCGCTGCATCGCGCGGTACCCGCTTAAACTCGAAAAATAGAGTTTCCTAGCGTTTTAAATTATTTTTCCACACGGATTTGATTAAAATAATTATTCGAATTATAACAGACTATTTTTAGGATTATAACACTGATCAGGTGGTCACTGACTGTCACACCCCCAAAATCCACCATGCGGAGTATCACCGCTTGGAGGCGTGACATGACCAGGATCGAGCCACCAATCATATTGAACAACTCAATTAAGTAAATAAAACCAAACATAATGCGATTGGTGATCAAAGCTAGTTAACCTTGTTTGGTTTAAACAGCGGAAGCATAAACGTGAGTTCAAAAGCATAAGTCCATAGTTTATAAGTTAAAGTTCAAAACGCAAGGTTAATAAGTTTAGGAGGATTTAAATAATAAGCACGGAACATAACAGTCCGTACTCCACAACGACTCCTTCCTCGTGCAAGCTCCAAGCATTTAACGACCTGTAAGGCATGTAACAACGAGTCAACAACAAAGTTGAGTGAGTTCACGTTTGGTTGTTTAGTTTTGAGTTGTTTCTGAAAAACGTGGTTTGACTTTCGTTGGCTTAATTGCCGTGGGGGTTACCCCATAGTTGAAAGTATGTTTAACCATTTCCTTTTTCTTTACCCAATCCATAACCATGATCAGTGGGGGTTTTCCCCGTTTGAACTACTAGACGGAATGATATCGACTGCTACGCAAATAAGTTGTGCCCTATATCAGTGTCTATCATCACTGACAGTCTGCCATAGTCCATTAGTACACGCCCGTCCGACTGGCACGGTGTGAGGTTTGTTAAACCTAATAGCGCTATTAACTAATGACCCGCTCGCCATTGGCCTCGGCGATTAAGTCGATATAAATTGAGGGACTTCATGATAGAGTTTTGTCTAGCTAGTTTTAAGGTTGTTGTCCTACCCAAGGAGGACGAACGTACGTATTCTGCACCAGGAGAATTCGTAGGTTTAATAATGGCATCCATTCTACGGAGGATGGCCGTACAAATCCTACCCAAGGAGGATATGTAGATTTAGTTTTAATTCTTTAACCCATTCCCAAACCACCGGGAATCCCATGCCTTAGAAAGTGTGAACTCACCTCGGTTTGCTCGGTTAGATTCTCAATATAGCTAACAGTCAAGGTCGGTCAATCACGTCCTAGTATGATTTACCAGTTAGTCATTTAGTGGCTTTCAAATAGAACACAAAGTTCCTACACGTATCTATCACATAACATGCATCACTGTAACGGTTTATGCCCATCTAAGTTTCCCGTCCATTCCCCACTCAAAATCAAACATACGATAATGCACATAACATATATAACATGTCAAATCATTCACAGATAGCATACTCGACATTTAGACACGCAAATCACTACTTATGTCGTTTCAGCTTTTATACTCGAAACTGGGCTGTTTTCGGGGATTTTAATAAAATAGTTAACATGTTCCAAAAATTCCCAAATTTTTACAGAATGTCTTAAACGTTCCATATTTTATTGTGTAAAAATATCGGGGTCCGGTTCATCACCAATATTTTATAAAAATTCATATTCGGGACTGAACTCAGATTTATGTATTTCTGACCACAGTCCACGAAACAATTTATTAAAAATTCATCGTAAGTCCGATTTGCGAAGTTCCAGTGGGGTAATTACAAATACTTCAGTTATCATCTACAGTAAAATGTTCATGGTCCGATTCATCACAAAACTCCGGTTATGACTGAAAGTACGACACCCATTTATTGCTGTCAAAATTCAGCTTAAGTAGCTGTTACAAATTAACACTTTAAAAATAGTAAACGGAGTCCAAAAATTACGATTCCGGTGCCATTAGAACCGTATTTCATAATAACATATTTTAGATTCAAAATATCGATTTTTCGTTGAGGTTAAGACCTGTTTACAGCCAACAGAAGTGGGCTGTAAAAGTTGGACAGATTCTGATTTCAAGTGTTTAACCATCTAAATCATGTTCGATCGATTCCGTTAGCGAGTTTAGTGACCACAACAACATCATATACTAATATCATTCAGTAAAGCATCAGATAATCACCCAAATCATCATAACCACACAAGATCTACATGATTTACACACATATTCATCCATTAACCACCTTGTTCATCACTTTAGTAAACTTTTAGACTTTGATCTTATATGTTCGTAATTTTTAACCGACGAAACTTTTATTAACCACTCTAGACAAGATCAAGAAGAGGTTTAGAGTCACTTACTACTAGCTCGAGGCTAGGGAAGATTCTAGTCGAAAATCGAGTGGATAAAAGCAATAGAATGAGGTCCTTCGCGTTCCGTTTGCACCAAGCTTCCTAATGTGTGATCCTTCACACTTGTATGTAAAATGCTTTGATCAAAATGGAAAAAAAATGGATGGTGGGTGGTGCTATGGTTTTAGCCGTAGGTATAAGATGGAAAGAAAGTTTTTTTTTTTTTTTTTTTTGTTAAGTGGGTGAATGTGATGGATGGACTCAAGGTTTCTTTTATAGACCAAGTTAGGAAGTTATCCAAGGGTCAATGTGTTATTAAGATATTAAGCATCCATGATTATAATATTCAAAAAGTGTGTGGTGGTGTCCCCTTGGGGGAGCCGATCTCGTTGGGGGGTAGGGGGTAATTGGGTTAGTTTTCAACTATTTAGTTAGTGTTAGTTTGGTAGAATTAGGAGGTTAACTAGTTACTAGTATGTTGTAATTTATAACGGGTGTTAGGGTACTCGGGGACCCTCACTGGCTCAGAAAAAGAAAAATAGTGTCAATGACAATTTTTTTTGTGTTCCGGGTAGAGTCCGGTTGTTCGGTTGGATATTAATCCGTTAAAGTCCTAAATTAATTCGTAAGGCGTCCTATTTATATATTTTGTAACGTTTTTACTTTCTAACACTTAGGAAAATATAACGGACTATTTAGTGACCTTTCTGTACACTATTAGTATATTAACAAATACGTGTAAGCATAACACAGATATCAGAAAGCAGTTAAGTAATTCACACAGTCGTCAAGCACATTAATTATTATTAATAAACTGTACGGTTACATGAAAATTCGAGGGTTGTCACATTCTCCCCCTGTTAAGAGAATTTCGTCCCGAAATTTAGCGCGTGGTTACTGAGGAAGCTAGTTAAGTTGCGTTGTTTTCCAGATTTTCCTGGGGTGTCACATCATCCCCCCGTTGATTTGGAATTTCGTCCCGAAATTCTGCGGTAGCTTCAGCCTCAGTAGTGGTTGCGTTTTTCTTAAACAGTTGGGGATACTTAAGTTTCATTTGGTCTTCTCGTTCCCAGGTATACTCTGGGCCACGACGAGCATTCCAACGAACTCGAACGAGAGGTATTCTTGTGTGCTTGAGAATCTTAACATCTCGATCAGTAATCTCTACTGGTTCCTCGACGAATCGCAGCTGGTCGTCGATTGTGAGTTCCTTGAGAGGAACTATGAGGGGCTCATCTGACAGACACTTCTTCAGATTTGATACGTGGAATACGTTGTGAACTCCGCTGAGTTCTTCAGGTAGATCCAACCTGTAGGCGACTTGGCCAATTTTCTCAATGACTTTGAACGGTCCGACATAACGCGGATTGAGTTTGCCTCGTTTGCCAAAGCGGACTACACCTTTCCAAGGTGAGACTTTGAGTAGCACTCGATCCCCAACCTGGAGCTCGAGTGGTTTTCTTCCCTCATCAGCATAGCGTTTCTGACGGTCACGAGCTGCCGCCATTCGCTGTCGTATCTGAGCAATTTTCTCGGTGGTATCTACCACATGTTCTGGGCCAGTGATTTGGCTGTCACCAACTTCTGCCCAACAGAGAGGCGATCGGCATTTGCGTCCGTACAATGCCTCAAACGGAGCGGCTTGGATGCTGGTGTGGTAGCTGTTGTTATATGAGAACTCCACTAGCGGGAGGTGCTTTTCCCAGCCGTTACCAAAATCGATTACACATGCCCTAAGCATGTCTTCAAGGGTTTGGATGGTGCGTTCAGATTGCCCATCCGTCTGCGGGTGATAAGCGGTGCTCATATCTAAACGTGAGCCAAAGGACTTGTGCATTGCTTGCCACAGTTCAGAAGTAAAACGTGCGTCACGATCAGATATAATAGAGATGGGCACTCCGTGCCTTGATACCACTTCCTTTAGGTAAATGTCTGCAAGAGTAGAAAACTTATCCGTTTCCTTGATGGCCAGAAAATGTGCAGACTTGGTTAATCGATCTACGATCACCCAAATGGTATCGTTTCCGCGTTGAGATCTGGGCAGGCCAGTAACAAAATCCATGGAGATTTGCTCCCATTTCCATTTTGGGATCTCCGGTTGTTGAAGTAGGCCTGATGGTTTCTGATATTCAGACTTGACTCTCGCACAAGTCAAGCACTTACTGACGTAGGTTGCTATGTGGGCTTTCATGCCAGGCCACCAATACGTAGTCTTGAGGTCGTGGTACATCTTGTCTGAACCAGGGTGTACAGAATAACGAGACTTATGTGCTTCATCCATCACAAGCTCGCGTAAGTTGCCATAAAATGGAACCCAGATGCGTCCGTTAACATAGTAGGCACCGTCTTCCTTTTGTTCTAGCCGCTGCCTCGATCCTCGTAGGGACTCAGCCCTGATGTTCTCTGCTTCCAATGCTTCGACCTGGGCATCTCGAATCTGAGCAGGAAGGTTAGACTGGATGGTAAGCTGTAATGCTCGTACATACTTAGGTAAAGTATCCTTTCGACTGAGGGCGTCAGCCACAACATTGGCTTTGCCCGGATGATACTTGATAGCGCATTCGTAATCATTCAAGAGTTCGACCTATCGGCGTTGTCGCATGTTTAACTCTTTTTGCTTGAAGATATGCTCGAGACTCCTGTGGTCGGTGTAAATGGTGCACTTTGTACCGTACAGGTAATGTCTCCATATCTTAAGTGCGAATACAACTGCTCCCAGCTCCAGATCGTGAGTAGTGTAGTTTCTTTCGTGAACTTTAAGTTGGCGTGATGCGTAGGCAATGACCTTGTCACGTTGCATCAATACGCAACCAAGTCCTTGGATGGAAGCGTCGCAATAAACCACGAAATCATCGGTGCCTTCTGGCAATGAGAGGATAGGCGCGCTACAAAGTCTATCCTTTAGATGTTGAAACGCGGACTCCTGTGCATCACCCCAACGATAGATGACGCCCTTCTGAGTCAGTGAAGTGAGAGGTTGCGCAATCTTGGAGAAATCTTTTATAAACCTTCTGTAATATCCGGCCAAACCCAAGAATTGGCGGATTTCTGTTGGTGTGCGGGGTGCGGGCCAGTTCTTGATCGATTCAACCTTAGATGGATCCACATGAATTCCATCCTTGTTTACCACGTGGCCTAGAAAGTGGACTTCGCAAAGCCAGAAGTCACATTTCGAAAACTTGGCATACAACTGCTCTTTTCGAAGAAGTTCCAGCATAAGTCGTAGGTGCTGCTCGTGTTCCTCCTGACTCTTGGAATAGATCAGGATGTCGTCGATGAACACAATAACGAACTTATCCAGGTAAGGCTTGCACACTCGGTTCATGAGATCCATGAAGACTGCTGGTGCATTCGTCAGCCCGAATGGCATAACCAGAAACTCGTAATGGCCGTAACGAGTTCTGAATGCTGTTTTGGAGACGTCCTCATCTCGGACTCTCAGCTGATGGTATCCCGATCTCAAATCAATCTTGGAGTAATAGCTCGACCCTTGCAACTGGTCAAACAAGTCGTCAATACGTGGAAGAGGATAACGATTCTTCACAGTCACCTTGTTAAGTTCGCGATAGTCAATACACATCCTGAAGGTACCGTCTTTCTTCTTCACGAACAAGACTGGAGCTCCCCAGGGTGAAGAGCTAGGACGTATAAAACCCTTTTCCAAGAGTTCTTGTAGTTGTGTGGACAGTTCTTCGAGTTCTGGTGGGGCTAGACGATATGGTGCTCGAGCTACTGGCGCTGCTCCAGGAGCTAGCTCGATTTGAAACTCAACTTGGCGATGAGGAGGAAGACCAGGTAATTCCTCAGGAAATACCTCGGAAAATTCGCGCACAACAGGGATGTCTTCGATTCCCTTCTCTTCCGTAGATGTGTCAGTAACGAGTGCTAAAATGGCAGTGTGGCCCTTTCGCAAGCACTTCTGGGCCTTAAGGAAAGAGATGATGCCTTCGACAGCACCACTCTTGTCGCCATGAATCACGAGGGGTTCTTTATCAGAACGAGGAATGCGGATGATTTTCTCCTTGCAAACAATCTCCGCTTGATGATGAGATAACCAATCCATCCCAATAACGACGTCGAAACTACCAAGTGTGATAGGAACAAGATCGATAGGGAAAGTCTGACCAGCTAAGACGAGGTTACAACCTTTAACTACGTGTGTGGCTTCAAGACTTTTACCGTTAGATAGTTCTACCGTGTGTTTGGTGTTCAGGAGTGTTGGGGTGCGCTTAAGAATTTGGCTAACTTTCACGGACACATAACTAGTATCGGCACCCGAATCGAATAAAACAGTAACGAAGAAGTCGTCAAGAAGAAACTTACCAATCACAACGTTGGGATCGTTCCTTGCTTCTCCTTGACCAATCACGAACACACGACCCCTTGTCCCGTTGCCATTGTTGTCTCCCCCATTTCCGCCTCCATTGTTGTTCCCATTGTGGTTCCCATTTCCTTGGTTATTGTTCTGGTTTTGGTTTAGCTGGGGGCAGTTCCTCTTAAAGTGGCCTTCAGCGCCACACTGAAAGCATCCTTTATTTCCCTGCTGATGCTGTTGCTGGTGGTTCTGTGGGGCTTGTTGTTGTTGTTGGCGATTATGATTCGCAGGACGTGGGCTCCTGCAATCTTTGGCTTCATGGCCCAGCCTGTGACATCTCTGACATCGACCTTTGTTGCACTGCCCGCTGTGATGCTTGTTGCACCGGTTGCACTTGGGGTGGTTTCCTCGGTATCCACCTTGTCCTTGATTACCAGAAGATTGCTGACCGGGACTCTGGTAGTCATCACTCTTTCGCTGTTGAGACTGAACTGAAGTAGACCCCCTTCCGGAGTTCCCATCCCATTTTCGCTTGTTGTCGGTAGGTGCATCAGAAGTAGCTGTGGCACTGATACGTTTGGGTAGCCTGTTTTGCTCCACCGCCTGGTCGGTGAGACGATGAGCCAACTTGATAATTTGCTGAATGGTACCCAGGTTGGCTGAAGTTACGTGACTTTGAATCGCTGGTGCAAGGCCCTTGAGGTAAAGCTCAATACGTTTGATGGGAGGGTCCACCATAGTTGGGCACAGGATGGCCAGTTCATTCGACCTCTTGGTATACGCCTCAATCTCAGATCCTGTCATCTTCAGATTGTAAAATTCCACTTCTAGCTTGTGGATGTCATCCCGACTACAGTACTCCTCTTTGATCAGCTCTTTGAAACCATTCCAGGGCGTGGCATTAGCAACTGCCAGCCCTAGTAGTTGAACCTGTGCCTTCCACCAGGTTAACGCAGCTCCTTCAAGTGTTCCGGTAGCATATTTCACCCTACGGTCCTCGGGGCATTCGCACATCTCGAAAACTGTCTCAAGCTTTTCAAACCAGTGAAGAAGGCCCACTGCTCCTTCGGTGCCACTAAAAGTGGTAGGTCGACAGTCCATGAACGTCTTGAACGTGCACACAGGAGGTTGGGCATGTTGACCTCCTGCAGGGTTAGCTGCGAGTGCCTCCGCAACACGTTCGTTGATCAAAGCCGTCAATTGGGCTTGAGTGAGGTTGATACGTCCCTCGCGTCTGCTCATGATCTTCATAATGAAGCAACGTAAGTGAGGAAAGTGTCGCGAAAGTGTGTAAGTGTGTGGGACGACATTAGAGAGTAAGCACACAAGGTTCAAATAGCAATTATCACATTATCTAATGCACAGTGAGAACTATCTAACCGACAATATAACATAATCATACCACTTATGGTGTCGAGCCTTGCACGTGGAGCGAAGCGTCGTTGTGGATCGTTGAGCACTGTACAGGTTATAGTCTGGTTTTAATAAAAACTTTTTCCCTTATTAAAAACCAAGTTCACTATAACCAATGGCTCTGATACCAATCTGTCACACCCCCAAAATCCACCATGCGGAGTATCACCGCTTGGAGGCGTGACATGACCAGGATCGAGCCACCAATCATATTGAACAACTCAATTAAGTAAATAAAACCAAACATAATGCGATTGGTGACCAAAGCTAGTTAACCTTGTTTGGTTTAAACAGCGGAAGCATAAACGTGAGTTCAAAAGCATAAGTCCATAGTTTATAAGTTAAAGTTCAAAACGCAAGTTTAATAAGTTTAGGAGGATTTAAATAATATGCACGGAACATAACAGTCCGTACTCCACAACGACTCCTTCCTCGTGCAAGCTCCAAGCATTTAACGACCTGTAAGGCATGTAACAACGAGTCAACAACAAAGTTGAGTGAGTTCACGTTTGGTTGTTTAGTTTTGAGTTGTTTCTGAAAAACGTGGTTTGACTTTCGTTGGCTTAATTGCCGTGGGGGTTACCCCATAGTTGAAAGTATGTTTAACCATTTCCTTTTTCTTTACCCAATCCATAACCATGATCAGTGGGGGTTTTCCCCGTTTGAACTACTAGACGGAATGATATCGACTGCTACGCAAATAAGTTGTGCCCTATATCAGTGTCTATCATCACTGACAGTCTGCCATAGTCCATTAGTACACGCCCGTCCGACTGGCACGGTGTGAGGTTTGTTAAACCTAATAGCGCTATTAACTAATGACCCGCTCGCCATTGGCCTCGGCGATTAAGTCGATATAAATTGAGGGACTTCATGATAGAGTTTTGTCTAGCTAGTTTTAAGGTTGTTGTCCTACCCAAGGAGGACGAACGTACGTATTCTGCACCAGGAGAATTCGTAGGTTTAATAATGGCATCCATTCTACGGAGGATGGCCGTACAAATCCTACCCAAGGAGGATATGTAGATTTAGTTTTAATTCTTTAACCCATTCCCAAACCACCGGGAATCCCATGCCTTAGAAAGTGTGAACTCACCTCGGTTTGCTCGGTTAGATTCTCAATATAGCTAACAGTCAAGGTCGGTCAATCACGTCCTAGTATGATTTACCAGTTAGTCATTTAGTGGCTTTCAAATAGAACACAAAGTTCCTACACGTATCTATCACATAACATGCATCACTGTAACGGTTTATGCCCATCTAAGTTTCCCGTCCATTCCCCACTCAAAATCAAACATACGATAATGCACATAACATATATAACATGTCAAATCATTCACAGATAGCATACTCGACATTTAGACACGCAAATCACTACTTATGTCGTTTCAGCTTTTATACTCGAAACTGGGCTGTTTTCGGGGATTTTAATAAAATAGTTAACATGTTCCAAAAATTCCCAAATTTTTACAGAATGTCTTAAACGTTCCATATTTTATTGTGTAAAAATATCGGGGTCCGGTTCATCACCAATATTTTATAAAAATTCATATTCGGGACTGAACTCAGATTTATGTATTTCTGACCACAGTCCACGAAACAATTTATTAAAAATTCATCGTAAGTCCGATTTGCGAAGTTCCAATGGGGTAATTACAAATACTTCAGTTATCATCTACAGTAAAATTTTCATGGTCCGATTCATCACAAAACTCCGGTTATGACTGAAAGTACGACACCCATTTATTGCTGTCAAAATTCAGCTTAAGTAGCTGTTACAAATTAACACTTTAAAAATAGTAAACGGAGTCCAAAAATTACGATTCCGGTGCCATTAGAACCGTATTTCATAATAACATATTTTAGATTCAAAATATCGATTTTTCGTTGAGGTTAAGACCTGTTTACAGCCAACAGAAGTGGGCTGTAAAAGTTGGACAGATTCTGATTTCAAGTGTTTAACCATCTAAATCATGTTCGATCGATTCCGTTAGCGAGTTTAGTGACCACAACAACATCATATACTAATATCATTCAGTAAAGCATCAGATAATCACCCAAATCATCATAACCACACAAGATCTACATGATTTACACACATATTCATCCATTAACCACCTTGTTCATCACTTTAGTAAACTTTTAGACTTTGATCTTATATGTTCGTAATTTTTAACCGACGAAACTTTTATTAACCACTCTAGACAAGATCAAGAAGAGGTTTAGAGTCACTTACTACTAGCTCGAGGCTAGGGAAGATTCTAGTCGAAAATCGAGTGGATAAAAGCAATAGAATGAGGTCCTTCGCGTTCCGTTTGCACCAAGCTTCCTAATGTGTGATCCTTCACACTTGTATGTAAAATGCTTTGATCAAAATGGAAAAAAAATGGATGGTGGGTGGTGCTATGGTTTTAGCCGTAGGTATAAGATGGAAAGAAAGTTTTCTTTTTTTTTTTTGTTAAGTGGGTGAATGTGATGGATGGACTCAAGGTTTCTTTTATAGACCAAGTTAGGAAGTTATCCAAGGGTCAATGTGTTATTAAGATATTAAGCATCCATGATTATAATATTCAAAAAGTGTGTGGTGGTGTCCCCTTGGGGGAGCCGATCTCGTTGGGGGGTAGGGGGTAATTGGGTTAGTTTTCAACTATTTAGTTAGTGTTAGTTTGGTAGAATTAGGAGGTTAACTAGTTACTAGTATGTTGTAATTTATAACGGGTGTTAGGGTACTCGGGGACCCTCACTGGCTCAGAAAAAGAAAAATAGTGTCAATGACAATTTTTTTTGTGTTCCGGGTAGAGTCCGGTTGTTCGGTTGGATATTAATCCGTTAAAGTCCTAAATTAATTCGTAAGGCGTCCTATTTATATATTTTGTAACGTTTTTACTTTCTAACACTTAGGAAAATATAACGGACTATTTAGTGACCTTTCTGTACACTATTAGTATATTAACAAATACGTGTAAGCATAACACAGATATCAGAAAGCAGTTAAGTAATTCACACAGTCGTCAAGCACATTAATTATTATTAATAAACTATACGGTTACATGAAAATTCGAGGGTTGTCACACTGACGTTCGTTTCGCATTTTAATCGTTACGCGATAAACGGTTTATCTTACCGTTGCCAACATAATTTTTATCAAAGTTTAATTTTACCAATACATTAAATTTCACATATAAACATCATAACCAGTCAAATATAGCCATGTTACCTATTCACAACACGTGTTACAATTGTACGGTACGGCCTGAAAAGCCGGGTGTCACAGTCTCCCCCTGTTGAGGAAATTTCGTCCCCGAAATTTTTACTCTACAGGTTTTGCTTTCGCACTAATAAGAAAAAACAAAAACGAATCTATTAAATATAATCTTATAGTTTCTGCGAGAAACTTGGATTTTTACGAAGATTCCTTATAGATCTATATTACACACGTTTTTGATTCTTGAACTCACGTCTCAATGCTCTCCACCCTCTCTAGGGTCCTACCTTCACAAGCTCTAAATCAAGAAGACTCTAATTAAAGTTCCACCATTTCGGGTATCCACCGGTTACACGACCTATAATTCGTAGATACTGCTAGAATCCTGAAATCGCCCTTCCGGTTAGTAACATAACTTCTCTGGCTATACGCACTGCTTCTTCGATGCTTAGATAAACCTTCGTTTATCTCCCCAAAAAATCTTTACAAAGCGCAAAATTCGTGTATCACCCATTATACACCTCTTCAAATGCATCTGAATAGTACATCACGTACACCACTCATTTCTGATGGTAACTTGAGCCCATATATAACTGATCCAACTCAAGATGGGCTCTCGAAAGGACCAAGTCAATGTGGCTCAGCTTTTATTTCCTCTGCTAAAGCCTATAGCATCTCTCTCAATAAAACTCCTTTAACAAAACTAAATCTTCAATTGTCCATGATACACGCTTCCCCAAATCTCAAACTAATCTATAAACATAATTTCATCATCCTTTCCAATTCCATAGTTAACTTCAAACGTTAGTTATAATTCTCTTTGGTTCGTGTATAGACAAACATGTCGTCGATGACTGTTATCACGAACTTACCTGATTAGGGTTTCCATATCCTATTCATGAGATTTATAAATTTAAATGGCACATTAATTAAATCAAAGGGCATGACTAATATCTCGTAATGTCCATATCACGTTTGAAAAAGCAGTCCTCAAAGTTTCTTCGTAACAATTTTTAACTGATAATATCCTAGTCGTAGATCGATCCTTCGTGTAGCGGCTGAGTCCCGGTAGCCTGATTGAACAAATTTTCATATCCTCGGTAATAAGGTACCGATTCTTGGTAGTCAACTTACTCGGCTTTCTGAAGTCATCACATAACCTGAAGAATCCATTCTTCTTTATTCCATCAAAGCAGATGCATCTTATGGCGAAAAGCTCAATCGAATGAAATCCTTGTCGAAAAGCTCTTAAAACTATCTCGTCATTTCTATCATTTCAGGCGGTGCTTAATCTATAAGAAGATTCTGCAATCGGGTGCAGCACCGTGAGTCAGATCGATTCAAAATTTGATCCATCTCGCAAGGAAGATCCATGTAAGTCTTTTTAGGAAGACTTCTGGAAAGTTGCGATTGATAGAAATCTCTCTGACGTTCCTACATTCGGTTTCCACATCCATCACATTCACTGCAAACGCAGGATTGTCCTTTCGTAACAACTCAGCATCCTTACAACACTGACCCCTCTCGACTATTAACACTCAACACTCGACTCAATCAATCTCCGCAAACAACTTTCTCCTTTCTACTGTCGCCAGGATGAGGTATTCCAACTAGCTTCTTCGAGCGACATTCCCCACTCCATCCTCAGAAAGTGAATTCATTCTTGCATCTTCGTCAAAGCTTCTCAGCTTCACTGATAATAAACCAATATCTAGAACTACTATCACCTAACTAAATACTATAACCACGAACGACCTCGCTAGTTTCTATCAATTTTACCAACTATTAGTTCTATCGGGCACTTTATACTTAGCTTACTTGTAGGTGAACACATCAATGGTTCATAGTTTTTCGAACAAAACTCAAGTCAGCTTTAGTATTATAAGTATGAACATAGGTTGGCTTTTGATTCGAAACATACCGGTAACAGTAGCAGGACTCTCACTTGCCTTCCCGACACTCGCCTCAACAGAACTACTCTTAACATCTTGTCCTTTCGGTTTCGGGCATTTTCTTTTATTGTATCCTTGTTCACGACATGCGAAGCATCCTTCGAGTGCAACTCCATTCAACGTATTCTTGGCATAACACTAGGAAATCACATGTCCGGTTCGGCCAAATCTGGCACACTTCTCTTGTCCATCACCAACTTTACCTTTTCCTGACTCTTTAGGTTAGTTACACTTGCTTTCTCCAGGTTGCGTTTCTTCCTACTCTCAACTTAGGGAGTCTTCTTAGAGCTCTCGGGTTTACGCTTCTTCGAATCTCCAATTCCAGGTTGGGATCGCTGAAACACTCGGATAACCGACTCATTTTGACAGCCCGATATCACACATATCGATGTCACATCATTGCATAGGACACCAGTAAATGATCTTTGGCTACAACCCTGGAATGTTTTGTGTACGCTTCGGTGCACTGTTCATACGGTTAATAGAAATCAAGAATACGTTCCAATGAAACCATAACAGGTGAACAATCAAAACTTTCCGATGACCACCAATCATCATGCATGTCCAAATATCTCCATCTAGTGCACCCATATCAGATCATCATCATACATGATCTTAAATGCATCTAAGAATACATTAACTCCATGTTCTTACAAATCATAACATATATCATCTATAATCATCTAATAATACATACATAAATGCAAGTATTCTTACATTTATGTGTATATGACAAAAATTACATGCATGTATACACATAGACATACATATACACGACACATATACCCACATAATCTTCCAAAAGTTTACTTTTAACAAGTCCCTTTTCAAATCATAAAACTCCTTTTAGAACCTTCTTTATGACAACTTTTGATTCTTGCATGAAATCAATCATTCAAGACTTATGTTATTCAAGAACCATTCAATAAACATCAAAGCACAATCATATACACACACATATATACCTACGGCCATACATATACATACATACTCATCCATTTCATTTTTCTTTAAAAACCATTTGTTTAAGTTTCAAGTTTATGTTTAGATTCAAGAACAAGAGAAACTTTCACTATCATTTTTACCATCGTAAATCATGAACAAGATTTGAAAGATGAAATGTTATACCTTAAAGATTTTTAGATGGGTTTTTGAGAAAAGTTGATGATGTGAAGGTTGTTCTTGCTTGAAATCACTTCCAAACCCCCTTTTAGCTTGAAATCACCATGGAAGTCCTTTGAATCTTCATGAAAGGTTTGAAATTTTTGAATATGTGTGTAGATGGGGGTGTTCGGCCGTGCGGTATGAGAGAGAGAGAGAGTTGTGATTTTTGATCTTGGTTTATGTAAATGAAGAGTGTGTTATATGCTTAAATGATTACTTGTGTTTCCAATATCCAACACATAGCAAGAAGAAGGATATATGGCAAGAGGTGGGCTGCCCTATGGCCGCCACCTAGCCCCCCTCTCACACAAACATTATATATACATACACATATATATGTAATTTAGTGTTAAAACAGGTATTTTACTGGATACCGGGTATTTTATCTAGCGTTTTAAACCCGTTTAATGCATTTTAAATTATTTTTAATGCTCTATAAAAATAAACTTACCAAAATATTATTGAACAATATTTTGTTTGTCGGGACTGGCGACGTTGCCGGCAATTGGCAATATGCGCACTGTGCTGTGAAGTACGCGCTTCAAATCGCAAAAATATGAATTTAAGCGTTTTTAAATATTTTTGTCATTCTATAAGAATAAAATTATCAAATTATTGCTAAAATGATTATCAGTTGCCTTGACGGGCCGTGTTGTCAGTATTTTGTCGGTGTACGTGCTGCATCGCGTGGTACGCGCTTAAACTCGAAAAATAGAGTTTCCTAGCGTTTTAAATTATTTTTCCACACGAATTTGATTAAATTAGTTATTCTAATCATAACAGACTATTTTTAGGATTTTAACACTGATCAGGTGGTCACCGACATTCGTTTCGCATTTTAATCGTTACGCGATAAGTGTTTATCTTACCGTTGCCAACATAATTTTTATCAAAGTTTAATTTTACCAATACATTATTAAATTTCACATATAAACATATAACCAGTCAAATATAGCCCTGTTACCTATTCACAACACGTGTTACAATTGTACGGTACGACCTGAAGAGCCGGGTGCCACACTTTAACTATATCAACGAATGATATCTTTAACTAGATCAATGCATGATATCTTTAACTAGACCACCAAAGGGTCTCTTTAACTATATCAATGAATGATATCTTTAACTAGATCAACACATGATCTCTTTAACTAGACCACCAAAGGGTCTCTTTAACTACATCAACGAATGTTGTCTTTAACTAGATCAACACATGATCTCTTTAACTAGACCACCAAATGGTCTCTTTAAATACATCAACGAATGATGTCTTTAACTAGATCAACACATGATCTATTTAACTAGACCACCAAAGGATCTCTTTAACTACATCAACGAATGATGTCTTTAACTAGATCAACACATGATCTCTTTAACTAGACCACCAAAGGGTCTCTTTAACTACATCAACGAATGATGTCTTTAACTAGATCAACACATAATCTCTTTAACTACATCAACGAATGATGTCTTTAACTTTGGAATAGTACTTTACAATCCAAGGGTCTTAACTATTGCATAGAAGCCCATTATGGATTTAAGATGTACTTTTGGATATCCTTCTAAGAATCCATCATATGAAGATATGGAAGATTCTACAAGGATTTGGATAGCGAGCATTTGGTTCACATATAAACACATAATCACATAATTGTCAACTTGGTCATCAACTTGTTATCGACTTGTTATCAACTTGTTGTCGATTTGTACACTTGCATTTAATGTATACCAAGAATCCAATCAATGGGCTTCAATTAGTACTTTAAACATCCTCAAGAATCTAACTATGAAGATAGGAAGATCTTATAAGGATTCGGTTTTGTCCTCATTGAGTCGTAACATACGAATTAAAGCACACAAAGGATCCAATTAAAGACTTTGATTTTGCACTTTAAACGTCCACAAGGATCTAACTATGAAAATAGGAAGATCTTATAAGGATTTTGGAATTCGTGTAGAGAGAAATTGTTTCGAAATCTTGTACTAGGTATGCTAAGTAAACTTACGAAGTATAGTGTTTATGAAATCAATGTGCTAGGCATGCTAAGTCAACATACGCAGCAGAATGTCGTTAGAAATCGTGTACTACGTATGCTTAGTCAACATACGAGCAGATTGTTCTCTGAAAATCGTGTACTATGTATGCTCAGTCAACATACGAGTAGAATGTCTTTGAAAACTATGCAAGGGATCTTTGAAAGTATGTTTTTGAAACCTTATGGTAATGTTTTTGAAATCATGTACTAGGTATACAAGGTAAATATGTTTATAAAATGTTTTAAAACCATGTGAAATGATTTTGAAATTATGTATGAGGTTTATGAAAACATGTATAATCTTTTTGAAATCATATATTGTGTAAAATGTCGTGAAACCAGGAAGAAATGATATGTACATAGACATATTGCGTAAGACCAGTTAAGGACTTACGGAAGTATCCTTAGATATCCAATCAAGGATTTAAAGTGGTACTATGAGTATTCGTCCAGAGTTTGTAACTTGTACCTTGTACTTTGTTTCTTTAGAAGAAACGAGTACTTAGGATTTTCATGGAAATCACGAACGATCACAAAATGGAGGAACTATAAGTGTAGTTTCTCTTACAAGGAACACGGTTCCTTGGTGTCTGTATCGTAGGGGTATGTCATTCATACAATTAACGACATTTATTTTCGTACATTGAAATGCAAATTAGGATTCATTATAAACCAAACAAATTATTTCAGAGTTCTTAGATAACAAAACAAATAAAACATAAAGTTCAGTTGTTTCAAAGCGGCATCGTCTTCTAGTTAGCCAAATGCTCATCCACGGGCTGGATTTGCATTATTAAGCTTTGGGCAATTATTCCTGAAATGGTCCATCTCGCCACAGTTGTAGCAAGAACCAGGTAGAAACCAAGCTTGAGCAGGGTTGTCTTGAGGTTGGTTTGGACCACCTTGGTTTGGGTTAGTTCGACAAGCATTTTCCAGATGACCAAGTCGCCCACATGATGTGCACTGACGACACTGTAGGTGAGCTTGGTGGTGTGCATTACACATATTGCATAACGGTGCAGTACCAGCATAAGTTTTCTTAGCAAGAGGCTGTGCTGGTGGATTGGGGGCAACCTGATTGTTCTGAGCAACTATAGCGAAGTTTTGTGAAGCCTTACGCTTCTTTGACTTCTTGGAGGACTCAGTCTGCTTATCCTTTGGTTTTGTCTCATCTGATGGTTTCTTGTCGCCTTTTCGGAAAGATTACCCTTCCTGATCTGAGATTCAGTTAGGGTAGCAGATAGTTCAATGGCCTGTCTAACTGTGGTAGGGTTACTACTAGTAACAATGTCCTGAACCGGGTCAGGGAGGCCATCAATGTACTTTTCAATTGCCTTATCCAAAGGCATAACCATGGTTGGACATAACAGACTTAGTTCCTCATATCGGTCCGTGTAGGCTCGATGCTCACCGCTATCTTGTTTAGGATCGTCGAACTCCCTTTCCAATGCCCTAAGTTCATAACGAGGACATAATTCCTTCATCATTAGAGCCTGAAGCTCTTCCTAGGTTTGAACCATTGCCACATCGGCACCCCTATCCCTCATTACACCGTTCCACCATGTGAGTGCTCTTTTCTGGAATACACACGATGCAAACTCAACCTTTCGCTCGTTTGGCATTGTACATGATGAAACGTGCTTTCAAGACTCTCAAACCACTGTAGGAGCCCAGTAGCTCCTTCAGACCCAGTAAATGTAAGTGGCTTAGCTGAGTTGAACTGTTTATAGTTGCACGGAGCGGGTGTATTGTTATTATTGTTGTTGTTTGCTTGATTTAACTGGGTTACCAGGTTTGGGAGTACAACAGCAATTTGCTGAGCGATTAAGGCTGCCATGGTGGCATCCTTAGTTTGGTCACATCGTGGAGGCATTATAAAAGAGCAAGGAAACATGAGAGGAAACGAGTGAGATGATATTGGATAGTCAAAACGGAATGTTTAAAAAAAAGACAAAGCATAAGGATTGCGATCATTTGTTCGTTCCCTAAAACAAGCAAATGACACGGTGACTAAGCAAAGTTAACGGGTCATAATAATGTATCGCGAAGACATGCTTTAGCTTATAAGTGGACACGCACCCCAAGAGTTCCCAGGTAAGAGTGACTGGTCCGATACTGCGGATTTGTACGAACACTCTAGCCTTAGACAGAAAACTCGAGGTACAGGCACCCACCCTTCCAGATTGCATGTGTTCACATTATAAAGACCCAAACTTTGACGAGATTTTGAAAACACCAAAGGCTTAAAAGCCTAAAACAAATCATCTAAGGATAGATGATTTCTTGTGATGTTTTGAAAAATTTTGACTCGAGAGAATGAATTGTGTTTAATAACCTAAGGATAGGTGATTGGTATTGTATTAAGAATCTAAACGCAAATTCACTTGCGTTAGGGTCCTAGGAAGGTTATAGACTAGCTCAAGAGCATTACTAATAATCTAATTCCCTATAACCATGTGTCACACCCTGACTTTTGCGGAAGCATGATTATGTGTGACTTGCTTAATATCATTGCATTCAATCATAACTACAACTATATGATAAAACTAAAGATGATCATCCATTAAATAAGTTTAAAAGCATAACAACAACATTGCCTTGAAACCAAATACAACTTCAAATTCGAGTACAAACCATGCAACTTGTCTTTAGAGTTCACAAGGACTCGACAAAAGACATTAAATAGAACCAGGCTTTGAAAGATGTGTCTTGTCCAGGATAAGACACACTATCCAAACCCTAAGACACCGGATGACATCTTTTATTCTCAACATAACTTCAAACTTTCAAACGCCTGCCAGATCCATTTTTAATTCCCCGAAATACATGTAGTTTAAAAATATCAACAAAAGTTGAGCGAGTTCATGTGTTTGTTTGTGTGTACGAATAAACCTTTGAAATCATTGTATGTATGTATGTTTTGTAAATCCTGGTATGAAAGCAAACAAGGAAACAGATCAATTAATGGTTTGCAAGAACATTAACATGTGTGCAACGACGTAGGAAGGCTCAAACCTAGCAAATTTTGTACCAGGCCTCCGGCTGTAAGACATAGTCACCTCATGGGCCAAACCCCGGTCCACCTGGGTGTGGGCTCGCTACACCCAAATAGATCTATCACTCATGTCCCTCGGTCCTAACACGAGGATTAATGGTCTTAGGAGTGTGCCTACCCATTCACATGATCTACAGTGCATTCCATAGCTAACCATACCAATTGTAATCGTTTGTAAACATTTTGTAACATGTACTTCACCCCTGAAATTATAAAACTGAAAATAGTTAAAAGAAAAGGGGGACATGAACTCACGGTTTTGCATTCTTCAACGGTAACTCAAAGCTCCTTCGGATACACACGACTACCTACAACGTACTAAGGTCTATTAGACGATCGGGTCGTGCCTTGATTTAGTATTTGTTAGTGTCCTTGAGTTACGTTCTTTGTGTCTTCAATATTATTCCAAGTTATATACTTATTTGTTAAAATAATAAATATTTTAACTTAAATTATATTTATTAAATTTTGAAATATTTGTGAAAACAATATATATTAACTTGATACTTTTCAAGTATTTATACATGTATTTCCATCCCAAGGATGGGTGTATTCGTATTCTTGTATTTGTATATTTTGGCCATGTATTGGGATCGTATTCCGATGTGTATTTATACGTACGAGAATACGTATTTTTATTGTATTCATTAAGTATTCTTATACTTAATTTCGTACTAATTTTTCCAGAATAATATCTTTAATAGAAATTCATCAATATATATTTCCAAAAAAATTTATATATTTTAAGAAATGTCACTTAGAAAAATTACTTATAATTTTCCTTTGGCAAAAATATTTGTATTTTCATGTAATTCCAAAAACAACATATTTTCAAGTCTAACTTAGACAATATATGTAAACTTATTTGTCTCCCAAAAATAATATATCTTCCATTAATTCCAAGAAAATATATTTTTGTCCACCAAAAATAATATGTTTTCTTCTTGTCCAAAATATTATTTACCAAAAATATACTTGTGAATAAATTTTCCGGAATATTTTTGTGAGTTATATTCCTAAGTTCGGTTTGTCACACCCTGGCTTTGCGGAAGCGGGGTAAATTTTGGTGTGACTTCTTAATACCATAGTTTAATCATAACAAAGCTATATGAAATAAAATCATGCAAGATCATCCATTTGATTAAGTTTTAAAACCAGAGTAACATACCATTGTCTTATAGACTTACAACATCATAACATAAAACATTGTCTTGAAAAACATAAACATCAACATGAAATAAACGCAGTTTAAGATTTGTGACTTGTCCAGGAAAGAGTCACATTTCCTAAACTGGGATAACCTTGGAAGCCTTATGCAGCGGGAAAACATAACATACCGCGCCAGATCTTTAATTTCCTGAAATACATGTAAGTTGAAAAATCAACAATAATGTTGAGCGAGTTCATGTGTAAGTGAGTAAGTAACCTTTGTGAGTTATAAAAATAGTCTTGGTATGTAGCAAATAAGGGAATTGAGATCACCAATGGTTTGCAAGGCCACTGATATATGTGAAGTGCAAATAGGGAGACTCAAACCTAGCACATTTTGCCACGGCATTAGTATGTGGACAAAGTCACCCCGAGGTCCGTTTCTAGTTTGGCCTGGGGCTGAGCTCGCTACACCCAGATAGATCTACCGCTCCTGTCCCTCGGTCCCGCCATGAGGACTAATGGCCTCATATTGCTCCTACCCACTCACATGATCTAAGTAGTAAACCTCCTTACGCTAACCATACCATGTATAAAGTACTTGTAATCAAAGTAACATGTATTTCACCCCCGCAGTTAAGAAAACTGAAAACAGTTAGAGAAAAGGGGGACATGAACTCACCGTGGTGCGTCTCTACCAAGTATGCCTCCAAATCAAACAGCTGTGTGACGACCTACACGTACTAATTCTATTAGACGGACGGACGGCCGTGCCTTAGCTTTATGGTTTAAGTTTTTGGGAAATAGTTAGGCAACTATTTCATGTTTATTTTCTGTATATACTTGGTAGTCATTCTCCTTCCCAAGGATGGGGGATTTAATACATGTGTGTTCGTATACTTCGGATTACCCTATTAAGTCTCACTTAATATATTTTATTTCTAACTCCCAAAATATAAATATTCTTCTCAAAAATATTATATTTTGATACATGTGATTTTCCCAAAATAATACTTAGTAATATTATTTTTACTCTAAAAATAATATTTACGTAGTTCACAAAATAATCATAAACACTTATACAAGTGATGTTGTGAAAAACATATACTAAATATATATATGTGTGTCACGTTTTATTTTGTGAAATCCCACCTCCGATATTTTGTAAATAAGTCGTGGAGAAATCTATAATTTGAAAACAAGTCAAAATGTATTTCTAACACTTATAGTGAAAATATTTCTAAGTGTTAGGTTTTTGGAAAAATTTCGCCAGAGTTTCCTCTATAACTGGAGGTGGCCACGCTTTCAAGCGTATCATTTTCTTTTATAAACCAAATCAACAATCTTCTTATTCAATCAAAACAATGTTCAAACCACAACTAGTCAAAATATGTATATAAATCGCATAAATTTCATGAACTGGTGATTTATCCAAACTATGGAGTAAATCTCATTACTTTTAGTGGATCTTTATATAAAACAATCCGATTTTGTAAAAACCTCGTTTTTAAAGAAATTCCATCTTTACAACTTCTTGTAAAATTTGACAAAACTAGTTCTTTGTTGAAACTTTATGTTACACAAGTGTTTACACACTTGTGTGTTCTAAAAACCATTCGTGTTAGTGTAAGATCCGTCTTTGAAAGTATGATTTCTCTTGACACTTGGTCCTTTGAAAATACCTCTTGTAGATCCGAAGATCTACTAGCTTTAAACACTATTTCACAAACGAAATCGTTTTTACACAAGTTCATGATTTATGTGTGGTTGAGTTTCGTCCTTTAACCCTTGTTACTTCCAAAACGACCTTATGTCATGATCCATGATCATGACCAACCCGGGTTAAATGGCGATCCAAGCTACCACAACATAGATCGGGTCCAAATAATCACATAAATCAAATACTACAAGTTTTACACAACATATGAGCTTTTAACCACCTTTTTAGTGTTTTAAGTAGACTTTTGTGTGTCATCTTGTATGTTTACGAGTTTTAACCGTTACAAATCATATTAACCACTTTAAAATAGTTCAAGAAGGTGATTTAAGCAACATACCACTAGCTCGAGGCTAGGGGAGAATCTAGACGCAAATAGGGTGGATAAACGCAAGAGAGTGAGGTCCTTCGCCTTCCGCTTGCACCAAGACTCCTTATATGCGATCCTTGATACTAGAATGATCTTGGAATGTGATGATGGAAGCCGAAAATATGATGGATGGATATAGGGGGGTTCGGCCGAAGCCTTTGAGAGAGAGAGGAGTGTGAGTGTGTTGAGTTGTGTAGTGTAAGTTATGTTGTGTTTAGAGATGAACTTATAGGCAATTAACACCACCATTAACCAATGGATTTTGTGTAGGAAAGATACTAAACAAAGTTGATTATAATATTCATTTGAAGTACAAGGTGTGTCCCCCTCATGGGGACGGTTTCTAGGGGGGGGGGGTTAGTCCACCTTCAACTAATTAGTTGGATAATAGTTAGGTTAAGTAAGTTAGTTAAGTGCTTAACCCGGTTAGTAGTGTGTAGTATGTTATGACGGGTGTTAGGGTATTCAGGGACCCTAACTAGCTCAGAAAAAGATAAATAATGAAAATAACAATATTTTCATGTTCCGGGTATTGTCCGGTTGTTCGGTTGGATAGTAATCCGTTAAAGTGCTTAACAAAGCTTTAAAGTGTCGTTAATATCCTTTTTAGTGACACAACTTATTTCTGACACTTTGGAAAGTGTCTAGTAATATTTTTTCTCATGTTTTGGCACTTTATTAGTTAGCTAAAAGCTGAATTATTAAGTAAAGTGCTGAATTTTTGTACTTAAAGTACGTTTTAGGCACATCCAGTCATTGTAACTTATTCCTAGAGACGCAGTTCTACAACCCTTGTATCCCTACACTCACCACTAGTGTAGCAAAATATTTCTGGCTCATACAGGCCTTAGAGGCAGTGTCTGCCTGATGCTGGCTTTATCAGCATGTTCAATAGGTTATCTGTTTATAGTGCTACTGTGCTTTTTGTGCATCATGTTTGTCACTAAGGTTCAGCATGTAAATAATGTAGTGACGGTAAGTAAAGTATGATGCAGGTATATGCATGTATTAGAAATCAAGTAGCAGTTCATCAGTAATTTCAAACAAGAACAGTAATTAAGCAGTAATTAATTATTAATTAAGTCGTACGGATACCTGGTTTAGTGAGGGTTGTCACATTCTTCCCCCGTTAGAAAAATTTCGTCCCGAAATTTTAAGTTCTGCTTGTAGATGCAGGGTTCTTAGGAAATAAGTGGGGGTATTTCTCTTTCATCCGGTCCTCACGCTCCCAGGTGTATTCAGGACCATGTCTGGCATTCCAACGAACCTTGACGAGCTTGACACTGCTCCGGCGGGTCTTGTTTACTTTCCAATCCGTAACCTCAACCGGTTCTTCAACGAAATGGAGCGTGTCATCAACATGAATCTTGTCGATGGGAATGGCAATGTTATCTTGAGTTGGACTTTTCTTCAGGTTGGATACATGAAATGTATCGTGAACTGAATGGAGTTCGGCAGGTAAGTCCAGTTTGTATGCTACCAGTCATATTCTTTCCAAAATTCTGAAAGGACCAATGTAGCGTGGATTTAACTTCCCACGCTTTCCGAAGCGTGCCACACCCTTCCAGGGTGAAACTTTCAATAAAACCATTTCTCCCACTTGAAATTCCAAGTGTTTCCAGTTTGGATCTGCATAGGCTTTCTGTCTGTGGCGAGCTGCCTCGATGCGTTTCAGAATCTGCGCAATCTTGTCTGTTGTCTCTTGGACGATTTCGGGACCAGCAAGCTGCCTATCACCTGCGTCAGCCCAGCATAGGGGTGATCGGCACTTGCGTCCGTAAAGGGCTTCAAATGGCGCGACACCAATACTGGTGTGGTAGCTGTTGTTGTATGAAAATTCGACCAAAGGCAAATGCTTATCCCAGCTACCGCCCAAATCCATAACACATGCTCTCAGCATGTCTTCCAAAGTCTGTATCGTTCGCTCGCTTTGACCGTCAGTTTGCGGATGAAACGCAGTGCTCAGATTTAATTGTGAGCCAAAAGCCTCTTGGAAGGATTGCCATATCCTTGACACAAACCTTCCGTCTCTATCAGAGATGATCGAGAGAGGCACTCCATGACGTGCAACGATTTCTCTCATGTATATTTCGGCCAACTTGCTCGTATTATCCTTCTCTTTGATAGGTAAGAAGTGTGCTGACTTCATTAGGCGGTCAACTATCACCCAGATAGTGTCATGACCTCTTGGCGTTCTTGGCAACTTTGTAACAAAATCCATTGAGATTTGTTCCCATTTCCACTTGGGAATCTCAGGTTGTTGCAGAAGTCCTGAAGGCTTCTGGTATTCGACTTTAACCTTGGCACATGTTAAACATTTGCTCTCATAAACAGCAACATCGCCTTTCATCCTAGGCCACCAATAATAATCCTTGAGATCCTGGTACATCTTATCCGCTCCAGGGTGGATAGAGTACCGTGACTTGTGAGCTTCATCAAAAATAACTTTCCTTAGATCACCATACAGAGGAACCCAAATTCTTTTCTCAAAACATAACGTTCCTTCCTCGTTTGGTACCAAAAGCTTCTCCATCCCACGGAGATATTCTTCTTCAAGGTTTCCTTCCTTGAGAGATTCTTTCTGCGCGGCACGAATGCGCAAGGAAAGATCGGTTCGGATAATCATTTCTAAAGCCCTAACCCTTATGGGCTTGATCCTCTCCTTTCGACTTAGGGCATCGGCGACCACATTCGCCTTCCCTGGATGATACTTTATCTCGCAGTCGTAATCGTTCAGCAACTCAACCCAACGTCTTTGCCTCATATTCAGCTCCTTCTGGTTGAATATGTGTTGTAGGCTCTTGTGATCTGTAAAGATTGTACACTTTGTACCATAAAGGTAGTGTCTCCAGATCTTTAATGCAAAAACCACTGCGCCAAGTTCCAAATCATGTGTGGTATAGTTCTTTTCGTGTACCTTCAACTGACATGATGCGTAAGCAATAACCTTCTGGCGTTGCATCAACACGCAACCCAATCCTTGACGCGAGGCGTCACAGTATACCACGAAATCGTCAGTACCTTCCGGTAGTGCTAGAATTGGCGCATTGCAGAGCTTACCCTTCAGTATCTGGAATGCTTCCTCCTTTTGATTCCCCAATCAAACTTCCTATTTTTCTGCGTGAGGAGCGTCAATGGTTGAGCGATCTTCGAAAAATCCTCAATGAACCTTCGATAGTAGCCAGCCAAACCCAAGAATTGTCGAATCTCGGTTGGCGTCTTTGGCGTTTCCCAATTCTTGATCGCTTCGATCTTGGTTGGATCCACATGGATTCCATCTCCATTTACCACGTGCCCAAGGAATTGTACTTCTCGTAGCCAAAACTCGCACTTAGAGAACTTGGCATACAACTGTTCCTTCCTCAGCAACTCCAAAATAGCTCTTAGATGCTGCTCGTGCTCAGCCTTTGTCCTTGAATAAATCAAGATGTCGTCGATAAACACAATCACAAACTTGTCCAAGTACGGCTTGCAAACTCTATTCATCAAGTCCATAAAGACTGCAGGTGCGTTTGTCAAACCAAACGGCATGACAAGGAACTCGTAGTGTCCATAACGAGTTCTGAAGACTGTCTTTGGGATGCTCTCCTCTTGTATCCTTAACTGATGGTATCCAGATCGAAGATCGATCTTTGAATAAAAACTTGAACCTTGCAGTTGGTCGAACAGATCATCAATCCTTGGCAGAGGGTATCTATTCTTGATCGTCAACTTGTTCAACTCTCGGTAGTCAATGCACATACGAAAACTACCGTCCTTCTTTTTGACAAACAGGATCGGAGCTCCCCAAGGCGAGAAGCTTGGTCGGATAAATCCCTTGTCTAACAACTCTTGAAGTTGTGTCGACAATTCTTGCATCTCAGACGGAGCAAGTCTATAAGGTGCCTTAGCCACAGGCGCGGCGCCTGGAACTAAGTCAATGCGGAACTCTACTTGTCTCTGAGGTGGCAGTCCAGGTAAGTCCTCTGAGAAGACTTCTGGATATTCCCTCACGACAGGGATGTCTTCAATTCTTGGCTCAGCAGCCTTCTTATCCACAATGTGTGCCAGGAAGGCAACACATCCCTTCTGCAAACACTTTCGTGCTTTCAGGCAGCTGATATTCTTAACGGCGTATCACGCTTCTCCCCGTGGACCACAATCGTTTCGCCATCCTCGGTCGGGATACGAACAACCTTTTCATGACAAACTATCTCCGCCTTGTTGCCTGATAACCAATCCATTCCTACCACCACGTCGAAGCTTCCCAGCTGGACTGGTAGTAGATCCAAAGCAAACTCACGTTCTCCCAATTCGATCACACAACCTCTGATAACTTCATTGGCTTCTACTAACTTCCCATTGGCCAATTCAATTGAGTACGGAATATCTAACTTATTAGCGGCTAAACCAAGCATATTCTTAAATTCTAACGACACGAAGCTATAATCGGCACCAGTATCAAATAAAACGGATGCATAGCGCTGGTTTACAGGGAACGTACCAGTAACGACATTGGGGTCCTAGCGCGCTTCCCTTGCTTCGATTTGGAACACTCTTCCACGGGCTTGGTTCAACTCTGGGCAGTTCTTCTTAAAATGCCCAATATCACCACAGTTAAAGCATCCAAGTCTTTGCCCGTTTCCACCTCCATTTCCAGCTTGGCTGATGTTTTGGTTCGCATTACCCGCTTGGTTCGCAAAGTTGCCTCGATTCCCGTTTCCTCCATTGTTTCCTTGTGGGCGATTACCACCACGATTATTATTCCTATTCCCAAATCCTCCTTGGCCTCCCCGGCCGGCACTAGCCCAACAAAAATCCTTCAAGTGACCCAGCTTTCCACATGCTTCGCATACCTTCACACTACAATGGCCGGTATGGTGGCGTTGACAGGTATTACACTTGGGCTGGGTGCCCTGATACCCCTTTCCTTTCTTTCCACTACCAGCTGTAACCTGAGCTGGCGTGCCTGATCCTCCTTTCTTAACCGCCACACTGGCGCCCTGCTTGAAGTTTGAGAACTTCCGTTTGTTACCTCCTGATGACTCGACGTGAGTCTCTTTCTTCTTAAGCTCAGCATCATCAAACTTGTTCAGGCGAATAGCTTCCTCTGTGATTGCCACGCTCAAATCGATCGCCTCAGTAATGGTCGCAGGCTTGGATGAGGTCACCATGCTTATGATTTGAGGAGCTAATCCCCAAATGAAACGTTCAATCCGCTTGAACTCCGGAGTGACCATGTAGGGTACCACATGCGATAAGTCATGGAACCTTTGAACGTATTCTGCGATCTTTGGACCGTCCATTTTCAAGTGCCAGAACTCGGTTTCCAATCTTTGGATTTCCGCGCGGGAGCAGTACTTTTTGCACATAAGTTCCTTCAGTTCGGTCCAGGTTAGCGCGTAGGCAGCAGCTTCACCAAGTGTCTGTACTTGCAAATTCCACCAAGAGAGGGCTCCATCCAAGAATAGCCCTGAGATATAGGTGACTTGCTGATCTAGTGCGCATTTGCTCATGCGAAGAACAGATTCAGTTTTCTCAGCCCAACGAACAAAGGCGACAGCACCTCCTGTGCCATCAAAGTTGACCGGTTTGCTGTCTAGAAACTGCTTGTAGGTGCATCCTGCACATACGTTATAACATACGGTCGGCATTAGCATCATTGCTAAAGATATCCGATTAGGTCATGGTAGGTTTAAATGACTTGGTATTAACATGAGGTGGATTATTGTTGTTGCCAGTGTTGCTTCCACTAGTCCCTCCTTGAGAGGCGGTGTATTGTGCAATGGCAGCAGCGATAATTTGCTGGAGTTCCACCTCATTGGTAGGCATGTGTGTCTCACGTCTCGGCGGCATCTTCTAAAAGATGGTTAATGTTGGTCAGGCCATAGTAAAGATCCCATGTTATAGTACGTAAGTCAGGTCATAATGTAGCGTACGTATATAATGATAGTAATAGTACATAACATCTCATGTTATGATCATATCAATCACACAACATCCCATGTTACAAACATCAATCACACAACATCCCATGTCATAGAATATAAATAATCAAATCAAGCATCAAGTATGATGAGAATACTGCGATTGCCATATATCGAGACCACATAGTAAGCGTACAAGTACATCACAGCGTCATACAACATCAGTCGACTAAGGGCTACATCACCCTAGTCCAAAAACAATATCAAATCTGTGTCAATACATCAAATACATGTCAACAAAAGTCAGAATCAAAATGTAGTCTCCAAAAAGGCTGTGCAGTCAAAAGCATTCGCCGTCTTCTCACCAATGTCTACCTATACGGTACTGAAGAGCTCTACACGGATGGCGGTGGAGGAGGGGGAAAGTGAGTGTAAAACAAGCGGCGCAAATGGAGCCAGTCCTCCTCCATGGCTCTCTGGGTGCGTAAGAATGAAGCAACCTGCTGCTCCAGGGCAAAAAGGCGTGCAACATAGTCTGGTGATACAGGTCGAGAGGGCTGCAAAGGAGAGTGGGTCTGACCCTGGCACTGACACGGCGGCGGCTGAGCTCTCTCAAGCTCCTGAATGCGCTGCGTGTGTGCCTCGTGCTGGACGACAATAGACATCAAAACGTCCTCAATAGTATACCCCATGTGGAAAGAATGGTAGGGGTCGGTCGGTGGCATAGCAGAAGGTGACGCCCAGAGAAACGGCTCACTGGTGGGATCAAAAGGTGCCACATGAAATGGGGAAACAGGGGGAAAAGTAGCAGACGATGGTATAGCAGGGATAGATACTGGTACATGTCCAAAAGGGTGAGCCGAAGAACCCTCTCCAGGTCGCGCTGGAGGTGTAAATCGAGGAAATGAAAAAGAGGTATCAATGTGACGGGTATCAGTGATCTGAGGAGGAATAGGTGGAACCTCGTCATCAGCAGGAATCCACCCACACTGGGCGTGCTCATCTCGTGGGTCCACCTGTGCCTCAAAAAGCGCACGATCAAACTGAACTGGCATAAGATCATGGTGAGGTGCAACAAGAGGGTCAACTGGTGCATCAGCAAAAAGTGGGGGATCAACATGATCAGCAGCAATAACATGATCGCCCTCCATCAACGGAGCATCTATAGGGTGATCATCGATAGGTGGGTCAGCAACGACAGGCTCAATAAACATGCCAGCATGAGCAGGGTCATGCTCAAGCACTGGGTCAGGACCAGGGTCTAGTGGCTGCTCGGGCTCATCAAAGGCCATCTCAAAATCAAACTCGGGATCGATGGGATCAACTGGGTCGACTGGATCCTCAATAGGCTGATCCATGGGTATAAACTCTATATCCTCATCTGGGTCGAATCCTGGGAGAAAGACAGGATCGGAATCCTCCACATCATCGTGGTCGAAAGTAAAACTAGGAATAGGGGCAACAGAGGATGCCTGGTCGGGATCTGATCCATGAGAAAAGTGCTGCGCACTCTGAGTATGTGAAGGTGCGGAGGCCACAGACTCGAAAGAGTCTGGGACCGGTGAGTGAGCAGGTGACTCCTCAGCGGGAGCATCTGCGATCAACAAAAGTTCTCCAGCAGGAAGAAGGGCCTCACCCTGAACCTCATCCTCTAAGGGCTCGTCATCAAACAGATCGACGTCGCCATCATCGTCGGCGTCGAGAAGCAAATCATAAGCAGGATAAATAGCTAAAGGTATGGGAGCAGGGATCTCCACTAACGGTAGGTCCCCGGCCAAAGGGCCATCAGCGAGCTCATCAGCACCATCAGGTAAAGCAAAGGGTTGGAAATCATCCTCGTCCGTGCTAGTAACGTCGGAGGTGTGGACCTCGTGCTCTGAAAGCTCTAGGTCATCTGAGACTATAGTTCTAGGGCCTGTGGTGTCTGAGTCACCTGTGCCAGAGGTGTCCATGGTGTCTGTAACATAAACACAAACATGCACAAACAGTTAATCATACAATCAAATAATCACATAAGTCACCAAGTACGCATCCAAATAATTCTCCTAGTCCCACTAGCCTCCCAGCCTCTCAGACTGCTCTTCCTAGTCCCACTAGCCAATTCTCCCAGCCTCTCAGACTGCTCTTCCTAGTCCCACTAGCCAATTCTCCCAGCCTCTCAGACTGCTCTTCCTAGTCCCACTAGCCAATTCTCCTAGTCCCACTAGCCAACTACCTCGATCTCCCAGACCGAGCCTCGGCCTCCCAGACCGAGCCTCAGCCTTTCTAGACTGAGCCTATAAATAATAAATAAAATGTGCTCAACATTTGTTTGTAAAAAGTTTTGGATCTGGACTTAAGTGGTATGCAGTAAAAATGTTTTCGTGAGAGCCCTAGTGATCATAGTCTAGACTCGAGAAGGAATCCTAGTTCGCTATGATCAGAGCTCTGATACCAAGCTGTCACACCCTGGCTTTGCGGAAGCGTGGTAAATTTTGGTGTGACTTCTTAATACCATAGCTTAATCATAACAAAGCTATATGAAATAAAATCATGCAAGATCATCCATTTGATTAAGTTTTAAAACCAGAGTAACATACCATTGTCTTATAGACTTACAACATCATAACATAAGACATTGTCTTGAAAAACATAAACATCAACATGAAATAAACGCAGTTTAAGATTTGTGACTTGTCCAGGAAAGAGTCACATTTCCTAAACTGGGATGACCTTGGAACCCTTATGCAGCGGGAAAACATAATATACCGCGCCAGATCTTTAATTTCCTGAAATACATGTAAGTTGAAAAATCAACAATAATGTTGAGCGAGTTCATGTGTAAGTGAGTAAGTAACCTTTGTGAGTTATAAAAATAGTCTTGGTATGTAGCAAATAAGGGAATTGAGATCACCAATGGTTTGCAAGGCCACTGATATATGTGAAGTGCAAATAGGGAGACTCAAACCTAGCAGATTTCGCCACGGCATTAGTATGTGGACAAAGTCACCCCGAGGTCCGTTTCTAGTTTGGCCTGGGGCTGGGCTCGCTATACCCAGATAGATCTACCGCTCCTGTCCCCCGGTCCCGCCATGAGGACTAATGGCCTCATATTGCTCCTACCCACTCACATGATCTAAGTAGTAAACCTCCTTACGCTAACCATATCATGTATAAAGTACTTGTAATCAAAGTAACATGTATTTCACCCCCGCAGTTAAGAAAACTGAAAACAGTTAGAGAAAAGGGGGACATGAACTCACCGTGGTGCGTCTCTACCAAGTATGCCTCCAAATCAAACAGCTGTGTGACGACCTACACGTACTAATTCTATTAGACGGACGGTCGTGCCTTAGCTTTATGGTTTAAGTTTTTGGGAAATAGTTAGGCAACTATTTCGTGTTTATTTTCTGTATATACTTGGTAGTCATTCTCCTTCCCAAGGATGGGGGATTTAATACATGTGTGTTCGTATACTTCGGATTACCCTATTAAGTCTCACTTAATATATTTTATTTCTAACTCCCAAAATATAAATATTCTTCTCAAAAATATTATATTTTGATACATGTGATTTTCCCAAAATAATACTTAGTAATATTATTTTTACTCTAAAAATAATATTTACGTAGTTCACAAAATAATCATAAACACTTATACAAGTGATGTTGTGAAAAACATATACTAAATATATATATATGTGTCACGTTTTATTTTGTGAAATCCCACCTCCGATATTTTGTAAATAAGTCGTGGCGAAATCTATAATTTGAAAACAAGTCAAAATGTATTTCTAACACTTATAGTGAAAATATTTCTAAGTGTTAGGTTTTTGGAAAAATTTCGCCAGAGTTTCCTCTGTAACTGGAGGTGGCCACGCTTTCAAGCGTATCATTTTCTTTTATAAACCAAATCAACAATCTTCTTATTCAATCAAAACAATGTTCAAACCACAACTAGTCAAAATATGTATATAAATCGCATAAATTTCATGAACTGGTGATTTATCCAAACTATGGAGTAAATCTCATTACTTTTAGTGGATCTTTATATAAAACAATCCGATTTTGTAAAAACCTCGTTTTTAAAGAAATTCCATCTTTACAACTTCTTGTAAAATTTGACAAAACTAGTTCTTTGTTGAAACTTTATGTTACACAAGTGTTTACACACGTGTGTGTTCTAAAAACCATTCGTGTTAGTGTAAGATCCGTCTTTGAAAGTATGATTTCTCTTGACACTTGGTCCTTTGAAAATACCTCTTGTAGATCCGTAGATCTACTAGCTTTAAACACTATTTCACAAACGAAATCGTTTTTACACAAGTTCATGATTTATGTGTGGTAGAGTTTCGTCCTTTAACCCTTGTTACTTCCAAAACGACCTTATGTCATGATCCATGATCATGACCAACCCGGGTTAAATGGCGATCCGAGCTACCACAACATAGATCGGGTCCAAATAATCATATAAATCAAATACTACAAGTTTTACACAACATATGAGCTTTTAACCACCTTTTTAGTGTTTTAAGTAGACTTTTGTGTGTCATCTTGTATTTTTACGAGTTTTAACCGTTACAAATCATATTAACCACTTTAAAATAGTTCAAGAAGGTGATTTAAGCAACATACCACTAGCTCGAGGCTAGGGGAGAATCTAGACGCAAATAGGGTGGATAAAAGCAAGAGAGTGAGGTCCTTCGCCTTCCGCTTGCTCCAAGACTCCTTATATGCGATCCTTGATACTAGAATGATCTTGGAATGTGATGATGGAAGCCGAAAATATGATGGATGGATATAGGGGGGTTCGGCCGAAGCCTTTGAGAGAGAGAGAGAGGAGTGTGAGTGTGTTGAGTTGTGTAGTGTAAGTTATGTTGTGTTTAGAGATGAACTTATAGGCAATTAACACCACCATTAACCAATGGATTTTGTGTAGGAAAGATACTAAACAAAGTTGACTATAATATTCATTTGAAGGACAAGGTGTGTCCCCCTCATGGGGACGGTTTCTAGGGGGGGGGGGGGTTTAGTCCACCTTCAACTAATTAGTTGGATAATAGTTAGGTTAAGTAAGTTAGTTAAGTGCTTAACCCGGTTAGTAGTGTGTAGTATGTTATGACGGGTGTTAGGGTATTCAGGGACCCTAACTAGCTCAGAAAAAGATAAATAATGAAAATAACAATATTTTCATGTTCCGGGTATAGTCCGGTTGTTCGGTTGGATAGTAATCCGTTAAAGTGCTTAACAAAGCTTTAAAGTGTCGTTAATATCCTTTTTAGTGACACAACTTATTTCTGACACTTTGGAAAGTGTCTAGTAATATTTTTCTCATGTTTTGGCACTTTATTAGTTAGCTAAAAGCTGAATTATTAAGTAAAGTGCTGAATTTTTGTACTTAAAGTACATTTTAGGCACATCCAGTCATTGTAACTTATTCCTAGAGACGCAGTTCTACAACCCTTGTATCCCTACACTCACCACTAGTGTAGCAAAATATTTCTGGCTCATACAGGCCTTAGAGGCAGTGTCTGCCTGATGCTGGCTTTATCAGCATGTTCAATAGGTTATCCGTTTATAGTGCTACTGTGCTTTTTGTGCATCATGTTTGTCACTAAGGTTCAGCATGTAAATAATGTAGTGACGGTAAGTAAAGTATGATGCAGGTATATGCATGTATCAGAAATCAAGTAGCAGTTCATCAGTAATTTCAAACAAGCACAGTAATTAAGCAGTAATTAATTATTAATTAAGTCGTACGGATACCTGGTTTAGTGAGGGTTGTCACACAGTTTCACCAATATTTTGTGTATTCTTTGTATATTCATTCCTTGTAATTTTGGTAATATTTTGGATTGTAATTTCTTGGTATTTTGATGAGTTATATTATTTCAAGTCCTAAAATAATATAACTAATACACATAATATACAAATAATCACACACATGGTGCCTTCTAAATATATATTTCCTAAATACATATTTAGTCACTTTTATTTATAAAAACCAACCTCCTATATTTATAATTTTTGTAACAAAAATTATGGCAAAGTTTATGTAAAAATTCATGGTTTGAAATACACTTGTAAATATTTGTTTAGAAATATTTTTCTAACTGTTTAATTTTTAGAAAATTTTTGCCATAGTTTCCCCTAAAAATGGAGGTTTCCATACCTTGAAGGTATATCATTTTCTTTTGTAAATCAACACAATCAATCAACAATCAACAATAAACAATCTATACTTAGCAATTTCGCCAAAAACAAGCATAAACTACCACTTCATGAACTTGAAAATTTATAAAAATTTGTATTAACTTACTAGTGTATTTAGTAAGTCTTGTTACCCTTTAAAGTGTGGTTGATTCTTTAAAAACATCATTTTCAAAGAATTTAGATCTTTACAACTTGTAATCATATTTTCTAAAAATGTTTCTTCTTGGATTTCTCTTGTTACATAAGTGTTTCTTCACTTGTTTAACCACAAAAATGAGGATTATTTGTTTAAGAACCAAGATTAAGTAAACCTTGTATTTTTACTTGGTTTCTTGAAAAATCATTCTTGAAATCTTGGATTTACAAGACTTTAAACTTACTTTGTTCATCACTTAACAAGAAAACAATTTATTCATTCAAGTTCATGACTTTCAAGAGGATGATCTATAAATCTTTAACACTTTCATCCTCTCATCTAGCTAGATTATGTTTTTAATCATGATTTAGCAAGATCATATGATGATCTGCATCATTTACACAAGTAAACAACAATCAACAAGTAAATCAACACATAAACTACATAGTTTCTTCATGATTTAAGCTTATGTTCAAGTTTCATTCCCTTGATTCTTAGTGTTCTTCAAATTAATCATCATGTATCATTCTTTAACCACTAAGATAAGATGTAAAATGGAGTGTATGATGTTCTTACCATTAGCTCAAGGCTAGGGATGATCAAGAGAAGAAATAGAGTGGATAAAAGCAAATAAAGAAGGTCCTTCAACTTCTACAAGCTCCTAGCTCCTTTGTATGTCTTCTAGCACCATGGTATAAGCTTGGAATGTATGAGGAATGAGTGATGATGGTGGTGGAATTGTTGTTGGGTTTCGGCCGAGAGCAACGCAAGGGAGAGGGAGAAGAAGTGTGTTGGAGTGTTGAGTGAAAGATATGAAGCTAAGGACTTGAAGGTTAAACTTATAACATGCTTAGTTCCCATATTCCATTGTGCATTGTGTCTTTAAAGAAGCAATAAGATCATATATTATATTGAAACAAATCAAAGAGTGGAGTCACATGTATGGGCTGTCCCATAGGTGGGGGGTGTAGTAGGCTTAGGTTGTAACTAAGTTAGATTTCTAGGTTAGAATTCAAGTGTTTAGTTAGATACTTAGTTACTAGATATTTATATGATGTGTTATGATGTTCAGGGACCATAACAAGCTTGGTAATGTTAAAACAGTGCTTCTAGTGAAAATTTGGTGTTTCGGGTAGTGTTCGGTTGGTTACCGGTTCGTTAAGGTGCTAAACTTTGCAGTTTAGTGTGCTTTATGTACCCTTTTGTGACACTTTTGATTCCCGACACTTAGGAAAGCATTCAGGACCATTTAACTGTATTTCTGCATGTTATTAGTGTGTTAAAATTCTGAATATTGCTGATTTTTGCTGAATTCAGCACTTTATGTGAGTTTTAGGCACTTTTCGGCACTTAAACTATCTCTAGGAAGGCAGTTTTATGATCTTTACTTTTCTACACACTATACTAGTGTCGTACTTGGTTTCTGGCCCATTCTGTGTCTCAATACCTTGTCTGTCTATGTATTGAACTTCGTCAGCATTTTTCTGATTTGTCTGATAATTGTGCTAACTGTGTTTCGTGCATCATTTGAGTCAGACAAGCTCTCATGCAATAATGATATGTCATTTGCATTATGTGATGCACATGTAAGTATAAAACAGTAATCAGAAGGCAGTTCAAATCATTAATTGTAATGCAACACATTCATTAAGCACTAATCATGATTTGATAGTTGTACGGATACCTGAAATTTTGACAGTTGTCACATTCTCCCCCTATTAAGAAAATTTCGTCCCAAAATTTTAAACCTTACTACTAGCAGCATGGGAGTTAGGGAATAAATGTGGGTATTTTGGCGGTCTTCACGCTCTCAAGTGAACTCTGGGCCGTGACGCGCATTCCATCGAACCTTGACGAGTTTAACACTACTCCTCCGAGTCTTGTTAACTTTCCAGTCAGTAACCTCAACAGGTTCTTCGGTAAAGTGGAGTGTGTTGTTAATGTGAACTTTATCAGAAGGGATGACCACTGTTTCTTGTGTTGGACTTTTCTTTAGATTAGATACATGAAATGTATCATGAACACCATTAAGTTCTGCGGGTAGCTCCAAGTTGTATGCTACCGTACCAACTCTTTCCAGAATTCTGAACGGTTCGATATATCGTGGGTTTAACTTACCACGCTTCCCAAAGCGTGCCACACTTTTCCAAGGTGAAACTTTCAACAAAACCATATCACCCACTTCGAATTCCAAAGGTTTCCTTCTTTGGTCCGCATAGCTCTTTTATCGATCACGAGCTGCCTTGATGCGTTCTCGGATCTGCATAATCTTATCTGTCGTTTCTTGGACCAGTTCGGGACCAACCAGCTGTCTATCACCTGCATCTGCCCAGCATAACGGTGATCGACACTTGCGTCCATAGAGAGCCTCGAACGGTGCGGCTTGAATGCTTGTATGGTAGCTATTATTATAGGAAAACTCTACCAATGGTAGGTGAGTGTCCCAACTGCCACCCAAGTCCATTACCCAAGCACGTAGCATATCTTCAAGCGTCTGTATCGTTCTTTCGCTCTGGCCGTCCGTCTGAGGATGGAAAGCAGTACTTAGATTCAACTGAGAACCAAATGCTTCTTGAAAGGATTGCCAAATCCTTGACACAAATCTCCCATCTCTATCTGATATAATCGAGATAGGCACTCCATGACATGCGACTATCTCCCTTAGGTACAGCTCAGCTAGCTTACCAGTGTTATCTTTTTCTCTGATTGGCAAAAAGTGTGCAGACTTTGTCAAACGGTCCACGATTACCCAAATCGTGTCATAACCTCTGGGTGTCTTGGGTAATTTGGTTACGAAATCCATTTAGATTTGTTCCCACTTCCACATGGGTATCTCAGGTTGCTGTAGAAGACTTGGAGGCTTCTGATACTCGGCTTTCACCTTGGCGCATGTCAAACACTTTCCAACATAAGTAGCCACATCGCCCTTAAGTCTTGGCCAGCAATAAAAATACTTCAAATCTTGGTACATCTTGTCCGATCCTGGGTAGATCGAGTACCTCGAATTATGAGCTTCATCAAAAATCACATCTCTAAGACCACCAAAGAGAGGAACCCAAATTTCTCCCATAAAACACAAGGTTCCTTCCTCATTGGGTACCAACTTTTTCTTCATCCCACAGAAATATTCAGCCTTAATGTTTTCCTTCTTAAGAGCTTGTAGGATCGGGATTCGATCAAAAGAGTCGTTCAGAAGAGTTCTCGATCAATACGAAAGGCGGAATCAGACGTATTGATGTTATAACAGCTAGATTTTCACATAGAATCACTTTAACTGTCGATTGTATTGATTTGATAGTGTTTACAAATCGTTCGACATTTCGGCAATACTTCGTCTCCGAAATCATATTGTTTTTAAATGAAGACCTGGACTCACCTATATATAGGAATGCCAGACCCCACGAGCTGGCCCAGGTCGCACGACCTGGCCAGACCGCACGAACTTGGTCACCTCGTGCGAGGTGGCTGGTTCAAGTTTGTTTCCCGTTTCTTTCGTACACTGTATCCTGGTCTATCTATTCTAGTTACATGGCTCGATACAAGACGAAGTCAACAGACATAAGCACTAACAAACTCCCCCTTGGATGATGACGACTCTTCAATGTATTGAGTCTTCAGTCTTGATCGATCTTCTTACTCTTTCCAAAGTATCTTTCTATGTAGGCATCCTTCAATCTTTATCTTTCAATCTCTCTTTTGCTCTCCCAGAATCTCAACCTGACTCTTCAAATTCTCTTAATCAGATCTCTTGATTCCTTAAGCTCATCAGCATTAGCAGCTTCTAACATTCAGACTCCATCTTTACTCTGAAATCTTTCAATCAACAGACTCCCCTTTGCTAACAGACTCCCCCTTTAGTTGTTCCGGGATCGCAATCTGACATAGGACTCGTTCTAAGATTGTGTCCTGGCTCAAGCACTACTCAGGCTTAGACACGGGGATCTGGCTCTACAGCTTTCACAAGTTCAGGAACGTCTCCTGGCTCTCCGTAGCAACAGAATCAGGAACCTAGTAACCTGCACAATTCTCTCCCCAAAAGTAAATTCTCTACCCAACAGACATATGCACTAACAGAGCTTCTCTTTATGCAGCACGAATGCGCAACGAGAGGTCTGTCTGTATAATCATCTCCAAAGCCCTAACCCTTATGGGCTTAATCTTCTCTTTCCGACTTAAGGCATCTGCCATCACATTCGCCTTTCCTGGATGATATTTGATTTCGCAATCATAATCATTTAACAACTCTACCCATCGTCGTTGTCTCATATTAAGCTCTTTCTGATCGAATATATGGTGTAGGCTCTTGTGATCTTTAAAGATCGTACATCGGGTTCCATAAAGGTAATGCCGCCAAATCTTTAAAGCAAACACCACTTCACCTAATTCCAAATCATGCGTGGTGTAATTCTTCTCATGAATCTTCAATTGGCACGAAGCATAAGCGATAACCTTTTGTCGCTGCATTAGCACACAACCCAATCCCTGACGCGAGGCGTCACAGTATACCACGAAGTCGTCGGTGCCTTCGGGTAGGAATAAAATAGGTGCATCGCAAAGCTTGTTCTTTAGCAGCTGAAAAACTTCTTCTTGTTTGTCTCCCTATTCATACTTCTTATCCTTTTGAGTAAGGGAGGTCAGCGGCTAAGCAATTTTTGAAAAATCCTCAATGAATCTGCGATAATACCCTACTAAACCCAAAAACTGTCGGATCTCGATCTTGGTGGGATCCACATGAATTCCATCTTCATTCACCACGTGACCAAGGAATTGTACCTCACGCAACCAAAACTGGCACTTCGAAAACTTAGCATAGAGCTTCTCTTTCTTAAGCAGCTCTAAGATGGCTCTAAGGTGTTGCTCATGCTCTTATTTCGTCCGTGAATAAATCAAGATATCGTCGATAAATACAATCACGAATTTATGGAGATATGGCTTGCAAACTCGGTTCATTAAGTCCATAAATACCGCTGGCGCATTTGTCAAGCCAAATGGCATCATTAGAAACTCGTAATGTCCATAACGAGTTCTAAAGGCAGTCTTCGGTACACTCTCTTCTTGAATCCGCAGCTGGTGATAACCTGATTGAAGATCGATCTTGTAGTAGTAACTTGAGCTTTGAATTTGATTGAATAAATCATCAATCCTCAGTAAAGGATACCGATTCTTGATGGTTAACTTGTTCAGCTCTCGGTAGTCAATGCACATACGAAAACTACCGTCCTTCTTCTTGATAAATAGTACCGGAGCTCCCCAAGGTGAGAAGCTAGGTCTAATAAATCCCTTGTCCAATAGCTCCTGAAGGTGCGTCGACAACTCTTGCATCTCTGAAGGCACAAGTTGATAAGGTGCCTTGGCGACAAGCACGACGCTTGGAACCAAGTCAATATGGAATTCGACTTGTCGTTGCGGCGGTAATCCTGGCAAGTCTTTGGGGAAGACTTCAGGATATTCCCTTACCACAGGGATATCCTCCAGCTTCGACTCTTCGGCTTCCTTATCAACAACGTGAGCCAAGAAGGCAGCACATCCTTTTCGCATAAACTTTCGGGCCTTCAAACAACTGATAATCCGTAGAGGCGTGTCATGCTTTTCTCCGTGTACCACAATCGTCTCTTCATTTGCCATCGGGATGTGGATAATCTTCTCATGGCATACGATTTCAGCTCGGTTGCTTGACAACCAATCCATTCCAACTACCACGTCAAAGCTTCCCAACTCAACTGGTAGAAGATCAAGCGTAAACTCACGCTCTCCAAGCTCTATCACACAGCCTCTAATCACTTCATTAGCTTCCACTAGCTTCCCATTAGCTAGTTCTATCGAGTACAAAATATCTAACTTACTGGCAACTAACCCAAGTATATCCTTAAATTCTAGAGATACGATACTATAGTCGGCACTAGTATCAAATAGCACAAATGCAAAGTGTTGGTTGACAGGGAACATACTAGTGACCACGTTCGGATCTTGACGAGCTTCCCTAGCTCCAATATTGAAAACTCTTCCCTGGGCTTGATTGTTCTTCGGGCAATCCCGCTTAAAGTGCCCTACATCTCCGTAACCAAAACAACCTTGGCCGCGACCATTTCCATTTCCATTATGGTTGTTGTTATTATTCCCTCCGTGGTTTCCATTTCCCGCCAGATTTCCGTTTCCATTCCGGTTTCCATTACCTCCCTAATTGTTGTTTCCTCCTTGGTTCCTATTTCCATAACCGTTTCCACCACGGTTGCCATTGCCATTGCCACTACCGTTTCCTCTTTGACCATTATGTCACGTCCCCCGACCCAGTTTTACCCGTCTCAGGAGCCGCGGGACAGAAAACCCGTGGTATTTATTATTTAGTTTGGCAGCGGAAATGTTGGCAGGATCTTTTAAACTGAAAATGCCCAATTATTTTATTTCACATTTTGGGACAAACCCCATAATTTACAATAAGGGTGATTTCACTTGGAAATCTCCGTTTTACAAAAACATGTTTATTTATTTCATTTACTGAGCCACATTCTTCAAGCTGGTGTGCTATGCGACACCTTTCCGGCTTCATAGTAAATCACCTGAAACATGTTTAAAAAAAGATTTTATCAGCGCGGAAATACTGGCGAGTCATTCATTTTGCACAAAACGACTCATTGTTATAAATCACAGGACTAAGAGCAATTACAATTGCCACTATCTTATAATTATCTGGTCCATTGACACCCCCTAGTGATGATGGTCATACCACTATTAGGTCTTTTCACCCAATAATGATGATTATCTCTGTTTAGGTTCGTCCACCTAAACGAGAGAGAAAAATAGTAATGTGCACAATACCCCACTTACTGCCAGTAATTTAAGATAACAAAGACTTACCCCCTGTAAAATATAACTGGAAAATAAATTGAGGTATTGTAAAATACTTTTGATAAAAAGAGATTGACTCACATTGCAAATTTAGACGGGCAGAGTTTTGCCTACTGATTTTAGCCTGATAACCTAGTTAAATAACAATGCACACGAAACTAGGTCAGTAACTTAATACAATATTTACGATAGCTCACGAAATCAAAACCCTCACGACGAATGACAAAATATAGCCCAAATGCGGGTAGCACCTAAACATCCATAGGATCCTTTTCAATCGATCGGACATTGTATCGTAGCACTGATCGAGTTATTACCCTTGATCATAGCAGTGTTTTCCTACTGTAATCGTGATTTTCAAACATATAAATAGTAAATTTGTAAGATTTCTCGAGCACATTCGAACTGTCCATATCTAACCCTTTTATAGCTGATTTTTTGGTTTTACGCGGCCCGCGTAAACCCTCACTTGAACCTTACGCGGCCCGCGAGGACCCCCTGGTCTACGTGTAGGGCTAGCGTGTCACGTGTAGGCCCGCCACGTGGCTGACACGTGGCTTGGAACGCGTCCCAGTCACCAGGTGTCCTGTCGCGGCCCACGTGAGCATTGGCTTAACCCTTACGCGGCCCACCAGAAATCCAAATATCTTGTTTTCTTGGTTTTTCATGAACATTAGGGTTTCAGGGGTCCAGGTTTTCACTTACGGGTCGTTTTTGGTCATTTTTGCAGGTCCTTACATCCTCCCACCTTATTTAAAATCTCGTCCTCGAGATTTACTGAAATAAGTGAGGGTACTGTCGCTTCATTTCCGATTCCAGCTCCCAGGTGTATTCAGGTCCTCTTTTTGAATTCCATTTGACCTTAACTTTTTTTTAAAGGTAAAAAAAAACGGCTTACGTCGATTGTCTCCAACTTGAAACTCTAACGGCTTACGTCGATTGTCTGCATAACTTTTCTGGCGATCTCGAGCCGTCTTTAGTCTTTCCTGGATTTGAGTGATCTTGTCGGTGGTTTCTTGTACAATCTCTGGACCTGATAACTGACTTTCTCCTATTTCTTCCCAACAAACTGGAGTTCAACACTTTCGTCCATACAATGCTTCAAATGGGGCAGCTTCGATGCTTGCATGATAACTATTGTTATAGGAGAATTCAATTAAAGGTAAGTGGCCATCCCAGTTTCCCCCAAAATCTATGACACATGCTCTAAGCATGTCTTCCAGGGTTTGGATCGTCCTTTCACTTTGTCCATCGGTTTGAGGATGGTAAGCTGTACTTACATTTAATCGCGTTCCCATGGCTTCTTGGAAACTTGTCCAAAAATGTGAAGTGAAACGACTATCCCTATCTGATACAATGGAGAGTGGGACTCCATGCCAAGATACTACCTTGTCCACGTATAACTTTGCCAACCTTTCCATACTAAAGGTTTCCTTCATGGGTAGAAAATGAGCTGATTTGGTTAATCGATCCACAATTACCCAAATCGCGTTGTTACCTTTCCTAGTTTTAGGTAACTTAGTAACAAAATCCATTGTTATTAGTTCCCACTTCCAAACATGCATTTCTAGTTGTTGAATTAAACCTGAAGGTTTCTGGTGTTCTGCCTTAACTTGCGAGCAAGTTAGACACTTAGATACATATTTAGCTATGTCCTTTTTCATTCCTATCCACCAGAAGTTATTTCTTAAATCTTGGTACATTTTGTTGTTTCCAGGGTGCATGGTATATCTAGATTTATGGGCTTCTTCTAAAATTTTGTCTCTTAACTCTCCTTGCTTAGGTACCCAGATTCTTTTCTGGTGGAATCTCCAAATTCCATCAGTCCCTTGCTCTAATTCTTTTATCCTTCCTTTCATTCCTTCATCATCATCCTTGATGGCTTTTTCTTGAACGTTTTTCAGTTGTTCCATTAAATCTACTTGAAGATTTAATCTAAGAGCACACATTCTTCTTTGTTTTTCATGATACTTACGACTTAAGGCGTCTGCTACTACATTTGCTTTTCCTTCTTGATATTGAATATCACAGTCGTTGTCACTTAGAATCTCCATCCATCTTCTTTGCCTCATGTTTAATTCTCTTTGCCCAAATATGTATCTTATACTCTTATGATCTGTATAGACTACAAACTTACTTCCATACAGGTAGTGTCTCCAGATCTTAAGGGCAAAAATTATTGCTCCTAATTCTAAGTCATGAGTCGTATAATTCTCTTCGTGCTTCTTCAATTGTCTTGATGCATATGCAATTCCCTTTTTGCATTGCATTAACACACATCCTAATCCTAGCTTAGAAGCGTCGCAGTATACTTCAAAATCTTCTGTCCCTTCTGGCAAGGCTAGAATGGGTGCATTTGTTAACTTTTGCTTTAAAATCTTAAAGGCCTCTTCTTGCCTAGGTCCCGATTCAAACTTAACTGTTTTACAGGTTAGCTTAGTTAAGGGCACAATTATCTTAGAGAAATCCTTAATGAAGCGCCTATAGTACCCAGCTAATCCTAGAATGTGACAACTGTCAAATTTGCATGTTGCCGTACAATTAATTAATATTAAATTTGTGCTTAACGACTGTACCTGATTCAACTGATGATTAAACTGCTTTCTGATTTCTGTTACATACATACATATGCATCATATTTCATACTGTCACCCCATTTATTACACACAAACTTTAGTGACATACTTGATGCACAAAGCACAGTTAGCACAGTGAGCGGATAATTCGGGAATATACTGACAGTGCCAGTACATAGACATACACTATTTTGAGGCCCAGAATGAGCCAGAAACAAGGTACTACACTAGTATGGAGTGTAGGGAAGTAAGGACCATAAGACTACATCACTAGGTGATAGCTTAGGTGCCGGAAAGTGCCTAAAACCCACTCTAAGTGCAGAATTCTGCATTTATTAACAAAATTCACCATTTAGGTTCTGTTTGTTTTTTCCCAAAAGCTCTTCCTGGTCTCTTTTGTCTGCGCCGCGCAGACGCGGGCAGACCTTTTTATCTTGCAGAGTGTTTGTTTTCTTGAAGTGCTTTTAGTAAAAAAGGTCTTCAAGACCACTTCCTCAAGCAGATGTGGACTAGTGTCTGCAAAGGTCTTCTAACCTCTTCCTTTTCCTCTCTGCTCTTTCAAAAGAGATGACCCTAGCATCCATAGCCAGACACCTCCATCGATCTCCACCTCCATCCAGCCGACACCTCCATCGTTCTCCATCTCCACCTCCGTCGAAGCCCTCACCTCCATCGATGTCCATCTCCACCTCCGTCGAAGCCACCACACACGTCGAGCCGTGAACCTCCACATTCTCCAGCCGTGAACCTCCACCTTCTCCAGCCGCATCTCCACCTCCGCCGCCGCCCACGTCGAGCTCCACCTCCTCCGCCGGCCCCCACGTCGAGCTCCACCTCCTTCGCCGCCCCCAGTTTCAAACTTTCCATATCTACCCTTTAAAATTACTGAAATTAGAAGTGTGTGGGTTTTGCAGCAAAAGAAGCGAGAAATGGTGGCTTCTGCATTCGGGGAAGATGAGACGGTTATAGAAAGATTAAATTCATTTCAGAAAATGTTTTTGGGTTTGATCTCCATGTATAGGATGATAATGGCATACAGCAGGATATAGAGGTTTATTTTTGCATTTTATTTTTATATGTTTTATCATTTATTACCTGCCTTCTACTTGTACCATTAGTTTGACTCAATTTTTACACCTTGTATTTATAAAATGAAAACAAATTGCTTGATTAGTGGGATTTTTATTAAAACTACACAATGTTAGTAACAACGTAAGTGTAGAAATATTGTTGGAAAAAGAAAATATTGTAAGCAAATGTTTTTGCAAAATATGATCACAAGTTGTGAACATCTAAAAATCCAGAGAATGAGATTTTAACAAAAGTAAACACACTTTAGAGGGTAACTAAACCCACTAAACACCCCACTAAGTTACTACGCGTTTTTATGAAAAACCAAGTTCATGTTGTTATGTAAGTGCATTGTTTTTGCACTTGACTAGTGTAATGTTGTTTAGTAACTTGTTGATTGATTGAATGATTTCCGAAAAGAAAATGATATGCTAATAGGCATGGACACCTCCGTTTACAAAGGAAACTCTGGCGAAATTTTCTAAAAATGTAAACACTTAGAAAATATTTTCTAGACAAGTGTTTACTAGTATATTTTTAAACTATGTCTTTCAAATATAAACCTCGCCATAATTTTTGTTACAAAAATACAAAGTATCGGAGGTTGGTTTTCTAAATAAAAATGGGTAAATATATATTTAGAATATATATTTTATACTAAGACACTTGTGTGAATATTTGTATATTTTGTGAACTAGTTATATTATTTTAGGGTAAAATAATATAACTTACAAATACCATGGAAAATCACAACTCAAAAATAATACCAAAAATCAAACGGAATAAATATTTAAGTTATACGCTTGATATTGTGAAACCAAACGCAAAGACATAACTTATAAAAGATTCCAGAAAATACTCTTACACATATATTTTTGGTAAAATATTATTTTGGAAACTAAAGAAGTAAAAATATATTATTTTTGGGAAAAATACATTTATTTTGGAAATACGTTATTTTTTTTTTGGACAAATAAGTTAAATATATTTTCCTAAGTGGGACTTAAAATATATTTTTCGAAACTACAAATAGACATGTATAAATACCCCCATCCTTGGGAAGTAAATACGAAGTTAAAATACTTGAGAAGTAATAATGCGAGATATTGTTTAATCAATTATCCCAAAACGAAATATAATTTAAAGTTAAAATAATTTATTTTAACAAGAGATTATAACTTGGAATAATATTGGGAACATAAGAAACGCAACTCAAAAACATTAACTCTAAGCCAAGGCACGACTCGTTCGTCTAATAGACGTTGGTACACTGTAGGTAGTCGCGTTTGCTGCGGGGGTTTGAGTTGCTAGATCTGAAGACGCAATACTGTGAGTTCATGTCCCCCTTTTCTCTTAACTGTTTTCATTTTTATACTTCGGGGGTGAAATACATGTCACAATTATTACAGATACTTTTATACATGGTACGGTTAGCTTAAGGAGGGTTTACTACTTAGATCATGTGAAAGGTGGGTATAACACTTAAGGCCATTAATCCTCATTATAGGACCGAGGGACATGAGTGATAGATCTATTTGGGTGTAGCGAGCCCACACCCATGCGGACCAGGGTGGCCCATGTGGTGACTGTGTCTTATTCCCGGAGACAAGTTTGCTAGGTTTGAGTACTTCCTGCACCATTTCACACATACCATTGGCTTTGCAACCCATTGGTGATCTCTTTTTCCTTAATTTCTACATACCAGGGATTTTCATACATACTGACATATTACAAAGGTTTATACATACTCACTTACACATGAACTCGCTCAACTTTTTGTTGATTTTTCAAACTACATGTATTTTAAGAAACTAGCGGATCTGGCGGGGTATGCATATGTCTAGCTGCGTTGAATAAAAGATATCATCCATGGTAGTAGGTTTAGGAGGTGAAACCCTTACCTGGACGGGTTACATGTCTTTAAACCACGTTTTATTTAAAGTCTTTTGCTATGTCTCATGAACACGTCATAAACAAGTATGGTTTGTAACTTATTTTAAGTGTCGACATTTTCAAACAATGATGTTGTGGTATTTTTAGACTTAATGAATGGATGAGCATCTTGTGTTTTTATCATATAGAATTGTTATGATTGTTGCTATGGTATTAAGAACTCAAACCAAATAAACCCACGCTTCCGCAAAAGCCAGGGTGTGACAGCTTGGTATCAGAGCCTCGATCATAGCGAACTAGGATTCCTTCTCGAGTCTAGACTATGATCATCAGGGCTCTCACGAAAACGTTTTCAAACATTTTTACATTGCAAACACAAAATGTCCAGATCCAGGAAGCAAACATTTTTACAAACAAAAAGGCACAAATACACATTTCAAAATTTATATTTATAATTCAGTCTTAGAGACTGAGGGAGGTTCAGTCTTATAGACTGAGGGAGGTTCAGTCTTCGAGACTGAGGGAGGTTCAGTCTTAGGGGCTGAGGGAGGATCAGCCTTAGAGACTGGGGATAATTAGTCTTAGAGACTGGGAAAGTTTGGTCTTAGAGACCAGGGAGGTAGTCTTAGAGACTGGGAATGGTATGGTCTTAGAGACTGGGAATGGTATGGTCTTAGAAACTGGGGAGTTTTTAGTCTTAGAGACTAGGGAGTTCAGTCTGAGAGGCTGGGTGGGATAGTGTGGGAAGGACTGGGATGATTACTTGCTTACATTGTTATCACTTACATGCTTATTTGATGACTGTTGATATATTTGTGCATATGTGTGATTGTTTTAGACACCATGTCATTATCCTCTAAGAGTGGAATGTCAGACACCATTGACCCTATAGCCATAGTATCAGATGACGAGAACATCCCAGAGGACGAGGTTTTTACATCAGATACCACGAGCAACGACGACGATGACCTTCAACCCTTTTGCCTTACCAGATTACGGAGATGATTTACCTATAGCTGATGGTTTTCGTGACAGGGATCTACCTCTTATTCAGATCCCTGCTCCTTTTCCTCTTGCTGCATTTCCTGTTGAGGATCTACCACTTGATGTCATGTCTAACGACGACATCGACCTTTTCATTGAGGGTCCCCCTGAGGATGCCCAGGATGGTGGGGCCCCGGTTGTTGATGATGTTGTTGTCCCCCTTGTTGAGATTCCACTTGGTAATGACGTTGTTGTACCGCTTATCGAAGACCCAGTCGCTGATATCATGGTTGTTCCATTGATGAGATCCCACTTGACCATTCGGATCCTGACTCATTCGAGTCCGTATCATCCGCTACTTTACACGCACGGGGCGTGCAACATTACCCCACAGACACTGATTCCAACACCGCTATGTCTGCAGCGCCTGTTCCGCCGCAGGATTTCGAGTTCGACGATGAGATTGACCCTACCTTTCCACACGATTTTGATCCAGACCATGAGATTGAGTTTGTACCTGACGAGCAGCCTTAGAGGCACCTGGTTTTCCTGATGATCCGCTCCTTGATGTAACCGCTGATCATGAGCTTGCTCCAGATGACCCGGTACCTGCACTTATGGACCACGCTCCCTTTTTGCTCCCCACATAGACCCCAGTTATGCTCACACCCACAATGGGTGGATTGAGGACGACGACTACCCTCCTTTTATCAGACCAGTTACTCCCCCCCTCCTGCACCAGTCCTTGCACCACTTGGTATTACTCCCTTTCACCCGCATGAGACAGACGTACACCGCATAGATTTACCAATCACTTTTCTTCAGGACATTCATTCCTCCTCCCCGTCCAGGGGAAGGACCTTCGAGTCAGCAGGACGGTCACGTACCTTTTGTGTCAGCAGCCGATCATTACATGCCACAGTTTGCACACGCTCCTTTTTCTTCTGCACCCACGGGCGAGCCATTTATGTGGTTTCCGCACAACGACATGCCTATATCCGATCCATATCATCCCTTCCAAATTGGATACTCGAGGGATGATCTGCTTTTATCCTTACAAGCTCCAGCAGGATATGTTGAGACGTAAAATCACCGAGCCAGAGAGGATTCCGCGTCCTCCATCTTGCACCTGTTAGTCACCATTCGCGACTCCGCCGACCCCTCTTCAGTTCTACCCACGATTCGGACAAGGGTGAGGTGACCCTTAGTCTCCATGGATGTATGATAGAATTATGAAACTTGTAAACTGTACTCGTGGTCTTGACATATGAAAGCTCAATCACAACATTCTCATTATGCATGTTGATGAATTACTTGTTTATGCTATGATTATGATGCAATGTGCTTACCTGCTTAATGAAAGTCTAATTGTAAAGTTCTCGTTAAACGTGCTACCAATATAACAGGAATATGCTATGATTGTTGTCACACCCCGACCACGTAGAACATACAAAACGTGGCGGAAACATCGGGGAGTGTTGTAACAGAATTAATTGTTTCAAATCCATGGCAATTGAAGTTTCGTTTTATTGATTAAAAGTGTTACTATGTCTTACAAACAAGGAAAAACAACATAATTAACTAGTCTTGCATCTTTTATTATCACTAAAGCCCAAGTCTGCCTATGTGTATCTTGATCATCTTATGCAACAGCTCCTGAAAAACACATGTGAAAATAGGTACGTCAGCATAAAAATGCCTGTGAGATACATAGGTTTTGTGAAAATAGGTTCCATGACTTATTTTTGAGAAAATGTTTAGTCATCAACCTTGTAATTTGCTTTGTTTTGTAAATCATTTGAAAAACAATGAGTTCAGATGATATGTATAAATAAGTGAATAATGCATGGTTAAATGAATAACCAAGTAAAATGAGTTTGTAAAAGATAAGTTGTTTGTAAAGCAATGTCTTGTGAAAAGTATGTTATTTGTATAAAATGTTCTATGTCTCAAACTGAAATGATCCAAATGACGCGACGAATGGATTTTTCTTAAGGCGATCAATAAAATATAATGTAGTCATGCTTACATAAATTTTTGGATGTCCAGATGTATTCAGAACGTAAGTTATGCGCGAAAATGCAAACTTGTGCACTTTTTGACACTTTTAGTCCCTGAATGACCCAAAAGTTTATTTTAGCATACCGAACCCCTCAAAGCCTATTTCTAAGCTATGTAAAGGATATTTATGGTATGTTTAACTTATGGTCATGTTCCGAAAGGTCTGTTACAGTTCAAATTGGCATACTTTCGCAGTTTGTCAAATTTAGTCCCTGTAAGCGATTAAACTTTGATTTCATCACACCAAACCTTCCAAAACTTATATCTAAGTTATGTAAAGGTTATTTAAGGTATGTTAAGCCTATTCCACTATTCCGGAGTGTTTTTTGCATTAAACTGGTTATATCTACGCATCGGTGCGCGTATAACCTTCTAGAAAGTGAATTTAGAGTTTGGATTTGAACGAGAATTGATATGTGCAAAAGATACACATATTTATACAAGTCCAAAGTATGAAATACAATATTTCATTGGTTTGGAATTTGTTTGATGGTTGAAATGACACAGGTGTTACAGTCTCCCCTACTTTAGGAAATTTCGTCCCGAAATTAATTCGTAGGAGTCTATTTGTGACTTTGTGTCAGATAACCACCAGAGATATGTAAAGCATAATCCTGTCATTTCCTTAACGGACATTCTTCAGAACGAAAATGAACAAACGGAGTCATTTTCCTCAACGAGTATTCTTCAGAAGCGGAAATGAAGGAATAAACAAACGGGGATTCATTTCCTTAACGGAAAATCTTCAGAAACGAAAATGAACAAACGGAGTCATTTTCAACAGATGCTTCCTCAGAAATGGAAATGAAAATGGTAGACAAACGGATATTCATTTCCTCAACGGATAATCTTCAGAAACGAAAATGAACTAACGGAGTCATTTTCAACGGTTGTTTCCTCAGGTTCGGAAATGAAGGATTTAACAACGGATACTCATTTCCTCAACGGATAATCTTCAGAAACGAAAATGAACTAACGGAGTCATTTTCAACGGTTGCTTCCTCAGGTTCAGAAATGAAGGATTTAACAACGGATACTCATTTCCTCAACGGATAATCTTCAGAAACGAAAATGAACTAACGGAGTCATTTTCAACGGTTGCTTCCTCAGGTTCGGAAATGAAGGATTTAACAACGGATACTCATTTCCTCAACGGATAATCTTCAGAAACCAAAATGAACTAACGGAGTCATTTTCAACGGTTGCTTCCTCAGGTTCGGAAATGAAGGATTTAACAACGGATACTTATTTCCTCAACGGATAATCTTCAGAAACGAAAATGAACTAACGGAGTCATTTTCAACGGTTGCTTCCTCAGGTTCGGAAATGAAGGATTTAACAACGGATACTCATTTCCTCAACGGATAATCTTCAGAAACGAAAATGAACTAACGGAGTCATTTTCAACGGTTGCTTCCTCAGGTTCGGAAATGAAAGATGATAGACAAACGGATATTCATTTCCTCAACGGATAATCTTCAGAAACGAAAATGAACTAACGGAGTCATTTTCAACGGTTGTTTCCTCAGGTTCGGAAATGAAGGATTAAATAAACGAATATTCATTTCCCTCGACGGATACTCTTCAGAACGAAAATGCACAAACGGAGTCATTTTCCTCAACGGTTATTCTTCAGAATTGGAAATGAAGGATAAACGGATATTCATTTCCCTCGACGGATACTCTTCAGAACGAAAATGCACAAACGGAGTCATTTTCCTCAACGGTTATTCTTCAGAATTGGAAATGAAGGATAAACGGATATTCATTTCCTCAACGGATAATCTTCAGAAACGAAAATGAACTAACGGAGTCATTTTCAACGGTTGTTTCCTCAGGTTCGGAAATGAAGGATTAAATAAACGGATATTCATTTCCCTCGACGGATACTCTTCAGAACGAAAATGCACAAACGGAGTCATTTTCCTCAACGGTTATTCTTCAGAATTGGAAATGAAGGATAAACGGATATTCATTTCCCTCGACGGATACTCTTCAGAACGAAAATGCACAAACGGAGTCATTTTCCTCAACGGTTATTCTTCAGAATTGGAAATGAAGGATAAACGGATATTCATTTCCTCAACGGATATTCTTCAGAAGTGAAAAATGAATAGCTAGTTCATTTTTCCTCAACGGATACTTCATCAGAATTGGAAATGAATAGGGTTAACTTCTAGGTACATGACAAAGCTCGCTGTGGTTTCTGTGCACTAAATTCCATAATTATGTATGCATCCATAATTACGTAATTCCTTGCATAGTCCGCACAGTTTGTCTTGTAATGTTCATAAGCACATAATCACATAGTTGTTTAACTTGTTTATTAATTTGTTATCTCTGGACGCGGATACTTAAAGCACACCAGGAATCCAATTCGTGGATTTCATTTGGTACTTTAATCATTTCAAGAATCTATCTATTAAGATAGGATAATCTTAAAAGGAATTCGGCTTTATCCTTATTGAATTGTGATGTACGTATTGAATCATACAAAGAATTCAATTAAGGACTCCGATGAATGATACCCATCCACAAGGATCTAATTATGAGGATAGAAAGATCCTACATGGATTTTTGGAGTTTGTGTAACGGGAGGTGTTCCGATACCTTGCACTAGGCGTGCTTACGTCGATACACAAGGTAGAAAGTTCATGAGGTTGAGGCGCCAAATATGTCAAGCGACATATGAAGCAGAGTTTGAAGGTTAAGCAGCAACAGGATTTGCAACAGCTTTGCTTTGGATTGCAAAGCGGCACATGTTAACCAAATGTCTCCATCGTCCACCGTGGGTACATTTGAAACAGGGTATTTGATTCAGATGATGCCAGTGACATTGATTGCGCCAAGGAGCAGTTCCCTTATACGGCTTCATCCTTGAGACGAGTCATGGTAATAGCTAAATCAACGGTCTTCTGGAGTACGACGCCTATTTGTTGAGCAGTTGTAGCACCTGGTCCGGACACTCGAGTCTTGTTGAAATGAAAAGGTATAATGAAGAAAATGGAAGACATAGGAGGAAACAAGCCGAAGGTAGTCAAAAGAAAATAACAACACATGAAGATTGTGACCATTTGTTTGTTACCAAAGGCAAACAAATGAGATGGTGACTAATCAAAGTAAATAGGTCAAAAATAATGTATCGCGAAGACATGCTCGCCTATAAGTGAACACTCATCCCAAGAATTCCCAGGAAAGCACAACTGGTCTCGTGTCTGGTTGAGATGTATACGAAGTGCTTGCCTAGACAGAAAACCCAGAATACAGGCATTCACCCTTCCAGTTTGCACGTGTTCACATTATTTAAAACCCAAAACCTTGACGAGATTTTTGAAAATTCAAAGGGGTTCAAAACCTTATAACAGAGGGTTCAAAACCTAGTAATTAATCATCCTAGAACAGATGATTAGTTTTCAAAGCGGTTTCGAAAAATTATGTTCTTGTTGTGGTAGTCGCCTAAGGATAGGTGACGGTATTGTTTTATGACTAAACGCAAGTAAACTCGCGTTAGGGTCCTAAGAAGATTATAGACTAGGTCAAAGCATTACTAATAACCTAATTCCCTATAACCATTGGCTCTGATACCATATTTTCTGTCACACCCCGACCACGTAGAACATACAAAACGTGGCGGAAACATCGGGGAGTGTTGTAACAGAATTAATTGTTTCAAATCCATGGCAATTGAAGTTTCGTTTTATTGATTAAAAGTGTTACTATGTCTTACAAACAAGGAAAAACAACATAATTAACTAGTCTTGCATCTTTTATTATCACTAAAGCCCAAGTCTGCCTATGTGTATCTTGATCATCTTATGCAACAGCTCCTGAAAAACACATGTGAAAATAGGTACGTCAGCATAAAAATGCCTGTGAGATACATAGGTTTTGTGAAAATAGGTTCCATGACTTATTTTTGAGAAAATGTTTAGTCATGAACCTTGTAATTTGCTTTGTTTTGTAAATCATTTGAAAAACAATGAGTTCAGATGATATGTATAAATAAGTGAATAATGCATGGTTAAATGAATAACCAAGTAAAATGAGTTTGTAAAAGATAAGTTGTTTGTAAAACAATGTCTTGTGAAAAGTATGTTATTTGTATAAAATGTTCTATGTCTCAAACTGAAATGATTCAAATAACGCTACAATATGTAATACCATACAAACACTTATATATAGGAAGTACCAGCGGCGTATCCACCATGCTTGTATCATATTACACACGCATCGTTACTTAATCATTTAATCAAACCAAACCACCAAAGTAATGTTTAACAATAGTAGAAATGTTTATGTATGGTCAAATACGGTTCACACGGTTCGCAGATACAAACGGTTCACAGATACAAATGGTTCACAGATATAAACGGTTCACATATACAAACGGTTCACAGATATAAACGGTTCACAGATATAAACGGTTCACAGATACAAACGGTTCACAGATACAAACGGTTCACAGATATCAACGGATCACAGATACAAACGGTTCACAGATATCAACGGATCACAGATACAAACGGTTCACAGATATAAACGGTTCACAGGTACAAACGGTTCACAGATATCAACGGATCACAGAGTTAAATGATTACAACGGTTCACATAGTCAAATGTTTACAACGGTTCAATATGTAGTATAATGTGTTCATATGCTGGATAAGCATATGCAACAGAAAAGCAATGAAAAACAATGTACTAAGTATGCACATAATGGACATACATAGCATAAAGTGTATTGAAATCATGTACTATAATGTACTAACGAACATAGCATGTCTATGATGTGAAAACAGGAAAGCATGAAAGTAACAAGTAGGCACATGTGTTCCACCCCAAAACAGTTTGGAAAACAGTAAAAGAGGGGTCTATGTACTCACTTGAGATTGCTCAGTAGTCCTTGAGTAACAACTAAACAATGCTAGAGATCGCGGATATCAAACGGCACCTAGTATGGGTAACTACATTAATAAACCGGACCTAAATCGGAAGACTGGGTAGCATGAGGGTTTGTAAACCAAATGAGTGTAGGAACTCATGTGATATGGTTAATCAAAGCCTACATACTAAATGAAACTTAACCTAAGTGATTTCGACCCATTACGACCCGTTTAGGAAGCTTATGCTACTTTAACGCGCCGTGCGCGTGAAACGCGTTCGGACCGCCTAACTAGCCCTATGACAAGTGTTATATGCCTAAACATGTTACATAATCAGTTATGTGACAAAAATTTAGGTTACATATGCTTAATTACCAATTATACATGAAAAGGGTATTCTGGTAATTTACCTAAGGCATATAAACTACCTATCATACAACTACTTAAACGATGTGACCATAGGGTATAACCTCGGAAGGTTATTCCCTACCTACTATGGTCACCTAATGTGTTTGGTCGGATCCTAATGATCGACCAAACTGGGTCGGGTTCGAGGTATAAGCGATTCATTAGATCGCTTACCCTACGACCCTAGACAACGTGGTAATCAGTGGGCATAGTCCCAAGGGACTATGACCAACGTCATTACACTCACGTTGCGAAGTTCAAAAGAACTTCGCATTGACCATTACTGGTCAACGCTGAAAGTCAAACAAAGTTTGACTTTCGGACTCGAAAAGCAATAAAATAAGGAAAAGAACGAAAGAATACTTACGAAGGGTCCCCGAATGCTAACCCAGATCAAAATAGCTCAGGTATGAAACGAAGGTTCCAACTTAGAGCCCAAATGATCAGATTTGTGAGAAATGAAGAAAAGGGGGTGGGGTATTTATAGATTTCGGGTAACCGTTAAGATCGTTTCTTGAATAACGTGCCTTAATCGGAACCGTACACTTGTCGTAAAGTTGTGGTGTCCATGAAGTTTGTTCTTATCCGCTGACTAGACGATAGGAAACGAGTGGACACGAATCAATCAGCTGCAACTTGCAAACAAAACATTGAATCTGGTCAGTTTTAGGCAGTCGCGTAGCGCGACTGGTAAGTCTTTAGGGCTCGCGCTACGCGACACCCCTCCCTGTTCCAGAAATGTTTCATAAATGACAGGTTTAGTCCCTGCACGTGTTTAAGCCCTTTTTCGATGCGTTTGAGCCCCGTTGACCTCATTTCAAGGCTCTAAAATGAAGTTAAAGTATAGGGAACTCAAAACATACTCAAAAATATGCCGGATGATGGTTCGTTTGGTCGTACGAACGCGATGTTCGCTTAATTACGACGGAATGCGCATAAGCGCGAAAAACGATCCAAATGACGCGACTAATGGATTTTTCTTAAGGCGATCAATAAAATATAATGTAGTCATGCTTACATAAATTTTTGGATGTCCAGATGTATTCAGAACGTAAGTTATGCGCGAAAATGCAAACTTGTGCACTTTTTGACACTTTTAGTCCCTGAATGACCCAAAATTTTATTTTAGCATACCGAACCCCTCAAAGCCTATTTCTAAGCTATGTAAAGGATATTTATGGTATGTTTAACTTATGGTCATGTTCCGAAAGGTCTGTTACAGTTCAAATTGGCATACTTTCGCAGTTTGTCAAATTTAGTCCCTGTAAGCGATTAAACTTTGATTTCATCACACCAAACCTTCCAAAACTTATATCTAAGTTATGTAAAGGTTATTTAAGGTATGTTAAGCCTATTCCACTATTCTGGAGTGTTTGTTGCATTAAACTGGTTATATCTACGCATCGGTGCGCGTATAACCTTCTAGAAAGTGAATTTAGAGTTTGGATTTGAACGAGAATTGATATGTGCAAAAGATACACATATTTATACAAGTCCAAAGTATGAAATACAATATTTCATTGGTTTGGAATTTGTTTGATGGTTGAAATGACACAGGTGTTACAATTGTGATATACGTGTTTATTTGTTATACTCTCATTAGACATGATTCCATTTACTTGCTTATACTATGAGTATGCTGTGTTGATACGATGATTTAATTACGTGCAAATACATATGATCTCCCAGCAACTATTTACATTCCCTGAATAGACGAGACCTAACTAACCTGAACTTCTTCCTAGAAGATGTCTCATCAAGAGATTACTCGACTGACCGAGGCAGAATGGCAAGCGCACGCCTCACGAGTCATAGCTCGGCACAAGGTTCTTCGCTACAAGCGCAGCGAAGGTACCTCAAGGAATGACCCACCTAACAGTAATGTTTAAGTCATCCGAGACACATTACAACACGTTTGGAAAATCCCCAATGTGCTTTGCTAATACTTACTGTGATGATGATTGCTTGGGTACAAGTTATACCTACAAACAGTTTCTAGAATGCAAACCCCTGAACTTCGGTGGCACTGGAGGTGCCATAGCTTTTCTAAAATGGGTTGAGAATGTGGATGTTGTTGTGCGAATGAGTGGTTGTACGCTAGAGCAACAAGTCCCATACGTTTTCGGATTGCTACAAGATGGGGCTCTGTTATGGTGGAACCTTAGGGTTCGAATAATGGGCAAGACTGCAGCATATGCGTTAACATGTGGTGAGCTGAAAGGAATGATGCGTAAGGAGTATTATTCTCAAACGGAAACCCAGAAGTTGGAAGGTGAATTCCGGAGCCTGATGATGGAAGGTCCAAAGGTGTTGGAGTACGCGCAAAGACTTCATGATTTGTCACGAGTTGTTCCGTACCTGGTGAAACCAGAATTGAAGAAATTGGGGCAATTCATTTGGGAATTGGCGCCTCAAGTCTTGAGCTTGCTGACAACATCAACACCACCAACAACTATTGCTGCAAGTAAGATGAGTTTGGCACTCGGTAAGGAAGCACTTAGACTAGGTAAACTTTCAACCTCCGACGAGAAAAAGGAAACTCCTGTAGAACCATCTGGGGACAACAAGAGGAAGTTTGTAAACTTCAAGAAGGGTACTCGGGTGAATAACGAGAACAAGGCTAAAAAGGGAAAATAGTACATGGGTATCCTACCTAAGTGCGACAATTGCCTACGTCATCATGTCGGGCGATGTAAATATGGAAAATGCGACAACTGTGGCAAGAGAGGGCATGTCAAGGAAACTTGTAGGCAAGGTACAAAACATGGAAATGAAAGCCAAGATGGAAGCAAGAATCTCGAAGGAAGCAACGGCGTCAACAACTGTCAAGAAAGAACCAGTCATGACCAAAAACATGCTCAAGGTTGTTTTAACTGCGGGGACAAAAGGCATTTCAGGAAGTATTGTCCTAACAATGAGTAGGCGCGAGAAGGAGTGTTGGACATCGGAACTGGGGAAGCACGCCAGGATCCAAGCATGGTTATCGGGCGTTTCCAGAAAGTTTACTTGGGGACTAAACCGAGATGTGATGAATGCAAGTTTCACCATGAAGGACAATGTCGGAAGCCTTGGTGCGATAGGTGCGGAAGGGAAGGGCACAACAAGCACGCCTGTCGAGCGAAGTATCCCAAACAAGAAGGAAATGATATCGACAACCAAGACAAAAACAATGATGGTAGAACTACAGGTTGCTTCAAATGCGGGGACGTGGGGCACTTTAGGAAGGAATGCCTAAAGGATGACCAGGACCGTGGGAGGGCGTGCAACATCGGAGCTCATGAAGCATGCCTGGATCCAGAAATGGTTACTGGTACGTTCCCTATCAACTAAATATGTTGCATCTATGTTGTTTGATACCAGTGTCGACCAGAGCTTCATATCACATGAATTTAAAAATATACTTGGTTTAGTAAAGGGATAAGTTAGATAACCCACACTCGATAGAACTAGTTGATGAGAAGGCTCGACGTAGTAACTAGGATGGACCAATTGTCAAGCAACCAAGCGGAGATCGTTATTCAGGATACGCCTCTATGAATTACTAGTGCTTGGAGGCACGAGAATTTCGCGCACAGAATGTGTTGCCTTCTCGGCTCACGTCGCAGATGAAGAAGCCGAAGACTTGTCTGAACAACCACTCCAACGACAAGTCGATCTCGCATCAATTTGTTTCCTGAAGTCGCGCTTACAGTCAATGCACCCCAACAACTTACACTTTTACGCTGCCCGTTTTGAGTAACACCAGTGCTACTCGTCAAGTAGAAGGACGATGATTTTCAAATAAGTAGCCACTACCAGGAGCTGAACGAACTAGCCAACAAGAGTCGGGGACTCTTGCTAAGGGTTAACGAATTACTTATTTAACTAACTGTGAGAACGCAACTACTATTACATGACTGATTGATGATCGAGTGTCATTAGCTGTGGATTCAGGAAGAAAGTACACCAGGAAAATTGCGGGACAATAACTTTTTTTAAAATATGGTGATTCTTACATGATGCACAAAACAATTTTACGCCGAATGCGAAACCTTGAGAATCTAGGAAACGTACACTTAGGATCTTTGGGGACCCAAATCTAAACTCGTAAAAGTTGCTTAGGAACCACACCTGTTGACTCAAGCGAACCCCATTATCTTGACATTCATGCTATTTCAGTTAACCAAACAGAATATACTCAAATTTCTTTTTTAGGATTTCCGCTTTTGTTTCTAGCAAGTAGGTATTTGCATTTCTACTCCCCCTAATGGTAGTTGCATCGCATTAACTTTCTTCGCTGAGAGCGAATAAACATTTGCTTCGAATACTTGGTCATTTCCTCCTTTTAGCAAATACTCATTGTTTCAGTACTCGGAAAACTTATATGTCACACATGCACCATTTTCTACGCATGTGGTTTCGTTTGAATAAACGCTTCATTAAAATTCAAATATTACTTTGCTGCTGATTTGTGATTCGAATGACCTACATCATTGTAGTTGTTGGCTCTTTTGTTACCAAGTCAACACACTGTCATGAGAATTCTTTTCTTCCAAGATTACATTCATGGTTTATCTTTGTGACCATGCCGTGATTCCTTCATTGATACATACGTTGATTGTTGGGTTACACTGAAATCAAGTTCAATTGCTTAAACTTATCCAATTCGCATATTTAAGACCTCATATGATGTATTGAGAGCATCATATTCAAGTGTCTTCGCAAATGTTCTTTCGTTACGAGTCGTAGTAGACTTAGTTAGTCTACGGTCCCACTAAATTGTTTGTTGAATTCAACACCTTGCGGTGAAACCTTCACGAAATCGAAGCTTGCGCTAATTTGGTTACGCACCTCCTACACGGATTTAATTGTTTATTCATCGACTTGCCCTAAATCCGTTTTGTTTATCACAATCAAAGCAGTCTCAACACAGTTATGTGTTAAGGCAATGGTACATAGATTCATTTCATGACACGATGTACCTCCTAACGATTCTTTTGTTACGAAATAAATACCTTGCAGTATTTATTGTTTTCCATCTTCAATCAGAGACAGTAATACCTTGATGTTCCGTATTCAATTGAAAACTCTATGACATTGTGTAAATCAAAACTTCAGGCTTGTTTCGGTACATTTTCATTTGGTTTCAAACACGGTGAACTTGTTCAGTCACTGCTATTATTGAATTATGTCAATACGACACCTTGTGGTGTCCTCACAGACTTGTAGGTTGTGCTAATCATGGTCAATCATTTCACACGAAACTGCTTATACCTTGTTTGACTTGTTATTTAAACATTCCTGATGCAACTACGAATCAAGGCAGTGATACACCAGATACGCTTGTATTTTATTCGATGCATTCTCGCAATTCAAGAATGCCAGCTCAAATCCTTTCCATTTAATTTTTCGAAAGTTGACGGATCATTCCGTGTTCAAGATGTTGATTTTGAGTTCATATAGCGGGTGTTATGGTTTGTGGAAACTCGTTCGAATATTCCGATCGATTGTTTGAGAATCAATCGGTCAAGACTCCTTTGTTACACCTCTGCTAGCTAAGCCACGCCAGATTATTCTTCTATACGTCTCGTCTCGTTTCCTTTGACATCAAATGCGAGGACACATACCGTTTAACCATTGGGTACTTGTTGTCAAAATACATCCTAGGATTTACCTGACGTGAATAAGATTTGATTTGGTTTTATGGTTATCTACCTCAGTACTATTCATATACATACACGCGTCTTGAAACCCTGAGTAGATAAGGTAGTACAAATTTCGAGGACGAAATTTTCTTAACGGGGGAAGAATGTGACAACTGTCAAATTTGCATGCTGCCGTACAATTAATTAATATTAAAGTTATGCTTAACGACTGTACCTGATTCAACTGATGATTAAACTGCTTTATGATTTATGTTACATACATACATATGCATCACATTTCATACTGTCACCCCATTTATTACACACAAACTTTAGTGACATACTTGATGCACAAAGCACAGTTAGCACAGTGAGCGGATAATTCGGGAATATACTGACAGTGCCAGTACATAGACAGACACTATTTTGAGGCCCAGAATGAGCCAGAGACAAGGTACTACACTAGTATGGAGTGTAGGGAAGTAAGGACCATAAGACTGCGTCACTAGGTGATAGCTTAGGTGCCGGAAAGTGCTTAAACCCCACTCTAAGTGCAGAATTAAGCATTTATTAACAAAATTCAGCATTTAAACATGCTAGTCACTGGCAAAAATATGGCAGAATGGTCCTGTATGCTTTCCTAAGTGTCAGGAATTACAAGGGTCACTAAAAGTTACATAAAGGAAACTTTACGATATCACTTAGCACCTTAACGAAACGGTATTTAACCAAACAACCGGACATTACCCGGAACACAAAAATATTATCAGAAACATTGTTTCACTTTTTCTGAGCTGGTATTGGTTCCCGAGCACTATAACATACTACATAAGACATGGTACACACTTAAACACAAGACACTTACACTTAACACACTATTACTTAACTTTCCCATTTGAATTTTCACCTTACCCCCCCCCCCCCCATTGTAACCGTTCCCTAAGGGGACCCCACAGCCAAAAATCATCTAGATATCATATCTTTCCTAAATCTCTTTCTTGGAATTGTGAAGATTATGTTGGTACTTAACATAGCACATTATCCATTGGGTATAAAATTTAGAGGTTATAAGAATCACTTATCATCTTCATCATCACAACACAACAACTCTCTCTCTTCCCTCACATAAGCTCTCGACCGAACACCATTTCCCCACCATCTCCATTTTTTATTTTTGTTCAACCAATCCAAGCTTCATTCAAGGTGCTACAAGGTGTATAACGAGGCTCGGTACTCACAGAACTTGAAGGACCACCTTCGTTTGCTTTTATCCTCTACATTTCCAAGCTTGATCTTCCCTAGCTTAAAAGCTAGTAGTAAGCTTCTTTGATCCTCATTTACTTCATGTTTATGGTGGTTAATAGTTATGTTATGATGAAATTTCAAGAACACTAAAACATCATAAACATAAGTCTTGTAACATAAGCTTAAAGATGAAGAAACAAGATGAAATAATAGTAGTATGATGTTGTTTGAATGTGTTGATGATTTCTTGATGGTTACTAGTAATATGACGGTTAGTCATCATATGAGACTTGTTAAGTTATGATTAAAAACATCGCTTAACAAGTTAGGGATGATTATGTGTACATGAAGTAATCATCCACTAGTGAAGACATGAACTTGAAAGTAGGATGATTTTTCTTGAAAAATAATAAACCAAGTAAACTAGTAATAATGTAAATCCAAGTCTTGAGAATGGTTTTTTCCAAAATAAACCAAGATTAAAAGATGATCTTTGAAAGATTAGGATTTTTATTAAAACTACACTATGTTAGTAACAAAGTAAGTGTAGAAATATTGTTGGAACAAGAAAATATTGTAAGCAAATGTTTTTGCAAAATATGATCACAAGTTGTGAACATCTAAAAATCCCGAGAATGAGATTTTAACAAAAGTAAACACACTTTAGAGGGTAACTAAACCCACTAAACACCCCACTAAGTTACTACGCGTTTTTATGAAAAACCAAGTTCATGTTGTTATGTAAGTGCATTGTTTTTGCACTTGACTAGTGTAATGTTGTTTAGTAACTTGTTGTTGATTGATTGAATGATTTCCGAAACGAAAATGATATGCTAACAAGCATGGACACCTCCGTTTACAAAGGAAACTCAGGCGAAATTTTCTGAAAATGTAAACACTTAGAAAATATTTTCTAGACAAGTGTTTACTAGTATATTTTTAAACTATGTCTTTCAAATATAAACCTCGCCATAATTTTTGTTACAAAAAATACAAAGTATCGGAGGTTGGTTTTTGTAAATAAAAATGGGTAAATATATATTTAGAATATATATTTTATACTAAGACACTTGTGTGAATATTTGTATATTTTGTGAACTAGTTATATTATTTTAGGGTAAAATAATAAAACTAACAAATACCATGGAAAATCACAACTCCAAAATAATACCAAAAATCACACGGAATAAATATTTAAGTTATACGCTTGATATTGTGAAACCAAACACAAAGACATAACTTATAAAAAATTCCAGAAAATACTCTTACACATATATTTTTGGTAAAATATTATTTTGGAAACTAAAGAAGTAAAAAAAATATATTATTTTTGGGAAAAATACATATATTTTGGAAATACATTATTATTATTTTTTTTTTGGACAAATAAGTTAAATATATTTTCCTAAGTGGGACTTAAAATATATTTTTCGAAACTACAAATAGACATGTATAAATACCCCCATCCTTGGGAAGTAAATACGAAGTTAAAATACTTGAGAAGTATTAATGCGAGATATTGTTCAATCAATTATCCCAAAACGAAATATAATTTAAAGTTAAAATAATTTATTTTAACAAGAGATTATAACTTGGAATAATATTAGGAACATAAGAAACACAACTAAAAAACGTTAACTCTAAGCCAAGGCACGGCCCGTTCGTCTAATAGACGTTAGTACACTGTAGGTAGTCGCGTTTGCTGCGGGAGTTTGAGTTGCTAGATCTGAAGACGCAATACTGTGAGTTCATGTCCCCCTTTTCTCTTAACTGTTTTCAGTTTTATACTTCGGGGTTGAAATACATGTCACAATTATTACAGACACTTTTATACATGGTATGGTTAGCTTAAGGAGGGTTTATTACTTAGATCATGTGAAAGGTGGGTATAACACTTAAGGCCATTAATCCTCATTGTAGGACCGAGGGACATGAGTGATAGATCTATTTGGGTGTAGCGAGCCCACACCCATGCGGACCAGGGTTGCCCATGAGGTGACTGTGTCTTATTCCCGAAGACAAGTTTGCTATGTTTGAGTACTTCCTGCACCGTTTCACACATACCATTGGCTTTGCAACCCATTGGTGATCTATTTTTCCTTAATTGCTACATACCAGGGATTTTCATACATACAGACATATTACAAAGGTTTATACATACTCACTTACACATGAACTCGCTCAACTTTTTGTTGATTTTTCAAACTACATGTATTTCAGGAAACTAGCGGAAATGGCGGGGTATGCATATGTCTAGCTGCGTTGAATAAAAGATGTCATCCAGGGTAGTAGGTTTAGGAGGTGAAACCCTTACCTGGACGGGTTACATGTCTTTAAACCACGTTTTATTTAAAGTCTTTTGCTATGTCTCATGACCACGTCGTAAACAAGTATGGTTTGTAACTTATTTTAAGTGTCGACATTTTCAAACAATGATGTTGTGGTATTTTTAGACTTAATGAATGGATGAACGTCTTGTGTTTTTATCATATAGCATTGTTATGATTGTTGCTATAGTATTAAGAAGTCACACCAAATAAACCCACGCTTCCGCAAAAGCCAGGGTGTGACATAGAAAACTTCTAACTTCCGTAGCTGATTGTAGGACCTTCCATTTGGTGATTGCTTCGATCTTGGAGGGATCTACGTGAATACCTTCCTGATTCACCATGTGACCTAAGAATTGCGCCTCCTTTAGCCAAAATTCACATTTCGAGAATTTGGCGTAAAATTTTCCTTTCTTAACAAAGTTAAGAGTGCTCATAGATGCTCACAATGCTCGTCCTGACTTTTGGAATAAATAAGCATATCATCAATGAAGACAGTTACAAATTTATCCAAATACAGTTACAGATTCTATTCATCATGTCCATGAATGCTGCAGGAGCATTTGTTAGTCCAAAGGGCATGACTGTAAACTCGTAGTGACCATACCTAGTTCTGAAAGCTGTTTTAGGTATGTCTTCTTATTGTACCTTCAGCTGATGGTACCCAGATCGCAAATCTATCTTAGAAAAGTATATAGCTCCTTGAAGTTGATCGAAAAGATCATCAATCCTAGGTAATGGGTATCGATTCTTAGTTGTAACCTTATTCAATTCCCTATAATCGATACACATTCGCATTGAACCACCCTTCTTTTTCACAAACAACACTGATGCTCCCCACGTGGATGAACTAGGTTTTATGAATCCTTTGCTTGATAATTCATCTAACTGCTTTTTCAATTCTAACATTTCGGTGGGTGCTAACCTATAAGGTGCCTTAGCTATTGGTGTAGTTCCAGGAAATAGATGAATTCTAAATTCTACCTCCCTATCAGGTGGCAAACCTGGTAGCTCTTCCGGAAATACATCCAGGTATTCTGATACTACAGGAATTTCCTTAAGTTCCTTACCCTTAGTGCTAATAATTACCGAAATCATATACACTATTCCTTGCTTTCGTTCATAACTAGCGACTTTCATTACGGAAATGAACTTCATTGGCTTACGTGGCCTATCTCCTGTAACCATGATTATTTCCCCTGATGGTGTATGGATTTCTATGGAATTCTTATCACAGAGGATTCGAGCATGGTTGGCTACCAAGCAATCCATTCCTAATACGATATCGAATCTAGCTAAATTCATAGGTAATAGGTTTGCAGAAAATTTATGACCTAAAAGTTCTATATTTCCTTTTTGCAAAACCGTATCTATGCTAACATAATTTCCGTCTGCCGTTTCTACTGTATAAATCTGCCTAACTTTGGTTAAAGGTAGCTTAAGAACTTGACAGAATAAAGTATTTATAAAAATTTGGTTTGCACCAGAGTCAAATAATGCTTTCTCATAAACGTCGTGAACTAGGAACGTACCAGCTATCACATCCAGAATCAGATCGGCTTCCTGCGTGGTAGCTGGAAGGCTCTTGCGTTCTTCTCATTAGTTCCTTCAGCAGGTTTGGTCTTGTTGTCAGCTGGTTTGCCTAATTTCAGGCAGTCTGGCCTGAAGTGCCCTGTTTCGCCGCAGTTGTAGCAAATCGTTGCTTTCTTCCTTCTGCATTCTTCTTTTGGGTGCCCCGGTCTGTTACAGAAGTTCCAATACCCTCTGCATTTCCTAAAATGCTTTCTTTTATAGGTACTGCAAAAGGGAGCAGTGGAGGATTGCCCCGTCCCCTTTTTTCTTGAAGTTGCTACTCCTATTACCCCCTCGGAATCCTTGGGTAATCTTTTGAGCCAATTCCTTCTTTCTGGTTTCTTCTCGCATACGCACCACTCCGTCAGTCAAGGTGTTGGCTAATTCCACTGCATCGTCGATTGTGTGGGGTCTTGCAACTTTGACGATGTCCCGAATTTTGCTAACTAAACCCTAAATGTAGCGAGAAATAAGTACCGGTTCTGGCGAAGCCAGAGTTGGTACAATTCTGGCATTTTCGAAAATTTTTGAAGTATACCATCGACAGTCAATATCTACCATTCGGTGACTCAGGAACTTATTCGCCATTTGTTCCTTTTCATATTCGGGACAAAATTTTCTTTCCACCAATTGCTTAAATTCTTCCCAATTCATGGCATAAGCCATGTCACTTCCTTTAGCTTGCAGTACCGTGTTCCACCATTCTAATGCCTCTTCCTTAAAAATGTGAGAAGCATACATGACCTTATCTTCCTCGGCACACTTACTTATTTTAATTACTGCCTCGGTCTTTTCCAACCAACGCAGTGCAGCAGTCGCCCCTTCATTGCCTGCAAATTCAACAGGTTTACAGGCAAGAAACTCTTTATAAGTGCAACTATGTGTTGCAACTTTCATTTTCTTAAGTATTGGGGCTTGAATTACGCTGTCGTGATTATTGCCGCCTCCATTAACACTGTTACTAAAATTATCGTCGCGCGTGCGTTTACTAGGGTGGGCTTGCGAAGGCTCAACAGGACTTTTAACAGCGGCGACGATTGCTGGGATAGCATTTGCTATTCCTTGGGCAACGATATTTTCTATATCTTGCCTATTAAGAATGTGATCCTCATTGTTTTGCTCGGATTGGTTAACTTCGTTAACTGGTTCATTAACAACATGTTCCATTTGATAATTAACAATATATATAAGTTATTAGCATAAAATAAATAACAACCAAATTCAATAAAGCAACCACACATAATCACGTCAACACGAATAGCCAAAATTGTCGACTTTGCGACTTTCATATTTTATATATATTTTAGTATGCATCCATACACACCATATATATTATAAAAGTTTTATTTTAAGTTATTTTACATGATTATATTTTTATTGTTTATTATTATTATTTTATTATTATTAAACACATATCCTCACAACCACACAACCATAGTCAGCTGGCATTTCAGAAACGACGCTCCCTCTCGTCGTATTTCCACGTGATTCTCTCTCCCACATCCCTAATTCTATTTTCTACCTCCACCAGCTCCTCGCCATAATGACGGAGTTCAGCCAAGTTTTTTGTGCTGATAGGTCGGTTTGGTGCAGGCTAAAGGTCAAACTGGGGGAAATAGGTGTTAGGGTTATTCAAGAGATTCTGAAATTGCCAGTCGTTTGTCCACCATTCTTCTAGCTCTCCGGGTAGAGGTCGGGGGTTGACAATAGGATCTGAGATAGCAGGTTCCAAATTGGCTAGGAGTTGTGATTCGATGGGGTAATTGAAGAGATTTTCATCGGCAGGTCCAATGAGGTTACAATTTGCCAGTTTGCGATCCAGCTCCTCCCATGGTGGCATTTCCTGGGCTTGTTCGGAACTTTCCCCGATCTCTTTTCCTTTTCCTTTTCCTTTGTCCTTTGGATCCTCAGTCTTTTTGACCTTTTGTGCAGCTGGTTTTTTCCTACGCCCACGTTTCCAGTCCAAGATTCTTCTCCTCTTTTTCGGCTTTGGCTTCTCCTAAGCCTGGGCCTGGAACGTTAGTGGTTCCTCCATATTTTCCTGATAGCTAGATGGGTTTCCTGTGGTATCCATATCAGTGCTATGGATAGTGAAGTTTCGGAGTGCCTCCGACAGTTCATTCATGCTGATAACACACATGAAGAAACACACACAAACTTAAGTTAAAATTTTATTTATTGTAAATTAAATTTTCACAAAATCACAGAATGGAAATCAGAAAATTAAGTATTTCTAAATACTTAATTGGCTTAAATCAGTGACTCTGATACCACCTTTTTCTGTCACGGCCACCGACCCGGTTTTACCCGTCTCATGAGCCGCGGGACAGAAAACCCGTGGTATTTATCATTTAGTTTGGCAGCGGAAATATTGGCAGGATCTTTTAAACTGAAAATGACCAATTATTTTATTTCACATTTTGGGACAAACCCCATAATTTACAATAAGGGTGATTTCACTTGGAAATCCCTGTTTTACAAAAACATGTTTATTTATTTCATTTACTGAGCCACATTCTTCAAGCTGGTGTGCTATGCGACACCTTTCCGGATTCACAATAAATCACCTAAAACATGTTTAAAAAAAGATTTTATCAACGGGGAAATACTGGCGAGTCATTCATTTTGCACAAAACGACTCATTGTTATAAATCACAGGACTAAGAGCGATTACAATTGCCACTATTTTATAATTATCTGGTCCGGTGACACCCCCTGGTGACGATGGTCATACCACTATTGGGTCCTTTCCCCCAATAATGATGATTATCTCTGTTTAGGTTCGTCCACCTAAACGAGAGAGAAAAATAGTAATGTGCACAATACCCCACTTACTGCCAGTAATTTAAGATAACAAAGACTTACCCCCTTGTAAAATATAACTGGAAAATAAATTGAGGTATTGTAAAATACTTTTGATAAAAAGAGAATGACTCACATTGCAAATTTAGACGGGCATAGTTTTGCCTACTGATTTTAGCCTGATAACCTAGTTAAATAACAATGCACAGGAAACTAGGTCAGTAACTTAATACAACATTTACGATAGCTTACGAAATCAAAACCCTCACGACGAATGACAAAGTATAGCCCAAATACGGGCATCACTTAAACATCCATCGGATCGGTTTCAATCGATAGGACATTGTATCATAGCAATGATCGAGTTATTACGCTTGATCGTAGCAGCGTTTTCCTACTGTAATCGTGATTTTTGAACATATAAAGAGTGAATTTGTAAGATTTCTCGAGCACAGCCGAACTGCCCATGTCTAACCCGTTTATAGCTGATTTTTGGGTTTTACGCGGCCCGCGTAAACCCTCACTTGAACCTTACGCGGCCCGCGAGGACCCCCTAGTCTACGTGTAGGGCTAGTGTGTCACGTGTAGGCCCGCCACGTGGCTGACACGTGGTTTGGAACGCGTCCCGGTCACCTGGTGTCCTGTCGCGGCCCGCGTAAGCATAGGCTTTGTTGGATTCTGTATGCCCAAGACAAATATTAGACTGATGTGGCTAGTACGTTATGATCCAAGTCGAGTCATACCCAAATACATGCTAGACAAACACTTGGAAGACTTGAGATTTTTTGCTCTCAATTTTCGGCCCAGACTAGGATTTTTCAAGTGTTTCATTTTGGTCATAAGTGTGTTCAAATCCTAGCTACAATCAAGGTGTTTGTTGGAAGTTTGGGGTATACAAGCTTGAGGTCTTCTACTCTTGAAGGAAACCATTCAAGAAGTATCATCCGTTTCATTCCTGTTACTCCAAGATGGTAGTATTCTAAACAACCTATGGTTGTGTTTGATAGTATGCATGTTCATATATGGATCTGGGTTTTGGGATTTTTGCATATAAATGAAATTTATATCTTAAAAGTAACATGTTTTAAATATTATTTCCACTGCGTTTTTATTTCATATGGATGAAATTACTTTGATAAACATGTTAAAATCACATCAATGGCATCTAGAGCCGCTTATATGAGTGCATGCTTCATAGGATATGAAATTTTCAGGTTTCGGGTTTGGTTAAACCCTATGGCCGAAAATTTTAATCTTGGTTCTCCTTTTGTTTTTCAAGATATTAATTAAACATGCATAAAAGTATCTTGAAAAATTATGTCATTTGGATGATTTGTTTGTTTGGACAAAAAGCCTCTTTTTCGGTTTTTTCATTCCTGACCGAAAAGTAGGTTGTAAAAAGGAAACCATTTTTGCTTCTTGAATTTTATATATATATATATATATATATATATATATATGAATATATATTTTGGTGTTCATAACCTAGCCATGACCTTGTGTGAAAATGTTGAATGATTGTGTTATGATTTATATTTAATTATTTCAAAGGTTGTAATAATTAATTATTTTTGTTCTTCCATTTGTAAAGTTATGTAATTTATTTATTTTCATTTGGTATGTAAAATAAATAGATTAGGTGCATTTTATTTTACTAGAAAAAATGTATTAGGATATTTTTTTGTAAAAGAAGATGCACACAAAAGTGCGGTTTTGGTTTTGGCTAATTTCGGGCCTAAAGGACTTCATAGTTCTTAACGGGATTTTAGCACGATAACCAAAACACATTTTTGAAGCCCAAAGGAGTTTGGAACTGAATATAAAAGACATTTGGAAGCCCAAAGAATGTGAAGAAATCACAACACAAGAAGAAGACTTGAAGCATTTGGATGCGGGATCAAGTGGGAGTTCAACGACACATTATTTGTGTCAATATTCACCCCTTAGGAAGGACCTTTTGGCACACTTGTTTCGGCTAACAAGTGTGGTCAAAATAGTTGGCTATGGTTATGCACCTATTGTTATGTATGTTGTGCTTGTGTGGTTGCTTATTTTATTGTTTGGATGATATTTGGATATGCATGCTTAACAAACTAATAATCAACAACAAGCTTAAAATTGGTTCTTTCAAAATCATTAAAATTGATTAATAAAAGGGTTATTAACAATTCATAATTTTATAATAAAATGAGTTTTATTAAAAAGAACCTTGAAAATTTTGTTTTCACAAAAGTACCAAGGATTTGAATGCATGCAAATATATGGTACATAAAGTTTTCTAAACTAGAATTTTGAAAACTAAAAATCCCTTTTATAAAACAAGTCAAACACCATCCTTTTATACAACACTCAAATCACTTGGGAACTATTATTGTGGGATAAAGGTCACCTAACCACATACAACACTCGAATCACTTGGGAACTATTATTGTGGGATAAAGGTCACCTAACCACATTTGAGGGAACTTGTATATTCGAGGTGGGTTTGCCATGTTTGTGGGATAAAGGTCACCTAACCACTTATGTGAATAGACTCACACATGTGTGTAAGTTGGACGACTTGATTTGGAAACCATGAACTTAGGGTCACAGAAGCATGGGGAAGAAAAGGTGTTGATGGGATTAAACATGCCAACTAAACACAAAGATGTTTAACCGATCACATATGTCTAGAAATTGCAAAGAGTTGCAATTGTGAAACGTTGACTACCTTGTTAATTTAAATAAAGGGATAAAGGTCACCTAACTGATATTTAAATGTAACGTTGGATTCTAGATTTTAATTATTAATTGTCTATGAGACATAAAAATGTATTAATGATTAAAATATACTAATATCGAAAATACTAAAATTGAACCTTGTTAAATTTTGTAGATGGCCGCTAACAATTTTACCCAAACTGTCCGTAACCTATCACTAATAATAATCCTTGAAAAGGGATCGTCTCAATCATAACACTTCATGGATTAATATCGAAACTTAAGAATCGTTCTTAAGTAAGAAAAGAAATCCTATGTGTTGAACGATCCTAATCCCGATGAACATCTTATGGAAGATAAGGATGCATATAACGATTGGATTAAGTATATCAAGGATACTATGCAAGCCTCATGCCTCATATTAGGAATTATGATTCCCGAGATTCAAAAGGATTTTGAACATCATGAGCATGTGACATGATTAACCAATTGTAGGAAATGTTCCCAAGGGTAGAACGGTTCGAGCGCTTCATGCATGTCGAATAGAGGAAACCCAATTGGTCTCATCTTATATCTTTAAGATGAAAAGCCACATTGATCGCTTCAAAGGGCTCAATACGGGTAAAAGGGCTTTACTTATTCTAACAATCAATGAGGATGGCAACTAGAAAGGGCATCACCCCGACACCAAAGCAAATGTTGAAAATGGAAACGGGTAATTCAAAGGGAAAAGAAAAGAAAGGCTAAAACGGAACCACCGAAACCAAAATATAAGAAGGCACAGGTTGCCACAAACGATCCATACGTTGAGTATGGAGAGATAGGACATTTAAATAGGAAATTTCCAACCTATCTCAAAGAGTTGAAAAATAAGAGGGATGCAGAGCAAACCTCAGGTACAATCTTAATGATACATATTGACCTTAATGTTATTGCTTCTAACACATGGGTACTAGATACCGGATGTGCAACTCATATTTGTAATTTGTTGCAGGGGTTCAAAAGAAATAAACATTATAAGAAGGGAGACGCTAGTCTCTTCATGGGCAACATAGCAAAGGTTGATGTCGAAGCTCAAGGAGACTACGTTTTAGAGCTTCCAAGTGGTTTGGAAGTTATTTTGAAGAATATTTTATATGCTCCTAGTTTGACTAGGAACATAATTTCTATTTCCCTTTTGAGACAATGTGGTTTTAAATTCGAATTTGTTAACCAAGACATTCATGTTTCTATGCATGATGTGTTTTACTTTAAGGCTATGCCTTTAAATGGTATTTATGAATTAGATCAAGACAACGCATCATATGATAGCTCAATGTACCAAGTAACCAACAAGAAACTCAAAATGGATTTGAGTGATTCCTATCTTTGGCATTGTCTCCTTGGACATATAAACAAGAATCGCATGCATACACTTCAGAAAAATAGTCTTTTGAATACAAATGAAGATAATTCATTTGATCTATGCGAATCCTGTTTACAAGGAAAAATGACCAAGACACCCTTTAGTGGAACTTTTGAAAGGGCTAAAGACTTACTAGGTATCATACATTCAGATGTATGTGGTCCTTTTAAGCCGATGACTAGGAATGGTGAAAGATACTTCATTACCTTTACCGACGACTTTAGTCATTATGGTTATGTGTACTTACTAAGACACAAGGATGAAGCATTTGAAATGTTCAAAGACTTCAAAAGTCAAGTAGAAAATCAACTCAAGAAAACAAACAAAGTCCTTCGCACCGATAGAGGAGGTGAATACCTTAGTGGTGCTTTTCAAGATCATCTTAGGAGTTGTGGGATTATCTCACAACTTACTCCGCCAGGAACACCACAACACAATGGTGTGTCCGAAAGGAGAAATCGAACTCTATTAGATATGGTTCGATCTATGATGGCTAGAAGCACATTACCTCTATCGTTTTGTGGTTATGCTTTGCTCTCTGCAGTCCGTATACTAAATATGGCCCCAACCAAGAAAGTGGAAAAGACACCTTTTGAAATATGGCATGGAAACCCTCCATCATTATCATTCTTAAGGGTTTGGGGTTGTGAAGCTTATGTGAAGCTATACACCCCAAACAAATTGAAAGTCTGATCCACTAAGTGTATCTTTGTAGAATATCCTAAGGATGGTATAGGATATTATTTCTACGATCCAACAGAGAAAAAGGTATTTGTTGCTCGAAAGGCTAAGTTCTTGGAAGCTAAGTTCCTTATGGAAGGAACTAGTGGTAGAACAGTGGAACTTGAGGAGGATCAAGAACCACAAGACGATACACGTTTGGTTGATACAAGCACTCAACAAGAGGTTGTTGAAGACGATCAAGAGATTGATCAGAACACACAAAATATTCGCAGATCTGGTAGAATTAGTAGTCCACCTGAAAGATATGAATTTTTCATGGATAGATGCTACGTGGTAGATTCAGATGAACCAACCACATACCATGATGCAATGTCAAAATCCGATTGTGACAAATGGCTTGAAGCCATGAACATAGAGATTCAATCCATGTATGAAAACCAAGTTTGGGAATTGGTTGTGCCACCACTTAACTCCAAAGTAGTTGGAAGTAAGTGGGTTTTCAAGAAGAAAACTGATATGCATGGTAACTTGGATACTTACAAAGCAAGACTTGTAGCAAAAGGTTTCACTCAAACTCAAGGAATTGATTATGATGAGACCTTCTCGCATGTGGCGATGCTAAAGTCAATCAGGATATTATTTGACATAGCTGCATATTATGACTATGAGATCTGGCAATTGGATGTCAAAAAGGCATTTCTTAATGGATATCTTGATGAAGATGTCTATATGGTTCAGCCTGAAGGTTTTTTCGATCCAAAACATCCTGACAAAGTATTCAAGTTAAAGAAATCAATCTATGGATTGAAACAAGCATCGAGAAGTTGGAATCACCGTTTTGATGAAGAAATTTAGAATTTTGGATTCATCAAGAAGGGCGATGATGTCACACCCCGACCGCGTATAACATGCAACCGCGGCGGAAACGTCGGGGAGTGTTGTAACAGAATTAATTGTTTCATAACCATGGCATTCAAAGTTGTATTTTATTTATAAACATAAGAGTTACATTGTCTTAAACAGGAAATAAAGAGTTCAGAACATAATTAAACTAAGTCTATCTTCATTTTATGTCTCTAAGGCACAGGTCCGCCCTAGTGTCACGATCATCATCCTACGGAAAAGCTCCTGAAAACACATGTGAAAATAGGTACGTCAGCATAAAAATGCCTGTGAGATACATAGGTTTTGTGAAAATAGGATTCATGACTTATAAGTTTAGGAAAAATTGTTTAATAACAGTCAGTCATGAACCTTGTAAGTTGTTTTGTTTTGTTTTGTAAATCATTAAAAGCAATGATATGTATAAATAAGAGAATAATGTAAGGTTAAATGAATAACCAAGTAAAAAATGAGTTTGTATAAGATAAGTTGTTTTGTAAATCAATGTCTTGTGAAAATAAATTGTTTATGTAAAATGTAATATGTCAAATATTGAAATGATTTAAGTAAAGCTATGACATGTGATGTTATACAAACACTTATATATAGGAAGTACCAGCGGCGTATCCACCATCCTTGTATTATATTACACTCGCCTCGTTACTCGAATCATTTACCCAAACCAACCATCAATGTAAATTGTTCATGTATAAATGAATTGTCATGTGTTAATGTGTAAACCATATTGAAATGTCTATGTCCAATGTAAACCACTAAATGTGTATATCAATGTCAAAAATGTTTATGTTAACGTAGATCATGTAATGTTTACCCAAAAATATCATGTATGGTAAGTGAAATATATCAACAAAACCATATGCAAAATGCACAAAAACAAGGTATTGAAGTAAAACATGGTCTAAATCAAAGTTATGTTTTGTGGAACAAATGCATGCTATACTGTTACAAACATTTATGCGGTATTGTGAAAATGCATACATCCAAGCCTTGAGACTGTGGCGATAAACCCTTAAACAAATTAAAGGTTTATCTAAGTTATGTATATCGAATTCGGTCATTCCTTCCAATCCAAACAAACCCAGGATTTCTGGAACGGGAGTTGTCAATTCCTATGGTATCACTACCTACTAACGAACGGCGTAGCTAATGTTAATGAATGTATTGTTCCATTGTAAACAACCCAAATGTCATAACAAAATGTAAGCATGTGATGAAAACAACTGTACTAAGTACGCACACAATGGGCATACATAGCATGAAATGTAATGTAAAACAATGTACTAAGTATGCACACAATGGACATACATAGCATGAAATGTAGTGTAAAACAATGTACTAAGTATGCACACAATGGACATACATAGCATGAAATGTAATGTAAAACAATGTACTAAGTATGCACACAATGGACATACATAGCATGAAATGTAATGTAAAACAATGTACTAAGTACGTACACAATGGGCATACATAGCATGAACACAATGAAATCATGTACTATAAATGTACTAATGAACACAACAAGTATACGATGTGAAAGCAGGAAAGCACGAAAGTAACAAGTAGGCACATGTGTTTCACCCCAAAACAGTTTGGAAAACAGTAAAAGAGGGGTCTATGTACTCACTTGAGATTGCTCAGAAGTCCTAAGATAACCACCAAGCAATGCTAGAGATCACGGAATCAAACGGCACCTAATATAGGTAACTATGTTAATAAACCGGACCTAATATCGGAGGATCGGATAGAATGAGGGTTCGTAAACCAAATGAGCATGGAGACTCGTGTAATATGGTTTAACAAAGCCCACATACTAAAACGAAACTTAACCTACGTGTTTGTGACCCATTACGACCCGTTTAGGTAGCTTATGCTACTTTAACGCGTCGTTCGCGTGAAACGCGTTTGGAACGCCTAACTAGTCCTATGACAAGTAAAATATGCCTTAACATGTCTAATATGGTTGTCAAATCAGTTTAGATGTCAAAAGTTATGTTACATATGTTTAAAACGAATTTTGGCATCAAAGGGGTATTTTGGTAATTTACCTAAGGCATATAAACTACCTATCATACAACTACTTAAACGAAGCGACCATAAGGTATAACCTCGGAAGGTTATTCCCTATATACTATGGTCACCTAATGTGTTTGGTCGGATCCTAATGATCAACCAAATGGGTCGGGCTCGAAGGTATAAGCGATTTATTAGATCGCTTACCCTTACGACCCTAGACAACGTGGTAATCGTTAGGCATAGTCACAAGGGACTATAACAATCGTGATTACAATCACGTTGCGAAGTTCAAACGAACTTCGAAATGACCATAAACTGGTCAATGCAGAAAGAAACAAAGTTTGACTTTCAGACTCGAAAAGCAATAAGAGAACGAAGGAACACTTACGAAGGGTCCCCGAATGCTAATCTAGATCAAAATAGCTCAGGTATGAAACAAAGGTTTCAACTTAGAGCACATAAGATCAGATTCTTGTGAGGAAAAGTGAAGGGTGGAGGTGGGTATTTATAGTTTTCGGTTCACCGTTAGGATCATTTCTTGGAAAAGGGGGCACGATCTAAGCCATACACTTGTTGGAAAGTTGTGGTAACTCATTTGCCATCCACCATAAGAGTTTGACACTTGGAACTTGGCCTTTGGAGAGTGTTAAGGGCTGTTAAAAGCTGGAAAAAAACGTTTTGTTGCATCTGGCCCCTGTTTACGGACCTAGTTTGGCAGATTTACAGTTTCAGTCCCTGTAACCTCAAAACTTGGTTTTCGATGCGTTTTTTGACACGTTTAAGCCCCGTTAACCCTATTTCAAAGCTCTAAAATGAAGTTAAAGTATAGGGAACTTAAAATGTGTTCAAAAATATCTCGGGTGTCGGTTCATTTAGCCGTACGGTGACGTTGTTCGGTTAATTACGACGGAATGCGCATAAGCGCGAAAAATGATCCAAATGGCGTGACGAAAGGATTTTTCTTATGCCAAACACTAAAATAAAATATTTTAGTGCTTACATTAATTTTTGGATGTCCGGATGTATTCAGAACGTAAGTTATGCGCGAAAATGCAAACTTGTGCACTTTTTTGACGCTTTTAGTCCCGGAATGACCCCAAAAGTTTATTTTAGCATACCGAACCCCTCAAAGCCTATTTCTAAGCTATGTAAAGGATATTTAAGGTGTGTTTAACTTATGGTCATGTTTCGGAATGTTCGGTACAGTTCAAATTGGCATACTTTCGCAGTTTGTCAAGTGTAGTCCCTGTAAGCGAATTAACTTGTTTTTGCCACACCAAAGCCTTTAAAACTTATTTCTAAGTTATGTAAAGGTTATTTAAGGTATGTTAAGTATATGTTGATGTTCCGGAGTATTTGTCGCATTAAACTGGCTACATTTACGTACCAGTTTGCGTATAACTCTCTAGAAAGTGATATAGAGTTTGAAATTGAATAAAAGTCAAAACATGAAACATGTAAAACACAACCAAACAAACATTGGGATCAAATAACATTGTTTTGTTGATAATATAACTGTTCACAATGATTACAAGCACAGATGTTACAGTCTCCCCTACTTGTGGAAATTTCGTCCCGAAATTTATTTAGAGGAAACTCGTGGAAAAAGATGCAGATATTTCGCCTTCATTTGATCTTCGCGTTCCCAAGTAAACTCGGGTCCACGTTTAGCTTCCCAGCGAACTTTAACCAAAGGAATGTGCTTGCGTTTGAGCCACTTGACTTCACGTTCCATGATTTCCACAGGTTTCTCAACAAATTTCAGTGTTTTGCCAACACGAATTTCGTCATGCGGTATGTGGAGGTTCTCATCAGCTAAACACCTCTTGAGATTGGACACGTGAAAAGTTGGATAAACATTTCCAAGTTCAGGAGGTAACTCAAGTCTGTAGGCTACCTTTCCGATTCTTTCGACGATCTTGAATGGTCCAACATATCTTGGTGCAAGTTTTCCATTCTTTCCAAATCTGATCACACCTTTCCAAGGTGAGACCTTAAGTAATACTCGATTACAGACTTGAAATTCCAAGGGCTTGCGTTTTGGGTCCGCGTAACTCTTTTGACGGCTTCTAGCTGTCTGAAGGTTATCACGAACTTTATTAATCTTGTCAGTTGTCTCTAAAATGAGGGCAGGTCCAGTAAGCTGAGTCTCACCGATCTCATTCCAGCAGACTGGTGAACGACATTTTCGACCATAGAGAGCCTAGAAAGGAGCCATTTTGATGCTGGTGTGATAACTGTTGTTGTAGGAGAATTCAATCAATTGAAGATGTGAATCCCAACTACCACCAAAGTCGATCACACAAGCTCTAAGCATATCCTCCAGAGTCTGGATTGTTCTTTCAGATTGACCATCTGTTTGTGAATGATAAGCTGTGCTCAGGTTAAGTTGGGTCCCCATAGCAGATTGCATGGTTCTCCAAAAATGAGAAGTGAAACGAGTATCTCTGTCAGAAATGATGTTCAAAGGAACACCATGTCGAGCTACAATTTCATCCACATAGATTTTTTCAAGTTTGTCAGTAGGAAAATCCTCACGGATTGGCAAGAAATGCGCTGACTTAGTAAGACGATCAACAACTACCCAGATGGCATCATGACCTTTCTTTGTGCGTGGAAGTTTGGTAATGAGATCCATAGTAATGTTTTCCCTTTTCCAAACTGGGATCTCTGGTTGTACCAATAAACCTGAAGGACGTTGATGTTCAGCCTTAACCTTAAGACAAGTAAGGCATTTTGATACGTATAAGGCAATGTCTTTCTTCATACCAGGCCACCAATAGTGAATACGAAGATCCTTATACATCTTATCTGAGCCTGGATGAATAGAATAACGAGACTTATGGGCTTCATCCATAAGCAAGGTACGAAGATCATCCTGACTTGGGACCCACAAACGGTCCATGAAGTAATACGATCCATTGTCCTTCAGTTCCAGATCAGGTGTTATGTGATAGGGAAATTCCTTATCCATCAAACCTTGTGAAACACAAGATTGTTGAGTCTGAGAAATGCGTGTTTGGATATCGGATCGAGCTTGAATAACATATTGAACACGTACACAATGAAGCTTAGTACGTTCCTTACGACTCAATGCATCAGCTACGACATTCGCCTTACCAGGATGGTAGCGAATTTCGCAGTCATAGTCGTTTAAAAGCTCAACCCAACGTCGTTGTCTCATGTTGAGTTCTTTCTGATTGAAGATATGCTGAAGACTTTTGTGGTCCGTGAAAACCACACATTTTGTACCGTACAAATAGTGTCTCCAGATCTTTAGAGCGAAAACAACTGCACCCAACTCAAGATCATGAGTGGTGTAGTTCTTCTCATGTATCTTCAACTGCCTCGATGCATATGCTATGACTTTGTTCCTTTGCATAAGAACACAGCCAAGACCCAATTTAGACGCATCACAGTAAACGACGAAATCATCATTGCCCTCAGGCAAAGTCAGAACAGGCGCGTCGCAAAGCTTTTGCTTCAAGTGTTGAAAAGCTTCCTCTTGTTTGAATCCCCAGTCAAAGGGTTTGTTCTTCTGAGTTAGAGCAGTTAGAGGAACTGCAATCTTTGAGAAGTTCTCAATGAAGCGGCGGTAATAACCCGCTAGACCAAGAAAAGAACGAACCTCAGTGGGAGTAGTAGGTGTAACCCAATCCTTAATCGCACTGATCTTGGAGGGATCTACATGAATACCTTGTTCGTTGATGATATGTCCTAAGAATTGAACTTCTTTAAGCCAGAATTCACACTTGGAGAATTTGGCGAAAAGTTGCTCTTTCTTTAGGAGTTCCAGAGTAAGACGAATATGTTGCTCGTGATCAGCTCGCGTCTTAGAATAAATCAAGATGTCGTCAATAAAAACAATGACGAACTGATCCAAATAAGGTTTGCAGACCCTATTCATTAAGTCCATGAAAACAGCAGGAGCATTAGTCAAACCGAATGGCATGACTGTGAACTCGTAATGCCCATACCGAGTACGGAACGCCGTCTTGGGAATATCTTCTTCATGCACACGAAGTTGATGATATCCGGAACGTAGATCAATCTTCGAAAAATAAGAAGCGCCCTGTAACTGATCAAAGAGGTCATCTATGCGAGGTAGGGGATATCGATTCTTGATGGTAAGCTTGTTAAGCTCACGATAATCGATACACATCCTAAAGGATCCATCCTTCTTCTTGAAAAAAAGAACGGGAGCACCCCAAGGTGAAAAGCTGGGACGGATAAAGCCTTTGTCAGAGAGCTCCTGAAGCAGCTTAGACAACTCTTGCATCTCAGACGGTGCAAGACGATATGGAGCTCTGGCAATGGGATTTGCACCAGGTACGAGATCAATGCGGAACTCGACTTGGCGTGCTGGGGGTAGACCAGGTAACTCTTCAGGGAATACTTCAGAATAATCCCGAACGACAAGAATATCTGAAATAAACTTACCCTTGCCTTTATCTGCTGTAACATGTGCTAAGAAAGCCACATAGTTCTTCCGCAGATACTTCCGAGCTTTAAAACAAGACATGAGCTTAAGACCACCAGACGGTTTCTCACCTTGAACCTGTAGGATCTCGCCTGTCGAAAGCGGCACACGAACGATCTTCTCGAAACAAACTACCTCCGCGTGATGCTTGGATAACCAATCCATTCCCACAATAACGTCGAAGCTTCCAATTTGCATAGGCGTGAGGTCGATAGGAAAAAGATGGTCGTTACGATTCAACTGGCAGTTGCGTAGAACAGAATCAAGAACAATGGGTTCACCACTAGCAACTTCTACTGTCAAGGGTTTTCCTAGTTTCGTTCTAGACACGCGAAGCATTGGCTCAAAAGATAATGACACAAAACTCTTGTCGGCACCCGAATAAAAAAGAACAGATGCAGGCTGATTATTAATAAAGAACGTACCGTTCACCACATTATCGTCCGCCTGCGCCTCTTGGGCATTCATGTTGAAGACTCGCCCTCGAGACTGAGCCTGATTCTGGTTTGGATTCTGATTCTGGTTAGCCAGCCTTGGGCACCAATTTCTGTAATGGGTCAGATCCCCACAGTTATAACAAGCACCTGGTGGGTAGGGTGGTCGTGCAGCTTGACCCTGTTGCGGAGCAGGATGCTGAGCAACTTGTTGAGCCGGGTTCTGAACTGCGCGATTCTGAGCAAACCGACAAACATCGGCAAGATGACCTGACTTCCCACAGTTAGTACAGAAACGGCACTGATGTTGCGGCTGATGGTGACTGTTGCATCTATTGCACAAAGGTGCATTCCCTGAATACGGCTTCTTCGCTGGAGGCTGTGCGGGTTGGTTGGGAGTTGCCTGGTTAGCTTGGGCAGTGACAGCATAGTTTTGGGAAGCCTTACGCTTCCTTGCCCTTTTCGATGAACCCGAATCCTTTCCATTCTTGTTTTGACCTTTCTTGCTATCTTGCTTGTCAGACGACTGTTTCTTGCCCTTGTCACCCTTCCTGTGTAACTTATTCTTCTGAATCTGTGACTCAGTCAATGTCGCTGATAACTCGATCGCCTGACGGAGTGTGGCAGGGTTACTACCAGTAATGATGTCTTGTACTGAATCAGGTAGGCCGTCGATGTATCTTTCGATAGCCTTGTCAAGTGGGGTAACCATCGTTGGGCATAGCAGACTCAACTCCTCAAACCTATCAGTATATGCCCTGTGCTCACCACTATCTTGCTTCAAATCATCAAATTCCTTCTCCAACGCTCGTTGTTCATGACGAGGACAAAACTCCCTCATCATAAGAGCCCTAAGTTCAGCCCAGGTTTGTGCTAGAGCAACTTCTGTACCTCGGTCTCTCATAACCCCGTTCCACCATGTGAGAGCCCTCTTCTGAAACACACTCAAAGAAAACTTGACCTTGCGATTGTTAGGACACTGCACGTGGCGAAAAGTATTCTCAATGCTCTCGAACCATTGAAGAAGCCCAGTCGCTCCTTCAGAACCACTAAACTTGAGTGGTTTAGCCGAGTTAAAATCCTTGTATTTGCATGGAGCATTGTTGTTGTTGTTGGCTTGGTTCCATTGAGCAAAGAGATTTGGGAATTGAGCAGCCATCTGGTGCGCAATGATTTCTGCCAGTTCAGCAGTCGCTATCTGGTTTTCGCGTCGAGGAGGCATTCTAAAAGAGGAAAACATGAAAGGGAACGAGTGAGATGATTGGATGAAGAGAATGAGATGAAACAAAATCAACAAAAGCAAAGATGGTGGTCATTCGTCCGCATTACCAAGCAAACAAACGATACACAGTGACTAATCAAAGTAAATGGATCAAAAATAATGTATTGCGAAGACATGCTCGCCTATAAGTGAACACTCATCCCAAGAATTCCCATGTAAGCACAACTGGTCTCGCGTCTGATGAGATGTATACGAAGTGCTTGCCTAGACAGAAAACCCAGAATATAGGCATTCACTCTTCCAGTTTGCACGTGTTCACATTATTTAAAATCCAAAGCTTTGACGAGATTTTGAAAATTTGAAGGCACAAGGCCGAAAATTTAGTCAAACTGGAAGGGTTCAAAACCTTATAACAAAGGGTTCAAAACCTTGTAATAAATCATCCAAAAACAGATGATTGTTTTTCAAAAATCATTTTGGAAAATTTGGTTTTTGTTTTGATAATCACCTAAGGATAGGTGATGTACATGTTTTAAGATCTAAACACAAGATAACTTCTGTTAGGGTCCTAGAAAGGTTATAGTCTAGGTCAAAGCATTACTAATAACCTAATTCCCTATAACCATTGGCTCTGATACCAACTCTTCTGTCACACCCCGACCGATTATAACATGCAACCGTGGCGGAAACGTCGGGGAGTGTTGTAACAGAATTAATTGTTTCATAACCACGGCATTCAAAGTTGTATTTTTTTATAAACATAAGAGTTACATTGTCTTAAACAGGAAATAAAGAGTTCAGAACATAATTAAACTAAGTCTATCTTCATTTTATGTCTCTAAGGCACAGGTCCGCCCTAGTGTCACGATCATCATCCTACGGAAAAGCTCCTGAAAACACATGTGAAAATAGGTACGTCGACATAAAAATGCCTGTGAGATACATAGGTTTTGTGAAAATAGGATTCATGACTTATAAGTTTAGGAAAAATTGTTTAATAACAGTCAGTCATGAACCTTGTAAGTTGTTTTGTTTTGTTTTGTAAATCATTAAAAGCAATGATATGTATAAATAAGAGAATAATGTAAGGTTAAATGAATAACCAAGTAAAAAATGAGTTTGTATAAGATAAGTTGTTTTGTAAATCAATGTCTTGTGAAAATAAATTGTTTATGTAAAATGTAATATGTCAAATATTGAAATGATTTAAGTAACGCTACGACATGTGATGTTATACAAACACTTATATATAGGAAGTACCAGCGGCGTATCCACCATGCTTGTATTATATTACACTCGCCTCGTTACTCGAATCATTTACCCAAACCAACCATCAATGTAAATTGTTCATTATAAATGAATTGTCATGTGTTAATGTGTAAACCATATTGAAATGTCTATGTCCAATGTAAACCACTAAATGTGTATATCAATGTCAAAAATGTTTATGTTAATGTAGATCATGTAATGTTTACCCAAAAATATCATGTATGGTAAGTGAAATATATCAACTAAACCATATGTAAAATGCACAAAAACAAGGTATTGAAGTAAAACATGGTCTAAATCAAAGTTATGTTTTGTGGAACAAATGCATGCTATACTGTTACAAACATTTATGCGGTATTGTGAAAATGCATACATCCAAGCCTTGAGACTGTGGCGATAAACCCTTAAACAAATTAAACGTTTATCTAAGTTATGTATATCGAATTCGGTCATTCCTTCCAATCCAAACAAACCCAGGATTTCAGGAACGGGAGTTGTCAATTCCTATGGTATCACTACCTACTAACTAACGGCGTAACTAATGTTAATGAATGTATTGTTCCATTGTAAACAACCCAAATGTCATAACAAAATGTAAGCATGTGATGAAAACAACTGTACTAAGTACGCACACAATGGGCATACATAGCATGAAATGTAATGTAAAACAATGTACTAAGTATGCACCCAATGGACATACATAGCATGAAATGTAGTGTAAAACAATGTACTAAGTATGCACACAATGGACATACATAGCATGAAATGTAATGTAAAACAATGTACTAAGTATGCACACAATGGACATACATAGCATGAAATGTAATGTAAAACAATGTACTAAGTACGCACACAATGGGCATACATAGCATGAACACAATGAAATCATGTACTATAAATGTACGAATGAACATAACAAGTATACGATGTGAAAGCAGGAAAGCACGAAAGTAACAAGTAGGCACATGTGTTTCACCCCAAAACAGTTTGGAAAACAGTAAAAGAGGGGTCTATGTACTCACTTGAGATTGCTCAGAAGTCCTAAGATAACCACCAAGTAATGCTAGAGATCACGGAATCAAACGGCACCTAATATAGGTAACTATGTTAATAAACCGGACCTAATATCGGAGGATCGGATAGAATGAGGGTTCGTAAACCAAACGAGTATGGAGACTCGTGTAATATGGTTTAACAAAGTCCACATACTAAAACGAAACTTAACCTACGTGTTTGTGACCCATTACGACCCGTTTAGGTAGCTTATGCTACTTTAACGCGTCGTTCGCGTGAAACGCGTTCGGAACGCCTAACTAGTCCTATGACAAGTAAAATATGCCTTAACATGTCTAATATGGTTGTGAAATCAGTTTAGATGTCAAAAGTTATGTTACATATGTTTAAAACGAATTTTGGCATCAAAGGGGTATTTTGGTAATTTACCTAAGGCATATAAACTACCTATCATACAACTACTTAAACGAAGCGACCATAAGGTATAACCTCGGAAGATTATTCCCTATATACTATGGTCACCTAATGTGTTTGGTCGGATTCTAATGATCAACCAAATGGGTCGGGCTCGAAGGTATAAGCGATTTATTAGATCGCTTACCCTTACGACCCTAGACAACGTGGTAATCGTTAGGCATAGTCACAAGGGACTATAACCATCATTATTACAATCACGTTGTGAAGTTCGAACGAACTTCGCATTGACCATAAACTGGTCAATGCAGAAAGTCAAACAAAGTTTGACTTTCAGACTCGAAAAGCAATAAAAGAACGAAGGAACACTTACGAAGGGTCCCCGAATGCTAATCTAGATCAAAATAGCTTAGGTATGAAACAAAGGTTTCAACTTAGAGCACATAAGATCAGATTCTTGTGAGGAAAAGTGAAGGGTGGAGGTGGGTATTTATAGTTTTCGGTTCACCGTTAGGATCATTTCTTGGAAAAGGGGGCACGATCTAAGCCGTACACTTGTTGGAAAGTTGTGGTAACTCATTTGCCATCCACCATAAGAGTTTAACACTTGGAACTTGGCCTTTGGAGAGTGTTAAGGGCTGTTAAAAGCTGAAAAAAAACATTTTGCTGCATCTGGCCCCTGTTTACGGACCTAGTTTGGCAGATTTACAGTTTCAGTCCCTGCAACCTCAAAACTTGGTTTTCGATGCGTTTTTGACACGTTTAAGCCCCGTTAACCCAATTTCAAAGCTCTAAAATGAAGTTAAAGTATAGGGAACTTAAAATGTGTTCAAAAATATCTCGGGTGTTGGTTTGTTTAGCAGTACGGTTACGTTGTTCGGTTAATTACGACGGAATGCGCATAAGCGCGAAAAATGATCCAAATGGCATGACGAAAGGATTTTTCTTATGCCAAACACTAAAATAAAGTATTTTAGTGCTTACATAAATTTTTGGATGTCCGGATGTATTCAGAAAGTAAGTTATGCGTGAAAATGCAAACTTGTGCACTTTTTTGACGCTTTTAGTCCCGGAATGACCCCAAAAGTTTATTTTAGCATACCGAACCCCTCAAAGCCTATTTCTAAGCTATGTAAAGGATATTTAAGGTGTGTTTAACTTATGGTCATGTTACGGAATGTTCGTTACAGTTCAAATTGGCATACTTTCGCAGTTTGTCAAGTTTAGTCCCTGTAAGCGAATTAACTTGTTTTTGCCACACCAAAGCCTTTAAAACTTATTTCTAAGTTATGTAAAGGTTATTTAAGGTATGTTAAGTATATGTTGATGTTCCGGAGTATTTTTCGCATTAAACTGGCAACGTTTACGCACCAGTTTGCGTATAACTCTCTAGAAAGTGATATAGAGTTTGAAATTGAAGAAAAGTCAAAACATGAAACATGTAAAACACAACCAAACAAACATTGGGATCAAATAACATTGTTTTATTGATAATAGAACTGTTCACAATGAGTACAAGCACAGATGTCACAGATGAAGCCTGTGTGTACAAGAAAGCTAGTGGGAGCATCATCACTTTCTTAGTACTGTATGTCGATGACATTCTACTATTTGGGAATGACATTCCAACCATGGAAGGTGTAAAAACCTAGCTTGGAAGCTGTTTTTCCATTAAGGATCTTGGTGAAGTAGCCTACATTCTGGGAATAAAGGTCTATAAGGATAGATCAAGGCGCTTGATATGTTTAAACCAAAGTGCATACATTGACAAAGTCTTGAATAGGTTCCAAATGGAGAACTCTAAGAAAGGTTTTGTACCTATTCAAAAGGGGACAATATTGAATACATCTAAATGTCCAAGCTCAAAGGATGAGCAAGAGAAAATGGAATGAGTGCCATATGTGTCTGCTATAGGATCCATCGTGTATGCAATGATATACACCAGACTGGACGTGTCATGCGCCTTGAGCATGACGAGTAGATACCAGCAAAATCCAGGTAACTGTCATTGGAAGGTTGTTAAGTGCATATTAAAATACCTTAGAAGAACTAAGGATATTTTTTTAATATATGGATCTGGTGAGGAGGAACTCGTTGTAAAGGGTTACACGGATGCTAGTTTCCAAACCGATCGAAGTGATTCTCGATCGCAATTGGGGTATGTCTTCATTTTAAATGGAGGAGTAGTCTCTTGGAAGAGCTCAAAACAAGACGTGGTAGCATTGTCCACTACAAAATCATAATACATCGTCGCTTCATTGGCAGCCCAAGAAGCTGCATGGTTGAAGAAATTTATAGCCGACCTAGGGGTGGTCCCTACCATTCAAGACCCCCTAGAGATCTTTTGTGATAATGAGGGTGCGATTGCTCAAATCAAGGAACCTCGTGCACACCAAAAGACTAGACATATCGAGCGGAGATTCAACTACATAAGGGATGAAGTTGAAAAAGGAAAGATATGAATCCGCCAAGCTCACACCGATCAAAACATTGCAGATCCAATCAAGAAGCTCCTTGACAGGGCAAAACATGAGGGTCATGCATGTGCCTTAGGACTTCGATATTCTAGTGATTGGATTTGATCTATTTTATATTTGGATATTGAAACAATTGTTATTTTAACTCTTTTATGGTATTTTGAGTTACGTTTCATATTAGCATGTTTAAATCCGTGAATAAGTTAATTATTCTAAATGTCCGTAGTCTATCATAATTGTGGGAACAAATATGAATGTAAGACTATTATGAATTTGGATTGATGGATATTCATTAGATATGAATATAGAGCAAAGTGTTGCTGCCAAAGTTCATAGATATTTGTGGGATACAAATATTGGACTGACTCGCTCTCGAAGATTACTGCATGGAATCATTTGTGATTGATCATAAGTAAATTTTGAGTAAAGGTGAATATCATAGTATCCTCTGACCTGAAATACATATTGGGTGTTGATATTCACCAAGTATTATACGTTGACCTAGTTCTTAGCTGTCTGTAATAAGGCAGTACACAAGGCTAAACTCAAGTGTGGTACGAGGTGATTGTGAGAGACGTATGTAGTCAAGAAGGGATTTGTTCCTCTTATTCGTTGAGAGTAAGATGTCTAAGGCCTGCTAAAGTTAAATCAACAGAGAGTGATCACTCTTTGTCTTTGGATTTAACATGACATCTGTAACGAAAGGATAAATGATAGATTCACCTAAATCATGTTCAAGTAAGGGACTTGAAGGGGATGATGTTATTGAGTGGGACATATAGTCATACGTATTAGGGGTAGTAAACTATAGTTAGGTGGTCTTTACTACTTGCATCAATCTTCTATGTATCTTGTGCAAGTGGGAGATTGTTGGATTCTGTATGCCCAAGACACATATTAGAGTGATGTGGCTAGTTTGTTATGATCCAAGTCGAGTCATACCCAAATACAAGCTAGACAAACACTTATAATATTTATTTGTGTTATGATCAAACAAATAAATATTAACACTTATAATATTAAGAAATTGGTTTTCTAAATAATTGCACTTGAGAAACTAATAAATTATATGGATAAATATTTTGTTATTTAATGGGTTAAATAACATAATAAAAGGTTATATATATAAGTCTTTGAACATATGATGTTGTATTTTATAAAAGTTATTTTTTAAAAGAAAATTGTTTTTTTTAATAAAAGGTGGGCCGTCCCCAACATGTATCCTCCCAAAAATTGCGTGGTCCAACGAAATGGCATACAATCTTACAAGTTAGAAGGGTCTTGATTGGGTGCAAATGGTGGCAATTCTCTCTCATGGTTTTATAACCAATTTTGTGACAAAAATCAACTTGGAAGACTTGAGATTTTTGCTCTCAATTTTCAGCCAAGACTAGGATTTTTCAAGTGTTTCATTTTGGTGATAAGTGTGTTCAAATCCTAGCTACAATCAAGGTGTTTGTTGGAAGCTTGGGGTATACAAGCTTGAGGTCTTCTACTCTTGAAGGCAACCATTCAAGAAGTATCATCCGTTTCATTCCTATTACTCCAAGAAGGTAGTATTCTAAACATCCTATGGTTGTGTTTGATAGTATGCATGTTCATATATGGATCCGGGTTTTGGGATTTTTGCATATAAATGAAATTTATATCTTAAAAGTAACATGTTTTAAATATTGTTTCCGCTGCGTGTTTATTTCATATGGATGAAATTACTTTGATAAACATGTTAAAATCCCATCAGGCTTAACCTTTACACGGCCCGCCAGAAATTCAAATATCTTGTTTTCTTGGTTTTTCATGAACATTAGGGTTTCAGGGGTTCCGGGTTTTCACTTACGGGTCGTTTTTGGTCATTTTTGCAGGTCCTTACACATTATTCCCACGACCGGCTCCATACCAGCATGTCTCCTTGGCATGGCCAACTTTCCTACACGTTTCACACTATCCAGCTCTACATCGTCTTGTGTGATGAAACTGACACACGTCATATTTGGGCAGGGTGCCCATATATCCTTTTTCCTCTGATCTCAGCACCTGTAGCACCAGCTTATGCCTCAACTGGTGGGTTAGCTTCTCTACGCTTGTTGGCATTGTTGTTTGCACGAGTACCTTTCTTGAACTTTGAGAACTTCCTTTTGTCCTCTCCTGACGACTCGACATGAGTCTCCTTCTTCTTTTGCTCAGAGATTGAAAAGTTGCCCAATCTAACGGCTTCTTCAGTTAATGCCACACTCAAATCAATGGCCTCAGTAATCGTTGGAGGCTTCAAAGTAGTCACCATGCTCAGTATTTGGGGTGCCAATCCCCAAATGAAACGTTCGACTCGCTTGAACTCTGGCTCTACCATGTAAGGGACAACTCGAGACAAATCGTGGAATCTCTGCACATACTCAGCCATCTTAGGACCATCCATCTTAAGATTCCAAAACACGGTTTCCAACTTCTAAATCTCAGCCCTGGAACAGTACTTCTTGCGCATCAGTTCTTTCATCTCATCCCATGTCATACCGTACGCTGCAGCCTCACCTAGAGTCTGAATCTGAAGGTTCTACCACGACAGGGCTCCATCAAGGAATAGTCCAGAAATGTAAGTGACCTGGTGCTATGGCGCACACTTGCTCATTCGTAGCACATAATCTGTTTTCTCAGCCCATCTTACGAAAGCTACAGTACCTCCAGTGCCGTCAAAGTTTAGAGGCTTGCAGTCAAGGAACTGCTTGTAAGTACAGCCTGTACAAGCAACATCATTCACATAAAGCATTAGCAAACGCACATGGAATGTCCAAACGTATTGTAATGTGTCTTAGGTGACTTAAACATTACTGTGAGGTGGGTTATTTCCTGAGGTACCTCCGCTGTGTTCAGAGCGTAGGGCCTCATGTTGTGCGATTGCCTGTGAAATCCGTTCTTGCAGTTCTGCCTCTGTTGTGGGCAACTGAGTGTTCCTTCGAGGAGGCATCTTCTATCAAGAAGATTGTATAGGTCAGGTCTTATTCGTATAATAAGTATATAGTACGTATATGTAATAGCATTTATCATAGCAAGCAACTAGGTAATCAACATAATCAAAGCGTAACAAGTAAGCCAACAATATGTTTAATGAGAACATGACGATTGAGCTTTCATTAATCATCAACCACAAATATTGTTACATGTTTTACAAATGTATCATATCAAAATGGAACACAGGGTCACACCACCCTTGTCCAATCAGTCTACCAGTCTACAAAAGTCATACAGTCAAAAGGTGGTCTCTAAAAGGCTTCACTAGCTCAGCTCAATAGTGATGCTCTCATCAAAAGCAAAGCTACCTACATAAAACCAAAAACCGGCTATGCTGATGGTAGTGGAGGAGGAGGTGGAGGAAAGAAAAGCAAGTTGCACACATGCGCAAGCTCCTCCTCAAGCTCATAAACATGACGCAGCAGATAACTAATCTGCTGCTCGATGGTGAGAAATCGAGCATCAAACTCAGGAAATGGAGTGAGAGGTGCAGGTGGATATGAAAATGGGGACGGTGATGAACGAGGGGGAACAAAAACAGGCTGACAAGGACATGGTAAAGGACGCGGTATCATCTCAAGTTCTAAAATCTTGCGACTCATGATCTCATACTGGAGCTACAGTGATAGAAGTAGCTCATCCCGTGTATAACCAGTAAAGTGAGAAGGATGGTAGGGATCTGATATCGGCATGGTATACGGTGGGAACCATCTGAGTGGCTCATCAAGTAGTGAAGAAGTAAAAGGAGCAAAAGGTGCAGACTGAGGTATGTGTGGAAAAGTTGCTGAAACATGAGGATCATGACTGGGCTGCTGTCCTAGAGTGCCTTCCCCTGGACGGGGTGCGGGTATGTCCTGCAAGAAAAAATAGGGAGATCAACACGGTGAACATCAGACTCCACTGGGTGAAAAGGAGCAACATCAGTGGGTGCAGGTGCAAGTGGAGGAATGAATGGCTCAATAACAGGAGGATCAACGGGTGCAGGAACTGGGTTAGGTATGAGGGGTGTAATGTCTGATATGCCAAATGGAATTGGTTCATGATCAATCAAAGACTCAGGATCAGCAGGTGCAGCATCAGGCTAATTAATAGGAACAAAATCTAGCTCAAGATCAAGCTCAAAGTCGTGTGGAGGGGATGGTGCAGCTGACATGGCTGTATCATCATCAGAATCAGTGGCATAACGCCGTAATCCGAATACCTGCAAGGCGGAAGAAGTCACAGACTCAAAGGAATCTGAGGCAGAGTGTAAACTAGAGTAAGAGGAAATCTTGATAACAGTGATCCCAGGTAGAGGGCTAGCAACAATGTCCTCGTCCAACTCTCCATCACCATGGGCATCATCGGGAGGACCATCAACAAACAAATCAAAATCATCATCAAACAAATCATCAAAAGGCCAATCCTCAGGAGGGATGACCACTAAAGGAATAGGAGCGAGGATCGGTGCCATAATATGCTCACCATCGGGATGACCGATGATAAAATGATCGTGGACTGGAATGGGAATAACAAAAGGATCCTCATCTAGGATACCATCAGCAAGCGGTAAGTCATCTCCAAAATCAGGCAACGCAAATGGCTGGAAGTCATCGTCATCGTCTGATAACATATCTGGGTCGCTCTCACTATCGGAAGTAAAGATCTCTGGCTTGCTCGCCCCAGAGCCAATAGCCATGGGGTCATCAGTGTCGGACAATCCACTCTCAGATGAAGACATAGTGTTTGTAACAGAACAATCACAACATATGCACATATATTAACCACTAACATTTAGTATGCAAGCAAAGTCAATTTATCATGAAATCATGTATCCTTCCTAGTCTCCCAGACTAACCACCCAGACTAAACCACCTAGTCTCCCAGACTAATCCAGCTAGTCTCCCAGACTAAACCACTTAGTCTCCCAGACTAAACCACCAAAGTAACTGTGCATTGTGTTTCTTGTCTTTCCGTTTGTAAAAATGTTTGTTTCCCTGGATCTAGGCGTTTCGTGTATGCAATGAAAAGATGTTGTAAAAATATTTTCGTGAGAGCCCTAATGATTGTAGTCTAGACTCGAGAAGCAATCCTAGTTCGCTACAATCGAAGCTCTGATACCAAACTGTCACACCCTGACTTTTGTGGAAGCGTGATTATGTGTGGCTTGCTTAATATCATTGCATTCAATCATAACTACCACTATATGATAAAACTAAAGATGATCATCCATTAAATAAGTTTAAAAGCATAACAACAACATTGCCTTGAAACCAAATACAACTTCAAATTCGAGTACAAACCATGCAACTTGTCTTTAGAGTTCACAAGGACTTGACAAAAGACATTAAATAGAACCAGGCTTTGGAAGATGTGTCTTGTCCAGGATAAGACACACTATCCAAACCCTAAGACACCGGATGACATCTTTTATTCTCAACATAACTTGAAACTTTCAAACCCCGGCCAGATCCATTTTTAATTCCCTGAAATAAATGTAGTTTGAAAACATCAAGAAAAGTTGAGCCGAGTTCATGTGTTTGTTTGTGTGTACGAATAAACCTTTGTAATCATTGTATGTATGTATGTATGTATGTATGTATGTATGTATGTATGTATGTATGTATGTATGTATGTATGTATGTATGTATGTATGTATGTATGTATGTATGTATGTATGTATGTATGTATGTATGTATGTATGTATGTATGTATGTATGTATGTATGTATGTATGTATGTATGTATGTTTTGTAAATCCCGGAATGAAAGCAAACAAAGAAACATATCAATTAATGGTTTGCAAGACCATTAACATGTGTGCAATGGCGTAGGAAGGCTCAAACCTAGCAAATTTTGTACCTGGCCTCCGGGTGTAAGACATAGTCACCTCATGGGCCAAACCCCGGTCCACATGGGTGTGGGCTCGCTACACCCAAATAGATCTATCACTCATGTCCCTCGGTCCTAACATGGGGATTAATGGTCTTAGGAGTGTGCCTACCCATTCACATGATCTACAGTGCATTCCATAGCTAACCATACCAATTGTAATCGTTTGTAAACATTTTGTAACATTTACTTCACCCCCGTTGTTATAAAACTGAAAATATTTAAAAGAAAAGGGGGACATGAACTCACGGTTTTGCGTTCTTCAACGGTAACTTAAAGCTCCTTCGGATACACACGACTACCTACAACGTACTAAGGTCTATTAGACGATCGGGTCGTGCCTTGATTTAGTATTAGTTAGTGTCTTTGAGTTACGTTCTTTGTGTCTTCACTATTATTCCAAGTTATATATTTATTTGTTAAAATAATAAATATTTTAACTTAAAGTATATTTATTAAATTTTGGAATAATTGTTAAAACAATATAGATTAACTTGACCCTTTTCAAGTATTTATACATGTATTTCCTTCCCAAGGATGGGTGTATTCGTATTCTTGTATTTGTATATTTTTGCTATGTATTGGGGTCGTATTCCGATGTGTATTTATACATACAAGAATACGTATTTTTTATTGAATTCACTAAGTATTCTTATACTTAATTTCATATTAATTTTTCCGGAATAATATCTTTAATAGAAATTCATCAATATATATTTCCAAAAAATATATATATTTTAAGAAATGTCACTTAGAAAAATTACTTATAATTTTCCTTTGGCAAAAATATTTGTATTTTCATGTAAGTTCCAAAAACAACATATTTTCAAGTCTAACTTGGAAAATATATGTAAACTTATTTTTCTCCCAAAAATAATATATTTTTCATGTATATTTGAGAAAATATATATTTCTTCCAAAAATAATATATCTTCCATTAATTCCAAGAAAATATATTTTTGTCCACCAAAAATAATATATTTTATTCTTGTCAAAAATATGATATAAATTTTGTAATAAGTGTGAAAGTCATATTTTTGTTCTCTTGATGTCCAAAATATTATTTACCAAAAACTAGACGTATACCCGCGCGATGCGGCGGGACGACAATTTACAACGCGGTTTTTGTTTACTGTGAGTTTTTCAATTTTCTCGTGATACATTGTATTATACGTTTGTTAAGTTTCTTATTTGTAGCATCCATGTGTGGCGTATACCATGAGCCTTACAGGCTTTTAAAAAATAACAAACATGCTATTAAGAAAATATCACTCACAAACATAGTATTTAAAAAAAACGAACACGCGTGCCAAAAGTGCATTAGCTAGCAATGAATGCTATGAGCAATGTACAACCCGCAATCTATATCCCATCAGATGAAGTAAATTCGAGAAAAAATAAACTATAGTTGCACTTTGAAAGGGGAGCAGTCTCCCATCTATATAGGGTGGTGAGCAGTCCATCGGCTGCGAGGACAATTTACAACGCAGTACAACACAACAACTAATAATGTTGAGATGGTATAATAGTTTCTAATGATTTTTCACCTTTATCATACATATTTTTAGGTTGGCGCGATGCGGCGGCGGAGGCGATTTACAATAGGATACTTGTTTACCGTTAGTTTATCAGTCATCTCGTGATATATTGTAGGGGTGATCACGGTTCGGTTTCAAACTGTTAAACCGCCCAAATCGGTCTTCGGTTTGGTTTCACGGTCACTTTCTTTCGTTAACTTTTGGCTTGTCGTTTTCAAAATATTCAAACATAGCGACTGGTTTGATTTCCGGTTTTATATCAAAACTGGCCATATAAAATCATACCAGACCGTTAATGCAGTGGCGACAATTTACAATGTTGATCTCGTTTTCTATTATTTTAAAATGATGTAAACAAACCAAACTGCTATACAAATTTGCTTATAACATTGAATCGAATTTTGACTGTTAGGTGTAGTTTGATTTGTTTTGACCTTGATATTCTGTGATACCTCTTTCCGAACATGTTGACTTTTACGGTCAAATGGATTCATTTCAAGTTCAAAATTACCATGGACTCAAAAGAAAAAAAAATTCATAACTGTGTTTTTGGGATTTCAAATTTACAAGGTTTGACCATAAAGTCAAACTGTACATTTTTTCAAACACTTTGACTTGTGAGGTCACATTGGCTCACTTATAACTGTAGCATTTACACTAATTCAACGTCTAGTTCTATAATAAGCATTACATGTACAAACAATTTATATAAGTGATGTATTTGTAATAAACTCCACAGAGTAAAAAATAATAGGTTTGATTTCCAAAGTCAAACCACAAATCAGTAACTAAATTTGTTTTCAAGTTTGTTAAATCACTGGCACTACTAACCTTCCATGTCCATCACCATTCATAGGCGAAGCATAATCAACCGAAGGATTAAACGCACCGGCTGCAATACCGCTTTCGCAAAATGTTGTGCTCCAACAATCTTTCCATTGCAAAAACTTTTTTTTGTATCCGAATGAACTTCACATTTTCCTCTGAATTTCGGAATAGGCCCATATGGTTCGGTATTACGATTCCCGACACTCGGATGATGTGGGAAAAAATGCCCGAATCAACAAATCCAATCACGAAGCTTTCAGAAACCTTCATATCCATTCCTATGTTGTTTTTGTGACTCATTAAACTGTCATTTACAAACTTAAGCTCGGTCAATATTGCTTCCTACAATTCAAATAAAAACCTTCTGTTACGCTTCATTAATGATTATGAAGGTCACATAAAATTTAAATTTATGAATGAAAACATTACCTTTTTATCAAGAGCGCGAGTAAGGTCAGCAAGAGCACTTATATCGGTTTCTCTCGACTGGACTTGAGAGACTAAAGGAGGAGCATAAGTTGCATGCTGTGAAATGACATTTTCTGTAGCTTTAACAGTTGTACCAGACACATTATGTCCCTGTAGAAAATGTATTTGAAACAGTTATTATATTACGGACAAAGAAAATAAAAGTTGTTTATAGAAAACTAACCAATCGTTGATTCATCATGGCGATCAAAGAAAATAAAATCGATTGGGATTAAGTTTATATACAACAATTCCATCAGGAAAGCAATGCCAAGAGACCCGGTCTAGGTCGTCTGGTAGTATCTTTTATAACTTCGCCTAAATGCCAGTTACAAGTATAGAAAATAAAAGACCTGCAAAAATATTTAAAAAAGAAATACAAATCATTGAACTTGAATAAGGGCATGTTATTAAATATAAACCCATTTCACTTTGGGTAACTTTAAGCTCTTATTTTTTCTCATTTAAGCTAAAATTTTATAGCTTCATATTTTTTAATCGTCTAGATATAAAACAACCCATATAAATGGGTCGAAATTTGTTACATCTAATTATATGGTTTATTTCCAAGATATAAGTATAAAAGGAGGTAAGACCATAAAGTGAAGATTGTAAGGAACAATACCTCTTTAGAATCTTTGAAACCGTCCCTCAAGTCTTGACCCCCATGTAACCAATAGGCAATCATCTGCATTTCAAATAGTCGATAAAGGTGAAACCGATTTAGTACCACTTTACATATCCATATCAGTTCAATCCATTTGGGCCATCCCAGTTTTACTTAAATTGTTTTATTTGACCCGTTTTGGATACAAATACAGCTGAAATGTTTGCAAGTAAATGGGTCAAAATTACGATCTTTTTGTATAAAAGAAAAATAAAAGTAACTCTTTCGGAAGGAAGAAGTTGGGTTAAAGACTTGAAGACACTACTAATTTAATAATTCATTACCCCCAAAATGGAGTGAGATGGATTTTGCATTGCTTCTTCCCCTTGGTAACCCTATATTGGTACCTATTCGTGAAGAGCGGACCGGCGGCGGCAAACGTAGGTGCAGTGGTATCAACACTGCGACGAAACAATGATCGAGTTTTGTAATATAAAAAAAATACATACCCCACTTGGAATTGCCATTTTAAAGAACTAATTGATTATTTTTATAAGCGAACAAAAGCATGAACTGATTAACCTTTCTTAAACAGAGATAGCATAATCAACGATTACCTTTCTGGTTGAGCCTCCTGATTCAAATACAGTTTAAGAACGACTCAAACGGTAGTGTAGCAAATGACGAGCAGACAAGTATATACGTTCAAGTGAGAAATCTAACTGATGAACTTTTGCTTCTACGACCTGTAAACCAAATTATTATTGTTTTGCATACATTTGTGAATAAAAAGAACGTATGAATTGATTTCATCTCATAAAAACTGCAACCATTCTATTTTTTGGAAAGTTTTCAGTTTACCTGCCCAATTTTGAAAGACGATGTGGCGTTTGAGTAAATTCAGTCCATTTTTAAGCAAATTCAGGTTACAAATTCAACCAGGTCTAGGTCGAAACGGCTCAGTTCAAGACATGGTCATTTTGGGACGGGTCAAAACAGGCGGTTTTATAAAAAAGGTACCAAATAAATGGGGTTGGGGATTGTATATACAAATGGTTTAACATTGGGTAACAGATTATTACAAAAAAACAAAAACCAATTACTGCTTGACTCATTTCAAGTTGCCAAAAATGTAAAATGTTTGATGACTACTTAAAACAAGTTTCAAGTTGATTCTCACGAACAGTCCAGGATAGAACGGTTATTCTTTTAATGGTTCACATATACTTATTTATGATGATTATACTACACATGACATCATAGAAAGGCATAGTTTGGGAGGAAAATAGTTATTTTGTTATAATAAATAAATTCATTTAAAAGTTATGTGTTCGATCGAATGCATACAAATTCAACTTCATTTACCAAAATATAGGAAGATACAGATCTAACGAACCTGATCCAATACTTTTTATCCAAAACGGAAACCACAACAAAGCCTTCCATGCAAAAGTTGTTCCATTTGGTGTCATCCTGCAGAAGAACATTATTAGCCAAAAGAAAACATTATGCACAACAATGGCATCAAAATTTTCTTCGTAAGATTCTTACGATTGGCCTAATGAACTCCAAACATCCCAAAGACTTGGTCCGAGAACATCCATGATCTGAGAACATTTAAATATATATCATGCTACGCTATTGGAAAACTAAGCTAGTCATAGAAGTGAAAATTTTCAAACCAAACTCACCAGAATGTAGAACTTTGTAAAACCAAGTCTAATAAAGTGATAATAAAAGAAGCAACAGAAATAGTGCAGTTCCAATCTAAGTTCCAACTGGACTCGACTTCAAACGGTTTCTCAGGGCCAACACAAAATACAATTACTCAACTCAGATGGTTCAGGAGAAACAATAAGAATTGAACTTCTGGTAGATCGGCCTTCAAAGATAAACAATATAAAAATAAGAATCTTTGCTCCAACAAAAACTAAAATTCATGAAACGAATCCGTGTTAGATAATTACTTACTATCCTTTATGATGTTGCTGATTTATGCTAGGCTTCAAGACCTGAGCCCTTGAACCCAGTGATTAAACTAACATGTCAAAGATAAGTGGCAAAATTAAAAACCCTAATCGCATTGATACGTGCAGATCCATTTCAGCAAATCTGCAACTGAAATAAGGAATTAACAGTAAGTAAACAACACAAAAGTAATAAACCCTAATAAAGATGTGAAGCACTTAACTGAGACGTTGTAATCGCCCTATGAAGCTTGAAGGACACAAACCCTTAACAAAGATGCGAGGCCGGAATGGAACCCTAGGCGACACAAGCCTTAACAGAGTCGTTGATGCCACAAAATAAAAGTTTTACCAGATCTATATGCAAAAATCGACAAAGGAGATGAAATCTAGTCACCTCTAATCCTCAGGCAACCAAATCCTTGAACCCTAGCAAGATCGAAGGAAGATAGTGGCAACTGGTCGCAGCGGGGGTTGACGTTGCGATGACGTACATGAATTTCAGAGAGAGAGAGAGAGAGAGAGCGCGAGCTGTAGGTGTCTTGACCTAGCACCAGATTCTCTGTTCTTAATCATTCTCTGTTCTAACCCACATCAGAAAAAATCAAAACACACCAATATCACAATGAGAGATCTAGACATGAGATGAAAATGAGAGATCTAGACCTGAAACAGAAAAGGGAGATGAAAATGAGAGATCTAGACTTGAGATGAGATGAAAATAAGAGAGGATCAATAGAGATCTGAAATCGTTTCATGATCTCAAATCAACTTGGATCATCGTTTTTCACCTTGTGGTCTTCTTGGTACCGTGAAGTTTGTAGGGTTTCTTGAGAGAGAATGGCTCTGAGATTTGATTTTGAAAAGACAGGAAGAGTATTGGGAAGTGGGGATGAGCGGTGATTCAAAAATTTTCGAAAAAAAGGATTGGCCGCCCAAAAGAAATTTTCAACACATCCATGCTTTAAAGGTTGTACATTAGGCTTCAAATGGTTGTACAATGGCAAATGACCATTTCTATCCTTCCTATATGCTTTATAAAGTAGTATAGATATACTTCTGAATAAATTTTCCGGAATATTTTTGTGAGTCATATTCCTTAGTTCGGTTTCACCAAAATTTTGTGTATTCTTTGTATATTCATTCCTTGGAATTTTCGTAATATTTTGGATTGTAATTTCTTGGTATTTTGATGAGTTATATTATTTCAAGTCCTGAAATAATATAACTAATACACATAATATACAAATAATCACACACATGGTGCCTTCTAAATATATATTTCCTAAATACATATTTAGTTACTTTTATTTATAAAAACCAACCTTCAATATTTATAATTTTTGTAACAAAAATTATGGCAAAGTTTATGTAAAAATTAATGGTTTGAAATACACTTGTAAATATTTGTTTAGAAATATTTTTCTAAGTGTTTAATTTTTAGAAAAATTTTGCCATAGTTTCCCCTAAAAATGGAGGTTTTCATACCTTGAAGGTATATCATTTTCTTTTGTAAATCAACACAATCAATGAACAATCAAGAATAAACAATCTATACTTGCCAATTTTGCCAAAAACAAGCATAAACTACCACTTCTTAAACTTGAAAATTTATAAAAATTTGTAGTAACTTACTAGTGTATTTAGTAAGTCTTGTTACCCTTTAAAGTGTGGTTGATTCTTTAAAAACATCATTTTTAAAGAATTTAGATCTTTACAACTTGTAATCATATTTTCTAAAAATGTTTCTTCTTGGATTTCTCTTGTTACATAAGTGTTTCTTCACTTGTTTAACCACCAAAAATGAGGTTTATTTGTTTAAGAACCAAGATTAAGTAAACCTTGTATTTTTAACTTGGTTTCTTGAAAAATCATTCTTGCAATCTTGGGTTTACAAGACTTTAAACTTACTTTGTTCATCACTTAACAAGAAAACAATTTATTCATTCAAGTTCATGACTTTCAAGAGGATGATGAATCTTTAACACTTTCATCCTCTCATCTTGCTAGATTATGTTTTTAATCATGATCTAGCAAGATCATATGATGATCTACATCATTTACACAAGTAAACAACAATCAACAAGTAAATCAACACATAAACAACATAGTTTCTTCATGATTTAAGCTTATGTTCAAGTTTCATTCCCTTGATTCTTAGTGTTCTTCAAATTAATCATCATGTATCATTCTTTAACCACTAAGATAAGATGTAAAATGGAGTGTATGGTGTTCTTACCACTAGCTCAAGGCTAGGGATGATCAAGAGAAGAAATAGAGTGGATAAAAGCAAATAAAGAAGGTCCTTCAACTTCTACAATCTCTTAGCTCCTTTGTATGTCTTCTAGCACCTTGGTATAAGCTTGGAATGTGTGAGGAATGAGTGATGATGGTGGTGGTATTGTTGCTGGGTTTCGGCCGAGAGCAAGGCAAGGGATAGGGAGAAGAAGTGTGTTGGAGTGTTGAGTGAAAGATATGAAGCTAAGGACTTGAAGGTTAAACTTATAACATGCTTAGTTCTCATATTCCATTGTGTATTGTGTCTTTAAAGAAGCAACAAGATCATATATTATATTGAAACAAATCAAAGAGTGGGGCCACATGTATGGGCCGTCCCATAGGTGGGGGGAGTAGTAGGCTTAGGTTGTAACTAAGTTAGATTTCTAGGTTAGAATTCAAGTGTTTAGTTAGATACTTAGTTATTAGATATTTATATGATGTGTTATGATGTTCGGGGACCATAACTAGCTTGGTAATGTTAAAATAGTGCTTCTAGTGAAAATTTGGTGTTTCGGGTAGTGTCCGGTTGTTCGATTGGTTACCGGTTCGTTAAGGTGCTAAACTTTGCAGTTTAGTGTGCTTTATGTACCCTTTTGTGACACTTTGATTCCCGACACTTAGGAAAGCATTCAGGACTATTTAACCATATTTCTGCATGATATTAGTGTGTTAAATGCTGAATATTGCTGATTTTTGCTGAATTCAGCACTTTATGTGAGTTTTAGGCACTTTCCGGCACTTAAACTATCTCTAGAAGGCAGTTTTATGATTCTTACTTTCCTACACACTATACTAGTGTCGCACTTGGTTTCTGGCCCATTCTGTGTCTCAATACCTTGTATGTCTATGTACTGAACTTCGTCAGCATTTTTCTGATTTGTCTGATAATTGTGCTAATTGTGTTTCGTGCATCATTTGAGTCAGATAAGCTCTCATGCAATAATGATATGTCATTTGCAATATGTGATGCACATGTAAGTATAAAGCAGTAATCAGAAGGCAGTTCAAATCATTAATTGTAATGCAGCACAGTCATTAAGCACTAATCATGATTTGATAGTTGTACGGATACCTGAAATTTTGACAGTTGTCACACCATGAGCTCTAATACCAACTCTTCTGTCACACCCCGACCGCGTAATACAACAAACCGCGGCGAAAATGTCGGGGAGTGTCGCATTGTTTTGTTACAAACCGCGTAATACAACAAACCGCGTAACAGAATCATTGTTTCACAACACATGGAAATTTAAGTTTTGTTTTATTTCGTTAATAGTCACATTGTTTTGTTACAAACCAAATAAGTACAACAATTGTCTTTCAAATTTTAAGTCACTAAGGCCCGTGTCCATCCTATGTGTAGCAAGCAATCAACAATCATCACATAGCAGAACTTGAAACATATGTGAAAATAATCAGCATAAAAATGTCGGCGAGTACAAAGGTTTTGTACATCAAATTCATGGCTTTGAATTCATATTGCAATACCTCGACCAACTACGAGAGTTGTCGAGTATGTACCAGGAAATCAAAAAGTGTTTGATATTGCAATAACTTTTATCAAATTTACTAGTTGATATATGTAAAACCAAAACCATTGTAGCCATGAATCTTGACTGAAAACATTTGTCTTTGAAAAACCAAGTTATAAATCATCTTTGAAAGTAAACATTGTATGGTTTATATCTTTAAGTAAACCTCGTTGTGTAACATCGTTTGAAAACATTCTTCCAAATCGTTCAAATTGTTCAAATCGTTCCAATCGTCGGTGTTATAAACCATCGTTCAATCGTCTGTGTTTTAATTGTGAAATACAACTTTTCGTCGTTCTTTAAAGAATACATTCAAACCTGTGAGACTCGATATACCACCCTTGGGGTATGTTCAATAGGCCCTGAAAGACCTCTTTAACAAGACTAACAAACCAACACATGATTTGTTAATCAGAAAACAGTTTCTGTCGTTACCCACATTACCCACCAAAGGGATAGTCCGATAACGGGATTTTTCAGATCCTATGGTACCATAACATACTACTGGTCGGCTTGATCATAGTTAATGAATGTCATTCAGATGTTTTTCGACTAACGCCCCAACAACTTCGTTCACATTATTGAAATCATGATGTTTTAGATAAAACATAGCATTTGTTCATGAAAACTTGAAAAGCATTTAGCACATATGAGTCACCCCAAGACAATTGAAAGCATAAAAGAGGGGAGCTATGTACTCACTTGAGATTGCAAGTATCTTTGATCTAACAAAGCTTGGGAAATCAAGGAATCAAGTGGCACCTAGTATCGGCTCACTATGTTAATAATCAGGACCTAAATCGGGAGATCGGGTAGAATGAGGTCTTGTAAACCAAATGAGTGTTGGAACTCATATAATATGGTTTAACAAAGCCTACATTCTGATTTGAACCTATCCTAAGTGATTTTTGTCACACCCCAAAATACGTCGCAGCGGAATATAAAACGTAGTGGTGACGGAAGCTGGTGCCCATTTGTATCTTGCTGAACGATGCATCGTAATGTTGGACATTTCAACTTAATTAAAACATAGGTTTTAAAACATAAAGTCTTAAAGTTCGTCACAATCACACCATAGTTAAATTGTTTTGATACTTATGGATCTTATTACATTGGTCCCAAATAGTTTTAAAAGTTTGTCCAAAACATTATCAAACCAAACATGCATCAACAACCACAAGATATACCATAATTCCCGAAGCCGAACTCAAGTACCTGTAGAACACGTTAAGATCAAGTGTCAACACAAAGGAAGGTGAGTTCACATATTCACATACAAACAATTCGTTCCAAAGGAAAACTTTCTGATTATGTGTTTATTTTAAAACATCCATATAATTTTTAGAAAGTCCGTTTTACTTTCTTAATAAAATCCATGGGTCATCCGTCGCAGTTCAAAAACCCGACAATAAAGCTCTTACCCAAGTTTTGTATATTAAATTCATAGCGTCAATTTTCAGACTCGTAATGTTAGCTAGACAATACGAACTATATATTTACCATGCAGGGAAAATCAAAGCTAGACAATAACCAGAATCTAAATTTGTCGTTTGACTTGACACGGGGCGACCGGTCATGACGGAGATAGATCTACCAACAATTCCTCGAGTACATTTACTTAATAGATTAAACGACATCATGGGCGCAAGGTTCTCTTTGAGACCAATATGATGTCTGCCTCACGTACAATATATATATCTTACTAATATGAAAATTTTAATACACGAAGTTGTACAAATCCCCTGATCCCCTCCCTTGAGACCAGGCCGGCATTCGTCCCAACTTTACGGTCTGTTTCTCCTTGGAAACACCATATCATCCCAATTTCCTCCAAACATTCATTCAACAAAACATTTTATCTCGAAACGTATGATTTATCAAACTCCATATATTTTCCATGAAAGTATATAATTTTTATAAAAAAAAGCTATGTTTTAATCCAAAAACATTATTAAACCCTTTATTGGCATGTTCTACCCCCAAAATATATACAAAGCTGTAAAAAGAGGGGTTTAGTGACACTCACATTTGGGTGCGTATTTTTAAATAGCAAAATCCCACAGTTTGATTTCTACATGTCCTATTATATGTAGGAACGATTTATAAATCAATATATCACAAAAATCCTAAGTTTCTCTGTTTTCTTAGAATTTTCACATAACTTTGAGATTTTCTCGAAAAATTCTCGTTTTTGATTATGTTGACATGTTAATATATATATATATATATATATATATATATATATGAGTTCGTATATATATATTTTTAAGATTTTGCGACTTGAACGATTTTATTGGTGACCGTTATTATGTAAATCCATTTACACACCCGTTTATACGCAATATAACTACGATTTGTGCGTCGTAATATATATACATAAACGTTCGCATAATTTATCATCGAAACACCGAAATCTTGTTAACTTATCTATTTTGTCATTTTTAAAGCAAATATACATAAAATATTTCATATGTATCAAATTTCATGCTCGACAATCAAGTTACACATTTAACGTGATTTTTACCTTTTCTACCGCACAAAACGCACAAGTATACATGCATAATCCAAATTTTCAAAATCATGTTAAAACTTAACATATTTTCACATTATCATGTTTAAATCACATAACACATTTTAACACATAAGCTTCACCCAAAATTTTACCCATACTAGTGTACATTGAAAAATGCGTATTTTAGCGATTCGGTAACGTTTGCGGGCGTCGGAAGTCACGTATGACCAACCAACCAAACACCAAGTAAACTTAAAATTAGTTAAAATACTTATTTTTAAACTAAAAATATCAGTTTACTTACTGATCTAAATCAGTTTTATAAAAATCACTCGAAAAGCCGCTTTTTGACCGTTTTAACGCATAGTTTTGCGTTAAACGTTACTTTAATCATCCCAAATCGTCAAGGCTTGATATTTTAACATAATAGATGTTGCCTACTGATTAAAAAAAAATTTAACCACATATATGCAGGTCTCATAAAAAGCACAAAAATCATGCAAATAGCACCTGATTTACTACTTTTCAAGCCAAAAGTACAACATGCAAACCTACCAAGTTATGACACAATTTTTATAACTTTAAAATACATCAATTAGCTTTATTTTATATGTTTATTTACTGATGTAAATGAATATATATCTTATCATAACAATTCCATTTTATGATGATCACTAAATCATCCTACAAGTTTATGTACAAACACTTTATGCACATTTACTACATATATCGTAACACAAGAATAATAAATCTAATTCTTTCATTTTATATGAAATATGGAACATTTTTATCTCATTTCTTGTCCAATCATTAATTCTTCATTCAATAATCATTAAACATATGCATATAACATGTTCTTGCGTATTTAAGAAATCATCAAACAAAACTCACAATTTCAATATATATATATATATATATATATATCGACGGCCACATACATATATATATACTTAAAATTTTTAACATCTTCTACTTAATCATTTCAAACTACAAGAGCTTTCATAAAAACCTTCTTGATTAAACATGCATCTATCTTTCAAAAATCATCAATATCATTCAAGAATCAACTAATAATCATAACACAATTTCTAATATACACATATATATATATATATTTCAGCCATATGCATATGTATATTTGTTTCCATTTTCATTTTTATTAAAACCATTTTCTTGTTTTAGATTTTAAGTATGAAAAATCCAAGTATTTGAGAAACTTTCCATCATCATCATCATCATAAAAATGTATGAACAAAATTTTTAAAGAAAGTTTATACCTTTAAGAAATTTAGTGGGTTTTGATGAGATTCTTGATGATATAGAGCTTGTTCTTCTTTGAAATCATGTGAAAAGACCATTCGATTCTTCATACCAACTTGGAAATCACTTGGAATGAACTTGATCTTCATGGAAATGGTTTTGATTTTTGAAAATAAATGGATGCATATGTATGTATGGATATGAAGTGAAGAAATGAGAAAGATGGTTATGAATTTTCTTTGATTCTTGGAAGTTGATATTGCATGTGAGGGTATGATATGATTGGACCACCATTCCACTTTATCAACACTTGTCATGTGCAAAAGAGTGGTGGCAACAACTTTGTCCATATGATCAACACATGTTGCACACTCTCACATGCACATGTATACATACACATATATATAACACATAGAGTTAAACACAGGTATTTAACTGGATACCGGGTATTTTATCTAGCGGTTTAATCTCGTTTTAAGGCGTTTTAAATTATTTTTATTACTCTATAAAAATAAAGTCGCCAAATTATTACTGAAATAAATATCAGTTGTTTAGATTGGCTTTGTTGACAATATTTTGTCTAATGCGCGCAGTATCGCGCGGTACGCTCTTAAACTCGAAAAATAGAGCTTCTTAGCGTTTTAATTTACTTTTTCCTCACGAATATGATTAAAATTATTATTCTAATCATAACAGACTATTTTTAGGATTTTAACATTCACCGGGTGGTCACCGACGTTCGTTTCGCATTTTAACCATTACGCGATAAGCGTTTATCTTATCGTTGCCAACATAATTTTTAACAATGTTTGAATTTACCAACTCATTAAATATCATATATAAACATCATAATCAATCAAATACAGCCTTTTTATCCATTCACAACACGTGTTACAATTGTACGGTACGGCCTGAAAAGCCGGGTGTCACAGTCTCCCCCTGTTTAGGAAATTTCGTCCCCGAAATTTTACTCTATAGGTTTTGTTTTCGCACTAGGCGGAAACAATAAAAACAGGCTTGCTAAATATGGTCTTGTAGTTTCTGCGAGAAACTTTGATTCTTACGAAGAATCTTCATAGACCTATATTACATACATTCTCAATTCCTAATCTCACGTCTCAACGCTCTCCACCCTTTCCAAGGTTCACATTTACAAGCACTTAATCAATAAGATTAAGTCAAAGTTCCACCATTTCGGGTTTAACCTACGTATATTTACATATACATTATCCTGTACCTGAGGTAGTCTGAGTTTACACACGATTGATCCAACTCGAGATGGGCTCTCGAAAGTATCTAATCTCATAAACTCGTTTTTTTTCCTTCTTACATTCATTTCAGGTATCCACGGATTACACAACCAATAAATCACATATACTACTGGAATGTTGTAATAGCCTCTCCAATTATTAACATAACTCTTCTAGCTATACGTACTGCTTCTACGGTACTTCGATAAACTTCTGTTTATCTTCTAAATAAATCTTTACAAGAACAAAATCAGTGTATTATCCATTATACACTTTCTCAAACTAGACCAAACAATACTTCATGTACACTACTCAATTTTTATGATAGCTTGAGCCTATAAGCGACTGATCCAACTTAAGATGGGCTATTGAAAGGACCAAATCAATATGGCTCAGCTTTTCCCTTTCTTTGCTAACTTAATAACATCCTTTAAAATAACTCCTCCAATAGACCCAAATCTTCGATCTGAAATCCCAATAGTTTCCTTCAATTGTCCATGTAATCCTTCCGTCGATCAATTGGCGACTTTTAAACTTTCCTTGATCTAGGAAATCCTGTCGCTGGTTTCCCAGATAAGCTTGGGTCTAGTTAATCGTCTTTTGCAACTTGTTGGGATTGAACCCTATCAGAGGAACAGATAATTAAAGCCAAAACTGGATCAGAGCAGTGGATCCAGAATAAGCAGACGTTTACAGTTGGTTCATGCAAATCTCTCCCCTTGAAAGTGGTTTCATATCTGCTGACCTCCTATCTGCTGATCTTGTTAAGTACTGACCTATAACTGTTGCCTTGCATCTACTGACCAATGTCAAAGACTGATGGAAGACCAAAGCTCTGCTGACTCAATCTACTGCCTTGAGTCAAGTACTGCTGATCCGGACAAGCACTGCTGGGGTCACAGCAGTGGAAGGATGCAGCAGATGTTTAAGTGTCTTTTATATAATGTAATGTAATAGCAGTAGTTTAGTACATCAGTGTTTATAGATCAGAGGTTAGAGTTTGTTAGGAGGTTAGATGTCACTTTCATGGTGACGTCAGCTAAGATGCTCAGTGGTTTGCAAGTGCCTATAAATAGTTCAGTACTTTGTACTGTTCTATTAGCTCTTTCACCACGTCGTCTTCTTTGCACGAACAAACTACTGAGCTCTGGCTGAGGGGGAGTTTGCATTCTTACATCAATCATTGTAATCGTTGTTGAAACAAATTCAATCATTCGGTTCATTGTGTAAAGATGTTTGATTAAAAGTATTACTCCTGTTTGATTGTATGCAAAGTTTGTTTTCATCTTAATTCCGCTGCACAACTCTTTCATTTCCATCTTAATTTCAAACGAAAATACAATCAAAAAGAAACTCAGATCCAACAATTGGTATCAGAGCTTGGACAGTCAAATTTGATTTAACAATCATTTTGACATAAATAGTTCAGCTCAAAATAGTTGATACTGATCGTTTGTTCGTCCGTTGAAAAACAGAGCAAGGATTAATCACCATTAAAGTTGATTTCTCAGTGTCTGTAAAACAACAAGAATGACGTCACAATCTCAGGATGATAAAAAGAAATGAGTACAACATCTGGCAGAGGAGGATGGGTCACATCCTCGCTCAACAAAGCACAGGTTGTTGGAGGTCTGTCACCTTTGGTCCTCATGTTCCTTCAGTGCCAAGCGCTGAAGATGCTAAAAAGTTCGTTCCAAAACCAGTTAAAAACTACACCGAAACCGATTTTCAAAAGATCGAACTAGATGCTAAAGCGTTTAGCATCATAGTATCAGCGCTGCCCAATGAAATATATGCTGGACTGTTACACTGTAACAGTGCCAAAGAATTATGGGACGCACTTAAGGAACAGTTTGGTGGAACTGAAGAAGTCATAGAAAGCAATAGGGAAATCCTGAACCAACAGTATGAAACATTTTGCTACGTTAAAGGTGAATCACTAACGCAACAATTTGAGCGTTTTAGTTGTCTCATCAGTGAACTGAGGCTTGTTAACACCACTTTTACAAACTCAACTCAAAATAGCAGGTTCCTCAGGTCACTGCCAGAAAAATGGGACACTATAGCTTTTGTCACCCGAAATTCATCTGAATTCAAGGATCTGACCTTGACCCAACTCCATGGTCGACTCCTGACCTACGAAAGGGAGTTGAACCAGAAAAGGAGGTTACAAGAGTCAGGAAAAGCTACCGATGATTACACTTTCGGTAATACTGCTCTTCTGGGTCAAGAAGAATCTGGGAGCAGTGGTAAGGATCAGGGTTATGATCACTTCATTGACATAACTGCTGGTGCAAATTTTAACAACTCTGATCCTCACTCTGCAAGTTATGCATTCACTGCTAACGAAAACCAGATGTCAGACAATTTAAGTTTTGAACTAAATGATTTGCAACATTTTGATCCCACTGATTTAGAGGAAATGGACATCCTGCATCAACTGGCTTTGCTAAGTGTTAGAACTAGCAAGTTCTACAAAAGAACAGGGCGAAAATTCCCAGGTTTGCATGGGAATCTAAGGGTTGGGTTGGATAAATCGAAAATCAAGTGCTACAAGTGTAATAGGTTGGGACATTTCGCTAGGGAATGTAGGAGTCAAACCGCTGGTCCTATAATTACTCATCCTAGCTCAAATCCTCGACCTCAAAACCAAAACACTGTGCACTATGCCCAATATGCCCCAGCAGCACAAGTGAACACTGCTCACTATGCTGCTGCCCCTGTGCCAGTACATTATGTCCAAACTACTGTTCCACAAATCCAATATATTCAAACCCCTGCTCCACAGGTACAAGTGCAATCTGTTGCACCTCAAACCACTGCTCCAGCAGCAGCACAACCAGATCAACAAAGTTTTTTCACTCAAGGGTTTGTTGACTGGAGCAGTATGCCTGAAGACCTTAATGATGAAAATTTTGCACTCTATGCTTCTAATGATTCTTCTCATGATGAGTTTTGTTTGATGGCACTAGAGTCAATACAGGAGGGGGTTGAAGCTGAGGAGGAACAGCAGTGCTTTGAAACAGTGGAAGAGGTGACTGAAGCAGTGGTTACTACAGTGGCTGATGAAATACTGTTGGGAGAAAGTTCAGGTACCCTGATTGAACCAAAGACAGATCCATGGTCCATAGAGGACAAAGAAGAAGAGAAAGAAGAAAAGGCTGGTGAAAAAAAGGTGAAAGCTGATGATGATGAAGATCATCAATGTGATTGTGCAATGATGGCAGCTGCCAAGGTATCTCCTCAAGTTCTTGAAAAACTGTGTTCTGACAATTGCATAATTGCTTTTGCAAACATTAAAGAGGTGAATGAAAACCTTCGGGATAAAATCTTGTCTGGTGAGGTCAAATTTGAAAGCTCTTTAAAAGAACTTAAAAACAAACTGACTGAAAAGGAAAAAGAAATCAGCTGTCTAAAAGAAGAGCAAAGCATCACCAAAACCGAACTTCAAACTATGGTAGAAAAATACCAAAGTTGCAAAAAGGAGTTGGAATCCACCCAGATTACTTGTGAAAGATGGGTGGAATCCTGCAGAGGATATGAGGTGATGCTTGCTAAATAGATTGAAAGTAATGTGAAATTTGGGGTTGGGTATAGAAAATATGATGATGAACACATTGCTTGTGAAAAATCTGTTCAAAACACTGATGTAACCACTGAGTTCATCCCCACAAACAAGAATGGCCAAGAAGTGAAAATCACTGACAAACTTGGTAACAAAATCACACTTGACAGAACAAGGAGTTCCTCAACTTTTGAAGAACTTGAAAAATATCGGTTTAAACCTACCTGGTCTGACGAGTGTGATATTCTTGAAAATTTCAAGCCAATGGACTTTACATCAACTGATGGTGTTAAAGCTCCAAAAGCTAAAGTCATACCTCTCAAGGACATCCCAGCAGTGGTTAAAACCTCTGCTGCAAAGGAGTCTGAAAAGAGAAAGAAGAAAGAAAAAATTGATAACTTGTTTTGTGAATTTTGTGAAAAAAGGAATCATCTAACAAAAGATTGTTTCCACTTGAAAGCTTATGATTTAAACAAAACAAGTGTCATTGTTTCAGCAGAAAGCTGCATTGTTTGTGGTAAGACAAACCACAAAACTCAAGCATGTGTGTACCTCAAAAACTTTGATGTGAAAAAGAATGAGTACATGGCTAAAACATCCTTGAGTCCACCATCATCCTCATCATCTGTCAAATTCACCAAGAAACAACCACTGTTTGTGCCAGTTCAAACAGCTGTTACAAAACAGCTGAACCAAACATCTGTCAAAAGAGATGTTCAGGTTACTGATGCACCCCCTGCCAATCAGTTCAGAAAAGGCAGAGAAAAACAGTCTTACCAAAGGATTCCACACGTTTATGAGGCCTACAAAAGGCCCTCTAAACCCAAAGTGAACAGGCATCCTTTTGGTTACCAGCAGATGATTGGTCAGGACCCACAACAGTGGTTAGAGAAACACTGTCCTAAAACAGTTCAAACCTCTGACCTAACCACTGTCCATCATTCTGCATCCATCCCAGACACTGTTGAGACCCCATCCAAAGCCCTGCTGGCTTTGGAGACCTTAATGAACTAATCCTTTTACTTCATGTGCAGGGAGCTTTTGCATGCTTTGATAGTCTTTGGTATGTAGATAGTGGAGGCTCCAGGCACATGACAGGATGTAAAGCCCTCCTCAAAGACTTTAAAATCCAATGAGGGGGTGATATATCCTTTGGGAATAATAGTAAAGGGAAGGTTCTGGGGTCTGGTACAGTGCAATCTGGAAATGTAAAATTTGAAAATGTCAATCTAATAGACAATCTAAAATTCAACCTTCTGAGTGTGTCCCAAATGAGTGACAAGGGATTTGGGTCATTCTTCACAAAAGACTGTTGTAGGATTGTTGGACCAGAAATGGTCAAAAAGATTGAAGCAATAATCAAAACTGGTCAAACTAAACTTGTTGCTCAAAGAAGTGGCAATGTTTATGTTGTTGACATGTCAAAAGAGTGTCCCAGAGCTGATGCCTGTCTGTTCTCAGCTGCCTCTAACAAAGAGACAGAACTTTGGCACAGAAGGCTGGGACACACAAATCTTAAGACAATCACCGAAATTTCAAAAAATGGTTTGGTGAGAGGCCTACCACAAAAATTGATTTCATGTCCTGAGGAAAATGACCCCGTTTGTTCATTTTCGTTCTGAAGAATATCCGTTGAGGGAAATGTATATCCGTTTAGTTAATTCCTTTATTTTCCATTTCCGAAGAACCCGTTGAAGAAAATGACCCTGTTCGTTCATTTTCGCTTCTGAAAAATATCCGTTGAGGAAAATAATCAGATTATGCTACATATCTTTGATGACTATTTGAAACAAAGTCATAGACAGACTCCTACGAATTAATTTCGGGACGAAATTTCCTAAAGTAGGGGAGACTGTAACACCTGTGTCATTTCAACCATCAAACAAATGCCCAACCAGTGAAATATTGTATTTCATACTTGGGATTTGTAAAAATATGTGTATCGTTTACACATATCAATTCTTGTTCGATTTCAAGCTCTAAATCGCTTTCTGGAAGGTTATACACGCACTGATGCGTAAATATAACCAGTTTAACGCAACAAACACCCCGGAATAGTGAAATAGGCTTAACATACCTTAAATAACCTTTACATAACTTAGATATAAGTTTTGGAAGGTTTGGGGTGGTGAAATCAAAGTTAATTCGCTTACAGGGACTAAAGCTGACAAACTGCGAAAGTATGCCAATTTGAACTGTAACAGACATTCCGGAACTTGACCATAAGTTAAACACACCTTAAATATCCTTTACATGGCTTAGAAATAGGCTTTGAGGGGTTCGGTATGCTAAAATAAACTTTTGGGTCATTCAGGGACTAAAAGCGTCAAAAAGTGCACAAGTTTGCATTTTTACGCATAACTTACGTTCTGAATACATCCGGACATCCAAAAATTTATGTAAGCATGACTACATTATATTTTAGTGTTCGCCATAAGAAAAATCCATTCGTTGCGTCATTTGGATCGTTTTTCGCGCTTATGCGCATTCCGTCGTAATTAAGCGAACATCGCGTTCGTACGACCAAACGAACCATCATCCTAGATATTTTTGAGCATATTTTGAGTTCCCTATACTTTAACTTCATTTTAGAGCCTTGAAATGAGGTTAACGGGGTTCAAACGCATCGAAAATCGCTTAAACAAGGTGCAGGGACCATTTCTGGAAAATCTGCCAAAACAGGGGCCTAGCGTGACGCGACGGGCCTTAGCGTCACGCGAGCCCCCTTCTGGACCAGATTCCATGTTTTTAACAGCGGGTCCCAGCTGTTTGATTCTCAACCACATATTCTCAATCGTCTAGTCAGCGGATAAGAACCTAATTTCAGCCACCATAAGGTTCCGACAAGTGTACGCCTTGGATCATGGCACGTTTTACAACAAACGATCTTAACGGTTACCCGAAAACTATAAATACCCACCCCCCTTTTGGCTTAAAACCCACAAATCTGATTGAAAAGACTCTAAGTTGGAACCTTCGTTTCATACCTGAGCTATTTTGATCTGGGTTAGCATTCGGGGACCCTTCGTAAGTATTCTTTCGTTCTTTTCCTTATTTTACTGCTTTTCGAGTCAGAAAGTCAAACTTTGTTTGACTTTCAGCGTTGACCAGTAATGGTCAATGCGAAGTTCGCTAGAACTTCGCAACGTGATTGTAATCACGATGGTCATAGTCCCTTGGGACTATGCCTACTGATTACCACGTTGTCTAGGGTCGTAGGGTAAGCGATCTAATAAATCGCTTATACCTCGAACCCGACCCAGTTTGGTCGATCATTAGGATCCGACCAAACACATTAGGTGACCATAGTAGGTAGGGAATAACCTTCCGAGGTTATACCCTATGGTCACATCGTTTAAGTAGTTGTATGATAGGTAGTTTATATGCCTTAGGTAAATTACCAGAATACCCTTTTCATGTATAATTGGTAATTAAGCATATGTAACCTAAACCTTTGTCACATAACTGATTATGTAATATGTTTAGGCATATAACACTTGTCATAGGGCTAGTTAGGCGGTCCGAACGCGTTTCACGCGAACGACGCGTTAAAGTAGCATAAGCTACCTAAACGGGTCGTAATGGGTCGTAGACACTTAGGTTAAGTTTCATTTAGTATGTAGGCTTTGTTAAACCAAAAGACACGAGTCTCTACACTCGTTTGGTTTACAAACCCTAATGCTACCCGATCCTCCGATTTAGGTCCGGTTTATTAATGTAGCTACCTATACTAGGTGCCGTTTGATATCCGCGATCTCTAGCATTGTTTAGTTGTTACTCAAGGACTACTGAGCAATCTCAGGTGAGTACATAGACCCCTCTTTTACTGTTTTCCAAACTGTTTTGGGGTGGAACACATGTGCCTACTTGTTACTTTCATGCTTTCCTGTTTTGACATCATATACTTGCTATGTTCATTAGTACATTATAGTACATGATTTCATTACATTTCATGCTATGTATGCCCATTGTGTGCGTACTTAGTACATTGTTTTACATTACATTTTATGCTATGTATGCCCATTGTGTGCATACTTAGTACATCGTTCTACATTACATTTCATGCTATGTATGCCCATTGTGTGCGTACTTAGTACATTGTCTTACATTTTATGCTATGTATGCCCATTGTGTGCGTACTTAGTACATCGTTCTACATTACATTTCATGCTATGTATGCCCATTGTGTGCGTACTTAGTACATTGTCTTACATTTCATGCTATGTATGCCCATTGTGTGCGTACTTAGTACATCGTTTTTCATTGCTTTTCTGTTGCATATGCTTATCCAGCATATGAACACATTATACTACATATTGAACCGTTGTAATCATTTGACTGTGATCCGTTGATATCTGTGAACCGTTTGTATCTGTGAACCGTGTGAACCGTATTTGACATAGACATTTCGGCATAGACATTTTAACATGATTGACATTTGATCATGCATTTTCCCACAAAACATAACTTTGATTTAAACCAAGTTTTACTTCAATACTTTGTTTTTGTGCATATGGTTTAGTTGAGACATTTCACTTGCCATACATAACATTCTGACATAGACATTTGACATGGATATTTGACATAGACATTTGACATGGATATTTGACATAGACATTTTGACATTGGTCTGGTTTGGTTTGATTAAGTGATTAAGTAACGATGCGTGTGTAATATGATACAAGCATGGTGGATACGCCGCTGGTACTTCCTATATATAAGTGTTTGTATGGTATTACATATCGTAGCGTTATTTGAATCATTTCAGTTTGATACATATGACATTTTATACAAATAACATACTTTTCACAAGACATTGTTTTACAAACAACCTATCTTATACAAATCCATTTTACTATGGTTATTCATTTAACCATACATTATTCATTTATTGTATACATATCATCTGAACTCATTGTTTTTCAAATGATTTACAAAACAAAGCAAATTACAAGGTTCATGACTAAACATTTTCTCAAACATAAGTCATGGAACCTATTTTCACAAAACCTATGTATCTCACAGGCATTTTTATGCTGACGTACCTATTTTCACATGTGTTTTTCAGGAACTGTTGCATAAGATGGTCAAGATACACATAGGCAACTTGGGCTTTAGTAACAATAAAAGATGCAAGACTAGTTAATTATGTTGTATTTCTTTGTTTGTTAAGACATTGTATCACTTTTACTTAATAAAACGAAACTTCAATTGCCATGGTTATGAAACAATTAATTCTGTTACAACACTCCCCGACATTTCCGCCACGTTTTGTATGTTCCACGTGGTCGGGGTGTGACAGAAAAGATGGTATCAGAGCCAATGGTTATAGGGAATTAGGTTATTAGTAATGCTTTGACCTAGTCTATAACCTTCTTAGGACCCTAACGCGAGTTTACTTGCGTTTAGTCATAAAACAATACCGTCACCTATCCTTAGGCGACTACCACAACAAGAACATAAATTTCAAAACCGCTTTGAAAACTAATCATCTGTTCTAGGATGATTGATTACTAGGTTTTGAACCCTCTGTTATATGGTTTTGAACCCCTTTGAGTTTTCAAAAAAATCTCGTCAAGGTTTTGGGTTTTAAATAATGTGAACACGTGCAAACTGGAAGGGTGAATGCCTGTATTCTGGGTTTTCTGTCTAGGCAAGCACTTCGTATACATCTCATCAGACGCGAGACCAGTTGTGCTTACCTGGGAATTCTTGGGATGAGTGTTCACTTATAGGCGAGCATGTCTTCGCTATACATTATTTTTTACCTATTTACTTTTCACCAGGGTCGTTTGTTGCTTTGTAGTAACAAACAAATGACCACTATCCTTGCTTTCATCAGATTTGTTTCATCTCATTCTTTTCGTCTAATCCTCTCACTCGTTTCATTTCATGTTTCCTCTTTTAGAATGCCTCCTCGACGCGAAAGCCAGATAGCGACTGCCGAATTGGCAGAAATCATTGCGCAGCAAATGGCTGCTCAATTCCCAAACCTCTTTGCTCAATGGAATCAAGCCAACAACAACAACAATGGTCCATGCAATTTCAAGAGTTTCAACTCGGCTAAACCACTCAAGTTTAGTGGTTCTGAGGGAGCGACTGGGCTTCTTCAATGGTTCGAGAGCATTGAGAATACTTTCCGCCACGTGTAGTGTCCTGACAATCGCAAGGTCGAGTTCTCTTCGAGTGTGTTCCAGAAGAGGGCCCTTACGTGGTGGAACGGGGCGATGAGAGATCGTGGTGCAGAAGTTGCTCTAGCACAGACATGGGCCGAACTTAGGGCTCTCATGATGAAGGAGTTTTGTCCTCGTCAGGAGATCAGGGCTTTGGAAAGGGAATTTGATGATCTTAAGCAAGACAGCGGTGAGCATCGAGCCTACACGGACCGTTATGAGGAGTTAAGTCTGTTATGCCCAAACATGGTCACGCCTTTGGATAAGGCGATCGAAAAGTACATTGATGGCCTTCCCGACTCAATACAAGACATTTTGACTGGTAGCAACCCTACTACTGTTAGGCAGGCCATTGAGTTATCTGCAACCTTGACTGAATCGCAGATCAGGAAACGTAAGCTTTTCCGAAAGGGTGACAAGAAACTGGTCGAGGAATCGAAACCAATCGAGGAATCAAAGACCATGGATGAACAGACTGGATCCTCTAAGAAGTCAAAGAAGCGAAAGGCTTCTCAGAACTTCGCCGTGGTCGCTCACAATGATCAAGCCGTCCCCAACCAACCAGCTCAACCCCCTGCCAGGAAACCCTACAAAGGAACTGCACCCATGTGCAACCAATGTGGCCTACATCATCATGCTGGTGTGAAGTGCCGCACATGCCAAGTTTGCGGACTTATAGGTCATACAGCGAGGGTTTGCCCAACAGCAGCAGCACCAAATCAGATTAACAACAATCCTGCTCAAGCTCGTTTCCCACTGGGATCTTGCTACAACTGTGGCGAGATGGGCCATTTTAGTAGAAATTGCCCAAGACTTGCTGATGCAAATCCAGCGCAGGGATGAGTATCTGACCGACAGAAGATAACGCTGTTTAGAAAATAATCGAGCCTTGTGTATTATTTTCTTTTATCACAATCTATGAAACAGTTGTTGTTATTGTTGTTTATAAATAAATCTTTCATTTACATTTCAATATGTTTATGTGGTTGCATGTATAAACATATCCCATACAATACCGACAATCAAGGAACCGCATTCCTTGAAGAACAGACTACTTCCAAATTTCTTCCCTTGTATAATCTCTTGCGTTTCCACGAAAATCCTAAGTACCCGTTTCTTCCAAGAGAAACGATGTACGAGGCGCCAAGTTAATAGCAATCAATAACAAGAAAAATAACAATTAAACAATTATGTGGTTATGTGCTTATGTGTTATCCTTTATGTGTCATGTGATCCAATTTATGTTATTCAAATCCTCGTAAAATCTTACATATCTTTGTGCAAGAGATTCATAGTAGGATACCCAAAGGTACTACTTAAATCCTTAATGGACTTCTACGTTGTAGTTAAAGTCCCTTGGATTATAATGTACTACTTCATAATTAGATCCTTTAGTGGTCTAGTTAAACAGATTGATCCAAAAATCTGATTAGGGATTTCATGTGATGATATAGCTGAAAGGACTCCTTAGTGGCCTAATTAAGAAGATCCTCTGTTGATCTAATTAAAAGGACCCTATGGTAGTCTAGTCACTCTCATCTCAGGTTTGATATCTTTCCCCACAACATTTCAAAACAAACTGTGCGGACTGTGCAAGGAATTACGTAATTATGGATGCATACATAATTATGGAAATTTAGTGCACAGAAATCACAGCAAGTTCTATCATGTATCAAGAGTTAACCCTATTCATTTCCAATTCTGATGAAGCATCCGTTGAGGAAAAATGAACTAGCTATTCATTTTTCACTTCTGAAGAATATCCGTTGAGGAAATGAATATCCGTTGTTTATCTTTTCATTTCCATTCTGAAGAATAACCGTTGAGGAAAATGAATTATCCATTCATTTTCGTTCTAAAGAATATCCGTTGAGGAAATGAATATCCGTTGTTTATCTTTTCATTTCCATTCTGAAGAATAACCGTTGAGGAAAATGAATTATCCATTCATTTTCGTTCTGAAGAATATCCGTCGAGGAAATGAATATCCGTTGTGAAATCCTTCATTTCCAACTCTGAGGAAATAACCGTTGAAAATGACTCCGTTAGTTCATTTTCGTTTCTGAAGATTTATCCGTTGAGGAAATGAATATCCGTTGTGTAATCCTTCATTTCCAACTCTGAGGAAATAACCGTTGAAAATGACTCCGTTAGTTCATTTTCGTTTCTGAAGATTTATCCGTTGAGGAAATGAATATCCGTTGTGTAATCCTTCATTTCCAACTCTGAGGAAATAACCGTTGAAAATGACTCCGTTAGTTCATTTTCGTTTCTGAAGATTTATCCGTTGAGGAAATGAATATCCGTTGATTTTTCTTTCATTTCAAATTCTGAAGAACAAACCGTTGAGGAAAATGACCCCGTTTGTTCATTTTCGTTCTGAAGAATATCCGTTGAGAGAAATGAATATCCGTTGATTTTTCTTTCATTTCAAATTCTGAAGAACAAACCGTTGAGGAAAATGACCCCGTTTGTTCATTTTCGTTCTGAAGAATATCCGTTGAGAGAAATGAATATCCGTTGATTTTTCTTTCATTTCAAATTCTGAAGAACAAACCGTTGAGGAAAATGACCCCGTTTGTTCATTTTCGTTCTGAAGAATATCCGTTGAGGGAAATGTATATCCGTTTAGTTAATTCCTTTATTTTCCATTTCCGAAGAACCCGTTGAAGAAAATGACCCTGTTCGTTCATTTTCGCTTCTGAAAAATATCCGTTGAGGAAAATAATCAGATTATGCTACATATCTTTGATGACTATTTGAAACAAAGTCATAGACAGACTCCTACGAATTAATTTCGGGACGAAATTTCCTAAAGTAGGGGAGACTGTAACACCTGTGTCATTTCAACCATCAAACAAATGCCCAACCAGTGAAATATTGTATTTCATACTTGGGATTTGTAAAAATATGTGTATCGTTTACACATATCAATTCTTGTTCGATTTCAAGCTCTAAATCGCTTTCTGGAAGGTTATACACGCACTGATGCGTAAATATAACCAGTTTAACGCAACAAACACCCCGGAATAGTGAAATAGGCTTAACATACCTTAAATAACCTTTACATAACTTAGATATAAGTTTTGGAAGGTTTGGGGTGGTGAAATCAAAGTTAATTCGCTTACAGGGACTAAAGCTGACAAACTGCGAAAGTATGCCAATTTGAACTGTAACAGACATTCCGGAACTTGACCATAAGTTAAACACACCTTAAATATCCTTTACATGGCTTAGAAATAGGCTTTGAGGGGTTCGGTATGCTAAAATAAACTTTTGGGTCATTCAGGGACTAAAAGCGTCAAAAAGTGCACAAGTTTGCATTTTTACGCATAACTTACGTTCTGAATACATCCGGACATCCAAAAATTTATGTAAGCATGACTACATTATATTTTAGTGTTCGCCATAAGAAAAATCCATTCGTTGCGTCATTTGGATCGTTTTTCGCGCTTATGCGCATTCCGTCGTAATTAAGCGAACATCGCGTTCGTACGACCAAACGAACCATCATCCTAGATATTTTTGAGCATATTTTGAGTTCCCTATACTTTAACTTCATTTTAGAGCCTTGAAATGAGGTTAACGGGGTTCAAACGCATCGAAAATCGCTTAAACAAGGTGCAGGGACCATTTCTGGAAAATCTGCCAAAACAGGGGCCTAGCGTGACGCGACGGGCCTTAGCGTCACGCGAGCCCCCTTCTGGACCAGATTCCATGTTTTTAACAGCGGGTCCCAGCTGTTTGATTCTCAACCACATATTCTCAATCGTCTAGTCAGCGGATAAGAACCTAATTTCAGCCACCATAAGGTTCCGACAAGTGTACGCCTTGGATCATGGCACGTTTTACAACAAACGATCTTAACGGTTACCCGAAAACTATAAATACCCACCCCCCTTTTGGCTTAAAACCCACAAATCTGATTGAAAAGACTCTAAGTTGGAACCTTCGTTTCATACCTGAGCTATTTTGATCTGGGTTAGCATTCGGGGACCCTTCGTAAGTATTCTTTCGTTCTTTTCCTTATTTTACTGCTTTTCGAGTCAGAAAGTCAAACTTTGTTTGACTTTCAGCGTTGACCAGTAATGGTCAATGCGAAGTTCGCTAGAACTTCGCAACGTGATTGTAATCACGATGGTCATAGTCCCTTGGGACTATGCCTACTGATTACCACGTTGTCTAGGGTCGTAGGGTAAGCGATCTAATAAATCGCTTATACCTCGAACCCGACCCAGTTTGGTCGATCATTAGGATCCGACCAAACACATTAGGTGACCATAGTAGGTAGGGAATAACCTTCCGAGGTTATACCCTATGGTCACATCGTTTAAGTAGTTGTATGATAGGTAGTTTATATGCCTTAGGTAAATTACCAGAATACCCTTTTCATGTATAATTGGTAATTAAGCATATGTAACCTAAACCTTTGTCACATAACTGATTATGTAATATGTTTAGGCATATAACACTTGTCATAGGGCTAGTTAGGCGGTCCGAACGCGTTTCACGCGAACGACGCGTTAAAGTAGCATAAGCTACCTAAACGGGTCGTAATGGGTCGTAGACACTTAGGTTAAGTTTCATTTAGTATGTAGGCTTTGTTAAACCAAAAGACACGAGTCTCTACACTCGTTTGGTTTACAAACCCTAATGCTACCCGATCCTCCGATTTAGGTCCGGTTTATTAATGTAGCTACCTATACTAGGTGCCGTTTGATATCCGCGATCTCTAGCATTGTTTAGTTGTTACTCAAGGACTACTGAGCAATCTCAGGTGAGTACATAGACCCCTCTTTTACTGTTTTCCAAACTGTTTTGGGGTGGAACACATGTGCCTACTTGTTACTTTCATGCTTTCCTGTTTTGACATCATATACTTGCTATGTTCATTAGTACATTATAGTACATGATTTCATTACATTTCATGCTATGTATGCCCATTGTGTGCGTACTTAGTACATTGTTTTACATTACATTTTATGCTATGTATGCCCATTGTGTGCGTACTTAGTACATCGTTCTACATTACATTTCATGCTATGTATGCCCATTGTGTGCGTACTTAGTACATTGTCTTACATTTTATGCTATGTATGCCCATTGTGTGCGTACTTAGTACATCGTTCTACATTACATTTCATGCTATGTATGCCCATTGTGTGCGTACTTAGTACATTGTCTTACATTTCATGCTATGTATGCCCATTGTGTGCGTACTTAGTACATCGTTTTTCATTGCTTTTCTGTTGCATATGCTTATCCAGCATATGAACACATTATACTACATATTGAACCGTTGTAATCATTTGACTGTGATCCGTTGATATCTGTGAACCGTTTGTATCTGTGAACCGTGTGAACCGTATTTGACATAGACATTTCGGCATAGACATTTTAACATGATTGACATTTGATCATGCATTTTCCCACAAAACATAACTTTGATTTAAACCAAGTTTTACTTCAATACTTTGTTTTTGTGCATATGGTTTAGTTGAGACATTTCACTTGCCATACATAACATTCTGACATAGACATTTGACATGGATATTTGACATAGACATTTGACATGGATATTTGACATAGACATTTTGACATTGGTCTGGTTTGGTTTGATTAAGTGATTAAGTAACGATGCGTGTGTAATATGATACAAGCATGGTGGATACGCCGCTGGTACTTCCTATATATAAGTGTTTGTATGGTATTACATATCGTAGCGTTATTTGAATCATTTCAGTTTGATACATATGACATTTTATACAAATAACATACTTTTCACAAGACATTGTTTTACAAACAACCTATCTTATACAAATCCATTTTACTATGGTTATTCATTTAACCATACATTATTCATTTATTGTATACATATCATCTGAACTCATTGTTTTTCAAATGATTTACAAAACAAAGCAAATTACAAGGTTCATGACTAAACATTTTCTCAAACATAAGTCATGGAACCTATTTTCACAAAACCTATGTATCTCACAGGCATTTTTATGCTGACGTACCTATTTTCACATGTGTTTTTCAGGAACTGTTGCATAAGATGGTCAAGATACACATAGGCAGACTTGGGCTTTATTAACAATAAAAGATGCAAGACTAGTTAATTATGTTGTATTTCTTTGTTTGTTAAGACATTGTATCACTTTTACTTAATAAAACGAAACTTCAATTGCCATGGTTATGAAACAATTAATTCTGTTACAACACTCCCCGACATTTCCGCCACGTTTTGTATGTTCCACGTGGTCGGGGTGTGACAATTGAAGAGTCCAAAACAACCCAGTGTTTGCAAATGCTACACATGGATTTGTTTGGCCCAGTTCAAGTCATGAGCCTTAAAAAGAAAAGATATTGTTTGGTTATTGTTGATGACTTTTCTAGGTTCACATGGACTTTCTTTTTGCACTCAAAAGATGAAACTGCAGGCATTTTGCAAGACTTTGTAATACAGGTTGAAAAGCAATTTGACCTTCCAGTGAAAAGCTTCAGGAGTGACAATGGCACAAAATTCAAAAATAGGGAGTTGGATGCCTTCTGTGTGAAGAAAGGGATTGTAAGGCAGTACAGCATCCCAAGAACACCAGAGCAGAATGGGTTAGTGGAAAGGAAGAACAGAACTCTGATTGAGGCTGCCAGAACCATGCTTGCAGATTCAGGTTTGCCATTAACATTCTGGGCAGAGGCAGTAAACACTGCTTGCTATGTTCAGAACAGAGTTTTAATAAACCCCAGGCACAAAAAGACTGCCTATGAAATTCTGTATAAAATTAAACCACTGATCTCATATTTCAAAGTGTTTGGCTGCCCATGTTTTATTTTGAACTTAAAAGATTCCATTTCAAAATTTGCAGCCAAAATTGATTGTGGTTATCATCTGGGATACTCAACCACTGCAAAAGCCTACAAAGTGTTCAATACATGGACCAAGGCAGTGGAGGAGACTTTGAATGTTAAATTCAATGAACTTTCATCAATGAAAATCCCAGCAAATCCTGCAGATCTGTTTGATCTTGAAAAATTCACTTTTGAAAATACTGCTGCCAAGACTAACAGTGCAGGTCCATCAGAGGATACAACACCAGACTATGGGTATGAAATCATCATCCCTCAAAGGTCTGCCACAAAGGGAAAAGCACTAGCTGTTCAAAACAGTTGTCAAAGCTCAACCACTGCTACCTCAACAGTTGTTGACCAAAGTAGCCCATCAACCACTGCTTCGACATCCTCAAACACTGCTGACAAAAATCCTCAAACAGTGGATAAAAGTCAGCAGTTGTCCACTTCATTACCTCCTATACCACCACCTTTTGAAGCCACTGCTGGATCATCAAAGTCCCCAGCAGTGGTTAGCTCAGATGATACACATTTGCAGCCTTCACCAACCAATGCCATCATACCATACCAAGGAGATTTAATCTTCTTGAGATCTCATCCACCTGATCAAATCATTGGCAACATAAATGAAGGGGTGCTCACAAGAAGCCAAACCCAAAATATTTGTCTTTTTGCTGGTTTTCTATCACTCCATCAGCCAGTCAAGTACCAAGAGGCACTGAACGACAACAGCTGGGTAGAAGCCATGCAAGAGGAACTCCAACAGTTTAAAAGACAACAAGTATGGGAGCTTGTACCACTGCCAGAAGAGGTTAGTCCCATTGGCACAAAGTGGGTCTTCAAGAACAAAACTGATGAAAGGGGTATTGTTGTCAAGAATAAAGCCAGGCTTGTGGTTCAAGGTTACAGACATGAAGAGGGGATTGACTATGATGAAACATTTGCCCATGTTGCAAGATTGGAAGCCATTAGACTGTTCCTGGCCTTTGCTGTCAACCACAATATGAAGGTGTTTCAAATGGATATCAAAAGTGCTTTCCTCTATGGTACAATTCAAGAAGAGGTGTATGTCTGTCAACCTCCAGGTTTTGAGGATCCATTTTATCCAGATCATGTCTACAGGTTAAACAAAGCCTTGTATGGCTTGAAACAACCACCAAGGGCCTGGTATGAAACTCTTTCCAACTTCCTAGTCTCAAATGGTTTCAAAAGAGGTACCATTGATAAAACACTGTTTTTAAAATGGAGAGGGAAGGATTTAATGATTGTCCAGATTTATGTGGATGACATTATTTTTGGAAGCACATGTAACTCAATGTGTGAAGAGTTTAGAGAACTCATAACAGCTGAGAAATGCAATGGAGTCAAGGTTCAAGAACACTAAGGCTGACTTAAAGGCTCTCAAAAGTCAGATCTTGCACACCACTGGCACTGCTCCTCCACAAGTACGCTACATTTATCAACTCCCAGAAGATAATGCCAAAAAGGGGGAGAAAATGAAGGAGTGGAAACAGAAGGGTATAGAAGATGGTCTTTATCTTGAACCAGTAAATTCAAACATGACCAAACAGATCCCTCTGCCAGATGGTAGTAAGAAAATTGATGTGACAATAAATGCACTAGCAGAAGCAGCTGCAAGTGTGAAAAGAGATAGAGAGGCCAAAAGGAAAGCCAGGGTGGACAGAATGGATCATCCAGATCAGGGTACTTCTGGGTCAAGGGATCATGAAAATCCTGTTGAGGAAAAGAAGAGGCCTACTAGAAAAGTAAGGCAACCCAAATCCATTCCAACCAGACGTTCAAAGTCTGCTCACAAACCACCATACAAAACAGCTGATGCAACAGGAGTTACAAAAACCACTGCTTTCCAAACAGTTGTTCCATCAACACACACCACTTCAACACACACAACATCCACTGCTTTACCATCATCACCACCAAAAACAACACCTGCTGACATACAGCAGAAGACAGCATATGTTATAACATCTGTTGTAATGACAGCAGTGGTTGAAACACCAGTTGTTTCAACAACTGTTAGTCAATCACAATCTACTGCCACTACATCTACAACCACTGTTCCATTCAAAACATCATCAGTCTCTCCTAAACCAAAAAGGAGAAGGCTAATTTTAAAAGATGATGACACACCTCCATTACCAACATCTTCAAAATCCCTATCACTTGTCACTATTCCTAAACCCATACCTTTCTCTTCTGCTCAAATTGTAAAACCACTACCTCCTGCTGGTGTCTCATTCCCTCTGGAACTCATTGCAGTCCGAGAAGAAATCAAATCATTTTATTATGAAGATGACCCAGCCAAAAGGAGTTTGCCATCAACTGCAAATTATCCCAGGCCTAACAACATTGAAGAATACTTGAAGCTCAAAGCCAAACAAGCAGAGGATATTTCAATCAAAAATAGAAAAGGGAAATCTGATAGAGAATTTCAACAAAACTATCAGTTTTTACTCTCACAGGTCAATGCTATGGAACGTTTTGCTAAAAATGTATGTCAGAAAATTTCAGAAAGGGCAGATGAGTCCTTAAGAAAAGACTACATTGAAAACATCATGACCTACAAGAAATATAAGGGGGAGAAACACATGTACAAGAACTGGACCATTCCTGAGCTTGAAAAAGAAGCAGCCAGGATTCAAGACATGATCAAAAATAAGGTCAAGCAGACTCCTCCTGAAAGATTCAAGCAACTTGAAGCTGAAAAGATGTTAGAGCTGAAGAGAATGAAAGAGGAGCTGATTACAGCAGATTATGGGTCAAGGAATTCAGTGTCAAAGTGGGGAGAAGATAGAGTCAGGGCAACTTATAAGAGATTAGAGGAACTTAGAAAGAAAGATCCAAGAGTTCCACAAAAGCCTGACTATTCCAAAGCAGAGGTTTCTAAAAGACCACCAAAGCTGCAAATCAAAAGAACCACTGCTCCAGCTGGTGCTGCCATCTACAAAAGAAGGAGCAAAAACCAGTTTAGCATGGAAACAATTCAAGATCTTTTAGCCGGAGATGCCATTGTAAAAGCTGGCACGAAAGTAATGATAAAAGAAGATCTTGAATTGGAACAATCTGCATGTGCTGCTCAGCCAGCTATGAACAGGCCAGCCTCACCAAATACTTCTGCAAATAAACATCTCCCAAGAAACCCACCAGGCTCAAAAATACAAAAGTGGGAAACTGACAAACAGACCTGCGTATTGACTTTGCTCAGGCCTGGTGGAGAAGTGGAGAAAATATCAAGGGAACAAGCTCTTGGCCTGAGTCTTGAAGATTTGCAGGATCTCCTTGATCTTCCACTTAGCAGGGATGATGAAGATACAGATGCCCTAGACTTTGAATTACAATTCAAAGGTCAGATAAGGGAGCTGTTGATGAGGCAATAAAGAATTCTGTTGGACCGTTGTAAGACCCTAAAACGTCAGTCAAGGCAGTTCATCTGAGTTTACAGAGGCGGAATCAAAGTAAACTAAGTCATAACAGCTTTAATCCTTTTAATCTTTCTTTTCTGATTGATTTAAGTGCTTGTACAAGGTTTTCTGATACAGATCCGTCAGCACTTCGTCACACATACAATGACCTAGTGATTTCCCTTCAAGGAACTAACCACCTATATATAGAGTGTGAGATTTCGCTTGAGACTATCTGAAGCGAAATCATGTGTTGTGATTTCGCTTCAAGCATATCCAATCCCTTTCAAGCGAAATCCCATGAATACAACATAAAAACCCTAACTTAAACCCTAATACATGACCATTCAAACAATCCTAGACACAAGACTTGATAATGACGTAATCAGCAGACATTCAGTGCATCAACAGACTCCCCCTTGGATGTTGATGAAGTCTTTGGCTTCAAGTCTTTGTCTTTCACAAACTTCAAACATTGTAAAAACTCTAATCAATCTTTAAACTTTAAACTTCAATCTTCCCTTTGACTGTTGATCCAGACTCCCCCTTTCACAGACTCCCCCTTTCAATATGCTAGAATCTGAGATATCTGGTTCAAGCTTTGTCAATAAGCTTCCGTTGGGAAATAATGAAGATCAAACCTGTTACTCAACCAACAAACATAACCATTCTATCTTTTCAACAATAAAACACAAACTCAATCAGCTATAGCAATCCACTCAAGTATTCAGGTTCAAGTTAATGACCCTGATTACTCAACTAATCTACCAAGTTTAATTTAATGACCTTGGTTGATCTTTTGACGAAACAAACTGATTTTAAAACAACATTTTCAAACATTTTCTGAAAATAACAAGTATCAAGTTAATGAACTTGTTTTTATCTTTCAAACAATTCAAACTTCTTCAAAGTAAGCTCTTCTCATTCTTCAGCTCAGAATCTCCTGCATCTGCTTCAAACATCTGAGAATCCAACAATCAACTCTCCACTTTGGTTTGTCTAAAATAAAGCAGAAATAAAATCTTTTTGGATTTTATCAAAGTGTTCTTAAACTAAAAATGAAATACAGAAAACTTAAATTTTCAGAAATTAAACAAAGTAAACTATTTACAAACATATTTTTGCGAGCGTGTCAGGGAATCATATCAGCTTTTCAGACAAATCACAAGTACCGTTAAGCTACATTTCATACTCAGATTTAAACAATTTACCTCGATTGTCGATATACTGATCCATCTTAAATTCTCATACAAAGTTCAACTTATTCAGGATATGATTTAGATGAATTAAAAAAAAAACTTAGATCATTCATGTGTCCCACCTCTTGAATATACTCCCGTGTCCAGAATCTCAATAATCAGTCTTACAGGTGAGAATACTACAATGATATCTGTATATAAATTAGGTATGCGAGGACCGAGGGATCTCAGATCGATACTTCCGTATACGCAGAGAGATATCAGCTTCGACTTTCAGGTGTGTCCCCTTTAGAGGATCTTTTTGCTTACAACAGCAGCATATATCAATTTTATTGTTTCAGCATGCTGAGGGTTTAATGCTGTGTTTCAAGCATTGCAGCAAGTATTAGCCAAGGACTAGGTCAGAACCACCGTTCAGCAGAAGTCCCGGAATAATACCCCAGACATCATAGAGTATAAAGACCTAGTATATCAGATTAAGAGACCTTTCAAACGAGATTTCAGGGGTTACCTATATATCCAAGTAGTGTTCCCCACGAATTCAGAAGTTTGAATTTAGGTTTATATCCCGAATAAATCTACTAAATGTGTGAAAACCTATCGACACATCATCAGTAAGATTGTTTAACTCTTTTAAACATTCCAAATCTTTAGCATACCGTGACCGTCTAGCCGATGTACTATCATTTTCCCCATATACACAAGCTCTTTTTCAGATTTTATCATGTTTTTGTATTTTTACATTTTTACTGTTTTTGTATTTTCAGAAAATAAACTATGTACAAACATCTACTCCCCCTAAATACCAAAACAAGTAAAAATTCGACAAACCATTGCAGATTGTTTCTCGTCTTCATCCGCAACAATACTCTCATCAACGCCAATAATGCCATCCGACACCGACAGAAGCTTCATACCATTCAGTTTTAACAGATATTTAAACCGATTTTTATCAAAAGCTTTGGTATGTAAATCAGCTTTCTGTTCGTCAGTGTGGATTTTTTCAATTCGTATCAACTTTTTCTCAAAGCAATCACGAATAAAGTGATGACGAATTTCTATGTGTTTCGTTTTAGCGTGATGTACTGGATTTTTAGTTATATTTATTGCGGCCTCATTATCAACAAAAAGAGGTGTGTTAAGAAACTGCAAACCGTAGTCGCGCATCTGTTGCTGTATCCACAGGATCTGAGAGCAGCAACTGCTAGCAGAAACATACTCCGCTTCACATGTAGATAACGCCACCGATGTTTGTTTCTTACACTGCCAGGTAACCAATCTAGGACCAAAGAACTGGCATCCTGCAGTTGTTGATTTTGAATTGACCTTGCAGCATCCGAAATCCGAATCGGAATACCCTTCGAGCGTAAAATCACCTTTCCTAGGATACCACAACCCCAATGAAGGAGTTCCTTTCAGGTAGCGCAATATCCTCTTCACAATAATCATATGTGATGCTCTCGGGTTAGACTGAAATCTCGCTGCGAGGCACGTTGGGTACATAATATCAGGACGTGAAGCAGTTAGGTACATTAAAGAACCTATCATGGATCGGTAAAACGTTTCATCAGCCCTGTCTCCGGTGAGATCTGGGTGAATCCCATGATTTGTTGCAAGTGGGGTAGCAGCTGGAGTAGAACTTGACATCCCAAATTTCTCTAGAATATCATGAACATACTTTGACTGATGAATAAAAATTCCCTCAGGAAGTTGTTCAACTTGTAATCCCAGAAAGAATTTCATCTCCCCCATTGATGACATTTCAAACTTTATCTTCATCACTGATTCAAAATCTTTGCATAGATTTTCATTCGTCGACCCAAAGATTATATCGTCCACATAAATCTGTACTATCAGCAAATGACCATCAACGACTTTCGTGAAGAGAGTGGCATCCACTGTTCCACGTATGAACTTGTTAGCGAGTAGGTGTTGAGACAAAGTCTCGTACCAGGCTCTCGGTGCCTGATGTAGACCATACAACGCTTTGTCCAATAAGTAGACCTTGTTTTTGTGGATTGGGTCAGTAAAGCCCGGCGGCTGACCAACATAAACCTCCTCTTTAACCTTCCCGTAAAGAAACGCCGATTTAACATCCAACTGATATACTTTGAAATTCTTCCAAGACGCAAATGCAAGAAAAATTCTGATTGCCTCTAGTCGTGCTACAGGAGCATAGACTTCGGTAAAATCAATCCCCTCCTGTTGACTAAAGCCCTGAACAACGAGTCGAGCTTTGTTCCTTATGACAACTCCTCTATCGTCCCTCTTACACTTAAACACCCACTTAGTGTTAATTTTCCTCTGACCATCCGGCAAATCAACTAACTTCCACACTCCCAATTTCTCGAATTGACTAAGTTCCTCCTGCATTGCATTGATCCAAGAGTCTTCAGTAAGCGCCTCTTTGTAAGTTCTTGGCTCAACCTGCGAGATAAAACAACTCAAAGAAAATTCAGTTTAAAGGAGCAACTTTTGTATAAAAACATGTAAGCCCTTTATCAATTTGATTTCGAGTGCGAACTCCAGCTTGTAATTCTCCTATGATCAACTCCTCTGGATGATATGAAAAAGTTCGCGGCATCACTTCGCTTGGAACATCTACATTTCCCTCTAGATTAGTAACATTCTGCTCTGCATCTTGTTCACCAACTTGGTTTGTTTGACTTGAAATCTGAATTTGCTCCCCCTCAGAATCTGAATCACCATGATCAAATACTGGCATGTTTTCAGCTTCTAGATCATCATTCTGAACCGACTGATTATCTTGAGCAACTTCATTCCGTTGGACATCATCATGTTCACCAGCATTACTTGGACCTGCTTCATCATCATTTGAAGTTTCCCGTGGTCTTCTCGAATACTCAGCTGGGAATCTTAACTGCGACTCATATTCACGCAAAATATCCAACTCATCAAAGAAATCTTCGTCATCCTCTGATTCTTCTCTCATGTCAAACGAATCCCAAAGTTTGTCATAATGATAACGCCATGAATCACCAGGATTCTGCGGCGGCATAGTATAACCTTGACATTCAACATTTGCAGCTTCAATAATCCGCTTCTCACTTGGAACGAAGACACGTAACAATGGATTTGAATAACCAACAAATATACCCTCAATGCACTTCGGACCAAACTTTCCAAAAGGCTCTATAACCGTACAAGGTGACCCGAACGGTTCTAGATACTTCAAATTCGGTTTGCGGTTATTGATTAGCTCAAAGCATGTTTTATTGAACTTCTTGACAGTTAGAACCCTGTTGAGCGTATAGCATGCAGCAGAAACAGCTTCAGCCCAAAAATTAATTGGTAACTTTGAATCTGCGAGCATCGTTCTAGCCGTCTCAATTAGCGTCCGGTTTTTGCGTTCTGCGACTCCATTCTGCTGCGGAGTGTACGGAGCACTAAACTCATGCAAAATACCTCTTTCATCACAAAATTCTTCCATCTTGCTGTTCTTGAATTCAGTACCATTATCACTTCGAATTTTCTTGATACGCCTTTGGTACAAATTCTCTATCTTTCTGAACAGCCCCATCAAACTGTCAAATGTTTCATCTTTTGACTTCAAGAAAGAAACCCATGAAAATCTGGAATAATCATCAGTAACGACCAAACAATAGTAATCTCCTGTAACACTTTTAACATTCACAGGACCAAACAAATCCATGTGAAGTCTTTCCAGAGGTCTTGAAACTGAATTTACTTGCTTTGTAGGGTGTGACTTTTTCTTCTGCTTGCCTTTGATACAGCTAATGCACTCCCCTTCCAGATGAAAACCTTTGATATTAACTCCCAATACCAAATCATTGTGCACCAAGTGATTCATCTTCCTTAGGTGAATATGCCCCATCTTGCGGTGCCACAATCTGGATTCTTTCTCAGTTGCTCTAGACACAAAACAATGTGCTTGACCAGTAGTTGTAGTTGCTACAGTCATATCTAACACATATAAATCATTCACTCTAGGTGCCCTCATGATAATCCATTCTTCAGGAACAACAAAACCAGGTTTCAAAATCAAACACTATTTATCAGTGAAGTGAGTAGTATACTGATTGTCACAAATCTGTGAGATACTAAGCAAATTGTTCTCCAGCTCAGTGATGTAGTTAACTCTCTCAAACGTCACTATCCCATTGGACAACGTTCCTTCACCAACAATTCTACCACCTTCATGACCAGCAAATCCCACATAACCACCATTAATGTTCTTCACATCATACAGCAACGCGGTCTTCCCTGTCATATGTCGAGATGCGCCACTATCCATAATCCATCTGGATATCAGTTGTGGAAGATCCTGCACAAAACAAACTACAATTTAAACAACTTCAAGAAAGATGCCGATTCATGCTTCGCGAAACAGGAAGCTCCGGCAATTCAAACTGCTTATTCAAACATGGTGTCCACCCAGGCCTCCTCAGCCTTAGGTGTAGCCTTGACTCTCGCAATTTGAATTTTGAAATTTTTAGCCTTCAAAGGCGGAAAATTTTCATCATAATCAACCGAAATTGATTCTTCATCCTTTTTTACTTCAGAAGTTGAACTTTTCATTTCACCTTTTGGTTTCCAAATTTGTTCAGTTAATGCAACCCGTTTATAAAATTTGTCATTTTGAGTTACCACTTTCTTTACAGGTTCATTTTTTGTTTTTACATTATTGATTTTAACGTTTTGCTTCTCAACCACTTTCTTCTCAACATACATTGGTGATTTACCCTTTACTTCATCCTTCTTTTGTTGAACCTTCACAGCTTCAGTCCTAGGCTTCACATATGTACACTTTCGTGCAATATGACCAACTTGTTCACATCTAAAACAAGTACGAGTATCAGCTACTCGACTCGTGCCTTCAGACTGAGCCTGTGAAGCTCTTTTCTCAAAGAACTCTTCATTCGATTTTGAAAAGATTTCATTTTTCTCATCAGAAAGTAACCGTGAACCATTCACAAACACCTTCTTTTCAGTAAACCTCTTGTTTTGAAAATTTTTCTTCCGATAACTATTACCACCCCGATAATCACCCGACCAATTGTTTCGATTGTTATTGTAAAAACGTGGTGAATAAACAGTTTTCTTGTTATAAACCCTGTCTTTCTTTCGACTCAGATTATTCACTGCTGACAACTCGACTTCAACGAGTTTGAAAACATTTGTCAATTTGTTCATGTTAACATTCTCTATTGGAAACTCTGAATCCGAAAACAACTTATCCGAACCCATCATCTTGTACATGACAAGGTTTGATTCTTCATCTAAGTTGTTCTTGGACTTTTGTTTCGGAATGTATTTATCAAAAAAACACCCATCCTCCTCAGAAGTGTCACAATCCGGTTTAAGCACTTTGTCTACCACACTTTTCACCACATCATTTTGGACACCCTCTTCATTGGAAGATGTAAACGTGACATCAATGTTTTCAGGAAGTTTAACTTCACTTTCTTCCTCAATTTCCACCAAACTAGACTGCCTTTTCGTGTAGTTGTCTAAAATTGGCGGTGGAACTTTGTGAAAACCTATACCCGTTCCATCAGAAAACACATCCTCGCCATCTTTGTTTTTCCCTATAGGTTTAGGAACAATATGCTGCAAAACAAAGCTTGCCGATTTATAGCTGTTAAGCTTCAACTGGATTCGTTCATTCTCAATTTCAGCTTCTTGAACTTTAAGTTTCAATTTAGCAATTTGATCCAGTTGTTCATTAATCGATTCTTCTTTTAATCTCAAAACAGCTCTTAGATGTTCATTTTCTTTAAAAGTTTTTCCATTACGATCATCACTATCTTTGACAATGTTTTTCAATTTTTCAAACTTTTCGAAAATCTGACGGTTTTCAAGAATTAACTTTTCATTTTCAGATTTTAGTTTCTCATGTTCCTTTTTATCATTTTCAATTTGAGCCGTTAATTCTTTGTTCCGTTCAGTTGAAGCTCTTACACTTTTGTCACGATCGAGAATCTGATTTTCAACATTTCTAACCTTTGTTGTCAGATTCTGAATTTTCTCATTGTTAAGATACGTGACAGTGCTACAAAAATTGCATTGTTTGGTGCAATTTTTGCAGTCAGCATTTCCATCAAACTTGTTACCTGACGCATTTGTTGACACACTTTGACTGACCGATCCCTTTGACTCAGTGACAGAATTAGGATCTACCTCAAGTGCTTTTGCAGCTAGCACTTTGTCAGCCATCACTCCCAGGTTCTCAGCTGTCAACTCTTGCGTAGTATCAATTATGCCTGTATCAACCTGCTTTTCTTTCTTCTCTTTCTCCTCTTTCTCTTCTTTCTCCTTTCTCTCTTTCTCTTTCGCTTCTTCAATCATCTTTGATGTTGGTGTTCCCCACCACTTGTGCTGCCAATATTCATCTTCTTCTTGATACTCCTTGATGATGGCTTCGATATCAATCGTTTTGTCATCAATTGCAATGTTGCCATATCTATCAAGATAGCACTCTCTTTCTGGATCCCATCTGTTTGCTCTTCTAGCTTCCAGAAAGATACCAGAAAGTCTAATAATCTTTGTTTCAGCAGTCATCTTCCGGTATTTATATTTCTGTTCTTCAGTACGATCATCTTTCCATGGCTTAGGTTCATCATTGCTTGCCATGAATGCGTAACCAACCGCATCTTCTTCCGGTAGAACTTCCTTACTCCAATCATACCCTTCATCATCATAAATCACAGCAAGAGCCCTTGATTTGTCTCTGTTATCTTCAGACTGCTTCAATCTAGGCGGCTCGGATTTATTCTGATGGTAGATTGCCTTTTTGTAATAATCATCTCGAAAAGGATTCTCCGATTCATCAGCATAAGCGTTTCGGCATTCTCTCTTAAAATGACCCTTCTTCTTACACTTGAAGCAAGTCACCTTCGATTTATCGAACCCCAACTTAGTAGACGGACCACCGATCGTTTTTCTCCCTGTAATCTCCATGAAGCGTTGTGCACGTCGAACTGCACTTGCCATTGCCCAACGAATATCTATCAGCTCCATTTCTTCAGGGTCTATCTGATCGTAGTCTTCTTTCGTCAGATTTGTATTCCCGATTTTTCCAGCTACCAATCCTTCGTAGGATTCCAAAACAGACGCTAGAAAGACCATTTGTTGCTTGGCCGACTCTGCATCAAAATTCTGTGCGTTCTTCAGATCTATAGCGATATTGCAAGAAAACTTCGCATCAGAATGATTTGCAGAAGACGTAGATCCACTGTGATAACCACTATGACTTCCACTGCTTTGACCACTTTGACTTTCTTTGCCGACTGTCGACACATTTTCAGCAGAAAATGCAGTCTTTGGAGAAGTAGCTTTTGGCATCATGCTCTTTGGATAGTATAGATCCAGATTTTGTTGATAAGATGAATGATTAACTTTGTACGTCTTCTTCAATTCCAGTTCATGACTTTCCAGTTTCTCAATCACCAAATCTGGTTTCAACAAATCAGAAGGAATAGTGTTTTTAAGCATGAGAACATAATATCTCCACTCCATCTCGTCTGGCAATGCATCGAACAACTTGTCTACTTGCTCCTCATCAGAATATTTGATATCATGTCTTGCTAATTCCAACTTCAGATGACCAAACCTTTCAATCATTTTACACACCGATTCATTTTTAAGACAACCAAACATATCAAACTCTTTCCTAAGAAGTTTCCTTTTATTTTTTACAATCTCTTTGCTTCCAAGACACTTCTTTTCAAGTTTTTCCCATAAGTCTTTAGAATTGGAGTATTCTATCAGTGAAATGATGTCTTCACGCACCGATTGAAACAATAATGCCACACATTTTTGCTCAGCCACAAAATTGTCAATCTCTTCAGTTGATCTTAATGCTTCACCATTTTTCTTTCCTTGTTCAAAACCATTCTTCATACTCTTCCAACTAGGAAAAGCAAATGCCATCAACCAATCTTCGAATTTTGTTGCCCACCTGCTATAATCTTCTATAGCCATCAGCTTAGGAGGTTTGTTAAACGTTCCAAATGCGCTTTCGGACTCCCAAGCTTCCTTCTTTCTTTCTTTCGGTGGACTTTTGTTTGCATCACTTGAAGACGTTTCGTTGTTTCCTGAACTACTCGTGAATGCGTACATGTCACTGAAAGGATTCATGAAAATATCATCCATTTTGATCGTACCTGCAAAATCAATTAAACACTTAGAAAAATTTTTATGTTTTGAAAATTTATCAAGTTCAAGCGAAAACAGTTTAATAAAACTGTTCAAGCGAAATCAACAATTTCGCTTCAACTAAAACCAAACTTCAAGCGAAATCAAACAGCTCTATTTCGCTTCAGAATATCAGACTCTTCAAACGAAATCTGACAGAACAGTTTCGCTTCAACTGTTCAAGCGAAATCCACAATTTCGCTTCAGGAATTCTGCTTCGCTTCAGGGTTTCAAACGATATAGTCCAAACAGTCTACTTTGAAGCGAAATCAACCTGCTATCTTCGAAATACTTTCAAGAGAAATCTGGTTCTTGGTCAATTTTAACACCTTTTAAGCTGAATTTTAATCCGAAACTTTGTAGGCTTTGTTAAAACACAGTTTTACACGTTATACTCGAAAGTTAGACCATTTTGACCGTTGGAACATGTTCAGATTTGAAAAATGTAAAAAGAAGTGAGTAGAAAGAAGATAATCCGCTGCTATGGTATGAACTCCTCGTCCTGAGCTCTGATACCACTTGTTGGACCGTTGTAAGACCCTAAAACGTCAGTCAAGGCAGTTCATCTGAGTTTACAGAGGCGGAATCAAAGTAAACTAAGTCATAACAGCTTTAATCCTTTTAATCTTTCTTTTCTGATTGATTTAAGTGCTTGTACAAGGTTTTCTGATACAGATCCGTCAGCACTTCGTCACACATACAATGACCTAGTGATTTCCCTTCAAGGAACTAACCACCTATATATAGAGTGTGAGATTTCGCTTGAGACTATCTGAAGCGAAATCATGTGTTGTGATTTCGCTTCAAGCATATCCAATCCCTTTCAAGCAAAATCCCATGAATACAACATAAAAACCCTAACTTAAACCCTAATACATGACCATTCAAACAATCCTAGACACAAGACTTGATAATGACGTAATCAGCAGACATTCAGTGCATCAACAAATTCCACAAATAATGAAGAGTTTTGGCATTATCTGTTCCAAGGGAGATTGTTGGGATTGAACCCTATCAGAGGAACATATAATTAAAGCCAAAACTGGATCAGAGCAGTGGATCCAGAATAAGCAGACGTTTACAGTTGGTTCATGCAAATCTCTCCCCTTGAAAGTGGTTTCATATATGCTGACCTCCTATCTGCTGATCTTGTTAAGTACTGACCTATAACTGCTGCCTTGCATCTACTGACCAATGTCAAAGACTGATGGAAGACCAAAGCTCTGCTGACTCAATCTACTGCCTTGAGTCAAGTACTGCTGATCCGGACAAGCACTGTTGGGGTCACAGCAGTGGAAGGATGCAGCAGATGTTTAAGTGTCTTTTATATAATGTAATGTAATAGCAGTAGTTTAGTACATCAGTGTTTATAGATCAGAGGTTAGAGTTTGTTAGGAGGTTAGATGTCACTTTCATGGTGACGTCAGCTAAGATGCTCAGTGGTTTGCAAGTGCCTATAAATAGTTCAGTACTTTGTACTGTTCTATTAGCTCTTTCACCACATCGTCTTCATTGCACGAACAAACTACTGAGCTCTGGCTGAGGGGGAGTTTGCATTCTTACATCAATCATTGTAATCGTTGTTGAAACAAATTCAATCATTCGGTTCATTGTGTAAAGATGTTTGATTAAAAGTATTACTCCTGTTTGATTGTATGCAAAGTTTGTTTTCATCTTAATTCCGCTGCACAACTCTTTCATTTCCATCTTAATTTCAAACGAAAATACAATCAAAAAGAAACTCAGATCCAACACAACTTTAGCTTAACAAAGTGGCGATCGACACTTCCATCTATACAAGGCTTCAAAATGATCAACTTAAACACTAGCGTGATAACTATTATTGTAGGATAACTCTGCCAAGGGCATGTGAGTATCCTAACTCTTTTCGAAATCCATCGTACACGCTCTCAATATTTTCTCCAAAGGTTTGAAAAGCTTACTCCTACTTTTCTGCCCAATCATTTTCCCCTTTTTCCTTTTGGGGTTATTAGTGTCGAAGGCTGCACTAATTTAAAGAATTTTTTAATAAATCTCCGGTAGCACCCAGCTAGTCATATGGATCATCGTACTATCGACGGGGTCTTTGGCGCTCCTCATCATTTGATTGCTCCAATCTTAGACTGATATACATGCTTCATATGTCGCCTTGACATATCTAGCATCTCAACTTCATAAGCATTTTTACTTCATGTTTTGACTTAAGCACGTCCAGTGCAAGGTTTCAAAACATCTTCAACTGCTAAAATCCATATGGGATCTTTTTATCTTCACATTTAGACCCTTGTGGATGATTATCATTCAAATCAGAGTCCTTAATTGGATTCCTTATGTACCTAAATTCGAACATTTCAGTTCCTTATAATCGAAATCGAATTTTTCTTTTAAAAATCTTTCTATCTTTATAGTTAGATTCTTGATAATGTTTAAAGTACCAAATGAAATCCACGAGATGGATTCCTAGTGTGCTTTAAATACATGTGCTCTATTAGCAAAAACAAATTAACAAATTAAAGATCTAAATAAACAATCTTTGTGGTTATATGACTATGTGTTTTGCATCTTGTGTTTTCTTTTATGCATTATGTGTTTTTGTATACTCTGGATATTCGTTATCCAAATCCTCGTAGAATCTTTCATATCTTCATATGAGGGATTCGTAGTAGGATATTCAAAAAGGTACTACCTTAAATCCTCAATGGGCTTCTATGTAATAGTTAAGACCCTTGGATTATATAGTACCACTCCATGATTCATAAGAGACCCTTTTGGGGTCTAGTAAAAAAGATTGATTCAAAAATCTGGTTAAGAATGACATGTGATGATATAAGCTGAAAAGACTCCTTGGTTGTCTATTAAAATCATTTATTGATTTAATAAAAGGGACCCTATGGTGGTCTAGTCACACTCATCACAGGTTTGTTCATTTGGTTTTCCCCTACACATTATAAAATAGACTGTGTGAACTATGCAAAGAATTGTCTAATTATGGACGGGTACATAATTATGAAATTTAGTGCACAGAAACCCAGTAAGATTTATTATGTGTAAGAACCGATAGTGACAACAATAACAAAATGAGAACAATGTAATGGAGGTACGGTGGACGCACCAATGACGCTTCGTATACTTGTATATAAGTATCCCTCTTACATGGCAAGCATGATGTTATTAAAGTTACTAGAAGTTCAGAACCCTAACCAATGTTGTTCAATCTTTTTAACTTCATGTTTTAAACTCTCACAAGTTTCCTCTAAATAAAATTTCGGGACGAAATTTTTCTAAAGTAGGGGAGACTGTGACACCTGTGCCTCCACGGCCATCAAACAAATACTGTATCAATGAAATAGTGTATTTCATACTTGGGATTTGTATAAATATGTGTATCCTTTGCACATATTAATTCTTGTTCGATTTCAAGCTTTAAATCGCTTTCTGGAAGGTTATACGCGCACTGATGCGTAAATATAACCCGTTTAACGCAACGAACACTCCGGAATAGTGAAATAGGCTTAACATACCTTAAATAATCTTTACATAACTTAGAAATAAGCTTGAGGGGTTCGGTGTGCTAAAATAAACTTTTGGGTCATTCAGGGACTAAAACCGTCAAAAAAGTGCACAAGTTTGCACTTTCGCGCATAACATACGTTCTGAATACATCCGGACATCCAAAAATTTATGTAAGCACTAAAATATTTTATTTTAGTGTTTGGCATTAGAAAAATCCATTCGTCGCGCAATTTGGATCGTTTTTCGCGCTTATGCGCATTCCGTCGTAATTAACCGAACATCGCGATCGTACGACCAAACGAACGTTGGTGACCGACCGGATAATATTTAAATCCCACAAATATTCTGTCATGATTAAAATCTTAATTTAATCAGGTCCGTGTTGAAAAAATAAATTAAAACGCCTAAAAACGTTATTTTCCAAAGTTTAAGCGCGTACCGTGTGTTTCTGCGCAACAGAGTGCTTCTACTGCAAAACGCAGACAACGCAGCCAGTCCTGACAACTGAAATTTTGTTTCAGTAATATCTCGGCAAGTTTATTTTTATAGAGTAATAAAAATAATTTAGAACGCCATAAACCGGGATTTAAACGCAAGATAAAATACCCGGTACCCAGTTAAATACCCGTTTTAGCCATATGCCAGGAATATGCTAAGGTATATGCTAAGGAATATGCCAGGAATATGCTTGGAATATGCTAGGAATATGCTAGGAATATGCTTAGAATATGCTAGGAATATGCTAGGAATATGCTTGGAATATGCTAGGAATATGCTTGGAATATGCTAGGAATATGCTTGGAATATGCTATGAATATGCTTGGAATATGCTATGAATATTCTATATGGAAAATCCTATAAATACCCAACCCCATCACTTGCAAAAACCCACAAAAATCTGATCTAAAAGCTCTAAGTTGAAGCCATTACTTCATACCTGAGCTATTCGATCAAGATTTACTAGCGGGGACCCTTTGTAAGTGTTCCTTCGTTCTCTTTTTTTCGTTTAGCGTTAAAAGTCAAACTTTGTTTGACTTTCTGGGTTGACCAGTTTATGGTCAATGCGAAGTTCGTTTGAACTTCATAACGTGAGCGTAATCACGATGGTTATAGTCCCTAGAGACTATACCTACTGATTACCACGTTATCTAGGCTCAGTGACGAGTCGTAGTTTCGGCCAAAATGGGCATTTGCACGTATTTTGTAACCAAACTACTCTTGGGTATCAAAACCGTTTGTTTTGATACCAAACCTGTTTTCTAAACTTAGTTAAGCATGTTTTAACATGCTTAGCTCGTCACTTTTAGTTTAAGTGCTTATATAGGGTCGTAAGGTAAGCGATCTAAACAATCGCTTATAATTTCGAACCCGACCCGTTTGGTCGATCATTAGGATCCGACCAAACACATTAGGTGACCATAGTATATAGGGAATAACCTTCTAAGGTTATACCTTATGGTCGCTTCATTTAAGTAGTTGTATGATAGGTAGTTTATATGCCTTAGGTAAATTACCAAAATGACCTTTTTACACCAAAATTCATTTTAAGCATATGTAACATAACTTTTGACATCTAAACTGATTTGGCAACAATATTAGACATGTTAAGGCATATTTTACTTGTCATAGGACTAGTTAGGCGTTCCGAACGCGTTTCACGCGAACGACACGTTAAAGTAGCATAAGCTACCTAAACGGGTCGTGATGGGTCGTAAGCACTTAGGTTAGGTATATTAAACCATATTAGTATGTAGGCTTTGTTAAACCATATTAGTAGAGTTTCCATGTTCATTTAGTTTACGAACCTTCATTCTATCCGATCCTCCGATTTAGGTCCGGTATATTAACATAGTTACCTATATTAGGTGTCGTTTGATATCCGTGATCTCTAGCATTGTTTGGTTGTTACTCAAGGACTACTAAGCAATCTCAAGTGAGTACATAGAACCCCCCCCTCTTTTAAATGTTTTCAAGGTGTTTATGTGAGTACATAGACCCCTCTTTTACTGTTTTCCAAACATTTTGGGGAGAAACACATGTGCCTACTTGTTACTTTCATGCTTTCCTGCTTTCACATCATATACTTGCTATGTTCATTAGTACATTTATAGTACAAGATTTCATTGTGTTTTGCTATGTATGCCCATTGTGTGCATACTTAGTACATCGTTTTACATTACATTTCATGCTATGTATGCCCATTGTGTGCATACTTAGTACATTGTTTTACATTACATTTCATGCTATGTACGCCCATTGTGTGCATACTTAGTACATTGTTTTACATTACATTTCATGCTATGTACGCCCATTGTGTGCATACTTAGTACATTGTTTTACATTACATTTCATGCTATGTACGCCCATTGTGTGCATACTTAGTACATTATTTTACATTACATTCTATGCTATGCTATGTATGTCCATTGTGTGCATACTTAGTACATTTATTATTCATCACATGCTTACATTTTGGTATGACATTTGGTTTGTTTAAATGGGACAATGTACATTCATTAACACCGATCATGCCGCTCGGTAGTAGGTAGTGGTACCATAGGACTTGACAACTCCCATTCCTGAAATCCCGGGTTTGTTTGGATTGGAAGGAATGACCGAATCCGACTACATTTCTCGGTGGACCTTAGACTTTGTGCTAGGGTTTATTCTACAGTCGCAAGGCTTGGATGTATGAATTTTTTCAATACCGCATAGATGTTTATATCAGTATAGCATGCATTTGTTCCACAAAACATTACTTTGATTTAAACCATGTTTTACTTCAATACCTTGTTTTTGTGCATTTTTACATATGGATGAGTTGATATATTTCACTTACCATACATGATATTTTGGATACACATTTCATGATTTACATTAGACATAAACATTTTGACATTGATATACAAAATTCATGATTTACATTAGACATAGACATTAGACATGGCTTTTCACACAAACATTTTGACATTTGATTATACATAAACATTTTACTTTGGTGGTTTGGTTTGAGTAAGTGATTTAAGTAACGAGGCATGTGTAATATGATACAAGCATGGTGGATACGCCGCTGGTACTTCCTATATATAAGTGCTTGTATGGTATTACATATCATAGCGTTATTCGAATTATTTCAATTTAAGACACATAACATTTTATACAAATAACATACTTTTCACAAGACATTGTTTTACAAAACAACTTATCTTATACAAACCCATTTTACTTGGTTATTCATTTAACCATACATTATTCTCTTATTTATACATATCATCTGATCTTATTGCTTTTCAAATGATTTACAAGACAAAGCAAATTACAAGGTTCATGACTAAACATTTTCTTAAACATAAGTCATGAATTCTATGTTCACAAAACCTATGTATCTTACAGGCATTTTTATGCTGACGTACCTATTTTCACATGTGTTTCAGGATATGATGCATAGGATTTATCAAGATACACTTAGGCGGACTTGGGCCTTAGTGACAATAAAAGTTGCAAGACTAGTTATTTATGTTATACTTCTTTGATTGTCAAGACATTTTAACTCTTTTATTCAATAAAACAATATTTCAATTTCCAGGTGTTATGAAACAATGATTCTGTTACAATACTCCCCGACGTTTCTACCACGTTTTGTTGTTTTACGTGGTCGAGGTGTGACAAACTCCATAGTTATCTTCAAACGTTACTCATGATTCTCTTTGGTTCGCATATAGGCAAGTATGTCATCGATAAATATTATCACGAATTTATCCGATTAGGGTTTCCATACCCTGTTCATGAGATTCATAAATATAAATGGCGCATTAGTTTAGTCAAAAGGCATGACTAATAACTCGTAATGGCCAAATCGCGTTTGAAAAGCAGTACCCGGAATATCTTCGTCAGCAATCCCTCAACTGATGATATCATAATCGTAGATCGATCTTCGTGTAATAGCTGGATCCCTGTAGTTTGATCGAACACTCATCAATCCTCGGTAAAAGGGTACCGATTCTTGATAGTCAACTTGTTCAGTTCTCTGAAATCATGACACATCCTAAAGGATCTATCCTTCTTTCTCTCAACAAAACAAATGCGCCTCAAAGCGAAAATCTTGATTGAATGAAACCCTTGTCTAGCAGCTCTTGATGCTGATTCGACATTTCTATCATCTCAGACGGTGCTTAATCTATAAGGAGATTGTGAAATTGAGTGCAGCACTGGGTGCCAGATCGATTCGGAATTTGATATGTCTCGTAGGGGGCAATCTAGGTAAGTCTTTTTAGGAAAACTTCTGGATAATCACGAACAACAGGAATCTCCTCGATATTCCTACATTTGGCCTTCATATCCAGATTGTTAACAAAGAACACAGGATAGCCTTTTCGCAACAACTCGAGCATCCTCAAAACACTGACGACTCTCAACCATCAACACTCAACATTCAGCTCTCGACACTCAACACTCGACTCGGTCGGTCTCCGCGAACAATTACCACCTCTCTACCGTCATCAGGACGAGATATCCTAGCTAGCTTCTTCAAGCGATAGTCCCCACCTCGTTCTTGGATCATAAGTCCATTCTCACCTCTTCGTCAAAGCTCCCTAGCTTCACTGGAACTAAATCGAAACTAGAACTATGATCACCTAACTAAATACTACAGCCACGAACGACTTCACTAGATTCTATCAGCTTTCCAAATGCTAGTTCTATCGAGTACTTTTATACTTAGCTTACTTGTTGGAGAACACGAAAATGGTTCAAAGTTTTTCGAAACAAAACTCAAGTCAGCTCCAGTATCAAAAGCATGAACGCATAATGGTTATTGATCGAAAACATACCGGTAACAACAGCAGGATCGTCACATGCTCTTCCAGTGAATGCTCTACCCCTGGCATTCTGATCCTTTGCTTTAGGACAATCCCTCCTGAAATGTCCCTGTTCACCGCACTTGCAAGCATCCCTCTAGCTTCGCTCCGTCTGATGTACTCTTAGCATAGCACTTGCGAGTCATATGTCCAGTCCGACCACATCTGGCGCACTTTCTCCGCTCATCCTCGTGAGTCTTCCTCTCAGAACCACCCCTGCCATCCCTGGCATTATACTTTCACAAACCACTAGAATTAACCACATACGCTTTCCCCGAACTGCGTTTCTCATCACACTTCTCATCGGTATCTCTTCTTAACTCTCAGATTTTCGCTTTCGCGAATCCCCCAAATCTAGGTTCGGAATGCGGAATTATTTGAATGGTCGACCCGCTGTGACGGCCCGACATCACGCATACCGTTACCACGTTATTGCATAGGGCACCAGTAAATGATCTTGGGTTACAACCCTGGATTGTTTTATGTGTGCATCTAGGTATTGTTCACAAGGTTAATGAAAATCGGGAATACGCTCCGATTATATCATAACATAGGAACTACTAAAACTTTCCGATCATTATATCACCTGAAGGGTTTCCGATCTGGGTCCCACCAAGACCATGCCCGTGAGCACCTCATCCACATTCCTGGCCATTATTCTGGTTAGCATCGCGCTGTTCCATGGCAGTATTAACGTGTTGGGCTATGAGTTATGCCAACTCCTCCGGGGTAATAGGTAGTCCAGAACCCTGTCTCGCTTTTGGCGGCATTTCGTCATTTCTATTATTACAACATAATATCAATATAAGACGATATCCAAAATAATTTGATCATTAAATGCTAGTGGACCAAACATTGCGCATGTATAATATCCACTTATTATTGAGAACAATTTTTAACCAAAAGGAACCCATTCGATATTTATATCAGAAATTTTCAAAGCTTGTTTTTAGTACTATGACTAATCAAAATTTGGCGTGTCTACATCAACACCCGCAACAAGTCTATATGAAATTTCCTCCTAAATATTTGAAAATTTGGCATGCAAGCCATAAATAAGGTTCATCAAACAAGACATACAAAACAAACAACAGAAACAACCAACAACTAATACTTCAATATGTCCCTCTAAGTCTTTCATCTTGCCTTTCGTCATCTCCAAGTCTCTGCATAACGTGGCAAGCTAACGATCGCAGTGAGAGCGATTGACCCAAATCCCTTTCTGCTTCTTCATAGCGGATGATGTCACACCCCGACCGCGTAATACAACAAACCATGGTGGAAATGTCGGGGAGTGTCATAACAGAATCATTGTTTCACAACACATGGAAATTTAAGTTTTGTTTTATTTGGTTAATAGTCACATTGTTTTGTTACAAACCAAATAAGTACAACAATTGTCTTTCAAATTTTAAGTCACTAAGGCCCGCATCCATCCTATGTGTAGCAAGCAATCAACAATCATCACATAGCAGAGCCTGAAACATATGTGAAAACAATCAGCATAAAAATGCTGGTGAGTACAAAGGTTTTGTATGTCAAATTCATGGCTTTGAATTCATATTGCAATACCTCGACCAACTATGAGAGTTTTCGAGTATGTACCTTGAAATCAAAAAGTGTTTGATATTGAAATAAGTTTTATCAACTTTACAAGTTGATATATGTAAAACCAAAACCATTGTAGCCATGAATCTTGACTGAAAACATTTATCTTTGAAAAACCAAGTAATAAATCGTCTTTGAAAGTAAACATTGTATGGTTTATATCTTTAAGTAAACCTCGTTGTGTAACATCGTTTGAAAACATTCATCCAAATCGTTCAAATTGTTCAAATCCTTCCAATCGTCGGTGTTATAAACCATCGTTCAGTCGTCCATGTTTTAGTTGTGAAATACAACTTTTGTTCGTTCTTTAAAGAATACATTCAAACCTGTGTGACTCGATATACCACCCATGGGGTATCTTTAATAGGCCCTGAAAGACCTCTTTAACAATACTAACAAACCAACACATGATTTGTTAATCAGAAAACATTTTCTGTCGTTACCCACATTACCCACCAAAGGGATAGTCCGATAACGGGATTTTTCAGATCCTATGGTACCATAACATACTAGTGGTCGGCTTGATCATAGTTAATGAATGTCATTCGAATGTCTTTCGACTAACGCCCCAACAAGTTCGTTCACATTATTGAAATCATTGTGTTTTATATAAAACATAGCATTTGTTCATGAAAACTTGAAAAGCATTTAGTACATATGAGTCACCCCAAAACAATTGAAAGCATAAAAGAGGGGAGCTATTTACTCACTTGAGATTGACAGTATCCTTGATCTAGTGATCTAACAAAGCTCGGGAAATCATGTCACACCCTGGCTTTTCCTGAAGCGTGGGTTTAATTGGTGTGACTTCTTAATACCATAGCAACAATCACAACAATGCTATATGATAAAATACGGGATGTTCATCCATTAAAAAAGTTTAGAAAATGCGCAACAAATTGTTTTTAAAATATCAATCCCAAAACATATTACAAAATATGTCTTGTTTAAAATGAGTTCATAAGTCTCAACGAAGAACTACCAACAAAACGGGGATTTAAGACATGCAACCCGTCCAGGAATGAGTCGCACTTCCCAAACCCTATGACCCTGGATGACTTCCTTATCTAGTACGCAGCTCACATGCACCACTTGCCAGATCCAATTCATTTCCTGAAATACATGTAATTTGAAATGTCAACAAAAAGTTGGGCGAGTTCATGCGTAAGTGAGTATGTAAAAGCCTTCAAGATGTCTGTATAAGTAAAAGTCCCTGGTATGTAGCAATTAAGGAAAAACCTGATCACCATTGGGTTGCAAAGCCAATAGTATGTGTGAAATGATGCAGGAAGACTCAAACCTAGCAAATTTGTCTCCGGTATGAAGACATAGTCACCACTATGGGCCGCCCCGGCCTCATGGGTGTGGGCTCGTTACACCCAAATAGATCTATCTCTCATGTCCCTTGGTCCTTCAATGAGGATTAATGGCCTTAAGTGTTGTGCCCACCACTCACATGATCGCGTAATAAAAACCCTCCTTAAGCTAACCATACCATATAATAAATGTCTGTAAATGTTTGTAAATGTCTGTAACACGTATTTCACCCCCGAAATGTAAAACTGAAAATAGTTGAGAGAAAAGGGGGACATGAACTCACAGTAGTGCGTCTTGTACCGAATCTCAAACTTTGTCTGCTACACGACAACCTACACGTACTAATGTCTATTAGACGAACGGGCCGTGCCTTGGCTTAGAGTTTAGTGTTTTGAGTTGCGTTACTTATAATGTTCCGCGTGATAATTATTTGTTCGTTCAATGTTCTAGTAATCTCTAGTCTTAGAAAGCAAATATTTACTAAGTGTTAGAATTTTCGGAAAATTTCGCCATAGTCTCCTTTGTAAATAGAGGTGTCCATGCTTAATAGCATATCATTTTCTTTTACATATATCCCGTAGAGTGTTCCCACGTAGCCAACCGACAATCATACATGCAATACACTACTTATGTCATTTCAGCTTTATTAAACAAAACTGGACTGTTTTAGAGCATTTTAATAAAATAGTTACCCTTCTTCAAAAATTCCCAAGTTTTTACAGAATATCATAAACGTTCCAAATGTTATTGTGTAAAAATATCGGGGCTCAGTTCATTACCAATATTATATAAAAATTCTTTTACCCGACTGAAATCAGATTTGTTGCTTTCTGATTGCAGTTTACGGAAAAATTCACTAAATTATTAATCGTAAGTCCGATCGACGAAATTCCAGTTGGAGGATCACGGCAACAACAGTTAACTTCTACAGTAAAAATCCCATGAGCTGATTCTACTCAGGTTTCAAGTTGTAACTCCGAACACAACACACTTTTTCAGCAGAAAAATTTCAGCTTGAGCTGCTGTCTTAAAACAATTCTTTAAAAATAGTAAACGACCTCAAAAAATTACGATTCTAGTGCCATTTGTTCGGTTGTTCAAAAAGACATAATTTAGACTCCAGAAATTCAGTTTTTCGATTTAAAATGACCCAGTTACATGTTTATTTCTAGTTTAATGTTTCTAAAAACACATTACCAAGTGTCGTAACAATGATTTATTAATAACTTAATAATCAACCATTATGCATGTATTAACCAAACTCAAACCAACCCGATAAGATCTTCATGGAACCCTTTTTATGTATGATTTTATGTACGGTTCCATGTTCATATTTTTAGTGTTTTAGCTTTTGTGTGCCATGAACATTATACATATCATAACAAAGAACAAGATGGAACCAGGGTGTGAAGGGACTTACTACTAGCACAAGGCTAGGGTAGAAATCTAGAATAAAGATGAAGAGGAAGGATGGTGATAAAGACTTGAACAAGGCTTTCTTGAGAGCTCTTAAACTTGCACTTCTATGGAGGAACTTCAAAGCTTGGAATGGGAACTTGTAGTGAAGAAGATGGAGATGTTGAGGTGATGGTGGTGGTTTCGGTTATGAGGAGCCGAAATAGGGGAAGGGAGTGAGGTTGGAGTGTGGTTTTTGATGTAATGATGGGATATCTATGCATCCTACTTCTCATAGGCCATTCATGTATATTTTGTTTAGATTGTTAAGCATCATATCTAATATAATAATCCACCAATCAACAAGTAGGAGGTGAAGAGGGGTTGGGTTCGGTTTTGGTGAGCCGAAAATGAGAGAGAGAAAGGGTGTAAGATTTGTAATCATGAGGGATCTTGAGTGGCCATACAAAATAGAGATGTTCTTACACATCTTGGTTATCTCAACAAGTAACCTACCCAATGAAATTAGAGCATGATCAAGGAAGTATGATTAAGATCTTGGGTGGGGTCCATGAGGGCCGAAAATCGGTTAGGGGGGGGGGGGTCTTGATGTAAAATTTTCACTAAATGGTAAAGAGGTAGTTACATTGTAAGTAGTGTGGTGATAGTTTAGTTATAAGATTTCTAGTGGTTGTTATGGCAAATGGGGATCATGGCTAACCAAAAATAGTAAAACAATGTCATTGACAAAAATTTAGTGTCCCGGGTAATGTCCGGTTGTTCGGTTACGTATCGTTCCGTTAAAGTGTTAAATCATACCGTAAAGTGTCTTTTATGCATCTTTTTGTAACGAAAACATTCCTGGCACTTAGGAAAGTATACAGGACCACTCTGCCATGTTTGTGTATTCTACTGGTATAATAAAATGCTGAATTTTATAAAAGAATGCAGAATTCTGTATTTAAAGTGTGTTTTAGGCACTTCCCGGCACTATATCTATCACCTAATGACGCAGTCTTATGGTCTTCGCTTCCCTACACTCCAAACCAGTGTAGTACCCTATCCCTGGCTCATACTGGCGATAATAACATTGTCTATCTATGTACTGGCATTGTCAGCATTATTTCCGAATCAACCGTTAAGTGTGTTAACTGTGCTGAGTGCATCAAGTATGTCACTAATGTTGGTGTGTAATGAATGGAGTGACTGTATAAAATATGATGCATGTATATATGATATAGAATCATAGAGCAGTTTAATTTGTCAGTTGTAATCAAGCACAGTCATTAAGCACGTAATTAAGATTAATTAATTTGTAGAGTACCTGAAATTTTGAGGGTTGTCACATTCTCCCCCCGTTAAGAAAATTTCGTCCTGAAATTTTAGGTTCTACGCCTAGTTGCAGGGGTCCTAGGAAATAAATGTGGGTACTTGGCCTTCATACGATCCTCACGTTCCCACGTGAATTCTGGCCCATGTCTAGCATTCCATCGAACTTTGACGAGCTTGACACTACTCCTGCGTGTTTTCTTAATCTTCCAATCAGTGACCTCAACAGGTTCTTCAACAAAGTGGAGTGTGTCGTCGATGTGAACTTCGTCAGCAGGAATGACAACGGTGTGTTGAGTTGGACTCTTTTTCAGGTTCGATACATGGAATGTGTCATGAACACCATTGAGTTCAGCAGGCAGGTCCAACTTCTATGCTACAAGCCCAATCCTTTGTAGGATTTTGAAAGGGCCAATGTAACGCGGATTCAACTTCCCACGCTTCCCAAAGCGTGCCACACCCTTCCAGGGTGAAACCTTTAACAAAACCATATCCCCAAATTGATACTCCATGGACTTCCTGTTTGGATCTTCATAGGCTTTTTGTCTGTCGCGAGCCGCCTCGATGCGTTTTCGAATCTGTGCAATCTTGTCTGTCATCTCTTGGACGATTTCGGGACCAACAAGCTGCCTATCACCTGCATCAGCCCAGCATAGTGGTGATCGACACGTGCCTCCGTAAAGAGCTTCAAATGGCGCGGCTCCAATACTTGTGTGGTAGCTGTTGTTGTACGAAAATTCGACTAATGGTAAATGATTATCCCAGCTACCAACTAGATCCATTACACATGCTCTCAGCATGTCCCCCAATGTCTGAATAGTTCTTTCACTTTGGCCATCAGTTTGTGGGTGAAATGCGGTGCTCAGGTTCAACTGCGAACCGAAAGCTTCTTGAAAGGGTTGCCAAATCCTTGACACGAAGCGTCCATCTCTATCAGAGATAATGGAGAGAGGCACTCCATGACGTGCGACAATCTCTCTCATGTAAATCTCTGCAAGTTTACTTGTGTTGTCTTTTTCTTTGATCGGCAGGAAGTGTGCAGACTTTGTTAGACGGTCTACTATTACCCAAATTGTATCATGGCCCCTGGGCATCCTTGGCAGTTTTGTTATGAAGTCCATGGAAATTTGTTCCCATTTCCATTTAGGTATTTCAGGTTGTTGTAGAAGTCCTGAAGGTTTTTGGTATTCGACGTTTACCTTGGCGCACGTTAAGCATTTTCTAACATATACTGCAACGTCGCCTTTCATCCTTGGCTACCAATAGAAATCCTTAAGATCTTGGTACATTTTTCCGCTCCTAGATGAATCGAGTACCGTGACTTGTGAGCTTCATCAAAAATAACCTTTCTCAATCCACCAAACAGGGGAACCCAAATCCGTTTGATGAAGCACAAAGTTCCTTCCTCGTTTGGTACCAACTGCTTCTCCATCCCACGGAGGTATTCATTCTCGATATTCCTTTCTTTGAGAGCTTCTCTCTGCACGGCACGAATGCGCAAGGAGAGGTCCGTCTGAACGATCATTTCCAAAGCCCTAACCCTTATGGGCTTGATCCTTTCCTTCCGACTTAGGGCATCGGCGACCACATTCGCCTTCCCTGGATGATACTTGATCTCACAATCGTAGTTGTTCAACAGTTCAACCCAGTGTCTTTCCCTCATGTTAAGCTCCTTCTGATTGAATATGTGCTGCAGGCTCTTATGATCAGTGAAGATCGTACATCGTGTGCCGTATAAATAATGTCGCCAGATCTTTAATGCGAACACCACCGCGCCCAATTCCAAATCATGGGTGGTGTAATTTTTCTCGTGTATCTTCAGTTGGCGTGAAGCATAGGCTATAACTTTCTGGCGTTGCCTCAACACGCAACCCAAACCTTGACGCGAGGCGTCACAGTATACCACGAAGTCTTCCGTGCCTTCAGGTAGAGATAGAATCGGTGCGTCAAAAAGCTTGTTCTTCAATAACTGAAACGCTTCGTCTTGCTTGTCTCCCCAATCAAACTTCTTGTCTTTTTGTGTGAGTGCGGTCAGGGGTTGAGCTATTTTTGAGAAATCCTCAATAAACCTTCGATAATAACCAGCCAAACCTAAGAACTGTCGAATCTCAGTTGGCGTCTTTGGAGTATCCCAATCTTTGATTGCCTCGATCTTTGTGGATCAACATGAATTCCATTTCCATTTACCACATGACCAAGAAACTAGACTTCGCGTAGCCAAAACTCACACTTTGAAAACTTAGCATATAACTTCTCCTTGTTAAGTAGCTCTAGAATAGCTCTTAAGTGTTGTTCGTGCTCGTCCTTTGTCTTCGAGTAGATTAGAATGTCATCGATAAACACGATCACAAACTTATCCAAGTACGGCTTGCAGACTCGGTTCATCAGGTCCATGAAAACTGCCGGTGCGTTTGTCAATCCGAACGGCAGAACCAGGAACTCGTGATGTCCATAACAAGTCCTAAAGGTCGTCTTCGGGATACTTTGTGACAACTGGCACCAAACCGGTAATTTCCGTACACTTTAATTATTGCTTAATGACTGCAATTATGTGCTTAATTTTCAGCAATGTCTGATTACATACTAAACAAGTGAATTCATGCACGTTGTATACTACAAAATATTGCTTTATGCATAAACAAGAGTGTTGCATCAAATATACTAGTAAACTCACCGGTAAGGCACTTTGTGTCAACAATACTGCAGAAAGCAGTCAGGCAATAAAATTGAGGCCTAGGTGTAGGTCCAACGACAAGAATACATTAAAACCCAAGAGTACATACAAGGGTTTAATATATATGCAATACGAAAGCAAAAATAAGCATTAAAAGGCACCCGAAACACACTTTAAGTGCAGAACTAATTATGACAAAACTGCGAAACGAACGTTGGCGGCCGCCCGCATAATATTTAATCCCACAAATATTCTGTTATGATTAAAATTTTATTTTAATCAGGTTCGTGTTGAAAAATAAATTAAAACGCTTAAAAACGTTATTTTTCAAGTTTAAGCGCGTACCGTGTGTTCCTAAGCGACACAATGCTTACACTGCAAAACGCAGACAACGCAGCAAACCCAGGAATATACCAGGAATATGCCAGGAATATGCCAGGAATATGCCAGGAATATGCCAGGAATATGCCAGGAATATGCCAGGAATATACCAGGAATATGCTAGGAATATGCTATATGGAAGGTCTATAAATACCACCATTTCATCACTCCATCTTCACTTCCCTCTCTCCCTCCCTTGTTCTCGGCCCAACCAAGCACCACCGCCACCCTCATTTTCCAACTCATCCGTCCATTCCAAGGTGATATTGAGGAGTAAGAAGGCCACTAACGAAGCTCGGTGCAAGCGGATCTTGAAGGACCTTCTTCATTTGCTTTTATCCACCTCTTTTGTCCTCTTGAACTCCCCTAGCCTTGTGCTAGTAGTAAGTGCTTCTAAACATCTTTTTGTTCTCGTTTATGATGGTTAATAGATGATTTAATGACTAAAAATCATAAACACTAAAGATCACCAACTAAAAGTCTTGTAAAATGATGAACTTAATGGATAAAAGGAAAGTAATGGTGTAAAACTTGTTAAACTTGTTTTGTGATGATTATTATGTGTTGTTTAATGCTAGTAGTAGTTCGGATCGTCATCTAACCCGGCTAGGTTATGTTCATAGAGCATGGACTAGTGTATGTTAAAGTATAAAAAGGGCAAGATGATGAACACTACTACATAATAACATGAACTTGTGTAAAAGGAATTTTTCTTGTAAAATGAAGTTCTAAACTAGTAGATCTAAAGATCCACAAGTGGTATTTTCGAAAAACCAACTGTAAGACGAAACCATGTTTTAAAACCGGATCTTTCATGAAATAGAGGTGTTTTTGTGAACAAACAAGTGTGTGGACACTAGTGTAACAAAAGTTTTAACAAAGAAATAATTTTCACAAAAACCGACTAGAAGTTGTAAAACTTCATATTCTTTAAAAATAAGATTTCCAAGAAACCGACTTTATTTTTAGAGATGGAAAAACCTACTAAATGTGTTGAAGAGTTACTACATAATTTTACACAACTTGCAAGTTCATGTGTATGCGATTTGTGTTTATTTTGACTAGTTTGATATTTGAAGATGGTATTTTGATGATGGAAAAATTGATTGGTTGAATTTTAAAAGAAAATGATACGCTAGTAAGCGTGGCCACCTCCAGTTACAGAGGAAACTCTGGCGAAATTTTTCCAGAAAATAACACTTACAATATTTTTGGTGACAAGTTTTATGAATATATTTTTGACTTGTTTTCCAACCAAACTTCGCCATGATTTTATTACAAAATTACCAAATACCGGAGGTGGATTTTCATAAATGGAACTTATTAACTATATATTTAGAATATATATTTATCGCTTGTGTGATTACGTGGTTATTTTGTGAACTAGGTATATATTATTTTTAGAGTAAAAATAATATGACTTGGAGATACTCGTAACGAGTAAAAATACAAAAATACACATACAACATACAAGATACACAATTCGGGTGCAAAGTGCAAAATACAAAAAGCTTATATTTATTTTTGAGAAAATAATATAAGTAAGACATTTAGTTAAAAATATAAAATATTTTTAACACAAGAAAATATACACAAAAGAGAGTGACTGTACTTGTGCGACGCAAGTCTAGTGACTAACGTTAAGAAAACGCGTATAGGTTACGACGTTAATTAAGCAAATCCGGTGAAGTTTACGACGCAAGGAACGCAAAGTTGTGAGTTCATGCTCCCCCTTTTTCTTTTAACTGTTTTTAGTTTTATAACTCGGGGGTGAAATACATGTTACAAATACTTTAATATTTACAAATTGGTATGTTGTGTACTGAAATGAGAAGTACTCTTGGCGAAAACTAGTGCCAAGAATTGATACGAGAAATCGTGTCACGAATAGGGTACCATAAGCACCATTAATCGTGTACATACTAAGACCGCAGAACAAAAGGTTAGATCTAATGGGTTTCAGGGCAGCCCCACTCTTGGTGACAACTAGAACCAAGTAGTGTTTTTGTGTCTCAGTCGTGAATCGACTATAGAAAAATGCCTATGGTTTGGTGACTTCCTATGTCGTGTCACATGTTAATGGCTTTGCAACCCATTAACACCTGATACATATAGAGATACTTGACTCATTCATGAATACGCGTTTTGAAACAAAATACATACCATGTTTTTCATACAAAGTATACAAACGACCAATACAAAAACTGCATGAATTCACACCAACATTATGTTGATGTTTTTCCAAAACTCACATGTATTTCAGGTAATTAAAGGTGGATGTGCGCGCGGTCTTACTTATGCTCGTGGATGTCGCTATGTTTTATTTTCGCTAAATAAAGTTGTAACTCTTAAGACAATATGCTATCACGTGTTGTAAATGTCACACCCCGAAATTTATCAGAGCTGGCGTGACTGGACTGGTATCTTCATTGCACAGCGGAAGCATATAAGCAAAGTCTTTTAGAAAAGTGGAACGCCCGCTAAGTACTCGAGTCTCCAATGGTTCTCCTATTCCAACCGTGCCTTGTATTAGTAATGCAACCTGAGAAAGAACATGCGAGAAAAATCAACATAATGTTGAGCGAGTTCATAGTTTGTTCGTAAAAGATTTGAGATAAATCTTTTGAGTTGTGAAAGGTCTGAGATAAATCCTTTGAGTTGTGAAAGATTTGAAATAAATCTTTGGAATAACCGGTTTTTGAAGTAGTATTGAGAAAATGAATTTAAAAACCATTTTCTTGCAAAGTTATATGGAAACGTTGTGTTTGTAACACGTTATGTTCATAAAACCATGTTTTTGTAATGTTCGTATAATCATCAATGCCCACCCTGACTTTGACCCGCATAATCCTATGCCTTAAATTTTGTATAAAACATGGTATTTAATTTGTATGAACAAGTATGTTTCGTGAGTATAAAGTTCCTGGTATGTAGCAGTGTAAGAGGACTTGTGATCACCAATGGTTTGCAAAGCCATTAGCATGTTGTGATATGCAAGTAGGAAGACTCAAACCTAGCGGATTTATGCGTTGGGCACAAAGTCACCCCGAGGTCCGTTCTGTTTGGGCCTGGGGCTGGGCTCGCTACACCCAGATAGATCTACCGCTCCTGTCCCTCGGTCCTACCCTGAGGATTAATAGCCTCAAGTTTCCGCCTACCCATTCACATGATCTAAACCTCCTTACGTTAATCATACCGTGTATAAAAACGTCTGTAATCATTGTACATGTACTTTACCCCGGTCTCTAAAACTGATCCTTCCCAGCCACAAGGACTGGCTCCTTATTCTCTATATATTATCACCAATTGATCCGTCCTTAGTCATGAAAATCATTCACATTTTGATACTACTCATTTGTTTTGTAAAAACCGGTATGTTTAGTATAAACCTTTCGTAAATCATTTGAGTTCCTCGAAATCCCTTCGTAATATGATTTAGAAATACGAGTTTTGTATTTGTTCTAAACTTTGTTTGCTTTTGCAAAACGTGCATGTCTTTCCACCCCGAAAACATTTATAAAAATGTAGAGCCGTAAAAAAAGTGGGGTTATGAACTCACCTGAATATTCCTGTGCAAAGCTAGCTAATTTACGACTTCGTGATGTCGTTTCCAAGAGCTGTCTTGCTAGCGTGCATTCTACAATATTCCTAACACGGAATATCTAATAAGTTTCTAAAAGTGGTAACTAGTCTACGTGTCACCGAGCTCTACCGAATCGCTAATCGAACGATTCGAGTAAGTTATTAACTTAATGAAAATAATTAAGTTATACTTGTTAAGTCTCATTTAATGTCAGTAGCAGTTTAGTAAGTCTTGAAAAAGACTTAGTTTTCGAGAGACTTAAAAATATTTATATGAAAATATATAAATATATCGTTGAAATTGCGTTAGCCGTATCGAGTAGTCGTACGTGTACAAAAGAATATTTGTATGAAAATATCATATAACCAACTCGTATTATATATCACGTTTCGTATGATCTTTGTCAAAATATACGTATGTGCCGTTTAGGCGTATAAAATAAATATGATAAGTTATATTTATTTTATAAAGAAATCGTCGAGTTGTTTTGTTTGTAAATAAATATAACCATATTTATTTTTGTAAAAGATTTCGCGTTGTACGACATTCAGAATAAATATATTCTATATTTTATTTTAGTAACACAATCGTAGTGTCGTTTGAGATACGAGATAAATATATGAGCTATATTTATTTTGTAAAAGTATACGAGTTGACGACGTTCGAAATAAATATAACATTATATTTATTTGTAAAAGCGTTTGGAAATATCAAGGTTTGAAACATTATAGACTCGAATCCCATTAAGTGTCGTTTTTGAAACTATAATACGTGTCGTGTTTACGGATTTTTCTCGAAAAAACGGGCAGAGTTTCCTCTGTTTTTGGACGCCCCTGACAACACAAGTTGTCGTTAAAATCAATCAATATTCAAACAATGTAATCTAAATTCAATTATATGCAAACTTGTCAAATAGATAACGAATGTAATTTATAATTAGTCGGTTTCGAGAGCTCGTTATCACGTGATACGTTAAAAGTATAAAACACGAAATAGTAACGCCGTTAAAATCTTTACCGCTTCTTCGAGTTGAAAGTCGAGCTGACCGAGTCAACTCGCTGAGTTGACTGAGTTTGACTGAGTTGACCGGGTGGGTTGACTGAGTCAACCCGCTGAGTTGACCAGTTCTGACCGAGTTGACTCGGTTTGACCGAGTCAACCGAACTGAACCACGAAACTTGAACCTCGAACCGAGTCCGCTGAGTTGTTGACTGAGTTGCATTTGTTGACCCGAGTTGACTAGTGAGTTAACCGGGTCGAGTCGAGTTGCACCGAGTCGACCCGTTTCACGAACCTGAACCACAACCTGTTGAACCAAACCCGAGAATAACACCCGAATCATCTTGTTTGACTGAACCGAAAACGAACCGAACTCAAAATAGAATCTGAGGACGAGACCGAACCTGCTGAACCCAGGGCTGTGACCCGAACCAAAACCATCATCTTCATCGCTGAGCATCATCTTCTTCGGAAAACCGTCGGTCAGAAACAAGGACCGTCGGATAATTGATCCGACCACCGGGTAATCAGAACCGTCCGCCGGTTACAGGAACCGACCAGCTGGTCCGAGTCTCCTCCTTGCTCTTGCTGCTCGAACCTCCAAAACCGACCCGACATAGACCCGAGTCGAACCCGAATCCGATGAACTCGCCGGGTAACGTCTTTGTCCGGCGGTCAAAGGTACCGACCGCCGGTTGCTCTCATACTTCTCGGCTCTCTCTCTCGTCTCGTCTCTCGCACCACCGCACCACCACCGGACTGTGGTGGTGTTAGTCGCGAAGGAAGAAGGAAGGGGGGGGGGGTGTTCGGTGTGTGTGGACTGTCGGAAACATCAGGAAGGTCGGAAGAGGAAGGAGGGGTGTTTGGCCGGACCAGTTCACCGGGCCTCCGCCGCCTACGGCGGCTCCGCCGCCGCGCCAGTTCGCCGGAGAGAGAGAGGAAATCGTGGTGTGTGTGTTTGGTCTATGTTTTGTGAATGCTCTGCATAGTTGAGGCACAACAGTGACCATGTGGTCTATTAAATAGAGTTTTGAAGGTTAAAGTTTCTTATGTGTATTCTTATTACATTCAGGTCTCACCTTTTACCCTTGGAATCAAGATCTTTTGTAGAGATTTGACGGGATTTTGTTAAGATTTTAAGAAATCTTCTGTGCTTTCAAATTTAGGGACAAAATCTCTTGTATAGATTTTGGTAGGATTTTGCAAGATCTTGAAGTGATATTGTATAGATTTACAAGAAAGATCTTATAGAAAAGATCTAGTATATTATGTGCTGGTTTAGGTTTGTGGGTTTTGGGCTTGGGCCCGGGGCCCACAAGCTCGATCCCCGTGTATAAGTGGCCCGTAATTCCTACGAGACCCGTTGTCGAATCCAGAACTCCGTTTAACGTCAAAATTAAAATACACGGAAATACGGTCGGTAGTCGTTGTTTGCACGCCCGTTCGTTGATCACGGTAATAATCGCGAAAAATTGTATCGTTGCCGTCTTTAATCCGTTTTTCGATCCGGTTCCGACTGTAGTCACTAAAATTAATTACGGAGCTAAACATAGCGTAAAAATTTAATATTTGTTGGCGTTGTCAGTATATCGTACGGTTTCAATCCGTTGCCGTTTAACGTTTCACCGGTTTCTCTGTAAACCACCATTCGCGCCTTGTAAAGACGGATAGACGTTCCCAGGCACTCCAAAGGCCTAATTAAGTTAATTCGCGCTGTAAACACTATTTATTATTGCGTTAATTACTTGTTAATCACGTAATTAAGAGCCGTAAATTACGGGTTGTCACATTCTCCCCCTGTTACAAAAATTTCGTCCTCGAAATTTAGACTATGTTATCTCCCCAGAATTGTGTTGTTCGCAGGTAAGTCCGAATAATAGCAAAGTGAATGACCGCGTAATCGAAACAAGACTTATTCGAGTCATGTGAATTCAAGGGTATTCCTTCACAATAGGAATCCCAACAGTTTAAAGAAATGTGTCTCAGTAATTGATGTCAAGGGAAACGAGACGTATAGGTGCAGTCACTAATGTGACTAAGTTAACAGGGATCCAACAGGAACTTCGACCAATCGAATTCCATATGAACGTTCACAATAAGTAACTGAGTTCTAGAAGCAATAACATCCACTGGATGAACTTAGAATCAACAATCTCAAATGTAATAGTTTGCATGAAACGTTCGATCGTGATCAGCGCAAGCTGCAAGTCATACTGACGCCACAAGGTGTCGCAATGAATGAAACAATTTAATAATAGAGGTGATCGAACAAGTATCACCTGTGTTTTGCATAAAACGCTCAATCATAATTAGCCCAAGCTACAAGTTTGTACTGACACCACAAGGCGTCGTAGTGATTCAAATAATTCAATAATAGCGGTGATCAAACAAATCCACCGTGTTTGAAGTCAAATGAAAGCGTAATAAGGTGAATCCGAAAGTTTGTTTCAAATGACATCATAGAATTTTCAATTGAAATTTGAACATCAAAGAAATGATGTTTTCGATCGAAGGTGAAGAAGCAATGGATATCGCAAAATTTTCGATCGATAATGAAAGAACCGTTAGTAGGTACATCGGAATGTAAAAATGAATTTGTGTACCATTGTCTTAACACACTATTGTATTAAGACCGCTTGGATATAATAAATCGAAGTGGATTGGAAAACAATCAATAAATAAATATTTAGATCCGTGCATAAGATGCGTAAACGAGTTTAGCGTAAGCTTCAAATTAATGAAAATCACCATCACATGGTGTCGGAATCAGCAAACAATTTAATGGAGTCGAATACCGAACAAGTTTACCACGACTCGGAACAAATGAAGTGCTCGTTAAAAATTGATTTGAATATGATGCTCCCAATACATCATATGGTGTCTCGAATCGAGTAAGTGTAATGGGCAAGTTCAAACAATTGAACTCGGTTTTAGCGCAATCCGACAATAGATATGTGTATCGATAAGAAAACTTTCGGCATGGTCACAACGAAAAACCATGTATGTAACTTGTAGAGAGATGGTCGTGATACAATGACCATAAGGAGGAGTAGGGATACGAAAATCTACTCAGTAAATGTGAAATTCGAAATTTCAATAAAAGAAATTTGAGGACTTTACCTGGGGTTTCGTGTGACGCCCAATGGTTAGGTGACATTACCATGGAATGTCGAACATAGCGTATTCGTCGTTAGTTAGGTGGGGGGGGGAAGTGCGGAGACAATCGTCTTCTCCCTGGCGTGATTCGTGTCGTTGCAGGATCGCGTGACAAGTTGTCATTTCCTGATCGTTAGTTCTCCTGCTGACAGGAATCTAGCGTCGTTATTGAATTGCGCCATCGTGTCTTTTGAAAGGCCTCGCCTCGATAGTTGTATTTGTCGCACGTCAACCTCCGTTGATGTATAGCTTAAGTTTCACATAAACCTGTGCACTAGCGTTGTGTGCCGCGTAGAAAGTGATGTACCCCGACATCCGTTGACGTAGAAATTGAGCTCCATGTATTCTCGTGCGCTAGTGTTTTGTCTTGCGTAGAATGTGATGTACTCCGACATCCGTTGACGTAAAGATTGAGTTGCATATATTCTTGTGCACTCGTTTTGTTGTGCGTAGGCTGCTTGCTCGGGAAGTTAAAATATCACAGACAATATGGGTAATGTGTGCCCGAGTTAATATTCGCGGTTCCTACGTGATGGCTTTTAATAAACACACACATGCGCAAATAATCAATCATATCACCGAATGCACATGTTAGTCACCAATAAGCAATCAAGTAATTCCCCTAGTCCCACTGGTCTATCCTCCCAGCTTCTCAGACTGAACTTCCTAGTCACACTAGACTATCCTCCCAGCCTCTCAGACTGACTGACTTCCTTTTCCGAAGGTCTTAAATGCATGTTTCCTAAACTCTCAGAGTGTTTGGTACTGTATGTAATTGTTTCGTGTACCGTGTGTAAAACACCACAATAGCGTGTGTTTGAAAACAAAATTTCTGACTGTTTGTGTTTCAGCAACGGTTGGAGACCATATTCGAGTACTAGGCGTCCTGTATGTATTCAACGTCTTAATAGTCTAAGTTCCCAGAGGGAAGTGAGGTTAGAGCCTAGGTATCACAACAGGAACCTAATTCGCTGTAACCTATAGCTCTGATACCAATCTGTCACACCCCGAAATTTATCAGAGCTGGCGTGACTGGACTGGTATCTTCATTGCACAGCGGAAGCATATAAGCAAAGTCTTTTAGAAAAGTGGAACGCCCGCGAAGTACTCGAGTCTCCAATGGTTCTCCTATTCCAACCGTGCCTTGTATTAGTAATGCAACCTGAGAAAGAACATGCGAGAAAAATCAACATAATGTTGAGCGAGTTCATAGTTTGTTCGTAAAAGATTTGAGATAAATCTTTTGAGTTGTGAAAGGTCTGAGATAAATCCTTTGAGTTGTGAAAGATTTGAAATAAATCTTTGGAATAACCGGTTTTTGAAGTAGTATTGAGAAAATGAATTTAAAAACCATTTTCTTGCAAAGTTATATGGAAACGTTGTGTTTGTAACACGTTATGTTCATAAAACCATGTTTTTGTAATGTTCGTATAATCATCAATGCCCACCCTGACTTTGACCCGCATAATCCTATGCCTTAAATTTTGTATAAAACATGGTATTTAATTTGTATGAACAAGTATGTTTCGTGAGTATAAAGTTCCTGGTATGTAGCAGTGTAAGAGGACTTGTGATCACCAATGGTTTGCAAAGCCATTAGCATGTTGTGATATGCAAGTAGGAAGACTCAAACCTAGCGGATTTATGCGTTGGGCACAAAGTCACCCCGAGGTCCGTTCTGTTTGGGCCTGGGGCTGGGCTCGCTACACCCAGATAGATCTACCGCTCCTGTCCCTCGGTCCTACCCTGAGGATTAATAGCCTCAAGTTTCCGCCTACCCATTCACATGATCTAAACCTCCTTACGTTAATCATACCGTGTATAAAAACGTCTGTAATCATTGTACATGTACTTTACCCCGGTCTCTAAAACTGATCCTTCCCAGCCACAAGGACTGGCTCCTTATTCTCTATATATTATCACCAATTGATCCGTCCTTAGTCATGAAAATCATTCACATTTTGATACTACTCATTTGTTTTGTAAAAACCGGTATGTTTAGTATAAACCTTTCGTAAATCATTTGAGTTCCTCGAAATCCCTTCGTAATATGATTTAGAAATACGAGTTTTGTATTTGTTCTAAACTTTGTTTGCTTTTGCAAAACGTGCATGTCTTTCCACCCCGAAAACATTTATAAAAATGTAGAGCCGTAAAAAAAGTGGGGTTATGAACTCACCTGAATATTCCTGTGCAAAGCTAGCTAATTTACGACTTCGTGATGTCGTTTCCAAGAGCTGTCTTGCTAGCGTGCATTCTACAATATTCCTAACACGGAATATCTAATAAGTTTCTAAAAGTGGTAACTAGTCTACGTGTCACCGAGCTCTACCGAATCGCTAATCGAACGATTCGAGTAAGTTATTAACTTAATGAAAATAATTAAGTTATACTTGTTAAGTCTCGTTTAATGTCAGTAGCAGTTTAGTAAGTCTTGAAAAAGACTTAGTTTTCGAGAGACTTAAAAATATTTATATGAAAATATATAAATATATCGTTGAAATTGCGTTAGCCGTATCGAGTAGTCGTACGTGTACAAAAGAATATTTGTATGAAAATATCATATAACCAACTCGTATTATATATCACGTTTCGTATGATCTTTGTCAAAATATACGTATGTGCCGTTTAGGCGTATAAAATAAATATGATAAGTTATATTTATTTTATAAAGAAATCGTCGAGTTGTTTTGTTTGTAAATAAATATAACCATATTTATTTTTGTAAAAGATTTCGCGTTGTACGACATTCAGAATAAATATATTCTATATTTTATTTTAGTAACACAATCGTAGTGTCGTTTGAGATACGAGATAAATATATGAGCTATATTTATTTTGTAAAAGTATACGAGTTGACGACGTTCGAAATAAATATAACATTATATTTATTTGTAAAAGCGTTTGGAAATATCAAGGTTTGAAACATTATAGACTCGAATCCCATTAAGTGTCGTTTTTGAAACTATAATACGTGTCGTGTTTACGGATTTTTCTCGAAAAAACGGGCAGAGTTTCCTCTGTTTTTGGACGCCCCTGACAACACAAGTTGTCGTTAAAATCAATCAATATTCAAACAATGTAATCTAAATTCAATTATATGCAAACTTGTCAAATAGATAACGAATGTAATTTATAATTAGTCGGTTTCGAGAGCTCGTTATCACGTGATACGTTAAAAGTATAAAACACGAAATAGTAACGCCGTTAAAATCTTTACCGCTTCTTCGAGTTGAAAGTCGAGCTGACCGAGTCAACTCGCTGAGTTGACTGAGTTTGACTGAGTTGACCGGGTGGGTTGACTGAGTCAACCCGCTGAGTTGACCAGTTCTGACCGAGTTGACTCGGTTTGACCGAGTCAACCGAACTGAACCACGAAACTTGAACCTCGAACCGAGTCCGCTGAGTTGTTGACTGAGTTGCATTTGTTGACCCGAGTTGACTAGTGAGTTAACCGGGTCGAGCCGAGTTGCACCGAGTCGACCCGTTTCACGAACCTGAACCACAACCTGTTGAACCAAACCCGAGAATAACACCCGAATCATCTTGTTTGACTGAACCGAAAACGAACCGAACTCAAAATAGAATCTGAGGACGAGACCGAACCTGCTGAACCCAGGGCTGTGACCCGAACCAAAACCATCATCTTCATCGCTGAGCATCATCTTCTTCGGAAAACCGTCGGTCAGAAACAAGGACCGTCGGATAATTGATCCGACCACCGGGTAATCAGAACCGTCCGCCGGTTACAGGAACCGACCAGCTGGTCCGAGTCTCCTCCTTGCTCTTGCTGCTCGAACCTCCAAAACCGACCCGACATAGACCCGAGTCGAACCCGAATCCGATGAACTCGCCGGGTAACGTCTTTGTCCGGCGGTCAAAGGTACCGACCGCCGGTTGCTCTCATACTTCTCGGCTCTCTCTCTCGTCTCGTCTCTCGCACCACCGCACCACCACCGGACTGTGGTGGTGTTAGTCGCGAAGGAAGAAGGAAGGGGGGGGGGTGTTCGGTGTGTGTGGACTGTCGGAAACATCAGGAAGGTCGGAAGAGGAAGGAGGGGTGTTTGGCCGGACCAGTTCACCGGGCCTCCGCCGCCTACGGCGGCTCCGCCGCCGCGCCAGTTCGCCGGAGAGAGAGAGGAAATCGTGGTGTGTGTGTTTGGTCTATGTTTTGTGAATGCTCTGCATAGTTGAGGCACAACAGTGACCATGTGGTCTATTAAATAGAGTTTTGAAGGTTAAAGTTTCTTATGTGTATTCTTATTACATTCAGGTCTCACCTTTTACCCTTGGAATCAAGATCTTTTGTAGAGATTTGACGGGATTTTGTTAAGATTTTAAGAAATCTTGTGTGCTTTCAAATTAAGGGACAAAATCTCTTGTATAGATTTTGGTAGGATTTTGCAAGATCTTGAAGTGATATTGTATAGATTTACAAGAAAGATCTTATAGAAAAGATCTAGTATATTATGTGCTGGTTTAGGTTTGTGGGTTTTGGGCTTGGGCCCGGGGCCCACAAGCTCGATCCCCGTGTATAAGTGGCCCGTAATTCCTACGAGACCCGTTGTTGAATCCAGAACTCCGTTTAACGTCAAAATTAAAATACACGGAAATACGGTCGGTAGTCGTTGTTTGCACGCCCGTTCGTTGATCACGGTAATAATCGCGAAAAATTGTATCGTTGCCGTCTTTAATCCGTTTTTCGATCCGGTTCCGACTGTAGTCACTAAAATTAATTACGGAGCTAAACATAGCGTAAAAATTTAATATTTGTTGGCGTTGTCAGTATATCGTACGGTTTCAATCCGTTGCCGTTTAACGTTTCACCGGTTTCTCTGTAAACCACCATTCGCGCCTTGTAAAGACGGATAGACGTTCCCAGGCACTCCAAAGGCCTAATTAAGTTAATTCGCGCTGTAAACACTATTTATTATTGCGTTAATTACTTGTTAATCACGTAATTAAGAGCCGTAAATTACGGGTTGTCACAGTAAACACTTGACTTATGTTTTGGTAATGTAATGTTTGAAGTTATTTTGAGCATATAGTATGTTTACCTTCCGTATGCAATGAGAACCTTTCATGATCACACCTCGTGCTTCCGCCGCAGAAAGGGGTGTGACAGATTGGTATCAGAGCTGCGATTGTTGTGAACCAGGATTCTTTCTCGAGTCTAGTCTACAATCTCTAGGATCCTTTCACGAAAACAATTTTCAAAGAGTTTTCATTGCATAAAATGTCCCGCGACATCCACTGCCTGAAACTGTCTACATGAGTCTAGAAAAGACACTACGAGACTTAGAGTGCACTTGAGTAGCACTTGTCATTGACTAGGAATTACTTGCAATTATGTGTGATAATTAGCATGTACTAGTAGTAGAATGTCACGAGTATATGTGACTTTACCTAAAAGCAATGGCCCATCTGAAGGAAGAAATACGAGGATGAAACGAACTATGCAGACTGTGCAAGGAGTTACGTAATTATGGATGCATACATAATTATGGAATTCAGTGCACAAAAATCACAGCAAGTCTTGTCACGTATAGATTCCCTCAGTGCAAGCCTACTAAGTACTCTGCTAGAGTAACAATTGTTTGATGTCACTTATGTGGTATATACCTGTGAATATATATACTACTACTCTCTAGTAGGACGATATCAAACAAATGCCTAAACCTGTTGTGTTATGTTCTGTCAGAACATGACACCCAGGAAAGCTGTGAATGCTCGCAATGACGATCAACCTCCTCCTCCCCCACTGCCAAGAACTGCTGAAGAGCTGAACGCTCTACTGGAAAAAAGGATCTCCGCTGCTATCGCCCAGTACGAGGCGAACCGTACTCAAGACAGCGGTGGACCAAGCAACGCTAGGCGTAATGGGAATGGAGATTCGTCTGGAGGAAACGCAGCTCAAGGCTGCACTTTCAAGTAGTTCCTCGACTGCAAGCCGATGAACTATGACGGCACAGGAGGTGCAGTAGCATTTGTGAGCTGGACGGAGAAGACTGAAGCTATTTTCCGCATGAGCAAGTGTACCGCGGATCAACAAGTCACCTTTGCTACTGGGTTATTTGTCGATGAATCTCTGACTTGGTGGAACCTGCAAGTCCAAACCTTGGGCGATGATGCCGCTTATGGCCTAACTTGGGATGAACTGAAGGAAAGAATGAGAGAGAAGTACTGCTCTCGTGCTGAACTCCAAAGGCTGGAAACGGAGTTCTGGCACTTGACCATGGAAGGTGCCGACATTAATGGTTACACTCGAAGGTTCCACGATCTGTCTAGAGTGCTTCCCTACATGGTGACTCCCGAATTCAAGCGCGTTGAACGCTACATTTGGGGACTGGCCTTAGAGTTTCGTGGCATGGTGACGTCGGCCAAACCACAAACAATCACCGAGGCTGTAACTCTGGCTGTCAGCCTTACTGAAGACTGTGTTCGCATGAAGAAGCTATATCTGAACCCAACAGAAAAGTCTGAAACACATGCTGAGTCATCTGGGGACAAGAAAAGGAAGCATGCAAACCTGAATCAGGCAATTCGTAACAACAAGAGTTCCAACAAGAAGCGTGACCCCAACCCGCCTCAGGAGGCGAAATTTCTTTCAGCTATGAACGACGCTCCAGCAAAGGGATACCTGGGCACCTTGCCCAAATGTCATCGGTGTAAACGCCATCACGAGGGAGCTTGTCGCATCTCAAAGTGTGACAAGTGTGGAAAGTTGGGTCACCGCACTGAAGACTGTTGGAGTAAGAGGAACGGGAATGGAAATCGTAATGGGGCTGATGATAGGAACAATGGTGGAAATGGAAATGGTGCTGGTAACGGGAATGGGCGAAACCAGGGATGCTTCAGATGTGGGAGAAAAGATCATTTCATGAAGGATTGCCCAGAAGGAAACAAGGCTCAGGCTCGAGCATTTGTGATTGGAGCAAGAGACGTACGCGAGGACCCTAATGTGGTCAACGGTACGTTCCTCATTAACAATCACTTTGCATCCATATTATTCGACACTGGCGCCGATTATAGCTTCATGTCTGTGGAATTTAAACGCATACTTGGAATAGAATCTAGTAGATTAGAAATTCCTTATTCCATAGAACTAGCCAATGGTAAACTTGTTGAATCGGGCGAAGTTGTTAGAGGTTGCATGCTAGAACTTGGTGAACGAAGATTTAGCATCGACCTCTTACCTATTCAATTAGGTAGCTTCGATGTAGTGGTCGGAATGGACTGGTTGTCCAAGAACAAAGCTGAAGTCATTTGTCATGAGAAAATCATTCGCATCCCTCTGGCGAATGATGAAACTCTCATAGTACATGGAGAAAGACGAAACGCGCCTCTACGAATCATTAGTTGTATGAAGGCACAGAAGTGCTTAAGGAAAGGATGTGTTGCTTTCCTAGCACACGTTGTAGATAAGAAGGCTGTGGAGCCAAAACTCGAAGACATTCCTGTGGTGAAGGAATTTCCTGATGTGTTCCCTGAAGATCTGCCAGGACTACCTCCGCAACGACAAGTCGAATTCCACATAGACTTGGTTCCAGGAGCCGCTCCTATAGCCAAGGCTCCCTATCGACTTGCACCATCCGAAATGCAAGAATTATCTACACAACTTCAGGAGTTGTTGGATAAAGGATTCATAAGGCCAAGCTTCTCACCTTGGGGAGCTCCAGTATTGTTCGTGAAGAAGAAGGATGGATCACTGCGGATGTGTATCAATTACAGGGAACTGAACAAGCTCACGATCAAGAATCGGTATCCGCTACCGAGGATTGATGACTTATTTGATCAACTGCAAGGATCAAGCTACTATTCCAAGATCGACCTTCGATCTGGATACCATCAGCTGAGAATCCAAGATGAAAGCGTGCCAAAGACTGCATTCAGAACACGCTATGGGCACTACGAAATTTCTTGTGATGCCATTTGGATTGACGAACGCGCCAGCGGTCTTCATGGATCTGATGAACCGCGTTTGCAAACCATATCTCGATAGATTCGTGATTGTATTTATCGACGATATCCTGATTTACTCGTGAACGAAAGAAGAGCACGAGCAACATCTCAGAACCATCTTGGAACTACTGAAGAAAGAGAAACTTTATGCAAAGTTCTCGAAATGCGAATTCTGGATTCGCGAAGTACAATTTCTTGGTCACGTTGTGAATGAGAAGGGCATTCATGTAGACCCGTCCAAGATAGAAGCAATAAAGAATTGGGAAGCTCCCAAGACCCCAACTGAAGTTCGACAGTTTTTGGGTTTAGCGGGCTATTATCGACGATTTATCGAGAATTTCTCAAAGATAGCTCAACCGCTAACGACCCTTACTCAGAAAGACAAGAAATACGACTGGGGTCACAAACAAGAAGAAGCCTTCCAGCTACTTAAAAACAAGCTCTGCGATGCACCAATACTATCATTACCCGAAGGCACGGAAGACTTCGTGGTATACTGCGACGCCTCACGACAAGGCTTGGGTTGCGTGCTCATGCAACGCCAAAAAGTCATCACTTACGCTTCAAGACAATTGAAGGTACATGAAAGAAACTATACCACTCACGACCTGGAGCTGGGAGCAGTGGTATTCGCCTTGAAGATCTGGCGACACTATTTATATGGTACTCGATGTACAATCCTCACAGATCACAAAAGCTTACAACACATATTTGATCAGAAGGAATTGAATATGCGCCAGCGGCGTTGGGTCGAGCTGCTGAACGATTATGACTGTGAGATTAAGTACCATCCTGGAAAGGCAAACGTTGTAGCGGACGCGTTAAGCCGAAAAGAAAGGGTTAAGACCCTAAGGGTTCGAGCGTTAGAAATGACCATTCGAACGAACCTCACTGCACGCATTCGAGATGCACAACAAGAAGCTCTTAAAGGAGAGAACCGTAAAGCTGAATACCTACGGGGTATGCTGAAATACATGGTGCCAAATGAAGAGGGAGCCTTATACTTCAAGAAGCGTATTTGGGTTCCACTTTATGGCGGCATACGAGAAGTCATCCTTAATGAAGCCCACAAATCGAGATATTCGATCCATCCAGGATCAGACAAAATGTATCAAGACTTAAATGAGTACTACTGGTGGCCGAGACTCAAGAGCGACGTTGCTGTCTATGTTGGAAAATGCCTAACCTGTGCTAAGGTTAAGGCCGAATATCAGAAACCGTCCGGTCTACTACAACAACCAGAGATTCCCGTGTGGAAGTGGGAACAAATCTCGATGGACTTCATAACAAAATTACCCAGGACCCCGAAAGGGCACGATATGATATGGGTAATAGTTGATCGCTTGACGAAGTCTGCGCATTTCCTACCAATCCGAGAGAAGGATAGCACTGGAAAGCTTGCAGAGATTTACTTAAGGGAAATTGTGGCACGACATGGAGTGCCAATCTCAATCATTTCAAACAGAGATGGACGCTTTGTCTCAAGAATCTGGCAATCATTTCAGGAAGCCTTTGGATCTCAGTTAGATCTAAGCACGGCATTCCATCCGCAAACAGACGGCGAGAGCGAACGGACTATACAAACGTTAGAAGATATGCTTCGCGCATGTGTCATGGATCTAGGCGGCAGCTGGGATACTCATCTACCTTTAGTTGAGTTTTCCTACAATAACAGTTATCATACGAGCATAAAGGTCGCGCCGTTCGAAGCTCTGTATGGCCGCAAGTGCCGATCGCCCCTATGTTGGGCAGACGCTGGTGACAAACGTATGGTTGATCCTGAACTAGTATAAGAAACAACCGACAAGATTGCGCAGATCCGAGAGCGCATTAAGGCGGCTCGAGATCGACAAAAGAGCTACGCTGATCCGAAAAGAAAATCGGTAGAATTCAAGGTGGGAGACAAAGTGTTGTTAAAAGTCTCACCATGGAAGGGCGTAGTCATATTTGGAAAGCGTGGAAAGCTGAATCCACGATACATCGGACCATTCAGAATATTGAAAAGAATTGGTACCGTGGCATACAAGTTGGAGTTACCGGAAGAACTTAATGGAGTACATGATACGTTTCATGCATCCAACCTGAAGAAGAGTCCAACACAAGAAAGCGTGATCATCCCGATGGATGAAGTGCATATCGATGAAGCCCTCCGATTTACAGAACAACCCGTTGAGGTTACCGACTGGAAAGTCAACAAGACCAGGAGGAGCAGTGTGAAACTTGTCAAAGTACGTTGGAGCTCTAAGCACGGACCCGAGTACACATGGGAACGTGAAGACCAGTTCAAGAAAAAGTATCCCCACCTATTCAAGAAGACTCCAGCGAGAGTTAGTTCAGCCTGAATTTCGGGACGAAATTCTTTTAACGGGGGGAGACTGTGACAACTGGCACCAAACCGGTAATTTCCGTACACTTTAATTATTGCTTAATGACTGCAATTATGTGCTTAATTTTCAGCAATGTATGATTACATACTAAACAAGTGAATTCATGCACGTTGTATACTACAAAATATTGCTTTATGCATAAACAAGAGTGTTGCGTCAAATATACTAGTAAACTCACCGGTAAGGCACTTTGTGTCAACAATACTGCAGAAAGCAGTCAGGCAATAAAATTGAGGCCTAGGTGTAGGTCCAACGACAAGAATACATTAAAACCCAAGAGTACATACAAGGGTTTAATATATATGCAATACGAAAGCAAAAATAAGTACTAAAAGGCACCCAAAACACACTTTAAGTGCAGAACTAATTATGACAAAACTGCGAAACGAACGTTGGCGGCCGCCCGGATAATATTTAATCCCACAAATATTCTGTTATGATTAAAATTTTATTTTAATCAGGTTCGTGTTGAAAAATAAATTAAACGCTTAAAAACGTTATTTTTCAAGTTTAAGCGCGTACCGTGTGTTTCTACGCGACACAATGCTTACACTGCAAAACGCAGACAATGCAGCAAACCCAGGAATATACCAGGAATATGCCAGGAATATGCCAGAAATATGCCAGGAATATGCCAGGAATATGCCAGGAATATACCAGGAATATGCTAGGAATATGCTATATGGAAGGTCTATAAATACCACCATTTCATCACTCCATCTTCACTTCCCCCTCTCCCTCCCTTGTTCTCGGCCCAACCAAGCACCACCGCCACCCTCATTTTCCAACTCATCCATCCATTCCAAGGTGATATTGAGGAGTAAGAAGGCCACTAACGAAGCTCGGTGCAAGCGGATCTTGAAGGACCTTCTTCATTTGCTTTTATCCACCTCTTTTGTCCTCTTGAACTCCCCTAGCCTTGTGCTAGTAGTAAGTGCTTCTAAACATCTTTTTGTTCTCGTTTATGATGGTTAATAGATGATTTAATGACTAAAAATCATAAACACTAAAGATCGCCAACTAAAAGTCTTGTAAAATGATGAACTTAATGGATAAAAGGAAAGTAATGGTGTAAAAGTTGTTAAACTTGTTTTGTGATGATTATTATGTGTTGTTTAATGCTAGTAGTAGTTCGGATCGTCATCTAACCCGGCTAGGTTATGTTCATAGAGCATGGACTAGTGTATGTTAAAGTATAAAAAGGGCAAGATGATGAACACTACTACATAATAACATGAACTTGCGTAAAAGGAATTTTTCTTGTAAAATGAAGTTCTAAACTAGTAGATCTAAAGATCCACAAGTGGTATTTTCGAAAAACCAACTGTAAGACGAAACCATGTTTTAAAACCGGATCTTTCATGAAATAGAGGTGTTTTTGTGAACAAACAAGTGTGTGGACACTAGTGTAACAAAAGTTTTAACAAAGAAATAATTTTCGCAAAAACCGACTAGAAGTTGTAAAACTTCATATTCTTTAAAAATAAGATTTCCAAGAAACCGACTTTATTTTTAGAGATGGAAAAACCTACTAAATGTGCTGAAGAGTTACTACATAATTTTACACAACTTGCAAGTTCATGTGTATGCGATTTGTGTTTATTTTGACTAGTTTGATATTTGAAGATGGTATTTTGATGATGGAAAAATTGATTGGTTGAATTTTAAAAGAAAATGATACGCTAGTAAGCGTGGCCACCTCCAGTTACAGAGGAAACTCTGGCGAAATTTTTCCAGAAAATAACACTTACAATATTTTTGGTGACAAGTGTTATGAATATATTTTTGACTTGTTTTCCAACCAAACTTCGCCATGATTTTATTACGAAATTACCAAATACCGGAGGTGGATTTTCATAAATGGAACTTGTTAACTATATATTTAGAATATATATTTATCGCTTGTGTGATTACATGGTTATTTTGTGAACTAGGTATATATTATTTTTAGAGTAAAAATAATATGACTTGGAGATACTCGTAACGAGTAAAAATACAAAAATACACATATAACATACAAGATACATAATTCGGGTGCAAAGTGCAAAATACAAAAAGCTTATATTTATTTTTGAGAAAATAATATAAGTAAGACATTTAGTTAAAAATATAAAATATTTTTAACACAAGAAAATATACACAAAAGAGAGTGACTGTACTTGTGCGACGCAAGTCTAGTGACTAACGTTAAGAAAACGCGTATAGGTTACGACGTTAATTAAGCAAATCCGGTGAAGTTTACGACGCAAGGAACGCAAAGTTGTGAGTTCATGCTCCCCCTTTTCTTTTAACTGTTTTTAGTTTTATAACTCGGGGGTGAAATACATGTTACAAATACTTTAATATTTACAAATTGGTATGTTGTGTTCTGAAACGAGAAGTACTCTTGGCTAAAACTAGTGCCAAGAATTGATACGAGAAATCGTGTCACGAATAGGGTACCATAAGCACCATTAATCGTGTACATACTAAGACCGCAGAACAAAAGGTTAGATCTAATGGGTTTCAGGGCAACCCCACTCTTGGTGACAACTAGAACCAAGTAGTGTTTTTGTGTCTCAGTCGTGAATCGACTATAGAAAAATGCCTATGGTTTGGTGACTTCCTATGTCTTGTCACATGTTAATGGCTTTGCAACCCATTAACACCTGATACATATAGAGATACTTGACTCATTCATGAATACGCGTTTTGAAACAAAATACATACCATGTTTTTCATACAAAGTATACAAACGATCAATACAAAAACTGCATGAATTCACACCAACATTATGTTGATGTTTTTCCAAAACTCACATGTTTTTCAGGTAATTAAAGGTGGATGTGCACGCGGTCTTACTTATGCTCGTGGATGTCGCTATGTTTTATTTTCGCTAAATAAAGTTGTAACTCTTAAGACAATATGCTATCACGTGTTGTAAACACTTGACTTATGTTTTGGTAATGTAATGTTTGAAGTTATTTTGAGCATATAGTATGTTTACCTTTCGTATGCAATGAGAACCTTTCATGATCACACCTCGTGCTTCCGCCGCAGAAAGGGGTGTGACATACTTTCCTCTTGTATCCTTAGTTGATGGTATCCCGAGCGAAGATCGATCTTTGAATAGAAGCTTGAACCTTGCAGCTGATCAAATAGGTCATCAATTCTTGGCAAAGGATAACGGTTCTTGATAGTCAACTTGTTAAGCTCGCGGTAGTCTATACACATACGAAAGCTACCATCCTTCTTTTTAACGAACAGAACCGGAGCTCCCCAAGGCGAGAAGCTTAGTCTGATGAATCCTTTATCCAATAGCTCCTGGAGTTGTGTCGACAACTCCTGCATCTCTGACGGTGCAAGTCTATAGGGTGCCTTGGCTACAGGTGCGGCACCTGGAACCAAGTCAATGTGGAATTCGACTTGTCGCTGTGGCGGAAATCCTGGCAAGTCTTCTGGAAAGTCTTCAGGATATTCTCTTATGATCGGAATGTCTTCAATCCTTAGCTCGGCAGCTTCTTTATCCACGACGTGTGCCAAAAAGGCAACACACCCCTTCCGTAAACACTTTCTAGCCTTCAGACAACTAATAATTCTCAGTGGCGTATCACGCTTCTCTCCGTGTACTACGATCGTTTCTTCGTCTGTCATGGGGATGCGAATGGTCTTTTCGTGGCAAACTATCTCGGCCTTGTTGCTTGATAACCAATCCATTCCCACTACCACGTCGAAGCTACCCAACTCGACTGGTAGTAGATCTATCATAAATTCATGTCCTCCCAGTTCTATCATGCATCCTCGGATGACTTCTCCTGTTTCAATTAGTTTCCCATTCGCTAATTCGATCGAGTATGGAACGTCTAACTTACTAGTGGCCAACCCAAGTATATTCTTAAACTCTAATGATACGAAACTATAATCGGCACCAGTATAAAAAAGAACAGATGCAAAGCGTTGGTTTATAGGGAACGTACCGGTGACGACGTTTGGATCCTGGCGCGCCTCCCTCACACCAATGTTAAAGATTCGGCCTTGCGCCTGATTTAGCTTTGGGCATTCTCTTTTGAAGTGCCCAGCGTCACCACAGTTGAAGCATCCTGGCCCTCGGCCATTTCCATTACCATTCCCACCTCGATTTCCGTTGGTTCCTCGATTTCCAGTTTGATTCGCGACATTCCCACGATTACCATTTCCCCCATTATTCCCTTGGGGCCGGTTTCCATTACCACGGTTGTTGTTATTGAAACTCCTTTGGCCACCCTGGCCTGATCCAACCCAACATGTCTCCTTTGAATGGCCCGTCCCCCCGCTGGATTCACATTTTCTGAGTCTGCATAGGCCGGGATGATGGAACTGGCAAATACCACACTTGGGCAGAGTGCCCATGTAACCCTTTCCTCTGTTTTCATCACCGGTTTTGGCTCTGGCCGGTGTGCTCGACTCACCCTTCTTGCTCGCGTTGCTAGTACCTTGTTTGAAGTTGGAAAACTTCCATTTGTTATCACCAGCCGACTCCGCATGAGTCTTCTTCTTCTTTGTTTCGGAAATTGAGAACTTGCCTAACCTTACGGCCTCCTCCGTAAGTGCCACACTAACGTCGATCGCTTCCGTAATTGTTGCCGGCTTGGATGTGGTAACCATACTCAGGATTTGGGGTGCCAATCCCCAGATAAAGCGCTCGATTCGTTTGAATTCCGGTGTAACCATATAAGGTACCACATGGGACAAGTCGTGGAATCTCTGAACATATTCCGCGATTTTGGGACCATCCATCTTCAAATGCCAAAACTCAGTCTCTAACCTCTGTATCTCAGCACGAGAACAATACTTCTTTCGCATCAATTCTTTTAACTCAGCCCATGTCAACGCGTAAGCAGCGGCCTCACCAAGGGTTTGCACTTGTAAGTTCCACCAGGACAGGGCTCCGTCCAAAAATAGCCCAGAAATGTAGGTCACCTGCTGGTCTGGAGCGCACTTTCTCATTCGGAGTACAGACTCCGTCTTCTCGGCCCATCTTACAAAAGCAACAGCACCTCCGGTGCCGTCAAAGCTCACAGGCTTGCAGTCTAGGAACTGCTTGTAAGTGCACCCTGCACATACGTTAGAATATACAACTGGTATCAGCGGACGTGCTATAAATATCCAATGTATGGTAATACGTCCCAAACGACTTAGCATTACCATGTGCTGGATTGTTGCCCTGGTTGTTGTTGATACTTCCGCTCGATCCTGGTTGAGATGCTGCATACTGCGCAATGGCGGCAGCGATGATTGCTTGGAGCTCTGCCTTGTTGGCAGGCATGTTCGTCTGGCGTCGTGGAGGCATCTTCTAAAAGATGGTTCACGTTGGTCAGGTCATAATAGGTAAAAGGTACGTATGTATTCAACAATATCCACACATAACGTCTCATGTTATAAATAAATCAACCACATAACATCTCATGTTATAAAACATCAACAAACAACTTTAACAAAGCATGTAATGAGAATACTGCAATTGGGCTTTTATAAAATCAAGACCACCATACACTTTTTACAAGTTTTCCAAATGTACATACATCCAAAAGAGACTAAGGGTCACAACGCCCTTGTCTAACCTGTCTAACCATATACAATAACCAAATATCAAATATCAAAAGTCGTCATGTCAAAATGTGGTCTTCAAAAGGTCGCACAGTCTGGCCCATTCGATGTCTTTTCTTCAAAAGTACTCACTACCTGTAATAGACCAAGGGTAGCTAGGCTGATGGCGGCGGAGGAGGTGGAGGAAAATGGGAAAAGAGTAAACGTCGCATGTGAAGCCAATCCTCCTCCATGGCGCGATGAGAGCGCAATAGGTAAGCTATCTGCTGCTCCGGAGTCCAAAAAACGAGCATCAGAATCAGGTGAGAGCGGTCGAGGAGGGTGAGGTACTGCAGGTGGAGTCTGGCACTGGCACGGGAGTCGCCGAGCTCTCTCTAGCTCCTGCATGCGCCGGGTCAGCGCCTCCTGCTGTATCATGAATGAAACAAGAACATCCTCGGTAGAAGGCCCGATATAATATGGGTGATACGGATCTGTCGGTGGCATCATGGGGGGCGTGGTCCAGAGAAAAGGCTCACCAGATGGAGCAGAAGATGGCACAGCAAATGGTGCGACAGTGGGTGCAACAGAAGAAAACCGGGGTATGACTGGAACAGATGTCGGTACATGACCAACGGGATGTGTCAAGGAACCCTCCCCCGGACGTGAGGGCGGAATAAACTGTAGGAACAAAACAGGAGGGCCTGTGTGATGAGCGTCTGTGGCGTGTGGGGGAAATAGTGGGTTACCAGATGTATGTGGGTGGGAAGATGGGATATAAAGTGGTGCAGTAACGGGTGCAGTAGGGGGAGTAACTGGGGTCACATACGGAGGGTAGTCATCCTCCTCGATCCACCCATTCTGGGCGTCAGCGTATCTCGGGTCAACATGGGTAGAAAATGGTGCCAGATCATCAAAAATAGGGTCAGGTATGGGTGTTACATCTGGGATCTTAGCAGCTGGTGGTGCAATGACAGGTGTATCAGTGACAGGTGGTGAAATGACTGGTGCATCCTCAGGAATAGGGTCAAGAGCAAGAACGGGCTCTGGGATGACGAGAACAGGCTGACGATCAGCAGGCATAACAGGGTCCTGATCATCCGGGAGAACAGGAGCCTCAGCAGGCTGCTCCTCGGGGACCAACTCATCCTCCATCTCCATCTCCTCATCATAGATAATACGAGGGAAGTTACCGAACCCCAACGGTGGGTAAGAGGAAGCTACTGACTCAAAGGAATCTGAGGCTGACGAATCGGAAGGAACCTCCATGTCAGGAAGCTCAACCATAGGAACAACGGGGTCAACAACTGGGATATCAGCAAGCGGAACATCGTCCTCCATCAGGGCCCCACCATCCTGGTCTCCCTCCGGGGGACCCTCGATGAGTAGATCGATGTCACCATCGGGTAATGCGTCAAGTGGTTGTTCCTCAAAGGGAACTGCAGCAAATGGGAGAGGGGCAGGGATCGGAACAAGGGGTAGATCCTCTCCTGGAGGGCCATCAGCTAGGGGTACGTCGTCTCCGAAGTTCGGTAGGGAAAAAGGCTGAAGGTCATCTTCATCGGTGCTCGTGGTGTCTGAGGTGTAAACTTCCGGGTCCGTGGCCATCTCGTCATCAGAGGTAAAGGCCATCGGGTCGCTCGTGTTGGATACTCCACTACCAGACAATGCCATTGTCACGGCCCTGACCCGGTTTGACCCGTTTCAGGAGCCGCGGGACAGAAATCCCATGGTATTTAATTAATTGAGTTTAACAGCGGAAGTTTATCATCAGGATCTTTTTAAAACTGAAATATTTCCCGATTGTTTTATTTCACAACTCGGGATAAAATCCGGTAATTTACAATCTTGAGATTTTACGAAGAAATCTTTTATTTTACAAAACATGTTTCTTTATTTTATCCTGAGCCACTTTCTCAAGCTTGTAGTGCTTCACGACACTTTTCCTGGATCATAATAGATCACCTGAAACATGTTTGAAAAAGGTTTTGTCAGCGGGAAATACTGAGTGAATCATTCATTTTGCATAAAATGATGCATAGTTATTAATTACAGCATAAGAGCGATTACAATGGCTTCTATCTTATTTTTATCTGGCGCTCTGTCACAATGGTGACATGTCACAATGGTGACGATGGTCATACCACTATTAGATCAATGAACCTAAATAGTGATGATTATCCCTAGTAGGTCAATGAACCTAACTGGGAGAAAATTAGTAATGTGCACAATACCCCACTAGCCAGTGTTTCAAGATATCCACGACTTAGTCCCTGTAATTATAACTTTTGAAAATAATTTGAGGTATTGTAAAATAGTGGATAAAAAGAGAATGACTCACATTGCAGATTTAATTTGAGCAGAGCCTATCCTACTGATTAGCCTTTTAACCTAAATTTAATAACAGGCACACAATTCGGTTAGTAACTTAATACAGCCTTTACGATAACTCACGAGATTAAACCCTCACAACGAATGACAAAGTGTGATACTTAAACATCCATCGAATTAACGACGAATGACAAAGCATAGCCCTAATGTGGGCAGCACTTAAACATCCATTGGATATTTTGATCAATCGGACATTGAATCGTATCAGCGATCGAGTTATTACCCTGATTGTGGCGTCGATTAGTGATCCGTGTGTGTTAATTGTGGTAAACAGAACGTAATTCAGTGTATATTTTGAGTTTCTTCGTCGAACGAACAACAGAATGCAAGTGCCAGGCCCTTCTATTTATACCCAAAATTGGCACCTCTCGCTAGTCGCGGAAGAATCCGTGGTACGTGCCGCGTGTCGCCTGGGATGTCAAAATAGGGTAGGCCAGCTTCGTCACCTATCTAGCCCTGATGAGTCGACGTTGCATGAAAATTCTATTTCGACAGCATTTTATAAGGATAATCGTTAATAGGGTTTTACCCCCCTTGAGTTTTAGGGGCCCTGATCCTAATTCTGATTGTTCTGAAAATTTTAGGGTTTGTGCAGAATCACTTGGGTGTCTCAATTAGGGTTTCCTTTTGGACAAATTAATTTAATAAATATGACTTTTGATGAGAGTTGTTACAGCCATGGTGTCTGTAACACAACCACAACATATGCACATAAATCAGGTAAGCATGTAAACAAATAGCAATGTAATCATGTATGTATCCTAGTCTTCCCAGACTATCCCTCCCCATTTCTAGAACTGAACTCCCTAGTCTCTCACACTACCCTGGTCTCTAAGACCAACCTCCCAGTCTCTAAGACTAATTCTTTCCCAATCTCTAAGATTGAACTCCCTCAGTCTCTAAGACCGAACTCCCTCAGTCTCTAAGACCGAAATATAATTTTTGAAAAGTGTATTTGTGCCTTTTTGTTTGTAAAAATGTTTGTGCCCTGGATCTGGACGTTTAGTGCATGCAATGTAAAATGTTTGAAAACATTTTCGTGAGAGCCCTAGTGATCATAGTCTAGACTCGAGAATGAATCCTAGTTCGCTATGATCGAGGCTCTGATACCAAGTTGTCACACCCTGGCTTTTACGGAAGCGTGGGTTTAATTGGTGTGACTTCTTAATACCATAGCAACAATCACAACAATGCTATATGATAAAATACGGGATGTTCATCCATTAAAATAGTTTAGAAAATGCGCAACATATTGTTTTTAAAATATCAATCCCAAAACATATTACAAAACATGACTTGTTTAAAATGAGTTCATAAGTCTCAACGAAGAACTACCAACAAAACAAGGATTTAAGACATGCAACCCGTCGAGGAATGAGTCGCACTTCCCAAACCCTATGACCCTGGATGACTTCCTTATCTAGTACGCAACTAACATGCACCACTTGCCAGATCCTATTCATTTCCTGAAATACATGTAATTTGAAAAGTCAACAAAAAGTTGAGCGAGTTCATGCGTAAGTGAGTATGTAAAAGCCTTCAACATGTCTATATAAGTAAAAGTCCCTGGTATGTAGCAATTAAGGAAAAACCTGATCACCATTGGGTTGCAAAGCCAATAGTATGTGTGAAATGATGCAGGAAGACTCAAACCTAGCAAATTTGTCTCCGGTATGAAGACATAGTCACCACTATGGGCCGCCCCGGCCTCATGGGTGTGGGCTCGCTACACCCAAATAGACCTATCACTCATGTCCCTTGGTCCTTCAATGAGGATTAATGGCCTTAAGTGTTGTGCCCACCACTCACATGATCGTGTAATAAAAACCCTCCTTAAGCTACCCATACCATATAATAAATGTCTGTAAATGTTTGTAAATGTCTGTAAATGTCTGTGACATGTATTTCACCCCCGAAATGTAAAACTAAAAATAGTTGAGAGAAAAGGGGGACATGAACTCACAGTAGTGCATCTTGTACCGAATCTCAAACTCTGTCTGCTACACGACAACCTACACGTACTAATGTCTATTAGACGAACGGGTCGTGCCTTGGCTTAGAGTTTAGTGTTTTGAGTTGCGTTACTTATATTGTTCCGCGTGATAATTATTTGTTCGTTCAATGTTCTAGTAATCTCTAGTCTTAGAAAGCAAATATTTACTAAGTGTTAGAATTTTGGGAAAATTTCGCCATAGTCTCCTTTGTAAATAGAGGTGTCCATGCTTAATAGCATATCATTTTCTTTTACATATATCCCGTAGAGTGGTCCCACGTAGCCAACCCGACAATCATACATGCAATACACTACTTATGTCATTTCAGCTTTATTAAACAAAACTGAAGTGTTTTAGAGCATTTTAATAAAATAGTTACCCTTCTTCAAAAATTCCCAAGTTTTTACAGAATCTCATAAAAGTTCCAAATTTTATTGTGTAAAAATATCGGGCCTCAGTTCATTACCAATATTAAATAAAAGTTCTTTTACCCGACTGCAATCAGATTTGTTGCTTTCTGATTGCAGTTTACGGAAAAATTCACTAAAAATTAATCGTAAGTGCGATCGACGAAATTCCAGTTGGAGGATCACGGCAACAACAGTGACCATCTACAGTAAAAATCCCATGAGCTGATTCTACTCAGGTTTCAAGTTGTAACTCCGAACACAACACACTTTTTCAGCAGGAAATTTTCAGCTTGAGCTGCTGTCTTAAAACAATTCTTTAAAAATAGTAAACGACCTCAAAAAATTACGATTCCAGTGCCATTTGTTCGGTTGTTCAAAAATACATAATTTAGACTCTAGAAATTCAGTTTTTAGATTTAAAATGACCCAGTTACAGCCTGTTGAATTTGGCTGGAAATTCCAGTCAGCATGTTTATTTCTAGTTTAATGTTTCTAAAAACACATTACCAAGTGTCCTAACAATGATTTATTAATAACTTAATGATCAACCATTATGCATGTATTAACCAAACTCAAACCAACCCGATAACATCTTCATGCAACCCTTTTTATGTACGATTTTATGTACGGTTCCATGTTCATATTTTTAGTGTTTTAGCTTTTGTGTGCCATGAACATTATACATATCATAACAAAGAACAAGATGGAACCAGGGTGTGAAGGGACTTACTACTAGCACAAGGCTAGGGTAGAAATCTAGAATAAAGATGAAGAGGAAGGATGGTGATAAAGACTTGAACAAGGCTTTCTTGAGAGCTCTTCAACTTGCACTTCTATGGAGGAACTTCAAAGCTTGGAATGGGAACTTGTAGTGAAGAAGATGGAGATGTTGAGGTGATGGTGGTGGTTTCGGTTATGAGGAGCCGAAATAGGGGAAGGGAGTGAGGTTGGAGTGTGGTTTTTGATGTAATGATGGGATATCTATGCATCCTACTTCTCATAGGCCATTCATGTATATTTTGTTTAGATTGTTAAGCATCATATCTAATATAATAATCCACCAATCAACAAGTAGGACGTGAAGAGGGGTTGGGTTCGGTTTTGGTGAGCCGAAAATGAGAGAGAGAAAGGGTGTAAGATTTGTAATCATGAGGGATCTTGAGTGGCCATACAAAATAGAGATGTTCTTACACATCTTGGTTATCTCAACAAGTAACCTACCCAATGAAATTAGAGCATGATCAAGGAAGTATGATTAAGATCTTGGGTGGGGTCCATGAGGGCCGAAAATCGGTTAGGGGGGGGGGGGGTCTTGATGTAAAATTTTCACTAAATGGTAAAGAGGTAGTTACATTGTAAGTAGTGTGGTGATAGTTTAGTTATAAGGTTTCTAGTGGTTGTTATGGAAAATGGGGATCATGGCTAACCAAAAATAGTAAAACAATGTCTTTGACAAAAATTTAGTGTCCCGGGTAATGTCCGGTTGTTCGGTTACGTATCGTTCCGTTAAAGTGTTAAATCGTACCGTAAAGTGTCTTTTATGCATCTTTTTGTAACGAAAACATTCCTGGCACTTAGGAAAGTATACAGGACCACTCTGCCATGTTTGTGTATTCTACTGGTATAATAAAATGCTGAATTTTATAAAAGAATGCAGAATTCTGTATTTAAAGTGTGTTTTAGGCACTTCCCGGCACTATATCTATCACCTAATGACGCAGTCTTATGGTCTTCGCTTCCCTACACTCCAAACCAGTGTAGTACCCTATCCCTGGCTCATACTGGCCATAATAACATTGTCTGTCTATGTGCTGGCATTGTTAGCATTATTTCTGAATCAACCGTTCAGTGTGTTAACTGTGCTGAGTGCATCAAGTATGTCACTAATGTTAGTGTGTAATGAATGGAGTGACTGTATAAAATATGATGCATGTATATATGATATAGAATCATAGAGCAGTTTAAATTGTCAGTTGTAATCAAACACAGTCATTAAGCACGTAATTAAGATTAATTAATTTGTACAGTACCTGAAATTTTGAGGGTTGTCACAAATCAAGGAATCAAGTGGCACCTAGTATCGGCTCACTATGTTAATAATCAGGACCTAAATCGGGAGATCGGTTAGAATGAGGTCTTGTAAACCAAATCAGTTTTGGAACTCATATAATATGGTTTAACAAAGCCTACATTCTGATTTGAAACCTATCCTAAGTGATTTTTGTCACACCCCAAAATACGTCGCAGCGGAATATAAAACATAGTGGTGACGGAAGCTGGTGCCTATTTGTAACTTGCTGAACGATGCATCGTAATATTGGAAATTTCAACTTAATTAAAATATAGGTTTTAAAACATAAAGTGTTAAAGTTCGTCACAATCACACCATAGTTAAATTGTTTTGATCCTTATGGATCTTATTACATTGGTCACAAATGGTTTTAAAAGTTTGTCCAAAACATTATCAAACCAAACATGCATCAACAACCACAAGATACGTCATAATTCCCGAAGCCGAACTCAAGTACCTGTAGAACATGTTAAAATCAAGTGTCAACAAAAAGGAAGGTGAGTTCACATATTCACATACAAACAATTCATTCCAAAGGAAAACTTTCTGATTATGTGTTTATTTTAAAACATCCATATAATTTTAGAAAGTCCGTTTTACTTTCTTAATAAAATCCATGGGTCATCAGTCGCAGTTCAAAAACCCGACAATAATGCTCTTACCCAAGTTTTGTATATTAAATTCATAGCGTCAATTTTCAGACTCATAATGTTAGCTAGACAATACGAACTATATATTTACCATGCAGGGATAATCAAAGGTAGACAAAACCAGAATCTAAATTCGTCGTTTGACTTGACACGGGGCGACAGGTCACGACGGGGTTGTCAACCCGATAGATCTACCAACAATTCCTCGCATACAATTACTTAATAGATTAAATGACATCATGGGCGCAGTGTCCACTTTGAGACCAATATGATGTCTTCCTCACATACAATATATATATCTTACTATTATGAAAAATTTAATACACGAAGTTGTACGAATCCCCTAATCCCTTCCCTTGAGACCAGGCCGACATTCGTCCCAACTTTCCTCCAAACTTTCTCCTCGGAGACACTGTATCGTCCCAATTTCCTCCAAACATTCATTCAACAAAACGTTTTATCTCGAAATGTATGATTTATCAAACTCCATATATTTTCCACGAAAATATATAATTTTTATAAAAAAAAGGTATGTTTTAATCCAAAAACATTATTAAACCCTTTTATTGGCGTGTTCTACCCCCAAAGAATGAAAGAACACTTACAAGTGTCCTAAGCTTGGAAAAACAAGACTAAGAATGCTCAATTAGGAAGCCTCCAACAAGTGGTAGCCTCCAAGTAGAGCAGATGTGAAAGAAAGAAGGAATGAGAAAGTTTAAATGATGATGAGCATGGGTTTATATAGGATTTCAAGCACCATTAGATCATTGCCAAGTGTCTTGTGTTTTGATCAAGGAAGGATCAAGACCATACACTTGTTAGGACCAGGGTTTAAGCCTTGTAGAACAAATAAACCAGCCCACAAGATTGAAAACAAACAAAGGAATCAAGGTACAAACAGCTAGGAATTAACCAGGAACTTTCTGTAGTGCTGGAGGGTCCTTACGGACCGTATGTAGTCCTACTATACGGACCGTATGGGTCCTGAGAGGCAGTACTTTTGAAAAATGACAGTTTCAATCACTGAGCTTGTTTTGTCGCGTTTCGGCACCTCTAACACCCGTCAAGCCCATTTTCAAGCTCCATGATGAAGTTAAAGTACATTTAACTTGAATTATAATAAAAAAAATGTCACAGATGTCGGTATTTTTGGCTGTACGGTTGTGTTTTTCGATTAATTACGACGGAATTGTCACGAACGCGAAAACGACCCAAATTGTGCGACGAATGGTATTTTTGCATTTCCATCACTAAAATACAGTATTTTAGTGATTACAAAAATTTTTGGATGTCCGGATATGGTCAGAACGCAAGATATGCACGTATATGCATACTTTCGCTATTTTGACGCTTTTAGTCCCTATGATCAAATAAGCGTATTTTCGCATACCGAACGTCTCAAAACTTATTTCTAAGCTATGTAAAGGATATTTAGGGTATGTTAAGCTTATGATCTTGTTCCGGAATGTACGTTGCTATGCGAATTGGCAGACTTTTGCAGTTTGTCGCAAATAGTCCCTGTGATCGAATAAACTTGTTTTTGTCATACCAAACCCTTCAAAACTTATTTCTAAGTTATGTAAAGGATATTTAGAGTATGTTAAGCTTGTATCACTATTCAGGAGTGTATATTTCGTTAAACTGATTATGTTTGCGTAATAGTTTACGTAAAACTTCTAGAAAAGCTTCTCGAGAGTTCGGAATCATACGAAATTTGATATGTGTACTTGTCATATGTAATTGTACAGATCCCGAGAATGAAACACAAGATTTCATTGGATTCGTAATTGTATGATGGTCGTAGAGGCACAAATGTCACAGTCGCCCGTACTTTAGGAAATTTCGTCCCGAAATTTAATTCAGAGGAAACTTGTGAAAACAGATGTGGATGTTTCGCTTTCAAATGATTCTCCGTTCCCTGAGTAAAACTCTGGGCCACGTCTGGATTTCTAGCGAACTTTGTTAATCGTACTTATCTGTTGTTTGTAGGGAAGAGTTCAGATCCGCAGATTTAAACTCCATTCCAATAGGTTTGTGTATGATTGTACCGAACCTCAAGAGTGCCATGTAAATGTTAAAATGATGTCCTTGTTGTAATAAAATATAGAGAGCGTGTGATTTCAACAAGGATTTGGAGTTTCGAATGGATGGAGAGTATGCTTCCTATGAAGACAATGATAGGAAACTTGTGTGTGCTCGAAATTGGAGTCGGAGAGTATAACATAAATCAACATTGGTCAAGGTCCAGAACTTCTAGTAACTTAAATAACGCTACATTCGCAATGTAATAAGGAACACTTATATATAGGAAGTACCATCGGCGTATCCACCATGCCCTTATTACATTGTTCCCGTTTCGTTATTCTTATCACTATAGGTTCTTACACATGACAAAACTTGTTGTGGTTTCGGTGCACTGAATTCCATAATTATGTATGCATCCATAATTACGTAATTCCTTGCACAGTCCTGTGATGACTTGACTAGACTACCATAGAGTCTCTTTAACTAGATCAACGAATGATCTCTTTAAATAGACCACCAAAGAATCTCTTCAACTAGATCACCAAAAGATCTCTTTAACTAGATCGATGAATGATCTCTTTAACTAGATCAACACATGATCTCTTTAACTAGATCAACGAACGACCTCTTTAACTAGACCACCAGAGGGTCTCTTTAACTATATCAACGAATGATATCTTTAATTAGATCAACGCATGATCTCTTTAACTAGACCACCAAAGGGTCTCTTTAACTATATCAACGAATGATATCTTCAACTAGATCAACGCATGATCTCTTTAACTAGACCACCAAAGGGTCTCTTTAACTATATCAATGAATGATGTCTTTAACTAGATCAACACCTGATCTCTTTAACTAGACCACCAAAGGGTCTCTTTAACTACATCAACGAAAGATGTCTTTAACTAGATCAACACATGATCTCTTTAACTAGACCACCAAAGGGTCTCTTTAACTACATCAACAAATGATGTCGTTAACTAGATCAACACATGATCTCTTTAACTAGACCACCAAAGGGTCTCTTTAACTACATCAACGAATGATATCTTTAACTAGATCAACACATGATCTCATTAACTAGACCACCAAAGGGTCTCTTTAACTACATCAACGAATGATGGCTTTAACTAGATCAACACATGATATCTTTAACTACATCAACGAATGATGTCTTTAACTTTGGAATAGTACTTTACAATCCAAGGGTCTTAACTATTGCATAGAAGCCCATTAAGGATTTAAGATAGTACTTTTGGATATCCTTCTAAGAATCCATCATATGAAGATATGGAAGATTCTACAAGGATTTGGATAGTGAGCATTTGGTTCACACATAATCACATAATTGTCAACTTGGTCATCAACTTGTTATCGACTTGTTATCAACTTGTTGTTAATTTGTACACTTGCATTTAAAGTATACCAGGAATCCAATCAATGGGCTTCAATTAGTACTTTAGACATCCTCAAGAATCTAACTATGAAGATAGGAAGATCTTATAAGGATTCGGTTTTATCCACATTGAATCATAACATACATATTAAAGCACACAAATGATCCAGTTCAGGACTTTGATTTTGAGCTTTAAACATCCACAAGGATCTAACTATGAAAATAGGAAGATCTTATAAGGATTTTGGAATTCGTTTAGAGAGAAATTGTTTCAAACCCTTGTACTAGGTATGCTAAGTAAACTTATGAAGTAAAGTGTTTATGAAATCAAGGTGCTAAATATGCTAAGTCAACATATAAAGCAAATAGGATCCTTGAAATCAATGTGCTAGGCATGCTAAGTCAACATACGAAGTAGAATGTCCTTAGAAATCATGTACTACGTATGCTTTGTCAACATACGAGCAGAGTGTTCTTTGAAAATCGTGTACTTCGTATGCTTAGTCAACATACGAGTAGAATGTCTTTGAAAACTATGCAAGGGATTTTTGAAAGTATGTTTTTGAAACCTTATGGTAATGTTTTTGAAATCATGTACTAGGTATACTAGGTAAATATGTTTATAAAATGTTTTGAAACCATATGAAATGATTTTGAAATTATGTATGAGGTTTTTGAAAACACGTATAATCTTTTTGAAATCATATACTGTGTAAAATGTCGTGAACCCAGGAAGAAATGATATGTACATAGACATATTGCGTAAGACCAATTAAGGACTTACGGAAGTACCCTTAGGTATCCAATCAAGGATTTAAAGTGGTACTATAAGTATTCGTCCAGAGTTTGTAACTTGTACCTTGTACTTTGTTTCTTTAGAAGAAACTAATACTTAGGATTTTCATGGAGATCGCGAGCGATCACAAAATGGAGGAACTACAAGAGTAGTTTGTCTTACAAGGAACACGATTCCTTGGTGTCGGTATCGTAGGGGTATGTCATTCATACAAGTAACCACATTTGTTTTCGTACATTGAAATGCACATTAGGATTCATTATAAACCAAACAAATTGTTTCAGAGTTCTTAGATAACAAAAGAACTAAAAATAAAGTTCAGTTGTTTCAAAGCGGCATCGTCTTCCAGTTAGCCAAATGCTCATCCACGGGCTGGATTTGCATTATTAAGCTTTGGGCCATTATTCCTGAAATAACCCATCTCGACACAGTTGTAGAAAGAACCAGGTGGAAAATGAGCTTGAGCAGGGTTGGCTTGAGGTTGGTTTGGACCACCTTGGTTCGGGTTAGTTCGACAAGCATTTTCCAAGTGACCAAGTCGCCCACATGATGTGCACTGACGACACTGTAGGTGAGCTTGGTGGTGTGCATAACACATGTTGCATAGCGGTGCAGTACCAGCATAAGTTTTCTTAGCAAGAGGTTGTGCTGGTTGATTGGGGGCAACTTGATTGTTCTGAGCAACTACAGCGAAGTTTTGTGAAGCCTTATGCTTCTTTGACTTCTTGGAGGACTCAGTCTGCTTATCCTTTGGTTTTGTCTCATCTGATGGTTTCTTGTCGCCTTTTCGGAAAAGTTTACCCTTCCTGATCTGAGATTTAGTCAGGGCAGCGGATAGTTCAATGGCCTGTCTAACTGTGGTAGGGTTATGATGCGTGTGAGTGTCGTATATATTTATGTATATTTTTAGCCCTTTTTACACTTTAGTCAAGTTTTAAATTTATAAAACACGATATTTTACTAACACTAAACACACATATGGGCAAGTGCACCCATCGTGAGCGTAGTATAGCGTTGGTAAGATACCGAGGTCATCCAACGACACAAGAGCTTTTAGTACTAGTTTATCCTCAACGTCTAATCAAATCAAAATTTTAGAAAAAGATTTAAACATGAAAATAAAAACTAAAAAATGCTGAAAAATAAAAATAAAAACAAAAACAGATAGACAAGATGAATCACTTGGATCTGACTCGCCTTTAGTGTAACCTTTGATTATTTACGCACCTTTGCACTTTTTAAGAGATTATCTTAGTTATAGTAGTAGGCCTCTCTTTTGAAGGTGACGTTACCCTCAACCCAGTAGTTTGAGTCAGCAAGGATACAATTCTAAAAGGTTGGATTATTGAAAGATAATTAATTAAGTTATGAATGCGTAATGTGGTAGGCCCCTCTTTTGAAGGTGACGTTACCCTCTGCTAAGTATTTTGAGTTAGCAGGGATACAATCCTAAGTAGCCGGGTTAATGTTTTAATAGTAGTTTACATATGAGGGGATCAAGAAATTCGAACCCCCGCCATCTAATACCAGTGGGTATTGAAGGAGGTCCTACTAAGCTTGACCCAGGTCCTTGCAAGATCTATACACTTAACAAGGCAAGACGCTTACCAAACCATTCCCTTAACCCCCGACCAGGTAGCCAACATATCTCCATATAGACCGTGGAGATATGAATGTTGTAAATCTTTTATTTTATATAGACAGTAAAATAACGCCAAGACACCATGGACAAATGATAAGGAAGATTCACCTTCAACATAAGAAACTAGTTAATAAAGTCATTAATACATAACCAATTAAAAAGTGCGAAAAGATTAAAAATAAAAAGTATTACACTAAATGCTTGTCTTCACCAAGTGATGTAAGAGACTTAGGCAAACATGGCCTTTGATTGTCAAGAACTCTTACGATCAATCTTGGATCCCAAGACTACTACACACACTTTATGATGGATGATGGATGATGGTGGTCGATGTAGGTTGTGATGGTGGTGGTGGGTAGTGGGTGGGTGAAGTGTGAGAGAGGTGGTTTGCCAAGGGATGGTTTTCAAATGAGCCAAGCACCCCTATTTATATACTACACAGAAGCCCGAACACGGCCCCGTGTCCATTGGGCACGGCCCCGTGTCCATTGGGCACGGCCCCGTTGTGACACCTGTGTCACTTCAACCGTCATGCAAATACCAAACCAATGAAATATTGTGTTTCATACTTGGGATTTGTATAAATATGTGTATCGTTTGCACATATCAATTCTTGTTCGATTTCGAGCCCTAAATCACTTTCTGGAAGGTTATACGCGATCTAATGCGTAAATATAACCAGTTTAATGCAACAAACACTCCAGAAAAGCGAAATAGGCTTAACATACCTTAAATAACCTTTACATAACTTAGAAATAAGTTTTGGAAGGTTTGGTGTGGCGAAATCAAGTTTATGCACTCACAGGGACTATTTGCGTCAACTTGCAAAAGTTTGCCGTTTCGTAAGGCAACGTACAGTCCAGAACATGATCATAAGCTAAACATACCATAAAGGACCCAAACATAGCTTAGAAATAAGCTTTGAGGGGTTCGGTGTGTGAAAATATGCTTATTTGATCTTACAGGGACTAAAAGTGTCAAAAACGGCGTAAGTTTGCATTTTCGCGCATATCTTACGTTCTGACCACATCTGGACATCCAAAATTTTTGTACACACTAAAATATTTTTATTTTAGTGATCGGCATGCAAAAACTTCATTCGTCGCTCAATTTGGTTCGTTTTCGCGTGCGTTTGAGTTTCGTCGTAATTTAACGAACAACGCGACCGTACGACCAAACGAGCCGACATTCGAGAGTTTTCCGAGCACATTTTGAGTCCTCTAAACTTTATTAACCTTGTAAAGCCTTGAAAATGGCTTAACGGGGGTCAAAAGGACCTGAAATGAGCTTAAACCAAGTGCAGGGACCAAAACTGTCATTTCCTGAAAGTTGTTAGCTTGCGCACCGTAAGCCATATCTTTACGGTGCGCAAGGGATGCCCAGCGACCAGAATGTTGTTTTCAGCAACTGTTTGATAATTCAGAGACTTTTATGCAAATCTCTTGTTTTGGGCTCCAAGTAAACGACTCTCCAAGTAAATTAGCTGTTCCATAACACTTGTACGGCCATGATTCCTTGCTTGGAGGCTACACAAACACTTGTAATGATCTCGTGATCTTGCAACAACTATAAATAGCCTTCAAATTTCATTCATTCACTTGCTCATTACCTCATTCCCTTCTCTAATCTGCTTTGGAGAGCTTTCTCATCTGATTGGGAGCTTATTTCCTTTGTAGAAAAGATAGCAAGGACTTTAGTGAGCATTCTTTCATTCTTTTATTGCTTACTAATTTAAAAAGTCAAACAATGTTTGACTTTCAGTTTGACCAGTCAATTGGTCAAGGAAAAGTTCAATTGAACTTTGCAATGTGATTGTAATCACAATGGTTATAATCCTTAGTGATTATACCTACTGATTACCACATTAACTAGGCATAGTGACGAGTCAAAGTTTCGGTCAAAATGCGTTTTAGCACGCATTTTGCAACGGAACTATTTTCGGGTATCAAAACCCATTGTTTTGATATCAAATCAGTAGGTTAAACATGTTTTGACATGTTTAACTCGTCACTAATAGTTTGGTGATTGTTTAGGGTCGTTAGTTAAGCGATCTAAACAACCGCTTAGACTTTCGAACCCGACCCGTTTGGTCGATCCTTATGATCCGACCAAGCTTACTTAGTGATCATAGTTATATAGGGAATAACCCCTGAGGTTATACCTTATGATCACATAGGATTGGTTAGTCATTTGCTAGTTAGCTTGTATGCCCATAGGAAATGACCAAAACGCCCTTTTGAAGCATAAATCCGTATTCTGATTATGTGAACATATTTTTGACATATAATCTGATTTAGTAACATGTTTAGGCATAATTGGGCATGTAAGACTTGGCATAGCACATAGTTAACCATCCAAACATAGTCTTACGCTAACGACGCATTATAGTAACTTATGCTACCATAATGGGTCGAAACGGGTCAAAAGCACTTAGGTAGACTTTCAAATCAGAATGTTAGCTCTATTAAATCATATCATATGAGTTCAATTACTCATTTGATTTATAGAACATCATTCTATCCTATCTCCCGGATTAGGAGCCGTTTAATAACATAGTTACCTATATTAGGTGTCGTTTGATTCCGTACTCCCTCTAGCTTTGCTTGGTTGTTATTCAAGACTTCTAAGCACCCTCAAGTGAGTACATAGTTCCCATCTTTTACTGCTTTCAAATGTTTTGGGATGAAGCATGTGTACCTATTTGTTATGTTTATAATTTCAATGTATCATTGATTATACATATTAGTACTTATCTTTTGACAAACCGAATGATTATTTATGATCTAAACACTGATTTTTCAATGATTATAAAATAAATTGTTGGATAGTACATATTTTGTTCACCAGACCGATTGGTAGTATGATATAGCGCTATAGGATTTGACACCCCATTCCTGTTGTCATGGAATGTCTGAAACCAATTTGTTTCTCCATCCAAATAGGGATTGCCTTTATGGTATCCCTTCTGACTTCTTGTTTTGGCTTGGGAAGATGTTGTCGCGGGGTCGGGCATGCTATGTTTATTCCTTTTGTTGTATTATTGTTAGATTTAGCTGCATTTTTGCTTCTTTTGTTCATTTAAGCTCTTTTAACCCTGAAAATACAAAAGGAAGACAAAAGCACACTTTTTCCAACATTAGTACTAAAAAAGGGTTAGTTTTATGCCACATTTGATGTAATTTATATGTTGCATTTTACACACATCAAATACCCCCACACTTGAATCTTTGCTTGTCCTCAAGCAAAACTCTTTATAATGTGGCTTACACGCCCAAATGGAATGGGTAGAAGAGAAGGTTTTGGGCTTGTCTTGAGTGTCGGGATTCCCAGATTTTTATTTGGTTTTATTTTAATGTTATTTACAATCCTATTCGTCATGATTTATTTAGAACATTACATATGAGAAATTACTTATTTGGGCATAACATGCCTCTTTAAAATTCTATTTATAAACAAGTTCACATACCTCACGGGAGATCACTCAACACTCGGCCGAAGATGTATTTTTGTGAAACACTCGAGAGCGGCATGGAACTTACTTCTACCATATGCTTGCCAAGCAATCAATACTCCTCCTTTTTAACTACACACATTTGTAAATATCAAGAGAACTTTGGGGAAGGGTTAGGCTTGGGTTAAAGATAGGTGGTTGGATTAGTAGTTAGTAGAAAAGGGCGAAAGGCGTAAAAATCGTCGGTTTTCGTAAGACTTTTTATTTTTATGACTTTTTATTCTAATGAAGCAATTCTTCAAAAAAAGTTCTTTTTGATGAACTTGTTTGTTTATTTCTTGGCTTCATCATCATTTTTTTTTATAAGGAATGTCATATGAAAAACCAAGCTTTTTACTAAAATAAAGGGTTTAAAATAAAAAAGGGTTTTGGTGGGTAAAGGGTGTTTGTTTTGTGGGTTTAGAAATGAAAAGGTTTAGGCTCAAAGGGGTTAACTAGGGGGATTTTGGGTAGGTGGTAAAAAAAGAAAAATAATGGTGTTGAAAGAAAAAGGGTTAGTCCTAATGCCTCCATCATTTACTTACTTGGGTTTAAGTTGGTAAGGACCGGGAATGTATCGTCATGGCAAGTTCTAGAGTCGTAAGAAACCAAGCGGCTATTCACAAAAGAAACGAAAAATGAGCATTTAGTTTAAATATGTGTATTTGTATGCTCAATAAAGGCTCAAAACTCACTTTTTGTGGGAATGGGTTTTTATGTGATCAAGCATATATAATCAAATTTTAACTAGATTTGTTATGCCGTTTCATAATTTTCTTATGTTGGTTCTTTTTATCACGAGGCCCTCGGTTGTAAATTTGTAAAAATATAACCTTTTTAGAACTTGTAATTCCCAAATTAAACCAAGACAAGTAAAAAAATAAAAAGTTTTTGAAAAAAAATTGGGGTGTTTAGCGGTTCCAATAGAGTTTTGTGTAAGGCTTGTAGGTAGGATTTGCAAAATTCAAGGTTTTAGCATCCCCCCCCCCCCCCCCCACACACACACACTTAAATTACACATTGTCCTCAATGTGTCCCAAAAATAAGTTTTTAGGTTGATTGAATGTGTAAAAGGTGTGTTAAAAACAAAATTTTATGTTACTGGGCATCTGGACACGGGCCCGTGGTGTCCGGGCACGGCCCCGTGTTCAAGTGGCCAGTAACTAAAATCATCAAAAAGTAACAGAAGGCTGGGCACGGGGACGTGTTCAGTGAACACACCCCGTGTCTAGTTACCTGAACTGGGCGATTTTCTGCAGACCTTTCAGCATGGGGCCGTGTTGGTTGGACACGGCCCGTGCCGAACTTGCTGCAATGAAGAAAATTTGTCGGGAGGCTCTGTTTTTTGTGCATGGGGTGTTGGTTCAAGTTTCCCTTGGTATCCTTTGTAACACCTGTGCCTCCACGGCCATCAAACAAATACCGAACCAATGAAATATTATATTTCATACTTGGGATTTGTAAAAATATGTGTATCATTCTGCACATATCAATTCTCGTTCAATTCCAAACTCTAAATTCACTTTCTAGAAGGTTATACGCGCACCGATGCGTAGATATAACCAGTTTAATGCAACAAACACTCCGGAATAGTGAAATAGGCTTAACATACCTTAAATAACCTTTACATAACTTAGAAATAAGTTTTGAAGGCTTTGGTATGGCAAAACCAAGTTAATTCGCTTACAGGGACTAAAGTTGACAAACTGCGAAAGTATGCCAATTTGAACTGTAACAGACATTCCGGAACATGACCATAAGTTAAACATACCATAAATATCCTTTACATAGCTTAGAAATAGGCTTTGAGGGGTTCGGTGTGCTAAAATAAACTTTGGTGTCATTCAGGGACTAAAAGTGTCAAAAAGTGCACAAGTTTGCATTTTCGCGCATAACTTACGTTCTGAATACATCTGGACATCCAAAAATTTATGTAAGCATGACTACATTATATTTAAGTGTTCGCCTTAAGAAAAATCCATTCGTTGCGTCATTTGGATCGTTTTTCGCGCTTGTGCGCATTCCGTCGTAATTAAGCGAACATCGCGATCGTACGGCCAAACGAACCGACATCTGAGATATTTTTGAACATGTTTTGAGTTCCCTATACTTTAACTTCATTTTAGAGCCTTGAAATGAGGTTAACGGGGTTCAAACGTATCAAAAATCGCTTAAAAGGGCTGCAGGGACTAAACCTGTCACTTTTGAAACAATTCTGAATCAGATAGGCACTAGCGTAGCGCGAGCCCTAAGGCTCTACCCGTAGCGCTACGCGAGTGAGTGTTCTGACCAGATTCAATGTTTTAATTACAAGTTGCAACCAATTAATCCTTAACCACATGTTTTTAGTTGATGTGTCACAAAGTTAAGGAGCATATGTGGCTCCATAACCTTTGTGACAAGTGTACGCACGAGATTAAGGCACGATAATCGACAAACGATCCTAACGGTGGACCGAATACTATAAATACCCATCCACCCTCAACCCCAAAACCCACAAATCTGATTAAGAAAGCTCTAAGTTGGAACCTTCGTTTCATACCTGAGCTATTTTGATCTTGGTTAGCATTCGGGGACCCTTCGTAAGTATTCTTTCGTTCTTTTCCTTATTTTTACTGCTTTTCGAGTCAGAAAGTCAAACTTTGTTTGACTTTCAGCGTTGACCAGTAATGGTCAATGCGAAGTTCGTTTGAACTTCGCAACGTGATTGTAATCACGATGGTTATAGTCCCTTGGGACTATGCCTACTGATTACCACGTTGCCTAGGGTCGTAGGGTAGGCGATCTAATAAATCGCCTATACCTTCGAACCCGACCCAGTTTGGTCGATCATTAGGATCCGACCAAATACATTAGGTGACCATATTGTAGGGAATAACCTTCCGAGGTTATACCTTATGGTCACGGCGTTTAAGTAGTTGTATGATAGGTAGTTTATATGCCTTAGGTAAATTACCAAAATACCCTTTTCATACATAATTGGTAATTTAGCATATGTAACCTAAAATTTTGTCACGTAACTGATTATGTAACATGTTTAGGCATATAATACTTGTCATAGGACTAGTTAGGCGGTCCAAACGCGTTTCACGCGCACGACGCGTTAAAGTAGCATAAGCTTCCTAAACGGGTCGTAATGGGTCGTAAACAATTATGTTAAGTTTCATTTAGTATGTAGGCTTTGTTAAACCAAATGACACGAGTCTCTACACTCGTTTGGTTTACGAAACCTCATTCTATCCAATCTTCCGATTTAGGTCCGGTTTATTAACATAGTTACCTATATTAGGTGCCGTTTGATTCCGAGATCTATAGCATTACTTGGTGGTTATCTTTTGACAACTGAGCAATCTCAAGTGAGTACATAGAACCCCTCTTTTACTGTTTTTCCAAACTGTTTTGGGGTGGAACACATGTGCCTACTTGTTACTTTCATGCTTTCCTGTTTTCACATCATATACATGCTATGTTCGTTAGTACATTATAGTACATGATTTCATATCATTTCCTGCTAGGTGTGCCCATTGTGTGCATTACTTAGTACATTGTTTTACATGACATTTCATGCTAGGTGTGCCCATTGTGTGCATTACTTAGTACATCGTTTTACATGACATTTCATGCTAGGTATGCCCATTGTGTGCATTACTTAGTACATCGTTTTACATGACATTTCATGCTAGGTATGCCCATTGTGTGCATTACTTAGTACATCGTTTTACATGACATTTCACGCTATGTATGTTCATTTGATTACGTACTTAGTGCATTGTTTTCACATGTTTACATTTTGGTATGACATTTGGTTTGTTTACATGGGACAATATATCCATTAACATTAGCTACGCCGTTCGTTAGTAGGTAGTGGTACCATAGGAATTGACAACTCCCGTTCCGGACGTCCCAGGGAAAGGGGATGAAAGGAATGACCGAATTCGTTGATATTAAGACAGATAGACCTTTAATTTGTTTAAAGGGTTTATCACCACAGTCGCCAGGCTTGGATGTATGCATTTTCACAATACCGCATAAATGTTCATATTAAATATTTGCATGCATTTACACAAAACATAGCTTTGATTTAAACCAAGTTTTACTTCAATACTTTGTTTTTGTGCATATGGTTTAGTTGAGACCTTTCACTTGCCATATATGACATTTTGACATAGACATTTGACATAGACATTTCGGCATAGACATTTTAACATGATTGACATTTGATCATGCATTTACACAAAACATAGCTTTGATTTAAACCAAGTTTTACTTCAATACTTTGTTTTTGTGCATATGGTTTAGTTGAGACCTTTCACTTGCCATACATGACATTTTGACATAGACATTTGACTTGGATATTTGACATAGACATTTGACATGGATATTTGACATAGACATTGACATTTGACATGGATATTTGACATAGACATTTTGACATGATTTACATCTTGACATGAACATTTTACATTGTTTGGTTTGGTTTGATTAAGTGATTAAGTAACGATGCGTGTGTAATATGATACAAGCATGGTGGATACGCAGCTGGTACTTCCTATATATAAGTGTTTGTATGGTATTACATGTCGTAACGTTATTTGAATCATTCCAGTTTGAGACATAGAACATTTCATACAAATAACATACTTTTCACAAGACATTGATTTATAAACAACTTATCTTATGTAAACACATTTTTCTTGGTTATTCATTTAACCTTACATTTATTTATACTTATCATCTGATCTTATCGTTTTTCAAATGATTTAAAAGACAAAGCAAATAACAAGGTTCATGACTAAACATTTTCTCAAACATAAGTCATGAATCTTATTTTCACAAAACCTATGTATCTCACAGGCATTTTTATGCTGACGTACCTATTTTCACATGTGTTTTTCAGGAGCTGTTGCATAAGATGTTCAAGATACACATAGACAGACTTGGGCTTTAGTGACAATAAAAGATGCAAGACTAGTTAATTATGTTGTATTTCTTTGTTTGTTAAGGCATAGTAACACTTTTAATCAATAAAACGAAACTTCAATATCCACGGTTGTGAAACATTAATTCTGTTACAACACTCCCCGATGTTTCCGCCACGTTTTGTATGTTCTACGTGGTCGGGGTGTGACAGAAAAGATGGTATCAGAGCCAATGGTTATAGGGAATTAGGTTATTAGTAATGCTTTGACCTAGTCTATAACCTTTCTAGGACCCTAACGCGAGTTTACTTGCGTTTAGTCATAAAACAATACCGTCACCTATCCTTAGGTGACGACCACAACAAGAACATAAATTTCAAAACCGCTTTGAAAACTAATCATCTCTTCTAGGATGATTGATTACTAGGTTTTGAACCCTCTATTGTAAGGTTTTGAACTCTCTATTATATGGTTTTGAACCCCTTTGAGTTTTCAAAATCTCGTCAAGGTTTTGGGTTTTAAATAATGTGAACACGTGCAAACTGGAAGGGTGAATGCCTGTATTCTGGGTTTTCTTGTTAGGCAAGCACTTCGTATACATCTCATCAGACGCGAGACCAGTTGTGCTTACCTGGGAATTCTTGGGATGAGTGTTCACCTATAGGCGAGCATGTCTTCGCGATACATTATTTTTGACCTATTTACTTTGATTTGTCACCATCTCATTTGTTTGCCTTAGGTAACAAACAAATGATCACAATTTTCATTCGTTACCATTCTGTATTGATTATCCAATAACCTTTCACTCATTTCTTCCTCTGTCTTTCATTTTCTTCTAGAATGTCTATTCCTCTTGGCACTGGTCAAATGCCCGAGCGAACAGCCAAATTTGTCCAGCAAATTGGCGAAGTGATTCAGAGGACTGTGGATTTAGGTATTGCCATGGCTCGTCTTAACAATGAAGCCTCTCGTCTCGACAATGAAGCCACTCAAGAGACACCAAAGGAAGCAGTAGTCAGGCTTGCAACAACATCAAGGAAGCATAAGGCTTCAAGGAAACCCGCAGCGGTTACACCTAATCAAGCTGGACCTAGCCAAGTGGCAAGGCCACCAACTAGGAAGCCGTACTTAGGAACTGCTCCTAGGTGCAAGGGATGCAACGGTCATCATTCAAACCTCATACCCTGCTGGAAATGTACCTACTGTGGACGGCGGGGACATTTGGTCAACACATGCCACTTTGCTATCCAGAACAAAGCTGTTGCAAATCTTGCTGCTACCCAACTCCAAGTCAACCCTACTCAAGCTCGTTTCCCGCGTGGTACTTGCTACAACTGTGGCGATACGAGCCATTTCAGGAATAACTGCCCGAAGATAGTCAGTGCAAATCCAACCCTCGGATGAGCATTTGGCTGAACAAAGGATGTTGCTGTCTTATGCCTTTGTTTCTTTTGTTTCGTGTATTGTGAAACAATATGTCTTGTTCATAAATAAATAAAATCGTTGTTCACAAATTCTGATATACAAGTATAGTTACATGTGTGTATGATTTTCCTATGATACCTGCATTAAGGAACTATGTTCCTTACAAACTACTCTTGTGATTCTCACTTCCAAGTGATCGCTCATAGTTTCCTCGAAAATTTTAAATACTCGTTTCACTCTAAGAAACAAAGTACAGAAAATTAAGTGACATTATGAGTAATCGTGCTTTTTGCACATCAGTACCTTTGAAATCCTTGGTTAAACAACTAAGGATATTTTCAAATCTCATACCCATTACGTTTTGATTTTTCAACATACACAGTACCAGTATTTCAAAACAATCTTCATGATCTCAAAACATTTCATATAGTTTGAAAACAATTTTTCTAGAAACATTGTCTATGTTATTTCAAAAACATTGGCCATGTTATCAAAACCAACCTTTCTAATTTCAAAATATTCCATATAGTCTGAAGACAATATTAACACAATACATTTTCTTATCAAGTGCATGATTTCGAAAAGCATCATCCATGTCTTTCAAAAAAAAACCTTATACATAATTTCAAAATTCATCTCGCATGATTTTAAAACATTTTTAAATATATCTATCTAATACACCTACTTTATGATTTCAAAAGTATTATATATAAGGTTTCAAAAACGTTAAACACAGTTTTTCTTAAAAGAACCCCATGCACAGTTTTCAAAAATATTTTCCTCGTACATTGACATAACCTTCAAATTCTGCTTCATATGTCGCCTTGACATATCTAGCATCTCAACTTCATAAGCATTTTACATCATGTTTTGACATAAGCACGTCCAGTGCAAGATTTCAAAACATCTTCAACTTCTAAAATCCATATGGGATCTTTTTATCTTCACATTTAGATCCTTGTGGATAATCATCATTCAAATCAGAGTCCTTAATTGGATTCCTTATGTACCTTAATTCGAACACTTCGGTTCCTAATAATCGAAATCGAATTTTCTTTTTGAATCTTTCTATCTTTATAGTTGGATTCTTGATAACGTTTAAAGTACCAAATGAAATCCACGGAATAGATTCCTAGTGTGCTTTAAATGCATGTACGCAATTAACAAGACAAGTTAACAAACAATTTTGTGGTTATGTGACTATGTGTTTACTCATCTTATGTTTTCTTTTATGCATTTTTGGTGTTTTTACTACTCTGGATATTCTTTATCCAAATCCTTGCAGGATCTTTCATATCTTCATATGAGGGATTCGTAGCAGGATATTCAAAAGGTACTACCTTTAATCCTTAAATGGGCTTCTATGTAATAGTTAAGACCCTTGGATTATATAGTACCACTCCATGATTCATAAGGGACCCTTTAGTGGTCTAGTCAAAAAGATTGATTCACAATTTGGTTAAAAAATGACATCTAGTGATGTAACTGAACAGACTCCTGGATAGTCTATTTAAATCATTTATTGATTTAGTCTAAAGGACTCTATGGCGGTCTAAGTCACGCTCATCACAGGATTGTTCATTTGGTTTTACCCTACACATTATAAAATAGACTGTGTGAACTGTGCAAGGAATTCTCTAATTATGTATGCGCACATAATTATGAAATTTAGTGCACAGAAATCCAGTAAGGTTTATTATGTGAAAGAACCGATAGTGACAACAATAACAAAATGAGAACGATGTAATGGAGGCATGGTGGACGCACCAATGACGCTTCATATACTTGTATATAAGTGTCCCTCTTACATTGCAAACATAATGTTATTAAGTTTACTAGAAGTTCAAGAACCCTAACCAATGTTGTTTGATCTTTTCAACTTCATGTTTTAAACTCACACAAGTGTCCTCTAAATAAATTTCGGGACGAAATTTCCTAAAGTAGGGGAGACTGTAACACCTGTGCCTCCACGGCCATCAAACAAATACCGAACCAATGAAATATTATATTTCATACTTGGGATTTGTAAAAATATGTGTATCATTCTGCACATATCAATTCTCGTTCAATTCCAAACTCTAAATTCACTTTCTAGAAGGTTATATGCGCACCGATGCGTAGATATAACCAGTTTAATGCAACAAACACTCCGGAATAGTGAAATAGGCTTAACATACCTTAAATAACCTTTACATAACTTAGAAATAAGTTTTGAAGGCTTTGGTATGGCAAAACCAAGTTAATTCGCTTACAGGGACTAAAGTTGACAAACTGCGAAAGTATGCCAATTTGAACTGTAACAGACATTCCGGAACATGACCATAAGTTAAACATACCATAAATATCCTTTACATAGCTTAGAAATAGGCTTTGAGGGGTTCGGTGTGCTAAAATAAACTTTGGTGTCATTCAGGGACTAAAAGTGTCAAAAAGTGCACAAGTTTGCATTTTCGCGCATAACTTACGTTCTGAATACATCTGGACATCCAAAAATTTATGTAAGCATGACTACATTATATTTAAGTGTTCGCCTTAAGAAAAATCCATTCGTTGCGTCATTTGGATCGTTTTTCGCGCTTGTGCGCATTCCGTCGTAATTAAGCGAACATCGCGATCGTACGGCCAAACGAACCGACATCTGAGATATTTTTGAACATGTTTTGAGTTCCCTATACTTTAACTTCATTTTAGAGCCTTGAAATGAGGTTAACGGGGTTCAAACGCATCGAAAATCGCTTAAAAGGGCTGCAGGGACTAAACCTGTCACTTTTGAAACAATTCTGAATCAGATAGGCACTAGCGTAGCGCGAGCCCTAAGGCTCTACCCGTAGCGCTACGCGAGTGAGTGTTCTGACCAGATTCAATGTTTTAATTACAAGTTGCAACCAATTAATCCTTAACCACATGTTTTTAGTTGATGTGTCACAAAGTTAAGGAGCATATGTGGCTCCATAACCTTTGTGACAAGTGTACGCACGAGATTAAGGCACGATAATCGACAAACGATCCTAACGGTGGACCGAATACTATAAATACCCATCCACCCTCAACCCCAAAACCCACAAATCTGATTAAGAAAGCTCTAAGTTGGAACCTTCGTTTCATACCTGAGCTATTTTGATCTTGGTTAGCATTCGGGGACCCTTCGTAAGTATTCTTTCGTTCTTTTCCTTATTTTTACTGCTTTTTGAGTCAGAAAGTCAAACTTTGTTTGACTTTCAGCGTTGACCAGTAATGGTCAATGCGAAGTTCGTTTGAACTTCGCAACGTGATTGTAATCACGATGGTTATAGTCCCTTGGGACTATGCCTACTGATTACCACGTTGCCTAGGGTCGTAGGGTAGGCGATCTAATAAATCGCCTATACCTTCGAAGCCGACCCAGTTTGGTCGATCATTAGGATCCGACCAAATACATTAGGTGACCATATTGTAGGGAATAACCTTCCGAGGTTATACCTTATGGTCACGGCGTTTAAGTAGTTGTATGATAGGTAGTTTATATGCCTTAGGTAAATTACCAAAATACCCTTTTCATACATAATTGGTAATTTAGCATATGTAACCTAAACTTTTGTCACGTAACTGATTATGTAACATGTTTAGGCATATAATACTTGTCATAGGACTAGTTAGGCGGTCCAAACGCGTTTCACGCGCAAGACGCGTTAAAGTAGCATAAGCTTCCTAAACGGGTCGTAATGGGTCGTAAACAATTATGTTAAGTTTCATTTAGTATGTAGGCTTTGTTAAACCAAATGACACGAGTCTCTACACTCGTTTGGTTTACGAAACCTCATTCTATCCAATCTTCCGATTTAGGTCCGGTTTATTAACATAGTTACCTATATTAGGTGCCGTTTGATTCCGAGATCTATAGCATTACTTGGTGGTTATCTTTTGACAACTGAGCAATCTCAAGTGAGTACATAGAACCCCTCTTTTACTGTTTTTCCAAACTGTTTTGGGGTGGAACACATGTGCCTACTTGTTACTTTCATGCTTTCCTGTTTTCACATCATATACATGCTATGTTCGTTAGTACATTATAGTACATGATTTCATATCATTTCCTGCTAGGTGTGCCCATTGTGTGCATTACTTAGTACATTGTTTTACATGACATTTCATGCTAGGTGTGCCCATTGTGTGCATTACTTAGTACATCGTTTTACATGACATTTCATGCTAGGTATGCCCATTGTGTGCATTACTTAGTACATCGTTTTACATGACATTTCATGCTAGGTATGCCCATTGTGTGCATTACTTAGTACATCGTTTTACATGACATTTCACGCTATGTATGTTCATTTGATTACGTACTTAGTGCATTGTTTTCACATGTTTACATTTTGGTATGACATTTGGTTTGTTTACATGGGACAATATATCCATTAACATTAGCTACGCCGTTCGTTAGTAGGTAGTGGTACCATAGGAATTGACAACTCCCGTTCCGGACGTCCCAGGGAAAGGGGATGAAAGGAATGACCGAATTCGTTGATATTAAGACAGATAGACCTTTAATTTTTTTAAAGGGTTTATCACCACAGTCGCCAGGCTTGGATGTATGCATTTTCACAATACCGCATAAATGTTCATATTAAATATTTGCATGCATTTACACAAAACATAGCTTTGATTTAAACCAAGTTTTACTTCAATACTTTGTTTTTGTGCATATGGTTTAGTTGAGACCTTTCACTTGCCATACATGACATTTTGACATAGACATTTGACATAGACATTTCGGCATAGACATTTTAACATGATTGACATTTGATCATGCATTTACACAAAACATAGCTTTGATTTAAACCAAGTTTTACTTCAATACTTTGTTTTTGTGCATATGGTTTAGTTGAGACCTTTCACTTGCCATACATGACATTTTGACATAGACATTTGACTTGGATATTTGACATAGACATTTGACATGGATATTTGACATAGACATTTGACATAGACATTTTGACATGATTTACATCTTGACATGAACATTTTACATTGTTTGGTTTGGTTTGATTAAGTGATTAAGTAACGATGCGTGTGTAATATGATACAAGCATGGTGGATACGCCGCTGGTACTTCCTATATATAAGTGTTTGTATGGTATTACATGTCGTAACGTTATTTGAATCATTCCAGTTTGAGACATAGAACATTTCATACAAATAACATACTTTTCACAAGACATTGATTTATAAACAACTTATCTTATGTAAACACATTTTTCTTGGTTATTCGTTTAACCTTACATTTATTTATACTTATCATCTGATCTTATCGTTTTTCAAATGATTTAAAAGACAAAGCAAATAACAAGGTTCATGACTAAACATTTTCTCAAACATAAGTCATGAATCTTATTTTCACAAAACCTATGTATCTCACAGGCATTTTTATGCTGACGTACCTATTTTCACATGTGTTTTTCAGGAGCTGTTGCATAAGATGTTCAAGATACACATAGACAGACTTGGGCTTTAGTGACAATAAAAGATGCAAGACTAGTTAATTATGTTGTATTTCTTTGTTTGTTAAGGCATAGTAACACTTTTAATCAATAAAACGAAACTTCAATATCCACAGTTGTGAAACATTAATTCTGTTACAACACTCCCCGATGTTTCCGCCACGTTTTGTATGTTCTACGTGGTCGGGGTGTGACATCCTTCACCATCCCAAGTGTGTTTTATTCCTGAAAATTAAAACAAAACTAGAAAGCATAAATATTAATCTAAACTAAACCAAGGATAGTTTCGCGGAATGCCTCCGTGGTGCGCCACGTTTATAAGGGTCCTTGGCTAGACCCAAAGCCAGTCATATGTTACCCAAGTGGGATGTTTTGCATTCCATGTTGCACCGTCGGAGAGCATCATCCAAACTCGAGTCTATGACTTTCATGTAATTGACCGGGTCATCGTCTTCTACTCTCTTACCAACTCTGAACTTCATCTCCTTGTCCCCAACCCTTAATGTTAGTGTTCCACCATTCATGTCTACCACTGCGTGGGCCGTAGCTAGGAATGGCCTCCCTAAGATGAGTGGTACTTCGGTATCTTCCTCCATATCTAGTATGACAAAGTCGGCTGGGAAGACAAATTCGCTGACTTTAACCAATAGATTTTCAGCGACACCTTGTGGATATTTGACGGACCTATCGGCGAGTTGTATGCTCATTTTTGTAGGGCTTGTTTTTCCTAGGCCTAGTCAGTCGAACATTGACGCGGGCAAGAGGTTGATGCTAGCCTCGAGGTCGGCTAGTGCATTGCGGATGGGAGATTCCCCAATCGAACAAGGGATGGTGAAGCTCCCAGGATCGATCTTCTTTTGTGGGAGTTTGTTGAGTAGCAAGGCGGAGCATTCTTCGCTTAAATTAACTAATTGCAATGATTCAATTTTCCTTTTGTGAGTGAAGAAGTCTCTCATAAATTTTGAATATTTAGGCATTTGGGTTAGGACTTCAACAAATGGAATATTAACATGCAATTGTTTTAGTAAATTTACAAACTTTGTGAATTTCTCATCGGTCTTTTGGCGAATTAACCGATCGGGGTATGGTACCGGAGGATTCTTGATGGGCTCTTGACTTGGTGGAGGAGCCGTCTCTTGTTGGGGTGCCGGCGGAGTTGTGGTTTGGCTAGATTGGCTCCTTTCGATTGGAGGTAATGGAGCATCCTCGGGACCCACGGTACGGTTTCTCAATGTTATGAGATGTACTTGCGCCTTTAGGTTGGTTTCGGTATTGCTTGGTAACGCGCCTTGTGGTCTCTTGGAGAAATTTTGAGCTAGTTTATTTATTTGTTTTTCGATGTTTTGAATACTAGCTTGTTGATTTCTAAAGTTCAATTCCAGTTGTTGAAATCAATCCGAGTTTTTCTTTTCAGTGTCAGAGATGAGGCGAGATTCGGTATCTTCAAGCCACTCTCGTCCCCCTTGTTGTTGTTGAGAGAAATTTGGTGACTCGTTTCTTGGTTGTTGAAAGTTTTTTCGTTGGTTTAGATTTTGTTGGTTACTACTATTGCCGGGTTCTCTCCAACCAAGGTTAGGGTGGTTACGCCATCCTTGGTTGTAGGTACCCGTTGGAGGACCTGACGGCCTAGGTCTATTATCAATGTAGTTTACCGTTTCTGTTTGATTATCGATTTCTTTCATACAACTCCAATTTTCATGTGGCCCACCACACCCCTCGCAAGCCATAACCGAAGCCGTTTTTGCCATTTCTAACTTTTTGATTTTTTAAGAAAGGGCTTCGATTTGGGCTTGCAAGGAGGTGCTCTCATCAACCTTATGGGCGCTCGGGGCAATAGATTTTGTGCCTCGGGGAGTGTGCCACTGAAAATCGGTTTGAGCAATTTCCTCAATTTTATTATAAATTTCATTTGGCGACGATTACCTAGAAGTCCCCCGGAGCTAGAATCGAGTGTTTGTCTTGTGTGTGGCAACAACCAATTAAAGAAAGTGGATACTTGTTGCCATACCGCAAGACCATGATGAGGACACTTTCTTAGTAGCTCCTTGAACCTTTCTCAAGTTTCATATAAGGATTCCCCGTCCTCTTGTGAATATGTGTTAATTTCAGTCATTAATTTAGCCGTTTTAGCAGGAGGGAAATACTTATGTAAAAACTTTTGGGCTAGTTCATCCCAGGTGTTTACCGAACCAACTGGGAGGGTATTAAGCCAAGCCTTAGCTCGGTCTTTTAGTGAAAATGGAAACATTCGAAGGCGGATGGCGTCATTTGATGCTCCATTGATATGAAAAGTATCACATATCTCCAAGAAGTTAGTGATATGTAAATGGGGATCTTCGTCCGCAAGCCCATGGAAGGTTGCGGAGTTTTGGAGCATTTATATCAAATGCGGCCGAAGTTCGAAGTTGTTGGCCTCAACATTTGGTGCATTGATAGTGGCGCCGAGATTTCCTACGGTTGGTCGTAGGTAATCCATGAGGGTACGTTGATCCGCCATAGGAAGTGGGTCCTCCGAAACTTTCTCTTGGTTTTTAGCTTTAAGTCTTTTTCTTAGAAAGCGTTCGGGTTCGTCTAGAGGTTCTTTTATGTCTCTACTAGAACTGGAGCTCATACACTGCACAGGAAGTTCAGATGTGGCGCCTGGGTTCCAAGTCCTACAATAAAAACAAAAAAGAACGTTGGTCAGAAATTTTACCACGGCCCCGTGCTCAGTTGAACACGGCCCATGGTCGAAGATACAGTGATTGTTTTCCGGATCCCTATTACTGGGGAGTTCAACACGGCCCCGTGCTGCACCGACACGGCCCCGTGCTCAACTCTCTGTAACTCGGAAAATAAAAACTGTCAGTAACGATGCTGGGCACGGCCCGTGTCCGACCAGGCACGGCCCGTGCTGAGCTCTGCAGAAACTGAAAATTAAGAAAAATCCTTAAAAAACAGAAAAATAAGAAAAAACAATTAGGCCATTGATTCCTAACTTTCTTAAAATCCTTGTGTCCCCGGCAACGGCACCAAAAACTTGATGCGTGTGAGTGTCGTATGTATTTATGTATATTTTTAGCCCTTTTTACACTTTAGTTAAGTTTTAAATTTATAAAACACGATATTTTACTAACACTAAACACACATATGGGCAAGTGCACCCATCGTGAGCGTAGTATAGCGTTGGTAAGATACCGAGGTCGTCCAATGACACAAGAACTTTTAGTACCGGTTTATCCTCAACGTCTAATCAAATCAAAATTTTAGAAAAAGATTTAAACATGAAAATAAAAAGTGAAAAATGCTGAAAAATAAAAATAAAAACAGAAAGACAAGATGAATCACTTGGATCCGACTCGCTTTTAGTATAACCTTTGATTATTTCCGCACTTTTGCACTTTTTAAGAGATTATCTTAGTTATAGTAGTAGGGCCCTCTTTTGAAGGTGATGTTACCCTCAACCCAGTAGTTTGAGTCAGCAAGGATACAATCCTAAAGGGTTGGATTATTGAAAGAGAATTAATTAAGTTATTAATGCGTAATGTGGTAGGCCCCTCTTTTGAAGGTGACGTTACCCTTGGCTAAGTAGTTTGAGTCAGCAGGGATACAATCCTAAGTAGTCGGGTTAATGTTTTAATAGTAGTTTACATATGAGGGGATCAAGAAATTCGAACCCCCCGCCATCCAATACCAGTGAGTATTGAAGGAGGTCCTACTAAGCTTAACCCAGGTCCTTGCAAGATCTATACACTGAACAAGGAAAGACGCTTACCAAACCATTCCCTTAACCCCCGACCAGGTAGCCAACATATCTCCATATAGACCATGGAGATATGAATGGTGTAAATCTTTTATTTTATATAGACAGTAAAATAACGCCAAGACACCACGGACAAATGATAAGGAAGATTCACCTTCAACATAAGAAACTAGTTATTAAAGTCATTAATACATAACCAAATAAAAAGTGCGAAAAGATTAAAAATAAAAGTATTACACTAAATGCTTGTCTTCACCAAGTGATGTAAGAGACTTAGGCTAACATGGCCTTTGATTGTCAAGAACTCTTACGATCAATCTTGGATCCCGAGACTACTAAACACACATTATGATGGATGATGGTGGTGGATGTGGGTTGTGATGGTGGTGGTGGGTGGGTGAAGTGTGAGAGAGGTGGTTTGCCAAGGGATGGTTTGCAAGTGAGCCAAGCACCCCTATTTATAGCCTGCACAGATGCCCGGACACGGCCCCGTGTCCATTGGGCACGGCCCCATGTCCACCCATCTTCTCTTTCTTCATTAATTGCAGTTTGTCTGCATTAGTTGACCACACCCCCGTGTCTGTTGGGCACGGCCCCGTGTGCAGAAGCATATCTGTACTTTCAATAAATGCCTGGATTCTGTGAACTTAGTGTTGACCACGGCCCCGTGTCCGCTGGGCACGCCCCCGTGTTGGGAGATAGAAGCTTCTACAACTTTGTCTTTTCTGTAGACTCTTGGGCACGCCCCCGTGTTCAATGAGCACGGGGCGTGTTCAGCCTTCTGACTTCTTGTTTTTGATTGGGAAGATGCTGTCGAGGGGTCGGGCATGCCACGTTTATTCCTTTTCTTGTATTATTGTTAGATTTAGCTGCATTTTTGCTTCTTTTGTTCATTTAAGCTCCTTTAACCCTGAAAGTACAAAAGGAAGACAAAAGCACACTTTTTCCAACATTAGTACTAAAAAAGGGTTAGTTTTATGCCACATTTGATGTAATTTATATGTTGCATTTTACACACATCAGGTTACTACTAGTAACAATGTCCTGAACTGGGTCAGGGAGGTAATCAATGTACTTTTCAATTGCCTTATCCAAAGGCATAACCATGGTTGGACATAACAGACTTAGTTCCTCATATCTATCCGTGTAGGCTCGATGCTCACCGCTATCTTGTTTAAGATCGTCGAACTCCCTTTCCAATGCCCTGAGTTCATGATTAAGATAGAATTCCTTCATCATTAGAGCCCGAAGCTCTTCCCAGGTTTATGCAATTGCCACATCGGCACCCCTATCCCTCATTACACCGTTCCACCATGTGAGTGCTCTTTTCTGGAATACACACGATGTAAACTCAACCTTTCACTTGTTTGCCATTGTACATGACGAAACGTGCTTTCAAGACTCTCAGACCACTGTAAGAGCCCAGTAGCTCCTTCAGACCCAGTAAATGTAAGTGGCTTAGCTGAGTTGAACTGTTTATAGTTGCACGGAGCGGGTGCATTGTTATTATTGTTGTTGTTTGCTTGATTTAACTGGGTTACAAGGTTTGGGAGTACAGCAGCGATTTGTTGAGCGATTAAGGCTGCCATTGTGGCATCCTGAGTTTGGTCACATCGTGGAGGCATTCTAAAGGAGCAAGGAAACGAGTGAGATGATATTGGATAGTCAAAACAGAATGTTTAAAAAAAAGACAAAGCATAAGGATTGTGATCATTTGTTCGTTACCTAAAACAAACAAATGACACGGTGACTAATCAAAGTAAACGGGTCATAATAATGTATCGCGAAGACATGCTTTAGCCTATAAGTGGACACTCACCCCAAGAGTTCGCAGGTAAGAGTGACTGGTCCGATACTGCGGATTTGTACGAACACTCTAGCCTTAGACAGAAAACTCGAGGTACAGGCACCCACCCTTCCAGATTGCATGTGTTCACATTATAAAGACCTAAACTTTGACGAGATTTTGAAAACACCAAAGGCTTAAAAGCCTAAAACAAATCATCTAAGGATAGATGATTTCTTGTGATGTTTTGAAAAATTTTTACTTGAGAGAATGAATTGTGTTTAATAACCTAAAGATAGGTGATTGGTATTGTATTAAGAATCTAAACGCAAATTCACTTACGTTAGTGTCCTAGGAAGGTTATAGACTAGCTCAAGAGCATTACTAATAACCTAATTCCCAAAACCATTGTAGCCATGAATCTTGACTGAAAACATTTGTCTTTGAAAAACCAAGTAATAAATCGTCTTTGAAAGTAAACATTTTATGGTTTATATCTTTAAGTAAACCTCGTTGTGTAACATCGTTTGAAAACATTCGTCCAAATCGTTCAAATTGTTCCACTTGTTCCAATCGTCAGTGTTATAAACCATCGTTCAATCGTCCGTGTTTTAATTATGAAATACAACTTTTGGTTGTTCTTTAAAGAATACATTCAAACCTGTGTGACTCGATACCACCCATGGGGTATCTTTAATAGGCCCTGAAAGACCTCTTTAACAAGACTAACAAACCAACACATGATTTGTTAATCAGAAAATCGTTTCTGTCGTTACCCACATTACCCACCAAAGGGATAGTCCGATAACGGGATTTGTCAGATCCTATGGTACCATAACATATTACTGGTCGGCATGATCATAGTTAATGAATGTCATTCGGATGTCTTTCGACTAACGCCCCAACAAGTTCGTTCACATTATTGAAATCATCGTGTTTTATATAAACCATAGCATTTGTTCAAGAAAACTTGAAAAGCATTTAGCACTTATGAGTCACCCCAAAACAATTGAAAGCATAAAAGAGGGGAGCTATGTACTCACTTGAGATTGCAAGTATCCTTGATCTAGTGATCTAACAAAGCTCGGGAAATCAAGGAATCAAGTGGCACCTAGAATCGGATCATTATTTTAATAATTGGGACCTAAATTGGGAGATCGGGTAGAATGAGGTCTTGTAAACCAAATGAGTGTTGGATAGTTGCAAGGGACTACAACCATCGTGATTACGCTCACGTTACAAAGTTCAAATGAACTTTCTCTTGACCAAATCATGGTCAAAGCTGAAAGTTAAACACAGTTTGACTTTCTTGCTTGAAATAAATAACAAAGAATGAAATAACACTTACAAGTGTCCTAAGCTTGGAAAATAAGACTAAGAATGCTCAATTAAGAAGCCTCCAACAAGTGGTAGCCTCCAAGTAGAGCAGATGTGAAAGAAAGAAAGAAAGAAAGAAAGAAGGAATGAGCAAGTTTGAATGATGATGACCATGGTTATATAGGATTTCAAGCAACATTGGATCATTGCCAAGTGTCTTGTGTGTTGATCAAGGAATGATCAAGACCATACACTTGTTAGGACCAGGTTTTAAGCCTTATAGAACACATAAACCAGCCCACAAGATTGAAAACAAACAAAGTAATCAAGGTGCAAACAGCTGGGAATTAACCAGGAACTTTCTGTTGTGCTGGAGGGTCCTTACAGACCGTATGTGGTCCTACCATATGGACCGTATGGGTCTTGCAGGGGCAGCACTTCTGAAAAATGACAGTTTCAGTCCCTAAGCTTGTTTTACCGCGTTTCGGCACTTCTAACACCCGTCAAGCCCATTTTCAAGCTCCATGATGAAGTTAAAGTATATTTAACTTGAATTATGCTAAAAAAATGTCACGGATGTCGGTTTGTTTGGCTGTACAGTTGCAATTTTTGGTTAATTACGACGGAATCGTAACGAACGCGAAAACGACCCAAATTGCGCGACGAATGGCATTTTTGCATTTCCATCACTAAAATACAATATTTAATGATTAGAAAAATTTTTTAATGTCCGGATATGGTCAGAACGCAAGATATGCACGTATATGCATTCTTTCGCAGTTTTGACACTTTTAGTCCCTGTGATCAAATAAGCGTGTTTTCGCATACCAAACCTCTCAAATCTTATTTCTAAGCTATGTAAAGCATATTTAGGGTATGTTAAGCTTATGATATTGTTCCGGAATGTACGTTGCTATGCGAATTGGCCGAATTTTCCAGTTTGTCGCAAATAGTCCTTGTGATCGAATAAACTTGTTTTTGTCATACCAAACCCTTCAAAACTTATTTCTAAGTTATGTAAAGGATATTTCAGGTATGTTAAGCTTATGTCACTGTTCCGGAGTGTACGTTTCGTTAAACTGATTAATTTTGCGTAATAGTTTAGGTAAAACTTCCAGAAAAACTTCTTGAGAGTTCGGAATCATACGAAATTTGATATGTGTACTTGTCATATGTAATTGTACAAATCCCAAGAATGAAACACAAGATTTCATTGGATTCGTATTTGTATGATGGTCGTAGAGGCACAAATTTTACACCATGTGAGTGCTCTCTTTTGAAAATCACTCGAAGCGAGCTCTACCTTGCTTTCATTAGGACACTGAACATAATGGAAAGTGCTCTTGATACTCTCGAACCATTGTAGGATCCCCGTACCTCCCTCAGACCCACTAAACTTGATTGGTTTAGCCAAACTGAATTGTTTATAGTTGCACGGAGCAGGTGCATTGTTTTCGTTATTGTAGGCTTGATTAAGTTAGGTCACAAGGTTGAGGAGTACAGCGGCCATTTGCTGATCTTAAAGTCTCCATTTAGGCGTCTTGGGTAGCGTTGCGACGAGGAGGCATTCTAAAAGAGAGGAGATATGGGAGAAATGTGTGAGACTGACATTGTATAAACAAAAGAGGTGTTAAAAATATCGACGAAACATAAGGATTGTGGTCATTCATCCGTTACTTAAAACAAACAACCGACACACAGTGACTAATCAAAGTAAATGGGTCTTTATAATGTATCGCGAAGACATGCTTAAGCCTATAAGTGGACACTCACCCCAAGAGTTGCTAGGTAAGAGTGACTGGTCCGATAATGCGGATTTGTACGAACACTCTAGCCTTAGACAGAAAACTCAGGGTAAAGGCACCCACCCTTCTATATTGCACGTGTTCACATTATTAAAACCCAAACTTTGACGAGATTTTGAAAACTTTGAAGGATTAAAGCCAAAAATGACTCATCTAAGGATATATGATTGATTTTTAAAACGAATTTGTAACTTGTGTATTTGTTTTGGAAATCACCTAAGGATAGGTGATGGTCTTGTTTTAAGATCTAAACACAAGATAACTTGCGTTAGGGTCCTAGGAAGGTTATAGTCTAGGTCGAAAGTAATGCTAATAACCAAATTCCCTATAACCATGACTCTGATACCAATCTCTGTAACACCCCGATCGCGTAAAACAAGAAACCGCGGCGGAAACATCGGGGAGTCACGTTACAGGAAATTGTTTCACAACACATGGTATTTAAAGTTTCGTTTTATTAAGTTAAATGTTTACATTTTCTTGGGACAAAATACAAATAAAATACAATATTTGACTTTAAGTTTTTAAAGTAAACTAAGGCCCGCATCCATCCTATGTGAAGCATGCATTCCTAATCATCAAACATTAGATCCTGAAACATATGTGAAAAGACAGTCAACATAAAAAGCCGCCGAGTACATAGGTTTTGTGTGTGTCAAATTCATGGCTTTGTATTCGTTATTGCAATACCTCATCCGACTACAAAAGTTGATAAATGGAAACGTCGTATTAAAAGTATTTGACATTGCAATATATTTAACCAACTAAACAAGTTGGTATGAGTTGTAAAACCTTGTAGCCATGAATCTTGACCAAAAGCTTTTCTTTTGTAAAATCGATTTAAAAGAAAACATTATATGGTTTATATCTTTAATTGAAAATTGTTCAAAACCATTTGTCCTTGTTGAAGTAATTTTGATAACGCTACGATATGTAATACAATAAAAGCATTTATATATAGGAATTACTAGTGGCGTATCCACCATGCTTTTATCATATTACACCCGTCTCGTTGTGTAAATCACTTACCATAAATCAATTGTCCAATCGTCCATCTTATAAACCAATCGTCCGTGTTTTAAACCAATCGTCCATGTTATAAATCATTTGTCCTTGTTTTGTATAAACAAATCGTCCATGTTTTAATTGTGAAAACTGTGGTCATTCTTTAATGAATACATTCAAACCTGTGATGACTCGTCTAGACCACCAAAGGGTTTGTTAAAATACAGTTTTTGTCCTTCCCCAAACTTCCCCACAAACACCGGGAATTTTTGTCACACCCTAACCGATGGCAGAACCATCGGGGCGTTGCACTGAGCGAAACAGATTGTTCAAGAGAAATCCATAAAAACTAAAATTACCATATAATTAATCATTACGTCCCATACCGCAAAATATCAGATAATCTAATTATTACAGACATAGTATCTCAAAAACAAATATTGTTCCGACAACTCAGGTTTATAGATGTTTGTTTCTAGACTCCATCCTAACTTGATTCCCACAAAAGCAAGCAAAGCACAAGCATCCTAAACACCTGTCACATACGTTAAAATAGAGGTCAATACACATAGTGTAAAGGTGAGTATACAAGTTTAATAGTATAATAGTAGTGAAAGCGAGTTTACACATAACCAGCATGTAACATGTATAATGTGAAGCAAGTAGGTTATCGAAAATGAAATATGCACAGACGTGACTGCGAGATGTAGAATGCGCAACAAATATTACCACTGTGACATGTGAGAAAACCCTTAACAACCCCTGTCCACGACAGGTGCTGAGTCCAAACTATAGTACAATCGTTGCTAAGGTGTCAGGCAACAATCACTGTGTAAACATAACATACAAGCATTCATCGAGTAACACGTATAACATGCAGTAACGATTAGCGTATAAAATGAGTTTGCGTTGTGTGATCGATGTGATTTGATATAAGTAATGTATGTAACACCCAAAAGTGCTTAAAGCAAAAAGGGATCGAGTATACTCAGAGATCGTGTTTAGTAAATAAACACTCTCTTGGATTGAAGGGAGCACTGGAGAGTTAGCCTGATTACAGAACGATAGTATAAACGATGAGCAGCACGTCAAACGATGCAAGTGAGCTGAAGTGACGAAGGGTCATCTGGTCGGATGACAATCCGTACGGATGGTCATTTGATTGGATGATAATCCGTACGGATGGTCATCCGATCGGATGGCCATTCGGTCGGATTGTCCTCCGTTTGGGATGGATGTGTTTGTGTATGATGGCTTTGAAATTTTCGTTGTAGCGTTTTGAAAACAGAGAAGTATCTCTACCTTTCAGGTCATTCAATCGAATGGCAATCCATCCAGCGAGACATTCCACAGAGAACAAGTTCACAGCAGGATTGTCATTCGATCGGATGGTCTTCCAATCGGATGGCAATCCGTCAGAAACTGATGATCTATGAAAATTATGGAAATGTTTAAGTGTTGAGGACCATATGTCATCCGATCGGATTGTCATTCGATCGGATGGCAACCCGGTCGGACGGCAATCCGTTCGACAGTCTGATCGTTTGGAACTTGAAACATTTTGCTATGCTTTGAAAAGTTTGCGGTTTGATCGAGACGGTATGACACGCATTAAACAACGGGAACTCCATCAAGACCGACTCATCCGATCGAAGTGGGAATCACCCCAGCCTGATCAGTTAACCTTTCTTGACGGTTTTTCATGTTCAACCCAGAATCGTTTGTCTCTTTGGTAGGAATCAGATCTCAGACTTGACACTTCACTAGAAACGAGTAGAAGGCCTAAATGAGCTCCGATTCTATCGATTTTGAGTGCATCGAGTGTAAAAGAGTTGAAATAAAGTTATGAAAACATCTCTCAATCCTTTTAATCCTTGAAAAAGTTTAGATCTATGCCAAAACAGTGTTGAATCATGTTGAAATCCTTTAGATCCAAGTTGTTCTTGGTGGGATGAGGCCAAAACTTGAAGTTCATAAGAAACCCATGATGACATCATCTTAGAACACCTCAAATCACCCGATTTCATGGTGAAAAGTTAAGATTCAAAGGTGAAAATGATGGAGGAGTGTGTGTAGATGAAAGATGTACAAGATTTGAGGTAGAAACTTACAAGAATCGCGAGAAATCGAAGGAGAAAGGCCTAAGAAGTTGAAGAGTCGCACCAGAGTTGTCACATCACTATTTGTCATGTGACAAGTGCTATTTATAGGATTCCAAAAAGGGAAAGGTGGTGCACAAGTGATGGGACGAAGTGAGGTTCGATCGGATGGTGGTGCGAATTGGTTTCGATGTTTCGTTTTGTGCGTTGAGCGTTGCGATGTGTTTCGAGTAAGCGATGCGATAGTATTACCCATTAGTTACACTGATAACCTAACTACTAAATATCACAAAAGTAATTCGTAAATCTCGAGTTTGCGATGAGATTGCATTGCGATAAAGTTGCGATTTGCGATTAAACACCTCAACATAAGCATAACATGCACAAATAACACATAATAGCACACACACGTAAAACAATATCCATAACCTATAATTCGGGTTGTGATGCGATAACGATGCGATTAGCGATTAGATGCGATTTATTAACATGTACTCCACATAATACAACTAAAGCAAATTAAAATTAGAGTATCGATTACAAGTCGAGAAGTACAATTTAATAATCAAGCAAGGAGTGACCGATTGCAATTAGCAATCTTTTCTTCCTTTAACTTTGACTTTGACTTGTACTTTGACTTCAAAAATGCGGGTTGTTACAACCTCCCCTACTTTAGGAAATTTCATCCCGAAATTTAAGGCGCAGGCGTAACAAACAGTTGTGGATACTTCGCCTTCATGTCACTTTCGAGTTCCCCGGTGAAATCGGCCCCGCGTTTGCCTTCCCAGTGAACCTTCACAATGGGAATGCGTGAGTGTCAGAGTACCTTGGTTTCTTGACCCATGATCTCGACAGGCTTTTCCACGAAGTGTAATGTTTCGTCCACTTGTAGATCCTCAAGAGTGACATGTAATTCCTGATCGGCTAGACACTTTTTAAGGTTTGAAACGTGGAAATTCGGGTGGACATTACTAAGTTTCTCCGGTAGTTCGAGTCTGTAGGACACTTTGCCAATCCTTTCCAGAATTTTAAAGGGTCGAACATATCGAGGCGCGAGCTTTCCTTGCTTATTGAATCTGATCACCCCCTTCCAAGGTGCAACCTTTAGGAGTACGTGATCGCCAACGTCAAATTCAAGGGGCTTGCGGCGTCTATCGGCATAACTTTTATGACGACTCCGAGCTTTCAGGAGATTGTCTCGAATTTGGAGGATTTTTTCAGTCGTTTCTTGCAACAGCTTAGGACCGGTAATTTGCGCATCCCCGATCTCGTGCCATACAATAGGCGATCAAAATTATCTTCCGTATAATGCCTCAAATGGTACCATTTGGATGCTAGAGTGATAATTGTTATTGTACAAGAATTCAACTAAACGTAAATGCGAATCCCAATTACCACTGAAATCTATAACACACGAGCGAAGCATGTCTTCGAAGGTACGAATCGTGCGTTCAGTCTGGCCGTCGTCTGGGGATGGAATGCGGTACTAAGATTAAGAGCAGTACCAAGAGCAAATTGAAACGTTTCCCAAAGACGAGAGGTAAACCGACCATCGCGGTCAGAGATGATGTCACGAGGCGTCCCATGTCGACAGATGATTTCGTCAGTGTAGATCCGTGCTAATCGTTCTACCTTGTAGTCTTCCCGTTTCGGCAGAAAATGAGCGGATTAAGTTAAACGGTCAATGACAACCCAGATGCTGTCGTAACCTGATGGCGTGCGTGAAAGTTTCGTTATAAAATTCATAGCTATACTCTCCCATTTCCACATAGGGATCTCGGGTTGTATGAGCAAGCCAGAGGGGCGTTGATGCTCAGCCTTGACCTTTGAACAAGTCAAGCATTTTGAAAAATAGATGGTGATATCCTTCTTCATGCCTGGCCACCAGTACTTGTAGCTCATGTCCTGGTACATCTTGTCGGCACCGGGATGAATCGAATACCGCGATTTGTGCGCTTCGTCAAGCAGAATTTGCCATAAATTGGTACGCTTGGGAATCCAAATTCGGTCTAGATAATGGAATATACCATTCAATTTATTCACTAGTTGTTCGCCGTTGTTGATTATCCTTTCTTTCTTCAAAGTGTGTTCGGTAAAACAAGCATGTTTGGCGTCACGGATAAGAGCTTCGAGATTGTGTTGGGCTTGAGTATTACGAATGCTATGCAAATAGCTTCATCGACTGAGAGCATCGGCGATGATGTTTGCTTTGCCTGGATGGTAACGAATCTCACAGTCATAATCGTTGAGGAGTTCAACCCTTCGGCGTTGGCGCATATTCAGCTCTTTCTGGTTAAAGATGTGTTGTAGGCTCTTGTGGTCGGTGAAGACCGTACACTTGGTACCGTAAAGGTAGTGTCACCAAATCTTCAACGCAAAAACAACTGCACCAAGCTCGAGATCATGGGTTGTATAGTTCTTCTCGTGGATTTTGAGTTGTCGAGAGGCGTACGCGATAACCTTGTCGCGTTGCATGAGAACACAGCCAAGACCGAGGTTAGAGGCATCACAGTAGACTACGAAATCATCGTTTCCGTCGGGCAGTGAGAGCACGGGAGCGTTACAAAGCATAGCTTTGAGAGTTTGAAAGGCCTCCTCTTATTTGGTTCCCCAAACAAAAGGTTTGTCCTTGTGCGTAAGAGAGGTAAGCGGTACAGCGATCTTCGAGAAATCAGCGATGAATCGGCGATAGTAACTGTTGGTGCACTGAATGTCTGTTGACTTCGTTTGAATCAAGTCTTAGGTCAAGATAGTCAAGATTGGAGCTTGAAAGTCAAATTAGGGTTTGATATTGTAATTTCGTTTATATGTACATTGTTTAGAGTGGGATTTCGCTCATAGGTACATGATAGAAGTGATTTCGCTTTTAGGTACATTAGTGGTTTCGCTTATAGGGTTAGTTAGGGAGGTTTCGCTTATAAGACACATGAGGTTTCGCTTATATGTCATGACATATAAGCGAAATCTGCCAACTATAAATACCTGTCATGTGTTCTTCATTGGTAACCATTGGAGCGAAATCAGGTCATGTGCTAGGTGTCGGAACTCTGTCAAATTGAACTCAGAAAGCATAAATAAAGAAGAAAATTGAAGAGAAAAGCTGTTATTACTTTATCTACACTGATTCCGCCTTTGTACACAAAGATGAACTGCCTTGACTGACTTTTCAGGGTCGGAACACGGTCCTACAAGTGGTATCAGAGCTTTAGGACGAGGAGTTCATACTACTACAGCTGATTCTACAGAATTCTCTCATTTCTACTCACTTTCTCTCATACTTTTTCTGTTTGAACTGGTTCCTACGGTTGAAACTGCCTAATTTTCGAGTATAATGTGTAAAACTTAGTAATAACAAACCCTAGAAAGAATCAGGTTAAAATTCGGACTAAAACATGGTGAAAATTGATTAAAACCTGATTTTGCTCATAAGGTAATCGTAGGGGTTTCGCTTTTACGGACATTCCAGTTGACTGATTTCGTTGATTAGGACATTTCAGTTGCCTGATTTCGCTTATTCGGACATTGCCTATTTCGCTTATACGGATAAGTGATAGTTTCGCTCATAGTGACATCCTATTTCGCTCAAACGGACATAAGCCTAATTTCGCTTATCTGAACAATATAGTTTCGCTTATTCGGTATTTCGCTTATAGGGACATCACTTTATTTCGCTCATACAAACATACCTAGTTTCGCTTATACGGACATAACTAGGGTTTCGCTCAAAAGGATATTCCTGACTTCGCTTATCTGTCACTTTCAGACTGATTTCGCTTATCAGTCACATAAACTAATACTTAGTTGTTTGTTTGTTTGTAGGAGATTTGAGGTATTTTACAAGGGGCAAATATCAAGAAGAAGATTTAAAATGTCAGGAGATAGTGCTCAGGATGGATGGTGGAAAAATGATTATGCAAGATGGGAAATCGAAAAATTCGGAGAACCATTCAAAGAAGCCCAAAGAGCAAAAAGATGGAATGATGAATTGGAATGTTACATGGATCCACGGGGTAATCCAATTGTTGACCCATCAAAGGTGGATTTTGAAGCTGTAACAAATTTGATTCCAAGGCAGGCTACTTTCAACACACGAAGGTTATCTGATAAAACATATCTGCCTGATTAGGAGAAGAAGATAAGAGAGGTTTGTGAAGCAAGTTTACCAAAGGTGGTAGAAATGAAGAAAAGAAAAGAAGAAGAGGTGAAAAAGTTAGTTGAAGATTTGAAGAAGAAGGCTTTAGAGGAAGTCAAAGTGGAAGCAGTAAAAACTGAGAAAGAGAAAGAAGCTGTTACTGAAAAATAGCATATTTTTGAAGAAGCAATTTCAAAGAAAGAAGAATCTGAAAAGTCTGCATCTGAGAAATCTGAATCAGTGATTAAGAAAGAGGTTGCAGAAGACACACCAGTCTTTGAGATTGTTCAGAAGGAGAAGAAACAGACTGAAGATATTCAAACTTTGAAAGATGAGAAGAAAGCTGATGATGAACAGATTTTGGAGTTGCGCTTGAAATGCGAAAAACTAAAATCTGAAAACAACAAACTTTTGAAGAACATTGAGAGTTTGTTATTAGAAAACAAAAATTTTAAAGAAAAAGAAAATCTTTTTGAAAATGAAAAATTAAAAATTGAAAAAGTTTTTCAAAGTCAAATGAAGGTTTTAGAAGATGAAAAATCTGTTATTTTTAAAAATAATCTTGAAAAACAGATTGAAATAAATTCTCATCTTCAGAAAATCATTCGGCTTGAAAATGAAGCTGAAGTTGCTCGAAATAAAATTACCGAGCTTGAGAATAAATTGAAAGGTTTTGTGACTTCTGCACCATATGTGTGTCCAAAACCAATCAATGTTGTTCCAATAAGTGACAATGTCAAAAATTTTGACAAAGTCAAAATTGAAGATTGTGATGAAATATCTGATGATGAAAAAGAAAAAGAAAAAGAAAAGAAAAGAAAAATATTTTTAGATCTACAAGAAAAATTTAAAAATACTGTTTTGCAATCTACTGAAATAGGTGAATGCTCAAAGCAAAAACCTGTTAAGAAAAATGCAGAACAGAAACAAAAAGATAAAAATTTGAAAGACTTCAAAATTGAAAATAAAAGCTCATCAGATAAGTCATCCAATCATTATCAAAAATCACAAAAATTTAAAAATGAAAACTCACAAAATGCTGGTAATAAGTGGTGCAGGTTTGACCACAGTGCTCAAAAGCCAAATCCAGTATTGAAGAGGAGAAATGACTATAACCAAGCCAAACAATGTTATGATCTGAAGGTTTGGAATGACAGACGTGGATGGTACGATAACAGAGTGTGCTACACATGTGGTGTGAGAGGACACATTGCTGTTAACTGCCAGAATTGGAATTATGAAACAAGAAGATGCTATAATTGTTATATCAGAGGACATATTGCCAGAGATTGCCCAAGGAGATCAATGGGAAGATCGAGGGTTGAATCTCAAAGAATGGCAAAGAAACCAGTCAACGTCAAGCCCAAAGAACAGAAGGTTCAATAACCTAAAGTTCAAGAAAAGAAAGTGAAGCTTTCTCAGGGGCAGAAAGACAGACTGAGGAAGAAGAGGAAGAAGGCAAGAGAATATCTGGAGAAAAATTTGACCTCGGGTTCACCGGACAGAATGAATAAAAGTTCTGATGAATCAACTCACTCGAGTGCAAAGCCAAGTAAATTGAATTCTTCAGATGCAAATCTGAGGACAAAAGAGAAAAAGGAGAAAAAGAAAGTTGTCGGCGATGAATCTGACGTCTCAAAGTCAGACAAGCCACATTCAGGCAATGATTCTGGTTCGTCAAAGCCAGAAGAGCCCGTTGTTGAGGTAAAATCTGAGAATTCAAGTTTAATAATGGATGATGCAAATTTTCCATCATTGTTGAACAAGAATTCAAAATCACCCAAGGCTGGTCAGGCTTGGGTGAATCTTTTCAAATAGAAAAACCTGACTTGCCGGAGTTCCCAGGTTGGTAAGCGTGGAACATGAATCGGCACATTTCTTGATAAATTTCACCCTGGTGATTTTTCGTCTTACATGTGGTAAATCAGGGACATTAAGTTGTACTTGATTTCCTACAAGTGTTTGTGTTGATAGAATCTTGAACTGTTAAATCTTTCAAAATGGTTAAAGGAGAACAAAGTGATGAAGTAATCCCCTAATCAACAAGTGGTTTGTTAATTTAACAAAACTAATTTTCCGAAAGAAACATTTGATTAAAACAAACTTAAGTGTTTTGAAATCACAATGGGAAAATAGTTTGTTGTCAGGGGGAGTTCTGATTGTTTATGCCAAGTGGATTGTGAATTGAAGTGATTCTCATCCTCTTGTCACATTTTTTTGTACAGCTTGTTTTCAAATTTTCCCAGAAAATCAAAATTGAGACATATTTTGATTTTAGGGGGGGTAAAAATTTAAAAAAAATTAAAAAATTTGAAAATGCCAAAAACATTGAAAATTCAAAATGAGTTTTGTTGAGAAAAGAGGAAATGATAGTAAATCAGTGGACTATCACAGCATGCTAAAGAAATGTAATGTCAAATGTGATAAACGGTCTCACTGATGATATGCCAGTAGGTTTTTGCACATTTAGTAGATTGTGACGAGATATAAACCTAAATTCAAACTTGCTTATATCGTGGGTAACATCTCTCGGATATATGGGTAACCCCCGAAATCTCGTTTGAAAGATTGCTTTTTCTGATATACTAGGTTTTTATACTTAGTGATATCTGGGGTATTATTCCAGGACTTCTGCTGAACGGTAGTTCTGACCTAGTCCCCGAATAATACTTTCCGCAAATGCTTGAAACATAGCATCACCCTCAGCATATATGATAAGACAATAAAATTGCTTAGCAATGCTGTTGTAAAAAAAGATCCTCTAAAGGGGACACACCCACAAGTTGAGTCATGATCTCTCTGCTGAACGATGGTTCTGACCTGAGCTCTCATGATTCTCCATAATTTATTACCCCTTACAGATATCATTTGTGTTATAATTGCATGTAAGACTGAATATTGGGATCTGGATACGGGAGTATATTCTGAGGTGGGACACGTGATTAAGTTTAAGTATCTAAGACATTAAACTCGTATCTCGAAGCAGTTGAACTTTGTGTGAAAATTTAAGTGGACCAGTATACTGACAATCTAAGTGAATCGTTTAGAACTTAAATGATTAAAGCTTAACGGTGCTTGTGATTTGTCTCATAAACTGATATGATCCTCTTACACAAACTCACAAAAATATTGTTTGTATATATTTGTTTACTGCATTTCATTCAAAGCAAAAATCCAAAAAGATTTTCGGCAACTGATGTTGAAGAGCTGATATTAAAAGGTCTGAGTGCTAAACCTGATGAATTGGTTTGGGAGAATATGTTGAAAACTTTGAATGTCATATACAAATGTTTTGAAAGATTGTGTGGTTAGTTAATCAAGGTCATTCATTTGAACTTGATGTAACTAGTATGATTGATTGAATAAATGATGCCTACCAGTAAGTTTATTAAATTCAACTGTTATAAATTTGTGAAACTTATGTTGAAGTAGAGGAAGTGCAGGTTAACCAGGTTGTAAACTTCATCATTCCCACAAAAGCTAATTGTCAAAGCTTGAACCAGATCAAGACCTCAGACTCTAGCATATCGAGAGGGGAAGTCTGTGAAAGGGGGAGTCTGGATCAACATCCAAAGGGAAGTTTGAAGATCGAGCTAGGACTAGATTGTGAACTTGTGGAGATAGAGTGCTTATGATGAGAAGACAGAGAGTTGGAAATAAGACCAAGACTGAAGACTCAAAGCAGAAAACTTCGTCAACATCCAAGGGGGATTCTGTTGGTGCATTGAATGTTTGTTGACTTCGTTTGAATCAAGTCTTAGGTCAAGATAGTCAAGATTGGAGCTTGAAAGTCAAATTAGGGTTTGATATTGTAATTTCGTTTATTTGTACATTGTTTAGAGTGGGATTCGCTCATAGGTACATGATAGAAGTGATTTCGCTTTTAGGTACATTAGTGGTTTCGCTTATAGGGTTAGTTAGGGAGGTTTCGCTTATAAGACACATGAGGTTTCGCTTATATGTCATGACATATAAGCGAAATCTGCCAACTATAAATACCTGTCATGTGTTCTTCATTGGTAACCATTGGAGCGAAATCAGGTCATGTGCTAGGTGTCGGAACTCTGTCAAATTGAACTCAGAAAGCATAAATAAAGAAGAAAATTGAAGAGAAAAGCTGTTATTACTTTGTCTACATTGATTCCGCCTTTGTACACAAAGATGAACTGCCTTGACTGACTGTTCAGGGTCGGAACACGGTACAACAGTAACTCACCAATCCGAGAAAAGAATGAACTTCGGACGGGTTCTTTGGTGTAACCCAACTCTTAACAGCTTCGATCTTTGCACAATCGACATGAATACCTTGACTATTTACTATGTGACCGAGGAATTGAACCTCCTCAAGCCAGAATTCACACTTGGAGAATTTGGCATAGAGAAGGTTTCCCTGGAGTAACTCAAGAACCAAACGTAGATGTTGTGCGTGTTCGGTTTTTGACTTGGAATAGATCAGGATATCATCGATAAATACGATGACGAAGCGGTCGAGGAAGGGTTTACACACGCGATTCATTAGATCCATAAAAACTGCGGGAGCATTAGTCAAACCAAAAGGTATAACAACAAATTCGTAATGACCGTAGCGGGTTCGAAACGCGGTTTTGGGTATATCTTCCTCCTGGATTCGTAACTGGTGATAGCCTGAGTGTAGATAGATCTTCGAGAAACACGTAGCACCTTGTTGCTGATCAAACAAATCATCGATTTGAGGCAAGGGATAGCAGTTCTTGATAGTAAGTTATTCAATTCCCTGTAGTCGATGAACATCTGGAACGATCCGTCCTTCTTTTGACGAAAAGGACAGGCGCGCCCCAAGGAGAGGTGCTAGGGCGAATGAATCCTTTATCAAGCAATTCCTGGAGCTGACTCGAGAGTTCGCGCATTTCAGAAGGAGTGAGAGGATAAGGCGCTCTAGCAACAGGATTTGCTCCAGTAATGAGGTCGATTCGGAAATCGACATCGCGAGTGGGAGGTAAACCAGGTAATTCATCAGGAAAGACGTTAGGAAACTCACGAACCACATGCACCTTGTCTATTACCTTAACTTACTTTTCCTCCGCTACTACAATGTGGGCCAAGAAAGCTTGGTATTCCTTGCGAAGATACTTGCTAGCTTGGGCACACGACATGAGTTGTAACTTCTTCGAAGAGACTTCGCCATAAACACACAATTGATCACCGTTCGCGAGAGAGAACCAAATCATTTTATCGAAACAAATAATTTCAGCATGATTTTCCCGAAGGAAATCCATACCTACTATGACATCAAAGCTACCGAGCTTCATTGGAATAAGATTGATCGGGAAAACGTGACCGTTGTGATCGAGAGTACAGTCACGCAGAATGGAACTAAAAGTGACGGTTCTTCCAGTGGCAACTTCTACATCGAAGGTTGATGGGAGGTTAACGTGTTTACGGTTTAGGAGCTTTCGAATTCGAACAATACAAAATAGTTATCGGCTCCAGTATCAAATAAACACGAAGCATATATACCATTTACAACAAACGTACCATTAACCACGTTGTTGTCTGCCTGAGCCTGGCGGCCGTTGATGTTGAAGACTCGCCCGCGGGCTGCTTGCTGGGCTGGCTGCTGCTACTACTGGTGTTGTTGCGGTGTTGGCTGCTGCTGTGGCTCTTGCTTCACCACTCTATTTGGGCAAACATTTGCGAAGTGGTTGGGATCACCATACGCAAAGCAAGCTCTTGCGTGAGCAGTGGGAGCAGGAGCTGCTTGTTGGCCCTGGGGAGTTGGTATAGCAGGAGCTTGAACTGGAACTAGAGCTTGGCGTGGACTGGTACGGCAGTTAGCGGTGAAATGGCCGTACAGGTTGCAGTGAACACAAAACCGGCATGCGATTCCAACCGAGTGATGATAAGTACAAGTACAGCAGAGCGGGTGTGGACCAGTATATGCACGCTTGGCTAGCGGTGCATTGTCCACAGGAGCCACTACTTGGCGGTTTTGCGGTTGCGGTTGGGCAGGCACGGTTTGGAGTGGAGCGGCAGTTACTGCACAGTTCTTATTGCTGGAGTGGCTGTTCTTTCTCTTGCAGCGAGAGGACTTTGAAGATTGCGATGCGGCGGTTTCAGCGGTGGGAGCAGCGGTAACCTGGTGTAGATTCTTGGAGGCTTTATCAAGGTAACCAACCATGACCCGTTTGTCGTTGATCTCAGCGGCGAGCAGGTAAGTTTCCTCGACAGTTGTCATCTTCGCAGCTTTAACGAAGTCAGCAACACAATCCAGCAGAGCACGGATATACTTCTTGATCGTAATATCAGAGGTAGTAACTTGACCTGGGCAGATGATACTCAGCTGCTTGAAACAAGCAGTTAAACCAGCGTTGTCACCACCATCCTGCTTGATATGCCAGAACTCGTCCTCCAGCTTTTGGAGTTCGTGGGGAGGGCAGAACTCTTTCATCATGATGTCCTTCAACTCATCCCACGTCAGTCCGTAAGCTGCATCATTCCCCCGCTTGTTCCTCTCGGCAGTCCACCAATCCAAAGCCCTGGATTGAAAGACGCCAGTGGCGTTAACAGTGCGAGGTTTTCCGAACAGCCACTCTGGTGCAATGTGACTTCGATTGAATCAAACCATTGAAACATGGTCGTAGGCCCATCTTCTCTGGTGAATTCTTTCGGACCGCAGGCTTTGAACTGCTTGAAGCTAAAAGTGCCTTTAGGAGTATCAGTCCGGGATTCTTTAGAGGACTTGCTAGCGTTTTCGTGCAGCTCACATAAAAGCGATAAACTACCATAAATCGCAGAGTCAGCGGTTGCGGGCTCAGGATCAAAACACATAAAATCAGCGATTGCGAGCTTGAAATCGAAATTAGATTGTCTTCGGCTGGTAGACGTCGACTACACAAAGTGATACGACTATTCTCAAGGCCTTTGAGTACACGTTTTGGCCTACTAGACTGTGCCCTATCACCGGCATACGGTGAATGGCACGCATCTTTCCGGTTATTCACGCGACTCGAGTCATTGGAATCCATCGAGACTTTGGTGAGAGTTTTGTAAAATCAAAATTTGGAACGGAACGAGCCATCAAGGTTCGGGTTTCACCCCTAACTTAGCGACTACTGTCACACCCTGATATTTCCACGTATCGCCGGTGGGCCCGGTGGGAGAGTATCGTGACGTAGTTGATATCATCATAGTCAAACAACACAATTTTAAATGCACAGCGGAAGCAAAAGATAAATATATTACAACCCGATATAAAGTAATATCAATATTACAACGGAATGTAAGATGGATCCACAGGCGGATCTAAAGTAGAAAGATAACACTGTTCAACAGACTTTAACATCTAAAGCTTGTGAGACTTGATTATTGATGCTTGGAGTAGCCAGCCTATTACGTATAGTACCTGCATTTAGCCTTTTTGGAAAATACGTCAGTTTACACTGGTAAATACAATTAACCGACTCATTTTGAAAAGGTTTAATAAAATTGATTTGAATGCACGTGGCACAAACTTTTTATGACTTGGGATAATTATTTGAATATAATACTTGTAAAAGAATTACATGTTCCTTATGCGTTCAGTAGCCCAAATCCGTAGACCGGGTTAAAGATCAATAGACACACCACAGGTATAATGCCCACAAGGCTGATTCCTTTAAGTGGGATACCAGTTTTTACATATGCAGCTGTCAGGTGTACGCCTACAACCCGTGCTTAGGTCGTGGCCATTTCATGAATGATGCCAAGGATATCCGGGACATGGTCATTAACCCCCCAAAGGCTTTAAGCAAACAAGACATTTCAAAACGAAGCATATCAATGATTTAACCTCTATTCGATTAAAGATTCAATGCTGGACCAAGCGGTATTTTTTTTTTATATACCGTACCCCAAGCCCGTATAAGGGAAAATAAGTTAAAAGTATTTACCTGAGCTAAATATAAATTCAATCCCAGCCGTATCAAATCAGCAACTACAGATATCTTTTACTGGGCTCCTATATCTGGAACGAAGGTTTTTAATAACCTATTAGAATCCTAACGGGTCTTAATTAAGCCTAAACTTAGACCGGTTAGTTTTCAAATGGAAGATACGGTTCAAACGCATGATAAGGTGAAGACCGGTTTAGAATGTGGTTTTGACCCGGCAAGCTTGTATGCTTGTTTAATATGGGTAACTTAAACACATTCTGGATTTTGAGATAGAAATGATAAGGTTTGACCTGTCTCGGCTAATTTATGCAAACTAGTTACATAAACCGAACCGAACGCGCAAGAGGTGTAACGGATAACCATGAGAGTCATTTATAGGTTTCCTAAGTTAATATGCTTTAAATAGGTTGTGATATCAGTAGGATACCTTCCATTATGCCCAAAACAAGTTTAATCTCAATTTAAGCCCCGTAGGGGTATTTTGGTCATTTTAAAGATTATAAAAGAGATTAAATGAAATTCTGAGATTTGGGTCTGAATAAGTCAGCAAAATAACTTAATTTATCAGGTTATATCAGTTGGTGATAAGTCTTATATGACAAAATGGTTTTAAACCCATACTAGGTGTTTAATACGCGTAAAAAGCCGTTTTAAGCGATTTTCGGGTTATACAGGAAATCTGAGTTTTTTTATCAGGTTATAAAGTTCAAAATACTTCATTTATTATATAAAATCAGTAGCAATTGGATTGGTGTCAAAATATTATGTAAAACTCATTTTATGAACAAAAAGGGGTATAGTCGGTATTTACCGAATCAAGGCCATATCCTTAGGTTATGAGTAATTTAAAAATAATTAAAAATCTTCACAAATCCCAAAATATTATATTACATCAGTAGGTAAAAGGTTTGGTGTCGAAAATTGGGTTTAGATAGGCTTCACGCTAATTATGCCTTTTAATTAACAAAAAGCTTTTAAATTACGCTATTGAGCATAACACCTAATCTAGACCTCCAACTGATGTGAAATTTTAGGGACATGTTTATAAATCAGTAATAAAGATTATTGTCCTCTCACATATCCAAAATCCTCGTTTTATGGTCAAAAGGGCATATTGGTCAACATTAGGCAATTAACGGAAATATGTAAACGAACCGGTCAAACAACTAATCAACCACAGAGGGTTATACTAACATGTAACTTGGTCCTAAGGAACTTCTAAGGCATTTCTAAACCCATCTAAATCGGGTCAGAACTGAAGTCAAAGCAAAAGTCAAAGTTTTGCGACTTTCGGTTCCGAACCGGGTCTAAACAGAAAATTGTCGGATCAAACAAGCTTAGACCAGTTCTTATACTTATTACCAAGTTATATGAGTGATAAATAGGTTACATGCCTTCTACATTGCTAATTAGGCGTTAATTCGAAAATTAGGCTTCTGTTGACTTTTTATAAACAACTTTGACCCGACATTTGATCTAGTTAGAGCGGGAATCAGAGGGTGCCCTTCTAAGGGTTTATTACCTACATAAATACCAACTTATAACTACCTTCGATTTGACTAATCACTGGACCATTAATTATTAATCATTAAGTCAAACGTTAATTACGACGGTTTGACTTTTAAGCTAATAACTAAGTAAAACTCAACTAAGAAAGATCAAGGATACTTACCAAAGTCTAATGCACGACCAGGGATGCTTAGAGAAGGCCCTTGAGCTCCAGAGATGATCAGAAGATGAGTTGTGGGTGAATAATCAAGTCTTGCAAGCTTTAGATGTTAAAGTCTGTTGAACAGTGTTATCTTTCTACTTTAGATCCGCCTGTGGATCCATCTTACATTCCGTTGTAATATTGATATTACTTTATATCGGGTTGTAATATATTTATCTTTTGCTTCCGCTGTGCATTTAAAATTGTGTTGTTTGACTATGATGATATCAACTACGTCACGATACTCCCCCACCGGGCCCACCGGCAATACGTGGAAATATCAGGGTGTGACAACTACGCTCTTGTTTGTGTGGTAGAATCACAAGGTTGAGGGGAAAATTTACGTGGAAGTACGGATTTCACTCCTGATTCAACGCAAATTCTCTTGTTTATAGTAAAAATGTGGGTCGAACAAACGATCCAATCGAGAGTTTGCGGTTTTCACACCTGGTCTCGATTTAATCACTCGTTCATTTTCGAAAATAGTGTGCGATGTGTAGTACGACTGCCTTAGGAAAGGCAGAATGATAGAGTATAGCATGATTGTGAGTCGATCGAGTAACAGAAATAGGCTCGTGCGGAACCCCTGCCGGGCTCGCATAAGGCGGTCTGTTGGTACTTAGACTATAGACTAGGTCGTTTCTAAGACATCGACCCGGATGGCAATCCGATCGGACGGCAATCCGTTCGATAGTCTGATCGTTTGAAACTTGAAACATTTTGCTAAGTTTTGAAAAGTTTGCGGTTTGATCGAGACGGTATGACAGGCGTTAAACAACGGGAACTCCGTCAAGACCGAGTCATCCGATCAAAGTGGGAATCACCCCAGCCTGATCAGTTAACCTTTCTTGACGGTTGTTCATGTTCAACCCGGAATCGGTTGTCTCTTTCGTAGGAATCAGATCTCAGACTTGACACTTCGCTAGAAACGAGTAGAAGGCCTGAATGAGCTCCGATTCTATCGGTTTTGAGTGCATCGAGTGTAAAAGAGTTGAAAGAAAGTTATGAAAACATCTCTCAATCCTTTTAATCCTTAAAAAGGTTTAGATCTGTTAGTGCAGTAATGTCTATCGCCTCCGTCAATACAGTTCGTAGCAAAGAATAGAAGAAAACGTGATTTTATTGTGTTATTTGTAGGAAAAAGGCAAGGTGGCAATATTGTAAATAAGAGGAAATCTCTTATAAGCCTTGGCCTATAAATAGGAAGCTTATGTCTTGTTTGTAGGACTTTTGACCATTTGAGAGATTTGGAGCTTGGTGCTTAGAGAGAGAAAGTAGAGAGAGAAACTATTGCTCAAGGTGATTCGTGGTGCTTGTACTTGTCATATATTCAATAGAATCACATTTATAGTACGTTCTTGTGTTCGGTCCATGTACGTGTGCAGATTCCACACGTCACACGTATCGGTTTGCAATCGTTCGGAGTAGAAAGCCGGTCCTACAAGATCTATGCGAAAATAGTGTTGAATCATGTTGAAATCCTTTAGATCCGAGTTGTTCTTGGTGGGATGAGGCCAAAACTTGAAGTTCATAAGAACCCCATGATGACATCATCTTAGAACACCTCAAATCACCCGATTTCATGGTGAAAAGTTAAGATTCAAAGGTGAAAATGATGGAGGAGTGTGTGTAGATGAAAGATGTACAAGATTTGAGGTAGAAACTTATAAGAATCGTGAGAAATCGAAGGAGAAAGGCCTGAGAAGTTGAAGAGTCGCACCAGAGCTGTCACATCACTATTTGTGATGTGACAGGTGCTATTTATAGGATTCCAAAAAGGGAAAGGTGGTGCACAAGTGATAGGACGAAGTGAGGTTCGATCGGATGGCCATCCGATCGGATGGTTATCATGGTGAAAAGTTAAGATTCAAAGGTGAAAATGATGGAGGAGTGTGTGTAGATGAAAGATGTACAAGATTTGAGGTAGAAACTTACAAGAATCACGAGAAATCGAAGGAGAAAGGCCTGAGAAGTTGAAGAGTCGCACCAAAGCTGTCACATCACTGTTTGTGATGTGACAGGTGCTATTTATAGGATTCCAAAAAGGGAAAGGTGGTGCACAAGTGATGGGACGAAGTGAGGTTCGATCGGATGGCCATCCGATCGGATGGTCATCCGAACGGATGGCCATTCGATCGAATGGTCATTCGATCGGATGGCGGTGCGAGTTGGTTTTTGACATTTCGTTTTGTGCGTTGAGCGTTGTGATGTGTTTCGAGTAAGCGATGCGATAGTATTACCCATTAGTTAAACAAATAACCTAACTACTAAATGTCACAAAAGAAATTCGTAAATCTCGAGTTTGTGATGAGATTGTGTTGCGATAAAGTTGTGATTTGCGATTAAACACCTCAACATAAGCATAACATGCACAAATAACACATAATAGCACACACACGTAAAACAATATCCATAACCTATAATTTGGGTTGCGATGCGATTAGCGATTAGCTGCGATTTTTTAACATGTACTCCACATAATACAAATAAAGCAAATTAAAATTAGAGTATCGATTAGAAGTCGAGAAGTACAATTTAATAATCAAGCAAGGAGTGACAGATCGCAATTAGGAATCTTTTCTTCCTTTGACTTTGACTTGTACTTTGACTTCAAAAACGCGGGTTGTTACAATTTTGGTAACGGGATTGTCAGTCCTATGGTACCATAACATACTACTGGTCGGCTTGGCCAAAGCTAATGAATGTCATTCGTGTTATGGATAAAGCACCAACAAGTTGTTTACATTATTGAAATCCTATTGTATATATAAACCATAGACTTTGTTTTTGAAACCTTGAAAATCATTTAGCACATATGAGTCACACCAAAACATTTGCAAAACGTAAAAGAGGGGAGCTATGTACTCACTTGGGATTGCGTATGTGTTCTTGATCAATGGAACAAATAAAGCTCAAGTGCGTCCTAATGTGTCGGATAACTATGTTATTGTGTCGGAACTTAATCGGAGGATTCGGGTAGAATGATGGCTTATAAACCAAATGAGTGTTGGAACTCATGTGATATGGTTTAATAAACTTAACATTCTAATTTGGAAAAGGATCCTATGTGCTTTTGGACCGTTATGACTTCTTAAAGTAGTTTACGCTACTTCAACGGGTCATTAGGGTAATTATAAGTTCGGATGGTCAAATATGTCATATGATGAGTCTTACATACCATATCAAGTTCGGTAATGTTATAGCATCAGTTTAGATGTCAAAACTTTGGTTACATATGCTTAAAATCAATTTATGCGCAAAAAGGGTATTTTGTTCAATTTAAAAGATCATAAAAGCAACTCGTCATATAACTAATCAAACCACAAGACCATAAGGTATAACCTCAGAGGGTTATTCCCTATACAACTATGGTCCAAAAAATATGCTTGGTCGAATCCTAAGATTGACCAAACGGGTAAGATTCGAAAGTCAAAGCGGTAGTCAAACCGCTCGACTTACGACCCAAATAAAGCACTAAACTAGAAGTGACGAGTTAGTCATGTTAAAACATGTCTAACTAAGTTATAAAACAGATTTTTTTGATACCCGAAAATAGTTTCATCGTAAAATACACTTATGCGCATTTTTATTTTTAATAAATAAAACTTTGACTTGTCACTTCGCCTAGTAAACGTGGTAATCAGAAGGTGCAATCACAAGGGATTACTATCTTCGTGATTACGATCACGTTGCAAAGTTCAATTGAACTTTGACTTGACAAAAATGGCAGAACTGAAAGTCAAACAGGAAGCCAAACTGTTCGACTTTTAGCTCTAAATAGCTAAAATAATTAAAGAACTAGGAAAAGTACTTACTCGTGTTGAAGAACACTTTCGGAACTCAAAATAGGAGGCTTTCAAAGGCTGGAAACAAGCTCCAGGAAAGATAAAAAGAAGAACTTCACACTTTGCTTTGAAGTGTTTTGAAGTGGTGTGAAAAAAAATGGAAGAATCATGAGGTATTTATAGTATTTTAGGATCAAAGAGGTGATGAAAAGTGTCCTCAAGTGTAGACTAGTGTCCTAACATGTGTCAACACCAAATAAAATGTGGCAAAATGAGTGCTAGGTGTCAAAAAGTGAAGATATGTAACAAACTTGGTGAAGAAGCAAAATCTTTATTATTATTTTTTTTTGACATTTTTGGCCTTAGACTTGTATTTTCACTTGTTTGTCATTTTAACCCATTTAACCTAATATTTAGCTTATATAAAGGTGTTAAGATTTGTGTAACTTGGATTTTGTCAGGAAATTTCGTGGATGTCGGTTCGTTCGGTTGTATGGTTACGTGTTTCGCAAATAACGCACAACGCTTTATCGAACACAAAAATGAAAGAAATTTCGCAAAGATTGACATTTTTGCATTCTTATCAATAAAATACAAGATTTTATTGAGTACAAAAATATTCATATTTACACATGGTTCGTATCTTGAATACGGACTAATAGACTTTTGCATTTTGTCGAAAATAGTCCCTAGGCTAGTATAAGTGTGTTTTTGTCATACCTAACCCCTCAAAACTTATATCTAAGTTATGTAAAGGATATTTAGGGTATGTGTAGCTTATGTCCTTGTTCCGGAGTGTACGTCATGTTAAACTGATTACGTTTGAGTAACAGTTTATGTATTACTTTCAAAAAAGTATTTGAGAGTTCAAAATCGTGCAAGGACTGAAAATGTGCAAATGTCATTGATAATTATACAATTCCAGGAAATAAAACACAAGGTTTCATTAAATACGAGGTGTTTTAACATTAGAATTTTACGTATCCTACGGCTATATTAAATTCAAAGCTTTGCTATTTCTCGACTAATCCTCAAAATCTGCTCCCAAGACTTACAATGGTGTTACATTTAAGAAAAAAAAGAACTTAACCAAATTCATCGTGTCCACCTTATAGAACAACTACAAAGTTTATACCACTCATAATTTTCACTCCTCTCGGCTTCTGAAAACTTGCATAAGATGTGCTAGATAAACTACTAAACCTCACTAGCTAGATATAACAATCTTTATCATAGGCTTGTACAGAAATCAATAGCTTATTTCAACAAATAACCTTAAACAGATCATAAGGACTTTCAAAAGATTTTGGCTTAAGGGTAAAGGTAATAAATGAACAATTGAAATTTGGTAACAAATTGGCTATTTATAACACAATTCAACTTCTTCATTCAGCTCTTCACTCTTCTGACAATCTTTAGCTTTCTTTATATTTCTCCTTTAACATCAGGATATTTCTCATTTTATTATTGTATTGGGATCTTTGATCCCCACACTTATCTTTTTCATTATCCCTTCTCGTTTTCTTTTTCTTTTGGTTAATTGTCTCTTCATATTTAGTTGAGTCATACTATCCATGGTAATGAAATGAATAGGCTATCAAAAAGGGTAAACTTGGCTCAAACAACACGGTAAACAAACTAAAAGGTTTAGGCTCAACAGGGCTTCTAATGGAAATATTATAAGGTGGGAAATGAAATGAACATGGTAAACAAGGGCTCGTAGTTATACTTTTTCCTTAATCATCTATGTATAGACATTACTGTATCTACAAGCTAATTGTATAACATGCACAAGTTCTACAATGAATAACTATACTAGAATCTCTCATCAAATGAAGTAAGTATACAAAGGCTCAAACACTCACCTAAACTAAAGGAATTAGGGTTGCAGATATGAACTAATGTATTTGACTAATAGGCTTCTTATACGAATCAGCCGTTCTTTTACATTTTCTTTCAAAAACTGACTTTTTTCCGGAAAAATCTATCCTGAAACTTACAATCGAAGTAGAATTTTTAATTTATAGGCTAAAACCTCGTATATTTTGAACATTCTACTGGTTATGATTTACAATTGCATGATTTTTCTGAAAATACTTTTCATTTATAAGCTTAAAAGTATGTCACAATTCCCCCTATCCCCACACTTAAGAAAGACATTGTCCCCAATGTTCTAACTAACATAAATAAGATATAGGAATTGTGAAACTTCCATGGGCAAGCAACATGTACCAAAAATATAAGCAACCAAAAAAACTCCCACATGTTGTGCTTCTTGTATCGGCCTATTTGCATTCTACAGAAAAGAATTAGCGCTACACATTAATCACCAAATCATAAACACCAGTTTCAAGACATATCAAACAACATTCCTTACATACATGCATAGGATATAATAGATAATGTAGCGTAGCAACCATAATTTACATACATATAAGATGTACTAACACAACAGGCTGGGTATCAAATAAATACATACAAATGAGAATGATAAAATGTCTAGAACAAACCACATACAAACATAATATAAAATGTTTATGTGAACCATCAAACAACCATATATAAACTACTAAGGCGGTGGCAGCGGGTAAGCCTGAGGCATGGGTGCAAGATCTGTCTTTGTCCTCTCAGAAGGTCTCTAAACTAACTACAGATACAAATACAAATACAAATACAAATACAAATACAAATACATACTCACTTACGTACACACTTACGTACACATACTTACTTATGTACACTAACACAAACACACATATACACACACTAACACATACACATACACATACACATACACTAACACATACACATACACACACGTACACATAGACAACACATACACACACACACACACATGCGTACACTAAAGCACACACGTGCACATACACATACATACATTCATACATACACATAGACATACATATATACATACACATATGTACACTAACACATACACGTAAGTACACATACTCATACACATTATTAATTAAGATTACAAAGAACATACGTACGCATACACATATACACACACGCAGATATACATAGACACATTAACAATCGAGAATAAAAAAAGAAAATATAGCGTTGTAGAGGTGACATGTTGTCTCTATATTTCATATTAATATTTTTCTAATTTCCTTCTATTATGAAAATATTTTGGCCGAGTGGTGAAGAATTTTTCCGCCTTATTGAGATTTTTTTACCGGTCAAACTTTGTAGAGACAAATTGTCGTTTCTATAGGTTAAAGGATTTTCTTTTTTTTATCTTGATCATAAATTAAAGAAAAAAAATGCTAATTCAACTTATTGGGATGAAATGTCGTTTTTACTAGTGAAAAAGTTTTTTTTTTATTTCTTAATCAAGAATAAGAAAAAAATATTTTTTATATATATAGTAACTAAGCTTTAAAACATAACCATTTTAGAGACAACTAATCTACAACAATGATCGATGTTGTCTCTATACGTGTCATGTACTATAGGGTCAAATCCTTGTAGTGGGAACAAAGAGAAACAACGGACAAAGATATGAAATGGTGGAGAAAGAGAGTCTAAAGGCCGAAAAAATAGAAGTAAGCGAAAAACGAAAAGGAAAAACCCCGAGAAAGAGGTGATGCTTATATTAAGGAAAAAAAATACAAGTTTTGTCCTTTATCTTCATATCTTTTTTTCAAACAATGTTCTTTTTAACGAATTTTGACGGGTTTTGCTCTTTATAGGGAAAATTGTTGCACGTCTTATCCTTTAGGCCTAACTCAGTCAATTTCTTTTGTTAAATCTGATCATGTGATTTACAAGTAAGGGCATTTTTGTAATTTCATCTGAAAGGATTAAATATGTAAATAACTTATTTAAATAAATTAAAATGTATCTTTCTATCACCACAACCAAACACCTGTCACACCCTGACTTTTGCGGAAGCGTGATTACGTGTGACTTGCTTAATATCATTGCATTCAACCATAACAAACAACTAAATGATAGAAACCATGATGTTCATCCATAATTAAGTTTCAAAACATTACAACCAACATTGTTTTAAATTCCAAACACAGACTTCATGTTTAAAATACAACACAAACAGAGTTTTAAGTTCCATAGAGGACTTCACAAAAGACACTAACAAACTAGGCTTTGAGCCATGTATCTTATCCAAGATAAAATACACAATTCAAACCCTTCAACACTGGATGACATCTTTTATTAAAGACACAACTTGAAATCTTGAACGTCCGCCAGATCCATAATCAGTTTCCTGAAATACATGTAGTTTGAAAACATCAACAAAAGTTAAGCGAGTTCATATGTTTTGTATGTGAGCTCGTAATAAACTTTGTAACCATAGTATGTATGTATTTGTAAACCCCGGTATGAAAGCAACAAGGAACAGATCAATTAATGATTTGCAAGGTCATTAATATGTGTGCAACGGTGTAGGAAGGCTCAATCATTTGCGTATTTCGTACCGGGCCTCCCGGCTGGAACGACATAGTCACCACATGCAGTCAACTCGTGGACCCATGGGTGGGGCTCGCAACACCCAAATAGATCTATCACTCATGCCCCTCGGTCCTTAAACAGGGATTAATGGTCTCAAGTTAACGCCTACCCATTCACATGATCTAACATTATTTTCCTTAGCTAACCATACCATTTGTATTCATTGTATCATTTGTAACATGTATTTCACCCCCAAAGTTATAAAGCAGAAAACAATTAAAAGAAAAGGGGGACATGAACTCACAGTCTTGCGTCTCGAAATCCGGTGTAACTCAAAGCTGCTACTCGATCACACGACTACCTACAAACGTACTATGGTGTATTAAACGGATGGGTCGTGCCTTGACTTTAGTCTTAATTAGTATCTTTGCGTTACGTTTCTTTGGGTCTTAATATTATCCCAAAGTATTTAATTATTTGTTAAAATAATAAGTATTTTAACTTAAATTATATTTATTAATTTTTGGAAAATTTGTTAAAATAATATATTTTGACTTGTTTGTTTTATAATTCATCAAAGAATATTTTCCCCAAGGATGGGTATACTTATTCATGTATTCTTAACCTTGTGTATTTTGCCAAGTATTAGTGGCGTATTCCGGTGGGTATTCATACGTATGAGAATACGTATTTTTATTGTATTTATTAAGCATTCATATACTTAATTTTGTTTTTATTTTTCTGGAATAATATTTCTAATAAAAATTCACCAATACATATTCTTAAAATATATATTTAAGAAATCTTTTATAGAAAATTATTTGTAATTCATCCTTGGCAAAAATATTTGTATTTTCATATAAATCTCAAAAATAACATATTTTCAAGATTAACTTAGAAAATATTTATAAATCCATTTCTTTCACCCCAGAAATAATATATTCTAAATTTGTTAAGAAAATATATATTTTCCCCAAAAATATTATTTTTTCCAATTGTTCAAGAAAAGATATATATTTTTCTTTACCCAAAAATAATATATTTTCTTCTTGACAAAAACATTATATATTTTTTTTAACACTTGTAGAAATCATATTTTTGTCCTCTTGGTTCCCAAAATACCGTTTATTACTTGTGAATTTAATTCCGGAATATTTTTGTGGTTTATATTCCTTGTTCGGTTTGTCCAAATTTTAAGTATAAATTATATATTTATTCTCTTGGGATTTTGGTAATATTTTGTGTTATAATTCTTGGTATTTTGGTGAGTTATATTATTTCAAGCCCTAAAATAATATAACTAATACCCATAATATACAAGTAATCAAGCACATTGTGACATCTAAATATATACTTTCCTAAATACATATTAGTCACTTTTATTTATCAAAAACCAACCTCCAATATTTGTAATTTTTGTAACAATAATTATGGCAAATTTTTGTATGAAAAACCATGTTTAAAATATACTTGTAAACACTTGTTTAAAAATATTTTTCTAAGTGTTTAATTTCTAGAAAAATTTTGCCATAGTTTCCCCTTAAAAATGGAGGTTTCCATGCTTTCAAAGCATATCATTTTCTTTTATAAATCATCACAATTCATCAACAAAGCAAACAATACTTACCAAGTGCCAAAATCAAGCATTTTACACTACTCCATGAACTTGAAAATTTATAAAAATATGTAGTAACTTAGTAGAGTGTTTAGTAAGCTTAGTTACTCTTTAAAGTGTGGTTATTTGTTTAAAAACATCATTCTTGAAGATTTTAGATCTCTACAACTTGTAAAATGATTTTCTAAAAATATTTCTTTTTGAATTTTTCTTGTTAGTAACATGTTTCTACACTTGATTAATCACTAAAAATGTGATTAGTGTCTTTAAAACTCTTGTTTATGTAAATCTTATAATTTAACTTAGTTTCTTGAGAAAATCATTTTTGAAATCATACATTTACAAGATCTATGTTATACTTTGATCATCATTATTCAAGAAAACATCTTCATATTTCAAGTCCATGTTTACATAAAGTATGATCATCTTGGTTTTTCACAAGATCATCCTCTCATATTGCTAGATTATGTGTTTAATCACAATCTAGCAAGTTTCATATGATGTTTAACATCATAAACACAAACAATCAATAATCAAGAAGCATATAAACACTTAAACAACATAGATCATGATGATTTAGAGCTTTATGTTAGTGATTATGTTCTTGATCTTTAGTGTTCTTCATGACTAGTCTTTTACATTCACTTTTAACCAACATAATATGAAGTAAAATGAGATTACATGAGTCTTACTACTAGCACAAGGCTAGGGATGAGATTCAAGATGAAGATGATGATGAACTTGGTGGTTAATAGCTTGTGAGAGAGGTCCTTCACCTTCCAATGGCTCCTAGCTTCTTTACCAAGCTTCTTACACCTTGTGATCACTAGAGAATGGATGAAGATGAGGTGAAAATGGTGGTGGTGGTGGTGGGTCTTGTTTTCGGCCAAAGGTAGGAGAGGAAGAGAGGAGAGTGAGTGTGTTATGTGTTGTGAAAATAATGAGAGTTGTGGTCTTGAGGTTAATTATATAATCTTCCAACAATACTTAACCCTTTGGATAACATGTTCTCAAAAGCACAAGACATAATCTAATAAATAAATCAAATAAAATCCAAGGGGGGCCACCTTGTGGTGACCGTAAATGGAGGGGGGTATAAGTTGGTTTGTTATGGATAGTTAGGATATTAGTTGAAATCTAATGTTTAAGTTAGGGTATTTAGTTGTTATGTCATTATATGATGTGTTATGATGTTCGGGGACCATAACTAGCTCGGAAATGATAAAACAATGTTTCTAGTGAAAATTTGGTGTTTCGGGTAGTGTCTGGTTGTTCGGTTTGTTACCGGTCCGTTAAGGTTCTAAACTATGCAGTTTAGTGTGCTTTATGTTACCTTTTGTAACAGTTTTGATTCCCAACACTTAGGAAAGCATTCTGGACCATTTAACCATAATTCTGCATAATAATTAGTTGTTTAAATGCTGATTTTTGCTGAATTCTGCAAAATTCGGCAGTTTATGTGAGTTTTAGGCACTTTCCGGCACTTAAACTATCACTAGGAAGGCAGTTTTATGATCCTTACTTTCCTACACACTATACTAGTGTAACTCTTGGTTTCTGGCTCATTCTGTGTCTCAATACCATGTCTGTCTAAGTGCTGAACTCCCGTCAGCATTTTCTGATTTGTCTGATAAATGTGCTAACTTTGTTTCGTGCATCATTTGAATCAATAAAGTGTTGCATGCAATAATGATAATGACATTATGCAATATGTGATGCACATGTATGTATATGACAATAATCAGAAAGCATTCATGTCATTAACTTAAATCAGCACAGTCATTAAAGCACTAATCATTGTTTAATTAATGTATGGATACATGGAAATTTGGCAATTGTCACAACACCCACCCACCCTCCACCAAATTCTGGCTGTAACAAAAAATCTCAGAAATAATGGATATTAGGAACATTCTCAATTCGTTGGATCTCCGCACTCTATCTTTTCTCAAGTTTCTCCATCTTATGCCGGCACTGAACCGATGTTTTCGGTGGGTTACCCATCAGACACCTAGCGGCAACACCGTCGGCCACCTCCTCGATTAACGTCACCGTCTCGTCGTGGGACCAGCACGACAGAGGTAGGCGGCGTGTTGCCGGTGGTGGGAGGGCGAGTGTGGGTTCAGATGATGGTGAATTTGAGCTATCCATGGTGGTTGTTATGGTGTTTTTTTACGATGGAGGGTATGATGAAAAAGGGGGATAGGGTGGAATGATAAAGGTGGGGAGAGAGGCATGTGGCTGAATTGGGGATCTAGCGGTGAGGTGGTGAGGAAGGCGATTCAAGTGTGAATATCAGATGATAGTGTAATTTAATTTCAAGTGGGTTCAGATGATTGTATTATTTCAAGTGTGAATGTCAGATGTTATTCAAGTGCTCATATTTCCTCTCAGATTGTTTGAATTCATGGTATTTAATTTCAATTTTCAAGTGTGAATACCAAATAAAGAATTTAGAGTATTTCCTACTGTTTAATTTTGAAGGAAGTGGTGGTTGATGGTGGTTGGGTGTTTGGTTGTGGTGTTAAGGCCGACGGTGGAGGTGGGTGGTTGTGGTGTTAGGGGCGGCGGTGCAGGTGGGTGGCTGGCTGGTGGTTGAGGTGGTGGTGGTGGTGGATGGTCTTAGGGATAGAGAGATACATTTTAATTTATTTAAAATGGCTAGAGTATCTAAGTTACTTACATATTTAGTCCTTTCAGGTGAAATTACAAAAATGCCCTCACATGCAAGTCACATGATCAGATTTAACAAAGAAAATTTGACTGGGATAGAGCTAAAGGACAAGACATGCAACAATTTTCCCTATAAAGGGCAAAACCTGTCAAAATTCGTTGAAAATGACACTCCCTGAAAAAATGGTATAAGATAAAGGACAAAACTTGTAATTTTTCTCTTATACTAATGTTTTATGTTTTAAATTATTTAGTTTTATATATGTATAATTTAGATATGTGAATTATTATATTTGTATTTACATATTAAAAAGTATGTGATTTTACCATATTTAAATTGGAAAAATAGGAAAAATGAGAATTTTCCTTCATTATTAGTTGTCACAAGTTGGACACAACTCTTACTATTGCAAGTTGGTCGCAACACCAACAAGCGCAAGAAGTCGGTCGCTGCCATGACTCACTCTCAAACCAATCATAAAATTTGTGACATGTTTGGTTGGAAAATAATCCTCGGTCGCAATTTTGGTCTAACAAGATTATCCACAAGGATTATTGCGACTGCTTTTTCGATTGTAAATTGAAAAGATGGTCAGAAACGCTCACTTTTCTAGTAGAGTCATGGTTATATTAGGTTTCGTTTGTACTTATTCTCATTATACTCTTATAAATAGTAAAATTACTAAATATGTAACGAGGTTATTATTATTCTCATTGTACTAAATATGTTATAGGATTTTTATTATTTTACATATGAAACACTATTTTTGATACAGGTGTTACAGTTAATTTTAACTCTAGGCTATACTATACGATGTGGTATTGTGGAGCTGGTTATGAAGAGTGATGTGGCGCTTGCGGCCATCATGGCACCCCCCCCCCCCTTGATTGTGGTCGTGGCCTTCATGGGGTCTCCATAATCTTTACGAGCTTGTGGTGGAGAGAGGAAGGGAAAGGGATGGATAGTGGAGGGTAGCGAACCGTCCCCGATATTAATGGAATAGAGAGATGGTAGAAAGGGATGCTGACATGACCCTGATGTCGAGGATTATGATATGGATCACTAATGAACTACACCCATAGTTTTATAATAAACAGGATTAGGTATAGTTATAATTATTTTCAATACATCAAACGAAAAAGGTTTAAACCAGGCTTAGCAAAACAAGCCCACTCATTCCATTTTGAGTTGATATGGGCCAAACAAAATTAGCCACTAGGTTAGGATAAGTTGTGAAGTGCTGGATAAAAAAAAGTGAGTAGATCAGAATGGGTGTGAGATAAAACCCAAGCGGGTCAGTATATTTATATGTTTAAAACTAACACCTTCTCTTTAGGAGCTTCATGTATAACTAGTTTTTTTTACGTCGCGCATTGCAGCGAAACAGCGCAAATAATAATGTAAACAAACATGATTTGAAAATAAAGCATGTTCTTTAGAAAGCTAAACCATTAGAATGGTTTAGTTTATCATCGTACTGTTTTATGATACCAAATAAATACTTTATTTTGAGTACAACTTCTTTTTTAACAAAACTTATAACGGAATATTAGAGTAAAAATCAAGCACCACTAATTACTTAAGTTTTTTTTTTAAATTTATAAATGTAAATTATTAAATAAGTATCTAATTAATATTAAATAAGTATATAATTAATTGATAAATTAATATATGTTCTAAAAAAAAGAATTATTAAAAAAATGATAAAAGAAATATATGAATTTAATAAAGGAAAAAACCTAAAAATATGTTATTAAAAGTAATATAATAATAAACAATTATAATATATTAAATATAAAAATAATAAAAAGTTATATATTATTATAAAAATAAATTTACTATTTATCGTCCTTCATCAACAATATATATATGTCTAGCTTATAATAAAAGACATCAATTAATGACACGTGGCAATCTCTCCTTTAATTTATTACTGATAATAATAATAATAATATCTAATCGAATATTATCAAAAGAAACTAAAAGCAATTAAATATCCTAATTTCCATATTTGATTTTTATCTCCATCGATATTCAATTCTACATTAATTCTTTTATTATTAATAATAATTATATTATTAATATCTATGTATTATCAAAACAAACTAAAACCAGAAGAGAAGAAGGTATTCTCTGGTGGTGTGTGGCGGTAGTTCAGTGAGGGTGTTGGCCGCTGCTGTTATGTCGGAAACCTGATGTTGGAAACATGAAGACGATATGCCCTATTTTTAGGTGGGCCTTTTCAACTTGTTTTGTGGCCCATTTAAAAAAGAACATGATATAAAAAAACCGTTATAACAAATGTGAAAATAATTTAAACTAAATTTTTAATTTGATTTAATATTAAAAATATATAAATTCTTTTGTTTTGTTATTGTTTATATTCTAATTAATAACTTTATTACGTTCTACGTAATATGTTGTTTAGATCCATTTTCTAATATAAATTTTCATTAAAAAAAAAACTCAAAAGTATAAATTGGTAAAACCGTTATATTGGTCGTTATACATCCACAGAAAAAAATAGACTTTTATGTATACAAAAGTTACATTGCGACCCTCCGGTCATAAAAGTTTGGTTCCGCCACTTTAATTATATATTTAAAACGAACACCTTCTCTTTATAATTATATATTTTAAACTAACACCTTCTCTTTAGGAAAATAATTTCTTATTTATACAAATTATACGAGTGAAAGACAAAAGACCCGCCCGGCTTTACAAAGTTGGAAATTCAACAAAAAAAATACATAGATACAAGTGAAACAACAAAAGCTTCCAACTTTATTTGTTTAAGTCTATTGTAGCACTTCAATTCTTGTATTCCACGTCCAACTTGTTTATTTTTTCTTGTACTATTAGCTACAAACAAAGAGAATGCTATATTCTTTTGTTATTTATATGAAAAGGAGGATGCTATATTCTTTTGTTATTTATATGAAGTTTTTCCTAGGTTGAATTTACTTCAGTTTGAACATGAAGATGGTGATCATGAAAGTCCTCTTTTTTTGCATTTTAGGTTGTGTTTCTATGGTTAGTTCGATAGGGAATAGTTCGGGTGGAACTATGGATGGATCTGAAGCATGGGGCTACATTGAAGTTCGTCCTCGTACGTTTTTATGTTTCCGTAGTTAGATTCGTTACTAGGGAATATAAAACGACCTGTTATTTTAGTTTTCTTATTTGCGTTGTAGGGGCACACATGTTTTGGTGGTTATACAAGAGTCCGAATCGAGTCCAAGATCCGTCCAAACCATGGCCTACCATTCTATGGCTACAAGGAGGCCCTGTAAGTACCGAACTAGAAAAAATATCCTACCGAAGCATATATATAAATATATATATAGGACAAAGATCTGTTAGGAACCACCTCTTATTGCGAGAACCGCGAGAACCAATGTGAACGCAACCAAAAATGCCTAAAAATAGCTAAAAATCACACAAAAATTTTTTTTTTTAATATTTTTTATGACAAAATCGCTACTTTTCGTAGCAAAAAAAAAAAAAAAAATTTAAAAAATTTTTTTTTTTTTTTAAAAAAAAAAAAATTTTTTTGCTTCTAAAAGTAGCGATTTTAACATAAAAATATTAAAAAAATCAAAAAAAAAAAAATTTAGATTTTTTTTTTGATTTTTTTAGATTTTTTTTTAGATTTTTTAAGGTTTTTTTGGGGTTTAGTTTTTAGCTTTTTTAGCTGGGTGGGGGGGGGGGTTTAGGTTTTTGGGGGGGGGTGGGGGAGGGGGGTTTAGGTTTTTGGGGTTGGGGGGGGGGGGTTAGGTTTTTTTTAGGTTTTTTGGGGGGTTTAGTTTTTAGCATTTAGCTTGAGGGGGGGGGGGGGGGGGTGTTAGGTTTTTTTTTTGGGGGGGGGGGGGGGGAGGTGGGGGGTTTAGGTTTTTGGGGGGGGGGGGGGGGGGTGGGGGTTAGGTTTTTTTTGGGTTTTTTTTAGCTATTTTAGGTTGTGTTCACATTGGTTCTCGCGGTTTTCGCAATAAAGGTGGTTCTCGCATGAACCTTACCCTATATATATATATATATAGGGAGAAGATCATGCGAGAACCACCTCTTATTGCGAGAACCGCGAGAACCAATGTGAACACACCAAAAATGCCTAAAAATAGCTAAAAAATCACACAAAAAAAAATTTTTTTGTTTTTTTTAATATTTTTTAGGTTAAAATCGCTACTTTTCGAACCCAAAAAAAAAAAAAAAAAATTTTTTTTTTTAAATTTTTTTTTTTTTTTTTTTTGCTTCGAAAAATAGCGATTTTAACCTAAAAAATATTAAAAAAATCAAAAAAAAAAATTTTTGTATTTTTTTTTATTTTTTTAGATTTTTTATAGGTTTTTTTGGGGGTTTAGTTTTTAGCATTTTAGCTTGGGGGGGGGGGGGGGTGGGGGGGGGGGTTTTAGGTTTTTTGGGGGTGGGGGAGGGGGGTTTAGGCTTTTTTTTTGGGGGGGGGGGGGGTGGGGTTAGGTTTTTTTTAGGTTTTTTTAGGTTTTTTTTAGCTTGGGGGGGGGGGGGGGTTAGGTTTTTTTTTTTGGGGGGGGGGGGGTGGGGGGTTTAGGTGGTTTTTGGGTGGGGGGGGTGGGGGTTAGGTTTTTTAGGGTTTTTTTAGGTTTTTTTAGCTATTTTAGGTTGTGTTCACATTGGTTCTCATGGTTCTCACAATAAGGGTGGTTCTCGCATGAGCCCCTCCCCTATATATATATATATATCCGCTAAAATGAGAACCACCTCGAGTTGTAAGAACCGCGAGAACTTTTTGATCCGGGGCGAGGTGGACCAATTTGTTTTTCAGAAACGTAGATGCATGTATAAAAACAACATTTGTAAAAAAAGAATTCAAAAAAAAAAATGTCGTGGGTGTAGTTTTGAGCACCACAAGTTTGTGTTTACGGGACCCGTAAATTTTCCGGCCATATTTACGAGTCCCGTAAACACAAACTTGTGGCGCTCACAACTACACACACGACATTTTGTTTTTTGAATTTTTTTTTACAAATGTAATTTTTATACATGCATCTACGTTTATGAAAAAAAAAATTTGGTCCATCGCGCCCCCTACGGTGTAGTTCTCACGGTTCTTACAACTCGAGGTGGTTCTCATTATAGCATTCCCCTATATATGGGGAAGGTTCAAATGAAAACACTAGTTATTGTGAAAACTAATTAAAAAACCAAAAAAAAATACCAAATTTTTTTTTTCATATTAATTTTCACAGGTTTTTTTATATAAAAAAAATTTTCAAATTTTTTTTTTTTTTTGTGTAGTGCACATGTGTAATACTACACATGTGTATGTGTACTACACATGTGTATTATTACACATTTGTACTACAAATTTTTTTTTTTTTTGAAAAAATGTTTTTTTTTTCATATATAAAAACTAGCGATTTTTATAAAAAAATTTGAAAAAAAAAAAATTTGTGTGTTTTTTAGGCTTTTTTTAGTTAGTTTTCGAGTTTTCACAATAAAAGTGGTTTTCATTTGAACCATCCCATATATATATATATATATAGGGGATGGATCATGAGAAAACTAGTTTAAATGAGAAAACAAAAAAACTAACCAAAAAAGCATAAAAACATACCAAAATTTTTTTTTTAGAAAAATCGCAACTTTTTATGTATGGAAAAAAATTTAAAAAAAAAAAATAAAAATAATTTTTTTTTTGTTGTACTGCACATGTGCACTAATATATAAAGCGTAAACCACTTAACCCACCCCCTACCGACCCCCCCAAAAACCTAAACCCCCACCCCCATCCCCCCCCCCCCCAAAAAAACCTAAATTCACCCTCCCACCAAAAGCCTAACCCCACCCCCCCCCCCAAAAAAAAAAACCTAAACCCCTCCCCACCCCCACCCTCCCGAAAACCTAAAACTAAACCCTAAACATAAACCCGAAAAAAACCTAACCCCCCCCCCCACCCCCCAAAAACCTAAACCCCCCTCCCCCCCACACCCGAAAACCTAATCCTAATCCTAAACCTCCAAAAAATAACCCTAAAAGCTAAACTAGACTCAAAAAATTAATTTTAAGCATGTAATGCAATTGTATTACATGTTATATTGCACATGTGCACTACTATAATAATAGTATTGAAAACAAGACGACACCATAAATCTTTTTTTATGTCATAAAAAATATGCTCGAATATACTTGAATGAAAGATACAAAAATTTGTGATCTTATGATGCCATTTTTGTTTTAAAATGATAACGTATGCAGAAATGGGAAATGTTTGAAAAGTCATATATTTTTTTCCAATTTTACCTCTCCTTCATTGAAAGTCTCCCCCCTCCTTTTTAGTGATTTTTAGTTAGTTTTCTAGTTTTCTTATTTATATCTAGTTTTCTCATGATCCTCTCCCTATATATATATATATATATATATATAACTAAACCATAAAGCTAAACCCTCCAAAAAATATAAAAAAAACATACAAAAAAATTTAACATTTTTTTTGAGAAAACGCTATTTTTTCGTCACCAAAATAAAATTTTCGTCAGCAGCAATAAAAGAAATAATTTTTTTTTGACGAAAATAGCGTTTTTTTTTCAAAAAAAAATGTTTAAATTTTTTTTTGTATGTTTTTAAGATGTTTTTAGGTATTTTTGGTTTTGTTTATATTGGTTTTCGCAGTTCTCGCAATAAAAGGTGGTTCCTAACGGATCCTTCTCCTATATATATATATATATATATATATATATATATATATATATATATATATATATATATATATATGGAAAGGGTAAAATGAGAACTACCTTGAGTTGCGAGAACCGCGAGAACTTTTTGATCCGGTGCGAGTTGAGCCAAATTTTTTTTGCACAAAGTTAGATAAAAATATTATAAACACATCTATAAAAGAAAGTTAAAAAAAAAATCCGAGTCGTTAGTTTTGAGTGATGAAAGTTTTTTTTTTACGGCACATGTAAATTTTGGAAGAATAAATATTTTTTTATGCCTCATGTAAATGTGGGTATGCGACATTTTTTTTCAATTTTTTTTTACTGAAACAATTGATTGTTTTTACGACTTTTGAGAAAAAAAAAATCGGAAAAACCTTTTGGATGGCTTAGTTCTCACGGTTCTCACAACTCAAGGTGGTTCTCATTTGAACTGGATCCTATATATGTATATATATGGATGGGTTAAAATGAGAACCACTACGAGTTGCGAGAACCGCGATAACTTTTTGATCCGAGGCGAGTTGAGCTAAATTTTTTTGCACAAACGTAGATGAAAATATTATAAACACATATGTAAAAAAAAGTAAACAAAAAATGCCGTGGCACTAGTTTTGACTTATGCAAGTTTTCTTTACGCCTTAGCGTAAAATTAAATTTAAAATTTACACCCAGACGTAAAAAAAAAAACTTGCATCATTCAAAACTACCGACTCGACAATTTTTTAAAACTTCTCTATTTATACAGATGTGTGGTCACTCACAATTATTAAGGCCTGGTCTATTCGCACACGGCCTTAGTCTTTTTGCACACTCGAAGCGCCCCGCTATGGCCAAAGCGGGGCGCTTTGAGTGTGCAAAAAGACAAAAAGCATTGGCTGGAATTTGTGTTGATTTTTTTTTGAAATAGGTGAGATGTGGGTTAGTTTGGTAGTGTTTTTTGGAGGAAAAAAATGTATTTGAGTTTTATAATGGGTGGCCTTTATAATACGTTGTTTTATAATATAAGTGCGTCTTTATAAACTGTTAACCTAGTTTATTTTGTTAAATTAAACGAACACGTTAAATAAATTGTACAGAAAACCATAAGAATTAAACGTAAACAATCCAAAACCAACGTGATGTAAATATAAGATTAACTGCAATATATATATATATATATATATATATATATATATCAGTTTGTACATACAAAACAAAAAGGTACAACTGACTGCATAATACATAACAAAAAACTATACAAACAAACTAAGATACTAATCCTCGTGCGGTGGGGACGGTGGGAGGGGAAGTGGAGGCAACCCAGCGAGCTCTCGTAGAGAAACGAGCGTCTCGATGATCCAGTCCTGGCATGCGGCCTGGCGTCTGAGGCGCCGGTCGAAGTCCCGAGCCACCTCACGCGCTACCGGAGGCAGGTCAGCGTAAACGTGCTGCGGGTACTGTGGCGGCTCAGGAGCTGGCTGAACTGGTGGTACCGGGATCTCCTCGATATGCTCCTCCTGAGCCGGATCCTCTAATACAGGCTGAGCCTGAGGCTGAGCCTGAGGCTGAGCCTGAGCTGGCTGAGGCTGGCCCGGGAACTCATCGAGTCCCAGAGCCTGTAGCTGAGCCTGCCGAGCGGCCGCCTGCTCAGCAGGAGGGGCCAACACTCCAAGCCTCAACTCAATAACAACCGGGATGACCTCCGGCACCGGCTCCGGCTGCCAAATCAGCCCGTCCATTCCCCTAAACCTCAGACCAACATCAAAGCGACGGGTGATCTGCATGCTAGAAACTGACGCGCGGCCCAACCTGGTAGACGGGACCGGATCGGACAGCAGCGGATCTCCCTCGGGCACGATCCCGAGCGAGCGTGCGATGGCGGTGATGAATGAGCCAGTGTGCACCCACCCGCGGAGCTGCCGGTGGTATGCTGTGGCAAAGTAATCTGCCAGGCAGGCTGCTAGATTGCAGGGCTGGCCCCGCAGTAGGCAGTATAGAAAGAAAAGGTCACTGAGGTTGACCTTCTCCCCGCTGGCACCCCGCGGCACGATAGTTGCCGCGATAACATGCTGCAAGTATCGGAACAAGGGGTCTCTAATGGAGGTGGCCTTTTGCCAGGATCTCCCAAAGGGTCTAATGGAAATGGACCTCCAGAAACTGATAAGCGTCTGCCTGTCCATCATCGTAACCGCCTGCGTATATAAATCAGTATCAAGCTCGGCCTCTGTGTACAAACCTGTATAAACAAATAATATTAAATAAACAAATAACATTAAATAAACAAATAACATTAAATCAACAAATGATATTAAATATAAAATAATAAATAATATTATTTAAACAAACCTGTATGGACAACAAACTGCCGCACACTCATCCGAAACTCCTGACCGGCAAGACGGAATGTAACCTCGTAGACTGGAAAATCCGGGTCCTCCACGTAATCCGCCGGATGCGGCGCGTATGTAAACGTGGAAAGAAACTCCCACGTAAGCTCAGGGTACGAGTCCTCCATCGCTAACTCAAATAGGCGCGACCAAGGAGTATCTAGTCCAACTATCTCACGCGCCCGCGCGGCCTCTCCCACGGTATCCAACAGGGTCCAGTCTATCCCTACATGCTCCCCAATGGGGATGGCGCGCAACCTCGCGCATCTCCCCCTCGCCCGTGACCCCGGCGGAAACTGCAGGTACGGACATGCCGGCACTTCCTGCTCTCCCTCATCTCCCTCAGCCTCCATATGCTCAATCTCGTCATCGGAAGAATCCATCCCTGCACGTTGATAAGATAATATTAAATATAAAATAATAAACAAATAATATTATTTAAACAATTTAAATAATAAACAAATAATATTAAATATAATTTAAATAATAAACAAATAATATTATTTATAAAATTTTAAATAATAAACAAATAATATTAAATATAAAATAATAAACAAATAATATTATTTATAAAATTTTAATATTATTAAACAAATAATATTAAACAAATATTATTAAACAAATAATATTTAAAAAAATAAATAAACATGAACCAAAGCGCCGCGCTATGGCCTCGGCGCGGCGCTTTGGTTCTTCGCGATGAATAACAGCCCCCCCCCCAATCGATCCAAACGCCCAAATCAAACAAATATCAAACATTTACAGTTAACCAAAACGATTAAGGGTGTTCGATTTACCTTTTTAGCGGTCGAAAGATTGAAAACGAAGATATCCGGATCGAAGTGTGTGTAATCGCACCTTGTGTGTGTGTTTTGTGTGTTGTGTTGAAGTGGGGGAGAAGCTGCCCCGCTTCAGGTATAGCGAGGGACTAAAGCGCCCCGCTTTGGCCATAGCGGGGCGCTTCAAGGGTAAAGCGCTAAGCTTTGCTCATAGCGGGGCGTTTAAGGCCTTTTTTTATTTTTTTTAAATTGTTTTTAATTCACAAACGCGTCGATAATAGTCTAAATTTTACGTTTTTTCCATTATACTTCATTTTTTATTATATATGGACTATACTGCAAGTTCCGGATCAAATCGGTTACGTGTGATGTCTTATTCCGTTATATCGTATCATTTTGGTTTGAAACCACAAGTACTCCTGTGAGAGGTGTTATGTGTATCAGCCGCCTACCGTACATGAACATGACGTATTTTTTCATTAATTGTAGTATTATGATGTATATTGTCATTAATTGTAGTATTATGATGTAACGCATATATTGAACAAACACAAACGTGGTTATTATTAAACACATTTAACCTACATCGTGAACATATGGGGTTACATTAAGGTCAGGGGCACGATACGTAAGCATTTCGTACGCGTTGATCTGATCCCTGTATAATGTGTGCCAGGCTGCTGCGCGCTCTGTTCTGTTCGCTGTCCAGAGTGGGTTTGGGGGAGGCATTGGATAACAACCTCCAAGATCTACATGTATGAAATGCCCATGGTCGACGAACACAACCGTAACCACCAGGTGAGGTTGCTCAGCTTCGTTTGGCCCGCCCAGCAGAGGGAAAATTGTACAGCTCCCACGCATGTCGAAGGTGTGAACAATCACACCGTATCGTTGGGCAATAAGAAACCCCGTGTCAGGCATCGTCATGTAATTTTCGATATCTGCTCGTCCTACCCCCTTGAAATTGATCCGTCTAAGCAGCGCATCATAATGTCCTATGTTTTCCGGATCGAAAAACTGCCTCCAAAGCGATTCGTTCGTACGTAACTCCTTTATAAGTTGTTTCCGGATCATCAAATATGAATTTTGTTTCACTCCTAACCCAACAACCACCGATCGAAACCCACAATGACCATCTGGTTTCACGTCCTTTATTCTAACGATGTATGGATGGATCACTTCGGGAATCTGAGATGCGTAGTTGCGGATCGCTATATCCGTCTTAGGACCGAGCTTGATCATCGGGAAATCAGGGTGCAGGTTGATCGGTTTGGTATTCTTTTGTCTTCTAGAATCTTCGAGTGATATGTACGAGCTGTGACGGGGAAGATCATCTTAGGCCTCGACCCAAGTTTCTTCCGACGGAATGTACGAGCTTTTTCTAGCGGCTTCAACCTTTCTTTCTTCCTGCGTTTTCAATGTTGGGCGACCACGAGTTTTCTTCAGAACAGCGGGAGGTTTTTTGTTATTGTTCCCTGGATTGAGGATTTGCTGAAACTTTTCAAAGAAGCTCCTTTTCACTTGAGGGGGTGTTGGATCGATCTTTTGTTTCAATTTTTCAAATTCCGCGTCTACATCGATATCCTCTATGTTTTTCTTTGCAGGCTTGAAGTTAAGCTTCTTCCAGAACACGTCTATGTGTGTGATCCGGAGTTGCTGACCTGTGGATGAAAACAAATTAGGTGGCAGAATCATAACGAGAAAGGTACAAGATATTAATTACCTTTATTTTCCAACTTTTCCAAACGACAGGCACATGGCAAACCACAACTGGTAAAAAGTTGGCAACCACAGCTTGCACCGTAGGCTCTCAACCCGTCTTCCTTACGTTTTAGTTCCCTACTCAAAAGCTCAATCGCATATATTGAAACCTTTCTGAGAATATATGCAAGCATGGGCTGCTTCTTGTGGTGCGTCATCACTTTTCGGAGGCTTGTTTCAAAGCTTGTACTAATCTCGGTGTATTGTCTATCAACAACATGATCAACATACAGTACAAGTTTATCTAGTGTGTTGCGATGACTTGGAAAGTGACTTTTTAGTGTTGCATGCATGCCCTCAACCCTGTTGGTCGTAGTTTGGTGAAAGTTGATAGTTTTGTTAATCCAGCATGATACAAACTTTTCACGGTACGGATCCAACCAGGATTTCTTCAAATAATCAAAAACCTCTAAAATTAAAAAAAAACGTAAATAGTCAGTTTTTGTTATTATATAAAATTTGAACATAATTATGTAAGAAATACCTACGTTCACGGTCATCTTCTTTCAGCTGTGCTTCAAGGTTTTCCAAGTTATACCTGTATATTTCCTCGGTCGTAGACTCGCACAATAACGAAAATGTGCGTACGAATTCTTTCCATTCCTTGTCAGAGAATTTCTTCTTGCTGTTCTTATTAATATTTTGTTGAATATGGAACCGACAAAGATACTTATGCGCTTTTGGAAAAACTTGTTCACACGCGTTCATTAGCGCAAAATCCCTGTCTGTTAAAATCACGCGCGGTTCCATACATCCTACCAGCATAGACTTGATCCTCTGCAACACCCATAGGTAGTTCTCTGACTTCTCAGCGGAAATTACCGCACAAGCAGCCGTAAACGATTTGTTTGTCGACGTCATGCCTACGACCTGAACAAATGGCAGGTTGTACATGTTCGTTTTGTAGGTGGCGTCAATCATTAGCACATGCGGGAAGGCACACCACATATTGAATGATCTTTCGTGAACAAAGAAGACATCTTCAACTTCGTTTGATATCTCATTCGTGCGCATGTAATAAGTGTAATTTTTTTCGAGAAGAATGCTTTCAAGTTTTTGCATCGGAGACTTACCGACATTTTTTTCGGCGTTGATCTTCTGAACAGCGTTGTGTATATCTTTCGGAATAAGCTTTCTAGCCGGATTTTTTTTTGTCAGCGTTCGCCAGATACTTTGGTTGGGAATGTCTTGCTCTGCCAGCTCCTTAACCAGTTTTGTATCCTCCGAAGAAAGCCTTCTCGCATACGCGTGACCCTCTAAGTTTTCAATAGGAGTGTGGTTATGCTTCGCCTTCGTCACCTCGATCCTCCAAACACTTCCGGATGATTCCGAAAACCCGATCATCTCGAACGGGCAGCCTATTTTCTTGCTACCCGTTTTCCTCTGTGTAGCTATACTCTTATGCTCCCCACCAAAAGTACATTGAAACCAAATCTTGTAATTCTCTCCTCTTTTATTCGACCTCTTAGTCACAATGAGGTAACCGTTGTCTTTTGCCGTGTCTTGTACCCAACGCACCAACTCTTTACGTGACGAAAAGGTTTGCGTCGTATCAAACGAAAACGTAACCGGGTAACAGCCTTCCTCGTCAACAGACACATCCCCCGGCTCACCATCGTCACCGAGGTCCGAATATACTTGATGTTCAAAGTTGTGCTCGCCACCGTAACCGAAATTCGAATAACCTTGTAAGCTCTGTTGACAACCATAACTGTCGTTTGGACCACACTCCTGCTGTACAAAGCTGTACTCGCCACCGTAACCGAAATTCGAATAACCTTGTTGTGCGTAAGGGTCCTCCACAGGGGTATTCAAATCCAGCGTCACCGTGTTATCACGATAATGAATGCCAGATACAACCTCTGCCTCCCTCAAGTTGGACGAGACCGGTTTCTCATACGAGTCAGAAATAGCGGTCCCCTCGTAAGAATCAGGAACAACTGTCTCGTCAGAATATTGACCGAAAATATAGTTGTTTAACCACGACATCGTTTTTTCAAGAGATGTAACTAATACAGCAAAACCGCGCGTTATTTTGAGAAGAAACACAACGGATCTGAAATGAAGGCAAAATGTATATCGAAGACAATGTGTGTGATCGAAATGTGTGTCTCACAGGTTGCTTTTAAAAGGGGAAAATGGTGAAATTTGGGGTCGAAGCGCCGCGCTATGGCCAAAGCGCGGCGCTTAGGGTTAACGACAAAACATCATGATTAGCTTTATGTCTGTCAAACAGTATCGAATGTTTCAAACGTCAATCGAAGCACGTATTGTCGATCGAAGCGCCGCGCTATGGCCAAAGCGCGGCGCTTTGGGGTGTGAAAATAATTTTGGGCGTGTGCAGCTAGCATGACCCATTATTAATGACTAAAATTACTCTAAAGGTATGGTAGATGGTTTCGCAGTGGTACACCTACAAAATCAGTATTGTTATTCATGTCCTTTTCGGTTCTATGATGATAATTTTGACTTAAGTGACTGACTTGTTGGCTCAGGCTTCCAATCACAAACATACAAAGGTAAACACAAACGATTTGGAGGCTAGTGCGTCTCATACTATTTTATTATTAAACTCATGCAACTCGACAAATAAAACTGAATGCATAACCCTGTATTTATACTAAACATGAATTAATCCTAAACGTACTCAAACTCTATTTAATATAAACCTATCTAATAAACAAATAATTCAAACTAATTCAATAAAAAAACTAAACTATTTTTATGTCCAACTAACTTGAATTATCTTTAACCCATATTAACTTTCCGAATAATCCTTGAAAACAGAATTAGAATAGGTGTGTCATTGAATTTATTGTGTTTTTTGTTTGTAGAATAAATAAAAACAACATTGCTTTGTAAAGTAGAATGAAAAATATACAATAATCAAATCAGTATCTAGGACTACAATTAGAAGTTAATAAACAGTTATAAGATTTCGATAAATTTCATGATCATGGTTCCCTTGAGATATTTTCTGCATGCATGCAGGTGATGTGTCCCAATTCCAAAGAATGATGATTGATATACTAACTTAATTGTTGCGAGCAAACAAAAGATAGATGTTACCTTTTTCTTTTCATAAAGTGGAACAAATATTTACAGAATCATCGTCTCAGTTATTAATAACGTACTCACTAGCTGGTTCTCAAGTCACTTTGTAGGAAAATAAATCAATAAACATTGTCTGTCTTAATTGTCCTTAAAAGGTTTTGGATATCCAATTCATAACAGTCAATTAAGAGTTTTGAAAATACAAAACTTGTTAGCGCAAAAAGCAATTGCTAGCTCAAAGAGGTCAGCCAGCAATATTTTTGAACTCCAACCCAAATCTAATGAGACTCACTAACATCTCTTGGAGGCCAGCCAGGGGTTCTACATCATAAAAATCACTGCTTCATTATCATTTTGCTCACATCATAGCTTCTTTGCCTGCCAACTTCGATCTCATCTATTATTGACTACGCAATTATTTAATAAATCGTTTATATAAAAATAATAATTTTTGTATAAAAATGGAAAATAATTGCAAAAAAAAAACTAATGAATATAACCAATAATAATTCTGGTGACCTGGAGGTCAAAATTGCTTTGGTTTGAGCCATGGGTTTTATCATAGTGAGCTTTTGGGCTTTGGGTTTCCTCTGGAATGGTGGTGGACCAAGTAAGGTGTTTAAGGCGTGGGTGGCTTTTGCCATTAGCTGATTGGGCTTTTGTTGGTCAATAAAGAATATAATAAACATATATAGGTTGTTCATTTGTTGATTATGACTATACATGCTTATTGATCTATTTGAATTTTATTCACATACAAGCTAGTAAACAAATTGTTTCGTTGCTAGCTATATATAATTCAAGATGCTTATGATCGATCAACTCTTTTGGTATCAGGGTGGGTCTGGGGTGGGATTCGGAAATTTTGGGGAAATCGGACCATTGGATGTCAACTTGAAGCCCCGAAATTCAACATGGCTTCAGAAGGCTGATCTCATGTTTGTGGTATGTATGGTTTGAGTTTCTTCATGCTATATATAATGTATATGAGCTGAAAGAGACTATTCGTTTTTTTCATATACTTTTTGTGTTTTATGATTCCAGGATAGTCCGGTTGGGACCGGATTTAGTTATGTTGAGGATGACAAGTTGTTTGTGAAAACCGATGAGGAATCAGCTAGAGATTTAACTACATTGTTGAAGGCAATCTATAATGAAAATGCCACACTTGAAAAGAGTCCACTTTATATTTTTGCAGAATCGTATGGAGGGAAGTTTGCAGTTACTCTTGGACTTTCAGTTCTACAAGCTATCCAACAAGGTCAACTGCAGTTACAACTTGGAGGTACCTACTACTTTCATTCTCTTTAATCTTTTCTTTTGGATAAGTGATGATTTTTAAAAGGTGTACGTACAGAAACATTAGTTTTGTTTTGTAAAAAAAATTAAAATACATAGAATTATTTAGATAAATATTAATTTGTTCTAAATACACTCTTTGCTATTAGCTGATGTAATACACGGATTTTAGCCTAGCCTAGTATGTATATAAGTCGGAGTATGTCAATTGTTTTGTTTTGTTTTGTTTTTGACCTCGTTAAATACTACAACTCAACTGGAAATCATTAACAAATATAAATTCTGCCAAATGGTGTCTTCATTCATTCAATTCTTTGATCGTCCATGTGGGTTTCGCTTGTTGAAACCTTTCCCCTTGCCGGTTCTCAGTGTTCTTATTTTTTATCCCACAAATCGCACTGCATGAATTGATTCTCTTAATTAACGTCTACAAGGGGTATTGGGCTTATTAAAATAGTTATTATATAACTAATAAAAAATTCAAATCTAGCCCATTTTTAAATGAGTAAAATGCACGAATAGTCCTATGGTTTGTCACAATTTTACCTATAGTCCCTATGTTAAAATTTAATTTTAAACAAAAAACAAAGTTTTTTCCTTATAAATACATGTAGAAGCATTTTTAGTAAAAAAAAATCAAAAAATATATAAAAAAATGTTTAGAAAACAGTTATATATATAATGTGAGGTTCATTGGAGAACACTAAAAAAGTAGAGAACCGATAAACACTCTTAAAAATTTAACTTAACATGTTAAAAATCAATTTTTTAAATTCTTTTTCGGCGCTTCTTCTTATAATTACTTATAGAAGCATTTTTAATAAAAATATAAAAAACAGCAAAAAAAAAAGGCTACATTTTTTTTTTTTTTTGCAAAATTTTTTTTTATTTGAATAGTTTTTACCCACTTTTATAAGGAAAATCGCTGAAAAAATTTTGAAAAAAATTTGATTTTTAACATGTTAAGTTAATTTTATAAGATATATATTTTTTTAACTATTTTTTTTATTTTTATTTTTTGATTTTTGTTATTAAAATTGTTTCTAAATGTATTTATAAGAAAAAGCGCCGAAAAAAATTTAGAAAAACACAACTTTTAACATGTTAAGTATAATTTTTAAGAGTGTTCCTTGATTCTCCATTTTTTAGTGTTCCCCAATGAACCATCCCCTATAAAAACACCTAGTTCAGAAAAATGTCATGAACATACTTAGTATAAAACGCCATAAAACACCCAATTCAGAAAAACGCCATAAAACCCAGTTAATTTTTTTTTTTTGAAAAGTATATCAATCTTATACTCGTTCGAAAGATTAAAAAACGTTGAGTTTTATGGTGTAATTTTTTTTGAAAAATAATCACGTAAAAAAATGTTATTGTCGTTTATATATGATGGGGAAAATGACATGTGATTAGCATGTGCACCTTTGTTTGAATCTTCCTATTTTACCCCTCCTGTTTGTTCCAAGGCCCCTATTATTTATAAAAATTTCACCGCATCAATCTCAGCCACAAAGCACTAATATCTTGTGGCTGAGAATCGTTCTCACACTTTAAGGCCTTCTCTCTTGATCATGTTCTATATATATATATATAGTGAATTGCAAGTTTTGTCCTTTATCTTTAGGCCATTTTGCAAGTTTTGTCCTTTATGTTTAAATTTGACGAGTTTTGTCCTTTATGTTTGAAAATCAAGCACGTTTTACCCTTTGGGGCAAAACGTGCTTGATTTTTAAGGACAAAACGTGCTTGATTTTTTAAACATAAAGGACAAAACCTGCTTGATTTTTAAACATAAAGGACAAAACGTGCTTGATTTTTAAGGCCTAAAGGGTAAAACGTGCTTGATTTTTAAACATAAAGGACAAAACTCGTCAAATTTAAACATAAAGGACAAAACTTGCAAAATGGCCTAAAGATAAAGGACAAAACTTGCAATTCACTCATATATATATATACACATACACACACACACACATATAGGAGAAAGATCCGTGCATTGGTTCTCGTGGTTCTCACAATAAAGGTGGTTCTCAAATGAACCCTAGCCTATATATATATATAGGGTAGGGTTCTAGAGTGAACACTAGGGTGATATTGAACTGTGTGAACTAATCTGGGCCATTGGATTATATTATCTAGAGATTTTTAAACAATGGCAAGATTGTAATTAAAATGTTGTAACGTCCCTTTAAAATTAATGATATAAGGGTATTTGCGTCTTTTGTAAATTGCATTTATTAAACAATATAATCAAAATCCTTAAAATCTCGCTAGTTTCCATATATACAAGATACACAGCAGTTAGTGTATACATATGTGTATAGTCTCGCTAGTATCGGTTTATACAAAATACAAAGATGTTAGTTTATACACATGTGTACAGTCTCGAAAACTATCAGTTTATACGAGATACACAGCTGTTAGTCTATACATATGTGTACGGTCTCGCTAACAATCAGTTTATACAAGATACATAATTGTTAGTTTATACACATGTGTACAAACTTTTATACTTCCGTGTACTATATTCAGAAATGGTTACATATGTGTATATTAACAACATATAATATATTATGCATGCACACGAGTAGATTTATATAAATATTATGAAATTAACGAAAACGAAACAAGTCACATGTATGCAAAAATAAGTAACTTCATCATATAATCAAAAAAAGTTAATGCCCAAAATAATTACAGTTTCAATCTTAGAGAAATTTTTCAATATTTATTGAAAATTATAAAAAGTTAAATACAATATATTATGATATCTGTATATATGGATAATAAAAGAAAAATAGTATTTAAGTTAAAATTAAAACAAAATCTATTTATAAAGAAATGAGTGCTATGAATATTTGGAAATTAAATAATCTGTAAACATAATAGTTCCAAAAAAACATTTGAACAAAATAATAGTTTTGTTTTTATCATCTCTTGAGTGATAAGTAAGAATACTTGCAATATTCATTAGTCAACTTCAACATATGAGCTAAAGATGTAGAATGATAATGTCGTAATCCATGATGGTCTACCAAAATTTAAAGCCCTTCAATTTTTTATAATTTAAATAATGGATATTTAATTAATCATGAGAGAGCGGGAGAGAGTTAAGAGATGAGAAAACTAAAGGATTTTAATTAAACATATATGGTTAACGTCAATCAGGGGATTGTTCAAATGAAAACCACTTTTATTGTGAAAACTCGAAAACAAAATAAAAAAAGCCTAAAAAAAACACACCAAAAGATTTTTTTTTCATTTTTTTTTATAAAAAATCGCAGGTTTTTGTGTATAAAAAAAACTTTTTTTCAAAAAAAAATTGTATTACACATGTGTAGTAAGTACTACACATGTGTACTACAAAAAAGAAATTTTTTTCTTTTTTTTTTTTGAAATTTTTTTTATATACTAACAATGGCGAAAATTATTATGTAAAAAAATTTGGTATGTTTTTTTTTGCTTTTTTAATTAGTTTTCGAGTTTTCACAATAACTAGTGGTTTTAATTTGAACCTTCCCCATGTCAGTCATACCCTTTTAATCTAAAAAATGATCAAGGGCCAAGATTAGTTCACTCTTAACAAGTCGTTCACTCTTGAACCTAATCATATATATATATATATATATATATATATATATATATATATATATATATATATATATATATAGGGGAAGGTTCATTTGAGAAGAAAATTTTATTACGAAGAAAAAGAATAAAAGGGTATAATTGTAAAACATTAAATAGTTTTTTTTCTCATCTCATTTATTATTATGTTTGACTAATTAATTAGTCATTAAGACTATAATCCTCCACACTAAATATTTTTGCCTACACACATCAAAAGTTATCCTACACATTTCGAAATTTATCCTACACATATTGAAATTTATCCTACACAACTCGTAATTTATCCTACACGCCTCGTATTTATCCTACACTTTAAATGAATTTTTATTTTTATTTTTTGTGAAAAATATATATCTTAAAAATAAATTACAAATTTAATATAGTTAGTTATTAAAGATGAAACTACCAATTAATGATGTATGTAAGTTTACTAATATACCCTTATAGTTACATTAAGTACAAATATTAAATGAAGTCTAATAAAGCATTCCTATTGATTGAAATTTCTTCTTTTTTCTTCTTACAAAGAATTTCTTCTCATTTGAACCCTCCACTATATATATATATATAGAGTGGGGATCCTACGGAAAGTGTGTTTTTCCTAAAAAGTGTAAAAAGTCATAAAACACAATAATTTCAGGCATAAAACACACCTAAAACTCACAAATAATAGAATGAATATTACTAAAACACCATATTCAAACTCTAACAGTCCATAAAAACTCCAAACGCACCATCGTAAAACTATGAATATAAAACACAAAATGCTAAACAACATAAAACACAATAATATTTGCCATTCCATAATCAGAGCCTTAACATCTAAAACACAACACAAAACCCACATACATGATGTTTTAGTAATCTTCATCATATTATTTGTGGGTTTTTTGTGTGTTTTATGGTTGACATTATGGTTTTTATGACTTTTTACACTTTTTATGAAATTTGGACTTTCTAGCCAACTCCTAGCCTATATATATATATATAGGGAGGAGCTCATGCGAGAACCACCTTTATTGTGAGAACCGCGAGAACCAATGTGAACACAACCTAAAATAGCTAAAAAAACCTAACCCGCCCCCCCAAAACCTAACCCCCCCCCCCCCCAAAGCTAAATGCTAAAAACTAAAACCTAAAAGAAACCTAACCCCCCCCCCCCCCCCCAAAAAAAAAAAAAACCCTAAACCCCCCTCCCCCACCCCCCAAAAACCTAAACCCCCCCCCACCCCAAGCTAAAATGCTAAAAACTAAACCCCCAAAAAACCTAAAAAAATCTAAAATTTTTTTTTTGAATTTTTTATGTTAAAATCGCTATTTTAGAAGCCAAAAAAAAATTATTTTTTTTTTAAATTAAACAAAAAAATTTGGCTTCGAAAAGTAGCGATTTTTTTATAAAAAATATTAAAAAATTCAAAAAAAAAAATTTTGTGTGATTTTTAGCTATTTTTAGGCATTTTTTGTTGTGTTCACATTGGTTCTCGCGGTTCTCGCAATAAGAGGTGGTTCTCGCATGATCTTTCCCTATATATATATATATATATATATATATATATATAGGGTAGGGATCCTAAGAGAAGTCCACCCTATTTGAGAAACTTGAGAAGAAATCTGGAGCACACATTTTCCCTAAGCAAAAAATGCAAAAAAAGGTAAAAAAATGCAATTTTTTTTTTGAAAAATCGCAGTTTTTTCTTTAAGGATTAAATTTTTTATTTATTTTAAAAAAAAATTGGATTTATACACATGTGTATATTGTTAATCTTTTAACTATACATATATGTATATTGTCAATTATACAATATGTATATACATGTTTAAAATTGAAAAAATATGTGTTATAAATCCTAAACCTTATACCATAAACACTAAATCTAAACCTTAATGCTAAACCCTAAACCCTAAAGCTAAACCCTAATGCTAAACCCTAAAGCTAAACCATAATTCTAAACCCTAAAGCTAAACCCTAAAGCTAAACCTTAATGCTAAACCCTAATGCAAACCCTAAAGATAAAGCTAATTTGTTTTGAAACGTCAAGAAACCCATTAAAGCAAGTGAATACCCATACAAAAGCTCAGTCGATATTGTCACACCCCGAAATATCAGAGTATTGGCGTGACTGGACTGGTATCTTCATTGCACAGCGGAAGCAAATAATCTAAGTCTTTTAGAAAATGAACGCCACTAAGTACTCGACTCATCATGGTACTCCTATTCCAACCGTGCCTTGTCTTAGAAATGCAACCTGAGAAAGAAACATGCGAAAAAGTCAACATAAAGTTGAGCGAGTTCATAGTTTGTTTGTAAAAGATTTGAAATAAATCTTCTGAATAACCGGTTTTTGAAGTATTGTTGTGAAAACGAATTTAAAATCATTTTCATATATAAATCAAGTTTTCATGTGTACCCCACGTACTCATGTATAATTTCCCGTTTTCTTGAGTACCCCACGTACTTCAAGTATAATTCAAGTATTTCTGTATGTATCATGTATTCTTGTATAAATCACGTATTCTTGTATGTATCATGTTTTCTTGTATAAATCAAGTATTCTGTATGTATCTTGTTGTTAATGGGTTGCAAGGCCATTAACATGTGACACGGCATAGGAAGTCACCAAACCATAGGCATTTTTCTGTAGTCGATTCACGACTGAGACACAAAAACACTACTCAGTACTAGTTGTCACCAAGAGTGGGACTGCCCTGACACCCGTTAGATCTAACCTTTTGTTCTGCGGTCTTAGTATGTACACGATTAATGGTGCTTATGGTACCCTATTCGTGACACTATTTCTCGTATCATTCCTCAAACGCATCATACTTGGTACTAGTTATCACCAAGAGTGCTTCTTGTTTTATGTATTCATCATATCAAGTATCAATCTTTCAGTTCTTGTATTCTTTATGTCAAGTATCAATTCTCATGTGTTTGTATACTCTTGTATTTGTATTTTCTCGTAGTTTAGAAAACTAGAATTCGTGTGTAAACGCTTGTTTGAAAAACCGGTATAAAACATAAGCTTTTCGTAAACCATTTGTGTTAGTTTAAACTTGCTTGTAAAATGGTTTAGAAATATGTAATTCTTGTTTATTGAACACTTTGAATGTTTTGTAGAATGTGCATGTCTTTCCACCCCGAAAACATTTATAAAAATGTAAAACCATAAAAGGTGGGGTTATGAACTCACCTGAATATTCCTGTGCAAAGCTAGCTAATTTACGACTTCGTGATGTCGTTTCCAAGGCTTGTCTTGCTAGCGTGTATTCTACAATATTCCTAACACGAAATATCTAATAAGTTTCTAAATAAAAGCGGTAACTAGTCTACGTGTCACCGAGCTCTACCGAATCGTTAATCGAACGATTCAACGGTAAGTTGTTAACTTAATGGAAAAGATTAAGTTATACGTGTTAAGTCTTGTTTAATATCAGTAGCAGTTTAATAAGTCTTGAAACAGACTTAGTTTCCGAGAGACTTAAAATGAATAAATATTTATAAAAATATAAATATATCGTCGTAAGTGTGTTAGCCGTCTCGAGTAGTCGTACGTGTACAAAAAGATTATTTGTATGAAAATATCATATAACCAACTCGTATTATATATCGCGTTTCGTATGATCTTTGCCAAAATATACGTATGTGCCTTTTAGGCGTATAAAATAAATATGAAAAGTTGTATTTATTTTATAAAAGAATCGTCGAGTTGCTTTTGAAAGTAAATACGATCTATATTTATTTTCATATAGAGAAGTCGTCTTGTTTGTCGTTTGAAAAATAAATATAATCTATATTTATTTTTATGAAATGATTTCGTTTTGTTCGACATTTGAAATAAATATATAAATTATATTTATTTTAGTAAAAGAATCGTCGAAAATGACATCCAAATCGTCGTTGTCGTGATGTTGTAAAGTGTTATCCGAAATGTTATACACTTGTATTTTACTTCATAAAAATCATTTGCAGTCGATCGGTTATGCTTCGTTTTATCATAAAACGTAATTATTTTACGGATTTTCTCGAAAAACGGGCAGAGTTTCCTTTGTTTTTGGACGGCCCGACAACACAAGTTGTCGTTATATTTTCAAATTCAAGCAACATATTCAACCAACAATATATATGCAAGTTATTAATTAGTCGGTTCGAGCTCGTTCACGTTATGAGTTATAAGTATATAAAACAACGAAATCAATTCTTGTTGTTAATATTTTACCAAGTCTTCATGCTGAAATGTCGAGCCGCCTGACCGCGTTTGCCGGGTCAACTGAGTTGACCAGGTTTGACCGAGTTGACTCGGTTTGACCGAGTCAACTGAACCTAGTTGTTGGACCGAACCGAGCCGTCTGACCGAAGATGTTGACCGCGGTTGACCTGTTTTGACTTGCTGAGTTGACCGAGTCAACCCGAACCGTTTCAGAAGTTGACTAAACCGCCCGAACCGAACCCGATTGGAGCCGAGACCCATGAAATCTAAACCAAAACATGTTTTCTTGCAACTCAAACCGAAGCATACCTGAACCACCGTGAATATGGAGGTGACCCGAAACAAAAACCCGGTTCCCGAGCTGAAACCCGAGCCGAACCACCCTGCTGAACCGAAAACCCGAACGGAAATCCCGAACCAGAGACGAACCGTTCGGACTGAACCCGTCTCCGATCTCTCTCCTCCGCCGCCACGCCACCACACGCCGCCTGTCTCCTCCGTCATACTCTCTCTCTCCGGTCTCTTACTCGAACCGTCTCTCTCTCTTTCTCTCTTCTCTGCTTGCAGCCGCCACACGCCACCACCATCTGGTGGTGGCAGCCGATAACAGAAGTGAGAGGGGGACGTGTGAGGGTGTACAACCGCCATCGTCCCCGCTGTGCCACCGCCGGCTCCGTCACCGGCCGGAGTCCCTTCAATCGCCGGCCAGAGTTGCTCTGGTTGTCTGAGTGTTGATCGAGAGAGGATGAGAGGCCTATGGGTGAATTGTGTGGTGTATGTATTGTGAAGAAATCAAGTGAGAGAGAAGGACTAAGTCTGTGTTTGGATTTTTGAAGAATGAGGGTAACTGTATTGTGTGGGTAGGTATATAATCGAGAGGAGAGAGACACAGACTTGATGTCTGTGCTTGCTTTAAATGCCTTGTTTGTGAGGAGTTTGTCAGACAAGGGTTTGAGAGGGATGGGGGGCATTTGACTATCAATTAGAGGTGCAATTATTGTGTCTGCTCAAAATTAAAGGTGCAATTAATGCTAGATGTGGGTGTCTCGAGACAAACCAATATTTTGTGAGGATTTAATATGATTTGTAAAGATTTGTGGGTCTCGAGATTTTTGTAGAAAAAATATTTTGTATAGATTTTTGGTAGATCTTGAAAAGACCTTGGCAAGATTTACAAGAAAGTCTTGTAGTAAAGATCTATATAATATGCAGGTTTAGGCTTGTGGGTTTTGGGCTTGGGCCCAGGGCCCACAAGACCATCTCATGTGTAAGTGGCCCGTAATTCTTACGAGACCCGCTATCGCAACCCAAACTCCATAAGCATAAATATATTTGTGTAACATCCATATTTGTCGGTGTCGTCAGTATTTCGTACGGTTTCAGTCCGTTGTCATTTGATGTTTCGCATATTCCACGCGAATTTTTATACGCGTACTGTAGAGTCGGATAAGCGTTCCTAGGCACTCCAAAGGCCTAATTAAGTTAATTTGCGCTGTAGTCACTATTTAATGTCGCGTAAATTGCCTGTTAATTACGCAATTAAGGGCGTAAATTACCGGTTGTCACAGATATCGGTTCAAATCAATTATAATTGACCCTTGTTTTCAATAAAAATTATGCATGACTGTCGAGAAAACTATAAAATCGAATACCGATGCCGCTTTTGTTCGAACGGCATCAATCTGTTATGTCATAGTAAAAAACAAAATAAAATATATTTGACTCCTACGACTCCGTTTTATTTATCGAAATGTAGATAAAAATATGCATGTCGCAATGTATACTTTTATAATAACAAAAAAGGGTAAATGATGTCAATTTACATATGAAAAAATTAACTACAAGGAAGCTTTGAGGACATGTACGTCTATGCTTCGATTACTTTTAGTTGTACACTTCTATTTACAACTTGATTTTAAATAAAATTTATATAAGTACGTATATAAAAATATATATGTTCGAAAACTAATTATAATAGGTTATATTAAAAGCTTTTAGTGTTGACCAAAGAACTTTCTAAGTGACGCAGACCTAAGTAAAAAAAATCGACAAAGAAGCATTATTTATTTAATTATAATATTAAAATAATAAAAGTATTAAAAAAACTATATATTTTTATAATATTAAAATCACTATTTATTTCAATTCGTTTATTAATATATAGTAATTGTAGCACTACTCAGTATTTACATTTACCATAATAAATGTTTAAAGGGTAAAAAGAAAACATCAAAACATAGAGGACCATGCATCTTGTTTCTCAAAATGTTATAAACTAGTGTTCGACCTCCGCATTGCGGGCACGGGGCTCGTAAAACCATGCTAAGTAGTAAGCAAATAACGATCAAAACCCGAAAAGAATCATAAAAACACGAATTTATACCGAAATGTGACGTAAAACATAGGCAAATACAAACACGAACTTATACCACGATCTAGCTTAAAATGTAGAAAAACTCGAATTTATACCAAGAACACTTTAACTCAAAGACCCAAAAAAAAATTAATAAACACAAATTTATAGCGAGAAAGTCTTAACTTAAAGACCCAAAAGAAATAAGCAAAACTTAAATGGCCAGAAGTGATTCATACAAATTAGAGAAACTGAAATGTAAACTATCTTAAAAAGCAATAAGAAACAAAAGAAAAAAAAACCAACACTGTTCACAAGATCTACCTCAATTGTTATATATACTAATTAATAATATATATAAATATTATAACTAATTTTTAACATATTTCTTTTATAACTATTTTTAAATATATTTCTTTTTTTTTTCTTACAACTTTCAAAATATAATGTTTTCTTAATTTTGAATACGCCAGTGTGAAGTGTGATGTGCTTATTTTTGTTTAAGTCTCAGTATAAATTATAGTTAAAACTGGCCAGGGTGAAATATAACGTATTTCTAGTTTTTTTTTTCAAATCAACATAATTTTTTTCCGAGTATGATGCGACGACATGCTTACTTCCGCCTATGTTTGATATATATTTTTTTTCAAAACCTATCCTTCACAACATGCGGCGAAAACCCACGGGTCATATATAATATACTTTTTATCTATTTCATAAAAATATAATGTTTCTTAAAATATTGGGTATCACATTACCACATGTTTATTTCTATCTACGTTTCAGTTTAAACTTGTTTGAAACTGAGTTTCCTTGTAGGATAAAAAATATTCCTATGAAAAACTGTAAAAAAAACAAACTTGTATTAGAAAACATTAAAAAAAACTCTTCTATTAACTTTTCTTAAACCATTTTCTATATAAACTATTTCAATTCATATTTTTAATTAAAAAAAGCCTCTTATAAGCGGCACTACACTCTAAATTACCAATACTATTTTTAAGCCGACCATGATTGGAATTCGTATACACCCAAAACAAAATGGTCATGAATTGATTTCCATTTGGGGTGAACTAGGGTGGAATTTCAACCTTACCTTGTTTGATACATGTTATTTTTTGTTTGTAACAAGTCAAGGTGGTTTACGAGTCTTCTTTTGTGTTTCTAAATGTATAGAACTAGCAATTGTACCCGCGCTTCGCTGCGGGTGCGGCGTGTCGGCTAAACACGTAGTGACAGTAGGCATTAGAATGTCAAGGAACACAAAAGTGGGTCGCGACGGTAGACAAAAATGAATGCTAAGGAGTTGACATGAATCTCGCTCAAGTATATTTACAACTAATGAACCGTGCTACGTGACAGTTAGGCGTTATGCAACTTTCAAACCAATTAGCCAATACAAACAAATATGCTAAGTCAGAGAGCAACTGTATTAACTTCATAATTTAACCAAAAAAGAAGCAAGAAAAATGAGAAGCAAAACAATTGGTGGTGGCACCTTATCAAAAACATATAGTTAGCCACCTAATCTGAAACACTAAAGACGTCCATCACTTTCACCAATCTGAAGCACTTTATCACCGGCATCAGCTGCAAATTTATAGAATTATATGAGCTTCTGAAATCTATAAATGGAGAGAAAAGTAAACCCCATAAACAATAACTTTTAACCTAGTATTTTTCTCAAATTTTGAAACAGCAAAACAATTGAATAAAATTTACAATCTTTCAAATCGGCAGGCACGATCATACCTGTAAGACTGAAGACCATCTCTTTTACAGGTCATTCATTGTATGGTGTCTATAACAAAGTGCATATAATATGAGAACAACCACCAAATATCTCGTATCTAACGTTTTTATGATTTATTCAAACTAACATTAATGATGTTTACGTATTTTCTAAAATCCTTTCAATAAAGAATGAGTTGTGCTTTAATATTTCCCATTCACCTCATAATCATACGGCCATTCTCAAAAGTATAAATTTTGGTTTCATATTCCCTTCATGTGGAAAAAGCTAGGTTAGTGTCAAAAACAATATCAACCACATCCACATAAGAAACCAAACAAAAAGAAGACGACATACCTATATATGAGATTAATCACAACGTTCGCCTAGCTTGGCCATGACTGCCAGCCTAAGTTGGAAACTAAAAATATCAACCTCATAGTGTCTTCCTGTGTAAATTAAAACCATAATTCGAATAAGGAGAAATGTTTTTTATGTGATAACTAAATGAAAAGAAACCCTAAAATCAAAATAGGATAATATGATATGGAAATGAGGTTATTTTAATATCGTAATTGATAGTTTCCTTAGCAGTAATCTTGTTTATAGTACAACTAGGTTATCACCTGGGATTGCTTCCCGGGCTCGAGAATTTTTTTTTATATTAAAAACTATTTATTATTAATAGATATCATACAAAAAGTATGATTTATTACATGTCTTGGTTATAGATAAATTATAAAGTCTTTACAAACTTAATCACGGGTTGTAAACGCGTAATAAAAGTTATAAGCTTAGAGATTACTTATGATTCATGTTTTAAATTACTATTTATTACAAATGAATTTTATTTAAAAACAATTGAATAATAAAGTAGCGTATTGCACACAAAAAGCATCTTAAAAAAATTAAACTCTTAAAAATCAATACAATACAATACCGGTATTTTACCGAATTTTACCTTCAAATACTGGTACCGTCCTGATACTAATATTTGACGATTTTTAGTACCAGTACCGAGCTCATCCTTAGTCAAAGAATTGTTAAATTTAAAGAGAATAATAATATCAAGGTCTTAGAACAAAATTAAATGTCAAAAGTCTTATATCAAAGACAAAACAATGTAGGCCATATCTCTAAGTTTTCTAATAAAAGCAAATACAAAATATATAAAAACATTCTTTAAGCTATGATTTTGTCAACAACGCTTTTGCTAATCCTAAACCTCAAAAACAGAAAGCCAGTAACTGATTATAGCGAATTAAGCAAATTTAGACCATTTTCACATACTCGGCTCATTGACATGTTTATTATTATACCCTTTTGACCCGTTAGATATTTAACATAACCTGCATCGATCCATGTAAAAGTAAACGGGTCAAATTTGCTAAAGTCAAAGTTTAAATCACGATGGATCATGTAAAATGTCGAAAGTAAAAGCATTTATTTTGACGATAATGCACTCACTATTATGAACTCATACATGAAAGGGCCTTTCACCCTTCCAATATTCCAATGGTTTTGTTTTAATTCTATTTACTTCTTCTTACACCAGTTGTCCAAGCAGACCCGCCCCCTCCAAATAAAATGAATAAACATTTCATAGTAACAGGAAAATTATAAAACTTATGATCAATACAACAAACCAACTTTTACTAAAATATAAATTAACTATTAAAGTCCTCAAAGTTTGAAACATGATGTCCCTTTTTAAATGAAAAAGGCATTTGTCAGACGAGCAAGATCTCCACCCAAAACATGTCTAGGACCTGACAAAGAAACGCTCATCACACCAGCAGGCAGCGGTTACAAGCATTCGAATTGTTTATAAGATATAATTGATCAATAGTCAGCAGTTTCATCAAACCATGTGAAGTTCATACAACTTAATTCGTATAATTATAAAAAAGAAAACATAATTTAGGGCGAATTAGAATCAATACTTACCACACCTGCCAACTCAAAGACCTAACAGGCTCGTATTTTAAGTTGAATCAAACCTATCACTTTAGAGCATCAAATAAATAACATATAAAAAGTCTCAAAATCACTCAAGTTCAACCAAAAGTAAAATTACAAAACCTGGTTGCACATGAACACAGACATAAGACATACCTGGGTCGCAGGTGGCCCAAAATTCATGAACATCGTAATCGGTAGCTCGAACGATTCTGTGGGCGGCGATCATTGTAATCCTTGAAGTCTCTTCGACGGTAGTCAGAGTTGAAGAAATCACAGGCATTTCTATAAATTGTAAATAGAAAACGTTCAGATCTAAGAGAAAAACAACTGATTCGCGAGCACGGTCCCATTTTCCCGCCAAAAAGCATTCCAAAAGGCTCTAATATCATGTCACCCCAGCCCAAATATATTCATTTATTATATATAATAGATGTGATCAACTTAACGTTTGTCGTACTTTTGTTGATTTTTATCACCCATTCCGACCCGATCCGATTCGAACCGGACCGAAAAATTATTATATACCAATAGACAAACGACCCCTATAAATCTACGCACCCCATAAAAAATCCTGGATCCGCCACTGATATGCAGCCTGAACCGTGTGACCCGTACTCTACCATATGTAACCTGAACCATGTAACAAAGCCATTCGTATTTATTTGTTACTAAAGCTCCAATTGTTGCACCATATGCAGGTATACCAGTCATATAATCAATAAATTCAACCGTTTTGACCCATATACAAGTATTCAACCCATCAATTTTAACACCTATAGATTAAAAAAAGGTTTCCTTGTGTAGTTTTAGCTTTTGAGTATTAGTAACAAAGGATAAAAATAAAACTCCAAAACTAAGTAACATAGTTTTAGCTTTTGAGTAACAGAGGATAAAAATCGAACTCCAAAAATAAGTAACACAAGGTATATGTTTTCTAAACCACTATGAAAACATGACTATATATAGTAATTTAAATAACAAATGTTTTAGATGAAGAGATGTTATGTACCCAAAATTTAAAAAATAAGACAAATACCAACACCAGCTATTGTTTTGTTTTGGTTCCCTTCACTTTCGGAAGAAGATCTTTTCTCCCCAACTTAAAAATGTCCTTGCCACTGTCATTACCCAACTTGTGTTTGATTTCAGTTGTGGCAGATGATTTCATGTCATTAGAAAGGTGGACTTGATAAAGCAGCCTAATGCTTGTTGATTACACCAAGTAACCAGAAATCAGTTATTATTATATCAATGATAAAAATAAACTAAAAAATGTTACAAACATAAAAGGGGATATGAGTACCTGTTAAGAAGTGGGATCAATGAAAACGTTGAAGAAACAGGTGCAGCCAATATGACTTGATTTGAAGAAAAAAAAAGAATCTACGTTTAGCCTTTCAATAACAACTTAAAGCTAGAAAATCATAATAATACCACTAATATTAAGTACAAATTGGAACATATCCATCAAGATCACAAATGGTGAAAACAAACTGAGATTAGCATAACATCACAAATACCACTTACAACTGCAAATTCATCAAAATGACACAAATATCACTTACAGATTGCAAAATATTTAGGGTGTAAGGGGCACTCCTCTAAGTGGGGAGTGACCTCTCTTACCCACAGCCAATCAGCACGCGCCACGTCAACTCCCCACTTAACTCCCCCCACACCCTCAATTTGATGGCGGCACTCCTCTCTTGGGGGACTTGTTTTTTATTTATTTTTTAAAAAAAATATACAACGTTAAAAAATCAAAAACTTTGAAAACTTGTGCGGTGAACACCCACCGCTCCCCACTCCACGCTTAGCCTCCCCGAGGGGTCGGCGGCGGTGTTCCCGAGGGGGGAAACCACTCACCGCACCCCTCCCCGCAAAGCTCTCCGTTCACCCTTATAACAATCATAATCAAATCTATTAACTTCAGCATCAAAACAAAAGATACAAACAGTGAAAAGAAACGAACAACCTGCTCATATATAAACAAAAAATAATACATAAGATGAAACAAATTTATCTTTTATCAATGTCTCAACTAAATTGTGATACGATACCAACTGCCGATATGAAGAAACGGTTTCAGAGATCTCTATCGGACCTTTCATCATCATTATTATCTCTAAAATTCATTGTTTATCAACAACTGATTTGTGTTTGTAGAGAATCTGCTATCATCGGCGATCCAATCTGCCCAAACATTGAAAAATAAAAAAAATTGGAAAATAAGATCGAAGGAATGCCAAAACAAAATAGAAACAAATGAAATCAAGATCAATAAACATTGAAAAATTTAGATTCGATATAGAAACAAAAGCTTAGATTACCTTGGATGAAGATGTTTGAGAGGCGATGCGAAGAGAGGGAAAAGACGGTGAAACCCTAGAAATGAAGAACTATTAATCAAACTTGGATCATCAAACTATTAGTCTAACCGAGGTACCAATCAAAATGAAGAACTAAATATGTGTAAGAACCCTTTTGAAACTGAATGAATCTCGTAGAAAAAAAGAAATTGATAGTCAGCCAATACCACAAGATCAATAGAATTGAAAGAAGATTTGGTATTAGAAGATTAAACATACCTCATGCTTGATGCTTTAAACCAGAATGGAGATGGAGATGAAGGAAAATGGAGATGGTTCTCTAGGGTTTTGGAAAACAAACATAGCTGCGTATAAATATAGTCGGGTCATAATAGGATTTGGAGCAAGATATGGAGCGCGCCTAACCCATATGATTTACCCAAAATTTTCCCGCCCAAAACAATCTAAGGTGCAATATCATGATGACACGTGGCCCAAATTTTATTCATTTATTATATATAATAGATTTAACCCATGCTAATTATCGTATCCAGTTTCAAATCAACCAAAAAATAAACATCTTGCTCACCTCCAAAAGCTTTCCCATCTTGTTCATACATGGGATCATGATATTCTAGAAATAAACTTTATGACAATAGCATCATGATACCACTGAGTGGCATTTATGGTAATCTAACTTTTAAAACTAGAACTTGTAAAAAAAAAAGAAGAATTCACTATTTTTATTACCAATCTAAACCCAAAAAGAATCTAAAAAATATTAGAACTTAAATGGGTAGGAGCGTATCGCCACGGAGCAACAGCCACGTCCGGATCTGATCTATATACTCAGCAATTCATCCGGTGATAATAAATTACTTGGTTAGTACAACCTACCCATATAGTCTTAGGGTCGCTCGTTTAGCTCTTATGGAATATGAACCATATTAGGTGTTTGTTCAAAATATAACCAAAAGCTACCCGGGTTGTACAACCATGTCGTAATGCCAGATAGAGATTCTTCAACCGATTATGTATCATCTCACCACTCAAGAATGATGTATCCCTCCTAGAGTAAGTTTGTAAAGAAAGTGACCTAAAAATAGTGTTATTCATGCCCCAAAATTTAAAAGCAAAACTCAACTGAGCATTAAATCGAACACCTGGTGTGCAGAACTTCAAGTTTTGGTTTCTGTTGACGAAATGAATTAAAAAATTACAACATGGTAACAATGGAAGTAATCAGATGTTAGACCTGAAACATACTGTACTACATAATTGGCCGGATTAAAAAGTGCAAAATCCCATAAACAGATGCCTGACCTGACCTGAGTTGTGTTGCGGTTGTTATATCAAATCTTGTATGACTTCTACATATCGCCATGTCTTTTACTTCGATTTGAGACGTGGCCGCTGGTGGTGTTGATGTGGTCGCTAGAAGAGAGGAGTGGCGGTGATGGTGACACCGGTGGGGAGGTGAAGCGGTGGATTTCACCCTTGTGGGCTGCCTTTCTCCTCTCATATGTTATGCAAATGTGTTAAGATAGATGCCAGTATAAGGTGCTGTCTGTTTTTTCAGATGTAAAATGTCTGTAGTCTGCGAACCATATTTTGTACCAGAGGAAAGAAAAGTGGCTGGTAAAAAATAGCTACAGTAATTTTAGAAACAAACAAAGTGGGTGTTTGGACTTTGGGTTACCTTATTTTGTACCAACTTATAACCTTTTGTTTTTTTAAGTGACTTTCTATATACATGGCTTAGCTGTCACCGGGAGTTTGTCAAAGACAAAGTCCTGTCAGCCCTGCACTTGAAGACGCGATGTTCTATCGGGCCCCGGCTCCCGCGCAAGCTGATCTCCCCCCGGAAACCATACTGCCCCCACACGAAAGACTCGTTGGGGTAACAGCTGGGTAAAACCGGGTGTGCCCTCAGGACCGCACCATGCCTCGGTAGGATACGATCCATCATTGGGACGTCCCGGCTCCCGCGCAAGCTGATCTCCCCCCGGAAACCATACTGCCCCCACACGAGAGACTCGCTGGGGTAACAGCTGGGTAAAACCGGGTGTGCCCTCAGGACCGCACTATGCCTCGGTAGGATACGATCCATCATTGGGACGTCCCCTCCCCCAAATAGCCGCAACCGAGAGTCGAACCGGCAACCTCACAAGGAGGAAACCGGCCCAACCAACCACATGGGGACCAACTGGGCTAGGGGAGAGAATTTACCAACCTATAACTTATTGACATATAATAAGTTGTTTTTACAGTGTTTGTATTAACTTATATAAGTTATTTTTGTGTGTGGAGAAGTTGTTTTTGAGAAGTTAGAAATTCTAACTTATGACTTATATAAGTTAATAAGTTGTTTTTGAGAAGGAATCCCAAACACCCCAAAAGACTTGCAATTTAATATTATTGTCTCACGCTTTGTCGTGGTAATCCGTAAAATTTTTACATCAAAACGTACCCAACTGAAAACGTACATAAAAATAAGCACAAAAACATATTATATTTGACCAGAATCATTTAATAAAAAGTACATCGAAACGTAAATCAACTTGAAGTTATACCTACACGTACATAAAAAAACACGTAAAACTCAATTTTAAAGTCTAGCATAAAAAACAAAATATAAAAGAAAAAAAAGACTAAAAGACAAATAAAAGGTCAAAACACAAACACTATTAACAAACTTTGTTAATTATATTATATATAAGTAGGTTAGACCCTAGAATATTACACGTGTTGAATAAATAAATATTATATTAAACAAATTTTTTTAAGAAATATAATATTGTAATTTGTTGCTTATAGTTATTATGATATTGATAAATAAATAAGTAGATTAGTATTTTGTTACTAAGAAATAAGTGAGTGATACGTAATATTTTTTAGAAACCTGTATATTACAACAGTTAAATATCAAAAGAAAAAAAGAAAATTATAAATTATAAACTTTTTTTTAATTAATTATTACACGTGTATTACAAACTCGTGACATTATTTGGAATCGCTAATTAGTTGGTAATTAAAAAAGAGTAAATTTCTTTAATTAATTAGTAAAAAGTTAATTTTTTTAGTTGTAATATATGACGAACCCAGTGTACCATATTACAATTAATAACATATTTCAATTAAATATATTAATTGATCATTGTATTATATTGATATGTTAGTGTTTATGCCTAAATATTTAAAATATGTAAATTAACTTTTGGGTACTACACAAACTTGTGTAATGATTTGTAACTAATTAAAAGTTTTTAACCTTTTTAATTAATTAATTATTTGGAATCATTTATTAATTAGTTTTATTATAAAGATAAGTGAAATTCGTATATTAATTAGTTAGTTATTAAAAAAGTTTTAAAAAAATATAAATAATTTTTTTAGGTTAAAGAATAGAATGTCATGTGATATTAATTGGAATTAAATTAGCTGTAGATATGTGGATATAGATAGATACAAATATAGATAAATATAAATAGATATTGATGTTTTATGTAGATAACTATATAATAATTAACTTTAACCAAAAATAATTATCCATAATTAAGGAGAAGACAAAGGTTTTAATGAAAATGTAATTAGCCATAATTAAGTAGAAGATAATGACGAAAAAACAAAAATAGTTAGCTCCAATGAATGACACGTGCCCCCGATCAATTTACATTATTAAATAGTGTAGATATAAATTCTTGAAATAGTTTTATTAAACAAAGTTAGATTGTTATTACATTTTTAATACATTTTTTAATCATATATATCATGTTATATAATTTCATACCGATAATTTCAAGTAGACGTCATTGGCCTTACCGATCCCACCTTTGAATACTCTCACTCGCAGTCCCACCTTTTAACTATTTTTCCTTCAACAATCCCGAGTTAAAATAAAAACTTAACGGAGTGAAGTTTTTTTTTTCCGATTTACAAACTGATGTTTTAGTGCTTTTGATCGGAACGAGGATACAAGTCGGGTGATGTAAAACTTGTCTCGAAACGGTGCTCCAAACAACTTGATTTTTGTTTAGTTGAAAGTTTAACCCCCCCCCCCCCCCCCCCCCGCGAATTGAAGCACCGTTTCCGTCGTTTGGAACAACGTTTCGAGGTAAGTTTTACGTCAATTGACTCATATCCTCGTTCTGAACAAAAGTCATAAAAATCAGTTTGTAATTCGGAAAGTTAAAATGTGAGATTAATAATGGCAATATTCAAAGGTGGGACTGTTAGTGGCCAACCACCTCTAGATAAGATTATTAAAATCCAATTTCCATATCATAAAATAAGAATATATTTTTGGCAATATAAAACTACTTAAGCTTTGTGATTATAGTTTATTTTAGTAATTTTAGATATTACAATGTTTTTAAAAGCACAATATTGTATTTAGAGTTAATTACACCGTTAATCCCTGTGATTTGTTGATAGTAACAACCTCATATACTATTAGTTTAAAATAACAATCTGAGGTTTTAACGTTTGATTTTGTAACATCGTAGAGCCTTAAGGCTAACAGACGTTAAAAACAAACTAAGAACTTAATACCCAAGTACCCAACCTTGAACTTTAGAGAAACCACTTGGACTAAACATGAAATCAACTTTTGTAATATTTAAAACATAATTTTTCTTTTTCTCTTAAAATTTAACTAAACTTTTTAAATTATTTAACTAAACAATTTTTTTAAATGGTTAGTAATTAACATAATTAAAGCTAATTTGAAGCCACTTTCGTAATGCGTATTAAAGCTACATTGAAGCCAATTTTGTAAAATAATCAATATATAAGGTGCCCAATGGCTTTATAGTTTAGTGGGATCTTGGTGGTGAGATAAGATTTTGGGATCAATAAGTCTTGGGTTTGATTCCCATAAGGGGGATTTTCTCATATTTATTGGGTTTCCTCCTGAATTTGTGTATAGTCATTATGCCTAAATGGAGATGGATATGATCAGGTGGTTCTGCTGGTGGCACGATGATACCCCAGTGGTCCGTCAGTGATCCAAATTTGCCGTTAAAAAAATCAATATATAAGGTAATATATATGATAGTTTATTAGTTTTTATATAGAGTTAAATGCCATTTCAGTCCCTGTGGTTTGGGCCATTTTGCCAGTTTAGTCCAAAGGTTTCATTTTTAACCTGTGGATCCAAAAATGTTTCACAGTTGCCATTTTAGTCCACTGGGTTAACTTTATTCGTTTTTTCTGTTAACGAGAATGCTAATTCGGTCATTTTTATGTAATTCTGTTAACTAAAAGGGCAATTCAGCCATATAAAATGACCGAATTGGCATTCTCGTTAACAGAAAAAACGAATGAAGTTAACCCAGTGGACTAAAATGGCAACTGTGAAACCTTTTTGGACCCACAGGTTAAAAATGAAACCTTTGGACTAAACTGGCAAAATGGCCCAAACCACAGGGACTAAAATGGCATTTAACTCTTTTATATATTAACATGTTTAGTGTCAAAGAATTGAACTAGTTAATATGGTGTATTACAAATCAAACGATTTATTTCAAATCAATCAATATAAGAACTGATTACAACTAGACAAGGTGACAACCATATAAATTTTTTATTTATTATATATTTCTTCATGCTATGTATTTACCAGTGAATTTAAAATAGTAAATATACTAAAACTTGGGTCAAAGAATCCAAACCTTATGTTTAATATTTATTGTATGATTAGTTGATATTATTATACATGCATATGTAAATATTTACGGATTTACCAATTCAACAAAAAACAAACATATTGAAACTTGAGTTTGACGCGTAAGTTGGAAAATTAAGCCATTAATCTATGAGTATACTTTAACAAAGTTTATAAAATATTTATATATTTTTATTCATTTTAGTTATATTAGTTTTAGCCTATTTTACAATCTAATTACTAAAATAAAGTTGTCTGAATGTTACTATAGTAGTAGATAGTTTATAAATAAACTGTTACATAAGTCCTAAAAATATTGAGTTATTTATATAAGTTTTGATAAAAAAAAATAATAGTTCTTAAGTTGAAAAAACAACAATTAGACAATATTTATATTCAAACATTAATAAAGCAAGTTTTAAATAATTACAACTATATAATCTTTTATAATATATTACCTTTTCAACATTTTAAAAATTATTTAGTTAAATAATTAAATAAAACTTAGTTAAATAAAAATAGAAAAAAAAATTGTTATTTAAATATCATACGAGTTAATTGCAGGGTTAGTTCCTGTGGTTTTTCCAAAATAACAAAATTGGGTACTAAGTTATAAAATGACGGAAAAAAAACTCAAGTTCTCAGTTAGTATTTAACAACCATTAACCTTAAGACCCTAGGATGTTATAAAATCAAATATTAAAACCTCAACCTGTTACTTTAAACTATTAGTACCTAAGGTTGCTATTTTTTACAAACCACAAGTACTTACGGTATAGTTCTTGTATTTATTAGTAAAATGCTGAAAATAATAATAAAACTTATGGTATAATTAGCTCTTGTATTTATTAGTAAAATACTGAAAATAATAATAAAACATATACTATTTGAAAATAAACATAAAATGATATTTTTAATTATTTAAACAGGTGGTTGAAAAACAGATAGCTATTCAAATAAATCCATATAATCTATAACATTATTCCATATATAAGTTTGTAACTTTTTTGTGCATTAGTACTTAGACATTGTGCTTTGGGTGACTTTTAAAAAAAAAGTTAATTTTTTATTTTTAATCTAAAGGATTTTACTTTTTACAATTTTAACCATACATAATTTGTTTTTTTAACTTTAACCCAAACTTTTCATTATTTGCAATTCAACTTCACAACTTTTGTCACTTATACTTTTCATCTTTCGCAAATTTTCGTTTTACGTATAGTTTTAAATTTTTCGAGTTAATACGATGCAACGTGCATGTGTGGTTCAACGTTTTTACCTCTATTTTTCCATGTTTGAAAGGTTCGTCGCAACACGCATATCCTAGGTCGAGTCAGTATTGGTGGTCGATGACGGTTGTGTGACATTAGTACTATTTGATACCGTTTTAGTCCCCGCCGCAACGCGGAGTGTGCTTTGAGGGGTTTTCAAAGAAAAAATGGTTATGCATATGGTTGTCGTAACGTTGGCTTTAGGGGTTTTACAAAAAAAATGATTTTTTTTACTTTTCGCCTAAAAGTATTTCATAAATTACTTTTAACTCAAAACTATTTGTTTTTTTTACTTTTAACCCAAAACTTTTTATCTTTTGCAATCTATCCTCATAACTTTTTTTACTTTCAACTTTGCTCCTTTATAGTTTTCATTTTCCGCAAATTTTTCGCTTTATGCTTGGTTCTAAATTTTGTGACTTAACAAATCGCAACGTGCATATTTGTTTTAACATTTTTACATTTCGTTCTAAATTTTGCGAGTTAACACGACGCAACGTGCGTGTGTGGGTGAACGTTTTTACATCGTCTATTTTTTCCCCGTTTGACAGGTTTAACATAACGTGCGGGTCCTAGATTGACTTAGTTATAACTAAAGAATAATGCGGCGGGTCGCAATCCTAGTTAAAAATAAATTGACAATATGTTGCAACACAAACGAATTCTTTACCCAACAAGTTTGACCATATTAATAATCTTGTGCTCTCATTCGACAATATAGGTGTTGCTTTGGGCGATAGTTGGATTTCTCCAGAAGATTTTGTGGTAAGATTCATAAAACACTGGGGAACAGACATGTCTTCTATACCGACAACAAAAAGAGTATAAGTCATATTTTTTCTTGAAAAATCATTAAATTAAGGTGAGAAACAAAGCTTTTAGGAGTATTTAAGTTTTTCTGAAAAAAACTCATATTAAATAAAAAGATTTCCATTAAATTTTAGTAAACAGGTATTTAGCAAACCCATTTAAGCCCCTTGGTTCCGCTGTGAGTCTCACTTGTGTGTCTAGTCTTTCTAGATATTTGAACAAACCAATCGATCAACCTTTGCAGCTTTCATGGGGTCCTTTACTCAAAGACGTGTCGAGAATTGATGACGTTGGTTTGAACAAATCAAATAGGTTCGACCAAAACTCAAATGATGTTGGATTCTTTGAAATGTTACATGGCATGAAAGTTGTCTGATATTTGTGTTTATTATGCAGTTTAGCTCTAAAGATACAACAGCAACTGGCCGACGGTCAGTATGAAGCCGCAACAAGTTCATGGTTCAAACTTGAGGGAGTTATTCTTAGTTACAGTAACAATGTGGTATGAGATGGTTTAAATGTTGTCTTATATATTTTTTTACACATAAAGGTTATATATAGTAATAACTCTTGATACTCCTCGATTGAAGGTTGTGTATATTTATAAAAAGGATAATTTACAAACTAAGAATACAAGAACTAAACAATTGCACATAGGTACAACAAGAATATAAAATACACAAGAGGGTTATCTAACATGCCCCCTCAAGTGAGACGGTGGAGCTACAAGAAGTTACGGCTAAAAGAAGTTGAGTTGAGAATTTGAAAGACTTTTGGTGAAAATGTCCGACACCTAAAACTTGGTCGGAACAAACTTTGTATTTCATTTCCTAGAAGCAACAAGTTCACGAATAAAGTGATAATCAAGATCAATATGTTTCGCTCATTTATGAGAGACAAGATTCCGTGTACGAAACAATGCACTACAATTATCACAAAGTATGGTTGGAGGATCAGGTGGTAAAGCATGAAGATCCCGTAAAAGATGAGTAAGGCAAACAACCTCAACGGTTGTATTTGCCATGGCCTGATATTCGGATTCAGCTCTAGAGTGAGCAATAGTAATTTGTTTCTTCGTACTCCGTGAGATAAGATTACCACCTAGAAATTAGAACAACCATTAGAGGATTTGTATGTTTCCAGAGCCCAAATAACATCAGAGTTGCTTAGGAGAGAGGTGCGAGTTGGTTGGCTATAGTGAAGTCCAAACGCCAATGTTCCTTTGAGATAACAAAGAATCCGCTTAACCTCTTGGTAGTGTGAAATGGTGGGAGCATGACATACGAAATGTTAGGCCGAGTGATTGTCAAATGCTGAAGTGCACCCTTAAATGGAGCGATAATAAGTTGGACCCGGAACAAATCACCGGTAGAAACAAAATAAACGTTTGTGCTTAAAGGTGTCAGAGCCGTTTTAGCATCCAACGTCTTTGCAATTGTTAGTATATAAATCGTGTATTTAGATGTTTTAAAAAGATCCCAAGAAAGTAGTTGAGCTCCACCAAATCCTTAATGGCAAATTCTTTGTACAGGAGGTAGATGAAAGCAGTGAGAACATGAGATTGGTCACTTGTTAAGACCTTTAGTCCGATATAGTTGGCAATGAGGCGGTCCTCGAGGACGATTATTGGGGCTTCCTGAAACACGATTATATGCATTGAATTGCCCATGGTTGTGGGTCCGATTGATGGTAGATTGTCGGGTTCTAGGTTTGGTGGTTTGGGCTGAAAAAGTAATAGGAGTTATGGGAGGACCATGAAGAGCCTTAATGAACATTTCATGGCTATCTGCCCATGCAAAAAGATTAAAAAAAAATATTAGTTTAGGATGAGAGGAACATATCGATGTTGAGAAAGCTTCAAAGGACAAACCAAACCCACAAAAGAGTGAAGTTGGTCTGTGGCATCAACCGGATTACCGATGGTAGTAAGTTGATCACAGAGAAACTTGAAGGATCGACCACATTCAGCGACGGACTTCTCGCCTTTTTCGGTCAACCGCAGTTGGTCTCTTAAGTTTTAAACACGCTCCACTAAGGAATTACTATAAATAACCTCTAAAGAAACCTATATTTAACGTTCAGTTTTTAATCCAACAACTACGGAAACTGCTTCGTCTGTTAAAGAGTCATGGAGGATGATAACCATTCGTTGATCATTACCAAGCCAATCGGCAAGTTCAACATTATCAACAAATTTGTCAAATTGTGTGATAGTTGGTGGTGGGGCAACTGCAGAACCATCAGCATGGTGGAGCAAATTTTGGTAGGAAATGAGGGGAAACATTTTATGCTTCCAGTACAAATAATTGGAAGGTGATAATTTAATTGCAAGCATGTACGCTAGGGTGTTCAGGGAATCAGGGGTAGACGTTCTCTGGAGGCATAAGCCATGGAGAAGAAATGAAAAAAAGTAGCAAGGGGAGAGGAATGGAAAAGGCTGATGATAGAGGAGAGAATTTAGGAAAAATTACCAAAGATTTATTCCATATATGAATAACTCTTGATACTCCTTAATTAGAGGAGGTGTATATTTATAAAATGGATAAATTAAAAACTAAGAATACAAGAATTAAACATTACACATAGGTACAAGAAAAATAGAAAACACACAAGATGGTTATCTAATATTAAATAACAAATTGTTGGATTTTTCAGAATTTCTACAACTTCATGTTGGATGATGGAGATAGTCCGGTTATAGCAAATACAAGAGCATCACAACTGCAAAAGAAGCCATATGCCATGATGTCAGAAGCTGACGGTCCGGACCTTGGCACCGTCATGAATGGTCCGATTAGAAAGAAGCTCAAAATTATTCCCGCAGATGTAACGTAAGCACTTAAATCTAATTAACAAAGGTTTTTGTTGCAGTTTTATATGTGAAATATAATGGATCATCATTTAATTTAGGGGTGTTAATCATGAGGATGATGTGTTGAATTTCTATTTGGGTGGAAAACATCAACCCTAATCCGAACACAGTTAAAATCATGGTAGTTAAATATAACACATTTAACCTATATATCTAAACTTGTAAAAGGGTTGACTTGTAAGTGTTAATGGTTTTAAGTTCGATAGGTAGACGGTAAAATAATGGATTAAGTGGGCTAGTGGGTTGATATTCTAATTAAACATGTTGACAGGTCGATCTGTTTTAAATTATAGGGGTTAAACAGTTAAACAAAAAAGGCATCATGTTCAATCACACATGTGAAGTCGAACATGACCCATTCATTATAAATGGTAAATATGACAACCCAAAACCTCATTATTTTCGTATGTTATGAGAAGTTGTCACCCTTTATGTTTCAGATGGGGAGGGCAAAGTGACGGTGTGTTTTCGGCTATGGAAGGCGATTTCATGAAACCAAGGATCGCTGAGGTAAATCTTAGAAATTCAATGTCCTTTTCACCTAAAATAAACTAAAATTTCAAGTTGATATTGTAACACCCCAATCGCGTAAATTACAACACCACACGGCGAAATCATTGGGGAGTCACGTTACAAATTGTTTCACAACACATGGTATTTAAAGTTTTGTTTTATTGAATTATTGAATTACATTGTCTTGGAGTAACGGAAACAAAATACAATCAAATTTGTCTTTCAAGTTTTAAAGTCACTAAGGCCCATGTCCATCCTATGTGAAGTAATGCATTCATGTCATCAAACAATAGTTCCTGAAACATATGTGAAAATACAGTCACATAAAAAGCTGGCGAGTACATAGGTTTTTGTGTGTCAAATTCATGGCTTTGAATTCATATTGCAAAACCTCGTTTGACTTTGAGAGTCAACGAGTATAAATCTTGAAATAAAAAATTGTTTGATATTGCAACATATTTTATCAACTTTACAAGTTGATATAAGTAAAACGAAACCTTGTAGCCATGAATCTTGACTGAAAACATTTGTTTTGTAAAACCGAGTAGTAAATCGTCTTGAAAGAAAACTTTGTATGGTTTATATCTATAAGTGAAAATCATTGCGTGACATTTCTCAAAAACCAATCGTCCTTGTTATAAACCAATCGTCCATTGTACGTGTCATAAATCAATCGTCCGTGTTATGAATAAATCGTCCGTGTTTTAGTTGTGAAAACTTTTTGTCGTTCTTTAATGAATATATTCAAACCTGTGTGACTCGACTTTACCACCCATGGGGTATCTTTAATAGACCTTGAAAGGTCTCTTTAACTAGACTAACAAATCAACGAATGATTTGTTAATCAGAAATAGTTTCTGTCGTTCCCCAAACTTCCCACAAACATCGAGAATCTTGGTAACGGGATTGTCAGTCCTATGGTACCATAACATACTACTGGTCGGCTTGATCAAAGCTAATGAATGTCATTCGTTTCATGGATAACGCACCAACAAGTTCGTTCACATTATTGAAATCGTCGTGTTTTATATAAACCATAAACTTTGTATTTTGAAAACTTGAAAACGGTTTAGCACATATGAGTCACCCCAAAACATTAAGAAAGCATAAAAGAGGGGAGCTATATACTCACTTGGGATTGCAAATTATCCTTGAATCAAGTGAAATATCAAAGCTTCAAACGTGTCCTAATGTGTCGGATGCTAGGTTAGTGTAACGGTACATAATCGGGGGAATCGGATAGAATGAGGTCTTGTAAACCAAATGAGTGTTGGAACTCATACGAAATAGTTTAACAAACTCAACATTCTGATTTGGAATGAATCATAAGTGCTTTTGACCCGTTATGACTCGTTAAGGTAGTTTACGCTACTTTAACGTATCATTTGCGTAAACGCGTGTTCGGATGGTTAAACATGTCCTATGATAAGTCTTAAATGCCCAAACATGTTTGAAAATGTTATTACATCCGTTTATATGTCAAAAAAGTTGATTACATATACTTAACATGGATTTATGCGTAAAAGGGCATTTTGGTCATTTTTAGACATATAGGAATGACTTATCATATAACTAACCAAACGAAGTGACCATAAGGTATAACCTCAGGAGCTTATTCCCTATACAACTATGATCACAAATATGTGTTTGGTCGGATCTTAAGATCGACCAAACGGGTAGGATTCGAAAGTCAAAGCGGTGGTCAAACCGCTCGACTTACGACCCTATATAAGCACTAAACTAGAAGTGACGAGTTTGACATGCCAAAACATGTCTAACTAAGTTATAAAAATGATTTGGTATCAAAACAACATGTCTAACTAAGTTATAAAAATGATTTGGTATCAAAACTTGGTGTTTTGATACACGAAAATAGTTTCTTCGTAAAATACACATTATGCGCATCTTTGACCGAAACTTTGACTCATCACTTCGACTAGTAAATGTGGTAATCAGAATGTGCAATCGCAAGGGATTATAACCTTCGTGATTACGATCACGTTGCAAAGTTCAATTGAACTTTGACTTGACCAATTATGGTCAGAACCAAAAGTCAAACAGAGAGTCAACTGTTTGACTTTTAGCTCAAAATAAGCTAAAATAATGAACAAGACTAAGGATGAGTACTTACTTGTGTTTGAGAAACACTTAAGACTTAGGTAGAAGGTCTCCAAAAAGCAAGCTGGAAACACTCCAAGAAGATAGGAGGAAGAAAGTTGTGAATGAGCAAGGAAAAGTGAAGAATTTTGGTGGCTATTTGTAGTTTTTCAAGTGTTCTAGGATCATCACAAGTGTCCAAGGAGGTGGCATGATCCTAGGGTGGCTTTAACAAGTGTCCAAAGCAGGAACAAAACTGGAAATTTCGAGAACTTGGAGGCCAAGGCTTTAAAGGAGAAGCTGGCAAGTAGCTGCACATTTTCTGCTATCTGGCACCTCCTTACGGACCACATGGGGGCACCTCTTACGGTCCGTAAGGCCCTGGCAGGGGTGAAAACTTTGTAAAATGGCAGATTTGGCCCCCGGACTTGTTTCGTCGTGTTTTGTCACTTTTAACCCCTTTAACCTATTTTTTAGACTCTATAAAGGCGTTAAGGCATATGTAACTTTGATTTTGCCCGGAAATGTCATGCATGTTCGTTCGTTCAATTGTACGGTTACGCGTTTCGCAAAATTACGACGAACGCTACAACGAACACGAAAATGACCGAAATTGCGTAATAATTGATATTTTTGCATCCTCATCAATTAAATACAAGATTTTATTGATTACAAAAATTTTTGGATGTTTACACAAGGTTCGTATCTTGAATACAAGAATCGGCTGACTTTCACAGTTTTACAAGAATGGTCCCTGAAGTTGAATAAGCATGTTATTGCCATACCGAATCCCTCAAAACTTATTTCTAAGTTATATAAAGGGTATTTAGGGTATGTTTAGCTTATGTCCTTGTTCCAGAGTATACGTCACGTTAAGCTGATTACGTTTGCGTAATAGTTTACTAATAACTTCCAGAAAAGCTTTGAGGGGTTGAAATTGTACATGGACTGAAATATGTGAATGTCACATGTAATTATACAATTCCCGGGAATGAAAGATAAGATTTCGTTGGATTTGGAATTGTTCGGAATTGTATGATGGTTGTAAAGGCATAAATGTTACAGTCTTTTCTACTTTAGAAAATTTTGTCCCTAAATTTAATTAGAGGAAACTGGTGGGAATAGATGTGGATGTTTCGCTTTCAATTGATCCTCTGTTCCCTGAGTGAAACTCTAGGTCACGCTTAGATTTCTAGCGAACTTTGTCAATCGTATTCGTCTGTTGTTTCTAGGAATGAGTTCAGATCCGCAGATTTAAACTTCATTCTAACAGACAGGTGTATGACATTTTTTATTGTACCGAGCCTCAAGAGAGCCATGTAAATGTCAAAGTGGTATTTTTGTTGTAGCAGAACTAAAAGAGGGTGAACTTGAAAGGGAATTAGATTTTCGAATAACGAATGTAAGAACTTTTCCTATGAAGACTATTATATGAAACTTGTGTGTGCTCGAAGTTGGAGTCAGAGAGTGTAAGATAAAACAACATTGCTCAAAGTCCAGTACTTGATAAAGATGGAATATATATATATATATATATATATATATATATATATATATATATATATATATATATATAGGATAAGGATCATTACAGAACACTAATTATTGCGAGAACAAAAAGAACAACTCTAAATCACTAAATTTTGGGATTTATGGTTCATATTTCTTAAATTTTATGTTTCTTACATTCATATGTGTATTATATATACGTACAGAAATCATATATTTTTCCCTACACATAGTCTACATGAATGTAGGTAATTTAGCCTACACATAACCTACATGTGTGTAGGTTATTTAAAAACTGAAGATTTTTCATATTTTGTTTTAAATTCTAGTGTGGGAAACAATAAATCTTACATTTATAACATTTTCATTTACTTTTTAGGTTTTTAGAATTGAATAAATGAGTGATTCATTTTGTTCTGCGTGTTCTCGCAATATTTAGTGTTCTGCGTAGAACCTTCCCCTATATATATATATATATATATATAGGGTCAGGATTTAGAGAGAACGGGTGAAAGTGTGAGAATGGTGAGAACGTTTATGGATCGTCAGATCAAAACAAACTATGGACTAGATGGCGCGGTGACGTTTTCGTAAATAACATAAACTTTTTAAAGTGGGCGCGCTTCCATCAGGGCAAAAAAGTAAATTTTCATCAACAAAACACATCAAACCGTGACCGAAACATATATACTTCCCAAAGAAACCTCCCCAAAACCAACGTAAAACGCGAAAACGCTAGAAAACGCGAAACAACAAAAACTATGGCGTCAAAAAATCAAAACAGATCCAGAGGTAAAAAAACATAGTGAGTTAACTTCGATTTACATTGTGCTATTTTATGCTGCTTTTGGCGTTCTAATTTTAACGTAGAATCTATTAGAAATGTGTCTTATAATGGATAAAGTTATAGATTTATACGTAGAATCTAAGAATGTTACTCATTACAAAAATATTATTTAATCTGTCAATAATTATAAAATCATAATCAGGTGCGGTTTACCTACCACAATATATTTGTATTACAAACTGAAGGTGCAATAGTGGAATATGAGTTTCAAAATTCATATACACGTCCCCTACAAATTAATTGATAAACATTCATTCACCCGTATGTATTGGTTTTCAGGTTGATGAGCTTTTGTCAAAGGGAGTAAATGTGACAGTATACAATGGCCAGGTACGAAAGAAAAATCATATTAAAGACTAGCTAGAATTACACAAGTTTTGCGACCAATTACATATTTTGTAACATTTTGTGACAGGTTGACCTAATATGTGCAACCAAGGGAACAGAAGCTTGGATTAACAAACTCAAGTAATCATATAATTTTAAATTTTTTTCATCTTTTTGTTTAGTGTTATTAAAATTTGATGGAAACTAGTGGCCTTACCGACCCGGTTGCTATCCGTTAGACCGGACTTAATTATACCATTCAGTTGTTAAGGAACCGAAGAACATGATAATGAACCTGAAAATCATGAACCAGCGAGTCAACCGCTAATTGGAAAAATTACGAAATGGATTATTAAACACTCGTATAAATTATTTATACGTAAACAAATTACATGGCATTTATATGTATGTATCTTCTGCAAATGGTAAATCATTAGTATTAGGAAATTTAAGTTTTTTTTATAATAATAATTTGAAACAAAATATCATTGTTTAACTAATAATATTCTAAAAGTCTACAGATGGTGTTTAATTGATAAACATTGATAATATGATACTGAGTTTTAGATACGTTAAGCCAATAAATAGGGTGGGTAAATGAAGGTTCAGCATTTTCAAAACATATAGTTTACTAGTCGTCGCTATATAAAATGTGGATTTGTTTTACGGTGGTTCCCCCAGGTGGGACGGTTTATCGACGTACTTGAACTTAGGCCGCACTCCACTCTATTGTGGCAAAGACGAAAGCGCCACAAAAGGATTTTTTAGGTCACATATGAACTTTGCATTCTACTGGATTCTTGGAGCCGGTCATTTTGTAAGTGGTTTGTTTGTTATTTTCCAATTCCATTATATAAATATACTCTAGGCTAAATATAAGCAGCACAATGTTTGCAATTTCCTATTTCTTACATACCCCCCCCCCCCCCAAACTGGTTTTCTTTGTTTTAGGTTCCTGTGGAACAACCATGTGTTTCCCTAGAAATGGTGGGAAGCATCGTGAATTCGCCCAACGTTTAACTATTGATCGATCATCTGCGACCAACAAGTTTTGAGGCCGATTCCTATCCTTCTCTAACCTCCTTTAAAACAAACTAATATGTTAAAAACTTCTGATTCATATTTTTACCTTATTTTAAGGCTGGTTAATTATGTAAGCCAATAATAATTAAGAAAAGAATAAGAAAATGAAAACGAAGAATTATTATTCTGTTATGAATACATTATTAAGAGTGACTCTCCACATCATTAACTCTTTTTTGTATTTACTCTTATGTTAATGTATAAGCCTATAAATACAGGCTTTGTGTTTCATACTTATATATCAACTAGTAGGAAATCCGTGCGTTACTGCGGATTCGCCAATAATGAGTGAGAACATAATTCAAGCGTTAAAATGTTAGTTAAACGATAGCATGCTACATTCTATATACATTCTGGCGTACAAAGTGTTTGGAATACAAGGACGGCGCAGGGAGTCAAGGGGTTTTGGTAAGGTTAATGGCTTCAATGCCAGCTTGAAGAGAGGATAATACGTGTAAATCCCAATAATTTGATCGACTTTAGCGAAACAATCTGAAGAGTTAATTACTTTTTGGATAGGAAAACTAATAATCTTAAGTCTTTAAAATGGACTTAACCAGCATGAGGTTAGTAACCGATCATCTTCCATATTATATGGCATTTAAAAGGTGTTGAGGGAATATATCACTCAATCCAATCATATGGCATTTAAAAGGTGTTGAGGGAAAATTATATCACTCAAATAGTCAAATGGGAGGTGTTTGGTACGAAATGAAACCGACGATCATCAATTTAAGACCATTTCTTTGAGCCTATAAAAGACTATCTACATCGAATTATCGAAATCTATTTAATGAATAAACAAACCAGACAAAAAGTTTATTTTGTGGTGAAAATTCAAAAACACACTTGTATAGTTGTACACAAGTCTTTCCTAAGTCCACCACCCATCATCACACAAAAAAAATATTAAAATTAAATGGAAAAATCCCAATGGCACCGACCTTTCTTTGTTTGTGCACTTACCTTTCAATCAACACCATACACCAGTTGACCAGGAAAACATGCTTACCACTAAATGTTCATCATTAGATATTGTCCACTCAGCCACTCACCAAGCTTGTACAGTACAAGTCAGAGCAGCAGGTAAAGAAACATTTGAAACAGCTCAACAAGATTTCAAAACTCTCCATATGTATATTATAGGAGGAAAAAAATGTACAACTTAACCACTCCTTAATTAAAAAAAACACAACCTATAATCTTTTGGTAAAGAAGTACTTAAACTATGTTTATATCATGAAAAGTTACATTAAACCAAAATTCAACCCGCTTCACGGATGCAATTACAGGGCAAAAGATACATGTATTCATCTGCATTTTTTAATAGATATGATGGAAGATGGACTGCTGAATAAGAATGAGAAATTGGACCCATTTTTGCTATGATATCCTTAAACGTGTGCTCTTCGGGAAGCATATCGTACAAGTCATCACCGTTGCATATTACATTCTGAATCCTTTTCGGGTCAAGAAAGTATGAGAACCTGACTCGATCCGTGTGGCTGTAAGTTTTCATATTGAATACAAAATCTGTAATTTTTCGGAAACAGAAGCTGTAATGCCACCCTGACTCTGCTAATAGATAATCGGTTTGTCGGTAATGAGCGTATTGTGTTTTACCCTTTTAGTACTGATGTACTGAAGCCCTCCAACTGCTGTGATCAACATTGAACTCAAAAGAATGCAAATAATTATTCAAATTTAGATGAAGAATCGGTGTTGGGCCATCAGACCATCTCAAAAGATCGATCGTATGAGCGCTAGGTATTTCGTCAACATCCGACATGATCAACGCGAAAAGAATTAGAATAATTTTTACAAAAACAAAACATGTTAAAATGAGTAGAAGCAATTATATTAGGTGACCACGTAGTGGGCTGTCAATTGTATACGTGTACCTAAGCCCAAGCGGTGCAGCTGGGACTTAATCAGCAGATTACACACCCTTAGCATGGCCTTCACAAACAAGCGGAACACTCCAATATGGGCTATTATTTTTCGCTTAAGACCACAGCCTATACAATTTGCAACCACAGCAGAATATGCCCATAATAAATACCAACTGTAGCCGCCCAGACTGTTGGTGTATTACGTCTATCGACTTCGTCTTGTATCGAGTATTGTATTAGAATTGTTAGATCATGGCACATTGTACGAGAAACTAGGGTTTGTGTTAAAGTGGGTAATTTCGCTTGAAACAGTCACTGCCACTTTCAAGGGAAATTAACATTATAATTCCGCTTGAAACGGTCAGTGCCACTTTCAAGGGAAATTAACATTGTAATTCCGCTTGAAATGGTCAGTGCCACTTTCAAGGGAAATTAACATTTCTAATTCCGCTTGAAAGTGTCAGTGCCACTTTCAAGCATAATCACCTCCACTATATATAGGCTTCTTGTCTAGTCATTTGTAACGGAATTAGATTGATATACCGAGGTGCTGCCGGTCTATCTAGTGATTGTAAACAGTGTTAAATCAATATACAAGACGTTTAAAGTGTGAATCAAGCTGTTTCCAAGTCTATACGCCTGTTTCCGCCTTTCGTATAGATAAGAACTCTTCTAAACGACTCGTTTGGGTCACAAAACGATCCTACATAGACCAGCATTATAACAGCTCTTTTTATCTATCCCATCCAGCCAATCTTTAATTCCATTAGGCGACCAGTAATAAAGGAAGTTCCACCCATACCTGCATCTGTTAATATGATTTTCAAGATGCCAATCTTTTCAAATATTTTGGGTTTACATTTCTATAAGAACGGACCTAGAAGAAAGTTGACGTTTTTGAGAGAATTGGCCTATCTTTGCTTTCAGATTTTGAAAAGCAGCTTCCGCAGCCTGAAGAGTAAAGTAAAAACATTAAATTTGCATATTCCAAAAATGAAAAAATACTAATAGTAAAGGGTAAACGTCCGGTTTTATTAAACAGCTTGTTCCAAGTTCTATTGCGGACCGAACCATGTGGATCTCAAACCGGCAGACTTGCTTCGGTTTGGTTAGTACAGTCGGTTTAACAGTTTATAACACCCCTAGGATTAATTGAATAAGACCTCCTAAATCATTTAAGCAAAAAAAAAAAAGCGTTATTATGATAATATAGAACAGATATGTACCTGCATCTTAGCTTTATCCCATGTCATCCCAACTCCCTTACCCCACACATCCCCATCTATTTCAACCTAAAAACATGACAAAAAGACATAAGCATTGAAAATGAGAAAGAAAAAAAAAACATAAGTGAGCATATAAACAATATATCAAATAAGTACCTGTGTATATAGTTCATTGTTCACACCCATACCAATTGAAACTTGAGGCTGAGGTTGAAAAGTCATGCGCAAACCCTCAATCGTGCACTGAAAATGTAAAATATGATCAATCAATAACCGAATACCCTTTACAATTGTGGACAATAGAACTATAGAACAATGTGACTGATATTTTTCAAGCTATATAACTTTAATAGTCAAATTTAGCACACCCTATCTACAAAAAAAAAGTTTTGTAATGCTATAGAAAATGAAAGATACAATAGTGCTATACATATAAACTCCATATTCAAATTAAACAAGTAACAATCTGACAACTAAATATAAACAACTATCAACTAAATATTTCAAAAAAGAAAGAAAAACAAATAAAGAAATAAAGAAGAGACTTCAATTTACCATCTTTTGCATTGCCTAGTAGTTTTATTCCTCAAACAGATGCAATGATTCCCCAACTGCATATAACACCAATCAACTCGTAAACAAACCAATAACATTACAAACAATTTATATGTGTTCCTTCAATATATCACCGTAACAAGAAAGCAAGAAGGTTCCTTCCATCACCTAACGATTTACAACAAATAAAGATCTCAATGTGGGTTAATTTACCAACAATATTTGAAAATATGAACATATCTCCAGGATTTCTTACATACCCATCAAGAATATCACTTCAGAATGACTAATCTCAACAAGAATCATTAAACAAGTGACTAAAAAGACAGATACAAGAGCCCTTTAAAACACTTACTGACTGAGACATTTCATCAAACACTTACCGGACGTGAAAGTGCCGATGGGTTCTTCCTAGCCGAAGAAGCTACATCAATCAAGCACTAAGTTTGGGCGTTTGGCACTGATGAGTACACAAACGAACAAACAATCGATCAATTGAGAATGCATTTTACCGTCAGGAAGATTTGGCGTCTGTCAGATTGTAGAATATTCCAATCACGGTGGTTTCACACACAGAGCACGACAGGTGAGACTTGTTAAACGTTGAAAGTTGAAGCTTGAAACCGGGAATTTCCAATCAATCACCTTCAACCCACCACCTCCACCGTCACAATTACAATCACCTTCAACCCATTCTCTGTTGGGGGAAAGAACTGAAATAATTACAGATAGGAGTCGATGAGACGTAGTTTATGAATTGTTAGGGTTTTGATCCGTTAGGGGAAGGAAGAGATGAGATATTCAATGCATGACTTGATTGTGAGGCGGTGAAGGGGAGCATCAGTCAGTCGAAGGCTATGAAGGGGTTGACAATACATTTATGATGGGGAATCAAATTCTCCATTTATGATGGGTAAAATTACTATATTGCCCTTTTAGTGTCTTAAAAAATTGTTCCACTTCCTATTCTACCTGCTTAGATTTATTTGTACATACTGATTCAAAACTTGTACATATGGCAAAATTACATTTTTGTACATCACTTCTCCTTTTTATAGTATTATAGATAAGAAATTCATCTTCCATTCTCTCATTATTCTCTATACATTGCTAGTAGGTCGTTGTTTCACAACACGTTATCAACACGATTTGCTTTTGGAGTTAGATTATATTATCATATAGTAAGCTTACATGATACATCATAGTCGGGTCTGTTTCTCAACATCGACTACATGGAAACGAATGGTCATCAGGTCTCCTATATATGTTTCTTTTAAATTTATCTAATGAACCATTTAAATAAAATCAAAACAAAATGGGTGTAAATTGTCGGTGATTGTAAGAACCAAATTCATGTAGTCAACATTAAATGAAAAAAAAAGATGACTAAATGTTTGAAATGAAAGAAAATGACCTGCTCTTTTATCATTGTAGTTTTATACAAAATAACTGACATCATGATCGGATTCATCGAGCAACCACACTTGATTAGTTTTTTAAGTATTTGAAATAGTTAAATATGAACTTGGATTGGTTTGGTGATTCATTTGTAAAATAGGTCTCACAGGATTGAGGATCCTATACATTAAGCCAGAAGTGTGAGAAGTGTATTATAACACTATACAACACCATATAAACACCGTATAACAATATATAACACCATATAACACTATACTATATAACACTTTATAACAAATATAACACTATAGTTTGTCTGATAGCATGTCTATGATAGATGTATAGTGTTATATATTGTTATATAGTGTCATATAGTGTTACATAGTGTTATATGGTGTTATATGGTGTTACCTATTGTTATACGATGTTTATATGGTGTTATATAGTGTTATAATACACTTTTCACACTTCTGGATTAATGTACAGGATCCCTACCCGGTCTCACGGTATGCCACATATATGTGAAGAATGTATGAAAAATGAAAGATTTAGTGAATGAACCCAATAATTACCTATGGAATTCTTTCTCATTGGAAATTTACATGTAGCTATGAAAAACTAGGTTAAACAATAGAAATTGTTGGAAATTAAACCCTAATTTGACTATTGGATTAACATACAATAAACAACAGATGGTGATCTTAAACCATTATTGTTTGATTCTCTTAACTTTACGCAAATTGTTGGATTTTTCTGAACTTTTCGCAATTGTTATGGGAATGTACTCGGTCGAATTATGTGATTGTCTTAAGGTGGTATCGAAAGCAAACACCCTTTACCACCATGGGGGTAAAGGCTACTGAGTAAGTTCTTGCGCTATATACACATTGTAATACATATACGAGCCATGTTTTGTAATCTGTAATTAATATTTGGGTTGCAAAAGAAAATTTACATCTATTTATCAAGGTCAAGAAACAAGTTTATAAAGAAAACTAATTTTAATCTAATTCCTTCAAAACGTCTTGACTTAGTGAGTTATGATTCCCAATATTAATTTATTAATTTTATTTAAATTTAGTTGATTGGTGGCCTTCCATTTAGCCGTATTTAATTGACCAATTGACTTTCATATTCATAATTTTAGCATTCTAAAGTATTTAATATTATATATTATGAATTAATGATATGTTAATATCACATTTATGTTTTATCTATTTTTAATATATCTATTTTTAATATGTTTAAATATGCAGTCATATAAATGGTGAATACATTTATAAATTTTAATATATGATTAATTAGATCATAAATGGATTTAAGTTTAAAAACTTTAAGGCTTCATATGACTGTACCTACTTTAGAAACATATAATAAATCTTGCATGTATCATTATCATATTAAGTTTTAACCACCTTTATTATTGTTATCACAATATTATCACCATTACCTTATTAAATTAGACATTATATATGTCACACCCCCAAAATCCACCATGCGGAGTATCACCGCTTGGAGGCGTGACATGACCAGGATCGAGCCACCAATCATATTGAACAACACAATTAAGTAAATAAAACCAAACACAATACGATTGGTGACCAAAAGGAAGTAAACCGATTTTAGGTTAACATCGGAAGCATAAAACGTAAGTTCAAAACATAAGTCCCATAGTTCATAAGTTTAAAGTCCAAAACGTAGGTTTAATAAGTTCATAAGGATTAAATGTTTAACACGGGACTTAACATCCATATTCCACAACAACCTCCTCCTCGTGCAAGCTCCGTAAGCATCTAGCGACCTGTAAGGCATGTAACAACGAGTCAACAACAAAGTTGAGTGAGTTCACGTTTGGTTTGTTTAGTTTTAAGTTGTTTATGAAAAACGTGGTTTGACTTTCGTTGGCTTATGTGCCGTGGGGGTTACCCCAAAGTTGAAAGTATGTTTAACCAGTTCCTTTTATTACCCAAACCATATCCATAATCAGTGGGGGCTTCCCCATGTGAACTACTAGACGGTATGATATCGACTACTAACGAAAGTAAGTTGTGCCCTAAGTCAATGTCTATCAGCATTGACCCTTTGCCTTAGTCCATTAGTACACGCCCGTTCGAACGACACGGTGTGAGGTTTGTTAAACCTAATAGCGCTATTAACGAATGACCCGCTCGCCATCGGCCTCGGCGATTAAGTCGATATAAAAAGAGGGACTTATGATAGAGTTTTGTCTAGTAAGTTTTAAGGTTGTTGTCCTACCCAAGGAGGACGAACGTACGTAGTTCTCCCAAAGAGAATACGCATGATTAATATTGGCATCCTACCCAAGGAGGATGGCCGTACATATCCTACCTAAGTAAGATATGTAGATTCTGTTTTAATTCTTTAACCCATTCCCAAACCACCGGGAATCCCATGCCTTAGAAAGTGTGTGAACTCACCTCAGTTTGCTCGGTTAGATTCTCAAAAAAATCTAACAGTCAAGGTCGGTCAATCACGTCCTAATATGATTACCAGTTAGTCATTTAGTGGTTTCAAATAGAGCACAAGGTTCCTACACGTATCTACCACATAACATGCATTACTTTAACGGTTTATATCCATATAAACTTCCCATCTATTCCCGTTCATAAATAAACATACGATATTGCACATAACACTTTTATTGACACATAACATATTAGATCATTCACAGATAACATGCTCGACATTTAGACACGCAAATTACAACTTATGTCATTTCAGCTTTAATATTCAAAACCGGGCTGTTTTCGGACATTTTAATAAAATAGTTACCTTGTTCCAAAAATTCCCAATTTTTTACAGAATGTCTTAAACGATCCGAATATTATTGTGTAAAAATATCGGGGTCCAGTTCATTACCAATATTTTTTAAAAATTCATATTCCGGACTGAAATCAGATTTATCTTTTTCTGACTGCAGTCCACGGAATGATTGATTTTAAATTCATCGAGAGTCCGATTTACGAAATTCTAGTGAGAGAATTACAAATACATCGGTGGTCATCTACAGTACAAATTTAATGATCTAACTCTTCACAGAACTCAAGTTATGACAGAAAACAGAACGCATATTTTCAGCAGAAAAATGCAGCTCTAGTTGCTGTTACAAAATGACACTTTAAAAATAGTAAACATAGTCTAAAAATTATGATTCCAGTGCCATCAGAACCGTATTTCATAATACATAAATTTAGACTTCATAAAATACATTTTTCGTTAAGTTACTGTCCTGTTACAGCCAACTGAAGTTGGCTGTAATCACCAAACAGACTACTTTTTCAGCTTTTAACTTTCTAACTTGTGTTCGATTGATTCCGTTAACATGTTTAGTGATCACAACAACATAAAACATCGACATTAACATGCAAATCATCAGATAATCAACAAGAATCATAACAACATCATATTAACATCACTTCATCACTAGACTAGTTTATGTTCAAGACTTGTTTAAGGTTCTTTAGAGTTTCTTATCATTTTGATCACTACACGTCTTTAACCACCTAAACATGATGTAAGAAGCAAAGATCTAAGTTCTTACCACTAGTTCAAGACTAGGGAAGTTCAAGAGTAGAAAAGTGGTGGATAAAAGGAGATGAGAGTGGTCCTTCAACTTCCAAACGCACCGAGCTTCGTTGTATGCCTTCTAACACCTATGAATGCTTGTGGAATGAATGGCAAATGAGTTGGAGGTAGTGGTATGGTGATGGTGGTTGGCTGCTGAAACAAAGGAAGGGAGGAGGATAGTGAGAGGTGTTGTGATGTTTGAGAAGATGATCATGTGTTTATTATCCTCTAGTCTCCAATAACCCATGGTCCATGTGTTTCCTTTAGTACATACATAATCAAGTCATGATCTTACAATTTCCAAGGAGGGATCACATTGGGATTTTGTGAAGATTTAACTAAATCTTGAATGGTGGGGCCCCTATGGGCCGATTACATAAGGGGGAAAATGGTTAGATTGTAATTTAATGGTAACAAATTTAGTTAGTGGAAGTTTATGTGGTAAAAGTCTAGTGTTATGTGTTACATGTATTATGTAGTGTGTTTTAGTGCTCGGGAACTATAACTAGCTCAGAAAAATAAAAATAATGCTTCTGGCATTATTTTGGTGTTCCGAGTAATGTCCGGTTGTTCGGTCAGATACCGGTTCTTTAAAGTACTAAGTTGTACCGTATAGTGTCTTTTATGTATCTTTTTGTAACACTTTTAATTCCCAACACTTTGGGAAACATACAGGACTATTTAGTAAATTTTCTGCACACTACTAGTATGTTAACAAGCACATGTAAGTATAACACAGAAATCAGAAAGCAGTTAAATGATTCAGCACAGTCATCAAGCACTTTACTTTACAATTAATTAATCGTATGGATACATGGAATTATGAGGGTTGTCACATTCTCCCCCTGTTAAAAGAATTTCGTCCCGAAATTTAGCACGTGGTTACTGAGGAAGCTAGTTAAGTTGCGTTGGTTTCCTGGTTTTCCTGGGGTGTCACATCATCCCCCCGTTGATTTGGAATTTCTTCCCGAAATTCGGCAGTAGCTTCAGCCTCAGTGGTGGTTGCGTTTTTCTTAAACAGTTGGGGATACTTGAGTTTCATTTGGTCTTCTCATTCCCATGTATACTCTAGGCCACGACGAGCATTCCAACGAACTCGTGCGAGAGGTATCCTGGTGCGTTTGAGAATCTTAACATCTCGATCTGTGATTTCAACTGGTTCCTCGACGAATCGCAGCTGGTCGTCGATTGTGAGTTCCTTGAGAGGAACTATGAGGGTCTCATCTGACATACACTTCTTCAGATTTGACACGTGGAATACGTTGTGAACTCCGCTGAGTTCTTCAGGTAGATTTAACTTGTAGGCGACCTTACCAATTTTCTCAATGATTTCAAACGGTACGACATGACGCGGATTGAGCTTGCCTCGTTTTCCAAAACGAACTACGCCTTTCCAAGGCGAGACTTTGAGTAGCACTTGATCCCTAACCTGGAACTCGAGTGGTTTCCTTCGCTTATTGGCATAGCTTTTCTGACGGTCACGAGCTGCCGCCATTCGTTGTCGTATCTGAGCAATTCTCTCGGTGGTATCTACCACAAGTTCTGGGCCAGTGATTTGGCTGTCACCAACTTCTGCCCAACAGAGAGGTGATCGGCATTTGCGTCCGTATAATGCCTTGAACGGAGCGGCCTGGATGCTGGTGTGGTAGCTGTTGTTATACGAAAACTCCACTAGCGGGAGGTGCTTTTCCCAGCCATTACCAAAATCGATTACACATTCCCTAAGCATGTCTTCAAGGGTTCGGATGGTGCGTTCAGATTGCCCATCTGTCTGTAGGTGATAAGTGGTGCTCATATCTAAACGTGAGCCAAAAGACTTGTGCATTGCTTGCCACAGTTCAGAAGTAAAACGCGCGTCATGATCAGAAATGATGGAGGTTGGCACTCCGTGCCTTGACACCACTTCTTTTAGGTAAATGTCTGCTAGGGTAGAAAACTTATCCATTTCCTTGATAGCCAGAAAATGTGCAGACTTGGTCAGTCGATCCACGATCACCCAAATGGTATCGTTTCCGCGTTGAGATCTGGGCAGGCCAGTAATGAAATCCATGGAAATTTGTTCCCACTTCCATTTCGGGATCTCTGGTTGTTGGAGTAGGCCTGAGGGTTTCTGATATTCAGTCTTGACTCTCGCACAAGTCAAGCACTTACTGACGTAGGTTGCTATGTGGGCTTTCATGCCAGGCCACCAATACGTAGTCTTAAGGTCGTGGTACATTTTATCCGAACAGGATGTACCGAATAACGAGACTTGTGTGCCTCATCCATCACAAGCTCATGTAAGTTTCCATAAAGTGGAACCCAAATACGCCCTGTTACATAGTAGGCGCCTTCTTCCTTTTGCTCTAGCCGTTGCCTTGATCCTCGTAAGGATTCCGCCCTGATGTTCTCTGTTTTCAATGCTTCAACCTGAGCATCGCGAATCTGAGCGGGAAGGTTGGATTGGATGGTAAGCTGTAAAGCACGTACACGCTTAGGTATTGTATCCTTTCGACTAAGGGCGTCGGCCACCACATTGGCTTTGCCCGGATGGTACTTGATCGCGCATTTGTAATCGTTCAAGAGTTCGACCCATCGACGTTGACGCATGTTTAACTCCTTTTGCTTGAAGATATGCTCGAGACTCCCGTGATCGGTGTAAATGGTGCACTTGGTACCGTACAGGTAATGTCTCCATATCTTAAGCGCGAAAACAACTGCTCCCAATTCCAAGTCGTGTGTAGTGTAGTTCCTTTCGTGAACCTTAAGTTGGCGTGATGCATAGGCAATGACCTTATCACGTTGCATTAACACGCAACCAAGTCCTTGGATGGAAGCGTCGCAGTAAACCACAAAATCATCTGTGCCTTCAGGCAATGAGAGGATAGGCGCGCTACAAAGTCTATCCTTCAAGTGCTGAAATGCGGACTCCTGTGTATCACCCCAACGATAGGTGACACCTTTCTGAGTCAGTGAAGTGAGAGGTTGCGCAATCTTGGAGAAATCTTTGATAAATCTTCTGTAATATCCGGCCAAACCCAAGAATTGGCGGATTTCTGTTGGTGTATGGGGTGCAGACCAGTTCCTGATCGAGTCAACCTTGGATGGATCTACATGAATCCCATCCTTGTTTACTACGTGACCTAGAAAGGGGACTTCGCGAATCCAGAAGTCACATTTCAAGTATTTAGCATACAGTTGCTCTGCTCGAAGAAGTTCCAGCATAAGTCCTAGATGCTGCTCGTGCTCCTCCTGACTCTTCGAATAGATCAGGATATCGTTGATGAATACAATGATAAACTTATCCAGGTAAGGTTTGCATATTCGGTTCATGAGATCCATGAAGACCGCAGGTGCATTCGTCAACCCGAAAGGCATGACTAGAAACTCGTAATGGCCGTAGCGAGTTCTGAATGCTGTTTTGGAGACGTCTTCCTCTCGGAATCTCAGCTGATGGTATCCCGATCTCAAATCAATCTTGGAGTAATAGCTCGACCCTTGCAACTGGTCGAACAAGTCGTCAATATGTGGAAGAGGATAACGATTCTTCACAGTCACCTTGTTGAGTTCGCGGTAGTCAATACACATTCTGAAAGTTCCATCTTTCTTCTTCACAAACAAGACTGGAGCTCCCCAGGGCGAAGAGCTAGGACGTATAAAACCCTTCTCCAAGAGTTCTTGTAGTTGCGTGGACAGTTCTTCAAGTTCTGACGGAGCTAGTCGATAAGGTGCACGAGCTATGGGCGCTGCTCCAGGAGCTAGCTCGATTTGAAATTCAACTTGGCGATGAGGCGGAAGACCAGGTAATTCCTCAGGAAATACCTTGGGAAAGTCACGTACAATAGGAATGTCTTCAATTCTCTTCTCTTCCGTTGATGTGTCAGTAACGAGTGCTAGAATGGCAGTGTGGCCCTTTCGCAAACACTTCTGGGCCTTAAGGAAAGAGATAATGCCTATGACAGCACCACTCTTATCGCCATGAATCGTGAGGGGCTCTTTACCAGAACGAGGAATGCAGACGATTTTCTCCTTGCAAATAATCTCCGCTTGGTGTTGAGATAACCAATCCATCCCAATGACGACGTCAAAACTACCCAGTATGATAGGAATAAGATCGATAGAGAAAGTCTGACCAGCTAAGACGAGGTTACAACCTTTAACTATGTGTGTGGCTTCAAGACTTTTACCGTTTGCTAGTTCTACCGTGTGTTTGGTGGTCAAAAGTGTTGGAGTGCGCTTAAGCATTTGACTAACTTTTAAGGACACATAACTAGTATCGGCACCCGAATCGAACAAAACAGTAACAAATAAGTCATCCAGAAGAAACTTACCCATCACAACATTGGGATCGTTCCTTGCATCACCCTGACCTAGCACGAAAACACGTCCTCTGGCACCGTTGCCATTATTATTACCCCCGTTGTTGCCTCCATTGTTGCCTCCATTGTGGTTCCCATTTCCTTGGTTGTTGTTGGTCTGATTCTGGTTCAGCTGAGGACAGTTTCTCTTAAAGTGGCCTTCAGCGCCACAGTGAAAGCATCCTTAAGTGCCCTACTGTTGCTGCTGCTGGTGGTTCTGTGGAGCTTGTTGTTGTTGTTGGCGATTCTGATTCGCAGGACGCGGGCTCCTGCAATCCTTAGCTTCATGACCCAGCTTGTGACATCTCTGACAACGACCTTTGTTGCACTGCCCGCTGTGATGCTTGTTGCACTGGTTGCACTTGGGGTGGTTCCCTCGGTATCCACCCTGTCCTTGACTACCGGAAGATTGCTGACCAGGACTCTGGTAGTCATCAGTCTTTTGCTGCTGAGACTGAACTGAAGTTGAACCCTTACTGGAATTCCCATCCCATTTTCGCTTGTTTTCAGTGGGAGCGTCAGTAGTAGCAGCACCAATATGCTTGGGCAGTTTGTTTTGTTCCACTGCCTGGTCGGTGAGACGGTGAGCCAACTTGATGATTTGCTGAATGGTACCCAAGTTAGCTGAAGTCACGTGACTTTGAATCTCTGGTACAAGGCCCTTGAGGTACAACTCAATACGTTTGATGGGAGGGTCCACCATAGTGGGACACAAGATGGTCAGCTCGTTTGACCTCTTAGTATACGCCTCAATCTCAGACCCCGTCATCTTCAGATTGATAAATTCCACCTCTAGCTTGTGGATGTCATCCCGACTACAGTACTCCTATTTGACCAGTTCCTTGAAACCATTCCAGGAGGTGGCATTAGCAACTTCCAGCCCTAGTAGTTGAACCTGTGCTTTCCACCAGGTTAACGCAGCACCATCAAGCGTTCCAGTAGCATATTTCACCCTACAATCTTCGGGGCATTCGCACATCTCGAAAACCGACTCAAGCTTCTCGAACCAGTGTAGAAGGCCTACAGCTCCTTCTGTGCCACTGAAAGTTGTAGGTCGGCGGTCCATGAACGTTTTGAACGTGCACACAGGAGGCTGAGCATGTTGACCTGTTGCACGAGAATAAAAGATAAGGTTAAGCACGAGGGTTGGTTTGCGAAGGTAGGATCTAAACGTCCTAAGATGGGTTGGTATGGCATGTTATACCTCCTACAGGGTTAGCTGCGAGTGCCTCAGCGACTCGTTCGTTGATCAAAGCCGTCAACTGGGCTTGAGTGAGGTTGATACGTCCTCTGCGTCCGCTCATGATCTTCATAACGAAGCAACGTAAGTGAGAAAAGTGTCGCGAAAGTGCGTAAGTGTGGGACGATAGTAGAGAGTAAGCACACAAGGTTCAAATTGCAATTATCACGTTAATTAATGCACAGTTTGAACTATCTAACCGACAATATAACATAAATCATACCACCTATTGTGTCGAGTCTTGCACGTGGAGCGAAGCGTCGTTGTGGATCGTTGAGCACTGTACAGGTTATAGTCTGGTTTTATCAAAAGCTTTTCCTCTTTTTAAAACCAAGTTCACTATAACCAATGGCTCTGATACCAATCTGTTACACCCCCAAAATCCACCATGCGGAGTATCACCGCTTGGAGGCGTGACATGACCAGGATCGAGCCACCAATCATATTGAACAACACAATTATGTAAATAAAACCAAACACAATACGATTGGTGACCAAAAGGAAGTAAACCGATTTTAGGTTAACAGCGGAAGCATAAAACGTAAGTTCAAAACATAAGTCCCATAGTTCATAAGTTTAAAGTCCAAAACGTAGGTTTAATAAGTTCATAAGGATTAAATGTTTAACACGGGACTTAACATCCATATTCCACAACAACCTCCTCCTCGTGCAAGCTCCGTAAGCATCTAGCGAGCTGTAAGGCATGTAACAACGAGTCAACAACAAAGTTGAGTGAGTTCACGTTTAATTTGTTTAGTTTTAAGTTGTTTCTGAAAAACGTGGTTTGACTTTCGTTGGCTTATGCGCCGTGGGGGTTACCCCAAAGTTGAAAGTATGTTTAACCAGTTCCTTTTATTACCCAAACCATATCCATAATCAGTGGGGGCTTCCCCATGTGAACTACTAGACGGTATGATATCGACTACTAACGAAAGTAAGTTGTGCCCTAAGTCAATGTCTATCAGCATTGACCCTTTGCCTTTGTCCATTAGTACACGCCCGTTCGAACGATACGGTGTGAGGTTTGTTAAACCTAATAGCGCTATTAACTAATGACCCGCTCGCCAACGGCCTCGGCGATTAAGTCGATATAAAATGAGGGACTTATGATAGAGTTTTATCTAGTAAGTTTTAAGGTTGTTGTCCTACCCAAGGAGGACGAACGTACGTAGTTCTCCCAAAGAGAATACGCAGGATTAATATTGGCATCCTACCCAAGGAGGATGGCCGTACATATCCTACCTAAGTAAGATATGTAGATTCCGTTTTAATTCGTTAACCCATTCCCAAACCACCGGGAATCCCATGCCTTAGAAAGTGTGTGAACTCACCTCTGTTTGCTCGGTTAGATTTTCAAATATAGCTAAAAGTCAAGGTCGGTCAATCACGTCCTAATATGATTACCAGTTAGTCATTTAGTGATTTCAAATAGAGCACAAGGTTCCTACACGTATCTACCACATAACATGCATTACTTTAACGGTTTATGCCCACATAAACTTCCCATCTATTCCCGTTCATAAATAAACATATGATATTGCACATAACACTTTTATTGACACATAACATGTTAGATCATTCACAGATAACATGCTCGACATTTAGACACGCAAATTACAACTTATGTCATTTCAGCTTTAATATTCAAAACCGGGCTGTTTTCGGACATTTTAATAAAATAGTTACCTTGTTCCAAAAATTTCCAAATTTTTACAGAATGTCTAAAACGATCCAAATATTATTGTGTAAAAATATCGGGGTCCAGTTCATTACCAATATTTTATAAAAATTCATTTTCCGGACTGAAATCAGATTTATCTTTTTCTGACTGCAGTCCACGGAATAATTGATTTTAAATTCATCGAGAGTCCGATTTACAAAATTCTAGTGAGAGAATTACAAATACATGTGTGGTCATCTACAATACAAATTTCATGATCTAACTCTTCACAGAACTCAAGTTATGACAGAAAACAAAACACATATTTTCAGCAGAAAAAATGCAGCTCTAGCTGCTGTTACAAAATGACACTTTAAAAAAACTAAACGGAGTCCAAAAATTATGATTCCAGTGCCATTAGAACCGTATTTCATAATACATAAATCTAGACTTCAGAAAATACATTTTTCGTTAAGTTACAGTCCTGTAACAGCCAACTTCAGTTGGCTGTAATATCACCAAACAGCCTACTGTTTCAGCTTTTAACTTTCTAACTTGTGTTCGATTGATTCCGTTAACATGTTTAGAGATCACAACAACATCAAACATCAATATTAACAAGCAAATCATCATATAATCAACAAGAATCATACCAACATCATATTAACATCACTTCATCACTAGACTAGTTTATGTTCAAGACTTGTTTAAGGTTCTTTAGAGTTTCTTATCATTTTGATCACTACACGTCTTTAACCACCTAAACATGATGTAAGAAGCAAAGATCTAAGTTCTTACCACTAGTTCAAGACTAGGGAAGTTCAAGAGTAGAAAAGTGGTGGATAAAAGGAGATGAGAGTGGTCCTTCAACTTCCGAACGCACCGAGCTTCGTTGTATGCCTTCTAACACCTATGGATGCTTGTGGAATGAATGGAAAATGAGTTGGAGGTAGTGGTATGGTGATGGTGGTTGGCTGCCGAAATAAAGGAAGGGAGGAGGAGAGTGAGAGGTGTTGTGATGTTTGAGAAGATGATCATGTGTTTATAATTCTCTAGTCTCCAATAACCCATGGTCCTTGTGTTTCCTTTAGTACATACATAATCAAGTCATGATCTTACAATTTCCAAGGAGGGATCACATTGGGATTTTGTGAAGATTTAACTAAATCTTGAAGGGTGGGGCCCCTATGGGCCGATTACATAAGGGGGGAAAGGGTTAGATTGTAGTTTAATGGTAACAAATTTAGTTAGTGGAAGTTTATGTGGTAAAAGTCTAGTGTTATGTGTTACATGTATTATGTAGTGTGTTTTAGCGCTCGGGAACCATAACTAGCTCAGAAAAATAAAAATAATGCTTCTGGCATTATTTTGCTGTTACGGGTAATGTCCGGTTGTTCGGTTAGATACCGGTTCGTTAAAGTACTAAGTTATACCGTATAGTGTCTTTTATGTATCTTTTTGTAACACTTTTAATTCCCAACACTTGGGGAAACATACAGGACTATTTAGTAAATTTTCTGCACACTACTAGTATGTTAACAAGCACATGTAAGTATAACACAGAAATCAGAAAGTAGTTAAATGATTCAGCACAGTCATCAAGCACTTTACTTTACAATTAATTAATCGTACGGATACATGGAATTATGAGGGTTGTCACAATATAACTTGTTTTAAGTGTGGTATGTTTTTACTCATCTCACCTTGTTGCTTTACTAGTCATGCTAGCGTATAGAAGGCATGCTAAAATACCTTTACACAGTTAAGATGTTAAAGAGATCTAGTGCATAGTACACATTCGACATTCATTTCTACGATTTTAAACATTGATTGATTTTGGTATTACATACACTATACAAGCCTTTAATGCAATACATTATTACAATAACGTATTTCTACAGTATTAAAAAAACTTTGATATTTATGCATGGGTTATACCAGGATTTATAAAAAAAATGTATCAATAATATTCAAGTACTGTAGTTCATTTCCTTATTTTTACAAGAGGAACCCATGCATTATTTTATAGTGATAACGGTATCTCATGCATCTAATAGGGGATTGGTCATAATACTTAACAATAGTATTGGATATTAACTATAGTGTATTGATTATATATTTTATTATAAGTGATAAAAATCATATTTCATAAGGTTTTATCATAACCTTATTTTATTTGATAACATGTTATAATGTTATGTATTGCTTGATTTAACTTTGTAGTATATGTCATCTATATGCTATATATTATTTATATGTAGATATTATTGGATAAATTAAGCAAATGAAAAACCAAAATTTGTGGTTTATCAACTCTCATAAATTATTACAAATATGTTCAGGTATGACATTCAAAGTGTGTCATACTTTCTGAAAGGTCGTCATATGTTGACCAATAAATCTTATATGAGTCGATCATGTAAGTTTTTCTCAAATTATATATTAATGAGGAAAAACAAGATAAAGTTTTCCATTGGTCACACCTGAGATATACTCTTGAAGTAGCAATATCAAATGAAAAGTTTGAAATGATTTCATATAATGAAAAGCTATGAAGCATTTGTTGGCATTCCTTCATTCTTCAAAGTGAATGTGACTATATATTAATTATTGTGATCATGGAGATAACTGAAAAATTGGTACGATGATCAAAGTAATAATGAAATCGATTATAAAAAAGTGTAATGATGGTCATGTTAATAACGAGATAGACCACCAAAAGAGGCGAATAAAGAGAGTGATCATATGAGAATAAAGTGGTGAAAGTTTGAGTTTCTAATACGATGTTGTCTCGTATTTTATATGTTTAGTATACAAACAATGTGCACATAAAACATAGTGCAAGTAATACATATATGATCTAATGCTCATAAAGTAGCAATATTATTAAAGGATATTCAAGGTTATTACCAGAATAAAAGTTACGTGGAGCTATCCATTCCCTAAAGTGAATGTAATGATATAACAATCAGTGAAAGGTCATAATCATGTAATAACTAAGGAAATTGTAATGATGCAACCATGAATGTTGTATGATTATTCCTTGAATAAAATGTGATGATATAATAATTGGTGCAAAGATCGTGATCATGGTAATTGAGGAATGATGCTCATGTAATGAGATCAACCATGTTTATATTGCGATGACTATAAAACGATCGTTATAAAGGTCCTGATCATGGTAAATGAGGAAACTGTAATGATCCTCAACCATGTTTATATTGAAATCGACCACAAGAAGTGGTAATATAAGGGAGTGATTATACGAGAATAAAATATGGAAAACATGTTATAATATGAATGATTGAAATAATAATTGTTATTCTCTTGTATTTTCTATTTGTGTATTGAACAAACACGAGTGCAACTAAAAACATATATGATGATCATAAACCCGAAGTTTATGGTTCATAATCATTTATGATTGGCATGACTGGTTAGACCATACCGAGTCTAGATGACGTGAAAAATATCAAAGAACTAGAAGATTCTTCATGGTACTTACACATGCAATATTTTCTCTCAATGGAAGTTAATAATATACAAACTAAAGTATGGTTTAGATCCCTAAATATTTTGGAAATAATAAGGGAATATGTGTATCCCGACATGATACCATTTAGTATTCTGAAATCGATGCATCGTCTAAATGGTTATCAAATCCACAACCTGAAGCTTGTGTGATTGTGGCTTAGCTAATGTGATAGCAAGCATATTAATCCAGATTACTATTGGTTACAAAGCCAATGATCATGAGAGGAGCAAAAGTTCATTTAGGTACATGTAATTTTATATATAGTGCCATCAATTCACATCAAGCCAATAATTATAGTTTTCCCCATACAGTTGGTTTTTGGTCAGGAACCAAAGATGTCTCATCAAAGATTTTAGTTGTGCGGCATATATTGAAACTCATCCACCACACCGCACAAAGATGGGACTTCTAAAAAGTTTGAGAATATGTTGGGTATAAATAATCGTCTATGATTGAATACTTAAAGCCATTAGTGAGAAATTTGGTTAAAGCTCATTGGTTTTCACTTTAGTGAATGAATGTTCCTAACATTAGGGGGAGATAACAAGCAGTTGGAAAGCGAAAACTAAAATGAATTATCATGTCATCTTGATTCTCAGACTATAAACTATGAACTAGAAGTTTAAAGTATAATTCATTTACCAATATTAAAGAACAAATTACCAGACAAGTTCACTGACCTAAATAGAGTGACTAAGTAAGTCACATCATCAACTGCTTATGCTCAAGTTATATTTGTATCCCAAGAGGACAACCAAATATTTTTGTAATGAGTCTATTGCACGCCTAAAGCTTGGTAGACTAGTTGATTGCAATAATAAAATTCCTCAAAAATTGGAGCATGTAATTAAGATGGTCAAGTCGAGGTTATAGTAATAAGATCTCCTGAAGAGACAATAGACATGATGGTTCAAGAAGAACCTTAGGTACCTGAAAATAAAGAGATATCGATAAGTTGTATCATGTCTAAGATATGTATGGAATCGAAATAAAAATCGACGTCGTTATACTTTTGTATTTAATGTAGCACTTAAAATGATTAAATGGTGAGGATCAATATTTAAGATCTGCCTATGAATGAATATTAAGAAATGATTGGCCAAAATAGAAAGACGCAAATAAGGCAGACTTTAGTTCTCTAATGAAATGGAAAGTTTCTGGACCAAGAGTCCATACAACTGAAGTTGTAAAATATGTTGGATATAAATGTGTCTTTTACGCAAATCATGTGAAAATCAAATTAAGCGATATAAGTCAAAATTGGTGGCGCAAGAATTTTCACAAAGACCTATAATTGATTATGAGGAAATGTATTCTCCAGTGGTGGATGCACTGACTTTCCAATATTTTATTAGTCTAGTAATATAGAGAGAGAATTGATGTGCGTCTATGAATGTTATGTATCATTTGATACTAAAAGTGTACATGAAGGTCCCTAAAGGATTTGAATGATCAAAATCATGTAAGTTAAGTTCTCGAGAACAATATGATCATTGTATATAGATTCATTTTTGTTTATGATTGAAATCCTGATGAGTTTTCTAAAGCAATTGAGTTCTTTAAAGGTAAATCAAAACATCTTAATGATGTAATTCTTGTGCACCAATAAACATAGATAGAAACTTGTACCCAGTGATTGTGATATCTCAATAAATAGTGTACACACATGGTACAATATGGATTTTGAAGATAAAAGCAAGTGTTCATGACATTTTTGCATATGATATAGATATCTATGTGTTATATGGGTAAGTTTATGTAGCAAAACTCATGAAGAGTGAATGCACATGTATATTTGGATAAGATGGGCATAATTCTCTCATGGATTGATAATTCTAGAAGCATTGATATAAAAACCACAAGAACGTACTATATGAAGTTGACAAAATACGTATGGGCTAAAATAGTTGGGTCGAGTGTTGTACAACTCGAGATATTCGCATAAAGAGGGATATAAGTTTGATTAAATTAGACATGTTCTATGAACATTCTACTTTAAAAAGTTCACTATAATCGCAATTTAAAGTAATGATATCTAGGCATCATTGAGAGAAATTGTCGAGTTTTTAGAAGGAGAATTTTTGAATGACCTTCGCACGGTCTAATTATTACTTGAACTGCAGTTCGAGTATATATGTAATTATATTTTACTAATCCCTCAAGTACATCTAGAAGATGATGTCTGGATATTTTAGTATGGACATAGTTGAACCTTAAAGTATGTTAAAGGTTGTTAAGTCATTTGTTATAAGAAATGCATATTATCATCTCCTACCAAAGTAGAGATTCTCATTCTAGAAGTACCATCATTAAATGCATAAGTGCATTAATATGTTTTGCTAGCTATGTATGGTTATAATATCTTTCACTTGAGCTTATTGTCACGATATAACCTTTGTTAAGGGAAGAGACATTGGAATGAGTTCAACAAAATATTTCAGGTATAAACGATATTTGATTATATTTTACTAACCCATCAAAACAAGTTTGGTTAGTCTTGTAGATGCAGGAATGTAACGAAACACAGTCGTGGACATTTGATAATTTTTGGAATGAGGCACCTAAAGTCTCCTTAGAAGATTATAGAACATTGCTCAACATAAAGGATTGCACATTAAGGGACCAAGCAACAAATCATTCGCTACAAAGGCTTTATTCGAATTTCAAGGAAGATGGAAACACGTCACTTAAAGGATACATGTTAAAATGAGGGGGAGACTTATTCAAGTTGCAATCTTTTTCCCTTGACTAAGTTTTGTCCCATTGGGTTTTCTTAGTAAGGTTTTTAATGAGGCAACATACCTGATCCAAAAGTATCAGGGGGAGAAAATGCGCGCTGCACTCTTTTTCCCTTAGCTGAGGTTTTGTCCCACTGGGTTTTCCTAGAAAGGTTTTTAACGAGGCAGCACCACCAAGCATATAATACATTGTTTTCTTTTATCACGTGGATAGTCAAGAAGGAGTTTTATGAATACATCATTAATAGTGACTCTCCACATCCTTAACTCCTCTTTTGTATTTACTCTTATGTTAATGTATAAGCCTATAAATAGAGGCTTTGTATTTCATACTTATATATCAATAAGAAATCCATCTTCCATTCTCTCATTCTTCTCTATACATTGCTAGTAGGTCGTTGTTTCACAACATATTCTAGATTTTTTTTGAACAACAACAATGGAGCCTTTATTCATCAATCGAAAAAAGCAACGACACATAACAAGATGCTATGAATTCGCAACTACAACTCAAATACACAGTCAAGAACAAAGGGAAGCTTACATCGAAAGAAAATTATTATTCTAGATAGATAGGGGTTTCAGTTGTTTTGGGTTGGGTTGATATGTTTTGCTTGGTAAGTTGGCGGGTCGAATTGTTCAACCACAACACGATGTATATTTATATTCATGTCAGAAACATCAAGCTTTAAACTTGTTGTGAGAATGTCAGGTGTAACTGTCACTGCTTTTGTGACAACCAGCCAAATCAGGTTAATTCCATAACATAGTATAAGCATAATTTAAATGTGTTAATGTATTTTAGGCTTAGTTTTAAATCACTAACTCTTCCAAAGACTAGCAAGTCCGTTTCATAGTTTGTGTCACGCGTTTGGTGATTTTAAAAATTATTGGTACATGTATAAGTAGTTAAGCGAACCAATGTCAGATAGATAACCTGTGCATGTGTCTTTCATGTATATTACTTGAATAATTAATTTATGTGTGTTGTGGAAGGAGTTCGGGTCTCCCAGCGTGAAAGTTATCCAATCACAGGCGATGCGCAGTGATTCAGATACGGAAGGGAAAGATATCATACTAAAATATCAGAATTCCCAAATTTAATCATAATTAATATCTTAAGAATAATTATTTGTCCTAAGAATGTATTTTTATGTGTTACAGTAATTTCTGGATCATTAAAACAACAAAAATCCACAATCGAATCGACTTACCCGATTTAAACACGTAACAGGAGTGTGCACGACGTTTAATCCCGCCTCGACAAAATACTCTTATTTTAGTATAAAGATAATTAATCTAAGTTATAAAATAATTTACGATGAAATTTGCAGGAAAAAACAAAAATTCTCACGCGAGAACAGACTAAAACGGAGCAGTGTACAGGGGAGGATCTAGTGTTTAACAAGGGGCATCGCCCGCTAACGCTTGGCGCTTCGGCGGTAGTGTAAATTTTGGAAAAATTTGACGTGTTTTCGATTTTGTTACCGCTTTTTTATAAAACATTACCGCTACGAACGAATCCTAGATCTGCCACTGGCAGTGTATGCAATACTCGACAATGAGCCACTCCCCAAGCCTAAGACCCACTTATAAATAGCCTTTTCCACCCATTTTCCCCTCATTTCTCACCCTCACTTTTTCTCTCTACTCTCATTAAGTCTACTCTCCCCCTCTCTAGAAGATTCGGCCCGCTAGTTGTCCGATAACTTTTTCCGGTGAATGTTGATTTTATTGAGTTAGATTGAACAAGCAAGTATGTTAGTTTTCCAAATAGGAATGATTTAGGTAGCATTTGTAACTAAAAAGTCATTAAATAATTATAATTATGAGGTAATTATGCACTAAAAATATGTATAATTGATGGTACATCATTAGACTTATGACGTTGATATCTGTTGGTGCCTAAGCCTTGTAATACTAAACCTGTTAACACCAAATTGTGATTTTGATTACAATTAGAACATGCAGGAACCCTGGATCTTATGATTTTGAAATGGGTGTGAACATTATTTCAAATTATTGTTTTAAAAACCAATATTCTTAGTTTTGCAATCATAGTTAAAATTGTTTCGTGACTAGTGACAAATCGTTGGATAATTCCAACCTCTTTCACTCAAAATACAAATGAAACATTCTTAGCAAGCTTCATAATATAAAATTCATAATCAACCTAGTTTTTACACGAACCATAACTCTTCGTGGTTCGACACCCTTATAAAACTCATAATCAACCTATATAAATTTATCTTTAACTAGACCGCGATAATTCGATCAAATTTCGGCACCGTTGCCTGGGAGTTTGTGCGCTTCGTGTTTGTATTTTTTTGATTATTGTGTGATAAAACTGTGTAAGTGTTTGGTTTGTTTTTGCACTATTCTCTTTTCCTTGTTATGTGGGTTGTGTTGTTTGTGCAAGTCACAGGTATTACATGCGTACTAGGACATCCGGAAGAACCTTTACGTTAGAGTTCGAGCTGGAAATCGAGCGTCTTATGAGAAGAAACTGAGCCAACCTGTTAGAGGCACCTATTGTTTCTAACTCACTAAACCCAAACCTTAACCAATCCATTGGAACCGTCTAAATGGATAACCAAAACCAAAACCAAAACCAAAACCAAAACCAAAACCATCACAATCGGTCGGGTGGTAGCAACAATCGATGACCACCAACTACTCCACCACATCCAAACCATACACAAAACCAACAACACCAAGATGTTTACCCACAAAATAACCAATTCCATTTCAACCTCCACCACCTCCCTATAACCGTATTCCTATCCCAAACCGTGGACCCGTTCTCAACCGTGGAAATCCCATGTTTGAGCATGCTAACTGAAACCAACCTGGTTACTTTGAGTAACAAACCCAACCTTGAGGAATTGAGGAATAACAACAATGATGATGACCCGTTTAGCGTACCGGGCTACCTGTAACAACCTGACTTTTCGGTTGTTATCTATTTACCGTTTATTTCGTTTTAAAACCACTTTGTACTCCGAGATTCTATTATGAAAGGGTTAACTATTTTAAAACGCATTTTATCTCTCTTATTTATCGCATTTAAACGCATATCAACTCGAAATTCTCAATGCAACGCAAACTCAAACGCGGTTATTTATGTTATTTTATGTGTTATGTCTTACATTTGTCTTCATGGTTTATACTCGCTCGCTCGCTTAAACTCGCTTTATCGCGGTAACACGCAACGCTTAATGCCTCGCTAAAACGCTTAATGTACTTGAACTAACTAATATAAATGAAAGCACCAAACGAAACGGCCGACGTGCAAACTAGGTACCCCGCACGAGACATATCAGCCTCGCATGAGGCACACAAGCCTCGCACAAGGACCCACTCCTACGAGGGACACCTGGGTCACACAGGGCAGCACTCACACGAGGATCCACTCGTACGGGGACTCACTCATACGAGGCCCTCTCCTGCACTCTCTTCCCTCTTCTCATATAAATACCACACTTGGCATTCATGCTCCTCTTGCTGTCACTCGCACAAGGAACTCTCTACACGTTTTTCTCTGTTTCCAAGTAAGAAACAAAGCTTTCCACGTGAATCACAGCGATTTCTACAACGATTTTACACGAGTTTATCTCCGATTTCATCTAAACCTCTCTGTTTACGAAAATCTTCATCTTTTTCATAAAACCTTCTGATTTTACCTCGGATTCACACTTAAACGGGTGTATTTGAGTTAGTTTCGGCTTCTCAAGTTAGAAACCTTGTTGTTTCAAGCTCACCTAGTGTTGATTCGAAGAAAACTATTTTAAAACTCAATTTTTACACAAAAACGGACAAAACCAACACATGTTTCGTTCACTAGATAGTGGGACGAAGCAGTGTCAAAACCGTCAGGAAAAGGATTCGAAATTACACCTGTTTTAGGAGAAAACTCAGTTCCGGTAAGCATGAAGACGCAAGAACAGTCACTTGTGCAAACTGGACTGGCTCGCACGAACCACCTTGGGTTCGTATGACCCATTCTAAGTTTCCACGAGAGACTCACTCATTCTAAAGACCTCTCCGGCTATACGTTCGATCAGTAGCTTAAGGCTGGAGGGATGAACACTTGATTTCCCAAAGAACGACGCGAAAACACTCGATTTTGGACACGAAAATAGTTCACTCGCGTGAGGGTGATGCCTCGGGCGAAGCACGCCTCATGCAACCCACCTGTTTCTCCCGCACAACTTTTCGTTCAACCGTTCAACACTATGGAAGATTGATGCACTTCTGTTTCTACGCGCAGGCTGTCTCGACACTCTTCCTACTCCAGCTCACTCGTGTCTGCTATTTAAGCACCCACTGTGAGTATACTTGACCCATTTTCGCTTAAACGCTCTTTTGGGTGTTACATACATTCTCTATCAAACAAACACAACATACAACGCTAAAAAACACTTTAAACGCAAACCGCTCTCGCATGACTATACGTGAAACGCTGAACTACTATGTGTTATAGTTTTGCCTTGAGACTTGCCTACCACCCTTAACATGATAGCAGCTATAGGTTGACCCGCCACCCATAGGTTCAGGGGTTGTTAAGGTTCGCTTTACCTACTTTACGTGTGTGGTCACTTCGGTGGACACGTATCGCACAGACTCACTCGCGGTCTAATTGGTTAGCTAGTTTCGGCGTTTGTAACATATATGTTCACATGACTACGTAGTACATGTTGGTTTAGCATAATGCTTTATTACTATTATTTATGGTAAACTTGTGTACTCACCTTTACATTATTGTATTGACTTTTATTTTAATGTATGTAACAGGTTGATGGATCTTATTGCTAGAAACGGATTTCGGATTTAGAAACTCGCCTAAGTTTTGTTATGAATTGCTATGTTGATTGAACAATTTGTATTTCAATTTTGGATAGTATGAAGTCTATTTTGGTGCAAACGAAACTTGAACTTAATTATTATTGTCGCAAAATAGTCGTTGTGGATTCTCTCGAGCAGTCTTGTCGCTTAGTGCCACATCCCGATGTTTCCGCCATCAGTTGGGGTGTGACACTACCGATCATCGAATCTGGTTTGTCACACCCCAACCGATGGCGGAATCATCAGGGCGGGCGTAATTAGATTGCTCGAGACGTCATAACACTATTTGTGACAATATTTAATTAAAAGTTGATTTCATTTCATTGATAATAATTGTCAAGTACAATACAAGGAGATCAAAATACAACATTTGGAAATTTAAAGTACAACATAATTTAACAACATTACAATAACAAAATCTAGTATTTCTAAATATGTTTCTAAGTCGCCCCTACTAGATTTCGTGAATATCAACATCATCAACCTGCAACATGTTTAAAAGTATAGTTCAACACAAAAAGCATTGGCTAGTACACATGTTTTAACATAGCATATGTATGTAAAAAGTTTAAACGAATCCGCATGGCAAAAATAGTAATCAAGATTAATGTATCATGGCATGCAATTTAACAAGTCAACCCTCTAATTACCGCAATGAATTAAAGAGTTAACATGGCTATAAGACTACGGGCGGTGCGTTACTCCTATAGCGCTATACATGTTAAGGGGAGGCTCGTACGAAGTTAATGACAACTGATTCACATAAGAATGTTCCAAGAATACAAATCAAGTATCACGTATTTAAAGTATGCATGAATGGATTGTTTGTGTTTGCATAAAGTATAAGTGTGAATGTGTAATTTGATAGGTTAAACATATTGTACCCGAAAGTGTAAACTGTAAAAATGGTGTTCGAGTGTACTCATGGTTTAGCAAAGCTTCCTTTGTTAATCTGTGAAAAGTTGGAGAGTTTGGAGGATGGAACCCCGAGGTTACCCTACATGGGGTAAACGAAGGTGTGTGAGTATTCGGATGTCTAACGGAGGATTCAAATTCGAAATTAAAGTATGCAAAAGTATATATATATAAGAAAATAATTATCTAGACTTAAACCCTCATTCTTGACACTATAAGTCCTGTATGGGTTGATGTGATTTCATGGGTCAAGGTACCCATTAGAATCGTTAGCGAGAGGTTCAAGACTTAGATAATATAACCTATTACCTCGAAAAGTAACCATGTTGATTATCATCAAGGTTTCAGTTATGTATATAAATATTTCGTATAGTTTATGTAATAACTCTAAGCTAAGTCCATCAAGATTATCATAGATTGTCATATAATTCAAGCATGGAGGTAGGATGATAACCATCCTTTAACCTCATTCGTAAGATTCACCAATACACAAATCACCTCAAGGATGATTCAGATGGTCATGAATGAAAAGGAAATGTACGATTTCTTACTATAACAAGTAGCCAAGTAAGCTTTAACCCGGGTGAGCCATTCCTGACATGGAAAGAGTTAACTAAGTGTCAGAGGCTAGACGGGGTTAAGTTACTTTTAGGTCTAGCAAACTACTTGGGATAACAAGAAGAAAACATAAAATGAGGTGGTGGAATGAAGTTTGGATAGCCAAGGCTTCCAAGTATTCACACCTATACCAAAACACAAATCTTGTCACAAGAATCATGACAAGCTTGGATGGTTTCATCACTTGTGGGTTGTGTAAACCCTTATTAAAATAGAAAGTTTAAAGGTGTTTGCACCTCTTAAACTCATAAGAATCTATCCCCAACAAGTCTCATAACCTTAGGTTCAAGAACAAGTAGGAACAAGATTAAGTAAGGAAAACATAGTTTTGAAACGTTTTAACAAAAGTTCTTCCAAAACAGAAAGTTTGGACCTCAAAATGGTGATGTTCCACCTTGGTTTGCCATGGAATACATGTGGAACACTCCTAGAGGTGTTCCAAACTTTGTAGAGGAAGAAGAAGTGTAGAACAATGGAAGAAAAATGAGTTTGAGCTCAGTTTTGCACTTAGAGTGTTTCTGCCTTGCACTTGAAATTCCAGAGATTTGAGAGTGTTTTGGAGGTTTAGATGAGTTTGGAAAGTGAAAATGGGTCTGTGGAGGCTTGGTTATATAATGGAGGATTAGAGTTTTGTGTTTAGTGGAGGTTTAAAGATGAGTGGGTAAGAAGAGAGGTGAGAAAGATGGCCAATCTGCTGAAAGAAAACACCTTTCTGCGGATAAGGGGCCTAGATGTTACGCGTAGCCCAGAAGGGGGGGGGGGGGGAGATGGCATGACACGACGCCTCCTCTGTTCGACACAAGTTTGGTTTTACAAAATTTAACCCCTCAACTTCCTATTTGTTATTATTTCAGGCATGAACTTTAGTATTTAACATGCTTTTAAGTACGCACACATATATAAGCATAATTCGAGTATCGTGAATGCATGAATAAGTATTTACATGTATAAATAGTATCTGAACATGTATTTACGACTGATTATATGTAAAACAAGTATGAGTTTGCGTGAGAGGCGAGTGTATTGAATTTACATGTATATAATTCAAATGTATGACAAGTATGTATAATCAATGGATAGTTTATGTAAAATGATCAAGTTTTATTACGATCAAAGCCTCAGATTACAATGATTGGATATGAAATACCATTACAAGATTCCAAGAATAGAATACAAGACAAACTTTCTAAATAACAAAAGTTACAAAAGCGAGGCATTACATGGTTAGCGTATATACTTACCATGTCACACCCCCAAAATCCACAGGCGAAGTATAACCGCGAGGTGTGTGACTGACCAGGATCATACTGTGACACCTGTGTCACTTCAACCATCAAACAAATACCAAGCCAATGAAATATTGTATTTCATACTTGGGATCTGTACAAATATGTGTATCATTTGCACATATCAATTCTAGTTTGATTTCAAGCTCTAAATATCTTTCTGGAAGGTTATACGCGCACTGATGCGTAAATATAACCAGTTTAATGCAACGAACACTCCGGAATAGTTAAATAGGCTTAACATACCTTAAATAACCTTTACATAACTTAGAAATAAGTTTTGAAGGCTTTGGTATGGCAAATACAAGTTAATTCGCTTACAGGGACTAAAGTTGACAAACTGCGAAAGTATGCCAATTTGAACTGTAATAGACATTCCGGAACATGACCATAAGTTAAACATACCATAAATATCCTTTACATAGCTTAGAAATAGGCTTTGAGGGGTTCGGTATGCTAAAATAAACTTTTGGGTCATTTAGGGACTAAAAGCGTCAAAAAGTGCACAAGTTTGCATTTTCGCGCATAACTTACGTTCTGAATACCTCCGGACATCCAAAAATTTATGTAAGCACTAAAATTTTTTATTTTAGTGTTTGGCATAAGAAAAATCCATTCGTCGCGTCATTTGGATCGTTTTTCGCGCTTATGCGCATTCCGTCGTAATTAACCGAACATTGCAACCGTACGGCTAAACGAACCGACATCCGAGATATTTTTGAGCACATTTTAAGTTCCCTATACTTTAACTTCATTTTAGAGCCTTGAAATGAGGTTAACGGGGTTCAAACGCATCGAAAATAGCTTAAACGGGCCGCATGGACCAAAACTGTAATTCTGCCAAAATAGGTGCTTGCGCACCGCAACAAATATTTGTTACGGTGCGCAAGCAGGGGTCAGTTATGCAGGAACTCGTTTTCTCAGCAGTTAACAACCTTTAACCCCTCCAAAGGCCAAGGACAAGTGTCAAACTCTTGTGGTGGAGCAATATTAGTTACCACAACATTCCGACAAGTGTACGGGTGAGATCATTCCCTCTTCTCCAAGAAACGATCCTAACGGTGAACCGAAATCTATAAATACCCATCACATTTTCACCCATTCCTCACTAGAATCTGATTTGAGGAGCTCTAAGTTGAAACCTTTGTTTCATACCTGAGCTACTTGAATCAAGATTAGCATTCGGGGACCCTTTGTAAGTGTTCCTTCGTTCTTTTATTGCTTTTCGAGTCCGAAAGTCAAACTTTGTTTGACTTTCTGCGTTGACCAGTTTATGGTCAATGCGAAGTTCATTTGAACTTCGCAACGTGATTGTAATCACGATGGTTATAGTCCCTTGTGACTATGCCTAATGATTACCACGTTGTCTAGGGTCGTAAGGGTAAGCGATCTAATAAATCGCTTATACCTTCGAACCCGACCCATTTGGTCGATCATTAGGATCCGACCAAACACATTAGGTGACCATAGTATATAGGGAATAACCTTCCAAGGTTATACCTTATGGTCACGACGTTTAGTTAGTTGTATGATAGGTAGTTTATATGTCTTAGGTAAATTACCAAAATACCCCTTTGATGCCAAAATTCATTTTAAACATATGTAACATAACTTTTGACATCTAAAATGATTTGACAACAATATTAGACATGTTAAGGCATATATTACTTGTCATAGGACTAATTAGGCGGTCCAAACGCGTTTCACGCGAACGACGCGTTAAAGTAGCATAAGCTACCTAAACGGGTCGTAAAGGGTCACAAACACTTAGGTTAAGTTTCGTTTTAGTATGTGGGCTTTGTTAAACCATATTACACGAGTCTCCATACTCGTTTGGTTTACGAACCCTCATTCTATCCGATCCTCCGATATTAGGTCCGGTTTATTAACATAGTTACCTATATTAGGTGCCGTTTGATTCCGTGATCTCTAGCATTGCTTAGTGGTTATCGTAGGACTTCTGAGCAATCTCAAGTGAGTACATAGACCCCTCTTTTACTGTTTTCCAAACTGTTTTGGGGTGAAACACATGTGCCTACTTGTTACTTTCATGCTTTCCTGTTTTGACATCATATACTTGCTATGTTCTTTAGTACATTTGTAGTACATGATTTCAATACATTTCATGCTATGTATGCCCATTGTGTGCATACTTAGTACATAGTTTTACATTACATTTCATGCTATGTATGCCCAATTGTGTGCGTACTTAGTACATCGTTTTACATTACATGCTATGTATGCCCATTGTGTGCGTACTTAGTACATCGTTCTACATTACATTTCATGCTATGTATGTCCATTGTGTGCATGCTTAGTACATTGTTTCACATTGCATTTCTGTTGCATATGCTCATCTAGCATGTGAACACATTATACTACATTTTGAACCGTTGTAACCTTTTGACTATGTGAACCGTCGTAACCGTTTGATTATATGAACCGTTTGTAACTATTGAACCGTGTGAACCATTTGTATCGGTTGACAGGATTTACATTTGACAATAGACATTTGACAATACATAAACATTTCTACAATTGTTAAACATTACTTTGGTGGTTTGGTTTGATTAAGTGATTAAGTAACGATGCGTGTGTAATATGATACAAGCATGGTGGATACGCCGCTGGTACTTCCTATATATAAGTGTTTGTATGGTATTACATATCGTAGCGTTATTTGAATCATTTCAGTTTGAGACATATAACATGTTATACAAATATCATACTTTTCACAAGACATTGATTTACAAACAACTTATCTTATACAAACACATTTTTACATGGTTATTCATTTAACCTGACATTTATTTACACATATCATCTGATCTTATCGTTTTTCAAATGATTTACAAGACAACGCAAATTACAAGGTTCATGACTAAACATTTTCTCAAACATAAGTCATGAATCCTATTTTCACAAAACCTATGTATCTCACAGGCATTTTTATGCTGACGTACCTATTTTCACGTGTGTTTTCAGGAGATGATGCATAGGACTTATCAAGACATACTTAGGCGGACCTGTGCCTTAGTGACTTAAAACGAGACAAGAACTAGTTAATTTATGTTATGTACTCTTTGGTTCTTGTTTAAAACAAAGTAAACTTTCATGTTTGATTAATAAAATGAAACTTCGATTTCCATGGTTGTGAAACATTAATTCTGTTACAACACTCCCCGATGTTTCCGCCACGTTTTGTATGTTCTACGTGGTCGGGGTGTGACACATACCACTAATCATACTGAACGATAAGTAAAATGAAGTAAAATAAAGTTAAACCATCACAATCCAAACGTTTAGTGTTCACAAAAAAAAAACAATATCCCAAACCAAGTTTAAGTGTTAGCGGAAGCATAAAGTTTAAAACCCATTAATAATTCAAAAGCATATTGTTTACTATTAGGAACCTATAGTTGGTTCCTTGCCACAACTGTAACAACTGTGCTTGTAATCATTGTGAACAGTTCTATTATCAATAAAACAATGTTATTTGATCCCAATGTTTGTTTTGTTATGATTTACATTTTTCATGTTTTGACTTTTATGTAATTTCAAACTCTACATCGCTTTCTGGAGAGTTATACGCAAACTAGTGCGTAAACGTACTCAGTTTAATGCGAGAAATACTCCGGAACATCAACATATACTCAACATACCTTAAATAACCTTTACATAACTTAGAAATAAGTTTTGAAGGCTTTGGTATGGCAAAAACAAGTTAATTCGACTACAGGGACTAAATATGACAAACTGCGAAAGTATGTCAATTTGAACTGTAACGAACATTCTGAAACATGACCATAAGTTAAACACACCTTAAATATCCTTTACATAGCTTAGAAATAGGCTTTAAGGGGTTCGGTATGCTAAAATAAACTTTTGGGTCATTTAGGGACTAAAAGCGTCAAAAAGTGCACAAGTTTGCACTTTTGCGCATAACTCACGTTCTGAATACATCCGGACATCCAAAAATTTATGTAAGCACTATAATATTTTATTTTAGTGTTTGGCATGATAAAAATCCGTTTGTTGCATCATTTAGATCGTTTTTCGCGCTTATGCGCATTCCGTCGTAATTAAGCGAACATCGCGTTCGTACGACCAAACGAACTGACATCCGGCATATTTTTGAATACGTTTCATGCCCAAAATGTTTAGGCATCCTTGTGGAGCCTTGAAAATGATTTAACGAACCTTAAACACGTCGGAAATGGCCTTAATACGCAACGGGGACTGAAAGGTGGACATTTGAAATTGTTTGCTGATCAGGGGACCCCTAGCGCGACGCCTAGCCCCCCTAGCGTCATGCTAGGCCCCTTCTGATCAGGAAAGGTCATTTAAACACAATATTAACATCCCCTAGCATCCCCCAAAGGTCAAGTGCCACATGTTAAACTCTTATGGTGTCCAAAATCAGTAACCACAACATTACAACAAGTGTAGGGATGTGATCATTCCCTCTTCTCCAAGAAACGATCCTAACGGTGGACCGAAATCTATAAATACCCATCACATTTCACTTCATTTCTCACAAGAATCTGATCATTTGTGCTCTAAGTTGAAACCTTTGTTTCATACCTGAGCTATTTTGATCAAGATTAGCATTCGGGGACCCTTCGTAAGTATTCTTTCGTTCTTTTATTGCTTTTCGAGTCCGAAAGTCAAACTTTGTTTGACTTTCTGCATTGACCAATTTATGGTCGATGCGAAGTTCGTTTGAACTTCATAACGTGAGCGTGATCACGATGGTTATAGTCCCTAGCGACTATACCTACTGATTACCACGTTATCTAGGCTCAGTGACGAGCCGTAGTTTCGGTCAGAATACGTATTCTTGCGTATTTTGTAACCAAACTACTTATGGGTATCAAAACCGTTTGTTTTGACACCAAACCTGTTTTCTAAACTTAGTTAAGCATGTTTTAACATGCTTAGCTCGTCACTTTTAGTTTAGTGCTTATATAGGGTCTAAGGTAAGCGATCTAAACAATCGCTTATACTTTCGAACCCGACTCGGTTGGTCGATCATTAGGATCCGACCAAGCACATTAGGTGACCATAGTATATAGGGAATAACCTTATGAGGTTATACCTTATGGTCGCTTCGTTTAAGTAGTTGTATGATAGGTAGTTTATATGTCTTAGGTAAATTACCAAAATACCCCTATGATGCCAAAATTCATTTTAAACATATGTAACACAACTTTTGACATCTAAACTGATTTGACAACCATATTAGACATGTTAAGGCATATATTACTTGTCATAGGACTAGTTAGGCGGTCCGAACGCGTTTCACGCGAACGACGCGTTAAAGTAGCATAAGCTACCTAAACGGGTCGTAATGGGTCACAAGCACTTAGGTTAGGTTTCATTTAGTATGTAGGCTTTAGTAAACCATACTACACGAGTTCCCATACTCGTATGGTTTACGAGCCCTCATCCTATCCGATCTTCCGATTTAGGTCTGGTTTATTAATGTAGTTACCTATATTAGGTGCCGTTTGATATTCCGTGATCTCTAGCATTGCTTGGTGGTTATCTTAGGACTTCTGAGCAATCTCAAGTGAGTACATAGAACCCCATCTTTTAAATGTTTTCAAGGTGTTTATGTGAGTACATAGACCCCTCTTTTACTGTTTTCCAAACGTTTTGGGGTGGAACACATGTGCCTACTTGTTACTTTCATGCTTTCCTGTTTTCACATCATATACATGCTATGTTCGTTAGTACATTATAGTACATGATTTCATTACATTTCATGCTAGGTGTGCCCATTGTGTGCATTACTTAGTACATTGTTTTACATTACATTTCATGCTAGGTGTGCCCATTGTGTGCATTACTTAGTAGATTGTTTTACATTACTTTTCATGCTAGGTGTGCCCATTGTGTGCATTACTTAGTACATTGTTTTACATTACATTTCATGCTAGGTGTGCCCATTGTGTGCATTACTTAGTACATCGTTTTACATGACATTTCACGCTATGTATGTTCATTTGATTACATACTTAGTGCATCGTTTTCACATGCTTACATTTTGTTATGACATTTGGTTTGTTTAACATGGAACAATACATTCATTAACATTAATTACGCCGTTCGTTAGTAGGTAGTGGTACCATAGGAATTGACAACTCCCGTTCCGGACATCCCAGGGAAAGGGGATGGAAGGAATGACCGAATTCGATATACATAATTTAGATAAATCTTTAATATGTTTAAGGGTTTATCGCCACAGTCTCAAGGCTTGGATGTATGCGTTATAACAGTACCGCATAAATGTTTGTATCAGTATAGCATGCATTTGTTACACAAACATAACTTTGATTTAAACTATGTTTTACTTCAATACCTTGTTTTTGTGCATTTTACATATGGTTTAGTTGATATATATATTTCACTACCATACATGACATCTTGGTTACACATTACACGATCTACATTGAACATAAACATTTTGACATTGATATACACATTTGGTGGTTTACATTGGACATAGACATTTTGATATGGTTTACACCATAACACTTGACAATTGGTTTGTACATGAACAAGTTACATTGGTGGTTGTTTGGGTAAGTGATTTGAGTAACGATACGTGTGTAGTATGATACAAACATGGTGGATACGCCGTTGGTACTTCCTATATATAAGTGTTTGTATAATATTACATAGCGTAACGTTATCTAAATCATTTCAGTTGGATACATATAACATTTCATACAAATAACATACTTTTCATAAGACATTGTTTTACAACCAGCTTATCTTATACAAACTCATTTTACATGGTTATTCATTTACCCTTACATTACTTATACCTATCAACTGATCTTATCGTTTTCCAAATGATTTACAAAACAAAGCAAATTACAAGGTTCATGACTAAACATTTTCTCGAATATAAGTCATGAATCCTATTTTCACAAACCTATGTATCTCACAGACATTTTTATGCTGACGTACCTATTTTCACATGTGTTTTCAGGAGCTTTTCCGTAGGATGTTGATCATGACACTAGGGCGGACCTGTGCCTTAGAGACTAAAAATGAAGATAGACTTGTTTAATTATGTTATAAACTCTTTTGTTTAGTGTTCAAGACAATGTAACACTCTTGTTTAATAAATAAAATACAACTTTGAATGCCATGGTTATGAAACAATTAATTCTGTTACAACACTCCCCGATGTTTCCGCCACGTTTTGTATGTTATACGTGGTCGGGGTGTGACAGAAGAGTTGGTATCAGAGCCAATGGTTATAGGGAATTAGGTTATTAGTAATGCTTTGACCTAGACTATAACTTTTCTAGGACCCTAACACAAGTTATCTTGTGTTTAGATCTTAAAACATGCACATCACCTATCCTTAGGTGATTATCAGAACAAAAGCCAAAAAAAATTTCTGAAACGATTTTTGAAAAACAATCATCTGTTTTTGAATGTTTTATTACAAGGTTTTGAACCCTCAATTGTAAGGTTTTGAACCCTCTGTTATATGGTTTTGAACCCTTTTCAGTATTGGTTTTTGGCCTTGTGCCTTCAAATTTTCAAAATCCCGTCAAACGTTTTGGGTTTTAAATAATGTGAACATGTGCAAACTGGAAGGGTGAATGCCTGTATTCTGGGTTTTCTGTCTAGGCAAGCACTTCGTATACATCTCAACCAGACGCGAGACCAGTTGTGCTTACCTGGGAATTCTTGGGATGAGTGTTCACTTATAGGCGAGCATGTCTTCGAAATACATTATTTTTGATCCATTTACTATGATTAGTCACTGTGTGTCGTTTGTTTGCTTTGTGATACGGATGAATGACCACCATCTTTGCTGTTTTCAATTCTTGTTTTTATCATCTCATTCTTTTCATCCAATCATCTCACTCGTTTCTTTTCATGTTTCCTCTTTGAGAATGCCTCCTCGACGCGACAATCTGATTGTGACTGCCGAACTGGCAGAAATCATTGCGGAGCAGATGGCTGCCCAATTCCCAAATCTCTTTGCTCAATGGAACCAAGCCAACAACAACAACAATGCTCCATGCAAATACAAGGATTTTAACTTGGCTAAACCACTCAAGTTTAGTGGTTCTGAGGGAGCGACTGGGCTTCTTCAGTGGTTTGAGAGCACTGAGAATACTTTCCGCCACGTGCAGTGTCTTGACAATCGCAAAGTCGAGTTTGCTTCGAGCGTATTTCAGAAGAGGGCTTTGACATGGTGGAACGGGGTTATGAGAGATAGGGGTGCTGAGATTGCCTTGGCACAGACATGGGCTGAACTAAGAGCTCTTATGATGAGGGAATTCTGTCCTCGTCATGAGCAGCGAGCTTTGGAGAAGGAATTTGTGATTTGAAGCAGGATAGTGGTGAGCACAGGGCTTATACTGATAGGTTTGAAGAGTTGAGTCTGCTTTGCCCAACTATGGTTACCCCACTCGACAAGGCTATCGAAAGGTATATCGACGGCCTACCTGACTCTGTACAAGACATCATTACTGGTAGCAACCCTACCACACTTCGTCAGGCGATCGAGTTATCAGCGACGTTGACTGAGTCACAGATTCGGAAGGGTAAGTTGCACAGGAAGGGTGACAAGGGCAAGAAACAGTCGGCTGACAAGGGGGATAGCAAGAAGGGTCAAAACAGGAATGGAAAGGACTCTGGTTCTTCGAAGAGGTCAAGGAAGCGTAAGGCTTCCCAAAATTTTGCTATCACTGCCCAAGCTAATCAGGCAACTCCTAACCAACCCGCGCAGCCTCCGGCAAAGAAACCCTATTCAGGGAATGCACCTTTGTGCAATAGATGCAACAGTCACCATCAGCCGCAACATCAGTGCCGTTTCTGTACTAGCTGTGGGAAGTTAGGTCACCTTGCCGATGTTTGTCGGTTTGCTCAGAATCGTGCAGTTCAGAACCCGGCTCAACAAGTTGCTCAGCCTCCTGCTCAGCAACAGGGTCAAGCTGCACGACCACAATACCCACCTGGTGCTTGTTACAATTGTGGAGATCTGACCCACTACAGGAATCGGTGCCCAAGACTGGCGAACCAGAACCAGAACCAGAATCCGGCTCCGGCTCGAGGCCGAGTCTTTAACATGAACGCCCAAGAGGCGCAGGCGGACGATAACGTGGTGAACGGTACGTTCTTTATTAAGAATCAGCCTGCATCTGTTCTTTTCGATTCTGGTGCCGATAAGAGTTTCGTGTCATTGTCTTTTGAGCCTATGCTTGGCGTGTCTAGAACAAAACTAGGAAAACTTTTGACAGTAGAGGTTGCTAATGGTGAACCCATTATTCTTGATTCTGTTCTTCGCAACTGCCAGTTGAACCTTAACGACCATCTTTTTCCTATTGACCTCACGCCTATGCAACTTGGAAGCTTTGACGTTATTGTGGGAATGGATTGGTTATCCAAGCATCACGCAGAGATAGTTTGTTCTGAGAAGATTGTTCGTGTGCCGCTTTCGTCAGGCGAGATTCTGCAGGTTCAAGGTGAGAAGCCTATCGGTGGTCTCAAACTCATGTCTTGTTTTAAAGCTCGGAAGTATCTGCAGAAGAACTATGTGGCTTTCTTAGCACATGTTACAGAAGATAAAGGCAAGGGTAAGTCTATTTCAGATATTCCTGTCGTTCGGGATTATTCTGAAGTGTTCCCTGAAGAATTACCTGGTCTACCTCCAGCACGCCAAGTCGAGTTCCGCATTGATCTCGTACCTGGTGCAAATCCCATTGCCAGAGCTCCATATCGTCTTGCACCATCTGAGATGCAAGAGTTGTCTAAACAGCTTCAGGAGCTCTCTGACAAAGGTTTTATACGTCCTAGTTTTTCACCTTGGGGTGCTCCCGTTCTTTTTGTCAAAAAGAAGGATGGATCCTTTAGGATGTGTATCGATTATCGTGAGCTTAACAAGCTTACCATCAAGAATCGATATCCCCTACCTCGCATCGATGATCTCTTTGATCAGTTACAAGGCGCTTCTTATTTTTCGAAGATTGATCTGCGATCTGGATATCATCAACTTCGGGTGCAAGAAGAAGACATTCCGAAGACAGCATTCCGCACTCGTTATGGGCATTATGAATTCACAGTCATGCCATTCGGTTTGACTAATGCTCCTGCTGTTTTCATGGACTTAATGAATAGGGTCTACAAACCTTATTTGGATCAGTTCGTCATTGTTTTTATTGATGACATCTTGATATATTCTAAGACGCAAGCTGACCACGAGCAACATCTTCGTCTTACTCTGGAACTCCTAAAGAAAGAGCAACTTTTCGCCAAATTCTCCAAGTGCAAATTTTGGCTTAAAGAAGTTCAATTTTTGGGGCATATTATCAACGAACAAGGTATTCATGTAGATCCCTCCAAGATCAGTGTGATTAAGGATTGGGATGCGCCTACTACTCCTACTGAAGTTCGTTCTTTTCTTGGTCTAGCGGGTTATTATCGCCGCTTCATAGAAAACTTCTCGAAGATTGCAGTTCCTCTAACTGCTCTAACTCAGAAGAAAATGCCCTTTTATTGGGGGTACAAACAAGAGGAAGCTTTTCAACACCTGAAGCAGAAGCTTTGCGATGCGCCTGTTCTATCATTGCCTGAGGGTGATGATGATTTTGTTGTGTATTGTGATGCATCGAAATTGGGTCTTGGCTGTGTTCTTATGCAAAGGAACAAAGTCATAGCTTATGCATCGAGGCAGTTGAAGATTCATGAGAATAACTACACCACTCATGATCTTGAGTTGGGTGCAGTTGTCTTTGCTCTCAAGATCTGGAGACATTATTTGTACGGTACAAAATGTGTGGTTTTCACTGACCACAAAAGTCTTCAGCATATCTTCAACCAGAAAGAACTCAACATGAGACAGCGACGTTGGGTTGAGCTTCTAAACGACTATGATTGCGAAATTCGCTACCATCCTGGTAAGGCGAATGTCGTAGCTGATGCATTGAGTCGTAAGGAACGTACTAAGCTTCATTGTGTACGTGTTCAGTCTGTTATTCAAGCTCGATCCGATATCCAAGCACGCATTTCTCAGGCTCAACAATCTTGTGTTGCACAAGGTTTGATGGATAAGGAATTTCCCTATCACATAACACCTGCTCTGGAACTGAAGGATAATGGATCATATTACTTCATGGACCGTTTGTGGGTCCCAAGCCAGGATGATCTTCGTACCTTGCTTATGGATGAAGCCCATAAGTCGCGTTATTCTATTCATCCAGGCTCAGATAAAATGTATAAGGATCTTCGTATTCACTATTGGTGGCCTGGTATGAAGAAAGACATTGCATTATACGTATCAAAATGCCTTACTTATCTTAAGGTTAAGGCTGAACATCAGCGTCCTTCGGGTTTATTGGAGCAACCAGAGATCCCAGTTTGGAAATGGGAAAACATTACTATGGATCTTGTTACCAAACTTCCACGCACTAAGAAAGGTCATGATGCCATCTGGGTAGTTGTTGATCGTCTTACAAAGTCAGCACATTTCTTGCCAATCCGTGAGGATTTTCCTGCTGACAGACTTGCTCAAATCTATGTGGATGAAATTGTAGCTCGACATGGTGTTCCTTTGAACATCATTTCTGACAGAGATGCTCGTTTCACTTCTCATTTTTGGAGAACCATGCAATCTGCTATGGGGACCCAACTTAATCTGAGCACAGCTTATCATCCGCAAACGGATGGTCAATCTGAGAGAACAATCCAGACTCTGGAGGATATGCTAAGAGCTTGTGTGATCGATTTTGGTGGTAGCTGGGATTCACATCTTAAATTGATTGAATTCTCCTACAATAACAGTTATCACACTAGCATCAAAATGGCTCCTTTCGAGGCTCTCTATGGTCGAAAATGTCGTTCACCAGTCTGTTGGAATGAGATTGGCGAGGCTCAACTTACTGGACCTGCCCTCATTTTAGAGACAACTGACAAGGTCAAGAAAGTTCGTGATAACCTTCAGGCAGCTAGAAGCCGTCAGAAGATTTACGCGGACCCAAAACGCAAAGCCTTGGAATTTCAAGTCGGTGATCGAGTATTACTTAAGGTCTCACCTTGGAAAGGTGTGATCAGATTTGGAAAGAAAGGAAAACTTGCACCTAGATACGTTGGACCATTCAAGATCGTCGAAAGAATCGGAAAGGTAGCCTACAGACTTGAGTTACCTCCTGAACTTGCAAATGTTCATCCAACTTTTCACGTGTCCAATCTCAAGAGGTGTTCAGCTGATGAAAACTTCTCCATACCGCTTGACGAAATTCGTATTGGCAAAACACTGAAATTTGTTGAGAAACCAGTGGAAATCATGGAACGTGAAGTCAAGTGGCTTAAACGCAAGCGCATTCCTTTGGTCAAAGTTCGCTGGGAAGCTAAGCGTGGACCTGAGTTTACTTGGGAACGCGAAGATCAAATGAAGGCGAAATATCCACATCTTTTTCCACAAGTTTCCTCTAAATAAATTTCGGGACGAAATTTCCACAAGTAGGGGAGACTGTAACAACTGTGCTTGTAATCATTGTGAACAGTTCTATTATCAATAAAACAATGTTATTTGATCCCAATGTTTGTTTTGTTATGATTTACATTTTTCATGTTTTGACTTTTATGTAATTTCAAACTCTACATCGCTTTCTGTAGAGTTATACGCAAACTAGTGCGTAAACGTACTCAGTTTAATGCGAGAAATTCTCCGGAACATCAACATATACTCAACATACCTTAAATAACCTTTACATAACTTAGAAATAAGTTTTGAAGGCTTTGGTATGGCAAAAACAAGTTAATTCGACTACAGGGACTAAATATGACAAACTGCGAAAGTATGTCAATTTGAACTGTAACGAACATTCCGAAACATGACCATAAGTTAAACACACCTTAAATATCCTTTACATAGCTTAGAAATAGGCTTTAAGGGGTTCGGTGCGCTAAAATAAACTTTTGGGTCATTCAGGGACTAAAAGTGTCAAAAAGTGCATAAGTTTGCACTTTTGCGCATAACTCACGTTCTGAATACATCCGGACATCAAAAAATTTATGTAAGCACTATAATATTTTATTTTAGTGTTTGGCATGATAAAAATCCGTTTGTTGCATCATTTAGATCGTTTTTCGCGCTTATGCGCATTCCGTCGTAATTAAGCGAACATCGCGTTCGTACGACAAAACGAACTGACATCCGGCATATTTTTGAATACGTTTCATGCCCACAATGTTTAGGCATCCTTGTGGAGCCTTGAAAATGATTTAACGAACCTTAAACACGTCGGAAATGGCCTTAATACGCAACGGGGACTGAAAGGTGGACATTTGAAATTGTTTGCTGATCAGGGGACCGCTAGCGCGACACCTAGCCCCCCTAGCGTCACGCTAGGCCCCTTCTGATCAGGAAAGGTCATTTAAACACAAGATTAACATCCCCTAGCATCCCCCAAAGGTCAAGTGCCACATGTTAAACTCTTATGGTGTCCAAAATCAGTAACCACAACATTACAACAAGTGTAGGGATGTGATCATTCCCTCTTCTCCAAGAAACGATCCTAACGGTGGACCGAAATCTATAAATACCCATCACATTTCACTTTATTTCTCACAAGAATCTGATCATTTGTTCTCTAAGTTGAAACCTTTGTTTCATACCTAAGCTATTTTGATCAAGATTAGCATTCGGGGACCCTTCGTAAGTATTCTTTCGTTCTTTTATTGCTTTTCGAGTCCGAAAGTCAAACTTTGTTTGACTTTCTGCATTGACCAATTTATGGTCGATGCGAAGTTCGTTTGAACTTCATAACGTGAGCGTGATCACGATGGTTATAGTCCCTAGCGACTATACCTACTGATTACCACGTTATCTAGGCTCAGTGACGAGCCGTAGTTTCGGTCAGAATACGTATTCTTGCGTATTTTGTAACCAAACTACTTATGGGTATCAAAACCGTTTGTTTTGACACCAAACCTGTTTTCTAAACTTAGTTAAGCATGTTTTAACATGCTTAGCTCGTCACTTTTAGTTTAGTGCTTATATAGGGTCGTAAGGTAAGCGATCTAAACAATCGCTTATACTTTCGAACCCGACCCGGTTGGTCGATCATTAGGATCCGACCAAGCACATTAGGTGACCATAGTATATAGGGAATAACCTTATGAGGTTATACCTTATGGTCGCTTCGTTTAAGTAGTTGTATGATAGGTAGTTTATATGTCTTAGGTAAATTACCAAAATACCCCTATGATGCCAAAATTCATTTTAAACATATGTAACACAACTTTTGACATCTAAACTGATTTGACAACCATATTAGACATGTTAAGGCATATATTACTTGTCATAGGACTAGTTAGGCGGTCCGAACGCGTTTCACGCGAACGACGCGTTAAAGTAGCATAAGCTACCTAAACGGGTCGTAATGGGTCACAAGCACTTAGGTTAGGTTTCATTTAGTATGTAGGCTTTAGTAAACCATACTACACAAGTTCCCATACTCGTATGGTTTACGAGCCCTCATCCTATCCGATCTTCCGATTTAGGTCCGGTTTATTAATGTAGTTACCTATATTAGGTGCCGTTTGATATTCCGTGATCTCTAGCATTGCTTGGTGGTTATCTTAGGACTTCTGAGCAATCTCAAGTGAGTACATAGAACCCCATCTTTTAAATGTTTTCAAGGTGTTTATGTGAGTACATAGACCCCTCTTTTACTGTTTTCCAAACGTTTTGGGGTGGAACACATGTGCCTACTTGTTACTTTCATGCTTTCCTGTTTTCACATCATATACATGCTATGTTCGTTAGTACATTATAGTACATGATTTCATTACATTTCATGCTAGGTGTGACAACTCGAAATTTAGAACCTTTCGTTGTATGCTTGAACGTTAAGTGACTAACTGATTTGATGATTTAATGAATAGTATATGTGAACTCATATGATTTTGTGTGTGCTTGTATGTATGCGTGTATTTATAAATGAACCGAGACTCAAGAACCCGACTCGAGACCATGCGGTCTCGAGTGAATAGTGTAACCGATGGGCCGGTTGGGCCGTGTCTCTCCCCACCCTACTCGAAAGCCCATTAGGGTGCACCACTTGAAACTAGTATATATCCTTGCTTATGACCAACACTATCATCTTTGGACAACACACACACACTCCCCTACTCTCTCTAGAAACCATTAAACCCTAAGCTACAACATTGTTCCCCTTCATCTCGGATCAAACCGGTGGCCACAAGGAGACTCGGTTAAGCTCATCAACATCACTCGAACACCCCATTTCACTCATCTTCCTTAGCAACTCGGTGTCCTTTCACGAACCGGTTAGTGAGTCATGCTATGTAATATATTTCGATTTATGATGATGTGTGATATTCGGTTGATGATGATGAATGATAAAGTTGTTTGATAATATGTTTACTTGTTAAGTTTCATGCATGATAAACACATCCTTCTCGAATAAACGGTATTAAGATTGTTGTTACATGATGATATAATGTCGGTTTAGTATAGATAAAATGTGATTGATCATGATTATGAGTAATCGGCTCTATATGTGTTAAATCCGAATACCTTGGCTATGTTTAAGAGGTTTATTGCTTATGAAGTAGGGTTTGCATATGTGTTTTTAGATAATGTACATGGTCAAGATATATAATAAGGATTGTTGGATCGGTCATATTGCAAATGGTGGAAAACCCTAAATGATGAATAACTTGAATATTGGAAGAACATGATGAATATGATAGGAATGTGTTATGATATTTGAAATTTGCCATGTTTGATCCATTTCGGAAATTAACTAGACAAGAAAACATGTTTAAGTGGATAGTACAAATTGTTGCATGATAACAAAACCCTATTGGATAGTACACTGTGCTGAATCAGCTACTGTCCAGTCGAAACCTCCAGTTGCGACTCGAGACCACCACATGACGAGTCGAAATCCCTCGGTTGCGACATCGGTTGCGAGTCGCAAACACCTGGTTGCGACTCGAAACCACACTTGATCAGCACAAACCTTATGACTCGAAACCACAGTTACGAGTCCGGTTGCGAGTCGAGACCAAAACAGCATGAACCGAGACCGCAGTTGCGACTCATGGTTGCGAGTCGAGAACGCCTGGTTACGACTCGAGACCAGGTGCATGTGCAGACTGTTTGGACTTGCACCTCATTTCGGACTTAAGTACTTGGGCCGGACTCTTGGGCCTGATGCACAGATCTTATACGTGATGATTGAATGTGTATATTGTTGAACTGCCATGATCAAACGTGTATGCCATGAACGATACTTGAATGCATTATGCTAGGAACATACGTGTACTGTTTGAATACGAACCTGATTGGTATGATACAACTATGATAGGACGTGAGTAGCCACAATATTACTTGGTTGACTTTTCTGTGTATCTACCGAGCAAACCAAGGTGAGTTCACACCCTCTACAAAGCATGGGATTCCCAGGGGTCGGGAATTGGGGTTAAGGAACTTGGGTTCCTCGTCCTCCTTGGGTAGGACAGCATTGGTTCAGGAATGTAATTCCTCGTCCTCACGGACAGATAACTCGTACTAGACCAAAACTCTATCACGAAGTCCCTCCTTTTTATATCGACTTAATCGCCGGGCCAATGGCGAGCGGGTCATTAGTTAGATAGCGCTATTTAGGTCTGACAAACCTCACACCGTGCCGCAGAGGACGGGCGTGAACTAATGGATCTGGGGCACATCAATGATGATAGACATTGACAGTTTCAGGGCACTTAAACATGACTACAGTCAGCAGTCGATATGGTAACGAGTCTAGTGTATACATGGGGTAGCCCCCACGGCCGAAATGCCAGATAACTAACACGGGGTAGCCCCCACGGCTGGATAGCCAGAGTAACCGGGAATAAACAAGTCACGTTTTTAACTATGGGGTAACCCCCACGGCAGGATTGCCAGATAAAGGAAACTGTTTTCGAAACAACTTAAAACGAACACCCAACCGTGAACTCACTCAACTTGTTGTTGACTCGTTACTACATGCTTTGCAGGTCCTTAGGTTCTTAGCTGGAGCTTGCATGGAGGAGGATCGTTGTGGGACATGGACGACTGTGTGCCATGTTAAACTTTGAAACAATTAGACTTATGCCTTGTTTTTAAGACTTATGCTTCCGCTTGCAACTTAACTATGTTTTGTTTGAACACCAATTGTATTGGTTGGATTTTTATAACTACTTATATGCTTGTTCAATATGATTGGTGGCTGGATCCTGGTCAGTCACGCCTCCAAGCGGTGGTACTCCGCAGGTGGATTTTGGGGGTGTGACAGATTGGTATCAGAGCCATTGGTTATAGAGAACTTGGTTTTAATAAAGGGGGAAAAACGTTTTTGTTAAAACCAGACTATAACCTGTACAGTGCTCGACGGTCCACAACGACGCTTCACTCCACATGCAAGGCTTGACATTCTAGGTGATATGATCTGTGTATATATTGCCTCCCTGTTAGTTACATAGTACATTGCTTATAGTATGCTGGGTTAGTATAACTACTGTTGCCTGAACACGTGCGTGCTTACTCTATTTTATCGTCGTACCTTCGCGAACCCCTCTCACTCACGTTCTTCTTGATATGAAGATCATGTCTGGACGCGTTAACCTGACACAAGCCCAGTTGACGGCTCTGATCAACGAACGAGTTGCCGCAGCAGTTGCAGCTGCACACGCAGGAGGTATATCCTGCAGTCCGAACTCATTCTAGGATCTTTAGGATCCTACTCTTGTGAACCAACCTTTGTGTTAAACTCTGTCTTTTCTTTCACCCACGATAGGTCATCATGTTCAGCCACCCGTGTGCACTTTTAAGACTTTCATGGACTGCCGACCAACTACTTTTAGCGGCACTGAAGGAGCAGTAGGTCTCCTACACTGGTTTGAGAAGCTAGAATCTGTGTTCGAAATGTGCGAATGCCCTGAGGCGCGCAGGGTGAAGTATGCTAGTGGTACTCTCGAGGGTTTAGCCCTCACATGGTGGAATGCTCAGGTTCAGATGCTGGGGTTGGTTGCTGCCAACGCCACCCCATGGGAAAATTTTAAGGAAATGATCAAGGAAGAGTACTGCAGTCGGGACGAGATTCACAAACTGGAAGTGGAGTTCTTCAACCTCAAGATGACGGGGTCGGAAATTGAAGCTTATGTGAAAAGGTCGAACGAACTGGCAATTATGTGCCCTACTATGGTGGACCCTCCCATCAAACGCATCGAACTATTTCTTCAGGGCTTAGTGCCAGAAATCCAAAGTCATGTGACTTCAGCGAACCTCGCCACCTACCAGCAAGCCGTTCAGTTGGCTCACCGTCTCACGGACCAGGCGGTGGAGCAGAACAAGTTACCAAAACGCATAGGTGCTGCAACTACTTCTGGTGCCTCTAATGACAACAAACGGAAATGGGATGGAACTTCAAGTAAGGGTTCGACTTCTGTTCAGTCCCAGTCTCAGCAGAGGAAGACTGATGACTACAAGAGCCCTAATCAGCAATCGTCTGGTGGTCAAAGCCATGGTGGGTACAAAGGAAATCAACCCAAATGCAATCGCTGCAGCCTGCACCACAGCGGGCCATGCACCAGGGGCAACTGTCATCGGTGCAACAAGCCTGGTCACGCTGCAAAGGATTGCAGGAGCTTATACCCCGCAAATCAGAATCGTCAGCAAGCTCAACAGAACCAGCGCCAGCAGCAGCAGCAAGGTGACAACAAAGGGTGCTTTCAGTGTGGAGCTGAGGGCCACTTCAAGAGAGACTGTCCCCAACTGAACAAGAACCAGAACAACAACAACAATAACAACAATCAGGGGAATGGTAACAATGGAAACAACAACAACAATGGCGCCAGGGGGCGGGTGTTTGTGATTGGCCAAGGTGAAGCAAGGAATGACCCCAATGTTGTGGCGGGTAAGTTCCTTCTCGACGACTTTTATGTTTCAGTTTTATTTGATTCGGGTGCCGATACTAGCTACATGTCACTAGAAGTTAGTCGAATGCTTAAGCGTATTCCAACACCTTTGAACAACAAGCACACCGTAGAGCTAGCAAATGGTAAGAGTTTAGAAGCCACACACATAGTCAAGGGTTGTAAACTTATTCTCGCTGACCAGACCTTCTCTATCGACCTCATTCCTATTGTCTTGGGTAGTTTCGACGTTGTCATTGGGATGGATTGGTTATCCCAACACCGAGCAGAGATTCTTTGCAACGAGAAGGTTGTCCGTATTCCAGGTCCCGATGGTGAACCTCTCATGATTCATGGCGACAAGAGGAGTGCTGTTGAGAACATCATTTCTCTCCTTAAGGCCCAAAAGTGCTTGCGAAAGGGGTACACTGCCATTTTGGCTCTCGTTACTGACACCTCAGAAAAAGAGAAGAAGATAGAAGATTTTCCAGTTGTACGCGATTATCCAGAGGTATTTCCTGAGGAATTACCTGGTCTTCCGCCTCATCGCCAAGTCGAGTTTCAGATCGAACTAGCTCCTGGAGCTGCGCCCATAGTCCGTGCACCTTATCGTTTAGCCCCATCAGAGTTGAAAGAACTCTCCACGCAACTACAAGAGCTCCTGGATAAGGGTTTTATTCGCCCTAGCTCATCGCCCTGGGGAGCTCCAGTATTATTTGTAAAGAAGAAGGATGGTACTTTCAGAATGTGCATCGACTACCGGGAACTCAACAAGGTGACGGTGAAGAATCGTTATCCTCTACCGCGTATCGACGACTTGTTCGACCAGCTGCAAGGGTCGAGCTACTATTCGAAGATCGATTTGAGATCGGGTTATCACCAGCTGAGAGTCCGGGGAGAGGACGTCTCCAAAACAGCTTTCAGAACCCGATACGGGCACTATGAGTTTTTGGTCATGCCTTTTGGGATGACAAATGCACCTGCGGTTTTCATGGACTTGATGAACCGAGTGTGCAAGCCTTACCTGGACAAGTTCGTTATAGTCTTCATCGACGACATCCTGATCTATTCCAAGAGCCGGGAGGAACACGAGCAGCATCTGCGACTTATTCTGGAACTCCTTCGAACAGAACAGCTTTATGCAAAGTTCTCGAAATGCGACTTCTGGCTTCGAGAAGTCCATTTCCTAGGCCACGTGGTGAACAAGGATGGGATTCATGTTGATCCATCCAAGATAGACTCGATTAAGAACTGGCCTGCACCTCGCACACCAAAGGAAATTCGCCAATTCTTGGGTTTGGCGGGATACTACCGGAGATTCATTAAGGATTTTTCTAAGATTGCATAGCCTCTAACCTCACTAACGCAGAAGGGCGTTGTTTATCGCTGGGGAAACGCACAGGAGTTGGCGTTTCAGCACCTAAAGGATAGACTTTGTAGCTCACCTATCCTTTCCTTGCCAGAGGGCACAAACGATTTTGTGGTTTATTGTGACGCATCAATTCAAGGTCTTGGTTGTGTATTGATGCAACGAGACAAAGTTATAGCCTACGCCTCACGCCAACTCAAGGTTCATGAAAAGAACTACACGACGCACGACTTAGAGCTGGGAGCTGTTGTTTTTGCACTTAAGTTATGGCGGCATTACCTGTACGGTACCAAGTGCGCCATCTACACTGACCACAGGAGCCTCGAGCATATCTTCAAGCAGAAGGAACTGAATATGCGGCAACGGCGATGGGTCGAACTACTGAATGACTACGAGTGCTCAATCAGGTATCACCCGGGCAAGGCCAATGTTGTGGCTGACGCCCTTAGTCGGAAGGATACTGCGCCTAAGCGCGTGCGAGCTTTACAACTCACGATCCATTCTAGTCTTCCCTCCCAGATACGAGCCGCTCAGATAGAAGCACTGAAACCAGAAAACGTCAGGGCCGAAGCCCTACGCGGATCGAGGCAACGATTAGAACAGAAGGAAGACGGTGCTTACTACGTGACGGGACGCGTTTGGGTCCCACTCTATGGCAACCTACGAGAGCTTGTGATGGACGAAGCACACAAGTCTCGCTACTCAGTACACCCTGGATCAGATAAGATGTATCATGATATCAAAACTACGTACTGGTGGCCTAGCATGAAGGCCCACATAGCAACTTACGTCAGCAAGTGTTTGACTTGTGCAAGAGTCAAGTCCGAATACCAGAAACCATCAGGCCTGCTCCAACAACCAGAGATACCTCAATGGAAATGGGAGAAAATTTCCATGGATTTTGTCACTGGCCTGCCGAGATCCCAGCGCGGGAACGATACTATTTGGGTGATCGTGGATCGACTCACAAAATCTGCACACTTCTTGGCTATCAAAGAGACGGATAAATTCTCCACGCTCGCAGAAATTTACCTCAAGGAAGTTGTTTCGAGGCACGGGGTGCCCACCTCTATTATCTCAGATCGAAATGCGCGTTTTACTTCAGAGCTGTGGCAAGCGATGCACAAATCCTTTGGCTCACGATTAGATATGAGCACAGCGTATCACCCTCAGACGGACGGGCAGTCTGAGCGCACTATTCAGACCCTAGAAGACATGCTTCATGCATGTGTAATCGACTTTGGCAACCGCTGGGAAAAGCATCTGCCACTTGTGGAATTCTCGTACAATAACAGCTACCACACCAGCATTAAAGCTGCTCCGTTTGAGGCATTGTACGGACGTAAATGCCGGTCACCTCTTTGCTGGGCAGAGGTGGGAGATAGTCAGATCACTGGTCCAGAATATGTGGTAGACACGACCGAACAAATTGCTCAAATACGAAAACGCATGACGGCGGCCCGGGAACGTCAGAAAGTTTACGCTGACATGGGCATGAAACCGCTTGAGCTCCAGGTTGGGGAGCGGGTATTACTCAAAGTTTCACCCTGGAAGGGTGTGGTTCGTTTTGGTAAACGCGGTAAACTTAACCCACGATACGTTGGACCTTTCGAAGTCATTGAGAAAATAGGCAGGGTGGCCTACAGACTAAACTTACCAGCAGAACTCGGTGCAGTTCACAACGTTTTTCACGTGTCGAATCTGAAGAAGTGTCCGTCAGATGAGACCCACGTAGTTCCTCTGAAGGAACTCACTATCGACGAACAGTTATGATTCGTCGAGGAACCAGTCGAAATCACGGACCGGGATGTTAAGGTCCTCAAGAGCACTAGAATACCTCTCGTTCGAGTTCGTTGGAACTCACGTCGCGGCCCAGAGTTCACCTGGGAGCGCGAAGATCAGATGAAACAAAAGTATCCCCAACTGTTCGCAAACAGTACACCCACTACTGAGGCCGAAGCTACGGAATTTCGGGACGAAATTCCAGATCAACGGGGGGTGGATGTGACACCCCAGGAAAACCGGGAAAACCATACAACTTAACTAGCTTCCTCAGTGAGTGCTTACCAAATTTCGGGACGAAATTTCTTTCAACTTGGGGATGATGTGACAACTCGAAATTTAGAACCTTTCGTTGTATGCTTGAACGTTAAGTGACTAACTGATTTGATGATTTAATGAATAGTATATGTGAACTCATATGATTTTGTGTGTGCTTGTATGTATGCGTGTATTTATAAATGAACCGAGACTCAAGAACCCGACTCGAGACCATGCGGTCTCGAGTGAATAGTGTAACCGATGGGCCGGTTGGGCCGTGTCTCTCCCCACCCCACTCGAAAGCCCATTAGGGTGCACCACTTGAAACTAGTATATATCCTTGCTTATGACCAACACTATCATCTTTGGACAACACACACACACTCCCCTACTCTCTCTAGAAACCATTAAACCCTAAGCTACAACATTGCTCCCCTTCATCTCGGATCAAACCGGTGGCCACAAGGAGACTCGGTTAAGCTCATCAACATCACTCGAACACCCCATTTCACTCATCTTCCTTAGCAACTCGGTGTCCTTTTACAAACCGGTTAGTGAGTCATGCTATGTAATATATTTCGATTTATGATGATGTGTGATATTCGGTTGATGATGATGAATGATAAAGTTGTTTGATAATATGTTTACTTGTTAAGTTTCATGCATGATAAACACATCCTTCTCGAATAAACGGTATTAAGATTGTTGTTACATGATGATATAATGTCGGTTTAGTATAGATAAAATGTGATTGATCATGATTATGAGTAATCGGCTCTATATGTGTTAAATCCGAATACCTTGGCTATGTTTAAGAGGTTTATTGCTTATGAAGTAGGGTTTGCATATGTGTTTTTAGATAATGTACATGGTCAAGATATATAATAAGGATTGTTGGATCGGTCATATTGCAAATGGTGGAAAACCCTAAATGATGAATAACTTGAATATTGGAAGAACATGATGAATATGATAGGAATGTGTTATGATATTTGAAATTTGCCATGTTTGATCCATTTCGGAAATTAACTAGACAAGAAAACATGTTTAAGTGGATAGTACAAATTGTTGCATGATAACAAAACCCTATTGGATAGTACACTGTGCTGAATCAGCTACTGTCCAGTCGAAACCGCCAGTTGCGACTCGAGACCACCACATGACGAGTCGAAATCCCTCGGTTGCGACATCGGTTGCGAGTCGCAAACACCTGGTTGCGACTCGAAACCACACTTGATCAGCACAAACCTTATGACTCGAAACCACAGTTACGAGTCCGGTTGCGAGTCGAGACCAAAACAGCATGAACCGAGACCGCAGTTGCGACTCATGGTTGCGAGTCGAGAACGCCTGGTTACGACTCGAGACCAGGTGCATGTGCAGACTGTTTGGACTTGCACCTCATTTCGGACTTAAGTACTTGGGCCGGACTCTTGGGCCTGATGCACAGATCTTATACGTGATGATTGAATGTGTATATTGTTGAACTGCCATGATCAAACGTGTATGCCATGAACGATACTTGAATGCATTATGCTAGGAACATACGTGTACTGTTTGAATACGAACCTGATTGGTATGATACAACTATGATAGGACGTGAGTAGCCACAATATTACTTGGTTGACTTTTCTGTGTATCTACCGAGCAAACCAAGGTGAGTTCACACCCTCTACAAAGCATGGGATTCCCAGGGGTCGGGAATTGGGGTTAAGGAACTTGGGTTCCTCGTCCTCCTTGGGTAGGACATCATTGGTTCAGGAATGTAATTCCTCGTCCTCATGGACAGATAACTCGTACTAGACCAAAACTCTATCACGAAGTCCCTCCTTTTTATATCGACTTAATCGCCGGGCCAATGGCGAGCGGGTCATTAGTTAGATAGCGCTATTTAGGTCTGACAAACCTCACACCGTGCCGCAGAGGACGGGCGTGAACTAATGGATCTGGGGCACGTCAATGATGATAGACATTGACAGTTTCAGGGCACTTAAACATGACTACAGTCAGCAGTCGATATGGTAACGAGTCTAGTGTATACATGGGGTAGCCCCCACGGCCGAAATGCCAGATAACTAACACGGGGTAGCCCCCACGGCTGGATAGCCAGAGTAACCGGGAATAAACAAGTCACGTTTTTAACTATGGGGTAACCCCCACGGCAGGATTGCCAGATAAAGGAAACTGTTTTCGAAACAACTTAAAACGAACACCCAACCGTGAACTCACTCAACTTGTTGTTGACTCGTTACTACATGCTTTGCAGGTCCTTAGGTTCTTAGCTGGAGCTTGCATGGAGGAGGATCGTTGTGGGACATGGACGACTGTGTGCCATGTTAAACTTTGAAACAATTAAACTTATGCCTTGTTTTTAAGACTTATGCTTCCGCTTGCAACTTAACTATGTTTTGTTTGAACACCAATTGTATTGGTTGGATTTTTATAACTACTTATATGCTTGTTCAATATGATTGGTGGCTGGATCCTGGTCAGTCACGCCTCCAAGCGGTGGTACTCCGCAGGTGGATTTTGGGGGTGTGACACTAGGTGTGCCCATTGTGTGCATTACTTAGTACATTGTTTTACATTACATTTCATGCTAGGTGTGCCCATTGTGTGCATTACTTAGTACATTGTTTTACATTACTTTTCATGCTAGGTGTGCCCATTGTGTGCATTACTTAGTACATTGTTTTACATTACATTTCATGCTAGGTGTGCCCATTGTGTGCATTACTTAGTACATCGTTTTACATGACATTTCACGCTATGTATGTTCATTTGATTACATACTTAGTGCATCGTTTTCACATGCTTACATTTTGTTATGACATTTGGTTTGTTTAACATGGAACAATACATTCATTAACATTAATTACGCCGTTCGTTAGTAGGTAGTGGTACCATAGGAATTGACAACTCCCGTTCCGGACATCCCAGGGAAAGGGGATGGAAGGAATGACCGAATTCGATATACATAATTTAGATAAATCTTTAATCTGTTTAAGGGTTTATCGCCACAGTCTCAAGGCTTGGATGTATGCGTTATAACAATACCGCATAAATGTTTGTATCAGTATAGCATGCATTTGTTACACAAACATAACTTTGATTTAAACTATGTTTTACTTCAATACCTTGTTTTTGTGCATTTTACATATGGTTTAGTTGATATATATATTTCACTACCATACATGACATCTTGGTTACACATTACACGATCTACATTGAACATAAACATTTTGACATTGATATACACATTTGGTGGTTTACATTGGACATAGACATTTTGATATGGTTTACACCATAACACTTGACAATTGGTTTGTACATGAACAAGTTACATTGGTGGTTGTTTGGGTAAGTGATTTGAGTAACGATACGTGTGTAGTATGATACAAACATGGTGGATACGCCGTTGGTACTTCCTATATATAAGTGTTTGTATAATATTACATAGCGTAACGTTATCTAAATCATTTCAGTTGGATACATATAACATTTCATACAAATAACATACTTTTCATAAGACATTGTTTTACAACCAGCTTATCTTATACAAACTCGTTTTACATGGTTATTCATTTAACCTTACATTACTTATACCTATCAACTGATCTTATCGTTTTCCAAATGATTTAGAAAACAAAGCAAATTACAAGGTTCATGACTAAACATTTTCTCGAATATAAGTCATGAATCCTATTTTCACAAACCTATGTATCTCACAGGCATTTTTATGCTGACGTACCTATTTTCACATGTGTTTTCAGGAGCTTTTCCGTAGGATGTTGATCATGACACTAGGGCGGACCTGTGCCTTAGAGACTAAAAATGAAGATAGACTTGTTTAATTATGTTATAAACTCTTTTGTTTACTGTTCAAGACAATGTAACACTCTTGTTTAATAAATAAAATACAACTTTGAATGCCATGGTTATGAAACAATTAATTCTGTTACAACACTCCCCGATGTTTCCGCCACGTTTTGTATGTTATATGTGGTCGGGGTGTGAAAACAACGTCCACTCCTCGTGCAAGCTCCAGCCATGTGCCTAACGACCTGCAAAGCATGCAGTAGCGTGTCAACATAAAGTTGGCGAGTTCACAGTTGTTTGTTTAGTGTTGATCCAAAAACCCATAAGTTGTTAAGTTCCTTTGTTCTTTATAAAAACATACCATGGGGAGCTACCCCACTATTTTAAACCACTAGACCCGTACCATACTGACTACTGACTATAGTTATGTTGAGTGCCCCGAGTCAATATCTATCATCACTGACTAAGTGCCCAAGTATATTAGTCCACTCCCGTCCTCTGCGGCACGGTATGAAGCTTGTCAAACCTAATAGCGTTATTTAACTAATAACCCGTTCGCCATTGGCCCGACGATTAAGTCGGTATAAAATGAGTGGGGACTTTAAGATAGAGTTGTTGTCTAGTATGCTTAAGACATGTATTATAACGATTGTCCTCCTTCACCAGGAGGACGGGTTAGATGTATTCTACCCAAGGAGAACACGCAGGTTGCATCCCACCCAAGAGGGATAGTTGATGTTTAACCCATTCCCACCCCACCGGGAATCACATGTTTTTAAGAAAAGTGTGAACTCACCTTAGATTAGCTCGGCAGACAAAAGTAACTTGAGCTAATGTGGTCAAGCACGTCCTATTATGGTTATCATACAAGTCAGGTTCATATTCAAGTAATGCACGCATTGAACTACATGTATACTAGCAAGTTGCATACAAGCAAGGTTCATCACGCAACGTAATAGCATAACAGTCAACACATAAATGCACATATAAGCATAACAGTCAAGTGTACGGCCCAATGTAAGGGTCTGTTAAGAGTGTGCGACCCCCGAACAAGTGTGCGAGCCCACTATATGCAGCCCAAAGGTTTCCAGCCCACAACCAAGAGTGTGCGACCATCCCTTGATTGTGTGACCCAAAGTGTGCGACTCAACATGGGCCGGAGGTCCATATCCGTGTATGGCCCAATTCGAGTTAGTGTGCCATCCAACGTTTTATCCATCCCAATAAAGGTGTGCGGCCTACTATGGTGTACGACTCACATGCGAGTGTGCGACCACACCATAGTGTGCGGTCATGCAGTGTTTGTTTGTACGACATGTTGTTTGGGTGGATATCTTACTAAGTGTGTGACCAAGCAAGTGTGCGAGGTACATCACAAGTTGGTACTTCATGCAGTCCAACGTGTACGACATACCAATGTGCGAGAAGGAAGTGTGCGATCAGTTACAACCGGCCGTAAATCACGGAAAAGTTACATCATTCTCCACTATTCGATCAAATCAAGTAATTATCCATTTATTTTGCATTGATTTTTTGTAAACCCTAATCATCATTAATCAACAGTTAACAACCCAATCAACATTCCCAATGACTCGCATGAACCCTAATCTCAACTAATTAAGGATAACAATTAACATATGATTATCATGCCAATTCGGATTAAACGCCTAATGATATCGTCTCAACACATACCCATTTCAACCAACATGTAATCCTAACCGTAGCTTAATCGTAACACGGTTTTGACATCATAATCATTATTCTAACTAGATTTCATAACATGAAACTTCATCATCATACACATCTATGTAACCGAACGACATCAACAATCAATTTAGATCAATGAATCGTAGGATGCTCATTAAGGGTTCTATAAATATACAACTCTAGCATAAAACTGTGACAACTGTCAAAAATTCAGGTATCCGTACCATTAATTAACCCTGATGAGTGCTTAATGACTGTGCTGGATTACAATTAACTGCTTTCTGATTACTGCCATATATATATCTGTGCATCATACATTGTTTAATGTCATACCAATATTGTGACACCTGTGTCATTGCGACCATCAAACAAATACCAAACCAATGAAATATTGTATTTCATACTTGGGATCTGTATAAATATGTGTATCTTTTACACATATCAATTCTTGTTCGATTACAAGCTCTAAATCACTTTCTGGAAGGTTATACGCGCACTGATGCGTAAATATAACCAGTTTAATGCAATAAACACTCCGAAATAGTGAAATAGGCTTAACATACCTTAAATAACCTTTACATAACTTAGAAATAAGTTTTAAAGGCTTTGGTATGGCAAAATCAAGTTAAAACGCTTACAGGGACTAAAGTTGACAAACTGCGAAAGTATGCCAATTTGAACTGTAACAGACATTCCGGAACATGAACATAAGTTAAACATACCCTAAATATCCTTCAAATAGCTTAGAAATAGTCTTTGAGGGGTTCGGTGTGCTAAAATAAACTTTTGGGTCATTCAGGGACTAAAAGTGTCAAAAAGTGCACAAGTTTGCATTTTCGTGCATAACTTACGTTCTGAATACATCTGGATATCCAAAAATTTATGTAAGCACTAAAATATTTTATTTTAGTGTTTGGCATAAGAAAAATCCATTCGTCACGTCATTTGGATCGTTTTTCGCGCTTATGCGCATTCCGTCGTAATTAGCCGAACAACGCAACCGTACGGCTAAACGAACCGACATCCGAGATATTTTTGAGAACATTTTAAGTTCCCTTTACTTTATCTTCATTTTAGAGCTTTGAAATGGGGTTAACGGGCCTTAAACGCGTCGGAAAAGGCCTTATTACACTACAGGGACCAAATCTGCCATTTTTGAAACTTTCTGTGTAGAAACATTGAATCTGGCCTATACCACCTTTGCACATGGTTTTGGGCAATACTATGGGCTGGTTTGATGTGCACATGGTATTACAATACCATGGGTGCAAGTGTATGGCCACGATTGAAGCACTTTTTCCAAGAAACGATCCTAACGGTTCGGGAAATCCTATAAATACCCCATGCCTTCATTTGCAAAAACCACTAGAATCTTGATTTGAGAAGCTCTAAGTTGAAACCATTGTTTCATACCTGAGCTACTTGGATCGAGGTTAGCATTCGGGGACCCTTCGTAAGTATTCTTTCGTTCTTTTATTGCTTTTCGAGTCTGAAAGTCAAACTTTGTTTGACTTTCTGCATTGACCAGTTTATGGTCAATGCGAAGTTCGTTTGAACTTCACAACGTGAGTGTAATCACGTTGGTTATAGTCCCTTGGGACTATGCCTACTGATTACCACGTTGTCTAGGGTCGTAGGGTAAGCGATCTGATAAATCGCTTATACCTTCGAACCCGACCCATTTGGTCGATCATTAGGATCCGACCAAATACATTAGGTGACCATAGTTGTATAGGGAATAACCTTCTGAGGTTATACCCTATGGTCACATCGTTTGAGTAGTTGTATGATAGGTAGTTTATATGCCTTAGGTAAATTACCAGAATACCCTTTTCATGTATAATTGGTATTTAAGCATATGTAACCAAAACTTTTGTCACATAACTGATTATGTAACATGTTTAGGCATATAACGCTTGTCATAAGACTAGTTAGACAGTCCGAACGCGTTTCACGCGAACGACGCGTTAAAGTAGCATTAGCTACCTAAACGGGTCGTAATGGGTCGAAAACGCTTAGGTTAGGTTTCATTTAGCATGAAGGCTTTGTTAAACCATATGAGACGAGTCTCTATACTCGTTTGGTTTACGAACCCTCATTCTATCCAATCATCCGATTTAGGTCCGGTTATTAACATAGTTACCTATATTAGGTGCCGTTTGATATCCGCGATCTCTAGCATTGTTTGGTTGTTACTCAAGGACTACTAAGCAATCTTAAGTGAGTACATAGACCCCTCTTTTACTGTTTTCCAAACTGTTTTGGGGTGAAACACATGTGCCTACTTGTTACATTCATGCTTTCCCGTTTTCACATCATATACCTGCTATGTTCGTTAGTACATTATAGTACATGATTTCATTACATTTTATGCTATGCATGTCCATTGTGTGCATACTTAGTACATTGTTTTACATTACATTTTGTTGGATATGCTCATCCAGTATATGAACACATTATATTACATTTTGAACCGTTTATAACTATTTGACTATGTGAACCGTTGTAAACATTTGACTATGTGAACCGTTTGTATCTGTGAACCGTTTGTATCTGTGAACCGTTTGTATCTGTGAACCATTTGTATCTGTGAACTATTTGTATCTGTGAACCGTTTGTATCTATGAACCGTGTGAACCGTATTTGACCATACATAAACATTTCTACAATTGTTAAACATTACGTTGGTGGTTTGGTTTGATTAAGTGATTAAGTAACGATGTGTGTGTAATATGATACAAGTATGGTGGATACGCCGCTGGTACTTCCTATATATAAGTGTTTGTATGGTATTACATATCGTAGCGTTATTTGAATCATTTCAGTTTGAGACATATAACATTTTATACAAATAACATACTTTTCACAATACATTGTTTTACAAGTAACTTAACTTATACAAACTCATTTTACAATGGTTATTCATTTAACCATACATTATTCTCTTATTTATACATATCATTTGATCTTATCGTTTTTCAAATGATTTACAAAACAAAGCAAATTACAAGGTTCATGACTAAACATTTTCTCAAACATAAGTCATGAAACCTATTTTCACAAAACCTATGTATCTCACAGGCATTTTTATGCTGACGTACCTATTTTCACATGTGTTTTTCAGGAGCTGTTGCATAAGATGATCAAGATACACATAGGCAGACTTGGGCTTTAGTGACAATAAAAGATGCAAGACTAGTTAATTATGTTGTATATCTTTGTTTGTTAAGACATTGTAACACTTTTAATCAATAAAACGAAACTTCAATTGCCATGGATTTGAAACAATTAATTCTGTTACAACACTCCCCGATGTTTCCGCCACATTTTGTATGTTCTACGTGGTCGGGGTGTGACAGAAAAGATGGTATCAGAGCCAATGGTTATAGGGAATTAAGTTATTAGTAATGATTTGACCTAGTCTATAACCTTCTTAGGACCCTAAAGCGAGTTTACTTGCGTTTAGTCATAAAACAATACCGTCACCTATCCTTAGGCGACGACCACAACAAGAACATAAATTTCAAAACTGCTTTGAAAACTAATCATCTGTTCTAGGATGATTGATTACTAGGTTTTGAACCCTCTATTGTAAGGTTTTGAACCCTCTGTTATATGGTCTTGAACCCCTTTGAATTTTCAAAATCTTGTCAAGGTTTTGGGTTTTAAATAATGTGAACACGTGCAAACTGGAAGGGTGAATGCCTGTATTCTGGGTTTTCTGTCTAGGCAAGCACTTCGTATACATCTCATCTGACGCGAGACCAGTTGTGCTTACCTGGGAATTCTTGGGATGAGTGTTCACTTATAGGCGAGCATGTCTTCGTGATACATTATTTTTGACCCATTTACTTTGATTAGTCACTGTGTGTCATTTGTTTACCTTGTGGTAACAAACAAATGACCACTACCCTTGCTTTCATCAGATTTATTTCATCTCATTCTTTTCGTCTAATTCTCTCACTCGTTTCCTTTCATGATTCCTCTTTTAGAATGCCTCCTCGACGCGAAAACCAGATAGCGACTGCCGAGCTGGCAGAAATCATTGCGCAGCAAATGGCTGCTCAATTCCCAAACCTCTTTGCTCAATGGAACCAAGACAACAACAACAACAATGGTCCATGCAATTTCAAGAGTTTTAACTCGGCGAAACCACTCAAGTTTAGTGGTTCTGAGGGAGCGACTAGGCTTCTTCAATGGTTCGAGAGCATTGAGAATACTTTCCGCCACGTGCAGTGTCCTGACAATCGCAAGGTTGAGTTTGCTTCGAGTGTGTTCCAGAAGAGAGCCCTTACGTGGTGGAACGGTGTTATGAGAGATCGAGGTGCAGAAGTTTCTCTAGCACAGACATGGGCTGAACTTAGGGCCCTTTTGATGAAGGAATTATGTCCTCGTCATGAGATCAGGGCCTTGGAAAGGGAATTCGACAATCTTGAGCAATACAGCGGTGAGCATCGAGCCTACACGGACCGTTATGAGGAGTTGAGTCTGTTATGCCCAAACATGGTCACGCCTTTGGATAAGGCAATAGAAAAGTACATTGATGGCCTCCGTGACTCAATACAAGACATTGTGACTGGCAGCAACCCTACTACAGTTAGACAGGCCATTGAACTATCTGCAACCTTGACTGAATCAAAGATCAGGAAAGGTAAACTTTTCCGAAAAGGTGACAAGAAACCGGTCGAGGAATCGAACCCAATCGAGGAATCAAAGACCATGGATGAACAGACTGGATCCCCTAAGAGGTCAAAGAAGCGAAAGGCTTCTCAGAACTTCTCCATGGTTACTCACAACGATCAAGCCATCCCCAACCAACCAGCTCAACCCCATGCTAGGAAGCCATACAATGGAACTACACCCTTGTGCAACCAATGTAGCCTCCATCATCATGCCAATGTAAAGTGCCGCAAATGCCAAACTTGTGGGCTTATAGGCCATACAGCAAGAGTCTGCCCAGCTACAGCTGCACCAAACCAAGCTGGCAACAATACCGCTCAAGGTCGTTTTCTACCAGGTTCTTGCTTCAACTGTGGCGAGATGGGTCATTTCCGAAGAAATTGCCCAAAGCTTGCTAATGCAAATCCAGCACAGGGATGAGCATCTGACCGACAACATCGTTTAGAGAAAATCACGTCTTATGTATTATTTTCTTTTGTTGTCAAGGTCCATGAAACGGTTGTTATCATTGTTTATAAATAATTCTTTTATTTACATTACAATGTATTTATGTGGTTGTATGTATAAACAACATATCTCTTTCAATACCGACAATCAAGGAACCGTATTCCTTAAAGGACAGACTACCCCCAAACTTTCTTCCACTTTATGATCTCTTGCATTTTCCACGAAATTCCTAAGTACCCGTTTCTTCTAAGGAAACGAAGTACAACGCGCAAGTTACAACACTGGACGAATACCCAAAGTACCACTATAAATCCTTAATAGGGTACCTAAGGGTATTTCCGTGAATCCTAAAATTGTTGTGTTCCTTAATTCGACTATTACGTTTCTTTGAAAACAAAATCGAATTTTTGGGAGATCTTCCTATCTCTTCAGATAGATCCCAGAGGACATTGAAGTCCATCGACTGGTTTCCATATCCGTTCTCAATCGATAACAAATTAATAACCAAGTTAAACAACTATGTGATTATGTGCTTATGAACATTACAAGGCAAACTGTGCGGACTGTGCAAGGAATTACGTAATTATGGATGCATACATAATTATGGAATTTAGTGCACAGAAACCACAGCGAGCTTTGCCATGTGCCTAGAAGTTAACTCTATTCATTTCCGTTTCTGAGGAAGCACCCGTTGAAAATGACTCAGTTTGTTCATTTTCGTTTCTGAAGATTGTCCGTTGAGGAAATGAATATCCGTTTGTCTATGATTTTCATTTCCATTTCTGAGGAAGCACCCATTGAAAATGACTCCGTAAGTTCATTTTCGTTTCTGAAGATTTGTCCGTTGAGGAAATGAATATCCGTTTGTTTCTCCTTTTCATTTCCATTTCTGATGAAGCACCCGTTGAAAATGACTCCGTAAGTTCATTTTCGTTTCTGAAGATTTGTCCGTTGAGGAAAAGAATATCCGTTTGTTTCTCCTTTTCATTTCCATTTCTGATGAAGCACCCGTTGAAAATGACTCCGTAAGTTCATTTTCGTTTATGAAGATTTGTCCGTTGAGGAAATGAATATCCGTTTGTTTCTCCTTTTCGTTTCCATTTCTGATGAAGCACCCGTTGAAAATGACTCCGTAAGTTCATTTTACATTTCTGAAGATTGCCCGTTGAGGAAATGAATCCCCGTTTGTTTATTCCTTAATTTCCACTTCTGAAGAATACTCGTTGAGGAAAATGACTCCGTCTGTTCATTTTCGTTTTGAAGAATGTCCGTTAAGGAAATGACAGGATTATGCCTTACATATCTCTGGTGGTTATTTGAGACAAAGTCACAAATAGACTCCTACGAATAAATTTCGGGACGAAATTTCCTTAAGTAGGGGAGACTGTGACACCTGTGTCACTGCGACCATCAAACAAATACCAAACCAATGAAATATTGTATTTCATACTTGGGATCTGTATAAATATGTGTATCTTTTACACATATCAATTCTTTTTCGATTACAAGCTCTAAATCACTTTCTGGAAGGTTATACGCGCACTGATGCGTAAATATAACCAGTTTAATGCAACAAACACTCCAAAATAGTGAAATAGGCTTAACATACCTTAAATAACCTTTACATAACTTATAAATAAGTTTTAAAGGCTTTGGTATGGCAAAATCAAGTTAAAACGCTTACAGGGACTAAAGTTGACAAACTGCGAAAGTATGCCACTTTGAACTGTAACAGACATTCCGGAACATGGCCATAAGTTAAACATACCCTAAATATCCTTCAAATAGCTTAGAAATAGTCTTTGAGGGGTTCGGTGTGCTAAAATAAACTTTTGGGTCATTCAGGGACTAAAAGTGTCAAAAAGTGCACAAGTTTGCATTTTCGCGCATAACTTACGTTCTGAATACATCTGGATATCCAAAAATTTATGTAAGCACTAAAATATTTTATTTTAGTGTTTGGCATAAGAAAAATCCATTCGTCACGTCATTTGGATCGTTTTTCGCGCTTATGTGCATTCCGTCGTAATTAGCCGAACAACGCAACTGTACGGCTAAACGAACCGAAATCCGAGATATTTTTGAGAACATTTTAAGTTCCCTTTACTTTATCTTCATTTTAGAGCTTTGAAATGGGGTTAACGGGCCTTAAACGCGTCGGAAAAGGCCTTATTACACTACAGGGACCAAATCTGCCATTTTTAAAACTTTCTGTGTAGAAACATTGAATCTGGCCTATACCACCTTTGCACATGGTTTTGGGCAATACTATGGGCTGGTTTGATGTGCACATGCTATTACAATACCATGGGTGCAAGTGTATGGCCAAGATTGAAGCACTTTTTCCAAGAAACGATCCTAACGGTTCGGGAAATCCTATAAATACCCCATGCCTTCATTTGCAAAAACCACTAGAATCTTGATTTGAGAAGCTCTAAGTTGAAACCATTGTTTCATACCTGAGCTACTTGGATCGAGGTTAGCATCCGGGGACCCTTCGTAAGTATTCTTTCGTTCTTTTATTGCTTTTCGAGTCTTTTCGAGTCTGAAAGTCAAACTTTGTTTGACTTTCTGCATTGACCAGTTTATGTTCAATGCGAAGTTCGTTTGAACTTCGCAACGTGAGTGTAATCACGTTGGTTATAGTCCCTTGGGACTATGCCTACTGATTACCACGTTGTCTAGGGTCGTAGGGTAAGCGATCTGATAAATCGCTTATACCTTCGAACCCGACCCATTTGGTCGATCATTAGGATCCGACCAAATAAATTAGGTGACCATAGTTGTATAGGGAATAACCTTCTGAGGTTATACCCTATGGTCACATCGTTTGAGTAGTTGTATGATAGGTAGTTTATATGCCTTAGGTAAATTACCAGAATACCCTTTTCATGTATAATTGGTAATTAAGCATATGTAACCTAAACTTTTGTCACATAACTGATTATGTAACATGTTTAGGCATATAACACTTGTCATAAGACTAGTTAGACGGTCCGAACGCGTTTCACGCGAACGACGCGTTAAAGTAGCATAAGCTACCTATACGGGTCGTAATGGGTCGAAAACGCTTAGGTTATGTTTCATTTAGCATGAAGGCTTTGTTAAACCATATGAGACGAGTCTCTATACTCGTTTGGTTTACGAACCCTCATTCTATCCAATCATCCGATTTAGGTCCGGTTATTAACATAGTTACCTATATTAGGTGTCGTTTGATATCCGCGATCTCTAGCATTGTTTGGTTGTTACTCAAGGACTACTAAGCAATCTTAAGTGAGTACATAGACCCCTCTTTTACTGTTTTCCAAACTGTTTTGCGGTGAAACACATGTGCCTACTTGTTACATTCATGATTTCCCGTTTTCACATCATATACCTGCTATGTTCGTTAGTACATTATAGTACATGATTTCATTACATTTTATGCTATGTATGTCCATTGTGTGCATACTTAGTACATTGTTTTACATTACATTTTGTTGCATATGCTCATCCAGTATATGAACACATTATATTACATTTTGAACCGTTTATAACTATTTGACTATGTGAACCGTTGTAAACATTTGACTATGTGAACCGTTTGTATCTGTGAACCGTTTGTATCTGTGAACCGTTTGTATCTGTGAACCGTTTGTATCTGTGAACTATTTGTATCTGTGAACCGTTTGTATCTATGAACCGTGTGAACCGTATTTGACCATACATACACATTTCTACAATTGTTAAACATTACGTTGGTGGTTTGGTTTGATTAAGTGATTAAGTAACGATGCGTGTGTAATATGATACAAGTATGGTGGATACGCCGCTGGTACTTCCTATATATAAGTGTTTGTATGGTATTACATATCGTAGCATTATTTGAATCATTTCAGTTTGAGACATATAACATTTTATACAAATAACATACTTTTCACAATACATTGTTTTACAAGTAACTTAACTTATACAAACTCATTTTACAATGGTTATTCATTTAACCATACATTATTCTCTTATTTATACATATCATCTGATCTTATCATTTTTCAAATGATTTACAAAACAAAGCAAATTACAAGGTTCACGACTAAACATTTTCTCAAACATAAGTCATGAAACCTATTTTCACAAAACCTATGTATCTCACAGGCGTTTTTATGCTGACGTACCTATTTTCACATGTGTTTTTCAGGAGCTGTTGCATAAGATGATCAAGATACACATAGGCAGACTTGGGCTTTAGTGACAATAAAAGATGTAAGACTAGTTAATTATGTTGTATTTCTTTGTTTGTTAAGACATTGTAACACTTTTAATCAATAAAACGAAACTTCAATTGCCATGGATTTGAAACAATTAATTCTGTTACAACACTCCCCGATGATTCCGCAACGTTTTGTATGTTCTACGTGGTCGGGGTGTGACAAATATTGCATGAAAGCTATATTACCTCAAATGATGCATGAAACATAGTTAGCATAGTTATCTGATAAATCAGGAAAATGCTGGTAGAACTCAGCACATAGACAGACAGTGCATTGAGACACAGAATGAGCCAGAAACTAAGTACCACACTAGTATAGTGTATAAGAAAGTAAGGATCACAAAACTGCTTTGCTAGTGATAGTTTAAGTGCTGGGAAGTGCCTAAAACTCACCCAAAGTGCTGAATTCAACAAAAATCAGCATTTTAACACACTAATATTATGCAGAAATATGGTTAAATCGTCCTGAATGCTTTCCTAAGTGTCGGGAATCAAAAGTGTCACAAAAAGATACATAAATCACACTAAACCGCAAGGTTTAGCACTTTAACAAACCAGTAACCAACCGAACAACCGGACACTACCTGAAACACCAAATTTATACTAGAAGCACTGTTTTAACATTTCCAAGCTAGTTATGGTCCCTGAACATCATAACACCTCCTAAAATATCTAGTAACTAACTTAACTAACTGGATACTTACATTTCAACCTTAATGTAACTAACTTGGTTAAAGCCTAATCTAGACCCCCCCACCTAGTGGACGACCCATACAAGGGACCCACTTGTGATTTTGTTTGATTATTTTATTAGATCTTGTTGGTCTTTAGAAAACACATAAACTATGGGTTAAAATGAGAAAATGGTTATAAGTAGAACTTGTAGGATCATAAGTCTCATTTCAACACACACTTTCTCCTCTCTTCTCCTTTCTCGCAAGATGAGAAAATAGAAGTGTTGTAGGATGATGGATCATCCACACATGGATCATGAACTTGAATGACTAAATGGTTTTCTTGAAAATAATGATCAAAGTGAGTAGTAACACTTGTAGATCTAAAGATTTATGAATGGTCGTTCAAAGAAACCAAGTTAAAAATACAAGTTTTATTAAATCTTGGTTCTTACAAAAAGAAACTCTATTTTTAGTGGCTAAACAAGTGTAGAAACACTTGTGAAACAAGAAAATTTCATAAAGAAACATTTTTAGAACATATGATTTGAAGTTGTAAACACCTATATTCTTCAAAAATGAAGTTTTTAAAAAACTAATCACATTTTAAAGGGTAACAAGACTTACTAAGAACACTAGTAAGTTACTACAAATTTTTACAAATATTCAAGTTCATGAAGTAGTAGTTATTACTTGTTTTTGGCAAAATTGGTAAGTAAAGGTTGTTTGTTGATGATTGTGAATTGATTGTGTTGATTTTTACAAAAGAAAATGATATGCTTGAAAGCATGGAAACCTCCATTTTTAAGGGAAACTATGGCAAAAGTTTCTAAAAATCCAAACACTTAGAAAAATATTTATTAACCTACACTTACAAGTGTATTTTAAACCATGAGTTTCCTACAAAACTTTGCCATAATTTTTGTTACAAAAAATATAATTATTGGAGGTTGATTTTCATAAATAAAAGTGACTAAATATGTATTTAGGAAATATATATTTAGAAGACACCATGTGTGTGATTATTTGTATATTTTGTGTATTAGTTATATTATTTTAGGACATGAAATAATATAACACATCAAAATACCAAGAATTACAATCTAAAATATTACCAAAATTCCAACAAATAAATATACACATTTACACCAAATATTGGTGAAACCGAACTATGGAATAAGACTTACAAAAATATTCCGGAATTTATTCACAAAGTATATTTTGGTAAATAATATTTTGGACATAAGGAAAAAAAATATGATTTTTACTATTACTACAAGAGTATATCATATTTTGACAAGGAAAAATATATTATTTTTGGAAAGTATGAAATATATATTTTTCTTGAAATTTTTAGAAGATATATTATTTTTAAGAAGTATATGGTTTCTTACACAAACATGAAATACAGTATTTTTGGGAGAAATGTATTTTCTCAAATAAATATGAAATATATCATTTTTGGAGAAAAATGAGTTTATATATATATTTTCCAAGTGGGACTTGAAAATATATTAATTTTTGAACTTATGAGAAAATACAAATATTTTTGCCAAAGAAAAATTATAAATAATTTTTCTGAGTAACATCCCTTAAAATATGTATTTTGAAAATATATATTGGATCTTTATTAAAGATAATATTCCGGAATAATTAATATGAAATTAAGTATAAGAATACTTAAGGAATACAGTAAAAATACGTATTCTCGTACGTATAAATACACACCGGAATACGACACCAATACACGGCAAAAATATACAAGGATAAGAATACAGATACAAACACACCCATCCTTGGGAAGGAAATACAAGTATAAATACTTGGGAAGTATTAAGTTAAAATAATTGTCTTAACAATTATTACAAAATTAAATAAATATAGTATGAGTTAAAATATTAATTATTTTAACATATAACTTGGAATAATATCGAAGACACAAAAGAAACGTAACTCAAAGACATCAATACTTAGTCAAAGCACGACCCACTCATCTAATAGATCATAGTACATTGTAGGTAGTTGTGTTTACCCGAAGGAGCTTGAGTTACGGTGACTGAAGACGCAAGACTGTGAGTTTCGTGACCCCCTTTTCTTTTTTTACTGTTTTCAGTTTTTTAACTTCGGGGGTGAAGTACATGTTACAACTGTTTACAAACGTTATAATTTGGTATGGTTAGCTAAGGAAGGGTACTACTAGATCATGTGAGTGGGGGGTATGACACTTAAGGCCATCAATCCTCGTTGTAGGATCGAGGGACATGAGTGATAGATCTATTTGGGTGTAGCGAGCCCCGCCCATGTTGGACCAGGGTTTGGCCCATGGGTTGACTATGTCTTACAGCCGGAGGCCCGATGCAAAGTCTGCTAGGTTTGAGCTGTGGCAACTGAGGAAAATCCGCAACAGTGTTGATTTATCACTTCATTCCTTTGTGTTTGCTTGTCAAATTTCGAGACAAATTTTTTTTCAAGTTGGGAATGATGTGACAACCCGAACTCTTTAGGTTAGCGACGTCTTATCTTGTGATTTTAACTTTTAGTTATCCCTTCTGGTGCGTTAAACTAGTATCACTGCGTTAATCTTGGACTTAAACCTAAACGCGTGTTAACCTTGTTAAGTGCGAACCTTTGTTATATGTTAACTTTGTTAAATGTTATATGTTACATGTTTATGTGTTTGGGCCGCCACTTCACATAAATAAGCCGGCCCAGTTTACTTGTGTATATAACCTGTTACTCTTCGGCACACCTCTCCCCCTTTAATTAGCTCGGCCCAATAGTAAACCTTTATGTATACGAAAATTATGATGTGTTGAGATTGCACAATATACACAAATAGAACTCTCGGCCCAAATAGAACTCCTGAGCCCAACTGGTCCTTAATGTGTCTTGATTGTTCCTTGTGTGTGATTTATTTAACTTGGCCCATAGTGAGTAGCCGAAGTGAACTGCTAATCGGCCCACTTGAGTCCGACCCAAATTACTCAATTGAGTCCACCCCTCTAGTGCTATGTATATTAATCACATGTTATACGTAATGAGGAATGGTAGCGTAGAAACCCTATAGTTTCTTGGAACCGAAGGCAACACTAGACGGAAATAATTTCTATTTTGCGAAACCCCTTCCTCGAACGCGTCTTGCACCTTGATTCATTCCATTATTGTAATCTTTTGATGTTTTGAATCAATTTCCTTGTCATGAATAGTTATGTAACATGTGAACGATTGGTAATGATTAGGTTGTGTATGATATACATGTGTTAGTTATCTGAATTAAATGTTTCAGTGTTTCCATTAGGGTATTGCATGTGATTTGATCAAGTTGTTAGCCCACTATTTTTGTGAGGTCCAATAGAAAGGAGAGTGTGCATGTGAAATATTATCAATACCCATGTGATGGAATAATTGGATTATTAATTGGTATTTTGAATAATGTGAATTAACAGACAATTGATCATGCATGGTAGAATATTTGTAGTTCTTGTATGTCTATTCTTGACTAGCGAATTATACATGTACGTTATGGTTGTGATGATTAACTGTGGATCGATTAACATGATAATGTGTGGTAGTGTATATATATGAGTAGTAAATGGATTCGAGTAGGTCATATGTGATCAGCTGTATGACGTCTTGAATTAGGGTAACATATAAATGTTTATTAATCTCAATCGTAAATAAGCTAAACCATTGCATAAAGATTCAGTTTGTGGAGTAGGATCATGTTATGTAAAACTTGAGAGTTCGTTATGATTGGGTCGATGGCCGAGTAACATGTTAATGACTTGTATTGTTACATATAATTATGCATTTTGGCTATTGGTATTGTTATATGATGAGGGTGACCTTAAGTTAATTGCTAAAAACTGATTTCATAATTCCATTAAGGAACTGTTAAATATTAATTAGATAATTGGGGTTGATCTTGTTGGAACCGGGTTGGGCTGTGCGTCTGGGCCATGTATGGATTGTATATTAATTACCAATTGACACCAACCCTTATGTTGGGCCGTAGGTAACTGGGCTGCACACTAGATCGGGGTCGGTAAGGGTCAGGCCGCGTGTTTTTGTTTGGACAACATGTTTGATCAGTGGGTTATATGTATGGGCTACCAATATCAAAACTGGGCCACGTATAGGATGGGCCGCACAACAATGCCAGCCTACAAGTTTGGGCGGTATTCATGGATGTAAATCACACTACTAGTTCACATGAGTTTCCTTATGGTCTTAGTGTCTATTACATGCTATGAATTTGGTGTACGTTCTGGATAAGTGTAATGCATGATATTATGTGTGCTAAGTGAGGGATTTGTGTTTAAATACCATGAAACTGACTGTGAATGGTAATCATGTTAGGATTGATTTGAGCAAATTGAACACGTAACTAATCTTACCGAGCAAACTAAGGTGAGTTCATCTCTCTTGATCATGCGTCCCGGTGGTTGGGACAGTCAGTGGGTATCCCGGGGAGGGATAAGTCTTTGGGTAAAAACGGGAATGTTGGATAATATACTCTTCCTGTCACCTTTAAAGTCCCTCCGTGTTGTTTTGTTACCAGGGAGGTAACATGGTATTAGTTAGTAGCGCTACTTAGGTTTGGCAACCTCACCCCGTACCTGGGAGGACGAGTGTTGAACTAATGACCTAGTCATGACCAATGCTTTGATAGGAGCATTGGAGAAAGGGCAAAATAATCAGAATCCGTCTTGTATTTGGGGTATTATCAACATTACTTTTGGAATTAAATTCAATGGATTAACTATACACTTGGTAACCAACGTTTTCGTAAAACTATGAACTCACCAGCGTTATGTGATACACTTGTTGCATGCTTGCAGGTCGTTAGATATCTTGGATTTGGGAACTTGCTGTCTGGTGTAGCTGGAGTGGTCATGGGTCGACTGGAAGGATTCATGTGTTTGAATTATTGATACTATACATTGGTTTGGAAACGGTTTAAATTTGGTTTATTAATTGCTTCCACTGAACATGTTGGTTTCCATTTAAACTTATTGATGGCACTTTTTATTAATAATTGATGATTTTATTTAACAACTTGTGATTGGTTCAATATGATTGGTGGCTCGTTGTTGGTTTATCACACGCCTACTAGGGTTTCCCATGGGTGGTATTTTGGGGGTGTGACAGTTTGGTATCAGAGCCACTGGTTATAGTGAACTTGGTTTTAAAGCGTTTTTATAAAACCAGACTATAACCGAACAGTACCGAAATCGACCATGACACTCAGCTCCAGACGGCAAGGTTCATTTCTCGTTTACTATTGCATAGTATATCTAGTGTTTGCTTATGAATAACATCACACGTGAATGCACACTTAGCACTGTAGTATGAACATCTATGTTACCAACCCATGTTACGTGTTTTAAGAGTGCGACTCTTCTTGAACTTTCATGATCTATGTTGTGGTGTCATCTTTCTTATTGCTTGAATTAGGGGAACCTTTTAGCGCGAGTTAAGAGGCACTGAGATAAGCATGCAAATTGCCTTATTATTATGGGTGCACACATAATAATAATGTGGGGTGCATGTGAGTCCCAGTGAGGCTTAACGAGTGTGAGAGGGGTTCCACTCTGTTAATTGATGTTATGTTAGAACTCAGCAGTCTATAGGAGTCATAGCAGTGATTGTCTCCTACTCGAACATGATCTTTTCACCCCTTTCTGAATCCTTACGAATCTCGATGCTATCGAGTATCACCTGATCACACATCTGAACGCCTAGCGAACTGTGTAGAATGTTAGGTGCTAGTACGAACGTCCCTGAGTTGGATGGCTCAGCGTCAAATGATTGGACTATACTTTCCTCACTTATCTTTGTTTGCTGGAACTTAGCGTGTTGACACCTTAGATCCCGAAGTGCGATCACTTCTGCAACACTCTCGTGACATACCGTGTATTACTCAGTCAACTTGCAAGAACGATGGATAAGAGGGTAAATGTGGTACCTTACCGACTTCAGCATTTGAACGACTCTAGTTACCGGCAAAGAACAACAGAGATTTGACTCCAATTGAACCCTTAACCCCAGCCAGCGACTCATGGGAGTCGACTCTTACGAACCAATCGGGACAAAATCGATGACGATTGACTGTAGAGCGGACTGTGTAACCGCCCGCACCATGAGTAGTGCCTTAGGACGTGGCACAGAATGCGATAATATGGACCTTGTTGGTGAAAGGACGCAGGACACCATTACATGCAACAATATTAGAGGCAACAGTCGCGGCGACATCAAGGTACTCGTGATCGTAGCTTACAGTATGGAAACGAAGGTGACCTCGACAAGGATTAACTGTGTTAAGTCAAGGTGACGACAACCAAGGGAACGACGGCAGTACTGGAAATTCTTGTGATGAAAACGACACTGGAAATGAAGCTCATGGAAGGACATTTAGTATTGGCATAGGCTATACCAGGCGTAATAGAAACTCGATAGCTTGGATGGGTAGCTATTCGCTTCGTCTTTGTTCTGTTTAACCCTGATGCTTCTTGAAATCGAACCTGTTGTGGAGTCGGCTGATGCAAGTCAATTGAAGCCTTATGTGTTCGCTGGGATGCAAACTAGACCTTGGGGGACAGGTGTTCGACATCGACCTTCCTTCTACTACCCCTGATGGTTACAATGCAGTAGTTAGTGTGGATTAGTTATTCAGAAATCGCGCAGACATACCTTGTGAGGAGAAAATTTTGTGTGGAGAATCGTTATTTGTTCTAAAGCAACAGAGTGGTGCACAGGTTAGCGCCATATTAGCTATGAAGGCCCAGAAGTGTCTACGGAGGGATCACCCCCTACTTTAGCAACCGTTACTGATGTTGAGGCTAAGGAAAAGAGGATCGAGGATCCACCAATTGTTCGTGATTCATCTCAATGTGCTACCCGAAGAGCTTACAGATTTACTTCCACCACTGTTAGGCAGAATCTCAGTTTGATCTCACGACAGGGGCAACCCTGATTACTCGTGCTACATACCGTCTTGCACCAGGAGGGTAGCAAGGACTATCTACAGGAACTGTTGGATAGGAGTTTTATTGGACATAGTTTTTGTTCGCTTTGGGAAGCCCCAACTATATTTGGGAAGATAAAGCCTTTTTGTATGTGTACTGATTATCCAGAACTCAGCAAGGTGACAATTAAGAACTGTTTGCCTCGACCATGTATTGACGGAAGACCAATAGGAGAATGTTCCTGAAACGGCATATCGAAAGCAATACGACCATTGCGACTTTGTACACCATGACCGTTGAGTTAATCAACACACCAGCAGCTTTATGGACCACATGAATCGACCATATTTACGGATAACGTTCTGGATCATTTCCAAGAGGAAGGAACATCATGGGCGGCATTTATATCTTGTTTTAGGGCTCCTGAGGGAGGAGCCACTCCGCACGAAGTCTTGTTAAAGGTAACTTCTGGATTCGAGAGATACCTTTTTGGTCATATGATCAACGAAGTGGGAATACACGTGGATCTCGCTAAAGACCCATTTCGTTAGATATTGTTCGACACCAAAGATCCCTTCGAGGATGCAACAATTTCTTGGTCACGCTAGACTCTATCGCAGTTTCACAAAAGGTTTTTCGAAGATCGTGCATCTTAAATCTCTTTAGCACAGTAGGGTGCTTTGTTCGTGAAGGGCAAAATAGGAGGACGTCTTTTCAACTTTCGAATCCCAACTCTGCAATGTTTACACACCGACGCAACACGAGAAAGTGATGACTTATGTAATGGACATACAGGAAGAACTGCACGAGTCAGGACCTGCGGTGGAAGCCGTAGACTTTGGGTTTAAATTGGAGGCATTACTTGGACGGTACCGAATGCACCACTTAGACCGATCACAAGAGCCTCCTGTGTACCCTTGTTTCAAGAAAGCTAAACATGTGATGGCATCACTGGATGGAACTTTTGAATGAATATGACCGTGAAACCTGGACGTGCACGAGCCTTGCAGCTTGCTATTGACTCTAACATACCTGATCAGACTCGCCTTGCTCGAACTGAAGAACTGAAGGTAGAGAGTTCTCAAGATTGACCCATGCGGGGAATGGGGAAGCAACCTTTGGTAGGTCGAACGATATTTGCTACTTCATGGAACGAATATGGACCTCACTATACAACAACCTTAGGGAACTGGTGCAGGCGAAGCACACGGGCCTCGATATCATATTCATCTGAGTTTAGATAGGATAAATTGAAACCTGAAGACCATGTACGAATGACCGGGCCTGAAGGCCCACATAGCAACGCATGAGAACGATGTTTGAGTTGTGGGAAAGTCAAGGGGGGATATTGGCAACCAGAAACGCAAGAAATGGGAACAGACTGCCATGGATTTTATCACTAGTCTACTTACAACTTGAAACGGAAACATTATCACCTGGATGATCGTTGATGGACACACGTTACCAGCACACTTTCTTGCAATCAAGAAAACTGACGAGTCTTCATAGTTGTGAATGTTCCTCTGAGAGAGGCGGCTTCTATGCACGAGGTGCCAACTCCTGTTACCTCTGAATTTGATCTATGCAGGCAATACACAACACCCTTGGCTCACGTCAGGACCAGAGCATTGCTTATCGCCGTTGGGCAAACAATCAGAGAAAACGAACTCTCCTGTCACCCGAAGACATGCTGCGAGCATGTGTGTGACTGGCTTTGGTGCAAATTGGAAGAACTCTTACCTATGGTTGAGTACTATTGCGACAGTTATCATCTTGGTAACCAGACAGCTCTATTGAGGCATTACATAAGACAATAATGCCAACCTTCTTGATAGAATGGGATGGATGACAACCTAATCACAGGTCTAGGACTTGTACTTGAAACTCTTGGGAAGATTGCTGGGATCAGATAACACTAGAAGTTCATTGTAGGCGGTCGAATCATGTTGAAAACCCTGGGAGGGTGTGGTACGCTTGGGAAGCGTGGCAAGCCTAACTTATGTTACGTTGAGTTATTCAACGGTCTGGGAAGAATTGCTAGCATAACCTACAAACTCGAGTTACCCGAGTTACCCGACGAATCGGGTAACGTACGCAATGTCATTTATGTTTCGGATCTAAGGCGGTGGTTGTCTGATGAAACACGTGCGATACCTTTACTGGAGGAATTTATCTAACACATGGACCAGGAAGTCAAGGTTCGTCAACATAGTCGTATCACGATTGTGACTCAAGACGTGGACCGGAGTTCACGTGGGAGCGCGAGAATCAGATGAAGCTCAAGTATCCTCAACTTTTTCCTAACGACCAATCTAATTCTGGTACCACTAATTAATTTCGGGACGAAATTCCTTTTCAAGTTGGGGATGATGTGGCACCTGAGGAAAATCCACAATAGTCTTGATTTATCACTTCATTCCTTTGTGTTTGCTTGTCAAATTTCGGGACAAAATTTCTTTCAAGTTGGGGATGATGTGACAACCCGAACTCTTTAGGTTAGCGACGTCTTATCTTGTGATTTTAACTTTTAGTTATCCCTTTTGGTGCGTTAAACTAGTATCACTCCGTTAAGCTTGAACTTAAACCTAAACGCGTGTTAACCTTGTTAAGTGCGAACCTTTGTTATATGTTAACTTTGTTAAATGTCATATGTTACATGTTTATGTGTTTGGGCCGCCACTGCACATAAATAAGCCGGCCCAGTTTACTTGTGTAGACAACCTGTTACTCTTCGGCACACCCCTCCCCCTTTAATTAGCTCGGCCCAATAGTAAACCTTTATGTATACGGAAATTATGATGAGATTGCACAATATACACAAATAGAACTCTCGACCCAAATAGAACTCCTAAGCCCAACTGGTCCTTAATGTGTCTTGATTGTTCCCTGTGTGTGATTTATTTAACTTGGCCCATAGTGAGTAGCCGAAGTGAACTGCTAATCGGCCCACTTGAGTCCGACCCAAATTACTCAATTGAGCCCACCCCTCTAGTGCTATGTATATTAATCACATGTTATACGTAATGAGGAATGGTAGCGTAGAAACCCTATAGTTTCTTGGAACCGAAGGCAACACTAGACGGCAATAATTTCTGTTTCGCGAAACCCCTTCCTCGAACCCGTCTTGCACCTTGATTCATTCGGTTAGTGTAACCTTTTGATGTTTTGAATCAATTTCCTTGTCATGCATAGTTGTGTAGCATGTGAACGATTGGCAATGATTAGGTTGTGTATGACATACATGTGTTAGTGATCTGAATTAAATGTTTCAGTGTTTCCATTAGGGTATTACATGTGATTTGATCAAGTTGTCAGCCCACTATTTTTGTGAGGTCCAATAGAAAGGAGAGTGTGCATGTGAAATATTATCAATACCCATGTGATGGAATAATTGGATTATTAATTGGTATTTTGAATAATGTGAATTAACAGACAATTGATCAAGCATGGTAGAATATTTGTAGTTCTTGTATGTCTATTCTTGACTAGCGAATTATACATGTACGTTATGGTTGTGATGATTAACTATGGATCGATTAACATGATAATGTGTGGTAGTGTATGTATATATATGAGTAGTAAATGGATTCGAGTAGGTCATATGTGATCGGCTGTATGACGTCTTGAATTAGGGTAGCATATAAATGTTTATTAATCTCAATCGTAAATAAGCTAAACCATTGCATAAAGATTCAGTTTGTGGAGTAGGATCATGTTATGTAAAATTTGAGAGTTCGTTATGATTGGGTCGATGGTCGAGTAACATGTTAATGACTTGTATTGTTACATATAATTATGCATGTTGGCTATTGGTATTGTTATATGATGAGGGTGACCTTAAGTTAATTGCTAAAAACTAATTTCATAATTCCATTAAGGAACTGTTAAATATTAATTAGAGAATTGGGGTTGATCTTGTTGGAACCGGGTTGGGCTGTGCGTCTTGGCCATGTATGGATTGTATATTAATTAGCAATTGACACCAACCCTTATGTTGGGCCGTAGGCAACTGGGCTGCACACTAGATCGGGGTCGGTAAGGGTCAGGCCGCGTGTTTTTGTTTGGACAACATGTTTGATCAGTGGGTTATATGTATGGGCTACCAACATCAAAACTAGGCCACGTATAGGATGGGCCGCACAACAACGCCAACCTACAAGTTTGGGCGGTATTCTTGGATGTAAATCACACTACTAGTTCACATGAGTTTCCCTATGGTCTAAGTGTCTATTACATGCTATGAATTTGGTGTACGTTCTGGATAAGTGTAATGCATGATATTATGTGTGCTAAGTGAGGGATTTGTGTTTAAATACCATGAAAATGACTGTGAATGGTAACCATGATAGGATTGATTTGAGCAACTTGAACACGTAACTAATCTTACCGAGCAAACTAAGGTGAGTTCATCTCTCTTGAGCATGCGTCCCGGTGGTTGGGACAGTTAGTGGGTATCCCGGGGAGGGATAAGTCTTTGGGTAAAAATGAGAATGTTGGATAATATACTCTTCCTATCACCTTTAAAGTCCCTCCGTGTTGTTTGGTTACCGGGGAGGTAACATGGTTTTAGTTAGTAGCGCTAGTTAGGTTTGGCAACCTCACCCCGTACTTGGCAGGACGGGTGTTGAACTAATGACCTAATCATGACCAATGCTTTGATAGGAGCATTGGAGAAAGGACAAAATAATCAGAAGCCGTCTTGTATTCGGGGTATTATCAACATTACTTTTGGAATTAAATTCAATGGATTAACTATACACTTGGTAACCAACGTTTTCGTAAAACTATGAACTCACCAGCGTTGTCTGATACACTTGTTGCATGCTCGCAGGTCGGTATATATCTTGGATTTGAGAACTTGCTGTCTGGTGTAGCTGGAGTGGTCATGGATCGACTGGAAGGATTCTTGTGTTTGAATTATTGATACTGTACATTGGTTTCGAAATGGTTTAACTTTGGTTTATTAATTGCTTCCGCTGAACATGTTGGTTTCCATTTAAACTTATTGATGGCACTTTTTATTAATAATTGATGATTTTATTTAACAACTTGTGATTGGTTCAATATGATTGGTGGCTCGTTATTGGTTTATCACACGCCTACTAGGGTTTCCCATGGGTGGTATTTTGGGGGTGTGACAGAGCTTTCCTACATCACGTCACACATATTAATGGCCTTGCAAACCATTAATGATCAGTTTTCCTTGTTGATTTCATACCGGGATTTACAAACTTACATACATACTTACAATGATTTCAGAGATTTTTTCATACACACAAACAAGCACACGAACTCACTCAACTTTTGTTGATGTTTTCAAAATACATGTATTTAAGGGAATTAAGAATGTGGATCTGGCGGGCGTTGGATGTTTCAAGTTGCGAATAAAGGATGTCATCCGTTGTCTTAAGGTTTGGTGAGTGTGTCTTAATCCTGGATGAGACACACCTACCAAAGCCTGATTTATTTATTGTCTTTTGATGAGTCCTTCTAGAACTCTGAACAATTCGTATGGTTTGTTAAACTCAAATTGGAAGTCTTTGTTTAAACAATGATGTTTGTGATATTTTTAAACTTATCTAATGGATGACAATCTATGGTTTTTATCATATTTTTGTTGTTATGATTGAATGCAATGATATTAAGAAAGTCACACCATAATCACGCTTCCGCAAAAGTCAGGGTGTGATAGCTTGGTATCAGAGCTTCGATTGTAGCGAACTAGGATTCCTTCTCGAGTCTAGATTACAATCATTAGGGCTCCCACAAAAATATTTTTCCAACATATTTTCATTGCATACACGAACGTCCAGATCCAAGAAACAAACATTTTTATAAAGAAAATACACGAAACACATTTCAGGGTTCATGTCTGTGGTTCAGTCTGAGAGATTGGTTGTTTCAGTCTGAGAGACTGGGTGGTTTAGTCTGAGAGACTGGGTGTTTCAGTCTGAGAGACTGGGTGGTTTAGTCCGGGAGACTAGGGGGTTCAGTCTGAGAGACTGGGTGGTTTAGTCTGGGAGACTAGGTGGTTTAGTCTGGGAGACTAAGAAGGATACATGATTACATTGTTATTGATTGCATGTTTAATGTTAGTTGTTGGTATATGTGCATATGTTGTGATTGTTTTGTTACAGACACTATGTCATCATCCGAGAGTGGTTTGTCCGATACCGATGACCCTATGGCTGTAGTCTCAGATGATGATGTCACACCCCGACCACGTAGAACAACAAAATGTGGCGGAAAACGTCGGGGAGTGTTGTAACAGAATCATTGTTTCATAACACATGGAAATTGAAATATTGTTTTATTGATTAAAGTAGTTACAATGTCTTGACAATCAAAGAAACATAACATAAATAACTAGTCTTGCATCTTTTATTGTCGCTAAGGCCCAAGTCCGCCTAAGTGTATCTTGATAAATCCTATGCATCATATCCTGAAACACATGTGAAAATAGGTACGTCAGCATAAAAATGCCTGTGAGATACATAGGTTTTGTGAAAATAGGATTCATGACTTATTGTTTAAGAAAATGTTTAGTCATGAACCTTGTAATTTGATTTGTCTTGTAAATCTTTTGAAAAACGATAAGATCAGATGATATGTATAAATAAGAGAATAAGGTATGGTTAAATGAATAACCATATAAAAATGAGTTTGTATAATTTAAGTTGTTTGTAAAAGAATGTATTGTGAAAAGTATGTTATTTGTATAAAATGTTATATATCCAAATTGAAATGATTCAAATAACGCTACAATATGTAATACCATACAATCACTTATATATAGGAAGTACCAGCGGCGTATCCACCATGCTTGTATCATATTACACACGCCTCGTTACTCAAATCACTTACCCAACAAACCAACAATGTAAGATGTCTATGTTTAAGCCAATTGCCAAACGTATTGAATAATATGTCAAAATGTTTGTTGTCAAGATGTAAGTCCTGTAATGTATAACCAATGTCAAATATGTTTATGTGTCAGATGTAAATCATGTAATGTGTAATCAATGTCAATAATGTTTATGTGTCAAATGTAAATCATGTACTGTGTAACCAATGTCAATAATGTTTATGTGTCAAATGTAAATCATGTAATGTGTAACCCAAAATGATATGTATGGCTAGTGAAAAGATATCAACTAAACCATATGCACAAGAACAAAGTATTGAAGTAAAACATGGTTTAAATCAAAGCTATGTTCTGTGGAAATGCATGCTATACTGATACAAATATCTATGCGGTATTGTGAGAATGCATACATCCAAGCCTTGAGACTGTGGCGATAAACCCTTAAACAAATTAAAGGTCTATCTTGTTGTAAATTTATATCGAATTCGGTCGTTCCTTTCATCCCCACCTACCCAGGATGTCCGGAACGGGAGTTGTCAATTCCTATGGTACCACTACCTACTAACGAACGACGTGATCGGTGTTAATGAATGTATATTGATCCATCAAAACAATCCAAATATCATATCAAAATGTGAGCATGTGATGAAAACAACTGTACTAAGTATGCAACAAATGAACATACATAGCATGTGATGTGATGTGAAACGATGTACTAAGTATGAACTAAATGGACATACATAGCATAAAATGTAATGTAAGACAATGAATTCATGTACTATAAATGTACTAATGAACATAGCAAGTATATGATGTGAAAACATGGAAAGCACGAAAGTAACAAGTAGGCACATGTGTTCCACCCCAAAATGTTTGGAAAACAGTAAAAGAGGGGTCTATGTACTCACTTGAGATTACTTAGTAGTCCTTGAGTAACAACCAAACAATGCTAGAGATCACGGAATGTCAAACGGCACCTAATATAGGTAACTACATTAATAAACCGGACCTAAATCGGAAGATCGGATAGAATGAGGCTCGTAAACCAAATGAGTATGGGAACTCATGTAGTATGGTTTAATAAAGCCTACATACTAAATGAAACCTAACATAAGTGCTTACGACCCATTACGACCCGTTTAGGTAGCTTATGCTACTTTAACGCATCGTTCGCGTGAGACGCGTTCGGACCGCCTAACTAGCCCTATGATAAGTAAAATATGCCTTAACATGTCTAATATGGTTGTCAAATCAGTTTAGATGTCAAAAGTTATGTTACATACGTTTAAAACGAATTTTGGCATTAAAGGGGTATTTTGGTAATTTACCTAAGGCATATAAACTACCTATCATACAACTACTTAAACGAAGCGACCATAAGGTATAACCTCGGAAGGTTATTCCCTATATACTATGGTCACCTAATGTGTTTGGTCGTGTAACACCTGTGCCTCCACGGCCATCAAACAAATACCAAACCAATGAAATATTATATTTCATACTTGGGATTTGTAAAAATATGTGTATCATTTGCACATATCAATTCTTGTTCACTTTCAAACTCTAAATCGCTTTCTGGAGGGTTATACGCGCTCTGATGTGTAGATATAACCAGTTTAATCCAACGAACACTCTGGAAAAGTGAAATAGGCTTAACATACCTTAAATAACCTTTACATAACTTAGTTATAAGTTTTGGAAGGTTTGGTGTGGTGAAATCAAAGTTTAATCGCTTACAGGGACTAAAGTTGACAAACTGCGAAAGTATGCCAATTTGAACTGTAACAGACCTTCCGGAACATGAACATAAGTTAAACATACCATAAATATCCTTTATATAGCTTAGAAATAGGCTTTGAGGGGTTCGGTGTGCTAAAATAAACTTTTGGGTCATTCAGGGACTAAAAGTGTCAAAAAGTGCCCAAGTTTGCACTTTCGCGCATAACTTACGTTCTGAATACATCCGGACATCCAAAAATTTATGTAAGCACTATAATATTTTATTTTAGTGTTCGGCATAAGAAAAATCCATTCGTTTCGTCATTTGGATCGTTTTTCGCGCTTATGCGCATTCCGTCGTAATTAAGCGAACATCGCGTTCGTACGGCTAAACGAACCGACATCCGAGATATTTTTGAACACATTTTAAGTTCCCTATACTTTAACTTCATTTTAGAGCTTTTAAATGGGGTTAACGGGCCTTAAACGTGTCGAAAATGGGCTGAATGCATGACAGGGACCAAAAGTGTAAATCTGCCAAACTTAAGCTTAGCGGTGCGCTACGCTTTTAGTGTAGCGGTGCGCTAGCCATGTTCAGACCAGATGCAGAGTACTTAACAGCCTGTTTTCAGCAGATTAACCCACAACCACAAGTTCCTAATTATCTAGTCAGCTGATAAGGATGGAATTTTAGTCACCATAAGGTCCCGACACATGTACGGGCAAGATTAAGGCACGTTTTCCTTGAAACGATCTTAACGGTGGACCGAATACTATAAATACCCCACCCCCCATTGCTTCTAAACCCACAAGAATTCTGATTTGAGAGCTCTAAGTTGAAACCATTGTTTCATACCTGAGTTCTTAGATCGGGATTAGCATTCGGGGACCCTGGGTAAGTATTCTTTCGTTCTTTTCCTTATTTTATTGCTTTTCGAGTCAGAAAGTCAAACTTTGTTTGACTTTCAGCGTTGACCAGTAATGGTCAATGCGAAGTTCGTTTGAACTTCGCAACGTGAGTGTAATCACGTTGGTCATAGTCCCTTGGGACTATGCCCACTGATTACCACGTTGTCTAGGGTCGTAGGGTAGGCGATCTAATAAATCGCCTATACCTTCGAACTCGAACCATTTGGTCGATCATTAGGATCCGACCAAATACATTAGGTGACCATAGTAGGTAGGGAATAACCTTCCGAGGTTATACCCTATGGTCACATCGTTTAAGTAGTTGTATGATAGGTAGTTTATATGCCTTAGGTAAATTACCAGAATACCCCTTTTCATGTATAATTGGTAATTAAGCATATGTAACCTAAACTTTTGTCACATAACTGATTATGTAACATGTTTAGGCATATAACACTTGTCATAGGACTAGTTAGACGGTCCGAACGTGTTTCACGCGCACGACACGTTAAAGTAGCATATGTTACCTTAATGGGTCGCGATGGGTCGAAAGCACTTAGGTTAGGTTTCATGTAGTATGTAGGCCTAGTTAAACCATATCATATGAGTTCCAATACTCATTTGGTTTACCAAGCCTCATCCTATCCGATCTCCCGATTTAGGTTCGGTTTATTTATATAGTTATCAGATTTGCCGATTGATTCCGTGCTTCCTCTAGCTTTGCTTGGTTGTTGTTCAAGACCTCTAAGCAATCTCAGGCGAGTACATTATTCCCCTCTTTTACTGTTTTCAACTGTTTTGGGGTGACTCATATGTGCTAAATGTTTTAACAATGATTTCAAGAACGATTACAATAACAATTACAATGTGATTTCAAGAACGATTACAATAACAATTACAATGTGATTTCAAGAACGATTACAATAACAATTACAATGTGGTTTCAAGAACGATAACAATGGTTTCAAAAACAATTACAATGGTTTCAAGAACGATTTCAATAAAGTGAACGAACTTGTTGGTTGTAGTTACATAACCAATGACATTCATTAGCAATGATCAAGCCGACCAGTATTAGGTTATGGTACCATAGGATTTGACAAATCCCGTTATTCTCTATACCCATGGTTATGTGTGGATATTGTGGGTAGCGACTGAATCTGTAATTATTAACTTATCCTTTGGTAAGGGTTTGTTAAGAACGAAATTATTAACATATCCTTTGGTAAGGGTTTGTTAAGAACAAAATTATTAACTTATCCTTTGGTAAGGGTTTGTTAAGAACGAAATTATTAACTTATCCTTTGGTAAGGGTTTGTTAAGAACGAGAGCGAGAGCGAGATGGAACGAGGAACGCGTCAAGAAGGTTTGAATGTTATTAGAGAATCGACCATAAAGTAGTTTCACAATTAAAACAAGAACGACTAGAACGATTTTACAAAAAGGGTTAACGATTGGGTAAACGTTTGTACATGATTGACATTTGATCATGTATTTTCCACAAAACATAACTTTGATTTAAACCAAGTTTTACTTCAATACTTTGTTTTTGTGCATATGGTTTAGTTGAGACATTTCACTTGCCATACATGGATATTTGACATAGACATTTGACATGGATATTTGACGTAGACATTTGACAATTTATTTAAACATAGACATTTTACATTGTTTGGTTTGGTTTGATTAAGTGATTAAGTAACGATGTGTGTGTAATATGATACAAGCATGGTGGATACGCCGCTGGTACTTCCTATATATAAGTGTTTGTATGGTATTACATATTGTAGCGTTATTTGAATCATTTCAGTTTGATACATATAACATTTTATACAAATAACATACTTTTCACAAGACATTGTTTTACAAAACAATTTATCTTTTACAAACTCATTTAACTTGGTTATTCATTTAACCATGCATTATTTTCTTATTTATACATATCATCTGAACTAATTGTTTTTCTAATGATTTACAAAGACAAAGCAAATTACAAGGTTCATGACTAAACATTTTCTTAAAACAGAAGTCATGAATCTTATTTTCACAAAACCTATGTATCTCGCCAGCATTTCTTTGCTGACCTCGTTTTCACATATGTTTCAGGTATTGTTAGATGATATCGATTGATAAGTTGCATGCTCACATAGGACTGGACAAGGCCTTAGTGACTCAATAACAATGATAGACTATGTTTAAATAGTGTATTTAGATTTCAAGACGATGTAATTATTCAATGTTTAATAAAACGAAACACTCTTTGGTATCCATGGTTATGAAACATTAATTCTGTTACAACACGCCCCGATGTTTCCGCCGCGATTTGTTGTTTTACGCGGTCGGGGTGTGACAGGTCGGATCCTAATGATCGACCAAATGGGTCGGGTTTGAAGGTATAAGTGATTTATTAGATCGCTTACCCTTACGACCCTAGACAACGTGGTAATCAGTAGGCATCATGATTACAATCACGTTGCGAAGTTCAAACGAACTTCGCATTGACCATAAACTGGTCAATGCAGAAAGTCAAACAAAGTTTGACTTTCAGACTCGAAAAGCAATAAAAGAACGAAGGAACACTTACGAAGGGTCCCCGAATCCTAATCTAGATCAAAATAGCTTAGGTATGAAACAAAGGTTTCAACTTAGAGCACATAAGATCAGATTCTTGTGAGGAAAAGTGAAGGGTGGAGGTGGGTATTTATAGTTTTCGGTTCACCGTTAGGATCATTTCTTGGAAAAAGGGGGCACGATCTAAGCCGTACACTTGTTGGAAAGTTGTGGTAACTCATTTGCCATCCACCATAAGAGTTTGACACTTGGCACTTGGCCTTTGGAGAGTGTTAAGGGCTGTTAAAAGCTGAAAAAAAAGTTTTGTTGCATCTGGCCCCTGTTTACGGACCTAGTTTGGCAGATTTACAGTTTCAGTCCCTGCAACCTCAAAACTTGGTTTTCGATGCGTTTTTTTGACACGTTTAAGCCCCGTTAACCCCATTTCAAAGCTCTAAAATGAAGTTAAAGTATAGGGAACTTAAAATGTGTTCAAAAATATCTCGGGTGTCGGTTCGTTTAGCCGTACGGTTACGTTGTTCGGTTAATTACGACGGAATGCGCATAAGCGCGAAAAATGATCCAAATGGCGTGACGAAAGGAATTTTCTTATGCCAAACACTAAAATAGAATATTTTAGTGCTTACATAAATTTTTGGATGTCCGGATGTATTCAGAACGTAAGTTATGCGCGAAAATGCAAACTTGTGCACTTTTTTGACGCTTTTAGTCCCGGAATGACCCCAAAAGTTTATTTTAGCATACCGAACCCCTCAAAGCCTATTTCTAAGCTATGTAAAGGATATTTAAGGTGTGTTTAACTTATGGTCATGTTCCGGAATGTTCGTTACAGCTCAAATTGGCATACTTTCGCAGTTTGTCAAGTTTAGTCCCTGTAAGTGAATTAACTAGTTTTTGACATACCAAAGCCTTCAAAACTTATTTCTAAGTTATGTAAAGGTTGTATAAGGTATGTTAAGACTATTTCACTATTCCGGAGCGTTCGTTGTATTAAACGGGTTATATTTACGCATCAGTGCGCGTATAACCTTCTAGAAAGCGATTTAAAGCTTGAAATCGAACAAGAATTGATAATGTGCAAAGGATACACATATTTGTACATGTCCCAAGTATGAAATAAAATATTTCATTGATACAGTATTTGTTTGATGGCCGTGGAGGCACAGGTGTTACAGTCTCCCCTACTTTAGGAAATTTCGTCCCGAAATTTTATTTGGAGGAAACTTATGAGGGTTTAAAACATGAAGTTGAAAAGATCGAACAACATTGGTTAGGGTTCTGAACTTCTAGTAACTTTAATAACATCATGCTTGCAATGTAAGAGGGATACTTATATACAAGTATATGAAGCGTCATTGGTGCGTCCACCGTACCTCCATTACACCGTTCTCATTTTGTTATTGTTGTCACTATCGGTTCTTACACATAATAAATCTTACTGTGGTTACCGTGCACTGAATCTCATAATTACGTACGCGTCCATAATTAGACAATTCCTTGCATAGTTCACACAGTCTATTTTATAATGTGTAGAGGAAAACCAATGAACAAACCTGTGATGAGTGTGACTAGACCACCATAGGGTCCCTTTTATTAAATCAATAAATGATTTTAATAGACAACCAAGGAGTCTTTTCAGCTTATATCATCACATGTCATTCTTAACCAGATTTTTGAATCAATCTTTTTGACTAGACCACTAAAAGGGCCTCTTATGAATCATGGAGTGGTACTATATAATCCAAGGGTCTTAACTATTACATAGAAGCCCATTAAGGAATTAAGGTAGTACCTTTTTGAATATCCTACTACGAATCCCTCATATGAAGATATGAAAAATTCTACGAGGATTTGGATAACGAATATCCAGAGTATACAAAAACCCAAAATGCATAAAAGAAAACACAAGATGCATAAACACATAGTCATATAACCACAAAGATTGTTTGATCTAGATCTTTAATTTGTTAATTTGTTTTGCTAACAGAGCGCATGTATTTAAAGAACACTAGGAATCCATCTCGTGGATTTCATTTGGTACTTTAAACATTATCAAGAATCTAACTATAAAGATAGAAAGATTTTTAAAAGAAAAATTCGATTTCGATGATAAGGAACCGAAATGTTCGAATTTAGGTACATAAGGAATCCAATCAAGGACTCTGATTTGAATGATAATCATCCACAAGGGTCTAAATGTGAAGATAAAAAGATCCCATATGGATTTTAGAAGTTGAAGATGTTTTGAAACCTTTTACTGGATGTGCTTAAGTCAAAACATGAAGTAAAAATGCTTATGAAGTTGAGATGCTAGATATGTCAAGGCGACATATGAAGCGAAATTTGAAAGTTAAGTCAATGTATGTGGAAAATATTTTTTGGAAAACTATGCATGGGGTTCTAAAAAAATGTGTTCAATGTTTTTGAAACCTTATATATAATACTTTTGAAATCATAAAGTAGGTGTACTAGGTAAGTATATTTATAAAAATGTTTTAAAATCATGCGAGATGAATTTTGAAATTATGTATAAGGTTTTTGAAAGACATGAATGATGCTTTTCGAAATCATGCACTTGATAAGAAAATGTACTGTGTTAATATTGTTTTCAGACTATATGAAATATTCTGAAATTATGAAAGTTGTTTTTTGAAAACATAACCAATGTTTTTGAAATAACATAGACAATGTATTTAAAAAAAATTTGTTTTCAAACTATATGAAATGTTTTGAGATCATGAAGATTGTTTTTGAAATACTTGTACTGTGTAAGTTGACAAATCAAAACGTAATGGGTATGAGTTTTGAAAATACCCTTAGTTATCTAACCAAGGATTCAAAGGTACAGATGTGCAGAAGCATGATTACTCATAATGTCACTTTATTTTCTGTAATTCGTATCTTAGAATGAAACGAGTACTTAAAATTTTTGAGGGAATCATGAGCGATCATTTGAAAGAGAGAATGACAAGAGTAGTTTGTAAGGAACATAGTTCCTTAATACAGGTATTATAGGGAAATGCCATAAACACATGTGATTATACTTGTATATCAGAATTGCGAACAACAACTTTTATTTATGAACGAGACATATTGTTTCACAATACACGAAAACAAAAGAAACCAAGGCATAAGACAACAACATCCTTTGTTCAGCCGAATGCTCATCCAAGGGTTGGATTTGCATTAGCAAGCTTTGGGCATTTGTTCCTGAAATGGCTTGTCTCGCCACAGTTGTAGCACGATCCAGTCGGAAAGCGAGCTTGAGCAGGATTGGCTTGTGGTTGGTTTGGACCACTTTGGTTTGGAGTAAATCGACAAGCATTTGCCAGGTGACCGAGTCGCCCACATGATGCACACAAACGACACTGTAGGTGAGCTAAGTGGTGTGCATTACATTTGTCGCATATTGGTGTTGTTCCCTTGTATTGCTTCTTAACAGGTGGTGCTGCCACTCGGACGAGTCTTGTTTGATTTGGTACTGCTGTAGTTGGGCAAACCCTTGCCGTATGACCTATAAGTCAACAAATTTGGCATTTGCGGCACTTCACGCTAGCCTGATGATGAAGGCTACATTGGTTGCACAAGGATGCAGTTCCGTTGTATGGCTTCCTAGCAGGGGGTTGAGCTGGTTGGTTGGGGACGGCTTTACCATTGTGAGCGACCATGGCGAAGTTCTGAGAAGCCTTTCGCTTTTTTTGACTTCTTAGGGGATCGTTCATCCATGGTCTTTGATTCCTTGATAGGTTTCTTGGCTGGTGGTGCCGTCACTTGGCTAGGTCATGCCTGTTTTGGTGCAACCGCTGCGAGATTCTTTGAAGCTTTACGTTTCTTAGGTTTTGGTGAAGGCTTGGCTTCCGTCTCCTCTGGTGATTCTTGAGTGGCTTCATTCTGGAGACGATACATGGCAGTAGCTAATTCGACAGTCTTCAGGACTACTTCGCCTATTCGCTGGGCAAATTTGGCAGTCTGCTCGGATATCTGGGCGTCATCGTAATGGAGAGACATTCTAGAAGAAAATGAAAGACATAGGAAGAAACAAGTGAAACGTCATCGGATAAACAATACAGAATGGCAATGCATAAGAATTTGCGATCATTTGTTTGTTACCTAAGGCAAACAAATGAGATGGTGACTAATCAAAGTGAACGGATCATATTAATGTATCATTGAAGACATGCTCGCCTATAAGTGAACACTCACCCCAAAAGTTCCCAGGTAAGAGTGTCTGGTCCGATACTGCGGATTTTTACGAACACTCTAGCCTTCGACAGAAAACTCAGGGTACATGCATTCACTCTTCTAGTTTGCACGTGTTCACATTATACGACCCAAACTTTGACGAGATTTTTGAAAATTCAAAGGGGTTCAAAACCATATAACAGAGGGTTCAAAACCTTACAATAGAGGGTTCAAAACCTAGTAATCAATCATCCTAGAACAGATGATTAGTTTTCAAAGCGGTTTTGAAATTTATGTTCTTGTTGTGGTTGTCGCCTAAGGATAGGTGACAGTATTGTTTTATGACTAAACGCAGGTAAACTCGCGTTAGGGTCCTAGGAAGGTTATAGACTAGGTCAAAGTATTACTAATAACCTAATTCCCTATAACCATGAGCTCTGATACCAACTTTTATGTCACACCCCGACCACGTAAAACAACAAAACGTGGCGGAAAACGTCGGGGAGTGTTGTAACAGAATCATTGTTTCATAACACATGGAAATTGAAATATTGTTTTATTGATTAAAGTATTTACAATGTCTTGACAATCAAAGAAACATAACATAAATAACTAGTCTTGCATCTTTTATTGTCGCTAAGGCCCAAGTCCGCCTAAGTGTATCTTGATAAATCCTATGCATCATATCCTGAAACACATGTGAAAATAGGTACGTCAGCATAAAAATGCCTGTGAGATACATAGGTTTTGTGAAAATAGGATTCATGACTTATTGTTTAAGAAAATGTTTAGTCATGAACCTTGTAATTTGATTTGTCTTGTAAATCTTTTGAAAAACGATAAGATCAGATGATATGTATAAATAAGAGAATAAGGTATGGTTAAATGAATAACCATATAAAAATGAGTTTGTATAATTTAAGTTGTTTGTAAAAGAATGTATTGTGAAAAGTATGTTATTTGTATAAAATGTTATATATCCAAATTGAAATGATTCAAATAACGCTACGATATGTAATACCATACAATCACTTATATATAGGAAGTACCAGCGGCGTATCCACCATGCTTGTATCATATTACACACGCCTCGTTACTCAAATCACTTACCCAAACAAACCAACAATGTAAGATGTCTATGTTTAAGCCAATTGCCAAACGTATTGAATAATATGTCAAAATGTTTGTTGTCAAGATGTAAGTCATGTAATGTATAACCAATGTCAAATATGTTTATGTGTCAGATATAAATCATGTAATGTGTAATCAATGTCAATAATGTTTATGTGTCAAATGTAAATCATGTACTGTGTAACCAATGTCAATAATGTTTATGTGTCAAATGTAAATCATGTAATGTGTAACCCAAAATGATATGTATGGCTAGTGAAAAGATATCAATTAAACCATATGCACAAGAACAAAGTATTGAAGTAAAACATGGTTTAAATCAAAGCTATGTTCTGTGGAAATGCATGCTATAGTGATACAAATATCTATGCGGTATTGTGAGAATGCATACATCCAAGCCTTGAGACTGTGGCGATAAACCCTTAAACAAATTAAAGGTCTATCTTGTTGTAAATGTATATCGAATTCGGTCGTTCCTTTCATCCCCACCTACCCAGGATGTCCGGAACGGGAGTTGTCAATTCCTATGGTACCACTACCTACTAACGAACGGCGTGATCGATGTTAATGAATGTATATTGATCCATCAAAACAATACAAATATCATATCAATATGTGAGCATGTGATGAAAACAACTGTACTAAGTATGCAACAAATGAACATACATAGCATGTGATGTGATGTGAAACGATGTACTAAGTATGAACTAAATGGACATACATAGCATAAAATGTAATGTAAGACAATGAATTCATGTACTATAAATGTACTAACGAACATAGCAAGTATATGATGTGAAACATGGAAAGCACGAAAGTAACAAGTAGGCACATGTGTTCCACCCCAAAATGTTTGGAAAACAGTAAAAGAGGGGTCTATGTACTCACTTGAGATTGCTTAGTAGTCCTTGAGTAACAACCAAACAATGCTAGAGATCACGGAATGTCAAACGGCACCTAATATAGGTAACTACATTAATAAACCGGACCTAAATCGGAAGATCGGATAGAATGAGGCTCGTAAACCAAATGAGTATGGGAACTCATGTAGTATGGTTTAACAAAGCCTACATACTAAATGAAACCTAACATAAGTGCTTACTACCCATGATAAGTAAAATATGCCTTAACATGTCTAATATGGTTATCAAATCAGTTTAGATGTCAAAAGTTATGTTACATACGTTTAAAATGAATTTTGGCATTAAAGGGGTATTTTGGTAATTTACCTAAGGCATATAAACTACCTATCATACAACTACTTAAACGAAGCGACCATAAGGTATAACCTCGGAAGGTTATTCCCTATATACTATGGTCACCTAATGTGTTTGGTCGGATCCTAATGATCGACCAAATGGGTCGGGTTCGAAGGTATAAGCGATTTATTAGATCGCTTACCCTTACGACCCTAGACAACGTGGTAATCAGTAGGCATAGTCACAAGGGACTATAACCATCGTGATTACAATCACGTTGCGAAGTTCAAACGAACTTCGCATTGACCATAAACTGGTCAATGCAGAAAGTCAAACAAAGTTTGACTTTCAGACTCGAAAAGCAATAAAAGAACGAAGGAACACTTACGAAGGGTCCCCGAATGCTAATCTAGATCAAAATAGCTCAGGTATGAAACAAAGGTTTCAACTTAGAGCACATAATATCAGATTCTTGTGAGGAAAAGTGAAGGGTGGAGGTGGGTATTTATAGTTTTCGGTTCACCGTTAGGATCATTTCTTGGAAAAGGGGGCACGATCTAAGCCGTACACTTGTTGGAAAGTTGTGGTAACTCATTTGCCATCCACCATAAGAGTTTGACACATGGAACTTGGCCTTTGGAGCGTGTTAAGGGCTGTTAAAAGCTGGAAAAAAAACGTTTTGCTACATCTGGCCCCTGTTTACGGACCTAGTTTGGCAGATTTACAGTTTCAGTCCCTGCAACCTCAAAACTTGGTTTTCGATGTGTTTTTTTTTACACGTTTAAGCCCCGTTAACCCCATTTCAAAGCTCTAAAATGAAGTTAAAGTACAGGGAACTTAAAATGTGTTCAAAAATATCTCGGGTGTCGGTTTGTTTAGCCATACGGTTACGTTGTTCGGTTAATTACGACGACATGTGCATAAGCGCGAAAAATGATCCAAATGGCGTGACGAAAGGATTTTTCTTTTGCCAAACACTAAAATAAAATATTTTAGTGCTTACATAAATTTTTGGATGTCCGGATGTATTCAGAACGTAAGTTATGCGCGAAAATGCAAACTTGTGCACTTTTTTGACGCTTTTAGTCCCGGAATGACCCCAAAAGTTTATTTTAGCATACCGAACCCCTAAAAGCCTATTTCTAAGCTATGTAAAGGATATTTAAGGTGTGTTTAACTTATGGTCATGTTCCGGAATGTTCGTTACAGCTCAAATTGGCATACTTTCGCAGTTTGTCAAGTTTAGTCCCTGTAAGTGAATTAACTAGTTTTTGACCTACCAAAGCCTTCAAAACTTATTTCTAAGTTATGTAAAGGTTGTATAAGGTATGTTAAGCCTATTTCACTATTCCGGAGCGTTCGTTGCATTAAACGGGTTATATTTACGCATCAGTGCGCGTATAACCTTCTAGAAAGCGATTTAAAGCTTGAAATCGAACAAGAATTGATAATGTGCAAAGGATACACATATTTGTACATGTCCCAAGTATGAAATACAATATTTCATTGATACAGTATTTGTTTGATGGCCGTGGAGGCACAGGTGTTACAGATGAGATTGCACCCAAGCCAGAGATCTTTACTTCCGATACTGAGAGTGACCCGGAGATGATGTCCGACGATGACGACGACTTTCAGCTCTTTGTGTTGCCCGGTTTCGGAGATGATTTACCGATTGCTGATGGTATCCCAGACGAGGATCCTTTTGTTATTCCTATTCCAGTTCACGATCATCTTATCATTGGTCACCCCGATGGTGAGCATGTCGTGACACCGATCCTCGCTCCCGTTCCTCTCATGGTCATTCCTCCTGAGGATTGGCCTTTTGACGATCTTTTTATGATGATTTCGACATGTTTGTTGATGGTCCTCCCGATGACGCTCATGGTGATGGAGAGCTCGAGGAGGACGTTGTTGCTATTCCACTTCTGGGGATTCCTGTTATCGAGATTTCTTCTGATTCTAGCTTACACTCTGTCTTAGACTCTTTTGCATCTGTGACTTCCTCCGCCTTACAGGCAGTTGGTTTGCGACGTTATGCCACTGACTCTGACGACGATACAGCCATGTCAGCTGCACCGATTCCTCCACATAAAGTTGAGCCTGGACATGAGCTTGATTTTATTCCTGATGATCAGCCTGTTGATGCACCCACTGATCCTGAGCCGATACCTGATCCTGAGCCTTTACCTGATCATGACCTTGTCCTATTTGGCATACCTGATATTGCACCACTTATACCAGATCCAGTTCCTGCACCCGCTGGCCCTCCTGTTATTGAGCCAGTCACTCCCCCACTAGCACCAGCACCTGTTGATGTTGCTCCTTTTCACCCTGTTGAGTCCGATGTTCACCGCACTGACTTACCTATCACTTTCTTGCAGGACATCCCTCCACCCCGTCCAGGGGAAGGCCCTTCTAGCCAGCAGCCTGACCGTGATCCTCATGTTTCAGCCGCACTTCCTTACATGCCTCAGTATACACCTACTGCTCATTTTACTTCTTCACCACTAGATGAGCCACTTAGATGGTTCCCACCTTACACCATGCCGATTTCTGATCCCTACCATCCCTCACATTTCACTGGTTACACACGGGATGAGTTACTTCTATCATTGCAGCTCCAGTATGAGATCATGAGTCGCAGGATTTTAGAACTTGAGATGACACCGCGACCTTTGCCATGTCCGTGTCAGCCTACTTTTGTTCCCAATTGTTCATCACCGTCCCCGTTTTCGCATCCTCCTACACCACTTACTCCATTTTACCGAGTTTGACACTCGCTTTCTTACCGTTGAGCAGCAGATTAGTTATCTGTTGCGTCATGTATATCAGCTTGAAGAGGAGCTTGCGCATGTGCGCAACTTGCTTTTTGTTCCTCCACCTCCTCCTCCACCACCATCAGCATAGACGGTTTTTGGTTTTAAGTAGGTAGCTAACTTTTGATAAGAGGACCTCTATTGAGCTGAGCTAGTGAAGCCTTTTGCAGACCACCTTTTTACTATATGACTTATGATAGATTGATAGACATTTTGGACAAGGGTAGTGTGACCCCGTGTTCCCTTTTGACACGAAACATTTGTAAAACATGTAACTGTATTTGCAGTCGATGATTAATGAAAGCTCAATCGTAATGTTCTCATTAAATACATTGTTAACTTACTTGTTTATGCTATGATTACATGCTTATTTGTTATGACAAATACTACTATATATGTACTACTTATTATATACATAAGGCCTGACCTATACCATCTTCTTTTAGAAGATGCCTCCTCGAAGGAACAATCAGTTGCCCACAACAGAGGCAGAACTGCAAGAACGGATTTCACAAGCAATCACACAACATGAGGCCTTACGCTCTGAACACAGCGGAGGTACCTCAGGAAATAACCCACCTCATGGTAATGTTTAAGTCATTTAAGACACATTACAATACATTTGGACTTTCCATGTGCAATTGCTAATGCTTACTGTGAATGATGTTGCCTGTGCAGGCTGTACTTACAAGCAGTTCCTTGACTGCAAGCCTCTGAATTTTGACGGCACTGGAGGTGCTGTAGCTTTCGTTAGATGGGCTGAGAAAACCGATTATGTGCTGCGAATGAGCATGTGTGTGCCAGAGCACCATGTCACCTACATTTCTGGACTTTTCCTAGACAGAGCTCTATCATGGTGGAATCTTCAGGTTCAGACCCTAGGTGAGGAAGCAGCGTATGCTATGACTTGGGATGAGATGAAAGAACTGATGCACAAGAAGTACTGCTCGAGAGCTGAGATTCAGAAGCTTGAAACCGAGTTCTGGAATCTAAAGATGGATGGTCTGAAGATTGCTGAGTATGTACAGAGATTCCATGACCTGTCTCGCGTTGTCCCCTACATGGTAGAACTAGAGTTCAAGCGAATCAAACGTTTCATTTGGGGATTGGCACCCCAAATCATGAGCATGGTGATGACATCCAAGCCTCCAACCATCACTGAGGCCATTGATCTGAGCATGGCACTGACAGAGGAAGCGATTAGATTGAACAAGTTCTCAATTTCTGATAACAAGAAGAAGGAGACTCATGTCGAGTTATCAGGAGAGAACAAGAGGAAGTTCTCGAATATCAAGAAGTGTACCCAAGGAAACGATGGTAGCAACAAGAAAAGAGATGCGTACCCACCAGCTGAGGTCAGGACTGGTGTTGCAAGTGCGAAAGGTAAAGGGAAAGGTTACATGGGCACTTTTCCTAAGTGTGATGTGTGCTAGTTCCATCATGCCGGCCAGTGTAGGTTTAGGAAGTGTGAAAACTATGGAAAGAATGGTCATTCGAAGGAGACATACTGGGCTGGTAATGGTCGTGGAAATGGTGGCCAAAGGGGTAATGGTAATGGCAGTGGAAACCGTGGTGGCAACGGTTATGGCAACAGAAACCAAGGTGGAAACAACAATCAAGGAGGAAATGGTGGTAATGTGAATCGTGGTGGTTCTGGAAACCAAGCTGGTAATGGAAACCGCAACCAAAACAACAATCAGGGCGGTACTGGAAACAAGCAAGGATGCTTTAGTTGCGGAGATGTCGGGCATTTCAAGCAAGATTGCCCAAAGAACAATCAAGCCCAAGGAAGAGTTTTCAACATAGGGGTTACGGAAGCTCGATAGGATCCGAACGTAGTCATGGGTACATTCCCTATCAACCAACACTTTGCATCTGTACTGTTTGATACTGGTGCCGATTATAGCTTTGTATCCCTAGAATTTAAGAATATACTTGGGTTAGTAGCCAGTAAGCTAGATATTCCGTACTTGATAGAACTAGCTAATGGGAAGCTAGTAGAGGCACGTGAAGTGATTAGAGGTTGTGTAATAGAGCTTGGAGAGCATGAGTTTACGCTTGATCTTCTACCAGTCGAGTTGGGAAGTTTGACATGGTAGTTGGAATGGATTGGTTGTCAAGCAACCGAGCTGAAATCGTATGCCACGAGAAGATCATTCGCATCCCGATGGCGAATGGAGAGACGATTGTAGTGCATGGAGAGAAGCATGATACGCCTCTAAGGATTATTAGTTGTTTGAAGGCCCGAAAGTTTTTGCAGAAGGGATGTGTTGCCTTCTTGACTCACATTGTTGATAAGGAAGCCAAAGAGCCGAAGATGGAAGATATCCCTGTGGTAAGGGAATATCCTGAAGTCTTCCCGAAGACTTGCCAGGATTGCCACCACAACGACAAGTCGAATTCCACATTGACTTGGTTCCAGGCGTTGCGCCTGTAGCCAAGGTACCTTATCGACTTGCGCCTTCCGGAATGCAAGAATTGTCGACGCAGCTTCAAGAGCTTTTGGACAAGGGATTTATTAGACTAAGCTTCTCGCCTTGGGGAGCTCCAGTTCTGTTTGTCAAGAAGAAGGACGGTAGTTTTCGCATGTGCATTGACTACCGAGAACTGAACAGGTTGACCATCAAGAATCGGTACCCCTTGCCGAGGATTGATGATCTCTTCAATCAACTTCAAGGTTTGAGTTACTACTCCAAGATCGATCTTCGATCCGGTTATCACCAGCTACAGATTCAAGAAGAGAGTATACCAAAGACGCCTTTAGAACTCGTTATGGACATTACGAGTTTCTAGTGATGCCGTTTAGTCTGACAAACGCGCCAGCAGTGTTTATGGATTTGATGAACCGAGTTTGCAAGCCATATCTCGGTAAATTCATGATTGTGTTTATCGATGACTGGGAAACTCTGAAGACGCCAACCGAGACCCGAAAGTTTCTAGGTTTAGCTGGGTATTATCGCCGATTCATCGAGGATTTTTCAAAAATCGCTCAACCGCTGACCTCCCTTACTCAAAAGGATAAGAAGTATGAATGGGGAGATAAACAAGAAGAAGCTTTTCAGTTGCTGAAGAACAAGCTTTGCGATGCACCTATTATATCCCTACCCAATGGCACCGATGACTTCGTGGTTTACTGTGACGCCTCGCGTCAGGGATTAGGTTGCGTGCTAATGCAGCGACAGAAGGTTATCGCTTATGCTTCGTGCCAGTTAAAGGTTCATGAGAAAAACTACACCACGCATGATCTGGAATTAGGCGCAGTGGTGTTTGTTTGAAGATTTGGTGACATTATCTGTATGGTACGCGTTGTACGATCTTTACAGATCACAAGAGCCTACAACACATATTCGATCAGAAGGAGGTTAATATGAGACATCGACGATGGGTGGAGCTGTTAAACGATTATTATTGCGAAATCAAATATCACCCAGGAAAGGCGAATGTGGTGGCGGACGCCTTGAGTCGAAAAGAGAGGATTAAGCCCATAAGGGTTAGAGCTTTGGAGATGATCATTCAAACAGACCTCTTGTTGCGCATTCGTACTACGCAGGGAGAAGCTCTTAATAAGGAGAATCTTAAGGATGAATATCTCCATGGGATGGAGAAGAAGTTGGTACCCAACAAGGAAGGAACTGTGACAACCCGCACTAAACCAGGTATCCGTACAACTTAATTAATGATGAATTACTGCTTAATTACTGTGCTTGTTTGAACTAGCTGATGAACTGCTACTTGAATACTGATACATGAACTTACTTGCATCATACTTGCTTGCTGTCACTACATTATTTACATGCTGAACCCTAGTGACAAACATGATGCACAAAAAGCACAGTAGCACTAAACGGATACACAGTGAACATGCTGATATAACCAGCATCAGGCAGATACTGCCTCTAAGGCCTGTTAAGAGCCTCAAATATTTTGGCTACACTGGTAGTGAGTGTAGGGATATAAGGGTTGTGGTACTGCGTCTCTAGGAATAAGATACACTGACTCGGATGTGCCTAAAACGTACTTTAAGTACAAAACACAGCACTTTAATAAATAATCCAGCTTCTAGCTGACTAGTAAAGTGCCAAAATATGGGGAAAGTATTACTAGACACTCTCTAAAAGTGTTGGAAACAAAACGGGTCACTAAAAATAACAATAACGACACTTTAAAGCTTTTGTAACGCTTTAACGGATTACTATCCAACCGGACAACCGGACTTTACCCGGAACAAGAAAATATTACTATTTTCACTAATTATATTTTTCTGAGCCAGTTAGGGTCTCTGATTACCCTAACACCCATTGTAACATACTACACACTACTAACGGGGTTAAACACTAAACTAACCTACTTACCCTAACTATCACCTAACTAGCTTAGTTACACTCGAACTAGACACACCCTCTCCATTGTAATCGGCTCCCCATGGGGAGACATAAGAGTACTAAGTTTGATTATTATAATGTGATATGCTTAATATCCTAAAGACATATTTACCAATGGTTAATAACCCTAAAACTTGTCTATAAGTACTAGAGCTCACTACACTTAATCACCATCATATTTCTCAACAAAAATCACTCTCTCCCTCACCCTTGGAGGTCTCGGCCGAACCCCACCCTCATCACCATCATACTTTCGGTTTTTGATCTTGCATTTCCATCAACATACAAGTGTTAGAGGTCACGTATAAGGAGTCTTGGAGCAAGCGGAACACGAAGGACCTCTACCGTTAGCTTTTATCCACGCGATTTTCATCAAGAATCTTCCCTAGCTTAGAGCTAGAGGTATAACACTTAAAACTTGTTCTTGAACTTATCTAAAGTGGTTAAAAGGAACTTTGTCGGTTAAATATCGATAACTTACATTTTGAAGCTTTAAAGTCTAGTAAAAACACTAAAATGGTGGTTAATAGCTTGTAACTTGTGTAAAAGATGTAGTATTTGGAATTTGTGATTATTGAGGCCCGATCTATGATGTGGTAGCTCGGATCATCGTTTAACCCGACTTTGTAAGATCATGGATCTTCACATAAGCTTGTTTTTAGAAGAAACAAGGGTTAAAAGGTGAAACTCTACCACACATGAAACATGAACTTGTGTAAAAATGCGTTACTCGGGTAAAAGTGTTTTAACGTGTACAAAAGTTGTTTTCTTGTTTAACCCGCTAATCGGACACTTATAACACGATTTAATAACATCTAAACCGCAAAACAGCAAGCTGAGTCACTGTTTCAGCCGCCTTCATCAGGCTGTAAACGGACTTTAAAAACTCGAAAAACGGAATTTCAAAAGCCTAAATCGTGTCATTTCGAAAAACGAAGAAAATGGCGCTGGAATCGTATTTTTCTGATGTCGGTTACTATTTTAAAAACCTGTTTTCGTGACAGCAGCTAAGGCTGTTGTTACTGCAGTAAATTGGGCTGTGCGTTTTCGATCACAACTTAAAACCCGAACCGAACCAGCCCCTGAAACTTTTATCTAAGATGGTCACGGATGTATTTGTGACCCTCAAACTGGAATTTCGATAAACGGACATACGAGGAATTTTTGACGAATTTTTCCACAAACTGTGATCAGAATGTGACAAATCTGATCACGGTTCGGTAAACGATTTTCTATAAATTATTGATAAGAAACTGGACCCCGATATTTTTATACAATCATTTTTGGGTCGATTAGGACGACCCGTAAAAATTTGGGAATTTTTGGAAAGGGTTAAGTATTTTATTTAGTCGTCCGAAAACAGTCCAGTTTCCACATATTGAAACTGAAACGACAAGGGTAGCGTTTCGCGTGTTAAAACGTAAGGGTTGATTGTTGATAATCATGGGTTGTTTTCAAAAAGAAAATGATACGCTTGGAAGCGTGGCCACCTCCAGTTACAGAGGAAACTCTGGCGAAATTTTCTAAAAACCTAACACTTAGGCTTATTTACACAACAAGTGTTAGAACTATTTTGGACATACTTTCGAAACATAAATTTCGCCAGCACTATATTTTACTAAATATTCGGAGGTGGGATTTTCACAAGATTAACGTGATAAATATATTTGTCACAACACTGTTTATGATTATTTTGTGAAAATACATAAATATTATTTTAGAGTAAAAATAATATTTACAAGCGTTAATGATTCCAAAACTTTGCGAACGCTTCCACAAACATATAAGTTACACCGGTAATTACATTACCACAAGATTGATAAAACGTAACTTACGCACATGTATTGTATCTCCCATCCTTGGGAAGAAGAATAACTACCAAGTGTATACGGAACATAAACACGAAATAGTTGTCTAACTATTTCCCAAAGACATAAACTGTAAAACTAAGGCACGGCCGTCCGTCTAATAGAATTAGCACTTGTAGGTCGTTGCACAGCTTACTGTATTGGAGACACTTGGTAGAGACGCGCATTCACTGTGAGTTCATGTCCCCCTTTTCTCTAACTGTTTTCAGTTTACTTAACCGCGGGGGTGAAATACATGTTACATTGTTTACAAGTACTTTATACACGGTATGATTAACGTAAGGAGGTTTAGATCATGTGAATGGGTAGGCGGAAACTTGAGGCTATTAATCCTCAGGGTAGGACCGAGGGACAGGAGCGGTAGATCTATCTGGGTGTAGCGAGCCCAGCCCCAGGCCAAACAGAACGGACCTTGGGGTGACTTTGTGCCCAACGCATAAATCCGCTAGGGTTGAGTCTTCCTACTTGCATATCACAACATACTAATGGCTTTGCAAACCATTGGTGATCACAAGTCCTCTTACACTGCTACATACCAGGAAACTTTTATACTTACAAGTGTTTTACTTACTCACTTACACATGAACTCGCTCAACATTATTGTTGATTTTTCAACTCACATGTATTTCAGGAAATTAACGAGATCTGGCACGGTATGGAACGTTTTCCGCTGCACTTGTCATGGAGTCATCCGGGTTTAGGGGATGTGTCTCTTTCCTGGACAAGACACAGTCCTTAAACCACGTTTATGTTATGTTAAGAGTTGTAAGGTTGTTGAACAAGGTTATGGTTGTTGGTTAAAACAATGGTACTGTAATTTGATTTTTAAAACTTAATGGATGACTTGCATGGTTTTTAAACTCATATAGCTTGTTATGATTAAGCTATGGTATTAAGAAGTCACACCAACATTAACCACGCTTCCGCAAAGCCAGGGTGTGACAGCTTGGTATCAGAGCTCTGATCATAGCGAACTAGGATTCTTTCTCGAGTCTAGACTATGATCACTAGGGCTCTCACGAAAACATTTTTCTGCATATCACTTAAGTCCAGATCCACAACTTTTTACAAACAAATGTTGAGCACATTTTACTAATTATAGGCTCAGCTTGGAGGGCTGAGGATCGATCTGGAGGATCGAGATGATCAAGGTAGTTGAGCACGTTGGTTTGTTATAGGATCGATCTGGAGGATCGAGGTTTGGTTTAAGTGAAGGATAGAGCAGTCTTGTAGACTGGATGAAATTGGCTAGTAAGACTAGGAGGAGTATGTGATACCTTACTTGGTGACTTATGTGATTAACTGATTATATGATTATTATACGTATATGTGTTTGTGTTACAAATGTTATGCTTTCATCAAGTACTAGAAAGATGGGCACTACGAACCCCATGACCATAGTATCAGACGACGTAGTTCAACAAAGCACGAGGTGTACATTTCTGATACTACCGGCACAGACAATGACGACTTTCAGCCCTTTGTGCACTGCCTGAAGTCGTAGCAGAGCCTACTGATGGCCATCTTGATGGGAATTTACCACTGGCGGTGATCCCTGCTCCTGTGCCCCTTGCCGCTTATCTTGTTGTTGATATGCCCCCGACGTTGTCTCTGAAGACGATGTCGAACGATTAAGAGGAGAACCCACTTGAGGGCAAGGCCCTCTCGCTGCTAGCATTAGACTACTGCATGCGGACGCTCCTGTAGGGGAAACTCATTTCCCTATCCCAGACTCATTTGAGTCTCTGACATCCGCATCTTCGCACACACAGGGAGTGCAGCACTACTCACACGACGCCGACCCTGATATGGCGTCATCAGCTGCACCAGTTCCCGCACACAGTTTTGAGTTTGATCGCGATATTGAGGACAATCCTGTTTTTCCGCCTGGTGTTGATCCAGACCATGACATTGAGTTCATGCACTTAGACCAGCCCTTGGGGGATCCTGTAACCCCTGTGATTGTTGAATCAGCTGATTTTGAGATGGAGTTTTTGATTCGAAGCTAGCCGTGGCCCCTGAGCCAGGCGTTGCTCCTGACCCCGCATTGGAGTATGACCCTGTTCATGCCAATGCACCGGCTGTTGCTCCTTGATTGATCATCTGCTTGGATGAGGGAAAATTTGGGGTAACTGTGCAAGACAATTTATTATTACGGGGGCCCACGTAATAACGATTTGTGGTGCACAGGAATCCCGGTGGACTCTGCAGGTCAAGCGGATGATAACCAATGCAGCAGGAAATAACTTAAACACAAATGACCTAGGCGATGTAGCCTCGAGTTCATTCTATTACAAGCAACAAGCCAAAGTGACAAGCCTATGTGAAGGCTCAGGAATTTATTTCCCCACTTATACAGTGAGTATATTTGCGTGTGAAATGGGGTGTTTACATGATGGCTTACGTTGCTATATATACCCCATAGACAATTGAAACGTTTTCTAACCCGCTTCACGCCACTTCAATAAAAAGGGAATGTCTCCCAGGCGTGACACAAACACCAGTATGTCGCCAAGGACAGAAGACGAGCTGCAAGAACGCATCTCACAGATAAATGCACGACATAAAGCCCTCCACTCTAAGTACAACGATGGCATTACTAGAGATAACCCTCCAACTGGCTGCACCTATAAACAGTTCCTGAACTGCAAGCCTTTGAACTTTGTCGGAACCGGAGGCACCGTTGCATTTGTTCGTTGGTCCGAAAAGACCGACTCCACTCTAAGAATGAGTAACTGTTCGCCCCAACAGAGTGTTACCTACATCTCAGGGATATTTCTAGATGGCACACTCTCTTAATGGAACCTCCAGGTTCAGACCCTTGGCACAGACGCTGCTTATACACTGAGCTGGGACGAGCTCAAGGAAACGATTAAGAAGAAATGTTGTTTTAGGACAGAAATTCAGAAACTTGACGTGGAGTCCTGAAATTTGAATGGACGAACCAGAGACTCCTGAACATGTCCAGCGATCGCACGACTTGTCTAGGGTCGTCCCCTACTAAGTCATTGATGTAGTATGATATAGCAGTGTACTTGTAAGCTTTACATTGTGGTCTCGAATTGTGGCGATACAATCGCAGTATCCTCATCACATGCGATGTTCAATCAATTGTTTATGTCCTATAACATAAGAGGTTATGTGATTGACTTGTTGATAACATGAGATGTTATGTGTTGGTATTATTGGATGCATACATACACTTCACTTGCTATGACCTAACCCATGTGAAACATCTTTTAGAAGATGCCGCCAAGACGCGAAATGCGCATGCCCACCTCTGAGGCAGAACTTAAAGAGATAATTGCTGCAGCTATAGCACAGCACGAGGCCCTACGCTCCGAACCAATCAAAGGTACCTCAGAAAATAACGGTTGTTCCTACTGGCATTTCCTCAACTACAAGCCTCCGAAGTTCGACGGCACTGGGGGTGCCATAACTTTTGTAAAATGGATTGAAAGTATGGAATCCATCTTTCGAATGAGTGGCTGTACGCCAGAACAACAGGTCCCATACGTTTCTGAGTTGTTTCAAGATGGAGCTCGATTATGGTGGAATCTTCAGGTTCGAATAATGGGCCTAACTACAGCATACGCATTAACTTGGGATGAGTTGAAAGGAATGATGCATAAGAGGTATTGCCCCCACACGGAAACCCAGAAGTGGGAAGATGAATTTCGGAGCCTAATGATGGAAGGTCCGAAGGTGTTGGAGTACGTGCAACGACTCCATGATCTGTCACAAATTGTTCCATACCTGGTAAAACCAGAACTGAAGAAATGGGAACAATTCATTTGGGAACTGGCGCCTCAAGTCTTGAGCTTGATGACAGCATCTACGCCACCAACACCCATTGTTGCAAGTAAGATGGGTTTGGCACTCGTTACGGAAGCAAATAGACTAGAAAAACTTGCAAACCCTGACAAGAAAACTCAGGTAGAGTCGTCTGGAAAGAACAAAAGGAAGCTTACCGAAGATACCCAAGTGATCAACGATGAACAAAGATCTATTCGAGGTTGCTTTGACTGCGGGGACAAAGGGCATTTCAAGAAAGATTGCCCTAACAACAAACAGGCCAATGATAAGATTCACTTAGAAACCAAACCAAGATGTGCTGAGTACAAGTGTCACCGTGATGGTGGATGTCAGAAGCCTTGGTACGGGAGGAAAGGACACAACAAGGAAGGTTGTGGGATGAAGAGTTCCATACAAGGAGAAAACAATAACAACGCTCTAGGTGGAAATGGGAAAGGAAATGGCCGAATGATAGGATGCTACCATTGTAAGGAAGTTGGACATTTTAAGAGGGAATGCCTGAAGTTGAAACAAGACCGTGAGAGAAAATCCAACATCAGAGCTTGTGAGGCATGCCAGGATTCAGGTGTGATTTCTGGTACGTTCTCTAACAACCAAAACTTTTGCACCTATTTTGTTTGATGCTGGTGCCGATTATGGCTTCGTGTCATTAGAATTTAAGAATATACTTGGTTTAAACCGCTAGTAAGTTAGATATCCCCTACTCGATCGAATTAGCTAATGGAAAGTTAGTTGAAGCCAACGAAGTAATCAGAGGCTGTGTGATAGAACTGGGAGAACGTGAGTTTACTTTGGATCTACTACCAGTCGAATTGGGAAGCTTCGACGTGGTGGTAGGAATGGATTGGTTATCCGGAAACAAGGCTGAGATAGTATGTCACGAGAAAGTTGTTCGTATTCCAACTGATGATGGTGAGACAATTGTGGTTCACGGAGAGAAGCGTGACACACCGCTAAGATTTATCAGCTGCTTGAAAGCAAGGAAGTGTTTACAGAAAAGATGTGTTGCTTTTCTAGCACACATCGTGGATAAAAAGGCTGCTGAGCCAAGAATCGAAGACATCCCTGTCGTAAGGGAGTATCCAGAAGTCTTCCCAGAAGACTTGCCTGGATTACCGCCTCTAAGGCAAGTAGAGTTTCACGACGATTCAATTCCAGGCACTGCACCCGTAGTCAATGCATCATAGCGACTTACATTTTCGGGGGTGCAAGGATTGACAGAGAAGTGTTGGTAACGGATGGAGAAGGAAGATAACAGACTAAAAATTCCTTTTTGGGGTAATCCCATTGTTGCCCATCAAAAAGGAGGATGATGATTTTCAAATAAACATCAACTACAGAGAATTGAACAAGCTGGCGATCAGGAACAAGTATCCTCTGCCAAGAATCGACGATCTGTTTGATCAACTGCAAGGCTCGAACTATTATTCAAAGATCGATCTTCGATCTGGATACCATCAATTAAGGATACAGGAGGAAAGTATCCCGAAAACAGCCTTCCGAACTCGTTATGGACACTACGAGTTCCTCGTTATGCCATTTGGTTTGACAAACGCACCTGCGGTATTCATGGAACTAATGAATAGAGTTTGCAAGCCATACTTGGACAAGTTCGTGATTGTGTTTATTGATGACATCTTGATTTACTCAAAGACGAAGGCTGAACACGAACAACATCTTAGAGCCATTTTGGAGCTGTTAAAGAAGGAACAACTGTACGCCAAATTCTCCAAGTGCGAGTTTTGGCTACGCGAAGTCCAATTCCTTGGGCACGTGGTGAATGGAGATGGAATCCATGTTGATCCCACAAAGATCGAGGCAATCAAGAATTGGGAAACGCCTACAACGCCAACCGAGATTCGACAATTCTTGGGTTTGGCTGGCTACTATCGAAGGTTCATCGAGGATTTTTCGAAAATCGCTCAACCGTTGACGCTCCTCCAGAAGGATAAGACGTTTGATTAGGGAATCAAACAGGATGAAGCATTCCAGATACTGAAGGATAAGCTTTGTAACGCGCCAATCTTAGCTCTACCAGAAGGTACTGACGATTTTGTGGTATACTGCGACGCATCGCGTCAGGGATTGGGTTGTGTGTTGATGCAACGCCAAAAGGTCATTGCTTACGCATCACGCCAACTGAAAGTGCATGAAAAGAACTATACCACCCACGATTTAGAGCTTGGCGCAGTGGTTTTCGCTTTAAAGATCTGGAGACACTACCTGTATGGCACGAAGTGCACAATCTTCACAGATCACAAAAGCCTACAGCATATATTCAACCAGAAGGAGTTGAATATGAGGCAAAGACGATGGGTTGAGTTGCTAAACGACTACGACTGCGAGATAAAGTATCACCCAGGGAAGGCGAATGTAGTCGCCGATGCCCTAAGTCGTAAAGAAAGAATCAAACCCATAAGGGTTAGAGCTTTGGAAATGATCACACGAACCGATCTTTCCTTGCGCATTCGTGCTGCACAAAAGGAAGCTCTCAAGGAGGGAAACCCAGAGGAAGAATATCTCCGTGGAATGGAAAAGCTTTTGGTACCAAACGAGGAAGGAACATTATGTTTTGAGAAAAGGATTTGGGTTCCTCTGTTTGGTGGATTAAGGGAAGTTATTTTCGACGAAGCGCACAAGTCACGGTACTCTATCCACCCTGGATCGGATAAGATGTACCAGGACCTCAAGGAATATTATCGGTGACCTAGGATGAAAGGCGATGTTGCTGTCTACGTGAGCAAATGTTTAACGTGCGCTAAGGTCAAGGCAGAATACCAGAAGCCTTCGGGACTTCTGCAACAACCTGAGATTCCCAAGTGGAAATAGGAACAAATCTCCATGGATTTTATTACAAAACTGTCAAGAACGCCAAGAGGCCATGATATGATTTGGGTGATTGTTGACCGCCTTAACAAAGTCCGCACACTTTCTGCCAATCAAGGAGAAAGACAGTACTAGTAAACTTGCGGAAATATACATGAGAGAGATCGTAGCACGTCATGGAGTACCTCTCTCGATCATCTCTGATAGAGACGGAAGATTCGTGTCAAGAATATGGCAATCTTTCCAAGAAGCCTTTGGCTCACAATTGAATCTGAGCACTGCGTTTCATCCGCAAACTGATGGCCAGAGCGAGCGAACGATACAGACTTTGGAAGACATGCTGAGGGCATGTGTTATGGATTTGGGCGGTAGCTGGGATAAACACTTACCTTTGGTCGAATTCTCATACAACAACAGCTACCACACCAGTATTGGTGTCGCGCCATTTGAGGCCCTATACGGACGCAAGTGCCGATCACCACTATGTTGGTCTGACGCAGGTGATAGGCAGCTTGCTGGTCCCGAGATCGTCCAAGAGACGACAGACAAGATTGCGCGAATACTTAAACGCTTCGAAGCTGCTCGCCACAGGCAAAAGGCCTACGCGGATCCAAACCGGAAGCATGTGGATTTTCCAAGTTGGAGAAATGGTGTTATTGAAAGTTTCACCCAGGAAAGGGGTGGCACGCTTTGGAAAGCATGGGAAGTTAAATCCGCGCTACATTGGTCCCTTCAAAGTTCTGGAAAGAATTGGAACAGTAGCATACAAGTTGGACCCACCTGCTGAACTAAATGGTGTTCACGATACATTTCATGTATCCAATCTAAAGAAAAGTCCAACTCAAATTGACGTTGCCATTCCCATCGACGAGATTCATATTGACGACACGCTCCACTTCGTTGAAGAACCTGTTGAGGTCACGGATTGGAAGGTTAACAAGACCCGCCGGAGCAGTGTCAAACTCGTCAAAGTTCGTTGGAATGCCAGACATGGTCCTGAATTCACCTGGGAACGTGAGGACCGGATGAAAGAGAAATACCCCCACCTTTTTCCTAAGAACTCTGCATCTACAAGCAGAACTTAAATTTCGGGACGAAATTTATTTAACGGGGGGAGAACTGTGACAACCCGCACTAAACCAGGTATCCGTACAACTTAATTAATGATGAATTACTGCTTAATTACTGTGCTTGTTTGAACTAGCTGATGAACTGCTACTTGAATACTGATACATGAACTTACTTGCATCATACTTGCTTGCTGTCACTACATTATTTACATGCTGAACCCTAGTGACAAACATGATGCACAAAAAGCACAGTAGCACTAAACGGATACACAGTGAACATGCTGATATAACCAGCATCAGGCAGATACTGCCTCTAAGGCCTGTTAAGAGCCTCAAATATTTTGGCTACACTGGTAGTGAGTGTAGGGATATAAGGGTTGTGGTACTGCGTCTCTAGGAATAAGATACACTGACTCGGATGTGCCTAAAACGTACTTTAAGTACAAAACACAGCACTTTAATAAATAATCCAGCTTCTAGCTGACTAGTAAAGTGCCAAAATATGGGGAAAGTATTACTAGACACTCTCTAAAAGTGTTGGAAACAAAACGGGTCACTAAAAATAACAATAACGACACTTTAAAGCTTTTGTAACGCTTTAACGGATTACTATCCAACCGGACAACCGGACTTTACCCGGAACAAGAAAATATTACTATTTTCACTAATTATATTTTTCTGAGCCAGTTAGGGTCTCTGATTACCCTAACACCCATTGTAACATACTACACACTACTAACGGGGTTAAACACTAAACTAACCTACTTACCCTAACTATCACCTAACTAGCTTAGTTACACTCGAACTAGACACACCCTCTCCATTGTAATCGGCTCCCCATGGGGAGACATAAGAGTACTAAGTTTGATTATTATAATGTGATATGCTTAATATCCTAAAGACATATTTACCAATGGTTAATAACCCTAAAACTTGTCTATAAGTACTAGAGCTCACTACACTTAATCACCATCATATTTCTCAACAAAAATCACTCTCTCCCTCACCCTTGGAGGTCTCGGCCGAACCCCACCCTCATCACCATCATACTTTCGGTTTTTGATCTTGCATTTCCATCAACATACAAGTGTTAGAGGTCACGTATAAGGAGTCTTGGAGCAAGCGGAACACGAAGGACCTCTACCGTTAGCTTTTATCCACGCGATTTTCATCAAGAATCTTCCCTAGCTTAGAGCTAGAGGTATAACACTTAAAACTTGTTCTTGAACTTATCTAAAGTGGTTAAAAGGAACTTTGTCGGTTAAATATCGATAACTTACATTTTGAAGCTTTAAAGTCTAGTAAAAACACTAAAATGGTGGTTAATAGCTTGTAACTTGTGTAAAAGATGTAGTATTTGGAATTTGTGATTATTGAGGCCCGATCTATGATGTGGTAGCTCGGATCATCGTTTAACCCGACTTTGTAAGATCATGGATCTTCACATAAGCTTGTTTTTAGAAGAAACAAGGGTTAAAAGGTGAAACTCTACCACACATGAAACATGAACTTGTGTAAAAATGCGTTACTCGGGTAAAAGTGTTTTAACGTGTACAAAAGTTGTTTTCTTGTTTAACCCGCTAATCGGACACTTATAACACGATTTAATAACATCTAAACCGCAAAACAGCAAGCTGAGTCACTGTTTCAGCCGCCTTCATCAGGCTGTAAACGGACTTTAAAAACTCGAAAAACGGAATTTCAAAAGCCTAAATCGTGTCATTTCGAAAAACGAAGAAAATGGCGCTGGAATCGTATTTTTCTGATGTCGGTTACTATTTTAAAAACCTGTTTTCGTGACAGCAGCTAAGGCTGTTGTTACTGCAGTAAATTGGGCTGTGCGTTTTCGATCACAACTTAAAACCCGAACCGAACCAGCCCCTGAAACTTTTATCTAAGATGGTCACGGATGTATTTGTGACCCTCAAACTGGAATTTCGATAAACGGACATACGAGGAATTTTTGACGAATTTTTCCACAAACTGTGATCAGAATGTGACAAATCTGATCACGGTTCGGTAAACGATTTTCTATAAATTATTGATAAGAAACTGGACCCCGATATTTTTATACAATCATTTTTGGGTCGATTAGGACGACCCGTAAAAATTTGGGAATTTTTGGAAAGGGTTAAGTATTTTATTTAGTCGTCCGAAAACAGTCCAGTTTCCACATATTGAAACTGAAACGACAAGGGTAGCGTTTCGCGTGTTAAAACGTAAGGGTTGATTGTTGATAATCATGGGTTGTTTTCAAAAAGAAAATGATACGCTTGGAAGCGTGGCCACCTCCAGTTACAGAGGAAACTCTGGCGAAATTTTCTAAAAACCTAACACTTAGGCTTATTTACACAACAAGTGTTAGAACTATTTTGGACATACTTTCGAAACATAAATTTCGCCAGCACTATATTTTACTAAATATTCGGAGGTGGGATTTTCACAAGATTAACGTGATAAATATATTTGTCACAACACTGTTTATGATTATTTTGTGAAAATACATAAATATTATTTTAGAGTAAAAATAATATTTACAAGCGTTAATGATTCCAAAACTTTGCGAACGCTTCCACAAACATATAAGTTACACCGGTAATTACATTACCACAAGATTGATAAAACGTAACTTACGCACATGTATTGTATCTCCCATCCTTGGGAAGAAGAATAACTACCAAGTGTATACGGAACATAAACACGAAATAGTTGTCTAACTATTTCCCAAAGACATAAACTGTAAAACTAAGGCACGGCCGTCCGTCTAATAGAATTAGCACTTGTAGGTCGTTGCACAGCTTACTGTATTGGAGACACTTGGTAGAGACGCGCATTCACTGTGAGTTCATGTCCCCCTTTTCTCTAACTGTTTTCAGTTTACTTAACCGCGGGGGTGAAATACATGTTACATTGTTTACAAGTACTTTATACACGGTATGATTAACGTAAGGAGGTTTAGATCATGTGAATGGGTAGGCGGAAACTTGAGGCTATTAATCCTCAGGGTAGGACCGAGGGACAGGAGCGGTAGATCTATCTGGGTGTAGCGAGCCCAGCCCCAGGCCAAACAGAACGGACCTTGGGGTGACTTTGTGCCCAACGCATAAATCCGCTAGGGTTGAGTCTTCCTACTTGCATATCACAACATACTAATGGCTTTGCAAACCATTGGTGATCACAAGTCCTCTTACACTGCTACATACCAGGAAACTTTTATACTTACAAGTGTTTTACTTACTCACTTACACATGAACTCGCTCAACATTATTGTTGATTTTTCAACTCACATGTATTTCAGGAAATTAACGAGATCTGGCACGGTATGGAACGTTTTCCGCTGCACTTGTCATGGAGTCATCCGGGTTTAGGGGATGTGTCTCTTTCCTGGACAAGACACAGTCCTTAAACCACGTTTATGTTATGTTAAGAGTTGTAAGGTTGTTGAACAAGGTTATGGTTGTTGGTTAAAACAATGGTACTGTAATTTGATTTTTAAAACTTAATGGATGACTTGCATGGTTTTTAAACTCATATAGCTTGTTATGATTAAGCTATGGTATTAAGAAGTCACACCAACATTAACCACGCTTCCGCAAAGCCAGGGTGTGACAGGAACCTTGTGTTTTATGGAACGAATTTGGGTTCCGCTTTTTGGAGGTCTTAGAGACGTGATCTTTGATGAAGCTCATAAATCAAGGTACTCGATCCACCCAGGATCGGATAAGATGTACCGAGATTTGAAGGATTTCTGCTAGTGGCCAAGATTGAAAGGTGATGTTGCAACTTATGTTGGAAAGTGTTTGACTTGTGCCAAAGTGAAGGCCGAGTATAAGAAACCTTCAGGTCTCCTACAATAACCCGAGATACCCATGTGGAAGTGGGAGTAGATCTCGATGTACTTCTTAACCAAGTTGCCAAAGACGCCCAGAGTGTCACACCCGCTCGTAGCGGAAGCGCGAGGTGTGATCTGTTCGGTTCTCATTGCATAATAATATAAGTAAACATACTAAATGAATAAAACATGCTCCAATGCCATTGTCATAATTGTTCAAAAGATCGCAACATAAGTTAAGTACATTGTTTACAAACCATTAAATGAAAATAAGTTGTCATTGTTTCATACGTCAAATGTAAGTCTAAAAATGTCAAGGCTTTGACCACTATATCACCGCAAAGAGGCGGTATATAACAGGCAAACCCTTCAATAGTTGGCATGGAGTATTGATACTTGTTTTCCTTGAACTGAAATCTTTGCATTGGTCCACTAATTCCTACAAATACATGTAAGTTTGAAAACATCAACAAAAGTTGAGCGAGTTCATGCAGTTTAGCTGTATAAAATGTATCTGTATCAAAACAGTGTGTAAGATGTATTTGTCTCAATTGTATTTGCATCCAAACTGGATATAAGATGTATCTATAATATGTGAGATGTATTTATATTTGTATCAAATGAAGTATGAAAAGCGTCAATGAAATCGTGACCATTAATGTTTTGCAAGGACATTAATATGTGTGACGAAATAGGAAGCAAACCAACTCTAGATGATTTTTGTGTCGACTATCCTCGACTGGGACACTAACGCACTCTTCTGTATGGGTCCATGACCAAGAGTGGGGCTTGCCAAAACCCATTAGATCTAACCCTTTGTTCCTTGGTCCAAACTGGATTAATGGTGCTTTAGTTATGGCCCTAATTTCGCACATGATCTAAGGTGTTTCATTCCTTGACTTATCATACTATTGTACATGTATTTTCCCCGATAGTTGTAAAGCTTGAAAAGCATTTAAGATGAAAAAGGGTCATGAACTCACAGAATTGCATCCGTAAACTGTATGTAATTGTAACCTCACTTGCAGTTGTCTTGAATTGTATCACGACCTACAAAGGTCCTAGATTTGTTAGACACTTCGGTCTTTGTATTGGCTCATGTACAAGTCTTCTATCTTGAATATGTATTAAGACTTGTTTGTATTTGTTATTCGTTGAACTGTGTATTAGATGTATGAATAGTTAAACTGTTATATATATATATTTCACCAAATATATATATATATATATATATATGTAATCTTGTATCTTGTGAGTTGTATCATCGGATCTTGTCCTCTTGATTTTATGCCTTATATGAATCAATTGTATACTTGTATTTTTACCAATTATGTCATTGGGCCGAGCCCATGTTTTCATGTCATTGGGCCGAGCCCATGTCTTAATGTTATTGGGCCTAGCCCAAGAATTTATGTTATTGGGCCTAAATAGTATTGGGCCTAAATAGTATTGGGCCTAAATAGTATTGGGCCTAAATAGTATTGGGCTTAATATTATTGGGCCTTGGCCCATAGGTTTGGTATTGGGCTTAGCCCATGAGTTTTGATATTGGGCTTAGCCCATGTATTTATGTTAAGCCCATTTAGATAGATAAGCCCATTAGTAAGTATAAGCCCATTTGTAAAATATACCCATTTGTAAATTAAGCCCATTTGTAAAATATACCCATTTGTAAATTAAGCCCATTTGTAAAATATAACCATTTGTAAATTAAGCCCATTTGTAAAATATACCCATTTGTAAATTAAGCCCATTTGTACATATCTTGTAATTTTTATAAAAATCACTAAGTATAAGTTAACATAATAATTTTTATAAGTTCAAAACATCCGGATATTGTTGTCGGTGATTTATATGTATTTGCGTTGAATGATCGCCTAAGCGTCGTAGTAACCTCTCGGATTGGCGTTATGTTATAGATTTGTCCGTCGTCCGTTTTGCCCAAAAGTTGTACCCGATGTCCGAATCGTCCGTAAATTGTATTCAAGTGTATATATCTGTATTCTTGCAAATCTTTACTTGTAAATGTGTCTTGTATTTATTTGTATCATTGATATCAAGTTCCTAAGTTTTATATATATCTAATACCATTAGTAAACACATAGCACATAACTTGTTAAAATCACTAAATATATATTTTACCAAAAATATATATTTATACTCATTTTTGCTTTTAGAAAGACCAACTTTCTAATCTTGTATTCTTGTAAAGATTTTGTGAAAACATGACCATTTTTATAACACACGATTTCTAGTAAACAAAATTGGCATAGTTTCCTTTGAAATATAAAACTTGCCATGTTTATCAAACATATCATTTCCTCTTCCAATTCAACCACAAGTTCCTCAAATTATTTCTACACAAAAATAACTTGAAATTTATAACAAAGTTTATCAAGATGAACTCATAAACATGTAGGGTTTTAGAATGATCATCAAATGTGTTTACTTGTATAAAAATCATACTTAACTTCAAGTTTTATTAAACATTTAGAAAAACCCATCTTGAATGTTACTTTTGTAAACCTTTCAAAGTTTATAATTTTTAGTGAAATCTTTTATACACTTTATCATCACCAATATTTATGTTCATCCATTTAATCATCATGTTCAAATAAACCCTGTTAAGACTTTCATGTATACTTGTTAGATAATGTTGTTAAACATCATCTAACAAGTTTATATATGATGTTCATCATAACTAGCTCAAATAAACAAGTAATAAGTCTCAAATCACCACATAAACAAACATATATATATATATATATATATATATATATATATATATATATCATGATTATTATTTTGCTTCTTTGTATTTTCATATTATTATGTATGATTATTTAGTTATAACATGAAATTTTAACAATCATAAACATAAATAAATATGAACTAAGAGATTTAGAAGCTCACTTCTAGCACTTGTGGCTAGGGATGATCTAGGTGATGATAAAGAACTAAGAAGATGATGATCTTGATGGTATAAGACTCTTGAATGGATGAAAAAGCTTCCTTTAACTTGTAAATGCTTTAGATCACCTTATGTGCCATGAAACTCCATGTTGATCATCAAAGAAATGATAAAATGAAATGGGTTTTTGGATGGTGTTCTTGGTGAAAAGATGAAGATTGAAAGAGTTTCTTATGTGTGTGTAAAATATGGTGAAAAGTGATGATAATGTGCTAGTAATCTTAATATGATTAAGTGTTATAATCATCCACCAATTTCATCCACTTGAAATAATGTAAATATCTAGATATTTTAGCAAAAGATTAAGGGTATGTGGGCCCCTTATTTACGAAAATTACATGGAGAGGTCTCATGTTTTGCTTCTTGTGTTACTAATAAAAGTGTTAGAATTTATTAGCAAAAGTTAGAAAGTTTAGATGTTTAGGGATTTCCAAATGTTTTCAAGATGTTAGGTGATCATTACTAGTTTAAAATGATCCAAATAATGATAGATGGTTACTAACAAAAAGATCCGATATCGTTCGGATAATCGTTACACTTTGTTTCCGTTTGTCGTTATTTGAACGCTAAGCTTGTGTAAATTGTGTGAATTGATGTTATTATGGTTTGGATGATACCCGAAGGTATCCTTATATGAATTCTATGTTAAACACTACTTTTACATGTTGCAAAAATATTAAATTGCTGAATTCTGCAGAATTTTTGCGGAAAAGTGTGTAAATTGTGTGAATTGATGTTATTATGGTTCGGATGATACCCGAATGTATCCTCATATGAATTCTATGTTAAACACTACTTTTACATGTTGCAAAAATATTAAATTGCTGAATTCTACAGAATTTCTGCGGAAAAGTGTTGAAATTGTAGTTTTTAGTGTTTTTCGGGCAGTTTTTGTGTTATCGGACTTCGGAAAGGTTTTAAACCAAACCCTTGTATTCCTAGTTAGGGTTTAATGTATAATTGATGTTAGACTTTCGTCTGAGTCCTGAATATATGATTAAGATGGTTTCTGCGGATCCTGCGTTTTCGTCGGCATACTAGTTCGCTAAGTGCTTTTCTAGTTGTTTTGATGCATTGTTTAAACTGTTTCAAATGTAATCAATAAAAATGAATCATGTGCATCAAAAATAAGTATTCCGTGAGTATTCTAAGTGTATGTCATGAAATATTCATTTCGGATGTTTAAAACGCATAACTGTATAGCTGAAAATGAGGAATTTAACTACATGAAAGCTACCGGAAAGTCGCAGATGTCACATTCTCCCCCTGTTAGTGAGAATTTTGTCCGAAATTCAAGAGGAGTCATCCTTTGCAGGATTATTCTCAAACAGGTGAGGGTATTTGGCTTTGGTTTGATGTTCACGTTCCCAAGTATACTCGGGTCCGTGTCGAGAGTTCCAACGTACGTTTAATAATTTGATACGACTCCTCCATGATTTCTGGACTTTACAGTCCATGACCTCAATGGGTTCTTCAGTGAATTGGAGTTTGTCGTCAATATGAATCTCATCCGCAGGGATGATAACCGTTTCTTGCGTTGGACTCTTTTTAAGATTTGATACATAAAACGTGTCGTGTATACTGCTAAGTTCGTCTAGTAATTTCAGCTTGTAGGCCTTAGTGCCAATCTTCTCTAAAATTTCAAATGATCTAATGTAACGTGGGTTAAGCTTTCCACGTTTACCGAAGTTCGCTACACCCTTCCAAGGTGAGACTTTCAACAAGACTTTGTCTCCGACCTCGAAAGATAATGGTTTCTGTCTCTTGTCTGTGTAGCTCTTTTGTCGATCGCGAGCCGCCTTGATACGGTCTCTGATCTGAAAATTTTTATCTGTAGTCTCTTGGAATAATTCCGGACCAATTAACTGTTCATCGCCAGTTTCCGCCCAACATAGCCGAGAGCGACATTTTCGACCATAAAGAGCTTCAAACAGTGCAGCTTGTATACTTGTATGGTAGCTGTTATTGTAGGAAAACTCAACCAAAGGTAAATGAGTATCCCAATTGCCGCCTAAATCCATAACACATGTACAAAGCATATCTTCGAGTGTTTGGATTGGCCGTTCGCTCTGGCTGTCAGTTTGTGGATGTAAGGTCGTACTTAGATTTAAATGAGATCCAAAGGCCTATTGAAATGATTTCTAAATTCTTGATACAAAGTGACTGTCTCGGTCTGAGATGATTGAAATAGGCACTCCATGACGAGCCACTATTTCCTTGAGATAGGGTTTCGCGAGTTTCTCTGTACTATCCTTTTCCCGAATCTGCAAGAAGTGTGTGGATTTTGTTAGTCTATCGACGATTACCCAAATCATGTTGTGACCTATTGAGGTCTTGGGTAACTTCGTAATGAAGTCCATTGATATGTGTTCCCATTTACAAACGGGAATCTCGGGTTGTTGTAACAAGTCCGAGGGTTTCTGATATTCATCTTTCACTTTTGCGCAAGTCAAGCATTCTCCGACATAAGTCTCGATATCACTTTTGAGGTTAGGCCACCAATAGTATTCTTTTAATACTTAGGCCTATGTGCTTCCTCAAAATATTATCTCGAAGGCCGCCAAAGAATGGAACCCAATTTCGACCCATAAGGTATAAAGTTCCATTTTCTTTCGGCACTAATTGTTCCTTCATGCCTCGAAGTGTTTCTGCTTAAATATGCTCTTCCTTGAGCGCTTGTGAATAATCTTCTCTAGTGCTTGAACTCTCAATATTTGAACTTGTTTCTTGCGGCTCAAGGTATATGTTACAACATTCGCCTTGCCTAGATGGTACTTCATTTCACAATCATAGTTGTTCAACAATTCAACCTAACGTCGTTGACACATAATTTGGTTGAATATGTATTGAAGGCTTTTATGATCCATGAAAATTGTACATTGAGTACCATATAAATAATGTCGCCATCTTTTCAAAGCGAATACCACCATGCCTAATTCAAGGTCGTGAGTGGTATAGTTCTTCTCATGAACTTTTAATTGGCGTGACGCGTATGCGATAACTTTTTTTTTACATTGCATGAGTACGCAACCCAATACTTGATGCGAAGCATCACAGTATACAAAAAAGTCATCGGTACCGTCAGGTAGTGATAAGATTTTGAAATGCTATGCACCAATCTTAAGGATAAGTTGTAATGCTACTTCTTGTTTTTCGCTTGGGGTGAATTTCTTGCCTTTCTTTAGGGAGGGAGGTTAGCGGTTGAGCAATCTTAGAAAAAAATTCTCAATAAATCTCTGATAATATCCCGCCAATCCCACAAATTGTCAGACTTCGGTTGGAGTCTTGGGCACTTCCCAATTCTCAATTGTTTCCATCCTCGATGGGTCTACTTGAATGCCTTTCTCGTTCACTACATGCTCGAGAAATTGTACTTTGCGAATCCAAAATTTGCACTTGGAAAATTTCGTGTATAGTTTCTCCATCTTTAGTAGCTCAAAAATGGTTCTCAAATGTTGTTCGTGCTCATCTGTCGATCGTGAGTATAAAAAAATGTCGTCAATGAATACTATGACGAATTTGTCGAGATATGGCTTGCGCACGCGATTCATTAAATCCATAAAGACCGCTAGTGCGTTCGTTTAAACCAAAAAAAAGGCATAACAAGAAACTCGTAATAACTATAACGAGTATTAAAAGCCGTTTTCGGTATGCTTCCCTCTTGAATTCATAATTGGTGATACCCAGATTGTAAGTCTAACTTGAAATAGAAGCTCGAACCTTTCTTAAACCATTTGAGTTAGTTGGATATTCATTTGTAACATGGTTTAGAAATATGAATTTTCGTTCATCGAAATGTTGTGCACTTTTTCAAAACTTGCATGTCTTTCCACCCCCAAAACCTTTATAAAGATGTATAATGTTAAACAGTGGGGGTTATGAACTCACAAAGTCCTTATTCGGTCAACTACAAGGTTCAGAAGGCGGTAATCGATATGGAGATTTGGCTACGGGTGCAGCTCTCGTTACCAAGTCGATGTGAAACTCGACTTGTCGATATGGTGGTAGTCCTGGCAAGTCTTCAAGAAATTTTTCAGGAAATTATTTTATCACAAGAATATCTGTCAGCTGTGGCCCAACGGCCTTCTTGTCTACAACAAGTGCTAGAAAAGCAATACAACCTTTCCGTAAGCACTTTTGTGCCTTCATGCAATTAATGATCCGTAATGGTGTGTCATGCTTCTCTCCATGAATAACAAATGTCTCTTCGTTCGGCAGTGGTAGGCGAATGATCTTCTCATGACAGAAGACTTCGGCTAGGTTATCGGATAACCAATCCATGCCAACCACTACTTCGAAACTACCCAACTAAACGGGTAAGAGATCGATATTGAATTTCAGCTCCAGACTCGACTAGTTTACCGTTTGCTAATTCTATAGAATGAGGAGACGTCTAGCTTACTTGACTCTAGGCCAAGTACATTTTGAATTCTATGTAGTAAGGGCTTCACTGTACAAATGTAGAGGACAACCCAATCCCTATGTTTAGATGTAGGATAACCCAATCCCTATTTGTAGCTAGGACAATCCCGTCACTAGCCATGAAACTCATTTCACATGCATGAATTTGGTTGATAGAAAATGTGTCGGTGACTCTTAATGATTTGACAAGAGTCAGCTAATTCCCCATTAGCTAAGTTGATATAGTAATGTGTGTCTAACTAACATGAATCTAGTTCGAGTATATGTATAACACCTAAAGACACTAGTTAAGCTCGGTGCTGGTATCAAAAGAATTGATACATAATGATTGTAGAGTACAATGTACTCATGATATCATTGGGATTTTGTGGAGTATTCATAGTTCTAACCATACACACACTTATACACGAGCTTGATTCATTCTTAAGTATTACCATCTTACTAGTCTTTGTTTTGCGCCCGATCTCAGCACACTGCTACTCTTGGTACTTTTGCAAGTGTTCTCCTGATGAACGTCTCATTTGTTGCAATAAGGATTTCAGCAAGTTACCAGCATACCTCCTGGTGTCAAAATCATTTATGGCAGCAAATGCCTTTGTTTTTCTCGTCGCGAGAGTTTCCTTCCATTTGTTACTCACTCTTAAACCTTTTATAAGGTGTGAGAACCTTCGCCTCTCGTAACATCCTTGGTGAGACTAACTGCGAGAGTTACTGTTTGAGTGATCAAGGTAGGGTGAGAAGATGTGACCATACCTTGGATTTCAGGGCTAAACTTAAATTATAACTCTCAATGCGTTTGAATTCGGGCGTTACTATATATGGAACAACCCTTGAGAAACCCTGAAAGCATCGAATGTAACCAACAACGTAGGCTCTAGTCGTGATCGAGTTCTAGAATAAAATCATATAAAAACTGATATGCAAATCAGATGATATAAAAGAATGATGCATGGTTAAATAAATAACCAATTGAAATGTAGTGTATGAAATATATCATGTCTTGAAATAGAATAACATGTCTTGTGTAGAAGATGTCGTGTCTTGAGCAAAAATGTCATGTCTTGTCTTTGTCGAAAAGATTTGGATAACACCACGATATGCAATATAATATAAGCACTTACATATAGGAAGTACCAGCGGCGTATCCACCATGCTTTTATCATATTACACACGTCTCATCACCTACAAATAATCACCAATAATGTCTTGTGTATACCAACGTCAAATGCAATGTATAACAATGTCTTGCGTAACAATGTCATGTATAAACCAAGTCTTGTGTAAAAGCAATGGTTTTCAACACATAACTTTTGACTTAAACATTTGTTTCTTTTGGCGCCGTGATCTTTTGAATACACACTATTAAAAGAATCTAGACATATATTTGGATAAATATAGTCTATCATGAGCACAAGAATGAAAAATACAATCGGTCATGGAAACCTCAAGACCTCATTGTTCATACATGTTTGAATAAATGATAATATGGATAACCGAAAAAAATAAATGATAATGTGAATAACCGCAACCAAAATGCGTAGTACCTCTTACGTGTATTGGTTATATGTTTAAGTGGAAAAGAAATAATTCGTTGAGGAGGGGAAAACAACCCGTGGCCTCCGTCCCTATAATATGTATTCCATACTATATGGACCTCGGTCGTCCCAAGTGAAGAAATTTCTTTGTCGTACTTGCCCATGTGACGAGTATGGTGATAGTGCTTGAGTTTCACGAGCTCTAACAAGATCATTAGAATCTCCAAAGATGTTGAATAGAATGCAATGAGGGAGTTGCAGCATGGCTCATGCCATACCATCCCTTGGGAAAAGACAAATGTCAAGCGACGGAATTTATTGTATCATTTCCAATAAATATGATAAGGTGGAATATGATAAGGTAAGGTAAGGTAAAGTAGGGTAAAGTGTCATAGACACTATGGAAATAGCCCATGTACAAAAATTTTAGAATGCTAAATACTTCATGAGTGGCTAACAAATTTTGTTTGTTTAGATGACTAGTCTCAACTGAATCGTGATGTAGATCGAATGTTAGGTCTAAACAAATACGTGTCGTCTTCCTGTATTGTATTGTATTGTATTGTATTGTATTGTATTGTATTGTATTGTATTGTATTGTATTGTATTGTATTGTATTGTATTGTATTGTATTGTATTGTATTGTATTGTATTGTATTGTATTGTATTGTATTGTATTGTATTGTATTGTAGGGTGTTATACTAACCACCCCAGTTCATGTTCTACTAGATAGGAATAATTGAATCTCAAGTAATAACTTAAGAATTTTGAATGAATAGGGATCATTAGCTTAGCCCGTAGAGTTCACCAGAATTTCCATGCACTACAAGTTGTTATGATGTGGGCCCCCGTAATAATAAATTGCCTTGCATGGTCACCCTAGCATTCTCTCGTTCAGAGCAGACGATCAGTCAGAGAAGGAATACTATTGTCAATATACCTTCAACATAGGAGGGACCTTCGTGATAGTTTACGTGTCAACGTCCGTTGTTATTACTCGCAGAACGGCACGACGTTAGATGAAATAGAAATGGAAAGAATCTGAATAACAACTGAAGGGGCACCTTCAAGATGAGTACTTCATTTTCCTTGTCTGGATAGGAGTGTATCAATCGTGATTAGTATGAGTCGCAGGGACCTCGTCTCACTAATGGAGTTGTTGTCCAAGGTTACCACCTCCGCCTCGTTGTCACTATCATGGCCAGGCATCTCAGCATTCGCGAGAAAGCAACCATATTTTACGAAATAAAGTTTAAGATTTCACTTAGGAATCATGTTCGCCAAAAGATCCGCAGTAGACGTGAGGTCGATATTTTCATCGTGTGAGTAAAGAATAATATTAGAGTAGTCTAAGGTATTTTGTTCTTGGCAAAATATTTTGTACAACACATATATAAATAAATCATATATATATATATATATATATATATATATAATCACGTGAAATCCTATCTAACAAGGATTTCTATCTTGCATAAGTTGAATTTGTATATGCTGAACTTGTAAACTGTTTATGATGTATAAACTGATAATGTAATGTGTCTATCTTGTATAAGCACTGATAATGTAATGTATTGTAGGCACATAGTCTGTTAACGTAATGTGCCTATCTCTCATAGACTTCACCCATGGAAATGTCCTTGCTTGGTTTTTATGAAATGGATTTTTGTTTGTAGTGGACCTTGAAAAATGTTTATGCAATGAAAACTTCATGTTCTTGTTTAAATTGTTTTCGTAAGAGGTTCCTAGTGATTGTAGACTAGACTCGAGAAAGAATCCTGGTTCACTACAATCGAGGCTCTGATACCAAACTGTCACACCCGCTCGTAGCGGAAGCTCGAGGTGTGATCTGTTCGGTTCTCATTGCATAACGATATAAGTAAACATACTAAATGAATAAAACATGCAACAATGCCATTGTCATAATTGTTCAAAAGATCGCAACATAAGTTAAGTACATTGTTTACAAACCATTAAATGAAAATAAGTTGTCATTGTTTCATACATCAAAAGTAAGTCTAAAAATGTCAAGGATTTGACCACTATATCACCGCAAAGAGGCGGTATATAACAGGCAAACCCTTCAATAGTTGGCATGGAGTATTGATACTTGTTTTCCTTGAACTGAAATCTTTGCATTGGTCCACTAATTCCCTGAAATACATGTAAGTTTGAAAACATCAACAAAAGTTGAGCGAGTTCATGAAGTTTAGCTGTATAAGATGTATCTGTATCAAAACAGTATGTAAGATGTATTTGTCTCAATTGTAATTGCATCCAAATTGGATATAAGATGTATCTGTAAAATGTGAGATGTATTTGTATTTGTATCAAATGAAGTATGAAAAGCGTCAATGAAGTCGTGATCATTAATGTTTTGCAAGGACATTAATATGTGTGACGAAATAGGAAGCAAACCAACCGTAGACAATTTTTGTGTCGACTATCCTCGACTGTATGGCTCCATGACCAAGAGTGGGGCTTGCCAAAACCCGTTAGATCTAACCCTTTGTTCCTTGGTCCAAACTGGATTAATGGTGCTTTAGTTATGGCCCTAATTTCCCACATGATCTAAGTTGTTTCATTCCTTGACTTATCATACTATTGTACATGTATTTTCCCAGATAGTTGTAAAGCTTGAAAAGCATTTAAGATGAAAAGGGGACATGAACTCACAGAATTGCATCCATAACTGTATGTAATTGTAACCTCACTTGCAGTTGTCTTGAATTGTATCACGACCTACAAAGGTCCTAGATTTGTTAGACACTTCGGTCTTTGTATTGGCTCATGTACAAGTCTTCTATCTTGAATATGTATTAAGACTTGTTTGTATTTGTTATTCGTTGAACTGTGTATTAGATGTATGAATTGTTAAACTGTTATATATATATATATATATATATATATATATATATATATATATATATTTCACCAAATATATATATATAGGGTAGGGCTATATAGAAAACCCTATCTATATAGAAAACCCAACCTCCCGACATTTTTTTTTTTGAAAAATTAACACATGTAATATACATGTTTTTAAGAGTTTTGGTCCAAAAAAAATCAAAAAAGCGCCAAAGGGATGTTTTTTTTAAAAAAAAAAATTTCAGCATTTTCTGTCTTTTGTGCCTAACACATGTTAGGCACTGAAATTTGTTTATTTTTTTTTAAAAAAATCCCTTCGGCGCTTTTTTGTTTTTTTTGTCCCAAAACACTTTAAAACATGTATATTACATGTGTTATTTTTTAAAAAAAAAAATGTCGGGAGGTTGGGTAAAAATGGGTGGAGATTTGAGTTTCCAGAGTTTTCTATGTAAATAGGGTTTTCTGTCTAGCATTGTCATATATATATATATATATATATATATATATATATATATATATATATATATATATATATGTAATCTTGTATTTTGTGAGTTGTATCATCGGATGTAGATCCATTTTTCTCGGAGGATCCGATAAGAAAACCTATTCCCTGTTTATCACAAACACGATCGCGGGTGCGGAATCCCCGTGACGATGCAAACCAAACACAATGTAAAACACACACCCGTAACCAAAGATTCAATATCTATTGATTAGGGATGAGTACAACCACAAACATATACAAACAATGTTTTACAGACTCTCTCAAGTCTCTCTGTTCTCACTCATAACTAAACTGTAAAACAACTTAGCTATTTATACTGACCAACGGCGAAAACCCTTTGGCAGAAAACCATGTGTGACGAAATCAGGGATTTCGCCACATACACATGATGTCGAAAACAAGGGGAGATTTCGCCATATCCATTTTAACGAAAACATGGATTTCGTCATGCATGCCTTTGAGATTTCTCATTGACATCATCATGACATCACTACGGTGATGTCATGGTGATGTGTCTGCGGGACTGGTCGGCGGCTCTCTGTGCTTCACATGTCGATCTCTGGGGCGCACGACGGAGGAATGTCGTGACGTCGGACTTGAGCCGGACCTAACCGAGTTGAACCGAACCGAGTCGAACCGAATTGAGTGGCGTCCACATAAAATGTATCAACAAACTCCCCCTTGGACGCTACTCATGATGGTTCGTTCTTCACATTGTCGGATCTTTAAAAGGTCTTCAAGTGTCACAGTCAGGGAGTGTATCAACAAACTCCCCCTTGAATGATACTCGTGAATCTTTTAAACTTCAATACTACAGATCCTTTCGGTGTTGATGAGTGGTCAGCTGCAACTTGATCATCTTGATCTTCTGGTTGCATCAATGTCGAATCTTCACTTTACAGCTTGTCATCTGACACGTTCTCTTCGTCTTTAGCTAGATTGAATGCCGCATCTGCACATACAACAGAGCTAAAAACACAATGAGAACAACCGAGAAGAATAAAATCAATCTAAGAAAGTTTTCAAACGAAAACCTTACTAAGAATTGACATCAAACAATATAAGCGCATGACACATATGAGACCAACTCTCATTTAAACACCGATTGACAACAGTTTGAAAGTTTAAAAATTGATCAATTTTAATCTTTTAACTTTCAAAACTTGTTAACTTCGATAGTTTATGAAGGTTCAATTGTTTTCCGGCTTACAATCAGGATTTTGGGTAGGATAGACTCGAGTTCCAACATCAGTCAATCAAAAATAGGATAGAAGCAAAATCTTTTTGGCTTTTATAAAATTTAGATTAAAACACACCTAAAATCTTTTTGGAAATTTTCATTTTTCAAATGTAAAGACGGAAAGCAATAAATAAATATACACAGAGATGCAGAAACTGAAAGCAGTAAATAAATATTTACAGACATTCTTTTTACGAGTTTCGAGGGTAAGAGAATCATATTAGTGTAAGGTCATGCCAAAACAACTCTTGTTTGCTCATTTTGTTAACATTTAGATAAGCATCCTATAGCAATTATCGGTATTCTTGTCCACATAAGCTCAACTTATCAAATGTAATCATGGCGAGGGGATACGTTAAGGTATGATTTATACTTACCGACCGGTGTTCATCACACGACACATTCCCGTATCAAGGTATGCGCGAGAGTTCATCTTACCGGTGAGTATACCGTTTATCATCTTTTTTACCGTATAAAAGATGTGAGAAACTCACATATTTTGTTTTGAAAACAAGCCCTATGTGATAGATCACTTATTGATGAGGAACTTGATTTTCATATGCATGAGGGCACAAGAGCAAGTCCGTGAACGGGTCAGTACAACGTACAGCAAAGAGACGAACTTGACTCCCGGATAAATGTGATATTTTATCACTTATTTTGTTTGGACATGTGATTGTTGATCACTTATTGAGGTCGTATGCAGTATGTATGTCACACCCTGGCTTTTGCGGAAGCGTGGTTTATTTGGTGTGACTTCTTAATACCATAGCAACAATCATAACAATGCTATATGTTAAAAAAAATACGAGATGTACATCCACTAATTTAAGTGAGAAAATATCACAACATCATTGTTTAGAAACATCGACACTTGAAATAAGTTACAAACCATAACTTGTTTAAAACGTTTTCATAAGACACCAAAAGACTTTAGATAAGACGAGGTTTAGAGATATGTAACCCGTCCAGGAATAGGTTACACCTCTCAAACTCCACAACTCTGGATGACATCTTTTATTCAACGCAGCTAGACACATGCATACCCTGCCAAATCCGCTAGTTCCCTAAAATATATGTAGTTTGAAAAATCAACAAAAAGTTGAGCGAGTTCATGTGTAAGTCTGTGTGTATAAGCCTTTAAAATATGTCTTGTGTGTATAAATGTCCCTGGTATGTAGCAATTAAGGAAAAAGAGATCACCAATGGGTTGCAAAGCCAATGGTATGTGTGAAAAGGTGCAGGAAGTACTCAAACCAAGCACATTTGTACCGAGCTTCCGGCTGGAAGACATAGTTACCTCTATGGGCCGCCCCGGCCTCATGGGTGTGGGCTCGCTACACCCAAATAGATCTATCACTCATGTCCCTCGGTCCTACGATGAGGATTAATGGCCTTAAGTGTTGTGCCCACCCTTCACAGTCTAGTAGTAAACCTTCCTTAAGCTAACCATACCATGTATAAAAATGTCTGTAATAGTTGTAACATGTATTCTACCCCCGAAGTATAAAACTGAAAACAATTAAGAGAAAAGGGGGACATGAACTCACTTTGATTGCGAGTATGTCCAAACAAGTATACAAATGTGAGAGTTCTTGGAAATAAGATTCCACGTCACTCTAATTGATTGAACATGCAACAATATGGAATATGTATCAACAATAATGTTTAATTGGATAATTGGAAATCCTAAATCTATAGGATTCGGTAGTGTTTTGTTTAAATGGTAATTGTGGTGTTTGGATAACCTAGCAAGGGGACTTGGAAAATGAATATGATGTAAAGGAATTATTTATGTAAAATATTTATTTATCATAAATAATAAAATTGAAAAAAATGTATAATTGATTTAATATAAATATTTGTAATAATAAATCAAATATATTTAACTAGTATAATCAAATAACTTAATTAAATATAATGATTATTGGCAAAATATTGTACAAGTGATATAATTAATTTATATCAGAATAATTAAAAATAACATTTTTAATTATTGAACTTGAATGTTACTGATTTAATTATATAAATATCGAAATTATATAAAATATCAGTAAAATGTATTATTTTTAGAAAGATTTACCCTTAAAATGATTATACTGAAAAATTTCAGTATTTAAACAATTAATTTCGAATTTATATAATTTAAACATTAATAAATCTGTTTTGTTTTTAAATAAATAGTTTTATAAATAAAAATAGTTGTTTTCGTATTTTTATAAAATGTAATAGTGTTTAATAGTATTATTAAAAATAATGGCAGGTGTAAAAATATGAGAAATAAAAACTTTAAAAATGTTTGCACATACCCGGGTTCGAACCCGGGTCAATTGAGAGAACAAACAGACACACAACCACTGGGCTAGGCCTGGTGGTTTGTGTTTTAGTTTAGTTTATATAAAATAAATACAGAGATGAAAACTAGTCATCTTCCTCAATTAGAGTCAACAGAAAAGTCAACCTCTGCAATTCTCGATCAAAACTGGTTTATATCTAAATTAATTCTAGGGAATTATTGTATAAGTATAATTGGACTAATTGAACATATAAAAACTAACCGGTATCGATCTAAACGGCGAACCGGCTAAATTCCGGCGACTGGAACTGTTCCGGCAGTTGCAGGTTTTGATTTCCAAGTGATTTCGATGATTTAGAGATGCGTGAAGGGTGCAGGAGGTTCGTATGGAGTTAATGAACTTATATAGCACTTCAATTTGATCTCAGACTCGAAAAACTATAGTGTTCTTGATCCACTTTTAATTTTTTTATAAAAAGCCGAATGTATGTGTTGTGACACTCATTTGTGTCGAATTGAAAGTGGATTCTGAGTTGGCAAGGGTTTGAGGACTCGTGGGTGATGTTTCAGATAATGTAAACAATGAACAAGTGGGATTGATCGAAGTCCGGCAACTAGTTTATGCGATCTGTTTTGAATTTATTATATTTAATTTCTTATAAGTGTATAAATGGAATTAAAATCCAAAACATATCAGCTCCTATTAGGAGGATAAACTGGTTAAGACGTTACGGTTATACATGAGTGACTCGAGTTCGATCCGCACTGAGGGCCGGTCCGAACAGAAGGACCGCTTTTTTTTGTAATCTGATTTTAGAATTTATATTTTAGTCCCTGTACTATCATAATTTACATAAATGGTCTCTGTAGTTTCAAAAAAATACATAAAAAGTCCCTGAAATAACTAGTTTTAATAAATTACAATTAGGTCCCTGGGCAGTTAAATATATTAACTAAGTTAAGTTTTTAAAGAAGGAATTCTTATACAAAAGTTAACCTGGTTAGAAATTATCGTTAATATAAGTTTAAGAAAATCAGTTTTAGTCCCTAAAGTATAAGTTTCAGAGAATGACCAAATGAACCCTAGACTTTTTAAAACAAATTATATATTTCTTTTATAAAATAAGTTTAAAAAATTACAAAAAGAACCCTAAACTTGTAGTTTGAAATAATTGCACTTTAATCCTTGTATTTATATAGTTTCAAAAATGACAATTTCGCCCATGGACTTGTACTTTCAAAAATTTACGGTTTTAGTCCTTGAACTTAAAAAGTAATAGATTTCAAGCAGGTTTTAAAGAATGTCAAATAGGTCCCTCCACTAGTAGTTTCACAAGTAGTCACAATAAATCTTTATAGTTTATTTAACCGTGTTTAATAGCATAAAAACTCAACAAATTTGAAATTGTTTCACGTGTTTGTATCAGTATGAGCACAAAGCAAGTAGGGTCAAATAGGTTTCATTCCCGATACGGTAATTGTTACAATGCAAGTCAAAACAAATACAAGTGTGAAAACCAAGGTGGTTACAATGTACAAGTATGTATGGTATCATGGAAGATCTTAGAATTCGTCTCCGTTATTTTTACGGTTTGATACAACCATGATACCCAGATGATAAACAGCATAAAGACCGAATATCTCAGAACCTCGGCAATCAATCAAACGAAATTTTGGTACTAAGACCATATGCCAATGTGTGGTTCCCACCTGGTCTTTAGTCGATTTAGGATTTATATCACCCTTCACACTTTAATCTGATTGTGAGCCTACCGATACATCTTATATAGAGCTGCTTAACATTTTTCATTTTAAGTTTAGTTCGAAGAGGTTTCGACAGACCACTGATTTACTATCAATTTCTCTTTTTCTCGCCAGGAAACTCATTTTTGTTTTTTTTATTGTTTTTTGAGTTTTGAAAATTTTCACTGTTTTTGAATTTTCAAATTTGGATTTACTCCCCCTAAAATCAACAAACTAAGATAAATTTAAAAGACACAAAGATATTTACAAAAAGGATTTCCCGATGTCGGTTAACTCATGTTTTACCTCAATGCCGTTTGCCAAAATTAAGTTTTAATCTGAAAAGATTTATCGAATTTTGGAAAAATGAGTTGGCACGTCGGTAAGCGGTGCGGACCATGACAACATTGACGAGTTTCATAGTGAAACAATCACGTGTGAGGTGATATTCGTGATCAACGTGTCTGGTCAAGGAGTGCTGTATGAGATGATAATAATTCATAAGGCAGCTTAAATATCGACAAGTATAGGAGAGATATGAAATTTAAAACCGTAATCCTGCAACTGCTTCGTGCATTGCAAGGAATCTGAGCGCTCTCCTAAACTGGATATCCACCCGGTGTGCATTTCAAAGTCGATTTTGTAGCTACTGAAAAATCTCTTCACAGCAACAAGATCATAGACCTTTGGGTCCGGCTGGTCTTCCATATTGCACCAGCGAAGGTCTTTGACTTTCTATTTGAGAAGTAGTGTGCGGTTGTTCAATCAATGCCAAGGCATCCGCACACCCGGTTGGTTTGTTCAACAAACACATTTTCTTCAATCACACCAAGAAGAAATGTACATTGCACGTTCATCTTGTTGATTTTGAACTTCAGACGTGCTGCAGGTTCGTACATTTTGATTGAATCTATCCCGGTGACCCGATTAAAGCCTTGAACAATCAAACTTTGGTAAGATTTTCATTTTGTCGAAGGTTTTCAATTTCTTTCGACAGACAATTCTGTCTTCTTTTCTTTTTCTCTCCATCAAAGGTAACAATTTCTTTGTCGCCGATCTTGTGCATGGACACTCCACTATCAACAATCCGATGACTATCGATAGTTCCTCCTGGAACATCTTGCACACTCACTCAAAGATTAGTTGGAGAGGGGGACCCAAGCCTTCATAGACTTGGGTTGCCCTTGAGAATCAAGAAATGTAATTTCAATTTCTTGAAGGTCCTTAAATTACAAACCTCCCTCTGAATCCTCACCTGTTTTCGGTATCCAAGCCTGTTTCGTTTTACCGGATTATATATCATTTACAGATTTAGAAATCTCCAGTTTTAACGGTTGCGACAAAATTGGTTTCCTTTTAACAGTTTCTGGTTTTAAAGCCTTTTCGATCACCTTCACATTTTGACGTCGTTGTTTTGTTTCCTGTTATTTAACAGTGCGTTTGCCAGTTTTTGGTGACACAGGACGGCGTTGTTGGTGACCTTGTTCAGAAGGGGCTCTTTCTACAAAATTTGGTTTCGTAGAGTTTGTGCAGTTTCTGATAATGTACCCAAACTCCCCGCATTTAAGGCCTGATCTCCTTTCAACAAAATTAGGAGATTCTGTTCGATGACCTGACGTTGAATTTGTAGACCCCGAGGTACTTGCTTCACACCCATTTGTGTTTTGGGTGTAATTGTTATCACTATTACGTTTCAAAATGTTGACCTTTTGAACAAAATCGGTATTTGACTTATTTTCAAAAGTCTCCACTTTATCAGTACCTTTGGAGGCCACAAACTTAATGCCTTTGTTTTTCTTCTTGTAACGAGCTCCTTTTGATTCAACCTTAGCCTTAGGCTTTGGAGCTCGTTGTTGTTGTTTACCCTTAAAAGCGACAGGTTGTTGCTTTGTCGGTAATGTTTGATTTCCATGTTGTTTCCTAACTTCAGCTTTTGGAATAGGATCACACTAAGTTAGAGAAACTCTCTGGATCCCTTTTTCCAAAAACTTACTTGTAGTATCTTCAAACACTTTGTCAATCAAAGATTGATTGACGTTTTTAATGGGAAAATCTTGGTTTGAATAAATTTTACCATCACCGACCAAAGTGTACAACACGTTATCACTTTTAACGGTAGACACTGTCTCAGTGATAGGATCCATCTCTTGTTTAGCAGTTGAATACACAGCAGGAGTAGGAGGATCACACAAAATGTGATTCTCAAAAGGCATTTCTACTCCTTTTCTATCGTCAAGATATTTATCCTCATCACTCACATCTGATTCATCATAACTTTTCCTTGCTATCAGATGAGCCCTCCGATGAATTGTCCGTTTTGAACCCTAAGCCAGTTGTAACTTCCTTATAATCAAGAGGTACAGTTGGCTCAAAACGCGGCATTTTCTCCTCATCGGGCATCTTGGTATAGTTGTGTCTCAAAGGAGGCGGACACGACTTATACCCAATGCCTTTAACATTACCCTTTAGTTGTTGAACGCCAATGATGTGATCAAGCACATATCGGGAGTTTGAGTAACTCTCCAATTTGAGCTTGATCGCTTCATGCTCACATTTTGCCTCGGCTAGCTCTTTCTTAGTTGCCTCAATGATATTAATGTAATTATTAATACCAGTTTGTTTGTTAAAAACAATTTTAGACAATTCGGAGACACTTTTCTTGAGTGTCTCAATAACCGATTTAAAATCTTTTTCGTTGCGAGCTAAGGCCATGTTTGCCTCTTTGCACTTTGACAGTTCAATAACCTAACTCTGATTGTGACTGTGAATCTTTTCAGATTCTTGTGTCATATCAGCACATTCATGTTTTGTATCAGCACAATCACTACATATGCTAGGAGTTTCAGATTTTACCTGACTTGTAGAAGCTGAGACACTAGCCATAAGGGCAGTCTGAGAAGAGAAAGATCCATCTTCAGTGAGAATCTTCTCCATTTCTCCTGTTGTAGCATCAGCTTTCTTGATCAAGATATATTTCTAACACTTGACCTCCTCAGCATCATTCAACAAACTATCACCTTAATTCACATCCGATTCTTCATCAGAACTACCACTGTAGCCCGAACTGTCATCAGATTCAGAAAATTCTTCTTTTTGCACATGCTTAATGTGACTGATGATCTTCTCATAAAATTCAGTTCCTCCTCCCAACTGTACGGACCAATCACACCCCTCATCGGCTTGTACCACTAATGCTCGATTAGTATTAGATGGCCCTGACTGGTTTGTTTGGTTGTTATCAGCTACTATCCCACTTTTGTTGTTAGCCTGATTTGAAGTACTTGTTTGATTTTGGAAGGGATTTTGGTTGCCTTGTTTGCTCGGTCGCGTGCATTCACATTTGAAGTGACCCTTTTCACCGCAATTGAAACACGTCACGACATCCTTATCAAAACCATACTTCGTATCCCGCTTGCTTTCCAAGCTAGTCTTCCGGTTCTCCTCATATAATCCTTGGCTCGTCTAACCGCGCTCGTAAACGCCCACTTGATATCCATTAACTCCATTTCATCCCTGTCTATGTGCTGATAGTCTTCGTTTTTCAAATTAATGTTGCCAATGTGACTTACGACTAGTCCGCAGTAGGCATTGACCATGGTGTTAAGAAGTTTCATAGTTTCCCTTGCAGTCTCCACATTGACTTTGGATAAGTTTGCTTATGGCTGTTTGGAATGAGATTGTGGTTGGGCTTGTGAAGATGTTGGAATATAGGCATTTGGATCAAATTGAGGTTGAGTGGGAGGAACTTGTGGTGGAGGTTGGGTTTTAGGTAGCCACGCACTCGGATTTGGTTTAGAAAAAGCATGAGCTTGAGCAATCATAAGTGCTGGTGGATGATAGGCACTCGGATCGAAAACCTCAGGTGGAGCTGATTGTGGAAACGAAAAAGAGCTTGTATTCGACATAAACGCCGTCTGTAGCTTCGGTTGTTGAACTGAACTGGAACTAGCTAAAGAGTTAAAACCTGCAAGATACATTTCGGTATTTTGAGGAATAGGAATTCGTTTAGCTTTCCGGATTTCTTCATCATTCTTGTGTTCCAACTTCTGAATGAATTCATAGATATTGACAGTATCTAGAACTCCCGTATGCTTTAAAAGCTCAATGAATGGGCTCCACTTTGGAGGTAGAGCATCAGCAAACCGTGCAACCATTTGCTGTTGAGTTGCACGAACATTATAAGAATACATTTCACTAATCAAATGATAAAAACGAGTAGTCATATCATTTAGGGTTTCATTCTCTAAGAAATGAAATGATTCGAATTCCTTCTTCAACAGATCATGACGTGTCTTTCTTGTCGCTGCATTTCCTTCACCTCTTGCTACCAAGACATCCCATAGTGCATTCGTGCTCGTACAATAAGAGAATTGATGATAGATGTTTTTGTGGAGTGCTTGCGTGAGAATAGCAAATGCCTTCTTCTCTAGATCATACGCTTTCTTGTCATCTTCTAGCATATTCGCCAATGTCACCGCACTTGAACCTGCTTCTTCGAGATCTTGATTATACGGAGAAATGAAGCACGTCCATACTTCGGTATTTTGCCCTAGAACGTACGTTTGGAAACGACCTTTCCATTTTGGATATTCGTTCATGTGATTTAGATTTGGCGAGCGGGTATTGCTACCTGTTTCACTTTCGCTCATGAGTAGATTATGGATACTTTAATTTTGATTTGCCACGCACGCCCATTGACTAGCCAAAATTCTTTCTTGTGGCATCAAAGACTTAACCCACGACATATCAGGGACCGTGCTAATGCTCCAATCCAATGGATTTGTACTCATATTTGATGTATGAACAAGTTTACCTGCTTAAAAACTTGAAATCAATTGGTTAAAACACTTTTGTAAACCTTCTGTGTAAAAAAAAATTTAATGCGACGAACACTGTTGTTTGACGAAAATACTGGTGACAAAGTTCAAATGGTTTTGATGAAATCAGTTGTTTGGCGAAACTGGTTTTGACGAAAACAGTGTTTGACGAAGATCAAATGTTTGGCGAAATTGGTTTTGACGAAAATACTGGTGACGAACACTTAATAATGTTTGACGAAGACACTGTGCGACGGACACTCAAGTATGTTTGACGAAAACACTGTTGAGGGGTGACGAAGTCTGATGGTCCAACGAAACTAGGCTGACGAAATTAGAGAGTTCGTTGACAAAGGTTTGAATGGCGAAGTTTAAGGAGGTGACGAAATCTGTTTCAATGGGTGAAGAATTCAATGTGTGACGAAATTCAATGGAAGTGATGATTTTGTCGCTTATGATTATTTTTTTAGTCAACAAAGAGATAAGGTTGTTTGGTGAGATATTTCGAAATCTTATCCTTCTGACAAGGTACACTCTTTTCAAACTAGACCATACTATTCTATTTCAACAAGACATCATGACAAGACAATTGTCAAACAATATTATTATAGTCTTTAACACTTTAACTTAGAAACAAACAAGATCAAACACACATATAATCTCAAGAACAGTTTGAATAAGTGAAGAACACTGATGAATATTCCGGCCAAAATTTCACCGGAGAAATTTTTCGAACACAATTTTGCATAAACTTTCAATAAAAACCAATTCCTATTATGCTAACATGCAATAAAACAAGGTTTTCAATAAAACTTTCAGCAAAAACAACACAATGTTCACAAATTTTCAACCCTTTTCCAGAAAAATAAGAGCTTTAAATAATAAAAGTTTCTGAAAATGAAGAACACACTTGTTTCAAACAACACAATGTTTGGTTTTAAACAAGGAAAAGAGCCAAGGCTCTGATACCACTTGTAGGTCCGTTTTTCTTGGAGGATCCGATAAAGTGTATCAACATCGGATCTTCTCCTCGTGATTTTATGTCTTATATGAATCAATTGTATACTTGTATTTTTACCAATTATGTCATTGGGCCGAGCCCATGTTTTCATGTCATTGGGCTGAGCCTTGTATTTTTACCAATTATGTCATTGGGCCGAGCCCATGTTTTCATGTCATTGGGCTGAGCCCATGTCTTAATGTTATTGGGCCTAGCCCAAGAATTTATGTTATTTGGCCCAAATGTTATTGGGCCTAAATAGTATTGGGCCTAAATAGTATTGGGCTTAATGTTATTGGGCGTTAGCCCATAGGTTTGGTATTGGGCTTAGCCCATGAGTTTTGATATTGGGCTTAGCCCATGTATTTATGTTAAGCCCATTCAGGAAGATAAGCCGATTAGTAAGTATAAGCCCATTTGTAAAATATACCTATTTGTAAATTAAGCCCATTTGTAAAATATACCCATTTGTAAATTAAGCCCGTTTGTAAAATATAACCATTTGTAAATTAAGCCCATTTGTAAAATATACCCATTTGTATATTAAGCCCATTTGTATATATCTAGTAATTTTTATAAAAATCACTAAGTATAAGTTAACATAATAATTTTTATAAGTTCAAAACATCCGGATATTGTTGTCGGTGATTTATATGTATTCGCGTCGAATGATCGCCTAACCGTCGTAGTAACTTCTCGGATTGGCGTTATGTTATAGATTCGTCCGTCGTCCGTTTTGCGCATAAGTTGTATCCGATGTCCGAATCGTCCGTAAATTGTATTCAAGTGTATATATATGTATTCTTGCAAATCTTTACTTGTAAATGTGTCTTGTATTTATTTGTATCATTGATTTCAAGTTCCTAAGTTTTATATATATCTAATACCATTAGTAAACACATAGCACATAACTTGTTAAAATCACTAAATATATATTTTACCAAAAATATATATTTATACTCATTTTTGCTTTTAGAAAGACCAACTTTCTAATCTTGTATTCTTGTAAAGATTTTGTTAAAACATGACCATTTTTATAACACATGATTTCTAGTAAAAAAACTTGGCCATAGTTTCCTTTGAAATATAAACTTTGCCATGTTTATCAAACATATCATTTTCTCTTCCAATTCAACCACAAGTTCCTCAAATTATTTCTACACAAAAATAACTTGAAATTTATAACAAAGTTTATCAAGATGAACTCATAAACATGTAGGGTTTTAGTATGATTATCAAATGTGTTTACTTGTATAAAAATCATACTTAGCTTCAAGTTTTATTAAACATTTAGAAAAACCCATCTTGTATGTTACTTTTGTAAACCTTTCAAAATTTATAATTTTTAGTGAAATCTTTTATACACTTTATCAATACCAATATTTATGTTCATCCATTTAACCATCATGTTCAAATAAACCCTTAAGACTTTCATGTTTTTAAACATCATCTAACAAGTTTATATATGATGTTCATCATAACTAGCTCAAATAAACAAGTAATAAGTCTCAAATCACCACATAAACAAACATATATATCATGATTATTATTTTGCTTCTTTGTATTTTCTTATTATCATGTATGATTATTTAGTTATAACATGAAATTTTAACAATCATAAACATAAATAAATATGAAACTAAGAGATTTAGAAGCTCACTTCTAGCACTTGTGGCTAGGGATGATCTAGGTGATGATAAAGAACTAAGAAGATGATGATCTTGATGGTATAAGACTCTTGAATGGATGAAAAAGCTTCCTTTAACTTGTAAATGCTTTAGATCACCTTATGTGCCATGAAACTCCATGTTGATCATCAAAGAAATGATAAAATGAAATGGGTTTTTGGATGGTGTTCATGGTGAAAAGATGAAGATTGAAAGAGTTTCTTATGTGTGTGTAAAATATGATGAAAAGTGATGATAATGTGCTAGTAATCTTAATATGATTAAGTGTTATAATCATCCACCAATTTCATCCACTTGAAATAATGTAAATATCTAGATATTTTAGCAAAAGATTAAGGGTATGTGGGCCCCTTATTTACGAAAATTACATGGAGGGGTCTCATGTTTTGCTTCTTGTTTTACTAATAAAAGTGTTAGAATTTATTAGCAAAAGTTAGAAAGTTTAGATGTTTAGGGATTTCCAAATGTTTTCAAGATGTTAGGTGATCATTACTAGTTTAAAATTATCCGAATAATGATAGATGGTTACTAAAAAAAAGATCTGATATCATTCGGATAATCGTTACACTTTGTTTTCGTTTGTCGTTATTTGAACGCTAAGCTTGTGTAAATTGTGTGAATTGATGTTATTTTGGTTCGGATGATACCCGAAGGTATCCTCATATGAATTCTATGTTAAACACTACTTTTACATGTTGCCAAAATATTAAATTGCTGAATTCTGCAGAATTTCTGCGGAAAAGTGTTGAAATTGTCGTTTTTAGTGTTTTTCGGGCAGTTTTTAGTGTTATCGGATTTCGGAAAGGTTTTAAACCAAACCCTTGTATTCCTAGTTAGATTTTTATGTATAATTGATGTTAGACTTTCGGCTGAGTCCTAAATATATCATTAAGATGGTTTCTGCGGATCCTGCATTTTCGTCGGCATACTAGTTCGCTAAGTGATTTTCTAGTTGTTTTGATGCATTGTTTAAACTTTTTCAAATGTAATCAATAAAAATGAATCATGTGCATCAAAAATAAGTATTCTCGTGAGTATTCTAAGAATATGTCATGAAATATGCATTTCGGATGTTTAAAATGCATAACTATATAGCTGAAAATGAGTAATTAACTACATGAAAGCTATCGGAAAGTCGCAGTTGTCACACAGAGGTCATGATACGATTTAGGTAATTGTAGACCGTTTGACAAAGTCTGCGCACTTTTTGCCTATCAAAGAAAAAGGATAACACTGGTAAGCTAGCTGAGTTATACTTAAGGGAGATAGTCGCACGTCATGGAGTGCCTATCTCGATTATATCTGATAGAGATGGGAGATTTGTGTCAAGGATTTGGAAATCTTTCCAAGAAGCGTTTGGTTCACAGTTGAATTTATACACTGCATTTCATCCACAGACAGATGGCCAAAGTGAGAGAACGATTCAGACATTAGAAGATATGTTATGAGCTTGCGTAATGGACTTGGGTTGCAATTGGGACACTCACCTGCCTTTGGTTGAGTTCTCCTATAACAACAGCTACCATACAAGCATTCAAGCTGCACCGTTTGAGGCTCTCTATGGAAGAAAGTGTCGATCGCCGTTATGCTGGGTAGATGTAGGCGATAGACAGCTAGTTGGTCCCGAATTGGTCCAGGAGACGACAGATAAAATCATGCAGATCCGAGAGCGCATTAAGGCGGCTCGCGATCGACAAAAGAGCTATGGGGACCATAGAAGGAAACCTTTGGAATTTGAAGTGGGAGATATGGTTTTGTTGAAAGTCTCACCTTGGAAAGGTGTGGCATGCTTTGGGAAGCGTGGTAAGTTAAACCTGCGATTCATTGGACAGTTCAAAATCCTGGAAAGGATTGGCACTGTAGCATATAAGTTGGAACTACCAGCGGAACTGAATGGTGTTCACGATACATTCCATGTATCTAATCTGAAAAAGAGTCCAACACAAGAAACAGTGGTCATACCTGCTGATGAAGTTCACATTGACGATACACTTCACTTTACGGAATAACCTGTTGAGGTTACTGACTGGAAGGTTAACAAAACTCGGAGGAGTAGTGTTAAGCTTGTTAAGGTTATATGGAACGCGTGTCACGGCCAAGAGTTTACTTGGGAGCGTGAGGACTACATGAAAGCAAAATATCCGCATTTGTTCCCTAACTCCCCTGCAGCTAGTAGTAAAGCTTCAAATTTCGGGACGAATTTTTCTTAACAGGGGGAGAATGTGACAACTATAAAAAATTCAGGTATCCGTACCATTAATTAACCATGATTAGTGCTTAATGACTGTGCTGGGTTACAATTAACTGCTTTCTGATTACTGCCATATACATACCTGTGCATAATACATTGTTTAATGTCATACCAATATTGCATGAAAGCTGTATTGCCTCAAATGATACATGAAACATAGTTAGCATAGTTATTTGATAAATCAGGAAAATGCTGGTAGAACTCAGCACATAGACAGACAGTGCATTGAGACACAGAATGAGCCAGGAACTAAGTAAAGTAAGGATAACGAAACTGCTTTGCTAGTGATAGTTTAAGTGCCTGGAAGTGCCTAAAACTCACCCAAAGTGCTGAATTAAGCAAAATTCAGCAAAAATTCAGCAAAAATCAGCATGTTAACACACTAATATTATGCAGAAATATGGTTAAATGGTCCTGAATGCTTTCCTAAGTGTCGGGAATCAAAAGTGTCACAAAAAGATACATAAAGCACACTAAACTGCAAGGTTTAGCACTTTAACAAACCAGTAACCAACCGAACAACCGGACACTACCCGAAACACCAAATTTATACTAGAAGCACTGTTTTAACATTTCCAAGCTAGTTATGGTCCCCGAATATCATAACACCTCCTAAAGTATCTAGTAACTAACTTAACTAACTAGATACTTATATTTCAACCTTAATGTAACTAACTTGGTTAAAGCCTAATCTGGACCCCCCCCCCACCTAGTGGACGGCCCATACAAGGGACCCACTTGTGATTTTGTTTGATTATTTTATTAGATCATGTTGGTCTTTAGAAAACACATAAACCATGGGTTAAAATGAGAAAATGGTTATAAGTAGAACTTGTAGGATCATAAGTCTCATTTCAACACACACTAAAACACACACTTTCTCCTCTCTTCTCCTCCCTTGTTCACGGCCGACCCCAAGCACACCCACAACCATCATCATTCAATCTTCTTCATTCATTCTACATACTCACAAAGGTGTTAGAGACCATACAAAGAAGCTAGGAGCTTGTGGAAGTGGAATGACCTCTCTTATTTGCTTTTATCCATCTCATAACTTCTGTTGATCATCCCTAGCCTTGTGCTAGTGGTAAGAATCTTGATCTTGCTATATTACTTCTATTTTTAGTGGTTAAAGAAGAATCATAATCAAGAACTCGAAGAACACTAAAGATCATAATAAGTAAACTTGAACATAAGCATGTTTAATGAAGTAATCTTGATGAATATGAGTTGTTATGCTTGTTGATCATTGATTGTTTGTAGAAATGATGTTGATCATCATAAGATCTTGCTAGATCATGATTAAAAACATAATCTAGCAAGATGAGAAAATAGAAGTGTTGTAGGATGATGGATCATCCACACATGGATCATGAACTTCAATGACTAAATGGTTTTCTTGAAAATAATGATCAAAGTGAGTAGTAACACTTGTATATCTAAAGATTTATGAATGGTCTTTCAAAGAAACCAAGTTAAAAATACAAGTTTTATTAAATCTTGGTTCTTACAAAAACAAACTCTATTTTTAGTGGTTAAACAAGTGTAGAAACACTTGTGAAACAAGAAAATTTCATAAGGAAACATTTTTAGAAAATATGATTTGAAGTTGTAAACATCTATATTCTTCAAAAATGAAGTTTTTAAAGAACTAATCACATTTTAAAGGGTATCAAGACTTACTAAGAACACTAGTAAGTTACTACAAATTTTTACAAATATTCAAGTTCATGAAGTAGTAGTTATTACTTGTTTTTGGCAAAATTGGTAAGTAAAGGTTGTTTATTGATGATTGTGAATTGATTGTGTTGATTTTTACAAAAGAAAATGATATGCTTGAAAGCATGGAAACCTCCATTTTTAGGGGAAACTATGACAAAATTTTCTAAAAAGTCAAACACTTAGAAAAATATTTATTAACCTATACTTACAAGTGTATTTTAAACCATGAGTTTCCTACAAAAACTTTGCCATAATTTTTGTTACAAAATATATAATAATTGGAGGTTGATTTTCATAAATAAAAGTGACTAAATATGTATTTAGGAAATATATATTTAGAAGACACCATGTGTGTGATTATTTATATATTTTGTGTATTAGTTATATTATTTTAGGACATGAAATAATATAACACATCAAAATACCAAGAATTACAATCCAAAATATTACCAAAATTCCAACAAATAAATATACACATTTAAATCACATATTGGTGAAACCGAACTATGGAATAAGACTTACAAAAATATTCCGGAATTTATTCACAAAGTATATTTTGGTAAATAATAATTTGGACACAAGGAAACAAAAATATGATTTTTACAATTACTACAAGAGTATATCATATTTTAACAAGGAAAAATATATTATTTTTGGAAAGTATGAAATATATATTTTTCTTGAAATTTTTAGAAGATATATTATTTTTAAGAAGTATATGTTTTCTTACACAAACATGAAATACAATATTTTTGGAAGAAATATATTTTCTCAAATAAATATGAAATATATCATTTTTGGAGAAAAATGAGTTTATATATATATATTTTCCAAGTGGGACTTAAAAATATATTAATTTTTGAACTTATGAGAAAATAGAAATAATTTTGCCAAAGAAAATTATAAATAATTTTTCTGAGTAACATCCCTTAAAATATGTATTTTGGAAATATATATTGGATCATTATTAAAGATAATATTCCGGAATAATTAATATGAAATTAAGTATAAGAATACTTATGGAATACAGTAAAAATACATATTCTCGAATGTATAAATACTGTCACACCCCCAAAATACCACCTAGGGAGTGTCCCTGATAGGCATGTGACGTACTGACAATGAGCCACTAATTACATTGAACCCACATAAGTTTCAAGACAACGTTCTCTATCATTATTAAAATACCATCACAAGTTTATACGAAAACCAATATGTTCAGCGGAAGCAAATAATAATCCATAGTTAAATTATTCAAAAACCAATGTGTAGTAGTAAACAAATAATCACATGAGTCCCTTTAGTCGACCCTTGACCACTACTGCTCCTCCAGACATCAAGTTTCCAAATCCAAGATACCTAACGACCTGCGAGCATGCAACGAGTGTATCAGACAAAGCTGGCGAGTTCACAGTTTTAACAAAACGTTAGTTACCACCCACGATAGTCCTATCAAAGCACTGGGCCCGAATGGGTCATTAGTTCACACCCGCCCTCTCTCAGGAACGGGGTGAGGGTGCCAAACCTAAGTAGCGCTACCACCCACGATAGCAAAAGATGGGACTTAAGAGATAGAGAGTGAGAATATTATCCAACATCCCAGTTTTACCCAAAAGACTTATCCATTCCCGGGATACCCACTGACTCTCCCAAACCACCGGGGCGCATGCTCAAAGTAGTGAACTCACCTTGGGTTTGCTCGGTATGGTTAGCTACTTTTTCACACTTAAACAATCACAGCCTATGGTATTCACGTATGCGATATTAGTTTACATTCATAAGGTACACGTATAATTAGTAGTTTGCACTTCACACAGAAATCACATAGCTCATTCAAATCCACAGTTCGCATATATGTCCAGTAATAATGTTTAACACTTATGTGTACTGTACAAGTTGCATGAACCAATTTATGTTTCTAAATCACAAGTACCCCTCATTAAAAGGAAAACCCGTTAACCATAAGCATCATTATTAGTAGGTATCCTGAACAGTAACTATCATTAACATTAGATGTCACACCCCGACCGCGTAAAACAACAAATCACGGCGGAAACATCGGGGCGTGTCGTAACAGAATAAATTCTTTCATAACCATGGCATACAAAGTTGTATTTTATTTATTAAACAAGGGTGTTACATTGTCTTGAACAGTAAACAAAAGAGTTTATAACATAATTAAACATAATCTATCTTCTTTTAAAGTCTCTAAGGCACAGGTCCGCCCTAGTATCATGATCAACATCCTATGGAAAAGCACCTGAAAACACATGTGAAAATAGGTACGTCAGCATAAAAATGCCTGTGAGATACATAGGTTTTGTGAAAATAGGATTCATGACTTATGTTTAAGAAAAATGTTTAGTCATGAACCTTGTAATTTGCTTTGTCATGTAAATCATTTGAAAACAATAAGATCAGATGATATGTATAAGTAAATGTCAGGTTAAATAAATAACCATGTAAAAATGTGTTTGTATAAGATAAGTTGTTTGTAAATCAATGTCTTGTGGAAAGTATGTTATTTGTATAAAATGTTCTATGTCTCAATATTGAAATGATTCAAATAACGTTACGACATGTAATACCATACAAACACTTATATATAGGAAGTACCAGCGGCGTATCCACCATGCTTGTATCATATTACACACGCATCGTTACTTAATCACTTAATCAAACCATACCAACCAATGTAAGAAGCCTATGTTTAAACCAATTGTCAAATGTAAACCATGTCAAATGTCAATGTCAAATATCCATGTCAAATGTTTATGTGAAAAATGTCTATGTCAAAATGTCATGTATGGCAAGTGAAATGTCTCAACTAAACCATATGCACAAAAACAAAATATTGAAGTAAAACATGGTTTAAATCAATCTTATGTCTTTGTGGAAAAATGCATGCAAATATTTAATATGAACATTTATGCGGTATTGTGAAAATGCATACATCCAAGCCTTGTGACTGTGGTGATAAACCCTTTAAACAAATTAAAGGTCTATCTGTCTTATATCATCGAATTCGGTCATTCCTTTCATCCCCTTTCCCTGGGATGTCCGGAACGGGAGTTGTCAATTCCTATGGTACCACTACCTACTAACGAACGGCGTAGCTAATGTTAATGAATGTATTGTCCCATGTAAACAAACCAAATGTCATACCAAAATGTAAGCATGTGAAAACAATGCACTAAGTATGTAATCAAATGAACATACATAGCGTGAAATGTCATGTAAAACGATGTACTAAGTAATGCACATAATAGGCACACCTAGCATGAAATGTCATAAAATCATGTACTATAATGTACTAACGAACATAGCAGTATATGATGTTAAAACAGGAAAGCATGAAAGTAACAAGTAGGCACATGTGTTCCACCCCAAAACAGTTTGGAAAACAGTAAAAGAGGGGTCTATGTACTCACTTGTGATTGCTCAGATGCCTAAAGATAATCACCAAGTAATGCTAGAGATCTTGGAATCAAACGGCACCTAGTATAGGTAACTATGTTAATAAACCGGACCTATCTCGGAAGACTGGGTAGCATTAGGGTTTGTAAACCAAATGAGTGTAGGAACTCACGTGATATGGTTTAACAAGGCCTACATGCTAAATGAAACTTAACCTAAGTCTTATTGACCCATTATGATCCGTTTAGGTAGCTTACGCTACTTTAACGCATCGTGCGCGTGAAACGCGTTCGGACCGCCTAACTAGTCCTATGACAAGTATTATATGCCTAAACATGTTACATAATCAGTTACGTGACAAAAGTTTAGGTTACATATGCTAAATTACCAATTATGTATGAAAAGGGTATTCTGGTAATTTACCTAAGGCATATAAACTACCTATCATACAACTACTTAAACGTCGTGACCATAAGGTATAACCTCGGAAGGTTATTCCCTACACTATGGTCACCTAATGTATTTGGTCGAATCCTAATGATCGACTAAACTGGGTCGGGTTCGAAGGTATAGGAGATTTATTATATTGCCTACCCTACGACCCTAGACAACGTGGTAATCAGTGGGCATAGTCCCAAGGGACTATGACCAACGTGATTACACTCACGTTGCGAAGTTCAAACGAACTTCGCATTGACCATTACTTGTCAACGCTGAAAGTCAAACAAAGTTTGACTTTCTGACTCGAAAAGCAGTAAAATAAGGAAAAGAACGAAAGAATACTTACGAAGGGTCCCCGAATGCTAATCTAGATCAATATAGTTCAGGTATGAAACAAAGGTTTCAACTTAGAACACAATTAATCAGATTCTAGTGCTTTAAAACAATGAAAGGCATGGGGTATATATAGTTTTCGGTGAACCGTTGAGATCGTTTGATGGAAAACGTGCCATGATCCAACCCGTACACTTGTCGGAAACTCATGGTAGCTAAAAATGGTTCTTATCCGCTGACTAGACATGTGAGAAATGTGTGGTGGAGGATTAATCAGCTGAAATCTGATTTTTAAAACATTGAATCTGGTCAGATCATGCACTCGCGTAGCGCGACGGGTAGGCCCTTAGGGCTCGCGCTACGCTACTGCCTCCCAGTTTCAGAATTGTTTCAAACTTGGCAGAAATGGTCCCTGCACGTGTTTAAGGTCTTTTTCGATGCGTTTGAACTCCGTTAACCTCATTTCAAGGCTCTAAAATGAAGTTAAAGTATAGGGAACTCAAAACATGCTCAAAAATATCTCAGATGTCAGTTCGTTTGGCCATACGATCGCGATGTTCGCTTAATTACGACGGAATGCGCATAAGCGCGAAAAATGATCCAAATGACGCGACGAATGGATTTTTCTTATGGCGAACACTAAAATATAATATAGTCATGCTCACATAAATTTTTGGATGTCCGGATGTATTCAGAACGTAAGTTATGCACGAAAATGCAAACTTGTGCACTTTTTGACACTTTTAGTCCCTGAATGACCCAAAAGTTTATTTTAACGCACCGAACCCCTCAAAGCCTATTTCTAAGCTATGTAAAGGATATTTAAGGTGTGTTTAACTTATGGTCATGTTCCGGAATGTTCGTTACAGTTCAAATTGACATACTTTCGCAGTTTGTCATATTTAGACCCTGTAAGCGAATTAACTTGTTTTTTGCCATACCAAAGCCTTCTAAACTTATTTCTAAGTTATGTAAAGGTTATTTAAGGTATGTTGAGTATATGTTGATGTTCTGGAGTATTTCTCGCATTAAACTGAGTACGTTTACGCACTAGTTTGCGTATAACTCTCCAGAAAGCGATGTAGAGTTTGAAATTACATAAAAGTCAAAACATGAAAAATGTAAAACATAACAAAACAAACATTGGGATCAAATAACATTGTTTTATTGATAATAGAACTGTTCACAATGATTACAAGCACAGTTGTTACAGTCTCCCCTACTTGTGGAAATTTCGTCCCGAAATTTATTTAGAGGAAACTCGTGGAAAAAGATGTGGATATTTCGCCTTCATTTGATCTTCGCGTTCCCAAGTAAACTCAGGTCCACGTTTAGCTTCCCAGCGAACTTTGACCAAAGGAATGCGCTTGCGTTTAAGCCACTTGACTTCACGTTCCATGATTTCCACTGGTTTCTCAACAAATTTCAGTGTTTTGCCAACACGAATTTCGTCAAGCGGTATGGAGAAGTTCTCATCAGCTGAACACTTCTTGAGATTGGACACGTGAAAAGTTGGATGAACATTTCCAAGTTCAGGAGGTAACTCAAGTCTGTAGGCTACCTTTCCGATTCTTTCGACGATCTTGAATGGTCCAACGTATCTAGGTGCAAGTTTTCCTTTCTTTCCAAATCTGATCACACCTTTCCAAGGTGAGACCTTAAGTAATAATCGATCACCGACTTGAAATTCCAAGGCTTTGCGTTTTGGGTCCGCGTAAATCTTCTGACGGCTTCTAGCTGCCTGAAGGTTATCACGAACTTTCTTGACCTTGTCAGTTGTCTCTAAAATGAGGGCAGGTCCAGTAAGTTGAGCCTCGCCAATCTCATTCCAGAAGACTGGTGAACGACATTTTCGACCATAGAGAGCCTCGAAAGGAGCCATTTTGATGCTAGTGTGATAACTGTTGTTGTAGGAGAATTCAATCAATTTAAGATGTGAATCCCAGCTACCACCAAAATCGATTACACAAGCTCTTAGCATATCCTCCAGAGTCTGGATTGTTCTCTCAGATTGACCATCCATTTGCGGATGATAAGCTGTGCTCAGATTAAGTTGGGTCCCCATGGCAGATTGCATGGTTCTCCAAAAATGAGAAGTGAAACGAGCATCTCTGTCAGAAATGATGTTCAACGGAACACCATGTCGAGCTACAATTTCATCCACATAGATTTGTGCAAGTCTGTCAGCAGGAAAATCCTCACGGATTGGCAAGAAATGTGCTGACTTTGTAAGACGATCAACGACTACCCAGATGGCATCATGTCCCTTCTTAGTGCGTGGAAGTTTGGTAACAAGATCCATAGTAATGTTTTCCCATTTCCAAACTGGGATCTCTGGTTGCACCAATAAACCAGAAGGACGCTGATGTTCAGCCTTAACCTTTAGACAAGTAAGGCATTTTGACACGTATAAGGCAATGTCTTTCTTCATACCAGGCCACCAATACTGAATACGAAGATCCTTATACATCTTATCTGAGCCCGGATGAATAGAATAACGAGACTTATGGGCTTCATCCATAAGCAAGGTACGAAGATCATCCTGGCTTGGGACCCACAAACGGTCCATGAAGTAATATGATCCATTGTCCTTCAGTTCCAGAGCAGGCGTTATGTGATAGGGAAATTCCTTATCCATTAAACCTTGTGAAACACAAGATTGTTGAGCCTGAGAAATGCGGGCTTGGATATCGGATCGAGCTTGAATAACAGATTGAACACGTACACAATGAAGCTTAGTACGTTCCTTACGACTCAATGCATCAGCTACGACATTCGCCTTACCAGGATGGTAGCGAATTTCGCAGTCATAGTCGTTTAAAAGCTCAACCCAACGTCGCTGTCTCATGTTGAGTTCCTTCTGGTTGAATATATGCTGAAGACTTTTGTGGTCAGTGAAAACCACACATTTTGTACCGTACAAATAGTGTCTCCAGATCTTGAGAGCAAATACAACTGCACCCAACTCAAGATCATGAGTGGTGTAGTTCTTCTCATGTATCTTCAACTGCCTTGATGCATATGCTATGACTTTGTTCCTTTGCATCAGAACACAACCAAGACCCAATTTCGATGCATCACAATGCACAACAAAATCATCATCACCCTCAGGCAATGATAGAACAGGCGCATCGCAAAGCTTCTGCTTCAGGTGTTGAAAAGCTTCCTCTTGTTTGTATCCCCAATAAAAGGGCATTTTCTTCTGAGTTAGAGCAGTTAGAGGAACTGCAATCTTAGAGAAATTCTCAATGAAGCGGCGATAATAACCCGCTAGACCAAGAAAAGAACGAACTTCAGTAGGAGTAGTAGGTGTATCCCAATCCTTAATCGCACTGATCTTGGAGGGATCTACATGAATACCTCGTTCGTTGATAACATGCCCCAAAAATTGAACTTCTTTAAGCCAAAATTCGCATTTGGAAAATTTGGCGAAAAGTTGCTCTTTCTTTAGGAGTTCTAGGGTAAGACGAAGATGTTGCTCGTGGTCAGCTTGCGTCTTAGAGTATATCAAGATGTCATCAATAAAAACAATGACGAACTGATCCAAATAAGGTTTGCAGACCCTATTCATTAAGTCCATGAAAACAGCAGGAGCATTAGTCACACCGAATGGCATGACTGTGAACTCATAATGCCCATATCGAGTACAGAACGCTGTCTTGGGAATATCTTCTTCATGCACCCGTAGTTAATGATATCCAGATCGCAGATCAATCTTCGAGAAATAAGAAGCACCTTGTAGCTGATCAAAGAGGTCGTCTATGCGAGGTAAGGGATATCGATTCTTGATGGTAAGCTTGTTAAGCTCACGATAATCGATACACATCCTAAAGGATCCATCCTTCTTCTTTACAAAAAGAACGGGAGCACCCCAGGGTGAAAAACTAGGACGTATAAAACCTTTGTCAGAGAGCTCCTGAAGCTGTTTAGACAACTCTTGCATCTCAGATGGTGCAAGACGATATGGAGCTCTGGCAATGGGATTTGCACCAGGTACGAGATCAATGCGGAACTCGACTTGGCGTGCTGGAGGTAGACCAGGTAAATCTTCAGGGAACACTTCAGAATAATCCCGAACGACAGGAATATCTGAAATAGACTTACCCTTGCCTTTATCTTCTGTAACATGTGCTAAGAAAGCCACATAGTTCTTCCGCAAATACTTCCGAGCTTTAAACCAAGACATGAGTTTGAGACCACCGATAGGCTTCTCACCTTGAACCTGCAGAATCTCGCCTGACGAAAACGGCACACGAACAATCTTCTCAGAACAAACTATCTCTGCGTGATGCTTGGATAACCAATCCATTCCCACAATAACGTCAAAGCTTCCAAGTTGCATAGGCGTGAGGTCAATAGGAAAAAGATGGTCGTTAAGGTTCAACTGGAAGTTGCGAAGAACAGAATCAAGAATAATGGGTTCACCATTAGCAACCTCTACTGTCAAAAGTTTTCCTAGTTTTGTTCTAGACACGCCAAGCATAGGCTCAAAAGACAATGACACGAAACTCTTATCGGCACCAGAATCGAAAAGAACAGATGCAGGCTGATTATTAATAAAGAACGTACCGTTCACCACGTTATCGTCCGCCTGCGCCTCTTGGGCGTTCATGTTAAAGACTCGGCCTCGACCCGGAGCCTGATTCTGGTTCTGGTTCTAGTTCGCCAGTCTTGGGCACCGATTCCTGTAGTGGGTCAGATCCCCACAATTGTAACAAGCACCTGGTGGGTATTGTGGTCTTGCAGCTTGACCCTGTTGCTGAGCAACTTGTTGAACCGGGTTCTGAACCGCGGGATTTTGAGCAGACCGACAAACATTGGCAAGATGGCCTGACTTCCCACAGTTAGTACAGAAACGGCATGGAAGTTGCGGCTGGTGGTGACTGTTGCATCTATTGCACAAAGGTGCAATCCCTGAATAGGGTTTCTTCGCTGGAGGCTGTGCGGGTTGGTTGGGAGCTGCCTGGTTAGCTTGGGCAGTGATAGCAAAATTTTGGGAAGCCTTACGCTTCTTTGCCCTTTTTGAAGGACCAGAGTTCTTTCCACTCCCGTTTTGACCTTTCTTGCTATCCACCTTGTCTGCCGACTGTTTCTTGCCCTTGTCACCCTTCCGGTGTAACCTGTTCTTCCGGATCTGCGACTCAGTCAATGTCGCAGATAACTCGATCGCCTGACGAAGTGTGGCAGGGTTACTACCAGTAAGAATGTCTTGTACCGAGTCAGGTAGACCATCGATGTATCTCTCGATAGCCTTGTCAAGTGGGGTGACCATTGTTGGGCAAAGCAGACTCAATTCTTCAAACCGATCAGTATAAGCCCTATGCTCACCACTATCTTGCTTCAGCTCATCAAACTCCTTCTCCAACGCTCGTTGCTCATGACGAGGACAGAATTCCCTCATCATAAGGGCTCTAAGTTCAGCCCATGTCTGTGCGAGAGCAACTTCTGCACCTTGGTCCCTCATAACCCCGTTCCACCATGTCAAAGCCCTCTTCTGAAATACGCTCGAAGCAAACTCGACTTTGCGATTTTCGAGACACTGCACGTGGCGAAAAGTATTCTCTATGCTCTCAAACCACTGAAGAAGCCCAGTCGCTCCCTCAGAACCACTAAACTTGAGTGGTTTAGCCGAGTTAAAATCCTTGTATTTGCACGGACCATTGTTGTTGTTGTTGGCTTGTTGCCATTGAGCAAAGAGATTTGGGAATTGAGCAGCCATCTGCTGCGCAATAATTTCTGCCAGCTCGGCAGTAGCTATCTGGTTCTCGCGTCGAGGAGGCATTCTAAAAGAGGAAAACATGAAAAGAAACGAGTGAGATGATTGGATGAAGAGAATGAGATGAAACAAAATCAACAAAAGCAAAGATGGTGATCATTCGTCCGCATTACCAAGCAAACAAACGAATCACAGTGACTAATCAAAGTAAATGGGTCAAAAATAATGTATAATGAAGACATGCTCGCCTATAAGTGAACACTCATCCCAAGAATTCCCAGGTAAGCACAACTGGTCTCGCGTCTGATGAGATGTATACGAAGTGCTTGCCTAGACAGAAAACCCAGAATACAGGCATTCACCCTTCCAGTTTGCACGTGTTCACATTATTTAAAACCCAAAACGTTTGACGGGATTTTGAAAATTTGAAGGCACAAGGCCAAAAATTTAATCAAACTGAAAAGGTTCAAAACCATATAACAGAGGGTTCAAAACCTTGTAATAAATCATTCAAAAACAGATAATTGTTTTTCAAAAATCGTTTCGGAAAAATTTTGGCTTTTGTTCTGATAATCACCTAAGGATAGGTGATGTGCATGTTTTAAGATCTAAACACAAATAATTTGTGTTAGGGTCCTAGAAAAGTTATAGTCTAGGTCAAAGCATTACTAATAACCTAATTCCCTATAACCATTGGCTCTGATACCAACTCTTCTGTCACACCCCGACCGCGTAAAACAACAAATCGCGGCGGAAACATCGGGGCGTGTCGTAACAGAATAAATTGTTTCATAACCATGGCATACAAAGTTGTATTTTATTTATTAAACAAGGGTGTTACATTGTCTTGAACAGTAAACAAAAGAGTTTATAACATAATTAAACATAATCTATCTTCTTTTAAAGTCTCTAAGGCACAGGTCCGCCCTAGTATCATGATCAACATCTTATGGAAAAGCACCTGAAAACACATGTGAAAATAGGTACGTCAGCATAAAAATGCCTGTGAGATACATAGGTTTTGTGAAAATAGGATTCATGACTTATGTTTAAGAAAAATGTTTAGTCATGAACCTTGTAATTTGCTTTGTCATGTAAATCATTTGAAAACAATAAGATCAGATGATATGTATAAGTAAATGTCAGGTTAAATAAATAACCATGTAAAAATGTGTTTGTATAAGATAAGTTGTTTGTAAATCAATGTCTTGTGGAAAGTATGTTATTTGTATAAAATGTTCTATGTCACAATATTGAAATGATTCAAATAACGTTACGACATGTAATACCATACAAACACTTATATATAGGAAGTACCAGCGGCGTATCCACCATGCTTGTATCATATTACACACGCATCGTTACTTAATCAAACCATACCAACCAATGTAAGAAGCCTATGTTTAAACCAATTTTCAAATGTAAACCATGTCAAATGTCAATGTCAAATATCCATGTCAAATGTTTATGTGAAAAATGTCTATGTCAAAATGTCATGTATGGCAAGTGAAATGTCTCAACTAAACCATATGCACAAAAACAAAATATTGAAGTAAAACATGGTTTAAATCAATCTTATGTCTTTGTGGAAAAATGCATGCAAATATTTAATATGAACATTTATGCGGTATTGTGAAAATGCATACATCCAAGCCTTGTGACTGTGGTGATAAACCCTTTAAACAAATTAAAGGTCTATCTGTCTTATATCATCGAATTCGGTCATTCCTTTCATCCCCTTTCCCTGGGATGTCCGGAACGGGAGTTGTCAATTCCTATGGTACCACTACCTACTAACGAACGGCGTAGCTAATGTTAATGAATGTATTGTCCCATGTAAACAAACCAAATGTCATACCAAAATGTAAGCATGTGAAAACAATGCACTAAGTATGTAATCAAATGAACATACATAGCGTGAAATGTCATGTAAAACGATGTACTAAGTAATGCACATAATAGGCACACCTAGCATGAAATGTCATAAAATCATGTACTATAATGTACTAACGAACATAGCAGTATATGATGTTAAAACAGGAAAGCATGAAAGTAACAAGTAGGCACATGTGTTCCACCCCAAAACAGTTTGGAAAACAGTAAAAGAGGGGTCTATGTACTCACTTGTGATTGCTCAGATGCGTAAAGATAATCACCAAGTAATGCTAGAGATCTTGGAATCAAACGGCACCTAGTATAGGTAACTATGTTAATAAACCGGACCTATCTCGGAAGACTGGGTAGCATTAGGGTTTGTAAACCAAATGAGTGTAGGAACTCACGTGATATGGTTTAACAAGGCCTACATGCTAAATGAAACTTAACCTAAGTCTTATTGACCCATTATGATCCGTTTAGGTAGCTTACACTACTTTAACGCATCGTGCGCGTGAAACGCGTTCGGACCGCCTAACTAGTCCTATGACAAGTATTATATGCCTAAACATGTTACATAATCAGTTACGTGACAAAAGTTTAGGTTACATATGCTAAATTACCAATTATGTATGAAAAGGGTATTCTGGTAATTTACCTAAGGCATATAAACCACCTATCATACAACTACTTAAACGTCGTGACCATAAGGTATAACCTCGGAAGGTTATTCCCTACACTATGGTCACCTAATGTATTTTGTCGAATCCTAATGATCGACCAAACTGGGTCGGGTTCGAAGGTATAGGCGATTTATTAGATCGCCTACCCTACGACCCTAGACAACGTGGTAATCAGTGGGCATAGTCCCAAGGGACTATGACCAACGTGATTACACTCACGTTGCGAAGTTCAAACGAACTTCGCATTGACCATTACTGGTCAACGCTGAAAGTCAAACAAAGTTTGACTTTCTGACTCGAAAAGCAGTAAAATAAGGAAAAGAACGAAAGAATACTTACGAAGGGTCCCCGAATGCTAATCTAGATCAATATAGTTCAGGTATGAAACAAAGGTTTCAACTTAGAGCACAATTAATCAGATTCTAGTGCTTTAAAACAATGAAAGGCATGGGGTATATATAGTTTTCGATGAACCATTGAGATCGTTTGATGGAAAACGTGCCATGATCCAACCCGTACACTTGTCGGAAACTCATGGTAGCTAAAAATGGTTCTTATCCGCTGACTAGACATGTGAGAAATGTGTGGTGGAGGATTAATCAGCTGAAATCTGATTTTCAAAACATTGAATCTAGTCAGATCATGCACTCGCGTAGCGCGATGGGTAGGCCCTTAGGGCTCGCGCTACGCTACTGCCTCCCAGTTTCAGAATTGTTTCAAACTTGGCAGAAATGGTCCCTGCACGTGTTTAAGGTCTTTTTCGATGCGTTTGAACTCCGTTAACCTCATTTCAAGGCTCTAAAATGAAGTTAAAGTATAGGTAACTCAAAACATGCTCAAAAATATCTCAGATGTCAGTTCGTTTGGCCATACGATCGCGATGTTCGCTTAATTACGACGGAATGCGCATAAGCGCGAAAAATGATCCAAATGACGCGACGAATGGATTTTTCTTATGGCGAACACTAAAATATAACATAGTCATGCTCACATAAATTTTTGGATGTCCGGATGTATTCAGAACGTAAATTATGCACGAAAATGCAAACTTGTGCACTTTTTGACACTTTTAGTCCCTGAATGACCCAAAAGTTTATTTTAACGCACCGAACCCCTCAAAGCCTATTTCTAAGCTATGTAAAGGATATTTAAGGTGTGTTTAACTTATGGTCATGTTCCGGAATGTTCGTTACAATTCAAATTGACATACTTTCGCAGTTTGTCATATTTAGACCCTGTAAGCGAATTAACTTGTTTTTTGCCATACCAAAGCCTTCTAAACTTATTTCTAAGTTATGTAAAGGTTATTTAAGGTATGTTGAGTATATGTTGATGTTCTGGAGTATTTCTCGCATTAAACTGAGTACGTTTACGCACTAGTTTGCGTATAACTCTCCAGAAAGCAATGTAGAGTTTGAAATTACATAAAAGTCAAAACATGAAAAATGTAAAACATAACAAAACAAACATTGGGATCAAATAACATTGTTTTATTGATAATAGAACTGTTCACAATGATTACAAGCACAGTTGTTACATTAGATGTCATGGTTTCATAAACATTATCATAATCATTCCTAACAAAAGTCAACCTGTTCCCTGCTTTCTTTGCCCTCTCGACGAACCCTCCCATCGACGAAACATTTGTGTTTCATCGTGATCCTCTATGACGAAACCTCCATGTTTATCAAGCATTCAATATCAAACTTACATGTGCCACTCACAACAGTTTCTCAATTAAAGCATTTGACTAGTTCTGACACATATTCAAGAGTGCACATGGTCAATTAGATCAAATCACAATTTCACAATAGTTCACATCATCATTGCTATTAACAAGACTAGCAAAAATGGCCGACCACTGTTATTGCTTTCATGCCATCATTGGACCATTTTTTTTATAGTGGAATACCAATTCATGCACATGATGCCTACATCTAACACATATATAACCGATCACAGTCATCATGTCACGTCCAATTATGTTTCAGTTTGATCAGAACCTTATTCATTGATTAACCAGGAGCACTTAACATATTATATCCTAACAATTACTTATTCACTGATAATCACAAGCACTTATGCACACAATGGCTGACACTCATAATATGATCCTTATCCAATTGACTGTATTTCAAGACATCTCAGATGCAAACATTATAGGATATTGACCTCAACAAAAAAATAAGTAATGATCACTCTAACCGAGATGTATAGTGACCGGATCAAAGAATCCGAATGATTAACCGATGATGATACTTTCCGTCCGTTTGCAAAGAGAAGCGAGAGATCTAGGGTTTGCCGTTAAGTTTTGCAATCAAGGAATGGTTACGAGTAATATAGGTTAAAGATTGTACTGGGCCGCTTTTGGGCCGAAAGCCCACTGACCAGCGACTGAGTTTTGTCATGTAATATGGACGACGAATCTATGTTTCGTCGAGATCTAACAACATTCAAACACACTAAAACTTTCTACTAACAATTTAGTGATAGCTTACGAGATCTAACAACATTCAAACACACTAAAACTTTCTACCAACATAGATCACTAAACCATGCACAAGATGCACAAGTTATAACACCAAACAAAATGCAAAGACAGTAGCGTAAACCAGTATCGTGTAAGGGAAAGACCTTGAAAGTTCGGGTTGTCACATCATCCCCAACTTGAAAGAAATTTCATCCCGAATTTTTGACAAGCACACCCAAAACAGCGAGGTATCGGATCAGGATGACTGTGGATTTTCCCTAGGTGCCACATCATCCCCAAGTTGAAGAGGAATTTCGTCCCAAAATTCACCAGCTTTACCAGATTTAGACTTGTCATTAGGGAAAAGTTGAGGATATCTAAGCTTCATCTGATCCTCACGCTCCTACTTGAACTCCGGTCCACGTCTTGAGTTCCAACGAACTCTAACAATCGGAATACGACTATGTTTACGCACCTTGACCTCCCGATCCATGATCTCAATAGGCTCTTCGACAAACTGTAACTTGTCTTCGATCTTTAACTCTTGAAACGGCACAACCAGTGTTTCATCAGACAAGCACTTCTTCAACTCTGAGACATGGAAGACATCGTGTACATTACCCAATCTCATCAGGCAACTCAAGCTTGTAAGTAACTTTACCGACCCGTTCTAGAATTCTAAACGGCCCAACGTAGCGTGGGTTAAGCTTGCCACGCTTCCCGAAGCGTACAATACCCTTCCACGGCGAAACTTTCAACATAACACGATCACCCACTGCAAACTCTAACGGTTTCCTACTCTTGTCGGTGTAGCTTTTCTGACGATCACGCGCTGTTGCCATACGGTTTCTGATCTGAACAATCATTTCTGAAGTTTCAAGTACAAGCTCAGGACCTGTGATCTGACTGTCACCCACTTCAGCCCAACAGAGAGGGGAACGACATTTCCGCCCGTACAACGCTTCGAACAGAGCTACCTGAATACTAGTGTGGTAGCTGTTGTTGTAAGAGAACTCTATCAACGGCAGATGTTTCTCCCAGCCCTTGCCAAAGTCAATAACATGCCCGCAGCATGTCTTCGAGTGTCTGAATGGTGCGCTCACTCTGACCATCCGTCTGCGGGTGAAAAGCAGTACTCATATTGAGTTGTGAACCGAACGATTTATGCATTGACTGCCACAATTCAGAAGTGAAACACGGATCCCGATCCGAGATGATAGAAGTTGGCACCCCGTTCGTAGAAACTACCTCCTTAAGATAAACTGCTACAAGCTGTGAAAACTTATTTGTTTCCTTGATTGCCAGAAAATGCGCTGACTTTGTGAGATGGTCAACAATCACCCATATAGTATCGTTTCCAGCCTAAGACCTCGGAAACCCTGTAACGAAATCCATGGCAATCTGCTCCCACTTCCACGTGGGTATCTCTGGTTGCTGAAGTAGACCCGAGGGCTTCTGATGCTCTACTTTGACTTTGGCACAAGTCAAGCATTTACTCACGTATGTGGCGATGATAGCTTTCATATTCGGCCACCAATACAAAACTTTAAGATCCTGATACATCTTATCTGATCCCGGATGAATAGAGTATCGTGACTTGTGCGCTTCATCCATCACAAGTTCTCTGAGATAACCAAACAGAGGAATCCATACTCTTTCCATAATATATTAGATGCCATCAGATCTCTGCTCAAGCTGCTTTTTCATACCTCGCAAACCCTCAGCTTCAATGTTTTCTTCCTTTAATGCCTTAGTCTAAGCCGTACGAATCTTATTAGGAAGGTTCGAATGAATAGTGAGTTGCAATGCGTGAACCCGTTTAGGCTTCGTCTCCTTTCGGCTAAGTGCATCAGCTACTACATTAGCTTTACCCGGATGATACTTGATAGCACACTCATAATCGTTCAAAAGCTCTATCCAACACCGTTGCCGCATATTCAATTCTTTCTGGTCGAAGATATGCTGAAGGCTTCTGTGATTGGTGTAGATGGTGCATTTGATACCGTACAGATAGTGCCTCCAGATCTTAAACGCGAAAACCATAGCTCCCAACTCCAAGTCATGATTCGTATAATTTTTCTCGTGCACCTTCAACTGTCGAGAAGCATAAGCTATCACTTTCTCGCGTTGCATCAACACGCAACCGAGACCCTGAATCGAAGCGTCACAGTAAACCACAAAATCTTCCGTACCCTCTGGTAGAGACAAGATCGGTGCCCTGCATAATTTCTGCTTCAAGAGTTGGAAAGCATCCTCTTGTTTCGTTCCCCAAGAATAAACAACGTTTTTCTGCGTCAAGGAGGTAAGAGGTTGGGCAATCTTTGAGAAATCCTGAATAAACCGATGGTAGTACCCTGCCAGACCCAGGAATTGTCGCACTTCCGAAGGATTCTTCGGTGCCGCCCAATTCCTAATAGCATCAATCTTGGCAGGATCCACATGTATCCCCATCTCGTTAACAATATGCCCAAGAAAGTGTACCTCCCGAATCCAGAAATCACACTTAGAAAACTTCGCGTAAAGCTGCTCCTTCCTCAGGAGCTCCAAGATAATACGCAGATGCCGCTCGTGGTCCTCCTTGCTCTTGGAGTAGATCAAAATGTCATCGATGAAAAAAATAACGAAGTCGTCAAGATACGGCTTGCACAAGCGGTTCATGAGATCCATGAAGACCGCTGGTGCGTTGGTCAACCCAAACAGCATAACCAAAAACTCATAGTGGCCATACCGTGTCCGAAAAGCCGTTCTAGGAAGATCCTCCTCTCTAACTCATACCTGGTGATAACCCGACCTTAAGTCGATCTTGGAATTAAAACTTGACCCTTGCAGCTGGTCAAACAGGTCGTCGATACGTCGCAAAGGATAACGGTTCTTGACCATCACCTTGTTGAGCTCGCGATAGTCTATACACATCCGAAAGGACCCATCCTTTTTCTTCACAAACAGAACTGGGGCTCCCCATGGTGAAGAGCTAGGTCGGATAAAACCTCTATCCAACAGCTCTTGGAGTTGATTCGACAACTCCTGTAACTCTCATGGCGCAAGATGATAAGGAGCACGAGCAATCGGGGCTGCTCCTGGTGCAAGTTCAATCTGAAATTCCACCTGACGGTGTGGAGGTAAACCAGGAAGTTCTTCAGGGAATACATTAGGGAATTCATGAACTACTAGAAGATCCTCGATCCTCCTCTCATCAGACTGCGAATCAGTAACAAGAGCTAAGATAGCAGGGTAGCCCTTACGTAGACACTTCTGAGCCTTCATTGCCGAAATAATGCTAACCGTGGCACCACTACGATGACCCTGAACCGATAAAGATTCTTCTCTAGGGAGAGGAACACGCACAATTTTCTCCTTGCAGAGGATTTCCACCTAATGCTTTGACAACCAGTCCATGCCAATAACCACATCAAAGCTTCCGAGAGTAATAGGGAGTAGATCAATATCGAACACTTGACCCATGAGGTCGAGTTTGCACCCAACTAAAACGTGTGAAGCCTCAATTATTTTACCATCAGCTATCTCTACTATGTGTTTAGTTACAAGTGGTGTAGGGCTCAACCCTAACTGATGACTGAACCCCAAAGATGCATAACTCCAATCGGCACCAGAGTCGAACAAAATAGAAGCAAATATACCATTTACTGAAAACGTACCAGTCACTACGTTGTTTCCATTGTTGTTCCCATTGTTGTTGTTATTACCCGCATTCTGATTCAACTGAGGGCAATCCCGCCTGAAATGACCCTCATCACCACACTGAAAGCAACTCTTGCGATTACCTTGATTCTGCTGAGGTTGCTGTCTTTAATGTTGATGTGACTGCTGCTGCTGCTGTCTCGGAAGTGAAACCCTACAATCTTTGGCCATATGCCCCGCTTTGTTGCACCTGTGACATACTCGAGTACACTGCCCCCGATGGTGATAGTTGCACTTACTGCACTTTGGTAGTTTTCCCGCATAAGAACCCTGACCTGAACGGTTACCCTGATTCTGATTCACTGAAGACAACTGGCTGAAACTACGATTGCTGCCAGTGTCTGACCTTTTCTGTGACTGCACTGAATTGGACACCTTGTCCACATCGTTCCACTTACACTTGCTGTCAGTGGCGGGGGTAGTGGCTGTAGTAACAGCAGTAGTAGTAGTAGTAGTAGTAGTAGTAGCAGAAACACCTGGTGGTAGCGAATTACTCTCCACCTCCTGATCAACGATCTTGTGAGCCAAACGGACAATCTGAGTTAAGTTATTGAGGTTTGCTGCAGTAACCAAACCCTTCACTCGTGGAGGTAATCCCTTGATGAACAACTCAATTCTTCGAGACATAGGTCGGGATAAATTCGGGCACATGTCAGCCAACTCATGCGACCGCTTCACGTATGCTTCAATCTCGGATCCCACCATTTTCAAATCATAATACTCGTTCTCCAATTTCTGGATCTCATCGCGAGGACAATACTCCTCCCTGATCAACTCCTTAAAGTCGTCCAAAGTAATAGCGTTCGCCGCCTCGAAACCCAACAGCTGAACCTGGGCATTTCACCATGTTAGGGTACCATCCTCTAGTGTGCCCGTAGCATACTTCACTATGTCCCCAACCGGCCAGTTACACATCGTGAATACGGACTCCGTCTTTTCGAACCAACGCAGGAGTCCTACAGCCCCTTCATTCCCACTGAAGGTCTGCGACTTACAATCCATGAAGGTTTTGAACGTGCAAACAGGTGGATGGTGCAGATTCTGTTGCACCTGTTGCACCTGTTGACCTATTAACAAAAGAACATATAACAAACAAGTAAGACTCAAGCATGCGACACAAGAAGAAAGAGTATTTGGTACATATCGTACCAGCCTGATAAGCCGCTAAGGCTTCAGCCACGCGAGTGTAGATGAGATCGGTTAACTCAGCTTGAGTCATAGCAATATGGCCACGTCCACCACTGCGCCCTCCACCACATCCTCCACGTCCACTCATGATTCTATACAAGTAAAGGAAGGATTTCAAAAAGCAAGTTCAAGTAGGGGCCATGCATTACTATAATCTCCGAAAGACTACCGAGTTCTATCATAGCATCAACTAGTAGAGCGGAATCCTTTTCACACTCGTCAAGTTTCACTGGAACTCACATGCACCCCACATTATTATTATGTGTGCACCCATAATAATAATCCAATTTGCATGTTTATCGCAGCTCCTCTCAATTCGTGTAAAAAGGTTCCCCGAATTCAAGCAATAAAACAGGTGACACCACAACATAGATCATGTAAGTTCAAGAAGAGTCGCACCCTCAAAACACGTAACGTGGGTTGTCATCATATAAGTTCAAACTGTTGTGCCAAGTGTGCATTCACAAGTAATGTTATCTAATAGCAAATACTAGAGATACTGTGCAATAGTAAACAAGAGACGAACCTTGCAGTCTGGAGCTGAGTGTCATGGTCGATTTCGGATCAGTTCGGTTATAGTCTGGTTTTATAAAAATCGTTTTAAAACTAAGTTCACTGTAACCAGTGGCTCTGATACCAAACTATCACACACCCAAAATACCACCTAGGGAAAGTCCCTGATAGGCGTGTGACGTACTGATAATGAGCCACTAATTACATTGAACCCACATAAGTTTCAAGACAACCTTCTCAATCATTATTAAAATACCATCACAAGTTTATACGAAAACCAATATGTTCAGCGGAAGCAAATAATAATCCATAGTTAAATTATTCAAAAACAAATGTGTAGTAGTAAACAAATAATCACATGAGTCCCTTTAGTTGACCCATGACCACTCCTGCTCCTCCAGACAGCAAGTTTCCAAATCCAAGATACCTAACGACCTGCGAGCATGCAACAAGTGTATCAGACAAAGCTGGCGAGTTCACAGTTTTTACAAAACGTTAGTTACCAAGTATTTAGTCTAGTTTGTTTAACAAATACGAAAGCAATGTTGATAATATCTCGATACTGAACAAGACGGCTCCTGATGTATGTTTTGCCTGTTCCCCAGTGCTCCCATCAAAGCACTGGGCCCGACTGGGTCATTAGTTCACACCCGCCCTCTCTCAGGAACGGGGTGAGGGTGCCAAACCTAAGTAGCGCTACCAACTAATACCCCGCTACCACCCGCGATAGCAAAAGATGGGACTTAAGAGATAGAGAGTGAGAATATTATCCAACATCCCAGTTTTACCCAAAAGACTTATCCCTTCCCGGGATACCCACTGACTGTCCCAAACCACCGGGACGCATGCTCAAAGTAGTGAACTCACCTTGGGTTTGCTCGGTATGGTTAGCTACGTGTTCACACTTAAACAATCACAGCCTATGGTATTCACGTATGCGATATTAGTTTACATTCATAAGGTACACGTATAATTAGCAGTTTGCACTTCACACAGAAATCACATAGCTCATTCAAATCCACAGTTCGCATATATGTTCAGTAATAATGTTTAACACTTATGTGTACTATACAAGTTGCATGAACCGATTTATGTTTCTAAATCACAAGTACCCCTCATTAACAGGAAACCCCGTTAACCATAAGCATCATTATTAATAGGTATCCTGAACAGTAACTACCATTAACATTAGATGTCATGGTTTCATAAACATTATCATAATCATTCCTAACAAAAGTCAACATGTTCCCTACTTTCTTTGCCCTCTCAACGAACCCTCCCATCGACGAAACATTTGTGTTTCGTCGTGATCCTCTATGACGAAACCTCCATGTTTATCAAGCATTCAATATCAAACTTACATGTGCCACTCACAACAGTTTCTCAATTAAAGAATTTGACTAGTTCTGACACATATTCAGGAGTGCACATGGTCAATTAGATCAAATCACAATTTCACAATAGTTCACATCATCATTGCTATTAACAAGACTAGCAACAATGGCCGACCACTGTTATTGTTTTCATGCCATCATTGGACCGATTTTTTTTTATAGTGGAATACCAATTCATGCACATGATGCTTACATCTAACCCATATATAACTGATCACAGTTATCATGTCACGTCCAATTATGTTTCAGTTTGATCAGAACCTTATTCATTGATTAACCAGGAGCACTTAACATATTATATCCTAACAATTACTTATTCACTGACAATCACAAGCACTTATGCACACAATGGCCGACACTCATAATATGATCCTTATCCAATTGACTGTATTTCAAGACATCTCACATGCAAACATTATAGGATATTGACCTCAACAATAAAACAAGTAATGATCACACTAACCGAGATGTATAGTGACCGAAGCCTTTGAATTCTTTCGGCCCACATGACTTGAATTGTTTAAAGCTGAAAGGTCTTGCGACAGCTTTAGGACCCTCAGTCCTTGATTCCTCGGATGATTTACTGGCATTCTCGCAGACATCGCTCACAGCCTTTGCTACAGCTTTCGCGACGATGGAAGCAAGGCGTCTGTCCCTCTTTTCCTGGCGAGAGAGTTGATGACGGGATCCAGACGACATTGTCTGCAATAGAAATCGCCATGGAACTCAACACATGTATTCGTATCTCACCTCACACGTCTATCACTACTAAAGCTCAGTAACACGTACCATGTAACGCATATTGTCACAACATCACAGAGTTGCACAAAATCACATAATCACATAGAGCACATAATCACAATATTCCTAATCACATAAGCATAACAGCAAGGAACCATATACTTAGTTACTAAAAGCACCTACGAGCATACAACCCGTTTTGACTGCCTCTATTATCGATTCACTAGCGATGAGTTGTGTGGGTTTTGTGTTTTAGCAGGAGTAATAGTGTTGAGTTGAAACCATTAGTACCTCAAAACGTTAACAAATAACAGAAAATGCATAAAATTTCCATAAAGATCGATAAATCAAAGGTAGATTGTCTGCGGCTAATAGACTTCGACTAACCAAAGTAGCTCGACTATTCGCAAGGATCCTGCACAACGACCTCCAGGACTATGCCTTTTGCCTCGATTCTCGGGCGTTGGCGCAATTCCCTTTGGTTAGGTTGTGTCTTTGGGTCGTCGGAGTCCATCGAACTTTGGTGGAGTTTTGTATAAAAGCGGGACGAGTCGTCAAGGTTAGGGTTTCACCCCTATCTTGCAACTTCCGTCCTCGTTTTTTATAAAGAAATTGAGGAGATTATTCATCAAAATATGGATTTCACTCCTGATTTGGTATAATTCTCCTCGTTTGTAGCTAAAACGCAAGCTGATTAGGCAACTTTGGTTGAGAGTTTGCGGTTTTCACACCTATTCTCAGCCTTATTACCTGTTCACAGCTCGAAAATTTCGAGTGCAATGATAGAAAAAGTGAGTGATAGTGACGAGTTTACGCATATGCGTGAGTTGGTCTGTTGGTTCTTAACTATAGTCTAGGTCTCTAAGACTTCGACCCGGACTAGGTCGAGTCTGGCCTAATTCCCTATAGTTATGGCAGAATCATCGGGGCGCGGCACTGAGCGAAACAGATTGTCCAGAAGTTTCCATAACAACTATCATTACCATTCAATTTAAGTTAACATGTCCCATACCATGTCTCAAATAGTAAAACCAGTTATTACAGACAAAAACTAAACAAATATTCTGTTCCGACAACTCAGATTTAAACATAACAATTTATTCGTTGGTTTCTAGGACTCCAGTTCCTAGCTTCGATTTCATCACAGCCCGAGAAGCATATAAACAACCTAGGCACCTGTCACATACGTTAAAATAAAGTCAATACATAAAATGTAAAGGTGAGCATACAAGTTTGATAATAGCATATAGAGTTCGAATTCGTTTACGCATAACCAGCACGTACACATAGTGAAATGAAGCACGTTAGTTATCGACATAGATCCATCAATGCCAATGACTGCGGGTTGACTGCCCGAGGCAGTTCGCAATACATGATTACCACCGTAATCCATGTAAGTAAAAGATCCTTAACAACCCCCGAGTAAACGGGTGCTGAGTCCAAACTATAGTACTATCGTTGCTAAGGCAGGTAGACAGCATTCCATGTGTAAACATAACAAACAAGCATTCATAAGCCACGTATAACATGCATTAATGGTTAAGCGTTAAAATAGCTTGAGTAGTGTGATAGTTGTAGTTTGAATAGTTGTAACGTATGTAACACCCAAAAGTGCTAAAAGCAAAAAGGGTTCGAGTATACTCACAGCGATATGGATTGAAGGGAGCGCTTTTACAGCGAGTACGGGTAGCCTGAATAGATTCGATAACGTAACGATAAGTGACGTGTAAAACAGTACACGTGTGAGTGGGCAGGATGGCTGATCGTGCGGATCAGTTATCCGTGAGTAGAAGTCATCCGTGCGCATGACCTATCCGTGCGGATGGTGATCCGTGCGGATGGTGATGCGTGCGGGTGGGGATTCATCCGGATAGGCTATCCGTGCGTACGACTGTCCGTGCGGCTGGTAACCCGTGCGGATTAGTTGTACGTGCGGACGACTTATCCGTACGGTTAAGTTGTTTGTGGGGATAAACGTCCAAGTGGATTGTTTCTTCCTAAGATGTGTTTGTGTATGATGGCTTGTGCTTTGAAGTTTTCGTTGTAGCATTTAGAAAACACATAAGTGTTTCTACCTTTCAAGCCGGTCACGCGGACGACGGTCCGTGCGTATGGTAGTCCGTGCGGACAGCCTGTGCGCGCGGGCAGAGACAATCCGTCCGGATAGCCTGTCCGTGCGTACGGCTTGGCCGTGCGGATGAACATCGTTTGGTTTTCATTTTAAGGCCCTAGTATCTCATGATCCGAAGAGTAATCCGTTCAGAGGTCGTCCGTCCGGATTGCTCGTTCGTCGATACTCAAACCTCGTTTGGAAAGTGGGTCCCAAGGGTAGTCCGTGCGGGTGACAACCCGTGCGTATGACATGTACGTGCGTACGGCTCGTCCGTGCGGATAGCTAGTCCGTGCGGACAGCTTGTCCGTGAGGACAACTGGTCTGGTTGCTCCGTTCGTCTACACTTGGTTTCTGTTGTCGTTTATCGAGACGTTCTGATTACGTGGCAACCACTTGGAGTTGTGTTCTTACCCGCGTGACTAGACCGGTCAAGAACCACCCTAACTCGGCCTGTCGGCGACTCAGAACAGTCATCCCGGTTATCCCCGAAATCAGTTGTCTGTAGGTCGGATTCCAGATCTAGAACTAGTGAGTCACTATCAACGAGTAGAACACTAGAACTAATCGGGTTCGTACCGATTTTAAGGGAAAAAGGAGGAGAGAACTTAGTTTTATTTCTTTCAACTCTTTTATCCTTAGAAAAGCTTAGATCTAGGTGAAATTATTGTGAAATCTTGTAGAAATCGTTTAGATCTGAGTTATTCTTGGTGGAATGAGGTCAAGCTTGAAGTTCGTAAGAACTTCATTATGACGTCACCCGAGAATACCTCAAATCCGGATGATTTCATGGTTAAAAGTGAAGGTTTGAAAGATGGAAATGTGTAGAATTGTGTAGTGATCAAGGATGTACAAGAATTAGTGCAAGATCTTACCTGGATTGAGAGAAATCTGAGAAAAAGTGAAGAATGCGTGAGGTTCGGACGTCACTTGCCAAAAGTGGAAAAAGTGGAGAGTGACCCGTGTATTTATAGGATGCCAAAAAGGGAAAGGGTGAGCCGTGCGCATGGCACGCACCCGGGTAGGCTATCCGCGCGGACTGGTCATCCGTGCGGATTGGCAATCCGTGCAGATTGGCAATCCGTGCGGATTGGCCATCCGTGCGGATGCCACCTCCTTTGGTGTGTTCGGTGCGATGTTGATTTGGTTTCGATTGGCGAGAGATTCGATAGGGTTTCCTAATCAAATTACTTTCAGTCCCAACTACTTCTTATATGGTTCGACCCGGGATTCGGGTTCGGTTATATTCGAGTTAGACTTCGAGTTCGATTGAGTTCGCTTGGTTATCACATCATAAAATAACATGCACAAGTAACACGTAAGGCACACACACGTATAATGACAAGTAAATTTACATAGCTCAAGTTACGATTTGATGCCGATTTGATTAGCATAGCTTGATTAACTTTATCGCATTGTTACTTCCTATCGTTCACAGTCGTAGGTCGATTGAAATACGGTTAGTATGACTCGATTATTGTAACGTACGACATTTACTCCACATAATCTAAATATCATACAAACAATTCTACGAGTCATGTCGCGCGAAATCGGTCGTTGACTTTGACCTTGACTTTGACTTTCACTCGTGAAAACACGGGGTGTTACATTTACTGTTTTCAAATGTTTTGGGGTGAAATATGTGTACCTATTTGTTATGTTCATGATTTCAAAAGTATAATTGATTATACATATTAGTACTTATCTTTTGACAAACTGAATGATTTTTTTTTATGGTTTAAACACTAATTTTTCCAAAGAATATAAAATTAAATTGTTGGATAGTACTTATTTTATGTTCACCAGACCGGTTGGTAGTATGATAAGCGCTATAGGATTTGACACCCCATTCCTGTTGTCATGGAATGTCTGAAACCAATTTATTTTTCTCCATCCAAATAGGGATTGCCTTTGTGGTATTTCTATAGTCTCAAAGGTGTATTTTGATGCACTAGGTCTGAAGGAATTCTTAAATCACATTATTTTTGTATAGAGTAAATTGCCATTTTAGTCCCTGAGTTTTGTCCAAATATGCCAGTTTAGTCCAAATAGTTTTTTTTGTGCATCTGGGTCCCTGACTTTTACATTTTGTTGCAATTTTGATCACAATGCCTAACTCCATCCATAAACCCCATCTGTAACCAGGGGTATTTTGGGGATTAACTTAAAAAATGTTTTCAGTTGCTATTTTGATCCAATTCCAAAAAATCAAAAAAATTCTAAAAAATCAAAAAAATTCCAAAAAAATCAAAAAATCAAAAAAAATTCCAAAAAATCAAAAAAATTCCAAAAAATAAAAAAAATAAAAAAAAATAAAATAAATTCCAAAAAATCAAAAAAAAAACTCGAAACGGTTCGCGTCGAAACGGTTCGGGTTCGAAACGGTACGGGTCGAAACGGTTCGTGTTCGAAACGGTTCGGCTCGAAACGGTTCGCGTCGAAACGGTTCGCGTCGAAACGGTTCGCGTCGAAACGGTTCGGTTCGATACGGTACGGGTCGAAACGGTTCGGTTCGAAACGGTTCGGTTCGAAACGGTTCGCGTCGAAACGGTTCGGCGTCGAAACGGTTCGGCGTCGAAACGGTACGGTTCGAAACGGTACGGGTCGAAACGCTTCGCGTCAAAACGGTTCGGCTCGAAACGGTTCGGGTTCGAAACGGTACGGGTCGAAACGGTTCGTGCCGAAACATTTAATGATTTTTGGATTTTTTAGAATTTTTTTGATTTTTAGATTTTTTTGAATTTTTTAGAATTTTTATGATTTTTTAGAATTTTTTAGAATTTTTATGAATTTTTAGAATTTTTTTTATTTTTAGATTTTTTTGGAATTTTTTTGATTTTTTGGAATTTTTTTTTTTTTTTTTATTTTTTTATTTTTTTATTTTTTTGATTTTTTGGAATTAGATCAAAATGGCAACTGAAAACATTTTTTAAGTTAATCCCCAAAATACCCCTGGTTACAGATGGGGTTTATGGATGGAGTTAGGCATTGTGATCAAAATGGCAAAAAATGTAAAAGTCAGGGACCCAGATGCACAAAAAAAACTATTTGGACTAAACTGACATATTTGGACAAAACTCAGGGACTAAAATGGCAATTTACTCTTTTTGTATATTTAGTTTTACTCCCAAAAGTATAATTTGATATGCTCTCATATGTGATAATGTACAAAACCAACATATAATTTGTTAATCATTAAAACATAGTTTAATATGTTATTTTCAAAACCAAAGCATAGTTAATATGTTATTTTCAAACCAAAACATAGTTTAATATGTTATATATAAATCCAAAGTATACTTTTAATATACTACTGAAAATTATTATTTTAACAGCTAAAGTATATTTAATATACTATTTGTTTTACAATCGGGTTTTGGGTTAGTGTTTTGATAACGGGACGGGTGTAATATGATGAAAACATGGTAGATACGCCGCTGGTACTTCTTATATATAAGTGTTTTCATCACATTACATACCGTGGCGTTATTTAGTACACTTGGGTTAACGACATTGGAACTGAAATATATTTTAATATATTACTTATTCGACTTTCTTAAAACCAAAGTATATTTTTATATATGCTATAAACCTTTTTATCAAAATATTGTTTTTCAAACAATATATTTTATACAAACTCATTTTACTCAATTATTTAATTACCTATGTATCATTATTTTATATCATCTGATTTCTTATAAATTTTTGTATGATTTATAAAAGAAAACCTTTTACAAGGTTCATGACTACTTTTGTAAAAACATTTTCTTTAAACTTATAAGTCATGAATCCTAATTATAATAAAACCTATGTATCTCACAGACATTTTTATGCTGACGTACCTATTTTTACACATGTTTCAGGTACTGTTATGTGATGATTGTTGATGCATGCTATACATAGGATGGACTCGTACCTTAGCGACTTTAAAACTTGAAAGACAATAGTTGTATTTATCTGATTTGTAAGAAAACAATGAGTTCAACAATTCAATATAAAAAATTATTTATTCCATGGTTGTGAAACAATAATTCTATTACAACACTCCCCGACGTTTCCGCCACGTTTTGTTGTTTTAGGTGGTCGGGGTGTGACGGAAAAGTTGGTATCAGAGCCAATGGTTTTAGGGAATTAGGTTATTAGTAATGCTTTGACCTAGACTATAACCTTCCTAGGACCCTAACACAATTATCTTGTGTTTAGTTTTAAAACACTACTATCACTTATCCTTAGGTGACAACCACAATAAGAACACAAATTTCCATCCGCTTTGAAAACTAATCATCTGTTCTCGGATGATTTATTATAAGGTTTTGAACCCTCTAAGTTTCCAAAATCCCATCTAAGTTTGGTCTAAATAATGTGAACACGTGCAAACTGGAAGGGTGGATGCCTGTACTCTGAGCTTTCTGTCTAAGGCTAGAGTGTTCGTATAAATCCACATAATCGGACCAGTCACTCTTACCTGGGAACTCTTGGGGTGAGTGTCCACTTATAGGTGAGCATGTCTTCGCGATACATTATATTGACCCATTTACTTTGATTAGTCACCGTTTCATTTGTTTGCCTTAGGTAACAAACAAATGATATTGAAATTTTTATGCATTGTCATTTTGTTTTCATTTTACTTGTTTCCTCCCATATCTTTCATTTTCTTCATGATGCCTCTTCATCGCAACAACAATGTCCGAACTAAGTGCTTCAATTTCCCAACAAATAGGCGTCATACTCCAGAAGACCGTTGATTTAGCTATCACCATGACTCGCCTCAGGGATGAAGCCGTACAAGGGAACTGCTCCTTGGTAAAATCAATGCAAACGTCATCATCCGAATCAAATACCCTGTTTCAGATGTACCCACGGCGGACGATGGGGACATTTGGTTAACATGTGCCGCTTTTCTGTCCAAGGCAAAGCTGTTGCAAATCCTGCTGCTGCTCAACCTCTTGCAAGGAAACCTTATTCCGGTACTGCGCTGATGTGAAACAAATGTAATGTACCTCACCGAGCTTACCTGCAGTGTCGTCTGTGTGCATCACATGGACGTCTCGGTCACCTGGCAAATGCTTGTCAATTCAACCCAAACCAAGGTGGTCTAAACCAACCCCAAGTCAACTCTGCTCGTATGGCCGACTTAACATACGTAGTACCCAACCTTCAAATTCTGCTTCATATGTCGCCTTGGCATATCTAGCGCCTCAACCTCATGAACTTTCTACCTTGTGTATCGATTTAAGCACGCCTAGTGCAAGGTGTCGAAACACCTCTCGTTACATAAATTCCAAAATCCATGTAGGATCTTCTTATCTTCACAATTAGATCTTTGTGGATGATTATCGTTCAAATCGGAGCCCTAAATTGAATTATTCGTATGCCTTAATACGTATATTATGATTCAATAAGGACAAAGCCGAATTCCTATTAAGATCTTTCTATCTCCATAGTTAGATTCTTGAAAATGTTTAAAGTGCCAAAAAGGAGTTCACGGATTGGATTCCTGGTGTGCTTTGAATACTCGTGTGTTTAATTTAACAAGAAACTTTACAAAATGAAGATCAATTTAAACAAATTATGTGATTATGTGCTTATGTGTTTTCTTATATGTTTTGTGTTTTTATGTGATCCATCCAAATCCTCGTAGAATCTTCCATGTCTCATATGAGGGATTCATAGTAGGATATCCAAAGGTACTATCTTAAATCCTTAATGGACTTTTACGTAGTAGTTAAGTCCCTTGGGTTATAAAGTACTATTTTATAATTGTACCCCTTGAGTGGTCTAGTTAAACAGATTGATTTGAAAAATCTGACTAAGAATATCATGCGATTATATAATTGAAAATATACCTTTTAGTGGTCTATTTAAGAAGATTGTACGATGGTCTAGTTAAGAAGATCATGTCTTGATCTAATTAAAAAGATCATTCGTTGATCTAGTTAAAAAGATCCTTTGGTGGTCTAGTCAAGTCGCTTCATGTTTATTCAATTGATTTTTTTTCCTACACATTATGAAATGAACTGTGCGGACTGTGCAACGAATTACGTAATTATGGATGCATACGTAATTATGGAATTCAGTGCACAGAAACCACAACAAGTTTTGTCATGTGTTAAGACCTATAATGACAAGAATAATTATACAGGAGAAGTCTTGGACCTTGACCAATGTCATTTTATCTTATGCTCCCCAATTCTGCTTTCAAGCACACAAAAGTTTCCTATGATAAGTCTTCATAAGAAACGTTCTTCTGTCCGTAGTTCGAAACTCCATGTTTTGTTACTAGAAGGACTTCACTTTGAGAGTTGACAAATTCGCTAAGAATCCTAACATGGCCCAGAGTTTTACTTAGGTTTCGAGGGATTTATTCGAAAGCGAAACCATCACAGTTGTCTTCACAAGTTTCCTCTAAAATTAAATTTTGAAACGAAATTTCCTAAAGTAGGGGAGACTGTGACACCTGTGTCACTTCAACCATCAAGCAAATACCAAACTAATGAAATATTGTGTTTCATACTTGGGATTTGTATAAATATGTGTATCGTTTGCACATATCAATTCTTGTTCGATTTCGAGCTCTAAATCGCTTTCTGGAAGGTTATACGCGATCTGATGCGTAAATATAACCAGTTTAATGCAACAAACACTCCGAAATAGTGAAATAGGCTTAACGTACCTTAAATAACCTTTACATAACTTAGAAATAAGTTTTGGAAGGTTTGGTGTGTCGAAATCAAGTTTATTCGCTTACAGGGACTAAATTCGACAAACTGCAAAAGTATGCCGATTCATACTGTAACGAACATTCCGGGACATGACCATAAGATTAACATACCCTAAATATCCTTTACATATCTTAGAAATTGTCTTTGAGGGGTTCGGTGTGCTAAAATAAACTTTTTGGTCATTCAAGGACTAAAAGCGTCAAAAAGTATATAGGTTTGCATTTTCGCGCATAACTTACGTTTTGAATACATCCGAACATCCAAAAATTTATGTAATCATTAAAATATTTTATTTTAGTGATTGTCATGATAAAATTCTATTCGTCGCTTAATTTGGATCGTTTTTGCGTTCATTACGACTTCCACCGTAATTAACCGAATAACGCAACCGTGCGACCAAACGAACCGACATCCGAGATATTTTTGAGCAGGTTTCAAGTTCCCTATAGTTTAACTTCATTTTAGAGCTTTTAAATGGGGTTAACGAGGCTTAAACGTGTCAAAAATGCATCAAAAATCAAGTTTGGGGCTTCAGGGACTAAATCTGCCATTTTTGAAACTTGCTGACCTGCACAAGGCTTACGGACCATAAGCACAAAGCCATACAGTCTGTAAGGACCCCCCAGATCAGCATAATTCATTTCCAGCTTCTTCCATTTATTTCCCTCTTGTGCAAATGGTTTCTAAGCATTCTAGGGGCAGGGGGTGCAAGTGTAGGGCCAAGATCAAAGCTCGGTTTATGAGAAACGATCCTAACGGTCCTAGAAAAACTATAAATAGCCCACCCCCACCCCCACTGCACTTGAACTCACACCTTTGATTTATTCAGCTCTAAGTTGGGGTCTTGTGCCTCATTCCTGAGTTGTTTAAATCAAAACTTCCATTCTTGGACCTTTTGTAAGTCCTCTTTCGTTCTTTTATGCGTTTTAGCACGAAAGTCAAACAGCGTTTGACTTTCTGCATTGACCAGTTTATGGTCAATGCGAAGTTCATGTGAACTTCATAACGTGAGCGTAATCACGATGGTTATAGTCCCTAGTGACTATGCCTACTGATTACCACGTTATCTAGGTTTAGTGACGAGTCGTAGTTTCGGCCAAAATGCGTATTCTCGCTTATTTTGTAACCAATCTACTTTTAGGTATCAAAACCGTTTGTTTTGATACCAAACCTGTTTTCTAACTTAACTAAACATGTTTTAGCATGTTTAGCTCGTCACTTTAGGTTTAGTGCTTATGTAGGGTCGTAAGGTAAGCGATCTAAACAATCACTTATACTTACAAACCCGACCCGTTTGGTCGATCATTAGGATCTGACCAAACACATTAGGTGACCATAGTTGTATAGGGAATAACCTTCCGAGGTTATACCTTATGGTCACGTCGTTTAAGTAGTTATATGATAGGTAGTTTATATGCCTTAGGAAAATGACCAAAATACCCTTTTTATGCATAATTGATATTTAAGCATATGTAACCTAAACTTTTGCAACATAACTGATTATGCAACATTTTTAAACACGTATGGGCATATAATACTTGTCATAGGACTAGTTAGACGTCTCGAACGCGCTTTGCGCGCAAGACGCGTTAAAGTAGCGTAAGCTACCTTAATGGATCACAATGGGTCGAAAGCACTTAGGTTAGTTTTCCTTTTAATATCTGGGCTTTGTTAAACCATATCATATGAGATCCCACACTCATTTGGTTTACGAGACCTCATCCTATCCGATCTTCCGATTTAGGTCCGGTTTATTTATGTAGTTACCTATATTAGGTGCTGTTTGATTCCGTGCTCCCTCTAGCTTTGCTTGGTAGTTGTTCAAGACTTCTAAGCATTCTCATGTGAGTACATAGTCCCCTCTTTTACTGTTTTCAAATGTTTTGGGATAAAATATGTGTACCTATTTGTTATGTTCATGATTTCAAAAGTATAATTGATTATACATATTAGTACTTATCTTTTGACAAACTGATTGATTTTTTTATGCGTTAAACACTAATTTTTCCAAAGAATATAAAATTAAATTGTTGGATAGTACTTATTTTATGTTCACCAGACCAGTTGGTAGTATGATATAGCGCTATAGGATTTGACACCCCATTCCTGTTGTCATGTAATGTCTGAAACCAATTTATTTTTCTCCATCCAAATAGGGATTGCCTTTGTGGTATTTCTATAGTCTCAAAGGTGTATTTTGATGCACTAGGTCTGAAGGAATTCTTAAATCACATTATTTTTGTATATTTCGTTATACTCCCAAAAGTATAATTTGATATGCTCTCATATGTGATAATGTACAAAACCAACATATAATTTGTTAATCAACTAAACATAGTTTAATATGTTATTTTCAAAACCAAAGCATAGTTAATATGTTATTTTCAAACCAAAACATAGTTTAATATGTTATTTATAAATCCAAAGTATACTTTTAATATACTACTGAAAATTATTATTTTAACAGCTAAAGTATATTTAATATACTATTTGTTTTACAATTGGGTTTTGAGTTAGTGTTTCGATAACGGGACGGGTGAAATATGATGAAAACATGGTAGATACGCCGCTGGTACTTCTTATATATAAGTGTTTTCATCACATTACATACCGTGGCGTTATTTAGTACACTTGGGTTAACGACATTGGAACTGAAATATATTTTAATATATTACTTATTCGACATTCTTAAAACCAAAGTATATTTTTATATATGCTATAAACCTTTTTATCAAAATATTGTTTTTCAAACAATATATTTTATACAAACTCATTTTACTCAATTATTTAATTACCTATGTATCATTATTTTATATCATCTGATTTCTTATAAATTTTTGTATGATTTATAAAAGAAAACCTTTTACAAGGATCATGACTACTTTTGTGAAAAACATTTTCTTTAAACTTATAAGTCATGAATCCTAATTATAAAAAAACCTATGTATCTCACAGGCATTTTTATGCTGACGTACCTATTTTTACACATGTTTCTGGTACTGTTATGTGATGATTGTTGATGCATGCTATACATAGGATGAACTCGTACCTTAGCGTCTTTAAAACTTGAAAGACAATTGTTGTATGTATCTGATTTGTAATAAAACAATGAGTTCAACAGTTCAATAAAACAAAATTATTTATTCCATGGTTGTGAAACAATAATTCTGTTACAACACTCCCCGACGTTTCCACCACGTTTTGTTGTTTTACGTGGTCGGGGTGTGACATTATGATTGAATGCAATGATATTAAGAAAGTCACACCATAATCACGCTTCCGCAAAAGTCAGGGTGTGACAAAAACATCTTGCAAACAAACCCTACCAACATGATGTCTTAACACAATCATCATATAAGCACATGATCAAGACATCTACATGTATCGACCGTTAAACATTTGAATATTAATGAGACACTAACCGGATCGAATATTTGGAACGAAGAAGGCTTCAAGATGAAGAGGCTGCCATCGAGTGTGGAGAGGAGTAGAGAGAAATTTAGGGTTTGTGTGTTTTTGTGTTTTGCAAGTTGTGAGAACCAATCCCCCATGATGGGTGTGTATGCGCACAAGAGGTGAGCAGTCTCACTTGTTTGGGCCGTAGTCCAATGCACGAGTTTTAGGCCAAGAACAAATCTTCAAAGGATAAGGGAGTGTGCGGTTTATGGACAGTGTGCGGGCCAGGGGGATTGTGCGATCGGATAAATATTGTACACACATCTTATAACATTTACATATCACATATAAACAACTCATAAACATTCATTTAAAATTAACACATCAACTATTCAAGTAGCGTACATACAAGTTACATCAAAACACAAAGAAAAAGGGCTCTTGAAATACGAGTTGCCACATACCACACGGGTGAGGATGAAAATTCCGATAACGGGTGTGACAATGAGTACAACAATTATAGGTATGATGATGGCTATGCGGGGAATCTAGATGATGGGGAGTTCTACAATGAAGAATGGTACGTGAATGAAGATGGTTATCAAAATAATAACTACGGAATGGGAAAGGGCAATTGGAGTTACGAGTATATTAGCGATAACAGTTACAATAACCCCGTCAACCGAGACAAAACCAACCTAGGAACCGGAATAACACTGTTAATCAAAATTGGGTTCCTTAATTCATGGGGGTAGCTAACCGTAGAGCGCAAAGAAGGTAACCAGTCAATCAAGAAGTTAACGGTCCTCAACAATGCCAACATCAACATCAAAATCATGGAGCTCAATGTGTGAATGGTCGGTTTAGACGGGCTATATCTAATAATGTCTCACCAATTATTCCACCGGTTGTGGGAAGACATTCATTCGATAGCAAGCCTAACTACATCAATATATTACCCTATTTCCTTGGCATGGCTACCAAAGAGCCATACACTCACTTGGCCGAATTATTTACAAGGCTAAGTAATGGTTTCTAACATTGCCAGCTAATAGTACTCATACATGGGAAGAGATGCAACAAGTCTTCCTTAACCAGTACTATTCAATCGAATTCACATCATATTCAACCTTGCACTATTGTTCTGTCACACCCGCTCGTAGCGGAAGCGCGAGGTGTGATCTGATTGGTTCTCATTGCATAAATCAATATAAGTGAACATACTAAATGAATAAAATATGCTCCAATGCCATTACCATAGTTGCTTCAAAAGAACACAACACGAGTTTAAGTGTATCAGTTACAAACCATTAACTAAAAGTAAATTGTCTTTATTTCATACATCAAAATTAAAGTTTTAACTACTAAGGTTTTGACCACTATATTGCCGCAAAGAGGCGGTATATAATAGCCAAACCCTTCAAAAGATGACATGGAGTCTTGATACTTGTTTACTTGTCTAAAATCCCTGACATGGTTCATTAATTCTCTGAAATACATGTTAAGTTGAAAACATCAACAAAAGTTGGTGAGTTCATGCAGTTTAGTTATAAATGATAACTTTGTAAAATGTATGATGTAGTATGTAAAGCGTCAATGAAATCGTTGATCATTAATATCTTGCAAGCACATTAATATGTGTGACGAAAAAGGAAGCAATTCAAACCTAGATGATTTTGTGTCGACTACCATCGACTGGGACACAAATGCACTCTTCTGTATTGGTCCACGACCAAGAGTGGGGCTCGCCAAAACCCATTAGATCTAACCCCTTGTACCTAGGTCCAAACTGGATTAATGGTGCTTAGTTGTATAACCCTATTCGCACATCATCTAAAGTGTTTCATTCCTTGACTTATCATACTATTGAACATGTATTTTCCCTGATAGTTGTAAAGTTTAAAAGCATTTCAAATGAAGAGGGGACATGAACTCACATAATTGCGTCCGTAAGATGTATATAATTGTGATCTCACGTTCGGTTGTCTTGAATAGTATCACGACCAACGTCCTAAATTTGTTAGACACTTCGGTCTTTGTAATGACTCATGAACAAGTCTTTTATCTTGAATATGTGTTAAGACTTGTATGTATTTGTTATTTGTTGAATAGTGTCTTAGATGTATTAATTGATAATTGTTTAATATATATTCCGCCAAATATATATATTCTTGTATCTTGTGAGTTGTATCGTACTTGTATAAATGTGTTTTCACCAAATGTTGGTGATGTAAGTGAATATATAGTTGTATGTATAGGAATACATATATCTTTGTATTCATTATACGTGATCTTGTATTCTTAATATATATATGTATAATATATATTTGAAGATATATTTCATATGAATATATAATCTATGCTTGGTAAAAGGTATAAAAAATCATCTTAAAAGTAATATATTTTTAAGACTAATTCTAGAAATATATAATTTAGTCTTTCACAAAATAATATATTTTAGATGTTATGAAATATATATATATGTATCTTTATATACTTCAAAAATAATACCTTTTTAAGATAAACTAATGTGTAATATATTTTGAATACTTGTAAAATATATATGGTCACTTGTTCGGTTTTAAAATTGTAGTTTACCAAGCTTTGATATATTATTTATTGTAGTCCGAAATACTTATATAGTCTGTTTGTCTGTATGTCCGATTTGTCCATAAGTTGTATTTGAGTGTCCGAATCGTCCGTAATTTGTTTTTAAGGTGTGTTTATATGTATTCTTGTAAGTCTTTAGTTATAATGTGTCTTGTGTTTATTTGTATATTTGTATTCAAGTTCCTAACTTTCATATATATAACTAATACAATCAATAAACACATAGTACATAAGTTGTTAAGATCACTAAATATATATTTCTCAAAAATATATATTTATATCTATTTTTGCTTTTATAAAAACCATTCTTTCAAATCTTGTATTCTTGTCAAGACTTTGTAAAAAATAATAGTTTTTCTAACATATGATTTCTAAGAAAAATTGGCCATAGTTCCTTTGAAATATGAACTTTGCCATGTTTATTAAAATATCATTTTCTTTTCAAATCATCAACAATTTACTCATATCATTTCTAAACAAAAATACATGAGATTTATAACATACTTTTAATGTTTGTTTGCTCAAAAATCATACTTTACCTCTAGTTTTGCCAAACTTTTATAGAAAACCCATCTTGTATGTTTACTTTTATAAATCTTTCAAAAGCATAATTTTTAGTGAAAAACTTTGTACACTTTTATAACATCAAAAATTTATGTTCATCTTTCAAACATCAAGTTTAATATAACCCTTTTAATACTTTCATGTATACTTGTTAGATTATGTTTTTAAACATTATCTAACAAGTTTTCATATGATATTCATCATAACTAAATCAAATAAGCAAGTAACAAGCTTCAAATCACAACATAAACAATCTTATATATTATGATTTTTTAGTTTGCTTTTAGGTATTTTCATCTTATTCTTGCATGAATCTTTTAGTTATAACTTAATCATAAGTAATATATACATAAACAAGTATGGAAAAAAAGATTAGAATGCTCACTTCTAGCTCTTGTGGCTAGGGATGATCTTGATGAAAATGAAAAGCAAAGAAGATGAAGATCTTGATGGTTGAAAGCTCCAAAGTGTGAGAAAATGGGTGCTTCAACTTAGGAGTGCCTTAGATATTCTCAAGTTCCATGGAAATGCTTCTTGATCATCTTGGAAAGGCTTGAAAATGAAGGTGATTTGAGGGTGTTCTTGGCCGAAAAGGGGGGGTGTAGATGGGAGCTTTTGTGTGTGAAAAATAATGGTGTAAAAGATGATTAAATGGTCTAGTTAGGATAGTTATCAAAACACCTTAATCATCTTTACTAGTTAACACTTGCAACTTGTGTAAATATCTAGATATTTAACCAAGTGGCCAAGGGGGTGGGTCCCACATTAGGGGCAGTCGAACAAGGGGGGTCTTGTTTGGTGAATTGTTTTAAGTTGTTTAAAGTGTTAGAAATGTAGGAAAAAGGATTAGGAAGTTTAGGTGTTTAAGGTTTTCAATTGTTTTAAGAATTTAAATGTCATAACTAGCTTTAAAATGCCAAGAGTTACTAATAAAAAGTTTAGATAATGTTTGTGTCACACCCCGACTGCATTAAAACAACAAAACCGTGGCGGAAACGTCGGGGAGTGATACGACAGAATTATTGTTTCAACAACCATGGTAATTAAAGTTTTGTATTATTGATTAAAAAGTTTACATTGTCTTGGAATTTAAACAAAACATAATATAATAATTGTCTTTTAAGTCACTAAGGCCCAAGTCCGCCTAAGTGTAGCACAAGCATCATCATGCATTAGCACCTGAAACACATGTGAAAAAAGGTACGTCAGCATAAAAATGCCTGTGTGATACATAGGTTTTGTTTATGCAAGATTCATGACTTGTAGTTAAAAGAAGAGTTTAACAAAAAGTAATCATGAACCTTGTAAAATGTTTTCTTTTATAAAATCATGTGAAAATCGATATGAAAATCAGATGTTATAAAAGAAATATGCATCGTTAAATAAATAACCAAGTAAAAGTGAATTTTTATAAAATATGTAATTTGTAAAACAATGTTGTGTTCTTGTAAAAATGTTTCATGTCCTTGACAAAGTGGTTTAGATAACACAACAATGTATAATACAATAAAAGCACTTATATATAGGAAGTACCAGCGTCGTATCCACCATGCTTTTATCATATAACACATAGCCCCATTACATAAGTCACTTATTAATAACCAACCAAAATGTCTTGTTCAATGTCAAAATGTTTAAGTGTAAACCATGTTCAATGTCATGTGTGAAATGTATCATGTATAACCAAATGTAATGCATAGCAAGTAGAAAGTATCTACTCAAACTATGTGATAATGTCAATGTGAAAACAAATGTCATGTATGGTGAATAACTAGTAATTACTCAACCCCATAGGAAATGTACAAAACAAAGTTTTTGAATAAACCTAAGTTTAAATCAAATGTTATGTTTTGCAAAAAACAATGCTTTATGATTACAAACATTTATGCAGTAATGTTTATTCGCATACATTCAAGCCTTGCGACTGTGGTGACAAACCTTTAAACAAATTAAAGGTTTATCTAAGTTATGTATATCAGATTCTGTCATTCCCAACTTCCAAACAAACCTAGGAAGTCGGAAACGGGATTTGTCAAGTCCTATGGTACCATTACATACTACCGAGCGGCGTAGCTAATGTTAATGAATGTATTATTGTCCCGATTAAACATACCAAATGCCATAACCAATGTAGCATGTGAAAACCATGTACTAGGTATGCTAAGTAAACATACATAGTAGAAATGATCATGTATAACAATATGCTAGCATGCTCAGTAAACATACATAGCAGAAATGCCATGTAAAACAATGTGTCCATATGCTGAGTAAACATATGCAACAAAGGTGTTTTATGAAATCAATGTGCTAGCATGCTAAGCCAACATACATAGCAAAACATAGTTGAAATCATGTACTATATGTGTACTAGATGAAACTAGCATGTTTATGTCATAAAAGCAATGAAAACACGAAAGTAACAAGTATGCACATGTGTATCACCCCAAAGTATTTGAAAGCGGTAAAAGAGGGGAACTATGTACTCACTTGGGATTGCTTATTAGTCTTGAGAATAAGACCAATTTAAGCTCCAAGGATCAAGGAATCAACAAGGCACCTAATATAGGTAACTATGTTATTAATCGGGTCCTAAATTGGGAGATAGGATAGAATGATGTTCTATAAATCAAATGAGTATTTGAACTCATATGGTATGATTTAATAGAGTTAACATTCTGATTTGGAAGTCTGCCTAAGTGCTTTTGACCCGTTTCGACTCATTATGGTAGTATAAGCTACTATAATGTGTCGTTAGCGTAAAACTATGGTCGGATGGTTAACTATGTGCTATGTCAAGTCTTACATGCCCAATTATCCCTAAACATGTTACTAAATTAGATTATATGTCAAAAACATGTTCACATATGCAAAATACGGATTTATGCTTCAAAAGGGCGTTTTGGCCATTTCCTAGGGGCATACAAACTACTTAAAAAAATAACTAACCAATCCTATGTGATCGTAAGGTATAACCTCAGAGGTTATTCCCTATACAACTATAGTCACTAAAAAAGCTTGGTCAGATCCTAATGATCGACCAAACGGGTCGGGTTCGAAAGTCTAAGCGGTTGTTTAGACCGCTTAACTTACTACCCTAAACAAGCACTAAACTAATAGTGACGAGTTAAACATGTCAAAACATGTTTAACTAACTTAGAAAACTGATTTGTAGTTCCGTTGAAAAATGCGTGCTAAAACGCATTTTGACCGAAACTTTGACTCGTCACTACACCTAGTTAACGTGGTAATCAGTAGGTATAATCGCTAAGGATCACGTTGCAAAGTTCAAATGAACTTTGCGTTGACCATTGACTGGTCAAAGCTGAAAGTCAAACACTGTTTGACTTTCATGCTAGGAAAGCAATAAAATAATGAAGGAAGCTTATAAAGGGTCCATGCTAGAACTTGATCTTATAATTCTCAGGTATGAAGTTATAAAACCTCAACTTAGAGAATTTAGATCAAGTGTGAGTTGCAAAAAATGAAATGCTAGGTTATTTATACTTGTCATGAGTTCACAAGATCACTCCAAGTATTTGTGTAACTTCCAAGCATAAAATCCTAGCCGCACATTTGTTATAAGCAGATTAGAAGCCTTGGAGAGGTGTTAACTTGGTTAACACACCAAGAACTTGCAAGAACAACCCCTAAAGTATCAAACAGATTGAAAAAAATGGTTTTTGGTCACTGGCACTTTTAGGCGGGGCGCGTAAGAGTAGGGGAGGGGCTTACGCGGCCTGTGTGAACTCAGCAGATCAGCAACCGTTTTGATATTTACAAGTTCAGTCCCTGCAATGTAATTAAGCTCATTTCAGGAACTTTTGACCCCTGTTAAGCAATTTTCAAGGCTCTAAAAGGTCATTAAAGTTTAGAGGACTCAAAATGTGCTCAGAAAACTCTCGGATGTCAACTCGTCTGGTCGTACGGTCGCGTTATTCGTCTAATTACGACGAAACTCAAACGGACGCGAAAACGATCCAAATTAAGCGACGAATGGTATTTTTGCATGCCGATCACTAAAATAAAAATATTTTAGTGTGTACAAAAATTTTGGATGTCCAGATGTGGTCAGAATGTAAGATATGCGCGTAAATGCAAACTTACGTCGTTTTTGACACTTTTAGTCCCTGTAAGATCAAATAAGCATATTTTTGCACACCGAACCACTCAAAGCTTATTTCTAAGCTATGTTTAGGTTATATATGGTATGTTTAGCTTATGATCATATTCCGGACTGTACGTTGCCTTACGAAATGGCAGACTTTTGCAGTTTGACGCAAATAGTCCCTATGAGCGAATAAACTTGTTTTTGACATACCAAACCCTTTAAAACTTATTTCTAAGTTATGTAAAGGTTATTTAAGGTATGTTAAGCTTATGTTGTTGTACTAGAGTGTTTTTCGCGTTAAACTGATTACGTTTATGCACCAGTTTGCGTATATTCCAGAAAGCGATATAGAGTTTAAAATCGATCAAAAATCAAAACGTGAAAAATGTCAAACATAAATAACAAATATTGGGATCAAAATACATTGTTTTATTAATATTTAATTGTTCAGAGTTTGTACAATGATTACACAAGCACAGATGTCACAGTCTCCCCTACTTTAGGAAATTTCATCCCGAAATTTATTTAGAGGAAACTTGTGAGAATAGATGAGGATATTTTGCTTTCATGTGATCTTCATGTTCCCAAGTAAATTCTGGGCCACGTTTAGATTCCCAGCGAACTTTGACAATAGGTATGCGCTTGTGTTTGAGCCTTTTGACTTCACGGTCCATGATTTCCACAGGTTTCTCAACGAAGTGCATTGTGTTATCAACACGAATTTCATCAAGTGGTATGTGGAGGTTCTCATCAACTAAACACTTTTTGAGATTGGACACGTGGAATGTTGGATGAACATTTCCAAGTTAAGGAGGCAGCTCAAGTCTGTAGGCTACTTTTCCGATTCTTTCAACGATCTTGAATGGTCCAACATAGCGTGATGCAAGTTTTCCTTTCTTTCCAAATCTAATCACACATTTCCAAGGGGATACCTTGAGTAGGACGTGATCACCGACTTGAAATTCTAAGGGCTTGCGTCGTCGATCCGCATAACTCTTTTGATGGCTTCTAGCTGTCAGAAGGTTATCACGAATCTTCTTGACCTTATCTGTAGTCTCTAGAATGAGTTCAGTTTCTCTAAGCTGAGCTTCACCTATCTCATTCCAGCAGATCGGTGAATGACATTTTCGACTGTATAAAGCTTCGAAAGGAGCCATGTTGATGCTAGAGTGATAACTATTGTTGTAGGAGAATTCGATCAATAGTAGATGCGAATCCCAACTACCACCAAAATCAATCACCCAAGCTCTAAGCATATCCTCCAGTGTCTGGATTGTTCTCTCCGATTGACCATCCGTTTGCGGATGATATGCTGTGCTCAAATTAAGTTGGGTACCCATGGCAGATTGCATGGTTCTCCAAAAGTGAGACGAGAATCTAGCATCTCTGTCAGATATGATGTTATCTACATATAATTTAGCAAGCTTGTCAGCAGATTGATCCTCACGGATCGGCAAGAAATGTGCTGACTTTGTTAGACGATCAACAACAACCCAATTGGCGTCATGACCTCTTTTAGTGCGCGACAGCTTGGTAATGAGATCCATAAAAATGTTTTCCCATTTCCAAACCAGAATCTCTGGTTGCTCCAATAATCCAGAGGGATGTTGATGTTCTGCCTTAACCTTAAGACAAGTAAGTCATTTGGAAACATATAAGGCAATGTCCTTCTTCATACCCGGCCACCAATACTGGGTTTGAAGATCCTTTGTTAGGATCTGAGGCTCTCATGATTGTGTTTGTTTGTAAAAGATGAACAATGAATGAACATGATTCAATGATTTATGCAGCGGAAATGAACACAAACTTTGTAAACACAATCAAGGAAGAAAATGGTTTTGATAAACACATGCTTTTCATCAGTCAAAATGTTACAAAGCAAATCAAAAGATTACAAAGCAAGCTTACAAACTAAACTCCCCCTCAGCCTGATACTCCATGATTGATTGCACAAGATGAAAGGATTGGACTAGAGGAGAAGAACTCGCTCAGTCAATCAAATGTAACAATACAGAGTACTGTTCCATTTATAGGCAAATCAAACCACTGAAACATCTTAGCTGATGTCACCATGAAAGTGACATCTAACAACCTAACAACCTGTAACCACTGATACATATAACTACTGCTTAGCTAAACAGTGATACTATTTCAATATACAGAGTAAACAACTGTTTCTTCATTCCACTGCTTCATTCCAAGCAGGGCTTTCATCTTTGGCAGTACTTGACTTAGGACAGTAGATGAAAGAGCAGCACTTTTGTCTTCAGCAGTTGTTGTACACAAGCAGTACTTGATGGTCAGCAGTTGTGGTATATAAACAGTGGATGAGGGCCATCAGGTGTTATAACCACTTTCAAGGGGAAAGTCTAATGTAAACAACTGCTTATTATGAATCCACTATTGTGATCCGGTTTTGGTTCTTATTATCTGTTCCTCTGATAGGGCTCAATCCCAACAATCTCCCCCTGGAACAGATAATGCCAAAACCCTTCATTATTCTGGATCTTTATTGTCTCATCAGAAGTTCCCTAACTTGTCCTTTAAATTGTAATTCAAAATCCATGGAACTTGTGTCTTCCTCATCCCTACACAGTATAAGCTCAAGGAGATCTTGTAGATCTTCAACACTTAGGCCCAATGCTTGTTCCCTTGATATGTGCTTTACTTCTCCGTTGGATCTGAATAGGGTCAATACATGGGTCTTTTGATCAGACATCCATTTTAGTATTTTTGAACCCAATGGGTTTCTTGGGATAGGTTTATTTACTGATGAGTTGGGAGATTGTGGCCTTGTGAGAATTTGTTGATCAGCACTTTGAGCTTTTCTGGTTTAGAGTTTTCATCCTGATCAGTACTCTGAGCTTTTGCTAGTTCAGAGTTTTCAGCTTGATCAGTACTCTGAGCCTTTGCTAGTTCTGATTTTTCAGTTGACATTTGTTTGAAGGCCCTTTTTATGACTTCATTTGTTGCAGCTATGTCTTCTGCAGTTTCTTGTTCAATCTGCTCTTGCCTTTTTCTTTGTTCTAGCTCAGTGACTGAAATATCTGCTGATGTGATCAATGGTTCAGAAGTTTTGATCTGATGTTTTGGCTTTTTGTAGTCAGGCTTCTTTGGAGTGTCAGAATCTGTTATCCTTTTTTTTTTTTCTTAAGCCTTTCATAAGCCTCATCTGTATACTGCTTTGTCCATTTTGCTATGGTTTTGGCAGTTCTAAGTTATGTAAAGGTTATTTTAGGTATGTTAAGCCTATGTCACTATTCCGGAGTGTTTGTCGCGTTAAACTGACTTCGTTTACGCACCAGTTTGCATATAACCTTCCAGAAAGCGATTTAAAGCATGAAATTGGAATCGAATCGAATCGTAAAATCATAAAACACAAATACACATATAATAACACCAAAACACATTGTTTTATTGATAATTAACATTGCTTTGCATTGTTCATCGATTACAGAGCAGAGTTGTCACATCAGGTGGCATATTTGACATGTCTTTGCTCAGGTCTTTTGCATAATCTTCCATTTGTTTGACCTTAGTGAGTAAAAACTCCATTCTCTCATAAATGGCTTTATCACCTTGATCTTTGCATTCAATTCTAGCTCTTATATCTTCTTGCCTGGCTTTGAGTTTTAGATACTCATTCATATTTACTGGATTCTTGAAGCCAATGAGAGAAGGAAATCTTCTTTTCCAAGGGTCATCTTCTGTATAGAATTGTTTCATCTCATCCTTTACAACTTCCAACTCCAGTGGATAACTTTCAGCAACAGATACAAGGTTAGCAGGGTTTATTGGTTTGACCAAAGTTGGTGGAGTGGATGGTTGTGGCTCGACAACATTGTAAGGTGTGGAGGATAAAGGAGTGGGTGCTGGTATATCATCATTATTCTTCTGAAGTTTCCTTTTTCTTGTGTAAAGCTTTTTGGGTGAAGGAGGTTTTGATTGTGATGTGACACTGGGTTGTATGGTGATTGTAGAAATGGTGAGAGCAGTGGTGGATGGCTGGCAAACAGCTGTTGAAACAACTGGTGTTTCAACCTCTGTTGTCATTACAACTACTGATGTGTCAGTAGATGTCTTCTGCTTTTGAGCAGGTGGTGATATAATGGGTGGTGACGTAGTTGAAGTGATAACTTTTGGGGGTGAGGTGATTTTAGGTGGAGGTAGGGAAGTGGTTGTAGTGTGTGTTGGAGTGATGGTTTTAACAACTGCTGCAACTACTGATATACCAACATTTGTTGAGACAGCAGGAGTTACATCAGCTGTTTGGGTAGATGGTTTAGAAGCATGCTCTTCTTTTTCTGGTTCAACATGAAGGCCATCATCTATTACCTTTTTCTTCCATTTCTTAATTTTCTCCCACTTTTTGCATTATCTGGGGGAAATTGATCAATGAAAAGAACATTGGAAGGAGCAGTTCCAGTGGTGTTCAAAATGTGGGCTTTTATAGCCTTGATGTCTGCTTGGGCGTTTCTAAACCTTGATTCAATCATGTTTCTCAGTTCCTGCACATATATTGCGTGTTGCTGATCTGCCATCTGTCTTTGTTTTTCGAGCAGGGGTTGAAATAAGTTCCATAGCTCATTTGTAGCAGGTGCAGGTTGTGCAGGTGCTTGAGCTGGAACAGCAGTGGGTTGTGCATTTTGAGCTTTTAACAGCTGTTGCACCGTATCCTTTATTTCAGCAACAAATGTTTCAAGGTTGTTAATTCTCCCCGTCAATTCCTGATATTGTAAATCATCACCCAATTTAATGGGATCATCGGATTCCCCACCAGCAGTGGTTGTATCAATATGTGACTTACGAATTGAGTCCCAAAAATCAATCATTGATGCCCCTTGTTCTTGGTACTGGGGTCTTCTTCCTTCAACACTTGATAGCCTTTTAATGGTACCAGTGGTCATTACATACTCACTGGTTGTTATCAGAGGTGCTATAGAAGGAATTGCCTTCAAGGAAGTCTTATAGATGTAACCACTTTCCAAATGTAAACTAGTAGGTTCAACATTTGTAGTGGCTGCTTCACTTGAACTACTGACAGGAATTACTTGTAACTCCTGCAGTGTAACCTCCTCAGTTGTTGCTGGGATAGTAGAGGTATAATCATCAGACCCAGTCACTTGTGGGAGTGTGCTCTCAGTGATAGGGGATTGAGAGGAACTGTTTTGTGTCTGAGCTATATCAACTGCATGCAACAAGGGTATTATGGATTGTGGTAATGTGAGAGGTGAAGATAAGGGTGTGGAAAGAGACATGTCCTTGGGATCAGGACTGAGGAAGATGGATCCAATTGGGTCCAGAGCTTCATAAAGTGGGGTCCCTGTGCTTACAACCTGATCCTTTTGTGAGGATGCAGGAAGAGTTTGAGGCAATGGTGGAGATCTTTCTTCCAACTGATGTGAGGAAGTAGCAGCAGTGGTTGTTGGTGACATTTGTGTTGTCACTGGCAGTGGCTCTGGGATCTCATCTGCCAGAGTTGCCTTTGCTTTGGGTTTGGGGGGCTTGTATGATTTCTTTTTGGTCCTTTTGGTGATGACAGGTGTGGGTTTCATAGCAGTGGTTGTGCTACTATGATCACCTGGAGCAGTGGGCTCAACAGAAGATGCCTGAGGAGCAGTGGTAGCTGCTAAAGTCTGCTCAGGCACCTCTGCTTTTGTTTTTATAGGTGTTAACATTCTAGTGAATGTTTCAGGTGTTAAACCATTTATTTGAAAAGAAACACCTTGTTCGAGCAAATTTTCATTTTCCTTTCCAAATTTTTGTTTAAAATAGTAGCTTAGAAATCTTGGAAAGAGTAAAAATGATTTGTTATCAACATTCTTTACCAAGTCATCAAAGATCTCCTGGGAATAGTTATAATTTTCATTATGTAAAATGGCATAACCCAGACATTGGATCTTTAATGGTATTTCGTTAAAAGCGGTTGTTTTATTTGAAATACACATCAAAAGAGTGTGAAATAAAAACGTAGGTTCAGAAGGGAAGAAACCTTTTTGTAAGGTATCTCTTTTTGTTTGTTCTGCATACCCCCTTTCCAGAAAATCAGTTTTCAACTCGCTTTTAGGAAAAGAAGTTTTACCTTGCTGATCATCGAATTTAAAGACTTTTGAGATGGATTGCGGAGAAATTTGAATCGTTTTACCTTGTATGGAAGAGTTGATGGCTATGACATTCTCTCCTTGTTTGTCAAGGGTAGCATTTTTCCAAAACTCTCTCTAGGTTTGTTGAAATATTGGAGCATCTGCTGTTAGCAAAGTTTTGTACTTTGATGCAGACATGATGTCGATGATGGAATCAAAAGTGTTGGTGGTAGTGGGTTTTGTGAGTAGACCCGAGTAATTGTGAGGAGATTTGTATGGGATTTCAATGGGTTCAACGGTCATTTGAGTGACCTCTTTGAAAGATGAGGATGATTTTGATTTTGATTTCGTCATGTTTGATGAAGAAGAAACGAATGATGATTTTCAGATGGAAGGTTGGAAACTACTTTCAGAAGAGAATTTTGGAATTCAATTCGACAGTGTATAAACCTGTTTGGGGTTTTGGTCAGGGTTTTATTTAGGGAAAAAAATGAATACTGATGTAGCAGCGGTTATAATGATCTGATGGCTAGAAACTAACCACGTGCCAACCTCTGATGAGAAGATGAATAATGGAGGACAGTTATTTTGGAAAACCACTGATGAAGCAAATATCACTGGTTACAATGGTAACAATATGATAGCAGTGGGTGATTTTTACTATCAGTGGATAGCATATCAGTGGATAAGACACTGATTTTGAGCAACAGTGCTTGCCAAGAAAATGAAAGATCAGGGGTTGACTTTCCGTAGTGGACAGTATTTAGGAAACAGATGTTTTAGCACAACAGTGGTAGGGATTTCAAAAACTATAAAGTCAGCAATTGTTAGTGCAGCATTTGAATAAACTTTTGAAAACTGTTTTGAGCATCTACTGGTTCAGATGAAAAGGATGATTTTATCTTGTGTAATCATAATATCACGTCCAACATCTGCTTGTTCAAATATGTCAGCATTTTTCCAGGAATTTGCATTCATGGTTTTGCCATATGTCTATTTCAAGTTTTGATGCATTTATAAATTCCTGTCAGTGGTTTTAGTACCCCAGATGATGAAAATCTCTTTTACAACGGCTACTCATTTTGAGTCATAATTTTTAATTATGACATGAGTATCCAAGTATCTTAAGATCTGTTAGCAATCAATCTTTGATCTATGTTAAAACACACTTGAGTTTGACATGACCTTGACACTTATACCATTTTCTTTTGATCTATTTTCAAGGATAATATCACCAACAGAAAGAAAGGTTCTATATCCTGACAGGAGATTGAAACTTTTTCTATCAAAAATAAGTAAAAGTACAAAATATATTATTAAAAAATGAATAATATATCCTGTTTATTTGAGAAAAACCTTTTCAAGAAAAAGAATTAAAGGTTATTCTGAAAACAACATCAAAAGGAATCTGTTATACTTTTCCAATTAAACACATGATCATATCACTCTCAAGTTCTATGAAAATGGTCATTGATTTGAAATATAATGTAATAACCACTGTTTGAAACCATTTTCTTGTTAAATTGATTGCAAAAGAAATGAGGAGACATGTTCACATGTGTATTTGAAAGTTCTGTTATAAACTTTATTACCATGTGATGATTCTAAAAAAAATTGTCTAGTCCACTTTTATTTATTGGAGTTACTATTTTTACCTGAACTTCCCTGTACCAATGAATGCACACAGTTGCTTGATGACCATTGTTCACCCTATTTTTGTACTCTTAAGTGTTTTACATTTATACTCTTTTCTTTTGACTTCAAAAGTTTTGAGATAAACACACTTTTGAGTTTTTGTAATTTTCTTCTTCCCTTTTTACCCTTCCCATACATAAGTACTGAAATACTCACTAGGAGGTATTTATTGAAGGAATACTTATTCCAGAATCATTTTGCAGCAATGTTTTGAGAGATTTGGTCACTTCTGCACATGCTTATGCCAAATTTCACATTACCCATGATCTGGACATTTTTTACAGCTGATTTTCTTAATGTATTCTTAACACAATTGATTTTGGTCCTTTTGAAGGATTCTCAACCTGTTTTTTAATACATAAGATCTAAATGACTAAAGTTTTAATTTCTCTCTTTTAATGTAAACAAAAACACTAGTGTTTTTATCCGAACATAGATTTTTGTTGACATGAGGTAAATACCTTAGTTACAATCATGATGGTTCATCACAAGCTTCATAACAACAATTGAAATCAATTTTGTAAATAATTATACCATAGTTATCAGATATATTTTCAGATCTGAAAACTGTAGGTGATTTATGTATAACATCACTTGTTGTGTGAAGGTTTTGCGTCTTATGACATCTCGGTTGTTTTACAGAGCTTTTGAGTAGTCACTTTGAACATGACTTCTCGTTACTCTGTTTTTTAACTAAATACAATCAACCTTAGTATCAATGAATTTTGAGCTGAACTGTTATGTCAAATTAACTGTTAGATCGAATTTGACTGTCCAAGCTCTGATACCAATTGTTAGGATCTGAGGCTCTTATGATTGTGTTTGTTTGTAAAAGATGAACAATGAATGAGCATGATTCAATGATTTATATAGCGGAAATGAACATCAACTTTGTAAACACAATCAAGGAAGAAAATGGTTTTGATAAACACATGCTTTTCATCAGTCAAAATGTTACAAAGCAAATCAAAAGATTACAAAGCAAGCTTACAAACTAAACTCCCCCTCAGCCTGATACTCCATGATTGATTGCACAAGATGAAATGATTGGACTAGAGGAGAAGAACTCGCTCAGTCAATCAAATGTAACAGTACAGAGTACTGTTCCATTTATAGGCAAATCAAACCACTGAAGCATCTTAGCTGACGTCACCATGAAAGTGACATCTAACAACCTAACAACCTATAACCGCTGATACATATAACTACTGCTTAGCTAAACACTGATACTATTACAATATACAGAGTAAACAACTGTTTCTTCATTCAACTACTTCATTCCAAGCATGGCTTTGATCTTTGGCAGTACTTGACTTAGGGCAGTAGATGAAAGAGCATCACTTTTGTCTTCAGCAGTTGTTGTACACAAGTAGTACTTGATGGTCAGCAGTTGTAGTATATAAACAGTGGATGAGGGCCATCAGGTGTTATAACCACTTTCAAGGGGAAAGTCTAATGTAAATAGCTGCTTATTATGAATCCACTGTTGTGATCCGGTTTTGGCTCTTATTATCTGGTCCTCTGATAGGGCTCAATCCCAACATCCTTATACATTTTATCTGCACCAGGATGAATAGAATAACGAGACTTGTGAGCTTCATCCATTAGCAAGGTGCGGAGATCGTCTATACTTGGGACCCACAAACGGCCCATGAAATAGAATATCCCAAAGTTTTTCAGTTCAAGCTCAGGCTTAATATGACATGGTAATTCTTTACTCATCAAGTCTTGTGTAACACAAGTATGTTGAGCCTGAGAAATGCGGGTTTGAATGTTAGATCGAACCTGAACACAATGAAGCTTGACACGTTCCTTATGACTCAATGCGTCAGCCACGACGTTCTCCTTACCAGGATGGTAGCGAATTTCGCAATCGTAGTCGTTTAGGAGTTTAACCCAACGTCGTTGCCTCATGTTAAGTTCTTTCTGATTGAAAATGTGCTGGAGACTTTTGTGGTTAGTGAAAACAACGCACTTTGTACCGTACAGGTAGTGTCTCCAGATCTTGAGAGCAAAAACTACTGCACCCAACTCAAGATCATGAGTCGTGTAGTTTTTCTCGTGTACCTTCAGCTGTCTTGATGCATAAGCTATGACTTTGTTTCTTTTGCATAAGAACGCAGCCAAGGCCTAAATTGGATGCATCACAGTACACAACAAAATCGTCGTTGCCCTCAGGTAAAGTTAGGATAGGTGCATCGCAGAGTTTTTGTTTCAAGGTCTGAAATGCTTCTTCCTGTTTGGATCCCCACTCAAAAGATTTGTTCTTCTGAGTTAAAGCAGTGAGTGGAACCGAAATCTTGGAGAAGTTTTCAATGAAACGACGGTAATAACCTGTGAGACCAAGAAATGAACGAAACTCGGTAGGAGTAGTAGGAGTATCCCAATCCTTAATCGCACTGATTTTGGCAGGATCTACATGTATACCTTGTTCGTTGACGATGTGCCCCAAAAATTGAACTTCCTTAAGCCAGAATTCAAACTTGGAGAATTTGGCGAAAAACTGTTCTTTCTTTAGGAGCTCCATTGTAAGACGAAGATGTTGTTCATGATCAACTCGAGTCTTAGAATAGATCAGAATGTCATTAATGAAAACAATGATGAACTTTTCCAAATAAGGCTTGCAGACCCAATTCATCAAGTCCATGAAAACAGCAGGAGCATTTGTTAAGCCGAAAGGCATAACAGTAAACTCATAATGACCATATCGTGTTCGGAAGGCTGTCTTGGGAATATCTTCTTCAAGCACTCGAAGTTGATGATACCCAGAACGTAGATCAATCTTTGAAAAGCAAGTAGCGCCCTGTAGCTGATCAAAGAGATCATCAATGCGAGGTAGGGGATATCGATTCTTGATGGTAAGCTTGTTAAGCTCACGATAATCGATACACATCCTGAAAGATCCATCTTTATTTTTCACAAATAGGACAGGAGCACCCCAAGGGGAAAAGCTCAGACGAATGAATCCTTTGTCAGATAGCTCTTGAAGCTGCTTAGACAACTCTTGCATCTCAGACGGTGCAAGACGGTAAGGGGATTTAGCAATAGGATTCGCGCCAGGTATAAGATCTATACGGAACTCAACTTGGCGCATAGGGGGTAAACCAGGTAATTCTTCAGGAAATACCTCAGGATAATCCCAAACAACAGGGATATCTTGGATAGTCTTACCCTTGCCTTTCTCCTCTACGACATGTGCCAAGAAAGCAACATATTTCTTTCTGTCACACCCTAGATTTTGCGGAAGCGTGGTTTATATGGTGTGACTTCTTAATACCATAGCAACAATCACAACAATGCTATATGATAGAAATACAAGATGTTCATCCATTAATATAATTTAGAAAATGCATAACATATTTGTATTAAAACATCCACGCCAAAATAAGTTACAAATCATGACTTGTTTAATACAAGTTCATAAGACTCAACAAAAGACTTTCAATAAAACGAGGTTTAGAGACATGTATCCCGTCCAGGAAGAGGTTACACTTCCCAAACCCTACAACCCTGGATGACATCTTTAATTAGTACGCAGCTTGACTAACATGCATCACTTGCCAGATCCGATTAATTCCCTGAAATACATGTAGTTCAAAAATATCAACAGAAGTTGAGCGAGTTCATGTGTAAGTCTGTGTGTATAAGCCTTTAAAATATGTCTTGTATGTATAAATGTCCCTGGTATGTAGCAATAAGGAAAAACAGATCACCAATGGGTTGCAAAGCCAATGGTATGTGTGAAAATGGTGTAGGAAGACTCAAACCTAGCAAATTTGTCTCTGGTATGAAGACATAGTCACCACTATGGGCCGCCCCGGCCTCATGGGTGTGGGCTCGCTACACCCAAATAGATCTATCACTCATGTCCCTTGGTCCTACAATGAGGATTAATGGCCTAAAGTGTCATGCTCACCACTCACATGATCGCGCAGTAAACCCTCCTTAAGCTAACCATACCACGTATAAAAAAGTCTGTAATAATTGTAACATGTACTCCACCCCCGAAGTATAAAATTGAAAACAATTAAGGGAAAAGGGAGACATGAACTCACTGTAGTGCGTCTTGTACCAAATCTCAAACTCTGTCTGCTACACGACAACCTACAACGTACTAATGTCTATTAGACGAACGAGCCGTGCCTTGGCTTAGAGTTTAATGTTTTTGTGTTTCATTTCTTATGTTATTCCAAGTTATAATTATTTGTCAAAATAATTAATATTTCAACTTAAATTATATGTAGTGTTGGAATAATTGTTCATTCAATATTCTTGCATTAATACTTCTAAAGTATTTAACTCCGTATTTCTTTCCCAAGTATGGGGGTATTTATACATGTAGGTCCGTATTTGAAATAATATATTTTAAGTCCTACTTAGAAAATATATATAACTTATTTGTCAAAATAATGTATTCCAAAATATATATATTTTTCCCAAAAATAATATATTTGTCAAAATAAGTAAAAATAATTTCCGGAATATTTTGTGAGTTACGTTTTATCGTTTGGTTTCACAATACCAAGTGTGTAACCTAAATATTTAATTCGTGTGATTTTTGGTATTATTTTGGGGTTGTAATTTCATGGTCTTTTGTTAAGATATATTATTTTACCCTAAAATAATATAATTAGTTCACAAGTTATGCAAATATTCACACAAGCGTCTTAGTATAAACTACATATTCTAAATATATATTTACCCATTGTTATGTATAAAACCAACCTCCGATACTTTGTCTTTTTTTTGGCGAGGTTTATATTTGAAGACAAGGTTAAAAGCATACTTGTAAATACTTGTTATAAAAATATTTTCTAAGTGTTGGAATTTTAGAAAATTTTGCCATAGTTTCCTTTGTAAATGGAGGTGTCCTTTCTAGTTAGCATATCATTTTCTTTTCCAAAATCATTCAAACAATCAACAATCATACTCTAGACAATATTATGTTCACCAAGTGCAAAAATTATTTGATTTTCATAACATCATGAATTTGATCCTTTATTAAACACGTAGTAACTTGGTGAGGTGTTTAGTAACCTTAGTTACTCTTTAATGTGTATTCATCCCTTTAAAAATCTCATTTTTAAAGAATCTTGGTGTTAACAACTTGTGAACAAATTTTACAAAAATATTTATTTATAACATTGTCTTGTTTTACTAGCCTTCCTACACTTTATTTTATTTCAAAAATAATGTAAGTGTAAGAAAAATTATGATCTTTCAAAAACCGTCTCTTGAACTTGGTTTGTTTAGAAAAGTCTTTTGTAAATCTCGGATTTACATGATCATCAACCTACTTGTTCACTTATATTTCAAGAAATCATTTTTATTATCAAGTTCATATTTTTATTAGAAGATGATTATTTTATGTAAACACATAATCACCCTCTAACTTGTTAAACCATGTTTTTAATCATGTTTTAACAAGTTCCATATGATGATCAACATCATATTACTAGTAATTAACATGCAATCATCATCCATCCAATAAACAACATCATCTAACAATCTTTCATCATATTTCATCTTTATGTAAAGCTTTATGTTCATGATTTATGTTGGTGTTCTTTAGTGTTCTTGTTCTTTCATCACAATGTACATCTTTTAACCATAAAAATAGAAATAAACAAGAGTTTGAGGAAGTCTTACAACTAGCTTAAAGCTATGGAAGAACTCAAGAACAAAGATGATGAAGATGGTGTGTAAAATCAATGTATGAAGTTCCTTCAAGATCTCCAAGCTACAAGCTCCTTGATTCATCTTCTAGTGTATGGAATAAGCTTGATAATGGAGTAATGGTGGTGATAAGGTGGTGGTGGTGGCGGATGTATAGAGGGCCGAGAGGGAGAGAGTGAGGTGAGGGAGTGGAGTGGTCTTGTGAAGTGAGAGAAGGAAGTGAAATGATTTGCAATCTTATGGAGCCATACTTATAATAATCTTCTTACATATTTTGTTTATTCAAGCAAGCAAGATCAAATAATATCTTCATAAAATATTCAACAATTTTGAGTGGGGTGTGGGTCCTCATGGACCGTAAGTAGGCAATGGGGGATTAATTGTAAAATTTGGTGATAAGTGGGTAAATAATTGGAGGTTGAGTGTAATATCTAGTGTATGGTGTGTATGTTATATTACATAATGTGTTGGCGTATTCGGGGACCATAACTAGACCAAAAATAATAAAACAATGTTTCTGACAAAATTTTGGTGTTCCGGGTAATGTCCAGTTGTTCGGTTAGATATCGTTCCGTTAAAGTGCTAAGTTGTTCCGTATAGTGTCCTTTATGTATCTTTTTGTAACACAATTAATTCCCAACACTTAAGAAAGTATTCAGGACCATTTAGTCAATTTTCTGCATAATACAAGTATGTTAAAATGCGGAATTTTTGCTGAAAATGCAGAATTTTGCACTTAAAGTGAGTTTTAGGCACTTCCCGACACTCAAACTATCACCTAGTGACGCAGTTTTATGGTCCTCACTTTCCTACACGCCATACTAGTGTAGTACCTTGTCTCTGGCCCATACTGGGTCTCAAAATACTGTCTGTCTATTTACTGGCACTGTCAGTATATTTCTGAGTTATTCGCTAACTGTGCTAATTGTGCTTTGTGCATCAAGTTTGTCACTAAAGTTTGTATGTAATGAATGGAGTGACAGTATGAAATGTGATGCATATGTATGTATGATACAGAAATCAGAAAGCAGTTTACGTCATCGGTTGTAATCAAGCACAGCCATTAAGCACGTAATTAAAATTTATTAATTGTACGGATACCTGTAATTATGAGGGTTGTCACATTCTCCCCCTGTTAAGAAAATTTCGTACCGGAATTTTAAGTTCTGCTTCTAGTTGCAGGGTTCTTGGGGAATAAATGTGGGTACCTTTCCTTCATATGATCCTCACATTCCCACGTGAATTCCGGGCCGTGTCGCGTGTTCCAACGAACTTTGACGAGTTTGACACTACTCCGTCGCGTCTTGTTAATCTTCCAATCAGTAACCTCAACGGGTTCTTCAGTAAAGTGGAGCATGTCGTCAATATGAATTTCGTCGGCTGGAATGACCACTGTCTCTTGAGTTGGACTCTTTTTCAGGTTTGATACATGGAATGTATCATGAACGCCATTTAGTTCAGCAGGTAGATTCAACTTGTAGGCTACAAGACCAATCCTTTCCTGGATTTTAAATGGTCCAATGTACCGCGGATTCAACTTCCCACACTTCCCAAAGCGTGCTACACCCTTCCTAGGTGAAACCTTCAGCAAAACCATATCTCCCACCTCAAATTTCAGGGGTTTCCTTCTTCGATCCGCATAACTCTTTTGACGATCACGAGCCGCTTTAATGGGCTCTCGGATCTGGAAGATCTTGTCTGTTGTCTCATGAACCAATTCTGGGCCAACAAGCTGTTTAAGACCTACGTCAGACCAGCATAGCGGTGATCGACACTTGCGTCCATAAAGAGCTTCGAATGGTGCGGCCTGAATGCTTGCATGGTAACTGTTGTTGTATGAAAATTCGACCAATGGTAGGTGAGTATCCCAACTTCCACCTAAATCCATTACGCAAGCTCGCAACTTGTCTTCCAATTTCTGAATTGTTCGTTCACTTTGTCCGTCTATTTATGGGTGAAAGGCAGTACTCAGATTCAACTGAGAACCAAAAGCTTATTCAAAGGATTGCCAAATCCTTGACACGAATCTTCCATCTCTATCAGAGATAATTGAGAGAGGCACTCCATGACGCGCAACGATCTCTCTCAGGTATAGCTCAGCTAACTTGCTCGTGTTGTCTGTCTCTTTGATTGCCAAAAAGTGTGTAGATTACGTTAAACGGTCTACAATTACCCAAATCGTATCATGGCCCTTGGGCGTCCTTGGCAATTTCGTTATGAAGTCCATAGAAATCTGTTCCCATTTCCATTGGGGTATTTCAGGTTGTTGCAAGAGACCTGAAGGCTTCTGGTATTCAACCTTTACCTTGGCGCAAGTCAAACATTTGCCAACATATATCGCAATGTCGCCTTTCATCCTCGGCCACCAATAAAAATCCTTTAGGTCTTGGTACATTTTATCCGATCCTGGATGGATCGAGTACCGTGACTTGTGAGCCTCATCCAAGATAACGTCTCTCAGACCACCAAAGAAAGGAACCCAAATTCTTCCCAAGAAGCATAACGTTCCATCCTCCTTTGGTGCCAATTGCTTCTCCATCCCACGGAGATATTCATTCACAAGGTTTTCCCTTTTGAGAGCTTCTCTCTGCGCAGCACGAATGCGCAATGAGAGGTCTGTCTGAACAATCATTTCCAAAGCCCTAACCCTTATGGGCTTAATCCTTTCTTTCCGACTTAAGGCATCGGCGACTACATTCGCCTTCCATGGGTGATACTTGATTTCACAATCATAGTCGTTCAACAATTCAACCCAGCGTCTCTGTCTCATGTTAAGCTCTTTTTGATCGAAGATGTGCTGCAGGCTCTTATGATCAGTAAAGATTGTGCATCGCGTGCCATACAAGTAATGTCGCCAAATCTTTAACGCAAACACCACTGCGCCTAACTCCAAGTCATGAGTGGTGTAGTTTTTCTCGTGAACCTTCAGTTGGCACAAGCATAAGCTATAAATTTTTGTCGCTGCATCAACACGCAGCCTAAACCTTGACGCGAAGCGTCGCAATATACCACGAAGTCGTCAGTGCCTTCGGGTAGAGATAAGATCGGTTCATCACAAAGTTTGTTCTTCAACAATTGGAATGCTTCTTCTTGTTTGTCTCCCCAATCAAACTTCTTGTCTTTCTACGTGAGAGAGGTCAAAGGTTGAGCGATTTTTGAGAAATCCTCAATGAATCTGCGATAATACCCAGCCAAACCCAAGAATTGCCGAATCTCAGTTGGCGTTTTCGGAGTCTCCCAATTTTTGATTGCTTCAATCTTTGTAGGATCCACATGGATTCCATTTCCATTTACCACATGACCAAGGAACTGAACCTCGCGTAACCAGAATTCGCACTTCGAGAACTTAGCGTATAACTTCTCTTTCTTAAGCAGCTCTAGAATAGCTCTTAAGTGTTTCTCATGATCTTCCCTCGTCTTCGAGTAGATCAAAATGTCGTCAATGAACACAATCACAAACTTGTCGAGGTACGGCTTGCAGACTCTGTTCATCAAGTCCATGAACACAGCTGGCACGTTTGTCAACCCGAACGGCATAACCAGGAACTCGTAATGTCCATAGCAAGTCCTAAGGGCAGTTTTTGGAATACTCTCCTCCAGAATCCTTAGCTGGTGATAACCTGATCGAAGATCAATCTTTGAGTAAAAACTTGAACCTTGTAACTGATCGAACAGGTCGTCGATCCTTGGTAAAGGATATCTATTCTTGATTGTCAACTTATTCAGCTCCCGGTAGTCGATACACATGCGAAAACCACCATCTTTCTTTTTAACGAACAGGACTGGAGCTCCCCAAGGCAAGAAGCTTGGCCTGATGAATCCCTTATCTAACAGCTCTTGGAGTTGTGTCGACAACTCCTGCATCTCTGAAGGTGCAAGTCGATAGGGTGCCTTAGCCACCGGCGCGGCGCCTGGGACTAAGTCAATATGGAATTCGACTTGTCTTTGTGGCGGCAATCCCGGCAAGTCTTCTGGAAAGACTTCAGGATAATCCTTTACGATTGGAACGTCTTCTATCTTTGGCTCAGCGGCCTCCTTATCCACGATGTGCGCCAATAAGGCAACGCATCCCTTTTTCAAACATCTTCTAGCCTTCAAGCAACTAATGATCCTTAAGGGCGTATCGCGCTTCTCCCCGTGTACCACAATTGTTTCTCCATTCGCCATTGGGATGCGAATGGTCTTCTCGTGATATTCAATTTCGGCTCTGTTACTTGACAACCAATCCATTCCTATTACCACGTCGAAGCTTCCCAACTCGACTGGCAGTAGATCCAGTGTAAACTCCTGCTCTCCCAGCTCTATTACGCATCCTCTGATGACTTCATTCGTTTCAACTAGCTTTCCATTAGCCAGTTCAATTGAGTACAAAATATCTAACTTACTAGCAGTTAACCCAAGCATACTTTTAAATTCTAATGATACAAAGCTAAAGTCGGCACCAGTGTCAAATAGAACAGATGCAAAGAATTGATTTATAGGGAACGTACTAGTGACAACGTTCGTGTCCTGGCGTGCTTCCCTTGCTTCAATGTTGAATACCCTTCCGTGAGCGTGATTGAGTTTTGGGCATTCACGCTTGAAGTGCCCGATGTCTCCTTAGTTAAAACATCCCGGTCCTCGACCTTTACCATTACCATTACCACCTTGATTGTTGTTAGCTCCCCGGTTACCAGCTTGATTCCCATTATTCCCATTTCCACCATTTCCTCCCTGTTGGCGGTTTCCATTCCCTCCTCCCTGACCTCTTTGATTACCACGACCAACACCATTACCAGCCCAACATGTTTCTTTTGAATGGCCAGTCTTCCCACATGACTCACATTTCCTGAATATGCATGGGCCGGAGTGATGATATTGGGATGCACCACACTTGGGCAGCATGCCCATGTATCCTCTTCCTTTGTTTTCGGCACCAGTTTTGGCTCGGGCTGGTGCACTCCCCTCATCTTTCTTGCTGAAACTGTCGGTACCCTTTATGAAGTTTGAGAACTTCCTCTTGTTCTCACTTGATGATGATTCAACATGTGTTTCCTTCTTTTTCGGTTCAGAGATTGAAAATTTGTTCAACCGGATAGCTTCCTCTGTAAGTGCCACACTGAGATCAATGGCTTCGGTAATTGTTGGAGGCTTGGACGTTGTTACCATGCTCATGATCTGGGGTGCCAATCCCCAGATGAAATGCTCAGTGCGTTTAAATTAGGATCAACCATATACAACACAACACGTGACAAGTCGTGGAACCTTTGAACATATTCAACAATTTTTGGACCGTCCATTTTGAGGTGCCAGAATTCAGTTTCCAGCTTCTGTATTGTGGCCCGTGAACAGTATTTCTTCCTCATGAGCTCCTTCAGTTCAGCCCATGTCAGTGCATACGCCGCCGCCTCCCCTAGGGTCTGTATTTGAAGATTCCACCAGGACAAAGCACCATCAAGAAAGAGCCCTGAGATGTATGTAACTTGGTGTTCAGGAGCACACTTGCTCATCCTTAAAACAGAATCCGTCTTTTCTGTCCATCTGACGAAACCAACAGCACCTCCAGTGCCGTCGTAATTTAAGGGCTTACAATCCAGAAATTGTTTGTAGGTACAGCCTGTACAGGTAATATCATTAACAGAAAGCATAAGCGGATGTGTAAGAAGTATCCAAATGTAACGTAATGCGTCTCAAGCGACTTGGACATTACCATTGGGTGGGTTGTTTTTTCTTGAGGAACCTCCGCTAGTCTCGGCGCGGGAGGCCTCATACTGTGCTATTGCTGTTGTAATTCTCTCCTGTAACTCCGCCTCAGTGGTAGGCAAACGTGTGTCTCGTCGTGGAGGCATCTTTTATAAGAAGATTGTAACAGTCAGGTCATAGTAAGTATAGTAAGTAATATGCGTATGTAATAACACTCATCAACACGATAACACATAACATCCCATGTCATAATCATAAACAAAAAAATCAACAACGCATGTAATGAGAAGGTTGCGATTGAGCTTTGCATAAAACAAGACCACCAGTACAGTTTAACAATTGTATCATATGTCAAAAGAGACTAAGGGTCACATCACCCTTGTCCGAATCGTCTAACAATTTACAACAACCAAAAAGTCAAATATCAAAAGTGTGGTCTTCAAAAGTCTTCACAATCACGACTCAATAGCTGTCTTCTCACCAAAAGTAGCCTGTCTGTAGGAGACCTAGAACCAAATGCCCCTAAGCTGACGGTGGGGGAGGAGGAGGTGGAGGAATGAAAATCAATCTGCGCAAACGCGCCAAATCCTCCTCAAGAGCATGGACAACACGCAGCAGGTAAGCAATCTGCTGGTCGGGGTTGAGGAAGCGAACATCAGAATCAGGGTGCAGTCCGAGAGGAGCTGGTGGTGTGGTGAATAGAGACTGGCAATGACAAAGGGGAGGATGCGTGATCCTCTCCAGCTCCTGGACTCGTCGGCTCAACGCATCCTGCTGTAACTGCAAGGATATAAGTATATCGTCCGTCGTATACCCAACATGAGAAGGATGGTATGGATCCGACAAAGGCATGACGTTGGGCGAAGACCACAAAAATGGCTTGCCCGCTGAAGAAGTAAAAGCAGTGTGTGTAGCAGGTGCAGAAGAGGGTATAAATGGAAAAGCTGCTGTCATAGGTGGTATGTGATCATGCTACTGAGTAGAAGGTCCTTCCCCTGGACGGGGAGGAGGAATGTCCTGGAGAAAAGTGACGGGTAAATCCATGCGTTGGACGTCTGACTCGGGAGGGTGAAACTATGGGACATCAGAGGGTACAAAAACAGGTGCAGCAGGGGGAGTGACTGGTAGAACAAACGGAGGATAGTCATCTTCATCCTCAATCCACCCATTACGGGTGTCGGCATACCTGGGATCTATGTGTGTAGCAAAAGGTGCAAGGTTATCAAACATCGGCATAGGGTCGGGTATAGGTGCAGGAACTGGGACATCAACAACTGGTGGTACAATGACCGGAGCATCATCAAGTGGTGGTGCAACAACTGGTGCATCAACGGGTGGTGCAACAACTGGTGCATCAACGGGTGGTTCAGCAGGTATAAACTCCACCTCAGGATCCGGGTCAACGTTATGGGGAACAACGGGAGCAGTAGACATCGCCATGTCTGAATCAGTGTTGGTGGAGTAGTGCTTCACGTCCTGGGCGTGAAGAGTGGTCGATGATATAGTCTCAAGTGAGTAGGAACCAGACGGATCGCGTAAGGCCTCCACAACAGGAGCCTCGACGGGTGGTACAATAAAAGCATCAACAGCAGGAACCTCAACCATAGGAACAACAGGGGCATCAACAGGAATGTCAGCAGGTGGAATATCGTCATCCATCGGGACCCCACCATCCTGGTAACCCTCCGGGGGACCCTCGATGAATAGATTGATGTCGTCATCAGATAACGCGTCAAGAGGCTGCTCCTCCAAAGGAACTGCAGCAAGTGGAAGAGGGGAAGGGATTGGGACAAGAGGTAGATCCTCGCCCGGTAGACCATTAGCTATAGGCATGTCATCTCCTAAGTCTGGTAGAGCGAAAGGCTAAAAATCATCCTCGTCGGTACTCGTGGTGTCTGATGTATAAATCCCCGAGTCTGTGGCTATCTCGTCATCCGAAGTGATAGCCATAGGGTCTATTGTGTTGGACACTCCGCTATCAGAAGAAGATGCCATGGTGTTTGTAACACAACCACAACATATGCACATATATCAGATAAGCATGTAAGCAAATAACAATGTAATAATGTATGCCTCCTAGTCTTCCCAGACTATCCCACCCAGTCTTTCAGACTGAACTCCCTAGTCTCTCAGACTACCTCCCTGATCTCTAAGACCGAACCTCCCAGTCTCTAAGACCAACTCCCTGGTCTCTAAGACCAAACCTCCCAGTCTCTAAGACTAAATTTTTCCCCAGTCTCTAAGACTGTACCCCCTCAGTCTCTAAGACTGAACTCCCTCAGTCTCTAAGACTGAATTATATACATAGCCTTTTGAAATGTGTTTTGTGCCTTTTGTTTGTAAAAATGTTTGTTCCCTGGATCTGGACGTTTTGTGAATGCAATGTAAAAATGTTTGAAAATATTTTCGTGAGAGCCCTAGTAATCATAGTCTAGACTCGAGAAGGAATCCTAGTTCGCTATGATCGAGGCTTTGATACCAAGCTGTCACACCCTGGCTTTTGCGGAAGCGTGGTTTATATGGTGTGACTTCTTAATACCATAGCAACAATCACAACAATGCTATATGATAGAAATACGAGATGTTCATCCATTAATATAATTTATAAAATGCATAACATATTTGTCTTAAAACATCCACCCCAAAATAAGTTACAAATCATGACTTGTTTAATACGAGTTCATAAGACTCAACAAAAGACTTTCAATAAAATGAGGTTTAGAGACATGTAACCCATCCAGGAAGAGGTTACACTTCCCAAACCCTACAACCTTGGATGACATCTTTATTTAGTACGCAGCTTAACTAACATGCATCACTTGCTAGATCCGATTAATTCCCTAAAATACATGTAGTTTAAAAATATCAACAGAGGTTGAGCGAGTTCATGTGTAAGTCTGTGTGTATAAGCCTTTAAAATATGTTTTGTATGTATAAATGTCCCTGGTATGTAGCAATAAGGAAAAACATATCCCCAATGGGTTGCAAAGCCAATGGTATGTGTGAAAATGGTGCAGGAAGACGCAAACCTAGCAAATTTGTCTCCGGTATGAAGACAAAGTCACCACTATGGGCTGCCCCGGCCTCATGGGTGTGGGCTCGCTACACCCAAATAGATCTATCACTCATGTCCCTTGGTCCTACAATGAGGATTAATGGCCTTAAGTGTCATGCCCACCACTCACATGATCGCGCAGTAAACCCTCCTTAAGATAACCATACTATGTATAAAAATGTCTGTAGTAATTGTAACATGTATTCCACCCCCGAAGTATAAAACTGAAAACAGTTAAGAGAAAAGGGGGACATGAACTCACTGTAGTGCGTCTTGTACCAAATCTCAAACTCTGTCTGCTACACGACAACCTACAACGTACTAATGTCTATTAGACGAACGGGCCGTGCCTTGGCTTAGAGTTTAATGTTTTTGTGTTTCATTTCTTATGTTATTCCAAGTTATAATTATTTGTCAAAATAATTAATATTTCAACTTAAATTATATGTAGTGTTGGAATAATTGTTCATTCAATATTCTTGCATTAATACTTCTAAAGTATTTAACTCCGTATTTCTTTCCCAAGTATGGGGGTATTTATACATGTAGGTTCGTATTTGAAATAATATATTTTAAGTCCTACTTAGAAAATATATATAACTTATTTGTCAAAATAATATATTCCAAAATATATATATTTTTCCCAAAACTATTATATTTTCACTTCTTGTCCAAAAATAATATATACCAAAAATATATAAGTAAAAATAATTTCCGGAATATTTTGTGAGTTACGTTTTATCGTTTGGTTTCACAATACCAAGTGTATAACCTAAATGTTTAATCCGTGTGATTTTTGGTATTATTTTGGGGTTGTAATTTGATGGTCTTTTGTTAAGATATATTATTTTACCCTAAAATAATATAATTAGTTCACAAGTCATGCAAATATTCACACAAGCGTCTTAGTATAAAGTACATATTCTAAATATATATTTACCCATTGTTATGTACAAAACCAACCTCCGATACTTTGTCTTTTTTTTGGCGAGGTTTATATTTGAAGACAAGGTTAAAAGCATACTTGTAAATACTTGTTAGAAAAATATTTTCTAAGTGTTGGAATTTTAGAAAATTTCGCCATAGTTTCCTTTGTAAATGGAGGTGTCCATGCTATTTAGCATATAATTTTCTTTTCCAAAATCATTCAAACAATCAACAATCATACTCTAGACAATATTAGTAACCTTAGTTACTCTTTAATGTGTATTCATCCCTTTAAAAATCTCATTTTTAAAGAATCTTGGTGTTAACAACTTGTGAACAAATTTTACAAAAATATTTATTTATAACATTGTCTTGTTTTACTAGCCTTCCTACACTTTATTTTATTTCAAAATAATGTAAGTGTAAGAAAAATTATGATCTTTCAAAAACCGTCTCTTGAACTTGGTTTGTTTAGAAAAGTCTTTTGTAAATCTCGGATTTACATGATCATCAACCTACTTGTTCACTTATATTTCAAGAAATCATTTTTATTATCAAGTTCATATTTTTATTAGAAGATGATTATTTTATGTAAACACATAATCACCCTCTAACTTGTAAAACCATGTTTTTAATCATATTTTAACAAGTTCCATATGATGTTCTACATCATATTACTAGTAATTAACATGCAATCATCATCCATCCAATAAACAACATCATCTAACAATCTTTCATCATATTTCATCTTTATGTAAAGCTTTATGTTCATGATTTATGTTGGTGTTCTTTAGTGTTCTTGTTCTTTAATCACAATGTACATATTTTAACCATACAAATAGAAATAAACAAGAGTTTAAGGAAGTCTTACAACTAGCTTAAAGCTAGGGAAGAACTCAAGAACAAAGATGATGAAGATGGTGTGTAAAAGCAATGTATGAAGTTCCTTCAAGATCTCCAAGCTACAAACTCCTTAATTCACCTTCTAGTGCATGGAACAAGCTTGATAATGGAGTAATGGTGGTGATAAGGTGGTGGTGGTGGTGGTGGTGGTGGCGGATGTATAGTGGGTCCGAGAGGGAGAGAGTGGAGTGGTCTTTTGAAGTGAGAGAAGGAATTGAAATGATTTGCAATCTTATGGAGCCATATTTATAAACATCTTCTTACATATTTTGTTTATTCAAACAAGCAAGATCAAATAATATCTTCATAAAATATTCAACAATTTTGAGTGGGGTGTGGGTCCTCATGGACCGTAATAAGGCAGGGGGGTTAATTGTAAAATTTGGTGATAAGTGGGTAAATAATTGGAGGTTGAGTGTAATATCTAGTGTATGGTGTGTATGTTATATTACATAATGTGTTGGCGTATTCGGGGACCATAACTAGACCAAAAATAATAAAACAATGTTTCTGACAAAATTTTGGTGTTCCGGGTAATGTCCGGTTGTTCGGTTAGATACCGTTCCGTTAAAGTGCTAAGTTGTTCCGTATAGTGTCCTTTATGTATCTTTTTGTAACATGATTAATTCCCAACACTTAGGAAAGTATTCAGGACCATTTAGTCAATTTTCTGCATAATACAAGTATGTTAAAATGCTGAATTTTTGCTGAAAATGCAGAATTCTGCACTTAAAGTGAGTTTTAGGCACCTCTTGGCACTCAAACTATCACCTAGTGACGCAGTTTTATGGTCCTCACTTTCCTACACACCATACTAGTGTAGTACCTTGTCTCTGGCCCATACTGGGTCTCAAAACACTGTCTGTCTATTTACTGGCACTGTCAGTATATTTCTGAGTTATTCGCTAACTGTGCTTTGTGCATCAAGTTTGTCACTAAAGTTTGTATGTAATGAATGGAGTGACAGTATGAAATGTGATGCATATGTATGTATGATACAGAAATCAGAAAGCAGTTTACGTCATCAGTTGTAATCAAGCACAGTCTTTAAGCACGTAATTAAAATTAATTAATTGTACAGATACCTGTAATTATGAGGGTTGTCACACTTTCGTAGGTATTTGCGGGCTTGGGTACAAGACATGAGTTTAAGGCTCCTAGCAGGTTTCTCCCCACAAACTTCTAAGATCTCACTAGTCGAAAGCGGTATACGGACCAACTTCTCAAAACATACCACTTCAGCATGGTACTTGGATAACCAATCCATTCCTACTATTACATCAAAGCTCCCGAGTTGCATCGGTGTGAGGTCAATAGGGAAAAGATGGTTATTGAGATTCAACTGGCAATTTTGAAGAACAGAGTCGAGTACAACAGGTTCACCACTAGCTACTTCTACTATCAAGGGCTTTCCTAGTTTTGTTCTAGTCATCGAAATCAAAGGCTCAAAAGCTAAGGACACAAAACTCTTATCGGCACCCGAATCAAATAGAACAGAAGCAGGATGGTTGTTAACAAGGAACGTACCGTTCACCACTTCGTTATCCGCACGAGCCTCATTTTCATTAAGGTTAAAAGCTCTACCACGAGCCAGTGCTTGATTCGCAATTGCCAACCTCGGGCAGTTGTTCCTGTAGTGGGTCAGATCCCCATAGTTGAAACATGAACCAGGAGGATAATGAGGCCGTGCAGGATTCTGGGCAGGGTTTTGTGCATGGTTTTGTACCGCCTGGTTTTCGTTCGCTATAAAGCGGTAGGTATTCGCAAGATGACCAAATTTACCATAGTTTGTACAGATACGACATTGCACTTGTGGTTGGTGATGGCTATTGCATCTGTTGCACAGAGGTGCGTTACCAGCATACTGCCTTTTGGCAGCAGGTTCTGCGGCCTGATTAGGGGCAGCCTGGTTAGTCTGAGTAGTAACTGCGAAATTCTTGGAAGCCTTACGCTTCCTTGATTTCCTTGAAGACTCAGCAGCCTTCTTGCCCTTCTGCTCCTTGGTGCTATGAGACTGTTTCTGCTTCTTATCACCTTTTTCTGTGGAGTTTATCCTTCTTGACTTGCGATTCAGTAAGGGTTGCAGCTACCTCAATGGCCTGACGGACAGTAGTAGGGTTATGCCAGTGACAATTGTGACAACCCGCCCTAAACCAGGTATCCGTACAACTTAATTAATGATTAATTACTACTTGATTACTGTGCTTGATTGAAACTAGCTGATAAACTGCTACCTGCATATTGATACATGCACTTACTCGCATCATACTTTATTTGCTGTCACTACATTAATTACATACTGAACCCTAGTGACAAACTTGATGCACAAAAAGCACAGTAGCACTAAACGGATACACAGTGAACATGCTGATATAACCAGCATCAGGCAAATACTGCCTCTAAGGCCTGTTAAGAGCCTCATATATTTTGACTACACTGGTAGTGAGTGTAGGGATATAAGGGTTATGGTACCGCGTCTCTAGGGATAAGATACACTGATTCGGATGTGCCTAAAACGTACTTTAAGTACCAAACACAGCACTTTAAATGATTAATCCAGCTTCTAGCTGACTAGTAAAGTGCCAGAACATGAGAAAATATCACTTGACACTTTCTAAAGTGTCGGGAAAACAAATCGTGTCACTAAAAATGTAATAACGACACTTTAAAGGGTTACAAAAGACTTTAACGGATTACTAACCAACCGAACAACCGGACTTTACCCGGAACATGAAAATATTAGTATTTTCACTATCTTTATTTTTCTGAGCCAGTTAGGGTCTCTGATTACCCTAACCCCCGTCATAACACGTTGTACATAACTAACGGGGTTTAACCCTTAACCTAACTTGGTTTATCATAACTAGACACTAATTACCTACTTAAGATCGAACCAAACCCCCCAACCATCCCCTAACCGTCCCCTTGTGTGGGGGACATGTTGGTACAAAATAGATTATCACAATCTAGGGTTGCTTAATATCCACACTACACCTTAACCATTGGATAATAGCACCTCTAACCTTGCCTATAAATACCCTAACACTTGTAGATAATTACTTCACATTTTTCCACCAACAAAAACCCACTCTTCTCTCCCTAGAAGCTCACGGCCAAACACCCTATGCCATACATCCATTTTTTTTTTTTTTGATTTTGTTCATCACATTCCAAGCATCTACAAACGTCAAAGGTCGCATATAAGGAGCTTTGGTGCACTCGGAACACGAAGGACCTCAACCGTTGGCTTTTATCCACCCCGTTTTCGTCACGATTCTTCCCTAGCCCCGAGCTAGAGGTATATTGTTTAAAACTCATTCTTGAATGTATTCAAAGTGGTTAAAAGAACTTTCGTCGGTTAAATATCATAAACATGCGTTTTGAAACTTTAAAGTCTAGTAAAATCACAAAAGTGGAGGTTAATAGCATATAACTTGTGTAAAAGTCGTAGGACTTGAAATATGTGATTGTTGAGACCCGATCTACAATGTGGTAGCTCGGATCACCATTTAACCCGGTTTGGTAAAGTCATGGATCTTAACATAAGGCTATTTAGTAATGTTTAAACCTTAAAAGAACATTCTGAGTTACTTTTTCAGCCGCCTTCTACAGGCTGTAAACAGACTTTAAAAACTCGAAAAACGAAATTTCAAAAGCCTAAATCGTGTCATTTTGAAAAACGAAGAAAATGGCGCTGGAATCGTATTTTTCTGATGTCGGTTACTATTTTAAAAACCTGTTTTCGTGACAGCAGCTAAGGCTGTTTGTTACTGCAGTAAATTGGGCTGTGCGTTTTCAATCACAACTTAAAACCCGAACCGAACCAGCCTCTGAAACTTTTATCTAAGATGGTCACGGATGTATTTGTGACCCTCAAACTGGAATTTCGATAAACGGACATACGAGGAATTTTTGACGAATTTTTCCGTAAACTGTGATCAGAATGTGACGAATCTGATCACAGTTCGGTAAACGATTTTCTATAAATTATTGATAAGGAACTGGACCCCGATATTTTTATACAATCATTTTTGGGTCGATTAGGACGACCCGTAAAAATTAGGGAATTTTTGGAAAGGGTTAAGTATTTTATCTAGTCGTCCGAAAACAGTCCAGTTTCCACATATTGAAACTATAACGACAAGGGTAGCGTTTCGCGTGCTAAAACGTAAGAGTTGATTGTTGATGATCGTGGGTTGTTTTCAAAAAGAAAATGATACGCTTCAGAGCGTGGCCACCTCCAGTTACAGAGGAAACTCTGGCGAAATTTTCTAAAACCTAACACTTAGAATTATTTACGCAACAAGTGTTAGAACTATTTTGACATATTTTCGAAACATAAAATTTCGCCACGACTTTATTTACTAAATATTCGGAGGTGGGATTTTCACTAAGTTAACGTGATAAATATGTTTTGTCACAACACTGTTTATGATTATTTTGTGAAAATACATAAATATTATTTTAGTGTAAAAATAATATTTACAAGCGTTAATGATTCCAAAACTTTGCGAACGCTTCCACATTAACATATAAGTTACACCGGTAATTACATTACCACAAGATTGATAAAACGTAACTTACGCACATGTATTGTATCCCCCATCCTTGGGAAGAAGTATAACTACCAAGTGTATACGGAACATAAACACGAAATAGTTGTCTAACTATTTCCCAAAGACTTAAACTATAAAGCTAAAGCACGGCCGTCCGTCTAATAGAATTAGCACTTGTAGGTCGTTGCACAGCTTACTGTATTGGAGACACTTGGTAGAGACGCGCATTCACTGTGAGTTCATGTCCCCCTTTTCTCTTAACCGTTTTCAGTTTTTAACTGCGGGGGTGAAATACATGTTACTATGATTACGAATGTTTCTTACATGGTATGGTCAGCTACGGAAGGAACTGTTAGGTTATGTGACTGGGTAGGTGAAACCTTAAGAACATTAGTCCTCGTAGTGCAATCGAGGGATACGAGTGGTAGGCCTATTTGAGCATGACAAACACCACCCATGCGCCCTAAGGTTGGACCATGTGGTGACCTTGCCATAACACCACCCATGCGCCCTAAGGTTGGACCATGCGGTGCCCTTGTCATAACACCACCCATGCGCCCTAAGGTTGGACCATGCGGTGCCCTTGTCATAACACCACCCATGCGCCCTAAGGTTGGACCATGCGGTGCCCTTGTCATAACACAACCCATGCGCCCTAAGGTTGGACCATGAGGTGACCTTGTCCTATCCCCACCCATGCGCCCTAAGGTTGGACCATGTGGTTACACATTAACTAATATGTTTCCTTATTTGCTTCATACCAGAGTTTACAAAGCATTCAATGATTATAAAGGTTTATTCGCGCGCACATGCTAAACACATGAACTCGCTCAACATTATTGTTGATTTTTTTCAACTCACATGTATTTCAGGAAATTAAACGGATCTGGCACGGTATGGAACGTTTTCCGCTGCATATTGTCATGAAGTCATCAGGGTTTAGGGGATGTGTCTCTTACCTGGACAAGACACAGTCTCTAAACCACGTTTATGTTATGTTTTAGTTTGTAATGTTGTTGAACAAGGTTATGGTTGTTGGTTAAAACAATGGTAATGTATTTTGTTTTCAAAACTTAATGGATGACTTGCATGGTTTTTAAATTCATATAGCTTGTTATGATTAAGCTATGGTATTAAGAAGTCACACCAAAATATACCACGCTTCCGCAAAGCCAGGGTGTGACAGCTTGGTATCAGAGCTCTGATCATAGCGAACTAGGATTCTGTCTCGAGTCTAGACTATGATCACTAGGGCTCCCACGAAAACATTTTTCTGCATACCACTTAAGTCCAGATCCACACTTTTTACAAACAAATGTTGAGCACATTTTATTAATTATAAGTTCAGCTTGGAGGGCTGAGGATCGATCTGGAGGATCGAGATGGTCAAGGTAGTTGAGCACGTTGGTTTGTTATAGGATCGATCTGGAGGATCGAGGTTTGGTTTAAGTGAAGGATAGAGCAGTCTTGTAGACTGAATGAAATTGGCTAGTAAGACTAGGAGAAGTGTGTGATACCTTACTTGGTGACTTATGTGATTAACTGATTATATGATTGATTATTATACGTATATGTGTTTGTGTTACAAACGTTATGCTTTCATCAAGTACTAGAAGGATGGGCACTACGAACCCCATGACCATAGTATCAGACGACATAGTTCAACGAAGCACGAGGTGTACATTTCTGATACTACCGGCACAGACAACGATGACTTTCAGCCCTTTGTGCACTGCCTGAAGTCGTAGCAGAGCCTACTGATGGCCATCTTGTTGGGAATTTGCCACTGGCGGTGATCCCTGCTCCTGTGCCCCTTGCCGCTTATCTCGTTGTTGATATGCCCCCGACATTTGCCTCTAAAGACGATAACAAACTACTAGAGGAGGACCCATTCGAGGGCAGGACACTATTGCTGCTGGTATTAGACCACTGCATGCGGACGCTTCTGCAGGGGAAACTCATGCCAATTCCCCTATCCCAGACTCATTTGAGTTTCTGACATCCGCATCTTCGCACATACAGGGAATGCAGCACCACTCACACGACGCCAACCTTGATATGGCATCATCAGCTGCACCGGATCCCACACACAGCTTTGAGTTTGATCGCGATTATGAGGATAATTATGTTTTTCCGCCTGGTGTTGATCCAGACCATGACATTGAGTTCATGCACTTAGACCAGCCCTTGGGGGATCCTGTAAACCCTGTGATTGTTGATCCAGAGCCAGCCGTGGCCCCTGAGCCAGGCACTGCTCCTGACCCCGCATTAGAGCATGACCCTGTTCATGCCAATGCACCTGCTGATACTCCTTGATTGATCATCTGCTTGGACGAGAGAAAATTTGAGGGTAACTGTGCAAGACAACTTATTATTACGGGGGCCCACGTAATAACGACTTGTAGTGCACAGGAATCCTGGTGGACTCTGCGGGTCAAGCCAATGATAACCAATGCGGCAGGAAATAACACGAATGACCAAGGCGATGTAGCCTCGAGTTCATTCTATTACAAGCAACAAGCCAAATTGGCAAGCCTATGTGAAGGCTCAGAAATTTACTTCCCCACTTATACAGTGAGTATGTTTGCGTGTGAATTGGGTGATTACATGATGGCTTATGTTGCTATCTATACCTCATAGAAACTTGGAACGTTGTCCAACCCGCTTCACACTATTTCGTCAAAAGGGAATGTCACCCAGACGTAACACAAGCACCGGTACGTTACTGAGGACAGAAGACGAGCTGCAAGAACGCATCTCACAGATAAATGCACGACATGAAGCCCTCCACTCTAAGTACAACGATGGCATTACTGGAGATAACCCTCCAACTGGCTGCACCTATAAACAGTTCCTGAACTGCAAGCCTTTAAACTTTGATGGAACAGGAGGCACCGTTGCATTTGTTCGTTGGTCCAAAAAGACCGACTCCATTCTAAGAATGAGTAACTATTCGCCCCGACAGAGTGTTACCTATATCTCGAGGATATTTCTAGATGGCACACTCTCTTAATGGAACCTCCAGGTTCAGACCCTTGGCACAGACACTGCTTATACACCGAGCTGGGACGAGCTCAAAGAAACGATTGAGAAGAAATGTTGTTTTAGGACGGAAACTCAGAAACTTGACGTGAATTCCTGGAATTTGAAAATGGACGAACCAGAAATTCCTGAACTTGTCTAGCGATCGCACGACTTGTCCAGGGTCGCCCCCCCTACCTAGTCAAACCGGAGCTCAAAATGGATTGAACAATTCACTTGGACACTTGCACCCCAGATCAGGGGTATGGTTACTACCTCGAAGCCTCGACCATTGCAGAGGCTAATTTATTTATATCATGAGATGTTTTGTGGATGATTTATTGATAGCATGAGATGTTATGTGTTGATAATGTTGAATGCATATATGCATTTTATTTGCGATGACCTAACCTACGTGAAACATCTTTCAGAAAATGCCTCCAAAACGGGGTGTACGCATACCCACCAACGAGGCGGAACTTCAGGGAATCATTGCTGCAGTCATCGCACAATACGACGCCCATCGCTCCGAGCACAACGGAGATACCTCAGGAAGTAATCCACCCAACGGCTGCACTTACAAGCATTTCTTAGGCTGTCAGCCCCTACATTTTGACGGCACTGGGGGTGCCGTAACTTTCGTACGCTGGATTGAGAAGACGGACACTGTTTTGCGTGCGAGCAAATGCGCCCCAAGAGATCAGGTCACGTACATTTCCGGGCTGTTCCGGGATGGGGCTCTGTCATGGTGGAAACTTCAGGTTCAGACAATGGGCGAGGCTGCTGCATATGCTCTATCGTGGGACGAGCTAAAAGAGCTAATGCATAAAAAGTACTGTTCGAGAACAGAAAGCCAGAAGGTAGAAACTGAGTTCTGGAACTTGAAGATGGAAGGTCCAAAAATAGTTGAGTATGTGGAGAAGTTCCAAGTTCTATCGCGTATCGTTCCATACATGGTAGATCCGGAGTTTAAAAGGATTGAGCGTTTCATTTGGGGATTGGCACCTCAAATCATAAGCATGGTAACGGCATCAAAGCCTGCAACAATCACTGAGGCCATCAATCTAAGTGTAGCCCTGACGGAAGAGGCAATCAGGATGAACAAATTTTCAACCTCTGAGGAGAAGAAGGAAACTCATGTAGAGTCATCTGGGGATAACAAGAGGAAGTTGGCGAATTTCAAACAGGGTACCCAGTCGAGTAGCAACGACAAGACCAAAAAGAGAAAAGAGTACACGGGTATCCTACCAAAGTGCGACAACTGTCGACGTCACCATAACGGGCAGTGTAGATATGGAAAATGTGGTAACTGTGGCAAGGTGGGACATGTCAAGGAAACGTGTCGGCAAGGTACTAAACATGGAAATAGAGGTCAAGATGGTAGCGGAAATCGCGGGGGAAATAACGACGACAACAACTATCAAGGCAGGGATGGTGACGATCAAGGCTGTGGCCAAGCATGCTTTAATTGCGGTGATGTGGGGCATTTCAGGAAGTATTGCCCTAAGAACACTCAGGCAAGCGGATGAAAGCTCAATAGTGGGGATAGAATCCAAGCGTGGATATCGGTACGTCTCGTAAAAGTTAATGTTATGCTCTATTTGACTGTATTGCCAAATTTTAGCTTCAGAAAATACAGTTGTTTTAGTAGTAAGTAACCTAGATACCCAGTTCTCGATAGAATAAGCCTAACGAAAGCTTCGACGTGATAATTGGGATGGACTGGTTGACCATGCGGAGATTGACGTCCACGCCCCGACGACGAACGGAGGAATGATCGTGACTCATGGAGCAGGATACGCTCCTGCGGATTATAAGAAGACCCAAAAATTCTCGCACAAAGGATGTGTTGCATTCTTGGCTCATGTTATGGAAAAGGAAGTCGAAGAACCAAAAAAAAAAACTCAAAGGTATCCTTGTGATTGGAGAATACCCCGAAGTCTTCCTCGAAGACTTGCCGGAATCATCTCCTCACGATTAGTCGAATCCCGCGTCGACTTAATTCCGGGCACTGCACCCGTAGTCGATGCATCCTAGCAACTTACATTTTCGGAGATGCAAGGACTGACAGAGAAGTGTTAGCAATGGTTAGAGAAGGAAGATAACAGACCAAAATTTCCTTTTGGGGTAATCCCATCTTTTACCCATCAAAAAGAAGGACGATGATTTTCAATAAACATCAACTACAGAGAACTGAAAAAGCTAACGATCAAGGATAGATATCCTCTGCCAAGAATCGACGAGCTGTTCGATCAACTTCAAGGTTCAAGCTCTTACTCTAAGATCGATCTTCGATCTGGATACCATCCATTAAGGATACAAGAGGAAAGTATCCCGAAAACAGCCTTCCGAACTCGTTATGGACACTACGAGTTCCTCGTTATGCCATTTGGTTTGACAAACGCACCTGCAGTCTTTATGGACTTGTTGAATAGGGTTTGCAAGCCATACTTAGACAAGTTCGTGATTGTATTCATCGACGACATCCTGATTTACTCAAAGACGAAGGCTGAACACGAACAACATCTTAACCATATTGGAGCTGCTAAAGAAGGAACAGCTGTACGCCAAATTCTTTAAGTGCGAGTTTTGGCTACGCGAAGTCCAGTTTCTTGGACATATGGTTAATAGGGACGGAATTCATGTTGATCCCACAAAGATCGAGGCGATCAAAAATTGGGAAACGCCTACAACGCCAACCGAGATTCGACAATTCTTGGGTATTGGCTGGCTACTATCGAAGGTTCATCGAGGATTTTTCGAAAATCGCTCAACCGTTGACACTCCTGACCAAGAAGGATAAGACGTTTGATTGGGGAATCAAACAGGATGAAGCATTTCAGATATTGAAGGATAAGCTTTGTAACGCGCCAATCTTAGCTCTACCGGAAGGTACCGACGATTTTGTGGTATACTGCGACGCATCGCGTCAAGGATTGGGTTGTGTGTTGATGCAACGCCAAAAGGTCATTGCTTATGCATCACGCCAACTGAAAGTGCTCGAGAAGAACTATACCACCCACGATTTAGAGTTTGGCGCAGTGGTTTTCGCTTTAAAGATCTGGAGACACTACCTGTATGGTACGAAGTGCAAAATCTTCACAGATCACAAAAGCCTACAGCATATATTTAACCAGAAGGAGTTGAATATGAGGCAAAAACGATGAGTTGAGTTGTTAAACGACTACGGCTGCGAGATAAAGTATCATCCAGGGAAGGCGAATGTAGTCGCCGATGCCCTAAGTCGTAAAGAAAGAATCAAGCCCATAAGGGTTAGAGCTTTGGAAAATGATCATGCGAACCGATCTTTCCTCGCGCATTCGTGCTGCACAAAAGGAAGCTCTCAAGGAGGGAAACCTTGAGGAAGAATATCTCCGTGGAATGGAAAGCTTTTGGTACCAAACGAGGAAGGAACGTTATGTTTTGAGAAAAGAATTTGGGTTCCTCTGTTTGGTGGATTAAGGGAAGTTATTTTCGATGAAGCGCACAAGTCACGGTACTCTATCCACCCTGGATCGGATAAGATGTACCAAGACCTCAAAGATTACTATTGGTGGCCTAGGATGAAAGGTGACGTTGCTGTTTACGTGAGCAAATGTTTAACGTGCGCTAAGGTTAAAGCGGGATACCAGAAGCCTTCGGGACTTCTGCAACCACCTGAGATTCCCAAGTGGAAATGGGAACAAATCTCAATGGATTTTGTTACAAAACTGCCAAGAACGCCAAGAGGCCATGATATGATTTGGGTAATTGTTGACCGCCTAACAAAGTCCGCACACTTTCTGCCAATCAAGGAGAAAGACAGTACTAGTAAACTTGCGGAGATTTACATGAGAGAGATCGTAGCACGACATGGAGTACCTCTCTCGATCATCTCTGATGGAGACGGAAGATTTGTGTCAAGAATTTGGCAATCTTTCCAAGAATCTTTTGGCTCACAATTGAATCTGAGCACTGCATTCCATCCGCAAACTGATGGCCAGAGCGAGCGAACGATACAAACTTTGGAAGACATGCTGAGGGCATGTGTTATGGATTTAGGCGGTAGCTGGGATAAACACTTACCTTTGGTCGAATTTTCATACAACAACAGCTACCACACCAGTATTGGTGTCGCGCCATTTGAGGCCCTATACGGACGCAAGTGCCGATCACCACTATGTTGGTCTGACGCAGGTGATAGGCAGCTTGCTGGTCCCGAGATCGTCCAAGAGACGACAGACAAAATCGCGCAAATTCTTAAACGCATCGAAGCCGCTCGCCACAGACAAAAGGCCTACGCGGATCCAAACCGAAAACATGTGGATTTTCAAGTTGGAGAAATGGTTTTACTGAAGGTATCACCCTGGAAAGGGGTGGCACGCTTTGGAAAGCATGGAAAGTTAAATCCGCACTACATTGGTCCCTTTAGAATTCTAGAAAGAATTGGGACAGTAGCATACAAGTTGGACCTACCCGCTGAACTAAATGGCGTTCACGATACATTTCATGTGTCCAATCTAAAGAAAAGTCCAACTCAAGTTGACGTTGCCATTCCTACCGACGAGATTCATATTGACGACACGCTCCACTTCGTTGAAGAACCTGTTGAGGTCACGGATTGGAAAGTTAACAAGACCCGCCGGAGCAGTGTCAAACTCGTCAAGGTTCGTTGGAATGCCAGACATGGTCCTGAATTCAAATGGGAACGTGAAGACCGGATGAAAGAGAAATACCCCCGCCTATTTCCTAAGGACTCTGCTTCTACAAGCAGGACTTAAATTTCGGGACGAAATTTATTTAACGGGGGGAGAATGTGACAACCCGCCCTAAACCAGGTATCCGTACAACTTAATTAATGATTAATTACTACTTGATTACTGTGCTTGATTGAAACTAGCTGATAAACTGCTACCTGCATATTGATACATGCACTTACTCGCATCATACTTTATTTGCTGTCACTACATTAATTACATACTGAACCCTAGTGACAAACTTGATGCACAAAAAGCACAGTAGCACTAAACGGATACACAGTGAACATGCTGATATAACCAGCATCAGGCAAATACTGCCTCTAAGGCCTGTTAAGAGCCTCATATATTTTGACTACACTGGTAGTGAGTGTAGGGATATAAGGGTTATGGTACCGCGTCTCTAGGGATAAGATACACTGATTCGGATGTGCCTAAAACGTACTTTAAGTACCAAACACAGCACTTTAAATGATTAATCCAGCTTCTAGCTGACTAGTAAAGTGCCAGAACATGAGAAAATATCACTTGACACTTTCTAAAGTGTCGGGAAAACAAATCGTGTCACTAAAAATGTAATAACGACACTTTAAAGGGTTACAAAAGACTTTAACGGATTACTAACCAACCGAACAACCGGACTTTACCCGGAACATGAAAATATTAGTATTTTCACTATCTTTATTTTTCTGAGCCAGTTAGGGTCTCTGATTACCCTAACCCCCGTCATAACACGTTGTACATAACTAACGGGGTTTAACCCTTAACCTAACTTGGTTTATCATAACTAGACACTAATTACCTACTTAAGATCGAACCAAACCCCCCAACCATCCCCTAACCGTCCCCTTGTGTGGGGGACATGTTGGTACAAAATAGATTATCACAATCTAGGGTTGCTTAATATCCACACTACACCTTAACCATTGGATAATAGCACCTCTAACCTTGCCTATAAATACCCTAACACTTGTAGATAATTACTTCACATTTTTCCACCAACAAAAACCCACTCTTCTCTCCCTAGAAGCTCACGGCCAAACACCCTATGCCATACATCCATTTTTTTTTTTTTTTGATTTTGTTCATCACATTCCAAGCATCTACAAACGTCAAAGGTCGCATATAAGGAGCTTTGGTGCACTCGGAACACGAAGGACCTCAACCGTTGGCTTTTATCCACCCCGTTTTCGTCACGATTCTTCCCTAGCCCCGAGCTAGAGGTATATTGTTTAAAACTCATTCTTGAATGTATTCAAAGTGGTTAAAAGAACTTTCGTCGGTTAAATATCATAAACATGCGTTTTGAAACTTTAAAGTCTAGTAAAATCACAAAAGTGGAGGTTAATAGCATATAACTTGTGTAAAAGTCGTAGGACTTGAAATATGTGATTGTTGAGACCCGATCTACAATGTGGTAGCTCGGATCACCATTTAACCCGGTTTGGTAAAGTCATGGATCTTAACATAAGGCTATTTAGTAATGTTTAAACCTTAAAAGAACATTCTGAGTTACTTTTTCAGCCGCCTTCTACAGGCTGTAAACAGACTTTAAAAACTCGAAAAACGAAATTTCAAAAGCCTAAATCGTGTCATTTTGAAAAACGAAGAAAATGGCGCTGGAATCGTATTTTTCTGATGTCGGTTACTATTTTAAAAACCTGTTTTCGTGACAGCAGCTAAGGCTGTTTGTTACTGCAGTAAATTGGGCTGTGCGTTTTCAATCACAACTTAAAACCCGAACCGAACCAGCCTCTGAAACTTTTATCTAAGATGGTCACGGATGTATTTGTGACCCTCAAACTGGAATTTCGATAAACGGACATACGAGGAATTTTTGACGAATTTTTCCGTAAACTGTGATCAGAATGTGACGAATCTGATCACAGTTCGGTAAACGATTTTCTATAAATTATTGATAAGGAACTGGACCCCGATATTTTTATACAATCATTTTTGGGTCGATTAGGACGACCCGTAAAAATTAGGGAATTTTTGGAAAGGGTTAAGTATTTTATCTAGTCGTCCGAAAACAGTCCAGTTTCCACATATTGAAACTATAACGACAAGGGTAGCGTTTCGCGTGCTAAAACGTAAGAGTTGATTGTTGATGATCGTGGGTTGTTTTCAAAAAGAAAATGATACGCTTCAGAGCGTGGCCACCTCCAGTTACAGAGGAAACTCTGGCGAAATTTTCTAAAACCTAACACTTAGAATTATTTACGCAACAAGTGTTAGAACTATTTTGACATATTTTCGAAACATAAAATTTCGCCACGACTTTATTTACTAAATATTCGGAGGTGGGATTTTCACTAAGTTAACGTGATAAATATGTTTTGTCACAACACTGTTTATGATTATTTTGTGAAAATACATAAATATTATTTTAGTGTAAAAATAATATTTACAAGCGTTAATGATTCCAAAACTTTGCGAACGCTTCCACATTAACATATAAGTTACACCGGTAATTACATTACCACAAGATTGATAAAACGTAACTTACGCACATGTATTGTATCCCCCATCCTTGGGAAGAAGTATAACTACCAAGTGTATACGGAACATAAACACGAAATAGTTGTCTAACTATTTCCCAAAGACTTAAACTATAAAGCTAAAGCACGGCCGTCCGTCTAATAGAATTAGCACTTGTAGGTCGTTGCACAGCTTACTGTATTGGAGACACTTGGTAGAGACGCGCATTCACTGTGAGTTCATGTCCCCCTTTTCTCTTAACCGTTTTCAGTTTTTAACTGCGGGGGTGAAATACATGTTACTATGATTACGAATGTTTCTTACATGGTATGGTCAGCTACGGAAGGAACTGTTAGGTTATGTGACTGGGTAGGTGAAACCTTAAGAACATTAGTCCTCGTAGTGCAATCGAGGGATACGAGTGGTAGGCCTATTTGAGCATGACAAACACCACCCATGCGCCCTAAGGTTGGACCATGTGGTGACCTTGCCATAACACCACCCATGCGCCCTAAGGTTGGACCATGCGGTGCCCTTGTCATAACACCACCCATGCGCCCTAAGGTTGGACCATGCGGTGCCCTTGTCATAACACCACCCATGCGCCCTAAGGTTGGACCATGCGGTGCCCTTGTCATAACACCACCCATGCGCCCTAAGGTTGGACCATGAGGTGACCTTGTCCTATCCCCACCCATGCGCCCTAAGGTTGGACCATGTGGTTACACATTAACTAATATGTTTCCTTATTTGCTTCATACCAGAGTTTACAAAGCATTCAATGATTATAAAGGTTTATTCGCGCGCACATGCTAAACACATGAACTCGCTCAACATTATTGTTGATTTTTTTCAACTCACATGTATTTCAGGAAATTAAACGGATCTGGCACGGTATGGAACGTTTTCCGCTGCATATTGTCATGAAGTCATCAGGGTTTAGGGGATGTGTCTCTTACCTGGACAAGACACAGTCTCTAAACCACGTTTATGTTATGTTTTAGTTTGTAATGTTGTTGAACAAGGTTATGGTTGTTGGTTAAAACAATGGTAATGTATTTTGTTTTCAAAACTTAATGGATGACTTGCATGGTTTTTAAATTCATATAGCTTGTTATGATTAAGCTATGGTATTAAGAAGTCACACCAAAATATACCACGCTTCCGCAAAGCCAGGGTGTGACAACAATATCCTGAACAGGATCTAGCAAACCGTCTATGTACTTCTCAATAGCCTTATCCAAAGGCGTGACCATTGTCGGACAGAGCAAGCTTAACTCCTCGTATCTGTCAGTGTAAACCCGGTGTTCACCACTGTCTTGCTTCAGGTCATGGAACTCATTTTCAAGTGCCCTCTGCTCGTGACGAGGGCAGAACTCTCTCATCATAAGAGCTCTAAGTTCCTCCCATGTTTGACCTAAAGCAACATCAGCACCTCGATCTCTCATTACCCCATTCCACCAGGTGAGAGCCCTCTTCTGGAATACACTTGAAGCAAACTCGACCTTACGGTTATCAGGACACTAAACATGGCGAAAAGTGCTCTCAAGACTCTCAACCACTGTAGGAGCCCAGTTGCTCCTTTAGAACAACTAAACTTGAGTGGTTTAGCCGAATTAAAACTTTTGAAATTGCACAGAGCAGGTGCATTATTGTTATTGTTATCTTTGTTTATTTGAGTTATGAGATTCGGTAGCATAGCAGCCATCTGTTGTGCTATAATAGCTGCCAGTTCGGCATCAGGTTGTTGAACGTTACGTCGAGGAGGCATTCGAAAAGAGGAAATGTAACACCCCAACCCGGAAGGGCTGACGTGTCACAATAACAGTAGTATCATAAACAAAAGTCACAATTCCATTTATTTATCTAACAAGGATATAACCATATAACAACTAAACTTAAGGTTAATATACAAGCGGAGACATTCGACTTGATTAACTAACATCTTCAGATTTATTCCTAGGCTTTATTCTTCTCTTTTTTCCCCGCCCAAAGTAACCTGTGAACCTGTATATACAAAATGTTTACGGAATGAGCCGAATGCTCAGTACGGAATAATAGGCTCAAATAACAAATAACGCTTTATATGAATTGTTATCCGAATGGAACTTTATGCGAAAATGATACGATGCAAGAACATAATTTCATAATCATATCTTACGGATGTACCCATGAGCAAACTTAAAACGTGACAATACACAGGTAGGTACTCCTGCATAATTATCACATGAGATGGCGAATTGGCATACCCGTTATCCACCTCCTTAACTTAAATCCTAGGATCGATCCATACGCCTCCTAATAGCCTTATGTACCACACTTGTACTTAAGAGACGCCGTGAACTGATCTCTCCGTCACGGATGGAGCACATGATGTCGATACCGCAACAACATGCTCGTGGGACACTCCACGAGAAGCGATACTCAGGGTAACAGAGTACAAATGGTCTTATTCTTATAACTTATCAAAAATATTTTCATAACAAGACGTAACATATAGTGGAACATGCGATAATGAGTATAACTAACAGAAAACTATCGCAAGACATGAAAGCTAAATCCAAAGTTTAGAATAGGAATTCAACGGACTGTCAAATGAATCGATAATCAAAGACGTGAAGATTGTACGAATTTAATGGGTTTATAACAATTTGAATATGAAGGAATAAGGAGTGGGGTAAGGATCCGTACCTTAATAATTCCAAAGTGATGCTACCTTGTGATAATATTTCAGATTTATACGGGCAGAGTTTAGACTACTGATTAAGCTTTTAACCTAATTTAAATAACATGCACACAAACTAGGTTAGTAACTTAATACAACATTTACGATAACTCACGAGATTAAAATCTTCACAACGAATGACAAAGTGCGATACTTAAACATCCATCGGATTCACAATTAATGACAAAGTGAAATCACTTAAACATCCGTCGGATTCACAACGAATGACAAAGTGTAAACCCTTAAACATCCATCGGATTCACAACTAATGACAAAGTGAAATTACTTAAACATCCATCGGAATCACGATTAATGACAAAGCATAACCCAAATTTGAGCAGCACTTAAACATCTATTGGATTGATTTCAATCAATCGGACATTGAATCGTAGTAGCGATTGAGTTAATACCCTGTTCTGCAGCACCCCGCTATACTAATTTAGTGTTTCGTGTGTGTTAATTGAAGTAAACAGACGATAACTCGGAGCCTGAAACAAATTTCTTCGTCGAATGAACACCAGAAGTCGAGTGCCAATGTTCTGTATTTATAGCTGAATTTTGCCCCCCCCCCTTACGGATCGTAACAAATAACCCTTACGGTCCGTAAGGGTTACCTATTGATCATAGGTTTGCCACGCGTGGGACTAGCCTAGCTGAGTCGACATTTTCTTAAAATTCTATTCTGACAACGAGATAAGTGGATAATCGTCCATATAAAATACCCCCCCTGAGTTTTAGGGGCCCTGATCCTGATTCTGAAAATTCTGAAAATTTTAAGGTTTGTGCAGAATCACTTGGGTGTCTTAATTAGGGTTTCCTGTTGAATAATAATTATTTATAAATAATACTAATAGTTTTGGTTGATATACAGAAAGATGGATCATAAGATAACTATATATTATTATTATTCTTTTATTTCTAGAATAATGATTTTTAAATTTTGGGTTATTACAACTATTACCCCCTTAAAAGAAATTTCGTCCTCGAAATTTTTCAAATAAGAACATATCTCATAAGTAACGGAACTTTCATAGCAAAGTTACTAACTTATATAACAATAATCTCCTAAACACATATGTGTATCTGAAATTTATAATTACGTTCATGACTATAATTGTCAATTACCTTACATATGTGCCCTAATGGTCCTCCTATAATGCTTCTTAATAAAATATCTTACCGTACGAAAAGTCAATGGAGACTTACAGATAACAAGAGTGACTATTGATACTGATATCTCCTACATAAACATGCTTAATCATAACTAAGATATATTCACATAAGGCAAAGCATGAATGACCATAAGCAGAAACAAATGAACATAGATCAAAGAGCAAGGTTCACCGTTATCTTGACTAAAATTCTATTGCGAGAATAGATTAGGGTATAGAGAGCGAATTGATTCTTAAGATTCCCATGTTGCTTCGCGTTCAGAGTGATTTTTCCAGAGGATTTTAACAAACGGAATTACTTTCCTACGCATAACCCTTTCTTGTCGATCTAAGATGGTTTCTGGTTCTTCTTCGTAGGACAAATCTTCGTGAATTGTAAGTAACGGATAACTAAGGACATGGAGTGGATGATAATTATATCCTCTTAACGAGGAGACATGAAAAACGTTATGAACGTGCGAGAGTTGAGGCGGTAGAGCTAGTCGATATGATACTTCTCCAATTCTTTCAAGGATTTCAAACGGACCTATGAAACGAGGACTAAGTTTCCCTTTAATTCCAAATCTACGAACGCCACGCCAAGGTGATACCTTTAAGAATACGTGGTCACCAATTTTAAATTCGAGTGGTCGTCTATCTTGATCTGCATAGCTCTTTTGTCTGCTTTGAGCTTCTTTCAGTTTTTCTCGTGCCATAGTGACTTTTTCATTTGTAATCTGAACTAGTTCTGGCCCTTCAATAATCTTTTCTCCAACTTCATTCCAGCAGATCGGTGCGCGACATTTCCGACCATATAATAGCTCAAAAGGTGCCATGCCAATACTTGCTTGCCAACTATTGTTGTAAGCAAACTCAACAAGGCATAGATATTCATCCCAGTTTCCAGACCATTCAAGTGCACATGCTCAGAGCATGTCTTCCAAGGTCTGAATCGTACGTTCTGACTGCCCATCTGTTTGTGGATGGAAAGCCATACTAAACTTCAGTCGTGTACCCCAAGCTGCCTGAAAACCTTTCCAAAATCGTGAGGTGAAACGTGGGTCTCTATCGGAAACAATGGAAGATGGTGTGCCATGGAGTCGAATAATTTCTTGAAGAAATATTTCGGATAACTTACTAACCGAAAATCCTTACTGAATCGGGAGAAAATGTGCTGACTTTGACAATCTATCGACAACAACCCATACAACATCATTCTTCTTGAATGTCTTAGGCAAACCGGTGACAAAATCCATTGTGATCTCATCCCACTTCCATATGGGAATATCCAATGGCTGTAACAGACCACTTGCTCGTTTGTGTTCAATTTTCACTTGTTGGCAAGTGAGGCATTTACTTACGTATCGAGCAACGTCTTCCTTCATGCCATTCCACCAGAAGTTCTGTCTTAAGTCTCGATACATTTTGGTAGATCCTGGGTGAATTGAAAATGGTGAGCTGTGAGCTTCGGCTAACAATGACTCACGAAGGGTGGAGTCATCGGGTACACAAAGTCTTTTGCCGCACCAAATCACCCCATGATGGTCTATACTAAATTCAGATTGCTTACCCACCTCAAGATTTGGCACAATTGCCCAAAGTTCTCCATCTTGCTTCTGTGCATCTTTGATCCGTGATATGAGGTCGGGTTCAATCTGCATTCTAGCTAGATATCCATCAGATTTACTAACCTGAAGCCAAATGTTCATCCTTTCGAGATCTCTCCTAATATGAGGCTGAATTTATAAGCAAGATATAGTCCCGTAATTCTTTCGGCTCAATGCGTCAGCTACAACATTGGCTTTACCTGGATGGTATTGAATATTTATGTCGTAATCTTTTAAAAGTTCTAACCACCTTCTTTGCCTCATATTTAGCTCCTTCTGCGTGAATATGTACTTGAGGCTCTTGTGGTCGGTAAAGATGTCACAACTTTCACCATACAGATAGTGTCGCCAAATCTTAAGTGCAAAGACGACTGCGCCTAGTTCTAAATCATGTGTAGGGTAGCTAACTTCATAAGGCTTCAACTGACGGGAGGCATAAGCGATAACCTTCCCATGTTGCATTAGCACACATCCTAATCCTTTCTTTGAGGCATCACTATAGACTTGGTAACCTCCTGATCCAGAAGGGAGAGCGAGTATTGGAGAGGATACGAGTCGCTTCTTTAATTCTTCAAAACTTTTCTCTTGTTCCTCATTCCATGAGTACTTCACCCCTTTCCTTAGGAGTTTTGTGAGTGGTAAAGCAATTACCGAGAATCTTTCAACAAATCTTCGGTAATAGCCAGCAAGACCCAAGAAACTTCGTATTTCGGTAACAGAAGTGGGTCTTGGCCATTTTGTAATAGCTTCAACCTTTGTTGGGTCTACCATAATTCCCTCTGCTGATATGACATGACCTAGAAATGTCACTTGGCTAAGCCAAAAGTCACATTTGGAAAACTTCGCGTACAACTTCTCCTGCCGCAAGGTTCCAAGTACCGCATGTAGATGTGCTTCATGCTCTTCTAGACTCTTAGAATACACCAGAATGTCATCGATAAAGACAATAACGAATTTGTCTAAGAATTTGTGAAATACGTGATTCATCAAATCCATGAAGACTGCGGGTGCATTAGTTAGCCCAAAGGGCATAACCAAAAATTCGTAATGACCATATCGAGTACGAAAGGCGGTCTTGGGAACATCATCATTTTTTACCTTTAGCTGATGGTACCCGGACCTTAGGTCGATTTTTGAGAAGAACTGAGCCCCCTGAAGTTGATCAAAGAGATCATCAATGCGAGGCAGAGGATACTGATTACGAATAGTAATCTTGTTCAACTCTCGGTAGTCAATACATAAACGCATACTACCGTCTTTCTTCTTCACAAATAAGACCGGAGCACCCCAAGGTGAAACACTGGGTCTTATGAATCCTAGGTCTAACAATTCTTGCAATTGTTCCTTCAACTCCTTCAGTTCCATCGGGGCCATACGGTATGGAGCTTTAGAAATAGGTTCGGCACCAGGGATCAAGTCGATGGTGAATTCTACCTAACGGTCGGGTGGTAATCCCGGAAGTTCATCCGAAAATACATCAGGATATTCACGAACAACGGAGTGGTTATCAATACTCTTAACACTAGCAGAAGTATCCTTAATTGATGCTAGGAATCCAGCACAGCCGTTTGATATGAATTTTCGAGCTTTGAGCGCAAAGATAATTTTAAGAGATTTATGAGCTTGAGTTCCCTGATATATAATATCAGGATGATGAAGATCACCGAAAATAACACGGCGAGAATGACAATCTATAGTTACGTGATGTCGAGACAACCAATCTATCCCTAGAATAACATCAAAGTCACACATATGTATTGGAAATAGGTCTTCCTTACACACAATAGATTCAATACGGATCGGACAATCTTTATATACGTAAGTGATTACGGATGAATTTTCCATGGGAGTGGAAATTGTTAAAGTATGATTTAAGAGAGTTGGTCTTATCGGAATGTACTTAGTAAACGAGTGGGATACTAAAGAATGAGTCGCTCCTGTATCGAATAACACATAGATACTACGTTCACCAAGCTGAAGGTTTCCAGATACAGTACCTGGGGCATTCGCAGCGTCAGTAGCAGAAAGTGCGAAAACTCTTCCTCCAACATTGGATGGTGCAACGTTTGGTCGGTTATTCTTCTTAGTATCTTTCTTAGGACATTCCTTGATCATGTGTCTAGTTTGGCCACATCTAAAGCATGCTCCTGTGCTTCGGTGACATACGCCCTGATGTCGCTTACCACAAGTATTACATAGAGGATATGTAATTTGATTCGGGTTTAGAGGTTGATTCAGTGGTTGAGCTCTAATAAGTTCCGCATACAACTGAATCTGGTTTTGAGCGGGCCTCGGGTTTTGCGGTCTAGGTTGCCATGGACGTGCCTGATTTCCAGAGTTTTGATTTCATTGCACTTTGCGGTCTTGATGCTGTGGCGTAGTGGATGATTGGCCGATTGCCTGCTTCAATTGTCCTTCTCTGTTTCTCTTCTTATTATCACCAGTTCGAGATAAAAATTCTTTCCTCTCGAACTCAAAAGTTTTGACTGCATCGGCAACTTCGGTGATATCCTTAAATTTCATGTACATGATCGACTTCCGAATTCGATCATTGACTGCCCACTTGCATTTCTCGGCCTTGGCTTCTGCTGATCCTGCAACGTCTCCTATAATACTAGCTAACCTTGAAAATCGAGTAATGAACTCAGAGGCTGGTTCATCACTCCCCTGTGAAATCACTACATACTCCCTGATATAAGCTTCTTTATCAGCGGTCGAAAAATACTTGTCGTAAAAGATAGTACGAAAGTCGACCCATGAAAGATTAGCGTCAAAATCATCCCCTCCTTTGACTTGCTTATATCCTTCCCACCAAGTTTGTGCGTCATCTTCGAATTTGTAGGTTGCCAATCTAACTTTGTATTGCTCCGGAACACCAAGAACTCCGAAGATCTTTTCTACATGAGCTATCCAGTTTCTGGCATCGACTGGATTAGTAGCGTGACTAAAGGATTTCGGCTTTTGTTTTTGGAATTTAGCGATCCATATGTCTATACTATAGGTAGTATGGTTCGTGGCATTCTCACGAATTTCTCCACCAGAGACTGGATTCGTGTTAATACGTTCTGAATGACGAGTTTGTTGAATAACGGCCTCAGCTGTTTGAGCAACAAGGTTTGGAAACAACAGCCTGGTTGATACCATTAATTACGTTTGGATCAACTGGAGTCTCATTAGAAGAAGTGTTGTTACGCACATGGTTAGTACGAGTACTCCTACGTAGCGGACGACGAGGAGGCATCTATAAAAATAGATGTAGGAGTTAGAAAAGAAAACATAAGAGACCAAGTTGAATCCTATCATAAATATCTACCCATTCCTCACAGGTTTTTATTACTATCTTCAAGTTTTCTACAGGAAAGAGCCTTTGCTCTGATACCATAGCTGTAACACCCCAACCCGGAAGGGCTGACGTGTCACAATAACAGTAGTATCATAAACAAAAGTCATAATTCCATTTATTTATCTGACAAGGATACAACCATATAATAACTAAACTTAAGGTTAATATACATGCGGAGACATTCGACTTGATTAACTAACATCTTCGGATTTATTCCTAGGCTTTATTCTTCTCTCTTTTCCCCGCCCAAAGTAACCTGTGAACCTGTATATACAAAATGTTTACGAAATGAGCCGAATGCTCAGTACGGAATAATAGGCTCAAATAACAAATAACGCTTTATATGAATTGTTATCCGAATGGAAATTTATGCGAAAATGATACGATGCAAGAACATAATTTCATAATCATATCTTACGGATGTACCCATGAGCAAACTTAAAACGTGACAATACACAGGTAGCTACTCCTGCATAATTATCACATGAGATGGCGAATTGGCATACCCGTTATCCACCTCCTTAACTTAAATCCTAGGATCGATCCATACGCCTCCTAATAGCCTTATGTACCACACTTGTACTTAAGAGACGCTGTGAACTGATCTCTCCGTCACGGATGGAGCACATGATGTCGATGCCGCAATAACATGCTCGTGGGACACTCCACGAGAAGCGATACTCAGGGTAACAGAGTACAAATGGTCTTATTCTTATAACTTATCAAAAATATTTTCATAACAAGACGTAACATATATTGGAACATGCGATAATGAGTATAACTAACAGAAAACTATCGCATGACATGAAAGCTAAATCCAAAGTTTAGAATAGGAATTCAACGGACTGTCAAATGAATCGATAATCAAAGACGTGAAGATTGTACGAATTTAATGGGTTTATAACAATTTGAATATGAAGCAATAAGGAGTGGGGTAAGGATCCGTACCTTAATAATTCCAAAGTCATGCTACCTTGTGATAATATTTCAGATTTATACGGGCAGAGTTTAGACTACTGATTAAGCTTTTAACCTAATTTAAATAACATGCACATAAACTAGGTTAGTAACTTAATACAGCATTTATGATAACTCACGAGATTAAAATCTTCACAACGAATGACAAAGTGCGATACTTAAACATCCATCGGATTCACAATTAATGACAAAGTGAAATCACTTAAACATCCGTCGGATTCACAACGAATGACAAAGTGTAAACACTTAAACATCCATCGGATTCACAACTAATGACAAAGTGAAATTACTTAAACATCCATCGGAATCACGATTAATGACAAAGCATAACCCAAATTTGAGCAGCACTTTCAATCAATCGGACATTGAATCGTAGTAGCGATTGAGTTAATACCATGTTCTGCAGCACCCCGCTATACTAATTTAGTGTTTCGTGTGTGTTAATTGAAGTAAACAGACGATAACTCGAAGCCTGAAACGAATTTCTTCGTCGAATGAACACCAGAAGTCGAGTGCCAATGTTCTGTATTTATAGCTGAATTTTGCCCCCCCCCCCTTACGGACCGTAAAAAATAACCCTTACGGTCCGTAAGGGTTACCTATTGATCATAGGTTTGCCACGCGTGGGACTAGCCTAGCTGAGTCGACATTTTCTTAAAATTCTATTCTGACAACGAGATAAGTGGATAATCGTCCATATAAAATACCCCCCCCCCTCCCTGAGTTTTAAGGGCCCTAATCCTGATTCTGAAAATTTTAAGGTTTGTGCAGAATCACTTGGGTGTCTTAATTAGGGTTTCCTATTGAATAATAATTATTTATAAATAATACTAATAGTTTTGGTTGATATACAGAAAGATGGATCATAAGATAACTATATATTATTATTATTATTTTATTTCTAGAATAATGATTTTTAAATTTTGGGTTATTACAGGAAACATGAGAGAAAACGAGTGAGATGACGTGATGAAAGAAATGAGATAGCAATAAAATCGAAAAAAAATGAAAGGATGGTGGTCATTTGTTTGTTACCACAAAGCAAACAAACGACACACAGTGACAAATCAAAGTAAATGGGTCATAATAATGTATCACCGAAGACATGCTTGCCTATAAGTGAACACTCACCCCAAGAGTTCCCAGGTAAGAGTGACTGGTCCGATACTGCGGATTTGTACGAACACTCTAGCCTTAGACAGAAAACTCAGGGTACAGGCATTCACTCTTCCAGTTTGCACGTGTTCACATTATTTAGACCCAAACTTTGACGAGATTTTGAAAAATTGGAAGGCATTGAGCCAAAAGAGATTATCTAAGGATGGATGATTGATTTCAAAATCATTTTGGAAATTTGTGTTCACGTTTTGGTAATCACCTAAGGATAGGTGACGTGTATTGTGTTTAGATCTAAACACAAGATAACTTGTGTTAGGGTCCTAGAAAGTTATAGTCTAAGTCAAAGCATTACTAATAACCTAATTCCCTATAACCATTGGCTCTGATACCAACTCTTCTGTCACACCCCGACCGTGTTAAAGCAACAAAACCAAGGCGGAAACGTCGGGGAGTGATGCGACAGAATTATTGTTTCAACAACCATGGTAATTAAAGTTTTGTATTATTGATTAAAAAGTTTACATTGTCTTGGAATTTAAACAAAACATAATATAATAATTGTCTTTTAAGTCACTAAGGCCCAAGTCCGCCTAAGTGTAGCACAAGCATCATCATGCAATAGCACCTGAAACACATGTGAAAATAGGTACGTCAGCATAAAAACGCATGTGAGATACATAGGTTTTGTTTATGCAAGATTCATGACTTGTAGTTAAAAGAAGAGTTTAACAAAAAGTAGTCATGAACCTTGTAAAATCTTTTCTTTTTATAAAATCATGTGAAAATCGATATGAAAATCAGATGTTATAAAAGAAATATGCATGGTTAAATAAATAACCAAGTAAAAGTGAATTTGTATAAAATATGTAATTTGTAAAACAATGTTGTGTTCTTGTAAAATTGTTTCATGTCCTTGACAAAGTGGTTTAGATAACGCAACAATGTATAATACAATAAAAGCACTTATATATCGGAAGTACCAGCGGCGTATCCACCATGCTTTTTTCATATAACACATAGCCCCGTTACATAAGTCACTTAATAATAACCAACCAAAATGTCTTGTTCAATGTCAAAATGTTTAAGTGTAAACCATGTTCAATGTCATGTGTGAAATGTATCATGTATAACCAAATGTAATGCATAGCAAGTAGAAAGTATCTACTCAAACTATGTGATAATGTCAATGTGAAAACAAATGTCATGTATGGTGAATAACTAGTAATTACTCAACCACATAGGAAATGTACAAAACAAAGTTTTTGAATAAACCTAAGTTTAAATCAAATGTTATGTTTTGCAGAAAACAATGCTTTATGATTACAAACATTTATGAAATAATGTTTATTCGCATACATTCAAGCCTTGGGACTGTGGCGATAAACCTTCAAACAAATTAATGGTTTATCTTGTCACACCCCGACCGCGTTGATCAAAGAGATCATCGATTCGAGGTAGGGGATATCGATTCTCGATGGTAGGATTATTAAGCTTACGATAATCGATACACATTCGAAAAGATCCATCTTTCTTCTTCACAAAGAGGACAGGAGCTCCCCTAGGGTGAATAATTTGATCGGATGAATCCCTTATCAGATAACTCTTGAAGCTATTTCGATATTTCTTGCATCTCAGACAGTGCAAGACGATAAGGTGCTTTCGCAATTGGGTTGGCGTTGGGTACAAGGTCAATATGAAACTCGACTTGACGAACTGGAGGCAAACCAGGCAGTTCATCAGGAAACACCTCTGGATAATCCCAAACAATCGGAATATCCTGAATACTCTTGCTCTTGCCTTTCTCCTCGGTGACATGTGCAAGAAAAGCAACATATCCTTTTCGTAAATAACTTTGGGCCTTCGTACATGACATGAGCTTCAATCCACCAGAAAGTTTCTCGCCACGAACTTCCAGAACATCACCAGATGAAAGAGGAATTCGAATAATCCTATGAAAATGTCGACACTCCCAAGTTGCATCGGTGTGAGGTCAATAGGGAAAAGATGATTATCGAAGTTAAATTGACAGTCGCAAATAACAGAATTGAGTACAAGCGGTTTACCAAGAGCAACTTCGACAGATAAGGGTTTCCTTAGTTATCTAACCAAGGAATTAAAGTGATTACTCGAATTGTCACTTCGTCTCTTAGAATGAAGTGAGCATTTAGAATTTTCGAGGAAATCACAAGCGATCACATGAACGAGAGAACTACAAATACGGTTCTTTGGTGTAGGTATCGTAGGGGTATGCCATACACACATGCAACTATATTTGTACATCAGAATTGCAAATAAAGATTTATTTATAAACAAAATCGATTGTTTCCGAGTTCAAAGGAAAACACTAGAAACATAAACATAAGATTCGAATTATTCAAAGCAGCAGCTTCTTCTAATAGGCCAAATGCTCATCCGTGGGTCGGATTTGCATTGAAAACCTTTGGGTATCTGTCCCTGACATAACCCGTCTCGCCATAGGTGTAGCAAATACTAGGAGGAAAATGAGCATGTGCTGGATCTGCATGAAATTGAACGGGGTTCTGAAAAACTTGGTTTAGCACAGTGACTGAATGACAGTCTCGTGCCAAATGACCAATGAGTCCACAGTCGAAACATTTCCGACATTTGATACTGGCATAGTGGTGGAGGTTACACTGATTGCACAGAGGAGCAGTTCCTAAGTACGGCTTCTTGGCTTGTGGTGCTGCCACCTGGCTAGGTTTTGCTTGATTTGGTGTAACAGCTACGGGACCCTTTGGAGCTTTACGCTTCTTTGACTTTTTCGAAGGCTCAGCTTCTGCTTCTTTCGATGCTTCTTGGGTGGCTTCATTATTGAGACGAGACATGGCGATACCTAAATCCACAGTCTTTAGGATTACTTCGCCTATTCGCTGGGCAAATTTGGCAGTTTGCTCGGACATTTGAGTGTCGATGCGATGAAGAGACATTCTAGAGGAATGAAAGACATAGGAGAAAACAAGTGAAATCTTATCGGATAATTAAAACAGAACAACAACGCATAGAAATTGCGATCATTTGTTTGTTACCTAAGGCAAACAAATGAGCCGGTGATTAATCAAAGTAAACGGGTCATATTAATGTATCACTGAAGACATGCTCGCCTATAAGTGAATACTCACCCCAAGAGTTCCCAGGTAAGAGTGTCTGGTCCGATGCTGCGGATTTGTTCGAACACTCTAGCCTTATACAGAAAACTCAGGGTACAGGCATTCACCCTTCCAGTTCGCACGTGTTCACATCATAATACCCAAACTTTGACAAGATTTTGAAAACTTTGAGGGTTCAAAACCTTATAATAAATCATCCTAGAACAGATGATTTGTTTTTAAAGCGGATTCGGAATTTGTGTTTTGTTGTGGTTGTCACCTAAGGATAAGTGACGGCATTGTTTTATGATCTAAACACAAGAATCTTGTGTTAGGGTCCTAGGAAGGTTATATACTAGGTCAAAGCATTACTAATAACCTAATTCCCTATAACCATGAGCTCTGATACCAACTTTTCTGTCACACCCTGACCGTGTAAAACAACAAATCGCGGCGGAATCATCGGGGAGTGTTGTTACAGAATCATTGTTTCAAAACAAATGGAAATTTGAAGTTTCGTTTTATTAAACGTTAAATATTTACATCGTCTGGAAATCTAAATAAACAATTTAAACATAGTCTATCATTGTTATTAAGTCACTAAGGCCTCGTCCAGTCCTATGTGAGCATGCATCCTAGCAATCAACATCATTCAACTACACCTGAAACATATGTGAAAACAAAGTCAGCAAAGAAATGCTGGCGAGTACATAGGTTTTATAAGAGTATCGGATTCATCGCTAGTTTACATGTTGCAATACTTAATTAAAAACCTTGTTTTGAAAAGTATTGTATTGCGACATAATTAACCAACTCAAATCAAGTTGGTTATAATTTATAAAATCTCGTAGCCATGATTCTTAACTCGAAAACATTTTGTTTTAGAAAACCAATTTGTAAAACATCTCGTATTAAATCGTTAATAAAACTCGTTAATAAATCTCGTTAATAAAACTCGTTAATAAATCTCGTTAAGGAAACTTGTTAATAAATCTCGTTAATAAAACTTGTTAATAAATCTCGTTAATAAAACTCGTTAATAAATCTCGTTAATAAAACTCGTATGGTTTATATCATTTCGAAAACCTCGTTTGTGCGACATCGTTTCAAAATCGTTTACCCAAGTGAACTAAATAACGCCACGGTATGTAATACGATGAAAACACTTATATATAGGAAGTACCAGCGGCGTACCCACCATGCTTTCATCACATTACACCCGTCCCGTTATCTAAACACTAACCGAAAACCAATCGTTTACCCAAATTGTTTAATTCGTTAAAAATTGCTTTAGTCCTTTAAATCATTCTCGTCTTAAATCGTGAAAACTACTTTTGATTGTCTCGCTAATAACATCCAAACCTTCGTGACTCGACTATCTCGCCCATCACTTCTCGCATTAATAAACCACCAAAGGGTAAATTAACAATCACAGATTCAGTCGTTACCCACCTAACCCACACATAACCATGGGTGCAGTCTGATAACGGGATTTGTCAGATCCTATGGTACCATAACCTAATACTGGTCGGTTCGGCCAAAACTAATGGATATTATTCGTTATGTAAATACAACCAACAAGTTTGTTTACTATATCGAAATCGTTATTAATTTAATATAAACCATTTTAATCGTTTTTGAAACCATTTTTATAATATCGAAAATCGTTTTGAAAACCATCGTTAAAACCTTAAAAACATTTAGCACATATGAATCACCCTAAAACAATTGAAAACAGTAAAATAGGGAAACTATGTACTCACCTGAGAATGCTTAGAGGTCTTGAACAACAACCAAACAAAGCTAGAGGGAGCACGAAATCAATCGGCAATCTAATAACTATATAAATAAACCGGACCTAAGTCGGAAGATCGGATAGGATGAGGTTTTTTAAACCAAATGAGTATTGGAACTCATATGACATGGTTTAACAAAGCCTACATTCTAAATCGAAACCTAACCTAGGTGCTATCGACCCATTGCGACCCATTAAGGTAGCTTACGCTACTTTAACGTGTCGTTCGCGCAAAAGCGTGTTCGAGACGTCTAACTAGTCCTATGACACGTATTATATGCCAAAACATGTTTAAATATGTTACATAATCAGTTATGTGACAAAAGTTTGTGTTATATATGCTTAATTACCAATTATGCATGAAAAGGGCATTTTGGTCATTTACCTAAAGCATATAAACTACCTATCATACAACTAATTAAACCTAAGTGACCATAAGGTATAACCTCGAAAGTTTATTCCCTATGCAACTATGGTCACTAAACATGTTTGGTCGGATCCTAATGATCGACCAAATGGGTCGTGTTCGAAAGTCTAAGCGGGTGTTTAGTCCGCCTGACTTACGGCTCTACACAAGCACTAATCTAAAAAGTGACGAGTTAAACATGTTAAAACATGTTTAACGAATTTAGAAAATAGATTTGGTATCAAAACAAACGGTTTTGATACCTATAAGTAGTTTGGTTACAAAACACGCAAGAAAGCGCATTTTGGCCGAAACTACAACTCGTCACTACACCTAGATAACGTGGTAATCACTAGGTATAGTCACTAGAGACTATAACCATCGTGATTACGCTCACGTTATGAAGTTCAAATGAACTTCTCATTGACCATAAACTGGTCAATGCAGAAAGTCAAACGCAGTTTGACTTTCAGACTCGAAAAGCGATAAAAGAACGAAAGAATATTTACAAAAGGTCCCCGCAAGCTTTGATCCGATTTACTCTCAGGTATGAAGCATAAACTTCAACTTAGAGAGCCAAAATCAGATCAATGTGGGTTTTTCAAGTGAAAGGGGATAGCTATTTATAGGAAAACTAGAACCGTTAGGATAGTTCATTGTAAAACGAGCTTCGATCTCATCCGTACACATGTGCCCATGGTTTTGTGAAACCATGGGAGCCCATAGTTTCATTAAAACCATGTGCAAATGAGGGGAACAGATGGAACAAGCTGGAATTTAGATTTTTCATTTTGGTCCCTTCCTAAGATAACTATGGCAGAATGACAATTTTGGTCCCTGAACTTTAGAATCTTGCATTTCGGCTCATTTTTTACACGTTTAAGCCCCGTTAACCTCATTTCAAGGCTCTAAAATGAAGTTAAAGTATAGGGAACTCAAGACATGCTCAAAAATATCTCGGATGTCGGTTCGTTTGGTCGTACGGTTGCGTTGTTCGGTTAATTACGATGGAAGTCGTAATCAACGCAAAAACTATCCAAATTACGCGACGAATGGAATTTTATCATGCCAATCACTAAAATAAAATATTTTAATGATTACATAAAGATTTGGATGTCCGGATGTATTCAGAACGTAAGATATGCGCGAAAATGCAAACTTATGCACTTTTAACGCTTTTAGTCCCTGAATGACCAAAAAGTTTATTTTAGCACACCGAACCCCTCAAAGCCTATTTCTAAGCTATGTAAAGGATATTTAGGGTATGTTTAACTTATGGTCATGTTTCAGAATGTTCGTTACAGTACAAATCGGCATACTTTCATAGTTTGTCGAAATTAGTCCCTTTAAGCGAATAAACTTAATTTCGCCACACCAAACCCTCCAAAACTTATTTCTAAGTTATGTAAAGGTTATTTAAGGTATGTTAAGCCTATGTCACTGTCCCGGAGTGTTTTTTGCATTAAACTGGTTATATTTACGCATCAGTGCGCGTATAACCTTCCAGAAAGCGATTTAGAGCCCGAAATCGAACAAGAGTTGATATGTGAGAACGATACACATCTTTATACAAATCCCAAGTATGAAAAACAACATTTCATTGATTTGGTATTTGTTTGATGGTCGTGGAGGCATAGATGTCACAGTCTCCCCTACTTCAGTAAATTTCGTCCCGAAATTTAATTAGAGGAAACTTGTGAGAGCTCGAAACATGAAGTTGAAAAGATAATACAACACTGGTTAGGGCTCTGAACTTCTAGTAACTTTAAAATAACATTATGCTTGCAATGTAAGAGGGACACTCATATACAAGTATATGAAGCACCATTGGTGCGTCCACCGTACCTCTATTACATTGTTCACGTTTCGTTATCGTTGTCACTATCGGTTCTTACACATGATAAATCTTACTGGGGTTCCTGTGCACTGAATTTCATAATTATGTACGCGTCCATAATTACGTAATTCCTTGCATAGTCCACACAGTGCATTTGATAATGTGTAGGGGAAAACCAAATGAATGAATATGTGATGAGTGTGACTGGACCATCATAGGGTCCTTTCAGCTGTATCATCACATGCCACCCTTAACCATATTCTGAATCAATCTTTAACTAGACCACTCAAAGGTCTCTTTTCGAATCATGGAATGGTACTATATAACCCAAGGGTCTTAACTACCACGTAGAAGCCCATTAAGGATTTAAGGTAGTACCTTTTGAATATCCTACTATGAATAGATATGGAAGATTCTATGAGGATAACGAAAATTGGATCACACAAAAACATAGAGGAGAACACATAAACACATAATCGCATAATTATTTATTTTGACCTTTAATTTGTTATCATTGGACACGGGTATTTAAAGCACACCAGGAATCTAATCCGTGGATTTCATTTGGCACTTTAAATATTTTCAAGAATCTAACTATGAAGATAGGAAGATCTTAAAAGGAAATTCGGTATTGTCCTTATTGAATCGTAATATACGTATTAAAGCATACAATGAATTCAATTAAGGACTCCGATTTGAGCGATAATCATCCACAAGGATCCTTAAAATAGGGCAACCCATCACTTGTCGTTTTGAGTTTAAGCTAGAGTTGAAGTGGTAGCTCATATTTCAATAAGCCTTCATTTACACAAGATCGTTGTGCTTGAAGGACACTAGATTGAATATCAGATAGAGTTTGAACAGAATGAAGCTTGGCTCGCTCCTTTCGACTAAGCGCATCGGCTACGATATTCGCCTTACCAGGAAGGTAGCGAATCACGCAATCGTAATCGTTCAAGAGTTCAACCCATTGTCGTTGCCTCATGTTCAACTCCTTTTGATTAAGAATGAGCTGGAGACTTTTGTGGTCTTGTGAAAACCACACACTTCGTTCCATAGAAGTAGTGTCTCCAGATTTTGAGAGCAAATGCCATAATACCTAACTCAAGATCATGAGTTGTGTAGTTCTTTTCATGAACTTTCAACTGTCTTGACGTATATGCTATGACTTTACCTCATTGCATAAGAACATAACCAAGGCCTAGATTTGACGCGTCATAAAAGACAACGAAATCATCGTTTCCATTGGGCAAGGACAAAACAGGAGCATCACATAGCTTTCGTTTAAGCATTTGGAACGCTTCTTCTTGCTTATATCCCCACTCCAAAGGCTTATTCTTCTGAGTCAAAGCAGTGAGTGGCATTGCGATCTTCGAGAAGTTTGAAATAAAACGACGATAATAACTAGCGAGACCAAGAAAAGAACGAATTTCTGTAGGTGTCGTTGGTGTATTCCAATCCTTAATTGCAGCAATCTTGGATGGATCCACATGAATACCCTGCTTGTTGACTATATGACACAAAAACTGAACTTCTTTAAGCCAGTATTCACACTTGGAGAATTTAGCAAAAAGTTGTTCCTTCTTCAGGAGTTCCAATGTCAAACGAAGGTGTTGCTCGTGATCGGCTTGAGACTTTGAATAAATGAGAATATCGTCGATGAGCACAATGATGAACTTGTCTAAATAGGGTTTACAGACCCTATTCATTGAGTTCATGAACATAGCTGGGGCATACGTCAAACCAAAAGGCATGACAGTGAACTTGTAATGCCCATATCTTGTGTGGAAGGCAGTTTTGGGAATATCTCCTTCGAGAACACGAAGTTGGTGATACCTAGAATGCAGATCGATCTTGGAAAAATAGGTAGCACCTTGCAGTTGATCAAAGAGATCATCTATTCGAAGTAGGGGATATCGATTCTTGATGGTAGGCTTTTTAAGCTTACGATAATCGATACACATTCGAAAAGATCCATCTTTCTTCTTCACAAAGAGGACAAGAGCTCCCCTAGGGTGAATAATTTGATTGGATGAATCCTTTATCAGATAACTCTTGAAGCTATTTCGATAATTCTTGCATCTCAGACGGTGCAAGACGATAAGGTGCTTTCGCAATTGGGTTGGCATTGGGTACAAGGTCAATATGAAACTCGACTTGACGAACTGGAGGCAAACCAGACAGTTCATCAGGAAACACCTCTGGATAATCCCAAACAATCGGAATATCATGAATACTCTTCGTCTTGCCTTTCTCCTCGGTGACATGTGCCAGAAAAGCAACATATCCTTTTTATAAATAATCTTATCGAAACAAATCACCTCAGCATGATGTTTGGTTAACCAATCCCTCCCTATGAAAATGTCGAAACTCCCAAGTTGCATCGGTGTGAGGTCAATAGGGAAAAGATGATTATCGAAGTTAAATTGACAGTCGCAAATAACAGAATTGAGTACAAGCGGTTTACCAAGAGCAACTTCGACAGATAAGGGTTTCCTTAGTTATCTAACCAAGAAATTAAAGTGATTACTCGAGTTGTCACTTCGTTTCTTAGAATGAAGTGAGCATTTAGAATTTTCGAGGAAATCACGAGCGATCACATGAACGAGAGAACTACAAATACAGTTCTTTGGTGTAGGTATCGTAGGGGTATGCCATACACACATGCAACTATATTCGTACATCAGAATTGCAAATAAAGATTTTTTTATAAACAAAATCGATTGTTTCCGAGTTCAAAGGAAAACACTAGAAACATAAACATAAGATTCGGATTATTCAAAGCAGCAGCTTCTTCTAATCGGCCAAATGCTCATCCATGGGTCGAATTTGCATTGAAAATATTTGGGTTTCTGTCCCTGACATAACCCGTCTCGCCATAGGTGTAGGAAATACTAGGAGGAAAATGAGCCTGTGCTGGATCTGCTTGAAATTGAACGGGGTTCTGAAAAACTTGGTTTAGCACCGTGACTGAATGACAGTCTCGTGCCAAATGACCAATGAGTCCACAGTCGAAACATTTCCGACATTTGATACTGGCATAGTGGTGGAGGTTACACTGATTGCACAGAGGAACAGTTCCTAAGTACGGATTCTTGGCTGGTGGTGCTGTCACCTGGCTAGGTTTTGCTTGATTTGGTGTAACGGCTACGGGACCCTTTGGAGCTTTACGCTTCTTTGACTTTTTCGAAGGCTCGGCTTCTGCTTCTTTCGATGCTTCTTGGGTGGCTTCATTATTGAGACGAGACATGGCGATACCTAAATCCACAGTCTTCAGGATTACTTCGCCTATTCGCTGGGCAAATTTGGCAGTTTGCTCAGACATTTGAGTGTCGATGTGATGAAGAGACATTCTAGAGGAATGAAAGACATAGGAGAAAACAAGTGAAATGTTATCGGATAATTAAAACAGAATAACAACGCATAGAAATTGCAATCATTTGTTTGTTACCTAAGGCAAACAAATGAGACGGTGATTAATCAAAGTAAACGGGTCATATTAATGTATCACTGAAGACATGCTCGCCTATAAGTGAATACTCACCCCAAGAGTTCCCAGGTAAGAGTGACTGGTCCGATGCTGCGGATTTGTACGAACACTCTAGCCTTAGACAGAAAACTCAGGGTACATGCATTCACCCTTCCAGTTCGCACGTGTTCACATTATAAGACCCAAACTTTGACGAGATTTTGAAAACTTAGAGGGTTCAAAACCTTATAATAAATTATCCTAGAACAGATGATTTGTAACACCTCGAAAATTCACGTCCTATAATGTGTTGACACGTGTCATAAGTTTGAACGTGTGAAAGAATGTTCTTGAGGGACTAAAGTTGAAAAACATGGAAAGTGTGTGAATATACGAGTTCAAAATGTCAACAGTGAATAAATCTACTTTATAATAACCCTACATGATGTTTATACCATCAAACGAATAAATCATGGATCATACGAAGCTAAAAGTGAGAGATTACAAACTACAGGGGTTAAATGTGTCAACATGTTTAAGTTATACCTCTGAGTGACTTTTTAGCAAACCTGAAGCTTTGTAACGTTTAATTATGCTCACTAGAATGCACGATAGAAATTACATAAAGTTTCGTTATCGTATGAGAAAGTTATGATCAAATTCGTATACAAGGAGTTAAAGCGTCACCGTTGAAAGTTATGACTTTTTGGGTTATAACAAAGTGATCAAGGACCAAATAAAGTGGATATAAGTCCTAAAGCCCTTGTAGGTAAATATGGAGGGCTCAAATTGCAAGTAATAAAGTTGATTGACCCTTCGAAAGGCCAAGGGACAAGTTACAAAAACTTGAAAATGAAAAAATATGATTAACAAGGCTCAGGCGGGCCGCGTAAGACATCTTAAGATCTTACGCGGGCCGCGTCAGACGCCCATATGCAGAAAACATTGACAGCAGCCTGTTTATGCGCATAACCGACCCAAAACAAATATTTTCACAACATGGGCGACCCCTAAACAGTCCTAGGCACTTAGGGACATCTGTTGATGATCCATGGCCATTGATAGCATGATTTGTCAAGGATCTAAGGTGATTAAAACACTATATAAAGGCCTCTTGTGCAACCATTTTTCTCACACCTTCTATCTGCACTTTGGAACATTTCTGGAGCTCAAGACTTCTCTCTTAGCTTCATAAATCATGCATAGGACTTCAGTAAGTATGCTTAACCTTTCTTAGTTAAGTTTTTGCTTAGTTTTAGCTTAAAAGTCAAACTGTCGTAATTAACGGTTGACTTAGCGATTAATCATTGATGGTTTAGTGATTAGTCGAATTGAAAGTAGTTATAAATTGGTAATTATGTGGGCATTAAACCCTTAAAAGGGCACCCTCTGATTCCCACTCTAATTAGGTCAAATGTCGGGTCAAACTTGTTATTAAAAAGTCAACAGAATGCTGAATTTCTAATTTATGCATAATTAGCAATGTAGAATGTCACACCCCCAAAATCCACCATGCGGAGTATCACCGCTTGGAGGCGTGACATGACCAGGATCGAGCCACCAATCATGTTGAACAACATAATTAAGTAAATAAAACCAAACACAATACGATTGGTGACCAAAAGGAAGTAAACCGATTTTAGGTTAACAGCGGAAGCATAAAACATATGTTCAAAACATAAGTCCATAGTTCATAAGTTTAAAGTCCAAAACGTAGGATTAATAAGTTCATCAAGTTTATTCATTAAGTACGGGACATATCAGTTCGCATCCCACAACGACCACCTCCATATGCAAGCTCCATGGCATCTAATGACCTGCAAAGCATGTAATAACGAGTCAACAACAAAGTTGAGTGAGTTCACGGTTGGTTGTCCATTTTAGAGTTGTTTCCAAAAACATAGTTTAATCTCATTCGGCTGTCCAGCCGTGGGGGTTACCCCATAGTTCGAAAACGTTTATTTGTTAACCATCCCATGTCCACCTTCCCTGGCTATCCAGCCCGGCACTTTGGCCGTGGGGAGCTACCCCAGTATTTTAAACTACCAGACTCGTTTATCATATCGACTACTAACAAAAATCAATTGTGCCCTAGCGTCGGTGTTCTATCACCACCGACGTGCCATAGTCCATTAGTACACGCCCGTCCGACTGGCACGGTGTGAGGTTTGTTAAACCTAATAGCGCTATTAACTACTGACCCGCTCGCCATAGCCTCGGCGATTAAGTCGATACAAAAAGGGAGGGACTTCGCTGATAGAGTTCTAGTCCAGTAAGTCTAACACGTCCCAACAGGACGAGGAATTTACATTCCTGAACACGTCTCAAGGACGAGGAATTCACATTCCTGAACGCGTCCCAAAGGACGAGGAATCCCTATTCCTGTACCCATTCCCATTCCCACCGGGAAATTACCATACTTTGTAGAAAAGTGTGAACTCACCTTGGTTTGCTCGGTTAGATTCTCAAATATAGCTAACAGTCAAGGTCGGTCAATCACGTCCTAGTATGATTTACCAGTTAGTCATTTAGTGGCTTACAAATAGAGCACAAAGTTCCTACACGTATCTATCACATAGCATGCATTACTTTAATTGTTTATGCCCGTATATATACTTCCCATCCATTCCCCACTCATAAGAAAACATACGATAGTGCACGTAACACATATAACAAGTTAGATCATTTACCGATAGCACACTCGACCTTTAGACACGCAAATTACAGCTTATGTCATTTCAGCATAATTATTCAAAACTTGGCTGCTTTCGGACATTTTAATACAATAGTTAATTTATTCCAAAAATTCCCAAATTTTTACAGAATGTCTTAAACGTTTCAAATTTTATTGTGTAAAACTATCGGGGTCCGGTTCCTTACCAATATTTTATAAAAATTCATTTTCCGGGCTGAACTCAGATTTATATTTTTCTGACCACAGTCCACGAGATAATTTATTTAAAATTCATCGAGTGTCCGATTTATGAAATTCCAGTGGGGTAATTACAAATGCATCGGTTGTCATCTACTGTACAAATTTCATGGTCCGATTCATCACGAAACTCAGGTTATGACTGAAAGTATGACACCCATTTATTGCTGTCAAAATTCAGCTTAAGCTGTTGTTACAAATCGACACGTTAAAAATAGTAAACGAAGTCCAAAAATTACGATTCCGGTGCCATTAGAACTATATTTCATAATAACATATTTTAGATTCAAAATATCGATTTTTCGTTGAGCTTATGACCTGTTTACAGCTAAATGAAGTTGGCTGTAAAACTTGGACAGAATTCTGTTTTCATTCTTTAACTCACTAACTTGTGCTCGATTGATTCCGTTAATCATGTTTAGTGATCACAACAACATCAAACATCAATATTAATCAGTAACACATCAGATAATCAACCAAGAATCATAACAAAACAAGTTTCATAAGTTTTACACTAATATTTACTCTTTAACCACCATGTTCATCATTTTTACTAGACTTTAAGTTTTGTTCTCTAGTGTTTATAATTTTTATCCAACGAAATTCTTATTAACCACTTTAGATATGAACAATAGGGTATTTAGAGTCACTTACTACTAGCTCAAGGCTAGGGAAGAAACTAGACGAAAAACGGGTGGTTAATAGCGTTGTGGTGAGGTCCTTGACAATCCGTAAGCACCTAGCTTCCTTATACGTGATCCTTCACACTTGAGTGTATGTAAAATTGCAATAGCTAAATTTGAAAGTGATGTGGGTGTGCATGTATGTTCAGCCGAGATATTAATGGAGGGATAAGAGAGATTTAATTTTTTTGTGTGAAGTGATTTAGTGAATGTAGTTCTTGTCCATAAGCATATATATGAACCATCATATGTGATTAACCCATATGTAAAGTGTAGGATACATATGAGACAACCTCAAATAAAATATTCGAAAATTTAGGTGAGTGTGTCCCCACATGAGACCGTTCGGTTGTGAGGGGGTGACATTTGGTTTGATTCCAACTAAATGGTTAGGTGTAAGTGGGTTTAGTTAGGAAAAAAATTTGTTACTAAAGTGTTTTAAAATATAACGGGTGTTAGGGTATTCGGGGACCCTAACTAGCCCAGAAAAGAAAAACTATGTCCATGACAATATTTTTATGTCCCGAGTTATGTCCGGTTGTACGGTTGGATATTACTCCATTAAAGTGCTAAATTAATTCGTAACGTGTCATATGTATATATTTTTGTAACGTTTTTAATTTTTAACACTCAGGAAGGCATACCGGACTATTTAGTAACTTTTATGTATCCTACTAGTATGTTAACAAATACATGTAAGTATAACACAGATATCGGAAAGCAGTTAAGTAATTCCACACAGTCGTCAAGCACTTTAATTATAAAAAAAAACTGTACGGTTACATGTAAATTTGAGGGTTGTCACATTCTCCCCTTGTTAAGAGAATTTCGTCCCGAAATTTAGCGCATGGTTACTGGGGAAGCTAGTTAAGTTGCATTGTTATCCTGATTTTCCTGGGGTGTCACATCATCCCCCCGTTGATTTGGAATTTCGTCCCGAAATTCTGCAGTAGCTTCAGCCTCAGTAGTGGTTGCGTTTTTCTTAAACAGTTGGGGATACTTGAGTTTCATTTGGTCTTCTCGTTCCCAGGTATACTCTGGGCCACGACGAGCATTCCAACGAACTCGGACCAGAGGTATCCTAGTACTCTTGAGGATCTTAACATCTCGATCCGTAATCTCTACCGGTTCCTCGACGAATCGTAGCTGGTCGTCGATTGTGAGCTCCTTTAAGGAAACTATGAGGGTCTCATCTGACAGACACTTCTTCAGATTCGACACATGGAAAACATTGTGAACTCCACTGAGTTCTTCAGGTAAATTCAACCTGTATGCGACTTTGCCAATTTTCTCGGTGACTTCAAATGGTCCGACATAACGCGGATTGAGTTTGCCTCGTTTGCCAAAGCGGACTACACCTTTCCAAGGTGAGACTTTGAGTAGCACTCGATCCCCAACCTGGAGCTCAAGTGGTTTTCTTCCCTTATCAGCATAGCTTTTCTGACGGTCACGAGCTGCCGCCATTCGCTGTCGTATCTGAGCAATCCTTTCTGTTGTATCTACTACGAGTTCTAGGCCAGTGATTTGACTGTCACCAACTTCTGCCCAACAGAGAGGTGATCGGCATTTGCGTCCGTACAATGCCTCGAACGGAGCGGCCTGAATGCTGGTGTGGTAGCTGTTGTTATATGAGAACTCCACTAGCGGGAGGTGCTTTTCCCAGCCATTACCAAAATCGATTACACATGCCCTAAGCATGTCTTCAAGGGTTTGGATGGTGCGTTCAGATTGCCCATCCGTCTGTGGGTGATAAGCGGTGCTCATATCTAAACGTGAGCCAAAAGACTTGTGCATTGCTTGCCACAGTTCTGAAGTAAAATGCGCGTCACGATCAGAAATGATGGAGGTTGGCACTCCGTGCCTCGATACCACTTCTTTTAGGTAGATGTCTGCGAGAGTAGAAAACTTGTCGGTTTCCTTGATAGCTAAGAAGTGTGCAGACTTAGTCAGTCGATCCACGATCACCCAAATGGTATCGTTTCCGCGTTGAGATCTCGGCATGCCAGTAACGAAATCCATGGAAATTTGCTCCCATTTCCATTTAGGTATCTCTGGTTGTTGAAGTAGGCCTGATGGTTTCTGATATTCAGTCTTGACTCTCGCACAAGTCAAGCACTTACTGACGTAGGTTGCTTTGTGGGCTTTCATGCCAGGCCACCAGTATGTAGTCTTTAGGTCGTGGTACATTTTATCCGAACCAGGATGTACCGAATAACGAGACTTGTGCGCTTCGTCCATCACAAGCTCGCGTATGTTTCCATAAAGCGGAACCCAGATGCGCCCTGTTACATAGTAAGCGCCGTCTAACTTTTGTTCTAGCCGCTGCGTCGATCCTCGTAGGGATTCAGCCCTGATGTTCTCTGCTTTCAATGCTTCAACCTGAGCATCGCGAATCTGAGCGGGAAGGTTAGACTGGATGGTAAGCTGTAAAGCACGTACACGCCTAGGTATGGTATCCTTTCGACTGAGGGCGTCGGCCACAACATTGGCTTTGCCCGGATGATACTTGATTGCACATTCATAATCGTTCAAGAGCTCAACCCATCGGCATTGACGCATGTTTAACTCCTTTTGCTTGAAGATATGCTCGAGACTCCTGTGATCGGTGTAAATGGTGCACTTGGTACCGTACAGGTAATGTCTCCATATCTTAAGCGCGAAAACAACTGCTCCCAGCTCCAGATCGTGAGTAGTGTAATTTCTTTCGTGAACCTTGAGTTGGCGTGATGCGTAGGCAATGACCTTGTCACGTTGCATCAACACGCAACCAAGTCCTTGGATGGAAGCATCGCAGTAAACCACAAAATCATATGTGCCCTCAGGCAATGAGAGGATAGGCGCGCTACAAAGTCTATCCTTCAAGTGCTGAAATGCGGACTCCTGTGCATCACCCCAACGATAGGTGACACCTTTCTGAGTCAGTGAAGTGAGAGGTTCCGCAATCTTGGAGAAGTCTTTGATAAACCTTCTGTAATATGCTGCCAAACCCAAGAATTGGCGGATCTCTGTTGGTGTTCGGGGTGCAGGCCAGTTCTTGATCGATTCAACCATAGATGGATCCACATGAATTCCATCCTTGTTTACCACATGGCCCAGAAAGTGGACTTCGCGAAGCCAGAAGTCACATTTAGAAAACTTGGCATACAACTGCTCTTTTCGAAGAAGTTCCAGCATAAGTCGTAGATGCTGCTCGTGTTCCTCCTGACTCTTAGAATAGATCAGGATATCGTTGATGAACACAATAACGAACTTATCCAGGTAAGGCTTGCACACTCGGTTCATGAGATCCATGAAGACCGCTGGTGCATTCGTCAGCCCGAATGGCATAACCAGAAACTCGTATTGGCCGTAACGAGTTCTGAATGCTGTTTTGGAGAGGTCCTCATCTCAGACCCTCAGCTGATGGTATCCCGATCTCAAATCAATCTTGGAGTAATAGCTCGACCCTTGCAACTGGTCGAACAAGTCGTCAATACGTGGAAGAGGATAACGATTCTTCGCAGTCACCTTGTTGAGTTCGCGATAGTCAATACACATTCTGAAAGTACCATCTTTCTTCTTTACGAACAAGACTGGAGCTCCCCAGGGCGAAGAGCTAGGACGTATGAAACCCTTTTCCAAGAATTATTATAGTTGTGTGGACAGTTCTTCAAGTTCTTATGGAGCTAGACGATATGGTGCTCGAGCCACTGGTGCTGCTCCAGGAGCTAGCTCGATTTGAAACTCAACTTGGCGATGAGGCGGAAGACCAGGTAATTCCTCAGGAAAATCGCGCACAATAGGGATGTCTTCAATTCTCTTCTCTTCCGTTGATGTGTCAGTAACGAGTGCTAAAATGGCAGTGTGGCCCTTTCGCTAACACTTCTAGGCCTTAAGGAAAGAGATGATGCCTTCGACAGCACCACTCTTGTCGCCACGAATCATGAGAGGTTCTTCACCAGAACGAGGAATGCGGACGATTTTCTCCTTGCAAACAATCTCCGCTTGATGATGAGATAGCCAATCCATCCCAATAACGACGTCGAAACTACCCAGTGTGATAGGAATAAGATCGATAGAGAAGGTCTGACCAGCTAAGACGAGGTTACAACCTTTAACTATGTGTGTGGCTCCAAGACTTTTACCGTTTGCTAGCTCTACCGTGTATTTGGTGTTCAGGAGTGTTGGAGTGCGCTTAAGCATTTGGCTAACTTTTACGGACACATAACTAGTATCGGCACCTGAATCGAATAAAACAGTAACAAAGAAGTCATCCAGAAGAAACTTACCCATCACAACGTTGGGATCGTTCCTTGCTTCTCCCTGACCAATCACGAACACACGACCCCTTGCCCCATTACCATTGTGGTTTCCCCCATTGCCGCATCCATTGTTGCCTCCATTATTTTTCCCATTGTGGTTCCCCTTTCCTTGGTTGTTGTTGTTCTGATTCTGGTTTAGCTGAGGACAGTTTCTCTTAAAGTGGCCTTCAGCGCCACACTGGAAGCATCCTTGGTTGCCCTGTTGCTGGCGTTGATTGGGTGGGGCTTGCTGTTGCTGCCGGTTCTGATTCGCTGGATGCTGACTCCTGTAGTCCCTTGCCATTTGACCAGGCTTGTTGCATCGATGACAGTTACCTTTACCACATGGCCCACTGTGGTGCAAGTTACAGCGATTACATTTGGGGTGATTTCCCTTGTATCCACCCTGACCTTGATTCCCAGAAGACTGCTGTCTGGGGCTCCTGTACTCATCTGTCTTTCGCTGCTGGGACTGAGCTGAAGTAGAACCTTTTCCTGAATTCCCATCCCATTTTCGCTTGTTGTCGGTAGGTGCATCTGAAGTAGTTGTGGCACTGATACGTTTGGGTAGCCTGTTTTGCTCCACCGCCTGGTCGGTGAGACGATGAGCCAACTTGATAATTTGCTGAATGGTACCTAGGTTGGCTGAAGTCACGTGACTCTAAATCTCGGGTACAAGGCCCTTGAGGTAAAGCTCAATACGTTTGATGGGAGGGTCCACCATAGTAGGGCACAGGATGGCCAGTTCATTCGACCTCTTGGTAGACGCCTCAATCTCAGACCCCGTCATCTTCAGATTGAAGAATTCCACCTCTAGTTTGTGGATGTCATCCCGACTACAGTATTCCTCTTTGATCAGTTCCTTGAAACCGTTCCATGGGGTGACATTAGCAGCAACCAACCCCAGCAGCTGAACCTGAGCGTTCAACCATGTGAGCGCTACCCCTTCAAGTGTTCCGGTAGCATATTTCACCCTACGGTCTTCGGGGCATTCGCACATCTCGAAAACTGACTCAAGCTTTTCAAACCAGTGAAGAAGGCCCACTGCTCCTTCGGTGCCACTGAAAGTAGTAGGTCGGCAGTCCATGAACGTCTTGAACGTGCACACAGGAGGTTGAGCATGTTGACCTATTGCGCAAGAATAAAGGACAAAATTAAGCATGAGGGTTGGTTTGTGAAGACAGGATCTAAACGTCCTAAGGTGGGTTGATATAGCAGGTTATACCTCCTGCTGGATTTGCTGTGAGTGCCTCCGCAACTCGTTCGTTGATCAAAGCCGTCAATTGGGCTTGAGTGAGGTTGACACGTCCTTCACGTCTACTCATGATCTTCAAAATGAAGCAACGTAAGTGAGAAAAGTGTCGCGAAAGTGCGTAAGTGTGGGACGATAGTAGAGCGTAAGCACACAAGGTTCAATAGTAATTATCACATTATCTAATGCACAGTGAGAACTATCTAACCGACAATATAACATAAATCATACCACTTATGGTGTCGAGTCTTGCACGTGGAGCGAAGCGTCGTTGTGGATCGTTGAGCACTATACAGGTTATAGTCTGGTTTTATAACAAAGTGATCAAGGACCAAATAAAGTGGATATAAGTCCTAAAGCCCTTGTAGGTAAATATGGAGGGCTCAAATTGCAAGTAATAAAGTTGGTTGACCCTTCGAAAGGCCAAGGGACAAGTTGCAAAAACTTGAAAATGAAAAATATGATTAACAAGGCTCAGGCGGGCCGCGTAAGACATCTTAAGATCTTACGCGGGCCGCGTCAGACGCCCAGATGCAGAAAACATAGACAGCAGCCTGTTTATGCGCATAACCGACCCAAAACAGATATTTTCACAACATGGGCAACCCCTAAACAGTCCTAGGCACTTAGGGACATCTGTTGATTATCCATGGCCATTGATAGCATGATTTGTCAAGGATCTAAGGTGATTAAAACACTATATAAAGGCCTCTTGTGCAACCATTTTTCTCACACCTTCCATCTGCACTTTGGAACATTTCTGGAGCTCAAGTCTTCTCTCTAAGCTTCATAAATCGTGCATAGGACTTCATTAAGTATGCTTAACCTTTCTTAGTTAAGTTTTTGCTTAGTTTTAGCTTAAAAGTTAAACCGTTGTAATTAACGGTTGACTTAGCGATTAATCATTGATGGTTCAGTGATTAGTTGAATTGAAAGTAGTTATAAATTGGTAATTATGTGGACATTAAACCCTAAAAAGAGAACCCTCTGATTCCCACTCTAACTAGGTCAAATGTCGGGTCAAACTTGTTATTAAAAAGTCAACAGAATGCTTAATTTCTAATTTATGCATAATTAGCAATGTAGAATGTCACACCCCCAAAATCCACCATGCGAAGTATCACCACTTGGAGGCGTGACATGACCAGGATCGAGCCACCAATCATATTGAACAACATAATTAAGTAAATAAAACCAAACACAATACGATTGGTGACCAAAAGGAAGTAAACCGATTTTAGGTTAACAGCGGAAGCATAAAACATAAGTTCAAAACATAAGTCCATAGTTCATAAGTTTAAAGTCCAAAACGTAGGATTAATAAGTTCATCAAGTTTATTCATTAAGTACGGGACATATCAGTTCGCATCCCACAATGACCAGCTCCATATGCAAGCTCCATGGCATCTAATGTGACAACTGGCCCAAACCGGTAACTTCCGTACACATTACTTATTGCTTAATGACTGCAATTATGAGTTTAATTGTCAGCAATGTCTGAACACATGATTAAACAAGTGAATTCATGCACGTTGTATACTACAAAATATTGCTTTATGCATAAACGAGAGCGTTGCGTCAAAATAATAGTAAACTCACCGGTAAGACACAATGTGTCAACGGAACTGCAGAAAGCAGCCAAACAATAGAATTGAGGCCTAGGTGTAGGTCCAACAACAAGAATGCATTAAAACCCAAGAGTACATACAAGGGTTAGTATATATGCAATACGAAAGCAAAAATAAGCACTAAAAAGCACCCGAAACGCACTTTAAGTGCAGAATTTATACAAATCAGCAATAATTCAGCATTTAGACATTTAAATATTATGCAGAAATGTCGTTTTATTATCCAGAATATTTCCCTAAGTGTTGGGAATTGAAAGAGTACAAGAAAGGTACTTAAACGACACCAAAAGGTGCAATTTAGCACTTTAACGAATCGGTATGTAACCGAACAACCGGACTATACCCGGAACATGAAAATATTATTATTTTCATTATGTATCTTTTTTTGAGCTAGTTAGGGTCCCTGATTACCCTAACACCCGCTAACACACTACACTTTAGTAACTAAGTTAAACACTTAACTAACTTGGTTTAAACTAACTATATACTTAATGTTTAGTTGGAAACTAACTAGACCCCCCCCCCCTCCCCTCTTTAGAAACCGTCCCCATGTGGGGGAACATACCTTGTCCTTTGAGGATTATTTAAATCATCCATGTCTAATATCTATTAGACATAAGAACCCTTGGATAATGACCATTTCATTTGCCTATAAAATCCACACTAAACACAACATACTAATCACCAACCAAAATTTGCTCTCATCCCTCTCCCTCTTGCTCTCTAATTCACGGCCAAGCATCCCCATATCCATCAATTTTTCGAGTTTGATCATCATCATTCCAAGCACACACAAGTGTTAAGGGTCACGTATTAGGAGTCTTGGAGCAAACGGAAGGCGAAGGACCTCTCTACTTTGCTTTTATCCACCTCTTTTGCGCATAGATTCTTCCCTAGCCTCGAGCTAGAGGTATAATGCTTAAAACTCATATTTGAACTTATCTAAAGTGGTTAAAAGGATTTGTGTTGGTTAAATCTCGTTAAAATGCAAAAAGATGCACAAAAGTCTACTAAAAGCATGAAAAATGGTGGTTAATAGCACATAAGTTGTGTAAAAGTTGTAGTATTTGAAATATATGGTTATCTAGACCCGATCTATGATGTGGTAGCTCGGATCATCGTTTAACCCGGTTTGGTAAGATCATGGATCTTAACATAAAGCTATTTTAGAAGTAACAAGGGTTAAAAGGTGAAACCCTACCACACATAAACCATGAACTTGTGTAAAAATGTTTTAACTTGTAAAAAAGTGTTTAAAACTAGTAGATCTATGTATCTACAAGTGGTATTTTCAAAAGACCAAGCATCAAGAAGAAATCACATGTTCTAAACCGGATCTTACACAAACAAAAGTGGTTTTTGTGAACAAACAAGTGTGTGGATACTTGTATAACAAAAGTTTTAACGAAGAAATAGTTTTCGTAAAAACCGACTGGAAGTTGTAAAACTTCATATTCTTTAAAAATAAAGTTTTTAAGAAACTAAACTTATTTTTAAAGATAACAAGACTTACTAAATGTGCTAGTAAGTTACTACACATTTTTGTAAATATTCAAGTTCATGAAATTAGTGATTATTGTTGACAAATATTGTTGATAATTGTTGTTGATGATTGTTGACAATTTAAAAGAAAATAAACACACGTTTTGAAAACGTGGGAAACCTCCATTTTTAGGGGAAACTCTGTCAAAATTTTTATAAATTTTGACACTTAGAAAAATATAAGTTTTTGAGAAACTTATTCCCTAAAAATGTATTTAAAGGTATTACCAAGGTTTCCCTAATTTTTGGTGATGAGAAATGGTGATTTTTCAAGAATAAAAGTGGATATTAAGTATATATTTTTGAAAGAAAAATATATATTATTTGATCACCAACTTTTGTGCTAAGTGTATATAGTATGTGTTATACGTGCTAGTGTATTAAGACTTAAAAATACACTAAATACTCATGAGGAGTATAAACATAAAAATACACATACGACTTACAAGATACATAATTCGGGTGCAAAGTGCAAAACATAAAAGACTTATATTTATTTTTGGAGAAAATAATATAAGTAAGATACGTAGTTAAAAATATAGAATATTTTTAACACAAGAAAATATACACAAAAGAGAGTGACTGTACTTGTGCGACGCAAGTCTAGTGACTAACGTTAAGAAAACGCGTATAGGTTACGACGTTAATTAAGCAAATCCGGTGGAGTTTACGACGCTAGGAACGCAAAGTTGTAAGTTCATGCTCCCCCTTTTCTCTTTAACTGTTTTTAGTTTTTATAACTTCGGGGGTGAAATACATGTACAAAATTTATAATTGGTATGATATAAATACAAGGAGTACACTTGGTGAGAACGAGAACCAAGTGTGACGAAATATAAGAATACAAGAAGTACACTTGGTGAGAACGAGAACCAAGTGTGATGAAATATAAGAATACAAGAAGTACACTTGGTGAGAACGAGAACCAAGTGTGATGAAATATAAGAATATGAGAAGCGCACTTGGTGAGAACGAGAACCAAGTATGAGGCGCTATGAGAAATGATAACAAGAAACGCGCTTGGTGAGAACGAGAACCAAGTAGGATGCGTTATGAGAAATAGTGTCACGAATAGGGTACAAAAGCACCATTAATCGTGTACATACTTAGACCGCAGAACAAAAGGTTAGATCTAACGGGTGCCTGGCAGCCACACTCCCGGTCGGGGCGAGAACCGAGGAAGTGCTTTTGTGTCTCAGAATATACCAATTAAATGCCTTAGGTTTGGTGGCTTCCTATGACGTGTCACATGTTAATGGCTTTGCAACCCATTAACAATCCTGATATTTACAGGAATATTTTATTTACATGAAATTCATACCATACTAAAAATTGATGAATACTTGGGTACGTGGGGTACTCAAGAAAAGATTGAGTTATACTTGAAGTACGTGGGGTACTCAAGAAGAAATTGAATTATACAGATGTACGTGATGTACACATGAAACTGGATTTATATATGAAAACTTAATTTACTCACAAACTATGTTTTCATACAAAGTATACAAACATGAAATACAAAACTGCATGAATTCACACCAACTTTATGTTGACGTTTTTCCAAAAACTCACATGTATTTCAGGTAACTAGGATGGATGTGCGCGTGGTCTTGCTTATGCTCGTGGATGTCGCTTGTGTTTAACTTTAAATAAAGTTCTAAACATTTAAGACAATGCTTTATGCGACTTAGCGATGTAAACGCTAACGTATGTTTTCAAATTATGGTATTTGAAGTTATTTTCTTGAGCATGTAGCATGTTTACTCTTCGTATGCAATGAGAACCTTTCATGATCACACCTCGTGCTTCCGCCGTAGAAAGGGGTGTGACAGATTGGTATCAGAGCTGCGATTGTAGTGAACCAGGATTCCTTCTCGAGTCTAGTCTACAATCTCTAGGATCCATTCACGAAAACGATTTTCAAAGAGTTTTCATTGCATAAAACGTCCCGCGACATCCACTACCTGAAACTGTTTACATGAGTCTAGAAAAAGACACTACGAGACTTAGAGTGCACTTGAGTAGCACTTGTCGTTGACTAGAAATTACTTGCAATTATGTGTGATAATTAGCATGTACTAGAAATAGAATGTCACAAGTATACGTGACTTTATCTGAAAGCGATGGCCCATCTGAAGGAAGAAATACGAGGATGAAACGAACTGTGCGGACTGTGCAAGGAGTTACGTAATTATGGATGCATACATAATTATGGAATTCAGTGCACAAAAATCACAGCAAGTCTTGTCACGTATAGATTCCCTCAGTGCAAGCCTACTAAGTACTCTGCTAGAGTAATAATTGTTTGATGTCACTTATGTGGTATATATACCTGTGAATATATATGATACTACTGTCTAGAGTGACGATATCAAACAAATGCCTAAACCTATTGGGTTGTGCTCTTCAGAACATGGCACCCAGAAGAGCTATGAACGCTCGTGACCAACCTCCTCCTCCCCCATTGCCAAGAACTGCTGAAGAGCTGAACGCCCTGCTGGAGGAAAGGATCTCCGCTGCTATCGCCCAGTACGAGGCGAACCGTACCCAGGACAGTGGAGGACCAAGCAACGCTAGGCGTAATGGGAATGGAGATTCGTCTGGAGGCAATGCAGCTCAAGGTAACCTTGAGACACTGTACTAAGCATGAGGAAATTCATGAACGGTCTTTGTTTCATTATTTCTTCGATTGCTCACATGTGAATTGGTTGAATCAATTCCAGGCTGCACTTTCAAGCAGTTCCTCGACTGCAAGCCGATGAACTATAACGGCACAGGAGGTGCAGTAGCATTTGTGCGCTGGACGGAGAAGACTGAAGCTACTTTCCGCATGAGCAAGTGTACTGCGGATCAACAACTCACCTTTGCTACTGGGTTGTTTGTCGATGAAGCTCTGACTTGGTGGAACCTGCAAGCCCAAACTTTGGGTGACGATGCTGCTTATGGCCTAACTTGGGATGAACTGAAGGAAAGAATGAGAGAAAAGTATTGCTCTCGTGCTGAACTCCAAAGACTGGAAACGGAGTTCTGGCACTTGACTATGGAAGGTGCTGACATCAATGGTTACACTCGAAGGTTCCACGACCTGTCGAGAGTGCTTCCCTACATGGTGAATCCTGAATTTAAGCGTGTGGAACGCTACATTTGGGGACTGGCCTCAGAGTTTCGTGGCATGGTGACGTCGGCCAAACCACAAACAATCACCGAGGCTGTAACTCTGGCTGTCAGCCTGACTGAAGATTGTGTTCGTATGAAGAAGCTATCACTGAACCCAACAGAAAAGACCGAGACACATGCTGAGTCGTCTGGCGACAAGAAAAGGAAAGATGCAAACTTGAATCAAGCAACTCGTCCTAGATGAAAACCCATGCAACCAAAGCATACCAAGGCTCCATGACTAGATGCCAAAAATGTAAGTATCATCATGATGGAGCTTGTCGCATTCCAAGGTGCGACAAATGTGGTAAATTGGGTCATCGAACAGAAGACTGTTGGGGAAAAGGAAAGAACCGAAGTGGAAACGGTGCTGGTAACAAGAATGGTAACAGGAAAGGGCAGAACCAAGGATGCTTCAAGTGTGGAAGCAATGATCATTTCATGAAGAACTGCCCAGAGAGAAACAACGCTCCGGCTCGAGCATTTGTGATTGGAGCAAGAGACGCACGCGAGGACCCTAACGTGGTCACCGGTACGTTTCTCATTAACAATCACTTTGCATCCATATTATTCGACACTGGCGCCGATTATAGCTTCATGTCTGTGGAATTTAAACGCATACTCGGAATAGAATCTAGTAGATTAGAAATTCCTTATTCCATAGAACTAGCCAATGGTAAACTTGTTGAATCGGGCGAAGTTGTTAGAGGCTGCACGCTAGAACTTGGTGAACGAAGATTTAGCATCGACCTCTTACCTATTCAATTAGGTAGCTTCGATGTAGTGGTCGGAATGGACTGGTTGTCCAAGAACAAAGCTGAAGTTATTTGTCATGAGAAAATCATTCGCATCCCTCTAGCAAATGATGAAACTCTCATAGTGCATGGAGAAGGACGAAACGCGCCTCTACGAATCATCAGTTGTATGAAGGCACAGAAGTGCCTAAGGAAAGGATGTGTTGCTTTCCTAGCACACGTTATAGACAAGAAGGCTGAGGAGCCGAAACTCGAAGACATTCCTGTGGTGAAGGAATTTCCTGATGTGTTCCCTGAAGATCTGCCAGGACTACCTCCGCAACGACAAGTCGAATTCCGTATAGACTTGGTTCCAGGAGCTGCTCCTGTAGCCAAGGCACCCTATCGGCTTGCACCATCTGAGATGCAAGAACTATCCACACAACTCCAGGAGTTGTTGGATAAAGGATTCATAAGGCCAAGCTTCTCACCCTGGGGAGCTCCAGTATTATTCGTGAAGAAGAAGGATGGATCACTGCGGATGTGTATCGATTACAGGGAACTGAACAAGCTCACAATCAAGAATCGGTATCCGCTACCGAGGATTGATGACTTGTTTGATCAACTGCAAGGATCAAGCTACTATTCCAAGATCGATCTTCGATCTGGATACCATCAGCTGAGAATCCAAGATGAAAGCGTGCCAAAGACTGCATTCAGAACACGCTATGGGCACTACGAATTTCTTGTGATGCCGTTTGGATTGACGAACGCGCCAGCGGTCTTTATGGATCTAATGAACCGCGTATGCAAACCATATCTCGATAAATTCGTGATTGTATTTATCGATGATATCCTGATTTACTCGCGAACGAAAGAAGAGCACGAGCAACATCTCAGAACCATCTTGGAGCTACTGAAGAAAGAGAAACTTTATGCAAAGTTCTCGAAATGCGAATTCTGGATTCGCGAAGTACAATGTCTTGGTCACGTGGTGAATGAGAAGGGCATTCATGTAGACCCGTCCAAGATAGAAGCAATAAAGAATTGGGAAGCTCCCAAAACCCCAACTGAGGTTCGTCAATTTTTGGGCTTAGCGGGCTATTACCGGCAATTCATCGAGAATTTCTCAAAGATAGCTCAACCGCTAACGACCCTTACACAGAAGGACATGAAATACGACTGGGGTCACAAACAAGAAGAAGCCTTTCAGCTACTTAAGAACAAGCTCTGCGACGCACCGATACTATCGTTACCCGAAGGCACTGAAGACTTCGTGGTATACTACGACGCCTCACGACAAGGCTTGGGTTGTGTGCTTATGCAACGCCAAAAAGTCATCGCTTACGCTTCAAGACAGCTGAAGGTTCACGAGAGAAATTATACCACTCACGACCTGGAGCTGGGCGCAGTGGTATTCGCCTTGAAGATTTGGCGACATTATCTATATGGTACTCGATGTACAATCTTCACAGCTCACAAAAGCTTACAACACATATTTGATCAGAAGGAATTGAATATGCGCCAGCGACGTTGGGTCGAGCTGCTAAACGATTATGACTGTGAGATTAAGTACCATCCTGGAAAGGCAAACGTTGTAGCAGACGCGTTGAGCCGAAAAGAAAGGGTTAAGACCCTAAGGGTTCGAGCATTGGAAATGACGATTCGAACGAACCTCACTGCACGCATTCGAGATGCACAACAAGAAGCTCTTAAAGAAGAGAATCGTAAAGCTGAATACCTACGGGGTATGCTGAAATACATGGTGCCAAACGAAGAGGGAGCCTTATACTTTAAGAAGCGTATTTGGGTTCCACTCTATGGTGGCATACGAGAAGTCATCCTTAATGAAGCCCACAAATCGAGATATTCGATCCACCCAGGATCGGACAAAATGTATCAAGACTTGAAGGAATATTATTGGTGGCCGAGACTCAAAAGCGACGTTGCTGTTTATGTTGGAAAATGCCTAACCTGTGCCAAGGTTAAGGCAGAATATCAGAAACCGTCCGGCCTACTACAACAACCAGAGATTCCCGTGTGGAAGTGGGAACAAATCTCGATGGAGTTCATAACAAAATTACCCAGGACCCCGAGAGGGCACGATATGATATGGGTAATAGTTGATCGATTAACGAAGTCTGCGCACTTCCTACCGATCCGAGAAAAAGACAGCACTGGAAAGCTTGCTGAAATATACTTAAGAGAAATTGTGGCACGTCATGGAGTGCCAATCTCAATCATTTCAGACAGAGATGGACACTTTGTCTCAAGAATCTGGCAATCATTTCAGGAAGCCTTTGGATCTCAGTTAGATCTGAGCACGGCATTCCATCCGCAAACAGACGGCCAGAGCGAACGGACTATACAAATGTTAGAAGATATGCTTCGCGCATGTGTCATGGATCGAGGCGGCAGCTGGGATACTCATCTACCTTTAGTTGAGTTTTCCTACAATAACAGTTATCATACGAGCATAAAAGTCGCGCCGTTCGAAGCTCTGTATGGCCGCAAATGCCGATCGCCCTTATGTTGGGCAGATGCCGGAGATAAACGTATGGTTGGTCCTGAACTTGTACAAGAGACAACCGACAAGATTGCGCAGATCCGAGAGCGCATTAAGGCGGCTCGAGAGCGACAAAAGAGCTACGCTGATCCAAATAGAAAATCGGTAGATTTCAAGATGGGAGATAAAGTGTTGTTAAAAGTCTCACCATGGAAGGGCGTAGTCAGATTTGGAAAGCGTGGAAAGCTGAATCCACGATATATCGGACCATTCAGAATACTGAAGAGAATTGGTACCGTGGCATACAAGTTGGAGTTACCGGAAGAACTTAACGGAGTACATGATACGTTTCATGTATCCAACCTGAAGAAGAATCCAACGCAAGAAAACGCGATCATCCCGATGGATGAAATACATATTGATGAAGCCCTCCGATTTACAGAGCAACCCGTTGAGGTTACTGACTGGAAAGTCAACAAGACCAGGAGGAGCAGTGTGAAGCTGTCAAAGTACGTTGGAGCTCTAAGCACGGACCCGAGTACACATGGGAACGTGAAGACCAGTTCAAGAAAAAGTATCCCCACCTATTCAAGAAGACTCCAGCGAGAGTGAGTTCAGTCTGAATTTCGGGACGAAATTCTTTTAACGGGGGGAGACTGTGACAACTGGCCCAAACCGGTAACTTCCGTACACATTACTTATTGCTTAATGACTGCAATTATGAGTTTAATTGTCAGCAATGTCTGAACACATGATTAAACAAGTGAATTCATGCACGTTGTATACTACAAAATATTGCTTTATGCATAAACGAGAGCGTTGCGTCAAAATAATAGTAAACTCACCGGTAAGACACAATGTGTCAACGGAACTGCAGAAAGCAGCCAAACAATAGAATTGAGGCCTAGGTGTAGGTCCAACAACAAGAATGCATTAAAACCCAACAGTACATACAAGGGTTAGTATATATGCAATACGAAAGCAAAAATAAGCACTAAAAAGCACCCGAAACGCACTTTAAGTGCAGAATTTATACAAATCAGCAATAATTCAGCATTTAGACATATAAATATTATGCAGAAATGTCATTTTATTATCCAGAATATTTCCCTAAGTGTTGGGAATTGAAAGAGTACAAGAAAGGTACTTAAACGACACTAAAAGGTGCAATTTAGCACTTTAACGAATCGGTATGTAACCGAACAACCGGACTATACCCGGAACATGAAAATATTATTATTTTCATTATGTATCTTTTTCTGAGCTAGTTAGGGTCCCTGATTACCCTAACACCCGCTAACACACTACACTTTAGTAACTAAGTTAAACACTTAACTAACTTGGTTTAAACTAACTATATACTTAATGTTTAGTTGGAAACTAACTAGACCCCCCCTCCCCTCTTTAGAAACCGTCCCCATGTGGGGGAACATACCTTGTCCTTTGAGGATTATTTAAATCATCCATGTCTAATATCTATTAGACATAAGAACCCTTGGATAATGACCATTTCATTTGCCTATAAAATCCACACTAAACACAACATACTAATCACCAACCAAAATTTGCTCTCATCCCTCTCCCTCTTGCTCTCTAATTCACGGCCAAGCATCCCCATATCCATCAATTTTTCGAGTTTGATCATCATCATTCCAAGCACACACAAGTGTTAAGGGTCACGTATTAGGAGTCTTGGAGCAAACGGAAGGCGAAGGACCTCTCTACTTTGCTTTTATCCACCTCTTTTGCGCATAGATTCTTCCCTAGCCTCGAGCTAGAGGTATAATGCTTAAAACTCATATTTGAACTTATCTAAAGTGGTTAAAAGGATTTGTGTTGGTTAAATCTCGTTAAAATGCAAAAAGATGCACAAAAGTCTACTAAAAGCATGAAAAATGGTGGTTAATAGCACATAAGTTGTGTAAAAGTTGTAGTATTTGAAATATATGGTTATCTAGACCCGATCTATGATGTGGTAGCTCGGATCATCGTTTAACCCGGTTTGGTAAGATCATGGATCTTAACATAAAGCTATTTTAGAAGTAACAAGGGTTAAAAGGTGAAACCCTACCACACATAAACCATGAACTTGTGTAAAAATGTTTTAACTTGTAAAAAAGTGTTTAAAACTAGTAGATCTATGTATCTACAAGTGGTATTTTCAAAAGACCAAGCATCAAGAAGAAATCACATGTTCTAAACCGGATCTTACACAAACAAAAGTGGTTTTTGTGAACAAACAAGTGTGTGGATACTTGTGTAACAAAAGTTTTAACGAAGAAATAGTTTTCGTAAAAACCGACTGGAAGTTGTAAAACTTCATATTCTTTAAAAATAAAGTTTTTAAGAAACTAAACTTATTTTTAAAGATAACAAGACTTACTAAATGTGCTAGTAAGTTACTACACATTTTTGTAAATATTCAAGTTCATGAAATTAGTGATTATTGTTGACAAATATTGTTGATAATTGTTGTTGATGATTGTTGACAATTTAAAAGAAAATAAACACACGTTTTGAAAACGTGGGAAACCTCCATTTTTAGGGGAAACTCTGTCAAAATTTTTATAAATTTTGACACTTAGAAAAATATAAGTTTTTGAGAAACTTATTCCCTAAAAATGTATTTAAAGGTATTACCAAGGTTTCCCTAATTTTTGGTGATGAGAAATGGTGATTTTTCAAGAATAAAAGTGGATATTAAGTATATATTTTTGAAAGAAAAATATATATTATTTGATCACCAACTTTTGTGCTAAGTGTATATAGTATGTGTTATACGTGCTAGTGTATTAAGACTTAAAAATACACTAAATACTCATGAGGAGTATAAACATAAAAATACACATACGACTTACAAGATACATAATTCGGGTGCAAAGTGCAAAACATAAAAGACTTATATTTATTTTTGGAGAAAATAATATAAGTAAGATACGTAGTTAAAAATATAGAATATTTTTAACACAAGAAAATATACACAAAAGAGAGTGACTGTACTTGTGCGACGCAAGTCTAGTGACTAACGTTAAGAAAACGCGTATAGGTTACGACGTTAATTAAGCAAATCCGGTGGAGTTTACGACGCTAGGAACGCAAAGTTGTAAGTTCATGCTCCCCCTTTTCTCTTTAACTGTTTTTAGTTTTTATAACTTCGGGGGTGAAATACATGTACAAATGTACAAAATTTATAATTGGTATGATATAAATACAAGGAGTACACTTGGTGAGAACGAGAACCAAGTGTGACGAAATATAAGAATACAAGAAGTACACTTGGTGAGAACGAGAACCAAGTGTGATGAAATATAAGAATACAAGAAGTACACTTGGTGAGAACGAGAACCAAGTGTGATGAAATATAAGAATATGAGAAGCGCACTTGGTGAGAACGAGAACCAAGTATGAGGCGCTATGAGAAATGATAACAAGAAACGCGCTTGGTGAGAACGAGAACCAAGTAGGATGCGTTATGAGAAATAGTGTCACGAATAGGGTACAGAAGCACCATTAATCGTGTACATACTTAGACCGCAGAACAAAAGGTTAGATCTAACGGGTGCCTGGCAGCCACACTCCCTGTCGGGGCGAGAACCGAGGAAGTGCTTTTGTGTCTCAGAATATACCAATTAAATGCCTTAGGTTTGGTGGCTTCCTATGACGTGTCACATGTTAATGGCTTTGCAACCCATTAACAATCCTGATATTTACAGGAATATTTTATTTACATGAAATTCATACCATACTAAAAATTGATGAATACTTGGGTACGTGGGGTACTCAAGAAAAGATTGAGTTATACTTGAAGTACGTGGGGTACTCAAGAAGAAATTGAATTATACAGATGTACGTGATGTACACATGAAACTGGATTTATATATGAAAACTTAATTTACTCACAAACTATGTTTTCATACAAAGTATACAAACATGAAATACAAAACTGCATGAATTCACACCAACTTTATGTTGACGTTTTTCCAAAAACTCACATGTATTTCAGGTAACTAGGATGGATGTGCGCGTGGTCTTGCTTATGCTCGTGGATGTCGCTTGTGTTTAACTTTAAATAAAGTTCTAAACATTTAAGACAATGCTTTATGCGACTTAGCGATGTAAACGCTAACGTATGTTTTCAAATTATGGTATTTGAAGTTATTTTCTTGAGCATGTAGCATGTTTACTCTTCGTATGCAATGAGAACCTTTCATGATCACACCTCGTGCTTCCGCCGTAGAAAGGGGTGTGACAGATTGGTATCAGAGCTGCGATTGTAGTGAACCAGGATTCCTTCTCGAGTCTAGTCTACAATCTCTAGGATCCATTCACGAAAACGATTTTCAAAGAGTTTTCATTGCATAAAACGTCCCGCGACATCCACTACCTGAAACTGTTTACATGAGTCTAGAAAAAGACACTACGAGACTTAGAGTGCACTTGAGTAGCACTTGTCGTTGACTAGAAATTACTTGCAATTATGTGTTATAATTAGCATGTACTAGAAATAGAATGTCACAAGTATACGTGACTTTATCTGAAAGCGATGGCCCATCTGAAGGAAGAAATACGAGGATGAAACGAACTGTGCGGACTGTGCAAGGAGTTACGTAATTATGGATGCATACATAATTATGGAATTCAGTGCACAAAAATCACAGCAAGTCTTGTCACGTATAGATTCCCTCAGTGCAAGCCTACTAAGTACTCTGCTAGAGTAATAATTGTTTGATGTCACTTATGTGGTATATATACATGTGAATATATATGATACTACTGTCTAGAGTGACGATATCAAACAAATGCCTAAACCTATTGGGTTGTGTTCTTCAGAACATGGCACCCAGAAGAGCTATGAACGCTCGTGACCAACCTCCTCCTCCCCCATTGCCAAGAACTGCTGAAGAGCTGAACGCCCTGCTGGAGGAAAGGATCTCCGCTGCTATCGCCCAGTACGAGGCGAACCGTACCCAGGACAGTGGAGGACCAAGCAACGCTAGGCGTAATGGGAATGGAGATTCGTCTGGAGGCAATGCAGCTCAAGGTAACCTTGAGACACTGTACTAAGCATGAGGAAATTCATGAACGGTCTTTGTTTCATTATTTCTTCGATTGCTCACATGTGAATTGGTTGAATCAATTCCAGGCTGCACTTTCAAGCAGTTCCTCGACTGCAAGCCGATGAACTATGACGGCACAGGAGGTGCAGTAGCATTTGTGCGCTGGACGGAGAAGACTGAAGCTACTTTCCGCATGAGCAAGTGTACTGCGGATCAACAAGTCACCTTTGCTACTGGGTTGTTTGTCGATGAAGCTCTGACTTGGTGGAACCTGCAAGCCCATACTTTGGGTGACGATGCTGCTTATGGCCTAACTTGGGATGAACTGAAGGAAAGAATGAGAGAAAAGTACTGCTCTCGTGCTGAACTCCAAAGACTGGAAACGGAGTTCTGGCACTTGACTATGGAAGGTGCTGACATCAATGGTTACACTCGAAGGTTCCACGACCTGTCGAGAGTGCTTCCCTACATGGTCAATTGTGCCCTAGCGTCGGTGTTCTATCACCACCGACGTGCCATAGTCCATTAGTACACGCCCGTCCGACTGGCACGGTGTGAGGTTTGTTAAACCTAATAGCGCTATTAACTACTGACCCGCTCGCCATAGCCTCGGCGATTGAGTCGATACAAAAAGGGAGGGACTTCGCTGATAGAGTTCTAGTCCAGTAAGTCTAACACGTCCCAACAGGATGAGGAATTTACATTCCTGAACACGTCTCAAGGACGAGGAATTCACATTCCTGAACGCGTCCCAAAGGACGAGGAATCCCTATTCCTGTACCCATTCCCATTCCCACCGGGAAATTACCATACTTTGTAGAAAAGTGTGAACTCACCTTGGTTTGCTCGGTTAGATTCTCAAATATAGCTAACAGTCAAGGTCGGTCAATCACGTCCTAGTATGATTTACCAGTTAGTCATTTAGTGGCTTACAAATAGAGCACAAAGTTCCTACACGTATCTATCACATAGCATGCATTACTTTAACTGTTTATGCCCGTATATATACTTCCCATCCATTCCCCACTCATAAGCAAACATATGATAGTGCACGTAACACATATAACAAGTTAGATCATTTACCGATAGCACACTCGACCTTTAGACACGCAAATTACAGCTTATGTCATTTCAGCATAATTATTCAAAACCGGGCTGTTTTCGGACATTTTAATAAAATAGTTAATTTATTCCAAAAATTCTCAAATTTTTACAGAATGTCTTAAACGTTCCAAATTTTATTGTGTAAAAATTTCGGGGCCCAGTTCCTTACCAATATTTTATAAAAATTCATTTTCCGGGCTGAACTCGGATTTATATTTTTCTGACCACAGTCCACGAGATAATTTATTTAAAATTCATCGAGTGTCCGATTTACTAAATTCCAGTGGGGTAATTACAAATTTATCGGTTTTCATCTACTGTACAAATTTCATGGTCCGATTCATCACGAAACTCAGGTTATGACTGAAAGTATGACACCCATTTATTGCTGTCAAAATTCAGCTTAAGTTGTTGTTACAAATCGACACGTTAACAATAGTAAACGAAGTCCAAAAATTACGATTCCGGTGCCATTAGAACCGTATTTCATAATAACATATTTTAGATTCAAAATATCGGTTTTTCGTTGAGTTTGTAACCTGTTTACAGCCAACTTAAGTTGGCTGTAAAACTTGGACAGAATTCTGTTTTCATTCTATAACTCACTAACTTATGCTCGATTGATTCCGTTAATCATGTTTAGTGATCACAACAACATCAAACATCAATATTAATCAGCAACACATCAGAAAATCAACCAAGAATCATAACAAAACAAGTTTCATAAGTTTTACACTAATATTTACTCTTTAACCACCATGTTCATCATTTTTACTAGACTTTAAGTTTTGTTCTCTAGTGTTTATAATTTTTATCCGACGAAATTCTTATTAACCACTTTAGATATGAACAATAGGGTATTTAGAGTCACTTACTACTAGCTCGAGGCTAGGGAAGAAACTAGACGAAAAACGGTTGGTTAATAGCGTTGTGGTGAGGTCCTTGACAATCCGTAAGCACCTAGCTTCCTTATACGTGATCCTTCACACTTGATTGTATGTAAAATTGCAATAGCTAAATTTGAAAGTGATGTGGGTGTGCACGTATGTTCAGCCGAGATATTAATGGAGGGACAAGAGAGATGTAATTTTTGTGTGAAGTGATTTAGTGAATGTAGTTCTTGTCCATAAGCATATATATGAACCATCATATGTGATTAACCCATATGTAAAGTGTAGGATAGATATGAGACAACCTCAAATATAATATTCGAAAATTTGGGTGAGTGTGTCCCCACATGAGACCGTTCGGTTGTGAGGGGGGTGACATTTGGTTTGATTTCAACTAGATGGTTAGGTGTAAGCGGGTTTAGTTAGGAAAAAAAAATTGTTACTAAAGTGTTTTAAAATATAACGGGTGTTAGGGTATTCGGGGACCCTAACTAGCTCAGAAAAGAAAAACTATGTCCATGACAATATTTTTATGTCCCGGGTTATGTCCGGTTGTACGGTTGGATATTACTCCGTTAAAGTGCTAAATTAATTCGTAACGTGTCCTATGTATATATTTTTGTAACGTTTTTTATTTTTAACACTCAGGAAGGCATACCGGACTATTTAGTAACTTTTCTGTATCCTACTAGTATGTTAACAAATACATGTAAGTATAACACATATATCGGAAATCAGTTAAGTAATTCAACACAGTCGTCAAGCACTTTAATTATCAAAAAAAATAAATAAATTGTACGGTTACATGTAAATTTGAGGGTTGTCACATTCTCCCCTTGTTAAGAGAATTCCGTCCCGAAATTTAGCGCGTGGTTACTGAGGAAGCTAGTTAAGTTGCGTTGTTATCCTGATTTTCCTGGGGTGTCATATAGAACACATACAACCTGTTTGATCATTAATATAACTTGGTAATTAGTGTAAGAACATGTCTAAACATGTTCAACCCGACAATTTTCTGTTTAAACCCGGTTCGGAACCGAAAGTCGCAAAGCTTTGACTTCAGTTCTGACCCGTTTTGGTATGTTTTAGGATGCCTTAGAGCTTTAATTGGACTAGGTTACATGCTAGTATAACCCTCTGTGATTATACACCTTGGTTCATTAGTTATCCAATTAATATGCATGTTTCCGTTAATTGCTCATATGTTGACCATTATGCCCTTATCACCTTAAAACGTGATTTTTGAAAATGTAAAAGAGTATAAACCTTAATTACTGATATATAAACTTGAACCCAAAATTTTACATCAGTTTGGGGTGTAGTTTGAGAGTTATGCTCATTAGCGTAAATTGAAAGCTTTTTGTTAATTAAACGGCGTAATTAGCGTATAGCCTATTTAAACTCACTTTTTGGTATCAAACTCTATACCAACTGATGTAATATATTATTTTGGGATTTTTGGAGATTTTTAATTAATTTTAGGCTGAGCATAACTTATAGTCATAGGCTTAATCTGGTAATTGTCGGTTTTGCCCTTACGGGCTATAAAATGAGTTTTACATATCTAATTGACTCCAAACCTTTTGCTACTGATTACATATGATAAATAAATTATTTTAAGCCTTCTGGAAAAATAAAAATATCAGCTTTATGTATAGAACCCGGAAATTGCTTCTAATAGCCTTTTTAAGCGTTTTTAACGCATAGTAGGTACTAAAACTATTTTAAACATACAAGGGTTGATACCTACTAATATTTTAGGTAAATTATAATATTTTAACAGTAAGCAAAAGTTGTTTAACTCAGACTTCAGTTTTGAGCTTTTCGGCTTATGTGAAATTACCAAAATGCCCCTACGGTGCATAGTTTGGTTATAATTGATAAATTTCACATATATACGTTACCCTACTGTTATAACTTATTAAATTGAGTATTTTTGCTGATTACATCAGACCTGTAACTCAGGTTAATACTCAAACTCTTTTATAACCTTTTAAATGACCAAACTACCCCTACGGGGCATAGTTTGTGTTTAAATTCATTTCGGGCATAATAAAAGATATCTTACTGATGTCACAACATATTTGAGGCATATTAACTTAGGAAACCTATATATGGCTCTAATAATTACCCGTTACGCCTCTTGCGCGTTCGGTTCGGTTTATGTAACTAGTTTGAATAAATTTGCCGAAACGGGTCAAACCTTATCGGTTTTATCTCAAAATCCAGAATGTGTTTGAAATACCCATATTAGGCAAGTCTTCAAACTTGTCGGATCTAAATCACATTCTATCCGGTCTTCGCTTAATCATGCGTACGAACCGTATCTTTAAAACTAACCGGTCTAAGCTTAAGCTTAACTAAAGACCCGTTAGGATTCTAATAGGTTATTATAAACCTTCGTTCCAGATTAGGAGGACCAGTAAAAGCTACTTGCATTTGCTTATTGTGATTATTACTTTGCTCAGGTAAATACTTTTAACTTATTTTCCCTATACGGGCTTGGGTTACGGTATATAAAATACCGCTTGGTCGGGCATTAAATCTTCCATCGTTTGGTGGTTAATTGAATAATTTGATCGGCCCATTTAAATCGTTTTGTTTACTTAAAGCCTTTGGGGGGTTAATGACCATGTCCCGGATATCCTTGGCATCATTTTACGAAATGGCCACGACCTAAGCGCGGAGTGTAGGCGTACACTCGTCAGTGCATAAATAGTTGATGTGGTGTGTCTATTGATCTTTAACCCGGCACGCTCCGGGCTACTGAACGCATAAGGAACATGTAATTCTTTTACAAGATTATATATTCAAATAATTATCCCAAGTTATAAAATGTTTATGCCATGTGCATCCAAATCAATTTTTAATCATTTTTAAAATGAATAAGTTGATTGTATTTACCAGTGTAAACTGATGTATTTTCCCAAAAAGATTAAATGCAAGTACTAAGCGTAATAGGCTGGATTCTCTCCTTAGAATCAATAAAGAGTCTCGCAAGCTTAAGATGCCTATCGTCTGTTGAACTACTGTTTCCTATTTATTTCAATCCGTCTGTGGATAAACTTTCAACTGTTTGTGATACACGATATTACAATATTTTATTCGGTTGAAATATATCTTTCAATTGCTTCCGCTGTGCATTTAAATATTATGTTGTTTGACTATTATGTTGCCAACCACGTCACGATACTCCCCACCGGGCCCACCGGTGACACGTAGAGATTAGGGTGTGACAGGTTGGTATCAGAGCCAACACTGAGTGAATTAAACACTAGCCTTTTGTGTTTAATCTCAGTTACACAATTGCACATTTCGAAAACTTTCGAGTCTAGACAAATAACCTAGGACAAATTCTACTTTGTTTTGTTTTGTTTTGTCCTTTATTTTATATATTCTTGTCTTTATCTCATGTTGTATTGACAGGATTAATTATGCCGCCAAGATTCTTTCGACGAAGAGGACGAGGCAAGGGGCCAATCACCGCCCCCAATGACGACGAGACAGGACCTTCGCACACGCGAGCTCCTACCACCACTGTGAGTGCTGACCCTAGAGAAAATCGGAGGAACCCTTTTGAACCTGCTAGACGATCTGTATCGCACAGTTCGACGCCTCCCATTCACAACTCATATGGGCCACAGTCGGAAAATGAGCCCGACAACCCTCAACATTCTTACATACCTCTTCAACGATCCCTATCGCATAATTCCTTTGGTAACCCCACACCTGTTTTTAGGGGCCGGTTTAACCCGGCAAATTACATACAAGAACCAGTGGGTTTTAACCCATTGGGGCCGGAGGATCATTACTCCGACGATCATGCAGAGGATATGGACGAGGACACCGATCCCGTCGAGCCCTCAACCGGAACCCCGAACCATCCTATCGAGGTCTCAGATGGTTCATCTTTTCATGGATCACCCTACCATGGTTCGGACAGTTATCAGGCAAAAAAAAGACAGTTATCAGGCATGATTTAATCAACACGAGTGGTATTTTACACCCTCGCATCATTCGTCGCCTCATCAACAGTAGCAGCAAGATCCCTCTGAGGATTCACGATTCGTGGCAGTCACGCCACCGCCTCCACCGCCGCCAGTTCAACCGGCACCTCCGCAGCCGCCGAGGCGTAGGAGAACCGGAGCGCGAATGTCCGCGCGAGGAGGAGATTTTCATTTTAGCTCTCCTTGCCAATCAAGTGGCAGTCATTATCCGCCACTTCAAGAAGATCCACAAATGGGTGGACCTTCAAACCCCGTTGCACCGCAACCACCACCGATGGGTTTTGATAACCCGATTCCAGCATACACGGGTTCGATGGCGTACAACTCGTTTGAACAACCGGCTCACACCAACTATGGTTACGCTGAAGCCGACCCATACTTGGTAGCGCCCAATTACAACGCCTTTAACCCTGAAGGACCGTATGGAGCTCCTTGGGGAGCAGGATACCCAACCCATGGGTACCAGATACCTGCCAGACCTATAATACGGACACAATCGCAGCCACCACGGTTTTCTCCCCCAGAACGGGAGGAAATTCTTCAGAGACTGGACCAGGTCGAGCGAGACTTTCACCGAGATCGGAGGGAGCGACATACCTTCTTCCAAGGAATGACAAGCCTAATAAAAGGGAAGAGCAAGAAGGACCACTGAATCCTTCCACTGTTGTTGTAATTTCCTTGTATCATTTGAGCCCCTACGTGGGCTTGTCTTGCTGTATTAGCCCCTGCTTGGGTATGTTTGTTTGGACCCCTGCGTGGGTCTATCTTTCTGTTAACCCCTACGAGGGTATGATGTTTGTTTAAGTCCCTGCATGGACTAGTATGTTGTTTGACCCCTGCGTGGGTATGTTGCTTTATTAAAAAGTCCCGTTTAGGGCGACGTGTAACCTATTAATAATTAATGGAATGTTATGTTTATAAATTTCATTTTGCTATTATCTGCGTAAATATATTACATGGAATAAATAAATAAAAAATCATTCCTTTTAATAATAATCTGTCTATTTAAATATTGAATAAGAATCTTAAGAGTGAAACCTAGCCTGAGTGTCATTTTGAAGACCTGGCCATGATGGTAAGACCTGTTTAAAAGATTCAAATCCCTGTTAACATCTAAAAAAATGTTAACACTCCTGGCAGACGTGATTCGTTAAAATCACACACGTCATTTATATAAGGATTCTACAAAAGATTCCTAACCCAACTTAATGATCTCTGAATCATGGGTTTAAATCATCAATTTAGATGATCATGTTTTGACCATACATTGGTAATATAGTGCCTACGGGCCTTGTTCATTTCTACATGAGCCAAAAGACAGCGGTAGCTATGACTCCCTGTCCGAAAAAGGTAATGAACTATGTTCAAGCCTTAAAGCCTTGATTCTCTGAAATCATAGCTTACAATTTATAAATGTCCTTGTGACTAGGCATGTTGTGCCACTAATAAAACTGTTACTGTTTTTATAATTAGGATAAATAGTAATAAAAATCCTAAATAAATGTGATTAACAAATTAACCAAATATGGTTTATGTATACCATGGTTAATGAATTGCCATAAAAGACAATTCTATGATAAACTCCCAAGTAAACTATTGTCCTTGTTTTATGTAACAGTTCAATTAAAATGGCTGACTCAGATGAAATTAATAGTCACCCAGTGGAGAATAATGATAACGCCCGAATTAATATAACGGGTGCTGAACTGAAAGCATTAGTAAATGACGCAGTTACAAAGGCCTTAGAGCGGCAGTACGAAGAATATAGTGGGACTCGAAGTAGGACCCTATCTACACCGCATTCGAAGCCACCTTCCAAGAAGGAAGAACCGAAGACAGATGATGATCGACTCTCCTTAAACCACCACAGTGCTCCATCTCAACAGATTGTACTAAATCAAGAACCCCGTAGTAAGGGTTGCTCCTATAAATACTTTGTTTCATGCAAACCTAGAGATTTCACTGGGGAAAAAGGAGCCATTGACTGCATGACGTGGTTAGATGAGATGGATACAGTAGTGGATATCAGCGGGTGCGCTGAGAGGGATATAGTCAAGTTTGTGTCGCAATCTTTTAAAGGCGAGGCTTTAGCCGAGTGGAGATCATTGATTCAAGCCACTGGGAAGATCCCATTGTACAACATGTCATGGGAACAATTCGTTGCCCTCTTCAGGGAGAATTACTGTCTTCAGCATGAGGTCGAGAAGATCGAATCAGATTTTCTTTCGTTGGTAATAACCAATCTAGATTACCAAGCTTACCTCACGAGCTTTAATACAATGTCGAGGTTGGTTCCGTATTTGGTGACCCTGGAACCCAAACGAATAGCTCGTTTCATTGGGGGTTTAGCCCCCGAGATAAAGGCAAGCGTGAAGGCCTCTCGGCCAGCTACTTTCAGATCTGTAGCTGACATATCTCTGTCCCTCACTCTGGACGCGGTAAGACAAAGATCGCTGAGGAACAAAGATGCTGAGAAAAGAAAACGTGAAGGTGATAATTCATGGAGGTCAAACAAGAAGAACCGAGGAAATGGTGACAACAAGAGGGGGTTTCAGTCAAAGAAGGATGGGCATCAGTCTGGTGATAAGCCCAAGTGCAAGATTTGCAAGAAACAGCACTTTGGAAAGTGCAGACTCGAATCGAACTCGCAGACTCAGTCAAGAACTTTTGCTTGCGGGATATGCAAGTCCAAGGAACACAAGACCTTGGATTGCAAAAGGCTGAAGGATGCAACATGCTACAGTTGCAATGAGAAAGGGCACATAAAAACCAACTGCCCTAAATACGCCAAGAAGCCTGAAGAGGCCAAGAAGACCAATGCTAGGGTCTTTAGGATGGATGCGAAGGAGGCTGTGCAAGATGATAACGTGATCACAGGTACCTTTCTCATAAATGATATCTATGCAAGAGTACTTTTTGATTCAGGCGCTGATAAGTCTTTCGTAGATAATAAGTTTTGCAAATTGCTGAATTTACCTATCAAAACCTTAAGTGTGAATTATGAGGTGGAGTTAGCAGATGGCACCATAGAAACCGTCTCAACTGTGTTAGATGGATGTGTTATATCCATTAAGAACCACTCTTTTCCTCTGTCCCTACTTCCCTTTAAGTTAGCCGGTTTTGACATAGTCTTGGGTATGGACTGGTTATCTCATAACCAGGCCCAAATTATCTGTAACAATAAGCAAGTGGTGATTAAGACTCCGTCTGGTGAATCACTTACTGTTTGAGGAGATACCCAGTATGGACTGCCTAAGCAAGTGACTATGCTCAAGGCCTCTAAGTGTTTAAAGAAGGGTTGTGTCATCTACATGGCACAATTGATTATTGATGAGCCTAAACCGAAGATGGAAGATCTCCCTGTCATTTCTGAATATCCTGATGTTTTTCCTGAAGAACTACCTGGTTTACCACCAGATAGGCAAGTCGAATTCAGAATTGACATCATCCCTGGAGCAGCACCTGTTGCTAGAGCACCTTATAGGTTGGCACCAACGGAGATGAAGGAATTAAGAACGCAACTAGATGAATTGGTAGCCAAAGATTTCATTAGACGTAGTTCGTCTCCTTGGGGAGCGCCGATTTTGTTTGTCAAGAAGAAGGATGGATCGATGCGTCTGTGCATCGATTACCGTGAGCTTAATAAGGTCACGATCAAGAATAGGTACCCATTACCCAGAATCGACGATCTGTTCGACCAACTTCAAGGGGCAAGTTACTTCTCCAAGATTGACTTAAGGTCAGGCTATCACCAATTGAAGGTCAAAGATGAAGATGTACACAAAACTGCATTTAGGACTCGTTATGGTCATTACGAGTTCCTAGTGATGCATTTTGGACTCACAAATGCACCTGCCGCATTCATGGATCTCATGAATCGCGTCTGCAAACCATACTTGGACAAATTTGTCATCGTCTTCATAGACGACATCCTCATCTACTCGAAGGACAAGGCTGATCATGAGAAGCATGTTCGATGTATTCTTTCATTACTTCAGCAGGCGAAGCTCTATGCCAAATTCTCTAAATGTGAATTCTGGCTTCGTGAAGTCCAATTTCTTGGACATGTAGTTAGCGAACGCGGAATCCAAGTGGACCCCGCTAAAGTGGAAGCTGTCATGAATTGGCAAGAGCCAAAGATGCCTACAGAGATTCGTAGCTTCCTGGGATTGGCAGGATATTATAGGCGTTTCATTGAAAATTTTTCAAGGATTACTGCACCCCTAACGACCTTGACTAAGAAGAAAGTGAAGTTCGTTTGGGGCCCTAAGCAGCAAGAATCCTTTGATATCCTTAAACAGAAGTTGAGCAACGCTCCTGTATTGACGTTGCCGGATGGAATAGAAGAATTCGTAGTTTACTGCGATGCATCACACACTGGCATGGGGTGTGTGCTTATGCAGAAAGGCAAGGTTATTGCCTATGCTTCAAGACAGTTAAAGGTGCATGAAAAGAATTACACCACCCATGACTTGGAGTTGGGTGCCGTTGTATTCGCACTAAAACTGTGGAGGCATTACTTGTATGGTATCAAGTGTGTGATCTATTCTGATCACAAGAGCCTCCAGCACCTGTTTAACCAGAATGATTTAAACATGAGGCAGCGCCGTTGGATGGAGACTTTAAATGATTATGATTGTGAAATCAGATATCATCCCGGCAAGGCGAATGTGGTCGCTGACGCCTTGAGTAGAAAGGAAAGGGTGAAACCCATCCGAATCAATGCCAAGAGCATTGAAATAAAGAACAGTTTGAATGAAAGGTTGTTAGCTGCACAGAAGGAAGCTGTGTTGGAAGCTAACTATCCTAACGAAAAGCTAGGAGTAACTGAGGAGCAATTATCTCTTGGCAAGGATGGAATTCTGAGATTGAATGGACGAATATGGGTTCCAATTTATGGAGGACTTCGGGATGTTATTCTCCAGGAAGCCCATAGTTCTAAATATTCCGTTCATCCTGGAGCTGATAAGATGTACCAGGACCTAAGGGTAAACTATTGGTGGATAGGCTTGAAGAAGTCTGTAGCTACCTATGTAGCTAAATGCTTGACGTGTGCGCAAGTCAAAGCAGAACATCAGAAACCGTCAGGTTTGCTACAACAGCCTGAACTTCCCACTTGGAAGTGGGAAATGGTAACTATGGATTTTATCACCAAGTTACCTAAGACAAGGGAAGGAAATGATACCATATGGGTGATCGTAGATAGACTGACTAAGTCAGCACATTTCTTACCCATCAAGGAGACTTATACCTCCGACATGTTAGCCCAACTGTATGTAGATAAGATTGTAGCTTTACATGGCATACATGTGTGTATTATCTCTGACAGAGATACTAGATACGCATCCCATTTTACGCGCTTAAATTTCAGTACGGCTTACCACCCTCAGACTGACGGATAGAGTGAGCGTACCATCCAGACATTGGAGGACATGCTACGTGCATGTGTAATTGATTTAGGTGGTAGTTGGGATAACCACCTACCATTGATTGAGTTCTCCTACAACAATAGCTACCATACCAGCATTAAGGCTGCGCCTTTCGAGGCCTTATACGGTAGAAAGTGTAGAACGCCCGTTTGTTGGGCGGAAGTTGGAGATGTCCAATTATCAGGACCAGAGATAGTCTTTGAAACGACGGACAAGATTTTCCAGATTCGTGACCGTCTCAAGGCTGCCCGAGATAGGCAGAAGAGCTACGCAGATCCAAAGCGTAAATCTTTTCACTTCGAAGTAGGTGATAAAGTGTTGCTTAAAGTATCACCCTGGAAGGGAGTGATGCAATTTTCTAAGAAAGGCAAGCTAAGCCCGAGATACATAGGACCTTTCAAGGTTATCGAACATGTCGGATCAGTTGCCTATAAGCTAAACTTACCTGAAGAGCTCAGTGGTATCCATAATGTATTCCACATCTGCAATCTGAAGAAGTGTTTCGCTGACGAATCATTGGTCATACCACATACAGATGTGCATATAGATGAGAGCTTAAAATTTGTGGAAAAACCATTGTCGATTGAAGATCGACAGGTTAAGAAGCTTCGAAGGAAGCATGTGCCTATTGTAAAGGTAAAATGGGATGCCCGTAGAGGTCCCGAATACACGTGGGAGGTTGAGTCCACAATGAAAGAAAAATACCCTCATTTATTTCAGTAAATCTCGTGGTTGAGATTTCTTTTAAGGGGGTGAGGATGTAACACCTCGAAAATTCACGTCCTATAATGTGTTGACACGTGTCATAAGTTTGAACGTGTGAAAGAATGTTCTTGAGGGACTAAAGTTGACAAACATGGAAAGTATGTGAATATACGAGTTCAAAATGTCAACAGTGAATAAATATGCTTTATAATAACCCTACATGATGTTTATACCATCAAACGAATAAATCATGGATCATACGAAGCTAAAAGTGAGAGATTACAAACTACAGGGGTTAAATGTGTCAACATGTTTAAGTTATACCTCTGAGTGACCTTTTAGCAAACCCGAAGCTTTGTAACGATTAATTATGCTCAGTAGAATGTACGATAGAAATTTCATAAAGTTTCGTTATCGTATGAGAACGTTATGATCAAATTCGTATACAAGGGGTTAAAGCGTCAACGTTGAAAGTTATGACTTTTCGGGTTATAACAAAGTGATCAAGGACCAAATAAAGTGGATATAAGTCCTAAAGCCCTTGTAGGTAAATATGGAGGGCTCAAATTGCAAGTAATAAAGTTGGTTGACCCTTCGAAAGGCCAAGGGACAAGTTGCAAAAACTTGAAAATGAAAAAATCTGATTAACAAGGCTCAGGCGGGCCGCGTAAGACATCTTAAGATCTTACGCGGGCAGCGTCAGACGCCCAGATGCAGAAAACATAGACAGCAGCCTGTTTATGCGCATAACCGACCCAAAACAGATATTTTCACAACATGGGCGACCCCTAAACAGTCCTAGGAACTTAGGGACATCTGTTGATGATCCATGGCCATTGATAGCATGATTTGTCAAGGATCTAAGGTGATTAAAACACTATATAAAGGCCTCTTGAGCAACCATTTTTCTCACACCTTCCATCTGCACTTTGGAACATTTCTGGAGCTCAAGACTTCTCTCTAAGCTTCACAAATCGTGCATAGGACTTCAGTAAGTATGCTTAACCTTTCTTAGTTAAGTTTTTGCTTAGTTTTAGCTTAAAAGTCAAACTGTCGTAATTAACGGTTGACTTAGCGATTAATCATTGATGGTTCAATGATTAGTCAAATTGAAAGTAGTTATAAGTTGGTAATTATGTGGGCATTAAACCCTTAAAAGGGCACCCTCTGATTCCCACTCTAACTAGGTCAAATGTCGGGTCAAACTTGTTATTAAAAAGTCAACAGAATGCTTAATTTCTAATTTATGCGTAATTAGCAATGTAGAACACATACAACCTGTTTGATCATTAATATAACTTGGTAATTAGTGTAAGAACATGTCTAAACATGTTCAACCAGACAATTTTCTGTTTAGACCCGGTTCGGAACCGAAAGTCGCAAAGCTTTGACTTTTGCTTTGACTTCAGTTCTGACCCATTTTGGTATGTTTTAGGAATGCCTTAGAGCTTTAATTGGACTAGGTTACATGCTAGTATAACCCTCTGTGATTATACACCTTGGTTCATTAGTTATCCAATTAATATGCATGTTTCCGTTAATTGCTCATATGTTGACCATTATGCCCTTATCACCTTAAAACGTGATTTTTGAAAATGTAAAAGTGTAGAAACCTTAATTACTGATATATAAACTTGCACCCAAAATTTGACATCAGTTTGGGGTGTAGTTTGAGAGTTATGCTCATTAGCGTAAAATGAAAGCTTTATGTTAATTAAACGGCGTAATTAGCGTATAGTCTATTTAAACTCACTTTTTGATATCAAACTCTTTACCCACTGATGTAATATATTATTTTGGGATTTTTGAAGATTTTAAATTAATTTTAGGCTGAGCATAACTTATAGTCATAGGCTTAATCCGGTAATTGTCGGTTTTGCCCTTACGTGCTATAAAATGAGTTTTACAAATCTAATTGACTCCAAACCTTTTGCTACTGATTACATATGATAAATAAATTATGTTAAGCCTTCTGGAATAATAAAAATATCAGCTTTATGTATAGAACCCGGAAATGGCTTCTAATCGCCTTTTTAAGCGTTTTTAACGCATAGTAGGTACTAAGACTATTTTAAACATAAAAGGGTTGATACCTACTGATATTTTAGGTAAATTATAATATTTTAACAGTAGGAAAAAGTTGTTTAACTCAGACTTCAGTTTTGAGCTTTTCGGCTTATGTGAAATTACCAAAATGCCCCTACGGTGCATAGTTTGGTTATAATTGATAAATTTCACATATATACTTTACCCTACTGTTATAACTTATTAAATTGAGTATTTTTTCTGATTACATCAGACCTGTAACTCAGATTAATACTCAAACTCTTTTATAACCTTTTAAATGACCAAACTACCCCTACGGGGCATAGGTTGTGTTTAAATTCGTTTCGGGCATAATAAAAGATATCTTACTGATGTCACAACATAATTGAGGAATATTAACTTAGGAAACCTGTATATGGCTCTAATAATTACCCGTTACGCCTCTTGCGCGTTCGGTTCGGTTTATGTAACTAGTTTGCATAAATTAGCCGAAACGGGTCAAACCTTATCGGTTTTATCTCAAAATCCAGAATGTGTATGAAATACCCATATTAGGCAAGTATTCAAACTTGTCGGGTCTAAATCACATTCTATCCGGTCTTCGCTTAATCGTGCATACGAACCGTATCTTTAAAACTAACCGGTCTAAGCTTAAGCTTAACTAAAGACCCGTTAGGATTCTAATAGGTTGTTATAAACCTTCGTTCCAGATTAGGAGGACCAGTAAAAGCTACTTGCATTTGCTTATTGTGATTATTACTTTGCTCAGGTAAATACTTTTAACTTATTTTCCCTATACGGGCTTGGGTTACGGTATATAAAATACCGCTTGGTCGGGCATTGAATCTTCCATCGTTTGGTGGTTAATTGAATAATTTGATCGGCCCGTTTAAATCATTTTCTTTACTTAAAGCCTTTGGGGGGTTAATGACCATGTCCCGGATATCCTTGGCATCATTTTACGAAATGGCCACGACCTAAGCGCGGAGTGTAGGCGTACACTCGTCAGTGCATAAATAGTTGATGTGGTGTGTCTATTGATCTTTAACCCGGCACGCTCCGGGCTACTGAACGCATAAGGAACATGTAATTCATTTACACGATTATATATTTAAATAATTATCCCAAGTTATAAAATGTTTATGCCATGTGCATCCAAATCAATTTTTAATCATTTTTAAAATGAGTCAGTTGATTGTATTTACCAGTGTAAACTGACGTATTTTCCCAAAAAGATTAAATGCAGGTACTAAGCGTAATAGGCTGGATTCTCTCCTTAGCATCAATAAAGAGTCTTGCAAGCTTAAGATGCCTATCGTCTGTTGAACTACTGTTTCCTATTTATTTCGATCCGTCTGTGGATAAACTTTCAACTGATTGTGATAAACGATATTACAATATTTTATTCGGTTGAAATATATCTTTCAATTGCTTCCACTGTGCATTTTAATATTGTGTTGTTTGACTATTATGTTGCCAACCACGTCACGATACTCCCCACCGGGCCCACCGGTGACACGTAGAGATCGGGGTGTGACATGATTGGTTTTCAAAGCGGATTCGTTTGTTCTTGTTGTGGTTGTCACCTAAGGATAAGTGACGGTATTGTTTTAAGATCTAAACACAAGAATCTTGTGTTAGGGTTCTGGGAAGGTTATATACTAGGTCAAAGCATTACTAATAACCTAATTCCCTATAACCATGAGCTCTGATACCAACTTTTCTGTCACACCCCGACCGCGTAAAACAACAAATCACGGCGGAATCGTCGGGGAGTGTTGTAACAGAATCATTGGTTCAAAACACATGGAAATTTGAAGTTTCGTTTTATTAAACATTAAATATTTACATCGTCTGGAAATCTAAATAAACAATTTAAACATAGTCTATTATTGTTATTAAGTCACTAAGGCCTCATCCAGTCCTATGTGAGCATGCATCCTAGCAATCAACATCATTCAACAACGCCTGAAACATATGCGAAAACAAAGTCAGCAAAGAAATGCTGGCGAGTACATAGGTTTTATAAGAGTATCGGATTCATGGCTAGTTTACATGTTGCAATACTTAATTAAAAACCTCGTTTTGAAAAGTATTGTATTGCGACATAATTAACCAACTCAAATCAAGTTGGTTATAATTTATAAAATCTCGTAGCCATGATTCTTAACTCGAAAACATTTTGTTTTAGAAAACCAATTTGTAAAACTTCTCGTATTAAATCGTTAATAAAACTCGTTAATAAATCTCGTTAATAAAACTCGTTAATAAATCTCGTTAAGGAAACTTGTTAACAAATCTCGTTAATAAAACTTGTTAATAAATCTCGTTAATAAAACTCGTTAATAAATCTTGTTAATAAAACTCATATGGTTTATATCATTTTGAAAACCTCGTTTGTGCGACATCGTTTCAAAATCGTTTACCCAAGTGAACTAAATAACGCCACGGTATGTAATACGATGAAAACACTTATATATAGGAAGTACCAGCGGTGTATCCACCATGCTTTCATCACATTACACCCATCCCGTTATCTAAACACTAACCGAAAACCAATCGTTTACCCAAATTGTTTAATTCATTAAAAATCGCTTTAGTCGTTTAACTCATTCTCGTCTTAAATCGTGAAAACTACTTTTGATTGTCTCGCTAATAACATCCAAACCTTCGTGACTCGACTATCTCGCCTATCGCTTCTCGCATTAATAAACCACCAAAGGGTAAATTAACAATCACAGATTCAGTCGTTACCCACCTAACCCACACATAAGCATGGGTGCAGTCTGATAATGGGATTTGTCAGATCCTATGGTACCATAACCTAATACTGGTTGGTTCGGCCAAAACTAATGGATATTATTCGTTATGTAAATACAACCAACAAGTTTGTTTACTATATCGAAATCGTTATTAATTTAATATAAAACATTTTAATCGTTTTTGAAACCATTGTTATAATATCGAAAATCGTTTTGAAAACCATCGTTAAAACCTTGAAAACATTTAGCACATATGAATCACCCCAAAACAATTGAAAACAGTAAAATAGGGGAACTATGTACTCACCGGAGAATGCTTAGTGGTCTTGAACAACAACCAAGCAAAGCTAGAGGGAGCACATAATCAATTGGCAATCTAATAACTATATAAATAAACTGGACCTAAGTCGGAAGATCGGATAGGATGAGGTTTTGTAAACCAAATGAGTATTTGAACTTATATGACATGGTTTAACAAAGCCTACATTCTAAATCTAAACCTAACCTAAGTGCTTTCTGTGACAACCCGTACTCTCGATCCCAACCATCGACAGCAGATTATTTTAGTATTGTTATATTTATTATTATTATTATTATAATTATTATTATTATTATTATTATTATTATTATTATTATTATTCTTATCGTTTATTAAATAATAATAACATGCGTTGAGAGAAACGTACCGTTTAACTGTTAAACCGAACCAAACATATTTAACACAACACACTCGTATATAAAATAAATAGTATATTTGTAGCGCATTGTGAAAGAACCCGTTTTTATATACAAGACACACAAATAATATCTTACGGGCTAGCGCACTTGGACCAAGCCCAACCCAACTCACCTAAACTTTTAAAACCCTACAATATACATATATGTATTAAACCCCTCATAAAAAAAAGAAAACCCTAAATAAAAGTTACCAGCCACACACAGACACCCCTGCCCCTTGACCGATCTCCGGCGAGCCCTCCGGCCACTCCGGCCGCACCTGAAATCCCCATTCAAGATCCCCACGAAACCCCTTTTCCCCTTATCTCGTTCCCACACACACCTCATTTGATAAACAGTATAGAGAGAGAGAGAGAGGAGCTGGTGATAACGACCGACGATGATGGCGGCGGTGTCGGGAAGGAGCTGGAGCCAAAGAAGGAGGCGGAAGTGGGTTGACGACGGCAAAAACCGTCGTTTCGACACGGTGGTCGCGGCGATTCGGGTTTGAAGTAACGTTGGCGGTGGAACCTCGAGTCAGCGACTGACAGCAACGGCGGCCACCAGAGCTCCGGTCTCTACCCGTAACAGAGGCAGTGTGCATTTGCAGTCCTTCGGTTAGTATATAAATATTTATCGTCTGAGTTCCTTGTGGATTCCTGGTATGAACATACTTGGTAATTGTTTTGGTGTGGATAAGGTTAGTGATCGATTAAGTGTAATATGAAAGTGTTGGAAAATCTGATGAATTTGGTATGTTTGTGTTACTGCATGAAATAAACAAAAATTACAACTTTGTGATAACCCACCTGTTTGCAATGAGGTTTTGTAACAATGATTCTATTTAGTATATGTATGTCATAATTTGTGTAATTAAATATTTTGATGGACGTGACTTAAGTATATATATGTCATAATTTGTGTAATTAAATATGTTGATGGTCGTAACTGGTTGGTGAATGATATTATGAAATAATGATAGGATTTTGAAAATGTTCTCAGATTCTAACTATCATGTACTAAATTGGTCTATTGGATTGTTGGCCTTGTAGAAGTATGTTTAAGATACTCATTTGAATCAAGTTAATACCTTCATAAAACTTAAAATGTGCGTTTGTTTATACCTGCACATTCAAAATGCTTATGTGAAACTTGACTTACATTGTACATATGAGTTTTATTTATCAAAGTGGCAAATATTATTTGAACAAAAATAGGTGAGTGGTGCTTAGAGTAATAATAGGGGTTTTGTGTCAATTTGCCAATGATTATGTGAAAAAAAAAGTTTGTCAAGAATACTATTTGGATAAATTGATATGTCGCACGCTTAAAATAAAATTTCACTTTAAAAAGCGGCCGCACACTGGGTAGTGCAGTCCCTTTGGGCCTTATCTATTAGTAGGACTGCACACTGATAATTGGGCTTTCCGTGTTACTATTTGTTTGACTATGGGCAGCACACTCTCTATGACCGTATGGTTCGTATATATAATACATGAAGATTATGTCACACCCCGACCACGTAGAACATACAAAACGTGGCGGAAATATCGGGGAGTGTTGTAACAGAATTAATTGTTTCAAATCCATGGCAATTGAAGTTTCGTTTTATTGATTAAAAGTATTACAATGTCTTAATAAACAAAGAATTACAACATAATTAACTAGTCTTGCATCTTTTATTGTCACTAAAGCCCAAGTCTGTCTATGTGTATCTTGGTCATCTTATGCAACAGCTCCTGAAAAACACATGTGAAAATAGGTACGTCAGCATAAAAATGCCTGTGAGATACATAGGTTTTGTGAAAATAAGATTCATGACTTATGTTTGAGAAAATGTTTAGTCATGAACCTTGTTATTTGCTTTGTCTTTTAAATCATTTGAAAAACGATAAGATCAGATGATAAGTATAAATAAATGTAAGGTTAAATGAATAACCAAGAAAAATGTGTTTGTATAAGATAAGTTGTTTATAAATCAATGTCTTGTGAAAAGTATGTTATTTGTATGAAATGTTCTATGTCTCAAACTGAAATGATTCAAATAACGTTACGACATGTAATACCATACAAACACTTATATATAGGAAGTACCAGCGGCGTATCCACCATGCTTGTATCATATTACACACGCATCGTTACTTAATCACTTAATCAAACCAAACCAAACAATGTAAAATGTTCATGTCAAGATGTAAATCATGTCAAAATGTCTATGTCAAATATCCAAGTCAAATGTCTATGTCAAATATCCATGTCAAATGTTGATAGTCCAAAAGTAGTCAAGTAATGTATAACCAAAATGATATGTATGGTAAGTAAAATTTAGACTACTTAAACCATAAGTAAAAATGAACAAAACAAAATATTGAAGTAAAACTTGGTTTAAATCAAAGTTATGTTTTGTAAGATATATGCATGCTATACTGAATATGAACATTTATGCAGTATGTTAAACGCAAACATTCAAGCCTTGAGACAGTCGGATAACCCTTTCAGTCAAGGTTATCAAAAGAATTGTATTCGGATTCGGTCATTCCTTTCATCCCCTTTCCCTGGGATGTCCGGAACGGGATTTGTCAAGTCCTATGGTACCACTACCTACTACCGAGCGGCGTAGCAAATGTTAATGAATGTTATATAGACCCGTTAAACAAACCAAATGTCATACCAAAATGTAAGCATGAGATGAAGATAATGTACCTAGTATGCTAGAGTAAACATACAAGGTAGAGTTGTAAAACAATGTGTCCATATGTTACTGGAACATATGCAACAGAGATGCAATGTAAAATGATGTACTAAGTATGCTAAGTTAACATACAAAGCAGAAAAGTCATGTAAATCAATGTGCTTAGCATGTTATCAGTCAACATACATAGCAGAAAAGTCATGTAAATCAATGTGCTTAGCATGTTATCAGTCAACATACATAGCAGAAAAGTAATGAAATCATGTACTATAATGTACTAACAAACATAGTAGTATATGATGTTAAAACAGGAAAGCATGAAAGTAACAAGTAGGCACATGTGTTCCACCCCAAAACAGTTTGGAAAACAGTAAAAGAGGGGTCTATGTACTCACTTGAGATTGCTCAGTTGTCTAAAGATAACCACCAAACAGTGCTAGAGATCTCGGAATCAAACGGCACCTAATATAGGTAACTATGTTAAATAACCGGACCTAAATCGGAAGACTGGGTAGCATTAGGGTTTGTAAACCAAACGAGTGTGGAGACTCGTGTGATATGGTTTAACAAAGCCTACATACTAAATGAAACTTAACCTAACTGCTTACGACCCATTACGACCCGTTTAGGTAGCTTATGCTACTTTAACGCGTCGTTCGCGTGAAACGCGTTCGGATCGCCTAACTAGTCCTATGACAAGTGTTATATGCCTAAACATGTTACATAATCAGTTATGTGACAAAAGTTTAGGTTACATATGCTTAATTACCAATTATACATGAAAAGGGTATTCTGGTAATTTACCTAAGGCATATAAACTACCTATCATACAACTACTTAAACGATGTGACCATAGGGTATAACCTCGGAAGGTTATGCCCTATACTAGGGTCACCTAATGTATTTGGTCGGATCCTAATGATCGACCAAACTGGGTCGGGTTCGAAGGTATAGGCGATTTATTAGATCGCCTACCCTACGACCCTAGACAACGTGGTAATCAGTGGGCATAGTCCCAAGGGACTATGACCAACGTGATTACACTCACGTTGCGAAGTTCAAACGAACTTCGCATTGACCATTACTGGTCAACGCTGAAAGTCAAACAAAGTTTGACTTTCTGACTCGAAAAGCAGTAAAATAAGGAAAAGAACGAAAGAATACTTACCCAGGGTCCCCGAATGCTAATCCCGATTCAAGAATCTCAGGTATGAAACAATGGTTTCAACTTAGAGCTCCTCAAATCAGAATTCTAGTGCATTTGGAGTAATGGGGGGTGGGGTATTTATAGTTTTCGGTCCACCGTTAAGATCGTTTCAAGGAAACCGTGCCTTAATCCAACCCGTACACTTGTCGGAACCTTATGGAAGCTAAATGCCATCCTTATCAGCTGAATATGCAAGTGGGAAACATGTGGATGTGAATCGAACAGCTGGAATACGCTGACTGTTCGATCTGATCTTGTTCTGCAGACCCCTAGCGCACCGTTACATAAAAAGGGTAGCGGTGCGCTAGCCACAACTTTCACAGAATTACAATTTTGGTCCCTGTTGTGTATTCAGCCCATTTTCGACACGTTTAAGGCCCGTTAACCCCATTTCAAAGCTCTAAAATGAAGTTAAAGTATAGGGAACTTAAAATGTGTTCAAAAATATCTCGGATGTCGGTTCGTTTAGCCGTACGAACGCGATGTTCGCTTAATTACGACGGAATGCGCATAAGCGCGAAAAACGATCCAAATGACGCGACGAATGGATTTTTCTTATAGCGAACACTAAAATATAATGTAGTCATGCTTACATAAATTTTTGGATGTCCAGATGTATACAGAACGTAAGTTATGCGCGAAAATGCAAACTTGTGCACTTTTTGACACTTTTAGTCCCTGAATGACCCTAAAGTTTATTTTAGCACACCGAACCCCTCAAAGCCTATTTCTAAGCTATGTAAAGGATATTTAAGGTGTGTTTAACTTATGGTCATGTTCCGGAATGTCTGTTACAGTTCAAATTGGCATACTTTCGCAGTTTGTCAACTTTAGTCCCTGTAAGCGATTTAACTTTGATTTCACCACACCAAACCTTCCAAAATTTATATCTAAGTTATGTATAGGTTATTTAAGGTATGTTAAGCCTATTTCACTATTCTGGAGTGTTCGTTGTATTAAACTGGTTATATTTACGCATCAGTGCGCGTATAACCTTCCAGAAAGCGATTTAGAGTTTGAAATTGAACAAGAATTGATATGTGCAAATGATACACATATTTTTACAAATCCCAAGTATGAAATATGATATTTCATTGGTTCGGTATTTGTTTGATGGCCGTGAAGGAACATGTGTTACAGTCTCCCCTACTTTAGGAAATTTCGTCCCGAAATTTATTTAGAGGAAACTTGTAAGAATTTAAAACATGAAGTTGAAAAGATCGAACAATATTGGCTAGATTTCTGAACTTCTAGTAACTTTAATAATCATCATGATTGCAACGTAAGAGGGATACCTATATATACAAGTATATAAAGCATCATTGGTGCGTCCACCGTACCTCCATTACATCGTCCTCATTTTGTTATTGTTGTCGCTATCGGTTCTTTCACATAATAAATCTTACTGGATTTCTGTGCACTAAATTTCATAATTATGTGCGCATACATAATTAGAGAATTCCTTGCACAGTTCACACAGTCTATTTTATAATGTGTAGGGTAAAACCAAATGAAAAATCCTGTGATAAGCGTGACTTAGACCTCCATAGAGTCCTTTAGACTAAATCAATAAATGATTTAAATAGACTATCAAGGAGTCTGTTCAGCTACATCACTAGATGTCATTTTTTTTAACCAAATTGTGAATCAATCTTTTTGACTAGACCACTAAAGGGTCTCTTATGAATCTTGGAGTGGTACTATATAACCCAAGGGTCTTAACTATTACATGGAAGCCCATTAAGGATTAAAGGTAGTACATTTTGAATATCCTGCTACGAATCCCTCATATGAAGATATGAAAGATCCTGCAAGGATTTGGATAAAGAATATCCAGAGTAGTAAAAACACCAAAAAATGCATAAAAGAAAACATAAGATGAGTAAACACATAGTCACATAACCACAAAATTGTTTGTTAATTTGTCTTGTAAATTGCGTACATGCATTTAAAGCACACTAGGAATCCATTCCGTGGATTTCATTTGGTACTTTAAACGTTACCAAGAATCCAACTATAAAGATAGAAAGATTCAAAAAGAAAATTCGATTTCGATTATTAGGAACCGAAATCTTCGAATTAAGGTACATAAGGAATCCAATTAAGGACTCTGATTTGAATGATAATCATCCACAAGGATCTAATTGTGAAGATAAAAAGATCCCATATGAATTTTTTTGAAGTTGAAGATGTTTTGAAACCTTGCACTGGATGTGCTTAGGTCAAAACATGATGTAAAATGCTTATGAAGTTGAGATGCTTGATATGTCAAGGCGACATATGAAGCAGAATTTTGAAGGTTAAGTCAATGTATGAGGAAAGTATTTTTGAAAACTATGCATGGGGTTCTTTTAAGAAAAATGTGTTTAACGTTTTTGAAACCTTATATATAATACTTTTTGAAATCATAAAGTAGGTGTATTAGGTAGATATATTTACTAAAATGTTTTAAAATCATATGATTTCAAAAAGTATTATATATAAGGTTTCAAAAACGTTAAACACATTTTTCTTAAAAGAACCCCATGCATAGTTTTCAAAAATATTTTCCTCATACATTGACTTAACCTTCAAAATTCTGCTTCATATGTCGCCTTGGCATATCTAGCATCTCAATTTCATAAGCATTTTTACTTCATGTTTTGACATAAGCACATCCAGTGCAAGGTATCAAAACATCTTCAACTTCTAAAATCCATAAGGGATCTTTTTATCTTCACAATTAGATCCTTGTGGGTGATCATCATTCAAATCAGAGTCCTTAATTGGATTCCTTATGTACCTGAATTCGAACATTTCGGTTCCTTATAATCGAAATCGAACTTTTTTTTTAAGATCTTTCTATCTTTATAGTTAGATTCTTGATAATGTTTAAAGTACCAAATGAAATCCACGAGATGGATTCCTAGTGTGCTTTAAATACATGTACTCTGTTAGCAGAACAAACTTCTAGTTAAACAATTTTGTGGTTATGTGACTATGTGTTTATTCATCTCATGTTTTCTTTTATGCATTTTTTTGTTTTTAATACTCTGGATATTCGTTATCCAAATCCTTGCAGGATCTTTCATATCTTCATATGGGGGATTCGTAGCAGGATATTCAAAAGGTACTACCTTTAATCCTTAAAAGGGCTTCTATGTAATAGTTAAGACCCTTGGATTATATAGTACCACTCCATGATTCATAAGAGACCCTTTAGTGGTCTAGTAAAAAAGATTGATTCACAATTTGGTTAAAGAATGACATCTAGTGATGTAACTAAACAGACTCCTGGATAGTCTATTTAAATCATTTATTGATTTAGTCTAAAGGACTCTATGGCAGTCTAGTTACACTCATCACAGGATTGTTCATTTGGTTTTACACTACACATTATAAAATAGACTGTGCGGACTGTACAAGGAACTACGTAATTATGGAGGCCTACATAATTGTGGAATTCAATGCACAGAAACCCAGTAAGATTTATTATGTGTAAGAACCGATAGCGACAAAATAACAAAATGATAACGATGTAATGGAGGTACGGTGGACGCACCAATGACGCTTTATATACTTGTATATAAGTGTCCCTCTTACATTGCAGGCATGATGTTATTAAAGTTACTAGAAGTTCAGAACCCTAACCAATGTTGTTCGATCTTTTCAACTTCATGTTTTAGACTCTCACAAGTTTCCTCTAAATAAATTTCGGGACGAAATTTCCTAAAGTAGGGGAGACTGTAACACCTGTGCCTCCACGGACATCAAACAAATACCAAACCAATGAAATATTGTATTTCATACTTGGGATTTGTAAAAATATGTGTATCATTTGCACATATCAATTTCTGTTCAATTTCAAACTCTAAATCGCTTTCTGGAAGGTTATACGCGCACTAATGCGTAAATATAACCAGTTTAATGCAACAAACACTCCGGAATAGTGAAATAGGTTTAACATACCTAAAATAACCTTTACATAACTTAGATATAAGTTTTGGAAGGTTTGGTGTGGTGAAATCAAAGTTAAATCGCTTACAGGGACTAAAGTTGACAAACTGCGAAAGTATGCCAATTTGAACTGTAACAGACCTTCCGGAACAAGACCATAAGTTAAACATACCATAAATATCCTTTACATAGCTTAGAAATAGGCTTTGAGGGGTTCGGTGTGCTAAAATAAACTTTTGTGTCATTCAGGGACTAAAAGTGTCAAAAAGTGCACAAGTTTGCATTTTCGCGCATAACTTACGTTCTGAATACATCTGGGCATCCAAAAATTTATGTAAGCATGACTACATTATATTTTAGTGTTCGCCTTAAGAAAAATCCATTCGTCGCGTCATTTGGTTCGTTTTTCGCGCTTATGCGCATTCCGTCGTAATTAAGCGAACATCGCGATCGTACGGCCAAACGAACCGACATCCTAGATATTTTTGAGCATATTTTGAGTTCCCTATACTTTAACTTCATTTTAGAGCCTTAAAATGAGGTTAACGGGGTTCAAACGCATCGAAAATCGCTTAAAGAAGGTGCAGGGACCATTTCTGTAAAATCTGCCAAAACAGGGGCCTAGCGTGACGCGACGGGCCTTAGCGTCACGCGAGCCCCCTTCTGGACCAGATTCCATGTTTTTAACAGCGGGTCCCAGCTGATTAACCACAACCACATGTTTGCAACTTGCTTAATCACTAAGATTAGGAGCATATGTGGCTCCATAACCTTTGTGACAAGTGTTCGGCTCGGATCGTGGCACGATATTCAAGAAACGATCCTAACGGCTCTACCTTTTCTATAAATACCCACCCCCCATTTGTTCAAAACCCACAAATCTGATTAAGAAAGCTCTAAGTTGGAACCTTCGTTTCATACCTGAGCTATTTTGATCTGGGTTAGCATTCGGGGACCCTTCGTAAGTATTCTTTCGTTCTTTTTCCTTATTTTTACTGCTTTTCGAGTCAGAAAGTCAAACTTTGTTTGACTTTCAGCGTTGACCAGTAATGGTCAATGCGAAGTTCGTTTGAACTTCGCAACGTGATTGTAATCACGATGGTCATAGTCCCTTGGGACTATGCCTACTGATTACCACGTTGTCTAGGGTCGAAGGGTAAGCGATCTAATAAATCGCTTATACCTCGAACCCGACCCAGTTTGGTCGATCATTAGGATCCGACCAAACACATTAGGTGACCATAGTGTAGGGAATAACCTTCCGAGGTTATACCTTATGGTCACGACGTTTAAGTAGTTGTATGATAGGTAGTTTATATGCCTTAGGTAAATTACCAGAATACCCTTTTCATGTATAATTGGTAATTAAGCATATGTAACCTAAACCTTTGTCACATAACTGATAATGTAATATGTTTAGGCATATAACACTTGTCATAGGGCTAGTTAGGCGGTCCGAACGCGTTTCACGCGAACGACGCGTTAAAGTAGCATAAGCTACCTAAACGGGTCGTAATGGGTCGTAAACAATTATGTTAGGTTTCATTTAGTATGTAGGCTTTGTTAAACCATATCACACGAGTCTCCACACTCGTTTGGTTTACAAACCCTAATGCTACCCAGTCTTCCGATTTAGGTCCGGTTATTTAACATAGTTACCTATATTAGGAGCCGTTTGATTCCGAGATCTCTAGCACTGCTTGGTGGTTATCTTTAGGCAACTGAGCAATCTCAAGTGAGTACATAGACCCCTCTTTTACTGTTTTCCAAACTGTTTTGGGGTGGAACACATGTGCCTACTTGTTACTTTCCTGCTTTCCTGTTTTCGCATCATATACTGCTATGTTCGTTAGTACATTATAGTACATGATTTCATTACATTTTATGCTATGTATGTCCATTGCGTTCATACTTAGTACATCGTTTTACATTTACATTTTATGCTATTTATGTCCATTGCGTGCATACTTAGTACATTGTTTTTCATCACATGCTTACATTTTGGTATGACATTTGGTTTGTTTACATGGGACAATACATTCATTAACATTAGCTACGCCGTTCGTTAGTAGGTAGTGGTACCATAGGAATTGACAACTCCCATTCCGGACGTCCCAGGGAAAGGGGATGAAAGGAATGACCGAATTCGTTGACATTAAGACAGATAGACCTTTAATTTGTTTAAAGGGTTTTATCACCACAGTCGCCAGGCTTGGATGTATGCATATTCACAACACCACATAAATGTTCATATTAAATATTTGCATGCATTTACACAAAACATAGCTTTGATTTAAACCAAGTTTTACTTCAATACTTTGTTTTTGTGCATATGGTTTAGTTGAGACATTTCACTTGCCATACATGACATTTTGACATAGACATTTGACATGGATATTTGACATAGACATTTGACATGGATATTTGACATAGACATTTGACATGGATATTTGACATAGACATTTTGACATGATTTACATCTTGACATGAACATTTTACATTGTTTGGTTTGGTTTGATTAAGTGATTAAGTAACGATGCGTGTGTAATATGATACAAGCATGGTGGATACGCCGCTGGTACTTCCTATATATAAGTGTTTGTATGGTATTACATGTCGTAACGTTATTTGAATCATTTGAGTTTGAGACATAGAACATTTCATACAAATAACATACTTTTCACAAGACATTGATTTATAAACAACTTATCTTATGCAAACACATTTTACTTGGTTATTCATTTAACCTTACATTTATTTATACTTATCATCTGATCTTATCGTTTTTCAAATGATTTAAAAGACAAAGCAAATAACAAGGTTCATGACTAAACATTTTCGCAAACATAAGTCATGAATCTTATTTTCACAAAACCTATGTATCTCACAGGCATTTTTATGCTGACGTACCTATTTTCACATGTGTTTTTCAGGAGCTGTTGCATAAGATAATCAAGACACACCTAGACAGACTTGGGCTTTAGTGACAATAAAAGATGCAAGACTAGTTAATTTTGTTGTATTTCCTTGTTTGTTAAGACATTGTAACACTTTTAATGAATAAAACGAAACTTCAATTGCCATGGATTTGAAACATTAATTCTGTTACAACACTCCCCGATGTTTCCGCCACGTTTGGTATGTTTTACGTGGTCGGGGTGTGACAGTAGTCGATATGGTAACGAGTCTAGTGTATACACGGGGTAGCCCCCACGACCGAAATGCCAGATAACTATCATGGGGTAGCCCCCACGGCTGGATTGCCAGAGTAAATGGGTTAAACAAAGGGTTAAACAAATCACGTTTTCAACTATGGGGTAACCCCCACGGCAGGATGCCAGTTAAAGGAAACTGCTTTTGGAATAACTTAAAACGAACACCCAACCGTGAACTCACTCAACTTGTTGTTGACTCGTTACTACATGCTTTGCAAGTCAATAGGTACTTAGCTGGAGCTTGCACAAGGAAGAGTCGTTGTGGGACATGGACAGCTATGTGCCATGTGAGACCTTTGGTGATTTAAGCGTAAGTTTTGGTTTAAACATTTTGCTTCCGCTCATAACTTAACTATGTTTGTTTTGGACACTAATCGTGTTGGTTGGACTTTTACAATTAATTATTTACTTGTTCAATATGATTAGTGGTTTGATCCTGGTCAGTCACGCCTCCAAGCGGTGATACTCCGCATGTGGATTTTGGGGGTGTGACAGATTGGTATCAGAGCCATTGGTTATAGAGAACTTGGTTTTAATAAAGGAAAACGTTTTTGTTAAAACCAGACTATAACCTGTACAGTGCTCTACGATCCACAACGACGCTTCACTCCACGTGCAAGGCTCGACATTCTAGGTGATATGGTTTACGTTTTATATTGCCTACTTGCTAGATTGCATAGAACTTTACTTATTGTATGCTTAGATGAACGTAGCAACTATAGTTTGAAAACACATTTGTGCTTGCTCCCTACTGTCACTCCACACTTACACACATTCGCGACACCTTTCCTACTTGTGTTTCTTTCGATGTGAGATCATGAGGGAACGTGTGAACCTAACTCAAGCCAGCTGACGGCTCTTATCAACGAACAAGTTACGGCAGCACTCGCGGCCGCTCAGGCAGGAGGTATAACCTGCTATTACGAACCTACCCTAGGATGTTAGATCCAACTCTCATGATCCAGCTCTCGCGCTTAACCCGGTCTTTATTCCTCACGTAACAAGGTTAGAACGCTCAGCCGCCTGTATGCACATTCAAGACGTACATGGACTGTCGTCCTAATACTTTCACTGGCACTAAAGGAGCTGTTGGACTCCCCCATTGGTTTGAAAAGCTCAAGTCTGTCTTAGAGATGTGTGAATGCCCTGAGGCTCGTAGGGTGAAGTACGCCACTGGTACTCTCGAAGGCACTGCGCTAACTTGGTGGAACGCGCAAGTTCAGATACTGGGGCTAGCGGCTGCTAATGCCACCCCATGGAATGATTCTTAAGGAACTGATCCAAACGTGAATGCCGTAGTCGTGATGACATCCGCAAACTGGAAGTGGAGTTCTTAAACCTGAAGATGACAAGGTCAGAGATAGAAGCGTACACGAAACGATCCAACGAACTGATAGTGTTATGTCCAACAATGGTGGATCCTCTCATCAAGCGCATTGAGCTGTACCTCAAAGGCTTAGTACCAAAGATTCAAAGTCATGTGACATAGGCCAACCTTTCAACCATTCAGGATATTACTCGTCTTGCTCAACGTCTCTCAGATCAGGCGATAGGACAGAACAAACTGCCGAAGCGTATTAATGCTGCTACAACTACTTCCGATGCTCCCCGTGACAATAAACGCAAGTGGAATGGAAATTCGAGCAAGGGTCCCACTTCGGTTTAGTCTCAGTCGCAGCACAGGAGCCTCAGTCAGCAGTCTTATGGTAATCGAAGTCAGGGTGGATACAGGGGAAACCACCCTAAGTGCAATCGATGTAATTTGCACCACAGCGGGCAATGCAACAGAGATCGTTGTCAAAGATGCAACGAGCTTGGTCATGGAGCCGAATATTTTAGAATCTCACATCCTGCAAACAAGAACCGACAATAGCAGCCACAAGCTCCACAGAATCAGCAGCAACAGCAGGATAACAAGGGATGTTATCAGCGCGGTGCTAAAGAATCATTTCATGAGACGCTACCCACGACTGAACCAGAATCAGAACCACAACCAAGGAAACGGGAATAATAATGGAGGCAGCAACGGGAGTAATGACGACGACAATGGTGCCAGGGGTCGAGTGTTCGTGATTGGTCAGGGTAATGCTAGGAATGACCCCAACGTTGTGATGGTTTCGACATCGTTATTGGTATGGATTGGCTACCTCAATATCGAGCAGAGGTTCTCTGCAATGAGAAGGTCGTTCGTGTTTCTCGAACAGGTGATGAACCTCTTACGATTCGTGGCGACAAGAGTGGTGCTGTGGTGAGCATCATCTCTTTCCTTAAGGCCCAGGAAGGTTGGAGAAAGGGCCACACTGCCATTTTGGCTCTCGTTACCGACACCTCGAAGAAAGAGAAAAAGATAGAAGACTTTCTGATTGTACGTGTTTATCCTGAGGTATTTCCTGAGGAACTACCTGGCCTCCCGCCTCATCGCCAGGTCGAGTTCCAGATCGAGCTAGCTCCTGGAGCAGCACCTATAACTCCTGCACCTTATCGCTTAGCCCCATCAGAGTTGGAAGAACTCTCTACGCAACTACAAGAACTCTTGGATAAGGGTTTAATTCGCCCTAGCTCATCGCCCTGGGGAGCTCCAGTGCTATTTGTGAAGAAGAAAGACGGTACATTCAGAATGTGCATCGACTACCATGAACTGAACAAGGTGACTGTGAAGAATCGCTACCCTCTTCCACGCATTGACGACTTGTTCGACCAGTTGCAAGGGTCGAGCTACTATTCAAAGATTGATTTGAGATCAGGATATCACCAGCTGAGAGTCCGAGAAGAGGACGTCTCCAAAACAGCCTTTAGAACCCGTTATGGACACTATGAGTTTTTGGTTATGCCTTTTGGGCTAACAAACGCACATGCGGTCTTCATGGACTTGATGAATAGAGTGTGCAAGCCTTACTTAGACAAGTTCGTTATTGTCTTCATCGATGACATCCTGATCTATTCGAAGAGTCAGGAGGAACATGAACAACATTTACGACTTATTTTGGAACTCCTTCGAAAGGAACAGCTGTACGCCAAGTTTTCAAAATGTGACTTCTGGCTTCGTGAAGTCCATTTCTTAGGCCATGTAGTGAACAAGGATGGGATTCACGTTGATCCATCCAAGGTAGAGTCAATCAAGAGCTGGCCCGCACCTCGCACGCCAACAGAAATTCGCCAATTCTTGGGATTGGCAGGTTACTACAGGAGATTTATCAAGGATTTTTCCAAGATTGCTCAGCCTCTTACATCACTAACGCAGAAGGGCGTTGTTTATCGTTGGGGAAACGCACAGGAGTTAGCGTTTCAGCACTTAAAGGATAGACTCTGCAGTGCACCTATCCTTTCATTGCCAGAGGTTCCAGACGACTTCGTGGTTTACTGTGACGCATCCATTCAGGGTCTTGGTTGCGTATTGATGCAGCGGGATAAAGTTATAGCCTACGCCTCACGCCAACTCAAAGTTCATGAAAAGAACTACACTACACACGATCTAGAGCTGGGAGCGGTTATTTTTGCGCTTAAGATACAGCGACACTACTTGTATGGCACCAAGTGTGCTATCTACACTAATCACAGGAGCCTCGAGGACATCTTCAAACAGAAGGAACTCAATATGCGACAGCGACGATGGGTCGAGCTACTGAACGACTACGAATGCTCGATCAGGTACCACCCAGGCAAAGCCAATGTTGTGGCCGACGCCCTCAGTCGAAAGGACACTGCGCCCAAGCGCGTACGAGCTTTACAACTTACTATACAGTCTAACCTTCCTTCTCAAATACGAAATGCTCAAGTGGAAGCATTGAAGCCAGAGAACGTCAGGGCTGAAGCCCTACGCGGCTCAAGGCAACGCTTAGAACAAAAAGAAGACGGTGCTTACTACGTCACGGGACGCATTTGGGTCCCATTTTATGGCAACCTACGAGAGCTTGTGATGGATGAGGCACACAAGTCTCGTTACTCGGTGCACCCTGGTTCGGATAAAATGTACCACGATATCAAAACCACATACTGGTGGCCTAGCATGAAGGCCCACATAGCAACTTACGTTAGCAATTGCTTGACTTGTGCGAGAGTCAAGGCGGAGTACCAGAAACCTTCAGGCCCACTTCAGCAACCAGAGATACCACAATGGAAATGGGATCAAATTTCCATGGATTTTGTTACTGGCCTGCCTAGATCACAACGTGGTAACGATACTATTTGGGTGATCGTGGATCGACTCACAAATTCTGCTCACTTCCTGGCTATCAAAGAAACGGATAAGTTCTCCACCCTAGCAGAAGTATATCTCAAGGAAGTTGTCTCGAGGCACGGGGTGCCCATCTCTATCATCTCGGATCGAGATGCACGTTTTACATCAGAACTGTGGCAAGCAATGCACAATTCCTTTGGCTCAAGATTAGATATGAGCACAGCTTATCACCCACAAACGGATGGGCAGTCGGAACGTACCATCCTGACCCTCGAAGACATGCTTAGGGCATGTGTGATTGATTTTGGCAATGGTTGGGAAAAGCATCTGCCACTTGTGGAATTTTCGTACAACAATAGCTACCACACCAGCATTAAAGCTGCTCCGTTTGAGGCATTGTACGGGCGTAAATGCCGGTCACCTCTTTGTTGGGCAGAGGTGGGAGATAGTCAGATCACTGGTCCAGAACATGTGGTTGACACAACAGAGAAAATTGCTCAGATACGACAACGAATGGCGGCGGCTCGTGACCGTCAGAAAGTCTAGAGCCACGAATGCCCACTAGAGCTCCAGGTTGGGGAGCTTGTATTACTCAAAGTTTCACCCTGGAAGGGTGTGGTTCGTTTTGGTAAACGGGGCAATCTTAACCCACGATACGTTGGACCCTTCGAAGTCATTGAGAAAATAGGCAAGGTGGCCTACAGACTGAACTTACCAGCAGAACTCAGTGCAGTTCACGATGTTTTCCACGTGTCGAATCTGAAGAAATGTCTGTCGGATGAGACCCACGTAGTTCCTTTGAAGGAGCTCACGATCGACGAGCAATTACGATTCGTCGAGGAACCTGTTGAAATCACAGACCGGGATGTAAAGGTCCTCAAGCATACTAGGATACCTCTCGTTCGAGTTCGTTGGAACTCACGTCGCGGCCCAGAGTTCACCTGGGAACCCGAAGATCAGATGAAACAAAAGTATCCCCAACTATTCGCAAACGGTACAACCACTACTGAGAGTGAAGCTACGGAATTTCGGGACGAAATTCCAGATCAACGGGGGGAGGATGTGAAACCCCAGGAAAACCAGGAAAACCATGCAACTTAACTAGCTTCCTCAGTGAGTACGTGCTAAATTTCGGGACGAAATTTCTTTCAACTTGGGGATAATGTGACAACTCGTATTTTGGAGCGTATCTTTGTGTAACATTATGTGACTATGTGAACTTTATTAATCGATTGAATGTTATGTTGTTTTGATTATGTGAATTTGTGAAACGAATGTACATTTATAAACAAACCGATCGCACAACACTACTTGATCACACAAGCCCTGTTGGGCCGCACAACTTGCACTCAGATCTAAAGGGCAGCCCAAGTTGGGTTCGGCCAACTCTTGATGCGCATACACACACACCATAGAGAGGTTGTTCTCATTTGTTGCAAAAACATTCACATACACAAACCCTAGCTCTCCTCTCTCTCTCTCTCTCTCACGAACTCGAAGGCAGCCAAGCATCCCCTTCACCGAAGATTTTGTGTTCGAATCGATCCCCTACCCTCTTCTTTAATCGGTTAGTGTTCATGTCATGTGTTTATTCGATTGATGTTTAGTTGAGGTTGAATTGTGATGTTGGTATGAATGGTACATGATTGATCTTGAATATGTGTAATCGGCCATATATATGTTAGATCCGAAAAGTTGATGTTGTGTAAATATGATTTGTAATTGATGATGATGTTAACTATTAACCTTGATGTTCATGAAATCGGCACATGTATGGTATTTTAGATTTATATAGAATTGTTAATCACATGATGTTGTTGATGATTTAGAATCAAATATATATATATATATATATATATATATTTATCGGCTGTGATGTTTCTATGCTTTGGATTGTTTGTATGATGATTGTTAATCATGTCTTGTTCTCAGATCTGCTTGCACGATGAAGGATAGTGTTTATAATCTGATGTATGTTCATGCAAATCGGATTTAATGAGATGATGTGTTAAGTTGTTGTTCATACAATGATCATGTACTAGTTAGGGTTCATAAGAAGTTTGTGATAAAAAGCCTTGTTTGATCGATATATGTCTTAGTTGGAAGTTGTTAATTGATAATCTATAAACATGGAAATTGAATAACTGTTTGCCATAAATTATGAATGTAACTAATATGCATAAAATTAGGAAATCTTAACTGTTTACCCAAATAAGTCGATCGCTGTTAGGATCGGAGGCTCTCATGATAGTGTTTGTTTGTTTAAAATGAATGATCAACTAATATGAAAACATGTTAAGTGCAGCGGAAATGAAAACAAACTTTGTAAACACAATCAAAGGAGAAAGTAGTTTGATAAACAATTGCTTCTCATAGAGTCGAATGATTTACAAATCAAAGCAAAAGATTACAGATAAGCTTACAAACTATACTCCCCCTCAGCCTGATGCCCCAAGGTTGGTTGCACACAAGATGAAAGGATTAGACATGAGGAGAAGATCCCACTCAGTCAAATCAAATGTAACAGTACAGGGTACTGTTACATTTATAGGCAAACCAAACCACTGAGGTATCTCAGCTGACGTCACCATGAAAGCGACGTCTAACAGCCTAACAACCTGTATCTACTGTCCTTACACAAACACTGATGTCTAACAACTGATTGTAAATAAATTACAAACCATGAGGAAACAACTGCTTCTCGTTCCACTATTGTAGCCTAAGCACTGATGCTCAACAACAACATCAGTGCTTTCTTCAAAGGTGATCAGTCCTTGAATGAGCAGTGTTTGTGTCTTCAGCAGCACTTAAGAGACAGCAGTAGATAGAGCACCAGAGTTTGTCTTTAGCAGTCTTTAGGATTACATCAGCAGTTGAAAAGGGCATCAGCAGTTGATTATGAGCAGCAGATAGAGACCATCAGACGTTATAAGCCACTTTCAAGGGGAGAGCAAAGTGTAAACTGCTGCTTATTGTGAATCCTCTGTTGTGACCTGGTTTTGGCTTTACATTATCTGTTCCTCTGGTAGGGTTCAATCCCAACAATCTCCCCCTGGAACAGATAATGCCAAAACCTTTCATTATTCAGGACCTTTATTACTCATCAAGAGTGCCTTAGCTTGTTCTTTGAATTCAGCTTCAAATTCCTTTGCACTCTGGTCATCCTCATCCCTACACAGTGAAAGCCCAAGGAGATCCTGCAAATCTTGAACACTAAGGCCTAGTGCTTCTTTCCTTGATATGTGCTTCACATCGCCATTGGCTCTGACCAAGGTCAATACGTGAGTCTTTTGATCAGACATCCACTTTAGTATTTTTAAGCCAAGTGGGTTTCTTGGGAGAGACTTATTTGATGATGAGTTGAGGGATAATGGCCTTGAAAACAACTGCAGACTTTCAGACATTCTTTTGAAAGCTTCTTCAAAGACTTTGTCAGCTGCAGCTATATCTTCTGCAGTTTCTTGTTCAATAAGTTCTTGTCTTTCAGCTTCTGTTTCGTCTTTAGCAGTGTTTGGAGATGCAGGTTTGTTTAATGCCTTAAAAAGGATTTGAAGCTTTGTTGAAGTTTCTTCTTTTAGACCCATTTTCGTGATGGTATCTTTGAAGTACTCTGCTTCTTTTTCCATTACCTCTTTTTCAGTCAACTGTTCTCCCTCTTCTTGATTTGTTACAAAAGTAGACCGGAACAGTGTGTCGAGGTTTCCTATCTTCTGTTCAAGCTTCATCATTTGTTCTTTCTTCTTAGAAGTGCCTGAAACAGTTATCTTTCTTTTCTTCAGCCTTTCATAGGCTTCATCAGTTTGCTGTTTTGACCATTTTAATATGGCTTCAGCAGTATCCATTTTTGCATCAACCAGCTCCCTTTGCTTTCTGTTATATTCAGCAGTTAAATCAGCAATGAGCTTTTCATATTTTCTCCAGTTAGGAGCATTCTTCTTCTTCGTAGGATCATTCTTAATCTTTTCAATCCTTTCTGCCTCACGCTTAAGAGCTGCTACTGGCCATTCTCTGAACTGTTGTTCTTCAGCAGGATAGAATTTCTCTTTCATGATGTAGGCTAGATATTGTTTTCTTAACTCTTTCTTTTGATCAGCCTTTTCTTTGATTAGTTCCTGTGCGAAATCTTCCATCTGCTTTACTTTTGTGAAGTAGAACTCCAGTCTTTCAGCTGTGCCATCTTCGCTTAACTTATCTTTTTCACTATCAAATTTAGCTCTTGCTTTAGCCTGTCTTGTCTTGAGTTTGAGGTAATCATCCATATCCTCTGGTGGCATGTAGCCTATGAGTGAGGAGAATCTCCTTTTTGAAGGATCTTCTTCTATATAGAATTGCCTCATTTCATTTTTGATAGCTTCAAGTTCCAGTGGATATTTTGCAGCATTAGGATCATGTGTACCCTCATCGACATGTATTGGCTTTCTTATTCTGTTGAAGAGCTTTGGCTGTGAAGTAGAAAAGGATAGAGCAGTGGTGGATGACTGACTCACAGCTGTTGAAACAACTGGTGTCTCAACATCTGTTGTCATTACAACTGCTGATATGTCAGCAGTTGTCTTCTGCTTTTGAGCAGGGGATGGAAGTGGTGATGTTGGTGGTGAATCATCATCTGATATAAGATTTCTTCTCCTTTTTAATGAAGAAGAAGAAGCAGATGATGTTTTGGGTGGGTCAGTGGTGGTAGATTGGATAGCAGTGGTTTGTGGCAGTGATTGACTGACAGTGGTTGAGACAACTTGTGTTTCAATCACTGATGTCATTACAACAGATGTTGTAACATCTGCTGTCTTCTGTTTTAATACAGGAGGCAGTGGTGATGGTGTGATTGTAGATGATGATGGTGGAGCAGTAGTTGTGGTGTTGTGTGGTAGAGTGGTGTGTGTTGAAGATGTTGATGACATGGCAGCTGTTTGGCTACTGACAGCAGTTTTTGTAACTGCTGCTGCAGCAATTTTTGTAACTGCTACTGTATCAGCTGTTTGGCTAACAGGTTTTGAGACCTGCTTTTCTTTTGCTTTTTCAGGCTCAATATGGAGGCCATGTTCTATTCCCCTCCTATTCAAATTTCCCAACAGCTTGTTATTCTCCCCCTTTTTGGCATTATCTGAAGGGGGATTTACAAGAAATGGTATGGAAGAAGGAACTTTGCCAGAAGCATTTTGAATGCTAGCCTTTATAGCCTTGATATCTGCTTGAGTGTCTTTAAATCTTGATTCAACCATGTTGGTCAGCATTTGTACTTGAATAGCATGCTTTTTATCAGCCATTTGTTGCTGTGCTTCAAGCATGGGTTGAAATATATTCCATAGCTCATTTGCAGCAAATGCCTGTTGTGCAGGTGCTTGAGCAGGAACAACAGATTGTGGTGGGGCAGCAGTGGATTGTGCTTTTTGAGCTTTTAAAATCTCTTGCACTATCTCCTTTATTTCAGCAACTGATTCTTCAAGTTTGTCAACTCTGCCCGTCAATTCCTGATATCTTGAATCATCACCTACTTTAGTAGGATCATCTGAATCCCCACTAGCAGTGGTTATATCAATGTTTGACTTAGGAACTGAGTCCCAAAAGTCACCCATTGATGCCCCTTGTTCTTGGTACTGGGGACTTCTTTCTTCAGCACTTGATAAACCTTTGATGGTGCCAGTGGTTTGATCTAACTCACTGGTGGTTATCGAAGTTGCCATGGAAGAAATTGCCTTCAAGGGAGTCTGATTTATGAAACAACTGGCCAACTGGAGACCTGTTGGTCCACCAGTTGTAGTTGTTGCTCCACTTGAACTACTGACAGGAGTTACTTATAACTCCTGTAGTGTAACCTCCTCAACTGTTGCTGGGATAGCAGAGGTATAAGCATCAGACCCAGTCACTTGTGGATGTATACTCTCAGGGATAGGTGATAGAGAGGAACTGGTTTGTGTCTGTGCAATAGCAGCTGCATGCAACAGAGGTAGCATGGATTATGGCATTATTATTGGTGAGGGGATGGGGGTTGAAAGAGACATGTCCTTGGGATCAGGACTGAGGAAGATGGATCCGAGTGGATTCAAAGCTTCATATTGTGGTGTCCCTGTGCTTACAACCTGATACTTTTGTGAGGATGCAGGAGGAGTTTTAGGCATGGGTTGAGATCTTTCTTCCAACTGCTGTGAGGAAGTAGCAGCAGTGGTTTGTGGTGACTTTTGTGTTGTCATAGGCATTTCCTCTGGGATCTCATCTTCCAGAGTTACCTTTGTTTTGGGTTTGGTGGGTTTTTTGGATATTTTCTTTTTGGTCTTTTTAGTGGTGGCAGGTGTGGGTTTCAAAGCAGTGGGAGTGCTGCTATGATCACCTGGAGCAGTGGGCTCAGCAGCTGATACCTGAGGAGCAGTTGTAACCGCTAAAGTCTGCTCAGGTACCCCTGCTTTTGTTTTTATTAGTGCCATCATCCTTGAAAATGTTTCTTTTGTTATGCTTTTTATTTGACAATGAACACCTTGTTTGAGCAAATTTACATTTTTCTTTTCAAATTTTTGTTCAAAATAATAACTCAAAAATCTTGGAAAAAGTAAAAATGCTTTACTTTCAACGTTTTTCACCATGTCATTGAAAATCTCCTGAGAGTAGTTATAGTCTTTATTATTCAAAATAGCGTAACCCAGGCTTTGAATTTTCAATGGTATTTCGTTGAAAGATGTTGTTTTATTTAATGCACACATCAAGAGTGTGTGAAATAAAAACCTGGGTGCAGATGGAAAATAACCCTTTTGTAGGGTATCTACCTTTGGTTCTTCTGCATAACCCCTTTTCAGAAAATCAGCTTTTAACTCGTTTTTGTCAAAAGAGGTTTTACCGTTCTGATCGTCGAGTATGAAGACTTCTGATATCGATTGTGGTGTGATTTTGATTGCTTTTGCCTGTATCGAGGAGTTAATGGCTATGACTTTTCCGTCTTGTTTTTCAAGCGACGCCTTTTTCCAAAACTCTCTCTGGGTTTGCAGATAGATAAGAGCATTTGCTGTCAACAAAGTTTTGTACTTTGATGCAGATAATGCATCAATGATGGTGTCAAAGGTGTGATTATCAGTAGGTTTTGTGAATAAACCCAGATAGTTGTGAGATTGTTTGAATGGTATTTCGATGGGTTCTTCAGCCGTTTGAGCGACCTCAGTTGAAGGTGGTGGTGATGTAGGTTTTGATTTTGATTTTCCTTTTGACTTCGTCATTTTGATGAAGAAGAATCGGAGAATGATTTTGAGGGTTTTGAGAAGAAGGGTTGAAAACTGTTATGAGAAGAGAATTTTTGGAATTCAATTCGACAGTGTAAAACCCTGTTTGGGGTTTAGGGCAGGGTTTTATTTAAAAATAATCGCTGATGTGGTACCGGTTATTACGATCTGAGGGCTAAAAACTGACCACGTGTCAAACACTGATGGAGTGGATGAAGTATGGAGAACAGTTGTTTCAAGAGCCACTGACGTATCAAGCATCAGTGATTACAACGGTAAAAATCTTGGGCAGTGGATGATTTTTACTATCAGTAGATAGCATATCAGTGGATAAGACACTGATTTTGAGCATCAGTGCTTACAAGAAAATGAAGGATCAGTGGTTAACTTTCAGCAGTGGACAGTGTTTAGAGGTCAGACGTTGGAACACAACAGTGGTTAGGGTAAATGGTACAAATCTGAAGAACAGGTGTTTCAGCAACAGTTTTGAGGATTTTCATTCAAGGTTTTGCCACATGTTAATTTTGAAAGACAGTGGATTAGTACCCCAGATGATGAAAACTTTTTACTAAAGCAACACATTTTCGTTTAATATTCAAGTAACACATGAGTAACTTAGTAATTTAAGCACAGTTTGCAATCAACCTTTGATAAAAATTTAGGACCAAACCTGAGTATGACATGATCATGACATATGCACCATTTCCTTTTGACCCATTTATGAGGACACTAATACCATAAAAATGAGGTATTACATCCTGACAGGAGCTGAAACTATTGCCAACAAAAACAAGCATAAGTTCCAAATATATTATTCAAAAAAAAATATATCCTGATTATTTGAGAAAATCCTTTGAACAAAAAAAATAGTTAAAGGATTTTCTGAGAATAGTATCAAAAAAGGATCTAGTGTATATTCAATAGAAAACATAATCATATCATTCTCAAGTTTTATGAAAAATGGTCAGTGGTTTGTCAGCAGTGGTAGAATATTTTGACAACATTTTGACCACTGTTTGGTACCATTTTCTGTGTCAGTTGATTGCAAACATGAGGACACATGGATATATATATTTTTTTTAAACATTTGTCTAGTCCTCTTTGGAGTTCATTTACTGGAATCAAAACCTTTTCCTGAACAGATGAATGCACATAGTTGCTTAAATGACCATTATTACCCTAAACTTTGACTCATAAGTGTTTTATGTTTATACTCTTTTCTTTTGACTTCAAAAGTTTTGGGATAAACACACTTCTGAGTTTAGTGAATTTTGTTAATGTATTTTAACATAGTTGATTTTGTCCTTTTGAGGAACTCAACCTGTTTTCAACACATAAGATCTGGATGACTAAAGTTTTAATTTCCCTCTTTTTAGATTACCAAAAACACTAATGTTTCATGAACATAGGTTTTTGTTAATCTGAGGTTCATACTTTAGCATTATAATAAAGGACATCACAATTTTCATAACAACATTTGAGATCAATTTAGAAAATAAGAAATAATCTCATAATTTGACAAATATACTTTCAGATCTGGAAACCATGAGTGTTTTATGCATGAAATCACTTGATGTATGAAATTTGTGTGTCATATGACATCTTGGTTGACTTACAGAGTTTTTGAATAACCATTTTGAACATGATTTACACAGTACTCTGTTTTTCAACTAAATACAACCAACCTTAGTATCAATGAATTTTGAGCTGAACTGTTATGTCAAATTGATTGTTAGATCGAATTTAACTGTCCATGCTCTGATACCAATTGTTAGGATCGGAGGCTCTCATGATAGTGTTTGTTTGTTTAAAATGAATGATCAACTAATATGAAAACATGTTAAGTGCAGCGGAAATGAAAACAAACTTTGTAAACACAATCAAAGGAGAAAGTAGTTTGATAAACAATTGCTTCTCATAGAGTCGAATGATTTACAAATCAAAGCAAAAGATTACAGATAAGCTTACAAACTATACTCCCCCTCAGCCTGATGCCCCAAGGTTGGTTGCACACAAGATGAAAGGATTAGACATGAGGAGAAGATCCCACTCAGTCAAATCAAATGTAACAGTACAGGGTACTGTTACATTTATAGGCAAACCAAACCACTGAGGTATCTCAGCTGACGTCACCATGAAAGCGACGTCTAACAGCCTAACAACATGTATCTACTGTCCTTACACAAACACTGATGTCTAACAACTGATTGTAAATAAAATACAAAACATGAGGAAACAACTGCTTCTCGTTCCACTGTTGTAGCCTAAGCACTGATGCTCAACAACAACATCAATGCTTTCTTCAAAGGTGATCAGTCCTTGAATGAGCAGTGTTTGTGTCTTCAGCAGCACTTAAGAGACAGCAGTAGATAGAGCACCAGAGTTTGTCTTTAGCAGTCTTTAGGATTATATCAGCAGTTGAAAAGGGCATCAGCAGTTGATTATGAGCAGTAGATAGAGACCATCAGACGTTATAAGCCACTTTCAAGGGGAGAGCAAAGTGTAAACTGCTGCTTATTGTGAATCCTCTGTTGTGACCTGGTTTTGGCTTTACATTATCTGTTGCTCTGGTAGGGTTCAATCCCAACAATCGCACAAGACCCTAGTCGCACAAGAGCTGATTTCACAAGCATTTGGGTCGCACAAGATCAGGTCGCACAAGACCTGATCTGAACGCACAAGGTTTCAGTCGCACAAGGTGCCATCAGTCGCACAAGATGTTTATTTGTTTAATTATTGGGCCGGTTACTTGCGGAACTAATATTGCTTATTTGGGCTTCTTGTCACTTGGGTCGGGTATCAAATGGGATCGCACAAGACAACATGGATCGCACAAGTTAAATGTTAATTAGTTTATTGGGCTGTACAAGTTGTTGGGCTTATTTATAGTTTGGGTCGGGTTCATGTTGGATCGCACAACATGCTGTGGGTCGCATAAAGTTGTGCTGACCGCACAACATATTGGGCCGAGTTATGTTTGGGCTTCTTGTGTATGCATCAGTTATTGTTTAACGTGTTCCTTGGATATGCCATGAATGTTACGTGTTAGCAACCTGTTAGTTCTATGTAACCATACGTGCGATACTTGAACCTAAACCTGACTTGTATGATAACCATGTTAGGACGTGGTTGACCACTAGCTGCTAGACTTGACCTTTCTGTGTAATCTGCCGAGCAAACCAAGGTGAGTTCACACTCTACAAAGCATGGGATTCCCAGGGGTTGGGAATGGGGTTAAGGAATATGGATTCCTCGTCCTTTCTTGGGTAGGACAGTAATGGTTCAGGAATGTAATTCCTCGTCCTCACGGACAGATAACTTTATTAGACCAAAACTCTCTATCACGAAGTCCCTCCTTCTTATATCGACTTAATCGCCGGGCCAATGGCGAGCGGGTCATTAGTTAGATAGCGCTATTTAGGTCTGCAAGCCTCACACCGTGCCGCAGAGGACGGGCGTGAACTAATGGATCTGGGGCACGTCAATGCTGATAGACATTGACAGTTTCAGGGCAGTTAAACATGACTTCAGTCAGTAGTCGATATGGTAACGAGTCTAGTGTATACATGGGGTAGCCCCCACGGCCGAAATGGCAGATAACTATCATGGGGTAGCCCCCACGGCTGGATTGCCAGAGTAAATGGGTTAAACAAATTGCTAAACAAATCACGTTTTCAACTATGGGGTAACCCCCACGGCAGGATGCCAGTTAAAGGAAACTGCTTTTGGAACAACTTAAAACGAACACCCAACCGTGAACTCACTCAACTTGTTGTTGACTCATTACTACATGCTTTGCAGGTCAATAGGTACTTAGCTGGAGCTTGCACAAGGAAGAGTCGTTGTGGGACATGGACAACTGTGTGCCATGTGAGATCTTTGGTGATTTAAGCTTAAGTTTTGGTTTAAACATTTTGCTTCCGCTCATAACTTAACTATGTTTGTTTTGGACACTAATCGTGTTGGTTGGACTTTTACAATTAATTATTTACTTGTTCAATATGATTAGTGGTTTGATCCTGGTCAGTCACGCCTCCAAGCGGTGATACTCCGCATGTGGATTTTGGGGGTGTGACAATGTTCTTGGTGACTAATCACTTCGTCACTGTTCTGCTTAACCCTGAGGCTTCTTGAAACCGAACCTGTTGAGGAATCAACTAGGGGCAAGTCAAATGAAACCTTATATGTCCGTTGGGATGTAAACTCAACCTTATGGGACAAGTGTTCGACGTCGGCCTTCTTTCTGCCATCCTCGATAGTTCGATACAGTAGTTAGTATGGGTTGGTTATCCAGATGTCGCGCAGTTATACGTGGCCTGAAGGTTAGCATCATAACAGCAATGAAAGCCAGAAAGCGTATACGGAGGGACTACCCCGCTATAATGGCAACCGTTACTAATGTTTGGGCTAAGAAAAGAGGATCGAGGATCCACCAATTGTTCGTGATCCCACTCAGCATGCTATGGGAGGAATTATCAGGTTTACTTCCACAACTGTTAGGCGGAATCTCAGCTTGATCTCACATCAGAGGCAGCCTCGATTACTCGTACTCCTTACCGTCTGGCACCAAAAGGATTGCAAGAACTGTCAAATCAATTACAGAAAATGTTGGGCAGGAGTTTTGTCGGACCTAGTTTTCGCTTTGGGAAGCCCCAGTTATACCTGTGGAGATAAGCCTTATCATTAGACATGTGTACTGACTATCGGGAACTCAGCAAGGTGACAGTCAAGGGCTGTTTTCCTCGACCATGTATTGCCAGCCTGTCGACCAGTAGCGAGGGTCAAGCTTTCATTCGAGGGTAAAACAATTTCTTGGACCCGCTAGATATTATCGCAGATTAATCGCAGGATTTTCGAAGGTCACGCAACTTAAATCTCTTTAGCACAGCAGGGTGCTGTGTTCGTGAAAGACGAAGCAGGAGGACATCTTTTCAGCTTTCGAATTCCAACTCTGCAATGCACTGAGCATCGTCTTTACCGGAGGGTGCGGGCGATTTAGTGGTATACCATGATGGTCTGAATCAGAGTCCCAGTTACACACTGACGCAACACGAGAGAGTGATGACTTACATGATGGAGTTACAAAGAGGAACTGCACGACACACAACTGGCGGTGAAAACCGTGGTCTTGGGATTTTAGATGGAGGCATTACTTGGACGGTACCAGATGCATTATTTAGACCGATCACAAGGGCCTCCCGTGCACCTTGGCTTCGGCAAAGCTAAATCAGTTAATGGCATCACTGGAGGAAACTTTGGGATGATTACAACTATGAAATTTGAACGTGCACGAGTTCTGCAGCCCGCTATCGACTCTAACTTACCAGAATCAGACTCGCTCTGTTCAAACTGGAGAACTGAAGGAAGAGGAATCTTCAAGTCGAAACCATGCGGGGCATGGAGAAGCAACCTTTGACCAGTCGGACGATACTCGCTACTTCCTGAAACGAATGTGGGTGCCATTACACGGCAACTATAGGGAAACTCGCGTTGAGCAAGCACACCAGTTCGACATTCTAGCCGTCTGGATTTCAGACGAAAGGCGTGAGGATTTATAAACCTTGTACTGGTAATCGGACATGAAGTCCCATCTAGTTAAGTATGAGAAGGATGGATCGACTTGTGGAAAGTCAAGGTGTAGCACCAGCAACCAGCAACACACACATGGAAATAAAAACAGACTGCCATGGATTTTATCACTGGGCTACTTACGACTCGAAACGGAAACAATACCACCTGGATGAATGTTGATTGTCTCACGTAACCAGCACACTTTCTAGCCATCAAGGAAATGGATAAACTTTTCTACACTTGCAGTCATCTACCTGAAAGAAGTGGGTGCTAGGTACGGGGTGCCAACCTCCACTATCTCTGATCGCGATCGACGATTTGCATCTGATTTGTGGCAAGCGATGCACAAACCCTTTGGCTCACGTCTAGACATGAGCACAGCACATCGTCCACAGAAGGATGGGCAGACTGAACGCACCATCCAAACTACTGAAGACATGCTGCAGGCATGTGCTATCGATTTTGTCCACGGCTGGAAACAACACCTACTTTGTTTACAGTTAATGGAACTCAACCTTATGTGAAACAACCGTACACTAGTCCTGGTTACTCAGGACGTGCAACCATTATTAAGAGTGTTTTGGTGATTGGTTGCCTACTATACCAGTTCGCATCGTCGACACTAACTCTTACTAAAGGCATATGTCCATAGTTTGGGACAACACACTATTTCCCCGGTTTTGGAAATACATACGGTACCCCTAGCTTGAGGCTACACGCGCGTCCTTAGAAAAGTAAATATTCCTGGTTATTGGGAACCACAACTACCCCTGGATTGGGACTGCCTTAAAATTCTAGATTGGAATACTACTCTCCCTGTATTGGGAATGAATACTTTTCAAACTAATATTCCTAGAGGAATATTTTTTTAAGCATATTGGTTTAATTTTTCAATAGTTAGTTGATAAACTCAACTTTATCACTTCATTGAGGAACCGAGTGTGACCAACCCCCCCCCCCCCAAGCCTTGTAAGGTATCTATAGACCGAGTTTGTCGGAACTCATGTCAAGCCATCGTTTTAGAACAATTTTCGGGACGAAAATTCTTTCAAGTAGGGGATGATGTAACACCCGACCTTCACAGGGTGAACACAAGCCCCGTTAACTTCGTTAGCTTATATCTTCACATAGGCTTTGTGCTCAAGTTTAGATAAATCAGGTATCCCAAAAATTTCACATACAATCGCGACACAGTGTTTGTGAGCATAATAGATTTAACTTATATAATATTCCCTGCTATGTGAAATAAGAATAAACTATGAGAAAATTTTCATGTTATGAGAATTACATGAATTTACATGCTATGTGACCTTGTCTGATACGCGACTTTATGTGCTAGGTGCTTTGCATGATTCATTTCGTGAACTTGTGTGAAACTACGTGTATTTACGTGGAACGTATCGTATGACTTGACTTAAATTTCGGGGACGAAATTCCTGTAACATGGGGAAAATGTGACAACACGTACTCTTGATCCCAACCATCGAGAGCATATTATTTTACTATTGTTATTATTATTATTATTATTATTATTATTATTATTATTATTATTATCGTTTATTAAATAATAATAACCTGCGTTGAGAGAAACGTACCGTTTAACTGTTAAACCGAACCAAACATATTTAACACAACACACACGTATATAAAATAAATAGTATATTTGTAGCGCATTGTGAAAGAACCCGTTTTTATATACAAGACACACAAATAATATCTTACAGGCTAGCGCACTTGGACCAAGCCCAACCCAACTCACCTAAACTTTCAAAACCCTACAATATACATATATGTATTAAACCCCCTCATTAAAAAAAAGAAAACCCTAAATAAAAGTTACCAGCCGCACACAGACACCCCTGCCCCTTGACCGATCTCCGGCAAGCCTTCCGGCCACTCCGGCCGCACCTGAAATCCCCATTCAAGATCCCCACGAAACCCCTTTTCCCCTTGTCTCGTTCCCACACACACCTCATCTGATAAACAGTATAGAGAGAGAGAGAGAGAGAGAGACTAAAGTTGGAGAGAAAGAGAGGAGCTGGTGATAACGACCGACGATGATGGCGGCGGTGTCGGGAAGGAGCTGGAGCCAAAGAAGGAGGCGGCAGTGGGTTGACGAGGAAAAAACCGTCGTTTCGACACGGTGGTCGCGGCGATTCGGGTTTGAAGTAACGTTGGCGGTGGAACCTCGAGTCAGCGACTGACGGCAACGGCGGCCACCAGAGCTCCGGTCCCTGCCCGTAACAGAGGCAGTGTGCATTTGCAGTCCTTCGGTTAGTATATAAATATTTATCGTCTGAGTTCCTTGTGGATTCCTGGTTTGAACATACTTGGTAATTATTTTGGTGTGGATAAGGTTAGTGATCGATTAAGTGTAATATGAAAGTATAGGAAAATCTGATGAATTTGGGATGTTTGTGTTACTGCATGAAATAAACAAAAATTACATCTTTGTGATAACCCACCTGTTTGCAATGAGGTTTTGTAACATTGATTCTGTTTAGTATATGTATGTCATAATTTGTGTAATTAAATATTTGAGTAAACTGCAATTTTACCCCCTGAGGTTAGGGGGCATTGGCATGTCTACCCCCCTAAGGAAGTAATTGCATTTTTACCCCACACTGTTTGGGGTTATGTCGCAACCTTACCCCCTGTTAACATATTCTGTTAGTCAATGTTTGTTTTGACTGTTATAATGTGTGAAAAGTCATTTTTACCCCTGTCTTATTAAAATTATATAAAAAATCAAGATTCATGTTCACCAGTTCATTCTTTTCTTCATCATCAGTTCATCATCAACGAAACAAGTTCATCATCATCATCATCCAGATCAACGAAACACAAAATCAACGAAACAAGTTCAGATCCACAACACAAATCACAAAATCAACGAAATCCATCAGGTTCATCATCATCATTATCAGTTCCTTCTCCATTCAACGTTGACTAACAGAATCTGTACAAACATGGAGAAGAACCTGCAAAATTACCTGCAGAATCTGCAGAGTGTACATATCAGCAACAACCTGGGTGTTGTTTGAAGCATCCACAGAGTGTACAACCATGTGTCATCTCAGTTTCTTCTCCATTCAACGTTGACTAACAGAATCTCAGCAACAACCATTTGCAGGTTTCTTGTAGGTCATCACCACCACCACCTCCTTCTCCATTCAAAACCCTAACTAATCACCAACAAATCCAACAAATCCATGGAGAAGATGACGATGCAGGCCATCAAGAAGAAGGGATCTAGGGTTTAAAGTCGTCCTCTCCCGTGACAGTTGCAGGTCATCAAGAAGAAGGGATCTAGGGCTTAAAGTCGGTGACCGCCATGAACTGAGTGACGGAGTTCAGATTTGGATCTGGGTTTATTTGAATTGGATTGGGGTTTGTATGGTAGCGATGGGGATGGAGATGGGTTTATGTATGGTAGCGATGGGGATGGAGATGGAGTTCAGATTTGGATCCTTTTGGTTTCTGTTTGTGAAACGAAGAAGAAGAAAACGGCTGTTGAACATTATCTTAGGGTTAGGGTTGTTTTGTTTAAATAATAATAATAATAATAATAATAATAATAATAATAATAATGGTCTGGCAAAATTACCTATTTACCCTTTGACTCAACCCTTGTTATGTTGACTGTTAAGCAAAATTGACTCCGGGGGGTAAGGTTGCGACATAACCCCAAACAGTGGGGGGTAAAAATGCAATTACTTCCTTAGGGGGGGTAGACATGCCAATGCCCCCTAACCTCAGGGGGTAAAATTGCAGTTTACTCTAAATATTTTGATGGACGTGACTTTAGTATATATATGTCATAATTTGTGTAATTAAATATGTTGATGGTCGTAACTGGTTGGTGAATGATATTATGAAATAATGATAGGATTTTGAAAATGTTCTCAGATTCTAACTATCATGTACTAAATTGGTCTATTGGATTGTTGGCCTTGTAGAAGTATGTTAAAGATACTCATTTGAATCAAGTTAATACCTTCATAAAACTTAAAATGTGCGTTTGTTTATACCTTCACATTCAAAATGCTTATGTGAAACTTGACTTACATTGTACAGATGAGTTTTATTTATCAAAGTGGCAAATATTATTTGAACAAAAATAGGTGAGTGGTGCTTAGAGTAATAATAGGGGTTTTGTGTCAATTTGCCAATGATTATGTGAAAAAAAAAGTTTGTCAAGAATACTATTTGGATAAATTTATATGTCGCACGCTTAAAATAAAATTTCACTTTAAAAAGCGGTCGCACACTCTCTTGTGTGCCGCACACTTGGTAGTGCAGTCCCTTTGGGCCTTATCTATTAGTAGGACCGCACACTGATAATTGGGCTTTCCGTGTTACTATTTGTTTGATTATGGGCAGCACACTCTCTATGACCGTATGGTTCGTATATACAATACATGAAGATTATGTGCTACTTGTTGCGTGTTAAACTTGCATACAAACCTAACAAATATTGACAACCATAATAGGGTATGGTTGACCAACATAACACAAGTAAATTCTCTTCCGAGCAAAGCAAAGGTGAGTTCACACTCTTTCCAAGGGTTGGGAATGGGTTAATGATTTAAACGGTAACTACAACCATCCTCCATGGGTAGGATGCCAAGATTACACACTGGACCAAACCTCTATCATGAAGTCCCTCATTTATATCGACTTAATCGCCGAGGCCTATGGCTAGCGGGTCATTAGTTAATAGCGCTATTAGGTCTAACAAACCTCACACCGTGTCGTTCGAACGGGCGTGTACTAATGGACTATGGGCAAAGGGTCAATGCTGATAGACATTGACTTAGGGCACCACTTACATTTTCATAGTAGTCGATACGCACGGTCTAGTAACACATGGGAAGCCCCCACTAATCTTCGCAAACTTGTCTGGGAGACCGCGATACGAATTAACACGGTATATGGTTTAAGAAATAAACATATGATTTATGAACACTATAACTAAACAACCAACTGTGAACTCGCTCAACTTTGTTGTTACATGCCTTGCAGGCCTTTAGGTGCTAATCAATGGAACTTATTGTCTGGGAAGTTGGAGTGGTCATGGGTCGAGTTACACGGAAACGCAACACAAGACTAAGAGCTATCACATGTGGTTTATAAACACTTAACGAACTATATATGCTTCCGCTGTAAACTGTGATATATTGTAACGTTGTGACCCTTATTGTCAATGAAAGAAAGTTTTATTTAATATACTCATGAGTTCAATGTGATTTGGTGGCTAAGATCCTGGTCAGTCACGCCTCCAAGCGGTGATACTCCGCATGTGGATTTTGGGGGTGTGACACTTTCGACTCATTGCGACCCATTAAGGTAGCTTACGCTACTTTAACGTGTCGTTCGCGCAAAAGCGCGTTCGAGACGTCTAACTAGTCCTATGACAAGTATTATATGCCAAAACATGTTTAAATATGTTACATAATCAGTTATGTGACAAAAGTGTAACAACTGTGCTTGTAACCACTATGAACAGTTCCGTTATCAATAAAACAATGTTATTTGATCCCAATGTTTGTTTGATTGTGTTTTACATTTTTCATGTTTTGACTTTTGTTCAATTCCGAACTCTACATCACTTTCTGGAGAGTTATACGCAAACTAGTGCGTAAACGTACTCAGTTTAATGCGAGAAATACTCCGGAACATCAACATATACTCAACATACCTTAAATAACCTTTACATAACTTAGAAATAAGTTTTGAAGGCTTTGGTATGGCAAAAACAAGTTAATTCGACTACAGGGACTAAATATGACAAACTGCGAAAGTATGTCAATTTGAACTGTAACGAACATTCCGGAAGATGACCATAAGTTAAACACACCATAAATATCCTTTACATAGCTTAGAAATAGGCTTTGAGGGGTTCGGTGTGTTAAAATAAACTTTTGGGTCATTCAGGGACTAAAAGCGTCAAAAAGTGCACAAGTTTGCATTTTCGCGCATAACTTACGTTCTGAATACATCCGGACATCCAAAAATTTATGTAAGCATGACTACATTATATTTTAGTGTTCGCCATAAGAAAAATCCATTCGTCGCGTCATTTGGATCGTTTTTCGCGCTTGTGCGCATTCCGTCGTAATTAACCGAACATCGCGACCGTATGGCCAAACGAACCGACATCCGAGATATTTTTGAACACATTTTAAGTTCCCTATACTTTAACTTCATTTTAGAGATTTGAAATGGGGTTAACGGGCCTTAAACGTGTCGAAAATGGGCTGATTGCAATACAGGGACCAAAAGTGTAATTCTGCCAAACTAGGGCCTAGCGGTGCGCTACACTTTTAGCGTAGCGGTGCGCTAGCCTGTGCCAGAACAGATAATACCAACCAGTCAGCAGATTATCAGCTGATTAAACCACAACCACACATTCTAAATCGCCCATTCTGATCATTTAGGGTCATTTTTAGTTACCACAACAATTGGACAAGTGTACGCACAAGATTCGAGCACGGTTTTCATGAAACGATCTTAACGGTTACCCGAAATCTATAAATACCCATCACATTTTCTTTCATTCCTCACAAGAATCTGATCAATTGTGCTCTAAGTTGAAACCTTTGTTTCATACCTGAGCTATTTTGATCTAGATTAGCATTCGGGGACCCTTCGTAAGTGCTCTTTCGTTCTTTTATCGCTTTCGAGTCCGAAAGTCAAACTTTGTTTGACTTTCTGCATTGACCAGTTTATGGTCGATGCAAAGTTCGTTTGAACTTCATAACGTGAGCGTGATCACGATGGTTATAGTCCCTAGCGACTATACCCACTGATTACCACGTTATCTAGGCTCAGTGACGAGCCGTAGTTTCGGGCAGAATACGTATTCTTACGTATTTTGTAACCAAACTACTCTTAGGTATCACAACCGTTTGTTGTGATACCAAACTTGTTTTCTAAACTTAGGTAAGCATGTTTTAACATGCTTAGCTCGTCACTTTTAGTTTAGTGCTTAGATAGGGTCGTAAGGTAAGCGATCTAAACAATCGCTTATACTTTCGAACCCGACCCGTTTGGTCGATCATTAGGATCCGACCAAGCACATTAGGTGACCATAGTATATAGGCAATAACCTTACGAGGTTATACCTTATGGTCGCTTCGTTTAAGTAGTTGTATGATAGGTAGTTTATATGCCTTAGGTAAATTACCAAAATACCCCTTTGATGCCAAAATTCATTTTAAACATATGTAACATAACTTTTGACATCTAAACTGATTTGACAACCATATTAGACATGTTAAGGCATATATTACTTGTCATAGGACTAGTTAGGCAGTCCGAACGCGTTTCACGCGAACGACGCGTTAAAGTAGCATAAGCTACCTAAACGGGTCGTAATGGGTCACAAGCACTTAGGATAGGTTTCATTTAGTATGTAGGCTTTGTTAAACCAAATGACACGAGTCTCTACACTCGTTTGGTTTACGAAACCTCATTCTATCCAATCATCCGATTAAGGTCCGGTTATTAACATAGTTACCCATATTAGGTGCCGTTTGATTCTGAGATCTCTAGCATTACTTGGTGATTATCTTTAGACATCTGAGCAATCTCAAGTGAGTACATAGACCCCTCTTTTACTGTTTTCCAAACTGTTTTGGGGTGAAACACATGTGCCTACTTGTTACTTTCATGCTTTCCTGTTTTCACATCATATACCTGCTATGTTCGTTAGTACATTATAGTACATCGTTTTACATGACATTTCATGCTAGGTGTGCCCATATTGTGCATTACTTAGTACATCGTTTTACATGACATTTCACGCTATGTATGTTCATTTGATTACATACTTAGTGCATTGTTTTTCACATGTTTACATTTTGGTATGACATTTGGTTTGTTTACATGGGACAATACATTCATTAACATTAGCTACGCCGTTCGTTAGTAGGTAGTGGTACCATAGGAATTGACAACTCCCGTTCCGGACATCCCAGGGAAAGGGGACAGAAAGGAATGACCGAATTCGATGATATAAGACAGATAGACCTTTAATTTGTTTAAAGGGTTTATCACCACAGTCACAAGGCTTGGATGTATGCATTTTCACAATACCGCATAGATGTTCATATTAAATAGTTGCATGCATTTACACAAAACATAGCTTTGATTTAAACCAAGTTTTACTTCAATATTTTGTTTTTGTGCATATGGTTTAGTTGAGACATTTCACTTGCCATACACGACATTTTGACATAGACATTATTCACATAAACATTTGACATGGATATTTGACATAGACATTTGACATGGATATTTGACATAGACATTTGACATGGATATTTGACATAGACATTTGACATGGATATTTGACATAGACATTTGACATGATTTACATCTTGACATAAACACTTTGACATATTATTCAATACAATTGACAATTGGTTTAAACATAGATTTCATACATTGGTTGGTTTAGTTTGATTAAGTGATTAAGTAACGATGCGTGTGTAATATGATACAAGCATGGTGGATACGCCGCTGGTACTTCCTATATATAAGTGTTTGTATGGTATTACATGTCGTAACGTTATTTGAATCATTTCAATATTGAGACATAGAACATTTTATATAAATAACATATTTTTCACAAGACATTGATTTACAAACAACTTATCTTATACAAACACATTTTTACATGGTCCTTTATTTAACCTGACATTTACTTATACATATCATCTGATCTTATTGTTTTCAAATGATTTACAAGACAAAGCAAACAAAAAGGTTCATAACTAAACATTTTTCTTAAACATAAGTCATGAATCCAAATTTTTACAAACCTATGTATCTCACAGGCATTTTTATGCTGACGTACCTATTTTCACATGTGTTTTCAGGAGCTTTTCCGTAGGATGTTGATCATGATACTAGGGCGGACCTGTGCCTTAGAGACTTTAAAAGAGGATAGACTATGTTTAATTATGTTATAAACTCTTTTGTTTACTGTTCAAGACAATGTAACACCCTTGTTTAATAAATAAATAAAACTTTGTATGCCATGGTTATGAGACAATTAATTCTGTTACGACACGCCCCGACGTTTCCGCCGCGATTTGTTGTTTTTACGCGGTCGGGGTGTGACAGAAGAGTTGGTATCAGAGCCAATGGTTATAGGGAATTAGGTTATTAGTAATGCTTTGACCTAGACTATAACTTTTCTAGGAACCTAACACAAGTCATCTTGTGTTTAGATCTTAAAACATGTACATCACCTATCCTTAGGTGATTAACAAAACAAGGAACCAAAATTTTTTTTTTTCCGAAACGATTTTTGAAAAACAATCATCTGTTTTTGAATAAATTTTTACAAGGTTTTGAACCATTTTCAGTATTGGTTTTTGGCCTTGTGCCTTCAAATTTTCAAAATCCCGTCAAACGTTTTGGGTTTTAAATAATGTGAACATGTGCAAACTGGAAGGGTGAATGCCTGTATTCTGGGTTTTCTGTCTAGGCAAGCACTTCGTATACATCTCAACCAGACGCGAGACCAGTTGTGCTTACCTGGGAATTCTTGGAGTGAGTGTTCACTTATAGGCGAGCATGTCTTCGCTAATACATTATTTTGACCCATTTACTTTGATTAGTCACTGTGTGTCGTTTGTTTGCTTTGTGATACGAACGAATGACCACCATCTTTGCTCTTGTTGATTTTGTTTCATCTCATTCTTTTCATCCAATCATCTCACTCGTTCCTTTTCATGTTTTCCTCTTTTAGAATGCCTCCTCGACGCGAGAACCAGATAGCTACTGCCGAACTGGCAGAAATTATTGCGCAGCAGATGGCTGCTCATTTCCCAAATCTCTTTGCTCAATGGCAACAAGCCAACAACAACAACAATGGTCCGTGCAAATACAAGGATTTTAATTTGGCTAAACCACTCAAGTTTAGTGGTTCTGAGGGAGCGACTGGGCTTCTTCAGTGGTTCGAGAGCAGTGAGAATACTTTTCGCCATGTGCAGTGTCCAGAAAATCACAAAGTCGAGTTTGCTTCGAGCGTATTTCAGAAGAGGGCTTTGACATGGTGGAACGGGGTTATGAGAGACAGAGGTGCAGAAGTTGCCCTCGCACATACCTGGGCTGAACTTAGAGCCCTTATGATGAGGGAATTCTGTCCTCGTCATGAGCAGCGAGCTTTGGAGAAAGAATTTGATGTTTTAAAGCAAGATAGTGGTGAGCACAGGGCATATACTGATCGGTTTGAAGAGTTGAGTCTGCTTTGCCCAACAATGGTCACCCCACTCGACAAGGCTATCGAGGGATACATCGATGGCCTACCTGACTCGGTACAAGACATTCTTACTGGTAGTAACCATGCCACACTTCGTCAGGCGATCGAGTTATCTGCGACATTGACTGAGTCGCAGATCCGGAAGAACAAGTTACACCGGAAGGGTGACAAGGGCAAGGAACAATCGGCTGACAAGGTGGATAGCAAGAAAGGTCAAAACGGGAATGGAAAGAACTCTGGTTCTTCGAAGAGGGCAAAGAAGCATAAGGCTTCCCAAAACTATGCTGTCACTGCCCAAGCTAATCAAGCAGCTCCCAACCAACCCGCACAGCCTCCAGCAAAGAAACCCTATTCAGGGCATGCACCTTTGTGCAATAGATGCAACAGTCACCATCAGCCGCAACTTCCATGCCGTTTCTGTACTAACTGTGGGAAATCAGGCCATCTTGCCAATGTTTGTCGGTCTGCTCAGAATCCCGCGGTTCCGAACCCGGCTCAACAAGTTGCTCAGCCTCCTGCTCCGCAACAGGGTCAAGCTGCACGACCACAATACCCACCTGGTGCTTGTTACAATTGTGGGGATCTGACCCACTATAGGAACCGGTGCCCAAGACTGGCGAACCAGAACCAGAACCAGAATCCGGCTCCGGCTCGAGGCCGAGTCTTTAACATGAACGCCCAAGAGGCGCAGGCGGACGATAACGTGGTGAACGGTACGTTCTTTATTAATAACCAGGCTGCATATGTTCTCTTTGATTCGGGTGCCGACAAGAGTTTTGTGTCATTGTCTTTTGAGCCAATACTTCGAGTGTCTAGAACAAAACTAAGTAAATCTTTGACAGTAGAAGTTGCTAGTGGTGAACCCATTATTCTTGATTCTGTTCTTCGCAACTGCCAGTTGAATCTTAACGACCATCTTTTTCCTATCGACCTCACGCCTATGCAACTTGGAAGCTTCGACGTTATTGTGGGAATGGATTGGTTATCCAAGCATCATGCAGAGATAGTTTGTTCTGAGAAGATTGTTCGTGTGCCGCTTTCGACAGGCGAGATCCTGCAGGTTCAAGGTGAGAAGCCTATCGGTGGTCTCAAACTCATGTCTTGTCTTAAAGCTCGGAAGTATCTGCGGAAGAATTATGTGGCTTTCTTAGCACATGTTACAAAAGATAAAGGCAAGGGAAAGTCTATTTCAGATATTCCTGTCGTTCGGGATTATTCTGAAGTGTTCCCTGAAGATTTACCTGGTCTACCTCCAGCACGCCAAGTCGAGTTCCGTATTGATCTCGTACCTGGTGCAAATCCCATTGCCAGAGCTCCATATCGTCTTGCACCATCTGAGATGCAAGAGTTGTCCAAACAGCTTCAGGAACTCTCTGACAAAGGCTTTATCCGTCCCAGCTTTTCACCTTGGGGTGCTCCCGTTCTTTTTGTCAAGAAGAAGGATGGATCCTTTAGGATGTGTATCGATTATCGTGAGCTTAACAAGCTTACCATCAAGAATCGATATCCCCTACCTCGCATCGATGATCTCTTTGATCAGTTACAAGGCGCTTCTTATTTTTCGAAGATTGATCTGCGATCTGGATATCATCAACTTCGGGTGCAAGAAGAAGACATTCCGAAGACAGCATTCCGTACTCGTTATGGGCATTATGAATTCACAGTCATGCCATTCGGTTTGACTAATGCTCCTGCTGTTTTCATGGACTTAATGAATAGGGTCTGCAAACCTTATTTGGATCAGTTCGTCATTGTTTTTATTGATGACATCTTGATATATTCTAAGACGCAAGCTGACCACGAGCAACATCTTCGTCTTACTCTGGAACTCCTAAAGAAAGAGCAACTTTTCGCCAAATTCTCCAAGTGCGAATTTTGGCTTAAAGAAGTTCAATTTTTGGGGCATATTATCAACAAACAAGGTATTCATGTAGATCCCTCCAAGATCAGTGCGATTAAGGATTGGGATACGCCTACTACTCCTACTGAAGTTCGTTCTTTTCTTGGTCTAGCGGGTTATTATCGCCGCTTCATAGAAAACTTCTCGAAGATTGCAGTTCCTCTAACTGCTCTAACTCAGAAGAAAATGCCCTTTTATTGGGGATTCAAGCAAGAGGAAGCTTTTCAACACTTGAAGCAGAAGCTTTGCGATGCGCCTGTTCTATCATTACCTAAGGGTGATGATGATTTTGTCGTGTATTGTGATGCATCTAAATTGGGTCTTGGCTGTGTTCTGATGCAAAGGAACAAAGTCATAGCCTATGCATCAAGACAATTGAAGATACATGAGAAGAACTACACCACTCATGATCTTGAGTTGGGTGCAGTTGTTTTCGCTCTCAAGATCTGGAGACACTATTTGTACGGTACAAAATGTGTGGTTTTCACTGACCACAAAAGTCTTCAGCATATCTTCAACCAGAAAGAACTCAACATGAGACAGCGACGTTGGGTTGAGCTTTTAAACGACTATGACTGCGAAATTCGCTACCATCCTGGTAAGGCGAATGTCGTAGCTGATGAATTGAGTCGTAAGGAACGTACTAAGCTTCATTGTGTACGTGTTCAATCTGTTATTCAAGCTCGATCCGATATTCAAGCACGCATTTCTCAGTCTCAACAATCTTGTGTTTCACAAGGATTGATGGATAAGGAATTTCCTTATCACATAACACCTGCTCTGGAACTGAAGGACAATGGATCGTATTACTTCATGGACCGTTTGTGGGTCCCAAGCCTAGATGATCTTCGTACCTTGCTTATGGATGAAGCCCATAAGTCTCGTTATTCCATTCATCCGGGCTCAGATAAGTTGTATAAGGATCTTCGTATTCTTTATTGGTGGCCTGGTATGAAGAAAGACATTGCCTTATACGTATCAAAATGCCTTACTTGTCTTAAGGTTAAGGCTGAACATCAGCGTCCATCTGGTTTATTGGAGCAACCAGAGATCCCAGTTTGGAAATGGGAAAACATTACTATGGATCTCATTACTAAACTCCCGCGCACAAAGAAAGGTCATGATGCCATCTGGGTAGTCGTTGATCGTCTTACTAAGTCAGCACATTTCTTGCCAATCCGTGAGGATTTTCCTGCTGACAGACTCGCTCAAATCTATGTAGATGAAATTGTAGCTCGACATGGTGTTCCCTTGAACATCATTTCTGACAGAGATGCTCGTTTCACTTCTCACTTTTGGAGAACCATGCAATCTGCTATGGGGACCCAACTTAATCTGAGCACAGCTTATCATCCGCAAACGGATGGTCAATCTGAGAGAACAATCCAGACTCTGGAGGATATGCTAAGAGCTTGTGTGATCGATTTTGGTGGTAGCTGGGATTCACATCTTAAATTGATTGAATTCTCCTACAACAACAGTTATCACACTAGCATCAAAATGGCTCCTTTTGAGGCTCTCTATGGTCGAAAATGTCGTTCACCAGTCTGCTGGAATGAGATTGGCGAGGCTCAACTTACTGGACCTGCCCTCATTTTAGAAACAACTGACAAGGTCAAGAAAGTTCGTGATAACCTTCAGGCAGCTAGAAGCCGTCAGAAGATTTACGCGGACCCAAAACGCAAAGCCTTGGAATTTCAAGTCGGTGATCGAGTATTACTTAAGGTCTCACCTTGGAAAGGTGTGATCAGATTTGGAAAGAAAGGAAAACTTGCACCTAGATACGTTGGACCATTCAAGATCGTCGAAAGAATCAGAAAGGTAGCCTACAGACTTGAGTTACCTCCTGAACTGGGAAATGTTCATCCAACTTTTCACGTGTCCAATCTCAAGAAGTGTACAGCTGATGAGAATTTCTCCATACCGCTTGACGAAATTCGTGTTGGCACAACACTGAAATTTGTTGAGAAACCAGTGGAAATCATGGAACGTGAAGTCAAGTTGCTTAAACGCAAGCGCATTCCTTTGGTCAAAGTTCGCTGGGAAGCTAAACGTGGACCTGAGTTTACTTGGGAACGCGAAGATCAAATGAAGGCGAAATATCCACATCTTTTTCCACGAGTTTCCTCTAAATAAATTTCGGGACGAAATTTCCACAAGTAGGGGAGACTGTAACAACTGTGCTTGTAACCACTATGAACAGTTCCGTTATCAATAAAACAATGTTATTTGATCCCAATGTTTGTTTGATTGTGTTTTACATTTTTCATGTTTTGACTTTTGTTCAATTCCGAACTCTACATCACTTTCTGGAGAGTTATACGCAAACTAGTGCGTAAACGTACTCAGTTTAATGCGAGAAATACTCTGGAACATCAACATATACTCAACATACCTTAAATAACCTTTACATAACTTAGAAATAAGTTTTGAAGGCTTTGGTATGGCAAAAACAAGTTAATTCGACTACAGGGACTAAATATGACAAACTGCGAAAGTATGTCAATTTGAACTGTAACGAACATTCTGGAAGATGACCATAAGTTAAACACACCTTAAATATCCTTTACATAGCTTAGAAATAGGCTTTGAGGGGTTCGGTGTGTTAAAATAAACTTTTGGGTCATTCAGGGACTAAAAGCGTCAAAAAGTGCACAAGTTTGCATTTTCGCGCATAACTTACGTTCTGAATACATCCGGACATCCAAAAATTTATGTAAGCATGACTACATTATATTTTAGTGTTCGCCATAAGAAAAATCCATTCGTCGCGTCATTTGGATCGTTTTTCGCGCTTGTGCGCATTCCGTCGTAATTAACCGAACATCGCGACCGTATGGCCAAACGAACTGACATCCGAGATATTTTTGAACACATTTTAAGTTCCCTATACTTTAAATTCATTTTAGAGCTTTGAAATGGGGTTAACGGGCCTTAAACGTGTCGAAAATGGGCTGATTGCAATACAGGGACCAAAAGTGTAATTCTGCCAAACTAGGGCCTAGCGGTGCGCTACACTTTTAGCGTAGCGGTGCGCTAGCCTGTGCCAGAACAGATAATACCAACCAGTCAGCAGATTATCAGCTGATTAAACCACAACCAAACATTCTAAATCGCCCATTCTGATCATTTAGGGTCATTTTTAGTTACCACAACAATTGGACAAGTGTACGCACAAGATTCGAGCACGGTTTTCATGAAACGATCTTAACGGTTACCCAAAATCTATAAATACCCATCACATTTTCTTTCATTCCTCACAAGAATCTGATCAATTGTGCTCTAAGTTGAAACCTTTGTTTCATACCTGAGCTATTTTGATCTAGATTAGCATTCGGGGACCCTTCGTAAGTGCTCTTTCATTCTTTTATCGCTTTCGAGTCCGAAAGTCAAACTTTGTTTGACTTTCTACATTGACCAGTTTATGGTCGATGCAAAGTTCGTTTGAACTTCATAACGTGAGCGTGATCACGATGGTTATAGTCCCTAGCGACTATACCCACTGATTACCACGTTATCTAGGCTCAGTGACGAGCCGTAGTTTCGGGCAGAATACGTATTCTTACGTATTTTGTAACCAAACTACTCTTAGGTATCACAACCGTTTGTTGTGATACCAAACCTGTTTTCTAAACTTAGTTAAGCATGTTTTAACATGCTTAGCTCGTCACTTTTAGTTTAGTGCTTAGATAGGGTCGTAAGGTAAGCGATCTAAACAATCGCTTATACTTTCAAACCCGACCCGTTTGGTCGATCATTAGGATCCGACCAAGCACATTAGGTGACCATAGTATATAGGGAATAACCTTACGAGGTTATACCTTATGGTCGCTTCGTTTAAGTAGTTGTATGATAGGTAGTTTATATGCCTTAGGTAAATTACCAAAATACCCCTTTGATGCCAAAATTCATTTTAAACATATGTAACATAACTTTTGACATCTAAACTGATTTGACAACCATATTAGACATGTTAAGGCATATATTACTTGTCATAGGACTAGTTAGGCAGTCCGAACGCGTTTCACGCGAACGACGCGTTAAAGTAGCATAAGCTACCTAAACGGGTCGTAATGGGTCACAAGCACTTAGGATAGGTTTCATTTAGTATGTAGGCTTTGTTAAACCAAATGACACGAGTCTCTACACTCGTTTGGTTTACGAAACCTCATTCTATCCAATCATCCGATTAAGGTCCGGTTATTAACATAGTTACCCATATTAGGTGCCGTTTGATTCTGAGATCTCTAGCATTACTTGGTGATTATCTTTAGACATCTGAGCAATCTCAAGTGAGTACATAGACCCCTCTTTTACTGTTTTCCAAACTGTTTTGGGGTGAAACACATGTGCCTACTTGTTACTTTCATGCTTTCCTGTTTTCACATCATATACCTGCTATGTTCGTTAGTACATTATAGTACATCGTTTTACAAGACATTTCATGCTAGGTGTGCCCATTTTGTGCATTACTTAGTACATCGTTTTACATGACATTTCACGCTATGTATGTTCATTTGATTACATACTTAGTGCATTGTTTTTCACATGTTTACATTTTGGTATGACATTTGGTTTGTTTACATGGGACAATACATTCATTAACATTAGCTACGCCGTTCGTTAGTAGGTAGTGGTACCATAGGAATTGACAACTCCCGTTCCGGACATCCCAGGGAAAGGGGACAGAAAGGAATGACCGAATTCGATGATATAAGACAGATAGACCTTTAATTTGTTTAAAGGGTTTATCACCACAGTCACAAGGCTTGGATGTATGCATTTTCACAATACCGCATAGATGTTCATATTAAATAGTTGCATGCATTTACACAAAACATAGCTTTGATTTAAACCAAGTTTTACTTCAATATTTTGTTTTTGTGCATATGGTTTAGTTGAGACATTTCACTTGCCATACACGACATTTTGACATAGACATTATTCACATAAACATTTGACATGGATATTTGACATAGACATTTGACATGGATATTTGACATAGACATTTGACATGGATATTTGACATAGACATTTGACATGATTTACATCTTGACATAAACACTTTGACATATTATTCAATACAATTGACAATTGGTTTAAACATAGATTTCATACATTGGTTGGTTTGGTTTGATTAAGTGATTAAGTAACGATGCGTGTGTAATATGATACAAGCATGGTGGATACGCCGCTGGTACTTCCTATATATAAGTGTTTGTATGGTATTACATGTCGTAACGTTATTTGAATCATTTCAATATTGAGACATAGAACATTTTATATAAATAACATATTTTTCACAAGACATTGATTTACAAACAACTTATCTTATACAAACACATTTTTACATGGTCCTTTATTTAACCTGACATTTACTTATACATATCATCTGATCTTATTGTTTTCAAATGATTTACAAGACAAAGCAAACAAAAAGGTTCATGACTAAACATTTTTCTTAAACATAAGTCATGAATCCAAATTTTTACAAACCTATGTATCTCACAGGCATTTTTATGCTGACGTACCTATTTTCACATGTGTTTTCAGGAGCTTTTCCGTAGGATGTTGATCATGATACTAGGGCGGACCTGTGCCTTAGAGACTTTAAAAGAGGATAGACTATGTTTAATTATGTTATAAACTCTTTTGTTTACTGTTCAAGACAATGTAACACCCTTGTTTAATAAATAAATAAAACTTTGTATGCCATGGTTATGAGACAATTAATTCTGTTACAACACTCCCCGACGTTTCCGCCACGTCTTGTATGCTACACGTGGTCGGGGTGTGACAAAAAGTTTGTGTTACATATTCTTAATTACCAATTATGCTTGAAAAGGGCATTTTGGTCATTTACCTAAGGCATAGAAACTACCTATCATACAACTAATTAAACCTAAGTGACCATAAGGTATAACCTCGGAAGGTTATTCCCTATGCAACTATGGTCACTAAATATGTTTGGCCGGATCCTAATGATCGACCAAACGAGTCATGTTCGAAAGTCTAAGCGGGTGTTTAGTCCGCTTGACTTACATCTCTACACAAGCACTAATCTAAAAAGTGACGAGTTAAACATGTTAAAACATGTTTAACGAATTTAGAAAATAGATTTGGTATCAAAACAAACGGTTTTGATACCTATAAGTAGTTTGGTTACAAAACACGCAAGAATGCGCATTTTGGCCGAAACTACGACTCGTCACTACACCTAGATAACGTGGTAATCAGTAAGTATAGTCACTAGGGACTATAACCATCGTGATTACGCTCACGTTATGAAGTTCAAATGAACTTCACATTGACCATAAACTGGTCAATGCAGAAAGTCAAACGCAGTTTGACTTTCAGACTCGAAAAGCGATAAAAGAACGAAAGAATACTTACAAAAGGTCCCTGCAAGCTTTGATCCAATTTACTATCAGGTATGAAGCATAAACTTCAACTTAGAGAGCCAAAATCAGATCAATGTGGGTTTTGGAAGTGAAAGGGGATAGCTATTTATAGGAAAACTAGAACCGTTAGGATCGTTCCTCGTAAAACGAGCTTCGATCTCATCTGTGCACATGTGCCCATGGTTTTGTGAAACCATGGGAGCCCATAGTTTCATTAAAACCATGTGCAAATGAGGGGAACAGCTAGAACAAGCTGGAATTTAGATTTTTCATTTTGGTCCCTTCCTAAGATAACTATGGCAGAATGACAATTTTGGTCCCTGAACTTCAGAATCTTGCATTTCGGCTCATTTTTGACACGTTTAAGCCCCGTTAACCTCATTTCAAGGCTCTAAAATGAAGTTAAAGAATACGGAACTAAAAACATGCTCAAAAATATCTCAGATGTCGGTTCGTTTGGTCGTACGGATGCATTGTTCAGTTAATTACGACGGAAGTCGTAACGAACGCAAAAACGATCCAAATTACGCGACGAATGGAATTTTATCATGACAATCACTAAAATAATATATTTTAATGATTACATAAAGTTTTGGATGTCCAGATGTATTCAGAACATAAGATATGCGCGAAAATGCAAACTTATGCACTTTTAACGCTTTTAGTCCCCGAATGACCAAAAAGTTTATTTTAGCACACCGAACTCCTAAAAGCCTATTTCTAAGCTATGTAAAGGATATTTAGGGTATGTTTAACTTATGGTCATGTTCCATAATGTTCGTTACAGTACAAATCGGTATACTTTCGCAGTTTGTCGAAATTAGTCCCTGTAAGCGAATAAACTTGATTTCGCCACACCAAACCCTCCAAAACTTATTTATAAGTTATGTAAAGGTTATTTAAGGTATGTTAAGCATATGTCACTGTCCCGGAGTGTTGTTTTGCATTAAACTGGTTATATTTACGCATCAGTGCGCGTATAACCTTCCAGAAAGATATTTATTGCCCGAAATCGAACAAGAGTTGATATGTGCAAACGATACACATCTTTATACAAATCCCAAGTATGAAACACAACATTTCATTGATTTGGTATTTGTTTGATGGTCGTGGAGGCATAGATGTCACATATCTAAGTTATGTATATCGGATTCTGTCATTCCCAACTTCCAAACAAACCTAGGAAGTCGGAAACGGGATTTGTCAAGTCCTATGGTACCATTACATACTACCGAGCGGCGTAGCAAATTTTAATGAATGTATTATTGTCCCGATTAAACATACAAAATTTCATAACCAATGTAGCATGTGAAAACCATGTACTAGGTATGCTAAGTAAACATACATAGTAGAAATGATCATGTAAAACAATGTGCTAGCATGCTCAGTAAACATACATAGCAGAAATGTCATGTAAAACAATATGTCCATATACTAAGTAAACATATGCAACAAAGGTGTTTTATGAAATCAATGTGCTAGCATGCTAAGCCAACATACATAGCAAACATAGTTGAAATCATGTACTATATGTGTACTAGATGAAACTAGCATGTTTATGTCATAAAAGCAATGAAAACACGAAAGTAACAAGTATGCACATGTGTATCACCCCAAAGTATTTGAAAGCGGTAAAAGAGGGGAACTATTTACTCACTTGGGATTGCTTATTAGTCTTGAGAATAAGACCAATTTATGCTCCAAGGATCACGGAATCAACAAGACACCTAATATAGGTAACTATGTTATTAATCGGGTCCTAATTCGGGAGATAGGATAGAATGATGTTCTATAAATCAAATGAGTATTTGAACTCATATGGTATGATTTAATAGAGTTAACATTCTGATTTGGAAGTCTACCTAAGTGCTTTTGACCCGTTTCGACTCATTATGGTAGTATAAGCTACTATAATGCGTTGTTAGCGTAAAACTATGGTCGGATGGTTAACTATGTGCTATGTCAAGTCTTACATGCCAAATTATCCCTAAACATGTTACTAAATCAGATTATATGTCAAAAACATGATCATATATGCAAAATACGGATTTATGCTTCAAAAGGGCGTTTTGGTCATTTCCTATGGGCATACAAGCTACTTAACAAATAACTAACCAATCCTATGATCATAAGGTATAACCTCAGAGGTTATTCCCTATGCAACTATGATCACTAAACAAGCTTGGTCGGATCCGAATGATCGACCAAACGGGTCGGGTTCGAAAGTCTAAGCGGTTGTTTAGACCGCTTAACTTACGACCCTAAACAAGAACTAAACTAATAGTGACGAGTTAAACATGCCAAAACATGTTTAACTAACTTAGAAAACTGATTTTGTATCAAAACAAAGTGTTTTGATACCTAAAAGTAGTTCCGTTGCAAAATGCGTGCTAAAACGCATTTTGACCGAAATTTTGACTCGTCACTACACCTAGTTAACGTGGTAATCAGTAGGTATAATCGCTAAGGATTATAACCATCATGATTACAATCACGTTGCAAAGTTCAAACAAACATTGCGTTAACCATTGACTTGTCAAAGCTGAAAGTCAAACACTATTTGACTTTCATGCTAGGAAAGCAATAAAAGAATGAAGGAAGCTTACAAAGGGTCCTTGCTAGAACTTGATCTTATAATTCTCAGGTATGAAGTTATAAAACCTCAACTTAGAGAATTTAGATCAAGTGTGAGTTGCAACAAATGAAATTCTAGGCTATTTATACTTGTCATGAGTTCACAAGATCATTCCAAGTGTTTGTGTAACTTCCAAGCATAAAATCCTAGCCACACATGTGTTCTAAGCAGATTAGAAGCCTTGGAGAGGTGTTAACTTGGTTCACACCAAGAACTTGCAAGAACAGTCCCTAGAGTATCAAACAGATTGTAAAAACTGGTTTCTGGTCACTGGCACTTTTAGGCGGGGCGCGTAAGAGTAGGGGAGGGGCTTACGCGGCCCGTTTGAACTCAGCAGATCAGCAACAGTTTTGATATTCACAAGTTCAGTCCCTACAATGTAATTAAGCTAATTTCAGGAACTTTTGACCCCCGTTAAGCCATTTTCAAGGCTCTACAAGGTCATTAAAGTTTAGAGGACTCAAAATGTGCTCGGAAAACTCTCGGATGTCAGCTCGTTTGGTCGTACCGTCACGTTATTCGTCTAATTACGACGAAACTCAAACGGACGCGAAAACGATCCAAATTAAGCGACGAATGGTATTTTTGCATGCCGATCACTAAAATAAAAATATTTTAGTGTGTACAAAAATTTTGGATGTCCAGATGTGATCAGAACGTAAGATATGCGCGTAAATGCAAACTTACGTCGTTTTTGACACTTTTAGTCCCTGTAAGATCAAATAAGCATATTTTTGCACACCGAACCACTCAAAGCTTATTTCTAAGCTATGTTTAGGTTATATATGGTATGTTTAGCTTATGATCATATTCCGGACTGTACGTTTCCTTACGAAACGGCAGACTTTTGCAGTTTGACGCAAATAGTCCCTGTGAGCGAATAAACTTGTTTTTGCCATACCAAACCCTTTAAAACTTATTTCTAAGTTATGTAAAGGTTATTTAAGGTATGTTAAGCTTATGTTACTGTTCCGGAGTGTTTGTCACGTTAAACTGATTACGTATACGCACTAGTTTGCGTATAACTTTCCAGAAAGCGATATAGAGTTTAAAATCGATCAAAAATCAAAATGTGCAAAATGTCAAACATAAATAACAAATATTGGGATCAAAATACATTGTTTTATTAATATTGAATTGTTCAGAGTTTGTACAATGATTACACAAGCACATATGTCACAGTTCAGATATTCGTTTGGCGTTTGTTCCGTTAGTAGATAGTTGAATGCTTAGCTTATGTAAATTGTAGGGAATAGGGTTGCAAACGCACCAAACGTTTGGCGAACAGTTCATGAACCGTTCGGTAGGAAGTTTGTTTGTGTTTGTTCGTTTATTAAAAAAATGAACACGAACAAGAAATTTTGTTTGTTTAGTTAAATGAACAAACATGAACAGAGGTTCTGTTCATTCATGAACGTCCGATAACGTGTTCGTTTGTATTCGATAGTTCATTAGTGTTTTTAGTTTTTATATTTATTTACATAGTTCAAAATTCTGACAAATTAAATATCTAACAAGTGTCGGTGTATTATATATTTTGTTCATGAACGATTGTTTGTGTTCGTTTGTTTCCATTTGTGTTCATGAACATTAGTTTGTGCTCATTTGTGTTCGTCAACGTTCGTTGCCTAAAATTAACAAACAAACACAAACGAACACGAAAAAGTTCGTTTCCTTAGCAAACGAACACGAACATAAAATCTCGTTCGATAGGTGTTCGTGAACGGCTCGCGAACACAAATATTTCTTAACAAACAAACACGAAAAAGTCTTGTTCGTGTTCGTTCAGTTCGTTTGCAGCCCTAGTAGGGAATGATATGGTTATTGGTTTAAATGATACCCCAATGCATTCTCGTATGAATTTTAAGTCAAACAACACTTTTTCACATTGCATAAAAATTACAATGCTGAATTTTGCTGATTTTCTGCAGAAAGTGCTGAATTTGTGAGTTATAGTGTTTTTCGGATAGTTTTTGGTGTTTGTCGGACTTCGGGAAGGTATTAAACCAAACCTTTGCATTCCAATTAGGGTTTAATGTATATTTGATGTTGGACTCTCGTCTAAGTCCTAAATATGTCATTAAGCTGGTTTCTGTGCATCTTGTGTTTCTATCAACACTAATAGTCTACTAGGTACTATACTAGTTGTTTCGATGCATTGTTTAAACTGTTTCAGATGTAACCAATAAAAATGAATAATGTCCACCATAAATATGTATTTCATGAGTATTCTAACTGTATGTCATGAAATCATGCAGTTCGGATGTTCAAAATGTATAACTGAATAGCTTAAAATGATTATTTAAATGTACGAAAGTTACTAGAAAGTGGCAGTTGTCACATGTTCCATCTAGCATTACTCGTCTTAATACTCATGTAGAGACATAGAAAATTCCACCCGAAATCATTAATCTCATTTAGTCAAGTTATCAATTCTCTGGGTTGGAGGATGAAGACCCAAACGCGCACATTGAGATGTTCTTACAATGCTGTGACATGTTCAAAATCAATGGATTTTCGCCTGATGCCATCAAACTGCATTTGTTTCCATTTTCACTTGTTGGGAAAGGCTGGAATTGGCTTTCTGCCCTTGAAGGTGGTTCCATAATCACCTAGGATATCTTAGTTAATAAATTTCTAAAGAAACATTTACTAGCTTCTAAGATTAACAAGTTGAGAAATAAAATCCTTATTTTTCATCAACTGGATGGGGAGTCGTTTACTGAAGCATGGGATTGATACATAGAGATTATATGAAAAATTTCCTAATCATGGAGTAGAGGTTAGTATGCCAAACCTTTTATGAGGGTTTGTATTCAGAATCTAGGCAAAACCTGGATATGGTTGCAAAATGAGTTTTTGCAAACTTAACACCAGTTGCTGTTTTCGCATTGATGGTTAAGTTAGCTGCAAATGACTATGCACCCTCGTAAATACCTAACTTTAGGGAAAAGGCAGGACTAGACCAGGTGGAGGATGATGTCATCTTGTAGGCAAAGGTAGAAGCTTTAACTATCAAGATGGGGAAGTTTCTTGCTAAGAAAGAGGGAAATTCAGATGAGAAGTGTACGACGTTTGGATGGGAGCATAAGGTGGCTGTATGCCCATTTGAAGCACATGAAAAAGCCTCATACATCAATAATTAAGAAAGGTTTCAAAATAATCACTACAATCGGACCTATAATCCTGCTTGGAGGAGCCATCCTAACTTTAGCAGGAAAAACTTCTCAACCTTCGCTCCACCATGATTTACTCAAAGAGATGCAGTTGAGGATACGAAGCTTGACCTAGAAGAGGTAATGAAGAAATACATTGAAGCTACTAATGTTCGAATGAGCAATATTGAAAAAGATCTAAAACTGTAAAAGGCTTCATTACAAAACATTGAGAAGGCTAGTGCAACGTATGACTGAAAGGAACCTGGGAGGATTACCGTTAATCCAAACACCCAAGTAAAAGCTATCACTACTCAAAGTGTTTTTATGTATAAGAATTTATACATCTTTAAATCATCAAATTTATCCCAATTTATGTGAGAACTCTTTGTATATTCATTTATTTTGGTACTCATTTGAGTTGTTTGTGAAAATACAGGTCTAGGCTTCGGCCCGGTGTTGAAACGAAGGCTTTTGGAACAAAATGGAGCAAAAACGAAACATTCCAGCAAAGTGCCAGATATGGCACGACCATGCCAACACCTGGCACGACCTTGCCAGGTCAGCCATCATCGGCATTCTCACAGGCACTATCAGTCATCAGTGCATACACTAGCCAAATCAGGAAAGCCAGTGATTCGCACGACTGTGCCATCCCCAAGCATGATCGTTCCTGATCCATACCATTCTCTGATCTGCCTATTCCCAATATCGCAGTAGCCATTGTTAGTAAATCATCGATAAGCACAGTCATCCCATAGTCTGGCACGGTCGTGCCACCTCGGGAAACTTTGACCGGTATTTTTCAGAAATTGTAGCAAATAAGATCGATAGACGAAAAGCTAGCCTGACACATGCCAAGCACGACCGTGCCAAAAGGTGGCATGGTAGCGCAAAACGTCCAGTAGCTTAAATACGAGTCTCAAGCTCATTTGCAAGAGTTAGAGCATTTTTGTGAAGTTTTCTCTCAAAAATCTAGACTTGGAAGCTTGTTGGAGCCAAGGAGGAGCTTTGAAGAAGACACAATCATTTGAAGATACCCCCATTTACCATTTAATCTTGTCTTTAAACTTAGTTAGCTTACTTATTACATTATGAACAATTTAAGATTTTTATTTTGTATTTGATCTAGTAGTTATGAGCCTTACGGGCTAAACATTTGTGTTGCTTAAACTTTGTTGAAGTTAATGAATATTTGATAACATGGAAGGAGATGTGATTATTGTTCTTATTAATCTTTATAATGATGTTTAGTCTTGTTCTTGGAGTTCATGTACATGTTTAAAGTTGTTGTTCTTGAATGTTTTATCATAAGTATATACATGATGTTTTGGAAAGCCCGTGTGAAGATTATAATTGTTGAATGTTGTTAACTTGTTAGTTTGATTCATAGCATGAAACTAGGAATGGTAATTGCTAACATGAATTGAATGATGATTTGAACATGTGTATGAATTCTTGCATTTGGATTTGAAAAGACAAAAGAATGTTTATATGAATTTTGTAGTTTGTGATTCTGTTAGTATGATGATTTAGGCCAAGATTGTTATCTAGCATGACCATGCTTGTGGTTCTGTTGGTGCATATTTCGTACGTCCGCCACTGTGCGAATAGTTAGATAGAGCGTGTGTTGAATATTGTATAGAATAGAGAAAGTTGGACAGGATTGTAATTGTCAAATCCAATCCGATAGGATGGCAATCCGATCGGATGTCACATAGTATGAGTTGTCTATAAATAGGGGGTTGGGGCTCCCATTTGGACAAGCTTTTGGTTCCCAGAGGGGACATGCTGTCCAACTGGTCTCGTGGTGCTGTAAACGTTGAATAATCAATAGAGACCAGATTATAAGTGACTACTCGGTGTCGTATTCTGTTTCTACTCCTTTCTTATTCATAATAAACGCACCGACCACATCATTTTGGGACCGAAGCTCCATCGAAGTCACCGGATCCTGGTGTCAGCAGTGGTATCAGAGCTTCGGTACCGATTTAATCGATCTAACAGTCGGTTAAATCACCCAAAGCTCATCAATTTTGGGTTAAACGGGAGTTTAGACATTAAACAGAGAAAATCATCAAAATAAAGGTCAATTCACGGATGGATTTTGAAATTGAAGACATCATTCTTTTCGGAATTGATTCGCGCACAATCCTGTGAAGTTTCATCATGAAATTCACACAAATAAAGATTCTGGATCGAAAAAACGTGATTTAGAGTGTTCTTGAGCTGTTAGAACATATCCACTCGGATGGCAATCCGATCGGATGACCATCCGATCCATGTCACTATGGGGTGTTTGAAAGTTAAGTTGTTTTCAATCGAATGGCAATCCTATCGGATGGCAATCTGATCGGATGGCAATCTGATCCACAAACACAAGTCTGCCCATCGAATGACAATCCGATAGGATGACCATCCGACACTTGACATTCGACCAGATCATCAAATGCCTAAAAAAAGAAAAAAAAGGCATTTTTTGATCGCAACGACGAGAACAGTCTCTAGAAAAAATTTGGTGATTGTCAATTTTTTTGGGATTTTAACGACCAAGCTGGGTTGTTCGGGGACACCGTCGGGGGCTTCAGTGAACATATTGGATGATGCGATCACGGATTGTGAAAATTAGTGGGGTAGTCATGATAATGGTGCAGAATGTTTATCATTCAGGTTATCTGACTATTTATGGGCCAAAACGTAAAATCCACAAAGGCGAAAAACTGACAATAGTCGCGAATATTGTGATATTCTTGTTTGGTCAAGTTTTTCAGAGAAGAGAATTAGAAACTGAATTCAGTTTGAGGGAGAATTCAGTATTAAAGACGTCAGAATTTGCAAAAATGAGGGGGAATAAAAATTTCACTGTCGTATGTTGATATTCCGGCGATTTTTAAATTCGTGACACTGCAATAGTATTCGGGTAGTTTTCGACTTCAGATTGTCAGGGGGAATGTGAATCTGATCGAGAGTGTAATCTTCCGAGATCAAGAGGATTCAAGGTGTTGATATCTGATCTTGGACGAAAGCATCTGAGATTTGAGAGTGATCGTGGATGATAGCTTCTGAGATCTAGATTATCCGAGGAGATGAATCTGATTGAGGATGAATGCTTCGGAGATCAGATTACATTTCCAGATGATTTGTTTTCCAATGAAGATTTGATGATTGTGGAGAATACCATTTACATGGCATTTACATGGATCTGTCATTCTTATGGTGCGTTAACATGGATCACGGTAAACGGGATATCAGATCTTCAGGGGGAATCACGGATTTGAAGTTAACCAGTGGGGTATTTGAAGTTTCTATCAATTGCCGGTTGAGTTTTTCTGCATTCTTAGATCGAACAGGTGGAATGCGAGATCGTGGTGCTTACTTGTGATATCAAAAACTGAGCTCGAATGCGGTTGACTTTGAAATAGAGGATACTGCATTGATTAATTTCAAGTTGGTGATTGTTCGTGAAGGTTGCAGTTTAGCAAATCAGAGGAGAGTCGTAAACTGTGCAAAAGACCTGAAGATTCATTCCATGGGGAATTCGTGCTTTACTTTGGCAAAAGCAAACCCGAATAATCAATTGAGGGGGAATTTGGATAGTCAGATTTCAAGATACCTGATTGAAGTTGCTGAAAAGTTGAAGATTACAGCATATTCAAACACGGCTCAAGGTTCTCAAAGTTTTAAAGACGATTCAACAGTGACATCCGAGGGGGAATCTGTTGGTGCATATTGCGTACGTCTACCACTATGCAAATAGTTAGATATAGCGTGTGTTAAATATTGTATAGAATAGAGAAAGTTGGACATGATTGTAATTGAGAAAGCCAATCCGATCTGATGGCAATCTAATCGGATGGGACATAGTGTGAGTTATCTATAAATAGGGGGTTGGGGCTCCCATTTGGACAAGCTTTTGGTTCCCAGAGGGGACATGCTGTCCAACTGGTCTCGTGGTGCTGTAAATGTTGAATAATCAATAGAGACCAGATTATAAGTGACTGCTTGGTGTCGTATTCTGTTTCTACTCCTTTCTTAGTCGTAATAAACACATCGAACACGTCGTTTCGGGACCAAAGTTCCGTCGAACTCACCGGATCCTGGAGTCAGCAGGTTCATATCAAGAACATGATGAAGATATTACTTACTTAAAAGCAAATTAGGGTGACTAGTATGCTGTTCAAAGTAGTTTTTCCTAATTTGTAGAGTTAGAAGTTTTGACAAACAAATAACTCTTGATTAAAGATAAACATTAACTTAGCAAGTGAGCTTAAAAAGAATAATTTTTAGGTGATTAGAATGTTATTTCATTTTAGTTTTCCTAAGGATTATAAAACTAGGAAGACTTGATTGAGACTTAGTTAAACTTAGATCTTGGATCATCACTAGCTCTTCCTTTTGTTGTTACATTAGTTTAGGCAACCTCCCTTAGACACTGTTCCTTTTTAGATTAGTTAGTAGTGTGTTATTTACATGATAAATTAGAAACATAATCAACCTGTTGATTGAAAAGGCTTTAAAGTAGCAAAAGTTTAGTATCGAGACACCGCGTCCATGGATTGATATCCGGTTCTTACCGATAAACTATATTACCACCCGACGGGTACACTTGCCCTTTTGTGCGTGTAGTTTATGTCACACCCCAACTGATGGCAGAATCATCGGGGCGTGGCACTGAGCGAAACAGATTGTTCATGAGAATCCATAACAACTACTAAATGACAATATTTATAAGGTTTAATATCCCATACTATTAAAGAAATAATGCAAAACAGTCATTACATATATTCAGTGTCAAAAACAAATTCCATTCTGACAACTCATATTTTATTTGGTGAGTTTCTAGACTTCCTAACTTGTTTGCAGCATAACATCCAATCAACCTGTCACATACGTTAAAATAAAAGTCAATACATAAAGTAAAGGTGAGTACACAACTTTAGCATAGAGGTAGTATAAAAAGCGTTTACACATAACCAGCATGTAACACGTAATGGGCGAAGCATGTGACTAACAATAATGATACAACCTAACCACGTGACTGCGATGTAGAGTATGTTCGACACATGTTCACCGAAGAGAACAGATGAAGTAAAGTATGTGATCCTTAGCAACCCCTGCCTAAACAGGTGCTGAGTCCAGACTATAGTACTATCGTTGCTAAAGGCGGAAGGCAAGTCATCACTGTCTAACATAGCAACAAGTATTCAACTAATCATGTATAGATAAGAATATCATCGATAAACACAATGACGAAGCGATCTAAGAAGGGTTTAGACACACGGTTCATCAAATCCATGAAGACCGCGGGTGCATTTGTGAGACCAAAGGGCATGACCATGAATTCATAATGGCCATAACGGGTACGGAAAGCGGTTTTCAGAATGTCTTGCTCTTGAATACGCAACTGATGATAACCATATTCATTTCTCTTCAAAATCTATCTTCTATGGTAGAGATTCCGTCAAATCGTCCATCAAGTCCTCGATCTGAAAACAGGGGTAATTCAGCCCAGGTTCTTTAGATCGACGAAATCATGGGCAAGACGACTAGTAACATTAATAGTCACTGGGTAAAAAGCTCTGTTACCTCAGGAATAGAATCTGGAACTCAGATTCATCTAGATTTATGGTCAGAAGAAACTCCAGAGTATTGGTTCACCGAATTCCAGGGCACCATAAATAAAATTTTTGCACCAAATTCCAGATCTGAGCTTCTTCATAACAAAACTAGTCATCAGAAGTCTCAGAAAGAATATTCACCGAAGAAGATATCCGAGACAACAATATTGGACCCACGATCAACACATCAGTGGGACATCCAGTCCGGTAGCAAGGAATACCCAGGAGCATTCAAAATTATAAAACAAAACATGGAAGGCACCAACCAACAAAAGGTCAATACAGAACAAACATACGTGGTGCAAGGAGGATCTTCATAAAGACCACAAAAACAGAGCCACAATCAGCAATGGCGTGAGCAATGATGTGTGTAAAATGCAACATATAAATTACATCAAATGAGGCATAAAACTAACCCTTTTTAGTACTAATGTTGGAAAAAGTGTTATTTTGTCTTCCTTTTGTATTTTCAGGATCAAATGAGCGTAAATGAACAAAAGAAGCAAAAATACAGCTAAATCTAACATAAATACAAGAAAAGGGATAAACGTGGCATGCCCGACCCCTCGACAACATCTTTCCAAGCAAAAACAAGACATCAGTAGGCTGAACACGCCCCGTGCCCAGGGGACACGGGGACGTGCTTAAGTCTCTGCAGAAAAGACAAAAGCGTAGAAGCTTCTATTCCCCAACACAGGGGCGTGCCCAGCTCCACACGGCCGTGGTCAACACTAAGATTCGTAGAATCCAAGCAAATCTTGATAGTACAGATACGCTTCTACACACGGGGCCGTGCCCAGTGGACACGGGGGCGTGGTTAACTAATGCAGACAAACTGCAATTAATGAAGAAAAAGAAAGTGGATGGACACGGGGCTGTGTCCAGGCTTCTGTGTAGGCTATAAATAGAGGTGCTTGGATCATTTCAAATGCATCCCTTGATAAACCACCTCTCTCCCACTTCACCCACACTCCACCACCATCACAACACCCACATCCACCACCATCATCCATCATCCATCATAGAGTGTGTGTAGTAGTCTTGGGATCCAAGATTGATAGTAAGAGTTCTTGACAATCAAAGGCCATGTTTGCCTAAGTCTCTTACATCACTTGGTGAAGACAAGCATTTAGTGTAATACTTTTGTTTTTTTATCTATTCGCACTTTTTATTTGGTTTTGTATTAATGACTTTAATAACTAGTTTCTTATGTTGAAGGTGAAACTTCCTTATCATTTGTCCATGGTGTCTTGGCGTTATTTTACTGTCTATAAAAAATAAAAGATTTACACCATTCATATCTCCACGGTCTATATGGAGATATGTTGGCTACCTGGTCGGGGGTTAAGGGAATGGTTTGGTAAGGTTCTTGCCTTGTTCAGTGTATAGATCCTGCAAGGACCTGGGTCAAGCTTACTAGGACCTCCTTCAATACCCACTGGTATTGGATGGCGGGGGTGCGAATGGCTTGATCCCCTCATATGTAAACTACTATTAATACATTAACCCGACTACTTGGGATTGTATCCCTGCTGACTCAAACCACTTAGCCGAGGATAACGTCACCTTCAAAAGAGGGGCCTACCATATTACGCATTAATAACTTAATTAATTATCTTCCAATAATCCAACCCTTTAGGATTGTATCCTTGCTGACTCAAACTACTGGGTTGAGGGTAACGTCACCTTCTAAAGAGGGGCCTACTACTATAACTAAGATAATCTCTTAAAAAGTGCAAAAGTGTGGAAAACATCAAAGGTTACACTAAAGGAGAGTCGGATCCAAGTGATTCATCTTGTCTATCTGTTTTATTTTTATTTTTATTTTCAGCATTTTTAATTTTTATTTTCATGTTTAAACATTTTTCTAAATTTTTTATTTGATTAGACGTTGAGGATAAACCGGTACTAAAAGCTCTTGTCTCCTTGGAGGACCTCGGTATATTACCAATGCTATACTACGCTCACGATTGGTGCACTTGCCAATATGTGTGTTTAGTTTTAGTAAAATATCGTGTTTTATAAATTTAAAACTTGACTAGAGTGTTAAGAATGGCTTAAAATATACATAAAAATTATATCACACCTAACGCACATCAAGTTTTTGGCGCCGTTTCCGGGGACACAAGGATTTTAAGAAACCTTAAAATCGACGGCCTAATTAGTTTTTTTTAAAATGCGCGCATTTTTCTGCATTTTAGTACGTTTTTGCATTTCCAGTAGACTGAACATGGGGCCTTGCTGCATATTTTTTTTCAAAACTCCCAGATACAGAGTTTGAACACGGGGTCGTGCTCACTGAAAACGCCCCCGTGCTTCATAAAACCTGTCACTTTTAATTAAACGCCCAGATACAGAACCTGAATACGGGTCGTGCTCACAAAACATGGGGCCGTGTCCAGCCTCTGTTTCCGTTTTTATTTTTGTTTTCTGGACCCGAGACTCTGTTGTGGTCTGCTGAGTGATTCTTATGGATCAGTACTTAGGAGATTACAAGTACACCTATGAGGAGGATGATTATAGAGAAGACTATTGCACCATTTGTGGTATCCCTCATTCGGTGCAATATTGTGACTTATTTCAACCATCCACTTCATACAACTACTATGAGGAGCCCAGGTACGAGCCGTCCACTTCATACACATATGAAGACCCAAGGTATGAACCTTCTCCCTCATATTCATATTTTGATGAAGCAAGGAATGAGCCTTCATACTCATACTTTGATATACCAAGATATGAGACTCCATCTTCATATACTTATTATGAAGAACCATGGTGTGAACAACCCACCTCATATGAGTATTATGAAGAACAAAGTTACGACCCTTATCCATCATATACTTACAATGAGGAACAATGGTTTGAACCATCTACTTCATATGAGTATTATGAGGAACCAAGAATCGAACTTCCGGATTCAAGCTTTGAGGATCCAGATCCTTACTCTATCACACACATAGCCGATAAGATAATAGAACACATTAAAACTATCGAGCGCTGTATAAAAGAACCCCGCGCAAGGGAAGAGTAGTCCCGCGCAAGGGAAGAATTAACTTGTAATAAAGAAGAGATAGTTAAAAATGTAAAAATGGAAGAACAAGAAAGTGAAAAGCCGACACATGAGTTAAACAACGAAAAAGGTCAGTCCGACAACATTAAAATTCAAGAAGAGTCTAATTTTTAAAAAAATAATCTCTTGTCACCTTCTTTCGAAAATCATTGTTTAGTACCCACTCATGCTAAGTTTTTAAAAGAGTTAAACACTAACACTAAAATTGACGAAACGGTAAGCATTAAGTTAACAAATGATCAAACTGCACTAATAAAAGAAGATCCATTTGAAATTAACATTACACCGGTTCCATGTTTTTTTCAAATTCCTTTATTAATAATATTACAATTGATAAAGATCTTTGTGTTAATATAATGCCAAACTACATTTTCGAAAAATTAAGTATTGGTGATTTTTCTCCACTTTAAATACCCTTTTTTCTATCTAATCGGAAAATAATAAATTCAATAGGGGTAGTTGAGGATGTCTTGGTCCAAACAAATCAATTGGTAATCCCAACCGACTTTGTCATCCTTGATGACGCTCCTCTAGTGTTGGGACAACAATTTGTAAAGACCCACGAAGCCTGGAAAAATCAGAAGTACAACAATCTATCTATTCAATTAGGGGCATTTAAAAAGAGTGTCGATGTAACACCCCGTGTTTCGAAAGTCAAAGTCAAAGTCAAGATTGAAGTCAAAGGAAGAAAAGATTGCTAATTGCGATCTGTCTCTCCTTGCTCAATTCCTGTTTTGACTTCTTTGACTTGTAGTTAGTCTATTTTGTTTTCGCTTTAGTTGTATTATGTGGAGTAATTATCAATAATCACAGTAATCGACGTATGTTATTCGCTATTTTGTCGACTTACGACTGTGTACTATAGGAAGTAACAATGCGATAAAGTTAATTAAACGCTACTCTGTTAGGATCTGAGTTTGGTTTTGATTATGTTTTACGTTTGAATTAAAATGAACAATGGATGAGTAGTGCATCGGAATATAATGGAAGCAAACTTCTCACAATCAAATGAGAGAATTGTTTTTAACATACAAGTTTAACATTGAACTGAATGCTTGAATTTATTACAAGATTCAATTACAATTGCAAGTATGCAACAACCTCCCCCTCAGCCTGAGCTCACAGTGATTTGTTCGTGCAGGAAGAAGATGGTGAAGAGCTAATTAGAACAGTACAGAGCACTGTTCTATTTATAGGCACGAGCAAACCACTGAAGCATCTAAGCTGACGTCACCATAAAAGTGACATCTAACCTCCTAAAAACTCTAACACCTGATCTATACAACCTCTGCTATGCTAACTACTATTGTACATTACATTTCATAATATAAACTAAACTGCTGCTGCATCCTTCCACTGATGTGAACCCAGCTGTACTTGTCATGATCAGCAGAGCTTGACCCATAGCAGTAGATTGAACAGCAGGGCTTTAGTCTTCATCAGCCTTTGGCTTGATCAGCAGTTGTGCAAATCAGTAGATAGGAGGTCAGTAGACGTTGAAACCACTTTCAAGGGGAGAGACTTGTATACATATCATTTGCTTATTCTGGATCCACTGCTCTGATCCAGTTTTGGCTTTAATTATATGTTCCTCTGATAGGGTTCAATCCCAACAATCTCCCCCTGGAACAGATAATGCCAAAACTCTTCATTATTGGTAGATCTTTATTGCCTCATCAGCAGTTCCCTTATTTTCCCTTTGAGTTGTAACTCAAAGGCTAAGGCATCTGTGTCATCATCATCCCTACACAGTGGAAGATCAAGGAGATCCTGCAAATCTTCAAGACTTAGGCCAAGTGCTTGTTCCCTTGTTATTTTCTTCACTTCTCCACTAGACTTGAACACTGTCAGTACATGGGTCTGTTTGTCAGTTTTCCATTTTAGTACTTTTGAGTCTGGTGGGTTTCTTGGGAGATTTTTATTAGATGAGGAGTTTGGTGATGCAGGCCTTGTGATGACTGTTTGAGCAGTGCTTACAGGTTGATTCAGGCCAAGAGTTTCAGCTATCATTACCTTAATGCTTTCTTTTACTAGCTCATCTCCTTCCATTAATTATGTCACTATTTTAGTATCCAACTGTTGTTGTCTTCTTTTATAGATGGAAGCACCAGCTGGAACAGTGGCTCTCCTGATTTGCAGCTTTGGTGGTCTTGTTGAAACCTCTGCTTCAGGGTAGTCAGGTTTTTGTGGAACTGTAGGATCTTTCTTCCTTAGTTCCTCCAACCTTTTGTAGGTGGTCCTGACTTTCTCTTCTTTCCATCTCAACACTTGATTCAAGGACCCATAATCAGCAGCAGCTAATTCCTCTTTCATTCTCCTCAGCTCTACCTTTTTATCAGGTACATTCTTTTTGTATTTTGCCCAATCTGGAGGAGTATGTTTCACTTTGTTCTTGATCATGTTTTGAATCATGGCTGCTTCACTTTCCAGCTTAGGAATGGTCCATTCTTTATACATGTATCTTTCTCCTTTGTATTTCTTGTGGGCCATGATGTTTTCAACGTAATCTTTTCTCAGGGATTCATCTGCCTTTTATGATATTTGCTGACACACATTTTTTGCAAATTGTTCCAAATATCTGACTTGTGTGAGCAAGTATTGGTAGTTCTGCTGAATTTCTCTATCAGATTTCCCTTGTGTATTTCTTTTTGAGATATCCTCTGCTTGCTGAGCCTTGATTTTCAAATATTCTTCAATATTGTTAGGCCTGGGATATCCTCCAACTGATGGCAAACTCCTTTTAGCAGGGTCATCCTCATAATAAAAGGACTTGATTTCTTCTTTGACTGCTATATGTTCAAGAGGAAATTGAACACCTGCAGGAGCTAATGGTTTTTGAATTTGAGCTGATTAGAGAGGAACATGGTTTGTTATAGTAGCAAGTGTTAGAGATTTTGAAGATGTTGGTGGTGGTGAAATGTCATCATCTTTCAAGATTAGCCTTCTCCTTTTTGGTTGAGGAGAGGCTGATGATGTTTTGGGTGGATCAGTGGTGGTGATTTTAGTGGCAGTGGTTTGTGATTGACTAGCAGTTGTTGAAACAACTGGTGTTTCAACCACTGTTGTCATTACAACAGATGTTGTAACATCTGATGTCTTCTGCTTTTTGGCAGGAGGTGATGATGGAGTGGTTCTTTTTGGAGGTGAAGTGATTTTTGGTGGTGTTGGTGGTAGTGGTGTGTGTTGAAGTGGTGTGTGTTGCAGTGATGGCAGGTGTTTGGCTGACAGTAGTTGAAACCCCTGAAGTATCAGCAGTTGTTGACACAGCAGTTGTTACAACTACTGTTTGGATGGAAGTTTGATGTTGGGGACTTTTGGACGGTGCTATTGGAGTATGCTTTGTGAGTTTGGATGGTATGGATTTGGGTTCCCTCACTTTTCTAGTGGGATTTCTTTTTGGCACAGGATTTTGAACATCCTCTGGCTCAGAACAACCCTGCGCATTCAGCTCCATGTAAGCTCTTTTCTCCTCATTCCACCTTGACATATCCTTTGCCGCTCTGTCCCTTTTTACACTTGCTACAGCTTCATTAAGTGCATTTTGGGTAACATCAACCTTTTTGCTACCATCTGGCAGGGGAATCTTTCTAGTCATGGCATCCTTTTCTGGTTCAATGTAAAGACCATCATCTATTCCCTTCTTCTTCCACTCCTGAATTTTCTCCCCCTTTTTGGCATTATCTAGGGGTAATTGATCAATGAAGAGAATAGTTGGAAGAGCAGTGCCAATGGTGCTCAATATGTGGGCCTTGATAGCCTTAATGTCTGCTTGTGTGTTCTTGAACCTAGACTCCATTGTGTTTCTTAGCTCTTGTACATGTATTGCATGTTGCTGATCAGCCATTTGTTTTTGTTGTTGGAGAAAAGGTTGAAATAGGTTCCATATCTCATCTGCAGCAGGTGCTTGTGGTGGAGCAGGTGCTTGAGGTGGAACAACAGTGGATTGCATCTTTTGTACTGTCAACAACTGTTGTAGCATTTCTTTGATTTCGTCAACAGAGGTATTCAGTTTTTCAACTCGTTCCGTCAATTCCAGGTATTTTAAACCATCACCCAACTTAATGGGATCATCTGATTTCTCACTAGCAGTGGTTGTAACAGTGGTTGATGCAGGGAGTGTACTCCAGACATTAGCCACTGATGCCCCTTTTTCTTGGTACTGGGGTCTTCTTCCTTCAACACTTAATAGCCTTTTGATTGTACCAGAGGGTAAAAAAAACTCAATGGTGGATATCAGAAGTGCTATGGAAGGAATTGCCTCCAAGGAAGTCTTATTGATGTAACTACTATCCAAATGTAAACCAGTGGGTTCAACACTTGTAGTGGCTACTTCACTTGGACTACCACCAAGAGTTACTTGTAACTCAAGGGGTGTAACCTCCTCAGGTCTTGTTGGTGGGTTAGCTATCATTGATACATCAGACCCAGTCATTGGTTGGAGTATATTCTCATTCATATGTGATTGAGAAGGACTGGTTTGTGCCTGGTTCAGATCAATAGCATCCAACAATAATTTAGTTGGTGGGGGAATTGTGGATGTGAGGTTGGGTGTGGAAAGAGAATTGGCCCCGGGCATTGGGATGTGGATGATGGAAGCAAGTGATTCCAGAGCATCATATTGTGGTGTCCCTATTTGTACAACCTGTTATTTTTGAGAAGAAATAGGAGGAGTTTCAGCCATGGGTTGAGATATTTGTACCAACTGTTGTGAGGAAGTAGCAGCAGTGGTTTCTTGTGACTTTTGTGCTGTCACTGGCATTTGCTCTGGTATCTCATCCTCCAGAGTTGCCTTTTTGATAGGTTTGGGGGGGGGGGGTTGAGTTTTCTTTTGTTTTGGCTTTTTGTGGATTGTAGGTGTGGGTTTCAAAACAGTTGTTTTGCTGCTTTGATCAGCTTGAGCCGTGGGCTCAGCAGTAGATACCTGAGGAGCAGTAGTAGCTACTAAATGCTGCTCAGGCACCTCTGCTTGTGTTTTGCAAGGTGTTCACATTCTTGTAAAAGTTTCAGTAGTTAAGCTGGTTATTTGAAAAGAGTCACCTTGTTTTATTACATGAGCATCATCCTTACCAACTTTCTTTTCAAAATAATAACTTAGAAATCTTGGAAAGAGTAAGAATAACCTTTTTTATACAGCAGTTCATAGGCAGTCTTTTGATGCCTTGGGTTGATTAAAACTCTATTTTGGACATAGCAAGCAGTGTTTACTGCCTCTGCCCAAAAAGTTAATGGCAAACCTAAATCAGCAAGCATGGTTCTAGCAGCCTTAATCAAAGTCCTGTTCTTTCTTTCAACAACCCCATTTTGTTCTGGTGTTCTTGGAATGCTGTATTGCCTCACAATTCCTTATGACACACAGAAATCATCCAACTCCTTGTTCCTAAACTCTGTGCCATTGTCACTTCAGAAGATTTTTACTAGAAGGTCTAACTGCTTTTCAACCTGTTTCACAAAGTCTTGCAGAATGCCCGCAGTCTCATCTTTTGAGTGTAAAAAGTAAGTCCATGTAAACCTAGAAAAGTCATCAACAACAACCAAGCAATACCTCTTTTTCTTAAGACTCGTGACTTTAACTGGGCCAAACAAATCCATATGAAGCATTTGCAAACATTTGGTTGTTTTGGACTCATCAATGGATTTGTAGGAGCTTTTATGTTGTTTTCCTTTTAGGCTGGAAACACAATGCTCAGGACAGGTGAACAGTTTTTGAGGTAAACCTCTTACTAACCCCTGTTTTGAAATGGCAGTGATTGTCTTGAGATTTGTGTACCCCAATCTTCTGTGCCATAGTTCTGTCTCTTTGTTTGATGCAGCTGAGAAGAGACAGGCATCAGTTCTGGGGCTCTCTTTTGACATATCCACCACATATACATTGCCACTTCTTTGAGCAACAAGTTTGGTTTTTCCAGAATTGATTATTGCTTCAATCTTTTCAACCATTTCTGGTCCAACAATCCTACAACACTCCTTTGTGAAGAATGACCCATACCCCTTATCACTCATTTGTGAAACACTCAGGAGGTTGAATTTTAGATTGTCTATTAGATTGATATTTTCATATTTTACATTTCCAGACCCTGGAACTTTCCCTTTACTATTATTACCAAAGGATATATCACCCCCTCCATGGTTTTTGAAATCTTTCAGAAGGGCTTTACATCCTGTCATGTGCCTGGAGCCTCCACTATCTACATACCAAAGGCTATCTAAGCATGCAGAAGCTCCCTGCACATGAAGTAAAAGGATTAGTTCATTAGGGTCTCCAAAGCCAATAAGGCTTTGGATGGGGTCTCAACAGTGTCTGGGATGAGTTCAGATGCATGGGTAGTGGTTAAATCAGGGGTTTGGACAGTTTTAGGACTGTTTCTCTCTAACCACTGTTGTGGGTTTTGACCAATCACCTGCTGATAACCAAAAGGATGCCTGTTCACTCTTGGTTTATTGGGCCTTTTGTAGGTCTCATAAACGTGTGGAATCCTTTGGTAAGATGATTGTCCCTTGCCTTTTCTGAATTGGTTGGCAGGGGGTGCATCAGTCACTTGAACATCTCTTTGGACAGATGTTTGATTCAGCTGTTTTGTAACAGATGTTTGGACTGGCACAAACAGTGGTTGGTTTTTGGTGAATTTGACATATAATGTTGATGGACTCAAGGATGTTTTAGCAGTGTACTCATTCCTTTTTACATCAAAGTTTTTGAGATACACACATGCTTGAGTTTTGTGGTTTGATTTACCACAGATGGTGCAGCTTTCAGCATGTACAATAACACTTGTTTTGTTTAGATCATATGCTTTTAGATGAAAACAGTCTTTTGTTAGATGGTTTCTCTTTTCATAAAAATCACAAAACAGGTTTTTGATCTTTTCTCTTTTCTTCCTTTTCTCAGACTCCTTAGCAACAGATTTTTGAACCACTGTTGGGATGTCTTTGATAGGAATGACCTTTGCTTTTGGAGCTGTGACACCATCAGTGGTTGTAAAGTCCATAGGCTTGAAATTTTCAAGAATGTCACACTCATCAGACCATGTGGGTTTAAATTGGTATTTCTCAATTTTCTCAAAAGTTGACCCCACAGATCTTTCCAAAGTGATTTTGTTACCAAGTTTGTCGGTTATTTTAACCTCTTGGCCATTCTTGTTGGTTGGTTTAATTTCAGATGAACCAGCTTGTTTTGCAGCAGTGTTTATAAGATCATCATATTTTCTATATCCTACACCAAACTTAACATTGCTTTCAAGCTGTTTTTCAAGCATAACCTCATACCCTTTACAAGATTCCACCCATCTTTCACAAGTGATCTGGGTGGACTCCAACTCTTTTTTTCAAACTTGGTATTTTTCTACCATAGTTTGGAGTTGAGTTTTGGTTATGCTCTGCTCTTCTTTGAGACTGCTGATTCCTTTGTCCTTTTCGGCCAATTTGTTTCTAAGTTCTTTTAATAACTTTTCAAATCTGACTTCATCAGTTAAGACTTTATCCCTAAGGTTTTCATTTACCTCTTTGATGTTAGCAAACGAAATAATGCATTTTTCTGAACATAGTTTTTCAAGAACTTGAGGTGATACCTTAGCAGCAGCCATCATGGCAAAATCACATTGATGATCGATCACCTTCTTCATCAGCTCTATCTTCTTTCTCACCTTCTTTCTTCTCTTCCTTTTCTTCTTTGTCTTCTTCGGACCAGGGGTCAGACAGTGGTTCAATCAGGGTTTCTGAATTTTCTCCCAGCAGTAGTTCACCAGCAACTGCAGTAACCACTACTTCAGTCACTTCATCCACTGTTTCAGCACTTAGTTGTTCACCTTCAGTTTCTACCCCTTCTTGTATAGACTCTAATGCCATCAAACAAAATTCATCATTAGTAGGATCATTAAAAGCATTGAGTGCAAAATTTTCATCACTAAGCTCATCAGGCATACTGCTCCAGTCAACAAAGCCTTGAGTGAAAAAGCTTTGCTGATCTGGTTGAGTTACTGTTGGAGCAACTGGTTGAGATGCAACAGGTTGCACTTGTGCCTGAGGGACAGGGGTTTGAACGTACTGAATTTGTGGAACAGTGGTTTGAACATAATGCATAGGCACAGGGGTTGTAGCATAGTGAGCAGTGTTAACATGTGCAGCAGGGGTATATTGGGTATAGTGCACAGTGCTTTGATGTTGTGGTCTAGGGTTTGAGCTGGGGATGAGTGATTACTGGACCAGTGGTTTGACTCATGCATTCCCTAGCAAAATGACCTAGCCTATTGTGTGACAACCCTCATAATTCCATGTATTCCGTACAATTTATTAATAATAATTAAGTGCTTGACGACTGTGTGGAATTACTTAACTGCTCTCTGATTTCTGTGTTATGCTTACATGTATTTGTTAACATACTAGTAATGTACAGAAAAGTTACTAAATAGTCCGGTACGCTTTCCTGAGTGTTAAAAATTGAAAACGTTGCAAAAATATATATGTAGGACACTTTACGGATTAATTAAGCACTTTAACGAAACAGTGTCAAACCGAACAACCGGATTTTACCTGGAACATGAAAATATTGCCAGACACATTATTCTTATTTTTCTGAGCTAGTTAGGGTCCCCGAACACCCTAACACACTATACTATTACATAACATCTAAATAACTAACCAACACACTTAGAACTTAACCATAACCCCTAACCACCCATCACCACTCAACTAAACCAACCCCCCCCCCTAATCGGTTAGGAGATTGGTATCAGAGCCATTGGTTATAGTGAACTTGGTTTTTAATAAGGGAAAAAGTTTTTATTAAAACCAGACTATAACCTGTACAGTGCTCAACGATCCACAACGACGCTTCGCTCCACGTGCAAGGCTCGACACCATAAGTGGTATGATTATGTTATATTGTCGGTTAGATAGTTCTCACTGTGCATTAGATAACGTGATAATTGCTATTTGAACCTTGTGTGCTTACTCTCTAATGTCGTCCCACACACTTACACACTTTCGCGACACTTTCCTCACTTACGTTGCTTCATTATGAAGATCATGAGCGGACGCGAAGGACGTATCAACCTCACTCAAGCCCAGTTGACGGCTTTGATCAACGAACGAGTTGCGGAGGCACTCGCAGCTAACCCTGCAGGAGGTCAACATGCTCAACCTCCTGTGTGCACATTCAAGACGTTCATGGACTGTCGACCTACCACTTTCAGTGGCACCGAAGGAGCAGTGGGCCTTTTTCACTGGTTTGAAAAGCTTGAGACAGTTTTTGAGATGTGCGAATGCCCCGAAGACCGTAGGGTGAAATATGCTACCAGAACACTTGAAGGAGCTGCGTTAACCTGGTGGAAGGCACAGGTTCAACTACTAGGACTGGCAGTTGCTAATGCCACGCCCTGGAATGGTTTCAAAGAGCTGATCAAAGAGGAGTACTGTAGTCGGGATGACATCCACAAGCTAGAAGTGGAATTTTACAATCTAAAGATGACAGGATCTGAGATTGAGGCGTATACCAAGAGGTCGAATGAACTGGCCATCCTGTGCCCAACTATGGTGGACCCTCCCATCAAACGTATTGAGCTTTACCTCAAGGGCCTTGCACCAGCGATTCAAAGTCATGTGACTTCAGCCAACTTGGGTACCATCCAGCAAGTCGTCAAATTGGCTCATCGTCTCACCGACCAGGCAGTGGAACAAAACAGACTACCCAAGCGTATTGGTGCTGCTACTTCTGATGCACCTACCGACAACAAACGAAAATGGGATGGGAATTCCGGCAAAGGCTCTGCCTCTGTTCAGTCTCAGTCTCAGCAACGAAGGACTGAGGACCATAGGAGCCCTGGTCAGCACTTTTCTGGTAGTCAAGGGCAGGGTGGATATCGAGGAAACCACCCAAAGTGCAACAAATGCAACAGACACCACAGTGGTCAGTGCAACAAGGGACACTGTCAGAGGTGTCTCAAGATGGGTCATGAAGCCAAGGATTGCAGGAGCCCACGGCCTACGAATCAGAATCGTCAGCAGCAACAGCAAGCACCGCAGAATCAGCAACAGCAACAGGGCAACAAGGGATGCTTTCAGTGTGGTGCTGAAGGTCACTTCAAGAGACACTGCCCGCAGTTAAATCAGAATCAGAATCACAACCAAGGAAACGGGAACAATAATGGGGGCAACAATGGAGGAAACAATGATGGCAACGGTGCCAGGGGTCGTGTGTTCGTGATTGGTCAGGGAGAAGCAAGGAACGATCCCAACGTTGTGATGGGTAAGTTTCTTCTTGACGACTTCTTCGTTACTGTTTTATTCGATTCGGGTGCCGATACTAGTTATGTGTCCGTGAAAGTTAGCCAAATTCTTAAGCGCACCCCAACACTCCTGAACACCAAACACACGGTAGAACTAGCTAACGGTAAAAGTCTTGAAGCCACACACGTAGTTAAAGGTTGTAACCTCGTCTTAGCTGGTCAGACTTTCCCTATCGATCTTGTTCCTATCACACTTGGTAGTTTCGACGTCGTTATTGGGATGGATTGGTTATCTCATCATCAAGCGGAGATTGTTTGCAAGGAGAAAATCATCCGCATTTCTCGTTCTGATAAAGAACCCCTCGTGATTCATGGCGACAAGAGTGGTGCTGTCGAAGGCATCATCTCTTTCCTTAAGGCCCAGAAGTGCTTGCGAAAGGGCCACACTGCCATTTTAGCACTCGTTACTGACACATCTACGGAAGAGAAGGGAATCGAAGACATCCCTGTTGTGCGCGAATTTCCCGAGGTATTTCCTGAGGAATTACCTGGTCTTCCTCCCCATCGCCAAGTTGAGTTTCAAATCGAGCTAGCTCCTGGAGCAGCGCCAGTAGCTCGAGCACCATATCGTCTAGCCCCATCAGAACTCGAAGAACTGTCCACACAACTACAAGAACTCTTGGAAAAGGGTTTTATACGTCCGAGCTCTTCACCCTGGGGAGCTCCAGTCTTGTTCGTGAAAAAGAAAGACGGTACCTTCAGGATGTGTATTGACTATCGCGAACTTAACAAGGTGACTGTGAAGAATCGTTATCCTCTTCCACGTATTGACGACTTGTTTGACCAGTTGCAAGGGTCGAGCTATTACTCCAAGATTGATTTGAGATCGGGATACCATCAGCTGAGAGTCCGAGATGAGGATGTCTCCAAAACAGCATTCAGAACTCGTTACGGCCATTACGAGTTTCTGGTTATGCCATTCGGGCTGACGAATGCACCGGCAGTCTTCATGGATCTCATGAACCGAGTGTGCAAGCCTTACCTGGATAAGTTCGTTATTGTGTTCATCGATGATATCCTGATCTATTCTAAGAGTCAGGAGGAACACGAGCAGCATCTACGACTTATGCTGGAACTTCTTCGAAAAGAACGGTTGTATGCCAAGTTTTCGAAATGTGATTTATGGCTTCGCGAAGTCCACTTTCTAGGCCACGTGGTAAACAAGGATGGAATTCATGTGGATCCATCTAAGGTTGAATCGATCAAGAACTGGCCTGCACCCCGCACACCAACAGAAATCCGCCAATTCTTGGGTTTGGCCGGATATTACAGAAGGTTTATAAAAGATTTCTCCAAGATTGCGCAACCTCTCACTTCACTGACTCAGAAGGGTGTCATCTATCGTTGGGGTGATGCACAGGAGTCCGCGTTTCAACATCTAAAGGATAGACTTTGTAGCGCGCCTATCCTCTCATTGCCAGAAGGCACCGATGATTTCGTGGTTTATTGCGACGCTTCCATCCAAGGACTTGGTTGCGTATTGATGCAACGTGACAAGGTCATTGCCTACGCATCGCGCCAACTTAAAGTTCACGAAAGAAACTACACTACTCACGATCTGGAACTGGGAGCAGTTGTATTCGCACTTAAGATATGGAGACATTACCTGTACGGTACCAAGTGCACCATTTACACCGACCACAGGAGTCTCGAGCATATCTTCAAGCAAAAAGAGCTAAACATGCGACAACGCCGATGGGTCGAACTCTTGAATGATTACGAATGCGCTATCAAGTATCATCCGGGCAAAGCCAATGTTGTGGCTGACGCCCTCAGTCGAAAGGATACTTTACCTAAGCGTGTACGAGCATTACAGCTAACCATCCAGTTTAACCTTCCTGCCCAGATTCGAGATGCCCAGGTCGAAGCATTGAAAGCAGAGAACATCAGGGCTGAGTCCCTACGAGGATCGAGGCAGCGGCTAGAACAAAAGGAAGACGGCGCTTACTATGTAAACGGACGCATCTGGGTTCCATTTTATGGAAACTTACGCGAGCTTGTGATGGACGAAGCGCACAAGTCTCGTTATTCGGTACATCCTGGTTCGGATAAAATGTACCACGATCTCAAGACTACGTACTGGTGGCCTGGCATGAAAGCCCACATAGCAACCTACGTCAGTAAGTGCTTGACTTGTGCGAGAGTCAAGTCTGAATATCAGAAACCATCAGGCCTACTTCAACAACCGGAGATCCCGAAATGGAAATGGGAGCAAATTTCCATGGATTTCGTTACTAGCCTGCCCAGATCTCAACGCGGAAACGATACCATTTGGGTGATCGTAGATCGATTGACCAAGTCTGCACATTTTCTGGCCATCAAAGAAACGGATAAGTTTTCTACTCTTGCAGACATTTATCTGAAGGAGGTAGTGTCAAGGCACGGGGTGCCAATCTCTATTATATCTGATCGTGACGCGCGTTTTACTTCTGAACTGTGGCAAGCAATGCACAAGTCCTTTGGCTCACGTTTAGATATGAGCACCGCTTATCACCCGCAGACGGATGGGCAATCTGAACGCACCATCCAAACCCTTGAAGACATGCTTAGGGCATGTGTAATCGATTTTGGTAACGGCTGGGAGAAGCACCTCCCGCTAGTGGAGTTCTCATATAACAACAGCTACCACACCAGCATCCAAGCCGCTCCGTTTGAGGCATTGTACGGACGCAAATGCCGATCGCCTCTCTGTTGGGCAGAAGTTGGTGACAGCCAAATCACTGGCCCAGAACATGTGGTAGATACCACCGAGAAAATTGCTCAGATACGACAGCGAATGGCGGCAGCTCGTGACCGTCAGAAACGCTATGCTGATGAGGGAAGAAAACCACTCGAGCTCCAGGTTGGGGATCGAGTGCTACTCAAAGTCTCACCTTGGAAAGGTGTAGTCCGCTTTGGCAAACGAGGCAAACTCAATCCGCGTTATGTCGGACCGTTCAAAGTCATTGAGAAAATTGGCCAAGTCGCCTACAGGTTGGATCTACCTGAAGAACTCAGCGGAGTTCACAACGTATTCCACGTATCAAATCTGAAGAAGTGTCTGTCAGATGAGCCCTTCATAGTTCCTATCAAGGAACTCACAATCGACGACCAGCTACGATTCGTCGAGGAACCAGTAGAGATTACTGACCGAGATGTTAAGATTCTCAAGCACACAAGAATACCTCTCGTTCGAGTTCGTTGGAATGCTCGTCGTGGCCCAGAGTATACCTGGGAACGAGAAGACCAAATGAAACTCAAGTATCCCCAACTGTTTAAGAAAAACGCAACCACTGCTGAGGCTGAAGCTACCGCAGAATTTCGGGACGAAATTCCAAATCAACGGGGGAATGATGTGACACCCCAGGAAAATCTGGAAAACAACGCAACTTAACTAGCTTCCTCAGTAACCACGCGCTAAATTTCGGGACGAAATTCTCTTAACAGGGGGAGAATGTGACAACCCTCATAATTCCATGTATTCCGTACAATTTATTAATAATAATTAAGTGCTTGACGACTGTGTGGAATTACTTAACTGCTCTCTGATTTCTGTGTTATGCTTACATGTATTTGTTAACATACTAGTAATGTACAGAAAAGTTACTAAATAGTCCGGTACGCCTTCCTGAGTGTTAAAAATTGAAAACGTTGCAAAAATATATATGTAGGACACTTTACGGATTAATTAAGCACTTTAACGAAACAGTGTCAAACCGAACAACCGGATTTTACCTGGAACATGAAAATATTGCCAGACACATTATTCTTATTTTTCTGAGCTAGTTAGGGTCCCCGAACACCCTAACACACTATACTATTACATAACATCTAAATAACTAACCAACACACTTAGAACTTAACCATAACCCCTAACCACCCATCACCACTCAACTAAACCAACCCCCCTCCCCCTAATCGGTTAGGAGACAAGAATGACACTCCCATGATTTTATTTAATTAATTATTTGATATGTTGTGTACTTAAGAAGCACATGGACCAAGAGTTAAAGAATTGTTGGAAGACTTATTTATATAACCCTTGGATCTTCATTCTTATCATTCACCACCATCCACCAAAACTCTTTCTCCTTCTCCTTCCTTGAGTTCGGCTGAAATCAACCACCCATACACCACCATCATTCAATCAAGTCTCTTCCATTCCACACATATACAAGGGTGTTAGAAGGTGCACAACGAAGCTCGGTGCGTTCGGAAGTGGAAGGACCTTCTCTATTCGCTTTTAACCACCACTTTTCTACACTCGAACTCTCCTAGCCTTGTGCTAGTGGTAAGAACTTAGATCCGTTCATTCTTCATGTTATTTAAGTGGTTAATAGGTGATTTGATGATTTAAAGTTATGAAACACTAAAGAACTTGCACTAAAGTCTTGAACATGTTGGTTAAAGAGTAACTAGTGGTGTAAATCATGTAGATCTTGTGTGATTATGATGATTGGCTGATTATCTGATGTTGTGCTGAATAATATTAGTATGTGATGTTGTTATGGTCACTAAACTCGTTAACGGAATCGATCGAACATGATTTAGATGGGTAAACACTTGAAATCAGAATCTGTCTAACTTTTACAGCCCACTTCCGTTGGCTGTAAACAGGTCTTAACCTCAACGAAAAATCGATATTTTGAATCTAAAATATGTTATTATGAAATACGGTTCTAATGGCACCGGAATCGTAATTTTTGGACTCCGTTTACTATTTTTAAAGTGTTAATTTGTAACAGCTACTTAAGCTGAATTTTGACAGCAATAAATGGGTGTCGTACTTTCAGTCATAACCTGAGTTTTGTGATAAATCGGACCATGAAAATCTTACTGTAGATGATAACTGAAGTATTTGTAATTACCCCACTGTAATTTCGCAAATCGGACTTACGAAGAATTTTTAATAAATTGTTTCGTGGACTGTGGTCAGAAATACATAAATCTGAGTTCAGTCCCGAATATGAATTTTTATAAAATATTGGTGATGAACCGGACCCCGATATTTTTACACAATAAAATATGGAATGTTTGTGACATTCTATAAAAATTTGGGAATTTTTGGAATAATCTAACTATTTTATTTAAATGTCCGAAAACAGCCGGTTTTGAGTATTAATGCCGAATTGACATAAGTTGTGACTTGCGTGTCTAAATGTCGAGTATGCTATCTGTGAATGATTTAACATGTTATATATGTTATGTGCATTATCGTATGTTTGATTTTGAGTGGGGAATGGACGGGAAACTTAGATGGGCATAAACCGTTACAGTGATGCATGTTATGTGATAGATACGTGTAGGAACCTTGTGTTCTATTGGAAAGCCACTAAATGACTAACTGGTAAATCATACTAGGACGTGATTGACCGACCTTGACTGTTAGCTATATTGAGAATCTAACCGAGCAAACCGAGGTGAGTTCACACCCTTACTAAGGCATGGGATTCCCGGTGGTTGGGAATGGGATTGAATAACTACTCGTACTATCACTCTATTTATATTACCAACACTACTAGACTACCAACTACTGTCCTCGGATTGAGAAGGGCACGTACGTAAAACCTACGTACACTCACACTTACTACTGTCCTCGGATGAGAAGGGCACGTACGTAAAACCTACGTACACTCACACTCACTACTGTCCTCAGATGAGAAGGGCACGTACGTAAAACCTACGTACACTCACACTCACTACTGTCCTCGGATGAGAAGGGCACGTACGTAAAACCTACGTACACTCATACTTAACACCGTCCTCGGATTGGGAAGGACTCTTATGGATACGCCTAGTCTAGTAACATACATAATGGGAAGCCCCCACTAAATATCGTAAAGGTTTGGGAATCAAGAATAATGGGTAATACTTGGTTATGAAACGAACTTCCGATTCCTGATACGAACTCATTAACTAAACAACCAAACGTGAACTCACTCAACTTTGTTGTTGACTAGTTGTTACATGCCTTACAGGTCGCTAGATGCTTTTGGGAGCTTGCACGAGGAGGAGGTTGTTGTGGAACATGGGTTGTTATATCCCATACTTAATAATTGAACTTTATAAACCTATGGAACTTATGTTTGAGACTTTAAACTTATGAACTGTGAACTTATGTTTTGAACTCACGTTTATGCTTCCGCTGTTTAAACCAAACAAGGTTAACTAGCTTTGGTCACCAATCGTATTATGTTTGGTTTTATTTACTTAATTGAATTGTTCAATATGATTGGTGGCTCGATCCTGGTCATGTCACGCCTCCAAGCGGTGATACTCCGCATGGTGGATTTCGGGGGTGTGACATATTGCACTTATAGCACTTAATTTTTGACTTATCTAACCCCACTTTTAAATTCCCATGTAACCCTGGGAATTTTCTCCCTGTTCTTTTGTAGAATTTGCTTGTTCTTACACTAAGCAAAGCCAATTGATGCCGAATGTCTATCTCTTCTAAGTCAGTGGGATCAAAGTGTTGCAAACCATTGAGTTCAAAACACAAGTTATCTGACATCTGGTTTTCACAATTTGCAGTAAAAGCATAATTTGCAGAGTGAGAATCAGGGTTATTGAAATTTCCACCAGCAGTAATATCAATAAAGTGATCATAACCCTGATCCTTACTACTTCTACCAGATTCTTCCTGACCAAAAAGAGCTGTGCTGCCAAATGAATAGTCATCAGCAACTTTGCCAGACTCTTGCAACTTCTTTTTCTAGTTTAACTCCCTTTCATAGGTCAGGAGTCTACCATGAAGTTGGGTCAGGGTCAGATCTTTGAACTTAGCAGAGTTTCTAGTAACAAATGCAATGGTATCCCATTTTTTCTGGTAGTGATCTAAGGAACCTGCTATTTTGAGTTGAATTTGGAAATGTAACTTTAACAAGCCTAGTTCACTAATGAGACAACTAAATCGCTCAAACTGTTGAGTCAATGATTCACCCTTGATGTGACAAAATGTTTCATACTGCTGAATCAGAATTTGCCTATTGTTTTCAATAACTTCTTCTGTTCCCCCAAACTGTTCCTTCAGTGCATCCCATAGCTCTTTGGCACTGTTACAATGTAACAGTCCAACATAGATCTCATTGGGTAATGCAGATGTTATGATGCTAAACGCTTTGGCATTGAGTTTGAACTTTTGAAAATCAGTTTCAGTATAGTTTTCAGATGGTTTAGGTACGAACTTCTTTGCATCCTCAGCACTTGGCACCATAGGAACATGGGGACCAAAAAAACAGACCTCCAACATCCAGTGTTCTGTTGAGTAAGGATGTGACCCATCCTTCTCTCCCAGATGTTGTATTCATTACGTTTAAGCATGGGTGGTTTGAAAAGAGAGCCAATGTTATTCTTATCATCTTGTGATTGTGACGTCATCCTGGTTATTTTACAAGTACTGATTAATCGACTTTAATGGTGATTAAACCTTGCTCTGTTTTTCAACAAAACAAACAAACTATCAGTATCAACGATTATGAGCTGAACTATTTATGTTTAAATGGCTGTTAAATCAAATTTGACTGTCCAAGCTCTGATACCAATTGTTAGGATCTGAGTTTGGTTTTGATTGTGTTTTACGTTTGAATTAAAATGAACAATGGATGAGTAGGGAAGCGGAATATAATGGAAGCAAACTTTTCACAATCAAACGAGAGAATTGCTTTTAACATACAAGTTTAACATTGAACCGAATTCTTGAATTTATTACAAGATTCAATTACATTTGCAAGTATGTAACAACCTCCCCCTCAGCCTGTGCTCACAATGATTTGTTCATGCAGGAAGAAGATGGTGAAGAGCTAATAGAACAGTACAGAGCACTGTTCTATTTATAGGCACGAGCAAACCACTGAAGCATCTAAGCTGACGTCACCATGAAAGTGACATCTAACCTCCTAACAAACTCTAACATCTGATCTATACAACCTCTGCTATGCTAACTACTGTTGTACTTTACATTTCATAATATAAACTAAACTACTGTTGCATCCTTCCACTTATGTGAACCCAGCAGTACTTGTCATGATCAGCAGAGCTTAACCCATTGCAGTAGATTGAACATCAGGGCTTTAGTCTTCATCAGCCTTTGGCTTGATCAGCAGTTGTAGGTCAGCAGTTGTGCAGATCAGTAGATAGGAGCTCAGCAGATATTGAAACCACTTTCAAGGGGAGAGACTTGTACACATAACATCTGCTTATTCTGGATCCACTACTCTGATCCAGTTTTGGCTTTAATTATCTGTTCCTCTGATAGGGTTCAATCCCAACAATCTCCCCCTGGAACAGATAATGCCAAAACTCTTCATTATTGGTAGATCTTTATTGCCTCATCAGTAGTTCCCTTATTTGCCCTTTGAGTTGTAACTCAAAGGTTAAGGTATCTGTGTTATCATCATCCCTACACAGTGGAAGATCAGTGCTCCTACTTGCTTTTTCCTTCGATTTCTCGCAATTCTGGTAAGATCTCGTCCTAAATCTTGTACTTCCTTAATCTACACGCACTCCTACACCTTTCTATCTTTTGAATCTTAACTTTTAACTATGAAATCATCAAGATTCAAGGTGATCTAGGATAACATCATCATGTGTTCTTGAAGAACTTCATGTTTTAGCCTCAATCCACCAAGAACAACTTGGATCTAACCGAGTTCCACATAAACAAACAGAGATCTTTCATAGATCTAAACATATTCACAAGAAAAAGGGTTGAAAGACGGTTTCCAACTTTCTTCCAACTCTTTTACACTCAATGCATTCAAAACCGATAGAGTCGGAGCTTGTGCCGACTTACTACTCATTCTAGTGGTTGTGTTGGTTCAAAATCTGGATTCTATCCACGAGACTATCGATTTCGGGTTAAACATAAACAACCGTCTTGGACCGTGCATCGTCGGACTAGGGTGATTCCTATTCGGTCAGGACATTGGGACGAGATGGGGTTCCCATTGTTTAAATCAGTTATCACAATGTCTCGCTCAAGTTACAACACTTCAAGCCAGATCAAGTAACAGCACGATCAGATCGTTGGGACGAATTGCCGTCCGACCGGACTGCTGTCCGACCGGGTTGCCATCTGCTTGACCTACTGTCTGATCGGGTTGTATCTTGACACAAGGCTCAAACAATTTTCAACATGTTCACTAACAGGGTTGCCACCCGGACGGATGGACATCTGACCGAGTGACCACCCTACTGTGGATTTGTTTTCACTGAAGTACCAACCTATCGGAATGCCGACCGTTCGGACGACCGTCCGATCGACTGACCTGAAAGATATAGATACTTCTCTGTTTTCAAAATACTACAACGAAAACTTCAAAAGTCAAGCCATCATACACATCTTTCCCAAAGGAAGGAACAATCCACTCGAACAGTCATCTGACCGGATGACCGTCCGAACGGACTACCACCCACATGACTGGTCGTCCGACCGGATTACCATCCGATCGAACTCCCGTCCGACCGGATTACCATCCGATCGAACTCCCGTCCGACTCACTTGTACCTTGCATCATTTTACGCGTCGCTTATCGTTATGCTATCGATCTGTTCAGGCTAACCCTACTCTCTAGCGCTCCCTTCAATCCACCAATTGGTGTGAGTATACTCGAACCCATTTCGTTTTATGCACTTTTGGGTGTTACATACGTTACGAATATTCAAATCACATCGAACACACTACTTAATACTATTTAAACGCTAACCGTTATTACATGATATATGTGTCTTAATGAATGCTTGTTTGTTATGTTTACACATGGAATGTTGTCTACCTGCCTTAGCAACGATAGTACTATAGTTTGGACTCAGCACCTGTTCGCAGGGGTTGTTAAGGACAATTACTTGCATGGATTACGGTGATAATCATGTATTACGAACTGCCTCGAGCAGTCGACCCGCAGTCATTGGTATCGATAGATCTATGTCGATAACTAACGTGCTTCATTTCACTATGCGTACGTGCTGGTTATGCGTAAACGAATTTCGAACTTTATTATACCTATCAAACTTGTATGCTCATCTTTACATTATGTGTATTGACTTTTACTTTAACATATGTGACAGGTGCTTAAGTTGTTTCTATGCTTAGCTTGCTGGTGATGAAATTGAGGCTAGGGAAGGAGTCTTAGAAACAAATAAACAATTTCACTATTTTGTAAATCTGAGTTGTCGGAACAGAACTACTTGACTAGATTTTGTCTGTAATAACTATGCTATCTTTTAAGACATGGTATGGGACATGTTGTTTAATTAATTGGTAATGATAGTTGTTTTGGAAACTTCTGGACAATCTGTTTCGCTCAGTGCCATGCCCTGATGTTTCCGCCATCGGTTAGGGTGTGACAGATTGGTATCAGAGCCATAACTATAGGGAATTAGGCAGGACTCGACCTAGTCCGGGTCGACGTCTTAGAGACCTAGTCTATAGTTAGGAGCTTGTGCAGATCCGGTAGGGATTATGTATAAGCTCATTATTACATCCGGCCTACGCTACTCTATCACGAAACTCGAATTTTCAAATTATGAATGAGCTATTAAGTCGAGATTAGGTGTGAAAACCGCAAACTCTTGACTAAATCGCTTGCTGGACCCGCATTTTCATCTATAAACACGAGAAATTGTGTTGAAATAGGAGTGAAATCCATACTTTGACGCATAAATCTCTTGTATTTTATTCAAAAACAGGAACAAGGTTGTTAAGTTAGGGGTGAAATCCGAACCTTGATGACTTATTCCGGCTTATTTTGTTTTACAAAAACTCTCACCAATGTCTCGACGGACTCCAACGACCTGACGACATGCCGAAACTGGAAGGATACGTGTCATACGCCCAAGAATCGAGGCGAAAGCACAGTCCCGAAGGTCAAAGTGTGCGCAGGAGGTCTTTATGAATAGTTGAATCACCTTGGTTAGTCAATGTCTTTCTAGCCGCAGACAATCTATTTCTTGATTTTTATGTGTTTCGATTCTGAGCCCGCAACTGCTCACTCTGATAATTCGTCAATTTTATGTGTGTATTTACCTGCTTATGTGTTTTAAGTTTTGGAGATTTATTCGATTATCGATTTCACTTTGATCGACACGCACGACTCGCATTGCATTTCTATCTCGATACGCTAACAAATCGCTACCACTCGTGGAACGACCGTACACCATGTAGTTATTATGATTATTCTCTTATGTTATACTACATGCTATGCTATACGCGACCGCTATATTCGAGCAATCGTAGACTCTGAATGATAAGTTTCTGTATTCTGACTACCTCTGGCGATTAAATGTGTATGTGCTTCTGTGCTCTACGTGCTTATGTGTTTATGTGCCTCTATGCTTATGTGAATCTGTGATTATGTGATATAAGTTTCGTTGTGTTCCCGAGCTTTAGTAACATTAGGATTGTGAGGTGAGATTCGATTACGTTAGGTTGAGTCCCGTGACGATGTCTGTTGCAGACAATGTCATCATCTGGATCTCGTGCTACCCGAGACGCTCGCCGAAAGCAAGCAAACAAATGCCTTGCTGCCATGATCACTAAGCAAATGGCAAAGGTTGTACCCCAAGCCGTCAGTGAACTGTACGAGAACATGAGCAAATCATCTGAGGAATCCAGGGCCGAGACTCCCAAAGCTACTCTCAGCTTCAAATAATTCAAGGCATGTGGACCGAAAGAGTTCACCGGAGAAGAAGGCCCTACGGCTTTGTTTCAATGGTTTGTCTCCATCGAGGTCACACTACGACAGAGCGGTTGCCCCAATAATCTACGCACTCTCAACGTGACTGGCATCTTCCAGTCCCGCACTTTAGACTGGTGGACGGCTGAGAGGAACAAACGTGGGAATGATGCAGCCTACGGTCTGTCGTGGGACGAGCTCAAGGAAGTCATGCTGGAAGAATTCTGCCCTCCTCATGTGCACCAAAAGTTAGAAGATGAATTCTGGCACATAAAGCAGAAGGATGGTGAAAACGTTGCTCTCACAGCTCGCTTCAAGCAGCTCAGTATTATCTGTCCTGATCAAGTCAAGACTCCGGAGATCGCAATCAAGAAGTATATCCGAGCCCTGCCTGACTGTGTTGCAGATTTCGTGCAAGCGGCCAAGACCACAACGATCGAGGAAACCAACCTACTGGCCGCTAAAATCAACGACAAGCGGGTCAAGGCTGGTGTCTGGGATAGGACTTCAAAGAACCTGCATCAAGCTACCACCGCCGCACCGACTACTGAAACCGCCACCGCGTCGAACAACAAGAGGAAGAACAAGAGAAAGAGCAACTCCAGCAACAAGAACTGTGCTATCACTGCTGCACCACTTCAAGCTGTACCAGCTCAATAGCAACAGCGTCAGGTAGTGGCGCATGTGGCAAATGCACCGCTTGCTAAGCGTGCATATACTGGGCCACACCCGCTTTGCCCTACTTGCACCTACCACCACCTGACTAGCATCGCTTGCCGATTCTGTGCTCATTGCAATATGTATGGCCATTTCACTACCAACTGCCTTGCTCGACAAGCTCCTGCTCATCAAGCTCTTCTCACCGCCCCCTGGGTCAACAAGCTCCTCCGGCACCCGCGATCAACGCCAGAGCCTGCTTCGCATGTGGCGATCCTAAGCATTTTGCTAACATGTGCCCGAATAGGGTTGTGAAATAAGAGCCCCAGCAGCAGCAGCCTCAGCAACAACAACAGCAGCAGCAACAGCAACAAGCAGCACGTGCTCGAACTTTCAACATCAACGTGCGCCAGGCCCAAGCTGACAACAATGTGGCCAATGGTACGTTCCTCGTGAATGGTATTTATGCTTCATGTCTGTTTGATACTGGTGCCGATAACTGTTTTGTAACGTTTGTGTTCGAAAAGCTCCTTAACCGTAAGCGCGCCCATCTCCCCTCGACGTTCGATGTTGAAGTCTCCACCGGAAGAACTGTCACCGTTAATTCTGTTCTTCGTGATTGTACTCTTGAGATCAATAATCACATCTTCCCAATCGACTTTATTCCGATGCAACTCAGGAGTTTTAACGTCATAGTAGGCATGGACTTTCTTCACGAAAACCATGCTGAAGTTGTGTGCTTCGAAAAGATGATTCGATTCTCGCTCGCGAATGGTGATCTATTGTGTGTCTATGGTGAAACTGCTTCGAAAGGTCTCAAACTCATGTCATGTGTCCAAGCTAGCAAGTATCTCCGCAAGGAATACAGAGCTTTCTTGGCTAACATTGTAGTAGCGAAGAAGGAAAAGAAAGGAAAGACAGAGGTGAAAGACGTTCCTATGGTTCGTGAATTTCCTAATGTGTTCCCTGACGATCTTCCCAGTCTTCCACCAAGTCGTGATATCGACTTTCGTATCGACCTCATTCCTGGAGCCAATCCTGTTGCCAAAGCTCCTTACTGACTCGCACCGTCCGAAATGCGTGAACTCTCGAACCAACTCCAGGAGTTACTTGAAAAACGCTTCATTCGCCTGAGCACCTCTCCTTGGGGCGCACCAGTCCTTTTCGTAAAAAAGAAGGATGGGTCGTTTCGGATGTGCATCGACTATCGGGAACGAAATAAGTTGACTATCAAGAACCGCTATCCTTTACGTCGCATTGACGATTTGTTTGATCAACTACAAGGCGCTACATGTTTCTCGAAGATCGATCTACGCTCAGGCTATCACCAACTACGCATTCAAGAGGAGGATATACCCAAAACCGCTTTTCGCACTCGCTATGGCCATTATGAATTCGTTGTTATGCCTTTTGGATTAACCAACGCACCTGTGGTTTTCATGGATCTGATGAATCGCGTGTGTAAGCCATATCTCGACCATTTCGTCATCATGTTCATCGTTCCAAGTCGAAAGCCGAACACGCGCAACATCTACGTTTGTTCTCGAGCTACTCCAGGGGAATCGACTCTATGCCAAGTTCTCCAAGTGTGAATTTTGGCTAGGGGAGGTTCAGTTTCTGGGTCACATCATAAATAGTCAAGGTATTCATGTCGATCTGGCGAAGATTGAAGCAGTTAAGAGTTGGATTATACCTAAGAACCTATCTGAAGTCCATTCTATTCTCGGACTAGCGGGCTATTATCGACGATTTATCGAAGGATTCTCAAAGATCGTTGTGCCGCTTCCCGCTCTTACCCATAAAGAGAACCTTTTGTTTGGGGAACCGAACAAGAGTCTGCTTTCCAAACCCTCAAGCACATGCTTTGCAATGCTCCTGTTCTCACTCTACCCGACGGAAACGACGACTTTATGGTCTATTGTGATGCTTCCAACCTTGGTCTTGGTTGTGTCCTTATGCAGCGGGACAAGGTTATAGCTTACGCATCTCGACAGCTCAAAATCCACGAGAAGAACTACGCAACCCATGATCTCGAGCTAGGCGCAGTTGTTTTTGCATTAAAGATTTAGCGACACTACCTGTATGGTACCAAGTGTACGATCTTCACTATTCATAGGAGCCTACAACATATCTTTGATCAGAAAGAACTTAATATGCGTCAACGCCGATGGGTAGAACTTCTCAACGATTACGACTGTGAGATTCGTTATCACCCAGGCAAAGCAAATGTCATTGCGGATGCTCTCAGTAGATGGAGTTATTTGCTTAGCATTCGTAATACGACCTCGAAACTCTCATCCTCGAAGCCCAGCATGCTTGTTTTAATGAACGCACTCTGAAGAAGGAAAGAATCTACCATGATGGAGCCCAGCTTGTGAATAAGTCAAATGGGATATTCCACTTTCTGGACCGAATTTGGATCCCTAAACGGACCGATTTGCGATAGATACTGATGGACGAAGCTCACAAATCCTGATATTCTATTCATCCCGGTGCCGATAAAATGTACCAGGATCTTCGCTACAAGTACTGATTGTCAGGAATGAAGAGGGATATTGCTCTCTACGTCGGAAAGTGCCTGACCTGCGCAAAGGTCAAGGCTGAACACCAAAGACCCTCTGGCTTACTCGAACAACTGCCGATCCCTATGTGGAACTGGGAGAGTATAGCTATGGACTTCATAACAAAGCTTCCGCACACGTCATCAGGTCACGATAGCATCTGGGTTGTTGTTGACCGTTTGAGCAAATCAGCTCACTTTTTGCCAATACGGAAAGACTACAAGGTAGAATGATTAGCACGAATCTACACCAACGAGATCATTTGTCGACATGGGATGCCTCCTGACATCATCTCCGACAGTGATGCTTGGTTTACCTCGTAACTGTGGTAAATGTTTCAAGCAGCTCTCGGTACTACGCTTAACTTAAGTACCACATTCCATCCTCAAACCGACGGTCAGACTGAAAGAACGATATGTACTCTTGAAGACATGCTCCGTTCTTGTGTCATAGACTTCGGTGGTAATTGGGACGCATACTTACCTTTGGTCGAATTCTCGTACAGTAACAGTTATCACGCCAGCATTCAAATGGCACCGTTTGAGGCATTGTATGGAAGAATATGTCGATCGCCTATTGTATGGCACGAGATCGGGCATTCGCAACTAACCGGTCCTGAGCTATTGCAAGAAACAACTGACAAAGTTCTCCAGATTCAAGACAACTTGTTGAAAGCTTGTAGTCGACAGAAAAGTTATGCCGATAGACGACGTAAGCCCCTTGAATTTGACGTTGGCGACTACGTACTCCTAAAGGTATCACCTTGGAAGGGTGTGTGGTTAGATTCGGCAAGAAAGGGAAACTAGCGCCTCGATACGTTGGACCTTTTAAGATTCTAGAAAGAATCGGAAAAGTCGCCTACAGACTCGAACTACCGGAGGAACTTATTAATGTCCACCCGACTTTCCATGTGTCAAACCTCTGAAATTGCCTGGCTGACGATGATTTACACATACCCCTTGAGGATCTACAAGTGAACGAAACATTACACTTCGTGGAAAAGCCTGTCGAAATCATGGACCGACAACCCAAGCAGCTCAGGTGCTCACGCATTCCCATTGTGAAGGTTCGCTCGGAAGGCAAACGAGGCGCAGAGTTCACCTGGGAACTCGAAAGCGACATGAAGGCGAAGTACCCGCAGTTGTTTGTTACGGCTTCGGCCTAATTTCGGGACGAAATTCCCTCACTAGGTGAGGCTGTAACACCCCGTGTTTCGAAAGTCAAAGTCAAAGTCAAATTCAAAGTCAAGATTGAAGTCAAAGGAAGAAAAGATTGCTAATTGCGATCTGTCTCTCTTTGCTCAATTCCTTTTTTGACTTCTTTGACTTGTAGTTAGTCTATTTTGTTTTCGCTTTAGTTGTATTATGTGGAGTAATTTCCAATAATCGCAGTAATCGACGTATGTTATTCGCTATTTAATCGACTTATGACTGTGAACTATAGGAAATAACAATGCGATAAAGTTAATTAAACGCTACTCAAACTATGCTAATCAAATCGACATCGAATCGTAATACGAATCGTAACCCGAATTGCAGTTCTGAAATACTGTTATGTGTGTGTGTGCCCTCTATGTGTTACATGTCCATGATTATTTATGTTTATGTGGTGATCAATCGAAATGCAATCGAACAAAATCGCAATCGAATCGCAAACGCTAATCGAATACGAAATAAGGATGTTTGTATGTTAGATATAGTAGTTGGGATTAAAAGTAATTTGATAAGCAACTCTATCGCATCGCTCACTCGAATCCCATCGCAACGCGCTACACGCGAATCGAATTGAAACCGCAAAACTCATCGCGCCGATCACTCGAACCAGGCGCCAGCCGACCGAATTGCCACCCGGCCGGGCTGCCACCCGAGCGAGGTTCCATCCGACCGAGGTGCCACTCGGCCGGACTGCCACCCGGGCGAGATGCCATCCGACCGACCAGCCCTTTCCACTTTGGGTAATCCTATAAATACCCCTTGTCACTTTCAAACTTTCTACTTTTGGAAAGTGACGTCCGACCAGTGCTCCTACTCGCTTTTTCCTTCAATTTCTCGCAATTCTGGTAAGATCTCGTCCTAAATCTTGTACTTCCTTAATCTACACACACTCCTACACCTTTCTATCTTTTGAATCTTAACTTTTAACCGTGAAATCATCAAGATTCAAGGTGTTCTAGGATGACATCATCATGTGTTCTTGAAGAACTTCATGTTTTGGCCTCAATCCACCAAGAACAACTTCTATCTAACCGAGTTCCACATAAATAAACAGAGATCATTCATAGATCTAAACATATTCACAAGAAAGGATTGAAAGACGGTTTCCAACTTTCTTCCAACTCTTTTACACTCAGTGCATTCAAAACCGATAGAGTCGGAGCTTGTGCCGACTTACTACTCATTCTAGTGGTTGTGTTGGTTCAAAATCTGGATTCTATCCACGAGACTCTCGATTTCGGGTTAAACATAAACAACCGTCTCGGACCGTGCACCGTCGGACTAGGGTGATTCCTGTTCGGTTAGGACATTGGGACGAGATGGGGTTCCCATTGTTTAAATCGGTCATCACAATGTCTCGCTCAAGTTACAACACTTCAAGCCAGATCAAGTAATAGCACGATCAGATCGTTGGAACGAATTGTCGTCCGACCGGACTGCTGTCCGACCGGGTTGCCATACACTCGACTTACTGTCCGATCAGGTTACATCTTGACTCAAGGCTTAAACAATTTTCAACATGTTCAGTAACAGACTTGCCACCCGGACGGATGGACATCCGACCGAGTGACCGCCCTACTGTGGATTTGTTTTCACTGAAGTGCCAAGCTATCGGATTGCCGACCGATCGGATGACCGTCCGATCGACCGACCTGAAAGATAGAGATACTTCTCTGTTTTCAAAATACTACAATGAAAACTTCAAAAGTCAAGCCATCATACAGAAACACATCTTTCCCAAAGGAAGGAACAATCCACTCAAACAGTCATCCTACCGGATGACCGTCCGAACGGACTACCACCCTCACGACTGGCCGTCCGACCGGATTACCATCCGATCGAACTACCGTCAGACACTCTTGTACCTTGCATCATTTCATGCATCGCTTATCGTTATGCTAACGATCTGTTCAGGCTAACCCTACTCTCTAGCTCTCCCTTCAATACACCAATCGGTGTGAGTATACTTGAACCCATTCCGTTTTATGCACTTTTGGGTGTTACATACGTTACGAATATTCAAATCACATCGAACACACTGCTCAATACTATTTAAACACTAACCGTTACTGCATGATATACGTGTCTTAATGAATGCTTGTTTGTTATGTTTACACATGGAATGTTGTCTACCTGCCTTAGCAACGATAGTACTATAGTTTGGACTCAGCACCTGTTCGCAGGGGTTGTTAAGGACAATTACTTGCATGGATTACGGTGGTAATCATGTATTGCGAACTGCCTCGGGCAGTCGACCCGCAGTAATTGGTATCGATAGATCTATGTCGAAAACTAACGTGCTTCATTTCACTATGCGTACGTGCTGGTTATGCGTAAATGAAATTCAAACTTTATTATACCTATCAAACTTGTATGCTCACCTTTACACTATGTGTATTGACTTTTACTTTAACGTATGTGACAGGTGCTTAAGTTGTTTCTATGCTTAGCTTGCTGGTGATGAAATTGAGGCTAGGGAAGGAGTCTTAGAAACAAATAAACAATTTCACTATTTTGTAAATCTGAGTTGTCGGAACAGAACTACTTGACTAGATTTTATCTGTAATAACTATGCTATCTTTTAAGACATGGTATGGGACATGTTGTTTAATTAATTGGTAATGATAGTTGTTATGGAAACTTCTGGACAATCTGTTTCGCTCAGTGTCATGCCCCGATATTTCCGCCATCGGTTGGGGTGTGACAGTCGATGTTGAGCGTTCAATGAAATATCCATTCGGCAACAATGACACCCTAATTGAAGATGAAGATGAAGCACCAGATACAAAAGAAGAAATTGACCACTTTGTTGAAGAAGAGGTCGCCATAGAGCAAACTTTTGTGGTTCTTGATCGAAATGGGCAACCAAATAAGGAGTCTCCTAAAGACCCACCTCTTGAGCTCAAAGAACTTCCAAAAGGTTTGGAATATGCTTTTCTAGACAAAGATGGTAAATCACCTGTAATTATTTCGTCAAAATTAACTAGTTTAGAAAAAGAAAAATTAATTACACTTTTGAAAAAACACAAAAACGCAATCGCTTGGAAGCTTGTAGATATTAAAGGAATAAGTCCTTCCATGTGCACGCACAAAATTTTAATGAATGATGACTATAAATAGGTAATTCAACCACAACGTAGAGTAAATCCAAATGTCCAAGAAGTGGTTAAATGTCACACCCCGACCACGTAGAACATACAAAACGTGGCGGAAATGTCGGGGAGTGTTGTAACAGAATTAATTGTTTCAAATCCATGGCAATTGAAGTTTCGTTTTATTGATTAAAAGTGTTACAATGTCTTAACAAACAAGGAAATACAACATAATTAACTAGTCTTGCATCTTTTATTGTCACTAAAGCCCAAGTCTGCCTATGTGTATCTTGATCATCTTATGCAACAGCTCCTGAAAAACACATGTGAAAATAGGTACGTCAGCATAAAAATGCCTGTGAGATACATAGGTTTTGTGAAAATAGGTTTCATGACTTATGTTTGAGAAAATGTTTAGTCATGAACCTTGTAATTTGCTTTGTTTTGTAAATCATTTGAAAAACGATAAGATCAGATGATATGTATAAATAAGAGAATAATGTATGGTTAAATGAATAACCATTGTAAAATGAGTTTGTATAAGATAAGTTGTTTGTAAATTAATGTCTTGTGAAAAGTATGTTATTTGTATAAAATGTTATATGTCTCAAACTGAAATGATTTAAATAACGCTACGATATGTAATACCATACACACACTTATATATAGGAAGTACCAGCGGCGTATCCACCATGCTTGTATCATATTACACACGCATCGTTACTTAATCACTTAATCAAACCAAACCACCAAAGTAATGTTTAACAATTGTAGAAATGTTTATGTATGGTCAAATACGGTTCACACGGTTCATAGATACAAACGGTTCACAGATACAAACGGTTCACAGATACAAACGGTTCACAGATACAAACGGTTCACAGATACAAACGGTTCACATAGTCAAATGTTTACAACGGTTCACATAGTTAAATAGTTATTAACGGTTCACATAGTCAAATTGTTATAAACGGTTCAAAAATGTAATGTAACACGATGTACTAAGTATGCACACAATGGACATACATAGCATAAAATGTAATGAAATCATGTACTATAATGTACTAACGAACATAGCATGTATATGATGTGAAAACAGGAAAGCTTGAAAGTAACAAGTAGGCACATGTGTTCCACCCCAAAATGTTTGGAAAACAGTAAAAGAGGGGTCTTTGTACTCACTTGAGATTGCTCAGTAGTCCTTGAGTAACAACCAAACAATGCTAGAGGTCACGGATATCAAACGACACCTAATTTAGGTAACTATGTTAATAAACCGGACCTAAATCGGAAGATCGGGTAGCATGAGGGTTTGTAAACCAAACGAGTGTAGAGACTCGTGTCATTTGGTTTAACAAAGCCTACATACTAAATGAAACCTAACAATATTGTTTACGACCCAATACGACCCGTTTAGGTAGCTTATGCTACTTTAACGCGTCGTTCGCGTGAAACGCGTTCGGACCGTCTAACTAGTCATATGACAAGTGTTATATGCCTAAACATGTTACATAATCAGTTATGTGACAAAATTTTAGGTTACATATGCTTAATTACCAATTATACATGAAAAGGGTATTCTGGTAATTTACCTAAGGCATATTAACTACCTATCATAAAACTACTCAAACGAAGCGACCATAGGGTATAACCTCGGAAGGTTATTCCCTACCTACTATGGTCACCTAATGTGTTTGGTCGGATCCTAATGATCGACCAAATAGGTCGGGTTCGAGGTATAAGCGATTTATCAGATCGCTTACCCTACGACCCTAGACAACGTGGTAATCAGTAGGCATAGTCCCAAGGGACTATAACCAACGTGATTACACTCACGTTGAGAAGTTCAAACGAACTTCGCATTGACCATAAACTGGTCAATGCAGAAAGTCAAACAAACTTTGACTTTCAGACTCTAAAAGACTCGAAAAGCAATAAAAGAACGAAAGAATACTTACGAAGGGTCCCCGAATGCTAATTTCGATTCAAAAATCTCAGGTATGAAACAATAGTTTCAACTTAGAGTTTCTCAAATCAAAATTCTTGTAAGTTTTGCAATGGGGTGATGGGGTATTTATAGTTTTCGGGTAACCGTTAAGATCGTTTCATGTAAACCGTGCATTAATCGCATCCGTACAAGTGTCGGGACCTTATGGTAGCTAGAAATTGATCCTTATCAGCTGACTAGACAATTGAGGATGTGTGGATGAGAATCAAACTGCTGCAATCTGCTGTTAAATGCATGTAATCTGGTCAGGAAGTCGGACGCGGCCCGCGTGGGGATGTACAGAAACTGAGGCGGGCCGCCTGGCCATGTCAGATCAGCAACATGTTTCAGAAATTACAGTTTCAGTCCCTGCACGTGTTTAAGCCCATTTCCGGCACTTCTAAGGCCCGTAAAGCCAAATTTAAGGCCCTAAAATGATTCCTAAACATTGTGGACTTGAAACATGCTCGAAAATATGTCGGATGTTGGTTCGTTTGGTCGTACGAACGCGATGTTCGCTTAATTACGACGGAATGCGCACAAGCGCGAAAAACGATCCAAATGAGGCAACAAATGGATTTTTCTCATTCCAAACACTAAAGCATAATATAGTCATGCTTACATAAATTTTTGGATGTCCAGATGCATTCAGAATGTAAGTTATGCGCGAAAGTGCAAACTTGTGCACTTTTTGACACTTTTAGTCCCTGAATGACCCAAAAGTTTATTTTAGCACACCGAACACCTCAAAGCCTATTTCTAAGCTATGTAAAGGATATTTATGGTATGTTTAACTCTTGGTCATGTTCCGGAATGTCTGTTACAGTTCAAATTGGCATACTTTCGCAGTTTGTCAACTTTAGTCCCTGTAAGCGATATAACTTGATTTCGGCATACCAAACCTTCCAAAACTTATTTCTAAGTTATGTAGAGGTTATTTAAGGTATGTTAAGTCCATGTCACTATTCCGGAGTGTTTGTTGCATTAAACTGGTTACATTTACGCATTAGTGCGCGTATAACCTTCCAGAAAGCGATTTAGAGTTTGAAATCGAACAAGAGTTGATATGTGCAAACGATACACATATTTCTACAAATCCCAAGTATGAAATACTATATTTCATTGGTTTGGAATTTGTTTGATGGTTGAAGTGACACAGGTTTCACAGTCTCCCCTACTTTAGGAAATTTCGTCCCGAAATTTATTCGTAGGAGTCTATTTGTGACTTTGTGTCAAATAACCACCAGAGATATGTAAGGCAAAATCCTGTCATTTCCTTAACGGACATTCTTCAGAACGAAAATGAACAGACGGAGTCATTTTCCTCAACGAGTATTCTTCAGAAGCGGAAATGAAGGAATAAACAACGGGGATTCATTTCCTCAACGGGCAATCTTCAGAAACGTAAAATGAACTTACGGAGTCATTTTCAAAGGGTGTGTCATCAGAAATGGAAATGAAAAGGAGAAACAAACGGATATTCATTTCCTCAATGGACAAATCTTCAGAAACGAAAATGAACAAACGGAGTCATTTTCAACGGTGTGTCATCAGAAATGGAAATGAAAAGGAGAAACAAACGGATATTCATTTCCTCAACGGACAAATCTTCAGAAACGAAAATGAACAAACGGAGTCATTTTCAATGGATGTATCATCAGAAATGGAAATGAAAAGGAGAAACAAACGGATATTCATTTCCTCAACGGACAAATCTTCAGAAACGAAAATAAACAAACGGAGTCATTTTCAACGGGTGTATCATCAGAAATGGAAATGAAAAGGATAAACAAACGGATATTCATTTCCTCAACGGACAAATCTTCAGAAACGAAAATGAACAAACGGAGTCATTTTCAACGGGTGCTTCCTCGGAAATGGAAATGAAAAGGATAGACAAACGGATATTCATTTCCTCAACGGACAATCTTCAGAAACGAAAATGAACAAACGGAGTCATTTTCAACGGGTGCTTCCTCAGAAATGGAAATGAATAGAGTTAACTTCTAGGCACATGACAAGGCTCACTGTGGTTTCTGTGCACTAAATTCCATAATTATGTATGCATCCATAATTACGTAATTCCTTGCACAGTCCGCATAGTTTGTCTTGTAATGTTCATAAGCACATAATCACATAGTTGTTTAAATTGGTTATTAATTTGTTATTAATTTGTTATCGATTGAGAACGGATATGGAAAACAGTCGATGGATTTCAAAGTCCTCCGGGATCTATCTGAAAAGATAGGAAGATCTCCCAAAAATTCGATTTTGTTTTCAAAGAAACGTAATAGTCGAATTAAGGAACACAACAATTTTAGGATTTACGGATATACCCTTAGGTACCCTATTAAGGATTTATAGTGGTACTTTGGGTATTCGTCCAGTGTTGTAACTTGCGCCTTGTACTTCGTTTCCTTAGAATAAACGGGTACTTAGGAATTTCGTGGAAACGCAAGAGATTATAGAATGGGAAAATTTTTGAGGGTAGTTTGTTCTTCAAGGAATACGGTTCCTTGAATTTCGGTATTGTAAGAGATATGTTGTTTATACACGCAACCACATAAATACATTGCAATGTATATAAAAGATTTATTTATAAACAACGATAACAACTGTTTCTTGGACCTTGACAACTAAAGAAAATAATACATAAGGATTGATTATTTCTAAACAGCGTTGTCTTCCATTCGGTCAGATGCTCATCCCTGTACTGGATTTGCATTAGCAAGTTTTGGGCAATTTCTTCGGAAATGACCCATCTCGCCACAGTTGAAGCAAGAACCTGGTAGAAAACGACCTTGAGCGGTATTGTTGCCAGCTTGGTTTGGTGCGGCTGCAGCTGGGCAGACTCTTGCTGTATGGCCTATAAGCCCACAAGTTTGGCATTTGCGGCACTTTACATTGGCATGATGATGGAGGCTACATTGGTTGCACAAGGGTGCAGTTCCATTGTATGGCTTCCTAGCAGGGGGTTGAGCTGGTTGGTTGGGGGCGGCTTGATCATTGTGAGTAACCATGGCGAAGTTCTGAGAAGCCTTTCGCTTCTTTGACTTTTTAGGGGATCCAGTCTGTTCATCCATGGTCTTTGATTCCTCGATTGGTTTCGATTCCTCGACCGGCTTCTTGTCACCTTTTCGGAAAAGTTTACCTTTCCTGATCTTTGATTCAGTCAAGGTTGCAGATAGCTCAATGGCCTGTCTAACTGTAGTAGGGTTGCTGCCAGTCACTATGTCTTGTATTGAGTCAGGGAGGCCATCAATGTACTTTTCTATTGCCTTATCCAAAGGCGTGACCATGTTTGGGCATAACAGACTCAACTCCTCATAACGGTCCGTGTAGGCTCGATGCTCACCGCTGTCTTGCTCAAGATTGTCGAATTCCCTTTCCAAGGCCCTGATCTCGTGACGAGGACAGAATTCCTTCATCATAAGGGCCCTAAGTTCAGCCCATGTCTGTGCTAGAGCAACTTCTGCACCACGATCTCTCATAACCCCGTTCCACCACGTAAGGGCTCTCTTCTGGAACACACTCGAAGCAAACTCGACCTTGCGATTGTCAGGACACTGCACGTGGCGGAAAGTATTCTCAATGCTCTCGAACCATTGAAGAAGCCCAGTCGCTCCCTCAGAACCACTAAACTTGAGTGGTTTCGACGAGTTAAAACTCTTGAAATTGCATGGACCATTGTTGTTGTTGTTGGCTTGATTCCATTTAGCAAAGAGGTTTGGGAATTGAGCAGCCATTTGCTGCGCAATGATTTCTGCCAATTCGGCAGTCGCTATCTGGCTTTCGCGTCGAGGAGGCATTCTAAAAGAGGAAACATGAAAAGAAACGAGTGAGAGAATTAGACGAAAGGAATGAGATGAAACAAATCTGATGAAAGCAAGGATAGGGGTCATTTGTTTGTTACCACGAGGTAAACAAACGACACTCAGTGACTAATCAAAGTAAATGGGTCAAAAATAATGTATCGCGAAGACATGCTCGCCTATAAGTGAACACTCATCCCAAGAATTCCCAGGTAAGCACAAATGGTCTCGCGTCTGATGAGATGTATACGAAGTGCTTGCCTAGACAGAAAACCCAGAATACAGGCATTCACCCTTCCAGTTTGCACGTGTTCACATTATTTAAAACCCAAAACCTTGACGAGGTTTTTGAAAACTCAAAGGGGTTCAAAACCATATATTAGAGAGTTCAAAACCTTACAATAGAGGGTTCAAAACCTTGTAATCAATCATCCTAGAACAGATGATTAGTTTTCAAAGCGGTTTTGAAATTTATGTTCTTGTTGTGGTAGTCGCCTAAGGATAGGTGACGGTATTGTTTTATGACTAAACGCAAGTAAACTCGCGTTAGGGTCCTAAGAAGGTTATAGACTAGGTCAAAGCATTACTAATAACCTAATTCCCTATAACCGTTGGCTCTTATACCATCTTTTCTGTCACACCCCGACCACGTAGAACATACAAAACGTGGCGGAAATGTCGGGGAGTGTTGTAACAGAATTAATTGTTTCAAATCCATGGCAATTGAAGTTTCGTTTTATTGATTAAAAGTGTTACAATGTCTTAACAAACAAGGAAATACAACATAATTAACTAGTCTTGCATCTTTTATTGTCACTAAAGCCCAAGTCTGCCTATGTGTATCTTGATCATCTTATGCAACAGCTCCTGAAAAACACATGTGAAAATAGGTACGTCAGCATAAAAATGCCTGTGAGATACATAGGTTTTGTGAAAATAGGTTTCATGACTTATGTTTGAGAAAATGTTTAGTCATGAACCTTGTAATTTGCTTTGTTTTGTAAATCATTTGAAAAACGATAAGATCAGATGATATGTATAAATAAGAGAATAATGTATGGTTAAATGAATAACCATTGTAAAATGAGTTTGTATAAGATAAGTTGTTTGTAAATCAATGTCTTGTGAAAAGTATGTTATTTGTATAAAATGTTATATGTCTCAAACTGAAATGATTTAAATAACGCTACGATATGTAATACCATACAAACACTTATATATAGGAAGTACCAGCGGCGTATCCACCATGCTTGTATCATATTACACACGCATCGTTACTTAATCACTTAATCAAACCAAACCACCAAAGTAATGTTTAACAATTGTAGAAATGTTTATGTATGGTCAAATATGGTTCACACGGTTCATAGATACAAACGGTTCACAGATACAAACGGTTCACAGATACAAACGGTTCACAGATACAAACGGTTCACAGATACAAACGGTTCACAGATACAAACGGTTCACATAGTCAAATGTTTACAACGGTTCACATAGTTAAATAGTTATTAACGGTTCACATAGTCAAATTATTATAAACGGTTCAAAAATGTAATGTAACACGATGTACTAAGTATGCACACAATGGACATACATAGCATAAAATGTAATGAAATCATGTACTATAATGTACTAACGAACATAGCATGTATATGATGTGAAAACAGGAAAGCTTGAAAGTAACAAGTAGACATATGTGTTCCACCCCAAAATGTTTGGAAAACAGTAAAAGAGGGGTCTATGTACTCACTTGAGATTGCTCAGTAGTCCTTGAGTAACAACCAAACAATGCTAGAGGTCACGGATATCAAACGACACCTAATTTAGGTAACTATGTTAATAAACCGGACCTAAATCGGAAGATCGGGTAGCATGAGGTTTGTAAACCAAACGAGTGTAGAGACTCGTGTCATTTGGTTTAACAAAGCCTACATACTAAATGAAACCTAACAATAATCAGTTATGTGACAAAATTTTAGGTTACATATGCTTAATTACCAATTATACATGAAAAGGGTATTCTGGTAATTTACCTAAGGCATATTAACTACCTATCATACAACTACTCAAACGAAGCGACCATAGGGTATAACCTCGGAAGGTTATTCCCTACCTACTATGGTCACCTAATGTGTTTGGTCGGATCCTAATGATCGACCAAATAGGTCGGGTTCGAGGTATAAGCGATTTATCAGATCGCTTACCCTACGACCCTAGACAACGTGGTAATCAGTAGGCATAGTCCCAAGGGACTATAACCAACGTGATTACACTCACGTTGCGAAGTTCAAACGAACTTCGCATTGACCATAAACTGGTCAATGCAGAAAGTCAAACAAACTTTGACTTTCAGACTCGAAAAGACTCGAAAAGCAATAAAAGAACGAAAGAATACTTACGAAGGGTCCCCGAATGCTAATTTCGATTCAAAAATCTCAGGTATGAAACAATAGTTTCAACTTAGAGTTTCTCAAATCAAAATTCTTGTAAGTTTTGCAATGGGGTGATGGGGTATTTATAGTTTTCGGGTAACCGTTAAGATCGTTTCATGTAAACCGTGCATTAATCGCATCCGTACAAGTGTCAGGACCTTATGGTAGCTAGAAATTGATCCTTGTCAGCTGACTAGACAATTGAGGATGTGTGGATGAGAATCAAACAGCTGCAATCTGCTGTTAAATGCATGTAATCTGGTCAGGAAGTCGGACACGGCCCGCGTAGGGATGTACAGAAACTGAGGCGGGCCGCCTGGCCATGTCAAATCAGCAACATGTTTCAGAAATTACAGTTTCAGTCCCTGCACGTGTTTAAGCCCATTTCCGGCACTGCTAAGGCCCGTAAAGCCAACTTTAAGGCCCTAAAATGATGCCTAAACATTGTGGACATGAAACATGCTCAAAAATATGTCGGATGTTGGTTCGTTTGGTCGTACGAACGCGATGTTCGCTTAATTACGACGGAATGCGCACAAGCGCGAAAAACGATCCAAATGAGGCAACGAATGGATTTTTCTCATGCCAAACACTAAAGCATAATATAGTCATGCTTACATAAATTTTTGGATGTCCAGATGCATTCAGAACGTAAGTTATGCGCGAAAGTGCAAACTTGTGCACTTTTTGACACTTTTAGTCCCTGAATGACCCAAAAGTTTATTTTAGCACACCGAACACCTCAAAGCCTATTTCTAAGCTATGTAAAGGATATTTATGGTATGTTTAACTTATGGTCATGTTCCGGAATGTCTGTTACAGTTCAAATTGGCATACTTTCGCAGTTTGTCAACTTTAGTCCCTGTAAGCGATATAACTTGATTTCGGCATACCAAACCTTCTAAAACTTATTTCTAAGTTATGTAGAGGTTATTTAAGGTATTTTAAGTCCATGTCACTATAAGTGTTTGTTGCATTAAACTGGTAATATTTACGCATTAGTGCGCGTGTAACCTTCTAGAAAGCAATTTAGAGCTTGAAATCGAACAAGAGTTGATATGTGCAAACGATACACATATTTTTACAAATCCCAAGTATGAAATACTATATTTCATTGGTTTGGCATTTGTTTGATGGTTGAAGTGACACAGGTGTCACATTAAAAACGAAGTCATCAAATTACTAGACGCCGGACTCATCTACCCAGTTTCCGATAGTCCTTGGTAAGTCCCGTCCAAGTAGTTCCAAAGAAAGGAGGTATGATGGTAATAACTAATGAAAAAAATGAATTAATACCAACAAGAACCGTCACAGGATGGAGAGTATGTATAGATTATCGTCGATAAAATGAGGCAACAAGGAAAGATCACTTTCCTTTGCCTTTTATTGATCAAATGTTAGAAAGATTATCCGGTCACAAATTTTATTGTTTCTTAAATGGTTTTTCAGGTTACTTTCAAATTCCGATAGCACCCGAAGACCAAGAAAAGACAACATTCACATGTCCCTATGGAACTTTTGCTTATTGACGAATGCCTTTTGGTCTATGTAATGCCCCCGCAACCTTCCAATTTTTCATGGTGGCCATCTTCCATGATATGATATAAAAGACAATGGAAGTCTTCATGGATGACTTTTCTATCTTTGGAGATTCATACGACCAATGCCTCGATAACCTTGAACGAATGTTATCCCAATGTGACGAAACTAACCTCGCCCTTAACTGGGAAAAATGCCATTTCATGGTAACAGAGGGAATAGTACAAGCGAAGGAATGGAGGTTGATCGAGCAAAAATAGACACTATTTCTCGATTACCACCCCATCCCCCGTTAGAGCTATCAGAAGTTTCCTAGGGCATGCCGGATTTTATAGACTATGTATCAAAGACTTTTCTAAAATCTCAAGACCTCTAACAAAATTACTTGAAAAAGATGCTCCTTTCATCTTTGACAAGGATTACAACCAAGCATTTCTAACACTAAAAGAAATGCTAGTCAATGCACCTATCATGATAGTGCCTGATTGGAAACTACCTTTCGAAATCATGTGCGATGCAAGTGACTTTGCAGTTGGATTCGTCTTGGGACAAAAAAAGATAAGCATTTTCACCCAATTTATTACGCTAGTAAAACAATTGATGATGCTCAAGAAAATTACACAACAACAGAAAAGGAATTACTAGCCGTGGTATTTGCTTTTGATAAATTTCATTCTTATCTTGTTCTTTCTAAAACGATAGTTTATACAGATCATGCAGCCATTCGATATCTCTTTAAGAAACAGGATGCTAAACCATGTTTGATTCGGTGGATTCTACTCCTCCAAGAGTTAGACATTGAAATAAAAGAAAAAAGAGTAGCAGAAAACACCGCAGCAGATCATCTTTCTCGCTTGGAAGATCCAGCTTTGGAAGCAACCAGGGACGAGCAAATCAATGAAAAATTCCCAACGGAGTCCCTGGAAATGGTGAAATACCGAGAAGAGCCATGGTACGCCGACTATGCTAACTACCTAGCTAGTGGTATAGTCGCAAAAGGATGGCCACATCATCCAAGAAAGAAATTCTTTACCGATGTAAAGCATTATTTTTGGGAAAATCCTTATCTTTTCAAAATGTGTGCCGACCAATTCATCCGTCGATGCGTACATGGTGGTGAAGCAAGAAGAATTCTCCGCCATTGTCATGAAGGTCCATACGGAGGACATCATGGTGCCGCTAGTACCGCACGAAAGGTATTTGATTCAGGATTTTATAGGCCAACCATTTACAAAGACGCCCAAAGTCTTGTCAAGACATGTGACGCTTGCCAAAGAACAGGTAATATTTCTTCCAAAAACAAAATGCCACAAAATGACATTGTTGTTGTCACACCCCGACCACGTAAAACAACAAATCGTGGCGGAAACGTCGCGGAGTGTTGTAACAGAATCATTGTTTCATAACACATGGAAATTTAGATTTTGTTTTATTGATTTAAAAGTAGTTACAATGTCTTAACAAACCAAGAAACATAACATAATTAACTAGTCTTGCGTCTTTTAATGTCACTAAGGCCCAAGTCCGCCTAAATGTATCTTGACCAATCCTATGCATCATTTCCTGAAACACATGTGAAAATAGGTACGTCAGCATAAAAATGCCTGTGAGATACATAGGTTTTATTGATTTAGGATTCATGACTTGTAAGTTTATAAGAAAATGTTTAACAAAAGTAGTCATGAACCTTGTAAAATGTTTTTGTTTTATAAATCATATAAAAACCGATAAGGAAACGAATGATATGAAAGAAATATGTATGGTTAAGTAAATAACCAAGTAAAAATGAATTTGTATCAAATGTGTTGTTTGTAAAACAATCTTTTGTATAGATATGTTAATTGTGTAAAATGTAATATGTCAAAATTGAAATGGTTTAAATAACGCTACGATATGTAATACCATAAAAGCACTTATATATAGGAAGTACCAGCGGCGTATCCACCATGCTTTTATCATATTACACACGTCTCGTTACTTAAATCACTTACCGAAACAAACCACCATTGTAAAAATGTTCGTGTATAACTAAATGTAATGTTTAAACAAATGTTGAAATTTTATTGTGTAACCAAATGTAATGTAGAGTGAATAAAGAGCCTTTATTGATTAAAAGCATTTACTCGACCCTATAAGAAAGAAATGTACAAAACAATGCATTTGAAAAATTATAATCAAAATATATGTTTTGTAAAATAATGCATGCTTTACTTATACAAACATCTATGCGGTATTGTGAAAATGCATACATTCAAGCCTTGAGACTGTGGCGATAAACCTTTAAACAAATTAAAGGTTTATCTAAGTTATGTGTATCGAATTCGGTCATTCCTTCCATCCAAACATACCTAGGATGTCAGGAATGGGAGTTGTCAATTCCTATGGTACCACTACCTACTAACAAACGACGTAGCTAATGTTAATGAATGTATTTTTGAGCCATTTAAACAAACCAAATGTCATACCAAAATGTAAGCATGTGAAAACAATGTACTAAGTATGCAACAATGAACATACATAGTAGGAATGTAAAACAATGTGTCCATATGCTACGAGAACATATGCAACAGAAATGCAATGTAAAACAATGTACTAAGTATGCAACAAATGAACATACATAGCATAAAATGTAATGTAAAACGATGTACTAAGTATGCACTAAAAGGACATACATAGCAAAAACATAATGAAATCATGTACTAATAGTGTACCAATGAACATAGCAAGTATATGATATGAAAACATGGAAAGCACGAAAGTAACAAGTAGGCACATGTGTTTCACCCCAAAACGTTTGAAAAACAGTAAAAGAGGGGTCTATGTACTCACTTGAGGGTGCTTAGAAGTCTTGAATAACAACCAAGCAAAGCTAGATGGATCACGGAATCAAACGGCACCTAATAAAGGTAACTATGTAAATAACCGGACCTAAATCGGGAGATCAGATAGAATGAGGTTTCGTAAACCAAATGAGCATAGAAACTCATGTAATATGGTTTAACAAAGCCTACATTCTAAAAGGAAACCTATCCTAAGTGCTTATGACCCATTACGACCCGTTTAGGTAGCTTACGTTACTTTAACGCGTCGTTTACATAAAAAGCATTCAGAACGCCTATAGTCCTATGACAAGTATTATATGCCTTAATATGTCTAATAATGTTACCTAATCAGTTTAGATGTAAAAATTTAGGTTGCATATGCTTAAAATGAATTTTGGCATAAAAAGGGCATTTTGGTAATTTTCCTAAGTCATATAAACTACCTATCATACAACTAACTAAACGACATGACCATAAGGTATAACCTCGGAAGGTTATTCCCTATACTACTATGGTCACCTAATGTGTTTGGTCGGATCCTAATGATCGACCAAACTGGCCGGGTTCGAAAGTATAAGCGATTGTTTAGATCGCTTACCTTACGACCCTATATAAGCACTAAACCTAAAGTAATGAGCTAAACATGTCAAAACATGTTTAACGAAGTTAGAAAACAAGTTTGATATCAAAACAAACGGTTTTGATACCCAAAAATAGTTTGGTTGCAAAATACGCATAAACGCGCAGTTTAACCGAAACTATGACTCATCACTAAACCTAAAAAACGTGGTAATCTGTAGGTATAGTCACAAAGGACTATGACCATCGTGATTACGCTCACGTTGCGAAGTTCAAACGAACTTCGTGTTGACCAAAACGAGGTCAAAGCAGAAAGTCAAACATTGTTTGAGTTTCACGCTTGAAAATGCATAAAAGAACGAAAGAGGACTTACAAAAGGTCAAAGAATGGGGGTTTTGATCCAAACAACTCAGGTATGGAGCATAAAACCCCAACTTAGAGCTGAATGAATCAAAAGGTGTGAAATGAAATGAAAATGGAAGTGGGTATTTATAGACTTCATAGAACCGTTAAGATCGTTCCTTGATAAACGAGCATTAATCTGGACCGTCCAAGTGGGCACAAGGTTTTGGAATACTAGGGGTGCCCCAAAACCTTCAAATGGTATTGCAAATGTTACAAGCCCCTAAACTTCAAGTTAAGTGCTGAAAATAACCTGCCATTGCTGAAAATTGAGTTTCTGCCCAGATGTGATGGTGGCGTGCCCCCACAGCCAACCCAAATAGTGGTGGCATGACGCCACCATGTGCCCAGTTCCAGAAAGTTTCAAATATTTACAATTTTGGTCCCTGCACATGTTTTAGGCCTATTTTTATGCGTTTAAACCCCGTTAACCCATTTTCAAGGCTCAATAATGAAGTTTAAGTATAGGGAACATGAAATATGCTCAAAAACATCTCAGATGTCGGTTCGTTTGGTCGTACGGTTGCGTTGTTCGGTTAATTACGACGAAACACGAACGGACGCGAAAAACGATCCAAACTACGCGACAAATGGAATTTTATCATGCCAATCACTAAAATAAAGTATTTTAATAATTACATAAATTTTTGGATGTCCGGATGTATTCAGAACGTAAGATATGCTCGAAAATGCAAACTTATGCCCTTTTTGACACTTTTCGTCACTGAATGACCAAAAAGTTTATTTTAGCACACCAAACCCCTCAAAGCCTATTTCTAAGCTATGTAAAGGATATTTATGGTATTTTTAACTTATGGTTATGTTTTAGAATGTTCGTTACAGTACGAATAGGCATACTTTCACAGTTTGTCGATTTTAGTCCCTGTAAGCGAATAAACTTGATTTCGACACACCAAACCTTCCAAAACTTATTTCTAAGTTATGTAAAGGTTATTTAGGGTATGTTAAGCCTTATGTCACTATTCCAGAGTGTTTGTTGCATTAAACTAATTACGTTTACGCATCAGTGCGCGTATAACTTTCAAGAAAGCGATTTAGAGCTCGAAATCGAACAAGAATTGATTTGTGCAAATGATACACATATTTATTTAAATCCCAAGTATGAAATACAATATTTCATTGGTTTGGTATTTGTTTGATGGCTGTGGAGGCACAGGTGTCACACTTGTTTGTGAAATTTTTGATGTGTGGGGACTCGACATTATGGGACCTTTCCCACCGTCAAAAGGAAACAAATATATACTTGTGGCAGTAGATTACTTTTCTAAATGGGGCCAGATCGAGGCACTTCTAACCAACGATGGAAGAGTCGTGGTAAGATTTCTGAAAAGATTATTCTCTCGTTTTGGAACACCAAAAGCATTAATAAGTGATAGAGGTACCCATTTTTTGTAACCGTCAACTTGAAAAAAATTTAACAAGGTATGGGGTCTATCACCGGGTCTCAACAGCATATCATCCTCAAACAAACGGACAAGCCGAAGTGACTAATAGAGGTTTAAAAAGAATACTTGAAAAAACCGTAGGGTTAAATAAAAAGGAATGGGCCGATAAATTAGACGATGCTTTATGGGCATTTCGAATAGCGTACAAAACAACAACAGGTACAACCCCATATAAGCTCGTCTATGGAAAAAAGTTATCATTTACCAGTAGAAATAGCACACAAAGCCTATTGGGCAATTAAAAACGTAAACTTAGACTTAGAAATTGCTGATAAAAATCGATTTTGCCAATTAAATGAATTAGACGAATTAAGGAATTATGCATACTCTAACTCCGAAATTTATAAGGAAAGAATGAAAAATTTGCATGATAAACACATTAAACCTAATGAATTTTGGGTAGGAGATCAAGTTCTATTGTTTAATTCACGACTTCGATTATTTCCTGGTAAATTAAAGTCTAGGTGGTCGGGACCTTTTACCATCACCCATATTTTCCCACACGGTGCAGTCGAATTTAAATCTCGGAATGGAATTCCATTCAAAGTCAATGGCCAACGGCTAAAGCTTTATCAAGGATTTGTTGAGGATGGAGAGGAAGAAATCTCACTTCAAACGGTCGAAGAATGAAACGAAGGTTCAAGCATCAACATCGTACCTTGTAAGTTATGAACATCGGGAAAACATCTAAATCGGTAAGATTTCTAAAACTAAGTTTCGGGAAATAGGGCACTCACACGAGCACTAAAAAAATGTTTTAAAATTTTGCCCGCACACGGGGCCGTGTCCGCAGAACTATCGGGGATAAAACCCCTTTTTCATTCAGTTTCTTCATTCCACACGCCCTGTTTCCCCAAAAACTCTCTAGTTCCGGTGAAAATTCCTGCAGATTTCAACGTTTCCCCTTCTTCTAACAACATCAAGGTATGATTCTATCCTGATAATTAGTTAGTTTAAGTACTTGCATGTAGTTTAACATCAAAATTTTGGGGAAAAATCTAGGGTTCTTCAACTTGAACCGGATCAAACCTCAAATTTTTGCTTAGATCTATTAGTATTAGTGTAGATGCATGTTATAGGAAGTAAATCAACTTGTATTATTTGTAGATTTGCCTGATTTCTCATAAAAACCCCAAACCCATGTTTTTGAACCGAAAAAGATGAAATTGAAGGGCTAAACGGTTTGTTTTGGGAAAAACGACATTTAGGGTTTCATTTTCGGGGAAAACCGTGTCACACCCCGACCACGTAAAACAACGAAACGTGGTGGAAACGTCGGGGAGTGTTGTAACAGAATCATTGTTTCACAACCATGGAATAAATAATTTTGTTTTATTGAACTCATTTTTTTAATGCAATCAAATAAGTACAACTATTATCTTTCAAATTTTAAAGTCGCTAAGGCACGAGTCCATCCTATGTATAGCATGCATCAACAATTATTATAAAGCAGCACCTGAAACATGTGTAAAAATATGTACGTCAGCATAAAAATGCCTGTGAGATACATAGGTTTTATTGTAATTAGGATTCATGACTTATAAGTTTAAAGAAAATGTTTTAAGAAAAGTAGTCATGATCCTTGAAAAAAATTTTTTGTTTTGTAAACCATATAAAAATCGATAAGAAAACATATAATATAAAAGAAGGATGTAATAAATAAATAGGTAGGTAAAAATGAGTTTACGTATATATATATATATATATATATATATAGGGAGAAGATCATGCGAGAACCACCTCTTGTTGCGACAACCGCGAGAACCAATGTGAACACAACCAAAAATGTCTAAAAATAGCTAAAAATCACAGAATTTTTTTTTTAATATTGTTATATAAAAATCGCTACTTTTCGAAGCAAAAAAAAATAAAAAAAAGAATTTTTAAAAAAAAAATTTTTTGCCACTAAAAGTAGCGATTTGAGCATAAAAAATATTAAAAAAAAATTTAGATTTTTTTTTTTATTTTTTAGGTTTTTTGGGGATTTAGTTTTTAGCATTTTAGCTTGGGGGTGGGGGGGTTTAGGTTTTTGGGGGGTGGGGGAGGGGGGTTTAGGTTTTTTTTTTGGGGGGGGGGGGGTGGGGGTTAGGTTTTTTTAGCTATTTTAGGTTGTGTTCACATTGGATCTCGCGGTTCTCGCAATAAGGGTGGTTCTCGCATGAACTCCTCCCTATATATATATATATATCGTTTGAAAAACAATATTTTGATAAAAATATTTATAGTATATATAAGAATATACTTTGGTTTTAAGAAAGTCGAATAAGTAATATATTAAAATATATTTCAGTTCCAAAATCGTTAACCCATGTATACTAAATAACGCCACGGTATGCAATGTGATGAAAACACTTATATATAAGAAGTACCAGTGGCGTATCTACCATGTTTTCACCACAATACACCCATCCCGTTATCTAAACACTAACCCAAAAAAACAGTCGCTAAATAAATAGTATATTAAATATACTTTAGTTGTTAAAATAAATAATTTTTTAGTAGTATATCAAAAGTATACTTTGGATTTATATATAACATATTAAACTATGTTTTGGTTTTATAAATAACATATTAAACTATGTTTTGCTTTTGAAAATAACATATTTAAACTATGTTTTATGATTTACAAAATATATATGTTGGTTTTTGTACATTATCACATATGAGAGCATATCAAACTATACTTTTGGGAGTATAACTAAATATACAAAAATAATGTGATTTAAGAATTCATTCAGACCTAGTGCATCAAAATACACCTTTGAGACTATAGGGATACCACAAAGGCAATCCTTATTTGGATGGAGAAACAAATTGGTTTCAGACATTCCATGACAACAGGAATGGGGTGTCAAATCCTATAGCGCTATATCATACTACCAACCGGTCTGGAGAACAAAAATAAGTACTATCCAACAATTAATTTTATAATCTTTAAGAAAATTTGAGTTTAGACCATAAATAATCATTCAATATGTAAAAAGATAAGTACTAATATGTATAATCAATTATACTTTTGGAAACAAAAACATAACAAATAGGTACACATATTTCACCCCAAAACATTTGAAAACAGTAAAAGAGGGGACTATGTACTCACTTTAGAGTGCTTAGAAGTCTTGAACAACTACCAAGCAAGCTAGAGGGAGCACGAAATCAAACGACACCTAATATAGGTAACTACATAAATAAACCGGACCTAAAACGGAAGATCGGATAGGATGAGGTCCCGTAAACCAAATGAGTGTGGTAACTCATATGATATGGTTTAACAAGGCCTTCATACTAAAAGAAAACCTATCCTGAGTGCTTACGACCCATTACGACCCGTTTAGGTAGCTTACGCTACTTTAACGTGTCGTTCGTGTAACACGCGTTCGAACTGCCTAACTAGTCCTACGACAAGTATTATATGCCCTAATATGTTTAATTATGTTGCATAATCATTTAAATGACAAAAGTTTGGGTTACATATGCTTAAATATCAATTATGCATAAAAAGGGTAGTTTGGTAATTTTCCTAAAGCATATAAACTACCTATCATATAACTACTTAAACGATGTAACCATAAGGTATAACCTTGAAATGTTATTCCCTATACAACTATGGTCACTAAACATGTTTGGTCAGATCCTAAAGATCGACCAAACGGGTCTAGTTCGTAAGTCTAAGCGGGTGTTTAGTCCGCTTGACTTACGAATCTACACAAACACTAATAAAAAAAGTGATGAGCTAAACATGTCGAAACATGTTTAGTTAAGTTAGAAAACAGGTTTTGATATCAAAACAAACGGTTTTGATACCCTAGACTAGTTTGGTTACAAAATACGCGAGAATACACATTTTGGCCGAAACTACGACTCGTCACTGAGCCTAGATAACGTGGTAATCAGTAGGTATAGTCACTAGGAACTATAACCATCGTGATTACGCTCACGTTATGTAGTTCAAACGAACTTCGCATTGACCATAAACTGGTCAAAGTGGAAAGTCAAACGCAGTTTGACTTTAAGGATAAAAACGAATGAAAAGAACAAAAGAATACTTACAAAAGGTCCCCGCAAGCTCTTGATCCGATTTACCTTCAGGTATGAAGTATAAACTTCAACTTAGTAGGCCAAAATCAGAGCAAGTGTGAGTTGGGGGAATGAATGGGGTGGGCTATTAATAGATTTCCTTGAACCGTTAAGATCGTTTCTCAAAGAATGAGCTTTAATCTAGGTCGTACACCTCGTGCCCATTGATTTGAATACCATGGGAGCTTTCAAACCAGCCCATAGTTTTCCCAAAACCATGTGCATAAGTGTGTAGCAGCTGGAACAAGCTGGAAATCATTTCTGCTGAACTGGGACCTGCTTACGGACCGCAAGACCATCACCATACGATCCGTAAGGACCTTGCAGGTCAGGCACTTTCACAGTTTGGCAGAACTGGCCCTTGAAACCCCAAACTTGCTATTTGATGCATTTTTCACACGTTTAAGCTCCGTTAACCCCATTTCAAATCTCTAAAATGAAGTTAAAGTATAGGGAACTTAAAATGTGCTAAAAAATATCACGGATGTTGGCTCGTTTGGTCGTACGATTGCGTTGTTCGGTTAATTACGACGGAAGTCGTAACGAACGCAAAAACGTTCCAAATCAAGCGAAGGTATGCGCGATCTTTTCCCTATATATATATATATATATTATACGGAATGAGTTTGCGTTGTTCTGAATAAAGTTTATTTTAGCATATCGAACCCCTCAAAGCCTATTTCTAAGCTATGTAAAGGATATTTAGGGTATGTTTAACTTATGGTCATGTTCCGGAATGTTCGTTACTATACAAATCGGTATAGTTTCGCAGTTTGACACAATTAGTCCCTGCGATCGAACCAACTTGATTTCAACACACCAAACCATCCAAAACTTATTTCTAAGTTATGTGGAGGTTATTTATGGTATTTTAAGCCTATTTCACTATTCTGGAGCGTTCGTTGCATTAAACTGGTTATTAGTGCGCGTATAACCTTCCAAAAATCTATTTAAAGCTTGAAATCGAACAAGAATTGATATGTGCAAACGATACACATATTTATACAAATCCGAAGTATGAAATACAATATTTCATTGGCTTGGAATTTGTTTGATGGTTGAAGTGACACAGGTGTCATAGTCTCCCCTACTTTAGGAAATTTCGTCCCGAAATTTAATTTTAAAGGAAACTTGTGAAGACAACTGTGATGGTTTTGCCTTTAAATAAATCCATTGAACCCTAAGTAAAACTCTGGGCCATGTTAGGATTCTTAGCGAAATTGTCAACCCTCAAAGTGAAGTCCATGTAGTATCAAATCATGGGGTTTCGAACTACGGACAGAGGAACGTTTCTTATGAAGACTTATCATAGGAACCTTGTGTGTGCTTGAAATCAGAATTGGGGAGTGTAAGATAAAATGACATTGGTCAAGGTCCAGGACTTCTCTCGTATCATTATTCTTGTCACTATAGGTCTTAACACATGACAAAACTTTCTGTGGTTTCTGTGCACTGAATTCCATAATTATGTATGCATCCATAATTACGTAATTCCTTGCACAGTCCGCACAGTTTATTTCATAATGCGTAGGGGAAAAATCAATTGAATAAACATGAAGCAATTTGACTAGACCACCAAAGGATCTTTTTAACTAGATCAACGAACGATCTTTTTAACTAGATCAACACATGATCTTCTTAACTAGACCGTTGTATAATCTTCTTAACTAGACCGTTGTATAATCTTCTTAAATAGACCACTTAAATAGATCTTTTCAATTATATCATCACATGATATTCCTAACCAGATTTTCAGATCAATCTGTTTAACTAGACCAGTCAAGGGGTCCAATTATAGATTAGTACCTCATAACCCAAGGGACTTAACTACAACGTAAAAGTCCATTAAGGATTTAAGATAGTACCTTTGGATATCCTACTATGAATCCCTCATATGAGATATGGAAGATTCTACGAGGATTTGGATGGATCACATAAAACACAAAACACATAATAATCACATAATTGTTTAACTTGATCTTTACTTTGTTATCTTTGGACACAGATATTTAAAGCACGCCAGGAATCCAATCCGTGGATTCCATTTGGCACTTTAATCATTAGAATCTAACTATGAAGATAGGAAGATCTTAATAAGAATTTGGCTTTGTCCTTATTGAATCGTAATGTACGTGTTAAGGCATACGAATAATTCAATTAAGGGCTCCTATTTGAGTGATGTTCATCCACAAGGATCTAATTATGAGGATAGAAAGATCCTACATGGATTTTGGAATTTGTGTAACGAGAGGTGCTTCGACACCTTACACTAGGCGTGCTTAAGTCGATACACAAGGTAGAAAGTTCATGAGGTTGAGGCGCTAGATATGCCAATGCGACATATGAAGCAGAACTTGAAGGTTAAGCAGCAACAGGGTTTGCAACTGTTTTGCTTTGAACAGCAAAGCGACACATGTTAACCAAATGTCTCCATCGTCCACCGTGGGTACATTTGTAATAGGGTATTTGATTTGGATGATGACGGTTGCATTGATTGCTCTAAGGAGCGGTTCCCTTGCACGGCTTCATCCCTGAGATGAGTCATGGTGATAGCTAAATCAACGGTCTTCTGGAGTACGACGCCTATTTGTTGGGCAATTGTAGCACCTGGTCAGGACACTCGAGTCTTGTTGCGATGAAGAGGCATTATGAAGAAAATGGAAGACATAGGAGGAAACAAGGGAAATGAAAACAGAACACATAAAAATTGCGATCATTTGTTTGTTACCTAAGGAAAACAAATGAGACGGTGACTAATCAAAGTAAATGGGTCAATATAATGTATCGCGAAGACATGCTCGCCTATAAGTGGACACTCACCCCAAGAGTTCCCAGGTAAGAGTGACTGGTCTGATATTGTGGATTTGTACGAACACTCTAGCCTTAGACAGAAGACCCAGGGTACAGGCACCCACCCTTCCAGTTTGCACGTGTTCACATTATTTAGACCAAACTTTGACGAGATTTTGAAAACTTAGAAGGTTCAAAACCTAGTAATCAATCATCCTAGAACAGATGATTGGTTTTCAAAGTGGAAACGAAATTTGTGTTCTTGTTGTGGTTGTTACCTAAGGATAGGTGACAATATTGTTTTAAAACTAAACACAAGATAACTTGTGTTAGGGTCCTAGGAAGTTTATAGTCTAGGTCAAAGCATTACTAATAACCTAATTCCCTATAACCATTGGCTCTGATACCAACTTTTCTGTCACACCCCGACCACGTAAAACAACGAAACGTGGCGGAAACGTCAGGGAGTGTTGTAACAGAATCATTGTTTCACAACCATGGAATAAATAATTTCGTTTTATTGAACTCATTGTTTTAATACAATCAAATAAGTACAACTATTATCTTTCAAATTTTAAAGTCGCTAAGGCACGAGTCCGTCCTATGTATAGCATGCATCAACAATCATTATAAAGCAGTACCTGAAACATGTGTAAAAATAGGTACGTCAGCATAAAAATGCCTGTGAGATACATAGGTTTTATTGTAATTAGGATTCATGACTTATAAGTTTAACGGAAATGTTTTAAGAAAAGTAGTCATGATCTTTGAAAAATGTTTTTGTTTTGTAAACCATATAAAAATCGATAAGAAAACAGATAATATAAAAGAAGGATGTAATAAATAAATAGGTAGGTAAAAATGAGTTTACGTATATATATATATATATATATATATATATATATATCATTTGAAAAACAATATTTTGATAAAAAGGTTTATAGTATATATAAGAATATACTTTGGTTTTAAGAAAGTTGAATAAGTAATATATTAAAATATATTTCAGTTCCAAAATCGTTAACCCAAGTGTACTAAATAACGCCACGGTATGCAATGTGATGAAAACACTTATATATAAGAAGTATCGGCGGCGTATCTACCATGTTTTCACCACATTACACCCATCCCGTTATCTAAACACTAACGAAAAAACCAGTCGTTAAATAAATAGTATATTAAATATACTTTAGTTGTTAAAATAAATAATTTTTCAGTAGTATATCAAAAGTATACTTTGGATTTATATATAACATATTAAACTATGTTTTGGTTTTGTAAATAACATATTAAACTGTGTTTTGGTTTTGAAAATAACATATTTAAACTATGTTTTATGATTTACAAAATATATATGTTGGTTTTTGTACATTATCACATATGAGAGCATATATGAAACTATACTTTTGGGAATATAACTAAATATACAAAAATAATGTGATTTAAGAATTCATTCAGACCTAGTGCATCAAAATACACCTTTGAGACTATAGGGATACCACAAAGGCAATCCCTATTTGGATGGAGAAACAAATTGGTTTTAGACATTCCATGATGACAGGAATGGGGTGTCAAATCCTATAGCGCTATATCATACTACCAACCGGTCTGGAGAACAAAAATAAGTACTATCCAACAATTAATTTTATAATCTTTAAGAAAATTTGAGTTTAGACCATAAATAATCATTCAGTTTGTAAAAAGATAAGTACTAATATGTATAATCAATTATACTTTTGGAAACAAGAACATAACAAATAGGTACACATATTTCACCCCAAAACATTTGAAAACAGTAAAAGAGGGGACTATGTACTCACTTGAGAGTGCTTAGGAGTCTTGAACAACTACCAAGCAAGCTAGAGGGAGCACGGAATCAAACGGCACCTAATATAGGTAACTACATAATAAACCAGACCTAAAACGGAAGATCGGATAGGACGAGGTCTCGTAAACCAAATGAGTGTGGTAACTCATATGATATGGTTTAACAAGGCCTTCATACTAAAAGGAAACCTATCCTAAGTGCCTACGACCCATTACAACCCGTTTAGGTAGCTTACGCTACTTTAACGCGTCGTTCGCGTAACACGCGTTCGGACCGCCTAACTAGTCCTATTATAAGTATTATATGCCCTAATATGTTTAATTATGTTGCATAATCATTTAAATGACAAAAGTTTGGGTTACATATGCTTAAATATCGATTATGCATAAAAAGGGTAGTTTGGTAATTTTACTAAGGCATATAAACTACCTATCATACAACTACTTAAACGAAGTAACCATAAGGTATAACCTCGGAAGGTTATTCCCTATACAACTATGGTCACTAAACATGTTTGGTCAGATCCTAAAGATCGACCAAACAGGTCTAGTTCGTAAGTCTAAGCGGGTGTTTAGTCCGCTTGATTTACGACTCTACACAAGCACTAATCTAAAAAGTGACGAGCTAAACATGTCGAAACATGTTTAGTTAAGTTAGAAAACAGGTTTTGATATCAAAACAAACGGTTTTGATACCCTAGAGTAGTTTGGTTACAAAATACGCGAGAATACACATTTTGGCCGAAACTACGACTCGTCACTGAGCCTAGATAATGTGGTAATCAGTAGGTATAGTCACTAGGAACTATAACCATTGTGATTACGCTCACGTTATGAAGTTCAAACGAACTTTGCATTGACCATAAACTGGTCAAAGTAGAAAGTCAAATGTAGTTTGACTTTAACGATAAAAATGAATGAAAAGAACGAAAGAATACTTACAAAAGGTCTCCGCAAGCTCTTGATCCGATTTACCTTCAGGTATGAAGTATAAACTTCAACTTAGAAGGCCAAAATCAGATAAAGTGTGAGTTGGGGGAATGAATTGGGTGGGCTATTTATAGATTTCCTTGAACCGTTAAGATCGTTTCTCGAAGAATGAGCTTTAATCTAGGCCGTACACCTTGTGCCCATTGATTTGAATACCATGGGAGCCTTCAAACCAGCCCATAGTTTGCCCAAAATCATGTGCATAAGTGTGTAGCAGCTAGAACAAGCTGGAAATCATTTATGCTGAACTGAGAGCTGCTTACGGACCACAAGACCAACACCATACGGTCCGTAAGGACCTTGCAGGTCAAGCACTTTCACAGTTTGGCAGAACAGGCCCCTGAAGCCCCAAACTTATTATTTGATGCATTTTTAACACGTTTAAGCCTCGTTAACCCTATTTCAAAGCTCTAAAATTAAGTTAAAGTATAGGGAACTTAAAATGTGCTAAAAAATATCACGGATGTTGGCTCGTTTGGTCGTACGATTGCGTTGTTTGGTTAATTACGACGGAAGTCATAACGAACGCAAAAACGATCCAAAACAAGCGAAGAATGGATTTTTAACAAGCCAATCACTAAAACATAATATTTTAATGATTACATAAATTTTTGGATGTCCGGATATATTCAGAACGTAAGGTATGCGCGAAAATGCAAACTTGTGCACTTTTTGACGCTTTTAGTCCCTATTGATCAATAAAGTTTATTTTAGCATACCGAACCCCTCAAAGCCTATTTTTAAGCTATGTAATGGAAATGTAGGGTATGTTTAACTTATGGTCATGTTCCGGAATGTTCGTTACTATACAAATCGGTATAGTTTCGCAGTTTGACACAATTAGTCCCTGCGATCGAACAAACTTGATTTCAACACACCAAACCATCCAAAACTTATTTCTATGTTATGTGGAGGTTATTTAAGGTATGTTAAGCCTATTTCACTATTCCAGAGTGTTCGTTGCATTAAATTGGTTATCAGTGTGCGTATAACCTTCCAGAAAGCGATTTAAAGCTTAAAATCGAACAAGACTAGATATGTGCAAACGATACACATATTTATACAAATCCCAAGTATGAAATACAATATTTCATTGGTTTGGCATTTTTTTGATGGTTGATGTGACACAGGTGTCACAAACTGTGACATATGTGCTTGTCTATCATTGTACAGACTCTGAAACAATACAATGTTATTAAAACAGTGTGTTTTGATCCCAATAATTGTTGTTTATATTTTATTTTATGCACATGTTGATTTTTGATCGATTTTGAACTCTATATTGCTTTTTGGGAAGTTATACGCAAACTGATGCGTAAACGTAATCATTTTAATGCGACAAACACTCTGGAACAGCAACATAAACTTAACATACCTTAAATAAACTTTACATAACTTAGAAATAAGTTTTAAAGGGTTTGGTATGGCAAAAACAAGTTTATTTGCTCACAGGGACTATTTGCGTCAAACTGCAAAAGTCTATCGTTTCGTAAGTCAACGTACAGTCCAGAATATGATCATAAGCTAAACATACCATAAATAACCTAAACATATCTTAGAAATAAGCTTTGAGTGGTTCGGTGTGCGAAAACATACTTATATGATCTTTCGGGGAATAAAAGTGTCAAAAACGGCGTAAGTTTGCATTTTCGCGCATATCTTGCGTTCTGACCACATCTGGACATCCAAAATTTTTGTACACACTAAAATATTTTTATTTTAGTGATCTCCATGCAAAAATACCATTCGTCGCTTAATTTGGTTCGTTTTCGCGTCCGTTTGAGTTTCGTCGTAATTTAACGAACAACGCGACCGTACTACCAAACGAGCCGACATCCGAGAGTTTTCCGAGCACATTTTGAGTCCTCTAAACTTTATTGACCTTGTCGAGCCTTGAAAATGGCTTAACGGGGGTCTAAAGGGGCTGAAATGAGCTTAATACATGTGCAGGGACCATTTGTGCAATTCTGCCAAAGATGGCCATACGGGCCGCGTAAGCTTACCCTACATGCTTACGCGGGCCGCCTGAGAACCCCCAGCGACAGAAAATTTATTTCAGCTGCTGTTTTGCAAGACCAGGCCCTTGAATGCAATATTTCTTGTTTGGGGACCAAGTTAACACCTTCCCAAGCATTATTACCTGTCACTAAACACTTGTAGGGCTGTGATTTATTGCTTATTGGACAAATAACCATATGTAATGATCTCACAAGTTCATGACAAGTATAAATAGCTTGGTCCATCAACTCAATTCCTTGCTCATTTCCTCATTCTCTTCTCTACATCTGCTTTGGAGCTTCCTAATCTGATTTGGGAACTTGTCTTCTTTGTAGAAAAGATAGAAAGGACTTTAGTGAGCATTCTTTCTTTCTTTTTATTGCTTACTAGTTTAAAAAGTCAAACAGTTTTTGACTTTCAGTTTGACCAGTCAATGGTCAACGCAAATTTCGGTTGAACTTTGCAACGTGATTGTATTCACGTTGGTTATAATCCTTACTAATTACACCCGCAGATTACCACGTTAACTAGGTGTAGTGACGTGTCAAAGTTTCGGTTAAAATGCGTTTTAGCACGCATTTTGCAATGAAACTATTTTTGGATATCAAAACCCATTGTTTTGATACCAAATCAGTAGGTTAAACATGTTTTGACATGTTTAACTCGTCACTAATAGTTTGGTGCTTGTTTAGGGTCGTTAGTTAAGCGGTCTAAACAATCGCTTAGACTTTCGAACCCGACCCGTTTGGTCGATCGTTAGGATCCGACCAAGCTTACTTAGTGATCATAGTTAAATAGGGAATAACCCCTGAGGTTATACCTTATGATCACATAGGATTGGTTAGTCTTTTGCTAGTTAGCTTGTATGCCCATAGAAAATGACCAAAACGCCCTTTTGAAGCATAAATCCGTATTTTGACTATGTGAACATATTTTTGACATATAATCTGATTTAGTAACATGTTTAGGCATAATTGGGCATGTAAGACTTGACATAGCACTTAGTTAACCATCCGAACATAATTTCGCGCAAATGACGCGTTATAGTAGTTTAAACTACCATAACGGGTCGAGACGGGTCAAAAACACTTAGGTAGACTTTCAAATCAGAATGTGGGAACTATTAAATCATACCATATGAGTTCAAATACTCATTTGATTTATAGAACCTCATTATATCCTATCACCCGATTTAGGAGCCGATTATTAACATAGTTACCTATACTAGGTGCCGTTTGATTCTGTGATACTTGGAGCTTAAATTGGTCTTATTCTCAAGACTAATTAGCAATCCCAAGTGAGTACATAGTTCCCCTCTTTTACCGTTTTCAAATACTTTGGGGTGATTCACATGTACATATTTGTTACTTTCTTGTTTTACAAGCTTTTGTGACATAAACATGCTAGTTTCACTTAGTACATATTTAGTACATGTTTTCACTATGTTTTGCTATGTATGTTAAGCATGCTAGCACATTGATTTATTACACATTTGTTACATATGTTTACTTAGCATATGTACGCATTGTTTTACATGACATTTCTACTAGGCATGTTTACTTAGCATACCTAGTACATGGTTTTCATAGCATGCTTACATTGGTTATGACATTTGGTGTGTTTAATCGGGACAATAATACATTCATTAACATTGATCACGCCGCTCGGTAGTATGTAATGGTACCATAGGAATTGACAACTCCCGTTTCCGACTTCCTAGGTTTGTTTGGAAGTTGGAAATGACAGAATCCGACTACATAACTTAGATGAACCTTTAATTTGTTTAAAGGTTTGTCGCCACAGTCGCAAGGCTTGAATGTATGCGATTAACATTACTGCATAAATGTTTGTAATCATAAAGCATTGTTTTCTGCAAAACATGACATTTGAATAAAACTTAGGTTTACTCAAAAACATTGTTTTGTACATTTTTCCTATGGTTGAGTAATTGCTTGTTATTCGCCATACATTTGTTTCACACTAATATCATTACATAGTTTAAGTAGATGATTTCCTACTTGCTATGCATAACATTTCATACATTTCATACATGACATTGAACATGGTTTACACATAAAACATTTTTGACATTGAACAAGACATTTTAGTTGGTTATTAATAAGTGACTTATGTAACGGGGCTATGTGCCATACGATAAAAGCATGGTGGATACGCCGATGGTACTTCCTATATATAAGTGCTTTTATTGTATTTCACATTGTTGCATTATATAAATCACTTGGACAAGACATGAAACATTTTTACAAGGACATGACATTATATTACAAAATACATATTTCACACAAAATTACTTTTACTTGGTTATTCATTTAACCATGCATTGTCCTTTATTTATCATTGATTTTCATATGATCTCATAAAGGAAAATATTTTACAAGATTCATGACTACATTTTGTTAAACACTTTTTAAAACCACAAGTCATGAATCTTGCATAAACAAAACCTATGTATCTCACAGGCATTTTTATGCTGACGTACCTATTTTTACATGTGTTTCAGGTGCCGATGCATGATGATGTTTGTGCTCCACTTAGGCGGACTCGGGCCTTAGTGACTTAAAAGACAATTATTATGTTATGTTTTATTTAAATTCCAAGACGATGTAAACTTTAAATCAAAAATACATAACTTTAATTACCATGGTTGTTGAAACAGTGATTCTGTTACAACATTCCCCAACGTTTCCGCCACGGTTTGTTGTTTTAACGTGGTCGGGGTATGACAGAAGAGTTGGTATCAAAGCCAATGGTTATAGGGAATTAGGTTATTAGTAATGTTTTGACCTAGACTATAACTTTCTAGGACCCTAACACAAGTTTACTTGTGTTTAGATCTTAAAACAATACACGTCACCTATCCTTAGGTGATTACCAAAACATGAACACAAATTTCTAAAATGATTTTGAAATCCATCATCTATCCTTAGATGATTTCTCTTGGTCTTGTACCTTCTAAATTTTCAAAATCTCGTCAAAGTTTGGGTCTAAATAATGTGAACACATGCAAACTGGAAGAGTGAATGCCTGTACCCTGAGTTTTCTGTCTAAGGCTAGAGTGTTCGTACAAATCCGCAGTATCGGACCAGTCACTCTTACCTGGGAACTCTTGGGCTGAGTTTTCACTTATAGGCGTGCATGTCTTCAGTGATACATTATTATGATCTATTTACTTTGATTTGTCACTGTGTGTCGTTTGTTTGCTTTATGGTAACAAACAAATGACCACCATCCTTGCATTCTTGTCGATTTTATTGATATCTCATTTCCTTCATCACGTCATCTCACTCGTTTTCTCTCATGTTTCCTCTTTTAGAATGCCTCCTCGACGCGAAAATCCGCTATCGAATGCCGAACTGGCAGAAATCATCGCGCAGCAAATGGCTGATGCATTCCCCAATCTCATTGCTCAATGGAACCAAGCCAACAACAATAATGCACCTGCTCCGTGCAATTTCAAAAGTTTTAATTCGGCTAAACCACTCAAGTTTAGTGGTTCTGGGGGAGCAACTGGGCTCCTACAGTGGTTTGAGAGTCTTGAGAGCACCTTTCGCCATGTTCAGTGTCCGAACAACCGTAAGGTCGAGTTTGCCTCGAGTGTATTTCAAAAGAGGGCTCTTACCTGGTGGAATGGGGTAATGAGAGACCGAGTTGCTGAGGTTGCTTTGGGTCAGACATGGGAGGAACTTAGAGCTCTCATGATGAGAGAAGTTTGTCCTCTTCACGAGCAGAGGGCACTTGAAAATGAGTTCCATGACTTGAAGCAAGACAGTGGTGAACACCGGGCTTACACTGATAGATACGAGGAGTTAAGCTTGCTCTGTCCCACTATGGTCACGCCTTTGGATAAGGCTATTGAGAAATACATAGACGGTTTGCCAGATCTTGTTCAGGATATTGTCACTGGTAGCAACCCTACTACCTTCCGACAGGCCATTGAGCTAGCTGCAACCCTTACTGAATCACAAGTCAAGAAGGGTAAACTCCACAGAAAAGGTGACAAGAAGCATAAACAGTCTGATAGCGCCACCGAGAAAAAGGGCAAGAAGGCTGCTGAGTCTTCAAAGAAATCAAGGAAGCGTAAGGCTTCCAAGAATTTCGCTGTCACTGCTCAGACTAATCAGGCTGCTCCTAATCAGGCAGCACAGAATCAGGCTGCACAACCTGCTGCCAAGAGGCAGTATACGGGAAATGCACCTCTGTGCAACAGATGTAACAGCCACCACCAGCCACAGTTGCAATGCCGCATCTGCACAAATTGTGGCAAGTCTGGTCATCTTGCAAATACCTGCCGTTTTGCTCCTAACCAAAATCAGGCAGCTCAAAACCAAGCTGTACAAAACCCTGCCCATAATCCTGCACGACCTCACTTTCCGCCTGGATCATGTTACAATTGTGGGGATCTGACCCACTACAGAAACAACTGCCTGAGGTTGGCGAACGCAAATCAGGCACCGGCTCATGGTAGAGTTTTTAATATGAATGCAAATGAGGCTCGCGCAGATAACGAAGTGGTGAATGGTACGTTCCTTGTTAACAACCATCATGCTTCTATTCTATTTGATTCGGGTGCCGATAAGAGTTTTGTGTCTTTAACTTTTGAGCCTTTGCTTTCGATGACTAGATCAAAACTAGGAAAGCCCTTGATAGTAGAAGTAGCTAGTGGTGATTGTACTGGATTCCGTTCTTCGAAACTGCCAATTGAACCTTAATACCCACCCTTTTCCCTATCGACCTCACACCGATGCAACTCGGGAGCTTTGATGTTATAGTGGGAATGGATTGGTTAGCCAAGTACCATGCTGAGGTGGTTTGCTTTGAGAAGATCGTCCGTATACCGCTTTCGACTGGTGAGATCTTAGAAGTTCGTGGGGAGAAACTTGTTAAACTCATGTCTTGTACCCAAGCCCAAAAATACCTACGAAAGAAATATGTCGCTTTCTTGGCACATGTTGTAGAGGATAAAGGCAAGGGTAAGACTACCCAAGACATCCCTATTGTTCGGGATTATCCTGAAGTATTTCCTAAAGACTTACCTGGATTACCTCCTGTACGCCAAGTTGAGTTTCGCATTGATCTTGTGCCTGGTTTAAATCCCATTGCTAAGTCACCTTACCGTCTTACACCGTCTGAGATGCACGAGTTATCTAAGCAGCTTTAGGAGCTATCTGACAAATGATTCATTCGTCCGAGTTTTTCCCCTTGGGGTGCTCCTGTCCTATTCGTGAAAACGAAAGATGTATCTTTCAGGATGTGTATCGATTATCGTGAGCTTAATAAGCTTACCATCAAGAATCGATATCCCCTACCTCGCATTGATGATCTCTTTGATCAGCTACAGGGCGCTACTTGCTTTTCAAAGATAGATCTGCGTTCTGGGTATCATCAACTTTGAGTTCTTGAAGAAGATATTCCCAAAACTGCTTTCCGTACTCGATATGGTCATTATGAGTTCACTGTTATGCCTTTCGGTTTAACAAATGCTCCTGCTGTTTTCATGGACTTGATGAATTGGGTTTGTAAGCCTTATTTGGATAAGTTCATCATTGTATTCATTGATGATATCTTGATCTATTCTAAGACGCCAGCTGATCATGAACAACATCTTCGTCTTACAATGGAGCTCCTAAAGAAAGAACAGCTTTTCGCCAAATTCTCCAAATGCGAATTTTGGCTTAAGGAAGTTCAATTTTTGGGGCACATCATTAACGAACAAGGTATACATGTAGATCCCACCAAAATCAGTGCGATTAAGGATTGGGATACTCCTACTACTCCTACTGAGGTTCGATCATTTCTTGGTCTAGCGGGTTATTACGGCCGTTTCATTAAGAACTTCTCCAAAATTGCGGTTCCTCTCACTGCTTTAACTCAGAAGAGCAAACCTTTTGAGTGGGGATCCAAAAAGGAAGAAGCTTTCCAGACCTTGAAACAGAAACTTTGTGATGCACCTATTCTATCTTTACCCGAGCGTAACGACGATTTTGTCGTGTACTATGATGCATCCAACTTTGGCCTTGGCTGCGTTCTTATGCAAAGAAACAAAGTCATAGCTTATGCATCAAGACAGCTGAAGTTACACGAGAAGAACTACACCACTCATGATCTCGAGTTAGGTACAGTAGTCTTTGCTCTCAAAATCTGGAGACACTACCTTTATGGTACAAAGTGTGTAGTGTTTACTGACCAGAAAAGTCTCCGGCATATTTTTAATCAGAAAGAACTAAACATGAGGCAACGACGTTGGGTTGAACTCCTAAACGACTACGGTTGCGAAATTCGCTACCATCCTGGAAAGGCGAATGTCGTGGCTGACGCATTGAGTCGTAAGGAGCGTGTCAAGCTACACTGTGTTCAGGTTCGATCAGACATTCAATCCTGCATAATTCAGGCTCAACATACTTGTGTTACACAAGACTTGATGGGTAAAGAATTACCGTGTCATACAAATCCTGAGCTTGAACTGAGAAACTTTGGGATATTCTATTACATGGGCCGTTTATGGGTCCCAAGTATAGATGATCTTCGCACCTTGCTAATGGATGAAGCTCATAAGTCTCGTTATTCTATTCATCCTGGTGCATACAAAATGTATAAGGATCTTCAAACCCAGTATTGGTGGCCGGGTATGAAGAAGGACATTGCCTTATATGTTTCCAAATGCCTTACTTGTCTTAAGGTTAAGGCAGAACATCAACATCCCTCTGGATTATTGGAGCAACCAGAGATTCCAGTTTGGAAATGGGAAAACATTTCTATGGATCTCATTACCAAGTTACCGCGCACTAAAAGAGGTCATGACGCCATTTGGGTTGTTGTTGATCGTCTTACAAAGTTAGCACATTTCTTGCCGATCCGCGAGGATTTATCTGCTGACAAGCTTGCCAAGTTATATGTTAATGAGATTGTATCTCGACATGGTGTTCCTTTGAACATTATATCTGACAGAGATGCTCGATTCTCATCTCGCTTTTGGAGAACCATGCAATCTGCCATGGGAACCCAACTTAATTTGAGCACAGCATACCATCCGTAGACAGATGGTCAATCTGAGAGAACAATCCAGACACTGGAGGATATGCTTAGAGCATGTGTGATCGATTTTGGTGGTAGTTGGGATTCGCATCTACCGTTGATCGAATTCTCCTACAATAATAGTTATCACACGAGCATCAAAATGGCTCCTTTCGAAGCTTTATACGGTCAAAAATGTCGTTCACCGGTCTGCTGGACTGAGATAGGTGAGCTCAGCTTACTGGACCTGAACTCATTCTAGAGACTACAGATAAGGTCAAGAAGATTAGTGATAACCTTCAGGCAGCTTGAAGCCGTCAAAAGAGTTATGCGGATCTACGACGCAAGCCTTTAGAATTTCAAGTCGGTGATCACGTCCTACTCAAGGTATCCCCTTGGAAAGGTGTGATTAGATTTTGAAAGAAAGGAAAACTTGCACCACGTTATGTTGGACCATTCAAGATCGTTGAAAGAGTCGGAAAAGTAGCCTACAGACTTGAGCTACCTCCTGAACTTGGAAATGTTCATCCGACATTCCACGTGTCCAATCTCAAAAAGTTTTTAGCTGATGAGAACCTCCACATACCACTTGATGAAATTCGTGTTGATAACACGATGCACTTCATTGAGAAACCAGTGGAGATAGTGGGCCGTACATTAAAACAGCTAAAGAACAAACAGATTCATTTAGTCAAGGTTCGCTAGGAATCCAAATGTGGCCCAGAGTTTACTTGGGAACGTGAGGACCAGATGAAGACGAAATATCCGCATTTATTCTCACAAGTTTCCTCTAAATAAATTTCGGGACGAAATTTCCTAAAGTATGGGAGACTGTGACATCTGTGCTTGTCTATCATTGTACATACTCGGAAACAATACAATGTTATTAAAACAGTGTGTTTTGATCCCCAATAATTGTTGTTTATATTTGATTTTATGCACATGTTGATTTTTGATCGATTTTGAACTCTATATCGCTTTCTGGGAAGTTATACGCAAACTGATGAGTAAACGTAATCGGTTTAACGCGACAAACACTCTGGAACAGCAACATAAACTTAACATACCATAAATAACCTTTACATAACTTAGAAATAAGTTTTAAAGGGTTTGGTATGGCAAAAACAAGTTTATTCGCTCACAGGGACTATTTGCGTCAAACTGCAAAAGTCTATCGTTTCCTAAGTCAACGTACAGTCTGGAATATGATCATCAGCTAAACATACCATAAATAACCTAAACATAGCTTAGAAATAAGCTTTGAGTGGTTCGGTGTGCGAAAACATGCTTATATGATCTTTCGGGGACTAAAAGTGTCAAAAACGGTGTAAGTTTGCATTTTCGCGCATATCTTGCGTTCTGACCACATCTGGACATCCAAAAAATTTTTACACACTAAAATATTTTTATTTTAGTGATTGCCATGCAAAAATACCATTCGTCGCTTAATTTGGTTCGTTTTCGCGTCCGTTTGAGTTTCGTCGTAATTTAACGAACAACGCGACCGTACTACCAAACGAGCCGACATCCGAGAGTTTTCCGAGCACATTTTGAGTCCTCTAAACTTTATTGACCTTGTAGAGCCTTGAAAATAGCTTAACAGGGGTCTAAAGGGGCTGAAATGAGCTTAATACATGTGCAGGGACCATTTGTGCAATTCTGCTAAAGATGGCCATACGGGCCGCGTAAGCTTACCCTAGATGCTTACGCGGGCCACATGAGAACCCCCAGCGACAAAAAATTTGTTTCGGCTGCTGTTTTGCAAGACCAGGCCCTTGTATGCAATATTTCTTGTTTGGGGACCAAGTTAACACCTTCCCAAGCATAATAACCTGTCACTAAACACTTGTAGGGCTGTGATTTATTGCTTGTTGGCCAAATAACCACATGTAATGATCTCACAAGTTCATGATAAGTATAAATAGCTTGGTCCATCAACTCAATTCCTTGCTGTTAGACCCTAAAGTGTGAGACTGACGCATCAAATTAACACAACGGGCTATGGTTATGAACTGGGCCTTACCGGGTTAGTTTATATTATGTTTTGGACCTTTATAGGTCACTTGGGCCAAGATTTAGGCCATATGGGCCTAGCAGGCCCAAGGGGAGCCCATGTAGGGAATTGGGCTTGAGTTAGTATATAAACAAGTTTCTAACTTGTTTTAGGGTTTGAACTTCAAAGTTACAAAATTCCTCTAGAATTCGAGAGAGAGGCAATTGGTTGTGAGCTTGTACCAGACGATTTTGCTTGTTCAAGTAATAGAATCGTGTGCAAGTTTAAAGGTTATTTCGGTGTTCTTGTTCCTTTCGTTTTGATTTCTTGAATCACCCATTGATTGGATTCCGCACAATCAATTGGGTTGTTTGATATCATTGAAAGATCCGGTTAAACGGGACTTACAAGTGGTATCAGAGCTATTAGAACCTGTTTCTAGGCTCGGTGTGATATCAAAGATTGAAGATTTTTGTTATTTTTGGTTCGGTGTTCTTCGTGTTCTTCGTTGTGTTCATTGAAATTTTATCAAAAATCACTATAATTTGGTCTTTTGATTTTGAAAAGGGCTGTTAAAAAGATTAAACGTAATCTTTTAAAAATTTTGGAAATATCTTGATTTGAAAAAGTTCCTAAGTTTTTGGATATTTGTTGACAGCTATATTGATTCTATTTTTTAAATATCATCAATCAACTTTTCATAAACATCTAGTCATCTCGCAATCTTCATCAATCATCAATTGGTCTCGAGTCAAGGAGGTCTTGAGTCACGGTCTCGACTCTTCATCACCCTCACACGGTCTCGAGTTGCAAGCTTCACCGTCTCGAGTCGCGATCACGATTTCGACTTCTCATCTTTCAAACAGTCTCGACTCATCAACAGCTTCACAAAGGTCTCGACTCACTCATTTCACTGTCTCGAGTCACTCTCATTTCACATTGGTCTCGAGTCATCGTCTTCCTGGTCTCGACTCATAAGGTTTCAAGTTATTTTCATCACGGTTTCGGTCTCGACTTCACAGGTTTCGACTCACTTCATCTTCATAGTCTCGAGTCGCAACTACGGTTCCGGGTCGCAACCGAGATCTCGAGTCATCAACTTTGAGGTCTCGACTCAACTGGTCTCGAGTAATTGATTTCTTCGTCTCGAGTCGCAACCGTCATCATCATTCATCATCTCCGTGTACCACCTGCCACTGCAACTGCCGTCAACTACCACCAAACGCTGGTCATCTTCTCCGATCATCATCACCGTCTCTTTCAGCCATTCATCATCGTTCCTGTCAACCACCTCCGATCACCTTAACTCACCTCCATATTCGCGGCCGTAACCTCCACGTCGAAACATACTACCACCATCTTCTCCGACGATCTCCGACCATCAACTTCATCATCATCATCTCTGTCGTTCTTCATCCAGTTATCATCGTCATATCATCGTTCACCGACGTAACCTGCAACTCCGGCCATCGTTCATCGTCATCTTATCATCGTCATCACCATACTTAGCATCTCCAATCACCCACTTCCAGTTGACGTCACTTGCAACAGGGAAAGTGTTTTGATTATTATTGATTTTGACGGCTGAAATCTGATTAGGGTTACGTTTGAAATCAACGAGGAAGACGACTGTTTAGTTTTTGTTTTAATAAAATGATAATAATAATAATTATCATATTAATCATTGGGGTCATCATTACCTAATCATTAGTTATTTATAATAATAATAATAAGTATTCTTTTATAATAATAATAACTATTAGTATACTTTTATAAAAAAAAAGAAGTTTGTTTGTGATAACGGTTTTGACAAGTTTCGAGGCGCAGTTCAGAAATCGGGTTCATTCGCGTGCAAAGGGTTTCAGTTAGCGAGTACACGGGTTCTTGTTTGGTTTGTGTTTTGAGGAGAAGAACAAAAGTATCAACCACCCACTGAAATTATGGCATTTGTGTTTCACAAACCAGTGGCTCAAGAAATTACCAGAGAAGAAATACTTTCTGTCTTTTGCACTCCTGAATGTAGAGAAAGGGTTGAGGCATATCATTTACACAACGCTGAGCTAATACAAGATTATCTGGACATAAAAAATAAAAATTTTACTTTATCAAAGAATGAAAAACTTTATAAAGAAAAGATTGAAGCTCAGCGAAAAGACATCATCAAACTCAAAGATGATGTAAGTGTAAAAACAGCCCATTTTTTAGAAGCTCAGGAGAAAGTATGCATTTTAACTAAGGAACTGGAAGATATCAGAGATAGATATCAAATAAATGAGCTTAATATTAAGAAATTTGATTCTTCCAGCAAATTAGTCAAAAACTTGTGTGATCAACAGCTCGCATACAAGGAAAATAAAGGGCGTGGTTTGGGTTTTAATCAGGCTCCTCTTCCTTATAATGACAATTATACTTATTTACCTATGACTGAGGAGGAGGTGATGAATGAGAGTAGAATGACTTATGGTCCCAAAAACAATAAGTCATCATTTAATGACAGACCAATTGAGAAACAGAAGTCTGCTCAAACAAATTTTGTTTCTAAAGGCTCTATTGATCCTAACTCTTCGTCTTCATGTGCAGATAAAGTATCTGAAGTAAAATGTGAAGATGTTCTTGGGAGTGAACCAGTCGTTATTTCAAATATTTCTGAACCTTATTTTGAACCTTATTCTGAACCAACTGAATCTGACATTGCTTTTAGTCGTTCTTTATTTGCGTCGTTTTCTGCTTATGTTTCGTCTTGTGAGCCTGTTGTTTTGGGCAAAACTGATGATGTTTGTGTTGATAGTTTGAACAATAAGTCTGGTGATGAATTTTTTTTAGTTAATGATTGTGATTGTGATGTTTCTAACTCTTCAGTTGATGATTGTGTTACAGGTGAGGTCCCTCAGGATACATTCAGTGAAACCACTGAAACTTCTTCTCAAGAAAATCAAGAATGTCCTGATTCATCTTCTGAATCGGTCTCAGTGGACGTCCCTAATGTTGAATCTAGTGGGACCCCATTGGAAACCGTGGATGAAAGTAAACCTAAATCGGATTCACATGATACATGTGTTGACGAAACATGTGTTGATGAAATTTCAACTTGTTCTAAAATTAAAACTGAATCTGAATCCATTAAAGAAGAAAAAGGAGTTGAAATAAATGAACAGTCACCGAAAAATGTTTCTAAAAATAAAGATAAACCTGAAACACCGGTTTTTCAAAATGATCATGATAAAAGTGAGAAGGATGAATCTCATCATCCGTCTACATCTCATGCTTGTGCTAGTTCTGATCAACAGGTACAGAAGAACTCAGAAAAGGCACATGGAACACAAGCAACGCAAGCTCGGTCATCTAGACCCATCAAAACAGCTAATGCTGTTAACTCTCAGAATCTCCATACATTGAAACGGCAGACATGTTTCAACTGTGGAATTCCTGGACACATTGCTAGAAATTGTGTTCATCATCCAAAAGTGCAACAAAATGCCAACACTCACTTGTGTGCTGATGTTTGTGAGCCGGTTCACAACACGCAAAAGGAGCCAAAACGAGCAGATCAAAATCGAGGGTATAAGAACTCTGCTCATTAAGGACAAGGCAGCAATAATTCTCATAAGGCTCGTGACAAGGTGAATGAAAGATCCAATCAGGGAGAAAAGACGAAGAATGGTGCTCATAGCAACAAGAGTTCTGCAAACAGCAAATATAAGCACCCAAATTCGTCTTCGTCTGAAAGTCATGTGCAGGCGCATCCAACACGAAGAGGACCGATTTGTCCTTCAGGGTCTGTAAGAGCAAATCCAGCTGATCAGAATGCTTTCTACATGAAGAGACAAACATGCTTCAATTGCGGCATTGCTGGTCACATAGCTCGGAACTGCACACATCGTTCCTATGTACCCTATTATATGCAAAATCAGAGGGTTACATCAAAGGATAACTACCATTCCAAGCCGATGAAGGTAAAATCACCTAAGGCAATGAAGAATGTGAATCCCAAGGTTAAACCATCTGATGGGGATTGGAATGTTGCTAAAGCAAAAAGAAAACAAGCTTTGAAACCTACACAAATTTCAAAAAATAACAAGGTTGATAAGCCAACTGTTTTGCCAAAGGCATCTAAGAAACTAGAAAAGCCTAAACAATTTTGGAGAGCAAAACAAAAAGCAGCTACATCTCCAATTTTTGAAACGAAAGGGGACTTATGTTTGATGGAAGTGTCTTATTTTGATGCTTCAGGAAAACCCAGGACCACGATGGCCTGGGTACCCATGTCTTGCTAACCTCCTTACTTTTCAGGAACAACCAAGGAGGAGCTGTTGACAATCTCTGGAATGTTGATAGCGGTTGTTCCAGAGATAAAAACGGGTAACATTTCACTGTTGCAAAAAGTTCAATTTTTTTTTACAGATGTTATGTTTCCTTTGGAGGAGATAACAGAAGTAAGAAATGATCAGCAAAAGGTACCTTTTAAATTCAGTACTTTGATTTGAATATTGATTAGTCTTCAATCTGATGACAGAACGGTTAAAAAAAATATATTTTCTTTTCTTTTCTTTAGTTCATTATTTTGTATATATAGTGTCCTTTCTCTAGTAAATGGTAAATTTGCGCAAAAATACAAGATTTATGCACAAATTTAGGGGGGGAGAGGAACATATAGATAGATATAGAGTTTAGGAGGAGAAAACTCAGAAAATACAAAAAGAGTTTGTTGTATATAGGTATTGTTTTAGGGGGAGAAAATGAGAAAAATACAAAAACATTTGAAAAATGAAAAATCCAAAAAGAAAAATTGCATGATATGGGAAGTGAAATAAATGTTCATGTTAAAGGGTTTGACTAACACATGTAAGGTGCCATAGCTGAAAAGACTAGGATCTACTGCGATATGTCGATAGGCTTGACGCTCAACATGATAAAAGATACTAAGTGATATAAACATAACGAACTATGTACCATGTGGGTAACATACCAACGGCGTATGATTTTATGGTCTTAAATCTTGCGTTGATAGATAGCCAACATCTGAGGTTTTGGGTCTTTATATTGTTGAATCATCCGGGGATATCTTGGTTGTTCTTCTGTTCAGAACTAAAATTATACATGAACCCAGGAAAGAAAGTCACTTGGAATTAGCTCATTTCTATTTGAATGTCTGTATGTTGTCCCGATATACACAATTTTGATCTGGTTCTGAAATCTTCTCTGAAAAAGTCGTGTACCTCCTCTGCTGCATCCAGATATATGCTGACCTGGAGGTGCTAGGCAACGACAGCTTTTGCTGCATCCAGATACATGCTGACCTAGCTGTACGTTGTCATGCTATAGATCTAATACACCCGAAAGAGGCCCTCAAGTGCCCAAAAGAAACCCAACAAACCTATATCAAATTGAGAAAAACTCATTTGATCTGTATATTATACCATCTCTACTTAAGATCTATTCTGTTCTCTTCTCAATCTACTCCCAGTTAAGATTTCAGAAATCTGGATTGGACTTGTGAAATATGTGGTAGGGAAGATACTTGCATGATAGAGTGTGTTGTTTATATTTCCAGGATTTGATTAGTATTTATTTGGGTGTTCATTGTTAAGAAATCAAAACATGATAAAACAGATTATATGCAGACCTAGACTCAGTCAGGATATCTTAAAGGATGACATCAGTATACTCACCTGCTACGATGAATCGTTGTGCTTACCTTGATCGCGGGGGTATGCCTTGGAATGGGACACACGGGTATAATAGTATAATATTACCTTAAGCATATCACGAAGTTGAAAAATTGAAAGTTGAGCGTTAAAGTTTAAGTGGACAAATATATTGGCAATCGCATAGACCAGTTTGATTAGGCTCGTACTGAAAAGTGTTCCTTAGTCTGCCTGAGAACGAATTTTGATCCCATTGCAATTGTAATTGTATATTATGGTAGTTGTTTATATTTTGAGTTTTTATTTGTTTTTAGTTTTAAAAAAAATTAAAAAAAATAGAAAAAATTCAAAAATACAAAAATAGTGTCTTGCTTTTCTATAAAACCAAAAATCCAAAAATAGAGTGTTTATTTGTTTTTTCTTAAAATAAAAATGTAACCGTTCTTGAAGATTTGTCTGATCATCAAAAGTTGAAAGAATTTAAATTGTGAAATCCGAGTACAAGTACTTGGATGTACCTAGTGTTCATATGGTACTCTCCCTGTTGCATAAGAAATGTTTGCTTATGAGTTTGTGAGCATGTGCAGAACTTGATTTCATTCAAGAACAGGGGTTGATGAAGATTGAGATGCTGTTAGTTGTTGAAGAAGTCTGAAGCAGCATAACAACAAGATGTACCTGAATCAGAAGAACCAGATACGAAACACCGTCTGACAGTGAAAGTACATTTGAAGAAGTACCTGTGAACCTGCTTGAAAGACAAAGATTGAAAAAGAAAAGAGCTGCTGAGAATCCTCCTCTCACATTCTTTTCACAAGATTTTCAAGCAAATGCTGATCGAGATCCTGATATGAAGCTAACCACAAGAGCTGAAGAAAGAGACCCAGTGCTGAGAGTTCAGAAGTCAAGAACTTCCACAACATCTGCAGCATAGCGACAACCATAGACTTCGTTGAAGACGTTGCTGAATTCATGCTATGAAGACAATTTGATGGCATCAGTCTAGGGGGAGATTGTTAGACCCTAAAGTGTGAGACTGACGCATCAAATTAACACAACGGGCTATGGTTATGAACTGGGCCTTACCGGGTTAGTTTATATTAGGTTTTGGACCTTTATAGGTCACTTGGGCCAAGCTTTAGGCCATGTGGGACAAGCAGGCCCAAGGGGAGCCCATGTAGGGAATTGGGCTTCAGTTAGTATATAAACAAGTTTCTAACTTGTTTTAGGGTTTGAACTTCATAGTTACAAAATTCCTCTAGAATTAGAGAGAGAGGCAATTGGTTGTGAGCTTGTACCAGACGATTTTGCTTGTTCAAGTAATAGAATCGTGTGCAAGTTTAAAGGTTATTTCGGTGTTCTTGTTCCTTTCGTTTTGATTTCTTGAATCACCCATTGATTGGATTCCGCACAATCAATTGGGTTGTTTGATATCATTGAAAGATCTGGTTAAACGGGACTTACACTTTCTCATTTCCTCATTCTCTTCTCTACATCTGCTTTGGAGCTTCCTAATCTGATTTGGGAACTTGTCTTCTTTGTAGAAAAGATAGCAAGGACTTTAGTGAGCATTCTTTCTTTCTTTTTATTGCTTACTAGTTTAAAAAGTCAAACAGTGTTTGACTTTCAGTTTGACCAGTCAATGGTCAACGCAAAGTTCGGTTGAACTTTGCAACGTGATTGTAATCACGTTGGTTATATCCTTAGTGATTATACCCGCTGATTACCACGTTAACTAGGTGTAGTGACGAGTCAAAGTTTCGGTCAAAATGCGTTTTAGCACGCATTTTGCAACGGAACTATTTTCGGATATCAAAACCCATTGTTTTGATACCAAATCAGTAGGTTAAACATGTTTTGACATGTTTAACTCGTCACTAATAGTTTGGTGCTTGTTTAGGGTCCTTAGTTAAGCGGTCTGAACAACCGCTTAGACTTTCGAACCCGACCCGTTTGGTCGATCGTTAGGATCCGACCAAGCTTACTTAGTGATCATAGTTACATAGGGAATAACCCCTGAGGTTATACCTTATAATCACATAGGATTGGTTAGTCTTTTGCTAGTTAGCTTGTATGCCCATAGAAAATGACCAAAACGCCCTTTTGAAGCATAAATCTGTATTTTGACTATGTGAACATATTTTTGACATATAATCTGATTTAGTAACATGTTTAGGCATAATTGGGCATGTAAGACTTGACATAGCACTTAGTTAACCATCTGAACATAATTTCACGCAAATGACGCGTTATAATAGTTTAAACTACCATAACGGGTCGAGACGGGTCAAAAGCACTTAGGTAGACTTTCAAATCAGAATGTGGGGACTATTAAATCATACCATATGAGTTCAAATACTCATTTGATTTATAGAACCTCATTCTATCCTATCTCCCGATTTAGGAGCCGATTATTAACATAGTTACCTATACTAGGTGCCGTTTGATTCCGTGATACTTGGAGCTTAAATTGGTCTTATTCTCAAGACTAATTTGCAATCCCAAGTGAGTACATAGTTCCCCTCTTTTACCGTTTTCAAATACTTTGGGGTGATTCACATGTACATATTTGTTACTTTCTTGTTTTACAAGCTTTTGTGACATAAACATGCTAGTTTCACTTAGTACATATTTAGTACATGTTTTCACTATGTTTTTCTATGTATGTTAAGCATGCTAGCACATTAATTTATTACACATTTGTTACATATGTTTACTTAGCATAAGTACGCATTGTTTTACATGACATATCTACTAGGCATGTTTACTTAGCATACCTAGTACATGGTTTTCATAGCATGCTTACATTGGTTATGACATTTGGTGTGTTTAATCGGGACAATAATACATTCATTAACATTGATCACGCCGCTCGGTAGTATGTAATGGTACCATAGGAATTGACAACTCCCGTTTCCGACTTCCTAGGTTTGTTTGGAAGTTGGAAATGACAGAATCCGACTACATAACTTAGATGAACCTTTAATTTGTTTAAAGGTTTGTCGCCACAGTCGCAAGGCTTGAATGTATGCGATTAACATTACTGCATAAATGTTTGTAATCATAAAGCATTGTTTTCTGCAAAACATGGCATTTGAATAAAACTTAGGTTTACTCAAAAACATTGTTTTGTACATTTTTCCTATGGTTGAGTAATTGCTTGTTATTCGCCATACATTTGTTTCACACTAATATCATTACATAGTTTAAGTAGATGATTTCCTACTTGCTATGCATTACATTTCATACATGACATTGAACATGGTTTACACATAAAACATTTTTGACATTGAACAAGACATTTTAGTTGGTTATTAATAAGTGACTTATGTAACGGGGCTATGTGCCATACGATAAAAGCATGGTGGATACGCCGATGGTACTTCCTATATATAAGTGCTTTTATTGTATTTCACATTGTTGCGTTATATAAATCACTTGGACAAGACATGAAACATTTTTACAAGGACATGACATTATATTACAAAATACATATTTCACACAAAATTACTTTTATTTGGTTATTCATTTAACCATGCATTGTCCTTTATTTATCATTGATTTTCATATCGATTTTCATATGATCTCATAAAGGAAAATATTTTACAAGATTCATGACTACATTTTGTTAAACACTTTTTAAAACCACAAGTCATGAATCTTGCATAAACAAAACCTATGTATCTCACAGGCATTTTTATGCTGACGTACCTATTTTTACATGTGTTTCAGGTGCCGATGCATGATGATGTTTGTGCTCCACTTAGGCAGACTCGTGCCTTAGTGACTTAGAAGAAAATTATTATGTTATGTTTTATTTAAATTCCAAGACGATGTAAACTTTAAATCAAAAATACATAACTTTAATTACCATGGTTGTTGAAACAATGATTCTGTTACAACACTCCCTGACGTTTTCGCCACGGTTTGTTGTTTTAACGTGGTCGGGGTGTGACACAAACTGCCCCTACTGGACCAAAAATTTTCAAGTTTTCGGGACCGGGTTGAAAAATGGGAATTTTGGGAAACAGACGCTTGGACACGGGGTCGTGCTCAGCGAGCACGGGGGTGTGTCCAGCTAAATTTAGGTGAATATGGGGCGTGTCCGCTGAACACGGGGGCGTGTTCAGCCGACTGTTTTTAGTTTTCTTCGAAAATTTCACTGTTTCGTACTAATTGTTTGGTGTTTTCTGTCAGATGGCCAAGAAATTTACCAGATTCAACGCGAGTTGGCTGCTCAGGCGCGGTATGAGGTGCTAAGAACTAGGCCCGAAGAGAATCCCAGACAAGTGTGCATGGACACTCTTGAAGCAGTGAACCAAATTGACCGATTCAACAACATTGTCACCGACCCACTACGAGTGGCTCTTTGAACTCGTCTTCACTCCATGCATGAATACAACATGGAATTCTACAGCATGTTTGTCTTCAAATTAAGAGCGGATCTGTTTAACAATGAGGGGGTAGAGTTCCGTTGTGCAAGGACCGTGTACTCGATCTCAATCGCTCAATTTGGGGCAATTGTCGGGTTGTACCCGAAAGAGGATGCTGGAGATGAAGAAAACACCGGTGGTCTACGAGAGCTTTCAGAAAATGAACGCCAAGCTGCTTGGGCTCAGATCGGGGAGGGCCACTATAACCCAAGCCGAACAAAGAGCACAATGTTGAGGGACCCTCTCTAACGCTACATCCATAGGGTCCTTAGCTACTCTCTCTGCCAGTGACACGACAGTGGTGGTGTTGTTTGTCACACCCCGACCACGTAAAACAACAAATCATGGCGGACACGTCGGGGAGTGTCGTAACAGAATCATTGTTTCACAACCATGGATTAAATAATTTCATTTTATTGAATTATTGAACTCATTGTTTTATTACTAATAAGATAAATACAAATATTATCTTTCAAGTTTTAAAGTTGCTAAGGCATGAGTCCATCCTATGTATAGCATGCATCAACAATCATCACATAACAGCACCTGAAACATGTGTAAAAATAGGTACGTCAGCATAAAAATGCCTGTGAGATACATAGGTCTTATTATAATAGGATTCATGACTTATAAGTTTTAGAAAAAAAAAAATATTTAACCAAAAATAGTCATGAACCTTAAAATATTTTCTTTTATAAATCATACTAGAATTTATAAGAAATCAGATAATATAACAGAATAATACATAGGTAAATAAATCATCATCATCATCATCATCATCATACTCAGTAAATCCCACCAATAGCAAAGCAAAGGTAGGGTCTGAGGAGGGTAAGATGTAGACAGCCTTACCTCTACCCCGTAGGAATAGAGAGGCTGCTTCCAGTGAGACCCCCAGCTCGATAGTAGTTTTGCATCAAGCCTTGGACATAAGGCACATAACACTCGGCAATCGGGACAAAGACCGATTAGTGCATGTACCCTTTTGTCTTTCAGCTATCAACGCCACCACATGATGCATGATTAACCGTCCTCCACTTTTAACGTTATTTTCACGAAATTAGTAAAATAACGTTAAAATTAGTGCACTTTTACTTTTGCCCCCCGATGGCCCACACATATATACATTATATGCGCATACCGCAAGCGAGGCGTACATAGGTAAATAAATAACTAAGTAAAATGCGTTTGTATAAAATATATTGTTTGTAAAACAATATTTTGATAAAAAGGTTTGTAGTACATATATAATAATATACTTTGGTTTTAAGAAAGTCGAATAAGTAATATATTAAAATATATTTCAGTTCCAAAATAGTTAAGTAAATAGTATATTAAATATACTTTAGTCGTCAAAATAATAATTTTCAGTAGTATATCAAAAGTATACTTTGGTTTTATAAACAACATTTTAAACTATATTTTGGTTTTATAAATAACATATCAAACTATGTTTTGGTTTTATAAATAACATATCAAACTATGTTTTAATAATTAACAAAATATATGTTGGTTTTGTACAATATCACACATGCGAGTATTTCAAACTATACTTTTGGGAGTATAACAAAATATACAATCAAAATGTGATTTAAGAATTCAACCAAACCTAGGGCATCAAAATACACCTAGGAGACTATAGAAATACCATGAAGGCAATCCCTATTTGGATAAAATATCGGTTTTTGACATTGCATGACAACAGGAATGGGGTGTCAAATCCTATAGCGCTATATCATACTACCAAGCGGTCTGGTGAACATAAAATAAGTACTATCCAACAACTAATTTTATAATCTTTGAAAATTAGAGTTTAAACCATAAATAATCATTCAGTTTGTAAAAAAGATAAGTACTAATATGTATAATCAATTATATTTTTGAAAACAAGAACATAACAAATAGGTACACATGCTTCACCCCAAAACATTTGAAAACAGTAAAAGAGGGGACTATGTACTCACTTGAGAGTTCTTAGAAGTCTTGAACAACTACCAAGCAAGCTAGAGGGATCACGGAAATCAAACGGCACCTAATATAGGTAACTACATAAATAAACCGGACCTAAATCGGAAGATCGGATAGGATGAGGTTTCGTAAACCAAATGAGTGTGGGAACTCATATGATATGGTTTAACAAAGCCTACATACTAAAACGAAACCTAACCTAAGTGCTTACGACCCATTACGGCCCGTTTAGGTAGCTTATGCTACTTTAACGCGTCGTTCGCGTAAAACGCATTTGGAACGCCTAACTAGTCCTATGACAAGTATTATATGCCTAAACATATTTACTTATGTTGCATAATCAGTTAAGTGACAAAAGTTTGGGTTACATATGCTTAAATATCAATTATGCATAAAAGGGCATTTTGGTCATTTACCTAAGGCATATAAACTACCTATCATACAACTAACTAAACGAAGTGACCATAAGGTATAACCTCGGAAGGTTATTCCCTATGCAACTATGGTCGCCTAATGTGTTTGGTCGGATCCTAATGATCGACCAAACGGGTCTAGTTCGAAAGTCTAAGCGATTGTTTAGACCGCTTATCTTACGACCCTACATAAGCACTAAACCTAAATTGACGAGCTAAACATGTTTAAAACATGTTTAACAAAGTTTGAAAACAGGTTTGATATCAAAACAAACGGTTTTGATACCCAAGAATAGTTTGGTTACAAAATACGCATGAATACGCATTTTGGCCGAAACTACGACTCGTCACTACGCCTAATCAACGTGGTAATCAGTAGGTATAGTCACAAGGGACTATAACCATCGTGATTACGCTCACGTTACGAAGTTCAACGAACTTTGTGTTGACCATAAACTGGTCAAAGCTGAAAGTCAAACACTTGTTTGACTTTCACGCTAAAAACGCGAAAAAGAACGAAAGAATACTTACAAGAGGTCCAAGAATGGAAGTTTGATCCAATTATTCTCAGGTATGGAGTGTTAGAACCCCAACTTAGAGAACAAATCAGATCAAGGTGTGAAGAATTGAATGAGTAGAGGTGGGTATTTATAGAAAACCAAGAACCGTTAGGATCGTTCATCGAAAAACGAGCTTGAATCTTGGCCTTACACTTGGGCCCAAGCCCCAAGGTATTAGAATACAATGGGATGCTAAAAACCATCAATTTTCAGCCCAAGGTATTGAGAATTTTGCATTAAACCCACTGAAATATGACCAGAATGCTGAAAATGAAGTTTCTGTCTAATGAGCTCTCGCCGGCCGCGTAAGAATTGATCATGGCTTACGCCCCAGGCCTAGCAAACTTTGGCAGAAATGTCAAAATAGGCCCATGCACTTGAAACACATGCATTTTGATACATTTTTGGCACGTTTAAGCCCCGTTAACCTCATTTCAAGGCTCTAAAATGAAGTTAAAGTATAGGGAACTTAAAATATGCTCAAAAATATCTCGGATGCTGGTTCGTTTGGCCGTACGATTGCGTTGTTCGGTTAATTACGACGAAACACGAACGAATGCAAATAACGATCCAAATTACGCGAGGAATGGAATTTTACCATGCCAAACACTAAAATAAAATATTTTAACGCTTACATAAATTTTTGGATGACCGGATATATTCAGAACATAAGATATGCGCGAAAATGCAAACTTATGCTCTTTTTGATGCTTTTAGTCCCTATTGATCAAGAAAGTTTATTTTTGCACACCAAACACCTCAAAGCCTATTTCTAAGCTATTTAAAGGATATTTAGGGCATATTTAACTTATGATCAAGTTTCGGAATGTTCGTTACAGTATGAATCGGCATACTTTCGCAGTTTGTCAAAATTAGTCCCTATAACCAAATAAACTTGATTTCGACACACCAAACCATTCAAAACTTATTTCTAAGTTATGTAAAGGTTATTTAAGGTATGTTAAGCCTACATCACTGTTCCAGAATGTTTGTTGCATTAAACTGGTTATATTTACGCATCAGATTGCGTATAACCTTCCAGAAAGCGATTTAGAGCTCGAAATCGAACAAGGATTGATAGGTGCAAATGATACACATATTTATACAAATCCCAAGTATGAAATACAAAATTTCATTGGTTTGGTATTTGATTGATGGTTGAAGTGACACAGGTGTCACAGTCTCCCCTACTTTAGGAAATTTCGTCCCGAAATTTAATTTTAGAGGAAACTTGTGAAGATAACTGTGATGGTTTCGCTTTCGAATAAATCCCTCAAACCCTAAGTAAAACTCTGGGCCATGTTAGGATTCTTAGCGAAATTTTCAACTCTCAAAGTGAAGTCCTTGTAGTAACATAACATGGAGTTTCGAACTACGGACAGAAGAACGTTTCTTATGAAGACTTATCATAGGAACTTGTGTGTGCTTAAAATTAGAATTGGTGAGTGTAAGATAAATGACATCGGTCAAGGTCCAGGACCTCTAGTAACTTAAATAACGCTACGTTCGCAATGTAATAAGGAACACTTATATACAGAAAGTACCAGCGGCGTATCCACCATGCCCTTTCTACATTGTTCCCGTATCGTTATTCTTGCCACTATAGGTCTTAACACATGACAAAACTTGTTGTGGTTTTTGTGCACTGAATTCCATAATTATGTATGCATCCATAATTACGTAATTCCTTGCACAGTCCGCACAGTTCATTTCATAATGCGTAGGGGAAAAATCAATCGAATAAACATGAAGTGACTTGATTAGACCACCAAAGGATCTTTTTAACTAGATCAACGAGCGATCTTTTTAACTAGATCAACACATGATCTTTTAACTAGAACGTCGTACGATCTCCTTAAATAGACCACTTAAGGGATCTTTTCAATTATATCATCACATGATATTCCTAACCAGATTTTTGAATCAATCTGTTTAACTAGACCACTCAAGGGGTCCAATTATAGAATAGTACTTCATAACCCAAGGGACTTAACTACAACGTAGAAGTCCATTAAGGATTTAAAATAGTACCTTTGGATATCCTACTATGAATCCCTCATACGAAGATATGGAAAATTCTACGAGGATTTGGATATTGAAAATTCAGATTACACAAAAACACAAGACATAAAAGGAATCACATAAGCACATATAATCACATAATTGTTTAACTTGATCTTTATTTTGTTAATTTTCTTGTTTAATTAAGCACACGAGTATTCAAAGCACACAAGGAATCCAATCCGTGAATTCCGTTTGGCACTTTAAACATCTTCAAGAATCTAACTATGAAGATAGGAAGATCTTAATAGGAATTCATCTTTGTTTCTTGAAAAGAAACGAGTATTTAAGATTTTGGGGAGATCACAAGTGATCATAAAATGACAGAACCACACGAGTAGTTTATCTTGGTGTCGGTATCATAAGGTTGCATCAACATTCACACAATCGTGTCAGTTTCGCAAAATAAAAATTGCAACAAAAAATTTTATTTATATAACAACTGAGTCGATTTAACATCAAAAGATAACAACCAAGGAGTTTCAAAAACTAATTGTTCACTGCAGCATCGTTGCCCGCGTTCACCTCATTGATGTTAAACACTCGTCCACGCGCTGGATTTGCGTTAACAAGTCTTGGGCAATTGTTTCTGTAGTGAGTAAGATCACCACAGTTATAACATGACCCAGGTGGGAACCGTGCTTCGACAGCAGCAGGATTTGCAGCAGCTTGGTTTGCATAATGGCAAGTATCGACCAAATATCCCAATCGCCCACAGTGGGTACATTTGTGACATTGCATTTGACCCAGATGATGACGGTTGCATTTGTTGCACAAAGGTGCGGTACCAACATAATTTTGCCTTTTGCGAGGTTGGGCTGGCTGGTTTGGTGCAACCTGATTGTCTTGAGCAGTTATGGCAAAATTTTGAGAAGCCTTGCGATTCTTCTTCTTGGGTGTCTCGGCCTGTTTTTCCTTCGGTTCATTTTGAGCAGTCTTGTCAGATGGTCTTGGGTCCCCCTTTCGAGAAAGCTTACCCTTCCTGATATGGGATTCAGTCAGGGTGGCAGACAGTTCTATGGCCTGTCTGACGGTAGTAGGGTTGCTACCAGTAACGATATCCTGAACTAAGTCAGGAAGACCATCAATGTATTTTTCAATCGCCTTTTCCACGGGCCTAACCATAGCAGGACATAACAGGCTCAGCTCCTCGTAACGGTCAGTATAGGCTCGATGTTCACCACTGTCTTGCTTTAAATCGTCGAAATCTCTTTCCAACGCTCTAAGCTCATGACGAGGACAGAACTCCTTCATCATTAGAGCTCGAAGCTCTTCCCAAGTTTGAGCTAGTGCCACATCGGCACCCCTATCACGCATCACCCCGTTCCACCATGTAAGAGCACGCTTCTCAAACACATTGGATGCAAACTCAATGTTACGCTCATTCGGACATTGCACATGCCTGAATGTGCTCTCCAAACTTTCAAACCATTGCAGGAGTGCGGTTGCTCCTTTAGTCCCAGAAAACTTCAAAGGTTTAGCAGAGTTGAAGGTTTGAGCATTGTTGTTGTTGTTGTTGTATATCTGATGGATCTCGGTTACTAGGCCCGGAAGCACAGCAGCCATTTGCTGAGCGACAAGGGCTGCGACTTCTTCATTAGTTTGAGGTTGTGCTTCTCATCGAGGAGGCATTGTCTAAAAAGAACAAGAAAACATGAGGGGAAACAAGTGAAATGGCATTGGGTAAGAATAGGATGTTACAATTACCAACCAAAAGGCATGGGTGATGGTCATTTGTTCGAACCACGAAGCGAACAAATGACGTACAAAAGCTGAATCAAAGTAAATAGGTATTAATAATGTATCACAGAGACATGCTCGCCTATAAGTGGATACTCACCCCAAGAGTTCCCAGGTAAGAGTGACTGGTCCGATACTGTGGATTTATACGAACACTCTAGCCTTAGACAGAAGACTCAGGGTACAGGCACCCACCTTTCCAGTTTGCACGTGTTCACATTATTTAGACCCAAACTTTGACGAGATTTTGAAAACTTAGAAGGTTCAAAACCTAGTAATCAATCATCCTAGAACAGATGATTAGTTTTCAAAGCGGAATCGAAATTTGTGTTCTTATTGTGGTTGTCACCTAAGGATAAGTGACGGTGTTGTTTTAAAACTAAACACAAGATAACTTGTGTTAGGGTCCTGGGAAGGTTATAGTCTAGGTCAAAGCATTACTAATAACCTAATTCCCTATAACCATTAGCTCTGATACCAACTTTTCTGTCACACCCCGACCACGTAAAACAACAAATCGTGGCGTAAACGTCGGGGAGTGTCGTAACAGAATCATTGTTTCACAACCATTATAGCATGCATCAAATATTATCTTTCAAGTTTTAAAGTTGCTAAGGCACGAGTCCATCCTATGTATAGCATGCATCAACAATCATCACATAACAGCACCTGAAACATGTGTAAAAATAGGTACGTCAGCATAAAAATGCCTGTGAGATACATAGGTTTTATTATAATAGGATTCATGACTTATAAGTTTTAGAAAAAAAAAATATTTAATCAAAAATAGTCATGAACCTTAAAATATTTTCTTTTATAAATCATACTAAAATTTATAAGAAATCAGATAATATAACAGAATAATACATAGGTAAATAAATAACTAAGTAAAATGAGTTTGTATAAAATATATTTTTTGTAAAACAATATTTTGATAATAAGGTTTGTAGTACATATATAAAAATATATTTTGGTTTTAAGAAAGTCGAATAAGTAATATATTAAAATATATTTCAGTTCCAAAATCGTTAAATAAATAGTATATTAAATATACTTTAGTCATCAAAATAATAATTTTCAGTAGTATATGAAAAGTATACTTTGGTTTTATTAATAACATATTTAAACTATGTTTTGGTTTTATAAATAACATATTAAACTATGTTTTGGTTTTATAAACAACATTTTAAACTATGTTTTGGTTTTATAAATAACATATTAAACTATGTTTTGGTTTTATAAATAACATATCAAACTATGTTTTAATAATTAACAAAATATATGTTGGTTTTGTACAATATCACACATGAGAGTATATCAAACTATACTTTTGGGAATATAACAAAATATACAATAAAAATGTGATTTAACAAAATATAACAAACGGTTTTGATACCCAAGAATAGTTTGGTTACAAAATACGCATGAATACGCATTTTGGCTTAAACTACGACTCGTCACTACGCCTAATCAACGTGGTAATCAGTAGGTATAGTCACAAGGGACTATAACCATCGTGATTACGCTCGCGTTGCGAAGTTCAAAGAACTTCGTGTTGACCATAAACTGGTCAAAGCTGAAAGTCAAACACTTGTTTGAATTTCACGCTAAAAACGCGAAAAAGAACGAAAGAATACTTACAAGAGGTCCAAGAATGGAAGTTTGATCCAATTATTCTCAGGTATGGAGTGTTAGAACCCCAAGTTAGAGAACAAATCAGATCATGGTGTGAAGAATGGAATGAGTGGAGGTGGGTATTTATAGAAAACCAAGAACCGTTAGGATCTTTCATCGAAAAATGAGCTTGAATCTTGGCCTTACACTTGGGCCCATGGTATTAGAATACAATGGGATGCTAAAAAAATCAATTTTCAGCCCAAGGTATTGAGAATTTTGCATTAAACCCCCTGAAATATGACCAGAATGCTGAAAATGAAGTTTCTGTCTGATGAGCTCTCGCCGGCCACGTAAGAATTGATCAAGGCTTACGCCCCAGGCCTAGCAAACTTTGGCAGAAATGTCAAAATAGGCCCCTGCACTTGAAAAACATGCATTTTGATGCATTTTTGGCACGTTTAAGCCCCGTTAACCTCATTTAAAGGCTCTAAAATGAAGTTAAAGTATAGGGAACTTAAAATATGCTCAAAAATATCTCGGATGTCGGTTCGTTTGGCCGTACGGTTGCGTTGTTCGGTTAATTACGACGAAACACGAACGGATGCAAATAACGATCCAAATTACGCGACGAATGGAATTTTATCATGCCAAACACTAAAATAAAATATTTTAATGCTTACATAAATTTTTGGATCTCCGGATATATTCAGAACGTAAGATATGCGCGAAAATGCAAACTCATGCACTTTTTAACGCTTTTAGTCCCTATTTATCAAGAAAGTTTATTTTTGCACACCAAACACCTCAAAGCCTATTTCTAAGCTATGTAAAGGATATTTAGGGCATATTTAACTTATGATAAAGTTCCGGAATGTTCGTTACAGTACGAATCAGCATACTTTCGTAGTTTTTCGAAATTAGTCCCTGTAAGCGAATAAACTTGATTTCAACACACCAAACCATTCAAAACTTATTTCTAAGTTATGTAAAGGTTATTTAAGGTATCTTAAGCCTACGTCACTGTTCCGGATTGTTTGTTGCATTAAACTGGTTATATTTACGCATCAGATCGCGTATAACCTTCTAGAAAGCGATTTAGAGCTCGAAATCGAACAAGAATTGATAGGTGCAAACGATACACATATTTATACAAATCCCAAGTATGAAATACAATATTTCATTGGTTTGGTATTTGTTTGATGGTTGAAGTGACACAGGTGTCACATTGTTGGGTTGCGTGATCTGCTAGTCCTCTATTGCATTCACAACCGTATCAACCTCGATGTTCCATACCTGCTGCTCCGTAACATGCACTTGAACCAACTGGCTAACCCCCTGACTCCTATACTGTTTGGAGGGTGGATTTACCGCCTTTTTAAACGCTTTGTGCAAAGGATGCCGAGGTCCTTTCAAAAGCCGTGGTCGGGAAAAATGGACCATGTCATTTGCCGCTCATTGAGCTTAATTAATGAAGCGGATGACGGGACGATCAGATTTCAAACGGTTCAAGGGCATGCATGGAACCCTCAAGAGGCTCTCGTCCTACACGCTCCACACATCCGTCCTCCTCCCCAGTACCACTACCAGCCCCATGGTGATCCGGGTCAATCCTCCTCTCAGGGAGGTGGTTTTCCTAACTTTCAGAGCTTACATGATTTATTGCAGGAAAATCTTATGTGCACCTGGAACACCTACAACATGGCCAACAACACATACACCCAGGTCGGAGTGATAGAGAGAAATGTCTCTAACATGCAGGATGATATTGGGAACATCTGGGAGTATATGGCGGGTCACGGAGGGGATGATGATGATGAAGACGAGGACATGGATTGAGCGGGAGGGGTTGGAGGTAGCATAACATGGTTGAAGGTCTAACAGGTTAACCCCTTTAACTTGTGATGTGGATGATGAAACTTTGGTAATTTAGGACATTGGTTATTGTTTGGTGTGGTATTTATTAGTAAAACAGGTACCTACGAGGCTTTAAGCACTAAATATTAGTGCTACTAAAGCCGGGGCAGCAGAACCGAAAGCCGAAACATGTTTTAATTGTTTGCAGATTGTCCACACGGGGTCGTGCCCAGCTGACACGCCCCCATGTCCACCTTCTGTAAGTTCTCGTTACTGGAAATCTGACCACGGGGGCGTGCTCATCCGACACGGGGCCGTGTCCAGATGCCCAGTAACATAATTTTTTGTTTTTAACACACCTTTTACACATTCAATCAACCTAAAAACTTATTTTTGGGACACATTGAGGACAATGTGTAATTTAAGTGTGGGGGGATGCTAAAACCTTGAATTTTACAAGTCCTAATTACAAGCCTTACACAAAACTCTATTGGAACCGCTAAACACCCCAAATTTTTTCAAAAACTTTTCTTTTTTTTACTTGTCTTGGTTTAAATTGGGAATAACAAGTTCTAAAAATGTTATATTTTTACAAATTTACAACCAATAGCGTCGTGATAAAAAGAACCAACATAAGAAAATTATGAAACTGCATGACAAATCTAATTAAAATTTGATTATATATACTTGATCACATTAAAAACCCATTCCCACAAAAAGTGAGTTTTGAGCCTTTATTGAGCATACAAATACACATCTTTAACCTAAATGCTCATATTTCGTTTCTTGTGTGAATAGCCGCTTGGTTTCTTACAACTCTAGAACTTGCCATGATAATACATTCCCGGTCCTTACCAACTCAAACCCAAGTAAGTAAATGATGGAGGCATTAGCACTAACCCTTTTTCTTTCAACACCATTATTTTTCTTTTTTTTTACCACCTACCCAAAATCCCCCTAGTTAACCCCTTTGAGCCTAAAACAAACACCCTTTACCCACAAAACCCTTTATTTTAGTAAAAAGCTCGGTTTTCATGTGACATTCCTTATCGAAAAAAAGAATGATGAAGTCTAGCAATAAACAAACAAGTTCATCAAAAGAAACTTTGTTTGAAAAATGCTTCATTGAAATAAAAAGTCACAAAAACAAAATGTTTTACGAAAACTGACACTTTTTACGCCTTTCGCCCTTTTCTACTAACCACTAACCCAAAACCACCTACCTTTAACCCAAGCCTAACCCTTCCCCAAAGTCCTCTTGATATTTACAAAGGTTATAGTTAAAAAGGAGGAGGATTGATTGCTTGGCAAGCATATGGTAGAAGTAAGTTCCATGCCGGTCTCGAGTGTTTCACAAAAATACATCTCCGGCCGAGTGTTGAGTGATCTCCCGTGAGGTATGTGAACATGTATATAAATGAAATTTTAAAGAGGCATGTTATGCCCAATTAAGTAATTTCTCTTATGAAATGTTCTAAATAAATCATAACGAATAGGATTGTAAATAACATAAAAATAAAACCTAATAAAGATCTTGGAATCCTGACACCCTAGACAAGCGCAAAACTTCTCTTCTACCCAATCCATTTGGGTGTGTAAGCCACATAATAAAGAGTTTTGCTTGAGGACAAGCAAAGATTCAAGTGCCGGGGTATTTGATGTATGTAAAATGCAACATATAAATTACATCAAATGAGGCATAAAACTAACCATTTTTAGTACTAATGTTGGAAAAAGTGTGCTTTTATCTTCCTTTTGTATTTTTAGGATCAAATGAGCGTAAATGAACAAAAGAAGCAAAAATACAGTTAAATCTAACATAAATACAAGAAAAGGGATAAATGTGGCATGCCCAACCCCTCGATAGCATCTTCCCAAGCAAAAACAAGACATCAGAAGGCTGAACACGCCGTGTGCCCAGCGGACACGTGGGCGTGCTCAAGTGTCTGCAGAAAAGACAAAAGCGTAGAAGCTTCTATTCCCCAACACACGGGCGTGCCAAGCTCCACACGGCCGTGGTCAACGCTAAGATTCGCAGAATCCAAGCAAATCTTGATAGTACAGATACGCTTCTGCACACGACCGTGGTCAACATGGGGGGCGTGCCCAGCTCCACACGGCCGTGGTGAACGCTAAGATTCGCAGAATCCAAGCAAATCTTAATAGTACAGATACGCTTCTGCACACGGGGCCGTGCCCAGCGGACACGGTGGCGTGGTCAACTAATGCAGACAAACTGTAATTAATGAAGAAAGAGAAAGTGGATGGACACGGGGCCGTGCCCAATGGACACGGAGCTGTGTCCGGGCTTCTGTGCAGGCTATAAATAGAGGTGCTTGGTTCATTTCAAAGGCATCCCTTGACAAACCACCTCTCTCCCACTTCACCCACACTCCACCACCATCATCCATCATCCATCATAGAGTGTGTGTAGTAGTCTACGGATCCAAGATTGATAGTAAGAGTTCTTGATAATCAAAGGCCATGTTTGCCTAAGTCTCTTACATCACTTGGTGAAGACAAGCATTTAGTGTAATACTTTTGTTTTTTTATCTTTTTGCACTTTTTATTTGGTTTTGTATTAATGACTTTAATAACTAGTTTCTTATGTTGAAGGTGAAACTTCCTTATCATTTGTCCGTGGTGTCTTGGCGTTATTTTACTGTCTATATAAAATAAAAGATTTACACCATTCATATCTCCACGGTCTATATGGAGATATGTTGGCTACCTGGTCGGGGGTTAAGGGAATGGTTTGGTAAGGTTCTTGCCTTGTTCAATGTATAGATCCTGCAAGGACCTGGGTCAAGCTTACTAGGACCTCCTTCAATACCCACTGGTATTGGATGGCGGGGGTGCGAATGGCTTGATCCCCTCATATGTAAACTACTATTAATACATTAACCCGGCTACTTGGGATTGTATCCCTGCTGACTCAAACCCCTTAGCCGAGGGTAACGTCACCTTCAAAAGAGGGGCCTACCACATTACGCATTAATAACTTAATTAATTATCTTCCAATAATCCAACCCTTTAGGATTGTATCCTTGCTGACTCAAACTACTAGGTTGAGGGTAACGTCACCTTCAAAAGAAGGGCCTCCTACTATAACTAAGATAATCTCTTAAAAAGTGAAAAAGTGCGGAAAACATCAAAGGTTACACTAAAGGCGAGTCGGATCCAATTAATTCATCTTGTCTATCTGTTTTATTTTTATTTTTATTTTTAGCATTTTTAGTTTTTATTTTCATGTGTAAACCTTTTTCTAAATTTTTTATTCGATTAGACGTTGAGGATAAATCGGTACTAAAAGCTCTTGTGTCCTTGGACGACCTCAGTATCTTACCAACGCTATACTACGCTCACGATGGGTGCACTTGCCCATATGTGTGTTTAGTGTTAGTAAAATATCATGTTTTATAAATTTAAAACTTGCCTAAATGTTGGACTCTGTATGCCCAAGACACATATTAAATTGATGTGGCTAATATGTTATGATCTAAGTCGAGTCATACCCAAACACAAGCTAGACAAACACTTATAATATTTATTTGTAATATGATCAAACAAATAAATATTAACACTTAGAATATTTAGAAATTGGTTTTCTAAATAATTGCACTTGACACTCTAATAAATTATGTGGATAATTTATTTTGAGAGAATATTTTATTTTGTTATTTAATGGGTTAAATAACATTTTAAAAGATTGTATAAGTCTTGTAAACACATGGTGTTATATTTATAAAAGTTATAAATATATAAACCAAGACTTAAAATACAAAAAAAAGGAAAAATTGATTTTTTTTAAACACCCCTATAGGGCCGGCCCCAAGTGGGTCCTCCCACCTCTTTTTGACCAATCAATTTATATGCATTTCTTGAAAAAAGATGGAAGATGATTTGGTGAATAAAGGGTGCACTTCTCTCAAGTTTTCATAGACTTTGGAAGATCATTTTTGAAAGATTATTAGAGATTTTGCTCTCATAATTTTCGGCCAACATAGTGCCATTTGAGGAGGGTATTTTCAAGTGTAAGAACTTGTAAAAGACTCTCTAAAATCGGCCAAGGTGTGGTTGTCCATGATGGTTTTCAAGTGCAAGAAATCTCTAAAAATGTCCCTTATTTTTCGGCCAAGAGTTGGTCTTCATAAGGGTTTTTCAAGTGAGTTCATAAGTGTAGAAATCCTAGCTAAACACAAGGTGTTTGTTGGAATGCTTGGGGTATACAAGCTTGAGGTCTTCTACACTTGAAGGCAACAGTTCAAGAATCATCATCTTCTTCATATCCTTTACTCCTTGGAAGGTAGTATTCTAAACGCTCTATGGTTGTGTTTAATTTTTTATAGCATGCATGTTCATATATGGATCCGGGTATTAGGTTTTACATATAAAATGAGTTTTATATTTTGTAAGTAACATGTTTTAAATAATTTTTTCCACTGCGTTTTTATTTTATATGGATAAAATACTTTGATAAACATGTGAAAAACCCAACAATGGTATCAGAGCCGCTTATATGAGGGCATGCTTCATAGGATATGAAATTTTCGGGTTTCGGGTTTGGTTAAAACCCTTTGGCCGAAATTTTATATGTGGTTATCCTTTTGTTTTTCAAGATTTATTTCCTACTTGCATAAAGGAATCTTGAAAAAATTATGTCATATGGATGATTGTTTTGTTTGGACAAAAAAACCCACTTTTTCGGCTTTTTCATTCTTGACCGAAAAATTGGTTGTAAAAAGGAAACCATTTTTGCTTCTTGAATTTTATATATGTGGATATATATTTTGGTGTTCATAACCTAGCCATAACCTTATGTGAATATGTTGAATATTTGTGGTTGTGATTTGTATTTAATTATTTCAAAGGTTGTAATAATTATTATTTTTTGTTCTTCCATTTGTAAAATTATGTAATTTATTTATTTTCATTTGGCATGTAAATAAATAGATTAGGTGCATTTTGTTTTTACTAGAAAAATGTATTAGGATAATTTTTATTTGTAAAAGAAGATGCATACAAAAATGCGGTTTTGGTTTTGACTAATTTCAGGCCTAAAGGACTTCATAGTTCTTAACGGGATTTTAGCCCGATAACCAAAACACGTTTTTGAAGTCCAAAGGAGTTTGGAGCTGAATATAAAAGACATTTCGAAGCCCAAAGAAAGTGAAGAAATCACAACACAAGAAGAAGACTTGAAGCATTTGGATGCGGGATCAAGTGGGAGTTCAACGACACATTACTTGTGTCAATATTCACCCTTAGGAAGGACCTTTTGACACACCTGTTTCGGCTAACAAGTGTGGTCAAAATAGTTGGCTATGGTTATGCACCTATTGTTATATTGTTATGCTTGTGTGGTTGCTTATTTATGTTGTTTGGATGATATGTTGATATGCATGCTTAACAAACTAATAATCAACAACAAGCTTAAAATTGGCTCTTTAAAAATCATTAAAATTGGTTAATAAAAGGTTATTAAGAATTAATGATTTTATAATAAAATGGGTTTTATTAAAAGAACCTTGAAAATTTGTTTTCATAAAAGTACCAAGGATTTGAATGCATGCAAATGTATGGTACATAAAGTTTTCTAAACTAGAATTTTGAAAACTCAAAATCCCTTTTATAAAAACAAGTCAAACACCATCCTTTATACAACACTCGAACCACTTGGGAACTTTTTTGTGGGATAAAGGTCACATAACCACATTTGAGGGAACTTGTATATTCGAGGTGGGTTTACCATGTTTGTGGGATAAAGGTCACCTAACCACTTATGTGTATAAACTCACACATGTGTGTAAGTTGGACGACTTGATTTGGAAACCATGAATTTAGGGTCACCGAAGCATGGCAAACAAAGGTGTTGATGGGATTAAACATGCCAACTAAACATAAAGATGTTTAACCGATCCCATATGGCTAGAAGTTGCAAAGGGTTGCAATCGTCAAACGTTGACTACCTTGTTAATTTAAATAATGGGATAAAGGTCACCTAACCAATATTTAGATGTAACGTTGGATTCTAGATTTTAATTATTAATTGTCTATGAGATATAAAAGGGTATTAATGATTAAAATATAATAATATCGAAAATACTAAAATTGAACCTTGTTAAATTTTGTAGATGGCCGCTAACAATATTACTCAAACCGTCCGTAACCTATCACAAAAAACGATCCTAATCCCGATGAACATCTTATGGAAGATAAGGATGCCTATGACGATTAGATTAAGTATATCGAGGATACTACGCAAGCCTCTTGCCTCATGTAAGGAATTATAATTCCCGAGATTCAAAAGGATTTTGAACATCATGGGCATACGACATGATTACCCGATTGAAGGAAATGTTCATACAATATGCAAGGGTAGAACGCTTCGGGTGATTCATGCATGTCAAATGGAGGAAAACCAATCGGTCTCATCTTATGTCTTTAAGATGAAAAGCCACATTGATCACCTCGAAAGGCTCAATATGGGTAAAAGGGCTTTTATCCATTCTAACGATCAATGAGGATGGCAACAACAAAGGGCATCACCCCGACACTAAAGCAAATGTTGCAAATGGAAACGAGCACATCACGGGAAAGGAAAAGAAAGACTAAAGAGAAACCACCGAAACCAAAAGAAAAGAAGGCAAAGGTTACCACGAACGATCCATAATTTGAGTATGGTGAGATAGTGCATTGGAAAAGGAATTATCCAACATATCTCAAAGAGTTGAAAACTAAGAGGGATGCAGGGCAAACCTCAGGTACAATCTTAATGATACATATTGACCTTAATGTTATTTCTTCTTACACATGGGTATTAGATACCGGATGTGGAACTCATATTTGCAATTCGTTGCAAGAGTTCAAAAGAAATAAGCATTACAAGAAAGGAGACTATGTTTTGAAACTTCCAAATGGTTTGGAAATTGTTTTAAAAAAAATATTGTGTGCTCCTAGTTTGACTAGGAACATTATTCAAGTTTCCCTTATAAGACAATATGGTTTTGATTTAAAGTTTGTAAACACTAACATTTATATTTCGATGAATGACAAGTTTTACTTTAAAGCTATGCTTTCAAATGGTATTTATGAATTGGTTCATAATAATACATCATTTGATAGTTCAATGTACCAAGCAATCACCAAGAAACTCAAAATGGGTTTGAGTGAGACCTATCTTTGGCATTTTCGCCTTGGTCATATAAACAAAAGTCGCAAGCAAACACTTCAAAAGAATGGTCTTTTGGAAACAAATGAAGTTGGTTCATTTGAAACATGTGAATCTTGTTTAAAAGGTAAAATGACTAAGAAACCCTTTAGTGGTAAAGGGCAAAAGATTTATTAGGTATCATACATTCGGATGTATGTGATCCTTTTAAGCCAATGACTAGGAATGGTGAAAGATACTTCATTACTTTTACCGACAACTATAGTAGTTATGGTTATGTGTACTTGCTGAGACACAAAGTTGAAATTTTGAAATGTTCAAAGCCTTCAAAAGGTGAAGTACAAAATCAACTCAATCAAAGTTCTTCGTTCCGATAGAGGAGGAATCAAACTCTATTTGGATATGGTTCGATCTATGATGGCTAAGAGCGCATTATCTCTATCATTTTTGGGGTTACGCTTTGCTCTTCGTGGTCCGTATATTAAATATGGCCCAAAACCAAGAAAGTGGATAAGACACCCTTTAGAAATATGGCATGGAAGGGCTAAATCATTATCATATTTAAAGGTATGGGTTGTGAAGCTTATGTGAAGCAATACACCCCAAACAAATTAGAAGTACGATCCACTAAGTGTATCTTTGTAGGATATCCTACAAATAATATAGGATATTACTTCTACGATCCAACAGAGCAAAAGTATTTGTTGCTCGAAAGGCTGAGTTCTTGGAAGCTAAGTTCCTTGTGGAAGGAATTAGTAGAACAGTGGAACTTGATGAGGATCAAGAACCACAAGCCGATACACGTTTGGTTGATACTAGCACTCAACAAGAGGTTGTAGAAAACGATCAAGTGATTGATCAATACACATAAAACGTTCATAGATCTGGTAGAATTAGTAGTCCACCTAAAAGATATGGATTTTTCATGGATGGATGCTACATGGTAGATTCGGGTGAACCTACCACATACCATGATGCATTGTCAAAATCCGATTGTGACAAATGGCTTGAAGCCATGAACGTAGAGATGCAATCCATGTATGACAACCAAGTTTGGAATTGGTTGTGCCATCTCTTAACTCCAAAGTAGTTGGAAGTAAGTGGGTTTTCAGGAAGAAAACCGATATGCATGGTAACTTGGATACTTGTAAAGCAAGACTTATAGCAAAAGGTTTCAATCAAACTCAAGGGGTTGATTATGATGAGACCTTCTTGCCCATGGCGATGCTAAAGTCAATAAGGATATTATTTGCCATACCTGCATAATATGATTATGAGATTTGGCAAATGGATGTCAAAACGGCTTTCCTTAATAGATATCTTGAGGAAGATGTCTATATAGTTCAGCTTGAAGGTTTTGTCAATCCAAAACATCCTGACAAAGTATGCAAGTTAAAGAAATCAATCTATGGATTGAAACAGGCATCTAGAAGTTGGAATCACCGTTTTGATAAAGAGATTAGGGAATATGGATTCATCAAGAATGTCGATGAAGCTTGTGTGTATAAGAAGGCTAGTGGGAGCATTATGACTTTCTTGGTATTGTATGTCGATGACATTATACTATTTGGAAATGACATTCCAACCATGGAAGATGTAAAAACCTAGCTTGGAAGTTGTTCTTCCATTAAGGATCTTGGTAAAGTCGCCTACATTTTGGAATAAAGAATCTATAAGGATAGAACAAGGCGCTTGATAGGTTTATACCAAAGTGCATACATTGTCAAAATCTTGAAAAGGTTCAAGATATAGAACTTTATGAAAGGTTTGGTACCTGTTCAAAAACGGGACAATATTGAAAGTGTTTCAATGTCCAAGCTCAAAGGATGAGCAAGAAAGAATGAAAGGAATCCCATATGCGTCTGCTATAGAATCCATTATGTATGTAATGATATGCACTAGACGGACATGTCATACGCTTTAAGCATGACGAGAAGATACCAGCGAAATCCCAGTAACGGTCATTGGATGACTGTTAGAAAGTATATTGAAATACCTTAGAAGGACTAAGGATACATTTTTAATATATGGATCTGGTGGAAAAGAACTCGTTGTAAAAGGTTACAGGGATGCGAGTTTCGGAATTCGTTGTAAAGGGTTACATGGATACGAGTTTCCAAACTGATCGAGATGGTTCTCGATCACAGTCAGGGTAGCATTGTCCACTACAGAATCAGAATACATCATCGCTTCATTGATTAAGATAATTCATGTGGATTTTCCACTTGAATTATTGCCGATCTAGGGGTAGTCCATACCATTCAGGACCCCTAGAAATCTTTGTGATAACGATGGTGTGATTGCTTAAATCAAGGAACCTCGTGTACATAGAAAGACTAGGCATATTGAGCGGAGTTTCAACTACATAAGGGATGAAGTTGAAAAAGGGAAAGATATGTATTCGCAAAGTTCACACTGATCAAAATATTGTGGATCCACTCACGAAGCTCCTCGAACGGGCAAAGCATGAAGGGTCATACTTGTGTCTTAGGACTTTGATATTCTAGTGATTGGATTTGATCTATTTTGTATTTGGATATTGGAACAACTGTTATTATAACTCTTTATGGTATTTTGAGTTATGTTCCATTTTAGCATGTTTAAATCCATGAATAAGTTACTTATTCTAAATGTCCGTAGTCGATCATACTTGTGGGAACAAATATGAATGTAAGACTATTATGAATTTGGATTGGTGGATATTCATTAGGTATGAATATAGAGCAAAGTGTTGCTGCCAAAGTTCATAGATATTTGTGGGATACAAATATTGGACTGACTCACTCTCGAATATTACTGCATGGAATCATTTGTGAATGATCATAAGTAAATTTGAGTAAAGGAGAATATCATAGTATCCTTTGACCTGAGATGCATATTGGGTCTTGATATTCACCAAATATTATGCCTTGACTTATTTCTTCGTTGTTAGTAAAATGACAGTACATAAGGCTAAGCTCGGGTATGATACAAGGTGATTGTGAGAGACGTATGTAGTCAAGATGGGATTTGTTCCTCTTATTCGTTGAGAGTAAGATGTCTAAGGCCTGCTAAAGTTAAATCAAGAGAGAGTGATCACTCTATGTCTCTGGATTTAACATGACATCTGTAACGAAAGGATACATGATAGATTCACCTAAATCATGTTCAAGTAAGGGACTTAAAGGGTATGATGTTATTGAATGGGACATATAGTCATACGTATTAGGGGTAGTAAACTATAGTTAGGTGGTCTTTACTACTTGCATCAATCTTCTATGTATCTTGTGCAAGTGGGAGATTGTTGGACTCTTTATGCCCAAGACACATATTAACTTGATGTGGCTAGTACGTTATGATCCAAATCGAGTCATACCCAAACACAAGCTAGACAAACACTTATAATATTTATTTGCGATATTATCAAACAAATAAATATTAACACTTAGAATATTTAGAAATTGGTTTTCTAAATAATTGCACTTGACAAAATAATAAATTATGTGGATAATTTATTTTGAGAGAATATTTTATTTTCTTATTTAATGGGTTAAATAACATTTTAAAAGATTGTATAAGTCTTGTAAACACATGGTGTTATATTTATAAAAGTTATAAATATATAAACCAAGACTTAAAATACAAAAAAAGGAAAAATTGAATTTTTTTAAACACCCCTATAGGGCCGGCCCAAAGTGGGTCCTCCCACCTCTTTTTTGACCAATCAATTTACATGCATTTCTTGAAAAAAAGATGTAAGATGATTTGGTGAATAAAGGGTGCGCTTCTCTTAAGTTTTCATAGACTTTGGAAGATCATTTTTGAAAGATTATTAGAGATTTTGCTCTCATAATTTTCGGCCAACATAGTGCCATTTGAGGAGGGTATTTTCAAGTGTATGAACTTGTAAAAGACTCTCTAAAATCGGCCAAGGTCTGGTTGTCCAAGATGGTTTTCAAGTTGATAATTTCAAGTGCAAGAACTCTCTAAAAATGTCCCTTATTTTTCGGCCAAGAGTTGGTCTTCATAAGGGTTTTTCAAGTGAGTTCATAAGTGTAGAAATCCTAGCTAAACACAAGGTGTTTGTTGGAATGCTTGGGGTATACAAGCTTGAGGTCTTCTACACTTGAAGGCAACCGTTCAAGAAGCATCACCTTCTTCATATCATTTACTCCTTGGAAGGTAGTATTCTAAACGCTCTATGGTTTTGTTTAATTTTTGATAGCATGCATGTTCGTATATGGATCCGGGTATTGGGTTTTACATATAAAATGAGTTTTATATCTTGTAAGTAACATGTTTTAAATAATATTTTCCGCTGCGTTTTTATTTTATATGGATAAAATACTTTGATAAACATGTGAAAAACCCAACACTAAAGTGTTAAAAAGGGCTTAAAATATACATAAAAATTATATCACACCTAACGCACATTAGCAACAAGTAGTTTTCCCCATCATTCCAGGAGGTCCTCAAGAAGAACGCCCGGTACTCATAACTAGCATCTTCGGCCATTACCGCACTGATTATATGTTTATCGATCTCGGTAGTTCCATGGACATAATTTACGAACAATGTTTCAAGCAATTAGACCAAGAGGATAAGGCACGCTTGAAACCAATATATTTCCCCCTATCTGGTTTCTGCAATGAAGCTGTCTTCCCATTGGGTCAAATCGCTTTCCCTGTGACACTCTCGGATGGCGAACACTCGCGCACTGTCACAGTCAATTTCATGGTTATTCCAGCCACATCACGACATGTTGTATTGTTGGTGAGACGATCACAGAGGGAGTTCAGCATGATTACCTCTATACCACATGCGGCATGTGGTTTCCCAACTGAAACTGGGGTAGCAATTCTATATTCCAGCAAAGAGGTGATGTACGTGGACGATGAGCCACCAGTGAAAGTCGCCAAGCCATCACCTCCAAATGAGCCAGAAAATGGGTTCTCAATGGAGAATATCATGAGCAGACCATTCTGTTAGGTCACGCCATCTCACCTACAATTCGCGCAAAGTTAAAAGAACTCCTGTCTAATAACATGGATATCTTCGCATGGTCCCCGGCGGACATGACAGGAGTACCAAGAGAGATAACACAGCATTGCTTAAATATCCGATCCTCTGCAGAACCAGTCGCGCAAGGGAAACACAGCCTCAGTACCGAAAAAGCACAAGCAATGAACGAACAAGTAGCCGAATTACTTCAAGCGGGAATTCTACGTGAAGTGCAATATCAAACCTGGGTAGCTAACCCAGTAATGGTGCAGAAACACAACGGCGGGTGGCGCATGTGCGTCGACTTCAAAGATCTTAACAAAGCATGTCCCAAAGATTGTTACGCACTTCCCGAAATAGACAAAAAAGTAGATTCTCTAGCATCCTTCCGCTTGAAATGTTTCCTGGATTGCTATAAGGGATATCATCAAGTATAAATGAAAGAAGAGGATGAAGACAAAACAGCGTTCCGCATAGACAAAGGTATTTTTTGCTACACAAAAATGCCTTTCGGCCTTCATAACGCAGGCGCCACTTATCAACATCTGATGGAAAAAGTCTTCGGGGATGATATTGGAGTAACAGTAGAAGTTTACATGGACGATCTCGTTATCATGAGTCGGGAAGAAGAATTCATGCTAGCAAAAATTCAGCGCACATTCGACTCCTTGCGCAAAGTCAACTTAAAGCTAAACCCGGTGAAATGCTCGTTCGGGATGGAAGAAGGAAAATTCCTAGGGTTTACTGTCACCAAAGACGGTTTCAAGGTTAAACCAGTAAAAGTAGAAGCCATCCAACACATGCCGTCACCGGAGTCCGTTAAAGAGATGCAACGCCTAGCCGGGCGACTAGCAGCACTCAACAGGTTCTTGGCAAATCATGCTGCCAAATCTTACCCGTTCATCAGCACCTTATGCAACTACGTCAAAAAGAGCAAGTTCTAGTGGAAACTAGAAGCGGAAAGAGCTTTTCAACAAATGAAAGAGTGTTTAGTTCAACTTCCAACCCTAACGGCCCCGCAAAAGGAAGAACCACTAATCCTATATCTCTCCGCCGTAGAAGTAGCAGTTGGCGCAGTACTGATGGTCGAAAGGGACGGGATTCAAACCCCAATCTATTACATCAGCAAAATGTTAACTGGTCCAAAAACACGCTACTCTATCATGGAGAAACTGGTCCTCGCGCTGGTTCACGCGTCACGTAGGCTGCAATGATATTTTTCTGGCCATGTTATCACCGTCCTTACAAACTATCATCTAGGACAAATCTTGTCTAAACCAGATGTCGCGGGACGTTTGGCCAAGTGGGCTATCAAGTTAGAAGGATACAACATCATGTACAAACCTCGACCAGCTATTAAGGGACAAGTCTTAGCAGACTTTGTTACCAAAGTCCCCATCAACAAAATCCAGGAATACGAGGCAATTCAAAATCCTACCCCAGTATTCGATGACAGGGTTTGGACATTACATACAGACGGCGCCTCAAACGATGACGGTGCAGGCGCAGGTCTTCGCCTAGTTAGCCATGATAACCATGAACTCACGTACGCAATTCGCCTAGATTTCAAAAGCACTAACAATGAAGCGGGGTACGAAGCGTTCCTGGCAAGACTCCGTCTGGCACTTAAATGGGAGCAAAGAACCTTGAAGCACACGTCGATTCTAAATTAGTAGCAGAGCAAGTCAATGGGCATTACGATGCTAAAGGCGAAGCCATGGCTTTATATCTAGAACAAGCAAGAATCTTGATCAACCAGTTTCAAACCTTCAAGATAGTTCACATCAACAGAAGCGAAAATAAACACGCAGATGAGCTAAGCAAATTATCTGCTATAAGCTTCAGACACCTCGCAAAAGAGGTTCGCATCGAGGTATTATCTAATCCATTTGTTCCCTTAAGACAAGTAAACATCATAGAAGTCTAGAATCCATCCTGGATGTCCCCAATTATCACATACTTGCAACATGGGGTCCTCCCAGAAGGGAAGGCAGAAGCTAGAAAGATTCAGTATAAGGCGTTAAATTACGAAATGGCAGACGGTATCTTGTACCGCAAATCATTCATGGACCCTCTTTTACGCTGCGTAGATAAAACCAACGCACAATATTTGGTTCGCGAAATTCATGAGGGACTATGTGGCATCCAAGCAGGCCCGCGCATGGTGGTTGCAAAAATCATGAATGCAGGCTACTACTGGCCAGGTATGCATCTAGATGCAGTAGAAATTTTGCGCAAATGCACGGCATGTCAGCGCCATTCCCCAAAAATGCTCCGCCCAAAGAACCCTCCTGTCCCGGTCACTTCAGCTTCGCCTTTCCAACAATGGGGCATTGACCTAGTCGGTCCCTTCCCCGATGCGGGCGCAATCAAGTTCATAGTAGTAGCGGTAGACTACTTTACTAAATGGGTGGAAGCGAAGGCTCTCGCGTCGACTACTACAATGGTGATCCAAAAATTCATCTGGGAACACATTATTTGTCGATTTGGATTACCATTACGCATCATTTCTGATAATGGGACAAACTGCGCATCAGAAGACTTACAAAAATGGTTCAAAGAAATGAACATAGAACACAGCTTCGCCTCTGTGGCGCACCCACAAGCGAATGGGCAAGTCAAGAGCGTAAACAAGCAGATAGTGGATGGCATAAAGGCTAGGTTTGGAACCGCGCGCAGGGGTGGGTAGACGAACTTCCAAGCATTCTATGGGCTCACTGCATAATGTCAAAAACCAGTACAGGCGAAACTCCATTCAATCTTGTTTACGGCTCAAAAGCAGTAATTCCAGTAGAAATTGTACTCCCATCACCACGTATGTTAGCAATGGAAAAACAAGATAACTGTGACAACCCTCAAAATTACAGGTACTGTAATTAATTTTAATTACGTACTTAATGACTGTGCTTGATTACAATTGACAATATAAACTGCTCTATGATTTCTATATCATACATACACATGCATCATATTTTATACAGTCACTCCATTTATTACACACAAGCTTTAGTGATAAAATTGATGCACAAAACACAGATAGCACAGTGAACGGATAACTCAGAAACATGCTGACAATGCTAACACATAGACAAACAATAGGTTGAGGGACCTATTCGACATTCTTTGAAACTTGCTAGAAAACATCGAGGACTAAAACCGTTGTTATTTGAAAGTATAAAGTTTAGGGACTAAATTGTTATTTTTGAAACTATATAAATACAAGGGTTAAAGTGCAATTACTTCAAACTATAAGTTTTGGGTTCTTTTTGTAAGTTTTGGAAACTTATTTTATAAAGAAACAAATATATAGTTTTGAAATAAAAGTTCAAGGTTCATTTGCTCATTCTTTCAAACATAAACTCTAGGGACTAAGGTTGGCTTTCTTAAACTCATTTTAACTAAAAAGATCCTAACCTGGTTAACTTTCATATAAGGTTTTCTTATTTAAAGACTAACCTAGTTAGTTAATTAAGTTAATTGTTACAGGGACCATTTGTTTATATATTAGAACCTCAGGGACTAAAATGTAAATATGGTTTAATTCAAATAAAAAGGGGAAAACCCCTTTGAACCGGACTTGAGTAGGACTCGAACCCGCGCACAACAGCAAGAAACCCCACGCATCGACCGGCTGGTCTAACTAGCCATATGTTTTATTTTGTGAAATGTATTATATATATATATATATTCATTAAAACCGAGCTGAATTTATTTTCAGCAACAAAACTCGCGGTTCAAACAAGAAAACACCAAAATTCGAATTTGATTCATCATTTTTACCTGTAAAGTGTACCCAGATGATTCCTAACCTAACCCAACAAATCCCAATAATTCAAACGACACAAAATCGTGCATTAACCACTATAAACGGAACTTTTTATAAAGAATTTTTATAAAAATTAAAGTGGATCTAAACCACTATTATATGTCGAATTCAGTTGGAATTCATGTATTATTTAAAGTCCCTGAACCCATACGAAACTCTCACACCTTTCAAACTACACAAAACACTTTCTGGTTCATGTCTGTAAGTTGTCTCCGGAGCTAATCGCCGGATTTAGCCGGAACCGCACCTCCGATCGATACCGGATCGATTTTAGTTGTCCAATCGGTATGTTATTACTCTTTTAACATTCCTGTAAATTTAATTTGAATATGGTTCAGTTTTGATCGAGTAATCGGGCCTGTTGACTTTCGTTGACCAGTTTTGAGGAAGAAGATGAATAGTAGTTTTATTTATTTCCTTTTATTTAACATATTTTTCAATAATTCATATTAAATTGATTTTAATCAGTTTAAGTCCGAAAATTTTATCTGATATACTTTAATTACTGATTCATTTATTAAAAATATTTTGTTAGTCAAAATGTTTATAAAACTACTTTTTTATAAATTAAAAATAGTTTAATCTTTGCAAAATTATAATAAATCGATTTTTATGAGTTAATTACTGAAATTTTTACACAAATTATTTCAAGAAATAATCTTTACAAAAATAATACTGTTGCTCGTATTTTATATAAATTTGATATTTATATAAATAAATCAGTATTTATACTTATTTATATAGTTTAATTTAATGTAATTAAATTATATAACTATATGATTTTGATCCAAAATTATTCTTATGACAAAATATGCATTATTCTAAATTTATATAAATTTAGAATCTGAATTTTTATTATATTTAATTATTTAGATAATTAAACTTATATAAACTTATTTATTGTTATCATAATCATTTTAATTCATTTTATTTATTTAAAATGATTCAAAGGCCATAATAATTATTTTAAATCAGTAATATTCAAGTTCAAATAATTAAAAATGTGATTTTAATTATTCTGATTTAAATTAATTATTTTTGATAATTAGTTATATAATTATCACATTATTTCTTTTAGACAAAACACTACCGAATCCTATAGATTTAGGATCTCCGCTCATTCGATTAAACATTATTGTTGATACATATTCCATATTATTGCATGTTCAATCAATTAGAGTGACATGGAATATTATTCGCAAGAACTCTCACATTAGCATATTTATTTGGACTTACTCAAAATCAAGGTGAGTTCATGTCCCCCTTTTCTCTTAACAGTTTTCAGTTTTATACTTCAGGGGTGGAATACATGTTACATTTATTACAGACATTTTATACATGGTATGGTTAGCTTAAGGAGGGTTTACTACTTAGATCATGTGAGTGGGTAGGTGTAACTTAAGGCCATTAATCCTCGTTGTAGGACCGAGGGTCATGAGCGGTAGATCTATTTGGGTGTAGCGAGCCCAGCTCCTGAGTCCACAGTACGGACCATGGGGTGACTTTGAGCCCGACGCACAAATTTGCTAGGTTTGAGTCTTCCTACTGCATTTCACACATATCAATGGCCTTGCAAACCATTGGTGATCTCTTTATTTCCTTATTGCTACATACCAGGGACTTTCATACACTGTTTACAAAGGATTATACACACATCGTTACAAAGGGACATTTATACGCACAAGACATATTTTAAAGGCTTATACACACAGACTTACACATGAACTCGCTCAACAATTTTTGTTGATTTTTCCAACTTACATGTATTTCAGGGAACTAGCAGGATCTGGCAGGGTATGCATGTGTCTAGCTGCGTTGGATAAATAAATGTCATCCAAAGTTGTGAAGTTTTAGAAGTGTAACCTATTCCTGGACGGGTTACATATCTCTAAACCTCGTCTTATTTAAAGTCTTTTGGTGTCCTATGAAAATGTTTTAAATAATTTGTGGTTTGTAACTTATTTCAAATGTCGATGTTTCTAAACAATGATATTGTGGTATTTTCTCACTACTTTTAATGGATGAACATCTCGTATTTTTTTATCATATAGCATTGTTGTGATTGTTGCTATGGTATTAAGAAGTCACACCAAATAAACCCACGTTTCCGCAAAGCCAGGGTGTGACATCTTGGTATCAGAGCCTCGATCATAGCGAACTAGGATTCATTCTCGAGTCTAGACTATGATCACTAGGGCTCTCACGAAAATGTTTTCAAACATTTTTACATTGCATACACTAAACGTCCAGATCCAGGGCACAAACATTTTTACAAACAAAAGGCACAAATACACATTTCCAAAAATTTATATTTCAGTCTTAGAGACTGAGGGAGTACAGCCTTAGAGGCTGGGGAGGTTCAGTCTTAGAGACTGAGGGATTCAATCTTAGAGATTGTGGATGTTTAGTCTTAGAGACTGGGAGGTTTGGTCTTAGAGGCCAGGGAGCTAGTTTGAGAAACTAGGGAGTTAGTCTTAGAGACTGGGTGGGATAATCTTGGGAAGACTAGGATGATTACTTACTTACATTGATTGTGACTTACATGCGTTGTTGGATTATTTTATGCTATGACATGGGATGTTATGAGTTATTGTGTTATTACATACGCATATTACCTACTTACTATACTATGCTATTGTAACACCTGTGTCATTTCAACCATCAAACAAATGCCAAACCAATGAAATATTGTATTTCATACTTTGGACTTGTATAAATATGTGTATCTTTTGCACATATCGACTCATGTTTGATTTCAAGCTCTAGATCGCTTTCTGGAAGGTTATACGCGCACTGATGTGTAGATATAACCAGTTTAATCCAACGAACACTCCGGAATAGTGAAATAGGCTTAACATACCTTAAATAACCTTTACATAACTTAGATATAAGTTTTGGAAGGTTTGGTGTGGTGAAATCAAAGTTTAATCGCTTACAGGGACTAAAGTTGACAAACTGCGAAAGTATGCCAATTTGAACTGTAACAGACTTTCCGAAACATGACCATAAGTTAAACATACCATAAATATCCTTTACATAGCTTAGAAATAGGCTTTGAGGTGTTCGGTATGCTAAAATAAACTTTTGTGTCATTCAGGGACTAAAAGTGTCAAAAAGTGCACAAGTTTGCATTTTTACGCATAACTTACGTTCTGAATACATCCGGACATCCAAAAATTTATGATAACGTTTATAGTTGGATTCTTGATAACGTTTAAAGTACCAAATGAAATCCACGGAATGGATTCCTAGTGTGCTTTAAATGCATGTACGCAATTAACAAGACAAGTTAACAAACAATTTTGTGGTTATGTGACTATGTGTTTACTCATCTTATGTTTTCTTTTATGCATTTTTAGTGTTTTTACTACTCTGGATATTCTTTATCCAAATCCTTGCAGGATCTTTCATATCTTCATATGAGGGATTCGTAGCAGGATATTCAAAAGGTACTACCTTTAATCCTTAAATGGGCTTCTATGTAATAGTTAAGACCCTTGGATTATATAGTACCACTCCATGATTCATAAGGGACCCTTTAGTGGTCTAGTCAAAAAGATTGATTCACAATTTGGTTAAAAAATGACATATAGTGATGTAACTGAACAGACTCCTGGATAGTCTATTTAAATCATTTATTGATTTAGTCTAAAGGACTATGGCGGTCTAAGTCACGCTCATCACAGGATTGTTCATTTGGTTTTACCCTACACATTATAAAATAGACTGTGTGAACTGTGCAAGGAATTCTCTAATTATGTATGCGCACATAATTATGAAATTTAGTGCCCAGAAATCCAGTAAGGTTTATTATGTGAAAGAACCGATAGTGACAACAATAACAAAATGAGAACGATGTAATGGAGGCATGGTGGACGCACCAATGACGCTTCTTATACTTGTATATAAGTGTCCCTCTTACATTGCAAACATAATGTTATTAAGGTTACTAGAAGTTCAAGAACCCTAACCAATGTTGTTTGATCTTTTCAACTTCATGTTTTAAACTCACACAAGTTTCCTCTAAATAAATTTCGGGACGAAATTTCCTAAAGTAGGGGAGACTGTAACACCTGTGCCTCCACGGCCATCAAACAAATACCGAACCAATGAAATATTATATTTCATACTTGGGATTTGTAAAAATATGTGTATCATTCTGCACATATCAATTCTCGTTCAATTCCAAACTCTAAATTCACTTTCTAGAAGGTTATACGCGCACCGATGCGTAGATATAACCAGTTTAATGCAACAAACACTCCGGAATAGTGAAATAGGCTTAACATACCTTAAATAACCTTTACATAACTTAGAAATAAGTTTTGAAGGCTTTGGTATGGCAAAACCAAGTTAATTCGCTTACAGGGACTAAAGTTGACAAACTGCGAAAGTATGCCAATTTGAACTGTAACAGACATTCCGGAACATGACCATAAGTTAAACATACCATAAATATCCTTTACATAGCTTAGAAATAGGCTTTGAGGGGTTCGGTGTGCTAAAATAAACTTTGGTGTCATTCAGGGACTAAAAGTGTCAAAAAGTGCACAAGTTTGCATTTCCGCGCATAACTTACGTTCTGAATACATCTGGACATCCAAAAATTTATGTAAGCATGACTACATTATATTTAAGTGTTCGCCTTAAGAAAAATCCATTGGTTGCGTCATTTGGATCGTTTTTCGCGCTTGTGCGCATTCCGTCGTAATTAAGCGAACATCGCGATCGTACGGCCAAACGAACCGACATCTGAGATATTTTTGAACATGTTTTGAGTTCCCTATACTTTAACTTCATTTTAGAGCCTTGAAATGAGGTTAACGGGGTTCAAACGCATCGAAAATCGCTTAAAAGGGCTGCAGGGACTAAACCTGTCACTTTTGAAACAATTCTGAATCAGATAGGCACTAGCGTAGCGCGAGCCCTAAGGCTCTACCCGTAGCGCTACGCGAGTGAGTGTTCTGACCAGATTCAATGTTTTAATTACAAGTTGCAACCAATTAATCCTTAACCACATGTTTTTAGTTGATGTGTCACAAAGTTAAGGAGCATATGTGGCTCCATAACCTTTGTGACAAGTGTACGCACGAGATTAAGGCACGATAATCGACAAACGATCCTAACGGTGGACCGAATACTATAAATACCCATCCACCCTCAACCCCAAAACCCACAAATCTGATTAAGAAAGCTCTAAGTTGGAACCTTCGTTTCATACCTGAGCTATTTTGATCTTGGTTAGCATTCGGGGACCCTTCGTAAGTATTCTTTCGTTCTTTTCCTTATTTTTACTGCTTTTCGAGTCAGAAAGTCAAACTTTGTTTGACTTTCAGCGTTGACCAGTAATGGTCAATGCGAAGTTCGTTTGAACTTCGCAACGTGATTGTAATCACGATGGTTATAGTCCCTTGGGACTATGCCTACTGATTACCACGTTGCCTAGGGTCGTAGGGTAGGCGATCTAATAAATCGCCTATACCTTCGAACCCGACCCAGTTTGGTCGATCATTAGGATCCGACCAAATACATTAGGTGACCATATTGTAGGGAATAACCTTCCGAGGTTATACCTTATGGTCACGGCGTTTAAGTAGTTGTATGATAGGTAGTTTATATGCCTTAGGTAAATTACCAAAATACCCTTTTCATACATAATTGGTAATTTAGCATATGTAACCTAAACTTTTGTCACGTAACTGATTATGTAACATGTTTAGGCATATAATACTTGTCATAGGACTAGTTAGGCGGTCCAAACGCGTTTCACGCGCACGACGCGTTAAAGTAGCATAAGCTTCCTAAACGGGTCGTAATGGGTCGTAAACAATTATGTTAAGTTTCATTTAGTATGTAGGCTTTGTTAAACCAAATGACACGAGTCTCTACACTCGTTTGGTTTACGAAACCTCATTCTATCCAATCTTCCGATTTAGGTCCGGTTTATTAACATAGTTACCTATATTAGGTGCCGTTTGATTCCGAGATCTATAGCATTACTTGGTGGTTATCTTTTGACAACTGAGCAATCTCAAGTGAGTACATAGACCCCTCTTTTACTGTTTTCCAAACTGTTTTGGGGTGGAACACATGTGCCTACTTGTTACTTTCATGCTTTCCTGTTTTCGCATCATATACTGCTATGTTCGTTAGTACATTATAGTACGTGATCTCATTGTGTTTTATGCTATGTATGTCCATTTAGTTCATACTTAGTACATCGTTTTACATTTACATTTTATGCTATGTATGTCCATTGTGTGCATACTTAGTACATTGTTTTCATCACATGCTTACATTTTGGTATGACATTTGGTTTGTTTACATGGGACAATACATTCATTAACACCGATCATGCCGTTCGTTAGTAGGTAGTGGTACCATAGGAATTGACAACTCCCGTTCCGGACGTCCCAGGGAAAGGGGATGAAAGGAATGACCGAATTCGTTGATATTAAGACAGATAGACCTTTAATTTGTTTAAAGGGTTTATCACCACAGTCGCCAGGCTTGGATGTATGCATTTTCACAATACCGCATAAATGTTCATATTAAATATTTGCATGCATTTACACAAAACATAGCTTTGATTTAAACCAAGTTTTACTTCAATACTTTTTTTTTGTGCATATGGTTTAGTTGAGACCTTTCACTTGCCATACATGACATTTTGACATAGACATTTGACATAGACATTTCGGCATAGACATTTTAACATGATTGACATTTGATCATGCATTTACACAAAACATAGCTTTGATTTAAACCAAGTTTTACTTCAATACTTTGTTTTTGTGCATATGGTTTAGTTGAGACCTTTCACTTGCCATACATGACATTTTGACATAGACATTTGACTTGGATATTTGACATAGACATTTGACATGGATATTTGACATAGACATTTGACATGGATATTTGACATAGACATTTTGACATGATTTACATCTTGACATGAACATTTTACATTGTTTGGTTTGGTTTGATTAAGTGATTAAGTAACGATGCGTGTGTAATATGATACAAGCATGGTGGATACGCCGCTGGTACTTCCTATATATAAGTGTTTGTATGGTATTACATGTCGTAACGTTATTTGAATCATTCCAGTTTGAGACATAGAACATTTCATACAAATAACATACTTTTCACAAGACATTGATTTATAAACAACTTATCTTATGTAAACACATTTTTCTTGGTTATTCATTTAACCTTACATTTATTTATACTTATCATCTGATCTTATCGTTTTTCAAATGATTTAAAAGACAAAGCAAATAACAAGGTTCATGACTAAACATTTTCTCAAACATAAGTCATGAATCTTATTTTCACAAAACCTATGTATCTCACAGGCATTTTTATGCTGACGTACCTATTTTCACATGTGTTTTTCAGGAGCTGTTGCATAAGATGTTCAAGATACACATAGACAGACTTGGGCTTTAGTGACAATAAAAGATGCAAGACTAGTTAATTATGTTGTATTTCTTTGTTTGTTAAGGCATAGTAACACTTTTAATCAATAAAACGAAACTTCAATATCCATGGTTGTGAAACATTAATTCTGTTACAACACTCCCCGATGTTTCCGCCACGTTTTGTATGTTCTACGTGGTCGGGGTGTGACAGAAAAGATGGTATCAGAGCCAATGGTTATAGGGAATTAGGTTATTAGTAATGCTTTGACCTAGTCTATAACCTTTCTAGGACCCTAACGCGAGTTTACTTGCGTTTAGTCATAAAACAATACCGTCACCTATCCTTAGGTGACGACCACAACAAGAACATAAATTTCAAAACCGCTTTGAAAACTAATCATCTGTTCTAGGATGATTGATTACTAGGTTTTGAACCCTCTATTGTAAGGTTTTGAACTCTCTATTATATGGTTTTGAACCCCTTTGAGTTTTCAAAATCTCGTCAAGGTTTTGGGTTTTAAATAATGTGAACACGTGCAAACTGGAAGGGTGAATGCCTGTATTCTGGGTTTTCTGGCTAGGCAAGCACTTCGTATACATCTCATCAGACGCGAGACCAGTTGTGCTTACCTGGGAATTCTTGGGATGAGTGTTCACCTATAGGCGAGCATGTCTTCGCGATACATTATTTTTGACCTATTTACTTTGATTTGTCACCATCTCATTTGTTTGCCTTAGGTAACAAACAAATGATCACAATTTTCATTCGTTACCATTCTGTATTGATTATCCAATAACCTTTCACTCATTTCTTCCTCTGTCTTTCATTTTCTTCTAGAATGTCTATTCCTCTTGGCACTGGTCAAATGCCCGAGCGAACAGCCAAATTTGTCCAGCAAATTGGCGAAGTGATTCAGAGGACTGTGGATTTAGGTATTGCCATGGCTCGTCTTAACAATGAAGCCTCTCGTCTCGACAATGAAGCCACTCAAGAGACACCAAAGGAAGCAGTAGTCAGGCTTGCAACAACATCAAGGAAGCGTAAGGCTTCAAGGAAACCCGCAGCGGTTACACCTAATCAAGCTGGACCTAGCCAAGTGGCAAGGCCACCAACTAGGAAGCCGTACTTAGGAACTGCTCCTAGGTGCAAGCGATGCAACGGTCATCATTCAAACCTCATACCCTGCTGGAAATGTACCTACTGTGGACGGCAGGGACATTTGGTCAACACATGCCGCTTTGCTATCTAGAACAAAGCTGTTGCAAATCTTGCTGCTACCCAACTCCAAGTCAACCCTACTCAAGCTCGTTTCCCGCGTGGTACTTACTACAACTGTGGCGATACGAGCCATTTCAGGAATAACTGCCCGAAGATAGTCAGTGCAAATCCAACCCTCGGATGAGCATTTGGCTGAACAAAGGATGTTGCTGTCTTATGCCTTTGTTTCTTTTGTTTCGTGTATTGTGAAACAATATGTCTTGTTCATAAATAAAAAAATCGTTGTTCACAAATTCTGATATACAAGTATAGTTACATGTGTGTATGATTTTCCTATGATACCTGCATTAAGGAACTATGTTCCTTACAAACTACTCTTGTGATTCTCACTTCCAAGTGATCGCTCATAGTTTCCTCGAAAATTTTAAATACTCGTTTCACTCTAAGAAACAAAGTACAGAAAATTAAGTGACATTATGAGTAATCGTGCTTTTTGCACATCAGTACCTTTGAAATCCTTGGTTAAACAACTAAGGATATTTTCAAATCTCATACCCATTACGTTTTGATTTTTCAACATACACAGTACCAGTATTTCAAAACAATCTTCATGATCTCAAAACATTTCATATAGTTTGAAAACAATTTTTCTAGAAACATTGTCTATGTTATTTCAAAAACATTGGCCATGTTATCAAAACCAACCTTTCTAATTTCAAAATATTCCATATAGTCTGAAGACAATATTAACACAATACATTTTCTTATCAAGTGCATGATTTCGAAAAGCATCATCCATGTCTTTCAAAAAAAAACCTTATACATAATTTCAAAATTCATCTCGCATGATTTTAAAACATTTTTAAATATATCTATCTAATACACCTACTTTATGATTTCAAAAGTATTATATATAAGGTTTCAAAAACGTTAAACACAGTTTTTCTTAAAAGAACCCCATGCACAGTTTTCAAAAATATTTTCCTCGTACATTGACATAACCTTCAAATTCTGCTTCATATGTCGCCTTGACATATCTAGCATCTCAACTTCATAAGCATTTTACATCATGTTTTGACATAAGCACGTCCAGTGCAAGATTTCAAAACATCTTCAACTTCTAAAATCCATATGGGATCTTTTTATCTTCACATTTAGATCCTTGTGGATAATCATCATTCAAATCAGAGTCCTTAATTGGATTCCCTATGTACCTTAATTCGAACACTTCGGTTCCTAATAATCGAAATCGAATTTTCTTTTTGAATCTTTCTATCTTTATAGTTGGATTCTTGATAACGTTTAAAGTACCAAATGAAATCCACGGAATAGATTCCTAGTGTGCTTTAAATGCATGTACGCAATTAACAAGACAAGTTAACAAACAATTTTGTGGTTATGTGACTATGTGTTTACTCATCTTATGTTTTCTTTTATGCATTTTTGGTGTTTTTACTACTCTGGATATTCTTTATCCAAATCCTTGCAGGATCTTTCATATCTTCATATGAGGGATTCGTAGCAGGATATTCAAAAGGTACTACCTTTAATCCTTAAATGGGCTTCTATGTAATAGTTAAGACCCTTGGATTATATAGTACCACTCCATGATTCATAAGGGACCCTTTAGTGGTCTAGTCAAAAAGATTGATTCACAATTTGGTTAAAAAATGACATCTAGTGATGTAACTGAACAGACTCCTGGATAGTCTATTTAAATCATTTATTGATTTAGTCTAAAGGACTCTATGGCGGTCTAAGTCACGCTCATCACAGGATTGTTCATTTGGTTTTACCCTACACATTATAAAATAGACTGTGTGAACTGTGCAAGGAATTCTCTAATTATGTATGCGCACATAATTATGAAATTTAGTGCACAGAAATCCAGTAAGGTTTATTATGTGAAAGAACCGATAGTGACAACAATAACAAAATGAGAACGATGTAATGGAGGCATGGTGGACGCACCAATGACGCTTCATATACTTGTATATAAGTGTCCCTCTTACATTGCAAACATAATGTTATTAAGGTTACTAGAAGTTCAAGAACCCTAACCAATGTTGTTTGATCTTTTCAACTTCATGTTTTAAACTCACACAAGTTTCCTCTAAATAAATTTCGGGACGAAATTTCCTAAAGTAGGGGAGACTGTAACACCTGTGCCTCCACGGCCATCAAACAAATACCGAACCAATGAAATATTATATTTCATACTTGGGATTTGTAAAAATATGTGTATCATTCTGCACATATCAATTCTCGTTCAATTCCAAACTCTAAATTCACTTTCTAGAAGGTTATACGCGCACCGATGCGTAGATATAATGTTGGTGCACTACATCTGTCGACTTCGTCTTGTATCGAGTCTTAGTCTTACTAGAATAGATCAGGGCACGTAAAACGAGAGTGTTAGCAAGATTTCGCTTGAACATTTGAAAGTTGTAGAGATTTCGCTTGAAGCCTCAAGCGAAATCAACATGTAACGATTTCGCTTCAGGTCATTCCAAGCGAAATCTCAATCTCTATATATAGGGATATTGGTCAAGCGAAATCAGTTAGTTTTCAAGAGAGTGATTTCCATACCGAGGTGCTGCCGGTGTGAGAACTGATTGTAATTGTTGTCTAATCAATACAAATCAGTGTTAAAGTGAAGATTCAGCTGTGTACACATCAAATACTTGTTTTCCGCACCTGTATTTGATAGAATTCCTCTGAACCGACTCATTCGGATCCACAAACCGATCCTACAATTGGTATCAGAGCCAGTTGAGGAGTTCTACAGGAATTCAGCTGAAATTGACATCGTTTTCTTCCTTCTACATCTTCTTTTAACAGTTCAGAAAATTTTTCACGGTCTAAATCATCTCAAATTCTCACAGATTGTTTAAAAGTACAAGATAACAAATCCTTGAAAGTTTCACAGCCAAATTTGACCTAAAAGTGATTAAAATTGACCTCCGAATGAATTTCGCTTGAACGGATCAGATTTTAGTTGTAGATTTCGCTTCAAACAAGTATTCTATTTCGCTTCAGGGCTGTCGCTTCAACAATTTTGCTTCAGAAACTGTTGCTTGAACGATTTCGCTTCAAGGTGTTCGCTTCAGAGTTCTCTCTTCATACAGCTTCGCTTGAAATTGTTTTGCTTCAACTATTTCGCTTCAAGGTTTTCGCTTGAGGATTGTTCAGTTTGTCTAGTTCGCTTGAAGGGTTCTGCTTAAAAGATAGTATTTCGCTTGAAAGTATCTGAAACATGGATAACGATTTCCACAACGCTTTTGCAACATCGCCTAGTTCATCTTCCATTGCTCAGAACATGAATTCAGAAAATGAAACGGGGACGACTCAGAAACCCCCGAAGCTTATGGGAATTGAGGAATACTACGGATGGAAAGATAGATTCGAAAACTGGGTGCAAGCAAATCATCTAAGATCATGGGAATGTATTCTAACAAAATATACTCCACCACAAACCGAAATGCAGACTGAAAAACAGCTTTCAGATTTCAGTAAGGAAGAACGGGAAATATACCGAGCTGAAAAGATGATGATTAGTCTACTTCAACAGGCCGTAAAAGAAGACATCTTTATACTACTTCAACATGACAAAACCTCACAATCAATATGGGATGCTCTAAAAATCAAAGTTGAAGGCAGTACGAGTATGATTAAAAGCAAGAAGGCATTGCTTAAAAAGGAATTTGATTTGTTTACAAGTTTGCCCGGAGAAGATACAAAGAAACTCATTGAACGATATTGTCACTTAGTGAGAACAATGTCAATGATGGGTATTAAAAAGGAAAATGATGAATGGGTGGATAAACTTGCTGATGCATTACCTCAGAAAGAGTGGGGAACTTATTTGATGATACTGAAGAATACTGGAGTTTATGATAGATTGTCGATCTCTCAGTTCATTGAAAAGATTGAAAGTCAGGATTTGGAACAGCAGAAGATCGCGAGGATGAACAGTCCAAGTGGTCATCAAGATGTAAAGATGTATTACAAGGGTAATGTTCCAGTTCCAGAAGCTGAAAGAAGCCCGAAAATCCAGACTGCATTTAGTGCTGAAGATTCTACAGAAAAGTTTGATCAAAGCTCAAACAAAAGCAGTAGTGGATTCTCATTTTATCCAAGTGTCAATCCAAAGACTTCATCAGAAAATTTTCAGTCTCAAAGCACAAAGATGGGAAATGGTTGTGTGATTCAATGCAACATAGCTCTAAATCTTCCAGAAGGTCAAAGTTTTTCTGAAGACATTGCAAAAGATCATATGGCTTTACTTGGTTCCGTGCTTATCTCATATGAAGGTTTAGTGGCTGGTCGAATTGGAAATCCTAAGCTTACCAAAGAGGATTACGACCAGATAGATGCCGAAGAGATGGAATTAATGGATATCAAATGGTGTCTTGCAAGTGTTCTTAGACGGGCTGAAAAGTTCAAGACAATTACCGGAAGAAATGATTTTCTTGATGCTTGTGTTTCTACTTTAGGTTTTGATAAATCTAAAGTTACTTGTTTTAGGTGCAGGGAAAAAGGTCATTTTAAACGGGAGTGCAAGAATAGAGAAGTTAGTGGTGCCCAGAATCCATTTGGAAAAGATGATTACTACCGGAAAGCCATTTATCAACAAGTTGGTCAGTTACAAGACTCACAAACAGCTCATGGCAGAAAGATTGAAGATTCAAAGAGAGGATGCTTGGTAGATTTCAACTGGAGTAATTATATATCTTCTGACAGTAAAGCATGCACAGTTGATCAAGATGATGAGAAATTACCTGAAGGTTTCAATTGGGATATGTTTGTTGATGAAAAGGGTGACTTCAAAGCTTTCATTGCAAAGATTGTTAGAGAACCAGATTTGTTTGCTACTTGGATGAGATCAATTGGTGAAAAAGTGAAAGATCAATCAAGTACATCTGAAGAAGACTTAGAAAGTGCTGATGATGAGTCATTAAGTACAAACGATAGTGTGCAAAATGAGGATACTTCAGAAAAAGAAGTTGTTTTTGATCAAACACCATCTGATTCTGGTGTTTCAGATGCTGAGTCTGAAAAATCTGTAGAGTTTGATCAAACACCGATAGAGAACAGCAGTGATGATGAGGAAGAGAAACAGATTAATATTGCTAAAAAACATCTTTCTCCTGAAAGTTTTCATTTTTATTTTGCAGATCGCATGGAGAAACTGAAGGAGAAACAAGCTGCTAAAGAACAACAACCGAATGATGAAGTTAAAGTAGTTGTTGAAGAAAAGGTGATTGAAGCTGAAAAAGTAACTGAGGAAGAAAAAGTGATTGAAGTTGTAAAAACAAACGAGATTGAAAAGATTGTTGAAGTTGAAAAGCCTTGCAAGAAGTGTTTGGAAGCTTGCAAGAAGTGTGAAGAAAAAGATGTGACGTTGTTTGATCGAGAAAAATTGATAGAAAAGCTATTATCTGACATCAGTTATGTGAAAGAATCGTATAGCGTGTTAAACAGAACTGTGACAGGTCTTCAAACAACGAATTCTGAAAGAGAAAAGGCATTAACGATGACAAATTCTACGCTGATGGCAAAGCAAAAGGCAATTAATCATTACATCGAAGAAAATGCTAGTTTAAAGCAAGAGTTGGAGAAAGAAAAGATCGAAAATGAAAGGATCAGAAGGTTATTACTGAGTTATTCTTGTTCTGATTATGTTATTGATCGAGTTTATCCTACTATTGCAGGTTTTGAAGCATTTCAAGATGAGAAGCAAAAGAATGAGACTGGTAAGAAATCGACTGTAAAATACAACAAGTGTCCGCCTCCTATCTGGGAAGGGTATTCTCCTAGAAAACCAAATGAGGAACAAGTCGAAAAAGCAGTCAATATAAAGTTAAAATCCGAGACAACTGACGTTTTACCAGATAACATTGACATCACGTTTACCTCGTCTGATACTGATCATGAGTCTGAGTTAATCAAAAAGGTGGTCGATCAGGTGTTGGATACTGAGGAGGTGTCTGAGTCAAAGTTTGAGTCTGGGTGTTCAAGTTCGTCAGTCAACAGTTCAAAGTCATCGGGAAAACGGTCTTATAGTAAAGAATTTTTGTTATCAAAAGCAAATTTGGATGATGAAACATTTAAAGTTGCATATACTTTAAATGGTTCTGACAAATTATATTCTGATGAAGAGTTTCCGATGGATAGTGTTAGATTTGACAAGATCGAAAAGGTTTTCAAAATCACAGAAATTAATATTTCTGATACTAAAAATTTAAATCTTAATGAAAAACTTAAAAAATATACTTCAAGAGTTCAACAAAGGTTAAACAAGAAAAAAGGGAAAAAGGATTACAATTTTAGTTCTGGTTTTCAAAAGAAAACAAACCAAAATTGTAATTACAAAAGAAAAGGCTTAGGTTTTATTCAGCAAGAAAGTTACAGAAAGATAAACAATTCTAAACCAAAAACAGAATTTGTTTCAGGTGGAAGTGTTGAAGAAGAACAGAAGAAATCTTTCTGGAAAGAAACAAACCAGGAGTTTCTTGTTGAAAGGAAAAGAACAGGAACTGGAGTTTTTCATTCAAGAGATATTCCAAGAGATACAAGAACTTGTTTTCAATGCCAAGTTGTTGGACACATTGCTCACAATTGTCCAAACAAAGTCAACAAAAAACAGGGAGTCTCTAAAAAACTTAAAGAAAAAGTGGTTGAAAAGAATGATTCACCAACTACAAATTTCAAAACTGTTGAAAATTCAAAGAATGAAGTTGGTGAAAATTCTAAAAGATTGTACAAAAAGCAGGCAAAAGACAACCAAACATGGGTTGTTAAGAAATCAGTTGATAGTTCTGACAATGAATCTGATTCCACAAAATCAGAGGAGTCACAAAATGAGATTAATGATTTGTTGAATGATGCTGATATTAAATCAATGAGTGTGAAAGAAATTCAACAAATGGTTGGTAAAATAGAAATCTCAGATTTTGATATTGAAAAAACTTTCAATGGTAATGTTAAGAAAATTTTCAAGAAAATGCTTGATGGGAAAGTAAAGGGGGTTAAAGATTTTTATGCAACTAAAAAGGCAACTTACAACCCTACTGCCCAGGAATTGGAAGCCACCAAGTCAAATAAGACTTGGGTGGAAATTTGCTTTCCTTAAAGTCTTAGGACTTGCCGGAGATCCCAAGTTTATATCGTGGATCAGGAATCGGCATCTTTCTAATGCTTGAAGATTTTGGTTAAAAGTTTTTGATAGTGTTTGGATGTTTACAGGTTGTATGACTACGCCGGAGCTTCCAGGTTGGTAAGTGTGAAGCATGAATCGGCATTTTTGATTGGTAAAATGGTAATGTAGACGTAACTTTCCTACAAGTGGTATTGTATTCTACATGTGGTAATTTTTACAATTGATATAGATGGTGCGTACTTGAAAGTGGTTAATCAAGGTCATTAAGTTGAACTTGATTGGACCATTCTTACAATTGGTATTTCGAATAGACAATGTGATGAACCACACTCCGAATCTTCAAATGATTATGTCATAAAAACTTATTTTCCGGAAAAATCATTTTGATTAAAACAAACTTAAGTGTTTTGAAATCTAAATGAGAAAATAGTTTTGTGATAGGTGGAGTTCTGATTGTTTATGCCAAGTGAATGGCGATTTGATGCGATTCGATATCAGTTGTCATTTTATTGTACAGTTTATTTTCAAATTTCCTAAAATGTGTTTGCATTTTAGGGGGAGTAAATTTTTTTTTCAGAAAATCCAAAAACATTTGAAAATTTGAAAAAGACAAAAACATGATAAAATTCAAAAATGAGTTTTTGTTGCATATAGAGGAAATGATAGTACATCAATGGACTATCACGACATGCTAAGGAAATGTAAAGAAAAATGTGATAAACAATCTTACTGTGGATATGTCAGTAGGTTTTTGCACACTTAGTAGATTGTGACGAGATATAAACTAAATTTCAAACTTGCTTGTTCTGTGGGTTAACACAAGCTTGGATATATAGGTAACCCCTGAAATTTCGTTTGAAAGGTCTCTTAATCTGATATACTAGGTCTTTATACTCTATGATATCTGGGGTATTATTCCGGGACTTCTGCTGAACGGTAGTTCTGACCTAGTCCCTGGCTAATACTTGCTGCAATGCTTGAAACACAGCATTAAACCCTCAGCATGCTGAAACAATAAAATTGATATATGCTGCTGTTGTAAGCAAAAAGATCCTCTAAAGGGGACTCACCAAAAAGTCGAAGCTGATATCTCTCTGCGTATACGGAAGTATCGATCTGAGATCCCTCGGCCCTCGCACACCTAAATTATATACAGATATCATTGTAGTATTCTCACCTGTAAGACTGATTATTGAGATTCTGGATACGGGAGTATATTCAAGTAGTGGGACACATGGATAAGTTCAAGTGCTTAAAACATTAATAACGTATCTCGAAACAGTTGAACTTTGTGTGAAAATTTAAGTGGACAAGTATACTGACAATCTAGGTAAATTGTTTAGAATTTAAAATGAAATGAAGCTTAACGGTGTTGGTGATGTGTCTCAGAAACTGATATGATCCTCTTGCACGAACTTACAAAAATATTGTTTGTAAATATTTCTTTATTGTATTTCATTCCTTTCAAAAATTACAAAAAGATTTTTAGTGTGTTTTAGCATAAATTTTGAAAAATTCAAAAAGATTTTCGACAACTGGTATTGAAAAGCTGATTGTCAAAATTTCAAGTGCTAAACATGATGACTTTGTTGTGAAGGAGAGTGAATCTGAAAATGCTAAAAGGTTTGATAAATCCTATAGTTGGTATTTTGAAACCTACATTTGGTTCATCAGTGGTTGATGATAGAAAAGAGATTATTGGTGCATTTAACTTGTTAAATTTAGAAAATTTATTTCTGGGTTAAGATTGTTGCAGGTGAGCCAGGTTAATTCAGTCAAAGATTATGAAAGTCAAACTCTGATCATGAATCTAAAGTTTGCTAGCTGTTGATGCTGATGAACTTAAGGAATCAAGAGATCTGATCAAGAGAATTAGATAAAAGCCAGGCAATGATCTTGTAAACAACTTTTGAGTCAGACATTGATCCTAAAGCAGATGTTGCTGAAGAACAAATGAATACCAGCAAATCGTGAGGGGGAGTCTGATAGAGCAAGGTGAATCTGGAGAAGAAGATAGAGAGAGAAAAGCCCAGACACTGATCAAGACTGAAGATGTGAAGACACAATATTGGTGTGACTCGATAGTCGACTCGTCAACATCTGAGGGGGAGTCTGTTGGTGCACTACATCTGTCGACTTCGTCTTGTATCGAGTCTTAGTCTTACTAGAATAGATCAGGGCACGTAAAACGAGAGTGTTAGCAAGATTTCGCTTGAACATTTGAAAGTTGTAGAGATTTCGCTTGAAGCCTCAAGCGAAATCAACATGTAACGATTTCGCTTCAGGTCATTCCAAGCGAAATCTCAATCTCTATATATAGGGATATTGGTCAAACGAAATCAGTTAGTTTTCAAGAGAGTGATTTCCATACCGAGGTGCTGCCGGTGTGAGAACTGATTGTAATTGTTGTCTAATCAATACAAATCAGTGTTAAAGTGAAGATTCAGCTGTGTACACATCAAATACTTGTTTTCCGCACCTGTATTTGATAGAATTCCTCTGAACCGACTCATTCGGATCCACAAACCGATCCTACATATAACCAGTTTAATGCAACAAACACTCCGGAATAGTGAAATAGGCTTAACATACCTTAAATAACCTTTACATAACTTAGAAATAAGTTTTGAAGGCTTTGGTATGGCAAAACCAAGTTAATTCGCTTACAGGGACTAAAGTTGACAAACTGCGAAAGTATGCCAATTTGAACTGTAACAGACATTCCGGAACATGACCATAAGTTAAACATACCATAAATATCCTTTACATAGCTTATAAATAGGCTTTGAGGGGTTCGGTGTGCTAAAATAAACTTTGGTGTCATTCAGGGACTAAAAGTGTCAAAAAGTGCACAAGTTTGCATTTCCGCGCATAACTTACGTTCTGAATACATCTGGACATCCAAAAATTTATGTAAGCATGACTACATTATATTTAAGTGTTCGCCTTAAGAAAAATCCATTGGTTGCGTCATTTGGATCGTTTTTCGCGCTTGTGCGCATTCCGTCGTAATTAAGCGAACATCGCGATCGTACGGCCAAACGAACCGACATCTGAGATATTTTTGAACATGTTTTGAGTTCCCTATACTTTAACTTCATTTTAGAGCCTTGAAATGAGGTTAACGGGGTTCAAACGCATCGAAAATCGCTTAAAAGGGCTGCAGGGACTAAACCTGTCACTTTTGAAACAATTCTGAATCAGATAGGCACTAGCGTAGCGCGAGCCCTAAGGCTCTACCCGTAGCGCTACGCGAGTGAGTGTTCTGACCAGATTCAATGTTTTAATTACAAGTTGCAACCAATTAATCCTTAACCACATGTTTTTAGTTGATGTGTCACAAAGTTAAGGAGCATATGTGGCTCCATAACCTTTGTGACAAGTGTACGCACGAGATTAAGGCACGATAATCGACAAACGATCCTAACGGTGGACCGAATACTATAAATACCCATCCACCCTCAACCCCAAAACCCACAAATCTGATTAAGAAAGCTCTAAGTTGGAACCTTCGTTTCATACCTGAGCTATTTTGATCTTGGTTAGCATTCGGGGACCCTTCGTAAGTATTCTTTCGTTCTTTTCCTTATTTTTACTGCTTTTCGAGTCAGAAAGTCAAACTTTGTTTGACTTTCAGCGTTGACCAGTAATGGTCAATGCGAAGTTCGTTTGAACTTCGCAACGTGATTGTAATCACGATGGTTATAGTCCCTTGGGACTATGCCTACTGATTACCACGTTGCCTAGGGTCGTAGGGTAGGCGATCTAATAAATCGCCTATACCTTCGAACCCGACCCAGTTTGGTCGATCATTAGGATCCGACCAAATACATTAGGTGACCATATTGTAGGGAATAACCTTCCGAGGTTATACCTTATGGTCACGGCGTTTAAGTAGTTGTATGATAGGTAGTTTATATGCCTTAGGTAAATTACCAAAATACCCTTTTCATACATAATTGGTAATTTAGCATATGTAACCTAAACTTTTGTCACGTAACTGATTATGTAACATGTTTAGGCATATAATACTTGTCATAGGACTAGTTAGGCGGTCCAAACGCGTTTCACGCGCACGACGCGTTAAAGTAGCATAAGCTTCCTAAACGGGTCGTAATGGGTCGTAAACAATTATGTTAAGTTTCATTTAGTATGTAGGCTTTGTTAAACCAAATGACACGAGTCTCTACACTCGTTTGGTTTACGAAACCTCATTCTATCCAATCTTCCGATTTAGGTCCGGTTTATTAACATAGTTACCTATATTAGGTGCCGTTTGATTCCGAGATCTATAGCATTACTTGGTGGTTATCTTTTGACAACTGAGCAATCTCAAGTGAGTACATAGACCCCTCTTTTACTGTTTTCCAAACTGTTTTGGGGTGGAACACATGTGCCTACTTGTTACTTTCATGCTTTCCTGTTTTCGCATCATATACTGCTATGTTCGTTAGTACATTATAGTACGTGATCTCATTGTGTTTTATGCTATGTATGTCCATTTAGTTCATACTTAGTACATCGTTTTACATTTACATTTTATGCTATGTATGTCCATTGCGTGCATACTTAGTACATTGTTTTCATCACATGCTTACATTTTGGTATGACATTTGGTTTGTTTACATGGGACAATACATTCATTAACACCGATCATGCCGTTCGTTAGTAGGTAGTGGTACCATAGGAATTGACAACTCCCGTTCCGGACGTCCCAGGGAAAGGGGATGAAAGGAATGACCGAATTCGTTGATATTAAGACAGATAGACCTTTAATTTGTTTAAAGGGTTTATCACCACAGTCGCCAGGCTTGGATGTATGCATTTTCACAATACCGCATAAATGTTCATATTAAATATTTGCATGCATTTACACAAAACATAGCTTTGATTTAAACCAAGTTTTACTTCAATACTTTTTTTTTGTGCATATGGTTTAGTTGAGACCTTTCACTTGCCATACATGACATTTTGACATAGACATTTCGGCATAGACATTTTAACATGATTGACATTTGATCATGCATTTACACAAAACATAGCTTTGATTTAAACCAAGTTTTACTTCAATACTTTGTTTTTGTGCATATGGTTTAGTTGAGACCTTTCACTTGCCATACATGACATTTTGACATAGACATTTGACTTGGATATTTGACATAGACATTTGACATGGATATTTGACATAGACATTTGACATGGATATTTGACATAGACATTTTGACATGATTTACATCTTGACATGAACATTTTACATTGTTTGGTTTGGTTTGATTAAGTGATTAAGTAACGATGCGTGTGTAATATGATACAAGCATGGTGGATACGCCGCTGGTACTTCCTATATATAAGTGTTTGTATGGTATTACATGTCGTAACGTTATTTGAATCATTCCAGTTTGAGACATAGAACATTTCATACAAATAACATACTTTTCACAAGACATTGATTTATAAACAACTTATCTTATGTAAACACATTTTTCTTGGTTATTCATTTAACCTTACATTTATTTATACTTATCATCTGATCTTATCGTTTTTCAAATGATTTAAAAGACAAAGCAAATAACAAGGTTCATGACTAAACATTTTCTCAAACATAAGTCATGAATCTTATTTTCACAAAACCTATGTATCTCACAGGCATTTTTATGCTGACGTACCTATTTTCACATGTGTTTTTCAGGAGCTGTTGCATAAGATGTTCAAGATACACATAGACAGACTTGGGCTTTAGTGACAATAAAAGATGCAAGACTAGTTAATTATGTTGTATTTCTTTGTTTGTTAAGGCATAGTAACACTTTTAATCAATAAAACGAAACTTCAATATCCATGGTTGTGAAACATTAATTCTGTTACAACACCCCCCGATGTTTCCGCCACGTTTTGTATGTTCTACGTGGTCGGGGTGTGACACGTTAGATCATTTTCGTTTCTGAAGATTATCCGTTAAGGAAATGAACATCCGTTTGTCTATCATTTTCATTTCCGTTTCTGAGGAAGCAACCGTTGAAAATGACTCTGTTAGTTCATTTTCGTTTCTGAAGATTTGTCCGTTGAGGAAATGAATATCCGTTTGTCTATCATTTTCATTTCCGTTTCTGAGGAAGCAACCGTTGAAAATGACTCTGTTAGTTCATTTTCGTTTCTGAAGATTTGTCCGTTGAGGAAATGAATATCCGTTTCTCTATCATTTTCATTTCCGTTTCTGAGGAAGCATCTGTTGAAAATGACTCCGTTTGTTCATTTTCGTTTCTGAAGATTTTCCGTTAAGGAAATGAATCCCCGTTTGTTTATTCCTTCATTTCCGCTTCTAAAGAATACTCGTTGAGGAAAATGACTCCGTTTGTTCATTTTCGTTCTGAAGAATGTCCGTTAAGGAAATGACAGGATTATGCTTTACATATCTCTGGTGGTTATCTGACACAAAGTCACAAATAGACTCCTACGAATTAATTTCGGGACGAAATTTCCTAAAGTAGGGGAGACTGTAACACCTGTGTCATTTCAACCATCAAACAAATGCCAAACCAATGAAATATTGTATTTCATACTTTGGACTTGTATAAATATGTGTATCTTTTGCACATATCGACTCATGTTTGATTTCAAGCTCTAGATCGCTTTCTGGAAGGTTATACGCGCACTGATGTGTAGATATAACCAGTTTAATCCAACGAACACTCCAGAATAGTGAAATAGGCTTAACATACCTTAAATAACCTTTACATAACTTAGATATAAGTTTTGGAAGGTTTGGTGTGGTGAAATCAAAGTTTAATCGCTTACAGGGACTAAAGTTGACAAACTGCGAAAGTATGCCAATTTGAACTGTAACAGACTTTCCGGAACATGACCATAAGTTAAACATACCATAAATATCCTTTACATAGCTTAGAAATAGGCTTTGAGGTGTTCGGTATGCTAAAATAAACTTTTGTGTCATTCAGGGACTAAAAGTGTCAAAAAGTGCACAAGTTTGCATTTTTACGCATAACTTACGTTCTGAATACATCCGGACATCCAAAAATTTATGTAAGCACTAAAATATTTTATTTTAGTGTTCTCCATAAGAAAAATCCATTCGTCGCGTCATTTGGATCGTCTTTCACGCTTATGCGCATTCCGTCGTAATTAAGCGAGCATCGCGATCGTACGGCCAAACGAACTGACATCCGAGATATTTTTGAGCATGTTTTAAGTTCCCTATACTTTAACTTCATTTTAGATCTTTGAAATGGGGTTAACGGGCCTTAAACGTGCCAAAAATGGACTGATTGCATTGCAGGGACTGAAATGGTAATTCTGCCAAACTAGGTCCTAGCGCACCGCTACACTTATAACGTAACGGTGCGCTAGCCTGTGCCAGAACAGATAATAACAAACAGTCAGCAGATTATCAGCTGATTAAACCACAACCACATGCTTGCAACTTGCAATTTCAGCTGATAAACATCATTTCTAACCACCACAACTTTGCAACAAATGTACGGATGGGATTAAGGCACGTTTTCCATGAAACGATCTTAACGGTTCAACGAAAACTATATATACCCCATGCCTTTCATTGTTTTAAAGCACTAGAATCTGATTAATTGTGTTCTAAGTTGAAACCTTTGTTTCATACCTGAACTATATTGATCTAGATTAGCATTCGGGGACCCTTCGTAAGTATTCTTTCGTTCTTTTCCTTATTTTACTGCTTTTCGAGTCCGAAAGTCAAACTTTGTTTGATTTTCAGCGTTGACCAGTAATGGTCAATGCGAAGTTCGTTTGAACTTCGCAACGTGATTGTAATCACGATGGTCATAGTCCCTTGGGACTATGCCTACTGATTACCACGTTGCCTAGGGTCGTAGGGTAAGCGATCTAATAAATCGCTTATACCTCGAACCCGACCCGTTTGGTCGATCATTAGGATCCGACCAAACACATTAGGTGACCATAGTATATAGGGAATAACCTTATGAGGTTATACCTTATGGTCGCTTCGTTTAAGTAGTTGTATGATAGGTAGTTTATATGCCTTAGGTAAATTACCAAAATACCCCTATGATGCCAAAATTCATTTTAAACATATGTAACATAACTTTTGACATCTAAACTGATTTGACAATCATATTAGACATGTTAAGGCATATATTACTTGTCATAGGACTAGTTAGGCGGTCCGAACGCGTTTCACGCGAACGACGCGTTAAAGTAGCATAAGCTACCTAAACGGGTCGTAATGGGTCACAAGCACTTAGGTTAGGTTTCATTTAGTATGTAGGCTTTGTTAAACCATACTACATGAGTTCCCATACTCATTTGGTTTACGAACCCTCATTCTATCCGATCTTCCGATTTAGGTCCGGTTATTAACATAGTTACCTATATTAGGTGCCGTTTGATTCCGAGATCTATAGCATTACTTGGTGGTTATCTTAGGACTTCTGAGCAATCTCAAGTGAGTACATAGACCCCTCTTTTACTGTTTTCCAAACTGTTTTGGGGTGAAACACATGTGCCTACTTGTTACATTCATGCTTTCCCGTTTTCACATCATATACCTGCTATGTTCGTTAGTACATTATAGTACATGATTTCATTACATTTTATGCTATGTATGTCCATTGTGTGCATACTTAGTACATTGTTTTACATTACATTTTGTTGCATATGCTCATCCAGTATATGAACACATTATATTACATTTTGAACCGTTTATAACTATTTGACTATGTGAACCGTTGTAAACATTTGACTATGTGAACCGTTTGTATCTGTGAACCGTTTGTATCTGTGAACCATTTGTATCTGTGAACCGTTTGTATCTATGAACCGTGTGAACCGTATTTGACCATACATAAACATTTCTACAATTGTTAAACATTACTTTGGTGGTTTGGTTTGATTAAGTGATTAAGTAACGATGCATGTGTAATATGATACAAGCATGGTGGATACGCCGCTGGTACTTCCTATATATAAGTGTTTGTATGGTATTACATATCGTAGCGTTATTTGAATCATTTCAGTTTGAGACATATAACATTTTATACAAATAACATACTTTTTACAATACATTGTTTTACAAGCAACTTATCTTATACAAACTCATTTTACAATGGTTATTCATTTAACCATACATTATTCTCTTATTTATACATATCATCTGATCTTATCGTTTTTCAAATGATTTACAAAACAAAGCAAATTACAAGGTTCATGACTAAACATTTTCTCAAACATAAGTCATGAAACCTATTTTCACAAAACCTATGTATCTCACAGGCATTTTTATGCTGACGTACCTATTTTCACATGTGTTTTTCAGGAACTGTTGCATAAGATGATCAAGATACACATAGGCAGACTTGGGCTTTAGTGACAATAAAAGATGCAAGACTAGTTAATTATGTTGTATTTCTTTGTTTGTTAAGACATTGTAACACTTTTAATCAATAAAACGAAACTTCAATTGCCATGGATTTGAAACAATTAATTCTGTTACAACACTCCCCGATGTTTCCGCCACGTTTTGTATGTTCTATGTGGTCGGGGTGTGACAGCTATGACACTGGTGTCGACTATAGTTTTGTATCACTAGAATTTAAGAAAATACTTAGGTTAACTGCTAGTAAGTTAGACATTCCGTACTCAATTGAACTGGCTAATGGGAAGCTAGTGGAAACGAATGAAGTCATCAGAGGATGCGTGATAAAGCTGGGAGAAAACGAGCTTACATTAGACCTACTGCCAGTCAAGTTAGGAAGCCTCGATGTGGTAGTAGGGATGGATTGGTTGTCAAGCAACAGAGCCATGGTTATAGGGATTTAGGTTATTAGAAATTACTTTTGACCTAGACTATAACTACCTAGGACAATTTTCCATTAGCAAACTCTTCCGTTATCTTTGCTTTTGACTATCCTTATCTTTTGTAACCAATGCCTTGTCACCACAGACCTCATCTTTAGACTTTGCAAATGCTCATCACCTATCCTTAGGTGGTTATTTTCAAAATCTCTTCTGAATTTTTTTAAATTCTCATCGAAGTCTTGGGCTCTAATAACGAACTCGTGCAATCTGGAAGCGTGGATGCCTGTATTCTGAGTTTTCTGTCTAGGCAAGCACTTCGTATATATCCTAACTCGAAGGACCAGTTGTGCTTACCTGGGAATTATTGGGATGAGTGTTCACTTATAGGCTAAAGCATGACTTCATTAAATTATAAGGACCCAAATATTTTGACTTGTTACCGATGTCGTTTATTCGATATCCATCTTATTATGTGTTTTCTATCCTCATCATTGATTTTATGAAACTGTTTCATCAAAACATTTCATCTTGATTCCGATGACCACATGCTTACCCCTACTGCTTGTAGATACTTAATTGGTCCAATGACTCTCTTGCCCATAAAATTTCTATTTAACATAGTTATTAAAACAACGATTACACTACATCATTTTACTAAGGATGTCCACTACCAAGCAGAAACCAAACCAACTTTTATCGTATGTCTACAAGATCTTATCAATAATGGAAGATTGTTTTACCGAAACTCTTTCCAAATTCAAAATTTTTTTCAGGTTTTACACCTAACTTACTAAGATATTAACCACTCCACCACTTGATCCCTATTCCTTTCTCTCTCGATGAATTATCGTGCCGACAGAATTGCTCGTTTTCTTCCATTTCATTTCTTTCTTTTCGTCATGCTGCCAAAACACGACAAAACTTTCACCCTGATTTTCAGGGATTAAACCAACACACGCGGTTCTTTTTAGTAATGGAAACATGCTACGCTCATACCTGTATACAATTTATCACAAGTTTATTCTCAACATCCGAGAGACTCGAACTCTATAAGATCTAGTCATAATATTTTTCTCACACCATCATCATTCCTTTCACTTCTGAACTTTCCTCTGTATCGACCTAACCCACCGTCGTTGTCAGAAGTACCCAAAGTAACCCATACTCAAACTTTTCTTAGTTCAACAAAACCCAACATTCAAATGGCATATTTCCCAGTAACACATGCTGAATCCTCAACCGCAGCAGGAATTCACCCATTCCTTCGGTTTGCTAAGTTACCCATTCGTGAGAAGTATCAGAAACTCAAGAACCTTGAAGTTTTTACCATCGGCAGTATTGATTGGCATCGAATAGAAATGGTTGACCCCAGTGGATCACTGTCAATATTACTATCGCATAATACACCCTGGCGTCGTTTCTTCGACATCTTAGAGCCATCATATGATGAACTGGTATATGAATTCTTGTCCACGTTCTATTACAAACCTAAAAGAAGTTTTGCCGATGAATCCATTCATTTTCGGCTTTGTGGACAACTTCATAACATGTCATTAACAGAATTCACAGTTCGTCTGGGTATATATACCAATGAAGAAGTTAGACGACCCATTTTTACGAAGGCATCAACCTCCTATACCTATGTGAAAATGAAAGAATATTGGCGACGCCATGCATCAAAAGCATGGTGCGGTAACAATAATTCTATAAACTTCAAAGACCCTCGTTATCGGTATATGCACATTGTTTTAGCCAACACCATCACGGGGGGACGCCAAATTTGTCAACAAAGGGTTAGTTCAACCGGACTCTTCCATTTGCATAGTATTTTTGAGCAAGTTCCTTGTAATATTGCCCACGAGCTTGCTAAATATTTTTCTAGTCAACAATCAAATCCTCTGAGAAGTCTTATGGGAGGATCCTACATTACTAGACTAGCAAAATCTTTAGGTATCTTAAGTGACCAGGTTATCCAAGGATTATCTCCACCAAAGGCACCTGGGGTTATAAATCCTTACACCATGAGGCTAACCCCTATTCATATTAGTACACTATCACAACCATCACAGTCGGAGGAAGCTCCAGTCATCTTAGAGAATACCTTCCCACAAAATTTACAACAGTTATCGTCACAATTTCTTCCATCGTCTTTTTATCGTTATGATATACAACCACAGCTGCCATACATACACGAAAATATTCCAACTGACCCACCCCAATCATTAGCACCAAACGTCTCGCAAGAATTCACACAGATAGTCTTCGAGGAGGCTCCAATGACGCAAGATGAATTGTTTGATGAAAGCATGATGATCCAAGATCAATTAGGATCGGAATCATTTTTGCAGTCACCGTTATCGCCACATTTCTTCCAGTCACTGATGAACGAAGTAGGACAACTACCACCAACTGATAGAGCATGCCCAAGTACGATGCCTCAAATGCATCTACCTCCAAATCGAGTGGTAGTTGAAATGGCTAGGTTAAGCAATCAGGTCCAAGACTTATCAAAACAAGTACAATGGCTGATAGAAAGAAATAACTGGTTGGAAGACATGCTAAGACAATTAGCTGCTCGGATGGAATTGACTCTACCACTTCCACCAATTTTTAGTTCTGAGTTTGAATTTGATTAATTTCCATTTTATCTTTGAACTCCTAAGACGAGAACAACCTTATGCCTAGTTCTCAAAAGGTGATTGAAATAGGAATGCTTTAATCTAGTCTATAGTTTTAGCGCCTCATTCTTATGATTTGCTTGAAACTACTTACATGATACCTTAATTGCTTTTATTTATTCTTTTACGATCTTTTAAACGTATATGTCACTTATGTGTTAACACTTAACATGCTATACTTGTTCTACATGTACCCGTACGATTTATCAATATTAAACATACCTTACATACCTCAAGTGTATCAAAAATTTTCGTTTAAGTGTTAATTTTTTTTTTATTTATGGTAAAAAAAATGGTGAAACCGGCCGTCCCCGGGATCGAACTCGGGTCTAGGCCACACCCTTTCGCGCGCCTAGCCAACCGAGCTAGGTGCCTAGTTTGTGAAATTTCCGTTTTGGGTTAAATATAAGCATATGTACAATAACTCCCTTACTTCTTACTAAAAGACACCTACTTATCATCCTTATGTTGTTAATAATTGTTTTATTGTCCCATTAATTATGTGTCATTCTTGACATGTTTATACTTGTTTGTTTAATCTTCAAACAAATACAGTTTGCTTCGTATATTGATACTGAATGCATAAATTACAAACACATGTACTCTTGGTACAGTAAACTTACATTGTTAATGACAATCCATGCTTAGTTTATAAATGCACACTATTAGTTTGATTTATGTGAAACAAAATTTCATTTTGCTTGAATGAAATACCTACGACTAATTTTTTTTGTATATAAAACAAACGATGCTATCATTACGAATCTGAAATACGTTTTGATTCAACTAATGTTGTGCAATATTGATGCTTGTTTGATTTAAACAATACCTCAATCTTATTGGTTTTCCTCACCTAACTAGAAGTGCTATGTGGACCATGCAACGAAACGCGTAATTTTGGGTGCACACTTAATTACGAGGTTCGATGCATGAGAATCATAGTAAGCCTTGTTATGTAAGGTGGCATATAAAAACATTATGTGGTTATGTGATTATCCATTATCTGCTCATTTGTACACACGATTGTTTGCATAATGTTTACATTACAAATCCAGCATAACATAGTGCCATGCAAAATAATTTCTATACAATGATAATTTCCTCAAAATTATCAGCACCAAACAATGACTTGCTTATATTGTTAATCATTACAATTCCATTCTATGATCTCTTTCGAATAAATTTCGGGACGAAATTTTCTTAACGGGGGGAGAATGTGACAACCCTCAAAATTACAGGTACTGTAATTAATTTTAATTACGTACTTAATGACTGTGCTTGATTACAACTGACAATTTAAACTGCTCTATGATTTCTATATCGTACATACACATGCATCATATTTTATACAGTCACTCCATTTATTACACACAAGCTTTAGTGATAAAATTGATGCACAAAACACAGATAGCACAGTGAACGGATAACTCAGAAACATGCTGACAATGCTAACACATAGACAAACAATAGGTTGAGGGACCTATTCGACATTCTTTGAAACTTGCTAGAAAACATCGAGGACTAAAACCGTTGTTATTTGAAAGTATAAAGTTTAGGGACTAAATTGTTATTTTTGAAACTATATAAATACAAGGGTTAAAGTGCAATTACTTCAAACTATAAGTTTTGGGTTCTTTTTGTAAGTTTTGGAAACTTATTTTATAAAGAAACAAATATATAGTTTTGAAATAAAAGTTCAAGGTTCATTTGGTCATTCTTTCAAACATAAACTCTAGGGACTAAGGTTGGCTTTCTTAAACTCATTTTAACTAAAAAGATCCTAACCTGGTTAACTTTCATATAAGGTTTTCTTATTTAAAGACTAACCTAGTTAGTTAATTAAGTTAATTGTTACAGGGACCATTTGTTTATATATTAGAACCTCAGGGACTAAAATGTAAATATGGTTTAATTCAAATAAAAAGGGGAAAACCCCTTTGAACCGGACTTGAGTAGGACTCGAACCCGCGCACAACAGCAAGAAACCCCACGCATCGACCGGCTGGTCTAACTAGCCATATGTTTTATTTTGTGAAATGTATTATATATATATATATATATATATATATATATATATATATATATATATATATATATATATATTCATTAAAACCGAGCTGAATTTATTTTCAGCAACAAAACTCGCGGTTCAAACAAGAAAACACCAAAATTCGAATTTGATTCATCCTTTTTACCTGTAAAGTGTACCCACATGATTCCTAACCTAACCCAACAAATCCCAATAATTCAAACGACACAAAATCGTGCATTAACCACTATAAACGGAACTTTTTATAAAGAATTTTTATAAAAATTAAAGTGGATCTAAACCACTATTATATGTCGAATTCAGTTGGAATTGATGTATTATTTAAAGTCCCTGAACCCATACGAAACTCTCACACCTTTCAAACTACACAAAACACTTTCTGGTTCATGTCTGTAAGTTGTCACCGGAGCTAATCGCCGGATTTAGCCGGAACCGCACCTCCGATCGATACTGGATCGATTTTAGTTGTCCAATCGGTATGTTATTACTCTTTTAACATTCCTGTAAATTTAATTTGAATGTGGTTCAGTTTTGATCGAGTAATCGGGCCTGTTGACTTTCGTTGACCAGTTTTGAGGAAGAAGATGAATAGTAGTTTTATTTATTTCCTTTTATTTAACATATTTTTCAATAATTCATATTAAATTGATTTTAATCAGTTTAAGTCCGAAAATTTTATCTGATATACTTTAATTACTGATTCATTTATTAAAAATATTTTGTTAGTCAAAATGTTTATAAAACTATTTTTTTATAAATTAAAAATAGTTTAATCTTTGCAAAATTATAATAAATCGATTTTTATGAGTTAATTACTGAAATTTTTACACAAATTATTTCAAGAAATAATCTTTACAAAAATACTACTGTTGCTCGTATTTTATATAAATTTGATATTTATATAAATAAATCAGTATTTATACTTATTTATATAGTTTAATTTAATGTAATTAAATTATAGAGTAAACTGCCATTTTGGTCCTTGTGGTTTGGCCAGTTTTGCCACTTTAGTCCAAATCTCAAACTTATTACATCCAGGGCCCTGTGGTTTGCATTTTGTTGCCATTTTAGTCCAAAACTCAAAAAGTCTGTTTTTTTACTGATTTTCTGACCCTTTTTGTCCTGTTGTGGAGGGGTAGTTTGGGCATTAAAGATTCATTAATGTATTTCATTAATTAAAAAAACCATATAATAATAATAACATCATCTTCAAGAACATCATCTTTTATCATCATCAAAACCCAGAAAATCCAGAAAATCAAGAACATCATCTTCAAAACATCATCAAAACCCAGACCTCGTTCATCTTCAAACATCATCAAAACCCAGAAAATCAAGAACATCATCTTCAAGAACATCACCGCCTCCAGCAAATCAAAAGCCCTAACTGCAGCAAACTAAACACTTAACTGTTTTCAATCAAAAGCCCTAACTGCAGCAAATCATATCCAATTACTCACTGATGATACAAACTAAACAAAACCTACAAACAACCAAATCTAAACAAATTAATCCAATTAAACCCTAACCTACACAATTCAATTACTTCAGCACCAAAGATGTTCACTACTCGAAAGAAACCCTAAATCGCCTAAAGAGAAGATAACGAACAGAGAGAACAAAATATGCAGTTAACCCTCTCATAATCCCAATGCACTTGCTCTCTCTCTCTCTCTCTCTGAACTACCACCGCACCACCACCACCCCCACCACCACATCATCCCCACCACCACCGGAACCACTGTTGGGACGAAGATCAGACAACACCTGAAACCCTACCTTCTGATCTGTAAAAAAACTCCGCAAATATCTCATCTGCATCTCTCGGATCAAACCTAAACCTCGCACCAGATCTACTCTTATTCGTACCACTGTTTAAACTTCGATTCAGCGACTTTATCATCGGTTGATGATGCGATGTTCTTGTCTGGATGCCATTTAGTCGCGAGTTTTTTGTATGATTTCTTCAGATCTTCATCGGTTACATATATGGGGATTTGTATGTACAGGGGATGTGGATTTGTATGTACAGATCTTCATCGGTTACAGATATGTGGATTTGTATGTACAGATCTTCATCGGTTCAGATCTTCATCGGTTCAGATCTTCATCGAGTTTTTTGAAGGTGGTTTGTGAAAGGGATGAAGAGAGTGTGTGTGATGAATGGTGGTGATATAGATATGTGGATTTGTATGTACAGGGGGTGATATAGATGATAGTGTTAATAGGAATTAAATGTATTTAATGTAGATTTTTAATTATTAATATGTTAAATGAAAAGTAAAATGACAAAAATGCCCCTGAACTAAAAGACAAAATAGGAGGTTGCAACAGTCAAAAAAATGGTGCTTTTGAGTTTTGGACCAAAATGGCAACAAAATGCAAACCACAGGGCCCTGGATGTAATAAGTTTGAGATTTGGACTAAAGTGGCAAAACTGGCCAAACCACAGGGACCAAAATGGCAGTTTACTCTAAATTATATAAATATATAATTTTGATCCAAAATTATTCTTATGACAAAATATGCATTATTCTGAATTTATATAAATTTAGAATCTGAATTTTTATTATGTTTAATTATTTAGATAATTAAACTTATATAAACTTATTTATTGTTATCATAATCATTTTAATTCATTTTATTTATTTAAAATGATTCAAAGGCCATAATAATTATTTTAAATCAGTAATATTCAAGTTCAAATAATTAAAAATGTGATTTTAATTATTCTGATTTACATTAATTATTTTTGATAATTAGTTATATAATTATCACATTATTTCTTTTAGACAAAACACTACCGAATCCTATAGATTTAGGATCTCCGCTCATTCGATTAAACATTATTGTTGATACATATTCCATATTATTGCATGTTCAATCAATTAGAGTGACGTGGAATATTATTCCCAAGAACTCTCACATTAGCATATTTATTTGGACTTACTCAAAATCAAGGTGAGTTCATGTCCCCCTTTTCTCTTAACAGTTTTCAGTTTTATACTTCGGGGGTGGAATACATGTTACAATTATTACAGACATTTTATACATGGTATGGTTAGCTTAAGGAGGGTTTACTACTTAGATCATGTGAGTGGGTAGGTGGAACTTAAAGCCATTAATCCTCGTTGTAGGACCGAGGGTCATGAGCGGTAGATCTATTTGGGTGTAGCGAGCCCAGCTCCTGAGTCCACAGTACGGACCATGGGGTGACTTTGAGCCCGACGCACAAATTTGCTAGGTTTGAGTCTTCCTACTGCATTTCACACATATCAATGACCTTGCAAACCATTGGTGATCTCTTTATTTCCTTATTGCTACATACCAGGGACTTTCATACACTGTTTACAAAGGATTATACACACATCGTTACAAAGGGACATTTATACGCACAAGACATATTTTAAAGGCTTATACACACAGACTTACACATGAACTCGCTCAACAATTTTTGTTGATTTTTCCAACTTACATGTATTTCAGGGAACTTGCAGGATCTGGCAGGGTATGCATGTGTCTAGCTGCGTTGGATAAATAGATGTCATCCAAAGTTGTGAAGTTTGAGAAGTGTAACCTATTCCTGGACGGGTTACATATCTCTAAACCTCGTCTTATTTAAAGTCTTTTGGTGTCCTATGAAAATGTTTTAAATAATTTGTGGTTTGTAACTTATTTCAAATGTCGATGTTTCTAAACAATGATATTGTGGTATTTTCTCACTACTTTTAATGGATGAACATCTCGTATTTTTTTATCATATAGCATTGTTGTGATTGTTGCTATGGTATTAAGAAGTCACACCAAATAAACCCACGTTTCCGCAAAGCCAGGGTGTGACAATAACGAACGAGAGCACAGAATTGACCTGGACCTCCTTGAAGAAAGGCGCGAAAACGCGGCCATCAGCGAAGCCAGGTACAAATCAAAGCTCGAAAAATATTATAATGCTCGAGTGCGCGTGTGCACCTTTGTTCCTGGTGATTTTGTCCTTCGAGATAATGAGGCCTTCAATGTTGAGAAACCGGGAAAACTCGCTCCGAAATGGGAAGGACCATTTCATGAAGTCCTAGGTAAAGGCGCATATACTCTCAAAAGACTCGATGGAACGGCCGTCCCACGCACATGGAACGCATAACAGTTGCGCAGATGCTATATGTAGCAGGCCTATTCATCTCGCACAACAGTCAATGCTTATGCAGGCAACATAATTATTTCAATTATTTACTTTGTATCAACTGGCCCTCGCGCCTTATCTAATAAATACAAAGTTTTTACTCCCATTACTTTCTATTGTTTATTACAAAATGCATGTAATTCCTTTTGGTAAGCGCGAAAACACCATTGTAACATATAACAAGTCTTATGAACAGTCCACGGATACAAGTCCTATCCAGACTAACGTTCACACATGAGCTTCATACCATCTTTATTCGCTTTACCTAGACAAAGTAATTATACACATGCAAGACATTGTAATCCAAACATATATCATATTCAAAACAGTTACTTGCGTGCCACACGCATTAACAAAAGTCTGTATGCACAACAGTGCATCAGAAAAAAAACAAAAGTTACTTGTGCAATCAGCACAAGAACAAAAAGTATACAAGTACAGCAGTGCAGCAAACAAATATTTACAAAAACATACAAAATAAACTAGACACCCGGGAACATGGCCACCACCTCCAAAGCGGTATGCAGTGCTTCACCATACCACTCGAGAGGGTGAGGATCAACGATCCATTGGTTCCCATTCTCACCATCAACCACAACAGAGGTCATCGTTTAAGCCTCGGCCGGAATTACAGAAGGTCGTCCACTTTGACGCCGCTTATACACTACCGAGCACCGACCCCTCCGATCAAATGGAAAAGACTGCATCAAAACATTTGTTGACAGTCGTGTAACACCTACATCATCATCATCATCACCACCAGTAGGAAACGCAAGACCATCTCTCCTTTTACAGGGGTGGATAACGGCACCAGAAAGGCCTTTACGTCTAATAGCCTTTTCCGGTGTCAGACCTCCAAGATGAAGCAAAGCGTCAGCAGCATCAACAGTCTTCAGGATTTTAGAAACCCTCCGTGAATGGTATTTTCGCTTGGTTCTCATATTTTCCAAATCTGGTAGAATTTTAGTAACCTACATATATAAATATATAACTAAAACGAGTTGATGTCAGCATCGTTAAGAGAGATGTAAGAAATCGTAATGATTAATGTCAAATCGCCACTTTCTGGAATGGCGGTGTCACAGTAATCATCGATTCCATTAAGTGATCTCTGACAGCGTCTACACGCATTCCCAGAAGCTACAGTTTCAATAAGAAGGTGATCGGTCAAAGCATCTATTCATCTTCCAACCTACGGCACACAAGGGTCACGTCACATCAATCAGGCCATGATTAAAAAAAACATTCATTCTAACGTAATGAACGGTTCAACTTGAAAAATATCTTCTCTAAGAAGATTTCCAACATTTTCGCACCAAAAACAGTCCATCTCTTATATAGTCCAGTACTCCACTTATTTGCATAAGAGCAACACTGGACTGGGGGGACTTGAAGGGGTATGGTCCCAAAAACCTTGCACAGGCATATTGGACCATACCACAACCTCACCATAATAAGCCCTCTTTAAGAGAACCTTGCGCGGCCGCGCATTGGTCCTAAAAGAGAACTTGAAAGAAAGTCTTCAACATCCGCGCGCCAAGAGGGAACTAACAAACACACCCTTGCGCAACTCCACGTGAAAGAATAATTGGGAATAAAACCCTAACAAACATCTCCGCAAATGTCATCCAGACTTGAACAGAAAGTGACCTTCCTGTTACAACAGAATTAACCTGGGGATGAGGCATAGAGGATTACAGCTGTAAACCTTCTAGAAAGCTCTATCGTGTACAACCATTCGGTTATAACCGAATGGCCACGTGGCATCATCCTGAGCAATCCTCAAAGTCACAATGATGACACCGAATTGTAGAAAGATCTACACCTGTCCACTTTCCACATGGCATCTCCCCAACCGTTGATCATGCCCACGATCCGTGTGCATATACATCACGTTAATGATTAACGGTGGGGAAGTAACCGCTTGTAAAAATTACTTTCCGTTATCTCTCCTGTCAACAAATTTTCCAACCCAAATTCGGTTATAAATAAGACAACTCATGTATCATTTCTCAAGTTACATTCACTTCACTTTGAATACTTCTTCTTCTTTATCAAATCCTATACTTATTCTCACGTCGGAGGGTGATCACGGAGAGAACCCCCATTCTCCCCGTGACGAGTCTGATGGCTGTTTGTTTTGCAGTTATTGTTAGAAGAAGGAGCTTAGCCAAACCCCAAATCAAACGAGAGGAATCACCCTTTTATGCAGAACTAAACCCCTGGTACAATTGATTCCGGTCCATTGAACCAGTGTTTCTGCAGGCACGATTTTCAGGAAGAAAGTCCATGCCTACTATGATATCGAAACTACCAAGTTGCATTGGAATGAGATCAATAGGGAAATGTGATTTTTCAGTTCGAGAGTACAATCACGAAGAACGGAACTGACGGTGACGGTTCTTCCGATGGCAACTTCTACGTCGAAGGTCTTTGGGAGATTAGCGCATTTTTTATTTAAAGGCTTTTCGAATTCAAACGACACAAAACAGTTATCGGCTCCAGTATCAAATGTCACACTCTCAAAATTTTCACATACGGAGTATTACCGCGAAGCGTGCAACTGCCCAGGATCCAGCCACTAATTATTTTGAACCGTTTACGAAGTGTGTAAAACTGTTCCAAATGATACAATTGGTGATTTGGTTTAAAAGTTAAAAAAAACATGTACTTTATGTTTGCAGCGGAAATGTAAAATAAACTTATCATGGTTATAAACTACAATTTAAACAAATGTACAAAATGTACCCCTTTCCAAACCACACACACTCCATCCGTTTGCAACGTCCGTCTGCAGCTGTACCTGTAGATCTGCAAGCATGCAGTAGCATGTCAACATAAAGTTGGCGAGTTCACAGTTGTTGTGTTTAGCGTTGTTCCAAAAACCATAAGTTGTTAAGTTCCTTTGTTATTTATAAAAACATGCCATGGGGAGCTATCCCACTGTTTTAAACCACTAGACCCGTACCATACCGACTACTGACTGTAGTTATGTTGAGTGCCCCGAGTCAATATCTATCATCATTGACTAACGCTGTGTTCCCGAGTTAAGTTAAGGGGAGAAAAGAAATGATTCTCTCATTTTCTTTTCTCTTCTCTCTGTTTCTTTCCAAATTGGAAAGATTAAATTTAGGCAAAAAACCTCTCATTTTCTCTTCTCTTCTCTCCTTTAATGAAACTCTGGAACACAACTAAAAATTATTTCCTTCCAAATCTTTTCTTTTCTCTCATTTAATGAAACTCAGGAACACAGTGTAAGTGCCCAAGTATATTAGTCCACTCCCGTCCTCTACGACAAGGTGTAAGGCTTGTCAAACCTAATAGCGCTATTTAACTAATAACCCGTTCGCCATTGGCCCGACGATTAAGTCGGTATAAAATGAGTAGGGACTTTAAGATAGAGTTGTTGTCTAGTATGCTTAAAACATGTATTATAACGGTTGTCGTCCTTCACCAAGAGGACGTGTTGTACGTATTCTACCCAAGGAGAATACGCAGGTTGCATCCCACCCAAGGGGGATAGTTGTTGTTTGACCCATTCCCAAACCATCAGGAATTACATGATTTTAAGAAAAGTGTGAACTCACCTTAGTTTAGCTCGGCAGATTAAGTTATGGAAAGAAGTACGCGAGGTGGAACCGGTCACTCACGTCCTAAAATGATTACCGTTTAGTTTATTAGTGTGCTCATGAAAGACACGAAATCCTTACACGTATCTAACACGTATCATGCAATCACGTTGACAACTTACATATATATCCCACATATATATTTTCGTTCAAACGGTATATGTATATGAATATATAGATGGTCGTAGCATAAAACAACTTAAACGACATTAATGTTGACATTAAACCTGTTCGATCATTCTCAGATAACACAACTAACAATTAGATGCACACATTGTGACTTAATACATTTCAGCTTTAATACTCAAAACTGGGTTGTTTTCGTGTATTTTATAAAACAGTTTCATGTCATGATAAATTCCTAAAAAAAATATATGACATGTGAAAAGGTCTCGGCGTGTTTTTGTAAAATTTTCAAAGACTGATTGTTTATAGATTTTTGTAAAAATTCGAGCAATGGGCAGTGGTCTGAATCGTTGCGATTCCTACCCCTGCCCACCGTTTATTTATTTAAAAATCACCGAGTCTCCAAACGAGGTGATTCCAGTTGGAAAATTTTAGTTTACTTGCATATTTTCTAAAATTTAAATTTCATAGTTTATGTCCCATTATACCCTTAGATATGACTGAAATCGTGACCTGCAATTTCTGTAGAAAATGGACAGCCCAGCGCACTGTAACGAAAAATCCATTTAAAATAGTAAACGACGTCAGAAAATTATGATTCTAGTGCCGTTTGAACCATATTCCAAAACTCTACTTTGTGGACTCAAGGAAACTTTGGTTTTAGTTATAGTACGACCCGGTTACAGCCAACGGAAGTTGGCTGCAAAATCCCGGACAGATTATGTTTCAGCTCTAATCGTTAATGTATACATTCTAACCCTTCTTTTAGCGAATCTAATGATCATACAACCTAACGACTTATCCCATTCAGCCCCTATTCAACATACACCAGATATCATTATGTTAAGTATCAACATCATGTGAATCTCCAACCCTTATTACCCAACCGTACCCCTAGTCGATCTATTCATTGCATGCACATGGTTTTGACGATCCTATGACCACAATCAATTATTCACAACATGTTATAAGTCATGTACATCAGATTTTTATCATGCTCAAACCTCAAGGATAAAATCCCTAAACCATATACATATGCCTATACAACCATAATCGACAACATTACGCATTAATACTTGATTCTCACAAACCCTAGACTACACATTAATACCGTAACACCTCAAAATTAATTAAACATAATCACAGCCGAGATAATTCACAATAAATCATACATGATCATTACATACTTTCACCAATCTACAAGTTTCAATCTGCAATAAAACCCTAGTTAATCATCAAATACTCATACGGTCAAAGTACCATCTAAACATGATTTCTAGCAAAATTCTAACTTACAACCATTCACTTTAACAACCAGAATCATAATAAAGATAAAAACGCAGCCATGTAGTGCAGGAATCGCAAACCGAAATAACCGAAACACACTAACCGTGAGAGATGGTGTGTGAGAGAGAGCAAGACCGAGAGAAGGTAGCGACCAAGGAGAGTTATCATGCTGCCAAACGAAGTGAGGGAGAGGAGGGAAGGGCAGGTCCGATGATATGATTAGGGTTTAAGTTTTGAGATGTTATCATAACTTTCAATTACGTAATTCTTAAAGGAGCTAGATATCAGGCGGTTTGGGATTTAAGGAGCTGGGCCGCAAACAACTGGGTGGCTTATGGGCTTGCAAGTTTGGGCCGAGATTTAAGGAGAAAAGAAAAGGAGTAAGTGTGGGTCTGTTGGGTCGCAAGGTGGGGTGGGTTTAGTTTGGGTTTCAAGTAGGTTCGACCGAAGACTACCAGAACCAAAATAACATATAATGGGCTGTGAGTTGGACCGGGGGGTGTTTAGGTTTGCGTTTGATATGGATGGGCACCAAAAAGAAGGGTAATGGAGTGGAGGTGAGTACTCACAATTCGTACTAAGTTAAAACATATTACATAATCAACAATTACAATCTAATCAACCAATTAGATTAATGCATAATCATATATACATGTATAATATATATTCATTAAGATGCGATGCGATAATCATGAAAGGAATGTAATAAAAATAGTCAAAGAAAACGAACGATTTACCTCAGAAATAAGGGTTGCACATCAAACAAGCAAGAAGCATAAATACCGTTAACAGGGAACGTACCATTGACAACATTGTTGTCAGTCTGTGCCTCGCGGACGTTGATATTGAATGTTCTTCCGCAGGCTGCTTGTTGTAGCTGCTACTGCTGCTGAGGCTGCTGTTGTGGTGGTGGTTGCTGTTACGGTTCTTGTTTCACAACATGTAGAGGGCAGACATTAGCAAAATGATTCGGGTCACCACACGTGTAGCAAGCTCGTGCATGGACAGCGGGGGCAGGAGCTGCTTGGTTGACCTGAGGAGCAGGAAGTGGAGCTAGTGGTACAGGAAGAGCTTGAAGAGCTTGCTGGCAGGGGCCTGAGTGGCAGTGAGCAGTAAAGTGCCCATAAAGGTTGCAGTTTGCACAGAAATGAAAGTTGACCCCTGTCGGATGATGATAGGTACACAGGTAGGGCACAGAGGGTGAGTACCAGTGTACGCACGCTTAGCAGGCGGTGCGTTGGTAACAGTGACTTGACGATTCTGGTTGTTGGGCGGTATTGGGACTGCGTTGAGTGGTGCTGCGGCGGTAGTCACATAGTTCTTTTTGTTGTTCTTTCACTTGCGGCTCTGGCGGCTAGACTTTGAACCTTGAGATGCTACATTGTCGGTATTGGGAGTAGCAGTGACCTGGCTGAGACTTTTGGTCAAGGTTTTGAAAGCTCCAGCCAAGACTCGCTTGTCGTTGATCTCAGCTGCGAGTTGGTAGGTTTCCTCGATGGTAGTAGGTCTCGCTGCCTGAACAAAATCAGCTACACAATCGGAAGAGCGCGAATATACTTCTTGATGGTCTTATCAGGCGTGTCCACCTGACTGGGACAGATAATGCTCAGCTGTTTAAAACGAGCGGTGAGACCAGCGTTGTCACCTCCTTCTTGCTTGATGTGCCAGAATTCATTCTCCAGCTTTTGGACTTCGTGAGGAGGAAAGAACTCCTTCATCATGAGCTCCCTGAGCTCCTCCCATGAGAGGCCAAAAGTGATGGGATTTTAACATGTTTATCAAAGCAATTTCATCCATATGAAATAAAAACACAGCGGAAAATAAGTTTAAAACATGTTACTTTTATAAGATATAAAACCATTTATATGCAAAATCCCAAAACCCGGATCCATATATGAGATGTATACTATCAAACACAACCATAGGATGTTTAGAAAACTACCTTCTTGAAGTACAAGGATTATGAAACGGATGATGCTTCTTGAAAATGGTTGTCTTCAAGAGTAGAAGACCTCAAGCTTGTATACCCCAAGCTTCCAACAAACACCTCATGTTTAGCTAGGATTTCTACACTTGAACTCACTAGAAAAAACCTCTTGATGACCATCTCATGGCCGAAAATATGAGAGGAGGTTGGGGAGTTCTTGCACTTGATTTATGAACTTGAAAAAGCCTACTAGATCAACCATACATGACCCGATTGTTAGAGAGTCTTACACTTGATTTCTCAACTTGAAAAACTCTCTTGGATGAGCATGTAATAGCCGAAAATATGCAGCCATTTTTCTCCTATTTCTTCAAGTTCATCTCTTCACTCTTGTTTTATTTTTGTCATACAAAAATTTTAATAAAAGTAGTGAGAGAATGTGCCACCCAATTCACCCAATGCATGAACATCTACTCATGCAAAATGCATGTACATTCATTGGACCTTTCTTGCTTGGGAAGACCATCCAATTAAAAGGCATGCAACTATGACAACATGCATGGAACCTCATTGGACAAGAATTTTTGGGAAGACCCCATGGGGGGGGGGGGGGGTTGGCGGCCAAGCTTTTATAAAAAAATACAATTTCTTTTATAAAATATAAGTCTTACACATATATATATATTTTATAACTTTTATAAAATATAACATCATATGTTATAAGACTTATGCTATTTTTATTATGTTATTTAACCAATTAAATAACAAAATAAAATATTCTCTCAAAATAAATTATCCATATAATTTATTAGTTTGTCAAGTGCAATTATTTAGAAAACCAATTTCTAAATATTCTAAGTGTTGATATTTATTTATTTGATCATATCATAAATATTGTAAGTGTTTGTCTAGCTTGTTATTGGGTATGACTCGACTTGGATCATAACGTACTAGCCACTTCAATTTAATATGTGTCTTGGGCATACAGAGTCCAACAATCTCCCATTTGCACAAGATACATAGAAGATTGATGCAAGCAGTAAATAACGCCTAACTACGGTTTACTACCCCTAATACGTATGACTATATGTGCCATTCAATAACATCATCCTCTTCAAGGCCCTTACTTGAAAATGATTTAGGTGAATCTATCATTTATCCTTTCGTTACAGATGTCATGTCAAATCCAGAGACACAGAGTGATCACTCTCTGTTGATTTAACTTTAGCAGGCCTTAGATATCTTACTCTCAACGAATAAGAGGAACAAATCCCATCTTGACTACATACGTCTCTCACAATCACCTTGTACCACACCTGAGCTTAGCCTTATGTACTGTCATATTATTGACAGCGAAGAAAAAGTCAAGGTATAATATTTGGTGAATATCAAGACCCAATATGTATCTCAGGTCTGAGGATACTATGATATTCTCCTTTACTCAAATTTACTTATGACCAATCACAAATGATTCCATGCAGTAATATTTGAGAGCGAGTCAGTCCAATATTTGTATCCCACAAATATCTATGAACCTTGGCAGCAACGCCTTGCTCTATATTCATACTTCATGAATATCTACCAATCCAAGTTCATAATAGTCTTACATTCATATTTGTTCCCACAATTATGATCGACTACGGACATTTAGAATAAGTAACTTATTCACGGATTTAAACATGCTAATATGGAACATAACTCAAAATACCATAATGAGTTATAATAACAGTTGTTCCAATATCCAAATACAAAATAGATCAAATCCAATCACTAGAATATCGAAGTCCTAAGGCACAAGTATGACCCTTTCATGCTTTGCCCATTCAAGGAGCTTCGTGAGTGGATCCGCAATATTTTGATCAGTGTGAACTTTGCGAATACATATCTTTCTCTTTTTTCAACTTCATCCCTTATGTAGTTGAAACTCCGCTCAATGTGCCTAGTCTTTTGATGTACACGAGGTTCCGTGATTTAAGCAATCACACCATCGTTATCACAAAGATCACTAGGGTCCTGAATGGTAGGGACTACCCCTAGATTGGTAATAATTCAAGTGGCAGATCCATATGAATTATCTCGATCAATGAAGCGGCGATGTATTCTGATTCTGTAGTGGACAATGCTACCCTGATTGTGATCGAGAACCATCTCGATTAGTCTTGGAAACTCGTATCCATGTAACCATTTACAACGAATTCCTAAACTCGCATCCTTGTAACCCTTTACAACGAGTTCTTCTTTACCAGATCCATATATTAGAAACATATCCTTAGTCCTTCTAAGGTATTTCAATATATATATATATATATATATATATATATATATATATATATATATATATATATATATATATATATATATATATATATATATATATATATATATATATATATAACAGTCACCCAATGACCGTTTCTTGCTGGTTTCTTCTCGTTATGCTTAAAGCGCATAACTTGTCCAGTCTAGTGCATATCATTACGTACATAATGAATCCTATAGCTGACGCATATGGGATTCCTTTGATTCTTTCTTGCTCATCCTTTGAGCTTGGACATTGAGATGCACTCAATATTGTCCTCTTTTGAATAGGTACCAAACCTTTCATTGAGTTCTTTATCTTGAACCCTTTCAAGACTTTCTCAATGTATGCACTTTAGTTTAAACCTATCAATCGCCTTGATCTATCCCTATAGATCTTTATTCCCAAAATATAGGCGACTTCACCAAGATCCTTAATGGAAGAACAACTTCCAAGCCAACCTTTTACACCTTCCACGGTTGGAATGTTATTTCCAAATAGTAGAATGTTATCAACATATAATACTAATAAAGTGATGATGCTCCCACTAGCCTTCTTATACACACAAGCTTCATCGACGTTCTTGATGAATCCATATTCCCTAATTTTTTCATCAAAACGGTGATTCCAACTTCTAGATGCTTGTTTCAATCTATAGATTGATTTCTTTAACTTGCATACTTTGTCAGGATGTTTTGGATCAACAAAACCTTCAGGCTTAACTATATAGACATCTTCCTCAAGATATCTATTAAGGAAAGTCGTTTTGAGATCCATTCGCCAAATCTCATAATCATATTGTGTAAGTATGGCAAATGATATCCTAGTTGACTTTAGCATCGCCACGGGCGAGAAGGTCTCATCATAATCAACCCTTTGAGTTTGAGTGAAACCTTTTGCTATAAGTCTCGCTTTACAAGTATCCAAGTTACTATGCATTACAGTTTTCTTCTTGAAAACCCACTTACTTCCAACTACTTTAGAGTTAAGTGGTGGCACAACCAATTCCCATACTTGGTTGTCAAACATGGATTGCATCTCTACGTTCATAGCCTCAAGCCATTTGTCGCAATCAGATTTTGACATTGTATCATGGTATGTGGTTGGTTCATGTGAATCTACCACATAGCATCCATCCATAAAAAATCCATATCTTTCAGGTTGATTACTAATTCTACCAGATCTGCGAACGTTTTGTGTATGTTGATCAACCATTTGATCATCGTCAACAACCTCTTGTTGAGTGCTAGTATCAACCAAACGTGTACCGGCTTTTGGTTCCTGATCCTCATCAAGTTCCATTGTTCTACTAGTTCCTTCCATTAGGAACTTATCTTCCAAGAACTTTGCCTTTCGAGCAACAAATACTTTTGCTCTGTTGGATCGTAGAAATAATATCCTATATCATCTTTAGGATATCCTACGAAGATACACTTAGTGGATCGTACTTCCAACTTGTTTGGGGTGTATTGCTTCACATAAGCTTCACAACCCATACTTTTAAATATGATAATGATGGAACCTTTCCATGTCATATTTCAAAAGACGTCGTATCCACTTTCTTGGTTGGGGCCATATGGGCCACGGAGAGCAAAGCGTAACCCCAAAGTGCTAGAGATAATGCGCTCCTAGCCATCATAGATCGAACCATATCTAATAGAGTTCGATTCCTCCTCTATCAAAGCGAAGAACTTTAAAAGAGTTGATTTTGTACTTCACTTTTTGAAGATTCTGAACGTTTCAAAACTTCTTCTTTGTGTCAAGTACACATAACCATAACTACTATAGTTGTCGGTTAAAGTAATGAAGTATCTTTCACCATACCTAGTCATTGGCTTAAAAGGATCACATACATTCGAATGTATGATACCTAAGAAATCTATTGCCCTTTCCCACTAAAGGGTTTCTTAGTCATTTTACCTTGTAAACAAGATTCACATGTATCAAATGAACCAATTTCATTTGTTTCCAAAAGATCATTCTTTCGAAGTGTTTACATGCGACATCTGTTTATATGACCAAGGCGATAATGCCAAAGATAAGTCTCACTCAAATCCATTTTGAGTTTGTTGGTGATTGCTTGGTACATTGAACTATCAAATGATGTATTATTATGAACCAATTCATAACTACCATTTGAAGGCATAGTTTTAAAGTAAAACATGTCATTCATCGAAATATAAATGTCATTGTTTACAAACTTTAAATCAAAACATATTGTCTCAAAAGGGAAACTTAAATAATGTTCCTAGTCAAACTAGGAGCATTCAAAACATTTTAAAACAATTTCCAAACCATTTGGAAGTTTCAAAACATAGTCTCCTTTCTTGTAATGTTTATTTCTTTTGAACCTTTTGCAACGAATTGCAAACATGAGTTCCACATCCGGTATCTAATACCCATGTGTTAGAAGAAATAACATTAAGGTCAATATGTATCATTAAGATTGTACCTGAGGTTTGCCTAACATCCCTCTTGTTTTTTTCAACTCTTTGAGATAGGTTGGACAATTCCTATTTAAATGCCCTATCTCACCACACTCAAAGCATGGATCGTTCATGGCAACCTTTGCCTTCTTCTCTTTTGGTTTCGGTGGTTTTGCTTTAGTCTTTTTAATTATTTCCCTTTGAATTACCTGTTTCCATTTGCAACATTTGCTTTGGTGTCGGGGTGATGCCCTTTCTTGTTGCCACCCTCATTGATCGTTAGAATGGATAAAATCCTTTTATCCATATCGAGCCTTTCGAGGTGATCAATGTGGCTTTTCATCTTAAAACATAAGATGAGTCCGATTGGGTTTCCTCCATTCGACAAACATGAAGTGCTCGAACTGTTTTGAAGCGTTCTACCCATAGGAACATTTCCTACAATTGGTTAATCATGTCGTATGCTCATGATGTTCAAAACCTTTTTGTGTGACAACTCGAGTTTCCGACTTTCACTTTCGCATTAAATGCACGTTGACTTTGACTGTTTAGTTGTTTGACTTGTTTGACTTGTAACTGTACACTTCGTGTGATAATGAAGCGCATTGTGTTTGCATGATTTTGTGTTTGGTTGTATAACATGAGATGGTTTAGAAAACTAAAACTGTTTAACTTAATGAAAGGACCCGACGAAACAAAGTGTTTCGCCAAGACCGAACTCGACGAAACAGACTGTTTCGCCGGCCCAGTTTCGCCAAAAGCCCAGTTACGGGCCCAACTTTGTTACGTGGGTTTTATATCACAAAAACTGTTTCATTCGTGAAACTTACCATCACAATCGAAACCCTAGAGTCCCTTCTTCTCTGTGACGGCAACCTAGTGTTCCCGAAGCCCCGAATCGATCTAGTTATTATTCCGTTCATCTCGGTGAGTGCGTATTCGTTAACTCGGTTTTATTGATGTTCTGTTTAGTCGTTATATGTTTAGGTAAATGCTTGATTTATGAAACGGTTATGAATATTGTTCTTGATTTCGATACATGGTTAACCGGATGCGTAACTCTATGTGAAACTTATTATGATCGAATGCTCGGTTCTGAATGTTGTCTATATGGTCTGGTCCTGAATGCAAGTTAGCATCTTGATAGGGTTTGATGTTGTGATGTTGTAATCGATATGTTATACGCGTAAACTAGGGTTCATGCTAGACGTTAATGTGATGTGATGATTATGTCATGATGATGGTTCGATGATTCTGTGATTGAATGATTTCTGGGTAACTGCTACTTGATCATGACGGCTGTTAGGGTTTCTACATATACCTAAGATACGTAACTGACTTCAACCCGTATCAGGTTTGACGAAACTGACATCTTGGCGAAACAGAATGTGTTTCGCCAAGGACAGTCGACGAGATACAAATCTTGTTTCGCCAATCAAGACTCGACGAAACAGGATATGTGTTTCGTCAACATGTGTGTTTCGCCATTATGTAATCAGCAACAACTTACTTTAATTTTGTTAAGACTTAACCCAGTTAACTGACTGCTGTTAAATAATAAACATGACTTAAATGCTTGCGAATACATACTACTTGCTTATACGTGAACAACTTGAACACAAACTGATTATTCTATACATGCATACTTTAGGACGTGATTGATTTACTTGAGCACATACTTAGCATACCGAGCAAAACCAAGGTGAGTTCATACAGCCAAGGCATGGGGTTCCCGGGTGGGAATGGGATTTGATGAATTATTGTGTATACTCAGACGGTAGAACCTAACGATAAGATACGACTAGACTAGTAACACTTATTGAACTGATCTTCGCACACCTGCCGAGGGTTGGCCGCGATATTATGACTGACTTCGCACACCTGCCATAGGAAGGCCGCAAACTAAATTTACAAATCTTCGCACACCTGCCTGGGAGGCCGCGATACAAATAAACCTAGTCTAGAATACTTGGGAAAAACATTCCCTAATATCTTCGCATACCTGCCTGGGAGGCCGCGATGGAAACTAATACGATACATGACGTAACGAACGAACATACTACTACTCACGCTATACTATTACTGAACTGTTATCTGTGAACTCGCTCAACTAGTTGTTGACTCTCTGCTGCATGCCTTGCAGGACCTTAGGTACATATGGAGCTTGCACAGGGAGGAGCAGGTCGTTGTGGGACATGGATCGATGATGCCATGTTAATTATCTAAACGTTTGAATTTACGATTTATATTGGGTTTACATACTTATGCTTCCGCTACACACTTGTTGATGTTTGGTTTTGAAAACACCTTTCGTATTGATGAATGACTTATATTATTTACTATTAAGTTCAATATGATTAGTGGCTTGATCCTGGTCAGTCACGCCTCCAAGCGGTGATACTCCGCATGTGGATTTTGGGGGTGTGACAGATTGGTATCAGAGCCATTGGTTATAGAGAACTCGGTTTTAATAAAGGGAAAACGATTTTTTTAAAACCAGACTATAACCAGAACAGTGCTCTCAACGATCCACAACGACGCTTCGCTCCACGTGCAAGACTCAACATCATAGGTACTACTATTGATGTTACCTTACCTACTTGATAGAATTACATAGAACTTTGCTCGTGGTATGCTTAGATTACATTACCTACTACTCACTACTGCTTGAAAACGCTTGTGTGCTCACTCTCTTCTGTCATCGCACTATTCGCGAACCTCTCTCACTTATGTTATCTTTACTATGAAGATCATGTCTGGACGTATCAACATGACTCAAGACCAGTTGACGGCTCTCATTAACGAACGAGTTACTGCGGCCGTTGCAGCCGCACAAGCAGGAGGTATACCCTGCAGTTACAACTCACACTAGGATCCTTAGATCCTACATTCCTAAACCAACTCTCGTGTTTTATCTTATCCTAACTCTTATACACAACAGGTCAACCACCTGTTTGCACTTTCAAGACATTCATGGACTGTCGTCCTACTACTTTTAGTGGCACGGAAGGAGCCGTAGGTCTCCTGCACTGGTTTGAAAAGCTTGAGCCAGTATTTGAAATGTGTGAATGCCCTGAGGCACGCAGGGTGAAGTATGCTACCGGTACCCTCGAGGGTTTAGCCCTCACATGGTGGAAAGCTCAGGTCCAAATACTGGGGTTGGTTGCTGCTAACGCCACCCCATGGAACAATTTCAAGGAGATGATCAAGCAGGAATACTGCAGTCGAGATGATATTCATAAGCTGGAAGTCGAGTTTTTCAACCTCAAGATGACGGGGTCAGAGATTGAGGCGTACACCAAGAGATCGAATGAGCTTGCATTACTGTGTCCTACTCTGGTGGACAAGCGTATCGAACTTTATCTTAAGGGTCTAGTGCCAGAGATCCAAAGTCATGTAACTTCAGCAAATCTTGCCACCTATCAGCAGGTTGTTCAGTTGGCTCACCGTCTCACTGATCAGGCGGTGGAGCAAAACAGGTTGCCTAAACGCATCAATGCTACTACTACCGCTACCACTTCAGTTACTCCTGCTACTCCCAGCGACAATAAGAGGAAATGGGAGGGGGATTCTAGCAAAGGTTCAGCTACTGTTCAGTCTCAAGCTCAGCAACGCAAGACGAATGACTACCAGAGTCCGAATCAGCAATCATCAGGTAGTCAAGGGCAGAGTGGATATCGGGGAATTCATCCATGGTGTAGTAGGTGCAACAAACACCACAGTGGAAGATGTCGCAGGGAACGTTGTCAAAGATGCCTCAAGATGGGTCATGAGGCTAAGGATTGTAGAAGCTCACGGCCAGCAAATCAGAACCAGCAACTCCCACTACCAGCTCCACAACACCAGCAACAACAGCCACAACGAGGAAACCGGGGGTGTTTCCAGTGTGGGGCTGAAGGTCATTTCAAACGTGATTGCCCTCAGTTAAACCAGAATCAGAACAACAACAACAATAACAATCAGGGCAATGGGAATAACAACAATGGGGGAAACAACAATAATGGTGCTAGGGGTCGTGCATTTGTGATTGGTCAGGCTGATGCAAGGAACGATCCTAATGTGATTATGGGTAAGTTTCTCCTTGACGACTTTTATGTTACTGTATTATTTGATTCGGGTGCGGATACCAGTTATATGTCTTTGAAGGTTAGTCAAATGCTTAAACGTGCACCAACACTTTTGAACACCAAACATGTCGTAGAGTTAGCCAACGGTAAAAGTTTAGAGGCCACACACATAGTTCAGGGTTGTAATCTTATCCTCGCTGGTCAGACTTTCTCCATCGATCTCATCCCTATAACTCTGAGTAGTTTCGACATCGTCATCGGTATGGATTGGTTATCCCAACAACAAGCAGAGATCCTATGCAAGGAGAAGATCATTCGTATCCCACGTTCTGGTAAAGAACCTCTCGAAGTTCAAGGCGACAAGAGTGGTGTCGTGAGTGGCGTCATTTCCTTCCTGAAGGCTCAGAAGTGTTTGCGAAAGGGCCACACAGCTGTTTTAGCTCTCGTTACCGATTCATCGAAGAAAGAGAAAAAGATTGAGGATATTCCTGTGGTACGCGATTTTCCTCAAGTGTTTCCAGAAGAGTTACCTGGGTTACCGCCTCATCGTCAGGTCGAATTTCAGATCGAGCTCGCTCCAGGAGCAGCACCTATAGCTCGCGCATCTTATCACTTAGCACCAACTGAACTGGAAGAGCTGTCTAAGCAACTGCAAGAACTCTTGGAAAAGGGTTTCATACGTCCTAGCTCTTCGCCTTGGGGAGCTCCAGTACTGTTTGTAAAGAAGAAGGATGGTACCTTCCGCATGTGTATAGACTACCGCGAACTGAACAAGGTGACTGTGAAGAATCGCTATCCTCTTCCACGCATCGACGATTTATTCGACCAGTTGCAAGGGTCGAGCTATTACTCGAAGATTGATCTAAGGTCAGGGTATCATCAACTAAGAGTCCGGGATGAGGACGTCTCCAAGACAGCGTTCAGAACACGCTACGGCCATTACGAGTTTCTGGTCATGCCATTCGGATTAACGAACGCACCTGCGGTCTTTATGGATCTTATGAACAGGGTTTGCAAACCTTACCTCAACAAGTTCGTCATTGTTTTCATCGACGACATCCTGATCTACTCGAAGAATCGGGAGGAACACGAGCAACACTTACGACTTATTTTGGAACTTCTTCGAACGGAACAGCTGTACGCTAAGTTTTCAAAATGCGACTTCTGGCTTCGTGAAGTCCACTTCTTAGGCCACGTGGTAAACAAGGATGGGATTCATGTTGATCCATCCAAGGTAGATTCGATCAAGAACTGGCCTGCACCTCGCACACCAACGGAAATACGCCAATTCTTGGGTTTGGCGGGTTATTATAGACGGTTCATCAAAGACTTCTCAAAGATTGCTCAGCCACTTACACTACTGACGCAGAAGGGTGTTGTTTACCGTTGGGGAAATGCACAGGAAACAGCGTTTCAGCACTTAAAGGATAGACTCTATAGCGCACCTATCCTCTCATTGCCTGAAGGCACGGACGATTTTGTAGTCTACTGCGATGCATCTATCCAGGGTCTTGGATGTGTATTGATGCAACGGGATAAAGTTATTGCTTATGCTTCGCGCCAACTTAAGATTCACGAACAGAATTACACAACACACGATTTAGAGCTGGGAGCGGTTGTTTTTGCACTCAAGATATGGCGCCATTACCTGTACGGTACCAAGTGCACTATATACACTGATCACAGGAGTCTCGAACATATTTTCAAACAGAAAGAATTGAACATGCGACAACGTAGATGGGTCGAACTACTGAACGATTACGAATGTGCTATAAAGTACCATCCGGGCAAAGCCAATGTGGTGGCCGACGCCCTCAGTCGAAAGGATACTACGCCTAGGCGTGTACGAGCATTGCAACTTACTATCCAGTCTAGCCTTCCTTCTCTGATACGAGATGCTCAGGTAGAAGCATTGAAACCAGACAACGTCTGGGCTGAAGCCTTACGTGGCTCAAGGCAACGATTAGAACAAAAGGCAGACGGCGCTTATTACGTAACAGGACGCATTTGGGTCCCACTCTATGGTAACTTACGCGAGCTTGTAATGGATGAAGCTCATAAGTCCCGTTACTCGGTACATCCAGGTGCAGATAAAATGTACCACGACATCAGAACTACATATTGGTGGCCTAGCATGAAGGCCCACATAGCCACATACGTTAGCAAATGCTTGACTTGTGTGAGAGTCAAGGCAGAATATCAGAAACCGTCAGGACCACTTCAACAACCTGAGATACCACAATGAAAATGGGAACAAATTTCCATGGATTTTGTTACTGGCTTACCTAGATCTCAGCGCAGAAATGATACTATATGGGTGATCGTGGATCGACTCACAAAGTCTGCTCACTTCTTGGCTATCAAAGAAACAGACAAGTTCTCTACCTTAGCAGACATTTACTTAAAAGAAGTGGTCTCGAGGCACGGGATGCCCACCTCCATCATCTCTGATCGTGACGCACGTTTTACTTCAGAACTGTGGCAAGCAATGCATAAATCTTTTGGCTCTCGATTAGACATGAGCACAGCTTATCACCCTCAGACAGATGGGCAGTCTGAGCGCACTATTCAAACTCTAGAAGACATGCTTCGGGCGTGCGTAATTGACTTTGGAAATGGTTGGGAAAAACATCTGCCACTAGTAGAATTTTCGTATAACAACAGCTACCACACCAGCATTAAAGCTGCACCATTCGAGGCATTGTACGGGCGTAAATGCCGGTCACCTCTCTGTTGGGCAGAGGTGGGAGATAGTCAAATCACAGGTCCAGAAATGGTAGTTGATACTACTGAAAAGATTGCTCAAATACGACAACGCATGGCGGCAGCTCGTGACCGTCAGAAAGTATACGCCGATAAAGATAGAAAACTACTCGAATTCCAAGTTGGGGATCGAGCGCTACTCAAAGTTTCGCCCTGGAAGGGTGTGGTTCGTTTTGGCAAACGCGGCAAACTCAATCCACGATACGTCGGACCTTTCGAAGTTATTGAGAAGATAGGCAGGGTGGCCTACAAATTGAACTTACCAGCTGAACTCAGTGCAGTTCACAACGTCTTTCACGTGTCGAATCTGAAGAAGTGTACGTCAGATGAGACCCACATAGTTCCCTTAAAGGAACTCACTATCGACGAGCGGTTGCACTTCGTCGAGGAACCTGTTGAAATCACGGACCGGGATGTTAAGGTCCTCAAGAACACGAGAATCCCTCTTGTACGAGTTCGTTGGAACTCCCGCCGCGGCCCAGAGTTCACCTGGGAGCGTGAAGATCAAATGGAACTCAAATATCCCCAGTTATTCGGAACCAATGCAACTACTACTGAGGCTAAAGCTACCAATACAGAATTTCGGGACGAAATTCCAAATCAACGGGGGGATGATGTGACACCCCAAGAAAACCAGTAATCTTCGCAAACCTGCTCGGGGAGCCGCGATACGATACAGGTAAACAACGTCACACCATTAGCTCCTCAGTAACTGCATGCTAAATTTCGGGACGAAATTTCTTTCAAGTTGGGGATAATGTGACAACTCGAGTTTCCGACTTTCACTTTCGCATTAAATGCACGTTGACTTTGACTGTTTAGTTGTTTGACTTGTAACTGTACACTTCGTGTGATAATGAAGCGCATTGTGTTTGCATGATTTTGTGTTTGGTTGTATAACATGAGATGGTTTAGAAAACTAAAACTGTTTAACTTAATGAAAGGACCCGACGAAACAAAGTGTTTCGCCAAGACCGAACTCGACGAAACAGACTGTTTCGCCGGCCCAGTTTCGCCAAAAGCCCAGTTACGGGCCCAACTTTGTTACGTGGGTTTTATATCACAAAAACTGTTTCATTCGTGAAACTTACCATCACAATCGAAACCCTAGAGTCCCTTCTTCTCTGTGACGGCAACCTAGTGTTCCCGAAGCCCCGAATCGATCTAGTTATTATTACGTTCATCTCGGTGAGTGCGTATTCGTTAACTCGGTTTCATTGATGTTCTGTTTAGTCGTTATATGTTTAGGTAAATGCTTGATTTATGAAACGGTTATGAATATTGTTCTTGATTTCGATACATGGTTAACCGGATGCGTAACTCTATGTGAAACTTATTATGATCGAATGCTCGGTTCTGAATGTTGTCTATATGGTCTGGTCCTGAATGCAAGTTAGCATCTTGATAGGGTTTGATGTTGTAATCGATATGTTATACGCGTAAACTAGGGTTCATGCTAGACGTTAATGTGATGTGATGATTATGTCATGATGATGGTTCGATGATTCTGTGATTGAATGATTTCTGGGTAACTGCTACTTGATGATGACGGCTGTTAGGGTTTCTGCATATACCTAAGATACGTAACTGACTTCAACCCGTATCAGGTTTGACGAAACTGACATCTTGGCGAAACAGAATGTGTTTCGCCAAGGACAGTCGACGAGATACAAATCTTGTTTCGCCAATCAAGACTCGACGAAACAGGATATGTGTTTCGTCAATGCAAGTGTTTCGCCAACATGTGTGTTTCGCCATTATGTAATCAGCAACAACTTACTTTAATTTTGTTAAGACTTAACCCAGTTAACTGACTGCTGTTAAATAATAAACATGACTTGAATGCTTGCGAATACATACTACTTGCTTATACGTGAACAACTTGAACACAAACTGATTATTCTATACATGCATACTTTAGGACGTGATTGATTTACTTGAGCACATACTTAGCATACCGAGCAAAACCATGGTGAGTTCATACAGCCAAGGCATGGGGTTCCCGGGTGGGAATGGGATTTGATGAATTATTGTGTATACTCAGACGGTAGAACCTAACGATAAGATACGACTAGACTAGTAACACTTATTGAACTGATCTTCGCACACCTGCCGAGGGTTGGCCGCGATATTATGACTGACTTCGCACACCTGCCATAGGAAGGCCGCGAACTAAATTTACAAATCTTCGCACACCTGCCTGGGAGGCCGCGATACAAATAAACCTAGTCTAGAATACTTGGGAAAAACATCCCCTAATATCTTCGCATACCTGCCTGGGAGGCCGCGATGGAAACTAATACGATACATGACGTAACGAACGAACATACTACTACTCACGCTATACTATTACTGAACTGTTATCTGTGAACTCGCTCAACTAGTTGTTGACTCTCTGCTGCATGCCTTGCAGGACCTTAGGTACATATGGAGCTTGCACAGGGAGGAGCAGGTCATTGTGGGACATGGATCGATGATGCCATGTTAATTATCTAAACGTTTGAATTTACGATTTATATTGGGTTTACATACTTATGCTTCCGCTACACACTTGTTGATGTTTGGTTTTGAAAACACCTTTCGTATTGATGAATGACTTATATTATTTACTATTATGTTCAATATGATTGGTGGCTTGATCCTGGTCAGTCACGCCTCCAAGCGGTGATACTCCGCATGTGGATTTTGGGGGTGTGACATTTTGAATCACGGGAATCATAATTCCTAACATGAGGCAAGAGGCTTGCGTAGTATCCTCGATATACTTAATCCAATCGTTATAGGCATCTTTATCTTCCATAAGATGTTCATCGGGATTAGGATCGTTTTCTATGATAGGTTACGGACGGTTTGGGTAATATTGTTAGCGGCCATCTACAAAATTTAACAAAGTTCAATTTTAGTATTTTCGATATTATTATATTTTAATCATTAATACCCTTTTGTGTCTCATAGACAATTAATAATTAAAAACTAGAATCCAACGTTACATTTAAATATTGGTTAGGTGACCTTTATCCCTCTATTTAAATTAACAAGGTAGTCAACGTTTGACAATTGCAACTCTTTGCAACTTCTAGTCATATGGGATCGGTTAAACATCTTTATGTTTAGTTGGCATGTTTAATCCCATCAACACCTTTGTTCCCCATGCTTCGGTGACCCTAAGTTCATGGTTTCCAAATCAAGTCGTCCAACTTACACACACGTGTGAGTTTATACACATAAGTGGTTAGGTGACCTTTATCCCACAAACATGGTAAACCCACCTCGAATATACAAGTTCCCTCAAATATGGTTAGGTGACCTTTATCCCACAAAAGAGTTCTCAAGTGATTCGAGTGTTGTATAAAAGGATGGTGTTTGACTTGTTTTATAAAAGGGATTTTGAGTTTTCAAAATTCTAGTTTAGAAAACTTTATGTACCATATATTTGCATGCATTCAAATCCTTGGTACTTTAGTGAAAATCAATTTTCAAGGTTCTTTTTAATAAAACCCATTTTATTATAAAATCATTAATTTTTAATAACCTTTTATTAACCAATTTTAATGATCTTGTAAAGAACCAATTTTACGCTTGTTGTTGATTATTAGTTTGTTAAGCATGTATATCCAAATATCATCAAAACAATATAAATAAGCAACCACACAAGCACAACACATATATCATTAGGTGCATAACCATAGCCAACTATTTTGACCACACTTGTTAGCCGAAACAAGTGTGCCAAAAGGTCCTTCCTAAAGGGTGAATATTGACACAAATAATGTGTCGTTGAACTCCCACTTGATCCCGCATCCAAATGCTTCAAGTATCCTTCTTGTGTTGTGATTACTCCACTTTCTTTGAGCTTCCAAAATGTACTTTAATTCAGCTCCAATCTCCTTTGGGCTCCGTTAATGTGTTTTGGTTATCGGGCTAAGATCCCGTTTAGAACTATGAAGTCCTTTATGCCCGAATTTGGCAAAACCAAAACCGCATTTTTGTGTGCATCTTCTTTTACAAAATATATCCTAATACATTTTTTCTAGTAAAATAAAATGCACCTAATCTATTTATTTTACATACCAAATGAAAATAAATAAATTACATAACTTTACAAATGGAAGAATAAAAATAATAATTATTACAACCCATTGAATAATAAAACACAACACATTTATTCAACACAAGGTCATGGCTAGGTTATATGCACCAAAATATATATATCCAAATATATATTTATATTAATTTCAAGAAGCATAAAAAAATGGTTCCCTTTTAATAACCATTTTCGGCTATGTCCAAAAAACCGAAAAGGTTAGTTTTGTCCAAACAAACAAATCATCCATATGAAATAATTTTTCAAGATTCATTTATGCATGTAAGAATATAATCTTGAAAAACAAAGGCATAACCATACTTAGAATTTCGGCCATAGGGTTTTCACCAAACCCGAAACCTGAAAATTTTAAGTCTATTGAAGCATGCACTCATATAAGCGGCTCTGATACCATTGATGGGATTTTAACATGTTTATCAAAGCAATTTCATCCATATGAAATAAAAACGCAGCGGAAAATAAGTTTAAAACATGTTACTTTTATAAGATATAAAACCATTTATATGCAAAATCCCAAAACCCGGATCCATATATGAGATGTATACTATCAAACACAACCATAGGATGTTTAGAAAACTACCTTCTTGAAGTACAAGGATTATGAAACGGATGATGCTTCTTGAAAATGGTTGTCTTCAAGAGTAGAAGACCTCAAGCTTGTACACCCCAAGCTTCCAACAAACACCTCATGTTTAGCTAGGATTTCTACACTTGAACTCACTAGAAAAAACCTCTTGACAACCATCTCATGGCCGAAAATATGAGAGGAGGTTGGGGAGTTCTTGCACTTGATTTATGAACTTGAAAAAGCCTACTAGATCAACCATACATGACCCGATTGTTAGAGAGTCTTACACTTGATTTCTCAACTTGAAAAACTCTCTTGGATGAGCATGTAATAGCCGAAAATATGCAGCCATTTTTCTCCTATTTCTTCAAGTTCATCTCTTCACTCTTGTTTTATTTTTGTCATACAAAAATGTTAATAAAAGTAGTGAGAGAATGTGCCACCCAATTCACCCAATGCATGAACATCTACTCATGCAAAATGCATGTACATTCATTGGACCTTTCTTGCTTGGGAAGACCATCCAATTAAAAGGCATGCAACTATGACAACATGCATGGAACCTCATTGGACAAGAATTTTTGGGAAGACCCCATGGGGGGGGGGGGTGGCGGCCAAGCTTTTATAAAAAAAATACAATTTCTTTTATAAAATATAAGTCTTACACATATATATATATTTTATAACTTTTATAAAATATAACATCATATGTTATAAGACTTGTGCTATTTTTATTATGTTATTTAACCAATTAAATAACAAAATAAAATATTCTCTCAAAATAAATTATCCATATAATTTATTAGTTTGTCAAGTGCAATTATTTAGAAAACCAATTTCTAAATATTCTAAGTGTTGATATTTATTTATTTGATCATATCATAAATATTGTAAGTGTTTGTCTAGCTTGTTATTGGGTATGACTCGACTTGGATCATAACGTACTAGCCACATCAATTTAATATGTGTCTTGGGCATACAGAGTCCAACAAAAAGTTGCATCATTACCGCGCCTGTTGCGCTCAACGGTCCACCAATCCAGTGCCTTGGACTGGAAGACTCCAGTAGCATTCACAGTGTTGACATTTTCAGGACATCCGCTTTGACGAAAAGTGACTTCGATCGAGTCAAACCACTGAAACATTGCACTGGGTCCATCTTCGCCAGTAAAGTTTACAGAACCGCAGGCTTTGAATTGTTTAAAGCTGAAGGGAGTTCGAGGCGCTTCACTCTTTGATTCAACAGAATATTTTTTGCTAACCTCATTGATTTCACTTACAATTTGAGGTATGACTTTGGCCATTTCCTTGGCCACAAGTGAAGCGATACGCTTGTCAGCTTTGTTCCTTTGAACATTTCGCTAAGTATGAGAACCGAAGGAAGACATTGTCGAGTGTAGGTTCTGTAGTAGACATCATCCCGAAGGATTAGATGAGATTCGATTACATCGAGTTTTGTTTTGAAAGATTTGTGTTTTACAACCCTTTTTATTATTATTATCAAGTGAAGCTCAGGAACACGTACGCACATATTCACGTATACACATAATTCACATAAGCACGTATACACAAAGGCACGTAGGAATACTAATTCACGTAAGCACGTATTTTGCACGTATTCACCTACATATTTTTGCGCGTATACACCTATCTTTCAAGATCGCGTAGCGCGAGCGAGAGTTGCGAGCGATCATGAGTAGCATAAACGACGAGTTTAGCGTATGAGTCTTCTTAGTTTGTTTGTGATTAGTTGGCGTTTTAGATTACGGACGTTGTGCGAGTTGTGCGCGTTTTGTAAAGCGGGGAGCGGAAAGCGTAAAATCTCCAAAATCGAAACACATAAACACATAAAATCGAAGACGCGTAAAATCGGCGATTGCAGGCTTAAAATCGAAATAGAGTGCCTTGGGTGTTAGACGTCGACTGCTCAAAGTAATTCGATTATTCCCAATGAGTTCGAGTACGCACTTTGGCCTAATAGACTGTGCTCTCACCGAAACACAGCGAACGACACTCATCCTTCCAGTTACTACGTGACTCGAGTCATTGGAACAGTCGAGACTTTGGTGGGATTTGTAAAATCGCAGTAGGGAGTGGAACGTGTTATTAAGATGCGGGTTTCACCCCAAACTTAACAACTTCGCTCCTAACTGTGGTTAAACAACGACGGGGTAGAGATGGAGAACTTCGTAGAGATATGGATGTCACTCCTAGATCAACGAAGGATTCTCGTGCTGAGAGTAAAATACGCGGAGTGAGAGATCTTATCGAGAGTTCTTGGTTTTCACACCAAATCCCGAAACAATCACTCGTTTGTGTTATGCGAGCGTTTTCGAAACGTGTGTATTGTGTAAGCCTTAGGAAAGGAAAAATAAGTTTACACGCCTTAGGAAAGGCTCCTTCGTACGAAGCTGGCGTGCGTGGGTTCGTATGAAACCCCCACTGGGTTCGTACGAAGATGTTCTGTTGATACTTAGACTATAGACTAGGTCAATTCTACACGACTCGGCCTAATTCCCTATAGTTATGGCTCTAATACCAATCTGTCACACCCCAACCAATGGCGGAATCATCGGGGCGTGGCACTGAGCGAAAACAGATTGTTCATGAGAATCCCTAACAACTATTAAATGACAATATTTATAAGGTTTAATATCCCATACTAATAAACAAATAATGCAAAACAGTCACTACAGATATTCAGTCTCAAAAACAAATTCCATTCCGACAACTCAGATTTTATTTGGTGAGTTTCTAGACTTCCTAACTTGTTTGCAGCATAACATCCAATCAACCTGTCACATACGTTAAAATAAAAGTCAATACATAAAGTAAAGGTGAGTACACAAGTTTAGCATAAAGGTAGTATAAAAAGCGTTTACGCATAACCAGCATGTAACACGTAACGGACGAAGCATGTGACTATCAACAATGATACAACCTAACCACGTGACTACGATGTAGAGTATGGGCGACACATGTTCACTGAAGCGAACACGTGAAATAAAGTAATGTGATCCTTAGCAACCCCTGTTCACAACAGGTGCTGAGTCCAAACTATAGTACCATCGTTCCTAAAGGCGGTCTAGTGTAACACTTTATAACATTGTAACAAGCATTCAACAAATCACATATAGCAGCGGGTGCGGTTAGTGTTTCTAAAGTGTTTCTGTTGTGTGTTGTGTTTTGATAGATAACGTATTTGACACCGAAAAGTGCGTTAAACAAAAATGGGCTCAAGTATACTCACAGTGTGTGTCCTATCAACAAACACGATATGCTTGGATTGAAGGTAGCGTCGGGTCAGCCTACTTACGGAAACAGAAGCATAAGTCTTCCTCAGGGCTGTACGGTCGTAAACGGAAAGTCAAACGGGTTAAGTACCCAACAGTCTATCCGGACGGATGGGTCTTATCCATCCGGACGGATGGGCTCCATTTGGACGGATGGGCTTTTGTCCATTTGGTCGGATGGCTGTGGTTGTTTGTAAACGGTTAAAAATTGTTGACGTTTTGATTAAAAACGTTTTCATAGCCGGGGTAACAAGATTTAAACCATGGAAATCGTCAGGGTCAGGTCATCCGGACGGATGGACATTGTCCATTCGGACGGATAGGCTGAGCTGAAGTTTTTGTAAAAAATTTCTTGAACAACGGTTTTGTTGAACGGAGACGGGCGTGTTGACGGATTCAAACAACGGAAAACACCAAGCCCAGTCCATTCGGATGGATGGGCCTTGCCCATTCGGACGTATGTTATGTTCTTTGATGAAGATTCATGTTTGACCCGTTAATCGGTCCATCTCTTCAGTGGAAATCAGCTCTCGTGCCGCCTCTTGACTATGGAAAGAGTTGGAGGTCTGACGAGTTCCCGATTCCACCAAAGTTGTATGAAAATTGAAGAAAGGTTATATGTAAGTTGAAAAATGTGAAAATCCTTTAGATCTTGTACCAATCTCGATCAAATGATGCTCCACAACAGTTTGCCTAAGCAAACGAGTGGAAACCACCTTCGAGAGGTCTAAACTCAGTGATTTCGAGAAATAGTTAAAGTGTCTGTGTGATTTTGATGAAGAAGAAGGAGTATAAGTGAAATGGAATGAAGGTTGCAGAAGATTTGAAGGAAAAAGCTTACAAAAAGTCTTGATTCGCGTCTGAAAGCTTGGGAGCGGATGAGAGAGCTTAAAAGGTTGAAATGGAGACACAAGTCCCCTATTTATAGGTGAGGGCGAGGGTTAAGGCGGTGCACATGGGCAGTGTCTGGATGGCTCCATCCGGACGGATGGGCCCCATTCGGACTGCTGAGTTTGTGTTCGTCAGTTTTCCAACTTTGGTTCGTTTGTTAGGTGTTGCGTTGTGTTTTGTTGTGATAAATCGAGTTGTGCGAGTAGCGTTGCGATAGCGTTGGCGAGTAATCAATACACATAATATGCACACACAAGTAAAGCATATAAGAACACACGTTATTACATTACTACTACTAATAACGACGTTTGCGATTTAGCGTGTTAGTCGTGATAAGCGTATACGGGGGCGTATGATAACCAAATAAACAAACACGCCAATTTAAATAGCATAATTCTCTGTAATCCGTGTTGCGTAAGCGTTGCGAATATAAAGCATTTAAACGTATAGCGGTGCGGTGTGATGAAAAAGTATTTAGTTTGACATAACCCTTTGTTTATATCGAATCTCAGAGTTTCAAGACGGTTACAAATCGATGCAAAAGCAAACAGGTAACGATCCGAAAAGTCGGTTTGTTACAGTTTAGTTCTTAGGTGAAAATCAATTTAAAACTAAATTTGTGCGAAGGAAAATTCATTTACAATAATATATATAATTCACGCACATCAAATATCTCTACTAAAGATCATGTTCCTAAAACTTTTACTCCTAAAAGGACTCATGAACCAATAATAGAGAACATGGTAAAAGAGGCACCTGCTAAGAAGGTTAAACCTAATGTGCCTGAATACCAACCAAAAATTCCTTATCCTGTTCATCTTAAAAACGAGAAGATGGAAGAGCAATACTCTAAATTTCTTGATCTATTTAAGTCTCTTCACATCAATATTCCATTCATCGAAGCTATAGTGCAAATGCCAAACTATGCAAAGTTTTTGAAAAACTTGCTTGCAAACAAGAAGAACTCGATGAAGTGGCAAACGTTCAGCTGGGTGAAGAATGTTAAATTGTAATTCAGAAACAATTACACGAGAAGCTATCTAATCCTGCAAACTATGCATTGGCTGATCTTGGTGCGAGTATAAATTTGATGCCCTATTCAATTTTTGCCAAGTTAGGTTTAGGTGAGCCTTCACCCACACATAGGAGTTTGCAATTAGCTGACTGGTTAGTGAGGTATCCTCGTGGCATTGTAGAGAATGAGCAAGTAAAGATAGGAAATTTTGTATTTCTTGCAGATTTCGTTATCTTGGACATGGATGTCGACTCTAAAATTCCAATAATTCTAGGACCTCCATTCCTAGCAATTGCAAGAGCTCTAATAGACGTTTTTGAAGGTAAGTTAACTCTTCGAATTAATGTAGACATGATGGTCTTTAACATCAAGAAGCGTTCGGATAACAATCAAGAGTTGAATAAAGCATCCGTGTTCATGATTAATAGTTTAATACTATTGAGGAGATTCCATCTGAGAGGTCTTTGGATGATGAATTCAAAGATGAGTTGTGTAATTTTCCTATGAAATTGGATGACACACTCATTTGTGATCATAGGAAAGACATAGAGGAACTCGAATGGTTAATCCACGGTAAACCACCAGATAGAGAATATGAATTAGTTACATTACCAAAAGAGGTAATAGACTTTGGTATCCTAACAAACAAGTGTGGGATAGTGAGCTGGATATTAGGAATTGCAGCATGATTCACGTCAAGACCAAACTAGGTATAGACGCTACTGGTGATGCTTTGTTGTTCGGATTACATGTTGCAAGGGTGAAATATAAGAAACTGATTAAATGCCAAAATGATTGGTTTAAATCGAGTGAGTCTTGGAGTATTAAGGAAGTTGTTTACTTCGAATTGGTAAAAGAGAGAGAGAGAAAGAGAGAGATATGAGGGAAGATGATTAGAGAAGAATGTGAAGGTTTATTGAATAATTAATTAATTGTATTTATTTTATTTTATTTAACTAGAAGTTTTACATGCGCGCGTTGCGCTGTGGGCGAGTAAGGAAGAAACATTGCGAACGTGTGTTCAATCAGATTCTGAAATGAAATATGCAATTCAATAACCCATGGAAAACTTTAAGTTATCTCTAATGTAAACTTCAAATTTACTAATTTGTGTTTTGACACAAAGTTCAGGACCAAACAATAAAAATCCATCAGCTAGTCTTGGTTAATTGTACAAACAAAAATCGTCGTACATTGTAAAGAAAGGGGTGATAAATTACAATGCATAGAAACGAAGAGCTAAATTAAAGTCTTAAAGTAAGAACTGATGTTGCATAACCACCACACTTTATTCAAGCACTTGCATTACCCAAACCAAACCAAAAAATATCATCTAACATCAAATGATCAAAATATCTAAAACCACAACCTTAACAGTGTACACTCCAAACTGCATCATACAAAACTGACAAAAACAAAACTTTGTAATATAAATTGTGTTCTTATTGTTACATTAGAATTAAAATTAAGTATAATTTAGCTTTAAGCAACCATGTACTCCAACTTCTTTCACGTTAACCGTGAACTTCTCCACTCCACGGTTAACAAATGGATGTAAAGCAGAGAGACGAATTAGCTTTTATAGTAAAAACGCACACTCTGAATATAAAAGAAATACATTTATGCAAAGAGTATAGGGTTAAATCAGGTTTGTTTGACCCACATATAGAGATGCACAAAAAAACCGGTTCCGAACCCGACCCGAAACCGGTTACTACCCTACCCGACCAAAGGGTACATACCAATTCCGAACCCAGACCCGGACTAGCCAAAACCCAAAAAAAAACCCGGCCAAACTGGTCAAAAGTCTGAACGTATCCGGAACCGGTTCCTACCCTACCCAGTTCTTCACTTTGTTGACCAAACCCAGACTTGGTTCGGCGGTTCCTACTCGGTTTTAGGTTCTAAAAAAACCTGATTTGTGCATCTCTACCCACAAACACTTGTAGTCGTCTTATTGTTTTAATTAGAGTTAAATGCTTGGTTGGTCCCTGTGGTTTTCAAAAATTGCAGACTTGGTCCCAGTGGTTTACTAATTACACGCGTGGTCCCTGTGGTTTTCAAAAATGCACTCGGTTGGTCCCCAGCCCTAACATCAGTTAAATTTCTCAGTTAACTATGTGTGAAATGACTACATTACCCTTTAACAATTAAAAACCTAAAACTAAGAATAAAAAAAACAGTATATAACCTCTGCATCATCTTCATCACCATCATCATCTTCATCAACCCACCACCACCACCTCCATCGTCACCTTCAACCCACCACCACCTCCACCGTCACCTTCAACCCCCCACCACCACCTCATTTTGAGATTTAATGGAATCAGACACCCTTGGAGAAAAAACCGACCACCAAACTTACAGTTTAAACGGCTCCGCTGATGTCGAACACATCGTTGCTTCAGTACAGCTGCTGTTGATGAATCGGAAGTCGAAGCGGAAGCTACCTGAATCGAATCGGTGTCTCCGTCACGGTCGGAAGTCGAAACAAAAGCTCCCTGAATCGAATCGGTGTCTCCATCACAATTGCTAGATCTGAACAGATTTGATCTGAATCGAATCGGTGTACAATCGTTGATCTGAGAGGCTGTGATTCAGGTGAGGTTTGTTGGACAATTGCAAAGGTTCCAGATCCACTCAATTTCACATTTTAAGGCTGTGATTCAGGTGATTCAGGTGAGGTCTGAGAGCTCAATTTACCACAATAAATCAAAACATTTAACTCAACATTTTATAATCAAAACATCTCACCCAATCTACCACAATAAATCAATAACACCATCTACACACTTGTAAAATCGTCATGGAAGCTCAATTTCTTCCCCATTGAAGCTTCAATTCTACACAAATTCCAACAAAAATGTTCATGCTCCAGTCAGATCTCCGATCCGCTATTCAAATCGCTGCAACCTACTGCTATTTCAACCCTAACCGCTACAATTCACCATCCTCCAGACCGGTTTCCGTCCGTACGCCCTCACGGCTGAGAAGCCTCCGATCTCTTCTCTCTCTTGTCGTCTCTCTCCTCTATCTTCGCTTCTGATCTCCGTCGCCGGAAAAGAACGAGAGACAGAGATGGGGTGTGGGTTTGTGATGAAGATGATGATAGTGATGAAGATGATAGTGATGAAGATGACCTGGTGATGAAGATGATGATGGGTTTCATCACTGATGAAGATGATGATGGGTTTAACCATCATGGGTTATAAAGAGAGTTAATAAGCAAGGGTATTTTGGTCATTTAACATGGACTTAACTGAAAATTTTAACTGATGTTAGGGCTGGGGACCAACCGAGTGCATTTTTGAAAACCACGGGACCACGCGTGTAATTAGTAAACCACTGGGACCAAGTCTGCAATTTTTGAAAACCACAGGGACCAACCAAGCATTTAACTCTTTTAATTATAATCCAAACCGACCCGTTAACTTTGAATTTCCCTAATCATCTATGAATTCACCTTATGTTAGTGCGAAACTTTAATCGATTTCTTCCAAATAACATGTTGGCATAATTTCACGAAGGAGAAAGCCTCTAATAATTATCCCAAAATCCAAATGTTGATGTATCATTTTATATAATAATGGAATTTAGAACAGAACTTTTTCAAATTGTATCAGTTCTCGAGTCATAAAAACTGGTCAATTGATCCACTTTATGAAAATATAATTTGGTGAATGCTACTCAGTTCTTCCTCAAACAACTCATTTTAAGACTCAATCCCTCATTTTAAAAAAAAGATAGAAGAAATTGGAACTTTATAATACCTAGATAGATGTCAATATCCATTAAAATAAAGAATTTAAAATCTATATTTTCAAGAAAACGACCAGCAACTGTGTACCTCAAGAAAGAAAAAGGGTCTTAGAGGATTCACATTTATAAAGAACATAAAAAATGACTATGAGTAAAGAAGAGAAAATTTTTATGTTACTCTTTTCATCTGTATATTTGAGAAAACATTGTTCACCCCCTATAACTTTTTAATATATTTTGAAAGTGGTTGTGAGAGAAAAGGTAGTGATAAAGGTATAAATAAATAAATATTATTTAATTGAAAAGTAGAGAGAAAATGTAGTGATTTTTAGTGTAATATAGGGTAAAAATATGGTGGAATGGATGTGAATGCTCTTAAACGGGGTTGTTGAGTGACGCTACCCGAAAAATCACACATTGATGTCTTTGAAACCCTAAAGCACCATCGTAAATCACCACCGCTTGAATCCGGCTCCGTTACCTTCAATTGCTTTAAAACGATTAGAACATGCGGCTCCATCTCTCATATGGCTACCGATACCGGACAATTTCGAACCGATGCCCAATCACTAAAATAACAACACACTAACCTCTACACCAATGCCATAAACACATCAAGGTGCCAAATCAAAACCTGTATATACAATAACAAAGTCCGATGTATGAAAAAACATAACTAATAGTGTTCTGCCACATGGCGAGAACACTATTCCTAAGCTTGTAAAATTAGTAGATTGATGACTGATAATGATATATTTTTTTAATAGCAAGTAATTTAGACATTTTACAAGGATTTAACTGGAAAACTTTATGTTTTTTCATCCATCTTGTGGACAATAGTTAAAAATTTAATACCACCATTAGGATAAAAGTTACAATATGTATAAGACCATGTGTAGTGGTGAAGAAATATAATGCCCCCACCATGGGGCATTATCCGACACATGTCATCCCAGTCAGCATGAGGCGTTATTGCAAAAGTGGTGTAGTGGGAATAATACCTAATAAAACCCCTTCCAATCATTAAACAAAAAAACAAAAAAAAAAAGCAAACAAATGGATGGATAGTATTGGCTAGTCAAAGTTGTCAGACAAGTGCTCTCAATTGATTGGTTAAACATGTTTGTGCATAGCGTTTTAATTAAAACGCTCAACCCTTTTTTTTTCAAATATAACGCCTAGTGTAATGGAAGGGGGGGGCGTTATGGGGCGTTTTTTTTTCAATTTTTTTTAAAAATCACGCCCCACTACGGGTGGTCTAAGGACCATCTGTATTAACTCTAAATTGTTTTTTTAGGTTGTTTTAAGCTTTTAACTCTTCTTAATTTTAATTACAACATACATAATCAAACACTGATTGATTTTGATTTATCTTGTAAGTTTAAATATAATTTTTACATGTTTATTGTTACTCAAAATCGAACTACCCAAATTAAACTGATTTTTTTCTTTACCGTGACTTATCGAACCAATATCGTCTCAACATCCAGTACCTAGTCCGTTATATGTAAACAAAAATAAAGCCGTATTCATAGTAGAGTATTTTTTATAATTATAAGCTATATCGAGTGACAAGTCTGTACTAGCATCGTGAAGAAGTGATCCGATACGGTTCAAGCATTGGTAACACAACTGATACTCTTTTTTATACGTAAAACATGTGTCGATTGCTACAATAAATAGAACCGATACCGACCAAAATCTCACAACATAACAAGAGGAATCTAGCAACATAACAAGAGGAATCCGAATAGTCATGGAGGGTGATGTGCTTATTTCTATCTATATTTCCACATCAACTTTATTCAAACCAAGCCTTATAATTTCTCGCCGCAACGAGCATGTTCATATCTACTAGTATGATCCTAAATTTGGTTTTCACGTAGGCAAGTGACACATACACAACTAAAGTGTGTATCATACAAGTTCATGGCCATTCCAAAGCAAAAAAACAAAGCACAAGTAGACAGAAATCCATGCTTAGTATTTTACAAAATCAAACCACATTGACATAATCCATAAACTGGTACCGTTTAGTCATGATCTGAGAGAGATGTATATTTTATTTTTTCTTGTCATAAGCCTCAATGTTCTGGGGTTCACACTCGGGGCTAAAAAGGCGAACCAGTAAAGCTGTGCCCGCGCTTACAGTGATGGCCCCGGTCCCTGCCCACCTCAGACTTCGAGGAACATTCACTCTAGGACCTGCAACCCATGCTCTAGATATTAGTTAATCCTATAAGCATACAACATCAATCAGTATGTTATAAACATATGAGAAGAATCAGATTTGGATGCATATGGTCTTTTTGCAACATATAAAAACAGGAACATGGCATATAAGAAGCAAAAATATGATAGAAGAGAACAAACCGTAATGCAAACGACAGAGAATCCAAAATCCTAAGGCTCCACCAACACTAAAAACCCCAGCAGTATGCCTCATCAACCTCGAGCAAGGTTTTGCATCAGATCTCATTAGCTCACCATCAGAGAACCCAAGCATACGCCTCAACGCCATTATGCTATCTTTGAATCCAAAAAGAAAACATCTTAGAAATCTACATTTTTATATTTCAAAATTGCTATACACTAACAAAATCACATATAGGATTCGTCTTAAAAAAACATGAGGCGCCAGGCAACAGCTTCACATACCCAAAGCTGCATCTCCTTTACATATTCACCGTTCTTTATTCACAATCTCTACATACCTCCAAACCCTAACTTTTAGCACATGAGACGCATTTTTTAAAACCAAGGATATAGTCTAAAACCAATGACATCATTGTCCTTTTGTATCCATCATTAAAGTTGCATTTATTCGTACAAGTTAGAAGCACTAATTCTCAAATGTTGTGTGGTGTGTCACTAAATGACATATCTAGGAAGATAGTTTTCCATCATGAAAGATTTCATTGGTGCATTAACAACAAACATTGTGATTTGCACAACAGCATTTGTTGGTTTCCTAACCACTTTACAAGATAAAACTAGGGCAGCAAACGAACACGAACAAGACCTTGTTCGTGTTCGTTTGTTATGAAATATATGTGTTCGCGAACAAGATTTTATGTTTGTGTTCGTTTGTTAAGGAAATCAATTTGTTCGTGTTTGTTTGTTAATTTTAGGCAATGAACAAAAACGAACTTTGACAAACACAAATGAGCACAAACAAACGACACTTATTAGATATTTAACTTGTCGGAATTTTGAAGTATTTAAATCAATATAAAAACTAAAAACACTAATGAACCATCGAACACAAACAAACACATTACCGAATGTTCACAAGCATAAACGAACGAACACGACCTCTGTTCATGTTTGTTCATTTAACTAAAGGAAGGAAATTTCTTGTTCGTGTTCGTTTGTTTAATAAACGAACGAACACAAACGAACTTCCCGGCGAACGTTTGGTTCGTTTGCAGCGCTAGATAAAACCGTAAAATGATAACAAGACAGACGCGGAAGTAGAAATTTACCAGGGAGCAGAGACGTTGGAATTAAGAAGGGTATTGTAAAAACGTGAAAAGCGGCCGCGAGTTAAGGGTTTGGGAAGATGATGTTTCTTTTTAAGACCAAATATCTCCTGGACCAAGGGGACGTGAACCAGCAGAAGCTTCCAAGCCAAAAACCAACCAAGAACAAGCAAGGAAAGTACGAATGAGAAAGCGAGGACCGGACGAACAACAAACAGGTTCAAATATGCAGCAAGTGAGCAGCCTTCCATAAACCTAACCTGGGTAATTAATGCCAATTAATTGTTCAATACAAATGGACAAACCCTAACAAAATCCCTAATTCTAAAAACCAATCATAACTGAATGAATCAACAACATACACATGAATCAAAATGGAAGAAAGAAAGTGACTGGGAATTTACCGATTCAATTCAGTGGCCGACAATCACAAGCACGCCCCGTTCTTGTTCATCGGAATGTAGTAGATTTAAAAAGTCCTCCTGTGCACGCACGCTTGCTTTCTTCTGTCTCGTTAGCCTACGGTCTGATGGGCTTATGGCTGATGGGGTTTTGGACCTGAAAGCTGATATGGTTCCTATGAAGTCTGATCCATTGTGCTGGCCCAGCAATGAAAGGCCCAAATCAGGAAGGAAAAAAGGTAGATTGGGCCCAAAAGGGTAGTGGTTTTTTTTTATGTTTCGAAACGTGCTTTTGATCCGATTTCAAGTTCAAGCATTTATATTAAAAGTAGTTTTGGAACGCTAAGGGATGAGGAAGAATGCCTTGATACGGAACTTGGGCTGTGGGAACATGAGATAGAGGTTGTTCAAAATATAGTGCATCAAGCTCCCGTACACCGAATGATATTTATGAAGCTTGGAACGATAATATGAAAAAGTTTTGTGAAGAGTTAACAAAAGGAAAGGTAGATTCGGATGGAAAAAAGTTTGATGACGAGGTTGAAGTGGAATCGGAAACGGGCGCTTTATGAAGTTAGATTCTAAGTTTTAGCCTTGTCGTTTTGTTTTTTTTTTTTTTTTTTTTTTTGGTATGTATCTTTCTTTTTTTGCGGTTTGTTCTCTTTGGTGAGTTGCCATTGAGTTTCAAATGCACTTGTTTGTAATCTCTATTTTCACATATTAATAAAAGTTTACCCGGGGAGATCCATTTCCCAAAAAACAACATTCTCCGGAGGGGAGTTGTATCAGCAATGTTTCGCGAACCACCAGAGCAACCCTCTCCCCCCGGTTTTAGTTCGAGTAGGAGTAGGAGTAGGGGCGTGGATAGGATGCAGAGTGCGATTCACCAGCTACAAAAAGGGTTCACTATCCTTTATCTTAGCAGCTTGGAACTCAAGGTCCTGAGCGTTAAACGACTTCAACTTTAAGGCATCCTTCAAACCCATAACTGCATAACAAAAGCAAACAAACATATATTAAAAATACTAATACTAATACTAATACTAATACTAATACTAATACTAATACTAATACTAATACTAATAATAATAATAATAACAACAACAATAACAATAACAATAATATAGACATAAACATATGCATTGGCACACATCCCAAGCCGAACCATACTAACCCTCGCCTTTATATCGAATCATCGGGTAATATTGTGGCTCACCCCAAATCGTGCTGATAGCACCCATCGCCAAGATGTGTTCCGGCAGCTCTGGATGACCAGTTTTTTTCACAAGTTTCTTAAAAAGACCATTATCACATACAAAATTATCGGGCAAAGTGGACTTCTTCGGTCACCAATGCATTTCCGAAGGGAAACACAGGTCATTAACAAGAAAGAAACGATCTTTCAAACCGGTGGTAATCCAAGAAAAGCAAGTGACATTTTTGTCCCTAACTTCAAAGGTGTACCAATCACCAAAACGGGTGAGTTTGTAGAAACCTTGGAACACATCCAGGTCCGGGATCGCCCCTACGCCACGACACGATATCTCAAAATGATTACTTTTGGCCAAACCAAATGGATTCAATTGGGATATGTGAGCTCCATGAAAAGGGAGTACTCAAATAAGAAAAATGGTGAAAGGGATCCTATAGTTGCAATAGTTGAAAACCCTTATGTACAAGGAAATTTTGCAAGGCCTAAAGGGTTCATCTTTTTGGGGGAGCATGGGGTTAAAAGTCCTAGGAATGATATACGTCTCTAAAAACTCTTCAAGTTTCTCATGGATTAACACACTAAATCTCATACCCATATTCGATTTGTTCGCCATAATCAAAGAAGGGGAAATACGAACCTGAAAAACGAAGAAACAGTAAGCACTAAACAGGGAGACGAAGCTCAGAGTAACGGCTTTGTTTATCAAAGAAGAGAAGGAAGAGAGAAAAAGGGAAGCAATGAAGAAGATTTAAAAAAGTGAAGAAGGGTAAAACCCCCCATCTACCTTTTTTATACCAAAAAGTGACATCTAATCACCGGCATGGCTCAACCAATGGATGATCGACACATAGTTAGCTAACGAAAGAAAAAAAGTCACGATCCAAGGGAACCTAAAAGCCACTCATTGGTCACTTTTGGTAAATGGCAGTCAACAAGAATTCAAAATTCAAAAAAAGATGACAACAAGTCCACCCAAAAAAGAAAACGAACGAACTTGTAATCCATCACGCAGCAAACTGCGCCATGGACTAAGGGGACTTGATGAGGTTACATCTAAATCACCTAACTGAATCCTTGCCTAGGAGCAAAAAAGGCCGATTGAACCTATGGTTCCTTCCGAGTCATGACCTCTGTCGATAGGTCCGAGCTAAGGGAATCTTTCCCTAACTAACCTAGGACCCACTTCCCTAACCGCCTAAAAAGCAATAGGTCCGAACAGGACCACTCAGGCCACACCAGCAACTTACAAGTATAAATATCTCACTTAACTCTCCAAGAACGGGTAATCTGTACTTTAACTCTCATCTCACCATACACTATCAACCTGACTTATTGTACTTATTCTCACGCCCGAGCTTGGTCACTATGTCAAGGCTAACGGTGTTGTCCTATCATTCTCATTGTGCAGATTCAAGCCACTCTGAAGTTAAACTCCACCTTGATCACAAACTGTTGATTTTGGAGTCTTCACTTAAGGTTGCAGGTTATCGCATTACTGTTTTGTAGGGTGTGGTAACTTTCATCTCTGTTTACCAAGGTACTTGATTTAATGCAGTGGTGTAGATAGGTTGACGAAGACGGAAAAGGGAGATGATCACTGTGACAACCCGTGATTTACGGCTCTTAATTACGTGATTAACAGGTAATTAACGCGAAAATAAATAGTGTTTACAGCGCGAATTAACTCAATTAGGCCTTTGGAGTGCCTAGGAACGCCTATCCGACTTTACAGTGCGCGAACGGTGGTTTACAGAGAAACCTGTGAAACGTTAAACGGCAACGGATTGAAACCGAACAGATTACTGACAACGCCGAAAAATATTAAATTTTTACGATATATTTAGCTCCGTAATTAATTTTAGCGACTACAGTCGGAACCGGATCGAAAAACGGATTAAAGACGGCAACGATACCATTTTTCGCAATTATTACCGTGATCGACGAACGGGCGTGCAAACAACGACTACCGACCGTATTTTTGTGTATTTTAATTGTTGACGTTAAACGGAGTTCTGGCTTTGACAACGGGTCTCGTAGATTTTACGGGCCACTTACACACGAGATGGGCTTGTAGGCCCCGGGCCCAAGCCCAAAACCCACAAGCCTAAACCTACACATAATATATTAGATCTACAAGATTCTATCAAGATCTACAAAATCTTACAAATCATATTAAATCCCTACAAGACCCGCAAATCCCTGTCTCGAGACACCCACATCTATCAACATAATTGCACCTTTGTTTTGTAGCAGACACATTAATTGCACCTTTAATTTCACAAGCAGACAACACCCTCCCTTGCCCTACTCTCTCTCTCTCGAATCATATAACACAGACTTGAAGTCTTCTTTCTCACCCATATACAAAACATCACACATACAAGAAGTAAAGGCAGCCTTCATCACTCTCTCTCGAATATACATATAGACACACATAACCAACACCCTCGGTGTTTCCCTCCGATGAGCTGACCGGCGACAGCACCGGAACCGGCGCCGATGCCGGTGGTCCTTTCCGGCGAGACATCTCACCCACCCCCCTTTCGATTGAGCAGAAACGAGCCACCACCACCACCACTGTTCGGTGGTGGTGCGGCGGCGACGGAACAGAAGAGAGAGAGAGAGAGGCGAGGAAGAGAGGGAGAGAGAGAAAGAAGAGAGAGACGGAGATGGTGTCAGCTTGTGGTTAGTTTCAGTTGAAGGAGCGGATAAATCGCGTCACGGATTCGGGTTTTAGTTCGGTTCAGCCGGAGTAAAACAGGCAACACGGGTGCAGTTTCGAGCATCGGGTCAGCGGTTCCGTCAAACCGGGTCAGGCTTCGGGTCAACACAAGTCAGCGGGTACGGGTCCAAAGCAGTTTTGGTTCGGGTCGCACAGTTCGGTTAGACGGCTCGGTTCGGTTGACTCGGTCAAACCGAGTCAACTCGGTCAAACCGAGTCAACAGACGGTCAACTCAGTCAGCACGTTGGGCATTTTGACACGAAGATTTGGTAAAGAATTAACATCGAAATTAATTTTGTTATTTTTATAGTTTTAATCGTACGTGACTAACGAGCTCGAACCGACTAATTATAGTTTACGTTTGATATAATTAATAACTTACATATATATTGTTGGTTGAATATGTTGCTTGAATTTGAAAATATAACGACAACTTGTGTTGTTGGGGCGTCCAAAAACAGAGGAAACTCTGCCCGTTTTTCGAGAAAATCCGTAAACTAATTACGTTTTATGATAAAACGAAGCATAACCGATCGACTGCAAATGATTGTTATAAAGTAAAATACAAGTGTATAACATTTCGGATAACACTTTACAACATCACGACAACGACGATTTGGATGTCATTTTCGACGATTCTTTTACTAAAATAAATATAATTTATATATTTATTTCAAATGTCGAACAAAACGAAATCATTTCATAAAAAAATAAATATAGATTATATTTATTTTTCAAACGACAAACAAGACGACTTCTCTGTATGAAAATAAATATAGATCGTCTTTACTTTCAAAAGCAACTCGACGATTCTTTTATAATAAATACAACTTTTCATATTTATTTTATACGCCTAAACGGCACATACGAATATTTTGACAAAGATCATACGAAACGTGATATATAATACGAGTTGGTTATATGATATTTTCATACAAATAATCTTTTGTACACGTACGACTACTCGAGACGGCTAACACACTTACGACGATATATTTATATTTTATATAAATATTTATTCATTTTAAGTCTCTCGGAAACTAAGTCTTTTGCAAGACTTATTAAACTGCTATTGTCATTAAACGAGACTTAACTTAATCTTTTCCATTAAGTAAACAACTTACCGTTGAATCGTTCGATTAACGATTCGGTAGAGCTCGGTGACACGTAGACTAGTTACCGCTTTTATTTAGAAACTTATTAGATATTCCGTGTTAGGAATATTGTAGAATGCACGCTAGTGAGTCTCACTTTGGAAACGACATCACGAAGTCGTAATTAGCTAGCTTTGCACAGGAATATTCAGGTGAGTTCATAACCCCACTTTTTACGGCCTTACATTTTTATAAATGTTTTCGGGGTGGAAAGACATGCACGTTTTGCAAAAACATACAAAGTTTTGAACTAACGCAACACTCGTATTTCTAAATCATATTACGAAAGGGATTTCGAGGAACACAAATGATTTACGAAAGGTTACACTAAACATACCGGTTTTTACAAAACAAATGCTTAATTTCGAAATGTGATTGATTTTCGGTCAGGGTGATCAGGGATCTGGTCAGGGTGACCAGGGATCTGGCCAGGGTGACCAGGGACCTGGCCAGGGTGACCAGGGATTTTATACATGGTATGATTAGCGTAAGGAGGGTTACTGCATACAGATCATGTGAGTGGGTAGGTGGTACTTGAGGCCATTAATCCTCATGGTAGGACCGAGGGACACAATGCGGTAGATCTATCTGGGTGTAGCGAGCCCAGCCCCAGGCCAAACAGTTAACGGACCTTGGGGTGACTATGTACCCGACGCACAAATCTGCTAGGTTTGAGTCTTCCTACTTGCACTTCACACATATCAATGGCCTTGCAAACCATTGGTGATCTCTTTATTTCCTTATTTGCTACATACCAGGGACTTATATACTTACACAAAAATACTTGTTCATACAAATTAAATGCCATGTTTTAAACAAATTCAAAGCATAGGATTATGCGGGTAAGGAGTCAAAGTCAGGGTGGGCATTGACGGTTATACGAACATTACAAATACAAGACTTTATAAATACATGGTTTTTATGAACATACTGTGTTACAAACACAACGTTTCCATATAACTTGGCAAGAAAATGATTTTTAAATTCATTTTCTCAATACTATTTCAAAAACTGGTTATTCCAAAGATTTATTTCAAATCTTTCACAATACCAAAGATTTATTTCAAACCTTTCACAACTCAAGAGATTTATTTCAAATCTTTTACAAACAAACTATGAACTCGCTCAACATTATGTTGATTTTTCTCGCATGTTCTTTCTCAGGTTGCAGTTCTAAGACAAGGCACGGTTGGAATAGGAGGACCATCGAGGATTCGAGTACTTAGCAGGCGTTCAGTTTCTAGAAGTCTTTGCTTATTTGCTTCCGCTGTGCAATGACGATACCAGTCCAGTCACGCCAAGCTCTGATAATTTCGGGGTGTGACAGATTGGTATCAGAGCTATAGGTTACAGCGAATTAGGTTCCTGTTGTGATACCTAGGCTCTAACCTCACTTCCCCCTGGGAACGTAGATTATTAAAACGTCGAATACATACAGAACGCATAGTACTCGAATATGGTCTCCAACCGTTGCCGAAAAACAAACAGTCAAAAATTTCGTTTCCAAACATACGCTAAAGTGGTGTTTTACCCACGGTGCACAAAACAGTCGCATATAATACACGAAACTCTGAGAGTTTAGGAAACATGCATTTAAGACCTTCGGAACAGAGATTCAGTCTGAGAGGCTGGGAGGATAGTCTAGTGGGACTAGGGAGTCAGTCTGGGAGGCTGGGAAAATTGTCTAGTGGGACTAGGGAGTCAGTCTGGGAGGCTGGGAGGCTAGTGGGACTAGGAGGACTATTTGATTGCTTATTGGTTATTTGTGCATGTGTGTGTTTATTAAAGGTCATCGCGTAGGAACCGCGAATATTAACTCGGGCACACACTATTATCCATATTGTCTATGATATTTTAACTTCCCGAGCAGGCAGCCTACGCATAACGAAACGCTAGTGCACGACAATACATGAAACTCAAATTTCTACATCAACGGATGTCGGGATACATCACCTTCTACGCGGCACACAACGCTATTGCACAGGTATACGTGAAACTTAAGCTGTACATCAACGGAGGTTGAAGTACGACACATACGCTTATTGAGGCGGGGCCTTTGAGAAGGAACGATGACGCAATTTAACGACGACGCTCGATTCCTGTCAGCAGGGGAACTAACGATCAAGAAACGACAGCTTGTCACACGATCCTGCAACGACACGAATCACGCCAGGGAGAAGACGAATGTCTCCGCATTTCCCCCTCCCCTACCTAATTAATGACGAATACGCTATGTTCGACATTCCATGGTAATGTCACCTAACAATTGGTCGTCACACGAAACCCCAGGTAAGGTCCTCAAATTTCTTTTATTGAAATTTCGAATTTCACACTTACTGAGTAGATTTTCGTATCTCTACTCCTCTTAATGGTCATTGTATTACGATAATTTCTTTACAAGTTACGTACATGGTTTTTCGTTATAACCATGCCGAAAGTTTTCTTGTCGATACATATACTTATTGTCGGATTACGCTAAAACCAAGTTCAATTGTTTGAACTTGCTCATTACACTTATTCGATTCGAGACACCATATGATGTATTGGGAGCATCATATTCAAATCAATTTTTAACGAACACTTCATTCGTTCCGAGTCGTGGTAAACTTGTTTGGTATTCGACTCCATTAAATTGTTTGTTGATTCCGACACCATGTGATGGTGATTTTCATTTATTTGAAGCTTGCGCTGAACTCGTTTACGCATCTTATGCACGGATCTAAATATTTAATCCACTTCGGATAATTATATCAAAGCAGTCTTAATACAATAGTGTGTTAAGACAATGGTACACAAATTCATTTCATATTCCGGTGTACCTCATAACGGTTCTTTCAACATCGATCGAATGCTTTGCGACATCCATTGTTTCTTCACCTTCGATCGAAAACATTGTTTCATTGATGTTCCATTTTCAATTGAAAATCCTGTGATGTCATTTAAAACAAACTTTCAAGATTCACTTTATTGCGCTTTCATTTGACTTCAAACACGGTGAATTTGTTTGATCACCGCTATTATTGAATCATTTGAATCATTACGACACCTTGTGGTGTCAGTACAAACTTGTAGCTTGTGCTAATTATGATTGAGCGTTTTATGCAAAACACAGGTGATACTTGTTCGATCACCTCTATTATTAAATGGTTTCATTCATTGCGACACCTTGTGGCGTCGGTATGACTTGCAGCTTGCGCTGATCACGATCGAACGTTTCATGCAAACTATTACATTTGAGATTGTTGATTCTAAGTTCATCCAGTGGATGTTATTGCTTCTAGAACTCAGTTACTTGTTATAAACGTTCATATGGAATTCGATTGGTCGAAGTTCCTGTTCATTGTTGGATCCTTGTTAACTTAGTCACACTGGTGACTATATCATTACGTCTCGTTTCCTTTTGACATCAACTACCGAGACACATTTTTAAACCGTTGGGATTCCTATTGTGAAGGAATGTCCTTGAATTCACATGATTCGAATAAGTCTTGTTTCGATTACACGGTCATTCACTTGGTTATTATTCGGACTTACCTGCGAACAACACAATTCCGAGGGGATCACATAGTCTAAATTTCGAGGACGAAATTTCTGTAACAGGGGGAGAATGTGACAACCCGTGATTTACGGCTCTTAATTACGTGATTAACAGGTAATTAACGCGAAAATAAATAGTGTTTACAGCGCGAATTAACTCAATTAGGCCTTTGGAGTGCCTAGGAACGCCTATCCGACTTTACAGTGCGCGAACGGTGGTTTACAGAGAAACCTGTGAAACGTTAAACGGCAACGGATTGAAACCGAACAGATTACTGACAACGCCGAAAAATATTAAATTTTTACGATATATTTAGCTCCGTAATTAATTTTAGCGACTACAGTCGGAACCGGATCGAAAAACGGATTAAAGACGGCAACGATACCATTTTTCGCAATTATTACCGTGATCGACGAACGGGCGTGCAAACAACGACTACCGACCGTATTTTTGTGTATTTTAATTGTTGACGTTAAACGGAGTTCTGGCTTTGACAACGGGTCTCGTAGATTTTACGGGCCACTTACACACGAGATGGGCTTGTAGGCCCCGGGCCCAAGCCCAAAACCCACAAGCCTAAACCTACACATAATATATTAGATCTACAAGATTCTATCAAGATCTACAAAATCTTACAAATCATATTAAATCCCTACAAGACCCGCAAATCCCTGTCTCGAGACACCCACATCTATCAACATAATTGCACCTTTGTTTTGTAGCAGACACATTAATTGCACCTTTAATTTCACAAGCAGACAACACCCTCCCTTGCCCTACTCTCTCTCTCTCGAATCATATAACACAGACTTGAAGTCTTCTTTCTCACCCATATACAAAACATCACACATACAAGAAGTAAAGGCAGCCTTCATCACTCTCTCTCGAATATACATATAGACACACATAACCAACACCCTCGGTGTTTCCCTCCGATGAGCTGACCGGCGACAGCACCGGAACCGGCGCCGATGCCGGTGGTCCTTTCCGGCGAGACATCTCACCCACCCCCCTTTCGATTGAGCAGAAACGAGCCACCACCACCACCACTGTTCGGTGGTGGTGCGGCGGCGACGGAACAGAAGAGAGAGAGAGAGGCGAGGAAGAGAGGGAGAGAGAGAAAGAAGAGAGAGACGGAGATGGTGTCAGCTTGTGGTTAGTTTCAGTTGAAGGAGCGGATAAATCGCGTCACGGTTTCGGGTTTTAGTTCGGTTCAGCCGGAGTAAAACAGGCAACACGGGTGCAGTTTCGAGCATCGGGTCAGCGGTTCCGTCAAACCGGGTCAGGCTTCGGGTCAACACAAGTCAGCGGGTACGGGTCCAAAGCAGTTTTGGTTCGGGTCGCACAGTTCGGTTAGACGGCTCGGTTCGGTTGACTCGGTCAAACCGAGTCAACTCGGTCAAACCGAGTCAACAGACGGTCAACTCAGTCAGCACGTTGGGCATTTTGACACGAAGATTTGGTAAAGAATTAACATCGAAATTAATTTTGTTATTTTTATAGTTTTAATCGTACGTGACTAACGAGCTCGAACCGACTAATTATAGTTTACGTTTGATATAATTAATAACTTACATATATATTGTTGGTTGAATATGTTGCTTGAATTTGAAAATATAACGACAACTTGTGTTGTTGGGGCGTCCAAAAACAGAGGAAACTCTGCCCGTTTTTCGAGAAAATCCGTAAACTAATTACGTTTTATGATAAAACGAAGCATAACCGATCGACTGCAAATGATTGTTATAAAGTAAAATACAAGTGTATAACATTTCGGATAACACTTTACAACATCACGACAACGACGATTTGGATGTCATTTTCGACGATTCTTTTACTAAAATAAATATAATTTATATATTTATTTCAAATGTCGAACAAAACGAAATCATTTCATAAAAAAATAAATATAGATTATATTTATTTTTCAAACGACAAACAAGACGACTTCTCTGTATGAAAATAAATATAGATCGTCTTTACTTTCAAAAGCAACTCGACGATTCTTTTATAATAAATACAACTTTTCATATTTATTTTATACGCCTAAACGGCACATACGAATATTTTGACAAAGATCATACGAAACGTGATATATAATACGAGTTGGTTATATGATATTTTCATACAAATAATCTTTTGTACACGTACGACTACTCGAGACGGCTAACACACTTACGACGATATATTTATATTTTATATAAATATTTATTCATTTTAAGTCTCTCGGAAACTAAGTCTTTTGCAAGACTTATTAAACTGCTACTGTCATTAAACGAGACTTAACTTAATCTTTTCCATTAAGTAAACAACTTACCGTTGAATCGTTCGATTAACGATTCGGTAGAGCTCGGTGACACGTAGACTAGTTACCGCTTTTATTTAGAAACTTATTAGATATTCCGTGTTAGGAATATTGTAGAATGCACGCTAGTGAGTCTCACTTTGGAAACGACATCACGAAGTCGTAATTAGCTAGCTTTGCACAGGAATATTCAGGTGAGTTCATAACCCCACTTTTTACGGCCTTACATTTTTATAAATGTTTTCGGGGTGGAAAGACATGCACGTTTTGCAAAAACATACAAAGTTTTGAACTAACGCAACACTCGTATTTCTAAATCATATTACGAAAGGGATTTCGAGGAACACAAATGATTTACGAAAGGTTACACTAAACATACCGGTTTTTACAAAACAAATGCTTAATTTCGAAATGTGATTGATTTTCGGTCAGGGTGATCAGGGATCTGGTCAGGGTGACCAGGGATCTGGCCAGGGTGACCAGGGACCTGGCCAGGGTGACCAGGGATTTTATACATGGTATGATTAGCGTAAGGAGGGTTACTGCATACAGATCATGTGAGTGGGTAGGTGGTACTTGAGGCCATTAATCCTCATGGTAGGACCGAGGGACACAATGCGGTAGATCTATCTGGGTGTAGCGAGCCCAGCCCCAGGCCAAACAGTTAACGGACCTTGGGGTGACTATGTACCCGACGCACAAATCTGCTAGGTTTGAGTCTTCCTACTTGCACTTCACACATATCAATGGCCTTGCAAACCATTGGTGATCTCTTTATTTCCTTATTTGCTACATACCAGGGACTTATATACTTACACAAAAATACTTGTTCATACAAATTAAATGCCATGTTTTAAACAAATTCAAAGCATAGGATTATGCGGGTAAGGAGTCAAAGTCAGGGTGGGCATTGACGGTTATACGAACATTACAAATACAAGACTTTATAAATACATGGTTTTTATGAACATACTGTGTTACAAACACAACGTTTCCATATAACTTGGCAAGAAAATGATTTTTAAATTCATTTTCTCAATACTATTTCAAAAACTGGTTATTCCAAAGATTTATTTCAAATCTTTCACAATACCAAAGATTTATTTCAAACCTTTCACAACTCAAGAGATTTATTTCAAATCTTTTACAAACAAACTATGAACTCGCTCAACATTATGTTGATTTTTCTCGCATGTTCTTTCTCAGGTTGCAGTTCTAAGACAAGGCACGGTTGGAATAGGAGGACCATCGAGGATTCGAGTACTTAGCAGGCGTTCAGTTTCTAGAAGTCTTTGCTTATTTGCTTCCGCTGTGCAATGACGATACCAGTCCAGTCACGCCAAGCTCTGATAATTTCGGGGTGTGACAATCACGACCCATGTAACTTCTTCTCTATACTTTATGTTTGAAAGTCTCATTCGGGTTGGAATTGTCAGCTAAAAACAACCCATGTTTGGATCTGGAAAACTCGTTTACAGTTCACTACTTTTTCTTTTGGATGTGTCTTAAGGTCGGTTTACTTGATTGGAACAAACCAACCATGCTTGGGTTAGCGTAGAGTTTAGCTTGGGATAACCATGGAACCCATTTGGGTTGGGGAAAGTTGCGAATGGGAGGGTATAGTGTTGCATCGGGTAAATTATAACGGATGTAAAACCGATTGGGGTCTGCTTTTTGTGGTTCGATGGGTAGCTACAGTGATGGGGATGCATGATTATGAGATTTTGGTTAGGGTTTTGTAGGGTTGCATGAGGATGATGATGACAACTAAGTTACATGCCATTAATGGTTTTGTCAGTCAACTATTAGCAAAAGTCAATGCCAATTTTGACCTTTCAAGTGGAGACGGGTTTGACTCACCAAATGCTTTATATTCCTTAGCTATTATCTCCGTGGGTCAACCTCAAACTCATTATACATCGGCCCAACAACCATAACTTTCCCTACTATCAATAGGGACCACATCAAAATAAGCCTCGGTTCCAATATAACCAGGGGAATAATCTTGTGTGGAATGGTCATATGGCTCAACAACAGCCGCATCCACCTTCACTAGGTTTTGGTAAGTGAAACACTAATGTTTGCAAATATAGATAAACGGAAAACCCACTTGAGTGGAGAAAACCCGTGAAACCCAATCAAACAAGCATGTATTTATTTATGTAATACATATTATTATAGTTATAACAAAAAAAGCTATTGTACCTAACTGTTACACATTATGTCAAAAACGTGTGTTGTATAACATGTTACACAGGTTTTACATATGTAACAAAACGTGTCACCCCTGTGCAATAAGTGCCTGCAATTGTTTTTTTGAATTAACTGTAAATAACTTATGTTACATACTAAAAATAATAATAAAAAAATCTATTACACTAAGTTTTCATGGGTTTTTTTTTACTTTTTCTACTTGATTAGGATTTCAAATTAGCCCTCCCCTAGATGATAATGCTTGCAGTCATATTATAGGTTCTGCAACTTGTGGTGGTCTACCACCTCCACACTAGGAAGCTTAGCCTGCTAACAATCAATTAGCAGGAAACACCACACAGTACTCACAGCCTCCTCATGATTCACAAATCCCAGTAAATAGCAATATGAACAACTATATGCAGTTAATGAACAGCCGGCCAGTTTACACCAATCTAAATCCTCAACAACAATTTCAAGGAGGTGTAAGTGCATAACTGCAAATGGACATGCAATATCATCAAGAAATATATGCTAACTAGATGGTGGTTATGGTTATGATTACGGTTACGAATACGAGCAGTAACAAAATGCATCATATGTGCACATGCCATCTGGAAAGCCTCAAAAGGCAGAGGATCCGTTATCTTGAGACCTAGTTGACTTTGCAAAAGTCAAATCAAATAAAACGACTAATGATAGAGCTAGGAGTACGTGACCCGATTGACCTGGTTTAGGGTACCTTGAACGTTTATATAGTCATTTTGAACATTTGTATATTTGTGCAGTCAAATACTATGTTTATTGAACGTTTAGAATTGTCTTTTCGTAAAAAAAAATTAGCTACAAAGGTAAATGCTTTGTCACAATCATCTTTTAATAACTAAGTCCAGTTTTCAAAACATTGCTTACTCTAATAACCCCTCGAAAACAATAACTTGAAAAATAACTTGAGACAAAGGAAGGCTCAAACTACTTTCAAACATTTTAATGTAACTCCCATGAAAATTTTGAGCCTTTAATTTTTGCACTAATATTCGTTAATACATGAACATTATAGTTTTAACTTAGCGTCATTACCGAAACAAATCTAGATATCACATGCCTTGAAACCTTCATAAATTTAATCAAAGGATTAGAATCGTTAAAACACCAAAACTCAAAGTGTAGGGGCTAACGTCACACCCCGATATTTCCACGAATTTCCGGTGGGCCCGGTGGGGACTATCGTGACGTAGTTGATATCATCATAGACAATTAATCACAGTTTGATGCACATCGGAAGTCTTGAAAGTAAAATATTAATACAAACTGAAACACAAAGTATAATGAAATATTATACAAGTGGTTGTAAGTGGATCCACAGGCGGATCTAAAACAGAAAGTAAATATTGTTCAACAGACTTTAAGTACTAAGAGCTTGCAAGACTCTTTAATTAATACTCATGAGCTTCTAGCCCATTTCGTGTAGTACCTGCACTTAATCTTTTTGAAAAATACGTCAGTTTACACTGGTAAATACAATTAACTGACTCTTTTGAAAAGTTCTTATAAAATTGGTTTGAATGCACAAGGCACAAATATTCTTTTATAACTTGGGACAATTATTTAAAATAATCTTGTATACAGATTTATATGTTTGTCGTACATTCAGGGCCCGGTTAGAAGAGCCGAGACAAGATTAATAGACACACCACTAATATAGTCCCACAAGGAGTTATCCTCACGTGTGGTTATATCTTTATACATACGCAACTGTCAGGTGTATGCCTACACCCCGTGTTTAAGTCGTGGCCATTTCAAATGAATGAGCCGAGGATATCCAGGACACAGTCATATTAACCCCCAAAGGCTTGGTATCAAACAAAACAGATTAAAACGGGTTATCTCAATGATTTAACCACTAATCGATTAAACATTCAACACCTGACCAAGAGGTAATAATTTACCGTATCCCAAGCCCGTATAAGGGAAAATAAGTTAAAAGTATTTACCTGAGCTAAAAATGTAAATTATACTCAGCCGTATATTCTAATTAGTAAGTACAGGGAGCTTTTACTGGGCTCCTAATCTGGAACGAAGGTTTAATAACCTATTAGATTCCTAACGGGTCTTATTTAAGTTATAACTTAGACCGGTTAGTTTTCAAGAAAGGTTTACGGTTCAAAATGCAAGATTAAGCGAAGATCGGATTAGAATGTGATTTAGACCCAACAAGTATGAAGACTTGTATAAAATGAGTAAACCAAATACATTCTGGATTTTGAAGTAAAAATGATAAGGTTTGACCCGTTTCGGCTAATTTATGCAAGCTAGTTACATAAACCGTACCGAACGCAATGAATAACGGGTAACCGAATGAGTCATGTACAAGTTCCATAAATCATTATGCTTAAATTATGTTGTGATATCAGTAGGATATCTTTCATTATGCCCAAAACGAATTTAAAACCAAGTTATAAAAGAGGTTATTTTAACGTTTATAAAAGAGGTTAAATAATAAACTGAGGTTCTGGTCTAAAAATATCAGTAAAAGTATTTGTTTTATCAAGTTAATTCAGCAAGATATCATACATATGTGAGGTTTATCATTGATGGCCAAATTATGCACCGTAGGGGCATTTTGGTCATTTCACATATGCTTTTAAGGTTAAATTTGGAAATCTGAGTTTGAGACTCATACTTACTATTAAAGTATAAAAATTTATTTATAAAAATCAATAAGTGACAAGTCTTGGGCGTTAAATATGGTTTTAAACCATACTATGCGCCTAATTAGCGTAAAAGTCGGTATTTGACGATATTTAGGATGTTTATAAAATTTTGGAGTTTTGATTAGTCCTTATTGTCCAAAATATTTTATTTAACATATGACATCAATAGGAAAAGGTTTGGTATTCAAATCATATGTCAAACTCATTTTATTAACAAAAAGGGTATTATCGTCAATTACCGAATTCATGCTAGAACTATACGTTATGGTCAGTATAATATTTGACAAAAATTTCCAAAAATCCCTAAATATTATAATATAACAGTGGGTAGCAAGTTTGGTGTCAAAAATTGGGTTTATATATGATTTATGCCAAAAATGCAATTTAATTGACAAAAAGTCTTTGTTTTACGATATCTTGCATAACTTTTATTTTAGACCAGAAACGGATGTCAAATTTTTAGGACATACTTATAAATCAGTAATGAAGATTTTTGTACACTCACATTTCCAAAAATTTCGTTTTTATATCAAAAGGGCAAAATGGTCAACTTTTAAGCATTTAACGGAAACATGCAATGCATTAGGATTTCTATGGAACCATGTTGTATAACCTCAGAGGGTTATACTAACCTATAATATGGTCCTAAAGGAACCCTAAGGCATAACTAAACTAAGCTAAATCAGGTCAGAACTGAAAGTCAAAGCAAAAGTCTACTTTTGCGACTTTCGGTTGCGAACCGAGCCTAATACTTAGAATTGTCGGGTTGAACATGCCTAAACAAGTTCTTACATTATTTACCAAGTTATTTAAGTGATAAAACGTATTTTATAGCTTCTATATTATCAGTTATGAATTATTTAATAAAAACTGACTCGTTTGACTTTTCTGTTTACTACTTTGACCCGACAAGTGACTAAGTAAATGTGGTAATTAGGAGGTGCCCTTTTAAGGGTTTAACACCTACATAATTACCAACACATAGCCACTTTCAATTCGAATAATGGCTGGACCGTTAGTGATTAATCACAAAGTCAAAGCATCATTACGATAACTTTGACTTTCGGTCATTAAGTTAATAAAATCTTAACTAGAGAAGCTAAGAACACTCACAATAGTCCTTAGCATGAAAATTCAACTAGAGAAAGCTTCCTTGAACACCAGGATGCTTCAGGGAATGAGTTGTGAAGTGAAAACTTTAAGTGTGCAAGAACAAGTGAACCTCAAGGCCCTTTATATAGGAAATGGGCGAGTTCTAGGATCATTGCAGCTGTATTAGGGAGTCACCAGATGTTTACAAATGTTCCCATGTCAGTAAAAACCGTTTACAGGCCCCTGGTATCGTAAAACTAGCATGCAATGGTGGTGGAAGGGCTGCAACATGCAGCTGTCCAGTGAACTGTCGCTGGCAGTTCTCTCGCGGCCCGTGGAGCTTTTGAAGATGGCCTTCGCGGCCTGCGACGATGGCTTATTCCGGTTAACAACTTTCAATAATTGCAGTTTCAGTCCCTGGTCCATAATAAGTTTAAATAACTATCGTTTATTGCACTTTAGGCCCTCATAGTTAACTTTTAAGTGTCTTGGGTTATAATTTAACGTCGTTAGGCTCCTGGTTAGTTATGAGACCACCCGAAACGTATTTATTTGCGTCAAAACTTCACGAAAACATTACTCGATAAACATGAGAGTATAATGAAGTGTTACAAAGTCTCGGGTTCGTTAAAAGGTCACTCAGAGGTAAGAATTAACATGTTGACACGTTTAACCCTGTGCTTTGTAAACTTTTGATTTTTAAGCACAAACGGCTTCCGGCATCTGACAGTTTACTCATTAAAGGATACGATCATCGTGTGAAGTCAACCAGAGGCACAAGTTTGGCATGTTGACGCTTTTAGTCCTTCCACATACATCTTTACACTATTTGACAACCTTAGTCCCTCAAAGTTATCTTTTAATATGAATAGGGTTTATGACACGTGTAGCACTGTATTGGACTTGATTTTGCGAGGTGTTACATCCTCACCCCCTTAAAAGAAATCTCGAACTCGAGATTTACTGAAATAAATGAGGGTATTTGTGTTTCATCGTGGATTCAACTTCCCACGTATATTCTGGGCCTCCACGGGCATCCCATTTTACCTTTACGATCGAAACATTCTTTCTTCGAAGCTTCTTAACCTGTCGATCTTCGATCGACAAAGGTTTTTCAATGAACTTCAAGCTCTCATCAATCTGCACGTCCTTATGGGACATTGCTAGCGATTCATCGGCTAGACATTTCTTTAAGTTGCAGATGTGGAACACATTATGTATTCCACTAAGCTCTTCAGGCAGATTCAGCTTATATGCTACAGTTTTGACATATTCGATGATCTCAAATGGTTCTATGTATCTTGGGCTCAGCTTGCCCTTTTTGCCAAAACGCATCATCCCTTTCCAGGGTGACACCTTGAGTAACACTTTATCACCAACTTCAAATTTTAGAGGTTTTTGCCTCATATCTGCGTAGCTTTTCTGCCTATCCATGGCAGCTTTCAGACGATCACGGATCTGAACAATCTTGTCCGTCATCTCCAGGACTATATCAGGTCCTGATAGTTGGGTTTCTCCAACTTCCGTCCAACAAACTGGCGTTCTACACTTTCTTCCACACAGAGCTTCGAAAGGTGCGGCTTGGATACTTGAATGATAACTATTATTGTATGAAAACTCAATCAAAGGAAGATGGTTATCCCAACTTCCACCCAAGTCTATAACACAAGCTCGTAACATATCCTTAAGTGTTTGAATCGTACGCTCGCTTTGCTCATCCGTCTAAGGATGATAAGCAGTGCTGAAATTTAAACGAGTGCCTAGAGATTGCTGAAAGCTTTTCCAAAAATATGATGTGTATCTAGTATACCTATCAGAGATAATAGATACTGGCACTCCTTGGAGAGATACTATCTCATCCACGTACAACTAAGCTAGCTTATCAGAGTTGTGCATTTCTTTAATAGGCAAGAAGTGAGCTGACTTGGTTAGCCTGTCTACTATAACCCAAATGGTATCATTCCCGTGCTTCGTCCTTGGTAACTTAGTTATAAAATCCATAGTTACCATTTCCCACTTCCAAGTGGGAAGTTCAGGCTGTTGTAGTAATCCTGATGGGTTTTGATGCTCGGCTTTAACCTGTGTGCACGTCAAACATTTAGCCACATAAGTGGCTATAGATTTCTTCAAACCTATCCACCAATAATTTGCCTTTAGATCTTGGTACATTTTATCACTGCCCGGATGTACCGAATATTTAGAACTATGAGCTTCTTGGAGGATCACATCTCTAAGCCCTCCATGGATTGGAACCCAGATTAGACCATTTAATCAAAGGATTCCATCTTTGCCATATGATCACTGATCAGCAGTTACGCCTAACTTCTCATTCAGAAGGTTAGTTTCTAATACAGCTTCCTTTTGCGCAGCTAACAACCTTTCATTCAAACGGTTTCTTAATTTGATTCTTTTAGCGTTAATCCTTATTGGTTTAACCATTTCCCTTCTGCTTAAGGCATCAGCGACAACATTTGCTTTGCCTGGATGATAACGGATTTCACAATCATAGTCGTTCAACGTTTCCATCCAACGACGTTGCCTCATATTGAGATATTTCTGGTTAAACAAGTGTTGAAGGCTTTTATGGTCTGAATAGATCACACACTTTGTTCCATAAAGATAATGCCTCCAAAGCTTTAGTGCAAATACAACGGCACCCAATTCTAAATCATGGGTGGTGTAATTCTTTTCCTGCACCTTCAATTGACGTGAAGCATAGGCAATGACCTGGCCTCTCTGCGTAAGCACACAACCCATACCCGTGTGCGATGCATCACAATAAACTACAAATTCTTCAATCCCTTCTGGAAATGTCAACACAGGAGCATTGCTTAATTTCTGCTTGAGAATCTCAAAAGATTCTTGCTACTTGGTACCCCAGTCAAATTTTACATTCTTGCGAGTTAACGAAGTTAAAGGTGCAGCAATTCTTGAAAAGTTTTCAATGAAGCGCCTGTAGTAACCTGCCAAACCTAAGAAGCTGCGAATCTCAGTGGGCGTCTTAGGTGCTTGCCAATTCATAATCGCTTCAATATTAGCGGGATCGACTTGTATACCACGCTCACTTACCACATGTCCAAGAAACTAGACTTCTCTAAGCCAAAATTCACATTTAGAGAACTTTGCGTAGAGCTTCTCTTGCTGCAGGAGTTTGAGAATACACCTGAGATGTTTTTCATGATCAGCTTGGCTTTTTGAATAAATAAGTATGTCATCGATAAAGAAAATGACAAACTTGTCTAAATACGGCTTGCAAAAGCGATTCATGAGATCCATAAATGTTGTAGGTGCATTAGTGAGTCCAAAAGGCATCACTAAGAACTCGTAGTGGCCATATCGCGTTCTGAATGCAGTCTTGTGCACATCTTCGGTTCTGACCTTCAACTGATGATAACCTGACCTCAAATCAATCTTTGAAAAGTAACTTGCTCCTTGAAGCAGATCGAACAAATCGTCGATCCTGGGCAATGGATATATGTTCTTAATCGTAACTTTATTCAGCTCGCGATAATCAATGTATAGACGCATTGAGCCATCTTTCTTCTTCACAAATAGAATAGGCGCTCCCCAAGGGGATGAGCTAGGTTGAATAAAACCTTTCTCCAACAAATCATCTAACTGTGTTCTTAATTCCTTCATCTCTGTCGGTGCCAACCGATAAGGAGCTCGAGCTACAGGGGCTGCTCCTGGAATAATATCGATCCTGAATTCCACTTGCCTGTCTGGAGGTAAACCGGGTAGTTCTTCAGGGAATACGTCTGGATATTTAGAAATAACAGGGTTGTCTTCAATCTTGGGCTTTGGCTCATCTATGGTCACCTGTGCCATGTAAATGACACAACCTTTCTTCAAACACTTTGATGCCTTAAGCGTAGACACTTGCTTAGGCAATCCGTACTGCGTATCTCCTTGTATTGTAAGTGATTCACCATAAGGAGTCTTGATAACCACTTGCTTCTTATCACATAAAATTTGGGCATGGTTAGAAGATAACCAATCCATGCCTATCACTATATCAAATCCAGCCAATTTTAATGGAAGCAAAGACAGTGGAAAGAAGTGATTCCTAATGGATATGAAACATCCATCTAATATTGTTGAAGGAGTCTCTGTGGTACCATCGGCCAATTCTACTTCATATTTTATGCTTAGAGTTTTAACAGACAGATATAATAGTTTACAAAATTTATTGTCTGCACTAATGTCACACCCCAACGGATGGCGGAAACATCGGGATGAGACGAAGTGCGTAGATTGCAAGAGACTTCATAACACTATGTGACAATATTAATTTAATTCAAATTTCATTTCAAGACTAATTGTCATACAAGATTCAAATAAAAATAACAACATTGTTTCAAATTGTAACATAACAACAAAAGATAGATTAATCTAGGTGTGTATCTAGTCCACCCTAAATCTTGTTTCATCTTGTAACATAACTTCATCAATTAACCTGCAACATGTATTAAAATAGAGTTCAATGCAAAAGCAAAGGCGAGTATACAAGTTTTGTTACATAGCATAAATAGAATAAAAAGTGCTCATATTCAACATGATTCATAATATGTGAGTACTAGTATGCAAATATGGCGGACAATATGTTCAAACCCGAGTATACAACGCGTTAAAATAGCCTAATCCCAATAGAGTAGCGGGAGGTAACATGTTTAACTTAACAATACCCCAAGTCTAACGGGTGGTGCGTTAATCCTATAGCGCTATAATTATTAAGGGAGGCTAGCAAAGTTAATGAGCATATATCGACCAAGTAGTTTACATAGCATACGAGAATAACAAGTACCACACATAGTTTCATGTTAAGCATGGATAGAGTATGTTAAAAATAGTTTGAGTATCATTTTGTATAATATACATGTTGCATCCCAAAACGGTAAAAGGGAAAAGGGATCGAGTATACTCACATTGGTTACGTTGCGATTTCTTGTAATAACGCACGAGTAAAGATGGAGAATAATCCAAGAGAACGAAGGTAAGCGATTACCCTAAATATTTAGAATATCACATAATGAATGCGTTATTATTTATTGGTGTAAATAAGTAATCCTAAAAGTTATTGTTTGTAATCGACTATTTAGATGTTATAGCTTACTTCATAATTAACATTTATGAATGAATTGGTAACTATTTGTGTTATTAGCAAATTTTAAGGGTTTTATTGTATATAAAAAAAGAATTAAAAAAAGAATGAAATCAAAATAAGAAACTGTAAGTTTAGGGGGGTTTTCTCCAAAGAAAAGAAAAAATGGATTTAAATAAATTATAAAAAAAATTGAGATAAATAACTTGATCTACTAACGTTAAATGTCTGTTCGTTAATAATCATACTTTAAAAATAATACATCTTGATTTCTATTACATGGAACAATAGTATTTTGTTTTAAACTGTTTTTGTTTTCTTTTCTTTAAAAAAAATACATATTGTTAATATAAAGCATTGGCTAGACCACTATGCTGCATTAATTTCTTGTACAATTTAGCATTTCTATTTCATCTATGTATCTATGTGTAACCACCTAATAGTCATCTTCCTCAACTTGTTAACCAATTTACATTAGACTAAACACTACTGTATCTTGATTAAGTAAGGAATACATGAAAGAAACGAAGATAGGTAGTAATCAGAATGTATACCGAAACAAAGAACGAGCACGGTTCCGTCCTGATTTCCGGCGGGTTCTCCGGTTGAATTTCTGGCGTCATTCTTTTCTTTCCGACTGCGCGCGGTGTCGTTTTTTTTTAGTATAACCCAGACAGGAAACAGAATGTAATATGGACCGAAACAGTGGATGGTTCCCGTCGCGTCTTTGGCGTAACGTTTATTGAGTGAGCAAGAGAGAACGTAGACTATTTGTTATGAAGGTATGATACCAAAAGGTTAAACAGTTGCATGGAACAAAAATTATATCAACGGAAAAACGAAAAACAATTGAAATGAGAAAATGTATATACCGAATCGAAGTGACGTGGAATAATGGAGGTCTCCGATGACGTTTTCGTATCCCCGGTTCATTGCGGTTCCTCCGGCGTTGATGCGAGTTCCGGCGGCTGCGGCGAACACGTAAAAGAACGCCGCGGGTTTCTTCGGTCGTCTTCCCGATCTCCGGCGAGATTCCGGTGTCGAGCGGGTTAAGAGAGAGAGAGTAACAGAGATGGGGGTTTCGGACCAACCGCAAGCCGTATCTATATATGCGTTCGGGCTCGAGATTGTGGTTGTTTATCGAAACAAAGAGGGTGAGATGGTAAGGCTTGTAAATGGTTGAAGGGTGATGAACGATCTGTGATAAATCTCAAGATATGTATAAAGAAATGGTGGTGTGGGTAGAAAAGACAAGGCTTTCGGTTTTAATGCGTTTGTGCGACTCGAGATTTTTGGAAGTAGGGTATGATTGATTGTATGTGGTTTCCCGTAAGTATAGGTTCAATGGTGGGCTCAAAAATGGAAATGAAATTAATGCTTACTTAAAACTTAGAGGTTAGGTTACAGTTGGCGGCAAAAGAGAAAGAAATTGAATTGTTTTATTTTCTAATAATTGCACAAATAGTCCCTTAACTATGGGAGGTTAATAGATTAGGTAGACTAACTTTGTTTAAGTTACATTTCGTCGAATAAACTAACTTTAATAACCTCGTTTACAAACATCCTTGAAACCTTTAACGAACCTAACTAAGTTTAATAGCTAATTAATATTATTATTTTTATTATTATTACATTTTTATTATCATAGCAATATTAATTAACAAATTGATTAAACCAATTATTAGATAAGTAATGATATTTAAAAACGAATTAAATTTGGGATAAAAATCTTTCGACGATTATTTATTTCGTGAAAATTTCCGTTGGTTCAAGGTTAAGATTCGAATTTCAAAACGGGTCGGATTTCGGGAACCCATTTTGACGGATGTTACAGTCTCTCCTACTTTAGGAGATTTCGTCCTCGAAATCTAATAGAAAGACTTTTTAAAAGATGGCAAGTTGACGAGATGACGACATCTAAAGATTCAAAAGAGAGAATAGATGAGACTTGATCGTAATGTTTTGTTTAAGGGAAATTGTTTTCATGAATGCTTCACATAGCACATAGCTTCACATAGCACATAAAATGTTTAGTTAGTTTCACATAGCATAATCATGAATTTACGTAGTGTAACATAGATAATGAAAGCATCGCAAATTTAGTTTGTTCACAAGGGATTATTATTATTTTTAGATTACGAAGATAGTGCGATTCGTGTCTCACCATACACAGTAGTACACTTTATGGTTCTCATACGGTCTATCATTATAATCACGTGTGCACCCGCGATTATATTTGTTTTCGCATGATTCGCATAGCTTGTACTAGTTGCGTATGAGTTAAGGTGTACATTAATTTTGAAAGAAGAAAAAAAAAATGAGATTGCGTGTATATAGAAATGTAGCATATAAACATGTTTGCGTTCCAAATAGTATAAGCCCAACGCGAATCCCTCGGGTTTCTCTTGCGTACAGGTGCGAAAGTATGAATTTTGAGTAAAAGCATGAGCATAGTTTAAGTTCGAATATGAACACGTACGTGAGCATAATCACAACACGCATGTCAAGAGTATGAGCACAAGTATAAGCAAAACGTGTATGAAAAATGAGTATAAATGTGAGTACAAATTTGAGCATAAACGAATGAATGTGGGTATAAATTAAATTGTATAAATGAGAGCATACATATGAGTACGAGTATAACGTAAATTGTATAAATGCGAGTATAGCTATGAATATAAGTGTAAACATAATTGTATAAGTATAAGCAAAATGTATGAGTATGAGTATGAATATAATTATGAGTATGAATATAGGTACAAACGTGATTGTATAATTGTAAAATGTATATTTGTGGATATGAATACGAATGTAAGTATAAATACAACGTAAATGTATAATTGTGAGTATGAGTATCAACGTAAAATGTATAAATTTGAATTACGAGGGTAACGTTAGTATGAGTATAAGCGTAGATGTAAAATGTACAAGTATGAATGTAAGTAATAATGATTTTGTTTATAGTACATATCGAAATACACGAGTTTAATCACGTAAAAAAATTAAGATGTCTTGAGTATAAAAGAAAAAAATGAGTAGTATATGTGAAATTGCCGTGAGGTATAAGCTAAAACACATAAGTTGGTATTGCACATTTAGTCGTTTGAGCAAAACATGAGATTTAATTAAGTCAATATATATATATATATATATAAATTGAGTTGGCATGAAATATAGGATCTAGTTTGTGAATGTAAGGAGTGTATAAAATATATATTGGTTATGTGAGTTGTACTTTGTAAACGAATAGAAATGCTACTATGGTTTTAAAAGAATTGCTATAGTTGAAAATTGTCGGTTCCTATAAAGTTTTATTGCCTACATGTTTTAAATTCCATTGACGTATTGAGTAATGTTTGAATAAGATTACATCGTTTTAAATAACCTTGTATTAACGAAGAAATTGAAGTTTAGAGGTTCTTGTGAAAATGTTGATTCTTAAAAAGAGGATTTCGGTATATGAACTTAGTGATTGTTGAAAAATGTTTTATTGGTTTTGAAAAGCGGTTTTTTTTTTGTAAATGACTGAATAATATTTGTAATATTTTATAGGTGTGTGCGAAAGAGTTGGTTTGATTCCCAATTGAAAATAAAAATCTTTAGTTTAATGATGTGAGAGGGGCGTGTTTTAATAATTACATTGAATAGTGAATTTGTGAGCAACAGTTTTATTAGACCGACTAGGTTGACAAGTAGCATTTCGTGATATTTTGAAAATCGAGGAACAAGCGTTTATTTACATTTTTGTGTATGCGAGTGATGTGAAGATAGATTATAGGATAAGAGGTACGTTTAAATAAACGATGCATTTTGTAATAAATGATAAACGATTAAGGTATAAACATGATCGTGTTTATATAATATTGTTTATTAAAAGAAAGTGTTGGTAACGATCACCTAGGTAAGGGGACAACCCCTAGTCCGTTGGCAAAGTCGTCGTAAGATGAGAAAAAGAAGCGGAGTTAATCGTCAATGTAAGGAAACCTCTCCTATTTTGATGATATGTCTCCACTTGTTGTTACAAAAAGTGTAAATAAAATTACGTGAAATTATGCATGTTAATAATGTATAATCGTATGAAGGTAATAGTATGATGTATGCAAAAAAAAGTGAAATCTCAAAAATGGTTCAAAATTGACAAGATAGAATTTCATCATAAAAGATCGAGAATAATAAAGCGCAAGTTCGATTAAAACTTGGATGGTTCCAAAACGGAACGTTGACTAACCAAAGTGGTCGAAAAGCCTTTTGAATTTGAGAAGCATGCTTTGGCCTAATAGGTGAAATACTCTCGCCGACATGTCGGTTAATGGTATTTACCCTTCCGGTTACTACATGTCCTAATTCAATCGAAAATTCAAGACTTGGCGGGATTTATAAAAATCAAGGAGTGGAACTAGTCGACAAGGTGCGGGTTTCACCCCTAACTTAATGACTTCGTACCCTACGTGTAGTTGGCACTCGTCGGGTTAAATTAAATTTCGACACGTTGACGAGCGTCCACTAGAATTTAAATTTGAAATTTCTATTAAGATGTGGATTTCACTCCTAACTTAATGGTGAAATTGGTGCGAAAATAGAATCAAGCGGGATGAGAGTCGTTTACCAAATTGTGGGTTTCACGCCTATTTTGGTAAACTTGTCTCGTTTGTATAATATGAGTGTTGTCGGATTTAGAATAATTGAGAAAAATGCATGAGGAAAAGTGTATGCTACAGATCAGGCAAGCAAGTATAAACACGTCAAGAATAGCACATAAATAATGGAATAATGGAACAATTATTAACACATAAAAAGTATGCCAAGAATAACACATAAAGGATAAAACAATGGAACAAGTATTGACACATAATAGAACAAGTATAGCATGTCAAGTGTTAACACATAAGTGACATATATGCTTAAAAGATCAAAAGAGAATAAATAAAAGCAAATAAAGTAGCATGCAAGTAATTTCAAGCAAAACACGGGAATAAAGCACTAAAACTATAGACTAGGTTAAAGCAATCCTACTTTTCCTAATTCCCTATAGTTATGGCTCTGATACCAATCTGTCACACCCCAACCGATGGCGGAAACATCGGGATGAGACGAAGTGCGTAGATTGCAAGAGACTTCATAACACTATGTGACAATATTAATTTAATTCAAATTTCATTTCAAGACTAATTGTCATACAAGATTCAAATAAAAATAACAACATTGTTTCAAATTGTAACATAACAACAAAAGATAGATTAATCTAGGTGTGTATCTAGTCCACCCTAAATCTTGTTTCATCTTGTAACATAACTTCATCAATTAACCTGCAACATGTATTAAAATAGAGTTCAATGCAAAAGCAAAGGCGAGTATACAAGTTTTGTTACATAGCATAAATAGAATAAAAAGTGCTCATATCCAACATGATTCATAATATGTGAGTACTAGTATGCAAATATGGCGTACAATATGTTCAAACCCGAGTATACAACGCGTTAAAATAGCCTAATCCCAATAGAGTAGCGGGAGGTAACATGTTTAACTTAACAATACCCCAAGTCTAACGGGCGGTGCGTTAATCTTATAGCGCTATAATTGTTAAGGGAGGCTAGCAAAGTTAATGAGCATATATCGACCAAGTAGTTTACATAGCATACGAGAATAACAAGTACCACACATAGTTTCATGTTAAGCATGGATAGAGAATGTTAAAAATAGTTTGAGTGTCATTTTGTATAATATACATGTTGCATCCCAAAATGGTAAAAGGGAAAAGGGATCGAGTATACTCACATTGGTTGCGTTGCGATTTCTTGTAATAACACACGAGTAAAGATGGAGAATAATCCAAGAGAACGAAGGTAAGTGTTAGGACCGGTTTGAATCCGAAACGATTGCGAATCGACCGTGCGACGTGCGGAATCCGTGCACGAACGAGACCGAAACACACAAGACGTAATATAAACGTGATTCTATTTATAAATCTGAAACGTACAAAGAACCTTGAATCAATTGGAGTACTTTCTCTCTCTAGACTCTCTCTCTAGAATCTAAGCTCTCCAAATGTCAAATGTACAAAAGTCTTCCAAATGATTTAGCTTGAATGCTATATATAGTGAAGTTGATTTAGCTTGAAATGACACATGCCACTTTCAAGGGAAATCAACATGTTGATTTAGCTTGAAACTGTCATGTGACACTTTTAAGGTAAATCACCACTTTCAAGCTAAATTACCTTAAACATACTCTAAAACCTCCTATACTCTCGTAAAACAAGATCTAATCTAACAATTCAAATCCTAGACTCGATACAAAACGAAGTCAATAGACATAGTGCACTAACAGACTCCCCCTTGGATATTGACGAAGTCTTCAGTGTCTAAACTTTATCATGACACCTCTTCAGTCTTGATTAGTCTTCAAACTCTATCCGAATTGTAACACTGTAAGCATCCTTCAATCTTTATCTTCTTTCCATCAGCTTCAGACTCCCCCTTTCATCAAGCTTCCGTGCTTTGGGATCAACACCTAGCTTTCCATCTACAAGCTCCCCCTTGCTTCGAGCTCGTCTTCAGACTCCCCCTTAGACTCAGCTTTCGGGATCGTAGTCTGGAATCTCATCTGCAATCACTCAATCATTTATAAGTAACAACATTTCAAATTTCAGCTATCCAGGAATTGTATCCTGGCTCACTCAAACATTCTAAACAAACAATTTTCATGAATTTGGCAGTTTCATCGAATCGAATCAGAAACTAGCTCTATAACAATATAAGCATCCAACTCCTCCACAGTTAATCATCCAAGTTCAAACTAATGACCTTGGAGATATCACAAACTGTTTTTGAAATTTTTGATTTTAATTCAAGTTTCAAATTAATGAACTTGATTTATTTTTCAGAAACACGATCAGCTTACTTAGATTTTGAAACTCAGCACTCAGACATCAGTTGTCGAAAATAAAGCAGAAATCAAAATCTTTTTGTATTTTCTGAAAACATAAAGCAATAAAGAAATATGTACAAACATATTTACAGACAATATTTTTGTTTGAGTATGCGTCAGAGGATCATATCAGTTTCTGACAAGTCACAAGTACCGTTGAGCTTAATAACACAATAAGAATTAAACAATTCACTTAGATTGTCGATATACTTGTCCACTTAAATTTTCATACAAACTTCAACTGATTCAGGATACGAATTAGATATTTTAAGTACTTAAACTCATTCATGTGTCCCACCTCTTGAATATACTCCCGTATTCAGATCCCAATATTCAGTCTTACAGGCAATTATAACACAAATGATATCTGTAAGGGGTTAATAATTTATGAAGAATCATGAGAGCTCAGGCCAGAACCATCGTTCAGCAGAGAGATCATGACTCAACTTGGGTGTGTCCCCTTTAGAGGATCTTTTTTACAACATCATTGCTAAGAAATTTTATTGTCTTATCATATATGCTGAGGGTGATGCTGTGTTTCAAGCATTTGCGAAAAGTATTATTTGAGGACTAGGTCAGAATTTCTGTAACACCTGTGTCATTTCAACCATCAAACAAATTCCAAACCAATGAAATATTGTATTTCATACTTTGGACTTGTATAAATATGTGTATCTTTTGCACATATCAAGTCTTGTTCGATTTCAAGCTCTAAATCGCTTTCTGGAAGGTTATACGCGCATTGATGCGTAAATATAACCAGTTTAATGCAACGAACACTCCGGAATAGTGAAATAGGCTTAACATACCTTAAATAACCTTTACATAACTTAGATATAAGTTTTGGAAGGTTTGGTGTGGTGAAATCAAAGTTTAATCGCTTACAGGGACTAAATTTGACAAACTGCGAAAGTATGCCAATTTGAACTGTAACAGACCTTCCGGAACATGACCATAAGTTAAACATACCATAAATATCCTTTACATAGCTTAGAAATAGGCTTTGAGGGGTTCGGTATGCTAAAATAAACTTTTGGGTCATTCAGGGACTAAAAGTGTCAAAAAGTGCACAAGTTTGCATTTTCGCGCATAACTTACGTTCTGAATACATCTGGACATCCAAAAATTTATGTAAGCATGATTACATTATATTTTAGTGTTCTCCATAAGAAAAATCCATTCGTCGCGTCATTTGGTTCGTTTTTCGCGCTTATGCGCATTCCGTCGTAATTAAGCGAACATCGCGTTCGTACGGCCAAACGAACCGACATCCATCATATTTTTGAACATATTTTAAGTTCCCTATACTTTAACTTCATTTTAGAGCTTTGAAATGGGGTTAACGGGCCTTAAACGTGTCGAAAATGGCCTAAATACAGTTCAGGGACCAAAAGTGTAATTCTGCCGAAATAGTGCCTAGCGGTGCGCTACACTTTAAGCGTAGCGGTGCGCTAGGGGTCTGCAGACCAGATTCAGAGTTTCTAACAGCCTGTTTGCAGCTGTTTTAACCACAACCACATGTTCTAATTCGCTTAGTCAGCTGATAAGATCATATTTTAGTCACCATAACTTGCCAACACTTGTACGGATGTGATCGAATCACGTTATTCCATGAAATGATCTTAACGGTTACCCGAATACTATAAATACCCCACCCCCCATTGCTTTAAAACTTACAAGAATTCTGATTTGAGAGCTCTAAGTTGAAACCATTGTTTCATACCTGAGTTCTTGGATCGGGATTAGCATTCGGGGACCCTGGGTAAGTATTCTTTCGTTCTTTTCCTTATTTTTACTGCTTTTCGAGTCAGAAAGTCAAACTTTGTTTGACTTTCAGCGTTGACCAGTAATGGTCAATGCGAAGTTCGTTTGAACTTCGCAACGTGAGTGTAATCACGTTGGTTATAGTCCCTTGGGACTATGCCTACTGATTACCACGTTGTCTAGGGTCGTAGGGTAAGCGATCTAATAAATCGCTTATACCTTCGAACCCGACCCAGTTTGGTCGATCATTAGGATCCGACCAAATACATTAGGTGACCATATTGTAGGGAATAACCTTCCGAGGTTATACCCTATGGTCACATCGTTTAAGTAGTTGTATGATAGGTAGTTTATATGCCTTAGGTAAATTACCAGAATACCCTTTTCATGTATAATTGGTAATTAAGCATATGTAACCTAAACTTTTGTCACATAACAAATTTTGTAACATGTTTAGGCATATAACACTTGTCATAGGACTAGTTAGGCGATCCGAACGCGTTCCACGCGAACGACGCGTTAAAGTAGCATAAGCTACCTAAACGGGTCGTAATGGGTCGTAGACACTTAGGTTAAGTTTCATTTAGTATGTAGGCTTTGATTAACCATATCACATGAGTTCCTACACTCATTTGGTTTACAAACCCTCATGCTACCCAGTCTTCCGATTTAGGTCCGGTTTATTAATGTAGTTACCTATATTAGGTGCCGTTTGATATTCCGTGATCTCTAGCATTGCTTGGTGGTTATCTTTAGACATCTGAGCAATCTCAAGTGAGTACATAGACCCCTCTTTTACTGTTTTCCAAACTGTTTTGGGGTGGAACACATGTGCCTACTTGTTACTTTCATGCTTTCCTGTTTTCACATCATATACTGCTATGTTCGTTAGTACATTATAGTACATGATTTTATGACATTTCATGCTAGGTGTGCCCAATTGTGTGCATTACTTAGTACATCGTTTTACATGACATTTTGACATAGACATTTCGGCATAGACATTTTAACATGATTGACATTTGATCATGCATTTCCCACAAAAACATAACTTTGATTTAAACCAAGTTTTACTTCAATACTTTGTTTTTGTGCATATGGTTAGTTGAGACATTTCACTTGCCATACATGGATATTTGACATAGACATTTGACATGGATATTTGACATAGACATTTGACATGGATATTTGACATAGACATTTTGACATGATTTACATCTTGACATGAACATTTTCCATTGTTTGGTTTGGTTTGATTAAGTGATTAAGTAACGATGCGTGTGTAATATGATACAAACATGGTGGATACGCCGCTGGTACTTCCTATATATAAGTGTTTGTATGGTATTACATATTGTAGCGTTATTTGAATCATTTCAGTTTGAGACATAGAACATTTTATACAAATAACATACTTTTCACAAGACATTGATCTATAAACGACTTATTTTATACTAACACATTTTACATGGTTATTCATTTAACCTGACATTTATTTATACATATCATCTGATCTTATCGTTTTTCAAATGATTTACAAGATAAAGCAAATTACAAGGTTCATGACTAAACATTTTCTCAAAAATAAGTCATGGATCCTATTTTCACAAAACCTATGTATCTCACCGGCATTTTTATGCTGACGTACCATATTTTCACATGTGTTTTTCAGGAACTGTTGCATAAGATGATCAAGATACACATAGACAGACTTGGGCTTTAGTGACATTAAAAGATGCAAGACTAGTTAATTATGTTGTATTTCTTTGTTTGTTAATACATTGTAACACTTTTAATCAATATAACGAAACTTCAATTGCCATGGATTTGAAACGATTAATTCTGTTACAACACTCCCCGACGTTTCCGCCACGTTTGGTATGTTCTACGTGGTCGGGGTGTGACAGAAAAGATGGTATCAGAGCCAATGGTTATAGGGAATTAGGTTATTAGTAATGCTTTGACCTAGTCTATAACTTTCTTAGGACCCTAACGCGAGTTTACTTGCGTTTAGTCATAAAACAATACCGTCACCTATCCTTAGGCGACTACCACAACAAGAGCATAATTTTCGAAACCGCTTTGAAAACTAATCATCTGTTCTAGGATGATTAATTACTAGGTTTTGAACCCTCTGTTATATGGTTTTGAACCCCTTTGAATTTTCAAAAATCTCGTCAAGGTTTTGGGTTTTAAATAATGTGAACACGTGCAAACTGGAAGGGTGAATGCCTGTATTCTGGGTTTTCTGTCTAGGCAAGCACTTCGTATACATCTCATCAGACGCGAGACCAGTTGTGCTTACCTGGGAATTCTTGGGATGAGTGTTCACTTATAGGCGAGCATGTCTTCGCGATACATTATTTTTGACCCATTTACTTTGATTAGTCACTGTGTGTCGTTTGTTTACCTTGTGGTAACAAACAAATGACCACTACCCTTGCTTTCTTCAGATTTGTTTCATCTCATTCTTTTCGTCTAATTCTCTCACTCGTTTCCTTTCATGTTTCCTCTTTTAGAATGCCTCCTCGACGCGAAAACCAGATAGCGACTGCCGAACTGGCAGAAATTATTGCGCAGCAAATGGCTGCTCAATTCCCAAACCTCTTTGCTCAATGGAATCAAGCCAACAACAACAACAATGGTCCATGCAATTTCAAGAGTTTTAACTCGGCGAAACCACTCAAGTTTAGTGGTTCTGAGGGAGCGACTGGGCTTCTTCAATGGTTCGAGAGCATTGAGAATACTTTCCGCCATGTGCAGTGTCCTGACAATCGCAAGGTCGAGTTTGCTTTGAGTGTGTTCCAGAAGAGAGCCCTTACGTGGTGGAACGGGGTTATGAGAGATCGAGGTGCAGAAGTTGCTCTAGCACAGACATGGGCTGAACTTAGGGCCCTTATGATGAAGGAGTTTTGTCCTCGTCACGAGATCAGGGCTTTGGAAAGGGAATTTGATGATCTTAAGCAAGATAGCGGTGAGCATCGGGCCTACACGGACCGTTATGAGGAGTTAAGTCTGTTATGCCCAAACATGGTCACACCTTTGGATAAGGCAATCGAAAAGTACATTGATGGCCTTCCCGACTCAATACAAGACATTTTGACAGGTAGCAACCCTACTACTGTTAGGCAGGCCATTGAGCTATCTGCAACCTTGACTGAATCGCAGATCAGGAAACGTAAGCTTTTCCGAAAGGGTGACAAGAAACTGGCCGAGGAATCGAAACCAATCGAGGAATCAAAGACCATGGATGAACAGACTGGATCCTCTAAGAAGTCAAAGAAGCGAAAGGCTTCTCAGAACTTCGCCGTGGTCGCTCACAATGATCAAGCCGTCCCCAACCAACCAACTCAACCTCTTGCCAGGAAACCCTACAACGGAACTGCACCCTTGTGCAACCAATGTGGCCTACATCATCATGCTGGTGTGAAGTGCCGCACATGCCAAGTTTGCGGACTTATAGGTCATACAGCGAGGGTTTGCCCAACAGCAGCAGCACCAAATCAGATTAACAACAATCTTGCTCAAGCTCGTTTTCCACCGGGATCTTGCTACAACTGTGGCGAGATGGGCCATTTTAGTAGGAATTGCCCAAGACTTGCTAATGCAAATCCAGCATAGGGATGAGCATATGACCAACCAGAAGACAACATCGTTTAGAAATAATCACGTCTTATGTATTATTTTCTTTTGTTGTCACGATCCATGAAACGGTTGTTGTTATCATCGTTTATAAATAAATCTTTTATTTACATCGCAATGTATTTATGTGATTGTATGTATAAACAACATATCCTCTACAATACCGACAATCAAGGAACCGTATTCCTTGAAGAACAGACTACCCCCAAATTTCTTCCATTTTATGATCTCTTGCGTTTTTCACGAAAATCCTAAGTACCCGTTTCTTCCAAGAGAAACAAAGTACGAGGTGCCAAGTAATAGCAATCAATAACAATATGATAACAATCAAACAATTATGTGGTTATGTGCTTATGTGTTCCCTTTTATGTGTCATGTAATTCAAATTATGTTATCCAAATCCTCGTAAAATCTTACATATCCTTGTGCAAGAGATTCCTAGTATGATACCCAAAGGTACTACCTAAAATCCTTAATGGACTTCTACGTTGTAGATAAGTCCCATGGATTATAAAGTACTACTTCATAATTAGACCCCTTTAGTGGTCTAGTTAAACAGATTGATCCAAAAATCTGGTTAGGGATATCATGTGATGATACAAGCTGAAAGGACTCCTTGGTGGCCTAATTAAGAAGATCCTCTGTTGATCTAATTAAAAGGACCCTATGGTAGTCTAGTCACCGTCATCACTAGTTCGACATCCTTCCTCACAACATTATAAAACAAACTGTGCGGACTGTGCAAGGAATTACGTAATTATGGATGCATACATAATTATGGAATTTAGTGCACAGAAATCACAGCAAGTTCTATCATGTATCTAGAGTTAACCCTATTCATTTCCAATTCTGATGAAGCATCCGTTGAGGAAAAATGAACTAGCTATTCATTTTTCACTTCTGAAGAATATCCGTTGAGGAAATGAATATCCGTTGTTTATCTTTTCATTTCCATTCTGAAGAATAACCGTTGAGAAAAATGAATTATCCATTCATTTTCATTCTGAAGAATATCCGTTGAGGAAATGAATATCCGTTGTTTATCTTTTCATTTCCATTCTGAAGAATAACCGTTGAGAAAAATGAATTATCCATTCATTTTCATTCTGAAGAATATCCGTTGAGGAAATGAATACCCGTTGTTTATCTTTTCATTTCCATTCTGAAGAATAACCGTTGAGGAAAATGAATTATCCATTCATTTTCGTTCTGAAGAATATCCGTTGAGGAAATGAATATCCGTTGTGTAATCCTTCATTTCCAACTCTGAGGAAATAACCGTTGAAAATGACTCCGTTAGTTCATTTTCGTTTCTGAAGATTTATCCGTTGAGGAGATGAATATCCGTTGTGTAGTCTTTCATTTCCAACTCTGAGGAAGCAACCGTTGAAAATGACTCCGTTAGTTCATTTTCGTTTCTGAAGATTTATCCGTTGAGGAAATGAATATCCGTTGTGTAATCCTTCATTTCCAACTCTGAGGAAATAACCGTTGAAAATGACTCCGTTAGTTCATTTTCGTTTCTGAAGATTTATCCGTTGAGGAAATGAATATCCGTTGTGTAGTCTTTCATTTCCAACTCTGAGGAAGCAACCGTTGAAAATGACTCCGTTAATTCATTTTCGTTTCTGAAGATTTATCCGTTGAGGAAATGAATATCCGTTGATTTTTCTTTCATTTCAAATTCTGAAGAACAAACCGTTGAGGAAAATGACCTCGTTTGTTCATTTTTTTTTTGTTCTGAAGAATATCCGTTGAGAGAAATGAATATCCGTGGATTATTCCTTCATTCCCATTTCTGACGAAGAATCCGTTGAGAAAGAATGAATCATCCATTCATTTTCACTTCTGAAGAATATCCGTTGAGGGAAATGTATATCCGTTTAGTTAATTCCTTTATTTTCCATTTCCGAAGAACCCGTTGAAAAGAAAATGACCCTGTTCATTCATTTTCACTTCTGAAAAATATCCGTTGAGGAAAATAATCAGATTATGCTTTACATATCTTTGATGACTATTTGACACAAAGTCATAGACAGACTCCTACGAATAAATTTCGGGACGAAATTTCCTAAAGTAGGGGAGACTGTAACACCTGTGTCATTTCAACCATCAAACAAATTCCAAACCAATGAAATATTGTATTTCATACTTTGGACTTGTATAAATATGTGTATCTTTTGCACATATCAAGTCTTGTTCGATTTCAAGCTCTAAATCGCTTTCTGGAAGGTTATACGCGCATTGATGCGTAAATATAACCAGTTTAATGCAACGAACACTCCGGAATAGTGAAATAGGCTTAACATACCTTAAATAACCTTTACATAACTTAGATATAAGTTTTGGAAGGTTTGGTGTGGTGAAATCAAAGTTTAATCGCTTACAGGGACTAAATTTGACAAACTGCGAAAGTATGCCAATTTGAACTGTAACAGACCTTCCGGAACATGACCATAAGTTAAACATACCATAAATATCCTTTACATAGCTTAGAAATAGGCTTTGAGGGGTTCGGTATGCTAAAATAAACTTTTGGGTCATTCAGGGACTAAAAGTGTCAAAAAGTGCACAAGTTTGCATTTTCGCGCATAACTTACGTTCTGAATACATCTGGACATCCAAAAATTTATGTAAGCATGATTACATTATATTTTAGTGTTCGCCATAAGAAAAATCCATTCGTCGCGTCATTTGGTTCGTTTTTCGCGCTTATGCGCATTCCGTCGTAATTAAGCGAACATCGCGTTCGTACGGCCAAACGAACCGACATCCATCATATTTTTGAACATATTTTAAGTTCCCTATACTTTAACTTCATTTTAGAGCTTTGAAATGGGGTTAACGGGCCTTAAACGTGTCGAAAATGGCCTAAATACAGTTCAGGGACCAAAAGTGTAATTCTGCCGAAATAGTGCCTAGCGGTGCGCTACACTTTAAGCGTAGCGGTGCGCTAGGGGTCTGCAGACCAGATTCAGAGTTTCTAACAGCCTGTTTGCAGCTGTTTTAACCACAACCACATGTTCTAATTCGCTTAGTCAGCTGATAAGATCATATTTTAGTCACCATAACTTGCCAACACTTGTACGGATGTGATCGAATCACGTTATTCCATGAAATGATCTTAACGGTTACCCGAATACTATAAATACCCCACCCCCCATTGCTTTAAAACTTACAAGAATTCTGATTTGAGAGCTCTAAGTTGAAACCATTGTTTCATACCTGAGTTCTTGGATCGGGATTAGCATTCGGGGACCCTGGGTAAGTATTCTTTCGTTCTTTTCCTTATTTTTACTGCTTTTCGAGTCAGAAAGTCAAACTTTGTTTGACTTTCAGCGTTGACCAGTAATGGTCAATGCGAAGTTCGTTTGAACTTCGCAACGTGAGTGTAATCACGTTGGTTATAGTCCCTTGGGACTATGCCTACTGATTACCACGTTGTCTAGGGTCGTAGGGTAAGCGATCTAATAAATCGCTTATACCTTCGAACCCGACCCAGTTTGGTCGATCATTAGGATCCGACCAAATACATTAGGTGACCATATTGTAGGGAATAACCTTCCGAGGTTATACCCTATGGTCACATCGTTTAAGTAGTTGTATGATAGGTAGTTTATATGCCTTAGGTAAATTACCAGAATACCCTTTTCATGTATAATTGGTAATTAAGCATATGTAACCTAAACTTTTGTCACATAACAAATTTTGTAACATGTTTAGGCATATAACACTTGTCATAGGACTAGTTAGGCGATCCGAACGCGTTCCACGCGAACGACGCGTTAAAGTAGCATAAGCTACCTAAACGGGTCGTAATGGGTCGTAGACACTTAGGTTAAGTTTCATTTAGTATGTAGGCTTTGATTAACCATATCACATGAGTTCCTACACTCATTTGGTTTACAAACCCTCATGCTACCCAGTCTTCCGATTTAGGTCCGGTTTATTAATGTAGTTACCTATATTAGGTGCCGTTTGATATTCCGTGATCTCTAGCATTGCTTGGTGGTTATCTTTAGACATCTGAGCAATCTCAAGTGAGTACATAGACCCCTCTTTTACTGTTTTCCAAACTGTTTTGGGGTGGAACACATGTGCCTACTTGTTACTTTCATGCTTTCCTGTTTTCACATCATATACTGCTATGTTCGTTAGTACATTATAGTACATGATTTTATGACATTTCATGCTAGGTGTGCCCAATTGTGTGCATTACTTAGTACATCGTTTTACATGACATTTTGACATAGACATTTCGGCATAGACATTTTAACATGATTGACATTTGATCATGCATTTCCCACAAAAACATAACTTTGATTTAAACCAAGTTTTACTTCAATACTTTGTTTTTGTGCATATGGTTAGTTGAGACATTTCACTTGCCATACATGGATATTTGACATAGACATTTGACATGGATATTTGACATAGACATTTGACATGGATATTTGACATAGACATTTTGACATGATTTACATCTTGACATGAACATTTTCCATTGTTTGGTTTGGTTTGATTAAGTGATTAAGTAACGATGCGTGTGTAATATGATACAAACATGGTGGATACGCCGCTGGTACTTCCTATATATAAGTGTTTGTATGGTATTACATATTGTAGCGTTATTTGAATCATTTCAGTTTGAGACATAGAACATTTTATACAAATAACATACTTTTCACAAGACATTGATCTATAAACGACTTATTTTATACTAACACATTTTACATGGTTATTCATTTAACCTGACATTTATTTATACATATCATCTGATCTTATCGTTTTTCAAATGATTTACAAGACAAAGCAAATTACAAGGTTCATGACTAAACATTTTCTCAAAAATAAGTCATGGATCCTATTTTCACAAAACCTATGTATCTCACCGGCATTTTTATGCTGACGTACCATATTTTCACATGTGTTTTTCAGGAACTGTTGCATAAGATGATCAAGATACACATAGACAGACTTGGGCTTTAGTGACATTAAAAGATGCAAGACTAGTTAATTATGTTGTATTTCTTTGTTTGTTAATACATTGTAACACTTTTAATCAATATAACGAAACTTCAATTGCCATGGATTTGAAACGATTAATTCTGTTACAACACTCCCCGACGTTTCCGCCACGTTTGGTATGTTCTACGTGGTCGGGGTGTGACAATTTCCATTCAGCAGAAGTCCCGGAATAATACCCCAGACATCATTGAGTATAAAAACCTGTATATCAGAATACGAAACCTTTCAAACGAGATTTCAGGGGTTACCTATATATCCAAGTAGTGTTCCCCACGAAATAAGCAAGTGTTTGAATTTAGGTTTATATCCCGAAAAAGTTTACTAAATGTATAAAAATCTACCGACACATCATCAGTGAGATCGTTTAACACATTTAAACTTTCCAATTCTTTAGCGTACTGTAACTGTCTACTGATGTACTATCATTTCCTCTTTTTACGCAAAACTCAAATTTTTGAATTTTATCATGTTTTTGGCTTTTTCAAATTTTCAAATGTTTTTGGATTTTCTAATGACAATTTTTTCTCCCCCTAAAATGCAAAACCATTTAAAGAAAATTTGACAACCAACACTGATAGCTTTGTCTCGCCATCCATTTTCTGCTAAAAGTGTAATGATTTGCAGAAAATCTAACATACCCCCATGATTTACAACACATTGATCTTAATAGTTTGAAAACCGTTTTTCAATCTGATTTGCAGAAAATCTAACAACTCTGTGTTGTTCTGAATCTGAGTGTGTGAGAATACCAGGTCTGTCTTGAATCAAACCTATTCTGGTTTAATTTCCAATTTTGATTTGAAGCAAACTTGTTTGTATTGTACCTCCAAGTTTGTTTCGAATCAAATCTGGTTGATCTTTGTCTCACATTCTCAGATTTTTGTTTCTCAGCATCAATCTTCTTTTGATCAACATCCACAGGTTTTAGATTAGGACACTTGCGTGCAAGATGTCCTTTTTGATCACATTTGAAACATGTTCTCATGGAGACATCTTTGACCTGTGGTTGTTGCTTTTTCTTTTGAGCAAAGAACTCATCATTAGACTGTCTCATTTTGAGTTCTTTTTCTTTTTCTAAACTGTCTCCTTGAACAAAACTCATTTTTGCTTGAAAATTCGGCATTTCATTTTTGTTTCGATTCTGTTTCTTCTTATAACCCAAACCAGCCTTCATGTTCTTCTTTTTGAAACCAGGTTTGTTATACGACCCTTTATGACTCTTACCAACAAACTTTGAAATCTCAGACTTTTCAATCTCAACCATTTTGAAAACTTTGTCGACTTTTTCTGAAATCACATTCTGAATTGGGAATACAACATCTAAGAACAATTTGTCCGATCCAATCATGGTATAAACCAATCCTTTTGAATCATCATTCAAACTTTTCTCGGATTTTGTGTTTTTCAGATATCCATCATGAAGATTTCCTTCATCTTCATCCTGTGATTCAGATTTACCTGTATCAACCGACTCTTCTTTCAACACACTTTCAACGACTTTACCTACCACCTCTGAATCATGAGAATCATCAGATTTGGAATAGGTTATGTCAATGTTGTCTGGCAATTGGTCTACCATGTTGAAAGCTTTTTCGACCTTTTCCTCATCATAAAATGCAAATTTTTCCGGTGGTGGAACTTGATGAAACTCTGAGCCAATGCCTTTCTTGTTCTGCTCAGACTCACCATCACCCGGTTTTATATTGAAAATTCGTTCAAGCACATATGACGACACGTGGTAACTCTTTAACTTGTTGTTATCCTGTTCTAAATCAGCAATCTGTCGCTTTAACTTAGCAACATCCTCAATATAGGAATTAACAACATCTTGTTTTATAGCATACATTCGTTTAAGTTCTTTGGTTGTTTCAGACAAATAATTCATTCTTGATTGAGCATATTTCATTTCGTCTTTCACTTTTTCATATGACTCTTTCGTAATATGATATGATAATTTCATAGAGTCATATTCCTTTTTCATTTCTTGACAAGCAATTTCTTTTTGTTCACATTCATTTGTCATTTTCAAAACATTTTCTTTCAAAACTTCATTTTCCTTTTCTAATTTGTTACATTTTTCTGAAAGTTTTTCATCATTTTCTTTAAAAACGTTTTCTTTTTCTAGCATTTCTTTGCATTTTTCTTTGAAAATCTTTTCAATTTTTGTGAACTCGAGATCTCCTGTTCTAAATTGCTCATCTTTTTCAGTACAAGCTCTGCACGGTTCCATGCATTTCTTGCATTGATCAATCTGTTTCAAGTTTTCAGAATCAGAATTTACCTCAGTGATTTGCACTTCGATGTTTTCAGCAACCTCTGTCTGCTCAGCAACTTTCTGCTTTTCTTCAACACCGACTTCATCACCAACATTATCAGCTTCCTCATTCTCATTCTTTTCTTCTTTCTTCACCTCTTCTTCAATCTGCTGTTCTTCAGTAACAGCTTTCTCAACCTCTTCATTCACAACAACTTCTTCACTTTTGATTTCCTTCACAACTTCAATTTCAACAGTTTCTGCTTTAACTTCTTCAGCATCTTTCTTCAGATTGTTCACCATTTCTTCAACATTCTTCTTCATTCTCTCCTCATCCCTTTTTCTTAGACACGATAACATAGCATATCTGATCTCCTTTTCAAATCTCTTAACGTATGTGTCATCTTTCAATACATTTCTATAGTATTCAGCTCTCAACGGGACTTTGAGAAGAACATCATCGAAGATTATGTCTTTCTTGGGAACAACTGGTTCTCCTTCTCTGTTATAATAGCATTCTCTCTTTTTATCCCATCTTTTGCTACCGACAGCCATCTCATACTCCTCCTGCATATCATCCATTCTGTTGTAGACCATATTTCTTTCTTTGTAAGTCTTCTCACTTAAGATCTCTTCTCGAGTTTTCTCTTTGATCTCAACTTTTTCTTCATGGACTTCAGCAGTGTCTTTGTCTTTGTTTTCATCTTGAATCTTAGCAACAAAAACAAACTTTCTTTCTTCTGTCATAGCTCTCCCTTGAGCTGTTTTACGAACATTCTCTAAACGATCTTCTTCTGGACAAACTGTGCTCCAATCAAATCCTTCATCAGGATAGATTACTGCATATGCTCTTGACTTCTCTTTCGGTTTATCTTCAATCAACTTTGGCTCTTCACTGCTTCGATGGTAGATTGCCTTTCAGTAGTAATCATCATTGAAAGGATGTTCATTTCCACCAACTGCAGAATTAGTGCATTCTCTCTTGAAATGACCTTTCTGCTTACATTTGAAACAGGTCACTTTGGATTTGTCGAATCCAAGCTTTGTTGATGCACCTCTAAGTGATTGTTTTCCGGTAATCTCCATATACCTTTGAGCTCTGCGAATACAACTAGCTAAACACCAACGAATGTCAATGAGCTCCATCTCTTCCGGATAAATCTGGTCATAGTCTTCTTTGGTCAATTCAGAATTTCCAATTTTTCCAGCTACTAGACCTTCATATGACTCCAGAACAGATGCAAGGAAACTCATTTGCTGCTTCGCTGCATTTATGCTCATTGCAGGAGAATTTTTCAGTTTAAGAGCAATGTTGCACAGAATTTCTTCAGAATCATCAGAATTTGTCTTTGAAGATGAATGATATCCAGAATGATGACTTGTTGACGTTGTTGGTGGTTCTTTCATCTTTTCACCACTAAATGCTGTTTTTGGTGAACCAACGCCTTTATCAGAAAGCACACTTCTTTTGTAGTACAAGCCAACGTTCTATTGATGTGAAGAATCAGTTATCTTGTTTTGTTTTTGTAGCTCCAGATCATGACTTTCAATCTTTTCAAACAAAGCATCAAGAGTAATTGTATCATACAAAGCATCATTTTTCAAAATAAAAACAAACGTTTGCCACTGTTCAGCTCGTGGTAACGCTTCAATCACTTTATCTATCAATTCCTCTCTTGTTTTATTTATCTCTAATATTTCCAATTCAATTTTAAGATGACAGAATCTCTCAATTATTTGCCTCACCGACTCTCCTTTTATGTTATCAAACAGATCAAATTCTTTCTTTAATAAAGCGATTTTGTTCTTTTTAATCTGTTTTCCCCCTTCAGCTTTAACACGTAAAGCTTCCCAGACAGACTTAGATGACCCTTCATGAGTTAGTAAAGCAAAAATATCATTTCTGATTGCTGACTGGATCAATGCTATCATTCTTTGTTCAGCTCCGTATTCAGCTTTATCTTCTCTGGAAAACTTCTTGAATACAAGATCTTCGCCTTTCTCGTCTTTTGGTTTTTCATACCCATACTCCAAGCAAAACCAGCTTTCATGAGCATACGCTTTCGCCCAGTTGATGAAACGTTCTTTCCACCAGGTATAATCCTCAATGCTTTCAAGAGTTGGTGGCTTTGAGTGAGTTCCGTAAAAGTTATCATGCTTAATATTTTCGTTTAGCACCTTAGTAATGGTTTTTGGTGTAACATTTGCTACATCAGACGATTCGGTTGCGAACGCGTTGAAAAATGTGTTGTAAAATTCCTCAGCCATGATGTAAACCTGACAATCACAAGAAAACAAACAAACACAATCAGTATACACAATATCAAATATCCTGAAACAGACTAACACTCGGTTGACGTGAAATGATCTTGACACGAAATTTCACTTTTCAAGCGAAAAAGGAAGTTCAAGCAAAATCACTTTGTTTGACAACTCAAGCGAAATCACAAGTTAACCACGAAATCAAGACTCAACAGCTTTCAAGCGAAATCCCAAGTTGACCAGTTTGAAGCGAAATCAAGACTCAACAGACTTCAAGCGAAATCCCAAGTTGACCAGTTTGAAGCGAAATCAAGACTCAACAGCCTTCAAGCGAAATCCAGACTAAACATTATATTCAAGCGAAATCAACAACTTTTCAAGCGAAATCCTTAAAATATTCAAGCGAAATCTGATTTGATATACTATCTCAAGCGAAATCCACAAATATTCAAGCGAAATCTTCAGAATATTCAAGCGAAATCTGATTTATAAGGATTTCGCTTGAATTTTTCAAGCGAAATCTTGCTGTTAGTTACGAAGTCGGACATAAAACTTTCGATTTCTCTTAAACGGCAAGGAGTTTGAAACTGAAACTTGGTAGGGTTGTAGATCAGGTGTTTTAGAACAACATACTAAAAAATCAGCCAATTCGGACCATAAAATCCCATTCAATTTGACTACAAACCGATCAAAACGTGAAAGAATAAGTAGATGATGAAGAAATGATGCAATTCAGATCTGAAAACGCTGTAATCTAGTACGAATCTTGTTGTTTGATCAACGCAATCGAGCTCCTGCTCTGATACCACTTGTTAGGACCGGTTTGAATCCGAAACGATTGCGAATCGACCGTGCGACGTGCGGAATCCGTGCATGAACGAGACCGAAACACACAAGACGTAATATAAACGTGATTCTATTTATAAATCTGAAACGTACAAAGAACCTTGAATCACTTGGAGTACTTTCTCTCTCTAGACTCTCTCTCTAGAATCTAAGCTCTCCAAATGTCAAATGTACAAAAGTCTTCCAAATGATTTAGCTTGAATGCTATTTATAGTGAAGTTGATTTAGCTTGAAATGACACATGCCACTTTCAAGGGAAATCAACATGTTGATTTAGCTTGAAACTGTCATGTGACACTTTCAAGGTAAATCACCACTTTCAAGCTAAATTACCTTAAACATACTCTAAAACCTCCTATACTCTCGTAAAACAAGATCTAATCTAACAATTCAAATCCTAGACTCGATACAAAACGAAGTCAATAGACATAGTGCACTAACAGTAAGCGATTACCCTAAATATTTAGAATATCACATAATGAATGCGTTATTATTTATTGGTGTAAATAAGTAATCCTAAAAGTTATTGTTTGTAATCGACTATTTAGATGTTATAGCTTACTTCATAATTAACATTTATGAATGAATTGGTAACTATTTGTGTTATTAGCAAATTTTAAGGGTTTTATTATATATAAAAAAAGAATTAAAAAAAGAATGAAATCAAAATAAGAAACTGTAAGTTTAGGGGGGTTTTCTCCAAAGAAAAGAAAAAAATGGATTTAAATAAACTATAAAAAAAATTGAGATAAATAACTTGATCTACTAACGTTAAATGTCTGTTCGTTAATAATCATACTTTAAAAATAGCACATCTTGATTTCTATTACATGGAACAATAGTATTTTGTTTTAAACTGTTTTTGTTTTCTTTTCTTAAAAAAAATACATATCGTTAATATAAAGCATTGGCTAGACCACTACGCTGCATTAATTTCTTGTACAATTTAGCATTTCTATTTCATCTATGTATCTATGTGTAACCACCTAATAGTCATCTTCCTCAACTTGTTAACCAATTTACATTAGACTAAACACTACTGTATCTTGATTAAGTATGGAATACATGAAAGAAACGAAGATAGGTAGTAATCAGAATGTATACCGAAACAAAGAACGAGCACGGTTTCGTCTTGATTTTCGGCGGGTTCTCCGGTTGAATTTCTGGCGTCATTCTTTTCTTTCCGACTGCGCGCGGTGTCGTCTTTCTTGTTAGTATAACCCAGACAGGAAACAGAACGTAATATGGACCGAAACAGTGGATGGTTCCCGTCGCGTCTTTGGCTTAACGTTTATTGAGTGAGCAAGAGAGAACGTAGACTGTTTGTTATGAAGGTATGATACCAAAAGGTTAAATAGTTGCATGGAACAAAAATTATATCAACGGAAAAACGAAAAACAATTGAAATGAGAAAATGTATATACCGAATCGAAGTGACGTGGAATAATGGAGGTCTCCGATGACGTTTTCGTATCCCCGGTTCATTGCGGTTCCTCTGGCGTTGATGCGAGTTCTGGCGGCTGCGGCGAACACGTAAAAGAACGCCGCGGGTTTCTTCGGTCGTCTTCCCGATCTCCGGTGAGATTCCGGTGTCGAGCGGGTTAAGCGAGAGAGAGCGAGTAACAGAGATGGGGGTTTCGGACCAACCGCAAGCCGTATCTATATATGCGTTCGGACTCGAGATTGTGGTTGTTTATCGAAACAAAGAGGGTGAGATGGTAAGGCTTGTAAATGGTTGAAGGGTGATGAACGATCTGTGATAAATCTCAAGATATGTATAAAGATATGGTGGTGTGGGTACAAGGAAAAGAGAAGGATTTCGGTTTTAATGCGTTTGTGCGACTCGAGATTTTTGGAAGTATGGTATGATTGATTGTATGTGGTTTCCCATAAGTATAGGTTCAATGGTGGGCTCAAAAATGGAAATGAAATTAATGCTTACTTAAAACTTAGAGGTTAGGTTACAGTTGGCGGCAAAAGAGAAAGAAATTGAATTGTTTTATTTTCTAATAATTGCACAAATAGTCCCTTAACTATGGGAGGTTAATAGATTAGGTAGACTAACTTTGTTTAAGTTACATTTCGTCGAATAAACTAACTTTAATAACCTCATTTACAAACGTCCTTGAAACCTTTAACGAACCTAACTAAGTTTAATAGCTAATTAGTATTATTATTATTATTACGTTTTTATTATCATAGCAATATTAATTAACAAATTGATTAAACCAATTATTAGATAAGTAATGATATTTATAAACGAAATAAATTTGGGATAAAAATCTTTCGACGATTATTTATTTTGTGAAAATTTCCGTTGGTTCAAGGTTAAGATTCGAATTTCAAAACGGGTCGGATTTCGGGAACCTATTTTGACGGATGTTACAACTAGAATCAAACAAAACTCTAGCATAAACATCATTGATAAGGAAGGTACCTGTTATAACATTGTCATTCTGAACTGCCTCCTGAGCATTCATCTGGAAGACCTAAGCATTGGTCTTTTTAGCCTCCTCAGGCTTCTTTGGATTTTTCGGGCAGTTAGTCTTTATGTGCCCCTTCTCGTTGCAACCATAGCAGCTTGCATCCTTCATCTTCTTACAATCCAAAGTTCTATGCTCCTTGGACTTGCAGATCGCACAAACTTTAGGCTGTGAATGCGATTGCGACTGCGATTCAAATCTGCACTTTCCAAAATGGTGTTTCTTGCAGATCTTACACTTGGGCTTCTCCCCTATTTGCTGGGTATCTTTTCTAAACCCAGAACCCTTCTTATGCTCAGAGTTCCCCTTACATTTATTATCGGAGCGATGAGAACTCTCATCCTCCCATTTCCGTTTTCCTTCATCAGAAGTCTTAAGTGACCTCTGTCTAACCGCATCAAGTGTGAGAGATAGAGACAGATCCACCACTGACCTGAAGGTGGTAGGCCTGGAAGCCTTAATGTTTCCTTTTATTTCCGGGGCCAGGCCTCCAATGAAGCGCGCTATGCGCTTAGGTTCAGGTGTAACCAAATAGGGAACAAGTCTGGACATAGTGTTAAAACTCGTAAGATAAGCTTGGCAATCCAAATTCTTCATGACCAGAGTCAAGAAGTCAGTCTCGATTTTCTCTACCTCATGCTGAGGACAAAAGTTTTCCTTGATCAGTGCAACAAATTGATCCCAAGACAGATTATACAATGGGATCTTCCCTGTGGCTTGGATTAACGACCTCTACCAAGCCAAAGCTTCACCCTTAAATGATTGTGAAACAAACTTCACAATATCCTGTTCCGCACAACCACTAATATCAACCACAGTATCCATCTCATCTAGCCATGTCATACAGTCAATGGCTCCTTTTTCTCCCGTGAAGTCCCTTGGCTTGCAAGAGACGAAGTATTTGTAAGAACAAGTCTTAACACGTGGTTCCTGATTAAGCATAATTTGCTTGGATGGGAGACTCTTCTGATTTGACGTGTGACGCGAATCATCTTTATTTGACTCATGTGTTTTAGAAGGGGGCTTACTATGAGCTACATATAGGGTCTTTGACTCATCACTAATGGATGTTTAATATGTGATCATCTTAATTAATGATTTGAACCCATGATTTCTAGATCATTAGGCTAGATAAGGAATTTGGAAGAATCCAATATAAAGATGACATGTGTGACTTTATCAAATCACATTTTCCAGGAGTGCTAACATGTTTTTAGATGTTAACAAGGATTTAAATCTTAAAAAGGTTTCACCATTATGGCCTTGTCTAAAACGGCATATAGGCTAGGTTATAACTTTAAGATTCTCTTTTAATATTTAATGGCAGATCAAATTAAAATGGAAACGATATTTTGATTTGTTTTCTATAGTACATGCATATGCATAATGATAAATAAGAATTTAAAATAAAAGATTCCACAAATGTCTTAAGAAGTACAATAGTTTCCTTAAACGGGACTTAAATAAATAACTTGTCCACGCAGGGACTAAAAACATAATTGAAACGTCCACGCAGGTACTTAACTTAAAAATAAAATAACAAAACAATAAATAAATAAATAAGGATTTTTTTAATAATCCTTTTTCTTCTTCCCCTTAATGAGATTTGCCAACCCCTTCAGAAAACCGTGCTGACTCCTACACTCTTCTTCCACCCTTTGTTCCACCTCGTGCAACCTCTGGAGGATTTCTTGCTGTTGCGGTGGTTGAATTTGTGGTGGCTGCAGCGGCTGCTGCTGTTGAGGTTGTGGAGGTGGTGGGTATTGATCCCATATGCGGGATACCCAGTCGGGTACGTAGCTGGATAGGCTAGAGAGCATTGTAGTTTGCCGCTTCAATGTACGGGTCAACGGCAGGGGCATTGTTGTAGTTGTAACCCGAATAAGCTTGTTGCTCAAACGGGTTGTACCCAGCTGCACCTGGGTAAGATGGAATTGGGTTTTCATAACCCATGTATGGTGCAGGTGCGACGACTGGTGCAGAGTTGACTTCAGAAACTGCATTTGAACGCCCACCCATTTGCGGGTCTTCATAAAGCGGCGAGTAGTTGCTGTTGCTGGAGTGTTGGGGGGGTGCTAAAATGGAAGCCCCCACGCACGGACATCCGTGCACCTCTTCTTCGCCTCGGTGGTTCTGGAGGCAGTTGCTGCTCTGGCGCTGGTGGTGGCGGTGGTGTGACCGCCTCAAAATGTGGGTCCTCAGAGGGGACCTGTTGGTGTGGTGGTGAGTAGCGGTGTGGGGGAGTATACTCCCACTTGTATGTAGCCCATCTTTCAGCAAAAATATCAGGGCCCCTGTAAGGCGAACCATGAAAGGATGATCCGCAAGATATCTCAATGGGATGCGTCAGTGTCCCAGATGGTGGCATTTCAAGATCTGGATCTTCGTCCACATCCATATCCTGCATCTCAGGATATTGGTCAGCCGGTCCCAAAGGGTTTTGGCCCTCTAGTTCTTCTATCTGGTTCATCCGGCTTTGAAAATAAGGGGCCGGGTTCTGGAAGGAGTGGTGTGAACCCGAACGCTGCAGCGGGATAATAGAATGATGTGAACCATGAGGCTCCTCATCTTGATGTGGCCCGAACGAATGGTGGTAGGACGGTGAGGAACTAAGTGAGACTGAGCGTCTAGTGGGCTCCAAGTAGGTTCTCCAGTCTTCGTGAGGACTAGAGCTGAGTGTTGCTGATGGTGTACGCCGGTGAGATGGTCCGGCTTCATGATCGTTTCTAGCCAAAATTGGAGCTTTTCCTCTTCCTCCTCGGCCCCTCACTCTTGGTGGCATTTTGCTTTTTATCCTGTCAAAACAAAAGAAACAACAAAAGACAAAAACCAAATAAGATTAGGATTAATCCTAAGTCCTTTGCCTAGACTCGGAAGTCAAGGAATGTGCAACTGTGTCATTGAGATTAAACACAAAAGGCTAGTGTTTAATTCATTCAATGTTGGCTCTGATACCAACCTGTCACACCCCGATATTTCCACGTATTACCGGTGGGCCCGGTGGGGAGTATCATGACGTAGTTGATATCATCATAGATAATTAATCATAGTTTGATGCATAGCAGAAGTCTTGAAAGTAAAATATTAATACAAACCGAAACACAAAGTATAATGAAATATTTTACAAGTGGTTGTAAGTGGATCCACAGGCGGATCTAAAACAGAAAGTAAATATTGTTCAACAGACTTTAAGTACTAAGAGCTTGCAAGACTCTTTAATTAATACTTAGGAGCTTCCAGCCCATTTCGTGTAGTACCTGCACTTAATCTTTTTAAAAAATACGTCAGTTTACACTGGTAAATACAATTAACTAACTCTTTTGAAAAGTGTTTATAAAATTGGTTTGAATGCACATGGCACAAATATTCTTTTATAACTTGGGACAATTATTTAAAATAATCTTGTATACAGATTTATATGTTTGCCGTACATTCAGGGCCCGGTTAGAAGAGCCGAGACAAGATTAATAGACACACCACTAATATAGTCCCACAAGGAGTTATCCTCACGTGTGGTTATATCGTTATACATACGTAACTGTCAGGTGTATGCCTACACCCCGTGCTTAAGTCGTGGACATTTCAAATGAATGAGTCGAGGATATCCAGGACACGGTCATATTAACCCCCAAAGGCTTTGTATCAAACAAAACAGATTAAAACGGGTTATCTCAATGATTTAACCACTAATCGATTAAATATTTAACACCCGACCAAGCGGTAATAATTTACCGTATCCCAAGCCCGTATAAGGGAAAATAAGTTAAAAATATTTACCTGAGCTAAAAATGTAAATTATACTCAGCCGTATATTCTAATTAGCAAGTACAGAGAGCTTTTACTGGGCTCCTAATCTGGAATGAAGGTTTTAATAACCTATTAGATTCCTAACGGGTCTTATTTAAGTTATAACTTAGACCGGTTAGTTTTCAAGAAAGGTTTACGTTTCAAAACGCAAGATTAAGCGAAGACCGGATTAGAATGTGATTTAGACCCAACAAGTATGTAAACTTGTATAAAATGAGTAAACTAAATACATTTTGGATTTTGAAGTAAAAATGATAAGGTTTGACCCGTTTCGGCTAATTTATGCAAACTAGTTACATAAACCGTACCGAACGCGTATATGCATAACGGGTAACCGAATGAGTCATGTACAAGTTCCATAAATTATTATGCTTAAACCATGTTGTAATATCAGTAGGATATCTTCCATTATGCCCAAAACGAATTTAAAACCAAGTTAAGCCCCGAAAGGGTAATTTGGTTATTTTAACGTTTATAAAAGAGGTTAAATAATAAACTGAGGTTCTGGTCTAAAAATATCAGTAAAAATATTTATTTTATCAAGTTAATTCAGCAAGATATCATACATATGTGAGGTTTATCATTGATGGCCAAACTATCCACCGTAGGGGCATTTTGGTCATTTCACATATGCTTTTAAGGTTAAATTTGGAAATCTGAGTTCGAGACTCATACTTACTGTTAAAGTATAAAAAATTATTTATAAAATCAGTAAGTGACAAGTCTTAGTTGTTAAATATGGTTTTAAACCATACTATGCGCCTAATTAACGTAAAAGTCGGTATTTGAAGATATTTAGGATGTTTATAAAATTTTGGACTTTTGATTTGTCCTTATTGTCCAAAATATTTTATTTAACATATGACATCAATAGAAAAATGTTTGGTATTCAAATCATATGTCAAACTCATTTTATTAACAAAAAGGGTATTAATGTCAATTACCGAATTCATGCTAGAACTCTACGTTATGGTCAGTATAAAATTTGAAAAAAATTTAAAAAAATCCCTAAATATTATATTATAACAGTGGGTAGCATGTTTGGTGCCAAAAATTGGGTTTATATATGATTTATTCCAAAAATGCAATTTAATTAACAAAAAGTCTTTGTTTTACGATATCTTGCATAACTTTTATTTTAGACCAGAAACGGATGTCAAATTTTTAGGACATACTTATAAATCAGTAATGAAGATTTTTGTCCACTCACATATACTAAAATTTCGTTTTTATATCAAAAGGGCAAAATGGTCAACTTTTAAGCATTTAACGGAAACATGCAATGAATTAGGATTTCTATGGAACCATGTTGTATAACCTCAGAGGGTTATACTAACCTATAATATGGTCCTAAAGGAACCCTAAGGCATAACTAAACTAAGCTAAATCGGGTCAGAACTGAAAGTCAAAGCAAAAGTCTACTTTTGCGACTTTCTGTTGCGAACCGAGCCTAATACTTAGAATTTTCGGGTTGAACAGGCCTAAACATGTTCTTACAATATTTACCAAGTTATTTAAGTGATAAAACGTATTTTATAGCTTCTATATTATCAGTTATGAATTATTTAATAAAAACTGACTCGTTTGACTTTTCTGTTTACTACTTTGACCCGACAATTGACTAAGTAAACGTGGTAATTAGGAGGTGCCCTTTTAAGGGTTTAACACCTACGTAATTACCAACACATAGGCACTTTCAATTTGAATAATGGCTGGAACGTTAGTGATTAATCACAAAGTCAAAGCATCATTACGATAACTTTGACTTTCAGTCATTAAGCTAATAAAATCTTAACTAGAGAAGCTAAGAACACTCACAATAGTCCTTAGCATGAAAATTCAACTAGAGAAAGCTACCTTGAACACAAGGATGCTTCAGGGAATGAGTTGTGAAGTGGAAACTTTAAGTGTGCAAGAACAAGTGAACCTCAAGGCCCTTTATATAGAAAATGGGAAAGTTCTAGGATCATTGCAGCTGTATTAGGGAGTCACCAGATGTTTACAAGTGTTCCCATGTCAGTAAAAACCGTTTACAGGCCCTGGTATCGTAAAACTAGCATGCAATGGCGGTGGAAGGGCTGCAACATGCAGCTGTCCAGTGAACTGTTGCTGGCAGTTCTCTCGCGGCCCGCGAAGCTTTTGAAGATGGCCTTCGCGGCCCGCGACGATGGCTTATTCCGGTTAACAACTTTCAATAATTGCAGTTTCAGTCCCTGGTCCATAATAAGTTTAAATAACTATCGTTTATTGCACTTTAGGCCCCCATAGTTAACTTTTAAGTATCTTGGGTTATAATTTAACGTCGTTAGGCTTCTGGTTAGTTATGAGACCACCCGAAACGTATTTATTTGCGTCGAAACTTGACGAAAAGATTACTCGATAAACATGAGAGTATAATGAAGTGTTACAAAGTCTCGGGTTCGTTAAAAGGTCACTCAGATGTAAGAATTGACATGTTGACACGTTTAACCCCTGTGCTTTGTGAACTTTTGATTTTTAAGCACAAACGGCTTCCTGCGTCCGACAGTTTACTCATTAAATGATATGATCATCGTGTGAAGTCAATCAGAGGCACACGTTTGGCATGTTGACGCTTTTAGTCCTTCCACATACATCTTTACACTATTTGACAACCTTAGTCCCTCAAAGTTATCTTTTAACATGAATAGGGTTTATGACATGTGTCGTCACTGTATTGGACTTGATTTTGCGAGGTGTTACAGCTAAAAATACCAAAAATCTTAAGTCATGTTATGCCACCTAGCAAGACACTAATCACTTCCTAAAAAACTCATTGACACTTGTACTAACCATATTCAAGCTCTAAATACATAATAAGACATTAATCCATCTCTAAGAGCCCTTGGGACACTTGTCTTGAATTCCTTAACCCTCATTTGCCTATAAATACCCTCCTTTAGTCACCATTTCACTCACACCAAAAAACTCATAGTACAAAGTCTTATGTGAGCTACTTGGTCTTTGCCTTGGAGCTCCTCTTCTATTATTTTTTAAGAAGTCCCTTGAAGCTTGTAAGTCTCATTTCTTTAGTTCTTTATGATTTTTTCCTATTTTGGACAGATTCTGTGTTGTCGCTTTGAACAATCATAACTTAGTCAAAACTTAACCAAATGAAGTAAACTCTTACTTCATGATTAAGTACATCGAAAAACAATTTCAAAGACATATTATACGCTTAAAACACTTTTGTTTAGACCCTAACCGTTTAAAACCAAACGGAAAGTCAAAACTGAACGATTTATAAAGATTCACAGTTTTGACCATTTTCCGAGTTCCAAACAGAAAAAACTTTATAAATGAAAGTTGTAGATCACATTCTAATTTAGTTGACTGGAAATTTTTATATTTTTTCGACATCTTTACTATTTTCAAAACATATCAGTTTTACGGTTTGATCAAGTTGGCATATGTTAATATTATCCGTGCACCAAGTGTTTGATGAAATGCCTGCATATTTGATACCTAAACACCCTAAACACCTTAATCTAGTGTTTGTAGTTGTGTTCAAACATAAATTTGGGTGTTAAACTGAGTTTAACATTTATATAACGTAATCCATATAAGTTTTCGGTTTGATCAAGTTGGCGTATGTTAATACTGTTGGTGCACCAAGGGTTTAATGAAATGCTTGCATATTTGATACTTAAACACCTTAATCTCGTGTTTGTAGTTGTGTTCAAACTTGAATCTGTGTGTTAAAACTGAGTTTTACGTCTAAATAACAGGATCCATATCAATATTCATTTTGATCAAGTTGGCATATGTTAATATTGTTCGTGCACCAAGCGTTTGATAAAATGCCTGCATCGATTGTCATATTTCACATTTGATACTTGAATGCTTCATACATACTTATGTACTTGTCTTGAATAAGTAGTTGAATTTGTGATTTAGCCATTGAGTTTCAGGTTTATATAGCAAAATTCAATTGTGTTTTCTGTTTGAGTATTTGTTTGATCAAGTTGGCAAGAAATATATTAAATATAACAATATTGTTTTTATAGGTTTATTGTCGGTTTATATGATAATATTGTTCGTGCACCAAGTGTTTGATAATATACCTAAATCGATTGTCATATTTCATACTTTTTTATACTTGAATGCTTCATACTTAGTTGTGTTAAAACTTGAATTAGTGTCTTAAAACTGCGTTTTAGATTTATATACCAGAATCCAAATATGTTTTTGGTTTGAGTAGCTGTTTGATCAAGGTATTAAATAAATTCTTTATTATTGTGTGTATAGGTTTATTATGGGTTTATATGTTAATAATGTACGTGTCCCAAGTATTCGATAAAATGCCTACATATATTGTTATATTTCACATTTGATACTTGAAGCAGAAACTGCGGTGGCTCAGAGAAAAGTAAAATCTGATGAAGAGACTTCAAATTACCTACGACAAAAAAGTATAAAAGGATATCATAGCTTTAGAAGCTAGAGTTCATTCTTGAAACTGTCATTCCCTACGACACAAGGGACAATGTGTCTGCGGAGTCACCCATTTCAGAATGCAGTGAAGATGGAAAGCAAGCACCCCATACCGCGTCAATAAATCAATAAGTTAAACCACCGATTAGTGTTATATTATTTGAAAACAAAAGATATTGGCAAACACGTCGACTTGGGTTTTGTTTAATTTGTGCAGCAGAAATGGAGTTTCAAAGTCTTAACCAGAAGGCTAGGGTTTACATTTTGGGTAAAATGTTTGATTAAAATAGTATATGATATGCCATTAACATGAATTTTACTTTATCTAAACGGGTCAAATGGAATGACGGGTTGTAAAGGGGTTGTTTAGGTTTTCTAAAATCTATTTTTGTTAGCCGTTTGTAATTGCTTTCTAGGCTACTGAAAAGTTATGTTTTGATATCGATTTTTCGATTTTAACTTTGACTGCCTTGGGGTTTTGGGGATAGTTTGTTACAGATATTGGTCACTTATTTCTGTTTATGTCTTGATTGTGATTGTGTTTGTATTTTTTTGATTTGAAGTAGGTAGTATTGGTGTACTTACTTGTTAGATTCTATTGAAATTCTGGTTTGTTTGTTTTTTTAGTTTTAATTGTTTATTTTTTGATTTATTTTTTGCTTGTTTGTTTGTAGATTGACCTTTTTATTATTTAATCTAGTTGATTATTATTTATTAAATTGATTTGAAAATTATATTGGGAGCTGTGAATAGTGACAAATTAGACTATAGGTCAGGATGATCATAGGATTACTTATTAGAATTTTGAGTTAGAATTTGATTTGTGCAGTCGTACTCTACATCTGACTTCTGCATGGCATGTCAAATGGATTTACTTTCTTCAATTCATATACATACATATATATAAAGTTTGTTAGGTGTGTTTAAATAGTAAGATTCGTTTTGGTAGTAGTAAACAAAGAAGATGATGATTAGTAAATCAAAGTAATAACCTAGGGGTAGCCTATCACCTAGGCCCAATAGAAGCAACGCGCACTTATATTCCAAATAGCAGTTGCCTTGTTAGCAGCTTGCCTAAGTTGAACGTAGTGGGGCGCTTTATCACGGGGGAGGCCATCATGCGCCGCCCAACACCATTACAGGGGGCACTATAGGGGTGGAAAATGGAGGAGCCGTTATGTGTATAGCGGCGTGATGGTGGTGGATGTTCAAATTCAGACCGTTGGCAACGGTCAAATTTAAAAAAAAAAGTTTATTCATTTTTAAAATTCATTTATATCTATAAAAATACCCCCTCATCTCTCCTATTTTTTAAAAATTCATCACACTCAACACACTCTCAATCCCTCTTATCTCTTCCAATTTTTTTTTATAAAAATCTAGAATTTTTATACAATGAACCGTGGTTTTATTCCTCTGCGTTCGAGTGCAGACACGAACCAAACTAGCAATCCTACCTGTCCCGTTTCTCCGGTACCCATTTGACCCATCCCATACGGATCCGGTTTCGTCGATTTTAATCAACATCAAACTAGGTTCATGAACCTATTGAACCAACCACTCTAATGGGACCCAAATCTATACGGTTGGAACCCGAATCAAAACATGGGCGGAATGGGGTCGTCTCAAGCATTCGGATCCGCACAAGCATTCGGGTCGCCACTACGCAAACCCGAGGTCGTTCTGGAAACACAACCCGAAGTAGAGGAGACGCAAAAATGAAAAGCAAAACGCACACATAAAAAGAAAACCGTTACTCTAGCGAAAAAAGTGCAACCGTGGGATGATACCCGATCTTGGCTCGACGTGTCGGAGGACCCCATAATAGGTAATATTTTTGTATTATTTTTTTTATAAATTCTTTTTTGATTTTTTTGTATTAATTATTTGTTTATTTTTTAGCAAACAACCAAAGTAAAACCGTTTTTTGGAACCGAATCCGAGAGCTTCATTTCGGGCTAATAGGTAGGGGAGACGAATACTGGTCGGCGGATTCAATATCAGACAAGTGGACCGATATCAACAAGAAGTGTACAAATTTTCATACCGTTTACCAACGGGTAAAAACGGATGGAAAAGTGGCCACAACGACGAGGACATTACACAAGCCGCCTTAATCGAGTATCAAGGCACTCAAGGTAATTTCCTGTACTTGAAGTGTTGGCAACTTCTTCGGAATAGCCCCAAATGGGCCGACGTCCCTACTGTAGGAACTCATTCGGGTCGGTCGGCAAATAAAAGGTCGTCAAAGAGATAAAAAACCAACGAGTCGGGTGAAGCCGAAACATCGACGTAGCCGATGATATTCTGGATGAAGAGTCGGTGCAAGAGCTACCACGACCCGCCGGAAGAGCCGCTGCAAGAAGCGGTGCGAGATCGAAAAGGCCCGAGTCATCGTCGATGTCATCCGACATGACTAATGCATTTTTGGAGGTAAACCGACGCCTTCAAGACATACACGAACAAGGGAGTAAACGTATGGAGGAGAACGGGGAAGTGACCGAGATTATGCGGGATAGACAATGGGCTTATGACTTTGAATTCTACTCGAAACCGTATGACCACCTAACCGGAAAAGCGTTGAAAATGGCGTTGGCACAAAAGGAGCGAATCGAAAAAAATATAATATTTGAGTTTTTTATTTTATTTTAGTGATGTTTTTTATTATTTTTTTAATGTGATGTTTTTTTTTATTTTAGTGTAATGTTTTTTTTAGTGTAATGTTTTTTAATTTAATGAAATGGTTTTGAATTTTATAAAGTAAGAAATCTATCTATTTATACTTTCTATAAAAGGAGAAATCCCAATGACATAAGAAAAGCTGATGTGTCAGCAGGAGAGGCTGGCCAACAAGGCTTTTCTTATGTCATCAACGATGAGGTGGCAGCCATAGAGGAGCCATAGTGACATCATAAAGCTTAATATTAAAACACTCTAAAATTCAAAACTCGGGCCCACATTCTTCAAACATCTGCCTTCCATCCATGTTTCAAACCTCTACCTTCCATTCATGATTCAAACATCTGCCCAGATTCAAATTTCAAAATTCTGGCTCCAGATTTAAAATTCAAAACATATAGGTATATAAAGCTCTTTTTAATTTCAAATTGTCATAATAAACATAAACTCTAATTCTCTCTCTCTCTCTCTACGGTTTGAATTTTCTCTCTCTCTATTTCTCATCGGAGCTTGAGTTCATTTCACAACCTACGTTGATAATCTCGACCCTCAGGTACTGTTTATTCATCATGTTTAACACCGATTTGAATATTATGCAGACCAACGGTAGTTTAAAAATAGATATTTTTTGATTTTTTCTTTTTATCACAAACTGAAGGTTTGAATGCTAATTGTTCTTCAGCTAGATCTTGCTGGATTTGTTATATGGTGTGGAAGTCTTGAGTTCGTTGGCCGAACTTCGGAATGTAATCAAGGTTATAAAATGGATTTCAACTTGTTTGATGAAGAGGTAATGTCTGTTTGTGATTAAAAATAGATGTATATGTGTGTATTCTTGATTCATCATGTTTTACCATCGATTTGAATATTATGCAGAGCTGAAGGTAGTTTAAAAATAGATATTTTTGATTTTTTCTTTTTATCACAAACTAAAGGTTTTTATGTTAAATGTTATTCAGGTAGATCTTGCTGGATTTGTTATTTGGTGTGGAAGTCTTGAGTTCGTTGGCCGAACTTCCAAATGTAATCATAACATCAAATAGATCTCAACTTTATTGATGAAGAGGTAATGTCTGTTTGTGTTTAAAAATAGATGTATATGTGTTTAAAATAAATCAGGTAATTTTTATCCTTTTGCTAATTGTTAATATACTTTGTAATCAGTTCTTCTTCTTCTTCTTCATTATTTCTTGAGCTTTGTTACATCTTTTCCAGATTGAAGTTTCTTAAAATCATTATCTTCTCCAATGCTTCCATTGATTCTTCTCTCGCTAAATCTGGTAACAATCCGTGACCTAATTTATTTCATGATTCTATGAAATTTGTTTGATATGTTTGTAGCTTTTGATTTTGTCTTTGATTTGTTATTGTTTATTCAGATGCTTGCATTGGTGTACCATGTGATTACGAGTAGAATGGTTTTGATATGTTTGCAGTTTTTGTTTTTCACAATCTGTTTTGTTGGTTTATTCACCCATGTTTCATTCATACATCTCTATAATCCATATTTTTGGTTTCAAATATGTTTCCTGAGTTATTTACAGTTGTAGCACACCAAATATTTGTTATTTGTATTGAGTTGGTATATTGGGATTAAATACTGAACTGGTTGAATGACAGCAAGTCCATGTTATGCTTCAAGCTGTCTCGATCTCTTTGGAGGCGGATAGGTGGCTTTGGGAGGTCTGAAAAACAGAATTGATAAATTTAGGGAAAATGGGGTTGAAAGACGATAACCCAACAGTTGAGGATCTCATTCTACAGCTTCGATAAATTCAAGGGTATTCTCAAATAATGCTTCCTAGATTTTTGAAGACTGACAAATGTCGAAAGAAGCAGCACTGTGGACATTTTTCGAACTTTGTTGGTCTTCAAACATCTAGGAACCATTATTTGAGAATATTGTGACAACCTGAGATTTCAAGGTCTTTTTTTTATGCGTTACTTGTTTACAATCCTGTTTTTTTGTACTTTGCTTTGTGTTGTAACCTGCGCATGATTAGTAAATGATTAATGAATTATTATGCTTGGTTAGTTAATGAAAATTTGTGAACTGTTTAAGGTTTATAGACTTAACCCATACATCCTCACACTCGACGAAGTACTGGACCTTCGTCATCACCCGTACTCGACGAAGCACTGGAACTTCGTCATCAACATCACGATGAAGAATACTTCTTCGTCAAAAGCACTGTTCGCCGTATGGGCCTTCGGCCCAAGTCCACTTGTGGCCCAGTAAGGTTCCAATATTATTTATGTGTAACCGTTCGTAACTCGCAAAGGCCAAGACGGCAAACCCTAAGCAAACCCTAAGCTCTCACTCACCTCTCCTCTCCTCCTTCGAACCCGACGACAAACTCTCCTCGACCCGAGTTTCCTTCGATTCCATCTTGATTACAGTTAGTGTACGATTCCCATGGTTTTATTTATCTATTTTTCATACTTGGTTATGTGATTTCATAGTGTGATAATTAGACAGTAGCATAGTATGATGATTCATGATTGGATTCTATGATAAAAAGGAATTGTAGAAAACATCTTATGTTAGCCTATTATAGAAGCATGATCAGGGACTAGTTGTATGATTGGTTGGGAACATATGTAAACATCGCATGACAATAGTAATACGAAATCAAGTGAATTGATGAATTGTTGATGATGGTGGTTGGATTGATTATGGTTTTTAGTGGCATGATTAGGGTTCATGTTTTGACCTATGTTCGCACATAAATTGATTGTGATTGCTGTTAATGATTCTTGGGAAGACGTTTCGAATAACTAGCATAACTGATTGCTAAGATTAAGGGTAAATCTTGAAAACTGTTATGTATGGCGATGAAGATCCCCTCCCCACGAAGTTGCCATGCCGACGAACTATGTTGATGTTCGTCGTCCATCATGTCGACGATCAACCCTGGTGTTTCGTCACCTACATGTCGACGAACAACCCTGGTGTTTCGTCACCTACATGTCGACGAACAACCTTGGTGTTTCGTCACCTACATGTCAAGGAAACAACCTTAACAGTTCGTCGCTAGGAAGGAACCACATCAACAGATTGTGGTTTAGATTGTGCATGATAATGAATGACTATGTTACTGCCTGTTAATGATGTTAGCTATGACTGAGGAAACATAATTTGGTTGTTATGAGTAGTACACTTAACTGTTAAGTACCATTGTGAATCATACATGTGAATTGTGGAATTATATGAGTTTGAATAACTGTTATGTGCTATTCGGAGATTGTTGCTTGAACACACACTATGATTATAATTTATACGCGAACCATGCGAATATAAACTGATTTTGTAAACATGAACACCATAGGACTTGACTGATTAAGTGTGTGCGAGTAGCTAGTCATACCGAGCAAACCAAGGTGAGTTCACTTCTCTCAAAACAAGCATGCCTCTGGTGGGGACAATCAAACAGGCAAACAAATAAACGGATTTTCATTAACCCACATCCTTGTAGGGGTTGTGTGGCGGTTTTCTAAAGAACCCACATCCTTGTAGGGGATGTGAGGCAGATTTCACAACCCATATCCTTGCAGGGGATATGAAACAGTTTTCAGTAAAGGTTGATGTTGGATAATACACTCACTTTCTATCACTTAAGTCCCATCATACTACCGGGTTAGTTTCTTGTAGGGCAACGGGGTTATTAGTTGATAACGCTATTAGGTTTGGCACCCTCACGACGTACCTGGATAGCACGGGCGTGAACTAATAACTTTAAATTATGACCAATGTTTGATAGAGCATTGGAGAAGGGCAAAAAGGGCAGTCTGCGGTACCGAGTTATTATCAGCGTAACATATCATAAGTCACTACTTGGTATTAAACGGTTAAAACAAACTGTGAACTCACCAGCGTTGTCTGATACACTTTTTCTGCATGCTTGCAGGACCTTAGGTACACTGTTATGGAACCTGCTATCTGGGAAGCTGGAGTGGTCATGGGTCGTGGCATTTGGAACGCTTCTCGTTGATGCATTGTTTTGAACATTTACATTTCTAAACTTATCGAATATACTATTATGCTTCCGCTAAATATTGTTTGACTATTTAAACTAGTGTTTGAAATATTTCTTTCGACTTAATGAAACGTTTTACTTTACTTATGGTTTAATGTGATTGGTGGCTAGATCCTGGTACGTCACACGCCCCGTGGGGGTTTCCGCTTGTGGTATTTTTGGTGGTGTGACAGTTTGGTATCAGAGCCACTTGTTATAGTGAACTAGGTTTTAAAACATTTTCATAAAACCAGACTATAACCAAACAGTATCGAAAACGACCATGACACTCAACTCCAGATCGCAAGGTTCGTCCTCTGTTTACTTTATGCATTACTAGTTTAGTGGCCGCACACTCACGACTTGCATGAAACTACAAACTAGATACCATGATGTGATTACCTGGGCCGCATGTTTTAGTAATGCATGATAATGTGAAACTACCCTTCGTCTTTTGTGATTTCTAGTTTTGTGTTATCTTTCATTTTGTTCTTTGAGTGCGGAGAACCTTTTTACGCGAGTTAAGAGGCACTGAGATAAACATGCAAATTGCCTTATTATTATGGGTGCACACATAATAATAATGTAAGGTGCATGTGAATCCCAGTGAGGCTTAATAAGTGTGAAAAAGGGGTTCTGTTACTCTAATCGTATGACGTTAGAGTTCCTCAAGTCCATAGAAGTCGTAGCATTGATTGACATCTACTTAATTGCGATCCTTACCTCTTCCACTCTTCTTATATAGAATCATGAACGGACGTGGCGGACGTAACGGTGGACGTGGAGGTGTCCGCGGCGGTGGACATGGCAACATCAACATGACTCAAGCACAGTTGACTGATCTGATTAACACACGCGTGGCTGAGGCATTGGCAGCTCAGCAAGCTGGTACGATATATACCGGACCAAGCATAGACTTCGGTCATTCACTCGATTCTTATTTGTGCATACTTTCCTTTGTTTAGGTCAAGTTGTGAATCAAAACCAAAACAATCCACCCATGTGTACGTTCAAGACGTTCATGGATTTCAAGCCTCAAACTTTCAGTGGAGCTGAAGGTCCCGTGGGACTGCTCCGTTGGTTTGAGAAAGCCAAATCCGTTTTTGCTATGTGTAACTGTCCAGAGGGGGACAGGGTGAAGTTTGCTTCTGGCACCTTGGAGGACTGTGCTTTGACTTATAGGAATGCTCAGGTGCAGATGCTGGGTATTGAGATGGCAAATGCTACTACATGGGATGATTTTAAGGAACTGATGAGAGAGGAGTACTGTCCTCGTGATGAGGTGCAAAAGTTGGAAAACAAGTACTATAACCTGAAGATGGAGGGATCTGAAATCGAGACTTACACAAAACGGTCTCACAAGCTGGCAAACATGCGTCCTAATTTATCCCGACAACCATCCCGCAGGATCGAGCTCTACATTAAGGGATTGGCACCACCAGTTAAGGAATTAGTCACTACAGTGAATCTCGACAACCTACCACGGATTATCAGGCTGGCTCACAAGATTACCGATCAGGAGGTGGAGCGTGGCTCGCTGCCACCATGTGTTGCTGCTACTACCGCTATTACTACTACTACTGCCACCCCCACCACTGACAATAAGCGTTAGTGGAACGACGCAGATAAGGCAATAAACTCGAATCAATCGCAAAAGAAGCATGATAACAAAAGCAGCCGCAGTTTTAGTCAATCATCTTCGGTTAATCAGAATCAGAACCACAGTCAGACTTCCGATTACGCAGGAAAACAGCCGAACTGCAATAAGTGTGGTTTCAACCACTATGGCCAGTGTAGCCGAGCATGTCAAAGGTGTGACAAGGTGGGTCACATGGTGAAGGATTGTAGAGCTCCACATCCCTAGCAACAACAGCAACAACCTCAGCAACAGTAACAGAGGCAACAACCCCAGCAGAATCAGGGTAATCAGAGGGGATGCTATCAGTGCGGCAGTGAAGGGTATTTCAAAAAGGATTACCCGCAATTGAATCAGAATGCAAACAATAACAATGGGGGTAATCACCAAAATAACAACAATGCGGGAAACAACAACAATGGGAACAATAGTGGGAATGGCGCTCGCATTAGGGCGCTCACTATTGGGGCAGGCAATGCAAAGAACGATGGCAATGCCGTGACCGGTACGTTCTCTGTTAATGGTATTATAGCTTCTATGTTATTCGACTCTGGTGCCGACTGGAGTTATGTGTCTTTGGGGTTCATTCGTCAGCTAGGGTTGACTCCTGCGTCTGTTGTAAACAAACACGTAGTGGAATTAGCCGATGGAAAGTCGATAGAAGCCACACACATACTCTTAGGGTGTAAACTCAATCTTCTAGGTTAAGTGTTCGACATTGACCTTCTTCCCATCACTCTTGGTAGCTTTGATAGAGTTGTTGGTATGGATTGGTTGTCAAAACATCGAGCAGACATACTTTGCAGGGAGAAGATTGTGCGCATACCTCTTCCTAGTGGGGAACCGTTAACTGTTCAGGGTCATCGAGGTGGTGCAACCATTAACATTATTTCATCCATGAAAGCTCAGAAGTGTTTACGGAAGGGCTACCCTGCTATTCTTGCGCTTGTTACTGATACTCGGCCTGAAGAGAAGAAAATCGAAGATTTACCAGTCGTATGGGAGTTTCCCGACGTTTTTCCTGAGAAACTTCCAGGTTTACCTCCGCATCGTTAGGTGGAGTTCCAAATTGATCTTACACCAGGAGCAGCTCTGATTGCTCGTGCACCTTATCGTCTTGCACCTTGAGAGTTGCAAGAATTGTCCAATCAACTCCAAGAACTGTTGGATAAGGGCTTTATCCACCCAGTTCTTCACCTTGGGGAGCCCTGGTGTTGTTTGTAAAGAAGAAGGACGGATCGTTTCGCATGTGTATAGTTTATCATGAACCCAACAAGGTGACAGTCAAGAACCGTTATCCTTTACCTCGTATTGACGACCTGTTCGACCAGTTGCAAGGGTCGAGCTTCTACTCGATGATTGATCTGAGATCGGGCTATCATCAGGTGAGAGTCCGAGAGGAGGATGTTCCAAAAACAACTTTTCGCACACGGTATGGCCATTACGAGTTCCTGGTTATGCCATTCGGATTAACTAACGCACCAGCGGTATTCATGGATCTCATGAACCGCGTATGTAAACCTTATCTCGACGATTTTGTCATCGTGTTTATCGATGACATTCTGATCTATTCTAAGAGCAAGGAGGACCACGAGCGGCACCTGCGCCTGATCTTGGAACTCCTGAGGAAGGAGCAACTATACGCAAAATTTTCTAAGTGTGACTTCTGGATTCGAGAAGTACACTTCCTCGGCCACACCGTTAACAAAATGGGGATACACGTGGATCCTACTAAGATTGACTCAATCAGGAATTGGGCATCACCAAATAATCCTTCGGAGGTGCGACAATTTCTTGGCCTCGCTGGGTACTATCAAAGATTCATTGAGGGGTTTTCAAAGATTGCTCAACCTCTCACTGCTCTGACATACAAAGGCGTCGTATATTCTTGGGGAACGAAGCAGGAGGATGCATTCCAACTTCTGAAGCAAAAACTCTACAGTGCACCGATTCTGTCTCTACCTGAGGGTACCGAAGATTTTTTTGTGTATTGTGACGCCTCTATTCAGGGTCTAGGTTGCGTGCTGATGCAACGCCAGAAAGTTATAGCTTACGCCTCTCGAAAGTTGAAGGTCCATGAAAAGAATTACACAACTCACGACTTAGAGTTGGGGGCCGTGGTGTTTGCGCTCAAAATCTGGAGGCATTACTTGTATGGTACTAAATGCACTATTTATACCGATCATAGGAGCCTTCAACATATTTTTGACCAGAAGGAGTTGAACATGCGACAGCGTCGCTGGGTAGAACTCTTAAACGACTACGACTGTGCAATCAAGTATCATCCAGGCAAGGCTAATGTTGTAGCTGATGCCCTTAGTCAGAAGGAAACGAAACCCAAATGTGTCCGTGCCTTGCAGCTCACCATCCACTCTAATCTACCTGACCAGATCCCTTCTTCTCAAACTGAAGCGTTGAAAGAGGGAAACATTAAAGCTGAGTATTTACGGGGCATGGAGAAACGACTTGTAAAGAGATCTGATGGCATTTACTATTTCATGGAACGAATATGGATTCCTCTGTATGGTGATCTCAAAGAGCTTGTGATGGATGAAGCGCACAAGTCTCGATATTCTGTTCATCCAGTTCGGATAAGATGTATCAGGACCTCAAAGTCTTGTACTGGTGGCCGAAGATGAAGGCCCACATCGCGACTTATGTAAGTAAATGTTTGACATGTTCAAAGGTAAAGGTGGAGTATCAGAAACCCTCAGGCTTACTTAAGCAACCAAAAATACCCATGTGGAAATGGGAACAAATCGCCATGGATTTTGTCACCTGGCTACCAAGAACTCAAAACGGAAATGATACCATCTGGGTGATCGTTGACCGTCTCACAAAATCTGCGCACTTCCTTGCAATCAAAGAAACTGACAAGTTCTCGCAGTTGGCTGGAATCTATCTAAAGGAAGTGGTTTCTAGACATGGGGTGCCAACCTCCATTATCTCTGACCGTGATTCGCGTTTCATATCCGATTTGTGGCAAGCGATGCACAAATCATTTGGCTCACGTCTCAACATGAGCACTGCCTATCACCCTCAAACAGATGGTCAGAGTGAACGAACCATCCAGACATTGGAAGACATGCTGCGAGCATGTGTTATCGATTTTGGTAAAGGTTGGGAGAGACACTTACCCTTGGTGGAGTTTTCTTACAACAACAGTTACCATACCAGTATCCAGGAAGCTCCATCGAGGCTTTATACGGACGGAAATGTTGATCTCCTCTCTGTTGGGCTGAAGTGGGTGACAGCCAAATCACAGGCCTGGAGCTTGTGCTCGAAACTTCTGAGAAGATTGTTCAAATCAGAAATCGTATGGCGGCAGCGCGCGACCGTCAGAAGAGCTACGCTGACAAGCGTAGGAAACCTTTGGAGTTTGCTGTAGGCGATCACGTTATGTTAAAAGTCTCACCCTGGAAGGGTGTGGTACGTTTTGGGAAACGCGGCAAGCTTAATCCGTGTTATGTCGGGCCATTCAAAATTCTAGAATGAATTGGTAAGGTGGCGTACAAGCTCGAGTTACCTACTGAGCTGGGTAACGTTCATGATGTTTTCCATGTTTCACAGTTAAAGAAGTGTTTATCCAACGAAACACTTGTAGTATCGTTTCAAGAGCTAAAAATTGACGATAAGTTGCAGTTTGTCGAAGAACCAATTGAAATTATGGACCAGGAAGTCATGGTTCATAAGCATAGTCGAATTCCGATCGTGAGAGTTCGTTGGAACTCAAGACGTGGACCAGAGTTCACGTGGGATCGCGAGGATCAGATGAAGCTCAAGTATCCTCACCTTTTCCTAACATAACAATCTAATCCTGGTGTGTAACACCTCGTAAAATCATGGCCAATGTAATAAAGACACGTGTCATGGATTCTAAACATGTTATAAACCCGAATCATGATTAAAAAGGATATATGAAGAAATTAAAAGTGTCAACAAGTTAATTATTACCTCTGAGTGACCTTTTAACTTTTTCAACTTTGGTAAAATATAATTTCATTCCCATAAAAATCTGATTAAGATTTCATGGGTATCCGGTTAAATCATGTAATGAATAATTCAATATTCAAATCCAAGAATTTGGAATCCCATGTGCAAAATCGACAAATTTCATTCAATAACCTCTTTTTACAAGACTCCAAGGCAACCAATGCATGGCAATGCATTCTTAGCAATGCAGACCTGATCATATGGGCCTTTCCTGCTGATGGTGACCAGAGATTCGAGATATGATAGGTTGCATGGTCAAATGTTAAAAGTTCTGAAAATTTTGTCTTTGATAGAAGGCTTACGGACCGCAAAGCTCTTGCCTTACGGTCCGTAAGACGACTAAACTGGGTGATAAAAATTTGAATTACGGATACGGACCGTAGGGGCTTAAGCTTACGGTCCGTAAGGGCTGTATCTAGTCAGAATAATGGACAGCTGCAGGTTCAGCCAGTTCCACCACCTTTGTAAGATAGTTTTTCGATTCCATGGGCCTTGCAACTGGTTTTTCATGCATAGGGACACCTGGAATTCATCATGGATCACTTGTAGACCTTGGTGGAATGATCCTTTGAGTTTTAAACTCCTATATAAGCCCTCTTGTTTGATGGTTCAATTGCTCATTCACCCAAAAATTATTCTAACTCATTCTATGGAGCTCTCTGGACTTCAAGCAAGCTTCCATCAGCTCCTAATTCGTGCTAAGGACCATTGTGAGTGTTCTTAGCCTCTCTAGTTCATGTTTTATTAATCTAATGATCAAAAGTCAAAGCCGTCGTAATTAAGCTTTGACTTAGTGATTAATCACTAATGGTCCAGTCATTTTTCGAATTGAAAGTGGCTATGAGTTGGTAATTACGTGGGTAATAAGTCCTTGCACCCCCTGATTATCACTCTAACTTGGTCAATTGTCAGGTCAAACTTAATACTAAAAAGTCAACAGAAAGCTATTTTCCAAATAAATTCATAACTAGTAATGTAGAAATTATGGAACCTGTTTGAACACTAAAATAACTTGGTAAATAATGTAAGAACATGTCTAAGCATGTTCAACCTGACAATTCTGAGTATAGGCTCGGTTCGGAACCAAAAGTCGCAAAAGAAGACTTTTGCTTTGACTTTCAGTTCTGATCCGATTTAGATTATTTTAGGAATACTTTAGGGTTCCATTAGGACCACGTTACATGTTAGTATAACCCTCTGAATTTATACAATGTGGTTCCTTTGTAATCCTAGTTCATTGCATCTTTCCGTTAAGTGCCTAAATTTGACCATTATGCCCTTTTGACCTTAAAACGAGATTTTTAAAAATATGAGAGGACAAAAACCTTTATTACTAATTTATAAACTTGTACTAAAAATTTGACATCAATTTGAGGTCTAAATTAGGAGTTATGCTCAATATCGTAATTTGAAAGCTTTTTATTAATTAAACGGCATATTTAGCATAAAGCCTATTTAAACCCAAATTTCGACACCAAAATTTTTAACCACTGATGTAATATAATATTATGGGATTTTTGAAGATTTTTATTTATTTTTAAACTGAACATAACATAGGGTTCTTGCCTTGATTCGGTAATTGTCGGTTATACCCTTTTCTTGAATAAAATGAGTTTTACATAACATTTTGATACCAAATCTTTTGCTACTGATTTTATATGATAAATAAAATATTTTGAACCTTATAAACTTATCAAAAACTCAGATTTCCTTATATAACCCGAAAATCGCCTAAAACCAACTTTCTACGCGTTTTAAACGCATAGTATGGTTTAAAACTATTTTTGGCATATAAGACTTAATACCTACTGATGTTTTAAGTAAATTTTTTTATACTTTAATAGTAAGAAAAAGTTTTGAATTCAGATTTCCAATTTTGACCTTTAAAGCTTATGTGAAATGACCAAAATGCCCCTACGATGCATAGTTTTGTTATAAATGATAAATTTCACATATATGCAATACCTTACTGATATGACTTGCAAAAATAAATATTTTTACAGATAGTTTAAGACTAGAACCTCAGGTTATTATTTAACCTCTTTTATAATCCTTAAAATGACCAAAATACCCCTACGGGGCTTAAATTGATTTTAAATTCGTTTTGGGCATAATGGAAGGTATCCTACTGATATCACAACATATTTAAGGCATATTAACTTAGGAAAACTGTTCATGACTCATTTGGTTACCCGTTATGCATTTATCGCGTTCGGTACGGTAATGTAACAAGTTTGCATAAATTAACCGAAACAGGTTAAACCTTATTGTTTCCACTTCAAAATCCAGAATGTGTTTAGTTTACCCATGTTATACAAGTCTTCATACTTGTCGGGTCCAAACCATATTCTAATCCGGTCTTCGCTTAATCTTGGGTTTTGAACCGTATACCTTTCTTTAAAACTAACAGGTCTAAGTTTAAACTTAAGTGTGACCCGTTAGGAATCTAATAGGTTATTAAAAACCTTCGTTCCATATTTAGGAGCCCAGTAAAAGATAACTGCACTTACTGATTGTATACGGCTGGGATAAATTTGTATAATTTGCTCAGGTAAATACTTTTAACTTATTTTCCCTTATACGGGCTTGGGGTACGGTATATAAAATACCGCTTGGTCGGGTATTGAATTTTTAATCCTATGAAGGTTAAATAATTGAGATAACCCATTTAATCTGTTTTCTTTATTCTAAGCCTTTGGGGGGTTAATGACCATGTCCTGGATATCCTCGGCTCATTCATTGAAATGGCCACGACTTAAGCACGGGGTGTAGGTATACACCTGCCGGTACGTATGTAAAATAATGTACCCACCTGTTCGAGAATAACTCGCCATGGGATATATTATGTGGTGTGTCTATTAATCTTTAACCCGATTTTCAGCCCGGGCTACTGAACGTATAATAAACATGTAATTCTTTAACAAGTTTATTTCTAAATAATTATCCCAAGTTATAAAAGATATTTTTGTGCCTTGTGCATTCAAATCAATTTTCTTAAACATTTTCAAAATGAGTCGGTTAATTGTATTTACTAGTGAAAACTGACGTATTTTCCAAAAAGGTTAAGTGCAGGTACTAATCGAAATGGGCTGGCTACTCCTAGCATCAATAAAGAGTCTTGCAAGCTTAGATGTTTATAAATCTGTTGAACAATGTTCCTTTTATGTTGATCCGTCTGTGGATCCCATACAACCATTTTGTAATAATTAATATTACTTTGAATCGATTTGTAGTGTTATTATCTTTAGACTTCCGCTGTGTATTAAACTGTGATGAATTGACTATGATGATATCAACTACGTCACGATACTCCCCACCGGGAATACGCGGAAATATCGGGGTGTGATAGGTTGGTATCAGAGCCAAGATTGAGTGAATTAAGCACTAGCCTTTTGTGTTTAATCTTAATGACACAGTTTGCACATTCCTCAATTTCCGACTCTAGACAAAGAACTTAGGACTAATCCTCATTTATTTTATCTTGCCCTTTATTATTTTCCTTTGTTGTTTCTTTTGTTTGTTTTGACAAGTGCAACAAAATGCCACCAAGGTTCCGAAGAGGAGGACGAGGAAAGGGGCCATTCAACGCCCCCAACGTCACGAGGCCGGACCTTCTCACTGGCGAACTCCGTCTGTTACAATGAGCACCAGTCCCCAAGAAGACTGGAGGACCTACTTAGAGCCTGCGAGGCGTTCTGTCTCGCTTAGCTCCTCACCTTCCTACCATGATTCCTTCGGACTCCATCAAGGCAACGAGTCCGACCATTCACGCCATTCCTACCTACCACTGCAGCGGTCGGGGTCAAATTGCGCGTTTCAAGACCCGACCCTGTATTTCCAGAGCAGGTTTAACCCGGAAAATCAGATTGAAGAACCAATGGGTCGTAACCCATTGGGCCCCGAAGACCACTTCCCTGAAGCTCAGGACATGGAGATGGATTATAACTCGGATCCCGTCGAACCACCATCTGGGACACCGACTCACCCTATCGAGATTTCGGATGGGTCATCCTTCCATGGATCACCTTATCGTGGTCCAGACAGCTATGAGGCAAGGTTTGCCTAATACGACTGGGTGTTTACTCCCTCTTACAACCCGTCTCAGCAGCAGCAGGATCCCTCGGAGGATTCACGTTTTGTAGCGGTCACTCCACCACCATCGCCGCCGCTAGAGCAGCAACCGCCTTCGGAGCCACCGAGGCGTAGGATATCAGGAGCGCGGATGTCCGTGCGAGGAGAGGATTTCCACTTCAGCACCCCTCAGCATTCAAGTGGCAGTCACTACCCGCCACTTTATGAAGACCCACAGATGGGTGGGCCTTCAAACCCCGTTTCCGAGGTGGACTCTGCGCCAGTCGCACCGCCACCAGTGGGTTATGATAACCCAATTCCTTCATACGCCGGTGCAGCGGCGTATAACCCTTTTGAGCAGCCAGCCCATACTAACTACAACTACGCCGAAGTTGACTCATACCTTGTAACGGCGAACTACAATGCTCTTCATCCCGAGGGGCCCTATTGAGTCCCATATCAGGCTGGGTACCCTGCCTATGGGTACCAATACCCGCCACCTCCTCAACCTCCGCAGCATCAGCAGCCGCAGCCGCCATTGATACCGCCACCGAAGAAACATGAGATTCTTCAAAGGTTGAGCCTGGTGGAGCGGGAGGTTCAAGAAGAGCGTAGGAGCCACCGAGGATTTCTCAAGGGTCTGGCGAATCTAATCAAGGGAAGGAAGAAAAAGGGATCTTTGAAGATTCCTTATTTATTTATTTGTATTGTAATTTCCTTGTTTCAATCAAGTCCCTGCGTGGACATCTATTTATGTATTCAGTCCCTGCAAGGACTTGTATTTTCAGTTTAGCCCCTGTGTGGGCAAGTTATTTATGTTAAAGTCCCGTTTAGGGCATTTATGTATGCTTTTTATTTAATTATGGAATGTGTTGAATTTAAAATTTCAATTATCATTATATGAATGGAAATAATATATGAAATAAAATAAAATATCATTCCTTTCAAAGATTAATCTGCCATTATATATTAAAGAAAATCTTGAAGGCAAAACCTAGCCATGTGTCGTATTAAGACAGGGCCATGATGGTAATTCCTTGTAAGATTCAAAATCCTTGTTAACATCTGAAAACATGTTAACACTCCTGGAAAATGTGATTCGATAAAACCACGTAAGTTATCCTTTTATTGGATCCTTCCAATTCCTTTCTTATATTCAACATCCATTAAGTGATGTAATGCCTGCGGGCCATAATCATTGTCATACAAGACAAAAGACAGTTGTAGTCTATGAATCCCTATCAAGAAAGGTAATGAACTACGATTCAATACCTTGATGCCTCGATCCTATAAGATCATGGCTTATAAATTAAATTGTCCCTGTGACTTAGCTTTTGTGCCATTATAATATTAATAAATTATAACTGAGGAAAATTATAATGAAAAATCCTGAATGAATGTGCTTAATAAATTAACCAATATGGTTTATTAATACCATGGTTAATAAAAATTATCAAGATGACAATCCAGTTATAGAATTCTGAATGAATCATTATCATTATTTTATGTAGCAATCAAGCTACATGGCAGAATCTGAAGAAATCAACAGTCACCCTGTAGAGAATCATGATACTTCAAGCATTGATTAATAATGCTGTTTCTAAAGCCATGGATAGGCAATTTAGAGAGTCTAGTGGTACACGCTCTAAGAGTCACTCTGTAGCTCACAATAAGCCACCTTCTAAATCTCATGAGTCGAAAAAGGATGATGCTCAACACTCATCAAATTAGCACATTATTCCATCTAAGAAGATTGTATTTGATCAAGAGCCATGTGCAAATACCTGTTCATATAAGTATTTTGTCTCTTGTAAGCCCAGATATTTTACTGGGGAAAAAGGCGCCATTGATTGCATGACGTGGCTAGATGAGATGGAAACGGTGGTTGATATTAGTGGATGTGCGGAGAAAGATATTGTGAAGTATGTTTCACAGTCATTCAAAGGAGAAGCCCTAGCTTGGTGGAGGTCCTTAATCCAAGCTACTGGAAAGATTATGTTATACAACTTAACATGGGCTCAGTTTGTTGCGTTGATCAGAGAGAATTTATGTCCTCAACATGAAGTTGAGAAGATCGAGACTAACTTTCTGACATTGGTTATGAAAAACTTAGACTGTCAGGCATATCTCACGAGTTTTAACACCATGTCTCGACTGGTTCCTTACTTGGTGACACCGGAACCAAAACGTATAGCCCGTTTCATTGGGGGTTTAGCCCCGGAGATCAAAGCGAGTGTGAAAGCATCAAGACCTACTACCTTTAGGTCAGTAGCTGATTTGTCATTATCTCTTACCCTTGATGCGGTCAGGCAGAGATCGCTTAGGAATTCTGATGCTGGGAAGAGAAAATGTGAGGATGATAACTCACACCGTTCAGACCAGAAGCACAAAGGGAACTCTGAACACAAGAAGAGTTCAGGGTTCAAGAAAGAGGACCAACAGTCGGGTGAGAAGCCCAAATGCAAGACCTGTAAGAAGCGCCATTTGGGAAAGTGCAGGTATGAATCAAAGTCCCAATCACAGCCAAGAGCTTGTGGGATTTGTAAGTCTTCTGAGCATAAGACGTTGGATTGTAAGAAGATTAAGGATGCAACTTGTTACAATTGTAACGAGAAAGGGCATATCAAGTCCAACTGCCCAAAGTATGCGAAGAAACCTAAAGAAGGCAAGAAGACCAATGCCTGGGTCTTCCAAATGAATGCCCAAGAAGCGATCCAAAATGACAACGTGATAACAGGTACCTTTCTTATCAATGATGTTTATGCAAGGGTATTGTTTGATTCGGGTGCAGATAAGTCGTTTGTAGATAATAAGTTTTGTAAGTTATTAAATCTGCCTGTTAAAACCCTAAGCATAAAATATGAGGTAGATTTGGCCTATGGTACCATAGAAACTGCTTCAACTGTGTTAGATGGGTGTTTTATATCCATTAGGAACCACTCCTTTCCGTTATCGTTACTTCCTTTGAAACTAGCTGGATTCGACATAGTAATAGGCATGGATTGGTTATCTCATAACCAAGCTCAGATCATTTGTGACAAGAAACAAGTGGTTATCAAGACTCCGTATGGTGAGCCACTTACCATACAAGGAGATACTCAACATAGGTTGCCTAAGAAAGTGTCTATGCTTAAGGCGTCAGGGTGTTTGAAGAAGGGTTGTGTCATTTACATGGCATAAGTAACTATTGATGAACCAAAGCCCAAGGTTGAAGATATCCCTGTCATTTCTGAATATCCAGAAGTTTTCCCTAAAGAACTACCTGGTTTACCACCAGATAGGCAAGTGGAGTTCAGAATTGACATTATTCCTGAAGCTGCGCCAGTTGCAAGAGCACCTTACAGGTTAGCACCGACTGAGATGAAAGATTTGAGAACTCAGTTGGATGATTTGTTGGCAAAAGGATTTATTAGGCCTAGCTCATCTCCTTGGGGAGCACCGATCCTATTTGTGAAGAAAAAGGATGGATTAATGCGTTTATGCATTGATTATCGAGAGCTGAACAAGGTTACAATTAAGAACATATATCCATTGCCCAGGATCGACGATCTATTCGATCAACTTCAAGGAGCAAGTCACTTCTCCAAGATTGACTTGAGATCAGGTTATCATCAGCTGAAGGTTAGAGATGAAGATGTGCATAAGACTGCATTCAGAACTCGTTATGGTCATTACGAGTTTTGGTGATGCCTTTCGGGCATACTAACGCACCAGTAGCGTTCATTGTGACAACCGTCACTTTTCCGTACATTCCGTACACTAGATGAACAGTAATTTGCGCTTAAATGACTATGCATGATCTAGTTTACCAGAAAAATAAATTTCTGAATTCCATACAAGTGAATTCATGCATGATATATGTTGCAAGAATTACGTTATGATAGCGTTGCGTCAAAAATATTAGTAAACTCACCGGTAAAACACATCGTGTCAACAGAACTGCAAAAATCAGTCAGACATTAGAATTGAGGCCTAGGTGTAGGTCCGACGACAAAAGTACATTAAAACCCAAGAGTACATGTAAGGGTTTAATTTATAGACATTGCGAAAGCAAAAATAAGCACTAAAAAGCACCCGAAACGCACTTTAAGTGCATAATTTCGTATAATTCAGCTCAATTCAGCATTTAATCATATGAATGTTATGCAGAAATTTCGTTTTATCATCCAGAATATTTCCCTAAGTGTTGGGAATTGAAAGGGTGCAAGAAGGGTACTTAAAAGACACTAAAAAGTGTGATTTAGCACTTTAACGAACCAGTGTCTAACCGAACAACCGGATAATACCCGGAACACCCAAAATAATGCTAGAAGCATTGTTTTTATTTTTTTTCTAAGCTAGTTAGGGTCCCCGAATACCCTAACACACTATATTACTTAACATACTTAAACACTAAACCTAGTACTTAACATGTAACTAGATAGTGTAAGTAACATTTAGGATGGAACTAGGACCCCCCCCCCCCCCACTTACGGTTAGGAGACAAGGGGTACACCCCTTTGATTTCTTTGAATATAATATGGGATCATGTTTGATATCTTGAGGACATATTGTCTAGAGGATAATGCTATGTTGGAAGATAATTATAAAAACCCCAAGACCATGATTCATACTTATCATTCAACACCAACAAAATACTCTCACCTTACCCCCCTCTAGCTCACGGCCATAAGGGTCCCTCAAGCCACCACCATTTTCGATCCATATCCATCCATTCCAAGGTGATATTATGGTGTAAGAAGGTCGCTAACGAGGCTCGGTGCTCACGGAATTTGAAGAACCTCAACCGTTTGCTTTTATCCACCCATTTTTCGTCTAGTTTCTTCCCTAGCCTCGAGCTAGTAGTAAGTGTTCTAAAACATCCTCTTGTTCTTGTTTAGAGTGGTTAATAAGGGATTTGTCGGATAAAAGTCATGAATATATAAGATCAAAGTCTAAAGTCTTATAAAAATGATGAACTTGTTGGATAAAAGAAATATAATGGTGTAAAACTTGTAAGACTTGTTTTGTGGTGATTATTTAGTGCCGATCTATGTTGTGGTAGCTCGGATCATCATCTAACCCGGATTAGTCATGTTCATGAAACATGACATAGAATATGTTAAGAATGAAAAGGGTTAAATGATGAAACTCTACTACACACTAAACATGAACTTGAGTAAAAGTAATTTTTCTTGTAAAATAAGACTCTAAACATGTAGATCTAAAGATCTACAAGTGGTTTTTTGGAAGAACCAAGCAAAAATATTAGTCTTGTTTAAAACCCGGATCTTACATGAACTAAATATATTTTTAGTTAGTAAACAAGTGTATAAACACTTGTGTAACAAGGAAGTCCAACAAAGAAATATTTTTGTGAATCTTGACTAGAAGTTGTGAAACTTCATATTCTTTAAAAATAAAGTTTTTAAGAAATTAAACTTATTTTTAAAGATAACAAGACTTACTAAATGTGCTAGTAAATTACTACACATTTTTGTAAATATTCAAGTTCATGAAATGGAGAAATTAGTAATTGTTGTTGATGATTGTTGACGATTTAAAAGAAAATAAACACATGTTTTGAAAACATGGGAAACCTCCATTTTTAGGGGAAACTCTGTCAAAATTCTTATAAATTTTGACACTTAGAGAAAAATATAAGTTTTTGGGAAACTTATTCCCTAAAAATGTATTTAAAGTATTACCAAGGTTTCCCTAATTTTTGGTGATAAGAAATGAGGATTTCTTCAAGAATAAAAATGGATATAAGTATGTATATTTTTGAGAGAAAAATATATATTATTTATTATTTTATCACCAACTTTTGTGCTAAGTGTATATAGTATGTGTTATACGTGCTAGTGTATTAAGACTTAAAAATACACTAAACACTCATGAGGAGTATAAACATAAAAATACACATACAACATACAAGATACATAATTCGGGTGCAAAGTGCAAAACACAAGATACTTATATTAATTTTAGAGAAATAATATAAGTAAGATACGTAGTTAAAAATATAGAATATTTTTAACACAAGAATACGTACACAAGAGATAGTGACTGTACTTGTGCGACGCAAGTCTAGTGACTAACGTTAAGAAAACGCGTATAGGTTATGACGTTAATTAAGCAAATCCGGTGAAGTTTACGACGCACAGGAACGCAAAGTTGTGAGTTCATGCTCCCCCTTTTCTTTAACTGTTTTTGGTTTTATAACTCTCGGGGGTGAAATACATGTTACAAATATTATAATTTTTACAAAGGGTAAAAATACGAGAAGCACTCGTGGTGAGTGCAACATGACGAGCTTTAAGAAAAGCCTAGAAAATACTAGATCATGTGAGCATAGACTAAATACAAAAATGCCATTAATACTTAATTAGGGACGAGGGTTAGATCTAACGGGTACGGCCGAGCCCCACTCATGGTCCTTATGTGACCTCTTGAGTGCTTCGGTGTCCCAGTCGAGGGAAATCGACACAGTCGAGGTTAATCGACACAGTCGAGGGAAATCGACACAGTCAAGGGAAATTGACGCAGTCGAGGTTAATCGACACAGTCGAGGGAAAATCGACACAGTGAAGGGAGAAAATACTAAAGCTCCCTATGTCCTCACATGCCTTAATGTCCTTGCTCAAACACTCATTTAGTACGTGGTGTACACAAGAAAACGTGATTTATACAATAAATACTTGATTTGTAAAGGTTACGAACTATGTTTTCATACAAGATATACAAGACGCATGAACTCGCTCAACTTTATGTTGATGTTTTCCAAAATTACATGTATTTCAGGTGACAGGATGGATCTTGGGCGCAAGTGTCATAACTAGAAGTAGACTACAAGTCTAGATGTCATCCACTTTTGTTAAATTGAAACCTTGTCAAAGGTCGTGTTTTGAAGACTTAAATAACAAGTATTTGTAATACTTAAATTTTCATAAATGGATGAACATCGTTTTGATCATGTAGTTGTTTATTACGATTAAATGCAATGATAACAAGCTAGTCACACATCATACGCTTCCGCAAAGCCAGGGTGTGACAGTTTGGTATCAGAGCTTCGATTGTAGTGAACTAGGATTCTTTCTCGAGTCTAGACTACAATCACTAGAGTTCTCTCACGAAAACATTTTACAAAAAGGTTTTCATTGCATTCACGAAAGCGCCAAGATCCACGAGTCAGACACCTTACAAAGAAAATACAAGGCAAGGACATTAGTGAGGAATACCTTTAAAATAAGGTGCCAATCAAAGCGTAGTCTACACGAGTTAGACTTGCCAAAAACAAAATGACCCCCAAAAACGAGAGTTATACGTAATATAATGCATTAAATTGCTTGATTATGCTAAGTAGCATATATGTTATTGATATACATACATACAAATAAGTGTACGGAATGATTATTGACGTGAATGAGATACTTTCGACTCTGACTCCTATTATTGTACGTGACTCGCACGATGAAGCTACCGACCTCGCATACTTTGCAAAGCTCATGGCTGGGAGTGATTACCAAACAAGATGCTGAGCTTACTTCCGTAGGAAATGGCTGCTCTTCCCTCCCGAACGTGAAGATGCCAGACTACGGCGATGATGACGAGGCAGAGGCGGCAACCTTGAACAAATTCTTGACCAACGGGACGAGATCCCTACGGCTTATGAGAAGCAAGATTGACGACGCACTTGACCAGAAAAGGAAGATGAAGTATTCATCTCGAAGGTGCCCCTCCAACTACTAGGAATTTTCTCTATTCCTATTCTATCTAATTATCGTGCCTATACGCGTGTAACAATAACGAATGTTAGCGCGTGGACCATCGCAAAGGTCCTTTCCATGACAAGAGGTATAAGGACAGTAGTGTCCCCTCCTTGATTGATTATCTGCTTGGACGAGAGAAAATTTGGGGTAACTGTGCAAGACAATTTATTATTACGGGGGCCCACGTAATAACGACTTGTAGTGCACAGAAATCCTGGTGGACTCTGCGGGTTAAGCTAATGAAAACCATACAAAATTTAATCTATAGGTGTCCTCACCTTCATCTGGTAGAACAACACGTAGATCAGTGCTTTAGCACGATAGAAAGTAGGAAGCCTGTCTTAGCCTACTTCGTGACTGACACTTCTACCTGCATACGAGACGTTTGAGAAAGCGATATTTAAGCAAGAGAGGTGGAATGACATTTAGGAAGAATCAGTGACGATACACTCCCTATCACCTCTACACAAACAACCTCATCAAAGGGGAAATATACGCACCAGTAAAGCTAAAGACCTAAGAAAACCAATGTAGCAGGAAATAACTGAAACTTGAATGACCAAGACGATGTAGCCTTGGGATCATCTCAAACAATATGCCAAGTTGGCAAGCCTATGTGAAGGCTCAATAACTGTTTCCTCGCTTATACACTGGTTATATATACGTGTGAAATTGGGTGGCTTATGGTGCTATGTATATCATAGACAATTGAAATATTGTCTAACCTACTTCATACCATTTTGGCAGAAGAGAATGCCGCCCAGGCGAGACACAAACACCAGTACGTTGCCAAGGACAGAAGCCGAGCTGCAAGAACGCATCTCACAGGCGATTGCTCGACATGAAGCCCTCCGCTCTAAGCACAGCAATGGCACTACTGGAAATAACCCTCCAACTGGCTGCACCTATAAACAGTTCCTAGACTGCAAGCCATTAAATTTTGATGGCACAGGAGGTGCCATTGCATTTGTTCGTTGGGCAGAAAAGACTGACTCCATTCTAAGAATGAGTAACTGTTCGCCCCAAAAGAGTGTTACCTATATCTCAGGGTTATTCGTAGATGGCGCACTCTCCTGGTGGAACCTTCAGGTTCAAACCTTTGGTGCGAATGCTGCTTATGCACTAAGCTGGGACGAGCTCAAGGAAATGATGGAAAAGAAATATTGTTCTAGGGCTGAAATCCAGAAGATTGAGGTGGAGTTCTGGAACTTGAAAATGGATGGACCGAAGATTCCTGAATACGTCCAACGATTTCACGACTTGTCTAGGGTCGTCCCCTACTTAGTCACACCGGAATTCAAAAGGGTTGAACGATTCATTTGGGGACTTGCACCTCAGATCAGGAGCATGGTTACTACCTCAAAGCCCTCAACCATTGCAGAGGCTATCGATATGAGTGTCACCCTTACTGAAGAAGCTCTACGTGCGGGAAAATTTTCGGAATCTGAGGATAACAAGAAAGAGACTCATGAGGAGTCATCAGGCAATAAGAAAAGGAAGTCTTCGAACCTAAAGATGGGCACACGAGTCAGCTATAGAAGCTCTAAAGCAAACAAAAGAGAGAAAGTGAATCCACCACAGGACAGGGAAACTGATGGAGCCACTAATAAGGCCGGTGGTAGAATATACTCGGGGACTAAACCGAAGTGCGGAGAATGCAATTTTCACCATGAAGGTCGATGTCTGAGGCCTAAGTGTGGAAAGTGTGGAAAAGAAGGGCATAGCAAGGACGCCTGTTGGGCGAAGGATCCAGATGGAAGGAATAAGAGAATACCAGGCTGCTACAAATGTGGTAAAGCAGGGCACGTTAGGAAAGATTGCCCTAGGAAGAAGCAAGCAAGGAAGGGTTTTCACGATCGAAGCTCGTGAAGCGCGCCAGGATCCAGATGCGGTTACGGGTGCGTTCCCTATTAACCAACCTTATGCATCTTTTTCTGATTGATACTGGCATCAACTGTAACCTTGCATGCTTAGAACATAAGACACTGCTTGCCTAGTTTCAAATAAAATAGACATCCCATATTCTTTCGAAATAGGCATATAGAAGGCTAATTGAAGCCGATGAAGCAAGTAAGGAATTATATTTTAGGGACTCAGAAGGGCTGAACCTTCTGTTACCCTTGACTCGCGAAGTCATAATATAATAGTCAGCATGGATCGAAAATTCTAAGTATACAGCTAACGTCGTTTGTTATGAGAAAATCAGTCGCATCCCTCTTGCGAATGATGAAACCTAAACTTCCTGCAATAGGTGCAAGGATGCTAGACCCCATAAGGCGGCAGATCTACGACATCCCTCATTGGTCGAAGAGGCATAGAAACGCCTCCGAGTAGACTGCAGAGCCTGAGAACATCCCCGCGATGGAAGAAGTTCCAGGAGCCTTTTCCGAAGACCTGCCAGGGATACCTCCGCAGCGACAAGAGAGGTTTAAGGCAAATCTCGTGCCAGGAGCGGTACCAGGGCTGAATGACACCATACCGACTAGCTTCACCAGCGAGGCATGAACCTCTGATACAACTACAAGAGCTGTTAGACAGAGGAAATTAAGGACATAACATCCTTAGTTAAGGAGACAAGGAGAAAGTTGGTAGTCTCCACTTTACATAAACTTCAGAAAATTGAGGATCAGAATCCTTTGCCAGGGACTGGTGACACAAATGAACCAATCGTAAGGTTCCAGTTACCACTCAAAGATCAACTTGAGGACAAGATGTCCTCCACTGTGAATACAAGAGGAAATATCCCTAAAATGACCTTTAGGACTTGCTTCGAGCATTACGAGATCCTTGTCGTATCATTTGGCTTAACACATGCATCGACAATATTCATGGACCTCATGAATCGAACGTGTGAGCCATACCTGGATAAGTCATATACTTATCGACTACATTCTTATATGGCCAGCGACCAAGGAAGGTCGTGAGCAACAGCCGCAATTTACCTTGCAACTCTTAGAGAAAGCACAGTTACGTGCAATAATGACAAAAAGCGGATTTCAAATTCGCAAGGTGAGAACCATAACCAAGAACGAAATTCATGCCAACCCTGCAACCAAGAGCTAAGGAGCTAGAGTTGCAAATATGTGACGTCTCTCGACAAAGTCTCGATTGTACGTCGATGCAACGAGACCACAACATTGCGCACGTGGCACATTGATTAAGGAATCACGAGAAGAGATCTTGCTATAGATACAGTGCTTGCGCGCCGCAACTAGACGTCATTACCTGAAAGAAAACGTTGCACGATCTTTATTGATCACAAGGGTTGCAACACACCGATGATCGTAAGAACTCGAATATGAACTGAGCTGCTGAACAATGCAGACTGTATGAACACAATATGTTCTTGTGTGATAAACTTTGATGAAAAGTCGGAACACTCACTTGCCCTTAGTGGAGTTTTCCTACAACGGTATCTATCACACCGTCGTCTAAACCGCTTCGTGTAAAGCTTTAGACGGAACATAATGAGTAAATTCCCGTCATGTTGAACGGAGACCGAAGGTAAACAATCAACTGGCCCGAGATGGCCCAGGAAAACTAGAGGCAAGATCCTTCAGATATGTAATCATATCAGGACAGCCCGTAGAATTCAGAAAGATTACGCCAATGAGCGGCGGAAATCGTAAGAATTTGAGGCAAGAAGTATGACTTAAATGAGAGCCTCGCCTAGAGAAGGCGTAGTGTGAGTTGTAAAACGAAAAGGTAGAATCCCCGGTGTAGGGATCAGAACCATTGCTCACAAGATGAAGCTCCCAGAAAAAGATCAGTAGTGATCGCGACACATTCATGTGTCTAGTCTGTAGAGGAGTCTGACTTAAGGAATAGTCGTTGTTCCCACAAATAAGATTCACGTCAATGACAAACGACAAGAATTATAATATAGAAACCTGCTAAGGTTTTGGACCAAGAGTCCGTGATAATATAGAAACCTGTTAAGGTTTTGGACCAAGAGTCCGTGATAATATAGAAACCTGTTGAGGTTTTGGACCAAGAGTCCGTAATAATATAGAAACCTGTTAAGGTTTTGGACCAAGAGTCCGTGATACGATAGAAACCTGTTGAGGTTAGAGACCAAGAGTCCACAAGACACAGAAAGGTCATGATTGATCTACTTGAGTATGATAGAATTCATGACATGACCCAGAGATTTCATGGGAACATGAAGACAAATCATGAATCTAAGTGACCATATTGGTTTCACAACTCCCCTGCGACCAATGCCATCGCTTGAATTTCGGGACGAAATTCTTTTAACGGGGGGAGACTGTGACAACCGTCACTTTTCCGTACATTCCGTACACTAGATGAACAGTAATTTGCGCTTAAATGACTGTGCATGATCTAGTTTACCAGAAAAATAAATTTCTGAATTCCATACAAGTGAATTCATGCATGATATATGTTGCAAGAATTACGTTATGATAGCGTTGCGTCAAAAATATTAGTAAACTCACCGGTAAGACACATCGTGTCAACAGAACTGCAGAAAGCAGTCAGACATTAGAATTGAGGCCTAGGTGTAGGTCCGACAACAAAAGTACATTAAAACCCAAGAGTACATGTAAGGGTTTAATTTATAGACATTGCGAAAGCAAAAATAAGCACTAAAAAGCACCCGAAACGCACTTTAAGTGCATAATTTCGTATAATTCAGCTCAATTCAGCATTTAATCATATGAATGTTATGCAGAAATTTCGTTTTATCATCCAGAATATTTCCCTAAGTGTTGGGAATTGAAAGGGTGCAAGAAGGGTACTTAAAAGACACTAAAAAGTGTGATTTAGCACTTTAACGAACCAGTGTCTAACCGAACAACCGGATAATACCCGGAACACCCAAAATAATGCTAGAAGCATTGTTTTTATTTTTTTTCTAAGCTAGTTAGGGTCCCCGAATACCCTAACACACTATATTACTTAACATACTTAAACACTAAACCTAGTACTTAACATGTAACTAGATAGTGTAAGTAACATTTAGGATGGAACTAGGACCCCCCCCCCCCACTTACGGTTAGGAGACAAGGGGTACACCCCTTTGATTTCTTTGAATATAATATGGGATCATGTTTGATATCTTGAGGACATATTGTCTAGAGGATAATGCTATGTTGGAAGATAATTATAAAAACCCCAAGACCATGATTCATACTTATCATTCAACACCAACAAAATACTCTCACCTTACCCCCCTCTAGCTCACGGCCATAAGGGTCCCTCAAGCCACCACCATTTTCGATCCATATCCATCCATTCCAAGGTGATATTATGGTGTAAGAAGGTCGCTAACGAGGCTCGGTGCTCACGGAATTTGAAGAACCTCAACCGTTTGCTTTTATCCACCCATTTTTCGTCTAGTTTCTTCCCTAGCCTCGAGCTAGTAGTAAGTGTTCTAAAACATCCTCTTGTTCTTGTTTAGAGTGGTTAATAAGGGATTTGTCGGATAAAAGTCATGAATATATAAGATCAAAGTTTAAAGTCTTATAAAAATGATGAACTTGTTGGATAAAAGAAATATAATGGTGTAAAACTTGTAAGACTTGTTTTGTGGTGATTATTTAGTGCCGATCTATGTTGTGGTAGCTCGGATCATCATCTAACCCGGATTAGTCATGTTCATGAAACATGACATAGAATATGTTAAGAATGAAAAGGGTTAAATGATGAAACTCTACTACACACTAAACATGAACTTGAGTAAAAGTAATTTTTCTTGTAAAATAAGACTCTAAACATGTAGATCTAAAGATCTACAAGTGGTTTTTCGGAAGAACCAAGCAAAAATATTAGTCTTGTTTAAAACCCGGATCTTACATGAACTAAATATATTTTTAGTAAGTAAACAAGTGTATAAACACTTGTGTAACAAGGAAGTCCAACAAAGAAATATTTTTGTGAATCTTGACTAGAAGTTGTGAAACTTCATATTCTTTAAAAATAAAGTTTTTAAGAAATTAAACTTATTTTTAAAGATAACAAGACTTACTAAATGTGCTAGTAAATTACTACACATTTTTGTAAATATTCAAGTTCATGAAATGGAGAAATTAGTAATTGTTGTTGATGATTGTTGACGATTTAAAAGAAAATAAACACATGTTTTGAAAACATGGGAAACCTCCATTTTTAGGGGAAACTCCGTCAAAATTCTTATAAATTTTGACACTTAGAGAAAAATATAAGTTTTTGGGAAACTTATTCCCTAAAAATGTATTTAAAGTATTACCAAGGTTTCCCTAATTTTTGGTGATAAGAAATGAGGATTTCTTCAAGAATAAAAATGGATATAAGTATGTATATTTTTGAGAGAAAAATATATATTATTTATTATTTTATCACCAACTTTTGTGCTAAGTGTATATAGTATGTGTTATACGTGCTAGTGTATTAAGACTTAAAAATACACTAAACACTCATGAGGAGTATAAACATAAAAATACACATACAACATACAAGATACATAATTCGGGTGCAAAGTGCAAAACACAAGATACTTATATTAATTTTAGAGAAATAATATAAGTAAGATACGCAGTTAAAAATATAGAATATTTTTAACACAAGAATACGTACACAAGAGATAGTGACTGTACTTGTGCGACGCAAGTCTAGTGACTAACGTTAAGAAAACGCGTATAGGTTACGACGTTAATTAAGCAAATCCGGTGAAGTTTACGACGCACAGGAACGCAAAGTTGTGAGTTCATGCTCCCCCTTTTCTTTAACTGTTTTTGGTTTTATAACTCTCGGGGGTGAAATACATGTTACAAATATTATAATTTTTACAAAGGGTAAAAATACGAGAAGCACTCGTGGTGAGTGCAACATGACGAGCTTTAAGAAAAGCCTAGAAAATACTAGATCATGTGAGCATAGACTAAATACAAAAATGCCATTAATACTTAATTAGGGACGAGGGTTAGATCTAACGGGTACGGCCGAGCCCCACTCATGGTCCTTATGTGACCTCTTGAGTGCTTCGGTGTCCCAGTCGAGGGAAATCGACACAGTCGAGGTTAATCGACACAGTCGAGGGAAATCGACACAGTCAAGGGAAATTGACGCAGTCGAGGTTAATCGACACAGAAAATCGACACAGTGAAGGGAGAAAATACTAAAGCTCCCTATGTCCTCACATGCCTTAATGTCCTTGCTCAAACACTCATTTAGTACGTGGTGTACACAAGAAAACGTGATTTATACAATAAATACTTGATTTGTAAAGGTTACGAACTATGTTTTCATACAAGATATACAAGACGCATGAACTCGCTCAACTTTATGTTGATGTTTTCCAAAATTACATGTATTTCAGGTGACAGGATGGATCTTGGGCGCAAGTGTCATAACTAGAAGTAGACTACAAGTCTAGATGTCATCCACTTTTGTTAAATTGAAACCTTGTCAAAGGTCGTGTTTTGAAGACTTAAATAACAAGTATTTGTAATACTTAAATTTTCATAAATGGATGAACATCGTTTTGATCATGTAGTTGCTTATTACGATTGAATGCAATGATAACAAGCTAGTCACACATCATACGCTTCCGCAAAGCCAGGGTGTGACATTCATGGACCTCATGAATCGCGTTTGCAAACCCTACTTGGACAAGTTTATCATTGACTTCATTGATGACATTCTTATTTATTCGAAGAATGAGGCTGATCATGAGAAGCATCTTCGTTGTATTCTTAAACTTCTTCAACAAGAAAAGCTCTACGCCAAGTTTTCAAAGTGTGAATTTTGGCTTTGTGAAGTCCAATTCCTTGGACATGTGGTTAGTAAGCGTGGTATACAGGTGGATCCCGCTAAGATTGAAGGTATCATGAATTGGCAAGAGCCGAAGAGGCCCACAGAGATTCGCAACTTCTTGGGTCTGGCAGGATACTACATGCGTTTTATTGAAAATTTCTCAAGGATTGCTGCACCCCTAACTTCGTTGACTAGGAAGAATATCAAGTTTTATTGGGGTCCTAAGAAACGAGAATCCTTTGAGATTCTTAAGCAGAAGTTGAGCAATGCGCCTGTGTTGACATTACCTGAAGGGATCGAAGAATTTGTGGTTTACTGCGATGCCTCACACACAGGTATGGGATGTGTGCTCATGCAGAAGGGCAAGGTTATTGCCTATGCTTCCCGTCAATTAAAGGTGCACGAGAAAAATTACACCACCCACGATTTGGTGTTGGGTGCCGTTGTGTCACACCCTGGTTTTTGCAGAAGCGTGGATTATTTGGTGTGACATCTTAATACCATAGCAACAACCATAACAATGCTATATGAATAAAATACGAGATGTTCATCCATTAATATAGTTTAGAGAATACCATAATATGCTTGTCTTGTAACATCAACCCAAACTAAGTTACAACCTTGACTTGTTTAAAATGAGTCCATAAGGACTCAACAAAAGACTTTAAATAAAATGAGGTTTGGAGACGTGTGACCCGTCCAGGAAAAGGGTTACACCTGTAACACCTGTGCCTCCACGGCCATCAAACAAATACCAAACCAATGAAATATTGTATTTCATACTTGGGATTTGTAAAAATATGTGTATCATTTGCACATATCAATTTTTATTCAATTCCAAACTCTAAATCGCTTTCTGGAAGGTTATACGCGCACCGATGCGTAGATATAACCAGTTTAATGCAACGAACACTCCGGAATAGTGAAATAGGCTTAACGTACCTTAAATAACCTTTACATAACTTAGAAATAAGTTTTAAAGGCTTTGGTATGGCAAAAACAAGTTATATCGCTTACAGGGACTAAAGTATGCCAATTTGAACTGTAACAGACATTCCGGAACATGACCATAAGTTAAACATACCATAAATATCCTTTATATAGCTTAGAAATAGGCTTTGAGAGGTTCGGTGTGCTAAAATAAACTTTTGGGTCATTCAGGGACTAAAAGTGTCAAAAAGTGCACAAGTTTGCATTTTAAGGCATATCTTACGTTCTGAATACATTCGGACATCCAAAAATTTATGTAAGCACTAAAATATTTTATTTTGGTGTTTGACATAAGAAAAATCCATTCGTCAAGCAATTTAGATCGTTTTTCGCGCTTATGCGCATTCCGTCGTGATTAACCAAACATCGCGTTCGTACGACCAAACGAACTGACATCCGGCATATTTTTGAGCATGTTTCATGCCCACAATGTTTAGGCATCCTTGTGGAGCCTTGAAAATGATTTAAGGAGCCTTAAACACGTCGGAAATGGCCTTAATACGCAACGGGGACTGAAAGGTGAGCATTTGAAAGTGTTGCTGATCAGGGGACCCCTAGCGTGACGCCTAGCCCCCCTAGCGTCACGCTAGGCCCCTTCTGATCAGCAAAGGTCATTTTTAACACAAGTTGGCAGCTCCTAGCATCCCCCAAAGGTCAAGTGCCACATGTTAAACTCTTATGGTGGCCAAATTCAGTAACCACAACATTGTGACAAGTGTACGGGCTAGATCATTCCCTCTTCTCCAAGAAACGATCCTAACGGTGGACCGAAATCTATAAATACCCAACACATATTCATTCATTCCTCACAAGAATCTGATCAATTGTGCTCTAAGTTGAAACCTTTGTTTCATACCTGAGCTATTTTGATCTAGATTAGCATTCGGGGACCCTTCGTAAGTATTCTTTCGTTCTTTTATTGCTTTTCGAGTCCGAAAGTCAAACTTTGTTTGACTTTCTGCATTGACCAATTTATGGTCGATGTGAAGTTCGTTTGAACTTCATAACGTGAGTGTGATCACGATGGTTATAGTCCCTAGCGACTATACCTACTGATTACCACGTTATCTAGGCTCAGTGACGAGCCGTAGTTTCGGGCAGAATACATATTCTTACGTATTTTGTAACCAAACTACTCTTAGGTATCACAACCGTTTGTTGTGATACCAAACCTGTTTTCTAAACTTAGTTAAGCATGTTTTAACATGCTTAGCTCGTCACTTTTAGTTTAGTGCTTATATAGGGTCGTAGAGGTAAGCGATCTAATCAATCGCTTATACATTCGAACCCGACCCGTTTGGTCGATCATTAGGATCCGACCAAGCACATTAGGTGACCATAGTATATAGGGAATAACCTTACGAGGTTATACCTTATGGTCGCTTCGTTTAAGTAGTTGTATGATAGGTAGTTTATATGCCTTAGGTAAATTACCAAAATACCCCTTTGATGCCAAAATTCATTTTAAACATATGTAACATAACTTTTGACATCTAAACTGATTTGACAACCTTATTAGACATGTTAAGGCATATATTACTTGTCATAGGACTAGTTAGGCAGTCCGAACGCGTTTCACGCGAACGACGCGTTAAAGTAGCATAAGCCACCTAAACGGGTCGTAATGGGTCACTAGCACTTAGGATAGGTTTCATTGTAGTATGTAGGCCTTGTTAAACCATATCATATGAGTTCCAACACTCATTTGGTTTACCAATCCTCATCCTATCCGATCTCCCGAATTAAGTCCGGTTTATTTATATAGTTTTAGACTGCCGACTGATTCCGTGCTCTCTCTAGCTTTGTTTGGTTGTTGTTCAAGACCTCCAAGCATTCTCAGGCGAGTACATTATTCCCCTCTTTTACTGTTTTCAACTGTTTTGGGGTGACTCATATGTGCTAAATGTTTTAACAATGATTTCAAGAACGATTACAATAACAATTACAATGTGATTTCAAGAACGATTACAATAACAATTACAATGTGGTTTCAAGAACGATAACAATGGTTTCAAAAACAATTACAATGGTTTCAAGAACGATTTCAATAAAGTGAACGAACTTGTTGGTTGTAGTTACATAACCAATGACATTCATTAGCAATGATCAAGCCGACCAGTATTAGGTTATGGTACCATAGGATCTGACAAATCCCATTATTCTCTATACCCATGGTTATGTGTGGATATTTTGGGTAGCGACTGAATCTGTAATTATTAACTTACCCTTTGGTAAGGGTTTGTTAAGAACGAGAACGAGAGCGAGTTGGAACGAGGAACGCGTCAAGAAGGTTTGAATGTTATTAGAGAATCGACCATTAAGTAGTTTCACAATTAAAACAAGAACGATTTTGAACGATTAAAACAAGATGGTTTAACGATTGGGTAAACATGTGGACATGATTTACATTTGATCATGCATTTCCACGAAACATAGTATTGATTTAAACCAAGTTTTACTTCAATACTTTGTTTTGTGCATTTCATCTATGGTTTAGTTGATGCATTTCACTAGCCATACATGACATTTTGACATAGACATTTGACATGGATATTTGACATAGACATTTGAGATGGATATTTGACATAGACATTTGACATGGACATTTGACATAAACACTTTTGACATTGATTATACATGACATGATTTACATCTTAACATAAACATTTTGTTATGTTATTCAATACATTTGACAATTTGTTTAAACATGGACATCTTACATTGGTGGTTTGTTTGGGTAAGTGATTTGAGTAACGGTGCGTGTGTAATATGATACAAGCATGGTGGATACGCCGCTGGTACTTCCTATATATAAGTGTTTGTATAGTATTACATATTGTAGCGTTATTTGAATCATTTCAGTTTGAGACATAGAACATTTTATACAAGTAACATACTTTTCACAAGACATTTATTTACAAACAACTTATCTTATACAAACTCATTTTACATGGTTATTCATTTAATCATGCACTATTCTTTTATTTGTACATATCATCTGAACTTATTATTTTTCAAATGATTTACAAAGACAAAGCAAATTACAAGGTTCATGACTAAACATTTTCTTAAAACAGAAGTCATGAATCTTATTTTCACAAAACCTATGTATCTCGCCAGCATTTCTTTGCTGACCTCGTTTTCACATATGTTTCAGGTATTGAAAGATATCGATTGATAGGATGCATGCTCACATAGGACTGGACAAGGCCTTAGTGACTCAACAACAATGATAGAAAATGTTTAAATTGTGTATTTAGATTTCCAGACGATGTAATTATTCAATGTTTAATAAAACAAAACACTTTTTGGTATCCAGGGTTATGAAACATTAATTCTGTTACAACACTCCCCGATGTTTCCGCCACGTCTTGTATGTTATACGTGGTCGGGGTGTGACAGAAAAGATGGTATCAGAGCCAATGGTTATAGGGAATTAGGTTATTAGTAATTAGTAATGCTTTGACCTAGTCTATAACCTTTCTAGGACCCTAACGCGAGTTTACTTGCGCTTAGTCATAAAACAATACCGTCACCTATCCTTAGGCGACGACCACAACAAGAACATAAATTTCAAAACCGCTTGGAAAACTAATCATCTGTTCTAGGATGATTGATTACTAGGTTTTGAACCCTCTATTTTAAGGTTTTGAACTCTCTATTATATGGTTTTGAACCCTTTTAAATTTTCAAAATCTCGACAAGGTTTTGGGTTTTAAATAATGTGAACACGTGCAAACTGGAAGGGTGAATGCCTGTATTCTGGGTTTTCTGTCTAGGCAAGCACTTCGTATACATCTCATCAGACGCGAGACCAGTTGTGCTTACCTGGGAATTCTTGGGATGAGTGTTCACTTATAGGCGAGCATGTCTTCGCGATACATTATTTTCGACCCATTTACTTTGATCAGTCACTGTGTGTCATTTGTTGCTTTGTAGTAACAAAAAAATGACCACTATCCTTGCTTTCATCAGATTTGTTTCATCTCATTCTTTTCGTCTAATTCTCTCTCTCGTTTCTTTTCATGTTTCCTCTTTCAGAATGCCTCCTCGACGCGAAAGCCAGATAGAGACTGCCGAATTGGCAGAAATCATTGCGCAGCAAATGGCTGCTCAATTCCCAAACCTCTTTGCTCAATGGAACCAAGCCAACAACAACAACAATGTTCTATGCAAATACAAGGATTTTAACCAGGCTAAACCACTCAAGTTTAGTGGTTCTGAAGGAGCGACTGGGCTTCTTCAATGGTTCGAGAGCATTGAGAATACTTTCCGCCACGTGCAGTGTCCTGACAATCGCAAGGTCGAGTTTTCTTCGAGTGTGTTTCAGAAGAGGACTCTCACATGGTGGAACGGGATTATGAGGGATCGTGGTGCAGAAGTTGCTTTAGCACAGACATGGGCTGAACTTAGGGCCCTTATGATGAGGGAATTCTGTCCTCGTCATGAGCAGCGAGCTTTGGAGAAGGAATTTGATGAGCTGAAGCAAGATAGTGGTGAGCACAGGGCGTATACTGATAGGTTTGAGGAGTTGAGTCTGCTTTGCCCGACAATGGTTACCCCACTTGACATAGCTATCGAAAGGTACATCGACGGCCTACCTAACTCGGTACAAGACATCCTTACTGGTAGTAGCCCTGCCACACTCCGTCAGGCGATTGAGTTATCTGCGACATTGACTGAGTCGCAGATTCGGAAGAATAAGTTACACAGAAAGGGTGACAAGGGTAAGAAGCAGGGGTCTGACAAGGGAGATAGCAAGAAAGGTCAAAACGAGAAGGGAAAGGAAGGTGAGACGTCAAAGAAATCAAGAAAGCGAAAGGGTGGTCAGAACTTTGCTGTTACAGCACAGACTGCTCAGAATCCGCGGAACCCACTAGCTCAGCCACCTGCAAAGAAAGCATATGCCGGTACCGCACCTTATTGTGCACGCTGCAACGGTCATCATGCAGTACAACAAGCTTGCTGGCAATGCACGATGTGTGGTAAACTTGGGCATTTGGCCAAAGTTTGTCGTTTGGGACAAAATCAGGCTGCTCAGGTTCAAGCTCCGGTTCAAGGGAATGCTGTGAGATTCCCACTGGGTTCATGTTTCAACTGCGGAGAGATTGGTCACTTCCGCCACAACTGCCCAAGACTGGTAAATGCAAATGCTAACGCAAACCCGAATGCGAATGTCAATGTCAATGTGAATCCAGCACGTGGACGAGTGTATAACATCAATGAGGCAATCAATGATGAAGAACAAGTAGAATTTTGAAATTCCTCTGGTTGTTATCTTGTAACATTTAAAGACAATGCGGTTGTTATATAAATAAAATTTGTGGTTTTATTTTTAACTAATGCAATTGTATGAATGTTTGATTCAACCTTATGATGTCAACACAAAGACAAAACTACTCGTGTGGTTCTGTCATTTTTATGATCACTTGTAATCTCCCTAAGAACCTCAAACGCTTGTATCTTTTAAATCTAAAGTATCTTATTGTCTTGCATCGTTCAAGATACAAGAATTATCAAAACAACTTCAAGAGTTGTCTGATAAAGGATTCATCAGTCCGAACTTTTCACCTTGGAGAAACTCCGATCCTCTTTGTGAAACAAAAATGGATCTTTTCGAATGTATATCGATTAACGTAAGCCTAGTAAGCTTACCATCAAGAATCGATATCCCCTACCTTAAATCAACGTTTTCTCCGATCAACTACATAGTGTTTCATGCTTTTCCAAGATCGATTTGCGTTTTGGGTATCATCAACTTTGTAATCTCGAAGAAGATATTCCCAAAACGGTTTTCTGCACGAAGTATGGCCATTACGAGTTTACAGTCATGCCTTTTGGGTTGACAAATGCTCCAGCCATCTTCAAGGACTTAATAAATCGAGTCTGCAAGTCTTATTTGGATCAGTTCGTCATTGTTGTTATTAATGACATCTTGATCTATTCATATCGCGAGCCGATAACGATCAACACCTTCATTGACGCTGGGACCCTTAAAGAAGGAACAAACTTTTCGCTAAATTCTCCAAGAGGAAATTTTGGCTTAAAGAAGTTCAGTTTTTGGGTCATGTAGTCAACAAGCAGGGTATTCATATGGATCCATCCAAATTACTGTAATTAAGGATTTGATTCCTTGTATGCTTTAAATACCCGTGTCCAAAGATAACAAATTTAAAGGTCAAATTGAACGATTATGCGATTGAACGAGTATGCAATTATGCGATTATGTGTTTATGTGTTATGTGTTCTCCTCTATGTTTTTGTGTTTTTATACTCTGGATAGTTCGTTATCCAAATCCTCACAGGATCTTTCATATCTTCATATGAGGGATTCGTAGCAGGATAGTCAAAAGGTACTACCTTAAATCCTTAATGGGCTTCTATGTAATAGATAAGACCCTTGGATTTTATAGTATCACGCCATGATTCATAAGAGACCCTTTTGGTGGTCTAGTAAAAAAGATTGATTTACAATTTGGTTAAGAATGACATCTAGTGATGTAGTTGGACAGACTCATTTATAGTCTATTTAGATCATTTATTGATTTAATTAAAAAGGACTCTATGGCAGTCTAGTTACACTCATCACAGGATTGTTCAGTTGGTTTTACTCTACACATTATAAAATAGACTGTGTGAACTATGCAAGGAATTGTCTAATTATGGACGCGTACATAATTACGAAATTTAGTGCACAGAAACCCAGTAAGGTTTATTATGTGTAAGAACCGATAGTGACAACAATAACAAAATGAGAACGATGTAATGGAGGTACGGTGGACGCACCAATGACGCTTCATATACTTGTATATAAGTGTCCCTCTTACATTGCAAGCATATTGTTATTAAGGTTACTAAAAGTTCAGAACCCTAACCAATGTTGTTCGATCTTTTCAACAACACGCTTTCAAGCTCTCACAAGTTTCCTCTAAATAAATTTCGGGACGAAATTTCCTAAAGTAGGGGAGACTGTAACACCTGTGCCTCCACGGCCATCAAACAAATACCAAACCAATGAAATATTGTATTTCATACTTGGGATTTGTAAAAATATGTGTATCATTTGCACATATCAATTTTTATTCAATTCCAAACTCTAAATCGCTTTCTGGAAGGTTATACGCGCACCGATGCGTAGATATAACCAGTTTAATGCAACGAACACTCCGGAATAGTGAAATAGGCTTAACGTACCTTAAATAACCTTTACATAACTTAGAAATAAGTTTTAAAGGCTTTGGTATGGCAAAAACAAGTTATATCGCTTACAGGGACTAAAGTTGACAAACTACGAAAGTATGCCAATTTGAACTGTAACAGACATTCCGGAACATGACCATAAGTTAAACATACCATAAATATCCTTTATATAGCTTAGAAATAGGCTTTGAGAGGTTCGGTGTGCTAAAATAAACTTTTGGGTCATTCAGGGACTAAAAGTGTCAAAAAGTGCACAAGTTTGCATTTTCGGGCATATCTTACGTTCTGAATACATTCGGACATCCAAAAATTTATGTAAGCACTAAAATATTTTATTTTGGTGTTTGACATAAGAAAAATCCATTCGTCACGCAATTTAGATCGTTTTTCGCGCTTATGCGCATTCCGTCGTGATTAACCGAACATCGCGTTCGTACGACCAAACGAACTGACATCCGGCATATTTTTGAGCATGTTTCATGCCCACAATGTTTAGGCATCCTTGTGGAGCCTTGAAAATGATTTAACGAGCCTTAAACACGTCGGAAATGGCCTTAATACGCAACGGGGACTAAAAGGTGAGCATTTGAAAGTGTTGGTGATCAGGGGACCCCTAGCGTGACGCCTAGCCCCCCTAGCGTCACGCTAGGCCCCTTCTGATCAGCAAAGGTCATTTTTAACACAAGTTGGCAGCTCCTAGCATCCCCCAAAGGTCAAGTGCCACATGTTAAACTCTTATGGTGGCCAAATTCAGTAACCACAACATTGTGACAAGTGTACGGGCTAGATCATTCCCTCTTCTCCAAGAAACGATCCTAACGGTGGACCGAAATCTATAAATACCCAACACATATTCATTCATTCCTCACAAGAATCTGATCAATTGTGCTCTAAGTTGAAACCTTTGTTTCATACCTGAGCTATTTTGATCTAGATTAGCATTCGGGGACCCTTCGTAAGTATTCTTTCGTTCTTTTATTGCTTTTCGAGTCCGAAAGTCAAACTTTGTTTGACTTTCTGCATTGACCAATTTATGGTCGATGCGAAGTTCGTTTGAACTTCATAACGTGAGTGTGATCACGATGGTTATAGTCCCTAGCGACTATACCTACTGATTACCACGTTATCTAGGCTCAGTGACGAGCCGTAGTTTCGGGCAGAATACGTATTCTTACGTATTTTGTAACCAAACTACTCTTAGGTATCACAACCGTTTGTTGTGATACCAAACCTGTTTTCTAAACTTAGTTAAGCATGTTTTAACATGCTTAGCTCGTCACTTTTAGTTTAGTGCTTATATAGGGTCGTAGAGGTAAGCGATCTAATCAATCGCTTATACTTTCGAACCCGACCCGTTTGGTCGATCATTAGGATCCGACCAAGCACATTAGGTGACCATAGTATATAGGGAATAACCTTACGAGGTTATACCTTATGGTCGCTTCGTTTAAGTAGTTGTATGATAGGTAGTTTATATGCCTTAGGTAAATTACCAAAATACCCCTTTGATGCCAAAATTCATTTTAAACATATGTAACATAACTTTTGACATCTAAACTGATTTGACAACCATATTAGACATGTTAAGGCATATATTACTTGTCAAAGGACTAGTTAGGCAGTCCGAACGCGTTTCACGCGAACGACGCGTTAAAGTAGCATAAGCCACCTAAACGGGTCGTAATGGGTCACAAGCACTTAGGATAGGTTTCATTGTAGTATGTAGGCCTTGTTAAACCATATCATATGAGTTCCAACACTCATTTGGTTTACCAAGCCTCATCCTATCCGATCTCCCGAATTAAGTCCGGTTTATTTATATAGTTTTAGACTGCCGACTGATTCCGTGCTCTCTCTAGCTTTGTTTGGTTGTTGTTCAAGACCTCCAAGCATTCTCAGGCGAGTACATTATTCCCCTCTTTTACTGTTTTCAACTGTTTTGGGGTGACTCATATGTGCTAAATGTTTTAACAATGATTTCAAGAACGATTACAATAACAATTACAATGTGATTTCAAGAACGATTACAATAACAATTACAGTGTGGTTTCAAGAACGATAACAATGGTTTCAAAAACAATTACAATGGTTTCAAGAACGATTTCAATAAAGTGAACGAACTTGTTGGTTGTAGTTACATAACCAATGACATTCATTAGCAATGATCAAGCCGACCAGTATTAGGTTATGGTACCATAGGATCTGACAAATCCCGTTATTCTCTATACCCATGGTTATGTGTGGATATTTTGGGTAGCGACTGAATCTGTAATTATTAACTTACCCTTTGGTAAGGGTTTGTTAAGAACGAGAACGAGAGCGAGTTGGAACGAGGAACGCGTCAAGAAGGTTTGAATGTTATTAGAGAATCGACCATTAAGTAGTTTCACAATTAAAACAAGAACGATTTTGAACGATTAAAACAAGATGGTTTAACGATTGGGTAAACATGTGGACATGATTTACATTTGATCATGCATTTCCACGAAACATAGTATTGATTTAAACCAAGTTTTACTTCAATACTTTGTTTTGTGCATTTCATCTATGGTTTAGTTGATGCATTTCACTAGCCATACATGACATTTTGACATAGACATTTGACATGGATATTTGACATAGACATTTGACATGGATATTTGACATAGACATTTGATATGGACATTTGACATAAACACTTTTGACATTGATTATACATGACATGATTTACATCTTAACATAAACATTTTGTTATGTTATTCAATACATTTGACAATTTGTTTAAACATGGACATCTTACATTGGTGGTTTGTTTGGGTAAGTGATTTGAGTAACGGTGCGTGTGTAATATGATACAAGCATAGTGGATACGCCGCTGGTACTTCCTATATATAAGTGTTTGTATAGTATTACATATTGTAGCGTTATTTGAATCATTTCAGTTTGAGACATAGAACATTTTATACAAGTAACATACTTTTCACAAGACATTTATTTACAAACAACTTATCTTATACAAACTCATTTTACATGGTTATTCATTTAATCATGCACTATTATTTTATTTGTACATATCATCTGAACTTATTATTTTTCAAATGATTTACAAAGACAAAGCAAATTACAAGGTTCATGACTAAACATTTTCTTAAAACAGAAGTCATGAATCTTATTTTCACAAAACCTATGTATCTCGCCAGCATTTCTTTGCTGACCTCGTTTTCACATATGTTTCAGGTATTGAAAGATATCGATTGATAGGATGCATGCTCACATAGGACTGGACAAGGACTTAGTGACTCAATAACAATGATAGAAAATGTTTAAATTGTGTATTTAGATTTCCAGACGATGTAATCATTCAATGTTTAATAAAACAAAACACTTTTTGGTATCCAGGGTTATGAAACATTAATTCTGTTACAACACTCCCCGATGTTTCCGCCACGTCTTGTATGTTATACGTGGTCGGGGTGTGACAACACCTCCCAAACCCTACAACCCTGGATAACATCTTTATTTAGTACGCAGCTAGACACATATGCAGACACTTGCCAGATCCGATCAATTCCCTGAAATACATGTAGTTTGAAAAATCAACAAAAGTTGAGCGAGTTCATGTGTATGTGAGTATGTATAAACCTTTGAAATATGTCTGTATGTATGAAAGTCCCTGGTATGTAGCAATAAGGAAAAAGAGATCACCAATGGGTTGCAAAGCCACTGGTATGTGTGAAGTGATGCAGGAAAACTCAAACCTAGCGGAGTTGCACCGGGCTTCCGGCTGTAAGACATAGTGACCACTATGGGCCACCTTGGCCTCATGGGTGTGGGCTCGCTACACCCAAATAGATCTATCACTCATGTCCCTCGGTCCTACGACGAGGATTAATGGCCTTAAGTGTTGTACCCACCACTCACATGATCTAAGTAGTATACCCTCCTTACGCTAACCATACCATGTATAAAAATGTCTGTATAATTGTAACATGTATTTCACCCCTGAAGTATAAAACTGTAAACAGTTAAAAGAAAAGGGGGGACATGAACTCACTGTAGTGCGTCTCCTGTGCTCGTACTCAAACCTTGTCAGCTACACGATAACCTACACCGTACTAATGTCTATTAGACGAACGGGCCGTGCCTTGCTTTTGTATTTACGGTTTGAGTTACGTTACTTGGATATTATTCCAAGTTATAACTTGTTGTTAAAATAATAATAATTATTTTAACTTACATTATATTTTTAGGTCTTGAAATAATAGTTAGACAACTATTTCGTATTCATACTTCTCAAGTATTTTATGTGCGTATTCCTTTCCCAAGGATGGTGGTATTTTATACATGTATTTTTGTGATTTAAAGTCTTGATATTATGTTCTCTTAAGTCCCACTTTAGAAAAGTATATGATAACTTAGTTTTCAAAAATAATGTGTTTCCAAGAAAATAAACATTGTCCCAAAATTTATCTATTCTCCAAATATACTAAGAAAATATATTATAACTTCTCAAAATAATATATTTGTCACACCTGTGCCTCCACGGCCATCAAACAAATGCCAAACCAATGAAATATTGTATTTCATACTTGGGATTTGTAAAAATATGTGTATCATTTACACATATCAACTCTTGTTCGATTTCAAACTCTAAATCGCTTTCTAGAAGGTTATACGCGCACCGATGCGTAAATATAACCAGTTTAATGCAACGAACACTCCGGAATAGTGAAATAGGCTAAAAATACCTTAAATAACCTTTACATAACTTAGAAATAAGATTTGGAAGGTTTGGTATGCCAAAATCAAGTTAATTCGTCTACAGGGACTAAATATGACAAACTGCGAAAGTATGCCAATTTAAACTGTAACAGACATTCCGGAACATGAACATAAGTTAAACACACCTTAAATATCCTTCACATAGCTTAGAAATAGGCTTTGAGGGGTTCGGTGTGCTAAAATATACTTTTGGGTCATTCAGGGACTAAAAGTGTCAAAAAGCGCACAAGTTTGCACTTTTGCGCATAACTTACGTTCTGAATACATCCGGACATCCAAAAATTTATGTAAGCATGACTATATTATGCTTTAGTGTTTGGCTTAAGAAAAATCCATTCGTTGCGTCATTTGGATCGTTTTTCGCGCTTGTGCACATTCCGTCGTAATTAAGCGAACATCGCGTTCGTACGACCAAACGAACTGATATCCGACATATTTTTGAGCATGTTTCAATTCCACAATGTTTAGGCATCATTTTAGGGCCTTAAATTTGGCTTTACGGGCCTTAGAAGTGTCGGAAATGGGCTTAAACACATGCAGGGACTGAAACTGTCATTATGCAAAACTTTTTCTGATCTGTGACTCCCAGGCGGCCCGCCTGAGATTCTTCACATGCTGAAGCGGGCCGCGTGGCACCTTCTGACCAGATTAAATGCATCTAACAGCAGATTGCAGCTGTTACATTCACAACCACACATTCCAATTTGCTTAGTCAGCTGATAAGGATCAATTTTTGTACCATAAGGTTCCGACAAGTGTACGGCTTTGATCGTGCCCCCTTTTCCAAGAAACGATCTTAACGGTTCTCCGAATACTATAAATACCCAACCCACTTCACTTCTAAACTCACAAGAATTCTGATTTGAGGAGCTCTAAGTTGAAACCATTGTTTCATACCTGAGCTACTTGGATCGGGATTAGCATTCGGGGACCCTTCGTAAGTATTCTTTCATTCTTTTATTGCTTTTCGAGTCCGAAAGTCAAACTTTGTTTGACTTTCTGCGTTAACCAATTTATGGTCAATGCGAAGTTCGTTTGAACTTCGCAACGTGAGTGTAATAACGTTGGTTATAGTCCCTTGGGACTATGCCTACTGATTACCACGTTGTCTAGGGTCGTAGGGTAAGCGATCTAATAAATCGCTTATACCTTCGAACCCGACCCATTTGGTCGATCATTAGGATCCGACCAAACACATTAGGTGACCATAGTATATAGGGAATAACCTTCCGAGGTTATACCTTATGGTCACATCGTTTGAGTAGTTGTATGATAGGTAGTTTATATGCCTTAGGTAAATTACCAGAATACCCTTTTCATGTATAATTGGTAATTAAGAATATGTAACCTTAACATTTGTCACATAACTGGTTATACAACATGATTAAACACGTTTAGGCATATAATACTTGTCATAGGACTAGTTAGACGTCTCTAACGCGCTTTGCGCGCACGACGCGTTAAAGTAGCGTAAGCTACCTTAATGGGTCGCGATGGGTCGAAAGCACTTAGGTTAGTCTCAATGTAGTATGTAGGTCTTGTTAAACCATATCATATGAGTTCCAATACTCATTTGGTTTACCAAGCCTCATCCTATCCGATCTCCCGATTTAAGTCCGGTTTATTTATATAGTTTTAGATTGCCGACTGATTCCGTGCTCCCTCTAGCTTTGTTTGGTTGTTGTTCAAGACCTCTAAGCATTCTCAGGCGAGTACATTTTCCCCTATTTTACTGTTTTCAATTGTTTTGGGGTGACTCATATGTGCTAAATGTTTTCAAGGTTTTAACGATGGTATCAAAACGATTTTCGATATTATAACGATGGTTTCAAAAACGATTAAGACGATTTATACAAAACTAATAACGATTTCGATAATGGGAACGAACTTGTTGGTTGGGTTACATAACAAATGACATTCATTAGCAATGATCAAGCCGACCAGTATTAGGTTATGGTACCATAGGATCTGGCAAATCCCGTTAGTTACTACACCCGTGGTTATGTGTGGGTGTGGTGGGTAGCGACTGAATCTGTAATTATTAATTCACCCTTTGGTAAGGGTTTGTTAATACGAAAACGAGAAGCGACGAGAGATGAGTCACGAAGGTTTGAATGTTATTAGCGAGACGACCATATAAGTAGTTTCACGACCTAAAACGAATTTAACGATTTGGCTTCAAAGCGATATACGATTGGGTTTTGGTTAAGTGTTTACATTGTTGGTTTTGGTTTGAGTAAGTGATTTAAGTAACGAAGCGTGTGTAATATGATACAAGCATGGTGGATACGCCGATGGTACTTCCTATATATAAGTGTTTGTATTGTATTACATATCGTAGCGTTATTTGAATCATTTCAATTTGGACATATAACATTTTATACAATTAACATACTTTTCATAATTTGTTGTACTAAAACAAAGGTTTTTGGGTTAAGAGTCATGGCTACAAGGTTTTATAAACTATAACCCGCTTGATTTGAGTTGGTTAATTAAGTTGCAACATTATACCCTTTTCAAAACAAGGTTTTTAATAAAGTATTGCAACATCTAAACTAGCCATGATTTCGACACTCCTACAAAACCTATGTATTCGCCAGCATTTCTTTGCTGACCTCGTTTTCACATGTGTTTCAGGTATTGTTGAAAGATATCGATTAATAGGATGCATGCTCACATAGGAATGGATGAGGCCTTAGTGACTCAATAACAATGATAGACTATGTTTAAATTGTGTATTTAGATTTCCAGATGATGTAAATATTCAATGTTTAATAAAACGAAACACTTTTTGTATCCATGGTTATGAAACAATGATTCTGTTGCAACACGCCTCGATGTTTCCGCCGCGCTTTGTTGTTTTACGCGGTCGGGGGGGGGGGGATGAGTGTTCACTTATAGGCGAGCATGTCTTCGCGATACATTATTTTTGATCCATTTACTTTGGTTAGTCACTGTGTGTCGGTTGTTGCTTTGTAGTAACAAACAAATGACCACTATCCTTGCTTTCATCAGATTTTTTTCATCTCATTCTTTTCGTCTAATTCTCTCACTCGTTTCCTCTCATGTTTCCTCTTTTAGAATGCCTCCTCGACGCGAAAGCCAGATAGCGACTGCCGAATTGGATGAAATCATTGTGCAGCAAATGGCTGCTCAATTCCCAAACCTCTTTGCTCAATGGATCCAAGCCAACAACAACAACAATGTTCCATGCAAATACAAGGATTTTAACCAGGCTAAACCACTCAAGTTTAGTGGTTCTGAAGGAGCGACTGGGCTTCTTCAATGGTTCGAGAGCATTGAGAATACTTTCTGCCACGTGCAGTGTCCGGACAATCGCAAAGTCGAGTTTGCTTCAAGCGTATTTCAGAAGAGGGCTTTAACATGGTGGAACGGGTTATGAGAGATAGGGGTGCTGAGGTTGCTCTAGCACAGACATGGGCTGAACTTAGGGCTCTTATGATGAGGGAATTCTGTCCTCGTCATGAGCAGCGAGCTTTGGAGAAGGAATTTGATGAGTTGAAGCAAGATAGTGGTGAGCACAGGGAGTATACTGATAGGTTCGAGGAGTTGAGTCTGCTTTGCCCAACAATGGTGACCCCACTCGACAAGGCTATCGAAAGGTACATCGACGGCCTAACTGACTCGGTACAAGACATCCTTACTGGTAGTAGCCCTACCACACTCCGTCAGGCGATTGAGTTAGCTGCGACATTGACTGAGTCGCAGATTCAGAAGAATAAGTTACACAGAAAGGGTGACAATTGTAAGAAGCATCTGACAAGGAGGATAGCAAGAAAGGTCAAACCAAGAAGGGTAAGGAAGGTGAGACGTCAAAGAAATCAAGAAAGCGAAAGGGTGGTCAAAACTTTGCTGTTACAGCACAGACTGCTCAAAACCCGCGGAACCCACCAGCTCAGCCACCTGCAAAGAAAGCATATGCCGGTACCGCACCACATTGTGCCCGTTGCAACGGTCACCACGTTGCACAACAAAATTGCAAGAAATGCATGACGTGTGGTAAACTTGAGCATTTGGCCAATATTTGTTGTTTGGGACAAAATCAGGCTGCTCAGGTTCAAGCTCCGGTTCAAGGGAATGCTGCGAGATTCCCACTGGGTTCATGTTTCAACTGCGGAGAGATTGGTCACTTCCGCCACAACTGTCCGAGACTGGTGAATGCAAATGCTAACGCAAACCCGAATGCGAACGTCAACGTCAATGTGAATCCAGCACGTGGTCGAGTGTTTAACATCAATGAGGCAATCGATGATGAAGGAGTGAACAATTAGTATTCTGAAATTTCTCTGGTTGTTATCTTGTAACATTTAAAGACAATGCGGTTGTTATATAAATAAAAATTTGTAGTTTTTATTTTCTTTAACTAATGCAATTGTATGAATGTTTGATCCAACCTTAAGATGTCAACACAAAGACAAACTACTCGTGTGGTTCTGTCATTATTATGATCACTGGTGACCTCCCTAAGAACCTCAAACACTTGTTTCTTTTAAATCTAAAGTATCTTATCGTCTTGCACCGTTCGAGATGCAAGAATTATCAAAACAGCTTCAAGAGTTGTCTGATAAAGGATTCATCCGTCCGAACTTTTCACCTTGGAGAAACTCCTGTCCTCTTTGTGAAAAGAAAAATGAATCTTTTCGAATGTATATCGATTAACGTAAGCCTAGTAAGCTTACCATCAAGAATCGATATCCCCTACCTTAAATCAATGATTTCTCCGATCAACTGCATAGCGTTTCATGCTTTTCCAAGATCGATTTGCGTTTTGGGTATCATCAACTTTGTATTCTCGAAGAAGATATTCCCAAAATGGCTTTCTGCACGAAGTATGGCCATTACGAGTTTACAGTTATGCCTTTAAGGATTGACAAATGCTCCAGCCATCTACATGGACTTAATAAATAGAGTCTGCAAGTCTTATTTGGATCAGTTCGTCATTGTTGTTATTGATGACATCTTGATCTATTCATGTCCCGAGCCGATCACGATCAACACCTTCGTTGACATCGGAGCCCTGATTGGATTCCTTGTACACCTTAATATGTACATTACAAATCAATTAGGACAAACCGAATTCCTTTTAAGATCTTCCTATCTTCACAGTTAGATTCTTGAAAATATTTAAAGTGCCAAATGAAATCCACGGATTTGTTTCCTAGAATGCTTTAAATACCCGTGTCCAAAGATAACAAATTAAACGATTATATGATTAAACGATTATACGATTAAACGATTATGCGATTATGCGATTATGTGATATGTGTTTATGTGTTCTCCTCTATGTTTTTGTGTGATCCGATTTTCAAATCCTCATAGAATCTTTCATATCTTCGTATGAGGGATTCATAGTAGGATATTCAAAAGGTACTACCTTAAATCCTTATGGGCTTCTACGTAGTAGTAAAGACCCTTGGGTTATATAGTACCATTCCATGATTCGATGAGAGACCCTTTAGTGGTCTAGTAAAAAAGATTGATTCATAATTTGGTTAAAGAACGACATCTAGTGATGTAGCTGAACAGACTCCTTGATAGTCTATTTAGATCATTTATTGATTTAATTAAAAGGACTCTATGGTGGTCCAGTCACACTCATCACAGGATTGTTCATTTGGTTTTACCCTACACGTTATAAAATAGACTGTGTAAACTGTGCAAGGAATTGTCTAATTATGGACGCGTACATAATTATGAAATTTAGTGCACAGAAACCCAGTAAGATTTATTATGTGTAAGAACCGATAGTGACAACAATAACAAAATGAGAACAATGTAATGGAGGTACGGTGGACGCACCAATGACGCTTCATATACTTGTATATAAGTATCCCTCTTACATTGCAAGCATAATGTTATTAAGGTTACTAGAAGTTCAGAACCCTAACCAATATTGTTCGATCTTTTCAACTTCATGTTTTAAACTCTCACAAGTTTCCTCTAAATAAATTTCGGGACGAAATTTCCTAAAGTAGGGGAGACTGTAACACCTGTGCCTCCACGGCCATCAAACAAATGCCAAACCAATGAAATATTGTATTTCATACTTGGGATTTGTAAAAATATGTGTATCATTTACACATATCAACTCTTGTTCGATTTTAAACTCTAAATCGCTTTCTGGAAGGTTATACGCGCACCGATGCGTAAATATAACCAGTTTAATGCAACGAACACTCCGGAATAGTGAAATAGGCTAAACATACCTTAAACAACCTTTACATAACTTAGAAATAAGATTTGGAAGGTTTGGTATGCCAAAATCAAGTTAATTCGTCTACAGGGACTAAATATGACAAACTGCGAAAGTATGCCAATTTAAACTGTAACAGACATTCCGGAACATGACCATAAGTTAAACACACCTTAAATATCCTTCACATAGCTTAGAAATAGGCTTTGAGGGGTTCGGTGTGCTAAAATATACTTTTGGGTCATTCAGGGACTAAAAGTGTCAAAAAGCGCACAACTTTGCACTTTTGCGCATAACTTACGTTCTGAATACATCCGGACATCCAAAAATTTATTTAAGCATGACTATATTATGCTTTAGTGTTTGGCTTAAGAAAAATCCATTCGTTGCGTCATTTGGATCGTTTTTCGCGCTTGTGCACATTGCGTCGTAATTAAGCGAACATCGCGTTCGTACGACCAAACGAACTGACATCCGACATATTTTTGAGCATGTTTCAATTCCACAATGTTTAGGCATCATTTTAGGGCCTTAAATTTGGCTTTACGGGCCTTAGAAGTGTCGGAAATGGGCTTAAACACATGCAGGGACTGAAACTGTCATTATGCAAAACTTTTTCTGATCTGTCACTCCCAGGCGGCCCGCCTGAGATTCTTCACATGCTGAAGCGGGCCGCGTGGCACCTTCTGACCAGATTAAATGCATCTAACAGCAGATTGCAGCTGTTACATTCACAACCACACATTCCAATTTGCTTAGTCAGCTGATAAGGATCAATTTTTAGTACCATAAGGTTCCGACAAGTGTACGGCTTTGATCGTGCCCCCTTTTCCAAGAAACGATCTTAACGGTTCTCCGAATACTATAAATACCCAACCAACTTCACTTCTAAACTCACAAGAATTCTGATTTGAGGAGCTCTAAGTTGAAACCATTGTTTCATACCTGAGCTACTTGGATCGGGATTAGCATTCGGGGACCCTTCGTAAGTATTCTTTCGTTCTTTTATTGCTTTTCGAGTCCGAAAGTCAAACTTTGTTTAACTTTCTGCGTTGACCAGTTTATAGTCAATGCGAAGTTCGTTTAAACTTCGCAACGTGAGTGTAATCACGTTGGTTATAGTCCCTTGGGACTATGCCTACTGATTACCACGTTGTCTAGGGTCGTAGGGTAAGCGATCTAATAAATCGCTTATACCTTCGAACCCGACCCATTTGGTCGATCATTAGGATCTGACCAAACACATTAGGTGACCATAGTATATAGGGAATAACCTTCCGAGGTTATACCTTATGGTCACATCGTTTGAGTAGTTGTATGATAGGTAGTTTATATGCCTTAGGTAAATTACCAGAATACCCTTTTCATGTATAATTGGTAATTAAGCATATGTAACCTTAACATTTGTCACATAACTGGTTATACAACATGATTAAACACGTTTAGGCATATAATACTTGTCCTAGGACTAGTTAGACGTCTCTAATGCGCTTTGCGCGCACGACGCGTTAAAGTAGCGTAAGCTACCTTAATGGGTCGCGATGGGTCGAAAGCACTTAGGTTAGTCTCAATGTAGTATGTAGGTCTTGTTAAACCATATCATATGAGTTTCAATACTCATTTGGTTTACCAAGCCTCATCCTATCTGATCTCCCGATTTAAGTCCGGTTTATTTATATAGTTTTAGATTGCCGACTGATTCCGTGCTCCCTCTAGCTTTGTTTGGTTGTTGTTCAAGACCTCTAAGCATTCTCAGGCGGGTACATTTTCCCCTATTTTACTGTTTTCAATTGTTTTGGGGTGACTCATATGTGCTAAATGTTTTCAAGGTTTTAACGATTGTATCAAAACGATTTTCGATATTATAACGATGGTTTCAAAAACGATTAAGACGATTTATACAAAACTAATAACGATTTCGATAATGGGAACGAACTTGTTGGTTGGGTTACATAACAAATGACATTCATTAGCAATGATCAAGCCGACCAGTATTAGGTTATGGTACCATAGGATCTGGCAAATCCCGTTAGTTACTACACCCGTGGTTATGTGTGGGTGTGGTGGGTAGCGACTGAATCTGTAATTATTAATTTACCCTTTGGTAAGGGTTTGTTAATACGAAAACGAGAAGCGACGAGAGATGAGTCACGAAGGTTTGAATGTTATTAGCGAGACGACCATATAAGTAGTTTCACGACCTAAAACGAATTTAACGATTTGGGTAAACGATTGGCTTCAAAGCGATATACGATTGGGTTTTGGTTAAGTGTTTACATTGTTGGTTTTGGTTTGAGTAAGTGATTTAAGTAACGAAGCGTGTGTAATATGATACAAGCATGGTGGATACGCCGATGGTACTTCCTATATATAAGTGTTTGTATTGTATTACATATCGTAGCGTTATTTGAATCATTTCAATTTGGACATATAACATTTTATACAATTAACATACTTTTCATAATTTGCTGTACTAAAACAAAGGTTTTTGGGTTAAGAGTCATGGCTACGAGGTTTTATAAACTATAACCCGCTTGATTTGAGTTGGTTAATTAAGTTGCAACATTATACCCTTTTCAAAACAAGGTTTTTAATAAAGTATTGCAACATCTAAACTAGCCATGATTTCGACACTCCTACAAAACCTATGTATTCGCCAGCATTTCTTTGCTGACCTCGTTTTCACATGTGTTTCAGGTATTGTTGAAAGATATCGATTAATAGGATGCATGCTCACATAGGACTGGATGAGGCCTTAGTGACTCAATAACAATGATAGACTATGTTTAAATTGTGTATTTAGATTTCCAGACGATGTAAATATTCAATGTTTAATAAAACGAAACACTTTTTGTATCCATGGTTATGAAACAATGATTCTGTTGCAACACGCCTCGATGTTTCCGCCGCGCTTTGTTGTTTTATGCGGTCGGGGTGTGACAATATTTTCTACCTGTTCAAAAATATGTTATACTTTGTGATAAATCATATTTTTCGTTATCAAAATATTATCCATCCAAAATATACTAGTAACGGTATTTTGTTAAGTTATAATATTTTTCTCTAAGTAATATCACTAGTTGCCAAATCATGCAAATATTCACACAAGCGTTTTAGTACAGAGCATATATTTTAAATATATATTTGTCCATTTTTACTTATGAAAACCAACCTCCGACACTTTGTATTTTTGTAACAAATCCTATGGCGAAGTTTATTTTGAAAAACAAAGTTTAAAACATAATTGTAAACACTTGTTAGAAATAATTTTTAAGTGTTTATATTTTTAGAAAATTTCGCCATACTTTCCCTTAAAAACGGAGGTGTTCATGCTATTAAGCATATTATTTTCTTTTCAAAATCAATCAACAACCAATCCTTAAACAATTTTACATTACCAAGAGCAAAAACTATATGCGTTTCATATTAATCATGAACTTGATATATCACAAAAACGCGTAGTAACTTGGTAAAGCGTTTAGTGGACTTAGTTACCTTCCAAAGTGTATTCATTTCTTAAAAAAATCATTTTCTTAAAAGAGTTAAGTGTTTACAACTTGTAAACAATTTTTACAAAAATTAATCTTTTGAACTCTTCGTGTAAATAAAATGTTTTCACACTTATTTTTTTTCCAAAAATGGTGTAAGTGTATGTAAAAGTCATGATTTTCCAAAAATACCGATTCACGAACTTGGTTTATTTAGATAAGTCTTTTGTAAAACTCGGATCTACATGATCATCAACCTACTTGTTTAATTATATTTCAAGAAAATCATTTTCTTTCAAGTTCATGTTTAAACTAGAAGGTGATTATCTCATATAATCCCCCAAACACCTTCTAATCTTATTAAATCTTATTTCTAAACATCATTTAACAAGTTCCATATGGTGATTAACATCACATAACCAATAATCAATAAGAATTTAACAACATATTCATAACAACATCCTACTAACAACATTTCATCTTCATGTAAACTTTATGTTCATTCTTTGTGTTTGTGTTTCTTTAGTGTTCTAGTGATATTCATCATACTACATCTTTAATCATAAAAATAAGATGATCAAGAGTTAAACAAGAACTTACAACTAGCTCAAAGTCTAGGGAAGAACACTAGTGAAAAAGATGGTGAAATGGTGTGTGAAAGCAAGTGATGAAGACTCCTTGATGATCCACAACCTATAATCTTCACAAAGCACCTCTTAACACAAGTATGGAGCTTGAAAATGGAAGAATATGGTGATGTTAAGGTGGTGATGGTGGCGGTTATGGTGAGGGCCGAGAGGGAGAGATGTGAGGGATGGGTGGAGATTGTGAAGTGATGTTGTAAGATACACACCATACTTATAAGTCCTTTCTTCTAATATTTTGGCAACAATATCAAGCAAACATCAATTAAAATATAAAATTAAATCTTGAAGTATGGTGGGGATCTTTGTGGGTCCTTTGTGACCGTAAGAGGGCATGGGGGGGGGGGTGGTTGATGTCTGTCGTTAAGGACATGCAAAAACCAACTAAACTATGTAGATAGGATAAGTCGGATATCGAACCAGAGGAGGATTGTGGAAAGTGTGTAATGTTAAGTATTTATTAACAATTATAAAAATAAAATAAACTGATGATTGTTTGATTTGTGGATTAACTAAATTATGAATTAAGAACTTGAGGTTTTAAACAATAGTAAAAAGAAAGGTTCCTCCAGATTTCAGGTTTCAAAACAAGTTCAGTTATGTGTTTAATCAAAACATTCACATAGACATAAATGTTTAACCTAATTAACCAATTGTGATAACCAACGACTAAGTACTCCGGTCAATACATAACGGGAGGTTATCGAATGATTATTAATTACAATTACAAACCCTAACCCCATGTCAAATATATCCCAATTACTAGAACTCTCGGGAACTGAATGCTTAGAAATTAAGGTTTAAATAAATGTAATCAGTTACAATCAGTCAATTAAATCCATGGTGAAAAGCATCGAATGCTTAGATCACCAAGTTACAATGATTAAAAACACATAAAAGTACCTAATTACACAAACTCTCCATCCGGAGGAAACCATAAAAGACTAGCCACTCATGTGGTAAGATTAATCTCTATCTTTGTGCCCCCTTCTCTTCTGCCGTATGTATGCGTGTATATATCCAGCCGTCAAAACCCTTTGCTGCATGTGTCTATTGTTATCGACCCAATCCAAAGAAAAACAAAAACCAAAAGTCTTCACCAATCGGCCCCAAATAGAGGTCCATGGCAGTCTGTGTTTGTGTAATATGATTGTTTTGTGTGGTCCCACCACTAGCCGTCCAAACATATGTATGCGTGTAATTTAAGGGCTGCCAAAGTCCTTCCAAGTTCGGCCCATGTTCAATCTCTTTGATGTTTGACTTTTGTGTCCTTATATGTGCCGCCCAATATAGTGTAGATCATGGACAAAAAATATTATCCTCTCAAATTAAGAATTGATGTGATGTTAAGTTAAGCCTTGGGAATATGTGATGATTGAAATTAATTCCCCCCTCAAGTCACGTGAGTTTTATGAGGGTTTTCCTTTTGCCAAACATATTAAATGCCAATATTGTTTCTTTTGTATTCACTCCAACCATAGCCTACGGATACAACACGTAGGTTACGGTTTATACCTTCTGTTGATGTTTGATATAAATCCCCTTAACTTGCACGTGCCTTGCTTTTATCATCTCTATTGATGATGATGTGATTTATCAACGAAGCCTCCAAAAAAATCCTCTCATCATGTGCTCCAACTTCACCGTATTACGCATTTTACCTATAAAACCATAAAAACCCGTAGTTATCATATTTACGATGTATACTCACGTAAACGGTAATAGATCGCACAAATTAAGCACGTTAACACTTGGATTTCACATCCTCCATCACATCCCCACACTTATCCTTGATTGTCCTCAAGCAACCATTCCAAACATTATTCACCTTATTAACAAATCACCATTGAATCCCTTACCGAATTAACAATTTAAGGTCCCAAGTCATAACCGTCCCATAGACTGACACAATCGAGATTGACAATCTGACAGATAATTGATACGCATTTAAAACAGCTTAAGACTTGCCTAACTAAAACTAACATGCTTATCATACTACACACATGCCACACGCCCCTCACAATAATCGCTCCTCTCGGTTTAATAAAGACTAGCGTGTAATGTGCCAGTATGTACTTCACTCAAAACCAAATACGGGACTTTGTAATCATAAGCTTGTATAGCAATCGTACCTCCACTGTATCAAATAACGTAACACATATTAAAAGGACTTTTGGGTTTTGGGTTAAGGGTAAAGGTAAGGATGTATTTTTGGATTTTTGTATTTATTGGCTAACACAACGAATATACCAAACCATGACAACTTTATTCACAATACTACTAACACTTTGGGTTATTTTCGACCCACTTATTTAACACGAACATAACAATGATTTTTGTTCTTTTTTTTTCTTTTCCTTTTTTTTCAACAAATATCTTATACACAAATTGTCATTCATGGTTGGTAATCAAACGGGTCAAACGAGGTGTAACAAAAGAAAGGTATAAGGCTCAACATGGTTAACTAAGGTGGGTGGAATCAACAATCAACAAATAACACAATCGAAGGGATCCTAATGCCTTTATCATTTATGCGTATACGCTAAAGCACAGTCTCGACATGTATCAAACCACACAAGTTCTAACACAAAGCAACATATGGCCTACACTCAGCAAATGAACATTTATTGCAAATTCAACTAATAATCTAGTAGGCTCAAGTATCTCACCGAACACAGGAATATGGGTTGCTGACATATAGCATGTGTAATTCCTAAAGCATGTTACCCCTAGTTAGGCATCTCTTCTCAACTATTTTTTTTTCTACTTGTCAGAAATACTCTCATGAAACTTAAAGGGACAACCATGACTAGGGATCTAAGTTAGTTTAATATCAGCAAGAAACCCCTTAGCGATTGAAAATGTTGGTTTTCATGAATTTCAAGCATACTTGAGACAAATTTTCAAAAAATTTCAATTTTTAGCACAAATTCAACCCTTCAAGCTTTTAAGATCAACAATGTTACCAACCATCTCTCGAGTTACCGCATCCCCACACTTGGGATACATTGTCCCCAATGTATGGTGCAATTTATAATTTAGACTCGAGAGATACCACCTAACAAACCATGAACGACTAATAACTAGACAACTCAACACAACGAAACCACTCCCAACACAAAGATTTCACACCACCAAGTACACAAAAACAAATAAAACACAAGATAGATAAACACATGCACCTGATCAGAAAACAAGTGAGTGTTTGTAGTGGTGTAGCTGCTGGGATCTAACCGGAATATACGCCCCTCATGGATTCTTTGAGATCTCACTGGGGATGTTGCCAAACATCCCCACACTTTATTCATTGCATCCGTGAGGATGGAGCGTAGAAACCTGTCAAAACACAAACACACCAAAACGAAACGAAACGAAACCAAAATACAATACTCTACACCCTCGGGCCGCCTCCCGAGAGCGCTAAGTTTAAAGGTCTTCAGCCAGACCGTACCTGATTAAGCACTACGGTGGTCTCAATGCACACTTACCCAAAACATTTCCAACGAATGCCCGGAAATTTACATGCCATCTCCATAAGTTCGTCAGTATAATTGGCATTTTTAGAAAGCACATGCGGATTTCGCTGACCCACTTCACGAGATATACACCGATGTCTTGTAGTTTCACTCTTCTCATCTTCTTCCTCGAACTCTCTTCCCCACACTTGTTAATTGGAATGATTGATATGGGAAGAGGTTCGGTACACACATTCATCTCATCAGACTACTCTGCCTTCACATCCTCACACACCATCTGATCCACCAGTGACTCTTCATCAGATAAAGGATTCATTGGTGTGGTATTATCCTCCACAACCTCATCCTCCATGTGAGAATAATCTCTAATATCAACAGGTAATGGTGAGAGACGCTCTTCTATTTCTATCTTCATTTTTAACTTCTGACACTTGGAAACTAGGCAGCTGATTCGATCTTCATCGGAAAGGTTGGGTGCTAATAAATACTGCTCGAGTTTGGACAAACTCGCTTCCAACATAGCAAGTTTTTTCTCCTCCTCGATCTGATAAGTATGGACACCCTCGGGCTTAGAATATTCCTCGGGATGATACTGTCGGTATCCCTGATACGGTCTTGAGATGTACGCATCCATCATTTTTTTATTCCAATACTCTGGATTTTCCAAATACACCGCGCACACATCATCATAATAAGAAGTATGATTACGACCGCAACAGAAACATTGTCCATCCGTCCTTGGTTCATAATAAGCATCCTCGTCCTGATCCCATCCGTCAGAGTAATAATCATCCTCCATCTCTAGGTCATAATCATCAGCGTATGATGGCGGTGGAAGCTGTGAAACTTAAGACACCGGTTTTCCATGTGCCCTCCTGTAGTGGGCCTCGTGGCAACCGATACACGGATGACGTGGACCCCCGCACAATATACACGTAGAAAAGCTGAAATCTGTGTAATGCTCTGTCATCCTGCACAACACAACTCAACTACCAAGTGTAAATCACGAACATCAAAGAAAAATCTTTTTGGGATTTTTAAATTTTTTTATTTATTTAATTATTTTTTTATTTAAAACTTAACACTAAACACTTTGCGCACGCCTCCCCGGCAACGGCGCCATTTTGATGTCTGTCGTTAAGGACATGCAAAAACCAACTAAACTATGTAGATAGGATAAGTCGGATATCGAACCAGAGGAGGATTGTGGAAAGTGTGTAATGTTAAGTATTTATTAACAACTATAAAAATAAAATAAACTGATGATTGTTTGATTTGTGGATTAACTAAATTATGAATTAAGAACTTGAGGTTTTAAACAATAGTAAAAAGAAAGGTTCCTCCAGATTTCAGGTTTGCAAACAAGTTCAGTTATGTGTTTAATCAAAACATTCACATAGACATAAATGTTTAACCTAATTAACCAATTGTGAGAACCAACGACTAAGTACTCCGGTCAATACATAACGGGAGGTTATCGAATGATTACCAATTACAATTACAAACCCTAACCCCATGTCAAATATATCCCAATTACTAGAACTCTTGGGAACTGAATGCTTAGAAATTAAGGTTTAAATAAATGTAATCAGTTACAATCAGTCAATTAAATCCATGGTGAAAATCATCGAATGCTTAGATCACCAAGTTACAATGATTAAAAACACATAAAAGTACCTAATTACACAAACTCTCCATCCGGAGGAAACCATAAAAGACTAGCCGCTCATGTGGTAAGATTAATCTCTATCTTCATGTCCCCTTCTCTTCTGCCGTATGTATGCGTGTATATATCCAGCCGTCAAAACCCTTTGCTGCATGTGTCTATTGTTATCGACCCAATCCAAAGAAAAACAAAAACCAAAAGTCTTCACCAATCGGCCCCAAATAGAGGTCCACGTGCAGTCTGTGTTTGTGTAATATGATTGTTTTGTGTGGTCCCACCACTAGCCGTCCAAACATATGTATGCGTGTAATTTAAGGGCTGCCAAAGTCCTTCAAAGTTCGGCCCATGTTCAATCTCTTTGATGTTTGACTTTTGTGTCCTTATATGTGCCGTCCAATATAGTGTAGATCATGGACAAAAAATATTATCCTCTCAAATTAAGAATTGATGTGATGTTAAATTAAGCCTTGGGAATATGTGATTATTGAAATTAATTCCCCCTCAAGTCACGTGAGTTCTATGAGGGTTTTCCTTTTGCCAAACATATTAAATGCCAATATTGTTTCTTTTGTATTCACTCCAACCATAGCCTACGGATACAACACGTAGGTTACGGTTTATACCTTCTGTTGATGTTTGATATAAATCCCCTTAACTTGCACGTGCCTTTCTTTTATCATCTCTATTGATGATGATGTGATTTATCAACGAAGCCTCCAAAAAAATCCTCTCATCATGTGCTCCAACTTCACCGTATTACGCATTTTACCTGTAAAACCATAAAAACCCGTAGTTATCATATTTACGACGTATACTCATGTAAACGGCAATAGATTGCACAAAGTAAGCATGTTAACACTTGGATTTCACATCCTCCATCAGTGGTTAGAGGTAATTTTTGTAACTAGTTGGTAAATGTAAGTTCAAATACAAGTATGTGATTTCATATGTTAGTTAGTGGGTATTTTAGTGGGTGTTATGGTGAACGGGGATCATAACTAGCCAAGAAATAATTAAACAATGTGTTTGGCAAAATTTTGGTGTTCCGGGTAATGTCCGGTTGTTCGGTTAGATACCGTTCCGTTAAAGTGCTAAGTTATTCCGTATAATGCCTTTTATATATCTTTTTGTGTCACATTTAATTCCCGATACTTAGGAAAGCATACGGGACCATTCTGCCAAAATTTTGCACATTACTAGCATATTAAATCCTGAATTTTTGATAAATAATGCAGAATTCTGCATTATTAGTGGGTTTTAGGCACTTCCCGGTACTTTAACTATCACCTAGTGACGCAGTTTTATGGTCCTCACTTCCCTACACTCCATACTAGTGTAGTACCCTGTCTCTGGCTCATACTGGCCTCAAAAACACTGTCTGTCTATGTACTGGCACTGTCAGTATATTTCTGAGTTATCCGCTCAGTGTGCTAACTGTGCTTTGTGCATCAAGTATGTCACTAAAGTTTGTGTGTAATAAATGGAGTGACTGTATGAAATATGATGCATATGTATGTATGATACAAAAATCATAAAGCAGTTTAAATTGTCAGTTGTAATCAAGCACAGTCATTAAGCACATAATTAAGATTAATTAATTGTACGGTACCTGTAATTGTGAGGGTTGCCACATTCTCCCCCCGTTAAGAAAATTTCGTCCCGAAATTTTAGGTTCTACTTCTAGTTGAAGGGGTCTTGGGGAACAAATGTGGGTATTTTTCCTTCATTCGATCCTCACGTTCCCATGTGAATTCTGGGCCATGTCGTGCATTCCATCGAACCTTGACGAGCTTGACACTACTCCTGCGTGTTTTGTTAACCTTCCAATCCATAACCCCAACTGGTTCTTCAATAAAGTGGAGTGTGTCGTCAACATGAACTTCGTCGGCAGGAATGACAACTGTGTCTTGAGTTGGACTCTTTTTCAAATTTGATACATGAAATGTATCATGAACGCCATTTAGCTCTGCAGGTAAATCCAACTTGTATGCTACGAGACCAATCCGTTCCAGGATTCTGAATGGGCCAATGTATCTGGGGTTCAACTTCCCACGCTTCCCAAAGCGTGCCACACCCTTCCAGGGTGAAACCTTCAACAATACCATATCTCCCACCTCAAATTCCAGAGGTTTTCTTCTGTGGTCCGCATAACACTTTTGTCGATCACGAGCCGCTTTGATGCGTTCTCAGATCTGCAAAATCTTGTCTGTTGTTTCCTGGACCAATTCTGGGCCAACAAGCTGTCTATCACCCGCGTCTGCCCAGCATAGGGGTGATCGACACTTACGCCCATAGAGAGCTTCGAACGGTGCGGCTTGAATGCTTGCATGATAACTATTATTGTATGAAAATTCAACCAATGGTAGGTGAGTGTCCCAACTTCCACCTAAATCCATTACGCAAGCTCGTAACATGTCTTCTAACGTTTGAATTGTTCGCTCACTCTGTCCGTCTGTCTGCGGATGAAAAGCAGTACTCAGATTCAACTGAGAACCAAAGGCTTCTTGAAATGATTGCCAAATCCTTGACACGAATCTTCCATCTCTATCAGAGATGATTGAGAGAGGCACTCCATGTCGTGCAACAATCTTTCTCAGATATATCTCAGCAAGTTTGCTCGTGTTGTCTTTTTTCTTGATTGGCAAAAATGTGCTGATTTCGATAAGCGGTCTACAATTACCCAGATCGTATCATGACCTCTGGGCGTTCTTGGCAATTTTGTTATAAAATCCATGGAAATCTGTTCCCACTTCCACTAAGGTATTTCGGGTTGTTGCAAGAGACCTGAAGGCTTCTGGTATTCGGCCTTAACCTTGGCGCAAGTCAAACATTTGCCAACATATATTGCAACGTCGCCTTTCATTCTCGGCCACCAATAAAAATCCTTTAGATCTTGGTACATTTTATCCGATCCTGGATGGATCAAGTACCGTGACTTGTGCGCTTCATTGAAAATAACTTCTCTCAAACCACCAAAGAAGCGGAACCAAATTCTTCCCAAGAAACACAATGTTCCATCCTCCTTTGGTACTAATTGCTTCTCCATTCCCCGGAGATACTCGTTCTCAAGATTCTCCCTTTTAAGAGCTTCCCTTTGCGCAGCACGAATGCGCAACGTGAGGTCTGTCTGAATTATCATTTCCAAAGCCCTAACCCTTATGGGCTTAATCCATTCTTTCCGACTTAAAGCATCGGCGACTACATTCGCCTTCCCTGGGTGATACTTGATCTCACAATCGTAGTCGTTCAACAATTTAACCCAGCGTCTTTGTCTCATGTTAAGCTCTTTTTGATCGAAGATGTGTTGCAGGCTCTTGTGATCAGTGAAGATTTTGCACCGCGTGCCGTACAAATAATGTCGCCAGATCTTCAATGCAAATACCACCGCGTCTAATTCCAAATCATGCGTGGTATAATTTTTCTCGTGGACCTTCAACTGGCGCGAAGCATAAGCTATAACTTTTTGTCGCTTCATCAGCACACATCCCAAACCTTGACGCGAGGCATCGCAATATACCACAAAGCATCTGTGCCTTCGGGTAGAGATAAGATTGGTGCGTCACAAAGTTTGTCTTCAAAAATTGAAATGCTTCTTCTTGTTTGTCGCCCCAATCAAACTTCTTGTCTTTCTGGGTGAGAAAGGTCAAAGGTTGAGCGATTTTCGAGAAATCCTCAATGAACCTGCGATAGTAACCAGCTAAACCTAAGAACTGTCGAATCTCGGTTGGCGTCTTTGGAGTCTCCCAGTTCTTGATCGCCTCGATCTTTGTGGGATCCACATGAATTCCATTCCCATTAACTACATGACCAAGAAACTGAACCTCGCATAACCAGAACTCACACTTCGAGAACTTCGCTTACAACTTCTCCCTTTTAAGCAGCTCTAGAATAGCTCTTAAGTGTTGCTCATGTTCCTCTTTCGTCTTCGAGTAGATCAGAATGCCATCAATGAACACAATTACGAACTTATCGAGGTACGGCTTACAAACTCTGTTCATCAAATCCATGAATACAGCTGGCGCGTTTGTCAGACCAAATGGCATAACCAGGAACTCGTAATGTCCATATCGAGTCCTAAAGGCTGTCTTTGGAATACTCTCCTCTTGTATCCTTAACTGGTGATAACCTGATCGCAGATCGATCTTTGAGTAAACGCTTGAACCTTGTAACTGGTTGAACAGGTCATCGATCCTTGGCAAGGGATATATGTTCTTGATTGTCAACTTGTTCAGCTCCCGGTAGTCGATACACATGCGAAAACTACCATCTTTCTTGGTCTGATAAATCCTTTGTCTAACAGCTCCTGGAGTTGCGTTGACAGCTCTTGCATCTCTGAAGGTGCAAGTCTATAAGGTGCCTTAGCCACAGGCGCGGCGCCTGGAACTAAGTCAATGCGAAATTCGACCTGCCTTTGTGGCGACAATCCTGGCAAGTCTTCTAGAAAGACTTCAAGATACTCCGTCACGACCGGAATATCTTCTAACTTTGGCTCAGCGACTTCTTTATTCACGATGTGTGCCAAGAAGGCAACACATCCATGCTTTAAACATTTCCGAGCTTTCAGGCAGCTAATGATCCTTAAGGGCGTATCGCGCTTTTCCCCATGAACCACGATCGTTTCTCCATCCGCCATTGGGATGCGAATGGTCTTCTCATGACATGCAATTTTGGCTCTGTTGCTGGACAACCAATCCATCCCTACTACCACATCGAAGCTTCCCAACTCGACTGGCAGTAGATCCAGTGTAAACTCGTGTTCTCCCAGCTCTATTACACATCCTCTGATGACTTCATTTGTTTCCACTAGCTTTCCATTAGCCAGTTCAATTGAATACGGAATGTCTAACTTACTAGCAGTTAACCCAAGCATATTCTTAAATTCTAGCGATACAAAACTATAGTCAGCACCGGTGTCAAATAGTATAGATGCAAAGCGTTGGTTTATAGGGAACATACCAGTGACAACATTCGGGTCCTGGCGTGCTTCCCTCGATCCAATGTTGAATACCCTTCCACAAGCTTGATTGAGTTTTGGGCATTCACGCTTGAAGTGCCCGATGTCTCCGTAGTTAAAACATCCCGGTCCTTGTGACAACCCTCACAATTACAGTTATCCGTACAATTAATTAATTTTAATTATGTGCTTAATGACTGTGCTTGATTACAACTGACAATTTAAACTGCTTTATGATTTTTGTATCATACATACATATGCATCATATTTCATACAGTCACTCCATTTATTACACACAAATTTTAGTGACATACTTGATGCACAAAGCACAGTTAGCACACTGAACGGATAATTCAGAAACATGCTGACAATGCCAGCACATGGACATACAATGTTTTTGAGGCCAGTATGAGCCAGGGACAGGGTACTACACTAGTATGGAGTGCAGGGAAGTGAGGACCATAAAATTGCATCACTAGGTGATAGTTAAAGTGCCGGGAAGTGCCTAAAACTCACTAATAATGCAGAATTCTGCATTATTTATCACAAAAATCAGCATTTAACATACTAGTAATGTGCAAAATTATGGCATAATGGTCCCGTATGCTTTCCTAAGTGTCGGGGATTAATTGTGTAATAAAAAGACACATAAAAGACACTATAAGGAATAACTTAGCACCTTAACGAAACGGTATCTAACCGAACAACCGGACATTACCCGGGACACCAAATTTTTGCCAAAGACATTGTTTTATTATTTTTGGACTAGTTATGGTCCCCGAATACCCCAACACACTATATAACATATCCTACACATATAACACTAGATGTTACACTTAACCCCCTAAATATTTACCTACTTGCCAAATAATTTACAATTACCCCCCCCCCCACCAAACTTACGGCCCCATGTGGGGTGGCCACACACAAGATTTACCTAAATATTACTAAATCCTCCATATCCACTCCTTGGATTTGATTTGATTTTGGGAAGATCTTGTTAGCACTTGAATTTGATTTACTAGATAACTTTATAATTGGAACTTACACATGGACCCCCTCCCCCTCCATATATACGGTTGAAAGGGGATGACCCCACCTCAATATTTGCAAAATTTCATAAGATCTTGCATGATATTATTAGATTTATTTAGATATTACTAGATATGGTTAGATTCATGAAGATCTTGATAGATTATGTAAGTAACCATGATCCTTCACCTCCATCACCACCCAACACTCCATTCTCCCTCTTACAAAGCTACGACCCAAACACCCTCTTTCTACCTCCACCATTTTCATTCCACTAACAAGCATTTCAAGATCATTCCAAGGTGATAGAAGGTGATTCTTGGAGCTTGAAGCTTGTAGATCATCAAGGAGCTCTCTTACTTGCTTTTACCCACCATTTTCATCATCTTTTGCTTTTGTGTTCTTTCCTAGCTTTAAGCTAGTTGTAAGTTCTTGTTAACCTTTGTTTACTTCATGTTTTGAGTAGTTAAAAGATATAGTATGTTGAAATATGCAAGAACACTAAAGATCATGAACTAAAAGTTTAAACATAAAGCTTTACATAAAGATCATGAGATGAAAGACGATGATACATGATAAATCTGAATTAAATAAAAAATAACATGCTGTAAATGACTTATGATCTGATATTAATCGTTATTAGAAAGTATGGTGATTGTATGTGTGCATTTTAGTGGCATTTAAGCTTTAAACAGCATGCTGAGTAACATTTTCAGCCAACTTCAACTGGCTGTAAAGGGACCGTTATAAATTGAAAAATTGATTTTATGAAGTCTAAATTATGTATTTTCGAAAATCGGATCAAACGGCACTAGAATCATATTTTTTGAGGTCGTTTGCTATTTTTAAAGGGGCGTTTTTCCCAGCAGCAAAAGCTTCATTTTTACTACAGAAAATGTGTGTTGTGTTCTTCATCATAACTTGAAATCTGTGTAGAATTAGCTCATGAAATTTCTACTGTAGATAACCACAGATGTCTTTGTTATTCTCCCACTGGAATTTTGTCAATCGGGCTTACGATGAATTTTAAATAAATTATTCCGTGGACTGCAGTCAGAAAGTGATGAATCTGATTTCAGTCCGGTAAATGATTTTTTATAAAATATGGGTAATGAATTGGATCCCGATATTTTTACACACTAATATTTGGATCGTTTAAACCGTTCTGTAAAAATTTGAGAATTTTTTGAGTAAGTTAACTATTTTATTCAAATGCCTGAAAACATCCCAGTTTTGAATATTAAAGCTGAAACGACATAAGTAGTTTGTTGCGTGTCTAAATGTCGGGTAGGTTATCTGAGAACGATCTAACGAGTTATATGTCAAAGAAAATGATATGCTATTTAGCATGGACACCCCCATTTACAAAGGAAACTATGGAAAAATTTTCTAAAGATTTAAACACTTAGAAATTATTTTCTAACAAGTGTGTTTTAACTTTGTTTTTTTTCGAAAGTAAACTTCGCCATAAGTTTTGTTACAATATTTCAAAGTGTCGGAGGTGGGTTTTCGTAAATAAAAGCGGATAAATATATATTTGGAGTATATATTTTATACTAAAACGCTTGTGTGAATATTTGTTCGATTTGCGAACTAGTTATATTATTTTATGGCAAAATAATATAACTTATCAAAACCCCATCACATTTATAACCCCTGAATAATACCAAAAATTACAAGGAATAAATATTTAAGTTACATACCTATTATTATGGAACCAAACACAAAAACATAACTTACGAAATATTCCGGAAAATACTTTTACAAATATATTTATTATTTTGGGATACAAGGAGTGAAAATATATTATCTTTGGGAAAGATATATTTTGGGAATACATTATTTTCGACAAATAAGTTATTATATATTTTTTCTAAAGTGGGACTTAGGAATATATAATGTCAAGACTCTAATCACAAAATACCCCCATCCTTGGGAAGGAAATACGCATATAAAATACTTGAGAAATATGGGTACGAAATTGTTGCCGAACTATTATTCCAAAACCCTAAAAACAAAACTTAAGTTAAAATAATTATTATTATTTTAACAAGAAGTTATAACTTGGAATAATACCAAAGTAACGTAACTCAAAAACCTTCATACTAAGCAAAGGCACGGCCCGTTCGTCTAATAGACGTTAGTACACTGTAGGTAGTCATGTTTGCTGAGGAGACTTGGGTTACACATACTGAAGACGCAATACTGTGAGTTCATGTCCCCCTTTTCTTTTAACTGTTTTCAGTTTTACAACTTCGGGGGTGAAATACATGTTACATACTGATTACAAACGTTTTATACATGGTATGATTTGCTAAGGAATGTACTGCTAGATCACGTGAATGGGTAGGCTATTGTCTTAAGACCATTAATCCTTGTATAAGGACCGAGGGGCATGAGTGATAGATCTATTGGGTGTTGCGAGCCCCACCCGTGGGCCTGCGAGTGGCTGCATGTGGTGACTATGTCGTTCCGCCGGAGGGGCCGGTACGAAATACGCATACAGGTTTGAGTGCTTCCTAGGCCATGTCACTTATTAATGTATTAGCTACACATTAATTGATCTGTTTTTCCTTATTGCTACATACCAGGAACATACATTTATACAGACATACTTTAAAGGCTTATTCATACACTACACATGAACTCTCTCAACTTTTGTTGATGTTTTTCAAACTACATGTATTTCAGGAAATTAAGTATGGATCTGGCGGGAGTTGGAGTTTCAAGTCATGTTAAGTATAAAGATGTCATCCATGGTCTTTTGGGTTGGTCAGTGTGTCTTATTCCTGGACGAGACACGTCTTCCCAACCCCGATTACAACTAATATCTTTTGACGAGTCCTTAGCGAACTTTTACACAATTCATATGGTTTGTAAAACTTAAATTTGAAGTCTACATTTTAGACATTGTTGTTATGTTTTAAACTTATTTTATGGATGACAAATCTTTGGTTTTATCATATAGTTGTTTGATATGGTTGAATGCAATGATAACAAGAAAGTCACACCATAATCACGCTTCCGCAAAAGTCAGGGTGTGACAGCTTGGTATCAGAGCCTCGATCATAGCGAACTAGGATTCTTTCTCTAGTCTAGACTATGATCATCAGGGCTCTCACGAAAATGTTTTCAAACATTTTTACATTGCATACACTAAACGTCCAGATCCAGGGAACAAATATTTTTACAAACAAAAGGCATAAGTACACATTTTCAAAAAGGCTATGTTTATAATTCAGTCTTAGAGACTGAGGGAGTTCAGCCTTAAAGGCTGGGGAGGTTCAGTCTTAGAGACTGAGGGGTTCAATCATAGAGATTGGGGAGGTTCAGTCTTAGAGGCTGGGGAAAATTTAGGCTTAGAGACTGGGAGGTTTGGTCTTAGAGACCAGGGATTTAGTCCTAGAGACTGGGGAAGTTGGTCTTAGAGACCAGGAGTTGGTCTTAGAGACCAGGGAGTTGGTCTTAGAGACCAGGGAGTTAGTCTAAGAGACTAGGGAGTTCAGTCTAAGAGACTGGGTGGGATAGTCTGGGGAGGACTAGGATGATTAGTTGCTTACATTGTTATCACATACATGCTTAATTGCTGATTATTGATAAACGTGCATATGTGGAAACTGTTTGCATACGCTAACTGATAGTGATTACTATGGAAGTACATACTATGACTACCATGTACCGATACACATGTCGCCTTGATAAAAAAGCGGGTTGCGAAACATTGAAGTCCCTATGGCCGCCACCACAAATAAGGAGACTGCACTTGCGCCGGAGATATTTACGTCAGACACTGATAACGATCCTGATATGCTGACCAAGGGCAAGGACGACTTACAACAGGCCACGCTACCAGATTTTGGGGATCATTTATCCTTGTTGAAGGCTTCTCTGACAAGAATCCTCCTGTTACTCTTGTTCCGGTCCATGACCACTTCATCACTGGTCATTCCGATAGTGAACACACCATGGCTCCGATCCTCGACAATACGCCTCATGTGGACATTCCTTCCGAAGGTAGGCTACTCAACGAATAATGGACGATGAAATTGGTGTGTTATTGACGGTCCTTCCGATAACACTTACAAGGATGGAAAGTTAGACGAGAACGTTGTTACTAATTTCACTTTTTTGGGACCCATGTTAACAAGCTATCCTCTAATTCTAGCATGCATTCAGACTCCTTTTAGTCTGTGACGTCTGCAGCCTTACAGACAGCTGGATTACAGCTTTCTACTACTGCTGTACTATCACCTGCTCAAGGCACCACACCGTTACACGACCCAGAGCCTGCGCCTGAGCTAGCTTCTGCACCTTTTGGGTCAGCTTGATGTTGCACCTGCTGAACCTACACCTTTACTTGATCATGACCCTGTTTCTTTTGGTTTACCAGGCATTGCATCCCTTATACCCGACCCAGTACCTGCACCCAATGATCTTCCTATCAGTTGAGACGTTTGTTCCTGCACCTTCACCCGCTGAAGTTGCTCTTGTGAAGACCAACGTCCATTGTGCCAACATGCCTATCGCTTTCTTTCAAGACATACCCGCACCCCGGGAAGGTACCCCAGGTCAGCACCCGTGTAACGATCCCATTTGCTACGGCAGCATTTTCTACGACCTCGCAAGCCGCACCGTTTGCTACCTTCACCTCTACATCGCTGGACGAGCCATTTTGATGGTACCTATCGTGCACTATGCTGAAATTAGACCCTTACATTATGGAGGCTACACACGGGATGAATTGCTCCTATAACATCAGCTACAGTTTGAGAATATGAGTCGCAGAATGTTGGAGCTTGAGCTGACACCACGTCCTCCACCCTGTCTGTTGTCAGCATACTTTGATCCTCCACATTTATCAAGGTTCCTTTTGCGCTCTCAACCGTTGCTATTACACCTTTCCCAGGTTTCTGATGCTCATTTCTTTACTGTTGAGCGGCAGAGTAGATAATTACTTCGACGTGTACACAAGCCCGAGGAGGAAGTCCACGCATGTTAACAGTTTACTTTTCTTTCCTCCTCCACCTCAATCACCAGTGTAGTTGGTTTTTGGATTTACGCGGATTACATTACTCTTGGGTAAAGACACTACAAATGAGTTGAGATTGCGGAGACTTTTTAAAGACTACTTTTGACCACGTGATGTTGATACACTGACAGACTTATTGGACAAGGGTAGGGTGACCCTCTGTCCTATTTGATGTGATACAATTCGTAGACAATGTGATTGTGGTTGATAAATAATGAAAGCTCAGTCGCTATATTCTCACTAGACACGTTATTGATTTGCATGATTGCACAGTAATTGTAATGCTACGTGCTTGCTTGTTGTGTTCTCATTAAATGTGTTCCTACCTACAAGTTGACTATAATGATGCCGTTATATGATTGCTTATATACACACACCTATGAAGTCTTATTCGTTAAATAGAGGCTTGTGTGCTCGTGTCCTTAATAAGACCTGACCTGACCGACCTTCTGCTAGGAAGATGTCGACTCAAGGGAACACCGATACCAACAACACTCTGCCGACGACAGAGGCGGAATTTCAAGAACGCATCTTACAGGTCATCGCACAGTACGAGGCCCTTCGCTCCGAGCGCAGCGGAGGTACCTCAGGAAATTACCCACCCAACGGCTGCACCTACAAGCAGTTCTTGGGCTGCCAACCCCTGCATTTCGACGGTACTGGGGGTGCCGTAGCCTTCGTACGTTGGGTTGAAAAGACGAATTCTATTTTACGTGTGAGCAAATGCGCCCCAGAGCATCAGGTTACGTACGTTTCCGGACTATTCCAAGATGGGGCTCTGTCATGGTGGAAACTCCAGGTTCAGACAATGGGCGAGGCTGCTGCGTATGCTTTAACATGGGATCAACTGAAAGAACTAATGCATAAGAAATACTGTTCGAGAGCAGAAAGCCAGAAGGTGGAAACTGAGTTCTGGAACTTGAAGAAGGAGGGACCAGAAATAGCTGAATACGTGGAGAAATCCCATGTTCTATCGCGTATTGTCCCAAATCATGAGCATGGTGACGACATCAAAGCCTGCAACGATCGCTGAGGCCATTGATCTAAGTGTGACCTTGACTGAAGAGGCAATCAGGTTGAACAAATTTTCAACTTCTGAGGGGAAAAAGGAGATTCATATAGAGTCATCTGGAGACAACAAGAGAAAGTTCGCAAACTTCAAGCAGGGTACTCAGACGAATAGCAACAACAAGGCCAAAAAGGGAAAAGAGTACATGGGTAAACTACCTCAATGCGACAAGTGTCGACGACATCATACCGGGCGATGTAAAAATGGAAAGTGTGACAACTGTGGCAAAGTGGGGCACAGTAGGGAAACGTGTTGGCATGAGACGAAACGTGGAAAGAAAGGTAAGGGATGTTATAACTGCGGTGATATGGGGCACTTTAGGAAAGATTGCCAAAGGGAGATTAAACAAATTCGTGGGAAGAATGTCTAACACCGGAACTAGGGAAGCATGACAGGATCCAAACGTGGCTATCGGTACGCCTCATAGTAGTTAATGTTATGCATCTGTACTAATTGATATTGATGTCAAATTTTAGCTTCAAAATATACTTGTCTTAATAATAAGCAAGATAGATATCCAGTATCTGGTAGAACTAGCTTAAGGGAAGCTTCGATGTGATGATTGGGATGGACTGGCTGTTAAGTAATCAAACGAAGGATTGATATCCGCATTCCGATGACGAACGGGGAAACGATCATAACTCATGGAGCAGGATACGCCCCTACGGATTATCATACATTGAAGACACGAAAGATTTGCGTAAAAGACTACAACGCCTTCTTGGCTCGTGTCGTAGACAGGGAGCCAAAGAACCAAAACTTGACGATATCTCTATGATGACGGGATAACCCGAAGTTTTCCCCGAAGACTTACCAGAATTATCTCCTCAACGACTAGTCGAATTTCGCATCAATTTGATTCCAGGCGTCGCGCCTGTAGTCGATGCACCTTAGCGACTTACACCTTCGGAGATGCAAGGATTTGCAGTGTAACCTCAGAAGTTGATAGAGAAGGAAGATAACAGACCAAAATTCCCTTTTGGGTAACCCCAATTCTGCTCATCAAGAAGAAGGACGATGATTTTCAAATGAGCATCAACTACCAGGAGCCGAACGAGGTAACCCACAAGAGTCAGTAACTCTTGCTGAGGATTAACGAACTTCTTACTTAACTAACAGTGAGGATCAAACTACTATTTCACAACTGATCGATGATCGAGTGTCATTAGCTGTAAATTTAGGAATAAAGTATACTGGGGAAATTGTGGGACGATAATTTGTTTTTAAACATACACAAAATGGTGTTTCCTATACAATGCACAAAACAGGTTTACACAGAATACGAAACCTTGAGGATCTAGAAGATGTATACTTAGGACCTTTGGGAACCCAGGTCCAAACTCGTAAAGGTTGTTACTTAGGAACCATATCTGTTAACTCAAGCAAACACCATCAACCTGACATACATGCTATTTCAGTTAACCAAACAGAAAGTACTTAAATTTCTTTTGTCGAAACCTTCACTTTTGCTTCTAGCGAGTAGAGGTTTGCATCTCTACTCCCCTTAATGGTAGTTGCATCATGTTGATTTTCTTCGCTGAGAGCGAACACTCATTTGCTTCGAATACTTGGTCGTTTCTCCATTTTAGTAAACACTCATTGTTTCATTACTTGAAAACTCACATGTTACGCATGCACCATCTGCTACGCATGCAGTTTCATTTCAAACGCTTCATTGAAGTTCAAATATTATGTTGCTAAATCTAAATTACTGGTTTGTGAATCGAATGACCTACATTATTGTAATTGTTGGCTCTTTTGCTATCAGGTCAACACACTCTCTTGAGACTTCTTTTATTTCAAATTACATTCATGGTTTATTTTTGTTACCATGCCGAGACTTCCTCTATTGATACATACGTTTATTGTCGGCTTACACTGAAACTAAGTTCAATTGCTTGAACTTATCCACTTCGCATATTCAATTTAAGACTCCATATGATGTATTGGGAACATAATATTCAAATATTTTTGCAAAGGTTCTTTCGTTTCCAATCGTAGTAGATTTGATTGGTCTACGACTCCACTAAATCGTTTGTTGGTTTCAATACCCTGTGGAGATGATTTCACAAAATTGAGCTTTCACTAATTTGGTTACTAACTTCATACACGGATTTAAATTATTTATTTGCTCTAAATCCGTCTCGTTTGTCACGATTAAAGCGGTCTCAACACAGTTGTGTGTTAAGGCAATGGTACATAGATTCATTTCATAAGCACCATGTACCTCCTAACGATTCCTTCATTGTCGATTGAATACCTTGTGATACTTAATCCATTTTCACCTTTGATCAAAAGCAGTGGCTCTTTGATGTTCCGTATTCAACTGAAAACCTTACGACATTGTGTAAATCAAATCTTTGGATTGTTTCAGTACACTTTCATTTGATTTCAGGCACGGTGAACTTGTTCAGTCACCACTATTATTGAATCTCGTCATTACGACACCTTGTGGTGTCATTAGCTTGTGCTAATCATGGTCAACTGTTTCACATAAAACTACATGTACTTTTGTTTGACTTGTCATTTAAACATTTCTGATGCAACTACGAATCAAGACAATGATACACCAGATTCGCTTGTAATTCGGTGTAATTTCGAAACTTAAGAATGTTAACGCTCTAAACCTTGCCATTCATTTATTCGGGAGGTTGACAGATCACTTTACTATTACTTTTGAGTTGTTGATTTTGAGTCTATATAGCAGATGTTATGGTTGTGAAAACTCGTTGGCATATTGTGACCGACTATCTGAGTATCCTAATAGACAAAACTCCTCTCTGGTGGAACCCCTGTAACTAGATTACACTAGACTATACGTCAATACGTTTTGTATCTTTGACAGCAAATCCTGAAACACATACTTTTCAACTGCTGGGTTCTGATTAAAGTAAGATATCCTTGGATTCGCCTGAATTGAATAAGTTTTGATTCAATTTTGGGTTACCTAACTCAGTATTATTCATACACATACACGCACAATGTAACCCTAAGGAGTTAAGGTAGTACAAATTTCGGGACGAAATTTTCTTAACGGGGGTAGAATGTTACAACCCTCACAATTACAGGTATCCGTACAATTAATTAATTTTAATTATGTGTTTAATGACTGTGCTTGATTACAACTGACAATTTAAACTGCTTTATGATTTTTGTATCATACATACATATGCATCATATTTCATACAGTCACTCCATTTATTACACACAAATTTTAGTGACATACTTGATGCACAAAGCACAGTTAGCACACTGAACGGATAATTCAGAAACATGCTGACAATGCCAGCACATGGACAGACAATGTTTTTGAGGCCAGTATGAGCCAGGGACAGGGTACTACACTAGTATGGAGTGCAGGGAAGTGAGGACCATAAAACTGCATCACTAGGTGATAGTTAAAGTGCCGGGAAGTGCCTAAAACTCACTAATAATGCAGAATTCTGCATTATTTATCAGAGAATTCAGCATTTAACATACTAGTAATGTGCAAAATTATGGCATAATGGTCCCGTATGCTTTCCTAAGTGTCGGGGATTAATTGTGTTATAAAAAGACACATAAAAGACACTATAAGGAATAACTTAGCATCTTAACGAAACAGTATCTAACCGAACAACCGGACATTACCCGGGACACCAAATTTTTGCCAAAGACATTGTTTTATTATTTTTGGACTAGTTATGGTCCCCGAATACCCCAACACACTATATAACATATCCTACACATATAACACTAGATGTTACACTTAACCCCCTAAATATTTACATACTTGCCAAATAATTTACAATTACCCCCCCCCCCCCCAACCAAACTTACAGCCCTATGTGGGGTGGCCACACACAAGATTTACCTAAATATTACTAAATCCTCCATATCCATTCCTTGGATTTGATTTGATTTTGGGAAGATCTTGTTAGCACTTGAATTTGATTTCCTAGATAACTTTATAATTGGAACTTACACATGGACCCCCTCCCCCTCCATATATACGGTTGAAAGGGGATGACCCCACCTCAATATTTGCAAAATTTCATAAGATCATGCATGATATTTTTAGATTTATTTAGATGTTACTAGATATGGTTAGATTCATGAAGATCTTGATAGATTATGTAAGTAACCATGATGCTTCACCTCCATCACCACCCAACACTCCATTCTCCATCTTACAAAGCTACGGCCCAAACACCCTCTTTCTACCTCCACCATTTTCATTCCACTAACAAGCATTTCAAGATCATTCCAAGGTATAGAAGGTGATTCTTGGAGCTTGAAGCTTGTGAATCATCAAGGAGCTCTCTTACTTGCTTGTACCCACCATTTTCATCATCTTTTGCTCTTGTGTTCTTCCCTAGCTTTAAGCTAGTTGTAAGTTCTTGTTAACCCTTGTTTACTTCTTGTTTTGAGTAGTTAAAAGATATAGTATGTTGAAATATACAAGAACACTAAAGATCATGAACTAAAAGTTTAAACATAAAGCTTTACATAAAGATCATGAGATGAAAGATGATGATTGATAAATCTGAATTAAATAAAAAATAACCTGCTGTAAATGACTTATGATCTGATATTAGTCGTTATTAGAAAGTATGGTGATCGTATGTGTGCATTTTAGTGGCATTTAAGCTATAAACAGCATGCTGAGTAACATTTTCAGCCAATTTCAACTGGCTGTAAACGGACCGTTATAAATCGAAAAATTGATTTTCTGAAGTCTAAATTATGTATTTTCGAAAATCGGATCAAATGGCACTAGAATCATATTTTTTTGAGGATGTTTGCTATTTTTAAAGGGGCGTTTTTCCCAGCAGCAAAAGCTTCATTTTTACTGCAGAAAATGTGTGTTGTGTTCTTCGTCATACCTTGAAATCTGTGTAGAATTAGCTCATGAAATTTCTACTGTAAATGACCACAGATGTCTTTGTAATTCTCCCACTGGAATTTTGTCAATCGGGCTTACGATGAATTTTAAATAAATTATTCCGTGGACTGCAGTCAGAAAGTGATGAATCTGATTTCAGTCCGGTAAATGATTTTTTTATAAAATATGGGTAATGAATTGGATCCCGATATTTTTACACTCTAAAATTTGGATCGTTTAAACCGTTCTGTAAAAATTTGAGAATTTTTGGAGTAAGTTAACTATTTTATTCAAATGCCTGAAAACAGCCCAGTTTTGAATATTAAAGCTGAAACGACATAAGTAGTTTGTTGCGTGTCTAAATGTCGGGTAGGTTATCTGAGAACGATCTAACGTGTTATATGTCAAAGAAAATGATATGCTATATAGCATGGACACGCCATTTACAAAGGAAACTATGGAAAAAATTTCTAAAGATATAAACACTTAGAAATTATTTTCTAACAAGTGTGTTTTAACTTTGTTTTTTTCGAAAGTAAACTTCGCCATAAGTTTTATTACAATATTTCAAAGTGTCGGAGGTGGGTTTTCGTAAATAAAAGCGGATAAATATATATTTAGAGTATATATTTTATACTAAAACGCTTGTGTGAATATTTGTTCGATTTGCGAACTAGTTATATTATTTTAGGGCAAAATAATATAACTTATCAAAACCCCATCACATTTATAACCCCTGAATAATACCAAAAATTACAAGAAATAAATATTTAAGTTACATACCTATTATTGTGGAACCAAACGCAAAAACGTAACTTACGAAATATTCCGGAAAATACTTTCACAAATATATTTATTATTTTGGGATACAAGGAGTGAAAATATATTATCTTTGGGAAAGATATATTTTGGGAATACATTATTTTCGAAAAATAAGTTATTATATATTTTTTCTAAAGTGGGACTTAGGAATATATAATGTCAAGACTCTAATCACAAAATACCCCCATCCTTGGGAAGGAAATACGCATATAAAATACTTGAGAAATATGGGCACGAAATTGTTGCCGAACTATTATTCCAAAACCCTAAAAACAAAACTTAAGTTAAAATAATTATTATTATTTTAACAAGAAGTTATACCTTGGAATAATACCAAAGTAACGTAACTCAAAAACCTTCATACTAAGCAAAGGCACGGCCCGTTCGTCTAATAGACGTTAGTACACTGTAGGTAGTCGTGCTGCTGAGGAGACTTGGGTTACACATACTGAAGACGCAATACTGTGAGTTCATGTCCCCCTTTTCTTTTAACTGTTTTCAGTTTTACAACTTCGGGGGTGAAATACATGTTACATACTGATTACAAACGTTTTATACATGGTATCATTTGCTAAGGAATGTACTGCTAGATCACGTGAATGGGTAGGCTATTGTCTTAAGACCATTAATCCTTGTATAAGGACCGAGGGGCATGAGTGATAGATCTATTGGGTGTTGCGAGCCCCACCCGTGGGCCTGCGAGTGGCTGCATGTGGTGACTATGTCGTTCCGCCGGAGGGGCCGGTACGAAATACGCATACAGGTTTGAGTGCTTCCTAGGCCATGTCACTTATTAATGTATTAGCTACACATTAATTGATCTGTTTTTCCTTATTGCTACATACTAGGAACATACATTTATACAGACATACTTTAAAGGCTTATTCATACACTACACATGAACTCTCTCAACTTTTGTTGATGTTTTTCAAACTACATGTATTTCAGGAAATTAAGTATGGATCTGGCGGGAGTTGGAGTTTCAAGTCATGTTAAGTATAAAGATGTCATCCATGGTCTGTTGGGTTGGTCAGTGTGTCTTATTCCTTGACGAGACACGTCTTCCCAACCCCGATTACAACTAATATCTTTTGACGAGTCCTTAACGAACTTTTACACAATTCATATGGTTTGTAAAACTTAAATTTGAAGTCTACGTTTTAGACATTGTTGTTATGTTTTAAACTTATTTTATGGATGACAAATCTTTGGTTTTATCATATAGTTGTTTGATATGGTTGAATGCAATGATAACAAGAAAGTCACACCATAATCACGCTTCCGCAAAAGTCAGGGTGTGACAGCTTGGTATCAGAGCCTCGATCATAGCGAACTAGGATTCTTTCTCGAGTCTAGACTATGATCATCAGGGCTCTCACGAAAATGTTTTCAAACATTTTTACATTGCATACACTAAACGTCCAGATCCAGGGAACAAATATTTTTACAAACAAAAGGCATAAGTACACATTTTCAAAAAGGCTATGTTTATAATTCAGTCTTAGAGACTGAGGGAGTTCAGCCTTAAAGGCTGGGGAGGTTCAGTCTTAGAGACTGAGGGGTTCAATCATAGAGATTGGGGAGGTTCAGTCTTAGAGGCTTGGGAAAATTTAGTCTTAGAGACTGGGAGGTTTGGTGTTAGAGACCAGGGATTTAGTCCTTGAGACTGGGGAAGTTGGTCTTAGAGACCAGGAGTTGGTCTTAGAGACCAGGGAGTTGGTCTTAGAGACCAGGCAGTTAGTCTAAGAGACTAGGGAGTTCAGTCTAAGAGACTGGGTGGGATAGTCTGGGGAGGACTAGGATGATTACTTGCTTACATTGTTATCACATACATGCTTAATTGTTGATTATTGATAAACGTGCATATGTGGAAACTGTTTTCATACGCTAACTGATAGTGATTACTATGGAAGTACATACTATGACTACCATGTACCGATACACATGTCGCCTTGATAAAAAAGCGGGTTGCCAAACATTGAAGTCCCTATGGCCGCCACCACAAATAAGGAGACTGCACTTGCGCCGGAGATATTTACGTCAGACACTGAGAATGATCCTGATATGCTGACCAAGGGCAAGGACGACTTACAACAGGCCATGCTACCAGATTTTGGGGATGATTTATCCTTGCTGAAGGCTTCTCTTACAAGAATCCTCCTTTTACTCTTGTTCCGGTCCATGACCACTTCATCACTGGTCATTCCGATAGTGAACACACCATGGCTCCGATCCTCGACAATACGCCTCCTATGGACATTCCTTCCGAAGGTAGGCTACTCAACGAATAATTGACGATGAAATTGGCGTGTTATTGATGGTCCTACCGATAACATTTACAAGGATGGAAAGTTAGACGAGAACGTTGTTACTAATTTCACTTTTTGGGACCCATGTTAACAAGCTATCCTCTAATTCTAGCATGCATTCAGAATCCTTTGAGTCTGTGACGTCTGCAGCCTTACAGACAGCTGGATTACAGCTTTCTACTACTGACGTAGGCGACAATGACATGGCTGCTGTACTATCACCTGCTCAAGGCACCACACCGTTACACGACCCAGAGCCTGCGCCTGAGCTAGCTTCTGCACCTTTTGGGTCAGCTTGATGTTGCACCTGCTGAACCTGCACCTTTACTTGATCATGACCCTGTTTCTTTTGGTTTACCAGGCATTGCATCCCTTATACCCGACCCAGTACCTGCACCCAATGATCTTCCTATCAGTTGAGACGTTTATTCCTGCACCTTCACCCGCTGATGTTGCTCTTGTGAAGACTAACGTCCATTGCGCTAACATGCCTATCGCTTTCTTTCAAGACATACCCGCACCCCAGGAAGGTACCCCAGGTCAGCACCCGCGTAACGATCCCATTTGCTACGGCAGCATTTTCTACGACCTCGCAAGCCGCACCGTTTGCTACCTTCACCTCTACATCGCTGGACGAGCCATTTCAATGGTACCTATCGTGCACTATGCTGAAATTAGACCCTTACATTATGGAGGCTACACACGGGATGAATTGCTCATATAACATCAGCTACAGTTTGAGAATATGAGTCGCAGAATGTTGGAGTTTGAGCTGACACCACCTCCTCCACCCTGTCTGTTGTCAGCATACTTTGATCCTCCACATTTATCAAGGTTCCTTTTGCGCTCTCAACCGTTGCTATTACACATTTCCCAGGTTTCTGATGCTCATTTCTTTACTGTTGAGCGGCAGAGCAGATAATTACTTCGACGTGTACACAAGCCCGAGGAGGAAGTCCACGCATGTTAATAGTTTACTTTTCTTTTCTCCTCCACCTCAATCACTAGTGTAGTTGGTTTCTGGATTTACGCGGATTACATTACTCTTGGGTAAAGACACTACAAATGAGTTGAGATTGCGGAGACTTTTTAAAGACTACTTTTGACCACGTGATGTTGATACACTGACCGACTTATTGGGCAAGGGTAGGGTGACCCTGTGTCCTATTTGATGTGATACAATTAGTAGACAATGTGATTGTGGTTGATAAATAATGAAAGCTCAGTCGCTATATTCTCACTAGACACGTTATTGATTTGCATGATTGCACAGTAATTGTAATGCTATGTGCTTGCTTGTTGTGTTCTCATTAAATGTGTTCCTACCTACAAGTTGACTATAATGATGCCGTTATATGATTGCTTATATACACACACCTATGAAGTCTTATTCGTTAAATAGAGGCTTGTGTGCTCGTGTCCTTAATAAGACCTGACCTGACCGACCTTCTGCTAGGAAGATGTCGACTCAAGGGAACACCGATACCAACAACACTCTGCCGACGACAGAGGCGGAAATTCAAGAACGTATCTTACAGGTCATCGCACAGTACGAGGCCCTTCGCTCCGAGCGCAGCGGAGGTACCTCAGGAAATTACCCACCCAACGGCTGCACCTAAAAGCAGTTCTTGGGCTGCCAACCCCAGCATTTCGACGGTACTGGGGGTGCCGTAGCCTTCATACGTTGGGTTGAAAAGACGAATTTTGTTTTACGTGTGAGCAAATGCGCCCCAGAGCATCAGGTTACGTACGTTTCCGGACTATTCCAAGATGGGGCTCTGTCATGGTGGAAACTCCAGGTTCAGACAATGGGCGAGGCTGCTGCGTATGCTTTAACATGGGATCAACTGAAAGAACTAATGCATAAGAAATACTGTTCGAGAGCAGAAAGCCAGAAGGTGGAAACTGAGTTCTGGAACTTGAAGAAGGAGGGACCAGAAATAGCTGAATACGTGGAGAAATCCAATGTTCTATCGCGTATTGTCCCTTACATGGTAGAACCAGAATTTAAAAAGATTGACTGTTTTATTTGGGGATTGGCACCCCAAATCATGAGCATGGTGATGACATCAAAGCCTGCAACGATCGCTGAGGCCATTGATCTAAGTGTGACCTTGACTGAAGAGGCAATCAGGTTGAACAAATTTTCAACCTCTGAGGGGAAAAAGGAGATTCATATAGAGTCATCTGGAGACAACAAGAGAAAGTTCGCAAACTTCAAGCAGGGTACTCAGACGAATAGCAACAACAAGGCCAAAAAGGGAAAAGAGTACATGGGTAAACTACCTCAATGCGACAAGTGTCGACGGCATCATACCGGGCGATGTAAAAATGGAAAGTGTGACAACTGTGGCAAAGTGGGGCACAGTAGGGAAACGTGTTGGCATGAGACGAAACGTGGAAAGAAAGGTAGGGATGTTATAACTGCGGTGATATGGGGCACTTTAGGAAAGATTGCCTAAGGGAGATTAAATAAATTCGTGGGAAGAATGTCTAACACCGGAACTAGGGAAGCATGACAGGATCCAAACGTGGCTATCGGTACGCCTCATAGTAGTTAATGTTATGCGTCTGTACTAATTGATATTGATGTCAAATTTTAGCTTCAAAATATACTTGTCTTAATAATAAGCAAGATAGATATCCAGTATCCAGTAGAACTAGCTTAAAGGAAGCTTCGATGTGTTGATTGGGATGGACTGGCTGTTAAGTAATCAAACGAAGGATTGATATCCGCATTCCGATGACGAACGGGGAAACGATCATAATTCATGGAGCAGGATACGCCCCTACGGATTATCATACATTGAAGACACGAAAGATTTGCGTAAAAGACTGCAACGCCTTCTTGGCTCGTGTCGTAGACAGGGAGCCGAAGAACCAAAAGTTGATGATATCTCTATGATGAGGGGATAACCCGAAGTTTTCCCCGAAGACTTACCAGAATTATCTCCTCAACGACTAGTCGAATTTCACATCAATTTGATTCCAGGCGCCGCGCCTGTAGTCGATGCACCTTAGCAACTTACACCTTCGGAGATTCAAGGATTTGCAGTGTAACCTCAGAAGTTGATAGAGAAGGAAGATAACAGACCAAAATTCCCTTTTGGGTAACCCCAATTCTGCTCATCAAGAAGAAGGACGATGATTTTCAAATGAGCATCAACTACCAGGAGCCGAACGAGCTAACCCACAAGAGTCAGTAACTCTTGCTGGGGATTAACGAACTTCTTACTTAACTAACAGTGAGGATCAAACTACTATTTCACAACTGATCGACGATCGAGTGTCATTAGCTGTAAATTTAGGAATAAAGTATACTGGAGAAATTGTGGGACGATAATTTGTTTTTAAACATACACAAAATGGTGTTTCCTATACAATGCACAAAACAGGTTTACACAGAATACGAAACCTTGAGGATCTAGAAGATGTATACTTAGGACCTTTGGGAACCCAGGTCCAAACTCGTAAAGGTTGTTACTTAGGAACCATATCTGTTAACTCAAGCAAACACCATTAACCTGACATACATGCTATTTCAGTTAACCAAACAGAAAGTACTTAAATTTCTTTTGTCGAAACCTTCACTTTTGCTTCTAGCGAGTATAGGTTTGCATCTCTACTCCCCTTAATGGTAGTTGCATCACGTTGATTTTCTTCGCTGAGAGCGAACACTCATTTGCTTCGAATACTTGGTCGTTTCTCCATTTTAGTAAACACTCATTGTTTCATTACTTGAAAACTCACATGTTACGCATGCACCATCTGCTACGCATGCGGTTTCATTTCAAACGCTTCATTGAAGTTCAAATATTATGTTGCTAAATCTAAATTACTGGTTTGTGATTCGAGTGACCTACATTATTGTAATTGTTGGCTCTTTTGCTATCAGGTCAACACACTCTCTTGAGACTTCTTATATTTCAAATTACATTCATGGTTTATTTTTGTTACCATGCCAAGACTTCCTCTGTTGATACATACGTTTATTGTCGGGTTACACTGAAACTAAGTTCAATTGCTTGAACTTATCCACTTCGCATATTCAATTTAAGACTCCATATGCTGTATTGGGAACATAATATTCAAATATTTTTGCAAAGGTTCTTTCGTTTCCAATCGTAGTAGATTTGATTGGTCTACGACTGCACTAAATCGTTTGTTGGTTTCAATACCCTGTGGAGATGATTTCACAAAATTGAGCTTGCACTAATTTGGTTACTAACTTCATACACGGATTTAAATTATTTATTTGCTCTAAATCCGTCTCGTTTGTCACGATTAAAGCGGTCTCAACACAGTTGTGTGTTAAGGCAATGGTACATAGATTCATTTCATAAGCACCATGTACCTCCTAACGATTCCTTCATTGTCGATCGAATACCTTGTGATAATTAATCCATTTTCACCTTTGATCAAAAGCAGTGGCTCTTTGATGTTCTGTATTCAACTGAAAACCTTACGACATTGTGTAAATCAAATCTTCAGATTGTTTCAGTACACTTTCATTTGATTTCAGGCACGGTGAACTTGTTCAGTCACCACTATTATTGAATCTCGTCATTACGACACCTTGTGGTGTCATTGCTTGTGCTAATCATGGTCAACTGTTTCACGCAAAACTACATGTACTTTTGTTTGACTTGTCATTTAAACATTTCTGATGCAACTACGAATCAAGACAATGATACACCAGATTCGCTTGTAATTCGGTGTACTTTCGAAACTTAAGAATGTTAACGCTCTAAACCTTGCCATTCATTTATTCGGGAGGTTGACAGATCACTTTACTATTACTTTTGAGTTGTTGATTTTGAGTCCATATAGCAGATGTTATGGTTGTGAAAACTCGTTGGCATATTGTGACCGACTATCTGAGTATCCTAATAGACAAAACTCCTCTCTGATGGAACCCCTGTAACTAGATTACACTAGACTATACATCAATACGTTTTGTATCTTTGACAGCAAATCCTGAAACACATACTTTTCAACTGCTGGGTTCTGATTATTGTAAGATATCCTTGAATTCGCCTGAATTGAATAAGTTTTCATTCAGTTTTGGGTTACCTAACTCAGTATTATTCATACACATACACGCACAATGTAACCCTAAGGAGTTAAGGTAGTACAAATTTCGGGACGAAATTTTCTTAACGGGGGTAGAATGTGACAACCCTCACAATTACAGGTATCCGTACAATTAATTAATTAATTTTAATTATGTGATTAACGTCTGTGCTTGATTACAACTGACAATTTAAATTGCTTTATGATTTTTGTATCATACATACATAAGCATCATATTTCATACAATCATTCCATTTATTACACACAAACTTTAGTGACATACTTGATGCACAAAGCACAGTTAGCACACTGAACGGATAATTCAGAAACATGCTGACAATGCCAGCACGTTGACAGACAATGTTTTTGAGGCCAGTATGAGCCAGGGACAGGGTACTACACTAGTATGGAGTGCAGGGAAGTGAGGACCATAAAACTGCATCACTAGGTGATAGTTAAAGTGCCGGGAAGTGCCTAAAACTCACTAATAATGCAGAATTCTGCATTATTTATCAGAAAATTCAGCATTTAACATACTAGTAATTGTGTTATAAAAAGACACATAAAAGACACTATAAGGAATAACTTAGCACCTTAACGAAACGGTATCTAACCGAACAACTAGACATTACCTGGGACACCAAATTTTTGCCAAAGATATTGTTTTATTATTTTTGGACTAGTTATGGTCCCCGAATACCCCAACACACTATATAACATATCCTACACATATAACACTAGATGTTACACTTAACCACCTAAATATTTACCTACTTGCCAAATAATTTACAATTACCCCCCCCCCCCCACCAAACTTGCGGCCCATGTGGGGTGGCCCCACACAAGATTTACCTAAATATTACTAAGTCCTCCATATCCACTCCTTGGATTTGATTTGATTTTGGGAAGATCTTGTTAGCACTTGAATTTGATTTACTAGATAACTTTATAATTGGAACTTACACATGGACCCCCTCCCCCTCCATATATACGGTTGAAAGGGGATGACCCCACCTCAATATTTACAAAATTTCATAAGATCTTGCATGATATTATTAGATTTATTTAGATATTACTAGATATGGTTAGATTCATGAAGATCTTGATAGATTATGTAAGTAACCATGATCCTTCACCTCCATCACCACTCAACACTCCCTTCTCCCTCTTACAAAGCTACGGCCCAAACACCCTCTTTCTACCTCCACCATTTTCATTCCGCTAACAAGCATTTCAAGATCATTCCAAGGTGATAGAAGGTGATTCTTGGAGCTTGAAGCTTGTGGATCATCAATGAGCTCTCTTACTTGCTTTTACCCACCATTTTCATCATCTTTTGCTCTTGTGTTCTTCCCTAGCTTTAACCTAGTTGTAAGTTCTTGTTAACCCTTGTTTACTTCATGTTTTGAGTAGTTAAAAGATATAGTATGTTGAAATATACAAGAACACTAAAGATCATGAACTAAAAGTTTAAACATAAAGCTTTACATAAAGATCATGAGATGAAAGATGATGATACATGATAAATCTGAGTTAAATAAACAATAACCTGCTGTAAATGACTTATGATCTGATATTAATCGTTATTAGAAAGTATGGTGATCGTATGTGTGCATTTTAGTGGCATTTAAGCTATAAACAGCATGCTGAGTAACATTTTCAGCCAACTTCAACTGGCTGTAAACGGACCGTTATAAATCGAAAAATTGATTTTCTGATGTCTAAATTATGTATTTTCGAAAAACGGATCAAATGGCACTGGAATCATATTTTTTTGAGGTCGTTTGCTATTTTTAAAGGGGCGTTTTTCCCAGCAGCAAAAGCTGCTTTTTTACTGCAGAAAATGTGTGTTGTGTTCTTCGTCATAACTTGAAATCTGTGTAGAATTAGCTCATGAAATTTGTACTGAAGATGACCACAGATGTATTTGTAATTCTCCCACTAGAATTTCATCAATCGGGCTTACGATGAATTTTAAATAAATTATTCCGTGGACTACAGTCAGAAAGTGACGAATCTGATTTCAGTCTGGTAAATGATTTATTATAAAATATGGGTAATGAATTGGATCCCGATATTTTTACACACTATTATTTGGATCGTTTAAACCGTTCTTTAAAAATTTGAGAATTTTTGGAGTAAGTTAACTATTTTATTCAAATGCCTGAAAACAGCCAAGTTTTGAATATTAAAGCTGAAACGACATAAGTAGTTTGTTGCGTGTCTAAATGTTGGGTAGGTTATCTGAGAAAGATCTAACGTGTTATATGTAAAAAAATGATATGCTATTTAGCATGGACATCTCCATTTACAAAGGAAACTATGGCAAAATTTTCTAAAGATATAAACACTTAGAAATTATTTTCTAACAAGTGTTTACAAGTGTGTTTTAACTTTGTTTTTTTTTTTTCGAAAGTAAACTTCGCCATAAGTTTTGTTACAGTATTTTAAAGTGTCGGAGGTGGGTTTTCGTAAATAAAAGCGGATAAATATATATTTAGAGTATATATTTCTATACTAAAACGCTTGTGTGAATATTTGTTCGATTTGCAAACTAGTTATATTATTTTAGGGCAAAATATATAACTTATCAAAACCCCATCACATTTATAACCCCAGAATAATACCAAAAACTACAAGGAATAAATATTTACGTTACATACCTCTTATTGTGGAACCAAACGCAAAAACGTAACTTACGAAATATTCCGGAAAATACTTTTACAAATATATTTTTGGGTAAATATTATTTTGGGATACATGGAGTGAAAATATATTATCTTTGGGAAAGATATATTTTGGGAATACAATATTTTTGGAAAATAAGTTATTATATATTTTTTCTAAAGTGGGACTTGGGAATATATAATGTCAAGACTCTAATCACAAAATACCCCCATCCTTGGGAAGGAAATACGCATATAAAATACTTGAGAAATATGTGTACGAAATAGTTGCCGAACTATTATTCCAAAACCCTAAAAACAAAACTTGAGTTAAAATAATTATTATTATTTTAACAAGAAGTTATAAGTTGGAATAATACCAAAGTAACGTAACTCAAAAACCTTCATACTAAGCAAAGGCACGGCCCGTTCGTCTAATAGTCGTTAGTACACTGTAGGTAGTCGTGTTTGCTGAGGAGACTTGGGTTACACATACTGAAGATGCAATACTGTGAGTTCATGTACCTCTTTTCTTTTAACTGTTTTCAGTTTTACAACTTCGGGGGTGAAATACATGTTACATACTGATTACAAACGTTTTATACATGGTATGATTTGCTAAGGAATGTACTGCTAGATCACGTGAATGGGTAGGCTATTGTCTTAAGACCCTTAATCCTTGTATAAGGACCGAGGGGCATGAGTGATAGATCTATTGGGTGTTGCGAGCCCCACCCATGGGCCTGCGAGTGGCTGCATGTGGTGACTATGTCGTTCCGCCGGAGGGGCCGGTACGAAATACGCATACAGGTTTGAGTGCTTCCTAGGCCATGTCACTTATTAATGTATTAGCTACACATTAATTGATCTGTTTTTCCTTATTGCTACATACCAGGAATATACATTTATACAGACATACTTTAAAGGCTTATTCATACACTACACATGAACTCTCTCAACTTTTGTTGATGTTTTTCAAACTACATGTATTTCAGGAAATTAAGTATGGATCTGGCGGGCGTTGGAGTTTCAAGTCATGTTAAGTATACAGATGTCATCCATGGTCTTTTGGGTTGGTCAGTGTGTCTTATTCCTGGACGAGACACGTCTTCCCAACCTCGATTACAACTAATATCTTTTGACGAGTCCTTAGCGAACTTTTACACAATTCATATGGTTTGTAAAACTTAAATTTGAAGTCTACGTTTTAGACAATGTTGTTATGTTTTAAACTTATTTTATGGATGACAAATCTTTGGTTTTATCATATAGTTGTTTGATATGGTTGAATGCAATGATAACAAGAAAGTCACACCATAATCACGCTTCCGCAAAAGTCAGGGTGTGACAGTCCTCGACCGTTACCATCTCCATTACCGCCTTGATTGTTGTTTTGATTGCGGTTACCATTTCCTGCTTGATTTCCAAAGTTACCGCGATTACCATTCCGTCGTTGCGGTTCCCATTCCCGTTACTTCCACGGTTGCTGTTACCAAATCCCCTTTGGACACCACGGCCCGTACCAACCCAACGCGTTTCTTTTAAGTGACTAACCTTCCCACAAGATTCACATTTTCTAACTCTGCACTGGCCAGCATGATGATATTGGCATATTTCACACTTGGGCAGAGCGCCCATGTATCCTTTCCCTTTGACTTCAGCACCACACTTAGTTTCAGCTGGTCGGTTCACATCCTTCCTCTTGTTGGCACTGTCGGTGCTCTTTTTTAAAGTTGGAGTACTTCCTCTTGTTTTCTCCCGAGGATTCGACATGCATTTCTTTCTTCTTCGGTTCAGAAATTGAAAACTTGTTCAGTCTGATGGCTTCTTTTGTAAGTGCCACGCTGAGATCAATGGCTTCGGTAATTGTCAGAGGCTTCGACGTTGTTACCATGCTCATGATCTGGGGTGCCAATCCCCAGATGAAACGCTCAATGCGTTTAAATTCAGGATCAACCATATATGGCACAACGCGTGACAAGTCGTGGAACCTTTGTACATATTCAACAATTTTTGGACCGTCCATTTTTAGGTTCCAAAATTCCGTTTCCAGCTTCTGTATCTCGGCCCGTGAACAGTATTTCCTCCTCATGAGCTCCTTCAGCTCAGCCCATGTTAGTGCATACGCCGCCGCCTCTCCTAGGGTTTGAACTTGCAGATTCCACCAGGATAAAACACCATCAAGAAAGAGTCCTGAGACGTAAGTAACTTGGTTTTCAGGTGTTAGTGTAATACGTCTATTGACTTCGTCTTGTATCATGTAATAGGATAGGATAGGATTTTCAGTGCACGAGATTAGAGAATCAAAGTTTAGTGTTTAAGAAGTTGATTCCGCTCGAAAGTGTAAAAGGGTCATTTCGAGCGAAATCAGAAACATCTGATTCCGCCCGAAAGTGTTTCTTGCCATTTGGAGCGGAATCACACTCCTATATTGTCACACCCTGGCTTTTGCGGAAGCGTGGGTTTATTTGGTGTGACTTCTTAATACCATAGCAACAATCACAACAATGCTATATGATAAAATACAAGATGTTCATCCATTAATAAAACTGAGAAAATACCACCATAACATTGTTTCAAAACATCGACATTTGAAATAAGTTACAAAACACCAATTATTTAAAACGTGTTTATAAGACACATAAAAGACTTTGGATAAGACTAGATTTAGAGACATATAACCCGTCCAGGAGTAGGTTACACCTCTTAAACTTCACAACTCTTGGATGACATCTAATAACCAACGCAGCTAGAAACATGCACAACCTGTCAGATCCGCTAGTTCCCTGAAATACATGTAGTTTGAAAAATCAACAAAAAGGTTGAGCGAGTTCATGTGTAAGTCTGTATATATAAGTCTTTGTAATATGTCTTGTATGTATAAATGTCCCTGGTATGTAGCAATTAAGGAAAAATAAGTCACCAATGGGTTGCAAAGCCAAAGGTAAGTGTGATAAGGTGCGGAAAACTCAAACCTAGCATATTTGTACCGGGCTTCCGGCTGGAAGACATAGTCACCTCTATGGGTCACCCTGACCTCATGGGTGTGGGCTCGCTACACCCAAATAGATCTATCACTCATGTCCCTCGGTCCTACGACGAGGATTAATGGCCTTAAGTATGGTGCCCACCTTTCACAGTCTAGTAGTAAACCCTCCTTAAGCTAACCATACCATGTATAAAATGTCTGTAATAGTGTAACATACTTGGTACTCGTTCTCACCAAGAGTGTTTCTTGTATTCTCAAATTTCATTATACTTGGTACTCGTTCTCACCAAGAGTGTTTCTTGTTTTTGTATCCATAATACCATTTGTAAACCTTGTAATATTTGTAACATGTATTTCACCCCAAAGTATAAAACTGAAAACAGTTAAGAGAAAAGGGGAAACATGAACTCACCTTGATTTTGAGTAAGTCCAAATAAATATGCTAATGTGAGAGTTCTTGGGAATAATATTCCACGTCACTCTAATTGTTTGAACATGCAATAATATGGAATATGTATCAATAATAATGTCTAATCGAATGATCGGAGATTCTAAATCTCCAGGATCGGTAGAGTTTTGTCTAAAAAAAAATAATGTGATAATTATATAACTAATTATCAAAAATAATTAATTTAAACAAGAATAATTAAAATAACATTTTTAATTATTCGAACTTGAATATTACTGAATTGAAATAATTATTATGGCCTTGGAATCATTTTAAATAAATAAAATGAATTAAAATGATAAGATAACAATAAATAAATTTATATAAGTTTAATTATCTAAATAATTAAACATAATAAAAATTCAGATTCTAAATTTATATAAATTCAAAATAATGCATCTTTTATCATAAGAATAATTTTGAATCAAAATTATATAGTTATATAATTTAATTACATTAAATTAAACTATATGAATAAGTATAATTGAACTAATTGGACAAATAAAAACTAACCGGTATTGATTAGAACGAAGAACCGGCTATTCTCTGGTGAAGTTCCGATCGGGTTTCGTCAAAATATATATATATATATATATATATATATATATATATATATATATATATATATATATATATATATATATATGCCTAAGTATTTTAATGGGTGTGGAATGTTTATAAGAATTCAGGGGGTTTAAATAACCTATCAAATTGGACACAAATTCAACAAGAATTGGCGAATTAATTTTTAAAAAAGAACTTTCCGTCGTTAAAGTCTCAAAATGAAATTGGTTGGCAATAAAAAAAAAAGAACGTGCTTTGGAGTTTAATATATATAAAACTAATTCTAGAATTTAAAGAAAGTAGGTTAATGTCACTTTCGGCGGATAAAAAAAATAAATTTTTGAAACGTTTTGGATCCAAAGTCGTCTATTGCCAATTGTTCTTGTTTGAATAATAATATATAATTCTAATTAGTGAATAAATAGAATTAAAATCTATATCTATCAGCTCCTGCCTGGAGGAAAAACTGGCTAAGACACTTCGGTTTCAAACGCATGGTCACGAGTTCGATCCTCACTTATACTGGTTCCAGGGGATTTATCCCTTTTTAAAACGGTTTTTGTCAAAGTTACACTTATGTCCCTGTAGTTTCATTGTGTACGAAAATGGTCCCTCAACTTTCAAAAAGTTGCAAAATTAGCCCCTGAACTTTTGAAAATTATTCAAAACAGACCCTGAAGTTTCGAAAATATGCAACTGTGGTCCTTGAAGTTTTGGAAAATGTCACAAATGGTCCCTGGTTTATTCAGTTAGATATACTAACTGGGTTAGTTCTCAAAGAAAGAATTTCTATACAAAGTTTAACTTGGTTAGGAAAAATAGGTTTTTAAATGGCAGAATAAATCCCTGAAGTTTATGTTTCAAGAATGACCAAATGAACCTCGAACTTTTAAAACAAAATAAACCATATTTATTTCCTTTCTAATATAGTTCGACAACATAAACAAGCTAAAATCAAATTAAATATAGTTTCTAGTAAAAATTTGGTATCACGGGTAATGCCATTGTCATTATATTTCCGAGTTATCCGCTAACTGTGCTTTGTGTTTTGTGCATCAAGTTTATCACTAAAGCTTGTGTGTAATAAATGGAGTGACAGTATGAATGTGATGCATATGTATGTATGATGCAGAACTCATAAAGCAGTTTAATTCAATAGTCGTAGTCAAGCACAGTCATTAAGCACATAATTTAATATTAATTAATTGTATGGATACCTGTAATTGTGAGGGTTGTCACATTCTCCCCCTGTTATAGAAATTTCGTCCCGAAATTTTAGTTCTGCTACTAGATGCAGGGGTCTTGGGGAATAAATGTGGGTATTTTTCCTTCATACGGTCCTCACTCTCCCACGTGAATTCCGGGTCGTGTCGTGCATTCCATCGAACTTTAACGAGCTTGACACTACTCCTGCGTGTCTTGTTAGTCTTCCAATCAGTAACCTCAACGGGTTCTTCAGTAAAGTGGAGCGTGTCGTCGATATGAACTTCGTCAGCAGGAATGATTACTGTATCTTGTGTTGGGCTCCTTCTCAAATTTGACACAGGAAATGTATCGTGAACACCATAGAGTTCAGCAGGTAGTTCCAACTTGTAAGCTATGAGGCCAATCCTTTTCAGGACTCTAAATGGCCCGATGTATCTGGGGTTCAACTTACCACGCTTCCCAAAGCGTGCTACACCCTTCCAGGGTGAAACCTTTAACAAAACCATATCCCCAACTTGAAATTCCAAATGTTTCCGGTTTGGATCTGCATAGGCTTTCTGTCTTTCGCGAGCCGCTTCGATACGTTTTCGAATCTGCGCAATCTTGTCTGTCGTCTCTTGGACGATTTCAGGACCAACGAGTTGTCTATCACCTGCATCAGCCCAGCATAGTGGTGATCGACACTTGCGTCCGTAAAGAGCTTCAAATGGCGCGGCTCCAATACTTGTGTGTTAGCTGTTGTTGTACGAAAACTCGACCAATGGTAAATGATTATCCCAGCTACCACCTAGGTCCATTACACATGCTCTCAGCATATCTTCCAATGTCTGAATAGTTCTCTCACTTTGGCCATCAGTTTGTTGGTGAAACGCGGTACTCAGGTTTAACTGCGAACCAAAAGCTTCTTGGAAAGATTGCCAAATCCTTGACACGAATCTTCCATCCCTATCAGAGATGATTGAGAGAGGCACTCCATGTCGTGCAACAATCTCTCTCAGGTATGTCTTAGCAAGTTTACTCGTGTTGTCTTTTTCCTTGATTGGCAGAAAGTGTGCAGATTTTGTCAGACGGTCTACGATCACCCAAATCGTATCGTGACCTCTGGGCGTCCTTGGCAACTTTGTTACAAAATCCATGAATATCTGTTCCCACTTCCATTGTGGTATTTCAGGTTGTTGCAGGAGACCTGAAGGTTTCTGGTATTTGGCCTTCACCTTGGCGCAAGTTAAACATTTGCCAATATACACCGCAACATCGCCTTTCATTCTTGGCCACCAATAGAAATTCTTAAGATCTTGGTACATCTTATCTGATCCTGGATGAATCGAGTACCGAGATTTGTGAGCTTCGTCAAAGATAACATTTCTCAGGCCACCAAACAAGGGAACCCAAATTCGTTTCATGAAGCACAAAGTCCCTTCCCCGTTTGGTACCAATTGTTTCTCCATTCCACGGAGATAATCATTCTCAATATACTTTTCCTTGAGTGCTTCTCTCTGCGCGGCTCGAATGCGCAATGAGAGATCCGTTTGTATGATCATTTCCAAAGCCCTAACGCTTAAGGGCTTGATCCTTTCCTTCCGACTTAGAGCATCAGCGACCACATTCGCCTTCCCTGGGTGATACTTGATTTCACAGTCATAATCATTTAACAGCTCTACCCAGCGTCTTTGCCTCATGTTAAGCTCTTTCTGATCGAATATGTGCTGCAGGCTCTTGTGATCAGTGTAGATAGTGCATCGAGTACCATATAAATAATGTCGCCATATCTTCAAAGCAAACACCACCGTGCCTAATTCCAAATCATGCGTGGTGTAATTTTTCTCGTGGATCTTCAAAGCAAACACCACCGCGAGAAGCATATGCTATAACCTTCTGACGTTGCATAAGCACACATCCCAAACCTTGACGCGAAGCATCGCAATATACCACGAAGTCGTCAGTGCCTTCGGGTAGAGATAGGATCGGCGCGTTACAAAGCTTATTTTTCAACAACTGAAAGGCCTCTTCTTGCTTATCTCCCCAATCAAACTTCTTGTCTTTCTGAGTGAGAGAGGTCAAAGGTTGAGCGATTTTCGAGAAATCCTCAATGAACCTACGATAATAACCAGCCAAACCTAGGAATTGTCGAATTTCGGTTGGCGTCTTCGGAGTCTCCCAATTCTTGATTGCTTCAATCTTTGTCGGATCCACATGAATTCCATTTCCGTTGACTACATGACCAAGAAACTGGACTTCGCGTAACCAGAACTCGCACTTCGAGAACTTTGCATACAACTTCTCCTTTTTAAGCAGCTCTAGAATAGCTCTTAAATGTTGCTCATGCTCTCCTTTTGTCTTTTAATAGATCAAAATGTCGTCAATGAACACAATCACAAACTTATCGAGGTAAGGTTTGCAGACTCTGTTCATTAAATCCATGAATACTGCTGGCGCGTTTGTTAAACCAAACGGCATAACTAGGAACTCGTAATGTCCATATCGAGTTCTAAAGGCCGTCTTTGGAATACTTTCTTCTTGTATCCTTAACTGGTGATAACCTGATCGTAGATCGATCTTTGAGTAAAAACTTGAACCTTGTAATTGATCGAACAGGTCATCGATCCTTGGCAAAGGATATCTGTTCTTGATTGTCAACTTATTCAGCTCCCGGTAGTCTATACACATGCGAAAACTACCATCCTTTTTCTTTACGAACAGAATTGGAGCTCCCCAAGGCGAGAAGCTTGGTCTGATAAATCCCTTGTCTAACAACTCCTGGAGCTGCGTTGACAGCTCCTGCATCTCCGAAGGTGCAAGTCGATATGGTGCCTTAGCTACAGGCGCGGCGCCTGGAACTAAGTCAATATGAAACTCGACTTGTCTTTGAGGTGGCAATCTTGGTAAGTCTTCTGGAAAGACTTCAGGATACTCTTTCACGACTGGAATGTCTTCAAGTTTTGGCTCAGCGGCTTCCTTATCTACGATGTGTGCCAGGAAAGCAACACATCCCTTCTTCAAACATTTTCGAGCCTTCAAACAACTAATGATCCTTAGGGGAGTATCGCGCTTCTCTCCATGTACTATGATTGTTTCTCCATTCGCCATTGGGATGCGAATGGTCTTCTCGTAACATACAATCTCGGCTCTGTTGCTTGACAACCAATCCATCCCTACTACCACATCGAAGCTTCCCAACTCGACTGGCAGTAGGTCTAATGTAAACTCGTGTTCTCCCAGCTCTATCACGCATCCTCTGATGACTTCATTTGTTTCTACTAGCTTTCCATTAGCCAGTTCAATTGAGTACGGGATGTCTAACTTATTAGCAGTTAATCTAAGCATTTTCTTAAACTCTAGCGATACAAAACTATAATCGGCACCAGTGTCAAATAGTACAGATGCAAAGCGTTGATTTATAGGAAACGTACCAGTAACAACATTAGGATCTTCGCGAGCTTCCCTCGCTCCAATATGGAAAACTCTTCCTGGTGCCTGGTTAAGCTTTGGGCATTCTCGCCTGAAGTGCCCGACGTCCCCACAGTTAAAGCATCCCGGTCCTCGACCATTTCCGTTCCCATTACCATTACCAGCTCGATTATTGCCTGTTCCCTGGTTACCAGCTTGATTCCCACGGTTTCCTCGATTTCCATTTCCGCCATTTCCTCCCTATTGGCGGTTTCCATTCCCATATCTATATCCTTGCTGACCACCACTACCAGCACCATTACTAGCCCAGCAGGTTTCTTTTGTGTGGCCATTCTTCCCAAATGACTCACATTTTCTGAGTCGGCATGGTCCGGGGTGATGATATTGGCATACATCACACTTGGGAAAAGTGCCCATGTATCCCTTCCCTCTTGCTTCAGCACCAGTTTTAGCTTCCTCTGGTGGGTTACCGTTCTTTTTCCTTGCGCTGTCAGTACTCTTCTTAAAATTGGAGAATTTCCTTTTGTTTTCTCCTGAGGACTCCTCGTGAATTTCTTTCTTCTTGGGGTCAGAGTTTGGAAACTTGTTTAGAAGGATAGCTTCCTCAGTAAGTGCCACACTGAGATCGATGGCTTCAGTAATCGTTGCAGGCTTGGACGTTGTTACCATGCTCATGATCTGGGGTGCTAATCCCCAGATGAAACGCTCAACACGTTTAAATTCTGGCGTGACCATGTATGGCACTACATGGGACAAATCATGAAACCTTTTAACATATTCTGCAATCTTAGGACCTTCCATTTTTAGGTGCCAGAACTCAGTTTCTAGCTTCTGTATTTCAGCACGCGAGCAGTACTTTTTCCTCATTAACTCTTTTAACTCAGCCCAGGTTAATGCATAAGCATCGGCTTCTCCTAAAGTTTGTACTTGCAGATTCCACCACGATAGGGCACCATCCAGAAACAGCCCTGAAATGTAAGTGACTTGTTGATCGGGAGTGCATTTGCTCATTCTTAGAACCGAATCTGTCTTTTCAGCCCACCTAACAAACGCAACAGCACCTCCAGTGCCATTGAAATTTACTGGCTTGCAGTCAAGGAATTGTTTGTAGGTGTACCCCTAGGGTGGATTGTTGTTGCCATTGTTGTTTGAATTGTTCCCGCTAGTTCCTCCTTGGGAGGCCGCATATTGTGCTATGGCTGAGGTAATTATCCCTTGGAGTTCTGCCTGGGTCGTAGGCATGCCTGGGTCGCGTCGCGGAGGCGTCTTCTAAAAGAAAGATCATATTGGTCCGTTCATAATAAGTATTGTAAGTAAGTAATGTGCGTATGTAATAATATACTAACTCATAACATCCCATGTCATAACAAAATAAATAGTTCAACAACGCATGTAAGTCACAATCAATGTAAGCAAGTAATCATACTAGTCCTCCCCAGACTATCCCACCCAGTCTCCTAGACTGAACTCCTTAGTTTCTTAAACTAACTCCCTGGCCTCTAAGACCAAACCTTCCCAGTCTCTAAGACTAACTCCCTGGCCTCTAAGACCAAAACCTTTCCAATCTCTAAGATTGAACCCCTCATTCTCTAAGACTGAATCTCCCCAGCCTCTAAAACTTGATGTGTAGGAAGCGGTATGTTAAAAACTTGTAAAATGGTTAAATAAAAACCGATTCAAAAACTAAACTTTCTGGACATGCTTTGGCCTAATAGGTATCAGTACTCTTGCCGATAGGTCCCCAGGTAGGCAACGGGTCCTTTTATTTGGATTTATACGAATGCCAGCCTAGACAGGAGTTCTCAGTTAACGATACTTAACCCTTCCAGTTACTACATGTCCGACACGAAAAACACGTGTTTTTAAAAGAAACGTTTGTACCCTGGATCTGAAAACTTGTGTATGCAATGTAAAAATGTTTTCGTGAGAGCCCTGATGATCATAGTCTAGACTCGAGAAAGAATCCTAGTTCGCTATGATCGAGGCTCTGATACCAAGCTGTCACACCCTGGCTTTTGCGGAAGCGTGGGTTTATTTGGTGTGACTTCTTAATACCATAGCAACAATCACAACAATGCTATATGATAAAATACAAGATGTTCATCCATTAATAAAACTGAGAAAATACCACCATAACATTGTTTCAAAACATCGACATTTGAAATAAGTTACAAAACACCAATTATTTAAAACGTGTTTATAAGACACATAAAAGACTTTGGATAAGACTAGATTTAGAGACATATAACCCGTCCAGGAGTAGGTTACACCTCTTAAACTTCACAACTCTTGGATGACATCTAATAACCAACGCAGCTAGAAACATGCACAACCTCTCAGATCCGCTAGTTCCCTGAAATACATGTAGTTTGAAAAATCAACAAAAAGGTTGAGCGAGTTCATGTGTAAGTCTGTATATATAAGTCTTTGTAATATGTCTTGTATGTATAAATGTCCCTGGTATGTAGCAATTAAGGAAAAATAAGTCACCAATGGGTTGCAAAGCCAAAGGTAAGTGTGATAAGGTGCGGAAAACTCAAACCTAGCATATTTGTACCGGGCTTCCGGCTGGAAGACATAGTCACCTCTATGGGTCACCCTGACCTCATGGGTGTGGGCTCGCTACACCCAAATAGATCTATCACTCATGTCCCTCGGTCCTACGACGAGGATTAATGGCCTTAAGTATGGTGCCCACCTTTCACAGTCTAGTAGTAAACCCTCCTTAAGCTAACCATACCATGTATAAAATGTCTGTAATAGTGTAACATACTTGGTACTCGTTCTCACCAAGAGTGTTTCTTGTATTCTCAAATTTCATTATACTTGGTACTCGTTCTCACCAAGAGTGTTTCTTGTTTTTGTATCCATAATACCATTTGTAAACCTTGTAATATTTGTAACATGTATTTCACCCCAAAGTATAAAACTGAAAACAGTTAAGAGAAAAGGGGAAACATGAACTCACCTTGATTTTGAGTAAGTCCAAATAAATATGCTAATGTGAGAGTTCTTGGGAATAATATTCCACGTCACTCTAATTGTTTGAACATGCAATAATATGGAATATGTATCAATAATAATGTCTAATCGAATGATCGGAGATTCTAAATCTCCAGGATCGGTAGAGTTTTGTCTAAAAAAAATAATGTGATAATTATATAACTAATTATCAAAAATAATTAATTTAAACCAGAATAATTAAAATAACATTTTTAATTATTCGAACTTGAATATTACTGAATTGAAATAATTATTATGGCCTTGGAATCATTTTAAATAAATAAAATGAATTAAAATGATAAGATAACAATAAATAAATTTATATAAGTTTAATTATCTAAATAATTAAACATAATAAAAATTCAGATTCTAAATTTATATAAATTCAAAATAATGCATCTTTTATCATAAGAATAATTTTGAATCAAAATTATATAGTTATATAATTTAATTACATTAAATTAAACTATATAAATAAGTATAATTGAACTAATTGGACAAATAAAAACTAACCGGTATTGATTAGAACGAAGAACCGGCTATTCTCTGGTGAAGTTCCGATCGGGTTTCGTCAAAAAAATATATATATATATATATATGCTTAAGTATTTTAATGGGTGTGGAATGTTTATAAGAATTCAGGGGGTTTAAATAACCTATCAAATTGGACACAAATTCAACAAGAATTGGCGAATTAATTTTTAAAAAAGAACTTTCCGTCGTTAAAGTCTCAAAATGAAATTGGTTGGCAATAAAAAAAAAGAACGTGCTTTGGAGTTTAATATATATAAAACTAATTCTAGAATTTAAAGAAAGTAGGTTAATGTCACTTTCGGCGGATAAAAAAAATAAATTTTTGAAACGTTTTGGATCCAAAGTCGTCTATTGCCAATTGTTCTTGTTTGAATAATAATATATAATTCTAATTAGTGTATAAATAGAATTAAAATCTATATCTATCAGCTCCTGCCTGGAGGAAAAACTGGCTAAGACACTTCTGTTTCAAACGCATGGTCACGAGTTCGATCCTCACTTATACTGGTTCCAGGGGATTTATCCCTTTTTAAAACGGTTTTTGTCAAAGTTACACTCATGTCCCTGTAGTTTCATTGTGTACGAAAATGGTCCCTCAACTTTCAAAAAGTTGCAAAATTAGCCCCTGAACTTTTGAAAATTATTCAAAACAGACCCTGAAGTTTCGAAAATATGCAACTGTGGTCCTTGAAGTTTTGGAAAATGTCACAAATGGTCCCTGGTTTATTCAGTTAGATATACTAACTGGGTTAGTTCTCAAAGAAAGAATTTCTATACAAAGTTTAACTTGGTTAGGAAAAATAGGTTTTTAAATGGCAGAATAAATCCCTGAAGTTTATGTTTCAAGAATGACCAAATGAACCTCGAACTTTTAAAACAAAATAAACCATATTTATTTCCTTTCTAATATAGTTCGACAACATAAACAAGCTAAAATCAAATTAAATATAGTTTCTAGTAAAAATTTGGTATCACGGGTAATGCCATTGTCATTATATTTCCGAGTTATCCGCTAACTGTGCTTTGTGTTTTGTGCATCAAGTTTTTCACTAAAGCTTGTGTGTAATAAATGGAGTGACAGTATGAATGTGATGCATATGTATGTATGATGCAGAACTCATAAAGCAGTTTAATTAAACAGTCGTAGTCAAGCACAGTCATTAAGCACATAATTTAATATTAATTAATTGTATGGATACCTGTAATTGTGAGGGTTGTCACATTCTCCCCCTGTTATAGAAATTTCGTCCCGAAATTTTAGTTCTGCTACTAGATGCAGGGGTCTTGGGGAATAAATGTGGGTATTTTTCCTTCATACGGTCCTCACTCTCCCACGTGAATTTCGGGCCGTGTCGTGCATTCCATCGAACTTTAACGAGCTTGACACTACTCCTGCGTGTCTTGTTAGTCTTCCAATCAGTAACCTCAACGGGTTCTTCAGTAAAGTGGAGCGTGTCGTCGATATGAACTTCGTCAGCAGGAATGATTACTGTATCTTGTGTTGGGCTCCTTCTCAAATTTGACACATGAAATGTATCGTGAACACCATAGAGTTCAGCAGGTAGTTCCAACTTGTAAGCTACGAGGCCAATCCTTTTCAGGACTCTAAATGGCTCGATGTATCTGGGGTTCAACTTACCACGCTTCCCAAAGCGTGCTACACCCTTCCAGGGTGAAACCTTTAACAAAACCATATCCCCAACTTGAAATTCCAAATGTTTCCGGTTTGGATCTGCATAGGCTTTCTGTCTTTCGCGAGCCGCTTCGATACGTTTTCGAATCTGCGCAATCTTGTCTGTCGTCTCTTGGACGATTTCAGGACCAACGAGTTGTCTATCACCTGCATCAGCCCAGCATAGTGGTGATCGACACTTGCGTCCGTAAAGAGCTTCAAATGGCGTGGCTCCAATACTTGTGTGGTAGCTGTTGTTGTACGAAAACTCGACCAATGGTAAATGATTATCCCAGCTACCACCTAGGTCCATTACACATGCTCTCAGCATATCTTCCAATGTCTGAATAGTTCTCTCACTTTGGCCATCAGTTTGTGGGTGAAACGCGGTACTCAGGTTTAACTGCGAACCAAAAGCTTCTTGGAAAGATTGCCAAATCCTTGACACGAATCTTCCATCCCTATCAGAGATGATTGAGAGAGGCACTCCATGTCGTGCAACAATCTCTCTCAGGTATGTCTTAGCAAGTTTACTCGTGTTGTCTTTTTCCTTGATTGGCAGAAAGTGTGCAGATTTTGTCAGACGGTCTACGATCACCCAAATCGTATCGTGACCTCTGGGCGTCCTTGGCAACTTTGTTACAAAATCCATGGATATATGTTCCCATTTCCATTGTGGTATTTCAGGTTGTTGCAGGAGACCTGAAGGTTTCTGGTATTCGGCCTTCACCTTGGCGCAAGTTAAACATTTGCCAACATACACCGCAACATCGCCTTTCATTCTTGGCCACCAATAGAAATTCTTAAGATCTTGGTACATCTTATCCGATCCTGGATGAATCGAGTACCGAGATTTGTGAGCTTCGTCAAAGATAACATTTCTCAGGCCACCAAACAAGGGAACCCAAATTCGTTTCATGAAGCACAAAGTCCCTTCCCCGTTTGGTACCAATTGTTTCTCCATTCCACGGAGATAATCATTCTCAATATACTTTTCCTTGAGTGCTTCTCTCTGCGCGACTCGAATGCGCAATGAGAGATCCGTTTGTATGATCATTTCCAAAGCCCTAACGCTTAAGGGCTTGATCCTTTCCTTCCGACTTAGAGCATCAGCGACCACATTCGCCTTCCCTGGGTGATACTTGATTTCACAGTCATAATCATTTAACAGCTCTACCCAGCGTCTTTGCCTCATGTTAAGCTCTTTCTGATCGAATATGTGCTGCAGGCTCTTGTTATCAGTGTAGCTTGTGTGTAATAAATGGAGTGACAGTATGAATGTGATGCATATGTATGTATGATGCAGAACTCATAAAGCAGTTTAATTCAACAGTCGTATTCAAGCACAGTCATTAAGCACATAATTTAATATTAATTAATTGTATGGATACCTGTAATTGTGAGGGTTGTCACATATATAGAGTGCACTTTACATTTCATTTGGTACGACTTCAGAATCTGTAACGAAGTGCTGCCAAAGTTTGTCCAGGTTATAATCAGTGTTATTATCAATATAAGTGACAAATTAAAGATTAGCAAGCTGTTTTCACGTCCGTTTCACTGATTCCGCCTTTGATTCCGATATAAAACTCTTCTGAATGACTCAGTCGGGTCCAACAACGATCCTACAAGTGGTATCAGAGCTAGTTGGAGGAGTTTTGCAGTTTACAGCTGAATTTCATTGAAAGTTCTCTTTTCTACACCTTCTTTTTTATCAGAACGAGATTTAACGGTCAAAACTGGTTCAAATTTTCACAGACTGTGTATAATTGACTATTAACAAATCCCTGAAAGTTTCATTGTTAAAATCGGATTAAAAATGGACAAAATGGACCTCCGAACTGATTCCGCTCGAACTGGATAGTTTCTGATTCCGCTCCAAATTGTCTGATTCAGCTTCAAAAGTCTGATTTCGCTCCAAAGACTTGCTGATTTCGCTCCAGGGATACCTCTAATCTTAGATTCCACTCCAATTGTTTTCTAATGATTTCGCTCCAGAAAGATTGTTTGTGATTTCGCTCCAGATTAACAAACTTCTGATTTCGCTCAACTGGTTGTTGTGATTTCGCTCCAAAATCACATATTGGTGATTCCGCTCAAAGTAACCAAATTATTGATTTCGCTCCAAACTGTCTTCAAACAGATTCTGCTCCAAAGACAAAATCCTTATTTCGCTTGAAAAGTGAAATTTCGTGTCGAGATCATTTTACAACAATCGAGTGTCAGCCTGTTTTCAGAATATTTGATATTGTTTGTACTGATAGTGTTTGTTTGATTGTCTGTCCAGGTTTACATCATGGCTGAAGAATTCTACAACACGTTTTTCAATGCATTCACATCCGAATCGTCCGAGATTGCAAATGTTACACCAAAAACCATCAGAAAAGCTATCAATGAGAACATCAAGCATGATAACTTCTATGGAACACACTCAAAGCCACCAACTCTGGAGAGCATTGAAGATTATACATGGTGGAAAGAACGTTTACTCAATTGGGCGAAAGCGTATGCTCATGAAAGTTGGTTTTGCTTAGAGTTTGGATATGAACGGCCAAAAGATGATAATGTGACAACTCGAAATTTAGAACCTTTCATTGTAGCTCGATGTAACATGCTTGAACGTTATGTGACTAGTTAACTTGTTGGCTCAATGAATGATATAAGTGAATTTATGTGATTGTGTGTTATGATTGTATGTATGCGTGTGATTATTGTGACCCGAGACATAAGGACCCGACTCGAGACCATGCGGTCTCGAGTGAACAGTGTAACTATTTGGGCCGGTTGGGCCACACACCTCCTTAGTCCACCCGAAAGCCCATTAGGGTGCACCACCTTAGAACTAGTATATAACCTTGGTGGATAGCCAACTTTGCCATTCTTTGGGCAACCCACACTCACTCTCACACATACTCTCCTACATTCTCTCTCACTAAAACCCTAGAGGCACAAGTCTTCTCTCCTCTCCTTTCGGATCCAACCGGTGACAACAAAGGGCTCTCGGTTCAAGCTTAGGACCTCCCCTGGAAGCTTATTCATCGACTTCTTCATACCCTCACACTTAGAGAACCTAACCGGTTAGTGATTCATGCTATGTATTGTGTAATATTTCGGTTGATGATGATGTAGGATGAAGTTGTTTGATAATATGTTTGCTTGTTAAGTTTTGTACATGATGAATATATACTCCTTGAATAATCGGTGCTAAGATTGTTGTTATGTGATGATGAAATGTTAGTAATCGGTTCTATATGGGTTTGAATCCGAATGGGTTGGTTTATGTTTATGTATAAATAAGGAGGTTTGTGTTCATGAAATCGGATTAGCATGTGTGTTAGTACATTGATTGAATGTGCTAGATGTAGGAACCGATGATGTTATTAACTTGAATTCATGCTAGGATAGATTTTATTGTTGAAGCATGTTGTTAAAATGTGAAAACCCTAAAATGATGAACTATTTAAATGTATGATGAACAACATGAATATGCCATGAATGTGCCTTGAATATTTGAAACTTAGGTGTTTGATCCATTTTCGGTTAGTGTTAGACAAAGAAACATGTTTGTATGGATTGTACACACTGTGCATGAAATCAAAATCCCATTGGCTAGTACAATGTCGGAAATCAGCAAATGTTCCAGCCGAGACCTTCAGTCTCGACTCGAGATCACCGCATGACAACTCGAGACCGCAGGTTGCGACACAGGTTACGAGTCAAGAACCCTCTAGTCTCGACTCGAGACCACACCACACCAACACAAAAACAGCATAACTCGAGAACAGGGTTGCGAGTCTTGTTGTGACTCGAGACATGACCCGAGACCTCCACGTTTGCGACTCGGGAACTCATAGGAACAACTCGAGACCGCACAGTCTCGACTAGAGACCGCACAGTCTCGACTCGAGACCATGTACACGTGCACTGTTTTGGACTTGCATTGTTACGGGCTTAGGTAATTGGGCCGGACTTATGGGCTTTGTTTACTTGTATACATACTACTGTTCAACCCGTAGGTACTACTGTAAACCGCCATGTTCGTACGTGTATGCCATAAATAATACCTGCATGCAACTTGCTAGTATACGTGTAGAAAATGTATGTGCATCACTTGGTTGTATCTAACTTGCGTGGTAACCATACTAGGACGCGGTTGACCACAATTAACTTGATTGACTTTTCTATGTATCTGCCGAGCAAACCAAGGTGAGTTCACACCCTCTACAAAGCATGGGATTCCCAGGGGTCGGGAATTGGGGTTAAGGAACATGGGTTCCTCGTCCTTCTTGGGTAGGACAGCATCGGTTCAGGAATATAATTCCTCGTCTTCATGGACAGATAACTCGTACTAGACCAAAACTCTATCACGAAGTCCCTCCTTTTTATATCGACTTAATCGCCGGGCCAATGGCGAGCGGGTCATTAGTTAGATAGCGCTATTTAGGTCTGACAAACCTCACACCGTGCCGCAGAGGACGGGCGTGAACTAATGGATCTGGGGCACGTCAATGCTGATAGACATTGACAGTTTCAGGGCACATAAACATGACTACAGTCAGCAGTCGATATGGTAACGAGTCTAGTGTATACATGGGGTAGCCCCCACGGCCGAAATGCCAGATAACTAAACACGGGGTAGCCCCCACGGCTGGATTGCCAGAGTAATTGGGTTAAACAGATCACGTTTTAAACTATGGGGTAACCCCCACGGCAGGATGCCAGATAAAGGAAATTGTTTTCGAAACAACTTAAAACGAACACCCAACCGTGAACTCACTAAACTTGTTGTTGACTCGTTACTACATGCTTTGCAGGTCAATAGGTACTTAGCTGGAGCTTGCATGGAAGGGAGTCGTTGTGGGGCATGGACAGCTGTGTGCCATGTTAAACTTTGAAACAATTAAACTTATGTTTTGGTATTAAACATTATGCTTCCGCTTGCAACTTAACTATGTTTTGTTTGGACACCAATTGTATTGGTTGGATTTTATAATCGCTTATATGCTTGTTCAATATGATTGGTGGCTGGATCCTGGTCAGTCACGCCTCCAAGCGGTGGTATTCCGCAGGTGGATTTTGGGGGTGTGACAGATTGGTATCAGAGCCATTGGTTATAGTGAACTTGGTTTTAATAAGGGAAAAAGAGTTTTATTAAAATTAGACTATAACCTGTACAGTGCTCTACGATCCACAACGACGCTTCACTCCACATGCAAGGCTCGACATTCTAGGTGATATGATCTATGTATATATTGCCTACTTGTTAGTTACATAGTACATTGCTCATGGTATGCTCGGTTAGTATAACTACTGTTGCTTGAACACGTGTGTGCTTACTCTCTTCTGTCATCGTATTTTCATGAACCTCTCTCACTCACGTTCCTCTTGATGTGAAGATCATGTCTGGACGCGTAAACATGACACAAGCCCAGTTGACGGCTTTGATTAACGAACGAGTCGCTGCGGCACTTGCAGCTGCACACGCAGGAGGTATATCCTGCAGTCCAAACCCATTCTAGGATCTTTAGATCCTACTCTCGTGAACCAACCTTTGTGTTAAACTCTGTCTTTTCTTTCACCCTCGATAGGTCAACATGTTCAGCCACCTGTGTGCACTTTTAAAACTTTCATGGACTGCCGACCAACAACTTTTAGCGGCACTGAAGGAGCAGTAGGTCTCCTCCACTGGTTTGAGAAACTAGAATCTGTGTTCGAAATGTGTGAATTCCCTGAGGAGCGCAGGGTGAAGTATGCTACCGGTACTCTCGAGGGTTTAGCGCTCACGTGGTGGAACGCTCAGGTTCAAATGCTGGGGTTGGTTGCTGCTAACGCCACCCCATGGAACAACTTTAAGGAAATGATCAAAGAGGAGTACTGCAATCATGATGAGATTCACAAACTGGAAGTAGAGTTTTTCAACCTCAAGATGACGGGGTGAGAAATTGAAGCTTATGTGAAAAGGTCGAACGAACTGGTAATTCTGTGTCCTACGATGGTGGACCCTCCCATCAAACGCATCGAACTATTTCTCAAGGGCTTAGTGCCAGAAATCCAAAGTCATGTGACTTCAGCAAACCTCGCCACTATCCAGCAAGTTGTTCAATTGGCTCACCGTCTCACGGATCAGGCGGTGGAGCAGAACAGGCTACCAAAGCGCATAGGTGCTGCAACTACTTCAGGTGCTCTTGGTGACAACAAACGGAAATGGGATGGAGTTTCAAGTAAGGGTTCTGCTTCTGTCCAGTCTCAGTCTCAACAGAGAAAGACTGACGACTACAAGAGCCCTAGTCAGCAATCATCTGGTGGTCAAAGTCATGGTGGGTACAAAGGGAATCACCCCAAATGCAATCGCTGCAGCCTGCACCACAGCGGGCCATGCACCAGGGGTAACTGCCATCGGTGCAACAAGCCAGGTCACGCTGCAAAGGATTGCAGGAGCTTGTATCCCGCCAATCAGAATCGTTAGCAAGCCCAACAGAACCAACGTCAGCAGCAACAAGGTGATAACAAAGGGTGCTTTCAGTGTGGAGCTGAAGGCCACTTCAAGAAAGATTGTCCCCAACTGAACATGAACCAGAACAACAACAACAACAACAACAATAACAACAATCAGGGGAATGGTAACAATGGGAACAACAACAATGGTGCCAGGGGGCGGGCGTTCGTGATCGGCCAAGGTGAAGCAAGGAATGACCCCAATGTTGTGGCGGGTAAGTTCCTTCTCGACGACTTTTATGTTACAGTTTTATTTGATTCGGGTGCCGATACTAGCTACATGTCACTAGAAGTTAGTCGAATGCTTAAGCGTATTCCAACACCTTTGAACAACAAGCACACTGTAGAGCTAGCAAACGGTAAGAGTTTAGAGGCCACACACGTAGTCAAGGGTTGTAAACTCGTTCTTGCTAACCAGACCTTCTCTATCGACCTTATTCCTATCGTCTTGGGTAGTTTCGACGTTGTCATTGGGATGGATTGGTTATCCCAACACCGAGCAGAGATTCTTTGCAACGAGAAGACTGTTCGTATTCCTGGTTCCAGTAGTGAACCTCTCATGATTCGTGGCGACAAGAAGGGTGCTATTGAGAACGTCATCTCTTTCCTCAAGGCCCAGAAGTGCTTGCGAAAGGGCCACACTGCCATTTTGGCTCTCGTTACTGACACCTCGGAGAAAGAGAAGAAGATAGAAGATTTTCCAGTTGTACGCGACTATCCTGAGGAATTACCTGGTCTTCCGCCCCATCGCCAAGTCGAGTTTCAGATTGAACTAGCTCCTTGAGCTGCGCCTATAGCTCATGCACCATATCGTTTAGCTCCATCAGAGTTGGAAGAACTCTCTACGCAACTGCAAGAACTCTTGGATAAGGGTTTTATTCGTCCTAGCTCATCGCCCTGGGGAGCCCCAGTGCTATTTGTGAAGAAGAAAGACGGTACCTTTAGAATGTGTATCGACTACCGGGAACTCAACAAGGTGACAGTGAAGAATCGCTATCCTCTACCACGTATTGACGACTTGTTCGACCAACTGCAAGGGTCGAGCTACTATTCAAAGATTGATTTGAGGTCGGGATATCACCAGCTGACAGTCCGAGAGGAGGACGTCTCCAAAACAGCCTTTAGAACTCGATATGGACACTATGAGTTTTTGGTCATGCCATTTGGGCTGACAAACGCACCTGCGATCTTCATGGACTTGATGAATCGAGTGTGCAAGCCTTATCTGGACAAGTTCATCATAGTCTTCATCGACGACATCCTGATCTACTCTAAGAGCCAGGAGGAACACGAGCAGCATCTACGACTTATTTTGGAACTCCTTCGAGCAGAACAGCTATACGCCAAGTTTTCAAAATGCGACTTCTGGCTTCGAGAAGTCCATTTCATAGGCCACGTGGTGAACAAGGATAGGATTCACGTTGATCCATCCAAGGTAGACTCGATTAAGAACTGGCCGGCACCTCGTACACCAACGGAAATTCGCCAATTCTTAGGTTTGGCAGCTTACTATAGGAGGTTCATTAAGGATTTTTCCAAGATTGCACAGCCTCTCACTTCACTGACGCAGAAAGGCGTTGTTTATCACTGGGGAAATGCACAGGAATTAGCATTTCAGCATTTAAAAGATAGACTTTGCAGCGCACCTATCCTTTCATTGCAAGAGGGCACAGACGATTTTGTGGTCTACTGCGATGCATCAATGTCACACCCCGACCACGTGGAACATACTAAACGTGGCGGAAACATCGGGGAGTGTTGTAACAGAATTAATTGTTTCAAATCCATGGCAATTGAAGTTTCGTTTTATTAATTAAAAGTGTTACAATGTCTTAACAAACAAGGAAATACAACATAATTAACTAGTCTTGCATCTTTTATTGTCACTAAAGCCCAAGTCTGCCTATGTGCATCTTGATCATCTTATGCAACAGTTCCTGAAAAACACATGTGAAAATAGGTACGTCAGCATAAAAATGCCTGTGAGATACATAGGTTTTGTGAAAATAGGTTTCATGACTTATGTTTGAGAAAATGTTTAGTCATGAACCTTGTTATTTGCTTTGTTTTGTAAATCATTTGAAAAACAATGAGTTCAGATGATATGTATAAATAAGTGAATAATGTATGGTTAAATGAATAACCATGTAACTGAGTTTGTATAAGATAAGTTGTTATAAAACAATGTCTTGTGAAAAATAAGTTATTTGTATAAAATGTTATATGTATCAAACTGAAATGATTCAAATAACGTTACGATATGTAATACCATACAAACACTTATATATAGGAAGTACCAGCGGCGTATCCACCATGCTTGTATCATATTACACACACATCGTTACTTAATCACTTAATCAAACCAAACCAAACAATGTAAAATGTCTATGTTTAAATCAATTGTCAAATGTATTGAATAATATGTCAAGTATTCATGTCAAGATGTAAATCATGTCAAAATGTCTATGTCAAATATCCATGTCAAATGTCTATGTCAAATATCCATGTATGGCAAGTGAAATGTCTCAACTAAACCATATGCACAACAACAAAGTATTGAAGTAAAACTTGGTTTAAATCAAAGTTATGTTTTGTGGGAAATACATGATCAATGTCAATCATGTTAAAATGTCTATGTCGAAATGTCTATGTCAAAATGTCATGTAAAACAATGTACTAAGTAATGCACACAATGGCAATACATAGCATGAAAGGTAATGAAATCATGTACTATAATGTACTAACGAACATAGCAGTATATGATGTGAAAACAGGAAAGCAGGAAAGTAACAAGTAGGCACATGTGTTCCACCCCAAAACAGTTTGGAAAACGGTAAAAGAGGGGTCTATGTACTCACTTGAGATTGCTCAGAAGTCCTTGAGTAACAACCAAACAATGCTAGAGATCGCGGAATCAAACGGCACCTACTATAGGTAACTATGTTAATTAACCGGACCTAGATCGGAAGATTGGGTAGCATTAGGGTTTGTAAACCAAACGAGTGTAGAGACTCGTGTCATTTGGTTTGGCAAAGCCTACATACTAAATGAAACTTAACCTAACTGTTTACGACCCATTACGACTCGTTTAGGAAGCTTATGCTACTTTAACGCGTCGTGCGCGTGAAACGCGTTCGGATCGCCTAACTAGTCCTATGACAAGTGTTATATGCCTAAACATGTTACATAATCAGTTATGTGACAAAAGTTTAGGTTACATATGCTTAATTACCAATTATACATAAAAAGGGTATTCTGGTAATTTACCTAAGGCATATAAACTACCTATCATACAACTATTTAAACGATGTGACCATAGGGTATAACCTCGGAAGGTTATGCCCTACCTACTATGGTCACCTAATGTGTTTGGTCGGATCCTAATGATCGACCAAACTGGGTCGGGTTCGAGGTATAAGCGATTTATCAGATCGCTTACCCTACGACCCTAGACAACGTGGTAATCAGTAGGCATAGTCCCAAGGGACTATGACCATCGTGATTACAATCACGTTGCGAAGTTCAAACGAACTTCGCATTGACCATTACTGGTCAACGCTGAAAGTCAAACAAAGTTTGACTTTCTGACTCGAAAAGCAGTAAAAATAAGGAAAAGAATGAAAGAATACTTACCCAGGGTCCAAGAATGGAAGGTTTGAACCCGAACACTCTCAGGTATGAAGTGTTAAACACGACAACTTAGAGAGCAAGTTCAGATTCAAAGGTGTGAGTTTTTGGATGTGATGTTGGTGGGTATTTATAGGAAATGGTCCACCGTTGGGATCGTTTCTTGGATAACGTGCCATGAATCCAACCCGTACACTTGTCGGAACCTTATGGTGGCTAGAAATTGGTTCTTATCCAATGACTAAGCAATTGGGAATGTGTGGGTGTGGTTAATTCTGCTGAAAACAGGCTGTTAAAGACTCTGCACCTGGTCAGAAGACCCCATACGCATCGTAGGGCAAAGAGGGCCTGCGCATCGTATGGGTGAACTTTGGCAGATTTACAGTTTTGGTCCCTGAACTGTATTTAGGCCATTTTTGACACGTTTAAGGCCCGTTAACCCCATTTCAAAGCTCTAAAATGAAGTTAAAGTATAGGGAACTTAAAACATGCTCAAAAATATCTCGGATCTCGGTTCGTTTAGCCGTACGAACGCGATGTTCGCTTAATTACGACGGAATGCGCATAAGCGCGAAAAACGAACCAAATGACGCGACGAATGGATTTTTCTTATAGCGAACACTAAAATATAATGTAGTCATGCTTATATAAATTTTTGGATGTCCGGATGTATTCAGAACGTAAGTTATGCGCGAAAGTGCAAACTTGTGCACTTTTCGACACTTTTAGTCCCTGAATGACACAAAAGTTTATTTTAGCATACCGAACACCTCAAAGCCTATTTCTAAGCTATGTAAAGGATATTTATGGTATGTTTAACTTATGGTCATGTTCCGGAATGTCTGTTACAGTTTAAATTGGCATACTTTCGCAGTTTGTCAACTTTAGTCCCTGTAAGTGATTTAACTTTGATTTCACCACACCAAACCTTCCAAAACTTATATCTAAGTTATGTAAAGGTTATTTAAGGTATGTTAAGCCTATTTCACTATTCCGGAGTGTTTGTTGCATTAAACTGGTTATATTTACGCATTAGTGCGCGTATAACCTTCCAGAAAGCGATTTAGAGCTTGAAATCGAACATGAGTCGATATGTGCAAAAGATACACATATTTATACAAGTCCAAAGTATGAAATACATTATTTCATTGGTTTGGCATTTGTTTGATGGTTGAAATGACACAGGTGTTACAGTCTCCCCTACTTTAGGAAATTTCGTCCCGAAATTCATTCGTAGGAGTCTATCTGTGGCTTTGTGTCAAATAACCACCAAAGATATGAGAGGCATAATCCTGACATTTCCTTGACGGACATTCTTCAGAACCGAAAATGAACGAAAGGAGTCATTTTTCACCATTTCTTCAGAAACAAAAATGAACGAAAGGAGTCATTTTTCACCATTTCTTCAGAAACCAAAAATGAACGAAAAGAGTCATTTTTCACCGTTTCTTCAGAAACCAAAAATGAACGACAAGAGTCATTTTTCACCGTTTCTTCAGAAACCAAAAATGAACGACAAGAGTCATTTTTCACCGTTTCTTCAGAAACCAAAAATGAACGACAAGAGTCATTTTTCACCGTTTCTTCAGAAACCAAAAATGAACGAAAAGAGTCATTTTTCACCGTTTCTTCAGAAACCAAAAATGAACGACAAGAGTCATTTTTCACCGTTTCTACAGAAACCAAAAATGAACGACAAGAGTCATTTTTTACCGTTTCTTCAGAAACCAAAAATGAACGACAAGAGTCATTTTTTCACCGTTTCTTCAGAAACCAAAAATGAACGACAAGAGTCATTTTTCACCGTTTCTTCAGAAACCAAAAATGAACGACAAGAGTCATTTTTCACCGTTTCTTCAGAAACCAAAAATGAACGAAAAGAGTCATTTTTCACCGTTTCTTCAGAAACCAAAAATGAACGACAAGAGTCATTTTTCACCGTTTCTTCAGAAACCAAAAATGAACGAAAAGAGTCATTTTTCACCGTTTCTTCAGAAACCAAAAATGAACGAAAAGAGTCATTTTTCACCGTTTCTTCAGAAACCAAAAATGAACGACAAGAGTCATTTTTCACCGTTTCTTCAGAAACCAAAAATGAACGACAAGAGTCATTTTTCACCGTTTCTTCAGAAACCAAAAATGAACGACAAGAGTCATTTTTCACCATTTCTTCAGAAACCAAAAATGAACGAAAAGAGTCATTTTTCAGACACATGACCAAACTAGCTGTGGTTTCCGTGCACTGAATTCCATAATTATGTATGCATCCATAATTACGTAATTCCTTGCATAGTCCGCACAGTTTGTCTTGAAATGTTTTAGGGGAGGAAAATCAAACCTGTGATGAGTGTGACTAGACTACCATAGGGTCCTTTTAATTAGATCGACAAATGATCCTTTTAATTAGGCCGCCAAGGAGTCCTTTCAGCTATATCATCACATGATATTCCTAACCAGATTTTTGGATCAATCTGTTTACCTAGACCACTCAGGGGTCTAATTATGGAATAGTACAATATAATCCAAGGGTCTTTACTATCACGTAAAAGCCCATTGAGGATTTAATATAGTACCTTTGGATATCCTACTACGAATTCCTTATACAAAGATATGGAAGATTCTTCGAGGATTTGGATAACAAAAACTTGGATTACACAAAAACATAAAAGGAAACACATAAGCACATAATCACATAGTTGTTTAACTTGTTTATTAATTTGTTATCTTTGGATGCGGACACTTAAAGCACACCAAGAATCCAATTCGTGGATTTCATTCGGCACTTTAATCCTTTCAAGAATCCATCCATGAAGATAGGATGATCTACCAAAAATTCGATTTTCGTTTTCAGGAAAACGCAATATTCGAATTAAGGTACACAATAATTTAGGACATACGGAAATACCCTTAGGTACCCTATTAAGAATTTATAGTGGTACTTGGGGTATTCGTACGGAATTATAACTTGCACCTTGTACTTCATTTCTTTGCAAGAGACGGGTACTTAGGATCCTTGTGGAAAACGCAAGAGATTGTAAAATGGAAGAATTTTGGGAGTAGTTTGTTTTTCAAGGAATACCATTCCTTGATTGTCGGTATTGTAAGGGATATGTTGTTTACACATACAATCACATAAATACATTGCAATGTAAATAAAAGATTTATTTATAAACAATGATAACAACTGTTTCATGGACCTTGACAACAAAAGAAAATAATACATAAGATGTGATTATTTCTAAAGAGTGTTGTCTTCTAGTCGATCAGATGCTCATCTCTGTGCTGGATTAGCATTAGCAAGCTTTGGGCAATTTCTTCGGAAATGTCCCATCTCGCCACACTTGTAGCAAGAACCTGGAGGAAAGCGAGCTTGAGCAGGTTTGTTGTCAGCTTGATTTAGTGCAACTGCTGCTACGCAAACTTTTGCTGTATGACCTTTACGTCCACAAATTTGGCATTCGCGGCACTTCACATTAACATGATGATAAAGGTTACATCGGTTGCACAAAGGTGAAGTTCCATTGTATGGCTTCCTAGTACGGGGTTTAGCTGGTTGGTTGGGGGCGGCTTGATCATTGTGAGCGATCATGGCGAAGTTCTGAGAAGCCTTTTGCTTCTTTGACCGCTCAAGGGATCCAATCTGCTCATCCATGGTCTTTGATTCCTCGATTGGTTTCGATTCCTCGACCGGTTTCTTGTCACCCTTTCGGAAAAGCTTACGTTTCCTGATCTGAGATTCAGTCAACGTTGCAGATAGCTCAATGGCCTGCCTAACCGTAGTGGGGTTACTACCAGTAACAATGTCTTGAACTGTGTCAGGGAGACCATCAATGTATTTTTCGATCGCCTTATCCAAAGGCGTGACCATGGTAGGACACAACAGGCTCAGCTCCTCATATCGATCAGTGTATGCTCGATGTTCGCCGCTGTCTTGCTTAAGATCGTCGAATTCCCTTTCCAATGCCCTGATCTCGTGACGAGGACAGAATTCCTTCATCATCAGTGCTCGAAGTTCTTCCCAAGTTTGGGCCAGTGCCACTTCGGCACCCCTATCTCTCACCACACCGTTCCACCATGTCAAAGCTCGTTTCTCGAAGACACTAGATGCAAAATCAACCTTTCGCTCGTTTGGACATTGAACATGCCTGAAGGTGCTCTCTAGACTCTCGAACCATTGCAGAAGTGCAGTCGCTCCTTGAGACCCAGAAAACTTTGATGGCTTAGCCGAGTTGAACGTCTTGAAGTTGCATGGGGCATTATTGTTGTTGATAGCTTGGTGACATTGGGCAACGATGATCGGGATTGCAGCAGTCATCTGCTGTGTAATGACAGCTGCCAGCTCGTCAACAGATACTGGATTTTCGCGTCGTGGAGGCATTCTAAAAGAGGAAACATGAAAGGAAACGAGTGAGAGGATTAGACGAAAAGAATGAGATGAAACAAATCTGATGAAAGCAAGGATAGTGGTCATTTTGTTTGTTACTACAAAGCAACAAACGACACACAGTGATTAGTCAAAGTAAATGGGTCAATATAATGTATCGCGAAGACATGCTCGCCTATAAGTGAACACTCATCCCAAGAATTCCCAGGTAAGCACAACTGGTCTCGCGTCTGATGAGATGTATACGAAGTGCTTGCCTAGCCAGAAAACCCGGAATACAGGCATTCACCCTTCCAGTTTGCACGTGTTCACATTATTTAAAACCCAAAACCTTGACGAGAATTTGAAAACTCAAAGGGGTTCAAAACCATATAATAGAGAGTTCAAAACCTTACAATAGAGGGTTCAAAACCTTGTAATAAATCATCCTAGAACAGATGATTAGTTTTCAAAGCGGTTTTGAAATTTATGTTCTTGTTGTGAAAGTCGCCTAAGGATAGGTGACGGTATTGTTTTATGACTAAACGCAAGTAAACTCGCGTTAGGGTCCTAAGAAAGTTATAGACTAGGTCAAAGCATTACTAATAACCTAATTCCCTATAACCATTGGCTCTGATACCATCTTTTCTGTCACACCCCGACCACGTGGAACATACTAAACGTGGCGGAAACATCGGGGAGTGTTGTAACAGAATTAATTGTTTCAAATCCATGGCAATTGAAGTTTCGTTTTATTAATTAAAAGTGTTACAATGTCTTAACAAATAAGGAAATACAACATAATTAACTAGTCTTGCATCTTTTATTGTCACTAAAGCCCAAGTCTGCCTATGTGCATCTTGATCATCTTATGCAACAGTTCCTGAAAAACACATGTGAAAATAGGTACGTCAGCATAAAAATGCCTGTGAGATACATAGGTTTTGTGAAAATAGGTTTCATGACTTATGTTTGAGAAAATGTTTAGTCATGAACCTTGTTATTTGCTTTGTTTTGTAAATCATTTGAAAAACAATGAGTTCAGATGATATGTATAAATAAGTGAATAATGTATGGTTAAATGAATAACCATGTAACTGAGTTTGTATAAGATAAGTTGTTATAAAACAATGTCTTGTGAAAAATAAGTTATTTGTATAAAATGTTATATGTATCAAACTGAAATGATTCAAATAACGCTACGATATGTAATACCATACAAACACTTATATATAGGAAGTACCAGCGGCGTATCCACCATGCTTGTATCATATTACACACACATCGTTACTTAATCACTTAATCAAACCAAACCAAACAATGTAAAAAGTCTATGTTTAAATCAATTGTCAAATGTATTGAATAATATGTCAAGTATTCATGTCAAGATGTAAATCATGTCAAAATGTCTATGTCAAATATCCATGTCAAATGTCTATGTCAAATATCCATGTATGGCAAGTGAAATGTCTCAACTAAACCATATGCACAACAACAAAGTATTGAAGTAAAACTTGGTTTAAATCAAAGTTATGTTTTGTGGGAAATACATGATCAATGTCAATCATGTTAAAATGTCTATGTCGAAATGTCTATGTCAAAATGTCATGTAAAACAATGTACTAAGTAATGCACACAATGGCAATACATAGCATGAAAGGTAATGAAATCATGTACTATAATGTACTAACGAACATAGCAGTATATGATGTGAAAACAGGAAAGCAGGAAAGTAACAAGTAGGCACATGTGTTCCACCCCAAAACAGTTTGGAAAACGGTAAAAGAGGGGTCTATGTACTCACTTGAGATTGCTCAGAAGTCCTTGAGTAACAACCAAACAATGCTAGAGATCGCGGAATCAAACGGCACCTACTATAGGTAACTATGTTAATTAACCGGACCTAGATCGGAAGATTGGGTAGCATTAGGGTTTGTAAACCAAACGAGTGTAGAGACTCGTGTCATTTGGTTTGGCAAAGCCTACATACTAAATGAAACTTAACCTAACTGTTTACGACCCATTACGACTCGTTTAGGAAGCTTATGCTACTTTAACGCGTCGTGCGCGTGAAACGCGTTCGGATCGCCTAACTAGTCCTATGACAAGTGTTATATGCCTAAACATGTTACATAATCAGTTATGTGACAAAAGTTTAGGTTACATATGCTTAATTACCAATTATACATAAAAAGGGTATTCTGGTAATTTACCTAAGGCATATAAACTACCTATCATACAACTATTTAAACGATGTGACCATAGGGTATAACCTCGGAAGGTTATGCCCTACCTACTATGGTCACCTAATGTGTTTGGTCGGATCCTAATGATCGACCAAACTGGGTCGGGTTCGAGGTATAAGCGATTTATCAGATCGCTTACCCTACGACCCTAGACAACGTGGTAATCAGTAGGCATAGTCCCAAGGGACTATGACCATCGTGATTACAATCACGTTGCGAAGTTCAAACGAACTTCGCATTGACCATTACTGGTCAACGCTGAAAGTCAAACAAAGTTTGACTTTCTGACTCGAAAAGCAGTAAAAATAAGGAAAAGAATGAAAGAATACTTACCCAGGGTCCAAGAATGGAAGGTTTGAACCCGAACACTCTCAGGTATGAAGTGTTAAACACGACAACTTAGAGAGCAAGTTCAGATTCAAAGGTGTGAGTTTTTGGATGTGATGTTGGTGGGTATTTATAGGAAATGGTCCACCGTTGGGATCGTTTCTTGGATAACGTGCCATGAATCCAACCCGTACACTTGTCGGAACCTTATGGTGGCTAGAAATTGGTTCTTATCCAATGACTAAGCAATTGGGAATGTGTGGGTGTGGTTAATTCTGCTGAAAACAGGCTGTTAAAGACTCTGCACCTGGTCAGAAGACCCCATACGCATCGTAGGGCAAAGAGGGCCTGCGCATCGTATGGGTGAACTTTGGCAGATTTACAGTTTTGGTCCCTGAACTGTATTTAGGCCATTTTTGACACGTTTAAGGCCCGTTAACCCCATTTCAAAGCTCTAAAATGAAGTTAAAGTATAGGGAACTTAAAACATGCTCAAAAATATCTCGGATCTCGGTTCGTTTAGCCGTACGAACGCGATGTTCGCTTAATTACGACGGAATGCGCATAAGCGCGAAAAACGAACCAAATGACGCGACGAATGGATTTTTCTTATAGCGAACACTAAAATATAATGTAGTCATGCTTATATAAATTTTTGGATGTCCGGATGTATTCAGAACGTAAGTTATGCGCGAAAGTGCAAACTTGTGCACTTTTCGACACTTTTAGTCCCTGAATGACACAAAAGTTTATTTTAGCATACCGAACACCTCAAAGCCTATTTCTAAGCTATGTAAAGGATATTTATGGTATGTTTAACTTATGGTCATGTTCCGGAATGTCTGTTACAGTTTAAATTGGCATACTTTCGCAGTTTGTCAACTTTAGTCCCTGTAAGTGATTTAACTTTGATTTCACCACACCAAACCTTCCAAAACTTATATCTAAGTTATGTAAAGGTTATTTAAGGTATGTTAAGCCTATTTCACTATTCCGGAGTGTTTGTTGCATTAAACTGGTTATATTTACGCATTAGTGCGCGTATAACCTTCCAGAAAGCGATTTAGAGCTTGAAATCGAACATGAGTCGATATGTGCAAAAGATACACATATTTATACAAGTCCAAAGTATGAAATACATTATTTCATTGGTTTGGCATTTGTTTGATGGTTGAAATGACACAGGTGTTACAATCAATTCAGGGTCTTGGTTGTGTATTGATGCAATGAGATAAAGTTAGAGCCTACGCCTCACGCCAACTTAAAGTTCATGAAAAGAACTACACTACACATGATTTAGAGCTGGAAGCTGTTGTTTTTGCACTTAAGAAATGGAGACATTACCTATACGGTACCAAGTGCACCATTTACACCGATCACAGGAGCCTCGAGCACATCTTCAAGCAGAAGGAACTGAATATGCGACAACGACGATGGGTCGAACTACTGAATGACTACGAGTGCTCGATCAGGTATCACCCGGGCAAGGCCAATGTTGTGGCCGACGCCCTCAGTCGAAAGGACATCGCGCCTAAGCGCGTCCGAGCTTTGCAACTCACTATACATTCTAGCCTTCCTTCCCAAATACGAGACGCTCAGCTAGAGGCATTGAAACCAGAAAACGTCAGGGCTGAAGCCCTACGCGGCTCAAGGAAACGCTTAGAACAAAAGGAAGACGGTGCTTACTACGTAACGGGACGCATTTGGGTCCCACTCTATGGCAACCTACGAGAGCTTGTGATGGACGAGGCACACAAGTCTCGCTACTCGGTACACCCTAGTTCGGATAAGATGTACCACGATATCAAAACTACGTATTGGTGGCCTAGCATGAAGGCCCACATAGCAACCTACGTCAGCAAGTGTTTGACTTGTGCGAGAGTCAAGTCTGAATACCAGAAACCCTCAGGCCTACTCCAACAACCAGAGATACCTCAATGGAAATGGGAGCAAATTTCCATGGATTTCGTTACTGGCCTGCCTAGATCCCAGCGCGGAAATGATACTATCTGGGTGATCGTGGATCGACTCACAAAGTCTGCGCACTTCCTGGCTATCAAGGAGACGGATAAATTCTCCACTCTAGCAGAAGTATACCTCAAGGAAGTTGTTTCGAGGCACGGGGTGCCCACCTCTATTATCTCGGATCGAGATGCACGTTTTACTTCAGAATTGTGGCAAGCAATGCACAAATCCTTTGGCTCACGATTGGATATGAGCACAGCGTATCACCCTCAGACGGACGGGCAGTCTGAGCGCACTATTCAAACCTTAGAAGATATGCTTCGTGCATGTGTAATCGACTTTGGCAACAGCTGGGAAAAGCATCTGCCGCTTGTGGAATTCTCGTACAATAATAGCTACCACACCAGCATTAAAGCTGCTCCGTTTGAGGCATTGCACGGGCGTAAATACCGGTCACCTCTTTGTTGGGCAGAGGTGGGGGATAGTCAGATCACTGGTCCAGAACATGTGGTAGACACAACTGAACGAATTGCTCAAATACGACAACGCATGGCGGCAGCTCGTGACCGTCAGAAAGTCTACGCTGATAAGGGCCGGAAACCACTTGAGCTCCAGGTTGGGGAGCGGGTACTACTCAAAGTTTCACCCTGGAGGGGTGTGGTTCGTTTTGGTAAACGAGGCAAACTTAACCCACGATACGTCAGACCTTTCGAAGTCTTTGAGAAAATAGGCCAGGTGGCCTACAGACTGAACTTACCAGCAGAACTCGTGCAGTTCACAATGTTTTCCACGTGTCGAATCTGAAGAAGTGTCTGTCAGATGAGACCCACATAGTTCCTTTGAAGGAACTCACGATCGACGAGCAGTTACGATTCGTCGAGGAACCAGTTGAAATAACGGACCGGGATGTTAAGGTCCTCAAGAGCACTAGAATACCTCTTGTTCGAGTTCGTTGGAACTCATGTCGCGGCCCAGAGTTCACCTGGGAACGCGAAGATCAGATGAAACAAAAGTATCCCCAACTGTTCGCAAACAGTACAACCACTACTGAGGCTGAAGATACGGAATTTCGGGACGAAATTCCAGATCAACAGGGGGTGGATGTGACACCCCAGGAAAACCATACAACTTAACTAGCTTCATCAATGAGTGCTTACCAAATTTCGGGACGAAATTTCTTTCAACTTGGGGATGATGTGACAACTCGAAATTTAGAACCTTTCATTGTAGCTCGATGTAACATGCTTGAACGTTATGTGACTAGTTAACTTGTTGGCTCAATGAATGATATAAGTGAATTTATGTGATTGTGTGTTATGATTGTATGTATGCATGTGATTATTGTGACCCGAGACATAAGGACCCGACTCGAGACCATGCGGTCTCGAGTGAACAGTGTAACTATTTGGGCCGGTTGGGCCACACACCTCCTTAGTCCACCCGAAAGCCCATTAGGGTGCACCACCTTAGAACTAGTATATAACCTTGGTGGATAGCCAACTTTGCCATTCTTTGGGCAACCCACACTCACTCTCACACATACTCTCCTACATTCTCTCTCACTAAAACCCTAGAGGCACAAGTCTTCTCTCCTCTCCTTTCGGATCCAACCAGTGACAACAAAGGGCTCTCGGTTCAAGCTTAGGACCTCCCCTGGAAGCTTATTCATCGACTTCTTCATACCCTCACATTTAGAGAACCTAACCGGTTAGTGATTCATGCTATGTACTGTGTAATATTTCGGTTGATGATGATGTAGGATGAAGTTGTTTGATAATATGTTTGCTTGTTAAGTTTTGTACATGATGAATATATACTCCTTGAATAATCGGTGCTAAGATTGTTGTTATGTGATGATGAAATGTTAGTAATCGGTTCTATATGGGTTTGAATCCGAATGGGTTGGTTTATGTTTATGTATAAATAAGGAGGTTTGTGTTCATGAAATCGGATTAGCATGTGCGTTAGTACATTGATTGAATGTGCTAGATGTAGGAACCGATGATGTTATTAATATGAATTCATGCTAGGATAGATTTTATTGTTGAGGCATGTTGTTAAAATGTGAAAACCCTAAAATGATGAACTATTTGAATGTATGATGAACAACATGAATATGCCATGAATGTGCCTTGAATATTTGAAACTTAGGTGTTTGATCCATTTTCAGTTAGTGTTAGACAAAGAAACATGTTTGTATAGATAGTACACACTGTGCATGAAATTAAAATCCCATTGGCTAGTACAATGTCGGAAATCAGCAAATGTTCCAGCCGAGACCTTCAGTCTCGACTCGAGATCACCGCATGACAACTCGAGACCGCAGGTTGCGACACAGGTTACGAGTCGAGAACCCTCTAGTCTCGACTCGAGACCACACCACACCAACACAAAACCAGCATAACTCGAGAACAGGGTTGCGAGTCTTGTTGCGACTCAAGACATGACCCGAGACCTCCACGTTTGCGACTCGGGAACTTATAGGAACAACTCGAGACCGCACAGTCTCGACTAGAGACCGCACAGTCTCGACTCGAGACCATGTACATGTGCACTGTTTTGGACTTGCATTGTTACGGGCTTAGGTAATTGGGCCGGACTTATGGGCTTTGTTTACTTGTATACATACTACTGTTCAACCCGTAGGTACTACTGTAAACCGCCATGTCCGTACGTGTATGCCATAAATAATACCTGCATGCAACTTGCTAGTATACGTGTAGAAAATGTATGTGCATCACTTGGTTGTATCTAACTTGCGTGGTAACCATACTAGGACGCGGTTGACCACAATTAACTTGATTGACTTTTCTGTGTATCTGCCGAGCAAACCAAGGTGAGTTCACACCCTCTACAAAGCATGGGATTCCCAGGGGTCGGGAATTGGGGTTAAGGAACATGGGTTCCTCGTCCTTCTTGGGTAGGACAGCATCGGTTCAGGAATATAATTCCTCGTCCTCATGGACAGATAACTCGTACTAGACCAAAACTCTATCACGAAGTCCCTCCTTTTTATATCGACTTAATCGCCGGGCCAATGGCGAGCGGGTCATTAGTTAGATAGCGCTATTTAGGTCTGACAAACCTCACACCGTGCCGCAGAGGATGGGCGTGAACTAATGGATCTGGGGCACGTCAATGCTGATAGACATGGGGTAGCCCCCACAGCCGAAATGCCAGATAACATGACTACAGTCAGCAGTCGATATGGTAACGAGTCTAGTGTATACATGGGGTAGCCCCCACAGCCGAAATGCCAGATAACTAAACACGGGGTAGCCCCCACGGCTGGATTGCCAGAGTAATTGGGTTAAACAGATCACGTTTTCAACTATGGGGTAACCCCCACGACAGGATGCCAGATAAAGGAAACTGTTTTCGAAACAACTTAAAACGAACACCCAACCGTGAACTCACTAAACTTGTTGTTGACTCGTTACTACATGCTTTGCAGGTCAATAGGTACTTAGCTGGAGCTTGCATGGAAGGGAGTCGTTGTGGGGCATGGACAGCTGTGTGCCATGTTAAACTTTGAAACAATTAAACTTATGTTTTGGTATTAAACATTATGCTTCCGCTTGCAACTTAACTATGTTTTGTTTGGACACCAATTGTATTGGTTGGATTTTATAATCGCTTATATGCTTGTTCAATATGATTGGTGGCTGGATCCTGGTCAGTCACGCCTCCAAGCGGTGGTATTCCGCAGGTGGATTTTGGGGGTGTGACAGATAAAGGCGAAGAACTTTCATTCAAGAAGTTATCAAGAGAAGATAAATCTGAGTTTGCTGCCGAATAAAGAATGATTGCTTTGATCTAGTCTGCAATCAGAAATGATATTTTTGCGTTGCTGAATCATGATGGGTCATCTAAATCAGTTTGGGAAGCTTTACGTGTTAAAGCTGAGGGGGGTAAACAGATAAAAAAGAACAAAATTGCTTTACTTAAAAAAGAATTTGATCTGTTTGATAGTCTAAAAGGAGAGACAGTGAGACAAATGATTGAGAGATTTTGTCATCTTAAAATTGAACTTGAGAGATTTGAGATAGTGAAAACAAGAGAGGAACTTATAGATAAAGTGATTGAAGCGTTACCACGAGCTGATCAGTGGCAAACGTTTGTTTTTATTTTGAAAAAATGATGCTTTATATGATACAATTTCTCTTGATGCATTGTTTGAAAAGATAGAGAGTCACGATCTGGAGTTACAAAAGTAAAGCAAAATGACTGGTTCTTCACATCAACAGAATGTTGGATTGTATTACAAAGGCAGTGTACCTTCGGAGAAAGGTGTTGGTTCACCAAAGACAACATTCAGTGGTGAGAAGATGAAAGAACCTCAAACAACTTCAACAAGTCATCATTCTGGATATCATTCATCTTCAAAATCAAATCCTGATGAAGCTGAGGAGATTCTATGCAACATCGCTCTCAAACTGAAAAATTCTCCGTCGATGAGCATCAATGCATCTAAGCAGCAAATGAGTTTCTTTTCATCTGTTTTGGAATCGTATGGAGGTCTTGTAGCTGGAAAAATTGGAAACTCTGAATTAACCAAAGAAGACTACGACCAGATTGATCCGGAAGAGATGGAGCTCATTGACATTCGTTGGTGCTTAGCAAGTTGCATCCGAAGAGCGTAGAGGTATATGGAGATTACTGGGAAACAATCTCTTGAAGGTGCATCAACAAATCTTGGATTCTACAAATCCAAAGTGACTTGCTTCAAATGTAAGCAGAAAGGTCATTTCAAGAGAGAATGCACTAATTCTACAGTTGGTGGAAATGAACATCCGTTCAATGATGATTACTACCGAAAGGCAATCTACCATCGAAGCAGAGAAGAACCTAAGATGATTGAAGATAAACCCAAATCGAGAGCTTGTTTTGTAATTCAAGATGATGAAGGTTTTGATTGGTTAGAGGTATGTCCAGAAGAAGATCGTTTGGAGAATGTTCGAAAAACAGCTCATGGGAAAACTATAACAGAGGAGAGAAAGTTTGTTTTTGTTGCTGAAATCCGTGAAGAGAACAATGAAGATAAAGATAAAGCTAAAATGAAGGAGAAAACCAGAGAAGAGATTCTGGAAGAAAAGACCTACAGAGAAAGAAACATTGTGTTGAACATAATGGATGAAATGCAAGAAGAGTATGAGAGTGCAGTGAGCAACAGAAGATGGGATAAAAAGAGAGAGTGTTACTTCAACAGAGAAGGAGAACCAATTGTTCCAAAGAAATATATAATCTTTGATGATGTTTTTCTCATAATTCCTTTGAGAGCTGAATACTATAGAAATGTATTGAAAGATGACACATATGCTAAAAGGCATGAAAAGGAGATCAGATATGCTATGACATCTTGTCTGAGAAAAAGGGATGAAGAGAGAATGAAGAAGAGTGTTGAAGAGTTGGTGCACAATCTGAAGAAAGTTGTTGAAGAGGTTAAAGCAGAAGCTGTTGAAGTTGAGGTTATGAAGGAAATCAAAAGTGAAGAAGTTGTTGTGAATGAAGAGGTTAAGAAAGCTGTTACTGAAGAACAGCAGATTGGAGAAGAGGTGAGGAAAGAAGAAGAAGAAGAAGTAAAGAATGAGAATTTGGAAGCTGGTAATGTTGGTGATGAAGTCGGTGTTGAAGAAAAGCAAGATGATGCTAATCAAAAGCAAACTGAGGCAACTGCATCAAACACCGAAGTGCCAATCACTGAGGTACATTCTGATTCTGAAATCTTAAAAACGATTGATCAGTGCAAGAAATGCATGGAACCGTGCAGAGCTTGTACTAAAAAAGATGAGCAATTCAGAACAAGAGATCTTGAATTCACTAAAATTGAAAACATTTTTAAAGAAAAATGCAAAGAAATGCTAGAAAAAGAAAAAGTTTTAAAAGAAAATGATGAAAAACTTTTAGAAAAATGTAAAAAGTTAGAAACAGAAAATGAAGTTTTGAAAGAAAATGTTTCTAAAATGACAAAAGAATGTTCACAAAAAGAAATTGCTTGTCAAGAAATGAAGAAAGAATATGACTCAATGAAATTAGCATATCATATTACGAAAGAGTCATACGAAAAAGTGAAAGATGAAATGAAATATGCTCAATCAAGAATGAATTATCTTTCTGAAACAACTAAAGAACTTAAACGAATGTATTCCATAAAACAAGATGTTGTTAATTCCTATATTGAGGATGTTGCTAAGCTAAAGCGATAGATTGCTGATTTAGAACATGATAACAACAAGTTGAAGAGTTATCATGTGTCGTCATATGTGCTTGAACGTATTTTCAATATAAAACCGGGAGATGGTGAGTCTGAGCAAAACAAGAAAGGCATTGGCTCAGAGTTTCATCAAGTTCCACCACCAGGAAAATTTGCATTTTATGATGAGGAAAAGGTCGAAAAAGCTTTCAACATGGTAGATCATTTGCCAGACAACATTGACATAACCTATTCCAAATCTGATGATTCTCATGATTCAGAGGTGGTAGGTAAAGTTGTTGAAAGTGTGTTAAAGAAGAGTCGGTTGATACAGGTAAATCTGAATCACAGGATGAAGATGAAGGAAATCTTCATTATAGTTATCTGAAAAACACAAAATCCGAGAAAAGTTTGAATGATGATTCAAAAGGATTGGTTTATACCATGATTGGATTGGACAAATTGTTCTTAGATATTGTATTCCCGATTCAGAATGTGATATCAGAAAAGGTTGATAAAGTTTTCAAAATGGTTGAGATTGAGAAGTCTGAGATTTCAAAATTTGCTGGTAAGAGTCATAGAGGTTCGTATAACAAACCTAGTTTCAAGAAGAAAAAGATGAAGGCTGGGTTGGGTTATAAGAAGAAACAAAGTTGGAAAAGAAATGAAACTCCGAATTTTCAGACAAAAATGAGTTTTGTTCAAGGAAAAAGTTTAGCTGAAGAAAAAGAACTTAAAATTGGACAACAGTCCATTGAAGAGTTCTTAGTTCAAAAGAAAAAGCAACAACCACAGGTCAAAGATGTGTCCATGAGAACATGTTTTAAATGTGATCAAAAAGGACATCTTGCTCGCAAGTATCCAAACCTGAAACCTGTGGATGTTGACAAAAAGAAGATTGATGCTGAGAAACAAAAATCTGAGAATGTGAGATAAAGGTCAACCAGATTTGACTCAAAACAAACTTGGAGGTACAACACAAACAAGTGTGTTTTGAATCAAAACTGGAAATCAAACCCGAACAGGTTCGATTCTAGACAGACCTGGAATTTTCACACACCCAGAATCAGAACAACTCAAAGTTGGAAAACAATTGTTGATATGACAAAACCACAAGAGTTTTGGAAACCAAAAGTTGTTCAAAAACAGAATGTTCAAAAAGAGTCTCATTTTTACAAAAGAGGGACTCCAAAAGGTCAAACTTGGAGTGTCAAGAAACAATTGACTTCGGTAAAAGATGAGAAAGTTGAAGTCAAAGTTGATAAGGTCTTTGTGAAAGATGACAAAGAGTTTCCATCATTGAATGAAAATTATTGTGTTGAAATGCCTAAGGTCAAACAGACCTGGGCAAAATTGTTCAAGTAATCAAGTAGTCTGAATGTGCAAGTGCTCAACAAATCTGAAGATTGTGAGAATGGAAGTTGGAGCAGCCTGGCACAACGAGGAGAGGAGGCTGCTGGATCCTGTGTTGGTTGAAATAGGAAGTTTATTTTCATTCTGTACATAAATAAATAATATTTTCAAAACCCTAAAAATTTAAAATTTTGAAAAACCAAAAATATGTTTTGTTATTGTCAAAAATATTCAAAAATACAAAAATATGTGTTAATTGAATATGCCGAAACCCTCACGGCTGAACAAACATGATTACATTCACAAGATTGAAAAACGGTTTTCAAAACTGTCGAAAATCAATGGGTTGTAAATCATGGGGGTACTTTATATTAGTTTTTCTGCAAAACAGAGCATAGTTAGCAGAAAATGGATGGCGAGACAAAGCTATCAGTATTGGTTGTCAAATTTTTTTAAAATGATTTTGCATTTTAGGGGGAGTATTGTTCTTAGAAAATACAAAAACATTAGAAAATTTGAAAAAGCCAAAATCATGATAAAATTCAAAAATTGAGTTTTTGTGTAAAAGAGGAAATGATAGTACATCAGTAGACAGTTACAGTATGCTAAAGAATTGGAAAGTTAAGTTGCATTAAACAGTCTCACTGATGATATGCAGATAGATTTTTATACATTTAGTAAACTTTTTCGGGATATAAACCTAAATTCAAACTTGCTTATTTCGTGGGGAACATTACTTGGATATATAGGTAACCCCTGAAATCTCGTTTGAAAGGTCCCTCTTTCTAAGATACTAGGTCTTTATACTCAGTGATATTTGGGGTATTATCCCAGGACTTCTGATTTTGCGGAAGCAATGGCCTAGTCCCCGGAGAATACTTTCTGCTTGCTTGAAATATAGCGCCGCCCTTAGCAAATTGTTGAAACAATAAAATTGATACTCATTGCTGTTGTAATACAACAAATCCTCTAAAGGGGACACACCGAAAAGTCGAGCCGTCATCTCTCTGCTGAACGGAAGTTCTGACCTGAGCTCTCACGGTTTTGTACTATAATTTATTCCCCTTACAGATATCATCTAGGTATACTCACCTGTAAGACTGAATATTGGGATCTGGATACGGGAGTATATTCAAGAGGTGGGACACATGAATGAATTTAAGTTCTTAAAACACCTAATTCGTATCCTGAATCAGTTGAAGTTTGTATGAAAATTTAAGTGGATCAGTATATCGACAATCTAAGTGAATTGTTTAATTCTTAATGTGTAACTAAGCTCAACGGTACTTGTGACTTGTCAAAAACTGATATGATCCTCTGATGCATACTCAAACAAAAATATTGTCTGTAAATATGTTTGTACATATTTCTTTACTGCTTTATATTTTCAGAAAAATACAAAAAAGATTTTTGATTCTGTTTTATTTTCGACAACTGATGTCTGAGATGCTGAGTTTCAAAATCTAAGTAAGCTGATTGTGTTTCTGAAAATAAAAACAAGTTCATTAATTTGAAACTTGAATTAATAAAAAATTTCAAAAACAGTTTGTGACATCTCCAAGGTCATTAGTTTGGACTTGGATGATTAACTGTGAAGGAGTTGGATTCTTTAATGCTGCTAAATCATTTAGTTTGTTGATAGGGGAAGTGAATTAGAGAATTTGATTGAGAATTTGAAAGCATTGTATTTATAGATGTTTGAGTGATTGCAGATAGTCCAGATTATGATCCCGAGAGCAGAGTCTAAGGGGGAGTCTGAAGACAAGCTTGTAGCAAGAGGGAGCTTGTAGATGGAAAGCTAGGTGTCGATCCCAACGCACGAAAGCTTGACGAAAGGGGGAGCCTGAAGCTGATGGAAGAAGAGAATGATTGATAGATGCTTATAATGTTACAATTTGGATGAGAAGGCAGAATGATCAAGACCGAAGATGTGTCATACTAAAGATTAGACACTGAAGACTTCATCAATATCCGAGGGGGAGTCTGTTAGTGCAATACGTCTATTGACTTCGTCTTGTATCATGTAATAGGATAGGATAGGATTTTCAGTGCACGAGATTAGAGAATCAAAGTTTAGTGTTTAAGAAGTTGATTCCGCTCGAAAGTGTAAAAGGGTCATTTCGAGCGAAATCAGAAACATCTAATTCCGCCCGAAAGTGTTTCTTGCCATTTGGAGCGGAATCACACTCCTATATATAGTGCACTTTACATTTCATTTGGTACGACTTCAGAATCTGTAACGAAGTGCTGCCAAAGTTTGTCCAGGTTGTAATCAGTGTTATTATCAATATAAGTGACAAATTAAAGATTAGCAAGCTGTTTTCACGTCCGTTTCACTGATTCCGCCTTTGATTCGGATATAAAACTCTTCTAAACGACTCAGTCGGGTCCAACAACGATCCTACATCAGGAGCACACTTGCTCATCCTTATTACCGAATCCGTCTTTTCCGTCCACCTGACGAAAGCAAGAGCACCTCAAGTGCCATCGTAATTTAAAGGCTTACAATCCAAAAATTGTTTCTAGGTACAGCCTGTACAGGCAATATCATTTACAGAAAACATTAGCGGATGTGCAAAGAATATCCGAATGTAATGTAGTGTGTCTCAATCGACTTGAATTTTACCATTGGGTGGGTTATTGTTGTTGTTTGAGGTATTCCTGTTTGTTTCGTCACGTGAGGCCTCATAATCAGCTATTGCTTTTGAAATACGTTCCTGTAATTCTGCCTCAGTAGTAGGCAAGCGTGTGTCTCATCGTGGAGGCATCTTCTAAAAGAAGATTATATCGGTCAGGTCATAGTAAGTATGGTAAGTAAGTAATATGCGTATGTAATAGTATCCATTAACCTCATAACACATAACATCCCATGTTATAATATAAAACAAATAATTCAACAATGCATGTAGTGAGAACGTTGCCATTGAGCTTTCATTTAATCATGACCACAATATAGTTTTACATGTTTCACAGTACATCATACATCAAAATAAGATCATAGGGTTACATCACCCCAAAATACAAGTCAGTCTACACACATCATATACAAAAACCTGGTCTTCCAAAAGTCTTCATATGTTGGCCCAATTGCGACTCTCTCACCAAAACAATCTACCTGCACCAAACCAAAAATATAGCTACGCTGATGGCGGAGGAGGAGGAGGGAAGAAAAGCAAGCGGACATCAGGTACGCAATCTGCTGCTCCGGAGTGAGGAAGCGGACATCAAAATCTGGGTGTAGTGGAAGAGGAGCTAGTGGTGTAGCAAAAGGAGACTGACAATGACAAGGGGGAGGACGCGGAATCCTCTCCAGCTCCTGAACTCGTCGGCACAACGCATCCTGCTGTAACTGCAGGGATATAAGTATGTCATCTGTGGTATATCCAACATGGAAAGGGTGATATGGGTCTGATAGAGGCATGACATTGGGCGAAGACCACATAAATGGCTCGCCCAAGGGTACAAAAGGTGATGTAGTACGAGGAAGCTGAGACATGAATGGTACAGCTGACGACACAGGCGGGACAAAAGCAGGCTGCTGTCTCGACGAACCCTCCCCAGGACGAGGTGGAGGAATGTCCTGGAGAAAAGTGATAGGAAGGTCGGTGCAATGGACATCTGACACATGGGGAAAATGAGGGGTAACATCAATCGGTGCAGATATGGGTGCATGAGGGGGAGTGACTGGTCTAACATATGGGGGATAATCGTCAGCATCGACCCACCCGTTGTGGGTGTCGACATATCTAGGATCGATGTGGGCGGCAAACGGAGCATGGTCATCAAACATAAGAATTGGATCAGGTAATATCGGTACAATATCAGGTATCTCAGCAAAGATAGAGTCATGATCTGGCAATGGAACAGCGTCACCTGGGGCTAGATCTAGATCAGCAGGTACAACTGGGGGCTGATCGATAGGAGCAACAGGAGCCTCTAGGGGCTGATCCTCGTGCACAAGCCCAATCTCGGGATCTGGGTCGAGATCATGAGGAGAAACAAGGGCCTCGAATGGCTGCTCATCAGGAGCGTGGTCTATCCCATGCTCGACGTCACCAGCAAGGTCAAACTCTTGATCGGGGTCATCGGTAAGGTCGAAATCATTATCGGGGTCATCAGCAAGGTCAAAATCATGATCGGGGTCATCAGCAAGGTCAAGATCATGATCGGGGTCATCAGCCAGGTCAAAATCAGGGTCCTGATCGGATGCGGTTGACATGGCCATATCAGAATCTGAGTCGGTGGGGTATCGCTGTAACCCCAACGCAAGGAGAGTAGAAGATTATACTGACTCAAAAGAGTCTGGACCAGAAGAATCAGAAGGAACCCCCATAACCGGAACCTCAATGACAGGAATAACGACATCATCATCAAGTGGCAGATCCTCAACAGGAACTGCAGCTAGGGGAACGGGAGCAGGGATCTCAGCAAGAGGTAGATCCCCGACTAGAATACCATCAGCGAGCTAAATATCGTCTCCGAAATCCGGCAAAGCAAAAGGCTGGAAATCGTCATCATCACTGCTGTCAGTATCAGATGTGTAAATCTCGGGATCTGTGGGCATCGGATCATCTGAATCTACTGCTATGGGGTCTAGTGCGCCAGAAACTCCACTCGAAGAAGACATGACGTCTGTAACAAAACAATCACGAAAATTGCACATATATCAACATATAATCAAATAAGCATGTAAGTCACAATAATTTAAGCAACTAATCGTCCGAGTCTTCCCCAGACTATCCCACCCAGCCTCTCAGACTAAACTCCCTGGTCTCTAAGACCAACTCCCTGGTCTCTAAGACCAACTTTCCCAGTCTCTAAGACTAAATTTTCCCCCAGTCTCTAAGATTGAACCCCTCAGTCTCTAAGATTGAACCTCCCCAGCCTCTAAGGCTGAACTCCCTCAGTCTCTAAGACTGAATTATAACATGAATTTTGAAATGTGTATTTGTGCCTTATGTTTGTAAAATGTTTGTTCCCTGGATCTGGACGTTTAGTGTATGCAAAGTAAAAATGTTCGAAAATGTTTTCGTGAGAGCCCTGAAGACTCGAGAAGGAATCCTAGTTCGCTATGATCGAGGCTCTGATACCAAGCTGTCACACCCTGGTTTTGCGGAAGCGCGGATTATTTGGTGTGACATCTTAATACCATAGCAACAACCATAACAATGCTATATGAATAAAATATGAGATGTTTATCCATTAATATAGTTTAGAGAATACCATAATATGCGTGTCTTGTAACATCAACACAAAGTTACAACATTGACTTGTTTAAAATGAGTCCACAAGGACTCAACAAAAGACTTTAAATAAAACGAGGTTTAGAGACGTGTGACCCGTCCAGGAAAAGGGTTACACCTCCCAAACCCTACAACCCTGGATGACATCTTTATTTAGTACGCAGCTAGACACATATGCAGACACTTTCCAGATCCGATCAATTCCCGGAAATATATGTAGTTTGAAAAATCAATAAAAGTTGAGCGAGTTCATGTGTATGTGAGTATGTATAAACCTTTGAAATATGTCTGTATGTATGAAAGTCCTTGGTATGTAGCAATAAGGAAAAAGAGATCACCAATGGATTGCAAAGCCACTGGTATGTGTGAAGTGATGCAGGAAAACTCAAACCTAGCGGAGTTGCACTGGGCTTCCGGCTGTAAGACAAAGTCACCACTATGGGCCACCCTGGCCTCATGGGTGTGGGCTCGCTACACCCAAATAGATCTATCACTCATGTCCCTCGGTCCTACGACGAGGATTAATGGCCTTAAGTGTTGTACCCACCACTCACATGATCTAAGTAGTATACCCTCCTTACGCTAACCATACCATGTATAAAAATGTCTGTATAATTGTAACATGTATTTCACCCCCGAAGTATAAAACTGAAAACAGTTATAAGAAAAGGGGGGACATGAACTCACTGTAGTGTGTCTCCTGTGCTCATACTCAAACCTTGTCAGCTACACGATAACCTACACCGTACTAATGTCTATTAGACGAACGGGCCGTGCCTTGCTTTTGTATTTACGGTTTGAGTTACGTTACTTGGATATTATTCCAAGTTATAACTTGTTATTAAAATAATAATAATTATTTTAACTTACATTATATTTTTAGGTCTTGAAATAATAGTTAGACAACTATTTCGTATTCATACTTCTCAAGTATTTTATGTGCGTATTCCCTTCCCAAGGATGGTGGTATTTTATACATGTATTTTTGTGATTTAAAGTCTTGATATTATGTGCTCTTAAGTCCCACTTTAGAAAAGTATATGATAACTTAGTTTTCAAAAATAATGTGTTTCCAAGAAAATAAACATTGTCCCAAAATTTATCTATTCTCCAAATATACTAAGAAAATATATTATAACTTCTCAAAATAATATATTTTCTACATGTTCAAAAATATGTTATACTTTGTGATAAATCATATTTTTCGTTATCAAAATATTATCCATCCAAAATATACTAGTAACGGTATTTTGTTAAGTTATAATATTTTTCTCTAAGTAATATCACTAGTTCCCAAATCATGCAAATATTCACACAAGTGTAACACCTGTGCCTCCACGGCCATCAAACAAATACCGAACCAATGAAATATTATATTTCATACTTTGGGATTTGTAAAAATATGTGTATCATTTGCACATATCAATTTTTGTTCAATTCCAAACTCTAAATCGCTTTCTGGGAGGTTATACGCGCACCTATGCGTAAATATAACCAGTTTAATGCAACAAACACTCCGGAATAGTGACATAGGCTTAACATACCTTAAATAACCTTTACATAACTTAGAAATAAGTTTTGAAGGCTTTGGTATGGCAAAAACAAGTTAATACGCTTACAGGGACTAAAGTTGACAAACTGCGAAAGTATGCCAATTTGAACTGTAACAGACATTCCAGAACATGACCATAAGTTAAACACACCTTAAATATCCTTTACATAGCTTAGAAATAGGCTTTGAGGTGTTCGGTGTGCTAAAATAAACTTTTGGGTCATTCAGGGACTAAAAGTGTCAAAAAAAAATGCACAAGTTTGCATTTTAGCGCATAACTTACGGTCTGAATACATCCGGACATCCAAAAATTTATGTAAGCACTAAAATATTTTATTTTAGTGTTTGGCATGAGAAAAATCCATTCGTCACGCAATTTGGATCGTTTTTCACGCTTATGCGCATTCCGTCGTAATTAACCGAACAACGCGATTGTACGGCTAAACGAACCGACATCTGGCATATTTTTGAGCATGTTTCATGTTCCCTATACTTTAACATCCTTTTGAAGCTTAAAAATGGGCTTGACGGGTGTTAGAAGTGCCAAAACACGACGATACGCGCTCAGGAACCAAAACTGCAAAACTGCAAAAAAAATAAAATAAATAAATAAATGCAGCAAAAAGCCATTTTAAACCTAAGTTAGCAGCCCCTAACACTTCCCAAAGGTCAAGTGCCACATGTTAATCTCCTATGGTGGCCAAAATTAGTTACCACAACATTTTGACAAGTGTACGGCCTAGATCGTGCCCCCTTTTCCAAGAAACGATCCTAACGATTGTGGGTTTACTATAAATACCCAACCCATTTTCACTCATTCCTCACTAGAATCTGATCTAAAAGACTCTAAGTTGAAACCATTGTTTCATACCTGAGTTATTTGGATCTAGATTAGCATTCGGGGACCTTTCGTAAGTATTCTTTCGTTCTTTTATTGCTTTTCGAGTCTTTTCGAGTCTGAAAGTCAAACTTTGTTTGACTTTCTGCATTGACCAGTTTATGGTCAATGCGAAGTTCGTTTGAACTTCGCAACGTGATTGTAATCACGATGGTTATAGTCCCTTGTGACTATGCCTACTGATTACCACGTTGTAGGGTCGAAAGGATAAGCGATCTAATAAATCGCTTATACCTTCGAACCCGACCCATTTGGTCGATCATTAGGATCCGACCAAGCACATTAGGTGACCATAGTATATAGGGAATAACCTTCCGAGGTTATACCTTATGGTCGCTTCGTTTAAGTAGTTGTATGATAGGTAGTTTATATGCCTTAGGTAAATTACCAAAATACCCCTATGATGCCAAAATTCGTTTTAATCATATGTAACATAACTTTTGACATCTAAACTGATTTGACAACCATATTAGACATGTTAAGGCATATTTTACTTGTCATAGGACTAGTTAGGCGTTCCGAACACGTTTTACGCGAACGACGCGTTAAAGTAGCATAAGCTACCTAAACGGGTCGTAATGGGTCGTAAGCACTTAGGTTAGGTTTCATTTAGTATGTAGGCTTTATTAAACCATACTACATGAGTACCCATACTCATTTGGTTTACGAGCCCTCATTCTACCCGATCTTCCGATATAGGTCCGGTTTATTAATGTAGTTACCTATATTAGGTGTCGTTTGATATTCCGTGATCTCTAGCATTGCTTGGTGGTTATCTTAGGACTTCTGAGCAATCTCAAGTGAGTACATAGACCCCTCTTTTACTGTTTTCCAAACGTTTTGGGGTGAAACACATGTGCCTACCTGTTACTTTCATGCTTTTCCATGTTTTCATATCATATGCTTGCTATGTTCATTAGTACACTATTAGTACATCGTTTTACATTACATTTTATGCTATGTATGTCCATTTAGTTCATAATTAGTACATCGTTTCACATCACATCACATGCTATGTATGTTCATTTATTTGCATACTTAGTACAATTGTTTTCATCACATGCTTACATTTTGTTATGACATTTGGTTTGTTTAAATGAGACAATGTACATTCATTAACACCGATCATGCCGCTCGGTAGTAGGTAGTGGTACCATAGGACTTGACAAATCCCATTCCTGAAATCTCGGGTTTGTTTGGACGTAAGGAATGACCGAATCCGAATACATATTCTTTTGATAACTGATTATTACATAGTTATCCGACTATCGCAAGGCTTGGATGTATGAATTTTCACAACACCGCATAAATGTTTATATCAGTATAGCATGCATTTACTACACAGCACATAACTTTGATTTAAACCAAGTTTTACTTCAATACTATGTTCTTGTGCATATGGTTTAGTTGATGAATTTCACTAGCCATACATATCATCTTGGTTACACATTACATGGTTTACATTTGACACATAAACACTTTTGACATTGGTTATACATTACATGATTTACATCTTGACATAAACATTTTAACATATTATTTCAATACATTTGGAAGTTGGGTTAAACATAGACATCTTACATTGTTGGTTTGGTTTGAGTAAGTGATTTAAGTAACGAGGTGTCACACCCCGACCACGTGGAACATACTAAACGTGGCGGAAACATCGGGGAGTGTTGTAACAGAATTAATTGTCTCAAATCCATGGCAATTGAAGTCTTGTTTTATTGATTAAAAGTGTTACAATGTCTTAACAAACAAAGAAATACAACATAATTAACTAGTCTTGCATCTTTTATTGTTACTAAAGCCCAAGTCTGTCTATGTGTATCTTGATCATCTTATGCAACAGCTCCTGAAAAACACATGTGAAAATAGGTACGTCAGCATAAAAATGCCTGTGAGATACATAGGTTTTGTGAAAATAGGTTCCATGACTTATGTTTGAGAAAATGTTTAGTCATGAACCTTGTAATTTGCTTTGTTTTGTAAATCATTTGAAAAACAATGAGTTCAGATGATATGTATACAATAAATGAATAATGTATGGTTAAATGAATAACCATAGTAAAATGGATTTGTATAAGATAGGTTGTTTGTAAAACAATGTCTTGTGAAAAGTATGTTATTTGTATAAAATGTCATATGTATCAAACTGAAATGATTCAAATAACGCTACGATATGTAATACCATACAAACACTTATATATAGGAAGTACCAGCGGCGTATCCACCATGCTTGTATCATATTACACACGCATCGTTACTTAATCACTTAATCAAACCAAACCAGACCAATGTCAAAATGTCTATGTCAAATATCCATGTCAAATGTCTATGTCAAATATCCATGTCAAATGTCTATGTCAGAATGTGATGTATGGCAAGTGAAATGTCTCAACTAAACCATATGCACAAAAACAAAGTATTGAAGTAAAACTTGGTTTAAATCAAAGTTATGTTTTGTGGGAAAATGCATGATCAAATGTCAATCATGTTAAAATGTCTATGCCGAAATGTCTATGTCAAATACGGTTCACACGGTTCACAGATACAAACGGTTCACAGATATCAACGGATCACAGTCAAATGATTACAACGGTTCAATATGTAGTATAATGTGTTCATATGCTGGATAAGCATATGCAACAGAAAAGCAATGAAAAACGATGTACTAAGTACGCACACAATGGGCATACATAGCATGAAATGTAAGACAATGTACTAAGTACGCACACAATGGGCATACATAGCATGAAATGTAATGTAGAACGATGTACTAAGTACGCACACAATGGGCATACATAGCATAAAATGTAAGACAATGTACTAAGTACGCACACAATGGGCATACATAGCATGAAATGTAATGTAGAACGATGTACTAAGTATGCACACAATGGGCATACATAGCATAAAATGTAATGTAAAACAATGTACTAAGTACGCACACAATGGGCATACATAGCATGAAATGTAATGAAATCATGTACTATAATGTACTAATGAACATAGCAAGTATATGATGTCAAAACAGGAAAGCATGAAAGTAACAAGTAGGCACATGTGTTCCACCCCAAAACAGTTTGGAAAACAGTAAAAGAGGGGTCTATGTACTCACCTGGGATTGCTCAGTAGTTCTGGAGTGACAACTAAACAATGCTAGAGATCGCGGATATCAAACGACACCTAGTATAGGTAGCTACATTAATAAACCGGACCTAAATCGGAGGATCGGGTAGCATTAGGGTTTGTAAACCAAACGAGTGTAGAGACTCGTGTCTTTTGGTTTAACAAAGCCTACATACTAAATGAAACTTAACCTAAGTGTCTACGACCCATTACGACCCGTTTAGGTAGCTTATGCTACTTTAACGCGTCGTTCGCGTGAAACGCGTTCGGACCGCCTAACTAGCCCTATGACAAGTGTTATATGCCTAAACATATTACATAATCAGTTATGTGACAAAGGTTTAGGTTACATATGCTTAATTACCAATTATACATGAAAAGGGTATTCTGGTAATTTACCTAAGGCATATAAACTACCTATCATACAACTACTTAAACGATGTGACCATAGGGTATAACCTCGGAAGGTTATTCCCTACCTACTATGGTCACCTAATGTATTTGGTCGGATCCTAATGATCGACCAAACTGGGTCGGGTTCGAGGTATAAGCGATTTATTAGATCGCTTACCCTACGACCCTAGACAACGTGGTAATCAGTAGGCATAGTCCCAAGGGACTATGACCATCGTGATTACAATCACGTTGCGAAGTTCAAACGAACTTCGCATTGACCATTACTGGTCAACGCTGAAAGTCAAACAAAGTTTGACTTTCTGACTCGAAAAGCAGTAAAATAAGGAAAAGAACGAAAGAATACTTACGAAGGGTCCCCGAATGCTAACCCAGATCAAAATAGCTCAGGTATGAAACGAAGGTTCCAACTTAGAGTCTTTTCAATCAGATTTGTGGGTTTTTAAGCCAAAGGGGGGTGGGTATTTATAGATAAAGTAGAGCCGCTAGGATCGTTTCTTGAATATCGTGCCACGATCCGAGCCGTACACTTGTCACAAAGGTTATGGAGCCACATATGCTCCTTATCTTAGTGATTAAGCAAGTTGCAAACATGTGGTTGTGGATTAATTGGTTGCAACTTGCATTTAAAACACTGAATCTGGTCCAGATGGGGGCTCGCGTGACGCTAAGGCCCGTCGCGTCACGCTAGGCCCCTGTTTTGGCAGATTTTGCAGAAATGGTCCCTGCACCTTGTTTAAGCGATTTTCGATGCGTTTGAACCCCGTTAACCTCATTCCAAGGCTCTAAAATGAAGTTAAAGTATAGGGAACTCAAAACATACTCAAAAATATGCCGGATGATGGTTCGTTTGGTCGTACGAACGCGATGTTCGCTTAATTACGACGGAATGCGCATAAGCGCGAAAAACGATCCAAATGACGCAACGAATGGATTTTTCTTAAGGCGAACACTTAAATATAATGTAGTCATGCTTACATAAATTTTTGGATGTCCGGATGTATTCAGAACGTAAGTTATGCGTAAAAATGCAAACTTGTGCACTTTTTGACGCTTTTAGTCCCTGAATGACCCAAAAGTTTATTTTAGCATACCGAACCCCTCAAAGCCTATTTCTAAGCTATGTAAAGGATATTCATGGTATGTTTAACTTATGGTCATGTTCCGGAATGTCTGTTACAGTTCAAATTGGCATACTTTCGCAGTTTGTCAGCTTTAGTCCCTGTAAGCGAATTAACTTTGATTTCACCACACCAAACCTTCCAAAACTTATATCTAAGTTATGTAAAGGTTATTTAAGGTATGTTAAGCCCATTTCACTATTCCGGAGTGTTCGTTGCATTAAACTGGTTATATTTACGCATCAGTGCGTGTATAACCTTCCAGAAAGCGATTTAGAGCTTGAAATCGAACAAGAGTTGATATGTGTAAACGATACACATATTTTTTACAAATCCCAAGTATGAAATACAATATTTCACTGGTTGGGCATTTGTTTGATGGTTGAAATGACACAGGTGTTACAGTCTCCCCTACTTTAGGAAATTTCGTCCCGAAATTAATTCGTAGGAGTCTGTCTATGACTTTGTTTCAAATAGTCATCAAAGATATGTAGCATAATCTGATTATTTTCCTCAACGGATATTTTTCAGAAGCGAAAATGAATGGATGATTCATTCTTTCTCAACGGATTCTTTGTCAGAAATGGGAATGAAGGAATAATCCACGGATATTCATTTCTCTCAACGGATATTCTTCAGAACGAAAATGAACAAACGGGGTCATTTTCCTCAACCGTTTGTTCTTCAGAATTTGAAATGAAAGAAAAATCAACGGATATTCATTTCTCTCAACGGATATTCTTCAGAACGAAAATGAACAAACGGGGTCATTTTCCTCAACGGATATTCTTCAGATGTTGAAATGAAAGAAAAATCAACGGATATTCATCTCCTCAACGGATAAATCTTCAGAAACGAAAATGAACTAACGGAGTCATTTTCAACGGTTATTTCCTCAGAGTTGGAAATGAAGAATTACACAACGGATATTCATTTCCTCAACGGATAAATCTTCAGAAACGAAAATGAACTAACGGAGTCATTTTCAACGGTTGCTTCCTCAGAGTTGGAAATGAAGGATTACACAACGGATATTCATTTCCTCAACGGATAAATCTTCAGAAACGAAAATGAACTAACGGAGTCATTTTCAACGGTTGCTTCCTCAGAGTTGGAAATGAAGGATTACACAACGGATATTCATTTCCTCAACGGATAAATCTTCAGAAACGAAAATGAACTAACGGAGTTATTTTCAACGGTTGCTTCCTCAGAGTTGGAAATGAAGGATTACACAACGGATATTCATTTCCTCAACGGATAAATCTTCAGAAACGAAAATGAACTAACGGAGTTATTTTCAACGGTTGCTTCCTCAGAGTTGGAAATGAAGGATTTACACAACGGATATTCATTTCCTCAACGGATATTCTTTAGAACGAAAATGAATGGATAATTCATTTTCCTCAACGGTTATTCTTCAGAATGGAAATGAAAAGATAAACAACGGATATTCATTTCCTCAACGGATATTCTTCAGAAGTGAAAAATGAATAGCTAGTTCATTTTTCCTCAACGGATGCTTCATCAGAATTGGAAATGAATAGGGTTAACTCTTGATACATGATAGAACTTGCTGTGATTTCTGTGCACTAAATTTCCATAATTATGTATGCATCCATAATTACGTAATTCCTTGCACAGTCCGCACAGTTTGTTTTGAAATGTTGTGGGGAAAGATATCAAACCTGAGATGAGAGTGACTAGACTACCATAGGGTCCTTTTAATTAGATCAACAGAGGATCTTCTTAATTAGGCCACTAAGGAGTCCTTTCAGCTATATCATCACATGATATCCCTAATCAGATTTTTGGATCAATCTGTTTAACTAGACCACCAAAGGATCTAATTATGAAGTAGTACATTATAATCCAAGGGACTTTAACTACAACGTAGAAGTCCATTAAGGATTTAAGTAGTACCTTTGGGTATCCTACTATGAATCTCTTGCACAAAGATATGTAAGATTTTACGAGGATTTGAATAACATAAATTGGATCACATGACACATAAAGGATAACACATAAGCACATAACCACATAATTGTTAAATTGTTATTTTTCTTGTTATTGATTGCTATTAACTTGGCGCCTCGTACATCGTTTCTCTTGGAAGAAACGGGTACTTAGGATTTTCGTGGAAACGCAAGAGATTATACAAGGGAAGAAATTTGGAAGTAGTCTGTTCTTCAAGGAATGCGGTTCCTTGATTGTCGGTATTGTATGGGATATGTTTATACATGCAACCACATAAACATATTGAAATGTAAATGAAAGATTTATTTATAAACAACAATAACAACAACTGTTTCATAGATTGTGATAAAAGAAAATAATACACAAGGCTCGATTATTTTCTAAACAGCGTTATCTTCTGTCGGTCAGATACTCATCCCTGCGCTGGATTTGCATCAGCAAGTCTTGGGCAATTTCTACTAAAATGGCCCATCTCGCCACAGTTGTAGCAAGATCCCAGTGGGAAACGAGCTTGAGCAGGATTGTTGTTAATCTGATTTGGTGCTGCTGCTGTTGGGCAAACCCTCGCTGTATGACCTATAAGTCCGCAAACTTGGCATGTGCGGCACTTCACACCAGCATGATGATGTAGGCCACATTGGTTGCACATGGGTGCAGTTCCTTTGTAGGGTTTCCTGGCAGGGGGTTGAGCTGGTTGGTTGGGGACGGCTTGATCATTGTGAGCGACCACGGCGAAGTTCTGAGAAGCCTTTCACTTCTTTGACTTCTTAGAGGATCCAGTCTGTTCATCCATGGTCTTTGATTCCTCGATTGGTTTCGATTCCTCGACCAGTTTCTTGTCACCCTTTCGGAAAAGCTTACGTTTCCTGATCTGCGATTCAGTCAAGGTTGCAGATAACTCAATGGCCTGCCTAACAGTAGTAGGGTTGCTACCAGTCAAAATGTCTTGTATTGAGTCGGGAAGGCCATCAATGTACTTTTCGATTGCCTTATCCAAAGGTGTGACCATGTTTGGGCATAACAGACTTAACTCCTCGTAACGGTCCGTGTAGGCTCGATGCTCACCGCTGTCTTGCTTAAGATCATCAAATTCCCTTTCCAAAGCCCTGATCTCGTGACGAGGACAAAACTCCTTCATCATAAGGGCCCTAAGTTCGGCCCATGTCTGTGCTAGAGCAACTTCTGCACCACGATCTCTCATCACCCCGTTCCACCACGTAAGGGCCCTCTTCTGGAACACACTCGAAGAGAACTCGACCTTGCGATTGTCAGGACACTGCACGTGGCGGAAAGTATTCTCAATGCTCTCGAACCATTGAAGAAGCCCAGTCGCTCCCTCAGAACCACTAAACTTGAGTGGTTTCGCCGAGTTAAAACTCTTGAAATTGCATGGACCATTGTTGATGTTGTTGGCTTGATTCCATTGAGCAAAGAGGTTTGGGAATTGAGCAGCCATTTGCTGTGCAATGATTTCTGCCAGTTCGGCAGTCGCTATCTGGTTCTCGCGTCGAGGAGGCATTCTAAAAGAGGAAACATGAAAGGAAACGAGTGAGAGTATTTAGACGAAAAGAATGAGATGAAACAAATCTGATGAAAGCAAGGATAGTGGTCATTTGTTTGTTACTACAAAGCAACAAACGACCCTGGTGAAAAGTAAATAGGTCAAAAATAATGTATCGCGAAGACATGCTCGCCTATAAGTGAACACTCATCCCAAGAATTCCCAGGTAAGCACAACTGGTCTCGCGTCTGATGAGATGTATACGAAGTGCTTGCCTAGACAGAAAACCCAGAATACAGGCATTCACCCTTCCAGTTTGCACGTGTTCACATTATTTAAAACCCAAAACCTTGACGAGATTTTTGAAAACTCAAAGGGGTTCAAAACCTTATAACAGAGGGTTCAAAACCTAGTAATCAATCATCCTAGAACAGATGATTAGTTTTCAAAGCGGTTTTGAAATTTATGTTCTTGTTGTGGTCGTCGCCTAAGGATAGGTGACAGTATTGTTTTATGACTAAACGCAAGTAAACTCGCGTTAGGGTCCTAAGAAGGTTATAGACTAGGTCAAAGCATTACTAATTACTAATAACCTAATTCCCTATAACCATTGGCTCTGATACCATCTTTTCTGTCACACCCCGACCACGTGGAACATACTAAACGTGGCGGAAACATCGGGGAGTGTTGTAACAGAATTAATTGTCTCAAATCCATGGCAATTGAAGTCTTGTTTTATTGATTAAAAGTGTTACAATGTCTTAACAAACAAAGAAATACAACATAATTAACTAGTCTTGCATCTTTTATTGTTACTAAAGCCCAAGTCTGTCTATGTGTATCTTGATCATCTTATGCAACAGCTCCTGAAAAACACATGTGAAAATAGGTACGTCAGCATAAAAATGCCTGTGAGATACATAGGTTTTGTGAAAATAGGTTCCATGACTTATGTTTGAGAAAATGTTTAGTCATGAACCTTGTAATTTGCTTTGTTTTGTAAATCATTTGAAAAACAATGAGTTCAGATGATATGTATACAATAAATGAATAATGTATGGTTAAATGAATAACCATAGTAAAATGGATTTGTATAAGATAGGTTGTTTGTAAAACAATGTCTTGTGAAAAGTATGTTATTTGTATAAAATGTCATATGTATCAAACTGAAATGATTCAAATAACGCTACGATATGTAATACCATACAAACACTTATATATAGGAAGTACCAGCGGCGTATCCACCATGCTTGTATCATATTACACACGCATCGTTACTTAATCACTTAATCAAACCAAACCAGACCAATGTCAAAATGTCTATGTCAAATATCCATGTCAAATGTCTATGTCAAATATCCATGTCAAATGTCTATGTCATAATGTTACGTATGGCAAGTGAAATGTCTCAACTAAACCATATGCACAAAAACAAAGTATTGAAGTAAAACTTGGTTTAAATCAAAGTTATGTTTTGTGGGAAAATGCATGATCAAATGTCAATCATGTTAAAATGTCTATGCCGAAATGTCTATGTCAAATACGGTTCACACGGTTCACAGATACAAACGGTTCACAGATATCAACGGATCACAGTCAAATGATTACAACGGTTCAATATGTAGTATAATGTGTTCATATGCTGGATAAGCATATGCAACAGAAAAGCAATGAAAAACGATGTACTAAGTACGCACACAATGGGCATACATAGCATGAAATGTAAGACAATGTACTAAGTACGCACACAATGGGCATACATAGCATGAAATGTAATGTAGAACGATGTACTAAGTACGCACACAATGGGCATACATAGCATAAAATGTAAGACAATGTACTAAGTACGCACACAATGGGCATACATAGCATGAAATGTAATGTAGAACGATGTACTAAGTACGCACACAATGGGCATACATAGCATAAAATGTAATGTAAAACAATGTACTAAGTACGCACACAATGGGCATACATAGCATGAAATGTAATGAAATCATGTACTATAATGTACTAATGAACATAGCAAGTATATGATGTCAAAACAGGAAAGCATGAAAGTAACAAGTAGGCACATGTGTTCCACCCCAAAACAGTTTGGAAAACAGTAAAAGAGGGGTCTATGTACTCACCTGGGATTGCTCAGTAGTTCTGGAGTGACAACTAAACAATGCTAGAGATCGCGGATATCAAACGGCACCTAGTATAGGTAGCTACATTAATAAACCGGACCTAAATCGGAGGATCGGGTAGCATTAGGGTTTGTAAACCAAACGAGTGTAGAGACTCGTGTCTTTTGGTTTAACAAAGCCTACATACTAAATGAAACTTAACCTAAGTGTCTACGACCCATTACGACCCGTTTAGGTAGCTTATGCTACTTTAACGCGTCGTTCGCGTGAAACGCGTTCGGACCGCCTAACTAGCCCTATGACAAGTGTTATATGCCTAAACATATTACATAATCAGTTATGTGACAAAGGTTTAGGTTACATATGCTTAATTACCAATTATACATGAAAAGGGTATTCTGGTAATTTACCTAAGGCATATAAACTACCTATCATACAACTACTTAAACGATGTGACCATAGGGTATAACCTCGGAAGGTTATTCCCTACCTACTATGGTCACCTAATGTATTTGGTCGGATCCTAATGATCGACCAAACTGGGTCGGGTTCGAGGTATAAGCGATTTATTAGATCGCTTACCCTACGACCCTAGACAACGTGGTAATCAGTAGGCATAGTCCCAAGGGACTATGACCATCGTGATTACAATCACGTTGCGAAGTTCAAACGAACTTCGCATTGACCATTACTGGTCAACGCTGAAAGTCAAACAAAGTTTGACTTTCTGACTCGAAAAGCAGTAAAATAAGGAAAAGAACGAAAGAATACTTACGAAGGGTCCCCGAATGCTAACCCAGATCAAAATAGCTCAGGTATGAAACGAAGGTTCCAACTTAGAGTCTTTTCAATCAGATTTGTGGGTTTTTAAGCCAAAGGGGGTGGGTATTTATAGATAAAGTAGAGCCGCTAGGATCGTTTCTTGAATATCGTGCCACGATCCGAGCCGTACACTTGTCACAAAGGTTATGGAGCCACATATGCTCCTTATCTTAGTGATTAAGCAAGTTGCAAACATGTGGTTGTGGATTAATTGGTTGCAACTTGCATTTAAAACACTGAATCTGGTCCAGATGGGGGCTCGCGTGACGCTAAGGCCCGTCGCGTCACGCTAGGCCCCTGTTTTGGCAGATTTTGCAGAAATGGTCCCTGCACCTTGTTTAAGCGATTTTCGATGCGTTTGAACCCCGTTAACCTCATTTCAAGGCTCTAAAATGAAGTTAAAGTATAGGGAACTCAAAACATACTCAAAAATATGCCGGATGATGGTTCGTTTGGTCGTACGAACGCGATGTTCGCTTAATTACGACGGAATGCGCATAAGCGCGAAAAACGATCCAAATGACGCAACGAATGGATTTTTCTTAAGGCGAACACTTAAATATAATGTAGTCATGCTTACATAAATTTTTGGATGTCCGGATGTATTCAGAACGTAAGTTATGCGTAAAAATGCAAACTTGTGCACTTTTTGACGCTTTTAGTCCCTGAATGACCCAAAAGTTTATTTTAGCATACCGAACCCCTCAAAGCCTATTTCTAAGCTATGTAAAGGATATTCATGGTATGTTTAACTTATGGTCATGTTCCGGAATGTCTGTTACAGTTCAAATTGGCATACTTTCGCAGTTTGTCAGCTTTAGTCCCTGTAAGCGAATTAACTTTGATTTCACCACACCAAACCTTCCAAAACTTATATCTAAGTAATGTAAAGGTTATTTAAGGTATGTTAAGCCCATTTCACTATTCCGGAGTGTTCGTTGCATTAAACTGGTTATATTTACGCATCAGTGCGTGTATAACCTTCCAGAAAGCGATTTAGAGCTTGAAATCGAACAAGAGTTGATATGTGTAAACGATACACATATTTTTTACAAATCCCAAGTATGAAATACAATATTTCACTGGTTGGGCATTTGTTTGATGGTTGAAATGACACAGGTGTTACACGAGGCGTGTGTAATACGATACAAGCATGGTGGATACACCGCTGGTACTTCCTATATATAAGTGATTGTATGGTATTACATATCATTGCGTTATTTGAAATCATTTCAATTTAGACATATAACATTTTATACAAATAACATACTTTTCACAAGACATTGTTTTACAAAACAACTTATCTTATATATACTCATTTTTACTTGGTTATTCATTTAACCATACATTATTCTCTTACTTATACATATCATCTGATCTTATTGCTTTTCAAACGATTTACCAAAACAAAGCAAACTACAAGGTTCATGACTAAACATTTTCCTAAACATAATTCATGAATCTCATTTTCACAAAACCTATGTATCTCACAGGCATTTTTATGCTGACGTACCTATTTTCACATGTGTTTTTCAGGAGCTGTTGCATAAGATGATCAAGATACACATAGGCAGACTTGGGCTTTAGTGACAATAAAAGATGCAAGACTAGTTAATTATGTTGTATTTCCTTGTTTGTTAAGACATTGTAACACTTTTAAATCAATAAAACGAAACTTCAATTGCCATGGATTTGAAACAATTAATTATGTTACAACATTCCCCGACATTTCCGCCACGTTTTGTATGTTCTACGTGGTCGGGGTGTGACAGAAAAGTTGGTATCAGAGCTCATGGTTATAGGGAATTAGGTTATTAGTAATACTTTGACCTAGTCTATAACCTTCCTAGGACCCTAACGCGAGTTTACTTGCGTTTAGTCATAAAACAATACTGTCACCTATCCTTAGGCGACAACCACAACAAGAACATAAATTTCAAAACCGCTTTGAAAACTAATCATCTGTTCTAGGATGATTGATTACTAGGTTTTGAACCCTCTATTGTAAGGTTTTGAACCCCTTTGAGTTTTCAAAACCTCGTCAAGGTTTTGGGTTTTAAATAATGTAAACACGTGCAAACTGGAAGGGTGAATGCCTGTATTCTGGGTTTTCTGTCTAGGCAAGCACATCGTATACATCTCATCAGACGCGAGACCAGTTGTGCTTACCTGGGAATTCTTGGGATGAGTGTTCACTTATAGGCGAGCATGTCTTCGCGATACATTATTTTTGACCCATTTACGTTGATTTGTCACCATCTCATTGTTTGCCTTAGGTAACAAACAAACGATCGCAATTTTCATTTGTTACCATCCGGTATTGATTATCCAATAACCTTTCACTTGTTTCTTCCTATGACTTTCATTTTCTTCTAGAATGTCTCTTCCTCTCAGCAACGGTCAAATGTCCGAGCAAACAGCCAAATTTGCCCAGCAAATTGGCGAAGTGATTCTGAAGACTGTGGAATTGGGGATTGCCATGTCTCGTCTCAACCATGAAGCCTCTCGTCTCAACAATGAAGCCACTCAAGAGCCACCAAAGGAAGCAGAAGCCAAGCCTTCACCTAAACCAAAGAAACGTAAGGCTTCAAGGAAACCCGCAGCGGTGGCACCAAAACAGGCAAGACCTAGCCAAATGACAGCACCACCAGCCAAGAAACCAATCAAGGAATCAAAGACCACGGATGAACAGGCTGGATCCCCTAAGAAGTCAAAGAAGAGAAAGGCTTCTCAGAACTTCGCCATGGTCGCTCACAATGGTCAAGCCATCCCCAACCAACCAGCTCAACCCCCTGCTAGGAAGCAATACAACGGAACTGCACCCTTGTGCAACCAATGTAGCCTTCATCATCAGACTAGTGTGAAGTGCCGCAAATGCCAAATTTGTGGACTTATAGGTCATACGGCAAGGGTTTGCCCAACTACAGCAGTACCAAATCAAACAGGACCCATCCGGGTGGCAACACCACCTGCTAAGAAGCAATACAAGGGAACGACACCAATATGCGACAAATGTAATGGGCATCACCAAGCTCACTTACCGTGTCGTCTGTGTGTATCATGTGGGCGAGTTGGTCACCTGGCAAGTGCTTGTCGATTTAACCCGAACCAAGGTGGTCCAAATCAACCACAAGCCGACCGCGTAAAACAACAAATCGCGGCGGAAACATCGGGGCGTGTTGCAACAGAATTAATTGTTTCATAACCATGGCATACAAAGTTGTATTTTATTTATAAACAAAGGTGTTACATTGTTTCAAACAGGAAATTTAAGAGTTCAGAACATAATTAAACATAGTCTATCATCTTTTAAAGTTTCTAAGGCACAGGTCCGCCCTAGTATCATGATCAACATCCTATGGAAAAGCACCTGGAAACACATGTGAAAATAGGTACGTCAGCATAAAAATGCCTGTGAGATACATAGGTTTTGTGAAAATAGGATTCATGACTTATGTTTAAGAAAAATGTTTAGTCATGAACCTTGTAATTTGCTTTGTCATGTAAATCATTTGAAAACAATAAGATCAGATGATATGTATAAGTAAATGTCAGGTTAAATAAATATCCATGTAAAAATGTGTTTGTATAAGATAAGTTATTTGTAAATCAATGTCTTGTGAAAAGTATGTTATTTGTATAAAAATGTTCTATGTCTCAAACTGAAATGATTCAAATAACGTTACGACATATAATACCATACAAACACTTATATATAGGAAGTACCAGCGGCGTATCCACCATGCTTGTATCATATTACACACGCATCGTTACTTAATCACTTAATCAAACTAAACCAACCAATGTAAGAAGTCTATGTTTAATTCAATTGTCAAATGTATTAAATAATATGTCATAGTATTCATGTCAAGATGTAAATCATGTAGTATGTAAAACCAATGTCAAAAGTGTTTGTGTCAAATGTAAATCATGTCAAAATGTCTATGTCAAATATCCATGTCAAATGTCTATGTCAAATATCCATGTCAAATGTCTATGTCAAATATCTATGGTAAATGTCTGTGTCAAAATGTCATGTATGGCAAGTGAAATGTCTCAACTAAACCATATGCACAAAAACAAAGTATTGAAGTAAAACTTGGTTCAAATCAAAGCTATGTTTTGTGTAAATGCATGCAACTATTTAATATGAACATCTATGCGGTATTGTAAAAATGTATACATCCAAGCCTTGTGACTGTGGTGATAAACCCTTTAAACAAATTAAAGGTCTATCTGTCTTATATCATCGAATTCGGTCATTCCTTTCTGTCCCCTTTCCCTGGGATGTCCGGAACGGGAGTTGTCAATTCCTATGGTACCACTACCTACTAACGAACGGCGTAGCTAATGTTAATGAATGTATTGTCCCATGTAAACAAACCAAATGTCATACCAAAATGTAAGCATGTGAAAACGATGCACTAAGTATGTAATCAAATGAACATACATAGCGTGAAATGTAATGTAAAACGATGTACTAAGTAATGCACACAATGGGCACACCTAGCAGGAAATGTAATGTAAAACAATGTACCAAGTAATGCACACAATGGGCACACCTAGCATAAAATGTAATGTAAAACAATGTACTAAGTAATGCACACAATGGGCACACCTAGCATAAGATGTAATGAAATCGTGTACTATAATGTACTAACGAACATAGCATGTCTATGATGTGAAAACAGGAAAGCATGAAAGTAACAAGTAGGCACATGTGTTCCACCCCAAAACAGTTTGGAAAACAGTAAAAGAGGGGTCTATGTACTCACTTGAGATTGCTCAGTTGTATAAAGATAACCACCAAGTAATGCTATAGATCTCGGAATCAAACGGCACCTAATATAGGTAGCTATGTTAATAAACCGGACCTAAATCGGAAGATTGGGTAGCATGAGGGTTCGTAAACCAAACGAGTATGGAGACTCGTGTAGTATGGTTCAACAAAGCCTACATACTAATTGAAACCTAACATAATTGTTTACGACCCATTACGACCCGTTTAGGTAGCTTATGCTACTTTAACGCGTCGTTCGCGTGAAACGCGTTCGGACCGCCTAACTAGCCCTATGACAAGTGTTATATGCCTAAACATGTTACATAATCAGTTATGTGACAAAGGTTTAGGTTACATATGCTTAATTACCAATTATACATGAAAAGGGTATTCTGGTAATTTACCTAAGGCATATAAACTACCTATCATACAACTACTTAAACGATGTGACCATAGGGTATAACCTCGGAAGGTTATTCCCTACCTACTATGGTCACCTAATGTGTTTGGTCGGATCCTAATGATCGACCAAATGGGTCGGGTTCGAGGTATAAGCGATTTATCAGATCGCTTACCCTACGGCCCTAGACAACGTGGTAATCAGTAGGCATAGTCCCAACGGACTATGACCATCGTGATTACAATCACGTTGCGAAGTTCAAACGAACTTCGCATTGACCATTACTGGTCAACGCTGAAAGTCAAACAAAGTTTGACTTTCTGACTCGAAAAGCAGTAAAATAAGGAAAAGAACGAAAGAATACTTACGAAGGGTCCCCGAATGCTAAACTCGATTCAAAAATCTCAGGTATGAAACAAATGTTTCAACTTAGAGTTTCTCAAATCAAATTTCTAGTGATTATGAACAATGGGGGGTGGGGTATTTATAGTATTCGTTGAACCGTTAAGATCGTTTCATGGAAAACGTGCCATGATCCAATCCGTACATTTGTTGCAAAGTTGTGGTGGTTAAAAATGATGTTTATCAGCTGAAAATGCAAGTTGCAAGCATGTGGGTGTGGTTAAAACAGCTGGATCGTGCTGACTGCTCATTGTTATCTGATCAGACAGGCGGACGCGGCCCGCGTGGGAGTTAACAGAAACTGAGGCGGGCCGCCTGGCCATGACAGATCAGAAATTACAGTTTTGGTCCCTGTTGTGTATTCAGCCCATTTCCGGCACTTCTAAGGCCCGTAAAGCCAACTTTAAGGCCCTAAAATGTTGCCTAAACATTGTGGACATGAAACATGTTCAAAAATATGTCTGATGTTGGTTCGTTTGGCCGTACGAACGCGATGTTCGCTTAATTACGACGGAATGCGCACAAGCACGAAAAACGATCCAAATGACGCAACAAATGGATTTTTCTTAAGGCGAACACTAAAATATAATGTAGTCATGCTTACATAAATTTTTGGATGTCCAGATGTATTCAGAACGTAAGTTATGCGTGAAAATGCAAACTTGTGCACTTTTTGACACTTTTAGTCCCTGAATGTCCCAAAAGTTTATTTTAGCACACCGAACCCCTCAAAGCCTATTTCTAAGATATGTAAAGGATATTTAAGGTGTGTTTAACTTATGGTTATGTTCCAGAATGTCTGTTCCAGTACGAATCATCATACTTTCGCAGTTTGTCAAGTTTAGTCCCTGTAAGCGAATTAACTTGTTTTTGCCATACCAAAGCCTTCAAAACTTATTTCTAAGTTATGTAAAGGTTATTTAAGGTATGTTAAGTATATGTTGATGTTCCGGAGTATTTGTCGCATTAAACTGAGTACGTTTTCGCACCAGTTTGCGTATAACTCTCCAGAAATTGATATAGAGTTTGGAATTGGATAAAAATCAAAACATGAAAAATGTAAAACATAACAAAACAAACATTGGGATCAAATAACATTGTTTTATTGATAACAGAACTGTTCATAGTGATTACAAGCACAGTTGTTACAGTCTCCCCTACTTGTGGAAATTTCGTCCCGAAATTTATTTAGAGGAAACTCGTGGAAAAAGATGTGGATATTTCGCCTTCATTTGGTCTTCGCGTTCCCAAGTAAACTCAGGTCCACGTTTTGCTTCCCAGCGAACTTTGACCAAAGGAATGCGCTTGCGTTTAAGCCACTTGACTTCACGTTCCATGATTTCCACTGGTTTCTCAACAAATTTCAGTGTTTTGCCCACACGAATTTCATCAAGCGGTATGGAGAAGTTCTCATCAGCTGAACACTTCTTGAGATTGGACACGTGAAAAGTTGGATGAACATTTCCAAGTTCAGGAGGTAACTCAAGTCTGTAGGCTACCTTTCCGATTCTTTCGACGATCTTGAATGGTCCAACGTATCTAGGTGCAAGTTTTCCTTTCTTTCCAAATCTGATCACACCTTTCCAAGGTGAGACCTTAAGTAATACTCGATCACCGATTTGAAATTCCAAGGCTTTGCATTTTGGGTCCGCGTAAATCTTCTGACGGCTTCTAGCTGCCTGAAGGTTATCACGAACTTTCTTGACCTTGTCAGTTGTCTCTAAAATGAGGGCAGGTCCAGTAAGTTGAGCCTCGCCAATCTCATTCCAGCAGACTGGTGAACGACATTTTCGACCATAGAGAGCCTCGAAAGGAGCCATTTTGATGCTAGTGTGATAACTGTTGTTGTAGGAGAATTCAATCAATTTAAGATGTGAATCCCAGCTACCACCAAAATCGATCACACAAGCTCTTAGCATATCCTCCAGAGTCTGGATTGTTCTCTCAGATTGACCATCCGTTTGCGGATGATAAGCTGTGCTCAGATTAAGTTGGGTCCCCATGGCAGATTGCATGGTTCTCCAAAAGTGAGAAGTGAAACGAGCATCTCTGTCAGAAATGATGTTCAACGGAACACCATGTCGAGCTACAATTTCATCCACATAGATTTGTGCAAGTCTGTCAGCAGGAAAATCCTCACGGATTGGCAAGAAATGTGCTGACTTTGTAAGACGATCAACGACTACCCAGATGGCATCATGACCTTTCTTTGTGTGCGGGAGTTTGGTAACAAGATCCATAGTAATGTTTTCCCATTTCCAAACTGGGATCTCTGGTTGCTCCAATAAACCAGAAGGACGCTGATGTTCAGCCTTAACCTTAAGACAAGTAAGGCATTTGGATACGTATAAGGCAATGTCTTTCTTCATACCAGGCCACCAATAGTGAATACGAAGATCCTTATACATTTTATCTGAGCCCGGATGAATAGAATAACGAGACTTATGGGCTTCATCCATAAGCAAGGCACGAAGATCATCCTGGCTTGGGACCCATAAACGGTCCATGAAGTAATATGATCCATTGTCCTTCAGTTCCAGAGCAGGTGTTATGTGATAGGGAAATTCCTTATCCATTAGACCTTGTGAAACACAAGATTGTTGAGCTTGAGAAATGCGTGCTTGGATATCAGATCGAGCTTGAATAATAGATTGAACACGTACACAATGAAGCTTAGTACGTTCCTTACGACTTAATGCATCAGCTACGACATTCGCCTTACCAGGATGGTAGCGAATTTCGCAATCATAGTCGTTTAAAAGCTCAACCCAACGTCGCTGTCTCATGTTGAGTTCCTTCTGGTTGAAGATATGCTGAAGACTTTTGTGGTCAGTGAAAACCACACATTTTGTACCGTACAAATAGTGTCTCCAGATCTTGAGAGCAAAGACTACTGCACCCAACTCAAGATCATGAGTGGTGTAGTTCTTCTCATGTATCTTCAACTGCCTTGATGCATAAGCTATGACTTTGTTCCTTTGCATCAGAACACAGCCAAGACCCAATTTAGATGCATCACAATATACGACAAAATCATCATCACCCTCAGGTAATGATAGAACAGGCGCATCGCAAAGCTTCTGCTTCAGGTGTTGAAAAGCTTCCTCTTGTTTGAATCCCCAGTAAAAGGGCATTTTCTTCTGAGTTAGAGCAGTTAGAGGAACTGCAATTTTAGAGAAGTTTTCAATGAAGCGGTGATAATAACCCGCTAGACCAAGAAAAGAACGAACTTCAGTAGGAGTAGTAGGCGTATCCCAATCCTTAATCGCACTGATCTTGGAGGGATCTACATGAATACCTCATTCGTTGATAATGTGTCCCAAAAATTGAACTTCTTTAAGCCAAAATTCGCACTTGGAGAATTTTGCGAAAAGTTGCTCTTTCTTTAGGAGTTCCAGAGTAAGACGAAGATGTTGCTCGTGATCAGCTCGCGTCTTAGAGTAAATCAAGATGTCATCAATAAAAACAATGACGAACTGATCCAAATAAGGTTTGCAGACCCTATTCATTAAGTCCATGAAAACAGCAGGAGCATTAGTCACACCGAATGGCATGACTGTGAACTCATAATGCCCATATCGAGTACGGAACGCTGTCTTGGGAATATCTTCTTCATGCACCCGAAGTTGATGATATCCGGAACGCAGATCAATCTTCGAAAAATAAGAAGCGCCTTGTAACTGATCAAAGAGGTCGTCTATGCGAGGTAAGGGATATCGATTCTTGATGGTAAGCTTTTTAAGCTCACCGTAATCGATACACATCCTAAAGGATCCATCCTTCTTCTTTACAAAAAGAACGGGAGCACCCCAAGGTGAAAAACTGGGACGGATAAAGCCTTTGTCAGAGAGCTCCTGAAGCTGTTTGGACAACTCTTGCATCTCAGACGGTGCAAGACGATATGGAGCTCTGGCAACGGGATTTGCACCAGGTACGAGATCAATGCAAAACTCGACTTGGCGTGCTGGAGGTAGACCAGGTAAATCTTCAGGGAACACTTCAGAATAATCCCGAACGACAGGAATATCTGAAATAGACTTACCCTTGCCTTTATCTTCTGTAACATGTGCTAAGAAAGCCACATAGTTCTTCCGCAGATACTTCCGAGCTTTAAAACAAGACATGAGTTTGAGACCACCGGTAGGCTTCTCACCTTGAACCTGCAGGATCTCGCCTGTCAAAAGTGGCACACGAACAATCTTCTTAGAACAAACTATCTCTGCGTGATGCTTGGATAACCAATCCATTCCCACAATAACGTCGAAGCTTCCAAGTTGCATAGGCGCGAGGTCAATAGGAAAAAGATGGTCGTTAAGATTCAACTGGCAGTTGCGAAGAACAGATTCAAGAATAATGGGTTCACCACTAGCAACCTCTACTGTCAAAGACTTACTTAGTTTCGTTCTAGACACGCGAAGCATTTGCTCAAAAGACAAAGACACGAAACTCTTATCGGCACCAGAATCGAAAAGAACAGATGCAGGCTGATTATTAATAAAGAACGTACCGTTCACCACATTATCGTCAGCCTGTGCCTCTTGGGCATTCATGTTAAAGACTCGGCCTCGAGCCGAAGCCGGATTCTGGTTCTGGTTCTGGTTCTGGTTGGCTAGCCTTGGGCACCGGTTTCTATAGTGGGTCAGATCCCCACAATTATAACAAGCACCCGGTGGGTATTGTGGTCTTGCAGCTTGACCCTGTTGCTGAGCAACTTGTTGAGCCGGGTTTTGAACCGCGGGATTCTGAGCAGACCGACAAACATTGGCAAGATGGCCTGATTTCCCACAGTTAGTACAGAAACGGCATGGAAGTTGCGGCTGGTGGTGACTGTTGCATCTATTGCACAAAGGTGCATTCCCTGAATAGGGTTTCTTCGCTGGAGGCTGTGCGGGTTGGTTGGGAGCTGCCTGGTTAGCTTGGGCAGTGACAGCAAAGTTTTGGGAAGCCTTACGCTTCCTTGACCTCTTCGAAGAACCAGAGTTCTTTCCATTCAAGTTTTGACCTTTCTTGCTATCTTCCTTGTCAGCCGACTGCTTCTTGCCCTTGTCACCCTTCCTGTGTAGCTTTTCCTTTCTAATCTGCGACTCAGTCAATGTCGCAGATAACTCGATCGCTTGACGAAGTGTGGCAGGGTTACTACCAGTAAGAATGTCTTGTACCGAGTCAGGAAGGCCGTCGATGTATCTTTCGATAGCCTTGTCAAGTGGGGTAACCATAGTCGGGCAAAGCAAACTCAACTCTTCAAACCGATCAGTATAAGCCCTGTGCTCACCACTATCTTGCTTCAAAACATCAAACTCTTTCTCCAACGCTCGCTGTTCATGGCGAGGACAGAATTCCCTCATCATAAGGGCTCTAAGTTCAGCCCATGTCTGTGCGAGAGCAACTTCTGCACCTCGGTCTCTCATCACCCCATTCCACTATGTAAGAGCCCTCTTCTGAAACACACTCGAGGAGAACTCGACCTTGCGATTATCCGGACACTGCACATGGCGGAAAGTATTCTCTATGCTCTCGAACCACTGAAGAAACCCAGTCGCTCCCTCAGAACCACTAAACTTGAGTGGTTTAGCCTGGTTAAAATCTTTGTATTTGCATGGACCATTGTTGTTGTTGTTGGCTTGGTTCCATTGAGCAAAGAGATTTGGAAATTGAGCAGCCATCTGCTGCGCAATAATTTCTGCCAGTTCGGCAGTTGCTATCTGGTTCTCGCGTCGAGGAGGCATTCTAAAAGAGGAAAACATGAAAGGAAACGAGTGAGATGATTGGATGAAGAGAATGAGATGAAACAAAATCAACAAAAGCAAAGATGGTGATCATTCGTCCGCATTACCAAGCAAACAAACGAATCACAGTGACTAATCAAAGTAAATGGGTCAAAAATAATGTATAATGAAGACATGCTCGCCTATAAGTGAACACTCACTCCAAGAATTCCCAGGTAAGCACAACTGGTCTCGCGTCTGGTTGAGATGTATACGAAGTGCTTGCCTAGACAGAAAACCCAGAATACAGGCATTCACCCTTCCAGTTTGCACATGTTCACATTATTTAAAACCCAAAACGTTTGACGGGATTTTGAAAATTTGAAGGCACAAGGCCAAAAACCAATACCGAAAAGGGTTCAAAACCATATAACAGAGGGTTCAAAACCTTACAATTGAGGGTTCAAAACCTTGTAATAAAACATTCAAAAACAGATGATTGTTTTTCAAAAATCGTTTCGGAAAAATTTTGGTTCCTTGTTTTGTTAATCACCTAAGGATAGGTGATGTACATGTTTTAAGATCTAAACACAAGATAACTTGTGTTAGGTTCCTAGAAAAGTTATAGTCTAGGTCAAAGCATTACTAATAACCTAATTCCCTATAACCATTGGCTCTGATACCAACTCTTCTGTCACACCCCGACCGCGTAAAACAACAAATCGCGGCGGAAACATCGGGGCGTGTTGCAACAGAATTAATTGTTTCATAACCATGGCATACAAAGTTGTATTTTATTTATAAACAAAGGTGTTACATTGTTTCAAACAGGAAATTTAAGAGTTCAGAACATAATTAAACATAGTCTATCATCTTTTAAAGTTTCTAAGGCACAGGTCCGCCCTAGTATCATGATCAACATCCTATGGAAAAGCACCTGGAAACACATGTGAAAATAGGTACGTCAGCATAAAAATGCCTGTGAGATACATAGGTTTTGTGAAAATAGGATTCATGACTTATGTTTAAGAAAAATGTTTAGTCATGAACCTTGTAATTTGCTTTGTCATGTAAATCATTTGAAAACAATAAGATCAGATGATATGTATAAGTAAATGTCAGGTTAAATAAATATCCATGTAAAAATGTGTTTGTATAAGATAAGTTATTTGTAAATCAATGTCTTGTGAAAAGTATGTTATTTGTATAAAAATGTTCTATGTCTCAAACTGAAATGATTCAAATAACGTTACGACATATAATACCATACAAACACTTATATATAGGAAGTACCAGCGGCGTATCCACCATGCTTGTATCATATTACACACGCATCGTTACTTAATCACTTAATCAAACCAAACCAACCAATGTAAGAAGTCTATGTTTAATTCAATTGTCAAATGTATTAAATAATATGTCATAGTATTCATGTCAAGATGTAAATCATGTAGTATGTAAAACCAATGTCAAAAGTGTTTGTGTCAAATGTAAATCATGTCAAAATGTCTATGTCAAATATCCATGTCAAATGTCTATGTCAAATATCCATGTCAAATGTCTATGTCAAATATCTATGGTAAATGTCTGTGTCAAAATGTCATGTATGGCAAGTGAAATGTCTCAACTAAACCATATGCACAAAAACAAAGTATTGAAGTAAAACTTGGTTCAAATCAAAGCTATGTTTTGTGTAAATGCATGCAACTATTTAATATGAACATCTATGCGGTATTGTAAAAATGTATACATCCAAGCCTTGTGACTGTGGTGATAAACCCTTTAAACAAATTAAAGGTCTATCTGTCTTATATCATCGAATTCGGTCATTCCTTTCTGTCCCCTTTCCCTGGGATGTCCGGAACGGGAGTTGTCAATTCCTATGGTACCACTACCTACTAACGAACGGCGTAGCTAATGTTAATGAATGTATTGTCCCATGTAAACAAACCAAATGTCATACCAAAATGTAAGCATGTGAAAACGATGCACTAAGTATGTAATCAAATGAACATACATAGCGTGAAATGTAATGTAAAACGATGTACTAAGTAATGCACACAATGGGCACACCTAGCAGGAAATGTAATGTAAAACAATGTACCAAGTAATGCACACAATGGGCACACCTAGCATAAAATGTAATGTAAAACAATGTACTAAGTAATGCACACAATGGGCACACCTAGCATAAGATGTAATGAAATCGTGTACTATAATGTACTAACGAACATAGCATGTCTATGATGTGAAAACAGGAAAGCATGAAAGTAACAAGTAGGCACATGTGTTCCACCCCAAAACAGTTTGGAAAACAGTAAAAGAGGGGTCTATGTACTCACTTGAGATTGCTTAGTTGTATAAAGATAACCACCAAGTAATGCTATAGATCTCGGAATCAAACGGCACCTAATATAGGTAGCTATGTTAATAAACCGGACCTAAATCGGAAGATTGGGTAGCATGAGGGTTCGTAAACCAAACGAGTATGGAGACTCGTGTAGTATGGTTCAACAAAGCCTACATACTAATTGAAACCTAACATAATTGTTTACGACCCATTACGACCCGTTTAGGTAGCTTATGCTACTTTAACACGTCGTTCGCGTGAAACGCGTTCGGACCGCCTAACTAGCCCTATGACAAGTGTTATATGCCTAAACATGTTACATAATCAGTTATGTGACAAAGGTTTAGGTTACATATGCTTAATTACCAATTATACATGAAAAGGGTATTCTGGTAATTTACCTAAGGCATATAAACTACCTATCATACAACTACTTAAACGATGTGACCATAGGGTATAACCTCGGAAGGTTATTCCCTACCTACTATGGTCACCTAATGTGTTTGGTCGGATCCTAATGATCGACCAAATGGGTCGGGTTCGAGGTATAAGCGATTTATCAGATCGCTTACCCTACGGCCCTAGACAACGTGGTAATCAGTAGGCATAGTCCCAACGGACTATGACCATCGTGATTACAATCACGTTGCGAAGTTCAAACGAACTTCGCATTGACCATTACTGGTCAACGCTGAAAGTCAAACAAAGTTTGACTTTCTGACTCGAAAAGCAGTAAAATAAGGAAAAGAACGAAAGAATACTTACGAAGGGTCCCCGAATGCTAAACTCGATTCAAAAATCTCAGGTATGAAACAAATGTTTCAACTTAGAGTTTCTCAAATCAAATTTCTAGTGATTATGAACAATGGGGGGTGGGGTATTTATAGTATTCGTTGAACCGTTAAGATCGTTTCATGGAAAACGTGCCATGATCCAATCCGTACATTTGTTGCAAAGTTGTGGTGGTTAAAAATGATGTTTATCAGCTGAAAATGCAAGTTGCAAGCATGTGGGTGTGGTTAAAACAGCTGGATCGTGCTGACTGTTCGTTGTTATCTGATCAGACAGGCGGACGCGGCCCGCGTGGGAGTTAACAGAAACTGAGGCGGGCCGCCTGGCCATGACAGATCAGAAATTACAGTTTTGGTCCCTGTTGTGTATTCAGTCCATTTCCGGCACTTCTAAGGCCCGTAAAGCCAACTTTAAGGCCCTAAAATGTTGCCTAAACATTGTGGACATGAAAAATGTTCAAAAATATGTCTGATGTTGGTTCGTTTGGCCGTACGAACGCGATGTTCGCTTAATTACGACGGAATGCGCACAAGCGCGAAAAACGATCCAAATGACGCAACGAATGGATTTTTCTTAAGGCGAACACTAAAATATAATGTAGTCATGCTTACATAAATTTTTGGATGTCCAGATGTATTCAGAACGTAAGTTATGCGTGAAAATGCAAACTTGTGCACTTTTTGACACTTTTAGTCCCTGAATGTCCCAAAAGTTTATTTTAGCACACCGAACCCCTCAAAGCCTATTTCTAAGATATGTAAAGGATATTTAAGGTGTGTTTAACTTATGGTTATGTTCCAGAATGTCTGTTCCAGTACGAATCGTCATACTTTCGCAGTTGGTCAAGTTTAGTCCCTGTAAGCGAATTAACTTGTTTTTGCCATACCAAAGCCTTCAAAACTTATTTCTAAGTTATGTAAAGGTTATTTAAGGTATGTTAAGTATATGTTGATGTTCCGGAGTATTTTTCGCGTTAAACTGAGTACGTTTTCGCACCAGTTTGCGTATAACTCTCCAGAAATTGATATAGAGTTTGGAATTGGATAAAAATCAAAACATGAAAAATGTAAAACATAACAAAACAAACATTTGGATCAAATAACATTGTTTTATTGATAACAGAACTGTTCATAGTGATTACAAGCACAGTTGTTACACTTACAAACTACTCTTGTGATTCTCCCTTTCAAATGATCGCTCATGATTCCCTCGAAAATTTTAAGTACTCGTTTCACTCTAAGAAACAAAGTACAGAAAATAAAGTGACATTATGAGTAATCATGCTTCAGCACATCTGTGCCTTCGAATCTTTGGTTAGATAACTAAGGGTATTTCCAAATTTCATACCCATTACGTTTTGATTTTTCAACATACACAGTACAAGTATTTCAAAAACAATCTTCATGATCTCAAAACATTTCATATAGTTTGAAAACAATTTTTTTTTCAAATGCATTGTCTATGTTATTTCAAAAACATTGGTTATGTTTTCAAAAAGAACTTTCATAATTTCAGAATATTTCATATAGTCTGAAAACAATATTAACACATTACATTTTCTTATCAAGTGCATGATTTCGAAAAGCATCATTCATGTCTTTCAAAAACCTTATACATAATTTCAAAATTCATCTCGCATGATTTTAAAACATTTTTATAAATATACTTACCTAGTACACCTACTTTATGATTTCAAAAGTATTATATATAAGGTTTCAAAAACATTGAACACATTTTTTTTAGAACCCCATGCATAGTTTTCCAAAAATATTTTCCCCATACATTGACTTAACTTTCAAATTTCGCTTCATATGTCGCCTTGACATATCTAGCATCTCAACTTCATAAGCATTTTTACTTCATGTTTTGACTTAAGCACATCCAGTAAAAAGTTTCAAAACATCTTCAACTTCTAAAATCCATATGGGATATTTTTATCTTCACATTTAGACCCTTGTGGATGATTATCATTCAAATCAGAGTCCTTGATTGGATTCCTTATGTACCTAAATTCGAACATTTCGGTTCCTTATAATCGAAATCGAATTTTTCTTTTAAAAATCTTTCTGTTTTTATAGTTAGATTCTTGATAATGTTTAAAGTACCAAATGAAATCCACGAGATGGATTCCTAGTGTGCTTTAAATACATGCGCTCTGTTAGCAAAACAAATTAACAAATTAAAGATCTAGATCAAACAATCTTTGTGGTTATATGACTGTGTTTATGCATCTTGTGTTTTCTTTTATGCATTTTGGGTTTTTGTATACTCTGGATATTCGTTATCCAAATCCTCGTAGAATTTTTCATATCTTCATATGAGGGATTCGTAGTAGGATATTCAAAAAGGTACTACCTTAATTCCTTAATGGGCTTCTATGTAATAATTAAGACCCTTGGATTATATAGTACTACTCCATGATTCATAAGAGGCCCTTTTAGTGGTCTAGTAAAAAAGATTGATTCAAAAATCTGGTTAAGAATGACATGTGATGATATAAGCTGAAAAGACTCCTTGGTTGTCTATTAAAATCATTTAATGATTTAATAAAAGGGCTCTATGGCGGTCTAGTCACACTCATCATAGGATTGTTCATTTGGTTTTACCCTACACATTATAAAATATACTGTGTGAACTGTGCAAGGAATTGTCTAATTATGGACGCGTACATAATTATGAAACTTAGTGCACAGAAACCCAGTAAGATTTGTTATGTGTAAGAACCTATAGCGACAACAATAACAAAATGAGAACGATGTAATGGAGGTACGGTGGACGCACCAATGACGCTTCATATACTTGCATATAAGTATCCCTCCTACATTGCAATCATGATGTTATTAAAGGTTACAAGAAGTTCAGAACCCTAACCAATGTTGTTCGATCTTTTCAACTTCATGTTTTCAAACTCACACAAGTTTCCTCTAGATAAAATTTCGGGACGAAATTTCCTAAAGTATGGGAGACTGTAACACCTGTGCCTCCACGGCCATCAAACAAATACCGAACCAATGAAATATTATATTTCATACTTTGGGATTTGTAAAAATATGTGTATCATTTGCACATATCAATTTTTGTTCAATTCCAAACTCTAAATTGCTTTCTGGGAGGTTATACGCGCACCTATGCGTAAATATAACCAGTTTAATGCAACAAACACTCCGGAATAGTGACATAGGCTTAACATACCTTAAATAACCTTTACATAACTTAGAAATAAGTTTTGAAGGCTTTGGTATGGCAAAAACAAGTTAATACGCTTACAGGGACTAAAGTTGACAAACTGCGAAAGTATGCCAATTTGAACTGTAACAGACATTCCGGAACATGACCATAAGTTAAACACACCTTAAATATCCTTTACATAGCTTAGAAATAGGCTTTGAGGTGTTCGGTGTGCTAAAATAAACTTTTGGGTCATTCAGGGACTAAAAGTGTCAAAAAATGCACAAGTTTGCATTTTAGCGCATAACTTACGGTCTGAATACATCCGGACATCCAAAAATTTATGTAAGCACTAAAATATTTTATTTTAGTGTTTGGCATGAGAAAAATCCATTCGTCACGCAATTTGGATCGTTTTTCACGCTTATGCGCATTCCGTCGTAATTAACCGAACAACGCGATTGTACGGCTAAACGAACCGACATCCGGCATATTTTTGAGCATGTTTCATGTTCCCTATACTTTAACATCCTTTTGAAGCTTAAAAATGGGCTTGACGGGTGTTAGAAGTGCCAAAACACGACGATACGCGCTCAGGAACCAAAACTGCAAAACTTCAAAAAAAAATAATAAATAAATAAAAAAATGCAGCAAAAAGCCATTTTAAACATAAGTTAGCAGCCCCTAACACTTCCCAAAGGTCAAGTGCCACATGTTAATCTCCTATGGTGGCCAAAATTAGTTACCATAACATTTTGACAAGTGTACGGCCTAGATCGTGCCCCCTTTTCCAAGAAACGATCCTAACGATTGTGGGTTTACTATAAATACCCAACCCATTTTCACTCATTCCTCACTAGAATCTGATCTAAAAGACTCTAAGTTGAAACCATTGTTTCATACCTGAGTTATTTGGATCTAGATTAGCATTCGGGGACCTTTCGTAAGTATTCTTTCGTTCTTTTATTGCTTTTCGAGTCTTTTCGAGTCTGAAAGTCAAACTTTGTTTGACTTTCTGCATTGACCAGTTTATGGTCAATGCAAAGTTCGTTTGAACTTCGCAACATGATTGTAATCACGATGGTTATAGTCCCTTGTGACTATGCCTACTGATTACCACGTTGTAGGGTCGAAAGGATAAGCGATCTAATAAATCGCTTATACCTTCGAACCCGACCCATTTGGTCGATCATTAGGATCCGACCAAGCACATTAGGTGACCATAGTATATAGGGAATAACCTTCCGAGGTTATACCTTATGGTCGCTTCGTTTAAGTAGTTGTATGATAGGTAGTTTATATGCCTTAGGTAAATTACCAAAATACCCCTATGATTCCAAAATTCGTTTTAATCATATGTAACATAACTTTTGACATCTAAACTGATTTGACAACCATATTAGACATGTTAAGGCATATTTTACTTGTCATAGGACTAGTTAGGCGTTCCGAACGCGTTTTACGCGAACGACGCGTTAAAGTAGCATAAGCTACCTAAACGGGTCGTAATGGGTCGTAAGCACTTAGGTTAGGTTTCATTTAGTATGTAGGCTTTATTAAACCATACTACATGAGTACCCATACTCATTTGGTTTACGAGCCCTCATTCTACCCGATCTTCCGATATAGGTCCGGTTTATTAATGTAGTTACCTATATTAGGTGCCGTTTGATATTCCGTGATCTCTAGCATTGCTTGGTGGTTATCTTAGGACTTCTGAGCAATCTCAAGTGAGTACATAGACCCTTCTTTTACTGTTTTCCAAACGTTTTGGGGTGAAACACATGTGCCTACCTGTTACTTTCATGCTTTTCCATGTTTTCATATCATATGCTTGCTATGTTCATTAGTACACTATTAGTACATCGTTTTACATTACATTTTATGCTATGTATGTCCATTTAGTTCATACTTAGTACATCGTTTCACATCACATCACATGCTATGTATGTTCATTTATTTGCATACTTAGTACAATTGTTTTCATCACATGCTTACATTTTGTTATGAAATTTGGTTTGTTTAAATGAGACAATGTACATTCATTAACACCGATCATGCCGCTCGGTAGTAGGTAGTGGTACCATAGGACTTGACAAATCCCATTCCTGAAATCTCGGGTTTGTTTGGACGTAAGGAATGACCGAATCCGAATACATATTCTTTTGATAACTCATTATTACATAGTTATCCGACTGTCGCAAGGCTTGGATGTATGAATTTTCACAACACCGCATAAATGTTTATATCAGTATAGCATGCATTTACTACACAGAACATAACTTTTATTTAAACCAAGTTTTACTTCAATACTATGTTCTTGTGCATATGGTTTAGTTGATGCATTTCACTAGCCATACATATCATCTTGGTTACACATTACATGGTTTACATTTGACACATAAACACTTTTAACATTGGTTATACATTACATGATTTACATCTTGACATAAACATTTTAACATATTATTTCAATACATTTGGAAGTTGGGTTAAACATAGACATCTTACATTGATGGTTTGGTTTGAGTAAGTGATTTAAGTAACGAGGCGTGTGTAATACGATACAAGCATGGTGGATACGCCGCTGGTACTTCCTATATATAAGTGATTGTATGGTATTACATATCGTTGCGTTATTTGAAATCATTTCAATTTAGACATATAACATTTTATACAAATAACATACTTTTCACAAGACATTGTTTTACAAAACAACTTATCTTATATATACTCATTTTTACTTGGTTATTCATTTAACCATACATTATTCTCTTACTTATACATATCATCTGATCTTATTGCTTTTCAAACGATATACCAAAACAAAGCAAACTACAAGGTTCATGACTAAACATTTTCCTAAACATAAGTCATGAATCTCATTTTCACAAAACCTATGTATCTCACATGCATTTTTATGCTGGCGTACCTATTTTCACATGTGTTTTTCAGGAGCTGTTGCATAAGATGATCAAGATACACATAGGCAGACTTGGGCTTTAGTGACAATAAAAGATGCAAGACTAGTTAATTATGTTGTATTTCCTTGTTTGTTAAGACATTGTAACACTTTTAAATCAATAAAACGAAACTTCAATTGCCATGGATTTGAAACAATTAATTCTGTTACAACATTCCCCGACATTTCCGCCACGTTTTGTATGTTCTACGTGGTCGGGGTGTGACAACAAGCGTTTTAGTACAGAGCATATATTTTAAATATATATTTGTCCATTTTTACTTATGAAAACCAACCTCCGACACTTTGTATTTTTGTAACAAATCCTATGGCGAAGTTTATTTTGAAAAACAAAGTTTAAAACATAATTGTAAACACTTGTTAGAAATAATTTCTAGGTGTTTATATTTTTAGAAAATTTCGCCATAGTTTCCCCTAAAAACGGAGATGTCCATGCTATTAAGCATATTATTTTCTTTTCAAAATCAATCAACAACCAATCCTTAAACAATTTTACATTACCAAGAGCAAAAACTATATGCGTTTCATATTAATCATGAACTTGATATATCACAAAAACGCGTAGTAACTTGGTAAAGCGTTTAGTGGACTTAGTTACCTTCCAAAGTGTATTCATTTCTTAAAAAAACATTTTCTTAAAAGAGTTAAGTGTTTACAACTTGTAAACAATTTTTACAAAAATTAATCTTTTGAACTCTTCTTGTAAATAAAATGTTTTCACACTTATTTTATTTCCAAAAATGTTGTAAGTGTATGTAAAAGTCATGATTTTCCAAAAAAAAAACCGATTCTTTAACTTGGTTTATTTAGATAAATCTTTTGTAAAACTCGGATCTACATGATCATCAACCTACTTGTTTAATTATATTTCAAGAAAATCATTTTCTTTCAAGTTCATGTTTAAACTAGAAGGTGATTAACTCATATAATCCCCTAGTCACCTTCTAATCTTATTAAATCTTATTTCTAAACATCATTTAACAAGTTCCATATGGTGATTAACATCACATAACCAAGAATCAATAAGAATTTAACAACATATTCATAACAACATCCTACTAACAACATTTGATCTTCATGTAAACTTTATGTTCATTCTTTGTGTTTGTGTTTCTTTAGTGTTCTAGTGATATTCATCATACTACATCTTTAATCATAAAAATAAGATGATCAAGAGTTAAACAAGAACTTACAACTAGCTCAAAGGCTAGGAAGAACACTAGTGAAAAAGATGGTGAAATGGTGTGTGAAAGCAAGTGATGAAGACTCCTTGATGATCCACAAGCTATAAGCTTCACAAAGCACCTCTTAACACAAGTATGGAGCTTGAAAATGGAAGAATAGGTTGGTGTTAAGGTGGTGATGGTGGCGGTTATGGTGAGGGCCGAGAGGGAGAGGGAGAGATGTGAGGGATGGGTGGAGATTGTGAAGTGATGTTGTAAGATGCACACCATATTTATAAGTCCTTTCTTCTAATATTTTGGCAACAATATTAAGCAAAGATCAATTAAAATATAAAATTAAATCTTGAAGTATGGTGGGGATCTTTGTGGGTCCTTTGTGACCGTAAGAGGGGATGGGGGGGGGGGTTAGAGGTAATTTTTGTAACTAGTTGGTAAATGTAAGTTCAAATACAAGTATGTGATTTCATATGTTAGTTAGTGGGTATTTTAGTTGGTGTTATGGTGAACGGGGATCATAACTAGCCAAGAAATAATTAAACAATGTGTTTGGCAAAATTTTTGTGTTCCGGGTAATGTCTGGTTGTTCGGTTAGATACCGTTCCGTTAAAGTGCTAAGTTATTCCGTATAATGCCTTTTATATATCTTTTTGTGTCACATTTAATTCCTGATACTTAGGAAAGCATACGGGACCATTCTGCCAAAATTTTGCACATTACTAGCATATTAAATGCTGAATTTCTGACAAATAATGCAGAATTCTGCATTATTAGTGGGTTTTAGGCACTTCCTGTTACATTAACTATCACCTAGTGACGCAATTTTATGGTCCTCACTTCCCTACACTCCATACTAGTGTAGTACCCTGTCTCTGGCTCATACTGGCCTCAAAAACACTGTCTGTCTATGTACTGGCACTGTCAGTATATTTCTGAGTTATCCGCTCAGTGTGCTAACTGTGCTTTGTGCATCAAGTATGTCACTAAAGTTTGTGTGTAGTAAATGGAGTGACTGTATGAAATATGATGCATATGTATGTATGATACAAAAAAACATAAAGCAGTTTAAATTGTCAGTTGTAATCAAGCACAGTCATTAAGCACATAATTAAGATTAATTAATTGTACGGTACCTGTAATTGTGAGGGTTGCCACACGTTGTATTTGCACTGAAGCGGGCATTACCTGTACGGGACTAAGTGTGTGGTCTACTCCGATCATAAAAGCCTTCAACACTTGTTCAACCAGAGGATCTGAACATGAGACAGCGTCGATGGATGGAGACATTGAACGACTATGATTGTGAAATCCGATACCATCCAGGCAAGGCGAATGTATTCGCCGATGCTTTGAGCAGGAAGGAAAGAGTTAAGCCCATTAGAATCAATGCCAAGAGCATTGAATTGAAGAACAGGTTAAATGAAAGATTGTTAGCCGTTCAGAAGGAAGCTGTATTGGAAGCCAACTATCAGAATGAAAAGTTGGGAGAACTGCTTAGCAGTTATCATATGGCAAGGATGGAATCCTAAGATTATATGGACGAATATGGGTTCCAATCTATGGAGGACTTCGGGACGTTATCCTCCAAGAAGCCCATAGTTCCAAGTATTCTGTTCACCCTGGTAGTGACAAAATGTACCAGGATTTAAAGGCAAATTACTGGTGGATAGGTTTGAAGAAATCTATAGCCACTTATGTGGCCAAATGTCTGACATGCGCTCAAGTTAAGGCAGAACATCAGAAGCCGTCAGGTTTGCTGCAACAGCATGAACTACCCAGCTGGAAGTGGGAAATGGTAACTATGGATTTCAATACTAAGTTACCAAAGACGAAGTGAGGAAATGATACTATTTGGGTTATAGTAGACAGATTGACCAAGTCAGCCCACTTCCTACCTATAAAGGAAACACACAGCTCAGATAAGTTAGCTCAGCTGTACGTGGACGAGATTGTATCTCTTCACGGAGTGCCAGTGTCTATCATCTTGGATAGGGATACAAGATATATATCGCATTTTTGGAAAAGCTTTCAGCAATCCCTAGGCACTCGATTAAACTTCAGCACTGCGTATCAACCTCAGACAGATGGTCAAAGCGAACGTACAATACAAACACTCGAGGATATGCTACGAGCTTGTGTGATTGACTTAGGAGGAAGTTGGGATGATCATCTTCCATTGATAGAATTTTCTTACAATAATAGCTATCATTCGAGTATTCAAGTTGCACCTTTTGAAGCTTTGTATGGAAGAAAGTGCAGGACACCCGTTTGTTGGGAAGAAGTTGGAGATGTCCAACTAACAGGACCTGATATAGTCCTGGAGACGACATATAAGATTGTGCAGATACGTGATCGTCTCAAAGCTACCAGAGATAGGCAGAAAAGCTACGCAGATAAAAGGCGTAAACCTCTGAAATTCGAAGTAGGTGACAAAGTGTTACTTAAGGTATCACCCTGGAAAGGGGTGATGCGTTTTGGCAAGAAAGGCAAGTTAAGCCCAAGGTACATAGGACCATTCGAGATCATCGAATGTGTCAGAACAGTGGCTTACAGGTTAAACCTGCCTGAAGAGCTCAGTGGAATTCATAATGTGTTCCACATCTGCAATCTAAAGAAGTGTTTAGCCTATGAATCGCTAGCCATGTCACATAAGGATGCGCATATTGATGAGAGCTTAAAGTTTGTTGAAAAACCTTTGTCGATTGAAGATCGATAGGTTAAGAAGCTTCGAAAGAAGCATGTACCGATTGTAAAGGTTAAATGGGATGCCCGGAGAGGTCCCGAATACACGTGGGAGGTTGAATCTACAATGAAACAGAAGTACCCTCATTTATTTCAGTAAATCTCGAGGTCGAGATTTCTTTTAAGGGGGTGAGGATGTAACACCTCGTAAAATCACGACCAATATAATAAAGACACGTGTCATGGATTCTAAACATGTTATAAAACCCGGATCACGATTAAAAAGGATATATGAAGAAATTAAAAGTGTCAACATGTTAATTATTACCTCTGAGTGACCTTTTAACTTTTTCAACTTTGGTAAAATATAATTTCATTCCCATAAAAATCTGATTAAGATTTCATGGGTATCCGGTTAAATCATGTAATGAATAATTCAATATTCAAGTCCAAGAATTTGGAATCCCATGTGCAAAATCGACAAATTTCAATCAATAACCTCTTTTTACAAGACTCCAAGGCAACCAATGCATGGCAATGCATTCTTAGCAATGCAGACCTGGTCATATGGGCCTTTCCTATTGATGGTGACCAGAGATTCGAGATATGATAGGTTGCATGGTCAAATGTTAAAAGTTCTCAAAATTTTGTCTCTGATAGAAGGCTTACGGGCCACAAAGCTCTTGCCTTACAGTCCGTAAGACGACTAAACTGGGCGATACAAATTTGAATTACGGATACGGACCGTAGGGGCTTAAGCTTACGGTCCGTAAGGGCTGTATCTGGGCAGAATAATGGACAGCTGCAGGTTCAGCCAGTTCCACCGCCTTTGTAAGATAGTTTTTAGATTCTATGGGCCTTGCAACTGGTTTTTCATGCATAGGGACACCTGGAATTCATCAGAGATGACTTGTAGATCTTGGTGGAATGATCCTATGAGTTTTAAACTCCTATATATGCCCTCTTATTTGATGGTTCAATTGCTCATTCACCCAAAACTTATTCTAACTCATTCTCTGGAGCTCTCTGGACTTCAAGCAAGCTTCCATCAGCTCCTAATTCGTGCTAAGGACCATTGTGAGTGTTCTTAGCCTCTCTAGTTCATGTTTTATTAATCAAATGATCAAAAGTCAAAGCTGTCGTAATTAAGCTTTGACTTAGTGATTAATCTCTAATGGTCCAGTCATTTTTCGAATTGCAAGTGGCTATGAGTTGCTAATTACGTGGGTAATAAGTCCTTAAAAGGGCACCCCCTGATTTTCACTCTAACTTGGTCCATTGTCGGGTCAAACTTAATACTAAAAAGTCAACAGAAAACTATTTTGCAAATAAATTCATAACTAGTAATGTAGAAGTTATGGAACCTGTTTTAACACTAAAATAACTTGGTAAATAACGTAAGAACATGTCTAAGCATGTTCAAACTGACAATTCTGAGTATAGGCTCGGTTAGGAACCAAAAGTCGTAAAAGAAGACTTTTGCTTTGACTTTCAGTTCTGACCCGATTTAGATTATTTTAGGAATGCTTTAGGGTTCCATTAGGACCACGTTACATGTTAGTATAACCCTCAGAGTTTATACAATGTGGTTCCTTTGTAATCCTAGTTCATTGCATGTTTCCGTTAAGTGCCTAAATTTGACCATTATGCCCTTTTGACCTTAAAACAAGATTTTTTAAAATATGAGAGGACAAAAACCTTTATTACTGATTTATAAACTTGTCCTAAAATTTTGACATCAATTTGAGGTCTAAATTAGGAGTTATGCTCAATATCGTAATTTGAAAGTTTTTTATTAATTAAACGACATATTTAGCATAAAGCCTATTTAAACCCAAATTTCGACACAAAAATTTTTACCCACTGATGTAATATAATATTATGGGAGTTTTTAAGATTTTTATTTATTTTTAAACTGAACATAACATAGGGTTCTTGCCTTGATTTGGTAATTGTCGGTTATACCATTTACTTGAATAAAATGAGTTTTACATAACATTTTGATACCAAATCTTTTGCTACTGATTTTATATGATAAATAAAATATTTTGAACCTTATAAACTGATCAAAAAAACATATTTCCTTATATAACCCGAAAAATGCCTAAAACCGACTTTCTACGCGTTTTAAACGCATAGTATGGTTTATAACTATTTTTGGCATTTAAGACTTAATACCTACTGATGTTTTAAGTAAATTTTTATACTTTAACAGTAAGAAAACGTTTTGAATTCAAATTTCCAATTTTGACCTTTAAAGTGTGACAACTGGCACAAAACCGGTAATTTCCGTACAATTTAATTAATACTTGATAACTGCAATTATGTGCTTAAATGTCAACATTGTCTGATTTCATGCTATACATTTGAATTCATGAACGTTTTATACTACAAATATTGCTTTATGCATTAATGATAGCGTTGCGTCAGAAATACTAGTAAACTCACCGGTAAGACACATTGTTTCAACAATTATGCAGAAAGCAGTCTGACAATAGAATTGGAACACTGCGGATGTGTATTTCGCACGAAATAGTAAAGTGTTATTTCGCTTGGTAATTTCGCACGAAATTACTATTTCGTGTGAAATGTGATTTCGCCTGAGCCTGTTCATGCGAAATTACTTAGCCTATAAATAGGTGCCTTGTGATTTCGTTTGAAGTAGTTCGAACTTTCCGGTTTGAGAACCGAAGTGCTGCCGAAGTGTCTACTCGCTGTAAATCTTTGTCAAATCAATCTATAGATAGTTTTAAGTGAATTGCAAGCAGAATTACCTCGATACGTTTGTTTCCGCCTCTCGTATTGAGCAAAAACTCTTCTAAACGACTCGTTTGGTCAGTAAAACGATCCTACAAATTCCATATAGACTTGGTTGCAGGAGCCGCTCCTGTAGCCAAGGCACCATATCGGCTTGCACCATCCGAGATGCAAGAATTATCTACACAACTCCAGGAGTTGTTGGATAAAGGATTCATAAGGCCAAGCTTCTCACCTTGGGGAGCTCCAGTATTGTTCGTGAAGAAGAAGGATGGAACACTGCGGATGTATATCGATTATAGAGAACTGAACAAGCTCACTATCAAGAATCGGTATCCACTACCGAGGATTGATGACTTATTTGATCAATTGCAAGGATCGAGCTACTATTCCAAGATCGACCTTCGATCGGGATACCGTCAGTTAAGAATCCAAGAGGAAAGCGTGCCAAAGACTGCATTCAGAACACGCTATGGGCATTACGAGTTCCTTGTGATGCCATTCGGACTGACGAACGAGCCAGCGGTATTTATGGATCTGATGAACCGCGTATGCAAACCATATCTCGATAAATTCATGATTGTATTTATTGATGATATCCTGATTTACTCGCGAACGAGAGAAGAGCACGAGCAACATCTCAAAACCATTTTGGAACTACTAAAGAAAGAGAAACTGTATGCAAAATTCTCCAAATGCGAATTCTGGATTCGCGAAGTACAGTTTCTTGGTCACGTTGTGAATGAGAAGGGCATTCATGTAGACCCATCCAAGATAGAAGCCATAAAGAATTGGGAAGCTCCCAAAACCCCGACTGAAGTTCGACAATTTTTAGGCTTAGCGGGCTATTACCGGCGGTTTATTGAGAATTTCTCCAAAATAGCTCAACCGCTGACAACCCTTACGCAGAAAGACAAGAAGTACGACTGGGGTGATAAGCAGGAAGAAGCCTTCCAGCTGCTCAAAAATAAGCTATGCGATGCACCGATACTATCCTTACCTAAAGGAACTGAAGACTTCGTGGTATACTGCGACGCTTCGCGTTAAAGGTTGGGTTGCATGCTTATGCAACGCCAAAAAGTCATCACTTACGCTTCAAGACAGTTGAAGGTACATGAAAGAAATTACAGCACGCATGACTTGGAGCTAGGCGCGGTGGTATTCGCCTTGAAGATCTGGCGACACTATTTATATGGTACTCGATGTACAATCTTCACAGATCACAAAAGCCTGCAACACATATTTGATCAGAAGGAATTAAATATGCGTCAACGACGTTGGGTCGAGCTGCTGGACGATTATGACTGTGAGATTAAGTACCACCCTGGAAAGGTAAACGTTGTAGCAGACACGCTAAGTCGAAAAGAAAGGGTTAAGACCCTAAGGGTTCGAGCAATGACTATTCAAACGAACCTCACTGCACGCATTCGTGACGCACAACAAGAAGCCCTGAAAGGGGAGAATCGTAGAGCTAAACATCTCTGAGGTATGCTGGAGAATTTGGTGCCAAACAAAGAGGGAACCTTATACTTTAAGGGGCGTATTTGGGTTCCGCTCTATGGCCGTATTCGAGAAGTCATCCTTAATGAAGCTCACAAGTCGAGATACTCGATCCATCCAGGATCGGACAAAATGTATCAAGACTTGAAGGATTACTATTGGTGGCCGAGGCTTAAAAGTGATGTTGCTATATATGTTGGAAAATGCCTAACCTGTGCTAAGGTTAAGGCTGAATATCAGAAACCATCTGGGCTACTGCAACAACCAGAGATACCCATGTGGAAGTGGGAGCAAATCTCGATGGACTTCATAACGAAATTACCCAGGACCCCTAGGGGGCACGATATGATATGGGTGATAGTCGATCGGTTAACAAAATCTGCGCATTTCCTACCGATCTGAGAGAAGGATAGCACTGGAAAGCTTGCTGAGTTATACTTAAAAGAAATCGTGGCACGTCATGGAGTGCCTACCTCAATTATTTCAGACAGAGATGGACGTTTTCACTCAAGGATCTGGAAATCCTTCCACGAAGCCTTTGGATCTCAATTAGATCTAAGCACGGCCTTCTATCCACAAACACACGGCCAGAGCGAACGAACCATACAAACGCTGGAAGATATGCTTCGCGCATGTGTTATGGACCTAGGCGGCAGCTGGGATACTAATCTACCCTTAGTTGAGTTTTCCTACAATAACAGTTATCATACGAGCATAAAAGCCACACCGTTCGAAGCTCTGTATGGCCGCAAATGCCGCTAGCCTTTATGTTGGCCTGACGCTGGAGATAAACATATGGTTGGTCCTGAACTTGTGCAAGAGACAACCGACAAAATCATACAGATCCGAGAGCGCATTAAGGCGGCTCGAGATCGACAAAAGAGCTACGCTGATCGATGATGAAAACCATTAGAATTCAAGGTGGGAGACAAAGTTTTGTTAAAGGTCTCACCTTGGAAGGGCGTAGTAAGATTCGGAAAACGTGGGAAGCTGAATCCCCGATACATCGGACCATTCAAGATTTTGGAAAGAATTGGTACCGTGGCATACAAGTTGGAATTACCAGAAGAACTTAACGGAGTACATGATACGTTTCATGTATCCAACCTCAAGAAAAGTCCAACCCAAGAAACAGTGATCGTCCCTGCGGATGAAGTGCATATTGACGACACCCTCCGATTTACAGAACAACCCGTTGAGGTTACAGACTGGAAAGTCAACAAGACCCGAAGGAGTAGTGTCAAACTTATCAAAGTACGTTGGAACTCTAAGCACGGACCCGAGTACACGTGGGAATGTGTAGACCAGTTTAAAGAAAAGTACCCCCACCTATTCAAGAAAACTCATGCGAGAGTTAGTTCAGCCTGAATTTCGGGATGAAATTCTTTTAACGAGGGGAGACTGTGACAACTGGCACAAAACCGGTAATTTCCGTACAATTTAATTAATACCTGATAACTGCAATTATGTGCTTAAATATGAATATTGTCTGTTTTCATGCTATACATGTGAATTTATGCACGTTTTATACTACAAATATTGCTTTATGCATTAATGATAGCGTTGCGTCAGAAATACTAGTAAACTCACCGGTAAGACAAATTGTGTCAACAATTCGGCAGAAAGCAGTCAGACAATAGAATTGGGGCCTAGGAGTAGGTCCAAAGTCTAAAATACAATAAAACCCAAGAATGGATACAAGGGTTAACATATAGACTTTCCGGAAGCTAGAATATGCACCAAAAAGCACCCGAAACACACTTTAAATGCTGAATTTCATATATTTCAGCAAAATTCAGCATTGTAATGAGTTAGTAACATGTAAAAATATGACTAATTGGTCCTGAATGCTTTCCTAAGTGTCGGGAATTGAAAGTGTCACAAAAGGATACATAAAGGACACTAAACAGTGCAATTTAGCACTTTAACGAACTGGTATCTAACCGAATAACTGGACATTACCCGAAACATCAAAATTATACTAGAAGCATTGTTTTAATATTTATGAGCTAGTTATGATCCCCAAATACCCTGACACACTATATAACACCATATATGCATAACACCTAAACATTACACTTGAAATCTAACCATTTAACTTAACTACCCATTAAACTTACACTTTACCCCCCCCCCCCCCTTTTAAAGTGGACGGTCATGGGTGACCCCACCATAGATCTCCTTTGATCTTGTATGATCTTGCTAAATCCCTAAAGATTGTGAAGATATATTTAGAAGATTATGTCTAGTACTTTAGAAACAAAAAACACAATGGGTAAAGGGATTAGATGTTTATAAAAGACTAAAGCTCTCATTCATCTTCACACCATCAACCTTCTTCTCTCCCTCTCCTTGGCTCAAGGTCGAAACCACCATCAACACCACCACCACTTTCATCCAATCTTCATCCAATCCCAAGTTATCACAAGGTGCTAGAAGGTGTTTAAGGAGGTTTAGAGCTTGTGGATCTTGAAAGACCTCCTTCATTTGATTTTATCCAACACTTTTGTCATCTACAACTTCTTGTGTTCTTCCCTAGCCCTTGTGCTAGTTGTAAGCTCTTATCACTTGTTGTTACTTCATATTTAGATGGTAAAAAGATGATGAACACAGTTAATCTTGAAGAACACTAAAGAACATGATCATGATACTTTAACATAAGCTTAAATACATAAGAATACATGTAAATGATGATGATTTGCTTCTTGATGAATGATGATTTATGTTAGTGATGTTAGACATCATAAGAAACCTACTAGATTGTGATTAAACACATGATCTAGTAAGTTAAAGTGGTGATCTTGTGAAAGACCAAGATCATCATGCTTTATGTCTTCATGAACTTGAATGATGAAATTGGTTTTCATATGTAAAGGTGATTTGAACAAAATACAAATCTTGTAAATAGATGATTACAAAAATAATTTTCCCAAGAAACCGAGTTTATTTTCAAGATTTTCAAAGTCATGGTTTCTAAGTAAACTAATCATATTTTTAGTGTTTAAACAAGACTAGGAACATGATTGTAACAAGGAAAATACAAAAGAAATATTTTTAGAAAAATCATCTTACAAGTTGTAAATGACTAAATCTTTCCAGAATGTGATTTACAAACAAATAACCATGTTTTTAAGTGTAACTAAACCTACTAAATAACATGGTAAGTTACTACAAGTTTTTACAAAAACTTCAAGTTCATGATGTAGTGTAAGTTACTTGATTTTGACACTCGGTAAGTGTTGAAAGAGTTGATGATTGTTTGTGATGATTTTAAAAGAAAATATACACATGTTTTGAAAACATGGGAAACCTCCATTTTTAGGGGAAACCATGTCAAAAATTTTATAAAATTTTGACACTTAGAAAAATATAAGTTTTGGTAAAACTTATTCCTTAAAAATTTACCTAAAAATATTTACCAAGGTTTCCCTAATTTTTATGTAAACTTCAAGTTAAGAAATGATGATTTCTTCAAGATAAAAATTGATATTAAGTATGTATATTTTTTAGAAAGATATATATATTTATTGATCAACAAATTTTGTGCTAAGTGTATGTAATATGTATTGTATGTAATAGTGTATTAGGACTTGAAAGTACACTAAATACTCCCAAGGAGTAGAAATACAAGAATACACATACAACATGCATAGACAAATACAAGAAAATATATTTATGAAAATACAACATGAAATGAAGTTTTGGACAAAACACATAACTCGGGTGAAAAACACAAGATACTTATATTTATTTTTGAGTAAATAATATAAGTAAGATACATAGTTAAAAATATAAATTATTATTAACAACCAAGAACAAATACATAAAAGATGGTGACTTGTACTTGTGCGATACAAGTCTAGTGACTAACGTTAATAAAACACATATAGGTCACGACGCTATATAAGCAAACCCGGTGAAGTTTACGGCGCAAGAAACGCAAAGTTGTGAGTTCATGTCCCCACTTTTAATCTTTTACATACTTTTTAAACTTGGGGAAAATACACGTGTTATGGTATGATGGATACAAAAACTAAGGAATGATACTTTAGATCATGTCATGAATAGGGTACCAGAAGCACCATTAATCGTGTACATACTAAGACCGCAGAACAAAAGGTCAGATCTAATGGGTTTTCGGGCAGCCACACTCTTGGTGATAACTAGTACCAAGTAGTGCTTTTGTGTCTCAGTCGTGAATCGACAACTAGAAAAATGCCTATGGTTTGGATGCTTCCTATGTTGTGTCACATGTTAATGGCCTTACAAACCATTAGCGATCTCGATTTCCTTATATTTACAGAAATACTTGATACATACCATGTTTTCATACAAAGTATACAAACGTTCAATACAAAAACTGCATGAATTCACACCAACATTATGTTGACGATTTTCCAAAAACTCACATGTATTTCAGGTAACTAAAGTGGATGTGCGCGCGGTTATACTCTTGCTCTGGATGTTGTTTATGTGTATCTTTGAATAATGTTGTAAACTTTTCAGACAATGTCTTACGCTGTCTTGTGATGTAAACACTCAACCTATGTTTTCGATTACGTAATGTTATTGGCATTTGAAGTTATTTTTACGAGCATGTAGTATGTTTACCATTCGTATGCAATGAGAACCTTTCATGATCACACCTCGTGCTTCCGCCTTAGAAAGGGGTGTGACAGATTGGTATCAGAGCTGCGATTGTAGTGAACCAGGATTCCTTCTCGAGTCTAAACTACAATCTTTAGGATCCTCTCACGAAAACAATTTTTCAAAAAGTTTTCATTGCATAAAACTTTCCGCGACATCCACTGCCTGAAACAGATTTTCAAAGAGTTAAGAAAAGACACTACGAGACTTAGGGTGCACTGGAGTAGCACATGTCTTTGACTAGAAATTACTTGCAACTATGTGTGATAATTAATATATACATATACTAGAAATAGAATATCTCAGGTACTCGTGACTTTACCTGAAAACAGTGGCCTATCTGAAGGAAGTGATCCGACGAGGAAACGAACTGTGCGGACTGTGCAAGGACTTACGTAATTATGGATGCATGCATAATTATGGAATTCAGTGCACAGAAACCACAGCAAGTCTTGTCACGTATCATAAGAGATTCCTTCAAATACAAGAGAAGGTCAAACGTGAACACCCTTCCCTCAGCCTATGAAATACTCTTTTGGAGTAATAAGTTAGGGTATAAAGACAAGAACCGCCAATGTGAAGTAAGATATTTTGTCCTTTACATATATTAAACTTGTACTTTGAGGAGATGTAACCCTTATGCATTTTGTTTACTTCGCAAACAATGATGTAACAAGTTGTTTTGATATGTGTAAAGACTCGGTGAATATCTTATGACACGCCAGTATTTGTCTATTTATACATGCTTGTTGCTGTATGAATTGATTTATACGTCGGGCGGATTGTTTGATGTCACTTATGTGGGTATATGTTAGTGTATATATACTATTACTGTCTCGTATGACGATATCAAACAAATGTCTAACCCTACTGCGTTACGTTCTTTCAGAACATGGCACCTAGGAGAGCTGTGAACAATCAGGATTCCGATCAACCCCCTCCTCCTCTTCTGCCGAGGACTGCTGAAGAACTGAACGCCTTACTGGAAGAAAGGATCTTCGCAGCTATCGCTCAAAACGAGGCGAACCGCACCGAACAAAGTGGAGGACCAAGCAATGCTAGACGTAATGGGCAAGGAGATACATCTGGAGGAAACACAGCTCAAGGCTGCACCTTCAAGCAGTTTCTCGACTGCAAGCCGCTGAATTATGACGGCCTGGAGGTGCAGTGGCTTTTGTACGCTGGACGGAGAAAACCGATGCCACTATCTGTATGAGTAAGTGTACCGCGGATCAGCAAGTCACTTTTGCTACAGGGTTGTTTGTTGATGAAGCTTTGACTTGGTGGAATTTGCAAGTCCAGACTCTGGGTGATGATGTTGCGTACGGCATGACGTGAGATGAGCTAAAGGAACGTATGAGAGAAAAGTATTGCTCTCGTGCTGAACTCCAAAGGTTGGAGACTGAGTTCTGGCACTTGACCATGGAAGGTGCTGACATTACTGGTTATACCCGAAGGTTGCACGATTTGTCTAGAGTGATCCCCTATTTGGTGACTCCTGAATTTAAGCGCGTTGAACGCTACATCTGGGGATTGGCTCCGAAGTTTCGCAGCATGGTAACTTCGGCCAAACCTGAAACGATCACTCAAGCTATAACTCTGGCTGTCAGCCTTATTGAAGATGCTGTTCGAATGAAGAAGTTATCATTGAACCCAACAGAAAAGACTGAGACGCATGCTGAGTCGTCTGGTGACAAGAAAAGGACGCATGCGAACCTGAACCAAGCAACACGTAACAACAAGGGTTCCAACAATAAGAAGCGTGACCCCAATCCGCCACAGGATGCGAGAACTCTTGCAGCCATAAATGACGCTCCTGCCAAAGGATACCAGGGCACTCTGCCCATCTGCAACCAGTGCAAGCGTCATCATGAAGGAGCTTGTCGCATTCCAAAATGCGACAAGTGTGGAAAATTGGGTCACCCTACTGAGAACTGTTGGGGAAAAGGAAATAGGAACGGGAACGAAAACCGTAACGGTGCTGGTAATAGAAACGGTGGCGGAAATGTCAATGGTAACCGGAATGGGAATGGAGCTGGGCAAAACCAAGGATGCTTTAGTTGTGGAAGCAAGGAGCATTTCATAAAAGATTGCCCAAGGGGGAACAATACTCAGGCTCGAGCATTCGTGATTGGAGCAAGGAACGCACGCGAGGACCCTAATGTGGTCACCGGTACGTTTCTCGTTAACAATCACTTTGCATCCATACTATTTGACACTGGTGCCGATTATAGCTTCATGTCTGTGGAATTTAAATGTATGCTTGGGATAGAATCTAGTTGATTATATATTCCTTATTCCATAGAACTAGCCAATGGTAAACTTGTTGAATCGAGCGAAGTTGTTAGAGGTTGCTCATCAGAACTTGGTGAGCAAAGATTTAGCATCGATCTCTTACCTATTCAATTGGGTAGATTCGATGTAGTGGTCGGAATGGACTGGTTGTCCAAGAACAAGGCTGAAGTTATTTGTCATGAGAAAATCATTCGCATCCCTTTGGCGAATGAAGAAACTCTCATCGTACATGGAGAAAAACGAGACGTGCCTCTGCGAATCATCAGTTGTATGAAGGCCCAGAAGTGCTTAAGGAAAGGATGTGTTGCTTTCCTAGCGCACGTTGTAGATAAGAAGGCTGAGGAGCCGAAACTCGAAGACATTCCTGTGGTGAAGGAATTCCCTGATGTTTTTCCCGAAGATCTGCCAGGATTACCTCCGCAATGACAAGTCGAATTCTATTGGTGCATACGTCTGTCGACTTCGTCTTGTATCGAGTCTTGTATGTGTATAGATAAATCAGGGCACGTTATACGAGGAAACTGTCAAAAATAGGTTTGAAGGTAATTTCGCACGAAATAGTAAAGTGTTATTTCGCTTGGTAATTTCGCACGAAATTACTATTTCGTGTGAAATGTGATTTCGCTTGAAATGTGATTTCGCTTGGGCCTGTTCATGCGAAATTACTTAGCCTATAAATAGGTGCCTTGTGATTTCGTTTGAAGTAGTTCCAACTTTCTAGTTTGAGAGCCGAAGTGCTGCCGAAGTGTCTACTCGCTGTAAATCTTTGTCAAATCAATCAATAGACGGTTTAAAGTGAATATCTAGCTGAATTGAACTTGATACGTTTGTTTCTGCCTCTCGTATTGAGCAAAAACTCTTCTGATCGACTCGTTCGGGTCAGATAACGATTCTACATTTGGTATCAGAGCTCAGGAGGAAGAGTTCTTACCAATTCAGCTTAAAAAAATCTGATTTCTACACCTTCTTTTCAAAATTAAACTTGATTTCACGGTCAAAATGTCTTGAATTTTACTTATTATACGCGCAATAGTGTTTTAACAAACCCTTGAAAGTTTCAGACTTAAAATCGGACAAAAACTTGTTCAATTTTAGCAAAAACAGCTCGAGATGATGACATCAGCAGTATTTCGCATGAAATAAGCCTTATTTCGCGTCAAATTGGAATTTCGTTTGAGAATTCCACACGAAATCAGTTATTTCGCTCCAAATTAGTATTTCGCTTGAGTATTTCGTACGAAATTAGTTGATTTCGCTTGAAACCTGTTTTCGTTTGGTTATTTCGTACGAAATCACCTATTTCGTGTGAAAATCTTTATTTCATTTGAAAATTCTGATTTCATTTGAGTTGGTATTTCGTTTGAAGCTGTATTGCAGGTTATTTCATTTGAGAAGGTTATTTCGCTTGAAGATTTCGTTTGATAGATCTAATTTTGTTTGAAAGTGTATGTCTTGAAAAACTTGTTACCGAATCATGGAAGAGGAATTCTATAACGCGTTTGCTACAGCCCCGACTACTCCAGCTACCATTGCTCAAAGCATGAACATGGAAAACGAAACTGGAACTTTGCAAAAACCCCCGAAGCTAATGGGAATTGAGGAGTATTATGGTTGGAAAGACCGATTTGGGAATTGGGTTCGAGCTAACCATTTGAGATCTTAGGAATGTATCGAAAAGAAATATGTTAAACCTTGTACTGATTTGGGAGTTATTAAAACTATTTCTGAACTAAATGATAAAGAACGAGACATGTATAAAGCAGAAAAGATGATGATCAGTTTGTTACAACAAGCTATAAAAGAAGACATCTTTATATTGCTTCAACACGACAATACTTCACGATCGATATGGGATGCGCTTCGAATTAAGTTTGAGGGTAGTGAGAAAATGATCAGGAGTAAGAAAGCATTGCTAAAGAAAGAGTTTGATTTGTTTTCAAGTTTGGCGGGTGAATCATCAAAGAAGCTGATTGAAAGATATTGCCACTTAGTGCGATCTATGTCTTTGTTAGAAATTGTCAAAGATTAAGAAGAATGGGTCGACAAATTAGCTGATGCATTTCCTCAGAAAGAGTGGGGTACATACTTGATGATTTTGAAGAATACTGGAGAATATGAGAAGTTGACTATTTCACAGTTCATTGAAAAGATTGAGGGTCAAGATCTGGAACAACAAAAGATAGCTAGAATGAACAGTCCGAGTGGTCAACAAGATGTTAAAATGTATTACAAAGGAAGTGTTCAAGAGATTGAAACTAGTCCAAAAGTCCAAACTGCTTTCAGTGCTGAAAACTCATCTGAATCTGTTAATTAAAATTCAAGCAGCAGCAGTGGATTTTCTTCGTAACCAAATGTGAATCCAAAGAGTTTAACTTTAAGTCATAAGTTTCAAAGCTCAAACAGCAGTAATGGTCAAGTTTTAAATTGCAACATCGCATTGCATCTTCAGAATGGTCAAAATTTCTCTGAAGAGGTCGCCAAAAATCACATGTCATTACTTGCTACAGTTTTAGAGTCCTATGAAGGATTGGTTGCTGGAAGAATCGGAAATCCTATGCTGACGAAAGAGGATTACCATCAGATCGATGCAGAAGAAATGGAACTCATGGACATTAAATGGTGTTTAGCAAGTGTTTTGAGAAGAGCTGAAAAGTTCAAAATGATTACAGGAAGAGATGATTTTAGGGATGCAAATGTTTCTACTTTGGGTTTTGATAAATCTAAAGTTACTTGTTTTCGATGCAGGGAGAAAGGACATTTCAAGAGAAAATGTAAAAATCGAGAAGCAAGTGGAGCACAGAATCCGTTTGGAAAAGATGATTACTATCAGAAAGCCATTTATCAACAAGTTGCTCATCAACCGTATCAACAAAAGGAACCACAAACTGCTAGTGCCAAAATGATTGTAGAAGCAAATAAGAAAGCTTATTTTGGTATCATTGATCAAGATGATGAAAAAGTGGCAGAAGGTTTCAGTTGGGACAAATACATTCCACCTGATTCCAAAGTGGTAGCTCACACTGCTCAAATCATTCAAGAGCCAGTTTTTTTTATCAATCATCATCTGATGACAGTGATGATGAAGAGGAGACACAAATAAATATTGGAAAATCTATGTTATCTCCTGAAAGTTTTCAATTTTATTTTGCAGATAGTTTAGAGAAGCTGAAGGAAAGACGAGCAGCAAAAGAACATAGAAAGATGAAATGTGGAAGTGTTGCTCAAGAAGTAAAGATTGAACAAAGTGAAGAAGTTAAAGTCGCTGAGAAGATAGTTGAATCAGATAAAGTGGTTGAAGTTGAGAAAGTTGTTGAAGTTGAAAAGATAGTAGAAATTGAAAAGATTGTTGAGGTGATTAAACCTTGTCTAAAGTGTTTGGAATCTTGCAAATAGTGTGAAGAGAAAGATGAAAAATTGAGTGAGCAAGATAAAATGAAAGAAAAATTACTGTTCGATCTCAATTACGTAAAAGAATCATATGATGTGTTGAACAGAACAGTAACTAGTTTGCAAAAGATAAATTCTGAAAGAGAAGATGCGTTGACAATGATGAATGCTGTAATGATGTCAAAGCAGAAAGCTATCAATTATTACATTGAAGAAAGTGCAAAGTGGAAGCAAGAGTTGGAGACAGAAAAGATAGAGAATGAAAGAATCAGACGGTTTTTACAGAGTTATTCTAGTTCTGATTATTTGATTGATAGAATTTATCCAACTGTTGCAGGTCTTGAAGCTTTTCAAGATGAGAAGCCAAAAGAGAAGGATACTGGTAAGAAACAAAGTGCAAATTATAACAAGTGTTCGCCTCCGATCTGGGAAGGTTATTCTCCTAGAAAACCGAATGAGGAGCAAGTCAAAAAGGCTGTCAATATAAAGTTAAAATCTGAAACAACTGATGAATTACCAGAAAACATTGACGTTACGTTCACATCGTCTGACACTGATCATGAGTCTGAGTTAATAAAAAAGGTGGTCGATCAGGTGTTGGATAAAGATGAGGAGTCGGAGTCAAAGTCTGAGTCTGAAAGATCGGGATCATCATCAGTTGACAGTCCAAAGTCATCGGTTAAACGGGTTTACAATAAAGAATTCTTGTTATCATAATCTAATTTGAATGACGAACCAATCAAAGTGGCATATACTTTGAATGATTCAGACAAATTATATTCTGATTAGGAATTTCCAATAAGAGGTGTTAAACCAGAAATGATAAAATAGGTTTTCAAATTAATAGAAATTAATATTTCTGAAATAAAAGATGAAAATTTGTCTGAAAAACCTAAATTCTACACCTCAAGAGTTCAACAAAGGTTAAACAAGAAAAAGGGTTACAGTTCTGGTTCTGGTTTTCAAAAGAAACCAAACCATAACAGTAATTTCAAAAAGAAAGGACTTGGTTTTATTCCTCCGAAAAATCATAAAAATGAGAAAACTTATAAACCAAAAATTGTATTTGTTTCAGGAGCAAGCTCAGAAGAAGAAGAAAAGAGCTCATTCTGGAAGCAATCGAACAAAGAATTCCTTGCTAAGAAGCAAGAAGGAATGAAGAATGGAGTTAATCAGAGAAAGGAGACAAGAATTTGTTATAGATGTCAAGAAGTTGGTTATATTGCTTGGAACTGTCCTAAGTCAACCAACATCAAACATGAAGTTGTTTCTAAACTTAAAGGAAAGATTGTTGAGAAAAATGAACCACCAACTGAAAAATTCAAAGTGTTTAAAATTCAACATATGAAGTTGGTGAATATTCGAAGAAAAGATTTTACAAAAGAAGAGTTAATCTTGACAACCAAATGTGGGTTGTTAAGAAATCTGAGGTGAAATCTGGCGATGAATCTGATTCCACAAAATCAGAGGAGCCACAGGTTGAGTCAAAAGGAGAAAAATCAGTTCCTCCAATGGATGATGTGAACTTTCCAACATTGAGGACTGAAAATTTTAAACAAAAGGTTGGAAAAGTTGAAATCTCGAATCAATTCTATTCTGAGAAGAAAGAATTTGATGTCGAGAAAGCATTCAATGGGAAAGTAAAACATATTTTTGGAAAAAATGGTCGATGGGAAGGTGAAAGGGGTTAAAGATTTTTATGAATCAAAGAAGGCAACTTACGCCCCAAGTGAAGATGAGAAGGTAACATCCAAGTTTGGTAAAGCTTGGATATCTGTTTTTTTATAAGTAAAAAATCTGACTTGCCGGAGCTCCCAGGTTGGTAAGAGTGGAGCAGGAATCGGCATCTTTCTTGAGAAATTCATTTTGGTGATATTTCGACTTACAAGTGGTAAATCAGGGACATTAAGTTGTACTTGATTTTCTACAAGTGATATTTGTTGATTGAAATTAAAATTGTTATATTTTTCAAAAGGTTAAAGATGAAAGAACAAGGTGATGAATTGAACCCCTAACCTACAAGTGGTTTTATGAAATCAGCAAAACTTATTTTCCGGAAAAACCATTCTGATTAAAACAAACTTAAGTGTTTTGAAATCTTATTGGGAAAATAGTTTGTTGTCAGGGGGAGTTCTGATTGTTTATGCCAAGTGGATGGCGAATTGAAGCAATTCACAACAGTTGTCACTTTATTTGTACAGTTTGTTTTCAAATTTTCGTTTAATGATTTTGAATTTTAGGGGGAGTAAGAAATTTCAGAAAATCCAAAAACATTAGAAAATTTGAAAAAGTCACAAACATGATAAAATAAAAAATGAGTTTTGTTGTGAAAAAGAGAGGAAATGATAGTACATTAGTGGACTATCACAGCACGCTAAAGAATTAGAAAGTTAAAATGTGATAAACGGTCTCACAGATTATATGCAAGTAGGTTTTTGCACACTTAGTAGATTGTGTCGAGATATAAACCTAAATTTCAAACTTACTTATCTCGTGGGGAACATCTCTCGGATATATGGGTAACCCCCGAAATCTTGTTTGAAAGGTCCCTCTTTCTGAGATACTAGGTCTTTATGCTTAGTGATACCTGGGGTATTATCCCGGGACTTCTGATTTTGCAGAAGCAATGGCCTAGTCCCCGTATAATACTTTCTGCTTCTTGAAATAAAAGCCCACCCTCAGCATAAAAATGATGAAACATTGCAAAATGCTAATCATGTGCTGTTGAAGAAAAGATTCTCTAAAGGGAACCCACTAAAAGTTGAAGTCGTCATCTCTCTGATTTTGCGGAAGCAATAGCCTGAGCTCTCATGGCCCTCGCATTTAACCCTTTACAGATATCATCTAGGTATATTCACCTGTAAGACTGAATATTGGGATCTGGATACGGGAGTATATTCAAAAGGTGGGACACGCGAATAAGTTTAAGTGCTTAAAACATTAATCTCGTATCTCGAAACAGTTGAACTTTGTGTGAAAATTTAAGTGCATCAGTATACTGACAATCTAAGTGAATCGTTTAGAACTTAAAATGTTTAAAGCTTAACGGTGTTGGTGATTTGTCTCAAAAAGTGATATGATCCTCTTACACAAACTCACAAAAATATTGTCTGTAAATATTTCTTTATTGCATTTCATTAGTTCAAAAATCCAAAAAGATTTTAAGTGTGCTTTAGCATAATTTTTTTGAAAATACAAAAAGATTTTCGACAACTGATGTTGATGAGCTGATTTTCAAAATTCCAAGTGCTAAACATGATTAATAGGTTTGGGAGAGTCTGTTTAAAATGAGAAAAATGATATTTCTACAAGTGGTTCATCAGAGATTAACATTGTAAAATCATTTATTGATTGTTTGGTACCTGCTTGAGATTTCTAAATTTGTAAAATTTTGTAAAATTTTAAAATTTGTGGAATTTATTGTGAGGTAGAGATGTTTGCAGGTTAGCCAGGTTAAAATCCTGATTCTATAAGAGCCAAGTTCTGATCCTGGAACTGAAGTTCATGATAGCTGTTGATGCTGATGCTGATGAATTTAAGGATTCAAGACATCTGATCAAGAGAATTAGAGTGAGATAAGAGCCAGATGGAGATTCTAGAGAAGAGAGAAGAAGACAGAGATTGAGGATACTTTACACTGTCAGATACTTCAGGAAGAATAAAAGACAGATAAAGACTGAAGATGTTGAAGACTCGACACTGAAGACTCGTCAACATTCGAGGGGGAGTCTGTTTGTGCATACATCTGTCGACTTCATCTTGTATCGAGTCTTGTATGTGTATAGATAGATCAGGGCACGTTATACGAGGAAACTGTCAAAAATAGGTTTGAAAGTAATTTCGCACGAAATAGTAAAGTGTTATTTCGCTTGAGCCTGTTCATGCGAAATTACTTAGCCTATAAATAGGTGCCTTGTGATTTCGTTTGAAGTAGTTCCAACTTTCCGGTTTGAGAACCGAAGTGCTGCCGAAGTGTCTACTCGCTGTAAATCTTTGTCAAATCAATCTATAGACAGTTTTAAGTGAATTGCAAGCCGAATTACCTCGATACGTTTGTTTCCGCCTCTCGTATTGAGCAAAAACTCTTCTGAACGACTCGTTTGGTCAGTAAAACGATCCTACAAATTCCATATAGACTTGGTTCCAGGAGCCGCTCCTGTAGCCAAGGCACCCTATCGGCTTGCACCATCCGAGATGTAAGAATTATCTACACAACTCCAGGAGTTGTTGGATAAAGGCTTCATAAGGCCAAGCTTCTCACCTTGGGGAGCTCCAGTATTGTTCGTGAAGAAGAAGGATGGAACACTGCGGATGTGTATCGATTATAGAGAACTGAACAAGCTCACTATCAAGAATCGGTATCCACTACCGAGGATTGATGACTTATTTGATCAATTGCAAGGATCGAGCTACTATTCCAAGATCGACCTTCGATTGGGATACCTTCAGTTAAGAATCCAAGAGGAAAGCGTGCCAAAGACTGCATTCAGAACACGCTATAGGCATACGAGTTCCTTGTGATGCCATTCGGACTGACGAACGAGCCAGCGGTATTTATGGATCTGATGAACCGCGTATACAAACCATATCTCGATAAATTCGTGATTGTATTTATCGATGATATCCTCATTTACTCGCGAACGAGAGAAGAGCACGAGCAACATCTCAGAACCATTTTGGAACTACTAAAGAAGGAGAAACTTTATGCAAAATTCTCCAAATGCGAATTCTGGATTCGCGAAGTACAGTTTCTTGGTCACGTTGTGAATGAGAAGGGCATTCATGTAGACCCATCCAAGATAGAAGCCATAAAGAATTGGGAAGCTCCCAAAACCCCGACTGAAGTTCAACAATTTTTGGGCTTAGCGGGCTATTACCGACGGTTTATTGAGAATTTCTCCAAAATAGCTCAACCGCTGACAACCCTTACGCAGAAAGACAAGAAGTACGACTGGGGTGATAAGCAGGAAGAAGCCTTCCAGCTGCTCAAAAATAAGCTATGAAATGCACCGATACTATCCTTACCCGAAGGCACTGAAGACTTCGTGGTATACTGCGACGCTTCGCGTTAAGGGTTGGTTTGCATGCTTATGCAACGCCAAAAAGTCATCACTTACGCTTCAAGACAGTTGAAGGTGCATGAAAGAAATTACACCACGCATGACTTGGAGCTAGGCGCGGTGGTATTCGCCTTGAAGATCTGGCGACACTATTTATATGGTACTCAATGTACAATCTTCACAGATCACAAAAGCCTGCAACACATATTTGATCAGAAGGAATTAAATATGCGTCAACGACGTTGGGTCGAGATCCTGAACGATTATGACTATAAGATTAAGTACCACCCTGGAAAGGCAAACGTTGTAGCAGACGCGCTAAGTCGAAAAGAAAGGGTTAAGACCCTAAGGGTTCGAGCATTGGAAATGACCATTCAAACGAACCTCACTGCACGCATTCGTGACGCACAACAAGAAGCCCTGAAAGGGGAGAATCGTAGAGCTGAACATCTCTGAGGTATGCTGGAGAATTTGGTGCCAAACAAAGAGGGAACCTTATACTTTAAGGGGCGTATTTGGGTTCCGCTCTATGGCCGTATTCGAGAAGTCATCCTTAATGAAGCTCACAAGTCGAGATACTCGATCCATCCAGGATCGGACAAAATGTATCAAGAATTGAAGGATTACTATTGGTGGCCGAGGCTTAAAAGTGATGTTGCTATATATGTTGGAAAATACCTAACCTGTGCTAAGGTTAAGGCTGAATATCAAAAACCATCTGGACTACTGCAACAACCAGAGATACCCATGTGGAAGTGGGAGCAAATCTCGATGGACTTCATAACGAAATTACCCAGGACCCCTAGGGGGCACGATATGATATGAGTGATAGTCGATCGGTTAAAAAAATATGCGCATTTCCTACCGATCTGAGAGAAGGATAGCACTGGAAAGCTTGCTGAGTTGTACTTAAAAGAAATCGTGGCACGTCATGGAATGCCTACCTCAATTATTTCAGACAGAGATGGGCGTTTTGTCTCAAGGATCTAGAAATCCTTCCAAGAAGCCTTTGGATCTCAATTAGATCTAAGCACGGCCTTCCATCCGCAAACACACGGCCAGAGCGAACGAACCATACAAACGCTGGAAGATATGCTTCGCGCATGTGTTATGGACCTAGGCGGCAGCTGGGATACTCATCTACCCTTAGTTGAGTTTTCCTACAATAACAGTTATCATACGAGCATAAAAGCCACACCGTTCGAAGCTCTGTATGGCCGCAAATGCCGCTCGCCTTTATGTTGTCCTGACGCTGGAGATAAACGTATGGTTGGTCCTGAACTTGTGCAAGAGACAACCGACAAAATCATACAGATCCGAGAGCGCATTAAGGCGGCTCGAGATCGACAAAAGAGCTACGCTGATCGATGATGAAAACCATTAGAATTCAAGGTGGGAGATAAAGTTTTGTTAAAGGTCTCACCTTGGAAGGGCGTAGTAAGATTCGGAAAACGTGGGAAGCTGAATCCCCGATACATCGGACCATTCAAGATTTTGGAAAGAATTGGTACCGTGGCATACAAGTTGGAATTACTAGAAGAACTTAACGGAGTACATGATACGTTTCATGTATCCAACCTCAAGAAAAGTCCAACCCAAGAAACAGTGATCATCCCTGCGGATGAAGTGCATATTGACGACACCCTCCGATTTACAGAACAACCCGTTGAGGTTACAGACTGGAAAGTCGACAAGACCCGAAGGAGTAGTGTCAAACTTATCAAAGTACGTTGGAACTCTAAGCACGGACCCCAGTACACGTGGGAATGTGAAGACCAGTTTAAAGAAAAGTACCCCCACCTGTTCAAGAAAACTCCTGCGAGAGTTAGTTCAGCCTGAATTTCGGGATGAAATTCTTTTAACGGGGGGAGACTGTGACAACTGGCACAAAACCGGTAATTTCCGTACAATTTAATTAATACCTGATAACTGCAATTATGTGCTTAAATATCAATGTTGTCTGATTTCATGCTATACATGTGAATTTATGCACGTTTTATACTACAAATATTGCTTTATGCATTAATGATAGCGTTGCGTCAGAAATACTAGTAAACTCACTGGTAAGACACATTGTGTCAACAATTCTGCAGAAAGCAGTCAGACAATAGAATTGGGGCCTAGGAGTAGGTCCAAAGTCTAAAATACAATAAAACCCAAGAATGGATACAAGGGTTAACATATAGACTTTCCGGAAGCTAGAATATGCACCAAAAAGCACCCGAAACACACTTTAAATGCTGAATTTCATATATTTCAGCAAAATTCAGCATTGTAATGAGTTAGTAACATGTAAAAAATATGACTAATTGGTCCTGAATGCTTTCCTAAGTGTCGGGAATTGAAAGTGTCACAAAAGGATACATAAAGGACACTAAACAGTGCAATTTAGCACTTTAACGAACTGGTATCAAACCGAATAACCGGACATTACCCGAAACATCAAAATTATACTAGAAGCATTGTTTTAATATTTCTGAGCTAGTTATGATCCCCAAACACCCTAACACACTATATAACACCATGTATGCATAACACCTAAACATTACACTTGAAATCTAACCATTTAACTTAACTACCCATTATACTTACACTTTACCCCCCCCCCCCTTTTAAAGTGGACGGTCATGGGTGACCCCACCATAGATCTCCTTTGATCTTGTATGATCTTGCTAAATCCCTAAAGATTGTGAAGATATATTTAGAAGATTATGTCTAGTACTTGAGAAACACAAAACACAATGGGTAAAGGGATTAGATGTTTATAAAAGACTAAAGCTCTCATTCATCTTCACACCATCAACCTTCTTCTCTCCCTCTCCTTGGCTCAAGGTCGAAACCACCATCAACACCACCACCACTTTCATCCAATCTTCATCCAATCCCAAGTTATCACAAGGTGCTAGAAGGTGTTTAAGGAGGTTTAGAGCTTGTGGATCTTGAAAGACCTCCTTCATTTGCTTTTATCCAACACTTTTGTCATCTACAACTTCTTGTGTTCTTCCCTAGCCCTTGTGCTAGTTGTAAGCTCTTATCACTTGTTGTTACTTCAAATTTAGATGGTTAAAGATGATGAACACAGTTAATCTTGAAGAACACTAAAGAACATGATCATGATACTTTAACATAAGCTTAAATACATAAGAATACATGTAAATGATGATGATTTGCTTCTTGATGAATGATGATTTATGTTAGTGATGTTAGACAACATAAGAAACCTACTAGATTGTGATTAAACACATGATCTAGTAAGTTAAAGTGGTGATCTTGTGAAAGACCAAGATCACCATGCTTTATGTCTTCATGAACTTGAATGATGAAATTGGTTTTCATATGTAAAGGTGATTTGAACAAAATACAAATCTTGTAAATAGATGATTACAAAAATAATTTTCCCAAGAAACCAAGTTTATTTACAAGATTTTCAAAGTCATCGTTTCTAAGTAAACTAATCATATTTTTAGTGTTTAAACAAGACTAGGAACATGATTGTAACAAGGAAAATACAAAAGAAATATTTTTAGAAAAATCATCTTACAAGTTGTAAATGACTAAATCTTTCCAGAATGTGATTTACAAACAAATAACCATGTTTTTAAGTGTAACTAAACCTACTAAATAACATGGTAAGTTACTACAAGTTTTTACAAAAACTTCAAGTTCATGATGTAGTGTAAGTTACTTGATTTTGACACTCGGTAAGTGTTCAAAGAGTTGATGATTGTTTGTGATGATTTTAAAAGAAAATATACACATGTTTTGAAAACATGGGAAACCTCCATTTTTAGGGGAAACCATGTCAAAATTTTTATAAAATTTTGACTATTGGAAAAATATAAGTTTTGGTGAAACTTATTCCCTAAAGATTTACCTAAAAATATTTACCAAGATTTCCCTAATTTTTATGTAAACTTCAAGTTAAGAAATGATGATTTCTTCAAGATAAAAATTGATATTAAGTATGTATATTTTTGAGAAAGATATATATATTTATTGATCAACAAGTTTTGTGCTAAGTGTATGTAATATGTATTGTATGTAATAGTGTATTAGGACTTGAAAGTACACTAAATACTCCCAAGGAGTAAAAATACAAGAATACACATACAACATGCATAGACAAATACAAGAAAATATATTTATGAAAATATATTTCTTAATAGATTAAATAACTTGGACAAGTTATGAACATGAAATGAAGTTTTGGACAAAACACATAACTCGGGTGAAAAACACAAGATACTTATATCTATTTTTGAGTAAATAATATAAGTAAGATACATAGTTAAAAATATAAATCATTATTAACAACCAAGAACAAATACATAAAAGATGGTGACTTGTACTTGTGCGATACAAGTCTAGTGACTAACGTTAATAAAACACATATAGGTCACGACGCTATATAAGCAAACCCGGTGAAGTTTACGGCGCAAGAAACGCAAAGTTGTGAGTTCATGTCCCCACTTTTAATCTTTTACATACTTTTTAAACTTGGGGAAAATACACGTGTTATGGTATGATGGATACAAAAACTAAGGAATGATACTTTAGATCATGTCATGAATAGGGTACCAGAAGCACCATTAATCGTGTACATACTAAGACCGCAGAACAAAAGGTCAGATCTAATGGGTTTTCGGGCAGCCACACTCTTGGTGATAACTAGTACCAAGTAGTGCTTTTGTGTCTCAGTCGTGAATCGAAAACTAGAAAAATGCCTATGGTTTGGATGCTTCCTATGTTGTGTCACATGTTAATGGCCTTGCAAACCATTAGCGATCTCGATTTCCTTATATTTACAGAAATACTTGATACATACAAATTACATACCATGTTTTCATACAAAGTATACAAACATTCAATACAAAAACTGCATGAATTCACACCAACATTATGTTGACGATTTTCCAAAAACTCACATGTATTTCAGGTAACTAAAGTGCATGTGCGTGTGGTTATACTCTTGCTCTGGATGTTGTTTATGTTTATCTTTGAATAATGTTGTAAACTTTTCAGACAATGTCTTACGCTGTCTTGTGATGTAAACACTCAACCTATGTTTTTGATTACGTAATGTTATTGGCATTTGAAGTTATTTTTACGAGCATGTAGTATGTTTACCATTCGTATGCAATGAGAACCTTTCATGATCACACCTCGTGTTTCCGCCTTAGAAAGGGGTGTGACAGATTGGTATCAGAGCTGCGATTGTAGTGAACCAGGATTCCTTCTCGAGTCTAGACTACAATCCTTAGGATCCTCTCACGAACACAATTTTTCAAAAAGTTTTCATTGCATAAAACTTTCCGCGACATCCACTGCCTGAAACAGATTTTCAAAGAGTCAAGAAAAGACACTACGAGACTTAGGGTGCACTGGAGTAGCACATGTCTTTGACTAGAAATTACTTGCAACTATGTGTGATAATTAATATATACATATACTAGAAATAGAATATCTCAGGTACTCGTGACTTTACCTGAAAACAGTGGCCTATCTGAAGGAAGTGTGACAACCGGTAATTTACGGCTCTTAATTACGTAATTAACAGGTGATTTACGCGATAATAAATAGTGCTTACGACGCTAATTAACTTAAACAGGCCCTTGGAGTGCCCAGAAACGTTTGTTCAGCTATACAGTAAGCGTATGAGGATTCGCGTGGAATCTGCAAAACATCAAATGACAACGGACTGAAACCGTACGAAATACTGACGACACCGAAAAATATGGATGTTACACGAATATTTTATGCTTTTGGAGTTGGGTTTTGACAACGGGTCTCGTAGGAATTACGGGCCACATATACATGAGATGGGCTTGTGGGCCCTGGGCCCAAGCCCGAAACCCACAAGCAAACCTACACATAATAGGCAAAATCTCTACAAATCTTGCAAAATATTTACTAAATCTATATAAAATATTTATAAGATTTTTGTCTCTAAAAGTTGAGACAAATCTTTATAAAATCTATAAAAATCTCATCCAAATCTCTTGTAAAGTCCTATCAAAATCCCTGTAAATCTCCACAAAATCCTTACAAGAGATTATTGTCTCTAAAATTTGAAACCCACAAGATCTTTAGAGATCTCAATAACCTTATAAATAAGGCCTTATGCTTCCTTAGTTCTCAACCCACAAAGAAATAAAACAATCACAGACATAAGTCTGCCATTTTTTTTCCTCTCTATCGATTACACACACATAAGAACAAATGCCTTCTCATCTTCTACCCTCTCTCTCCTTATTACATGATAACTAAACACAGAGACTCCATTTCTCTGTTGTGATAGAAACCCATAACAAATAATCCCCACTACATCTCTCGATCTTTCCTGCAAGCACAAACACACAACCCTAGCCCTAAGTTAATTCATCTTCTTCCTTATTACACCCCCCCCCCCCCCCCTCGTCGGCAAAAAGGACCACCACCACCACCGCCCGGTGGTGGTGCGGCGGCGATAACCAGAGACGAGAGAGAGAGCGAGGAAGAGAGAGAGAGAGACAGTAGCAGAGAGAGAATCTCCGGCGGTCGGAGACTCGGACCAGCGGTCCGACGGTCGAAGTCCCGATTCCGACCGGTCATTTCGTTTATCCGGCGGATTTGGTTCGTTTATCCGGCAGTCCACGCCTTTATCCGACGAGATTTCTGATGTTGATGATCACGACAGTGGAGGTGGTCTCGGGTTTCTCAGGTCAGTGGCTTCGGGTCTCAGGTTCCGGTGACATCTCGGACTTCGGGTCAACCGAGTTTGGTTCAAGTTATGTTCGGGTCAACAACAGTAAATGATTCTGGTTCGGATTTCGGTTCAGATGCGCGTATGGGTCTCGCGGGTCAAGTCTTGCGGTTCAGTCAGACGGTTCGGTTCGGTTGACTCGGTCAAACCGAGTCAACTCGGTCAGCACAGTCAAACCGAGTCAACTCAGTTGACTCGGTCAACTCAGTCAACGGCAACAGTCAACCAGTCAACTCGGTCAACTCAGACCCGGTCAACTCAGTCCGCGGTTCGACGCGAGAGATTTGGTAAAGAATAACGACATGTTTAATACTTACGTTATCTTTTTAGTTTTAATACTTACGTGACTAACGAGCTTGAACCGACCGATTATAATTTACATTTATATAATTTTGACGAAATTACATATATAGTTTAGTTGAATTTTGATTGAATATTGTTGAATCTTGATAAAATTACGACACTTTAGTTGTCGGGGCCGTCCAGAAACAGAGGAAACTCTGCCCGTTTTTCGAGAAAACCCGTAAAATAAAACGAGTTTTATTATAAAAACGTGCTTTTCTTGTAAAACGACAACTATTGTTATAAAGCGACTTTTACAAGATACGAATATAAAGTTCTTTCGACAACAACTTACAACTTACAAAAACAACGATACGGAAATTATTTCGACAACAAAAATAAATATAGTTATTATTATATTTATTTCAAACGAACTCGAATCCTTTTATAAATAAATATAGTTATATATTTATTTTCCAATACAAGTCGACGATTCTTTTACAAAATAAATATAACGGTTATATTTATTTTATACGCCTAGACGACACATATGTATATTTTTGGCAAATATAAACAAGACGCAATTTATATAATACAAGTTTATTATATATTACTTTCATACGAATATTCCTACATACACAAATGACTTCTCGCGGCAGTTTAACTTAGTCATTTTCATTAAGTTAACTATTTACCGTCAAATCGTTCGATCAACGATTCGGTAGAGCTCGGTAACACGTAGATTAGTTACCGTATTAATTAGAAACTTATAAGATATTCCATGATAGGAATATTGTAGAATGCACGCTAGCGAGTCTCGTCTTGGAAACGACATCGCGAAGTCGTATTTAGCTAGCTTTGCACAGGAATATTCAGGTGAGTTCATAACCCCACCTTTTACAGTTTTACATTTTTCTAAATGTTTTCGGGGTGGAAAGACATGCACATTCTACAAAACATTCAAAGTGTTCAATAAACATGAATTACATATTTCTAAACCATTATACAAACAAGTTTTTAACTGACACAAATTGTTTACGAAAGGTTTATGATAACTATACCGGTTTTTCAAACAAAGCGTATTTTTGTAAAGTGCATACAACGCTTACTTGTTTTCTAAATTGGGGAAATGATGAGTACAAAAACATTCATGTGAAACATTCAAGTGAAACATTATAGATCATGTCTCGAATAGGGTACCATAAGCACCATTAATCAACGTATACATTCAGACCGTGGAACAAAAGGTTAGATCTAATGGGTTTCAGGCAACCCCACTCTTGGCCTACTTCTACCAATGAGTGCTTCTGTGTCTCAGTCAAAGTCGACAAAAATGCCTAGGTTTGGTGGCTTCCTATGTCGTGACACATGTTAGTGGCCTTGCAAACCACTAGCGATCTCATACATTCAAACAGTCAAAGTGCTCGTTGGCGAGATACATTCAAACATTCATAATACTCATTTACAAGATACATTCAAACATTCATAGTACTCATTTACAAGCTACGTTTTACAAGATACATTCAAACATTCATAATACTCATTTACAGATACATTTTATGAGTTACAGACCATGTTTTCATTCAAGTATTTAAACATTCAGTACAAAACATTCACAATACTTTTGGATTCGTTTTCTCAACAATACTTCAAAAACCGGTTATTCAAAAAGATTTATTTCAAATCTTTTACAAACAAACTATGAACTCGCTCAACTTTATGTTGACTTTTTCGCATGTTTCTTTCTCAGGTTACAGTTCTAAGTCAAGGCACGGTTGGAATAGGAGAACCATGAAGAGTCGAGTACTTAGTGGCGTTCATTTTCTAAAAGACTTAGCTTATTTGCTTCCGCTGTGCAATGAAGATATCAGTCCAGTCACGCCAATGCTCTGATATTTCGGGGTGTGACAGATTGGTATCAGAGCCATAGGTTACAGCGAATAGGTTTCTGTAGAGACACCTAGGCTCTAACCTCAATTTCCTCTGGGAACGTAAAACGTCGAATGCATACAGAACTCCTAGTACTCGAAAATGGTCTCCAACCGTTGCCGAAAAGCAAACAGTCAAAAATTTTGTTTCCAAACATACGCTAAAGTGGTGTTTTACCCACGATACACAAACAGTCGCATACAGTACATAAAACTCTGAGAGTTTAGAAAACATGCATATAAGACCTTCGGAAACTTATTTTGAAGTTCATTAAAGGTCACCACGTAGGTACTGCAAATATTAATTCGGGCACACACAATTATACATATTGTCTATGATGTTTTAACTTCCCGAGCAGGCAGCCTACGCATAACGAAACGCTAGTACACGAGAATACATAGAACTCAAATTTACGTCAACAGATGTCGGAGTGCATCACATTCTACGCAAAACAAAACGCTAGCGCACAGGAATACGTGAGACTTAAGCTATACATTAACGGAGGTTGAAGTACGTCACATGCGACTATCGATCAGGAGGCGGCAGTGGGCACGCGGTCCTGCAAACGACGCGAGTCATGCTAAGGAAAAGACGCGAGTCACCGTATCCCCCTATCTTATTAATGACGAATACGATATGTTTGACATTCCATGGTAATGTCACCTAACAACTGGTTATCACATGCAACCCCAGGTAAAGTCCTTAAATTTCTTTTATTGAAATTTCGACTTTCACATTTACTGAGTAGATTTTCGTATCTCTACTCCTCTTAATGGTCATTGTATCACAGTCATTTCCTTCATAATAGCGAATACTCATTGCTTCATTTCTTGAAAATTCATATGTTACGCATGCATCGTTTGTTACGCATGTGGTTTCGTTTCGAGTAAAGCGTTTCATTGAAGTTCAAATATTGTTTCGCTAAATCTAATTGTTGAATTGTGATTCGAATGACCTGCATTATTGTAATTGCTGGCTTCTTCGTTATCAGGTCAACACATTTTCTTGAAATTTCCTTTCTTTTCAAGTTACATACATGGTTTTTCGTTGTGACCATGCCGAAAGTTTTCTTGTCGATACATGCAATTATTGTCGGCTTGCGCCGAAATCAAATTCAATTGTCTGAACCTGTTCATTACACATATTCAATTCAAGACACCATATGATGTATTGAAAGCATCATATTCGAATTTATTTTAACAAGCGTTTCATTGTTCCGAGTCATGGTAGATTTGTTTGGTCTACGACTCCATTAAGTCGTTTGTTGATTTCGACACCTTGTGGTGTCAGTACAAACTTGTAGCTTGGGCTAATTTATGCAAAACACATGTGATACTAGTTCGATCACCGCTATATTTGAATTGTTTCATTCACTACGACAACTTGTGGCGTAGGTAGAACTTGCAGCTTGGGCTGATCATGATCGAGCGTTTCATGCAAACTATTACATTTGAGCTTGTTGAAATCTAAAATCATTTATTGGATGCAATCATTTCTAGAATTCATTTGTATCTTGAGATACGTCCTTGAATTCACATCATTCGAATAAGTCTTGATTCGATTTCATGATCATTATCTTTGGTACTATTCATATTTTCTACGCATAACGTAACTCAAAGGAGTTGACGTGGTCTAAATTTCGAGGACGAAATTTTATTAACAGGGGGAGACTGTGACAACCGGTAATTTACGGCTCTTAATTACGTAATTAACAGGTGATTTACGCGATAATAAATAGTGCTTACGACGCTAATTAACTTAAACAGGCCCTTGGAGTGCCCAGAAACGTTTGTTCAGCTATACAGTACGCGTATGAGGATTCGCGTGGAATCTGCAAAACATCAAATGACAACGGACTGAAACCGTACGAAATACTGATGACACCGAAAAATATGGATGTTACACGAATATTTTATGCTTTTGGAGTTGGGTTTTGACAACGGGTCTCGTAGGAATTACGGGCCACATATACATGAGATGGGCTTATGGGCCCTGGGCCCAAGCCCGAAACCCACAAGCCTAAACCTACACATAATAGGCAAAATCTCTACAAATCTTGCAAAATATTTACTAAATCTATATAAAATATTTATAAGATTTTTGTCTCTAAAAGTTGAGACAAATCTTTATAAAATCTATAAAAATCTCATCCAAATCTCTTGTAAAGTCCTATCAAAATCCCTGTAAATCTCCACAAAATCCTTACAAGAGATTATTGTCTCTAAAATTTGAAACCCACAAGATCTTTAGAGATCTCAATAACCTTATAAATAAGGCCTTATGCTTCCTTAGTTCTCAACCCACAAAGAAATAAAACAAACACAGACATAAGTCTGCCATTTTTTTTCCTCTCTATCGATTACACACACATAAGAACAAATGCCTTCTCATCTTCTACCCTCTCTCTCCTTATTACATGATAACTAAACACAGAGACTCCATTTCTCTGTTGTGATAGAAACCCATAACAAATAATCCCCACTACATCTCTCGATCTTTCCTGCAAGCACAAACACACAACCCTAGCCCTAAGTTAATTCATCTTCTTCCTTATTACACCCCCCCCCCTCGTCGGCAAAAAGGACCACCACCACCATCGCCCGGTGGTGGTGCGGCGGCGATAACCAGAGACGAGAGAGAGAGCGAGGAAGAGAGAGAGAGAGACAGTAGCAGAGAGAGAATCTCCGGCGGTCGGAGACTCGGACCAGCGGTCCGACGGTCGAAGTCCCGATTCCGACCGGTCATTTCGTTTATCCGGCGGATTTGGTTCGTTTATCCGGCAGTCCACGCCTTTATCCGACGAGATTTCTGATGTTGATGATCACGACAGTGGAGGTGGTCTCGGGTTTCTCAGGTCAGTGGCTTCGGGTCTCAGGTTCCGGTGACATCTCGGACTTCGGGTCAGCCGAGTTTGGTTCAAGTTATGTTCGGGTCAACAACAGTAAATGATTCTGGTTCGGATTTCGGTTCAGATGCGCGTATGGGTGTCGCGGGTCAAGTCTTGCGGTTCAGTCAGACGGTTCGGTTCGGTTGACTCGGTCAAACCGAGTCAACTTGGTCAGCACAGTCAAACCGAGTCAACTCAGTTGACTCGGTCAACTCAGTCAACGGCAACAGTCAACCAGTCAACTCGGTCAACTCAGACCCGGTCAACTCAGCCCGCGGTTCGACGCGAGAGATTTGGTAAAGAATAACGACGTGTTTAATACTTACGTTATCTTTTTAGTTTTAATACTTACGTGACTAACGAGCTTGAACCGACCGATTATAATTTACATTTATATATTTTTAACGAAATTACATATATAGTTTAGTTGAATTTTGATTGAATATTGTTGAATCTTGATAAAATTACGACACTTTAGTTGTCGGGGCCGTCCAGAAACAGAGGAAACTCTGCCCGTTTTTCGAGAAAACCCGTAAAATAAAACGAGTTTTATTATAAAAACGTGCTTTTCTTGTAAAACGACAACTATTGTTATAAAGCGACTTTTACAAGATACGAATATAAAGTTCTTTCGACAACAACTTACAACTTACAAAAACAACGATACGGAAATTATTTCGACAACAAAATTAAATATAGTTATTATTATATTTATTTCAAACGAACTCGAATCCTTTTATAAATAAATATAGTTATATATTTATTTTCCAATACAAGTCGACGATTCTTTTACAAAATAAATATAACTGTTATATTTATTTTATACGCCTAGACGACACATATGTATATTTTTGGCAAATATAAACAAGACGCAATATATATAATACAAGTTTATTATATATTACTTTCATACGAATATTCCTACATACACAAACGACTTCTCGCGGCAGTTTAACTTAGTCATTTTCATTAAATTAACTATTTACCGTCAAATCGTTCGATCAACGATTCGGTAGAGCTCGGTAACACGTAGATTAGTTACCGCATTAATTAGAAACTTATAAGATATTCCGTGATAGGAATATTGTAGAATGCACGCTAGCGAGTCTCGTCTTGGAAACGACATCACGAAGTCGTATTTAGCTAGTTTTGCACAGGAATATTCAGGTGAGTTCATAACCCCACCTTTTACAGTTTTAAATTTTTCTAAATGTTTTCGGGGTGGAAAGACATGCACATTCTACAAAACATTCAAAGTGTTCAATAAACATGAATTACTTATTTCTAAACCATTATACAAACAAGTTTTTAACTGACACAAATGGTTTACGAAAGGTTTATGATAACTATACCGGTTTTTCAAACAAAGCGTATTTTTGTAAAGTGCATACAATGCTTACTTGTTTTCTAAATTGGGGAAATGATGAGTACAAAAACATTCATGTGAAACATTCAAGTGAAACATTCAAGTGAAACATTATAGATCATGTCTCGAATAGGGTACCATAAGCACCATTAATCAACGTATACATTCAGACCGCGGAACAAAAGGTTAGATCTAATGGGTTTCAGGCAACCCCACTCTTGGCCTACTTCTACCAATGAGTGCTTCTGTGTCTCAGTCAAAGTCGACAAAAATGCCTAGGTTTGGTGGCTTCCTATGTCGTGACACATGTTAGTGGCCTTGCAAACCACTAGCGATCTCATACATTCAAACAGTCAAAGTGCTCGTTGGCGAGATACATTCAAACATTCATAATACTCATTTACAAGATACATTCAAACATTCATAGTACTCATTTACAAGCTACGTTTTACAAGATACATTCAAACATTCATAATACTCATTTACAGATACATTTTATGAGTTACAGACCATGTTTTCATTCAAGTATTTAAACATTCAGTACAAAACATTCACAATACTTTTGGATTCGTTTTCTCAACAATACTTCAAAAACCGGTTATTCAAAAAGATTTATTTCAAATCTTTTTCAAACAAACTATGAACTCGCTCAACTTTATGTTGACTTTTTCGCATGTTTCTTTCTCAGGTTACAGTTCTAAGTCAAGGCACGGTTGGAATAGGAGAACCATGAAGAGTCGAGTACTTAGTGGCGTTCATTTTCTAAAAGACTTAGCTTATTTGCTTCCGCTGTGCAATGAAGATATCAGTCCAGTCACACCAATGCTCTGATATTTCGGGGTGTGACAGGAAGTGATCCGACGATGAAACGAACTGTGCGGACTGTGCAAGGACTTACGTAATTATGGATGCATGCATAATTATGGAATTCAGTGCACAAAAACCACAACAAGTCTTGTCACGTATCATAAGAGATTCCTTCAAATACAAGAGAAGGTTAAACATGAACACCCTTCCCCCAGCCTATGAAATACTCTTTTGGAGTAATAACTTAGGGTATAAAGACAAGAACCGCCAATGTGAAGTAAGATATTTTGTCCTTTACATATATTGAACTTGTACTTTGGGGAGATGTAACCCTTATGCATTTTGTTTACTTCGCAAACAAGGATGTAACAAGTTGTTTTTGTTGGTGCAGTTGTCTGTCGACTTCATCTTCGTTCGAGTCTTAGATTAGAACTGATAAATCAGGGCTTGTAATATGAGAAATTTAGGGTTTTGAATATTGTTTTAAGCTGATTTCGCTTGAAACATGTTATTTCGCTTGAAAGTAACAAATACCATTTCAAGCGAAATCAACATAAGTGATTTCGCTTGAACTGACATTTGTCACCTTCAAGCGAAACCCTAGCCCTATATATAGCCTTCAAGCGATATCAGTTGGAATAGTTCTTGTTTCCGGTGAGCCGAAGTGCTGCTGAAGTGTCTACATGCTGTAAATTGCTTCCAGATTAATACAAGAGACAGTTAATAGTGATTCTAGTGTTATACAAGCTAAAAAAGACAGAATCAATGAATTCTGTCTCCGATTCTGTCTGAGCACTCTTCTGATCGACTCGTTAGGTCGTTTCACGATCCTACATGTGGTATCAGAGCTCAGGAAGAAGAGTTCTTACCGTTTAGCTCGTTTTTGCGGGAAAATTCTGACTTCTACACCTTCTTTTCAAAGTTAATCAAGTTTTCACGGTTAAAATGGACTGATTTTTACATATAGTATGCGAAACATTGAATTAACAAACCCTTGAAAGAATCAGACCTAAAATCGGATTAGAACTTGATCAAATTTGCAAAAATCAGATCAAATTGATGATGTCAGCACGTGAAATTAGTAGTTTGATTTCGCTTGAAAACGAGGTTTCGCTTGAATTTTTGACCTCATTTCGCTTGAAATTGAGGTTTCGCTTGAAATTACACCTTATTTCGCTTCAAGTTGATATTTCTCTTGAAGTGCATACTGCTTCAAGCGAAATCAGTATTTTTGATTCAGGGTTATTTCGCTTGAGAGGTATTTTGCTTGAAAGTGTGTTTTGAGTGAAATTTGTCGGGACTGTTTGAAAAATGGCAATGATGTTTGATGAAAAAGAAAACGATTATATTGAAAGTTTAAATAGTTGGTATGTGAGAAATTTGGATGACTGTTATAGAAATGTAGAGGTGAGTACTTGGGTTAAAAGTTTTGAACATTTTTTGTGTCGCAAAGATGAAACATTGGATGATTTGGAAAGACGTTTGGAAATTTTAACAACAAATTTTAGGAAAAATGATATTAGATTATCAAATGATGATCTGATATCGAAATTGGCAGATGCATTACCTGTTAAATGGGATGAATTCTTGATTGAACTAAAAAGAAAATATATTTTTCCAGAACTTTATCCAAAACAGTTCTTCAATAAGGTTAATGCAGAGTTTCGTAAGGAATATAAAAAAAGGAAGGAATTGATGAATGAAGTGGAAAAGAATTTACAAAAAATGGATTTGGATGTAATTGCTGAAATAGATAAAAGAATTCGTGTGTGTCTTTCAACAAAGAGTATTTTGAAATATGATATTAGATGGAAATATTATATCGACAAAAATATGAATCCTTTTGATTTCATTAAACTCTTTTGTGCAGGAACATACAAGATGGAAACAAAGGAAATTTCAAAGAATGAAGAATCTGTGAAGCTTGAATCTTCGAATTCTGATTCAGTGTGCTTTAAATGTGACAAATTTAAAGCTAACAATGACAAACTCTTGAAAGATGCAGAAAGTTTGGCATTGGAGATATAAAATTTGAAGAATGAGATGAAATCAGATGTTAAACAGATTCTTGAAATGAAGGAAAATTGTGAGAAGTTGAAATCTGAAAATGACAAACTGTTAAGTAATTTGAACAGTTTGACATTAGAAAACAAAATTTTGAAAGAAAAAGAAAAGGATTTTCAAAGTCAAATAAAGATTCTTGAAGATCAGAGATCTGTTTTTAGCAAAAATAACATTGAAAAACAAAGTGCTATAAACTCTCATCTTCAGACGATTATTCGACTTGAAAAAGAAGCTGAAAAAGCTCGGATTAAAATCAAAGAGCTTGAAGAGAAATTGAAAGGTTTTGAGACTTCGTCATCAACACCAGATTATCCATGTCCAAAACCGATCAATTCTGTTCCAATAAGTGACAATGTCACAAATTTTGACAAAGTCAAAGTTGAAGATTGTGATGAGAAAACTGATGATGTAATTGAAAAAAGAAAAATATTTTTGAAATTAAATGAAATGTTTCAAGATACTGTTTTACATTCTATTGAAAAAGGTGAATGCTCAACGCAAAAACCTGTAAAGAATAATGTGGAACAAAAAAAAGGATAAAAAATCAAAAAATATTCAAAAAGAAAATAAAAGCTCATCAGTTCAATCATCCAATCGTGATAAAAAATCACAAAAAGTTGAAAATCAAAACTCAAAAATTGTTTGTAATAAGTGGTGCAGGTTTGACCACAGTGCTCAAAAGCCAAATCCAGCAAATAAGAGGAGCAAGGATTATCACCAAGCCAAACAGTGCTATGATCTGAATGTTTGGACTGAAGGTGGTGATTGGTACGATAACAGAGTGTGTTACACTTGTGGTGTTCGAGGACACATTGTTGTTAACTGCCAAAGTTGGAGTTATGAGACGAGAAGATGCTTTGAATGCAATATAAAAGGTCACATTGCCAGAGATTGCCCAATGAGATCAAAGGGAAGATCGAGGGCAGATTCTCAGAAAATGGCAAAGAAACCAGTCAATGTCAAGCCCAAAGAACAGAAAGATCAAGAACCTAAAGTTCAAGAACAGAAAGTTCATGAACCGATAGTGAAGCTTTCGCAGGGGTAAAAAGATAGACTGAGGAAGAAGAGGAAGAAAGCGAGAGAGTATCTCGAAAGGATTTTGTCCTCGGATACAGCTGCTAAAGCGAATAACAGTTCTGATAAATCGTCTTGCTCTCCAAAGAATGAAAAGTCCAGCAAAACAAATTCATCAGATACAAATCTGAGGACGAAAGGGAAATCAAAGAAAGTGGAGGATTCATTTCCTAGTGATGAATTTGTTTCTCCGGAAACAAAGGAGCCAGTTGTTGGCGATGAATCTGACTCTTCAAAGTCAGACAAGCCACGTTTAGGTGATGAATCTGGTGTGGTAAAGCCAGAAGAGCCATGTTTTGAGGTAAAAAATGAGAATTCTAGTCTAACAATGGATGATGTAAATTTTCCACCATTGTTGAACAAGAATTCAAAAGCACCCAATGTAACACCTGTGCCTCCACGGCCATCAAACAAATACCAAACCAATGAAATATTGTATTTCATACTTGGGATTTGTAAAAATATGTGTATCATTTGCACATATCAATTTCTGTTCAATTTCAAACTCTAAATCGCTTTCTGGAAGGTTATACGCGCACTAATGCGTAAATATAACCAGTTTAATGCAAAAAACACTCCGGAATAGTGAAATAGGTTTAACATACCTAAAATAACCTTTACATAACTTAGATATAAGTTTTGGAAGGTTTGGTGTGGTGAAATCAAAGTTAAATCGCTTACAGGGACTAAAGTTGACAAACTGCGAAAGTATGCCAATTTGAACTGTAACAGACCTTCCGGAACAATACCATAAGTTAAACATACCATAAATATCCTTTACATAGCTTAGAAATAGGCTTTGAGGGGTTCGGTGTGCTAAAATAAACTTTTGTGTCATTCAGGGACTAAAAGTGTCAAAAAGTGCACAAGTTTGCATTTTCGCGCATAACTTACGTTCTGAATACATCTGGGCATCCAAAAATTTATGTAAGCATGACTACATTATATTTTAGTGTTCGCCTTAAGAAAAATCCATTCGTCGCGTCATTTGGTTCGTTTTTCGCGCTTATGTGCATTCCGTCGTAATTAAGCGAACATCGCGATCGTACGGCCAAACGAACCGACATCCTAGATATTTTTGAGCATATTTTGAGTTCCCTATACTTTAACTTCATTTTAGAGCCTTAAAATGAGGTTAACGGGGTTCAAACGCATCGAAAATCGCTTAAACAAGGTGCAGGGACCATTTCTGTAAAATCTGCCAAAACAGGGGCCTAGCGTGACGCGACGGGCCTTAGCGTCACGCGAGCCCCCTTCTGGACCAGATTCCATGTTTTTAACAGCGGGTCCCAGCTGATTAACCACAACCACATGTTTGCAACTTGCTTAATCACTAAGATTAGGAGCATACGTGGCTCCATAACCTTTGTGACAAGTGTTCGGCTCGGATCGTGGCACGATATTCAAGAAACGATCCTAACGGCTCTACCTTTTCTATAAATACCCACCCCCCATTTGTTCAAAACCCACAAATCTGATTAAGAAAGCTCTAAGTTGGAACCTTCGTTTCATACCTGAGCTATTTTGATCTGGGTTAGCATTCGGGGACCCTTCGTAAGTATTCTTTCGTTCTTTTTCCTTATTTTTACTGCTTTTCGAGTCAGAAAGTCAAACTTTGTTTGACTTTCAGCGTTGACCAGTAATGGTCAATGCGAAGTTCGTTTGAACTTCGCAACGTGATTGTAATCACGATGGTCATAGTCCCTTGGGACTATGCCTACTGATTACCACGTTGTCTAGGGTCGAAGGGTAAGCGATCTAATAAATCGCTTATACCTCGAACCCGACCCAGTTTGGTCGATCACTAGGATCCGACCAAACACATTAGGTGACCATAGTGTAGGGAATAACCTTCCGAGGTTATACCTTATGGTCACGACGTTTAAGTAGTTGTATGATAGGTAGTTTATATGCCTTAGGTAAATTACCAGAATACCCTTTTCATGTATAATTGGTAATTAAGCATATGTAACCTAAACCTTTGTCACATAACTGATAATGTAATATGTTTAGGCATATAACACTTGTCATAGGGCTAGTTAGGCGGTCCGAACGCGTTTCACGCGAACGACGCGTTAAAGTAGCATAAGCTACCTAAACGGGTCGTAATGGGTCGTAAACAATTATGTTAGGTTTCATTTAGTATGTAGGCTTTGTTAAACCATATCACACGAGTCTCCACACTCGTTTGGTTTACAAACCCTAATGCTACCCAGTCTTCCGATTTAGGTCCGGTTATTTAACATAGTTACCTATATTAGGAGCCGTTTGATTCCGAGATCTCTAGCACTGCTTGGTGGTTATCTTTAGGCAACTGAGCAATCTCAAGTGAGTACATAGACCCCTCTTTTACTGTTTTCCAAACTGTTTTGGGGTGGAACACATGTGCCTACTTGTTACTTTCCTGCTTTCCTGTTTTCGCATCATATACTGCTATGTTCGTTAGTACATTATAGTACATGATTTCATTACATTTTATGCTATGTATGTCCATTGCGTTCATACTTAGTACATCGTTTTACATTTACATTTTATGCTATTTATGTCCATTGCGTGCATACTTAGTACATTGTTTTTCATCACATGCTTACATTTTGGTATGACATTTGGTTTGTTTACATGGGACAATACATTCATTAACATTAGCTACGCCGTTCGTTAGTAGGTAGTGGTACCATAGGAATTGACAACTCCCGTTCCGGACGTCCCAGGGAAAGGGGATGAAAGGAATGACCGAATTCGTTGACATTAAGACAGATAGACCTTTAATTTGTTTAAAGGGTTTTATCACCACAGTCGCCAGGCTTGGATGTATGCATATTCACAACACCACATAAATGTTCATATTAAATATTTGCATGCATTTACACAAAACATAGCTTTGATTTAAACCAAGTTTTACTTCAATACTTTGTTTTTGTGCATATGGTTTAGTTGAGACATTTCACTTGCCATACATGACATTTTGACATAGACATTTGACATGGATATTTGACATAGACATTTGACATGGATATTTGACATAGACATTTGACATGGATATTTGACATAGACATTTGACATGGATATTTGACATAGACATTTTGACATGATTTACATCTTGACATGAACATTTTACATTGTTTGGTTTGGTTTGATTAAGTGATTAAGTAACGATGCGTGTGTAATATGATACAAGCATGGTGGATACGCCGCTGGTACTTCCTATATATAAGTGTTTGTATGGTATTACATGTCGTAACGTTATTTGAATCATTTGAGTTTGAGACATAGAACATTTCATACAAATAACATACTTTTCACAAGACATTGATTTATAAACAACTTATCTTATGCAAACACATTTTACTTGGTTATTCATTTAACCTTACATTTATTTATACTTATCATCTGATCTTATCGTTTTTCAAATGATTTAAAAGACAAAGAAAATAACAAGGTTCATGACTAAACATTTTCGCAAACATAAGTCATGAATCTTATTTTCACAAAACCTATGTATCTCACAGGCATTTTTATGCTGACGTACCTATTTTCACATGTGTTTTTCAGGAGCTGTTGCATAAGATAATCAAGACACACCTAGACAGACTTGGGCTTTAGTGACAATAAAAGATGCAAGACTAGTTAATTTTGTTGTATTTCCTTGTTTGTTAAGACATTGTAACACTTTTAATGAATAAAACGAAACTTCAATTGCCATGGATTTGAAACATTAATTCTGTTACAACACTCCCCGATGTTTCCGCCACGTTTGGTATGTTCTACGTGGTCGGGGTGTGACACCCAAGGACCGTCAGGCTTGGGTGAAATTGTTTAAATGAAAAACCTGACTTGCCGGAGCTCCCAAGTTGGTAATCGCGGAGCATGAATCGGCATTATTCATTGTTTATGAAATTTGTTTTTGTATAAGTGTGACTTGCCGGAACTCCCAGGTTGGTAAGCGAGGTGTAGGAATCGGCATCTTGAGATTTCAACCTACATATGGTAACTTACAAGTGGTAATGGTTGGTAAGCCTTGGGGTTGAAAAATTGGTTGAAAAGGTTTTACCTACAAGTGGTAAATCAAGGATATTAAGTTGTACTTGCATTTTCCTACAAGTGGTTGAAAGACAATGTGATGAACCAAACCCTAACCTACAAATGGTAAAATCAATCAACAAAACTAATTTTCCGGAAAAACCTTTTGATTAAAACAAACTTAAGTGTTTTTAAAATCAATGGGAAAATAGTATGTTGTAAGGGAGAGTTCTGATTGTTTATGTCAAGTGGATGGCGATTTGAAGTGATTCGATATCAGTTGTCAATTTTATTGTATAGTTTGTTTTCAAATTTCCTAAACTGTGTTTGCATTTTAGGGGGAGTAAGAAAAATTTAGAAAATCCAAAAACATTTGAAAATTTGAAAAAGTCAAAAACATGATAAAATCATAAATGAGTTTTGTTGTAAAAAGAGGAAATGATAGTACATCAGTGGACTGTCACAGGATGCTAAAGAAATGGAAAGATAAAATGTGATAAACGGTCTCACTAAAGATGTGACGATAGGCTCAGCTAGACTAGTAGATTTGCGATAACGATACAAACTTAAATGAAAAAGCCTAGTTCTAGTGGGAAACATGGTCGAAAGCATAGTACTTAGTTTTGTCCTTCTTGATTGTGTGCCTACTCAGTAATCGCTGATTGTCGAAAGACATAAAACTGGTTAAGTTTGTGAACTTTCACAACTTTACTGAAAAGTCACTGTGATTGTGCATTTTATTTTGCAAAGATTTAAACTTGTTTTATTTCTTTATTTTGTTTAAGCATTGGACATCCTCTGCGTATACGTGAGTATCGACCTGGATGTTATTGCCTAAACATTCTGCTTTATTTTCTTTGGTGTTTCGGTTAAGCTTTGGACCTCCTCTGCGTATACGGAAGTATCGACCTGGTGGTTAAAGTCTAAACAACTTCAACTTGTTTTATTTTTCTTATTTTGTTTAAACATTGGACTTTCTCTGCGTATACGGAAGTATCGACCTGATTGTTAATGTTTAAACATTCTGCTTTGTTTTTGCACAAATCACAGTTGATAAAAGTTTAAAGGCATTACTTGAGTCAGTGTATTGCATGATGAGGGGATATGCTGAGATCATGGGGTCCATAAGAACTTAGTGCAACATTAATATACCTTAACGTATCGGTAAGCATTTTAAAAGTTTTTAGATTGAGTTTAAGTGGATAGCAATATCGTCAATCAACGTGAATCGTTTAGAACAGAAAATGTTTAAAGCTTAACGGTGCTAGTGATTGGTCACATACACTGATATGATCTTCTTACACAAGCTCACAAAAATAGTGTCTGTAAATATTTCTTTACTACATTTCATTTCTGTTATATCAAAAATCCAAAAAGATTTTAGACAACTGATGTTGAAAAGCTGATTTTTAAAATTTCAAGTGCTGAACATGATGAACTGGTTTGGGAGTGTGTGTGCTAAATTGAAAAATTTTGAATTAAGAAAAAGTTGAGATTAGTTAATCAGGGTCATTAATTTGAACTTGATGTAACTATTTCTAGTAAGTTTTTCTTATTGATTTAAGTAAAAACTTATGTTTTAGTGAGAAGTGTGTAGATGATGAGCTTAAACAGAGTTAAAGCCAGGATTTGATTTCAAAGGCGATAGCTAATTCCAGACTGAAAATCCCAGCTTGATGAAAGGGGGAGTCTGACGAGGTTAGAGCTAGAGAAAAGATCCGGGTACATGATTTCAGGAAAAATTCCAGAAGAAGACCGATCAATATTGAAGAGTTGTTATGTTGAAGACTCTCACTGAAGATTTCGTCAACATTCAAGGGGGAGTCTTTTTTCGGAAAATAAGTTTTGTGAGTCTTATGTTGCAAAAGAATTGTGAGAACATGTAGGATCGTGAAACGACCTAACGAGTCGATCAGAAGAGTGCTCAGACAGAATCAGAGGCGGAATTCATTAATTTTGTCTTTGTTTAGCTTGTATAACACTAGAATCACTATTAACTGTCTCTTGTATTAATCTGGAAGCAATTTACAGCACATAGACACTTCAGCAGCACTTCGGCTCACCGGAAACAAGAACTATTCCAACTGATATCGCTTGAAGCCTATATATAGGGCTAGGGTTTAGCTTGAACCTGACAAATGTCAGTTCAAGCGAAATCACTTATGTTGATTTCGCTTGAAATGGTATTTGTTACTTTCAAGCGAAATAACATGTTTCAAGCGAAATCAGCTTAAAACAATATTCAAAACCCTAAATTTCTCATATTACAAGCCCTGATTTATCAGTTCTAATCTAAGACTCGAACGAAGATGAAGTCGACAGACAACTGCACCAACAGTTTTGATACGTGTAAAGACTCGGTGAATATCTTATGACACGCCACTATTTGTCTATTTATACATGCTTGTTGCTGTATGAATTGATTTATACGTTGGGCGGATTGTTTGATGTCACTTATGTGGGTATATGTCAGTGTATATATACTATTACTGTCTCGTATGACGATATCAAACAAATATCTAACCCTACTGTGTTACGTTCTTTCATAACATGGCACCTAGGTGAGCTGTGAACAATCAGGATTCCGATCAACCCCCTCCTCCTCTTCTGCCGCGGACTGCTGAAGAATTGAACGCCATACTGGAAGAAAGGATCTCTGCAGCTATCGCTCAATACGAGGCAAACCGCACCGATCAAAGTGGAGGACCAAGCAATGCTAGACGTAATGGGTAGGGAGATACATCTGGAGGAAACACAGCTCAAGGCTGCACCTTCAAGCAGTTTCTCGACTGCAAGCCGCTGATTTACGACGGCACTTGAGGTGCAGTGGCTTTTGTACGCTGGACAGAGAAAACCAATGCCACTATCCGTATGAGCAAGTGTACCGTAGATCAGCAAGTCACTTTTGCTACGGGGTTGTTTGTTGATGAAGCTTTGACTTGGTGGAATTTGCAAGTCCAAACTCTGGGTGATGATGCTGCGTACGACATGACGTGGGATGAGCTAAAGGAACATATGAGAGAAAAGTATTGCTCTCGTGCTGAACTCCAAAGGTTGGAGACTGAGTTCTGGCACTTGACCATGGAAGGTGCTGACATTACTGGTTATACCCGAAGGTTCCACGATTTGTCGAGAGTGATCCCCTATATGGTGAATCCTGAATTTAAGCGCGTTGAACGCTACATCTGGGGATTGGCTCCGGAGTTTTGCAGCATGGTAACTTCGGCCAAACCTGAAACGATCACTCAGGCTGTAACTCTGGTTGTCAGCCTTACTAAAGATGTTGTTCGAATGAAGAAGTTATCGTTGAACCCAACAGAAAAGACCGAGACGCATGTTGAGTCGTCTGGTGACAAGAAAAGGAAGCATGCGAACCTGAACCAAGCAACACGTAACAACAAGGGTTCCAACAATAAGAAGTGTGACCCCAATCCGCCACAGGATGCGAGAACTCTTGCAGCCATAAATGACGCTCCTACCAAAGGATACCAGGGCACTCTGCCCATCTGTAACCAGTGCAAGCGTCATTATGAAGGAGCTTGTCGCATTCCAAAATGCGACAAGTGTGGAAAATTGGGTCACCATACTGAGAACTGTTGGGGAAAAGGAAATAGGAAGGGGAACGGAAACCACAACGGTGCTGGTAATAGAAACGGTGGCAGAAATGGCAATGGCAATGGTAACCGGAATCGGAATGGAGCTGGGCAAAAACCAAGGATGCTTTAGTTGTGGAAGCAAGGATCATTTCATAAAATATTGCCCAAGGGGGAACAATACTCAGGCTCGAGCATTCGTTATTGGAGCAAGGAACGCACGCGAGGACCCTAATGTGGTCACCGGTACGTTTCTCGTTAACAATCACTTTGCATCCATACTATTTGACACTGGTGCCGAATATAGCTTCATGTCTGTGGAATTTAAACGTATGCTTGGGATAGAATCTAGTAGATTAGATATTCCTTATTCCATAGAACTAGCCAATGGTAAACTTGTTGAATCGAGCGAAGTTGTTAGAGGTTGCTCATTAGAACTTGGTGAGCAAAGATTTAGCATCGATCTCTTACCTATTCAATTGGGTAGCTTCGATGTAGTGGTCGGAATGGAATGGTTGTCCAAGAACAAGGCTGAAGTTATTTGTCATGAGAAAATCATTCGCATCCCTTTGGCGAATGATTTAACTCTCATTGTACATGGAGAAAAACGAGACGCGCCTCTGCGAATCATCAGTTGTATGAAGGCCCAGAAGTGCTTAAGGAAAGGATGTGTTGCTTTCCTAGCGCACGTAGTAGATAAGAAGGCTGAGGAGCCGAAACTCAAAGACATTCTTGTGGTGAAGGAATTCCCTGATGTTTTTCCCGAAGATCTACCAGGATTACATCCGCAACGACAAGTCGAATTCCATATAGACTTGGTTCCAGGAGCCGCTCCTGTAACCAAGGCACCCTATCGGCTTGCACCATCCGAGATGCATGAATTATCTACACAACTCCAGGAGTTGTTGGATAAAGGATTCATAAGGCCAAGCTTCTCACCTTAGGGAGCTCCAATATTGTTCGTGAAGAAGAAGGATGGAACATTGCGGATGTGTATCAATTATAGAGAACTGAACAAGCTCACTATCAAGAATCGGTATCCACTACCGAGGATTGATGACTTATTTGATCAATTGCAAGGATCGAGCTACTATTCCAAGATCGACCTTCAATCGGGATACCATCAGTTAAGAATCCAAGAGGAAAGCGTGCCAAAGACTGCATTCAGAACACGCTATGGGCATTACGAGTTCCTTGTGATGCCATTCGGACTGACGAACGCGCCAGCGGTATTTATGGATCTGATGAACCGCGTATGCAAACCATATCTCGATAAATTCGTAATTGTATTTATCGATGATATCCTGATTTACTCGCGAACGAGAGAAGAGCACGAGCAACATCTCAGAACCATTTTGGAACTACTGAAGAAAGAGAAACTTTATGCAAAATTCTCCAAATGCGAATTTTGGATTCGCCAAGTACAGTTTCTTGGTCACGTTGTGAATGAGAAGGGCATTCATGTAGACCCATCCAAGATAGAAGCCATAAAGAATTGGGAAGCTCCCAAAACCCCGACTGAAGTTCGACAATTTTTGGGCTTAGCGGGCTATTACCGACGGTTTATTGAGAATTTCTCCAAAATAGCTCAACCGCTGACAACCCTTACGCAGATGATGAAGGTTACATTGGTTGCACAAGGGTGCAGTTCCATTGTATGGCTTCCTAGCAGGGGGTTGAGCTGGTTGGTTGGGGGCAGCTTGATCATTGTGAGCAACCACGGCGAAGTTCTGGGAAGCTTTTCGCTTCTTTGACTTCGTGGAGGATCCAGTCTGTTCATCTTTGGGTTTCGATTCCTCGACTGGTTTCTTATCACCTTTTCGGAAAAGTTTACCTTTCCTGATTTGAGATTCAGTCAAGGTAGCAGATAGCTCAATGGCCTGCCTAACTGTAGTGGGGTTGCTACCAGTCACAATGTCTTGTACTGGGTCAGGGAGGCCATCAATGTACTTTTCGATTGCCTTATCCAAAGGCGTAACCATATTCGGGCATAACAGACTTAATTCCTCATAACGATACGTGTAGGCTCGATGCTCACCGCTATCTTGCTTAAGATCGTCGAATTCCCTTTCCAAGGCCCTGATCTCGTGACGAGAACAGAATTCCTTCATCATCAGAGCTCGAAGCTCTTCCCACGTTTGAGCCAGTGCCACATCGGCACCCCTATCTCTCATCACACCATTCCACCATGTCAAAGTTCGTTTCTCAAAGACACTAGATGTGAATTCTTCCTTTCGCTCATTTGGGCATTGAACATGCCTGAAGGTGCTCTCTAGACTCTCGAACCATTGCAGAAGTGCAGTCGCTCCTTGAGACCCAGAAAACTTTGATGGCTTAGCCGAGTTGAACGTCTTGAAGTTGCAGGGGGCATTATTGTTGTTGAGAGCTTGGTTACATTGAACAACAATGTTCAGGATTGCAGCAGTCATTTGCTGCGTAATGACAGTTGCTAGCTCTTCAATAGGTAGCTGATTTTCGCGTCGTGGAGGCATTTCTAAAAAGGGGAAACAAGAGAGAAAACAAATGAAATGAAATGGCATTGGGTAAGAATAGGAAGTTACAATTACCGACCAAAATCATGGGTGATGGTCATTCGTTTGAACCACGAAGCAAACAAACGATACACAAAGGCTGAATCAAAGCAAATAGGTCCTCATAATGTATCGCGAAGACATGCTCGCCTATAAGTGGACACTCACCCCAAGAGTTCCCAGGTAAGAGTGACTGGTCCGATATTGCGGATTTGTACGAACGCTCTAGCCTTAGACAGAAAGCTCAGGGTACAGGCACCTACCCTTCCAGTTTGTACGTGTTTACATTATGTAGACCCAAACTTTGACAAGATTTCGAAAACTTTGAAGGTTCAAAACCTTACAATAAATCATCTTAGAACAGATGATTGATTTTCAAAGCGGATTCGAATTTTGTATTCTTGTTGTGGTTGTAACCTAAGGATAGGTGACGGTCAATTGTTTTAAAACTAAACACAAGATAACTTGTGTTAGGGTCCTAGGAAGGTTATAGTCTCGGTCAAAGTATTACTAATAACCTAATTCCCTATAACCGTTGGCTCTGATACCAACTTTTATGTCACACCCCGACCACGTAAAACAACAAAACATGGCGAAAACGTCGGGAAGTGTTGTAACAGAATCATTGTTTCACAACCATGGATTAAACAATTTCGTTTTATTTAATTAAATGTATTACATTACATTGGAATTAGAAACAAAACATGAACAAATAGACTTTTATTGTTATTAAGTCGCTAAGGCCTCATCCGTTCCTATGTGAGCATGCATCAATATCATCATCAAATATCATCAACTATGGTACCTAAAACACATGTGAAAATACGTCAGCATAAAAATGCCGGAGAGTACATAGGTTTTATGTGAGTGTCAGATTCATGGCTCGTTTTACATGTGGCAATACTTATTTAAAAACCTTATTTTGAAAAGTATAGTATTGCGACATAATTAACCAACTCAAATCAAGTTGGATATGATTTATAAAATCTCGTAGCCATGATTCTTAACTCCAAAACATTTTGTTTTATTAAATCATATCGTAAAACATCTCGTAGAAACTCGTTAATAAGACTCGTATGGTTTATATTGTTCAGAAAACATAATTGTGTGACACTGTTTCAAAATCGTTTACCCAGGTGATTTAGATAATGCAACGATATATAATGTGTTAAAAGCACTTATATATAGGAAGTATCAGCGGCGTATCCACCATGCTTTTAACACATTACACCCGCCCCGTTACCTAATCACTTCCCTAACCCAATGGTTCAAACAGTTACAAATGGTTCACATAAATCAAACGGTTACAAAAAGTTCACATACCTCAAACGATTACAAACGATTCACATACATCCAACGATTACAAATGGTTCACATACATCCAACGATTACAAATGGTTCACATATATCCAACAATTACTAATGTTTTAAATACATCCAACGATTACAAATGGTTCACATACATCCAACGATTACAAATAGTTCAAAATGTAAAACAATTGCGCTAGCATGCTAAGTGAACATACATAGCAAAACATAATGAAATCATGTACTAATAGTGTACTAATGAACATAGCAAGTATATGATATGAAAACATGGAAAACACGAAAGTAACAAGTAGGCACATGTGTTCCACCCCAAAATAGTTTGAAAACGGTAAAATAGGGGACTATGTACTCACTTGAGGGTGCTTAGAAGTCTTGTACAACAACCAAGCAAAGCTAGAGGGATCACGGAATCAAACGGCACCTAATATAGATAACTATGTAAATAAACGGACCTAAATCGGAGGATCGGATAAAATGAGGTTTCATAAACCAAATGAGTGTAGGGACTCATGTAATATGGTTTAACAAAGCCTACATTCTAAATCAAAACCTAACCTAAGTGCTTACGACCCATTACGACTCGTTAAGGTAGCTTACGCCACTTTAACGTGTCGTTCGCGTAAAACGCGTTCGGAACACCTAACTAGTCCTATGACAAGTATTATATGCCTTAATATGTCTAATAATGTTACCTAATCAGTTTATATGTAAAAATTTAGGTTACATATGCTTAAAATGAATTTATGCGTAAAAGGGGGCATTTTGGTCATTTACCTAATGCATAATAACTACCTATCATACAACTAACTTAAACGATGTGACCATAAGGTATAACCTCGGAAGGTTATTCCCTATGCAATTAGGGTTACCTAATGTGTTTGGTCGGATCCTAAAGATCGACCAAACGGGTCGGGTTCGAAAGTATAAGCGGTTGTTTAGACCGCTTACCTTACTACCCTACATAAGCACTAAACCTAAAGTGACGAGCTAAACATGTTAAAACATGCTTAACGAGGTTTTAAAACAGGTTTGGAATCAAAACAAACGGTTTTGATACCTAAAAGTAGTTTGCTTACAAAATACGCAAGAATACGCATTTTGGCCGAAACTACGACTCGCCACTATGCCTAGATATCGTGGTAATCTGTAGGTATAGTCACAAGAGACTAAAACCATCGTGATTACGCTCACGTTATGAAGTTCAAACGAACTTCTTGTTGACCATAAACTGGTCAAAGCAGAAAGTCAAACACAGTTTGACTTTCACGCGAAAAAGAACGAAAGAGGACTTACAAAAGGTCCAAGAACGGAAGTTTGACCCGATTATTCTCAGGTATGAAGTGAAAGCACCTCAACTTAGAGAAATATCAGATCAAATGTGAGTTGCAACAATGAGATGGATGGGGTATTTATAGTTTGTTCACAACCGTTAAGACCGTTCATCGTAAAACGAGCTTCGATCTCATCCATACACATGTGCCCATGGTTTTGTGAAACCATGGGAGCCCCTAGTTTCATTAAAACCATGTGCAAATGAGGGAACAGCTAGAACAAGCTGGAATTTAGATCTTTCATTTTGGTCCCTTCCTAAGATAACTATGGCATATTGTCAATTTTGGTCCCTGAATGTGCAAAACATGGTTTTTGATGCATTTTTGAAACGTTTAAGCCCCGTTAATCCTATTTCAAGGCTCTAAAATGAATTTAAAGTATAGGGAACATGAAACATGTTCAAAAATATCTCGGATGTCAGTTTGTTTGGTCGTACAGTTGCGTTGTTCGGTTAATTACGATGAAACACGAACGAATGCGAAAAACGATCCAAATTACGCAATGAATCGAATTTTATCATGCCAATCACTAAAATAAAACATTTTAATGATTAAATAAATTTTTGGATGTCCGGATGTATTCAGAACGTAAGATATGCGCGAAAATGCGAACTTATGCACTTTTTGACGCTTTTAGTCCCTGAATGACCAAAAAGTTTATTTTAGCACACCGAACCCCTAAAAGCCTATTTCTAAGCTATCTAAAGGATATTTAGGGTATGTTTAACTTATGGTCATGTTCCATAATGTTCGTTACAGTACACATCGGCATACTTTTGCAGTTTGTCGAAATTAGTCCCTGTAAGCGAATAAACTTGATTTCGCCACACCAAACCCTCCAAAACTTATTTATGGGTTATGTAAAGGTTATTTAAGGTATGTTAAGCCTATTTCACTATTCCAGAGTGTTCATTGCATTAAACTGGTTATATTTACACATCAGTGCGCGTATAACCTTCCAGAAAGCGATTTAAAGCTTGAAATCGAACAAGAATTGATATGTGCAAAAGATACACATATTTATACAAATCCCAAGTATGAAATACAATATTTCATTGGCTTGGTATTTGTTTGATGGTCTCAGAGGCACAGGTGTCACAGGTTAGTTGCTTGTAGGGCAACGGGGTTATTAGTTGATAGCGCTATTAGGTTTTTCACCCTCACGACGTACATGGATAAGACGGGCGTGAACTAACAACTTTAAATCATGACCAATGTTTGATAGAGCATTGGAGAAGGGCAAAAAGGGCCGTCTGCGGTACTAAGTTATTATCAGCATAACATATCATAAGTCACTACTTGGTATTAAATGGTTAAAACAAACAGTGAACTCACCAGCGTTGTCTGATACACTTTTTATGCATGCTTGCAGGACCTTAGGTACACTGTTATGGAACCTGCTATCTGGGAAGTTGGAGTGGTCATGGGTCGTGGCATTTGGAACGCTTCTCGCTGATGCATTGTTTTGAACATTTACATTTCTAAACTTATCGAATATACTATTATGCTTCCGCTGAATATTGTTTGACTATTTAAACTAGTGTTTGAAATATTTCTTTCGACTTAATGAAAAGTTTTACTTTACGTATGGTTCAATGTGATTAGTGGCTAGATCCTGGTACATCACACGCCCCGCGGGGGTTTCCGCTTGTGGTATTTTTGGGGGTGTGACAAATACCATTGAATCTATCGGAGCTGTAGAATGAGATCCTCCACTGTTGGGTTATCGTCTTTCAAACCCATTTTCCCTAAATTTATTGATCTTTTTTTCAACAGGGATGTAATGCAATGTTTCCTCTCAATTGAATAGACGGACATTTGCTTCCTCTCAAAGGGTTATGGAGTGGTTATAACAGCTGATCATGCTAAGGACTGATATAACTAACCACTGCTCCTTACAAAGACTGATGGACTTAAAGACTGATGAGACCTATCAACTGTTGAAGACAAAGCCCTGTTAAAGACAAGCACTTATGTACCTAAGGCCTGATTAACCAAAGGAAAACCACTGGTCAGTAACAGCAGTGGTTCAGCATCTACAGCGGATTCAACATTAGTATTTATGTATCAGTTTTTCTTATGTAACAGTGTTCAGTGTATCAGTGTTTGGATTTTGTTGTAGCTTCGATGATGGTTGTTAGATTTATGAAAATGGGTAATAATTTCGGATTGGGTATATTCATTTACAGTTTTATGATACTTCAGCGTCTATGATGAAATTATGTTGTTTCCATGATTGACTGCTCCCCATGTTGATTCGATTAATGGTATGTTATGTAATTGCTAACACTTTGAATATTATTTTTAGTGACTGAGTACTGCTTTAATGAATTGGTTAGTAGGAAAACTGTTAGAATCTGTTGAGCAGTGTTCGCTTCAACAGACCTTATGATCTGCTGATCATGGTCTGTTAAAGCACTGCTGTTAAACATTCTATGTTGAACTGCATCATCTGTTAGTCCATAGCAGAGGTTCTCTTTGGCAGACCTTTGGTTGAACCGTCTCGGTGTTTATCAGCATATGTTCATCATGATGCATGTGTAAACAGATGTTTGAAATCCTCTGTTGAACTGCATCATCTGTTAAGGCACAACAGATGTTATGTTTGGCAGACCTTTGTTTCAACAGCAGATGTTTCGGATGTTTAAAGATTGTATCATCTGTTAAGTAACAACAGATTTTAGCTTTATGATGCTTTTGTATTCATATTCAGCAGCAAAGGTTGTGTTTATCAGCAGAGGTTGTTTGGAACAACAGACTTTGCTTGAATAAATTTTGTGTTTATTATCTGTTAGTCCATAGCAGAGGTTCTCTTTGGCAGACCTTTGGTTGAACCGTCTCGGTGTTTATCAGCAGATGTTCATCATGATGCGTGTGTAAACAGATGTTTGAAATCCTCTATTGAACTACATCATCTGTTAAGGCACAACAGATGTTAGCAATCTATACTGTGGAATGATCAGCAGATGTTACGTTTGGTAGACCTTTGTTTCAACAGCAGATGTTTCAGATGTTTAAAGATTGTATTATCTGTTAAGTAACAACAGATGTTAGCTTTATGATGCTTTTGTATTCATATTCAGCAGTAGAGGTTGTGTTTATCAGCAGAGGTTATTTGCTATAACAGTCTTTGTGTTTATCAGAAGAGGTTGCTGGAACTACAGACTTTTCTTGAACAGATTTTCTGTCTCACAGAGATTTTGGTTTGTCAGACTTTATCTAAATAGAGGTTGAGTGCATAAATTTGTTTGTAGTCAGAGGTTAATTCAAGTGAAGTTATGACAATGATCACCCATAAATTTGTTGAAGTCTTTTAAGTGTCGATGACTGCCCATAAATTTGTTAAAGCCTTTTAAGTATCGATGACTGCCCATAAATTTACAGAGTATAATTCAAGTTGTAATGTATCATGAAGAGCCAATTAAAATATATGGAGAATGTACAACAAAGGTTTAAGTGTGATAAGCATATATGATTATAATTTAAGTATTCGTAAGTCGTAAGTTTTCAAAATATAGAAGTTTGATACATCACCATCCCATAATTTATCTCAAATGAGATAATACCAACAACCACAACTATCTGTAGACTTTCTTTAAGATCAGCTTGGCTTTTTCTTCAGAGTAGACAAATTTGCATCTCATATTTCTGTAGATACCATTGGGCTTCGTGAACTTCTTGGTGAATTGACAAGTCGCGTATCTAAATCCCTTGCCATGCTTTTCCCATCGAAAGTAACTCCATTCAGATTTTCAACTGTCATCTTCAATGTTCTATGAATCCTTGATAAAGACGTTACTTTCACATTCAGACGCTTAAAAATAAATAAAAAATACCAATAATTAATAAGAAATAAATAATGTATTTAATGAAAGTAACAAAAAAACAGCTTAATTGTAACAAACATTTAACATCCAAAGAATGAGGAATAATATATTAACAGAATAAACTTACAAAATGTTTGCTGCAGTACCATACGAATTGTAAGGGGTATACATTAGGATCAGCTTCATAATCTGAGACAACGGCATCAAAATCTGTGTCGTCGATATCATCGAATGATTCGTTCGATACAACAAAATCACTATCAGAATCTGTGTCATTGGATTCTTCAACATCCGACTGGTGATCCAGATCCTCGGTAATTGGAGCAACTTCTAAATTGGGTGAGGAAGTATCGTCTATCGGACTGTCATTGGATTTGGGTGCAACAATCTCACATCCATTCAAATCAAAGGCAGTAAGCAGAAAGATGTAATCGGCTACGTATCTTAAAACAAGTACAATTCCTGTTTGCATACCCATGTAGTGTACAACCTTTTCCGATCCATCGGATATAAAGTAACAATTCCGAAGAGGATCACGTTGAAGTACTACATCAAAAGAGTCCCACTAATTCACATAGATCTTAAATGTCTCTTTAAGTTTACCAACTCCAATATTGACGTTAACTAACTCCTTGGGTATTAGCTGAACAAAAAGATATAAAATTATGAAATCAACAAAGGTACAGTAAAATTAACAACTATATCACTAATTACTATAATAACATTTAAGTATTGGATTAAAATACCAAAACTTACCAACACGTCCTTACAAACATCAGTAAAACTATGGGAGAATGAATCCATACATCCAAACTTCCTCTCAAACGATATTGATGTGAACGTAGAAATCATTGGGAGTTTTGTTGGATAATGGTGAACTTTTTCAAAAGGTGTCAGCAGATATGTATATGGTGCAGTTTTCTTAAATGCCAACAGACATCCTTCTTTCAATGAAAGGTCAGACACAACTGAGGACCATCCTTCTTTTAGAGCAAAATTTCCATTGTGTTTTGAGAATCGGTAATCCCATCTCATACCGTTTACACACTCTATAACGCCAACGTTACCAGGAACTTCTTTGAGTAAATGATTGTTTGCAAAGTTTTGTGGTATTATCTGTTGACTTCAAGTATTTAAGTATTGGCAAGTGTTATATGTGAATTAATTGTTAACAATAAAACTGTAGAAAATGGTTTTAATGTAATAATCTTACGAAGATTTTAGAATTAAGAGAGTCCAAATATTTATAAAAAGACATCTTCCAAGATGTGATGTTTCTGGTTAAAAATCAAAGAAAAAACGAGACAATGTATTTTATCAGATACTTCATTATTTATAAAGACTGAGATAACAAATATGAACCAACAATGTTTAACATATCTATGTCATTCAAATAAAGCATTTAATATTTATCGATTTATCTACAGTATATCAATAAATAAAGATTCCTCTAAATACTGTAGAATCGAGTACCACTCTTAATAACTTTTTTTTCTGCAAGTCCATAAATAAAAGATTTGTCATTTAATCATATTCTTTAATATCAAGTAAGATAAACAACAAAATATACCTTATCGATTGCTTTCAAGAATCCAAATGTAACACCATATCAAAGAAAACTTCAAATCGGAAACATTATAAAAAATAATTAATCTTGTAAAATTAAATTGATATATCATCTAAAACATGCAATACATTGAGAACAGACTTCATAACAGTTGTTAATCATGTCCATATGAAACTAATGTATATACCAATTTTAATAAATATTTTTATACCTTGATCGAAGTTGTTGATGATGTCAAAAGTAAGAAGTATTCAAGTGGAGTGATTCAATATTGAAATGGACATCGATGATTAAAACTTGAAGCACTTTTTATGAGATCAGACAAACAATTTTGTAAAGGGGATTTTGAGAGTCGTTAAAAAGGTAAAGTATGTTTCTATCCGCCTCTATGTAAAATGGTAAACCGCCATTGGAATAATAAATTACATTTTATCGCCATTGAGATAAGGAAGTTACATTTTACCCCTTAATAATACAGCTGTCATTTTCAAATAATTCAAATCATTTTCAAATAATTCAAACCATTTTCAAAATACTTTGAAAGTCTTTTTCTTTAGTGCTCAATACTCTTCTTCATTCAGATATTTGAAATTATGGATACAGATAATAGAATTTCAAGTAATTATGAACTGTTCTTTCAACCAAGTCAAAGTCAAGTTTGTGCTGTAGCAAGGAAAAAAAGGAAGCGTGTTCTGCAACAAAAGCGAAACAACAGTGGTTTTCATCGTACATCAACATCTGATTCTTTTAAAAGGATTCCATTATTAAACACTTGTCGTATAGGTTTGCAAACAAAATTTTACAAGAAATACATATTTATATGTTATGTTTTGGGAATCCTTACACATGTTTCGTATTTTACAAGTTTCAACAACCAATGTTGAAAGAAGGAATGTGTATCATTTTCCCGCTTATGATTCTCCAAATATTAGTAGTAATTTGTTTCACCCATCTACAGAAGTAAAAGGTATACTTACTGCAGATATTTTTTGGTAATTTCAAAAAAAAATCACAATACGTTCAAAGTTCTTTTCTTGTGTGGTCAACAATCTTCTGTGACAACCGGTGATTTACGACTCTTAATTACGTGATTAACAGGTAATTAATGCGATAATAAATGGTGTTTACAGCACAAATTAACTTAATTAGGCCTTTGGAGTGCCTAGGAACGTTTATTCGACTATACAGTACGCGTATGGTGATTTACGGGAAACCTGCTGAGTATTACGCCACAATGAACTGATACCGTACAAAATACTGACAACGCCGACATGTATTAAATTTACGATATATTCTACCTTCATAATTAAATTTTTGCAATCGTAGTTGAAACCAGCTCGAAAAACGGATTAAAGACGGCAACGATGTAATTTTTCGCGATTATTACCGTTATCGACGCGCGAACGCGGCCACGACGGATACCGACATTATTTTTATACGTTTTTAACTCTGAAATATTATTTTACTATGCTACGGTGATTTCGGTTTTAAAAACGGGTCTCGTAGGAATTACGGGCCACTTACACACGCGATGGGCTTGTGGGCCCTAGGCCCAAGCCCAAAACCCACAAGCCTAAACCTGCATAATATATTAGATCCTATAAAATCTATACTAAATCTCTATCAAATCTATACAAGATTTGTTATAATCCTTACAAATCTCTACAAGATTTTTGTCCCAAAAGTTTAGAACACACAAGATCCACAAGATCTCAACAAGATCTTGCAAAATCTCAAACATATCTATAAAAACCCATACCCCCTCATTTCATTTTACACACACAAACCACAGAATTTGAGTCTGTCTTAACCTCTCTCTCTCTCTCTATTGCACATTAAACAAACACCCACACCTCACAATTTCTCCCTCTCTTTCGAATACACATCCAGGAAACAACAAGCAGCATCATCCCCTAAACACTCCCCTCTCCATCATCCTTCTCGGTGAAGACCAGGCCGGCGGAGCTCCGGCTGGTCAGGTGGTGCAACGATGGAACCGAGAAAAGAAGGGGGTGGCGGCGAAGAGAGAGAGCCAATGGTGGTGGAGACTGAGGCGACGGAGATGAAGCGGCGTCGCCGCCCACGGCGGCGGCAGTTCAGGCAAGCAGCGGAGCAGCGGCGATCTACGTCGGATCGACGGCCAGGAGCGGCAATGATGGCGGTGGTAGTGATTCAGGTCCCAGATTCAACAGGTTTGACTCCGATTTATTTCTTTTGTTCGGGTTAACTTCGGGTTCGAATCGGTTCAGTTCAACAAGGGATACGAGTCAGTTCAGAACTCTGATGGGTGTTTTGGTTCAAGGTGTTACATATTTCGGTTCGGGTATTTAGGTGTTCCAAGTCTCAGGTTTCAGCTCTATGGGTGCGATATTCTGATTTGGTTCAGTACGTTCGGGCTCGGATGTGGTCAACTGGTCAACATCAGTTTTACGGGTCAACAAACGGTCAACGAAGGCAATGGTGAAACGGTCAAAGTCAGTCAAGACCCGGTCAACTCAGGACCAGGTAAACTTCAAACGAAACAAATTTTAATTTCGTTTTTTATATACATTACACTTTACGTGAACCAAGCTCGAACCTTTAGCGATTAAATAACGTATATATGTTAGTGATGATTTACGTTTTGGCGATTGATGAAAATTATATATATATCGTTTGTTGAACTTTTGATAAATACGACAATTTTTGTCGGGTTATTCCAAAAACAGGGGAAACTCTGCCTGTTTTTCGAGAAAACACGAAAACAAGAAGTGTTTTTATTGTAAAACGAACGTTCGATTTCAATTGATCTTTTAGAAAAACAAATACAAAAATATAGTTTCTGTCGACGACACTTTTACAACATACAAAAACGACAATTCGAATACTATTTCCGACAATAAGGAAAGTTGTTGTATTTATTCTAAACTTTGAAATTTCGACAACTATTTCATAAGGATAAATATAGTTATGTATTTATTTTCAAACGCAACAACTCAACGATGCTTTTATAAATAAATATAGTCTATATATTAAACATTGTGACAACTGCCACTTTCGGGTAATTTACGTACATTTAAAGCAATGATTTACATTATACAAGTATGTGTTTTGAATATTCGAACTGCATGATTACATGATATACATCTTAGAGCACTCAAGGAATATTCATTTATGATGCACATTATTCATTTTTATTGGTTACATTTGAAATAGTGTAAACAATGCATCGAAACAACTAGAGTAGTACCTAGTAAACTAGTGTGCTGACAAGAACTCAGGATCCGCATAAATCATCTAAATTACATCTTTAGGACTCGGAGGATAGTCCAACATCAATTATATATTAAACCCTATACGGGAATACAAGAGTTTGGTTAATATTTTACCAATGTCCGGTAGCACTAAAAATTGTCCGAAAAGCGCTAAAAGTGACCATTTCATTATTTTTCCGCAAAATTCAGCAAAGCCGGTACCGGAACCGTGTCAAAAATAATAAAAGTTTTAGTCCAAAAAGTTGGATTAAATATTTGGATAATAAAACAAGTACAAAAATAATTTTTGTTATGTTTTTATCTAAATAAAGCACGGTGTCAGTATTTAACCCGGTACAGGACCTGAACCGACTTTTTCACCCGAATTACACACTAAAAATTTCGGTGAACTAGTTTTACTTAGTGTCACACTACTTTAAAATATGAAGGCTTAAAACCTTGTAGATATTTTTATATAAAATGTCAAAGTTCTTAAAATACTTAAACATTTACTACGTTTTACCATGAAATGAACACTTAACACATGAAACAAATTCAAGACCCTTTTCCCCCCTCATGTTCAAGTTTGTTTTAGTGGGTCCAACACCCCTTAATTACTTGCTAAATATCTTGATATTTTTAGTTAAGTTACAAGTGGATGAAATGGGTAAATTATTAGAATACTTACACATTAAGTTACTAACCATTTTATCATCACTTTATATTTTTTTTTTAAAAAAACACAAACTCTCTCATCATCTTCATCATCCACCAAGAACACCATAAACCCATTTTATTTTATCACCTCTTTTATGATCAATATAATTTTCTATGGAACATAAGAAGATCTAAATCACTTACAAGTTAAAGCAAGGGTTTTCATCCATTCAAGATCATTCTACCATCAAGATCTTCATCTTTTTATCTCTTAATCATCCTCTAAGATCATCCCTAGCCAAGTGCTAGAAGTAAGCTTCAAGATCTATTTTTTTTCATACTTATATTATGTTTATGATTGTTATTATAACTAATAAATAACTAAATAATCATACATAATAAACATGAAAAATACAAAGAAGCAAACATAATAATCATGATATATTTATGTTGGTTATTATTGTGATCTAAGACTTGTTATATGCATATTTGATCTTGTTATGATGATTATGATATAAATAAATTGTTAGAGGATGTTTTAAAAATATGATCTAACAATTATACATGTTTATGTTAAAGGGTTTTTAACATAAAGGTCTAAAGGGATGATCATAACCTTTGATCTTGTGAAAGTATTTAAGGTTTTTGTTTAAAAACAAGACTTTTACAAGCTTATAAAAATTAACATACAACATGAGATTTTTATAAAAGTTGTTAAAACTAGAAGTTAACTTGGTTTTTGAACTAGTTAGCACATGTTATGATCATGTCCAAAACCCTACATGATTTGGAGATCATTTTGATAAGTTTATGTTATAAAAATCTCATATGTTTTTAGTTAAGATGATTGGGTAAATTGATGGTGATTTGGAAAAGAAAATGATATGTTTATGAAACATGGCCAAATGATTAATACAAAGGTTATATGGCAATTTTTTTAAGAACATTATGTTAACAAAACTATCATTTTTTTTTTACAAAGTCTTTACAAGATTAGAAAGTTGGTCTTTCTAAACATAAAAATTGACATAAATATATATTTTGGTAAAATATATATTTAGTGAACATATCAAGTATGTGCTATGTGCTTATTATTTGTATTAGTTATATATACAAGTTAGAGACTTGATAACAATGACACAAATAAATACAAGACATACTTACAACTAAAGACTTACAAGAATACATATAGACACACTTGAAAACAACTTACGGACATTCCGAAGGAACGGACATTCCGAAGGATCGGACACAACTTATGGTCAAATCGGACGACGGACGAATACATAAACAAATCGCCAATCCGAGGAATTACTACGACGTTTAGACGATATTTCGACACGAAATATAAATGTGCTATCGATAACAAATTTCGGATGTTTATAAACTTATAAAAACTAGTATGTTTTTATTTACCAAAAAGTATACTTAGTAAATTTTTATAAAAAGGTTTTTATAAAAATGAAAGGCTTACTTTTACTAGTGGGCTATATTATAACAAATGGGCTTACTTTTCTTAATGGGCTATTTTATACAAATGGGCTTACTTTTCTAAATGGGCTTAACTTCATAATGGGCTTATCAAAACACATGGGCTAAGCCCAATACCAAACATATGGGCCAAGGCCCAATAACATTAAGCCCAGTACTATTTAAGCCCAACACTATTTAAGCCCAACACTATTCAAGCCCAACACTATTCAAGCCCAACACTATTGAGGCCCAACACTATTTGAGGCCCGACACTATTGAATCCCAACACTATTTGAGGCCCAACACTATTTAGGCCCAACACTATTTGGGGCCCAATAACATGAAAACATGGGCTCGGCCCAATGATACAACTATTGGAAACACAACTATACAATTGATACATATAAGACACGAGATTCAGCGGACTAGATCCGACTATACAACTCACAAGATACAAGATGACATATATATATATTTGGTGAAAAATATATATATAACATTTGAACAACTCATTCATCGAATACACAGTTAACGAACAGTAAAGACATACAAGTCTTACACATATTGAAGACACAAGACTTGTACTCAAGTTCTTTACAAAGACCGAAGTGTCTAACAAAGATAAGAACGTTTGTAGGTCGCAACGCTATTCAGGACGACCGCACGTGAGATCTTATTTACATCTATTCACAGGACGCGATACAGTGAGTTCATGTCCCCTATTCATTTAAATGTTTTACAACTTTACAACTATCGGGGAAAATACATGTTCAATCGTATGTTAAAGTTAGGGAATGAAACACCTTAGATCATGTGCGAATTAGGGCCATACAATAAGCACCATTAATCCAGTTTGGACCAAGGAACAAAGGACTAGATCTAATGGGTTTTGGCGAGCCCCACTCTTGGTCGTGGACCCATACAGAAGAGTGCGTTTGTGTCCCAGTCGATAGGAGTCGACATAAAATCGTCTAGGGTTGGATTGCTTCCTAATTCGTCACACATATTAATGTCCTCGCGAAACATTAATGATCAACGATTTCATTGACGCTTTACATACTACATCATACATACAGATACATCTTATACAACTCACATTTTATGGATACAGTTTATACAACTCACATTTTATGGATACAGTTTATACAACTCACATTTTACAGATACATTTTATACAACTCACATTTTATGGATACAGTTTATACAACTCACATTTTACAGATACATCTCATACAACTAAACTGCATGAACTCGCTCAACTTTTGTTGATGTTTTCAAACTTACATGTATTTCAGGGAATTAGTGGACCAATGCAACGATTTCAGTTCAAGGAAAACAAGTATCAATACTCCATGCCAACTATTGAAGGGTTTGCCTGTTGTATACCGCCTCTTTGCGGTGATATAGTGGTCAAAGTCTTGACATTTTAAGACTTATATTTTGATGTATAAAACGATGACAACATATTTTCATTTGATGGTTTGTAACGAATGCATTTAACTTATGTTGCGTTCTTTTTAAACAATTATGACAATGGCATTGGAGCTTGTTTTTATTCATTTAGTATGTTCACTTATATTGTTATGCAATGAGAACCGATCAGATCACACCTCGCGCTTCCGCTATGAGCGGGTGTGACAGATTGGTATCAGAGCATCGATTGTAGTGAACCAGGATTCTTTCTCGAGTCTAAGTCTACAATCACTAGGGATCTCTCACGAAAACCTGTTGTTCATGTTGAACAGATTATAAATAAAATTGGACAAGTCAAAAGGTTTTCATTGCATAAACATTTTTCAAGGTCCACTACAGCAAAAATTCATTTCACATAAATCAAGCGAGGACATTTCCATGGGTGAAGTCTATGAGAAACAGACACAATACATTAATAGACTATGTGCCTACAATACATTACCTTATCAGTTTATGCATTATAAACAGTTTACAAGTTCAGCTTATACAAGATAGAAATCCTTGATTGATAGGATTTTACATGATTATATATATATAGGTGGTTCATATATATGTTGCATGAAATATTTTGCCAAGAACAAAATACCTTCGACTTCAAACTCTATTATTATTCTTTACTCACACAATGAAAATGTCGACCTCATGTCTATTGCGGAGCTTATGGCGAACATGATTCCTAAGTGAAATCTTAAACTTAATTCCGTAAAATATGGTTGCTTTCTCGCGAATGCTGAGATGCCTGACCATGATAATGACGGCAAGGCGAAGGTGGTAACCTTGCACAACAACTCCATTAGTGGGACGAGATCCATGTGACTCATACTAACCAAGGTGGATATACTCTTGTACCTACGAGGAAGATGAAGTACTCATCTTGAAGGTGCCCCTTCAATTGTTATTGTTACAGATTCTTTCCATTTCTATTTCATCTAACGTCGTACCGTCCTGCGAGTAACAACAACGGACGTTGACACGTGAACTAGCACGAAGTTTCCTTCTATGTTGAAGGTATATAAATAATAGTGTCCTCTCTCTGACGGATCGCCTGCTCTGAACGAGAGAATGCTAGGGTGACCATGCAAGATGATTTATTATTACGGGGGCCCACGTAATAACAACTTGTAGTGCATGGGGATTCTGGTGGACTCTGCGGGTCAAGCTAATGATCACTATTCATTCAAAATTCTTAAGTTATTACTTGAGATTCAATTCTTCCTATCTAGTAAAACACGAACTGGGGGTGGTTAGTATAACACCCTACAATACAATACAATACAATACAATACAATACAATACAATACAATACAGGAAGACGACACATATTTGTGCACACCTACCATTCGATCTATATCACGATTCAGTTGAGACTAGTCATTTAAACAAACAAAACGTGTTAGCTACTCATGGAGGATTTTCCTCAACATTCTCGAAATTCTTGAACATGGGTTGGTTCCAGGGTGTCTATGACACTTTATCCTACTTTACCTTACCTTACTGTCACACCCCGACCGCGTAAAACAACAAATCGCGGCGGAAACATCGGGGCGTGTTGCAACAGAATTAATGTTTCATAACCATGGATATCAAAAGTGTTTCGTTTTATTAAACATTGAGTAATTACATCGTCTGGAAATCTAAATACACTATTTAAACATAGTCTATCATTGTTATTGAGTCACTAAGGCCTTGTCCAGTCCTATGTGAGCATGCATCTTATCAATCGATATCATTCAACAATACCTGAAACATATGTGAAAACGAGGTCAGCAAAGAAATGCTGGCGAGTACATAGGTTTTGTAGGAGTGTCGAAATCATGGCTAGTTTAGACGTTGCAATACTTTATTTAAAAACCTTGTTTTGAAAAGAGTATAATATTGCAACTTAATTAACCAACTCAAATCAAGCGAGTTATAATTTGTAAAACCTCGTAGCCATGACTCTTAACCCAAAAACATTTGTTTTAGTAAATTATTTGAAAAACAATGATAAGTTCAGGTGATATGTATAAATAAGAGAATAATGCATGATTAAATGAATAACCATGTAAAATGAGTTTGTATAAGATAAGTTGTTTGTAAATAAATGTCTTGTGAAAAGTATGTTACTTGTATAAAATGTTCTATGTCTCAAACTGAAATGATTCAAATAACGCTACAATATGTAATACCATACAAACACTTATATATAGGAAGTACCAGCGGCGTATCCACCATGCTTGTATCATATTACACACGTATCGTTACTTAATCATTTAATCAAACCAAACCACCAAAGTAATGTTTAACAATAGTAGAAATGTTTATGTATGGTCAAATACGGTTCACAGATACAAACGGTTCACAGATACAAACGGTTCACAGATACAAACGGTTCACAGATACAAACGGTTCACAGATACAAACGGTTCACAGATATCAACGGATCACAGATACAAACGATTACAACGGTTCACATAGTCAAATGTTTACAACGGTTCAATATGTAGTATAATGTGTTCATATGCTGGATAAGCATATGCAACAGAAAAGCAATGTAAAACAATGTACTAAGTATGCACATAATGGACATACATAGCATAAAATGTATTGAAATCATGTACTATAATGTACTAACGAACATAGCATGTCTATGATGTGAAAACAGGAAAGCATGAAAGTATCAAGTAGGCACATGTGTTCCACCCCAAAACAGTTTGGAAAACAGTAAAAGAGGGGTCTATGTACTCACCTGAGAATGCTTGGAGGTCTTGAACAACTACCAAGTAAGCTAGAGGAGTCCCGGAAATCAAACGGTACCTAATATATGTAACTACATAATTAACCCGGACCTAAATCGGAAGACTGGGTAGCAGGAGGGTTTGTAAACCAAATGAGTGTAGGAACTCATATGATATGGTTTAACAAAGCCTACATACTAAATGAAACTTAACCTAAGTATAATCGACCCATCGCGACCCATTAAGGTAACTTATGCTACTTTAACGCGTCATGCGCGTGAAACGCGTTCGGACCGTCTAACTAGTCCTATGACAGGTGTTATATGCCTAAACATGTTACATAATCAGTTATGTGACAAAAGTTTAGGTTACATATGCTTAATTACCAATTATACATTAAAAGGGTATTCTGGTAATTTATCTAAGGCATATAAACTACCTATCATACAACTACTTAAACGATGTGACCATAGGGTATAACCTCGGAAGGTTATTTCCTACCTACTATGGTCACCTAATGTGTTTGGTCGGATCCTAATGATCGACCAAACTGGCTCGGGTTCGAGGTATAAGCGATTTATTAGATCGCTTACCCTACGACCCTAGACAACGTGGTAATCAGTAGGCATAGTCCTAAGGGACTATGACCATCGTGATTACAATCACGTTGCGAAGTTCTAGCGAACTTCGCATTGACCATTACTGGTCAACGCTGAAAGTCAAACAAAGTTTGACTTTCTGACTCGAAAAGCAGTAAAATAAGGAAAAGAACGAAAGAATACTTACGAAGGGTCCCCGAATGCTAATCCCGATCCAAGAACTCAGGTATGAAACAATGGTTTCAACTTAGAGCTCTCAAATTCAGAATTCTAGTGAGAAATGCAATGGGGGTGGATGGGTATATATAGTTTTCGGTCCACCGTTAAGATCGTTTCATGGAAAACGTGCCTTAATCCCACCCGTACAAGTGTCGGGACCTTATGGTGACTAAAAATCCATCCTTATCATCTGACTAGACTCATGGGAATGTGTGGTTGTGAACGAAACAGCTGGAATCAGATGTTAAAACACTGAATCTGGTCAGGTTAGGCAGTCGCGTAGCGCTAGTGCAAAGGCACTATGCAGTCGCGCTACGCTAGCACTCCCCTGATTCAGAAATGTTTCAAAAGCGGCAAGAATGGTCCCTGCACGTGTTTAAGGCCTTTTTCGATGCGTTTGAACCCCGTTAACCTCATTTCAAGGCTCTAAAATGAAGTTAAAGTATAGGGAACTCAAAACATGCTCAAAAATATCTCGGATTTCGGTTCGTTTGGCCGTACGATCGCGATGTTCGCTTAATTACGACGGAATGCGCATAAGCGCGAAAAACGATCCAAATGACGAAACGAATGGATTTTTCTTATGGCGAACACTAAAGCATAATATAGTCATGCTTACATAAATTTTTGGATGTCCAGATGTATTCAGAACGTAAGTTATGCGCGAAAATGCAAACTTGTGCACTTTTTGACACTTTTAGTCCCTGAATGACCCAAAAGTTTATTTTAGCACACCGAACCCCTCAAAGCCTATTTCTAAGCTATGTAAAGGATATTTAAGGTGTGTTTAACTTATGGTCATGTTCTGGAATGTCTGTTACAGTTCAAATTGGCATACTTTCGCAGTTTGTCAAATTTAGTCCCTGTAAGCGAATTAGCTTGTTTTTGCCATACCAAAGCCTTCAAAACTTATTTCTAAGTTATGTAAGGGCTATTTAAGGTATGTTAAGCCTATGTCACTATTCCGGAGTGTTTGTTGCATTAAACTGGTTATATTTACGCATCGGTGCGCGTATAACCTTCCAGAAAGCGATTTAGAGTTTGGAATTGAACAAAAATTGATATGTGCAAATGATACACATATTTTTACAAATCCCAAGTATGAAATACAATATTTCATTGGTTTGGTATTTGTTTGATGGCCGTGAAGGCACAGGTGTTACAGTCTCCCCTACTTTAGGAAATTTCGTCCCGAAATTTATTTAGAGGAAACTTGTGAGAGCTTGAAAACATGAAGTTGAAAAGATCGAACAATATTGGCTAGGTTTCTGAACTTCTAGTAACTTTAATAATCATCATGATTGCAACGTAAGAGGGATACTTATATACAAGTATATAAAGCGTCATTGGTGCGTCCACCGTACCTCCATTACATCGTTCTCATTTCGTTATTTTTGTCACTATCGGTTCTTACACATAATAAACCTTACTAGATTTCTGTGCACTAAATTTCATAATTATGTGCGCATCCATAATTAGAGAATTCCTTGCACAGTTCACACAGTCTATTTTATAATGTGTAGGGTAAAACCAAATGAACAATCCTGTGATGAGCGTGACTTAGACCGCCATAGAGTCCTTTAGACTAAATCAATAAATGATTTAAATAGACTATCAAGGAGTCTGTCCAGCTACATCACTAGATGTCGTTCTTTAACCAAATTGTGAATCAATCTTTTTGATTAGACCACTAAAGGGTCTCTAATGAATCATGGAGCAGTACTATATAATCCAAGGGTCTTAACTATTACATAGAAGCCCATTAAGGATTTAAGGTAGTACCTTTTGAATATCCTGCTACGAATCTCTCATATGAAGATATGAAAAGATCCTGCGAGGATTTGGATAACGAATATCCAGAGTATACAAAAACACAAAAATCATAGAGGAGAACACATAAACACATATCATATAACCACAAAATTGTTTAACTAGAAGTTTGTTCTGCTAACAGAGTACATGTATTTAAAGCACACTAGGAATCCATCTCGTGGATTTCATTTGGTACTTTAAACATTATCAAGAATCAAACTATAAAGATAGAAAGATCTTTAAAAGAAAGAATTCGATTTCGATTTTTAAGGAACCGAAATGTTCGAATTTAGGTATATGAGGAATCCAATTAAGGACTCTGATTTGAATGATGATCATCCACAAGGATCTAATTGTAAAGATAAAAAGATCCCATATGAATTTTTAGAAGTTGAAGATGTTTTGAAATCTTGCACGGGATGTGCTTAAGTCAAAACATGAAGTAAAATGCTTATGAAGTTGAGATGCCTGATATGTCAAGGCGACATATGAAGCGGAATTTGAAGGTTAAGTCAATGTATGAGGAAAATATTTTTGAAAACTATGCATGGGGTTCTTTTAAGAAAAATGTGTTTAACGTTTTTGAAACCTTATATATAATACTTTTGAAATAAAGTAGGTGTATTAGGTAGATATATTTACAAAAAATGTTTTTAAAATCATGCGAGATGAATTTTGAAATTATGTATAAGGTTTTTGAAAGACATGAATGATGCTTTTCGAAATCATGCACTTGATCAGAAAATGTATTGTGTTAATATTGTCTTCAGACTATATGAAATATTTTGAAATTAGAAAGGTTGGTTTTGATAACATGGCCAATGTTTTTGAAATAACACAGACAATGCATCTAGAAAAATTGTTTTCAAACTATATGAAATGTTTTGAGATCATGAAGATTGTTTTGAAATACTGGTACTGTGTATGTTGAAAAAAAATCAAAACGTAATGGGTATGAGATTTGAAAATACCCTTAGTTATCTAACCAAGGATTTAAAGGCACAGATGTGCGAAAAGCACGATTACTCATAATATCACTTAATTTTCTGTACTTTGTTTCTTAGAGTGAAACGAGTACTTAAAATTTTCGAGGGAATCATGAGCAATCATTTGAGAGAGAGAAATCACAAGAGTAGTTTGTAAGGTACATAGTTCCTTGATGTAGGTATCATAGGAAAAGCCATACACACCTAGCAGGGGGTTGAGCTGGTTGGTTGGGGACTGCTTTACCATTGTGAGTGACCATGGCGAAGTTCTGAGAAGCCTTTCGCTTCTTTGACTTCTTAGGGGATCGTTCATCCATGGTCTTTGATTCCTCGATTTGTTTCTTGGCTGATGGTGCTGTCACCTGACTAGGTCCTGCCTGTCTTGGTGACTCTTGAGTGGCTTCATCCTGGAGATGACACATGGCAGTAGCTAATTCAACAGTCTTCAGGGCTACTTCGCCTATTCGCTGAGCGAATTTTGGCTGCTTGCTCAGATATCTGGGCGTCATCGTGATGAAGAGACATTCTTGAAGAAAAAGAAAGGCATAGGGAGAAACAGGTGAAAGATTATTGGACAATCAAAACAGAATGATAACGCATGAAGATTGCGATCATTTGTTTGTTACCTAAGGCAAACAAATGAGACGGTGACTGATCAAAGTAAATGGGTCAAAAATAATGTATCGCGAAGACATGCTCGCCTAATAAGTGAACACTCATCCCAAGAATTCCCAGGTAAGCACAACTGGTCTCGCGTCTGATGAGATGTATACGAAGTGCTTGCCTAGCCAGAAAACCCAGAATACAGGCATTCACCCTTCCAGTTTGCACGTGTTCACATTATTTAAAACCCAAAACCTTGACGAAGTTTTGAAAACTCAAAGAGGTTCAAAACCATATAATAGAGAGTTCAAAACCTTACAATAGAGGGTTCAAAACCTAGTAATCAATCATCCTAGAACAGATGATTAATTTTCAAAGCGGTTTTGAAATATATGTCCTTGTTGTGGTCGTCGCCTAAGGATAGGTGACGGTATTGTTTTATGACTAAACGCAAGTAAACTCGCGTTAGGGTCCTAAGAAGGTTATAGACTAGGTCAAAGCATTACTAATAACCTAATTCCATATAACCATTGGCTCTGATACCATCTTTTCTGTCACACCCCGACCGCGTAAAACAACAAATCGCGGCGGAAACATCGGGGCGTGTTGCAACAGAATTAATGTTTCATAACCATGGATATCAAAAGTGTTTCGTTTTATTAAACATTGAGTAATTACATCGTCTGGAAATCTAAATACACTATTTAAACATAGTCTATCATTGTTATTGAGTCACTAAGGCCTTGTCCAGTCCTATGTGAGCATGCATCTTATCAATCGATATCATTCAACAATACCTGAAACATATGTGAAAACGAGGTCAGCAAAGAAATGCTGGCGAGTACATAGGTTTTGTAGGAGTGTCGAAATCATGGCTAGTTTAGACGTTGCAATACTTTATTTAAAAACCTTGTTTTGAAAAGAGTATAATATTGCAACTTAATTAACCAACTCAAATCAAGCGAGTTATAATTTGTAAAACCTCGTAGCCATGACTCTTAACCCAAAAACATTTGTTTTAGTAAATTATTTGAAAAACAATGATAAGTTCAGGTGATATGTATAAATAAGAGAATAATGCATGATTAAATGAATAACCATGTAAAATGAGTTTGTATAAGATAAGTTGTTTGTAAATAAATGTCTTGTGAAAAGTATGTTACTTGTATAAAATGTTCTATGTCTCAAACTGAAATGATTCAAATAACGCTACAATATGTAATACCATACAAACACTTATATATAGGAAGTACCAGCGGCGTATCCACCATGCTTGTATCATATTACACACGTATCGTTACTTAATCATTTAATCAAACCAAACCACCAAAGTAATGTTTAACAATAGTAGAAATGTTTATGTATGGTCAAATACGGTTCACAGATACAAACGGTTCACAGATACAAACGGTTCACAGATACAAACGGTTCACAGATACAAACGGTTCACAGATACAAACGGTTCACAGATATCAACGGATCACAGATACAAACGATTACAACGGTTCACATAGTCAAATGTTTACAACGGTTCAATATGTAGTATAATGTGTTCATATGCTGGATAAGCATATGCAACAGAAAAGCAATGTAAAACAATGTACTAAGTATGCACATAATGGACATACATAGCATAAAATGTATTGAAATCATGTACTATAATGTACTAACGAACATAGCATGTCTATGATGTGAAAACAGGAAAGCATGAAAGTATCAAGTAGGCACATGTGTTCCACCCCAAAACAGTTTGGAAAACAGTAAAAGAGGGGTCTATGTACTCACCTGAGAATGCTTGGAGGTCTTGAACAACTACCAAGTAAGCTAGAGGAGTCCCGGAAATCAAACGGTACCTAATATATGTAACTACATAATTAACCCGGACCTAAATCGGAAGACTGGGTAGCAGGAGGGTTTGTAAACCAAATGAGTGTAGGAACTCATATGATATGGTTTAACAAAGCCTACATACTAAATGAAACTTAACCTAAGTATAATCGACCCATCGCGACCCATTAAGGTAACTTATGCTACTTTAACGCGTCATGCGCGTGAAACGCGTTCGGACCGTCTAACTAGTCCTATGACAGGTGTTATATGCCTAAACATGTTACATAATCAGTTATGTGACAAAAGTTTAGGTTACATATGCTTAATTACCAATTATACATTAAAAGGGTATTCTGGTAATTTATCTAAGGCATATAAACTACCTATCATACAACTACTTAAACGATGTGACCATAGGGTATAACCTCGGAAGGTTATTCCCTACCTACTATGGTCACCTAATGTGTTTGGTCGGATCCTAATGATCGACCAAACTGGGTCGGGTTCGAGGTATAAGCGATTTATTAGATCGCTTACCCTACGACCCTAGACAACGTGGTAATCAGTAGGCATAGTCCCAAGGGACTATGACCATCGTGATTACAATCACGTTGCGAAGTTCTAGCGAACTTCGCATTGACCATTACTGGTCAACGCTGAAAGTCAAACAAAGTTTGACTTTCTGACTCGAAAAGCAGTAAAATAAGGAAAAGAACGAAAGAATACTTACGAAGGGTCCCCGAATGCTAATCCCGATCCAAGAACTCAGGTATGAAACAATGGTTTCAACTTAGAGCTCTCAAATTCAGAATTCTAGTGAGAAATGCAATGGGGGTGGATGGGTATATATAGTTTTCGGTCCACCGTTAAGATCGTTTCATGGAAAACGTGCCTTAATCCCACCCGTACAAGTGTCGGGACCTTATGGTGACTAAAAATCCATCCTTATCATCTGACTAGACTCATGGGAATGTGTGGTTGTGAACGAAACAGTTGGAATCAGATGTTAAAACACTGAATCTGGTCAGGTTAGGCAGTCGCGTAGCGCTAGTGCAAAGGCACTATGCAGTCGCGCTACGCTAGCACTCCCCTGATTCAGAAATGTTTCAAAAGCGGCAAGAATGGTCCCTGGACGTGTTTAAGGCCTTTTTCGATGCGTTTGAACCCCGTTAACCTCATTTCAAGGCTCTAAAATGAAGTTAAAGTATAGGGAACTCAAAACATGCTCAAAAATATCTCGGATTTCGGTTCGTTTGGCCGTACGATCGCGATGTTCGCTTAATTACGACGGAATGCGCATAAGCGCGAAAAACGATCCAAATGACGAAACGAATGGATTTTTCTTATGGCGAACACTAAAGCATAATATAGTCATGCTTACATAAATTTTTGGATGTCCAGATGTATTCAGAACGTAAGTTATGCGCGAAAATGCAAACTTGTGCACTTTTTGACACTTTTAGTCCCTGAATGACCCAAAAGTTTATTTTAGCACACCGAACCCCTCAAAGCCTATTTCTAAGCTATGTAAAGGATATTTAAGGTGTGTTTAACTTATGGTCATGTTCTGGAATGTCTGTTACAGTTCAAATTGGCATACTTTCGCAGTTTGTCAAATTTAGTCCCTGTAAGCGAATTAGCTTGTTTTTGCCATACCAAAGCCTTCAAAACTTATTTCTAAGTTATGTAAGGGCTATTTAAGGTATGTTAAGCCTATGTCACTATTCCGGAGTGTTTGTTGCATTAAACTGGTTATATTTACGCATCGGTGCGCGTATAACCTTCCAGAAAGCGATTTAGAGTTTGGAATTGAACAAAAATTGATATGTGCAAATGATACACATATTTTTACAAATCCCAAGTATGAAATACAATATTTCATTGGTTTGGTATTTGTTTGATGGCCGTGAAGGCACAGGTGTTACACTTACTTTATCATATTCCACCTTATCATATTTATTGGAAGTGATACAATAAATTCCGTCGTTTGACATTTGTCTTTTTCCAAGGGATGGTATGGCATGAACCATGCTGCAACTCCCTCATTACATTCTATTTGACATCTTTGGAAATTCTAAATAATTTTGCTAGAGCTCGTGAAACTCAAGCACTATTACCATAATTGTCACATGGACAAGTAAGACAAAGGATTTTCTCTACTTAGGATGAACGAGGTCCATAGAGTAGGGAATACATATTATATAGACGAAGACCACTGGTTGGTTTCCCCTCCTCAACGAATTTTTCTTTTCTTTTCTTTTTCCATTTAAACATATGACCAATACACGCAAGAGGCATTACACCTTTTGGTTTTGGTTATCCACATTATCATTTATTCAAACATGTATGAACAATGCGGTCTTGAGGTTTCCATGACCGATTGATTGTATTCTTCATTCTTGGGCACATGATAGACTTTATTTATTCAAATACATGTCTAGATTCTTTTAATAGTGTGTATTAAAAAGATCATGGCGCCAAAAGAAACAAACGTTTAAGTCAAAAGTTATGTGTTGAAAACCATTGCTTTTACACAAGACATGGTTTATACATGACATTGTTACGCAAGACATTGTTATACATATCATTTGATGTTGGTTTACACAAGACATTTTTGTAAATAACGAGACGTGTGTAATATGATAAAAGCATGGTGGATACGCCGCTGGTACATCCTATATATAAGTGCTTATATTATATTGCATATTGTGGTGTTATTCAAACCTCTTCGACAAAGACAAGACATGACATTTTTTCACAAGACACGACATCCTCTACACAAGACATAATATCCTATTTCAGGACATGATATATTTATACACTACATTTTTATTGGTTATTTATTTAACCATACATCATTCTTTTATATCATCTGATTTTCATATCTATTTTCATATGATTTTATAAAAGAACTCGATCATAACTGGAGCCAATGTTGATGGTTACACTTGATGCTTTCACGGTCTCTCAAGGGTTGTTCCATACTGGGAAACACCCGAATTCAAACACACTGAGTGTTACATTTTAGGTTTAGCCTCGGGGATCCGAAGCATGATCGCATCATCCCTCCCTACTAGGGCTGTAAACGAACCGAACGAACACGAACGAGGCCTTGTTCGTGTTCGTTCGTTAAGGAAATAAATGTGTTCACGAACGGTTCACGAACACTTACCGAACGAGATTTTTTGTTCGTGTTCGTTCATTAAGGAAATGAGCGTGTTCACGAACGGTTCACGAACACAGGCGAACACAAATAAATTTGGCGAACACGATAAATGATAAAGGTGGATGGCCCAAAGAGTAACACTAGAACTTGAATCCCTTATTGTGGAACGGAGGTAGATCATATTCGTCGATGTAAATAATGAGAAAAGAAAGGGAAATTATGCATAAACAAAGTGAAAGAGGGTTTTCTAGTTTAATTGTTAGGGTAATGATATAAATAAAGTTTAATAGTATAAAAATATAGATAAAATATATGAAAGTTCACGAACATAAACGAACGCAAATGAACGAATGTTCACGAACACCTTACCGAATGTTCACGAACGCAGTCGAACGAACGAGACCTATGTTCGTGTTCGTTCGCTAAGCTAACCGAACGAAATTTTTTGTTCGTGTTCGTTCATTAAGCTAATCGAACGAACATAAACGAACTTCCCGCCGAACGGTTCACGAACTGTTCGCTGAACGTTCGGTTCGTTTACAGCCCTACTCCCTACCTCAATCACTCAAACAATAACTCTCGCCATGAGAGAAATGAAGTCATGAGTACGTACACTCTACGATCATCATGTATCAATTCTATTAATACCAACACCGAGCTTAGCTATTGCATTTAAATGTTAAGCATATACTCGAATTAGAGTCATGTTGGACACACATTACTATATCAAGTTAGCTAATGGGGAATTAGCTGAGACATATCAAATCATTAAGGGCCATCAGTATGTATCCTATTCGTCAACATTTCACATCCATGTTATTTTATACAATTGCCGATTTTAGCTTTATCTCAACATTTCACATGCATAGTTTCATGGCTAGTGACGGGATTGTCCTAGCTACAATTAGGGATTGGGTTATCCTACATCTAAACATAGGGATTGGGTTATCCTACATCTAAACATAGGGATTGGGTTATCCTACATCTAAACATAGGGATTGGGTTGTCCTCTACATCTGTACAGGGAAGTCTTTCCTACATAGAATTCAAAATGTACTTGGCCTAGAGTCAAGTAAGCTAGACGTCTCCTCATTCTATAGAATTGGCAAACGGTAAACTAGTCGAGTCTGGAGCTGAAATTCAATATCGATCTCTTACCCGTTCAGTTAGGTAGTTTCGAAGTAGTGGTTGACATGGATTGGTTATCCGATAACCTAGCCAAAGTCTTATGTCACGAGAAGATCATTCGCCTACCACTACTGAACGAAGAGACACTTGTGATACATGGAGAGAAGCGCGACACCCCATTGCGGATCATCAATGGCATGAAAGCACATAAGTGCTTACGAAAAGGTTCTATTGCCTATCTAGCACTTGTTGTAGACAACAAGGCCGTTGGGCCACAGCTGACAGATATTCTTTTGATAAAATAATTTCCTGAAGTCTTTCCTGAAGACTTGCCGGGACTATAACCATATCAACAAGTCGAGTTTCACATCGACTTGGTACCGGGAGCCGCACCCATAGCCAAATCTCCATGTTGATTAGCACCTTCTGAACCTTGTAGTTGACCGAATAAGGATGTTGTGAGTTTATAACCCCTACTCTTTACCACTATACATCTTTATAAAGGTTTTGGGGGTGGAAAGACATGCAAGTTTTGCAAAAATGCACAACATTTCGATGAACAAAAATTCATATTTCTAAATCAAGTTACAAATAAATTTCCAACTAACTCAGATGGTTTAAGAAAGATTCTAGCTTCTACTCCAATATAGACATACGATCGGAGTATCATCAGTTATGAATTCATGAAGAAATCATACCGAAAACGGCTTTTAAAACTCGTTATAGTTATTACGAGTTTCTCGTTATACCTCTTTGGTTTAACGAACGCACTAGCGGTCATTATGAATTAAATGAATCAGGTGTGCAAGCCGTATCTCGACAAATTTGTCATAGTGTTTATTGACGACATTTTGATATACTCTCGATCGACTGATGAACATGAGCAACATTTGAGAACCATTTTAGAGTTGTTAAAGACGGAGAAACTATACGCAAAATTTTCCAAGTGCGAATTTTGGATTCGCGAAGTAAAATTCCTCAGGCATGTAGTGAACGAGAAAGGCATTCAAGTAGACATCTTGAAGATCGAAGCAATTAAGAGCTGGGTAACACCCAAGACTCCAACTGTAGCCAACAATTTTTGGGATTAAAGGGATATCATCGGAGATCTATTGAGATATATATATTTTTTTTACTCAATTGCTAACCTCCCTCACCCATAAAGACAATAAATTCGCCCCAATCGAAAAACAAGATATAACATTACAACTTATTCTTAAGATTGGTGCATAGCATTTTACAATCTTATCATTATCCGACGATACCGATGACTCTGTTGTAGACTATGATGCTTCGCATCAAGGATTGGGTTACGTACTCGTGCAACGTGAAAAAGTTATTGTGTACACGTCGCGCCCATTTAAAAATTTCGCGAGAAGAACTATACCACTCACGACCTAGAGCTAGGCGCGGTGGTGTTTGCTTTGAAAATTTGGCGGCATTACTTATATGGTACACAGTGCACTATTTTCACAGATCATAGGAGTCTACAACACATATTCAACCAAAAAGAATTAAATATGCGTCAGCGACGTTGGGTTGAATTATTAAATGACTATGATTGTGAAATCAAGTACCATCCGGGCAAGGCGAACGTTGTAGCAGACGCCTTGAGCCGCAAGAAACGAGTTAAAACACTAAGAGTGCGAGCACTAGAGATGACGATTCACACAGATCTTACCGCACGAATTCGAAATGCACAACAAGAAGCGCTCAAGGAAGAGCATATTCTAGCAGAATCACTTCGAGGCATGGAAAAACAGTTAGTGCCGAAGGAAGATGGAACTTTGTACGTTGCAGGTAGAATTTGGGTTCCATTCTTTGGAGGTCTCCGAGATCTCATTTTTTGAGGAAGCACATAGGTCAAAGTACTCGATCCATCCTGGATCAGATAAGATGTACCAAGACTTAAAGGAGTACTATTGGTGGCCTAACCTCAAAAAGGATATTGCTAACTATGTTAGAAAATGCTTGACCTGCGCGAAGGTCAAGGCAGAGTATCAGAAACCATCGGGTTTACTACAACAACCCGAGATTCCCGCTTGGAAATGGGAACAAATATCTATGGACTTCATTACGAAGTTACCCAGGACCTCGAAAGGTCATGACATGATATGGGTAATCGTCGATAGATTGACAAAGTCCGCACACTTCTTACCGATTCGGGAGAAGGATAGTACTGAGAAACTAGCGGAAATATATCTCAAAGAAATAGAGGCTCGTCATGGAGTGCCTATTTCAATCATTTCGGACCGAGACGGTCGTTTTGTTTCAAGAATATGGAAATCATTTCAACAGGCCTTTGGATCTCAATTGAATCTAAGTACGGCCTTCCATCCACAAACTGACGGCCATAGCGAACGGACAATCCAAACACTCGAATATATGTTTCGCGCATGTGTTATGGATTTAGGCGGCAATTGGGATACTCATCTACCTTTAGTTGAGTTTTCCTACAATAACAGCTACAATACTACTATACAAGCTGCACCGTTTGAAGCTCTTTATGGCCGAAAGTGTCGCCCTCCGCTATGTTGGGCGGAAACAGGCGATAGTTAATTAATTGGTCTGAAACCAGTCCAAGAGACTAGGGATAAAGTTTTTCAGACCCGAGACCGTATCAAGACGGCTCGCGATCGACAAAAGTGCTACGCAGATAAAAGACGAAAACCATTATCTTTCGAGGTTGGAGACAAAGTCTTGTTGAAAGTCTCGCCTTGGAAAGGCGTAGCGAGGTTCAGTAAACGTGGAAAGCTTAACCCACGTTACATTGGACCATTTGAAATCTTAGAAAAGATTGGCACTGTTGCATACAAGTTGAAGTTACCAGATGAACTTAGCAGTGTGCACGACACGTTTCATGTGTCGAATCTTAAAAAGAGTCCAACACAAGCAACCGTTATCATTCTTTCGGATGAAATTCACATTGACGACAAACTCCAATTCACTAAAGAACCTGTTGAAGTCATGGACTGTAAAGTCTAGAAATCATGGAGGAGTCGTATCAAATTATTAAAATGTACGTTGGAACTCTCGACACGGACCCGAGTATACTTGGGAACGGGAAAATTAAATCAAAGCTAAATACTCTCACCTGTTTGAGAACAATCCTGCAAAGGATGACTCAGCTTGAATTTCGGGACGAAATTCTCAATAACAGGGGGAGAATGTGACAACTGCCACTTTCGGGTAATTTACGTACATTTAAAGCAATGATTTACATTATACAAGTATGTGCTTTGAATATTCGAACTGCATGATTACATGATATACATCTTAGAGCACTCAAGGAATATTCATTTATGATGCACATTATTCATTTTTATTGGTTACATTTGAAATAGTGTAAACAATGCATCGAAACAACTAGAGTAGTACCTAGTAAACTAGTGTGCTGACGAGAACTCAGGATCCGCATAAATCATCTAAATTACATCTTTAGGACTCGGACGATAGTCCAACATCAATTATATATTAAACCCTATACGGGAATACAAGAGTTTGGTTAATATTTTACCAATGTCCGGTAGCACTAAAAATTGTCCGAAAAGCGCTAAAAGTGACCATTTCATTATTTTTCCGCAAAATTCAGCAAAGCCGGTACCGGAACCGTGTCAAAAATAATAAAAGTTTTAGTCCAAAAAGTTGGATTAAATATTTGGATAATAAAACAAGTACAAAAATAATTTTTGTTATGTTTTTATCTAAATAAAACACGGTGTCAGTATTTAACCCGGTACAGGACCTGAACCGACTTTTTCACCCGAATTACACACTAAAAAATTCGGTGAACTAGTTTTACTTAGTGTCACACTACTTTAAAATATGAAGGCTTAAAACCTTGTAGATATTTTTATATAAAATGTCAAAGTTCTTAAAATACTTAAACATTTACTACGTTTTACCATGAAATGAACACTTAACACATGAAACAAATTCAAGACCCTTTTCCCCCCTCATGTTCACGTTTGTTTTAGTGGGTCCAACACCCCTTAATTACTTGCTAAATATCTTGATATTTTTAGTTAAGTTACAAGTGGATGAAATGGGTAAATTATTAGAATACTTACACATTAAGTTACTAACCATTTTATCATCACTTTATATTTTTTTTTTTAAAAAACACAAACTCTCTCATCATCTTCATCATCCACCAAGAACACCATAAACCCATTTTATTTTATCACCTCTTTTATGATCAATATAATTTTCTATGGAACATAAGAAGATCTAAATCACTTACAAGTTAAAGCAAGGGTTTTCATCCATTCAAGATCATTCTACCATCAAGATCTTCATCTTTTTATCTCTTAATCATCCTCTAAGATCATCCCTAGCCAAGTGCTAGAAGTAAGCTTCAAGATCTATTTTTTTTTCATACTTATATTATGTTTATGATTGTTATTATAACTAATAAATAACTAAATAATCATACATAATAAACATGAAAAATACAAAGAAGCAAACATAATAATCATGATATATTTATGTTGGTTATTATTGTGATCTAAGACTTGTTATATGCATATTTGATCTTGTTATGATGATTATGATATAAATAAATTGTTAGAGGATGTTTTAAAAATATGATCTAACAATTATACATGTTTATGTTAAAGGGTTTTTAACATAAAGGTCTAAAGGGATGATCATAACCTTTGATCTTGTGAAAGTATTTAAGGTTTTTGTTTAAAAACAAGACTTTTACAAGCTTATAAAAAGTAACATACAACATGAGATTTTTATAAAAGTTGTTAAAACTAGAAGTTAACTTGGTTTTTGAACTAGTTAGCACATGTTATGATCATGTCCAAAACCCTACATGATTTGGAGATCATTTTGATAAGTTTATGTTATAAAAATCTCATATGTTTTTAGTTAAGATGATTGGGTAAATTGATGGTGATTTGGAAAAGAAAATGATATGTTTATGAAACATGGCCAAATGATTAATACAAAGGTTATATGGCCATTTTTTTTAAGAACATTATGTTAACAAAACTATCATTTTTTTTTTTACAAAGTCTTTACAAGATTAGAAAGTTGGTCTTTCTAAACATAAAAATTGACATAAATATATATTTTGGTAAAATATATATTTAGTGAACATATCAAGTATGTGCTATGTGCTTATTATTTGTATTAGTTATATATACAAGTTAGAGACTTGATAACAATGACACAAATAAATACAAGACATACTTACAACTAAAGACTTACAAGAATACATATAGACACACTTGAAAACAACTTACGGACATTCCGAAGGAACGGACATTCCGAAGGATCGGACACAACTTATGGTCAAATCGAACGACGGACGAATACATAAACAAATCGCCAATCCGAGGAATTACTACGACGTTTAGACGATATTTCGACACGAAATATAAATGTGCTATCGATAACAAATTTCGGATGTTTATAAACTTATAAAAACTAGTATGTTTTTATTTACCAAAAAGTATACTTAGTAAATTTTTATAAAAAGGTTTTTATAAAAATGAAAGGCTTACTTTTACTAGTGGGCTATATTATAACAAATGGGCTTACTTTTCTTAATGGGCTATTTTATACAAATGGGCTTACTTTTCTAAATGGGCTTAACTTCATAATGGGCTTATCAAAACACATGGGCTAAGCCCAATACCAAACATATGGGCCAAGGCCCAATAACATTAAGCCCAGTACTATTTAAGCCCAACACTATTTAAGCCCAACACTATTCAAGCCCAACACTATTCAAGCCCAACACTATTGAGGCCCAACACTATTTGAGGCCCGACACTATTGAAGCCCAACACTATTTGAGGCCCAACACTATTTAGGCCCAACACTATTTGGGGCCCAATAACATGAAAACATGGGCTCGGCCCAATGATACAACTATTGGAAACACAACTATACAATTGATACATATAAGACACGAGATTCAGCGGACTAGATCCGACTATACAACTCACAAGATACAAGATGACATATATATATATTTGGTGAAAAATATATATATAACATTTGAACAACTCATTCATCGAATACACAGTTAACGAACAGTAAAGACATACAAGTCTTACACATATTGAAGACACAAGACTTGTACTCAAGTTCTTTACAAAGACCGAAGTGTCTAAGAAAGATAAGAACGTTTGTAGGTCGCAACGCTATTCAGGACGACCGCACGTGAGATCTTATTTACATCTATTCACAGGACGCGATACAGTGAGTTCATGTCCCCTATTCATTTAAATGTTTTACAACTTTACAACTATCGGGGAAAATACATGTTCAATCGTATGTTAAAGTTAGGGAATGAAACACCTTAGATCATGTGCGAATTAGGGCCATACAATAAGCACCATTAATCCAGTTTGGACCAAGGAACAAAGGACTAGATCTAATGGGTTTTGGCGAGCCCCACTCTTGGTCGTGGACCCATACAGAAGAGTGCGTTTGTGTCCCAGTCGATAGGAGTCGACATAAAATCGTCTAGGGTTGGATTGCTTCCTAATTCGTCACACATATTAATGTCCTCGCGAAACATTAATGATCAACGATTTCATTGACGCTTTACATACTACATCATACATACAGATACATCTTATACAACTCACATTTTATGGATACAGTTTATACAACTCACATTTTATGGATACAGTTTATACAACTCACATTTTACAGATACATTTTATACAACTCACATTTTATGGATACAGTTTATACAAATCACATTTTACAGATACATCTCATACAACTAAACTGCATGAACTCGCTCAACTTTTGTTGATGTTTTCAAACTTACATGTATTTCAGGGAATTAGTGGACCAATGCAACGATTTCAGTTCAAGGAAAACAAGTATCAATACTCCATGCCAACTATTGAAGGGTTTGCCTGTTGTATACCGCCTCTTTGCGGTGATATAGTGGTCAAAGTCTTGACATTTTAAGACTTATATTTTGATGTATAAAACGATGACAACATATTTTCATTTGATGGTTTGTAACGAATGCATTTAACTTATGTTGCGTTCTTTTTAAACAATTATGACAATGGCATTGGAGCTTGTTTTTATTCATTTAGTATGTTCACTTATATTGTTATGCAATGAGAACCGATCAGATCACACCTCGCGCTTCCGCTACGAGCGGGTGTGACAAACATAACGAATTATTTTATAAAATAAATATAGTATATATTTATTTTAAACATGCAACGACTCGATGAACCCTTTTATAAAATAAATATAACTTTTTATATTTATTTCAAACGTCGAATCGGCATATACGTCTATTTTGACAAATATATACAAGGCGTAATATATATAATACAAGTTTCTTATATATTACTTTCATACGAATATTTTTATATACACAAACGACTTCTCAGGACGACAAGCGATCTTAACGATATATTTATATATTTTTTATATAAATATTTATTCATTTTTACATATCTCGAGAATCAAGTCTTTTCAAGACTTATTAATTATTACCGACGAATAGACGAACTAAACAAAGTATAACTTCTTCGTTTCATTTAAGCTAACAACTTACCGTCGAATCGTTCGGTCAACGATTCGGTGGAGGTCGGTGACACATAGTTTAGTTACTGCGTTTATTTAGAAACTTATAAGATATTCCGTGTTAGGAATATTGTAGAATGCACGCTAGCAAGTCAAGTCTTGGAAAAGACATCACGAAGTCGTAATTAGCTAGCTTTGCACAAGACAATTCAGGTGAGTTCATAACCCCACCTTTTTACAGTTTTACATTTTTATAAATGTTTTCGGGGTGGAAAGACATGCACGTTTTGCAGAAAACACACAAAGTTCTCGATGAACAAAGACTGCATATTTTAGACAAAGCACGTTTTGCAAGAACATACAAAGTTTTTGAACGAACGAAAACTCATATTTCTAAATCATGTTACGAATGGATTTCGAGGAACTCAAATGGTTTACGAATGGATTATACTAAATATACCGGTTTTTACAAAACAAATGCGTATTATCGAAATGCGAATGATTTTCATGACTAGGGATGGGATCATCTGGTGATAATATTGGGACTGGGTTGGTCTGAGAGACTGGGGAGTTAGTCTGAGAGACTAGCTGGGTAATTCAGTCTGAGAGAATGGGGAGTTAGTCTGAGAGACTAGCTGGGTAATTCAGTCTGAGAGACTGGGGAGTTAGTCTGAGAGACTAGTTGGGTAATTCAGTCTGAGAGACTAGGGAGTTAGTCTGAGAGACTGGGGTAAAATACATGTTACAAAAGGATTACTTACAATACAATTGGTATGGTTAGCTAAGGAAGGGTACACTTAGATCATGTGAGTGGTGGGCACAACACTTAAGGCCATTAATCTTCATTGTAGGACCGAGGGACATGAATGATAGATCTATTTGGGTGTAGCGAGCCCACACCCATGGGGACCAGGGTGGCCCATAGTGGTGACTATGTCTTCATCCCGGAGACAAATTTGCTAGGTTTGAGTCTTCCTGCATCACTTCACACATACCATTGGCCTTGCAAACCATTGGTGATCTCTTTTTCCATGTTGCTTTCATACCGGGGTTTTACAAATTACATACCATGTCTTATACAAATTTAAAACATAGGATTATGCGGGCATGGAGTCAAAGTCAGGGTGGGCATTGACGGTTATACGAACATTACAAATACGAGAGTTTACAAATACATGGTTTTACGAACATAATGCGTTACAAATACAAAGTTTCCATATAACTTGGCAAAGAAAATGATTTCTAAATTCGTTTTCTCAATATTATTTCACAAACCGGTTATTCAAAAGATTTATTTCAAATCTTTTACAAACAAACTATGAACTCGCTCAACTTTATGTTGATTTTTCGCATGTTTCTTTCTCAGGTTACTTTCTCAAATTATGGCTCGGTTGGAATAGGAGAACCATGGAGATTCGAGTACTTAGCGGCGTTCAATTTCTAGAAGTCTTAGCTTATTTGCTTCCACTGTGCAATGAAGATACCAGTCCAGTCACGCCAATGCTTTGATAATTTCGGGGTGTGACATCTTCTTCATTCAAGTATTTTAAATTATGGATACAGATAACACTATTTCAAGTAAATATGAAGTGCTCCTTCAAGCAAGTCAACGTCAAAGCTGTGCTGAAGAAACAGAAAAAAGGAAATATGTTCTTCAACAAAAGAGAAACAACACAGGTTTTCATCCTACATCAACATCTAATTCTGTTGAAAGGATTCCATTTTTAAATACTTCAAGTGGTATGTGTTATAGTTTTGCAAACAAAATTTAAAATAAATATGTATATATATTTTATGTCTTTGGAATCCTTACATATGTTCTATTTTACAAGTTTCAACCACCAATGTTGAAAGAAGGAATGTGTATCATCTTCCTTGTTATGCCACTCCAAATATTAGTAGTAATTTGTTTCATTCATCTACAGAAGTAAAAGGTATACTTACTGCAGATATTTTTTGGTAATTTCAAATAATTTTCACAATGCTTTCAAAGTTCTTTTCTCGAGTGGTCAACAATCTTCTTCATTTAAGTATTTTAAATTATGGATACAGATAACACAATTTCAAGTAAGTGTGAAGTTGACCTTCAAGCAAGTGAACGTCAAAGGTGTGCTGAAGAAAGAGAAAAAAGGAAGTATGTTCTTCAACAAAAGAGAAACAACAGAGGTTGTCATCCTGCATCAACATCTGATTCTGCTGAAAGTATTCCATTTTCAAATACTTCAAGTGGTATGTGTTATAGTTTTGCAAACAAAATTTAAAAGAAATATGTATGTATATGTTATGTTTTTGGAATCCTTACATATGTTCTATTTTACAAGCTTCAGCCACCAATGTCGAAAGAAGGAATGTGTATCACCTTCCTTCTTATGCTACCCTAGATATTAGTAGTAATGTGTGTCACTCATCTACAAAAGAAAAAGGTACACTTACTACATATATTTTCTTCTAATTTAATTATGAATTGTAGTTTTGTTCATTTATTTTATATACTTTTGTCTTATAAGATTCATCAAGAAAAATCTCATCAAGGAATGTACATCACACTCCTTTTGAAAGTACTAAGCAAACATCCTATTTTGTTGAGAGGACTCCATTATCAGATGTTACAAATTGTATGTTTTAAATTTTTGGAAACAAAATATTTATTTAATCTTAGTTTTTATGAATTGTTATATATGTCTTATTTTACAAGCTTCAATATAGGTGGAATATCTAAAATTGAATTACCAATGAGTGAAGAGATGTTAGCAGATTCTGTGGTTAAGAAGATTCATGGAATTTCTAAAGGTATAAGATACGAATGTAAATTCCTGTTAAGTTTTCAATATGTAGATAACTTATGTTGACTTATAAATTTGCTAAGTCTGTAGATTATATTGATCATGGAGATGCCATCTTTGTGTGTTCTAAATATGATGCAATGTTATGGGAAGATGAAATGCTTAGGGGAAATAAAAAATGTAAGAAAACATCATATTCTCTTTGTTGTTCAAATGGAGATGTTGAGCTACCACCACCGCTTACACCTCCTCCATTACTATGTCATTTATATAAAAGTCATACCTCACAGTCTCGCAATTTCATGGATAATATTCGACCATATAACATGATATTTTCCTTCACATCTCTTGGTGGGAAGGTTGACAAAAGTTATCAGAGAGGTAAAGGTCCTTATGTATTTAGACTACAAGGTGAGAACTATCATCGAATGGGTAGTCTACCTCCGGACGATGGGGAAGAACCCAAATTCTCACAGCTTTACATATATGATTCACAAAATGAAGTGGTAAATCATCAAAAAGCAGTCAGGTAATTTCTTTATGATAATTGTGGCATTTATGAATATATATTTTCCTTCTCGGTATATTTACATTCATTATCATTTGAAATGAATGTAAATTTTAACATTTTATATTTCTAGCAGTTCTCAGACAGAATTCAAAACTACAAGAAACAATCATCTTAATAGTACAACCATCAAGGGTCTTAAAGATATGTTGGATTCTTACAATCCTCTTGTCCAGTCCTTCAGAATGGTAAGAGATTGTTTTCAAGAAAATGAGTTTCAAGATGTAAGATTGAAGCTTATTGGAACAAGAGATAAGGATGGAAGAGTTCACAATTTGCCAATAGCATCAGAAATTGTTGCGTTAATAACTGGTGATTTTGATGGAGCATTTGATAAACGGGACATTGTTGTTAGAAAGAAATCTGGTGGTCTTCAAAGAATTAGTGAGCTTCATCCCTCTTACCTTGCTTTGCAATATCCACTTATTTTCCCATATGCAGAAGATAGTTATAGAGTTGGTATTAAACATAGAGGGATTGCGATTGATAATGAGGTACTTAGAACCAATCTTACAATTAGAGAATTCTTTTGTTACAAAATTCAAGATAGACAGAATCAGTTTTCATTGTTACTTAATGCGAAAAAACTATTTCAGCAGTTTTTGGTTGATGGATACACGATGATAGAATCTACCAGATTGAATTATATAAGGACACAACAACCTAAACTTAGAATGCAAAGTATTAAGAACTTTAATGCTATTGTTGAAAGTGGAGAGAATAATGCCTCAAGTTGTGGTAAACCTATACTTTTACTTTCATCATTTACTGGTGGTTCTAGATATATGATGCAAAAGTACTTGGATGCTATGGCAATTTGCAAGTCTGTTTGATATCCCGATTTATTCATAATGGTGACTTGTGATCCAAACTGGCCTGAGATTTACAGGTGTTTGCACGATAAAGCTCTTAATGCTGAAGACAGACCGGATATTATCTCTAGATTATTCAAGTGTAAATTGGATCATTTTATAAAAGATTTCAAGAAAGATAAATTCTTTGGTGATATACAAGCAGGTACCCTTTAGTTATATTTTTTACTTTGAACATCTAATTATATTTATCTAACAGCTCACTGTTGAAAATTTCAGTTATGTATACAGTGGAATTTCAGAAGCGTGGACTCCCACATGCTCACATATGTTTGTTCTTGGGTGCTGAAAGCAAATTTCCAACTGCATCTGATATTGATCGTTTTATTAGTGCTGAGATACCAGATAAAGAAAGAGATCCTGAATTATATGAGCTTGTCAAGCAATTTATGATTCATGGACCATGTGGTACAGACAACCCACTTTGTCCATGTATGGTTCAGCAAAAATGTTCTAAAAAGTTTCCCAAAAAAAATATGTAGATGAGAGTAGTGTTGATTCTGAAGGATATCCTGTCTATCGTCGTCGTCAAATAAGTAATACAGTAGTAAATAATGGTGTGACACTTGATAATAGATTTGTAGTTTCTTATAATGCTCTCCTGCTCAGAAAGTATCAGCGCCACGTTAACGTTGAATGGTGCAACCAGTCACTGCTTCTGTTTTTCAAGCCAATAGCACCAAGAATGATACGGAACAAAATGTAGCTATAGATGAGATAAAAGCATACCTTGATTGTAGATATATCTCTGCTTGTGAAGCTGCTTGGAGAATATTCATGTATGATATACATTATAGATCTCCAGTTATTGAAGTATTACCTTTTCATTGTGAAGATGGTCAGAGTATTGTGTATAACGATCATGATAATTTTTATGATATTGTTACTGATCCAACTGTGAAAATGACAATGTTCACAGAGTGGATGAATTGTAATAAAGTCGATGAATTTGCCAGGACATTGAGGTATGTTCAGTTTTCGGGATATTATGTATGGAATGCTAAAAATCGCAAACGGAATCGAAGAAAGCATCCGTATGGATCAATTGGGAGGATACATTATGTCCCACCATCACTTGGTGATTGTTATTACCTAAGGATTTTACTGAATCATATTAAGGGAACAACCTGTTTTGAAGATATAAAAACAGTTGATGGGCAGGTTTTACAAACATTTAAAGATGCATGTTTTGCACGGGGACTGTTGGATGATGATAAAGAATATGTTAATGTTGTCAAAGAAGCTAGCACATGGACAACCGGAGATTTCTTGAGGACTTTTTTTGTAATGTTGTTGCTGTAAAATTCGATATTTCCTCCTGGTGTTTTTTAGTCGGAAACGAATTCCCTATTATGAGAAGACATTCTGTATCAGCAACGAAATATAACTGGTATTGCAGGTAATGTGATTATTTTATTAAAGTTATATACAACTACATTAAAATTATGCAATAGCTCTGTTATTGGGAAACAACTAATACTTTTTTCAACATTTGTTTTAGATTTGGATCTTCAACAAGAAGAACTTGAAAATATATGTCTATCTGAAATTGAAAAGTTGCTACTTACCAATGGAAGTACAGTGAGAAATTTTGATGATATGCCAAGTGTTCCGGACAATTATGTTTCATCGTCAAACAATCGATTGTTAATGAAAACCAATATGTTCAGCAGAAGCAAACACTAAACCAAGTTAAACTGTTTCAAAACCAAAGTATAGTATCAAGAAATCAATCACATAAAGCCTTCCAGTAGACCCATAACCACTCCAGCTACTCCAGACAGCAAGTTCCCAAATCCAAGATATCTAACGACCTGCGAGCATGCAACAAGTGTATCAGACAACGCTGGTGAGTTCATAGTTTTACGAAAACGTTGATTACCAAATGTTTAGTTAATCCATTGAATTTAATGTTGATAATACCCTGAATATAAGATGGCTTCTGATTTACATTGCCCTTTCTCCAATGCTCCTATCAAAGCATTAGTCATAACTAGGTCATTAGTTCAACACCCGTCCTCCCAGGTACGGGGTGAGGTTGCAAAACCTAAGTAGAGCTACGAACTAATACCATGTTACCTCTCAGGTAACCAAACAACACGGAGGGACTTTAAAGGTGATAGGATGAGTATATTATCCAACATTCCCGTTTTTACCCAAAAGACCTACCCCTCCCCGGGATACCCACTTACTGTCCCAACCACTGGGATGCATGCTCAAGAGAGTTGAACTCACCTTCGATTGCTCGGTATGTTAGGTTACCCATTCCAAGTTGGTCAACTAGACCCTACCGTGGTTATCAAAAGACAATCAGTTTATATGCAGGTAAGTCACATATTCCACATTCACATTACACATGTAGCATACACGCCTCTTCATATGGGTTATAACAATCGTTCATGAAATCCAATAGTAACATATGTCATACTATCACTATTCTATTCAACCTGAGCATATAGTTATCACCATGTCAATTCCCATGCAACAACAGATCACAGTATCATCATCAAATCATTGATAGAATCCATTAATCGAATCCTAGTGTTCATGCACTATTTCACATACTTCTTGTTCCAAACCAACCAAATTAGGTCTTATACATATACATCATGTAACAATCATGCGGATAATCTACTAATACACATCATCAAGTCCCAAACATGTATATTATCATCGGCCATGGTTAGTTATATAAGTTATCATTTATTACTATTATTATTACCATAATGTTGAGTTCATAAACACAAATAATACTATATCCTATGTACACAAGTTCCAACTTCCACAAACAAGACATCACCTAATTATTTAATTCACATAATATTGAAAACATTACCAGGATGTCACATTGTTTGAGAGGATCGATGCTACCTCACATGGCCGCCCTTTTTTTCAAGATTATCAACTTTAACCAAACCCTTCACCTTTACAACTGTTGGACCGTTAGACTACATCTATATCACAATTAATTATGAATTCCCACATTATTTACATGCACACCACGATATCATGCAACACATCTAACCTTAATTTAACCTTTAAAGAATGCAAGCTCACCAGAATAGATATACTAACATATCTCCTATTTTTTTGAATGGCCGCAAGTAACGAATATCAACAACACAGTTCTCGGTTTGGATTACATCAATACAAGAGTTTCTCAGAAGTCAAAGTTCATCAAATAACCGCATGATATCAATTAAGCACAGTCATCTAGTTGGGTAAATAAATTGCACAAGAACAATCATAACCATGCATGCAGCCATCACTTAGACCTCAAGAACCCTAACCGATTCCACCTAATCTAATTATATTTAACCAGTGATGCACATGTAATACATTAATACCTTGCACATAATTAACCATAACTAATAGACTCAACATGAACAATAACGTCACTAACCGAAGGGTGAAGAGTGGTGTTCGAGTGCACGAGTTTCGAAGGGGGAGGGGAGCTTCCTGTAGCCGATCACCACGAATGAAAGGTGGTTGTCTGCGTCTGTCGTCCAGTTACGAAAAACTAGAAGAGAACTAGGTTTATTTTATGTGATAATTATGCGATATCAATAATGGCCATGCACTCCTTAAACGAATATAAGAGCCCCTAATACTACTGGGCCTGACTTTGGGCTAATTATAAGGAAGTTGGGCCAGTTATCAACCTATTAAGAGGATGCATAAGTGATTTAGATGAGGGGGGTCTTGAGGCCTGCCGACGTGAACAACAGGAGAAGTAGGGTTTGGTTTGATATGTTGTGATGATGAGAGACATGGGGATGTTACGTACACTCAATTATAAAGCCAAACCTAACAAGTGGGCCAATCCAATACACATTAAACGTTACCACAGCTGGGCCATATTTGATTAAAGCCCACTCGGGGTAGGTTGGGCTCGATTCATGCTTGTTCGGGCTGAAGTGAAATGTATCGCAAGGATCACTAATGTGGCCCAATGGCTGGTAGCCCAAAAGGGCTAACAATGTTAACTCCTTGGATTAGTTATTCGACACGCAGAAACGTTTTAACGATTTCTTGTAGTTAAACATTTACACACAAGTAGACATATCCAATCATGTCATTCATTTAGCAATTACATTCTAGTCACAAGTGTTTACTTGATTTTTTTATCATCGTAGAGAATATGAACGAGAAATAGCAAGAAACAGGATCGCGTGACTACGAGACACTGACCTTGAAAGTTCGGGTTGTCACATCATCCCCAACTTGAAAGAAATTTTGTCTCGAAATTTAACAAGCAAGCACAAAGGAGTGAAGTGAGAAATCAAGATTGTTGCGGATTATTCTCAGGTGCCACATCATCCCCAACTTGAAAGAAATTATGTCCTCGAAATTCACCAGTTGCATCGGAATTAATTCAGCAGATTCGTACGATTGCGGATACTTAGTCTCGAGTTCCAACGAACTCTCATAATTGGAATTTGACAGTGCTCGCAAACCTTAACCTCCTGGGGCATGATTTCAATAGACTCCTTGACAACTGCAACTTAACGTTAGACTCAGACTCTAAGAAGGTATCACAAGCGCTTCGTCGGACAAACACTGCTTTAGACTCACGACATAAATGACATCATGAACGTTACCCAATTCGTCGGGTAACTCGAGTTTTAGGCGACGTGGCCGATTCTTTCCAGAATTCCAAATAACCCAACGTAACGTAAATTAAGCTTGTCACGCTTCCCAAGCGTACCACACCCTCCCAGGGTGAGACTTTCATCACGATACGATTGCCTCCAGCGTTTCCCAGGTTTATGAGCTTTCCTGACGGTCACGCGTTGCCGCCAACCGACTCCTGATCCAAACAACCTTCCCAAGAGTTTCGAGTACCAGTCCTGGACCAGTAATTAAGTTGTCGACCATCTCAGTCTAACAAGAATGTTGGCATTTTTGTCTACGTAATGCCTCAACAGAGCTGTCTGGTTACCAAGATGATAAATGTCGCAGTAGTACTCAACCATAGGTAAGAGTCCTTCAAATTTGCACCAAATCCAATCACACACATGCTCGCAGCATGCCTTCGAGTGACAGGAGAGTTCGTTTACTCTGCATAGATCAAATTCAGAGATAACAAGAGTTGGCACCTCGTGCCTAAAAGCCGCCTCTCTCAGAGGAACATTCACAACTGTGAAGACTCGTCAGTTTTCTTGATTGCAAGAATGTGTACTGGTAACTTGAGTCCATCAATGATCACCCAGGTGATAATGTTTTCGTGTCGAGTTGTAAGTAGACTAGTGACAAAATCCATGGCAGTTTGTTCTCATTTCCATACATGTGTTTCTGGTTGCTAATATCCCACCTTGACTTTCCCACAAGTCAACCATCGTTCTCATGCGTTGCTATGTGGGCCTTCAGGCCCGGTCATCCGTACATGGTCTTCAGGTTTTTAATACATCCTATCAAAACTCAGATGAATAGGATATCGAGGCCCGTGTGCTTCGCCTGCACCAGTTCCCTAAAGTTTCCGTATAGTGAGGTCCATATTCGTTCCATGAAGTAGCAAATATCGTCCGACCTGCCAAAGGTTGCTTCCCCATGCCCCGCATGGGTCAATCTTGAGAAATCTCTTCCTTCAGTTCTTCAGTTTGAACAAGGCGAGTCTGATCAGGTATGTTAAATTCGATAGCAGGCTGGAAAGCTCATGCACGTCCAGGTTTCACGATCGTATTCATCCAATAGCTCCCTCCAGCGATGTCGTTAAATGTTTAGCTCCTTCGAAACAAGGGTATACGAGAGGCCCTTGTGATCGGTCTAAGTAGTACATTTGGTACCGTCCAAGTAATGCCTCCAACTTAAATCCAAAGACCATGGCTTCCACCGTAGGTCGTGGCTCGTGCAGTTCTTCCTGTAAGTCCACCACGTGGGCCATCTCCTTCTCGTGCTGCATTGATGTGTAACTGGGACTCTGATTCGAACCATCATGGTATACCGCCAGATCATCAGTACCTGTTGGACCGTGTCGTGACCCTAAACGATCAGTTGAGCAAGTTCATCATCACGTATAAAGGCGGAATCAGTATACGCAACGTTACAGCAGCTTTCCTATTCAATTCCTTCACTTTATTAGCTTTCTGAAACAATTTTGACAGAGTTCGGTTACAAAGCTTATGACCAGATCTCGCTCAAATGAACACACACATGAGGTATTTATAATGGTGCTGATTTCGCTCCAATGGCATGACATATAAGCGAAATCACTTGTTAACTGATTTCGCTTATGTGTCACAACCATATAAGCGAAATCACCTTGACACCAAAACGAAATCACCTCTAATCCTATGACCTTAAAAGCGAAATTAACCATAAAACCCTAATTTTACAATTATGACTCTATGTTGACTAATCTTGACCTAAAACATCATCAGACGAAGTCAACAGACATTCTTATGCATCAACAGACTCCCCCTTGGATGTTGACATAGTCTTCAGCTCCTGAGTCTTCAGTCTTAGACTTTTCTTTAACTCTCTGTCATCTCATTATAATCACTCTATCTTCACACTCCCATAGATTGTTGATCCAGACTCCCCCTTTCACAGACTCCCCCTCTCAATATGCTAGAATCTGAGATATCTAGTTCAATCTTTGACATTTAGCTTCCATTGGGAATAATGAAGTCCAAACCTGTTACTCAAACATCATTCATTACAAACTTATCTTTTCACATAACTCATAAACTTAATCAGTTTTAGAAATCCACTCAAGTATTCAGGTTCAAGTTAATGACCCTAATTACTTGATTAATCTACCAAGTCCAAATTAATGACCTTGGTTGATCATTTGACTAATCAAACTGATTTTGAAAACAATTTTCAAATAATTTCTGAAAATAACAAGTATCAAATTAATGAACTTGTGTTTGACTTTTCAAACAATTCAAACTTCATCAAATATAAGCTCTCCTCATTCTTCAGTTCAGAATCTCCTGCATCTGCTTCAAACATTTGAGAATCCAACAATCAACTTTCCACTTTGGTTTGTCGGAAAAATAAAGCAGAAATAAAATCTTTTTGAATTTTATCAAATTTACAAACATATTTTTGAGAGTGTGTCAGGGAATCATATCAGCTTTTTAGACAAATCACAAGTACCATTAAGCTACATTTCATACTCAGACTTAAACAATTCACCTCGATTGTCGATATACTGATCCATCTTAAATTCTCACACAAATTTCAATCTACTCAGGATACGATTTAGATGAATTAAGAACTTAGATCATTCATTTGTCCCACCTCTTGAATATACTCCCGTATCCAGAATCTCAATAATCAGTCTTACAGGTGAGAATACTACAATGATATCTGTATATAATTTAGGTATGCGAGGGCCGAGGGATCTCAGGTCGATACTTCCGTATACGCAGAGAGATATCAGCTTCGACTTTTCGGTGTGTCCCCGTTAGAGGATCTTTTTGCTTACAACAGCAGCATTTATCAATTTTATTGTTTCAGCATGCTGAGGGTTTAATGCTGTGTTTCAAGCATTGCAGCAAGTATTAGCCAGGGACTAGGTCAGAACCACCGTTCAGCAGAAGTCCCGGAATAATACCCCAGACTTCATTGAGTATAAAGACCTAGTATATCAGATTAAGAGACCTTCCAAACGAGATTTCAGGGGTTACCTATATATCCAAGTAGTGTTCCCCACGAATTCACAAGTTTGAATTTTAGGTTTATATCCCGAATAAATCTACTAAATGTGTGAAAACCTATCGACACATCATCAGTAAGATTGTTTAACTCTTTTATACTTTACAAATCTTTAGCATACTGTGATCGTCTAGCTGATGTACTATCATTTTCCCTATATACACAAGCTCTTTTTCATTTTATCATGTTTTTGTATTTTTGCATTTTTTACTGTTTTTGTATTTTCTGAAAATAAACTATGTACAAACAAAACATCTACTCCCCCTAAATACCAAAACAAGTAAAAATTCGACAAACCATTGCAGATTGTTTCTCGTCTTCATCCGCAACAGTACTCTCATCAACGCCAAGTATGCCATCCGACACCGACATAAGCTTCATACCGTTTAGTTTTAACAAATATTTAAAGCGATTTTTATCAAAAGCTTTGGTATGTAGATCAGCTTTCTGTTCGTCTGTGTGGATTTTCTCAATTCGTATCAACTTTTTCTCAAAGCAATCACGAATAAAGTGATGACGAATTTCTATGTGTTTAGTTTTAGCGTGATGTACTGGATTTTTTGTTATATTTATAGCGGCCTCATTATCAACAAAAAGAGGTGTGTTAAGAAACTGCAAACCGTAGTCGCGCATCTGTTGCTGTATCCACAAGATCTGAGAGCAGCAACTGCTAGCAGAAACATACTCCGCTTCACATGTAGATAACGCCACAGACGTTTGTTTCTTACACTGCCAGGTAACCAATCTAGGACCAAAGAACTGGCATCCTGCAGTTGTTGATTTTGAATTGACTTTGCAGCATCCGAAATCCGAATCGGAATACCCTTCGAGCATAAAATCGCCTTTTCTAGGATACCACAACCCCAATGAAGGAGTTCCTTTCATGTAGCGCAATATCCTCTTCACAATGATCATATGCGATGCTCTCGGGTTAGACTGAAATCTTGCTGCGAGGCACGTTGGGTACATGATATCAGGACGTGAAGCAGTTAGGTACATTAAAGAACCTATCATGGATCGGTAAAACGTTTCATCAGCCCTGTCTCCGGTGAGATCTGGGTGAATCCCATGATTTGTTGCAAGTGGGGTAGCAGCTGGAGTAGAACTTGACATCCCAAATTTTTCTAGAATATCATGAACGTACTTTGACTGATGAATGAAAATTCCCTCAGGAAGTTGTTCAACTTGTATTCCCAGAAAGAATTTCATCTCCCCCATTGATGACATTTCAAACTTCTGCTTCATCACTGATTCAAAATCTTTGCATAGATTTTCATTTGTCGACCCAAATATTATATCGTCCACATAAATCTGAACTATCAGAAGATGACCATCGACCTCTTTAGTGAAGAGAGTGGCATCCACTTTTCCACGAATGAACTTGTTGGCTAGTAGGTGTTGAGACAAAGTCTCGTACCAGGCTCTCGGGGCCTGGTGTAAACCATACAGCGCTTTGTCCAATAAGTAGACCTTGTTTTTGTGGATTGGATCGGTGAAGCCCGGCGGCTGACCGACATAAACCTCCTCTTTAACCTTCCCGTAAAGAAACGCCGATTTAACATCCAACTGATAAACTTTGAAGTTCTTCCAAGACGCAAATGCTAGAAAAATTCTGATTGCCTCTAGTCGTGCTACAGGAGCATAGACTTCGGTAAAATCAATTCCCTCCTGTTGACTAAATCCCTGAACAACGAGTCGAGCTGTGTTCCTTACAACAACTCCTCTATCGTCCCTCTTGCACTTAAACACCCACTTGGTGTTAATCTTTCTCTGACCATCTGGCAAATCAACTAACTTCCACACTCCCAATTTCTCAAATTGACTAAGTTCCTCCTGCATAGCATTGACCCAAGAGTCTTCGGTAAGCGCCTCTTTGTAAGTTCTTGGTTCAATCTGCGAGATAAAACAACTTAATGAAAATTCAGTTTGCAAAGGAGCAACTTTTGTATAAAAACATGTAAGCCCTTTATCAATCTGATTTCGAGTGCGAACTCCAGCTTGCAATTCTCCTATGATCAACTCCTCTGGATGATATGAAAAAGTTTGCGGCATCACTTCACTTTGAACATCTACATTTCCCTCCAGATTAGTAACATTCTGCTCTGCATCTTGTTCACCAACTTGGTTTGTTTGACCTGAAATCTGAATTTGCTCCCCCTCAGAATCTGAATCTGAATCTGAATCACCGTGATCAAATACTGGCATATTTTCAGCTTCTAGATTATCATTCGGAACCGACTGATTTTCTTGAGCAACTTCATTCTGTTGGACATCATCATGTTCACCAGCATTACTTGGACCTGCTTCATCGTCATTTGAAGTTTCCCGTGGTCTCCTAGAATACTCAGCTGGGAACCTTACCTGTGACTCATATTCACACAAAATATCCAACTCATCAAAGAAATCTTCATCTTCCTCTGATTCTTCTCTCATGTCAAACGAATCCCAAAGTTTGTCGTAATGATAACGCCATGAATCACCAGGATTCTGCGGCGGCATAGTATAACCTTGACATTCAACATTTGCAGCTTCAATAATCCGCTTCTCACTTGGAACGAAGACACGTCTCAACGGATTTGAATAACCAATAAATATACCCTCAATGCTCTTCGGACCAAACTTTCCATGAGGCTCTATAACCGTACAAGGTGACCCGAACGGTTCTAGATACTTCAAATTCGGTTTGCGGTTATTGATTAGCTCAAAGCATGTTTTGTTGAATTTCTTGACAGTGAGAACCCTGTTGAGCGTATAGCATGCGGCGGAAAAAGCTTCAGCCCAAAAATTAATCGGTAACTTTGAATCTGCAAGCATAGTTCTAGCCGTCTCGATTAGTGTCCGGTTTTTGCGTTCTGCGACTCCATTCTGCTGCGGAGTGTACGGAGCACTAAACTCATGCAATATACCTCTTTCATCACAAAATTCTTCCATCCTGCTGTTCTTGAATTCAGTACCATTATCACTTCGAATTCTCTTAATACGCCTTTGGTACAAATTCTCAATCTTCCTGAACAGCCCCATCAAACTGTCAAATGTTTCATCTTTCGTTTTCAAGAAAGATACCCACGAAAATCTGGAATAATCATCAGTAACGACCAAACAATAGTAATCTCCTGTAATACTTTTGACATTCACCGGACCAAACAAATCCATGTGAAGTCTTTCCAACGGTCTCGAAACTGAATTGACTTGCTTTGTAGGGTGTGACTTTTTCTTCTGCTTGCCTTTGACACAGCTAATGCACTCCCCTTCCAGATGAAAACCTTTGATATTAACTCCCAATACCAAATCATTGTGCACCAAGTGATTCATCTTCCTTAGGTGAATATGCCCCATCTTTCGGTGCCACAATCTTGACTCTTTCTCAGTTGCTCTAGACACGAAACAATGTGCTTGACCAGTAGTTGTAGTTGCTACAGACATATCTAACACATATAAATCATTCACTCTAGGTGCCCTCATAATAATCCATTCTTCAGGGATAACAAAACCAGGTTTCAAAATCAAACACTCTTTATCAGTGAAGTGAGTAGTACACTGATTGTCACAAATCTGCGAAATACTAAGCAGATTGTTCTCCAGCTCAGTGATGTAGTTAACTCTCTCAAACGTCACAATCCCGTTAGATAACGTTCCTTCACCTACAATTCGACCTCCTTCATGACCAGCAAATCCCACATAACCACCATTGATATTCTTCACATCATACAGCAATGCAGTTTTTCCTGTCATATGTCGAGATGCCCCACTATCCATGATCCATCTTGAAATGGCTCTTGGAAGATCCTGCATATACCACAAGTTGATTTTAAAACACTTCAATAAAGATGCCGATTCATGCTTCGCGTTCCAGGAAGCTCCGGCAATTCAAACTGCTTATTCGACCATGGTGTCCACCTAGGCCTCATCAGCCTTAGGTGTAACCTTGACTCTAGCAATTTGAATTTTGAAATTTTCAGCCTTCAAAGGTGGAAAATTTGCATCATAATCAACCGAAATTGATTCTTCAGCCTTTTTCACTTCAGAAGTTGAAATTTTCATTTCAGTTTTTGGTTTCCAAACTTGTTGAGATAATGCAACCCGCTTGTAAAATTTGTCATTTTTAGTTACCACTTTCATTACAGGTTTATTTTTCACTTTCTTTTTCTCAACAACGATTGGTGCTTTACCCTTCACATCAACTTTCTTCTGTTGAATCTTCACAGTTTCAGTCTTAGGCTTCACATTGGTACACTTTCGTGCAATGTGACCAACTTGATTACATCTAAAACATGTTCGAGTATCAATAACTCGACTTGTTCCTTCAGACTGAAACTGTGAAACTCTTTTCTCAAAGAATTCTTCATTTGATTTTGAAAAAAATTCATTTTCCTCATCCGAAAGTGAACTTGAACTATTCACAAACACCTTCTTTTCTGCAAATCTTTTGTTTTGAAACCTTCTTTGCTGATAACTCTTACCATCCCTATAACCACCCGACCAATTGTTTCGATTGTTATTATAAAACCTTGGTGGAACAACAGGCTTTTTGTAATAAGATTTATCTTTCTCAAAATTCATTTGCCTTTTTGTGTGTTTCAAACTGTTCACTTCAGACAACTCAACTTCAACTAACTTAAAAACATTTGTCAACTTTTTCACATTAACATTCTCAATTGGTAACTCAGAATCCGAATACAACTTATCAGATCCAGCCATCTTGTACATCACAAGACCCGATTCATCACTTAAGTTGTTTTTGGACTTTGGTTTCTGAATGTACTTGTCCAAGAAACATCCATCATCTTCAGGTGAATCAGACATCAAAACACTTTCAGCTGTGCTCTTAACAATCTCTGTCTGAACACTATCATCAGATGATGTAAAAGTAACGTCAATGTTTTCCGGAAGTTTAACTTCTTTTTCTTCCTCAATTTCAACCAACCCGGATTGCTTTTTCGTGTAGTTATCAAGAACAGGTGGTGGAACTTGATGAAACCCCACCCCAGTTCCATCACAATACACATCTTCACCCGCTTTGTCTTTCCCAATGGGTTTGGGAATGATATGTTGCAAAACAAAGCTTGCGGAGCTGTAACTGTTAAGCTTCAACTGGATTCGCTCGTTTTCGATTACAGCCTCTTGAACTTTAAGTTTCAATTTAGCGATTTCATCCAGTTGTTGGTTGATTGATTCTTCTTTGACTCTAAGCACTGCTCTTAGATGTTCATTTTCTTTAAAAGTTTTACCATTTCGATCATCACAATCTTTCAATGTACCTTTGAGTTTTTCAAATTTTTCAGAAATCTGACGGTTTTCAAGAATCAACTTTTCATTTTCACTTTTAACTTTTTCATGATCAATTTTATCATTTTCCAATTTTTTAGTTAATTCTTTTATCCGTTCAGTTGAAGCTTTAACCATTTTGTCACGATCAAGAATCTGATTCTCAACGCTTCTGACCTTAGCTGTCAGATCATCAACTTTCTTTCTGTTGAGATACGTGACTGTGCTACAAAATTTGCAATCTTTGTTGCAATTTTTGCAATCAGCATTTCCTTCAACTTTCTTACCTGATGCATTGGTTGACACTTCTGAACTGACCTGGCTTTTTGACTCAGACACGGAGTTAGAGTCTACCTCAAGTGCCTTAGCAGCTAGCACTTTGTCAGCCATTCTTCCAAGATTTTCAGCAGTCAACTCCTGCATTGTGTCAATTACTCCAGTATCAATCTTCTTTGCTTTCTCGATCTCCTCTTTCTCTTTTCTCTCTTTCTCTTTCTCTTTCTCTTTCTCTTCTTCAATCATTTTCGAAGTTGGAGTTCCCCACCATTTGTGTTGCCAATACTCATCATCTTCTTTGTATTGCTGGATTATGGCTTCGATATCAAGTGTACTATCATCAATTGCAATATTTCCATAATCATCAAGATAGCACTCTCTGTCTGGATCCCATCTATTTGCTCTCCTCGCTTCCAGATAGATACGAGAAATTCTAATGATTTTGTTTTCAGCAATCATTTTTCTGTATTGATATTTTTTCTCTTCAGTTCGATCGTCTTTCCACGGAATAGGATCGTCATTTTTCGCCATGAATGCGTAACCAACCGCATCTTCTTCTGGTAGAACCTCTTGACTCCAATCATAACCCTCATCATCGTAAATCACCGCAAGAGCTCTAGATTTATCTTTGTTGTCTTCAACCTGCTTCAATCTAGGCGGCTCGTATTTATTCTGGTGATAAATTGCCTTCTTGTAATAATCATCTCTGAAAGGGTTCTCTGACTCATCAGCATAAGCGTTTCGGCATTCTCTCTTGAAATGACCCTTCTGCTTACACTTAAAGCAAGTCACCTTCGATTTATCAAATCCCAGCTTGGTAGATGCTCCTCCAATTGTTTTCCTTCCGGTAATTTCCATGAAACGTTGTGCTCGACGAACAGCACTTGCCATAGCCCAACGAATATCAATCAGTTCCATTTCCTCCGGATCAATCTGATCGTAATCTTCTTTCGTCAGATTTGTGTTGCCTATCTTTCCAGCTACCAACCCTTCATACGATTCCAACACCGATGCTTGAAAGATCATCTGTTGCTTGGCCGACTCTTCATCAAAGTTTTGAGCATTCTTCAAATCTATCGCGATGTTGCATTGAAAACGATTCTTTGCATCAGAATGACCTCCAGAAGATGAAGATCCACTGTGATAACCACTATGACTTCCACTGCTTTGACCGCTTTGACTTTCTTTGCCAGCTGTCGAAACATTTTCAGCAGAAAACGCAGTTTTTGGAGAAGTTGCTTTTGGCATCATGCTCTTTGGATAATACAAATCCAAATTCTGCTGGTAAGATGAATGATTGACTTTGTACGTCTTCTTCAACTCCAACTCATGACTTTCAAGTTTCTCAATCAGCAAATCTAATGTCAACTTTTCTGGTTCTTTGATGGTATTTTTCAGCATCAACGCATAATATCTCCAATCCATCTCGTCAGGCAACGAATCGAACAATTTTTCGATAAGATCTTCTTCAGGAATGTCAATATCATGTCTTACTAACTCCAGCTTCAGATGACCGAACCTTTCTATCATTTTACACACTGACTCGTTCTTTAAACATCCGAACAGATCAAACTCTTTTCTAAGAAGTTTCTTTTTGTTTTTCTTAATTTCTTGACTACCTATACATTTCTTTTCTAACTTTTCCCAAAGATCTTTTGCATTTGAATAGTCAATCAATGCAATAATGTCTTCCCGGACTGACTGGAATAACAATGCCACACACTTTTGTTCAGCTACAAACGAATCAATCTCCTCAGCTGTTCTTAACGTCTCACCATTTTTGTTTCCATTTGCATAACCATTTTTCATACTTTTCCAGCTAGTAAATGCGAATGCCATCAACCAGTCTTCAAATTTTCTGGACCAACGACTGTACTCCTCAATAGCCGTAAGCTTTGGGGGTTTATTGAACGTTCTGAATGCGCTTTTAGATTCCCAAGCTTCCTTCTTCTTTTCTTTCGGAGTATTCTCGTTCTCGTTCGTATTGTTGTTGTTTGTAGGAATATCATCTCCCGAGTTTCCTGCGAATGCGTACATATCGCTAAACGGGTTCAAGAAAATATCATCCATCATGAATGTACCTACAAGATTATCAAACACTTAGACATTTTTTTTTCGAAGTTTTGTCAAATACTGACACTGAAGCGAAATCAGTCTCAATGACTGATAAGCGAAATCATAACAGTTCACTCAAGCGAAATCAGAAGTTTGACTTATGAGCGAAATCAAACTTTGTCCCTTGGAGCGAAATCACTTATGACACATAAGCGAAATTAGACATTGTCCTTTTGAGCGAAATCAACAAGTTCGTATAAGCGAAATCACAACTGTTGTACGTAAAAGCGAAATCAGTCTGATGTTCGTAAAAGCGAAATTAGCTAAGACCGTATGAGCGAAATCAGCTGAGTCCGAATGTACACAGAAGCGGAATCACGAGTTTACTCATTTTTACGCTGAAATTCAATCTGAAACTTTCAAGGATTGTACTACTCTTAAATCCGATCACAATGATATGAAATATGTTCAATTTCGACCGCTAATTCGTTCCAGATCTGAAGATGAAGTTACGGTTCAAAAACAAATTGAGATTTTGATAAAATTGATTGAGTTTTAGTATGTTTTAAGATCTGATATTGTTAAGGATTGATTATCCACTAGTTTCACTCAATATACTTGACTTTCAAGTCATTTTGTCCGTAGGAACTTGATTAATCCGAAAAATAAAAGAGAAATATGAGTAGAAATATGAGAATGATGTCGAATCAGCTGATGTAGTATGAACTTCCTCGTCCTGGAGCTCTGATACCACTTGTTGGACCGTGTCGTGACCCTAAACGATCAGTTGAGCAAGTTCATCATCACGTATAAAGGCGGAATCAGTATACGCAACGTTACAGCAGCTTTCCTATTCAATTCCTTCACTTTATTAGCTTTCTGAAACAATTTTGACAGAGTTCGGTTACAAAGCTTATGACCAGATCTCGCTCAAATGAACACACACATGAGGTATTTATAATGGTGCTGATTTCGCTCCAATGGCATGACATATAAGCGAAATCACTTGTTAACTGATTTCGCTTATGTGTCACAACCATATAAGCGAAATCACCTTGACACTAAAACGAAATCACCTCTAATCCTATGACCTTAAAAGCGAAATTAACCATAAAACCCTAATTTTTCAATTATGACTCTATGTTGACTAATCTTGACCTAAAACATCATCAGACGAAGTCAACAGACATTCTTATGCATCAACAGTACCCTCGGATAGAAGTGATGATCAATGCGTTGCAGGGTTGGGTTTCAAAAGCTGATGAATCGTTCCCCTGTTTTATTTCCCATGAATTCACAGCTCCCCGCTGTGCTAAGGAGGTTGAAGTTGCGCCATCTTCGAAAATCCCATGATGAATCTGCGATAGTATCCAGCGAACCTAAAGGATTGCTGTATCCCAGAAGGAATCTGAAATTGCATATGATCAGTCTGAAATTCCACCTGACGAGGTGGAGGTAAACCAGGTAACTCTTCAGAAAACATGTCAGAAAATTCACGAACAACTGGAAGATCCTCGATCTTTATGTCTTCGGGTTGCTAATCGATGACGAGAGCTAGAATAGCAGGGTAGCCCTTTCGTAGACACTTCTGGGCTTTCATGGCTGAGGTGATGCCAACCATGGCACCACTACGATGACCTTGAACTGATAAGGATTCCCCACCAGGGAGAGGGATACGCACGATTTTCTCTTTACAAAGAATTTCCGCTTGGTGCATAGATAACCAAATCCATGTCAACGACCACGTCAAAACTTACAAGAGTATCAGGAAGTAGGTCAATGTCGAACACTTGACCCATGAGATCAAGTTTACAACCAAAAAGAACATGAGAAGCTTCTATCGATGTACAATCAGCTAATTCTACTACATGCTTATTTTACAAGAGGGGTGGGAGTCCGTCCTAACTGGCGACTGAACCCCAGAGACACATAACTCAAATCGGCACCAAAGTCGAATAAAACAAAAGCAAAAGGTCATTCAAAGAAGACGTACCGGTCTCAGCATTGCCATCATTACGAGCTTCCCTAGCGCCAATAGTAAATACTCTTCCACGTGCCCCGTTCCCACCATTGTTCCCATTGTTGTCAGTACCAGTATTGTTGTTGTTGCCAGCATTCTGATTAAGCTGAGGGCAATCCCGCTTAAAATGACCCTCTTCACCACACTGAAAGCACCCCTTTTGATTTCCCCGATTCTGTTGAGGTTGTTGCCTCTCCTGTTGTTGTGGTTGCTGTTGCAGCTGCATTGGGAGCCAGACCCTACAATCTTTAGCCATATGACCCACCTTGTTGCACCTATGACATACCCGGGTGCACGGTCCGCGATGGTGGAATATACACTTTGGTAGCTTTCCCTCGTAAGAACCCTGATTTGAATTGTTGCTCTGATTCTGGTTCACAGAAGACGACTGACTAAAACTGCGGTGGATGATGTTGTCTCCCCTTTTCTGAGATTGGCTGGCACTGGTTGCTTTGTCAGTATCGTTCCATTTGCGCTTGTTATCACTAGCAGGTGTGGTAGCTGTAGCAGTCGAGGTAGTAGCAGAAACACGTGGCGGCAAGTTGCCACGTTCGACCTCTTGTAACGTACCCCATAACATCTAGTGCTAAGCCCTTGAGATACAACTCAATTCGCCGATATGGGGGTCGAGACAGGTTAGGGCACAAAGTTGCTAAATCATTAGACCTCCTCGTGAATGCTTCAATCTCAGATCCCTCCATTTTCAGATTGTAGTACTCGTTCTCCAGTTTCTGAACCTCGTCACGAGGACAATACTCCTCCCTCATCAACTCCTTAAAGTCTTCCCAAGTGGTGGCATTTGCCATTTCGATACCCAACATCTGAACCTGGGCATTCCACCATGTCAGGGCACCATCCTCGAGTGTGCCCGTAGCATACTTCACTCTGTCCCCAGCAGGACAGCTATACATTGCAAATACCGATCCTGCCTTCTCAAACCATCGTAGGAGTCCTACAGCCCCTCCAGTCCCACTGAAGGTCTGTAGCTTACAATCCATGAACATCTTGTACGTACAAGCAGGTGGAGCAGGTGGATTGTTTTGATTCGCAGGATGACCAGCCTGGTAAGCCGCTAGGGCTTCAGCTACACGAGTGTTGATCAAGTTGGTTAATTCGGCCTGCGTCATAGCAATGTGGCCGCGTCCATGGCCTCGTCCGCTCATGATTCTATAGGAGAAGAGGGAAAAGGTTACAAGTCGTAATAAGGTAGGAGTCAAGTATTACTATAACCTCTATAGACTACTGAGTTCTAACATAACACCAATTAACCGAGCGAACCCCTTTTCACACTCGTTAAGCCTCACTGGGACTCACATGCACCTCACGCTATTATTATGTGTGCACCCATAATAAAAGGTTCCCCACATTCAAATAGCAAATGAAAGGTTTTACGGGATCAAGAATCACAATAGTCGAAGGGTAGTGTCACACAAACAGTTCACATAACGGGGTTGATAACATAAGGACACATACTGCAGTGTCAGGAGTGCATTCACGTGTAATGTCATACATAAGGGTACACTAGATATACTATGCAATAGTAAATGAGAAATGAACCTTGCAGTCTGGAGCTGAGTGTCATGGTCGATTTCAGATCTATTCGGTTATAGTCTGGTTTTATAAAAACGTTTTAAAACCAAGTTCACTATAACCAGTGGCTGTGATACCAAACTGTCACACCCCCAAAATACCACCTAGAGAGTGTCCCTGTTAGGTGTGTGACGTACCAACAATGAGCCACTAATCACATTGAACACATATGTCACACCCCGACCACGTAAAACAACGAAACGTGGCGGAAACGTCGGGGAGTGTTGTAACAGAATTAATGTTTCACAACCATGGAAATTAAAGTTTCGTTTTATTCATCAAACAAGCGAGTTACATTGTCTTTAAACAAGAAATAAAGAGTACATAACATAAATTAACTAGTTCTTGTCTCGTTTTAAGTCACTAAGGCACAGGTCCGCCTAAGTATGTCTCGATAAGTCCTATGCATCATCTCCTGAAAACACATGTGAAAATAGGTACGTCAGCATAAAAAAGCCTGTGAGATACATAGGTTTTGTGAAAATAGGTTTCATGACTTGTAAGTTTAGAAAGAGTTGTTTAGTAAAGTTTAGTCATGAACCTGGTAAATTAATTTGTTTTGTAAATCATTTGAAAAACAATAAGTTCAGATGATATGTATAAATAAGAGAATAATGTATGGTTAGATGACTAACCAAGTAAAATGAGTTTGTATAAGATAAGTTGTTTTATAAAACAATGTCTTGTGAAAAGTATGTTATTTGTATAAAATGTTATATGCCTTATGTTGAAATGATGCAAATAACGCTACGATATGTAATACCATACAAGCACTAATATATAGGAAGTACCAGCGGCGTATCCACCATACTTGTATCGTATTACACACGCCTCGCTACTTAAATCACTTACCCAAACCAAACCACCAAAGTAAAAATGTTTATGTAAAATCAAATGTGAAAATGTTTATGTCTATTGTAAATCACGAATTGTGTATATGAATGTCAAAATGTAAGTATGTGATGAATAACAAATGTACTAAGTATGCAACAAAGGACATACATAGCATGTAATGTAAAACAATGTACTCAGTATGCACACAATGGGCATACATAGCATAAAATGTAATGTAAAACAATGTACTAAGTACGCACACAATGGGCATACATAGCATGAAATGTAATGTGAAACAATGTACTAAGTACGCGCACAATGGGCATACATAGCATGAAATGTAATGTGAAACAAAGTACTAAGTACGCGCACAATGGGCATACATAGCATGAAATGTAATGTAAAACAATGTACTATGTACGCACACAATGGGCATACATAGCATAAAATGTAATGTAGAACAATGTACTAAGTATGCACACAATGGGCATACATAGCATGAAATGTAATGTGAAGCGATGTACTAAGTATGCACACAATGGGCATACATAGCATGAAATGTAATGTAGAACAATGTACTAAGTACGCACACAATAGGCATACATAGCATGAAATGTAATGTAAATCATGTACCATAAATGTACTAATGAACATAGCAAGTATATGATGTGAAAACATGGAAAGCATGAAAGTAACAAGTAGGCACATGTGTTCCACCCCAAAATGTTTGGAAAATAGTAAAAGAGGGGTCTATGTACTCACATGAGATTGCTCAGAAGTCCTAAGATAACCACCAAGCAATGCTAGAGATCTCGGAATCAAACGGCACCTAATATAGGTAACTATGTTAATAAACCGGACCTAAATCGGAAGATCGGGTAGAATGAGGGCTCGTAAACCAAATGAGTATGGGAACTCATGTAGTATGGTTTTAACAAAGCCTACATACTAAATGAAACCTAACCTAAGTGCTTACGCCCCATTACGACCCGTTTAGGTAGCTTATGCTACTTTAACGCGTCGTCCGCGTAAAATGTGTTCGCCTAATTGGTCCTATGACAAGTATTATATGCCTAACATGTTTAATTATGTTATTTTATTAGTTAAGTGACGAAATTTTAGGTTACATATGCTTAATTACCAATTACACATGAAAAGGGTATTCTGGTAATTTACCTAAGGCATATAAACTACCTATCATACAACTACTCAAACGATGTGACCATAGGGTATAACCTCGGAAGGTTATTCCCTATATAACTTGGTCCTAAAGTATTTGGTCGGATCCTAATGATCGACCAAATGGGTCGGGTTCGAAAGCATAAGCGATTGATTAGATCGCTTACCCTTACGACCCTAGACAAGCACAAAACTAAAAGTGACGAGCTAAGCATGTTGAAACATGCTTAACTAGGTTAGAAAACAAGTTTGGTATAAAATCAAACGGTTTTGATACCCATAAGTAGTTTGGTTACAAAATACGCAAGAATACGTATTCTGGCCGAAACTACGGCTCGTCACTGAGCCTAGATAACGTGGTAATCAGTAGGTATAGTCACAAGGGACTATAACCATCGTGATTACAATCACGTTGCGAAGTTCAAACGAACTTCGCATTGACCATAAACTGGTCAATGCAGAAAGTCAAACAAAGTTTGACTTTCGGACTCGAAAAGCAATAAAAGAACGAAGGAACACTTACAAAGGGTCCCCGAATGCTAATCTCGATCCAAGTAGCTCAGGTATGAAACAATGGTTTCAACTTAGAGCTTCTCAAATCAAGATTCTTGTGGGTTTTGGAAAATGAAGGCAAGGGGTATTTATAGGATTCGTAGAGCCGTTAAGATCGTTCCTCGTTAACCGTGCTTCAATCTCAACCCTCCACCTCAAAACCCTGGTTTTTGGAAACCATTAGAGCCCATGGTATTGCCCCAAAACCATGTACAAGGTGGAATGGACCAGATTCAAAGTTTCTGCAAGTTTCTGCTGTCTGGGGACTGCTTGCGCACCGTAACATTCAGAGTGTTGAGGTGCGCAAGGACCTTGCAGACCAGAAACTTTGATTTTTTGGCAGTTTTGGTCCCTGTTGTGTAATAAGGCCATTTCCGTTAAGGCCCGTTAACCCCATTTCAAAGCTCTAAAATGAAGTTAAAGTATAGGGAACTTAAAATGTGCTCAAAAATATCTCGGATGTCGGTTCGTTTGGTCGTACGGTCGCGATGTTCGCTTAATTACGACGGAATGCGCATAAGCGCGAAAAACGATCCAAATGGCGTGACGAATTGATTTTTCTTATGCCAAACACTAAAATAAAATATTTTAGTGCTTACATAAATTTTTGGATGTCCGGATGTATGCAGAACGTAAGTTATGCGCGAAAGTGCAAACTTATGCACTTTTTGACGCTTTTAGTCCCTGAATGACCCAAAAGTTTATTTTAGCATACCGAACCCCTCAAAGCCTATTTCTAAGCTATGTAAAGGATATTTATGGTATGTTTAACTTATGGTCATGTTCTGGAATGTCTGTTACAGTTCAAATTGGCATACTTTCACAGTTTGTCAAATTTAGTCCCTGTAAGCGAATTAACTTGATTTTGCCATACCAAAGCCTTCGAAACTTATTTCTAAGTTATGTAAAGGTTATTTAAGGTATGTTAAGCCTATTTCACTATTCCGGAGTGTTCGTTGCATTAAACTGGTTATATTTACGCATCAGTGCGCGTATAACCTTCCAGAAAGCGATTTAGAGTTTGGAATATAACAAAAATTGATATGTGCAAGAGATACACATATTTATACAGATCCCAAGTATGAAATACAATATTTCATTGGCTTGGTATTTGTTTGATGGTCACGGAGGCACAGTTGTCACAGCCTCCCCTACTTTAGGAAATTTCATCCCGAAATTTATGTCACACCCCCAAAATCCACCATGCGGAGTATCACCGCTTGGAGGCGTGACATGACCAGGATCGAGCCACCAATCATATTGAACAATTCAATTAAGTAAATAAAACCAAACATAATACGATTGGTGACCAAAGCTAGTTAACCTTGTTTGGTTTAAACAGCGGAAGCATAAACGTGAGTTCAAAACATAAGTTCACAGTTCATAAGTTTAAAGTCTCAAACATAAGTTCCATAGGTTTATAAAGTTCAATTATTAAGTATGGGATATAACAACCCATGTTCCACAACGACTCCTTCCCCGTGCAAGCTCCAAGCATTTAGCGACCTGTAAGGCATGTAACAACTAGTCAACAACAAAGTTGAGTGAGTTCACGTTTGGTTGTTTAGTTAATGAGTTCGTATCAGGAATCGGAAGTTCGTTTCATAACCAAGTATTATCCATTATTCTTGATTCCCAAACCTTTACGATATTTAGTGGGGGCTTCCCATTATGTATGTTACTAGACTAGGCGTATCCATAAGAGTCCTTCCCAATCCGAGGACGGTGTTAAGTATGAGTGTACGTAGGTTTTACGTACGTGCCCTTCTCATCCGAGGACAGTAGTGAGTGTGAGTGTACGTAGGTTTTACGTACGTGCCCTTCTCATCTGAGGACAGTAGTGAGTGTACGTAGGTTTTACGTACGTGCCCTTCTCAATCCGAGGACAGTAGTAGGTAGTCTAGTAGTGTTGGTAATATAAATAGAGTGATAGTACGAGTAGTTATTCAATCCCATTCCCAACCACCGGGAATCCCATGCCTTAGTAAGGGTGTGAACTCACCTCGGTTTGCTCGGTTAGATTCTCAATATAGCTAACAGTCAAGGTCGGTCAATCACGTCCTAGTATGATTTACCAGTTAGTCATTTAGTGGCTTTCAAATAGAACACAAAGTTCCTACACGTATCTATCACACAACATGCATCACTGTAACGGTTTATGCCCATCTAAGTTTCCCGTCCATTCCCCACTCAAAATCAAACATACGATAATGCACATAACATATATAACATGTCAAATCATTCACAGATAGCATACTCGACATTTAGACACGCAAATCACTACTTATGTCGTTTCAGCATTAATACCCAAAACCGGCTGTTTTCGGACATTTAAATAAAATAGTTAGATTATTCCAAAAATTCCCAAATTTTTATAGAACATCATAAACATTCCATATTTTATTGTGTAAAAATATCGGGGTCCGGTTTATCACCAATATTTTATAAAAATTCATATTCGGGACTGAACTCAGATTTATGTATTTCTGACCACAGTCCACGAAACAATTTATTACAAATTCATCGTAAATCCGATTTGCGAAATTCCAGTGGGGTAATTACAAATACTTCAGTTATCATCTACAGTAAAATTTTCATGGTCCGATTCATCACAAAACTCAGGTTATGACCGAAAGTACGACGCCCATTTATTGCTGTCAAAATTCAGCTTAAGTAGCTGTTACAAATTAACACTTTAAAAATAGTAAACGGAGTCCAAAAATTACGATTCCGGTGCCATTAGAACCGTATTTCATAATAACATATTTTAGATTCAAAATATCGATTTTTCGTTGAGGTTAAGACCTGTTTACAGCCAACAGAAGTGGGCTGTAAAAGTTGGACAGGTTCTGATTTAAAGTGTTTAACCTTCTAAATTGTGTTCGATCGATTCCGTTAACGAGTTTAGTGACCACAACAACATCATATACTAATATCATTCAGTAAAGCATCAGATAATCACCCAATCATCATAATCACACAAGATCTACATGATTTACACACATATTTATCCATTAACCACCTTGTTCATCACTTTAGTAAACTTTTAGACTTTGATCTTATATGTTCGAAATCTTTAACCGACGAAACTTTTATTAACCACTCTAGACAAGATCAAGAAGAGGTTTAGAGTCACTTACTACTAGCTCGAGGCTAGGGGAGATTCTAGTCGAAAATCGAGTGGATAAAAGCAATAGAATGAGGTCCTTTGCGTTCCGTTTGCACCAAGCTTCCTAATACGCGATCCTCGACACTTGTATGGACTTGGAATATGAAGATCCAAATCGAAAATATAATGGATGATATAGGGGTGTTTGGCCGTGAGCTTTCTAGAGAGAAAGAGAGAGTTTTGTGTTGTGATGTTTGAGTGTAAATGATATGGAGTGTTAATCCATGATCTTATAGGCAAATGTTAAGGTTATGATCCATTGGATTTCATGTCTACTAGATATGGGACAAGAGGGATTAAATAATCACAAGAAGGACAATGTGTGTCCCCCTTGGGGACGGTTTAGTTAGAGGGGGGGGGGGGGGTAATCCGGTTCCAATCCAACCAAGTGTTAGGATATAGTTAGGTTAAGTTAAGTTAGTTTAGGGATTAACCTGGTTATTAGTGTGTAGTGCGTTAAAGCGGGTGTTAGGGTATTCGGGGACCCTAACTGGTTCAGAAAAAGATAAACAATGCTAATGGCAATATTTTTGGGTTCCGGGTGAAGTCCGGTTGTTCGGTTCGACACTGTTCCGTTAAAGCGCTTAATTAATCCGAAAGGTGTCCTATTTATACATTTTGTAACGTTTTTACTTTCTAACACTTAGGAAAATATAACGGACTATTTAGTGACTTATCTGTATACTATTGGTATATTAACAAATACGTGTGAGCATAACACAGATATCAGAAAGCAGTTAAGTAATTCCACGCAGTCGTCAGACACTTTAATTATCATTAATAATTTGTACGGAATACATGTAAATTTGAGAGTTGTCACAATTTATTTGTAGGAGCATGTCTGTGACTTTGTGTTAAATAACCATCAAGGATAAGGCATATCCTGATATTCCTCTTTAACGGACATTTTCAGAAATGGAAATGAAGGAAAAATCAGGGATATTCATTTTCCTTTGATGGACAATTTTCAGAAACGAAAAATGCACGGAATGAGTCATTTTCCTTAATGGGTATCCTTCATAAACGAAAATGAACGGAATGAGTCATTTTCCACAATTCCTCCAGAAATGAAAATGAACGGAATGAGTCATTTTCCACAATTTCTTCAGGAACGAAAATGAACGGAATGAGTCATTTTCCACAATTTCTTCAGGAACGAAAATGAACGGAATGAGTCATTTTCCACAATTCTTCAGAAACGAAAATGAACGGAATGAGTCATTTTCCACAATTTCTTCAGGAACGAAAATGAACGGAATGAGTCATTTTCCACAATTCTTCAGAAACGAAAATGAACGAAATGAGTCATTTTACAAAATTTTTTCAGGAACGAAAATGAACGGAATGAGTCATTTTCCACAATTCTTCTGGAACGAAAATGAACGGAATGAGTCATTTTCCACAATTTCTTCAGAAACGAAAATGAACCGAGTCAACTCTAGACACATGACAAAACTCGCTGTGGTTTCTGTGCACTGAATTCCATAATTATGTATGCATCCATAATTACGTAATTCCTTGCATAGTCCGCACAGTTTGTCTTGTAATGTTTAGGGGAGGAAAATCAAACCTGTGATGAGGGTGACTAGACTACCATAGGGTCCTTTTAATTAGATCGACAGATGATCTTTTTAATTAGGCCACCAAGGAGTCCTTTCAGCTATATCATCACATGATGTTCCTAACCAGATTTTTGGATCAATCTGTTTAACTAGACCACTCAAGGGGTCTAATTATGGAGTAGTACTTTATAACCCAAGGGACTTAACTACAACGTAGAAGTCCATTAAGGATTTTAGATAACAAAAACTTGGATTACACCATAAACATAAAAGGAAACACATAAGCACATAATCACATAGTTGTTTAACTTGGTTATTAATTTGTTATTAACTTGTTATCGATTGAAAATGGATGTGGAAACCAGTCGATGGACTTCAATGTCCTCTGGGATCTATCTAAAAAGATAGGAAGATCTTCCAAAAATTCGATTTTTGTTTTCAAAGAAATGTAATATTCGAATTAAGGAACACATCAATTTTTGGATTTACGGAAATACCCTTAGGTACCCTATTAAGGATTTATAGTGGTACTTTGGGTATTCGTCCAGTGTTGTAACTTGCGCCTTGTACTTCGTTTTCTTGAAAGAAACGGGTACTTAGGAATTTCGTGGAAAACGCAAGAGATCATAAAATAGAAAAATTTTGGGGGTAGTTTGTTTTCCAAGGAATACGATTCCTTGATTGTCGGTATTGTAAGGGATATGTTCTTTATACATGCAACCATATAAATACATTGCAATGTATATAAAAGATTTATTTATAAACAATGATAACGACTGTTTCATGGACCTTGACAACAAAAGAAAATAATACATAAGACATGATTATTTCTAGAGGGTGTTGTCTTTTAGTCGGTCAGATGCTCATCCCTGTGCTGGATTTGCATTAGCAAGCTTTGGGCAATTTCTTCGGAACCCCTCAAAGCCTATTTTAGCATACCGAACCCCTCAAAGCCTATTTCTAAGCTATGTAAAGGATATTTATGGTATGTTTAACTTATGGTCATGTTCCGGAATGTCTGTTACAGTTCAAATTGGCATACTTTCGCAGTTTGTCAAATTTAGTCCCTGTAAGCGAATTAACTTGATTTTGCCATACCAAAGCCTTCGAAACTAATTTCTAAGTTATTTAAGGTATGTTAAGCCTATTTCACTATTCCGTAGTGTTCGTTGCATTAAACTGGTTATATTTACGCATCAGTGCGCGTATAACCTTCCAGAAAGCTATTTAGAGTTTGGAATATAACAAAAATTGATATGTGCAAAAGATACACATATTTATACAGATCCCAAGTATGAAATACAATATTTCGTTGGCTTGGTATTTGTTTGATGGTCACGGAGGCACAGTTGTCACAGTCTCCCCTACTTTAGGAAATTTCGTCCCGAAATTTATTTGTAGGAGCATGTCTGTGACTTTGTGTTAAATAACCATCAAGGATAAGGCATATCCTGATATTCCTCTTTAACGGAAATTTTCAGAAATGGAAATGAAGGAAAAATCAGGGATATTCATTTTCCTTCGATGGACAATTTTCAGAAACGAAAAATGCACGGAATGAGTCATTTTCCTTAATGGGTATCCTTCATAAACGAAAATGAACGGAATGAGTCATTTTCCACAATTCCACCAGAAACGAAAATGAACGGAATGAGTCATTTTCCACAATTTCTTCAGGAACGAAAATGAACGGAATGAGTCATTTTCCACAATTTCTTCAGGAACGAAAATGAACGGAATGAGTCATTTTCCACAATTCTTCAGAAACGAAAATGAACGGAATGAGTCATTTTCCACAATTTCTTCAGGAACGAAAATGAACGGAATGAGTCATTTTCCACAATTTCTTCAGGAACGAAAATGAACGGAATGAGTCATTTTCCACAATTTCTTCAGAAACGAAAATGAACCGAGTCAACTCTAGACACATGACAAAACTCGCTGTGGTTTCTGTGCACTGAATTCCATAATTATGTATGCATCCATAATTACGTAATTCCTTGCATAGTCCGCACAGTTTGTCTTGTAATGTTTAGGGGAGGAAAATCAAACCTGTGATGAGGGTGACTAGACTACCATAGGGTCCTTTTAATTAGATCGACAGATGATCTTTTTAATTAGGCCACCAAGGAGTCCTTTCAGCTATATCATCACATGATGTTCCTAACCAGATTTTTGGATCAACCTGTTTAACTAGACCACTCAAGGGGTCTAATTATGGAGTAGTACTTTATAACCCAATGGACTTAACTACAACGTAGAAGTCCATTAAGGATTTAAGATAACAAAAACTTGGATTACACGATAAACATAAAAGGAAACACATAAGCACATAATCACATAGTTGTTTAACTTGGTTATTAATTTGTTATTAACTTGTTATCGATTGAAAATGGATGTGGAAACCAGTCGATGGACTTCAATGTCCTCTGGGATCTATCTAAAAATATAGGAAGATCTTCCAAAAATTCGATTTTTGTTTTCAAAGAAACGTAATATTCGAATTAAGGAACACATCAATTTTTGGATTTACGGAAATACCCTTAGGTACCCTATTAAGGATTTATAGTGGTACTTTGGGTATTCGTCCAGTGTTGTAACTTGCGCCTTGTACTTCGTTTTCTTAAAAGAAACGGGTACTTAGGAATTTCGTGGAAAACGCAAGAGATCATAAAATAGAAAAATTTTGGGGGGTAGTTTGTTTTCCAAGGAATACGATTCCTTGATTGTCGGTATTGTAAGGGATATGTTCTTTATACATGCAACCATATAAATACATTGCAATGTATATAAAAGATTTATTTATAAACAATGATAACGACTGTTTCATGGACCTTGACAACAAAAGAAAATAATACATAAGACATGATTATTTCTAGAGGGTGTTGTCTTTTAGTCGGTCAGATGCTCATCCCTGTGCTGGATTTGCATTAGCAAGCTTTGGGCAATTTCTTCGGAACCCCTCAAAGCCTATTTTAGCATACTGAACCCCTCAAAGCCTATTTCTAAGCTATGTAAAGGATATTTATGGTATGTTTAACTTATGGTCATGTTCCGGAATGTCTGTTACAGTTCAAATTGGCATACTTTCGCAGTTTGTCAAATTTAGTCCCTGTAAGCGAATTAACTTGATTTTGCCATACCAAAGCCTTCGAAACTTATTTCTAAGTTATGTAAAGGTTATTTACGGTATGTTAAGCCTATTTCACTATTCCGGAGTGTTCGTTGCATTAAACTGGTTATATTTACGCATCAGTGCGCGTATAACCTTCCAGAAAGCGATTTAGAGTTTGGAATATAACTAAAATTGATATGTGCAAAAGATACACATATTTATACAGATCCCAAGTATGAAATACAATATTTCATTGGCTTGGTATTTGTTTGATGGTCACGGAGGCACAGTTGTCACAGTCTCCCCTACTTTAGGAAATTTCGTCCCGAAATTTATTTGTAGGAGCATGTCTGTGACTTTGTGTTAAATAACCATCAAGGATAAGGCATATCCTGATATTCCTCTTTAACGGACATTTTCAGAAATGGAAATGAACGGAATGAGTCATTTTCCACAATTTCTTCAGGAACGAAAATGAACGGAATGAGTCATTTTCCACAATTCTTCAGAAACGAAAATGAACGGAATGAGTCATTTTCCACAATTCTTCAGAAACGAAAATGAACGGAATGAGTCATTTTCAACAATTTTTTCAGGAACGAAAATGAACGGAATGAGTCATTTTCCACAATTCTTCAGAAACGAAAATGAACGGAATGAGTCATTTTCCACAATTTCTTCAGGAACGAAAATGAACGGAATGAGTCATTTTCCAAAATTTCTTCAGGAACTAAAATGAACGGAATGAGTCATTTTCCACAATTTCTTCAGAAACGAAAATGAACCGAGTCAACTCTAGACACATGACAAAACTCGCTGTGGTTTCTGTGCACTGAATTCCATAATTATGTATGCATCCATAATTACGTAATTCCTTGCATAGTCCGCACACTTTGTCTTGTAATGTTTAGGGGAGGAAAATCAAACCTGTGATGAGGGTGACTAGACTACCATAGGGTCCTTTTAATTAGATCGACAGATGATCTTTTTAATTAGGCCACCAAGGAGTCCTTTCAGCTATATCATCACATGATGTTCCTAACCAGATTTTTGGATCAATCTGTTTAACTAGACCACTCAAGGGGTCTAATTATGGAGTAGTACTTTATAACCCAAGGGACTTAACTACAACGTAGAAGTCCATTAAGGATTTTAGATAACAAAAACTTGGATTACACCATAAACATAAAAGGAAACACATAAGCACATAATCACATAGTTGTTTAACTTGGTTATTAATTTGTTATTAACTTGTTATCGATTGAAAATGGATGTGGAAACCAGTCGATGGACTTCAATGTCCTCTGGGATCTATCTAAAAAGATAGGAAGATCTTCCAAAAATTCGATTTTTGTTTTCAAAGAAACATAATATTTGACTTAAGGAACACATCAATTTTTGGATTTACGGAAATACCCTTAGGTACCCTATTAAGGATTTATACTGGTACTTTGGGTATTCGTCCAGTGTTGTAACTTGCGCCTTGTACTTCGTTTTCTTGAAAGAAACAGGTACTTAGGAATTTCGTGGAAAACGCAAGAGATCATAAAATAGAAAAATTTTGGGGGGTAGTTTGTTTTCCAAGGAATACGATTCCTTGATTGTCGGTATTGTAAGGGATATGTTCTTTATACATGCAACCATATAAATACATTGCAATGTATATAAAAGATTTATTTATAAACAATGATAACGACTGTTTCATGGACCTTGACAACAAAAGAAAATAATACATAAGACATGATTATTTCTAGAGGGTGTTGTCTTTTAGTCGGTCAGATGCTCATCCCTGTGCTGGATTTGCATTAGCAAGCTTTGGGCAATTTCTTCGGAACCCCTCAAAGCCTATTTCAGCATACCGAACCCCTCAAAGCCTATTTCTAAGCTATGTAAAGGATATTTATGGTATGTTTAACTTATGGTCATGTTCCGGAATGTCTGTTACAGTTCAAATTGGCATACTTTCGCAGTTTGTCAAATTTAGTCCCTGTAAGCGAATTAACTAGATTTTGCCATACCAAAGCCTTCGAAACTTATTTCTAAGTTATTTAAGGTATGTTAAGCCTATTTCACTATTCCGTAGTGTTCGTTGCATTAAACTGGTTATATTTAGGCATCAGTGCGCGTATAACCTTCAAGAAAGCGATTTAGAGTTTGGAATATAACAAAAATTGATATGTGCAAAAGATACACATATTTATACAGATCCCAAGTATGAAATATAATATTTCATTGGCTTGGTATTTGTTTGATGGTCACGGAGGCACAGTTGTCACAGTCTCCCCTACTTTAGGAAATTTCATCCCGAAATTTATTTGTAGGAGCATGTCTGTGACTTTGTGTTAAATAACCATCAAGGATAAGGCATATCCTGATATTCCTCTTTAACGGACATTTTCAGAAATGGAAATGAAGGAAAAATCAGGGATATTCATTTTCCTTCGATGGACAATTTTCAGAAACGAAAAATGCACGGAATGAGTCATTTTCCTTAATGGGTATCCTTCATAAACGAAAATGAACGGAATGAGTTATTTTCCACAATTTCTTCCTGAACGAAAATGAACGGAATGAGTCATTTTCCACAATTTCTTCAGGAACGAAAATGAACGGAATGAGTCATTTTCCACAATTCTTCAGAAACGAAAATGAACGGAATGAGTCATTTTCCATAATTTTTTCAGGAACGAAAATGAACGGAATGAGTCATTTTCCACAATTCTTCAGAAACGAAAATGAACGGAATTAGTCATTTTCCACAATTTCTTCAGGAACGAAAATGAACGGAATGAGTCATTTTCCACAATTTCTTCAGAAACGAAAATGAACCGAGTCAACTCTAGACACATGACTAAACTCGCTGTGGTTTCTGTGCACTGAATTCCATAATTATGTATGCATCCATAATTACGTAATTCCTTGCATAGTCCGCACAGTTTGTCTTGTAATGTTTAGGGGAGGAAAATCAAACCTGTGATGAGGGTGACTAGACTACCATAGGGTCCTTTTAATTAGATCGACAGATGATCTTTTTAATTAGGCCACCAAGGAGTCCTTTCAGCTATATCATCACATGATGTTCCTAACCAGATTTTTGGATCAACCTGTTTAACTAGACCACTCAAGGGGTCTAATTATGGAGTAGTACTTTATAACCCAATGGACTTAACTACAACGTAGAAGTCCATTAAGGATTTAAGATAACAAAAACTTGGATTACACGATAAACATAAAAGGAAACACATAAGCACATAATCACATAGTTGTTTAACTTGGTTATTAATTTGTTATTAACTTGTTATCGATTGAAAATGGATGTGGAAACCAGTCGATGGACTTCAATGTCCTCTGGGATCTATCTAAAAATATAGGAAGATCTTCCAAAAATTCGATTTTTGTTTTCAAAGAAACGTAATATTCGAATTAAGGAACACATCAATTTTTGGATTTACGGAAATACCCTTAGGTACCCTATTAAGGATTTATAGTGGTACTTTGGGTATTCGTCCAGTGTTGTAACTTGCGCCTTGTACTTCGTTTTCTTAAAAGAAACGGGTACTTAGGAATTTCGTGGAAAACGCAAGAGATCATAAAATAGAAAAATTTTGGGGGGTAGTTTGTTTTCCAAGGATTATGATTCCTTGATTGTCGGTATTGTAAGGGATATGTTCTTTATACATGCAACCATATAAATACATTGCAATATATATGAAAGATTTATTTATAAACAATGATAACGACTGTTTCATGGACCTTGACAACAAAAGAAAATAATACATAAGACATGATTATTTCTAGAGGGTGTTGTCTTTTAGTCGGTCAGATGCTCATCCCTGTGCTGGACTTGCATTAGCAAGCTTTGGGCAATTTCTTCGGAACCCCTCAAAGCCTATTTTAGCATTCCGAACCCCTCAAAGCCTATTTCTAAGCTATGTAAAGGATATTTATGGTATGTTTAACTTATGGTCATGTTCCGGAATGTCTGTTACAATTCAAATTGGCATACTTTCGCAGTTTGTCAAATTTAGTCCCTGTAAGCGAATTAACTTGATTTTTCCATACCAAAGCCTTCGAAACTTATTTCTAAGTTATGTAAAGGTTATTTAAGGTATGTTAAGCCTATTTCACTATTCCAGAGTGTTCTTTGCATTAAACTGGTTATATTTACGCATCAGTGCGCGTATAACCTTCCAGAAAGCGATTTAGAGTTTGGAATATAACAAAAATTGATATGTGCAAAAGATACACATATTTATACAGATCCCAAGTATGAAATACAATATTTCATTGGCTTGGTATTTGTTTGATGGTCACGGAGGCACAGTTGTCACAGTCTCCCCTACTTTAGGAAATTTCGTCCCGAAATTTATTTGTAGGAGCATGTCTGTGACTTTGTGTTAAATAACCATCAAGGATAAGGCATATCCTGATATTCCTCTTTAACGGACATTTTCAGAAATGGAAATGAAGGAAAAATCAGGGATATTCATTTTCCTTTGATGGACAATTTTCAGAAACGAAAAATGCACGGAATGAGTCATTTTCCTTAATGGGTATCCTTCATAAACGAAAATGAACGGAATGAGTCATTTTCCACAATTCCTCCAGAAATGAAAATGAACGGAATGAGTCATTTTCCACAATTTCTTCAGGAACGAAAATGAACGGAATGAGTCATTTTCCACAATTTCTTCAGGAACGAAAATGAACGGAATGAGTCATTTTCCACAATTCTTCAGAAACGAAAATGAACGGAATGAGTCATTTTCCACAATTTCTTCAGGAACGAAAATGAACGGAATGAGTATTTTTCCACAATTTCTTCAGGAACGAAAATGAACGGAATGAGTCATTTTCCACAATTCTTCAGAAACGAAAATGAACGGAATGAGTCATTTTCCATAATTTTTTCAGGAACGAAAATGAACGGAATGAGTCATTTTCCACAATTCTTCAGAAACGAAAATGAACGGAATGAGTCATTTTCCACAATTCTTCAGAAACGAAAATGAGTCATTTAACTAGACCACTCAACGGGTCTAATTATGGAGTAGTACTTTATAACCCAAGGGACTTAACTACAAAGTAGAAGTCCATTAAGGATTTTAGATAACAAAAACTTGGATTACACCATAAACATAAAAGGAAACACATAAGCACATAATCACATAGTTGTTTAACTTGGTTATTAATTTGTTATTTACTTGTTATCGATTGAAAATGGATGTGGAAACCAGTCGATGGACTTCAATGTCCTCTGGGATCTATCTAAAAAGATAGGAAGATCTTCCAAAAATTCGATTTTTGTTTTCAAAGAAACGTAATATTCGAATTAAGGAACACATCAATTTTTGGATTTACGGAAATACCCTTAGGTACCCTATTAAGGATTTATAGTGGTACTTTGGGTATTCGTCCAGTGTTGTAACTTGCGCCTTGTACTTCGTTTTCTTGAAAGAAACGGGTACTTAGGAATTTCGTGGAAAACGCAAGAGATCATAAAATAGAAAAATTTTGGGGGGTAGTTTGTTTTCCAAGGAATACGATTCCTTGATTATCGGTATTGTAAGGGATATGTTCTTTATACATGCAACCATATGTCACACCCCCAAAATCCACACGCGGAGTATCACCGCTTGGAGGCGTGACTGACCAGGATCGAGCCACCAATCATATTGAACATATAAGTAAATACCAAAAATCATTCATCAATACGAAAAAATTAAGCACCAGTGTTGAGTTACGAGAGTAGGATCTAAAGATCCTAGAGTAAGTGGTGATGGCAGGTTACACCTCCTGCCTCGGCAGCTGCGAGTGCTGCAGTAACTTGTTCAGTGATCGAAGCCGCCAACTGGGCTTGAGTTAGGTTAACGCGTCCACACATGATCTTGACATCAAGGAGAACATGTGGGTGAGAGGTTCGCGAATAGTGCGAAGAGAGTGAGCACACAAGTATTCTCAAGCAATAACGTATAGTAAGTTCTGTAATCTGAGCATACCACGAGCAAAGTTCTATGTAATTCTAGCAAGTAGGTAAAGTAACATGAATAGTAGTACCTATGATGTTGAGCCTTGCACGTGGAGCGAAGCGTCGTTGTGGATCGTTGAGAGCACTGTTCTGGTTATAGTCTGGTTTTAACAAAATCGTTTTCCCCTTTATTAAAACCGAGTTCTCTATAACCAATGGCTCTGATACCAATCTGTCACACCCCCAAAATCCACACGCGGAGTATCACCGCTTGGAGGCGTGACTGACCAGGATCGAGCCACCAATCATATTGAACATATAAGTAAATACCAAAAATCATTCATCAATACGAAAGGTGTTTTCAAAACCAAACATCAACAAGTGTGTAGCGGAAGCATAAGTATGTAAACCCAATGTAAATAGTAAATTCAAACGTTTAGATAATTAACATGGCATCATCGATCCATGTCCCACAACGACCTGCTCCTCCCTATGCAAGCTCCATATGTACCTAAGGTCCTGCAAGGCATGTAACAGAGAGTCAACAACTAGTTGAGCGAGTTCACAGTTAATAGTTTAGTAATAACGTTCGTATTGTAGTTCGTATGTTCGTTTAGTAATCATGTGTCATATGTATCGTATCGCGGCCCTCTAGGCATGTTTGCGAAGTTCGTGGGGTTTTCCCATATATGCTAGACTAGGTATAGTAGTATCGCGGCCCTTCCTGGCATGTTTGCGAAGATTAGAGTATATAGTTCGCGGCCCTTCCTAGGCATGTGTGCGAAGATTAGAGTATATAGTTCGCGGCCCTTCCTAGGCATGTGTGCGAAGATTGTCATAATATCGCGGCCATCACTTGGCGTGTGTGCGAAGATCAGTTCAATTAGTATAACCAGTCTAGTCAGTTCTTATCCATAATCCTTCCTCTCCCGGGAATCATATATCTAAGTTCCATAAACTGAACGAATAAATAATCCAACCCATTCCCATCCTGGGAATCCCATGCCTTGGCTGTGTGAACTCACCTTGGTTTGCTCGGTATGCTAAGTGTATGCTCGCAAGTAATCAATCACGTCCTAAAGTATGCACGTATGTGAAATCAGTTTGTGTTCAAGTTGTGCATGTATAAGCATGTAGCACGTAATCACAATCATATACAAGATGGTTACACTTAACCGCAGTTAACCAATCCAGTTAACATTTGGCGTAGTTAAATCAAGTTACAGTGCAAAGTATTCAAATTGGCGAAACACGGTTTTGGCGAAACACATGTTGGCGAAACACATTCTGTTTCGCCAACAACCCTTGGCGAAACACCCCCTTCAGTTTCGTCAACTACCCTTGGTGAAACACAATCCATTTCGTCAATTTGTGATTCGTCACAAGCATCAGTTACGTCATATATTCAGTTACGTAAAAACCCTAATCATCACATACATTTATTGAAGATTTGACAGTACAATAGGAATCATTTGCACATCTTATTAGCCACATCAATTATCATTCACAAATATTTTATCTAGTCAGCCATATGCATGAATTCTAAATTGATAGCCGACATACTAAATGCATTTATATAAAAGTCTGACTTTTACAGATGGAATCGATATCATGCATGATGAGTCGTCGACTTTGAACTTCACAACACATGCACCTATAAGTTTGTAGCAGACAAATACATTCAATATGTGATCTTATTGGACCTATTTTCTTGTTGTGAGTTGCAAGTATTTTCACATGATGCACACAAATCTAACAGGTCACATGGCTTCATCATTAATAGTCAAACAAGGTTTACATCTATTGGCCGACAACTAACAAGTTCATCCAACAACTTCTGACAATCCATTAACAAACATAAACCCTATCCATTCATCATTATAACATCAACCGATCACGTTTAATATGCGGAACCGTATTTGATAACCTAATAATCTACGACTCTTTATTCAATCATGATTTCAAGCATTACATAACATCACAGAATCATAACTTCAATTACACACTTAGCAATGATATCAAACAATCAGTCACGTACGGATTAAACACTAACCGAGATGTGAGAAAACACAATCGATCGCTAGGGATATCTTCGAGAAGCTCCTACTGCCGTCACCAAGGAGAGGATGGCTCTAGGGTTTCGGTTGTTATGATAAATGTGCGAAACTAAGGCTGCTACACGTTTTAAAACCCAAAATAACAAGCTGGGCCCGAACTGGGCTTTTGGCGAAACTGGGCTCGGCGAAACAGCCTGTTTCGTCGAGATGAGAATGGCGAAACATAATCTGTTTCGTCGTACATGACTATGGCGAAACACTGTTGTGTTTCGTCGGGTTCTTTTATAAGTTAAGCAGTTTATGTTTTACAAATAGCACACAAGTTATACCATCACACATAACCATGCAAACACAATGCATTTTATCATATCACAAGTGTACAGTTACGAAGTCAGACAAGTCAAACAACTATACAGTCAAAGTCAACGTGCATTAAATGCGAATAAAGAATGTCGGAAATTCGAGTTGTCACATTATCCCCAACTTGAAAGAAATTTCGTCCCGAAATTTAGCATGCGGTTACTGAGGAAGCTAATAGTGTGACGTTGTTTACCTGTTTCGTATCGCGGCTCCCCGAGCATGTATGCGAAGATTACTGGTTTTCCTGGGGTGTCACATTATCCCCCCGTTGATTTGGAATTTCGTCCCGAAATTCTGTATTGGTAGCTTCAGCCTCAGTAGTAGTTGCATTGGTTCCGAATAACTGGGGATATTTGAGTTCCATTTGATCTTCACGCTCCCAGGTGAACTCTGGGCCGCGGCGGGAGTTCCAACGAACTCGTACAAGAGGGATTTTCGTGTTCTTGAGGACCTTAACATCCCGGTCCGTGATTTCAACAGGTTCCTCGACGAAGTGCAACCGCTCGTCGATAGTGAGTTCCTTCAAGGAAACTATGTAGGTCTCATCTGACGTACACTTCTTCAGATTCGATACGTGGAAGACGTTGTGAACTGTACTGAGTTCAGGTGGTAAGTTCAATCTGTAGGCCAATTTACCTATTTTCTCTGTAACTTCGAAAGGTCCGACGTATCGTGGATTGAGTTTGCCGCGTTTGCCAAAACGAACTACACTCTTCCAGGGTGAAACTTTGAGTAGCACTCGATCCCCAACTTGGAACTCGAGTGGTTTCCTGTCTAAATCAGCGTATGCTTTCTGACGGTCCATTTCTGGATCCGTATTTGTGCAATCTTTTCTGTAGTATCGACTACCATTTCTGGATCCGTGATTTGACTATTACCCACCTCTGCCCAACAAAGAGGTGACCGGCATTTACGTCCGTACAATGCCTCGAATGGAGCAGCTTTAATGCTGGTGTGGTAGCTGTTGTTGTAAGAAAGTTCTACAAGTGGCAGATGTTTCTCCCAACCATTGCCAAAATCAATTACGCACGCCCGAAGCATGTCTTCTAGAGTTTGAATAGTGCGCTCAGACTGCCCATCGGTCTGAGGATGATACGCCGTGCTCATGTCTAAACGAGAGCCAAAAGATTTATGCATTGCTTGCCACAGTTCTGAAGTAAAACGTGCGTCACGATCTGAGATGATGGAGGTGGGCACACCGTGCCTCGAAATAACTTCCTTAAGATATATGTCTGCTAAGGTAGAGAACTTGTCTGTTTCTTTGATACCCAAGAAGTGAGCAGACTTTGTGAGTCGATCCACGATCACCCAAATAATATCGTTTCCGTGCTGAGGTCTAGGTAAACCAGTAACATAATCCATTGAAATTTGTTCCCATTTCCATCGTGGTATTTCAGGTTGTTGGAGTGGACCTGAAGGTTTCTGGTATTCCGCCTTGACTCTCGCACAAGTCAAGCATTTGCTAACGTAGGTTGCTATGTGGGCCTTCATGCTAGGCCACCAGTATGTAGTCTTAATATCGTGGTACATTTTGTCCGAACCAGGATGTACCGAGTAGCGAGACGTGTGAGCTTCATCCATTACCAGCTCGCGTAAGTTACCATAAAGTGGGACCCAAATGCGTCCTGTTACGTAATAAGCGCCATCTGCCCTTTTGTTCTAAGCATTGCCTTAAGCCGCGTAGGGCTTCAGCCCTGACGTTGTCTGGTTTCAATGCTTCTACCTGAGCATTTCGTATCTGGGAAGGAAGACTAGACTGTATAGTGAGTTGTAAAGCTCGTACGCGTTTAGGCGCGGTGTCCTTTCGGCTGAGGGCGTCAGCCACAACATTGGCTTTGCCGGGGTGGTACCTGATTGAGCATTCATAGTCATTTAGCAGTTCGACCCATCGTCGCTGTCGCATATTCAGTTCCTTCTGTTTGAATATATGCTCGAGGCTCCTGTGGTCAGTGTAGATAGCACATTTAGTGCCGTACAAGTAGTGTCGCTATATCTTAAGTGCAAAAACAACCGCTCCCAGCTCTAGGTCGTGTGTCGTGTAATTTCGTTCGTAAATCTTAAGTTGGCGCGAAGCATAAGCAATAACTTTATCCCTTTGCATCAATACACATACAAGACCTTGGGTAGATGCGTCGCAGTAGACTACAAAATCGTCGTGCCTTCAGGCAGTGAGAGGATAGGTGCGCTACAGAGTCTATCCTTTAAGTGTTGGAACGCTGTTTCCTGTGCATTACCCCAACGGTAAGCAACATCTTTCTGTGTCAGTAGTGTAAGTGGTTGAGCAATCTTTGAGAAGTCTTTAATGAACCTTCTGTAATAACCCGCCAAACCCAAGAATTGGCGCATTTCTGTTGGTGTGCGAGGTGCAGGCCAGTTCTTGATCGAATCCACCTTGGATGAATCTACATGAATCCCATCCTTGTTTACCACGTGGCCTAAGAAGTGGACTTCACGAAGTCAGAAGTCGCATTTTGAAAACTTAGCGTATAGTTGTTCCGTCCGAAGAAGTTCCAAGATAAGTCGTAAGTGCTGCTCGTGTTCCTCCTGACTCTTCGAATAGATCAGGATGTCGTCGGTGAAAACAATGACAAACTTGTCGAGGTAAGGTTTGCAAACCCTGTTCATAAGATCCATGAAGACCGCAGGCGCGTTCGTTAGCCCGAATGGCATGACCAAAAACTCGTAGTGGCCGTAGCGTGTTCTGAAAGCTGTTTTGGAGACGTCCTCATCCCGAACTCTCAGCTGGTGATATTCTGACCTTAAGTCTATTTTGGAGTAGTAGTTCGTCCCTTGTAACTGGTCGAATCAATCATCTATGCGCGGAAGGGGATAACGATTCTTGATCGTCACCTTGTTGAGTTCCCGATAGTCTATACACATCCTGAACGTACCGTCTTTCTTCTTTACGAATAACACTGGAACTCCCCAGGGCGAAGAGCTAGGACGTATAAAACCCTTTTCCAAGAGTTCTTGTAGCTGCTTTGACAGTTCTTCCAATTCAGTTGGAGCTAAACGGTAAGGTGCTCGAGCTATAGGTGCTGCTCCTAGAGCGAGCTCGATCTGAAATTCGACCTTACGGTGAGGCGGTAACCCAGGTAATTCCTCAGGAAACACTTGAGGAAAGTCACGTACTACAGGAATATCTTCAATCTTTTTCTCTTTCTTCGAGGTATCTGTAACGAGTACTAACACAGCTGTGTGGCCCTTTCGTAAACACTTATGAGCCTTCAGGAAGGAAATGATGCCACTCACGACACCACTCTTGTCGCCTTGCACTTCGAGAGGTTCTTTACCGGAACGGGGAATGCGAATGATCTTCTCCTTGCATAGGATTTCTGCTCGATTGTTTGAGGTAGCCAATCCATACCAATGTCGATGTCGAAACCATCACAACTTTGGGGGTCATTCTTAGTATCACCCTGACCAATCACGAACATTCGATCCCGGGCATCATTGCCGTCGTTATTACCCCCATTGTTGTCTCCACTAGTTCCCGTTTCCTTGGTTGTGGTTCTAGTTCTGGTTCTGGTTCAACCGTGGGCAGTGTACTTTGAAGTGCCCTTCAGCATCATCTGATAACATCCCTCGTTACCCTGCTGTTGCTGCTGATTCTATAGATCTTGTGGCTGTTGTTGTTGGTTCTGGTTTGCAGGACGTGAGCTTCTACACTCTTTGGCTTCATGACCAAGCTTGTTGCATCTCTAACAACGATCTTTGTTGCACGGCCCGCTGTGGTGTAAATTACATCGATTGCACTTAGGGTGGTTTCCCCTGTATTCACCCTGCCCTTGACTACTAAAAGGTTGCTGTCCAGGACTTTGGTTGTCGTTGATCTTTCGCTGCTGTGCCTGGGACAGATTCGTAGTCGAACCCTTGCTAGAGGTTCCATCCCACTTTCATCCGTTGTTACTGAGGGTAGCAGAAGTAGTTGAAGTAGTAGTGGTAGTAGTATCGCTGATACGTTGAGGCAGCTTGTTCTGTTCCACTGCCTGGTCTGTGTGACGATGAGCAAGATGAGTAACATCTTGAATAGTAGCAAGTTTAGCCGTCTTCACATGGTTTTGAATTCCTGGTACTAAGCATTTGAGGTACAGCTCAAAGCTCTTTATGGGAGGATCCACCATAGTTGACCACAAAATTGCCAGTTTGTTGGATCGTTATCGTGCACGCTTCTATCTCTGACCCCGTCATCTTCATGTTAAAGGACTCCACTTCCAACTTGTGGATGGCATCATAACTACTGTATTCACGTTTGATCGGTTCCTTAAAATCATTCCATGGGGTGGCATTAGCAGCCGCCAGCCCCAGCATCTGAACTTGCGCGTTCCACCAAGTTATCGCAGTGCCTTCGAGAGTATCAGTGGCATATTTCACCTTACGAGCCTCGGGTCATTCTCACACTCGATGACCGATTCAAGTTCCTCGAACTAATGGAGGAGTCCAACAGCTCCTTCAGTGTCGCTGAAAGTAGTAGGACGACAGTCCATAAAAGTCTGGTGTGTGCATACAGGTGGCTGAGCGTGTTGACTTGTCGTGTGCGAAAGAGTAATCAAAATTAAGCACCAGTGTTGAGTTACGAGAGTAGGATCTAAAGATCCTAGAGTAAGTGGTGATGGCAGGTTACACCTCCTGCCTCGGCAGCTGCGAGTGCTGCAGTAACTTGTTCAGTGATCGAAGCCGCCAACTGGGCTTGAGTTAGGTTAACGCGTCCACACATGATCTTGACATCAAGGAGAACATGTGGGTGAGAGGTTCGCGAATAGTGCGAAGAGAGTGAGCACACAAGTATTCTCAAGCAATAACGTATAGTAAGTTCTGTAATCTGAGCATACCACGAGCAAAGTTCTATGTAATTCTAGCAAGTAGGTAAAGTAACATGAATAGTAGTACCTATGATGTTGAGCCTTGCACGTGGAGCGAAGCGTCGTTGTGGATCGTTGAGAGCACTGTTCTGGTTATAGTCTGGTTTTAACAAAATCGTTTTCCCCTTTATTAAAACCGAGTTCTCTATAACCAATGGCTCTGATACCAATCTGTCACACCCCCAAAATCCACACGCGGAGTATCACCGCTTGGAGGCGTGACTGACCAGGATCGAGCCACCAATCATATTGAACATATAAGTAAATACCAAAAATCATTCATCAATACGAAAGGTGTTTTCAAAACCAAACATCAACAAGTGTGTAGCGGAAGCATAAGTATGTAAACCCAATGTAAATAGTAAATTCAAACGTTTAGATAATTAACATGGCATCATCGATCCATGTCCCACAACGACCTGCTCCTCCCTGTGCAAGCTCCATATGTACCTAAGGTCCTGCAAGGCATGTAACAGAGAGTCAACAACTAGTTGAGCGAGTTCACAGTTAATAGTTTAGTAATAACGTTCGTATTGTAGTTCGTATGTTCGTTTAGTAATCATGTGTCATATGTATCGTATCGCGGCCCTCTAGGCATGTTTGCGAAGTTCGTGGGGTTTTCCCATATATGCTAGACTAGGTATAGTAGTATCGCGGCCCTTCCTGGCATGTTTGCGAAGATTAGAGTATATAGTTCGCGGCCCTTCCTAGGCATGTGTGCGAAGATTAGAGTATATAGTTCGCGGCCCTTCCTAGGCATGTGTGCGAAGATTGTCATAATATCGCGGCCATCACTTGGCGTGTGTGCGAAGATCAGTTCAATTAGTATAACCAGTCTAGTCAGTTCTTATCCATAATCCTTCCTCTCCCGGGAATCATATATCTAAGTTCCATAAACTGAACGAATAAATAATCCAACCCATTCCCATCCTGGGAATCCCATGCCTTGGCTGTGTGAACTCACCTTGGTTTGCTCGGTATGCTAAGTGTATGCTCGCAAGTAATCAATCACGTCCTAAAGTATGCACGTATGTGAAATCAGTTTGTGTTCAAGTTGTGCATGTATAAGCATGTAGCACGTAATCACAATCATATACAAGATGGTTACACTTAACTGCAGTTAATCAATCCAGTTAACATTTGGCGTAGTTAAATCAAGTTACAGTGCAAAGTATTCAAATTGGCGAAACACGGTTTTGGCGAAACACATGTTGGCGAAACACATTCTGTTTCGCCAACAACCCTTGGCGAAACACCCCCTTCAGTTTCGTCAACTACCCTTGGCGAAACACAATCCATTTCGTCAATTTGTGATTCGTCACAAGCATCAGTTACGTCATATATTCAGTTACGTAAAAACCCTAATCATCACATACATTTATTGAAGATTTGACAGTACAATAGGAATCATTTGCACATCTTATTAGCCACATCAATTATCATTCACAAATATTTTATCTAATCAGCCATATGCATGAATTCTAAATTGATAGCCGACATACTAAATGCATTTATATAAAAGTCTGACTTTTACACATGGAATCGATATCATGCATGATGAGTCGTCGACTTTGAACTTCACAACACATGCACCTATAAGTTTGTAGCAGACAAATACATTCAATATGTGATCTTATTGGACCTATTTTCTTGTTGTGAGTTGCAAGTATTTTCACATGATGCACACAAATCTAACAGGTCACATGGCTTCATCATTAATAGTCAAACAAGGTTTACATCTATTGGCCGACAACTAACAAGTTCATCCAACAACTTCTGACAATCCATTAACAAACATAAACCCTATCCATTCATCATTATAACATCAACCGATCACGTTTAATATGCGGAACCGTATTTGATAACCTAATAATCTACGACTCTTTATTCAATCATGATTTCAAGCATTACATAACATCACAGAATCATAACTTCAATTACACACTTAGCGATGATATCAAACAATCAGTCACGTACGGATTAAACACTAACCGAGATGTGAGAAAACACAATCGATCGCTAGGGATATCTTCGAGAAGCTCCTACTGCCGTCACCAAGGAGAGGATGGCTCTAGGGTTTCGGTTGTTATGATAAATGTGCGAAACTAAGGCTGCTACACGTTTTAAAACCCAAAATAACAAGCTGGGCCCGAACTGGGCTTTTGGCGAAACTGGGCTCGGCGAAACAGCCTGTTTCGTCGAGATGAGAATGGCGAAACATAATCTGTTTCGTCGTACATGACTATGGCGAAACACTGTTGTGTTTCGTCGGGTTCTTTTATAAGTTAAGCAGTTTATGTTTTACAAATAGCACACAAGTTATACCATCACACATAACCATGCAAACACAATGCATTTTATCATATCACAAGTGTACAGTTACGAAGTCAGACAAGTCAAACAACTATACAGTCAAAGTCAACGTGCATTAAATGCGAATAAAGAATGTCGGAAATTCGAGTTGTCACACCATATAAATACATTGCAATGTATATAAAAGATTTATTTATAAACAATGATAACGACTGTTTCATGGACCTTGACAACAAAAGAAAATAATACATAAGACATGATTATTTCTAGAGGGTGTTGTCTTTTAGTCGGTCAGATGCTCATCCCTGTGCTGGATTTGCATTAGCAAGCTTTGGGCAATTTCTTCGGAAATGACCCATCTCGCCACAATTGTAGCAAGAACCTGGTGGAAAGCGAGCTTGAGCAGGATTGTTGCCAACTTGATTTGGTGCAACTACAGCTCGGCAAACGTTTGCTGTATGACCTTTAAGTCCACAAATTTGGCATTCGCGGCACTTCACGCTAGCATGATGGTGAAGGTTACATTGGTTGCACAAGGGTGAAGTTCCATTGTATGGCTTCCTAGCAGGGGGTTGAGCCGGTTGGTTGGGGATGGCTTGATCATTGTGAGTAACCATGGCGAAGTTCTGAGAAGCCTTTCGCTTCTTTGACTCCTTAGGGGATCCAGTCTGTACATCCATGGTCTTTGATTCCTCAATTGGTTTCTTGTCACTTTTTCGAAAAAGTTTACCTTTCCTGATTTGAGATTCAGTCAAGGTTGCAGATAGCTCAATGGCCTGCCTAACCGTAGTGGGGTTGCAGATAGCTCAATGGCCTGCCTAACCTTTCCTGATTATATCTAGAGGGTGTTTGTTGATGCATTTATTGTATATCGCCTTCGTCAATCCGATTCGTAGTGAAAAGCCGGAAGAAATCAAGCGCATAATGTTATATTTAGTTAGAAATGGCAAGGTGGCAAACTTGTAATTAATGAGAACTTTCATTAAGTTGCCTTGACCATATAAATAGGAGGTTATGTCATGATTTTAGAAGACTTAAGGTTTTTTTAGAAGATTTGGAGAAGACTTGGAGAAGACTTTCTAGAGAGAGAAAGTGTAGAGAGAGAAAGTAGTGTAAACGTGAATTTTTGTACCGGATTTGTCACATCATTCAATAAAATCACGTTAGTAGTACGATAGTGTGTGTTCGGTCACGTACGTTCACGGATTCCGCACGTGAAACGTCCGTTACGCAATCGAACGGTCGCAAAACCGGTCCTACAGTGTTGTCTTTTAGTCGGTCAGATGCTCATCCCTGTGTTGGATTTGCATTAGCAAGCTTTGGGCAATTTCTTCGGAACCCCTCAAAGCCTATTTTAGCATACCGAACCCCTCAAAGCCTATTTCTAAGCTATGTAAAGGATATTTATGGTATGTTTAACTTATGGTCATGTTCCGGAATGTCTGTTACAGTTCAAATTGGCATACTTTCGCAGTTTGTCAAATTTAGTCCCTGTAAGCGAATTAACTTGATTTTGCCATACCAAAGCCTTCGAAACTTATTTCTAAGTTATGTAAAGGTTATTTACGGTATGTTAAGCCTATTTCACTATTCCGGAGTGTTCGTTGCATTAAACTGGTTATATTTACGCATCAGTGCGCGTATAACCTTCCAGAAAGCGATTTAGAGTTTGGAATATAACAAAAATTGATATGTGCAAAAGATACACATATTTATACAGATCCCAAGTATGAAATACAATATTTCATTGGCTTGGTATTTGTTTGATGGTCACGGAGGCACAGTTGTCACAGTCTCCCCTACTTTAGGAAATTTCGTCCCGAAATTTATTTGTAGGAGCATGTCTGTGACTTTGTGTTAAATAACCATCAAGGATAAGGCATATCCTGATATTCCTCTTTAACGGACATTTTCAGAAATGGAAATGAAGGAAAAATCAGGGATATTCATTTTCCTTCGATGGACAATTTTCAGAAACGAAAAATGCACGGAATGAGTCATTTTCCTTAATGGGTATCCTTCATAAACGAAAATGAACGGAATGAGTCATTTTCCACAATTCCTCCAGAAACAAAAATGAACGGAATGAGTCATTTTCCACAATTTCTTCAGGAACGAAAATGAACGGAATGAGTCATTTTCCACAATTTCTTCAGGAACGAAAATGAACGGAATGAGTCATTTTCCACAATTCTTCAGAAACGAAAATGAACGGAATGAGTCATTTTCCACAATTTCTTCAGGAACGAAAATGAACGGAATGAGTCATTTTCCACAATTTCTTCAGGAACGAAAATGAACGGAATGAGTCATTTTCCACAATTCTTCAGAAATGAAAATGAGTCATTTAACTAGACCACTCAACGGGTCTAATTATGGAGTAGTACTTTATAACCCAAGGGACTTAACTACAACGTAGAAGTCCATTAAGGATTTTAGATAACAAAAACTTGGATTACACCATAAACATAAAAGGAAACACATAAGCACATAATCACATAGTTGTTTAACTTGGTTATTAATTTGTTATTAACTTGTTATCGATTGAAAATGGATGTGGAAACCAGTCGATGGACTTCAATGTCCTCTGGGATCTATCTAAAAAGGTAGGAAGATCTTCCAAAAATTCGATTTTTGTTTTCAAAGAAACGTAATATTCGAATTAAGGAACACATCAATTTTTGGATTTACGGAAATACCCTTAGGTACCCTATTAAGGATTTATAGTGGTACTTTGGGTATTCGTCCAGTGTTGTAACTTGCGCCTTGTACTTCGTTTTCTTGAAAGAAACGGGTACTTAGGAATTTCGTGGAAAACGCAAGAGATCATAAAATAGAAAAATTTTGGGGGGTAGTTTGTTTTCCAAGGAATACGATTCCTTGATTGTCGGTATTGTAAGGGATATATTCTTTATACATGCAACCATATAAATACATTGCAATGTATATAAAAGACTTATTTATAAACAATGATAACGACTGTTTCATGGACCTTGACAACAAAAGAAAATAATACATAAGACATGATTATTTCTAGAGGGTGTTGTCTTTTAGTCGGTCAGATGCTCATCCCTGTGCTGGATTTGCATTAGCAAGCTTTGGGCAATTTCTTCGGAAATGACCCATCTCGCCACAATTGTAGCAAGAACCTGGTGGAAAGCGAGCTTGAGCAGGATTGTTGCCAACTTGATTTGGTGCAACTGCAGCTCGGCAAACGTTTGCTGTATGACCTTTAAGTCCACAAATTTGGCATTCGCGGCACTTCACGCTAGCATGATGGTGAAGGTTACATTGGTTGCACAAGGGTGAAGTTCCATTGTATGGCTTCCTAGCAGGGGGTTGAGCCGGTTGGCTGGGGATGGCTTGATCATTGTGAGTAACCATGGCGAAGTTCTGAGAAGCCTTTCGCTTCTTTGACTCCTTAGGGGATCCAGTCTGTACATCCATGGTCTTTGATTCCTCAATTGGTTTCTTGTCACTTTTTCGAAAAAGTTTACCTTTCCTGATTTGAGATTCAGTCAAGGTTGCAGATAGCTCAATGGCCTGCCTAACCGTAGTGGGGTTACTACCAGTAACAATGTCCTGAACTGAGTCAGGGAGACCATCAATGTATTTTTTGATCGCCTTATCCAAAGGCGTAACCATGGTAGGACACAACAGGCTCAGCTCCTCATATCGATCAGTGTATGCTCGATGTTCACCGCTGTCTTGCTCAAGATTGTCGAATTCCCTTTCCAAGGCCCTGAACTCGTGACGAGGACAGAATTCCTTCATCATCAGTGCTCTAAGTTCTTCCCATGTTTGAGCCAGTGCCACTTCGGCGCCCCCATCTCTCATCACACCGTTCCACCATGTCAGAGCTCGTTTCTCAAAGACACTAGATGCGAAATCTACCTTTCGCTCGTTTGGACATTGAACATGCCTGAAGGTGCTCTCTAGACTCTCGAACCATTGCAGAAGTGCAGTCGCTCCTTGAGACCCAGAAAACTTTGATGGCTTAGCCGAGTTGAACATCTTGAAGTTGCAGGGGGCATTATTGTTGTTGAGAGCTTGGTGACATTGAGCAACGATGTTCGGGATTGCAGCAGTCATTTGCTGTGTAATGACAGCTGCCAGCTCTTCAATAGATACCTGATTTTCGCGCCGTGGAGGCATTCTAAAAAGGGGAAAATAAGAGAGAAAACAAATGAAATGGCATTGGGTAAGAATAGGATGTTACAAATACCGACCAAAATCATGGTTGATGGTCATTTGTTTGAACCACGAAGCAAACAAACAACACAAAGGCTGAATCAAAGCAAATAGATCCTCATAGTGTATCGCGAAGACATGCTCGCCTATAAGTGGACACTCACCCCAAGAGTTCCCAGGTAAGAGTGACTGGTCCGATTATGTGGATTTGTACGAACACTCTAGCCTTAGACAGAAACCCCAGGGTACAGGCATTCACTCTTCCAGTTTGCACGTGTTCACACTATTTAGGACCCAAAACTTTGACGAGAGTTTTGAAAATTCAAAGGGTTCAAAACCATATAATAAATCATCCTAGAACAGATGATTAGTTTTCAAAGTGGTTTTGAAATTTATGTTCTTGTTGTGGTCGTCGCCTAAGGATAGGTGACGGTATTGTTTTATGACTAAACGCAAGTAAACTCGCGTTAGGGTCCTAGGAAGGTTATAGACTAGGTCAAAGCATTACTAATAACCTAATTCCCTATAACCATTGGCTCTGATACCATATTTTCTGTCACACCCCGACCACGTAAAACAACGAAACGTGGCGGAAACGTCGGGGAGTGTTGTAACAGAATTAATGTTTCACAACCATGGAAATTAAAGTTTTGTTTTATTCATCAAACAAGTGAGTTACATTGTCTTTAAACAAGAAATAAATAGTACATAACATAAATTAACTAGTTCTTGTCTCGTTTTAAGTCACTGAGGCACAGGTCCGCCTAAGTATGTCTCGATAAGTCCTATGCATCATCTCCTGAAAACACATGTGAAAATAGGTACGTCAGCATAAAAATGCCTGTGAGATACATAGGTTTTGTGAAAATAGGTTTCATGACTTGTAAGTTTAGAAAGAGTTGTTTAGTAAAGTTTAGTCATGAACCTGGTAAATTAATTTGTTTTGTAAATCATTTGAAAAACAATAAGTTCAGATGATATGTATAAATAAGAGAATAATGTATGGTTAGATTAACAACCAAGTAAAATGAGTTTGTATAAGATAAGTTGTTTTGTAAAACAATGTCTTGTGAAAAGTATGTTATTTGTATAAAATATTATATGTCTTATGTTGAAATGATGCAAATAACGCTACGATATGTAATACCATACAAGCACTTATATATAGGAAGTACCAGCGGCGTATCCACCATACTTGTATCGTATTACACACGCCTCGTTACTTAAATCACTTACCCAAACCAAACCACCAAAGTAAAAATGTTTATGTAAAATCAAATGTCAAAATGTTTATGTCTATTGTAAATCACGAATTGTGTATATGAATGTCAAAATGTAAGTATGTGATGAATAACAAATGTACTAAGTATGCAACAAAGGACATACATAGCATGTAATGTAAAACAATGTACTCAGTATGCACACAATGGGCATACATAGCATAAAATGTAATGTAAAACAATGTACTAAGTACGCACACAATGGACATACATAGCATGAAATGTAATGTGAAACAATGTACTAAGTACGCGCACAATGGGCATATATAGCATGAAATGTAATGTGAAACAATGTACTAAGTACGCGCACAATGGGCATACATAGCATGAAATGTAATGTAAAACAATGTGCTAAGTACGCACACAATGGGCATACATAGCATAAAATGTAATGTAGAACAATGTACTAAGTATGCACACAATGGGCATACATAGCATGAAATGTAATGTGAAGCGATGTACTAAGTACGCACACAATGGGCATACATAGCATGAAATGTAATGTAGAACAATGTACTAAGTACGCACACAATAGGCATACATAGCATGAAATGTAATGTAAATCATGTACTATAAATGTACTAATGAACATAGCAAGTATATGATGTGAAAACATGGAAAGCATGAAAGTAACAAGTAGGCACATGTGTTCCACCCCAAAATGTTTGGAAAACAGTAAAAGAGGGGTCTATATACTCACATGGGATTGCTCAGAAGTCCTAAGATAACCACTAAGCAAGGCTAGAGATCTCGGAATCAAACGGCACCTAATATAGGAAACTATGTTAATAAACCGGACCTAAATCGGAACATCGGGTTGAATGAGGGCTCGTAAACCAAATGAGTATGGGAACTCATGTAGTATGGTTTTAACAAAGCCTACATACTAAATGAAACCTAACCTAAGTGCTTACGACCCATTACGACCCATTTAGGCAGCTTATGCTACTTTAACGCGTCGTTCGCGTAAAATGCGTTCGCCTAATTAGTCCTATGACAAGTATTATATGCCTAACATGTTTAATTATGTCATATAATCAGTTATGTAACATCCGTGCTTGTAATCATTGTGAACAGTTCTATTATCAATAAAACAATGTTATTTGATCCCAATGTTTGTTTGGTTGTGTTTTACATTTTTCATGTTTTGACTTTTATGTAATTTCAAACTCTACATCGCTTTCTGGAGAGTTATACGCAAACTGATGCGTAAACGTACTCAGTTTAACACGACAAATACTCCGGAACATCAACATATACTCAACATACCTTAAATAACCTTTACATAACTTAGAAATAAGTTTTAAAGGCTTTGGTATGGCAAAAACAAGTTAATTTGTTTATAGGGACTAAACTTGACAAACTGCGAAAGTATGCCAATTTGAACTGTAACGAACATTCCGGAACATGACCATAAGTTAAACATACCATAAATATCCTTTACATAGCTTAGAAATAGGCTTTGAGGGGTTCGGTATGCTAAAATAAACTTTTGGGTCATTCAGGGACTAAAAGTGTCAAAAAGTGCACAAGTTTGCACTTTCGCGCATAACTTACGTTCTGAATACATCCGGACATCCAAAAATTTATGTAAGCATGACTATATTATGCTTTAGTGTTTGGCTTGCCAAAAATCCATTCGTCGCGTCATTTGGATCGTTTTTCGCGCTTGTGCGCATTCCGTCGTAATTAAGCGAACATCGCGTTCGTACGACCAAACGAACCATCATCAGACATATTTTTGAACATGTTTCATGTCCACAATGTTTAGGCATCATTTTAGGGCCTTAAAGTTGGCTTTACGGGCCTTAGAAGTGTCGGAAATGGCCTTAAACACGTGCAGGGACCTAAACTGTCATTTTTGAAAGTTGTTGCTGATCTGTGACCCTCAGGCGGCCCGCCTGAACTTCTGAACATCCTGAAGCGGGCCGCATGGCCCCTTCTGACCAGATTAAGTGTATTAAACAGCAGATTGCAGCTGTTTAATCCTCCTCCACACATTCCCAATTGTCTAGTCAGCTGATAAGGATAAATTTCTAGCTACCATAAGGTCCCGACACTTGTACGGATGCGATTAAAGCACGGTTTCCATGAAACGATCTTAACGGTGGACCGAAAACTATATATACCCCATGCCCCCCATTGCTCAAATCACTAGAATTTTGATTTGAGAAACTCTAAGTTGAAACTATTGTTTCATACCTGAGATTTTTGAATCGAAATTAGCATTCGGGGACCCTTCGTAAGTATTCTTTCGTTCTTTTATTGCTTTTCGAGTCTTTCGAGTCTGAAAGTCAAACTTTGTTTGACTTTCTGCATTGACCAGTTTATGCGTTTGAACTTCGCAACGTGAGTGTAATCACGTTGGTTATAGTCCCTTGGGACTATGCCTACTGATTACCACGTTGTTTAGGGTCGTGGGGTAAGCGATCTAATAAATCGCTTATACTTCGAACCCGACCCATTTGGTCGATCATTAGGATCCGACCAAATACATTAGGTGACCATAGTAGGTAGGGAATAACCTTCCGAGGTTATACCTTATGGTCACGACGTTTAAGTAGTTGTATGATAGGTAGTTTATATGCCTTAGGTAAATTACCAGAATACCCTTTTCATGTATAATTGGTAATTAAGTATATGTAACCTAAACTTTTGTCACATAACTGATTATGTAACATGTTTAGGCATATAACACTTGTCATAGGGCTAGTTAGGCGGTCCGAGCGCGTTTCACGCGAACGACGCGTTAAAGTAGCATAAGCTTCCTAAACGGTCGTAATGGGTCGGAAGCACTTATGATAGGTTTCAATTAGTATGTAGGCTTTGTTAAACCAAATGACACGAGTCTCTACACTCGTTTGGTTTACAAACCCTCATGCTACCCGATTTTCCGATTTAGGTCCGGTTTATTAACATAGTTACCTATATTAGGTGTCGTTTGATTCCGAGATCACTATCATTGTTTGATTATCACTCCAGGACTACTGAGTAATCACAAGTGAGTACATAGACCCCTCTTTTACTGTTTTCCAAACTGTTTTGGGGTGAAACACATGTGCCTACTGGTTACTTTCATGCTTTCCTGTTTTCACATCATATACCGGCTATGTTTGTTAGTACATTATAGTACATGATTTCATTACATTACATTTCATGCTATGTATGTCCATTGTGTGCATACTTAGTACATTGTTTTACATTACATTTCTGCTATGTATGTTGACTGATAGCATGCTAGCATATTGATTTACATGACTTTTCTGCTTTGTATGTTAACTTAGCATACTTAGTACATTGTTTTCATATGACATGTCTACAACTGCTATAACATTTGGTTTGCACAAACGGGTCTTTATTATGTTCATTAACATTTGCTACGCCGCTCGGGAGTAAGTAGTGGTACCATAGGACTTGACAAATCACATTCCTGACATCCCGGGTTTGTTTGGATGTAAGGAATGACTGAATCCGAAAACATTTCTTTTGATAACCTTGACTGAAAGGGTTATCCGACTTTCTCAAGGCTTGAATGTATGCGTTAACTTACCACATAAATGTTTGTATCAATGTAACATGCATTACTTTGCAAAACATAACTTTTTGATATATTCAAAATACTTTGTTTTGTGCAATTCTACATTTGGACTATGTGACAATACTTTACTTACAATACATAATATTTGATACACATTACTTGACTACTTTTGGACTTATAAACATTTGATATGGTTTATACAAGGACTTTTGACTATTGGTTTAAACATAGACTTTATACATTGGTGGTTTGTTTAAGTGACTTAAATGACGATATGTGAGTAATATGATACAAGCATGGTGGATACGCCGCTGGTACTTCCTATATATAAATGTTTGTATTATATTACATATCATAGCGTTATTTAAATCATTCATGTTTGGCTTATACATTTTATACAAGTAACATGTTTTCATAAGACTTTGGTTTACAATACAGTTTATTTTATACAACTCATTTTACATGGTTATTTATTTGACCATACATTATTCTCTTATTTATACATATCAACTGAACTTATTGTTTTTCAAGCGATTTACAAAACAAATCAAATTACAAGGTTCATGACTAAACATTTTCTCAAACATAAGTCATGAATCTTATTTTCACAAACCTATGTTTCTCACAGGCATTTTTATGCTGACGTACCTATTTTCACATGTGTTTTCAGGAGCTTTTCCATAGGATGTTGATCAGGACACTAGGGCGGACCTGTGCCTTAGAGACTAAAAACGATGATAGACTTTGTTTAATTATGTTATAAACTCTGTATTTCCTGTGTTAAGACAATGTAACTCTTGTTTAATAAATAAAATACAACTATGTTTGCCATGGATTTGAAACAATTAATTCTGTTACAACACTCCCCGATGTTTCCGCCATGTTTTGTATGTTATACGTGGTCGGGGTGTGACAGAAGAGTTGGTATCAGAGCCAATGGTTATAGGGAATTAGGTTATTAGTAATGCTTTGACCTAGACTATAACTTTTCTAGGACCCTGACACAAGTTATCTTGTGTTTAGATCTTAAAACATGTACGTCACCTATCCTTAGGTGATTATCAAAACAAGAAACCAAAATTTTCCGAAACGATTTTTGAAAAACAATCTTCTGTTTTTGAATGATTTATTACAAGGTTTTGAACCCTCTATTGTAAGGTTTTGAACCCTTCCAGTTTAACTAAAATTTTTGGCCTTGTGCCTTCAAATTTTCAAAATCTCGTCAACGTTTTGGGTTTTAAATAATGTGAACACGTGCAAACTGGAAGAGTGAATGCCTGTATTCTGGGTTATCTGTCTAGGCAAGCACTTCGTATACATCTCATCAGACGCGAGACCAGTTGTGCTTACCTGGGAATTCTTGGGATGAGTGTTCACTTATAGGCGAGCATGTCTTCGTGATACATTATTTTTGATCCATTTACTTTGATTAGTCACTGTGTGTCGTTTGTTTACTTTGTGATACGGACGAATGACCACCATCTTTGCTTTTGTTGATTTCGTTTCATCTCATTCTTTTCATCCAATCATCTCACTCGTTTCTTTTCATGTTTTCTCTTTTAGAATGCCTCCTCGACGCGAGAACCAGATAGCGACTGCCGAACTGGCAGAAATAATTGCGCAGCAGATGGCTGCTCAATTCCTAAATCTCTTTGCTCAATGGAACCAAGCCAACAACAACAACAATGGTCCATGCAAATACAAGGATTTTAACTCGGCTAAACCACTCAAGTTTAGTGGTTCTGAGGGAGCGACGGGGCTTCTTCAGTGGTTTGAGAGCATTGAGAATACTTTCCGCCACGTGCAGTGTCTTGACAATCGCAAAGTCGAGTTTGCTTCGAGCGTATTTCAGAAGAGGGCTTTGACATGGTGGAACGGGGTTATGAGAGATAGGGGTGCTGAGATTGCCTTAGCACAGACATGGGCTGAACTTAGAGCCCTTATGATGAGGGAATTCTGTCCTCGTCATGAGCAGCGAGCCTTGGAGAAAGAGTTTGATAATTTGAAACAAGATAGTGGTGAACACAGGGCATATACTAACAGGTTTGAGGAGTTGAGTCTGCTTTGCCCGACTATGGTTACCCCACTCGACAAGGCCATCGAAAGGTACATCGACGGCCTACCTGACTCAGTACAAGACATCCTTACTGGTAGTGACCCTGCCACACTCCGTTAGGCGATCGAGTTATCAGCGACACTGACTGAGTCACAGGTTCGTAAGGGAAAGCTGCATAAGAAGGGTGACAAGGGTAAGAAGCAGGCATCTGACAAGGGGGATAGTAAGAAGGGTGGAAAAAAGAATGGAAAGAATTCTGGTTCCTCAAAGAATTCTAGGAAGCGAAAGGCTTCCCAAAATTTTGCCGTTAATGCACAGGCTCAAGCTGCACCAAATCAGCCTGCGCAGCCAATAGCCAAGAAGCCTTATTTTGGCAATGCACCTTTGTGCAACAGGTGTAACGGCCATCACCAACCACATCTCCAGTGTCGTCAGTGCGCCAACTGCGGAAGATCTGGTCATCTTGCTGTCAACTGTCGCATTCCTGTTAATCAGAACCAGGCAGTTCAGAACCAAGCTCAACAAGTTGCTCAGCCTCTTGCTCAGCAACAAGGTCAAGCTGCACGACCTCATTTTCCTCCTGGTTCGTGCTACAATTGTGGGGATCTGACCCACTACAGGAACCGGTGCCCAAGGCTAGCCAACCAGAATCCGAATCAGGCTCCGGCTCGAGGCCGAGCCTTTAACATGAATGCCCAAGAGGCGTAGGCGGATGATAATGTGGTGAACGGTATGTTCTTAATTAATAATCAGCCTGCATCTGTTCTTTTTGATTCGGGTGCCGACAAGAGTTTTGTGTCTTTGTATTTTGAGCCGATGCTTCGCGTGTCTAGAACGAAACTAAGTAAATCTTTGACAGTAGAGGTTGCTAGTGGTGAACCCATCATTCTTGATTCTGTTCTACGCAACTGCCAGTTGAACCTTAACGACCATCTTTTTCCTATTGACCTCACGCCTATGCAACTTGGAAGCTTCGACGTCATTGTGGGTATGGATTGGTTATCCAAGCATCACGCAGAGATAATTTGTTCTGAGAAGATTGTACGTGTGCCGCTTTCGACAGGCGAGATCCTACAGGTTCAAGGTGAGAAATCGTCTGGTGGTCTCAAGCTCATGTCTTGTTTTAAAGCTCGGAAGTATCTGCGGAAGAACTATGTGGCTTTCTTAGCACATGTTACAGAAGATAAAGGCAAGGGTAAGCCTATTTCAGATATTCCTGTCGTTCGGGATTATTCTGAAGTTTTCCCTGAAGAGTTACCTGGTCTACCTCCAGCACGCCAAGTCGAATTCCGTATTGATCTCGTACCTGGTGCAAATCCCATTGCCAGAGCTCCATATCGTCTTGCACCGTCTGAGATGCAAGAGTTGTCTAAGCAGCTTCAGGAGCTCTCTGACAAAGGTTTTATCCATCCTAGCTTTTCACCCTGGGGTGCTCCCATTCTTTTTGTCAAGAAGAAGGATGGATCTTTTAGGATGTGTATCGATTATCGTGAGCTTAACAAGCTTACCAACAAAAATCGATATCCCCTACCGCGCATAGACGATCTCTTTGATCAGTTACAAGGCGCTTCTTATTTTTCAAAGATTGATCTACGTTCTGGGTATCATCAACTTCGGGTGCAAGAAGAAGATATTCCCAAGACAGCGTTCCGTACTCGGTATGGGCACTATGAGTTCACAGTCATGCCATTCGGTGTGACTAATGCTCCTGCTGTTTTCATGGACTTAATGAATAGGGTCTGCAAGCCTTATTTGGATCAGTTCGTCATTGTTTTTATTGACGACATCTTGATATACTCTAAGACGCGAGCTGATCACGAGCAGCATCTTCGTCTTACTCTGGAACTCCTAAAGAAAGAGCAACTTTTCGCCAAATTCTCCAAGTGCGAATTTTGGCTTAAAGAAGTTCAATTTTTGGGGCATATTATCAACGAACGAGGTATTCATGTAGATCCCTCCGAGATCAGTGCGATTAAGGATTGGGATACACCTACTACTCCTACTGAAGTTCGTTCTTTTCTTGGTCTAGCGGGTTATTATCGCCGCTTCATTGAGAACTTCTCAAAGATTGCAGTTCCTCTAACTGCTCTAACTCAAAAGAACAAGCCCTTTGATTGGGGATTCAAACAAGAGGAAGCTTTTCAACACTTGAAGCGGAAGCTTTGCGACGCGCCTGTCCTAACTTTGCCTGAGGGCAATGATGACTTCGTTGTTTATTGCGATGCATCTAAACTAGGTCTTGGCTGTGTTCTGATGCAAAGGAACAAAGTCATAGCTTATGCATCGAGGCAGTTGAAGATACATGAGAAGAATTACACCACTCATGATCTTGAGTTGGGTGCAGTTGTTTTCGCTCTAAAGATCTGGAGACACTATTTGTACGGTACAAAATGTGTGGTTTTCACGGACCACAAAAGTCTTCAGCATATCTTCAACCAGAAAGAACTCAACATGAGGCAACGACGTTGGGTTGAGCTTTTAAATGACTATGACTGCGAAATTCGCTACCATCCTGGTAAGGCGAATGTCGTAGCTGATGCATTGAGTCGTAAGGAACGTACTAAGCTTCATTGTGTACGCGTTCAATCAGTTATTCAAGCTCGAACCGATATCCAAGCACGCATTTCTCAGGCTCAACAATCTTGTGTTTCACAAGGTTTGATGGATAAAGAATTTCCCTATCACATAACACCTGATCTGGAACTGAAGGACAATGGATCGTATTACTTCATGGACCGTTTGTGGGTCCCAAGCCATGATGATCTTCGTACCTTGCTTATGGATGAAGCCCATAATTCGCGTTATTCTATTCATCCGGGCTCAGATAAGATGTATAAGGATCTTCGTATTCACTATTGGTGGCCTGGTATGAAGAAAGACATTGCCTTATACGTATCAAAATGCCTTACTTGTCTTAAGGTTAAGGCTGAACATCAACGTCCTTCGGGTTTATTGGTACAACCAGAGATCCCAATTTGGAAATGGGAAAACATTACTATGGATCTCGTTACTAAACTTCCACGCACAAAGAAAGGTCATGATGCCATCTGGGTAGTTGTTGATCGTCTTACGAAGTCAGCTCATTTCTTGCCAATCCGCGAGGATTTTCCTGCTGACAGACTTGCTCAAATCTATGTGGATGAAATTGTAGCTCAACATGGTGTTCCTTTGAACATCATTTCTGACAGAGATGCTCGTTTCACTTCTCACTTTTGGAGAACCATGCAATCTGCTATGGGGACCCAACTTAATCTGAGCACAGCTTATCATCCGCAAACGGATGGTCAATCTGAAAGAACAATCCAGACTCTGGAGGATATGCTTAGAGCTTGTGTGATCGATTTTGGTGGTAGTTGGGATTCACATCTTAAGTTGATTGAATTCTCCTACAACAACAGTTATCACACTAGCATCAAAATGGCTCCTTTCGAGGCTCTCTATGGTCGAAAATGTCGTTCACCAGTCTGTTGGAATGAGATTGGCGAGGCTCAACTTACTGGACCTGCCCTCATTTTAGAGACAACTGACAAGGTCAAGAAAGTTCGCGATAACCTTCAGACAGCTATGAGCCGTCAGAAGAGTTACGCGGATCCAAAACGCAAACCTTTGGAATTTCAAGTCGGTGATCGAGTATTACTTAAGGTCTCACCTTGGAAAGGTGTGATCAGATTTGGAAAGAAAGGAAAACTTGCACCTAGATACGTTGGACCATTCAAGATCGTCGAAAGAATCGGAAAGGTAGCCTACAGACTTAAGTTACCTCCTGAACATGGAAATGTTCATCCAACTTTTCACGTGTCCAATCTCAAGAGGTGTTTAGCTGATGAGAACCTCCACGTAGCGCTTGACGAAATTCGTATTGGCAAAACACTGAAATTTGTTGAGAAGCCTGTGGAAATCATGGAACGTGAAGTCAAGTGGCTTAAACGCAAGCGCATTCCTTTGGTAAAAGTTCGCTGGGAAGCTAAACGTGGACCCAAGTTTACTTGGGAACGTGAAGACCAAATGAAGGCAAAATATCCACATCTTTTTCCCACGAGTTTCCTCTAAATAAATTTCGGGACGAAATTTCCACAAGTAGGGGAGACTGTAACATTCGTGCTTGTAATCATTGTGAACAGTTCTATTATCAATAAAACAATGTTATTTGATCCCAATGTTTGTTTGGTTGTGTTTTACATTTTTCATGTTTTGACTTTTATGTAATTTCAAACTCTACATCGCTTTCTGGAGAGTTATACGCAAACTGATGCGTAAACGTACTCAGTTTAACGCGACAAATACTCCGGAACATCAACATATACTCAACATACCTTAAATAACCTTTACATAACTTAGAAATAAGTTTTAAAGGCTTTGGTATGGCAAAAACAAGTTAATTCGTTTATAGGGACTAAACTTGACAAACTGCGAAAGTATGCCAATTTGAACTGTAACGAACATTCCGGAACATGACCATAAGTTAAACATACCATAAATATCCTTTACATAGTTTAGAAATAGGCTTTGAGGGGTTCGGTATGCTAAAATAAACTTTTGGGTCATTCAGGGACTAAAAGTGTCAAAAAGTGCACAAGTTTGCACTTTCGCGCATAACTTACGTTCTGAATACATCCGGACATCCAAAAATTTATGTAAGCATGACTATATTATGCTTTAGTGTTTGGCTTGCCAAAAATCCATTCGTCGCGTCATTTGGATCGTTTTTCGCGCTTGTGCGCATTCCGTCGTAATTAAGCGAACACCGCGTTCGTACGACCAAACGAACCATCATCAGACATATTTTTGAACATGTTTCATGTCCACAATGTTTAGGAATCATTTTAGGGCCTTAAAGTTGGCTTTACGGGCCTTAGAAGTGTCGGAAATGGCCTTAAACACGTGCAGGGACCTAAACTGTCATTTTTGAAAGTTGTTGCTGATCTGTGACCCTCAGGCGGCCCGCCTGAACTTCTGAACATCCTGAAGCGGGCCGCATGGCCCCTTCTGACCAGATTAAGTGTATTAAACAGCAGATTGCAGCTGTTTAATCCTCCTCCACACATTCCCAATTGTCTAGTCAGCTGATAAGGATCAATTTCTAGCTACCATAAGGTCCCGACACTTGTACGGATGCGATTAAAGCACGGTTTCCATGAAACGATCTTAACGGTGGACCGAAAACTATATATACCCCATGCCCCCCATTGCTCAAATCACTAGAATTTTGATTTGAGAAACTCTAAGTTGAAACTATTGTTTCATACCTGAGATTTTTGAATCGAAATTAGCATTCGGGGACCCTTCGTAAGTATTCTTTCGTTCTTTTATTGCTTTTCGAGTCTTTCGAGTCTGAAAGTCAAACTTTGTTTGACTTTCTGCATTGACCAGTTTATGGTTAATGCGAAGTTCGTTTGAACTTCGCAACGTGAGTGTAATCACGTTGGTTATAGTCCCTTGGGACTATGCCTACTGATTACCACGTTGTCTAGGGTCGTAGGGTAAGCGATCTAATAAATCGCTTATACTTCGAACCCGAACCATTTGGTCGATCATTAGGATCCGACCAAATACATTAGGTGACCATAGTAGGTATGGAATAACCTTCCGAGGTTATACCTTATGGTCACGACGTTTAAGTAGTTGTATGATAGGTAGTTTATATGCCTTAGGTAAATTACCAGAATACCCTTTTCATGTATAATTGGTAATTAAGCATATGTAACCTAAACTTTTGTCACATAACTGATTATGTAACATGTTTAGGCATATAACACTTGTCATAGGGCTAGTTAGGCGGTCCGAGCGCGTTTCACGCGAACGACGCGTTAAAGTAGCATAAGCTTCCTAAACGGGTCGTAATGGGTCGGAAGCACTTATGATAGGTTTCAATTAGTATGTAGGCTTTGTTAAACCAAATGACACGAGTCTCTACACTCGTTTGGTTTACAAACCCTCATGCTACCCGATTTTCCAATTTAGGTCCGGTTTATTAACATAGTTACCTATATTAGGTGCCGTTTGATTCCGAGATCACTATCATTGTTTGATTATCACTCCAGGACTACTGAGTAATCACAAGTGAGTACATAGACCCCTCTTTTACTGTTTTCCAAACTGTTTTGGGGTGAAACACATGTGCCTACTGGTTACTTTCATGCTTTCCTGTTTTCACATCATATACCGGCTATGTTTGTTAGTACATTATAGTACATGATTTCATTACATTTCATGCTATGTATGTCCATTGTGTGCATACTTAGTACATTGTTTTACATTACATTTCTGCTATGATTGTTGACTGATAGCATGCTAGCATATTGATTTACATGACTTTTCTGCTTTGTATGTTAACTTAGAATACTTAGTACATTGTTTTCATATGACATGTCTACAACTGCTATAACAGTTGGTTTGCACAAACGGGTCTTTTTTACGTTCATTAACATTTGCTACGCCGCTCGGGAGTAAGTAGTGGTACCATAGGACTTGACAAATCTCGTTCCTGACATCCCGGGTTTGTTTGGATGTAAGGAATGACTGAATCCAAAAACATTTCTTTTGATAACCTTGACTGAAAGGGTTATCCGACTTTCTCAAGGCTTGAATGTATGCGTTAACTTACCACATAAATGTTTGTATCAATGTAACATGCATTACTTTGCAAAACATAACTTTTTGATATATTCAAAATACTTTGTTTTGTGCAATTCTACATTTGGACTATGTGACAATACTTTACTTACAATACATAATATTTGATACACATTACTTGACTACTTTTGGACTTATAAACATTTGATATGGTTTATACAAGGACTTTTGACTATTGGTTTAAACATAGACTTTATACATTGGTGGTTTGTTTAAGTGACTTAAATGACGATATGTGAGTAATATGATACAAGCATGGTGGATACGCCGCTGGTACTTCCTATATATAAATGTTTGTATTATATTACATATCATAGCGTTATTTAAATCATTCATGTTGGGCTTATATATTTTATACAAGTAACATGTTTTCATAAGACTTTGGTTTACAATACAGTTTATTTTATACAACTCATTTTACATGGTTATTCATTTGACCATACATTATTCTCTTATTTATACATATCAACTGAACTTATTGTTTTTCAAGCGATTTACAAAACAAATCAAATTACAAGGTTCATGACTAAACATTTTCTCAAACATAAGTCATGAATCTTATTTTCACAAACCTATGTATCTCACAGGCATTTTTATGCTGACGTACCTATTTTCACATGTGTTTTCAGGAGCTTTTCCATAGGATGTTGATCAGGACACTAGGGCGGACCTGTGCCTTAGAGACTAAAAACGATGATAGACTTTGTTTAATTATGTTATAAACTCTGTATTTCCTGTGTTAAGACAATGTAACTCTTGTTTAATAAATAAAATACAACTATGTTTGCCATGGATTTGAAACAATTAATTTTGTTACAACACTCCCCGATGTTTCCGCCACGTTTTGTATGTTATACGTGGTCGGGGTGTGACAAGTTAAGTGACGAAAGTTTAGGTTACATATGCTTAATTACCAATTACACATGAAAAGGGTATTCTGGTAATTTACCTAAGGCATATAAACTACCTATCATACAACTACTCAAACGATGTGACCATAGGGTATAACCTCGAAAGGTTATTCCCTATATGCTATGGTCCTAAAGTATTTGGTCGGATCCTAATGATCGACCAAATGGGTCGGATCCTAATGATCGACCAAATGGGTCGGGTTCGAAAGCATAAGCGATTGATTAGATCGCTTACCCTTACGACCCTAGACATGCACAAAACTAAAAGTGACGAGCTAAGCATGTTGAAACATGCTTAACTAGGTTAGAAAAAAGTTTGGTATCAAAACAAACGGTTTTGATACCCATAGGTAGTTTGGTTACAAAATACGCAAGAATACGTATTCTGGCCGAAACTACGGCTCGTCACTGAGCCTAGATAACGTGGTAATCAGTAGGTATAGTCACAAGGGACTATAACCATCGTGATTACAATCACGTTGCGAAGTTCAAACGAACTTCGCATTGACCATAAACTGGTCAATGCAGAAAGTCAAACAAAGTTTGACTTTCGGACTCGAAAAGCAATAAAAGAACGAAGGAACACTTACAAAGGGTCCCCGAATGCTAATCTCGATTCAAGTAGCTCAGGTATGAAACAATGGTTTCAACTTAGAGCTTCTCAAATCAAGATTCTTGTGGGTTTTGGCAAATGAAGGCAAGGGGTATTTATAGGATTCGTAGAGCCGTTAAGATCGTTCCTCATTAACCGTGCTTCAATCTCAACCCTCCACCTCAAAACCCTGGTTTTTGGAAACCATTAGAACCCATGGTATTGCCCCAAAACCATATACAAGGTGGAATGGACCAGATTCAAAGTTTCTGCAAGTTTCTGCTGTCTGGGGACTGCTTGCGCACCGTAACATTCAGAGTGTTGAGGTGCGCAAGGACCTTGCAGACAAGAAACTTTGATTTTTTGGCAGTTTTGGTCCCTGTTGTGTAATAAGGCCATTTCCGTTAAGGCCCGTTAACCCCATTTCAAAGCTCTAAAATGAAGTTAAAGTATAGGGAACTTAAAATGTGCTCAAAAATATCTCGGATGTCGGTTCGTTTGGTCGTATGGTCACGAGGTTCGCTTAATTACGACGGAATGCGCATAAGCGCGAAAAACGATCCAAATGGCGTGACGAATGGATTTTTCTTATGCCAAACACTAAAATAAAATATTTTAGTGCTTACATAAATTTTTGGATGTCCGGGTCTATGCAGAACGTAAGTTATGCGCGAAAGTGCAAACTTATGCACTTTTTGACGCTTTTAGTCCCTGAATGACCCAAAAGTTTATTTTAGCATACCGAACCCCTCAAAGCCTATTTCTAAGCTATGTAAAGGATATTTATGGTATGTTTAACTTATAGTCATGTTCTGGAATGTCTGTTACAGTTCAAATTGGCATACTTTCGCAGTTTGTCAAATTTAGTCCATGCAAGCGAATTAACTTGATTTTGCCATACCAAAGCCTTCGAAACTTATTTCTAAGTTATGTAAAGGTTATTTAAGGTATGTTAAGCCTATTTCACTATTCCGGAATGTTCGTTGCATTAAACTGGTTATATTTACGCATCAGTGCGCGTATAACCTTCCAGAAAGCGATTTAGAGTTTGGAATATAACAAAAATTGATATGTGCAAAAGATACACATATTTATACAGATCCCAAGTATGAAATACAATATTTCATTGGCATGGTATTTGTTTGATGGTCACGGAGGCACATTTGTCACAACATACAAGTTTCTAATTAACGTTCTGAATCATTAACAAGTTTAAATGAAAACCAATATGTTCAGCGGAAGCAAATACTAAACCAAGTTAAACTGTTTCAAAACCAAAGTATAGTATCAAGAAATCAATCACATAAATCATTCCAGTCGACCCATGACCACTCCAGCTACTCCAGACAACAAGTTCCCAAATCCAAGATATCTAACGACCTGCGAGCATGCAACAAGTGTATCAGACAACGCTGGTGAGTTCATAGTTTTACGAAAACATTGATTACCAAATGTTTAGTTAATCCATTGAATTAAACGTTGATAATACCCTGAATACAAGACGGCTTCTGATTTACATTGCCCTTTCTCCAATGCTCCTATCAAAGCATTGGTCATGACTAGGTCATTAGTTCAACACCCGTCCTCCCAGGTACGGGGTGAGGTTGCCAAACCTAAGTAGCACTACTAACTATTACAATGTTACCTCTCAGGTAACCAAACAACACGGAGGGACTTTAAAGGTGATAGGATGAGTATATTATCCAACATTCCCGTTTTTACCCAAAAGACTTATCCCTCCCCGGGATACCCACTGACTGTCCCAACCACCGGGACGCATGCTCAAGAGAGATGAACTCACCTTCGATTGCTCGGTATGTTATGTTACCCGTTCCAAGTTGGTCAACCAGACCCTACCATGGTTATCAAAAGACAATCAGTTTATATGCAGGTAAGTCACATATTCCACATTCACATTACACATGTAGCATACACGCCTCTTCATATGGGTTATAACAGTCGTTCATGAAATCCAATAGTAACATATGTCATACTATCACTATTCTATTCAACCTGAGCATATAGTTATCACCATGTCAATTCCCATGCAACAACAGATCATAGTATCATCATCAAATCATTGATAGAATCCATTAATCGAATCCTAGTGTTCATGCACTATTTCACATACTTCTTATTCCAAACCAACCAAATCAGGTCTTATACATATACATCATGTAACAATCATGTGGATAATCTACTAATACACGTCATCAAGTCCCAAACATGTATATTATCATCGGCCAAGGTTAGTTATATAAGTTATCATTTATTACTATTATTATTACCATAATGTTGAGTTCATAAACACAAATAATACTATATCCTATGTACACAAGTTCCAACTTCCACAAACAAGACATCACCTAATTATTTAATTCACATAATATTGAAAACATTACCAGGATGTCACATTGTTTAAGAGGATCGATGCTACCTCACATGGCCGCCCTTTTTTTCAAGATTATCAACTTTAACCAAACCCTTCACCTTTACAACTATTGGACCGTTAGACTACATCTATATCACAATTAATTATGAATTCCCACATTATTTACATGCACACCACGATATCATGCAACACATCTAACCTTAATTTAACCTTTAAAGAATGCAAGCTCATCAGAATAGATATACTAACATATCTCCTATTTTTTTGAATGACCGCAAGTAACGAATATCAACAACACAGTTATCGGTTTGGATTACATCAATACAAGAGTTTCTCAGAAGTCAAAGTTCATCAAATGACCGCATGATATCAATTAAGCACAGTCATCTAGTTGGGTAAATAAATTGCACAAGAACAATCATAACCATGCATGTAGCCATCACTTAGACCTCAAGAACCCTAACCGATTCCACCTAATCTAATTATATTTAACCAGTGATGCACATGTAATACATTAATACCTTGCACATAATTAACCACAACTAATAGACTCAACATGAACAATAACGTCACTAACCGAAGGGTGAAGAGTGGTGTTCGAGTGCACGAGTTTCGAAGGGGGAGGGGAGCTTCCTGTCACCGATCACCACAAATGAAAGGTGGTTGTCTGCGTCTGTCGTCCAGTTACGAAAAGGTAGAAGAGAACTAGGGTTATTTTATGTGATAATTATGCGATATCAATAATGGCCATGCACTCCTTAAACGAATATAAGAGCCCCTAATACTACTGGGCCTGACTTTGGGCTAATTATAAGGAAGTTGGGCCAGTTCTCAACCTATTAAGTGGATGCATAAGTGATTTAGATGAGGGGGGTCTTGAGGCCTGCCGGCGTGAACAACAGGAGAAGTGGGGTTTGGTTTGATATGTTGTGATGATGAGAGACATGGGGATGTTACGTACACTCAATTATAAAGCCAAACCTAACAAGTGGGCCGATCCAATACACATTAAACGTTACCACAGCTGGGCCAGATTTGATTAAAGCCCACTCGGGGTAGGTTGGGCTCGATTCATGCTTGTTCGGGCCGAAGTGAAATGTATCGCAAGGATCACTAATGTGGCCCAATGGCTGGTAGCCCAAAAGTGCTAACAATGTTAACTCCTTGGATTAGTTATTCGATACGCAGAAACGTTTTAACGATTTCTTGTAGTTAAACATTTACACACAAGTAGACATATCCAATCACGTCATTCATTTAGCAATTACATTCCAGTCACAAGTGTTTACTTAATTTTTTTATCATCGTAGAGAATATGAACGAGAAATAGCAAGAAACAGGATCGCGTGACTACGAGACACTGACCTTGAAAGTTTGGGTTGTCACAATGCTTCTTTGAATTCTTCTTATATATGGCGGCACTGTCAAGTACTAAAGCTAACTGAGAATATGAGATTAAGAGTTGGTTGTCAGGAAGCAGATTTGAAAGAAATAAAGGAATTTGGAGAATGGATTTTAAAGCTTGGTGATGGTCTGCTTGGTGAAGAAAATGATGGTGAGATTGATATTGAAATACCAGATGATTTACTTATTCATGACCAAGTCAATCCTATTTCTTCTCTCATTTCATTTATATATCCGGACATGAATAAGTTTTTATGGGATTTAACGTATTTCCAAGAAAGAGTGATTCTTGCTCCAACTAATGAAGTAGTGGATTCAATAAATAAAGAATTGTTAGAGAGTCTGCCTGGTGAAGAAAAGGTTTATTTTAGTTCAGATAGTTTATGCCAATCGGAGGAAGAATCAGAGCTTAATATGGCATTGTTTCCTCCTGATGTGTTAAACAATCTTCGTTTATCTGGTTTACCTAACCATAAGTTAGTACTAAAACTTGGTGCTCCAGTGATGTTACTCAGAAACATTGATCAGGCAAATGGATTGTGTAATGGTACACGTTTACAAGTCACGAAGCTCGGAAAAGTTGTGATTGAAGCAAAAATTATCACAGGGACTAATATAGGTCATCATACTTTGATTTCAAGACTGAAGATGACACATTCTGATAAAAGAATACAAGTGAAGATTTCTCGAAGACAATTCCCACTTTCACTGTGTTTTGCTATGACAATAAATAAAAGTCAAGGACAATCATTGGAGCGTGTTGGTTTATATCTTCCACGTCCAGTGTTTAGTCATGGCCAGCTCAATGTTGTTGTATCTAGAGTAAAAAGTAGGAAGGGGTTGAAAATTTTGATTTGTGATAAAGAGAAACGAGTCTGTACAACCACTACTAATGTGGTTTACAAAGAAGTTTTACAAATCTATGATGATACTAAACATCTGTCAATGGAGGAACTGTTGTTAGGAAATGTTTGTTGGAAAGCAATACAACTTTTTGAAAGCATCTGATACTTGCTCTGCATTTAGGCTATCCTGAGAACACATGTTAATAACATTATTCTCTTAACATCTGTTTACTAACCTTTGTAATTTCTGTTGACTCTCCTTTTTAACATGGGTTGACTAACATCTGATAGTTACTATCTATCCATTTGGCAAGCTCTGTTGGAGATAATGGATGACAGTTCTTAGGAAAGTCTGTTGGAAAGCAACAGAAGTTTTTAACAGTTAATAGACAACAGTGGTTTGCTATCAACATAATGGAATTGTTGTTGAATAAACCTATTGATCATTAATTTATATCAATTTTGTAAGTCTGCACTAATTATTTTTTTACTCTTTGTCACTATGTGTTATGCATGGTTTTCTAAGAAACGACCCGTGTTTGCAGACGGGTCTTACCGCTAGTACTATATAATAAAAGAAACCACTTTGAGGACACTTGTCATCATATTAGGCCATTTCTTATGGATAATTATAATTTTAGTTTAATCTCTTCTAATTAATTATAGATAATCCTCCTACTAAATATTATTTAGTTTGATTATTACTTTTATATTTATCTATTTCCTTCAAATTCAAACTTAGTTAACTAATTTGATATTAGAGTAAATTACGATTTTGACCCATGTGGTTATATCACTTTTACTCTTTTAGCCCATAAAGGAATTTTTTAACATCTGAGTCCTCAATGTCTTTTTTTCCAACCCTTTTGGCCCCTATAAGTAAATGGATGGGGTTAGTGTTAGGGGCCAAAAGGGTTAGAAAAAAAGACGTTGGGGGCTCAGATGTTAAAAGATTCGTTTTTTGGCTAGAAGGGTAAAAGTGATATCACCACAGGGCCCAAAATCGTAATTTACTCTTGATATTAACTATATATTTGAACGTTTTGTTTATTTTTGTATCAAATATATTTTACGAAACTTTAAATAAAATTAACTAATATTATTTATCATTTCTACATTTACAAGTTTTAAATAAAGGGTTAAATTTATTGAGACATCGTTAACAAATTTTACTACAATATAATAATCTATTTATATCAATATAAATGTATATTTCTACTACTATATAATAAAACATTAATGTGTGACACCTATCATTCATTGTAAGCATTTATTTTATGATTTTCTTGCCTCACTTCCAAACTTCTCTTATATTAATTAAATAAATAAATGAATAATGAGCAAATATTAAATTTCATCCTACTTTAAATTTTGAATACCATTATTCAATTTTTCTGATAAAATATTATTCTAAAATTTAAATTGTTAATTTAAGATATTTTTAAATAAAACAAATTATTTATCACAAAACCAAATTTTGTATTAATATATGAAATATTTTTATTTTCATTACTAAAAAAATTATTATATCAATTTTATTACATAATTTATAAATCAATTTGTCAGAATTGGTACCAACATTTTACCACTCAAATAGATGTTGATTTGCTTCTTGAATACATATCTTCTTTTCAAGAACCATCTTCACAATCACCATATCCATCGGGTATCGAGTATTATCCATTAGCATATTGAAAGATATGATTTTTTTATTATTGGTATATAAAATTAGATTTATTAAACCCGTGTAATATACGTGGTTTTTAATAGATATACATTTTTTTATTATTTACTATACAAAATTACATTTATTCGACCCGTGTAATAGATGAGGTTTTTTAAGATATAACTTTTTATTATTTGATATATAAAATTAGATTTATTGAATTCGTACAATGCACGGGGTTTTTTTAAGGATATATATTTTTTATTATTTAGTATAGGAAATTACATTTATTCAACCCGTGTAATACACATATTTTTAAAGATGTAACTTTTTATTATTTGATATATAAAATTACATTTATTCAACCTTTGTAACAAAAGAGGTTTCTTAAAGATGTATTATTTTATTATTCGGTAAACAATATTACATTTATTCAACTCGTGTAATACAAGTGATTTTAAAGATATAACTTTTTAATTTGGTATATAAAATTATATTTATGCAACCCGTTACCCATACAATATGGTTCTTATAGATATAACTTTTTATTATTTAATATATAAAATTATATTTATTCAACCCATGCAATCAATAAAAGAGGTTTTTAAAGATATATTGTTTTATTATTTAATATATAAAATTCATTTATTCGATAATTTGGTATATAAAATTATATTTATGCAACCCGTACAATATGGTTCTTATAGATATAACTTTTTATTATTTAATATATAAAATTATATTTATTCAACCCATGCAATAAAAGAGGTTTTTAAAGATATATTGTTTTATTATTTAATATATAAAATTCATTTATTCGACCCGTGTAATACACGGGGTTATAAACTAGTTAATTTATAAAATATTGATAATTAATAATTGAGTAATGATGAGGTGGAGACTTTATGACTACGCCATCTAGTAATATAACGGTTCATAAAGCCCCGTAATGACACATGCCCTAACAATATAAGCATCACTTTTGTCCACTTTGGTTGGGTCTTTCCAAGAGAAAGCACACCACCACCATAGGTGTCAATGATGATCTTTCTACCGGTCAGACCGTGGGGTCCACCAATCACAAACCGGCCAGATGGGTTCAAGTGAAAGATAGTGTTTTCAACAAGGTATTGAGAGGTGATCACTGGCTTAATCACATGTTCCTTAAGATAAGCGGCGTTAGTCATAGTTTCATCGTGTTGGGTGAAGATTAAAATGGTGTGAACCTGTATGGGAACATTGCACCATTGTCTACGAGGACACCCCTAAACAACTACCTAAGGTGAAGATAGGCGAAGATGAGATGAAATCAAAATTTTCCATCGACGGACACGTGTGCAGGTTGTTAAAGGAAATAATGGTGATTTTTCGAGAAGAAGATGCGTAAGTACAGAGCTTTCCTTTTTTTTATTATATTTTTAACAGGTCAAACCTACTCAATAGGCGTTGGGCTCTAGTCAACTTTAGGGTGGACGTGGTTCGGGTGAGTTAGGGTATTTGAGTTTTCTCTACCCAAAGATATAAAGCCATGTCAACTCCCCCCTTCACTCCCCATTTTCTACTCAAAAACTAGGTATGGTTCAAACACCCACTCAATTCAAAAATAAAAAAATTTGATTGGTTCTTCTCTCCTCTCTCTCCTCCATCACTCCACCTTCGGTGAATAGTCACTGATTTCTCTCCCTCTCTCCTACTCCCCCACTCACCATTCAAACATTAGGGGTAGTTCACCGATCAGTGAAACCATTCCCCGAGCTCGGTCCCCGCAACCATACGACTCCCCTTAACACATATAATTCAATTCAATTTTATTTTATTATACTATTTTATATAGCATAGTCTGCGATTCTGCAACACTAAAAGAGACTATTACTTTATTTTATTTTATTTAAAAATAAAAATAGAATTGAATTACAAAACTTTCACCTGGATATATTTAATTATGTTCATCTTTTGTTACAATTAAAGGTCTTAAAATCTAACAAATTATATAAACAAAGAATAAGTTTTGGATTTATTAAACTCATTTTTTCCTAAAAGTTTTTTTCTATCCCTTTTAATAATATAATATATATAGCTCAGAAATATTTCCGTAGCTGCCACCGTTGGAACCAATGAAGCAAATGATTGAGTGATTGACCCATCATAGAAGAAACGAAAAAAAAATCGAATTCACAGCTAATAAAATGGATTCAATTGGCAATGACCCTTCAGCTAATAAAAATGTTGGTTCCGTTACTGGTCTCTTTTTTATTGAATGGCAAATTTTCTTTTTAATCCACTACGTATGTGAGACTTGAAGCCAAACCTCCTCTGTCACACCCCAACCAATGGCGGAAACATCGGGATGAGACGAAGTGTGTAAAGATTGCTCGAGACTTCATAACACTATGTGACAATATTTAATTAAATTCAAATTTCATTGCAAGTGCTAAATTGTCATACAACATTTAAAATAGAAATAACAACATTGATCAAATTACAACATAACATTCAAAGGTAAATAGATTAAAGGTGTGTATCTAGTCCATCCTAACTTGATTCCTTCATAATCTTGACTATCAACCTGCAACATGTATTAAAATAAAATCAACAAAAAGTTGGCGAGTATACAAGTTTGATACATAGTATAACATAGAATAAAAGTACTCATATCCAACATAAACATTATAAAAATAGTTTCAGCCATGCTAGTTTACGCAGTCCAAGTGATAGCCCAAGTTTTCCACATGCGTTAAAGTGTCTCTCCCAAAGTTTTAACGGGAGTTTCAAATGATACCCTAACAATACCCCTCGAATACAAATGGGGGAGGTGCACGAATCCTATAGCATATGCATAGTACTACCAATTGTTAGAGCGGACTCCTCACAGGGATTAAACGTTCACATAACACAAGATAAGTATCACAAGTTTCATGTTTCATGTTTAAATGAATAGAGTATGTTTCAAATAAGTTTCAAGTGTCAAGTGCTTTGATATAGAATACATGTTGCACCCAAAGTGTTTAAAAGTAAAATGGGTTCGAGTATACTCACGGTTTCTCAAAGTTGTTCCTTTGGTAATCCCGTGACGAGTTGAAGGTTGGAAACTTCAAGCCTATAAGCGGTACAATTCTTCCGTAAACAAAACTATCAAAAGAATCCCCGTTTCTGATGTGGAAGATCAGACTAAGCTGCAACCACAGAGCATACTACGAAGAGAGAAGAATGGTTTGAACACTTGATGTTCTTTTAGAATTCTTAGAATTCTTGATTTAGAGAGATTGAGAGAACTAGAGAGATAGAGAGAAGAATGGTGTGAAGAAAATGGTAGAAGGAGGTTGGTATTTATAGGTAAAGAAGGTGGAAAAGGGTGAAATATGATTGGTTAAAAAAAGTGGAAGAGGATTGATGAGGTGGAAAGATGATTGAAGGAGGTGGAAAAGGTGATTGGAGAAGAAAAGATGTGGAAAAGGTGATTGGTATATTTCTTGGTATTTGTTAAGTATATATTATGTAATTGAGTATATAAAAAGTATAAACGTATAATTCAAGTATTGAGGATGTACGTATAAGTATTTATACGTATGAATAGTGTCGGTTTGCGTATAAATACGTATTTAAATGATTGGTTGTGTGAATAAAAAAAATATGTATAAAATATGAATTTTATTATGATTAACGCCTTGAATTGTGAGATTACAATTAAAATACGAATGTAAGGTTTCTAAATTAGAATACGAATACGAACATTTTTAAAATAGAAATACGAAGATACGAGGCGTTACAGTCTCCCCTACTTTAGGAAATTTCGTCCCGAAATTTATTCAAGAGGAAGACCTTAGAGAAAAAGCATTTTAGGGTTCGAATGTTTAAACCGAATGATTGTAAACGAGGTTTGTATAAAAGGCAGAGAATAACGGGGAATAATGGAGGTATAAGAGTGAACGACTGTCCTAATAAACAAATGCGAGTATAAGAATGGCATGTGTATTGAAAGTGATGTGTTAAGAATGAGGTCTCGTCGTGGATAATCGGATATCGCGCGTTTAGCAATGCGTTTGTGAGTTGTTAAAGTTTGTATCAGGTGTAAATAGGTCTGTAAAACACCAAATTTCTCATGGCACGTTTTACGAAAGTTTGGTAACATGGTGAAAACACTTATATACAGGAAGTACCAGCGGCGTATCCACCATGTTTTGACCATGTTACGTCCGTTTCGTATTCGGTGTCATGTTACGTTCTGTGTTTTATCATACACAGTAGTACACTCTATGGTTCTCATGAGCCAATCACTATAATCTCGTGTGCACCCGCGATTATTTTGATCGTCGCATGATCCGCATAGCTTGTACTAGTCGTGTATGAATCAGGGTGTACATAATTTAAAAATTAAGAATGTGTACGTGTAAGAATGTAGTATGTAAGCAAGTCCATGCTTAAGTATGTATGGGACCCACGTAAGCAAATCACTCGGATTACGCTCGCGTACGGGTACGAATGTATGAATCATGAGTTTAAGTATGAATATGCATGTATGTATGAGCATAAACATAAAACGTGTAAGTAGTATGTGGGTAAGTATAAGCATAAAACGTATGAAAAAAGAGTATAAATGCGAGTACAACATGAGTAAAAGCGTAAACACAAGGCGTATGAGTATAAATACAAGTATCAGTGTGAACATAAGATGTATGAGCATAGATATGAATATGAATATGAATATGAATATGAATGTGAATATAGGTGTAAAACATGAAGGTTAAGTTTGAATAAAATATATGTGTATGAATATAAGTGTAACAAAGTTATGTAAGTGCTAATGAAAACATAACGCGTATGAATATGAATGTGAATACGAATGTAGTATAGACATAAATGTAAGGACAACGTAAGTGTATAATTGTGAGTGAATGTATTAACGTAAAACGTATGAATTTTGAATCGTGAGTATAACATAAATGTGTAAGTGTGAACATAAGTGGAGGCATAAAATGTATAAGCATGGATGTAGAAAAATAATGATTTGTTTATAATATAAATCGAACTACACGAGTTTATGCGCGTAAATGTTTAAAAGTTTTGAGTATGAAAGAAAAGGGGATGAGTGACACGCATGAGATTGTTGTGAAACATTGACTAAAACGTGTAAAATGATATGCGTGTATAGTTTGTGAATGTAAATAGATCGAGTTGTCACGAAATACGGACTCTAGTTTGTGAATGTAAAGGGAGTATTAAACGTCTATTGGTTATGTGGAAAGTACTTTGTAAAGGAATGGAAATGCTACTGCGGTTTTAAAAGAGTTTACATAAGTTGAAAATTTGTCGGTTCTTATGAAGTTCCCGTGTCCACGTGTTTTGAATTTAATTGACGTATTGAGTGAGGTTTTGAAAAAGTTCTAGAGATTAATAAGTTTGCATCATTTTAAGCAACTTTGTGTTAGAAAATTTTGAAACTTACAACTTCTTGTGAAAAAGTTGATCCTTAGAAAAGGAATTTGGTACATGAACTTAGTGATTGTTGAAAAATGTTTCATTGGTTTTGAAAAGGAATTTTTTGTAAATGATTGAATAATATTGGTAATATTTTGTAGGTGTGTGCGAAAAAGTTGATTTGATTCTTAATTGAGAATAACAATCTCTAGTTTAATGGTGTGAGAGGAGCGTGTTTCAATGTTTACGTTGGTTGGTGGATTTGTGGGCAACGGATTTATTAAACCGACCAGGCTGACAAGTAGTATTTCGTGAAATTTTGAAAATCGAGGAACACGCGTTTGTTGGTAACATTAAAATTTTGTGTATGCGAGTGATGTGAAATTAGATTATAGAATAAAAGGTACGTTTAAATAAATGAAGCATTTGAAATACATGATAAATGATTTAGGTATAAACATGATCGTGTTTACATAATATAGTCTATTAAAAGAAAGTGTTGGTAACGATCACCTAGGTAAGGGAATCACCCCAAATCCGTTGGTGAGGTCGTTGTAAGATGAGAAAAGAAGCGGAGTTAATCGTCAAGGTAAGAAAATCACTCCTATCTTGATGATATGTCTCCACTCGTTGTTAAAAAGTGTGAATAAAATTACGTGAAGTCATGCATGCTAATAATGTATAATCGTATGAAAAGTAAGAATATGATGTGTGCGCAAAAAATGAAATCTCGAAAAATTTTGTTCTAAATTGACAAAAGATCAAAAATAATAAAGCTTAACTCGTGTAAAACTTAGATGGTTCCAAACGGAACATTGACTAACCAAAGTAGTCGAAAGATCTTTTGAAATTGAGAAACATGCTTTGGCCTAATAGGTGGAATACTCTCGCCGGTACCTCGGCTAACGGTACTCACCCTTCCAGTTACTACATGTTCCCAAATCCATCGAAAATTCGAGACTTGGCGGGACTTTTGAAAATCAAGGAGCGGAACTAGTCGACAAGGTGCGGGTTTCACCCCTAGCTTGACGATTTCGTACCCTAAATGTGGTTGGTACTCGTCGGGTCAAAATTTAATTTCGACTTGTTGACGAGGGTCCACGAGAATTTGAAATTTTGAAATTCTCCATCAAGGTTAGGACTTCACTCCTAACTTAGTGGTAAGTTTCGTGTAAGAAAAGAAAAGTAGAGGGATTGAGAGTCATTCACCAAATTGTGGGTTTCACGCCTATTTTAGTGAAGTTGTCTCGTTTGTGTATTATGAGTGTTTTCGAATTTAGAAATATCGGGTAAAATGTATGAGGGAAGTGTATGTCAAATGAATACACAAACAAGTATGAACACATAAGAAAGAATGGTACATAAATAATGAAATGATAAAACAAGTATTAACACATAGAGAAATACGTCAGGAATAACACATAAAGAATCGAACAATGATAATACAAGTATTAACACATAATAAAACAAGCATTAATGCATAAGAATAACATGTTGAATATTTCTCACGAGTGATACATATGTCTAAAATAGCATAAATAAGAAACAAATAAAGTATCATGTAGTTGTTCAAGCAAAACATACGAATAAGGCTCTAAAAACTATAGACTAGGTAAAAGCATGGCATTTCTACCTAATTCCCTATAGTTATGGCTCTGATACCAATCTGTCACACCCCAACCGATGGCGGAAACATCAGGATGAGACGAAGTGTGTAAAGATTGCTCGAGACTTCATAACACTATGTGACAATATTTAATTAAATTCAAATTTCATTGCAAGTGCTAAATTGTCATACAACATTTAAAATAGAAATAACAACATTGATCAAATTACAACATAACATTCAAAGGTAAATAGATTAAAGGTGTGTATCTAGTCCATCCTAACTTGATTCCTTCATAATCTTGACTATCAACCTGCAACATGTATTAAAATAAAATCAACAAAAAGTTGGCGAGTATACAAGTTTGATACATAGTATAACATAGAATAAAAGTACTCATATCCAACATAAACATTATAAAAATAGTTTCAGCCATGCTAGTTTACGCAGTCCAAGTGATAGCCCAAGTTTTCCACATGCGTTAAAGTGTCTCTCCCAAAGTTTTAACGGGAGTTTCAAATGATACCCTAACAATACCCCTCGAATACAAATGGGGGAGGTGCACGAATCCTATAGCATATGCATAGTACTACCAATTGTTAGAGCGGACTCCTCACAGGGATTAAACGTTCACATAGCACAAGATAAGTATCACAAGTTTCATGTTTCATGTTTAAATGAATAGAGTATGTTTCAAATAAGTTTCAAGTGTCAAGTCCTTTGATATAGAATACATGTTGCACCCAAAGTGTTTAAAAGTAAAATGGGTTCGAGTATACTCACGGTTTCTCAAAGTTGTTCCTTTGGTAATCCCGTGACGAGTTGAAGGTTGGAAACTTCAAGCCTATAAGCGGTACAATTCTTCCGTAAACAAAACTGTCAAAAGAATCCTCGTTTCTGATGTGGAAGATCAGACTAAGCTGCAACCACAGAGCATACTACGAAGAGAGAAGAATGGTTTGAACACTTGATGTTCTTTTAGAATTCTTAGAATTCTTGATTTAGAGAGATTGAGAGAACTAGAGAGATAGAGAGAAGAATGGTGTGAAGAAAATGGTAGAAGGAGGTTGGTATTTATAGGTAAAGAAGGTGGAAAAGGGTGAAATATGATTGGTTAAAAAAAGTGGAAGAGGATTGATGAGGTGGAAAGATGATTGAAGGAGGTGGAAAAGGTGATTGGAGAAGAAAAGAGGTGGAAAAGGTGATTGGTATATTTCTTGGTATTTGTTAAGTATATATTATGTAATTGAGTATATAAAAAGTATAAAGGTATAATTCAAGTATTGAGGATGTACGTATAAGTATTTATACGTATGAATAGTGTCGGTTTGCGTATAAATACGTATTTAAATGATTGGTTGTGTGAATAAAAAAATATGTATAAAATATGAATTTTATTATGATTAACGCCTTGAATTGTGAGATTACAATTAAAATACGAATGTAAGGTTTCTAAATTAGAATACGAATACGAACATTTTTAAAATAGAAATACGAAGATACGAGGCGTTACATCCTCCTATCAAACCTAGGTGTTTAAAAGTTTTGCCGTTGTTAGTGGATCACCATCCCATTGGTTCCACCACTGGTCTTTGACAAACAAAATTTATTAAAAGCCCAACACCTCAAAAGAATCATGTTAATTAAAAACCTACATCTAGACGAAAATTCATATTAACTAAAATCCTAATTTAATAAAAGCCAACGTTTGTATGATTGTACGATAATTTTTTTTTTTTACATTATAAGATTGCACGGTAAAAAAAAATGGGGATACCCCTCAATTTTTCTTCTAGATCAGCCACTGCATAGACTAAGGGCATAAGCTCGGAGGTTTCATCGGTGCATAACCAAACATGTGACCTTGATCACCTGCATCGATTTCCTCGGGACCATGAACACCTGGGTAATATCCGGGCATCGCTGCTCAATATTGACCAGAACATCGCAGGTGTCTGCCTACATCAGCCAGATGTGAACCTGATATTTCTGCAAGTGTCTGCAGACTATTTTCTCATAATATACAACTTAAGTGGTGATCTCACCAAAGACCATGATCAAGTTTTACTTTACAATGTAAAAGGTTTAAATTCCCAAAATCTGGGTTAGGTCTGTTCTAAAATGATGAGACTCGACTCGATTATAAGTATGGCCATGAGATCCTAAGTGCCATTCTTTTCTCTGTCTATTGTCAAGTAGTTTAAAACATTAAGGGTATGTTTGGTTGACAGGAATCTATAGGATTTCAAGGGAATTGGAATTTGAATTTCATTCCTTTGTGTGTTTGGTTGGACAAATTAGTTGAAGGGAATTGGATTTCAATTCCAACAAAATCCCTTATCTAATGGAATTCAGATTCCTTCTAAATATCAAAGGAAAGTTTACAAAACCACGGAAATGTTTCCAAAGTTACGGAAATAACCTCTTGCCTCTTTCATTTGTGTCTAAAAACCAAAAAATAATAAAAAAATCAAAAAAATTCTAAAAAGTCCAAAAAATAATAAAAAAACCCAAAAAATTCTAAAAAATAAACAAAAATAATAAAAAATCCAAAAAATTCTAAAAAATCAAAAAATTTCTAAAAAATCAAAAAAATAATGAAACATCCAAAATATTCTAAAATATCCAAAAAATAATAAAAAATCCAAAAAATAAAAAAATCCAAAAAATTCTAAAAAATCCAAAAAATTCTAAAAAAAATTCTAAAAAATCCAAAAAATAAAAAAATCAAAAATATTCTAAAAAAAATTTACAAAAATTATAAAAAACAAAAAAAAAATCTAAGATTTCTAAAAAATCAAAGAAATTCTAAAAAATCCAAAAAAATCTAAAAAGTCAATAAAAAAAATTCTAAAAAATCCAAAAAATAAAAAAACCTAAGGATTCTAAAAAATAAAAATAATAATAAAAATCCAAAAAATTATAAAAAAACAAAAACAACTCTAAAAATCCAAAAAATAAAAAAAATCTAAAAATTATAAAAAATCATAAAAATAAAAAAAATCTAAAAAAAACCAAAAAAAAATCTAAAAATAATAAAAAAAATCCAAATAATTCTAAAAAATCAAAAAATTTCAAAAAATACTTTTTTGAATATTTTAATTTTTTTAATTCTCTGGATTTTTTTTATTATTTTTTAGAATTTTTTTATTTTTTAGAGTTTATTGGATTTTTTATTAATTTTAAGATTTTTTTTGAATTTTTAGTATTTTTTACATTTTTTATTATTTTTTAGAATTTTTTTTTATTTTTAGAATTTTTTGAACTTTTTATTATTATTTTTTTTAAGAATTTTTTGGTTTTTTTATTAATTGTTAGATATTTTTTGAATTTTTTAGATTCTTTTAGAGTTTTTTGATTTTTTAGAATTTTTTAAACTTTTTATTATTTTTTAGATATTTTTTGATTCTTTAGATTTTTTATTATTTTTTAGAATTTTTTTGATTTTTTAGATTTTTTTTTTTATTTTTTAGCATTCTTTAAACTTTTTATTATTTTTTAGAATTTTTTTATTTTTTAGATTTTTTATTGTTTTTTAGTTTTTTTTTTGTATTTTTATGATTTTTTGGATTTTTTTTATTATTTTTTTGAATTTTTTTTATTTTTTAGAAATTTTTTTGATTTTTTATAATTTTTTGAACTTTTTATTATTTTTTAGAATTTTTTGGATTTTTTATTATTTTTTAGATTTTTTAGAATTTTTAGTATTTTTTAGATTTTTTATTATTTTTTAGAATTTTTTTTTATAATTTTTGAACTTTTTATTATTTTTTAGATTTTTTATTATTTTTTAATTTTTTTTTATACTTTTGAATTTTTTGGATTCTTTTGAATTTATTAGAATTTTTAGAATTTTTTTGAATTTTTATAATTTTTTATAATTTTTTGAATTTTTTAGGATTTCTTTGAATTTTTATCTAAGATAGTTGTTTTTAAAACTTTTGCCAATTGTTTATTAATAGGGGTAATTTTGTCTTTTTAGATATTTTTAAATTCTAATTCCATTAATACATTTATCAACCAAACACATCTATGGATTTCAAAGGAATCCATCAAATTCCAATTCCGATAGGGATTTCAATTTCAATTCCTACATATTCCACGAACCAAACGCCCCCTAAGTTTTGACAAATCATAATCCAATAAGCTGCATGACTTCACCCAATACTCCTAAACAAACTTGTGAACTATTGTGCTAAATTATCGCTCATAGAGTTGTCATGGATTTAAGAGGTGATAATATAATATTTGTGATATTACAAATCAAGAAAATACGATGGCTGCTACCTGTTGACAGCCTCCATTCACAACCACCAGCCCTTGATGCTGGGTCGAGTTTTAAAATATTATATTTGTCTTAAACATAACTGCAAAAGTATCATGACATCAAGAGTAAATTGTCATTTTAGTCCCTGATGTTTGTCCCAAATTGTCATTTTAGTCCAAATAGTTTTTTTTTCTCCTCTGGGTCCCCGAGTTTTCCGTTTTCTTGTCATTTTGATCACATTGCCTAACTCCGTTAAAAAAACATCAGGTTTAACCAGGGGTATTCTTGGCATTTCCGTAATAATTATAATACTAATAATTATATTTATAATATAAAACACAAAAAATATGATCAACACCCCCACCCCCTTCTCTCTCGTTCTTCATCCCTCAACCACCGTCACTGACCTCCGCCCCATCACAACCGCCAGTGCCACCCACCTCTTTCACCCATTTCCACAGCCGTCACCCACCTCCGGCACTCACCTCCACCAACCACCGTCACGCACCTCCACCCACCTCCACCACCATCACCGCCATCACAACCACCGGTGCCACCCACCTCTTTCACCCATTTCCACAACCGTCACCCACCTCCGGCACTCTCCTCCACCAACCACCTTCACGCACCTCCACCCACCTTCACATCACAATGATCCTATTAATCCCACAATCATTCCCCAAATTCAACCCTGGAAACCCTAACCGCCTTCAATCCCACATCATCATCACTCAAATTCATCACTCCAATTGATTAAATCAAAGATGTGTGTAGATCTCGAATGTGAAGGTGCAGATTAGAGGGGTGTGTGTGTGTGTGTGTTTGATGGTTGAAGATGCAGGTGGGTTATTAACCCAAAATGGGTGGATCTAGAATGGTGCAGGTGGTGATGGAGCTCGGTGGTGGTGACTGGTATGGGGTGTGGGGGCAGTGGCGGCAGTGGTTGTGCTCGCTAATGGTGGCTGGGGGTGGTGGCTAATGATGGCTAGAGGTGGCAGCTAATGGTGGTGGAGGAGAAAGAGCATGTAGAGAGAGAAAAGTGAGAAAGAAAATGTATGTGTATTGTGTGTATATCTATAAAGTTAGTTTTTTTTGTGTTTTATATTATAAATATTATTATTAGTATTGTAATTATTACAAAAATGCCAAGAATACCCCTGGTTAAAACTGAGGGTTTTTAACGGAGTTAGGCAATGTGATCAAAATGGCAAGAAAATAGAAAACTCAGGGACCCAGAGGAGAAAGAAAAACTATTTGGACTAAAATGGCAATTTAGGACAAACCTCAAGGACTAAAATGGCAATTTACTCTTCTAAAAAGAACCAACTTTAGTATGTTGGAAGCAATAGTACTTTACTTTGATAGATGATTGAACAAATTAGTATAGTTAATGCATTCATATAGGGAGCGGGCACCCATGAGTACCCATTTTGACCCGTTACAAAGAAAATAGTAGACATTCCAAATCTAATCCATTAGCAAACAAGTGGGTTAGTTATAGGTATTTATTTTATCGGTACCATGTCAAACGGGTAAAAAAGTTGCTCCTGCTTGCCTGTTTTGATCACATATATATGACTACTGTAATTAGGGGGGGGGGGGGGGGGGGGTTATTGCACGGACCTCCCGGCCGCTGGAGTGATCCCACTCCACAAGCTAGCAACGTCCCAATGCTGCCTGGCGGTGAATACCCCATCCCGAGACCAACAAAAAGAGAACTGAAACTTTAATCAAAAGTTGCCCATGTAACAGCTTTATCCCACCATTGATAGCAGATGAATTTAAAAGCTAGCAACAATGGTTTTAGCAACAATGAATTCATGTACTAATCAGGCAAAGTTCAAATCACAATGTTTGTCGGCATACATTAAATATATTTGATTATTAAAGGATATGATAACTTCTAAGGTCATTCTTTAAACTGCCATTCTCTACGGCACAAAGGACAGTGTGCCTGGGGAGTCTGTGAATGCACCCATTTCAGAATGCAGTGAAGATGGAACGCGTGATTGCAAGCACCCCATACTGTATTAATCAAGTAAATCGAACTAGTTAAACCGATTATTATTATTATTATTATTATTATTATTATTGTTTAAACACAAGATATTGGCATGCACGTCGACTTGGGTTTTGTTTATTTTTTTTTAAATAAATAAAACTAAAGGAAAAATGGGTCAGAACTCGTAGAAAAATGTCTTTATTCCCCAAATTTTTGTCAAGATAATATTTCTATAATCATATTAAGTTTAAAAGTTTATTTGTTGGGCCAATAAGTACTAGAGCCTAGAGGTGACAATTTGGAGCGGTCAATTTGGGTCTAATGTTCTGAATTCAGTATATTTTGAAAAAAGGGAGTCCAGCGGATCAAACGAGTCAAATGAGTGTTGTTTTTCTTTTCCATGCATATTATTGTTTAAATCATTTGTTTTATTGATATAATTATACAGATATAGTTCTTGTAGCCATACATATTTTTCCAAATTGCAGTATCGCTAGAAAATGTTAGCAGGTCAACCCGGACCCATTTTGACCCGCACTAAAAATCACACAAGTTGAACCCCATTTATTCACTCGCTCATTTTGTTACCTCATATAGGGTCAAAGGTCTCTTGGTAGAATAAAAGGTATTGTTTGTGTTGGCAAAAAAGAAGTACATGTTGCGAACGTTCAACAACAAACATGAAGTAGGATTGCTAGGACTTACTTGGTGGGCAGTCATCACCAGGGAGTTTACAAGCATCATAACAACCATCAAAAGCCCTCTTACATATCGCGCATGTTTCATCATCAACACCCCATGTCCATGAAGCTACCGCATGCCATCTATACATCACACACAAGACTTTCAGTCCCTACCCGTAATAAAGAAGCCACATCTAATCTGAAATGAAACATACTCTGTTTTGTGGGTCCACCCGAAGTTCATAGGCAATTGGTTAAGAAAGAGCGCAAACAACGGCAAGATAATTCATTCATCATTTGTAGTGGCAATATAACCATAATAATATTAACAATATTGAAATGTACAAAGTAACTTGGTAAGGATACGCAAAAGCTTAACCTTCATGTCTCCTCAACAACTGCCCAAAAAATACACATTTCTTACGTCAGCATGGTAATAAAGGGAAGATAACTTTCAACTACCAGTGTATTGAAAGAAATTACATATTACAAGATGGTGTTTTTTGCTTAAAAAATCAATCATTTCAGTCTCATTTGTCTATTTCAGTAATAAAGTATATAGATATCAGCTTTGGGTCGTGTAGAGAAATCAGTAGAATAATCTAAGTACAAAGTTAAAACGTATACGCATATTATATCGTTAACATGCAAGGGTGAGGTATATGAAGCGTTAACAAACCAAGAGCTTCTAGTGTCACAAAGCAAGCATCAAGAGGACCTTGATTTAGAGCACGTCTATGGAAATTGATGGAACGGAAGAAAGATGTGTACCTGTCTTACGTTCTTATCAACAGAACAGATATCACACTGAATGATCCTGTTAACAAATGAAATGGGTCAAGGGGCTAATTTGCCAAACAGGTTAAATTTTTAAAGAAAAAAAGGTATACAATCACACCGGTCAAAGAGCTAGATGTAACAAATGGATTTAATGCTAAGAAAATGTCTAAAATTGAAACGGGTCAGGTCAAATCGGTTGAATGAGTTAATGCTTATTAAATCATAGCACTTCAGCCATGCTATCATCGCCAAACCATACACAATTTTGTATCCTAATTCCTAAAGATGACCATGGTGCACAATATAAGCACAAGCATCCAGTATTCCAGTTAGTAACATCCTGACCTAGAAGTTGGAATCAGTGATTGATGAACAATAATTATTTGATATTTAAAAATCCACTCTATTCTCAAAATTTGAAAAACTGGGAGTTGAGATGGTATTCTACTTTTCGGGATGAAGAAGATGCAGCATAAGAAGCATTAGTGTTGGGCATCGATGAAACAGTCTCTGACGACAATACGATATTATGCAAAATAAAGAGGAAAAACTCAAAGATGATTACATAACTACATATATACCACAACAACACTAAATATTGCGAGAACACACAGAACAAAATGAATCACCCATTTTTTCAATACTAAAAACCTAAAAAGTAAAGGAAAATGTTACAAATGGAAGATTTATTGTTTCTCACACTAGAATTTAAAACAAAATATGAAAATTTTTCATTTTTTATATAACCTACACGTATGTGCGTTCTGTGCAGGTTAAATTACCTACATGTATGTAGGCTAAGTAAGTATATGTAAAAATATGAGGTTTTCCATGCATATATAATATACTTAGGAATGTAGGAAACATAAAATTTAAAAAATATGAACTTTAAATCATAAAATCTAGTGATTTAGAGTTGTTCTCGCAATAATTAGTATTCTGATCCTCATCCACAAATCATATAAGACGAAAGTAAAGGAATAAAAACCTAATCAAATGTAGTAATGCCTAGATTTCGAGTTCCAGCAACTGAGCTACAAAGTAAGCCCCTTATCGCATAATTTAACTGTTTGTCTGATCATTTGTATGCTATAACCCTAATTCTGAATAAGTGAATCTCATAACCGGAGAAAATCCAAACAATTTGACTTAGCAGGAAACACATGAATTCAAATGGAACAAAGAAATTAGGATTTAGTTTCAAACATCATAAAGTAAATGCTAAAAAGAGTCATACATAATATAATGATTGTCGACTGGAACATCATGACTACTTTACCCAAAATCAGACATCAATATTAGCCGTGCGAAAATGACGAACCTGGATTTTCGCTGCGAGCCCTGGTCTGCTCTGCTGAAGAAGAAAAACAAATGGAGATGTCACTTCATTCTCACCTAAGCTAGTGTTTGTATGTTTACTAGTGTTATGCGATGCCCGTGTTGCGGGGCGCTCAACCGAATACTTTTTAGTTTAATAACGTGTACGCCTTTATTTCGGTCACTTATACATGCTCCTTATAACACAATCTAAAAAAAAGATACATCGAGTGAACCAATTAAACCATATGCGAATCTTTCGGGTTAGATTGAAATCTTGCTGCGAGGCAGGTTAGGTACATAATATCGGGTCTTGAAGCTGTCAAATATATCAGCGATCTGATCATGGAACGATACATCGTTTCATCTACCTTCTCTCCGTGAGATCAGGATTTATCCCATGATTCGTTGCTAACGGGGTGGAAGCTGGAGTAGAACCTGACATCCCGAATTTCTCCAAGATATCATGAACGTACTTCGTTTGATGTATGAAAATTCCTTTGGGTAGTTGATCAACCTGCAATCCCAAAAAGAATTTCATCTCACCCATTGATGACATTTCGAATTTCTGCTTCATAACTCTTTCAAAATATTTGCCCAAATTTTCATTTGTTGACCCAAATATGATGTCGTCCACGTATATCTGAACAATCAGAAGATGTCCGTCGACCTCTTTGGTGAAGAGAGTGGCATCCACTTTTCCACGGATGAAGCTGTTGGCTAGCAGGTGTTGAGACAATGTCTCGTACCAAGCTCTCGGGGCCTGGTGTAAACCATACAGCGCTTTATCTAACAAATAAACCTTGTCTTTGTGGATTGGATCGGTGAAGCCCGGTGGTTGTCTGACATATACCTCCTCTTTTACCTTCCCATAGAGAAAAGCCGATTTCACATCTAGCTGATATACTTTGAAGTTTTTCCAAGACGCAAATGCTAGGAAGATTCTGATCGCTTCTAGTCGAGCTACCGGAGCATATACTTCAGTGAAATCTATACCCTCCTGCTGACTAAAACCCTAAACTACGAGTCAAGCTTTGTTGCGAACCACAACTCCTCTATAGTCTCTCTTACACTTGAACACCCACTTGGCGTTTATCTTCCTTTGACCATCAGGCAAGTCTACTAACTTCCACACACCTAACTTCTCGAATTGGCTCAGTTCCTCCTGCATTGCATTGACCCAAGAATCTTCAATAAGCGCCTCTTTATAAGTCCTTGGTTCAACCTACGAGATAAAACAACTCAATGAGAATTCAGTTTGCAAAGGAGCAACTTTTGTATAAAAACATGTAAGCCCTTGATCAAGCTGTCTTCGAGTACGGACGCCTGTTTGCAATTCTCCAATGATCAATTCCTCCGGATGGTATGAAAGAGTTTGTGGCATCACTTCGCTTGGAACATCTACATCGCCTTCCAGATTAGTAACATTCTGATTTGCATCTTGTTCACTGACTGGGTTTGTTTCGACTTCAAGAATGATACCCACAAAAATCTGGAATAATCATCAATAACCACAAGACAATAGAGATCCTCTGTAATACTTTTGATGTTTATTGGACCAAACAAATCCATATGTAGTCTCTCTAACGGTCTGGAAACTGAATTGACTTGCTTTTTAGGGTGTGACTTTTTCTTCTGCTTGCCTTTGATGCAACTAATGCACTCCCCTTCCAGATGAAAACCTTTGATATTAACTCCAAGAACTAAATCATTGTGCACCAAGTGATTCATTTTTCTAAGATGTATATGCCCCATCTTCCGGTGCCACAACTTTGATTCTTTCTCTGTTACTCTAGACACAAAACAATGAGCCTGACCCGTGGTTGTAGTAGCTACGCTCATGTCCAACACGTACAGATCATTCACTCTAGGTGCCCTCATGATAATCCATTCTTCAGGGATAACAAATCCTGGCTTCAAGATCAAACATTCTTTGTCTGTGAAGTGAGTAGTATACATCCTGTCACAAATCTGCGAGATACTCAGCAAATTATTCTCCAGCTATGTAGTTAACTCTTTCAAACGTAACAATCCCATTGGATAACGTTCCTTCACCAACAATTCTACCACCTTGGTTTCCTGCGAATCCCACATAACCACCATTAAAATTTCTAACATCGTACAATAATGCAGTCTTCCCTGTCATATGTCGAGACGCTCCACTATCCATAATCCATCGTGAAACAGCTCTCGGAAGTTCCTGCACATATCACAAACAATTTAATAAAGATGCCGATTCATGCTTCACAATTACTAACTAGAAAGCTCCGGCAAGTCCAAAATATTTAGTGAGATTTTGATGCTACCAAAGCCTCTTTTGACTCAGGTAACTTGACTTTAATGTGAGATTTTGTAGTGTAAAGTGGCGGAAAATTTTTATCATTCATTTTTAAACTTTCCTCAGATCCAACCTCAACCTTTTTATATAAGAAAAACTCATCTATCTTAAGTTGACCGGTTGGTTGATTTTTCTTTTGAGCATTCTTCTTCTCTAGTGGAGTAGATGATTGTTTCTCCAATTTTTCATAAGAGTTAACTGCCATTTTCGTCCCTGTGGTTTGGTCACTTTGGCCATTTCAGTCCATTTTTCAAAAATGCGCCATTTTCCTCCCCGACATTCTGGAAAGGTGCCATTTCAGTCCAAAAATCATAACCTAGTTAAGTCAGTTTGTAAATAAGGACTGATTGTGTAAATTTGTAACATAAAGGACCATTTAAGGAAAATGACGCATTTTTGAAAAATGGACTGAAATGGCCAAAGTGACCAAACCACAGGGACGAAAATGGCACCAGTTCGTCTCTCTCTCTAAACCACCACCACCACCATCACCTTCACCTCCACCGCCGCCGCACCAGTTCCCACCACCGCCACCACCTGTTCAATCTCTACACTCTCCACCACCTGCATCACCAGTTCCCACCACCGCCACCACAGCCACTGCCACCACCATCACCACTGCCGCCGCCTGCAACTCACCGCTGCCGCCGCCTGCAACTCACCGGAAAAACGGCACCCCTACCGTCGCCGGTTCTCTCTCCCGCCTCCTTCTCTCTCTCTCTCTCGTTGTTATCTCTCTCTCTCTCTCTCCGACTGTGATGATGATTGATGAAGATGAGTTGCAGGTTGTCGGTTTTATAGCGGTGAACGGAGGTGATGACAGAGGTGAACGGTGGTTTACGGTGAAGTGGTGGTGGGTTATGGTGATGGTGCAGCGGTGAGGAGACGGTGGTGTTAATGGTTGTCGGAGGTTTGCCGGGGTTTTTGTCGGAGGTTTGCTGGAGAACCGGACTCGAGACCTGAAACCAATCATAACCAACCATCGTTGATGCCGCCGGACACGAACCAGAACTCGTCGGAGCAAAACGAAAAACCATCACCACCGCCGTCGCCGATCTCTCTCTACTCTCTCTCTCTCATCCTTTCTGCCTTGCTGCTGCCACCGCCATGGTGGCGGAGTTGTTGCTGTTCTCCGCTGCCACCAGGAGACAGTGGTGGCTGGATAATCTCCGGAAAGCTGATAGATGTTTATCGGAGAGGGGGTGTAGGTAGGAGATGACGAAGAGGGCGGAGGAGATGTGCGTGTGGCCGGAGAAGTCGCCGGAATTGGCGCCGGTCGTTGGAGAAGTGAGAGGGAACAGGCGTGCGGCCACCACTGTGTTATATATTTATAGATTTTACTTAAATGGTCCTTTATGTTACAAATTTACACAATCAGTCCTTATTTACAAACTGACTTAACTAGGTTATGATTTTTGGACTGAAATGGCACCTTTCCAGAACGTCGGGGAGGAAAATGGCGCATTTTTGAAAAATGGACTGAAATGGCCAAAGTGACCAAACCACAGGGACGAAAATGGCAGTTAACTCTTTTCATAATAATCCAAAGGAACATCCATCTTTACCGGTGTGGTAGAAGATGATTGTTTTTCCGACACTGAAACCTTTGGTTTTTCAACAACTTTTGGCTTCCATGTTTGTTGAGATGATGCAACCCGTTTATTAAATTTGTCATTTTTAGTTACCACATTCTTAACAGGTTCAATTTTGACTTTTGTTTTCTCATTTTTCAAAATTTTCTCAACAACCATTGGAGCTTTGCCTTTAGCATCAACCTTCTTCTTTCGATTCTCAACAGCTTCAGTCTTAGGCTTGAAGTTGGTGCAATTTCTTACAATGTGACCAACTTTGTTACATCTAAAACATGTACGAGTATCAACTACCCGACTTGTGCCTTCAGACTGAGGTTGTGAAGCCCTCTTCTCAAAAAAAAATTTCATTTGATTTTGAAAAAAATTCATTTTCCTCATCAGAAAGTGAACTTGAACCGTTCACAAACACCTTCTTTTCAGCAAACCTTTTGTTTTGAACATTCTTTTTCTGGTAATTCTTACCACCCTGATAACCACCCGACCAATTGTTTCGATTGTTGTTATAAAAACACGTGGAACTACAGGTTTCTTGTAGTAAGCTTTATCTTTCTCAAAATTCATTTGTCTTTTTGTTTGTTTTAAACTCTTTACTTCAGACAAATCGATTTCAACCATTTTGAACACATTTATCAATTTTGAAACATTTACATTCTCCAGAGGAAAATCAGAATCCGAATACAACTTATCAGATCCAACCATCTTGTACATCACAAGACCCGGTTCATCACCTAAGTTGTCTCTGGATTTTGGTTTCTGAATGTAATTGTCCAGAAAACATTCTTTATCCTCAGCAGAATCACTATCCAAAACACTTTCAACCATGCCTTTAACAATCTCAGTTTGAACACTATCATCAGATGATGATGAAGAAAATGTCACATCAATTGAATCAGGAAGTTTCACTTCATTTTCATCTTCAAGATTAACCAACCCAGATTGCTTTTTCGAATAATTGTCTAGAACTGGTGGTGGAACTTGATGAAAACCCACCCCAGTTCCATCACAGTATACATCTTCGCCTGCTTTGTTTTTCCCGATGGGTTTGGGAACAATGTGATACAAAACAAAGCTTGCAGAGCTGTAACTGTTCAATTTCAAATTTATTCGTTCATTCTCAATCTTAGCTTCTTCAAAATTAAGCTTCAATTTAGCAATCTCATCCAATTGTTGATTGATTAATTCTTCTTTAATTCTCAAAACACATTGCAATTGGCAATTTTCTTTGTATGTTTTACCGTTTCTATCATCATTATCTTTAACCGTGCTTTTAAGCTTCTCAAATTTTTCAGTAATCTGACGATTTTCAAGAACTAACCTCTCATTTTCTTTCCTAACCTTTTCTTGATCGATTTTATCAGTTTCAATTTTGTTAGTTAATTCTTTTACTCTGTCATTCAAAGCTTTCAACATTTTATCACGGTTAAGGATCTGATCCTCAACACTTCTGACTTTAGCAGTCAGATCATCAATCTTCTTACCTTTGAGATAAGTGTTTGTACTACAAACTTTGCATTCTTTGATGCAATTTTTGCAGTCAACATCACCATTGACTTTCTTACCTGACTCAGTTGTTGACGCGTTTGAACTGACCTGGCTTTTAGACTCAGAGACGGATTTAGAATCTACCTCAAGTGCATTAGCAGCCAGCACCTTGTCAGCCATCTTTCCCACGTTTTCAGCATTCAACTCTTGAGTCGTGTCAGTGATTCCATTGTCAATCTTCTTTGTTTTCTCTTTCTCTTCTTTTTCTTTCTCTTCTTTCTCTTTCTCTTCTCCGCTTCCCCACCATTTCCTTTGCCAATAATCATCTTCTTCTTTAAACTCTTTGAGTATGGTTTCCAAATCAAGAGTGTTATGATCAATACCAATGTTTCCCTGGGGGTCAAGATAACATTCCCTGTCTGGATCCCATCTATTTGCTCTTTTTGCCTCAGAAAAGATACCAGCTATTCTGATCAATCTGTTCGTGGCCAACAGCTTTCTGTGACCATACTTCTGTTCTTCAGTTCTGTTGTCTTCCCAAGGAAGAGGTTCAGATTTTGCCATGAATGCATATCCAACCGCATCCTCCTCAGGTAATAACTCACTCCAGTCGTAACCTTCATCGTCGTGAATTACAGCAAGAGCTCTTGACTTCTCTTTGTTCTCTTCAAGCTGCTTCAATCTTGGCGGCTCTGATTTATTCTGATGATAAATCGCTTTCTTGTAGTAATCTTCTCTGAACGAGTTCTCAGATTCATCAGCATACGCATTTCGGCATTCACGCTTAAAGTGACCTTTCTGTTTGCACTTAAAGCACGTCACTTTAGACATGTCAAAGCCTAACTTGGTAGAAGGTCCACCAATAGACTTCCTCCCTGTGATCTTCATAAAACGATGTGCTCGACGAACTGCACTGGCCATACACCACCTTATGTTGACCAGTTCCATCTCCTCAGGATCAATCTGATCATAATCTTCCTTCATCAGGTTGGTGTTGCCTATCTTCCCTGCTACAAGACTTTCATAAGATTCTAGCACAGATGCTAAGAAAACCATCTGTTGCTTTGCTGACTCCTCGCTGAAGTTTTGAGCGTTCTTTAAGTCTACAGCGATGTTGCGTTGAAATAGATTCTTTGCATCAGAATGATTTGCAGATGACGAAGATCCACTGTGAAATCCACTGCTTTGACTTTCTTTGTTTGATGTGTTAACATTTTCTGCAGAAAAAGCTGTCTTGGGAGATGTGCTCTTTGGCATCATGCTCTTTGGATAATACAAATCCAAGTTCTGCTGATAAGACCAATGATTGACTTTGTGTGTCTTCTTTAATTCCAACTCGTGACTCTCTAGTCTCTCAATCAGCAAGTCTATTGTCAACACTTCTGGCGGCTTGATAGTATTCTTTAGCATCAACGCATAATATTGCCAATCCATCTCATCTGGCGACGAATCAAACAATTTGTCAACTAGCTCATCTTATAGGAAATTCCATGTCTCGCCAGTTCCAGCTTCAGGTGCCCAAACCTCTCAATCATTTTACAAACTGATTCATTCTTTAAACACCCTAACAAATCAAACTCTTTTCTAAGTAGTTTCTTTTTGTTCTTCACTATTTCTGTACTTCCTAAACATTTGGTTTCTAACTTTTTTCAGAGATCTTTAGAACTGCTGTACTCGATCAAAGATATTATATCTTTTCGAACAGACTGAAATAGCAGTGCAACACATTTTTGCTCAGCGACAAATGCCTCTATTTCTTCAGGTGATGTTAAGCTTTCGCCACTTTTGCCTCCATCATTGTAACCATTTTTTAGACTCTTCCAGCTGGGAAAAGCAAAGGCTCTCAACCAATCTTCAAACTTCTTGGCCCACCGACTGTATTCTTCGATAGCCATCAACTTCGGGGGTTTGTTATAGGTTCCAAAAGCACTTTCAACCTCCAAGGCATCCGATAACTTTTTCTTTGTGTTTGGCGTGTTTTCATTGGTGTTATTTGAAGAAGTATCGTCTCCAGAATTTCCAGCAAACGCATACATATCGCTAAACAGGTTCATGAATAGATCATCCATCTTGCAAGTACCTGAAAAAATCAGCAAAACACTTAGAAAATTTTCAAAATTTTGAAAAACAGCAAATTACGAGTGAAATCAGCTTTTGAGCAAAATCAACAGAAGATGTTCAAGCGAAATCAGATATAGTCTGATTTCAAGCGGAATCAGACTTATCTTTCATACAGAATAAGAACTGATCTTGATTTCGAGCGGAATCAAAAGATATCTTTCGAGCGAAATAAGAATTTGTCTTAGTTCGAGCGAAATCAGAAGATAACGTTCAGGCGGAATCTGAATTGACCTGATTTCGAGCGAAATCACAAGTAAAAACTCAAGCGGAATCTAATTTTTGTGTTATTACAAGCGAAATCACCGAAGTACTTTTCGAGCGGAATCAAGTTTTTAGGTCATTTTTACCAGTTTTACTTTGAATTTTTACCTGATTCTTTCTAGGGTTTGTTAATAATATGTTTTACACAACATGTGTAAAAATCAGGCCATTTCAACCGCTAGAACTAGTTCAAATCAGAAAAGTATGAGAAGAAGTGAGTAGAAATGAGAAAATCCGGTAGAATCAAGCTGCTATGGTATGAACTCCTCGTCCTGAGCTCTGATACCACTTGTTCGACCGTGTGCGTGACACTAAACCGTCAGTAAAGGCAGTTCATCATCGTTTATAGAGGCAGAATCAAAGTAAACAACGTCAAAACAACTTGTTTCCTCTTAATCTCTTTTCTATTGCTGAAATCAAAGCTTTTTACAATGTATTCTGACAAAATTTCGACAACACCTCCTCTCTGATTTCGCTCTGACTGTCTCAAATGAAATGAACACATCACCTATATATAGTGCTCTTGATTCCGCTCCAAATGGTTCAAGTGGAACCCCTATGAAGTCTCGAGCGGAATCACAAACTTGTCATTTGGAGCTCAATCACCATCTTGTCATTTGGAGCTGAATCACCATCTTGTCATTTGGAGCTGAATCACCATCTTGTCATTTGGAGCGGAATCACCCAGTACCATCTGGAGTGGAATCACCTAATTTCCTGATTTAGCTTGAAATGACACAAATGTCATTTCGAGCGGAATTACAACATAAAAACCACTTTTCTATTTCCAAGCTCTAAACAACCTATCTAGACCTAAGACTCGATTAAGACGTAGCAAACAGAAATTCAGTGCACCAACAGTCCCAAGACAGCTCCAACTGCAAAGTCACTGGCATCACACATGATTTCGAAAGGAAATTTCCAATCAGGCGCTATCATGATAGGTGCATTGACTAGCATTTCCTTTAAGGTTAGAAATGCTTGATTGCAATCCTCGTCAAAGATGAAAGGAGCATCTTTTTCAAGTAATTTTGTTAGAGGCCTTGAGATTTTAGAAAAGTCTTTGATAAACCGCCTATAAAATCCGGCATGCCCTAGGAAACTTCTGATAGCTCTAACGGAGGATGGGGGTGGTAGTCGAGAAATTGTATCTATTTTGGCTCGATCCACTCCCATTCCTTCGCTTGAGATTTTGTGACCGAGTACTATTCCCTCCGTTACCATGAAATGGCATTTTTCCCAGTTAAGGGCGAGGTTTGTTTCCTCACATCGGGATAGCATTCGTTCAAGGTTATCGAGGCATTGGTCGTATGAATCCCCAAAGATAGAAAAGTCGTCCATGAACACTTCCATTGTCTTTTCTATCATGTCGTGGAAGATGGCTACCATGCAACGTTGGAATGTTACGGGGGCATTACATAGACCAAACGGCATGCGTCGATAAGCAAAAGTTCCATAGGGACATGTGAAGGTTGTCTTTTCTTGGTCTTCGGGTGCTATCGGGATTTGAAAGTAACCTGAAAAACCATCCAAGAAACAATAAAATTTATGACCGGATAATCTTTCTAACATTTGATCAATGAAGGGTAAAGGAAAGTGATCTTTTCTTGTTGCTTCATTTAATCATCTATAATCTATACATACTCTCCATCCTGTGACGGTTCTTGTTGGTATTAGTTCATTCTTTTCATTAGTTATTACCGTCATACCACCTTTCTTTGGAACTACTTGGACGCGACTTACCCAAGGACTATCAGAGATAGGATAAATAAGTCCGGCGTCAAGTAATTTGATGACTTCGTTTTTAACCACTTCTTGAACATTGGGATTCACTCTACGTTGTGGTTGTATTACCGATTTGTAGTCATCGTTCATTAAAATTTTGTGCGTACACATGGAAGGACTTATTCCTTTAATATCTACAAGCTTCCAAGCGATCGCATTTTTATGTTTTGTCAAAAGGTTAATTAATTTTTCTTTTTCTAATTTATCTAATTTAGACGAAATAATTACGGGTAACTTACCATCTTTGTCTAGAAAAGCATATTCCAAACCTTTTGGAAGTTCTTTGAGCTCAAGAGGTGGGTATTTAGGAGACCCCTTATTTGGTTGCTCATTTTGATCAAGAACCTTAAAAGTTTGTTCTATGGCGACCTCTTCTTCAACAAAGTGGTCAAACTTTTCACTTGTATCGGGTGGTTCATCTTCATCTTCAATTAGGGGGTCATTGTTGCCGAATGGATAGTTCATTGACCGTTCAATATCGACACTTTTTTTAAATGCCCCTAATTGAAGAGGTAGATTTTTGAACTTCCGGTTTTTCAAAGTTTCGTGAGTTTTTACAAATGGTCATCCCAACACTAGAGGAGCGTCATCGAGGATGACAAAGTCGGTGGGGACTATCATTTGATTTGTTTGAACCAAGACATCCTCAACTACACCGATTGATTTTATTACCTTTCGATTGGATAGAAAAATGGGTATTTGAAGTGGAGAAAAATCACTAATACTTAATTTTTCGAAAATGTAGTTAGGCATTATGTTAACACAAAGATCTTTATCGATTGTAACATTACTAATAAATGAATTTTGAAAGAAACATGGAACCGGTGTAATGTTAATTTCAAATGGGTCTTCTTTTATTAGTGAGGTTTGATCAGTAGTTAACTTAACACTTACCGTTTCGCCAATTTTAGTGTTAGTGTTTAACTCTTTTAAAAACTTAGCATGAGTGGGAACTAAACAATGATTTTCAAAGGAAGGTGACAAGAGATTAATTTCTTCAAAATTAGACTCTTCTTGAATTTTAACGTTGTCGGACTCACCTTTTTCGTTGTCTAACTCATGTGTCGGTTTTTCACTTATTTGTTCTTCCATTTTTACACTTTCAGTTATCTCTTCTTTATTTAATTATTCTCTTGCGCGGGACTCCTCTTCCCTTGCGCGAGATTCTTTTATATAGCGATCGATAACTCTAAGGTATTCTAATATCCTATCGGTCACTTCGGTGATAGAAAAAGGATCGGGATTTTCAGAGCTTGAATCCGGTTGTTCGATCCTTTGTTCCTCATAATACTCATATGAAGTAGATGGTTCACACCATTGTTCTTCATTGTAAGCATATGATGGATAAGGGTCATAATGTTGTTCTTCATAATACTCATATGAGGTGGGTTGTTCACGCCATGGTTCCTCATAATAAGCATACGAAGGTGGTGGCTCATATCTTGGTTCCTCAAAGTATGAGTAAGAAGGCTCATACCTTGGTTCATCAAAATACGAGTATGAGGGAGGAGGTTCATACCTTTGGTCTTCATAGGATGTGTATGAATTCGATGGCTCGTACCTGGGCTCCTCATAGTAGGTGTATGAATTGGATGGTTGATATGAGTGTCTATATTGAACCGAGTGCGGATTACTACAATTAGTGCAATAGTTACTCCTATAATCATCCTCCTCATAGATGTAGTTGTAACCTCCTGAGTATTGATCCATAAGAATCACTCAGCAGACCCTTGAGATCAGAAAACAAAAATAAAAACGGAAACAGAGGCTGGACACGGCCCCGTGTTCAGTGGACACGGCCCCATGTGAAGAGTCTGTATCTGGGCGTTTTAATTAAAGTTACTGATTTCGTTGAGCACGGGGGCGTGTTCAGTGAGCACGGCCCCGTGTTCAGCTTCTGTTACTGGGTGTTTTATGAAAAATGTGCAGAACGGCCCCGTGTTCAGTGAGCACGGCCCGTGTTCAACTTACTGTAAATGCAAAACTAAACTAAAATGCAGAAAAATGTGCGCGCGTTTTGAAAAGGTTTTGAAAAACTGATTAGGCCGTCGATTTTAAGCTTTCTTAAAATCCTTGTGTCTCCGGCAACGGCGCCAAAAACTTGATGTGTGTGAAGTGTCGTTAGTTTTTAATGTATATATTAAGCCCTTTTTAACACTTTTGTTTAGCCAAGTTTTAAATTTATAAAACACGATATTTACTAACACTAAACACACATATGGGCAAGTGCACTCATCGTGAGCGTAGTATAGTGTTGGTAAGATACCGAGGCCGTCCAAGGACACAAGAGCTTTTAATACCGGTTTATCCTCAACGTCTAATCAAATCAAAAGTTTAGAAAATGTTTTAAACTAGAAAATAAAAAGCTAACTAAAATGCTGAAAATAAAATAAAACAGATAGACAAGATGAATCACTTGGTTCCGACTCGTGTTTAGTGTAACCTTTGATTATTTCCGCACTTTTGCACTATTTAAGAGATTATCTTAGTTATTGTAGTAGGCCCCTCTTTTGGAGGTGACGTTACCCTCAACCCAGTAGTTTGAGTCAGGAAGGATACAATCCTAAAGGGTCGGATTGTTGAAAGATAATTAATTAAGTTATTAATGCATAATGTGGTAGGCCCCTCTTTTGAAGGTGACGTTACCCTCGGCTAAGTAGTCTGAGTCAGCAGGGATACAGTCCTAAGTAGCCGGGTTAAAGTTTTAATAGTAGTTTAACTTATGCGGGGATCAAAGAGTTTGGAACCCCGCCATCCAATACCGTTAAGTATTGAAGGAGGTCCTACTAAATTTGACCCAGGTCCTTTGCAGGATCTATACACTAAACAATGGCAAGACTCTTACCAAACCGTTCCCTTAACCCCCGACCAGGTAGCCAACATACATCCATATAGACCGTGGAGATATGAATGGTGAAAATCTTTTATTTTATATAGACAGTAAAATAATGCCAAGACACCACGAACAAACGATAAGGAAGAATCACCTTCAACATAAGAAACTAGTTATTAAAGTCATTAATACATAACCAATTAAAAAGTGCGAAAAGATTAAAAATAAAAATCATTACACTAGACACTTTGTCTTCACCAAGTGATGTAAGAGACTTAGGCAAACATGGCCTTGATTGTCAAGAACTCTTACGATCAATCTTGGATCCCGAGACGACTCACACACTCTATGATGGACAATGGATGATGGTGGTGGATGATGGTGTTATGGTGGTGGTGGTTGGTGGGTGAAGTGTGAGAGAGGTGGTGTGCCAAGGGATGGTTTGAGCTTGAGCCAAGCACTCCTATTTATAGGCTGAACAGAAGCTCGGGCACGGCCCCGTGTCCACATCCTTCTCTTTCTTCATTAATTGCTCTTGTCTTTATTAGTTGATCACGACCCCGTGTCCGCTGGGCACGACCCCGTATGCAGAAGCGTATCTGTACTATCAAGATTTGCCTAGATTCTGCGAATCTTATAGTTGACCACGACCCCGTGTCCACTGAGCACGGCCCCGTGGTGGGCAATAGAAGCTTCTACAACTTTGTCTTTTATGCTGACACTTGGGCACGCCCCCGTGCTCACTGAGCACGGGGCGTGTTCAGCCTTCTGTTCTCTTGTTTTGCTTGGGAAGATGCTTTCGGGGAGGTCAGGCATGACACGTTTGTTCCTTTTCTTGTATTTATGTTAGATTTAACTGCCTTTTTGCTTCTTTTGTTAATTTGAGCTCATTTAATCATGAAAATACAAAAGGAAGACAAAAATACACTTTTTCCAACATTAGTACTAAAAAAGGGTTAGTTTTATGCCACAATTGATGTAATTTATATGTTGCATTTTGCACACATCATAAGGTTTTATAGAACAAAAGTTTTTAATAATAAAACCAGCTGATTTCGAGTTGTCCTAATATTGATCTCGAGTATCAGATTGTTTTATATATCCAAGATTTCATTTATTTTGAAAGTATATCCAAAATTAATTTATATATTAGATTTCAAATTCTTGGAGATATAGTTACCTAAAATTAGGAAAAAACATATTACAATCCTAATTCAAAACCAAATTATATAACTTTTCATCATATTTTACGATGAATAAGATGAACAATTCTAAGAATGTTGATGAACTGATCATGTAAGTTTTGAATCATTAAATTAATTCACCACTAATTGTAATTGCTTTTGGGCCACGTAGAGACACCCAAAATAATAGAATACCTTTTAGTTCATTTATTTGTTTTGAAATCAAAGTGTCAGAGCACTCAATAATAAAACAAAACAAGTTTTTCGTGCAGTTTGTTTCGGCCGTAAGAATTGTAGGCGGAAGAGAATTAATAAAAGAGTTATGTTAAATACACTTTAAAGTCAATTTTTATTTTTATTTTTTTCTCACAAGTCAACTTTTCAAGTTCTCATAGGGGTGTGATAAACATACCCAAAACAAAGATTAATATACCCAAAAGTCAAATTTAGTAATGATTAATTACTTTATTATATTATTTTATTATAAATTTAAAAGTAATAATTATGTTTTATTATAACGTAAAAAGTAATAATTATGTTTTTTATCTTATTTTGTTTTATAATACTTTTGTTATTTTTTTATATTTCGTTATACTATTATTAGTATTAATATCAATATTAATAAATAAATAATCAAGACGCTTTATTATAAATACGAAAGTGAAAAAGTTAATCATAAATAAATAACGAGTCTCTAATAAAACAGTAAACGTGCAAACATTAAAACAATTAATCACCTAGATCGACAAAACCACTTTCACGACGATAAAGTTGGGTATATAATTCAAGACGCCACCAATACATGGTCTCCCATCTAGCCGCAGACATGCTAATGTTGCGAAAATTCCAATAAGGCGTGATTGTAGGCATTGGGTATCCTCCTTGTAATTCCACCATGACATAATGGTTCTCGTCATTTACTAGGGCAATTGTAAGAGCTCTGTGATGTTGAACCTCTTCTGGACCACTCAAAAACGGGAAAATAGTGAAACTGCCTGACATGCTTAAAGAATGGACGATTACACCAAACTTATTGGCAATCAGAACCTACACAAAAGCCAGACTGTATAAATTTGATTTGGATAATCATGGTTTCTAACTTCAAACAAAATTTGCTCTCGGGTCGGTCCTCCGTCCATACGACACTGAGGCAAGAACAACTAAATGACACTTTATTAAAGATGCTTCACAGCTCCTAATGCTTTAACTGTAGCAAATAACATATCCATTGCGATTTATGGACTTCTCCAGCTTTAAGTAATTCATCTTATAAATATTATATGGTACTTGTCGATAATTATTCAAACTATGTTTGGGTCTACCCCTTAAAGTTTAAATCAGAAACATTTGCCACCTTTGCTAAATTTCACAAATTCATACAAACTCAATTTCACAAAAATATAAAAGCCTTTCAATGTGATCTCGGTGGTGAATTCGACAACCACGCTTTCAAAAGTTTTGCAAATTCATCCGGTCTCACATTTCGTTACTCATGCCCTCAGACTTCCTCACATAATGGACGATCTGAGCGGATGATACGACGTCTCAATGATGTCATCCGGGCTCTTCTTACTCACGCGCACATCACCCCCACCTTTTGGGTAGAAGCCCTTCACACGGCCGCCTACCTCCACAATATTCTTCCTACCACCCGTCTCAACTATAACACCCCAACCTTCACCTTATACCTTTGTCACCCAACCTATGAACACCTACGGGTGTTTGGGTGTGCGTGTTATCCAAATGAGTCTGCGACCCAACCTAACAAACTACTCCCACATTCACACCGGTGCATCTTTCTTGGCTATCCCCCCGATTTTAGAGGTTACCGCTGTCTTGACCCTTCAACTGGAAAAGTACACATATCTAGACATGTCAACTTTAACGAGGACACATTTCCCTTTGCCCAACCTTTACCCGAAACCGCGTACCAATTTCTTGATGACGAACCAATTACCTCCCAAACCTTTAAATTTCCCTCAACTACCAACCCCACCGCCTCACCACAACAACAACCTCCATGCCCACCGTCCCCTAACCCACCGTCCCCTAACCCGGCTACCCCACCACCTACCACAAACCCACCATCCCAACCACCCTCACCACTACTTCCTCACCCTCAACCAGAACCGGTCCCATCCAACCAACCGATACCAACTAGCCACCACCCTATGACCACCCGAGCCAAACTCGGCATCACCAAACCCAACCTCAAATATAACCTCCACACGAACACCACTACATCTATTTCCCCACTACCCACCTCCCACGTGAAAGTCTTAACCGACCCAAATTGGTGAGACGCCATGCTTAATGAGTATAAAGCATTAATGGACAACGGTACTTGGGAACTGGTTCCTCGCCCTACATCTCGCCCGGTAATTCGGTGTATGTGGCTTTTCCGCCACAAGTTTAAGGCCAATGGAACTCTAGAACGATATAAGGCTCGCCTTGTTGTAAATGGCAAGTCACAAATGGTTGGTATTGATTGTACAGACACTTTCAGTCCGGTTGTGAAACCGGCTACCATTCGGACAGTCCTCTCCATTGCCATTACCAGGGGATGGCCCATTAACCAACTAGACGTTAAAAATGCCTTTTTACATGGTGACTTGCAGGAGACAGTTTTTATGAATCAACCACCGGGGTTCACCGATGACACTAAACCCCATTATGTTTGCCGACTTCGGAAGTCCCTCTACGGACTCAAGCAGGCACCACATGCCTGGTTCAGTCGTTTTTCTAACTTTATTCTCTCACATGTTTTCATGGGAAGTTTGTGTGATACGTCACTTTTTATATATCATCATGGTGGTAAGCTTGCATATTTCTTATTATATGTTGATGACATCATTTTAACAGCCTCTTCCAACGAGCTACTTCAATCCATTATTCAGCTTCTTTCCAAGGAGTTTGCTATGTCTGACTTAGGAGCCTTGCGTCATTTCTTGGGTATTTCGGTACAACGAGATTCTAATGAATTATTTATGTCACAGTCTCAATATGCTCGCGACATTCTCCATAGGGCTAATATGACCGATTGCAAGCCCTGTGCCACACCGGTGGATACGTCCTCCAAACTTAGTGCTTCTGATGGTGACGCACTTCCCGATGGAACTTTGTACCGCAGGCGCACTTCAGTACTTAACCTTCACTCGTCCTGACATCACTTATGCGGTACAGCAAGTATGTTTATTTATGCATGCCCCTCGTGAGCCACATTTTGCTTTTCTCAAGCGGATTCTGAGATATGTTAAAGGCACTCTTGATTTAGGATTAAAATTATCCGCCACTCCTAGCTCATCTCTCATTGCCTACTCTGATGCTGACTGGGGCGGATGCCCAGACTCTAGACGATCTACATCCGGTTACTGTGTCTACATGGGTAACAATCTTTTGTCATGGTCCTCAAACGCCAACCCACAGTTTCTAGATCTAGCGCTGAAGCCGAATACCGAGGAGTCGCTAATGCTGTTGCCGAAACCACTTGGCTGCGCAATCTCCTTCTAGAGCTCCATGTTCCGATACGTCAGGCAACTATTGTCTACTGTGACAATGTTTCAGCTGTTTATCTTTCAGAAAATCCGGTTCAGCATCAGAGAACTAAACATGTCGAGTTGGATATTCATTTTGTTCGAGAAAGAGTGCGTCTTGGTCAGGTCCGCGTTTTGCATGTGCCTTCTTCCTATCACTACGCGGATATCTTCACCAAAGGGCTGTCAAGACAATTATTTGAAAATTTCCGATCCAGTTTGACCGTTTGTCACAACTCCCGCTCAAACTGAGGGGGAGTATTAGCGGGAATATTGACCAAGTACATATGGAAAGTATATATCTAGAAACATTGACCAAGTACATACGGAAAGTATATATCTAGGAGGAGTAATGATAGCAGTGCCTTTACCCAAAAAAGTAATGATAGCAGTGATAGTTGTCATTTTGTATCTATAAATATTCTGTACATTTTGGAGGATATCATGGATTCAATCAATAGTCAATATACAAGTTAATACACCTATGATGTTATTTTAATTTTAGATCAATTATCAAATCAATCATACCAAACCATATTTCATTGCCATTTAAACGAATACGGATTTTATGTAAAAAATCCAACAAAATATCGATATATGCTTAACCTAGTTTATTGCTATAAAAACCAATCATCATGTACTATAATAGTAAAAACAAACATGAGGAAAATAAAGAAAAAAACAATGGTTCCTTAAAAGTCTACGACACTGAGGCTAGGAAATTATTTACTAATGTCGGCCTTGTAGACATTCAAGATTTACTAACTGTAAAATATATTTACCAAAAAATGAGAGAAAAATCCATTAACTTATTTTCCGTAACCATCCTTGAACCAATTTATTGTTTTAAAAAATAGATTACACGAACATAAATTCTATCATGATAACACGAGGTATATTAATCACATAACAAAAACAATATGAAGTTTACGAGAGACGAGAATAGAAAAGTAAAAATAACCCTTTACAAAGAGAAAATGTATAATAAGTTGGTATATTAATTAAATAAAAAAAGATGATGACTTTTGGGAAAGTGTTATGAATATAGATATTATTATTGTGGTTATCAACTCCTAAAATAACTTAGCTTGTTTTCCAAGACTCCATCTCCTATATATATAGTCATTGTATTCTCTTGTATTTGATACACCTATTAATGAAATATTATTCTCTTTTTATCTACGTCTCTTCTATATTGTTTAGCTATTAGGCTTGTTGTTTCACAATACGTTATCAGCACGAAAGTGCTCCAATTAAAACCCAATCTTTTGATTTTTAATGTGAGAGCATGCACACAACCAATGAATACCAGACGTACAAAGCGTTGGGATATTCCACGAAGCTCCACCATTTACTTTGGTTAGTCATCCGGTGTTCAGGTAACCATTACTTATTTTGTTGTATATCCAAAGCATATATTTAATTCTTTGAAATTAGTAAAGGGTTTACATAGTTTTCGGCGACCGTAGATTTCATCAAAGAAGATGAATTAAATTTAGTAATGTATCAATTTTAATCTCTTCCCTACGAGTCGCTTGATTTAATTTGTCCTGGTCTATTATTTTTTTTCATTATAGTCGGTACCATTTAGTCCATTAGGAAGCTATGACTATATATTAATGTGAGTCACATAGTTGAATATTTTGTACAAAGTGATTATTCAAGGACACTGGTATATTATTAGTATATCACATAACATTATCAGGCTAACTCATTAGAATTATAAATTATACATTGAGAAAATCTTTTGATTTAACTGGTAAATGATTAATCTATCAAATAATCAACAATATAGTAATTTTCTTTTTAGTTAATTCTTTGTGTGTTTGCTCATGTGACTTTCTTACCCAAACAAAACTTTATTCCACTGATCGCTTTTATTCTCTGAATCATATTCATTGTATCCATTACCGATTCATTAGAATTATTATTTAAAATTTTGTATGGATATCCACTCTTATAAAAAAATTAGTTTGTTCCGTGTGTGTATATAGTCTAAACTAATATAAATTTTGCTGTTAACCATTGATTTGGTTTCACTTTGCTTGAGAATCTTCATTAGTTTTGCCACAAACATGTGCTTTGTATCAATTTTATATGATATGTCTTTATTAGTTCTAGATAAATGATTTACGAAACACACGAACCAATCTCTATGTGTTTACGTCCCTAAAACATTTGCTAAAATATTTTTTAAACCTTGGTAGAAAAGATCTTACGTTTTGTTTTGTATATATGATCTTCTGTTGTCATGGATATTTGAATTTTGTATTTTTTTTAATTTGAAAAAATAATAGCGTTTTACTTTTATTGTCAAATAACAAGGTTGACATCTCAGCATATAAATTTTATCTTATATAAATTTGAAGTATGATTAAAATATACAACCCTTCCTTTTGGTATGTTTTCTTTCACTATTATAATTAAAGGATATATGTAAATAAGTTTTCATTTATAGATATTTGTATCTATATTCTTTGAGATCTTCATATTCATTGGGTTCCTCTTTTTGGTGATATTTATCACTTTTATATACGAATTATTATACAAATGTTATTTTGCAAATTAAGTAGATACTGCTCGATAAATTCCTTTTTTTATGTGCGGACTTGATCATGATATTTATTATTATTTGTATATAAGATTTACTTGTAAGTGTAACTGGTACACTATATATATTTTCTTACAAGTGCTAATAAAATCTTACTTTTATGATTTTACTATAATTTATTTTATATAGTAAAATGTTATAACGCCATATAACTTGACATTATGTGTAGTTTGTATTTTACATGTTATTTTTTTATTTATACATATGGTCTTAAAAAGAATAGAAGAATTAAACCAAAGTTGTGGTTTGTTATCACTCTCTCATCATGAAAGAATATAAATATGCTTATATATGACATCGGTTTTGTCATACTCATACTCACTGAATCTTATTATATATATATAAAAGGTCGTAACATGTTAGATCGATGAATCTTACATGACTCGGACATGTAATCACTTCTCAAATGATGTTATGTGAAGAGAAGATCATTTATGTGAAAAAAAACTCGATAAAAAGATTTCTATATATCACGCGTGAGATATGTTCATGAAGTAGCAATATCATTATTAGAGCTATGAAAAGTTTGAAACGATTTTATACTCGTGTGACCGAGTGAAGAATGAAAAGCTATAAGACTTATTCTGGTTCTACTTCATTCCCTGAATTGAACGTGATTATATAACGATCATTGAAAATATGGTGATTATGGACATAATTGAGAAATTTGTAATTACGATCATAATAATAATGAGATCGGTCATCAGAAGTGCTATGATTGCCAAGTTAATAATGAGATTGACCATACTAGAATGTTATGATAGCCAAGTTAAAGAGATCGACTATAAAAGTTGTAATAATAGTCATAATGATATTGACCACTAGAAGTGGTAATTTATGGGAGTAATTATATGAAGATAATATTCGGAGACGATGAAAATTGACTTGAAAGTTTGAAATGATAGTTAATTGTTCTCTCGTATCATACGTTTTGTATTACATACGAGCAAGTAATACACATACGATCATAAACAAGAAGTTTATGGATCATAATTATTTAATTAATTGGCATGACTGGTTAGACCACACCGAGTAAATGATGATGTGAAACATAATGAAGAATTAGAAAATTCTTCAAGCTGAAAATTAACATGTAATGTTTGTTCTTAAGGGAAATTTTATATTTGCCAAATAAAGGAGGGTGTGTATCCCTAAATATTCTGGAAATGATTAAGAGATATTCATATCTCAACATGATACCATTTAGTGTTTTAAATCGATGCATCGTCTAAATGGTTATCAACTTAACAACTTGATGTTTGTGTAATTTATGGCTTAGCTAATAAGATAGCAAGCATAATATTCCAGATTGCATGTATTTATTAGTAGTGACGATAAGTTTATTTCCCTAGCTATTAATGATCGACGGAATAAGTGTTGAACTTCGTGTAGATTATGTTCATACACGAATTGATTTTGCTAAGACGATCATTGAACATCTACGATTGATAGCAAAGCCAATAATTATGAGAGCAAGTTCATGTTTATATATGAGTACATGTAATTTTACATGAAATAAAATTAATTCACATCAAACCAATATGTTGTAATAGTTTCTCCCCAATTATAGTTGGTTTTTGGTCAGAAACCAAAGATGTCCTTTCTAAGATTTTGGTCGTGCAGTATATATTGAAATTGATCAACCATTACGCAAAAAAAAGGACCTTAAAAGGTGGTTGGGAATTTATGATACGAATAGAGTCTTTCACGAGATATTTATTTATGGCTCAATTAATTGATATACATCTAAATGAATTAACATTCCCAACATCAGGGGGAGATAAAAAGCAGTTGGAAAAGAAATGAGTTTGTATGAATTATCATTGATCCTCAAAAACTAAAAGTGTGAACCAGAAGTTCAGATAATAACTCATTTACAAAGATTAGCAAATCTATTACCAGACACATTCACTGACCTTAAAGAGGTGATTTATATCACATATGCCAACTGCTAATGCTCCAATTAAGATGAGTGTCCCAGAAGGACAACCACATATTTGTGATGGGTCTATTGCACGTCTAATGTGTGGTAGACTAATAGATTCCAACAATAAAATTCTTCGAAAGTTGGAGCAAGTAAATAAGATGGTCAAGTTGAGGTTATATTAATAGGGTCTCTTGAAGAGACATTAGACATGATAGTTCTAGAAGAACCTCATGTACCTGAAAATAAAGAGATCTCATTATATTGTACCATGTCTATGAAATATATGGAATCAAAACAAAATCGACGTCGTCATACTTTTGTATATAATATAGCGCTTGAAATGATGAGGATCAAAATTTAAGATCTGCCTATAAGAAATGATTGGCCAAAATGGAAAGACGCAAATGAGGCAGAGTTGAATTCTCTATTAAAATGGAAAGTTTTCGGACCAACAGTCCGTACAACTGAAGTTGTAAACCATATTGGATACAAATGTTTTTTTTTTTAATGTGAATCATGAGATGAAATCAAACTAAGTGATATAAGATAAAATTGGTGGCACAAAATATTTGCAAAGACCCATTATTGATGATGAGGAGACACATTCTCCAGTGGTGGATGCATTGACTTTCCAATATTTTATTAGTCTGGTAATATAAAGAGAGAATTGATATGCGTCTTATGAATGTTATGTATCAGTTAATACTGTTGATACTGAAAGTTTACATGAAAGTCCTGAAGGATTAAATTATGTAAGTCATGTAAAGTAAGTTCTCGAGAACAATGTGATCATTTATACATATTCGGATTTGAAAAGGTTATGATTATTTTAAATGTTGGATATAATTGGAACTCCTGATGAGTTTTAAAGCAATTGAGTGCTTAAAAGGTTAATTGAAACATCTTAACGATGTAATATTTGTGCACCAAGAAACATACATAGAAAACTTGTACCCGGTGATTGTGATATCTCAATAAATGGTGTATACGCATGGTACAATATGGATTCTGGAGATAAAAGCAAGTGTTCGTGATTTTTTTGCATTTGATATAAATATCTGTGTTAAATGGGCAAATTTTATGTAGCAAAACTTCTAAAGAGTGAAAGCACGTGCATATTTAGATAATGCTAGAAGCATTGATGTTAAAACCTCAAGAACATACTATATGAAGTTGACAAAATATGTATGGCCTAAAATAGTCGAGTCGAGTGTTGTACAACTCGAGATATTCACATAAAGAGGGATATAAGTTTGATTAAATTAGTCATGTTTTATCAACATTCTACTACTAAAAGTTCACTATAATCGCAGTTTACAGTGATGATGTTTAGGCATCATCGAGAGAAACTGTCGAGCTTTTAGAGGAAGAATTTTTTAATGACCTTGGCATGATCTAATTATTACTCGAACTGCAGTTCGAGTATATATGTAATTATATTTTATCAATCCCTCAAGTACATCTAGAAGATGATGTTGGAATATTTTAGTAAGGACAGAGTTGAACCTTAAAGTATGTTAGAGGTTGTTAAGTTATTTGTTATAAGAAATGCCTATTATCATCTCGTACCAAAGTAGAGATTCTTATTCTAGAAGTACCATCATTAAATACATGTGTGCACTAAAATGTTTTGTTAGCTATGTATGGTTATAATATCTTTCGCTTGAGCTTATTGTCATGATATAACCTTTGTCAAGCGAAGAGACATTGGAATGAGTTCAACGAAATATTTCAGGTATAAACAATATTTGATTATATTTTACTAACCCATCAAAACAAGTTTGGTTAGTCTTGTAGATGCAGGAATGTAACTAAAATAGTCCTGGACATATGATATTTTTTGGAAGGAGGCACCTAAAGTCTCGTTAGAAGATTATACAACATTGCTCAACATAAAGGATTGCACATTAAGGGATCAAGCGACAAATCATTGGCTACAAAAGCTTTGTTCGACTTTCAAGGACGATGGACACGTCACTTAAAGGATACATGTTAAAATGAGGGGGAGACTTATTCAAGTTGCACTCTTTTTCCCTTGACTAAGTTTTGTCCCATTGGGTTTTCTTAGTAAGGTTTTTTTAATGAGGCAACATACCTGATCCAGAAGTATCAGGGGGAGATAATGCGCATTACACGCTGCACTCTTTTTCCCTTAGCTATGGTTTTGGCCCACAGGGTTTTCCTAGCAAGGTTTTTAACGAGCCAGCATCAAGCGTATTATGTTGATAACCAAGGGGGGGTGTTATGAATATAAATATTATTATTGTGGTTATCAACTCCTAAAATAACTTAGCTTGTTTTCCAAGACTCCATCTCCTATATATATAGTCATTGTATTCTCTTGTATTGGATACACCTATTAATGAAATATTAATCTCTTTTTCTCTACATCTCTTCTATATTGTTTAGCTATTAGGCTTGTTGTTTCACAACAAAAAGTTATTAGTTTATGGAAACTTGAAAAGTGGAGTGAGAAATTATTAGTTTATGAGAAATTGAAAAGTTGACTTTTGAGAAAAAAGTAAAAAAAAATTGACTTTAGTGTGTATTTAACCCAGCCCTATTTATAGCGCCTTTAATATCTTTATTTGACATTGTGTTGTAATCAATTAGGGTGTAACGGGTGCTCCCCTCGAGGGTAGTAGTCACCCTTCATCTCAGTCAATCATAATCTACCATTTCAACTACTCTTTTAACTCTTTATTTTGCACTCAAACATTGGTAGTACTTTACCCAAACAATTTTTTACTTTAAAAAAATTATATAGATAAAAGTGTGATTAGTGGAAGAGAGTGGGGCCTACCATTAACCATCTCTCCCTTCTCTTCCCTTACGCGGTGACTGTTCCCCGGGTGTTTGAGTTTGCCGCACCAAATATGAGATGGCGTTGATGTTACTGTGCAATGAGCGGCCACCGCAAGCCATCCTACAAAGCACCCGGTTCACCCATACAAACACCTATTTGAGGTTTTCTTTTTAGAATTTTGTCTTTTGTCATTGTTTGATGACTGAATATTTGACATTTGATTTTCTTTTTAGAATTTTGTCTTTTGTCATTGTTTTTTTTTTTTGAAAGGTAAACTTCATTAACGAAAACGCCGACCCAAGCCGGGCCGACAAAAAACTACTAACAGGCAATTACATATTCACAAAGGAAACCCATTAATTCCAATCAATCCCTTTATACTTAGATCTAGTGGAAAACCAAAGAAAACTTAACGCCTTAATCTCACTAATAATTCCTTCAATTCTAACCGTAGCATTCGAGAACTTGAACCCATTCCTCGCACGCCACAGACTCCAACACGCTACCATAATAACGCCGTGAACCGCTTTTCTCTTCTTATCTGAGACTTTGAGATCAGTATGAAAGGAAAGGAGGTCTTTAAGAGAGAAGGCAAAGATATTAGGAATTTTGCACCAAACACTAATACCTTGCCAAACCGTTGATGCCACAAAACACGCCAAAAAGACATGGTCCGCTGATTCCTCCTCCGAATTGCATAAAGGACACACTGGATCGCCGATATCTACGTTCCTTTTCAAAAGAGCCAAAGCCGTGGCCACCCTATCCATACCCAACCTCCACGCATGAATGTTTATTTTCAAAGGAATCCAGCTACACCATTGTAAAACAAACCCGGTATCCGACTGTAAGTCTTCCTTCAACATCTGTTTTAACGCCTTGACAGAGAATAAACCATCCACTTCCGAGCTCCACCTCCACTTATCCTTCTCCATCCTGATCCGGGTGCCGCTGATCGCAGAAACCAGCTGACCGATAATCGGCTGCAAACCAGCCATAGCCGGTTCCGAGATCCAACACCACCTAATATCTTCCACACTACCGTGAGAGTAAATCCTGTCTGCCACTTTACACTTTTTGTCCGCTTCCAACCTAAATAGATCCGGGAACACACCTTTGAGGGGTTCATTGAGCAGCCACGTATCAAGCCAAAATGCTATATCTTTACCATCACCGACCGAACCAACAAGAAAGTTCCTTAAAGGTTTCCCACCTACCTTAGTATTAATGAAATTTTTAGCAATGTTATTCCAAACCCCATTTAGCGATTTTTTGATCGGAATGCATTCCCACCCCACCCTACTCGAGTGCAAGGCCTCTATAACTTCTTTCCACAAACAATTCTTCTCCGTTTTGAACCTCCATCCCCACTTTGCTAAAAGCGACATGTTGACAATTTGAAGTTTAGACAATCCCAATCCCCCACATGTTTTTGGCCGAGTAACCTTGTCCCAAGCAACCCAGTGCAATTTTCTCTCCTCAGCCGAACCGCCCCACAAAAATTTCTTTATCAAGGCTTCAAGATCATTGATAACTTTCTTAGGCGCTTTATAAAGTGAGAAATAATATGAAGGCAGACTTTCAAGAACCGATTTAATTAGAACAACCCTTCCTCCAATCGAAAGAAGATGGGCCTTCCATTTCGCCAATCTACTAAAAAAAATATCCATAACCGGTTGCCAGTTACCCACCACCTTGGCCATCTCCTCAATTTCTGTGGACCCCACTCCAACACCATAAAGATTTGACTTCTCAATATTAATTTTTAGACCAGAACAAATGTGGAAACAACGGAGAATGCGGACAATGTTAACTACCTCGTTTCTAGACCACTCGCCCATCATTATCGCGTCATCCGCATACAAGAGATGCAAAATATTCGGACCATTATTCGGAGTATCTATTCCTCTAATAATCCCCGCCTCCTTACCATTATCAATCATGCACGACAAAGCTTCCATGACAACCAAGAAAAGAAATGGAGACAAAGGGTCCCCCTGTCTCATACCTTTCTCACACTTGAAAGTAAAAGTGGGAGACCCATTTACCAACACAGACGAATTAGCCGACTTCAAGATCCCCATAATCCAGTTACACCATTTAGCATGAAAACCCATTTGAGAAAAAATGCTAATGACAAAATTCCAATTAACGTTATCAAAAGCTTTCTCAAAATCAATTTTGAGGAAGAAAGCCTTTGACTTCTTCTTATTGACCCAAGAGATTAGCTCATTAACAATAAGAGGCCCATCCAGAATGAATCTACCCTTTAGAAAAGCCGTTTGAGAGACCGAAATCACTCCACCCAAAATCACCCTCAACCGATTAGCAAGCACTTTCGAAATCACCTTACTGATCACCCCAACCAAATTAATAGGCCTATAATTATTGAGAGACACTGGGTCGATAACCTTAGGAACAAGGGCAATAAAAGAAGCCCCACTTCCTAAAGTTATAGCACCCTCCTGATGAAACCGGTCAAAAATTCTACGAAAATCATCCTTAAAAAGATCCCAAAAATGTTTAAGAAAACAGAAATTCATACCATCCGGACCCGGGGCCCTATCCTCCCCACAGTCAAAAATAGCAACTTTAATCTCCGAATCAGAGAAGGGCTCAACCAGAGAATTACTATCTTCCACCGAAATCTTCTTAATGTTGTCGAAAGTCGCCTCCGGCCTAAAGACAATATCTTCCTTGAACTTTTCCCGAAAAAAAGAGAGGACCTGTTTTTTAATAAGCGCCGGTTTTGAGACCCAGTTACCGTTAATACTCAAACCATGAATCGAGTTTAGCGCTTTCCTACTATTGACCATAGCATGAAAAAATTTGGAATTTTCATCGCCATCAAGGGCCCATTTTAAACGCGCTCTTTGTTTAAGATCCGAGCTCTTTCTATAATCCGCCTCCCTGACAATTTTCCTGTTCTCAGCCATTATCCATTCCTCTTCTTCCGAGAGCTCTCTAGATTCCATCTCCTTTTCCAAATCCTCAAGTTCCGCCAAAGCCGCATTTTCTAATTCTTTTTCTTTAGAAAGAAATTCATCCCTCCAAGATTTTAACCGAACTCTAATACGAGCAAACTTAGAAAATAGGCTCACATCCGGGGGTTCTAGAACATTAACGCTTTCCGACGCTTCTTTAACAGCTTCCTCAAAACCCGGCTGACCAATCCAAGAGCTGTATATCCTGAACGGACGGGGACCGAAATTAAGATCAGCAACCTTAAGAAGGATAGGGCAATGATCCGAATGTCTTTCAGGGAGCACCCGCACACAAGCCAAGGGCCACATATTGAAAAACTCCGAACACACCAAGAAGCGATCCAACTTGCTAAGCTTCCTACCATTTTCCCTGATACATGTAAATTTGCACCCCTGCAAAGGAAATTCCAAAAGCCCATTTTCGAAAATAAAGTTGTTAAAATTTTCGGCACAAACTCTCTTAAACTTCGACTGTTTCCTTTCTTCCGAAGACCTCACCGCATTAAAGTCACCTACAAGCACCCACTGACCAGCCGAGTGATCTATAACCTCATATAGATCCGACCACAGTTGCCGTTTAGCTGAAACACATTGGGGAGCGTATACATTAATCAGGGAAACAACGGTCCCGCTTCCCACCATAGAACCCCTCAACAGCAAGAAACTCCTATTTTTAACAACCAAGGCCATCTTGAAAATTTTAGGATCCCACAAACTGAGTAAACCCCCTGAAAGCCCCACTGAAGCAACATACTCGAATTCAAAGGAATCATTACCCCAAAAACCCCTGACATCCGATATACTGATACTCTCCATCTTTGTTTCTTGGAGAGCAATGAACCCCACTTTATTTATCAATTTCAAATCCTTAACCCATTTAGCTTTAACACCCCCAGCCATCCCTCTTATATTTAATGATAACACATTCATTGTAAAACCACATTTTTACCTTCTCCGTTGATTAGATCTCTAACCAGCTTCTCATGACTACCAAGGTTGACCCCCACCACGTTACCAATTTTCACCGTAGCCTCAATCTCTTCTTCTTCCCGATTATCAAAAGTATCCGCTACCTCGGCATCCAAAGACTCTTCCAGCCCATCACGATTCCCACCTACCTCGAGATGTCCAGCCAAGTGATTAAGACCAACTGCATTAACTGCGTCACAGTCAACTGGCGAGACTGGAATGGAGGAATCACTGGGGGAGCCATTATCCACCTAATTATGATCAAAATTAAAAGAACCAGTTTCCCTACTCCTTTTTTTAGGTCTGTCAACTGAAGAGGAACAAGACAAAACAGAAGATGTTCGGGCCATGCTCCTAGGCTTAAATTTGAAAGTCCTTTTTTTTTTCCTTGAGTCCTTATCCACAGAATTGAAAAAGAAGACATTATTTTCTTTATTTTGAACCTGGACCCCACCTGAAATAAAGACCTGGTCTTCCACCTCATGGGGAACTTCACACATCCTACCTTTTCCAACAACATAATTACTACCACCACTTTTTTCCATCCCCATGCAAATATTGACATTATCAGCCTCCAAAGTCACCCTAGAGTCCACCTCCTTTTGTATTTCCTGAGGAGGGACCGTTGAACAACCTAAAGGAACTGAAAGGTCGTCTTCATTATTATTTTTCTGACTCCGAGCAACCGAACTACTACACGCCGAACTAGATCCATTTTCTGCCTGATTATGACCTTTATCACCAACCAGACACACCGGCCCGACTGAGTCCGGTGTCCAGTCCGTGATTTCCTCCTCTAACCATACACGAAAGAGCTTGTTCTTGTACTTCAACGTGAGACGCTCTTGAATTCTACCACCTTCCCCAACGAGCAGACCGATCCAGCTCACCGACAAGTTTTCGTCGTCCGCTTCCATCTGCGAGCCATGCACAATCTTTCCATAGTGTTCCGCAATATTGTTAAGCACGTCATTATCAGCTAAATGAATCGGAACCCCCTGGATCTTAACCCATGCAAGCCGTTCAAAGGGAAGAGACTGGCCTTCCCGTGGATCAAGATTAGAAAACCACTCCCTCCAAACGAGATTATCCAACAGAAATTTAACGCACTCAAATTATATATATTTTTGTGGTATATAAAACTTGATGAAAATTAACCCGATAAAAACACTTGTAAAACACACTCAAATCATATAACTTTCATCAAGTATTATCTAACACAAACAAAATTATTTAAGGTCAGAGTTTACAAATAAAGACTTTGAAATTAATCGGTTGAATGCCACACTTTGATATATTTTAGTCATAATAGCTAATTACCTTGATATATCTAAGTCATAGTTATAACCTACCAAGTTTAAAAAAAAATTATGATATATATTTAGAGAGTTTAAATGAGAATTAATATGTAAGTAAATATAAATTAAATTAAACGCTATTGTACCGTAACGAATTGAGTCAAGCCAAGCCAAAAGACCATGAACAATAAATTATTTTTATATAACTTTAAACTTTTTTATCATTATTATAATGACTTTTTAACACATAATATTTTCTTTCTTTAACTTTTAAGACACCACACTGTATAAATTTTTGGGGATATGATATTGAGACGTGCCTATATTTTTCGACGTTTCTGTAACTGTTTCACAACCAAGTTGTGAGGGTAATGTACAAAAGTTATTCAAAATAAAGTATTTTTCCAGTATTGTAAGCTCAGCGAGTGCCTGTGTCATACCGAACTATAACGAGCTTAACCAATTCTGACCAACAAAAATAAAAAAACACTAGTACCACTAGTGGCATTATCAAAACTGGACCGTTGATTGTTTTATGGGTTTTGATCGATGACAAACACGTGTCAGTATCATTTTTTGCAATTGGTTTAAAAAAAAGTGTTGATCTTTTTTTTTATCATATTATGACTTTATTTTTTGGTTTTCCTTTTCAGTTTATATAGCGAATGTTGGTGACGTAACAAAAAGAAACGAGCTGATACCGATTGAATTCTCGACGCGTTGCGGGAGGGAACTCCACTGGTTATAACTAAAATAACTTGTGTAGGTCACAAACATTTCATAGTGTAAATCGTGTAATCCGTGTATTGATTTTGTTTTAATTTAATGAAATTCACAAAAATTTTATGGTCCGCATATACATGAAAAGTAACTATGAAATTGTAAATAAGGCTTGACATCATCGTAACATCTTTATTATGACATCATCATGAAGATATGGCAAATTCAATTCCCAAATCTATGATGCTTAGATGCTTACAGCCAATTTTGTTTTTGGTAACAAGTAGCAACAAGACGAAGACGAAGACGAAGACGAAGGGGCTGTTTGGTAGCCTCTTAATGACCATTCAGATGCTACCTCTTAATGATTTAAAACCTCTGAATGAATAAGAGGTAATCTCAAGTCTGAATGGTTAAGATGTAAACTCTGAATGATAAATCATCACATGTCACATTCTTCTACCTTCTCATTGATAAAATTCTTAATGGTTCCATTAAGAGGTAGCCTCTTAATGATCATTCAGAGGCTACCAAACAGCCCCGAAGACTTAAAACAGAATGTCCACTTCGGGCCAGTGGAAAATAGAAATGAGAGCGATAGTGACCTCCATATGCGCATCCCAAAAATTATGTTAACTTGTCATTCACTTATTCGGAACTTCTTAAATAAAAGAAAGGGGCTACTAAACGTATCTCCTCTTGTTACTTTTTATACTCCTATTTTCACAAAATTACATTTAAATTTATTATATTTACCCCTTATACAAATCATCATTTTTTAAAAAGTATCCCTTTTGTTACAAAACAAATTTAAAAGTGTAAAAAATATTATAGACTTTTTTTTTCAATTTTTTTTGTTTTTTATGTTTATTTAAAAAATATATATTTTTTAAAAGTTTTCAGATAATGTTTACGCTTTCTCAAATAGTATTTTGATTATGCTTTCTTTTATTAAACATCTTTACAAATTATCAATAACATTTTTCATATAAAAATAATAATATTAAAGTTTTGATTTTTTTTTTGAAAAAGTCTATACTATATTTTTCCCCGTCTAGTTTGTAATTAGGGGTGTTCATCGAATAGAATATCAAATTATTCGAATAACTTTTATTTTCCCTTGAATTCGAATAAAACCTAACCACTTGGATTCGAATTCGTATTCGAATAAATAACCCAATTCTTATTCGATTAAAAATTCGAATTTCGAATTGAATCGAATTTGAAATTATAACATACTTGTTACATTAATTAAATTTGAACTTATAAAGATTGTTAATTTATAGTTTGATAAAATTATTTTAGTACCTATTGTTTATTTGTTCACTTACATAAATGGTTTGATTGTTTAATATGTGCTACGGCTGTAGAAGCTATTTTAAAAAAGAAAAACTTTTTACTTTTTTAATAAATAAAAAATTTTAATTATTTTATTAAAAACATTTAAAGTATTAAAAATTATAAAAGTAAGACCTTTAAAATACAAACTAGACGAGAAAAAAACATAATATAGACTTTTTTTTCAAAAAGAAATTTAAAAACGTTTTTTTTTATAAGAAAAATTTTCTTATTTATTTGTAAAGATGTCCAATAAAAAGACATAATCAAAATATTATTTGTGAAAATGTCTTTAGAAACAATATCTGAAAACTTTTAAAAATATGTTCTTAAATAAAAAAGAAAAAAAAAGAAAAATTGGTTGTAATCTTTTTTTTTACACTTTTGAATTTGTTTCGTAACAAAAAAGAATATTTTTGTTATAATGATGATTTGTATAGGGGTAAATATTACAAGTTTTAATGTGATTTTATGAAAATAAGATATAAAAAGTAATAAGAGGGGGTACATTTAGCATACCCCTTTTACCATGGGTTTTTACAAAAAATAATAATAATAATAAGGCTGTAATTCCAAGCAACATACAATATCAACATAAGATAAACTAAAATAAAATAAAGAGTTAATTACTGTTTTCGTCACTGTGATTTGTCAAAAATCACTATTTCAGTCCATTAGTTTAAAAATTGCAGTGTCAGTTGTTGTGGTTTCACTTTTATAACCATTTCAGTCCCTGTACTAACAGAATAAATGGATTGAAATGGTTACAAAAGTAAAACCACATAGACTTAAATGGTTACGAAAATGAAACCACAGGGACTGAAATCGCAATTTTTAAACTAATGACTGAAATAGTGATTTTTTACAAACCACATGGACGAAAACAGTAATTAACTCTAAAATAAATTTATTGTTAGTTGAGGTTAAATAAGTTGTGGTTATAAACGAGTTGATCATGCAACAATACCGTTTAATAAACACACCATATTCGGGTGGGCTGGTATTAACATGTCTTAACGCTTTTATAACATGTCAAATTATTTAAAATTACAATCGAAGAACCAAGTATAAAAGGTTATAAATTCAACTTTACTTTACCTTAAATCTTAACTATTTTGCGATTACATATTCATGTTTGTTGATATTAATATGTCATGTACCTTAGGAGAATTTAACCATTATTTATTAATGTCACATGATTGTGTTTCTACGCTTTGAGCAGTGGTTTTATGAAGAAAAACCGTTATGCCCCGCTTATTGACATGGGTCGGCTGTATCGTTTTACTATGAACTCATCAGGAGAGTGACACCAACTCGTGTATCATGTGTAAAAACTAAACTTTTGGGGTACGTAGACACCATCAATTGAGACCACTCCTTATTATTGCTGGACTAGCTATTGAGAATATACGATCTTCAAAAATGTGGCACATCATATCAAATTACGATCAATTGATCTTACACCACCGGGTGTACCCTAGGGAAAGGACACGAGGAACACTGCATCCCCCCCCCCCCCCTCCCCCAAGTCCCTTGATTTTCCCGTGTGAGCGTGGTCTCCATGCCAGGCTTCCCTAATCCCCCGTCTCTTTTTCTATATCCTTTCTTCCTCTTTATTTATCATATAAAAAGAGTTAAATATGACCGATGGATATAAGATAGGCTAAGTGGTGGAAGTGGGAAATGAGAGAACACGGTAACGTAATGTTGAGCTGGCTGTTTGAGATCAGATATCAGAGATGAATATAATTAGCGGCCTCATAAGAGTTATTAGACTTGCAAAAGAACATATGATATCAAAAGCTAAAACATACTACTCTAATCAAGAAATAAACAAGTAATGATCTACAGCTCTCCCCATAGACAGTGCATCTTGAACAGTTACAAAACATCTGTTTGAAGATTACAAAACACTGTTGAAGACTGGAAAAGCATTGCTGAAGAAGAAAGAACATTTATTCAAAGGCCAAAGCCTGTTAAAGACAAAGCACTGATGGTGAAGACCAAAATTTGTTAGGCCTAAACAGATATTTGGAATTACTCAACAGGGGTTTTTATAAATGTGACAATGCGTTAGTCAAAACATATGTTTAGCATATTTAATCAGTTGTTAGTTCCATCAGATGTTTCTAACATCTGTGGAATCATTTGTGTTAGAAAGGTTAGATGTCCATATTAAGGTGATGTTAGCCCTGACTGTGAACAGATGTTTGTACTTAGTATAAATAGATCTCATATGTTAGAGATCTATTTCATCACATATATTCCTTTTGTATGAACGGAACATGAGTGATCAGGCTGAGGGGGAGTTTGTACAATCATTCTTGTAATTGTAATAATTTGATTTCAAAATAAAACAGTTTGATAAACTTTCCACTCTTGTATGCTCAATTATATCCCTTGCAATTCATCATTCCGTTTTTCATTATACTTCATTATTAACATTAAATACTTCACTTATTCACACTCCAAAATACACAAGTGAAAACTTAGTTCCTAACAAGAGTAGCCTCAACTCCCATCTAGTAGTAAGCAAGATGTGTAAACATTTCTAGTGTACGTACACTTTCTATCAATTTCTATTCAAGAAAACTCCTAAGAATTACAAGAGTAACTAGTAAACCCAAAAGATTCAACACAAATGAGAGGATTCAGTTTTAAATAATTTGACATATTAGATTACATTATTTTCATTTATTTGTGAAAACATGTAGGATCTTAATTTTATTCATTAACTTCAATAAAGATATTGAAAAACAATAGGTATGTAATTATTGATGCTTTGACCGAGTAATAAAGAGGAAAGCCTCTAGGTATTTGGATAAAATGAGGTAAGGGTTTAACTCTAATATAATATTAAGCCGTTAAAAAAATATATTATAATCATTAATCAACTAGGTCATATGACGTACCTCTTTTAATTCACAAATATATGCTAATGAGCTATTGATGGTGGGTTTAGGCTATCCAGCGCTGTCAGTGGTCGCAAGCGTATGAGATCGCTTTCATTGGATTATCCGAGGTAGTCGGACTTTTATTTCGTTGACCATTAAAAAAATTCACCAATATATATAACAAAAAGATTTAATGAACTATTATTTTACTACCAGAAATGGTGCGTGGGTGCATTTTGTTTACTTTATCGAGAAAAAAAGGTTAAAACATAATGAATTGAGATAAGCATTAATCGTAGTGCTTTATAAAAGCATTGAACGGAATGGAGTGATTATGTGTTGCACCTCTGGATATGATCACTGATAGAGAACGGACGGATTACTTTGTCCACTCGTGACTTGTATACTGCGTGGAAAAATCAATGTGACATTATATTTACTAGGATCTTTGTACTCGCGCGTTATCGCGACACGGAGCAAATGATAATGTAAAACAAAAGTTATTTGAAAATGTAGCATGTTGTTTAAAAATACTTTATTTGGAATATAAATTCGTTTTTAATAAAACTTATACTGATCGAGGGTAAAAATTAAATAAAACTACGTACTTAAGCTTAAAAAATAACGAACATAAGTTATTAAATAAATATCAAATTAATTGAGAAAGCAAGATGAATTAAAAAAGAGAAGAATTATTAAAACAAAATGATAAACGAAATGTGGTTTTAGAAAAGAAAAAAAAATGAAAATACGTTAAAAACTAAAAGTAAATATAATAATAAAAGGGAAAACTGAAAATATGTTAAAAGTTAAAAGAAATTATGAAAAATATATATTGATATAATAAAATATAAAAAAGTTACATATTATTTTAAATTTAAAATTACTATTCATGGTAGCTCGTAAACAATATATATAAAATATTTAAAATTTAAAATTACTATTCATGGTAGCTCGTAAACTAAAATTGTTGTCCGTTGTAATATTTTATAGTTTAAAAATAATTATTTGAAATACATTTTTATTTTTGGTTGTAAAGTTATAATTTAAGGAGAAATAGGTGGTAGAAGAGGTCAAACTTTCACTCACTCAATCATCTATTGCCATGTCAACTTCTCTCTCTCTAAGTTCTTTTTTGCCCAAAAACATAAGTAGTGGTCACCACTATTGGGTAGAGGTAAATTTTTTTTTATAAACTATCTATTATAATAAAAGAAACCGGGACACTTGTGATCACCACATCTCTCCTCACAAATATTCTCCTGCTTAAATCACTTTATTGATAAAACTCTCGGGCTTAAACCTGACCCTTAAACACAATCTCGGATCTTATAAAGTTTTTGTAACCCATTTATTATTTGAACTCGATGAGACTCTAATTGCCATCGTCTCTCTGCCTTCATATACTCCCACTCTCTGCCCCCTTCCTGTACTCCCACTGAAGAACGGATACCACGATAGTGAAGGCGGTGGTGGTGGATCATCGTCTCTTGCCCCTTCCTGTATCATCGTCTCTTAAGGGGCTTCATGTATCCGCTCATTCCGGCGATCTACCCGTCGTCCGGAAGTTTCTCCATGAAATCGCAACCCGGTTGTACGACATCCTTTCCTTTTTATTTCTACTTTAAACTTTTGATGTCATTTATTGAAGCAATATCAGTTCATATATATGTATTATCAAGAATCATGATTTGGGGTTTTCAATTTAAGTACAAATTAGGGCCATTCAAATTCTTTATGTGGTTTATTGCTAACTCGCTGAAGTGTTAATTATCAGAACAAAGTATACATAGACTGAAAATTTAATCTACATGTGGAGTTTATATGAGGATATGGAGGTGTAGTCCCAGCTGTAGTCCCTGATTACATCAAGTAGTCCTAGATTGCTTGCTTATAGGCAATCCTTACTCAGGTACTCTAGAGTATATATTTCAGTTGAAAACAATGTCTTACTCGCTAACAACAAAATTGTAAGTTTGAAGACTCAATCTCTTTTGGAATTAGCTCATTAAACCCTAAAATAAATACATAGACAGAAGCACAAGTTTTCAGTTTATATCCATACACTTTCAGGTATATTCTCTTGAACATAATTTTCATCATACTGTATCTTTTGTCTTTTCTGTGTGCAATTAGTTTCTAGAAGTTTGGATCTCTCTCGATAGAAGATTACTTGCATTTATCACTCAAATGAAACAGAATCTCATTGGGAAAGATAGCGTATGATTAATTCATTAACTCTCTAATTTATAGAATGACTCTCATGCTATTGAGTGTTGAGTTATTTGTATATAAAAATAATAATGTTTTTGGTGTTTTTTTTTATCTTGGATAATTCATCAACTCATCATTCGGGTTTGTAGAATTTTTTTATCAATGTTGGCTGCTCTTGCTATTGTGACTCTGAATGAAGCCATCAGTAAGTAAAGAAACCTTAATCAATATCTAATTTTCATTCTTTTTATTATTCGCTACTAATTGTGTTTGAAAACATATATTTACAGGTTTGGGAAGCCTATGAGAGTTAATCGGGCATATGCCAGTCAAAGAGAAGATACGTCAGGTTTGTTAATGTATTAACAATATTAACTTCTAAGTCAATATTTCATTCTTTTGATTCTGTAGGCCTATCGAAGTTAATTGGACATATGCCAGTAACCAAAGAGAAGATACATTAGGTTTGTTAATGTAATAATTCTTATTATGAAGCTGTGACTACCTGCATTTTCTATGTAACTTAAGGTTAGCAGGTCTCACATGTGTCATTTAGTTTTGTAATGAACGCTTTTAAATATATAATCATTCATTTTGGTGTATGCAAATTGCATTCCGTTGGATCTTTTGTGAGAAAAATGCTACTTATGGTACTTGTAGATTTGTGAGCCTGCGATTGTAAGGTAGGTTATTTGTTCATATCATTTGTATTGTTGCTGCATTGGATATTTTTAAATGCGCATATCTTTCAATTTGTGTAAATATTAGTTGGATGACTAATTTTAACGGTTCCACCTTAAAGAGATCAAGTTATGTATTTTGGTTAGGAAGGATGTCGTTTATTTAATGAGAATTGTAAATTGCTAAGACATGGTTACCTAAGATGGTTTTTTTTTCTTTAAGAATATTAGATCTCGATCAAGTCGGGGAAGTAGAGCAACTGCTATTCATATATATTTTCTTATTTGATGGCAATCCAGGTTGGTCTGTTGATGAAGCTCGCAGACAGTTTTTAACAAATGTTCTTGATATATATGCTGAGATCGGGATATCAGACAAATGGACTGCTATGTTAATAACTTTAAAAATTACATGCTTACTGATTTTGTTGCTTATTATTCTCTAAAAGCTCTAAACTGGACCGTGTAAGATTCTTGTCTTTATTAAATGGTGAAAGGTACAATTCTTTAAAAGGTATTTACTGCCCTTGCTATTATAATTGTTGATTATCAGAGGTGATTTGAACCTTTTCTCTTTAAAATGTGTTTAGAGGATTCTAAAGTTGGTTTGTTTGTTGTGACTATGTTCGTCCTCCATTAAAATGCTCATTATGTAGTCATCATGCAGCTTGCAATGGGTTTTATGGTATATTTAGTTTAATGTATGTTGTCATGTTTTGCTGCTCATGTGGTTTTTTGTATGTCTATTGTCGTTGTGATGACCAAACTTCAATAGTAAGTAACTGCTCAAAATAAAGCCTATTTATTTGGTATATAAAATTCAAGTTACATTACTGATTTTTATTTGATTAGAAGCATGAATACTAGAAAAAGAATAAGTAAAAATGCCTATCATCTGAACCCTGTCCTCTTTTTGATAGACATTATGTTCAATTCTTACTTTTAAACTTTATATAATTATTATTTGTTAAACCCGTGTGTCACACGGGCCCATAACCTAGTTAATTAATAAATAAAACATATTTTTTAATAAAATAAAAGTACAATAAATAAAAAAAACATTACTTTAAATTAAAAATAACTAAAATAACATTTAATTAAAGATAAACTAAATTAAACTCACTAAAAATACTACTTTTTGTCGGATTCCACCAATAGGTGGGGTAAATCTAGTATTCCGAGTTGCTCAACGAGATCATGTTTTAGTCTCCAATACGTGTCTTCATCCATAAGCTCAAAAAAACATTACTTTAAATTAAAAATAACTAAAATAACATTTAATTAAAGATAAACTAAATTAAACTCACTAAAAATACTACTTTTTGTCGGATTCCACCAATAGATGGGGTAAATCTAGTATTCCGAGTTGCTCAACGAGATCATGTTTTAGTCTCCAATACGTGTCTTCATCCATAAGCTCGTTTAACACACTGTCGTTGAGAGCGAGCTCGACTGGAGGATCCCGAATGTGTACTGTGCTATCGCGTTTCCATCATCTTTTAAAATCATGTTATGTGAAATAATATACTTATACACCACGTACCTATTTTCTTCACACTCCTAGCACGCATTCGCCGATTCATTATACCCCATTTTGACTTCAAAATAACAAAATCAGTTACACGTCTTTTTACAATGGTGTAAAACCTTTCTTCATTCTCGCATCGATGCCTTCTTTAAACCAAGGGTCATTCGATTCCACATCGCTCACAATTTTTAGACACAAACGTTCTGACGTACGGAACCTATGACGAAAAATATCTTCGTTGTATTTCGGGTCCTTGACAAAATAATCCGCCATAAAGGTTTAGTGGTCATTCTCACGTTCACGAAGAACAAAACGTTTTTTGCTAGATGTGTCTGTGTCTTGTAGTTTGGCTTCCTTGATGAGATTTTGGAAAAAAAAAATTATGCTAATATCGGTTCAAGCTAACTCGTCGTTACTTCTATCGGGTGGAAAAAACAATGGTATCTTTTCCACCATTTTAAATAAAATAGGGATAGAGATTATTTTTGGAGAAATGAAAAAATGGGTTGGTGAGAATTTGGTATGAAATTGTTTGAGATAAATTATGATTTGGGTTGATTTCATAGAAGGGTATGGCTAAATGCACCCCCACTTTTTACTTTTCATACCCTATTTCTAAAAATATCATTTTAAACATTTTTAAATTCCACCCTTTAAATATCCATTCCTCACACTTTTTACACTTCATCCCTAATATTTTGATTTCAGTTTTGGTGTCTGGATGATAGCGATCCACTACTACTTTCGATATTATGTGGTTTCTTTTATGCCACATTTATATGTCAACTTTTCTGATTAAATACCATTATGAGTTTGAGCTTCATATCTAAAATAATATACATTTTTAATCGATTAAGTAATGTAAGATAAAAAAAACAATATACATTTTAGTTTTATAAATGAACACCTAAATCTACATTATAAAATAATAAACCAATTTTGAGTTTGAGCCTAGCATCTTTTTCATACTTACATTATAAAATATTATACGTGGTACGAACTCAGGTATAACCCTTTTGCTTGCAAGTTAAAAAAAAAATATATAATGTTTTTAGGACCCGCACGTTGTGGCGAGGACATTAAATCGAAAAAATAAAAGTAAAAATATTGAATCATGCACACACGTTTCGATGTGTTAACTCACCACATCAGATAACAAAAAACAAAAAATAAAACCAAAAAATATGAATGTAATTAATAAACTATTTGTGTTAATTTTCAATATTTATGTAGGTAAATGTATATACATTATAAAATTTTCAATTTTTATGTGGGTAAATGTATATAGTATAAATAGTATCCAGTGAATTATTAATAAATATAAATCAAAGGTTCTAATATTTTATTATACATATTTACATTTACATGTTTTTGTTTCTCAACTATTTACAATTACATGTTTTTGTTTCTCAACTCTAGAAGGTGCTTTCACTTGCTGCCAAACTACTCAAACAAACCCACATAAAAAAAGGTTTGTTCGTTCATTGCAAAAGCAACCACCGCTCAAAATTCTACCTCTCTCACACACATCTGAAATTCTTTATCTAGTTCATAACCACCAACAAAACACCACCACCACCACCACATGTCCGTCACCGCGCACAACCACCTAGCCCCGACACCGCCTCCACTATAGCACCACAATCTAACCGCCGGATCTCTATTTTATATCTCTCACTTTTACTCTCTTGTATGTCCAATTTTGTGCCATCGTCGCCGGAAAATTCCTTCCCAATGCCACCACCACCTCTAGGGTTTGGTGTCGTCGCCGTCGCACCATATCTGTTTAAGATTGGGTCTCCTCCGCTTAGCGCCTGAACAATAGCAAACACCGTTCGGATGTAGGGTAATCTTTGGGGGTGAAGTGGGTGGTGCACCGCCGCGAGTTGGTGGCGCAGTCGAGTAAGTCGCCGTTGTCGAAATCACCACCATAACCTACATCTAACCGCCACCACTACCGCACCACCACATTAATGCCACCGGCCCGTTTATCTGTAGCATTCTCCCTACAAACCACTAACCACCTTAACACCTCCACCCACCGCAACCTATTGTAGTCAACTGTGATAGTGATGGTGAGATAAGTGCACGAAAAAAAATGGTGGATGACGTAGTGGTATCAGGAAGGAAGAAAAAGAGAGAAAGAGATATGATGAGGTGACCAATGAAAAGATTGAATGATGGAGTGTAGACCAATAATAAGTAAGGAAAAATTGAACAGTGTTTACAGAGGAGCAACCCAAGTTGCAAAATTATAAAGGGGAAAATATAATGACAGTGTACGTTAATGCTAAAAACCTTCATTTGTGAAGGGGTATGGTCCCAAAAAGCCGCGCAACCCCCTATGAGGCCGCGCGGGACCATACTCCTTAATCAGCAATTTTCTTGATCGCCAACCTCGCGCGGGATACAGCACACCTGTATAGCGCGGCGCGAGGTCCACACAAGAGTAAACTCCAGTTAGCAACACTTGGCATTCTAAAAGGGACATCTGAAAGCCCACGCCGCGCACATGATAATAACGTGCCCAGCAAGAATCTTGCGTGACTACGGCGCGAGGCCTTTCCAGATAGTACACAACGTACAAGTGGCAGAATAAAAGAGCCAATCAGGGTCCTTCTGTTCCTGCGCAATCGTGCTCCACGATCGTCTGACATGCAGGAGACAAAAAGTACTTAAGGACGCCTATGTGGCACCAATCATAGGGCAGAGACAACTGCCCCACGATCTCCACTTACCTGCTGATGGCAGAACGGCGGCCAGGCCGACAACCACGACACGTGGCTCCAATCATTGTGCGCCAGCACCAAAGAACTCCCAGAGGCCACTAACGGTCGAGACAAGTGAGACAAAGAGCATATCGCCCAAGTTGTCGACATCCGGCCCAAGGCCCATCAGCCCATATCCTCTTACACCTCTCCGGCTATAAATAGAGACCTCACTCCACAGGTTAAACATTCCATTCCCTCTACTCTCACTTAATACTTAATTATCTCCAAAGCACAGTCGCTTATTCTCACGCCGGAGCCCGGTTAAGAGGGAAACCCCCACATTCCCCTCTTAACGAGTAACGGTGTTTTGTTTTGCAGTTACCCACGGTCATTAAGGAGCTCAGGAATCCAAGAGAAGATTAACCACTATGCAAGGAACATAAACCAAACTGATTATCCCCTAATTAGTTCCGTGTTTCTTCATTGGCGCCCACCGATTTTTTCTACAAACCACTCTCATCTTCGTTCCTGAGTTTTTCGCTGTTTTTTCTTCCTTCGATCCATGGCTGGTCAAGGAATCGTACCTGAGTTCGTTGGTTTCGGTGAAAACCCAAATGCAGCGTTGGGGGAAGGTAACCAAAATGGCCAACCCCAACACTTTGAAGAAGTTGGCGAAGTCAAAGTGGCCAACACCGGGGGTCCGCGCGGGAGCTTCACCCGCATCGCTCAAAACACCCCAGGAAACAACGGTGCTGGACCTTCAAACCCAGCTCCACCTCAGAACATATCGGCGCTATTAGGGCTACCAGAAGGCGAAACCCCAGCCTCATGGTACGCCAAGCAACTGGCCACTATTAACGAAGCGTATCAGTCCTTGAGCGCTCAGCAAGCAGTTTTAACGGCGGAACCATCCTTGGTCACGCCAACCGGCCCCAGCCATGGGCCGCGCCAGATGCCGGTCCCGCAATACATTCCAAGAAGAATTAACAGACCTCCCCCCACCCGAAGGTTAAGCGTGCAGGACACGCGAGATACACGAGGGGAGACAGAAAGCTACTACGACGAACCGTCAAATTCCCGAAGAGGCCCAGTTCATAGCCGGCTCACGCCGCGCAACATGAACGATGAGTGGGAAGAAACTGACCCGAACGATCCAACCTGGGAAAACGATGACGGATCTTCGGTCTTCAATCATTTGCAAAGAAATCACGAGTATTACAAGCCAAGGCAACATGTTGGTTATACCGAGGAGGCGGAGCGCGACTTTCGCCTCGCCTACCGACCAGAAGAAGCTATAGAGCACTCAAAGTTCATCCCAAAGATAGCTCTAGCACCGCTCGAGAGAGAAAAGTTGCCTCCGACCGTCGGAAAGTTCAATGGATTGACTGATCCAGACGATCACGTCAGAGTGTTTACTAGCGTGGGTTGCATGGGAGGTTGGAACATGCCCATGTGGTGTCATTTGTTTATCCAAACATTAACAGGGGCTGCTCGTGCCTGGTTCGACAGCCTCCCTCCGGGAAAAATAAAATCATGGGTAGATTTCAGGACCCAGTTTCTGAGTCATTTCAGTCAGCAAAGGCGATACCAGCGCGACACAGCTGAAGTCGAAGATATCTGGCGACGAGATAACGAGGGTTTGGAAGATTTCATTACGCGCTTTAACAAAGAATGTTTGGAGATTGGTGGCGTGAGCGAACAACTCATGCGCTGCCATTTCAAGAAAGCAATCCGTTGTGATAGCCTGATTAGAACCATCACTGGGAAAGATGGAATGCCAAAGGAGTGGGACAAACTCATGGAAGCCGCGAAGATAGTCGCGCAAACTGAGGAATCACTCGCCGCAAACAAGAATTATCATACTGAAGACCAATTTTCCAAGGGAAGCCAGTCGCGCGATTATTACGCCAGAGAGCATCACTCATCTCATCATTACTCCAGGGATTATTTGCGCGATTCTACCAGACACGAAAAGAGGAAGAGACACTCCGACTGGGGTGCAAGGTCATATGAAGACAGAAGCAGGCGAGAGGGAGATGCTCGCTCGACAATCGACATAGATCGTTATAGGAAGACAGACAGAGAAGAAAACCAGGAAAGGAAGTGGACGCAACTAACCAAATCACCTCTCGAAGTACTCAACACAGAGAAATTGGATCTTAAAGATCCACTACCAATGCGTAGCAAAAAAGGCCAAGACCTTAACCTGTTTTGTGAATTTCACAAGGACACAGGTCACTTGACTAACGATTGCTTCCAACTGCGCATAGAAATCGAAAAGGCTCTGAAGAGTGGCAAACTGGATCACCTCCTAAAGAGCGTGCGCAAAGACATCAAGAAGATCCAGAGGAATGGGTGATCGCTGGTCTCGCCACATCACCCATCAAGAATAAACACCGGTTAAATCACCGCGCTTGACGGCAGTCAGCGTTGTCAGGTGTTACACCGTGAAGAATCAAAATTCCACCGCACTCGACGGCAGTCGGGTGTTCCCAGGTGGTGTGCACAAGAAAAGATTCTCCTACGACAGATGAACGTACTTAGGACCCAAGGCAACAGAAAAATGTAATGCATCACCACTGTAAACAGGGCCCACGCGCCCATCAAGCCTGCTAATACAAGTGTTCTTTACAGTATTTTCCAGTTACAAATGCATGTTAAACTTCTGATTAGCAAGAAAACACTCCAGCCATGCCTCCAAGGTCCTCCGCGAACGTAGCGCGAGACCGGGCAGTTACTCACACAAGAGCCATGCTTACATTTATTCTCGCTAATTTAACCAAAGTTTCTAACAACAATGCAATAATTGTAACGGGAAAGTAAGCAAACATGCTATTTAAAAAAGCGCAACCGCGCAACAGTCATAAAAACACAACGTCATCCATTAAAAGGCGCGACCGCGCAAGAAGTTACATCAGAAACTTAACAGAAATTCACAAGGCACAAAGCCATACAAAACCTATCTACTCGCAACAATCTCAAATATCATCACCATCATGCTTGTCGCCACCATCGCCTTCATCTTCGCCATCATTCCCAGCTGCCTCCTCATCTGATAACTCAACCGTTATAGGTGGATCAAGAATGCCCTTAAGGCGCTGGCACCAGTCATCATGTTCCAAAGCCTTGGCAACTAAATCCATCACAGGCAGTGACAAGTGGTCATAAGCATGTTCAGCGCGTGTCAGCGCGGCACTAGCCTGGTCAGTAACCGAACAATGACTGACGTCAAACTCCTGCCCAAGTGCTTCTTCAACGTGTTGTGCGCATTCTAGGTACCCTCCTCGGTGACCAACAGCGCGCGCATCATCGGTCAAGGCAGCGACAGCACGGTCCAGCTCACCAGCATTGAGAATGGAGTTGGCAACCTACAGCAGAGCTCGCGCATTAAAAAACAACTTCTAACAATATACTCTTTGGAAGGGAAAAAGGATAACATACCAGCACCACTCCACGGCCACGCATCCATTCGGCCTCAGAAACGAGAGTGTCAACAATGCCCTGAGCTTCAGCATAGTTAGTTTGCGCTACATTGAGGGCAGAAGTGCTAACATCACGCGCTTCTTCAGCTCGTTGCTTGGCCTCCTCAGCAGTTGCGGCCTTAACCTTCTCAGCTTCCAGATCAATCTCCAAGGACTCGCATTTATCAACTTGATCATTCAGGCGGCGTTTCAATTCCGCAATCTCAACATCCTTGGCATGCAGGTCCCTATTTTTGCTTGACAACTGAGCCTTCACCTCAGCCAACTCAACCTAAAGAATAAAGAGACTTAGGCTATTTTACAAAGCAAAGTACAGAGAAACGTATAAGTTGCACAAACCTCAGCCTGCTCCTTAGCAACCTGTGCAGCTTGCGCATCCTCAACCTTGCCGGTCAATTCAACAACCTTGGCTTCAAGGTTGACTATCTTGTTACGATCCGCAGCCGCGCGCTCGTTATCTTTCGCACATATACGCTTGAACTCGGTTTTCTCCTTTGCCAGTTCCTGTTCAGCAGTATGAAGTTTATTTTTCAGGGCCTCGCGCCCCCACTCTTCAGACTTTCGGTCAGCCTCGAATTTCGCCTTCTGCTCATCAAACGCAGCCCTAGACTTCTCCAAGTCAGTAGCACGCCTCATTATGCGATCGCGATATTTCTCCCAATCATCCCTCTCCCTAACCATGGTTCGCCATTCCCGGACAATTTCTTGGTTAGCGGCGCGGGTGTTGGCTTCACCAACAACATAGGCATGATAGAGCCCACTGTGAGTCCGCGCCCGTTGACGATCCATCTCCCCCGGAGGAATCGAATTCACCAACCAATCACGACAAGGCGCGAACTCAAGAAAAGTATCCTTCTGCTTCAAACCCCAAGGCGGATTGTGCGGAGCGTCACCGCGACTCTCTTCAGTGTAAGACTTGTAATAGATATCCCCCACTGTATCCCGAGGGCCTATCGGAGAGCGCGGCGGCACGTCAGGTCTCATACCACCCCGACCAACAGTTGAACCTGAACCCGCGCCTCTGGTAATGGAAATACCAACAGGCCTTTCAGCAGCAAATTTCTCCTCCAGGGTTCTCTCTTTTCCCTTCTCCTTCTCAGCATCAGCAAGAGCCTTCTCAGCAGCTCTTCTCTCCTGCTCAGTTTTTCTCTTCTCATCATCGGCTTTCTTTCTTTCCTGCTCTGCCTTCTTCCTCTTTTCTTCAGCAGCTTTGTTCTTGCGCGCCTCTTCAGCCTGGCGCTGGTCTTCCTCAGCCTTCTTCTTCGCCTCAGCTTCCTTCCTCCGGTCTTCATCAACTCTCTTCCTACGCTCCTCATCAGCCTTCTTCTTCTCTTCGGCAGCCCTTGCCTTATCGACCTCAGCAACATGTTTTCCCTTGTCATGTTCAGCCCCAGCAGTCTCGGAAGATTTGATGATAATCTTAGGCCTTTTTGCCTCTGGCTCCGTAAAAACAACACCCTTCTCAGGGGTCTTCTTCTTACCCTCTGGATAAATCAAAGGGTCAAGACAAGGAAAGCCACACACACAAAAAAAAAAAAAAAAAAAAACTTTACCAGGAGAGAACTGATAGAGTGAGCGCAAATTGCTCTGTTTACCAAGCACCAGAGCTCCTCCAGCCTTCGACGCCACAGTCACTCCAGCAGTCGCCCCGCTCCTGGTCCTTTTTCTGCTGATCAACTTTCCAGCAGCTTCTTCTTCTTCCTCCTCTTCTTCCTCGTCTGCATGCTCAACAGAGGAAGGAGTAGCGCCAGCATCCGGGTTGCGAGAACCCGCGCCACCTTCATCTTTTGAGTGACCTGCTCCGCCTCTACCTTCGCCTACGCGCGACAAACCCTCTAATGAGTCACTAATTATCACATAATCTTTTAAGTCACTTTGACGAAGACGAAGACTACCTTTACCAGCAGCTGCGCGGCTACTCCCGCCCTTCTTGCTTATCACTTCGGGCTCACCCGTCTTCTTCTTCTTTGACGGTTACTTCTTCTTCTCTTCAGGGTCGATACCCAGGTCGCGCAACACACCTGCAAAGATGTTAGACCACGAACTTAACTCCCCGTTCGAAGATCCTACAGACTCCCCGCTGGAAAGATAGACAACCTCTTTGCCAGCAGAAGTCATAGAGCGCAGAGGACGAGGTTTAGGTATATGCGCACCTTCATTTGCAGCAGGCGGCGCGGCGAATGCATCAGCAACAGGATACATAAAATTATCCCTTATTTGGTCATACCAATATTGTTCTCCGTCTTGAAGCGGGCGTACACCCATCCTACCGCCGAAAGCGGCGAAGGCAGCTTGATACAACCGCACCTCTACAAGATAAATCATACAATAAGGAAAAGCGCAAGCCCTGAAAGGTAATTAAAAATAAGAATTCCTAACCTTGGTCACCAAGCATCAAGACAGGAACCTCCTTGCTGTCAGGCTGCCACTGATCGCTCATCCGCGCCGCAACCAAGACATTCTCCCCAAACACTCGGTTTGGGGTGGCGGTAAGTTCCCGGTACCAACCCTCAGTCTTGGGGATCGCCAAGTCTTCCTTCTCGATTGGTTTAGTCCAGGCGCGAAACGTCATGGGTACTGGAACCACCTCTTCCCGGATATAGAAAAACTTTGGTTTCCAGTCATGGAAACTCTTGGGTGGATTTAGCAATATCTTCTTCGCCGCGCCTCGACTAGCGAAGGAATAGAAACCCATGTTTCTCTGAAGTGTGTAGAAGACCCGGAACTTGTCAACAGTTGGCTCGATGCCATGAGCCCAGCACAGGAACTCGAAGTGCCGAACCCGAACCATCCCAGGTGGGCTCATCTGAGATATATGAAACCCATAATGTTGGAGAATATGAGCTTTGAAGTTAGTCGCTGGCAACCGGAAGTTGCCCTGATGGAAGAAGTCTTCGAACAGGGTGATGTACCCCGGCGGTGCATCAGCGGCCGTTTGGTTCTGATCCGGGTACCGAGCATCCCACTTCGGTGGGAACCGGAAAATACGGGAAAGTTGTTCGAAAAGCCCTAGGTCCCACCGGAGAACAGGCACAGGACCTTCTTCTCCGGGGATATCCTCATGTTGTTCTTCAGCCTTCGATAAATAAAACAGGTTTCGAGTGTTCTGCTTGATGATCTGCCACAACGTTCTCCAAAAAACTTGAAGATTCAGAGAAGATTTGAGAGGAAGTAGAAGAATAGTAGGAGAGAAAGTGATGAGCCTCACATCTCTTCACATATATATACTGATCGCATTTAATGCGATCGGTAACCGTGCCGAAACCGCCGCAAGCAAGGCCAACCAGAAAGCGCCACGTAAGGCGTGTTTCCCGGAGTGACGGTTACCACGCGCGCGTGGGCCTCACTCTCCTGACGAAAATCCGAACCGTCAGCAACAAGTTGATGACAACCGTCAGAGGTCAACTCAAGCGTCACCAACCGCGACTTTTTCACCAACCTGTCAGAATTCAAACTTCGAGGTTTCTCCCGCCCAAAGTCATGAGAAACTTCAAGTAAAGGCAACAACAAGCCTGGTAGCCGCGCTGTAGTAACTAACGACTTACACGCGCGCCGTCTACCAAAGCCAAAATCAACACTACTTTCTTTCTTTAGTCCAGAGCTCCAACCACTTGCCTTGCGCATGGTGCAGCACTGGACTGGGGGGACTTGAAGGGGTATGGTCCCAAAAAGCCACGTAACCCCCTATGAGGCCGCGCGGGACCATACTCCTTAATCAGCAATTTTCTTGATCGCCAACCTCGCGCGGGATACAGCACACCTGTATAGCGCGGCGCGAGGTCCACACAAGAGTAAACTCCAGTTAGCAACACTTGGCATTCTAAAAGGGACATCTGAAAGCCCACGCCGCGCACATGATAATAACGTGCCCAGCAAGAATCTTGCGTGACTACGGCGCGAGGCCTTTCCAGATAGTACACAACGTATAAGTGGCAGAATAAAAGAGCCAATCAGGGTCCTTCTGTTCCTGCGCAATCGTGCTCCACGATCGTCTGACATGCAGGAGACAAAAAGTACTTAAGGACGCCTATGTGGCACCAATCATAGGGCAGAGACAACTGCCCCACGATCTCCACTTACCTGCTGATGGCAGAACGGCGGCCAGGCCGACAACCACGACACGTGGCTCCAATCATTGTGCGCCAGCACCAAAGAACTCCCAGAGGCCACTAACGGTCGAGACAAGTGAGACAAAGAGCATATCGCCCAAGTTGTCGACATCCGGCCCAAGGCCCATCAGCCCATATCCTCTTACACCTCTCCGGCTATAAATAGAGACCTCACTCCACAGGTTAAACATTCCATTCCCTCTACTCTCACTTAATACTTAATTATCTCCAAAGCACAGTCGCTTATTCTCACGCCGGAGCCCGGTTAAGAGGGAAACCCCCACATTCCCCTCTTAACGAGTAACGGTGTTTTGTTTTGCAGTTACCCACGGTCATTAAGGAGCTCAGGAATCCAAGAGAAGATTAACCACTATGCAAGGAACATAAACCAAACTGATTATCCTCTAATTAGTTCCGTGTTTCTTCAATTTGCTATAATAAAAAAGTTAAAACAATATTACAAACTATGTTAACATATTAAACCTACATAAGAATTTGTCATACAACAAATCGTAAATGGTGTTGCTAAAGTAATGAAAAATCAAAGTTGCAATGTCTTTCTTAATCTCCTTTCAATCAGTGCTATTTTTTTATAGATTCGTTCATATATATGAATAACACGCATATCTCAATATTCAAATTATGACAAGTAGATAAACGCCTATAAAAGAGGAATGTTTCCGAATCCATTTAAAAAAATGAAAATACAAGGGTTAATTGTATTTATTTACAAACTACATGGGGGGAGTGCAACCAGTAAAATTAAAAAAAGGGGGAGTGCATTTAGCAACACCCTTTAAACATATGTAAATTAATTTTTTTATAAATACCCTCAAACGGTCATCTAGCATCTCAATGTTAAAAAAGTAACGGTCAAATCATCCAAAAGGGATTGGTCCCAAGTCCCCGAATTTACACCAACACTCGTGGTAAAGGGGAACGGTGACGGTGTTTTCCGTACGATAAAGGGATTCATCATCTCCTTTGCCGCAACCGCTCCTTGCCGCAACCGCTCCTTTCACTTTTAGATTATAAATATTCAGAAAGTAAAATAAAATGAAAATCTCGAAACCGTATTTATATCAACTTGTGAAAACTCATTTAAGTTAAAGGTGATAAGTTGTTTTATGATAAAGAGATTTAAATGATATGTAAACAAATAATATTAGTTTAAATTGTCTTTCATGATTTTAAGTCACTAAGGCCCAAGTTCGTTCTAAGTGTAGCATGCGCAACATCAAACATTCGCTCCTGAAATATATGTGAAAATAAATACGTCAGTATAAAAATGCCTGTGAGTAACATAGGTTTTGTGTTGAAGAGTCATGGCTTTAAATGTTAAAAGAAATGTTTAACTAAAAAGTAGCCATGAACCCTTACAAAGATGTTTTCTTTTTATAAAATCATATGAAAGTCAAATGATTTGAAAGAAATAATACATGGTTAAGTAAATAACCAAATGAGAGTAACTTGTATAAAATATGATATGTCTTATGTAAAAGATCTCGTGTTTTGTGTAAAAGATGTCATGTCTTGTCTTTGTTCGAAGTGATTTAGATAACGCTACAATATGTAATATAATAAAAGCACTTATATATAGGAAGTACCAGCGGCGTATCCACCATGCTTTTACCATATTACATATGCCTCGTTATCTAAGTCACTTACTAAAACCAATGTCTTGTATAAACAAATGCTACGTGTAAACAATGTCTTGTGTAAACAAATGTCATGTATAAACAATATCTTGTGCAAATCAAATGTCGTGTATAAACCAATGCCTTGTATGGTAAACAAAAAGGTCTTTGCTTAAACCATAGGAAATAATGTCTTGAATAGCCAAAATGTCTTGTATAAAACAATGTCTTTGAATAAATAAAGCTTTTGTTTAAATCAAAAGTTATGTCTTATAAACCATCACTTTTATTGTAAAAACATATATTAGGATTGTTGGTGAATACATTCAAGCCTTGTTGACTGTCGGAGAAACCCTTATCAGGTCAAAGGTTTATCAAATGTTCATTGGATTCTGTCATTCCCTAAGGTCACTTCCAAACAAACCTATGAAGCGGGAACGGGATTGTCAATCCTATGGTACCATTACATACTACCGGTCGGCGTGATCAATGTTAATGAATGTATCATTGTATATTCAACGCACCAATACGTCTTGAACAATGTAAGCATGTCATGAAAATGTTTTGAAATCATGTAAAATGTCATTGAAATCATGTGCTAGGTATGCTAAGTAAACATACGAAGCAAGACGTCTTTGAAATAATGTACTTGGTATGCTAGGTAAACATACGAAGCAAAAGTGTATTTGAAATCAATGTGCTAGGCATGTTAGGTAAACATACAAAGCAAATGTGTATTTGAAATCAATGTGCTAGGCATTGCTAGGTAAACATACGAAGCAAAAGTGTTTTGAAATCAATGTGCTAGGCATGCTAGGTAAACATACGAAGCCAAAATGCAATTGAAATCATGTACTATATGTACTATGTAATCGAAGCATAAATAATGTCATGAAAACAAGAAAGTAGTGATAGGCACATATGAATCACCCCAAAATATTTGAAAAACGTAAAAGAGGGGACTATGTACTCACTTGGGATTGCGTATAAGTCTTGTATAAAAGATCAAGCAAAGCTTGGAGGATCAAGGATTCAAGTGGCTCCTAATATTGGATAACTATGTTAATACGTTGGGACTTTAATCGGCGGATCAGATAGAATGAATTTTTATAAATCAAATGAGTGTTGGAAATCATATGGCATGATTTAATAAACTTATCATTCTGATTTGTAAGTGATCCTAAGTGATTTTGACCCGTTATGACTCGTTATGGTAGTTTATGCTATTTTAACGGGTCGTTTGCGTAAAAGCGTGATCAGATGGTTAAACATGTCCTATGAGAAGTCTTAAATGCCCAAACATGTTTGAAAATGTTATAACATCAGTTTATATGTCAAAAATTTGGTTACATATGTTTAAAATAGATTTATGCGCAAAAAGGGCATTTTGGTCACTTTTAAGGAACATAGGAACGACTTATCATAACACTAACCAAACGACGTGACCATAAGGTATAACCTAAGTAGGTTATTCCCTATACAACTATGGTCACAAACATGTGTTTGGTCGGATCCTAAGATCGACTAAACGGGTTAGATTCGAAAGTCAAAGCAGTAGTCAAACTGCTCGACTAACAACCCAAATAAAGCGCTAAACTAGAAGTGACGAGTTAGACATGTTAACACATGTCTAACTAAGTTATAAAACTGATTTGGTATTAGAACTTGGAATTTTGATACCCAAAAATAGTTTCGTCGTAAAATGCACATTATGCGCATCTTTGATCGAAACTTTGACTCGCCACTTCGACTAGTAAACGTGGTAATCAGAAGGTGCAATCGCTAAGGATTATAACCTTAGTGATTACGATCACGTTACAAAGTTCAATTGAACTTTGACTTGACCAAATGTGGTCAAAACCGAAAGTCAAACTATTTGACTTTTGGCTCGAAATAGCCAAAATAAATTAAACAGACTAAGGAAGAGTACTTACTTGTGTAAGGAACACTATAAGAACTCAGTTAGGAGGCCTCCAAAAGCTGGAAGCAAGCTCCAAGAGAGTGGGAGAAAGAAATGAGAAATTAGCAAAGAAGAATGGTGCAAAATGGTTGCTATTTATAGTTGTTTAGGAGCTCTAGGATCATCACACATGTCCCATGAGGTGGCAAAGATCAAAGGTGATCAAAACAAGTGTCAAATGCAGGAACATGCTTGGAAAACACGAGTTCTTAGACTCCAAGGTAACAAAAACCAACTGCTGTCCAAAACTGATGTTTAGCACATGCTTACGAACCGTATGGTCCTTGGCTTACGGTCCGTAAGCCTTGGAGCTGGGCAACAGTTTTGCAAAATTGCAGTTTTGGCCCCTAGACTTGTATGAACGCGTTTTGTCGCTTTTATCCCCTTTTAACCTAATATTTAGGTTATATAAAGGTGTTAAAGTGCATGTAACTTGGATTTTGTCTGGAAATGTCATGGATGTCAGTTCGTTCGGTTGTACGGTTACGCGTTTCGCCAAATTACGTAAAACGCTTTAACGAACACGAAAACGACCGAAATGGTGCAACAATTGAAATTTTGCATTCTTACCAATAAAATACAAGATTTTACTGAATAAATTTTTTTTTGGATGTCTACTCAAGGTTCGTATCTTGAATACGGACCAACAGACTTTTGAAGTTTGTCGCAAATAGTCCCTGAGTTCGAATAAGCATCTTTTGCCATACCAAACCCCTCAAAACTTATTTCTAAGTTATGTAAAGGGTATTTATGGTATGTTTAGCTTATGTACTTGTTCCGGAGTGTACGTCACATTAAACTGATTACGTTTGCGTAATAGTTTACGATTTTACTTCCAGAAAAGGTTTGAGAGATCGAAATTGAAAAAAGATTGAAAATGCACGAATGCCATGAATTTATACAATTCTTGGAAACTAAACACAAGATTTCATTGATTATGAAATTGTTTAGAGTTGTACAATGATTGAATGACACAAATGTCACACTTGGGATATTGAGGGTTGGAAGGTGAGGCTAGAGGAGCTCGGTGGGAAAATGGTTTGGCATTCCAGCCAGGATGCAGCTTAATGGAATGGTGCATGAAAGAAGTAGGAAGCTGAGGTGGTTGCTGAGAAGGGCATAGGTGCGGAGCCAAAGGTGGTTGAGGAGCAAGTTCCACAAGGCAATGAAGACGAGAAAGATAAGGCCTGAGCCCTTTTTTTAAATGTTGGTTTGTAGTGGTATTTGCTGGTTGAACCATTTATTTTCTTTTGTGGTTATGGTTGATTTCCAAACAATTTTTATTTTCTTGTTTTTAAAACAATAGATGATTCGGGGTGTTCAGATCATGAGTTTTAGGACGAAGCCCTTAATCATCTAGACCAAGGTGACTTTCAAAGTATTTATGATGGACGGATGGGTCATTTTCTTTTGCATAATATAACGGTAGACTATGTTTAATATTTTGGTTGTTTAATACTTGTTTTTTTTTCAACAGTTTAAGCATTTCTAATAAGATAAAGAATAGATTAGGTATGTGTAACAACCTGAACCTGCGTTTTGTTAACTTTTACCGATTACCTCGAATGGTAATCACTTTGTTCAGAGACTCGATATTAATGGAATTTTATGTTAAACTAATTACATTTTCACACAGCTGCACTACACGCACTATAAACGTTTTATTTCTCGCAATCGATTATTACTCACCAAAACGCAACACGAATTACAAAGAACTTTATTAATTAAATTACCGAGCGTGTTTGTTTTTTCGGTAACCACTCTCGACTACGCAACTCGCTTATCATGCTAAATCGCTAATTTGCAAACCTTGTTGTCAGTAGTAGTAATATTATGCAGTGTGTTTATATGCTTTGTTTATATGTGTCTTATGTTGGTTGTATATACTCGCTATCGCTATCGCACTCATTCGCGCAACTCACACACAAACGCAACGCTTAATATCTCACTAAAACACTTAACGCACCTAACCGAACTAAACTAATTGAACGAAAATAACGACGAACAGCCGACACGCAAACCAAGAACGATTCGCACAAAACACAGCAGTTTCGCACGAAAACCGCTCATTTTACGAAATGGCTGTTTTCGCACGAAATGCCATTTCGTACGAAAATGTGAACAGTTGCTACCTCACTCCCCTTCTCCTATAAATACCACACTTGTGCTGTAACAACCCGCTTTTTGGAAAGTCAAAGTACAAGTCAAAGTTAAAGTCAAAGGGAAAAAAGATTGCTAATTGCGATCTGTCATTCCTTGCTTGACTGGTAGAATGTGCTTCTTGACTTGTAATTGAATTCTATTATTTATTTGCTTTAGTTGTATTATGTGGAGTATCTATTAATAATCGCTATTTAATCGCATGTTTAATCGCTAATCGACTTATCGCAAACCGCATCACTATCGCGTTCGTAACTCGAAATATGTGTTCTGGATATTGTTTTACGTGTGTGTGCTATTAGGAGTTACTTGTGCATGATATGTTTACGTTGAGGTGTTTAATCGCAATCGCAATTCTATCGCATCGCAATCTAATCGGGAACGCTAAACGCAAGTTATTTATAGTGATTGTATGTTAGATATAGTAGCTAGGTTATTTGTGTAACTAATGGTTAATACTATCACATCACTCACTTGAAACGCATTGCAATGCTTAACACACAAAACGAAACATCAAAACGCAACCCATCGGAGCCACTCGATCGAATGACTAACCGATCGAATGGCCATCCGATCGGATTGCCATCCGATCGGAGTGTCATCCGATCGGCAAGCCATCCGACACTTTACCCCACTTTCCCTTTTTGGCAACCTATAAATTCCCCCTGTCACATCACTTGTGATGTGACAGCTCTCTCTCACTCGACCAGCACACTCAAGGCCCTCTTTCTCTCGATTTCTCGTGATTCTTGTAAGCTTTCAACTCAAATCTTGTACTTCTATGATCTACACGCACTACTTCATCTTTTTCACCTTTGAATCTTAACTTTTAACCGTGAAATCAACGAATTTGAGGTGTTTTAGGATGATGTCATCATGGAGTTCTTATGAACTTCAATATTTGGCTTTATTCCACCAAGAACAACTCAGATCTAAAAGATTACCCCCAACACGCCAAGTCGAGTTCCGTATTGATCTCGTACCTGGTGTAAATCCTATTGCCAGAGCTCCATATCGTCTTGCACCATCTGAGATGCAAGAACTGTCTAAACAGCTTCAAGAGCTTTCTGACAAAGGTTTTATCCGTCCTAGCTTTTCACCCTGGGGTGCTCCCATTCTTTTTGTCAAGAAGAAGGATGGTTCCTTCAGGATGTGCATCGATTATCGTGAGCTTAACAAGCTTACCATCAAGAATCGATATCCCCTACCTCGCATTGATGATCTCTTTGATCAGTTACAGGGCGCTTCTTATTTCTCGAAGATTGATCTTCGTTCTGGATATCATCAACTTCGTGTGCATGAAGATGATATTCCCAAGACAGCTTTCCGCACACGTTATGGGCATTATGAGTTCACAGTTATGCCATTCGGTTTGACTAATGCTCCTGCTGTTTTCATGGACTTAATGAATAGGGTCTGCAAGCCTTATTTAGATAAGTTCATCATCGTTTTTATTGATGACATCTTGATTTATTCTAAGACGCGGGCTGATCATGAGCAACATCTTCGTCTTACTCTGGAACACCTAAAGAAAGAGCAACTTTTCGCCAAATTCTCCAAGTGTGAATTCTGGCTTAAAGAAGTTCAATTTTTAGGACATATCGTCAACGAACAAGGTATTCATGTAGATCCCTCCAAGATCAGCGCGGTTAAGGATTGGGATACGCCTATTACTCCTACTGAAGTTCGTTCATTTCTTGGTCTTGCGGGTTATTACCGCCGCTTCATCGAAAATTTCTCAAAGATTTCAGTTCCCCTAACTGCTCTAACTCAGAAGAATAAACCCTTTGAATGGGGTTCCAAACAAGAAGAAGCTTTTCAGACCTTGAAGCAGAAGCTTTGTGACACACCTATCCTAACTTTGCCTGAAGGCAATGACGATTTCGTCGTTTATTGTGATGCATCAAAATTGGGTCTTGGCTGTGTTCTGATGCAAAGGAACAAAGTCATAGCCTACGCATCAAGGCAATTGAAGGTGCATGAGAAAACTACACCACTCATGATCTTGAGTTGGGTGCAGTTGTCTTCACTCTCAAAATCTGGAGACACTATTTGTACGGTACAAAATGCGTGGTTTTCATTGACCACAAAAGTCTTCAGCGTATCTTCAATCAGAAAGAACTCAACATGAGGCAAAGACGTTGGGTTGAGCTTCTAAATGACTATGACTACGAAATTCGCTACCATCCTGGTAAGGCGAATGTCGTGGCTGACGCTTTGAGTCGTAAGGAACATGTCAAGCTTCATTGTGTTCGTGTTCAATCTGATATTCAAACCCGCATCTCTCAGGCTCAACATGCTTGTGTTTCACAAGACTTGATGGGTAAGGAATTACCCTATCACATTACGCCTGATCTTGTTTTGAAAGACAATGGGTCGTATTATTTCATGGACCGTCTGTGGGTCCCAAGCCAAGATGATCTTCGTACTCTGCTTATGGATGAAGCTAATAAGTCTCGTTATTCTGTCCATCCTGGCTCAGACAAAATGTATAAGGATCTTCATACTCAGTATTGGTGGCCTGGTATGAAGAAGGATATTGCCTTGTACGTTTCAAAATGCCTTACTTGTCTTAAGGTTAAGGTTGAACATTAGCATCCTTCTGGTTTATTGGAGCAACCAGAGATCCCAGTTTAGAAATGGGAAAACATTGCTATGGATCTCGTTACCAAACTTCCGCGCACTAAGAAAGGTTATGATGCCATTTGGGTAGTTGTTGATCGTCTTATAAAATCAGCGCATTTCTTGCCAATCCGTGAGGATTTTTCTGCTGAAGTGCTAGCTAAAATGTATGTGGATGAAATTGTAACTCGACATGGTGTTCCTTTGAACATTATTTCTGTTAGAGATGCTCGTTTCTCTTCTCGTTTTTGGAGAACCATGCAATCTGCTATGGGGACCCAACTTAATCTGAGCACTGCTTATCATCCGCAATCTGATGGTCAATCTGAAAGAACAATCCAGACTTTGGAGGATATGCTTAGAGCTTGTGTGATCGATTTTGGTGGTAGTTGGGATTCATATCTTCCATTGATTGAATTCTCCTACAACAACAGTTATCACTCCAGCTTCAACATGGCTCCTTTCGAGGCTCTCTATGGTCGAAAATGTCGTTCACCAGTCTGCTGGAATGAGATCGGTGAGGCTCAGCTTACTGGACCCGACCTCATTCTAGAGACAACAGATAAGGTTAAGAAAGTTCTTGATAACCTTCAGACAGCTCGAAGCCGTCAAAAGAGTTACGCGGACCAAGGACGCAAGCCCATGGAATTTCAAATCGGTGATCGTGTATTACTTAAGGTCTCACCTTGGAAAGGTGTGATCAGATTTCTAAAGAAAGGAAAACTTGCACCTAGATATGTTGGACCATTCAAGACCGTCGAAAGAATCGGTAAGGTAGCCTACAGACTTGAGTTACCTCCTGAACTTGGAAATGTTCATCCAACCTTCCACGTATCCAATCTCAAGAAGTGTTTAGCTGATGAGAACCTCCACATACCACTTGACGAAATTCGTGTTGATAAAACGCTGCATTTTGTTGAGAAACCTGTGGAAATTATGGATCGTGAAGTCAAATGGCTTAAACGCAAGCGCATTCCTTTGGTTAAAGTTCGCTGGGAATCTAAGCGTGACCTGAGTTTACTTGGGAACGCGAAGATCAAATGAAGGCGAAGTATCCGCATCTTTTCTTACGAGTTTCCTCTAAACAAATTTCGGGACGAAATTTCCACAAGTAGGGGAGACTGTGACATCTGTGCTTGTAATCATTGTAGACAATTCAGTTTTCAATGAAATAAAGTTATTTGATCCCAATGTTTGGTTGTTTATGTTTTACATTTTTCATGTTTTGGTTTTTATTCAATTTCAAACTCTATATCGCTTTCTAGAGAGTTATATGCAAACTGGTGCGTAAACTTAATCAGTTTAACACGAAAAATACTCCGGAACATCCACATATGCTTAACATACCTTAAATAACCTTTACATAACTTAGAAATAAGTTTTGAAGGCTTTGGTATGGCAAAATCTAGTCTATTCGCTTACAGGGACTAAAATTGACAAACTGCGAAAGTATGCCAATTTGAACTGTAACAAACATTTCGGAACATGACCATAAGTTAAACACACCCTAAATATCCTTTACATAGCTTATAAATAGGCTTTGAGGAGTTCGGTGTGCTAAAATAAACTTTATGCTCATTCAGGGACTAAAAGCGTTAAAAAGTGCACAAGTTTGCATTTTCGCGCATAACTTACGTTCTGAATACATTCGGACATCCAAAAATTTATGTAAGCATTAAAATATTGTATTTTAGTGTTTGGCATAAGAAAAATCCAATTGTCGCGCAATTTGGATCGTTTTTCTCGCTTATGCGCATTCCGTCGTAATTAAGCAAACATCGCGATCATACGACCAAACGAACCTACATCCGGCATATTTTTGAGCATGTTTCATGTTCCCTATACTTTAACATCTTTATAGAGCTTAAAAATGGGTTTGACGGGTGTTAGAAGTGCCAAAACACAACCATACGCGCACAGGGGCCAAAGCTGTCAAAATGCAAAATATGCTGGTCTGCAGGGTCCTTACGGACCGTATGGACATGCTTACGGTCCGTAAGCAACCCCCAGATCAGCAAAAAGTGCTTTCCAGCTTGATCCAGCTTTTACCCACTTGTGCACATGGTTTTTGGGTTTCTATGGGCTGGTTTGTGTGCCCATCAAGGTACCAAATCAGAATGTGGCAAGTGTACGGCTTAGATCGTGCCCCCTTCTCCAAGAAATGATCTTAACGGTAGTGCTACACCTATAAATACCCACCTTGTCTTCCCCATTTCCCTCACATTTGAATCTGATTCTACACCCTCTAAGTGGAAGTATATGCTTCCTACCTGAGAGTGAATCGGGTTCGAATCTTGCGGGGACCTTCTGTAAGTATTCTTTCGCGTTTATCGTTCGTTTTAGCGTTAAAGTCAAACTGCGTTTGACTTTCTACATTGACCAGTTTATGGTCAACGCGAAGTTCATTTGAACTTCATAACGTGAGCGTAATCACGATGGTTATAGCCCCTAGTGACTATACCTATTGATTACCACGTTATCTAGGCTCAGTGACGAGTCGTAGTTTCGGGCAAAATGCGTGTTCGTGCGTATTTTGTAACCAAACTACTCTAGGGTATCAAAACCGTTTGTTTTGATACCAAAACCTGTTTTCTAACTTGACTAAACATGTTCTAGCATGTTTAGCTTGTCACTTTTAGATTTGTGCTTGTTTAGGGTCGTAAGGGTAAGCGATCTAATCAATCGCTTATGCTTTCGAACCCGACCCATTTGGTCGATCATTAGGATCCGACCAAACACTTTAGGTGACCATAGTTGTATAGGGAATAACCTCCCGAGGTTATACCTTATGGTCACATCGTTTGAGTAGTTGTATGATAAGTAGTTCTTATGCCTTAGGTAAATTACCAAAATGCCCTTTTTACGTTAAAATTCATTTTAAGCCTATGTAACCTAATTTTTGGTATCTAAACTGATTTAGTAACAATATTAGACATGTTAAGGCATATTTTACTTGTCATAGGGCTAGTTAGGCGTTCCGAACGCGTTAAAGTAGCGTAAGCTACCTAAACGGGTCATAACAGGTCAAAAGCACTTAGGATAAGTTTTGTTTTAGTATGTAGGCTTTGTTAAACCATATTACATGAGTTCCTACACTCATTTGGTTTGCGAACCCTCATGCTAGCCGATCCTCCGATTAGGTCCGTTTATTAATGTAGTTACCTATATTAGGTGCCGTTTGATTCCATAACTTTCTAGCTTTGCTTGGTGGATATCTAAAGTCTATTGAGCAATCTCAGGTGAGTACATAGACCCCTCTTTTACTGTTTTCAAACATTTTGGGGTGAAACACATGTGCCTACTTTTTAATTTCATGCTTTCCATGCTTTCATATCATATACTTGCTATGTTCATTAGTACACTTATAGTACATAATTTCATTTTCTTTTGCTATGTATGTTAACTTAGCATACTTAGTACATTACTTTCATCTGTTAGTGCATATGTCTGTTGACTTCGTCTTATATCGAGTCTTGGTTACATTCCAGAACTGAACAAGAATGATTGATGTCATCATATAATATGATGACATCATAAAAATGACATCATCTCTTGCATCACATGAGTTAGACATACACGAAAACAGAATTTAATATTTTTTTTATTGTGATTTCGCTCAAAATGTATATGTATGAGATTCCGCTCGTAAAAGTCAAGTTAGTGTTTCCGCTCGAAATGAGAAGGTGTCATTTGGAGCGGAATTAGATCCCTTATAAATAGGTAGTTGATGCTTCTCATTTGAAACAATCCATTGTTCTTGTGCCGAACTGCTGCTGGTTTGTCAAGTCATATATGAATGAGAAGTGTAGTTTAACGTGATATTCTTCTGTTTTCTACCCCGTTCTTGCTAATTCAACTCTGTTTGTGTGTTTCCGCCACACAAACAGTGCGTGTTGACTCTGAATTGACTCATTTGGTCGATTATTCGATCCTACAATTGGTATCAGAGCCAGTGATGAGCCAATACGCGTGAATTAGTACATTTTTCTCACATTTTTTGAATTTCTGGACGTTTGGACGGATAAAATGGACTGAGTTTTTGATATATCGTGCAAAAGTGACTTTTAACAAACCCTTGAAAGTATTAGCTTTAAATTCGGCCTAAAAATAGCAAAAATGGACTGAGAATCTGATTCCGCTCGTACGAACTAGTTTGAGATTTTGCTTGAATTTCGAGCGAAATCAGGTTGTTCATCAGAAAAGTTCTAATTTCGCTCTAACATTTGGAGCGAAATCAGCGTTTTAGATTGTTTCTGTGATTTCGCTCTTGTGATTCCGCTCCAAAGATCACGAACCTTCTGATTCCGCTCCAAAGTTCACTAATTTTCTGATTCCGCTTGAATTGTGAAACGGTGAAGTTTGAAAATTGTGAGCCATTTCCGAGGTTGTCAGTAATTGAGAAAAGAGAACATGTGAATTGTGTCAGGTTACATTGGTTTGATCGGTCATATAGTCAATTTTATTAGAAGTATTAAGTGAATCATAAGTGCATGTGTGCCTGTGATCATTAAGTGTATTGTTGGACTCATAAACAATAACATTAAAGTTGATTGTTGTTTGTCGGTTATTGCATGTGAAGAAATTGATTGTATATCAGTTTGTGATGTGAGTATCTAAATTCAAGAATTGCATGTGATAATGACTTGTAGCATGTGAATATCAATGAAATAATTTGAAGGTCCAATTAGAGTAAACTTAGTGGAGCAGCCCATGTGATCACTGATTCATTTAAAGTTCACGGCCCAATCACGTTCAATATCATAACTGTTGTTGTAAGTTAAAAAAAAAACAATCCACGTGAAACTTTGAATTGATTTGTGAACAAACTTTGTCGGATTAGTGGATTTCTTGGCCCAATCATTTTTGATTTGAAACTTGTCGGTTCATTATAATTTCGGATCATATATTGCATGTGATTTGTTTTAGTTTTTGTTGTGTAGTACTAGTAGTCAAGTGGTAGGTCAGAAAGTTGATTTTGTTTTAACTCATTCATCAGATCAGAATTTGATTAGAAGGATTTTAGTTTGTTCAATTTTAAAGTGCAACAAATCGAGTGGCAATCCAAACGAGTTGCCACCCGATCCTAATCAGTTCTATTTGTCAGTGTTTCAGGTGTTTTGTCAAGCATCGAATACTCGCCCGAGCGAATCCCCACTCGATCCGCTGTCGTCTGATTTTTGCCACTCAATCGGATATTCATCTGATTCAGTTGTTTGATAAAGTGATTGAACTGATCTTAGATTGTGAGAAATTTTGTATTGTTTGAAAATCTGTCTTTGAAAATCTTTCAATAACGAAACATGGATTGTGAGTCGTCTTTCGGATATGGTATGCGTGTTCAGAATCTAGCAGATATTGCACAGAAGAAATTTGATAGTTTTACGGGTATCAAGGGAGAATCTACAAAAGAATTGATTGATAGATACTGCCATCTAGTTTTGGAAATGGGGAGATTGAAGATAACCAAGGCTAATGAGGTGTGGATTGATAAGTTGGCGAATGCTTTACCAAAGGATGTGTGGGGTACTTATTTGCTGGAGTTGAAAAACAATTCAAATTTTGGTGTTATGAATCTTAGTGCATTCGTCGAGAAGATTGAAGCTCAAGAACTCGATTTCCAAAAGATTAGGAAATTGAAGTCTGATTCAGGAGAGAAGTGTTTAAACTGTGAAAAATCTGAATCAGACAATGCCAAACTCTTGAAGGATTTGGAGAGTTTGACCTTGAAAATCAAAAATTTGAAGGATGAGAAGAAATCTGATGATAAACTGATTCTTGAACTGCAGGAAAATTATGAGAAATTGAAATCTGAAAATGTCAAACTGTTAATTGATTTGAATAGTTTGACATTGGAAAACAAAATTTTGAAAGAAAAGGAAAAAGATTTTGAAAATGAAAAATTGAAAATTGAAAAAGATTTTCAAAGTCAAATGAAGATTTTAGAAGATGAAAAATCTGTTATTTGTAAAAATAATCTTGAAAAACAGATTGAAATAAATTCTCATCTTCAGAAAATCATTCGGCTCGAAAATGAAGCTGAAATTGCTCGGAATAAAATTGATGAGCTTGTAAAGAAATTGAAAGGTTTTGTGAATTCATCTTTACCAGATTATATCTGTCCAAAACCAATCAATTCTGTTCCAATAAGTGACAATGTCACAAATTTTGACACAGTCAAAATTGAAGATTGCGATGACAAAGCTGATGATGAAAAAGAAAAAGAAAAGAAAAATATTTTTAGAATTACAAGAAAAATTTCAAATTACTGTTTTGCAATCTACTGAAATAGGTGAATGCTCAAAGCAAAAACCTGTTAAGAATATTGTAGAACAGAAACAAAAAGTTAAAAATTTGAAAAATTTTCAAAATGAAAATAAAAGTTCATCAGTTCAATCATCCAATCATTATAAAAAACCACAAAAATTGAAAAATCAAAACTTACAAAAAGTTAGTGATATGTGGTGCAGGTTTGACCACAGTGCTTCAAAGCCAAATTCAGCTTTCACGAGGAGTGATGATTACCACAAAGCCAGACAATGTTATGATCTGAGCGTTTGGTGTGAAAGTGGTAAATGGTATGATAATAGAGTGTGCTACACTTGTGGTGTTCAAGGACACATTGCTGTTAACTGCCAGAATAAGTGGTTTGAGACGAGGAGATGCTATAATTGCCAAATCAAAGGACACATTGCAAGAGATTGCCCAATGAGATCAATGGAAAGATCGAGGGCTGAATCTCAGAAAAAGGTGACTAAATTAGTCAAAGTCGATGAAAAGCCCAGAACACAGAAAAAACAAGAAGTGAAAGAACCGAAAGTGAAACTTTCACAAGGGCAGAAAGATCGATTGAGAAAGAAAAGGAAGAAAGCACGAGAGTATCTTGAAAGGATTTTGTCCTCGGATATAACAAGTAAAACAGAGAAGAGTTCTGATAAATCGTCTTGCTCTTCAAAGAATGACAAATCAAGCAAAACGAATTCATCAGATGCAAATCTGAGGACAGAATGGAGTGTGAAGAAATGAAATGTTCCTGGCGATGAATTTGTTTCTTCAGAAACAAAGGGGCCACGTGTTGGCAATGAATCTGACTTGTCAAAGTCAGAAGAGCCACGTTCTGGCAATGAATCTGATTCGTCAAAATCAGAGGAGCTATCTGTTGATCAAAAAGGAGAAAATTCAGTTCAGCAAATGGATGATATCAACTTTCCACCATTGCGGACTGAAAATTTTAAACAAAAAGATGGTAAAGTGAAAATTTCGAATCAGTTCTATTCTGAAAAGAAAGAATTTGATGTTGAAAAGGCTTTTAATAGCAAAGTAAAAAATATTTTTGGAAAAATGGTTGAGGGTAAGGTAAAAGGAGTTAAAGAATTTTATGAATAAAAAAGGTATGTTCAAAACACCCAAGGACTGTCAGGCTTGGGTGAATCTCTTTAACTGAAAAAAACCTGACTTGCCAGAACTCCCAAGTTGGTAATTGGGGAGTAGGAATCGGCATATTTCTTGAGAAATTCACTCTGGTGATATTTCGACTTACAAGTGGTTAATCAAGGACATTAAGTTGTATTTGATTTAACTATCTTACAAGTGGTATGATTGTTGAAAAAAGTGTATGTGAATTACCTACAAGTGGTTTTTACAAGAAGTTGAAAACAGTGTGATGAATTAAACTCCATGTTTGTGAAACGACACACAAAACTAATTTTCCGGAAAAACCATTTTGATTAAAACAAACTTAAGTGTTTTGAAATCATAATGGGAAAATAGTTTGTTGTCAGGGGGAGTTCTGATTGTTTACGCCAAGTGGATGGAGAATTGAAGCAATTCTCGTCAAGTTGTCACTTTACTTTGTACAGTTTATTGTTTTCAAATTTTCCCAGAAAATCAAAATTGAAACATATTTTGATTTTAGGTGGAGAAAAATTTAAAAAAAAAAATTAGAAAATTTGACAATGCCAAAAACATTGAAAAATTAAAAATGAGTTTTGTTGTGAAAAAGAGGAAATGATAGTAAATCGGTTGGACTATCACAGCATGCTAAAGAAATGAAATGTCAAATGTGATTAACGGTCTCACTAAAGATGTGACGATAGGCTCAGCTAGACTAGTAGATTTGCGATAACGATACAAACTTAAATGCAAAAGCCTAGTTCTAGTGGGAAACATGGTCGAAAGCATAGTACTTAGTTTTGTCCTTCTTGATTGTGTGCCTACTCAGTAATCGCTGATTGTTGAAAGACATAAAACTGGTTAAGCCTGTGAACTTTCACAACGTTGCTAAAAAGTCACTGTGATTGTGCATTTCATTTTGTAAAGATTTAAATTTGTTTTATTTCTTTATTTTGTTTAAGCATTGGACATCCTCTGCGTATACGTGAGTATCGACCTGGATGTTATTGCCTAAACGTTCTGCTTTATTTTCTTTGGTGTTTCGTTTAAGCTTTGGATCACCTCTGCGTATACGGAAGTATCGACCTGGTGGTTAAAGCCTAAACAACTTCAACTTATTTTATTTTTTCTTATTTTGTTTAAACATTGGACTTTCTCTGCGTATACGGAAGTATCGACCTGATTGTTAATGTTTAGACATTCTGCTTTGTTTTCGCACATATCACAGTAGATGAAAGTTTAAAGGCATTACTTGAGTTAGTGTATTACATGATGAGGGGATATGCTGAGATCGTGGGGTCCATTAGAATTTAGTGCAAATTTAATATATCTTAACGTATCGGTAAGCACTTCGAAAGTTTTTAGATTGAGCTTAAGAGGACAACTATATCGTCAATCAACGTGAATCGTTTAGAACTTAATATGTTTAAAGCTTAACGGTGCTAGTGATTTGTCTCAAAAACTGATATGATCCTCTTACGCAAACTCACAAAAAATATTGTTTGTAAATATTTCTTTACTGTTTTTCATTAAAATCAAAAATCCAAAAAGATTTTAGTGTGTTTTATCATAAAATTTTGAAAAATTCAAAAATATTTTCGACAACTGATGCTGGAGAGCTGATATTCAAAATTCCAAGTGCTAAACATGATGAACAAATGGTTTGGGAGAGTTTATTTGAGATGAGAAATGATTTTGAAATGTTTAAATGGTTCATTAATTTGAATCAAATTTTTTTTTGAGAGTTACGAATACAAGAGGTTAAGTAGAGTTTATTCATGATAAAATTGTTTATCTTACAAAGTGGTAGAGAGTGTGCAGGTTAAAGCCAGGTTTCTGTGTGACAACTGGCATCAAACCGGTAATTTCCGTACATTTTAATCATTATTTAATGACTGCAATTATATGCTTAATTGTCAGCAATGTCTGAACACATGATTTAACAAGTGAATTCATGCACATTGTATACTACAAAATATTGCTTTATGCATAAACGAGAGCGTTGCGTCAGAAATAATAGTAAACTCACCGGTAAGACACACTGTGTCAACAGAACTGCAGAAAGCAGTCAGACATTAGAATTGAGGCCTAGGTGTAGGTCCGACGACAAAAGTACATTAAAACCCAAGAGTACATATAAGGGTTTAATTTATAGACATTGCGAAAGCAAAAATAAGCACTAAAAAGCACCCGAAACGCACTTTAAGTGCAGAATTTATATAATTCAGCATTTAAACATATGAATATTTTGCAGAAATGTCGTTTTATTATCCAGAATATTTCCCTAAGTGTTGGGAATTGAAAGAGTACAAGAAAGGTACTTAAAAGACACTAAAAAGTGTAATTTAGCACTTTAACGAATCGGTATCTAACCGAACAACCGGATAATACCCGGAACACCAAAATAATGCTAGAAGCATTGTTTTTATTTTTCTAAGCTAGTTGGGGTCCCCGAATACCCTAACACACTATATATTACTTAACACACTTAACACTAAATCTAATATGTAACATGTAACTAGATCATGTAACTTGCAGTTGAAATGCAACCAAGACCCCCCCCCCCCTATGTTGGACGGTTGGGAGACATAATCCCACATGGGATTTTAAGTTCATATTTTATTAGATCATGTCATGTCCTCTTGAAACATATTACCCAAGGGATTGAGTCTTGAGATGGATATAAGATTAACACCATAGGTTTCTAACTTCTCATTCTTTCAACACACACTTCACCACACTTTCTCCCTCTTCCTCCCTACCTCTCGGCCGACCTCAACCACACCAACATCACCATCAATCGATCATCTTCATACAATTTCAAGCATATACACGGGTGTAAGGAGGTCACTAACGAAGCTCGGTGCAAGCGGATCTTGAAGGACCTTCTCCGTTTGCTTTTAACCACCACATTTATACTCTTGAACTTCCCTAGCCTTGAGCTAGTAGTAAGTGTTCTAAAACACCATCTTGATCTTATTTTTGGTAGTTAATAGTAGATGTAATGGTTAAAACTCAAGAACACACAAGATCAAAACTAAAAGTCTTGAAAGAAAGATAAACTAGTTGGATAAAGAGTAGATATGTGTGTAAATCTGGTAGATCTTGTATAGTTGTTATTATTTGATGTTGTTTGTTACTAGAAGTGGGATGGATCATCATCTAACCATACTAGTTCATGTTCAAGAACATGAACTAGTAGTATGTTAAGTGTTAGAAATATAAAAGATGATGAAATCATCCACCATGAACTTGGAACTTGTGTAAACATAATTTTCCTTGTAAAATAAGACTCTAAACATGTAGATCTAAAGATCTACAAGTGGTTTTTCGGAAGAACCAAGTAAAAGATACAAATCTTGTTTAAAAACCGGATCTTACACAAACTAAAAGCATTTTAGTGAATAAACAAGTGTGTAAACACTTGTGTCACAAGAAAAATTTAACAAGAACTATGTTTGGTAAATCATGACTAGAAGTTGTGAAACTTCAAGATCTTTAAAAATAAAGTTTTTAAGAAATTAAACTTATTTTTAAAGATGACAAGACTTACTAAATGTGCTAGTAAGTTACTACACATTTTTGTAAGTATTCAAGTTCATGAAATGGAGAAATTAGTGATTATTGTTGATGATTATTGTTGATAATTGTTGTTGATGATTGTTGACGATTTAAAAGAAAATAAACACATGTTTTGAAAACATGGGAAACCTCCATTTTTAGGGGAAACTCTGTCAAAATTTTTATAAATTTTGACACTTAGAAAAATATATGTTTTTGAGAAACTTATTCCCTAAAAATGTATTTAAAAGTATTACCAAGGTTTCCCTAATTTTTGGTGATAAGAAATGAGGATTTCTTCAAGAATAAAAATGGATATAAGTATGTATATTTTTGAGAGAAAAATATATATTATTTTATCACCAACTTTTGTGCTAAGTGTATATAGTATGTGTTATACGTGCTAGTGTATTAAGACTTAAAAATACACTAAATACTCATGAGGAGTATAAATATAAAAATACACATACAACATACAAGATACATAATTCGGGTGCAAAGTGCAAAATACAAAAAGCTTATATTTATTTTTGAGAAAATAATATAAGTAAGACACTTAGTTAAAAATATAAAATATTTTTAACACAAGAAAATATACACAAAAGAGAGTGACTGTACTTGTGCGACGCAAGTCTAGTGACTAACGTTAAGAAAACGCGTATAGGTTACGACGTTAATTAAGCAAATCCGGTGAAGTTTACGACGCAAGGAACGCAAAGTTGTGAGTTCATGCTCCCCCTTTTCTTTAACTGTTTTTGGTTTTATAACTTCGGGGGTGAAATACATGTTACAAATGTTACATTGTTTACATATGGTATGATGGAGTACAAAGACATTCAAGTGAAACATTCTAGATCATGTCTCGAATAGGGTACCATAAGCACCATTAATCAACATATACATTCAGACCGCGGAACAAAAGGTTAGATCTAATGGGTTTCAGGCAACCCCACTCTTGGCCTACTTCTACCAATGAGTGCTTCTGTGTCTCAGTCAAAGTCGACAAAAATGCCTAGGTTTGGTGGCTTCCTATGTCGTGACATATGTTAGTGGCCTTGCAAACCACTAGCGATCTCACACAGTCAAACATTCATAATAAGGAGATTACAGATATGTGTTATCAATACATTCAAACATTCATAGTACTCAGTTATAGATGCGTTTTACAAGTTACATTCAAACATTCATACATTCTACAAGTTACATACTATGTTTCCATTCAAGTATTTAAAACATTCAAAACAATCACTGCATGAATTCACACCAACATTATGTTGACGTTTTTTTCCAAAACTCACATGTATTTCAGGTAACTAGAAGTGGATGTGCGCGCGGTCTTACCCATGCTCGTGGATGTCGCTTATGTTTGTCTTTAAATAAAGTGTAGACCTTTTAAGACAAAGTTTTATGTTAACTCGCGATGTAAACGCTAACTTATGTTTTCAAATTATGGTATTTGAAGTTATTATCATGAGCATGTAGTATGTTTACCTTTCGTATGCAATGAGAACCTTTCATGATCACACCTCGTGCTTCCGCCGCAGAAAGGGGTGTGACATTCTGATCATGTTGCTACGGAAAGCCAGGAGACGTTTCAGATCATGTGAAAGTGCTATGACAGATTGCGATCCCGGAACAACTTAAGGGGGAGTCTGTTAGCAAAGGGGAGTTTGAAAAGTGAAAGAGCCAGACTCAGAGTCTGAAGATTAGCTGATGATGGTGACTGAAGAGAAAGAGAGAGTTTGAAGGATGCTTAGCGTCAAATATTTTGGAAAGTGTGAAGACTGATTAAAACTGAAGTTTTGACGTACTAAAGTCTCGTACTGAAGACTCCGTCAACATCCAAGGGGGAGATTGTTAGTGCATATGTCTGTTGACTTCGTCTTATATCGAGTCTTGGTTACATTCCAGAACTGAACAAGAATGATGTCATCATATAATATGATGACATCATAACAATGACATCATCTCTTGCATCACATGAGTTAGACATACACGAAAACAGAATTTAATATTTGTTTTTATTGTGATTTCGCTCAAAATGTATATGTATGAGATTTCGATCGTAAAAGTCAAGTTAGTGTTTCCGCTCGAAATGACAAGGTGTCATTTGGAGCGGAATTAGATCCCTTATAAATAGGTAGTTGATGCTTCTCATTTGAAACAGTCCATTGTTCTAGTGCCGAACTGCTACTGGTTTGTCAAGTCATATATGAATGAGAAGTGTAGTTTAACGTGATATTCTTCTGTCTTCTACTCCGTTCTTGCTAATTCAACTCTGTTTGTGTGTTTCCGGCCACACAAACAGTGCGTGTTGACTCTGAATTGACTCATTTGGTCGATTATTCGATCCTACATCATCACATGTTTACAATTTGATATGACATTTGTTCAACGAGTCTAAACTACATTCATTAACATTAGCTACGCCGCTCGGTAGTAAGTAATGGTACCATAGGACTTGACAAATCCCGTTCCTGACATCCTAGGTTTGTTTGGGTGTAAGGAATGACTGAATCCGAAAACATTTTCTTTGATAATCTTTACTCTAAGGTTATCCTGCTGTCTCAAGGCTTGAATGTAATGCGTTAACTTACCACATAAGTGTTTGTATCAGTAAAACATGTATTTATCTTACAAAACATAACTTTTGATTTATTCAAAATACTTTGTTTTGTACTTTTTACTTGTGGTTTAAGTAGTCTCATTTTACTTACCATACATAACTTTTGTTTACTCATTACATGACTTATATTCAACTTGGTTTATACTATGACATTTGACCATTTGACTAAGACATGGATATTTTAAACTGTTGGTTTGTTTGAGTGACTTAAATAACGAGGCGTGTGTAATATGATACAAACATGGTGGATACGCTGCTGGTACTTCCTATATATAAGTGTTTGTATGATATTACATATCGTAGCGTCATTTAAACCACTTCAGTTTAAACATATTACATTTTACATCACTTTTTCACTTAAACATTGTTTTACAAATAACTTGGTTTATTCAAACTCTTTTTACTTGGTTATTCTTATAACCATACACTATCCTTTTATATATATACATATCATCTGATTTTGCAATCGTTTTTCAAATGATTTATAAAACAAAAAAATTTAACAAGGTTCATCACTGATTTTCATTAAACTTTTCTCTAAACTCAAGTCATGAATCCTATTTTCATAAAACCTATGTATCTCACAGGCATTTTTTTGCTGACGTACCTATTTTCACATGTGTTTCAGGAGCTGCTGCTTAGGATGTTCGTGACACACTAGGGCGGACCTGTGCCTCAGAGACTTAAAATAAAGATAGAACTAGTTTAATTATGTAATGTACTCTTTGTTTCAGTTATCTTAAGACAATGCAAATCTTTGTTGAATGAATAAAACATAACTTTTAAATGCCATGGTTGTGAAACAATAATTCTGTTACAACACTCCCCAACATTTCCGCCACGATTTGATGTTTTACGTGGTCGGGGTGTGACACTTTCAACCCCTTTTCACTCAATGCACTCAAAACCAATAGAATCAGAGCTTATTCTAGTCTTCTACTCATTTCTTAGTGAAGTGTCGGTTGAGATCTGATCTCTATCGAAGAGACAAACGATTTCGGAGTAAACATGAGAAATCGTCAAAGAACAGGCCACGGGTCGGATTAGGGTGATTCCTATTCGATCGGGGGTGATTCCTGTTCGATCGGGCGACTGGAGACTTGATGAAGTTCCGTTGTTTAGTACGTTATCATACCATCTCAAACAAACCTCAAAAATTTCAAGTCAAGACGATCAGATTCGTTGGGACGGATTGCTGTCGGATTAAATTGCCATCCGATCTAATTGCTATCCGATCGAACTGCAATCCGATCAGATTGCACTTGGTTCCACACTTAAACATTTCTTCAAACTTTTAAAGATCTGAACGTCGAACGGATTACCGTCTAATCGGATTGCTATCCGATCGAACGACCATACGATCAGTTGACATTTGGAACTTCGACATTTAATCAATTTCATAATTTTCAAAGAACATCAGTTTCTAACGGATTGCCATCCGATCGGTGTAACACCCGTCTAAATTTAATTGAATTTAATAATAGTTCACACCATTTTAGATAGAAGATACGTAATTAACATAGATTTGATAAGTAAAGTTCATACGTAGCAAGACCTTGGTCAACTAACGACTAAGTTAAAACATCCAAAAATTTGTTTAACAATTTGATTACAACCCATAAACATAGTCTATTAAAGGTTAAAACATTGCGGAAGCTTCAAAAGTTGTGTTCGGTTCTTCAAAAGCTAGCTTGACCGTCATCATCAATCCTTGGATACCTAAAAACTGAAATGTTTTACATTAAACATTAGTATTAGAATACTTAGAAATAATACATATTCGAAACTACGTCTAAAATGGTTTCAATTTAACAAGAAATGCATAATTTATCATAAGTTTTAAAGCTCTACCGTAACTTACGGTAGATACCGTAAGTTACGGTAGCTTCTGGGAAGTTCTGGTTCCACCGTAACACAGGGGAAACTCACCGTAACCTTTTGGTCTCTACCGTAAATTACGGTATGTACCGTAATTTACGGTATGTACCGTAATTTACGGTAGACGCTGGAAAGTTATGCTTTTGTTTGATTTGTTTATTTACTTGGACCAATTTCTCGGATTTCATACCTACAACCCGATATGTTAAATCCTCGTATTCTAATATGTCTTACATGAACAATATCAAAGACCGATTAATCATACTACAATGCATTCACCACGCATCATTTGATTGTTCGACCCGTTTGGCTCATCTATGGAATCCTCCATTATGATGACTACCAACGCGATCTAACCAATTCTTTACCTATTATTCAACATAGCGAACATTATCGCTTTATATCAACTTGACTTCTATTCTACAATTCAACTACACATATGCTAGTTATCCAATTATCAAATGTAACGAGTTAAGTTACATACCTTTAAAGCAAGCCCTTCAAACGTGCGTCCATACTGGTTTGCCCGCTCGATGCCCTGGCTTCCTTTCCTATAGAGTTCAATCACTTTATGTTTAGAACTCTTTGTTTCACATACATAACGCACATTTTGCCATACATCATAATTATGCGTTTTTTAACTTAAACATTTCAGTTTCAAGCCTTCTTTGAGGCATTTCAACAAACATTTCAATGGCAGATTTTACATGATTATATAACCAATCCCTAACTTATCATTTAGCCCGAATTTTATCAATCAAGCTTTCATATATAAGGTTTAACATTCAGATTTCAGAAATCTCTTCCTAAGGACCATATTACCCTAGGAAATTGCTCAAAACCCTAGTGTTCATCAACTTCACACAAAACCCATGAATGACCTTCAATGTATTCATGAAATTTCCAGAATTTAGGCATGTTTTCACATGTTTTTGTCTAGGTTTTGCTCCTAAACACTACATCATTCCCATTCAATCCAAATAACATACATGCAACATCTAATTTCAGATTTTCCAAATTCATGAGAATTTCAAGCTAAGAGTTTTCTCAAAATTTTACATACCTTGTAATCCTCTTGTGATGAGGATCAGAAATCTTTATTCGGATTTCGATTTGGACTGAGTTTGATCCTTCAATTTAGAGATTTTAGACTGAACTAGGGCTTGGTTGGAGCTTGGGGTCGCCCCTGCTCTGGTCGATTTCCACCAAACACAGACAAAATGTGTTTGTGTTTTATTTATTTAGGTTTTAATAATATTAGTTTCATTTTGAACACACTTGGTCCCTAAACTTTCCTTTGGTTCTAATTTTAGCGTTTTAACCCATTTGTAGGTTACTACAAGGCTTTCACCTAACTGGGATATTTTCAATTCCTAGTTAGTTAACTAGTTTATTTATCAACTTTATATTTAAAATAAATAGATTTGCATTTTTAGGGGTGTTACAATCGGATTGCTATCCGATCGAGTGACCATCCTGCTGTGAACTTGTCCTTACTAATTATCCTGCCAATCAGATCGCTATCCGATCGATCGACCGTTCAATCGATAGACCGTTCGATCGATCGACCTGAAGGGTAGAGATACTTCTGTGTTTTCAAAATGCTACAACGAAAACTTCAAATCCATCATACACAAACACATCCTTCCCAAACGAATGTCAATCCGACCGAATGGCCATCCGATCGGATTGTCACACCCGCTCATAGCGGAAGTGCGAGGTGTGATCTGTATGGTTTTCATTGCATAAATATCGATGTACATGAACAAACTATATGAATAAAACATACTCCATTGCCATTACATAAGTACTTCAAAAGATTACATCATGAGTTTAGTGTTTCGGTTACAAACCAATAACATAAAAGTAAAGTGTTATTGTTTCATACATCAAAATGAAAATAAACTACTAAGGTTTAAACCATCATATTACCGCAAAGAGGCGGAATATAACAGTTAAACCCTCCAAAAGATGGCATGGAGTTCTGGTACTTGTTATCTTGACTGAGAATCCCGACATGGTCCATTAATTCCCTGAAATACATTTTAAGTTTGGAAAACATCAACAAAAGTTGGTGAATTCATGCAGTTTAGTTGTAAAAGATGTATTTAAAATGTAAGTTGTAGTATGTAAAGCGTCAATGAAATCGTTGTTCATTAATGTTTTGCAAGGACATTAATATGTGTGATGAAAAAGGAAGCAATCCAACCCTAGACGATTTTTATGTCGACTCCTATCGACTGGGACACAAAAGCACTCTTCTGTATGGGTCCACGACCAAGAGTGGGGCTCCCAAAACCCATTAGATCTAACCACTTGACCTAGGTCCAAACTGGATTAATGGTGCTTAGATGTATAACCCTAATTCGCACATGATCTAAGGTGTTTCATTCCCTAACTTTAAAATACGTTGAACATGTATCTTCCCCGATAGTTGTAAAGTTGTAAAACATTTAAATGAATAGGGGACATGAACTCACAGTATTGCGTCCGTGAATGATAAGTGTTTGTAATCTTACGCGTGGTCGTCTTGAACAATGTTGCGACCTACAAATGTTCTTATATTTGTTAGACACTTCGGACTTTGTAAATGACTTGAGTACAAGTCTTGTGTCTTAAATATGTGTAAGCCTTGTATGTCTTTATTGTTCGTTAAACTGTGTATTAGATGTATGAATTGTTAAACTGTTATATATATATATTTCACCAAATATATATATATATGTAATCTTGTATCTTGTGAGTTGTATCATCGAGTCTTGTCTTCTTGATTTCGTGTCTTTGTATAAGTAATTTGTATAATTGTATTTTTATCAATTATATGTCATTGGGCTTAGCCCAAGAATTCATGTTATTGGGCCCAAATAGTGTTGGGCCTAAATAGTGTTAGGCCTAAATAGTGTTTGGCCTAAATAGTGTTGGGCCTAAATAGTGTTGGGCCTAAATAGTGTTGGGCCTCAATAGTGTTGGGCCTAAATAGTGTTGGGCCTAAATAGTGTTGGGCCTAAATAGTGTTGGGCCCAAATGTTATTGGGCTTAATGTTATTGGGCCTTGGCCCATATGTTTGGTTTTGGGCTTAGCCCATGAGTCTTGATATTGGGCTTAGCCCATGTATTTATGTTAAGCCCAATTAGGATGATAAGCCCATTTGTAAAATAAGCCCATTTGTATAAAAAATAAGCCCATTTATATAAAATAGGCCCATATGTAAAATAAGCCAATTTGTTATAAAATAAGCCCATGTGTTAAAAATATATTCTTTCATTTTTAATAAAAGTTACTAATTATAGGCTTTATAATTAAAAGAAGGGCAAATACCACAAAAAACCAATATACTTTCTGTATTTTCTCACAAAAGTCCCTCAACTTATTTTTTGCATATAAAAGTCCCTTAACTTGTTAAATTTGAACATTATTGTGAAATGACTTATAATAGCCTATTTATTGCTGATGTGGCATATAAGTAAAATATACAATGCTGACATGGACAATCTACGTGTCAAAAAAACATGAAAGCAAATTATTTAGACATTTGTTTTTTTTCTCTTTATTATGTAGTTATTGTTGGGATTTTTTCTCCGTTTTAGTCCTTTCATAAAAATATATTTTTGTGAACAAATAACAAAAAAACATCAATTGTAACCAAAATATTGGTTCAACTATTTTAAATATCATCACTAAAATCATCATATTCATTCGAATATGACTCTATCCTACAAAAGCATGCATATATAATCCATAATTAAAAAATTCGCTGATGTCAAATAGCATAGAAATAATATTTATGTGGATGATATCTACTGAGAAAAACTAATAAATATTATAGTGAGTAAGCAAACTAATGGATACGAACTTAAAACTCAACAATTATGAGGAAAATATTAAAGGGTGATTTTGTTTAACACTAATGTCATCATCCACTTTCATGGTGGCTTCTAAAAACAATTTCATATCACATAAGATAAAACAACAAGAAAAAACAACGAGAAATTGATTAAAAAACGGTTACCAATTCTCTTTTTTTAAAATAATCATAATAATGTTCAAGTTTAACAAGTTAAGAGACTTTTATATGCAAAATATAAGTTGAGGGACTTTTGTGAGAAAATACAGAAAGTATATTGGTTTTTTGTGGTATTTGCCCTTAAAAGAATACATAGTAGTTTTTATAAGTTTCAAAACATCCGGATATTGTTATCGGTGATTCGTATGTATTCGCGTCGAAAGATCGCCTAAGCGTCGTAGTAACCCCTCGGAATGGCGATATGTTTATAGATTCGCCCGTCGTCCGTTTTGACCATAAGTTGTGTCCGAAAGCTCGGAATGTCCGTAAGTGTGTTTTAAGGCGTGTTTACATGTAGTCTTGTAAGACTTTAGTCGAAATGTACATTGTGTTTATTTGTACCATTGTATTCAAGTTCCTAGTTATCATACATATAACTAATACAAACAAATAACACATAGCGCATAAGTTGTTAAGTTAACTAAATATATATTTTCTCAAAAATATATATTTATATCTAACTTTGTTTTTATAAAAACTATTCTTTAAAATCTTTTTAATCTAATAAAGATTTTGTCAAAAATAATAGTTTTCATAAAGATAGAACTAGTTTAATTATGTAATGTACTCTTTGTTTCAGTTATCATAAGACAATGCCAATATTTGTTGAATGAATAAAACATAACTTTTAAATGCCATGGTTGTGAAACAATAATTCTGTTACAACACTCCCCAACGTTTCCGCCACGATTTGATGTTTTACGTGGTCGGGGTGTGACACTTTCGACCGCTTTTCACTCAATGCACTCAAAACCGATAGAATCAGAGCTTATTCTGGTCTTCTACTCATTTCTTAGTGAAGTGTCGGTTGAGATTTGATCTCTATCGAAGAGACAAACGATTTTGGAGTAAACATGAACAACCGTCAAAGAACAGGCCACAGGTCGGAATCGGGTGATTCCTTTTCGATCGGGGGTGATTCCTGTTCGATCGGGCGACTGGAGACTTGACTAAGTTCCGTTGTTTAGTACGTTATCATACCGTCTCGAACAAACCTCAAAACTTTCAAGTCAAGACGATCAAATTCGTTGGGACGGATTGCTGTCAGATCAGATTGCCATCCGATCTGATTGCTATCCGATCGAACTGCAATCCGATCAGATTGCACTTGGTTCCACACTTAAACATTTCTTCAAACTTTTAAAGATCTGAACGTCAAACGGATTACCGTCTAATCGGATTGCTATCCGATCGAACGGCCATCCGATCAGTTGACATTTGGAACTTCGACATTTAATCAATTTCATAATTTTCAAAGAACATCAGTTTCTAACGGATTGCCATCCGATCGGTGTAACACCCGTCTAAATTTAATTGAATTTAATAATAGTTCACACCATTTTAGATAGAAGATACCTAATTAACATAGATTTGATAAGTAAAGTTCATACGTAGCAAGACCTTGATCAACTAACGACTAAGTTAAAACATCCAAAAATTTGTTTAACAATTTGATTACAACCCATAAACATAGTCTATTAAAGGTTAAAACATTGCGGAAGCTTCAAAAGTTGTGTTCGGTTCTTCAAAAGCTAGCTTGACCGTCATCATCAATCCTTGGATACCTAAAAACTGAAATGTTTTACATTAAACATTAGTATTAGAATACTTAGAAATAATACATATTCGAAACTACGTCTAAAACGGTTTCAATTTAATAAGAAATGCATAATTTATCATAAGTTTTAAAGCTCTACCGTAACTTACGGTAGATACCGTAAGTTACGGTAGCTTCTGGGAAGTTCTGGTTCCACCGTAACACAGGGGAAACTCACCGTAACCTTTTGGTCTCTACCGTAAATTACGGTATGTACCGTAATTTACGGTAGACGCTGGAAAGTTATACTTTTGTTTGATTTGTTTATTTACTTGGACCAATTTCTCGGATTTCATACCTACAACCCGATATGTTAAATCCTCGTATTCTAATATGTCTTACATGAACAATATCAAAGACCGATTAATCATACTACAATGCATTCACCACGCATCATTTGATTGTTCGACCCGTTTGGCTCATCTATGGAATCCTCCATTATGATGACTACCAACGCGATCTAACCAATTCTTTACCTATTATTCAACATAGCGAACATTATCGCTTTATATCAACTTGACTTCTATTCTACAATTCAACTACACATATGCTAGTTATCCAATTATCAAATGTAACGAGTTAAGTTACATACCTTTAAAGCAAGCCCTTCAAACGTGCGTCCATACTGGTTTGCCCGCTCGATGCCCCGGCTTCCTTTCCTATAGAGTTCAATCACTTTATGTTTAGAACTCTTTGTTTCACATACATAACGCACATTTTGCCATACATCATAATTATGCGTTTTTAACTTAAACATTTCAGTTTCAAGCCTTCTTTGAGGCATTTCAACAAACATTTCAAGGGCAGATTTTACATGATTATATAACCAATCCCTAACTTATCATTTAGCCCGAATTTTATCAATCAAGCTTTCATATATAAGGTTTAACATTCAGATTTTAGAAATCTCTTCCTAAGGACCATATTACCCTAGGAAATTGCTCAAAACCCTAGTGTTCATCAACTTCACACAAAACCCATGAATGACCTTCAATGTATTCATGAAATTTCCAGAATTTAGGCATGTTTTCACATGTTTTTGTCTAGGTTTTGCTCCTAAACACTACATCATTCCCATTCAATCCAAATAACATACATGCAACATCTAATTTCAGATTTTCCAAATTCATGAGAATTTCAAGCTAAGAGTTTTCTCAAAATTTTACATACCTTGTAATCCTCTTGTGATGAGGATCATAAATCTTTATTCGGATTTCGATTTGGACTGAGTTTGATCCTTCAATTTAGAGATTTTAGACTGAACTAGGGTTTGGTTGGAGTTTGGGGTCGCCCCTGCTCTGGTCGATTTCCACCAAACATAGACAAAATGTGTTTGTGTTTTATTTATTTAGGTTTTAATAATATTAGTTTCATTTTGAACACACTTGGTCCCTAAACTTTCCTTTGGTTCTAATTTTAGCGTTTTAACCCATTTGTAGGTTACTACAAGGCTTTCACCTAACTGGGTTATTTTAAATTCCTAGTTAGTTAACTAGTTTATTTATCAACTTTATATTTAAAATAAATAGATTTTCATTTTTCGGGGTGTTACAATCGGATTGCTATCCGATCGAGTGACATCCTGCTGTGAACTTGTCCTTACTAATTATCCTGCCAATCAGATCGCTATCCGATCGAACAACCGTTCAATCGATCGACCGTTCGATCGATCGACCTGAAGGGTAGAGATACTTCGCTGTTTTCAAAATGCTACAACGAAAACTTCAAAGCCATCATACACAAACACATCCTTCCCAAACGAATGTCAATCCGACCGAATAGCCATCCGATCGGATTGTCACACCCGCTCATAGCGGAAGCGCGAGGTGTGATCTGTATGGTTTTCATTGCATAAATATCGATGTACATAAACAAACTATATGAATAAAACATACTCCATTGCCATTACATAAGTACTTCAAAAGATTACATCATGAGTTTAGTGTTTCGGTTACAAACCAATAACATAAAAGTAAAGTGTTATTGTTTCATACATCAAAATGAAAATAAACTACTAAGGTTTAAACCATCATATTACCGCAAGGAGGCGGAATATAACAGTTAAACCCTCCAAAAGATGGCATGGAGTTCTGGTACTTGTTATCTTGACTGAGAATCCCGACATGGTCCATTAATTCCCTAAAATACATGTTAAGTTTGGAAAACATCAACAAAAGTTGGTGAATTCATGCAGTTTAGTTGTAAAAGATGTATTTAAACTGTAAGTTGTAGTATGTAAAGCGTCAATGAAATCGTTGATCATTAATGTTTTGCAAGGACATTAATATGTGTGACGAAAAAGGAAGCAATCCAACCCTAGACGATTTTTATGTCGACTCCTATCGACTGGGACACAAAAGCACTCTTCTGTATGGGTCCACGACCAAGAGTGGGGCTCGCCAAAACCCATTAGATCTAACCACTTGTACCTAGGTCCAAACTGGATTAATGGTGCTTAGATGTATAACCCTAATTCGCACATGATCTAAGGTGTTTCATTCCCTAACTTTAAAATACGTTGAACATGTATCTTCCCCGATAGTTGTAAAGTTGTAAAACATTTAAATGAATAGGGGACATGAACTCACAGTATTGCGTCCGTGAATGATAAGTGTTTGTGATCTTACGCGTGGTCGTCTTGAACAATGTTGCGACCTACAAATGATCTTATATTTGTTAGACACTTCGGTCTTTGTAAATGAATTGAGTACAAGTCTTGTGTCTTAAATATGTGTAAGAGTTGTACTTAGTAGAGTACTTAGTAGGCTTGCACTGAGGGAATCTATACGTGACAAGACTTGCTGTGATTTTTGTGCACTGAATTCCATAATTATGTATGCATCCATAATTACGTAACTCCTTGCACTGTCCGCACAGTTCGTTTCATCCTCGTATCTCTTCCTTCAGATGGGCCATCGCTTTTAGGTAAAGTCACGTATACTTGTGACATTCTACTTCTAGTATATACTAATTATCACACATAATTGCAAGTAATTTATAGTCAACGGCAAGTGCTACTCTAGTGCACTCTAAGTCTCGTAGTGTCTTTTCTAGACTCATGTAGACAGTTTCAGGTAGTGGATGTCGCGGGACGTTTTATGCAATGAAAACTCTTTGAAAATTGTTTTCGTGAATGGATCCTAGAGATTGTAGACTAGACTCGAGAAGGAATCCTGGTTCACTACAATCGCAGCTCTGATACCAATCTGTCACACCCCTTTCTGCGGCGGAAGCACGAGGTGTGATCATGAAAGGTTCTCATTGCATACGAAGAGTAAACATGCTTGTTGATGCACTTTGTGTGGACGCGACTCGGCTCGGTTCGACTCGGCCTTGAAGACTTGAAGACACGAAGATCGAGACAAAGCTACAGCCAAGGGGGAGTTTGTTGGTGCACTTGTGTCTGTACTTTGTCTGTATTTCGTCATGATACAAAACGATGTCTCATGTTAGTCTGGGTTACGTCTTAGTTTGTTACAATGTGCGTTCGATGTAAGTTTGACCAAGTCAACCATCCTCCTGGTTTGACTTGGCCAAACAGTTAGCACATTGGTTGAAAGATGGTTGAGTCGAAGGATGGTCATCGAAGGATTGCTTATATCCTTCGATGATGAAGAGCTCGAAAGATAGACCACGAAGGATAGACCTCGAAGGATATCATCCTTCGTGGTGAATGTGATCTTTCGGTGGGCTTTCTGGTCGACAGATGATCTGTCGACCAATCTGTCTGATCCTTCGACCAGACGATCTGTGTCGGGTATATATACCCATGTGTTGTGTTCAGTTCGACAGATTAGGCAAGAGTAGACACAGAAGGGAGAGAACACACAGAGAGAGCATTCTGTTGAGAGCACACACACACCTTGAGAGTTTATAGAACATATCTGTAAACATTGAGCTTGTAACCGGACCCTTCATTCGTATTAATACAAGTGGTGTTAATCGGTGAATCTTGCGTGTTGTGTTTGTGCTTGTTCTCGTATAAAGTCTCGGTTGCATGCTAGCTTGGATTCCGCACTCGCTAGTGTGTTTGATATAACAAGGAAAAGGTTTTTATCTCATCCTCGAGAGGGACCTACAAGTGGTATCAGAGCTTTGGCTCTTCTCCTTGTTAAAACCGAGAGTTTTCGGACTGTTTTTCGGGTTTTGAAAAGTTGTATTTTTCTGAAAAACTTTGTTTTATCGGGTTTAAATCTTGTTCGGAAGTTTGTAGTTTTACCGGAAAACCCTTTGTGTTCATAATATCTTCAAGTGTTCTTCAAAGTTTACATCTTTTGATCTTGTTTAGGTTATTTTCGAAAGTTGTTGGTGTATTGGAAAAGGGAACTGATTAAAATAATCATACAAAATCTGTTTTTGCAGAAAAGCATGGTCTGACCATACTTTCTGCCGAAAGATTTACCAACCCATCAACTTTTTCACCAACTTGTCACCGATTGTCAACTGTGTCAGAATCATTCGAAAGATATCCTTCGAACTCGAAAGACCATCTTTCGATCAGTGGAGGTTCGATAGATCATCATCCTTCGAACCAAGGAATCATTTCGAAACATTCATCTTTCGGTCTACTGTTCATTTTCGAAAGACAAGGATCCTTCGACTGGGGAGTCTTTCGAAGTCATCTTTCGAAATCATCTTTCGGTGTACAGTACTTTTTCGAAAGATAAGGATCCTTCGGTTGGAGAATCTTTCGAAAAAACATTGTTCGAAATTCAACAGAGATCCTTCGAACCCTGTTGATCCTTCGAACAGGTATTGATCTTTCGATCATTAATCTGTTTATGTTTAACAGTTTGTGTTTCAGGTCTTTCGATCAAGAATCTTTCGGCTGTTTGTTATCTCTCGATAAATTAACATAGTTTGTGAAAATTAAATTTTTAAAGAGAAAACTTGTTTTCAATTTTTAAATCAATTTTCACTTAATATATTAATTTTTATAAAATGGGAACAAACGGTCAGTGGGATCCAACCGCGTGGACTCTAACTCCACAATCATCAGCTACGCAATCATCAGCTACACAATCTGCGTCAGATTTCAGCAAAGCATGGATGCAGGCTATTGCCCCACCTCAAGCAGCAATGATAACTGCAAATCAATGGGCATTGGTCACAAATCAAAGCAACAGCATTCAATCTATGATGCAGAACGACAGTGAGACTGGTACAAGCACGAAACCGCCAAAGCTAAATCATATCAATGATTGGGGATGGTGGAAAGAAAGGCTGAGAACTTATGTTCAGGGGCAAGGTCAAGATCTATGGATGTGCTTCTTCACCGCATTTGACCATGAGTTGGAAGTTGCAGGATCTAATCCAGAAACTTACAGCACTATGTCTGATGATGATAAGAAGAAATTTGAGTTAGAAAAGAAGGCATTCATGATTCTCACACAAGCTCTTCACAAAGACATTTACCACCAGTTTGTTTACTGCACGACTACTAAAAGCTTGTGGGATATGCTCACGTTACGGTGTGAAGGAAATGCTCAATCTAGAAAGATCAAGCAAGAATTACTGAAGAAAGAATTTGAAGGTTTCACGTGTATGGAGAATGAGACTTTGGCAGAGTTATCTACAAGGTTTCATCACTTGTTGAGCGAGATGTTTGGTTTTAGAGTCACTGCCACTCCACAAGAAATGGTGAAGAGATTCGCTGATAGCTTACCAGCAAAGTGGAGCAGTTATCTTGAAATTCTCAAAGAGAATGGTGTTCTAGACACAATCAACGTTTATGAGTTGATTCAAAAACTGGAGAACAAGGATGTAGAAGAAAAACTTAAGGCAAAAAGAACACTAACTCCTCAAAATCCAGAGATGTACTTTGGGATTGCAGGAGGTATCAGTGGAGAAAGACCAGCCTCTCAACATGCGAAGCTTCAAACAGCCTTCATCTCAAACACCGGACCTTCAACAACAGATCAGTTTGATCCTTCAGCTTACACGATGTTTTCAAGACCGAATGCACAACCGACAGCTCAGCAGCAACAACCGCAACAGCAAGGGTTTTATGGAAGCTCTTCAAACTTTCAAGCCACTTCCAATCCTAACACAGTCAGATTAGACACTTCCAACTTTTCCAAAGTCAGTGTCGAAGTAGCCAAGGAGCATATGGAGATGTTGAATACCTTGGTTAGTGCTTATAGTGGATTGATTGCAGGTCAGATTGGGAATGTCAATCTAACCAATGAAGATTATCAGCAAGTGGATAAAGAAGAGTTTGAAATGATGGATATCAAATGGGCTCTTGCTAGTGCAATTCGAAGAGCAAAGGAGTTTATGGAAAGGACGGGGAGAACCAACTTGGAAAGCAAGAAAGATACCAAGTATGGGTTCGACAAGCAAGCTGTAACGTGCTTTAACTGTGGTGAACGGGGTCATTTCAAAAGGGAATGCACAAGACCAGCTCAGCATGGAAACCAAAATCCCTTCAGAAATCAAGGCAACCAGCAGAACCAGAACAAGAACAATGTTCGTACGATGATTCCTGTCAACAACCAAAGTCAAGCAGGACCATCAAATGCCAACCGGGGGCTGGTGGTTCAAATAGATGAGGGTTGTGATTGGTCGCTTCAGCTTGGAGAAGGAGGAAATGGTGGAACAGCATGTTTTGCTGAAGTAGTAAAGAATTTAAAGCACGCCAGTGGTGGAGAATCTTCCACCAATGGTGTTGCATCTTCTGAAGATGAAGACAGTTCTGGTTATAGTGGAAGCTCAGATGAAGAATCCTCCACTTCAGGAAATGATCATGTGGATGAGACATCTAGTGCGTCAATCGATGCAGATATTGATGAACTTTTGGAAGAAGCTGCAGCAGGAACTGAAAGAAGATCTAATTTGGTGGATCAAGCTGCTTATTCTTCGTTTTCTCTCCATTCAGCCTTTATGGCTAATGTCGACAGTTCATCAGGTCAGGTATGTGTCGATGAACCCACTGTAGTTAGTTGTGATAACTGTGATAGTTTGCGTGTTAAAAATGCTGATTTAGAGGCAAACATGTCTGAGTTGCAAGGCAAACATGATGCCTTACAAGCTAGTTTGTTTGACTTGCAAGACAAACATGTTTCAAGGAATGATGAGTGTTGTAAATTGCAAAGCAAACACGAGGCTTTGCAAGAGAAATATGATATCACATGCAAACACCATCAAGAATTGGTTGTAGATCTGTCTAAAGCAGCTGAAGCTAACGTATTTTTAACCAGAAATGAAAAGGAATTTAAAGCAACAATTGCGTCACTAAAACATGATGTTTCAGAATTGCAAAAGGCTGTTTTGCGAAAACAACATGCTAACAATAATCTTATCGACACAATTGAAAAGCAAATGGTAGAGTTAGCAACAGCTCGATGTGAATGTGAGACAATTAAGCAGAAACTGGAAAGCTATTCCAATTCCCGCTTTGTATTGGATCACATCATTGATGTTCAAGAGAGAAAGAAAAAGGGGGATAAACCGTGTATTGGATTCAAATCATGTCCTCCCCCAATGAATCACAATTACTCCAAATCGCCTGATGACGAGGATATGCCCCGTTTTGAACCTACTGTGCCACTCGGTCTAGATGACTTTGCAGCAGGCCTCGGGTTCACAACTGGTACATCATCCTCGGGTCAATCAGAATCTGAATCTGAAACTGTGACAGATTCATCATGTGTTAAGGAACAGAGTCCTCCCATCGTTGAGGATGCTGATTCTTCGGATGATGAATCTGAAGAAATTGTGAAACAACAGTCTAACTCGGTTACACCAGATATTCCAATCGAGAATCACATCCTGTGTGATCCACCAGTGAAACCGAGTAAGACTGAAATGTCAAAAGCAATGGAGTCGCTTGTTTCTACAAGTGAAGAGAATAACTTGTTGTACACGCTCAAAGGAGATGACAAAATCTACTCTAACAAGGATTTTCCAATTAAAAATGTAAATCAAGATTTAATTGAGCAAATTTTTGAAGGATGTACTGATAAGTTTTTGGGGAACAAAAGTGGCAAAATTACCGTCACTCAATGTGATCCAATTCCGTGTGACCAAATTAGAAAACAATACGGAAACCAAAAACCACAAGTTGAGCGAAAACAACAAGTCAACTCCGGAAAAGGTAAGGGACAGGGAAAGAAGGCTCAGAACAAGAATGTTCAAGCACCTAAGGTTCAACAACAATGGGTGCAAAACAAAAGAGCTCCTGTTAAGAAACGAGAACCGAAAATGAACTTTGTTGGATCCACGGGTTCAGACAAACTTGAAACATTTCAGGATAAATCTAACCTTGATTTTATAAAACAAGTTAGAGTTTTAAAACGAAATGAACAGAATAATTACACCCAACACACCAACGGATGTGATTTAGGTCCAAGCACGTCTAGATCACAAAGTTCATGGTCTGGTTCTTCGTCTGGTCATCAACATGTTTCTCCGAGGTTTGTAGAGCGGAGAATGTGCTTTGAGTGTGGCACAATTGGGCATATTGTAAGATACTGCCCATACCTGCAAAAGTTGAAGCCAAAAACAAGTGCTCCCCAAGAAACCAATTACCAAAAACGTTCATTTTCCCCGAAACAAGACCCACGTGTCTTGAAAGAAAGGGAAAAGAAGTTAAAACAAAAGAATCAAAAGGTAATTGAAAAGGCCTTAAAATCAGAGGTCAAAGAAGAAAAACCTGTTCAAGCAAAACCTAAAACTGTAAAACCAGTAAATGCTAAAACAATTAATGCAAATACTGGTAAAGAACAAACAGCTTGGAAACAAAAACAGGTAATTCAGTCTGGGGGAGCACCACAGGTTCTTTTTCCTAATCATCAAGTGATTGAAATCACTTTTCTTGATGATCAAGGACGACCCAAGTCCACAAAGGCTTGGGTCCCCCTCTCCAACTAATTTTTGAGTAAGCGTGTAGGATATTCCAGGAGGAACTTTCGATAGTCGTAAGATTGTTGATAGTGGAGCATCCTTGCACAAAATAGGCAACAGAAGAAATTGCTGCCTTTGATGGAGAGAAAAAGGAAAGGGAAACAGAAATGTCTGTTGAAAGAGATTGAAAAGCTTCGACAAAATGAAAATCATTTCAAAATGTGAATGTTCAAGGCCTTGATCGGGTCCCCGGGATAGATTCAAATCAAAATGTACGCACCTGCAGCACGTCTGAAGTTCACAATCTACAAGATAAACGTGCAGTGTACATTTCTTCGTGGTGTGATTGAAGAAAATGTGTTGGTTGATCAAACTACACCGGGTGTGCGGATGCCTTGACATGGGTTGAACAACCGCACACTACTTCTGTAAGAGAAAGACAAAGACCTTCGCTGGTGCAATGTGGGCGACCAGCCGGACCCAAAGGTTACTGATCTTGTTGCTGGGAAGAGATTTCTAAGTAGCTACAAAGAATCGACCTTGAAATCCACACCGGGTGGATATTCAGTTTGGGAGAGCACTCAGATTCCTTGCAATGCACGATGCAGTTGCAGGATACGGTTTTAAAATTCTAATCTCTCTTTTACTTGTCGATATTTAAGCTGCTTTGTGACTTATTATCTCGTTCAGCACTCTTTGGCCAGACAATGTTGTCATGGTCCGCACCGCTTACCGACATGCCAACTTTTTTCCAAATTTCGCTAAATCATTTCTGATTAAAACTTAATTTTGGTAAACGGAATTTAGGTAAAACATGAGTTAACCAACATCGGAAAATCATTTTTGTAAATACCTGTGTGTTTTAAATTTATTTTAGTTTGTTGATTTTAGGGGGAGTAATCCAAAATCTGAAAATCCAAAAACATCGAAAAATTTCAAAAAACACAAAAACAATAGAAAAGCAAAAATGAGTTTCCTGGCGAGAAAAAGAGAAAATGATAGTACATCAGTGGTCTGTCTAAACCTCTTTAAACCTTAAATGAAAAACGATAATCAGCTCTATATAAGATGTATCGGTAGGCTCACAATCATTTTAAAGTGTGCAGGGTGATATAAACTTAAATCGACTGAAGACTGGGTGGGAACCATTCATTGGCATATGGTCTTAGTACCGAAATTTCGTTTGAGAGATTGCCGAGGTTCTGAGATATTCGGTCTTTATGCTGCTTATCATCTGGGTATCATGGTTGTATCTTTTTCCGAAAAATAACGGGGACGCAAGTCTAGATCTTCCATGATACTATACATACGTGTACATACTGCATACGACCTCAATAAGTGATCAACAATCACATGTCCAAACAAATAAGTGATAATATATCACAAATTCTTTCCGGGAGTCAAGTTCGTCTCTCTGCTGTACGAAAGTACTGACCTGTTCACGGACTTGCTCCTGTGCCCTCATGCATCGAAAATCAAGTTCCTCATCAATAAGTGATTATATCACAAAGGGCTTGTTTTCAAATTCAAAATAAGTGAGAATCTCACATCATATACGGTCAAACAGATGATAATCGGTATACTCACCGGTAAGATGAACCCTCGTGCATACCTTGATACGGGAATGTGTCGTGATGTGGATGAACACCGGTCGGTAAGTATAAATTATACCTTAACGTATCCCCTCGCCATGATTACAAATGATAAGCTGAGCTTATGTGGACAACAATACCGATAATTGTTATAGGATGCTTATCTTAATGTTAACTAATTGAACAACAAGAGCGTTTTGGACATGACCGTACACTGATATGATTCTCTTACCCTCGAAACTCGCAAAAAGAATGTCTGTAAATTTTTATTTAATGTTTCCTGTTTATGTATCTTTGTATATATTTATTTATTGCGTTCCGTCTTTACATTTGAAAAATGAAAATTCCAAAAAGATTTTAGGTGTGTTTTAATATAAACTTTATAAAAGCCAAAAAGATTTTGCTTCTAGTTTATTTTTGATTGACTGATGTTGGAACTCGAGTCTATCCTACCCAAAATCCTGATCGTAAGCTGGAAAACAATTGCATCTTCATAAACAGTCGAAGTTAACGAGTTTTGAAAGTTAAAGGATTAAAATGAATATTTTTCTAAACTTTCAAACTGCTGTCGGTTGGTGTTTGATTGAGATTTGATCTCATATGTGTCGTTAGCTTAACTGTTAACTATATTCCAAGCGGTTGTTCTCATTATGCGTTTAGCTTTCTTGCATGTGCAGATACTAAAGGCGAGGAGAACATGTTCGATGAATAGCTTTGGAATGAAGACACGAAGTGGAGGCACTCGAAGGATAAAATGATCGAGTTGCCGCTGTCCCTTCATCAACACCACAAGGATCTGAAGAATTGTCAAGTCAAAAGATTCACGAGCATGACTCAATGGAGAGTTCAATCTAAGGGGGAGTTTGTCAACACACTTTCTACATGAAACAGGGAGTTTGTTGATACACTTTCTACTTATGACGCGTGAAGACTTTGAAGGTCCTCCGACATGAATGTGACAGAAGACGAACCATCACGAGTAGCGTCCAAGGGGGAGTTTGTTGATGCACTTTGTGTGGACGCGACTCGGCTCGGTTCGACTCGGCCTTGAAGACTTGAAGACACGAAGATCGAGACAAAGCTACAGCCAAGGGGGAGTTTGTTGGTGCACTTGTGTCTGTACTTTGTCTGTATTTCGTCATGATACAAAACGATCTCTCATGTTAGTCTGGGTTACGTCTTAGTTTGTTACAATGTGCGTTCGATGTAAGTTTGACCAAGTCAACCATCCTCCTGGTTTGACTTGGCCAAACAGTTAGCACATTGGTTGAAAGATGGTTGAGTCGAAGGATGGTCATCGAAGGATTGCTTATATCCTTCGATGATGAAGAGCTCGAAAGATAGACCACGAAGGATAGACCTCGAAGGATATCATCCTTCGTGGTGAATGTGATCTTTCGGTGGGCTTTCTGGTCGACAGATGATCTGTCGACCAATCTGTCTGATCCTTCGACCAGACGATCTGTGTCGGGTATATATACCCATGTGTTGTGTTCAGTTCGACAGATTAGGCAAGAGTAGACACAGAAGGGAGAGAACACACAGAGAGAGCATTCTGTTGAGAGCACACACACACCTTGAGAGTTTATAGAACATATCTGTAAACATTGAGCTTGTAACCGGACCATTCATTCATATTAATACAAGTGGTGTTAATCGGTGAATCTTGCGTGTTGTGTTTGTGCTTGTTCTCGTATAAAGTCTCGGTTGCATGCTAGCTTGGATTCCGCACTCGCTAGTGTGTTTGATATAACAAGGAAAAGGTTTTTATCTCATCCTCGAGAGGGACCTACAATGCTACATGCTCGTAAAATAACATCAAATACCATGATTTGATAACATAAGTTTAGCGTTTACATCGCTAGACAACTTAAAACATTGTCTTAAAAGTTTACAACTTTATTTAAAGTTAAACACAAGCGACATCCACGAGCATAAGCAAGACCGCGCGCACATCCATCCTAGTTACCTGAAATACATGTGAGTTTTTGGAAAAACGTCAACATAAAGTTGGTGTGAATTCACGCAGTTTTGTATTTCACGTTTGTATACTTTGTTTAAAAACATAGTTGTGAATAAATCAACTTTTTCTTGAGTACTCCACGTACTTCAAGTTATATATCAATCTTCTTGAGTACCCCACGTACTTCAAGTTATATATCAATTTTCTTGAGTACCCCACGTACTTCAAGTTATATATCAATTTTCTTGAGTACCTCACGTACTTCAAGTTATATATCAATTTTCTTGAGTACCCCACGTACTTCAAGTTATATATCAATTCTAGTATTGGTATGAATTTTATATAAATACAGTATTTCTGTAAATATCAGGGTTGTTAATGGGTTGCAAAGCCATTAACAAGTGACACGACATAGGAAGTCACCAAACCTAAGGCATTTAATTGGTATATTCTGAGACACAAAAGCACTACTCGATTCTCGCCCTCACCGAGAGTGTGGCTGCCAGGCACCCGTTAGATCTAACCTTTTGTTCTGCGGTCTAAGTATGTACACGATTAATGGTGCTTCTGTACCCTATTCGTGACACTATTTCTCATAACGCATCCTACTTGGTTCTCGTCCTCACCAAGCGCGTTTCTTTTTATCATTTCTCATAACGCATTCAACTTGGTTCTCGTCCTCACCAAGTGCGTTTCTTATTATCTTATATTTTGTCACACTTGGTTCTCGTTCTCACCAAGTGTACTTCTTGTATTTATATCATACCATTTATAAATATTGTACTTTTGTACATGTATTTCACCCCCGCAGTTAAAAGAAAAGGGGGAGCATGAACTCACAACTTTGCGTTCCTCGCGTCGTAAACTTCACCGGATTTGCTTAATTAACGTCGTAACCTATACGCGTTTTCTTAACGTTAGTCACTAGACTTGCGTCGCACAAGTACAGTCACTCTCTTTTGTATATATTCTTGTGTTAAAAATATTCTATATTTTTAACTACGTATCTTACTTATATTATTTTCTCTAAAATTAATATAAGTATCTCGTGTTTTGCACTTTGTACCCGAATTATGTATCTTGTATGTGTATTTTTATATTTCTACTCCTCATGAGTATTTAGTGTATTTTTAAGTCTTAATACACTAGCACGTATAACACATACTATATACACTTAGCACAAAAGTTGGTGATCAAATAATATATATTTTTCTCTCAAAAATATATATACTTAATATCCATTTTTATTTTTGAAGAAATCACCATTTCTTATCACCAAAAATTAGGGAAACCTTGGTAGTATTTTAAATACATTTTTAGGGAATAAGTTTCTCAAAGACTTATATTTTTCTAAGTGTCAAAATTTATAAAAATTTTGACAGAGTTTCCCCTAAAAATGGAGGTTTCCCATGTTTTCAAAACATGTGTTTATTTTCTTTTAAATCGTCATCAATCATCAACAACAATTATCAACAATAATCATCAACAATAATCACTAATTTCTCCATTTCATGAACTTGAATATTTACAAAAATGTGTAGTAACTTACTAGCACATTTAGTAAGTCTTGTCAACTTTAAAAATAATTTTAGTTTCTTAAAAACTTTATTTTGAAAGAATATGAAGTTTCACAACTTCTAGTCGAGATTCGCAAAAATATTTCTTTGTTAAATTTTTCTTGTGACACAAGTGTCTACACACTTGTTTATGTACTAAAATGCTTTTAGTTCGGATAAGATCCGGGTTTTAACAAAACTAATATTTTTGCTTGGTTCTTCCGAAAAACCACTTGTAGATCTTTAGATCTACATGTTTAGAGTCTTATTTTACGAGAAAAATTACTTTTACACAAGTTCATGTTTGATGTGTGGTAGAGTTTCATCACCTAACCCTTGTTACACTTAAACAAGCTTTATGTTATAATCCATGATCATGACTAATCCGGGTTAAACGATGATCCGAGCTACCACAACATAGATCGGGCCTAAATAACCACACAAATCAATTACTACAAGATTTACACAACATTCAAGCTTTTAACCACCATTACTAACATTTTTAGTAGACTTTTATGTATCAACTTGTATGTTTACGAGTTTTAGCCGTTACATAACATTTTAACCACTTCAAAATAGTTCGAGAGTGTGATTCAAGCAACTTACTACTAGCTCGTGGCTAGGGAAGAATCTAGATGCAAAATGAGTGGATAAAAGCAATGGAGTGAGGTCCTTCGCCTTCCGATTGCACCAAGCTTCCTTATACGTGACCCTTAACGCTTGTATGAACTTGGAATGTGAAGATCAAAGCTCGAAAAAATTGATGGATGCAAGGGGGTGTTCGGCCGTGAGTTTCTTGAGGGAGAGAGAGGGTGTTTTCTTGTTATGTGATTATGTGAAGGTTATGGTGGGTTAAAGATGTTACTTATAGACAATTCTTGCATCATTGTCCAATGGATTTAGTGTTGTCAAGATATTAGGAAAAGTAGGATTAAAATAATCATCAAGGTACAAGGGGTGTCCCCTTAGGGACCGAATTCGTAAAGGGGGGGGGGGTCTCCTAGTTCAAATCCAACCAAAAGTTAAGTATGTAGTTAGGTTAATCTAGTTAGTTGAGTGATTAACCCGGTTACTAGTGTGTCATGCGTTATGGCGTGGGTTAGGGTATTCAGGGACCCTAACTGGCTCAGAAAGAGATAAACAATGTTAATGACAATATTTTTATGTTCCGGGTAAAGTCCGGTTGTTCGGTTATATATCGATTCGTTAAAGTGCTAAATTGCACCTTTTAGTGTTTAATAAGTATCTTTTTATAACACTATCGATTCCCAACACTTAGGGAAATATTCTGGATAGTAAAACGACATTTCTGCATAATATTTATATGTCTAAATGCTGATTTATTGCTGAATTATATAAATTCTGCACTTAAAGAGCGTTTCGGGTGCTTTTTAGTGCTTATTTTTGCTTTCGTATTGCATATATATTAACCCTTGTATGTACTCTTGGGTTTTAATGCATTCTTGTTGTCGGACCTACACCTAGGCTCCAATTTTATTGTCTGACTGCTTTCTGCAGTTCTGTTGACACATTGTGTCTTACCGGTGAGTTTACTATTATTTTTGACGCAACGCTCTCGTTTATGCATAAAGCAATACTTTGTAGTATACAACGTGCATGAATTCACTTGTTTAATCATGTGTTCAGACATTGCTGACAATTAAGCACATAATTGCAATCATTAAATAATGATTAAAGTGTACGGAAATTACCGGTTTGTGCCAGTTGTCACAGTCTCCCCCCGTTAAAAGAATTTCGTCCCGAAATTCAGGCTGAACTAACCCTCGCTGGAGTCTTCTTGAATAGGTGGGGATACTTTTTCTTGAACTGGTCTTCACGTTCCCATGTGTACTCGGGTCCGTGCTTAGAGCTCCAACGTACCTTGACAAGTTTTACGCTGCTCCTCCTGGTCTTGTTGACCTTCCAGTCGGTAACCTCAACGGGTTGTTCTGTAAATCGGAGGGCTTCATCAATATGCACTTCATTCATCGGGATGATCACGCTTTCTTGTGTTGGACTCTTCTTCAGGTTGGATACATGAAACGTGTCATGTACTCCATTAAGTTCTTCCGGTAACTCCAACTTGTATGCCACGGTACCAATTCTTTTCAATATTCTGAATGGTCCCATGTATCGTGGATTCAGCTTTCCACGCTTTCCAAATCTGACTACGCCCTTCCATGGTGAGACTTTTATCAACACTTTGTCTCCCACCTTGAATTCTACTGATTTCCTTTTCGGATCGGCGTAGCTCTTTTGTCGATCTCGAGCCGCCTTAATGTTCTCTCGGATCTGCGCAATCTTGTCGGTTGTCTCTTGTACAAGTTCAGGACCAACCATACGTTTATCTCCGGCATCTGCCCAACATAAGGGCGATCGGCATTTGCGGCCATACAGAGCTTCGAACGACGCGGCTTTTATGCTCGTATGATAATTGTTATTGTAGGAAAACTCAACTAAAGGTAGATGAGTATCCCAGCTGCCGCCTAGATCCATGACACATGCGCGAAGCATATCTTCTAACGTTTGTATAGTCCGTTCGCTCTGGCCGTCTGTTTGCGGATGGAATGCCATGCTCAGATCTAACTGAGATCCAAAGGCTTCCTGAAATGATTGCCAGATTCTTGAGACAAAGCGTCCATCTCTGTCTGAAATGATTGAGATTGGCACTCCATGACGTGCCACAATTTCTCTTAAGTATATTTCAGCAAGCTTCCCAGTGCTGTCTTTTTCTCGGATCGGTAGGAAGTGCGCAGACTTCGTTAATCGATCAACTATTACCCATATCATATCGTGCCCTCTCGGGGTCCTGGGTAATTTCGTTATGAAGTCCATCGAGATTTGTTCCCACTTCCACACGGGAATCTCTGGTTGTTGTAGTAGGCCGGACGGTTTCTGATATTCTGCCTTAACCTTGGCACAGGTTAGGCATTTTCCAACATAAACAGCAACGTCGCTCTTGAGTCTCGGCCACCAATAGTACTCTTTCAAGTCTTGATACATTTTGTCCGATCCTGGATGGATCGAATATCTCGATTTGTGGGCTTCATTAAGGATGACTTCTCGTATGCCACCATAGAGTGGAACCCAAATACGCTTCTTGAAGTATAAGGCTCCCTCTTCGTTTGGCACCATGTATTTCAGCATACCCCGTAGGTATTCAGCTTTACGGTTCTCTTCTTTAAGAGCTTCTTGTTGTGCATCCCGAATGCGTGCAGTGAGGTTCGTTCGAATCGTCATTTCCAATGCTCGAACCCTTAGGGTCTTAACCCTTTCTTTTCGGCTCAACGCGTCTGCTACAACGTTTGCCTTTCCAGGATGGTACTTAATCTCACAGTCATAATCGTTCAGCAGCTCAACCCAACGTCGCTGGCGCATATTCAATTCCTTCTGATCAAATATGTGTTGTAAGCTTTTGTGATCTGTGAAGATTGTACATCGAGTACCATATAAATAATGTCGCCAAATCTTCAAGGCGAATACCACTGCACCCAGCTCCAGGTCGTGAGTGGTATAATTTCTCTCGTGAACCTTCAGTTGTCTTGAAGCATAAGCGATGACTTTTTGGCGTTGCATGAACACGCAACCCAAGCCTTGTCGTGAGGCGTCGCAGTATACCACGAAGTCTTCAGTGCCTTCGGGTAATGATAGTATCGGTGCATCGCAGAGCTTGTTCTTAAGTAGCTGAAAGGCTTCTTCCTGTTTGTGACCTCAGTCATACTTCTTGTCTTTCTGGGTAAGGGTCGTTAGCGGTTGAGCTATCTTTGAGAAATTCTCGATGAATCGCCGATAATAGCCCGCTAAGCCCAAAAATTGTCGAACTTCAGTTGGGGTCTTGGGAGCTTCCCAATTCTTTATTGCTTCAATCTTGGACGGGTCTACATGAATGCCCTTCTCATTCACCACGTGACCAAGAAATTGTACTTCGCGAATCCAGAATTCGCATTTCGAGAACTTTGCATAAAGTTTCTCTTTCTTCAGTAGTTCCAGAATAGTTCTGAGATGTTGCTCATGCTCTTCTTTCGTTCGCGAGTAAATCAGGATATCATCGTTAAATACAATCACGAATTTATCGAGATATGGTTTGCATACGCGGTTCATTAGATCCATAAAGACCGCTGGTGCATTCGTCAGCCCAAACGGCATTACAAGAAATTCGTAGTGCCCATATCGCGTTCTGAATGCAGTCTTTGGTACGCTTTCCTCTTGGATTCTCAGCTGGTGGTATCCAGATCGAAGGTCGATCTTGGAATAGTAGCTTGATCCTTGCAGTTGATCAAATAAGTCATCAATCCTTGGTAGTGGATACCGATTCTTGATCGTGAGCTTGTTCAGTTCCCTGTAATCGATACACATCCGCAGTGTTCCATCCTTCTTTTTCACGAACAATACTGGAGCTCCCCAGGATGAGAAGCTTGGCCTTATAAATCGTTTATCCAACAACTCCTGGAGTTGTGTAGATAATTCCTGCATTTCGGATGGCGCAAGTCGATATGGAGCCTTGGCTACAGGAGCGGCTCCTGGAACCAAGTCTATGTGGAATTCGACTTGTCGTTGCGGAGGTAGTCCTGGCAGATCTTCAGGGAATACATCGGGAAATTCCTTCACCACAGGAATGTCTTCGAGTTTTGGCTCCACAGCCTTCTTATCTACAACGTGTGCTAGGAAAGCAACACATCCTTTCCTCAAGCACTTCTGTGCCTTCATACAACTGATGATTCGAAGAGGCGCGTTTTGTCTTTCTCCATGCACGATGAGAGTTTCATCATTCGCCAGAGGGATGCGAATGATTTTCTCATGACAAATGACTTCAGCTTTGTTCTTGGACAACTAGTCCATTCCGACCACTACATCGAAGCTACCCAATTGAATAGGTAAGTGGTCGATGCTAAAATTTCGTTCGCCAAGTTCTAATGTGCAGCCTCTGACAACTTCGCCCGATTCAACAAGTTTACCATTGGCTAGTTCTATAGAATATGGAATTTCTAATCTACTAGATTCTATTCCAAGCATGCGTTTAAACTCCACAGACATGAAGCTATAATCGGCGCCAGTGTCAAATAATATGGATGCAAAGTGATTGTTAATGAGGAACGTACCGGTGACCACGTTAGGGTCCTCACGTGCGTTCTTTGCTCCAATCACAAATGCTTTAGCCTGAGCATTGTTTCTCTCTGGGCAGTTCTTCATGAGATGATCATTGCTTCCACACTTGAAGCATCCTTGGCTCTGCCCTTTCCCGTTACCATTCTTGTTACCAGCACCGTTTCCATTTCGGCTCTTTCCTTTTCCCCAACAGTCTTCTGTTTGATGACCCAATTTACCACATTTGTCGCACCTTGGAATGCGACAAGCTCCTTCATGATGATACTTACATTTTTGGCATCTAGGTATGGAGCCTTGGTATGCTTTGGTTGCATGGGTTTTCGCCTCCTGGGACGGGTTAGCGTCACGCTTCTTGCTGAAACCCTTGTTGTTACGAGTTGCTTGGTTCAAACTGGTATGCTTTCTCTTCTTGTCGCCGGACGACTCAGCATGCGTCTCGGTCTTCTCTGTTGGGTTTAATGATAACTTCTTCATACGAACACAATCTTCAGTTAGGCTGACAGCCAGAGTTACAACCTCGGTGATTGTTTGTGGTTTGGCCGACGTCACCATGCCACGAAACTCTGAGGCCAGTCCCCAAATGTAGCGTTCAACACGCTTGAATTCGGGAGTCACCATGTAGGGAAGCACTCTGGACAGATCGTGGAACCTTCGAATATAACCATTAATGTCAGCACCTTCCATGGTCAAGTGCCAGAACTCCGTCTCCAGCCTTTGGAGTTCAGCACGAGAGCAGTACTTCTCTCTCATTATTTCCTTTAGTTCATCCCAAGTTAGGCCATAAGCGGCATCATCGCCCAAGGTTTGGACTTGCAGGTTCCACCAAGTCAGAGCTTCATCGACAAACAACCCAGTAGCAAAGGTGACTTGTTGATCCGCGGTACACTTGCTCATGCGAATAGTAGCTTCAGTCTTCTCCGTCCAGCGCACAAATGCTACTGCACCTCCTGTGCCATCATAGTTCATCGGCTCGTAGTCGAGGAACTGCTTGAAAGTGCAGCCTGGAATTGATTCAACCAATTCACATGTGAGCAATCGAAGAAATAATGAAATAAAGACCGTTCATAAATTTCCTCATGCTTAGCACAGTGTCTTAAGGTTACCTTGAGCTGCATTGCCTCCAGACGAATCTCCATTCCCATTACGCCTAGCGTTGCTTGGTCCTCCACTGTCTTGAGTTCGGTTCGCCTCGTACTGGGCGTTAGCAGCGGAGATCCTTTCCTCCAGTAGAGTGTTCAGCTCTTCAGCAGTTCTTGGCAGTGGGGGAGGAGGAGGTTGATCGTCATTGCGAGCATTCACAGCTTTCCTGGGTGCCATGTTCGGACAGAACATAACCCAACAGGGTTAATCATTTGTTTGATATCGTCACACTAGCCAGTAGTATCATATATATTCTCAGGTATATATACCACATAAGTGACATCAAACAATTATTACTCTAGCAGAGTACTTAGTAGGCTTGCACTGAAGGAATCTATACGTGACAAGACTTGCTGTGATTTTTGTGCACTGAATTCCATAATTATGTATGCATCCATAATTACGTAACTCCTTGCACAGTCCGCACAGTTCGTTTCATCCTCGTATCTCTTCCTTCAGATGGGCCATCGCTTTTAGGTAAAGTCACGTATACTTGTGACATTCTACTTCTAGTATATGCTAATTATCACACATAATTGCAAGTAATTTATAGTCAACGGCAAGTGCTACTCTAGTGCACTCTAAGTCTCGTAGTGTCTTTTCTAGACTCATGTAGACAGTTTCAGGTAGTGGATGTCGCGGGACGTTTTATGCAATGAAAACTCTTTGAAAATTGTTTTCGTGAATGGATCCTAGAGATTGTAGACTAGACTCGAGAAGGAATCCTGGTTCACTACAATCGCAGCTCTGATACCAATCTGTCACACCCCTTTCTGCGGCGGAAGCACGAGGTGTGATCATGAAAGGTTCTCATTGCATACGAAGAGTAAACATGCTACATGCTCGTAAAATAACATCAAATACCATGATTTGAAAACATAAGTTTAGCGTTTACATCGCTAGACAGCTTAAAACATTGTCTTAAAAGTTTACAACTTTATTTAAAGTTAAACACAAGCGACATCCACGAGCATAAGCAAGACCGCGCGCACATCCATCCTAGTTACCTGAAATACATGTGAGTTTTTGGAAAAAACGTCAACATAAAGTTGGTGTGAATTCATGCAGTTTTGTATTTCACGTTTGTATACTTTGTATAAAAACATAGTTGTGAATAAATCAAGTTTTTCTTGAGTACTCCACGTACTTCAAGTTATATATCAATCTTCTTGAGTACCCCACGTACTTCAAGTTATATATCAATTTTCTTGAGTACCCCACGTACTTCAAGTTATATATCAATTTTCTTGAGTACCCCACGTACTTCAAGTTATATATCAATTTTCTTGAGTACCCCACGTACTTCAAGTTATATATCAATTCTAGTATTGGTATGAATTTTATATAAATACAGTATTTCTGTAAATATCAGGGTTGTTAATGGGTTGCAAAGCCATTAACAAGTGACACGACATAGGAAGTCACCAAACCTAAGGAATTTAATTGGTATATTCTGAGACACAAAAGCACTACTCGATTCTCGCCCTCACCGAGAGTGTGGCTGCCAGGCACCCGTTAGATCTAACCTTTTGTTCTGCGGTCTAAGTATGTACACGATTAATGGTGCTTCTGTACCCTATTCGCGACACTATTTCTCATAACGCATCCTACTTGGTTCTCGTCCTCACCAAGCGCGTTTCTTTTTATCATTTCTCATAACGCATTCAACTTGGTTCTCGTCCTCACCAAGTGTGTTTCTTATTATCTTATATTTTGTCACACTTGGTTCTCGTTCTCACCAAGTGTACTTCTTGTATTTATATCATACCATTTATAAATATTGTACTTTTGTACATGTATTTCACCCCCGCAGTTAAAAGAAAAGGGGGAGCATAAACTCACAACTTTGCGTTCCTCGCGTCGTAAACTTCACCGGATTTGCTTAATTAACGTCGTAACCTATACGCGTTTTCTTAACGTTAGTCACTAGACTTGCGTCGCACAAGTACAGTCACTCTCTTTTGTATATATTCTTGTGTTAAAAATATTCTATATTTTTAACTACGTATCTTACTTATATTATTTTCTCTAAAATTAATATAAGTATCTCGTGTTTTGCACTTTGTACCCGAATTATGTATCTTGTATGTGTATTTTTATATTTCTACTCCTCATGAGTATTTAGTGTATTTTTAAGTCTTAATACACTAGCACGTATAACACATACTATATACACTTAGCACAAAAGTTGGTGATCAAATAATATATATTTTTCTCTCAAAAATATATATACTTAATATCCATTTTTATTTTTGAAGAAATCACCATTTCTTATCACCAAAAATTAGGGAAACCTTGGTAGTATTTTAAATACATTTTTAGGGAATAAGTTTCTCAAAGACTTATATTTTTCTAAGTGTCAAAATTTATAAAAATTTTGACAGAGTTTCCCCTAAAAATGGAGGTTTCCCATGTTTTCAAAACATGTGTTTATTTTCTTTTAAATCGTCATCAATCATCAACAACAATTATCAACAATAATCATCAACAATAATCACTAATTTCTCCATTTCATGAACTTGAATATTTACAAAAATGTGTAGTAACTTACTAGCACATTTAGTAAGTCTTGTCAACTTTAAAAATAATTTTAGTTTCTTAAAAACTTTATTTTGAAAGAATATGAAGTTTCACAACTTCTAGTCGAGATTCGCAAAAATATTTCTTTGTTAAATTTTTCTTGTGACACAAGTGTCTACACACTTGTTTATGTACTAAAATGCTTTTAGTTCGGATAAGATCCGGGTTTTAACAAAACTAATATTTTTGCTTGGTTCTTCCGAAAAACCACTTGTAGATCTTTAGATCTACATGTTTAGAGTCTTATTTTACGAGAAAAATTACTTTTACACAAGTTCATGTTTGATGTGTGGTAGAGTTTCATCACCTAACCCTTGTTACACTTAAACAAGCTTTATGTTATAATCCATGATCATGACTAATCCGGGTTAAACGATGATCCGAGCTACCACAACATAGATCGGGCCTAAATAACCACACAAATCAATTACTACAAGATTTACACAACATTCAAGCTTTTAACCACCATTACTAACATTTTTAGTAGACTTTTATGTATCAACTTGTATGTTTACGAGTTTTAGCCGTTACATAACATTTTAACCACTTCAAAATAGTTCGAGAGTGTGATTCAAGCAACTTACTACTAGCTCGTGGCTAGGGAAGAATCTAGATGCAAAATGAGTGGATAAAAGCAATGGAGTGAGGTCCTTCGCCTTCCGATTGCACCAAGCTTCCTTATACGTGACCCTTAACGCTTGTATGAACTTGGAATGTGAAGATCAAAGCTCGAAAAAATTGATGGATGCAAGGGGGTGTTCGGCCGTGAGTTTCTTGAGGGAGAGAGAGGGTGTTTTCTTGTTATGTGATTATATGAAGGTTATGGTGGGTTAAAGATGTTACTTATAGACAATTCTTGCATCATTGTCCAATGGATTTAGTGTTGTCAAGATATTAGGCAAAGTAGGATTAAAATAATCATCAAGGTACAAGGGGTGTCCCCTTGGGGACCGAATTCGTAAAGGGGGGGGGGTCTCCTAGTTCAAATCCAACCAAAAGTTAAGTATGTAGTTAGGTTAATCTAGTTAGTTAAGTGATTAACCCGGTTACTAGTGTGTCATGCGTTATGGCGTGGGTTAGGGTATTCAGGGACCCTAACTGGCTCAGAAAGAGATAAACAATGTTAATGACAATATTTTTATGTTCCGGGTAAAGTCCGGTTGTTCGGTTACATATCGATTCGTTAAAGTGCTAAATTGCACCTTTTAGTGTTTAATAAGTATCTTTTTATAACACTATCGATTCCCAACACTTAGGGAAATATTCTGGATAGTAAAACGACATTTCTGCATAATATTTATATGTCTAAATGCTGATTTATTGCTGAATTATATAAATTCTGCACTTAAAGTGCGTTTCGGGTGCTTTTTAGTGCTTATTTTTTGCTTTCGTATTGCATATATATTAACCCTTCTATGTACTCTTGGGTTTTAATGCATTCTTGTTGTCGGACCTACACCTAGGCTCCAATTTTATTGTCTGACTGCTTTCTGCAGTTCTGTTGACACATTGTGTCTTACCGGTGAGTTTCCTATTATTTTTGACGCAACGCTCTCGTTTATGCATAAAGCAATATTTTGTAGTATACAACGTGCATGAATTCACTTGTTTAATCATGTGTTCAGACATTGCTGACAATTAAGCACATAATTGCAATCATTAAATAATGATTAAAGTGTACGGAAATTACCGGTTTGTGCCAGTTGTCACAGTATTCAAGTTCCTAGTTATCATACATATAACTAATACAAACAAATAACACATAGCGCATAAGTTGTTAAGTTAACTAAATATATATTTTCTCAAAAATATATATTTATATCTAACTTTGTTTTTATAAAAACTATTCTTTAAAATCTTTTTAATCTAATAAAGATTTTGTCAAAAATAATAGTTTTCATAACTTATGCTTTTTAAGAAAATTTGGCCATATTTCATTAGAAATATGGACTTAGCCATGTTTAATAAAACATATCTTTTTCTTATAAAATCACCAATAATCTTCTCATATTTTTCTTAATAAAAACATACGAGATTTATATCAAAATCTTAACAAGATGAAATCAATAACATGTAGGGTTTTGGTATGATCATAACATAAGTTAACTAGTTCAAAATCCATGCTTTACTTCTAGTTTTAACAAGCTTTTTATAAAAACCCATGTTGTATGTTTCTTTTTATAACTTTGTAAAAGTATTATTTTTAGTTAAAAACCTTACATACTTTAAAAAAATCAAAGATTATGATCATCCATCTAAACATTTATGTTTAACAAAACCCTTAAACATTTTCATGTACACTTGTTAGATTATGTTTTTAAACATCATCTAACAAGTTATTTGTATGCTAATCATCAAAACTAGATCAAATATGCAAGTAATTATCTTTAAATCACAACATAAACACACTTTTATATCATGATTATTATTTTGCTTCTTTGTATTTTCATATTATTTTGTATGATTGTTTTAGTTATAACTTGTTCTTTAAACAATAAATACATAAATAAGTATGAAAAAGAGATTTTTGAAGCTTACTTCTAGCACTAATGGCTAGGGATGATCTTGATGATGATTAAGAAAAGAAAAATGATGATCTTGATGCTTGTGAGCTCTTAGATGGATGAGAAAGCTTGCTTCAACTTGTGTATGCCTTAGATCTTCTCAAGTTCCATGAAAATACATCTTGATCATCAAGAAAGTGGCTTGAAAATGAAGATGGGGGAGGGGGTGTTCTTGACCGAAAATGGGGGTAATGGATGAGAGCTTTTGTGTTGTGAAAATTGGTGGTGTAAAATGTGCTAGTAAACTAATGTTTCACAAAGTGTTATCAATCATCATTTTCACCACTTGCAAATGGAAAGTAAATATCTAGATATTTGTGGTAACAAGTTGAAAAAGTGGGTCCCACAAGGGGGGTGTTGTAACCATGAATGGGGGGGAGGGGGTTCCCTTGTTTTTGCTTCTTGATTTACTTTGTAAAATGTGTTAGAACCCTTAGATGTAATGTTAGGAAACTTATATTGTGCAAGTGCTTAAGTGATAAGAGGGTGTTAAGTGACCATTACTAGACCATAATGATCCAAATAACACTAGATGACCATTAAAAAAAGATTTGATATTGTTCGGATATTCGTTTCGAATTGTTTCGGTTAGACGTTATTTGAACGCTAAGTTGTGTAACTTGTGTGAATTGATGTAGTTATTGGTTCAGATGATACCCGAATGTATCCTCACATGAATTCTATGTTAAATAGCATTTTTACATGTCGTAAAAATATTAGAAAGCTAATTTCTGTTGAATTTCTGCGGAAAAGTGTTGAAATCGTCGCTTTTAGTGCTTTTCGGGCAATGTTTAGTGTTATCGGACTTCGGAAAGGTTTTAAATCAAACCCTTGCATTCCTAGTTAGGGTTTAACATATATTAGATGTTGTACTTTCGTCTGAGTCCTAAAGATGTCTTTTAGATGATTTATGCGGATCCTGCGTTTTCGTCAGAATACCAGTTTACTAGGTGCTTTTCTAGTAGTTTCGATGCATTGTTTAAACTGTTTTAAATGTACTTAATAAAAATGAATCATATGCATCCTAAGTAAGTATTCCATGAGTATTCTAAGTGTATGCCACGAAATACGCAGTTCGGGTGTTCAAAATGCATAAAAATGTAGCTAAAAATGAGTATTTTAAGTGTAAGAAAGTTACCGTAAAGTGGTAGTTGTCACATTCTCCCCCTGTTATTAAGAATTTCGTCCCGAAATTCTAGCTGAGTCATCCTTTGCAGGAGTCTTCGCGAACAGGTGAGGATATTTTGCCTTCATTCGATCTTTACGTTCCCAAGTATACTCGGGTCCGTGTCGAGAGTTCCAACGGACTTTTACCAACTTGATAAGACTTCTCCGTGTTTTCTGGATCTCCCAATCCATGACCTCAACAGGTTCTTCAGTGTATTGGAGTTTATCGTCTATGTGAACTTCATCCGCCGGGATGATAACTGTTTCTTGTGTTGGACTCTTTTTAAGGTTCGATACATGAAATGTGTCGTGTACGTTACTTAGTTCTTCTGGTAACTTCAGCTTGTAGGCAACAGTGCCAATCTTTTTCAAGATTTCAAATGGTCCTACATATCGGGGGTTAAGCTTTCCACGCTTACCGAATCTTGCTACGCCCTTCCAAGGCGAGACTTTCAATAAGCCCTTGTTCCCGACCTCGAAAGATAACGACTTCCGTCTCTTGTCTGCGTAGATCTTTTGTCGATCGCGAGCCGCCTTGATACGGTCTCTGATCTGGAAGATTTTATCTGTAGTCTCTTGGACTAACTCCAGACCGATAAGTTGTTTATCGCCCGCTTCCGCCCAACATAGCGGAGAGCGACACTTTCGACCGTAGAGAGCTTCGAACGGTGCAGCTTGTATACTTGTGTGGTAGCTGTTGTTGTAGGAAAACTCAACCAACGGTAAGTGAATATCCCAGTTGCCGCCCAAATCCATAACACACGCACGAAGCATGTCTTCGAGTGTTTGGATTGCCCGTTCACTCTGGCCGTCAGTTTGTGGATGTAAGGTCGTGCTTAGGTTCAAACGTGATCTAAAGGCCTCCTGAAAAGACTTCCAAATTCTTGAAATGAAGCGACCATCTCGGTCTGAAATGATTGAAATAGGCACTCCATGACGAGCCACTATTTCCTTAAGATAGAGTTCCACCGGTTTCTCTATACTATCCTCCTCCCGAATCGGCAACAAGTGTGTGGACTTTCTCAACCTATCGACGATTACCCATATCATGTCGTGGCCTCTTGAGGTCCTGGGTAACTTCGTAATGAAGTCCATCGATATCTGTTCCCATTTTCAAACGGGAATCTCGGGCTGTTGTAGTAAACCTGGCGGTTTCTGATACTCAGCCTTGACCTTTGCGCAGGTCAAGCATTTTCCGACATAGATAGCGATATCCTTTTTGAGGTTAGGCCACCAATAGTACTCCTTTAAGTCTTGGTACATCTTATCTGATCCAGGATGGATCGAGTACTTTGACCTATGTGCTTCCTCAAAAATAAAATCTCGAAGGCCTCCAAAGAGTGGAACCCAAATTCTTCCTGCAATGTACAAAGTTCCATCCTACTTTGGTACTAACCGTGCTTCCATGACTCGAAGTGATTCTGCTTTAAGATGTTCTTCCTTAAGTGCCTCTTGTTGTGCATCACGGATTCATGTGGTAAGATCCGTGTGAATTGTTATCTCCAAGGCTCGAACTCTCAAAGTTCTAACCCGTTCCTTGCAGCTTAAGGCGTCTGCTACAACGTTTGCCTTGCCCGGATGGTACTTGATTTCACAATCATAGTCGTTCAGCAACTCAATCCAGCGTCGCTGACGCATATTAAGTTCCTTTTGATTAAATATGTGCTGAAGACTCTTATGATCCGTGAAAATTGTACACTAAGTACCATATAGGTAATGCTGCCAAATCTTCAAAGTGAATACCACTGCGCCTAACTCGACGTCGTGAGTGGTATAGTTCTTCTGATGAACTTTTAGCTGCCGTATACTATGAAGTCATCGATACCCTCGGGTAGTGATAAGATTGATGCGATGCACAACTTATCCTTGAGTAGTTGAAACGACTCTTCTTGCTTCTCACCCCAATCGAACTTCTTGTCTTTTTGGGTAAGGGAGGTTAGTGGTTGAGCAATTTTTGAAAAATTCTCGATAAACCTCCGATAATACCCCGCTAATCCCAAGAACTGTCGGACTTCACTTGGAGTCTTGGGTGCTTCCCAGTTTTTAATCACTTCGATTTTTGAGGGGTCTACTTGAATGCCTTTCTCGTTCACTATATGCCCGAGAAATTGCACTTCACGAATCCAAAACTCACATTTGGAAAACTTCGCGTATAGTTTCTCCTTCTTGAGTAGTTCTAAGATGGTTCTCAAATGTCATGCTCGTCTGCCGATCGTGAGTATATCAAGATGTCGTCAATGAACACTATGACGAATTTGTCAAGATACGGCTTGCACACGTGGTTCATTAAATCCATGAAGACCGCCGGTGCATTCGTTAAACCAAAAGGCATAACGAGAAAGTCGTAATGACCATAACGAGTTCGAAAGGCCGTTTTCGGTATACTTTCTTCTTGTATCCGTAGCTGGTGATACCCCGATCGTAAGTCTACCTTGGAGTAGAAGCTCGAACCTTGAAATTGGTCGAATAAGTCATCAATCCTCGGTAGTGGATACCGATTCTTGATGGTGAGTTTATTCAACTCTCTGTAGTCGATACACATTCTGAATGTCCCGTCCTTCTTCTTCACAAAAAGAACTGGAGCTCCCCAAGGCGAGAAGCTTGGTCTAATGAATCCCTTATCCAACAACTCTTGAAGTTGTGTGGACAAATCCTGCATCTCAGAAGGTGCTAATCGATATGGTGATCTGGCTACAGGTGCTGCTCCCGGTACTAAGTCGATGTGAAACTCGACTTGTCGAATTGGTGGTAGTCCCGACAAGTTGTTAGGAAAGACTTTGGGAAAGTCTCTAATCACAGGAATGTCTTTCAGCTGCGGCCCCTCGGCCTTCTTGTCGACAACATGCGCAAGGAATGCAATACCACCCTTTCGTAAGCACTTCTGTGCCTTCATACAATTGATAATTCGCATTGGCGTGTCACGCTTCTCTCCATGTATAACAAGTGTCTCTTCATCCGATAGTGGTAGGCGTATGACCTTCTCATGGCACACGACTTTGGCTCGGTTATCGGATAGCTAATCCATGCCAACCACTACGTCAAAACTACCCAACTCCACGGGTAAGAGATCGATATTGAATGTTCGTTCACCAAGTTCTAAGGAACATCCCTTAGCAACTTCCCCGGACTCAACTAGTTTACCGTTTGCCAATTCTATTGAGTAAGGCACATCTAACTTACTTGTTTCTATGACCAGAATATTTTTAAAGTCCATAGAAATAAAACTAAAATCGGAACCGGTATCAAATAATATGGATGCGAAATGATTGTTGATGAGGAACGTACCAGTGACCACATTAGGGTCTTGGCGCGCATCCTTTGCTCCGATCACAAATGCCCTACCCTGAGCTGGGTTTTCTTTAGGACAGTCTTTCTTGAAGTGATCTTTGCTTCCGCATCCAAAGCATCCTTGACTACGCCCATTTCCGTTCCCATTCTTGTTACCAATTCCACTTACCGATCCAGTATTATTTCCTGTTCCCCAACACGATTCAGCTCGGTGGCCATTCTTGCCACACTTGTCACACTTGACAACCCGAAAATCGCCCAAGTGATTATATTTGCATCGCTCACACTTGGGTAAAGTACCAGCGTACTTCTTAGGACCAGTGTCGTTTGTGGCTACAAACGCCCTTGCATCCTTTTGTGAGTTATTCTGTCGCCTGTTGTTGTTGTTGTTATTATTGGGGTTATTGTTGTTGTGGTTGTTGTTGTTATTACCACGGGTTCCCTTCTTGAAATTCGAGTACTTCCTCTTCCCACTGTTGGAAGACTCGACATGTGTTTCCTTCTTCTCATCACCTTTCTCTGAGAATATATTCATCCTGACCCCGTCTTCAGTGAGACTCACGGCTATAGTCACAACCTGAGTAATAGTCATGGGTTTAGCTGCAGTAACCAGACTCCGAATCTTGGGGGAAAGTCCCCAGATGTAGCGTTCGATACGCTTGTATTCCGGTGATACAAGATAAGGAATCACGCGGGACAGATCGTGAAACCTTTGCTTATATCCCGTGATATCAGCTCCGACCATGGTAAGGTGCCAAAACTCGTTCTCCAACTTCTGGAGTTCAGCACGAGAACACTTATCCCTCATACATTCCTTCAGTTCATCCCAAGTCAACGCATATGCAGCGTTATCACCTAAAGTTTCCACTTGTAGGTTCCACCATGTAAGGGCCTCGTTGAGAAGCAGGCTAGTAACGAAAGTGACATGCTGATTAGCAGAACATCTGCTCATTCTGATAGTGGAATCCGTTTTCTCAGTCCATCGCACGAAAGCCACAGCACTGCCTGTGCCATCGTAGTTAAGTGGCTTGAAGTCCAGAAACTACTTGAACGTGCACCCTGAAATTGGACAAACGGATTCTGAATGAGTGATCAGTGAATTGCACGAATAGGTAACAAAAGAGATTGAATGAGTTGTCACTAAAAGAAAATGACTAACCATTACCATTAGCATTGTTTCCGTTTGAAGTACCGCCTATTCCACCAGTGCCGCCACTGGTTTCGACGCGCGATGCTTCGTACAATACTATGGCTTGTGTTATCCTATCTTCAATTAGTGCATTCATTTCTGCCTTAGTCGTAGGCATTGGTGGGGGTGGGGGTGGATTAACTGTCCGTAAACGTAAAGCTCTCCTTGGTGGCATGATTCTTCCAAAGGAGAAATAGGATAAAGATTAGACGTTGATTGGGTTATTAATTATTTCTTTTATTAGGAAGAAAAAAAATATATATTCGTAACATTAAATAACAATATCACCAAGGCATACATCATAAGAGTAAATAAGTTAATATAAGCAGTAAGATATGTCCAACCAGACCATTCAGATGCATATAAAAGATAACACCAAGTTTTTTTCATATATTTTAGTCAACCGGTTACATAATCGTTTGAAATGAAACAAAATGGACTCGGGCTACATAACCCGGTCATACTAGTCTAGTACAACAAAAGAGATAACAAAATCTTCCTTCAAACTGTGTGATCCGCTGTCTGTCGGTTGTCTTCAAAACTTGGTGGAGCATCAATATGTACACAAAAACGGGTAACTACATCCCGTTACAAAAGATAACCTGCAAGTGAACGTCTATGGTGGAGGGTGGATAGGTGGTGGAGTCAGAAGTACCAAACCATGAAGGTGAGTAAGCTCCTCCTCGAGTTCATGAACTCGACAGATAAGAAAGTCTATCTGCTGCTCGAGTGTCAGCACACGAGCACGTAAGTCAGGTGGAAAAGCAGGTGGTAGTGGTGGATGAACTGGTGGTGGTGGAGGTCTGGTGTCAGCAAGCTGCTGAAGCTCATGAATTCTGCGAAAAAGTATGTCGACCTGAAGTTGTAGAGATAGAAGAAGATCATCGGTAGTAACAGCTGGGTAATGCAATGGATGGTATGGATCTAACAAGGGCATAACATGAGGTGGAGAGTGTGGCGTAATAAGAGGTTCGACAGGTACTTGTGGGACTGAGCGAAACTGCTGATAGTATAGGTCCATATCACTGGGTGGTATGTGGGCATGTTTGGATGGTTCGGCCTCATCGGTATGACCAGTAGGTGGTATGATAGGTGCGAAGCGCATGAGGTGAATGTGCTCAGGAGATGTATCTGCAGCAGGGACCTGAACAGGAGCAGGGATGGTTGGCTCTGCTGGCATGACGTCATCCCCAAAGTACGCTTTTCGCTGTAGGCCAATGGCCTGCAGCGCAGACGAAGTAACGGATGCATAAGAGGAAGCATCTGAGTCGGTATCTGCATCAGAAGAAATATCGATCACCGAGACCACTGGTGATGCAATGTCTAAGATAACCACATCGTGAACTTCTCCGTTTCCCAAATCAGCATCCATGTGATCCACTGGAATCACTGGAACGACGTCGTCGTCATTGTCGAGGTGAACAATAAAAGGCATGATATCAAGAGGAGCGACGTCAAAGGGTATAATCTCGACTACCTGTTCACCCTCCGGGTGACCCAAAATAACTATATCGTTGAGTAGAGGGGGGATAGCTAACACATCATCATCGATGATCTCGCCTAGAAGTGCGAATGGTTGGAAGTCGTCCATGTCGCTGTTAGACGTAGAGTCCCTATCAGATAAGATGACCTGAACCTCCGGCACGTAATCGTCGTCGGATACAATCTCCATGGGGTCTATGTCGTCGTATACATTGCTACCTTCAGATGAAGACATGGTGACCTGAGAAATAAGTTGTTCGACACGTATGATTATTTGTTACTTTACATATATACACGGAATATATTTTTTCACATAATGTTCATTTTATGTTATCCTAATTGAGTTGTGTGGATTAACTTAAAGTTGCATGTCTACCATTTAGATGACTAAGACACTAATGTCCTTGCTTGATTTGTATGAGATGAATTTTTGTTGAAAATGGACCATGAAAAATGTTTATGCAAATGAAAACATTTGTTTGTGTTTAAATGGTTTTCGTGAGAGATCCCTAGTGATTGTAGACTTAGACTCGAGAAAGAATCCTGGTTCACTACAATCGGTGCTCATAGCGGAAGCGCGAGGTGTGATCTGTATGGTTTTCATGCATAAATATCGATGTACATGAACAAACTATATGAATAAAACATACTCCATTGCCATTACATAAGTACTTCAAAAGATTACATCATGAGTTTAGTGTTTCGGTTACAAACCATTAACATAAAAGTAAAGTGTTATTGTTTCATACATCAAAATGAAAATAAACTACTAAGGTTTAAACCATCATATTGCCGCAAAGAGGCGGAATATAACAGTTAAACCCTCCAAAAGATGGCATGGAGTTCTGGTACTTGTTATCTTGACTGAGAATCCCGACATGGTCCATTAATTCCTCGAAATACATGTTAAATTTGGAAAACATCAACAAAAGTTGGCGAATTCATGCAGTTTAGTTGTAAAAGATGTATTTAAAATGTAAGTTGTAGTATGTAAAACGTCAATGAAATCGTTGATCATTAATGTTTTGTAAGGACATTAATATGTGTGACGAAAAAGGAAGCAATCCAACCCTAGACGATTTTTATGTCGACTCCTATCAACTGGGACACAAAAGCACTCTTCTGTATGGGTCCACGACCAAGAGTAGGGCTCGCCAAAACCCATTAGATCTAACCACTTGTACCTAGGTCCAAACTGGATTAATGGTGCTTAGATGTATAACCCTAATTCGCACATGATCTAAGGTGTTTCATTCCCTAACTTTAACGTACGTTGAACATGTATCTTCCCCGATAGTTGTAAAGTTGTAAAACATTTAAATGAATAGGGGACATGAACTCACAATATTGCGTCCGTGAATGATAAGTGTTTGTGATCTTACGTGTGGTCGTCTTGAACAATGTTGCGACCTACAAATGTTCTTATATTTGTTAGACACTTCGGTCTTTGTAAATGACTTGAGTACAAGTCTTGTGTCTTAAATATGTGTAAGACTTGTATGTCTTTATTGTTCGTTAAACTGTGTATTAGATGTATGAATTGTTAAACTGTTATATATATATTTCACCAAATATATATATATGTAATCTTGTATCTTGTGAGTTGTATCATCGGGTCTTGTCTTCTTGATTTCGTGTCTTTGTATAAGTAATTTGTATAATTGTATTTTTATAAGTTATATGTCATTGGGCTTAGCCCAAGAATTCATGTTATTAGGCCCAAATAGTGTTGGGCCTAAATAGTGTTTGGCGTAAATAGTGTTGGGCCTAAATAGTATTGGGCCTCAAAAGTGTTGGGCCTAAATAGTGTTGGGCCTAAATAGTGTTGGGCCCAAATGTTATTGGGCCTTGGCCCATATGTTTGGTTTTGGGCTTAGCCCATGAGTCTTGATATTGGGCTTAGCCCATGTATTTATGTTAAGCCCAATTAGGATGATAAGCCCATTTGTAAAATAAGCCCATTTATATAAAATAGGCCCATATGTAAAATAAGCCTTTGTTATAAAATAAGCCCATGTGTTAAAAATATATTCTTTCATTTTTAATAAAAGTTACTAATTATAGGCTTTTTAATTAAAAGAATACATAGTAGTTTTTATAAGTTTCAAAACATCCGAATATTGTTGTCGGTGATTTGTATGTATTCGCGTCGAAAGTTCGCCTAAGCGTCGTAGTAACTCCTCGGAATGGCGATATGTTTATAGATTCGCCCGTCGTCCGTTTTGACCATAAGTTGTGTCCGAAAGCTCGGAATGTCCGTAAGTGTGTTTTAAGGCGTGTTTACATGTAGTCTTGTAAGACTTTAGTAGAAATGTACATTGTGTTTATTTGTACCATTGTATTCAAGTTTCTAGTTATCAAACATATAACTAATACAAACAAATAACACATAGCACATAAGTTGTTAAGTTAACTAAATATATATTTTCTCAAAAATATATATTTATATCTAACTTTGTTTTTATAAAAACTATTCTTTAAAATCCTTTTAATCTAATAAAGATTTTTTCAAATTTAATAGTTTTCATAACTTATGATTTTTAAGAAAATTTGGCCATATTTCATTAGAAATATGGACTTAGCCGTGTTTAATAAAACATATTTTTTTCTTATAAAATCACCAATAATCTTCTCATATTTTTCTTAATAAAAACATATGAGATTTATATCAAAATCTTAACAAGATGAAATCAATAACATGTAGGGTTTTGGTATGATCATAACATAAGTTAACTAGTTCAAAATCCATGCTTTACTTCTAGTTTTAACAAGCTTTTTATAAAAACCCATCTTGTATGTTTCTTTTTATAACTTTGTAAAAGTATTATTTTTAGTTAAAAACCTTACATACTTTAACAAAATCAAAGATTATGATCATCCATCTAAACATTTATGTTTAACAAAACCCTTAAACATTTTCATGTACACTTGTTAGATTATGTTTTTAAACATCATCTAACAAGTTATTTGTATGCTAATCATCAAAACTAGATCAAATATGCAAGTAATCATCTTTAAACCACAACATAAACACACTTTTATATCATGATTATTATTTTGCTTCTTTGTATTTTCATGTTATTTAGTATGATTGTTTTAGTTATAACTTGTTCTTTAAACAATAAATACATAAATAAGTATGAAAAAGAGATTTTTGAAGCTTACTTCTAGCACTAATGGCTAGGGATGATCTTGATGATGATTAAGAAAAGAAAAATGATGATCTTGATGCTTGTGAGCTCTTAGATGGATGAGAAAGCTTGCTTCAACTTGTGTATGCCTTAGATCTTCTCAAGTTCCATGAAAATGCATCTTGATCATCAAGAAAGTGGCTTGAAAATGAAGATGGGGGAGGGGGTGTTCTTGACCGAAAATGGGGGTAATGGATGAGAGCTTTTGTGTTGTGAAAATTGGTGGTGTAAAATGTGCTAGTAAACTAATGTTTCACAAAGTGTTATCAATCATCATTTTCACTACTTGCAAATGGAAAGTAAATATCTAGATATTTGTGGTAACAAGTTGAAAAAGTGGGTCCCACAAGGGGGTTTTGTAACCGTGAATGGGGGGGGGGGGGGTTCCCTTGTTTTTGCTTCTTGATTTACTTAGTAAAATGTGTTAGAACCCTTAGATGTAATGTTAGGAAACTTATATTGTGCAAGTGTTTAAGTGATAAGAGGGTGTTAACTGACCATTACTAGACCATAATGATCCAAATAACACTAGATGACCATTAAAAAAAAGATTTGATATTGTTCGGATATTCGTTTCGAATTGTTTTGGTTAGATATTATTTGAACGCTAAGTTGTGTAACTTGTGTGAATTGATGTAGTTATTGGTTCGGATGATACCCGAATGTATCCTCACATGAATTCTATGTTAAATATCATTTTTACATGTTGTAAAAATATTAGAAAGCTGATTTCTGCGGAAAAGTGTTGAAATCATCGCTTTTAGTGCTTTTCGGGCAATTTTTAGTGTTATCGGACTTCGGAAAGGTTTTAAATCAAACCCTTGCATTCCTAGTTAGGGTTTAACATATATTAGATGTTGGACTTTCGTCTGAGTCCTAAAGATCTCTTTTAGTTCTGCGGATCCTGCGTTTTCGTCATAATACTAGTTTACTAGGTGTTTTTCTAGTAGTTTCGATGCATTGTTAAAACTGTGTCAAATGTACTTAATAAAAATGAATCATATGCATCCTAAGTAAGTATTCCATGAGTATTCTAAGTGTATGCCACAAAATACGCAGTTCGGGTGTTCAAAATGCATAAAAATGTAGCTAAAAATGAGTATTTTAAGTGTAAGAAAGTTACCGTAAAGTGGCAGTTGTCACACGGATGACCATCCGAATGGATTGAAATCCGATCGAATGACCACCCGATCGGATTGCCATCCGATCTGGTTACCATTCGACACTTGCTCACATTGCACCGTTTTACGCGCTGTTCATTCGCTTATGCTACCGTTAATTGTTCAGGCTAATCACTCTAGCGCTCCCTTCAATCCATTAACTTCCATCGCTGTGAGTATACTCGATACCATTTTGCTTTACGCACTTTTGGGTTTTACATACGTTACTTATTCTAAATCACATCGATCACACAACGCGAACACTATTTATACGCTGACCGTTATTGCATCTTAGGTGTTACTCGATGAATGCTTGTATGTTATGTTAACACAGTGATTGTTGCCTGACGCCTTAGCAACGATAGTACTATAGTTTGGACTCAGCACCTGTCGTGGATAGGGGTTGTTAAGGTTACCTCTTCACGTGTCACAGTGGTGATATGTGTTGCGCATTCTATAACTCACAGTCTTGTCTGTGCATATTTCATTGTCGGTAACCTATTAGCTTCACATTATACATGTTACATGCTGGTTATGCGTAAACGCTTTTGACTCTACTATTACTATTAAACTTGTATGCTCACCTTTACACTATGTGTATTGACCTCTATTTTAACGTATGTGACAGGTGTTTAGGATGCTTGTGTTTTGCTTCTATGTGGGAATCAAGCTAGGGTGGAGTCTTAGAAACAAACCTAAATAAATCTGAGTTGTCAGAATGGATATTTGTCTATGAGAACATCATCTGTAATAACTGTTTTTATTTTATATGTTTGTGGTATGGGACATGAACCCTTAATATATTATAACTAATAGTTGTTATGGATTCTCCTTGACAAACTGTTCCGCTCTGTGCCGCGCCCCGATGTTTCCGTCATCGGTTGGGGTGTGACAGATTGGTATCAGAGCCATAAATATAGGGAATTAGGCAAGACTCGACCTAGTCTGGGTTGATGTCTTAGAAACGACCTAGTCTATAGTCTAAGTACCAACAGACCGACTTGTGCATGCCCGATAGGGGTTTTGCACGAGCTTACTCGCTATTTCTCGCTCGAACTCGCTACTCTTATGCGAACATCGCATACTACAGTTCCGCGTAAGACCAGCCTTTCCTAAGGTTGGACACACACACACAAACGAATGATCTGGTTGAGATTAGGTGTGAAAACCGCGAACTCCCGACCAATTCACTCGTTCGACTGGCTATTTTTACTATAAACAAGAGAATTTGCATTGAACTAGGAGTGAAATCCATACTTCGACGCGATTCTCCTTATCTATATCATGATTCTATCACACAAACAGGGATGTAGTCGTTAAGTCAGGGGTGAAACCCGAACCTTGACGACTAGTTCCGCCTTATACTTTTGGTTTTTACAAATCTCTCACCAAAGTCTCAACGTACTCCAACGACTTGAGTCACACTGTATTTGGAAGGATGCGTGCCGATCGCTCGGATTGAGGCGAGAGCATAGTCCAGAAAGCAAAAGCATGTACACAAAGTCCTTGTGAATAGTCGAACCACTTTGGGTAGTCAAGTCACTCTGGGTGTGACACATGTTTCGATTAAACCCAGACAATCTCTCTTCGATTTTATGTGTTACGATTCTGGATTTCGCCGCCGCCAGCTCTGTGATTTATCGATTTTATGTGAACTTTAGGTGGTTTTATGTGTTATGTGTTCGATTTTTGGTGATTTTCTCGCTTTTCGCTATTCGCTTTGATCAACACACACCGCTCGCACTGCACATCTATCTCAACACGCTAACAAATCGCTTGTGTTATTCGCATTCGTTGTTCGCTAATCGCAATCGCTGTACTTAATTGCTATACGCTGCTGTGAAGGATAGGTGAATACGTGCAAAATATGTGTATAGGGTAGCTATGTGTTTATGTGCTACTGTGCTTATGTAAAATACGTGCTTATGTGCTTATATGACTCTGTGTTTATGTGCCTACGTGATTTTGTGAATTGATGTGTTCCTGAGCTTTATGGTGAATCGCTAGACTATACTATGGTTAATCGAAATTGTGTTTGAGTCCTATGGCGATGTCTGTTGCAGACAATGTCGTCGTTTGGATCATTCCACTCTCGCGCTGCTCGCCGAAACCATGATGAGAAACGAATCTCCGCTCTCGTCTCTAAACAAATGTCGAAAGTCATCCCACAAATCATCAGTGAACTGAATGAGAATGCTAGCAAGTCCTTGGAGGAGTCCAGGACCGATACTCCTAAGGCTGCTTTTAGCTTCAAGCCGTTTAAAGCCTGCGGACCAAAGGAATTTACCGTCGAAGATGGTCCTACGACCATGTTCCAATGGTTTGATTCTATCGGAGTCACCCTGCGCCAGAGTGGCTGTGCGGAAAACCTACGCACCGTCAATGCTACCGGCGTCTTCCAATCCCGCGCTCTTGATTGGTGGATGGCCGAGAGGAACAAACGAGGAAACGATGCAGCTTTCGGATTATCGTGGGACGAGTTGAAGAACATCATGATGCAAGAGTTCTGCCCTCCCCATGAACTCCAAAAGCTAGAGGATGAATTCTGGCACATTAAGCAGGATGGCAGAGATAACGCTGGTTTAACTGCTCGCTTCAACCAGTTGAGTATTATCTGTCCCGGCCAGGTTACTACCCCTGATATTTCAATCAAGAAGTATATCCGTGCTCTTCCGGATTATGTTGCAGACTTTGTTCAGGCTGCAAAGACAACAACAATTGAGGAAGCCTACCTGCTCGCCGCTGAGATCAATGATAAGAGAGTTAGGGCTGGTAATTTCGACAAAACCTCCAAGAATCTGCATAAAGTCACCGCTGCTCCTACCGCTGAAACCCCCACCGCACCGCAAACTTCAAAGCTCTCATGTCGCAAGAGGAAGAACAACAACAGTTCCAGCAACAAGAATAGTGCAGTTATTACTACCCTGCTTGCCCAACCGCAATCTCAACACCGCCAAGTAGTGACGCCGGTTACCCATGCACCGCCGGCTAAGCGTGCATACACTAGTCCTCACCTGACTTGTCCTACTTGTACTTATCATCACCCAGTGGGAATCGCTTACAGATACTGTGTGCACTGCAACATGTACGACCACTTCACCGCCAACTGCCATACAGGTCAACGCCAAACTCCAGCTCCAGCTCAAGGTCAAGCTCCTGCTCAACAAGCTCTACTTCCTGCTCCTCAAGGCCAATAAGCGGCTCCTGCACCCGCGATCCATGCTAGATCTTACTTTGCGTATGGTGATCCCAATCACTTTGTAAACATGTGCCCCAATCGAGTGGTGAAGCAAGAGCCGCAACAGCAACAACCTCAGCAACAACAGTAGCAACAGCAGCAGCCAGCAGCCCGTAGACGTGCTTTCAACATCAACGCCCGCCAGGCTCAAGCAGACAACAATGTGGTTAATGGTACGTTCCTTGTGAATGGTATATATGCTTCATGTTTATTTGATATTGGAGCAGATCACTGTTTTGTATCGTTTAAATTCGAAAAGCTCCTTAATCGTAAGCGTGCCCATCTCCCCTCGACGTTCAATGTTGAAGTTGCCACCGGAAGAACCGTCGCTGTCAATTCTGTTCTACGTGATTGTACGCTTGAACTCAACAATCACGTCTTCCCTATCGACCTTATTCCGATGCAGCTCGGTAGTTTTGACATCATAGTAGGCATGGATTTTCTTCGCGAGAATCGTGCTGAAGTTGTTTTCTTCGAAAAGATGATTCGTTTCTCGCTCGCTAATGGCGATCAACTTTGTGTGTATGGCGAAACTCCCTAGAAAGGTCTCAAACTCATGTCATGTGTCCAAGCAAGTAAGTATCTCCGCAAGGAATACAGAGCTTTCTTCGCAAACATTGTAGTAGCGGAGAAGGAAAAGAAAGGAAACCCAGAAGTGAAAGACGTTCCCGTTGTGTGTGAATTCCCTAACGTATTTCCTGATGAATTACCTGGTTTACCTCCCACTCGCGATATCGATTTCCGAATCGACCTCATTCCTGGAGAAAATCCTCTTGCTAAAGCGCCTTATTGTCTTGCTCCTTCTGAAATGCGCGAACTTTCGAGTCAGCTCCAGGAACTACTTGATAAAGGCTTCATTCTCCCTAGCACCTCTCCTTGGGGCGTACCTGTCCTTTTCGTCAAAAACAAGGATAGTTCATTCTGGATGTGCATCGACTACAGGGAATTGAATAAGCTGACTATTAAGAATCGCTATCCCTTACCTCGAATCGATGATTTATTTGATCAGTTACAAGGTGCTACGTGTTTCTCAAAGATCGATCTACGCTCAGACTGTCACCAGTTACGCATTCAAGAAGAGGATATTCCTAAAACCACTTTTCGAACCCGCTATGGTCATTACGAGTGTGTTGTCATGGCTTTTGGTTTAACAAACGCTCCCGCAGTTTTCAAGGATCTAATGAATCGTGTGTGCAAACCCTTTCTTGACCGCTTCATCATCGTGTTCATCAATGATATCCTGATCTATTCCAAATAAAAAACCGAACACTCGCAGCATCTACGTTTAGTTGTTGAGTTCGTCCAGGGGAACCGTCTCTATGCCAAGTTCTCCAAGTGCGAATTCTGGCTTGAGGAGGTTCAATTTCTGGGTCACATTATCAATAGTCAAGGAATTCATGTCGATCCTGCGAAAATCGAGGCTGTTAAGAGTTGGGTTACACCCAAGAACCTGTCTGAAGTCCGTTCTTTTCTCGGACTAGCGGGCTATTACCGCCGATTTATCAAAGGTTTCTCTAAAATCGCTGTGCCTCTTACCTCGCTTACGCATAAGAACAAACCTTTTGTTTGGGGAACTGAACAAGAGGAGACCTTTCAAACTCTCAAAGCTATGCTTTGCAATGCTCCTGTGCTCTCACTTCCCCACGGAAACGACGATTTCGTAGTCTACTGCGATGCCTTGAACCTTGGTCTTGGTTGTGTTCTCATGCAACGGGACAAGGTTATCTCGTACGCCTCTCGACATCTCAGGATCCACGAGAAGATTTATACAACCCACGACCTCGAGCTAGGTGCAGTTATTTTTGCGTTAAAGATTTGGCGTCACTACCTTTATGGTACGAAGTGTACGATCTTCACCGATCATAGGAGCCTACAACATATCTTTGACCAGAAAGAACTAACTATGCGCCAACGCCGATGGGTTGAACTCCTCAACGACTACGACTGTGAGATTCGTTACCATCCAGGCAAAGAAAACGTCGTTGCCGATGCTCTCAGTCGACGAAAATATTTGCATAGCGTTCGTAATTCTCAAGCCAGTTTAATCTCGAAGCTCTTATCTGTGACGCCCAGCATGCTTGTTTTACTGAACATACTTTGAAGAAGGAAAGAATTCTCAACGATGGTGCCCAAATCGAAAATAAATCGAATGGGATATTCCATTATCTAGACTGAATTTGGATTCCCATGCGTACGAATTTGTGACAAATTCTGATGGACGAAGCCCACAAATCTCGGTATTCTATTCATCCCGGTGCTTACAAGATGTACCAGGACATGCGGTACAAGTACTGGTGGTCGGGCATGAAGAAGGATATCGCTATCTATGTCTCGAAGTGCCTGACTTGTTCCAAAGTTAAGGCTGAGCATCAACGCCCCTCTAGCTTACTCGTGCAACCCGAGATCCCGATGTGGAAATGGGAAAGTATAGCTATGGACTTTATAACGAAACTCCCGCGCACGACGTCAGGTCACGACAGCATCTGGGTTGTCGTTGACCATTTGACTAAATCAGCTCACTTCCTGCCGATACGAGAAGACTTTTTGGTGGAAAAAATAGCCTGAATCTACACCGATGAGATCATCTGTCGACACGGGGCGCCTCGTGACATCATCTCTGACCACGATGGTCGGTTTAACTCACGTCTTTTGGAAACGTCTCAATCTGCTCTCGGTACTGCTCTTAATCTAAGTACCGCTTTCCATCCCCAAACCGACGGTCAGACTGAAAGAAAGATTCGCACCCTTGAAGACATGCTTCCCTCGTGTGTCATAGATTTCAATGGTAATTGGGACGCGCACTTACTGTCACACCCCGACCGCGTAAAACAACAACCGCGGCGGAAGCATCGGGGAGTGTCGTAACAGAATCATTGTTTCACAACACATGGTAATTGAAGTTTTGTTTTATTGAATTAAAATATTTACATTGTCTAGGAAATTACAGAAGCATAACATGAATTAAACTGTCTTTCATAGTTTTAAGTCACTAAGGCCCTCGTACGATCCTATGTTTGCATCATGATCATCTAACAATAGCATCTGAAACACATGTGAAAATAGGTACGTCAGCATAAAAATGCCTGTGAGATACATAGGTTTTATTGATGAAGGATTCATGACTTGTAGTTGAAAGAAATGTCTAGTAAAAAGTTAGTCACGAATCTTATTAAAAGTGTTTTCTTTTATAAATCATACGAAATTCGATAAGGAAGTCAAGTGTTATAAAAGAAAGGTGTAAGGTTAAATGAATAACCATGTAAAATAAGTTTGTATAAAATATGTCATTTGTAAACCAATGTCTTGTGTAAATATGTCGTTTGTATAAAATGTATCATGTCTTTTTCTAAGTGGTTTAGATAACGCTACGATATGTAATATCATAAAGGCATTTATATATAGGAAGTACCAGCGACGTATCCACCATTCTTTTATCATATTACACACGTCTCGTTATATAAATCACTTATCAATAAACCACCAAAAATTTCTTGTAAAGTAAATGTCAAGTAACAACAATATCATGTACGGTGAATAAATAATGTTTACTCGATCCCATAATGTAAAATGTCAATGTATAATCAAATGTTATGTGAAATCAAATGTTATGTGAAATCAAATGTTATGTACGGTGAATAAAAGAATTTACTCAACCCCGTATGTAAAATGTACAAAACAATGTATTTGAATAAATCATAGTTTAGGTCAAAAGTTATGTTTTGTAAAATCAATGCTTTACTGATAAGAACATTTATGTGGTAATGTTTAACGCATACATTCAAGCCTTGAGACTGTAAAATAAACCTTTAAATAAATCAAAGGTTTATTAAATTGTTTCGGATTCTGTCATTCCTTACGTCCAAACAAACCTAGGATTCCAGGAATGGGAGTTGTCAAGTCCTATGGTACCACTACATACTACCGAGCGGCGTGATCAATGTTAATGAACGTATTTTAGACCCGTTTAAACAAACCAAATGTCATACCAAATGTAAGCATGTTATTTGAAAACCATGAACTAAGTATGCTAAATGAACATACATAGCAAAAAAATGTGATGTAAATCAATGTGTACGTGTGCTGAAATAAACATATGAAACAAATGTGTTTATGAAATCAATGTGCTAGCATGCTAAATCAACATACATAGCAAAGCATAAATAAAATCATGTACTATATACGTACTAATGAACATAGCAAGTATATGTCATGAAAGAACGAAAAGCAAGAAAGTAACAAGTAGGCACATGTGTTTCACCCCAAAAGATTTGAAAATAGTAAAAGAGGGGACTATGTACTCACTTGATATTACTTGGTAGTCTTGAGGTAACAATCAAATAACGCTAGAAGGATCACGGAATCAATCGGCACCTAATATAGGTAACTACGTTAATAAACCGGACCTAAATCGGAAGATCGGATAGAATGAGGTTTTGTAAACCAAATGAGTGTTGGAACTCATGTGATATGGTTTAGCAAAGCCTATATTCTAAATCGGAGCCTAACCTAAGTGCTTATGACCCGTTATGACCCGTTTAGGTAGCTTATGCTACTTTAACGCGTCATTTGTGCGAAAGCACATTTGGAGCCTCTAACTACTTCTATGACAAGTATTATATGCCTTAACATGTCTAATAATGTTGCCTAATTAGTTTAGATGTCAAAATTTAGGTTTCATATGCTTAAAATGAAATTATGCGTAAAACGGGCATTTTGGTCATTTTCCTAAGGCATATAAACTACCTATCATACAATTAACTAAACGAAGTGACCATAAGGTATAACCTCAGAAGGTTATTCCCTATACAACTTGTCACACCCTGACTTTTGTGGAAGCGTGATTTGGTGTGAGTTGCTTAATATCATTACATTCAATCATAACAACGACTATATTATAAAAACCGAAGGTGATCATCCATTATTTAAGTTTAAACATAACAACGCTGTTTGAAACATGGACATCAAATTCGAGTACAAACACGCAACTTGTTTTGGAGTTCACAAAGACTCGACAAAAGACATTAATTAAAACTAGGCTTTGAAAGTTGCGTCTTATCTAGAATAAGACACACAATCAAAATCCTCAGACATAGGACGACACCTTTTATTCTCAACTTTACTTGAAAAATCCAAACGCCCGCCAGATCCATACTTAATTTCCTGAAATGCATGTAGTTTGAAAACATCAACAAAAGTTGAGCGAGTTCATGTGTTTAGTGTGTGAGCTCGAATAAACTTGGAAATCATTGTAAGTAAATATGTATTTGCAACCCTGGTATGAAAGCAACAAGGAAAACCAGATCACCAATGGTTTGCAAGGCCATTGATATGTGTGAAGTGATGCAGGAAAACTCAATCCTAGCAGATTTTGTGTAAGGACCTGCAAAAATGTCCCAAAACGACCCGTAAGTGAAAACTCGGACCCCTGAAACCCTAACGTGCATGAAAAACCAAGAAAACAAGATTTTTGGGTTTCACGCGGGCCACGTAAGAGTAAGCTTAGGCTTACGCGGGCCGCGTCAAAGCTCTGTTGACCGGATAAGCGTTCCAGGCCACGTGTCGCACACGTGGAAGACCTAGGTGTGACACGCTAGCCCTAGTCGTAGACTAGGTGGCCCTCGCGGGCCGCGTAAGATCTTCTTAAGGTTTACGCGGGCCGAGTAAAACCTTAAATTTTGCTATAAGTAGCCTGTGCATGGGGCTTTCAACTGTGTTCAAAAACTTTTCTCAAAAACAAAGTATACTGCCTAAATTCGAAGTTTTAAGGTATCAAGGCGCTGCTACGATACAGGGTATTAACTCGATCGCTGTTACGATTCAATGTCCGATCGATTTAAACCAATCCGATGGATGTTTAAGTGCTGCCCAACTTAGGGCTATACTTTGTCATTCGTCGTGAGGGTTTTAATCTCGTGAGTTGTAACACCCCGTGTTTTCACGAGTGAAAGTCAAAGTCAAGGTCAAAGTCAACGACCGAATTCGCGCAACGTGACTGGTAGAATTGTTTCTATTATATTTAGATTATGTGGAGTAAATGTCGTACATCACAATAATCAAGCCTCACCAATCATATTTCGATCGATCTACGACTGTGAACGATAGGAAGTAACAATGCGATAAAGATGATCAAGCAAGCTAATCAAATCGACACCAAATCGTAACTCGAAAGTTTGTATTTTATTTGTCAGTTATACGTGTGTGTGTGCCTTACGTGTTACTTGTGCGTGTTTATTTTATGTTGTGTGGTGATAATCAAGCGAACTCAATCGAACTCGAAGTCTAACTCGAATATTATCGAACCCGAACTCGAATCCCGAATCGAACCATATAAGAAGTAGTGGGGACTGAAAGTAATTGTTTAGGAAACCCTATCGAATCGCTCGCAAATCGAAACCAAATCAACATCGCGCCGAGCTCACCCTAGGAGGCGGCATCCGCACGGATGGCCAATCCGCACGGATTGCCAGTCCGCACGGATGGCCAGTCCGCGCGGATAGCCTACCCGGGTGCGTGCCATGTGCACGGCTCACCCCTTTCCCTTTTTGGCATCCTATAAATACATGGGTCACTCTCCACTTTTTCCACTTTTGGCAAGTGACGTCCGAACCACACGCATTCTTCACCTTTTCTCAGATTTCTCTCAATCCAGGTAAGATCTTGCACAAATTCTTGTACATCTTTGATCACTACACGATTCTACACATTTCTATCTTTCGAATCTTCAATTCTAACCATGAAATCATCCGGATTTGAGGTAATCATGGGTGACGTCATCATGAAGTTCGTAAGAACTTCATGCTTGGCCTCATTCCACCAAGAATATTTCAGATCCAAACGATTTCTACAAGTTTTTACAATAATTCCACCTAGAACTAAACTTTTCTAAGGATAAAAGAGTTGAAAGAAATAAATCTAATGTTCTCTCCTTCTTTTACCCTTAAAACCGGTACAAACCCGATCGGTCCTAGTGTTTTGCTCGTCAATAGTAATACCCTAGTTCCAGATCTGGAGTTGTACCCTAGACAACTGATTTCGGGGTTAACCGGGACGACCGTTCTGAGTCGCCGGCAGGCCGAATTAGGGTGGTTCCTAACCGGTCTAGTCACACGGGTGAGAACACAACTCCAAGTGGTTGCCACGTAATCAGAACGTCTCGATAAACGACAAACAGAAACCAAGTGTAGACGAACGGAACAACCGGAGCAGTTGTCCGCACGGACAGGCTACCCTCACGGACTAGCCACCCGCACGGACAAGCTGTGCGCACGGATTACCATCCGTACGCATAAGTCATACGCACGGGTTGCCACCCGTACGGACTACCCTTGGGACCCACTTTCCACGCGAGGTTTGAGTATCGACGAACGAGCAATCCGGACGGACGACCTCTGAATGGATTACTCTTCGGATCATGAGATACTAAGGCCTTAAAGTGAAAATCGAGCAAACCCCACCCGCACGGCCAAGCCGTGCGCACGGACGGGCTATCCGGACGGATTGACTCTGCCCGCGCGCACAGGCTGTCCGCACGGACTACCACACGCACGGACCGCCTTCCGCGCGGCCGGCTTGAAAGGTAGAAACACTTTGGTGTTTTCTAAATGCTACAACGAAAACTCCAAAGCACAAGCCATCATACACAAACACATCTTAGGAAGAAACTATCCACTTGGACGTTTATCTACACAAGCAATCTAGCCATACGGGTAAGTCGTCCGCACGTAAGACTCGTCCGCACGGGTTGCCACCCGCACGGACAGTCACACGCACGGAGGACCTGTCCGGATGGAACACCACCCGCACGCATCACCATCCGTACGGATAGGTCATGCGCACGGATGACCCCTATTCACGGACAACTGAACCGCACGATCAGTCATCCTACCCACTCTCACTGGTACTGTTTTACGCGTCACTTATCGTTACGTTATCGAATCTATTCAGGCTAATCGTACTCACTGTAAAGCGCTCCCTTCAATCCATATCGCTGTGAGTATACTCGAACCCTTTTTGCTTTAGCACTTTTGGGTGTTACATACGTTACAACTATTCAAACTACAACTATCACACTACTCAAGCTATTTTAACGCTTAACCATTATTGCATGTTATACGTGGCTTATGAATGCTTGTTTGTTATGTTTACACATGGAATGCTGTCTACCTGCCTTAGCAACGATAGTACTATAGTTTGGACTCAGCACCCGTTTCCACGGGGGTTGTTAAGGAATCTTTTACTTGCATGGATTACAGTGGTAAACATGTATTGCGAACTGCCTCGGGCAGTCAACCCGCAGTCATTGGTATCGATGGATCTATGTCGATAACTAACGTGCTTCATTTCACTATGTGTACGTGCTGGTTATGCGTAAATGAATTCGAACTCTATATGCTATTATCAAACTTGTATGCTCACCTTTACATTTTATGTATTGACATTATTTTAACGTATGTGACAGGCGCCTAGGTTGTTTATATGCTTCTCGGGCTGTGATGAACTTGAAGCTAGGAACCAGAGTCCTAGAAACCGACGAATAATTTGTCATGTTTAAATCTGAGTTGTCGGAACAGAATATTTGTTTAGTTTTTGTCTGTAATAACTTGTTTTACTATTTGAGACATGGTATGGGACATGTTAACTTAATTTGAATGGTAATGATAGTTGTTATGGAAACTTCTGGACAATCTGTTTCGCTCAGTGCCGCGCCCCGATGATTCCGCCATCGGTTGGGGTGTGACAGATTGGTATCAGAGCCATAACTATAGGGAATTAGGCAAGACTCGACCTAGTCCGGGTCGGAGTCTTAGAGACCTAGTCTATAGTTAGGAACCAACAGACCAACTCGATTACGCTTAGTAGGAAAATTCGTACACGCTTATTCCTCATTACCTTTGCTTATGCTACACTACTTCTACACCCGAGATTTTAACCATGATCAGGCAATAAGGTCGAGAATAGGTGTGAAAACCGCAAACTCTCGACTAAAGTTGCCCAATCAGCTTGCGTTTTTAGCTACAAACGAGGAGAATTGTACCAAATCAGGAGTGAAATCCATATTTTGATGAATAATCTCCTCACTTTTTATCAGAAACAAGGACGGGGGTTGCAAGAAAGGGGTGAAACCCTCACCTTGACGACTCGTCCCGTTTTTGTACAAAACTCCACCAAAGTTCGATGGACTCCAACGGTCTGAAGACACAACCTAACCAACAGGAATTTCGCCAGCGCCCAAGAATCGAGGCAAAGGCATAGTCCTGGAGGTCGTTGTGCAGGATCCTTGCGAATAGTCGAGCCACTTTGGTCAGTCGAAGCCTATTAGCCACAGACAATCTACCTTCGATTTACCGATCTTTATGAAAGTTTTACGTGTTTTCTGTTCATTATTAACGTTTTGAGGAATTATTGGTTTCGACCCGACACTATTTCTTCTGCTAAAACACAAGACTCACTCGACACAATACTTGCAGATCACTCGCGTTACATTGCTTTCGAACACTCGCAAACTTTGAATACTAGGTTTCTGTTTTCTGACTGCCTTAGTGACTAGGAATACATGTGTTTCTTGCTATTGTGCTTACACGTTTAGGAATATTTTGATTATGTGCTCTATGTGTTTATATGATTTTGTGACTATATGCGTTTACATGGCACGTGTTACTGAGCTTTAGTAGTCCTAGACGTGTGAGGTGAGAATTCGAACACATTTGTTGAGTTCAATGGCGATGACTATTGCAGACAATGTCGTCTGGATCCCGTCATCAACTCTCTCGTCAGGAAAAGAGGGACAGACGCCTTGCTTCCATCGTCGCGAAAGCGGTAGCAAAGGCTGTGAGCGATGTCTGCGAGAATGCCAGCAAGTCATCCGAGGAATCAAGGACTGAGGGTCCCAAAGCTACCGCGAGGCCTTTCAGCTTCAAACAATTCAAGTCATGTGGGCCGAAAGAATTCACAGGCGAAGGAGGTCCTACTGCTCTATTCCACTGGTTTGACTCTATCGAGGTCACTCTGCGACAAAGTGGTTGCCCTGATGACCTTCGAACTCTGAATGCTACCGGCGTCTTTCAGTCCCGTGCTCTGGACTGGTGGACGGCCGAGAGGAACAAGAGAGGGAATGATGCAGCCTACGGTTTGTCGTGGGATGAGCTCAAGACAGTCATGCTGGAGGAATTCTGCCCTCCTCACGAGCGTCAAAAGCTTGAAGATGAATTTTGGCACATACATCAGAAGGATGGAGACAATGCTGGTCTCACTGCTCGCTTCAAACAGCTCAGCATTATCTGTCCTGACCAGGTCAAGACCCCTGAGATGACCATCAAGAAGTATATCCGAGCTTTGCCCGACTGCGTTGCTGATTTCGTGCAAGCGGCTAAGACTACCACGATCGAAGAAACCTATCTACTGGCCGCTGAGATCAATGACAAAAGGGTCAAAGCTGGGATGTGGGATAAGACCTCCAAGCATCTACATCAAGCCACTACTGCTACACCAACTGCTGAACCCACGTCCTCAAGCAACAAGAGAAAGAACAAGAGAAAGAACAACTCCACCAACAAGAACTGTGCGATCACTGCTGCACCAGTTCAGGCTGTACCTGCCCAACAGCGCCAAGTGGCGGCGCCTGTGGCCAATGCACCGCCTGCAAAGCGTGCATATACTGGACCACATCCACTCTGCCCTACTTGCACCTATCATCACCCGACTGCTATTCAATGCCGCTTTTGTGCTCATTGCAGCGTCTACGGCCACTTCACTGCCAACTGCCGTATTCGTCAAGCTCCTGCCAATCAAGCTCTACTCGCTGCCCCACAGGGTCAACAAGCTCCTCCGGCACCCGCAGTCAAAGCCAGAGCATGCTTCACATGTGGCGACCCGAACCATTTCGCCAACATGTGCCCAAACAGGGTGGTGAAACAAGAACCCCAGCAGCCACAACAGCAACCACAGCAGCAACAGCCGCAGCAACAACAGGTCGCACGTGCCAGAACTTTCAATCTCAACGTTCGTCAAGCCCAAGCCGACAACAACGTGGTCAATGGTACGTTCCTTGTGAATGGTATTTATGCTTCATGTTTGTTTGATACTGGAGCCGATAATTGCTTTGTGTCGCTCGAATTTGAGAAACTCCTTAGTCGTAAGCGCTCTCGACTCCCCTCTGCATTCGAAGTTGAAGTCGCTACCGGAAGAACCGTCGCTGTAAACTCTGTTATTCGTGATTGCACACTCGAGCTCAACAATCACATCTTCTCAATCGACCTTATTCCAATGCAACTAGGAAGTTTTGACGTCATAATAGGCATGGACTTTCTTCGCGAAAACCATGCCGAAGTTGTGTGCTTCGATAAAATGATTCGTTTCTCGCTCGCAAACGGGGATTCATTGTGCGTCTATGGAGATACTACTTCGAAGGGTCTCAAACTTATATCATGCCTACAAGCCAGTAAGTATCTCCGTAAGGAGTACAGGGCTTTCTTGGCTCATGTCGTAGCAGCGGAGAAGGAAAGGAAAGAGAAGAAGGAAGTGAAGGACGTTCCAGTGGTTCGAGAATTTCCTCGAGTCTTTCCCGAGGATCTTCCCGGACTACCTCCAAAGCGTGATATCGATTTTCGCATTGACCTTATTCCTGGAGCGAATCCTATCGCCAGAGCTCCCTACCGACTTGCGCCATCCGAAATGCGCGAACTCTCAACCCAACTCCAAGAATTGCTTGAAAAAGGCTTTATTCGCCCGAGCACCTCTCCGTGGGGCGCACCAGTCCTTTTCGTTAAAAAGAAGGATGGGACGTTTCGGATGTGCATCGATTACTGGGAATTGAATAAGTTGACTATCAAGAATCGCTATCCTCTACCTCGAATCGACGATTTGTTTGATCAACTACAGGGCGCTACGTGTTTCTCGAAGATCGACCTGCGTTCCGGATATCATCAGCTGCGTATACAGGAGGAAGATATTCCCAAAACAGCGTTTCGCACTCGTTACGGCCATTATGAATTCGTCGTCATGCCTTTTGGCCTAACCAATGCACCAGCGGTTTTCATGGATCTGATGAATCGAGTGTGTAAACCGTATCTTGACCGTTTCGTCATCGTGTTCATCGACGATGTCTTGATCTATTCCAAAACAAGATCCGAACACGCGCAGCATCTACGTTTGGTTCTCGAGTTACTCCAGGGAAATCAACTCTACGCCAAATTCTCCAAGTGCGAATTTTGGTTGGGGGAGGTCCAATTTCTGGGTCACATCGTAAATAGTCAGGGCATTCACGTCGATCCTGCAAAGATTGAAGCTGTCAAGAGCTGGGTTACGCCTAAGAACCCGACTGAAGTCCGTTCCTTTCTCGGACTGGCGGGCTATTATCGACGATTTATCAACGGATTCTCGAAGATTGCTGTACCACTTACTTCTCTTACTCATAAGGATCAGCCTTTTGTCTGGGGAACCAAGCAAGAGTCTGCCTTTCAAACCCTCAAATACATGCTTTGCAATGCTCCTGTTCTCACGCTACCCGACGGAAACGATAATTTCATTGTCTACTGTGATGCTTCTAACCTTGGTCTCGGTTGTGTCTTAATGCAACGAGACAAGGTTATTGCTTACGCATCCCGTCAGCTCAAAATCCACGAGAAGAACTATACAACCCACGATCTCGAGCTAGGCGCAGTTGTTTTTGCATTGAAGATTTGGCGACACTACCTGTATGGTACCAAGTGTACGATCTTCACCGATCATAAGAGCCTACAACACATTTTTAATCAGAGGGAACTAAATATGCGTCAACGCCGATGGGTAGAACTTCTCAACGACTACGACTGCGAGATTCGTTACCACCCAGGCAAAGCAAATGTTGTTGCCGACGCACTTAGCAGACGGAGTTACCTGCTTAGCACCCGTAATGTTCAAGCCCAGCACAATCTAGAAGCTCTTATTCGCGACGCCCAGCATGCATGTTTCAACGAGCGCACCTTGAAGAAAGAGAGAATCTACCACGACGGAGCCCAGCTTGTGAGCAAATCAAACGGGATATTCCACTTTCTAGACAAAATCTGGATTCCCAGGAGAACTAACCTGCGACAAATCATCATGGATGAAGCCCACAAATCCCGGTACTCTATTCATCCCGGTGCTGACAAAATGTACCATGACCTTCGATATAGGTACTGGTGGCCGGGTATGAAACGGGATATCGCCCTCTACGTCGGAAGATGCCTAACCTGTGCTAGAGTCAAGGCTGAACATCAACGACCCTCTGGCTTGCTCGAACAACCTCCAATCCCCATGTGGAAGTGGGAGAGCATAGCTATGGATTTTGTAACCAAGCTTCCAACCACGTCATCAGGTCACGACAGCATTTGGGTTATCATTGACCGTTTGACCAAATCAGCCCACTTTCTACCAATACGAGAAGACTACAAGGTGGAACGATTAGCCCGAATCTACACCGATGAGATCATTTGTCGGCATGGTACGCCTCGTGACATCATCTCTGACCGTGATGCTCGATTCACTTCGCGGCTGTGGGGAACGTTTCAAACGGCACTAGGTACGACGCTTAATCTAAGTACCGCGTTCCACCCACAAACTGACGGTCAGAGCGAGAGAACGATTCGTACACTTGAAGACATGCTCCGCTCATGTGTTCTAGATTTTGGTGGTAATTGGGATAGACACCTTCCGTTAGTCGAATTCTCGTACAACAACAGCTACCAGGCTAGTATCCAGATGGCTCCTTTCGAAGCCTTATACGGAAGAAGATGTCGATCGCCTATTGTGTGGCACGAGATCGGTCACTCGCAACTAACCGGTCCGGAACTACTACAAGAAACGACGGACAAAATCTTCCAAATTCGGGACAACCTAGCGAAGGCTCGAGATAGACAGAAGCTTCTCGCCGATAAAAAGCGCAAGCACCGCGAGTATGGCATTGGTGACTACGTACTCCTAAAGGTATCACCTTGGAGGGGTGTAGTCCGATTTGGCAAAAAGGGGAAGCTAGCGCCTCGGTATGTGGGACCTTTTAAGATTCTGGAAAGGATCGGAAAAGTCGCCTACAGACTCGAATTACCGGAAGAACTTAACAATGTCCATCCGATCTTCCACGTGTCAAACCTCCGAAAGACCATCTACGAACCAGCCGTACATGTTCCTCTAGGTGATTTACGAGTGAACGAAACATTGCACTTCGTGGAAAAGCCTGTCGAAATCATGGATCGCCAAACCAAAGAACTCAGGCGCTCACGCATTCCTATTGTGAAAGTCCGGTGGGAAGGCAAACAAGGCGCGGAGTTCACCTGGGAACTCGAAAGCGACATGAAGGCAAAGTATCCACAGCTGTTCAACGAGGAAGCGACGTCCAGCTAGAACAGCGAGTATTCGAGAGAGATTTCAGAGAATTTGAAATATGATAATATGTATGGAAGTCAACAGAAACCGCCGAAACTAATAAAGATTGAATTATTTTTATAAATGAATCACGCCATCTATACGTTATTGTGTGTTCAATCATGTACGTTCACGGATTCCGCACGTCGTACGAGTCGGATCGCAATCAAAGCAAATTCAAATTAGAACCCACAATGATCAAGGTTTTGAAAGAAAAAGAAAAAGATTTTGAAGAACCTTATCGAATCTGATGCGAATTGAGATCTGGTACGAATCTTGTTGTTTGATCAGCGCAATCAAAATAATTTGAAAAAGATTCCTCTCAAACGACTTCATAGGCTTTTACATCAGCCGATTTTAACCGTGAAATCCTGGCTAATTTGGCGATTCTCCACACGTGATTCACGAATTAGTTACAGCTTCCGGCTTAATTTCGGGACGAAATTTCCTAAACAAGGGGAGGCTGTAACACCCCGTGTTTTCACGAGTGAAAGTCAAAGTCAAGGTCAAAGTCAACGACCGAATTCGCGCAACGTGACTGGTAGAATTGTTTCTATTATATTTAGATTATGTGGAGTAAATGTCGTACATCACAATAATCAAGCCTCACCAATCATATTTCGATCGATCTACGACTGTGAACGATAGGAAGTAACAATGCGATAAAGATGATCAAGCAAGCTAATCAAATCGACACCAAATCGTAACTCGAAAGTTTGTATTTTATTTGTCAGTTATACGTGTGTGTGTGCCTTACGTGTTACTTGTGCGTGTTTATTTTATGTTGTGTGGTGATAATCAAGCGAACTCAATCGAACTCGAAGTCTAACTCGAATATTATCGAACCCGAACTCGAATCCCGAATCGAACCATATAAGAAGTAGTGGGGACTGAAAGTAATTGTTTAGGAAACCCTATCGAATCGCTCGCAAATCGAAACCAAATCAACATCGCGCCGAGCTCACCCTAGGAGGCGGCACCCGCACGGATGGCCCATCCGCACGGATGGCCAATCCGCACGGATTGCCAGTCCGCACGGATGGCCAGTCCGCGCGGATAGCCTACCCGGGTGCGTGCCATGTGCACGGCTCACCCCTTTCCCTTTTTGGCATCCTATAAATACATGGGTCACTCTCCACTTTTTCCACTTTTGGCAAGTGACGTCCGAACCACACGCATTCTTCACCTTTTCTCAGATTTCTCTCAATCCAGGTAAGATCTTGCACAAATTCTTGTACATCTTTGATCACTACACGATTCTACACATTTCTATCTTTCGAATCTTCAATTCTAACCATGAAATCATCCGGATTTGAGGTAATCATGGGTGACGTCATCATGAAGTTCGTAAGAACTTCATGCTTGGCCTCATTCCACCAAGAATATTTCAGATCCAAACGATTTCTACAAGTTTTTACAATAATTCCACCTAGAACTAAACTTTTCTAAGGATAAAAGAGTTGAAAGAAATAAATCTAATGTTCTCTCCTTCTTTTACCCTTAAAACCGGTACAAACCCGATCGGTCCTAGTGTTTTGCTCGTCAATAGTAATACCCTAGTTCCAGATCTGGAGTTGTACCCTAGACAACTGATTTCGGGGTTAACCGGGAAGACCGTTCTGAGTCGCCGGCAGGCCGAATTAGGGTGGTTCCTAACCGGTCTAGTCACACGGGTGAGAACACAACTCCAAGTGGTTGCCACGTAATCAGAACGTCTCGATAAACGACAAACAGAAACCAAGTGTAGACGAACGGAACAACCGGAGCAGTTGTCCGCACGGACAGGCTACCCTCACGGACTAGCCACCCGCACGGACAAGCTGTGCGCACGGATTACCATCCGTACGCATAAGTCATACGCACGGGTTGCCACCCGTACGGACTACCCTTGGGACCCACTTTCCACGCGAGGTTTGAGTATCGACGAACGAGCAATCCGGACGGACGACCTCTGAATGGATTACTCTTCGGATCATGAGATACTAAGGCCTTAAAGTGAAAATCGAGCAAACCCCACCCGCACGGCCAAGCCGTGCGCACGGACGGGCTATCCGGACGGATTGACTCTGCCCGCGCGCACAGGCTGTCCGCACGGACTACCACACGCACGGACCGCCTTCCGCGCGGCCGGCTTGAAAGGTAGAAACACTTTGGTGTTTTCTAAATGCTACAACGAAAACTCCAAAGCACAAGCCATCATACATAAACACATCTTAGGAAGAAACAATCCACTTGGACGTTTATCTACACAAGCAATCTAGCCATACGGGTAAGTCGTCCGCACGTAAGACTCGTCCGCACGGGTTGCCACCCGCACGGACAGTCACACGCACGGAGGACCTGTCCGGATGGAACACCACCCGCACGCATCACCATCCGTACGGATAGGTCATGCGCACGGATGACCCCTATTCACGGACAACTGAACCGCACGATCAGTCATCCTACCCACTCTCACTGGTACTGTTTTACGCGTCACTTATCGTTACGTTATCGAATCTATTCAGGCTAATCGTACTCACTGTAAAGCGCTCCCTTCAATCCATATCGCTGTGAGTATACTCGAACCCTTTTTGCTTTAGCACTTTTGGGTGTTACATACGTTACAACTATTCAAACTACAACTATCACACTACTCAAGCTATTTTAACGCTTAACCATTATTGCATGTTATACGTGGCTTATGAATGCTTGTTTGTTATGTTTACACATGGAATGCTGTCTACCTGCCTTAGCAACGATAGTACTATAGTTTGGACTCAGCACCCGTTTCCACGGGGGTTGTTAAGGAATCTTTTACTTGCATGGATTACAGTGGTAAACATGTATTGCGAACTGCCTCAGGCAGTCAACCCGCAGTCATTGGTATCGATGGATCTATGTCGATAACTAACGTGCTTCATTTCACTATGTGTACGTGCTGGTTATGCGTAAATGAATTCGAACTCTATATGCTATTATCAAACTTGTATGCTCACCTTTACATTTTATGTATTGACATTATTTTAACGTATGTGACAGGCGCCTAGGTTGTTTATATGCTTCTCGGGCTGTGATGAACTTGAAGCTAGGAACCAGAGTCCTAGAAACCGACGAATAATTTGTCATGTTTAAATCTGAGTTGTCGGAACAGAATATTTGTTTAGTTTTTGTCTGTAATAACTTGTTTTACTATTTGAGACATGGTATGGGACATGTTAACTTAATTTGAATGGTAATGATAGTTGTTATGGAAACTTCTGGACAATCTGTTTCGCTCAGTGCCGCGCCCCGATGATTCCGCCATCGGTTGGGGTGTGACATGAGTTATCGTAAATGTTGTATTAAGTTACTGACCTAGTTCATATGCATTGTCATTTAAATTAGGTTACAAGGCTTATCAGTAGGCTAAACTCTGCCCGTTTAAACTTGCAATGTGAGTCATTCTCTTTTTATTAAATATGTTTTACAATACTCCAATCATTTTCAAAAGTTATTACAGGGATTAAGTCGTGGTTATCTTGAATCACTGGCTAGTGGGGTATTGTGCACATTACTAATTTCTCACGGTTAGGTTCATTAACCTAACATTGATAATCATCACTACTTGGGTGAAAGGACCCAATAGTGGTATGACCATCGTCACTAGGAGGTGACACGGTGCCAGATAAAAATAAGATAGTAGCCATTGTAATCGCTCTTATGCTGTAATTTATAACTATGTGTCGTTTTATCAAATTGAGTGACTCGCCAATATTTCCCCGCTGATAAAATATTTTTAAAACATGTTTCAGGTGACCTACTATGAATAAAGGAAAAGTGCTACGAAGCACCAATAAAGCTTGAAGTAGTGGCTCAGATAAATAAATAAACATGTTTTGTAAAACAGGGAATTTCCAAGTAGAATTCCTCTATTGTAAATTACTGGGTTTGACCCAAATTATGAAATAAAATAATTGGGCATTTTCATGTTTTTCAAAGATCCTGTTAAACTTCCGTTGTCAACTCAAATAATAAATACCACGGGTTTCTGTCCCGCGGCTCCTGGACCGGGTCAAACCGGGACGGGGGCCGTGACAGAAAAGGTGGTATCAGAGCCACTGATTTAAGCCAATTAAGTATTTAGGAATACTTAATTTTTCTGATTGCCATTTTGTGATTCTGTGAAAATTTAATTTGCAAAATTTTAACTTAGAATTTTGTGTGTTTCTTCATGTATGCTAAACAGCATGAATGAACTATCCAAAGCACTTCAAAACTTTTCTATCCATAGCTCAGATATGGATACCACCAGTACCTTCACTGGCTACCTGGCTGACACTGAAGAGCCAATGGTATTCCAAGCCCAACCTCAGGAAAAACCTAAACCGAAGAAAAAAAGAAGACTTGTAGGCTGGAGGCGTGTGCGTAGGAAGAGGCCAACAACACAAAAAGTTATAAAGGCTGAGGATCCCAAAGATAAAGGCAAAGGAATAGAGATTGGAGAAAGTTCAAGGCAAGCCCAAGAGATGCCACCCTGGGAGGATCTGGACCGCCAATTAGCAAACAACGACCTCATCGGACCTGCCGATGAGACTCTCTTCAATTATCCAGCTGAAGCCCAACTTCCAGTCAATCTGGAACCGGCTATTCCAGATCCCCTTGTTAACTCCCGACCTCTAGGAGAGCTGGAAGAATGGTGGACCACTGAATGGCAGTTTCAGAACCTTCTGAATAACCCTAATACCTTTTTCCCCTAGTTTGACCCTGAGCCTCCACTACACCCACCTATGAGCTCCGAGAACTTGGCTGAACTCCGCCATTATGGCGAGGAGCTAGTGGATGCAGGAAATAGAATCCGGGAAGTAGGGGAGAGGATATCCTGGAAATACGACGAGAGGGAACGTCATTTCTAAAGTGCCAGCTGACGGGATCGTATGTGGTTGTGGGAATACGTGTTTAATAATAATATAATAATTAAAATTTAATCATGTAAAATAACTAAAAATAAAACCTGTGTAACATAACTGGTGTGTACGGACGCATATTAAAATATATAAAATACGGAAGTCGAAAAATCGACAATTTTGGCTATACGTGTTGACATGATTATGTGCGATTAATTTATTGTGTTTGGGTGTTATTTATTTTGTGCTAATCACTTATATAAATTAATTACCAGATGGAACACACTGGTAATGAACCAGTTAACGAAGTTAATCAATCTAAGCAAAACAATGGAGACCAATTTCTGAATAGACAAGATATAGAGAATATTGTTACTCAGGGAATAGCCAATGCTATTCCAGCAATCCTTGCTGCTGCCCGAAATCCAGTTGAACCTCAACCAATTATTCTCAGCAAACGTACCCACGGCGACAATTTTAGTAATAGTGTAAATGGAGGCGGCAACAATAATAATAACGATAATGATGGGATACAAGTCGCATTCCTTAAGAAAGTGAAAGCTGAAACACCTGGTTGCACTTACAAGGAATTTCTTGCCTGTAAACCGGCTGAATTTGCAGGCAACGAAGGGGCGACTGCTGCACTACGTTGGTTAGATAAAACTAAAGCAGTAATTAAAATAAGTAAATGTGCTGAAGAAGACAAGGTGTACGCATCACATCTTTTTAAAGAAGGGGCACTAGAATGGTGGAACACGGTGTTACAAGCCAAGGGAAGTGACATGGCCTAATCCATGAGTTGGGAAGAATTTAAGCGGCTGGTAGAAAGAAAATTATGTCCCGAATATGAGAAAGAGCAAATGGCGAATAAATTCTTGAACCACCGGATGGTGGATATAGACTGTCGAGGGTATACTTCGACATTCTTCGAATATGCAAGAGTTGTACCAACCCTGGCTTCGCCAGAACCGGTACTTATTTCTCACTATATTTGGGGTTTGATTGGCGAAATCCGTGATATCGTTAAAGCTGCGAGACCTCGCACTATTGACGATGCTGTGGAATTAGCTAACACCCTAACTGACGGGCTGGTACGCACAAAAGAAGAAAACCAGAAAAAGGAAGTGGCCCAAAAGATTACCCAAGGATTCCGTGTGGGTAATAGTAGTAATTTCCAGAAAAAAGGAACTGGGCAATCTTCCACTGCTCCATTCTGCGGTACCTGTAAAAGAAAGCATTTTGGAAGATGCAAAGGGTATTGCAATTTCTGCAAAATTCCGAGGCATCAAGAGGAAGATTGCAGGAGGAAGAAATCAACAATCTGCTACAACTGTGGAGAAGCTGGACATTTTAGGCGAGACTGCCCGAAACTGGTCAAACCAGCTGACAACAAAGCCAAACCTGCAGAAGGAACTACCAAGAAAAACGCAAGAGCCTTCCAACTAACTACCCAGGAAGCCGAGCTAATTCCTGATGTGATAGCTGGTACGTTCCTAGTTCATGACGTTTATGCAAAAGTATTATTTGACTCTGGTGCAAACCAAAGTTTTATAAATACTTCATTCTGCCAAGCCCTTAACCTACCCTTAACCAAACTTAGGCAAATCTTTACGGTAGAAACGGCAGATGGGAATTCTGTTAACATAGATAAGGTTTTGCGAGAAGGAAAGATAGAACTCTTAGGTCATAAATTTTCTGCAAACCTGTTACCAATGGATTTAGCCGGATTTGATGTTGTGTTAGGAATGGATTGGTTAGTAGCCAACCATGCTCGAATTCTCTGTGATAAAAATTCCATAGAAATTCATACACCCACAGGAGAATTAGTGGTGATTACAGGAGATAAGCCACGTAAGCCACTGAAATTCATTTCAGTAATGAAATTGGTCGGTTATTCAAGAAAACAAGGAATAATGTATATGATATCGGTAATCATTAACACTAAAGGTAAGGAACTTAAGGAAATTCCAGTAGTATCAGAATACCCGGATGTATTCCCAGAAGAACTACCTGGATTACCACCCAATAGGGAAGTAGAATTTAGAATTCATCTAATTCCTGGAACTACACCGATAGCTAAGGCACCTTATCGGTTAGCACCCACTAAAATGCTAGAATTGAAAAAGCAGTTAGATGAATTATTAAGCAAAGGATTTATGCAACCTAGTTCATCCCCGTGGGGAGCGCCCATGTTATTTGTGAAAAAGAGAGATGGTTCGATGCGAATGTGTATCGATTATAGGGAATTGAATAAGGTTACAATTAAGAATCGATACCCATTACCTAGGATTGATGATCTTTTCGATCAACTTCAAGGAGCTAGATACTTTCTAAGATAGATTTATGCTCCGGATACCATCAGTTGAAAGTACAAGAAGAGGACATACCTAAAACTGCTTTCAGAACTAGGTATGGTCATTACGAGTTTACAGTCATGCCCTTCGGACTAACAAATGCTCCTGCAGCATTCATGGACATGATGAATAGGATCTGTAAACTGTACTTGGATAAATTTGTAATTGTCTTCATCGACGATATACTTATTTATTCCAAAAGTCAAAACGAGCATTGCGAACATTTACGAGCACTCTTAACCTTGTTAAGAAAGGAGAAGCTTTACGCCAAATTCTTGAAGTGTGAATTTTGGCTACAGGAGGTACAATTTTTGGGACATATGGTGAATCACGAAGGTATTCACGTAGATCCCTCCAAAATAGAAGCAATCACCAAATGGAAGGTCCCACAATAAGCTATGGAAGTTAGAAGTTTCCTAGGGTTAGCTGGATACTATAAACGATTCATTAAGGATTTTTCCAAGATAGCAGTACTATTAACTAAGCTAACCTGTAAATCAGTCAAATTTGAATGGGGACCTAGGCAAGAGGAAGCTTTTAAGGCTTTAAAGCAAAGATTAACGAACGCCCCAATTCTTGCCATACCAGAAGGAACAGAAGATTTTGAAGTATACTGTGATGCTTCTAAGCTAGGATTAGGATGTGTGCTAATGCAACGCAAGAAGGTAATTGCTTACGCCTCAAGGCAATTGAAAAAGCACGAGGAACACTATACGACTCATGACTTAGAGTTAGGAGCCATAATTTTTGCCCTTAAGATTTGGAGACACTATCTGTATGGAAGTAAGTTTACTGTCTATACAGATCTTAAGAGCTTAAGGTACATATTTGGGAAAAAAGAATTGAACATGAGGCAAAGAAGATGGATGGAGATCCTAAGTGACTACGACTGTGATATTCAATATCATGAAGGAAAAGCAAATGTAGTTGCTGACGCCTTAAGTCGTAAGTATCATGAAAAGCAAAAGCGAGTTCGTGCTCTTAGATTAAGTTTGCAATTAGACTTAATGGAACAACTGAAGAATATTCAGGAAACAGCAATCGAGGATGATGCTGAATGAATGAAAGGAAGAATAAAAGACTTGGAGCAAGGGGCTGATGGAATTTGGAGATTCCACAAGAAAAAGATTTGGGTACCTAAGCAAGGAGAGTTAAGAAATAAGATTTTAGAGGAAGCCCATAAATCTAGGTATACCATGCATCCTGGTAACAATAAAATGTACCAAGATTTAAGAAATAACTTCTGGTGGATAGGAATAAAAAAGGACATAGCTAGATACGTTTCTAAGTGTCTTACTTGTTCATAAGTTAAGGCAGAACACCAGAAACCTTCATGTTTACAACAATTAGAAATGCCTGTATGGAAATGGGAACTTATAACCATGGACTTTGTTACTAAGTTGCCCAAAACTAGAAAAGGTAATGACGCGATTTGGGTAATTGTGGATCGATTAACCAAATCAACTCATTTTCTACCCTTGAGAGAAACCTTTAGCATGGAAAGGTTGGCCAAATTATACGTAGACGAGGTAGTATCCTTACATGGAGTTCCACTCTCCATTGTATCGGATAGGGATAGTCGTTTCACTTCCCATTTCTGGACCAGTTTCCAGGAAGCAATGGGAACCCTACTAAATTTAAGCACTGCATACCATCCTCAGACAGACGGACAAAGTGAAAGGATGATCCAAACCCTGGAGGACATGCTTAGAGCATGTGTGATAGATTTTGGTGGAAATTGGGATGACCACCTACCCTTAATCGAATTCTCCTATAATAATAGTTATCATGTAAGCATCGAAGCTGCCCCATTTGAAGCACTGTATGGACGAAAGTGCAGAACTCCAGTTTGTTGGGCAGAAATAGGAGAAAGCCAGTTATCAGGTCCCGAAATCGTACAAGAAACCACCGACAAGATCACTCAAATCAAGGAAAGACTGAAAACGGCTCGAGATCGCCAGAAGAGTTATGCAGACAATCGACGCAAGCCACTGGAATTTCAAGTCGGAAATAAAGTACTCTTGAAAGTTTCTCCTTGGAAAGGAGTAGTTCGGTTCGGTAAAAGAGGAAAGCTGAATCCAAGATACATAGGACCCTTTCCAATAATCCAACGCACAGGACCAGTTGCATATCGTTTAGAATTACCGGAAGAACTAGCTGGAGTACATGATGTATTTCATGTATCCAACCTCAAGAAATGTCTATCGGACGAATCGCTAGTAGTCCCTCTTCAATACATAGAGGTAAATGAAAAGTTAAAGTTCGTAGAGAAACCGCTTCAAATAGAAGACAGGGTGGTTAAGTTTCTCAAGCACAAAAGACTAGTACTGGTCAAGGTCAAGTGGAATTCAAAAAGAGGACCTGAATACACCTGGGAGCTGGAATCGGAAATGAAGCGAAAGTATCCTCACTTATTTCAATAAATCTCGAGGATGAGATTTTAAATAAGGTGGGGAGGATGTAAGGACCTGCAAAAATGTCCCAAAATGACCCGTAAGTTAAAACCCAGACCCACCCCTGAAACCCTAACGTGCATGAAAAACCAAGAAAACAAGATTTTTGGGTTTCACGCGGGCCGTGTAAGAGTAAGCTTAGGCTTACGCGGGCCGCGTCAAAGCTCTGTTGACCGGATAAGCATTCCAGGCCACGTGTCGCACACGTGGCAGACCTAGGTGTGACACGCTAGCCCTAGTCGTAGACTAGGTGGCCCTCACGGGCCGCGTAAGATCTTCTTAAGGTTTACGCAGGCCGAGTAAAACCATAAATTTTGCTATAAGTAGCCTGTGCATGGGGCTTTCAACTGTGTTCGAAAACTTTTCTCAAAAACGAAGTATACTGCCTAAATTCGAAGTTTTAAGGTATCAAGGCGCTGCTACGATACACGGAATTAACTCGATCGCTGCTACGATTCAATGTCTGATCGATTGAAACCAATCCGATGGATGTTTAAGTGCTGCCCAACTTAGGGCTATACTTTGTCATTCGTCGTGAGGGTTTTAATCTCGTGAGTTATCGTAAATGTTGTATTAAGTTACTGACCTAGTTCGTATGCATTGTCATTTAAATTAGGTTACAAGGCTTACCAGTAGGCTAAACTCTGCCCGTTTAAACTTGCAATGTGAGTCATTCTCTTTTTGTTAAATATGTTTTATAATACTCCAATCATTTTCAAAAGTTATAATTACAGGGATTAAGTCATGGTTATCTTGAATCACTGGCTAGTGGGGTATTGTGCACATTACTAATTTCTCACGGTTAGGTTCATTAACCTAACAGTGATAATCATCACTACTTGGGTGAAAGGACCCAATAGTGGTATAACCATCGTTAACAGGAGGTGACACGGCGCCAGGTAAAAATAAGATAGTAGCCATTGTAATCGCTCTTATGCTGTAATTTATAACTATGTGTCGTTTTATCAAATTGAGTGACTCGCAAGTATTTTCCCGCAGATAAAATATTTTTAAAACATGTTACAGGTGACCTACTATGAATCAAGGAAAAGTGCTACGGAGCACCAATAAAGCTTGAAGTAGTGGCTCAGATAAATAAATAAACATGTTTTGTAAAACAGGGAATTTCCTAGTAGAATTCCTCTATTGTAAATTACGAGGTTTGACCCAAATTATGAAATAAAATGTAACAACTGTGCTTGTAATCATTGTGAACAGTTCTATTATCAATAAAACAATGTTATTTGATCCCAATGTTTGTTTTGTTATGATTTACATTTTTCATGTTTTGACTTTTATGTAATTTCAAACTCTACATCGCTTTCTGGAGAGTTATACGCAAACTAGTGCGTAAACGTACTCAGTTTAATGCGAGAAATACTCCGGAACATCAACATATACTCAACATACCTTAAATAACCTTTACATAACTTAGAAATAAGTTTTGAAGGCTTTGGTATGGCAAAAACAAGTTAATTCGACTACGGGAACTAAATATGACAAACTGCGAAAGTATGTCAATTTGAACTGTAACGAACATTCCGGAACATGACCATAAGTTAAACACACCTTAAATATCCTTTACATAGCTTAGAAATAGGCTTTAACGGGTTCGGTGCGCTAAAATAAACTTTTGGGTCATTCAGGGACTAAAAGTGTCAAAAAGTGCACAAGTTTGCACTTTTGCGCATAACTCACGTTCTGAATACATCCGGACATCCAAAAATTTATGTAAGCACTATAATATTTTATTTTAGTGTTTGGCATGATAAAAATCCGTTTGTTGCATCATTTAGATCGTTTTTCGCGCTTATGCGCATTCCGTCGTAATTAAGCGAACATCGCGTTCATACGACCAAACGAACTGACATCCGGCATATTTTTGAATATGTTTCATGCCCACAATGTTTAGGCATCCTTGTGGAGCCTTGAAAATGATTTAACGAACCTTAAACACGTCGGAAATGGCCTTAATACGCAACGGGGACTGAAAGGTGGACATTTGAAATTGTTTGCTGATCAGGGGACCCCTAGCGCGACGCCTAGCCCCCCTAGCGTCACGCTAGGCCCCTTCTGATCAGGAAAGGTCATTTAAACACAAGATTAACATCCCCTAGCATCCCCCAAAGGTCAAGTGCCACATGTTGAACTCTTATGGTGTCCAAAATCAGTAACCACAACATTACAACAAGTGTAGGGATGTGATCATTCCCTCTTCTCCAAGAAACGATCCTAACGGTGGACCGAAATCTATAAATACCCATCACATTTCACTTCATTTCTCACAAGAATCTGATCATTTGTGCTCTAAGTTGAAACCTTTGTTTCATACCTGAGCTATTTTGATCAAGATTAGCATTCGAGGACCCTTCGTAAGTATTCTTTCGTTCTTTTATTGCTTTTCGAGTCCGAAAGTCAAACTTTGTTTGACTTTCTGCATTGACCAATTTATGGTCGATGCGAAGTTCGTTTGAACTTCATAACGTGAGCGTGATCACGATGGTTATAGTCCCTAGCGACTATACCTACTGATTACCACGTTATCTAGGCTCAGTGACGAGCCGTAGTTTCGGTCAGAATACGTATTCTTGCGTATTTTGTAACCAAACTACTTATGGGTATCAAAACCGTTTGTTTTGACACCAAACCTGTTTTCTAAACTTAGTTAAGCATGTTTTAACATGCTTAGCTCGTCACTTTTAGTTTAGTGCTTATATAGGGTCGTAAGGTAAGCGATCTAAACAATCGCTTATACTTTCGAACCCGACCCGGTTGGTCGATCATTAGGATCCGACCAAGCACATTAGGTGACCATAGTATATAGGGAATAACCTTATGAGGTTATACCTTATGGTCGCTTCGTTAAGTAGTTGTATGATAGGTAGTTTATATGCCTTAGGTAAATTACCAAAATACCCCTATGATGCCAAAATTCATTTTAAACATATGTAACACAACTTTTGACATCTAAACTGATTTGACAACCATATTAGACATGTTAAGGCATATATTACTTGTCATAGGACTAGTTAGGCGGTCCGAACGCGTTTCACGCGAACGACGCGTTAAAGTAGCATAAGCTACCTAAACGGGTCGTAATGGGTCACAAGCACTTCGGTTAGGTTTCATTTAGTATGTAGGCTTTAGTAAACCATACTACACGAGTTCCCATACTCGTATGGTTTACGAGCCCTCATCCTATCCGATCTTCCGATTTAGGTCCGGTTTATTAATGTAGTTACCTATATAGGTGCCGTTTGATATTCCGTGATCTCTAGCATTGCTTGGTGGTTATCTTAGGACTTCTGAGCAATCTCAAGTGAGTACATAGAACCCCCTCTTTTAAATGTTTTCAAGGTGTTTATGTGAGTACATAGACCCCTCTTTTACTGTTTTCCAAACGTTTTGGGGTGGAACACATGTGCCTACTTGTTACTTTCACGCTTTCCTGTTTTCACATCATATACATGCTATGTTCGTTAGTACATTATAGTACATGATTTCATTACATCTTATGCTAGGTGTGCCCATTGTGTGCATTACTTAGTACATTGTTTTACATTACTTTTCATGCTAGGTGTGCCCATTACTTAGTACATTGTTTTACATTACTTTTCATGCTAGGTGTGCCCATTGTGTGCATTACTTAGTACATTGTTTTACATTACATTTCATGCTAGGTGTGCCCATTGTGTGCATTACTTAGTACATCGTTTTACATGACATTTCACGCTATGTATGTTCATTTGATTACATACTTAGTGCATCGTTTTCACATGCTTACATTTTGTTATGACATTTGGTTTGTTTAACATGGAACAATACATTCATTAACATTAATTACGCCGTTCGTTAGTAGGTAGTGGTACCATAGGAATTGACAACTCCCGTTCCGGACATCCCAGGGAAAGGGGATGGAAGGAATGACCGAATTCGATATACATAATTTAGATAAATCTTTAATCTGTTTAAGGGTTTATCGCCACAGTCTCAAGGCTTGGATGTATGCATTATAACAATACCGCATAAATGTTTGTATCAGTATAGCATGCATTTGTTACACAAACATAACTTTGATTTAAACTATGTTTTACTTCAATACCTTGTTTTTGTGCATTTTACATATGGTTTAGTTGATATATATATTTCACTACCATACATGACATCTTGGTTACACATTACACGATCTACATTGAACATAAACATTTTGACATTGATATACACATTTGGTGGTTTACATTGGACATAGACATTTTGATATGGTTTACACAATAACACTTGGCAATTGGTTTGTACATGAACAAGTTACATTGGTGGTTGTTTGGGTAAGTGATTTGAGTAACGATACGTGTGTAATATGATACAAACATGGTGGATACGCCGTTGGTACTTCCTATATATAAGTGTTTGTATAATATTACATAGCGTAACGTTATCTAAATCATTTCAGTTGGATACATATAACATTTCATACAAATAACATACTTTTCATAAGACATTGTTTTACAACCAGCTTATCTTATACAAACTCGTTTTACATGGTTATTCATTTAACCTTACATTACTTATACCTATCAACTGATCTTATCGTTTTCCAAATGATTTACAAAACAAAGCAAATTACAAGGTTCATGACTAAACATTTTCTCGAATATAAGTCATGAATCCTATTTTCACAAACCTATGTATCTCACAGGCATTTTTATGCTGACGTACCTATTTTCACATGTGTTTTCAGGAGCTTTTCCGTAGGATGTTGATCATGACACTAGGGCGGACCTGTGCCTTAGAGACTAAAAACGAAGATAGACTTGTTTAATTATGTTATAAACTCTTTTGTTTACTGTTCAAGACAATGTAACACTCTTGTTTAATAAATAAAATACAACTTTGAAAGCCATGGTTATGAAACAATTAATTCTGTTACAACACTCCCCGATGTTTCCGCCACGTTTTGTATGTTATACGTGGTCGGGGTGTGACAGAAGAGTAATGCTTTGACCTAGACTATAACTTTTCTAGGACCCTAACACAAGTTATCTTGTGTTTAGATCTTAAAACATGCACATCACCTATCCTTAGGTGATTATCAGAACAAAAGCCAAAAATTTTCCTAAACGATTTTTGAAAAACAATCATCTGTTTTTGAATGTTTTATTACAAGGTTTTGAACCCTCAATTGTAAGGTTTTGAACCCTCTGTTATATGGTTTTGAACCCTTTTCAGTATTGGTTTTTGGCCTTGTGCCTTCAAATTTTCAAAATCCCGTCAAATGTTTTGGGTTTTAAATAATGTGAACATGTGCAAACTGGAAGGGTGAATGCCTGTATTCTGGGTTTTTTGTCTAGGCAAGCACTTCGTATACATCTCAACCAGACGCGAGACCAGTTGTGCTTACCTGGGAATTCTTGGGATGAGTGTTCACTTATAGGCGAGCATGTCTTCGAAATACATTATTTTTGATCCATTTACTATGATTAGTCACTGTGTGTCGTTTGTTTGCTTTGTGATACGGACGAATGACCACCATCTTTGCTGTTTTCAATTCTTGTTTTTATCATCTCATTCTTTTCATCCAACCATCTCACTCGTTTCTTTTCATGTTTCCTCTTTTAGAATGCCTCCTCGACGCGACAATCTGATTGCGACTGCCGAACTGGCAGAAATTATTGCGGAGCAGATGGCTGCCCAATTCCCAAATCTCTTTGCTCAATGGAACCAAGCCAACAACAACAACAATGCTCCATGCAAATACAAGGATTTTAACTTGGCTAAACCACTCAAGTTTAGTGGTTCTGAGGGAGCGACTGGGCTTCTTCAGTGGTTTGAGAGCACTGAGAATACTTTCCGCCACGTGCAGTGTCTTGACAATCGCAAAGTCGAGTTTGCTTCGAGCGTATTTCAGAAGAGGGCTTTGACATGGTGGAACGGGGTTATGAGAGATAGGGGTGCTGAGATTGCCTTGGCACAGACATGGGCTAAACTAAGAGCTCTTATGATGAGGGAATTCTGTCCTCGTCATGAGCAGCGAGCTTTGGAGAAGGAATTTGATGATTTGAAGCAGGATAGTGGTGAGCACAGGGCTTATACTGATAGGTTTGAGGAGTTGAGTCTGCTTTGCCCAACTATGGTTACCCCACTCGACAAGGCTATCGAAAGGTATATCGACGGCCTACCTGACTCTGTACAAGACATCATTATTGGTAGCAACCCTACCACACTTCGTCAGGCGATCGAGTTATCAGCGACGTTGACTGAGTCGCAGATTCGGAAGGGTAAGTTGCACAGGAAGGGTGACAAGGGCAAGAAACAGTCGGCTGACAAGGGGGATAGCAAGAAGGGTCAAAACAGGAATGGAAAGGACTCTGGTTCTTCGAAGAGGTCAAGGAAGCGTAAGGCTTCCCAAAATTTTGCTATCACTGCCCAAGCTAATCAGGCAACTCCTAACCAACCCGCGCAGCCTCCGGCAAAGAAACCCTATTCAGGGAATGCACCTTTGTGCAATAGATGCAACAGTCACCATCAGCCGCAACATCAGTGCCGTTTCTGTACTAGCTGTGGGAAGTCAGGTCACCTTGCCGATGTTTGTCGGTTTGCTCAGAATCGTGCAGTTCAGAACCCGGCTCAACAAGTTGCTCAGCCTCCTGCTCAGCAACAGGGTCAAGCTGCACGACCACAATACCCACCTGGTGCTTGTTATAATTGTGGGGATCTGACCCATTACCGAAATCGGTGCCCAAGGCTGGCTAACCAGAATCAGAACCAGAATCTGAATCAAGCTCCGGCTCGAGGCCGAGCCTTTAACATGAATGCCCAAGAGGCGCAGGCAGACGATAACGTGGTGAACGGTACGTTCTTTATTAATAACCAGCCTGCATATGTTCTCTTTGATTCGGGTGCCGACAAGAGTTTTGTGTCATTGTCTTTTGAGCCAATGCTTCGAGTGTCTAGAACAAAACTAAGTAAATCTTTGACAGTAGAAGTTGCTAGTGGTGAACCCATTATTCTTGATTCTGTTCTTCGCAACTGCCAGTTGAATCTTAACGACCATCTTTTTCCTATCGACCTCACGCCTATGCAACTTGGAAGCTTCGACGTTATTGTGGGAATGGATTGGTTATCCAAGCATCACGCAGAAATAGTTTGTTCTGAGAAGATTGTTCGTGTGCCGCTTTCGACAGGCGAGGTCCTGCAGGTTCAAGGTGAGAAGCCTATCGGTGGTCTCAAACTCATGTCTTGTTTTAAAGCTCGGAAGTATCTGCGGAAGAACTATGTGGCTTTCTTAGCACATGTTACAGAAGATAAAGGCAAGGGTAAGTCTATTTCAGATATTCCTGTCGTTCGGGATTATTCTGAAGTGTTCCCTGAAGATTTACCTGGTCTACCTCCAGCACGCCAAGTCGAGTTCTGTATTGATCTCGTACCTGGTGCAAATCCCATTGCCAGAGCTCCATATCGTCTTGCACCATCTGAGATGCAAGAGTTGTCTAAACAGCTTCAGGAGCTCTCTGACAAAGGTTTTATACGTCCTAGTTTTTCACCTTGGGGTGCTCCCGTTCTTTTTGTCAAGAAGAAGGATGGATCCTTTAGGATGTGTATCGATTATCGTGAGCTTAACAAGCTTACCATCAAGAACCGATATCCCCTACCTCGCATCGATGATCTCTTTGATCAGTTACAAGGCGCTTCTTATTTTTCGAAGATTGATCTGCGATCTGGATATCATCAACTTCGGGTGCAAGAAGAAGACATTCCGAAGACAGCATTCCGCACTCGTTATGGGCATTATGAATTCACAGTCATGCCATTCGGTTTGACTAATGCTCCTGCTGTTTTCATGGACTTAATGAATAGGATCTGCAAACCTTATTTGGATCAGTTCGTCATTGTTTTTATTGATGACATCTTGATATATTCTAAGACGCAAGCTGACCACGAGCAACATCTTCGTCTTACTCTGGAACTCCTAAAGAAAGAGCAACTTTTCGCCAAATTCTCCAAGTGCGAATTTTGGCTTAAAGAAGTTCAATTTTTGGGGCATATTATCAACGAACAAGGTATTCATGTAGATCCCTCCAAGATCAGTGCGATTAAGGATTGGGATACACCTTCTACTCCTACTGAAGTTCGTTCTTTTCTTGGTCTAGCGGGTTATTATCGCCGCTTCATAGAAAACTTCTCGAAGATTGCAGTTCCTCTAACTGCTCTAACTCAGAAGAAAATGCCCTTTTATTGGGGGTACAAACAAGAGGAAGCTTTTCAACACCTGAAGCAGAAGCTTTGCGATGCGCCTGTTCTATCATTGCCTGAGGGTGATGATGATTTTGTCGTGTATTGTGATGCATCGAAATTGGGTCTTGGCTGTGTTCTTATGCAAAGGAACAAAGTCATAGCCTATGCATCGAGGCAGTTGAAGATACATGAGAAGAACTACACCACTCATGATCTTGAGTTGGGTGCAGTTGTCTTTGCTCTCAAGATCTGGAGACATTATTTGTACGGTACAAAATGTGTGGTTTTCACTGACCACAAAAGTCTTCAGCATATCTTCAACCAGAAAGAACTCAACATGAGACAGCGACGTTGGGTTGAGCTTCTAAACGACTATGATTGCGAAATTCGCTACCATCCTGGTAAGGCGAATGTCGTAGCTGATGCATTGAGTCGTAAGGAACGTACTAAGCTTCATTGTGTACATGTTCAGTCTGTTATTCAAGCTCGATCCGATATCCAAGCACGCATTTCTCAGGCTCAACAATCTTGTGTTGCACAAGGTTTGATGGATAAGGAATTTCCCTATCACATAACACCTGCTCTGGAACTGAAGGACAATGGATCATATTACTTCATGGACCGTTTGTGGGTCCCAAGCCAGGATGATCTTCGTACATTGCTTATGGATGAAGCCCATAAGTCGCGTTATTCTATTCATCCGGGCTCAGATAAAATGTATAAGGATCTTCGTATTCACTATTGGTGGCCTGGTATGAAGAAAGACATTGCATTATACGTATCAAAATGCCTTACTTGTCTAAAGGTTAAGGCTGAACTTCAGCGTCCTTCGGGTTTATTGGAGCAACCAGAGATCCCAGTTTGGAAATGGGAAAACATTACTATGGATCTTGTTACCAAACTTCCACGCACTAAGAAAGGTCATGATGCCATCTGGGTAGTTGTTGATCGTCTTACAAAGTCAGCACATTTCTTGCCAATCCGTGAGGATTTTCCTGCTGACAGACTTGCTCAAATCTATGTGGATGAAATTGTAGCTCGACATGGTGTTCCTTTGAACATCATTTCTGACAGAGATGCTCGTTTCACTTCTCATTTTTGGAGAACCATGCAATCTGCTATGGGGACCCAACTAAATCTGAGCACAGCTTATCATCCACAAACGGATGGTCAATCTGAGAGAACAATCCAGACTCTGGAGGATATGCTAAGAGCTTGTGTGATCGATTTTGGTGGTAGCTGGGATTCACATCTTAAATTGATTGAATTCTCCTACAACAACAGTTATCACACTAGCATCAAAATGGCTCCTTTCGAGGCTCTCTATGGTCGAAAATGTCGTTCACCAGTCTGCTGGAATGAGATTGGCGAGGCTCAACTTACTGGACCTGCCCTCATTTTAGAGACAACTGACAAGGTCAAGAAAGTTCGTGATAACCTTCTGGCAGCTAGAAGCCGTCAGAAGATTTACGCGGACCCAAAACGCAAAGCCTTGGAATTTCAAGTCGGTGATCGAGTATTACTTAAGGTCTCACCTTGGAAAGGTGTGATCAGATTTGGAAAGAAAGGAAAACTTGCACCTAGATACGTTGGACCATTCAAGATCGTCGAAAGAATCGGAAAGGTAGCCTACAGACTTGAGTTACCTCCTGAACATGGAAATGTTCATCCAACTTTTCACGTGTCCAATCTCAAGAGGTGTTCAGCTGATGAAAACTTCTCCATACCGCTTGACGAAATTCGTATTGGCAAAACACTGAAATTTGTTGAGAAACCAGTGGAAATCATGGAACGTGAAGTCAAGTGGCTTAAACGCAAGCGCATTCCTTTGGTCAAAGTTCGCTGGGAAGCTAAACGTGGAACTGAATTTACTTGGGAACGCGAAGATCAAATGAAGGCGAAATATCCACATCTTTTTCCACGAGTTTCCTCTAAATAAATTTCGGGACGAAATTTCCACAAGTAGGGGAGACTGTAAAAACTGTGCTTGTAATCATTGTGAATAGTTCTATTATCAATAAAACAATGTTATTTGATCCCAATGTTTGTTTTGTTATGATTTACCTTTTTCATGTTTTGACTTTTATGTAATTTCAAACTCTACATCGCTTTCTGGAGAGTTATACGCAAACTAGTGCGTAAACGTACTCAGTTTAATGCGAGAAATACTCCGGAACATCAACATACCTTAAATAACCTTTACATAACTTAGAAATAAGTTTTGAAGGCTTTGGTATGGCAAAAACAAGTTAATTCGACTACAGGGACTAAATATGACAAACTGCGAAAGTATGTCAATTTGAACTGTAACGAACATTCCGGAACATGACCATAAGTTAAACACACCTTAAATATCCTTTACATAGCTTAGAAATAGGCTTTAAGGGGTTCGGTGCGCTAAAATAAACTTTTGGGTCATTCAGGGACTAAAAGTGTCAAAAAGTGCACAAGTTTGCACTTTTGCGCATAACTCACGTTCTGAATACATCCGGACATCCAAAAATTTATGTAAGCACTATAATATTTTATTTTAGTGTTTGGCATGATAAAAATCCGTTTGTTGCATCATTTAGATCGTTTTTCGCGCTTATGCGCATTCCGTCGTAATTAAGCGAACATCGCGTTCATACGACCAAACGAACTGACATCCGGCATATTTTTGAATATGTTTCATGCCCACAATGTTTAGGCATCCTTTTGGAGCCTTGAAAATGATTTAACGAACCTTAAACACGTCGGAAATGGCCTTAATACGCAACGGGGACTGAAAGGTGGACATTTGAAATTGTTTGCTGATCAGGGGACCCCTAGCGCGACGCCTAGCCCCCCTAGCGTCACGCTAGGCCCCTTCTGATCAGGAAAGGTCATTTAAACACAAGATTAACATCCCCTAGCATCCCCCAAAGGTCAAGTGCCACATGTTGAACTCTTATGGTGTCCAAAATCAGTAACCACAACATTACAACAAGTGTAGGGATGTGATCATTCCCTCTTCTCCAAGAAACGATCCTAACGGTGGACCGAAATCTATAAATACCCATCACATTTCACTTCATTTCTCACAAGAATCTGATCATTTGTGCTCTAAGTTGAAACCTTTGTTTCATACCTGAGCTATTTTGATCAAGATTAGCATTCGGGGACCCTTCGTAAGTATTCTTTCGTTCTTTTATTGCTTTTCGAGTCCGAAAGTCAAACTTTGTTTGACTTTCTGCATTGACCAATTTATGGTCGATGCGAAGTTCGTTTGAACTTCATAACGTGAGCGTGATCACGATGGTTATAGTCCCTAGCGACTATACCTACTGATTACCACGTTATCTAGGCTCAGTGACGAGCCGTAGTTTCGGTCAGAATACGTATTCTTGCGTATTTTGTAACCAAACTACTTATGGGTATCAAAACCGTTTGTTTTGACACCAAACCTGTTTTCTAAACTTAGTTAAGCATGTTTTAACATGCTTAGCTCGTCACTTTTAGTTTAGTGCTTATATAGGGTCGTAAGGTAAGCGATCTAAACAATCGCTTATACTTTCGAACCCGACCCGGTTGGTCGATCATTAGGATCCGACCAAGCACATTAGGTGACCATAGTATATAGGGAATAACCTTATGAGGTTATACCTTAGGTAAATTATCAAAATACCCCTATGATGCCAAAATTCATTTTAAACATATGTAACACAACTTTTGACATCTAAACTGATTTGAAAACCATATTAGACATGTTAAGGCATATATTACTTGTCATAGGACTAGTTAGGCGGTCCGAACGCGTTTCACGCGAACGACGCGTTAAAGTAGCATAAGCTACCTAAACGGGTCGTAATGGGTCACAAGCACTTCGGTTAGGTTTCATTTAGTATGTAGGCTTTAGTAAACCATACTACACGAGTTCCCATACTCGTATGGTTTACGAGCCCTCATCCTATCCGATCTTCCGATTTAGGTCCGGTTTATTAATGTAGTTACCTATATAGGTGCCGTTTGATATTCCGTGATCTCTAGCATTGCTTGGTGGTTATCTTAGGACTTCTGAGCAGTCTCAAGTGAGTACATAGAACCCCCTCTTTTAAATGTTTTCAAGGTGTTTATGTGAGTACATAGACCCCTCTTTTACTGTTTTCCAAACGTTTTGGGGTGGAACACATGTGCCTACTTGTTACTTTCACGCTTTCCTGTTTTCACATCATATACATGCTATGTTCGTTAGTACATTATAGTACATGATTTCATTACATCTTATGCTAGGTGTGCCCATTGTGTGCATTACTTAGTACATTGTTTTACATTACTTTTCATGCTAGGTGTGCCCATTACTTAGTACATTGTTTTACATTACTTTTCATGCTAGGTGTGCCCATTGTGTGCATTACTTAGTACATTGTTTTACATTACATTTCATGCTAGGTGTGCCCATTGTGTGCATTACTTAGTACATCGTTTTACATGACATTTCACGCTATGTATGTTCATTTGATTACATACTTAGTGCATCGTTTTCACATGCTTACATTTTGTTATGACATTTGGTTTGTTTAACATGGAACAATACATTCATTAACATTAATTACGCCGTTCGTTAGTAGGTAGTGGTACCATAGGAATTGACAACTCCCGTTCCGGACATCCCAGGGAAAGGGGATGGAAGGAATGACCGAATTCGATATACATAATTTAGATAAATCTTTAATCTGTTTAAGGGTTTATCGCCACAGTCTCAAGGCTTGGATGTATGCATTATAACAATACCGCATAAATGTTTGTATCAGTATAGCATGCATTTGTTACACAAACATAACTTTGATTTAAACTATGTTTTACTTCAATACCTTGTTTTTGTGCATTTTACATATGGTTTAGTTGATATATATATTTCACTACCATACATGACATCTTGGTTACACATTACACGATCTACATTGAACATAAACATTTTGACATTGATATACACATTTGGTGGTTTACATTGGACATAGACATTTTGATATGGTTTACACAATAACACTTGACAATTGGTTTGTACATGAACAAGTTACATTGGTGGTTGTTTGGGTAAGTGATTTGAGTAACGATACGTGTGTAATATGATACAAACATGGTGGATACGCCGTTGGTACTTCCTATATATAAGTGTTTGTATAATATTACATAGCGTAACGTTATCTAAATCATTTCAGTTGGATACATATAACATTTCATACAAATAACATACTTTTCATAAGACATTGTTTTACAACCAGCTTATCTTATACAAACTCGTTTTACATGGTTATTCATTTAACCTTACATTACTTATACCTATCAACTGATCTTATCGTTTTCCAAATGATTTACAAAACAAAGCAAATTACAAGGTTCATGACTAAACATTTTCTCGAATATAAGTCATGAATCCTATTTTCACAAACCTATGTATCTCACAGGCATTTTTATGCTGACGTACCTATTTTCACATGTGTTTTCAGGAGCTTTTCCGTAGGATGTTGATCATGACACTAGGGCGGACCTGTGCCTTAGAGACTAAAAACGAAGATAGACTTGTTTAATTATGTTATAAACTCTTTTGTTTACTGTTCAAGACAATGTAACACTCTTGTTTAATAAATAAAATACAACTTTGAAAGCCATGGTTATGAAACAATTAATTCTGTTACAACACTCTCCGATGTTTCCGCCACGTTTTGTATGTTATACGTGGTCGGGGTGTGACATAAAATAATTGGGCATTTTCAAGTTTTTCGAAGATCCTGTTAAACTTCCGCTATCAACTCAAATAATAAATACCACGGGTTTCTGTCCCGCGACTCCTGGACCGGGTAAAACCGGGATGGGGGCCGTGACATTTTGCCACGGCTTCAGTTTGAAGACATAGTCACCTCATGGGCCAAACCTCGGTCCACATGGGTGTGGGCTCGCTACACCCAAATAGATCTATCACTCATGTCCTTCGATCCTACAATGAGGATTAATGGCCTTAAGTGTTATACCCACCACTCACATGATCAAGCAGTACCCTTCCTTAGCTAATCATACCAAATCAAAATGTTTGTAAACAGTTGTAACATGTATTTCACCCCTGAAGTTATAAAACCAAAAACAATTAAAAGAAAAGGGGGAACATGAAACTCCCAGTCTTGCTTCTTCAATCACCGTAACTCAAACTTCTTCGGATAATACACGACTACCTACAACGTACTAATGTCTATTAGACGAACGGGCCGTGCCTTGACTTGGTATTAATGTCTTTGAGTTACGTTTCTTCGTATCTTTGATATTATTCCAAGTTATAATTATTTGTTAAAATAATTAATATTTTAACTTAAATCATGTTTATTAAACTTTGGAATAGTAATATATTTTTGGCTTGATACTCTTCGGGTATTTATACATGTATATCCTTCCCAAGGATTGGGGTATCTTATACTTGTATATTTTTGCTATGCATCAGGGTCGTATTCCGGTGTGTATTTATACGCACGAGAATACATATTTTTATTGTATTCATTAAGTATTCTTATAATTAATTTCGTATATTTTTTTTCCGGATTATTATCTTTGATAGAAGTTTACCAATATATATTTCCAAAATATATATTTCAATAAATATTACTGAGAAAATTATTTATAATTTTCCTTTGGCAAAAATATTTGTATCTTCACATAAGTTCCAAAATAATACATTTTCAAGTCTAATTTGGAAAGTATATTTAAACTTATTTTTCTCCAAAAAGATATATTTTATATTCATTTGAGAAAATATATCTTTCCCCCCAAAATATTGTATTTCATGTTTGTGTAAGAAAATATATATTTCTTAAAAATAATATATCTTCTTAAAAATTTCAAGAAAAATATATAATTCCTACTTGCCAAAAATAATATATTTTTCCCTTGTCAAAATATGATATATTCTTGTAGTAATTGTAAAAATCATATTTTCATTTCCTTGATCTCCAAAATATTATTTACCAAAATATACTTTGTGAATAAATTTTCCGGAATATTTTGTAAGTCTTATTCCATAGTTCGGTTTCACCAATATTTTGGATGTAATTTGTGTATTTAATTTTTGGAATTTTGGTAATATTTTGGATTGTAATTCTTGGTATTTTGATGTGTTATATTATCTCATGTCCTAAAATAATATAACTAATACACAAAATATACAAATAATCACACACATGGTGTCTTCTAAATATATATTTCCCAAATACATATTTAGTCACTTTTATTTAAAAAAACCAACCTCCAATAAGTATAATTTTTGTAACAAAATTTATGGCAAAGTTTTTGTAACAATTTATGGTTTAAAATACACTTGTATGTATAGGTTAATAAATATTTTTCTAAGTGTTTAGATTTTTAGAAAATTTTGCCATATTTTCCCCTAAAAATGGAGGTTTCCATGCTTTCAAGCATATCATTTTTTTCGTAAAAATCAACACAATCAATCCACAATCAATAATAAACAACCTTTACTTACCAACTTGCCAAAAACAAGTAATAACTACTACTTTATGAACTTTAATATTTGTAAAAATTTGTAGGAACTTACTAGTATTCTTAGTAAGCCTTGTTATCCTTTAAAGTGTGATTAGTTCTTTAAAAACTTCATTTTTAAAGAATATGGATCTTTACAACTTGTGATCAACATTTCTAAAAATGTTTCTTTATGATTTCTTCTTGTTTCACAAGTGTTTCTACACTTGTTTAACCACCAAAAATAAAGTTTGTTTATGTAAGAACCAAGATTTAATAAAACTTATATTTTTAACTTGTTTTTTTAGAAATCATCCATAAATCTTTAGATCTACCAGTGTTACTACTCACTTTGATCATTATTTTTCAAGAAAACCATTCGGTAATTCAAGTTCATGCTTCATGTGTGGATGATCTATCATCCTACAATATTCCTACTTTCTCATCTTGCTAGATTATGTTTTTAATCATGATCTAGCAAGATCATATGATGATCTACATCATATATATGAACAATCAACAATCATCAAGTAAATCAACACGTAAACAACTTAGTTTCTTCATTAAACATGCTTATGTTCAAGTTTACTTCTTATGTATCTTAGTGTTCTTCAAAGTTATGAGTATGATTCTTCTTTTAACCACTTAAAATGGAAGTAAAATAGCAAGATCAAGGTTCTTACCACTAGCACAAGGCTAGGGATGATCAAGTGAAGAAATCAAGTGGATAAAAGCAAATAAGAGAGGTTCTTAAATTTCCGTAAGCTCCTAGCTCCTTTATGTGACTTCTAATACCATTGTATATGCTTGAAATGAAAGTAGGATGGATAAATGAAGGTGAGTGTGTGTGTGTTGAGGTCGGCAGAGAACACCAAGGGGAGGAAGAGAATGAGTGTGTGTTCTAAGGTGTGAAGGAATGAAGTCATGATTCATAAGGTTATACTTATAACCAAATTTTAGGACTTTAACTTATGTATAATATGTCTTAGAAAGCACAAACATGATCCAGTATAAAATCAAAACAAATCTTCTTGTGGGGCCCTTGTTGGGCCGTAGATAGGTGGGGGGGGGGGTCTAGACATAGGTTTGAACTAAGTAGTTAGTTAAGGGTAAAAGTTTAAGTATTAGTTAGTTTTATTAGTTACTATGATGTTCAGGGATCATAACTAGCTTGGTAATGCTAAAACAATGCTTCTAGTGTAAATTTGGTGTTTCGGGTAATGTCCGGTTGTTCGGTTGGTGACTGGTTCATTAAGGTGCTAAATTTGAAGTTTAGTGTGCTTTATGTACCTTTTTATGACAATTTTGATTCCCGACACATAGGAAAGCATTCAGGACCATTTAACCATATTTCTGCATGATATTAGAGGGTTGAAATGCTGAATTTGCTGATTTTCTGCAGAATTCTGCAGTTTATGTGAGTTTTAGGCACTTTCCGACATTTAAACTATTTCTAAAAAGGCAGCTTTGTGATCCTTACTTTCCTACGCACTACACTAGTGTCATACTTAGCTTCTGGCTCATTCTGTGTCTCAATACACTATCTGCCTATCTACTGAACTCCATCAACATTTTTCTAATTTGTCTGATAGTTGTGCTAGTCGTGTTTCGTGCATCATTTGAATCAATAAAGTTCCCATGCAATAATGACATGACATTTAGCAATATATGATGCACATGTATGTACATGGTAGTAATCAGAAAGTAATTCAGGTAATTAATTGAAATTCAGCACAGTCATTAAGCATTAATCATCGTCTAATAATCGTACGGATGCATGCAAATTTGACAGTTGTCACACAACTATGGTCACAAAATGTGTTTGGTCGGATCCTAATGATCGACCAAACGGGTCGGGTTCGAAAGTCTAAGCGGTTGTTTAGACCGCTTAACTTACGACCCTAAACAAGCACTAGAGTAAAAGTGACGATTTAAGCATGTTAAAACATGTTTAACTAAGTTAGAAAACAAGTTTGATATCAAAACAAAGGGTTTTGATACGCAAAAATAGTTTCGTTGCAAAATACGCATAAATACATATTTTGACCGAAACTTTAACTCGTCACTACGCCTAATCAGTAGGTATAGTCACAAGGGACTATAACTATCGTGATTACGCTCACGTTGCTAAGTTCAAACGAACTTTTTGTTGACCATAAGCTGGTCAAAGCAGAAAGTCAAACACTATTTGACTTTAATGTTTGAAATGCATAACCAAGCATGAAGGAGACTTAGGGGGTGTTTGTTTTTTTGCTAGAAGTACTTCAGAACCTCTTATGTCTGCCCCACGCAGACTACGCGCAGACGTTTAAGTCTGCAGCTTGTTTGTTTTTTAGAAGAGCTTTCGTTATAAAACCTCTTCCCCACCTCTTTATGGCACAGACCTGGCTTTAGGTCTTCAATCCTCTTCAAAACTCATATCTTCTTCAAAACACACAGATCTCCAGCCATTCCTATCCAGCCGCACCTCCTCCACCTCCGCCTCCACCACCTCCACCTCCGCCGCCCTGCTCCGCCTCCTCCGCTGCCCTCACCACGTCGGCCTCCACCTCTACAGCCGCACCCCACCATCTGCGGCACCCCCACCTCGTCGACCTCCACCTCAGCCACACCCCAACCATCTGTCGCACCCCCACCAGAATCCTAGTTCAATCATCCGCCAAATCAGAATCATATAGCAACTGCCATGATGAAAGTTCGTCTTCTAGTTGCAACGAAAAGGACGAGTATGTTCATTATTTTGATTATATCTATATGGATCTGCCTTTTTCTAGTAGTTTCCACTGCAAACGCAATTTTAAATTCATATTTTTTTTTCTGTAACTAATTGATTAGGATTCTGTTTTTTTTTTTCAACTTTTGAAGTTTTAATGGTGTATTTAAAGTTTGGTAGCATGAAGGTTGAAATATGATTTATGAGCAAATGGATATATGTGAATCACTGATTTTTCCTCTGATATACATGTAATATGTGAATGTGAAATGTTTGATAACTTTTCAAAAATTTGGTGGCATTTTGATGATTTTAGGTGTTAAATTTCAGAAATTTGGTGGTATTTTGCTGATTTTAGGTGTTAAATTTTAGAAGTTTATTAGCAGGTTGCAGAAATTAAAAACAAACAGTCTTCTCCCTTTAGACTGCAGAGGTTTGATCCACCTCTTCTGCTACAGATGTCAGCAGATGTGGTCCGCAGACTGCAGACGTTTTACCTCTAAAAAAACAAACAACACCTTACAAAAGGTCCAAGCTTGGATTAAGAACAAGAAAACTAGAAGAAAGGAGCCTTCAACCTGGAGGTATAGCTCCAACAAGCAGATTAGAGAAGACAATTCTGAATGAGCAAGTTGAAAGTGAAGAATTGTTGGGTATTTATAGGAAATCAAGGATTCTTAGGATCATTCCAAGTGTTTAGAGGATTGATCTTGACCACACCAGTATTACCCACGGATTAGAATGCCATGGGAACTCATAAACAAGTCCATTGTATTGAGAAAATTGCTTAAAAGTTCCTAAAATTCAAGTTGGTTGCTGAAACACACTTTCTGTCTAGATCTAGGGGTCACGCCCCGCCACAGTGAAAGGCCCCAGGCGTCGCGTGACGCGAGGGCTAGGCTGGAACTTTCAGAAATTGTCAAGTTCAGTCCCTCTAGCCTCTAAACTTAGTTTCCGACGTGTTTAAGCCCCGTTAACCCATTTTCAGGGCTAAAAAATGAAGTTTAAGTATAGGGGACGTGAAATATGCTTGAAAATATCACGGATGTCGGTTTGTTTGGTCGTACGATCACGTTATTCGGTTAATTACGACGAAACACGAACGGACGTGAAAAAACGATCTAAATTACGCGACGAATGGTATTTTAGCATTCCAATCACTAAAATAAAATATTTTAATGATTACAAAATTTTTTGGATGTCCAGATATGTTCAGAACGTAAGATATGCGCGTAAATGCAAACTTATGCACTTTTTGACGCTTTTAGTCCCTGTTTGATCAAATAAGTTTATTTTCGCATACCGAACCCCTCAAAGCCTATTTCTAAGCTATGTAAAGGATATTTGGGTTATGTTTAACTTATGATCATGTTCCGGAAGGTACGTTAGTATACGAATCGGTAGACTTTTGCAGTTTGACACAAATAGTCCCTGTTTGATCAAATAAGTTTATTTTCGCATACCGAACCCCTCAAAGCCTATTTCTAAGCTATGTAAAGGATATTTGGGGTATATTTAACTTATGATCATGTTACAAAAGGTACGCTACTATACGAATCGGTAGACTTTTGTAGTTTGACGCAAATAGTCCCTGTGAGCGAATAAACTTGCTTTTGCCATAGCAAACCCTTTAAAACTTATTTCTAAGTTAAGTAAAGGTTATCTAAGGTATGTTAAGATTATGTTGATGTTCCGGAGTGTTTGTCGCGTTAAACTGATTTCGTTTACGCATCAGTTTGTGTATAACTTTCCAGAAAGCGATTTAGAGTTTGAAATCGAACAAGAATTGAAATGAGAAATTGTCAAACATAATTAAACAAATATAGGGATTAAAATACATTGTTTTATTGAAAATTGAACTGTTCAAAGTTTGTATAATGATTACGCAAGCACAGGTGTCACAGTCTCCCCTACTTTAGGAAATTTCATCCCGAAATTTATTCAGAGGAAACTTGTGAGAGTAGATGTGGATGTTTTGCTTTCAAATAAATCCTCTGTTCCCTAAGTAGAATCTTTGGGTCACGTTTGGATTTCCAGCAAGCTTTTGTTATTTGCATCGGTCTGTTGTTTATATGGAAGGGTTTAGATCCGAAGATTTAAACTCCATTCTAATGAGTTTGTGTATGGTTGTATCGAACCTCAAGAGTGTCATGAAATTGTCAAAATGGTGTCCTTGTTGTAGTAAAATGTAGAGAGCGTGTGAATTTAACAAGAAGTTAAAGTCTTGAACAACGGATAGAGAGGATGTTTCTTGTGAAGGCTATCGTAGGAAACTTGTGTGAGCTCGAAGCTTGAATTCGAAGAGATAAAACCACATTTGTCAAGGTCCTGAGCTTCTAGTAATTTAAATAACGTCACGCTTGCAATGTAATAAGGGACACTTTCATATATATAGAAAACACCATTGGTGTATCTACCGTGTCCTCATTATATTGTTCACGTTTCATTATTCTTATCACTATAAGTTCTTACACATGAGAAATTTTGATGTGGTTCTGTGAACTGAATTCCATAATTATGTATGCATCCATAATTACGTAATTCCTTGCATAGTCCACACAGTGCATTTTATATTGTGTAGGGAAAGAAAATCAAACGAATAAACCTGTGATGATTGTGACTAGACCACCATATGATCCTTTTAATAAGATCAACAAATGATCTCTTTAAATGGACCACCAAAGAGTCTTTTCAACCGTGACAACTGTGCTCTGTAATCGATGTACAATGTAAAACAATGTTGGTTATCAATAAAACAATGTGTTTTGGTGTTATTATATGTGTTTTGGTGTTATTATATGTGTTTTGGTGTTATTATATGTGTGATTGTGTTTGATGATTTTACAATTTGATTCGATTCCGATTTCAAGCTTTAAATCGCTTTCTGGAAGGTTATACGCAAACTGGTGCGTAAACATAGTCAGTATAATGCGACAAACACTATGGAATAGTAACATAGGCTTAACATACCTTAAATAACCTCCACATAACTTAGAAATAAGTTTTGGATGGTTTGGTGTGGCGAAATCAAGTTTGTTCGATCGCAGGGACTAATTGTGTCAAACTGTGAAGCTATACCAATTTGTATAGTAATGAACATTCCGGAACTTGATCATAAGTTAAACATACCCTAATTATCCTTTACATAGCTTAGAAATAGGCTTTGAGGGGTTCGGTATGCTAAAATAAAATTTATTGATCAATAGGGACTAAAAGCGTCAAAAAGTGCACAAGTTTGTGTTGGACCGTTCTATGACCCTAAAATGTCAGTTAAGGATGTTCATCTTCATGTGTAAAGGCGGAATCAATGCACATAAAGTCATAACAGCTCTAATCCTTTTAATCTTTCTTTTCTGATTGATTTGAGTGCTTGTACAACTTTTTCTGATACAAATCCGTCAGCACTTCGTCTCACATACAATGACCTCGTTACTTGACAAATGAACCACACACCTATATATAAGATTGAGATTTCGCTTGAGACTGTTCAAGCTAAATCAGATTTCGCTTGAACCTGTTCAAGCTAAATCTGATTTCCCTTGAACCATTTCAAGGTAAATCTGATTTCCCTTGAACCATTTAAAGTGAAATCTACAAGATAAACACGTAAAACCCTAATGTGTGTTCATTCAACCTATCTAGACACAAGACTTGATTATGACGTAATCAGCAGACATTCAGTGCACCAACAGACTCCCCCTTGGATGTTGATGAAGTCTTTGGCTTCAAGTCTTTGTCTTTAACAATCTTCAAACATTGTAAAAACTTTCTTCAATCTTTATCTTCAATCTTTAAACTTTAAACTTCAATCTTCCCTTTGACTGTTGATCCAGACTCCCCCTTTCACAGACTCCCCCTCTCGATATGCTATAATCTGAGAAATCTGGTTCAATCTTTTGACAATTAGCTTCCGTTGGGAATAATGAAGTCCAAACCTGTTACTCAACCAACAAACATAACCATTCTATCTTTTCAACAATAAATCACAAACTCAATCAGCTTTAGAAAGCCACTCAAGTATTCAGGTCCAAGTTAATGACCCTGATCACTTGATTAATCTACCAAGTCCAAATTAATGACCTTGGTTGATCTTTTGACGAATCACACTGATTTTAAAACAACAATTTCAAACATTTTCTGAAAATAACAAGTATCAAATTAATGAACTTGTGTTTGACTTTTCAAACATTTCAAACTTCAACAAAGATAAGCTCTCCTCATTCTTCAGTTCAGAATCTCCTGCATCTGCTTCAAACATCTTGAGAATTCAACAATCAACTTTCCACTTTGGTTTGTCGGAAAATAAATCAGAAATAAAATCTTTTTGGATTTTATCAAAGTGTTCTAAACTAAGAAATGAAATAAAAAAAACTTAAATTGCAGAAAGTAAACAAAGTAAACTATTTACAAACATATTTTTGGTGAGCGTGTCAGGGAATCATATCAGCTTTTCAGACAAATCACAAGTACCGTTAAGCTACATTACATACTCAGACTTAAACAATTCACCTCGATTGTCGATATACTGATCCATCTTAAATTCTCACACAAATTTCAATTTACTCACGATACGATTTAGATGAATTAAGAACTTAGATCATTCATGTGTCCCACCTCTTGAATATACTCCCGTATCCAGAATCCCAATAATCAGTCTTACAGGTGAGAATACTACAATGATATCTGTATATAAATTAGGTATGCGAGGGCCGAGGGATCTCAGATCGATACTTCCGTATACGCAGAGAGATATCAGCTTCAACTTTTCGGTGTGTCCCCTTTAGATGATCTTTTTGCTTACAACAACAGCATATATCAATTTTATTGTTTCAGCATGCTGAGGGTTTAATGCTGTGTTTCAAGCATTGCAGCAAGTATTAGCCAGGGACTAGGTCAGAACCACCGTTCAGCAGAAGTCCCGGAATAATACCCCAGATATCATAGAGTATAAAGACCTAGTATATCAGATTAAGAGACCTTTCAAACGAGATTTCAGGGGTTACCTATATATCCAAGTAGTGTTCCCCACGAATTCACAAGTTTGAATTTTAGGTTTATATCCCGAATAAATCTACTAAATGTACGAAAACCTATCGACACATCATCAGTGAGATTGTTTAACTCTTTTATACTTTTCAAATCTTTAGCATACTGTGATCATCTAGCTGATGTACTATCATTTTCCCTATATACACAAGCTCTTTTTCATTTTATCTTTTTTTTTTTGCATTTTTTTTTTGCATTTTTTACTGTTTTTGTATTTTCTAAAAAAAGTATGTACAAACATCTACTCCCCCTAAATACCAAAACAAGTAAAAATTCGACAAACCATTGCAGATTGTTTCTCGTCTTCATCCGCAACAGTACTCTCGTCAACGCCAATTATGCCATCCGACACCGACAGAAGCTTCATACCGTTCAGTTTTAACAAATATTTAAACCGATTTTTATCAAAAGCTTTGGTATGTAAATCAGCTTTCTGTTCGTCAGTGTGGATTTTCTCAATTCGTATCAACTTTTTCTCAAAGCAATCACGAATAAAATGATGACGAATTTCTATGTGTTTAGTTTTAGCGTGATGTACTGGATTTTTAGTTATATTTATTGCGGCCTCATTATCAACAAAAAGAGGTGTGTTAAGAAACTGCAAACCGTAGTCGCGCATCTGTTGCTGTATCCACAAGATCTGAGAGCAGCAACTGCTAGCAGATACGTACTCCGCTTCACAAGTAGATAACGCCACAGACGTTTGTTTCTTACACTGCCAGGTAACCAATCTAGGACCAAAGAACTGACATCCTGCAGTTGTTGATTTTGAATTAACTTTGCAGCATCCGAAATCCGAATCGGAATACCCTTCGAGCGTAAAGTCGCCTTTTCTAGGATACCACAACCCCAATGAAGGAGTTCCTTTCAGGTAGCGCAATATCCTCTTTACAATAATCATGTGCGATGCTCTCGGGTTAGACTGAAATCTTGCTGCGAGGCACGTTGGGTACATAATATCAGGACGTGAAGCAGTTAGGTACATTAAAGAACCTATCATGGAACGGTAAAATGTTTCATCAGCCCTGTCTCCGGTGAGATCTGGGTGAATCCCATGATTTGTTGCAAGTGGGGTAGCAGCTGGAGTAGAACTTGACATCCCAAATTTCTCTAGAATATCATGAACGTACTTTGACTGATGAATGAAAATTCCCTCAGGAAGTTGTTCAACTTGTAATCCCAGAAAGAATTTCATCTCCCCCATTGATGACATTTCAAACTTTTGCTTCATCACTGATTCAAAATCTTTGCATAGATTTTCATTTGTCGACCCAAAAATTATATCGTCCACATAAATCTGAACTATCAGAAGATGACCATCGACCTCTTTAGTGAAGAGAGTGGCATCCACTTTTCCACGAATGAACTTGTTGGCTAGTAGGTGTTGAGACAAAGTCTCGTACCAGGCTCTCGGGGCCTGGTGTAAACCATACAGCGCTTTGTCCAATAAGTAGACCTTGTTTTTGTGGATTGGATCGGTGAAGCCCGGTGGCTGACCGACATAAACCTCCTCTTTAACCTTCCCGTAAAGAAAAGCCGATTTAACATCCAACTGATATACTTTAAAGTTCTTCCAAGACGCAAATGCTAAGAAAATTCTGATTGCCTCTAGTCGAGCTACAGGAGCATAGACTTCGGTAAAATCAATCCCCTCCTGTTGACTAAATCCCTGAACAACGAGTCGAGCTTTGTTCCTTACGACAACTCCTCTATCGTCCCTCTTGCACTTAAACACCCACTTAGTGTTTATTTTCCTATGACCATCCGGCAAATCAACTAACTTCCACACTCCCAATTTCTCGAATTGACTAAGTTCCTCCTGCATAGCATTGACCCAAGAGTCTTCAGTAAGCGCCTCTTTGTAAGTTCTTGGCTCAACCTGCGAGATAAAACAACTTAATGAAAATTCAGTTTGCAAAGGAGAAACTTTTGTATAAAAACATGTAAGCCCTTTATCAATCTGATTTCGAGTGCGAACACCAGCTTGCAATTCTCCTATAATCAACTCCTCTGGATGATATGAAAAAGTTCGCGGCATCACTTCACTTGGAACATCTACATTTCCCTCCAGATTAGTAACATTCTGCTCTGCATCTTGTTCACCAACTTGGTTTGTTTGACCTGAAATCTGAATTTGCTCCCCCTCAAAATTTGAATCTGAATCACCGTGATCAAAAACTGGCATGGTTTCAGTTTCTAGATTATAATTCTGAGCCGACTGATTATCCTGAGCAACTTCATTCTGTTGGACATCATCATGTTCACCAGCATTACTTGGACCTGCTTCATCATCATTTGAAGTTTCCCGTGGTCTCCTCGAATACTCAGCTGGGAATCTTAGCTGTGACTCATATTCACGTAAAATATCCAACTCATCAAAGAAATCTTCATCATCCTCTGATTCTTCTCTCATGTCAAACGAATCCCAAAGTTTGTCATAATGATAACGCCATGAATCACCAGGATTCTGCGGCGGCATAGTATAACCTTGACATTCAACATTTGCAGCTTCAATAAACCGCTTCTCACTTGGAACGAAGACACGTCTCAACGGATTTGAATAACCAACAAATATACCCTCAATGCACTTCGGACCAAACTTCCCAAAAGGTTCTATAACCGTACAAGGTGACCCGAACGGTTCTAGATACTTCAAATTCGGTTTGCGGTTATTGATTAATTCAAAGCATGTTTTGTTGAACTTTTTGACAGTGAGAACCCTGTTGAGCGTATAGCATGCGGCAGAAACAGCTTCAGCCCAAAAATTAATCGGTAACTTTGAATCTGCGAGCATAGTTCTAGCCGTCTCGATTAGTGTCCGATTTTTGCGTTCTGCGACTCCATTCTGCTGAGGAGTGTACGGAGCACTAAACTCATGCAAAATACCTCTTTCATCACACAATTCTTCCATCCTGCTGTTCTTGAATTCAGTACCATTATCACTTCTAATTCTCTTGATACGCCTTTGGTACAAATTCTCAATCTTCCTGAACAGACCCATCAAACTGTCAAATGTTTCATCTTTCGTCTTCAAGAAAGATACCCATGAAAATCTGGAAAAATCATCAGTAACGACCAAACAATAGTAATCTCCTGTAACACTTTTAACATTCACAGGACCAAACAAATCCATGTGAAGTCTTTCCAACGGTCTCGAAACTGAATTGACTTGCTTTGTAGGGTGTGACTTTTTCTTTTGCTTGCCTTTGATGCAGCTAATGCACTCTCCTTCCAGATGAAAACCTTTGATATTAACTCCCAATACCAAATCATTGTGCACCAAGTGATTCATCTTCCTTAAGTGAATATGCCCCATCTTGCGGTGCCACAATCTCGATTCTTTCTCAGTTGCTCTAGACACGAAACAATGTGCTTGACCAGTAGTTGTAGTTGCTACAGACATATCTAACACATATAAATCATTCACTCTAGGTGCCCTCATAATAATCCATTCTTCAGGGATAACAAAACCAGGTTTCAATATCAAACATTCTTTATCAGTGAAGTGAGTAGTATACTGATTGTCACAAATCTGCGAGATACTAAGCAAATTGTTCTCCAGCTCAGTGATGTAGTTAACTCTCTCAAACGTCACAATCCCGTTAGATAACGTTCCTTCACCAACAATTCTACCACCTTCATGACCTGCAAATCCCACATAACCACCATTGATATTCTTCACATCATATAGCAATGCAGTTTTTCCTGTCATATGTCGAGATGCGCCACTATCCATAATCCATCTGGATATCAGTTGTGGAAGATCCTGCACAAAATAAACTACAATTTAACCAACTACAATAAAGATGCCGATTCATGCTTCGCGAACAAGGAAGCTCCGGCAATTCAAACTGCTTATTCGAACATGGTGTCCACCCAAGCTTCATCAGCCTTAGGTGTAACCTTGACTCTAGCAATTTGAATTTTGAAATTTTCAGCCTTCAAAGGTGGAAAATTTGCATCATAATCAACCGAAATTGATTCTTCAGTCTTTTTCACTTCAGAAGTTGAAATTTTCATTTCAGTTTTTGGTTTCCAAACTTGTTGAGTTAATGCAACCTGTTTATAAAACTTGTCGTTTTTAGTTACCACTTTCTTTACAAGTTCATTTTTCACTTTGATGTTATTATTTTTCACACTCTTTTTCTCAACAACGATTGGTGCTTTACCCTTCACATCAACTTTCTTCTATTGAAACTTCACAATTTCAGTCTTAGGCTTCACATATGTACACTTTCGTGCAATGTGACCAACTTGATTACATCTAAAACATGTTCTAGTATCAACAACTCGACTTGTGCCTTCAGACTGATACTGTGAAACTCTTTTCTCAAAGAACTCTTCATTCGATTTTGAAAAAATCTTTTTCCCTTCATCAGCAAGTGAACTTGAACTGTTTACAAACACCTTCTTTTCAGCAAACCTCTTGTTTTGAAAACTCTTTTTCTGATAACTCCTACCACCCTGATAACCACCCGACCAATTGTTTCGATTGTTATTATAAAAACGTGGTGGAACAACAGGCTTTTTGTAATAAGCTTTATCTTTCTCAAAATTCATTTGCCTTTTTGTTTGACACAAACTGTTCACTTCTGACAACTCAACTTCAACTAACTTGAAAACATTTGTCAACTTTTTCACATTAACATTCTCAATGGGAAACTCAGAATCCGAATACAACTTATCAGATCCAGCCATCTTGTACATCACAAGACCCGGTTCATCACTTAAGTTGTTTTTGGACTTTGATTTCTGAATGTATTTGTCCAAGAAACACCCATCCTCCTCAGAAGTGTCACAATCCGGTTTAAGCACTTTGTCTACCACACTTTTCACCACATCACTTTGGACACCCTCGTCATTGAAAGATGTGAACGTGACATCAATGTTTTCAGGAAGTTTAACTTCACTTTCTTCCTCAATTTCAACCAAACTAGACTGCTTTTTCGTGTAGTTGTCTAAAATTGGCGGTGGAACTTTGTGAAAACCTACACCAGTTCCATCAGAAAACACATCCTCGCCATCTTTGTTTTTCCCTATAGGTTTAGGAACAATATGCTGCAAAACAAAGCTTGTTGATTTATAGCTGTTAAGCTTCAACTGGATTCGTTCATTCTCAATTTCAGCTTCTTGAACTTTAAGTTTCAGTTTAGCAATTTGATCCAGTTGTTCATTAATCGATTCTTCTTTTAACCTCAAAACAACTCTTAGATGTTCATTTTCTTTAAAATTTTTGCCATTACGATCATCACTATCTTTAACAATGTTTTTCAATTTCTCAAACTTTTCAGAAATCTGACGGTTTTCAAGAATTAACTTTTCATTTTCAGATTTTATTTTCTCACGTTCAGTTTTATCATTTTCAATTTGAGTCGTTAATTCTTTGATCCGTTCAGTTGAAGCTCTTACAGTTTTGTCACGATCGAGAATCTGATCTTCAACCTTTCTAACTTTTGTTGTCAGATTCTGAATTTTCTCATTGTTAAGATACGTGACAGTGCTACAAAAATTGCATTGTTTGGTGCAATTTTTGCAGTCAGCATTTCCATCAATCTTGTTACCTGATGCATTCGTTGACACAATTTGACTGACTGATCCCTTTGACTCAGTAACAGAATTAGGATCTACCTCAAGTGCCTTTGCAGCTAGCACTTTGTCAGCCATCACTCCCAGGTTCTCAGCTGTCAACTCTTGCGTAGTATCAATTAAGCCTGTATCAACCTGCTTTTCTTTCTTCTCTTTCTCCTCTTTCTCCTTTCTCTCTTTTTCTTTCTCTTCTTCAATCATTTTCGAAGTAGGAGTTCCCCACCATTTATGTTGCCAATACTCATCATCTTCTTTGTACTCCTTGATGATGGCTTCGATATCTAACGTTTTGTCATCAATCGCAATGTTGCCATACCTATCAAGATAGCACTCTCTATCTGGATCCCATCTGTTTGCTCTTCTAGCTTCCAGAAAGACACCAGAAAGTCTGATAATCTTGTTTTCAGCAATCATCTTTCGGTATTGATACTTCTGTTCCTCAGTACGATCATCTTTCCATTTAACGGGTTCATCATTGCTTGCCATGAATGCGTAACCCACCGCATCTTCTTCCGGTAGAACTTCCTTACTCCAATCATACCCCTCATCATCATAAATCACAGCCAGAGCCCTTGATTTGTCTCTGTTATCTTCAGACTGTTTCAATCTAGGCGGCTCGGATTTATTCTGATGGTAGATTGCCTTTTTGTAATAATCATCTCGAAACGGATTCTCTGACTCGTCAGCATATGCATTCCTGCATTCCCGTTTGAAATGACCCTTCTGCTTACACTTAAAACATGTAACTTTTGACTTGTCGAACCCTAGTTTTGTAGATGGACCACCGATCGTTTTTCTTCCTGTAATCTCCATGAAGCGTTGTGCACGTCGAACTGCACTTGCCATTGCCCAACGAATGTCGATCAGCTCCATTTCTTCAGGGTCTATCTGATCGTAGTCTTCTTTCGTCAGATTTGTATTCCCAATTTTTCTAGCCACCAACCCTTCATAGGATTCCAGAACAGATGCCAGAAAGACCATTTGTTGCTTGGCCGACTCCTCATCAAAATTCTGTGCGTTCTTCAGATCTATCGCGATATTGCAAGAAAACTTCGCATCAGAATGATTTGCAGAAGATATAGATCCACTGTGATAACCACTATGGCCTCCACTGCTTGAATTGCTTTGACTTTCTTTGCTTGCTGGAAAAACATTCTCAGCAGAAAATGCAGTTTTTGGAGAAGTAGCTTTTGGCATCATGCTTTTTGGATAGTACAGATCCAGATTCTGTTGATAAGATGAATGATTAACTTTATACGTCTTCTTCAATTCCAGTTCATGACTTTCAAGTTTCTCAAACACCAAATCTGGTTTCAACAAATCAGAAGGAATAGTGTTCTTAAGCATGAGAGCATAATATCTCCACTCCATCTCGTCTGGCAATGAATCGAACAACTTGTCTACTTGCTCATCATCAGAATATCTGATATCATGTCTTGCTAATTCCAGCTTCAGATGACCGAACCTTTCAATCATTTTACACACTGACTCATTTTTAAGACAACTAAACATATCAAACTCTTTCCTAAGAAGTTTCTTTTTATTTTTTACAATCTCTTTGCTTCCAAGACATTTCTTTTCGAGTTTTTCCCATAAGTCTTTAGAATTTGAGTAATCTATCAGTGAAATGATGTCTTCACGCACCGACTGAAACAATAATGCCACACATTTTTGCTCGGCCACAAAACTGTCAATCTCTTCAACTGATCTTAATGCTTCACCATTCTTCTTTCCTTGAGCATAACCACTCTTCATACTCTTCCAGCAAGGGAAAGCAAATGCCATCAACCAATCTTCGAACTTTGTTGCCCACCTGCTGTAATCTTCTATAGCCATCAGCTTAGGAGGTTTGTTAAACGTTCCAAATGCGCTTTCGGACTCCCAAGCTTCCTTCTTTCTTTCTTTCGGTGGACTTTTGTTTGCATCGCTTGAAGAAGTATCATTGTTTCCTGAACTACCCGTGAAAGCATACATATCGCTGAAGGGATTCATGAAAATATCATCCATTTTGATCGTACCTGAAAAATCAATTAAACACTTAGAAAATTTTTAGGTTTCGAAAATAGAACAATTTCAAGCGAAATACTTGAAGTAATCAGCTTCAAGCGAAACAGCTCAATAAAACACTATTCAAGCGAAATTTCCTTTTAAAACTGTTCAAGCGAAATCTGTCTTTAACTGTTCAAGCGAAATCTCACTTTAACTGTTCAAGCGAAATCTCACAGATATCCTCAAGCGAAATCTGATCTGAACTAGTTTCAAGCGAAAACAACTATTTCGCTTCAGTTGTTTTCAAGCGAAATCCAGCAAAATCTATTTCGCTTCAGAAGTTTTCAAGCGAAATAGTCCAATAAGTCTAATTTGAAGCGAAATCAACCTATTATTTTCGAATACTTTCAAGCGAAATCCAGTTTTAGGTCAATTTTAACATGTTTTAATCTGAATTTTAATCCTAAACTTTGTAGGCTTTGTTAAAACTACGTTTTACACGATATACTCGAAAATCAGACCATTTCAACCGTTGGAACTTGTTCAGATCTGAAAAATGTAAAAAGAAATGAGTAGAGAGAAGAAAATCCGCTGCTATGGTATGAACTCCTCGTCCTGAGCTCTGATACCACTTGTTGGACCATTCTATGACCCTAAAATGTCAGTTAAGGATGTTCATCTTCATGTGTAAAGGCGGAATCAATGCACATAAAGTCATAACAGCTCTAATCCTTTTAATCTTTCTTTTCTGATTGATTTGAGTGCTTGTACAACTTTTTCTGATACAAATCCGTCAGCACTTCGTCTCACATACAATGACCTCGTTACTTGACAAATGAACCACACACCTATATATAAGATTGAGATTTCGCTTGAGACTGTTCAAGCTAAATCAGATTTCGCTTGAACCTGTTCAAGCTAAATCTGATTTCCCTTGAACCTGTTCAAGCTAAATCTGATTTCCCTTGAACCATTTCAAGGTAAATCTGATTTCCCTTGAACCATTTAAAGTGAAATCTACAAGATAAACACGTAAAACCCTAATGTGTGTTCATTCAACCTATCTAGACACAAGACTTCATTATGATGTAATCAGCAGACATTCAGTGCACCAACAGTTTGCATTTTCGCGCATATCTTACGTTCTGAATATATCCAGACATCCAAAAATTTATGCAATCATTAAAATACTTTATTTTAGTGACTGGCATGATAAAAATCCATTCGTCGCTTAATTTGGATCGTTTTTGCGTTCGTTACGACTTCCGTCGTAATTTACCGAACAACGCAACCGTACGACCAAACGAACCGACATCCGACATATTTTTGAGCATGTTTCAGGTTCCCCATGCTTTAACATCCTTATGGAGCTTAGAAATGGGTTTGACGGGTGTTAGAAGTGCCAAAAACTTGACCATACGCGCACAGGGACCAAAACTGTCAAAATACGAAAATGGCTGACCTGCAGGGTCCTTACGGACAGTATGGGTACTGCTTACGGTCCGTAAGCATGTCCCAGATCAGCAGAAGTTATTTCCAGCTATTTCCAGCCTATTCCCACTTTTGCAAATGGTTTTGGGCAATTCTAGGGCTCCCTTGGTTTTGTAAATCTGTGGGCACGAGGTGTATAGCTGAGATTAAGGCTTGGGAATCGAGGAACGATCCAAACGGCTATAGATTTTCTATAAATACCCAACCCACTTCACTTCTTTCTCACTCAAATCTGATCTAAAATGCTCTAAGTTGGGGCCATTGCTTCATACCTGAGCTACTTGGATCAAGATTTGCTTGCGGGGACCCTTTGTAAGTATTCATTCGTTCTTTTATGCGTTTTTAGCTTAAAAGTCAAACCGCGTTTGACTTTCTGCATTAACCAGTTTATGGTCAATGCGAAGTTCGTTTGAACTTCATAACGTGAGCGTAATCACGATGGTTATAGTCCCTAGTGACTATACCTACTGATTACCACGTTATCTAGGCCAGTGACGAGTCGTAGTTTCGGCCAAAATGCGTTTTCTCGCGTATTTTGTAACCAAACTACTTTTAGGTATCAAAACCATTTGTTTTGATACCAAACCTGTTTTCTAACTTAACTAAACATGTTTTAGCATGTTTAGCTCGTCACTTTTTAGTTTAGTGCTTGTGTAGAGTCGTAAGTCAAGCGGACTAAACACCCGCTTAGACTTTCGAACACGACCCGTTTGGTTGATCATTAGGATCCGACCAAACATGTTTAGTGACCATAGTTGTACCTTATGGTCACCTAGTTCCAAGGTTATACCTTATGGTCACCTAGTTTAAGTAGTTGTATGATAGGTAGTTTATATGCCTTAAGTAAGTTACCAAAATGCCCTTTTCATGCGTAATTGGTAATTAAGCATATGTAACCTAAACTTTTGTCACATAACTGATTATGTAACATATTTAAACATGTTTTGGCATATAATACTTGTCATAGGACTAGTTAGACGTCTCGAACGCGCATTTGCACGCACGACGCGTTAAAGTAGCGTAAGCTACCTTAATGGGTCACGATGGGGTGAAAGCACTTAGGTTAGGTTTCGATTTAGGATGTAGGCTTTGTTAAGCCATATCACATGAGTTCCAACACTCATTTGGTTTACAAGACCTCATTCTATCCGATCTTCCGATTGAGGTGTCAATTTATTTACTAGTGGTTCGATTACTAGGTACTGCTTGATTTCTCTGGTTTACATGAGTTGTTGAAGTTCTATTGATTGAGGATACTTTGCACTTCATGTGAGTACATAGTTCCCCTATTTTACTGTTTTCAATTGTTTCGGGGTGATTCATATGTACAAAAATGATTTCAAGGTTTAAACGATGATTTCAAAAACTATTAAAACGATTTATACTAAACTAATAACGATAGCAATAATGTGAACAAACTTGCTGGTTGTAGTTACATAACGAATGACATTCATTAATTTTGGCCGAACCGACCAGTATTAGGTTATGGTACCATAGGATCTGATAAATCCCGTTATCGACTACACCCATGGTTATGTGTGGGGGTTGCGGTAACGACTGAATCTGTGATTGTTAACTTACCCTTTGGGGGTTTGTTAATGCGAGAAGCGAGAAACGAGGTAGTTGAGTCACGAAGGTTTGAATGTTATTAGCGAGACGACCATAAATTGTTTTCATAATTAAAACGAGGATGATTTAAACGATTTAAACAAGTTAACGATTTGGAAACGATTTGAACAAGTTAAATGAATTGGATAAAAGATTGGTTTTTGGTTAAGTGTTTAGATAACGGAACGGGTGTAATGTTGTCACACCCCCAAAATCCACCATGCGGGGTATCACCGCTTGGAGGCGTGACATGACCAGGATCGAGCCACCAATCATATTGAACAACATAATCTTAGTAAGTAAAACCAATCACAATACGATTGGTGACCAAAAGACAGTAACCAGTTTTAAGTTAACTGCGGAAGCATAAAACGGAAGTTCAAAACATAAGTTTATAGTGCATAAGTTTAATGTCCAAAACATAGTTTATTAAATTCAATTATTAAGTACGGGACATAACAGTCCGCATCCCACAACAACCTCCTCCTCGTGCAAGCTCCATAAGCATCTAGCGACCTGTAAGGCATGTAACAACGAGTCAACAACAAAGTTGAGTGAATTCACAGTTGGTTGTTTAGTTATAACATTCGTTTCGTAAATCATCTGTTCGTTTTGTAAACCATGTATCGTATAAATTCGTATCGCGGTCTCTCTGACATGTTTGCGAAGATTAGTGGGGGCTTCCCATGTGTTACTAGACCACGCGTATCGACTGCTACGAAAATGTAAGAGGTGCCCTAAGTCAATGTCTATCAGCATTGACCCTTTGCCCATAGTCCATTAGTACACGCCCGTCCGACTGGCACGGTGTGAGGTTTGTTAAACATAATAGCGCTATTAACTAATGACCCGCTCGCCATAGGCCTCGGCGATTAAGTCGATAAATGAGGGACTTCAATTGATAGAGTTGATGGTCTTATGGTCGTGTACGTAGGATTTACGTACGTGTCCTTCAATCCGAGGACAGTAGTAAGTAGTTTAATAGTAATGATAGTTCGAGTAGTCATTCAATCCCATTCCCAACCCACCGGGAATCCCATGCCTTGGAAAGAGTGTGAACTCACCTTGGTTGCTCGGTTTGACTCTCAAATATAGCTAACAGTCAAGGTCGGTCAATCACGTCCTAGTATGATTACCACTTAGTTTATTAGTGATTTCAAATAGAACACAAAGTTCCTACACGTATCTATCACATAACATGCATCACTTTAACGGTTCATGCCCATATAACCTTTCCATCTATTCCCCACTCATAGACGAACATACAACATTGCACATAACACATATAACATATTACATCATTCACAGATAACATACCCGACATTTAGACACGCAAATCACAACCTATGTCATTTCAGCATTAATATTCAAAATCGGGCTGTTTTCGGACATTTTAATAAAATAGTTAACTTATTCCAAAACTTCCCAAATTTTGCAGAATGTCTTAAACATTCAAAATTTTATTGTGTAAAAATCTCGGGATCCAATTCATTACCAATATTTTATAAAAAATCATTTTCCGGACTGAACTCAGATTTATCTTTTTCTGACCACAGTCCACGGAACAATTCATTAAAAATTCATTGTAAGTCCGATTTACGAAATTCTAGTGGGGTAATTACAGATACATCAGTTGCCATCTTCTGTACAAATTTCATGATCTAATTCATCATAGATTTCCAGTTATGACTAAAAACATAACACCTATTTTCAGCAGCAAAAATGCAGCTGAGCTGCTGTTACAAAATGACCTTTTAAAAATAGTAAACGAAGTCCAAAAATTATGATTCCAGTGCCATTAGAACCGTATTTCATAATACATAATTCCAGAGTTCAGAAAACACATTTTTCGCTTTATTAAGGTTCGGTTACAGCCAACTGAAGTTGGCTGTAATCACCAAACAACTTTCTGTTTTTCAGCTTTTACATTCTAATGCGAGTTCTATTGGTTTTGTTAACATGCATAATGATCAACAACATTTCTAGTAATCAATATTAACAAGTAATCAGCAAGAAATCAGTAACATCTCAAGATAACATCATACCAACATAAATACATCATGTTACATCTTTTTGTTTAAACCCCTTTTAGTGTTCTTGTAGATTTAACATATTACATCTTTTAATCATGAAACAAGATGGACAAAGGTGACATAAGGAACTTACTACTAGCTTAAAGCTAGGGATCATTCTTAGTGAAGAAGATGATGAAGAAATGATGATGAAAAGCAAGAACAAAACTCCTTGAATGCTCTTCAAGATGCAACCTCCATAGCTTCACCTTCAAAGCTTTGAATGGACTTGATAAAGGAAGAAGATGAAGATGAAAATGGTGGGGAGTGGGTTCGGTTTTGAGGGAGGCCGAATGAGAGAGAGAGAGAGTGATCTAGAGAAGATATGTTGAAGATATCAAGGGATCTCAAGATCTAGCAATCATTCTTTTAGGATTTGCAATATCTTGGCAAAATATGCAAGTAACCACCCTACACAAAATATAGCCATAAAATCTTGTAGTAGGATATGATGAAGATTTTGGGTGGGGTCCATTATGACCGAAAATCGGTTGGGGGGTGGCGGGGGGGGGGGGGTGGGTTGTGTAACATTTCAACTAAATGGTAAATACTAGTTACTTCCAAGTATAATATTTCATATATTAGTTTGTAGGGAAATTTAGCGGGTGTTATGATATACGGGGATCATAACTAGTCAAGAAACAATAACACAATGTGTTAGACAAGTATTTGGTGTCCCGGATAATGTCCGGTTGTTCGGTCGGATACTGTTCCGTTAAACTGTTTAATTGTTCCGTAAGGCGTCTTATATATATATTTTTGTAATACAATTAATTCCTAACACATAGGAAAATATACCGGACCATTTAGTCAAGTTTTCTGCATACTACTAGTATGTTAACAAGCACATGTAAGTACAACACAGTAATCATAGAGCAGTTAAGTAATTCAACACAATCACCAAGCACTTTAATTAATCATTTAATTAATCGTACGGATACATGAAATTTTGAGAGTTGTCACATTCTTCCCCTGTTAAGAAAATTTCGTCCCGAAATTTAGTGCATAGTTACTGAGGAAGCTAGTTAAGTTGCGTTGTTTTCCTGATTTTCCTGGGGTGTCACATCATCCCCCCGTTGATTTGGAATTTCTTCCCGAAATTCTGCAATAGCTTCAGCCTCAGTAGTGGTTGCGTTTTTCTTAAACAGTTAGGGATACTTGAGTTTCATTTGGTCTTCTCGTTCCCAGGTATACTCTGGGCCACGACGAGCATTCCAACGAACTCGGACCAGAGGTATCCTGGTATGCTTGAGGATCTTAACATCTCGATCCGTAATCTCTACTGGTTCCTCGACGAATCGCAGCTGGTCGTCGATTGTGAGTTCCTTGAGAGGAACTATGAGGGTCTCATCTGACAGACACTTCTTCAGATTTGACACGCGGAATACGTTGTGAACTGCACTGAGTTCTGTTGGTAGATCCAGCTTGTAGGCCACTTTGCCTATTTTCTCTATGATTTCGAACGGTCCGACATATTGCGGATTGAGTTTGCCCCTTTTTCCAAAACGGACTACACCTTTCCAAGGTGAGACTTTGAGTAGCACCCGGTCCCCAACTTGGAGCTCGAGTGGCTTTCTTCCTTTATCAGCATAGCTTTTCTGACGGTCACGTGCTGCCGCCATTCGTTGTCGTATCTGAGCAATTCTCTCGGTTGTATCTACTACAAGTTCTGGGCCAGTGATTTGGCTATCACCAACTTCTGCCCAACAGAGAGGTGATCGGCATTTGTGTCCGTACAATGCCTCGAACGGAGCGACTTGGATGCTGGTGTAGTAACTGTTGTTATATGAAAACTCCACTAACGGGAGGTGCTTTTCCCATCCGTTACCAAAATCGATTACACATGCCCTAAGCATGTCTTCAAGGGTCTGGATGGAGCGTTCAGATTGCCCATCCGTCTGTGGCTGATAAGCGGTGCTCTTGTCTAACGTGAGCCAAAAGACTTGTGTATGGCTTGCCACAGTTCAGAAGTGAAACGCGCGTCTCGATCAGAAATGATGGAGGTTGGCACTCCGTGCCTCGATACCACTTCCTTTAGGTAAATGTCTGCAAGAGTAGAAAACTTATCCTTTTCCTTGATAGCCAGAAAATGTGCGGACTTTGTGAGTCGATCTACGATTACCCAAATAGTATCATTTCCATGTTGAGATCTAGGCAGGCCAGTAACGAAATCCATGGAAATTTGCTCCCATTTCCATTGTGGTATCTCTGGTTGTTGAAGTAGGCCTGATGGTTTCTGATATTCAGTCTTGACTCTCGCACAAGTCAGATATTTGCTAACGTAGGTTGCTATGTGGGCTTTCATGCCAGACCACCAATACGTAGTCTTGAGGTCGTGGTACATTTTATCCGATCCAGGATGTACCGAATAACGAGACTTGTGCGCTTCGTCCATCCCAAGCTCACGTAAGTTTCCATAAAGTGGAACCCAGATACGCCCTATTACGTAGTAAGCACCGTCTTCCTTTTGTTCTAGCCGCTGCCTCGATCCTCGTAGGGATTCAGCCCTGATGTTCTCTGCTTTCAATGCTTCAACCTGAGCATCACGAATCTGAGCGGGAAGGTTAGATTGGATGGTAAGCTGTAGAGCACGTACACGCCTAGGTATAGTATCCTTTCGACTGAGGGCGTCGGCCACAACGTTGGCTTTGCCCGGATGATACTTGATTGCGCATTCATAATCATTCAAGAGCTCAACCCATCGGCGTTGACGCATGTTTAACTCCTTTTGCTTGAAGATGTGCTCGAGACTCCTGTGATCGGTGTAAATGGTGCACTTGGTACCGTACAGGTAATGTCTCCATATCTTAAGTACGAAAACAACTGCTCCCAGTTCCAAGTCGTGTGTAGTGTAGTTCCTTTCGTGAACTTTAAGTTGGCGCGATGCGTAGGCAATGACTTTGTCACGTTGCATCAATATGCAACCAAGTCCTTGGATGGAAGCGTCGCAATCAACCACGAAATCATATGTGCCTTCAGGAAATAAGAGGATAGGCGCGCTACAAAGTCTATCCTTTAGGTATTGAAATGCGGACTCCTGTGCATCACCCCAACGATAGATGACACCCTTCTGAGTCAGTGAGGTGAGAGGTTGCGCAATCTTTGAGAAATCCTTGATAAACCTTCTGTAATATCCTGCCAAACCCAAGAATTGGCGGATTTCTGTTGGTGTGCGGGGTGCAGGCCAGTTCTTGATCGATTCAACCTTAGATGGATCCACATGAATCCCATCCTTGTTTACCACATGGCCTAGAAAGTGGACTTTGCGAAGCCAGAAGTCACATTTTAAAAACTTGGCATACAACTGCTCTTTTCGAAGAAGTTCCAACATAAGTCGTAGATGATGCTCGTGTTCCTCCTTATTCTTAGAATAGATCAAGTTATCATCGATGAACACAATAACGAACTTATCCAGGTAAGGTTTGCATACTCGGTTCATGAGATCCATGAAGACCGCTGGTGCATTCGTCAGCCCGAATGGCATAACCAGAAACTCGTAATGGCCGTAACGAGTTCTGAATGCAGTTTTGGAGACGTCCTCATCTCGGACCCTCAGCTGATGGTATCCCGATCTCAATTCAATCTTTGAGTAATAGCTCGACCCTTGCAACTGGTCGAACAAGTCGTCAATACGTGGAAGAGGATAACGATTTTTCACAGTCACCTTGTTAAGCTCGCGATAGTCAATACACATTCTGAAGGTACCATCTTTCTTCTTTACGAACAAGACTGGAGCTCCCCAGGGCGAAGAGCTAGGACGTATAAAACCCTTTTCCAAGAATTCTTGTAATTGCGTGGACAGTTCTTCAAGTTCTGATGGAGCTAGACGATAAGGTGCTCGAGCTACTGGTGCTGCCCCATGAGCTAGCTCGATTTGAAACTCAACTTGACGATGGGGCGAAAGACCAGGTAATTCCTCGGGAAATACCTCAGGAAATTCGCGCACAATAGGAATGTCTTCAATTCTCTTTTCTTCCGTTGATGTGTCAGTAACGAGCGCTAGAAAGGCAGTGTGGTCCTTTCGTAGACATTTCTGGGCCTTAAGGAAAGAGATGATGCCTTCGACAGCACCACTCTTGTCGCCACAAATCACGAGAGGTTCTTCACCAGAACGAGGAATGCGGACGATTTTCTCCTTGCAAACAATCTCCGCTTGATGATGAAATAGCCAATCCATCCCAATAACGACGTCGAAACTACCCAGTGTGATAGGAATAAGATCGATAGAGAAAGTCTGACCAGCTAAGACGAGGTTACAACCTTTAACTACGTGTGTGGCTTCAAGACCTTTACCGTTAGCTAGTTCTACCATGTGTTTGGTGTTCAGAAGTGTTGGAGTGCGCTTAAGCATTTGGCTAACTTTTAAGGACATATAACTAGTATCGGCACCCGAATCGAATAAAACAGTAACAAAGAAATCATCCAGAAGAAACTTACCCATCACTACGTTAGGATCATTCCATGCTTCACCCTGACCAATCACGAACACTCGACCCCTGGCACCGTTGCTATCATTGTTTCCCCCATTGTTGCCCCCATTATTGTTCCTGTTTCCCTGGTTGTTGTTGTTGTTGTTCTGATTCTTGTTAAGCTGGGGACAATTCTTCTTAAAGTGGCCTTCAGCGCCACATTAAAAGCATCCCCTGTTGCCCTGTTGCTGTTGCTGCTTCTGCGGTGCTTGTTGTTGCTGCTGACGATTCTGATTTGCAGGCCGTGAGCTCATGCAATCCTTGGCTTCATGACCCATCTTGAGACACCTCTGACAACGTCCCTTGTTGCACTGACTACTATGGTGTCTGTTGCATTTGTTATACTTTGGGTGGTTTCCTCGATATCCACCCTGTCCTTGATTTCCGGAAGATTGCTGACCATGACTCTGGTAGTCATCAGTCTTTCGCTGCTACGACTGAACTGATGTAGAACCTTTACTGGAATTCCCATCCCATTTTCGTTTGTTGTCGGTAGGTGCGTCAGAAGTAGCTGTGGCACTGATTCGTTTGGGCAGCCTGTTTTGCTCCACCGCCTGGTCAGTGAGTTGATGGGCCAACTTGATGATTTGATGTGTGGTACCCAGGTTGGCTGAAGTCACGTGACCTTGAATCTCTGGTACAAGACCCTTGAGATACAGCTCAATTCGTTTGATGGGAGGGTCCACCATAGTTGGACACAGGATGGCCAGCTCGTTTGACCTCTTAGTATACGCCTCAATCTCTGACCCCGTCATCTTCAGATTGAAAAATTCCACTTCTAGCTTGTGGATGTCATCCCGACTACAATATGCTTCTTTGATCAGTTCCTTGAAACCATTCCAGGGTGTGGCATTAGCAACTGCCAGTCCTAGCAGTTGAACCTGTGCCTTCCACCAGGTTAACACAGTTCCTTCAAGTGTTCTGGTAGCATATTTCACCCTACGGTATTCGGGGCATTCGCACATCTCGAAAACTGTCTCAAGATTTTCAAACCAGTGAAGAAGGCCCACTGCTGCTTCGGTGCCACTGAAAGTAGTAGGTCGGCAGTCCATGAACGTTTTGAATATGCACACAGGAGTTTGAGCATGTTGACCTGTTGCGCGAGAATAAAAGACAAGGTTAAGCATGAGGGTTGGTTTGAGAGGGTAGGATCTAAACGTCCTAAGATGGGTTGATGTAGCAGGTTATACCTCCTGCTGGATTTGCTGCGAGTGCCTCAGCAACTCGTTCATTGATCAAAGCCGTCAACTGGGCTTGGGTGAGGTTAATACGTCCTCCGCGTCCGCTCATGATCTTCATAATGAAGCTACGTAAGTGAGAAAAGTGTCGGAATAGTGCGTAAGTGTGGCACGACAATAGAGAGTAAGCACACAAGGTTCAAATAGCAATTATCACATTCTCAAATGCACATTGAGAACTATCTTACCGACAATATAACATAATTCATACCACTTATGGTGTCGAGTCTTGCACGTGGAGTGAAGCATCATTGTGGATCATTGAACACTGTACATGTTATAGTCTGGTTTTATCAAAAAGCTTTTCCCTTTTTAAAACCAAGTTCACTATAACCAATGGCTATGATACCAATCTGTCACACCCCCAAAATCCACCATGCGGGGTATCACCGCTTGGAGGCGTGACATGACCTGGATCGAGCCACCAATCATATTGAACAACGTAATCTTAGTAAGTAAAACCAATCACAATACGATTGGTGACCATAAGACAGTAACCAGTTTTAAGTTAACAGCGGAAGCATAAAACGGAAGTTCAAAACATAAGTTTATAGTGCATAAGTTTAATGTCCAAAACATAGTTTATAAAATTCAATTATTAAGTACGGGACATAACAGTCCGCATCCCACAACAACCTCCTCCTCGTGCAAGCTCCATAAGCATCTAGCGACCTGTAAGGCATGTAACAACAAGTCAACAACAAAGTTGAGTGAATTCACAGTTGGTTGTTTAGTTATAGCATTCGTTTCGTGAATCATCTGTTCGTTTTGTAAACCATGTATCGTATAAATTCGTATCGCGGTCTCTCTGACATGTTTGCGAAGATTAGTGGGGGCTTCCCATGTGTTACTAGACCACGCGTATCGACTGCTATGAAAATGTAAGAGGTGCCCTAAGTCAATGTCTATCAGCATTGATCCTTTGCCCATAGTCCATTAGTACACGCCCGTCCGACTGGCACGGTGTGAGGTTTGTTAAACCTAATAGCGCTATTAACTAATGACCCGCTCGCCATAGGCCTCGGCGATTAAGTCGATAAATGAGGGACTTCAATTGATAGAGTTGATGGTCTTATGGTCGTGTATGTAGGCTTTACGTACGTGCCCTTCAGTCCGAGGACAGTAGTAAGTAGTTTAATAGTAATGATAGTTCGAGTAGTCATTCAATCCCATTCCCAACCCACTGGGAATCCCATGCCTTGGAAAGAGTGTGAACTCACCTTGGTTGCTCGGTTTGACTCTCAAATATAGCTAACAGTCATGGTCGGTCAATCACGTCCTAGTATGATTACCACTTAGTTTATTAGTGATTTCAAATAGAACAAAAAGTTCCTACACGTATCTATCACATAACATGCATCACTTTAACGGTTCATGCCCATATAACCTTTCCATCTATTCCCCACTCATAGACGAACATACAACATTGCACATAACACATATAACATATTACATCATTCACAGATAACATACCCGACATTTAGACACACAAATCACAACCTATGTCATTTCAGCATTAATATTCAAAACCGGGCTGTTTTCGGACATTTTAATAAAATAGTTAATTTATTCCAAAAATTCCCAAATTTTACAGAGTGTCTTCAACATTCCAAGTTTTATTGTGTAAAAATCTCGAGATCCAATTCATCACCAATATTTTATAAAATATCATTTTCCGGACTGAACTCAGATTTATCTTTTTCTGACCACAGTCCACGGAACAATTCATTAAAAATTCATCGTAAGTCCGATTTACGAAATTCTAGTGGGCTAATTACAGATACATCAGTTTTCATCTACTGTACAAATTTCATGATCTAATTCATCATAGATTTCCAGTTATGACTAAGAACATAACACCTATTTTCAGCAGCAAAAATGAAGCTTGAGCTGCTGTTACAAAATGACCTTTTAAAAATAGTAAACGAAGTTCAAAAATTATGATTCCAGTGCCATTAGAACCGTATTTCATAATACATAATTCCAGAGTTCAGAAAACACATTTTTCGCTTTATTAAGGTTTGGTTACAGCCAACTGAAGTTGGCTGTAATCACCAAACAACTTTCTGTTTTTCAGCTTTTATATTCTAATGCGAGTTCTATTGGTTTTGTTAACATGCATAATGATCAACAACATTTCTAGTAATCAATATTAACAAGTAATCAGCAAGAAATCAGTAACATCCCAAGATAACATCATACCAACATAAATACATCATGTTACATCTTTTTGTTTAAACCCCTTTTAGTGTTCTTGTAGATTTAACATATTACATCTTTTAATCATGAAACAAGATGGACAAAAGTGACATAAGGAACTTACTACTAGCTTAAAGCTAGGGATGATTCTTAGTGAAGAAGATGATGAAGAAATGATGATGAAAAGCAAGAACAAAACTCCTTGAATGCTCTTCAAGATGCAACCTCCATAGCTTCACCTTCAAAGCTTTGAATGGACTTGATAATGGAAGAAGATGAAGATGAAAATGGTGGGGAGTGGGTTCGGTTTTGAGGGAGGCCGAATGAGAGAGAGAGAGAGAGTGATCTAGAGAAGATATGTTGAAGATATCAAGGGATCTCAAGATCTAGTAATCATTCTTATAGGATTTGCAATATCTTGGCAAGATATGCAAGTAACCACCCTACACAAAATATAGCCATAAAATCTTGTAGTAGGATATGATGAAGATTTTGGGTGGGGTCCATTGTGACCGAAAATCGGTTGGGGGTGGGGGGGGGGGTTTGTGTAACATTTCAACTAAATGGTAAATACTAGTTACTTCCAAGTATAATATTTCATATATTAGTTTGTAGGGAAATTTAGTGGGTGTTATGATATACGGGGATCATAACTAGTCAAGAAACAATAACACAATGTGTTAGACAAATATTTGGTGTCCCGGATAAGGTCTGGTTGTTCGGTCAGATACTGTTCCGTTAAACTGTTTAATTGTTCCGTAAGGCGTCTTATATATATATTTTTGTAATTCAATTAATTCCTAACACATAGGAAAATATACCGGACCATTTAGTCAAGTTTTCTGCATACTACTAGTATGTTAACAAGCACATGTAAGTACAACATAGTAATCAGAGAGCAGTTAAGTAATTCAACACAATCACCAAGCACTTTAATTAATCATTTAATTAATCGTACGGATACATGAAATTTTGAGAGTTGTCACATTCTTCCCCTGTTAAGAAAATTTCGTCCCGAAATTTAGTGCATAGTTACTGAGGAAGCTAGTTAAGTTGCGTTGTTTTCCTGATTTTCCTGGGGTGTCACATCATCCCCCCGTTGATTTGGAATTTCGTCCCGAAATTCTGCAGTAGCTTCAGCCTCAGTAGTGGTTGCGCTTTTCTTAAACAGTTGGGGATACTTGAGTTTCATTTGGTCTTCTCGTTCCCAGGTATACTCTGGGCCACGACGAGCATTCCAACGAACTCGGACCAGAGGTATCCTGGTATGCTTGAGGATCTTAACATCTCGATCCGTAATCTCTACTGGTTCCTCGACGAATCGCAGCTGGTCATCGATTGTGAGTTCCTTGAGAGGAACTATGAGGGTCTCATCTGACAGACACTTCTTCAGATTTGACACGTGGAATACGCTGTGAACTGCACTGAGTTCTGTTGGTAGATCCAGTTTGTAGGCCACTTTGCCTATTTTCTCTATGATTTCGAACGGTCCGACATATCGCGGATTGAGTTTGCCCCTTTTGCCAAAACGGACAACACCTTTCCAAGGTGAGACTTTGAGTAGCACCCGGTCCCCAACTTGGAGCTCGAGTGGCTTTCTTCCTTTATCAGCATAGCTTTTCTGACGGTCACATGTTGCCGCCATTCGTTGTCGTATCTGAGCAATTCTCTCGGATGTATCTACTACAAGTTCTGGGCCAGTGATTTGGCTATCACCAACTTCTACCCAACAGAGAGGTGATCGGCATTTGCGTCCGTACAATGCCTCGAACGGAGCGGCTTGGATGCTGGTGTGGTAACTGTTGTTATATGAAAACTCCACTAACGGGAGGTGCTTTTCCCAGCCGTTACCAAAATCGATTACACATGCCCTAAGCATATCTTCAAGGGTCTGGATGGTGCGTTCAGATTGCCCATCCGTCTGTGGGTGATAAGCGGTGCTCATGTCTAAACGTGAGCCAAAAGACTTGTGCATGGCTTGCCACATTTCAGAAGTAAAACGCGCGTCGCGATCAGAAATGATGGAGGTTGGCACTCCGTGCCTCGATACCACTTCCTTTAGGTAAATGTCTGCAAGAGTAGAAAACTTATCCGTTTCCTTGATAGCCCGAAAATGTGCGGACTTTGTGAGTCGATCCACGATTACCCAAATAGTATCATTTCCACGTTGAGATCTAGGCAGGCCAGTAACGAAATCCAAGGAAATTTGCTCCCATTTCCATTGTGGTATCTCTGGTTGTTGAAGTAGGCCTGATGGTTTCTGATATTCAGTCTTGACTCTCGCACAAGTCAGACATTTGCTAACGTAGGTTGCTATGTGGGCTTTCTTGCCAGGCCACCAATACGTAGTCTTGAGGTCGTGGTACATTTTATCCGATCCAGGATGTACCGAATAACGAGACTTGTGCGCTTCGTCCATCACAAGCTCGCGTAAGTTTCCATAAAGTGGAACCCATATGCGCCCTGTTACGTAGTAAGCGCCGTCTTCCTTTTGTTCTAGCCGCTGCCTCGATCCTCGTAAGGATTCAGCCCTGATGTTCTCTGCTTTCAATGCTTCAACCTGAGCATCACGAATCTGAGTGGGAAGGTTAGATTGGATGGTAAGCTATAGAGCACGTACACGCCTAGGTATAGTATCCTTTCGACTGAGGGCGTCGGCCACAACGTTGGCTTTGCCCGGATGATACTTGATTGCGCATTCATAATCGTTCAAGAGCTCAACCCATCGGCGTTGACGCATGTTTAACTCCTTTTGCTTGAAGATGTGCTCGAGACTCCTGTGATCGGTGTAAATGGTGCACTTGGTACCGTACAGGTAATGTCTCCATATCTTAAGTGCGAAAAAAACTGCTCCCAGTTCCAAGTCGTGTGTAGTGTAGTTCCTTTCGTGAACTTTAAGTTGGCGCGATGCGTAGGCAATGACTTTGTCATGTTGCATCAATATGCAACCAAGTCCTTGGATGGAAGCGTCACAATAAACCACGAAATCATATGTGCCTTCAGGCAATAAGAGGATATGCGCGCTACAAAGTCTATCCTTTAGGTGTTGAAATGCGGACTCCTGTGCATCACCCCAACGATAGATGACACCCTTCTGAGTCAGTGAGGTGAGAGGTTGCGCAATCTTTGAGAAATCCTTGATAAACCTTCTGTAATATCCTGCCAAACCCAAGAATTGGCGGATTTCTGTTGGTGTGCGGGGTGCAGGCCAGTTCTTGATCGATTCAACCTTAGATGGATCCACATGAATCCCATCCTTGTTTACCACATGGCCTAGAAAGTGGACTTCGCGAAGCCAGAAGTCACATTTTGAAAACTTGGCATACAACTGCTCTTTTTGAAGAAGTTCCAACATAAGTCGTAGATGCTGCTCGTGTTCCTCTTGATTCTTAGAATAGATCAAGATATCATCGATGAACACAATAACGAACTTATCCAGGTAAGGTTTGCATACTCAGTTCATGAGATCCATGAAGACCGCTGGTGCATTCGTCAGCCCGAATGGCATAACCAGAAACTCGTAATGGCCATAATGAGTTCTGAATGCTGTTTTGGAGACGTCCTCATCTCGGACCCTCAGCTGATGGTATCCTGATCTCAAGTCAATCTTTGAGTAATAGCTCGACCCTTGCAACTGGTCGAACAAGTCGTCAATACGTGGAAGAGGATAACGATTTTTCACAGTCACCTTGTTAAGCTCGAGATAGTCAATACACAGACTGGAGCTTCCCAGGGCGAAGAGCTAGGACGTATAAAACCCTTTTCCAAGAGTTCTTGTAATTGCGTGGACAGTTCTTCAAGTTCTGATGGAGCCAGACGATAAGGTGCTCGAGCTACTGGTGCTGCCCCAAGACCTAGCTCGATTTGAAACTCAACTTGACGATGGGGCGGAAGACCAAGTAATTCCTCGGGAAATACCTCAGGAAATTCGCGCACAATAGGAATGTCTTCAATTCTCTTTTCTTCCGTTGATGTGTCAGTAACGAGCGCTAGAATGGCAGTGTGGCCCTTTCGTAGACATTTCTGGGCCTTAAGGAAAGAGATGATGCCTTCGACAGCACCACTCTTGTTGCCACGAATCATGAGAGGTTCTTTACCAGAACGAGGAATGCGGACGATTTTCTCCTTGCAAACAATCTCCGCTTGATGATGAGATAGCCAATCCATCCCAATAACAACGTCGAAACTACCCAGTGTGATAGGAATAAGATCGATAGAGAAAGTCTGACCAGCTAAGACGAGGTTACAACCTTTAACTACGTGTGTGGCTTCAAGACCCTTACCGTTAGCTAGTTCTACCGTGTGTTTGGTGTTCAGAAGTGTTGGAGTGCGCTTAAGCATTTGGCTAACTTTGAAGGACATATAACTAGTATCGGCACCCGAATCGAATAAAACAGTAATAAAGAAATCATCCAGAAGAAACTTACCCATCACTACGTTAGGATCATTCCTTGCTTCACCCTGACCAATCACGAACACTCGACCCATGGCACCGTTGCCATCATTGTTTCCCCCATTGTTGCCCCCATTATTGTTCCTGTTTCCCTGGTTGTTGTTGTTGTTCTGATTCTGGTTAAGCTGGGGATAATTCTTCTTAAAGTGGCCTTCAGCGCCACACTGAAAACATCCCCTGTTGCCCTGTTGCTGTTGCTGTTGCTGCTTCTGCGGTGCTTGCTGTTGCTGCTGACGATTCTAATTTGCAGGCCGTGAGCTCCTGCAATCCTTGGCCTCATGACCCATCTTGAGACACCTCTGACAACGTCCCTTGTTGCACTAACCACTATGGTGTCTGTTGCATTTGTTGCACTTTGGATGGTTTCCTCGATATCCACCCTGTCCTTGATTTCCGGAAGATTGTTGACCGGGACTCTGGTAGTCATCGGTCTTTCGCTGCTGCGACTGAACTGATGTAGAACCTTTACTGGAATTCCCATCCCATTTTCGCTTGTTGTCGGTAGGTGTGCCAGAAGTAGCTGTGGCACTGATTCGTTTGGGCAGCCTGTTTTGCTCCACCGCCTGGTCAGTGAGTTGATGGGCCAACTTGATGATTTGCTGTGTGGTACCCAGGTTGGCTGAAGTCACGTGACCTTGAATCTCTGGTACAAGGCCCTTGAGATACAACTCAATTCGTTTGATGGGAGGGTCCACCATAATTGGACACAGGATGGCCAGCTCGTTTGACCTCTTAGTATACGCCTCAATCTCAGACCCCGTCATCTTCAGATTGAAAAATTCCACTTCTAGCTTATGGATGTCATCCCGACTACAATATGCTTCTTTGATCAGTTCCTTGAAACCATTCCAGGGTGTGGCATTAGCAACTGCCAGTCCTAGCAGTTGAACCTGTTCCTTCCATCAGGTTAACGCAGCTCCTTCAAGTGTTCTGGTAGCATATTTCACCCTACGGTCTTCGAGGCATTCGCATATCTCGAAAACTGACTCAAGCTTTTCAAACCAATGAAGAAGGCCCACTACTGCTTCGGTGCCACTGAAAGTAGTAGGTCGGCAGTCCATGAACGTTTTAAATATGCACACAGGAGTTTGAGCATGTTGACCTGTTGCGCGAGAATAAAAGACAAGGTTAAGCACGAGGGTTGGTTTGAGAGGGTAGGATCTAAACTGTCACACCCCTAAAATCCACATGCAGAGTACCACCGCTTAGAGGCGTGACTGACTAGGATCAAGCCACCAATCATATCAAACATAATATGTGATAAATGTAATTTAAACCATACGATATGAAAGGTGTTCAATCAAAACATATTAAGTGTCTAGCGGAAGCATAATTGTAAACCCAATGCAAGTAATAAGTTCAAATGTCTAAATGTTTTAACGTAGCATCCTCGATCCATGTTCCACAACGACTGCGCCTCCCGTGCAAGCTCCAAGAGTACCTATGGTCCTGCAAGGCATGTAACAGAGAGTCAACAACTAGTTGAGCGAGTTCACAGTTGGTTATTCAGTTATAGTGTTCGTATCGTAAATCGTAAGCTCGTTTAGTAATCATGTATCGTATGTAATGGTATCGCGGCCCTCTAGGCATGTTTGCGAAGTTTAGTGGGGGTTTCCCATGTTTTCTAGACTAGGTATATTTGTATCGCGGCCCACCCGGCATGTGTGCGAAGATTAAAGTATGGTTCGCGGCCATTCCAGGCATGTATGCGAAGATTGTTCTATTATCGCGGCCAATCCCGGCGTGTGTGCGAAGAGAAGTATATGTATCACTAGTCTAGCAGTATCTACAAATTCCCTTCCTCTCCCGAGGAATAATCCCATTAATCATGTAAGTACAAGTATCATTCAACCCATTCCCACCCCGGGAATCCCATGCCTTGGTAAGAGAGTGAACTCACCTTGGTTTGCTCGGTATGCTAAAAGAATACACACGCTCACAATTAATCAATCACGACCTATAGTACGCACGTGTATATAATCAGTTCAAGTTCGTATGTCATTTATGTCACGAAGTGTGTGTTTAAGCAGTTATCACATTTCATGTATACAGTTAGACAAAACTGTACAATTCATGCTTGATAGGAAGAACAGTCAGTTAACATACTTCACCAAGTTAACACACTTAACAGGATCCACACACTAGCAATGTTACATGTCTAACTGGGTTAACATGTTTACTGAATTAACATTTAACGGAGATGATAACTAACAGGAGTTAACAACCATTAGGGTTACCCACTTAACTGAGTTATCATGATTAACTGAAATAACAACTAACAGACTTTTATACACTAACTGAGTTTGCTAGCATAACAGAGTTAATACTTAACAGTTTTACCTACAAGTTACAGACACTTGGGCTGAAATCACATGAGTAGCCGAAATCCCTTTGTGCCGAATTCCTTTTGTTGGCGAAAACACTTGGGCCGAAATCCCTAAGTGTTTTCGTGGGGCTCATAATAATTCGATTTATTCATATCAGTTTATAAATCAATTTGCAATCATTAAAACATTCAACTTACCAAACCAATACGTGATCAAGGTCATCAATCGATTAGCAGACCATCACTAACAAGCATGCATAATCGATCATATCATCACATGATACTGACAACCCACATGCAAACATTAGCCTAGTAATAGATCATAGATCATATGATTCTTATTTTTTTGTTGACTGCACATGCCTAACCTCAATAGTCAAAAGGAAGTTTACATAAAGTGGCCGACATTTACTAAACTTTTATGGTATATGATTGGGCCGATTCATATCATGCACATGTACTCCAATCATCATCAATAAAATATATATGCACAACCATCTTGTTGTCATGCATTTATAATCAGATTAGATCGATCATGACAGACATAACTCGAACCATCGTAACATCAGATTATCATTATAAAAATCCCTAATCATACAGTTCGAATAAACCCCTAAACATCACATCACAACAGATCATCTTACATGCACATCAATTAATACACATAGCAATTTGCAGAAATTATATAACAATCCATCATCAAAATAACATACTAACCAGTTATGACCAGAGACTAGCAAGAGTTCTCACAGTGCTTAGAGATTGCCGTCCACAGAGAAAAGGAGCTCTAGGGTTTCCTTGTTTTGTTAACAATGTGAAATAAGAAGTCGGTTACGTTATAAAACACACTAATTGACGTACTGGGCCCGAACTGGGCTTTATGGCGAAACTGGGCTCGGCGAAACACTTGTTTCGTCGAGATGATGATGATGAAACCGATCCCTGTTTCGTCAATTAGATCATGGCGAAACACACTTGTTTGGTCGGGTCCTTTCATGTGTTAAGCAGTTTAAGTGTTTTTCTAATATAATAAATCTCATGTTGTAATATCAATCACATACATGCAACAATCACAATACGTTTCATGATAACACATACATGTAAGTTACAAGTCAAACAAGTCAAACAACCAAACAGTCAAAGTCAACGTGCAATAAATACGAAAGTGAAAGTTGGAAACTCGAGTTGTCACATAAACGTCTTAAGATGGGTTGATGTAGCAGGTTATACCTCCTGCTGGATTTGCTGCGAGTGCCTCAGCAACTCGTTCATTGATCAAAGCCGTCAACTGGGATTGGGTGAGGTTAATACGTCCTCCGCGTCCGCTCATGATCTTCATAATGAAGCAACGTAAGTGAGAAAAGTGTCGGAAAAGTGCGTAAGTGTGGGACGACAATAGAGAGTAAGCACACAAGGTTCAAATAGCAATTATCACATTCTCTAATGCACAGTGAGAACTATCTAACCGACAATATAACATAATTCATACCACTTATGGTGTCGAGTCTTGCACGTGGAGCGAAGCGTCGTTGTGGATCGTTGAACACTATACATGTTATAGTTTGGTTTTATCAAAAAGCTTTTCCCTTTTTAAAAACAAGTTCACTATAACCATTGGCTCTGATACCAATCTGTCACACCCCCAAAATCCACCATGCGGGGTATCACCGCTTGGAGGCGTGACATGACCAGGATCGAGCCACCAATCATATTGAACAACGTAATCTTAGTAAGTAAAACCAATCACAATACGATTGGTGACCATAAGACAGTAACCAGTTTTAAGTTAACAGCGGAAGCATAAAACGGAAGTTCAAAACATAAGTTTATAGTGCATAAGTTTAACGTCCAAAACATAGTTTATAAAATTCAATTATTAAGTACAGGACATAACAGTCCGCATCCCACAACAACCTCCTCCTCGTGCAAGCTCCATAAGCATCTAGCGACCTGTAAGGCATGTAACGAGTCAACAACAAAGTTGAGTGAATTCACAGTTGGTTGTTTAGTTATAGCATTCGTTTCGTAAATCATCTGTTCGTTTTGTAAACCATGTATCGTATAAATTCGTATCGCGGTCTCTCTGACATGTTTGCGAAGATTAGTGGGGGCTTCCCATGTGTTACTAGACCATGCGTATCGACTGCTACGAAAATGTAAGAGGTGCCCTAAGTCAATGTCTATCAGCATTGACCCTTTGCCCATAGTCCATTACTACACGCCCGTCCGACTGGCATGGTGTGAGGTTTGTTAAACCTAATAGCGCTATTAATTAATGACCCGCTCGCTATAGGCCTCGGCGATTAAGTCGATAAATGAGGGACTTCAATTGATAGAGTTGATGATCTTATGGTCGTGTACGTAGGCTTTACGTACGTGCCCTTCAATCCGAGGACAGTAGTAAGTAGTTTAATAGTAATGATAGTTCGAGTAGTCATTCAATCCCATTCCCAACCCACCGGGAATCCCATGCCTTGGAAAGAGTGTGAACTCACCTTGGTTGCTCGGTTTGACTCTCAAATATAGCTAACAATCAAGGTCGGTCAATCACGTCCTAGTATGATTACCACTTAGTTTATTAGTGATTTCAAATAGAACATAAAGTTCCTACACGTATCTATCACATAACATGCATCACTTTAACGGTTCATGCCCATATAACCTTTCCATCTATTCCCCACTCATAGACAAACATACAACATTGCACATAACACATATAACATATTACATCATTCACAGATAACATACCCGACATTTAGACACGCAAATCACAACCTATGTCATTTCAGCATTAATATTCAAAGCCGGGCTGTTTTCGGACATTTTAATAAAATAGTTAACTTATTCCAAAAATTCCTAAATTTTTACAGAATGTCTTAAACATTCCAAATATTATTGTGTAAAAATCTCTGGATCCAATTCATCACCAATATTTTATAAAATATCTTTTTCTGGACTGAACTCAGATTTATCTTTTTCTGACCATAGTCCACGGAACAATTCATTAAAAATTCATCGAAGTCCGAATTACGAAATTCCAGTGGGGTAATTACAGCTACATCAGTTTTCATCTACTGTACAAATTTCATGATCTAATTCATCATAGATTTCCAGTTATGACAAAAAACATAACACCTATTTTCAGCAGCAAAAATGCAGCTTGAGCTGCTGTTACAAAATGACCTTTTAAAAATAGTAAACGAAGTCCAAAAATTATGATTCCAGTGCCACTAGAACCGTATTTCATATTACATAATTCCAGAGTTTAGAAAACACATTTTTCGCTTTATTAAGGTTTGGTTACAGCCAACTGAAGTTGGCTGTAATCACCAAACAGCTTTTACATTCTAATGCGAGTTCTATTGGTTTTGTTAACATGCATAATGATCAACAACATTTCTAGTAATCAATATTAACATGTAATCAGCAAAAAATCAGTAACATCTCAAGATAACATCATACCAACATAAATACATCATGTTACATCTTTTTGTTTAAACCCCTTTTAGTGTTCTTGTAGATTTAACATATTACATCTTTTAATCATGAAACAAGATGGACAAAGGTGACATAAGGAACTTACTACTAGCTTAAAGCTAGGGATGATTCTTAGTGAAGAAGATGATAAAGAAATGATGATGAAAAGCAAGAACAAAACTCCTTGAATGCTCTTCAAGATGCATCCTCCATAGCTTCACCTTCAAAGCTTTGAATGAACTTGATAATGGAAGAAGATGAAGATGAAAATGGTGGGGAGTGGGTTCAGTTTTGAGGGAGGCCGAATGAGAGAGAGAGAGAGTGATCTAGAGAAGATATGTTGAAGATATCAAGGGATCTCAAGATCTAGCAATCATTCATATAGGATTTGCAATATCTTGGCAAGATATGCAAGTAACCACCCTACACAAAATATAGCCATAAAATCTTGTAGTAGGATATGATGAAGATTTTGGGTGGGGTCCATTGTGACCGAAAATCGGTTGGGGGGGGGGGGGTTGTGTAACATTTCAACTAAATGGTAAATACTAGTTACTTCCAAGTATAATATTTCATATATTAGTTTGTAGGGAAATTTAACGGGTGTTATGATATACGGGGATCATAACTAGTCAAGAAACAATAACACAATGTGTTAGACAAATATTTGGTGTCCCGGATAATGTCCGGTTGACGGTCGGATACTGTTCTGTTAAACTGTTTAATTGTTCCGTATGGCGTCTTATATATATATTTTTGTAATACAATTAATTCCTAACACATAGGAAAATATACCAGACCATTTAGTCAAGTTTTCTGCATACTACTAGTATGTTAACAAGCACATGTAAGTACAACACAGTAATCAGAGAGCAGTTAAGTAATTCAACACAATCACCAAGCACTTTAATTAATCATTTAATTAATCGTACGGATACATGAAATTTTGAGAGTTTTCACAAATGTGGGGAAAGCATGGTAGATACGTCGCTGGTACTTCTTATATATAAGTGTTTTCAACATATTACATACCGTGGCGTTATTTAGTTCACTTGGGTAAACGATTTTGAAACGATGTCACACAATGATGTTTTCTAAAAGATATGAACCATACGAGTTTTATTAACGAATTTTTACGAGATGTTTTACAAATTGGTTTTCTAAAACAACTGTTTTTGGGTTAAGAATCATGGCTACGAGATTTTATGAACTATAACCAACTTGATTTGAGTTGGTTAGCTATGTTGCAATACACTTTTCAAAACGAGGTTTGTATTTTGAATCTTGTAGTCTAATAAAGTACTGCAACATGTAAACGAAGCCATGATTCCGATACTATTATAAAACCTATGTACTCGCCAGCATTTCTTTGTTGACTTTGTTTTTACATATGTTTTAGGTGTTGTTGCTTGATTGATTTCTAGGATGCATGCGTCACATAGGATCTGGACGAGGCCTTAGTGACATAATAGTAATGATAGACGATATGTACTTGGTTGTTGTGTGTTAAGACAATGTAAATGTTTAATATTATCAATAAAACGAAACTCTTTTTTTTGTATCCATGGTTATGAAACGATAATTCTGTTACAACACTCCCCGACGTTTCCGCCACGATTTGTTGTTTTACGTGGTCGGGGTGTGACAGAAGAGTTGGTATCAGAGCCAATGGTTATAGGGAATTAGGTTATTAGTAATGCTTTGACCTAGACTATAACTTTCTAGGACCCCAACGCAAGTTTTCTGCGTTTAGATTTTAAAAAACAAAACCGTCACCTACCCTTAGGTGATAACCACAACGAGAACACAAATTTCGAATCTGCTTCGAAAATTAATCATCCGTTCTAGGATGATTGATTACTAGGTTTTGAACCCTTCCATTTTGACTCATTTTTGGCTTAGTGCCTTTTGAGTTTTCAAAATCTCATCAAAGCTTGGGTCTAAATAATGTGAACACGTGCAAACTGGAAGAGTGAATGCCTGTAACCTGAGTTTTCTATCTAAGGCTAGAGTGTTCGTACAAATCCACATAATCGGACCAGTCACTCTTACCTGGGAACTCTTGGGGTGAGTGTTCACTTATAGGTGAGCATGTCTTCGCGATACATTATTTTTACTCATTTACTTTGATTAGTCACTGCGTGTCGTTTGTTTGTTCGAGGTAACAAACGAATGATCGCCTCTCTTGTATTTCGTCGATACCTCTTTTGTTTTTCAACCTCACTCGTTTCTCCTGTTTCCTTGTTAGACAATGCCTCCTCGACGTGATGCATAATCTTTTACTGCTGAAGAAGTCACAGCCCTTGTCTCTCAACAAATGGCTGTTGTGCTTTAGGCGTTGTGACCCAAATCTATGAGTTATACAACAACAATAATAACAACAATAATAATAATGCATAGTGTAATTTCAAGAATTTCAATTCTGCTAAGCCGCTTAAGTTTCTGGGTCACAAGTAGCAATTACGCTCCTGCAGTGGTTCAAGAGTATCGAGAGCACATTCAGACATGTGCAGTGTCCGAATGCGCGTAAGGTTGTATTCGCATCAAGCGTGTTTGAGAAGCCAGCTCTTACCTGGTGGAACGGTGTTATGCGCGATAGGGGTACCGAAGTTTAACAACTCTCATCAAAAGTCCTATTTATTAAGTTAATTTGTCCAATAGAAAACCCTAATTGAGACACCCAAGTGATTCTGCATAAACCCTAAAATTTTCAGAACAATTGGAATCAGGATCAGGGCCCCTAAAATTCAGGGGGGGCGGGGGTAAACCCTAGTCAGTAATATCCAAACAGTTTTACGTGTATAATGAATTTTAACACGAAACCAACTCAGCTGAGCTACCTGGACACGAAGCAAACCTAGGGTAGACTAGGGTCTCTCACGCCACTCGAAGCACACAAGGGGATCTCTCGCGTGGCGCGAGGGGGACAATTTTTAGGTATAAATAGAGTAGTCTGGTACATGCAATTGTGCGTTTGTTCGATGTTCAAATTCAATTTATACTCCGAGTTATAGTAGAAACAGTCTTAATACACACACAATTCACGAAGTGCTGCCGCAATACAGGGTAATAACTCGATCGCTGCTACGATTCAATGTCCGATCGATTAAACAATCCAATGGATGTTTAAGTGCTGCCCACATTAGGGTTCATGCTTTGTCATTCGTCGTTAATTCGATGGATGTTTAAGTATCGCACTTTGTCATTCGATGTGAGGGTTTAATCTCGTGAGTTATCGTAAATGCTATATTAGTTACTAACCTAGTTTGTGTGCATTGTTATTTAAACTAGGTTAAAAGGCTAATCAGTAGGCTAGGCTCTGCTCAAATAAATCTACAATGTGAGTCATTCTCTTTTTACCAAATTACTATCCAAAATCATGTTTATTTTCAAAGTTATAATTACAGGGATTAAGTCTTTGTAATCACCAAATTACAGCCGGTATGTGGGGTTTTGTATACATTACTTGATAAACTTCACCATTGGACAACGTGGCCAAGGGGTGATATGGCCATAGTCACAGACACCATCGGGTTCAGAGGCTACCGATGAATGTCGAGTGACAAGTACTGCGGGTAGTTGGTTGATATCAGGAAACATTGTAATCGCTCTTAATACTGTAAATAATAACAATCGAGTCATTTTAGTAAAAAGAATGATTCACCAGTATTTCCCGCTGACAAAACCTTTTTGAAACATGTTTCAGGTGATCTGGTGTGATCCAAGAAAAGTGCCGCGAAGCACTACAAGCTTAAGGAAGTGGCTCAGTATAAAATAAAGAAACATGTTTTGTAAAATAAAGATTTCTCCGTGAAATCTTATGATTGTAAATTACCGGGGTTTTATCCCGAGTTGTGAAATAAAATAATCGGGAAATTTCAGTTTTTAAAAGATCCTGAAGAAATCTTCCGCTGTTAAACTCAATTAAATAAATACCACTGGATTTTCTGTCCCGCGGCTCCTGAAACGGGTCAAACCGGGTCGGGGGCCGTGACAAAAAAAGGTGGTATCAGAGCCACTGATTTAAGCCAATTAAGTATTTAGAAAATACTTAATTTTACTAATTGCTATTTTGTGATCATGTGTTTTATTAATTGAATATTTGTGTATAGTATGGGTAAGCAAAAGATTTCAAATATCTATCCTAAATTAGATAGGTCATCCAACGAGAAGGGAAGTTCATCCCAAACAAAATCTCCAAATCAGTTTGTAATTCCTGATGAAGGAATATTTGTGCGAAAGGCACAATATGAGGAACCACTTTCTCCTAGTAAAAGAAATCTGATTATTAGGAAAAGTAAAGAGAAAATAAAGAAATCCCGAGAAAAGAAAGTTAACCAGGAATTAACCAGTAAACCACCTTGGGAAGACAAGTTAGATGAAAAATGGGCAGATCTTTATATGCTAGCCACTGTAGCAGTAAATGCAAATCTTTAAATATTTTGATTTAAGTTTTAGCACCCTTATTAACTATAAGTCAGAAACTTGATCTAGTAAATAAATAAATTTACAAATAAACCCTAGTGTGTTTTAATTTTCAGTTGTTTTGTATTAAGTTATTCACACGGTATGCAATAATATTTAAAGGTTATTTAGGAAATTTGGTATAAAATTTTAACTTAGCAATTTTTGTGTATTTTGTGCTAAACAGTATGAATGACTTGTCTGAAGCCCTTCACAATCTAAATCTCTATCCGGTAAAAATAGAGGTTTCCAGAGATTTCAATGGGTATATACCCGACATAGAAGAACCTATTGAATTCAATGCTCCACCTCCGGAGAAACCCAAGCCCAAGAATAGGAGGAGATTTGTGGGATGGAGGTGTCTGCGTAGGAGGAAACCTGCCACTAGAAAGATTCCTAAAATAGAAAATTCCTTAGACAAAGGGAAGGGAATTGAAGTCGGGGAAGAGTCTAGGCAGATGGGAATACAGTTTGAAGAATATTCTAAGCAAATAGAAATGGAGATTGGAGGAGGATCTAAACAAACCCAGATAGAAATTGGAGAAAGCTCTAAACAAACCCAGGAAATGACATTACAGGAAGAGCTAGATTTTATATTGGCAAGCTGTGATACTATTAAGCCTGTCAATAAAAATGTTTTTACTCATCCTATAGAAACTCAACTTCCAATGAATTTGGAACCAGCAATCCCAGAACCTATAATCCACACCCAACCTCTAGGAATGGACGAGTGGTGGACGAATGATTGGCAGTTCCAAAACCTGCTCAATAGTTCTTATTCCTTTCTCCCTCAATTCGACCCAGAACCTATACCAAATCCACCCATGAGTAATGAAAATTTAGCTGAACTCCGCCACTTTGGCGAGGAGCTAATGGATGCAGGAAATAGGATCAGGGAAGTAGGAGAACAGATCTCCTGGAAATACGACGAGAGGGAACGTCATTACTGAAATACCAACTGACAAAAGGATAATGGGTTGTGAAACTGTGATTGTAAAATAAATAAGTAGAATATAGTCTGTAAAATAAATAAAATAAAACTTGTAAGATAAAGGTGTGTATGTATGCATATTATAAAGTATATAAAAATGGGAATCGAGAAATCGATAGTTTTGGCTATATTTGTGTTATGAACTTTGTATAATTGTTTTGTGTATGGTTATTAATTTTTGGATACTAATTATATATATTAATTATCAGATGGAAAACGCTAATAATGAACCAGTTAATGAAGTTAATCAATCTGAGCAACAACCGGGGGATCAATTTCTAAATAGGCAAGATATCGAAAATATCGTTGCTCAGGGAATAGCCAATGCTATTCCAGCAATAGTTGCTGCTGTTAGAAATCCAATCGAACCTCAACAAATAATTCCCAGCAAACGCATTTCTGAAGATAACTTCTGTAATAGTGTAAACGGAGGTGATAATCAAATTAATCACAATAATGATCCACTGCAAGCTCCGCTCCCTAAGAAAATGAAAGCTGCAACACCTGGTTGCACTTACAAAGAATTTCTTGCTTGTAAACCCGCTGAATTTGCAGGCAATGAAGGAGCGACTGCGGCACTGCGTTGGTTAGAGAAAACCGAGGCAGTAATCACAATAAGTAAATGTGACAAGGATGACAAGGTTATGTACGCGTCAAATCTTTTCAAAGAAGGGGCGCTAGAATGGTGGAACACGGTGTTATAAGCTAAAGGAAGAAATAGGGCCTATGCCATGAACTGGGAAGAATTTAAAAGTCTTGTAGAAAGAAAATTATGTCCCGAATATGAAAAAGATCAAATGGCAAATAAGTTCCTAAACCATCGAATGATGGGTGTAGATTGTCGCGGTTATACTTCGACATTCTTTAAATATGCTAGAGTGGTACCAACACTGGCTTCGCCAGAACCGGTACTCATTTCTCGCTATATTTGGGGACTGATTAGTGAAATCCATAACATCGTTAAAGCTGCGAGACCTCGTACTATTGACGATACGGTGGAATTAGCTAATACCTTAACTGACGAATTGGTACGCACAAGAGATGAAAACAGGAAAAAGGAACTGGCTCAGAAAATTACCCAAGGAATTCGTATGGGTAATAGTAGTAACTTCAAGAGAAAAGGAACAGGGCAATCTTCAATTTCGCTATTCTGTAGAAATTGCAAAAAGAAACATTATGGAAGATGTAATGTAACTTGCAATTTTTGCAAAGGCATAGGACATCGTGAAGAAGATTGAAGAAAGAAAACAAGAATCTGCTTTAACTGTGGTGAAGCAGGACATTTCAAAACAGAATGTCCTAAATTGGTGAAATCAGCAGACAATAAAGCCAAGACAGCCGATGGAGCTACTAAAAAGAATGTCAGAGCATTCCAGCTGACTACTCAGGAAGCAGAACTGATTCCAGATGTGATAGCTGGTACGTTCTTAGTTCACAACATTTACGCACAAGTATTATTTGACTCTGGTGCAAACCAAAGTTTTATAAATACTTCATTCTGCCAAGCTCTTAATTTACCATTAACCAACCTTAGGCAAATCTTTATAGTCGAAACGGCAGACGGAAATTCTGTCAAAATAGATAAGGTTTTGCAAAAAGAAAATATAGAACTTTCAGGTCATAAATTTCATGCAAACCTATTGCCAATGAAGTTAACTGGATTCGATATTGTATTAGGAATGGATTGGTTAGTAGCCAACCATGCTCGAATCCTTTGTGATAAAAATTCTGTAAAAATTCAAACACCTACTGGAGAAATAATCACGATTACAGGAGATAAACCATGTAAACCCATGAAATTCATATCAGTAATGAAAATTGGTAGTTATGAACGAAAACAAGGAATAGTATATATGATTTCAGTAATCATTAATACTAAGGGTAAAGAACTTAAGGAAATTCCTGTAGTCTTAGAATACCCAGATGTATTCCCAGAAGATTTACCAGGATTACCACCAGATAGGGAGGTAGAATTTAGAATCGATCTAATTCCAGGAACTACACCGATAGCCAAGGCACCCTATCGGTTAGCACCTACAGAAATGTTAGAACTGAAAAAGCAATTAGATGACTTACTAAGTAAAGGTTTCATATAACCTAGTTCATCCCCGTGGGGAGCACTAGTGTTGTTTGTAAAGAAGAAGGATGGTTCGATGAGAATGTGTATTGATTATAGAGAATTGAATAAAGTTACAATTAAGAATCGATACCCATTACCTAGGATTGATGATCTTTTTGATCAACTTCAAGGAGCTAGATATTTTTCTAAGATCGATTTACGCTCTGGATATCATCAATTGAAGGTACAAGAAGAAGACATACCTAAAACTGCTTTCAGAACTAGGTATGGTCATTACGAGTTTATAGCCATGCCCTTCGGATTAACGAATGCACCTGCTGCATTCATGGACATGATGAATAGAATCTGTAAACCATATTTGGATAAATTTGTAATTGTTTTTATCGACGATATACTTATTTATTCAAAAAGTCCGGACGAGCATTGTGAGCATTTCCATGCACTCTTAACTTTGTTAAGAAAAGAAAAGTTGTACGCCAAATTCTCGAAGTGTGAATTTTGGTTGTAAGAAGTGCAATTTCTCGGACACATGGTGAATCATGAAGGTATTCACGTAGATCCTGCTAAGATAGAAGCAATTACCAAATGGAAGGTTCCACAATCCGCAATGGAAATTAGAAGTTTTATAGGTTTAGCCGGATACTATAGACGGTTTATTAAGGATTTTTCCAAGATAGCTGTACCATTAACTAAGCTAACCTGTAGAGCAGTTAAGTTTGAATGGGGACCTAAGCAAGAGGAAGCTTTAGGATTTTAAAGCAAAAGTTAACAAATGCCCCAATCCTAGCTTTACCAGAAGGAACTGAAGATTTTGAAGCTTACTGTGACGCTTCAAAACTAGGATTAGGATGTGTGCTTATGCAACGCAAGAAGGTAATTGCGTATGCTTCCAGACAATTGAAAAAGCACGAGGAAAATTATACAACTCATGACTTAGAGTTAGGAGCCATAATTTTTGCTCTTAAGATTTGGAGACATTATCTGTATGGAAGTAAATTTACTGTCTATACAGATCATAAAAGTTTAAGATATATATTCGGGGAAAAAGAGTTAAACATGAGGAAAAGGAGATGGATGGAAATCCTAAGTGATTACGACTGTGAAATATTCATTATCACGAAGGAAAGGCAAATGTAGTTGCAGATGCTTTAAGTCGTAAGTACCATGAGAAACAACGACGAATTCGTGCTCTTAGATTAAATCTACAGTTAGATTTAATGGAACAACTAAAGCATTTCCAAGAAACAGCAATCAAGGAAGATGCTGAAGGAATGAAAGTCAAATAAAAGAACTAGAACAAGGAGCTGATGGAATTTGGAGGTTCCACAAAAGAAGAATTTGGGTACCTAAGCAGGGAGAATTAAGAAATAAGATTTTAGAAGAAGCCCATAAGTCTAGGTATACTATGCACCCTGGAAACAATAAGATGTACCAAGATTTAACGAATAACTTTTGGTGGATAGGAATAAAAAAGGACATAGCTCGATATGTTTCTAAGTGTCTTACTTGATCACAAGTTAAGGCAGAACATCAGAAACCTTCAGGTCTACTACGACAATTAGAAATGCCTGTATGGAAATGGGAACTCATAACAATGGATTTTGTTACTAAGTTACCCAAAACCAGAAAAGGTAATAATGCGATTTGGGTAATTGTGGATCGATTAACCAAATCAGCTCACTTTTTACCTATGAAAGAATCCTTTAGCATGGAAAGGTTAGCCAAATTGTACGTAGACGAAGTAGTATCCCTACATGGAGTTCCACTCTCCATTGTATCAGATAGGGATAGTCGTTTCACTTCGCATTTTTGGACAAGTTTCCAAGAAGCAATGGGAACTCGACTAAATTTAAGTACGGCATATCATCCTCAGACAGACGGACAAAGTGAAAGGACAATCCAAACTCTAGAAGACATGCTCAGAGCATGTGTGATAGATTTTGGTGGAAATTGGGACGACCACTTACCTTTAATTGAATTCTCCTATAATAATAGTTATCATTCAAGCATCGAAACTGCCCCATTCGAAGCATTGTATGGACGCAAATGCAGAACTCCAGTATGTTGGGCAGAAATAGGAGAAAGTCAATTGTCAGGTCCTGAAATAGTACAAGAGACGACCGACAAGATTACTCAAATTAAAGAAAGATTGAAGACAACTCGAGATCGCCAGAAGAGTTATGCCGACAATAGACGGAAGCCGTTAGAGTTTCAAGTTGGAGACAAAGTACTATTAAAAGTTTCACCGTGGAAAGGAGTAGTTCGTTTCGGTAAGAAAGGAAAGCTAAGTCCAAGATACGTAGGACCATTTTCAATAATCCAACGTATAGGACCAGCTGCTTATCGTTTACAACTACTAGAAGAGTTAGCTGGAATACATGATGTATTTCATGTATCCAATCTTAAGAAATGCTTATCAGACGAATCTTTGGTAGTACCTATCCAAGATATAAAGGTAAACGAAAAGTTAAATTTTGTTGAAAAGCCATTACAAATCGAAGATCGAAAGGTGAAATTTCTCAAACACAAACGATTAGTGCTAGTTAAAGTTAAGTGGAATTCAAAGAGAGGACCAGAATACACTTGGGAGCTGGAATCTGAAATGAAGCGAAAGTACCCCTATTTGTTCCAGTAAATCTCGAGGACGAGATTTTTATTAAGGTGGGGAGAATGTAACAACTCTCATCAAAAGTCCTATTTATTAAGTTAATTTGTCCAATAGAAAACCCTAATTGAGACACCCAAGTGATTCTGCATAAACCCTAAAATTTTCAGAACAATTGGAATCAGGATCAGGGCCCCTAAAACTCAGGGGGGGGGGGGGGTAAACCCTAGTCAGTAATATCCAAACAGTTTTACGTGTATAATGAATTTTAACGCGAAACCAACTCAGCTGAGCTACCTGGACAGGAAGCAAACCTAGGGTAGACTAGGGTCTCTCGCGCCCCACGAAGCGCACAAGGGAATCTCTCGCGTGGCGCGAGGGGGACAATTTTTAGGTATAAATAGAGCAGTCTGGTACATGCAATTGTGCGTTCGTTCGACGTTCAAATTCAATTTATACTCCGAGTTATAGCAGAAACAGTCTTAAAACACACACAATTAACGAAGTGCTGCCGCAATACAGGGTAATAACTCGATCGCTGCTACGATTCAATGTCCGATCGATTAAACTATCCAATGGATGTTTAAGTGCTGCCCACATTAGGGTTCATGCTTTGTCATTCGTCGTTAATTCGATGGATGTTTAAGTATCGCACTTTGTCATTCGATGTGAGGGTTTAATCTCGTGAGTTATTGTAAATGCTATATTAGTTACTAACCTAGTTTGTGTGCATTGTTATTTAAACTAGGTTAAAAGGCTAATCAGTAGGCTAGGCTCTGCTCAAATAAATCTGCAATGTGAGTCATTCTCTTTTTACCAAATTACTTTCTAAAATCATGTTTATTTTCAAAGTTATAATTACAGGGATTAAGTCTTTGTAATCACCAAATTACAGCCGGTATGTGGGGTTTTGTATACATTACTTGACAAACTTCACCATTGGACAACGGGGCCAAGGGGTGATATGACCATAGTCACAGACACCAACGGGGCTCAAAGGCTACCGATGAATGTCGAGTGACAAGTACTGTGGGTAGTTGGTTGATATCAGGAAACATTGTAATCGCTCTTAATACTGTAAATAATAACAATCGAGTCATTTTAGTAAAAAGAATGATTCACCAGTATTTCCCGTTGACAAAACCTTTTTCAAACATGTTTCAGGTGATCTGGTGTGATCCAAGAAAAGTGCCGCGAAACACTACAAGCTTAAGGAAGTGGCTCAGTATAAAGTAAAGAAACATGTTCTGTAAAATAAAGATTTCTCCGTGAAATCTTATGATTGTAAATTACTGGGGTTTTATCCCGAGTTGTGAAATAAAATAATCAGGAAATTTCAGTTTTTAAAAGATCCTGAAGAAATCTTCTGGTGTTAAACTCAATTAAATAAATACCACGGGATTTTCTGTCCCGCGGCTCCTGAAACGGGTCAAACCGGGTCGGGGGCCGTGACACGAAGTGGCAATGGCACAAACATGGGAAGAGCTTCGAGCTCTCATGATGAAAGAGTTTTGTCCCCGTCACGAAATTTGAGCTTCGGAACGAGAGTTTGACGATTTAAAGCAAGATGGGGGTGAACGCCGTGCGTATACAGATCGTTTTGAAGAACTAAGTCTGTTGTGTCCCACTATGGTTACCCCTCTAGAGAAAGCAATAGAGAGATATATCGATGGTTTACCCGATTCCATACAGGATATTGATACCGGTGTTAATCCTACCACTGTACGTCACGCGATCGAGTTGTCTGCTACCCTGACTGAGTCTCAGGTTAGGAAGGGTAAACTCACCCGCAAGGGTGATAAAAAGAAGTCAACCGATTCTGACAAGGAAAAGGGTAAGGGTAAGAAAGGCGAGTCGTCGAAGAAGTCAAGAAAGCGAAAGGGTGCTCAGAATTTTGCTGTTACAACACTGACTGCTCAGAACCCGCAGAACCCACCGGCTCAACCGCCTGCGAGGAAGGTGTATGCTGGTACCGCACCTCATTGTGTCACACCCTGGCTTTGCGGAAGCGTGGGTTTATTTGGTGTGACTTCTTAATACCATACCTTAATCACAACAAAGCAATATGAAAGTAAAACCATGCAGAATCATCCATTAATTAAAGTCTTAAAAACAAAATACCACAATATTGTTTGAAACGCTGACACATGCTTCGAGTATACAACACTACCAAATAAAACATTGTTCTTAAGACGCAACCACAACCTTAAAATAGACGTAGTTTAAGAACTGTGACTCGTCCAGGTAAAAGCCACAACCCCTAAACTTGGATGATCACATAACTCTAACGCAGCATGAAAACGTAGCATACCGTGCCAGATCCTTAGTTCCCTGAAATACATGTAAGTTGGAAAAATCAACAAAAAATGTTGAGCGAGTTCATGTGTAATGAGTATGTAAAACCTTTGTAAGTATGAAAATCCTGGTATGTAGCAAATAAGGAAATAAAGAGATCACCAATGGTTTGCAAGGCCATTGATATGTGTGAAGTGCAGTAGGAAGACTCAAACCTAGCAGATTTTTGCGTCGGGTACCAAGTCACCCCGAGGTCCGTACTGTTGGGCCTGGGGCTGGGCTCGCTACACCCAGATAGATCTACCGCTATTGTCCCTCGGTCCTACACTAAGGATTAATGGCCTTCAGTTCCCGCCTACTCACTCACATGATCTAAGTAGTAACCCTCCTTACGCTAAACATACCATGTGTAAAGTATTTGTAATCACAGTAACATGTATTTCACCCCCGCAGTTTAGAAAACTGAAAACAGTTAAGAGAAAAGGGGGACATGAACTCACCGAAATGCGTCTCTAACAAGAAATCTCCTAGTCAACCTGCTGTGCGACGACCTACACGTACTAACTTCTATTAGACGGACGGTCGTGCCTTAGCTTAAGGTTTAATATCTTTGGGAAATAGTTAGGCAACTATTTCGTAATTACACTTCGTAATTATTTTGTAAATATATTCCTTCCCAAGGATGGGGGTTTTAATACATGTGCGTTCGTATAACTTCGAAATATATTATTAAGTCTCACTTAATGTAAAATATTTTATTTCATTTGTCCAAAATACTTTACTTCCAAAATATAAATATTTTTCCCAAAAATATTATATTTTATTCCATATAATTTTCCAAAATAATATCCTTGTCAAAATACACACTTATGAGTATTTTCTGAAAATACGTAAGTTACGTTGTAAGGTTCGGGTGGTATAAATAATACCGGTGTAACTTAAATATTTATTGTGAAGGCGTTCGTATTATTTTGGAGCTGTGAATATTCAGTGTATTCTAGTAATATTATTTTTACCCTAAAAATAAAATTTATATAGTTCACAAAATAATCATAAAAATTACACTAGTGTTACTATGAAAAATATATATTCTAAATATATATTTAACAAGTTTTATTTCTAAAAATCCCACCTCCGACACTTGGAAGTTTTGTAATAAAATTGTGGCGAAGTTTACATTTTGATAACAAGTTAAAAATATAGTTATAACACTTGTTGTAAATTTTTTTTTTCCAAGTGTTTATATTTCTGTAAAAATTTCGCCAGAGTTTCCTCTGTAACTGGAGGTGGCCACGCTTTCAAGCGTATCATTTTCTTTTATAAATTCAATTAACAATGTTCCTAACATCAACAAACAATGTTTCAACATCAACTAGTTCAAAATAAACATAAATCGCAAACACATGAACTTGTGGGTTATGTAAAAGTGTGTAGTAATCTTCCAATATTCTTAGTAGATCTTTCTGTCTTTGTATATAAAATCGGTTTCCTGATAATCTTATTTTTGAAGGAAGTGTAAGTTTACAACTTCTCGGTCAAAAGTTACGAACATATTTCTTTGGTAAAACCTATTGTTACATAAGTGTCTACACACTAGTTTGCTCACAAAAACACCTTTGTTTCAAGAAAGATCCGGCTTCTAAACATGATTTCATTTGACACTTGGTTCTTCGAAAATACCACTTGTAGATCTTTAGATCTACTAGTTTTGGACTCTATTTTATAAGAAAAACTCTTTTTACACAAGTTCATGTTAATAAGTAGTAGTGTTCGTCATCTAATCATTTTCACACTTAAACATACAATAGTTCATGTTCCATGAACATGACTTAGCCGGGTTAGATGACGATCCGAAGTACTACTAGCATCAAACAACATAAAATAATCATAACAAAACAAGATCCAAGAGTTTTACACTAATATTTACTCATTAACCACTTTGTTCATCATTTTTACTAGACTTTAAATTTTGTTCTTGAGTGTTTATGATTTTTATCCGACAAATCTCTTATTAACCACTTTAGACAAGATCAATAGGGTGTTTAGAGTCACTTACAACTAGCTCGTGGCTATGGAAGAAACTAGACGAAAAACGGGTGGTTAATAGCATTGTGGTGAGGTCCTTGTGATTCCATGAGCACCGGGCAGTTTTGAAGGATTCGGTATGGCAAAAACATGTGTATTCGAACTTTAGAACTAATTGCGACAAAACTGCAAAATGAACGTTGGTGACCACCCGGATAATATTTAAATCCTGAAAATATTCTGTTATGATTAAAATTTTATTTTTAATCATGTTCGTGTTGAAAAATAAATTAAAACACTTAAAAACATTATTTTTCAAAGTTTAAGCGCGTACCGCGTGTTACTACGTAACACAGTGTTTCTACTGCAAAACGCAGACAACGCAGCCAGTCTCGGCAACTGAAATTTATTTCAGTAATATTTTGGTGATTTTATTTTTATAGAATAATAAAAATAATTTAGAACGCCATAAACCGGGATTTAAACGCTAGATAAAATACCCGGTATCCAGTTAAACACCCGTTTTAGCCTACATATAACATATTTATATAAACATTTGCATGTGTAGGTGAGTAAGGGTGGAGGTGGCGGCCTCTCCATCATGTTGATTGCTACAACGGTTCGAAACGAGCATTATTTATTGAGACCACTGTTTCGCCGATTGATTAGAAATTATTATGCTATATTATAGAGAATGGTGGTCGTTTTTTCTAATTTTGTTTATTGTTTTAAGTAGTTCCGTATGTATAAGTGTATTAACAATTGTCTGCATGGATATTTAATTCCGCTTGGTGTTATTTAATCATTTATTATTTCGAACTTTTAATGTTTTCAGTTTAATTTGTTTTACTATATATGTAGGTGAAGTCCTACAAACCTGATAACGTGAATTGTGTTTTTTCCAATGGTTTGTGTTTTACCAACAAAATTGTATTTTATAGTATACATCGTGTATTTTTTGGCTTTTGTGTAGATTCTGATAACATCAATTGCTTTTTTTTGGTATATGTATCATGTATGTTTATCATTTAGTACAACTCATGCTAAAAGGCAGTTGTAAAAAACTGCTAATATCAACTGTTGTTTTATATATATGTAACGTGGGTAGTTAATAGTTGTTACTTATATTGGTTGTACGTGTGTTAAATTCAGTTATATACGTTTATTTAGAAGGTATATTGGACTTGGTACTATCCTTCTTTTGTATAATACCGTGTTATTATTTTAAATGAAATATTTAATATGTGTAATTTTAATATATGGTTTGTACTAAACCGATCCTACAAATGAAGCCAAAACAGAGCAAATCGGATACCTTGGGGCAACATTTTCCACAATTCGAACAATGAATAAACTTGACGTGACCACGGCCGTGCTTGTTCCGTCCGCCATTTCTTCGCATCTAATCATTTTCACACTTAAACATACAATAGTTCATGTTCCATGAACATGACTTAGCCGGGTTAGATGACGATCCGAAGTACTACTAGCATCAAACAACATAAAATAATCATAACAAAACAAGATCCAAGAGTTTTACACTAATATTTACTCATTAACCACTTTGTTCATCATTTTTACTAGACTTTAAATTTTGTTCTTGAGTGTTTATGATTTTTATCCGACAAATCTCTTATTAACCACTTTAGACAAGATCAATAGGGTGTTTAGAGTCACTTACAACTAGCTCGTGGCTAGGGAAGAAACTAGACGAAAAACGGGTGGTTAATAGCATTGTGGTGAGGTCCTTGTGATTCCGTGAGCACCGGGCTTCCTTGTATGAGATCCTTCTCCTTTGTGTATGCTTGGAAATGCAAGACTAAAATTGAAAGTGGGTGGGTGTATGTGAAGGCTCTCGGCCGCGAGTAGCCAAGGAGGGAGAGAAAGGCCAATTTTTTTTGGTTGGTGAATTGTGAATGTAATATGTGATCTCTTGGTCTAATTTAATAACCATCCACTATATTAACCAATGTATAACATGTAGGCTAGATATATGACATCAACAATTAAAATAATCAACTTGGTGTGGTGCGTCCCCACATGGGAAATCCGAACGGTTTGGGGGGGGGGGGATATGGTTTGATTTCAACCTCATAGTTAGTAATTAATTTGAGTTTAGTTAGTTAAGTTTTAGAAAAATAACTAAGTTATTAGTGTGTTATTTAATATAACGGGTGTTAGGGTAATCGGGGACCCTAACTGGCTCAGAAAAAAAAAACAATGTCATGTCAATATTTTTTTTATGTTCCGGGTAAAGTCCGGTTGTACGGTTGGATATCAATCCGTTAATGTGCTAAATAAGTATTTAAAGTGTCGTTAATATTATTTTTAGTGACACAATTTATTCCCGACACCTTGGAAAGTGTCTAGTAATATTTTCCCATGTTCTTGCACTTTACTAGTTAGTTTTAAATGCTGAATTTTTTTTTATATTAAAGTGCATAATTTTGTGTTTAAAAACATATTTTTGGCACATCCGGTCACTATAACTATCACCTAGTGACGCAGTTTTACATTCCTCACCTCCCTACACTCCCTACTAGTGTAGTAATCTATTCCCGGCTCATACTGGCCTTAGAGACAGTGTATGTCTGATGCTGGTTATGTCAGCATGTTTACTGGGTATCCCGTATAGTGTGCTCACTGTGCTTTTGTGCATCAAGGTTGTACTTAAGGTTCGTGTGTAAATAATAGAGTGACAGTAATAAAGTATGATGCATGAACATGTATATATCAGAATTCAAGTAGCTGTTTAGTCACAACTGTAAGCAAGCACAGTAATTAAGCGGTAATTAAATATTAATTAATTCGTACGGATACCTGGTTTGGTGAGGGTTGTCACACATTGTGCTCGCTGCAACGGTCATCATATTGCACAGCAAGCTTGCAAGCAATGCACAACGTGTGGTAAACTTGGGCATTTGGCCGATATTTGTCGTCTGGGACAAAATCAGGTTGCCCAGGTTCAAGCTCCGGTTCAGGGGAGTGCTGCGAGATTCCCACCGGGTTCATGTTGTAATTGTGGAGAGTTTGGTCACTTCCGCAAAAATTGTCCGAGGTTGGTGGACGCGAATGCTAATGCGAACCCGAATGTGAATGTCAACGCAAACGTGAATCCCGCTCGTGGATGAGCATACAGTTTGAATGCAAACGAAGCGAGGGTCGACAACGAGGTGGTTAATGGTACGTTTCTTGTTAACAACCGACCTGCGTCTATTCTTTTTGATTCTGGTGCCGGTAGAAGTTTTGTTTCGTTATCTTTTGCGCCTTTACTTGCGATACCTAGAACTAAACTGAGGAAACCCTTATCTGTCGCAGTTACTACCGGTAAACCTCTTATTCTCGATTCTGTTATTCGTGATTGTCAGTTGAACCTCGATAACCATTTTTTTCCTATTGACCTCACACTGATGCAACTTGGGAGTTTCGATATTATCATTGGAATGGATTGGCTAACCAAACACCATGCTGAGGTGGTTTGTTTCGATAAGATTGTTCGTATTCCCCTTCCGTCTGGCGATGTTCTGGAAGTTCGTGGCGAGAAGCCATCTGGTGGTTTGAAGCTTATGTCGTGTACAAAGGCCCAAAGTTATTTGCGATAAGGATATGTTGCTTTTTTAGCACATGTCACCGAGGAGAGAAGCAAGAGTAAGAGTATCCAGGATATTCCGATTGTTCGGGATTATCTAGAGGTGTTTCCTGATGAACTGCCTGGTTTGCCTCCAGTGCGTCAAGTCGAGTTTCATATTGACCTTGTACCTAATGCCAACCCGATTACGAAAGCACCTTATCGTCTTGCACCTTCTGAGATGCAAGAGATATCGAAACATCTTCAAGAGTTATCTGATAAAGGATTCATCCGTCCAAGCTTTTCACCTTGGGGAGCTCATGTCCTCTTCGTGAAAAAGAAAGATGGATCTTTTCGAATGTGTATCGATTATCGTGGGCTTAATAAGCTTACCATCAAGAATCGATATCCCCTACCTCAAATTGATGATCTCTTTGATCAGCTGCAAGCTGCTACTTGTTTTTCCAAGATCGATCTGTGTTCTGGGTATCATTAACTTCATGTTCTCGAAGAAGATATTCCCAAAACTGCTTTCCGCACAAGATATGGGCATTACGAGTTTACTGTCATGCCTTTTGGTTTGACGAATGCCCCAGCTATCTTTATGGACTTAATGAATAGGGTCTGCAAAACTTATTTAGACAAGTTCATTATTGTGTTCATCGATGATATTCTCATTTACTCGAAGTCTCGAGCCGAGCACGAGCAACACCATCGCTTAACATTGGAACTCTTGAAGAAGGAACAATTTTTTGCTAAATTCTCCAAGTGTGAATTATGGCTTGAAGAAGTTCAATTCTTGGGTCATATAGTCAATGAGCAAGGTATTCACGTGGATCCATCCAAGATTGCTGCTATTAAGGACTGGAATACACCGATGACACCTACAGAAATTCGATCTTTTCTTGGTCTTGCTGGATATTATCGATGTTTCATTTCAAACTGCTCGAAGATTACGGTTCCACTCACTACTTTGACTCAGAAGAATAAGCCTTTTGAGTGGGGACCTAAGCAAGAAGAAGCGTTTCAAACGCTGAAGCAAAAGCTATGTAATGCTCCTGTTCTATCTCTGCCCGATGGAAATAATGATTTCGTTGTCTATTGCAATGCTTCCAACTTAGGCCTTGGTTGCGTTCTCATGCAACGAGGTAAAGTTATTGCATATGCATCTAGACAATTGAAAGTTCACAAAAAGAACTACACAACTCATGATCTTGAGTTGGAAGCTGTGGTTTTCGCGCTTAAAATCTGGAGACACTACCTCTATGGCATGAAGTGTGTGGTTTTCACAGACCACAAGAGTCTCCAGCATATTCTTAATCAGAAGGAGCTGAACATGAGGCAACGACGTTGGGTTGAGCTCTTAAGTGATTACGATTGTGAGATTCGCTACCATCCTGGTAAGGCGAATGTCGTAGCCGATGCGCTTAGTCGAAAGGAGCGAGTCAAGCTTCATTCTGTTCAAACTCTATCTGATCTGCAGACTCTTTTTCTTCAAGCTCAGCAATTTTGTGTTTTACAAAATTTGATAGGTAAGGAATTACCACGTCAACTTGAGCTTAAACTCGAAGTAAAGGACGATGGTTTGCTCTATTTCAAGGATCGATTGTGGATTCCGAAAGAAGACGATCTTCGCACTTTGGTAATGGACGAATCTCATAAGTCTCAATATTCTATCCATCCTAGTGCTGATAAAATGTACAAGGATCTTCATACTTAGTATTGGTGGCCTGGTATGAAAAAGGATGTTGCCTTGTATGTATCGAAATGCCTAACTTGTCTCAAAGTCAAGGCTGAACATCAATGACCTTCTTGCTTGCTTATACAACCAGAGATACCAGTTTAGAAGTGGGAGAACATTGTGATGGATCTCATCACTAAATTACCGCGTACATCTAAAGGCCACGATGCGATTTGGGTTGTAATCGATCGATTAACGAAATCAGCTCATTTCATTCCGATTTGCGAGGATCTATCTGCTGATAAACTTGCAAAGATTTATGTTGATGAGATTGTATCACGACATGGTGTCCCCTTGGATATCATTTCTGATCGTGATGCTCGATTTACATCTAATTTTTGGAAGACCATGCAATCTGCTATGGGAACCCAACTAAATCTAAGCACTGCTTTTCACCCTGAAACAAATGGACAATCTGAGAGGACGATTCAAACTTTGGAGGATATGCTTAGAGCATGCGTGATAGACTTTGGTGGTAATTGGGATTCTCATCTTCCATTGATCGAGTTCTCTTACAACAATAGCTATCATGCTAGTATTAATATGGCACCATTCGAAGCTCTCTACGGTCGAAAATTCCGTTCACCTGTGTGTTGGAATGAGATTGGTGACAGACAAAATCAAAAAAATCCGCGATAATCTTGTGACAGCTCGGAGCCGTCAAAAGAGTTATGCGGATATGCGACGCAAGCCCTTAGAATTTCAAGTCAGAGACCGTGTCCTACTCAAGGTTTCACCTTGGAAGGGAGTCGTGAGATTTGGAAAGAAAGGAAAACTTGCACCTCGATATGTGGGACCATTTAAGATTGTAGAAAGAATTGGGAAGGTTGCATATAGACTAGAGCTACCTCCAGAGCTTGGGAATATTCATCCGACTTTTCACGTGTCCAATTTGCGAAAGTGTTTAGCTGACGCTGATTTTCACATTCCTCTCGACGAGATCCGAATCGACGAAAAGATGCACTTTGTCGAGAAACCTGTGGAGATAACGGACTGTGCATTCAAAGAGTTGAAAGACAAACGGATTCGATTGATCAAAGTTCGCTGGGAATCCAAACATGGCCCAGAGTTTACTTGGGAACGTGAGGACCATATGAAGACAAAATATCCACATTTGTTTTCACAAGTTTCCCCTAAATAAAATTTCGGGACGAAATTTCCTAAAGTAGGGGAGACTGTGACAACTGTGCTCTATAATCGATGTACAATGTAAAACAATGTTGGTTATCAATAAAACAATGTGTTTTGGTGTTATAATATGTGTTTTGGTGTTATTATGTGTGTGATTGTGTTTGATGATTTTACAATTTGATTCGATTCCGATTTCAAGCTTTAAATCGCTTTCTGGAAGGTTATACGCAAACTGGTGCGTAAACGCAGTCAGTATAACATGAAAAACACTCTGGAATAGTGACATGGGCTTAACATACCTTAAATAACCTCCACATAACTTAGAAATAAGTTTTGGATGCTTTGGTGTGGCGAAATCAAGTTTGTTCGATCGCAGGGACTAATTGTGTCAAACTGTGAAACTATACCGATTTGTATAGTAACAAACATTCCGGAACTTGATCATAAGTTAAACATACCCTAAATATCCTTTACATAGCTTAGAAATAGGCTTTGAGGGATTCGGTATGCTAAAATAAACTTTATTGATCAATAGGGACTAAAAGCGTCAAAAAGTGCACAAGTTTGCATTTTCGCGCATATCTTACGTTCTGAATATATCCGGACATCCAAAAATTTATGTAATCATTAAAATACTTTATTTTAGTGATTGGCATGATAAAAATCCATTCGTCGCTTAATTTGGATCGTTTTTGCGTTCGTTACGACTTCCGTCGTAATTTATCGAACAACGCAACCGTACGACCAAACGAACTGACATCCGACATATTTTTGAGCATGTTTCATGTTCCCCATGCTTTAACATCCTTATGGAGATTAGAAATGGGTTTGACGGGTGATAGAAGTGCCAAAAACTCGACCATACGCGCACAGGGACCAAAACTGTCAAAATACAAAAATGGCTGACCTGCAGGGTCCTTACGGACCGTATGGGTACTGCTTACGGTCCGTAAGCATGTCCTAGATCAGCAGAAGTTGTTTCCAGCTATATCCAGCTTGATCCCACTTTTGCAAATGGTTTTGGGCAATTCTAGGGCTCCCTTGGTTTTGTAAATCAGTGGGCACGAGGTGTACGACTGAGATTAAGGCTCGGGAATCGAGGAACGATCCTAACGGTTCTAGATTTCCTATAAATACCCAACCCACTTCAATTCTTTCTCACTTAAATCTGATCTAAAATGCTCTAAGTTGGGGCCATTGCTTCATACATGAGCTACTTGGATCAAGATTTGCTTACGGGGACCCTTTGTAAGTATTCCTTCGTTCTTTTATGCGTTTTTAGCTTAAAAGTCAAACTGCGTTTGACTTTCTGCATTAACCAGTTTATGGTCAATGCGAAGTTCATTTGAACTTCATAACGTGAGCGTAATCACGATGGTTATAGTCCCTAGTGACTATACCTACTGATTACCATGTTATCTAGGCTTAGTGACGAGTCGTAGTTTCGGCCAAAATGCGTTTTCTCGTGTATTTTGTAACCAAACTACTTTTAGCTATCAAAACCATTTGTTTTGATACCAAACCTGTTTTCTAACTTAACTAAACATGTTTTAGCATGTTCAGCTCGTCACTTTTTAATTTAGTGCTTGTGTAGAGTTGTAAGTCTAGCGGACTAAACACCCGCTTAGACTTTCGAACACTACCTGTTTGGTCGATCATTAGGATCCGACAAAACATGTTTAGTGACCATAGTTTCATAGGGAATAACCTTCCGAGGTTATACCTTATGGTCACCTAGTTTAAGTAGTTGTATGATAGGTAGTTTATATGCCTTAGGTAAGTTACCAAAATGCCCTTTTCATGCGTAATTGGCAATTAAGCATATGTAACCTAAACTTTTGGCACGTAACTGATTATGTAACATTTTTAAACATGTTTTGGCATATAATACTTGTCATAGGACTAGTTAGACGTCTCGAACGCACATTTGCACGCACGACGCGTTAAAGTAGCGTAAGCTACCTTAATGGGTCGCGATGGGTCGAAAGCACTTAGGTTAGGTTCCGATTTAGGATGTAGGCTTTGTTAAGCCATATCACATGAGTTCCAACACTTATTTGGTTTACAAGACCTCATTCATTCCGATCTTCCGATTGAGGTGTCAATTTATTTACTAGTGGTTCGATTACTAGGTGCTGCTTGATTTCTCTGGTTTACTTGAGTTGTTGAAGTTCTGTTGATTGAGGATACTTTGCACTTCATGTGAGTACATAGTTCCCCTATTTTACTGTTTTCAATTGTTTTGGGGTGATTCATATGTACAAAAATGATTTCAAGGTTTAAACGATGATTTCAAAAACGATTAAAACGATTTATATTAAACTAATAACAATTTCAATAATGTGAACAAACTTGTTGGTTGTAGTTACATAACAAATGACATTCATTAATTTTGGCCGAACCGACCAGTATTACGTTATGGTACCATAGGATCTGACAAATCCCGTTATTGACTACACCCATGGTTATGTGTGGGAGTTGCGGGTAACGACTGAATCTGTGATTGTTAACTTACCCTTTGGAGGTTTGCTAATGCGAGAAGCGAGAAACGAGGTAGTCGAGTCACGAAGGTTTGAATGTTACTAGCGAGACGACCATAAATAGTTTTCACAATTAAAACGAGGATGATTTAAACGAGTTAACGATTTGAACAAGTTAAATGAATTGGATAAACGATTGGTTTTTGGTTAAGTGTTTAGATAATAGGACAGGTGTAATGTGGTGAAAGCATGGTAGATACGCCGCTGGTACTTCTTATATCTAAGTGTTTTCAACATATTACATACGGTGGCGTTATTTAGTTCACTTGGGTAAACGATTTTGAAACGATGTCACACAACGATGTTTTCTTAAAGATATGAACCATACGAGTTTTATTAACGAGTTTTTACAAGATGTTTTACAAATTGGTTTTCCAAAACAAATGTTTTTGGGTTAAGAATCATGGCTACGAGATTTTATGAACTATAACCAACTTGATTTGAGTTGGTTAGCTATGTTGCAATACACTTTTCAAAACGAGGTTTGTATTTTGACTCTTGTAGTCTAATAAAGTACTGCAACATGTAAACGAAGCCATGATTCCGATACTCTTATAAAACATATGTACTCGCCAGCATTTCTTTGTTGACTTTGTTTTTACATATGTTTCAGGTGTTGTTGCTTGATTGATTTCTAGGATGCATGCGTCACATAGGATCTGGACGAGGCCTTAGTGACATAATAATAATGATAGACGATATGTACTTGGTTGTTGTGTGTTAAGACAATGTAAGTGTTTAATATTATCAATAAAACGAAACTCTTTTTTTGTATCCATGGTTATGAAACGATAATTCTGTTACAACACTCCCTGACGTTTCCGCCATGATTTGTTGTTTTACGTGGTCGGGGTGTGACATCAACTTCATCATCACATGACATCTTTAACTAGATTAACAAATCAATCTTTTTAACCAGACCACCCAAGGGGTCTCTTTTAACTTTGGAATAGTACTTTATAATCCAAGGGTCTTAACTATTACATAGAAGCCCATTAAAGATTTAAGGTAGTACCTTTGGATATCCTTCTATGAATCTCTCATATGAGGATATGGGAGATTCTACGAGGATTTGGAGAACGAATGTTCAGATTACACAAAAACACATAAACACATAAACATATAAACACATAATCGCTTAACTTGGTTTTCAATTTGTTATCAACTTGTTATCGCTTAGTACACGTGTATTTAAAGTACACCAGGAATCCAATCCATGGACTTCAATTTGTACTTTAAACATTCTCAAGAATCTAATTATGAAGATAGGAAGATCTTAATAGGAATTTGGCTTTGTCCTTATTGAATCGTAATATACGTATTAAAGCATACAAAGAATCCTAATTAATGACTTTGATTTTGCGCTTTAAATATCCACAAGGATCAAATTATGAAGATAGGAAGATCCTATAAGGATTTTGAAATTTGTATAGCGGGAGATGCTTCAAAACCTTGTACTACGCGTGCTTAAGTCAATACATGAGGTAAAATGTTCATGAAGTTAAGGTGCTAGATATGCCAAGGCAACGTATGAAACATAATTTGGAGGTCGTGCACTACGTATGTTAAGTCAACATACGAACAGAGTGTTCTTGAAAACTATGCATGTCGTTCTTTGAAAATGTGTTTTAATGTTTTTGAAACCTTATGTAATACTTTTGAAATCATATGGTAGGTGTATTAGGTAAATATGTTTTAAGATCATGTGAGATAGTTTTGAAATCATGTATAAGGTTTTTGAAAACATGGATAACGTTTTTGAAATTATGCACTTGGTATATTTAGTAAACATATTATGTTAAAATGTTTTTAAATCATATGAAATGTCTTTGAAATCATGAAGGGTGTTTTGTAAACATATACTATGCATGTCATTATGAAAACCAGAGTGTAATGATATGTACATAGACATATCGCATGAGATTATTGAAGGACTTATGAAAAGGATCCAACGATTTAAAGTGGTACATTGAGTATTCGTCCAGAGTTGTAACTTGTACCTTGTACTTTGTTTCTTAGAAGGAAACGAGTACTTAGGATTTTTGTGGAGATCGCGAGCGATCACATGAGTGGGAGAACTACAAGAGTAGTTTGTCTTGCAAGAATACAGTTCCTTGGTGTCGGTATCGTAGGGGTACGCCATACACATATGTAACTACATTTGTCTTTGTACATCAGAATTGTGAACAAAGATTTATTTATAAACCAACCAAATTGTTTCAAAGTTCAAGGAATACAAAAGAAACAAAAACATAAGATTTTAGTTATTTCAAAGCAGCATCATCTTCCAGCCAGCCAAACGCTCATTCGTGGGTCGGATTTGCATTGACAAGCTTTGGGCATTTGTTCCTGAAATGACCTATCTCGCCACAACTGTATCAAGTACCAGGAAGAAATTGAGCTTGTGCTGGATCTGCTTGAAGTTGAACAGGGTTCTGAATAGCATGGTTTGGCGCAGTGGTTGAACGACAGATGTTTGCCGTATGACCAAAAAGTCCACAGTTCAAACACTTTTAGCATTTGACACTGGCATGGTGATGAAGGTTACATTGATTGCACAAAGGGGCTTTTCCTTCGTATGGTGCTTGAACAGCATCAGGATTTGCAACAGTTTTGTTTTGGATTGCAAAACGACATGTTTTGACCAAATGTGCCCATCGCCCACAGTAGGTACATTTGAGACATGGTGTTTGATTTGGATGATGACGGTTGCATCGATTGCATAGAGGAGCTTTTTCTCTGTATGGTTTCTTAGCTGGTGGTGTTACCACCTGGCTAGGTCCCGCTTGATTTGGAGCAATCGCTGCAAGATTCTTTGAAGTTTTACGCTTCCTTGATTTTCGTGAAGGCTTGGATTTTGTCTCCTTTGGTGTCTCTTAGGTGGTTTCATCCTTGAGACGAGTCATGGTAACAACTAATTCAACCGTCCTCTGAAGTACTACGTCTATTTGTTGGGCAACTGTAGCAGCCAGTTCAGATATTTGAGTGTTGTTGCGATAAAGAGACATCCTAAAGGTAATGGAAGACATGGGAGGAAACAAGTGAGATGTTATCGGATAATCAAAACAGAATGTTTAAATATATCGACAACGCATAAAGATTGTGATCATTTATTTGTTACCTAAGACAAACAAATGACACGATGACTAATCACAGTAAGCGGGTCATATTAATGTATCGCGAAGACATGCTTTATCCTATAAGTGGACACTCACCCCAAGAGTTCCCAGGTAAGAGTGACTGGTCCGATTATGTGGATTTGTACGAACACTCTAGCCTTAGATAGAAAACTCAGGATACAGGCATCCACCCTTCCAGATTGCACGTGTTCACATTATAAGACCCAAACTTGGACGGGATTTTGAAAACTTTGAAGGTTCAAAACCTTATAATAAATCATCTAAGAATAGATGATTGGTTTTCAAAACGGATTTGAAATTTATGTTCTTGTTTTGGTTGTCACCTAAAGATAGGTGACGGTATTGTTTTAAGATCTAAGCACAAGAATCTTGTGTTAGGGTCCTAGGAAGGTTATAGACTAGGCAAAACATTACTAATAACCTAATTCCCTATAACCATGAGCTCTGATACCAACTCTTCTGTCACACCCCGACCGTGTAAAACAACAACCACGGCGGAAACGTCGGGGAGTGTCGTAACAAAATCATTGTTTCACAACACATGGTAATTGAAGTTTTGTTTTATTGTATTAAAATATTTTCATTGTCTAGGAAATTACAGAAGCATAACATGAATTAAACTGTCTTTCATAGTTTTAAGTCACGAAGGCCCTCGTACGATCCTATGTTTTCATCATGATCATCTAACAATAGCACCTGAAACACATGTGAAAATAGGTACGTCAGCATAAAAATGCCTGTGAGATACATAGGTTTTATTGATGAAGGATTCATGACTTGTAGTTGAAAGAAATGTCTAGCAAAAAGTTAGTCATGAATCTTATTAAAAGTGTTTTCTTTTATAATCATACGAAATTCGATAAGGAAGTCAAATGTTATAAAAGAAAGGTGCAAGGTTAAATGAATAACCAAGTAAAATAAGTTTGTATAAAATATGTCGTTTGTAAATCAATGTCTTGTGTAAATATGTCGTTTGTATAAAATGTATCATGTCTTTGTCTAAGTGGTTTAGATAACGCTACGATATGTAATATCATAAAGGTATTTATATATAGGAAGTACCAGCGGCGTATCCACCATGCTTTTATCATATTACACATGTCTCGTTACATAAATCACTTATCAATAAACCACCAAAAATGTCTTGTAAAGTAAATGTCAAGTAACAACAATATCATGTAAAGTGAATAAATAATGTTTACGCGATCCCATAATGTAAAATGTCAATGTATAATCAAATGTTATGTACGGTGAATAAAAGAATTTACTCAACCCCGTATGTAAAATGTACAAAACAATGTATTTGAATAAATCATAGTTTAGGTCAAAAGTTATGTTTTGTAAAATCGATGCTTTACTGATAAGAACATTTATGTGGTAATGTTTAACGCATACATTCAAGCCTTGAGACTGTAAAATAAACCTTTAAACAAATCAAAGGTTTATTAAATTGTTTTCGGATTCTGTCATTCCTTACGTCCAAACAAACCTAGGATTCCAGGAATGGGAGTTGTCAAGTCCTATGGTACCACTACATACTACCGAGCGGCGTCATCAATGTTAATGAACGTATTTTAGACCCGTTTAAACAAACCAAATGTCATACCAAATGTAAGCATGTTATTTGAAAACAATGAACTAAGTATGCTAAATGAACATACATAGCAAAAAAATGTGATGTAAATCAATGTGTACATATGCTGAAATAAACATATGAAACAAATGTGTTTATGAAATCAATGTTCTAGCATGCTAAATCAACATACATACCAAAGCATAAATAAAATCATATACTATATACGTACTAACGAACATAGCAAGTTTATGTAATGAAAGCACGAAAAGCATGAAAGTAACAAGTAGCCACATGTGTTTCACCCCAAAATATTTGAAAACAGTAAACGAGGGGACTATGTACTCACTTGATATTGCTTAGTAGTCTTGAGGTAACAATCAAATAACTCTAGAAGGATCACGGAATCAATCGGCACCTAATATAGGTAACTACGTTAATAAACCTGACCTAAATCGGAAGATCGGATAGAATGAGGTTTTGTAAACCAAATGAGTGTTGGAACTCATGTGATATGGTTTAACAAAGCCTATATTCTAAATCGGAGCCTAACCTAAGTGCTTATGACCCATTATGACCCGTTTAGGTAGCTTATGCTACTTTAACGCGTCATTTGCGCGAAAGCGTGTTTTGACCGCCTAACTACTTCTATGACAAGTATTATATGCCTTAAAATGTTTAATAACATTGCCTAATTAGTTTAGATGTCAAAATTTAGGTTTCATATGCTTAAAATGAAATTATGCGTAAAAAGGGCATTTTGGTCATTTTCCTAAGGCATATAAACTACCTATCATACAACTAACTAAACGGAGTGACCATAAGGTATAACCTCGGAAGGTTATTCCCTATACAACTATGGTCACAAAATGTGTTTGGTCGGATCCTTATGATCAACCAAACGGGTCGGGTTCGAAAGTCTAAGCGGTTGTTTAGACCATCGTGATTACGCTCATGTTGCCAAGTTCAAACGAACTTTGTGTTGACCATAATGTCACACCCCGACCGCGTAAAACAACAAACCGCGGCGGAAACATCGGGGCGTGTTGCGACAGAATTAATTGTTTCATAACCATGGCACACAAAGTGTATTTTATTTATTAAACAAGGGTGTTACATTGTCTCGAAATAGTAAATTAAGAGTTCAGAACATAATTAAACATAGTCTATCATCTTTTAAAGTCTCTAAGGCACAGGTCCGCCCTAGTATCATGATCAACATCCTATGGAAAAGCACCTGAAAACACATGTGAAAATAGGTACGTCAACATAAAAATGCCTGTGAGATACATAGGTTTTTGAAAATAGGATTCATGACTTATGTTTAAGAAAATGTTTAGTCATGAACCTTGTAATTTGCTTTGTCTTGTAAATCATTTGAAAATAATAAGATCAGATGATATGTATAAGTAAATGTCAGGTTAAATAAATAATCATGTAAAAATGTGTTTGTATAAGATAAGTTGCTTGTAAATCAATGTCTTGTGAAAAGTATGTTATTTGTATAAAATGTTCTATGTCTCAAACTGAAATGATTCAAATAACGTTACGACATATAATACCATACAAACACTTATATATAGGAAGTACCAGCGGCGTATCCACCATGCTTGTATCATATTACATACGCATCGTTACTTAATCACTTAATCAAACCAAACCAACCAATGTAAGAAGTCTATGTTTAAATCAATTGTCAAATGTATTGGGTAATATGTCAAAGTGTTCATGTCAAGATGTAAATCATATCAAAATGTCTATGTCAAATATCCATGTCAAATGTCTATGTCAAATATCCATGTCAAATGTCTATGTCAAATATCCATGTCAAATGTCTATGTCAAATATCCATGTCAAATGTCTATGTCAAAATGTCATGTATGGCAAGTGAAATGTCTCAACTAAACCATATGCACAAAGACAAAGTATTGAAGTAAAACTTGGTTTAAATCAAAGCTATGTTTTGTGTAAATGCATGCAACTATTTAATATGAACATTTATGCGGTATTGTGAAAATGCATACATCCAAGCCTTGCGACTGTGGTGATAAACCCTTTAAACAAATTAAAGGTCTATCTGTCTTTATATCATCGAATTCGGTCATTCCTTTCTGACCCCTTTCCCTGGGATGTCCGGAACGGGAGTTGTCAATTCCTATGGTACCACTACCTACTAACGAATGGCATGATCAATGTTAATGAATGTATTGTCCCATGTAAACAAACCAAATGTCATACCAAAATGTAAACATGTGAAAACAATGCACTAAGTATGTAATCAAATGAACATACATAGCGTGAAATGTTATGTAAAACGATGTACTAAGTAATGCACACAATGGGCATACCTAGCATGAAATGTCATGTAAAACAATGTACTAAGTAATGCACACAATGGGCACACCTAGCATGAAATGTCATGTAAAACAATGTACTAAGTAATGCACACAATGGGCACACCTAGCATGATATGTAATGTAAAACAATGTACTAAGTAATGCACACAATGGGCACACCTAGCATAAAATGTAATGTAAAACAATGTACCAAGTAATGCACACAATGGGCACACCTAGCATAAGATGTAATGAAATCATGTACTATAAGGTACTAACGAACATAGCAGTATATGATGTGAAAACAGGAAAGCATGAAAGTAACAAGTAGGCACATGTGTTCCACCCCAAAACAGTTTGGAAAACGGTAAAAGAGGGGTCTATGTACTCACTTGAGATTGCTTAGTTGTATAAAGATAACCACCAAGTAATGCTATAGATCTCGGAATCAAACGGCACCTAATATAGGTAACTATGTTAATTAACCGGACCTAAATCGGAAGATCGGGTAGCATGAGGGTTTGTAAACCAAACGAGTATTGAGACTCGTGTAGTATGGTTCAACAAAGCCTACATACTAATTGAAACCTAACATAATTGTTTACGACCCATTACGACTCGTTTAGGTAGCTTATGCTACTTTAACGCGTCGTTCGCGTGAAACGCGTTCGGACCGCCTAACTAGCCCTATGACAAGTGTTATATGCCTATACGTGTTACATAATCAGTTATGTGGCAAAGTTTTAGGTTACATATGCTTAATTACCAATTATACATGAAAAGGGTATTCTGGTAATTTACCTAAGGCATATAAACTACCTATCATACAACTACTTAAACGATGTGACCATAGGGTATAACCTCGGAAGGTTATTCCCTACCTACTATGGTCACCTAATGTGTTTGGTCGGATCCTAATGATCGACCAAATGGGTCGGGTTCGAAGGTATAGGCGATTTATTAGATCGCCTACCCTACGACCCTAGACAACGTGGTAATCAGTGGGCATAGTCCCAAGGGACTATGACCATCGTGATTACAATCACGTTGCGAAGTTCTAACGAACTTCGCATTGACCATTACTGGTCAACGCTGAAAGTCAAACAAAGTTTGACTTTCTGACTCGAAAAGCAGTAAAAATAAGGAAAAGAACGAAAGAATACTTACGAAGGGTCCCCGAATGCTAATCCCGATCCAAGAACTCAGGTATGAAACAATGGTTTCAACTTAGAGCTCTCAAATAAGAATTCTTGTGCTTTAAAACAATGAAAGGCATGGGGTATATATAGTTTTCGGTGAACCGTTGAGATCGTTTCATGGAAACCGTGATTCGATCCCATCCGTACACTTGTTGAAAGGTTATGGAAGCCACATATGCTCCTTATCTTAGTGATTAAGCAACTTAAAACATGTGGTTGAGGATCAATTGGCTGCAACTTGTGTTTAGAAACATTTAATCTGGTCTGATAGTGGGAAGCGGCCCGCTTCAGGATCAGCCAAATACAATGCGGGCCGCCTGCCCTTCTGATCTGCACACAAGTTTCAAAAATGGCAGTTTCAGTCCCTGCACGTGTTTAAGGCCCTTTCCGACACTTCTAAGGCCCGTAAAGCCAAATTTAAGGCCCTAAAATGTTGCCTAAACATTGTGGACATGAAACATGCTAAAAATTATGCCGGGTGATGGTTCGTTTGGTCGTACGAACGCGATGTTCGCTTAATTACGACGGAATGCGCATAAGCGCGAAAAACGATCCAAATGACGCAACGAATGGATTTTTCTTAAGGCGAACACTAAAATATAATGTAGTCATGCTTTCATAAATTTTTGGATGTCCGGATGTATTCAGAACGTAAGTTATGCGCGAAAATGCAAACTTGTGCACTTTTTGACACTTTTAGTCCCTGAATGACCCAAAAGTTTATTTTAGCACACCAAACCTCTCAAAGCTTATTTCTAAGTTATGTAAAGGTTATTTAAGGTGTGTTTAACTTATGGTCATGTTCCGGAATGTTCGTTACAGTTCAGATTGGCATACTTTCGTAGTTTGTCAAGTTTAGACCCTGTAAGCGAATTAACTTGTTTTTGCCATGCCAAAGCCTTCAAAACTTATTTCTAAGTTATGTAAGGGTTATTTAAGGTATGTTGAGTATATGTTGATGTTCCGGAGTATTTCTCGCATTAAACTGAGTACGTTTACGCACTAGTTTGCGTATAACTCTCCAGAAAGTGATGTAGAGTTTGAAATTACATAAAAGTCAAAGCATGAAAAATGTAAAACATAACAAAACAAACATTGTGATCAAATAACATTGTTTTATTGATAACAGAACTGTTCATAGTGATTACAAGCACAGTTGTTACAGTCTCCCCTACTTGTGGAAATTTCGTCCCGAAATTTATTTAGAGGAAACTCGTGGAAAAAGATGTGGATATTTCGCCTTCATTTGATCTTCGCGTTCCCAAGTAAACTCAGGTCCACGTTTAGCTTCCCAGCGAACTTTGACCAAAGGAATGCGCTTGCGTTTAAGCCACTTGACTTCACGTTCCATGATTTCCACTGGTTTCTCAACAAATTTCAGTGTTTTGCCAACACGAATTTCGTCAAGCGGTATGGAGAAGTTCTCATCAGCTGTACACTTCTTGAGATTTGATATGTGAAAAGTTGGATGAACATTTCCCAGTTCAGGAGGTAACTCAAGTCTGTAGGCTACCTTTCCGATTCTTTCGACGATCTTGAATGGTCCAACGTATCTAGGTGCAAGTTTTCCTTTCTTTCCAAATCTGATCACACCTTTCCAAGGTGAGACCTTAAGTAATACTCGATCACCGACTTGAAATTCCAAGGCTTTGCATTTTGGGTCCGCGTAAATCTTCTGACGGCTTCTAGCTGCCTGAAGGTTATCACGAACCTTCTTGACCTTGTCAGTTGTCTCTAAAATGAGGGCAGGTCCAGTAAGTTGAGCCTCGCCAATCTCATTCCAGCAGACTGGTGAACGACATTTTCGACCATAGAGAGCTTCGAAAGGAGCCATTTTGATGCTAGTGTGATAACTATTGTTGTAGGAGAATTCAATCAATTTAAGATGTGAATCCCAGCTACCACCAAAATCGATCACAGAAGCTCTAAGCATATCCTCCAGAGTCTGGATTGTTCTCTCAGATTGACCATCCGTTTGCGGATGATAAGCTGTGCTCAGATTAAGTTGGGTCCCCATAGCAGATTGCATGGTTCTCCAAAAATGAGAAGTGAAACGAGCATCTCTGTCAGAAATGATGTTCAAAGGAACACCATGTCGAGCCACAATTTCATCTACATAGATTTGAGCAAGTCTGTCAGTAGGAAAATCCTCGCGGATTGGCAAGAAATGTGCTGACTTTGTGAGACGATCAACGACTACCCAGATGGCATCATGACCTTTCTTTGTGCGTGGAAGTTTGGTAACAAGATCCATAGTAATGTTTTCCCATTTCCAAACTGGGATCTCTGGTTGCTCCAATAAACCCGAAGGACGCTGATGTTCAGCCTTAACCTTAAGACAAGTAAGGCATTTGGATACGTATAAGGCAATGTCTTTCTTCATACCAGGCCACCAATAGTGAATACGAAGATCCTTATACATTTTATCTGAGCCCGGATGAATAGAATAACGAGACTTATGGGCTTCATCCATAAGCAAGGCACGAAGATCATCCTGGCTTGGGACCCACAAACGGTCCATGAAGTAATATGATCCATTGTCCTTCAATTCCAGAGCAGGTGTTATGTGATAGGGAAATTCCTTATCCATCAAACCTTGTGAAACACAAGATTGCTGAGCTTGAGAAATGCGTGCTTGAATATCGGATCGAGCTTGAATAACTGATTGAACACGTACACAATGAAGCTTAGTACGTTCCTTGCGACTCAATGCATCGGCCACGACATTCGCCTTACCAGGATGGTAGCGAATTTCACAGTCGTAGTCGTTTAAAAGCTCAACCCAACATCGCTGTCTCATGTTGAGTTCTTTCTGGTTGAAGATATGCTGAAGACTTTTGTGGTCAGTGAAAACCACACATTTTGTACCGTACAAATAGTGTCTCCAGATCTTGAGAGCAAAGACAACTGCACCCAACTCAAGATCATGAGTGGTGTAGTTCTTCTCATGTATCTTCAACTGCCTCGATGCATAGGCTATGACTTTGTTCCTTTGCATAAGAACACAGCCAAGACCCAATTTCGATGCATCACAATACACGACAAAATCATCATCACCCTCAGGCAATGATAGAACAGGCGCATCGCAAAGCTTCTGCTTCAAGTGTTGAAAAGCTTCCTCTTGTTTGATTCCCCAATAAAAGGGCATTTTCTTCTGAGTTAGAGCAGTTAGAGGAACTGCAATCTTCGAGAAGTTTTCTATGAAGCGGCGATAATAACCCGCTAGACCAAGAAAAGAACGAACTTCAGTAGGAGTAGTAGGCGTATCCCAATCCTTAATCGCACTGATCTTGGAGGGATCTACATGAACACCTCGTTCGTTGATAATGTGTCCCAAAAATTGAACTTCTTTAAGCCAAAATTCGCACTTGGAGAATTTGGCGAAAAGTTGTTCTTTCTTTAGGAGTTCCAGAGTAAGACGAAGATGCTGCTCGTGATCAGCTCGTGTCTTAGAGTAAATCAAGATGTCATCAATAAAAACAATGATGAACTGATCCAAATAAGGTTTACAGACCCTATTCATTAAGTCCATGAAAACAGCCGGAGCATTAGTCAAACCGAATGGCATGACTGTGAATTCATAATGCCCATAACGAGTACGGAACGCTGTCTTCGGAATGTCTTCCTCTTGTACCCGAAGTTGATGATATCCAGATCGCAGATCAATCTTCGAAAAATAAGAAGCACCTTGTAATTGATCAAAGAGGTCGTCGATGCGAGGTAGGGGATATCGATTCTTGATGGTAAGCTTGTTAAGCTCACGATAATCGATACACATCCTAAAGGATCCATCCTTCTTCTTGACAGAGAGAACGGGAGCACCCCAAGGTGAAAAACTAGGACGTATAAAACATTTGTTAGAGAGCTCTTGAAGCTGTTTAGACAACTCTTGCATCTCAGATGGTGCAAGACGATATGGAGCTCTGGCAATGGGATTTGCACCAGGTACGAGATCAATGCGGAACTCGACTTGGCGTGCTGGAGGTAGACCAGGTAAATCTTCAGGGAACACTTCAGAATAATCCCGAACGACAGGAATATCTGAAATAGACTTACCCTTGCCTTTATCTTCTGTAACATGTGCTAAGAAAGCCACATAGTTCTTCCGCAGATACTTCCGAGCTTTAAAACAAGACATGAGTTTGAGACCACCGATAGGCTTCTCACCTTGAACCTGCAGGATCTCGCCTGTCGAAAGCGGCACACGAACAATCTTCTCAGAACAAACTATCTCTGCGTGATGCTTGGATAACCAATCCATTCCCACAATAACGTCGAAGCTTCCAAGTTGCATAGGCGCGAGGTCAATAGGAAAAAGATGGTCGTTAAGATTCAACTGGCAGTTGTGAAGAACAGAATCAAGAATAATGGGTTCACCACTAGCAACCTCTACTGTCAAAGATTTGCCTAGTTTCGTTCTAGACACGCGAAGCATTTGCTCAAAAGATAAAGACACGAAACTCTTATCGGCACCAGAATCGAAAAGAACAGATGCAGGCTGATTATTAATAAAGAACGTACCGTTCACCACATTATCGTCAGCCTGTGCCTCTTGGGCATTCATGTTAAAAACTCGGCCTCGAGCCGGAGCCGGATTCTGGTTCTGGTTCTGGTTCGCCAGTCTTGGGCACCGATTCCTATAGTGGGTCAGATCCCCACAATTGTAACAAGCACCTGGTGGGTATTGTGGTCGTGCAGCTTGACCCTGTTGCGGAGCAGGAGGCTGAGCAACTTGTTGAGCCGGGTTCTGAACTGCGCGATTCTGAGCAAACCGACAAACATCGGCAAGATGACCTGACTTCCCACAGCTAGTACAGAAACGGCACTGATGTTGCGGCTGATGGTGACTGTTGCACCTATTGCACAAAGGTGCATTCCCTGTATAGGGTTTCTTCGCTGGAGGCTGTGCGGGTTGATTGGGAACTGCCTGATTAGCTTGGGCAGTGACAGCAAAATTTTGGGAAGCCTTACGCTTCCTTGACCTCTTCGAAGAACCAGAGTTCTTCCCATTCAAGTTTTGACCTTTCTTGCTATCACTCTTGTCAGCCGACTGTTTCTTGCCCTTGTCACCCTTCCTGTGTAACTTGTTCTTCCGGATCTGTGACTCAGTCAGTGTCGCTGATAACTCGATTGCCTGACGAAGTGTGGCAGGGTTACTACCAGTAAGAATGTCTTGTACCGAGTCAGGTAGGCCATCGATGTATCTCTCGATAGCCTTGTCGAGTGGGGTAACCATAGTCGGGCAAAGCAAACTCAACTCTTCAAACCGATCAGTATAAGCCCTGTGCTCACCACTATTTTGCTTTAAATCATCAAATTCCTTCTCCAAAGCTCGTTGCTCATGACGAGGACAGAATTCCCTCATCATAAGGGCTCTGAGTTCAGCCCAAGTCTGTGCGAGAGCAACTTCTGCACCCCGGTCTCTCATAACCCCGTTCCACCATGTCAAAGCCCTCTTCTGAAATACGCTCGAGGAGAACTCGACCTTGCGATTATCCGGACACTGCACATGGCGAAAAGTATTCTCTATGCTCTCGAACCACTGAAGAAGCCCAGTCGCTCCCTCAGAACCACTAAACTTGAGTGGTTTAGCCTGGTTAAAATCCTTGTATTTGCATGGAACATTGTTGTTGTTGTTGGCTTGATTCCATTGAGCAAAGAGATTTGGAAATTGAGCAGCCATTTGCTGCGCAATGATTTCTGCCAGCTCGGCAGTTGCTATCTGATTTTCGCGTCGAGGAGGCATTCTAAAAGAGGAAAACATGAAAGGAAACGAGTGAGATGATTGGATGAAGAGAATGAGATGAAACAAAATCAACAAAAGCAAAGATGGTGGTCATTCGTCCGTATCACAAAGCAAACAAACGACACATAGTGACTAATCAAAGTAAGTGGGTCAAAAATAATGTATAATGAAGACATGCTCGCCTATAAGTGAACACTCATCCCAAGAATTCCCAGGTAAGCACAACTGGTCTCGCGTCTGGTTGAGATGTATACGAAGTGCTTGCCTAGACAGAAAACCCAGAATACAGGCATTCACCCTTCCAGTTTGCACATGTTCACATTATTTAAAACCCAAAACGTTTGACGGGATTTTTGAAAATTAGAAGGCACAAGGCCAAAAACCAAACTGAAAAGGGTTCAAAACCATATAACAGAGGGTTCAAAACCTTACAATTGAGGGTTCAAAACCTTGTAATAAATCATTCAAAAACAGATGATTGTTTTTCAAAAATCGATTCGGAAAATTTGGTTCTTGTTTTGATAATCACCTAAGGATAGGTGATGTACATGTTTTAAGATCTAAACACAAGATAACTTGTGTTAGGGTCCTAGAAAAGTTATAGTCTAGGTCAAAGCATTACTAATAACCTAATTCCCTATAACCTGGCTCTGATACCAACTCTTCTGTCACACCCCGACCGTGTAAAACAACAAACCGCGGCGGAAACATCGGGGCGTGTTGCGACAGAATTAATTGTTTCATAACCATGGCACACAAAGTGTATTTTATTTATTAAACAAGGGTGTTACATTGTCTCGAAATAGTAAATTAAAAGTTCAGAACATAATTAAACATAGTCTATCATCTTTTAAAGTCTCTAAGGCACAGGTCCGCCCTAGTATCATGATCAACATCCTATGGAAAAGCACCTGAAAACACATGTGAAAATAGGTACGTCAGCATAAAAATGCCTGTGAGATACATAGGTTTTTGAAAATAGGATTCATGACTTATGTTTAAGAAAATGTTTAGTCATGAACCTTGTAATTTGCTTTGTCTTGTAAATCATTTGAAAATAATAAGATCAGATGATATGTATAAGTAAATGTCAGGTTAAATAAATAATCATGTAAAAATGTGTTTGTATAAGATAAGTTGCTTGTAAATCAATGTCTTGTGAAAAGTATGTTATTTGTATAAAATGTTCTATGTCTCAAACTGAAATGATTCAAATAACGTTACGACATATAATACCATACAAACACTTATATATAGGAAGTACCAGCGGCGTATCCACCATGCTTGTATCATATTACATACGCATCGTTACTTAATCACTTAATCAAACCAAACCAACCAATGTAAGAAGTCTATGTTTAAATCAATTGTCAAATGTATTGGGTAATATGTCAAAGTGTTCATGTCAAGATGTAAATCATATCAAAATGTCTATGTCAAATATCCATGTCAAATGTCTATGTCAAATATCCATGTCAAATGTCTATGTCAAATATCCATGTCAAATGTCTATGTCAAATATCCATGTCAAATGTCTATGTCAAAATGTCATGTATGGCAAGTGAAATGTCTCAACTAAACCATATGCACAAAGACAAAGTATTGAAGTAAAACTTGGTTTAAATCAAAGCTATGTTTTGTGTAAATGCATGCAACTATTTAATATGAACATTTATGCGGTATTGTGAAAATGCATACATCCAAGCCTTGCGACTGTGGTGATAAACCCTTTAAACAAATTAAAGGTCTATCTGTCTTTATATCATCGAATTCGGTCATTCCTTTCTGTCCCCTTTCCCTGGGATGTCCGGAACGGGAGTTGTCAATTCCTATGGTACCACTACCTACTAACGAATGGCATGATCAATGTTAATGAATGTATTGTCCCATGTAAACAAACCAAATGTCATACCAAAATGTAAACATGTGAAAACAATGCACTAAGTATGTAATCAAATGAACATACATAGCGTGAAATGTCATGTAAAACGATGTACTAAGTAATGCACACAATGGGCATACCTAGCATGAAATGTCATGTAAAACAATGTACTAAGTAATGCACACAATGGGCACACCTAGCATGAAATGTCATGTAAAACAATGTACTAAGTAATGCACACAATGGGCACACCTAGCATGATATGTAATGTAAAACAATGTACTAAGTAATGCACACAATGGGCACACCTAGCATAAAATGTAATGTAAAACAATGTACCAAGTAATGCACACAATGGGCACACCTAGCATAAGATGTAATGAAATCATGTACTATAAGGTACTAACGAACATAGCAGTATATGATGTGAAAACAGGAAAGCATGAAAGTAACAAGTAGGCACATGTGTTCCACCCCAAAACAGTTTGGAAAACGGTAAAAGAGGGGTCTATGTACTCACTTGAGATTGCTTAGTTGTATAAAGATAACCACCAAGTAATGCTATAGATCTCGGAATCAAACAGCACCTAATATAGGTAACTATGTTAATTAACCGGACCTAAATCGGAAGATCGGGTAGCATGAGGGTTTGTAAACCAAACGAGTATTGAGACTCGTGTAGTATGGTTCAACAAAGCCTACATACTAATTGAAACCTAACATAATTGTTTACGACCCATTACGACTCGTTTAGGTAGCTTATGCTACTTTAACGCGTCGTTCGCGTGAAACGCGTTCGGACCGCCTAACTAGCCCTATGACAAGTGTTATATGCCTATACGTGTTACATAATCAGTTATGTGGCAAAGGTTTAGGTTACATATGCTTAATTACCAATTATACATGAAAAGGGTATTCTAGTAATTTACCTAAGGCATATAAACTACCTATCATACAACTACTTAAACGATGTGACCATAGGGTATAACCTCGGAAGGTTATTCCCTACCTACTATGGTCACCTAATGTGTTTGGTCGGATCCTAATGATCGACCAAATGGGTCGGGTTCGAAGGTATAGGCGATTTATTAGATCGCCTACCCTACGACCCTAGACAACGTGGTAATCAGTGGGCATAGTCCCAAGGGACTATGACCATCGTGATTACAATCACGTTGCGAAGTTCTAACGAACTTCGCATTGACCATTACTGGTCAACGCTGAAAGTCAAACAAAGTTTGACTTTCTGACTCGAAAAGCAGTAAAAATAAGGAAAAGAACGAAAGAATACTTACGAAGGGTCCCCGAATGCTAATCCCGATCCAAGAACTCAGGTATGAAACAATGGTTTCAACTTAGAGCTCTCAAATAAGAATTCTTGTGCTTTAAAACAATGAAAGGCATGGGGTATATATAGTTTTCGGTGAACCGTTGAGATCGTTTCATGGAAACCGTGATTCGATCCCATCCGTACACTTGTTGAAAGGTTATGGAAGCCACATATGCTCCTTATCTTAGTGATTAAGCAACTTAAAACATGTGGTTGAGGATCAATTGGCTGCAACTTGTGTTTAGAAACATTTAATCTGGTCTGATAGTGGGAAGCGGCCCGCTTCAGGATCAGCCAAATACAATGCGGGCCGCCTGGCCCTTCTGATCTGCACACAAGTTTCAAAAATGGCAGTTTCAGTCCCTGCACGTGTTTAAGGCCCTTTCCGACACTTCTAAGGCCCGTAAAGCCAACTTTAAGGCCCTAAAATGTTGCCTAAACATTGTGGACATGAAACATGCTAAAAATTATGCCGGGTGATGGTTCGTTTGGTCGTACGAACGCGATGTTCGCTTAATTACGACGGAATGCGCATAAGCGCGAAAAACGATCCAAATGACGCAACGAATGGATTTTTCTTAAGGCGAACACTAAAATATAATGTAGTCATGCTTTCATAAATTTTTGGATGTCCGGATGTATTCAGAACGTAAGTTATGCGCGAAAATGCAAACTTGTGCACTTTTTGACACTTTTAGTCCCTGAATGACCCAAAAGTTTATTTTAGCACACCAAACCTCTCAAAGCTTATTTCTAAGTTATGTAAAGGTTATTTAAGGTGTGTTTAACTTATGGTCATGTTCCGGAATGTTCGTTACAGTTCAGATTGGCATACTTTCGTAGTTTGTCAAGTTTAGACCCTGTAAGCGAATTAACTTGTTTTTGCCATACCAAAGCCTTCAAAACTTATTTCTAAGTTATGTAAGGGTTATTTAAGGTATGTTGAGTATATGTTGATGTTCCGGAGTATTTCTCGCATTAAACTGAGTACGTTTACGCACTAGTTTGCGTATAACTCTCCAGAAAGTGATGTAGAGTTTGAAATTACATAAAAGTCAAAACATGAAAAATGTAAAACATAACAAAACAAACATTGTGATCAAATAACATTGTTTTATTGATAACAGAACTGTTCATAGTGATTACAAGCACAGTTGTTACACATAAACTGGTCAAAGTAGAAACCAAACACTGTTTGACTTTAATGCTTGAAATGCATAACCAAGCATGAAGGAGACATACAAAGGGTCCAAGCTTGGATTAAGAACAAGAAAACTAGAAGAAAGGAGCCTTCAACTAGAAGGGATAGCTCCAACAAGCAGATTAGAGAAGAAAATTCTGAATTAGCAAGGATTCTTAGGATCATTCCAAGTGTTTAGAGGATTGATCTTGACCACACAAGTGTTACCCACTGATTAGAATACCATGGGAACTCATAAACAAGTCCATTGTATTGAGAAAATTGCATAAAAGTTCCTAAAATTCAAGCTGGTTGCTAAAACACACTTTCTGTCTAGATCTAGGGGTCGCGCCCCGCCACATTCAAAGGCCCCAGGCGTCGCGTGACGCGAGGGCTAGGCTGGAACTTTCAGAAATTGTCAAGTTCAGTCCCTGCAACCTCTAAACTTAGTTTTCGACGCGTTTAAGCCCCGTTAACCCATTTTCAAGGCTCAAAAATGAAGTTTAAATATAGGGGACATGAAATATGCTTGAAAATATCATGGATGTCGGTTCGTTTGGTCGTACAATCACGTTATTCGGTTAATTACGACGAAACACGAACGGACGCGAAAAAACGATCCAAAGTACGCGACGAATGGTATTTTAGCATTCTAATCACTAAAATAAAATATTTTAATGATTACAAAAATTTTTGGATGTCCGGATATGTTCAGAACGTAAGATTTGCGCGTAAATGCAAACATATGCACTTTTTGACGCTTTTAGTCCCTGTTTGATCAAATAAGTTTATTTTCTCATACCTAACCCCTCAAAACCTATTTCTAAGCTATGTAAAGGATATTTGGGGTATGTTTAACTTATGATCATGTTCCGGAAGGTACGTTACTATACGAATCAGTAGACTTTTGCAGTTTGACGCAAATACTCCCTGTTTGATCAAACAAGTTTATGTTCGCATACCGAACCCCTCAAAGCCTATTTCTACGCCATGTAAAGGATATTTGGGGTTTGTTTAACTTATGATCATGTTCCGGAAGGTATGTTACTCTATGAATCGGTAGACTTTTGTAGTTTGACGCAAATAGTCCCTATGAGCGAATAAACTTGCTTTTGCCATACCAAACCTTTCAAAACTTATTTCTAAGTTAAGTAAAGGTTATCTAAGGTATGTTAAGCTTATGTTGATGTTCCGGAGTGTTTGTCGTGTTAAACTGATTACGTTTATGCATCAGTTTGCGTATAACTTTCCAGAAAGCGGTTTAGAGTTTGAAATCGAACCAGAATTGAAATGAGAAATTGGTAAACATAATTAAACAAATATAGGGATCAAAATACATTGTTTTATTGAAAATTGAACTGTTCAGAGTTTGTATAATGATTACGCAAGCACAGGTGTCGCACTTACCTTTGGTCAAATTCTCGTACAATAACATTTATCATTCTAGCATACAAATGGCACCATTTGAGGCATTATACGGAAGGAAATGTCGATCGCCTATGGTATGGCACGAGATCGGAGACGCACAAATCACCGGTCCCGAGCTGTTGCAAGAAACGACTGACAAAATCCTCCAGATTCGAGACAATTTGTTGAAAGCTCGGAGTCGTCAGTAAAGTTACGCCGATAGACTCCGCAAGCCCCTTGAATTTAACGTTGGCGATCACGTACTCCTGAAGGTTGCACCTTGGAAGGGGGTGATCAGATTCGGCAAGAAAGGAAATTCTGGAAAAGGATTGGAAAAGTGGCCTACGGACTCGAACAACCGGAGGAACTTAGTAACGTCCACCCGACTTTCCATGTTTCGAACCTCAGAAAGTGCTTGGCCGACCAGGAATTACATGTCCCTCTTGAAGATTTACAAGTGGACGAAACATTACACTTCGCGGAGAAGCCTTTCGAGATCATGGGACGAGAAACCAAGGTGCTCAGACGCTCACGCATTCCTATTGTGAAGGTTCGCTGGGAAGGCAAACGCGACGCCGAGTTCACCTGGGAACTCGAAAGTGACATGAAGGCGAAGTACCCGCAACTGTTTGTTACGCCTACTTCTTAAAATTTCGGGATGAAATTTCCTAAAGTAGGGGAGGCTGTAACAACCCGCTTTTTGGAAAGTCAAAGTACAAGTCAAAGTCAAAGGGAGAAAAGATTGCTAATTGCGATCTGTCATTCCTTGCTTCACTGGTAGAATGTGCTTCTTGACTTGTAATCGAATTCTATTATTTATTTGCTTTAGTTGTATTATGTGGAGTATCTATTAATAATCGCTATTTAATCGCTTGTTTAATCGTTAATCGACTTATCGCAAACCGCATCGCTATCGCATTCGCAACTCGAAATATGTGTTCTGGATATCGTTTTACGTGTGTGTGCTATTCAGTGTTACTTGTGCATGATATGTTTATGTTAAGGTGTTTAATCGCAATCGCAATTCTATCGCATAGTAGTCTAATCGCTACACACATTACTTCATCTTTTTCACCTTTGAATCTTAACTTTCAACCGTGAAATCAACGGATTTGAGGTGTTTTAGGATGATGTCATCATGGAGTTCTTATGAACTTCAAGATTTGGCTTTATTCCACCAAGAACAACTCAGATCTGAAGGATTTCCACATGATTTTACAACAATTTCGCATAGATCTAAACATTTTCAAAGTTAAAAGGATTGAAAGATGGTTTCTAACTTTCTTTCGACCCTTTTTCACTCAATGCACTCAAAACGATATAATCGGAGCTTATTCTGGTCTTCTACTCATTTCTTAGTGAAGTGTCGGTTGAGATCTGATCTCTATCGAAGAGACAAACGATTCCGGAGTAAACATGAACGACCGTCAAAGAACAGTCCACGGATCGGATTAGGGTGATTCGTGTTCAATCGGGTGACTGGAGACTTGACGAAGTTCCATTGTTTAGTACGTTATCATACCGTCTCGAACAAACCGCAAAACTTTCAAGTCAAGACGAACAGATTCATTGGGACGGATTGCCGTCCGATCGGATTGCCATCCGATCGAACTTCAATCCGATCAGATTACACTTGGTTCCACACTTAAACATTTCTTCAAACTTTTAAAGATCTGAACGTCGAACGGATTACCGTCCGATCGGATTGCTATCCGATCGAACGACCATCCGGTCAGTTGACATTTGGAACTTCGACACTTAATCAATTTCACAATTTTCAAAGAACATCAATTTCTAACGGATTGCCAAACAATCAGATTGCTATCCAATCGAGTGACCATCCTGCTGTGAAGTTGTTCTTACTAAGTATCCTGCCAATCGGATCGCTATCCGATTGAATAACCGTTCGATCGATCAACCTGAAGGGTAGAGATACTTCTCTGTTTTCAAAATGCTACAACGAAAACTTCAAAGCCATCATACATAAACACATCCTTCCCAAACGAATGTCAATCCGACCGAATGGCCATCCGATCCGATGACCATCCGAACGGATTGACATCTGATCTAATGACCACCCGATCGATTTGCCATCTGATCGGGTTACCATTCGACACTTGCTCACATTGCATTGTTTTACGCGCTGTTCATTCGCTTATGCTACCGTTAACTATTCAGGCTAATCACTCTAGCGCCCCTTCAATCCATTAGCATCGTTGTGAGTATACTCGATCTCTTTTTGCTTTACGCAATTTTGGGTGTTACATACGTTACTTATTCTAAATCACATCGATCACACAATGCGAACACTATTTATACGCTGACCGTTATTGCATGTTACGTGTTACTCGATGAATGCTTGTATGTTATGTTAACACAGTGATTGTTGCCTGACGCCTTAGCAACGATAGTACTATAGTTTGGACTCAGCACCTGTCGTGGATATGGGTTGTTAAGGTTCTTCACATGTCATAGTGGTGATATGTGTTGCGCATTCTACAACTCGCAGTCTTGTCTATGCATATTTCATTATCGATAACCTACTAGCTTCTCATTATACATGTTACATGCTGGTTATGCTTAAATGCTTTCGACTCTACTATTACTATTAAACTTGTTTGCTCACCTTTACACAATGTGTATTGACCTCTATTTTATCGTATGTGACAGGTGTTTAGGATGCTTGTGTTTTGCTGCTATGTGGGAATCAAGCTAGGGTGGAGTCTTAGAAACAAACCTAAATAAATCTGAGTTGTCGAAATGGATATTTGTCTATGAGAACATCGTCTGTAATAACTGTTTTTATTTTATATGTTTGTGGTATGGGACATGAACCTTTAATATATTGTAACTAATAGTTGTTATGGATTCTCCTGGACAATCTGTTCCGCTCAATGTCGCGCCCTGATGTTTCCGTCATTGGTTGGGGTGTGACATGTGCACTTTCTCACTTTTGGCTACCATTTCGCACGAAAGCTCCTCTAGCTCGTTTTCTCTTATTCCAAGTAAGAAGACTACGTTTCACATGCAAATTACATCGATTTCTACAACGATTTTACACTAGTTTATCTCCGATTTCATCTAAACTTCTCTGTTTATGAAAACCTCCATCTTTTTCATAAAACTTCTGATTTTAACTTGGGATTAAACTTAACCGAGTGAATCTAAGCTAGCCTTGGCTTCTCAGGGAAGAAACCTCGTTGTTTCAAGCTCACCAAGTGTTATACCTAACAAAACAGTTTAACAATCGATTTGTACACCAAAACGGATAAAAAACCGACTAATGTTTCGTTCACCAAATAGTGGAACGATGCGCTGTCGAAACTGTCACGAAATGGACTCGAATTACATCCGTTTCAGACAAGATTTCAGTTTCGATTGCACCAAGACACAAGAACAGTCACTTGTGCAAACTAGACTGGTTCGCACGAATCATTTTGGGTTCGTACGACCTATCCCGAGTTTCCACAAATGACTAACTCGCTCTAAAAGACCTTCCCCGCTTTTGGTTTGATCAGTAACTCAAGGTTTGAAGGACGGACACTCAATTTCCCGAAGAAACGACTTGAAAATACTCGATTTTGGACACAAAACAGACAATTTCGCACGAAAACAGATTTCATACGAAAACCCTGTATTTTCGCACAAAATACATTTCGTACGAAAATACCAGGTTTCGTACAAAAATACGATTTTCGCACGAAATCATATGTTCCCCACTCAACTCTCCGTTCAATGTATTCGAAGACTGATTCACTTCTGTTTCTATGCGCAGGCTAAATTGATGCTCTCCTCATCTCTCATTACCTCTCGGTGTTTGTTGTTACGCACTCACTGTGAGTATACTTGAACCCATTTTCACTTTAATGCACTTTTGGGTGTTACCTACGTTCTCTATATAAAAAACACAATACCTCACACTTAAACCCTTTAAACGCTAAACCGCTATCGCATGTTATACGTGAATTGTTGAATGTTTGTTTGCTATGTTTAAATGATGAGGACTTGCAGACCACCCTTAGCAACGATAGTACTATAGTTTGGACTCAGCACCTGATTGGATCAGGGGTTGTTAAGGCTCGCATATTAACATACGTGCGTGCTCACTGTTGTGAACACGTATCGCGCATACTCCATCTCGCAGTCGTGTTGGTTAGCTTGTATCATTGTTGTTATCTTACTTAGAGTCGCCTCTCTACGTTTTATATGTTGGTTATGCGTAAACGCTTTATCGATTATTACTATTACATATGCAAACCTGTGTACTCACCTTTACATTATTGTATTGACTTTTATTTTAACGTATGTGGCAGGTTGAGGATTGTCTTACACTACAATGGATTAGGGTCCTATCTTTAGAAACTCATAATAAAATCTAGGTTGTCGGATCATGTTTTTGTTTAAGAGATTTTGTAATCCATTTTGACTATGGTGGAATGTTTGTTAATTGTATGGGAAATTGACTTTATAAATATTGTCGCTTAAATAGTTGTTATGGATCCTCTTGGACAATCTGGTTCGCCTAGTGTCGCGTCCCGATGATTCCGCCATCGGCTGGGGTGTGACAGATTGGTATCAGAGCCATAATTATAGGGAATTAGGTAGAATTGCCATGTTCGACCTAGTCTATAGTCTAGGAACCCAAACGGACCCTTACGTGCTAATTATCTCAACTCGTACGAAGTGTGTCTCCTCGCGTGAGGAAGGTGCACTTCGTACGAATTGGACGACTCGCACGAAGTGGACCCTTCGTACGAACCGAGCAAATCCCTGATTTAAAAGCGCTCGATCTTTGCATGTTCTGTTTCTGATCTAGCCATGTTACCTAAAGTACATATGCTTTTCCTAAAGCTACCACAATAGACACGCTTGGAGAACGCTCGTATAACACAAACGAGTGATTATGTCGAGATTAGGTGTGAAAACCAAGAACTCTCGATAAGATCGCTCACTCCGTGTATCATTTATTGCACGAGATTCTTTCGTTGAGTTAGGAGTTGTAGGTCCCCTATTCCCGATGGATCGTCACAAGACTGATAACTACTTAAGGATGCGGAATATCCTTGATTAATCTACAAACACAAAAACAAGAATGTTATAAGATGAAGAACACAAACACAAATACTAAAACCGATCTTCTATGATTATCAAACTGAAACGTTTTACAATCACTAAAGATCACAATTCGTCCAAGCCAATGCTATTACGAATTCTCTCAACCCAAACTCTATAGTGTCTAACCTAAACCCTAATGCATAATGCTGTTTATATACTACACCCATACAAACTGGGCTAGGTCATGGACTGCGAATTGGACAGGCCCAATTCGCCTACCATTCCCCCAATGTTGGTTTGGTAGCCCAAACACTACTAATTAACCAATACAAAGCTAAACCCGCTAAGCGTTTATCAATTTACTAGTTACAAGATATCCAGAGACCAAATCTAAGATGTTGTTACAAATATGCACCAACAAACTCCCCTTTGACAATAGCTTCATAAACTAACTTTGTCTTTATTCTTCTTGCAATCTTCAAAAGTCTTTAAGCGTCTTTGGTCTTTGGATAGCTTCAGCTTTAAAAGCTTCTGTCAGCAACAGACTCCCCCTAAGTTGATGCTTCCAATCACCAAATCTTCAAAATCGTTAGCACTTGAGTAAACTCTAGTTCAGGTTTTACATAGCAATCTTCAAACTCTTCAAATCTTGTCTACAATGTAGAAAGGAGGTTCTACCATGCATCCAACTAAACTCCTCTTCACTAAACTCTATAAAACACTTCCTCAATCTGTATACTATAAAACAAACATCTCGAGAAACCATAAGAATTTTTCAACAACAAGTTAAACAAATTAACATTTTCAAGAGATTTTGAAAACTGTATAACAGATTAAGCAAGTTTCAACTCAACACAACTCGCAAAACTAAAAAATTTTCAAAAAACAAACTAGAACGTGCAAGTTTTGAAAATGTAGAACCCAGATTCTAACACCAGCTCCCCCTATCGGTAATAATTCCTCCATAAACAACCATTTTCCGTACGCTAAGAATTTTAAAGAAAAAGAAAATCTTTTGGATTTTTATATTTTCTGTAAGCAAATAAATAACATAAAATTGAACACTCTATTTTTGTGAGAATCACTGGTAAGAAGATCTATTTTTGTGAGAATCACAGGTAAGAAGATCATATCAGCACAATCATTGATACCACTATTAGATAATTCTTTAATTTTTGTGAAAAGCAGTTCAAGACAATTACCAGTATTGTTTATCCACTTAAACAAAACACATGAACATTTCAAGTACCTTTACCTAGTGATACATTAAGGAAATAGTATACTGATATACTAGTGTGTCCCACTTCAGGACATATCCCCACGATCAAGGTGTGCACAAAGATTCCTCGTAGTAGGTGAGTATACTGAATTCATCCTTTTGTGTTTTACAACGTTAGATAACTGGTGTTCAGGTCAATACATCTGTACAACAAAGAGACCAATATCCAACGAGGGTTAGGGAAAATACCAAAACTTTGGACGATTTATGCATTTTACACAGTTGAATGACTATCTAGGATAGCTTCTTCAATTTCATGGTTTTTGGCATTTTAGCTCTTTTAAGATATCCTGGTTGTGCCTAGGTCAGCATATATCTGGATGCAGCAGAAGGACAACCCTGATATCCCAAATGAAATAACATCATAAAGACCCAAAACCTCGGATTTTGGCAATCTATCAATGTAAGATTTTAGGTCATTAAACCATATGCCACTGATATGTTACCCACTCATATTCAATGTGTTATGTTTATATCACCATGGTAAATTGATTATTTCATGTTTTTTGCCTACTGGTACATCATATGATGAAGCTGCTATCACACTTTAGCATTTATAAGTTCATTTTCAGTGCAACAGTCCAACTTGCTGATGTACTATCATTTATTCTTTTTCACACAGTGATAACTCATTTTTGATTTTTCTATTTTTTTTTATTTTTATGGTTTTCTATTTTTTTATGGTTTTCTATTTTTTTTATTTTCGATTTTTAAGAAAACAGTAAACTATTTACACAAATTCTTATGAAAAACTGGTTATTCAGGATTCCTCATCCCGTTGAGTTCAACTAGATGTTTAAATCGAGCCCTGTCAAATGCTTTTGTGTAAAGATCTGCCAGGTTATCTAGTGTATCAATTCGATGAAGTTCAATCAATTTCTTTTCAGCACAATCATGTATAAAATGATGACGAGTGTCAATGTGTTTTCTTCTACTGTGCTTCACGGGATTGTTTGTGATTGATATAGTGGCATTATTGTCTATCATTATAGGAGTACGAGTGAAATTCAAACCGTAATCGCGCATCTGCTTTTGTATCCAGAGAACCAGAGAGCAACAGCTCCCTGCAACAATATATTCAGCTTCACACGTAGAGGTAGACACGCAAGACTGTTTCTTGCATTGCCAAGACACAATCCTCCCTCCTAAGAACTGACAACCACCAGTAGTAGACTTGCATCCTCCAAATTCTGAATCAGTGTAGGCAACAAACTTCAAATCACTAGCAGCCAGATACCATAGCCCAAGTTTAGGTTTCCCCTTCAAGTAACGAGGTATATGCTTCACCGCTTTCATATGTGACTCTTTAGGATTAGCCTGATATCTAGCACATAGACACACTACGAACATGATGTCAGGTCTTGAAGCCGTCAAATACATTAGAGTACCAATCATTGCCCTATACTGAGTTGGATCAACATCTTCCACACTCTCATGATCTGGACCAAGATTGTGATTCTCACAGATAGGTGTGTTAAAAGTAGCGCAATCCTCCATTTTAAAACGAGACAAAATGTCATACACATACTTTGTTTGATGTATAAACATCCCATCCTTAATCCCAGAAAGTAGGACATCTCACCCATCACACCCATTTCAAACTTGTTCTTCATAACCTTTTCAAACTCATGACACATGCTTTCATCAGATGACCCAAAAATGATGTCATCTACGTATACCTGTACCAGCAGAAAATCTTCCTTCTTTCTCTTAATGAACAGTGTACTGTCAACCTGACCTCTTTCAAAGCCATTCTTCAACAAATGAGCTGACAATGTCTCATACCACGCCCTGGGTGCCTGATGCAATCCATATAATGCCTTATTGAGCTTATACACATGATCTGGATAATCTGGATCAGTAAACCCATCTGGTTGTGAGACATACACCACTTCTTGGACTTTCCCGTAAAGAAACGCACTCTTTACGTCTAGTTGGTAAACTTTGAAGCCCTTGAAAGACGCAAAGGCTAGGAACAACCAAATTGCTTCCAACCTTGCCACTGGTGCAAACACTTCATTGTACTCAATCCCCTCTTGCTGATTGAAACCCTTAACCACTAATCGAACCTTGTTTCTCATCACAATCCCTCGATCATCTTTCTTGCACTTGAACACCCACTTAGTGCCAATTTCCTTCTCTCCCTTGGGCATATTAACTAGCTCCCAAACCTTCAACTTCGTTAACTGAGCTAGTTCCTCTTGGATCGCTTCCACCCATGAATTTTCTTTAAGAGCCATGTGAACATTCTTCGGCTCCTCTTGGGCAATAAAGCAGCTATACAAACACTCATTGATAACTCATGTCTTATGTATCGTAGCAAACAGACCAAAACCTTCAATCATATCTCTTCTATTCTGAACACCTGCAGCAGCATCACCAATAATGTTCTCAACTGGATGATCTCTGTTTGCTCGTGTAGTAGCTATGGTGTCAACAACTGAATTATCACTCAGGTTGGTGATGCATTGTCGAAAACCGGTTTCTTAGTATGTTTAAGTTTATTTTTTTACATAACTTTTAGTTTCAAATGGCCTACTTTGATTAGAATTGTGTTTTCTAGGTCTAATGAAGTTTAAGGAGCTATTTGGAAGCTTTACGGAGCACCGAGAGCGAACGGGATCAACCGGGGATGTGAAATGAACAAAACCGGGTTAACCACTAAGATTGGATGAGTTTTGGGGAATGCTAATGGATTTAAAATGAATAGATTGGAAGATGGCATGATAGAGGGCTGAATTACGAGTACATGCGCGAAAACGGTGAGTAAAACGGAGCTATAACGAAGAAGTTATGAAGAAAACAGTTTCGGATGAAACCGGCAAATCTAGGTAGCGTCGGCGATGCCATCTAAAACCCTCCGTCGCTGAAAAACCTCCGTAGGCAGCGGGTTAAGCCGTCGGATGAATTGGGAACAACAAGAGGCTTTCAGGGACGCCCCAAAAGGCCATCGTCGACGCCTCCTCTATATGCCAGACGCTGAAACTTGTTTTTTTAATGATTAGGGACGGGTTATATGTGGGTTTTGACCTCATTTTCGGGGGTTACAAAGCTCTTGAGTTAAAAACACCATTTTAGAGCCACAACCATCCACCAATCCATTTCCAATCCATCCATATCATCAACCTTCATCCAAATCAACAAATCATCATCATCGAATTCATCATCTCAATTCTAAACCCTAGTACCTTCATCCATCATTCCTTTCACCATCATCACTCACCAAAACCCGCATAACCACCATTCCACCATTCCCCAAGTTTCACGATGATCCAAATCAAGCTTCAATCATCCGGTGATTAAGTTCCTTCAACCATGAGCGACTAATCACCTTGGTTTCACCCCGATGTAGGTAGTTGTGTAATCTAGGGTTCTGAATTGTGTTTTGATTTTACTTGGTGGCAATTTGTATTGATTTTTGAAACCATTGACAATAGTTTACATTTGTTTCGTATTCGTAAATTGTCGAACGATTATAAAGTTATGACTTTGCAAAATGGTTATGTGTATTTATGCATTGTCATGGTTAGGTTTTACTTGTGATCACAAAGTGCATTCTTGTCCATTCTTAGGAACGTTGATATTTATTGGCACCTAAGTCACGATACACTAAATCCGTTGAATTGAATCTAAAAGCTTGTAGAAACCCTAGGTTGGCAATTACCGAAACCGGGTGTGAACCCTTTTTTTCATACATTGTTTACGTCATTAATTTTGCTTTCGTTAATCATAATCAATCAACTCGTAATAGTTAATCAAATTTACAATCATCGTTGGTTAATTCCAACATCTTTTCTCAAATAACTAAACAAATTAAGATAGCTAGCTTCATAAAACGTGACACCTTCATAATCGAGCTAATCCATACGTGAACCATTAACTCTTCGCGGATCGACCCCTTACTACCACTAACACATTTATTAAGGGTAATTCAGGCTATAAATATTATCTTTGACAGGGGCGCGACACTCCGATCGAGTTTTGGCATCGTTGCCGGGGAGTTAGTGCACTTTGCGTTTGGATTGTGTTTGACAATTATGATAAACTGTTTAATTACTTGTTTCTTTCATTCTATTTGCTTTTGTGTTACGTGGGGTGTGTTACTTGTGCAGATTACAGGTAGTGCATGCGTATACGGAATTCCGAACGAACATCACCGTTAGTCTACGAACCGGAAATAGAGCGAGTGGCAAGAAGAAACCTAGCAAGCCGGTTAGAGGCAACACTTGACCCTAATCAAGACACCCAATGTGACAACCCGCATTAAACCAGGTATCCGTACGACTTAATTAATGATTAATTACTGTTTAATTACTGTGCTTGTTTGAAGTAGCTGATGAACTGCTACTTGATATCTGATACATGTACTTACTTGCATCATACTTTACTTACCGTCACTACATTATTTACATACGGCTCCTTAGTGACAAACATGATGCACAAAAAGCACAGTAGCACAATACACGGATAACCTATTGAACATGCTGATAAAGCCAGCATCAGGCAAACACTGCCTCCAAGGCCTATAAGAGCCTGAGATATTTGGCTACACTAGTAGTGAGTGTAGGGATACAAGGGTTGTGGAACTACGTCTCTAGGGATAAGTCACTATGATTGGATGTGCCTAAAACGTACTTAAAGTACAAAACTCAGCACTTTACATAATAATTCAGCTTTTAGTAAGCAAATAAAGTGCCAAAATATGAGAAAAATAACACTAGACACTTTCCAAAGTGTCAGGAATAAACTGTGTCATTACAGATAACAATAATGACACTTTAAAGTTTTTGTAACGCTTTAACGGATTACTATCCAACCGAACAACCGGACTTTACCCGGAACATGAAGATATTATTATTTTCACTATTTATATTTTCCTGAGCCAGTTAGGGTCCCTGATTACCCTAACACCCGCCATAACGCATAACATACAAGTAACTAAGTTTAATACTTAGCACTTAACTAACTTAACTTAGTTACCCTAACTAATCTAGTTAGAATCGGCTAGGACCCCCCCCCCCCCATCCTAACCGGCCTAACTAAGGGGGAACATGCTTAGTACTTGGTTTATTATTTAAATCACCATTGTCCCATATCTAAACAACACTAAATCCAATGGTTAATCACTCAATCTTTGCCTATAAGTTCATGTAATTGCACTAAGATCATTCACTTCACCACAAACCAAACTCAAACTCTCTCCCTCTCTACATAGCTCTCGGCCGAACCCCCCTATAACCACACATCCATTTTCGATTTCAAGCAAGCCATTCCAAGCATCTACAAACATCAAGGGTCACGTATTAGGAAGCTTGGAGCAAGCGGAACGCGAAGGACCTCTCCACTTTGCTTTTATCCACGCCATTTTCACCAAGAATCTTCCCTAGCCTCGAGCTAGAGGTATAACACTTAAAACTCATTTTTGAACTTATCTAAGGTGGTTAAAAGGATTTGTGTCGGTTAAATATCGTTAACATACAATTTGATGCTTAAAAGTCTACTAAAAGTATGAAAAATGGTGGTTAATAGCATTTAAGTGGTGTAAAAGTTGTAGTATTTGAAATATGTGGTTAATTAGACCCGATCTATGTTGTGGTAGCTCGGATCACCGTTTAACCCGGGTTGATAAGATCATGGATCTTAACATAAAATTGTTTTGAATAATACAAGGGTTAAAAGGTGAAACTCTACCACACATGAAACATGAACTTGTGTAAAAATGTTTTAACATGTACAATAGTGTTTAAAACTAGCAGATCTACGTATCTGCAAGTGGTATTTTCAAAGGACCACGCGTCAAAGAAATCATGTTCTCTAAAAGACGGATCTTACACTAACAAACATGATTTTTATAAACCACAAGTGTGTGAACACTTGTGAAATGAAAAGATCCGACAAAGAACTAGTTTTGTCAAATGTTACTAGAAGTTGTAAAGATGGATTTTCTCTAAAAACAAGGTTTTTACAAAACCGGATTATTTACACAAAAGATCCATTAAAAGTAAAGAGATTTACTACATATTTTTAGACAAACCACCAGTTCGTATATTTTTGCGACTATGTCTATCTTTGACTAGTTAAAATGTCGAAAAGTTGTTTGATAATGTTGAGAACATTGGTTGATTTGATTTGATAAAGAAAATGATACGCTTGAAAGCGTGGCCACCTCCAGTTACAGAGGAAACTCTGGCAAAATTTTTCTAAAAACCTAACACTTAGAACTATTTGCACTACAAGTGTTAGAAATCCTTTTTGACATGTTTTCGAAACATAAATTTCGCCATGACTTTATTTACTAAATATTCGGAGGTCGGATTTTCACAAAATTTAACGTGATAAATATATATATTTTTCACACACTGTTTATGATTATTTTGTGAAATACATAAATATTATTTTTAGAGTAAAAATAATATTTACGAACGTTAACGATCCAAAATAATACGAACGCTTTCACCATAAATATATAAGTTACACCGGTAAGTATTTTACCACTCGATTGTTAAAACGTAACTTACGCACTTACGAAATATTTATGAACGCGTATTTTAACAACGTATTATTGGAGAAAAATTATGTGAAATGAAAATATAATATTTTTGAGAAAAATACTTATATTTTGGAATTGGAAAGGTATATATATTAAGTGAGACTTAATGATGTAATTTGAACGCACATGTATTGAATCCCCCATCCTTGGGAAGGAGATTAACTACCAAGTATATACAGAACGTAAACACGAAATAGTTGTCTAACTATTTCCCAAAGACTTAAACTATAAAGCTAAGGCACGACTGTCCGTCTAATAGAATTAGCACTTGTAGGTCGTCGCACAGCTTTCTGATTTGGAGTACTTGGTAGAGACGCACCGACTGTGAGTTCATGTCCCCCTTTTCTCTAACTGTTTTCAGTTTTCTTAACTGCGGGGGTGAAATACATGTTACTTTGTTTACAAGTACCTTATACACGGTATGGTTAGCGTAAGGAGGTTTATTACTCAGATCATGTGAGTGGGTAGGAGCAATATGAGGCCATTAGTCCTCATGTCGGGACCGAGGGACAGGAGCGGTAGATCTATCTGGGTGTAGCGAGCCCAGCCCCAGGCCAAACTAGAAACGGACCTTGGGGTGACTTTGTCCACATACTAATGCCGTGGCGAAATCTGCTAGGTTTGAGTCTCCCTATTTGCACTTCACATATATCAGTGGCCTTGCAAACCATTGGTGATCACAAGTCCCCTTATTTGCTACATACCACGACTATTTTCATACTCACAAGTGTTTTACATACTCACTTACACATGAACTCGCTCAAAATTATTGTTGATTTTTCAACTTACATGTATTTCAGGAAATTAACGAGATCTGGCACGGTATGGCATGTTTTCCGCTGCACTAGTTTCCGAGGTCATCCGGGGTTTAGGGGATGTGTCTCTTTCCTGGACAAGACACAATCCTTAAATCATGTTTATGTTATGTTTTAAGTTGTAATGTCTGTTGAACAAGATTATGGTTGTTAGGGTATGTTCCCGTTAAAACAATGGTATTGTATGTGGTTTTCAAAACTTAATGGATGATCTCGCATATTTTTATTTCATATAGCTTTGTTATGATTAAGCTATGGTATTAAGAAGTCACACCAAATTAACCACGCTTCCGCAAAGCCAGGGTGTGACAGCTTGGTATCAGAGCTCTGATCATAGCGAACTAGGATTCTTTCTCGAGTCTAGACTATGATCACTAGGGCTCTCACGAAAACATTTTTACTGCATACCACTTAAGTCCTGATCCAAAACGTTTTTACAAACAGATGTTGAGCACATTTTATTCTTTATTATAGGCTCAGTCTGAGAGGCTGAGGCTCGGTCTGAGAGGCCGAGGCTCGGTCTGAGAGAACGAGGTAGTTGGCTAGTGAGACTAGGAGAATTGGCTAGTGAGACTAGGAGAATTGGCTAGTGGGACTAGGAAGAGCAGTCTGAGAGGCTGGGAGGCTAGTGGGACTAGGAGAATGATTTGAATGCTTACTTGGTGACTTATGTGATTATTTGATTATATGATTGACTGTTTGTGCATGTTTGTGTATATGTTACAAACACATGGATTCTACAGACACTGGTGGTTCAGACACCACAGGCCCTAGGCCTATCGTATCAGACGACCTAGAGTCATCGGAGCACGAGGTTCACACGTCCGACGTCACGAGCACAAATGAGGACGACTTTCAGCCCTTCGCATTACCTGACGGTGCTGACGAGCTCGCAGATGGTCTTTTGGCTGGGGATCTACCACTTGCAGTGATCCCTGCTCCTATACCGCTTGCTTCGTATCCTGCTTACGATTTGCCTATCGACGACGAGGAGGATGATGTCGATATGTTTGACGAGGAGCCTTTCGAGGAGGATGCTCAGGGCGAGGCCCTTCCTGCTGCTGATGGTGCCTTGTTGATCGCAGATGCTCCTGCCGCGGAGTCACCTGCTCACTCCCCAGTCCCAGACTCCTTTGAGTCTGTGGCCTCTGTACCCTCACACATCCAGAGTGCGCAACACTTCTCTCATGGATTAGATCCTGATCAGGCATCTTCTGTTGCCCCTATCCCCAGTTTTCTTTTCGGCCACGATGATGAGGGGGATTCCGATCTTATGTTTCCCCCAGGATTCGACCCAGATCGTGACTTAGAGTTTATTCCGATGGATCAGTTTATGGAGGATCCAGTAGACCCTGTTGACCCATTTGATCCTATTGACCCAGATTTTGATTTAGAGATGGCTTTTGATGACCTTGAGCCTGTCGTTGCTCCTGAGCCGGCAGCCGCTCTACACCCCATACCTGAGCATGACCCAGTACATGCTGACATCCCTTTTGAGCCTGTTGCTGGTGATCTCCCCGTAGATGTTCCTTTGATGGAGGGCGATCGTGTCGTGGTTGATCATGTTGATCCTTTACCCGTTATCGCTATACCTGTTGACCCTCCCGTTGAAAACATTGCACCTGTTCACCCCGTTGTTGCTCCCCCACTTGATCCCGTTCCACTAAAGCCCGAGCATGCACTGTTCGCGGCACACATGGATCCACCAGATGAGCATGCACAGCACGGTTGGATACCTGCTGATGAGGATGTTCCACCATTTCCCCCTCAGATCCCTGTTACACGACATGCTGATTTTTCTTTTCAGGTTCCTCAGTTTGTACCTCCAGCGAGGGCTGGAGAGGGTTCTTCAGCCCATCCTTTTGGGCATGTACCGATGTCTATCCCTTTTATGCCCCTGATGTTATCTGTTCCACCCTCTGTTGCTCCATTTCACGTGGCACCTTTCGACCCCACTAGTGAGCCGTTCCTTTGGGCACCAGACTCTGCTGTACCACCTACTGACCCCTACCATCGTTTCCACATGGGGTATACTATCGAGGACGTCTTGATGTCCTTCGTCGCCCAGCACGAGTCGCACACGCAGCGCATCCAGGAGCTTGAGAGGGCTCAGCTGCCACCATGTCCGTGCCATGGTCAGACACACTCTCCTCTGCAGACATTTCGACCTTTACCACCAGATTATGCTGCCCGCCTCTTTACACTAGAGCAGCAGGTTGCTTCTATCATTCGTACTCAGCAGGCTATGGGGGCGGATCGGCTCCAGTTACGTCGTTTGTTTTACACCCACTTTCCTCCTCCTCCACCACCATCTGTATAGAGCTCATCAATGCTGTTTGGGTAGACGAGGATGAGAAGATGGCGATTGTTGGATTGCACAGTATTTTTGGAGACTACTTTATGATCCTGACTTTTGTTGACATGTATTTGATGTTGTATTGACACTGATTTAGTATTTGGACAGGGGTGATGTAGCCCTGGTTGATTGATGATTGTATGTACTGATACACTTACTATGTGGTCTCGATATATGGCAATCGCAGTATTCTCATCATATCTGATTTGCTTGATTGCTTATTTGTATTTTATGACATGGGATGTTGTGTGATTGGTATTTGTGATGTATTGATAACATGAGATGTTATGTGATTATACTATTACTATCGATATATACGTACACTACATTATGACCTGACTTACGTATTATAACATCGGAGCTTTACCATGGCCTGACCAACTTATACCATCTTTTAGAAGATGCCGCCAAGACGTGAGACACGAATGCCTACTAATGAGGCAGAGCTCCAGCAGATTATTGCAGCTGCCATAGCACAGTAAGCAGCATCTCAGCCAGGAACGAGCGGAAGTATTAACCAAGGCAATAACAATCCACCTCACGGTAATACTAAGTCATTAAGACACACCGTGGCCTAATTGGATATCTTTAGCGATGATGCTAATGCCGTTCATATATTATAACGTATGTGCAAGGTGCACCTACAAGCAGTTCTTAGACTGCAAACCGGTCAACTTTGATGGCACTGGAGGTGCTGTCGCCTTCGTTCGTTGGGCTGAGAAAACTGAATCTGTTCTTCGCATGAGCAAATGCGCACTGGATCAGCAAGTCACCTATATCTCAGGGCTATTCTTGGATGGGGCCCTCTCTTGGTGGAATCTACAAGTGCAGACATTAGGCGAAGCTGCTGCCTACGCGCTGACCTGGACCGAACTAAAAGAACTTATGCGCAAAAAGTACTGTTCCCGCGCAGAAATCCAGCGATTGGAGACCGAGTTCTGGCACTTGAAAATGGACGGTCCAAAGGTAGCGGAGTACGTTCAAAGATTCCATGACTTATCTCAAGTGGTTCCTTACATGGTCACGCCAGAATACAAGCGAATCGAGCGCTTCATTTGGGGACTAGCTCCTCAAATCATAAGCATGGTGACCTCATCCAAGCCTGCAACTATTACCGAGGCGATTGATTTGAGCATAGCCCTCACTGAGGAGGCAATTCGTCTGAACAAGTTTGATGAGATCAAGACGAAGAAAGCAGAGACTCACGTCGAGTCATCAGGGGGTAACAAACGGAAGTTCTCAAACTTCAAGCAGGGCGCCAGTGTGGCGGTTAAGAAAGGAGGATCAGCTAGCAGTGGGAAGAAAGGAAAAGGATACCAGGGCACCCAGCCCAAGTGTAATAACTGTCAACGCCACCATACTGGCCATTGTAATGTGAAAGTATGTGAAGCGTGTGGAAAGCCGGGCCACTCGAAAGATTCTTGTTGGGCTAGTGCTGGCCGGGGAGGCCAGGGAGGATATGGAAACAGAAACAATAATCGTGGTGATACTGGAAATCGCCCACAAGGAAATAATGGAGGGAATGGAAACCGAGTCAACAATGCGAACCAAAACAACCAGCAAGTTGGGGATGGCGCCGGAAGTGGTCGAAAACTTGGATGTTTTAACTGCGGTGATGTTGGGCATTTCAAGAAGAACTGCCCAGATTTAAACCAAGCCCGCGGAAGGGTTTTCAACATCGAAGCAAGGGAAGCACGCCAGGACCCTAATGTCGTCACTGGTACGTTCCCTGTGAACCAACGCTATGCATCCATTTTATTTGATACTGGTGCCGATTATAGCTTCGTGTCGTTAGAATTTAAGAATATGCTTGGGTTAGCCGCTAATAAATTAGATATTCCCTACTCGATCGAATTAGCCAATGGGAAGTTAGTAGAAGCCAATGAAGTTATCAGAGGTTGTGTGATTGTATTGGGAGAACGTGAGTTCACTCTAGATCTACTACCAGTCCAGTTGGGAAGCTTCGACGTGGTGGTAGGAATGGATTGGTTATCAGGCAACAAAACTGAGATAGTTTGTCACGAAAAGGTTGTACGTATCCCAACCGATGATGGTGAGACCATTGTTGTTCATGGAGAGAAGCGTGAGATGCCGTTGAGGATTATCAGCTGCTTGAAAGCAAGGAAGTGTTTGCAGAAAGGATGTGTTGCCTTTCTGGCACACATTGTGGACAAGAAGGCTGCTGAACCAAGAATTGAAGACATCCCTGTAGTAAGGGATTATCCAGAAGTCTTCCCAGAGGACTTACCTGGACTGCCACCTCAGAGGCAAGTGGAGTTCCACATCGACTTAGTTCCAGGCACCGCGCCTGTGGCTAAGGCACCTTATAGACTTGCTCCGTCTGAGATGCAAGAATTGTCGACACAACTTCAAGAATTGTTAGACAAGGGTTTTATCCAACCAAGCTTCTCGCCTTGGGGAGCTCCGGTCCTGTTTGTTAAGAAGAAGGACGGTAGTTTTCGAATGTGCATTGACTACCGGGAGTTAAACAAGCTGACGATCAAGAATAGGTATCCTCTGCCAAGAATCGATGATCTATTCGATCAACTTCAAGGTTCAAGATTTTATTCAAAGATCGATCTTCGATCTGGATACCACCAGTTGAGGATTCAAGAAGAAAGTATCCCAAAGACAGCCTTCAGAACTCGTTATGGACACTACGAGTTCCTTGTTATGCCGTTTGGTTTGACAAACGCACCTGCAGTCTTTATGGATTTAATGAATAGAGTTTGCAAGCCATACTTGGATAAGTTCGTGATTGTATTCATCGATGACATTTTAATTTATTCAAAGACGAAGGCTGAACACGAGCAGCATCTTAGAGCCATTTTAGAGCTGCTGAAGAAGGAACAGCTGTATGCCAAACTTTCTAAGTGCGAGTTTTGGCTACGCGAGGTCCAATTTTTAGGACATGTGGTTAATGGAAATGGAATCCACGTTGATCCCACAAAGATCGAAGCGATCAAGAATTGGGAAACGCCAGAGACGCCAACCGAGATTTGGCAATTCTTGGGTTTGGCTGGCTATTATCGAAGATTCATTGAGAATTTTTCGAAGATCACTCAACCATTGACACTCCTCACGCAAAAGGATAAGAAGTTTGATTGGGGAATCAAACAGGATGAAGCATTCCAGATACTGAAGGATAAGCTCTGCAATGCGCCAATCTTAGCTCTACCAGAAGGTACAGATGATTTTGTGGTATACTGCGACGCATCGCGCCAAGGATTGGGTTGTGTGTTGATGCAACGCCAGAAGGTTATTGCTTACGCATCGCGTCAATTGAAAGTGCACGAAAAGAACTATACCACACACGATTTGGAGCTCGGCGCAGTGGTTTTTGCACTAAAGATCTGGAGACACTACCTTTATGGTACGAAGTGTACAATCTTCACAGATCACAGGAGCCTACAACATATATTCAACCAGAAGGAGTTGAATATGAGGCAAAGACGATGGGTTGAATTGTTGAACGAGTACGACTGCGAGATTAAGTATCACCCAGGGAAGGCGAATGTAGTCGCCGATGCCCTAAGTCGTAAAGAGAGAATCAAGCCTATAAGGGTCAGGGCTTTGGAAATGATTATCCGAACCGATCTTTCCTTGTGCATTCGTGCCGCACAGAAAGAAGCCCTCAAAGAAGGAAACCTTGAAGAAGAATATCTCCGTGGGATGGAGAAGCTACTGGTACCAAACGAGGAAGGAACATTACGTTTTGAGAAAAGGATTTGGGTTCCTCTGTTTGGTGGATTAAGAAAGTTATTTTCGACGAAGCTCACAAGTCGCGGTACTCTATCCATCCTGGAGCGGATAAGATGTACCAAGATCTCAAAGATTATTATTGGTGGCCTAGGATGAAAGGCGATGTTGCTGTTTATGTGAGCAAATGTTTAACGTGCGCTAAGGTTAAAGCCGAATACAAGAAGCCTTCGGGACTTCTGCAACAACCTGAGATTCCCAAGTGGAAATGGGAACAAATCTCCATGGATTTTATTACGAAATTGCCAAGAACGCCAAGAGGCCATGATATGATTTGGGTGATAGTTGACCGCCTAACAAAATCCGCACACTTTCTGCCAATCAAAGAGAAAGACAGTACTAGTAAACTTGCGGAAATTTACATGAGAGAGATCGTCGCGCGCCATGGAGTACCTCTCTCGATCATCTCTGATAGAGACGGAAGGTTTGTGTCAAGGATATGGCAATCCTTCCAAGAAGCCTTTGGCTCACAATTGGATCTGAGCACTGCGTTTCATCCGCAAACTGACGGCCAGAGCGAGCGAACGATACAAACTTTGGAAGACATGCTGAGAGCGTGTGTTATGGATTTGGGCGGTAGCTGGGACAAACATTTACCTTTGGTCGAATTTTCATACAACAACAGCTACCACACCAGTATTGGTGTCGCGCCATTTGAAGCCCTTTACGGACGCAAGTGCCGATCACCCTTATGTTGGGCTGACGCAGGTGATAGGCAGCTTGCTGGTCCCGAGATCGTCCAAGAGACGACATACAAGATTGCGCAAATTCTTAAACGCATCGAAGCAGCTCGCCACAGACAAAAGGCCTATGCGGATCCAGACCGGAAACATGTGGAATTCCAAGTTGGAGAAATGGTGTTATTGAAAGTTTCACCCTGGAAGGGGGTGGCACGCTTCGGAAAGCATGGGAAGTTAAATCCGCGCTACATTGGTCCCTTCAGAATTCTGGAAAGAATAGGACTAGTAGCATACAAGTTGGACCTACTTGCTGAACTGAATGGTGTTCACGATACATTTCATGTGTCCAACCTGAAGAAAAGTCCAACTCAAGTCGACGTTGCCATTCCCACCGACGAGATTCATGTTGACGACACGCTCCACTTCGTAGAAGAACCTGTCGAGGTCACGGATTGGAAAGTTAACAAGACCCGCCGGAGCAGTGTCAAGCTCGTCAAAGTTCGTTGGAATGCCAGACATGGTCCTGAATACACCTAGGAACGTGAGGACCGGATGAAAGAGAAATACCCCCACCTTTTTCCTAAGAACCCTGCTTCTACAAGCAGAACTTAAATTTCGGGACGAAATTTATTTAACGGGGGGAGAATGTGACAACCCGCATTAAACCAGGTATCCGTACGACTTAATTAATGATTAATTACTGTTTAATTACTGTGCTTGTTTGAACTAGCTGATGAACTGCTACTTGATATCTGATACATGTACTTACTTGCATCATACTTTACTTACCGTCACTACATTATTTACATACGGCTCCTTAGTGACAAACATGATGCACAAAAAGCACAGTAGCATAATACACGGATAACCTATTGAACATGCTGATAAAGCCAGCATCAGGCAAACACTGCCTCCAAGGCCTATAAGAGCCTGAGATATTTGGCTACACTAGTAGTGAGTGTAGGGATACAAGGGTTGTGGAACTGCGTCTCTAGGGATAAGTCACTATGACTGGATGTGCCTAAAACGTACTTAAAGTACAAAACTCAGCACTTTACATAATAATTCAGCTTTTAGTAAGCTAATAAAGTGCCAAAATATGAGAAAAATAACACTAGACACTTTCCAAAGTGTCAGGAATAAACTGTGTCATTACAGATAACAATAACGACACTTTAAAGTTTTTGTAACGCTTTAACAGATTACTATCCAACCGAACAACCGGACTTTACCCGGAACATGAAGATATTATTATTTTCACTATTTATATTTTCCTGAGCCAGTTAGGGTCCCTGATTACCCTAACACCCGCCATAACGCATAACATACAAGTAACTAATTTTAATACTTAGCACTTAACTAACTTAACTTAGTTACCCTAACTAATCTAGTTAGAATCGGCTAGGACCCCCCCCCCCCATCCTAACCGGCCTAACTAAGGGGGAACATGCTTAGTACTTGGTTTATTATTTAAATCACCATTGTCCCATATCTAAACAACACTAAATCCAATGGTTAATCACTCAATCTTTGCCTATAAGTTCATGTAATTGCACTAAGATCATTCACTTCACCACAAACCAAACTCAAACTCTCTCCCTCTCAACATAGCTCTCGGCCGAACCCCCCTATAACCACACATCCATTTTCGATTTCAAGCAAGCCATTCCAAGCATCTACAAACATCAAGGGTCACGTATTAGGAAGCTTGGAGCAAGCGGAACGCGAAGGACCTCTTCACTTTGCTTTTATCCACGCCATTTTCACCAAGAATCTTCCCTAGCCTCGAGCTAGAGGTATAACACTTAAAACTCATTTTTGAACTTATCTAAGGTGGTTAAAAGGATTTGTGTCGGTTAAATATCGTTAACATACAATTTGATGCTTAAAAGTCTACTAAAAGTATGAAAAATGGTGGTTAATAGCATTTAAGTGGTGTAAAAGTTGTAGTATTTGAAATATGTGGTTAATTAGACCCGATCTATGTTGTGGTAGCTCGGATCACCGTTTAACCCGGGTTGATAAGATCATGGATCTTAACATAAACTTGTTTTGAATAATACAAGGGTTAAAAGGTGAAACTCTACCACACATGAAACATGAACTTGTGTAAAAATGTTTTAACATGTACAATAGTGTTTAAAACTAGCAGATCTAGGTATCTGCAAGTGGTATTTTCAAAGGTCCACGCGTCAAAGAAATCATGTTCTCTAAAAGAAGGATCTTACACTAACAAACATGATTTTTATAAACCACAAGTGTGTGAACACTTGTGAAATGAAAAGATCCGACAAAGAACTAGTTTTGTCAAATGTTACTAGAAGTTGTAAAGATGGATTTTCTCTAAAAACAAGGTTTTTACAAAACCGGATTATTTACACAAAAGATCCATTAAAAGTAAAGAGATTTACTACATATTTTTAGACAAACCACCAGTTCGTATATTTTTGCGACTATGTCTATCTTTGACTAGTTAAAATGTCGAAAAGTTGTTTGATAATGTTGAGAACATTGGTTGATTTGATTTGATAAAGAAAATGATACGCTTGAAAGCGTGGCCACCTCCAGTTACAGAGGAAACTCTGGCAAAATTTTTCTAAAAACCTAACACTTAGAACTATTTGCACTACAAGTGTTAGAAATCCTTTTTGACATGTTTTCGAAACATAAATTTCGCCATGACTTTATTTACTAAATATTCGGAGGTGGGATTTTCACAAAATTTAACGTGATAAATATATATATTTTTCACACACTGTTTATGATTATTTTGTGAAATACATAAATATTATTTTTAGAGTAAAAATAATATTTACGAACGTTAACGATCCAAAATAATACGAACGCTTTCACCATAAATATATAAGTTACACCGGTAAGTATTTTACCACTCGATTGTTAAAACGTAACTTACGCACTTACGAAATATTTATGAACGCGTATTTTAACAACGTATTATTGGAGAAAAATTATGTGAAATGAAAATATAATATTTTTGAGAAAAATACTTATATTTTGGAATTGGAAAGGTATATATATTAAGTGAGACTTAATGATGTAATTTGAACGCACATGTATTGAATCCCCCATCCTTGGGAAGGAGATTAACTACCAAGTATATACAGAACGTAAACACGAAATAGTTGTCTAACTATTTCCCAAAGACTTAAACTATAAAGCTAAGGCACGGCCGTCCGTCTAATAGAATTAGCACTTGTAGGTCGTCGCACAGCTTTCTGACTTGGAGTACTTGGTAGAGACGCACCGACTGTGAGTTCATGTCCCCTTTTTCTCTAACTGTTTTCAGTTTTCTTAACTACGGGGGTGAAATACATGTTACTTTGTTTACAAGTACCTTATACACGGTATGGTTAGCGTAAGGAGGTTTATTACTCAGATCATGTGAGTGGGTAGGAGCAATATGAGGCCATTAGTCCTCATGTCGGGACCGAGGGACAGGAGCGGTAGATCTATCTGGGTGTTGCGAGCCCAGCCCCAGGCCAAACTAGAAACGGACCTTGGGGTGACTTTGTCCACATACTAATGCCGTGGCGAAATCTGCTAGGTTTGAGTCTCCCTATTTGCACTTCACATATATCAGTGGCCTTGCAAACCATTGGTGATCACAAGTCCCCTTATTTGCTACATACCACGACTATTTTCATACTCACAAGTGTTTTACATACTCACTTACACATGAACTCACTCAACATTATTGTTGATTTTTCAACTTACATGTATTTCGGGAAATTAACGAGATCTGGCACGGTATGGCATGTTTTGTGCTGCACTAGTTTCCGAGGTCATCCGGGGTTTAGGGGATGTGTCTCTTTCCTGGACAAGACACAATCCTTAAATCATGTTTATGTTATGTTTTAAGTTGTAATGTCTGTTGAACAAGATTATGGTTGTTAGGGTATGTTCCCGTTAAAACAATGGTATTGTATGTGGTTTTCAAAACTTAATGGATGATCTCGCATGTTTTTATTTCATATAGCTTTGTTATGATTAAGCTATGGTATTAAGAAGTCACACCAAATTAACCACGCTTCCGCAAAGCCAGGGTGTGACACCCAAAACTCACAATCCACACCATCCGTTGGAACCGTTCCAATGGAGCAACAAAACCAAAACACCCAAAACTGTAACAACCGTCCGGGGGGTAGCAACAATCGCCCACCCACCAATCCACTTCACCAAACAAATCCTCAAAACCAAAATCCTCCACCCAACCTTAACAACCGTAACCAAAACCAAAACCCGGGTGCCGGACTTAACCTTGAGCAACATGAATTTGAACGAGTAATTCCGGATAACGCGGGTCATTATGAACCGGATTACGACGAGTTGAGGAACAACATTCCGGATGATGCAAGGTATAGTGTTCCAAGTTATCGATCACCGGATCGGTTTAGTGTCAACACTTGGCAATCGGAAGAGGAAGAGGACGATGGGCTTGGAGAGAACGACGATAATGGAAACTTCTACATCGGTAGGGGTTTCAATAGAGATGATGGATACCAAAACGCCAACGTCAACAATGGTTATGATGAGTGGGATGACGGAGATGGGTATAGGTATGGGTATGGGTATGGGTATGATTATGATGGTGGGTACAACCGTGATGACGGTTACTGAAACAACCGCCAACCCCGGAACAACAATCGAAGGAACCCGAACAACAACCGTAACAATCAATGGATTCCCGACTTTGTGGGTATGGCGAATCAACACCCGAATCGGAGGGTGAATCGTGGACCACCGGTGAACCAGGAGGTGAATGGTCCACCAAGAAACAATCGGAACAACAATAATCAACATCAACCACCGCAAGGATTTGATGGTCGGTTTCGACCGATGATATCGGAGAACGATTCTCCGATCGTACTTCCACCACGAGGAAGGGTTGCATTCGATTGCAAGCCGAACTACATTAACATCCTTCCCCATTTTAACGGGCGTTCAAATGATGAACCTTATACACACTTAGTAGAGTTTTTAGCGATTTGTAGTACTATTGGGGGTGGTCACTTTACCCAAGATGAGGTTCGTCTACGTCTATTTCAATTTTCGTTGAAGGATAAAGCTAAGCCGTGGTTCTTGACACTGCCCAATAATAGTATTCACACTTGGGGCGAGATGCAACAAGCCTTTCTCGATGAATACTATTCGATGGCTAAGACCGATGATGCATGTGATGAAATTAGGGCATTCAAGCAGTTATCAAGTGAGCCGTTACATGAGGCATTCACCCGATAGAAAGAGTTGATTCAGAAGTGCTCGCATCATCAAATTGAGAAGTGGGAATTGGTCAAGTGTTTTGTGAGGGGATTAGATGGTGAAACGTGGAATCATCTTGAGTGAACTAGCAATGGAACATTGCTATGTAACCACGAGGATGATGATTGGGAATTCCTCGAGATGATGGCTAAGAGATCGAAGGCTAAAGAGTCGGCCGATAGGACTAAGAAGCATCCTATTTCCCGATCACTTCCCGGTCTTGATTCTAGTTCTAAGGATCGGATCGCCACTTTGGAACGAGGGTTGGCCTGAATGAAGAAGAAAGATGTAAACACGGTTCAATTCGTGGTGTGTGAAGAATGTGGCAACATTGGTCATCGAACCGAAGAGTGCCAAGCGAATATGGCACAATCTACTGAGTAGGTGAACCAAGTGTATGGAGATCGAAAACAATATGACATGAACTCCAACACTTATCACCTGGGTTTGAGAAACCATCCCAACCTTAGATACGGAAATGCTTCTAACCAAATGAACCCCAACTTTCAACCGATTAATCAAGGCGGTGCACCATACCAAAATCGTCAGGGTGGTAATTGATGTTTGCCGTTAGTGACATGCAAAAACCAAAATAAACTAGTAGCTAGAGTAAGTCGGATATCGAACCAGAGGAGGATTGTGGAAAGTGTTGTAATGAAAAGTTAACGAACAAAAACTAAGATTTGAATCAATAGGTGAGAAAATGGTTCCTCCAGATTTCGGGTTTTACAGTTAGTTTCAACTATGTGTTTAATCGTGACCTACATAGACATAGGTGTTAATTTTGATTAACTAATTATGATAACCAACGACTAAGTACTCCGGTCAATACATAACGGGAGGTTATCGAATGATTATCAATTACAATTACAAACCATAACCCCGTGTCAAATATATCCCAATTACTAGAACTCTTGGGAACTGAATGCTTAGAAATTAAGGTTTAAACAAATGTAACTGTTTATAACCAATAAATCAAATCAAAGTGAAAAACATCGAATGCTTAGATCACCAAGTTAAAACGATTGTATCAACACATAGTATCAATTAACTTACAAAAACCCTCCATCCAGAGGACTCTCATGCTATGCTTATGAATTGATCTTCAAAGGCTTGATATACGGTTCCCCATGTGATGTAGCCGACTCCCGAATGATGGACCACGATGGGATGTTATTATTGTGATGATATTTATGTTGACTTTTTGGAACCCCCAAACTCACGTTAATATTCTTGCGTCAAAGTAATCACAAATGTCCACTAATGATCGGCCCACTTACCCTCTTTGATTTGTGAATATATGGCCCATAAAGAAGTCCACATATATCGGCCCAAGTGTGTGTATATATTGTTGAGATGTTCCTACCCCCAAAAGAAACCTCCTTGCCGCCAAAAGCCCTAGTGCACCCCTCTATTAACGTGCCATCTATGCCGTCAATATATTGATGATAATGTTAATGTTAATTGTGAAAATAACAATTAAAATAAATAGTCCCTTGTTTCAATCATCGGCCCAATCCAAAAAGAAATCCCCTCAAAGTCGGTCCATGTGTAGTGTCCAAATATCCTTTTGACTTTTGGGTTTTCAACTTTTATCAATTGCTTCCAACATAAATCACGAGCATGCCTTCATGTTCAGTCATAGCCTATGGCTACATTCCGTAGGTTACGTTCATAAGCTTCTGTTTGATTTTTTTAGTTTGCTGAACATGACCATAGGTTACAGTATCCCATGCGTAGCCTACGGCATATCTCCAATCTCCTTTTTTCCTTCATATAACAACTTTCAGCAATTGACTAAACAATCCCTGAACTTCATTATTTCGTGTTTCTCATACATTCAAGCTATCTCTTGGCACGAATCAAGTCCCGAATATTGTGATATCTCTTGATAATCCTCCTTGCTTGTTCCGCTTCATCGCCAAGTCCTCTAAATTCACCGATTTAGACGGTTAACCTGTAAAACCACACGAACTCGTAGTTATCACATTTGAAACACTTAACCGCCTAAAATGTAATAAAACACACATGATAAGCACTTTAACACTCGGGTTTCACACTCTCCATCAGGGGGTAATGGGATATCAAAGAAATTACAACCAAGGTGGTGGCTCGGGATATCAAAACCGCGAAGGCAATTACCAACGAGGCTACAACCAAGGTGGTAATGGGAATGGTAATTAAAGTGGGGGTGGTAGTGATTTGAATGCCAAGATGGATGCAATGCTCTCAATGATGCAAGAGTCCAAGAAAGAGAGTGAAATTCGAGACAAATCGCATGAAGCATTGCCAAAGCAAGTGGGCCAACTTGCGGAAGAAATGGCTCAATTGAGGGGAAGTGTGGGAAGGATTCCGAGTGACACTACGATGAACCCAAAGCATCAAATTTCAAGCACGAGCAATGTGAGGAATGTGCACATTAGCGTGGTAAGTCTTCTTTCAAATGATAAGGTTTGTAGTAGTGTTGAAAGCATTCCACCACCATAATTCGTTGATGGTGTAATGGAAGATGTAAGTAATGAGACGGAAAGTGAAAATGAACAAGAAAATTCTTTTTGTGAAAGTTGTTTAAAAGAATTGCACGCTAGGGCCAATGATATGGGTGTGGAGTTTAATACCATCCCATATCCGTTGGCTCTTTTAAAACCAATTAAGGCATCAACATTGGAAAAACAAATCCCATCAAAGGACGAGAGGTGGGAAAACTTTAAACAAGCAAAAATCAATTTACCATTGCTTGATGCCATAATAAAGGTTCATGGTCATGTAGAGTGCTTGAAAGAGTTGAGCACCGAGAAACGACACAACAAACTACCAAAACAATTTGGCTTAATCTCACATGTTAGTGTCATTTTATCGAGTGCTCTCCCCCAAAAAGCACAAGATCCGGGAGATCCTCTTATTCAATACAAATTGGTACATTCAAAATTGAGAGGGCACTCCTAGATCTTGGAGCTTGTGTGAGCATTTTACCCGGGAGTCTATACAACCAGTATGATTTTGGTCCATTAAAAAAGTTTGAGACTCCCGTGTTGTTGGCCGATTAGACTCCCATGCATCCAAGGGGAATGGTGAAAGATGTGATTGTGAAGGTAGATGATTGCTACTACCCAGTTGACTTTTTGGTAGTTGATTATGTTAGGTGTGTTGAGGACACACAACCAATAGTTATATTGGGTAGACCGTTCCTTGCAACAACTAATGTCGTAATAAACTATGCGACGAGAACAGTAAGCATGAAATTTGGGGACCGGGAATTGATTTTGAATATTTTCCCAAAATTTACTAACCCGCTTTGTGAGGATAAGTGTCCTATTAAGGACATGAATCCAAACAAAAAGGTATGTGTTATGGTTGGTAGGTTTGGAGAAACAAAGAAAAATACGGTCAAAAAGAAGAAGGCGAAGAAGTCGCCTCAAGAAAAGAAGAAGGAAGGGGAAGTGAGGAAGTTTGGATCATTTGGAAATAAATGGTATGAATCACCGGTGGGTGATTTCGAGGAGTTCGTGGGCGGCAAGCACGCCATTCGACCACCATGAGGTGGTAAGTTAATTGTTGTTGTATAATTTTGTTATTTCGTTTTAGGCTAAATGAACTTTGTGGGTGTGTTCCTATATAACCCTCACGAGACCTACTCGTCCTCCCGAGCTATCTGGAGATTTAAAGGGCTTGCGTACATATGCTAAATGCCGTCGTGATTCCTACGAAAGTGAGTTTGGATTGTTATTTTTGTACATTATTTTTCCACATTAATCAAAGATGAAATCACGTATGGCTTTTTAATATTTTCATAAAAATGGTAGAACTAGGTAACTAACAAATTTTGATGGTTGTGAGAAGCATGCTTCTACACAAGGGTTGAGATTTGTAGGTACATCGTGTTCGTGGGACGACCATTTTGTTGAAGGATGAAGAGCACACGAGGAGTGAGCTCAAAAATCAGGTGCAAACGTTTCTTTTTATTTTTGATTCTTAGTTAGTAATAAGTGGGTTGTAATTGTAATTTATTTTCCGGGGTAAAATTTTGGGGAAGTTAGCCGGGTTACATCCCTTGTGCGTTTTAAAAGCTCTATTCCTACACATTGAGGACAATGTTTATCTCAAGTGTGGGGATGGGGGAGTAAAAGTTTTTTTGATTTTTGACCCGTTCATTTAAACACTACCCATTGAGGACAATGTTGACCTCAAGTGTGGGGATGGGGGAAAAATTTCGAAAAATTTTCAAAATTTTTTTGTTTGAAGCAATCTAAAAAGCACAAGTAACTAAGTTAACGAGCGATGACATAACCCATTTGTTCTTTTGTCATGGTCAAGTTCGAGTTAATAGCATGACGGTTATTTAGCGGGTGGTTATTCGGGAATAATCCGCCTAAGAAACTAACATATCATGCATGTCACATACCATACCCCTTATACGTGAGGTTTTGAGCCACTTTCATATCATAGATTTACATATACATGTTTCTTTGTTTGAGTGGACCATTAGTCATGTATTGTAGAACTTGCATCTTTTGGTACCTTTGAGACCATAGACCAAATACAAGCACGAGAATGATTAAGGGAGTAGGTAAACCTTTTCCTTTTACACCATTTTCTCACCTTTACCCGAAATTTATCCCTTAGTCACCAACTTTGAGCCTAAACCTTTCGTTTGACCAACCATTTAGCCCACATCTGTTAAACCTTTTATTTTTAAACCCGTGTGATGAAAATTAGATTGTAGGTCTATTTGTTTGTATAGTTGAAAAAAATTGAAAATCAGAAAACGTTGTGAAAAAGAAGAGAAAAATTGTTGAGAAAAATACAAAAATATGTGTTATTAGTTATTGAATAAAAGGAGAAAATCGTTGCCTTGCCGTTGATGTTTATAGATTAGTTTGGTTTAGAGTAGTCATTTGTAATAAAAAATCGAATTTTTCATCACCTTAGCCACTTTAAAATATCCTGTTTCATACCCTTCGCCTAGCCACATTACAACCCTTCAAAGACCTTTTGACTTGTGCTTAGTATTCGTGTTCGATGGTGGAGAATGATTGAGTTGCAAGCATATGCGGGTAAGTGTTTTAATCGGTTTTGAGTGATTACTTGAAAAGTGCTAATTCATTATCTAATTAGCTAAATTTGTAACCCTAGTGGAGAGCACATTGTGAGGGGTGTGTATGTGAGTTTCAAGGGCGGGTTAATATTGGGTAACCATTTTTATATGATTAGTTATTTATCGCTTAATATGTTGAAAATTGTGAAAAATCATGAATCGGGTATGACATTAGACCTTAACTTACGTCTCAAGAATGGGAAGTCTGTTTCTCATTCGACCCACGTGAAAGTGAAAAACAGATTTGCTTGAGGGCCAGCAAAAGACAAGTGCGGGGATGTGATGCGTGGTCGAAAACCGGTGTCTTAGTATGTTTAAGTTTATTTTTTTACATAACTTTTAGTTTCGAATGGCCTACTTTGATTAGAAGTGTGTTTTGTAGGTCTAATGAAGTTTAAGGAGCTATTTGGAAGCTTTACGGAGCACCGGGAGCGAACGGGATCAACCGGGGATGTGAAATGAAAAAAACCAGGTTAACCACTAAGATTGGATGTGTTTTGGGGAATGTTAACGGATTTAAAATGAATACATTGGAAGAGGCAAGATAGGGGGCTGAGTTACGAGTACGTGGGCGAAAACGGTGAGTAAAACGGAGCTATAACAAAGAAGTTATGAAGAAAACAGTTTCGGACGAAACCGGCAAATCTACGCAGCGTCGGCGACGCCTTAAATGGTCGTCGGCGACGCCATCTAGAACCCTCCGTCGCTGAAAAACATCCATAGGCAGCGGGTTAAGCTGTCGGACGAATTGGGAACAACCAGAGGCCATCGGGGACGCCCCAAAATGTCGCAACCCCCGATCCCTGATACCCGGGAACGGGCGGACGCGATCCAGTTTCGGTGGTATCATGGTATTTGTCTAATTTGGCAGCGGAATTTTCATCTGGACCGTAGTTAGGAAATGTTTATCAGAGTAAAACCACCTCATTTAATATTCATAATCACATGGGTAAAACCCAAGTTTCTTATTACAATACATTCATAGGGATAAACACTATTTTATTAAATTTTAAAACATCGTTTATTTGGTAACTTTTATAGCCACATTTTCCCAAGCCTTCAGTGCTCTCTAGCTGGCTTTTTACTAATTGGCTGTCACATTGGGTTACCTGAAACGCGTTTTAAAAACATTTGTCAGTGGGAAATACTGGTGAGTGAATCCCAGTTTAATCAACTTTAAATAAAAACTCACAGTGAACAGTATTGAGAGCGATCACATTGTTTATGTCTACACAATTACTCCATTTAGTACTGTCAATCCACTGACTTGTGGGTCATATTACACATTGGTTCACTCATTGTCCAACGGTAACGTACTGTCATTCTCGACTTACTACTCACAGTGTAGTAAATTTTGTATACAAAACCCCAACATACCGGCAGTAATTGAAGAACTACAAAGACTCAATCGCCGCTTAATCACATTGTAAAACATTTAAGGTTTTGTAAAAACTGTTAACAAAAAGGAGATTACTCACAAAAAGGTTTACACAAAAAGAAGGATTACTCACATTGCTATCTTAGACTTCGCGTAAGGGTTTCCTGGATATAATCTGTACTTTATACAAATGTACATTGGTTAGTATCATAACCCTTTGAAAATATTAATGATACCCTCCCCGAGACGGCATTCCAACAACTACGTCGGGCAGAACCACGACAGTTGTTACGGAACCCTAAATCAATCGGGCAGCGTATCTACTATGAAACCGGGGTTATAATACTTACAACGGAGCAGAACGTTGCTAATTAGGGGGATATAATACCCGTGTATTATAACTCTACTACAGAATTTCGAGATTTAGAATTTAAGAATGAGCGAGTTAGACTGAGATCCGAGGCCTCCTTTATATAGGGCTGAAAACTGGTCTTCACGCGGCCCGCGTAAAGGTAAGCTAAGGCTTACGCGGCCCGCGTTGACCTTGGGTCAAAGCGTAGCTTAGCTGGGTCATCAACTAGCTTGTCTGGGTGTCAGGCCATGTGGCGGCTTAGGGTTGCGCCACCTTTGGGGTCTCTAGCGGCCCGCGTCAACTAAACGGAAGCACTTACGCGGCTCGTTTGAACTTATGAAAATAAACGATATCCGGTATCCACATTGATACCGCCCGCGTAGGCTTGAGGTGAGGTCCTACGCGGCCCGCCTCAGCTTAATTTTTATTGTTTTTAATTTATTTTATATGTTATAACATAATTCGAGCTCGGTTTTCACATACGGGGTGTATTTAAAGACATATTGGAACATACTAGTGTGTCGGAAATATTACGAGGGCGTTGGTTTTACCGAGGGTTGTTACATTCTCCCCTCCTTGTTTTAGAGCTCGTCCTCGAGATCTACCGGAATAAATGCGGATATTTCTTTTGCATTTCCGATTCAAGCTCTCATGTGTATTCAGGTCCTCTTTTGGAGTCCCATTTCACTTTGATTAGAACTAGTCTCTTGTGTTTGAGATTTTTGACTTTTCTATCTTCAATTTGTAGAGGTCTTTCTGCAAACTTGAGTTGTTCATTTACCTCTATATCCTTAAGAGGTGCTATCAGTGATTCATCAGTTAAACACTTTTTGAGATTAGATACATGAAACACATCATGTATAACTGCCATTTCATCTGGCAGTTGTAACTGATAGGCTACAGGTCCTATTCTTCTAATAATCTTAAAAGGTCCAATATACCTGGGACTTAGCTTTCCACGTTTGATAAATCTTACCACTCCTTTCCAAGGAGAGACTTTCAATAATACTTTATCTCCTACTTGAAACTCCAATGGCTTGCGTCGGTTATTGGCATAACTCTTTTGTCTATCACGTGCTGCTTTCAGTCATTCCTTGACTTGAATAATCTTGTCGGTTGTTTCCTGCACTATCTCAGGTCCAGATAGTTGCTTTTCCCCAATTTATGCCCAACAGACTGGGGTTTGACACTTTCTTCCATAAAGTGCTTCGAATGGTGCAGCATTGATACTTGTGTGATAACTATTATTATAAGAAAATTCTATTAAAGGTAAGTGATCGTCCCAATTACCTCCAAAGTCAATTACACAAGCTCTAAGCATGTCTTCCATTGTTTGAATTGTCCTTTCGCTTTGTCCATCCGTTTGAGGGTGATAAGCTGTGCTCAATTTTAACTTGGTTCCCATTGCATTTTGGAAACTTGACCAAAAATGAGAGGTAAATCGACTATCCCTATCAGAAACAATTGATAAAGGAATGCCATGTAAAGAAACAATTTCATTTACATATAATTTAGCTAATTGTTCCATACTGAAAGTTTCTTTCATGGGTAGGAAATGAGCTGACTTGGTTAGCCTATCTACAATCACCCAGATTGTATCATTTCATTTCTTGGTTTTGGGTAATTTAGTAACAAAATCCATTGTTATTAATTCCTACTTCCATACTGGCATTTCTAATTGCCGTAACAAACCTGAGGGTTTCTGGTGTTCAGCTTTAACTTGTGAGCAAGTTAAACATTTAGAAACATAAGCTGCTATGTCCTTTTTCATTCCTATCCACTAGAAATTTTTCCTTAAATCCTGGTACATTTTATCACTTCCTGGATGCATCGTATATTTAGACTTATGGGCCTCTTCTAGTATACGATGACGTAGGTTTCCTAATTTTGGTATCCACATTCTCTTTTCATGGAATCTCCAAATTCCATCGGTTCCTTGTTTTAATTCTTTCAGCATACCTTTTAATTTTTTAGAATTATCCTTGATTACTGATTCTTGTGCTTCTCTTATTTGATCATTTAAATCTACTTGCAGATTTAATTTAAGAGAACGTACCCTTTTTGGCTTTTCATGATACTTTCGGCTTAAAGCATCTGCCACTACATTTGCATTTCCTTCATGATAATGGATATCACAATCATAATCACTAAGGATCTCCATCCAGCGTCTTTGTCTCATATTCAATTCCTTTTGCTTGAAGATATATCTTAAACTCTTATGATCAGTGAATATGGTAAACTTAGGTGGTGTTTGTTTTTTAAGATGCAAAAGGTCTGCAGTCTGCGGACCACATCTGCAGACATCTGCAGGAGAAGAGGTGGACCAAAGGTCTGCAGTCTGCAAGGAGAAGAGGGTTTGTTTTTTTATTATACATAAACCTCTTCTCACAAACACCCTCCTCTTCTCACACACACCCTCCACAGATCTCTCTCCTCTCGATCCCTATCTCTGCCTTCATCACCACCGCAAACCCACCACCACCGTCACCACTACACCACCACCACCGTCTCTCTCTCCTTGGCTTCTCTCTCCTCGGCCTCATCTACTGCCAAGAACAACCACAACCACCACCACCACCGTCTCTCTCTCCTCTGCCTTCATCTACCACCACAACCACCCACTGCTCCCTCGATCTCCGATTTGGGGTTCGATTTAGGGCTTTTTTATTAATGAAATCACGTTCTGAAACCCTAATTCTAACATCATCTTCATCTGACGTCATCAATTTCCGAACAGAAGCTTCAATTAGTTTATAATCCGGTGCGTGTGAAGGTGAATCGGTTCTGTTTGATGATATTTTTGGCTTTCCATTTCCATTTCCCACCATGTCTTTTTTTTATGGATTCAATGAGGATTCATTGTAAAAAGGGAAAGGAGAGTTTGGGGGTGAGGGGGATTTGGGATTGGTTGATTTTGGGATTCATTGTAAGAATGAGCGAGTTCGACTGAGATCCGAGGCCTCCTTTATATAGGGCTGAAATCTGGTCTTCATGCGGCCCGCGTAAAGGTAAGGTAAGGCTTACGCGGCCCGCGTTGACCTTGGGTCAAAGCTTAGCTTAGCTGGGTCATCAACTAGCTTGTCCGGGTGTTGGGCTACGTGGCGGCTCAGGGTTGCGCCACCTTTTGGGTCTCTAGCGGCCCGCGTCAACTAAACGGAAGCACTTACGCGGCCCGTTTGAACTTAAGAAAATAAACGATATCTGGTATCCACCTTGATATCGCCCTTGTAAGCTTGAGGTGAGGTCCTACGCGGCCCGCCTCAGCTTAATTTTTATTGTTTTTAATTTATTTTATATGTTATAACATAATTCGTGCTCGGTTTTCACATACGGGGTGTATTTAAAGACATATTGGAACATACTAGTGTGTTGGAAATATTATGAGGGCGTTGGTTTTACCGAGGGTTGTTACACAAAAGGCCGTCGGCAACGCCTCCTCTATATGCCAGACGCTGAAACTTGTTTTTTAAATATTGGGGACGGGTTATATGTGGGTTTAGACCTCATTTTTGGGGGTTACGAAGTTCTTGAGTTAAAAACACAATTTTGGTGCAAGAACCATCCACCAATCCATTTCCAATCCATCCATATCATCAACCTTCATCCAAATCAATAAATCATCATCATCCAGTTCATCACCATCATCTCTATTCTAAACCCTAGTTCCTTCATCCATCATTCCTTTCACCACCATCACTCACCAAAACCCTAATAACCACCATTCCCCAAGTTTCAAGATGATCCAAATCTAGTTTCAATCATCCGGTGATCAAGTTCCTTCAACCATGAGCGGCTAATCACCTTGGTTTCACCCCGGTGTAGGTAGTTGTTTAATCTAGGGTTTTGAATTGTGTTTTGATTTTACTTGGTGACAATTTGTATTGATTTTTGAACCCATTGACAATAGTTTACATTTGTTTCATATTCGTAAATTGTCAAACGGTTATAAAGTTATGACTTTGCGAAATGGTTATGTGTATTTATGCGTTGTCATGGTTAGGTTTTACTTGTTGTGATCACAAAGTGCATTCTTGTCCGTTCTTAGGAACGTTGATAGTTATTGGCACCTAAGTCACGGTACACTAAATCCATTAATCATTATACATTTGAGTTGAATCTAAAAACTTATAGAAACCCTAGGTTGGCGATTACCGAAACTGGGTGTGATCCCTTTTTTTAAACATTGTTTACGTCATTAATTGTGCTTTCGTTAATCATAATTAATCAATTCGTAATACTTAATCAAATTTACAATCATCGTTGGTTAATTCCAACATATTTTCTCAAAAACTAAACAAATTAAGATAGCAAGCTTCATAAAACGTGACCCCTTCATAATCAAGTTAATCCATACGTGAACCATAAACTCTTCGCGGATCGACCCCTTACTACCACTAACACATTTGTAAAGGGTAATTCAGGCTATAAATATTATCTTTGACTGGGGCGCGACACTCCGATCAGTTGGATCCAACCCCCCCCCCCCCTGAATATCATGTTTTGCAAACGAATTAGTGAATTCCTCCCCCTGAATAGGTTCAGACTCACTATTGCTTGAATCTTGTTCAGCTGTACTAGTCGAAGGACCCGAAGCATCTGTCATCGATATACTCGATCTAGGCATGAAGTCACTTTCTTCATCCTCACTGATCACAGTTTGAATCAGCTGAGACTCATCTGCATTGGAAAGCTCAGGAATATTAAATGACTTAAACACACTGTCGTAATCATATAATTTAGCAGGACCGCTCGTTGATTGTTGAGGTTTGTAAGAAGTAATTTCTACATTAAACACAACCTCAATTTTACCAGTTTTTAAATTAATTTTATTCGGTGTTCCAGGTACATAACCTAGAACTTAACCTTCATCAGCTACCTCACCAAATTTTTGTTTATCTTTATTTCGTACAATTGTGCAGGGTAATCCAAATGATTCAAAGCCTTTTTAGTTTGGTTTCTCGTTAAACATAAGTTCGTGACATGTTTTGTTAAATCGTTTAACAGTTAAAACTTTGTTTTGGACATAACAAGCTTCTTCACAACTTCTCCCCAGAAAAGATCTGGAAGCTTTGAATTAGAAAGCATAGTCCTAGTGGCTTCAACCAACGTCCTGTTTTTCCTCTCAGCGACTCCATTCTGTTGAGGTGTATAAGGATCAGAATATTGATGTTCTATTACCTTTCGCATACAGTAGAGATCAAGAATCCGATTCTTGAACTTCGTGTCGTTATCACTCCTTATCCTCTTGATACGTGCTTCATGGACATTCTCTAACTTTGTAAAAAGATCTATCAGCAACTCAACTGTCTCATCTTTTGTACCTAAAAAGAAAACCCATGTATAACATGAGTAATCATCTGTGACAACTAAACAATAGTACTTTCTACCTCTGCTCCTTATATTTACTGGACCGAATAGATCCATATAAAGTAATTCATAAGGGGCATCTATGGAATTTACTGTTTTAGATTTGTGAGGTTTCTTATGTTGTTTTCCCTTTTGATATGGAAGACATTTATCGTCCACGTGAAACCTCTGCACTGGCACCCCTTCCACCAAACCATTTTTAATAATGTAATTCATTTTTCGGTAGTGGATTTGGGCCATCAAAGACCCTCTGTGTCACACCCCCCAAAATACAACACGCGGAAATCCCCGCGAGGCGTGTAACGTATAGAATCTAGCCACCAATCACATTGAACTCATAACAAGATTTCAAATAAAATTTCTCTCATTAACATAAAATGTTACAAAACATTAAATATAATTCATCGTGTTCAGTGGAAGCATAAATCATTTGTTAAGTGTTTCATAAACCACATGTAAGAAAACCGTTAGACTTGTCTCGTGATTCCATGTATCTCGACCCATGACCACTCCAGCCTCCCAGACAGCAAGTTCCAACTACATGTACCTAAAGGCCTGCAAGCATGCATAAAAGTGTATCAGACAACGCTGGTGAGTTCAAAGTTTGTTAACACGTTAAGTTACCAAATATGAATTTAAAACATTTCAGAGATTTGATGTTGTTAATAACTCAATTACCGCATATGGCTCCAGATTATTTGCCCTTCCCCAATGCTCTATCAAACATTAGTCAAGTGGTTAAGGTAATTAGTTCACACCCGTCCTCCCCAGTACGGTGTGAGGGTGCCAAACCAAATAGCGCTATCAACTAATAACCCCATTGCCTCCCCGGCAACCAATCGGTATATGATGGGACTTAATGATAGATATGAGTGTATTAACCAACAACCCATGTTTAACATTCCAGTCAAACCTAATTACCCGATATTCCTCCCCGGAACATTTAGCAGATGTCCCTTCCCGGGATGCATGCTTGGAAAAAGAGCAATGAACTCACCTTAGATTGCCCGGATTGTTAAGTTACTTTACCCGTTCCAAGTTGGTCAACCAAACCCTACCGTGGTTACCAAAGATGATTAGTTTCGTAAACACATACCCAAATCATGTATTCAACAAGTCACGTGTAATACCATTGTCACGTAACTCATAGCAAATGTTTAGACTCCATACATGTTTATATCACAAGTTAATGTTCCCAACAATAGTTATTAATAACACCAGTTTCATGATTAATCAAGTCACGTATTTTCACGGATTGCATTCATCACCAATATCACCTTTTATTGCATATCAAGTACTCAGTTATCATAATAACATATAAAAGATGGATTGACTACCCATACGTGTCAAGTCAAGACTTTCACATCTAGCTAGCATTACTATCATGCCTTAAACAGAATATCACAACACAAGTGCCCAATAACATAACATCACTGATCTACTGTTCTGACCATCTACCACATCGGCGAAGAACCCCAGTGATGAAGTACCAATTCTTCGTCGGAATCACATGTGACGAAGGACCTATTTTTCATCGGAATCTCATGTGACGAAGTACCTATTCTTCATCAGAATCGTACTCTTCGTCGCTGCCTCCTCAGGCATTTACAGTTCCCACTTATCTCATAACAACAGTTACTAAACTTTTGGCTTGATTTTTGGATTGAACAAAGTTATTCAATTATTCGTTAATTGTTGTTCATCATCAAATCATTCTAAACAATCATTGATCATAAAACTGTAAACAATCATTGATCCCACATCCAATGACCACACAAAACTGTAAACAATCATTGATCATCTAACATGATTATCAAACCACATCATCATGAATCTAAACATATACAAATCATCAAATTCTCATCATAAACATATTCACCATTATAAACAGACATCCCCTAATCCATATTATGCGCATATAACAACATCAACCATTGATACAGTTTCATGAATCCACAACCATGTGTAACAAGAGAATCTCAGTGATTAATGAAAGAGACATACTAACCAATAAAGCAAGAAAGGAAATCGAGACGATCCCTCGAGAGTAGAAGTGTTAGGGTTTATTAGTTATCACCCTTACGTACATACAAACGAATACTAGGTAAATATAACTGACTCGTATTTGGGCCTTACCTGGGCCGAAGGCCCATACGGCGAAGGACTCACTCGATGAAGAACCCATTCTTCATCGAGTCTAAGGATGGCGAAGAACCTATTCTTCGTTGGAACTAAAGGTGACAAAGAACCTTCTTATTAAATAAATTACATTTCATATGTCACATTTAATAACAACATTACACATTAGCATTAATCATTCAATTAACTACACACGACACCACGTACAACAAATTGTAAAAACAGGATTGTGAGGCAAGTGATGCGCACAGGAAAGACCTTGAAATCTCGGGTTGTCACATCATCCCCAACTTGAAAGAAATTCCGTCCTGAAATTCGACGATAAATCCAAAGCGGCAAGGTGTTAAACCAGGATGACTGTGGGTTTTCCGCAGGTACCAAATCATCCCCAACTTGAAAGGGAATTTCGTCTCGAAACTCATCAATGACATCCCAGGTTGAAACAACCGTTTGAACAATTGAGGATACTAGAGCTTCATCTGATCATTGCGTTTCCACGTGAACTCCGGTCCACGTATTGAGTTCCAACGAACACTCACGATTGGAATTTCGACTATGATAATGAACTTTGACTTCCTGGCCCATGCCTACAATAGATTCCTTGACAAGTACAACTTGTCGTTAACCTTGGATTCTAGCAAGGGTATCACAAGTGTTCCATCGGACAAACACTTTTTTAGGTTCGAGACATAAATGACATCGTGAACGTTACCAGATTAGTCAGGTAACTCGAGTTTGTAGGCCACGCTACCGATTCTTTCCAGAGCTTTGAATGGCCCATCGTAACGCAAATTAAGCTTGCCACGCTTCCCAAAGCGTACCACACCCTCCCAGGGTGAAACTTTCTGCAGCGAACTCCCGGTGTTTCCTAAGCTTATCAGCTTTCCTGGCGGTCACGCGTTGCCGCCATATGATTTCCGATCTAAGCAATCTTCCCAAGAGTTTTGAGTACAAGTCCTGGACCTGTGATTAGGTTGTCACCCACCTTAGTCCAACAAGGAGATTGGCATTATCGTCCATGCAATGACTCAAACAGAGTTGTCTGAATAATAGAATGGTAATTGCTGTAGTAGGACTCAACCAAGTTGAGTGTCCTTCCAGTCTATACTAAAGTCAATCACACACATACTCGCAGCATGTCCTCGAGTGTTAGGATGGTTCGATTACCCAGACCGTTTGCTCTACGATGATATGCAATGCTCCTGTCTAGACGTGAGCCAAGGGTGTTGTGTATTGCTCGGCTTAAATCAGGTTTAGGTCAAAAGCAGAGGTAACAGGGGTTGGTACCCGTGCCTAGAAACCTCCCTTCACAGATAATTACCCATAGGATACGAAGACTGGTCAATTTTTCCTTAATTGCAAGAAAGTGTACTGGTTACATGCGACAATCAACGATCACCCAAGTGATATTGTTTTCGCTCTGAGTTTTAGGTAGGCCAGTGACAAAATCTATGGCAGTCTGTTCTCATTCCCAAATGGGTGTTTCCAGTTGCTGAGACAAGCAGAAGGTTTCTGATATTCCACCTTGACTTTCACACGAGTCAAACATCGTTCGCATACTTTACTATGTGGGCCTTCATGCCCGGTCGCCAGTACAAGATTTATTGATCCTAGTATCTCCTATCAAAACCCAGACGACTAGAATATCGAGGCTGGTGTGCTTCGCCCACACAAGTTCCCTACGGTTGCCGTATAGTGGGATCCATATTTGTTCCATGAAGTAGCGAATATCGTCCGACTTGCCAATTGTTGCTCCCCCATGCCCCACATGTACCCAACTTGAAAATTCTCCTCCTTCAGTGCTTCGATTTGGATAGGGCAAGTCTGATCGTGTATGCTAGAGTCGATGGTGAGTTGCAAGCTCATACGCGTTTAGGTTTCGTAGTCGTAATCGTTTGAGAGTTCCATCTAACGATGCCTTCACATGTTTAACTCTTTCTAAACAAGGTTACACAGCAGGCCCTTGTGATCGATCTAAGTAGTGCATTTGGTACCGTCCAAATAATGTCTCCAACTTAAATCCAAAGACCATGGCTTCCACCACAGGTTGTAACTCATGCAATTCTTCTTACAACTACACCACGTAATCCATCACCTTCTCGTGTTGCATCGGCGTGTAACTGGGACTCCGATTCGAACCATCATGGTATACCACTAGGTCACCCGTACCCTTGGGTAAAGACGATGCTCAGTGCATTATAGTGTTAGGTTCCAAAAGCTGATAAGACGTTCTCCTGTTTTGTCTCCTATGAATACACAGCACCCTGCTGTGCTAAAGAGATTAAAGTTGTGCGACCTTCGAAAATCCCTCGATGAATCTGTGATAGTATCTAGCGAGACCAAGAAATTGCTGTATCCCCGAAGGACTCTTTGGTGCCGATCAATTTCTAATAAGATGGATCTTAGCGAGATCCACGTGTTTTCCCGATTCGTTGGCTACATGACCAAAAAGGCTTACCTCTCGAGTCCATAAGTCACACTTAACAAGAAGTCATGTGGAGTGGCTCCTCCCACAAGAACTCTAAGATAAGATACAAGTGCCGCTCATGGTGTTCCTTTCTCCTGGGAATGATTCAAAACATCTTCAATAAACACGGTTGATTCATGTGATCCATAAAGCTGCTGGTGTGTTGATTAACCCAAGGGTCGCGGAATACAAAGTTGTAATGGCCGGGCTGCGTTCGATATGCCGTGTTAGGAACATTTTCCCCTTTGAATTTCATCTATTGATAGTTCGTTAGTTAGTCATCCCTCGAATAGGAGCTTGACCCTCGCAACTGGTCAACAGGTTGTCAATACATGGTCGAGGCGGACGGTTCTTGACTGTCACCTTGCTGAGTTCTCGATAGTCAGTACACATACGAAAAGGCTTATCTTCACTGATATAACTGGGGCTCCCCAAAGCGAAAACTAGGTCCGACAAAACTCCTATCCAACAGTTCCTATAGTTGATTAGACAATTCTTGCAACCCTCCTGGTGCCAGACGGTAAGGAGTACAAGAAATCAGGGCTGCCTCTAGCGTGAGATCAAACTGAGATTCTACTTAACAGTTGTGGAAGTAAACCTAAAAGTTCCTCGAGTAGCACACTGAGAGGAACCACGAACCATTGGTGAATCCTCGCTCCTCTTTTCCTTAGCCTTAACATTAGTAACGGTTGCCATCATAGCGGGCTAATCCCTCCGTAGACACTTCTGAGCTTTCATTGCTGATATGATGCTAACCTTTGCACCACTCTAACGCTTTAGAACAGATAGCAATTCTCCACTAGGGAGAGGGATACGCAAAATTACCTTCTCACAGGGTATATCTGCGCGATATCTGGATAACCAATCCACACTAACTACTGCATCGAAACTATCAAGGATAGCAGAATGAAGGTCGATGTCGAACACTTGTCCCACAAGGTCGAGTTTGCATCCCAACGAACATATCAGGTTTCAATTGACTTGCCATCAGCCGATTCCTCAACAAGTTCGGTTTCAAGAAGTATCAACAGAACTGGGACGAGATGATTAGTTACCAAGAACGTGTAGGCCACCATGTTTCTATAATCCTGGCGTCGCCCACGCCAATCCTAAATGCCCTTCCTCGAGCATCATTTACAGCGTTGTTGTTACTGTTACGAGGAGTACCAATACTGTCATTGTTCCATTGGTTGTTGACACTTCGACTTAACAACAGTCAATCTTTGTCGAAGTCACCTTCGTTTCCATACTGTAGGCTACGATTATGAGTACATCGATGTTGCCATGACTGTTGCCTCTTATTGTCATTGCTTGTAACAGAGTCCTGCGACCTTTCACCAACGGGGTCCATCTTTTCACATTTCGTGTCACGTCCTAAGACACTACTCACAGTTACAAATTCCACTTTATAGTCAATTGTCTTCGTTTATGTCCCGATTGATTCGTAAGAGTTGGCTCTCAGACGTTGCTTACTAAGGTTAGGGACTCGATTGAAGTCAATCTACTGATGTTCGTTGTCAGAGAGCAGGGTCCCCCTAACACTAGGGTTGATAATGCATCACGTTAATCTTCTTGTCCATCGGTCTTGCGAGTCGATTAAATAGCGCACGATAAATCATCAGAGAGTCACAGAGGTGTCCATACTTCTGAATTTAAGGAGTCAATTTGTTGCGCCAAAGTAAACGAGAAAGAGTGATAAAGGATAGACCAAACATTTAACGTTTCGACAACTGTCTCAAAGACGTTCGCACTATCACCTAACGTTCTACTCGGCTCGCTAGACGTTCAGTTACGTGCTCAAGTATCACTCAATATCATCAAGACTCGTAGGAGTTCAGAGGGAAGTGAAATGACCACGTTCAAGCAGGAGACAGTCATTGCTATGACCCCTATGGATCGTTGTGTTTCACATTTGGTCGAATAATGGAATGGAACCCCTTTCACACTTATTCGAATAATGGAATGGAACCCCTCATTGGGACTCACATGCACCCCACATTTTTATTATGTGTGCACCCACAATAATAACATGATTTGCATGCTCATCTCAGCTCCTCCTAATCCGTGTTAAATAGTTCCTCAGACTCGAGTAGCAAACAAAGAACATCACAAAACATGGGTCACGAATGTCTAGGGGAGACGCCACACTATCAATCACATACACAGGCAAGTAAGACATGAATTCATATTGTTGTGCTAGACGTGCAATCACATGCAATATTATATGTAGGTGTTCACTAGTTATGCAGTACAATGAGTAAACGAGAGACAAACCTTGCAGTCTGGAGCTGAGTGTCATGGTCGTATTCAGAACTTGTTCGGTTATAGTCTGGTTTTACAAAAACGTTTCAAAACCAAGTTCACTATAACCAGTGGCTCTGATACCAAACTGTCACACCCCCCAAAATACCACACGCTGAAATCCCCACGAGGCGTGTGACGTACCAGAATCTAGCCACCAATCACATTCAACTCATAACAAGATTTCAAATAAAACATTAAATATAATTCATCGTGTTCAGCGGAAGCATAAATCATTTGTTAAGTGTTTCATAAACCATATGTAAGAAAACCATTAGACTTGTCTTGTGATTACATGTATCTCGACCCATGACCACTCTAGCCTCCTAGACAGCAAGTTCCAACGACATGTACCTAAAGGCCTGCAAGCATGCCGAAAAGTGTATCAGACAACGCTGGTGAGTTCAAAGTTTGTTAACATGTTTAGTTACCAGATATGAGTTTAAAACATTTCAGAGATTTGATGTTGTTAATAACTCGATTACTGCAGATGGCTCCAGATTATTTGCCCTTCCCCAATGCTCTATCAAACATTGGTCAAGTGGTTAAGGTAATTAGTTCACGCCCGTCCTCTCCGGTACGATGTGAGGGTGCCAAACCTAATAGCGCTATCAACTAATAACCCCGTTGCCTCCCCGGCAACCAATCGGTATATGATGGGACTTATGATTGATATGAGTGTATTAACCAACATCCCAGGTTTAAAATTCCAGTCAAACCCAATTACCCGACATTCCTCCCCGGAACGTTTACCAGATGTCCCTCCACGGGACGCATGCTTGGAAAAAGAGCAGTGAACTCACCTTACATTGCTCAGATTGTTAAGTTACTTTACCCGGTCCAAGTTGGTCAACCAAACCCTATCGTGGTTACCAAAGATGATCTATTTCGTAAACACATACCCAAATCACGTATTCAACAAGTCACATGTAATACCATTGTCACGTAACGTATAGAAAATGTTTAGACTCCATACACGTTTATATCACAAGTTCATGTTCCCAATACTAGTTACTAATAACACCAGTTTCATGATTAATCAAGTCACGTATTTTCACGGATTGCATTCATCACCAAGATCACCTTGTATTGCATATCAAGTACTCAGTTATCATAATAACATATAACAGATGGATTGACTACCCATACGTGTCAAGTCAAGACCTTCACATCCAGCTAACATTACTATCATGCCTTAAACAAAATATCACAACACAAGTGTCCAATAACATAACATCACTGATCTATTGTTCTGACTATCTATCACATCGGCGAAGAACCCCAGTGACGAAGTACCTATTCTTCGTCAGAATCACATGTGACGAAGGACCTATTCTTCATCGGAATCTCATGTGACGAAGTACCTATTCTTCGTCAGAATCGTATTCTTCGTCGCTGCCTCCTCAGGCAGTTACAGTTCCCACTTATCTCATAACAACAGTTACTAAACTTTTGGCTTGATTTTTGGATCGAACAAAGTTTTTCAATTATCGTTAATTGTTGTTCATCATCAAATCATTCTAAACAATAATTGATCATAAAACTGTAAACAATCATTGATCCCACATCCATTGACCACACAAAACTGTAAACAATCATTGATCATCTGACAGGATTATCAAACCACATCATCATAAATCTAAACATATACAAATCATCAAATTCTCATTATAAACATATTCACCATTATAAACAGACATCCCCTAATACATATTATGCGCATATAACAACAACAACAACAACCATTCATACAGTTTCACAATTCCACAACCATGTGTAACAAGAGAATCTAATTGATTATTGAAAGAGAGATACTAACCAATAAAGCAAGAAAGGAAATCAAGACGATCCTTCGAGGTGAATCAAGGCTGTCGTCGGCTTGTTTTGAGAGTAATAGAATTAGGGTTTATAAATTATCACCCTTACGTACATACAAACAAATACTAGGTAAATATAGCCGACTCGTATCTGGACCTTACCTGGGTCGAAGGCCCATACGGCGAAGGACTCATTCGGCGAAGAACCCATTCTTCGTCGAGTCTGGGGATGGCGAAGAACCTGTTCTTCATCGGAACTAAAGGTGATGAAGAACCTTCTTATTAAATAAATTACATTTTATATGTCACATTTAATAACAACATTACACATTAGCATTAATCATTCAATTAACTACACACGACACCACATACAATAAATTGTAAAAACAGGATTGTGAGGCAAGTGATGCGCACCGGAAAGACCTTGAAATCTCAGGTTGTCACACTCTGGCTTACTCGAAAGTTAAAGCCGAACATCAAAGACCCTCTAGCTTACTCGAACAACCCGAAATCCCAATGTGGAAATGGGAGTGTATAGTCATGGATTTCGTTATGAAAATCCCTTAAACATCCAATGGACATGATAACATTTAGGTTATCATGTATCGCCTTACTAAATCCACTCATTTCATTCCGATACGAGAAGATTTTAAGGTAGATCGATAAGCTCAAATCTATACCGACGAAGTCATTTGTCGACACGGGATGCCTCGTGACATTATCTCTGATCGCAACGGTTGCTTTACTTCACTTCTTTGGGAAACATTTCAAGCCGCACTCGGTACGACACTTAACCTCAGTACTGCGTTCCATCCCCAGACCGACGGTTAGAATGAGCGCACGATTCGCACCCTCGAAGACATACTTCGATCGTGTGTTATAGATTTCAGTGGTAACCTGGGATTTGCATTTACCCTTAATGGCTTACTCAAAAGTTAAAGCCGAACATCAAAGACCCTATGGCTTACTCGAACAACCCGAAATCCCAATGTGGAAATAGGAGAGTATAGTCATGGATTTCGTTATGAAAATCCATTAAACATCCAATGGACACGATAACATTTAGGTTATCATGGATCGCCTTACTAAATCCGCTCATTTCATTCCGATACGAGAAGATTTTAAGGTAGAACGATTAGCTCGAATCTATACCGACGAAGTCATTTGTCGACACGAGACGCCTCGTGACATTATCTCTGATCGCAATGGTCGCTTTACTTCACTTCTTTGGGAAACATTTCAAGCTGCACTTAGTACGACACTTAACCTCGGTACCGCGTTCCATCCCCAGACCGACGGTTAGAATGAGCACACGATTCGCACCCTCGAAGACATACTTCGATCGTGTGTTATAGATTTCGGTGGTAACTGGGATTTGCATTTACCCTTAATAAAATTTTCGTACAATAACAGTTATCATACTAGTATTCAAATGGCACCATTTGAGGCACTATACTGTAGAAAATGTCGATCGCCTATTGTAAGGAACGAGATCGGAGAAGCACAGATCACCGGTCCCGAGTTAATCCAAGAGACGACAGACAAGATTCTCCAAATAAGAGACAATCTTTTAAAAGCTCGAAGTCGTCAAAAGAGTTATGCCAATAAACGCCGCAAGACCCTACAGTTCAAAGTTAGAGATCACGTTCTCTTAAAGGTTTCACCTTGGAAAGGAGTGATCCGATTTGGAAAGAAAGGGAAACTAGCGCCACGATACGTGGGTCCCTTTAAGATTTTGGAAAGAATTGGCAAAGTGGCCTACCGACTCGAATTACCAGAAGAACTCAGCAAGGTACATCTGACTTTCCACGTCTCAAACCTCAAAAAGTGTCTAGTTGAAGAAAACCTTCATGTACCACTCGAAGACTTGCAAATCAACGAGACTCTGCACTTCGTTGAAAATGCAGTAGAAATATTGGACCGAGAAACCAAGAAACTCCGACGCTCTCGCATTCCTATTGTGAAAGTCCGATTGGAAGGCAAACGCGGCGCCGAGTTCACTTGGGAACTCGAAAGTGAAATGAAAGCTAAATATCCACATCTCTTTGTTACACCAACTACTTAAATTTCAGGACAAAATTTCCTACAAAAGGGGTGACTGTAACAACCCAAACCTGTGTTTTATTAACTTTTACCGATTACCTCGAACGGTAATCACTTTGTAATCAGAGATTCGATATTAATGGAATTTTATGTTAAACTAATTACATTTCCACACAGCGGCACTGCACGCACTATAAACGTTTTATTTCTCGCAATCGCTTATTACTCGCCAAAACGCAACACGAATTATAGAGAACTTTATTAATTAGATTACCGATTGTGTTTGTTTGTTCGGTAACCACTCTCGACTACGCAACTCGCTTATCACGCTAAATCGCTAACTCGTTTTATTTCTTTTAACGGGGGGAGACTGTGACAACTGGCACAAAACCGGTAATTTCGGTACACTTTAATTATTATTTACTGACTGCAATTATGTGTTTAAATGTCAAGATTGTCTGATTACTTACTATACAAGTGAATTCATGCACGTTTTATACTACAAAATATTGCTTTATGCATTAACAAGAGCGTTGCGTCAGAAATACTAGTAAACTCACCGGTAAAACACAATATGTTAACAACTCTGCAGAAAGCAGTCACACATTAGAATTGAGGCCTAGGTATAGGTCCAATGACAAGAATACATTAAAACCCAAGAGTACATACAAGGGTTAACATATAGACACTCCGGAAGCTAAATTGCGCACTAAAAAGCACCCGAAACGCACTTTAAGTGCAGAATTTTACTAAATTCAGCTCAAATCAGCTTTTAAGCATATAAATATCATGCAGAATTTACGTTTCATTATTCAGAATACTTACCCAAGTGTTGGGAATTGGAAGGGTTACAAAAGGGCACTTGAAAGACACTAAACGGTGCAATTTAGCACCTTAACGAACCGGTATTTAACCGAACAACTAGACATTACTCGGAACACAAAAATAATGCTAAAAGCATTGTTTTTATTTTTTCTGAGCTAGTTAGGGACCCCGAACACCCTAACACACTATATATTTAGTAACACACCATAAGACACTAACTAAACACTTAACCTTCTAACTAACTTAGTTACTTACCAATTGCAACACAACTAAACCAACCCCCCCCCCCCACCGGTTATGGATTAGTGGGACACCCCACTTGATTTTCTATGATTTAAAAATAAGATCATGTTAAGTATCTTGAAGACACTTGGACTAGAGGGTAATACAATGTTGGAGGATTTTCTATAAAACCACAAGACCTTCTCTCATTCTTATCATTCACACAACAAACACTTGCAACTCTCTCTCCCTCATCTTGCTTGTTCGGCCGAGACCACACACAACCACCATCATCACCATCAAGTTTCTTTCATGCAATCTCTAGTGATCCAAAGGTGTTAGTGATCATACAAGTAAGCTCGGTGTGTTCGGAAGCTCAAGGACCTCTTCTCATCTTCTTTTATCCACCACATTTCTTCACTTGAACTTCACTAGCCTTGAGCTAGTGGTAAGAACTTAGATCCTTGCATTTCTCATCTTGTTTAAATGGTTAAAGTATGATTCATAATGTTAAATGTGAAGAACACCAAGAACCATGAACTTGAAACCTTAACATAAGCTTAAAACCATGAGAAATCATGATGTTCATGTCTTGTGATGCTTGTTGATTATTGTTTACACATGTAGTTGATGTTGACCATCATATGGTCTTGCTAGATCATGATTAAAAACATGATCTAGCAAGATGAGAAAGTAGACTTGTTGTAGGATGATGGATCATCCATATATAAAAATCATGAACTTGGAAGACCACTTTGTTTTCTTGAAAAGTAATGACAAAGTAAGTTGTTAAACACATAGATCTAAATATTTGTGAATGATTTTTAAAGAAACCAAGTCTAAAATACAAGTTTCACTTAATCTTGGTTCTTAAACAAATAAACCTTATTTTTGGTGGTTAATAAAGTATGGAAATATGTAAGTAACAAGAAACATCCATGAAGAAACATTTTAGAAAATATGATCTTAAGTTGTAAAGATCTAAATCCTTTAAGGATGATGTTTTTAAAAGATCAACCACACTTCAAAGGGTAACTAAACCCACTAAATAACATGGTAAGTTACTACAAGTTTTTACAAGAACTTCAAGTTCATGATATGGTGTGATTTACATGATTTTGGCTTATGATAAGTCTTGATTGTGTTGTTGATATTGTTGATGATTTAAAAGAAAATAAACACATGTTTTGAAAACATGGGAAACCTCCATTTTTAGGGGAAACTCTGTCAAAATTCTATAAATTTTGACACTTAGAAAAATATAAGTTCTGAGGAACTTATTCCCTAAAAATGTACCTAAAAGCATTTACCAAGGTTTCCCTAACTTTTGTGTTAAGAAATGATGATTTCTTCAAGAATAAAATTGATATTAAGTATGTATATTTTTGGAGAAAAATATATATATTTGTTGATCACAAAATGTTGTGCTAAATGTATGTAATATGTAATATACGTGATAGTGTATTAGGACTTGAAAATACACTAAATACTCTTGAGAAGTAAAAACACAAAAATACACATACCACATACAAGATACATAACTCGGATGCAAAAAAAATACCAGATACTTATATTTATTTTTGAGAAAATAATATAAGTAAGACACATAGTTAAAAATATAAATTTTTTTAACACAAGAATACATATACAAAAGATAGTGACTTGTGCTTGTGTGATACAAGTCTAGTGACTAACGATAATAAAACACGTATAGGTCACGACGTTAATTAAGCAAATCCGGTGAAGTTTACGACGCGAGGAACGCAAAGTTGTGAGTTCATGCTCCCCCTTTTCTTTTAACTGTTTTCAGTTTTATAACTTCGGGGGTGAAATACATGTTACAAATACGACAATATTTAAATGGTATGATACGAAAACAAGAGGCACTCTTGGTGATAACTAGTACCAAGTATGATGCGTTTTGAGAAATGATACGAGAAATCGTGTCACGAATAGGGTACCATAAGCACCATTAATCGTGTACATACTTAGACCGCAGAACAAAAGGTTAGATCTAATGGGTTTCAGGGCAGCCCCACTCTTGGTGACAACTAGTACCAAGTAGTGTTTTTGTGTCTCCGTCGTGAATCGACAACTAGAAAAATGCCTATGGCTTGGTGACTTCCTATGTTGTGTCACATGTTAATGGCTTTGCAACCCATTAACACTTGATACTTACAGAAATACATGTTTTATACAAGAATACGTGACAAATACGAGATACATACCATGTTTTTCACACAAAGTATACAAACGCACATTACAAGAACTGCATGAATTCACACCAACATTATGTTGACGTTTTTCAAAACTTACATGTATTTCAGGTAACTAGTGGATGTGTGCGCGGTCTTACTCATGCTTGTGGATGTCGTTATGTTTACCTTTTAATAAGTTGTAAACTTTCAAGACAATGTTTTATGCTATCTCATGATGTAAACGCTAAACTTATGTTTTCAAATTACGGAATGTTTGGTATTTAAGGTTATTTTTACGAGCATGTAGTATGTTTACCTTTCGTATGCAATGAGAACCTTTCATGATCACACCTCGTGCTTCCGCCGCAGAAAGGGGTGTGACAGATTGGTATCAGAGCTGCGATTGTAGTGAACCAGGATTCCTTCTCGAGTCTAGTCTACAATCTCTAGGATCCTTTCACGAAAAAAAAATTTTCAAAAAGTTTTCATTGCATAAAACGTCCCGCGACATCCATTACCTGAAACTGTTTACAAAGAGTCAAGAAAAGACACTACGAGACTTAGGATGCACTGGAGTAGCACTTGTCTGTGATTAAGAATTACTTGCGATTATGTGTGATAATTGACATATACATATGCTAGAAGTAGAATGTCACAAGTATACGTGACTTACCTGAAAACAATGGCCAACCTGAAGGAAGAAATACGAGGATGAAACGAACTCTGCGGACTGTGCAAGGAGTTACATAATTATGGATGCATACATAATTATGGAATTCGATGCACAGAAATCACAGCAAGTCTTGTCACCTAATGTTGGTTGAACGCTACATTTGGGGATTGGCCTCAGAATTTCGTGGCATGGTAACTTCGGCCAAACCTCATACAATTACTGAGGCTGTAAGTCTGGCTGTCAGCCTTACTGAAGATTGTGCTCGTATGAAGAAGTTATCATTGAACCCAACAGGAAATGCCGAGACGCATGCTGAGTTGTCTGGTGACAAGAAAAGGAAACATGCAAACTTGAATCAAGCAACTCGTAACAACAAGGGTTCCAACAAGAAGCGTGACCCTAACCCGCCTCAGGGGGCGAAATCTCTTGCAGCCATGAATGACGCTCCAGCTAAAGGATACCTGGGCACTCTGCCCAAATGCAATCATTGCAAGCGTCATCACGAAGGGGTGTGTCGCGTTCCAAGATGCGACAAGTGTGGAAAATTGGGTCACCACACTGAAGACTGTTGGAGTAAGGGAAAGAGGAACGGGAATGGAAACCGCAACGGTGCTGGAAACAACGGGGGAAATGGAAATGGCAATGGTAACCGGACTGGGAATGGAACTGGGCGGAACCAAGGATGCCTCAGTTGTGGAAACAAGGATCATTTTGTGAAAGATTGCCTAGGGGGAAACAATGTTCAGGCTCGCGCATTTGTGATTGGAGCAAGGGACGCACGCGAGGACCCTAACGTGGTCACCGGTACGTTTCTCGTTAACAATCGCTTTGCATCCATATTATTTGACACTGGTGCCGATTATAGTTTCATGTCTGTGGAATTTAAACGTATGCTTGGGATAGAGTCTAGTAGATTGGATATTCCTTACTCCATAGAACTAGCCGATGGTAAACTTGTAGAATCGAGCGAAGTTGTTAGAGGCTGCACACTAGAACTTGGTGAACGAAGATTTAGCATCGACCTCTTACCTATTCAATTGGGTAGCTTCGATGTAGTGGTCGGAATGGACTGGTTGTCAAAGAACAAAGCTGAAGTTATTTGTCATGAGAAAATCATTCGCGTAGCTTTGGCAAATGATGAATCTCTCATCGTACATGGAGAAAGACGAGACGCGCCTCTGCGAATCATCAGTCGCATGAAGGCACATAAGTGCTTAAGGAAATGATGTGTTGCTTTCCTAGCTCACGTTGTAGATAAGAAGGCTGAGGAGCCGAGACTCGAAGACATTCCTGTGGTGAAGGAATTCCCGGATGTTTTTCCTGAAGATCTGCCAGGGCTACCTCCACAACAACAAGTCGAATTCCGTATAGACTTGGTTCCAAGAGCCGCTCCTGTAGCCAGGGCACCCTATCGGCTTGCACCATCCGAAATGCAAGAGTTATCTACAAAACTTCAGGAGTTGTTGGATAAAGGATTCATAAGGCTAAGCTTCTCGCCCTGGGGAGCTCCAGTATTGTTCGTGAAGAAAAAGGATGGAACTCTGCGGATGTGTATCGACTACAGAGAACTGAACAAGCTCACAATCAAGAATCGGTACACAAAGCAAGAACAATTCGCACGAAACGCAGTAGTTTCGCACGAAAACTACTCATTTCGCACGAAAGTGCGAAACATGGTTTCGTACAAAATGGTTGTTTTCGCACGAAATGCCATTTCGTGCGAAAATGTGAACAGTTGCTACCTCACTCCCCTTCTCCTATACATACCACACTTGTGCACTTTATCACTTTTGGCTACCATTTTGCACGAAAGCTCCTCTAGCTCATTTTCTTTGATTCCAAGTAAGAAGACTACGTTTCACATGCAAATCACAACGATTTCTACAACGATTTACACGAGTTTATCTACGATTTCATCTAAACTTCTCGGTTTACGAAAACCTTCATCTTTTTCATAAAACTTTTGATTTTAACTTGGGATTACACTTAACCGAGTGAATCTGAGCTAGCCTTGGCTTCTCATGGAAGAAACCTCGTTGTTTTAAGCTCACCAAGTGTTATTCCTAACAATACTGTTTAATAATCGATTTGTACACCTAAACGGATCAAAAAACCGACTAATGTTTCGTTCACCAAATAGTGGAACGATGCGCTGTCGAAACCGTCTAGAAATAGACTCGAATTACATCCGTTTCAGACGATATTTCAGCTCCGATTGCACCAAGACGCAAGAACAGTCACTTGTGCAAACTAGACTGGTTCACACGAATCATTTTGGGTTCGTACGACCCAGCCCGAGTTTCCACAAACGACTAACTCGCTCTAAAAGACCTCCCCAGCTTTTGGTTTGATCAGTAACTCAAGGTTGGAAGGATGGACACTCGATTTCCCGAAGAAACGATGTGTAAACACTTAATTTTGGACACAAAACAGACAATTTCGCACGAAAACAGATTTCGTACGACAACCCTGTATTTTCGCACGAAATACATTTCGTACGAAAATACCAGGTTTCGTACGAAAATACCATTTTCGCACGAAATCATCTGTTCCCCGCTCAACTCTCCGTTCAACGTATTCGAAGACTGATGCACTTCTGTTTCTACGCGCAGGCTAAATCGACGCTCTCCTCATCTCTCATCACCTCTCGGTGTTTGCTGTTACGCACTCACTGTGAGTATACTTGAACTCGTTTTTGCTTTAACGCACTTGTGTTACATACGTTCTCTATATCAAAAACACAATACCTCACACTTAAACCCTTTAAACGCTAAATCGTTATCGCATGTTATACGTGAATCGCTGAATGTTTGTTTGCAATGTTTAAATGATGAGGACTTGCAGACCACCCTTAGCAACGATAGTACTATAGTTTGGACTCAGCACCTGATTGGATCAGGGGTTGTTAAGGCTCGCATATTAACTTTCGTGCGCGCTCACTGCTGTGAACACGTATCTCGCATACTCCATCTCGCAGTCATGTTGGTTAGCTTGTATCATTGTTGTTAGCTTACTTAGATTCGCCTCACTACGTGTTACATACTGGTTATGCGTAAACGCTTTATCGATTATTACTATTACATATGCAAACCTATGTACTCACTTTTACATTATTGTATTGACTTTTATTTTAACGTATGTGGCAGTTGATGATTGTCTTACGCTGCAATGGATTAGGGTCCTATCTTTAGAAACTCATAATAAAATCTAGGTTGTCGGGTCATGTTTTTGTTTAAGAGATTTTGTAATCCGTTTTGACTATGGTGGAATGTTTGTTAATTGTATGGGAAATTGACTTTATAAATATTGTCGCTTAAATCGTTGTTATGGATCCTCTTGGACAATCTGGTTCGCCTAGTGCCGCGCCCCGATGAATCCGCCATCGGTTGGGGTGTGATAGTTTGAGCATGGTACCCATTTGGTACAGAACCGGTACCGATACCGAAAGCATCACTACTGAAAAATGGGGAAAAGTGGTACCGGTACCGAATGCATTGGTTTGATACCGGTACCGAATGCCCTGGTTTGGTACTGGTACTGGTACCTACCGGTGTTTTACCCGTAAATACCAGGACCGAAAAACGAGGAAAATGGGAACCGGTACCGAATACACCCGGTATAGTTCGGTACCGGTTAGATACCAAAACCCGGTACCAAATGCTCATCACTGGAATAGATCACCAAATAATTTTATCATTAAGTTAAAATTGAAAGACATACCAGATTGTGGTATTGAATTCTCATCCTTTGAGTAGATTCGGATTCACTTGTGATGTCCCATGTGACATATGCTCAGGATATTTCTCAGAATATTCAACTTAGAAACGGTGAGGATATCTCTTTAGGATATTTGATATTCCAACTTTGAAAACGTTTATCCTACAAAAAGATAACACTTGGGACACATCAAACTTAAGACAAATACGTGGGCCATGCTAGAATCACTTGGGCTAAGCCAATTTGACTTTAATACTTCGGCTATGACAGTCTGAAGAAAATACTAGGGCTCTGCCAATCGTGGGCCTTGCCATTTTTTAGAGTATTTCTTATGTCAGTCAAGCCTTTAGTATAACATGTAAGGGGCTGTTTGTTTACCTCTTAATGAGGCTCTTAATGGTTCAGACCTCTTACTGGTTCAGCATTTAATGGTTCAGACTGTTTGTTTCACGAGCAGATGTCTGAATGGTTCAGACATTTGCCTCTGAATGGTTAAGATTTATACAGAGTCTGAATGGTTAAGACCTTTAATCTGAATTGGTCAGATATTTGCCTCTGAACGGTTAAGCATTATACATGCTCTTAATGGTTCAGACCTCTTACTGGTTCAGCACTTAATGGTTCAGACCTCTTACTGGTTCAACACTTAACCATTCAGATGTTGCCAAACAGCCTCTAAATGTTATTCCCTTGTTAATTGATATGCTTTAAAATATACATATTTTTATATAAATACTTCTACACTTTTGAGTGAATTTAAAGTTGTTTTTTATTAAAATCTACTCGTTTTTAGCTCATGTCAAAACTTTAAAGGTTGGTTGGTTGACTTGGGATTTGGTGGATATAAAAAAAATAATAAAAAAACAAAGGAGGCAATAAAGAGTAGGATCTTAGACCACAAGCTTAGCTACTCATAGTCAGACTAAATAAACAAGTCTTAAACGATAAATATGTCATGTTCAATAGTCTAGAAAACACAAAGTAATCGAAACCAAAAACTAACACGAACTGAACCTAAATCTTGAACCGTAGCCTTTTATCTTGATCCGTAGACACCCTCTCCTCCAAGAATTCGTCCTACCTTGCCACTTTTTGTTCTAAGCAGTCGTATGTCCTACTCTTTATTGTCTCCTTTGTTTTTTTATCCACCGAATCCCAAGTCAACCGATCTTTTTTCTGCTCACCCTAACTTTTTTCATTCAAAAGGTTTCGTTAAAGGCTGCTGTTACGAGGAAGAGTCTTAGGGTTCGTGTGTGGTAGTGTGTCTATTTGTTTTTGTAAATATTTTTTATTAGTTTATTTTTTTATATATTTTTTTATCATGTGTTTGATCTGTGTAAGGCCCCATTATATCAAATATTGTCCAAACGATTGGGGGTGTTTCACAGATTTCGATGCTAACCCTTATGTGCAGCCACAGTCATATCAGCTAGGGGTGCGAATCTCTGACACGATCCGAAAACCCGACAAAAACCAATCACGAAATTTTGTGAGTTCGGGTTTAGTCTAATCAAGTTCGGGTCACTTTAAGGTTGAACCTACGAACCCATTGGGTTGGCGGGTTGACCCGTTTAACCAATTTGCATTATATTATATTTTTCAAAATGTATTTTTATGTTATATGTTAAATTGGTTAAGTATTTTATGCGATAACTATAACTTAAAAGAGAACTTAACATAAGATTCTATAAATAAAATATAATTATTTAATATATATTTGTATTTTTTGTTATAACATTTAATTTTAATAGATTAATATGCAAAAGAAAATAAAAAAAATAAAAATGTTCAGGTCAAACGGCTCATGTTCGGGTCAACCCGTGAATATTCGGGTCGTGTTTGGGTTTAGGTGTTTGACATGATTTTTGGGTTCTGGTCGGGTTGGACCCGTCAACCTTCAAACACGACCTGTTTAGCACCCCTAATATTAGCCTTGGAATTGACAACCAGAACGAACAATGGAGGAATTACATGACTGGGTTAAGGCTGCTAAGGAGGAAGGAGATAGGGAGATTCAAGCCGTACTTGATAGTTTAAAATCAGAGAGCTTGAAGAGCAAAGGCCGTTACATGTATAATGGGGATGGAATTTATTTAAGATATCAAACGGCTAAGGGTGAGATGAATTACACAATACCAGATCCGGGGGAGAAAGTGCATTGAGAGTCCAATGCCAGGTAAATATTAGGATTCTACTTTTAATTATTATAGTTTCCATGAATTGGATTTACCCTTGTCTTGTGAGGAGGATGTCATGCAGGTTTCACACTTTGAGCTCTTGTATGAAGATGTTGAAGATCACACCCATGAACTGGAGATAATAATGGACGTTGCAGTCCCACCTCTGGTTCAACAAGTCGTTAATTCTAACCATTGGTTTCCCAAGCCATGGAATATCTATGATGGCTTTTGGAGTGATGATGATGAGGGGGTAGTAGAAGAGGCAGAGTTGGAGGTGCCTGACTACACCACAGACCGGAGTGAAGAAGTTGAAGAAGAGCCACTTGACAAAATGGAGGGTGAGAATGAAGAGCATGGAACATCTTGGGAAGATGAGTTGGTAGGGTTGCCAGCTATTGAAGAAGAGGAATTTGACCATGTTGGTGATATTGTTTATTTAGAGACCTTACTTGTGGAGAAGCCAACAAAGGTGTTCAAACAAGCACCAAACAAAGAAGAATATGAAGAGGCTGAGGAATTTGATGGTTAGCCCATGGAGAGTGGTTTGATTTTAAAAAGAATTTCAAGGGGAGATTTCCCACGTCATTGATTAATCAAAACTCTATTTTGAACAAAGCAGACAACATTCACTGCTTTTACCAAAAATGACAAAGATAATCCTGAATTTGCTAGCATTGATCTTGTCACTTCAATGAGAGTTCTTTTTTTTTTCTATTAACCACTCTATTTTGTTGTAGTGACATAGTGTCACACCCCCAAAATCCACCTGCGGAGTACTACCGCTTGGAGGCGTGACTGACCAGGATCCAGCCACCAATCATATTGAACAAGCATATAAGTAGTTATAAAAATCCAACCAATACAATTGGTGTTCAAACAAAACATAGTTAAGTTGCAAGCGGAAGCATAAGTCTTAAATCAAAACATAGTTTAATTGTTTCCAAGTTTAACATGGCACACAGCCGTCCATGTCCCACAACGATCCTCCTCCATGCAAGCTCCAGCTAAGAACCTAAGGACCTGCAAAGCATGTAGTAACGAGTCAACAACAAGTTGAGTGAGTTCACGGTTGGGTGTTCGTTTTAAGTTGTTTCGAAAACAGTTTCCTTTAGCTGGCATCCTGCCGTGGGGGTTACCCCATAGTTAAAAACGTGATTTGTTTATTCCCGGTTACTCTGGCAATCCAGCCGTGGGGGCTACCCCGTGTTAGTTATCTGGCATTTCGGCCGTGGGGGCTACCCCATGTATACACTAGACTCGTTACCATATCGACTGCTGACTGTAGTCATGTTTATGTGCCCTGAAACTGTCAATGTCTATCATCATTGACGTGCCCCAGATCCATTAGTTCACGCCCGTCCTCTGCGGCACGGTGTGAGGTTTGTCAGACCTAAATAGCGCTATCTAACTAATGACCCGCTCGCCATTGGCCCGGCGATTAAGTCGATATAAAAATGAGGGACTTCGTGATAGAGTTTTGGTCTAGTACGAGTTATCTGTCCGTGAGGACGAGGAATTACATTCCTGAACCATTGCTGTCCTACCCAAGGAGGACGAGGAACCCATGTTCCTTAACCCCAATTCCCGACCCAGGGAATCCCATGCTTTGTAGAGGGTGTGAACTCACCTTGGTTTGCTCGGTAGTTGCACAGAAAAGTCAATCAAGAAATATTGTGGTTACTCACGTCCTATCATAGTTGTATCATACCAATCAGGTTCGTATTCAAGTAGTACACGTATGTTTCTAGCATAATGCATTCAAGTATCGTTCATGGCATACACGTTTAATCATGGCAGTTCAACAATATTCACAATCAATCATCAACGTATAAGATCTGTGCATCAGGCCCAAGAGTCCGGCCCAATTACTTAAGCCCATAATCATGCAAGTCCAATTCAGCGTGCACAAGTGTATAGTCTCGAGTCGCAACCAGGCGTTCTCGACTCGCAACCCGAGTCGCAAACTGCGGTCTCGAGTTATCATGGTCACGGTCTCGAGTCGCAACCGGACTCGTAATCATGGTCTCGGTTCATGCTGTTTTGGTCTCGAGTCGCAACCGGACTCGTAACTGAGATTTCGAGTTGTGCTGTTTTGGTCTCGAGTCGCAACCAGGCGTTTGCGACTCGCAACCTGTGTCGCAATCGGGGATCTCAACTCGTCATGTGGTGGTCTCGAGTCGCAACCGAAGGTCTCGACTGGACATCTGCTGATTCTGCACAGTGTACTATCCAATGGAAAACCGATTTCATGTAACAGTTTGTACCATCCACTTAAACATGTTTTCTTGTCTAGCAACTTACTAAAATGGATCAAGCAACAAATTTCAAATGTTCATCACACACTCATATCATATTCAACAAGTTCTTCATATATTCAAATAGTTCATCATGATCATTCAAGCTTGTTCATTCACGGCAACCTAAACCTCTAAACAATTACATGATTCGGACAACATTAAGGGCTATCATCGGTTTCTACATCTAGCATGTTCAATCAACACCATAGCATACTTACATAAGATTTATCATATCTTAAACACATATACTAAAACAAATTGTTCAAACATATCACACTTAGCTAGTGCATCATATTCGATTATTCAAGGAGGATGTATTCATCATGCATAAAACTTCACAAACCATCATATTGTCAAATCACACCAAGATGCATCATTATCAACCAAAATATCACACATTATCATCATCAACCGAATATCACACATCATCATCAACATCCGAAATATATAACAAGAATCACTAACCGGTTAGGTTTTCAAGATGCGAGGGTATGAAGAAATCGATGAGTGAGCTTTCAAGGGAGGTCCTAAGCTTGAACCGAGAGCTCTTGTTATCGCCTATTGAATCCGAAAGTGAGGAGGGAAGGTTTGTGCCTCTAGGGTTTTAGTGAGAGAATGGAGAGTGTGTGTGAGAGTGAGTGTGTTGTCCAAAATGGTAAACATGGATAGTCACTAAGGTTATATACCCGTCCCAAGTAGTGCACCCTAATGGGTCTTCGAATGGGCTAAGGGTGTGTGTGTGTGTGGCCAACCGGCCCATATGTTACATTGTTCACTCGAGACCACATGGTCTCGAGTCGGGTTCTTATGTCTCGGGTCATATACATACTCGCATACATACAATCACAAACATAATCATATAAGTTCACATATATCATTCATTAAATCATCAAATTAGTTAGTCACTTAGTGTTCAAGCGTACAACGAAAGGTTCTAAATTTCGAGTTGTCACATCATCTCCAAGTTGAAAGAAATTTCGTCCCGAAATTTGGTAGGCACTCACTGAGGAAGCTAGTTAGGTTGTATGTTTTTCCTGGTTTTCCTGGGGTGTCACATCCACCCCCCGTTGATCTGGAATTTCGTCCCGAAATTCCGTAGCTTCGGCCTCAGTAGTGGGTGTATTGTTTGCGAACAGTTGGGGATACTTTTGTTTCATCTGATCTTCGCGCTCCCAGGTGAACTATGGGCCGCGACGTGAGTTCCAACGAACTCGAACGAGAGGTATTCTAGTGCTCTTGAGGACCTTAACATCCCGGTCCGTGATTTCGACTGGTTCCTCGACGAATCGTAACTGTTCGTCGATAGTGAGTTCCTTCAAAGGAACTACGTGGGTCTCATCTGACGGACACTTCTTCAGATTCGACACGTGAAAAACGTTGTGAACTGCACCGAGTTCTGCTGGTAAGTTCAGTCTGTAGGCCACCCTGCCTATTTTCTCAATGACTTCGAAAGGTCCAACGTATCATGGGTTGAGTTTGCCGCGTTTACCAAAACGAACCACACCCTTCCAGGGTGAAACTTTGAGTAGTACCCGCTCCCCAACCTGGAGCTCAAGCGGTTTCCTGCCCATGTCGGCGTAAACTTTCTGACGTTCGCGAGCTGCCGTCATGCGTTTTCGTATTTGAGCAATTTGTTCGGTCGTGTCTACCACATATTCTGGACCAGTGATCTGACTATCTCCCACCTCTGCCCAGCAAAGAGCTGACCGGCATTTATGTCCGTACAATGCCTCAAATGGAGCAGCTTTAATGCTGGTGTGGTAGCTGTTATTGTACGAGAATTCCACAAGTGGCAGATGCTTTTCCCAGCGGTTGCCAAAGTCGATTACACATGCACGAAGCATGTCTTCTAAGGTTTGAATAGTGCGCTCGGACTGCCCGTCCGTCTGAGGGTGGTACGCTGTGCTCATGTCTAATCGTGAGCCGAAGGATTTGTGCATTGCTTGCCACAGCTCTGAAGTAAAACGTGCATCTCGATCCGAGATAATGGAGGTGGGCACCCCGTGCCTCGAAACGACTTCCTTAAGGTATATTTCTGCAAGAGTGGAGAATTTATCCGTTTCCTTGATAGCCAGGAAGTGTGCAGACTTTGTGAGTCGATCCACGATCACCCAAATAGTAACGTTCCCGCGCTGGGATCTAGGTAGGCCGGTAACAAAATCCATGGAAATCTGCTCCCATTTCCATTGTGGTATCTCTGGTTGTTGGAGTAGGCCTGAGGGTTTCTGGTATTCAGACTTGACTCTGGCACAAGTCAAACACTTGCTGACGTAAGTTGCTATGTGGGCCTTCATGCTAGGCCACCAGTACGTAGCCTTGATATCGTGGTACATTTTATCCGAACCAGGATGCACCGAGTAGCGAGACTTGTGTGCTTCGTCCATCACAAGCTCTCGTAGGTTGCCATAGAGTGGGACCCAAATGCGTCCCGTTACGTAGTAAGCACCGTCTTCCTTCTGTTCTAATCGTTGCCTTGATCCGCGTAGGGCTTCAGCCCTGACGTTTTCTGGTTTCAGTGCTTCTATCTGAGCAGCTCGTATCAGGGAAGGGAGACTAGAGTGGATCGTGAGTTGTAAAGCTCGCACGCGCTTAGGCGCAGTGTCCTTCCGACTGAGGGCGTCAGCCACAACATTGGCCTTGCCCGGGTGATACCTGATTGAGCACTCGTAGTCATTCAGTAGTTCGACCCATCGTCGTTGCCGCATATTCAGTTCCTTCTGCTTGAAGATATGCTCGAGACTCCTGTGGTCGGTGTAGATCGCGCACTTGGTACCATACAGGTAATGCCGCCATAACTTGAGTGCAAAAACAACAGCTCCCAGCTCGAAATCGTGCGTAGTGTAGTTCTTTTCGTGAACCTTAAGTTGGCGTGAGGCGTAGGCTATAACTTTGTCTCGTTGCATCAACACGCAACCAAGACCTTGAATTGATGCGTCGCAGTAAACCACAAAGTCATCTGTGCCTTCTGGCAAGGAAAGGATAGGTGCGCTGCAAAGCCTATCCTTTAGATGCTGAAATGCTAATTCCTGTGCGTTTCCCCATCGATAAACAACGCCTTTCTGTGTTAATGAGGTGAGAGGCTGTGCGATCTTAGAAAAATCCTTAATGAATCTCCGGTAGTATCCCGCCAAACCCAAGAATTGGCGAATTTCCTTTGGTGTGCGAGGTGCAGGCCAGTTCTTAATCGAGTCTATCTTGGATGGATCAACATGAATCCCATCCTTGTTTACCACGTGGCCTAGGAAATGGACTTCTCGAAGCCAGAAGTCACATTTCAAGAACTTTGCATAAAGCTGTTCTGTTCGAAGGAGTTCCAGAATGAGTCGTAGATGCTGCTCGTGTTCCTCCTGACTCTTAGAATAGATCAGGATGTCGTCGATGAAGACTATAACGAACTTGTCCAGGTAAGGCTTGCACACTCGGTTCATCAAGTCCATGAAAACCGCAGGTGCGTTTGTCATCCCAAAAGGCATGACCAAAAACTCATAGTGCCCGTATCGAGTTCTGAAAGCTGTTTTGGAGACGTCCTCTTCCCAGACTCTCAGCTGGTGATAACCCGATCTCAAATCAATCTTCGAATAGTAGCTCGACCCTTGCAACTGGTCGAACAAGTCGTCGATCCGTGGTAGAGGATAGCGATTCTTCACCGTCACCTTGTTGAGTTCTCGGTAGTCGATGCACATTCTGAAGGTACCGTCTTTCTTCTTCACAAATAGCACTGGAGCTCCCCAGGGCGATGAGCTAGGACGAATAAAACCCTTATCCAGGAGCTCTTGTAGTTGCGTTGAGAGTTCCTTCAACTCTGATGGGGCTAAACGATAAGGTGCACGGGCTATGGGCGCAGCTCCAGGAGCTAGTTCGATCTGAAACTCGACTTGGCGATGAGGCGGAAGACCAGGTAATTCCTCAGGAAATACCTCTGGATAATCGCGTACAACTGGGAAATCTTCTATCTTCTTCTCTTTTTCTGAGGTGTCAGTAACGAGAGCAAAAATGGCAGTGTGGCCCTTTCGCAAGCACTTTTGGGCCTTAAGGAGAGAAATGACGTTCTCAACAGCACTCCTCTTGTCGCCATGAATCATGAGAGGTTCACCATCGGGACCTGGAATGCGGACAACCTTCTCGTTGCAAAGAATCTCTGCTCGGTGTTGGGATAACCAATCCATTCCAACGACAACGTCGAAACTACCCAAGACAATAGGAATGAGGTCGATAGAGAAGGTCTGGTCAGCGAGAATAAGTTTACAACCCTTGACTATGTGTGTGGCTTCTAAACTCTTACCATTTGCTAGCTCTACGGTGTGCTTGTTGTTCAAAGGTGTTGGAATACGCTTAAGCATTCGACTAACTTCTAGTGACATGTAGCTAGTATCGGCACCCGAATCAAATAAAACTGAAACATAAAAGTCGTCGAGAAGGAACTTACCCGCCACGACATTGGGGTCATTCCTCGCTTCACCTTGGCCAATCACAAACACCCGTCCCCTGGCGCCATTGTTGTTGTTGTTCCCATTGTTACCATTCCCCTGATTGTTGTTATTGTTGTTGTTGTTGTTCTGGTTCCTGTTCAGTTGGGGACAGTCTCTCTTGAAGTGGCCCTCAGCTCCACACTGAAAGCATCCTTTGTTATCACCTTGCTGTTGCTGCTGGCGTTGATTCTGTTGAGCTTGATGACGATTCTGATTGGCGGGGTATAAGCTCCTGCAATCCTTTGCAGCGTGACCAGGCTTGTTGCACCGATGACAGTTGCCCCTGGTGCATGGCCCGCTGTGGTGCAGGCTGCAGCAATTGCATTTGGGGTGATTTCCTTTGTACCCACCATGACTTTGACCACCAGACGATTGCTGATTAGGGCTCTTGTAGTCCTCAGTCTTTCTCTGCTGGGACTGGGACTGAACAGAAGTCGAACCCTTACTCGAAGTTCCATCCCATTTCCGTTTGTTGTCACTAGATGTACCAGAAGTAGTTGCAGCGCCTATGCGTTTTGGTAACTTGTTCTACTCCACCGCTTGATCCGTGAGACGGTGAGCCAACTGAACGGCTTGTTGGTAGGTGGCGAGGTTCGCTGAAGTCACATGACTTTGGATTTCTGGCACTAAGCCCTGAAGAAATAGTTCGATGCGTTTGATGGGAGGATCCACCATAGTAGGGCACAGAATTGCCAGTTCGTTCGACCTTTTCACACAAGCTTCAATTTCGGACCCCGTCATCTTGAGGTTGAAGAACTCCACTTCTAGTTTGTGAATCTCATCACGACTGCAGTATTCCTCCTTGATCATCTCTTTAAAATTTTCCCATGGGGTGGCGTTGGCAGCAACCAACCCCAGCATCTGAACCTGAGCGTTCCACCATGTGAGGGCTAAACCCTCGAGAGTACCAGTAGCATACTTCACCCTGCGCGCCTCAGGGCATTCGCACATTTCGAACACAGATTCTAGCTTCTCAAACCAGTGTAGGAGACCTACTACTCCTTCAGTGCCGCTAAAAGTAGTTGGTCGGCAGTCCATGAAAGTCTTAAAAGTGCACACGGGTGGCTGAACATGATGACCTATCGTGGGTGAAAGAAAAGACAGAGTTTAACACAAAGGTTGGTTCACGAGAGTAGGATTCTAAAGATCCTAGAATGAGTTCGGACTGCAGGATATACCTCCTGCGTGTGCAGCTGCAAGTGCTGCGGCAACTCGTTCGTTGATCAGAGCCGTCAACTGGGCTTGTGTCAGGTTAACGCGTCCAGACATGATCTTCATATCAAGAAGAACGTGAGTGAGAGGGGTTCGCGAAAGTACGACGATAAGATAGAGTAGTACGCACGTGTTCAAGCAACAGTAGTTACACTAACCAAGCATACCATAAGCAATGTACTATGTAACTAACAAGTAGGCAATATACACAGACCATATCACCTAGTGTGTCGAGCCTTGCATGTGGAGTGAAGCGTCGTTGTGGACCGTTGAGCACTGTACAGGTTATAGTCTGATTTTAATAAAAACGTTTTTCCCTTTATTAAAACCAAGTTCTCTATAACCAATGGCTCTGATACCAATCTGTCACACCCCCAAAATCCACCTGCGGAGTACTACCGCTTGGAGGCGTGACTGACCAGGATCCAGCCACCAATCATATTGAACAAGCATATAAGTAGTTATAAAAATCCAACCAATACAATTGGTGTTCAAACAAAACATAGTTAAGTTGCAAGCGGAAGCATAAGTCTTAAATCAAAACATAGTTTAATTGTTTCCAAGTTTAACATGGCACACAGCCGTCCATGTCCCACAACGATCCTCCTCCATGCAAGCTCCAGCTAAGAACCTAAGGACCTGCAAAGCATGTAGTAACGAGTCAACAACAAGTTGAGTGAGTTCACGGTTGGGTGTTCGTTTTAAGTTGTTTCGAAAACAGTTTCCTTTAGCTGGCATCCTGCCGTGGGGGTTACCCCATAGTTAAAAACGTGATTTGTTTATTCCCGGTTACTCTGGCAATCCAGCCGTGGGGGCTACCCCGTGTTAGTTATCTGGCATTTCGGCCGTGGGGGCTACCCCATGTATACACTAGACTCGTTACCATATCGACTGCTGACTGTAGTCATGTTTATGTGCCCTGAAACTGTCAATGTCTATCATCATTGACGTGCCCCAGATCCATTAGTTCATGCCCGTCCTCTGCGGCACGGTGTGAGGTTTGTCAGACCTAAATAGCGCTATCTAACTAATGACCCGCTCGCCATTGGCCCGGCGATTAAGTCGATATAAAAATGAGGGACTTCGTGATAGAGTTTTGGTCTAGTACGAGTTATCTGTCCGTGAGGACGAGGAATTACATTCCTGAACCATTGCTGTCCTACCCAAGGAGGACGAGGAACCCATGTTCCTTAACCCCAATTCCCGACCCAGGGAATCCCATGCTTTGTAGAGGGTGTGAACTCACCTTGGTTTGCTCGGTAGTTGCACAGAAAAGTCAATCAAGCAATATTGTGGTTACTCACGTCCTATCATAGTTGTATCATACCAATCAGGTTCGTATTCAAGCAGTACACGTATGTTTCTAGCATAATGCATTCAAGTATCGTTCATGGCATACACGTTTAATCATGGCAGTTCAACAATATTCACAATCAATCATCAACGTATAAGATCTGTGCATCAGGCCCAAGAGTCCGGCCCAATTACTTAAGCCCATAATCATGCAAGTCCAATTCAGCGTGCACAAGTGTATAGTCTCGAGTCGCAACCAGGCGTTCTCGACTCGCAACCCGAGTCGCAAACTGCGGTCTCGAGTTATCATGGTCACGGTCTCGAGTCGCAACCGGACTCGTAATCATGGTCTCGGTTCATGCTGTTTTGGTCTCGAGTCGCAACCGGACTCGTAACTGAGATTTCGAGTTGTGCTGTTTTGGTCTCGAGTCGCAACCAGGCGTTTGCGACTCGCAACCTGTGTCGCAATCGGGGATCTCAACTCGTCATGTGGTGGTCTCGAGTCGCAACCGAAGGTCTCGACTGGACATCTGCTGATTCTGCACAGTGTACTATCCAATGGAAAACCGATTTCATGTAACAGTTTGTACCATCCACTTAAACATGTTTTCTTGTCTAGCAACTTACTAAAATGGATCAAGCAACAAATTTCAAATGTTCATCACACACTCATATCATATTCAACAAGTTCTTCATATATTCAAATAGTTCATCATGATCATTCAAGCTTGTTCATTCACGGCAACCTAAACCTCTAAACAATTACATGATTCGGACAACATTAAGGGCTATCATCGGTTTCTACATCTAGCATGTTCAATCAACACCATAGCATACTTACATAAGATTTATCATATCTTAAACACATATACTAAAACAAATTGTTCAAACATATCACACTTAGCTAGTGCATCATATTCGATTATTCAAGGAGGATGTATTCATCATGCATAAAACTTCACAAACCATCATATTGTCAAATCACACCAAGATGCATCATTATCAACCAAAATATCACACATTATCATCATCAACCGAATATCACACATCATCATCAACATCCGAAATATATAACAAGAATCACTAACCGGTTAGGTTTTCAAGATGCGAGGGTATGAAGAAATCGATGAGTGAGCTTTCAAGGGAGGTCCTAAGCTTGAACCGAGAGCTCTTGTTATCGCCTATTGAATCCGAAAGTGAGGAGGGAAGGTTTGTGCCTCTATGGTTTTAGTGAGAGAATGGAGAGTGTGTGTGAGAGTGAGTGTGTTGTCCAAAATGGAAAACATGGATAGTCACTAAGGTTATATACCCGTCCCAAGTAGTGCACCCTAATGGGTCTTCGAATGGGCTAAGGGTGTGTGTGTGTGTGGCCAACCGGCCCATATGTTACATTGTTCACTCGAGACCACATGGTCTCGAGTCGGGTTCTTATGTCTCGGGTCATATACATACTCGCATACATACAATCACAAACATAATCATATAAGTTCACATATATCATTCATTAAATCATCAAATTAGTTAGTCACTTAGTGTTCAAGCGTACAACGAAAGGTTCTAAATTTCGAGTTGTCACACATAGGAACAATTAATTGTCTCACTAATCGTTTTGAAATACCGGAAAAATCCAAGATTGATTCTTTAATTCAATGCAGTTGTCACTTCTTTCTAGCATATTTCCTTCTTTCGTCTCTCGATTTGACTTTAATTATCAAGGTTCAAATTCAATTTTTAAAAACTAGAATTTTATTCGATTTGATTCTATTCGAGTCCGGTAATCGAATCCGTATTGAATACAAATGTATAATTTTCAATTCGGTTCGAATTCAATTTATACATATTTTTAATACACACACACACGCATATATAAGTTCTAAATTTGGGCCAAAGTAAAAAAATGACATTCATAAGTGATAAGTTCATTATTCGTAATATTACCAAGCCCAAATGACAGATAACCCGCACTAATTATTTCTAAATCTCACCTAACTTACATCGCTAAAACTAACCAGCCTAACTTCCTTAATTTTCGTATTTTGACATATTGATAGTTAATGAATTTTGTAGATTAGGATTTCTGAAGTCAAAAGTAATTAGTCTGTAGTAGTTTTAAAATAAAAAGTAAAATAATTTATTGTTTAGTGTAAATTTGAATTAAATTTAATTTATTCGACTTGTTTTCGAGTTTCAAATACAAATCAAAACGAATTGAATAATTCAAATCCAAATCAAATACGAACTAACGTAAAAATAAAAATTCGAAAAATTCGATTCGATTAATTTGAAAATTCGTTATTCGATTTATTGAACACCCCTAGGCTCCATGTATCCAAAGCATATTAGAGTCCATAACCCTGAATTGTTGAATAAGATAAACGACTCGAACCAAGATTTCCAAATTGAGTAATCCAAGATGGTCTTGATGTCTTTTTTACTATCCCTGTCTCATTGTCATAGTTCATATTATATATCTAACAAAATCAAAGGACTTGTACAGTACCTTTGACTTACGTTTTTTTTTAATTATTTTCTAAACTATGCATAATGAATTAATATAATATATAGTTTACCAAAATAAAATCAAGTAATGATATTACTCAATCAAATTCTTCCATCTTTAATTATTATTATTATATATCTATATAAAAACAAACGAAATACATATTAACTTGATTTTTTATTTATTATTATTCATTGTTTTATTTACCCTTGATTTTTTTAAGACCCCTTACACTCCCCTTTTAAGTATTTGAACTCTCTGTATAATACGTTTCTTAACCCATTTAATTTTTTTTTATTTTAATAACTTGTGTTTGTTAACTTAAAAAAATGAATACGTACCAATAGGGTGGTGGTCTACTGGCAAAAGGAAAGCCTTTAAACACTTGGATTTGGGATGATGAGATATTAGGTTCAAGTCCTACAGACAACCAACATTAAAAAAAATTGTCGCTAAAAAAATGAATACATGGTTGCGATTAGTTTGGTGTAAAATTGAGTGTTTTTTTCGAGTGTCAGTATCGTGTCCATACCCTGACAAACCGTATCAATTCTAGCTGAACAACTTTGATGTTAGTATAGATGTTATTGAAACCAGTATTCATCTTTATCCTTTTTACGATATTCTTTTTGACATATTACTACTTTTTTTTAGGTTTCTTTTCCGGATACTATAGCAAGTATCAGTACTGTAACAAGTTGACAAATTACCAATTTAATTCCCGCTAACCCGCTGCGAAGCGTGGGTTACCCCCTAGTTTTATACATATTCGTCAAAGACGTCATTTTTCAAGGCTTAGAAAATTTTGAATTTCAAACAGTAACAGGATGTGCTCCCTCCCTCAAAAGGTTGCGTTGGAACAATTGAGCAAAGCTTGTAGATTGCGTTGTCAAAGAGATGAGAAGTGAAAGCTTGGATTCGCTTAAGTTTGTCAAGCGAAGGTAGGTTGCACCGGAGGATGTGCTCAAACTGGTAAAATATCTCCCAACAGATTGCGTCTATGACTTAAAAGAAAAGATATGTTGCGCCTGATGAATGCAACCGAATTACAAGCACTTTTGGAGGGAAACTCTTATTACCAAAACCAAGTAACTTAAACTCCTAAAAGCATCATATTTCTCTATATTTCTCTGGTTAGCTCGAACTGGATCAAATCAACCGGTAAAATCCTTCTAAATCACACCTAGATCAATCAAAAACCTTCAATTTTGAAATTGAACCACCATATCTTTCATAATCAATCCAAATTAGCTCCAACCCAAGAAACCTTGAAAATACACATTTTGATCTGAAAAGCGCTCAAATTCCACTCAACTCAACATGAAATTGATCTCTAATCAAGGCCTTAATGACCATACTGCTCTGATACCACATGTATGTCCCTAATGCCCTCAGGTCTAAACAATCCAGAATCAAGCACAATCATACACATGTGTGGAATCCATGTATGTAATCAATGTGTATAGATTAATGAGTAGAAGTAGAATCGAAAGCATAAAACAAGACATGAGTAGCTAAATACAATCTTAGATCAATTACACCTTTAACAATATCAACCACACAACTACCTGTTTGTAGGCTTTGTGAAACCATCCTAAATAGTGCTAGGTTGCCCCTAGTAACCCAGATTGCGCTTGCAACACAAAATGCGAAATCAATTAAATACAAATACAAAACATTTAATCATGAATCTTCTAAAGTTGTTGCCAAACAAACTTACATCAACATATAGAATACGTCTTTAGTCTTTAGTAAGTGCTTTAGAATTTCTTTACTGCTGAGTAGCCTTTATTAGGGTCTTGCTACTATTTTTTTCATCATGCTAAGTGCATTAACATCTAGCCTTGTGCACAACATGGCATACATTATATATATCCTATTTACACACATCAAAATTCAGTCTCATTAGATATTTTGTACAACATAATTATAACACTTTGAATATCATTTATGGTTACTACAATTGGCACTTCCATCGTCACAATATACACACTAAGATCAAAATGACTAGAACTTATGAGTAGCATATTGGATTTAATCAACAATGTTTTGGTTAAACACTTAAATGGAGGGAATGTTAAAACCTAAACGTATAAATATGTGCCTACATAAACTATAACACAGTTAGTAAAATACAAGATTTCAAGTATTATACATGGACATACGTATATGTACAAATACGACACAAGTACCTAGGAAATAAGTATTCATATACTTGGGTACATGTATACATATAAAAAGATAGAAATACATGACTTGGTCAAGTATGCAAACAAGTACACATACATATGTGTCTATGTATATATATATAACGACATGTTAAAAATATATATTATTTTTAAAAAAGTAGCAAACTTGGAAATATATATATATTTAAGAATAAATATATAAATATACACATGTACGTAAAAAAATCAAAGACTCGTTGAAAAATATTACATGAAACAAGAATATATTTGGATAATAAAATATATTGGTTTCATAAACAAAACAATCGTGTGGGACACGAGGGCTAGGCCCCGGATATTACAAGTACAAAACAATCTAGTGTGGGACACGAAGTCATATAAGGGGGATATGTCTTATAGATACACGAACAAAGAATACAAATACAATGAACATAGGAATAATCAATCACCACCGAGTCTAAACAAACAATTTTCAAACAAACAAAACAAAGACAAGTCTTAACCAGATTCATGATGAAAAGCTTGTACATGGTCAAACAATGGATCTAAGTGCCTTAACGAAATTAGAATACTTATAGGCCGAGATACAAACAAGAGAACCCATTGATTGCTAGCTAATTTGCATGGACGCAAAACTATGAGTTCATGTCTTCTCTTTTAAATATATTTTATTTCCAAAATTGGGGGGGGGGGGGGAGATACATGTTACAAAATGGTATGATAAGCTAAGGAATGAAATCACCATAGATCATGTAGGCATAAGTAGAATAACTCGAGTAACCATTAATCACACATAGAGACCGAGGAATGAAAGAAGTACATCTATTGAGTTTTGGCGCTCCCACTCGTGGTCCGTAAGACCCTGTAAGACCCTGCTAGAGTGCTTTTGTGTCCTAAAGTAGGGAATTACTAAAGAATTAGGAGCCTGGAAATGACAGACATCGTCTAGGTTTGGTTGCTTACTTATTTATGACGACACCTACATTAATGTCCTTGCAAAACACTAATTGATCCACGAATTTCGTAGACGCTATGCATAATGGTTTTTAATACAAAGTTATTTCAAATGTTTTAAGCTTTACGAGGTCGGAAAACAAGAACCAAGAAACCAGGAACTAGAGGGTTTGCCTCCTATGTACTGCCATACAGGGGCCAAAGCCTTGATATTCAAACTCTATTTTGTTATATAAAAGTCATTTTGTAAACTCATTTCAATTGGATATGTTTGTAACAGTACTTTTAACTCTTGTATCGTGATTTGAATCAATATATGACAATGGCATCTTAATTTATTTTATCATATAGAATGCTTAATTTATCGAATGCAATGAGAACCTTTCAAGGTCACACACATGCGCTTCCGCTGCTAGCAGGCTGTGACATCAGTGTTGCGTAGCGTATCACTCCTGCTTTAGTGGTGGTGGTGTGCGTGTATCACTCATGCGCTAAAAACTTAGTGGAGCGCATAACACGAATTGACAACATTTCTTTAGAATTTTGACATGTTTTGAACGATTTTGGGTGCTTTCTTTTGAGAATACGAACAAAGATGAAAAAGAATGCTTCTGAGAAGCAATTTAGTAGTTTTAGCGGTGAGAATGCACAAAAACTCCAAGAAACGATGTTTTAGCCGATTTCTTCGATTCTAAGCCATAGCACAAGAAGATATGAGACTTCCTAGCTCTTATACCACTTGAAAGTTCCAGGAACGTGTTCGTACGACGCGGTTAGATGTTTAGAATGACGAAAATCGATCTACTTAGAATGACGAAAATTGATCTACTTTACACAAATGCAAGTGCAGAATCCATTTAATCGTGTGTTAGGATCTGAGTTTGAATTGATTGTATTTTTGTTTGGAAAACAAATGGAAGATGGTGAATCAAAGTGTCAAATGCAGCGGAATATAAAACTTTTATACAATCAATGGAAGATTGTTTTCATCATCATGCTTTTATGATTTATGAATCACGTATTCATGTGAATTACAAACTCCCCCTCAGCCTTTTATAACTTAAGTTTGATCATACAAGAATGTAAGAAGATGATTGGAGAATTGATCTTTTAATAGATAAATAGAACACTACAATCGACTGTTCTATATATAGTACATAAGCAAACCTCTGAGCATCTTTGATGACGTCAGGGTTGATACTGACAGATAACAATATAATAACAAAGTCTAAACACTGGTCCTAACCTCTGATTACTGACAGTGTTACATTAAAACAAATATAAACACTGATGAACCTAACTACTGATGGTCTTCATCAGGGCTTGTAATATCTCTTCATCAGAGCTTCCATAACATTGTATGAATACAACAAATCTTGTGTAGTAATTATGTCTTCATCAGAGGTTGCAACAGTGGTTATGTAGGATCAAACATCTGATGGAGTATTTGGCTTTATATCACCTGTTCCTTTGTAGGGTTCAATCCCAACAATCTCCCCCTGGAACAGATGATGCCAAAACTCACTTATTCTTTATCTTTATTCCTAAGCAACATTTCTCTAATTTGTCCTTTGAAGGATAATTCAAAATTCATAGAGTATGTGTCTTCAGGATCCCTTGAGAGGTGTAAATTCATCAGATCTTGGGGGTCATCTACACTCAGACCATTGCAGCCTCTATTGTGAGCTTCTCAATCTTACCATCTGACCTGATCAGAGTCAATTCATGGTTGTCTTTATTTGACTTCTATTTTAGAATTTTGAGCCAAATTGTTTTCGAGGATCCTGATTTATTTCTGAGGCTTGCTTTTGTTTGCTAGCAAGGCTGGCAAGAGTTTCTTCCAGTTTGTCACTTGCTGCATCTGTGTGGCAGTCAATCTGGCATTTGATGCATTCCTTTCTTATGTCTTCAAACTTCCTTTGATCTTCTTCATCAATTTCCTTTTGCCTCTTTCTTTGATTGAAGACTTAGGAAGATGGAGCAGTGGTTGATGTTAATCTTTTGGAAGTTTGGGTCTGATGCATCGTATCCTCTGTTGAGTAGTCTGGCTTTCTAGGCACTGATGGGTCTTTCTTTCTAAGAACTTCTAGGCCTTTGTAAGATTCAACTACCTTAACCTCTGACCACCTCATGATTGATTCTTTGTGCCATACTTGGCAGCCACCAACTTTTCCTTCATCCTTCTCAATTTCAAAGCTTTATCAGGTACACTTTTCTTGTATTTTGACCAATCAGGTGGAGTAGGTTTCTTTGTTGGATCTTTTAGCATTTCTTACATCCTTTCAACTTCTTATTTAAGCATACCTACTGTCCAATCCTTGAATTGTGACCTTTGAGCCTTGTATTGCTTGTTTGTCATGATGTGGTCAATGTAGTCCTGTTTCAAGCTTTCATCATCCTTTTCTGATAGTCTCTTGCATAGGTCTTTTGAGAATTCTTCCAATCTTCTGACCTTGCTTAATTGATATTGCAAGAAGTTTTGTATTTCCCTATCAGTCCTTCCCTTTGTTTCTCTTTTTGTGATATCTTCTGCCTGAGTGACTTTCAATTGAAAGTATTCATTTATGTTTCTGGGCAGAGGATACCCTTGAAGAGATGGAAGTTTCTTTTCTCAGGATCATCTTCAAAATAAAATGATATAATCTCTTCTCTAACCACTTGAAGATCTAAAGGATACTGGACTGCCATTGTTGGAAGTTTGGGAAATTGCTTTAATGGTGGCAAGGTGATTTGAGAAGAAGTGGTTACAGGAAGAGTGGTTGAGGCTGTGGTCAGTGGTCAGTGGTTGTGAGGATAAAGTTAATGGAGAAGGGAAAATATTTTCTTCATTAATGACATTTGTTGTCCTCCTTCTCTTGAATTTTAGTTTGGGTGATGATGGTGGATTTTGAATTCTTGTGGGTGTGGGTATTGTCACACCCCGACCGCGTAAAACAACAAATCGCGGCGGAAACATCGGGGCGTGTTGCAACAGAATTAATGTTTCATAACCATGGATACCAAAAAGTGTTTCGTTTTATTAAACATTGAATAATTACTTCGTCTGGAAATCTAAATACACAAATTAAACATAATCTATCATTTGTTATTGAGTCACTAAGGCCTTGTCCAGTCCTATGTGAGCATGCATCTTATCAATCGATATCATCCAACAATACCTGAAACATATGTGAAAACGAGGTCAGCAAAGAAATGCTGGCGAGATACATAGGTTTTATGAAAATAAGATTCATGACTTCTATTTTAAGAAAATGTTTAGTCATGAACCTTGTAATTTGCTTTGTCTTTGTAAATCATTTGAAAAAAAACAATAAGTTCAGATGATATGTATAACTAAGCAAATAATGCATGGTTAAATGAGTAACCATGTAAAATATGTTTGCATAAGATAAGTTGTTTATAAATCAATGTCTTGTGAAAAGTATGTTATTTGTATGGAATGTTCTATGTCTCAAACTGAAATGATTCAAGTAACGTTACGACGTGTAATACCATACAACCACTTATATATAGGAAGTACCAGCGGCGTATCCACCATGCTTGTATCATATTACACCCGCATCGTTACTTAATCATTTACTCAAACCAAACCAAACAATGTAAAATGTCTATGTTTAAATCAATTGTCAAATGTATTGAATAATATGTCAAAGTATTCATGTCAAGATGTAAATCATGTCAAAATGTCTATGTCAAATATCCATGTCAAATGTCTATGTCAAATATCCATGTCAAATGTCTATGTCAAATATCCATGTATGGCAAGTGAAATGTCTCAACTAAACCATATGCACAAAACAAAGTATTGAAGTAAAACTTGGTTTAAATCAATACTATGTTTCGTGGAAATGCATGATCAAATGTCAATCATGTTCCGATGTTTACCCAATCGTTAACCCATTTTGTAAAATCGTTCTAGTCGTTCTTGTTTTAATTGTGAAACTACTTTATGGTCGATTCTCTAATAACATTCAAACCTTCTTGACTCGTTCCTCGTTCCAACTCGCTCTCGTTCTCGTTCTTAATAAACCCTTACCAAAGGGTAAATTAATAATTACAGATTCAGTCGTTACCCAAAATACCCACACATAACCATGGGTATAGAAAATAACGGGATTTGTCAGATCCTATGGTACCATAACCTAATACTGGTCGGCTTGATCATTGCTAATGAATGTCATTGGTTATGTAACTACAACCAACAAGTTCGTTCACTTTATTGAAATCGTTCTTGAAACCATTGTAATTGTTTTTGAAACCATTGTTATCGTTCTTGAAACCACATTGTAATTGTTATTGTAATCGTTCTTGAAATCACATTGTAATTGTTATTGTAATCGTTCTTGAAATCACATTGTAATTGTTATTGTAATCGTTCTTGAAATCATTGTTAAAACATTTAGCACATATGAGTCACCCCAAAACAGTTGAAAACAGTAAAAAAGGGGAATAATGTACTCGCCTGAGAGTGCTTAGGAGTCTTGAACAACTACCAAGTAAGCTAGAGGAGTCCCGGAAATCAAACGGTACCTAATATAGGTAACTACATAAATAACCCGGACCTAAATCGGAAGACTGGGTAGCAGGAGGGTCTGTAAACCAAATGAGTGTAGGAACTCATATGATATGGTTTAACAAAGCCTACATACTAAATGAAACTTAACCTAAGTATTATCGACCCATCACGACCCATTAAGGTAGCTTATGCTACTTTAACGCGTCGTTTGCGTGAAACGCGTTCGGACCGCCTAACTAGTCCTATGACAAATAATATATGCCTTAACATGTCTAATATAGTTGTCAAATCAGTTTAGATGTCAAAAGTTATGTTACATATGTTTAAAATGAATTTTGGCATCAAAGGGGTATTTTGGTAATTTACCTAAGGCATATAAACTACCTATCATACAACTACTTAAACGAAGCGACCATAAGGTATAACCTCGTAAGGTTATTATATACTATGGTCACCTAATGTGCTTGGTCGGATCCTAATGATCGACCAAACGGGTCGGGTTCGAAAGTATAAGCGATTGTTTAGATCGCTTACCTTACGACCCTATCTAAGCACTAAACTAAAAGTGACGAGCTAAGCATGTTAAAACATGCTTAACTAAGTTTAGAAAACAGGTTTGGTATCAAAACAAACGGTTTTGATACCCATAAGTAGTTTGGTTACAAAATACGCAAGAATACGTATTCTGACCGAAACTACGGCTCGTCACTGAGCCTAGATAACGTGGTAATCAGTAGGTATAGTCATTAGGGACTATAACCATCGTGATCACGCTCACGTTATGAAGTTCAAACGAACTTCGCATCGACCATAAACTGGTCAATGCAGAAAGTCAAACAAAGTTTGACTTTCGGACTCGAAAAGCAATAAAAGAACGAAGGAAGACTTACGAAGGGTCCCCGAATGCTAATCTAGATCAAAGAGCTCAGGTATGAAGCAATGGCATCAACTTAGAGCATTTTGATCAGATTCTAGTAAGTAATGAGGTTGGATGGCATGGGTATTTATAGTATTCGGGTAACCGTTAGGATCGTTTCTTGAATAACGTGATCGAATCTCGTGCGTACACTTGTCACAATGTTGTGGTACTGATTTTTGGCCACCATAGGAGTTTAACAAGTGTCATTTGACCTTTGGAAGGGGTAAAACCGATTATAACAGCTGAAGCTTGACCTTTGGGTGATCTGTAGGGCTAAAGCGGCCCGCTTCAGGATCAGCCAAACACAATGCGGGCCGCCTGAAGCTTCTGATCTGCATATATGTTTCAGAAATGACAGTTTCAGCCCCTGCACGTGTTTAAGGCCATTCCCGACACTTCTAAGGCCCGTAAAGCCAACTTTAAGGCCCTAAAATGTTTCCTAAACATTGTGTACATGAAACATGTTCAAAAATATGTCGGATGATGGTTCGTTTGGTCGTACGAACGCGATGTTCGCTTAATTACGACGGAATGCGCATAAGCGCGAAAAACGATCTAAATTGCGTGACGAATGGATTTTTCTTATGTCAAACACTAAAATAAAATATTTTAGTGCTTACATAAATTTTTGGATGTCCGAATGTATTCAGAACGTAAGATATGCCCGAAAATGCAAACTTGTGCACTTTTTGACACTTTTAGTCCCTGAATGACCCAAAAGTTTATTTTAGCACACCGAACCTCTCAAAGCCTATTTCTAAGCTATATAAAGGATATTTATGGTATGTTTAACTTATGGTCATGTTCCAGAATGTCTGTTACAGTTCAAATTGGCATACTTTCGTAGTTTGTCAACTTTAGTCCCTGTAAGCGATATAACTTGTTTTTGCCATACCAAAGCCTTTAAAACTTATTTCTAAGTTATGTAAAGGTTATTTAAGGTACGTTAAGCCTATTTCACTATTCTGGAGTGTTCGTTGCATTAAACTGGTTATATCTACGCATCGGTGCACGTATAACCTTCCAGAAAGCGATTTAGAGTTTGGAATTGAATAAAAATTGATATGTGCAAATGATACACATATTTTTACAAATCCCAAGTATGAAATACAATATTTCATTGGTTCGGTATTTGTTTGATAGCCGTGAAGGCACAGGTGTTACAGGTATAGGCTCTGAAATGGTTGGGAAAGTTATGAGAGCAGTGGTTGTGGTAACATCTGTTGAAACCACTAATGTATCAACAATTGTTGATACAACAGGTGTCTCAACATCTGTTGGCTTGGGTTTTTGTGGAGAGGGAACTTTGGGTGAGCTTGTAGGTAGATTAGTGGTTTTGGTAGAAGTAGGTGTTGGTTGTCTAGCCTTTCTCGTAGATTTCCTTCTTTTTGAAGTACCATGCTCTTCCTTTTCCATCTGAGCTTTCTTTTCTTCCTCAAATCTGTCAGCACCCTTAAGTTCCATTCTCTCTTTTCTATTTGCTTTTTGTTCAGCAAATAAGTTAAGAGTCTCGTTAACTTTCTTAGAGCCATCTGGCTTGGGAATTTACACCACTGGTTTAGCCTTTGGATCTGGCTTTAGCTTTAAACCTTCCTTCTCTTTCTCCCCCCTTTTAGAATCATTAGTGTTTACATAGATAACTGTAGGAGGAGAAGTGCTAGTGGTTTGAAGCAACAGAGCTTTGATGGCCTTGATATCAACATGAGTATCCAAGTATCTTGCATCAACCATGTTTCTGAACATTTTCATGTGTGTTTCATGTTGGTGATCAGCATGTTGGCGTTGTTGTTGAAGCAGAGGATAGAGTAGCTGCCATAGTTCAGTGGTTGCTGGAGCAGAGGATTGAGTCTTTGAAGATTCAAACATCTGTTGCATCATATTTTTTATATCAGCAACAGATGTCTCAATTTTTGATACTCTCTCCGTCAAATCCTTGTATTTTAGCTCATCACCTAATTTAATAGGATCATCTTAACTCCCACCTGTGGTGGTTGTATCTGGAATTTCATTGAACTCAAATCCCAAATCATCAAAACTAGATGCCCTTTTGTCTTTGTACTGTGGACTTCCAACCTTTTTAGAGGTTATCTTAGTAGCCTTAGTGGTTGTTTCCTTCAAGAGAGACTTAGATATGTAACCACTGACCAAGTGAGAAATAGTGGTTTCAACACTTGTAGTAGCTGCTCTGCTTGAAAAATCACCAAGGGTTACATGTAACCCGAGGGATGTAGCCTCCTCAGATGTTGATGGGATAGCAGGGATAAAAGGGTCAGACATAGTCACATGTTGAGGTGAACTCTCTTTAGCAGGTGAGTGAGAGGGAATGTTTTGAGTCTGAACCATATCCACTGCTTTCAACAGAGGTAATATGGTAGGTGGTAAATGTAGGGGTGAGGCTTGTGGAGTTGAAAGAGACATTGCCCTGGGAGAGGGGCTTTGGAAGATAGAACCAAGTGGTCCTAGAGCTTCATAATTTGGTGTCCCTGTGTTTACAACCTGATCCTTTTGTGAGGATGCAGGAGGAGTTTCAGGCTCTGATTGAGATCTTTCTACCATCTGTTGTGAGGAAGTAACAGCAGTGGTTTCAAGTGACATTTGTGTTGTCACAGGGTTAGCCTTTGGGATCTCAACTTCAATAGGACCCTTTTTGGTTTTAGGCTTGGTGGGTTTTTTTTTGGATTTTTTGGGTTTCTTTTTGGTGATTTCTGGTGTGGGTTTCAAAGTACTAGATGTGGTGCTTTGATCACCAGGAGCAGTGGGCTCAGTAGCAGAGGGTTGAGCTTATGTAGTTGGTGTTTTTTAGGTTCTTTTTGCTCCTCCCCCTCTACTTGTGTTTTCAAAACCTTATTTTGATTAATTATTCTTGTAAAAGTCTCATGGGTGAGACTGCCATAAGGCTGTATCACACCAAGAGTAGCATCCTTTTCAGAGACTTGGGATTTTATATAAACACTTAATAGTCTCGGATGCATCAGAAAACCTCCTCCCTTTTTAATATTATTAAAATTTGAGACCAGATCATTGAATAGAACTTGGGAGAAATTGAAATCAGATTTTGTTAAAATGGCATATCCCAAGTATTGTATGCTCAATGGTATTTGGTCAAAAGCAGTGGTTTTTGCTGACAAGCAGGTTAATAAGGTATGAAAGAAAAATTTCATGTCAACGGGAAAATTATATTTGAAAATTGTTTTACCTATCAACTGACCTTCATAACCTCTTTCAATGAACTTTGCTTGCATATCACTGATGGAAAAGGTTTTAGGATGAGATGTGTCATTTAGCCCAAACACTTGTGATATGGTAGCAGGGGATACTTGCATCAGGGTACCACCGACTCTTGATTCAATGGCATATGCAACCTTTTTGGTTGAGTGGACTTTAGCATTGCCCCAAAAATCATGAAGTGATCCAAGAAACATCGGTGATTTTGCTTCCATGATAGCTCGGTACTTTGATTCTCTGAGAATCGTGATCATAGGATGGAAAAGAGTATTTTTCTCTGTTTCTTTGAGGATGGAAAGGTAGTTATGAGTAGTTTTGATGTTGAGCGTCATGGTAAATGATGATAGTGAAGAACAATGGTGAGGAAGAAGAAGATTTGAGATAAAACCGCTTTTAGAATTTTTGAATTCGATACGGCAGATGAAAAACCATTGATAGCGATAAAACATGGTTTTATAAAGTGATAAAGTGATGATGACGTGGCAAGATATGACGACTATCATCTGTCCAAGTGTATCCTTTGATGATGGATGAAAACAGTTGTTATGGAGAACCATTGTTGTGTATCAACAGTGGATGGGAACAGGATTTTGATTTTACACTATCAGAGGATAGCTTATCAGAGGATAAGGTCAACGCAGTGGTTTGACCAAATAATGAAGGAAAATCAAAATCAGAGGATTCATTTTATCAGTGGATAGATATGCCAATTAGAGTTTTTAAGAGAGAACAGTGGTTTGATCAGACTTTTGAGATTTATTGAAAAAATCTATTTTAACTATTTTAAGGTTTTATTTTTATTTTTCTGAAAACATTTTTATGCTATTTACACATGGAACACAAGAAACTTGTTTTAATAAATGTTTAGCATGCCAATCCTAGAGATTAGACTTTCAAAGGTGGATGTGTCTAATGCTTTGGTTAGAACATCTGCCAGTTGATCTTTAGTTGGAACATGTTGCAAAGAAATCAAACTTTTTTCATAGCAATCCCTCATAAAGTGATGTCTGATGTCAATGTGCTTGGTTGTTGAATGAGACACTGGATTTTTAATGATGTTTTCAGCTGCTTGACTATCTAGCTTGAGAGGAGTCTTTAGAGTAGTTACACCAAAATCCAAAAGTTGATTCTGAAGCCACAAAATTTGAGCAGTGCAACTGGCAGCAGCTATATATTCTGACTCAGCAGTGGATGTAGAAACTGCAACTTGCTTTTTGCTTTGCTAGGACACTAGACAATCGCCTAGGAACTGGACTCCTCCTGATGTAAACTTCCTTGTTGTTTGACATCCAGCAAAATCACTATCTGAGTAACCTGAAAACTCAATGTTTCCATTAGCAGGATACCAGATACCAAGTGTGGGAGCACCTTTTATGTATCTGAATATCCTTTTGACAACAATAAGATTATACTTTCTAGGTAATGACTGGGATCTGGCACAAACACATGTAGCAAACATAATGTCTGGCCTATATGACGTTAGGTACAGTAAAGACCCAATCATGCTTCTATATAAGGTCTGATCAATCAGTTTATCTTTGTCATCAATAGTGATAAGCTTAGATGTGGCCGTGGGTGTGCTACAAGGTTTACAGTCATCATATCAAACTTTTTAAGTAGTTCTTTGACATACATATTTTGATGAATGAAAGTGCCATTATGCATTTGTTTTACTTGAAGACGAAGAAAACATTGTAACTCACCCATTGCACTCATCTCAAACTAAGCTACCATGAGGTTCCTAAACTCTTCACACATGGCATTACATGCAGATCCAAATATGATGTCATCCATATAAATTTGGAAAAGCATCAAATCTTTTCCTCTCCATTTTAGAAATAAAGTTTTATCAATTATACCTCTTGTGAAACCAATGGATAAGAGAAAAGTGGACAAGTTTCATACCAGGCTCTTGGTGCTTGTTTTAGGCCATACAGTGCTTTGTTTAACCTGTACACATGATCAGGATAGAATGCATCTTCAAATCCAGGAGGTTGACACACATACACTTCTTCCTTGATCTTTCCATACAGGAATGCACTTTTGATGTCTATTTGAAACACTTTGATATTGTGGTTGGCAGAAAAAGCTAAAACAGTCTGATGGCTTCTAACCTTGCTACAGGAGCAAAGGTTTCATCGTAGTCTATGCCTTCTTCCTGTTTGTATCCTTGAACCACGAGCCTTGCTTTGTTTTTGACAACAATACCCCTTTCATCAGTTTTGTTCTTGAAGACCCACTTTGTGCCAATAGGACATACATTCTCTAGCAGTGGTACAAGTTCCCATACTTGTTGTCTCTTGAACTGAAGGAGCTCTTCTTTCATGGCTTCTACCCAACCGTTGTCTCTTAGTGCCTCTTGGTACTTGACAGGTTGTGTGAGTGATAGAAAACCAGCAAAAAGACAAATGTTTTGGGATTGGCTTCTTGTGAGCACTCCCTCATTGATGTTACCAATAACTTTATCTGGTGGATAGTTCCTGAGATAGATTAGATCACCTCTGTAAGGTAAATGGCATTTTGAGGTGATGGCTGCAGATGGGAATCATCAGAGCTAACATCTGTTGACCCATTTGTTGAGCCAACATCTGTTTGAAAAGGAGGTAGAGGGATAGGTGGGATAGGTGTGGGAAAATTTTGACTTTTGTTCACAGAATGTGGACTTTTGTCATTTCGACAGTGGCTTGAAGAGGCAACAATGGTTGGGTCAACCAATGATGATGTTCCAGTAGCAGAGTTTTCATAGGCATTTTGAACATCTGATCCTCTGTTTGGAGAGTGGATTTTAAATTATGGAAGTACACAATCATATCCAGAGTCTTGATTAGAGAGTTGTGGTGTACCTGCATGGTTAGTCTTGATAGACACATCTTCAAATGTAAATTTATCTAAATCAAACAATTCAGCAGGATTTGCTGGGATTTTCAATGAAGAAAGTTAATTGAACTTTACATTCAAGGTTTCTTCAACACACTTGGTCCTAGAGTTAAAGACTCTGTAGACTTTAGTAGTGGTTGGGTATCCCAGACTTTGAAGTTGAATCTTTGAGGTTTAAAATGAAGCATGGGCAGCCAAAGACTTTAAAACAAGAGATTAGAGGTTTAATTTTGTAAAGAATTTCATAGGCAGTCTTTTGATGCCTAGGGTTAATCAAAACTCTGTTCTGAACATAGCAAGCAGTGTTTACAGCCTCTGCCCAAAAAGACAAGGGTAAACCTGAGTCTGCTAGCATAGTCCTTGATTCAATTAAAATTCAGTTTTTCCTTTCAACCACTCCATTTTGTTCTAGAGTGCTTGGGATGCTGTATTGTCTAACAATCCCTTTTGACTCACAGAAGGCATCCAACTCCTTATTTCTAAACTCTGTCCCATTATCACTCCTAAAGATTTTTACAAGAAGATCAAATTTCTTTTCAACTTGTTTAACAAAGTTTTGCAAAATTTCAGTTGTTTCATCTTTAGAGTGTAAAAAGAAAGTCCATGTAAACCTTGAAAAATCATCAACAATTACTAAACAATATCTTTCCTTTTAAGACTCATGATTTTTACATGGCCAAACAAGTCCATGTGCAACAATTGTAAGCACTGACTTGTTTTGGACTCTTCAATTGACTTGTAAGAACTTTTATGTTTTTTACCTTTTAGACAGGAAACACAATGTCCTTCACAAGTAAATTGTTTATGAGGTAAACTTCTGACAAGACTTTTCTTAGAGAGTGTGGTGATAGTTTTAAGATTTGTGTGACCTAATCTTCTATGCCATAGTTCTGTTTCTTTATTTGAAGCAACAAAAAACAAACAAGCATTTTCCATTGGGTTATCTTTTAACATATCCACCACATACACTTTGCCACTCCTATGAGCAACAACTTGTGCTTTACTCTCTGCAATGATTTGATCAATATTTATAACAACTTTAGGTCCTACAATTTGACATGTTTTCTTGGTGAAAAAGGATCCATATCGTTTATCGCTCATCTGTGAGACACTGCGTAAGTTGAATTTTAGATTGTCAATCAGATTTACATTTTCAAATTTGAGTTTTCCAGCTTGAACTGACCCTGACTCAAACAGCTTTCCTTTTGAGTTATTTCCAAAGGATATATCACCCTCTCCATGTGCTAAGAAATCCTTGAGTAGGGCTTTACATCCAGTCATGTGCCTGGAGCCTCTACTATCTACATACCACAAACTGTCTAGGCTAGTAGAAGCTCCCTGCACAAATAGTAAATGGTTAGTTCAGGTGGGTCTCCAAAGCCAGAATGGCTTTGGATGGGGGTCACAGATGGTCCAGACTCAAATTTAGATGAATGGTCAGTGGTTAGAATAGATATTTGATCATTCTTTTGTAACCACTGTTTTGGACCATTTCCTATCAGATGTTGATAGCCATGAGGATGCTTATTAAGTCTTGGCTTTGAGGGTTTTTTGTAACCCTCATAAGCAAGATGAACTCTTTGATAATCAGGTTGACCATGTCCTCTAGGGTATCTTTTTGCTGGTGGTGCATCTGTTACCTGTATATCTCTTAGAACAGAGGTTTTGGACAGTGCTTTGGTAACAGATGCTTCAACAGGTTCAAAGGTCTGATAAGATTTATTTCTTTCAGATTTTGACTCTTGTCTCTTAAGTGCTTTAGATTTAACCTCTTTTACCTTGAAATCATAGGTTTGAAGGTAAACACACTATTGAGTTATGTGGTTTGTTTTACCACAAATGATACAGTTTGAAGAATTAGGGATCACACAAGTTTTGTTAATGTCATATGCTTTTAACAGGAAACAATCTTCAGTGACATGATTCCTTTTTTCACAAAAGTTACAAAACAAGTGTTTAATAAACTCTTTCTTCTTTTTCCTTTCAGAGTTCTTCTCAGCAGATGCTATAACCTCTGCTGGAAGATCTCTGATAGGAATTACTCTTGCTTTGGGTGCTTTTACACCTTCAATGGTGGAGAAATCCATAGGTTTGAAATTTTCAAGGATGTCACATTCATCAGACCATGTGGGTTTGAATTGATATTTCTCAACTTCCTCAAAAGTTGATGAACCCTCGTGTTTTTCTAAAACAATTTTGTTTCCTTCTTTATCAGTGACCTTGATTTCTTCACCAGTAAGATTTGTGGGGATAATTTCAACAACACCAGAATCATTTACCACAACATTTTCAGATACTTGGTCATGTTTTCTAAAACCTACACTAAATTTTATGTTGCTTTTGATTTGGTTTTCAAGCAAGACTTCATAACCTCTACAAGACTCTACCCATTTTTCACAAGTGTTCTGGGTAGATTCCAACTTCTTTTTGCACACTTGATATTTATCTATCATAGTTTGGAGTTGATCTTTGGTTATACTTGCCTCATGCTTTAGACTGCTAATCTCAGAATCTTTGGTGACCAATTTTTTTAATTAACTCTTTGATAAGTTTTTTCAAAATTCAGTTCATCTTCTAAGATTTTGTTTTTAAGATTTTCATTCACCTGTTTTATATTAGCAAAAGCAATTATGCATTTTTCAGTGCATAGATCTTTGAGGATGTGAGGTGATACCTTAGAAGCAGCCATCAAGGCACAATCACAATCATCTTCACACGCATCTATGTTCCATGGGTCAGACAGAGAAGTTTCTTTTTCATCAACTTTTTCTTTCTCAACAATTGTTTCATCATGAACTTTAAACTCATCAGATTTAGAAACTTGATCCACAAATTCATCACCTTCAACTATTGTCTCTAAAGCCATTAAACACATATCATTTTCAAAATCATTTTTGGTCAAAAGAGTAAAGTTTTCATGAGTTAACTCCTCATGAAAACTACTCCAATCAACAAAGCCTTGTGTAAAGAAGCTCTGTTGGTTAACCTCTGCAGGAGCATTGGTTTGAGTAGTTTGAGTGACATGAGGTGCATGTTTCACATGCACTTGAGGAGTTGGTGCTTGAACATATTGAATTTGTGGAACAGAGGTTTGAACATAGTGCACTGGAACAGTGGTAGCTGGATGTGCAAAATGAGCAGTGCTTTGCATTTGTGGTGCAAGGGTATATTGGGAATAATGAGCAGTGCTTTGTGTGTTATGAGGTCTAGGGCCAGGATGTGTCACAATAGGTCCAGAAGTTTGATATCTGCATTCTCTAGCAAAGTGTACCAACCTATTGCACTTATAGCATTTGATCTTAGATTTATCCAGCCCAAACTTCAACCCCCATGCAAACCAGGAAATTTTCTACCAGTTCATTTATAAAATTAACTAGCACTCACACTTAGTAGAGCCAGTTGGGGCAAAATTTCCATTTCTTCTAAATCAGATGGTTCAAAATGTTGAAGATCATTCAACTCAAAGGACAGATTATCATAGGCTTGGATTTCCCCACTAGCAGTGAAAGCATAGTTGGGTGAGTAAGAATAAGAGTTAAAATTTCCTCTAAAGGTTATGTCAATAAAATGATCAAAACTCTGATCCTTACCACTGCCTGAAACCTCTTCTTGGCTTAAAAGTGTTGTGTTACCCAAAGTGTAATCATCAGTCATTTTGCCAGACTCTTGAAGCTTCTTTTTCTGGTTCAACTCTCTCTCATAAGTGAGGAGTCTACCATGAAGCAGTGTTAGTGTCATTTCTTTAAACCCAACAGATGTTCATGTAACGTAAGCTACAGTCTCCCATTTTTCTGGTAATGATCTAAGGAAACGACTTTTCACAGTCGGCTTAGGCAATTCAACATTAAGCAGTTTGAGTTCAGTTATGAGATAGCTAAAACATTCAAACTGTTGTGTTAGAGACTCTCCTTTGACATGACAAAACGTTTCATATTGTTGATTTAGAATTTCTCTGTTACTTTCAATCACTTCCTCAGTTCCACCGAATTGCTCACTCAGTGCATCCCATAACTCCTTTGCACTATTGCAGCGGAGCAGTCCAGCATAGATTTTGTTAGGTAAGGAAGAAGCAACAATGCTAAAAGCCTTAGCATCTAACTCTATTTTCTGGAAATCCTACTCGGAGTAATTTTCTAGGCTTTTTGGCACTTGTTTGTTGGGATCCTCTGTACTTGGAACCATAGGAACATGTGGTCCAAATACAACGGCTCTCCAGCAATTAGTGTTCTACTGGGAAAGTATGTGACCCATCCTCCGTTGCCAAATGAAATATTCATTTCTCTTCAGCATTGGAGGTTTGAACATGGAACCAATGTTGGATTCCTGTGTGTTTTGAGACATTTTCTGGTTTTTACAAAATAGTTTTTGTTTAAAAACTTTGAAACGTAAATAAATTAGCAGTGGGAGCTGATGTGTTCAAATCAAATTGATGGCGAAATCAAATTTGAATGATCTAGCTCTGATACCAATTGTTAGGATCTGAGTTTGAATTGATTGTATTTTTGTTTGGAAAACAAACGGAAGATGGTGAATCAAAGTGTGAAATGCAGCGGAATGTAAAACTTTTATACAATTAATGGAAGATTGTTTTCATCATCATGCTTTTATGATTTATGAATCATGTATGCATGTGAATTACAAACTCCCCCTCAGCCTTTTATAACTTAAGTTTGATCATACAAGAATGTAAGAAGATGATTGGAGAATTGATCTTTTAATAGATAAATAGAACAGTACAATCGGCTGTTCTATATATAGTACATAAGCAAACCTCTGAGCATCTTTGATGACGTCAGGTTTGATAGTGACAGATAAAAATATAATAACAAACTCTAAACACTGATCCTAACCTCTGATTACTGACACTGTTACATTAAAACAAATAGAAACACTGATGAACCTTACTACTGATAGTCTTCATCAAGGCTTGTAATATCTCTTCATCAGAGCTTCCATAACAATGTTTGATTACATCAAATCTTGTGCAGTAATTATGTCTTCATCAGAGGTTGCAACGGTGGTTATGTGGGATCAAACATCTGATGGAGTATTTGGCTTTATATCATTTGTTCCTTTGTAGGGTTCAATCCCAACATCGTGTGTATTTGAAAAAAATCAGTAAAAAAGGTTTCTATTAATTTCGGCAGCATTTCGTCTCTCTTTAGATCTCCTTTACAAAAAGCTCCAATTGAAAGTTACGAAAACTTGCGCACCACTACCTATCTATATTTATGGTCCAAGCGCATGACTAGTCTAACGCATCACTCCTGCACTACGCAGGACTCCTGCGCTGCTTATCACCGGTTCGTTTACAACAAACTCAAACACAACTTCAAGCTAACAAACATACAAGCGAATTAACAAATACAAAATACATATGCATTAGATATAGATGTACTAACATCTCATCTTTAATCAAGTGTTGTCACAAAGTCAAACAAAAAGCCAACACATTGATTTAAAGGGGGGCTACTAAATGTACCCCCTCTTGTTACTTTTTATACCCCATTTACACAAAATCACATTTAAACTTGTCATATTTACCCCCTAAACAAGTCATATTTTTTTAAAAGTATTCTTTTTTTGTTACAAGACAAATTCAAAAGTGTAAAAGTATATTATAGACGCTTTTTTAAAATTATTTGTTTTTTTATGTTTATTTAAAAAACCATATTTTTTAAAAAAGTTTTCAGATATTGTTTGCACTTACTCAAATAGTATTTTGAATATGTTTTCTTTTATTGAACATCTTTACAAATTACTTATAATCTTTTTATATAACAACAATAATAAAAAAAATTTGAATTTTATTTTTGAAAAAAGTATACATTATATTTTTTCCTCATCTAGCTTGTATTTTAGATGCCTTATATTTATTATTTTTAATATTTTAAAATGTTTCTTTTTTTATTTTGGTACGACTTGAAGTGGGTATCTGATGCGTGGTCGAAAACCGAAGATTATTCGTAATTAAGTTTATGCTTTTACGTGACTTTTGGTTTCAAATGACCTACTTTTGATTAGAATTGTGTTTTACAAGTCTAACGGAGTTTAAGGTGCTATTCGGGAGCATTACGGAGCATCGGGGAGGGAACGGGATCAAACGGGGACATGAAACGATGAAATCAGAAAAACAGGTTTTCGAGAGCTAGTCGTCGACGCCCTAGTTGGTCGTCGGCGACGCCCTCCAGAAAGCCTCGCCGGAAGAAAAAGCTCGTAGACAGTTGTTTAGTGCGTCAGGGCCAATTTGAATAACCGCAGGCCGTCGCCGACGCCCTCCACTGATGCAAAGCGCTGAAACTTGAATTTGAATGTTTGGGGACGAGTTATCTCACTAGTTTTTGGGCATTTGCAAGGAGTTATGCAATTTGGAGCCACAATTATCCTCTAACTTACCACCGATCCGGTTTTGAACACCCCTAATTGTTGGTGCATTCGTCTGTCGACTTCGTCTTGTATCGAGTCTTGTTTGTATATAGATAGATCAGGGCACGTTGTACGAGAAAAATGTCAAATATAGGGTGAAAGGCAATTTCAAACGGAATTAGAAGTTGTAATTTCGTTTGAAATCAACATGTCAAGTTCAAACGAAATTAGTGATTCCATTTGAATATGATTTCGCTTGAGGCAGTTTCAAGCAGAATTACCTCACCTATATATATGTGTCTGCTGATTTCATTTGAGTTAGTCTTGAACATTCTGGTTGAGAGCCGAAGTGTTGCCGAAGTGTCTACTCGCGGTAAATCTTTGTCAAATCAATCTAAAGACAGTTTAAAGTGTATATCTTGCTGAATTGAACTTGATACGTTTGTCTCCGCCTTTTGTATTGAGAAAAACTCTTCTGAACGACTCGTTCAGGTCTGAAAACGATCCTACAAGTGGTATCAGAGCTCAGGAGGAAGAGTTCTTACCAATTCAGCTGTAAAATCTGATTTCTACACCTTCTTTTAAAAAATTAACAACTTTTCACGGTCAAAATGACTTGAATTTCACATATAACAAGCGAAACAGTGTTTTAACAAATCCTTGAAAGTATTGGACCTTAATTCGATCTAAAATTGATTAACTTTGTAATTTCGCTTAAAAAACAGTTCGAGAATGATGACATCAGCATAATTTCGTTTGAAATTGCTCTTAATTCCGCACGAAATTAGTTATTTCGTTTGAGTGATTCCGTTCGAAATTGCTATTCTGCTCCAAGGTGTAATTTCGTTTGAGTGGTTCACACGAAATTAGTGATTCCGTTTGAAAGGGGTGTTAATTCACACGAAATCAGGTAATTCCGTGTGAAAGAGGTATTTCGTGTGAAAAAGTAATTCCGTGTGAGATTGGGATTTCGTTTGAAAGTGTTAATTCCGTTTGAAAATCAAAAGGTTATTCCGCGTGAAACTTAATTCCGTGTGAGCATTCAGAATTTTGTGAAACTTGTTACCGAAACATGAAAGAGGAATTTTATAACGCATTTGCTACTACCCCGACTACTCCGGCATCTGTTACTCAGAACTTGAACATGGAAAATGAAACGGGCACTATGCAAAAACCGCCTAAGCTCATGAATATCGAGGAGTATAAAGGATGGGAGGAACGGTTTGAGAATTGGGTACAAGCAAATTACTTGGATGCTTGGGAATGCGTGGAAACAAAATATGTTAGACCAACGAATGATGATGAAGAGGAGATTGCTTTTAAAGATTTAAGTGTTGATGATAGAAAGAAATACAAAAATGAAAAAAATGATGATTAGTCTATTGCATCAAGCTGTGAAGGAAGATATCTTGGTTTTATTGCAACATAATGGAAGTGCATATTCTATCTGGAAAGCATTAAAATCAAAGTTCGTTGGAAGTAAAGAGATGATTAAGAACAAAAAGTCACTTTTGAAGAAAGAGTTCGATTTATTTCGTGGTTTGAGAACTGAAAGCACAAAGCAGATCATCGAAAGATATTGCAATCTGTTAGTCCAAATGAAGAGAGTGAGCATCAATAAAGATAATGAAGAATTGGTAGAAAAGTTGGCTGATGCATTGCCACATGAAACTTGGGGCACGTATTTGATGATGTTGAGAAATAAGAAAGATTTTGGGAATTTGACACTAAATAAATTCATTGAAAAACTTGAAGCTCAAGAGATGGAGCAAAGAAAGATATCAAGAATGAAAGATTTTGATGGTGAACAAGATATCGGTCTTTATTACAAAGGAGGTATCAGTGATAAGTCCAACATGTCACCGAAAGTTGAAACTGCATTCAATGTTAAAAGTTCGTCAAGAGGGTCATCTAAAGGATCAAACAGCAAAATTGAATTTTCTCCATATCCATCATATGATCCAAATTTTTCAACAACAAAGAATGGAAAGAAGTTACAATGCAACATGGTTTTAGATCTTGAAAATGGTCAGAATTACACAGAGGAGGTTGCAAAAAGTCACATGTCTTTATTGGTGACTGTATTAGAGTCATATGAGAGTTTAGTGGCAGGTCGGATCGGGAATCCAATGTTGACAAAAGAGGATTACGATCAAATCGATGCTGAGGAGATGGAATTAATGGACATAAAGTGGTGTTTGGCGAGTGTTTTGAGAAGAGCCGAAAAGTTTAAACAAATTACGGGAAGAGATGATTTCCGTGATGCAAATGTTTCTACTCTAGGTTTTGATAAATCTAAAGTCACTTGTTTTTGTTGCAGGGAAAAAGGACATTTCAAGAGAGAGTGCACAAATCGCGAAGCAAGTGGAGCTCAAAATCCGTTCAACAACAATGATTACTATAGGAAAGCAATTTATCATCAAGTTGCTCAACAATCACATCAACAAGAGCCACAAACTGCATATGCTAGGAAGGTAATTGAAGAATCATCAAAGAGAGCCTGCATGGTGAATCAAGATGGTAAAAGGTCTACAAGTGGTTTCAGTTGGGATAAATATGTTTCAGCTGACAGTAAAGCATGTTTGATAAACCAAGATGATGAAAAATTACCAGAAGAGTTTAGCTGGGCAAATTTCAGTTGGGATGATTATGATCCTAACAAAACTCCAAATCACAAAGCTTTTGTTGCTAGAGTTGTTGAAGATAGTGATAATGATGATGATTATTATGCAAGAAGATTGGAAAAGGATTTAAGAATGATAGAAGAGACACTGATGATGAAAAAACTAAAAAGAAAAAAGTTAAAAAACCCGTCAGCAGTGATGATGAAGAAGTTCCAGTGATAAGGAAAAAGCTCAAAGACATTCCAGTTTTCAAGGTGGTTGCAGAAGCTGATGCACAAAAGATTCCAGTGAAATGTGAAAACTGTTAAGCAGTGAAGAAGCTAAACAGTACTTTGGTTCATAACATGAATAGATTGAAAGAATCCTATGATGTTCTTAATAAAGCAATGAATCAGTACAATCAAACAAGCAGTGAACAAGCAACAACAATGAAGACACTTCAAGGAGCTTTCATGACAAAGCAGAAAAGTATTAACAATTACATTGAAAAATGTGTTGTGCTTGAACAGAAACTGGAAACACAAAGGATTGAAACAGAAAGAGTTAATAGGTTGTTAAAAAGTTACTCATGTACTTCTTATGTTATTGACAGGGTTTATCCAAATGTTGAAGGCATGAAGGCATTTGATGAAGATGAAGTATCTGAAGACAAGAGTTCTGAAAAGAAAAAGGATACTGAAGTGAAGATTTCTGGTAAGAAACAAAGTGCCAGTTATACAAAGTGTCCACCCCCACTTGAAAATGGATATTCACCGCGAAATCCAAATTCAGAAAGAGTAAAAAAGGCAACTAATTTACAGTGGGAGTCTGAGGCTACCAATAATTTGCCAGATAATATTGATATCACTTTTACGTCATCTGACACTGATCATGAGTCCGAGTTAATAAAGAAAATGGTTGATCAAGTGTTGGATAAAGATGAATCTGAGGAGTCAAAGTCAGAGTCAGAGTCCAAGTCTGGGTCTGATAGTTCGAGTTCAACTGACAACAGTCCAAAATCTTCGGTTAAAAGAGTTTACAATAAAGAATTCTTGTTATCAAAATCTAATTTGAATGACGAATCAAACAAAGTGGCATATACTTTGAATGATTCAGACAAATTATATTCTGATGAGGAATTTCCAATAAGAGGTGTTAAACCAGGAATAATAAAAAAGGTTTTCAAACTAACAGAAATTAATATTTTTGAAATAAAAGATGTAAATCTTTCTGAAAAACCTAAATCTTACACCTCAAGAGTTCAACAATGGTTAAACAAGGAAAAGGGTTATAGTTCTGGTTCTGGTTTTCAAAAGAAACCAAACCATAACGGTAATTTTAAAAGAAAAGGATTAGGTTTTATTCCACCAAAAATTTATAAAAATGAGAAAAGTTATAAAACAAAAACTGTGTTTGTTTCAGGAACATTAACTGAAGAGGAAAAGGAGCAGTTGTTCAGGAATCAATCTAACAAAGAATTCCTTTCCAAGAAGCAAGAGGAAATGATGAAAGAATTTGTTCAGAGAAAGGAAACGAGAACCTGTTTTCAATGCAAAAGTGTTGGCCATATTGCCAGGAACTGTCCAAAGGCAATTCAAACAAAACAGGGAGTCTCTGATAAACTAAAAGAAAAGATGGTTAAGAATGAACCACCAACCAAACAATTTAAAGTTTTAAAAAATTCGAAGTTTGAAGTTGGTGAATGTTCTAAGAGGTTTTACAAGAGAAAAGCAAATCTTGACAACCACAAGTGGGTTGTTAAGAAATCTGATGATAATTCTAGCAATGATTCTGATTCGTCAAAATCAGAGGAGTTATTTTCAGGCGATGAATCTGATTCCACAAAGTCAGAAGAGCCAGAAGCTGAGTTGAAGTTGGAAACATCAGTACCTCCAATGGATGATGTCAATTTTCCACCATTGAAGGCTGAGAATTTTAAACAGAAAGTTGGTAAAATTGAGATTTCAAATCAATTTTTCTCTTATAAGAAAGAATTTGATATTGAAAAAGCTTTTAACCCCAAAGTGCAACATATTTTTGGTAAAATGGTTGATGGGAAGGTCAAAGGGGTGAAAGAATTTTATGAGAAGAAAATGAAGAAACCAGGTAAGGATAGGTCGTCCCAGGTGTGTGACTGGGATGGAACCTATTATGATGAATGAAAAATCAGGACTTACCGGAGCTCCCAGGTTGGTAAGAGTGGAGCAGGAATCAGCATTTTTCTTAAAAATATCACAGTTGTGAATCTTTATGTGATATTTCGATTTACAAGTGGTTATTTGGTTGGTTACTTACAAGTGGTAAATTAGGGACATTAAGTTGTACTTGATTTTCTACAAGTGGTATTTGTGTTTTGATCTTAAAACTGTTATATTTTTCAAAAGGTTGAAGTTGGAAAACAATGTGATGAAACCCCTAACCTACAAGTGGTTTTATTAAATCAACAAAACTAATTTTCCGGAAAAACCATTTGATTAAAACAAACTTAAGTGTTTTGAAATCATAATGGGAAAATAGTTTGTTGTAAGGGGGAGTTCTGATTGTTTATGCCAAGTGGATGGCGAATTGAAGTGATTCGATAACAGTTGTCACGTTACTTGTCAGTTTGTTTTCAAATTTCTTTTAAATGTGTTTGAATTTTAGGGGGAGTAATAAGAATTTTCAAAAAATCCAAAAACATTTGAAAATTTGAAAAAGACAAAAACATGATAAAATTCAAAAATGAGTTTTTGTTGAAAACAGAGGAAATGATAGTACATCAGTGGACGATCACAGCATGCTAAAGAATTGGAAAGTCAAAATGTGATAAACGGCCTCACTGATGATGTGTCAGTAGGTTTTTATACATTTAGTAGATTGTGACGAGATATAAACCTAAATTTCAAACTTACTTATATCGTGGGGAACATCTCTCGGATATATGGGTATTCCCCGAAATCTTGTTTGAAAGGTCCCTCTTTCTGAGATACTAGGTCTTTATACTCAGTGATATCTGGGGTATTATCCCAGGACTTCTGATTTTGCGGAAGCAATGGCCTAGTGCCCGTATAATACATTCTGCTTGCTTGAAATATAAGCTCACCCTCAGTACAAAAATGATGAAACATTGAAAAATGCTAATCATGTGCTGTTGAAGAAAAGATTATCTAAAGGGAACACACCAAAAGTCGAAGCCGTCATCTCTCTGATTTTGCGGAAGCAATAGCCTGAGCTCTCACGGCCCTCGCAATTTAACCCTTTACAGATATCATCTGTGGTATACTCACCTGTAAGACTGAATATTGAGATCTGGATATGGGAGTATATTCTGAAGTGGGACACACGAATAAGTTCAAGTACTTAAAACATTAATATCGTATCTCGAAACAGTTGAACTTTGTGTGAAAATTTAAGTGGATCAGTATACTGACAATCTAAGTGAATCGTTTAAAACTTAAAATGTTTAAATCTTAACGGTGTTAGTGATTTGTCTCAAAAACTGATATGATCCTCTTACACAAACTCACAAAAAATATTGTCTGTAAATATTTCTTTACTGCATTCTGTTAAAATCAAAAATTCCAAAAACGTTTTAGTGTGTTTTAGCATAAATTTTGAAAAATACAAAAATATTTTTGACAATTGATGTTGAAGAGCTGATTTTCAAAATTCCAAGTGCTAAACATGATGACAATTGGATTGGGAGAGTGTGGCTTGAAAAGAAAAATGATATTACTTCAAGTGGTTCATCAGAGATTAACATTGTAAAATCATTTTTTTAATATCTTTTTCACAAGAGGTCATCAGAAACATTTTAAATGTTAAATCATTTTTGAGGATAATATCTGCAAGTGGTAATTTCTAAATTTGTAAAATGTTAAAATTGTGAAATTTATTTTGAGGTAGAGTTTGTGCAGGTAGGCTAGGTTACGATCCTAGAACTGCTGATGCTGATGAACTTAAGGAATCAAGAGATCTGATCAAGAGAATTAGAAGACTCAAGAGCCAGATTGTGATTCTGAAATTGAAGATTAGATCAACATCCGAGGGGGAGATAAGTTGATAAAGAAAAGAGAGTGATTGAAGGATGCTTTATATTGTTAGACACTTCGGAAGAGAGGTCAAGAAGACTGATAAAGACTGAAGATGTGAAGACTCGACACGGAAGACTCGTCAACATCCGAGGGGGAGTCTGTTGGTGCATCCGTCTGTCGACTTCGTCTTGTATCGAGTCTTGTTTGTATATAGATAGATCAGGGCACGTTGTACGAGAAAAATGTCAAATATAGGGTGAAAGGCAATTTCAAACGGAATTAGAAGTTGTAATTTCGTTTGAAATCAACATGTCAAGTTCAAACGAAACTAGTGATTCCTTTTGAATATGATTTCGCTTGAGGCAGTTTCAAGCGGAATTACCTCACCTATATATATGTGTCTGCTGATTTCGTTTGAGTTAGTCTTGAACATTCCGGTTGAGAGCCGAAGTGCTGCCGAAGTGTCTACTCGCTGTAAATCTTTGTCAAATCAATCTAAAGACAGTTTAAAGTGTATATATTGCTGAATTGAACTTGATACGTTTGTTTCCGCCTTTCGTATTGAGAAAAACTCTTCTGAACGACTCGTTCGGGTCTGAAAACAATCCTACACTAATGCTAACAATTCGAAATAGAATGCATCGAAACTAATGATATATCGAAATAGATTCCATTGTTTCAGTTTTTATGTATCGAAATTGGCTTTAGTAATAGCCTAGTTCGATGTATTGAATATGTATTGCGATGTCCATGTATTTTTCGTAGTATAGGTCCTATTTCGATGGCATGCTATGTATTTTGATGTATATCAATATGTTTCGATTGTTTTATTGTTGTGTCGATGTAAGGCACTGCTGGTTTGAGTATAAATACCAGTAGTTGTCACTATGTTTAGTGAGTTTGAATGAGCTAGAGAGAGAGTGTAGAGCGATAGAGAGTTCCGGTGTGCGTTGTATTTGTCGAGTATTGTACCGAAACTATGTCAAATTGAATACATGGAATCCTTAAACGGTGAAACTTATTGTGTATTACATTCTCTCGCTCGGTTTATGTCGTAGCTTGGATTCCACACTCGCTACAACATCTGAAACAAGAAATCACATTCGTCCGACGATCCGTATAGGGACCTACACAATCATCCACCATCATCACCTTCGACCATAACCCTTACTACCACTAACGCATTGTTAAGGGTAATTTGGGTATACAAATATTATATTTGATTGGGGGCGACACTCCGATTAGTATCTCATTGAGTCTGTATAAACAATAATACAAAAAATCCACATACATTTTTTAAATCAACCAGTTTAATATATTTTTTAAATGAAGAAGAGAAAAATATATGTGAGTCAACCCTATCCATTTGTTTTGCTTTAGAAAAGTGTTCGCTTCGATCGAAGTTTAAACTGGTTTTAATTGTTTATAACATACTCTTTACACTAATTAAATTTGAATTTATATAGGTTGTTAATTTATAGTTTGATACAATAATTTTAGTACCTATTGTTTATTTGTTCACTTACATAGATGGTTTGAATGATTAATATGTGTTTGGGCTGTAAACGCTATTTTAAAAAGAAAAACTTTTTACTTTTTTGATATATAAAATTTGTTAATTATTTTATAAACGCATCTAAAGTATTAAAAATTATACAAGTAAGACCTTTTAAATACAAACTAGACGAGGAAAAAACATAATATAGACTTTTTTTTAAAAAAAAGTTCAAAACTTTTTTTTTATTTTTATAAGAAAAATGTTATTATTTATTTGTAAATATGTTCAATAAAAAATAACATAATCAAAATACTATTTGAGAAAGTGCTTTAGAAACAATATATCAAAACCTTTTAAAAATATATGATTTAAATAAAAATTAAAAAATAAATATTAAAAAAAAACGTCAGTAATCTTTTTTTACACTTTTGAATTTGTTTTGTAACAAAAAGAATATTTTTTAAAATGATGATTTGTATAGGGGGTAAATATTACAAGTTTTAATGTGATTTTATGGAAAAGAGGTATAAAAAGTAATAAGAGTGGGTACATTTAGACTATCCCATTTAAAGACTATACAAATGGAGTGTTTAGGGTTGTGGTTTAAAGTCGTTTTTAGTTTTAAACTAAATAAACGAAAAGTCTTTAAATTGAGTATCCGTTTCCCTTCTTTTCCTGCTAGGATTGGAAATCCTGTATTTTACATATCCATACGATTGAGTCCTTGGGTTTCCGAAATAGTGTAAAAAGAAGTGCTTCAAATCATTGCTATTTGAGATGAGAATAAGAGGTGTTGGAGGGGGCAAGAATCACTTTCCCTTCATGTGGAGTAAATCTACAAAAATCACCCACAATCAACATTTTAGACATCAATATTTAATATATACATAAATTCTAACAACAAATTCAGGGATCATATACAGTAGATGAATACAAAGCAACGCTTATATGCAGATTCAAGAAGAGAGGTGAGCCAAATGGAATGGAAGAAAACAAAGAACAAAATTTTTTCAACACACACAGAAGATAAAATTCACAAAAACACTTTAAAACAATCGATATACAACATACCTTGATTTCATGAGCAGAGACTGTGATGACATCGGTGCTTCAAACGAGCAACTTCAATGTTGCGATGACATCGGTGCTTCAATTCTGAATAATAGAGGGATTTGGAGGAAAATCAGTGCTTCAATATAGAGAGCAATGTAGGAGAAATAATCAACCCTTGAGGGATTTGGAGGAAAATCAGTGCTTCAATATAGAGAGCAATGTAGGAGAAATAATCAACCCTTGTACGTAGGGTAATGGGGTAGCTGCGGTTGGGAAGATGGGAAGATCTGATGAAAGTATGAAACCGTCTTGAGGTAGGCAACGTGGGGAGAAATAATGGGCGGTGGGAAGCTCCCTGAATCGTTAACATTGCTTCAGTTTCTTGTTGGCCTGTAACCTTTTCTTTAATTTTTATAGAAGTTTCGCCGTTCATAAAAAAAAAGTGGCTCTGCCGCATCCGACGGTGGAGATTATTTTACAAGTTGTTAAACACTATGAGATCATAAAAATATATAATTTGAAGTTCAAATTTCTTTATTAGATTTTGATTCCTTTGATTTCCAAAAACATTTTTTTCAAAACTTAAATTTTAAATTAAATTCCTTCAAATTCGAGTTTTAATAAAATCCCATCTTAATTTTTTTAAACAAATACACCTTTACATTATTAATAAAAAAAGAAAGTCATAGTATTAAACTATTAATTATATGATTTTTCTTTAATCCACAACTTTCTCATCCAAATTATTTGTATATATCTCTTGATTAGCTTTTCATTTTTTCTCCGTATGCAATGACATCATTAACATCATTTAGATTTTCTTTTGCAATTAGAATTATCGAAGGAAACAAGAAAATAATGACGATGGAATAATTGTATGCTTGCGTTGTATCAAAATATAGTTATATAATTACGCTAGATTAATATACTCTACGCACTAGCATATAAGCCGCTTCAAAAAAATTAGTTATTGTTATTTACATTTTGTCGCCACGTCTTTTTTCTTCTTATTTGATTCATACGCTTAGCACGTTAACCCTATTTTTATTTAACACAAAGACATATGACTTAATTTGATTATGATTTTCTAAAAACTAACAGACAACGAATCGATAATCAATATACGTGAAATTCATAGACATGTTTGTGTTTGTCACGGTTAATGCTAATTTTACTTCTTTACACCAATAATCCTAAATTATACGCATTTTAACCTCAGACCTCCCTTTTAAAAGATATGTGCCTATATGAAGTGTACTAGCCTCATATTTGTAATTTTTTTCTATCTTTAATATTATAAGTCTATAAAAGTCTACCTTTCTTTGTCTAGTTTTTTGTTGTTATTAATAAAAACATAAATCCAGTTTATTAACTATTTAGTTTTTTTCTACAATGATGATTTAATAATATTAAGAGTATAAAAGGTCTACCTTTCTTTGTCTATTTCTTTGTTGTTATTAATAAAAACAGAAATCTAGTACATGTTACAATGATGATATTATGTTATCTAATTCAACGTTCTTAACCAATGGATGAATTTCTCTTCCAAAAATGTATATCTTTTGTATCTAAAGGTTTTTCTTTCTTTTCGGCCGTTAGCTTTGTCATAAATAGCTTCATTCCGGCACCTCCAAATCAACTACCACCCAGTCATGATCGAATCTAACCAATCAAATATAGAATCTGATTCATAGAACTTGGAAAATCAATTTGCAACAACCTCTTGATAACGAAGTACAATCTAATCACCAAGTTGTAATCCCCAAACACATACTCCACCACTGCAGCAACTCCATTTTGTTCTAGAAAATATGGAGCCCTAAACTGATGATGTATGTCCGCTTTAAGACAAAACAACTCCGAATTAAGGTTTTTGATTGAAACTTCATTCCATTGTCGCTTCTTATAAACCGTATCTTATGCTTACAGATGTTTTCTAGCTTGATGAACAAGTATTTAATATTTCGAATGTCTCATATTCGGTACCTAAAACCCATGAGAATCTTTAAAAAGCATATGTAAGAACTAGGCAATAAAATTTACCACCAACACTCCTCACACTAAAGAGACCGAAAAGATCCATGTGTAGTAATTCTGTAAGAGTATTTATGGAATTAACTTTTTGGGGAAAGTGCCATTTCTGTTGGGTTAATCGGGTTTGTTCACGGGTCACGGGTCAGCGGGTCAAACCGTTCACGGGTCACGGGTGACGAGTCAGCGGGTCAAACCGTTTAAGAGTTTGGGTCAGCAGAGTTTATGTTTTAAGTTGTTTGTTTTATTTAGTTATTATGGTCAAGAGTCAAATTAGTGGGTTTAGAAAATGGGGTGTCATGCTAGCTTTTAGGAGTGGGCTACTACACGATTTTGGTACGTGTGTATGGGCTTAAATAGATGCTAGTTTTAGGGTTATTCACAGCACCTTTCTTTACGTATTTTGTATTCCTTATTTTCATCAATTAAAAGAGTCGATCAGGTTTTTGATCAATCGTATATTTGTTGTGTTTGTGTGTGTTAACCGGGGCCTGAACCATCAATTGGTATCAGAGCGAAGGTTAAACGAGGGCCGTTTTGAGAGTCGACCGTTCGGTAGGGAAGAGAAGCCTTCGGGTGCGGGCTGCTATTGCAGCGGAATCGCAGGTGGGTCGGCAATCACAGGTTTGGGCTACTGATTTGGGTTGCAATCAGGGGGTTTTACAACACACATAATACCGGAGAACAACATACAGCAGAAGACGGAAACCGGGAGGTGGTTCGTGTCAGTCGTTGTCGTGTGGAGAGTACCGGTTAGGATGACGGGGGTGACGGGTGAACACCGGTGTGTTTCGTGGCTGTGGCTGTTAGAGGTGATGAAAGAACAAGTTGGTTTCGAGGAAGAAAAGGCGTAGGCGTGACGTCTTGGCTTTGTAAGTTTAACCGAAAGTGAAGGAAATCCGGCAGTAAGTTGTGGGTAGGTCACCAGAAAATGGAGAGATTAACCGGGTCGCGGGATAAACGAGCAGAAAGATTTCAAGGCAGGTGGCGTTGAATCGGTTCGTTTGGCGGGTGAAAGAAAACGGTAGAAGCGGGCGGCTTTGTTTTCTTGATCGGTAGAAGAAGTCTCTTGAGTCACAGAAGTGTTATGCGCAAACAGGTTCTGTGTGGTGACAAACAATAGCCGGTGGTGAACGACTTTGGACGTGGTCGAGGTGAAGACCGGGGTGTCCGGGATAGGTCGAGTTGAAGACGGCTCTGGACGTGACCGAGGTGAACGTCAGGTGTCCGGGAAGAGTCGATATGGGTCAAGGTGAAGGCGTGATTTGACAGGAACGCTGCGGTGAAGAATGGCGTGAACAAACAACGATTACGGGGGTGATTGTTGGGTTAATCGGGTTTGTTCACGGGTCACGGGTCAGCGGGTCAAACCGTTCACGGGTCACGGGTGACGAGTCAGCGGGTCAAACCATTTAAGAGTTTGGGTCAGCAGAGTTTATGTTTTAAGTTGTTTGTTTTATTTAGTTATTATGGTCAAGAGTCAAATTAGTGGGTTTAGAAAATGGGGTGTCATGCTAGCTTTTAGGAGTGGGCTACTACACGATTTTGGTACGTGTGTATGGGCTTAAATAGATGCTAGTTTTAGGGTTATTCACAGCACCTTTCTTTACGTATTTTGTATTCCTTATTTTCATCAATTAAAAGAGTCGATCAGGTTTTTGATCAATCGTATATTTGTTGTGTTTGTGTGTGTTAACCGGGGCCTGAACCATCAATTTCTTATGTTGTTTTTCTTTCTTGCAAGGAATGCAATAAACCAACACAAAAAACTTCTAAGGTGGTACACCCTCCTCTAGGTTATTTTTAATGAAATAATTCATTTTGTGAAAGTGGATGTGTCCCATTCTCCGATGCCACAAGATAGAAACTTTATCAGTATGCTTGGATAACAAACATGTATATCCCCGGTCTTCACCTCGAATCAACAAATGTAAGATACAGATGTCTATAAGATAAAACAATCAAGAACCTGGACAATAGGATGTGTATTTAATAAATGATCATTTACACTAAAAGAGTACCCATCTATACAATTAAGCTTATGTCCAACCCTAGGTGAGCTGCCCTAGGATTGGTATCTCACCATAAACACACACACGTAAAATGATACAAGTAAGCCCCTAATATAGTCGATACCAAGTCTTCAAATAAGCAGGCCACTTATTTCAATAAGTATACGCTTCACTTCAAGCGTATATTATCCAATAAGCGTACACTTCTCAAAGTGCACACTTCACCTCAAGCACTCACTTCCATTTTGAAATCAAAAGTCACAATTTAGGTCATTATAATCCTCCCTTGGATACTAGTTACCAAGTATGGGAACACCTTTAAGGTATCTGAATACCTTTTTCCACCTGTTAAATAAGAGACTCTTGGTGATGTTTGATACATAGACACGTGTTGCAAACATGATATCATGTCTAGATACAGTGAGATACATCAAGGCCCCTATTATGCATCTGTACAATGTTAATCAACAAGCTCAGATGTTGGATCAGGATGCTTGGGTACACCATGTACTCAAGTGAGTTGTGCAAGATTTACGGTCTTTTAAGTCAATTTTTGCAAGGAGATTTTTAACATACTTTGTTTGATGTATAAAAATCCTATATTCTAGTTGTTTAACCTTTGAACCCAAAAAGTATTATAACTCTCCCATGACACTTATTTCAAATTTCATTGCATGAGAATTTAAACCCATCACATAGTTTCATGTTTGTTAATCCAAAAATGATGTCACCAACATAAATTTGAACTAACAACACATCTTTTCAGACCATTTAAAAAAACAAGATTTTTCCATTGTTCCCCTTTAAAATTTTTAGATGTTAAAAAGTTTGACAATGTGTCATACCAGGTTCTAGGAGCTTGTATCAAGCCATACAAAAATTTATCAAGCTTGTAGACATAATCAGGATGATGTGCATCCTCAAAGCCTAGTGTTTGGCACACATACAATATTCCTCCTTGATTTTAATATATATGAAGGCACTATTTACATTCGTTTGAAATACCTTGATTTTGTAAGAGATTGCAAGGGTTGTAAATGAACCGAATAAACACAAACAAGGCCTTGTTCGTTAAGAATATAATGTGTTCACGAACGTTCATGAACACTTATTGAATGATATTTTCTGTTCGTGTTCGTTCATTAAGGAAAGGAACGTGTTCACGAACACAAACGAACACTGATAAAATCGGCTAAGACGGTGGTGGCTAGAGGTGGATGGTGAGTGGGAGCGGCGCTAGACCTTGAAAGCCTAAACATTGAATGAAGGTCGATAATGTTTTTCGATGTGAATAATTAGAAGGAAAGTAGAACGAAGTATAAATAAGACGGAGATAGAGTTTCCTATTTTATTTGTTTGGATACGGAGATTAATAAGGGCCGGAGAATATACAAAGTTCAAATAAAATAAATAAATTATAAAAGAAATCTTTAATGAGCAACAAAAACAAACGGACATGAACGAATGTTCATGAACACATTATCGAACATTCACGAACGCAATTGAACGGACACAACATTTGTTTGTGTTCGTTCATTTAACTAACCGAACAAAATTTCTTGTTCATATTCGTTCATTAATCAAACAAACAAACATAAACGAACTTCCTGCCGAACGATGCACAAATTGTTCGCTAAGCATTCGGTTCGTTTACAGCCCTAGTTGCAAACGCCAAAAACAACTTGATTGTAACATCCCACATTGCTTGTGAAGGGGAATGAAAGCTTCCTTATAAGGGGCTTGTTACCTTCACCATCATGAAAAATTTTAAATCCATGAGGCGATGGTGTTTCGTCCCAGTCAAAGCGAAAAATATCATGGTGCGGTTACGCTGGGCTGTTACAAATGGTATCAGAGCCAGGGACTGGACTGGTGTCCCAGCGAGGACGCTGGACCCCGTAAGGGGGGTGGATTGTAACATCCCACATTGGTTGTGAAGGGGAACGAAGTCTTCCTTATAAGGGGCTTGATACCTTCACCATCATGACGCATTTTTAATCCGTGAGGCGATGGTGGTTCGTCCCACCAAAGCGGACAATATCTTGGTGTGGTTACGCTAGGCTGTTACACTGATAGCTTCTAATATGGCAATAGGTTCAAAGGTTTCTTCATAGTCAATGTTTTTTTTTTGCTTGTGAGAAGCCTTGAACTACATTATCGAACGTTCACGAACGCAATTAAACGAACATGACATTTGTTCGTGTTTCTTCATTTAAATAACCGAACAATATTTCTTGTTCATATTCGTTCATTAATCAAGAGAAGGAACATAAACGAACTTCCCGCCAAACGGTGCACGAATTGTTCGCTAAACGTTCGGTTTGTTTACATCCCTAGTTGTAAACGCCAAAAACAACCTGACTGTAACTTCCCACATTGGTTATGAATGGGAATGAATGCTTCCTTATAAGGGGCTTGATACCTTCACCATCATGACACATTTTAAATCCGTGAGGCGATGGTGGTTCGTCCTAGTCAAAGCGGACAATATCATGGTGCGATTACGCTGGCTGTTACAGATGGTATCAGAGCCAGGGACTGGACTGGTGTGCCAACGAGGACACTGGGCCCCGTAAGGGGGGTGGATTGTAACATCCCACATTGGTTATGAAGGGGAACGAAGGCTTCCTTATAAGGGGCTTGATACCTTCACCATCATGATGCATTTTAAATCCGTGAGGTGATGGTAGTTCGTCCCGACCAAAGCGGACAATATCCTGATGCGGTTACGCTAGGCTGTTACACTGATAGCTTCTAATATGGAAATAGGTTCAAAGGTTTCTTCATAGTCAATGTTTTTTTTCTTGTGAGAAGCCTTGAACTACCAACCTTGTGTTTTTTTTTTCTTGAAAATATTGCCTCTATCATCTGCCTAGATTGTTGACTTTGACACAATAGTATGCTTTGTTTTGCCAAGATATAATTGCATCTATCAAAATAAAGCATGTGACAACCAAGTGTCATTAAGAATGATTAAATGGTTTTATTTTAAAAAGAATTTCAAGGGGAGATCCACGTCATTGATTGATTAAAATTCTATTTTGAACAAAGCAGACAATACTCATTGCTTCTACCAAAAATGACAAAGATAATCTTGAATTTGCTAGCATCAATCTTGTCACTTCAACTAGAGTTTTATTTGTTTTCTATTAACCACTCCATTATGTTGTAGTAACCTAAGAACAATGAATTGTCTCATTATTCATAATGAAACACAGAAACAATTGAAGATTGATTCTTGAATTCAGTGTCAATGTCATTTCTTTCTAACATATTTCCTTCTTTCATATCTCGATTCGAATTTAATTATGAAGGTTCAAATTCAATTTTTAAAAATTAGAATTTTATCCAATTCAATTTGTATTAGAGTCCAGTAATCGAATCCGAATTGAATACAGATTAATAATTTTCAATTCGATCCGAATTCAATTTATATATATTTTAATATATACACACACGTATATAACTTCTAAATTTGGGACAAAGTAAAATTACATTCATAAGTGATAAGTTCATTATTCATAATATTACCAAGCCCAAATGACAGATAGCCCATACTAATTATTTCTAAATCTTACCTAACATACATCGCTAAAACTAACCAACCTAACTTCTAAATTTTAGTCTTTTGACATATTGATAGTTAATGGATTTTGTAGATTAGGAGTTCTCAATTCAAAAGTAATTAGTTTGCAGTTGTTTTAAAATAAAAAGTAAAATAATTTATTGTTTAGGGTGAATTTGTATTAAATCCAATTTATTTGATTTGTATTCGAGTTTCAAATACAAATCTAAACGAATTGAATAATTCAAATCGGTTACGAATTATGGTAAAAAATAAAAATTCGAAAAATTTGATTCGATTAATTTGAAAATTTGTTATTCGATTCATTGAACACCACTAGGTTCCATGTATCCAAAGCATATGAGAGTCCAAAACCCTAAATTATTGTATAAGATAAACGACTTGAACCGAGATTTCCAAATGAGTAATCCAAGATGGACACAAGTCGTGATGTCTTGTTTATTGTCCCTGTCTCATTGTCATTGTTCATATTTTAGACATATTCGTCAAAGATGTCATTTTCAAGACTTAGAAAAGTTATGAATTTCAGACAGTATCAGGATGCGCTTCCCCCCAAAAGGTTGTGCTGGAACAATTGAGCAAAGTCTGTAGGTTGCGCTTTCAAAAAGATGACAAGTGAAAGCTTGGATTCGCCTAAGGTTGTCAAGCGAAGGGTAGGTTACGCCTAAGGATGTGCTCGAACTGGTAAAATATTTCCCAACAAATTGCACCTAATGAATGTAACCGAATTACAAGCACTTTTGGAGGGAAACTTTTACTACTAAAACCAAGCAACTTAACTTCCTAAAAGCATATATTTCACAGGTTAGCTTGAATTTGATCAAATCAATCGGTAAAATCCTTCTAAGTCACACCTAGATCAATAAAAAAAACCTTCAATCTTGCAATTGATCCACCATGTCTCTCACAATCAATCCAAATTAGCTCCAACCCAAGAAACCTTGAAAATGCACATTTTGATCTGAAAAGCGCTCAAATTCAACTCATGAGTAGGTAATTACAATCTTAGATAAATTACACGTTTGACTATGTGTTTTACATGTTGTGGAAAGATTACAATATCAACCACACAACTACCTATTTGTTGGCTTGGTGAAACCATCCTAAGTAGTGCTAGGTTGCCACTAGCAACCCAGATTGCGCTTGCAATACAAAATGCAAAATCAATTAACTATAAATACAAAGCATTCAAGCATGAATCTCCTAAAGTTGTTACCAATCAAACTTGCATCAACATATATCATGTATGTGATCAAGCATCTACTCAATCAATATCTAGAAGCTAGTGTTAGTGTAAAACTTTATAGCGATCTTCTTACACGCCTTTATAATTCAAGAACACGTCTTCAGTCTTTTTATAAGTACTTTATAATTTCTTTACTGCTAGTAGCCTTTACTAGGGTCTTGCTAGTATCTTTTTCATCATGCGAAGTGCATTAACATCTAGCCTTGTGCACAACATCGCATTCATTATAAATCCTATTTACACACATCAAAATGTAGTCTAATTATATATTTCCATCATCGCAATATACACCCTAAGATCAAAATGACTAGAACTTAGAGTAGCATGTTGGATTTAATTAACAATGTTTTGGTTAAACACATAAATGGAGGGAATGTTAAAACCACTAAACATCTAGAGTTAATACATTGCATTCTTCAATGGACCATTGCCCCATAATTAATCATGAACATAAGTCAAATCATATAAAAAGTTTATCCTTATCTTGGAATGAATTTTATTATCTATATAAACCTCTCGTAAATTTCATGTACGTAATAGTAGTTTTACCACAATCAAACCATCCCCTCCCCATTTATGTTATTTTCTTTAATCAATAATCATATACGTGCTTGAATGTCCCTAAAGAGACGACCCTACCTACTTCCATTCATACGAATCCCTACATGTCAAAGTGGATTCCTTTTAGAGTAAATGACGAAAAATGTGACCACTTAACGTAAAAGAAATATTTCAGCTTATAGTCTATGGAGGATATGATCCATACAAATCGATATAAAAACGTAAATAACAAAATCTGTAGTTTACTTTAAAAGAATTATTAACCGTTTTGTAACTATAAGAATTTCTATATACAAACTCACTTGGCATAGAAATTTAGCATTTTATTTAAGATATTTCTTGAACCCACTGGACGCCATAAGATCTTTAAAACGAATACAACGACAATACATCAATGTCTACAATTGCAGGTCAACTTTAAAGTTGAACAAGACTTTAACAAACTAAATAGTGCAATAAATACATACGATATACCACCAGCTTCTTCTATCTTCCCAAAACCCACACATTTCTTATCCTAGAAAACCCATAGCATTAAACACATGGTAGAGACTGTATCTTCCGGCCGCGGTGGTTGCGGTGGACGGATGAAAGAAATCGGTATGTTCAGCTTTCACGTCTTCACTGGCAGGTGGTTCATGGTGTTTGCCTGCCTTCTCATCATGTCTGTCGCCGGAGCAACTTACATGTTCGCTTTGTACTCCGGCGACATCAAATCCTCTCTCGGGTATGACCAAAGCACCCTTAATCTCCTTAGCACGTTCAAAGATTTGGGTGGGAATGTTGGCATCATTTCGGGTTTAATAAACGAAATTTCACCACCGTGGGTGGTGCTTCTCATCGGTGCCGCCATGAACTTCTCCGGGTACTTCATGATTTGGCTGGCGGTCACCAAAAAAATAGCGAAACCACCCATCTGGCAAATGTGTATGTTCATATGCATAGGTGCAAATTCACAAACGTTTGCCAATACAGGAGCTTTGGTTACTTGTGTAAAAAACTTCCCGGAAAGCCGAGGGGTGGTGTTGGGACTTCTCAAGGGTTTTGTAGGGTTAAGTGGTGCGATTATCACTCAGTTGAATCATGGGTTTTATGGGAATGATTCTAAATCACTTATCTTGTTCATTGGATGGCTTCCGGCTGTGGTGTCGATGGTGTTTCTTGGAGTTGTTAGGGTGTTAAAAGTGGTGCGACAGGCTAATGAGCTCAAGACGTTCTATAACTTGTTATACATTTCTTTAGGGTTAGCAGGGTTTCTTATGGTTATGATCATAACCCAAAACAAGCTTCAGTTTTCAAGGCCCGAGTTTGATGCAACTGCCATCGTTGTTGTCATCTTACTCTTTGCTCCTCTTGGCATTGTTTTTAGAGAAGAATTCAAGTTTTGGAAACGAAAGCAGGAGGTGCAGGCAAATCATTTCCCGGTGGTTGATATAATAGCAACCGAGAACCCGATCGTAGCCATACCGCAGCCTCCGGTGAGGGAAGTATCTTGTTGGAAAACTGTTTTTGCTCCACCGGTAAGAGGGGAAGACTTCACTATCTTACAAGCTATTTTTAGTATCGACATGTTGATACTATTCACAACTACCACTTTCGGTGTCGGTGGGACACTTACCGCGATAGACAATCTCGGCCAGATCGGACGGTCTCTCGGGTACCCGGTTACTAGCATCACAACTTTTGTGTCACTAGTCAGTATCTGGAATTACATGGGTCGGGTCGGGTCGCGTCGGGTTTTGTTTCTGAACACTTGTTAGCCAGGTATAAGTTTCCACGCCCATTGATGCTCACAATTGTCCTTTGTATTTCTTGTGTGGGACATCTTTTAATCGCGTTCGGGGTACCCAACGGGCTCTACGTGTCGTCGGTCATCATCGGGTTTTGTTTCGGAGCTCAGTGGCCATTGATTTTTGCTATCATATCCGAAATATACGGGTTGAAATACTATTCAACCCTGTATAATTTGGGTGGTGGGGCGAGCCCGGTCGGGGCTTACATACTGAATGTGGTGGTAGCGGGTCGACTCTATGATAAAGAGGCACTAAAACAATTGAGAGCAAGGGGAATGACCCGGAAAGAGGGGGAGGATCTAACATGTACAGGAGTAGATTGTTATAAAATGTCTTTCCTTATTATAACCGGAGCAACAGTGTTTGCATGTTTTATCTCATTCATTTTAGTGCTACGTACAAGAAAGTTTTACCGCAGTGATATTTACAAGCGGTTTCGAGAGGCAGCGGAGACCGTCAAAGAACCACCAACGACGCTACCTATGGAAAGAAAAATAGGAGAGAAAGAGTAGTTGATACAGATTTGTCCGTTCGTATCCAATATATATACATACATTATACATACCATACCATACTAGGAAAATTAAAACCCAATAGTACGTCCTTATGCTATATATATATCTATATAAAGTAGGTTGATTTCCACGTTCCAACATATCCGGAGATATCGTTTTAATAAATGTTATGACCCCCTATAAATTTATAAAAGATATTTACGTGTTGGTTTAATAATATAAGTGATTAACCTATGTGATTACGTGTTACATTTATGTGTTGTATTTAAATTGTATGCGTGTATGTATGTCACCCGAAACACAAGAACCCAACTCGAGACCACTCGGTCTCGAGTAGTGTAACTGTTTGGGCCGGTTGGGCCATTTGATCCACCCGAAAACCCATTAGGGTGCACTTGAAGCTAGTATATAATCCGGTTGTTAGCCAACACTACCATCTTTGGACAACACACACACACTCCCCTACTCTCTCTCTAGAAAACCCTAAAAGATCAAACACCACATCACCTCTCATTCTTCTCGGATTCAATCGGTGACCACTAAGGAACTCTCGGATCAACTCGTACACACCCACTTTTGAACCCATACTTGAACCGGTTAGTAATTCTATTGCAAACACATGTATTTTCATGATTTAAGGTGTTGATGTGCGATGTTATAGATTAATGATACATGTTATGAGTTTGTTTCGGTTTGACGATGATATATGATGAAGATTAGGTGATAATATGTTTATTTGATAAGTTTATGCATGATAATGGGTAATGAGATAAACATGACTTGATTTCGGACATATTGTATGATGGGTTCATGTTATTTTGTGTTTAAATGTGGTCTAAACCATTAGTTGTTAATGTTCATGAAATCGGATTGCATACCATTATGTTACAAATCAAATGCCTGTTAATCGGCTGCTTATATGTGGAAATCGGATTAGTTGTTGAAAGTTTTGATTGTTGTTTCAAGTTATGAACATGATGAACTATTTGAATATATGAAGAACTTGTTGAATAGCATATGAACATGATATGAATATTTGAAATTGCCATGTTTGATCCATTTTGGTTAATGGTTAGACAAGTAGACATGTTTGTAGAACCTCATTGGATAGTACACAAAATCACAACAGTGAAATCTGATTGGCCAAGTACATTATTGAATTCAGCAAATGTTCCCAGCCGAAACCTTCGGTTGCGACTCGAAACCACCATATGCCAACTCGAGATCCCCGATTGCGACACAGGTTGCGAGTCGCAAACGCCTGGTTGCGACTCGAGACCAAAACAGCACAACTCGAAATCTCAGTTACGAGTCCGGTTGCGACTCGAGACCAAAACAGCATGAACCGAGACCATGTTTGCGAGTCCAGTTGCGACTCGAGATCACTCTAGTTGCGACTCGAGACCAAGTGCATGTGCACACTGTTTGTGCTTGCACCCCATTACGGGCTTAATTGATTGGGCCGGACTCTTGGGCCTAATGTACAGACCTTATATGTTACTGTTGAACGTGAATGTTGAACTGCCATGGATGAACTTGCATGCAATGTGCTAGCATACGTGTAGAACATACGTGCAATACGTGGTTTGAACCTGACTTGTATGATACAACTATGATAGGACGCGAGTGACCACAATATTGCTTGTTTGACTTTTCTGTGTACCTACCGAGCAAACCAAGGTGAGTTCACACCCTCTACAAAGCATGGGATTCCCAGGGGTCGGGAATTGGGGTTAAGGAACGTGGGTTCCTCGTCCTCCTTGGGTAGGACAGCAAAGGTTCAGGAATGTAAATTCCTCGTCCTCACGGACAGATAACTCGTACTAGACCAAAACTCTATCACGAAGTCCCTCCTTTTTATATCGACTTAATCGCCGGGCCAATGGCGAGCGGGTCATTAGTTAGATAGCGCTATTTAGGTCTGACAAACCTCACACCGTGCCGCAGAGGACGGGCGTGAACTAATGGATCTGGGGCACGTCAATGATGATAGACATTGACAGTTTCAGGGCACATAAACATGACTACAGTCAGCAGTCGATATGGTAACGAGTCTAGTGTATACATGGGGTAGCCCCCACGGCCGAAATGCCAGATAACTAACACGGGGTAGCCCCCACGGCTGGATTTCCAGAGTAACCGGGAATAAACAAGTCACACTTTTTAACTATGGGGTAACCCCCACGGCAGGATGCCAGATAAAGGAAACTGTTTTCGAAACAACTTAAAACGAACACCCAACCGTGAACTCACTCAACTTGTTGTTGACTCGGTACTACATGCTTTGCAGGTCCTTAGGTTCTTAGCTGGAGCTTGCATGGAGGAGGATCGTTGTGGGACATGGACGACTGTGTGCCATGTTAAACTTTGAAACAATTAAACTTATGCCTTGTTTTTAAGACTTATGCTTCCGCTTGCAACTTAACTATGTTTTGTTTGAACACCAATTGTATTGGTTGGATTTTTATAACTACTTATATGCTTGTTCAATATGATTGGTGGCTGGATCCTGGTCAGTCACGCCTCCAAGCGGTGGTACTCCGCAGGTGGATTTTGGGGGTGTGACACCTATGGTCTTAGAATTATAATAACTTTTAAGTATTAAGAGTTGTCGATCTTGGAGTTGACCACTCTTATGACCATGTGAGAGAAAAACAATTATAAAACTTTATCACATAACCATATATTCACCACGTATTTCTGCCTTCAATATAATGTGTCAATCTAGTTTCCAAATTCTTTTATGTACAAATCGAGTACACAAATTGAAAGTGTAAAATTAACAAACTTACCAAGACTCTGAAGAGCATCAAAAACCTCAGATCCATGAAAAGAATCAGCAGTTATACTTTTGAATTCATTGCATAGTTCTACCTGTTCTTTTCTAAAATTCTAAAACAAAATAAGTGCAGAGTTGTTAATCAAGAATCAATCAACCAGGGGTGTTCATCGGTTCAGTTTGAATATTTTTTCACTGGAACCAAACCAAACCGAATAAATATTTTTATCAACTTTTGCCATAATCTGTTATTGGGTTGGGCTAAATAGACTCGGCCAAAACTTTGGGCTGAATAAAATAACCATTATTTGATTGATATTTGGTTTATTCTATTCAAACAAATGCCAAAAACCAAACTGAAAACCAAATATGTAATTGGATTCGGTTCTAAATAGTTACACTTCACCTTTCAATTTAAAACCGTACAATAAACGCACCTAAATCAAACCGTTACAAAACAAACCAAGTTTTTGTAATGCATACCGTTACTCTGTTGCTCAATTTTCAAAAATAGGAAGAATTTGCTCTGATTCTTCTACTGTTTTTGATCGGGATCAGGGTCTAAGAGCTTTGTGTTCATGGTTAGGGTTTCCGGTTCTTGAATTTTATCTGAAAATTTCAACATAAACTATCAAATATTCAGCATTCTATCAATATAACTGATACAAACCCCAAAATAATCGAAAAAACAAATATTACCTTGTAGTTAGAGAGTTTAACGTACCAGTCTGGGGTGCGGGTGTTGAGAGATCGCCGACAAATAGAGAGAACAAAGAACCCTCTACAGTTTCCTGTATTAAAAACCTCATTATTGGGATCTTTTAAGCAACATGGTACCAGTTGAACTTCAATCGCCATTCAAGAGTCGCAATTATAAAGTCTCAAAACTTCTTAATACTGATGATGGCGATTAGTTGGAGCATGGGTGAAATCCCTAAATTTTAAAAGACGATGGTTGAAAGGGGGATGAAATTAGCCAAGAGGCACTAAAACAGATTCAATATTATCAAATATACACAGCAATTACATCAATAAACAACCTCATATTTATATTCAATAACATCAATCAAATTCAAAATAGTATAAATCAAAACAACAATGTGTATAATTCGATTAGCAATCTTACATGCCATAATCATCAAACCTATCATACTCATACTCTCCATAAAACTTAACAATAACAATAAATTAAACACAACTTATATCTAACCAAAACTCCTTCTGAACAACAACGCCCCTAAATAAAAAATAAAGCTTAAAACGTACTTGTCACCATTCCATATCGGCATATCTTAGCCCATCGGATCACCGCCGCACTCCACCACCGTTGCCCCTCCGTTGCCGCCACCATCTCCTCCGCCACCCTCCGCCTGCTACTCATTCTCACGACACGCTCCAACCGCCGCCCTCTCCGTCAATCGTCACCTCCCTCCGTCGACCGGCCGCTCTCTTCAATTGGATTCCACCTCCCTTCTGCATGTTTGCTCACATAAGGAGCCAATTCAAGATCTTAATTTGAGTTGTAGGGAGGAAAGAGGATGGAGGATATTGGAGGTGTGGATGAGGCTAGGGTTCCAGATCCAGAGGAAATAGGGAAAATAAGTGATCTAAATTTTGAAACGAAAGTGATGATTAAGATCGAATTGATGAGGTCGAATTAAATTCATGAAACTCATGAAGCGATTTGAGGCCTTGTAAGTTGTAACTAATACAAGTGAGGAATGTGATTGAATTGATGAGGTCGTAGGCATTGTTATTGAGTGATGAAGAGAGCAGAGGTAGTTATGGAAGAAAAGTGTAGAAAAAATAGGATTTCTTCTTGAGAGGAAAGATGAAAGGTCATGAATTAAACATGCTCATCAATATTTCCATTCAAATGGTGGTAACTGCTCATCAATTTCATAATGTCGACATAGTAGTTCAGGGGTCTTCAATTAAAGTAAGGTTAAAGGTGGAATTGATGTTAAAGGCGGACTTATGATTTTGTAATATATTATTTTAATCAATATTATTTTAAGTACTGCATTTAAAACATCATAAATGTTGATTTTAAAATAGAATATGTAACTAAATTTTAGATTATATATAGATATTTGGCAAGTCATGTACAATTTTTTTTCTTATTTTAATATATCAATATCTCAGGTAATATAAATTTATTAATATAGGGACCATGTACATATGCTATGTTTCGACATTCTGTTGGATGCTTTAAATAAGTTTTAAAACGATTACAAAAAATAAGCATCACTTTTCTATATGTCCCCCTGTATAATTTATCACTTTTACTTTGTGAGGCAACACTAGTGTTCATTTTTTTACAAGTACATGATGCAGATTAGGTTGAGTGTACAAGTTGTTGATGCATTAGGATCATCACCCATCTTCACTTTTTCACTTTATCTTAGGTTTTCCTCTTTCTATCCGTATTCAACTTTCAAACACAAAAGTATCACACAAAGTACCCTACACAACCTCGCCGGAAACCAAAACGCCTGCTACCTGAGTTGCTTGGTGGCGGCCTAGCGGTGGTGATGCACTTCGTTTGGATCGGAGGTGACGAAAGGTTCACCACCCGTCGGCGTATTCCGCCAAACAGATCGAATAATGCCCAGATGGTAACATTCCGACAGGTTCTGTGTTAGGGAGAATGTTTGTAGAGAGAGAAATGGGGCAATAGCGGTGTTGTAATGGTGGCGGCTAGATGGGTTATGGTGGTTGGAAGTGTTGAAGCTCAGTTTCATCTATGAGAGAGATGATGAAGATGGTGATGGTGATAACGGTGTTGGTGGTGGTGGTAGTGTGATTGTGGTGTTGCCATGGTGGTGATGCCGAGTTGGTGGTGCTGAGGTGGTAGCTAGGTGGTTGGTGGCGGTGGCAGTTCGATGGTGGTTCTGTTGTGTTGTTAGTTATCTATACTATATAATAAAAGAAACTATTTGTGGGACACTTGTTATCATATTAGGCCATTTCTTATGGATGACTATTATTTTAGTTTAATCTTTTCTAATTAGTCATATATAATCCTCTTACTAAACATTATTTAGTTTAATATCTTACAGATAATTATTATTTAGTTTAATCTTTTCTAATTAATTATATATAACTCTCCCACTAAATAATATTTTGTTTAATCTCTTCTCCTTAACTATAGGTAATTATTATTTAGTTTAAATTTAATGTATAATATTATTTATTTAATTTTCTATATCATATGACAGACACCTACTTTTTATTTGTAATATACAAATTTACTCTTATTCTTTTCGATTACTAAATAAATAAAAATTAATACTAAATTTTACTCCACTTTAAATGTCGAATAGAATACTTCTATTTTTCTAATAAAATATTATCCTTAAATTTAAATTGTTAATTTAATATATTTTTAAATAACCAAATTATTTATCACCAAAACCAAACTGTGTATTAATATATTATTTATTTTTATTTTCATAATTAAAAAACTTATTATATCAATTTTATTACATAATTTTTAAACAAATTGTATATAACTTTCAATATTACTTTATATATAAAAAATTTATTATATAGTATAGAAAATTAGATTTATTACTGGTTTTTTTAAATATAATTTATATTTTATCACACAAATGGCTGCTTATTTGCTTCTTGAATAACATGTTTGAACATTGTATCTTCTTTTCAATATTCATCTCCGCATCACCATATCTATCTTGTACCGAGTATATGCATTAGTTTTTTAAAATATAATTTTCTTATTATTTGGTATATAAAATCATATTTATTCAAGTCGTGTATTACACGAGAGTTTCTAAAGATATAACTTTTTTTATTATTTGGTAAACAATATTACATTTATTCAACCCGTGTAATACACGTGGTTTTAAAGATATAACTTTTTTTTATTATTTGGTATATAAAATTACATTTATTCAACCCGTACAATATGTTTCTTATAGATATAACTTTTTATTATTTAATATATATAATTATATTTATTCAACCCGTACAATAAAGGAGGTTTTTAAAGATATAATATTTTATTATTTAGTATATAAAATTCATTTATTCAACCCGTGTAATACACGCGTTTATAACCTAGTGGATAGATAACGAGAAGTAAGATGTTACATCGAGTGTGTCTCATAGTTGTAATTAATGATTTATATTGGGTAAACATTGTAAATGGAAAATATTTGGCAAAATTGTAATGGCAACTATGAATTGAATATTTACAACATATTTTGTTACCAATTTCATTATTTAACCAAATAGAAAAATTCATAATTCAGTCATACCCATGCTGACACCAAAAAATATTAGTGACACCCAAGAAAAAAGTTGTAGGCTCATCAGTAACGATATATTTAAACAACCCACAACACAACACCAAAGTTTCAACAAAAATTGAGTTGGAACTAAAAATAGGCTTAAGTGTATTACATCGCACCAAAGGTTGGTTAACAAGCCAATGTTACCATTTTGTTTGCATAACGGTCCGTGTTATGGTGCAATGTTAAACGTTTTAACGCCTGCTTTTTGGTTTAACATATCCGTCGCAGCGCGCGGGTCGAAAAAACTCGTTATATTTATTTCCTAAGCTTTTTAATGCATAAGTTTCAATTTGATAGTAAGAATGGCCCATGCCGTTTTTTTTTTTATTATTTAGGGGCTGTTTGGCAACTTCTGAATGATTAAGCGCTGAACCAGTAAGAGGTCTGAACCATTATGCTAAACCAGTAAGAGGTGTGAACTATTAAGAGCCAGTATAATGCTTAACCGTTCAGAGACAAATGTCTGACCAATTCAGATTTGAGGTCTTAACCATTCAGACTTAGTATAATGCTTAACCATTCAGAAGCAGATGTCTGAATAACATTTGCTCGCGAAACAAACAGTGTGAACCATTAAGTGCTGAACCAATAAGTGGTCTGAACCATTAAGAGGTCTGAACCAACTCAGTTACTTGCCGATAATAATCCGACCAGGTCCACTTTTGGCCGATAATAGTCCGCCGTTAAAAATAGCTTAACGGAGTTAAGTTTTTTTTTTTCCGAATTACAAACGATGTTTTAGTGATTCTTATCAGAATGAGGATACGAGTCGATTTATGTAAAACTTATCTCGAAACGGTGCTCCAAACGACTTGATTTTTGTTAATTCAAGTTTAAACACCCGAATTGAAGCACCGTTTTCGTCGTTTGTGGCATTATTTCGAGGTAAATTTTATATCAATCAAAAAGAGCATTAAGGTACAATACCTATCTCATCTCCAGTCTAAACAACACTTATGTGGCTCTATCAACAAGAGCATCCATTGTCGATGGTTAGAGCATCCACAATGAGGTGTTTAGGTTGTTTATTTAGGAGAGATGTGGTGATACATATAAAAGAAGGTGGGATGTGAAGGAGCGAATGTATGGTTTAGTTTTTCAACAAAAACATCTAAAACAAGTATGTAAGTGTGACTAGGAGAAATAAGAGAGAGGTGGATGTTTTAGTGTGTTATGTCACACCCTGACTTTTGCAGAAGCGTGATTATTGGTGTGACTTTCTTAATACCATAGCATTCAATCATAACAACGCTATATGATAAAACCATAAGATGTTCATCCATTAATTAAGTTGGAAAATAACACAACATACTTGTTTTGAAACGTTGACACCAAATTTAAGTTACAAACCACAACCTGTTTTAATGAGTTCACTAAGACTCGATAAAAGACCTTTAAACAAACCCGAGTTTAGAACCATGTATCTCATCCAGGATTAAGATACATCTCCTAAACTCTGAAGACTTGAATGACATCTTTTATTTATAACGCAGCTTGAAAACATGCAACACCTGCCATATCCACATAGTTCCCTGAAATACGTGTAATTTGAAAACATCAACAAAAGTTGAACGAGTTCATGTGTTTGTGTATGAATAAACCTTTAAAATATGTCTGTATGTCCCTGGTATGTAGCAATAAGGAAAAACAGATCACCAATGGTTTGCAAGGCCAATGGTATGTGTGAAATGGTGCAGGAAAACTCAAACCTAGCGGAATTTTGCCACGACATTAGTATGTCGACATAGTCACCACATGGGCCACCCTGGTCCTCATAGGTGTGGGCTCGCTACACCCAAATAGATCTATCACTCATGTCCCTCGGTCCTACGACGAGGATTAATGGCCTTAAGTGTTATACCCACCTTTCACATGATCAAGCCGTAACCCTCCTTAGCTAACCATACCATGTATAAAACGTTTGTAAATAATTGTAACATGTATTTCACCCCCGAATTTGTAAAACTGGAAACAGTTAAAAGAAAAGAGGGACATGAACTTACTATTTTGCGTCTTCACAATCGTAACTCTTGTCTCGTCAGCAAACACGACTACCTACAATGTACTAGGGTCTATTAGACGAACGGGCCGTACCTTGCCTTAGTATTTACGTTTTTGAGTTATGTTTCTTTTAATATTATTGCAATTTATAATTCCTTGTTAAAATAATAATTATTTTAACTTTAAATTATGTTTAATTTTGGAATAATTTGTTTAAACAATATTTTGTAACAACACTTCTGAAGTATTTATTTTCGTGTTTCCATCCCAAGGATGGGGGTATCTCATACATGCATATTTGTATTCTTGTATTTGTAGTCTCAAAATAATATATTTTCAAGTCTAACTTAGAAAATATATTTAAACTTATTTTGTCCAAAAACAATGTATTTCAAGAAAATACATATTTTTCTCAAAAATCTTTTATCTTCTAAATATTCTAAGAAAATATATTTTTACTTTCAAAAATAATATATTTTCTCCTCATCGAAAATATGATATAACTTGGTAATGTTTACAAAAATCATATTTTCATTTCTTGTATCCAAAATATTATTTACCAAAAATATACTTATAACGGTATTTTCCGGAATATTTTGTAAGTTACATTCTATTGTTTGGTTTCACAATATTAAGCGTGTAACTTATATATATTTATTCCTTGTGCTCTCTGGTATTATTTTTGGATTGGAATTTCTTGGTATTTTGTTAAGTTATATTTTAAATCCTAAAATAATATAATTATTACACCAAGTATACAAATAACCACACACAATGTGTCTTTAATGTAAATTTATATTCTAAATACATATTTATCCATTTTTATTTATAAAAACCGACCTCCAATACTTGTATTTTTGTAACAAAATCTATGGCAAGATTTATATTGAAAACCATAGTTAAAACACACTTGTAGGTATTTGTTTAGAAAATATTTCTCTAAGTGTTTATATTTTTAGAAAATTTTGCCATAGTTTCCCCTAAAAATGGAGGTGTCCAAGCTATCAAAGCATATCATTTTCTTTTCAAAATCATCACAAACAATCAACAATCAATATACACATACCGAGTGCCAAAACTATGCTATTTACATAATAATCATGAACTTGAACTTTCATAAAAACTTGTAGTAACTTGGTAGTGTGTTTAGTAGGTTTAGTTACCCTTTAAAGTGTGTTTACTTCTTTAAAAATCTCATTCTTAGAAGATTTAGGTGTTTACAACTTACTAGATGATTTTTCCAAAAATCATTCTATTGGATTTTTCTTGTAAACAATGTATTCTTATGCTTGTTTTACCACTAGAAACATGATTAGTTTCTTTTAATACAATGTTCATGTAAATATTTGTGATTTAACTTGGTTTCTTTGGAAAACTATTTTTGTAATCATCCACATTTATGTCTAGTAAACATATTACATACTTCATTATTTACAAAATCATTTTCATTTTCAAGTTCATGAAAACATAAAGCATGATGATCTTGGTCTTTCACAAGATCATCATCTAAACTCACTAGATCATGTGTTTAATCACAATCTAGTAGGTTTCTCATGATGTCTAATATCACTAACACAAATCATCAATCATCAAGAAGCAAATAAACACAAATTAACATGTATTCATATGGTGTTAAGCTTATGTTAAGGTTTCATGATTATGTTCTTAGTGTTCATCAAGATTAACAATGTATATCATATTTTAACCAACAATATATGAAGTAGGATCAAGTGAAATGAAGCTTACTACTAGCACAAGGCTAGGGAAGAACACTTGAAGTTGATGATGACAAAAGTGTTGGATAAAAGCAATTGGATGAGGTCCTTCAATCTCCAAGACCACCAAGCTTCTATGTATGGATCCTTACACCTTTGTGAGTATATGGTTTGCTTGGAAGTGAGATGATGATGGTGGGGTGGTGGTTGCTTGCTCTCGGCCGAATGGAGGGGAGAAGGGAAGGAGGTGGATGGTGTGTGTAATGTGTGTTAGAATGAGAGCTTCAAGTCATCTTATAACCATCTAATAGTTTTGTCCAATGGTTCTTGTGTTTGTTAAGTACACTACATAATCTAAACAAATCTAGGTGAATCCAAGCAAGATCAAGAGAAGATTAAGCAAGATCTTGGTGGGGTCACATGGTGACTGTCCACTTAAGGGGGGGGGGGTCTTGGTTGGGTTTAAATGGTAGGTTAAGTGATTTAGTTAGAAGTTAAGTGTATTAGTTAGTGTTTATGTGTATGGTGTGTTATAGAGTGCGTTAGGGTGTTCGGGGAGCATAACTAGCTCAGAAACATTAAAACAATGTTTCTAGTATAATTTTGGTGTTTCGGGTAGTGTCCGGTTGTTTGGTTAGATACCGGTTCGTTAAAGTGTCAAACTATACCGTTTAGCGTTCTTTATGTACCCTTTTGTGACACTATTAATTCCCGACACTTAGGAAAGCATTCAGGACCATTTTGTCATATTTTTACATGTAATTAGCTTGTTAAAATGCTGAATTTTGCTGAAAAATGCTAAATTCAGCACTTTAAGTGGGTTTTAGGCACTTTCCGGCACTTAAACTATCACCTAGTGAAGCAGTTTTATGATCCTTACTTTCCTACACACTATACTAGTGTGAAACTTAGTCTCTGGCCCATACAGGGTCTCAAACACTGTTTGTCTATGTTCTGAACATCGTCAGCATTTTTCTGAGTTATCCGCTAACTGTGCTAGCTGTGCTTTCTGCATCGTCTATGTCACTAAAGTTTGTATGTAAACTGATGTGACATTATACAATATGTGATGCACATGTAAGTATGATGCAGTAATCAGAAAGCAATTAATTGTAATTTAGCACAGTCATTAAGCACTAATCAAGATTAATTAATTGTACGGATATCTGGATTTTTGATAGTTGTCACATTCTCCCCCTGTTAAGAAAATTTCGTCCTCGAAATTATACTACCTTAACTCCTTAGGGTTTCATTATGCGTGTACGTATATGAATAATACGGGGGTAGATAACTACAAAACCGAATATAACCTTATTCACATCAGGTGAATTCCAGGGATATATTTCAACAACAATAGCCTAATGGTTACAAGGCATGTGTTCTAGCACATGATGTCAAAGGACACGAGACGTATAGACTAGCGTAACTTAGTCAACAGGGGTTCCACAAAAGAGGAGTTTCGACCAATGGATTCTTCAAACAATCGGTCACAATATGCAAATGTGTTTTCACAAACCATAGTATCCGCTATATAAACTAAAATCAACAATTTGAATATGAGAATGATCTGTCAACTTTCGAATAAATAAATAGTAAGGATTAGTGTGTTGACATTCTTGAATTGCGAAAATACACCGAATGAATTACAAGCGAATCTGGTGTATCATTGTCTTGACTCGTAGTTGCATCTGGAATGTTTAAATGACAAGTCAAACAGAAGTATGTGTAGTTTTATGTGAAACGGTTGACCATGATTAGCACAAGCTACAAATTTGTAATGACACCACAAGGTGTCGAAATTGACATATTTCAATAATAGCGGTGACCGAACAAGTTCACCCTGTTTGTAAACAAATGAAAGTGTACTAAAACAACCTGAACATTTGATTTACACCATGTCATGGAGTTTTCAACCGATTATGGAACATCAAAGAACTACTATTTCTGATTGAAGATGGAAAGCAATAAACACTGCAAGGTATTCAATTTATAACAAAAGAATCGTTAGGAGGTACATTGTGATATGAAATGAATCTAGGTACCATTGTCTTAGCATACAACTGTGTTGAGACCGCTTTAATTGTGATAAACAAAATGGATTTAGAACAGATAAATAGACAATTAAATCCATGTATGAGGTGCGTAGCCAAATTAGCGCAAACTTCAATTTTGTGAAAGTGTCACCGCAAGGTATCGAAATCAACAAACGATTTAGTGGAGTCGTAGACCAAGCAAGTCTACTATGGCTCGAAACAAAAGAACATTTACAAAAATATTTGAATATGATGCTCCCAATGCATCATATGAAGTTTTAAATTGAATATGCGAAATGGATAAGTTCAAGCAATTGAACTTGGTTTCAGTGTAACCCAGCAATAAACGTATGTATCAACAAGGGAATTTCGGCATGGTTACAAAGACAAACCATGAATGCAACTTGAAATAAAAGGAGTTTCAAGAAAGTGTGTTGACTTGATAACAAAGGAGCTAACAATTACAAGAATGTAGGTTATTCGAATCATTGACCAATAGTTAGCCTTAGCAAAATAACATATGAACTTTAATGAAGCGTTTATTCGAAATGAAACCACATGCGTAGCAAATGGTGCATGTGTGACATATAAGTTTCCGAATACTGAAACAATGAGTATGAAGAAATAACCAAGTATCGAAGTAATGTGTGTGTTCGCTCTCAGCGAAGTAAATTAATGCGATGCAACTACCATTAAGGGGAGTAGAGATGCAAACATCCATTTGCTAGAAGCGAAAGTGGAGATTTTAACAAAAGAAAATTTGAGTACTTCTGTTTGGTTAACTGAATTAGCATATTTGTCAGGATAACGGGGTTTGCTTGAGTTAACAGGTGTTGTTCCTAAGTGACAACCTTTACGAGTTTTGACCTGGGTTCCCAAAGGATTAAGCACATGTTTTCTGGGATCTCAAAGTCTCGTATTCTGTGTAAAACTGTTTTTCGCATTGCGCAGGAAACAAAATTTTTATGTGTTTAAAACAAGTTATTGTCCCACAATTCCCCGGTATACCTTCTTCCTGAATTCACATGTAATGACACTCAATCATCGGTCAATATCAAAATAGTAGTTGGATCCTCATAGTTAGTTAAGTAAGTAATGTGTTAATTCTCTTCAAGAGTTACCGTCTCTTGTTGGTTAGCTTGTTCGGCTCCTGGTAGTTGATGCTTATTTGAAAATCATCGTCTTTCTTCTTGATGAGCGGAACCGGGGTTACTCAAAACGGGAAACTTGGTCAATTAACTTCCTTCTCCATCAACTATTGAAGCTGTACTGACAATCCTTGCATCTCCGAAGGGGTAAGTCGCTAAGGTGCATTGACTGCAGGTGCGGCGTCTGGAATCAAATTGATGCGAAGTTTGACTTGTCGTTGGAGAGATAATTCAGGCAAGTCTTCGGCTTCTTTGTCCATGACAGGAGCCAAGAGGGCAACACATCCTTTGCGCGAAATTCTCATGCCTCCAAGCACTAGTAATTTGTAGAGGCATATCGTGCTTCATGAATCATGATTGCTTCGTCGTTCGTCATCGGGATGCGGATAACAATCTTCGCTTAATTGCTCGACAACTGGTCCATCCAATTACCACGTAGTGGCTCCCCTTTAGTTAGTTCTAACGGGTACGAGTTATCTAGCCTACCCTTTTACTAAACCAGGTATATTCTTAACTTATGAGATACAAAGCTATGGTCGGTACTGGTATCAAACAACATAGGTGCAAAATTTTTGGTTGATAGAGAACGTACCAGCAACCTCATCTGGATCCTAGCATGCCTCACGAGCTCTGATGTTGCACGCCCTTCCACGGTCCTGGTCAACCCTTAGGCATTCCTTCCTAAAGTGCCCCACGCCCCCGCATTTGAAGCAACCTGGAGTTCTACCATCATTGTTTCCATCTTGGTTGTCGTTATTATTTCCTTCTTGTTTGGGATACTTTGTTCGGCAGGCGTACTTGTTGTGTCCTTCCCTTTCTCACCTATCGCACCAGGGCTTCTGGCATCGACCTTCATGGTGAAACTTGCACTTATCACTTCTTGGCTTAGTCCCCAAATAAACTCTCTGGAAATGTTCTATGATACCGCAACCTTTGCCCTGATCTTGTTTATTACTGTTTTCTCCGCGATTTCCGCTGCCATCTTGGCCTTCATTCCTATGTCTGGTACCGATCTGACATGTCTCCTTGACATGCCCTACTTTGTTGCAGACTTCACTTCTTCCATACCTACATGACCCAGCATGATGAAGTAGGCAGTCTTCGCACTTAGGTAGGGTACCCATGTACTCCTTTCCCTTTTTGGCTTTGTTCGTTCGGGTATCCTCCTGGAAGTCAGTGAGCTTCCTTTTGTCCTTTCCGGATGACTCTACCTGAGTTTCCTTCTTCCCGTCAGGGTTTGAAAGCTTTTCCAGTCTAACCACTCCTTTACTGAGTGCCACACTTAATTCGACCACATCGATAGCTGTTGGCGGAGCTGATACCGTCATTAAGCGCAGGATCTGAGGCGCCAGTCCCCAGATGAATGGCTCCATCCATTTCATCTCTAGTTCCACTAGGTATGGAACAACTCGCGACAAATCGTGAAGTCTCTGCACGTACTCCGCAACTTTTGGACCGTCCATCATTAGCTTCCAGAACTCGAATCCCAGCTTCTGGATTACCATCTAGGAGCAAAACTCCCTACGCATCATTTCCTTCAGCTCACCCCATGTTAAAGCATTCGTAGCAGCTCTGCCCATCATTCGAACCCGAGAGTTCCACCATGACAGGGCCCCATCTTGAAACGATCCTGACGCATATGGGACTTGCTGTTCTGGCGTACATCCGCTCATTCGAAAAACAAAATCCATATTTTCGGTCCATTTCGCAAAGGATATGGCACCTCCAGTGCCGTCAAAATTCGGAGGCTTGCAGTCAAGGAACTGCCAGTAGGTACAGCCATGAGGTGGGTTGTCTCCTGAGGTACCCCTGACACACCCTGGCTTTTGCGGAAGCGTGGGTTTATTTTGGTGTGTGTCACACCCCGAATTCCACGTGTCACCGGTGGGCCCGGTGGGGGAGTATCGTGACGTGGTTGGCAACATAGTAGTCAAACAACGCAATATTTAATACGCATAGCAGAAGCAAATGAAAGATATAATTCAACCGAATATAATATTGTACTATCATGTATCACAAACAGTAGAAAGTTTATCCATAGAAGGATAAAAAATAATTAGGAAACAGTAGTTCAACAGACGATAGACATCTTAAGCTTGCGAGACTCTTTATTGATGCTAAGGAGAAATCCAGCCAATTACGAGTAGTACCTGCACTTAATCTTTTTGGGAAAATAAGTCAGTTTACACTGGTAAATACAATCAACTGTCTCATTTTAAAAATGATTAAAAATTTATTTGGATGCACATGGCATAAACTTTTTATAACTTGGGATAATTATTTAAATATATAATCTCGTAAAAGAATTACATGTTCCTTATGCGTTCAGTATCCCGGATCATGCCGGGTTAAAGATCAATAGACACACCACATAATCTATTTATGCACTGACGAGTGTACGCCTACACTCCGCGCTTAGGTCGTGGCCATTTCGTAAAATGATGCCAAGGATATCCGGGACATGGTAATTAACCCCCCAAAGGCTTTAAGCAAACAAAACAATTTAAACGGGCCGATCAAATATCAATTAACCACCATACGATGGAAGATTTAATGCCCGACCAAGCGGTATTTTATATACCGTACCCCAAGCCCGTATAGGGAAAATAATTTAAAACTATTTACCTTTGCAAGTATAATTCACAAACAGCAAATGCAAGTAGCTTTTACTGGTCCTCCTATTCTGGAACGAAGGTTTATAATAACCTATTAGAATCCTAACGGGTCTTTAATTAAGCCTAAACTTAGACCGGTTAGTTTTAACGATACGGTTCGTACGCACGATTAAGCGAAGACCAGAATAGAATGTGATTTAGACCCAACAAGTTTTAATACTTTCCGTATATGGGTAATCTAAACACATTCTGGATTTTGAGATAAAACCGATAAGGTTTGACCCGTCTCGGCTAATTTATGCAAACTAGTTACATAAACCGAACCGGACGCTCAAGAGGCGTAACGGGTAATCATGAGAGCTATATACAGGTTTCCTAAGTTAATATGCCTCAAATATGTTGTGATATCAGTAAGATATCTTTTATTATGCCCGAAACGAATTTAAACACAAACTATGCCCCGTAGGGGTAGTTTGGTCATTTACAAGGTTATAAAAGATTTTAAGTATTAACTTGAGTTACAGGTCTGATGAAATCAGCAAAGATACTTAATTTAATAAGTTATAACAGTATGGTAAAGTATATATGTGAAATTTATCAATTATAACCGAACTATGCACCGTAGGGGCATTTTGGTAATTTCACATAAGCCGAAAAGCTCAAAACTGAAGTCTGAGTTAAACAACTTTTGCTTACTGTTAAAATATTATAATTTACCTACAATATCAGTAGGTATCTGCCCTTGTATGTTTAAAATAGTTTTAGTACATACTATGCGTTAAAAACGCTTAATAAGGCGATTAGAAGCCGTTTCCGGGTTCTATATGGAAAACTGATATTTTTATTATTCCAGAAGGTTTAAAATAATTTATTTATCATATATAATCAGTAGCAAAAGGTTTGGGGTCAAAAAGATATGTAAAACTCATTTTATAGCCCAAAAGGGCAAAACCGACAATTACCGGATTAAGCCTATGACTCTAAGTTATGCTCAGCCTAAAATTAATTAAAAATCTTTTAAAATCCCAAAATAATATATTACATCAGTGGGTAAGAAGTTTGATATCAAAAAGTAGGTTTAAATAGGCTATATGCTAATTATGCCGTTTAATCGCTAAAAAGCTTTCAAATTACGCTAATGAGCATAACTCTCATCCTACACCACAAACTGATCTCAAATTTGGGGTACAAGTTTATATATCAGTAACTAAGGTTTCTACTCTTTTACATTTCCAAAAATCATGTTTTATGGTGGAAATGGCATAATGGTCAACATATGAGCAATTAACGGAAACATGCATATTAATTGGATAACTAATGAACCAAAGTGTATAATCACAGAGGGTTATACTAGCATGTAACCTAGTCCAATTAAAGCTCTAAGGCATTTCTAAAACATACCAAAACGGGTCAGAACTGAAGTCAAAGCAAAAGTCAAAGCTTTAGGACTTTCGGTTCCGAATCGGGTCTAAAAAGAAAATTGTCGGGTTGAACATGTTTAGACATGTTCTTACATTAATTACCAAGTTATATTAATGATCAAACAGGTTGTATGGGTCCTACATTGCTAATTATGCATAAATTGGAAATTACGCATTCTGTTGACTTTTTAATAACAAGTTTGACCCGACATTAGACATAGTTAGAGTGGGAATCAGAGGGTGCCCTTTTAAGGGTTTAATGCCCACATAATTACCAACTTATAACTACTTTCAATTCGACTAATCACTGAACCATCAATGATTAATCGCTAAGTCAACCATTAATTACGACGGTTTGACTTTTAAGCTAAAACTAAGCAAAAACTTAACTAAGAAGGGTTAAGCATACTTACTGAAGTCCTATGCACGATTAGGAAAGACTTGGGTCTGCTCTTAAGCTCCAAGAAGCTCTAGAAATTCAGAAATGAGGTGTGAAGAAATGGTTGCAACCTTGTGGCCTTTTATAGTGTTCATGACCTCATAGATTTTTGACAACAAGTGCTAGCAATTGCCATGGATCATCAACAGATGTCCCTAAGGGCCTAGGGGTTGTGTAGGGGTCGTCCAAGATGAGGAAAATCGATTATAAGTCGGTTAGAATGGAACTGGCAGACATCTAGCAAAGTTTTCGGATCAGATGAGCCTAGGCGTCACGCGTAGACCCCCCTTGGGCCCTCGCGTCGCGCGACGCCCCTCCTGCACCAAATCAAATTTTAGATTTTTATGTTTTTGTCCTTGGCTCTTGGAAACTTTGCTTCGACTTTATTTCTTGCACTTTGAACCCTCCAATTTGACTTATAAGGGCTTCAAGACATTTACCCACTTCGTTTAGTCCTCGGTTAACTTTATTGTTACCCGAAAAGTCATAAACTTCATCGTAGACGCTTTTAACCCCTCGCATACGAATTTGATCATAACTTTCTTAATATGATAACGAAACTTTATGAAATTTATATCGTGCATTCTAGTGAGCATAATTTACCGTTACAAAGCTTCGGGTTTGCTAAAAGGTCACTCAGAGGTATAACTTAAACATGTTGACACATTTAACCCCTGTAGTTTGTAATCTCTCACTTTCTTTCATATTTAGTTTCGTATGATCCATGATTTATTCGTTTGAAGGTATGAGCATCATGTAGGGTTAATGTACAATATATTTATTCACTGTTAACATTTAGAACCTGTATATTCACATACTTTCCATGGTTGTCAACTTTAATCCTTTTATAACATTCTTTCACACGTTCAAACATATGACACGTGTCAACACATTACAGGACGTGAATTTTCGAGGTGTTACATCCTCACCCCCTTAAAAGAAATCTCGACCTCGAGATTTACTGAATTAAATAAGGGTACTTTCCTTTCATTGTGGACTCAACCTCCCACGTGTATTCGAGACCTCTTCGGGCATCCCATTTGACCTTTACAATAGGCACATGCTGCCTTCGAAGCTTCTTAAAATGTCGATCCTCAATCGACAATGGTTTTTCCACAAATTTCAACCTCTCATCTATATGCACATCCGTATGTGGTATGACTCGAGATTCGTCAGCTAGGCATTTCTTCAGATTGCAGATGTGGAATACGTTATGAATACCACTGAGCTCTTCAGGTAAATTTAACTTGTAAGACACTGATCCAACACATTCGATAATCTCGAACGGTCCTATATACCTCGGGCTTAACTTACCTTTCTTACCGAATCGCATCACCCCCTTCCAGGGTGATACTTTAAGCAACACTTTGTCACCTACTTCGAATTTCATAGGTTTACGCTTTGGATCTGCGTAACTCTTCTGCCTATCTCGGGCAGCTTTGAGACGGTCACGAATCTGGACTATCTCTGGTCCTGATAATTGGACATCTCCAACTTTCTCCAAACAAACGGGCGTTCTGCACTTTCTACCGTATAAGGCCTCGAAAGGCGCAACTTTAATGCTGGTATGGTAGCTATTGTTGTAGGAGAATTCGATTAACGGCAGGTGGTTATCCCAACTACCACCTAAATCAATCACGCATGCTCGAAGCATGTCTTCCAAAGTTTGGATAGTACGCTCACTCTAGCCGTCCGTCTGAGGATGGTAAGCCGTACTAAAATTTAAACGCGTGCCCAAAGATTGCTGGAAACTTTTCCAAAAATGTGACGTGTATCTAGTATCTCTGTCAGAGATAATAGACACAGGTATGCCATGTAAAGCTACAATCTTATCTACGTATAGTTGGGCTAACATGTCGGAGCTATAAGTCTCCTTAATGGGTAGGAAATGTGCTGACTTAGTCAGTCTATCTACGATCACCCAAATGGTGTCATTTCCTTTCCTTGTCTTAGGTAACTTGGTGATAAAATCCATAGTTACCATTTCCCACTTCCACGTAGGAAGTTCAGGATGTTGTAGCAAACCTGACGACTTTTGATGTTCTGCTTTTACTTGTGCACATGTCAAGCATTTAGCTACATAGGTAGCTACAGACTTCTTTAAGCCTATCCACCAATAGTTTGCCCTTAGATCCTGGTACATCTTATCAGCTCCAGGACGAACAGAATATTTAGAACTATGGTCTTCCTGGAGGATAACCTCCCGAAGTCCTCCATAAATTGGAACCCTATGTCCATTCAATCTCAGAATTCCGTCATTGCCAAGAGATAACTGCTCCTCAGTTACCCCTAGCTTTTCATTAGGATAGTCAGCTTCCAACACAGCTTCCTTCTGTGCAGCTAACAACCTTTCATTCAAACCGTTCTTTATCTCAATGCTCTTGGCATTGATTAGGATGGGTTTCACCCTTTCCTTTCGACTCAAGGCATCGGCAACTACATTTACCTTGTCGGGATGGTATCTGATTTCACAATCATAATCATTTAAAGTCTCCATCCAACGGCGCTGCCTCATGTTTAAATCCTTCTGATTAAACAGGTGCTGGAGGCTTTTGTGATCAGAATAGATCACGCACTTGATTCCATATAAATAATGCCCCCATAGTTTTAGTGCAAATACAACGGCACCCAACTCCAAGTCATGGGTGGTGTAATTCTTTTCATGCACCTTTAATTGTCTTGAAGTATAGGCAATAACCTTGCCTTTCTGCATAAGCACACACCCCATGCCAGTGTGTGATGCATCGCAGTAAACTATGAATTCTTCGGTACCTTCAGGCAATGTCACACCCGCTCGTAGCGGAAACGCGAGGTGTGATCTGTATGGTTTTCATTTCATAAATATCGATGTACATGAACAAACTATATGAATAAAACATACTCCATTGCCATGTCCATTACATAAGTGTTTCCAAAAAGATTACAACATAAGTTTAGTGTGTCGGTTACAAACCATTAACGTGAAAGTAAAGTGTTATTGTTTCATACATTAACATTAAAATAAACTACTAAGGTTTAAACCGTCATATTTCCACAAAGAGGCGGAATATAATAGTTAAACCCTCCAAAAGATGGCATGGAGTTCCGGTACTTGTTATCTTGACTGGGAAATCCGACATGGTCCTTTAATTCCCTGAAATACATGTTAAGTTTGGAAAACATCAACAAAAGTTGGTGAATTCATGGAATTTAGTTGTAAAAGATGTTTTTAAAATGTAAGTTGTAGTATGTAAAGCGTCAATGAAATCGTTGATCATTAATGTTTTGCAAGGACATTAATATGTGTGACGAAAAAGGAAGCAATCCAACCCTAGACGATTTTATGTCGACTCCTATCGACTGGGACACAAAAGCACTATTCTGTATGGGTCCACGACCAAGAGTGGGGCTCGCCAAAACCCATTAGATCTAACCACTTGTACCTAGGTCCAAACTGGATTAATGGTGCTTAGATGTATAAACCCTAATTCGCACATGATCTAAGGTGTTTCATTCCCTAACTTTAACATACGTTGAACATGTATTTTCCCCGATAGTTGTAAAGTTGTAAAACATTTAAATGAATAGGGGACATGAACTCACAGTATTGCGTCATGTGAATAGATGTAAATAAGATCTCACGTGCGGTCATCCTGAATAGCGCTGCGACCTACAAATGTTCTTATTTTTGTTAGACACTTCGGTCTTTGTAAAGAACTTGAGTACAAGTCTTGTGTCTTCAATATGTGTAAGACTTGTATGTCTTTACTGTTCGTTAACTGTGTATTCGATGAATGAGTTGTTCAAATGTTATATATATATTTCTCACCAAATATATATATATATATATATATATATATATATATATATATATATATATATATATATATATATAAATGTTATCTTGTATCTTGTTAGTTGTATAGTCGGATCTAGTCCGCTGAATTTCGTGTCTTATATGTATCAATTGTATAGTTGTGTTTCCAATAATGGTATCATTGGGCCAAGCCCATGTTTTTAAGTTATTGGGCTTAAATAGTGCTGGGCCTCAAATAGTGTTGGGCCTCAATAGTGTTGGGCCTCAAATAGTGTTGGGCTTGAATAGTGTTGGGCTTGAATAGTGTTGAGCTTCAAATAGTGTTGGGCCTCTAATAGTGTTGGGCCCCAAATAGTGTTGGGCTTAAATAGTGTTGGGCTTTGGCCCATATGTTTGGTATTTGGGCTTAGCCCATGAATTTATGTTAAGCCCATTATGAAGATAAGCCCATTATGAAAAAAATAAGCCCATTTGTAAAACAATAGCCCATTAAGTGTAAGTAAGCCCATTTGTAATAGAAAATAGTCCATTAAATAAAATAGCCCATTTGTTATAATTTAGCCCACTTGTAAGTGTAAGCCTTTCATTTTTATAAAAACATTTTTATAAAAATTTACTAAGCATACTTTTTGGTAAATAAAAACATACTAGTTTTTATAAGTTTATAAACATCCGAAATTTGTTATGGATAGCATATTTATATTTCGTGTCGAAAGATCGTCTAAACGTCGTAGTAACTCCCCGGATTGGTGACTCGTTTAAGGATTCGTCCGTTGTCCGTTTTGACCATAATTGGTGTCCGATTATTCGAATCGTCCGTAACTCGTTTTAAGGCGTTATTATGTGAAGTCTTGTAGGACTTTCGTTATAAAGTGTTTTGAGTTTAAATGTGACATTAGATACAAGTTTCCTACTTTGATATATGTAACTAACTAGGTTAGCTACCCGTGTGATACACGGGTTGAGAAATTCAATTTTGATCAGCAATAATAAATTTATAAAGAACAACAAAGAATGAAACAACATTTTCATTCAACAATCAAAAAGCAAAACTATAAATTATAAGCAAAAGCAATAAAAAGTAATCATAAGTCTCTGAAAATTTCCATCTAAATCGTGCACATAGAGGACGGGTCTTGGTCCCCTGGGAGAATATGAGTTAGTTCGTGCAAAGATTGAATGATTATGTTCTGATTAAAAAAAAGTAAGCATTCGATTTAAACCATGATCGAGTAAAATCTAGACCATAATTTTGTATTCAACCAGGAGAAATTACCTGAAGTTCTAATCTTTGCAAGTGCCCAGCAGTTTGTGGGCATCCCATGGAGGCCCAACATAGCATAAAATTTACATACAGTCAAGATTCCAGATTCTTTTATTCCCCTTATTGCCTTCACACTTTCACGGTTTGTTGGCAACCTAGTAGCGAGGCCTAACAGAGCATTATTTATTTCTCACGACAACGCCTACATTTGTATCGATAACATGTTTTAAGATCATATATTAAAATAAATTATAAGGCTACCGAAATTTAGTCCCTATGCGACTTATTGAGTAAAAATAAAAGAAATACCAAAGAAATCACGTATTACAAAATATATCTTCGAAAACTTTATGTATTTCTGATGATGTAACCAATTACAGTTCCTATTTATGTATTTTTGATGATGTAACCAATTACAGTTCCTATTATAGTTTTATACAACCGATTCTGTATGTATAATATATCTTCGAAAACTTTAGCACATGCCAAGGAAATATGTAGCCGGATGGATTTTCTAAAAAAAAACTATTCAAACAATATATTACATCACAAAGATAAGAGCTATGCGTAAAAACGTATTATAAAATTATGAATCGGGTAGGTTTCGTCTGAAATAGGACAAAATGGGGATCCAAACAAATGAGCGGGAAACCAATAAAAAGGATGGCTTGAGAATGTGACACATGTGCTTTAAGATATATAGATACATACATTTTACACAAAAGCATGACTTACTCACTTACCAGTGATGACATACTCGGGTGTTGCATATCCATATGTCTCCATAAGTGGTGTTGGTACATGGGTTTGATCTTCCATAGGTTCATCCTACCCAAGCCCAAAATGAGAAAGCTTTGCATTGAGGTCCTGCAATTTATTCTCCGATCAAAAACATTTTTTTGACATTTTTATTAGAGACAAAAACTGTAGTCTATTTAGCTAAATTAAGTCACGGTGACTAATCGCATCAAACAAAATATTTGATGTCTTAAAATCCCAATAAAAAATTCGCCTATCGGCATCATGGAGCAAAGCAAGCCCTTTTGCAGCATCCAAAGCAATCTTCATTCTTCTTGACAGGCCAACATAGCAAATACTCTTTTTTTATCACATAAAATTTGATTAAAATAATATTCGTATTGCAAATATTTCAACATTTTTGTACATGTGAAATTAGAGAGTAACCAGATTCTATACATTAAAGCATGATGTTTCTCAAAAGTCTCAACATACTTAGCAAGCAGAACTATCTTTAGTTGTATAGCACAACGAACTATAAATCTCTTTACATCCATTGGAGAAACGAAGATCAGGGAATCAAAATAAATTAAAACTACAGTTAATTTACAATAATAAGAGTCATAAACTTATAGAACTGACAAAAGTTTCAGATCCAATCAGACTAAGTTGCAAGCAAGTCTCTCTAGGCAATTATAAGTTTATATTAAGCTAATCAATATGTGATCATCACCAATTAGATTGAAGTTTACAAATCTTCTCCTTAGAATGAAAATCTCACATATACATAAAAAAAGAAACAAAATGAAGAGATTGAAAAGCAAAAAATAATTGAATTTACCCAGCCCTAACAGAAAACCAAACCGAACACCATAAGTACATAACATAACCAAATAAGCAATTTTGATTTGGTTTTTAGCTTAATGGTTTTCTAACCATTAATCAACAAAAAAAAAAAACGGAAAGTTCAGGACTTACATTGAACACCTTGAGTGCAACTTCCTAACTATGAAAACACCCATCGGCCCATCCCAAACCCCACCAAATCAGTTACAGCACCAGAAAGTTAGCCATGACATCCACTTCTTCATCCTCACTTCCATTGGTATCTTAAAAATTTAAACCCAAAAAAAAAGAAGAAGATGAGGGACTGGATGAGATTTGGATGTGTGTCGCCATTAGGGTTCACATGAATAAAGAGAGAAATTAGCGTAAAAGGATTGTGGCATCTTCAATATTAGGGCGTCTTCAATTCAATCTTATGGCATCTTCAATCTTGTGGCGTCTCCAAGAAGATTGTGTTTTTTGAGAAACAGAAAAAAGAGAGAAAATAGCGAAAATAAAAGCATGTATTGTGATATGGGTCGGGTCCAAGCAAAAATGATCCAATCAATTGAGCGGGAAACCCACCAAAACAATGGCTTAAGAATTTGACACCTGTCTCACAATAAGTTTTATTTATTATATATAGAAGATACATCAAGTAATACATGTCACAAAAATTGTCAAAATAACCAAATATATATTTTCTAAAAAAAATATATATATATATATTTATCTTGTCTAAAATTAACCAAAAATGTTGTTACTTTATAAAATAAAGTTTTTATGAAAAATGGCCATATAACCTTTGTATTTTTATCTTAACCATGTTTCATAAACATATCATTTTCTTTTTCTTTCAAATCATCATCAATTTACTCAACTTCTTAACTAAACATATGAGACTTTTATAACATAATTTTCAAGATGATATCCAAATCATGTAGGGTTTTAACCATGATCATTTCATATGCTAACAAGTTCAAAAATCAAGTTTAATTTTAGTTTTAACAACTTTTATAAAAATCTCTAGTTGAATGTTACTTTTTATAATCTTGTGAAAGTCTTGTTTTTAAATAAAAACCTTAAATACTTTCACAAGATCAATAGTTATGATCATCCATTTAATCCTTTATGTTAAAAACCCTTTAACATAAACATGTTTAATTTTTTAGATCATATCTTAAAACATCTTCTAACAATTTATTTGTATCATAATCATCATAACAAGACTAAATATGCATATAACAAGTCTTAGATTACAATATAAACAAACATAATTATATCATGATTTTTATTCTTTGCTTCTTTGTATTTTTTTTTCATGTTTATTATGTATGATATTTAGTTATTATTAGCTATAATAACAATCATAAACATAATATATTTGTATAAAAAAAATAGTTATAGAAGCTTACTTCTAGCACTAGGCTAGGGATGATCTTAGAAGATTATTAAGAACTAAGAAGATGATGATCTTGATGGTAGAACACTTTTGTATGGATGAAAACCCTTCCTTTTACTTCCAAAAGCTTTAGATCACCTTATGTTACTTGGAAACCCATGTTAATCATCTAATAAAAGACTAAAATTGAAGTGGGTTTTTAGTGTTCTTGGTAAGATGGATGAATATGATGAGAGAGTTCTTGGTTGGTGATAGATGAAAATGAGGTAAAGTGTGCTAGTAAGACTTAATGGTTAAGTATTAAAATTAATTACCAATTCTCATCCACTAGTAACTAAGAACATACTATCTAGATATTTATCCACATAAACAAGGGGTGTGGGGCCCCTTGTTCACGGTCACAAGGTGGGGGGGGGGGGGTCTTATGTGGTAAAAATAAGTTAGTTATTTTTAAGGTTTCAAATGAATTATAAGATGTAAGTATTAAGGTGTTAAGGGTTTGAAAATTTCCGAGATGTTTCTTGACTTGCAAAGACCATAAACTAGCTTTACAAGACCAAAATAATAATCACTAGTTCGCTACATGTGCCAAAATATAGTTCGGCTAGATGTATAGCGCTCGTTTCGCAAGTAGATAGTCGAAAGGTACGCTTAAGGAAGTTGTAGGGAAAATTTCCGTTATGTGTATAATTGATATTCCATAAGTATTTCTATATGAAATTGGTGCTTAAACATCAATTTTTGCATCTTGTAATAAAAATACCATTGCTGAATTTTTGCGGAAAATTCATGAAATGGTCACTTTTAGCGTTTTTCGGATAGTTTTTAGTGCTACCGGGCATTGGTAAAATATTAACCGAACTCTTGTATTCCCATATAGGGTTTAATATATAATTGATATTGGACTCTCATCCGAGTCCTAAAGATGTCATTTTAGATGTTTTCTGCGGATCCGGAGTTTTCGTCAGCACTCTAGTTCACTAGGCACTACTCTAGTTGTTTTCGATGAATTGTTTGCACTATTTCAAATGTACCCAATAAAAGTGAATCATGTGTAATAATAAATGAATATTCCATGAGTTTTCTAAGATGTATATCATGTAATCATGCAGTCCGAATATTCAAAACACATACTTGTATAATGTAAATCATCGTTTTAAATGTAAGTAAATTACCCGAAAGTGGCAGTTGTCACAGGCAATGTCAGTACAAGAGCGTTGCTCAACTTTTGCTTAAGGATATCAAAAGATTCTTGCTGTCTAGGTCCCCAGTCGAACTTAATCTTCTTCCTAGTTAAGGAAGTTAGTGGTGCAGCAATCCTTGAAAATTTTTCAATGAAACGCCTATAATATCCTGCTAAGCCTAGAAAGCTACGAATCTCGGTAGGCGTCTTCAGCTCTTGCCAGTTCATAACAGCTTCGACCTTAGCGGGATCCACTTGGATACCACGCTCACTAACCACATGTCCAAGTAATTGGACTTCTTGAAGCCAAAATTCACACTAAGAGAATTTGGCATAGAGCTTCTCATGATGTAGGAGTTTAAGAATACAGCGAAGGTGTTTTTCATGGTCAGCTTGGTTCTTCGAGTAGATGAGGATGTCGTCAATGAAAACGATGACGAATTTATCTAAGTAAGGCTTGCAGACGCGATTCATGAGATCCATGAATGCGTCAGGTGCATTAGTGAGCCCAAAAGGCATCACTAGGAACTCGTAATGACCATAACGAGTCCTAAATGCAGTTTTGTGTACGTCTTCATCTCTAACTTTCAGTTGGTGGTAGCCTGAACTCAAGTCAATCTTCGAGAAATAACTTGCCCCTTGCAATTGATCGAACAAATCGTCGATCCTGGGCAAAGGATACCTATTCTTTATTGTGACCTTATTAAGCTCACGGTAATCGATGCACAGACGCATCGATCCATCCTTCTTTTTGACAAACAAGACTGGCGCTCCCCAAAGAGATGAACTAGGTTTAATGAAACCTTTAGCTAGCAATTCATCTAGTTGTGCTCTTAATTCCTTCATCTCTGTTGGTGCCAACCTGTAAGGTGCTCTAGCAATAGGTGCTGCTCCAGGGATGATGTCAATTCTGAATTCCACTTGCCTATCTGGTGGTAAACCAGGTAGTTCTTCAGGAAACACTTCAGGGTATTCAGAAATGACGGGGATGTCTTCCATCTTAGGTTTCGGTTCATCGATAGTCACCTGTGCCATGTAGATGACACAACCCTTCTTCAAGCATTTAGAGGCCTTGAGCATAGTCACTTGCTCAGGCAGTCCATACCGGGTATCTCCCTGAATGGTAAGTGCTTCACCAGACAAACTCTTGATCACCACTTGTTTCTTGTTGCAGACAATTTGGGCCTGGTTATGAGATAACCAGTCCATACCCAATACTATGTCAAAACCGGCTAACTTAAAGGGAAGTAGGGACAAAGGAAAAAAGTGGTTCTTAATGGATATAACACATCCATCTAACACAGTTGAGACGGTGTCTATGGTGCCATCTGCCAATTCCACCTCATATTTTACACTTAAGGTTTTAACAGGTAAGTTTAGCAGATCGCAAAACTTATTATCTATGAAAGACTTATCTGTGCCTGAATCAAAAAGTACTCTTGCATAGATATCATTTACAAGGAAAGTACCTATAATCACATTGTCGTCTTGCACAGCTTCTTTCGCATCCGTCCTGAAGACCCTAGCATTGGTCTTCTTTCCTTCATCGGCTTTCTTGGCGTATTTAGGGCAGTTGGTTTTAATGTGCCCTTTATCATTGCAACTGTAGCACGTTGCATCCTTCAGCTTTTTGCAATCCAAGGTCTTGTGTTCCTTGGACTTGCATATACCGCATGCAAAAGTTCTTGACTGAGTCTGCGAGTTCGATTCTAACCTGCACTTCCCGAAGTGCTGTTTCTTGCAGACTTTGCACTTAGGCTTATCACCAGACTGATGCCCATCCTTCTTTGACTCAGACCCCTTCTTGTTGTCACCGTTTCCTCGGTGCTTCTTGTTTGACCTCCGTGAATTATCATCTTCACGTTTTCTCTTCTCAGCATCTTTGTTCCTCAGCGATCTTTGTTTGACCGCGTCCAGCGTGAGGGACAAAGATATATCCGCTACAAATCTGAAAGTAGCTGGCCGAGAGGCCTTCACGCTTGCCTTTATCTCGGGGGCTAAACCCCCAATGAAACGAGTTATTCGTTTGGGTTCCGGGGTCACCTAATACGGAACCAACCTCGACATTGTATTAAAGCTCGTGAGGTAAGCTTGGCAGTCAAGGTTCTGCATAACCAACGATAGAAAATCAGACTCTATCTTCTCAACCTCATGTTGAGGGCAGTAGTTTTCCCTGATGAGGGCAACGAATTGTTCCCAAGACATGTTGTACAATGGGATCTTCCCAGTGGCTTGAATCAACGATCTCCGCCAGGCTAAAGCCTCACCCTTGAAAGATTGAGACACAAACTTGACTATATCCCTCTCAGCGCATCCGTTGATATCCACTACTGTGTCCATCTCATCTAACCACGTCATGCAGTCAATGGCTCCTTTTTCCCCAGTAAAATCCATGGGTTTGCATGAAACAAAGTATTTATAGGAGCAACCCTTATTACGGGGTTCTTGATTTCTGTTGAGAGGGAGCACTGTGGTGGTTTGAGGAGAGTCGATCATCATCTTTCTTTGGTTCTTCCTTCTTGGAAGGTGGCTTCGAATGCGGTGTAGATAGGGTCCTACTTCGAGTCCCACTATATTCTTCATACTGCCGCTCTAAGGCTTTTGTAACAGCGTCGTCTACTAACGCTTTCAATTCATCACCCGTTATATTAATTCGGGCGTTATCATTGTTCTCCCTTAGGTGACTATTAATTTCATCTGAGTCAGCCATTTTAATTTAAACTGTTACATAAGACAATAACAATAGTTTATTTGGGAGTTTATCATAGAATTGTCGTTTATGGCAATTCATTAACCATGGTATACATAAACCATATTTGGTTAATTTGTTAATCATATTTATTTAGGATTTTTATTACAATTTATTCTAATTATAAAAACAATAACAGTTTTATTAGTGGCACAACAGGCCTAGTCACAAGGATATTTTTAAATTATAAGCTATGATTTCAGAGAATCACGGCTTTTAGGTTTTGAACATAGTACTTTACCTTTTTCGGACAGGGAGTCATAGCTACCACTGTCTTTTGGCTCATGTAGAAATGAGCAAGGCCCGTAGGCACTATATTACCAATGTATGGTCAAAATATGATCATCTAAATTGATGATTTAAACCCATGATTCAGAGATCATTAAGTTGGGTTAGGAATCTTTTGAAGAATTCCTTATATAAGAATGACGTGTGTGATTTTAACGAATCACGTCTGCCAGGAGTGTTAACATATTTTTAGATGTTAACAGGGATCCGAATCTTTTAAACAGGTCTTACCATCTTGGCCAGGTCTTTATAATGACACTCAGGCAAGGTTTCACTCTTAAGATTCTTATTCAATATTTAATAGGCAGAATATTATTAAAAAGGAATGATTTTTATTTATTTATTTCATGTTATATATTTATGCATATAGTAGCAAAAATGAAATTTATACACTTAACATTCCATTAATTATTAATAGATTACACATCGCCCTAAACGGGACTTTTTAGACAGAACAACATACCCACGCAGGGGTCAAATCGAAATACTAGTCCACGTAGGGACTTAAACAAACAACACACCCTCGTAGGGGTTAACTGAAAGATAGACCCACGCAGGGGTCTAAACAAACAAACATACCCACACAGGGGTCAAAACAGCAAGACAGGCCCACGCAGGGGCTCAACTGATACAAGGAAATTACAACAACAGTGGAAGGATTTAATGGTCCTTCTAGCTCTTCCCTTTTATTAGGCTTGTCAATCCTTGGAAGAAACTTTGTCGCTCCCTGCGGTCTCTGTGAAAGTCTCGCTCGACTTGGTCCAACATTTGAAGAATTTCTTCATGCTCTGGTGGGAGAACCTTGGCGGCTGTGATTGTTGCCGAATTATAGGTCTAGTAGGTATTTGGTACCCTACTCCCCAAGGAGCTCCATACTGTCCTTCAGGATGAAGGGCGTTGTAATTGGCCGCTACCAAGTATGGGTCGGCTTCAGCGTAACCATAGTTGGTGTGAGCCGGCTGCTCAAACGGGTTGTACGCCATCGAACCCATGTATGCTGGAATCAGGTTATCAAAACCCATTGGCGGTGGTTGCGGTGCAACTGGGTTTGAAGGTCCACCCATTTGTGGATCTTCTTGAAGTGGCGGATAATGACTGCCACTTGATTATCGAGGAGAGCTAAAATGAAAGTCCCCTCCTCGTGCAGACATACGTGCTCCTGTTCTCCTACGCCTCGGCGGTTGCGGAGGTGCTGGCTGAACATGTGGCGGTGGAGGCGGTGGCGTGACTGCCACGAATCGTGAATCCCTAGAGGGATCCTGCTGCTGCTGCTGCTGGTAAGGCGACGAATGGTGTGAGGGTGTAAAATACCACTCGAACTGGTTAAATCGTGCCTGGTAACTGTCCGGACCATGGTAGGGTGATCCATGAAAAGACAAACCATCGGAGACCTCGATAGGATGGTTCGGAGTTCCGGTTGCGGGCTCGACTGGATCGGTGTCCTCGTCCATGTCCTCTGCATGATCGCCGGAGTAATGATCCTCTGGCCCCAATGGGTTAAAACCCACTGGTTCTTGTATGTAGTTTGCCGGGTTAAACCGGCCCCTAAAAACAAGTGTAGGGTCACCAAAGGAATGGTGCGATAGGGATCGCTGTAGAGGTATGTAAGAAGGTTGAGGGTTATCGGGCTCATTTTCCGACTGTGGCCCATAAGAGTTATGAATTGGAGGCGTTGAACTGTGTGAAACAGATCGTCTTGCAGGCTCAAAAAGGTTCCTCCTGTTCTCTCGTGGGTCTGCACTCGCAGTGGCGGAAGGAGCTCGCATGTGCGAAGGCCCGGCCTCGTTGTCATTGGGGGCGGTGATTGGCCCCTTGCCTCGTCCTCTTCGTCGAAAGAATCTTGGCTGCATATTTAATCCTATCAATACAACATAAGATAACGGCAAGAATATATAAAATAAAGGTCAAAACAAAATCAAACAAAGTAGAATTTGTCCTATGTTATTTGTCTAGACTCGAAAGTTTAGGAATGTGCAATTGTGTTATTGAGATTAAACACAAAAGGCTAGTGTTTAATTCACTCAATGTTGGCTCTGATACCAACCTGTCACACCCCGAATTCCACGTGTCACCGGTGGGCCCGGTGGGGGAGTATCGTGACGTGGTTGGCAACATAATAGTCAAACAACACAATATTTAATACGCACAGCGGAAGCAAATGAAAGATATAATTCAACCGAATATAATATTGTAATATCATGTTTATCCACAGAAGGATAAAAAATAATTAGGAAACAGTAGTTCAACAGACGATAGACATCTTAAGCTTGCAAGACTCTTTATTGATGCTAAGGAGAAATCCAGCCAATTACGAGTAGTACCTGCACTTAATCTTTTTGGGAAAATACATCAGTTTACACTGGTAAATACAATCAACTGACTCATTTTAAAAATGATTAAAAATTTATTTGGATGCACATGGCATAAACTTTTTATAACTTGGGATAATTATTTAAATATATAATCTCGTAAAAGAATTACATGTTCCTTATGCGTTTAGTAGCCCGGATCGTGCCGGGTTAAAGATCAATAGACACACCACATAATCTATTTATGCACTGACGAGTGTACGCCTACACTCCGCGCTTAGGTCGTGGCCATTTCGTAAAATGATGCCAAGGATATCCGGGACATGGTCATTAACCCCCCAAAGGCTTTAAGCAAACAAAACAATTTAAACGGGCCGATCAAATATCAATTAACCACCATACGAAGGAAGATTTAATGCCCAACCAAGCGGTATTTTATATACCGTACCCCAAGCCCGTATAGGGAAAATAAGTTAAAAGTATTTACCTTTGCAAGTATAATTCACAAACAACAAATGCAAGTAGCTTTTACTGGTCCTCCTATTCTGGAATGAAGGTTTATAATAACCTATTAGAATCCTAACGGGTCTTTAATTAAGCCTAAACTTAGACCGGTTAGTTTTAACGATACGGTTCGTACGCATGATTAAGCGAAGACCGGAATAGAATGTGATTTAGACCCGACAAGTTTGAAGACTTGCCTTATATGGGTAATCTAAACACATTCTGGATTTTTTAGATAAAACCGATAAGGTTTGACCCGTTTCGGCAAATTTATGCAAACTAGTTACATAAACCGAACCGGACGCGCAAGAGGCGTAACGGGTAATCATGAGAGCTATATACAGGTTTCCTAAGTTAATATGCCTCAAATATGTTGTGATATCAGTAAGATATCTTTTATTATGCCCGAAACGAATTTAAACACAAACTATGCCCCGTAGGGGTAGTTTGGTCATTTACAAGGTTATAAAAGAGTTTAAGTATTAACCTGAGTTACAGGTCTGATGAAATCAGCAAAGATACTTAATTTAATAAGTTATAATAGTAGGGTAAAGTATATATGTGAAATTTATCAATTATAACTAAACTATGCACCGTAGGGGCATTTTGGTAATTTCACATAAGCCGAAAAGCTCAAAACTGAAGTCTGAGTTAAACAACTTTTGCTTACTGTTAAGATATTATAATTTACCTAAAATATCAGTAGGTATCTGCCCTTGTATGTTTAAAATAGTTTTAGTACATACTATGCGTTAAAAACGATTAATAAGGCGATTAGAAGCCGTTTCCGGGTTCTATATGGAAAACTGATATTTTTATTATTCCAGAAGGTTTAAAATAATTTATTTATCATATATAATCAGTAGCAAAAGGTTTGGGGTCAAAAAGATATGTAAAACTCATTTTATAGCCCAAAAGGGCAAAACCGACAATTACCGGATTAAGCCTATGACTCTAAGTTATGCTCAGCCTAAAATTAAATAAAAATCTTTGAAAATCCCAAAATAATATATTACATCGGTGGGTAAGAAGTTTGATATCAAAAAGTAGGTTTAAATAGGCTATATGCTAATTATGCCGTTTAATCGCTAAAAAGCTTTCTAATTACGCTAATGAGCATAACTCTCATCCTACACCACAAACTGATCTCAAATTTGGGGTACAAGTTTATATATCAGTAACTAAGGTTTCTACTCTTTTACATTTCCAAAAATCACGTTTTATGGTGGAAAGGGCATAATGGTCAACATATGAGCAATTAACGGAAACATGCATATTAATTGGATAACTGATGAACCAAAGTGTATAATCACAGAGGGTTATACTAGCATGTAACCTAGTCCAATTAAAGCTCTAAGGCATTTCTAAAACATACCAAAACGGGACAGAACTGAAGTCAAAGCAAAAGTCAAAGCTTTGGGACTTTCGGTTCCGAATCGGGTCTAAAAAGAAAATTGTCGGGTTGAACATGTTTAGACATGTTCTTACATTAATTACCAAGTTATATTAATGATCAAACATGTTGTATGGGTCCTACATTGCTAATTATGCATAAATTGGAAATTAAGCATTATGTTGACTTTTTAATAACAAGCTTGACCCGACATTAGACATAGTTAGAGTGGGGTGCCCTTTTAAGGGTTTAATGCCCACATAATTACCAACTTATAACTACTTTCAATTCGACTAATCACTTAACCATCAATGATTAATCGCTAAGTCAACCGTTAATTACGACGGTTTGACTTTTAAGTTAAAACTAAGCAAAAACTTAACTAAGAAGGGTTAAGCATACTTACTGAAGTCCTATGCACGATTAGGAAAGACTTGGGTCTGCTCTTAAGCTCCAAGAAGCTCTAGAAATGCAGAAATGAGGTGTGAAGAAATGGTTGCAACCTTGTGGCCTTTTATAGTGTTCATGACCTCATAGATTTTTGACAACAAGTGCTAGCAATGGCCATGGATCATCAACAGATGTCCCTAAGGGCCTAGGGGTTGTGTAGGGGTCGTCCAAGATGAGGAAAATCGATTATAAGTCGGTTAGAATGGAATTGGCAGACATCTAGCAAAGTTTTCGGATCAGATGACCCTAGGCGTCACGCGTAGACCCCCCTTGGGCCCTCGCGTCGCGCGACGCCCCTCCTACACCAAATCAAATTTTAGATTTTTATGTTTTGGTCCTTGGCTCTTGGAAACTTTGCTTCGACTGTATTTCTTGCACTTTGAACCCTCCAATTTAACTTATAAGGGCTTCAAGACATTTACCCACTTCGTTTAGTCCTCGCTTAACTTTATTGTTACCCGAAAAGTCATAAACTTCATCGTAGACGCTTTTAACCCCTCGCATACGAATTTGATCATAACTTTCTCATATGATAACGAAACTTTATGAAATTTAAATCGTGCATTCTAGTGAGCATAATTTACCGTTACAAAGCTTCGGGTTTGCTAAAAGGTCACTCAGAGGTATAACTTAAACATGTTGACACATTTAACCCCTGTAGTTTGTAATCTCTCACTTTCTTTCATATTTAGCTTCGTATGATCCATGATTTATTCGTTTGAAGGTATGAGCATCATGTAGGGTTAATGTACAATATATTTATTCACTGTTGACATTTAGAACCTGTATATTCACATACTTTCCATGGTTGTCAACTTTAATCCTTTTATAACATTCTTTCACACGTTCAAACATATGACACGTGTCAACACATTACAGGACGTGAATTTTCGAGGTGTTACAGTGTGACTTCTTAATACCATAGCACAATCATAACAATGCTATATGAATTAAAACACATGATAGTCATCCATTCATTTAGTTTTAAAAGTTACCACAACAACATTGTTTTAAAAGTCGACACATGAAACCAAATACAATCATGACATAATTAAAAACATGTTCATACGACACGACAAAAGTCTTGATTAGAAATACGGTTTAAGACTTGTAACCCGTCCAGGCAAGGGTCACACCTCCTAAACCTGGATGACATCATTATTCCCTACGCAGCTTGACGTGATTGCATACCTTGCCAGATCCATTAATTTCCTGAAATACATGTAGTTTGAAAAATCAACAAAAGTTGAGCAAGTTCATGTAAAAGTGAGTATGTATAAACCTTTGTAGTATGTATGAAAATCCCTAGTATGTAGCAATTAAGGAAAAAGAGATCACCATTGGGTTGCAAAGCCAATGATATGTGTGAAGTGATGCAGGAAGACTTAAACCTAGCAGATTTTGGCGTCGGGCTCATAGTCACCTCATGGTCCACTCAGCGGACTCAGGAGTGGGGCTCGCTACACCTAAATAGATCTATCACTCATGACCCTCGGTCCTACAACGAGGATTAATGGCCTCAAGTTCCACCTACCCACTCACATGATCTAAGTAGTATACCCTCCTTAAGCTAACCATACCATGTATAAAAGTGTCTGTAATTACTGTAACATGTATTCCACCCCCGAAGTATAAAAACTGAAAACAGTTAAGAGAAAAGGGGGACATGAACTCACAGAAGTGTGTATCCTGTAACATCAATCTCAAACTCGAGCTGTTGCGTGACGACCTACACGTACTAATGTCTATTAGACGAACTGGCCGTGCCTTGGCTTAGGGTTTAGTGTTTTGAGTTGCATTACTTTGATATTATACTTGTTAAAATAATAATTATTATTTTAACTTAACTTTTGTATTTAGGAAAAATAGTTAGGCAACTATTTCGTATCCATACTTCTCAATTATTTTATAAGTGTATTTCCTTCCCAAGGATGGGGGTATTTATACATGTACACTTAGAAAAATATATTTTATTTACTTGTCTAAAACATCTTAATTCCAAAATATATATATTTTTCCCAAAAATATTATATTTTACTTCATAAAGTTTCCCAAAATAATACTTTACCAAAAATATACGTATAAGAGTATTTTACTGAAATATTACATAAGTCACGTTTTAGTGTTTCATATCGCAATAATAATTGCTTAACTTACATATTTATTTCGTGAGAATTTTAGTATTATTTTGGAGTCGTAATATCATGGCGTTATAAGTTATATTATTTTGACGCTAAAAATAATACAACTAGTTCGCAAAATAATCAAATAATCACACAAGAGTTTTATTATAAAATATATATTTTAAATATATATTTATCAAATTTTATTTACGAAAATCAACCTCCGGCACTTGGTATTTTTGTAATAAAAATCATGGCGAAGTTTATTTTGAAAACAAGGTTAAAAAAATATATATTTGTAACACTTGCTAGAAAAATATTTTCTAAGTGTTGAAATTCTAGAAAAATTTCGCCAGAGTTTCCTTTGTAAATGGAGGCGTCCACGCTTACTAGCGTATCATTTTCTTTTGTAAAATCATTCAATCAATTCTCAATCATCAACATACAACCTTTATTTACCAAACTTGTCAAAAACAAGCATAAACTATGAACTTATGAACTTGAAGATTTATAAAGACATGTAGTAACTTACTATCACACTTAGTAAGTCTTGTTATCTTTAAAAATGCGATTGGTTCTTTAAAAACTTTATTTTTAAAGAGTTTGAACGAACATTTGGGATCCACTTTGAGAGACGAGAGCAGCATTGTTGTTATTTGTTGTAGTGGAAGTAGCAGAAAAACCTGCAGCCAGCATGCTATTCTTGTGGTTAGTTTCCCTCTGCTTGTCATCTAGCTCACATGCCTTGATCTGAGAAATCATCTCAGACAGAATGCATCTTGCAAGATCCTTGGTTTTCTTGAGCGTGGCAACATGATGATCCCATCTTTTAGGGAGAGCATTCAGAAGCTGTCCATTAGTTGAAGCATTTGTGGTGTGCAGCTCTTCCATCTTCATCTGAGTAACCAACTTGACAAACCTCTGGATTTGATTATCAACAGGCTCTCCATAGATATGGTTGAAATTGTTGAAGTTCTTGCTCAGCAAGTTTCTTCGACTCTCTTTCATCTCTTCATTACCTTCATAGACATCTATCAATGATTCCCACATTTCCTTAGCTGATTTGCAAGTACGAAATCCGATAGCAATGTCTGGACCCAGAGCCATGGTCAGATAGGAAAGAGCCATGTCATCCTCTTCAACTATTGTGAAATCATCTTCAGTATACAGACTAAGAGGTTTCTTCACTTTCACACCCGGTTCACCTTCTCGTTCCATTGTGATCTCCTTAGGACCTCTTAAAATACTTCGCCAAATCTTGGCATATCCTTGACCTTCACATGTTGTTCAAAATGCCACTTCCATTCAGGGAAGTCATTTCCATCTAGCAACCTGGGAACACGAGTGGTGGTCCCAATAATAGAATCTAACTCTTGATGTTTATTCATTGCTGCCAGGTCAACACTTTAAATAGTTGTAGACATTGTTTTTTTTATTTTTTATATCTGTTAAGATCGGAGGCTCTCATGATGGTGTTTGTTTGTATATTTTGAACAAATCAAATAGATATGAACAGTTTAAGTGCAACGGAAATGGAAACAAACTTTGTAAACACAATCAAAGGAAAGAGTAGTTTGATAAACAATTGCTTCTCATAGAGTCGAATGATTTACAAATCAAAAGCAAAAGATTACAGATAAGCTTACAAACTATACTCCCCCTCAGCCTGATGCCCCAAGGTTGGTTGCACACAAGATGAAAGGATTAGACATGAGGAGAAGAACCCGCTCAGTCAATTCAAATGTAACAGTACAGGGTACTGTTACATTTATAGGCAAACCAAACCACTGAGGAATCTCAGCTGACGTCACCATGAAAGCGACGTCTAACAGCCTAACAACCTGTATCTACTGACCTTACACAACTACTGATGTCCTAACAACTGATTATAAATACAATACAAAACATGAGAAAACAACTGCTTCACGTTCCACTGTTGTAGCCTAAGCACTGATGCTTAACAACAACATCAGTGCTTTCTTCAAAGGTGATCAGTCCTTGAATGAGCAGTGTTTGTGTCTTCAGCAGCACTTGAGAGACAGCAGTAGATAGAGCAACAGAGTTATATCAGTAGTTGAATGGACACAGCAGTTGATTATGAGCAGCAGTTATAGACCATCAGATGTTATAATTCACTATCAAGGGGAGAGCAGAGTATAAACTACTGTTTATTGTGAATCCTCTGTTGTGACCTGGTTTTGGCTTTACATTATCTGTTCCTTTGTTAGGGTTTAATCCCAACAATCTCCCCCTGGAACAGATAATGCCAAAACCTTTCATTATTCAGGACCTTTATTACTCATCAAGAGTGTCTTAGCTTGTACTTTGAATTCAGCTTCAAATTCCTTTGCACTCTGGTCATCCTCATCCCTACACAGTGAAAGCCCAAGGAGATCCTGCAAATCTTGAACACTAAGGCCTAGTGCTTCTTTCCTTGATATGTGCTTCACATCGCCATTGGCTCTGACCAAGGTCAATACGTGAGTCTTTTGATCAGACATCCACTTTAGTATTTTTAAGCCAAGTGGGTTTCTTGGGAGAGACTTATTTGCCGATGAGTTGAGGGATAATGGCCTTGAAAACAACTGCAGACTTTCAGACATTCTTTTGAAAGCTTCTTCAAAGACTTTGTCAGCTGCAGCTATATCTTCGGAAGTTTCTTGTTCAATAAGTTCTTGTCGTTCAGCTTCTGTCTTGTCTTCAGCAGTGTTTGGAGTCGCAGGTTTGTTTAACGCCTTAAAAAGGCTTTGAAGCTTTGTTGATGTTTCTTCTTTTAGACCCATTTTTGTGATGGTATCTTTGAAGTACTCTGCTTCCTTTTCTCTTACCTCTTCAGTCAACTGTTCTCCTTCATCTTGATTTGTTGCAAAAGTGGACCGGAACAGTGTGTCGAGGTTTCCCATCTTCTGTTCAAGCTTCATCATTTGTTCTTGCTTTTTAGAAGTGCCTGAAACAGTTGTCTTTCTTTTCTTCAGCCTTTTGTAGGCTTCATCAGTCTGCTGTCTTGACCACTTTGATATGGCTTCAGCAGAGTCTATTTTTGCATCCACCAGCTCCTCTTTCTTTCTTTTATACTCAGCAGTGAAATCAGCAATGAGCTTTTTGAATTTGTTCCAGTTTGGAGGATTTTTCTCTTTGTGGAATCATTCTTTATTCTGTCAATCCTCTCAGCCTCATGCTTTAGAGCGATTATTGGCCATTCTTCAAACTGTTTTTCTTCAGCAGGATAGAATTTTTCTTTCATAATGTAGGCGAGATATTGTTTTCTTAGCTTTTTGCGTTGTTCAGCCTTTTCTTTGATTAGTTCCTGTACAAATTCTTCTATCTGCTTTACTTTTGTTAAGTAGAACTCCAGTCTTTCAGCTGTGCCATCTTCGCTTAACTTATCTTTTTCACTATCAAACTTAGCTCTTGCTTTAGCCTGTCTTGCCTTGAGTTTGAGATACTCATCCATATCCTCTGGTGGCATGTAGCCTATGAGCGAGGAGAATCTCCTTTTTGAAGGATCTTCTTCTATATAGAATTGCCTCATTTCATTTTTGATAGCTTCAAGTTCCAGTGGATATTTTGCAGCATTAGGATCATGTGTACCCTCATCGACAGAGATTGGCTTTCTTATTCTTTTGAAGAGCTTTGGCTGTGAAGTAGAAGAGGTGAGAGCAATGGTGGATGACTGACTAACAGCTGTTGAGACAACTGGTGTCTCAACATCTGCTGTCATTACAACTGCTGATATGTCAGCAGTTGTCTTCTGCTTTTGAGCAGGGGATGGACGTGGTGATGTTGGTGGTGATGGTGGTGAATCATCATCTGATATGAGATTCCTTCTCCTTTTTAATGAAGAAGGAGCAGATGATGTTTTGGGTGGATCAGTGGTTGTAGATTGTATGGCAGTGGATTGTGGTTGACTGACAGTGGTTGAAACAACTGGTGCTTCAACCGCTGCTGTCATTACAACAGATGTTGTAACATCTGTTGTCTTCTGTTTTGTGACAGGAGGCAGTGGTGATGGTTTGAATTTAGATGATGATGGTGGAGCAGTAGTTGTAGTGGAGTGTGGTAGAGTGGTGTGTGTTGAAAGTGTGTGTGTTGATGAAATGGCAGCTGTTTGGCTACTGACAGCAGTTTTTGTAACTGCTGCTGCAGCAATTTTTGTAACTGCTGCTGTATCAGCTGTTTGGCTAACAGGTTTTGAGACCTGCTTTTCTTTTGCTTTTTCAGGCTCAATATGGAGGCCATGTTCTATTCCCATTCTATTCAAATTTCTCAACAGCTTGTTATTCTCCCCCTTTTTGGCATTATCCAAGGGGAGATTTACAAGAAATGGTATGGAAGAAGGAACTTTGCCAGAAGCATTTTGAATGCTAGCCTTTATAGCCTTGATATCTGCTTGAGTATCTTTAAATCTTGATTCAACCATGTTGGTCAGCATTTGTACTTGAATGGCATGCTTTTTGTCAGCCATTTGTTGCTGTGCTTCAAGCATGGGTTGAAAAATATTCCATAACTCATTTGCAGCAAATGCCTGTTGTGCAGGTGCTTGAGCAGGAACAGCAGATTGTGGTGGGGCAGCAGTGGATTGTGCTTTTTGAGCTTTTAAAATCTCTTGCACCATCTCCTTTATTTCAGCAACTGAGGTTTCCAGTTTGTCAACCCTGTCCGTCAATTCCTGATATCTTGAATCATCACCCATTTTACTGGGATCATCTGAATCCCCACCTGTGGTGGTTATATCAACATGTGACTTAGGAACAGAGTCCCAAAAATCATCCATTGATGCCCCTTTTTCTCGGTACTGGGGACTTCTCTCTTCAGCACTTGATAAATCTTTAATGTTACTAGTGGACAAAATAGCCTCACTAGTGATTTTCAGAGGTGCTATGGAAGAGATTGCCTTCAAGGGAGTCTGACTGATGAAACAACTGTCCAAATGTAGACCTGTTGATCCAACATTTGTAGTTGCTGCTCCACTTGAACTACTGACAAGAGTTACTTGTAACTCCTGCAGTGTAACCTCCTCAACTGTTGCTGGGATAGCAGAAGTATAAGCATCAGACCCAGTCACTTGTGGATGTATACTCTCAGTGATAGGTGATAGAGAGGAACTGGTTTGTGTCTGTGCAATAGCAGCTGCATGCAACAGAGATAGCATGGGTTGTGGCATTATTATTGGTGAGGGGATGGGAGTTGAAAGAGACATGTCCTTGGGATCAGGACTGAGGAAGATGGATCCGAGTGGATTCAGAGCTTCATATTGTGGTGTCCCTGTGCTTACAACCTGATCCTTTTGTGAGGATGCAGGAGGAGTTTCGGTTATGGGTTGAGATCTTTCTTCCAACTGCTGTGAGGAAGTAGCAGCAGTGGTTTGTGGTGACTTTTGTGTTGTCACAGGCATTTCCTCTGGGATCTCATCTTCCAGAGTTGCCTTTGTTTTGGGTTTGGTGGGTTTTCTGGATGTTTTCTTTTTGGTCTTTTTAGTGGTGGCAGGTGTGGGTTTCAAAGCAGTGGGAGTGCTGCTATGATCACCTGGAGCAGTGGGCTCAACAGCTGATACCTGAGGAGCAGTTGTAACCACTAAAGTCTGCTCAGGTACCCCTGCTTTTGTTTTTATTGGTGCCATCATCCTTGAAAATGTTTCTTTTGTTATGCTTTTTATTTGACAATGAACACCTTGTTTGAGCAAATTTACATTTTTCTTTTCAAATTTTTGTTCAAAATAATAACTCAAAAATCTTGGAAAAAGTAAAAATGCTTGACTTTCAACGTTTTTCACCATGTCATTGAAAATCTCCTAGGAGTAGTTATAGTTTTTATTATTCAAAATAGCGTAACCCAGGTTTTGGATTTTCAATGGTATTTCGTTGAAAGATGTTGTTTTATTTGAAGCACACATCAAGAGTGTGTGAAATAAAAACCTGGGTGCAGATGGAAAATAACCCTTTTGTAGGGTATCTACCTTTGATTCTTCTGCATAACCCCTTTTCAGAAAATCAGCTTTTAACTCGTTTTTGTCAAAAGAGGTTTTACCGTTCTGATCATCGAGTGTGAAGACTTCTGATATCAATTGTGGTGTGATTTTGATTGCTTTTCCCTGTATCGAGGAGTTAATGGCAATGACTTTATCGTCTTGTTTTTCAAGCGTCGCCTTTTTCCAAAACTCTCTCTGGGCTTGCAGATATATGGGAGCATTTACTGTCAACAAAGTTTTGTACTTTGATCCAGTTATTGCATCAATGATGGAGTCAAAGGTATGGTTCTCAGTAGGTTTTGTGAGTAAACCCAGATAGTTGTGAGATTGTTTGAATGGTATTTCGATGGGTTCTTCGGCCGTTTGAGCGACCTCTTTGGAAGGTGATGGTGATTTATATTTTGGTTTTGATTTTGACTTTGATTTTGTCATTTTTTGCGGAGAAGAATGAAGGAGGATTTTGGAGATTTTGAGAAGAAGGGTTGGAAACTGCTATGAGAAGAGAATTTTTGGAATTCAATTCGACAGTGTAAAAACCCTGTTTGGGGGTTTAGGGCAGGGTTTTATTTAAAAATGATCGCTGATGTGGCAGCGGTTATTAAGATCTGAGGGCTAAAAACTGAACACGTGTCAAACACTGATGAGACGGATGAAGTATGTAGAACAGTTGTTTTAAGAGCCACTGACGTATCAAACGTCAGTGGTTACAACGGTAAAAATTATGGGCAGTGAATGATTTTTACTATCAGTGGATAGCATATCAGTGGATAAGACACTGATTTTGAACATCAGTGCTTTTCAAGAAAATGAGGGATCAGTGGTTAACTTTCAGCAGTGGACAGTGTTTAGAGATCAGTCGTTGGAACAAAACAGTGATTAGGGTAAATGGTGCAGATCTGAAGAACAGTAGTTTCAGCAACAGTTTTGAGAATTTTCATTCAAGGTTTTGTCACATGTCAATTTTGAAAGACAGTGGTTTAGTACCCCAGATGATGAAAACTTTTTACTAAGGCAACTCATCTTCGTTCAAATATTCAATTAAAACATGAGTACCCTAGTAGTTTAAGCACAGTTTACAATCAACCTTTGATAAAAGTCTAGGAGCAAACCTGAGTTATGATAAAATCTTAACACATATACCATTTCCTTTTGACCCATTTATGAGAACAATAATACCACCAAAAATACGGTATTACCTTCTGTCAGGAGCTGAGACTATTGCCAACAAAAACAAGCAAAAGTTCCAAATATATTATTCTAAAAAAAATGAATAATATATCCTGATTATTCAAGAAAATCCTTTGAGAAAAAAATGATTAAAGGATTTTCTGAGACCAGCATCAAAAGGATTTAGTGTAAATTCAGTAAAACACATAATCATATCATTCTCAAGTTTTTGAAAATGGTCAGTGGTTTTGACAAAAAGTGGTAGGAAAACTTTGAACATATGACCACTGTATGGTACCATTTTCTTTGTCAGTTGATTGCAAACATGATTCTCTTTCTAATTCATTTACTGGAATCAAAAACCCTTTTCTGAACAGGTGAATGCACATAGTTGCTTAATGACCATTATTACCCTACACTTTGACTCTTCAGTGTTTTATGTTTATACTCTTTTCTTCTGACTTCAGAAGTTCTGAGATGAACACACTTCGGAGTTTTTGTGAATTTTCTTAATGTATTTTAACATAGTTGATTTTGTCTTTTGAGGAACTCAACCTGTTTTCAACACATAAGATCTGAATGACTAAAGTTTCAATTTCCTCTTTATAGAGAAACAAAACACTAATGTCTTATGAATCATAGGTTTTGTTCATCTGAGGTTCATACTTTAGCATTTAATGAAAACAACACAAATATCAAAACAACAATTGAAATCAATTTCGAAAAATCAATCCCGTAATTTAACAGATATGTTTACAAATCTGAAAACTATGAGTGACTTCTGCATGATATCACTTGTTGTGTGAAATTTGTGTGTCATATGACATCTTGGTTGATTTACAGAGTTTTTGAAAAACCATTTTGAACATGATTTAATCGATACTCTGTTTTTCAACAAAATACAGCCAACCTTAGTATCAATGAATTTTGAGCTGAACTATTATGTCAAATTGATTGTTAGATCAAATTTGACTGTCCGAGCTCTGATACCAATTGTTAAGATCGGAGGCTCTCATGATGGTGTTTGTTTGTATATTTTGAACAAATCAAATAGATATGAACAGTTTAAGTGCATCGGAAATGGAAACAAACTTTGTAAACACAATCAAAGGAAAGAGTAGTTTGATAAACAATTGCTTCTCATAGAGTCGAATGATTTACAAATCAAAAGCAAAAGATTACAGATAAGCTTACAAACTATACTCCCCCTCAGCCTGATGCCCCAAGGTTGGTTGCACACAAGATGAAAGGATTAGACATGAGGAGAAGAACCCGCTCAGTCAATTCAAATGTAACAGTACAGGGTACTGTTACATTTATAGGCAAACCAAACCACTGAGGAATCTCAGCTGACGTCACCATGAAAGCGACGTCTAACAGCCTAACAACCTGTATCTACTGACCTTACACAACTACTGATGTCCTAACAACTGATTATAAATACAATACAAAACATGAGAAAACAACTGCTTCACGTTCCACTGTTGTAGCCTAAGCACTGATGCTTAACAACAACATCAGTGCTTTCTTCAAATGTGATCAGTCCTTGAATGAGCAGTGTTTGTGTCTTCAGCAGCACTTGAGAGACAGCAGTAGATAGAGCAACAGAGTTATATCAGTAGTTGAATGGACACAGCAGTTGATTATGAGCAGCAGTTATAGACCATCAGATGTTATAATTCACTATCAAGGGGAGAGCAGAGTATAAACTACTGTTTATTGTGAATCCTCTGTTGTGACCTGGTTTTGGCTTTACATTATCTGTTCCTTTGTTAGGGTTTAATCCCAACAATATCAATTAACTGATTAGTTAATTAACTGATTAATTAATTGTCAGGTTCAAAAATCCAAGGTCCAAGGTTCAAAGTAAAAATTCAAGTTTTCGTTGCAAAGTATTGTTTCGAGTCGAGACAGTGAGTTGAGACCACGATTGCGAGTGATTAAGGCTTGAGTCGAGACGGGTGTTGCAAGTCGAGACCAGAAATTGCAAAGGCCTTATTTCGAGTCGAGAAGGATGGTTTCGAGTCAAAAAGCTACTACTCGAGACCAGTGTTGTTGCGAGTCGAGACCTTGAGTCCAGTCACTGCTGAGTCCAGACAGATGAATGATTGCGAGTCGAGACTAAAATGTTGACAACTCGAGACAGCTGGTTTCGAGTCGAGACGGGAATGTTGACAATTCGAGACTAGCTGGTTTCGAGTCGAGATCCTGCAAAATAGATTGTGAGGTAAAAATAACCAAAATCCCTGATTTCCAGCAGCTTCCAAAATTCAAAGATCTCGAAATCTTTGAATTATTATCCCAACAACCTCTGAAAATTCTGCAAACACCTTGTTTCAGAAATCACAGAACCAAAATCAGCACTTCGATGTAATATATTTGCGAAGAACAATTTGAATGTTTGCACTTTCCGTAATCAGAAAAGCACAAACCAACTGAAATCGCTGTAAAACACACTAGCAAAAACAAGATCAGTAATTAATAAGGCCTTTCTTGAATCAGAATGATATCGAACAGAACCAAGAATTGGTTTCTTGGCTCTGATACCAATTGTAAAACCCATTAAGATCTTTCAATGATATCAAACGAAACTTATGAGAGTGCGGAATCCAATCAGAATTTGATTCAAGAACAATAATATAATCGAAACAATAATGATTAAACACAAACCAGAATATCTTGCATTCAAAGTTGAACAATGACTGATACAAGACTTCCCTATATTTCGGTTGGCCTACTTGAAATCGCACACATTGATCAACCTCAAACAGGTGTTTGAGGTTTACTTAAATACAAAACACATGGGTCGAAACCCCTAAGGCCCACTCAAAACTAGACTAGACCTAAACCAACCATATATCAACCCAAATAGACTATAAACAAAACATTACAAATCAACCCCTACACTATTGTAATCCCTATGAATAAACCTCTGGGTTCCAACAGGACGGATGGTCATCCGATCGGATGGCCATTCGATCGGATGGCCATTCGAACAGATGGTCAGTGTGTGATGTTTTCGTAAAATTTCTAAGTTTTGGGTTAACGGAGATGGTGTGATGACGTGTCAAACAACGGAAATATACCAAACCCAGCTCGTTCGATTGGATGGATATCACCCCGTCGGACAGACGAGCTGTTTTCAGTGAAATTTCATGTCTGACCCGTTAATTGGTCCGTTTTTCGGTGGAAATCAGTTTCCAAGCTGACTCTCGACTAAGGAACGAGTCGAGGGTTTGATTGAGTCTGATTTCACCAAGTTTTGTATAAAAGCTGAAGAAAAGTTCAGAAATCGGTTGTAAAATGTGAAGTTTATTAGATCCGAGCCAGAAACACGTGGAATTTCATCAGATCTAGTGTAAAAGTGTGAGATTTCTTTAGATCTTGTGTAAAAACTGTGAAAATCCGCTAGATCTGGAACCAATCTTGGTGTCATGGTGCTCCACAACAGTTTGCATAAGCAACTGTGTAGAAACCACCGCCTAGAGGTCCAAATCAGTTGGTTTTCAAGAAAATGTTGAAGTGTTCGTGTGATTTTGATGAAGAATATGGTGTAGAAGTGATAAATGATGAAGGTTGTACAAGATTTGAGGAAAAATACTTACGAAATGGCCTTGAATCGCGATTAAAGTGACTGAGAGTGACTTGAGTGCAGGTGGTCGGATGGCAGAGTGAAAGGTGAGAATGAAGGGTCAAGTGTCCTATTTATAGATGACAGTGACAGCTCCAAGCGAATGGGTGCGATCGAATGGGTTTAAGTCGGTGCAAGTGTGTTGATGCACACATCTGCCGTCTTCGTCTTATATCGAGTCTCGGGTTCGTTGCGGTTCGGAACAAGGATTATGTCATCATCATTGATGATGACATCATACATATGAATTCATTTATTACATCATTGCAACATGAAGACAAAATAGAAGTCAGATTACACATGAAACAAGAATTTAGAAGTTGACCGTTTGAATTTGAGAGTGACCGTTTGAGGTTGTAACCATTTGAAAGTGGTGACCGTTTGAAGAGTGGTGTGTCACCTTCAAACGGTCAGGGGTCTCTCCCTATAAATAGGCTTCAAACTTTCATCATTTGTAACTTTCCGGTCAGAGCAATGAAGTGCTGCCGAAATGTTGTCAGGTTGTAAACGTCTTCTAAAGCAATGATACAACAGTTTATTGTGTAAATCTAGCTGAATTGAACTCTACACGTCTGTTTCCGCCTTTCATTTAGAGATAAACTCTTCTGATCGACTCATTCGGGTCTGAAAACGATCCTACAAGTGGTATCAGAGCTCAGGAGGAAGAGTTCATACCAATTCAGTTGCTTTTTCTATCTTCTACACCTTCTTTTCAAAACTGAACAAGATTTCACGGATAAAATCGGCTAAAACTTTCACAATGTGTGCGTAATTGTATTTTAACAAACCCTTGAAAGTTTCCGCTTAAAATTCGAAGTAAAAGTGGTAAAAATGGACTGAAAACTGGTGTCCATTTGAACGAAGACTGGCCTGACCGTTTGAAAAATGTGCCTGACCGTTTGAAAACTGCCTGGCCGTTTGAAAAATGTGCCTGACCGTTTGAAATCTGCGCCTGACCGTTTGAAATTTGCACGTGACCGTTTGAAAACTGCCGTGACCGTTTGAAATGCACATGACCGTTTGAAAATTTTGGGTTAACCGTTTGAAGCTGACATGACCGTTTGAAACACGACTACCGTTTGAAAGTTCATCGTTTTGTGTGATTCATCTAACAAGGTGTCAGTACATCGGGAATAAGAGATCATGTGAATTCAGTCGGATATATGTGAATATCTTAGTTGTTGTCGGTTTGCATGTGAAAGAGTCAGTTGGTTTGAGGTCAAATTAAAATCAACTAAAACATTATACGGCTTGTGTATAGAACAGATTTGCATGTGATTGCCAATCATTATCATCGATTGAATCAATTGAGATTAAGTTGTCTGCCACACTCACTGTTGCGGTCCAATCTTTATTCAACAATAATTGAAATTGTCAGCACATAAATGGTTGCAAATGTGACTTTGATTTTATCGATACAATGAAAATTTAGTGATTGACATTGTCTACCATTTACATTGAGTGAATACATGTGATTTAGTGGGAAGTCAGATTGCATGTGTTGTTGATTAATGTTGTAGACATAGATTTACGAGAAACTAGAATCAGTTCATGTGATGGCATAATTGTTGTCGGATAGTATATGTTGTTGCATGTGACTTAGAATTGATTTTTATTTTGCGGCCCAATCAATTTGATAACAGTTATCGGTATTGTCGGCACAATCAATTGAGTGTTCCGGTCCATGTGTTAAATATTGTTTTGGCCCAATCATAGTTAATCAAATTGTTTAGTTTACATAAAGTCTACAGGTCACACGGTTTGAAGTTCAAAGTGTTTAAAGGTTCATCAGATCAATTGAAAGTCCGTCAGTTTGCATGTAAAAGGGTCAAGTCATTCGAAGTTGATCCGGGTCATAGTTGTCCGCACAGTGTGTCAATCTTCAGTCCGCACAGAATATTCACTAGTTCGAGTACCAGTCTTATTCTGTTAATCGACAAGATTTTAAACTGATTGTTTGTTTGTTTGTCAGGTATTTTACAAGGTGATACACCTCATTAGAGATCAGTAGTTTTTGAAACAAGAAACTTTGTATTTGTGAAGCTTTGAATTTGAAAAATGAGTGAAGATTTCTACTACGCGTTTGCTACTCCGACTACTCCGGCTTCCATTGCTCAGAACATGAATTTGGAAAACAAGACCGGAACGTTACAAAAACCCCCAAAACTGATGAGCATAGAAGAATACTACGGATGGAAAGACAGATTCGAAAACTGGGTTCAAGCTAACCATCTCAGATCTTGGGAGTGCATTCTGAAGAAATATGTTTTACCACAGACTGATCTGAAAGTTGATAAAGCAATATCTGAGTTTAGTGATGAAGAACGTAATATGTACAGAGCTGAAAAGATGATGATTAGTCTACTTCAACAAGCTATCAAAGAAGACATTTTTGTGTTACTTCAACATGACAAGACTTCAAAATCAATTTGGGATGCTCTTAGAGTCAAGTTTGAGGGTAGTGAGAATATGATCAAGAGCAAGAAAGCACTGCTAAAGAAATAATTTGATCTGTTTACAAGTTTGCCTGGGGAAGATACAAAGAAGCTAATTGAAAGATACTGCCACTTGGTGCGATCCATGTCGATGCTTAGTATAAAAAAGGATCGTGAAGAGTGGGTAGACAAGTTGGCTGATGCATTACCGCAAAAGGAATGGGGTACTTACTTGATGATCTTGAAAAACACCGGGGTTTATGATGGGTTAACGGTTTCTCAGTTTATCGAGAAGATTGAGGGTCAAGATTTGGAACAGCAGAAAATTGCGAGGATGAACAGTCCAAGTGGTCAACAGGATGTAAAAATGTACTACAAAGGCAGTGTTCCAGAAGTTGAAAGAAGCCCGAAAATCCAAACTGCGTATAGTGCTGGAGATTCATCTAAAAAAGTTGATCAAAGTTCTAAAAGTAGAAGTGGTTTCTCTTCATACACGAGTGTCAATCCAAAAGATACAACTTCAAGTTTCAATTCTCAAAGTACTAAAAGTGGAAGTGGTTATGTGATACAATGCAACATTGCTTTGAATCTTCCAGATGGTCAAAGTTTTTCTGAAGAGATTGCGAAAGATCACATGGCGTTGCTTTGTTCTGTATTGCTATCTTATGAAGGTTTGGTCGCAGGACGGATCGGGATTCCTATGCTAACAAAGGAGGATTACGATCAGATAGATGCTGAAGAAATGGAACTTATGGATATCAAATGGGGTTTAGCTAGCGTTCTGAGAAGAGCTGAAAAATTCAAGCTGATTACTGGAAGAAATGACTTTCTTGATGCACATGTTTCTACTTTAGGTTTTGATAAATCTAAAGTTACTTGTTTTTGATGCAGGGAGAAAGGTCATTTCAAGAGGGAATGCAAGAACCGGGAAGCTAGTGATGTGAAGAATCCATTCGGAAAAGACGACTACTACCGAAAAGCTATTTATCAACAAGTCGGTCAACAACAACTACAAGAACCACAGGTGGCTCATGGTAGAAAAGTGATCAAGGATTCAAAGAGAGCATGTCTGGGGGATTTTAACTGGAACAAATACATATCACCCGAAAACAAAGCATGCCTAATCAATCAAGATGATGTAAACTTACCTGAAGGGTTCAACTGGGATATGTTTGCAGATGAGAATGAAAATTTCAAAGCTTTTATTGCCAAGATTGTGAAAGAACCAGACATGTTCACCGAGTGGATTAAGTCTATTGGTGAGACTGTGAAGAATGTGGAGAAAGAATCTGTTGCATATGAAGAAAGCTCACAAAGCTCATATGAAAGTTCACAAAGTGATGAAAGTTCAGAAAAGGAAGTTGTTTTTGATCAAACACCAGTTGATTCTGGTTCTTCAGATGATAATTCTGACAAATCAGTAGAGTTTGATCAAACACCAACTGATGAAAATAGTGATGATGAAGAAGAATGACATATTAATGTTGCTAAAACTCATCTTTCTCCTGAAAGTTTTCATTTTTATTTTGCAGATCGCTTGGAGAAACTGAAGGAGAAACGGGCTGCAAAAGAACAAAAAGAAATGAAGTCTGAAAGTGTTGCTAAGAAGAATTTTGAGACTGAGCAGGTAGGTGAAGCAGAAAAGATGACTGAAGTTGAGAAAGTTGTTGAAGTCGAGAAGATCATCGAAGTAGAAAAGATTGTTGAAGTCATCAAGCCTTGCTTGAAGTGTTTGGAACCTTGCAAGGAATGTGCAGCAAAAGATGAAAAGTTGGTTGAGCTTGAAAAGATGAAAGAGCAATTACTATTCAATTTAAATTACGTGAAAGAATCTTATGATGTTTTAAACAGAACAGTAACTGGTCTTCAAAAGACTAACTCTGAGAGAGAAAAGGCTTTAACGATGATGAATGCTACATTGATGACGAAGCAGAAAGCTATTAACTTTTACATCGAAGAAAGTGCAAAGTGGAAGCAAGAGTTAGAGCAGGAGAAGATTGAGAATGAGAGAATCAGAAGATTATTGCAGAGTTATTCTAGTTCTGATTATCTTATTGATCGAGTTTATCCGACTGTTGCAGGTTTTGAAGCATTCAAAGATGACAAGCCAAAGATGAAGGATACTGGTAAGAAACCGAGTGTTACTTATAACAAGTGTCCGCATCCAATCTAGGAAGGTTATTCTCCCAGAAAACCAAATGAGGAGCAAGTCGAAAAAGCAGTCAATATAAAGCTAAAAACTGATGATTTACCAGAAAACATTGACGTTACTTTCACATCGTCTGACACTGATCATGAGTCCGAGTTAATCAAAAAGGTGGCCGATCAGGTGTTGGATACTGATCAGGAGTCTGAGTCAAAGTCCGAGTCTGGGTGTTCAAGTTCGTCCGTCAAAAGTTTGAGTTCGTCGGGGAATAGTTCAAAATCGTCGGTTAAAATGGCTTACAGTAAAGAGTTTTTGTTATCAAAATCGAATTTGGATGATGAAACATTTGAAGTAGCATATACTTTAAATGATTCTGACAAATTATATTCTGACAAAGAGTTTCCAATAAGAAGTGTTAGATTTGAAATGATCAAAAAGGTTTTCAAAATGACAGAAATTAAGATTTCTAAAATAAAAGATTTAAATCTTACTGGAAAACCTAAAAAATACACTTCAAGAGTACAACAACGATTAAACAAGAAAAAGGGTTACAATTCTGGTTCTGGTTTTCAAAAGAAACCAAATCATAATGGTAGCTACAAAAAGAAAGGTTTAGGTTTTATTCCACCTAAAAATTACAAAAATGAGAAAAATTCTAAAACAAAAACAGAATTTGTTTCTGTTGGTGCACGAATATCTAAAGCCTGCGTCTTAGTCTTAGTTATTAATGTTACAGGGTCTAGTTGTGTTAAATATGAAATGTATAGGGGTTTAAAGTTTAATTGGTTGATTTTCAAGTTGATATTTCGCTTATATGGTCATGTGACATATAAGCGAAACCTTAACTAGGTGATTTCGCTTATATGGACATGCCATATAAGCGAAACCTTCATCCCTATATATAGTGGTGTTGTTTTCTCATTAGGTATGCATTCATGTCTAGTGTAGCCGAACTGCTGCCCGATTATTTTGTGAAAGATTAATGAGAAAACCGTATTAAAGTGATCCGCATCTGTTTCTACTCATTTCTACTACGTTTTTACTTTGATTCATACTGATTGTGTATTTCCGCTGCATAATCAGTAGTATCTAGCTCAGATTGACTCACTCGACTGTCAAATACGGTCCTACAATTGGTATCAGAGCCAGTTGTGAGCTAGTTGACCCGAATAAAAGCCGTTTTCAAGCACTTTTTGAGTTTCTGGACTTTTCGACGGACAAAATGGACTGAAATTTGAGTATATAGTGTAAAACTGGTTAATAACAAACCCTTGAGATTTTCAGATCTTAAAACGGATTAAAAGTGACATAAATTTGCTCGTGAATAGGTTCCGCTTTTGTGTCATCTTAGTGGTTTCGCTTTTACGACATAAGCATTTGAGAGGTTTCGCTCATAGGTTTCGCTCCAAGTGACATGTTTTGAGGTTTCGCTTATTAGTCACTTGAGTGGTATCGCTTATTAGTCACTTGAGTGGTTTCTCTTATTAGTCACTTGAGTGGTTTCGCTTATTAGTCACTTGAGTGGTTTCGCTTATAAGGTCATCACCTGATTTCACTCATATGTCACACTTAGTGTCTGATTTCGCTTATTTGACTTGTTTTAGTGTAAAAATCATGTTTTGAGCGTTTAGTCCATTTCGTACGTGATCGAGTATTGGAAACTCAGTCTGTGTTAAAAGTTTTTCGATAAAAACAAACTGTTAATCAAAAAGTTAAACATTTTTGGAAATTTGTCACTAAAAATGGAAAACCAAGATTTCTACAACTTCTTCGCCGGCAGTGGTATGGCAGCAGGACAAACATCGGGTAGCATAGTTCAAAATGTCAACATGGAGAATGAGCTAGGAACTATGCAGAAACCGCCAAAACTTATGAACTTGGATGAATATGCTGGATGGTCGAGCCGTTTTAAGAATTGGGTTCAAGCCAACCATTATGAGTGTTGGATGAAGATAGAAAAGAAATATGTTCCACCTGTTGATGGATTGGGCTTAGAGAAAGGCATTGGAAGTTTGACTGAAACCGAACATAGTGATTTTAAGGCTGAGAAGAAGATGGTCAGTATTCTCCAACAGGCCATAAAAGAAGATATTCTGGTGCTATTACAGCATGATGATAACTCACAATCAATGTGGCAAGCATTAAAGTTGAAGTTCCAAGGCAGTGTCTCGATGCTCAAAAGTAAGAAAGCCCTGATCAAGAAAGAGTTCGACATCTTCACTGGAATGAAGGGTGAAACAACAAAGCAGTTAATTGAGCGTTATTGCCATCTTGTGGTAGAGATGAAAAGATTGGAGATTACAAAGACAAACGAGGAGTGGATCGACAAGTTGTCTGACGCATTACCCTATGATGAATGGGGAACATACTTGATGATGTTGAAAAACAACTCGGACTTCGTGAATTTGAATCTCAGTTCATTTGTCGAGAAGATAGAAGCTCATGAGTTGGAATTGTTGAAGATAAAGAAAATGAATTCAGCAAATGTGCAGCAAGACATATCTCTTTATTACAAAGGAAGCACTCCTGTAGCAACAAATCAAAGTCCAAAAATACAGACGGGTTTTAGTGCTGATACAAATTTGAGTGGTTCTACAAACACTCCACAATCAAACAAGTCCTCACCATTTGTGAACTATGATCCAAACTTCAAAGCTCAAGAGCAGTCTTCACCTCAAAGCTCTACAAGTTCAAATAATCAGGCTTATGTTTCTGGGGTGCATTGCAACATCGCGGTGAATATTAAGAATGGAAATGAAATTACTGAAACAGCCGCGAAACAACACATTGCGTTACTTGCTTCCGTTCTAGAGGCTTATGAAGGATTAGTGGCGGGTAGGATTGGTAATCCCGATATGACAAAAGAGGATTACGACCAGATCGACCCGGAAGAGCTTGAATTGATTGATATAAAATGGGGAATGGCAAGTTTGGTTAGAAGGGCACAACGCTTTATGGAGATCACAGGCAGAAACAGTCTCTCAGGTCCTGATCAGAAGTTAGGGTTTGACAAATCAAAAGTTACGTGTTTCAAGTGTAAAGAACGTGGTCATTTCAAGAGAGAATGTCCCAACCGTGAAGTAAACAATCATCAAAACCCGTTCACCAACGACTACTACAGACAAGCGATCTATCACCGACCAAATCAACACCCAATTGTTCAAAGGCCACAAATTGAGAATAAACCGGAAAAAGCGCTGATCGTGAAACAAGACGATGAAAAGGTTGCTGCAGGTTTCAGCTGGGATAAGTATATTCCCAGTAGCGATGGACAGGCCATGATAGCTGAAGTTGTTGAAATTTCTGAGACGGTGTCTGAGCCGGAAATAGTGGCTGAAGAGGTTTCTGTGATTGTTGAAGAGGTTTCTGCTGATAATGCGATCGATATTGAAGAAATAGCTGCTGAAGTGTATTATTATCAGTCTGAGCAGGAGGTTTTGGGAAGTTTAATGAAATCTGTATTGCCTCCTAACATTTCTGAATCTTTTGCAGGTTACTTTAAAGAACCAAGGACCGGATCATGTCTAAGGTTTGAAGAGAAGAAAAAAGTCGTTGAAGAGTTGATAGATGTGTCGAAAGAGTTGACTGAAGAGACATTGAAAGATATAGCTGACAAAGCTCTCATGGCAAAGCTAAGAGAGGTAGACTCAGAATTTGAGGAGTCAAAGTCTGTCAGTAGTGTGTCTGTTAAACGAGAGGAATCTGGAGTATCAGTCAAACTATCCAAATAGGTCAATTAAAATGATCCAAAAAGAGAGTGTTGAAAATGACAAGGCAACAAAATTGGTTAAAGCAACACTGTTTGATAAACAAGTTGAGGTTAATTTTCATTTAGACACGATCGCTTCACTTAAGAAAGAGCTTGAATTAGCAAAAATTGAAAATGATCGAATTGATAAAAAATTGATGAGTTATGTGGCTTCATCATATGTCCTTGAACAGATTGTTCCACAACAGCCACATGCTGATCCAGTCTTTAAGAGCGTTCCACCCCCAATGTGGAATCATTATACACAGAAATATCCAGATGGGGTGGAAGCTGCTTTGAATCTCAAATTGAGATCAATTGAGGATGATTTGCCTGAAAGAATCGATGTTATATTCTCTGCATCCGATACCGACAACGAATCACAGGTCATCAAAACCGTTGTCGATCAGGTGTTAGATGAAGAGAGTGATAACTCTGAGAAGTCTAAGAAGTCTCAATCTAAGAAAGATGTTATAGATTCTGAAGATGAGGGTAATTTCTTGGAACGGTTCATACCGAAATCGGACAAGAGTACGAATGATGATCCGATTATGGTAGTATACTGATGTGTGTAAAATGCAACATATAAATTACATCAATTCAGGCATAAAACTAACCCTTTTTAAGTACTAATGTTGGAAAAAGAGTGTTTTTGTCTTCCTTTTGTATTTTCAGGATTAAATGAGCTCAAATTCACAAAAGAAGCAAAAAAACAGCTAAATCTAACATAAATACAAGGAAAGGAACATAAGTGGACTGCCCGACCCCTCAACGGCATCTTCCCAAGCAAAATAGAGAAGGCAGAAGACTGAACACGCCCCGTGCTCAGCCAGCACGGGGCCCTGCCCAAGAAGCAGCAGAAAAGACAAACCTATAGAAGCTTCTATTGCCCACCACGGGCCGTGTCCAGCGAACACGGGGGCGTGTCGAAAGTACTGCAGGCGCATTAATTGTAATTACGAATTACAATTAATGAAGAGAGAGAGTGTCAGACAGGCACGGGGCCGTGCCCAGCGGACACGGGGCCGTGCCCAGCCCTCTGTTCAGCCTATAAATAGGAGTGCTTGGTTTCATTTCAACTCATCCCTTGGCACACCACCTCTCTCACACTTCATCCACCACCCACCACCATCACAACACCATCATCCACCACCATCATCCATTGTCCATCGTAGAGTGTGTGAGTCGTCTCGAGATCCAAGATTGATCGTAAGAGTTCTTGACAATCAAGGCCATGTTTGCCTAAGTCTCTTACATCACTTGGTGAAGACAAAATGTCTAGTATAATACTTTTTATTTCTAATCTTTTGCACTTTTTATTTGGTTTTGTATTAATGACTTTAATAACTAGTTACTTATGTTGAAGGTGATCTTTCCTTTTCGTTTGTCCGTGGTGTCTTGGCATTATTTTACTGTCTATATAAAATAAAGGATTTTCACCATTCATACCTCCACGGTCTATATGGAGGTATGTTGGCTACCTAGTCGGGGGTTTTGGGAACGGTTTGGTAAAGGTCTTGCCATTGTTCAGCGTTTAGAGGTCCTGCAATGGACTTGGGTCAAATTTAGTAGGACCTCCTTCAATACTTCACGGTATTGGATGGTGGGGGTCCAAACTCTTTGATCCCCTCATAAGTTAACTACTATTAATACTATAACCCGGCTACTTAGGACTGTATCCCTGCTGATTCAGACTACTTAGCCGAGGGTAACGTCACCGCCAAAAGCGGGGCCTACCACAATACTGCATTAATAACTTAATTCATTATCTTCCAATAATCCACCCTTTTAGGATTGTATCCTTGCTGACTCAAACTACTGGGGTGAGGGTAACGTCACCTTCAAAAGAGGGGCCTACTACAATAACTAAGATAATCTCTTAATTATGTGCAAAAGTGCGGAAATAATCAAAGGTTATACTAGATACGAGTCGGAACCAAGTGATTCATCTTGTCTATCTGTTTTTCTTTTATTTTTATTTTTCAGCATTTTAGTTAGTTTTTATTTTTCTTAGCTTAAAACATTTTTCTAAACTTTTTATTTTGATTAGACTTTGAGGATAAATCGGTACTAAAAGCTCTTGTGTCCTTGGACGACCTCGGTATCTTACCAACGCTATACTACGCTCACGATGGGTGCACTTGCCCATATGTGTGTTTAGTGTTAGTAAAATATCGTGTTTTATAAATTTAAAACTTGGCTAAAATAAGTGTTAAAGGGGCTTAAAATATACACCTAATATATATAACACTTTATCGCACATCAAGTTTTTGGCGCCGCTGCCGGGGACACAAAAATTTTAAGAAAGCTTAAAATCGACAGCCTAATCAGTTTTTCAAAACCTTTTTAAACGCGCGCACATTTTTCTGCATTTTAGTTTAGTTTTGCATTTACAGTAACCTGTACACGGGGCCGTGCTGCACATTTTCATAAAAACGCCCAGTAACAGAAGCTTGAACACGGGCCGTGCTCACTGAACACGCCCCGTGCTCAACGAAATCAGTAAATTTAATTAAAACGCCCAGATGCAGATCCTGAACACGGGGCCATGCTCACTGAACACGGGGCCGTGTCCAGCCTCTGTTTCCGTTTTTCTTTTCGTTTTCTGATCTCGAGACTTGGTTGTGGTCTGCTGAATGATCCTTATGTATCAATACTCAGGAGGTTACAACTACACCTATGATGAGGATGATTATAGGGGTAATTATTGCACTAATTGTCGTAATGCACGCTCGATTCAAAATAATCACTCATATCAACCATCCAATTCATACACCTACTATGAGGAGCCCAGGTACGAGCCATCAACTTCATACACATCCTATGAAGACCAAAGGTATGAACCTCCTCCCTCATACTCATATTTTGATGAACCAAGGTATGAGCCCTCATACTCATACTTTGAGAAACCAAGATATGAGCCACCACCTTCATATGCTTACTATGAGGAACCTTGGCGTGAACAACCCACCTCATATGAGTATTATGGAGAACAAAATTACGAACCTTAACCATCATATGCTTACAATGAAGAACAATGGTGCGAACCATCGACTTCATATGAGTATTATGAGGAACAAAGGGTCGAACAACCGAATTCAAGCTTAGAAAATACCGATTCTTTTTCTATAACCGAAGTGACCGATAGGATATTAGAACACATTAGAGTTATCGATCGATGTATAAAAGAAGCTCGCGCAAGGGAAGAGGAGTCCCGCGCAAGAGAAGAATTAAAAGAGGAAGAGATAACTGAAAATGTAAAAATGGAAGAACAAATAAGTGAAAAACCGACACATGAGTTAAACAACGAAAAAGGTGAGTCCGACAACGTTAAAATTCAAGAAGAGTCTAATTTTGAAGAAATTAATCTCTTGTCACCTTCTTTTGAAAATCATTGTTTAGTACCCACTCATGCTAAGTTTTTAAAAGAGTTAAACACTAACGCTAAAATTGACGAAACAATAAGTGTTAAGTTAACTAATGATCAAACTTCACTAATAAAAGAAGACCCATTTGAAATTAACATTACACCGGTTCCATGTTTCTTTCAAAATTCGTTTATTAGTAATGTCACCATTGATAAAGATCTTTGTGTTAACATAATGCCCAACTACATTTTCGAAAAATTAAGTATTAGTGATTTTTCTCCACTTCAAATACCCATTTTCTATCCAATCGGAAAGTAATAAAATCAATCGGTATAGTTGAAGATGTCTTGGTTCAAGCAAATCAAATGGTAATCCCAACCGACTTTGTCATCCTCGATGACGCTCCTCTAGTGTTGGGACGACCATTTGTAAAAACTCACGAAGCTTTGAAAAACCGGAAGTTCAACAATCTACCTCTTCAATTAGGGGCATTTAAAAGAAGTGTCGATCTCGAACGATCAATGAAATATCCATTCGGCAATAATGACCCCCTAATTGAAGATGAAGATGAACCACCCGATACAAGTGAAGAGATTGACCACTTTATTGAAGAAGATGTTGCCATAGAACAAACTTTTAAGGTTCTTGATCGAAATGAGCAACCAAATAAGGAGTCTCCCAAAGACCCACCACTTGAGCTCAAAGAACTTCCAAAAGGTTTGGAATATGCTTTTCTAGACAAAGATGGTAATTTACCTGTAATTATTTCGTCTAAATTAGATAACTTAGAAAAAGAAAAATTAATTAATCTTTTGAAAAAAACACATGAATGCAATAGCTTGGAAACTTGTAGACATAAAAGGAATTAGTCCTTCTATGTGCACACACAAAATTTTGATGAATGATGACTGCAAATCGGTCATACAACCACAACGTCGAGTAAATCCGAATGTTCAAGAAGTGGTTAAAAATGAAGTCATCAAGCTACTTGACGCCGGACTTATCTATCCTATCTCCGATAGTCCTTGGGTGAGTCCCGTCCAAGTAGTTCCAAAGAAAGGAGGTATGACGGTAATAACTAACGAAATGAATGAACTAATACCAACGAGAACCGTCACAGGATGGAGAGTATGTATAGATTACAAACGATTAAATGAAGCAACAATAAAGGATCATTTTCCTTTACCCTTCATTGATCAAATGCTAGAAAGATTATCCAGTCATAAATTTTATTGTTTCTTGGATGGTTTTTCAGGTTACTTTCAAATCCCGATAGCGCCCGAAGACCAAGAAAAGACAACTTTCACATGTCCCTATGGAACTTTTGCTTATCGACGCATGCCGTTTGGTCTATGTAATGCCCCAGCAACATTCCAACGTTGCATGGTAGCTATTTTCCATGACATGATAGAAAAGAAAATGGAAGTCTTTATGGACGACTTTTCTATCTTTGGGGATTCATATGACCATTGCCTCGATAACCTTGAACGAATGCTATCCCGATGTGAGGAAACTAACCTCGCCCTTAATTGGGAAAAATGCCATTTCATGGTAACGGAGGGAATAGTACTCGGTCACAAGATCTCAAGCTAAGGAATGGAGGTGGATCGAGCCAAAATAGATACCATTTCTAGACTACCACCTCCATCCTCTGTACGAGCTATCAGAAGTTTCCTAGGGCATGCCGGATTTTATAGACGGTTTATCAAAGACTTTTCTAAAATTTCTAGACCTCTAACAAAATTACTTGAAAAAGATGCTCCTTTCATCTTTGACAATGATTGCAATCAAGCATTTCTCACCTTAAAGGAAATGTTGGTCAATGCACCTATCATGATAGCGCCTGATTGGAAAGTTCCTTTCGAAATCATGTGTGATGCTAGTGACTTTGCAGTTGGAGCTGTCTTGGGACAAAGAAAAGAAAAGCATTTCCACCCAATTTATTATGCTAGTAAAACACTTAATGATGCACAAGAAAATTACACAACAACTGAAAAAGAGTTACTAGCTGTGGTATTTGCTTTTGATAAATTTCGTTCTTATCTTGTTCTTTCTAAAAATATAGTCTATACAGACCATGCATCCATTCGATATCTCTTCAAAAAGCAAGACGCAAAACCACGTTTGATTAGGTGGATTCGACTCCTCCAAGAATTTGACATTGAAATCAAGGACAAAAGAGGAGCAGAAAACACCGCTGCAGATCATCTCTCGCGTTTAGAAGACCCAGCTTTGGAAGCAACCAGGGACGAGCAAATCAACGAAAAATTCCCTACTGAGTCCCTGGAAATGTTGGAATACAAGGAAGAACCATGGTACGCCGACTATGCTAACTACCTAGCTAGCGGTATAGTCGCAAAAGGATGGCCACATCATCATAGAAAAAAATTCTTTGCCAATGTGAAACACTACTTTTGGGAAGATCCATATCTTTTCAAAATGTGTGCCGACCAACTCGTCCGACGATGCGTACATGGTAGTGAAGCCCGAAGAATTCTCCGCCATTGTCATGAAGGTCCATACGGAGGACATCATGGTGCTGCTAGTACCGCACGAAAGGTATTTGATTCAGGATTTTATTGGCCAACCATTTACAAAGACGCCCAAAGTCTTGTAAAAACATGTGATGCTTGCCAAAGAACAGGTAATATTTCTTCCAAAAACGAAATGCCACAAAATGGCATTCTTGTTTGTGAGATTTTTTATGTGTGGGGACTCGACTTTATGGGACCTTTCCCACCATCGAAAGGAAACAAATATATACTTGTGGCAATAGATTATTTGTCTAAATGGGCCGAGGCCGAAGAACTTCCAACAAATGATGGAAGAGTTGTGGTAAAATTTCTGAAAAAATTATTCTCTCGTTTTGGCACACCTAAAGCTTTAATAAGTGATAGAGGTACCCATTTTTGCAACCATCAACTTGAATTTTTTTTAACAAAATATGGGGTCTATCACCGGGTCTCAACAGCATATCACCCTCAAACAAACGGACAAGCCGAAGTGACTAATAGAGGTTTAAAACGAATACTTGTAAAAAAAACGTAGGGTTAAATAAAAAAGAATGGGCTGATAAATTAGACGATGCTTTATGGGCTTTTCGAACTGCTTATAAAACAACAATAGGTACAACCCCATATAAGCTAGTCTATGGTAAAAGTTGTCATTTGCCAGTAGAAATTGCACACAAAGCCTACTGGGCAATAAAAAATGTAAACTTAGATTTAGAATTTGCTGGTAAAAATCGATTTTGTCAATTAAATGAATTAGACAAGCTTAGGAATTATGCATACTCAAACTCTGAAATTTATAAGGAAAGAATGAAAAATTTGCATGACAAACATATTAAACCTAATGAATTTCGGGTAGGAGATTTAGTTCTTTTGTTTAATTCACGACTTCGATTGTTTCCTGGTAAATTAAAGTCTAGGTGGTCAGGACCTTTTTCCATCACCCATATTTTTCCACACGGTGCAGTAGAAATTAAATCTCGAAATGGGCCTCCATTTAAAGTCAATGGCCAACGGCTAAAACTCTATCAAGGATTCATTGAGGATGAAGAAGATGAGATCTCGCTTCAAACGGTGGAAGAATAAAAACATCATGCCTGGTAAGTTACGAACGATTGAGACGACAAAATAAAGCGGTAAGATTTCTGACCATAGCTTATGGGAAAAAAAGGGGCACTCACACGCGCACTAAAAAAAAAAACACTTGCTCGACACGAGGCCATGTCCGCTGGACACGGGGCCGTGTTCGCGCTGCAGACGGGATAAAACCATTTTTTTTCAAAACAGTTTCTTCATTCCACACGCCCCGTTTCCCCACAAAAGCTCTGGTTCCAGGCGATTTTTCGCAAAATTTCGACGTCTCCTATCGATCTAACAACGTCAAGGTATGATTCTTTCACTCTTAGTAGTTAGATTAGTTACTTGCATGTAGTTAAAACACCAAAAATTTGGGGAAAAATCTAGGGTTCTTGAAGTTCATCCGGATTGAACCTCAAATTTTTGTTTAGATCTGTTTGCATTTAGTTAGATTAGTGTTAGGGGGAGTAAATACACTTGTATTGTTCATAGATTCAACCGATTTCTCACAAAAACCTCAAACCCTTGTTCTTGAACCGAAAAAGATAAAAATTGATAGGGTAAACGAGATATTTTGGGAAAAACGGCACTTAGGGTTTCATTTTCGGAGGAAACCGCACCTATTGGACCAAAAATTTTCAAGTTTTCGAAACCGGGTCGAAAAATGGGATTTTTGAGTAACAGACCCTTGGACACGGGGCCGTGTCCGCTGGACACGGGGTCGTGTCCAGCTCGCTGTTTGCAGTTTTGTCCGAAAACATTTCTGTTTCGTGCTAACTTTTGGTGTATTCTTGCAGATGGCCAGGAAATTCACAAGATTCAACGCCAATGAGCTCGATGCAAGAGCTCGATATGAGTTTCTTCAAACAAGGCCCGAGGAATACCCGAGGCAAGCTTGCACAGAATTGCTAACCATGGTGAATCAAATTGACCGTTTCAACAACATCGTCACGGGACCACTCAGAGTCGCACTAACAACTCGACTCCGTTCCGTCCATGAATGCACCTTGGAATTCTACAGCACCTTTGCATTCACTTCAAGATGCGACCCGTTCGATAATGACGGGGTGTCATTCCGGTGTGGCGGAACGAGGTATTCGATCTCCATGGCACAATTTGGGTCAATTATCGGGTTGTATGCGGAAGAGGATGCGGGAAACGAAGAAAATACTGGGGGATTGAGAGAGATTGAAGACAACGAACGCCAAGCCATGTGGGCTCAGATTGGAGAAGGATTTTACAATCCGAGCAGCACTAAGAGTACAAAGCTGAGGGATCCGCTCTACAGATACATCCATAGGCTCCTCGGCTATTCTCTTAGCCAAAGGCATGAAAGTAGTGGCGTCGTTGGGTTAAGAGATTTGCTTGTCCTCCACTGCATCCACAACCGCCGGCCGCTCGATGTTCCGTTCCTCATGCTCCGAAACATGCATCACAACCGCCTTGCTAGTGCACCAACTCCTATTTTCTTTGGGGGATGGGTGTACCGTCTTTTCAAGCACTTCGCCCACATACCTAGGTCATTTGAGAGGAGCCCCTGGTCGGGTACGGTGGATATTCACATATGCCGTTCAATGAACCTAATTTATGAGGCCGAAGACGGGACGGTAACCTTTCAAAGGATGCAAGGTCATGCATGGAACCCGCAAGAAGCGCTTGTCCTCCCAACTCCGCAACATCATCACTACCAGTATCAACCCCACGGTGATCCGGGCCAATCATCCTCCTCGGGAGGCGGTTTTCCTAACTTTCAAAGTTTGCATGATTTGTTGCAGGAAAACCTTATGTGTACTAGGAACACCTACAACATGGCGAGCAACACCTACCACCGGGTCGGAGCTATCGAGAGAAACTTATCCGAGATCCAAGATGATGTTGGGTACATACGAGACCACATTGCACGCCATGGAGGGGATGATGACGATGATGATGATGACGATGCTATGGAGTATGTGAGAGGAGCAGAAGAGGAAGCGATTGGTTGATGACTTCCCAGGTTAACCCTTTTTCACTATCGAACAATTGGTGGCCTGCGTGCCAAATGTTGAACAATTTACTTTCCTTGACTTCTTTTACTTTCCATTTTATTTTTCTTTTTCTACTTTATGCTTGGAACAATTAACGATGGTAATGTAGGATGTTTGTGTTACTTGGTGTGGTAGTAAGTGATGAAACAGGTACAAACCAAGGCTTGGAATGCTAAGCCTCAGCACTTATAGGAACAGAATGGAAAAGTCGGGGGGAGAAACCTGTTTTTCAGGCTTACAGACTGACCACACAGGGACGTGTCCAGCCAACACGCCCCCGTGCTCACCTCCCAAACCTGCTGTTGGGTTACTGACCTGCAGATTTTTGTCAGACACGGGGCCGTGTCCACCAAACACGCCCCCGTGTTCACCTTCTGTAAGTTCTCGTCACTGGCACCTGAACACGGGGTCGTGCCCACTCAACACGGGGTCGTGTCCAGGCTGCCAGTAACACAAATGTTTTTTGCTTTTTAACACCATTTTACACATCTAATCAACCTAAAAATTTATTTTTGGGACACATTGAGGACAATGTGTAATTTAAGTGTGGGGGGGGGGGATGCTAAAACCTTGAAATTTTATAAGTCCTAAATACAAGCATTACACAAAACTCTATTGGAACCGCTAATCACCCCAAATTTTTTCAAAAATTTCATTTTTTTACTTGTCTAGGTTTAAATCGGGAAATCCAAAATTCTCAAAAAGGTTATATTTTTACGAATTTACAACCGATAGCGTCGTGATAGAAAGAACCAACATAAGAAAATTATGAAAAGGCATGGCAAACTTAGTTAAAATTTGATTATATATACTTGATCACATAAAAACCCATTCCCACAAAAGTGAGTTTTGAGCCTTTATTGAGCATACAATTACATATCATTAAACTAAATGCTCATTTTTCGTTTCTTGTGTGAATAGCCGCTTGGTTCTTACAACTCTAGAACTTGCCATGACGATACATTCCCGGTCCTTATCAACTTAAACCCGAGTAAGTAAATGATGGAGGCATTAGGACTAACCCTTTTTATTTCTACACCATTATTTTTCTTTTTCTTTTACCACCTACCCAAAAATCCCCCTAGTTAGCCCCTTTGAGCCTAAACCTTTTCATTTCATCACCCAAACCAAAAACCCTTTTTCCCACCAAAACCTTTTTATTTTTAACCCTTTGTTTTAGTAACAAGTTCGGTTTTTCATAGGATCCTTAAAAAAAAATGTGTTGATGATGAAGCAGAAGAAAATAAACAAACAAGTTTAGCAAAAAAAATAACTTTGTTTGAATAAAAGCTTCATCAAAATAAAAAGATACAAAAATAGAAAGTCCTACGAAAACCGACACTTGTTACGCTTTTTCACCCTTTTTACTAACCACTAACCCAACCACCTACCTTTAACCCAAACCTAACCCTTAACCCACAAAGTCCTCTTGATATTTACAAAGGTATATAAGTTAAAAAGGAGGAGGATTGATTGCTTGGCAAGCCTATGGTAGGAATAAGTTCCATGCCGCTCTCGAGTGATTCACCAAAAATACACCTTCGGCCGAGTGTGAGTGATTTCTCCCGTGAGGTATGTGAACTTGTATATAAATAGAATTTTGAAATAAAGGCATGCTATGCCCTAATAAATAATTTCCCTTATGAAAAGTTTTAAATAAATCATGACGAATAGGATTGTAAAAAAATAAAAATAAAACTTCCTAAAGAATCTTGGAAATCCCGACACTCTACGACAAGCCCAAAACCTTCTCTTCTACCTATTCCATTTGGGAGTGTAAGCCACATATTAAAGAGTTTTGCTTGAGGACAAGCAAAAGTTCAAGTATGGGGGTATTTGATGTGTGTAAAATGCAACATATAAATTAAATCAATTGAGGCATAAAACTAACCCTTTTTAAGTACTAATGTTGGAAAAAGAGTGTTTTTGTCTTCCTTTTGTATTTTCAGGATTAAATGAGCTCAAATTCACAAAAGAAGCAAAAAGACAGCTAAATCTAACATAAATACAAGGAAAGGAACATAAGTGGACTGCCCGACCCCTCAACGGCATCTTCCCAAGCAAAATAGAGAAGGCAGAAGACTGTACATGCCCCGTGCTTAGCCAGCACGGGGCCGTGCCCAAGAAGCAGCAGAAAAGACAAACCTATAGAAGCTTCTATTGCCCACCACGGGCCGTGTCCAGCGAACACGGGGGCGTGTCGAAAGTACTGCAGGCGCATTAATTGTAATTGCGAATTACAATTAATGAAGAGAGAGAGTGTCAGACAGGCACGGGGCCGTGCCCAGCGGACACGGGGCCGTGCCCAGCCCTCTGTTCAGCCAATAGGAGTGCTTGGTTTCATTTCAACTCATCCCTTGGCACACCACCTCTCTCACACTTCATCCACCACCCACCACCATCACAACACCATCATCCACCACCATCATCCATTGTCCATCGTAGAGTGTGTGAGTCATCTCGGGATCCAAGATTGATCGTAAGAGTTCTTGACAATCAAGGCCATGTTTGCCTAAGTCTCTTACATCACTTGGTGAAGACAAAGTGTCTAGTATAATACTTTTTATTTCTAATCTTTTGCACTTTTTATTTGGTTTTGTATTAATGACTTTAATAACTAGTTACTTATGTTGAAGGTGATCTTTCCTTATCGTTTGTCCGTGGTGTCTTTGCATTATTTTACCGTCTATATAAAATAAAGGATTTTCACCATTCATACCTCCACGGTCTATATGGAGGTATGTTGGCTACCTGGTCGGGGATTAAGGGAACGGTTTGGTAAAGGTCTTGCCATTGTTCAGCGTTTAGAGGTCCTGCAGTGGACCTCGGTCAAATTTAGTAGGACCTCCTTCAATACTTCACGGTATTGGATGGCGGGGGTCCAAACTCTTTGATCCCCTCATAAGTTAACTACTATTAATACTATAACCCAGCTACTTAGGACTGTATCCCTGCTGACTCAGACTACTTAGCCGAGGGTAACATCACCTCCAAAAGCGGGGCCTACCACAATACTGCATTAATAAATTAATTCATTATCTTTCAATAATCCACCCTTTTAGGATTGTATCCTTGCTGACTCAAACTACTGGGGTGAGGGTAACGTCACATTCAAAAGAGTGGCCTACTACAATAACTAAGATAATCTCTTAATTATGTGCAAAAGTGCGGAAATAATCAAAGGTTATACTAGATACGAGTCGGAACCAAGTGATTCATCTTGTCTATCTGTTTTTCTTTTATTTTTATTTTTCAGCATTTTAGTTAGTTTTTATTTTTCTTAGCTTAAAACATTTTTCTAAACTTTTTATTTTGATTAGACGTTGAGGATAAACCGGTACTAAAAGCTCTTGTGTCCTTGGACGACCTCGGTATCTTACCAACGCTATACTACGCTCACGATTGGTGCACTTGCCCATATGTGTGTTTAGTGTTAGTAAAATATCGTGTTTTATAAATTTAAAACTTGGCTAAAATAAGTGTTAAAGGGGCTTAAAATATACACCTAATATATATAACACTTTATCGCACATCATATACACTATGATTGGAACAGACAAACTTTACTCCGACTTCGAGTATCCTCTTCAGAATGTGAAAATTGAGAATGTCGAGAAAGTTTTCAAATTGGTTGAAATGGACATTAATGTGGTAAACAACAAAGAATTTTTTTCGAAACCTAAAAAGTCATTTGTTACAACACGTGTCAACAACTCGGGGAAAAAGGAATGGGAAGGTAATGGTAACAAGAAAAATGGTAACAATTTTAAAAAACAAAGGAATTGGTTTTGAGAAAAAGATGGATAAGAAGGTTGTTAAACAAAAAGATAAAATGAATGATGTTTTTGTTGTTGGACCAAGTGTGGATGATGAGAAGAATTACATCTTTAGTCAAAAGGCCATTGACGATTTCAATACGGCAAAGAAACTGAAAGAAGAATCATTCAAGTCAACTTTTGTCGAGAATGACAAAAGAGTTTGTTATCGCTGCAATGAAATCGGACACATGGCAAAACAATGCAAGAAAGTTTTCGAAAAACCTTTCATTAAACCTGTTGTTCAAAAACCTCGACCTAAGTCACCAGTTGACAAAAAGGGTAAAAATCAAATGGTTTCACCAATCCGCATCTTGAAAAGAGGTGAATCATTGAAGTCGGAAGATAATCCGAAATCAACATTCGAGATTGGCGAATCTTCAAATTCACAAAAGACTTCAAAGATTTATCCGAAAACAAAAAATTTTGAAAATCAATCATGGGTGGTTAAACCAAAACAATCAGTTGAGGTAAAGAAAATGGAGAATGAGTTAAAGTTTGAATCAAAAGCTTTAATCCAAATGTTTTAAATATTTTTGGAAAAATGGTTGACAGAAAAGTCAAAGGGGTAAAGGAATTTTATGAATCAAAAGTGGGTGCTAATGATAATCATGAATTTAAATCTGAGCTTGATAAATTTCTTGTAGAGTTCCCTCCAATCAAAGAAAACATTTTAAAATCAAAGGTTGAACCTGTTGTCCCAAATGTGATCTTCAGTATTCCAAAAGTTGATGTGAAATGTGATTTATTATTTTTTAGTGTTTCACAGGAAAAGAAGTCATGGGTCTCATTGTTTGAATAATTTGATGTGATGTTTGCAGGGGCTGCCCAAGTCTATTTTGTCAAATTGGATTATGGATAGTGGCGCTTCAAGGCATATGACTGAGATGCTTGCTTTGCTCTATGATGTCAAATCCGTAAACGGAAGCTATGTTGGATTTGCCGGGAACCAAGGTGGAAGGATTGTTGGTCAAGGAACCCTGTCAAATGGCGTAATTTCGTTCGACGAAGTGAACTACATAGTAGAGTTAACAAACAATTTACTCAGTATTTCACAAATCTGTGATAAAGAGTTTAGTGTACACTTTACTAAAACTGAATGTGTTGTGTTGAAACCAGGGTTTAAAATCCCTGATGAGATGGTGCTGTTGCGTGCTCTGCGGGAGAATGATCTTTATTATCTAGATATGAACGTCGCAACGCCAACATCTCATCAGAAACAGTGTTTTGTGTCTAAAACTAAAGCGACAGAAAAGGATTCGATAATGTGGCACCGTAAGATGGGCCACATTCATCTTCGCAAAATGAACTTTTTGGTACACAATGACTTAGTTGATGGTGTTAATCTGAATAATTTTCACTTAAATGATGATTGTATAGCATGTAAGAAAGGAAAGCAGACTCGGAAGTCACACCCATTGAAGATCATGAATACGATCAAGTTACCTCTTGAGAGATTGCACATGGATCTCTTCGGGCCTGTCAACGTAAAAAGCATCAGCGGAGACTTATATTGCTTGGTGGTGACTGATGACTTTACGAGATTTTCTTGGGTAGTGTGCTTGGAATGAAAAGATCAAACTTTTGAGTCTTTGATGGTGCTTTTCAAGAAGATGGAAACAGTGTATAAACTTCCAATCCAGAGGATTCAGAGCAACAACAGAATGGAATTCAAGAACAACAAGATGTACGAGTTCTGCAACGAGAAGGGAATTCTTCATGAATTCAGTGCGCCGTACACACCACAGCAAAACGGCGTAGCTGAACGAAAGAATCGGACCCTGATTGAGACAGCTCGTACAATGTTAGCCGATTCTAAGCTACCAATCTTTTTCTGGAGTGAAGCAGTATCAGCAGCTTGTTACACATTGAATAGAGTTCTCACTGTCAAGAAGTATAAAAAGACTTGCTTTGAGCTGTTGCACCGTTATAAGCCGAATCTTGAGTTTTTGGAGCCATTCGGGTTTCCTTGTACTTTTATTGATGAAAATGATAAATTTGGCGCTAAATCTAATGAGGGTTTCTTTGTAGGTTACGCTAGCCCACTCAAGAGGGTGTTCGTACCTTGCCTGGGTAAGGTGATTCAAGTTCAACATGTGGATTGTCAGAAGCACACTCCATCACCACAACTTCCCGGAAAAAGATTCATGTTCGACTAGGATAAGCTCTGGGAGTCGTCTCATCTGCCGGTCGAGCCGAGTGAGGAGGAACTAGCTCTTATGTACCTGTATCAGCAAAGTGTATCACAGGAACAAGTATCTAGACAGCTAGAAGTTTCTCAATCCACCGTGGGTACTCACGATGATGAAGCAGGACCAAGTGGAACAGCTCACGAACCACCAGAGGAACCAGTTTCATCGTTTGACGAATCTGACGACTCAGAAGCGGAACCCGCTCTGACTTTTGACGAGGATCCAACGGAAGCTGAGGATCAAACTGTTGATCTTGACATATCGAGCTTGGAATCGGAAGTGAATGTGCCTGACAATGCTATGCCACGGACGTTGTCTTATCATCCCTCAGAACAGATTATTGGTGACCTGCAAAGTGGTGTTAAAACCCGACATCAATTAGACCGAGCTCTTACATGTTTTTATTCATATATTGCTGATATACAGAAAGAAGTCTCATTAAAATGTTTTATTTCTCAGATAGAGCCCAGAACCTACAAAGAGGCATTGACCGAGGATAGCTGGGTGAATGCAATGCAGGAGGAGCTGCAACAGTTCGAAAAGCTAGGCGTCTGGAGACTTGTCGATTTGCCTAAGAATCAAAAGCTAATCAAGACGAAATGGGTTTTTAAATGTAAGCGTGATGACAGAGGTGTTGTGGTAAGAAACAAAGCGCGACTTGTAGTTCAAGGCTTCAGTCAACAGGAAGGAATAGATTATGATGAAGTTTACGCACCGGTTGCCAGACTTGAGGCAATTCAGATTTTTCTAGCCTTCGCGTCATGGAAAAAAATTAAAGTATATCAACTTGACGTCAAATCTGCCTTCCTTTACGAAACTATCAGAGAAGAAGTGTATGTGGGGAAACCGCCGGGGTTCACAGACTCACTGCACAAAAACAAGGTGTATCTACTAGACAAAGCGTTGTACGGACTTCACCAGGCCCCGAGAGCCTGGTCCGAGACGCTTTCGACATACTTGTTGGACAACGGGTTCACAAGAGGAACAGCAGACAGAACTTTGTTCACCAAGGAAGAGGCATGCCACTTGTTGATTGTGCAGATCTACGTTGACGATATTATTTTCGGTTCGACCAACGATGACTTGTGTAAAGAATTTGAGTTGGTGATGAAAAAGAAATTCGAAATGAGTTCGATGGGGGAAATGAAGTTCTTCCTCGGGCTGCAGGTGGAGCAAATGCCCGATGGAATCTTCATTCACCAAACGAAGCATGTGAAGGACGTGCTTGACAAGTTCGACATGACAGATTGCAGTCCTGCATCCAACCCCCTCGCGCAGAATCATGGAATTTGTCCAGACGAGAATGGTGTGAAGATGGACGAGACATTGTACCGATCTATCATTGGCTCTCTGATGTATCTCACGGCTTCCCGTCCAGACATCATGTACCCGACGTGTCTCTGCGCTAGATATCAGTCAAATCCAAATTAGTCACACCTGACCATAGTGAAACGTATCTTACGGTATTTGAAAGGCTGCCCAAGCATCGGCTTGTGGTATCCTCGATCGGGCGACTTTACTTTATCTGGTTTTGCTGATTCTGACTTTGGAAGCTGCAAGCAAAACGCAAAGTCCACCACTGCTGGGTGTCAGTTCTTCGGAACTCGACTTGTCACCTGGCAGTGCAAGAAACAAACCGCAGTAACGCTCTCTACTTGTGAGGCTGAATACGTTTCAGCCTCCAGCTGTTGCTCGGAGATCCTTTGGATCCAACGGCAGATGCGCGACTTCGGTTTGCAGTTCTTAGATACTCCAATCTATGTGGACAATGAAGCAGCTATTAACATCACTAAAAATCCGGTTCACCATTAAAAAACGAAACACATTGAGATCCATCACCATTTTATCCATGATTGTCACGAGAAAAAGTTAATTCGGATTGAACACGTGCACACTGATGATCAGAAAGCGGATTTCTATACTAAACCTTTTGACAAAAAGAGATTTTATTATCTTTTGAAATTGAACGGGATGAAAAATCTGCAATCTGGGAGGGTTATTGAATGTGAAGCCAAGTTGGGCGGCGATCTGACGTGAACCATGTCATGTTGTCAAATTTGTTTGTACAGTTTGTTTTCTGCTTTTCGTTAAAAAAAACAAAAACACAAAAATATGTTTTAGTTTTAGGGGGAGAAATTCGCAGAAAAATACAAAAACATGATAAAATCTACAAAAATGAAAAACATTTGAAAAAGTATAAAATGAGTGTGCGTAAAAAGGGGAAATGATAGTACATCAGCTAGACAGGTGTAGTACGCTAAAAAAATGTAATGTATAAATATGTTAAGCAGTTTTGTAGATGATATGCCGATAGGTTTTTACACATTCAGTAAATTTGTTCGGGATATAAACATAAATATTACTTGCTTTTGTGTGGGGAACATCTCTTGGATATATGGGTAACCCCCGAAATCTTGTTTGAAAGATTCCTTTTTCTGATATACTAGGTTTGTTTACTCAGTGATATCTGGGGTATTATTCCGGGACTTCTGCTGAACGGTGGTTCTGACCTACTCCTCGAATAATACTTTCCGCAAATGCTTGAAACATAGCATCACCCTCAGCATATATGATAAGACAATAAAATTGCTTAGCATTGCTGTTGTAAAAAAGATCATCTAAAGGGGACACACTCAAAAGTCGAGTCATGATCTCTCTGCTGAACGGTAGTTCTGACCTGAGCTCTCATGATTCTTCATAATTTATTAACCCCTTACAGATATCATTTGTGTTAAAACTCACCTGTAAGACTGAATATTGGGATCTGGATACAGGAGTATATTTTGAGGTGGCACACATATAAAAGTTCAAGTCTTAAATCATTAATTCAGTATCCTGAACAGATTGAGAAATGTGTGAAAATTTAAAATGGATTAGTATATCGACAATCAATGCAAATTGTTTAATATTGAAAATGTAATCAAGCTTAATGGTACTTGTATCTCGTCAGCAGCTGATATGATCCCCTAACATGCTCACAAAAAGATTGTGTGTATAGTTTTCAGTTTATCTAGTTAAAAATCCAAAAAGATTTTAGTTTCTCATTTTATTTTCGACAACTGACATTGGGAATCGGACGATCAAAGCTTAGTGCAGATCATGTCTGTGTATAATGAGGGCTGGGTAAGCTGGTGATGCAGAACAATGAATGGAACAGTGTTTGAAAGTTGAAAAGTGTTTGGAAGTTCAAAACGTTCAAAAGTTAATTCACTTGAACTATTTTCAGAATAAAAATACTGCGTTCTTCATAATTCGGTCAACCAAGGTCATTAACTAGGACTTGGTAGGCCAAGCAGTTAACCAAGGTCATTGATTTGGACTTGGTTGACTGGTTGTGACTGTGTTTAATCTGAAAAGGGTTAAAATGTAAAATTTTTGAAAACATCAACCTGATTTCGCTCATGTGTCACCAAACAATGATTTCTCTTATAAGGACAGTTAAAACAGGTTTCGCTCATAGGTGCTTCATATGTGGTTTCGCTCATATGGTTTTGGTCTTAAGAGCGAAATCAGACCTAGTATATAAGTGATAAGGTTCCGCTCATTTGTCACTTTTCACCCTTTCGCTTTTTAGTTCATCTTCTCCAGCGACTGAAAAGCGAAACCCTAAAACATCAGTTTTCAGGCGAAGTGCTGCCCAAATTTCTACAGATCTTGTTGATTTTCATAGTTTACAATCATGGGCAAGGTTATTTGATTTCCAATTTGACCTAAATCATGCTTATTCTAAACTGTCGGCACATGTTATTGAACGAAATATAGTTTTAGGTCTTTAACTGTTAAATCAAAACATAAATCTAAACCTGTGTTGTCGTCTGAGTGTGTAGATCATGATAGTGTGTGTTGATTGTTTCAAATTGGTTGTTTATTGATGTTTGTCGATGTCCGGGTGTTACAGACATAGATCTAAGTTTTTTTTCAGTAAAAAATACAATCAAAACATATCCCTAGTCTCGGAATTAACATGTTAACAGATTTAAGGATTCAATTTAGAGATTTGATCAGTTTTGAGTGTCTGTTGATGATTTCGCTTTTAGGGTTGTATGTGGTTCCGCTTATCTGTACATCATGTGTTTTTCGCTTATGTGTATATCAGTGGTTTCTCTTTTAAGATCATGTTGTGGTGCTCATCTGCATACTTAGTGATTCCGCTTTTGTGTTCATGAGGGGTCTCGTTCTTTAGTTCATATGATGAGTGTTTGTACTTAGTGAAATTTTGATTTTAATGTGAAGGGTTCCAATGTTATTTTTGATCCTCTTCACAATAGCTGTTGTGATTTAGATATTCAGAAATATCCAGAATTGGTCAAGTTCAGTGGTATATTGGAATTCATGAGTCGTATTCCCATTCAGAAGGCATTAACTGATCAACGACCATTATACAAATCTCACATTGAACGTTTCTGGAAAAATGCCAGCTATGATGATCAGAACAAAGTTATATCTTCAATTGTTGAAGTGCATGGCAAGATGGAAAAGATTTTAGTCACCGAAGATCTTATTCGTGAAGTTATTAACTTTCCTGATGAGGTAGATTCGCCAATAAGATTTCCAGAATGAATGGTGAAAGGATGCATGTGAAGAATGGGATATCAGGGAGCTTTGAATGCTGGAAATTATCTGAAGTCAAAGTTTACAAAGCCATACAAGTTCCTGATTCATTGTGTATTGATGTCTTTAAGTCACACAAAAGGAGGGTATGATGCGATGCGTGACTATCAAATGAACATGGTCATTGCGTTAGTGCTAAACAAGAAATACAACTTTTCTCATATCGTGTTTCTTTACACGGCAGAGAACATTACGTCAAAGAGAAAGACTTTGACATATCCGAGGTTTGTGCAGATGTTGATTGATCACGCTTATCCTAAAATTGACAGAAATATAAAGGATGATTTATTGGTGCAATCCCACATGAACGAACTTACAATTCAACAGCTTGTGAGATATCATCAGAACCACCCTGAACCAAAAGTTGTTGCTGAATTCTTCGGTTTTATAAAAAATGCAAATTACGTTGATCCCGATCCAGTTGATCATCAGAATTGGAGAAATGAAGCTGAAATGAAAGAGGCAGCGTATGCTGAAGAGTTGAAAATTCTTGAAGACTTCAAAAATACTAAGAATGAATGGTATGTGAAAGAAACTGGGAGACGACGCAGAAAGGCCACTCCTATTGTTCAAAATGTTGAGGAATCTTCTTCACAACCAAAGAAGAAGCAAAAGAAGGCTGCTAAAACGTCGTTGATTGATGAGTCGGAAGAAGATAATCCAGTGGTCACTGCGGAAAAGGAACAAGTGGTAGCTACGGAAGAGGATTCATTTAATGTTGATGATTTGTTTGATACTGATGTCTTAGAGACAGGGCCACCAGTGGTTGCTGATGTTGATAAAGTAGTAAATGTTGAATTTCAGAAAGGGAAAGAAAAGGTTATTGATGATGTTGAAGGAGATGATGTGAATAAAGACACTACAAGCTCCTCGAGTTCTTCAGAAGAGGAAATTGACGAAACTGAATGTTTACGAAGAATTCAGGAAGCAACAGAACAAGATAATTTATTAAGGAAGAGAAAGAGACAGGAAAAGGATGATGATGATGCTTATGTTCCTTCTCCAGAACATGTCTCCGAGTCACAATCTCCTCCAAGTGGTAAAAAGAGAGGTGGAGCTAGAAAGAAAGTTGTATCCCCAAAGATCAGAAAGGTTACTCCAAAGATTAAAAAACCGAAGATTGTGCTCAAGAAGAAACCAACAAAAGAAACCAAGAAACCACTTACACCACCACATGAACCAACACCACCACAATCTCCAATCCAATCACCACCCCGACAACTTACTCCACCACAACAACCTTCACCACCAAAATAACTAATTCTACAAAGACAACTTTTACCATTACATTCTTCACCACCTCATCAAGAACCACCAATTACTTCTTCAAATCAAATGTTTCAAACACCACCTCACAACCTATCATTCACACTACACCAGGTTCTTCTAGTCACAAGGGTCTTCTTACTCCTCTAGATAATCTTGAAGATATTGGTGTTGGAGATTTTGGCTTTATTAATGATGAACAGGTGAAAAGATTAGAGAAGAAGATGGATGAAGTTCTGAATGAGAGAAAAATGGGTGCGGCTGAAAGCAAGAGAGTAGCTAACCGTGAAAAAATTCTTGAAATGAGAGTAAAGAGGTTGGAGAATGATAACAAAGAGTTGGTGAAAAAAATTGATTCTGATCAGTCAGAGATTGACATTTTGAAAGTAAGAGTTGCGGAACTTGAAAAAGAGAAAGCTCAACGTGATGAACAGAATGAATGCTTAAAGTTAAAGAACAAAGAGCTTGAAGCAGACAAAGCATTCAGAGATCATGAATTCTATATACTGAATAAAGTAGTTGAAAGTTTGCTCGGTACGTCTGTAGAGCAAAGGTTTGAAGAGTTGCAACTTGAAGAGCTTAGAGCACAACGTCAAGCAGAGATTAATAAGCAAATGAAACTCAAAGGCAAAGGCGTTGAAGGAAGTTCTGCTGTGACAGAAAGATTGATTGTTCCTGTTATGGTTGTTGAAAATCCCGAGCCTATTTCTGTTGTTTGTGGTCTTTTTGAGGATTATACACCTTTTGAAGAATTAATGGGTGTCAGTAGTGATGAAGATGATAAAGAAGAGGAGGAAGAAAAGAAAGATGATAAAGATGAGAAAGTATTTTCTGCGAGCAGTAATGGATCTGGTAAAGACGATGATGACGATGATGCTCAGGGTGGTACAGGGTTGAAAGTTACTGAGGCTTCTTCTGAACAAAATGTTGATGATTTGATGAACAATTCAGTAAATGAAGAATCAAGGGAAGCAGATGGAAAGGGGGAGTCTAGTGATATACAAAATGTTCAACAAGATGCAGAGTTAATTTTGAGACTAGATACTTATCGTGAAGAAGGAGAGCATTTCCATACTTACACGTTGGAAACAATTAAGGAAATGACTCGTATGGAAAATCCTGATTTCAAATTCGATTTTGAAGAAGAAATGAATGCTGAGTTTGAAAAAGAGTTGAATGCTTTTGATATTAATCAGCAGCCTGCATATGAGTATCGATATGTTGAAGAGGCTGATTTGTATGATAGAGTTGAAGTTGAAGACTGGACAGATGATGAAAGCATCAGTGAAGATACTTCACAGTTACCAACGTTGATGGAATTCTTTACGGAAGAGAATCGTGATGAATTACGAACAAAAGTTTCTGAGATTTTGAAAGATGTGAACTTTGATGGAACTCAAAGCGATATGGCAAAGGAAGAACGAAAGAAATGGTTCAGAATTAGTCACGAGAGAAAATTTAAAAGGCCACTAAAGTATTATCAACGTGATAGAAGCGTATCTCTCGGTGATATTATCAGTTGGGGTTTTCTGCCACAGATTAATGCGTATGCGATAAGAAGAGAATGTGGTGTGCAATATTTTGAAAAGTTATATGATATTATGTCACTTCCATGGTGGGATGTGGATGAGTTACCTAAAGTCAAAACTTTGGGTTATTCTGTTAGGAAGAATGATATTGGCATGTGGGGATTGATAAAGTTTGAGGCTTTGAGAGATTTCAGACGCTGGAAGCCACATCATCCAAAGAAAGTTAGTAGAGTTAATCCAGAAACGGGAGTTGAAGAGATGATACTGAATGTGAAAAAGCCTAGAACGATGAAAACTATACCAGTGCCACCGATGGAACAAGAGTTTTACAAAGGCTTCGTGGACTGGGTTTATAGTTTTATTACTACCGAAGCAGTGATTACTTATCGAGTTGGTGAAGAAATTAGAGAAATACACGTGTATGATCCTATGTGGCTTGTGAATTGCTCTGCAAAGGATATCGAATGTCTTTTCATAAACAAAATTCATTATCAGCCAGAGGATAAAGAACAGGCCATGCAATTTCAGCGAGTTGTTACTCTTTGTTTTCAGAAAAGTATAAACTCTGAAACTAAATGGAAGTCTTCATGGTGGTCACTGGATGAGAAGATGAAAAGAAAAGCTAAGCGTGAACGTCAAAAGCTTGAAGAAAAGAAAGGAATGTTTATGAAGATTCAAGCTGAAGAGGAAAAGGCAAGAAAGAAACATAATGATATGGTAAGGAATGCGCTCAGAAGAAAGCCAAAGCCAAGGTAAGAAACGTTCAGAGCAATTTGAAGACCCGAAGACAAAGACTCAAGACTGCGGCTGTATCCAAGGGGGAGTTTGTTGGTGCACGAATGTCTAAAGCCTGCGTCTTAGTCTTAGTTATTGATGTTATAGGATCTAGTTGTGTTAAATATGAAATGTATAGGGGTTTAAAGTTTAATTGGTTGATTTTCAAGTTGATATTTCGCTTATATGGTCATGTGACATATAAGCGAAACCTTAACTAGGTGATTTCGCTTATATGGACATGCCATATAAGCGAAACCTTCATCCCTATATATAGTGGTGTTGTTTTCTCATTAGGTATGCGTTCATGTCTAGTGTAGCCGAACTGCTGCCCGATTATTTTGTGAAAGATTAATGAGAAAACCGTATTAAAGTGATCCGCTCTGTTTCTACTCATTTCTACTACGTTTTTACTTTGATTCATACTGATTGTGTATTTCCGCTGCATAATCAGTAGTATCTAGCTCAGATTGACTCACTCGACTGTCAAATACGGTCCTACAGTTTCAGGAGGAAGTGCAGAGGAGGAACAGAAGAAACCGTTCTGGAAACAATCAAACCAGGAGTTTCTTGCTAAAAAGAAAAGGAATGGAACTAAAGTGTTTCATCCTAAAGAGACTCGAACTTGTTTCAAATGCAATGAAGCTGGTCACATTGCATGGAACTGTCCGAAAAATGCTAAGACTAAACAGGGAGTTTCTGAAAAACTGAAAGAAATAGTTGTTGATGTTGAACCACCAACCGAAAAATTCAAAATGTTTGAAAATTCAACTTATGAGGTTGATGAATGTTCTACAAAGAATTTTTACAAAAAGAGAGCAAAAGATAACCAAATGTGGGTTGTCAAGAAGGGTGATGTAAAAGTCGGCGATGAATCTGGTTCCACAAAGCCAGATGAGCCACAGGTTGATACAAAAGATTCAGTGAATGATGATGAATTTCCATCACTGAAATTTGAAGAAATTAAAAAGAAAATTGGTAAAGTTGAGATCTCGGATCAGTTTTACTCCGGGAAAAATGAATTTGATGTCGAGAAAACATTCAATGGGAATGTTAAGAATTTTTTTGGAAAAATGCTTAATGGGAAAGCAAAGGAGGTTAAAGATTTCTATGCAACTAAAAAGGCAACTTACAACCCTACTGAACAAGAGCTAAAAGAGCTAAAAACACCCAAGGTTTGTCAGACTTGGGTGGAATTTCTTTTCCCTTAAACAATCTGACTTGCCGGAGCTCCCAGGTTGGTAAGAGTGGAGCAGGAATCGGCATCTATCTTTCTTGGTTGGTAATTTTACAAGTGGTAAAGATGGTAAAGTACAGGTGATATTATTTAAATTTTTAGTTTTCTACAAATGGTATGATTGGTAGGAAAACCTACAGGTGGTTGAAGAAGATTTACACTTACAAGTGGTAAATCAAGGACATTAAGTTGTACTTGCATTTTCCAACAAAATGGTATTTGGTTGAAAAACAATGTGATGAACCAAACCCCTAAATTTATAAATGGTAAAATCAATCAACAAAACTTTTTTTCCGGAAAAACCGTTTGATTAAAACAAACTTAAGTGTTTTGAAATCAATGGGAAAAGAGTTTGTTGTGAGGGGGAGTTCTATTTGTTTATCCCAAGTGGATGGCGAATTGAAGCAATTTGATATCGGTTGTCACTTTATTGTACAGTTTGTTTTCAAATTTCCTAAAATGTGTTTGCATTTTAGGGGGGGTAAATTTTTCAGAAAATCCAAAAACATTTGAAAATTTGAAAAAGCCAAAAACATGATAAAATCAAAAATGAGTTTTATGTCAAAGAAGAGGAAATGATAGTACATCAGTGGACTATCACAACATGCTAAAGAATTGGAAAGTTAAAATGTGATAAACGGTCTCACTGATGATGTGTCAGTAGGTTTTTGCACATTTAGTAGATTGTGACGAGATATAAACCTAAATTCAAACTTGCTTATATCGTGGGGAAACATCTCTCGGATATATGGGTAACCCCCGAAATCTTGTTTGAAAGGTCCCTCTTTCTGAGATACTAGGTCTTTATACTCAGTGATATCTGGGGTATTATCCCGGGACTTCTGATTTTGCGGAAGCAATGGCCTAGTCCCAGGAGAATACTTTACGCTTGCTTGAAATACAGCGCCGCCCTCAAGAAATTGATGAAACAATAAAATTGATAGTCATTGTTGTTATAACAAAAGATCCTCTAAAGGGGACACACCCAAAAGTTGATTCATGATCTCTCTGCTGAACGGTAGTTCTGACCTGAGCTCTCATGATTCTTCATAATTTATATCCCCTTACAGATATCATCTGTGGTATATTCACCTGTAAGACTGAATATTGGGATCTGGATACGGGAGTATATTCTGAGGTGGGACACGCGATTAAGTTTAAGTATCTAAGACATTAATCTCGTATCTCGAAGCAATTGAACTTTGTGTGAGAATTTAAGTGGATCAGTATACTGACAATCTAAGTGAATCGTTTAGAACTTAAAATGAAATGAAGCTTAACGGTGTTGGTGATTTGTCTTAGAAACTGATATGATCCTCTTACACAAACTCACAAAAATATTGTTTGTAAATATTTCTTTATTGCATTTCATTACATTGAAAAAAATCCAAAAAGATTTTAATGTGTTTTAGCATAAATTTTGAAAAATTCAAAAAGATTTTCGACAACTGGTGTTGGAGAGCTAATTTTCAAAATTCCGAGTGCTAAACATGACGAACAAGTTTGGGAAAGTATTTGTTTGAAGATGTTTGAAATAAAAATGATATTTCTGCAAGTGGTTCATCAGAGACTATAAATGTTGAATCATTTTAAAATTTTCTCTACCAGTGGTCATCAGAAAATTTATTTCTGGGTTAAGAATGTGCAGGTGTAGCCAGGTTTAGATCTTGAACCTGAAGACAGAGTGCCAGGTTCCGATACCTGAGGACTATGTGATTTCAACAAGACAGACTGCGATCCCAGCATATTGAAAGGGGGAGTCTGAAGACATCCAAGTAGAGATTGTTCGTGGGAAGTCTGTTGATTATGAAAAGCGAAGAGAGAAGATTTGAGGATTCTTACAGCGTCAGACACTTCAAAGAGTTCGAGAGGACTGATAAAGACTGAAGATGCAAAGACTCGACACTTAAGACTCATCAACATCTGAGGGGGAGTCTGTTGATGCACACATCTGTCGTCTTCGTCTTATATCGAGTCTCGGGTTCGTTGCGGTTCGGAACAAGGATTATGTCATCATCATTGATGATGACATCATACATATGACTTCATTTATTACATCATTGTAACATGAAGACAAAATAGAAGTCAGATTACACATGAAACAAGAATTTAGAAGTTGACCGTTTGAATTTGAGAGTGACCGTTTGAGGTTGTAACCATTTGAAAGTGGTGACCGTTTGAAGAGTGGTGTGTCACCTTCAAACGGTCAGGGGTCTCTCCCTATAAATAGGCTTCAAACTTTCATCATTTGTAACTTTCCGGTCAGAGCAACGAAGTGCTGCCGAAGTGTTGTCAGGTTGTAAACGTCTTCTAAATCAATGATAAAACAGTTTATTGTGTAAATCTAGCTGAATTGAACTCTACACGTCTGTTTCCGCTTTTTGTTAGGAGATAAACTCTTCTGATCGACTCATTCGGGTCTGAAAACGATCCTACAAAGTGTGTGGCAGTCGATCGGAAGGCGTTCTGGTCGAATGGCCATCCGGTCGGATGGTCATCCGAGCGGATGGCCATCCGATCGGATGTCCATTCGGACAGCCGATTCGCTTTTGCTAGTTTTTCCGACTTTGGTTTGTTTTGCGAGCAAGGTTAAGTGTTGCGTTGCGTATTGTTGTGAGTAACCATTATCATAGTATTATACTCAGGTGCTCAATTAACATATGTATCACAAGAAGTTCCCGTGTTTCAAGTTTGCGTTTAAGCTAGTATCTCGTTCAGTAAGTATCAAGTATAAGTGTCAAGTTTCTAGCATCACAAGAGTCAAGATTCACATTGTTCATATATAGAGCATCACAAGAGTCAAGATTCATATCGTTCATATATAAAGCATCAGAAAAGCATCATATAGAGTAAAAGTTTCACATAGTTTAACAAAATTTAAGATTCAAATAGTAGCATTTCTCATTATGATCGATCGTCTTGAGTGTAAAAGCATCATAAGATAGGAAGTATGACGAGACTTGCCAAGATAATAAAAGTATCGAAAAGTTGGGCGTTACAAAAATCACCTTAAAAGGCACAATGCAGACAAAACAACTCCTATTGCACAACATTGTTGCAAAATTATAGTATATAATTTGTTCTCCGACAATTATATATTATATTTTTATTTATATGAAACAGAATCTTGCAAAAAATAAATAATAATAATAATAATAATAATAATAATAATAATAATAATAATAATAATAAGTTTTAATGTAAGAAGTGAAAAAGGATTTTTAATTTTGTTTCTAACTTCTTAAACATGATGTTTAGTTGTAAACTATAAAAAAAAATTGTGTATCTACGATTAGAGTAATTATGTGTAATTACTATAAAGTGATTATAATTACTCTACTATTGACAATATGGGAAAAAAATAAAAATAAAAAATTCTTTGATTCTCATGTTAAGACATGTATGTTAACACTCATTTGGAACCTTAGAGCATTCACATCCATTCCACCAACTTATGTGAGTGGCGTTTTTATAATATAAAGAATATAAAAAGTGGTTGTGACTGGATGAGAGAGAAAACGTTGCTGTTCATCTGTATATTTGGAGGGACACTATTCACCCCCTGTAATTTTTAAATATATTTTGAAAGTGGTTGTGAGTGAGGAGAGAGAAAAGGTGTCACACCCCCAAAATCCACCATGCGGAGTATCACCGCTTGGAGGCGTGACATGACCAGGATCGAGCCACCAATCATATTGAACAACACAATTAAGTAAATAAAACCAAACATAATACGATTGGTGACCAAAGCTAGTTAACCTTGTTTGGTTTAAACAGCGGAAGCATAAACGTGAGTTCAAAAGCATAAGTCCATAGTTCATAAGTTAAAGTTTCAAAACGCTAGTTTAGTAAGTTCATAAGGATTTAAACATTAAGCACGGAACATAACAGTCCGTACACCACAACGACTCCTTCAAGTGCAAGCTCCAAGCATTTAGCGACCTGTAAGGCATGTAACAACGAGTCAACAACAAAGTTGAGTGAGTTCACGTTTGGTTGTTTAGTTTTAAGTTGTTTCTGAAAACGTGGTTTGACTTTCGTTGGCTTATTTGCCGTGGGGGTTACCCCGTAGTTGAAAGTATGTTTAACCATTTCTCTTTTTTTCTTTACCCAATCCATAACCATGATCAGTGGGGGTTTTCCCCGTTTGAACTACTAGACGGAATGATATCGACTGCTACGCAAATAAGTTGTGCCCTATATCAGTGTCTATCATCACTGACAGTCTGCCATAGTCCATTAGTACACGCCCGTCCGACTGGCACGGTGTGAGGTTTGTTAAACCTAATAGCGCTATTAACTAATGACCCGCTCGCCATTGGCCTCGGCGATTAAGTCGATATAAATTGAGGGACTTCATGATAGAGTTTTGTCTAGCTAGTTTTAAGGTTGTTGTCCTGCACCAGGAGGACGAACGTACGTATTCTGCACCAGGAGAATTCGTAGGATTAATAATGGCATCCGCTCTATGGAGGATGGCCGTACATATCCTACCCAAGGAGGATATGTAGATTTAGTTTTAATTCTTTAACCCATTCCCAAACCACCGGGAATCCCATGCCTTAGAAAGTGTGTGAACTCACCTCGGTTTGCTCGGTTAGATTCTCAATATAGCTAACAGTCAAGGTCGGTCAATCACGTCCTAGTATGATTTACCAGTTAGTCATTTAGTGGCTTTCAAATAGAACACAAAGTTCCTACACGTATCTATCACACAACATGCATCACTGTAACGGTTTATGCCCATCTAAGTTTCCCGTCCATTCCCCACTCAAAATCAAACATACGATAATGCACATAACATATATAACATGTCAAATCATTCACAGATAGCATACTCGACATTTAGACACGCAAATCACTACTTATGTCGTTTCAGCTTTTATACTCGAAACTGGGCTGTTTTCGGGGATTTTAATAAAATAGTTAACATGTTCCAAAAATTCCCAAATTTTTACAGAATGTCTTAAACGTTCCATATTTTATTGTGTAAAAATATCGGGGTCCGGTTCATCACCAATATTTTATAAAAATTCATATTCGGGACTGAACTCAGATTTATGTATTTCTGACCACAGTCCACGAAACAATTTATTAAAAATTCATCGTAAGTCTGATTTGCGAAATTCCAGTGGGGTAATTACAAATACTTCGGTTATCATCTACAGTAAAATTTTCATGGTCCGATTCATCACAAAACTCCGGTTATGACTGAAAGTACGACACCCATTTATTGCTGTAAAAATTCAGCTTAAGTAGCTGTTACAAATTAACACTTTAAAAATAGTAAACGGAGTCCAAAAATTACGATTCCGGTGCCATTAGAACCGTATTTCATAATAACATATTTTAGATTCAAAATATCGATTTTGCGTTGAGGTTAAGACCTGTTTACGGCCAACAGAAGTGGGCTGTAAAAGTTGGACAGATTCTGATTCTTGTGTGTTTAACCTTCTAAATCGTGTTCGATCGATTCCTTTAGCAAGTTTAGTGACCACAACAATATCATACATCAATATTAACTAACAAATCATCAGATAATCACAACTATGCAGGATTTATAAGATTTACACACATATCTTTTCTTTATCCATCATTAAACACTTATGTTCAAGACTTTATGTCATGTTCTTGTGTATTCTTCATATTTCATCATACAAACATCTATTAACCACTAAAATCAAGAACAAGATAGTGATTTAGAACACTTACTACTAGCACAAGGCTAGGGGAGTTCAAGAGCGTAAAAGTGGTGGATAAAAGAAGATGACAGTGGTCCTTCAACTTCCGAACGCACCGAGCTTCGTTAATCACCTTGCTACACCTTTGAGAGCTCTTGGAATGAATGAAAGGAAATCAAAAATGGTGGAAGTGTAAGAGGGGTGTTTGGCCGTAGCCTTGTTAGAGGGAGAAAGAGTGTGTTGTGGTGATATGTGAAGATGGAGGATGATGGACCCATATATATTCTCTAAACCTTGATGTCCAATGGATCATGTGCTACCAAAGTACACTACAAGATATTTCTAAATCCAAGAGGAAATATTACATGGGAAATAGGAAGATTTCAAGATCTTTGATGTGTGATCCACATGGGGACGGTCACAAGGGGGGGGGGGTATAGGGTTGGGTTTCAACTAAATGGTTAGAGAACTAGTTAGGATTAAATTGTTAAGTTAGTGCATGAAGGTGTGTTGTATAATATAAGATGTGTTAGGGTGTTCGGGGACCCTAACTGGCTCAGAAAAATATAAATAGTGAAAGTAATAATATTTTCATGTTCCGGGTAAAGTCCGGTTGTTCGGTTTGACACTGTTCCGCTAAACTGCTTAATTAATCCGCAAAGCGTCCTATATGTATATTTTTGTAACGTTTTTAATTTCTAACACTTAGGAAATTACACAGGACTATTTAGTAACTTTTCTGTACACTATTAGTATATTAACAAGTACGTGTAAGCATAACATGGATATCAGAAAGCAGTTAAGTGATTCCACACAGTCGTCAAGCACATTAATTATTATTAATAAATTGTACGGTTACATGTAAATTCGAGGGTTGTCACATTCTCCCCCTGTTAAGAGAATTTCGTCCCGAAATTTAGCGCGTGGTTACTGAGGAAGCTAGTTAAGTTGCGTTGTCTTCCAGATTTTCCTGGGGTGTCACAAAAGGTAATGATAAAGGTATAGAAAAATATTATTTAATTGAGAATGAGAGAAAAAAATGTAGTGTTTTTTAATGTAATTTAGGGTGAAAATATGATGTAATTTAGCATTCACATCTCTTCAAGTATCTCCATCTCTATAATTACCCTAAAAATCATTATATTTCTCTCTTCTTTTCAATTATATAACAATTTTATCAATACTTTCTCTCTTTCCTATACTCACAACCACTTTTAAAAATATTAACAAAAATTTATAGAAATGAATTATGTTTTTTTTCTCCTTTTCACTCACAAACCTCATAACTATTACATATAAGGCCATCCGTAGTCATAAAGCCCCTTTGGGTACGTTATACGACACATGTCGAGCCACGTCACACAGGGGACGTTATAAGGCCTACCTCATCATTACTCAGTTAATTAATTAATTAATTTTCAATTTTTTAAATTAATTTCTAACTTTTTTAAAATAAAAACCATTACATTAAATAAAAAAACATTAAATAAAATAAGTTTTCATAAATGCAGGGACCAATTATGTTAAAAACCAATTTTAAAAACCAAGTTTTAAGAACAAATTTTAGATATTTGAGAAAATACAAGGACCAAATGTGTTAAACCAAAAGAATTTTTAAAATCAAATCGCCTCTGTCTTCTTCTCCAATTCTCTAGCAGGTTTCCGGCCGATTTTCCGGCGGGCTTACAGGGACGGATTTGTCTTCTTCTTCGATTTGCAGGGACCAATTGCGTATAAACCAAAAATGTTACAAACCATCAAGCCGTGAAGGTGATGGCGCTGACATCTTATTTTTGCCCGATACCGCCCTTCGTCCCGTTGTGAACGGCGCCATTGGGCGCTATGATTGGATTTTTGGGGCATATATCGCCCCACTACAGATAACCTAAGACTAATATGTTTTTCACTTACAAACCTCATAACCACTAACAAAAAGGAGAGAAAAGAGAAGAAAAAAAGGAAAAAGAAAAAGAAAAGCCTAGGAAAAAAGAGCTATCGAAAGGCATGAGGCAGCACTTGTGCACCTTGACTTTTGCAGAAGTGTGTACGTGTGACTTGATCAGTTTCATTGCATTCAATTATAATAAACAACTATATGACTAAAATCAATGTTCATCCATTCATAAGTTTTAAAAACATTACAAACACAAGTTGTTAAGTTTCAACCAACAAACTTCATGTTAAGTTACAAACCATCCAAAATAGTAACAAGTTCCATAAAAGGACTTTTTAACAAAAGGCTATTAGACCAAGGCTTTGTTTCATATATCTTATCCAGGGTAAGATATACAAATCAAATCCTTCAAAATAGGATGACGTCTAATCTTAAAATTACTTCTTGAAATCATTTCCCACGCCACAAGATCCACTAAGTTTCCTGAAATACATGTAATTTGAAAACATCAACAAAAGTTGAGCGAGTTCATGTGTTTTGTATGTGAGCTCGTATAAACTTAAAAACATTTGAAAGTATTCCTTTGATAACCGGTATGTAAAGCGTCTATGAACAGATCGTTAATGTTTTGCAAGGACATTAGTATGTGTGGTGCGTAGGAAGTGCTCAAACCTAGCGAATTTCCTCCGGTCCATCCGGCGGGAACGACATAGTCACTACTGTAGGATCGTTTTCACGACCGAAACGAGTCGTTCAGAAGAGTTCTTGTCAATACGAGTGGCGGAAACAAACGTATCGAAGTCGTTTCAGCTGAATTACACAGAAAATCACTTTAAACTGTCTCTAGATTGATATCAAGTCGTTTTACAAAGCTGGAGACACTTCGGCAGAGGTTCGCTACCGGAATCCAATCATTACAAATGATTTGGCACGAACTACTATTTATAGGCACCTGATTTCGCACGAAATGGCTCGAACGAAATGACCAGTTCATTTCATACGAAATGACCAGTTCATTTCATACGAAATGACCAGTTCATTTCATACGAAATGACTATGTCATTTCGTGCGAAATGACCAACATGTCATTTCGTGCGAAATAGCCATAAACACATATTTCTCGTATTTCGTGCCCTGAACTAACTAGACTAGACTAATACAAGACTCGATACAAGACGAAGTCGACAGACATATGCACCAACAGACTCCCCCTTTGATGTTGACGAAGTCTTCGGTGTCGAGTCTTCGGTTGTCAAACCTTCAGTCTTTATCAGCCTTCTCGCTCTTTCCAAAGATTCTCCCTTGTAAGCATCCTCAATCAATCTCTATCTCCTCTTTCTCTTTCTTTTCTTCCAGAATCGCAACCTGACTCTATACATCTATTGATCAAGTCTCTTGATTCCTTCAATTCATCATCATCAACAGCTTGCGTGAACCTCAAGATTCAAATCTGGCTTTTTCCATCTTCAAACTTCCTCTTGATGTCTTCAGACCCCCCCCCCTTTCGATCAGCTGGGATCGCAGTCCGGAATCTTTGAATCCTCAGGATCTGGAACCTGGCTCGAATCTGCCTATCTTCAGAAAACGTAACCTGGCTTTTTCCAATCTTCAATCCTGCACAGACTCTACCTCCCAATAAATTTCTCAAATTTAAAACTTTATAAATTTAGAAACTTCATTGCATGTATTGTTCAAAAATGATTTAATCTCTGACGACCACTTGTACAAACTTATTCATAAACACTCTCCCAAACCTGTTCATCATATTCAACACTTGGAATTTTGAAAATTAGCAATTCAACATCAGTTGTCGAAAATCTTTTTGGACTTTTGAAATTAAAGAAATGTAGTAAAGAAATATTTACAGACAATATTTTTGTGAGTTTGTGTAAGAGGATCATATCAGTTTTTGAAACAAATCACCAACACCGTTTAGCTTTAAACATTTTAAGTTCTAAACGATTCACTTAGATTGTCAGTATACTGATCCACTTAAATTTTCACACAAATTTCAATTGTTTCGAGATACGAAATTAATGTTTTAGAGACTTGAACTTATTCGAGTGTCCCACCTCAGAATATACTCCCGTATCCAGATCCCAATATTCAGTCTTACAGGTGAGTATACCTAGATGATATCTGTAAAGGGTTAAATGCGAGGGCCATGAGAGCTCAGGCTATTGCTTCCGCAAAATCAGAGAGATGATGGCTTCGACTTTAGGTGTGTTCCCTTTAGAGAATCTTTTCTTCAACAGCACATGATTAGCATTTTGCAATGTTTCATCAATTTTTTATGCTGAGAGGGGTGCTATATTTCAAGCAAGTGAAAAGTATTATACGGGGACTAGGCCATTGCTTCTGCAAAATCAGAAGTCCCGGGATAATACCCCAAATATCACTAAGCATAAAGACCTAGTATCTCAGAAAGAGGGGTCTTTCAAACAAGATTTTGGGGGTTACCCATATATCCGAGAGATGTTCCCCACGAGATAAGCAAGTTTGATATTTAGGTTTATATCTCGAACACAATCTACTAAGCGTGTAAAAACCTACTGGCATATCATCAATGAGACCGTTTATCACTTTTGAACTTTCCAATTCTTTAGCATGCTGTGATTATCCACTGATGTACTATCATTACCTCTTTTTCACAACAAAACTCATTTTTGATTTTTCAATGTTTTTAACTTTTTCAAAATTTCTAATGTTTTTGGATTTTCTAAAATATCTTACTCCCCCTAAAATTCAAAACCAATAAAAAAATTTGAAAATAAACTGTACAAATAAAGTGACAACTGTTGTGAATTGCTTCAAATCGCCATCCACTTGGCATAAACAATCAAAACTCTCCCTTACAACAAACTATTTTCCCATTATGATTTCAAAAACACTTCAGTTTGTTTTAATCAAAATGATTTTTCCGGAAAATTAGTTTTGTTGATTTTCACAAACCATTTGTAGGTTAGGGGTTTCATCACATTGTTTTTCAACCAATTTGTTTTAAAGTTAAATCAAGTTCAACTTAATGACCTTGATAAACCACTTGTAGGTTTTCCACAAAACACACATAATTCAAGAATGATGTCGATTCCTGCTCCACGATTACCAACTTGGGAGCTCCGGCAAGTCCAGAGTTTAGTCATGATAGGTTCTATCCCAGTTACTAATCGGGGATGAACCATCATCATCTGGTCTCTTTGTCTTCTTTTCATAAAATTCCTTAACCCCCTTGACCTTCCCATCAATCATTTTTCCAAAAATATTTTGAACAGTGGGGTTAAAGACCTTTTCAACATCAAAATCTTTCTTTTCAGAAAAGAATTGATTTGAAATTTCAACTTTTCTGATTTTTGATTTTAAATTTTCAGCCCGCAATGGTGGAAAGTTTGCATCATCAAATGGCGGCACTGATTTTTCTTCTTTTATAACAACTTGTGGCTCCTCTGATTTTGTGGAATCAGATTCATCGCCAGAACTAGCATCAGAATTCTTAACAACCCACTTTTGGTTGTTAAGTTTTACTTTCCTTCTGTAAAAACTTTTTGAACACTCACCAACCTCAAACTTTGAATTTTTGAAAACAATAAATTGTTTGGTTGGTGGCTCATTTTCAACCATCTTTCCTTTCAGTTTATCAGAAACTCCCTGTTTTGTTTGAATTGCCTTTGGACAATTCCTGGCAATATGACCAACTGTTTTGCATTGAAAACAGGTTCTTGTCTCCTTCTTCTTCTGAACAATTTTCTTCTTCATTTCCTCTTGCTTCTTAGCAAGGAATTCTTTGTTCGTCTGCTTCCAGAATGAACTCTTTTCTTCGTCCTCTGCACTTGATCCTGAAACAAATACAGTTTTTGGTTTATAAGTTTTCTCATTTTTATAATTTTTTGGTGGAATAAAACCTAATCCATTCTTTTTGAAATTACCGTTATGATTTAGTTTCTTTCGATAACCTGAACCAGAACTGTAACCTTTTTTCTTGTTTTCTCTTTGTTGAACTCTTGAGGTGTAAGGTTTAGGGTTTTCAGCAAGATTTTCATCTTTTATTTCAGAAATTTTAATTTCTGTTAGTTTAAAAACCTTTTTGATCATTTCTGTTTTAACACCTCTTATTGGAAATTCCTTATCAGAATGTAATTTGTTTGAATCATTCAAAGTATATGCCACTTTGATCGGTTCGTCATTCAAATTAGATTTTGATAATAGAAATTCTTTATTGTAAACTCTTTTGCTCTGTTTCTCTTTTGAACTTGACGTGTCAGATTCAGACTTTGACTCTGATTTTGACTCCAACTTTGACTCCTCAGTTTCGTCTTTATCCAACACCTGATCGACCACTTTCTTTATTAACTCGGACTCATGATCAGTGTCAGACGATGTGAAAATGACATCAATGTTTTCTTGCAAGTTATCTGAAGACACAGCTTCCCACTGTAAGTTGGTTGCCTTTTTTACTCTTTCTGAATTTGGATTTCGTGGAGAATATCCATTTTATAGCGGGGGTGGACACTTGTTGTAACTGACACTTGGTTTCTTACCAGAATTCTTCTCTTCTGTATCCTCTTTTGTATCGGAAATCTTCTCTTCAGACGTTTCTTCTTCAATTGTCTTCATACCTGGCACTACAGGATAAATTTTGTCAATTACATAAGCAGAACATGAGTAACTTTTCAACAATTTTTTTACTCTCTCAGTTTCAATTTTCTGAGTTTCCAATTTCTGCTCAAGCTCAGCAATCAACCCAATGTAATAATTGATCAGTTCTTACTTTATCATGTATGCTCCATTGAGTGTCTTCATGGCTGTAGCTTGTTCACTGCTTGACTGGTTGTATTGATTCATTGCTTTGTTTATGACATCATATGATTCTTTCAGCCTATTGATGTTCTGAATCAATTCACTGTTTTGTTTCTTCATGGTCTCACGGTTTTCACAGTTCTTAGACACTTTCTCTGCAACAACTTCCTTTTTTATCTCAAACACTGGAATTTCTTTATCCTGCTTCTTTATCACGCGAACCTCTTCTTCAACTTTCTCATCTTTCTTGTTTAAACGCTTTCTTATTTTTTTCTGCCCAATAATCATCAGTAGTATATTTTTCACCATTATCTTTAACAATTTGAGCAACAAAAGCTTTATGATCTGAAATTCTGTTAGGATCATAATTATCCCAACTGAAATCTTTCCAATTGAAACCCTCTGGAAGCCTTTCATCATCTTGATCTATTAAACATGCTTTATTATCAGCCGAAATATATTTATCCCAACTGAATTCTTTTGATGAACTTCCTTCATCTTGATTAACAAGACATGCTTTCTTTGAATCTTCGATCACCTTTCTAGCATGTGCAGTTTGTAGCTGGTCTTGTTGATACGGCTGTTGAGCAACTTGATGATAAATTGCCTTTCGATAGTAGTCATTGTTTCCGAAAGGATTTTGAGCTCCACTTGCTTCGCGGTTTGTACACTCTCGTTTAAAATGCTCTTTTCCCTCCAACGAAAACAAGTAACTTTAGATTTATCAAATCCTGAAGTAGAAACATTTGCATCACGAAAATCATCTCTTCCCGTAATTTGTTTAAACTTTTCAGCTCTTCTCAACACACTAGCCAAACACCACTTTATAACCATCAACTCCATTTCCTCAGCATCAACCTGATTGTAATCCTCTTTTGTCATCATTGGATTTCCGATCCTTCCTGCAACTAAACTCCCATATGACTCTAATACAGTCACCAACAAAGACATGTGACTTTTAGCAACTTCTTCTGAGTAATTCTGATCATTTTCAAGATTTAAAGCAATGTTGCACTGAAGCACTTTCCCACTCTTGGTTGCTGATAAATTTGGATCAAACGACGGATATGAAGAGAATCCCATTTTGCTACTTGAACCTTGAGATGAACTTTCAGAAGAACTTTTTGCATTGAAAGCAGTTTCAATCTTTGGTGAAATATTGGTTTTATCAGTAACACCACCTTTGTAATACAAAGCAATGTCTTGTTCTCCATCATAATTCTTCATCCTCGCTATCTTTTGTTGTTCCATCTCTTGAGCTTCAAGTTGTTTAATAAACTCACTCAGCGTTAACTTGTCAAAACCCGGTTTATATTTCAGCATCATAAGATACGTGCCCCAAACATCATGTGGCAACGCATCAGCCAACTTTTCAATCAATTCATCCTTATCTTTATTGATGTTTAATCTTTTCATATTCTTCAACAAATTGCAATATCTTTCAATAATCTGCTTGGTGTTTTCAGTTCTTAAACCTCGGAATAAATCAAATTCTTTCGTCATAAGCGACTTTTTTTTCTTGATCATCTCATCACTTCCAAGAAACTTTGATTCTAATTCTTCCCACATCGAAAATGCACTTCCGTTGTGTTGAAGTAAAATCAAGATGTCTTCTTTAATAGCTTGCTGCAATAGACTAACCATCATTTTTTCATCTTTGTATTTCTTTTTCTCCTCAACACTCAAATTTCTAATTTCATTTTTCACTCCATTGTCACCGACTGGTCTACTATATTGAAATTCAGTATGTTCCCAAGCATCTAAGTGATATGCTTGAACCCAGTTGGCAAAACGTTCGACCCATCCATTGTATTCTTCAATACTCATGAGCTTAGGCGGTTTTTGCGTTGTCCCGGTTTCATTTTCTAGCAACGTACTCTGAGTAATAGTCATCGGACTAGCAAAGGCATTATAAAACTCGTTTTCCATGTTTCGGTTTTCAAAGTTCCACAAACACAACTTTCAAACGAAATGAATCTTCAAACGAAAAAGACTTTCACGCGGAATGACTTTTCACACGAAATGAAACTTCTTTCAAACGAAATACTCCTCTGGTGCGAAATGAATGATGGTTTCGTACGAAATGAATGATGGTTTTGTACAAAATGACAGACTTTCAAACGAAATAGGTGATTTCGTACGAAATGACGATCTGAAGATCACCTTTCAAGCGAAATAGCTGTTTCGTGCGAAATAAACCACCGATTTCATACGAAATGAAAATCCAATGAACTGATTCACGCGAAATGACTGATTCGTGCGAAATGAATTATGATTTCGTGCGAAATTCAAGCAAAGTTCAAACGAAATGATATCACTTTCGTGCGAAATGAAACTTTCGGACAGTTTTTGAACAATTTGATTAGGTTTTACTTCGAATTAAGATCTGATTCTTTCTAGGGTTTGTTAAAACACTGTTTCGCACAATATATTTGAAAATCAAGCCATTTTAACCGTGAAAATTTGTTAATTTTAAAAAAAGTAGGTGTAGAAAACAGAATTTGCAGCTGAAATGGTAAGAACTCCTCCTCCTGAGCTCTGATACCACTTGTCGGATCGTTTTCACGACCGAAACGAGTCGTTCAGAAGAGTTCTTGTGAATACGAGTGGCGGAAACAAATGTATCGAAGTCGTTTCAGCTGAATTACACAGAAAATCACTTTAAACTGTCTCTAGATTGATATCAAGTCGTTTTACAAAGCTGGAGACACTTTGGCAGAGCTTCTGTAACGCCTCGTATTTCCGAATTTATATATTTTTAGGAAATATACGTTCACTTTTTATTTATTTATTACTCTTTTTAATCACAGTTTAAATCAGAGAGAGAAACTGACTAGAAACGGGCTTCAGAACTGTTATTGGGCCACCCAAACACACTAACGGGCCTCGGGCCCAACCCACTAACTATTTGTTAAACCTAACCACAAAAGGGCCTCTATAGTTCAAAACCCTAAAAGCTCTTTCAGTTGTATCAACCGCACACCAAGACCCCCTGTCTCATCCCACGTGAATTCGGTCACCGGAGATAGCTCCGACCATCGCTTTTCCGGCCAGCTCCGGCTCTCCCTCTGGCTCTACACCGCACCTTCAACACCTCCGCTCACCACTCAATCTCTCCCCCGTATCCGCTCAGCTGAACGACCGACCACCATTGTGGTGGTGGCGGCACACGGCGATAACAGAGACTAGAGAGGGAGAACCGAAGAGAGAAAGAGAGAGAAGGAGACGAGGGTGAGAGGCGACGGCACCGCCGTGGCGGCGATGGCGGTATTCCGATTCCGGCGAGCTCCACCGGTAAGAGATCATCCCCACTTCTTTCTTTTCTTTCTGAAAATAACATTTCTGTTTTGATTTCTGATGTCTCGAGTTCGTTACGGGGTTCGGTTCAAGACACGGGTAAGGTCGGCAAAATATCAGGTGGTTTGGTTCGTGAGTCGGGAGTCTCGGCTCAGGCTCCGTTTCGGGTCAGCTCAAAAGATCGGATTTGTAGGGTTGTGTTTCTGTTCGTTTTGTTCGAGTTCCGCCCGACGACAGTGAAGTATTGGCGGCTCGGTTTGGGTTCAGTTTTGGTTTGGGTTTCTGTCTTGTCATTTATGGTCAACACCGGGTCAGATGGTTCGGTTATGGGTCTAGATCTGTTCGGGTGTTTAGTCACAAGAAAACGAGGACAAAGTTTAAAGTTGGTTCAAGTCGAGTTTCGGTTTCCGGTTCAGACCTGTTCTTGTTTCGGGTTCACGTCCCTTACCTCACTATTTCGGTATACCTTTCCACCTCTCATGTTTTACCATTCTTTTATTTTAACTAATTTAAACTTATGTTGTTTTCTTTTTAGTTTCTATAGATATCATACAAACACAATTTTTCGTTTTATATTTTACGAGAATGCGTATATAAATTGTTTACATTATGTTTGTCGTTGAGTTTTGAATATTATATCGACAAATTGCATTGTCGGGATCGTCCAAAAACAGAGGAGACTCTGCCCGATTTTCGGAAAATCTCATAAAACGAAACGTGCTATTTTTATAAAACGAAACCTATCGAAGTCCTTTTTATATACAAAGAAAAAAATATAAATTTTATTGTTTCGTATTAATTAATATTTTATCGCGAAACCAAACTTTATATAACTTGTAAACATACATAGAAAAATATATAAATAATTATATTGTTTCGTTTATTATTAAATTTTGACAATTTTATAGTCGAACCACTAATGAAAACGTATCGAATTCAAATATCTTTTATAACAATAATGATAAACGTATATTTATTTTTAACAATACTTCTATAATATTTTCGATAGAGTTAATTTAGAACCACTACATGAACTATAATATATATATATATATACGCATATAAAACTTATCCATTAACTAGATATACTCTAAATTCCAATTCAATTCCTCCGTCATAATTCCGAATACTCATACACCCCCGTTTACCCATATAGGGTGACTTCGGTGTTCCAACCTCCTAAACCCATCAACTCGTCATATGGATAATCGGAAGACTTAGCAATTATGTGAGTATACTTGAACCCCTTTTTCGTTTACCACTTTTTGGGGTGTAACATGTTATTTATAAACTTACACACAAACTTTATCATAATACATAAACATTCCTAATACACGCATGCTTATTTGATTACTTGATACTTTAAACTTGGGTTGAGGACATTATGTGTTAGACTTATCATTAACTTCGTACGAGCCAAACCATGACATATATAGCGCTATAGGATTAACGACCCGCCCGTAAACTTGTGGTTATGTCATGAGCATATTGCGTTCCCTTTGGTTTGATATGTTAGACACATGCCATGTTTATTGTTTATCTTGAATCACATGCTTGCTATGAGGAATTGTTTAAAACTTATATTTTGTTATGTGCGTACCAAACTTGTATACTCGCCTTTGCTTTTGCATTGAATTGTATTTTCAACATGTTACAGGTTGATGATGACGATGCTTTGAAAAGAAGTAGCGTTGATGCCTAGATACACATATAGACGTTTAGGTTTAATATGTCGTATCAATTTTGCTTATGTTATTATGTATTTCCTTTGAACTTGTTGTTACTTGAGTTTATGTAATGTTGACAATTTGAAGTTATGAAATGAAATGGGAATTATTTAATTATCGTCACAAATAGTGTTATGATGTCTCGAGCAATCCTCACATTTCGTCTCATCCCGATGTTTCCGCCATTGGTTGTGGGATCGTCCAAAAACATAGGAGACTCTGCCCGATTTTCGGAAAATCTCGTAAAACGAAACGTGCTATTTTTATAAAACGAAACCTATCGAAGTCCTTTTTATATACAAAGAAAAAAATATAAATTTTATTGTTTCGTATTAATTAATATTTTATCGCGAAACCAAACTTTATATAACTTGTAAACATACATAGAAAAATATATAAATAATTATATTGTTTCGTTTATTATTAAATTTTGACAATTTTATAGTCGAACCACTAATGAAAACGTATCGAATTCAAATATCTTTTATAACAATAATGATAAACGTATATTTATTTTTAACAATACTTCTATAATATTTTCGATAGAGTTAATTTAGAACCATTACATGAACTATATAATATATATATATATGCATATAAAACTTATCCATTAACTAGATATACTCTAAATTCCAATTCAATTCCTCCGTCATAATTCCGAATACTCATACACCCCCGTTTACCCATATAGGGTGACTTCGGTGTTCCAACCTCCTAAACCCATCAACTCGTCATATGGATAATCGGAAGACTTAGCAATTATGTGAGTATACTCGAACCCCTTTTTCATTTACCACTTTTTGGGGTGTAACATGTTATTTATAAACTTACACACAAACTTTATCATAATACATAAACATTCCTAATACACGCATGCTTATTTGATTACTTGATACTTTAAACTTGGGTTGAGGACATTATGTGTTAGACTTATCATTAACTTCGTACGAGCCAAACCATGACATATATAGTGCTATAGGATTAATGACCCGCCCGTAAACTTGTGGTTATGTCATGAGCATATTGCGTTCCCTTTGGTTTGATATGTTAGACACATGCCATGTTTATTGTTTATCTTGAATCACATGCTTGCTATGAGGAATTGTTTAAAACTTATATTTTGTTATGTACGTACCAAACTTGTATACTCGCCTTTGCTTTTGCATTGAATTGTATTTTCAACATGTTACAGGTTGATGATGACGATGCTTTGAAAAGAAGTAGCGTTGATGCCTAGATACACATATAGATGTTTAGGTTTAATATGTCGTATCAATTTTGCTTATGTTATTATGTATTTCCTTTGAACTTGTTGTTACTTGAGTTTATGTAATGTTGACAATTTGAAGTTATGAAATGAAATGGGAATTATTTAATTATCGTCACAAATAGTGTTATGATGTCTCGAGCAATCTTCACACTTCGTCTCATCCCGATGTTTCCACCATTGGTTGGGGTGTGACAGATTGGTATCAGAGCCATAACTATAGGGAATTAGGAAAAGTAGGAATGCTTTAACCTAGTCTATAGTTTTGGAGCTTTATTCTTACGTCTTGCTTGAAACTACTTGCATGCTACTCTATTTGCTTTTATTTATTCGCTTTGACATTTTAAACATATATGTCGCTTGTGTGTTAATAGATGACGTGCTATTCTTATGTGACAATACTTGTCTAATTATGTGTCGATACTTGATCTATTGATCTATTCCTTATGTGTTATTCTCGACATGCCTTTTATGTGCTTATACTTGTTTGTTATTTCCTTTAACATTCGCCTTTTTCCAAGGCATTATACTCGACTTTTGTCAAACACGAAAACACTCATATTATACAAACGAGACGAGTTTGCCAAAATAGGCGGGAAACCCACAATTTGGTAAACGACTTTCATTCCGTTTGATTCTATTTTTGCACGAAATTCACCATTAAGCTAGGAGTGAAATCCACATCTTAATGGAAATTTCAAATTTAAATCCGTGTAGTTAGGGTACGAAGTCGTCAAGTTAGGGGTGAAACCCGCACCTTGTCGACTAGTTCCGCTCCTTGATTTTCAAAAGTCCCGCCAAGTCTCGAATTTTCGATGGATTAGGAACATGTAGTAACTGGAAGGGTGAGTACCATTAGCCGAGATATCGGCGAGAGTATTCCACCTATTAGGCCAAAGCATGTTTCTCAATTTCAAAGATCTTTCGACCACTTTGGTTAGTCAATGTTCCGTTTGGAACCATCCAAGTTTTATTCGAGCTTGCGCTTTATTATTTTCGATCTTTTGACAAATTTGAATAATTTTTTTTTCTTTTTTTTCCGAGATTTCATTTTGCGCACACATCATACTCTTACTTTTCATACGATTATACATTATTAGCATGCATGATTTCACGTAATTTTAATTACACTTTTGTAACGAGCAGAGACATATCATCGAGATAGGAGTGATTTCCTTACCTTGACGATTAACTCCGCTTCTTTTCTCATCATAAAACGACCTCACCAACGGATTAGGGGTGATTCCCTTACCTAAGTGATCGTTACCAACGCTTTCTTTTAATAGGCTATATTATGTAAACACGATCATGTTTATACCTAAATCATTTACCATGTATTTCAAAATGCCCCATTTATTTAAACGTACCTCTTATTCTATAATATATTTTCACATCACTCGCATACGCAAAAATTTTAAATGTTACCATAAACGCGTGTTTCTCGATTTTCAAAATTTCACGAGATACTACTTGTCAGCCTAGTCGGTCTAATAAATCCGTTGCCCACAAATTCACCAATCAACGTAAACATTGAAACACGCTCCTCTCACACCATTAAACTAGAGATTGTTATTCTCAATTGAGAATCAAATCAACTTTTTCGCACACACATATAAAATATTATCAATATTATTCAATCATTTACTAAAATTTCTTTTTAAAACCAACGAAATACTTTTCAACAATCACTAAGTTCATGTACCAGATTACTTTTTCTAAGGATCAACCTTTTCACAAAGAAGCTGTAAGTTTCAAAATTTTCTAACACAAAGTTACTTAAAACAATGCAAACTTATTAATCTCTAGAACTTTTCAAAACCTCACTCGATACGTCAATTAAATTCAAAACACGTGTGCAAGGAAACTTCATAAGAACCGACAAATTTTCAACTTATGTAAACTCTTTTAAAACCGCAGTAGCAATTCCATTCCTTTACAAAGTACCTTCCACATAACCAATAAACGTTTTATACTCTCTTACATTCACAAACTAGAGTCTATATTTCGTGACAACTCAATGTATTTTAACTTCACGTTTTGCGCAAACAACTATATATGCATATCATATTACACGTTATAGTCAATATCTCACGACAATCTCACGCGCGTCACTCATCCCCTTTTCTTTCATACTCAAAATTTTTAATCTTTTACGCGCACAAACTCATGTATATTAATCATTATTTCCTACATCCATACTTACACATTTTATGTCTTATCTAATGTTCACACTTACACATTTATGTTATACTCACGATTTAAAATTCATACGTTTTACGTTATACATACACCCACAATTATACATTTACGATGCACTTACATTCAGGTTTATATTACATTCATATTAATGTTCATACGTTTTATGTTCTCATTTACGCATATACAACCTTGTTTACACTTATATGCATACAACATATATTTTATTCATACTTAAACCTTCATGTTTTACACCTATATCCACGTTCATACATCTTATGTTCACACTTATACTCGTATTCATACTCATATGCTTTGTGTTTATATTTATACTCATGTTTGTACTCACACTTATACTTATTTTTTATACACGTTATGCTTATCCTTTTTCTCATACTCATGCCATGCGTGTTGTGTCTATGCTCACGTGTGTATTCATATTTAAACTATGCTATGCTTTGCTTCATTTATACACAAGATTTATACTTTCGCACCCATACGCGAGCGAAACCTGAGGGATTCGCTTACGTTGAGCTTATGCTATTTGGAACACAAACATGCTTATATGCTACATTTCTTTCACACGCAGTCTTATTTTCACAATTTATGCATACCTTAATTCGTACACAACTAGTACAAGCTATGCGGATCATGCGACGATCAATGTAATCGCGGGTGCACACGGGATTATAGTGATGGGCGTATGAGAAACCATAGAGTGTACTAGTGTGTATGGTAAGACACGGGATGTAACATGACACCGAATACGAAACGGACGTAACGTGGTCAAAACATGGTGGATACGTCGTTGGTACTTCCTATATATAAGTGTTTTCACCATGTTACCAAACTTTCGTAAAACGCGCCATGAGAAATTCGATGTCTTGCAGACCTTTTGGACCTAATTCAAACTTTAAGCAACTCACAAACGCATTATATCCGATTATCCACGACGAGACTTCATTCTTAACACACTACCGATTCTTTTGTAATCCTTATACTCGCATTCATCCATTCACCTTTATACTCCCATTATTCTCCATTGTTCTTTTTCTTTTAAACGAACTCTCTTACAAACCTAACTTTTCGTCCTTCAAATTTCATACTTTTCAAAACGTCTCAAACTTCAAGGCCTCAATTTTAAGAAATCCTCTTCGTATTGCCAAAACCCTTTAAAGTCTTCCTTCTAGATAAATTTCGGGGCGAAATTTCCTAAAGGAGGGGAGACTGTAACGCCTTGTATTTCCGAATTTATATATTTTTAGGAAATATACGTTCACTTTTTATTTATTTATTACTCTTTTTAATCACAGTCTAAATCAGAGAGAGAAACTGACTAGAAGCGGGCTTCAGAACTATTATTGGGCCACCCAAACACACTAACGGGCCTCGGGCCCAACCCACTAACTATTTGTTAAACCTAACCATAAAAGGGCCTCTATAGTTCAAAACCCTAAAAGCTCTTTCAGTTGTATCAACCGCACACCAAGACCCCCTGTCTCATCCCTCGTGAATTCGGTCACCGGAGATAGCTCCGACCACCGCTTTTCCGGCCAGCTCCGGCTCTCCCTCTGGCTCTACACCGGACCTGCAACACCTCCGCTCACCACTCAATCTCTCCCCCGTATCCGCTCAGCTGAACGACCGACCACCACTGTGGTGGTGGCGGCAGACGACGATAACAGAGACGAGAGAGGGAGAACCGAAGAGAGAAAGAGAGAGAAGGAGACGAGGGTGAGAGGCGACGGCACCGCCGTGGCGGCGATGGCGGTATTTCGATTCCGGCGAGCTCCACCGGTAAGAGATCATCCCCACTTCTTTCTTTTCTTTCTGAAAATAACATTTCTGTTTTGATTTCTGATGTCTCGGGTTCGTTTCGGGGTTCGGTTCAAGACACGGGTCAGGTCGGCAAAATATCAGGTGGTTTGGTTCGTGAGTCGGGAGTCTCGGCTCAGGCTCCGTTTCGGGTCAGCTCAAAAGATCGGATTTGTAGGGTTGTGTTTCTGTTCGTTTTGTTCGAGTTCCGCCCGACAACAGTGAAGTATTGGTGGCTCGGTTTGGGTTCAGTTTTGGTTTGGGTTTCTGTCTTGTCATTTATGGTCAACACCGGGTTAGACGGTTCGGTTACGGGTCTAGATCTGTTCGGGTGTTTAGTCACAAGAAAACGAGGACAAAGTTTAAAGTTGGTTCAAGTCGAGTTTCGGTTTCCGGTTCAGACCTGTTCTTGTTTCGGGTTCACGTCCCTTACCTCACTGTTTCGGTATACCTTTCCACCTCTCATGTTTTACCATTCTTTATTTTAACTAATTTAAACTTATGTTGTTTTCTTTCTAGTTTCTATATATATCATACAAACACGATTTTTCGTTTTATATTTTACGAGAATGCGTATATAAATTGTTTACATTATGATTGTCGTTGAGTTTTGAATATTATTTCGACAAATTGCATTGTCGGGATCGTCCAAAAACAGAGGAGACTCTGCCCGATTTTCGGAAAATCTCGTAAAACGAAACGTCCTATTTTTATAAAACGAAACCTATCGAAGTCCTTTTTATATACAAAGAAAAAACTATAAATTTTATTGTTTCGTATTAATTAATATTTTATCGCGAAACCGAACTTTATATAACTTGTAAACATACATAGAAAAATATATAAATAATTATGTTGTTTCGTTTATTATTAAATTTTGACAATTTTATAGTCGAACCACTAATGAAAACGTATCGAATTCAAATATCTTTTATAACAATAATGATAAACGTATATTTATTTTTAACAATACTTCTATAATATTTTCGATAGAGTTAATTTAGAACCACTACATGAACTATAATATATATATATATATATATATACACGCATATAAAACTTATCCATTAACTAGATATACTCTAAATTCCAATTCAATTCCTCCGTCATAATTCCGAATACTCATACACCCCCGTTTACCCATATAGGGTGACTTCGGTGTTCCAACCTCCTAAACCCATCAACTCGTCATATGGATAATCGGAAGACTTAGCAATTATGTGAGTATACTTGAACCCCTTTTTCGTTTAACACTTTTTGGGGTGTAACATGTTATTTATAAACTTACACACAAACTTTATCATAATACATAAACATTCCTAATACACGCATGCTTATTTGATTACTTGATACTTTAAACTTGGGTTGAGGACATTATGTGTTAGACTTATCATTAACTTCGTACGAGCCAAACCATGACATATATAGCGCTATAGGATTAACGACCCGCCCGTAAACTTGTGGTTATGTCATGAGCATATTGCGTTCCCTTTGGTTTGATATGTTAGACACATGCCATGTTTATTGTTTATCTTGAATCACATGCTTGCTATGAGGAATTGTTTAAAACTTATATTTTGTTATGTACGTACCAAACTTGTATACTCGCCTTTGCTTTTGCATTGAATTGTATTTTCAACATGTTACAGGTTGATGATGACGATGCTTTGAAAAGAAGTAGCGTTGATGCCTAGATACACATATAGACGTTTAGGTTTAATATGTCGTATCAATTTTGCTTATGTTATTATGTATTTCCTTTGAACTTGTTGTTACTTGAGTTTATGTAATGTTGACAATTTGAAGTTATGAAATGAAATGAGAAGTATTTAATTATCGTCACAAATAGTGTTATGATGTCTCGAGCAATCCTCACATTTCGTCTCTGTGACAACTGCCACTTTCTGGTAATTTACATACATTTAAAAGCAATGATTTACATTATACAAGTATGTGTTGTGAATATTCGAACTGCATGATTACATGATATACATCTTAGAACACTCAAGGAATATTCATTTATGATGCACATTATTCATTTTTATTGGTTACACTTGAAATAGTGTAAACAATGCATCGAAACAACTAGAGTAGTACCTAGTAAACTAGTGTGCTGACGAGAACTCAGGTTCCGCATAAACCATCTAAATTACATCTTTAGGACTTAGACAAAAGTCCAACATCAAATATACATTAAACCCTATATGGGAATAAAAGGGTTTGGTTTAATATATTACCAATGTCCGGTAGCACCAAAAACTGCCCGAAAACTGCCGAAAAGCACTAAAAGCGACGATTTCTACACTTTTCCGCAGAAATTTTGCTGGAATCAGCTTTCTAATATTTTTACGACATGTAAAAATATTATTTAACATAGAATTCATGTGAGGATACCTTCGGGTATCATCCGAGCCAATAACTACATCAATTCACACAAGTTACGCAACTTAGCGTTCAAATAACATCTAACCGAAACAATTCGAAACGATTATCCGAACGATATCTAATCTTTTTTTTTAGTAACCATCTAATATTATTTTGGTCATTTTAAGGCTAGTTATAACATCTAAACATCTTAAATCAATTGAAATCCTTGAACACCTAAACTTCCTAACATTTGTCTACAAATTCTAACACTTGAAATAATTAGAAACAAATCACCAAGCATGACCCCCCCCCCCCCCCTCATATGAACGTTTTTTTTTTGTTATGTGGGTCCCACACTTATTAACAACTTGCAAATATCTAGATATTTACTCTATTTGTTCAAGTGGATGATGTTGGTGATTAATTAGTAACTTACTAACTAAGTAACTAGATCATTTCAAGACCATTTTACACTTTATTATTTTTTTTTTCACTAAAATACTCTCATCATCTTCATCTTTTTACCAAGAACACCACAAAAACCCATTTCCTTTTTAGCCTTTATTTGATGATCAAGTTGTACTTCTTTGGAGCTTAAGGTGATCTAAAGAACTAGCAAGTTAAAGGAAGTGTATTCATCCATTCAAGAGCCTTATATCATCAAGATCTTCATCTTCTTTGCTTCTTAAAATCATCTAAGATCATCCCTAGCCTAGTGCTAGAAGTAAGCTTCTATATCTATTTTTTTTTCTTTGATACATATATTATGATTATGATTGTTATTATTACAAATAATAATCAAGAAATCATACATAATAAACATGAAGAAAATACAAAGAAGCAAAGATAATAATCATGATACATTTATGTTGGTTTATATTGTGATTTAAGACTTGTGATATGCATATATGATCTTGTTGTGATGATATTGATATAAATAAATTGTTAGGGGATGTTTTAAAAATATGATCTAACAATTATACATGTTTATGTTAAAGAGTTTTTAACATAAAGGATTACTTGGATGATCATAACCTTTAATTTTGTTAAAGTATTTAATGTTTTTCACTAAAAACAATACTTCTACAAAATTATGAAAAGTAACATACAACATGAGATTTTTATAAAAGTTGTTAAAACTAGAAGTAAACTTGGTTTTTGAACTAGTTAGCACATGTTATGATCATGTCCAAAACCCTACATGATTTGGAGATCATTTTGATAAGTTTATGTTATAAAAATCTCATGTGTTTTTAGTTAAGATGATTGGGTAAATTGATGGTGATTTGAAAAAGAAAATGATATGTTTATGAAACATGGCCAAATGATTAATACAAAGGTTATATGGCTATTTTTTTTTAGAACATTATGTTAACAAAACTATCATTTTTTTTTCTAACAAAGTCTTTACAAGATTAGAAAGTTGGTCTTTATAAACATAAAAATTGACATAAATATATATTTTGGTAAAATATATATTTAGTGAAGATATCAAGTATGTGCTATGTGTTATTATTTGTATTAGTTATATATACAAGTTAAGACTTGATAACAATGACACGAATAAATACAAGACATACTTACAACTAAAGACTTACAAGAATACATATAGACACACATGAAAACAACTTACGGACATTCCGAAGGATCGGACACAACTTATGGTCAAATCGGACGACGGACGAATTTATAAACATATCGCCATTCGGAGAACTTACTACGACGTTTAGGCGATCTTCCGACGCGGGCACAAAAAAAAAAATTTCGTTACCATTAACAAAATTTGGACATTTTGAAACTTATAAAAACTATTATGTTTTTATTAACTAAAAAGTATATTTAGTTATCTTTTTATAAAAATGTTTTTTTTTTATAAAAATGAAAGACTTATATTTACTAGTGAGCTATTTTATACAAATGGGCTATGTTTATACAAATGGGCTATGTTTATACAAATGGGCTTACTTTTCTAAATGGGCTTAATTTCATAATGGGCTTATCAAAACACATGGGCTAAGCCCAATACCAAACATATGGGCCAAGGCCCAATAACATTAAGCCCAATACTATTGAGGTCCAACACTATTGAGGCCCAACACTATTTAAGCCCAACACTATTGAGGCCCAACACTATTTAGGCCCAATACTATTGAGGCCCAACACTATTTAAGCCCAACACTATTGAGGCCCAACACTATTTAGGCCCAACACTATTGAGGCCCAACACTATTTAGGCCCAATACTATTTAAGCCCAATAACATTAATTCTTGGGCTAAGCCCAATGACATATAATTGATAAACATTACAATTATACAATTTACTTATACAAGACACGAAACCAAGCGGACTAGATCCGACTATACAACTCACAAGATACAAGATGATATATATATATATTTGGTGAAAAATATATATATAACATTTGAACAACTCATTCATCGAATACACGGTTAACGAACAGTAAAGACATACAAGTCTTACACATATTGAAGACACAAGACTTGTACTCAAGTTCTTTACAAAGACCGAAGTGTCTAACAAAAATAAGAACATTTGTAGGTCGCAACGCTATTCAGGACGACCGCACATGAGATCTTATTTACATCTATTCACAGGACGCGATACAGTGAGTTCATGTCCCCTATTCATTTAAATGTTTTACAACTTTACAACTATCGGGGAAAATACATGTTCAACGTATGTTAAAGTTAGGGAATGAAACACCTTAGATCATGTGCGAATTAGGGTCATACAATAAGCACCATTAATCCAGTTTGGACCAAGGAACAAAAGGGTTAGATCTAATGGGTTTTGGCGAGCCCCACTCTTGGTCGTGGACCCATACAGAAGAGTGCGTTTGTATCCCAGTCGATAGGAGTCGACATAAAATCGTCTAGGGTTGGATTGCTTCCTAATTCGTCACAAATATTAATGTCCTCGCGAAACATTAATGATCAACGATTTCATTGATGCTTTACATACTACATCATACATACAGATACATCATACATCGAGATACATTTTATACAACTCACATTTTACGGATACATCTTATATCCAGTTTGGATACAATTACAATTGAGACAAATACATATTACATACTGTTTTGATACAAATACATCTTATACAGCTAAACTGCATGAACTCGCTCAACTTTTGTTGATGTTTTCAAACTTACATGTATTTCAGGGAATTAGTGGACAAATGCAAAGATTTCAGTTCAAGAAAAACAAGTATCAATACTCCATGCCAACTATTGAAGGGTTTTCCTGTTATATACCGCCTCTTTGCGGTGATATAGTGGTCAAAGCCTTTACATATTCAGACTTACATTTGATGTATAAAACAATGACAACTTATTTTCATTTGATGGTTTGTAAACAATGTACTTAAGTTATGTTGCGATCTTTTGAACAATTATGACAATGGCATTGGAGCATGTTTTATTCATTTAGTATGTTCACTTACATTGTTATGCATTGAGAACCGATCAGATCACACCTCGCGCTTCCGCTACGAGCGGGTGTGACAGATTGGTATCAGAGCATCGATTGTAGTGAACCAGGATTCTTTCTCGAGTCTAAGTCTACAATCACTAGGGATCTCTCACGAAAACCTCTTGTTCATGTTGAACAGATTATAAATAAAATTGGACAAGTCAAAAGGTTTTCATTGCATAAACATTTTTCAAGGTCCACTACAGCAAAAATTCATTTCAAATAAATCAAGCGAGGACATTTCCATGGGTGAAGTCTATGAGAAACAGACACAATACATTAATAGACTATGTGCCTACAATACATTACATTATCAGTTTATGCATTATAAACAGTTTACAAGTTCAGCTTATACAAGATAGAAATCCTTGATTGATAGGATTTTACATGATTATATATATAGGTGGTTCATATATATGTTGCATGAAATATTTTGCCAAGAACAAAATACCTTCGACTTCAAACTCTATTATTATTCTTTACTCACACGATGAAAATATCGACCTCATGTCTAATGCGGAGCTTATGGCGAACATGATTCCTAAGTGAAATCTTAAACTTAATTCCGTAAAATATGGTTGCTTTCTCGCGAATGCTGAGATGCCTGACCATGATAATGACGACGAGGCGAAGGTGGTAACCTTGGACAACAACTCCATTAGTGGGACGAGATCCCTGTGACTCATACTAATCAAGGTTGATATACTCTTGTCCTTACAAGGAACATGAAGTATTCATCTTGAAGGTGCCTCTTTGGTTGTTATTATTACAAATTCTTTTCATTTCTATTTCACCTAACGCCGTACCGTTCTGCGAGTAATGACAACGAACGTTGACACGTGAGTTATCACGAAGGTCCCTTCTATGTTGAAGGTATATTGACAATAGTGTCCTCTCTCTGACTGATCGCCTGCTCTGAACGAGAGAATGCTAGGGTGACCATGCAAGACAATTTATTATTACGGGGGCCCACGTAATAACAACTTGTAGTGCATGGAAATTCTGGTGGACTCTGCGGGTCAAGCTAATGATCACTATTCATTCAAAATTCTTAAGTTATTACTTGAGATTCAATTCTTCCTATCTAGTAGAACACGAACTGGGGGTGGTTAGTATAACACCCTACAATACAATACAATACAATTGTCACACCCCGACCACGTAGAACATACGAAACGTGGCGGAAACATCGGGGAGTGTTGTAACAGAATTAATTGTGTCAAATCCATGGCAATTGAAGTTTCGTTTTATTGATTAAAAGTGTTACAATGTCTTAACAAACAAGGAAATACAACCTAATTAACTAGTCATGCATCTTTTATTGTCACTAAAGCCCAAGTCTGCCTATGTGTATCTTGATCATCTTATGCAACAGCTCCTGAAAAACACATGTGAAAATAGGTACGTCAGCATAAAAATGCCTGTGAGATACATAGGTTTTGTGAAAATAGGTTCCATGACTTATGTTTGAGAAAATGTTTAGTCATGAACCTTGTAATTTGCTTTGTTTTGTAAATCATTTGAAAAACAATGAGTTCAGATGATATGTATACAATAAATGAATAATGTATGGTTAAATGAATAACCATAGTAAAATGGATTTGTATAAGATAGGTTGTTTGTAAAACAATGTCTTGTGAAAAGTATGTTATTTGTATAAAATGTCGTATGTATCAAACTGAAATGATTCAAATAACGCTACGATATGTAATACCATACAAACACTTATATATAGGAAGTACTAGCGGCGTATCCACCATGCTTGTATCATATTACACACGCATCGTTACTTAATCACTTAATCAAACCAAACCAGACCAATGTCAAAATGTCTATGTCAAATATCCATGTCAAATGTCTATGTCAAATATCCATGTCAAATGTCTATGTCAGAATGTTATGTATGGCAAGTGAAATGTCTCAACTAAACCATATGCACAAAAACAAAGTATTGAAGTAAAACTTGGTTTAAATCAAAGTTATGTTTTGTGGGAAATGCATGATCAAATGTCAATCATGTTAAAATGTCTATGCCGAAATGTCTATGTCAAATACGGTTCACACGGTTCACAGATACAAACGGTTCACAGATATCAACGGATCACCGTCAAATGATTACAACGGTTCAATATGTAGTATAATGTGTTCATATGCTGGATAAGCATATGCAACAGAAAAGCAACGTAAAACAATGTACTAAGTACGCACACAATGGGCATACATAGCATGAAATGTAATGTAGAACGATGTACTAAGTACGCACACAATGGGCATACATAGCATAAAATGTAATGTAAAACAATGTACTAAGTACGCACACAATGGGCATACATAGCATGAAATGTAATGAAATCATGTACTATAATGTACTAATGAACATAGCAAGTATATGATGTCAAAACAGGAAAGCATGAAAGTAACAAGTAGGCACATGTGTTCCACCCCAAAACAGTTTGGAAAACAGTAAAAGAGGGGTCTATGTACTCACCTGGGATTGCTCAGTAGTTCTGGAGTGACAACTAAACAATGCTAGAGATCGCGGATATCAAACGGCACCTAGTATAGGTAGCTACATTAATAAACCGGACCTAAATCGGAGGATCGGGTAGCATTAGGGTTTGTAAACCAAACGAGTGTAGAGACTCGTGTCTTTTGGTTTAACAAAGCCTACATACTAAATGAAACTTAACCTAAGTGTCTACGACCCATTACGACCCGTTTAGGTAGCTTATGCTACTTTAACGCGTCGTTCGCGTGAAACGCGTTCGGACCGCCTAACTAGCCCTATGACAAGTGTTATATGCCTAAACATATTACATAATCAGTTATGTGACAAAGGTTTAGGTTACATATGCTTAATTACCAATTATACATGAAAAGGGTATTCTGGTAATTTACCTAAGGCATATAAACTACCTATCATACAACTACTTAAACGATGTGACCATAGGGTATAACCTCGGAAGGTTATTCCCTACCTACTATGGTCACCTAATGTATTTGGTCGGATCCTAATGATCGACCAAACTGGGTCGGGTTCGAGGTATAAGCGATTTATCAGATCGCTTACCCTACGACCCTAGACAACGTGGTAATCAGTAGGCATAGTCCCAAGGGACTATGACCATCGTGATTACAATCACGTTGCGAAGTTCTAACGAACTTCGCATTGACCATTACTGGTCAACGCTGAAAGTCAAACAAAGTTTGACTTTCTGACTCGAAAAGCAGTAGAATAAGGAAAAGAACGAAAGAATACTTACGAAGGGTCCCCGAATGCTAACCCAGATCAAAATAGCTCAGGTATGAAACGAAGGTTCCAACTTAGAGTCTTTTCAATCAGATTTGTGGGTTTTAAGCCAAAAGGGGGGTGGGTATTTATAGATAAAGTAGAGCCGCTAGGATCGTTTCTTGAATATCGTGCCACGATCCGAGCCGTACACTTGTCACAAAGGTTATGGAGCCACATATGCTCCTTATCTTAGTGATTAAGCAAGTTGCAAACATGTGGTTGTGGATTAATTGGTTGCAACTTGCATTTAAAACACTGAATCTGGTCCAGATGGGGGCTCGCGTGACGCTAAGGCCCGTCGCGTCACGCTAGGCCCCTGTTTTGGCAGATTTTGCAGAAATGGTCCCTGCACCTTGTTTAAGCGATTTTCGATGCGTTTGAACCCCGTTAACCTCATTTCAAGGCTCTAAAATGAAGTTAAAGTATAGGGAACTCAAAACATACTCAAAAATATGCCGGATGATGGTTCGTTTGGTCGTACGAACGCGATGTTCGCTTAATTACGACGGAATGCGCATAAGCGCGAAAAACGATCCAAATGACGCAACGAATGGATTTTTCTTAAGGCGAACACTTAAATATAATGTAGTCATGCTTACATAAATTTTTGGATGTCCAGATGTATTCAGAATGTAAGTTATGCGCGAAAATGCAAACTTGTGCACTTTTTGACACTTTTAGTCCCTGAATGTCCCAAAAGTTTATTTTAGCACACCGAACCCCTCAAAGCCTATTTCTAAGCCATGTAAAGGATATTTAACGTGTGTTTAACTTATGGTCAAGTTCCGGAATGTCTGTTACAGTTCAAATTGGCATACTTTCGCAGTTTGTCAGCTTTAGTCCCTGTAAGCGAATTAACTTTGATTTCACCACACCAAACCTTCCAAAACTTATATCTAAGTTATGTATAGGTTATTTAAGGTATGTTAAGCCTATTTCACTATTCCGGAGTGTTTGCTGCATTAAACTGGTTATATTTACGCATTAGTGCGCGTATAACCTTCCAGAAAGCGATATAGTGATTGAAATCGAACAAGAATTGATATGTGTAAACGATACACATATTTTTACAAATCCCAAGTATGAAATACAATATTTCACTGGTTGGGAATTTGTTTGATGGTTGAAATGACACAGGTGTTACAGTCTCCCCTACTTTAGGAAATTTCGTCCCGAAATTAATTCGTAGGAGTCTGTCTATGACTTTGTTTTAAATAGTCATCAAAGATATGTAGCATAATCTGATTATTTTCCTCAACGGATATTTTTCAGAAGCGAAAATGAATGGATGATTCATTTTTTCTCAACGGATTCTTTGTCAGAAATGGGAATGAAGGAATAATCCACGGATATTCATTTCTCTCAACGGATATTCTTCAGAACGAAAATGAACAAACGGGGTCATTTTCCTCAACGGTTTGTTCTTCAGAAATTTGAAATGAAAGAAAAATCAACGGATATTCATCTCCTCAACGGATAAATCTTCAGAAACGAAAATGAACTAACGGAGTCATTTTCAACGGTTATTTCCTCAGAGTTGGAAATGAAGAATTACACAACGGATATTCATTTCCTCAACGGATAAATCTTCAGAAACGAAAATGAACTAACGGAGTCATTTTCAACGGTTGCTTCCTCAGAGTTGGAAATGAAGGATTACACAACGGATATTCATTTCCTCAACGGATAAATCTTCAGAAACGAAAATGAACTAACGGAGTCATTTTCAACGGTTGCTTCCTCAGAGTTGGAAATGAAGGATTTACACAACGGATATTCATTTCCTCAACGGATATTCTTTAGAACGAAAATGAATGGATAATTCATTTTCCTCAACGGTTATTCTTCAGAATGGAAATGAAAAGATAAACAACGGATATTCATTTCTTCAACGGATATTCTTTAGAATGAAAATGAATGGATAATTCATTTTCCTCAACGGTTATTCTTCAGAATGGAAATGAAAAGATAAACAACGGATATTCATTTCCTCAACGGATATTCTTCAGAAGTGAAAAATGAATAGCTAGTTCATTTTTCCTCAACGGATGCTTCATCAGAATTGGAAATGAATAGGGTTAACTCTTGATACATGATAGAACTTGCTGTGATTTCTGTGCACTAAATTCCATAATTATGTATGCATCCATAATTACGTAATTCCTTGCACAGTCCGCACAGTTTGTTTTGAAATGTTGTGGGGAAAGATATCAAACCTGAGATGAGAGTGACTAGACTACCATAGGGTCCTTTTAATTAGATCAACAGAGGATCTTCTTAATTAGGCCACTAAGGAGTCCTTTCAGCTATATCATCACATGATATCCCTAATCAGATTTTTGGATCAATCTGTTTAACTAGACCACTAAAGGGTCTAATTATGAAGTAGTACATTATAATCCAAGGGACTTTAACTACAACGTAGAAGTCCATTAAGGATTTAAGTAGTACCTTTGGGTATCCTACTATGAATCTCTTGCACAAAGATATGTAAGATTTTACGAGGATTTGAATAACATAAATTGGATCACATGACACATAAAGGATAACACATAAGCACATAACCACATAATTGTTTAATTGTTATTTTTCTTGTTATTGATTGCTATTAACTTGGCGCCTCGTACATCGTTTCTCTTGGAAGAAACGGGTACTTAGGATTTTCGTGGAAACGCAAGAGATTATACAAGGGAAGAAATTTGGAAGTAGTCTGTTCTTCAAGGAATGCGGTTCCTTGATTGTCGGTATTGTATGGGATATGTTTATACATGCAACCACATAAACATATTGAAATGTAAATGAAAGATTTATTTATAAACAACAATAACAACAACTGTTTCATAGATTGTGATAAAAGAAAATAATACACAAGGCTCGATTATTTTCTAAACAGCGTTATCTTCTGTCGGTCAGATACTCATCCCTGCGCTGGATTTGCATCAGCAAGTCTTGGGCAATTTCTACTAAAATGGCCCATCTCGCCACAGTTGTAGCAAGATCCCAGTGGGAAACGAGCTTGAGCAGGATTGTTGTTAATCTGATTTGGTGCTGCTGCTGTTGGGCAAACCCTCGCTGTATGACCTATAAGTCCGCAAACTTGGCATGTGCGGCACTTCACACCAGCATGATGATGTAGGCCACATTGGTTGCACATGGGTGCAGTTCCTTTGTAGGGTTTCCTGGCAGGGGGTTGAGCTGGTTGGTTGGGGACGGCTTGATCATTGTGAGCGACCACGGCGAAGTTCTGAGAAGCCTTTCGCTTCTTTGACTTCTTAGAGGATCCAGTCTGTTCATCCATGGTCTTTGATTCCTCGATTGGTTTCGATTCCTCGACCAGTTTCTTGTCACCCTTTCGGAAAAGCTTACGTTTCCTGATCTGCGATTCAGTCAAGGTTGCAGATAACTCAATGGCCTGCCTAACAGTAGTAGGGTTGCTACCAGTCAAAATGTCTTGTATTGAGTCGGGAAGGCCATCAATGTACTTTTCGATCGCCTTATCCAAAGGCGTGACCATGTTTGGGCATAACAGACTTAACTCCTCATAACGGTCCGTGTAGGCTCGATGCTCACCGCTGTCTTGCTTAAGATCATCAAATTCCCTTTCCAAAGCCCTGATCTCGTGACGAGGACAAAACTCCTTCATCATGAGAGCCCTAAGTTCGGCCCATGTCTGTGCTAGAGCAACTTCTGCACCACGATCTCTCATCACCCCGTTCCACCACGTAAGGGCCCTCTTCTGGAACACACTCGAAGAGAACTCGACCTTGCGATTGTCAGGACACTGCACGTGGCGGAAAGTATTCTCAATGCTCTCGAACCATTGAAGAAGCCCAGTCGCTCCCTCAGAACCACTAAACTTGAGTGGTTTAGCCGAGTTGAAACTCTTGAAATTGCATGGACCATTGTTGTTGTTGTTGGCTTGATTCCATTGAGCAAAGAGGTTTGGGAATTGAGCAGCCATTTGCTGCGCAATGATTTCTGCCAATTCGGCAGTCGCTATCTGGCTTTCGCGTCGAGGAGGCATTCTAAAAGAGGAAACATGAAATGAAACGAGTGAGAGGATTAGACGAAAAGAATGAGATGAAACAAATCTGATGAAAGCAAGGATAGTGGTCATTTGTTTGTTACTACAAAGCAACAAACGACCCTGGTGAAAAGTAAATAGGTCAAAAATAATGTATCGCGAAGACATGCTCGCCTATAAGTGAACACTCATCCCAAGAATTCCCAGGTAAGCACAACTGGTCTCGCGTCTGATGAGATGTATACGAAGTGCTTGCCTAGACAGAAAACCCAGAATACAGGCATTCACCCTTCCAGTTTGCACGTGTTCACATTATTTAAAACCCAACAACCTTGACGAGATTTTGAAAATTCAAAGGGGTTCAAAATCTTATAACAGAGGGTTCAAAACCTTGTAATAAATCATCCTAGAACAGATGATTAGTTTTCAAAGCGGTTTTGAGATTTATGTTCTAGTTGTGGTCGTCGCCTAAGGATAGGTGACAGTATTGTTTTATGACTAAACGCAAGTAAACTCGCGTTAGGGTCCTAAGAAAGTTATAGACTAGGTCAAAGCATTACTAATAACCTAATTCCCTATAACCATTGGCTCTGATACCATCTTTTCTGTCACACCCCGACCACGTAGAACATACGAAACGTGGCGGAAACATCGGGGAGTGTTGTAACAGAATTAATTGTGTCAAATCCATGGCAATTGAAGTTTCGTTTTATTGATTAAAAGTGTTACAATGTCTTAACAAACAAGGAAATACAACCTAATTAACTAGTCATGCATCTTTTATTGTCACTAAAGCCCAAGTCTGCCTATGTGTATCTTGATCATCTTATGCAACAGCTCCTGAAAAACACATGTGAAAATAGGTACGTCAGCATAAAAATGCCTGTGAGATACATAGGTTTTGTGAAAATAGGTTCCATGACTTATGTTTGAGAAAATGTTTAGTCATGAACCTTGTAATTTGCTTTGTTTTGTAAATCATTTGAAAAACAATGAGTTCAGATGATATGTATACAATAAATGAATAATGTATGGTTAAATGAATAACCATAGTAAAATGGATTTGTATAAGATAGGTTGTTTGTAAAACAATGTCTTGTGAAAAGTATGTTATTTGTATAAAATGTCATATGTATCAAACTGAAATGATTCAAATAACGCTACGATATGTAATACCATACAAACACTTATATATAGGAAGTACCAGCGGCGTATCCACCATGCTTGTATCATATTACACACGCATCGTTACTTAATCACTTAATCAAACCAAACCAGACCAATGTCAAAATGTCTATGTCAAATATCCATGTCAAATGTCTATGTCAAATATCCATGTCAAATGTCTATGTCAGAATGTTATGTATGGCAAGTGAAATGTCTCAACTAAACCATATGCACAAAAACAAAGTATTGAAGTAAAACTTGGTTTAAATCAAAGTTATGTTTTGTGGGAAATGCATGATCAAATGTCAATCATGTTAAAATGTCTATGCCGAAATGTCTATGTCAAATACGGTTCACACGGTTCACAGATACAAACGGTTCACAGATATCAACGGATCACCGTCAAATGATTACAACGGTTCAATATGTAGTATAATGTGTTCATATGCTGGATAAGCATATGCAACAGAAAAGCAACGTAAAACAATGTACTAAGTACGCACACAATGGGCATACATAGCATGAAATGTAATGTAGAACGATGTACTAAGTACGCACACAATGGGCATACATAGCATAAAATGTAATGTAAAACAATGTACTAAGTACGCACACAATGGGCATACATAGCATGAAATGTAATGAAATCATGTACTATAATGTACTAATGAACATAGCAAGTATATGATGTCAAAACAGGAAAGCATGAAAGTAACAAGTAGGCACATGTGTTCCACCCCAAAACAGTTTGGAAAACAGTAAAAGAGGGGTCTATGTACTCACCTGGGATTGCTCAGTAGTTCTGGAGTGACAACTAAACAATGCTAGAGATCGCGGATATCAAACGGCACCTAGTATAGGTAGCTACATTAATAAACCGGACCTAAATCGGAGGATCGGGTAGCATTAGGGTTTGTAAACCAAACGAGTGTAGAGACTCGTGTCTTTTGGTTTAACAAAGCCTACATACTAAATGAAACTTAACCTAAGTGTCTACGACCCATTACGACCCGTTTAGGTAGCTTATGCTACTTTAACGCGTCGTTCGCGTGAAACGCGTTCGGACCGCCTAACTAGCCCTATGACAAGTGTTATATGCCTAAACATATTACATAATCAGTTATGTGACAAAGGTTTAGGTTACATATGCTTAATTACCAATTATACATGAAAAGGGTATTCTGGTAATTTACCTAAGGCATATAAACTACCTATCATACAACTACTTAAACGATGTGACCATAGGGTATAACCTCGGAAGGTTATTCCCTACCTACTATGGTCACCTAATGTATTTGGTCGGATCCTAATGATCGACCAAACTGGGTCGGGTTCGAGGTATAAGCGATTTATCAGATCGCTTACCCTACGACCCTAGACAACGTGGTAATCAGTAGGCATAGTCCCAAGGGACTATGACCATCGTGATTACAATCACGTTGCGAAGTTCTAACGAACTTCGCATTGACCATTACTGGTCAACGCTGAAAGTCAAACAAAGTTTGACTTTCTGACTCGAAAAGCAGTAGAATAAGGAAAAGAACGAAAGAATACTTACGAAGGGTCCCCGAATGCTAACCCAGATCAAAATAGCTCAGGTATGAAACGAAGGTTCCAACTTAGAGTCTTTTCAATCATATTTGTGGGTTTTAAGCCAAAAGGGGGGTGGGTATTTATAGATAAAGTAGAGCCGCTAGGATCGTTTCTTGAATATCGTGCCATGATCCGAGCCGTACACTTGTCACAAAGGTTATGGAGCCACATATGCTCCTTATCTTAGTGATTAAGCAAGTTGCAAACATGTGGTTGTGGATTAATTGGTTGCAACTTGCATTTAAAACACTGAATCTGGTCCAGATGGGGGCTCGCGTGACGCTAAGGCCCGTCGCGTCACGCTAGGCCCCTGTTTTGGCAGATTTTGCAGAAATGGTCCCTGCACCTTGTTTAAGCGATTTTCGATGCGTTTGAACCCCGTTAACCTCATTTCAAGGCTCTAAAATGAAGTTAAAGTATAGGGAACTCAAAACATACTCAAAAATATGCCGGATGATGGTTCGTTTGGTCGTACGAACGCGATGTTCGCTTAATTACGACGGAATGCGCATAAGCGCGAAAAACGATCCAAATGACGCAACGAATGGATTTTTCTTAAGGCGAACACTTAAATATAATGTAGTCATGCTTACATAAATTTTTGGATGTCCAGATGTATTCAGAATGTAAGTTATGCGCGAAAATGCAAACTTGTGCACTTTTTGACACTTTTAGTCCCTGAATGTCCCAAAAGTTTATTTTAGCACACCGAACCCCTCAAAGCCTATTTCTAAGCCATGTAAAGGATATTTAAGGTGTGTTTAACTTATGGTCAAGTTCCGGAATGTCTGTTACAGTTCAAATTGGCATACTTTCGCAGTTTGTCAGCTTTAGTCCCTGTAAGCGAATTAACTTTGATTTCACCACACCAAACCTTCCAAAACTTATATCTAAGTTATGTATAGGTTATTTAAGGTATGTTAAGCCTATTTCACTATTCCGGAGTGTTTGCTGCATTAAACTGGTTATATTTACGCATTAGTGCGCGTATAACCTTCCAGAAAGCGATATAGTGATTGAAATCGAACAAGAATTGATATGTGTAAACGATACACATATTTTTACAAATCCCAAGTATGAAATACAATATTTCACTGGTTGGGCATTTGTTTGATGGTTGAAATGACACAGGTGTTACAACAATACAATACAATACAATACAATACAATACAATACAATACAATACAATACAATACAATACAATACAATACAATACAATACAATACAATACAATACAATACAATACAATACAATACAATACAATACAATACAATACAATACAATACAATACAATACAATACAATACAATACAATACAATACAATACAATACAATACAATACGGGAAGACGACACATATTTGTTCACACCTAACATTCGATCTATATCACGATTCAGTTGAGACTAGTCATTTAAACAAACAAAACGTGTTAGCTACTCATGGAGGATTTTCCTCAACATTCTCGAAATTCTTGAACATGGGTTGGTTCCAGGGTGTCTATGACACTTTATCCTACTTTACCTTACCTTACTTTATCATATTCCACCTTATCATATTTATTGGAAGTGATACAATAAATTCCGTCGTTTGACATTTGTTTTTTTTCCAAGGGATGGTATGGCATGAACCATGCTGCAACTCCCTCATTACATTCTATTCGACATCTTTGGAAATTCTAAATAATTTTGCTAGAGCTCGTGAAACTCAAGCACTATTACCATAATTGTCACATGGACAAGTAAGACAAAGGATTTTCTTTACTTAGGATGATCGAGGTCCATAGAGTAGGGAATACATATTATATAGACGAAGACCACTGGTTGGTTTCCCCTCCTCAACGAATTGTTTTTTTTTCTTTTTCCATTTAAACATATGACCAATACACGCAAGAGGCATTACACCTTTTGGTTTTGGTTATCCACATTATCATTTATTCAAACATATATGAACAATATGGTCTTGAGGTTTCCATGACCGATTGATTGTATTCTTCATTCTTGGGCACATGATAGACTTTATTTATTCAAATAAATGTCTAGATTCTTTTAATTGTGTGTATTAAAAAGATCATGGCGCCAAAAGAATCAATTGTTTAAGTTAAAAGTTATGTGTTGAAAACTATTGCTTTTACACAAGACATGGTTTATACATGACATTGTTACGCAAGACATTGTTATACATATCATTTGATGTTGGTTTACACAAGACATTTTTGGTGGTTATTTGTAAGTGATGAGACGTGTGTAATATGATAAAAGCATGGTGGATACGCCGCTGGTACTTCCTATATATAAGTGCTTATATTATATTGCATATCGTGGTGTTATTCAAACCTCTTCGACAAAGACAAGACATGACATTTTTGCACAAGACACGACATCCTTTACACAAGACATAATATCCTATTTCAGGACATGATATATTTATACACTACATTTCTATTGGTTATTTATTTAATCATACATCATTCTTTTATATCATCTGATTTTCATATCTATTTTCATATGATTTTATAAAAGAACTCGATCATAACTGGAGCCAATGTTGATGGTTACACTTGATGCTTTCACGGTCTCTCAAGGGTTGTTCCATACTGGGAAACACCCGAATTCAAACACACTGAGTGTTACATTTTAGGTTTAGCCTCGGGGATCCGAAGCATGATCGCATCATCCCTCCCTACCTCAATCACTCAAACAATAACTCTCGCCATGAGAGAAATGAAGTCATGAGTACGTAACACTCTACGATCATCATGTACAAACTCTTTTAATACCAACACCTAGCTTAGCTAGTGTCTTTAAATGTTAAGCATATACTCGAATTAGAGTCATGCTGGACACACATTACAATATCAAGTTAGCTAATGGGGAATTAGCTGAGACATATCAAATCATTAAGGGCCACCGGTATGTATCCTATTTGTCAACATTTCACATCCATGTTATTTTATACAATTGGCAATTTTAGCTTCATCTCAACATTTCACATACATGAGTTTCATGGCTAGGGACGGGATTGTCCTAGCTACAATTAGGGATTGGATTATCCTACATCTAAACATATGGTTGGGTTATCCAACATCTAAACATATGGATCGGGTTATCCTACATCTAAACACATGGATTGGGTTATCCTACATTTAAACATAGGGTTCCTAAAACTCTACAGTGAAGTCCTCGCCACACAGAATTTAAAATGTACTTGGCCTAGAGTCAAGTAAGCTAGACGTCTCCTCATTCTATAGAATTGGCAAAACGTAAACTAGTCGAGTCTAGAGCTGAAATTCAATATCGATCTCTTCCCCGTTCAGTTGAGTAGTTTCGAAGTAGTGGTTGACATGGATTGGTTATCCGATAACCTAGCCAAAGTCTTATGTCACGAGAAGATCATTCGCCTACCACTACTGAACGAAGAGACACTTGTTATTCATGGAGAGAAGCACGATACACCATTGTGGATCATCAATTGCGTGAAGGCACAGAAGTGCTTACGGAAAGGTTGTGTTGCCTTTCTGGCACATGTTGTCGACAAGGAGGCCGTTGGGCCGATGCTGACAGATATTCCAGTGGTAAAAGAATTTCCTGAAGTCTTTCCTGAAGACTTTACAGGACTACCACCATATCAACAAGTCGAGTTTCACATCGACTTGGTACCGGGAACCGCACCCGTAGCCAAATCTCCATGTCGATTAGCAACTTCTGAACCTTGAAGTTGACCGAATAAGGATGTTGTGAGTTTATAACCCCCACTCTTTACCACTATACATCTTTATAAAGGTTTTGGGGGTAGAAAGACATGCAAGTTTTGCAAAAATGAACAACATTTCGATGAACGAAAATTCATATTTCTAAATCAAATTACAAATAAATTTCCAACTAACTCAGATGGTTTAAGAAAGATTCTAGCTTCTACTCCAATATAGACATACGATCGGAGTATCATCAGTTATGAATTCATGAAGAAAGCATACCGAAAACGGCTTTTAAAACTCGTTATAGTGATTACGAGTTTCTCGTTATACCTCTTTGGTTTAACGAATGCACCAGCGGTCTTCATGGATTTAATGAATCGTGTGTGCAAGCCGTATCTCGACAAATTCGTCATAGTGTTTATTGACGACATTTTGATATACTCTCGATCGACTGATGAACATGAGCAACATTTGAGAACCGTTTGAGAGTTGTTAAAGACGGAGAAACTATACGCAAAATTTTCCAAGTGCGAATTTTGGATTCGTGAAGTACAATTTCTCAGGCTAATAAGTGAACGAGAAAGGAATTCAAGTAGACATCTTGAAGATCGAAGCAATTAAGAGCTGGGTAACACCCAAGACTCCAACTGTAGCCAACAATTTTTGGGATTAAAGGGATATCATCGGAGATCTATTGAGATATATATTTTTTTTTACTCAATTGCTAACCTCCCTCACCCATAAAGACAATAAATTCGCCCCAATCGAAAAACAAGATATAACATTACAACTTATTCTTAAGATTGGTGCATAGCATTTTACAATCTTATCATTATCCGACGATACCGATGACTTTGTTGTAAACTATGATGCTTCGCATCAAGGATTGGGTTGCGTACTCGTGCAACGTGAAAAAGTTATTGTGTACACGTCGCGCCAATTAAAAAGTTCACGAGAAGAACTATACCACTCTCGACCTTGAGTTAGGCGTGGTGGTATTTGCTTTAAAAATTATGGCGACATTATTTATTTGGTACTCAATGCATTATTTTCACGGATCATAAAAGTCTTCAACACATATTCAACCAAAAAGAATTAAATATACGTCAACGATGTTTGTTGAATTGTTGAACGACTATGATTGTGAAATAAAGTACCATCCGGGCAAGGCAAACGTTGTAGCTAACGCCTTGAACCGCAAGGAGCGAGTTAGAACACTGAGAGTTCAAGCAGTAGAGAAGATGATTCACAAGCGCTCAAGGAAGAGCATATTCAACTAGAAACACTTCAAGGCATGAAGGAACAATTAGTGCCGAAAGAAGATGGAACTTTATACCTTATGGGTTGAAATTAGGTTCCATTCTTTGGCGGCCTTCGAGATGATATTTGGAGGAAGCACATAGGCCTAAGTATTGAAAGAATACTATTGGTGGCCTAACCTCAAAAGTAATATCGCGACTTATGACGGAGAATGCTTGACTTATGCGAAAGTCAAATCCGAATATTAAAATCCCTCGGGATTGGTACAACAACCCGAGATTCCCGTTTAAAAATGGGAACAAATATCGATGTACTTCATTACGAAGTTATCCAGGACCTCATGCGTTCATGACATGATTGGGTAATCATCGATAGACTAACAAAGTCCGTACACTTCTTACCGATTCGAGAGGAGGATAGTACAGAGAAACTAGCGGAACCCTATCTCAAGGAAATAGTGGCTCGTCATGGAGTACCTATTTCAATCATCTCTAACCAAGATGGTCGTTTTGTTTCAAGAATTTGGAAATCATTTCAACTGGCCTTTGGATCTCATTTGAATCTAAGTACGGCCTTTCATCCATAAACTGACGGCCAGAGCGAACGGACAATCCAAACACTCGAAGATATGCTTCGTGCATGTGTTATGGATTTAGGCGGCAATTGGGATACTCATCTACCTTTAGTTGAGTTTTCCTACAAGAACAGCTACCACACTAGTATACAAGCTGCACCGTTCGAAGCTCTTTACGGTCGAAAGTGTCGCTCTCCGCTATGTTGGGCGGTAGCGAGCGATAAACAACTAATCGGTCAGGAATTAGTCCAAGAGACTACAAATAAAATCTTCCAGATCCGAGACCGTATCAAGGCGGCTCGCGATCGACAAAAGTGCTACGCAGACAAGAGACGGAAGCCATTATCTTTCGAGGTCGGAGACAAGGTCTTGTTGAAAGTTTCACATTGGAAGTGCGTAGCGAGATTCGGTAAGCGTGGAAAGCTTAACCCTCGATATGTAGGACCATTTGAAATCTTAGAAAAGATTGGCACTGTTGCATACAAGTTGAAGTTACCAGATGAACTTAGCAGTGTGCACGACACGTTTCATGTGTCGAATCTTAAAAAGAGTCCAACACAAGCAACCGTTATCATTCTTTCGGATGAAATTCACATTGACGACAAACTCCAATTCACTAAAGAACCTGTTGAATTCATGGACTGTAAAGTCTAGAAATCATGGTGGAGTCGTATCAAATTATTAAAATGTACGTTGGAACTCTCGACACGGACCCGAGTATACTTGGGAACGTGAACATTAAATCAAAGCCAAATACTCTCACCTGTTCGAGTAGTCTCCTGTATAGGATGACTCGGCTTGAATTTCGGGACGAAATTCTCAATAACAGGGGGAGAATGTGACAACTGCCACTTTCTGGTAATTTACATACATTTAAAAGCAATGATTTTCATTATACAAGTATGTGTTGTGAATATTCGAACTGCATGATTACATGATATACATCTTAGAACACTCAAGGAATATTCATTTATGATGCACATTATTCATTTTTATTGGTTACACTTGAAATAGTGTAAACAATGCATCAAAACAACTAGAGTAGTACCTAGTAAACTAGTGTGCTGACGAGAACTCAGGTTCCGCATAAACCATCTAAATTACATCTTTAGGACTTAGACAAAAGTCCAACATCAAATATACATTAAACCCTATATGGGAATAAAAGAGTTTGGTTTAATATATTACCAATGTCCGGTAGCACCAAAAACTGCCCGAAAACTGCCGAAAAGCACTAAAAGCGACGATTTCTACACTTTTCCGCAGAAATTTTGCTGGAATCAGCTTTCTAATATTTTTACGACATGTAAAAATATTATTTAACATAGAATTCATGTGAGGATACCTTCGGGTATCATCCGAGCCAATAACTACATCAATTCACACAAGTTACGCAACTTAGCGTTCAAATAACATCTAACCGAAACAATTCGAAACGATTATCCGAACGATATCTAATCTTTTTTTTTAGTAACCATCTAATATTATTTTGGTCATTTTAAGGCTAGTTATAACATCTAAACATCTTAAATCAATTGAAATCCTTGAACACCTAAACTTCCTAACATTTGTCTACAAATTCTAACACTTGAAATAATTAGAAACAAATCACCAAGCATGACCCCCCCCTCATATGAACGTTTTTTTTTTGTTATGTGGGTCCCACACTTATTAACAACTTGCAAATATCTAGATATTTACTCCATTTGTTCAAGTGGATGATGTTGGTGATTAATTAGTAACTTACTAACTAAGTAACTAGATCATTTCAAGACCATTTTACACTTTATTATTTTTTTTTTCACTAAAATACTCTCATCATCTTCATCTTTTTACCAAGAACACCACAAAAACCCATTTCCTTTTTAGCCTTTATTTGATGATCAAGTTGTACTTCTATGGAGCTTAAGGTGATCTAAAGAACTAGCAAGTTAAAGGAAGTGTATTCATCCATTCAAGAGCCTTATATCATCAAGATCTTCATCTTCTTTGCTTCTTAAAATCATCTAAGATCATCCCTAGCCTAGTGCTAGAAGTAAGCTTCTATATCTATTTTTTTTTCTTTGATACATATATTATGATTATGATTGTTATTATTACAAATAATAACCAAGAAATCATACATAATAAACATGAAGAAAATACAAAGAAGCAAAGATAATAATCATGATACATTTATGTTGGTTTATATTGTGATTTAAGACTTGTGATATGCATATATGATCTTGTTGTGATGATATTGATATAAATAAATTGTTAGGGGATGTTTTAAAAATATGATCTAACAATTATACATGTTTATGTTAAAGAGTTTTTAACATAAAGGGTCACTTGGATGATCATAACCTTTAATTTTGTTAAAGTATTTAATGTTTTTCACTAAAAACAATACTTCTACAAAATTATGAAAAGTAACATACAACATGAGATTTTTATAAAAGTTGTTAAAACTAGAAGTAAACTTGGTTTTTGAACTAGTTAGCACATGTTATGATCATGTCCAAAACCCTACATGATTTGGAGATCATTTTGATAAGTTTATGTTATAAAAATCTCATGTGTTTTTAGTTAAGATGATTGGGTAAATTGATGGTGATTTGGAAAAGAAAATGATATGTTTATGAAACATGGCCAAATGATTAATACAAAGGTTATATGGCCATTTTTTTTAGAACATTATGTTAACAAAACTATCATTTTTTTTTTCTAACAAAGTCTTTACAAGATTAGAAAGTTGGTCTTTATAAACATAAAAATTGACATAAATATATATTTTGGTAAAATATATATTTAGTGAACATATCAAGTATGTGCTATGTGTTATTGTTTGTATTAGTTATATATACAAGTTAAGACTTGATAACAATGACACGAATAAATACAAGACATACTTACAACTAAAGACTTACAAGAATACATATAGACACACATGAAAACAACTTACGGACATTCCGAAGGATCGGACACAACTTATGGTCAAATCGGACGACGGACGAATTTATAAACATATCGCCATTCGGGGAACTTACTACGACGTTTAGGCGATCTTCCGACGTGGGCACAAAAAAAAAATTTCGTTACCATTAACAAAATTCGGACATTTTGAAACTTATAAAAACTATTATGTTTTTATTAACTAAAAAGTATATTTAGTTATCTTTTTATAAAAATGTTTTTTTTATAAAAATGAAAGACTTATATTTACTAGTGGGCTATTTTATACAAATGGGCTATGTTTATACAAATGGGCTATTTTTATACAAATGGGCTTACTTTTCTAAATGGGCTTAATTTCATAATGGGCTTATCAAAACACATGGGCTAAGCCCAATACCAAACATATGGGCCAAGGCCCAATAACATTAAGCCCAATACTATTGAGGTCCAACACTATTGAGGCCCAACACTATTTAAGCCCAACACTATTGAGGCCCAACACTATTTAGGCCCAATACTATTGAGGCCCAACACTATTTAAGCCCAACACTATTGAGGCCCAACACTATTTAGGCCCAACACTATTGAGGCCCAACACTATTTAGGCCCAATACTATTTAAGCCCAATAACATTAATTCTTGGGCTAAGCCCAATGACATATAATTGATAAACATTACAATTATACAATTTACTTATACAAGACACGAAACCAAGCGGACTAGATCCGACTATACAACTCACAAGATACAAGATGACATATATATATATTTGGTGAAAAAAATATATATAACATTTGAACAACTCATTCATCGAATACATGGTTAACGAACAGTAAAGACATACAAGTCTTACACATATTGAAGACATAAGACTTGTACTCAAGTTCTTTACAAAGACCGAAGTGTCTAACAAAAATAAGAACATTTGTAGGTCGCAACGCTATTCAGGACGACCGCACGTGAGATCTTATTTACATCTATTCACAGGACGCGATACAGTGAGTTCATGTCCCCTATTCATTTAAATGTTTTACAACTTTACAACTATCGGGGAAAATACATGTTCAACGTATGTTAAAGTTAGGGAATGAAACACCTTAGATCATGTGCGAATTAGGGCCATACAATAAGCACCATTAATCCAGTTTGGACCAAGGAACAAAAGGGTTAGATCTAATGGGTTTTGGCGAGCCCCACTCTTGGTCGTGGACCCATACAGAAGAGTGCGTTTGTGTCCCAGTCGATAGGAGTCGACATAAAATCGTCTAGGGTTGGATTGCTTCCTAATTCGTCACACATATTAATGTCCTCGCGAAACATTAATGATCAACGATTTCATTGATGCTTTACATACTACATCATACATACAGATACATCATACATCGAGATACATTTTATACAACTCACATTTTACGGATACATCTTATATCCAGTTTGGATACAATTACAATTGAGACAAATACATATTACATACTGTTTTGATACAAATACATCTTATACAGCTAAACTGCATGAACTCGCTCAACTTTTGTTGATGTTTTCAAACTTACATGTATTTTAGGGAATTAGTGGACAAATGCAAAGATTTCAGTTCAAGAAAAACAAGTATCAATACTCCATGCCAACTATTGAAGGGTTTGCCTGTTATATACCGCCTCTTTGCGGTGATATAGTGGTCAAAGCCTTTACATATTCAGACTTACATTTGATGTATAAAACAATGACAACTTATTTTCATTTGATGGTTTGTAAACAATGTACTTAAGTTATGTTGCGATCTTTTGAACAATTATGACAATGGCATTGGAGCATGTTTTATTCATTTAGTATGTTCACTTACATTGTTATGCAATGAGAACCGATCAGATCACACCTCGCGCTTCCGCTACGAGCGGGTGTGACAGTCTCATCCCGATGTTTCCGCCATTGGTTGTGGTGTGACAGCTTCGCTACCGGAATCTAATCGTTACAAATGATTTAGCACGAACTACTATTTATAGGCACCTGATTTCGCACGGAATGACCAGTTCATTTCGTGCGAAATAGCCATAAACACATATTTCTCGTATTTCGTGCCCTGAACTAACTAGACTAATACAAGACTCGATACAAGACGAAGTCGACAGACATATGCACCAACAACTACATGCGGCCACACAAGGACCCATGAGTGGGGCTCGCTACACCCGATAGATCTACCACTCCTGCCCCTCGTTCTTAACTAGATTAATGGCACTTAGGAGAGATACTACCCATCCACATGATCTAACAGTTCATTCCTTAGCTAAACCATACCATTGAAACATGTATTTCACCCCCGAGAGTTATAAATCAGAAAACAATTATGAGAAAATGGGGACATGAACTCACTAGTTTGCGTTAGCTGTCTCGTATACTTAAAGTTCCTCTTCATGGGTCGTACCACTACCTACACACGTGCTATGTTTTATTAGACGCTTAGCTTGTGTAACGACTCTTAGCCTTAGTTATTTATTAAGACTTATTTTGGAATTTTGGTATACCCTGAGTTACACGCTTGGTGTATGTTGTTTATATAATTATATAATTTCAAATTGTATAAATATTAGTTAAAATAAGAATATTTTAACTTAAATTATTCTCATCCAATTATTCGGAATATTGTTAAAAATAATATATATTTAACTTGTTTTGTCATATGGTTCTCACATATATATCTTCCAAGTAAAGGTATACTTGTATTTGCGTATTTTGCCAAGTATTGTTAGTGTATGCCGGTATGTATTTATACGTATAGGAATACGTATTTTCTTGTATTTATTAAGTATTTTATACTTAATTTATGTAAAATTTTCTGGATTGTTATTTTTGTACAATTAAAAATCACCAACTTTATATTCTTGAAATATACATATTTTAAGAGAATTTTATAGAAAAATATCTATAAATTTTATTTGATAAAAATATGTATACTTCCACATATATCTAAAAAATAATTTATTTTTAAGATTAAAATTAGAAAAATATATATTTTTAGTTTTCACTAAAATAATATATTTTTGAGTTGTTCAATAAAATACATATATATTTTCCTTCCACTTTAAGATATTATATTTTCTATTTTGACAAAATATGATATATATTTTTTAATAGTTATAAAAATTCATATTTTGTCGTTTCTTCGGTTTCAAAAATACCGTTTACCACATTTGTCAAGATACGAATTTATTTCCGGAATATATATATATATATATATAGTCCAATGTCCATTGTCCGATTCGTCCAATATTTGGGTATAAGTTATATTTATTTTTCTTGTGATTTTTGTAATATTTCAAATTACGATTTTTAGTATTTTGGTGTGACATATTATTTTCAAGGTTCCTAATTTTTAGTATAACTAATACAAGCAATATACATGTAGCACATAATTTTTGTGACTTCTAAATATATAGTCATTTTTATTATAGAAAATCAACCTCCAATACTTGTAATTTTTATTACAAATATTATGGCAAATTTTTATATTAAAACCATGACCAAAAATTACTCGTAAACACTTGTTTAAAAAATATTTTTCTGAGTGTTGAATTTTTACAAAATTTTTGCCATAGTTTCCCTTGAAAATGGAGGTTTCCATGCTCATTAGCATATCATTTTCTTGTCAGAAATTCATCATCAATCATCAATATTTATCCTACACTTACCATGAGCCATAAACATGCACTTTTACAAGATGGTATGAACTTGAAGTTTTATAAAATCTTGTAGTATTTTAACATGGTGTTTAACATGATTTTCTAACACTAAAACCACGGTTTTTATTTCATAAAACTCATTCTTACAAGTTTTCAATCTTTACAACTTGTAGCTCACTTTTACAAAAATTCATCTTCATGGATTTTTCATGTTTTCCATACTTTACGAGCTCCATTTTAACACATAAAATATGTTTATTTTTTTTTTAAAACTAAGTCCTGTAAATCTTGAAGTAAACTTTATTTTTCTTGAACTCTCATGTTTCAAATCCTTTACTTTTACAACCTACATCTTGTAAGAATCATCATTCATCACAAAATCAAGTTTATAATCAAGTTCGTACTTAACATAAACGATGATCAACATAGATCTTTCAAGATTCAACCTCATTTTTGCTAGATCATGTTTTAAATTATCATCTAGTAAGATTTTATGTGGTGATCTACACCATACATGCAAGAAATCATCAAACAAGTTCATCACACACATTAAACAACTTAGATCTTCATGATTTTAATCTTTATGTTTATGTTTATGTTCATCTTCTTGTTTTGGTGTGATCATTAGATTATCTTGTTACTACATACTTTAACTACTAAAATCAAGTGTAAAAACAAGATCAAGAGAACTTACTACTAGCACAAGGGCTAGGGAAGATCAAGATGCAAGATGAAGAAGAAAATAGATGGTTAATAGCTCCACAAGATAGTCCTTCAAGCTCATTTGCTTGAAACCTTCCTAAGTATGCTTGATACACCTTAGATTACCCTTAGATTGTATAGAATTGAGCTAGAAAATGATGGTGATGAAAAGGGGTGCTTGGTTGTGAGTATTGAGAGAAGGAGAAGGTGTTTTGTGTGAATTTGAATGATAGTGATGATAAGGATTTAGGACTAAAGGTATTTAATAACTTCCATCTAACATATCATTATCCTAAGGTTCTTATGCCCAAAATCTTTACAACAATTCCAATTAAATAATCAAAAGAATAGTGGGGTGTGGGGGCCCACTTGTAACCGTCCACTAAGGGGGGAGGGTCTTGGTTTGATTTTAATGGTAAGTTAGTTACTCTAGTTACATTTTAAGTGTTAAGTTAGGTGATAAGTGTGTTTATATGTTTTGTGGTGTAATATGGTGTTTAGTGTCACACCCCGACCGCGTAAAACAACAAATCGCGGCGGAAACATCGAGGCGTGTTGCAACAGAATCATTGTTTCATAACCATGGATACAAAAAGTGTTTCGTTTTATTAAACATTGAATATTTACATCTTCGGGAAATCTAAATACACAATTTAAACATAGTCTATCATTGTTATTGAGTCACTAAGGCCTCGTCCAGTCCTATGTGAGCATGCATCCTATCAATCGATATCATTCAACAATACATGAAACATATATGAAAACGAGGTCAACAAAGAAATGCTGGCGAATACATTGGTTTTGTAGGAGTGTCGAAATCATGGCTAGTTTAGATGTTGCAATACTTTATTAAAAACCTTGTTTTGAAAAGAGTATAATATTGCAACTTAATTAACCAACTCAAATCAAGCGGGTTATAGTTTATAAAACCTCGTAGCCATGACTCTTAACCCAAAAAGAAAACCTTTGTTTTAGTACAGCAAATTGTGAAAAGTATGTTATTTGTATAAAATGTTATATGTCCAAATTGAAATGATTCAAATAACGCTACGATATGTAATACCATACAAACACTTATATATAGGAAGTACCAGCGGCGTATCCACCATGCTTGTATCATATTACACACGCCTCGTTACTTAATCACTTACTCAAACCAAACCAACAATGTAAGATGTATGTGTTTAAACCAACTTCCAAATGTATTGAAATAATATGTAAAAATGTTTATGTCAAGATGTAAATCATGTAATGTATAACCAATGTCAAAAGTGTTTATGTGTCAAATGTAAACCATGTAATGTGTAACCAAAATGATATGTATGGCTAGTGAAAATGCATCAACTAAACCATATGCACAAGAACATAATATTGAAGTAAAACTTGGTTTAAATCAAAGCTATGTTTTGTGGAAATGCATGATCAATGTAAATCATGTAAACACTTAACCAAAACCCAATCGTATATCGCTTTGAAGCCAATCGTTTACCCAAATCGTTAAATTCGTTTTAGGTCGTGAAACTACTTGTATGGTCGTCTCGCTAATAACATTCAAACCTTCGTGACTCGCTTACCTCGTCGCTTCTCGTTTTCGCATTAACAAACCCTTACCAAAGGGTAAATTAATAATTACAGATTCAGTCGCTACCCACCACCCCCACACATAACCACGGGTGTAGTAAGATAACGGGATTTGTCAGATCCTATGGTAACATAACCTAATACTGGTCGGCTTGATCATTGCTAATGAATGTCATTGGTTATGTAACTACAACAAACAAGTTTGTTCACATTATCGAAATCGTTATTAGTTTTGTATAAATCGTCTTAATCGTTTGTGATACCATCGTTAAAACCTTGAAAACATTTAGCACATATGAGTCACCCCAAAACAAATTGAAAACAGTAAAATAAGGGAAAAATGTACTCGCCTAAGAATGCTTAGAGGTCTTGAACAACAACCAAACAAAGCTAGAGGGAGCACTGAATCAGTCGGCAATCTAAAACTATATAAATAAACCGGACTTAAATCTGGAGATCGGATAGGATGAGGCTTGGTAAACCAAATGAGTATTGGAACTCATATGATATGGTTTAACAAGGCCTACATACTACATTGAGACTAACCTAAGTGCTTTCGACCCATCGCGACCCATTAAGGTAGCTTACGCTACTTTAACGCGTCGTGCGCGCAAAGCGCGTTCGAGACGTCTAACTAGTCCTATGACAAGTATTATACGCCTAAACGTGTTTAATCATGTTGTATAATCAGTTATGTGACAAATGTTAAGGTTACATATGCTTAATTACCAATTATACATGAAAAGGGTATTCTGGTAATTTACCTAAGGCATATAAACTACCTATCATACAACTACTCAAACGATGTGACCATAAGGTATAACCTCGGAAGGTTATTCCCTATATACTATGGTCACCTAATGTGTTTGGTCGGATCCTAATGATCGACCAAACTGGGTCGGGTTCGAAGGTATAAGCGATTTATTAGATCGCTTACCCTTACGACCCTAGACAACGTGGTAATCAGTAGGCATAGTCACAAGGGACTATAACCATCGTGATTACAATCACGTTGCGAAGTTCAAACGAACTTCACATTGACCATAAGCTGGTCAACGCTGAAAGTCAAACAAAGTTTGACTTTCGGACTCGAAAGCAATAAAAGAATGAAAGAATACTTACGAAGGGTCCCCGAATCCTAATCTCGATTCAAAAATCTCAGGTATGAAACAAAGGTTTCAACTTAGAGTTTCTCAAATCAAAATTCTAGTGATTTTTGAAGTTGGGGTGTTGGGGTATTTATAGTTTTCGGGTAACCGTTAAGATCGTTTGTCGAATATCGTGCCTTAATCGTATCCGTACAAGTGTCGGAGCCTTATGGTACTAAAAATTGATCCTTATCAGCTGACTAAGCAAATTGGAATGTGTGGTTGTGAATGTAACAGATGCAATCTGCTGTTAGATGCATTTAATCTGGTCAGAAGGTGCCATGCGGCCCGCTTCAGGATGTTCATAAACTCAGGCGGGCCGCCTGAGAGTTGCAGATTAGAACAAAGTTTCAGAAATGACAGTTTCAGTCCCTGCACGTGTTTAAGCCCATTTCCGGCACTTCTAAGGCCCGTAAAGCCAACTTTAAGGCCCTAAAATGATGCCTAAACATTGTGGACATGAAACATGCTCAAAAATATGTCGGATCCTGGTTCGTTTGGTCGTACAAACGCGATGTTCGCTTAATTACGACGGAATGCGCATAAGCGCGAAAAACGATCCAAATGACGCAACGAATGGAATTTTCTTATGCCAAGCACTAAAATAAAATATTTTAGTGCTTACATAAATTTTTGGATGTCCGGAGGTATTCAGAACATAAGTTATGCGCGAAAATGCAAACTTGTGCACTTTTTGACGCTTTTAGTCCCTGAATGACACAAAAGTTTATTTTAGCATACCGAACACCTCAAAGCCTATTTCTAAGCTATGTAAAGGATATTTATGGTATGTTTAACTTATGGTCATGTTCCGGAATGTCTGTTACAGTTCAAATTGGCATACTTTCGCAGTTTGTCAACTTTAGTCCCTGTAAGCGATTTAACTTGATTTTGCCATACCAAAGCCTTCAAAACTTATTTCTAAGTTATGTAAAAGTTATTTAAGGTATGTTAAGCCTATTTCACTATTCCGGAGTGTTCGTTGCATTAAACTGGTTATATCTATGCATCGGTGCGCGTATAACCTTCGAGAAAGCGATTTAGAGTTAGGAATTGAACAAAAATTGATATGTGCAAATGATACACATATTTTTACAAATCCCAAGTATGAAATATAATATTTCATTGGTTCGGTATTTGTTTGATGGCCGTGGAGGCACAGGTGTTACAGTCTCCCCTACTTTAGGAAATTTCGTCCCGAAATTTATTTAGAGGAAACTTGTGAGAGCTTGAAAACATGAAGTTGAAAAAATCGAACATCATAGGTTAGGGTTCTGAACTTCTAGTAACTTTAATAACATCATGCTTGCAATGTAAGAGGGATACTTATATACAAGTATATGAAGCGTCATTGGTGCGTCCACCGTACCTCTATTACATCGTTCTCATTTTGTTATTGTTGTCACTATCGGTTCTTACACATAATAAATCTTACTGGGTTTCTGTGCACTAAATTTCATAATTATGTACGCGTCCATAATTAGACAATTCCTTGCACAGTTCACACAGTCTATTTTATAATGTGTAGTGTAAAACCAAACGAACAAACCTGTGATGAGTGTGACTAGACCGCCATGGAGTCCTTTTAATTAAATCAATAAATGATCTAAAATAGACTATCAAGGAGTCTGTTCAGCTACATCACTGGATGTCGTTCTTAAACCAAATTGTGAATCAATCTTTTTGACTAGACCACTAAAGGGTCTCTTATGAATCATGGAGTGGTACTATATAATCCAAGGGTCTTAACTATTACATAGAAGCCCATTAAGGATTTAAGGTAGTACCTTTTTGAATATCCTACTATGAATCCCTCATATGAAAACATGAAAGATTCTATGAGGATTTGAAAATCGGATCACACAAAATCATAGAGGAGAACACATAAACACATATCACATAATCGCATAATCGCATACTCGCGTAATTGTTTAATTTGACCTTTAAATTTGTTATCTTTGGACACGGGTATTTAAAGCATACTTGGAATCAAATTTTTTAATTGCAGCAATTTGGATGGATCCACATGAATACCCTGCTTGTTGACTACATGACCCAAAAACTGAACTTCTTTAAGCCAAAATTTCCTCTTGAAGGATTTAGCGAAAAGTTTGTTCCTTCTTTAGGGGTTCCAATGTCAACGAAGGTGTTGATCGTGATCGGCTCGGGACATGAATAGATCAAGATGTCATCAATAACAACAATGACGAACTGATCCAAATAAGACTTGCAGACTCTATTTACTAAGTCCATGTAGATGGCTGGAGCATTTGTCAATCCAAAAGGCATGACTGTAAACTCGTAATGGCCATACTTCGTGCAGAAAGCCATTTTGGGAATATCTTCTTCGAGAATACGAAGTTGATGATACCCAAAACGCAAATCAATCTTGGAAAAGCATGAAACGCTATGCAGTTGATCAGAGAAATCGTTGATTTAAGGTAGGGGATATCGATTCTTGATGGTAAGCTTACTAGGCTTACGTTAATCGATATACATTCGAAAAGATCCATTTTTTTCTTTTCACAAAGAGGACAGGAGTTTCTCCAAGGTGAAAAGTTCGGACGGATGAATCCTTTATCAGACAACTCTTGAAGCTGTTTTGATAATTCTTGCATCTCGAACGGTGCAAGACGATAAGATACTTTAGATTTAAAAGAAACAAGTGTTTGAGGTTCTTAGGGAGGTCACAAGTGATCATAATAATGACAGAACCACATGAGTAGTTTGTCTTTGTGTTGACATCATAAGGTTGGATCAAACATTCATACAATTGCATTAGTTAAAGAAAATAAAAACTACAATTTTTTATTTATATAACAACCGCATTGTCTTTAAATGTTACAAGATAACAACCAGAGGAATTTCAGAATACTAATTGTTCACTCCTTCATAATCGATTGCCTCATTGATGTTAAACACTCGACCACGTGCTGGATTCACATTGACGTTGACGTTCGCATTCGGGTTTGCGTTAGCATTTGCATTCACCAGTCTCGGACAGTTGTGGCGGAAGTGACCAATCTCTCCGCAGTTGAAACATGAACCCAGTGGGAATCTCGCAGCATTCCCTTGAACCGGAGCTTGAACCTAAGCAGCCTGATTTTGTCCCAAACGACAAATATTAGCCAAATGCCCAAGTTTACCACACGTCGTGCATTTCTTGCAATTTTGTTGTGCAACGTGATGACCGTTGCAACGGGCACAATGTGGTGCGGTACCGGCATATGCTTTCTTTGCAGGTGGCTGAGCTGGTGGGTTCCGCGGTTTCTGAGCAGTCTGTGCTGTAACAGCAAAGTTCTGAACACCCTTTCGCTTTCTTGATTTCTTTGACGTCTCACCTTCCTTACCCTTCTTGTTTTGACCTTTCTTGCTATCCTCCGTGTCAGACCCCTGCTTCTTACCCTTGTCACCCTTTCTGTGTAACTTATTCTTACGAATCTGCGACTCAGTCAATGTCGCAGCTAACTCGATCGCCTGACGGAGTGTGGTAGGGCTACTACCAGTAAGGATGTCTTGTACCGAGTCAGGTAGGCCGTCGATGTACCTTTCAATAGCCTTGTCGAGTGGGGTAACCATTGTCGGGAAAAGCAGACTCAACTCCTCAAACCTATCAGTATACGCCCTGTGCTCACCACTATCTTGCTTCAACTCATCAAATTCCTTCTCCAAAGCTCGCTGCTCATGACGAGGACAGAATTCCCTCATCATAAGAGCCCTAAGTTCAGCCCATGTCTGTGCTAGAGCAACTTCTGCACCACGATCCCTCATAACCCCGTTCCACCATGTGAGAGCCCTCTTCTGAAACACACTTGAAGAAAACTCGACCTTGCGATTGTCAGGACACTGCACGTGGCGGAAAGTATTCTCAATGCTCTCGAACCATTGAAGAAGCCCAGTCCCTCCTTCAGAACCACTAAACTTGAGTGGTTTAGCCTGGTTAAAATCCTTGTATTTGCATGGAACATTGTTGTTGTTGTTGGCTTGGATCCATTGAGCAAAGAGGTTTGGGAATTGAGCAGCCATTTGCTGCGCAATGATTTCTGCCAATTCGGCAGTCGCTATCTGGCTTTCGCGTCGAGGAGGCATTCTAAAAGAGGAAACATGAAAGGAAACGAGTGAGAGAATTAGACGAAAAGAATGAGATGAAACAAATCTGATGAAAGTAAGGATAGTGTTCATTTGTTTGTTACTACAAAGCAACAATCGACACACAGTGACTAACCAAAGTAAATGGATCAAAAATAATGTATCGCGAAGACATGCTCGCCTATAAGTGAACACTCATCCCAAGAATTCCCAGGTAAGCATAACTGGTCTCGCGTCTGATGAGATATATACGAAGTGCTTGCCTAGACAGAAAACTCAGAATACAGGCATTCACCCTTCCAGTTTGCACGTGTTCATATTATTTAAAACCCAAAACCTTGACGAGATTTTGAAAACTCAAAGGGGTTCAAAACCATATAACAGAGAGTTCAAAACCTAGAAATCAATCATCCTAGAACAGATGATTAGTTTTCAAAGCGGTTTTGAAAGTTATGTTCCTGTTGTGGTCGTCGCCTAAGGATAGGTGACGGTATTGTTTTATGACTAAACGCAAGTAAACTCGCGTTAGGGTCCTAGAAAGGTTATAGGCTACGTCAAGGTATTACTAATAACCTAATTCCCTATAACCATTGGCTCTGATACCAACTTTTCTGTCACACCCCAACCGCGTAAAACAACAAATCGCGGCGGAAACATCGAGGCGTGTTGCAACAGAATCATTGTTTCATAACCATGGATACAAAAAGTATTTCGTTTTATTAAACATTGAATATTTACATCGTCGGGAAATCTAAATACACAATTTAAACATAGTCTATCATTGTTATTGAGTCACTAAGGCCTCGTCCAGTCCTATGTGAGCATGCATCCTATCAATCGATAACATTCAACAATACCTGAAACATATATGAAAACGAGGTCAGCAAAGAAATGCTGGCGAATACATTGGTTTTGTAGGAGTGTCGAAATCATGGCTAGTTTAGATGTTGCAATACTTTATTAAAAACCTTGTTTTGAAAAGAGTATAATATTGCAACTTAATTAACCAACTCAAATCAAGCGGGTTATAGTTTATAAAACCTCGTAGCCATGACTCTAAACCCAAAAATAAAACCTTTGTTTTAGTACAGCAAATTGTGAAAAGTATGTTATTTGTATAAAATGTTATATGTCCAAATTGAAATGATTCAAATAACGCTACGATATGTAATACCATACAAACACTTATATATAGGAAGTACCAGCGGCGTATCCACCATGCTTGTATCATATTACACACGCCTCGTTACTTAATCACTTACTCAAACCAAACCAACAATGTAAGATATCTGTGTTTAAACCAACTTCCAAATGTATTGAAATAATATGTAAAAATGTTTATGTCAAGATGTAAATCATGTAATGTATAACCAATATCAAAAGTATTTATGTGTCAAATATAAACCATGTAATGTGTAACCAAAATGATATGTATGGCTAGTGAAAATGCATCAACTAAACCATATGCACAAGAACATAGTATTGAAGTAAAACTTGATTTAAATCAAAGCTATGTTTTGTGGAAATGCATGATCAATGTAAATCATGTAAACACTTAACCAAAACCCAATCGTATATCGCTTTGAAGCCAATCGTTTACCCAAATCGTTAAATTCGTTTTAGGTCGTGAAACTACTTGTATGGTCGTCTCGCTAATAACATTCAAACCTTCGTGACTCGCTTACCTCGTCGCTTCTCGTTTTCGCATTAACAAACCCTTACCAAAGGGTAAATTAATAATTACAGATTCAGTCGCTACCCACCACCCCCACACACAACCACGGGTGTAGTAAGATAACGGGATTTGTCAGATCCTATGGTACCATAACCTAATACTGGTCGGCTTGATCATTGCTAATGAATGTCATTGGTTATGTAACTACAACAAACAAGTTTGTTCACATTATCGAAATCGTTATTAGTTTTGTATAAATCGTCTTAATCGTTTGTGATACCATCGTTAAAACCTTGAAAACATTTAGCCCATATGAGTCACCCCAAAACAAATTGAAAACAGTAAAATAAGGGAAAAATGTACTCACCTAAGAATGCTTAGAGGTCTTGAACAACAACCAAACAAAGCTAGAGGGAGCACTAAATCAGTCGGCAATCTAAAACTATATAAATAAACCGGACTTAAATCGGGAGATCGGATAGGATGAGGCTTGGTAAACCAAATGAGTATTGGAACTCATATGATATGGTTTAACAAGGCCTACATACTACATTGAGACTAACCTAAGTGTTTTCGACCCATCGCGACCCATTAAGGTAGCTTACGCTACTTTAACGCGTCGTGCGCGCAAAGCGCGTTCGAGACGTCTAACTAGTCCTATGACAAGTATTATATGCCTAAACGTGTTTAATCATGTTGTATAATCAGTTATGTGACAAATGTTAAGGTTACATATGCTTAATTACCAATTATACATGAAAAGGGTATTCTTGTAATTTACCTAAGGCATATAAACTACCTATCATACAACTACTCAAACGATGTGACCATAAGGTATAACCTCGGAAGGTTATTCCCTATATACAATGGTCATCTAATGTGTTTGGTCGGATCCTAATGATCGAACAAACTGGGTCGGGTTCGAAGGTATAAGCGATTTATTAGATCGCTTACCCTTACGACCCTAGACAACGTGGTAATCAGTAGGCATGGTCACAAGGGACTATAACCATCGTGATTACAATCACGTTGCGAAGTTCAAACGAACTTCGCATTGACCATAAGCTGGTCAACGCTGAAAGTCAAACAAAGTTTGACTTTCGGACTCGAAAGCAATAAAAGAACGAAAGAATACTTACGAAGGGTCCCCGAATGCTAATCTCGATTCAAAAATCTCAGGTATGAAACAAAGGTTTCAACTTAGAGTTTCTCAAATCAAAATTCTAGTGATTTTTGAAGTTGGGGTGTTGGGGTATTTATAGTTTTCGGGTAACCGTTAAGATCGTTTGTCGAATATCATGCCTTAATCGTATCCGTACAAGTGTCGGAGCCTTATGGTACTAAAAATTGATCCTTATCAGCTGACTAAGCAAATTGGAATGTGTGGTTGTGAATGTAACAGCTGCAATCTGCTGTTAGATGCATTTAATCTGGTCAGAAGGTGCCACACGGCCCGCTTCAGGATGTTCATAAACTCAGGCGGGCCGCCTGAGAGTTGCAGATCAGAACAAAGTTTCAGAAATGACAGTTTCAGTCCCTGCACGTGTTTAAGCCCATTTCCGGCACTTCTAAGGCCCGTAAAGCCAACTTTAAGGCCCTAAAATGATGCCTAAACATTGTGGACATGAAACATGCTAAAAAATATGTCGGATGTTGGTTCGTTTGGTCGTACAAACGCGATGTTCGCTTAATTACGACGGAATGCGCATAAGCGCGAAAAACGATCCAAATGACGCAACGAATGGAATTTTCTTATGCCAAACACTAAAATAAAATATTTTAGTGCTTACATAAATTTTTGGATGTCCGGAGGTATTCAGAACGTAAGTTATGCGCGAAAATGCAAACTTGTGCACTTTTTGACGCTTTTAGTCCCTGAATGACACAAAAGTTTATTTTAGCATACCGAACACCTCAAAGCCTATTTCTAAGCTATGTAAAGGATATTTATGGTATGTTTAACTTATGGTCATGTTCCGGAATGTCTGTTACAGTTCAAATTGGCATACTTTCGCAGTTTGTCAACTTTAGTCCCTGTAAGCGATTTAACTTGATTTTGCCATACCAAAGCCTTCAAAACTTATTTCTAAGTTATGTAAAAGTTATTTAAGGTATGTTAAGCCTATTTCACTATTCCAGAGTGTTCGTTGCATTAAACTGGTTATATCTATGCATCGGTGCGCGTATAACCTTCGAGAAAGCGATTTAGAGTTAGGAATTGAACAAAAATTGATATGTGCAAATGATACACATATTTTTACAAATCCCAAGTATGAAATATAATATTTCATTGGTTCGGTATTTGTTTGATGGCCGTGGAGGCACAGGTGTTACATTTAGTGTTTAGAACTAGTCTTGTAATGTTAAAACAATGCTTCTAGTTCAATTTTGGTGTTTCGGGTAGTGTTCCGTTGTTCGTTTGGTTACCGGTTCGTTAAGGTGCTAAATTGCTCAGTTTAGTGTGCTATGAGATACCTTTTATGACAGTTTTCATTCCTGACACTTTACAAGTTATTCTAGACACTTAAACCCCATTTCTCCATTATATTTTGGTGTTAAATTGCTGAATTTTGCTGATTTCTACATAATTCTGCATTTAGGGTGTGTTTCGGGTACTTTTCAGTGCTTAAATCGTCACTCAGAAGGCCGTTTTATAACCCTTACTTTCCTACATAGAATTCTAGTATAAACTTTGGTTCCGGGACTCATTTTGTGTCCTAACATGATGTCTGTTAGTACTTCTAGTTTGTCTGATAAGTGTGCTAGCTTTGTTTTGTGCACTAATTTAACTGTTTCAAGTTGCATTTAACAATCACAAGTAACATGCAACATGTAATGTATTTGTGAGTTCTTTGAAAATAAATCATGAAATCATTCATATCGTAAATTCAGCATACACAACCATATGTTACAAGTTACTGTTCACATTGTACGGATATTACATGGAAAAGTGTCAGTTGTCACATTCTCCCTCCGTTAAAAGATTTTTGTCCCGAAATTCAAGCTGCGTTATCGGTTGCAGGGGAGTTGTGAAACAAATGCGGATACTTAGACTTGATTTGGTCTTCATGTTCCCATGTAAACTCTGGGTCGTGACGTGAATTCCAACGGACTTTGACAAGTTTAATACGACTCCTCCGTGTTTTGTGGACCTTCCAATCCGTAACCTCAACAGGTTCTTCAGTAAATTAGAGGTTGCCGTGACGTGAATCTCGTCTGCGGGAATGACGACTGTTTCCTGAGTAGGACTCTTCTTGAAATTAGACACGTGAAACGTGTCGTGAACACTGCTAAGTTCCTCTGGAAGCTTTAGCTTGTATGCAACGGTTTTGATTATCTCGAAAGGACCAATGTAACGCGGGTTCAACTTTCCACGTTTTCCAAACCATACCACGCCCTTCCAAGGCGAGACTTTCAATAAAACCATATCACCAACCTCAAATTCCAACGGTTTCCGCCGCTTGTTGGTGTAACTCTTCTCTCTATCACGTGCTGACTTGATACGATCACGTATCTGAGCGATCTTGTCTGTAGTCTCCTGAACCAATTTTGGACCAATAAGTTGTTTATCTCCGGTCTCCACCCAACACAACAGGGACCGACACTTACGTCCATATAAAGCTTCAAACGGGGCGGCCTGAATGCTGGTGTGATAACTATTATTGTAGGAAAACTCCACTAAAGGCAACTGATCCCAACTTCCACCAAAGTCCATCACACAGGCACGTAACATGTCTTACAATGTCTGAATCGTTCGCTCACTTTGGTCGTCCGTCTGAGGGTGAAAGGAAGTACTAAGGTTCAACTGTTGTAGGATCGTTTGCTGACCCGAACGAGTCGTTCAGAGGTTGTCTCTTGCGTTTCAGATGCGGAATAATAAGAAATGCAAGTAGATATAGCTTGTTCTTCCTTCTAACTACTTGTTTTATTGATTTGAAACGTTTACAGCTCGATCTTCACACCGGCAGAGCTTCGGCGTGGAATTTCACATACATATTCTGTGGTTCGCTCATGAGATCACTATATATAGAGTTTCTGGTTCGCTTATGTGTCACATGACCATAAAAGCGGACCAGACATGTACACATAAGCGGACCAGACATGTCCATATAAGCGGACCAGACATGTCCATATAAGCGGACCAGACTCCCTATGTCCCTATGAGCAGACCAGACATATAACACCTATACAGACTCCTGTTTTCTCGTAAAACGTGCCCTATGCTATACAATACGACGTAAGACCTGATCCTAGACACCTAGACGTAATCAACAGATGTAGTGCACCAACAGACTCCCCCTCAGATGTTGATGGAGTCGCCTATACACTCTGACTGCAAAACTGTGTCTTCACATCTTCAATCTAGATCAGTCTCTGGGCTCTCTCTTCTCTCAATCTTCAGACTCCCCTTCTCGATTTACTGGCATTCTTTTGTTCTTCAGTAACATCTTCAGGATCGTTGTCTGATCTACACAGGCATTCAGAATTGATTTCCAGGATCGAAACTTGGCTCTCTTCCAACAGAGATTTTTAGAATATCGAAACCTGGCTACCTGCACAATCTTAACCCAGACATAAATTTTCTAATTTTATCACATATCAAATACCTGTGCACCAACACATGACTCTTATAATCACTAAAACAAACATATAATTTCAACATCTCAGGCTCTCTCTCAAATATCTATGATGAACCACTTGAAGAAGGTTAAATTTAACGAAAACAGTTAGATTTACACAAACACTCCCCCTCAAATGCTGCTCATCATGTTTAGCACTTGGAATTTTGAAAATCAGCTTTCCAACATCAGTTGTCGAAAATCTTTTTGACTTTTTCAAAAATTTTGCTAAAATACACAAAAATCTTTTTTGGATTTTCTGAGAGACTAAAATGCAGAAATAAAATATTTACAGACAATTTTTTTGTGAGTTTTGTGCAAGATGATCATATCAGTTTCTGAGACAAATCACCAACACCGTTAAGCTTCATTTCATTTTAAGTTCTAAACGATTCACTTAGATTGTCAGTATACTTGTCCACTTAAATTTTCACACAAAGTTCAACTGATCCGAGATACGATATTAATGTTTTAAACACTTGAACTTATCCGTGTGTCCCACTACTTGAATATACTCCCGTATCCAGATCCCAATATTCAGTCTTACAGGTGAGTATACCACATATGATATCTGTCAGGGGAATAAATTATAGTGCGAGGGCCGTGAGAGCTCAGGTCGATCTTTCGATACGCAGAGAGATGACGGCTTCGACTTTTGGTGTGTCCCCTTTAGAGGATCTTTTGCATTACAACAGCAGCGACTATCAATGTTATTGTTTCATCAGCTTGCTGAGGGCGATGCTATGTTTCAAGCATTTGCAGAAATCATTATCCGGGGACTAGGTCAGAAATTTCTTTCAGCAGAAGTCCCGGGATAATACCCCAGATATCACTGAGCATAAAGACCTAGTATCTCAGAATAAGGGACCTTTCAAACAAGATTTCAGGGGTTACCTATATATCCAAGTTTGTGTTAACCCACAGAACAAGAAAGTTTGAAATTTAGGTTTATATCTCGTCACAATCTACTAAATGTGCAAAAACCTACTGGCACATCATCAGTGAGATTGTTTATCACTTTTAAACTTTACATTTCTTTAGCGTGCCGTGATAGTCCACTGATGTACTATCATTTCCTCTTATTCGCAACACAAACTCATTTTGAACTTTATCATGTTTTTGGCTTTTTGTTTTTAAATGTTTTTGGATTTTCTAAAAATTCTTACTCCCCCTAAAATGCAAAAACATTTTAGGAAATATGAAAACAAATTGTACAATAACGTGACAACTAATATCGAATCACCTCAATTCGCCATTCACTTGGCATAAACAATCAGAACTCCCCCTCACAACAAACCATTTTCTCATTAAGATTTCAAAACACTTAAGTTTGTTTTAATCAAAATGATTTTTCTGGAAAATAAGTTTGTTTTTTACCACTTGTAAAGTTGGGGATGTGGTTCATCAATTGTCTCTTGTCATATATAGTAAATCAAGTACAAATTAATGTCCCTGATTTACCATTTGCATTCAAGCAACCTCTAAATCAATTGTAAAAAAAATCACTTGTAAAAACACACAATACCACTTGTAGGAATGTTACGTCTACATTACTATTTTACCAATCAGGATGCCGATTCCTGCTTCGCACTTACCAACCTGGAAGCTCCGGCGTAGTCCTTCAACCTGTAAACATTCAAACACTATCAAAATTTTCAACCAAAAACTTCAAACTTTAGAAAGATGCCGATTCCTGATCCACGATATAAACTTGGGATCTCCGGCATAGTCCTGAGACTATCATGGGAAACAAACTTCCATCCAAGTCTTCTCAGACTTGATGGCTTTCAATTCTTGCTCAGTAGGGTTGTAAGTTGCCTTTTTAGTTGCATAAAAATCTTTAACCCCCTTAACTTTCCCATTCAACATTTTCCCAAAAATTTTCTTAACACTTCTATTGAATGTTTTCTCAACATCAAATTCAGTTTTCTCAGAATAAAACTGATCTGAGATCTCAACTTTGCCAACTTTCTGTTTAATTTCTTCAAATTTCAGTGATGGAAACTCATCATCATTCACTGAAATTTTCATCTCAACCTGTGGCTCTTCTGGCTTTGTGAAACCAGATTCATCGCCGACATTCACATCAACTTTCTTAACAACCCACACTTGGTTGTCATTCTCTTTCTTTTTATAAAAATTCTTTTTAGAACTCTCACCAACCTCATAAGTTGAGTTTTCAAAAATTTTAAATTTTTCGGTTGGTGGTTCAACATCAACAACTTTTTCTTTCATTTTCTGAGAAACTCCCTGTTTTGTTTTGGCATTCTTTATACAATTCCATGCAATGTGACCGACTTCATTGCATCTATAACAGGTTCGAGTCTCTCTTTGGTAACATATATCAGCTCCATTCTTCTTTCTTTCAGCAAGAAACTCTTGATTTGATTGTCTCCAGAATGGTTTTTTCTGTTCCTCTTCTGCACTTCCACCTGACACAAATTCTGTTTTTGTTTTAGAATTTTTCAAATTTTTATGATTTCCTGGTGGAATAAATCCAAGACCTTTCTTTTTGTAGCTACGATTTTGGTTTTGTTTCTTTTGAAAACCAGAACCAGAATTGTAACCCTTTTTTCTTGTTTAGACGTTGTTGAACTCTTGAAGTGTACTTTTTAGGTTTTTCAGTAAGATTTAAATCTTTTATTTCAGAAATATTAATTTCTGTCATTTTGAAAACCTTTTTTATCATGTTAAAACGAACACTTCTTATTTGAAACTCTTTGTCAGAGTATAATTTGTCCGAATCATTTAAAGTGTATGCAACTTCAAATGCTTTATCATCCAAATTTGCTTTTGATAACAAAAATTCTTTACTATAAGACCGTTTAACCGACGAATGTGAACTGTTAACCGACGAATTTAACCCTCCAGACTCAGACTTTGACTCGGACTCCTCCTCAGTATCCAACACCTGATCGACCACCTTTTTGATTAAATCAGACTCATGATCAGTATCGGATGAGGTAAATGTGACGTCAATGTTATCTGGTAAAACATCAGTTGTGTCGGTTTTTAGCTTTATATTGACTGCTTTTTCAAGTTGCTCCTCGTTTGGTTTTCTAGGAGAATACCCTTCCCAAATTGGAGGTGGACACTTGTTATATCTAACAGTCGGTTTCTTACCACTATCTTTCTTTTCTTTCGGCTTCTCATCTAGAAAAGCTTCCATACCTGCAACAGTTGGGTAAATACGGTCAATGAGATAATCAGAACTAGAATAGCTTTGTAACAAACGTCTAATTCTCTCATTTTCTATCTTTTCTGTCTCCAACTCTTGCTTCCATTTAGCACTCTCTTCGATGTAAAAGTTTATTGCTTTCTGCTTTGTCATCATCACAGCATTCATCATCGTAAGTGCTTGTTCTCTTTCAGAATTTGTCTTTTGAAGACCAGTTACTGTTTTGTTCAAGACATCATAAGATTCTTTCACATAGTTGAGATTGAACAGTAACTGCTCTTTCTTCTTCTCATATTCAGCAATGATATCGTCTTTTGCTGCACAACCCTTGCATGCTTCCAAACACTTCTCGCAAGGCTTTACAACTTCAACAATCTTTTCAACTTCTATGATCTTTTCAACTTCTATGATCTTTTCAACTTCTATGATCTTTTCAACTTCGATCACTTTTTCTTCTTCAATCACCTTTTCTGGTTCAGCAATCTCCTCTGCAACACTTTCAACATTCTCTTTCTGAATAACATTTTCAGATTTCTTTAGTTGTTGTTCTTTAGCAGCTCGTTTCTCCTTCAGCTTTTCCATGCGATCTGCAAAATAGAAATGAAAACTTTCAGGAGAAAGATGAGATTTTGCAACATTAACATATTTTTCCTCCTCATCATCATTGCTGCTATCAACTGGTGTTTGATCAAACTCTACAGATTTTTCAGAACTAGCATCTGATAAACCAGAATCAACTGGTGTTTGATCAAAAACCACTTCTTTTTCTGAAGTAACAACATTTTGAACACTCTCATCTGAGCTTAGTGAATCTTCATCAGCACTTTCCGAGCTTTCTTCAGATGTAACAGACTGTTCCTTCACACTTTTCACTGTCTCACCAATAGATTTCATCCATGTAGCAAACATGTCTGGTTCTCTAACAATCTTTGCAATGAAAGCTTTGAAATCACCCTTTTCATCAACAAACATATCCCAGCTGAAGCCTTCTGGTAGTCTTTCATCATCTTGATCGACTATGCATGCTTTGTTATCAGGAGAGATATAATTGTTCCATTTAAAATCTACCAAACATCCTCTCTTGGAATCCTCAATCTTTCTACCATGAGCCGTTTGTGAGTCTTGTGACTGACCAACTTGCTGATAAATGGCTTTCCGGTAGTAATCGTCTTTTCCGAACGGATTCTGAGCTCCACTAGCTTCCCTGTTCTTGCACTCCCGCTTGAAATGGCCTTTCTCCCTGCAACGAAAACAAGTAACTTTAGATTTATCAAAACCTAAAGTAGATACATGAGCATCAAGAAAGTCATTTCTTCCGGTAATTGTTTTGAACTTTTCAGCACGTCTAAGAACACTTGCGAGACACCATTTGATATCCATAAGTTCCATCTCTTCGGCATCTATCTGATCGTAATCCTCTTTGGTAAGCATAGGATTGCCGATCTGACCAGCAACAAGACCTTCATAGGATAATAGTACTGAACCCAGAAGTGCCATATGGTCTTTAGCAGTGTCTTCAGAGAAGCTTTGACCTTCTGGAAGGTTGAGAGCTATGTTGCATTGAATCACGTATCCATTTCCTGTTTTTGTACTCTGAGACTGAAAACTCGTGTTAGTCTCTTTCGGATTCACACTCAGAAACGATGAAAACCCGCTGCTATTCTTGTTCGAACCCTGATCAGCTTTCTCAGATGAATCACCAGCACTGAAAGCAGTTTGAATCTTCGGACTTCTTTCAGACTCAGTGGCTGGAATACTACCCCTGTAGTACATCTTCACATCCTGTTGACCACTCGGACTATTCATCCTCGCAATCTTCTGCTGTTCAAGATCCTGACTCTCAATTTTCTCGATAAACTGTGAGATTGTCAACCCATCATACACACCAGTATTCTTCAAAATCATCAAATACGTTCCCCACTCCTTTTGAGGTAACGCGTCCGCCAATTTATCCACCCACTCCTCACGACCTTTTTCAACACCCAACATAGATAAAGATCGCACCAAATTACAGTATCTATCGATTAGCTTTTTAGTATCCTCTCCCGGCAAACTACTAAACAAATCAAATTCTTTCTTTAGTAATGCTTTCTTGCTTTTGATCATGTTTTCGCTTCCCTCAAACTTGACCTTTAGCGCATCCCAAATTGACTTAGCAGTTTTGTCGTGCTGTAACAGGATGAATATATCTTCCTTTATTGCTTGCTGCAACAAACTAATCATCATTTTCTCGGCTCTATACATTGCTCGTTCTTGATCTGTAAACTCAGATATCTCCTTTTTAACATGTAATTCAGTTTCAGGCAACGTGTACTTTTTCAATATGCACTCCCATGATCTGAGATGATTTGCCTGAACCCAGTTTTCAAAGCGATCTTTCCACCCGTAGTATTCTTCAATACTCATCAGTTTCGGGGGTTTCTGAGTGGTTCCTGTCTCGTTTTCAAGATTCATGGCTTGAGCAATCGCAGCTGGTGATGACGATGTTGCAAACGCATTGTAGAACTCGGAATCCATACTGATTTAACACGTTTTTCAATGAAGATGACAGAACAGCGAATCAGAAATATCCTTTGGAGCGGTCCAACAACAATGTCCGTTCGAGTGGACCAGAGACTGTTCGTTCGAGCGGACCAGACTTGTTCGTTCGAGGGGACCAGACTTGTTCGTTCGAGCGGACCAGACTTGTTCGTTCGAGCGGACCAAACTTGTTCGTTCGAGCGGACCAGACTTGTTCGTTCGAGGGGACCAGACTTGTTCGTTCGAGCGGACCAGACTTGTTCGTTCGAGCGGACCAGACTTGTTCAAATGAGCGATCCAGATGTCTTTGGAGCGGTCCAGAAATTGTTCTTCAAGCAGACCGGACGAGCGAACCAGCAATCAAAATTGTACGTTGGAGCGGACCAGAAACGCGAACCACATATCGAACAAGTTTTGACTCGTAAAAACTTCGAATTTTGGCTTCAAACTTTCCAGGATTTATCTCTATACTATTGCGCACAAGCTGTGAAAATTTGAGCAAATTCCGACCGTGAAATCTTTCCGAATCAGTAAAAGAAGGTGTAGAAGTGAGAAGAAATGATGAAAAACAACTATAATCTGCAGAAAACCTCCTCCCAAGCTCTGATACCACTTGTAGGATCGTTTGCGGACCCGAACGAGTCGTTCAGAGGTTGTCTCTTGCGTTTCAGATGCGGAATAATAAGAAATGCAAGTAGATATAGCTTGTTCTTCCTTCTAACTGCTTGTTTTATTGATTTGAAACGTTTTACAGCTCGATCTTCACACCGGCAGAGCTTCGGCGTGGAATTTCACATACATATTCTGTGGTTCGCTCATGAGATCACTATATATAGAGTTTCTGGTTCGCTTATGTGTCACATGACCATAAAAGCGGACCAGACATGTACACATAAGCGGACCAGACATGTCCATATAAGCGGACCAGACATGTCCATATAAGCGGACCAGACTCCCTATGTCCCTATGAGCGGACCAGACATATAACACCTATACAGACTCCTGTTTTCTCGTAAAACGTGCCCTATGCTATACAATACGACGTAAGACCTGATCCTAGACACCTAGACGTAATCAACAGATGTAGTGCACCAACAATTGTGATCCGAAAGCCATCTGAAACGTCTACCATATCCTTGACACAAAATGACCATCTCGGTCGGATATGATAGAAACAGGCACTCCATGACGTACCACAATCTCCTTGAGATGTATCTCTGCTAACTTCTTCGTGCTATCTTTCTCACTAATCGGTAAGAAATGTACGGACTTAGTGAGTTGATCAATAATCACCCAAATCATATCATGACCTCTTTGGGTTTTCGGTAGCTTGGCAATGAAATCCATCGATATATGTTCCCACTTCCATACAGGAATCTCAGGTTGTTACATCAACCCTTATGGTTTCTAGTACTCCGTCTTAACTTTGGTGCACTTAAGGCTGTTACTCACATATGTAGTGATGTCGGCTTTCATCTTGGGCCACCAATAAAAGTCCTTCAAGTTTTGGTACATCTTGTTGGATCCAGGATGTATCGGGTACCTTGACTTATGCGCTTCATCCAAAATAATCGCACACAGATCGCTGAAGAATGGAACCCAAACTTGTTCCATAAAGTACAATGTTCCATTTTCCTTAGGTAACAATTACGCTTCCATTCCTCGTAATGCTTCGGATCGTAGGTTATCCGATTTAAGAGCTTCTTGCTGAGCTTCACGAATCCGAGTATTGAGATCAGTTTGTATGGTCATCTCTAAGGCTCGTACCCTTAGAAGTTTTGTGCGTTCCTTGTGGCTCAAGGCATCTGCTACAACATTCGCCTTGCCCGGGTGATACTTGATCTCACAATCATAATCATTCAATAGCTCAACCCATCTTCAATGTCTCATGTTTAAATCATTCTGATCGAAGATGTGCTGCAAACTCCTGTGGTCAGTAAAGATCGTGTAACAAGTACCATATAAGTAATGATGCCAAATCTTCAACGTGAATACCACAGCTTCTAACTCAAGGTCATGCGTCATATAGTTCTTCTCATGCACCTTCAATTGATGTGACGCGTACGCGATGACTTTATCCCATTGCATCAACACGCAACCAAGAACTTGTCGAGAAGCATCACAATACACCACAAAACCATCGGTACCGTCGGGTAAGGATAAAATCGGTGCATCACAAAGCTTATCCTTCAATGTATGAAAAGCTATTTCTTGTGCTTCGCCCCAATCGAATCTCTTATCCGTCTGGGTTAAGGTTGTTAACGGTTGAGTAGTCTTCGAAAAGTTCTCTATGAATCGTCTGTAATAGCCCGCTAATCCCAGAAATTGTCGTATCTCAGTTGGCGTCTTTGGGGCTTCCCAGTTTTTGATCGCCTCAATCTTGGCAGGGTCGACATGAATTCCATTCTCATTCACCACGTGACCTAGGAATAGCACCTCATGAATCCAAAATTCGCACTTCGACAGCTTCGCATACAGTTGTTCTTTCTTCAAGAGTTCCAGGATAGCTCGCAGATGTTGCTCATGGTCTTCCTTAGTTCACGAGTAAATAAGGATGTCATAAATAGATACAATCACGAACTTATCTAGATACGGCTTACAAACCCGATTCATGAGGTCCATGAATACCGCCGGTGCGTTTGTTAAGCCAAACGGCATGACAAGGAACTCGTAATGGCCATAGCGAGTCATAAAGGCCGTTTTAGGGATACTTTCTTCTTGTATTCACAGTTGATGATATCCCGACCTCAAGTCGATCTTGGAGTAGTAACTAGAGCCTTGAAATTGGTCAAACAAGTCATCAATCCTCGGCAAGAGATACCGATTCTTGATGGTTAACTTATTCAACTCCCTATAGTCAATACACATACGGAAACTGCCATCCTTCTTCTTAACAAACAGCACTGGAGCTCCCCAGGGCGAGAAGCTCGGCCTGATAAATCCCTTATCTAGCAGCTCCTGTAGTTGTGTCGAAAGCTCTTGCATCTCTGATGGAGCTAGTCGGTAAGGCGCCTTTGCCACTAGTGTCGCTCCTAGCACTAGGTCTATCCGAAACTCCACTTGTCGTTGAGGAGGTAGCCCAGGCAAGTCCCTGGGAAAGACTTCTGGAAACTCCTTCACAACAGGAATGTCTTCCAGCTTCAGCTCCTTAGTCTTTGTGACAACTCGAATTTCCGACATTCTTTATTCGCATTAAATGCACGTTGACTTTGACTATATGGTTGTGTTATGATAAAACCTAGTGTGTTTGCTTGATTATGTGTTTGATTGTATAACATGTCGTGAAACATAAACTGTCAACATAAGATAGAACCCGATGAAACACAAGTGTGTTTCGCCATAACCATTCCCGACGAAACAGGATATGTTTCGCCGTATACGACTCGACGAAACAAACTGTTTCGCCGAGCCCAGATCTGCCGAAGCCCAGCTTGGGCCCAGAACGTTATTCTGTGTATTTTTACGTAAAACATCATCATTTTACACTTTCTATCAACACAACCGAAACCCTAGAGCTCTCTCACTGTGACGGCGAACTAGAACCCACCGGAAACCCTTGTGCGATAAAACCATCATCTCGGTTAGTAAATCTATGTGTCTTGATTGATCTTTCATCAGTGTACGTGTTTATGTGTCATGTGATTCTGCTTTGATGATGTATATCTGAAACTGATACATGTTAAATATTAGGGTTCTTGTTATAATGATGATGATATGGATTTCGATATGAATATTGTAGTCGGATATAGATGGTTTTATGCGAAACTTAATATGATTGAATACTCGGTTCTGGATGTTGTTATTATGATCTGATTCTGAATGCAAGTTAGCATCTTGATAGGGTTTGATGATGTGATGTTGTAATCGATATGTTGTATACGTAAGCTAGGGTTCATGCTAGACGTTAAAGTGGTTCGATGGTTATGCTATGATGATGTTACAATGATTCTGTGTTGAATGATTACTGCATGATTGATAATATTGATGTCGGCTGCTAACATGATTAGGGTTTTTGTGTATTTCGTAACTGCTGTAACTGTGTCTACGAATCAGACATTCGACGAAACAGGAACCTCGGCGAAACAGAGTGTGTTTCGCCAAGAGTCGTCGACGAATTGGAATACTGTTTCGCCAAGCAAAGCCACGACGAAACAGAGTGTGTTTCGTCACTATATGTGTTTCGCCGAACAGAAGTGTTTCGTCAATTTGTGTTTCGCCATTATGTGTGTTTCGCCGAACAGAATCTGCACAGTAACTTGGGTTAATTCTGTTAAGTGTTAACTGGAATATTTAACTGTTGTTAAGTGTAACCATCTTGTATATGATTGTGATTACGTGTTACATGTTTATACGTGCACAACTTGAACGCAAACTGATTTCACATACGTGCATACTTTAGGACGTGATTGATTACTTGCGAGCATACACTTAGCATACCGAGCAAACCAAGGTGAGTTCACACAGCCAAGGCATGGGATTCCCAGGATGGGAATGGGTTGGATTATTTATTCGTTCAGTTTATGGAACTTAGATATATGATTCCCGGTAGAGGAAGGATTATGGATAAGAACAGACTAGACTGGTTATACTAATTTAAACGATCTTCGCACACACGCCAAGGGTCGGCCGCGATATTATGACAATCTTCGCACACATGCCTAGAAAGGGCCGCGAACTATATACTCTAATCTTCGCAAACATGCCAGGAAGGGCCGCGATACTACTATACCTAGTCTAGCAAACATGGGAAATCCCCACTATACTTCGCAAACATGCCTAGAGGGCCGCGATACGATACATACGATTCATGATTACTAAATGAACATACGAACTACATTATGAACACTATAACTAAACAAACTCACTGTGAACTCGCTCAACTAGTTGTTGACTCTCTGTTACATGCCTTGCAGGACCTTAGGTACTTATGGAGCTTGCACGGGAGGCACGGTCGTTGTGGGCACAGTTTGTGGATGTTATGAACAACATTTAAACATTTGAATTGTTACTTATGATTGGGTTTATTTATGCTTCCGCTAAACGTTGAATTTATACATATGTTTTGAACACCTTTCATATTGGTTTGATTGCTTTACATATAATACTTACTATGTTCAATATGATTGGTGGCTTGATCCTGGTCAGTCACGCCTCCAAGCGGTGATACTCCGCGTGTGGATTTTGGGGGTGTGACAGATTGGTATCAGAGCCATTGGTTATAGAGAACTTGGTTTTAATAAGGGAAAAATGTTTTTATTGAAACCAGACTATAACCAGTACAGTGCAAAACGATCCACAACGACACCTCGCTCCACGTGCAAGACTCAACATCCTAGGTAATAAGGTTTATATTTATTGCCTACTTGCTAGAATTACATAGAACTTTGCTCGTGGTATGCTTAGATTACATTGTTTACTATTCGTTACTGCTTGAGAACGCTTATATGCTCACACTCTTCTGTCATCGCACGATTCGCGATCCTCTCTGACTTATGCTATCTTTACTATGAAGATCATGTCTGGACGTATCAACATGACACAAGCCCAATTGACGGCTCTCATCGCTGAACAAGTTACTGCGGCAGTTGCAGCCGCACAAGCAGGAGGTATACCCTGCAGTTGAAACTCACACTAGGGTCCTTAGATCCTACATTCCTAGACCAACTCTTGTGCTAAAATTTTTGTTTACTCTTACGCACACAACAGGTCAAGCACCTGTTTGCACTTTCAAAACGTTCATGGACTGTCGTCCCAGTACTTTCAGCGGCACGGAGGGAGCAGTCGGACTCCTCCACTGGTTTGAAAAGATCGAGACTGTATTCGAAATGTGTGAATGCCCTGAGGCACGCAGGGTGAAGTATGCCACCGGTACCCTAGAGGGTTTAGCTCTCACATGGTGGAAAGCTCAGGTGCAAATGCTGGGGTTGGTTGCTGCTAACGCTACCCCATGGAACAACTTTAAGGAAATGATCAAAGAGGAATATTGCAGCAGGGATGATATTCATAAGCTGGAGGTCGAGTTTTTCAATCTCAAGATGAAGGGGTCAGAGATTGAGGCATACACCAAAAGATCTAATGAACTTGCTCTATTGTGTCCTACGATGGTGGACCCTCCAATCAAGCGAATCGAACTGTTCCTCAAGGGTCTAGTGCCAGAGATCCAGAGTCACGTCACTTCAGCAAATCTCGCCACTTATCAGCAGGTTGTACAGCTGGCTCACCGTCTCACGGATCAGGCGGTGGAGCAGAACAAGTTGCCTGAACGCATCAGCACTACTACTACCGCTACTACTCCGGTCACTCCTGCTACTCTCAGTGACAACAAGCGGAAATGGGATGGAGATTCCAGCAAAGGTTCAGCCATAGTTCAGTCCCAGGCTCAGCAACGCAAGACTAATGACTACCAGAGCCCAAGTCAGCAAACTTCTGGTGGGCAGAGACAGAGTGGTTATCGGGGAAATCATCCACTGTGTAACAGGTGCTACAAACATCACAGTGGGCAGTGTCGCAAGGCCTACTGTCAGAGATGTCTCAAAAACGGGCACGAAGCTAAAGATTGCAGGAGTTCACGACCTGCGAATCAGAACCAGCAACAACAGCCACCTGCTCCACGAAACCAGCCACAGCAGCAGCAGCATGGAAATAGGGGATGCTACCAGTGTGGGGCTGAAGGTCATTACAAGCGGGATTGCCCTCAGTTAAACCAGAACCAGAACAATAATAACAACAACAATCAGGGTAATGGGAACAACAACAACGGCGGGAACAATAACAACAATGGTGCTAGAGGCCGTATGTTTGTGATCGGGCAGGGTGATGCCAGGAATGATCCCAACGTGGTTATGGGTAAGTTTCTCCTTGACGACTTTTATGTTACTGTACTATTTGATTCTGGTGCGGATACAAGTTACATGTCCCTAAAAGCTAGTGAAATGTTAAAACGTGCACCAACTCCCTTAAACACCAAACATGTTGTAGAGTTAGCTAACGGTAAAAGTCTAGAGGCCACACACATAGTTAAAGGGTGTAATCTTATCCTCGCTGGTCAGACTTTCTCCATTGATCTCATTCCTATACCCTTGGGTAGCTTTGACGTCGTCATTGGTATGGATTGGTTATCTCAACAACAAGCGGAGATTTTATGCAAAGAAAAAGTTATTCGTATTCCTCGGTCGGGCAAGGAACCTCTCGAAGTGCAAGGCGACAAGAGTGGTGTCGTGAGTGGCATCATTTCCTTCTTGAAGGCTCAGAAGTGTCTGCGCAAGGGTCACACAGCTGTTCTAGCTCTCGTCACTGATACATCGAAGAAAGAGAAGAAGATTGAGGATATTCCAGTGGTACGCGATTTTCCTCAAGTGTTTCCTGAGGAATTACCTGGGTTACCGCCTCATCGTCAAGTCGAATTCCAGATCGAGCTCGCTCCAGGAGCAGCGCCCATAGCTCGAGCACCTTATCGTCTAGCTCCAACTGAATTAGAAGAACTGTCAAAGCAGCTACAAGAACTCTTGGAAAAGGGTTTTATACGTCCTAGCTCTTCGCCCTGGGGAGCTCCAGTGTTATTCGTAAAGAAGAAAGACGGTACGTTCAGGATGTGTATAGACTACCGTGAACTCAACAAGGTGACGATCAAGAATCGTTATCCTCTTCCGCGCATAGATGATCTATTCGATCAGCTGCAAGGGTCGAGCTACTACTCCAAAATAGACTTAAGGTCAGGATACCACCAGCTGAGAGTCCGGGATGAGGACGTCTCCAAAACAGCGTTCAGAACACGCTACGGCCACTACGAGTTTATGGTCATGCCATTTGGGCTAACGAACGCGCCTGCCGTATTTATGGATCTTATGAACAGGGTGTGCAAACCCTATCTCGACAAGTTCGTCATTGTTTTCATCGACGACATCCTGATTTATTCGAAAAGTCAAGAGGAACACGAGCAGCACCTACGACTTATACTGGAACTTCTACGAACGGAACAGCTGTACGCTAAGTTTTCCAAATGCGACTTCTGGCTTCGTGAAGTCCACTTCTTAGGCCACGTGGTAAACAAAGATGGGATCCATGTCGATCCATCCAAGGTAGATTCGATCAAGAATTGGCCTGCGCCTCGTACACCAACTGAAATACGCCAATTCTTAGGTTTGGCGGGTTACTACAGAAGGTTCATCAAAGACTTCTCGAAGATTGCTCAGCCGCTTACGCTACTGACACAGAAGGGTATTGTTTATCGTTGGGGTAATGCACAGGAAACAGCGTTTCAACACTTAAAGGATAGACTCTGTAGCGCACCTATCCTCTCATTGCCTGAAGGCACGGACGATTTCGTAGTCTACTGCGACGCATCTATCCAAGGTCTTGGATGTGTATTGATGCAGAGGGATAAAGTTATAGCTTATGCTTCGCGCCAGCTTAAGATCCACGAACGAAACTACACTACACATGATTTAGAGCTGGGAGCGGTTGTTTTTGCACTTAAGATATGGCGACACTATTTGTATGGTACCAAGTGCGCAATCTACACTGACCACAGAAGCCTCGAGCATATCTTCAAACAGAAAGAGCTGAATATGCGACAGCGACGATGGGTCGAACTGCTAAACGACTACGAATGCTCAATCAGGTACCACCCAGGCAAGGCCAATGTTGTGGCTGACGCCCTCAGTCGAAAAGACACCGCGCCTAAGCGCGTGCGAGCTTTACAACTCACCATACAGTCTAGCCTTCCTTCCCAGATACGAGATGCTCAGATAGAAGCATTGAAACCAGAAAATGTCAGGGCTGAATCCCTACGCGGCTCAAGACAACGATTAGAACAGAAGGAAGATGGTGCTTACTACGTCACAGGACGCATTTGGGTCCCACTGTACGGCAACTTACGTGAGCTGGTAATGGATGAAGCTCACAAGTCTCGCTACTCGGTACATCCTGGTTCGGATAAAATGTACCACGACATCAAAACTACATATTGGTGGCCTAGCATGAAGGCCCACATAGCCACATACGTTAGTAAATGCTTGACTTGTGCGAGAGTCAAGGCAGAATATCAGAAACCGTCAGGACCACTACAACAACCTGAGATACCACAATGGAAATGGGAGCAAATTTCCATGGATTTTGTTACTGGCCTACCTAGATCTCAGCGCGGAAATGATACTATTTGGGTGATCGTGGATCGACTCACAAAGTCTGCTCACTTCCTGGCCATTAAAGAAACAGACAAGTTCTCTACCTTGGCAGACATTTACTTAAAAGAAGTGGTCTCGAGGCACGGAGTGCCAACCTCTATCATCTCTGATCGTGACGCACGTTTCACTTCAGAACTGTGGCAAGCAATGCATAAATCGTTTGGCTCTCGTTTAGACATGAGCACGGCGTATCATCCTCAGACCGATGGGCAGTCTGAGCGCACTATTCAAACTCTAGAAGACATGCTTCGGGCGTGCGTCATAGACTTTGGCAATGGTTGGGAAAAACATCTGCCACTTGTGGAATTTTCGTATAATAACAGCTACCACACCAGCATTAAAGCTGCTCCATTTGAGGCATTGTACGGGCGTAAATGCCGGTCACCCCTCTGTTGGGCAGAGGTGGGAGAAAGTCAAATCACAGGTCCAGAAATGGTAGTCGATACTACAGAAAAGATTGCACAAATACGACAACGCATGGCGGCAGCTCGTGACCGTCAGAAAGCATACGCTGATTTAGACAGGAAACTACTCGAATTCCAAGTTGGGGATCGAGCGCTACTTAAAGTTTCACCCTGGAAGGGTGTGGTTCGTTTTGGCAAGCGCGGCAAACTAAATCCACGATATGTTGGACCTTTCGAAGTTATTGAGAAAATAGGCAAAGTGGCCTACAGACTGAACTTACCACCTGAACTCAGTGCAGTTCACAACGTCTTTCACGTGTCGAATCTGAAGAAGTGTACGTCAGATGAGACCCACATAGTTCCCTTAAAGGAACTCACTATCGACGAGCGGTTGCACTTCGTCGAGGAACCTGTTGAAATCACGGACCGGGATGTTAAGGTCCTCAAGAACACGAGAATCCCTCTTGTACGAGTTCGTTGGAACTCCCGCCGCGGCCCAGAGTTCACCTGGGAGCGTGAAGATCAAATGGAACTCAAATATCCCCAGTTATTCGGAACCAATGCAACTACTACTGAGGCTGAAGCTACCAATGCAGAATTTCGGGACGAAATTCCAAATCAACGGGGGGATAATGTGACATCCCAGGAAAACCAGTAATCTTCGCAAACATGCTCGGGGAGCCGCGATACAATACAGGTAAACAACGTCACACCATTAGCTTTCCTCAGTAACCGCATGCTAAATTTCGGGACGAAATTTCTTTCAAGTTGGGGATAATGTGACAACTCGAATTTCCGACATTCTTTATTCGCATTAAATGCACGTTGACTTTGACTATATGGTTGTGTTATGATAAAACCTAGTGTGTTTGCTTGATTATGTGTTTGATTGTATAACATGTCGTGAAACATAAACTGTCAACATAAGATAGAACCCGACGAAACACAAGTGTGTTTCGCCATAACCATTCCCGACGAAACAGGATATGTTTCGCCGTATACGACTCGACGAAACAAACTGTTTCGCCGAGCCCAGATCTGCCGAAGCCCAGCTTGGGCCCAGAACATTATTCTGTGTATTTTTACGTAAAACATCATCATTTTACACTTTCTATCAACACAACCGAAACCCTAGAGCTCTCTCACTGTGACGGCGAACTAGAACCCACCGGAAACCCTTGTGCGATAAAACCATCATCTCGGTTAGTAAATCTATGTGTCTTGATTGATCTTTCATCAGTGTACGTGTTTATGTGTCATGTGATTCTGCTTTGATGATGTATATCTGAAACTGATACATGTTAAATATTAGGGTTCTTGTTATAATGATGATGATATGGATTTCGATATGAATATTGTAGTCGGATATAGATGGTTTTATGCGAAACTTAATATGATTGAATACTCGGTTCTGGATGTTGTTATTATGATCTGATTCTGAATGCAAGTTAGCATCTTGATAGGGTTTGATGATGTGATGTTGTAATCGATATGTTGTATACGTAAGCTAGGGTTCATGCTAGACGTTAAAGTGGTTCGATGGTTATGCTATGATGATGTTACAATGATTCTGTGTTGAATGATTACTGCATGATTGATAATATTGATGTCGGCTGCTAACATGATTAGGGTTTTTGTGTATTTCGTAACTGCTGTAACTGTGTCTACGAATCAGACATTCGACGAAACAGGAACCTCGGCGAAACAGAGTGTGTTTCGCCAAGAGTCGTCGACGAATTGGAATACTGTTTCGCCAAGCAAAGCCACGACGAAACAGAGTGTGTTTCGTCACTATATGTGTTTCGTCACTATATGTGTTTCGCCGAACAGAAGTGTTTCGTCAATTTGTGTTTCGCCATTATGTGTGTTTCGCCGAACAGAATCTGCACAGTAACTTGGGTTAATTCTGTTAAGTGTTAACTGGAATATTTAACTGTTGTTAAGTGTAACCATCTTGTATATGATTGTGATTACGTGTTACATGTTTATACGTGCACAACTTGAACGCAAACTGATTTCACATACGTGCATACTTTAGGACGTGATTGATTACTTGCGAGCATACACTTAGCATACCGAGCAAACCAAGGTGAGTTCACACAGCCAAGGCATGGGATTCCCAGGATGGGAATGGGTTGGATTATTTATTCGTTCAGTTTATGGAACTTAGATATATGATTCCCGGTAGAGGAAGGATTATGGATAAGAACAGACTAGACTGGTTATACTAATTTAAACGATCTTCGCACACACGCCAAGGGTCGGCCGCGATATTATGACAATCTTCGCACACATGCCTAGAAAGGGCCGCGAACTATATACTCTAATCTTCGCAAACATGCCAGGAAGGGCCGCGATACTACTATACCTAGTCTAGCAAACATGGGAAATCCCCACTATACTTCGCAAACATGCCTAGAGGGCCGCGATACGATACATACGATTCATGATTACTAAATGAACATACGAACTACATTATGAACACTATAACTAAACAAACTCACTGTGAACTCGCTCAACTAGTTGTTGACTCTCTGTTACATGCCTTGCAGGACCTTAGGTACTTATGGAGCTTGCACGGGAGGCACGGTCGTTGTGGGCACAGTTTGTGGATGTTATGAACAACATTTAAACATTTGAATTGTTACTTATGATTGGGTTTATTTATGCTTCCGCTAAACGTTGAATTTATACATATGTTTTGAACACCTTTCATATTGGTTTGATTGCTTTACATATAATACTTACTATGTTCAATATGATTGGTGGCTTGATCCTGGTCAGTCACGCCTCCAAGCGGTGATACTCCGCGTGTGGATTTTGGGGGTGTGACAGTCTTCTTGTCGACCACATGAGCAAGGAAGTCTATGCAGCCTTTTCGGAGACACTTCTACGCTTTCATGCAGTTGATAATTCGTAAGCGCATCTCGTGATTTTCTCCATGAACCACAAGCGTCTCTTCATTCACTAACGAAATGTGAATGGTCTTCTCATGGAAAATCACTTCTGCACGGTTATTTGACAACCAATCCATCCCAACAACAACGTCGTAGCTTCCCAAATCAACATGTAGAACATCAATAGAAAATTCTCGTTCTCCAAGTTCCAAGGTACAACCCTTAATCACTTCATTTGTTTCAACTAACTTTCCATTTGCCAATTCTATTAAGTATGGGACGTCTAGCTTACTTGAAACTAGGCTAAGTGTATTGTTAAAGTCTATTGATACGAAACTAAAGTCGGCGCCAGTATCAAATAGAATAGATGCATAGTGTTGGTTAATAGGGAACGTACCCATAACCACATTAGGATCCTGGCATGCTTCTCTAGCTCTGATAATGAACACTCTTCCTTGGGCTTGATTATTTTTAGGGCAATCCCTCTTGAAATGCCCCATATCACCGCAGCCATAACAGCCTTGGTCATGACCGTTTCCATTTCCGCCCTTATTATTATTGTTGTTTCCTCCCCGGTTCCCATTACCAGCTTGATTTCCATTTCCACCTATATTTCCATTTCTTCCCTGATTACCATTTCCACCTTGGTTTCTGTTACCATACTGATTGCCATTTCCACCTTGATTTCCATTTCCTCCTTGGTTCATATTTTCGCGTCCCGCACCATACCAAGATGTATCCTTTGCATGCCCGGTCTTGCCACAGTTTTCACACTTATGGGTCCTGCACGGACCCGTATGATGGAATAGGCACATATCACACTTAGGTAGAAAGCCTGCATATCCTTTTCCTTTATTCTCAAAGTTTGTCACGCCAGTCTAGGCCTCTGCTGGCGGGTTTGCATCCCTACGCTTGTTGGAATTGTTGTTTGCCTGCGTGCTTTTCTTGAAATTCGTAAACTTTATCTTGTTGTCATTCGAGGATTCCATGTGAGTTTCTTTCTTGTTTTCACCAGATTTAGAGAGCTTTCCCAAGAGAATAGCTTCCTCAGTAAGGGCAACACTCAGATCAATAGCCTCTGCAATGGTTGGAGACTTAGAGTCAGTAACCATGCTTAGGATTTGAGGAGCAAGTCCCCAAATGAATCGCTCAATCCTCTTGAATTCAGGCTCAACTAGATATGGAACAACCCTAGATAAGTCATGGAATCGTTGAATATACTCAACAACCTTCGGACCATCCATTTTCAGATTCCAGAACTCAGTTTCCAGCTTCTGGATTTCGGCCCTAGAGCAGTATTTCTTGCGCATCAATTCCTTGAGCTCATCCCAGCTCAGCGCATAAGCAGAAGTTTCACCAAGGGTTTGGACCTGAAGGTTCCACCAGGAGAGTGCACCGTCTAAGAACAACCCTGAAATGTAGGTGACTCTCTGCTCGGGGGCACATTTACTCATTCTCAGCACTGAATCAGTCTTCTCAACCCAACGAACGAAAGCGACGGCACCTCCTGTGCCATCAAAGTCTAAGGGCTTACAATCTAGAAATTGCTTATAGATGCAGCCTGCAACACATAAAACAATGTTTCACGAGTGAGCATTGACAAAGCATAATTTGGAAATATCCCAAAAGATTTGTAATGTGTCTGGGATGACCAAACATTACCAATGGGAGGATTGTGTCCCGAAGTGCCACCACTGTGTTCAGAGCGGAGGGCTTCGTGCTGCGATATAGCCTGGGATATGTGCTCATTGAGTTCAGCCTTACTTCTCGGTAATGTGTTAGTGTTTGTGCTGCGTTTGGGCAGCATTTTCTTCTAGCAAGAAGTATCGGGTAGGTTAGACATTATTCATCAAATAATTGTCTAGGAGGTATATATATATATATAGGACAAAGATCCGTTAGGAACCACCCCTTATTGCGAGAACCGCGAGAACCAGTGTGAACACAAACAGTAATTCCTAAAAAAATCTAAAAAACACCCAAAAATTTTTATTTTTATTTTTTTACTATTTTTTTTGAAAAAATCGCAATATTTTGTTAATAAAAAAAATAAAAAAAAATAAAAAAAATAAAAAAAATTTCGAGTAACAGTTATCCATGCACATGTGCATATGTATCGTTTCTTTGTCAAATTCCGTAATTCATTACAAATAATAGTCAATTGCACTTTCATTTACACTACCACGTGTAATACACTACTTTTTACGTTAACAATGTTAGAAATGCACATGTGCATTTATATGTATTAACAGGAAATAAGGTGTTTTGGTACACTACTTTCTCTTTCATCTATCGTTCCATCCATAATACACAAGCATGCACATGTGCATTTTTGTCATTTCTTTGACAAATTCCGTAATTCATTACACATATTAGACAATTGCACTTTATTTACACTACCATATGTAATACACTACTTTTTACATTACCAATATTAGAAATGCACATGTGCATTTATATGTATCAACATTAAATAAGGTGTTTTGGTACACCACTTTGAATACACTTTCCTTTTTCATCTATCATACCATCCATAACACACTACCATTACCTCCTACCATCCATAATACAATACCATTATCTCCTACCATCCATGATACAATACCATTAACAATATTTTCACTTTAATACATGTATGTAAACACCATTTATACCATCCAATCAACATATTACATAAAAAAATTGACAACTATAACCAAACCATCAACCACTAGATATAACTAACCAAAAAACATGTATATGAGCCTACTTCTCCATTCAAAATCACAAACTTTTTGTAACAAAACACGTTATATCATGGTTATACCTAATTATGCACATGTGCATTTTGAATATTGGTAATGTAAAAAGTAGTGTATTACTAATGGTATTGTAAATTAAAGTGCAATTGTCTATTCCTGATAACGTATTACTGAATTTGTTGAAGTAATGATACATATGCACATGTGCATAGATAACTGTTACTCGAAAAAAAAAGTTTTTTTTTTTTTTTATGGTAACGAAATATAGCGATTTTTATTAAAAAAATATTAAAAAAAATAAAAAAAAATTTTGAGTGCTTTTTTGATTTTTTTTAGATTTTATTTTGTGTTCACATTGGTTCTCGCGGTTCTCGCAATAAGGGTGGTTCTCGCATGAACCTTACCCTATATATATATATATATACATATAACATAAATAATCATCACATCAAGCAAACATGTAATCTCATAAACATCACATGCACATATAAATTAACAATGTATAAATAAGAAAACAACCATTGAGCTTTCATATATGTTTAACAACTTGGTACATTGTTTTTAATAGCAGAAAAAAAAATGGACTTGAGGTTACATCACCTCGATCATACAAGTTTTTAACAATACAAAAGTAGTAATCATTTTCCGTCTACATTGTCTTCTTGGGTCTTCAAAAGTCTTAAGCTCAATCTTGGTCTTCATGTCAAGGTACCTCCAAAACAAAGATCTAGAGCGTTGGAGGTGGCGGGGGAGGAGGAAAGATCAGACTGCGTAGATGAGCGAGCTCTTCCTCGAGCTCATGCACGCGACTAACTAGAAAGCCGATCTGCTGCTCAGCAGTCAGAAAACGGGCATCGATGTCACACCCCGACCACGTGGAACATACAAAACGTGGCGGAAATGTCGGGGAGTGTTGTAACAGAATTAATTGTTTCAAATCCATGGCAATTGAAGTTTCGTTTTATTGATTAAAGGTGTTACAATGTCTTAACAAACAAAGAAATACAACATAATTAACTAGTCTTGCATCTTTTATTGTCACTAAAGCCCAAGTCTGCCTATGTGTATCTTGATCATCTTATGCAATAGCTCCTGAAAAACACATGTGAAAATAGGTACGTCAGCATAAAAATGCCTGTGAGATACATAGGTTTGTGAAAATAGGTTTCATGACTTATGTTTGAGAAAATGTTTAGTCACGAACCTTGTTATTTGCTTTGTTTTGTAAATCATTTGAAAAAAACAATGAGTTCAGATGATATGTATAAATAAGTGAATAATGTATGGTTAAATGAATAACCATTGTAAACTGAGTTTGTATAAGATAAGTTGTTTGTAAAACAATGTATTGTGAAAAGTATGTTATTTGTATAAAATGTTCTATGTCTCAAACTGAAATGATTCAAACAACGCTACAATATGTAATACCATACAAACACTTATATATAGGAAGTACCAGCGGCGTATCCACCATGCTTGTATCATATTACACACGCATCGTTACTTAATCATTTAATCAAACCAAACCAAACAATGTAAAATGTCTATGTTTAAATCAATTGTCAAATGTATTGAATAATATGTCAAAGTATTCATGTCAAGATGTAAATCATGTCAAAATGTCTATGTCAAATATCCATGTCAAATGTCTATGTCAAATATCCATGTCAAATGTCAATGTCAAATATCCATGTCAAATGTCTATGTCAAATATCCATGTCAAATGTCTATGTCAAATATCCATGTCAAATGTCTATGTCAAATATCCATGTATGGCAAGTGAAATGTCTCAACTAAACCATATGCACAAAAACAAAGTATTGAAGTAAAACTTAATTTAAATCAAAGTTATGTTTTGTGGGAAATGCATGATCAAATGTCAATCATGTTAAAATGTCTATGCCGAAATGTCTATGTCAAATGTCTATGTCAAAATGTCATGTAAAACGATGTACTAAGTAATGCACACAATTGGGCACACCTAGCATGAAATGTCATAAAATCATGTACTATAATGTACTAACGAACATAGCAGTATATGATGTTAAAACAGGAAAGCATGAAAGTAACAAGTAGGCACATGTGTTTCACCCCAAAACAGTTTGGAAAACAGTAAAAGAGGGGTCTATGTACTCACCTGAGATTGCTCAGTAGTCCTTGAGTAACAACTAAACAATGCTAGAGATCGCGGATATCAAACGGCACCTAGTATAGGTAGCTACATTAATAAACCGGACCTAAATCGGAAGATCGGGTAGCATTAGGGTTTGTAAACCAAACGAGTGTAGAGACTCGTGTCATTTGGTTTAACAAAGCCTACATACTAAATGAAACCTAACATAATTGTTTATGACCCATTACGACCCGTTTAGGTAGCTTATGCTACTTTAACGCGTCGTTCGCGTGAAACGCGTTCGGACCGCCTAACTAGTCCTATGACAAGTGTTATATGCCTAAACATGTTACATAATCAGTTATGTGACAAAGGTTTAGGTTACATATGCTTTATTACCAATTATACATGAAAAGGGTATTCTGGTAATTTACCTAAGGCATATAAACTACTTATCATAAAACTACTCAAACGATGTGACCATAGGGTATAACCTCGGAAGGTTATTCCCTACCTACTATGGTCACCTAAAGTATTTGGTCGGATCCTAATGATCGACCAAACTGGGTCGGGTTCGAAGGTATAGGCGATTTATTAGATCGCCTACCCTACGACCCTAGACAACGTGGTAATCAGTGGGCATAGTCCCAAGGGACTATGACCAACGTGATTACACTCACGTTGCGAAGTTCAAACGAACTTCGCATTGACCATTACTGGTCAACGCTGAAAGTCAAACAAAGTTTGACTTTCTGACTCGAAAAGCAATAAAATAAGGAAAAGAACGAAAGAATACTTACGAAGGGTCCCCGAATGCTAATCCCGATTCAAGAATCTCAGGTATGAAACAATGGTTTCAACTTAGAGGTTCTCAAATCAGAATTCTAGTGATTTTAGCAATGGGGGGTATGGGATATTTATAGGAATACCCGAACCGTTAAGATCGTTTCATGGAAAACGTGCCTTAATCCCATCCGTACATGTGTTGCAAAGTTATGGTGTTTAGGTGTTTAAATTCCATCCATACATGTGTTGCAAAGTCATGGTGTTTAGGTGTTTAAATTCCATCCATACATGTGTTGCAAGGTCATGGTGCCTAAATTACATCCTTATCCGCTGACTAAGCATTGTTAGAATGTGTGGTTGTGAATTAAACAACGGCTAATACATCGAATCTGGTCCCGAAAGTGCAAAACTGATCCAAATGACGCGACGCATGGATTTTTCTTATGCCGAACACTAAAATAAAATGTTTTAGTGCTTACATAAATTTTTGGATGTTCGGATGTATTCAGAACGTAAGTTATGCGCGAAAATGCAAACTTGTGCACTTTTTGACACTTTTAGTCCCTGAATGACCCAAAAGTTTATTTTAGCATACCGAACCCCTCAAAGCCTATTTCTAAGCTATGTGAAGGATATTTATGGTATGTTTAACTTATGGTCATGTTCCGGAATGTCTGTTACAGTTCAAATTGGCATACTTTCGCAGTTTGTCAAGTTTAGTCCCTGTAAGCGATATAACTTTGATTTCACCACATCAAACCTTCCAAAACTTATATCTAAGTTATGTAAAGGTTATTTAAGGTATGTTAAACCTATTTCACTATTCCGGAGTGTTTGTTGCATTAAACTGGTTATATTTACGCATTAGTGCGCGTATAACCTTCCAGAAAGCGATTTAGAGTTTGAAATCGAACAAGAGTTGATATGTGCAAAAGATACACATATTTATACAAGTCCAAAGTATGAAATACAATATTTCATTGGTTTGGCGTTTGTTTGATGGTTGAAATGACACAGGTGTTACAGTCTCCCCTACTTTAGGAAATTTCGTCCCGAAATTTAGTTTTAGAGGAAACTTGTGGAGACAGCTGTGACGGTTTTGCCTTCAGACAAATCCATTGAGCCCTTAAGTAAAACTCTGGGCCATGTTAGGATTCTTAGCAAAGATGTCAACCCTCAAATTGAAGTCATTGTAGTAACAAAACATGGAGTTTTGAACTATAGACAGGAGAACAGTTCCCGTGAAGAATTATCATAGGAAACTTGTGTGTGCTTGAAATCAGAATTGGGTAGCGTGAGAATAAATGACATTGGTCAAAGTCCAAGACTTCTCCCGTATCATTACTCTTGCCACTGTTGGTCTTAACACATGACAAAACTTCCTGTGGTTCCTATGCACTGAACTCCATAATTATGTAGGCCTCCATAATTACGTAGTTCCTTGCACAGTCCGCACAGTTTATTTCATAATGCGTATGGGGAAAAATTAAACGAATAATCTCTTGAACTAGACCTCACGAGGGTCTATCTAACTACATAAACACATGATACATTTAACTAGATTGTCGAACCAATCTATTTAACTTAACTACTCAAGAGAATTATTTAACTACTACATCGACGTAGGATGTATTTAACTACTACACCGACGTAGGATGTGTTTAACTACTACACCGACGTAGGATGTATTTAACTAGATTGTCGAACCAATCTATTTAACTTAGATCGACGTAGGATCTCTTTAACTACTACACCGACGTAGGATGTATTTAACTAGATTGTCGAACCAATCTATTTAACTTAGATCGACGTAGGATCTCTTTAACTACTACACCGACGTAGGATGTATTTAACTAGATTGTCGAACCAATCTATTTAACTTAGATCGACGTAGGATCTCTTTAACTACTACACCGACGTAGGATGTATTTAACTAGATTGTCGAACCAATCTATTTAACTTAGATCGACGTAGGATCTCTTTAACTACTACACCGACGTAGGATGTATTTAACTAGATTGTCGAACCAATCTATTTAACTTAGATCGACGTAGGATCTCTTTAACTAAATTACCTACGGGGAATATTTAACTACATCGACGTAGGATGTATTTAACTTATCATCACATGTTGCCCTTAAACTTTGGAATAGTACTTTATAATCCAAGGGACTTAACTACAACGTAGAAGTCCATTAAGGATTTAAGATAGTACCTTTTTGAATATCCTACTATGAATCCTTCATATGAAGATAAGAAAGATTCTATGAGGATTCGGATAACGAATATCCAGAGTATACAAAAACACAAAATGCTTAAAAGGAAAGACAAGATGCATAAACACATAGTCACATAACCACAAAATTGTTTATCTAGATCTTTAATTTGTTATCTTTGGACGCGGATACTTAAAGCACACCAGGAATCCAATTCGTGGATTTCATTTGGCACTTTAATTATTTCAAGAATCTATCTATAAGGATAGGATAATCTTTAAAAGAAATTCGGCTTTGTCCCTATTGTATTGTGATGTACGTATTGAATCATACAAAGAATTCAATTTAAGGACTCCGATGAATGATACCCATCCACAAGGATCTAATTATGAGGATAGAAAGATCCTACATGGATTTTGGAGTTTGTGTAACGAGAGTGTTCCGACACCTTGCACTAGGCGTGCTTACGTCGATACACAAGGTAGAAAGTTCATGAGGTTGAGGCGCCAGATATGCCAAGCGACATATGAAGCAGAGTTTGAAGGTTGAGCAGCAGCAGGATTTGTAACAGCTTTGCTTTAGATTACAAAGCGGCACATGTTAACCAAATGTCTCCATCGTCCACCGTGGGTACATTTGAAACAAGGTATTTGATTTGAATAATGACGATGGCATTGATTGCACCAAGGAGCAGTTCCCTTATACAGCTTCATCCCTGAGGCGAGTCATGGTGATAGCTAAGTCAACGGTCCTCTGGAGTACGACGCCTATTCGCTGGGTAATTGCAGCACCTGGTTCGGACATTGTTGTTGCGATGAAGAAGCATCTTGAAGATAACGAAAGGCATAGGAGGAAACAAGCGAAAGATAGTCAAAAGAAAATGACAACTCATGAAGATTGTGACCATTTGTTTGTTACCAAAGGCAAACAAATGAGATGGTGACTAATCAAAGTAAATGGGTCAATATAATGTATCGCGAAGACATGCTCGCCTATAAGTGAACACTCATCCCAAGAATTCCCAGGTAAGCACAACTGGTCTCGCGTCTGATGAGATGTATACGAAGTGCTTGCCTAGCCAGAAAACCCAGAATACAGGCATTCACCCTTCCAGTTTGCACGTGTTCACATTATTTAAAACCCAAAACCTTGACGAGAATTTGTAAACTCAAAGGGGTTCAAAACCATATAACAGAGGGTTCAAAACCTTACAATAGAGGGTTCAAAACCTAGTAATCAATCATCCTAGAACAGATGATTAGTTTTCAAAGCGGTTTTGAAATTTATGTTCTTGTTGTGGTCGTCGCCTAAGGATAGGTGACGGTATTGTTTTATGACTAAACGCAAGTAAACTCGCGTTAGGGTCCTAAGAAGGTTATAGACTAGGTCAAAGCATTACTAATAACCTAATTCCCTATAACCATTGGCTCTGATACCATCTTTTCTGTCACACCCCGACCACGTGGAACATACAAAACGTGGCGGAAATGTCGGGGAGTGTTGTAACAGAATTAATTGTTTCAAATCCATGGCAATTGAAGTTTCGTTTTATTGATTAAAGGTGTTACAATGTCTTAACAAACAAAGAAATACAACATAATTAACTAGTCTTGCATCTTTTATTGTCACTAAAGCCCAAGTCTGCCTATGTGTATCTTGATCATCTTATGCAATAGCTCCTGAAAAACACATGTGAAAATAGGTACGTCAGCATAAAAATGCCTGTGAGATACATAGGTTTGTGAAAATAGGTTTCATGACTTATGTTTGAGAAAATGTTTAGTCATGAACCTTGTTATTTGCTTTGTTTTGTAAATCATTTGAAAAAAACAATGAGTTCAGATGATATGTATAAATAAGTGAATAATGTATGGTTAAATGAATAACCATTGTAAACTGAGTTTGTATAAGATAAGTTGTTTGTAAAACAATGTATTGTGAAAAGTATGTTATTTGTATAAAATGTTCTATGTCTCAAACTGAAATGATTCAAATAACGCTACAATATGTAATACCATACAAACACTTATATATAGGAAGTACCAGCGGCGTATCCACCATGCTTGTATCATATTACACACGCATCGTTACTTAATCATTTAATCAAACCAAACCAAACAATGTAAAATGTCTATGTTTAAATCAATTGTCAAATGTATTGAATAATATGTCAAAGTATTCATGTCAAGATGTAAATCATGTCAAAATGTCTATGTCAAATATCCATGTCAAATGTCAATGTCAAATATCCATGTCAAATGTCTATGTCAAATATCCATGTCAAATGTCTATGTCAAATATCCATGTCAAATGTCTATGTCAAATATCCATGTCAAATGTCTATGTCAAATATCCATGTATGGCAAGTGAAATGTCTCAACTAAACCATATGCACAAAAACAAAGTATTGAAGTAAAACTTAATTTAAATCAAAGTTATGTTTTGTGGGAAATGCATGATCAAATGTCAATCATGTTAAAATGTCTATGCCGAAATGTCTATGTCAAATGTCTATGTCAAAATGTCATGTAAAACGATGTACTAAGTAATGCACACAATTGGGCACACCTAGCATGAAATGTCATAAAATCATGTACTATAATGTACTAACGAACATAGCAGTATATGATGTTAAAACAGGAAAGCATGAAAGTAACAAGTAGGCACATGTGTTTCACCCCAAAACAGTTTGGAAAACAGTAAAAGAGGGGTCTATGTACTCACCTGAGATTGCTCAGTAGTCCTTGAGTAACAACTAAACAATGCTAGAGATCGCGGATATCAAACGGCACCTAGTATAGGTAGCTACATTAATAAACCGGACCTAAATCGGAAGATCGGGTAGCATTAGGGTTTGTAAACCAAACGAGTGTAGAGACTCGTGTCATTTGGTTTAACAAAGCCTACATACTAAATGAAACCTAACATAATTGTTTATGACCCATTACGACCCGTTTAGGTAGCTTATGCTACTTTAACGCGTCGTTCGCGTGAAACGCGTTCGGACCGCCTAACTAGTCCTATGACAAGTGTTATATGCCTAAACATGTTACATAATCAGTTATGTGACAAAGGTTTAGGTTACATATGCTTTATTACCAATTATACATGAAAAGGGTATTCTGGTAATTTACCTAAGGCATATAAACTACTTATCATAAAACTACTCAAACGATGTGACCATAGGGTATAACCTCGGAAGGTTATTCCCTACCTACTATGGTCACCTAAAGTATTTGGTCGGATCCTAATGATCGACCAAACTGGGTCGGGTTCGAAGGTATAGGCGATTTATTAGATCGCCTACCCTACGACCCTAGACAACGTGGTAATCAGTGGGCATAGTCCCAAGGGACTATGACCAACGTGATTACACTCACGTTGCGAAGTTCAAACGAACTTCGCATTGACCATTACTGGTCAACGCTGAAAGTCAAACAAAGTTTGACTTTCTGACTCGAAAAGCAATAAAATAAGGAAAAGAACGAAAGAATACTTACGAAGGGTCCCCGAATGCTAATCCCGATTCAAGAATCTCAGGTATGAAACAATGGTTTCAACTTAGAGGTTCTCAAATCAGAATTCTAGTGATTTTAGCAATGGGGGGTATGGGGTATTTATAGGAATACCCGAACCGTTAAGATCGTTTCATGGAAAACGTGCCTTAATCCCATCCGTACATGTGTTGCAAAGTTATGGTGTTTAGGTGTTTAAATTCCATCCATACATGTGTTGCAAAGTCATGGTGCTTAGGTGTTTAAATTCCATCCATACATGTGTTGCAAGGTCATGGTGCCTAAATTCCATCCTTATCCGCTGACTAAGCATTGTTAGAATGTGTGGTTGTGAATTAAACAACGGCTAATACATCGAATCTGGTCCCGAAAGTGCAAAACTGATCCAAATGACGCGACGCATGGATTTTTCTTATGCCGAACACTAAAATAAAATGTTTTAGTGCTTACATAAATTTTTGGATGTCCGGATGTATTCAGAACGTAAGTTATGCGCGAAAATGCAAACTTGTGCACTTTTTGACACTTTTAGTCCCTGAATGACCCAAAAGTTTATTTTAGCATACCGAACCCCTCAAAGCCTATTTCTAAGCTATGTGAAGGATATTTATGGTATGTTTAACTTATGGTCATGTTCCGGAATGTCTGTTACAGTTCAAATTGGCATACTTTCGCAGTTTGTCAAGTTTAGTCCCTGTAAGCGATATAACTTTGATTTCACCACATCAAACCTTCCAAAACTTATATCTAAGTTATGTAAAGGTTATTTAAGGTATGTTAAACCTATTTCACTATTCCGGAGTGTTTGTTTCATTAAACTGGTTATATTTACGCATTAGTGCGCGTATAACCTTCCAGAAAGCGATTTAGAGTTTGAAATCGAACAAGAGTTGATATGTGCAAAAGATACACATATTTATACAAGTCCAAAGTATGAAATACAATATTTCATTGGTTTGGCATTTGTTTGATGGTTGAAATGACACAGGTGTTACAATCGAAACCCTCAATAGAAACAGGAGCAGACGATGGAAATACAGGAGGAGGGAACGATGGTGGTGGTGGAGTAACGGGTGGAGGATATGAAGGTGGTGGAGGCTGTCTAGCATCCGCCTCGAACTCTAACTCAAGTACTCTACGGTTAAGAATCTCGAACTGTAGCTGAAGAGAAAGGAGGAGGTTATAACGAGTGTACCCAGTATGGTGAGAAGGGTGGTAGGGATCCGATAACGGCATAGAATATGGGGGAAACCACCTGGGAGACTGACAATACGGGCCTGCCTCGAACGGGGAGAAATGAGGAGTAGTCATGAAGCCAACAGACGCTAGAGGGTCGAAGCTAGGTGGCTGTCCTAATGTACCCTCCCAAGGGCGGGGAGCGGGTATCTCATGGGGAAAATGGTAGGTAGGTCAAACAGGTGTGAATCAGCAGCGGGTGGGGGAAGTGGACATCCTGGAGCAAGAGTGGTAGGAGTAGTGTGTGGTGTATGTGTATCAAGTGGTGTGACTGGAAGTGGATCTACAAGGGCTGAAACGGGAACATGAGTGTGATCGGGTGGTGGGGTAACAATGGGGATGGTGTCAAAACTGCTATCAGTCGAATCAGCGCGTAATCCGGCCCGGAGAATCTCAGAAGAAGACGCGTCACCGCTACCGTCTGAAGAAGAAATGTCGATGACTGAAACAACGGGCGAAGATACCTCCAGAATGGCATTGTCATGAACCTCTCCATCGCCGATATCATCTTCAGGATGACCAACGTGGATAACAGGGACGTCCTCCTCGTCGTCGGAGACGACCATGTCTCCGGGGGACAGTAGCTAAAGGAATGACATCTAGAGGTATGTAGTCAACGATGTGGGCCCCGTCGGGGTGGCCGATGATGATAAATTGGTTCAAATGGGGACCAACAACTAGAACGTCGTCCACTAGAGAACTAGGTCAGGCAATGCGAAGGGCTGGAAATCATCCACATCCTCGTCGTCATAAGAGACAATCTCGACCAAAGGCTCGTCATCTAAGGATATATTTTTGTAGGCATGATCATCATACACCCCACTGCTAGCTGAGGATGCCATGGCAGTCCTGTCAAAATAATCCGTACACATATATGTATATATATCAATGAATTATAATAATACTTAGTATATATATAGAAAAATAAAGGCAACATATCACACGTGTTCACGTTGTTCCTACGTGGGTCATTTCTAGTTTGGCAAGTCTACTCCATATAGACTATACCGTCCACTAATGTCCTTGCTTGTTTTTCTTTTCCTTTAAAAAATGTTTGTTCCATGGATCTTGGAGTTTTCGTAAATGCAATGAAAAATATTTTGTTGATTGTAAAAATATTTTCGTGAGAGAATCCTAGTGATTGTAGTCTAGACTCGAGAAGGAATCCTAGTTCACAACAATCGAAGCTCTGATACCAACCTGTCACACCCTGACTTTTGCGGAAACATGTATGTGTGACTTGATCAGTTTCATTGCATTCAATTATAATAAACAACTATATGACTAAAATCAATATTCATCCATTCATAAGTTTTAAAAACATTACAAATACAAGTTGTTAAGTTTCAACCAACAAACTTCATGTTAAGTTACAAACCATCCATAATAGTAATAAGTTCCATAAAAGGACTTTTTAACAAAAGGCTATTAGACCAAGGCTTTGCTTCATATATCTTATCCAGTATAAGATATACATTTTGGAATTATATGTACGGGTTCGATAAGTCAACGTTGCTGACCGAGCTATGACCCGTAAGAGTTACACCTTGGGCAACAAACATTAAATCCACTTAACTCGATTAACTGGTGATCACGAACATTAACAGAACAAAATATATAATTATCTAGAATAATTATATATCCACGAGAAACGAAATTTATTATTTATACGAGTTATAAATAATATAACGTTTAATTACTTATTTAATTAAACTTTTTTTCGGGCTTCGTATCGCATTTGGGCTTGTACTAGATGTGTTGGGCTTTAGGAATCAAAATGGTGATTAGGTTAATTGTTAACCTAATTATATTATATATAATATAATCACCATCTTTTGAAATGTGTGACTGCCGAAAAGAAAAGTGAAAAGAAATTCACTTTGTTTGTTTTGTGATAACAACCACAACAACAGCCGTCAAAAGAAAAGGGATTTCACCCTTTGCGATTTAAATCCAAAAGAAAAAAAGGTTTTGCTTTTGTGGTTCTCTCAACAAGTGCCGCCACCATTATCTCCGGTGCCGCCACGAGACGCCTCGCTCTTTGTTTGTGTTCGTGTACTAGCATCCGTTCGTTGTACCTCGGTGTCTCACACGGTTAATCTTTAACCACTAAGGTATATTTAATCTCATCAGTAGATTAATTGTTTTATATATCGTATTTGCATGTTTGTAACGATGATCCTGTTAGGTTCACTTTTGGTGTCGATTTTTATATTTATTCCGTTGCGTATTTTATTAATTATATATTTAGTTAATAAAATATATCAAACCCATTTTGATAAAAGTGAAATTGACTCCACTGAATCCCAACAGTGGTATCAGAGCCACGCTTACAACATGCAAATCGGAACCGGTCCTTTTAACCAGTTATAGATCTCAAACTTTAACTTGTTTAAAGTTTCAGATCTAAATATTTGTAACACCTGTGCCTCCACGGCCATCAAACAAATACCAAACCAATGAAATATTATATTTCATACTTGGGATTTGTAAAAATATGTGTATCATTTGCACATATCAATTCTTGTTCAATTTCAAACTCTAAATCGCTTTCTGGAAGGTTATACGCGCACTGATGCGTAAATATAACCAGTTTAATGCAACAAACACTCCGGAGTAGTGACATAGGATTAACATACCTTAAATAACCTTTACATAACTTAGATATAAGTTTTGGAAGGTTTGGTGTGGTGAAATCAAAGTTTAATCGCTTACAGGGACTAAAGTTGACAAACTGCGAAAGTATGCCAATTTGAACTGTAACAGACATTCCGGAACATGACCATAAGTTAAACATACCATAAATATCCTTCACATAGCTTAGAAATAGGCTTTGAGGTGTTTGGTATGCTAAAATAAACTTTTGTGTCATTCAGGGACTAAAAGTGTCAAAAAGTGCACAAGTTTGCATTTTCGCGCATAACTTACGTTCTAAATACATCCGGACATCCAAAAATTTATCTAAGCATGACTATATTATGCTTTAGTGTTTGGCTTGCCAAAAATTCATTCGTTGCGTCATTTGGATCGTTTTTCGCGCTTATGCGCATTCCGTCGTAATTAAGCGAACATCGCGTTCGTACGACCAAACGAACCAACACCCGGCATATTTTTGAGCATGTTTCATGTCCAAAATGTTTAGGCATCATTTTAGGGCCTTAAAGTTGGCTTTACGGGCCTTAGAAGTGCCGGAAATGGGCTTAAACACGTGCAGGGGCTGAAACTGTCATTTCTGAAACTTGTTTTCTGATCTGAAGATCTAGGCGGCCCGCCTCAGCCAAGCTTAAATCTTAGGCGGCCCGTGTCAGTCCTTCTGACCAGATTAAATGCATTTAACCACAAGTTGCAGCTGTTTGATCCTCCACCACATGTTCTAACTTGCTTAGTCAGATGATAAGCATCAATTTTAGCTTCCATAACCTTCCAACAAGTGTACGGATGGGATCGAATCACGGTTTCCATGAAACGATCTCAACGGTGCACCGAATACTATAAATACCCCATGCCCCCCATTGCATAACTTACAAAAATTCTGATTTGAGAAACTCTAAGTTGAAACCATTGTTTTATACCTGAGATTCTTGGATCGGGATTAGCATTCGGGGACCCTGGGTAAGTATTCTTTCGTTCTTTTCCTTATTTTATTGCTTTTCGAGTCCGAAAGTCAAACTTTGTTTGACTTTCAGCATTGACCAGTAATGGTCAATGCGAAGTTCGTTTGAACTTCGCAACGTGAGTGTAATCACGTTGGTCATAGTCCCTTGGGACTATGCCCACTGATTACCACGTTGTCTAGAGTCGTAGGGTAGGCGATCTAATAAATCGCCTATACCTTCGAACTCGACCCATTTGGTCGATCATTAGGATCCGACCAAATACATTAGGTGACCATAGTATATAGGGAATAACCTTCCGAGGTTATACCCTATGGTCACATCGTTTAAGTAGTTGTATGATAGGTAGTTTATATGCCTTAGGTAAATTACCAGAATACCCTTTTCATGTATAATTGATAATTAAGCATATGTAACCTAAACCTTTGTCACATAACTGATTATGTAACATGTTTAGGCATATAACACTTGTCATAGGGCTAGTTAGGCGGTCCGAACGCGTTTCACGCGCACGACGCGTTAAAGTAGCATAAGCTACCTTAATGGGTCGTGATGGGTCGAAAGCACTTAGGTTTGGTTTCATTGTAGTATGTAGGCCTTGTTAAACCATATCATATGAGTTCCAACACTCATTTGGTTTACCAAGTCTCATCCTATCCGATCTCTCGATTTAAGTCCGGTTTATTTATATAGTTTTAGATTGCCGACTGATTCCGTGCTCTCTCTAGCTTTGTTTGGTTGTTGTTCAAGACCTCCAAGCATTATCAGGCGAGTACATTCTTCCCCTATTTTACTGTTTTCAACTGTTTTGGGGTGACTCATATGTGCTAAATGTTTTCGATGTTATAACGATGGTTTCAAAAACAATTAAGACGATTTATACAAAACTAATAACAATTTCAAAAAGTGAACAGACTTGTTGGTTGTAGTTTACATGACCGATGACATTCATTAGCAATGATCAAGCCGACCAGTATTAGGTTATGGTACCATAGGATCTGACAAATCCCGTTATTTACTGCACCCATTGTTATGTGTGGGTGTTGTGGGTAGCGACTGAATCTGTAATTATTAACTTATCCTTTGGTAAGGGTTTGTTAAGAACGAGAACGAGAGCGAGAGCGAGATGGAGCGAGGAACGCGTCAAGAAGGTTTGAATGTTATTAGAGAATCGACCATAAAGTAGTTTCACAATTAAAACAAGAACGACTAGAACGATTTTACAAAATGGGTTAACGATTGGGTAAACATTTTAACATGATTGACATTTGATCATGTATTTCCCACAAAACATAACTTTGATTTAAACCAAGTTTTACTTCAATACTTTGTTTTTGTGCATATGGTTTAGTTGAGACATTTCACTTGCCATACATGGATATTTGACATAGACATTTGACATAGATATTTGACATAGACATTTTGACATGATTTTACATCTTGACATGAATACTTTGACATATTATTCAATACATTTGACAATTGATTTAAACATAGACATTTTACATTGTTTGGTTTGGTTTGGTTAAGTGATTAAGTAACGATGCATGTGTAATATGATACAAACATGGTGGATACGCCGCTGGTACTTCCTATATATAAGTGTTTGTATGGTATTACATATCATAGCGTTATTTGAATCATTTCAGTTTGAGACATAGAACATTTTATACAAATAACATACTTTTCACAAGACATTGATTTATAAACAACTTATCTTATGCAAACTCATTTACATGGTTATTCATTTAATCATGCATTATTTTCTTATTTATACTTATCATCCGAACTTATTATTTTTCAAATGATTTACAAAGACAAAGCAAATTACAAGGTTCATGACTAAACATTTTTCATAAACAGAAGTCATGAATCTTATTTTCACAAAACCTATGTACTCGCCAGCATTTCTTTGCTGACCTCGTTTTCACATATGTTTCAGGTATTGTTGAATGATATCGATTGATAAGATGCATGCTCACATAGGACTGGACAAGGCCTTAGTGACTCAATAACAATGATAGATTATATTTAAATTGTGTATTTAGATTTCCAGACGATGTAATTATTCAATGTTTAATAAAACGAAACACTTTTGGTATCCATGGTTATGAAACATTAATTCTGTTGCAACACGCCCCGATGTTTCCGCCGCGATTTGTTGTTTTACGCGGTCGGGGTGTGACAGAAAAGATGGTATCAGAGCCAATGGTTATAGGGAATTAGGTTATTAGTAATTAGTAATGCTTTGACCTTGTCTATAACCTTCTTAGGACCCTAACGCGAGTTTACTTGCGTTTAGTCATAAAACAATACCGTCACCTATCCTTAGACGACGACCACAACAAGAACATATATTTCAAAACCGCTTTGAAAATTAATCATCTGTTCTAGGATGATTGATTACTAGGTTTTGAACCCTCTATTGTAAGGTTTTGAACTCTCTATTATATGGTTTTGAACCCCTTTGAGTTTTCAAAACTTCGTCAAGGTTTTGGGTTTTAAATGATGTGAACACGTGCAAACTGGAAGGGTGAATGCCTGTATTCTGGGTTTTCTGTCTAGGCAAGCACTTCGTATACATCTCATCAGACGCGAGACCAGTTGTGCTTACCTGGGAATTCTTGGGATGAGTGTTCACTTATAGGCGAGCATGTCTTCGCGATACATTATTTTTGACCCATTTACTTTGATTAGTCACCGTCTCATTTGTTTGCCTTAGGTAACAAACAAATGATCGCAATTTTCATGCGTTATCATTCTGTTTTGAATGTCCAATAATCTTTCACCTGTTTCTCCCTATGCCTTTCTTTTTCTTCAAGAATGTCTCTTCATCACGATGACGCCCAGATATCTGAGCAAGCAGCCAAATTCGCTCAGCGAATAGGCGAAGTAGTCCTGAAGACTGTTGAATTAGCTACTGCCATGTATCATCTCCAGGATGAAGCCACTCAAGAGTCACCAAGACAGGCAGGACCTAGTCAGGCGACAACACCATCAGCCAATAAACCAATTGAGGAATCAAAGACCATGGATGAACGATCCCCTAAGAAGTCAAAGAAGCGAAAGGCTTCTCAGAACTTCGCCATGGTCGCTCACAATGGTAAAGCAGTCCCCAACCAACCAGCTCAACCCCCTGCTAGGTGTGTATGGCTTTTCCTATGATACCTACATCAAGGAACTATGTACCTTACAAACTACTCTTGTGATTTCTCTCTTTCAAATGATTGCTCATGATTCCCTCAAAAATTTTAAGTACTCGTTTCACTCTAAGAAACAAAGTACAGAAAATTAAGTGACATTATGAGTAATCATGCTTTTCGCACATCTGTGCCTTTAAATTCTTGGTTAGATAACTAAGGGTGTTTTCAAATCTCATACCCATTACGTTTTGATTTTTCAACATACACAGTACCAGTATTTCAAAACAATCTTCATGATCTCAAAACATTTCATATAGTTTGAAAACAATTTTTCTAGATGCATTGTCTATGTTATTTCAAAAACATTGGCCATGTTATCAAAACCAACCTTTCTAATTTCAAAATATTTCATATAGTCTGAAGACAATATTAACACAATACATTTTCTGATCAAGTGCATGATTTCGAAAAGCATCATTCATGTCTTTCAAAAACCTTATACATAATTTCAAAATTCATCTCGCATGATTTTAAAACATTTTTGTAAATATATCTACCTAATACACCTACTTTATGATTTCAAAAGTATTATATATAAGGTTTCAAAAACGTTAAACACATTTTTCTTAAAAGAACCCCATGCATAGTTTTCAAAAATATTTTCCTCATACATTGACTTAACCTTCAAAATTCTGCTTCATATGTCGCCTTGACATATCAAGCATCTCAACTTCATAAGCATTTTACATCATGTTTTGACCTAAGCACATCCAGTGCAAGGTTTCAAAACATCTTCAACTTCTAAAATTCATATGGGATCTTTTTATCTTTACAATTAGATCCTTGTGGATGATTATCGTTCAAATCAGAGTCCTTAATTGGATTCCTTATGTACCTTAATTCGAACACTTCGGTTCCTAGTAATCGAAATCGAATTTTCTTTTTGAATCTTTCTATCTTTATAGTTGGATTCTTGTTAACGTTTAAAGTACCAAATGAAATCCACGGAATGGATTCCAAGTGTGCTTTAAATGCAAGTACGCAATTTACAAGACAAATTAACAAACAATTTTGTGGTTATGTGATATATGTTTATGTGTTCTCCTCTATGATTTTTGTGCTTTCGTATACTCTGGATATTCGTTATCCAAATCCTCGTAGAATCTTTCATATCTTCATATGATGGATTCGTAGTAGGATATCCAAAAAGGTACTACCTTAAATCCTTAATGGGCTTCTATGTAAGAGTTAAGACCCTTGGATTATATAGTACTACTCCATGATTCATAAGAGACCCTTTAGTGGTCTAGTCAAAAAGATTGATTCACAATTTGGTTAAAGAACGACATCTAGTGATGTAGCTGAACAGACTCCTTGATAGTCTATTTAGATCATTTAATGATTTAATTAAAAGGATTCTATGGCGGTCTAGTCACACTCATCACAGGATTGTTCATTTGGTTTCACACTACACATTATAAAATAGACTGTGTGAACTGGGCAAGGAATTGTCTAATTAAGGACGCGTACATAATTATGAAATTTAGTGCACAGAAAACCAGTAAGATTTATTATGTGTAAGAACCGATAGCGACAACAATAACAAAATGACAACGATGTAATGGAGGTACGGTGGACGCACCAATGACACTTCATATACTTGTATATAAGTGTCCCTCTTACATTGCAAACATAATGTTATTAAGGTTCCTAGAAGTTCAAGAACCCTAACCAATGTTGTTCGAACTTTTCAACTTCATGTTTTAAACTCTCACAAGTTTCCTCTAAATAAATTTCGGGACGAAATTTCCTAAAGTAGGGGAGACTGTAACACCTGTGCCTCCACGGCCATCAAACAAATACCAAACCAATGAAATATTATATTTCATACTTGGGATTTGTAAAAATATGTGTATCATTTGCACATATCAATTCTTGTTCAATTTCAAACTCTAAATCGCTTTCTGGAAGGTTATACGCGCACTGATGCGTAAATATAACCAGTTTAATGCAACAAACACTCCGGAGTAGTGACATAGGATTAACATACCTTAAATAACCTTTACATAACTTAGATATAAGTTTTGGAAGGTTTGGTGTGGTGAAATCAAAGTTTAATCGCTTACAGGGACTAAAGTTGACAAACTGCGAAAGTATGCCAATTTGAACTGTAACAGACATTCCGGAACATGACCATAAGTTAAACATACCATAAATATCCTTCACATAGCTTAGAAATAGGCTTTGAGGTGTTTGGTATGCTAAAATAAACTTTTGTGTCATTCAGGGACTAAAAGTGTCAAAAAGTGCACAAGTTTGCATTTTCGCGCATAACTTACGTTCTGAATACATCCGGACATCCAAAAATTTATGTAAGCATGACTATATTATGCTTTAGTGTTTGGCTTGCCAAAAATTCATTCGTTGCGTCATTTGGATCGTTTTTCGCGCTTATGCGCATTCCGTCGTAATTAAGCGAACATCGCGTTCGTACGACCAAACGAACCAACACCCGGCATATTTTTGAGCATGTTTCATGTCCAAAATGTTTAGGCATCATTTTAGGGCCTTAAAGTTGGCTTTACGGGCCTTAGAAGTGCCGGAAATGGGCTTAAACACGTGCAGGGGCTGAAACTGTCATTTCTGAAACTTGTTTTCTGATCTGAAGAGCTAGGCGGCCCGCCTCAGCCAAGCTTAAATCTTAGGCGGCCCGCGTCAGTCCTTCTGACCAGATTAATTCTGTTGCAACACGCCCCGATGTTTCCGCCGCGATTTGTTGTTTTACGCGGTCGGGGTGTGACAATATTTCTGGGGCAAGAAGTTATTTGGTAAAAAGTTTTATTTATTTTATTTGACCAAAAGATTGCCCACTTTAATATGATTGTGTTGAATATGTAAATCTGGCCGACCTTGTACTTGTATTATTATTCTTGTTTGGTTTTTGTTTTATGGTTTTTGGCCCACTTTGTGGCTCAAAGTTGTAATAGATTAGGGTTTCAATTCTTGTTATATTTTTATATTATAATATGAAGTTGAAGACCCGAAGACAAAACTGAAGACATTACAGGAATCAAGGAGGTGCTAAAGACAACTAGATGCACTAGGTCCATCCTTGTGGTTGTTTGTTACCCCGTGACCCAGTTTGGTCTTGCTATTTGGCTCTAGCAAGATCAAACAAAACGGCCTAAAGATTTACATATTTATTTTTGCTATTATGGTTGCTTTTATCATATAAGGTGTTATATACATTCCAACCTAATACCAAACTTTTAAAAGGTGTTTTAAAATGTTCATAATCAATTATAACAAGTTCTAAATTGATTTTTACAACTTGTAAATATTTGTGATAAAACAAATAGTTTATTTTAGAATAAATAATAACCATTAGAGTTTTTGAAATTTAACAAGTTTTAACTTTCTAAAACTGATAACTTAATAGTTTTAAAACTATTAACTTTTAAATGGTTATACAAGTCGCGACAAACTTAGTTTTAATAGGTTATTTAAAATTAAGTGTCCTGAGAGATGAAAGGGTTCATCAAGATGTCACGACTAAATATGTACTAAAATTGGCTCTTACGACCCTATTTGGTAAATATTAAATTAACCCATAATTAAAATCAATAATCTATGCCATCCTATCACAAGCTACACTTGGAACGTAAAAGCGAACCATCAGTGTTTGGAGCCACAGCACCACACTTGATTTCTAGCATATCCTTCCAAGGTGCAAGGGTTTCGTTGACACATCCGGCCCTTCCACACGTACCTCTTTTTGGACGACTATTACTTTTTCTTTTCTCACCACATGCTCCAGCTGTCTCGAAAGTAGAAAGTCAGCATAGATGAGGCTAAACGTATCAATGCATAGACAAGAGTTGTCTTAGCGGCCTCATACTCGAAAGTTGTGCAATTCTCACAATTGACACTCGTGTCAGTCTGCCTAGTCACTTACTAAAGTGCATGCCACAGCTGCCTTTACTACTGACAAAGCCAGATTCTCATTCTTTTTTCTAATTATTTTAATGGGTCATTAATTAAATAAGGAAATATACATCAAAATACTAATTAAAATCTCTTTGCTTATGTAACAGATGTCTAATGAAAACAACTCCTTCGTTCTTAAGTCTATACTTGAAAAGCAAAAACTGAATAACACCAACTTTCTCGAATGGCACCGCAATCTGAGAATAGTTCTCAAGATGGCGAAAAAGCTATATATCTTAGATGGCCCAGTCCCTACTGAACCTGAAAGTAACACTAATGCTGCTCGTAAGGCACTGGAAAAGCATAACGAGGATGCTGTTGAGGTACCCTTCCTTATGCAAGCCACCATGTCTCCTGAACTTCAGAAGAACATGGAAGATAAAGATACTTATGACATGATCCAGCAACTGAAAGGCATGTTTCAGAAACAAGCCCGACAGGAGCGATATGACACCATGAAGCAGCTCATAAGTTGTAAAATGCAAGAAGGATCATGTGTAAGTACTCATGTGCTTAAGATGAAAGGGTACATTGACCAGATGAACAAACTTGGTTATCCCCTGCAAGATGAAATGGCAGCGGACTTCATCTTGAACTCTCTCCCTAGCTCGTATGACCAGTTCATTATGAACTATAATATGAATGCTTGGGTGAAGACTGTGCCTGAGCTACATGGTATGATCAAAACGGCCGAGATGAACATTCCACATAAAACCAACCAAGTTCTGATGGGCAAGTCTGGTGGTGTTAAGAAGCCCAACAACAAGAAAAGGGCTCATAACAGCAAAGGCAAGAAAATGGTTGTTGTTGTTGCCAAATCTGCCACCAACAACAAGCAGGTTGCTAAACCACCACCTCCTCAGGAGCGTCAGTGCTTTGAATGCAACCAAATGGGGCACTAGAAAAGGAACTGCCCACAGTATCTAGCCACGCTGAAGGCAAACAAGGCCAATAACGTTGGCACTTCTTCAGGTATTCTCATTTATGTTATTGAGCTTTTTACTGTCTCTAGCAACACATGGGTATTTGATACCGGGTGTGGTTACCACATCACTAATGTTTTGCAGGAGCCTGAAAAGTGGAGGAAGCTGAAACAAGGCGACATGGAACTCATTGTTGGTGATGGGAAGAGAGTGCCCGTTCTTGCAACTAGCACATTTCATTTTTCATGTCCTTCTGGCCTTGTAGTTAATTTAAACAATTGTTTGTTTGCACCTGGTATAACCAGAAACATTATTTCGGTTTCCCTTTTGTTTGAACAAGGTTTCAAGTACGTTTTAATGGTATTTCTATTTCTGCCTACTTGAATGATGTCTTTTATTTTGAGGCTAAACCTCGAAATGGTATTTATGAGATTGATGTTCAAACATGTAATAACATATATCATCTTTCTAAGCGTAACAAAGTTGGTATTAATGAAACCTTTCTATGGCATTGTAGACTTGGCCACATAAGTAAGGCACGCATAAAATGGCTCCAATCCGAGGGGATTCTTGAATCCACTGGACATAACTCCTTTCATGATTGCGAATATTGCTTAGCTGGAAAACTCACAAAGCGTCCCTTCACTGGTGTTGGTGAACGGGCCAATGGTCTGCTAGGACTCATTCACACTGATGTATGTGGCCCTTTCAGAACCATGACAAGAAACCGTGAAAGATACTTCGTTACTTTCATCGACGATTATAGTCGATATGCTTATGTCTATCTTATGAAGCATAAGCATGAAACTTTTGAAAAGTTCAAAGAGTTTCAAAACGAAGTAGAAAACCTACTTACTAGAAAGATAAAAATACTTCGATCAGATCGAGGTGGCGAATACCTCAGCTTAGAGTTCCTCAATCATCTCAAAGAGTGTGGAATAATTTCAGAACCCACTCCACCTGGCACACCCCAACTTAATGGCGTGAGCGAAAGGAGAAATCGAACCCTACTTAATATGGTTCAATCGATGATGTGCAGAACTAACTTGCCTCATTCCTTTTGGGGTCATGCTCTTATGACTGCCGCCCACATTGTCAATCTGGCTCCGACTAAAAAGGCAAACAAAACCCCATATGAGATATGGCATGGGCGTAAACCCGATTTGGAATACCTAAAAGTATGGGGATGTTATGCATACATCACAAGTGATGCTGATGATAAGCTCGATCCTCGAGGCGAAAAGGTTGTTTTCGTCGGATACTATAAAAGAAGCGGATATTATTTCTACCATCCTGATGTAAATGTTATTTCCATCAACAGGAAGGGGCACTTTCTCGAGGAAGAACTTCTTAATCGAGGAACTGGAAATAATGTGGTTGATCTTGAAGAAATTCGAGAACCAAAAACAACCGCTGATGAAGTCGGAACGTCTGAACAACAAGAAATTGTTGTCGATGAATCAGACATGAACACAGGTGTTCGCAGAAGTAGCAGGACTCGTAAAGAACCTGACAGATACCTTTGGCATCTCGAAGGTGCTGAATTCTTGGTAGTAGATGAGTCTAACGACGAACCTACTAACTACAAATCTGCTATCTCAGATCCTGAATCTGCGAAATGGTTGGAAGCCATGAACGCTGAGATGCAATCTATGCATGATAATCAAGTCTGGGACTTGGTTGAGCTACCCCCCGAATCTCGGGCAGTAGGGAGAAAATGGGTTTTCAAGAGAAAAACCGATATGCATGGAAATGTACACACCTTTAAAGCACGGCTAGTTGCGAAGGGTTTCACTCAAACTCAGGGTATTGACTATGATGAAACCTTCTCGCCCGTTGCTATAATCAAATCGATCAGGATATTGCTTGCCATAGCCGCGTACTATGACTACGAGATATGGTAAATGGATGTCAAACCCGCTTTTCTTAATGGGCATCTCTCTGAAGATGTCTATATGGTTCAGCCAGACGGTTTTATTGATCCAAAATATCCTAATAACGTGTGCAAGCTGAATAAGTCCATTTATGGACTCAAGCAGGCTTCTCGTAGCTGGAATCTTCATTTTGACCAAAAGATCAAAGAGTTTGGTTTTGTCAAAAATGAAGATGAGACTTGTGTTTACAGAAAGGCTAGTGGGAGTACTATATCATTCCTCATCCTGTATGTGGATGATATACTGATTATTGGAAACATCGTCCCTATGCTTAACGAAGTTAAACACTATTTGGGAACTTGTTTTGCAATGAAAGATCTTGGAGAAGCAGCTTATATTCTAGGAATCAAGATCTATAGGGATAGATCTAAGCGGCTTCTTGGGCTAAGTCAAAGTACATACATAGACAAAATGATGACACGCTTTAAGATGGAAAACTCCAAGAAAGATGTGTTCCTATGATTAAAGGAACTGTGTTGAACAAATCGCAATCTCCTTCAACGAATATTGAAATTAAGCGAATGGAAGGAGTTCCATATGCTTCAGCGATTGGCTCTATCATGTATGCTATGTTATGTACTAGACCTGACGTCTCGCATGCTTTAAGCATGACTAGTCGTTATCAGCAAGCTCCTGGCATCGCCCATTGGACTGCTGTCAAGAACATTCTAAAGTATTTGAGAAGAAATAAAGATATGTTCTTAGTATTTGGAGGAGTAGAAAAAGAACTCACTATAAGATGTTACACTGATGCTAGTTTTCAAACTAACCGAGATGATTCTCGCTCACAATCAGGTTTCCTATTCACTCTAAATGGAGGAGCTATCTCATGGAAGAGCTCCAAGCAGAGTGTGGTGGCAGATTTAACCACCGAATCTGAATATATAGCCGCATCAGATGCTGCAAAGGAGGCTGCTTGGATGAAGAAATTCATAACCGACCTCGATGTGGTTCCAAGCATTAAGAAACCCATCGAGATATTCTGTGATAACATAGGTGCTATTGCTCAAGCCAAAGAGCCCAGGTCTCATCACAAGGCCAAGCACATTCTAAGAAAGTTCCACTACATACGGGAAATTATGGAACGTAGAGTCATCGTGATAAGCAAAGTGGACACAGATCAAAACCTAGCAGACCCGTTTACTAAGCCCATGACTCAGGACAAGCATGATCAGCACATGGGTGCTATCGGGCTTAGATTAGCTCGCAGTATGTTTTGATTTAGTATTTGGATGTACGAACTTTTAATAGTTGTACTTTTGAATTCATTGTTGATTTACTAGTTAAATGCAATTCTGAATCTTATAACTGTGTTCGATTTTAATACGTTTAATCCGTGAATCTTGCATTCTAAACTATCCGTAGTCGGTTAGACTCGTGGGAACGATTCTGAATTAAGACTATTCTGACTTTGGAGTCAAGGAGTTGACTTCCAAATTCACAGACCTCATTAATTTGGATGTAACTTCCAAATTAAGACTATTTTGATATTGGTATACTCATTTAGTATCCTTTGACCTGAGATACATATTAGAATTTCTGTTTACCAAGGATTATTCTTTGATTACTGTCAACCGTTGTCGCGTAACTGCCAGTCATAAAGGCTTTAATTGGGAATAGTTCTGAAGTTCAGTGAGAGTTGTATGTAGTCAATATGGGATTCTGTACTCTTACATGATATGTAACAGTTAGACAATGTGGCACCCTCGTAGATTCAAACTGGTGAAGTTTAAAGCCTTACCCAAACTTACTGTGTGTTTGTTCGGACCACTTTGACTCTTGATCGAGAACAATAATAATTGAACACCATATGAGAATGAACTTAATCCATGTCTCATTGATTCAATTTATGTCTTTTACAGAAAGGATGAATAACAACAACTACCATAAGTCTATTGTCTTGCAATAGTAAGTTGTTACTAATAGCAAGGTGTTTTGGTTAATGACTTTAAAGTGTCATACCTTGTTGGGGGCAGCCACGTGCAGCTAGAGCGCCGCTGACTGTCTGCGTTGAGGATTTTATCGAAGGCCGTCCAAGTGGGAGATTGTTGGAATTATATGTACGGGTTCGATAAGTCAACGCTGCTGACCGAGACCCGTAAGAGTTACACCTTGGGCAACAAACATTAAATCCACTTAACTCGATTAATTGGTGATCACGAACATTAACGGAACAAAATATATAATTATCTAGAATAATTATATATCCACGAGAAACGAAATTTATTATTTATACGAGTTATAAATAATATAACGTTTAATTACTTATTTAATTAAACTTTGTTTTTCAGGCTTCGTATCGCATTTGGGCTTGTACTAGATGTGTTGGGCTTTAGGAATCAAAATGGTGATTAGGTTAATTGTTAACCTAATTACATTATATATAATATAATCATCATCCTTTTGAAATGTGTGACTGCCGAAAAGAAAAGTGAAAAGAAATTCACTTTGTTTGTTTTGTGATAACAACCACAACAGCCGTCAAAAGAAAAGGGATTTCACCCTTTGCGATTTAAATCCAAAAGAAAAAAAGGTTTTGCTTTTGTAGTTCTGTCAACAAGTGCCGCCACCATTATCTCCGGTGCCGCCACGAGACGCCTCGCTCTTTGTTTGTGTTCGTGTACTAGCATCCGTTCATTGTACCTCGGTGTCTCACACGGTTAATCTTTAACCACTAAGGTATATTTAATCTCATCAGTAGATTAATTGTTTTATATATCGTATTTGCATGTTTGTAACCATGATCCTGTTAGGTTCACTTTTGGTGTCGATTTTTATATTTATTCCGCTGCGTATTTTATTAATTATATATTTAGTTAATAAAATATATCAAACCCGTTTTGATAAAAGTGAAATTGACTCCACTGAATCCCAACAATACAATACAAATCAAACCCTTCAAAATAGGATGACATCTAATCTTGAAATTACTTCTTGAAATCATTTCCTACGCCGCAAGATCCACTTAGTTACCTGAAATACATGTAATTTGAAAACATCAACAAAAGTTGAGCGAGTTCATGTGTTTTGTATGTGAGCTCGTATAAACTTGTAAGCATTTGAAAGTATTCCTTTGATAACCGGTATGTAAAGCGTCTATGAACAGAACATTTAATGTTATGCAAGGATATTAATATGTGTGGTGCGTAGGAAGTGCTCAAACCTAGCGAATTTCCTCCGGTCCATCTGGTGGGAACGACATAGTCACTACATGTGGCCAAACAAGGACCCATGAGTGGGGCTCGCTACACCCGATAGATCTACCACTCCTGCCCCTCAGTCTTAACTAGGTTAATGGCACTTAGGATAGATACTACCCATCCACATGATCAAACAGTTCATTCCTTAGCTAAATCATACCATTGAAACATGTATTTCACCCCCGAGAGTTATAAATCAGAAAACAATTATGAGAAAAGGGGGGATATGAACTCACTAGTTTGCGTCAGTTGTCTCGTATACTCAAACTTCCTCTTTACGGGTCGTACCACTACCTACACAAGTGCTATGTTTTATTAGACGTTTAGGTCGTGTAACGACTCTTAGCCTTAGTTATTTATTAAGACTTATTTTGGAATTTTGGTATACCCTTAGTTACACGCTTGGTGTATGTTGTTTATATAATTATATAATTTCAAATTGTATAAATATAAGTTAAAATATATCCTTATTTTAACTTATAAATATAAGTTAAAATAAGGATATTTTAACTTAAATTATTCCCATCCAATTATTGGGAATATTGTTAAAAATAATATATTTTTAACTTGTTTTGTCATATGGTTCTCACATATATATCTTTCAAGTATAGGTATACTTGTATTTGCGTATTTTGCCAAGTATTGTTAGTGTATGCCGGTATGTATTTATACGTATAGGAATACGTATTTTCTTGTATTTATTAAGTATTTTATACTTAATTTATGTAAAATTTTTCAGAAAATTACTTTTGTACAATTAAAAATCACCAACTTTATATTCTTGAAATATACATATTTCAAGAGAATTTTATAGAAAAATATCTATAAATTTTATCTGATAAAAATATGTATACTTCCATATATATCTAAAAAATAATATATTTTTAAGATTAAAGTTAGAAAAATATATATTTTTAGTTTTCACTAAAATAATATATTTTTTAGTTGTTCTAGAAAATATATATTTTTCTTCCACTTCAAAATAATATAATTTCTGTTTTGACAAAATATGATATATTTTATAATAGTTGTAAAAATACATATTTTGTCGTTTCTTCGGTTTCAAAAATACTTTTTACCACATTTGTCAAGATACGTATTTATTTCCGGAATATATATATATATATATATATATATAGTCCAATGTCCATTGTCCGATTCGTCCAATATTTGGGTATAAGTTATATTTATTTTTCTTGTGATTTTTGTAATATTTCAAATTATGATTTTTAGTATTTTGGTGTAATATATTGTTTTCAAGGTTCCTAATTTTTAGTATAACTAATACAAGCAATATACATGTAGCATATAATTTTTGTGACTTCTAAATATATATTTTCCTAAATATATACTTAGTCATTTTTATTATAGAAAACCAACCTCCAATACTTGTAATTTTTATAACAAAAATTATGGCAAATTTTTATATTAAAACCATGACCAAAAATTACTTGTAAACACTTGTTTAAAAAATATTTTTCTAAGTGTTGATTTTTTACAAAAATTTTGCCCTAGTTTCCCTTGAAAATTGAGGTTTCCATGATTATTCGCATATCATTTTCTTTTAAGAAATTCATCATCAATCATCAATATTTATCCTACACTTACTATGACATGCACTTTTACAAAATGGTATGAACTTGAAGTTTATAAAATCTTGTAGTATTTTAACATGGTGTTTAACATGATTTTCTAACACTAAATCCATGGTTTTTTTTTCATAAAACTCATCCTTACAAGTTTTCAATCTTTACAACTCGTAGCTCACTTTTACAAAAATTCATATTCATGGATTTTTCATGTTTTCCATACTTTACTAGCTCCATTTTAACACATAAAATATGTTTATTTTCTTTTATAAACCAAGTCTTGTAAATCATGAAGTAAACTTTATTTTTCTTGAACTTTCATGTTTCAAATCCTTTACTTTTACAACCTACATCTTGTAAGAATCATCATTCTTCCCAAATTCAAGTTTATATTCACGTTCATACTTAACATAAAGGATGATCAACATAGATCTTTCAAGATTCATCCTCATTCTTGCTAGATCATGTTTTAAATCATCATCTAGCAAGCTTTTATGTGGTGATCTACACCATACATGCAAGAAATCATCAAACAAGTTCATCACACACATTAAATAACTTAGATCTTCATGATTTTAAGCTTTATATTTATGTTCATCTTCTTGTTTTGGTGTGATCTTTAGATTATCTTGTTACTACATACTTTAAATACTATAATCAAGTGTAAAAACAAGATCAAGAGAGCTTACTACTAGCACAAGGGCTAGGGAAGATCAAGATGCAATATGAAGAAGAAAATAGGTGGTTAATAGCTCCACAAGATGGTCCTTCAAGTTCCTTTGCTTGAAACCTTTCTAAGTATGCTTGATACACCTTAGATTACCCTTAGATTGTATGGAATTGAGCTAGAAAATGATGGTGATGAAGAGGGGTGTTGGCCGTGAGTATTGAGAGAAGGAAAAGGTGTTTTGTGTGAGATTGAATGATGGTGATGATAAGGATTTAGGACTAAAGGTCTTTAATAACTTCCATCCAACATATCATTATCCTAAGGTTCTTATGCCCAAAATCTTTACAATAATTCCAATTGAATAATCAAAAGAATAGTGGGGTGCGGGGGCTCACTTGTAATCGTCCACTAGGGGGGGGGGGTCTTGGTATGATTTTAATGGTAAGTTAGTTAATCTAGCTACATTTTAAGTGTTAAGTTAGGTGTTAATTGTGTTTATATGGTTTGGTGGTGTAATATGGTGTTTAGTGTTAAGAACTAGTCTTGTAATGTTAAAACAATGCTTCTAGTTCAATTTTGGTGTTTTGGGTAGTGTCCGGTTGTTCGTTTGGTTACCGGTTCGTTAAGGTGCTAAATTGCGCAGTTTAGTGTGCTATGAGATACCTTTTATGACTGTTTTCATTCCCGACACTTTACAAGTTAATCTGGACACTTAAACCTCATTTCTGCATTATATTTTGGTGTTAAATTGCTGAATTTTGCTGATTTCTGCAAAATTCTGCATTTAGGGTGTGTTTCAGGTTCTTTTCAGTGCTTAAATCGTCACTCGAAAGGTAGTTTTATAACCCTTACTTTCCTACATAGAATTCTAGTATAAACTTTGGTTCTGGGACTCATTCTGTGTCCTAACATGATGTCTGTCTGAGTACTGAACTCCTGTCAGTACTTCTAGTTTGTCTGATAAGTGTGCTAGCTTTGTTCTGTGCATTAATTTAACTGTTTCAAGTTGCATTTAACAATCACAAGTAACATGCAACATGTAATGTATTTTGAGTTCTTTGAAAATAAATCATGTAATCATTCATATCGTAAATTGAGCATACACAACCATATGTTACAAGTTACTGTTCATATCGTTTCAAGCTGGTCAGCAGAAGCACCTCGTATTTCAACGATTAGACTACCTTTGTTGGCTGACGAGTATTGTGCTTCACGAATACAAGCATGAAGATCACTAGTGATCTGGAAACAGCGGATGCTACTGACATGAGTCTTACGACTAAGAGCATCGGCCACGACATTAGCTTTACCAAGATGGTAATGGATCTCGCAGTCGTAGTCGTTAAGCAACTCTACCCATCGTCGCTGGCGCATATTTAGTTCCTTTTGGTTAAAGATGTGATGCGGGCTCTTATGGTCAGTGAAAACCACACACTTAGTACCATATAGTTAGTGTCTCCAAATCTTTAACACAAAAACAACTGTGCTAAGCTCTAAATCGTGGGTAGTATAGTTTTTTCTCATGTGTTTTGAGCTGTCGGGAGGCATAAGCGATGCCTTTGTCCCGTTGTGTAACACCTGTGCCTCCACGGCCATCAAACAAATACTGTATCAATGAAATATTGTATTTCATACTTGGGACATGTACAAATATGTGTATCCTTTGCACATTATCAATTCTTGTTCGATTTCAAGCTTTAAATCGCTTTCTAGAAGGTTATACGCGCACGGATGCGTAAATATAACCCGTTTAATTCAACGAACGCTCCGGAATAGTGAAATAGGCTTAACATACCTTAAACGACCTTTACATAACTTAGAAAAGAGTTTTGAAGGCTTTGGTATGTCAAAAACAAGTTAATTCACTTACAGGGACTAAACTTGACAAACTGCGAAAGTATGCCAATTTGAGCTGTAACGAACATTCTGGAACATGACCATAAGTTAAACATACCATAAATATCCATTACGTAGCTTAGAAATAGGCTTTGAGAGGTTCAGTATGCTAAAATAAACTTTTGGGTCATTCAGGGACTAAAAGCGTCAAAAAGTGCACAAGTTTGCATTTTCGCGCATAACTTACGTTCTGAATACCTCCGGACATCCAAAATTTTATGTAAGCACTAAAATACTTTATTTTAGTGTTTGGCATGAGAAAAATCCATTCGTCGCGCAATTTAGATCGTTTCTCGCGCATTCCGTCGTAATTAACCGAACATCGCGATCGTACGACCAAACGAACTGACATCCGGCATATTTTTTAGCATGTTTCATGCCCACAATGTTTAGGCATCCTTGTGGATCCTTGAAAATGATTTAACGAGCCTTAAACACGTCGAAAATGGCCTGAATACGCAACGGGGACTGAAAGATAAACATTTGAAGGTGTTTGCTGATCAGGGGGACCCTAGCGCGACGCCTAGCCCCCTTGGCGTCACGCTAGGCCTCTTCTGATCAGCAAAGGTCATTTAAACACATGATAAACATCCCCTAACACCCTCCAAAGGTCAAGTGCCACATGTTAATCTCTTATGGTGGCCAAATTCAGTAACCACAACATTCCAACAAGTGTAAGGATGTGATCATTCCCTCTTCTCCAAGAAATGATCCTAACGGTGAACCAAAAACTATAAATACCCACCTCCACCCTTCACTTTTCCTCACAAGAAGTTTGTTTGAACTTCGCAACATGATTGTAATCACGATGGTTATAGTCCCTTGTGACTATGCCTAATGATTACCACGTTGTCTAGGGTCGTAAGGGTAAGCGATCTAACAAATCGCTTATACCTTCGAACCCGACCCATTTGGTCGATCATTAGGATTCGACCAAACACATTAGGTGACCATAGTATATAGGGAATAACCTTCCGAGGTTATACCTTATGGTCGCTTCGTTTAAGTAGTTGTTTGATAGGTAGTTTATATGCCTTAGGTAAATTACCAAAATACCCCTTTGATGCCAAAATTCATTTTAAACATATGTAACATAACGTTTGACATCTAAACTGATTTGAAAACCATATTAGACATGTTAAGGCATATATTACTTGTCATAGGACTAGTTAAGCGGTCCGAACGCGTTTCACGCGAACGACGCGTTAAAGTAGCATAAGCTACCTAAACGGGTCGTAATGGGTCACAAACACTTAGGTTAAGTTTCGTTTTAGTATGTGGGCTTTGTTAAACCATATTACACGAGTCTCCATACTCGTTTGGGTTACGAACCCTCATTCTATCCGATCTTCCGATTTAGGTCCGGTTTATTAATGTAGTTACCTATATTAGGTGCCGTTTGATTCCGTGATCTCTAGCGTTGCTTGGTGGTTATCTTAAGACTTCTGAGCAATCTCAAGTGAGTACATAGACCCTTTTTTTACTGTTTTCCAAACATTTTGGGGTGGAACACATGTGCCTACTTGTTACTTTCGTGCTTTCCATGTTTTCACATCATATACTTGCTATGTTCATTAGTACATTTATAGTACATGATTTCATTGTCTTACATTACATTACATTTTATGCTATGTATGTCCATTTAGTTCATACTTAGTACATCGTTTCACATCACATCACATGCTATGTATGTTCATTTGTTGCATACTTAGTACAGTTGTTTTCATCACATGCTTACATTTTGATATGATATTTGGATTGTTTTGATGGATCAATATACATTCATTAACACCGATCACGTCGTTCGTTAGTAGGTAGTGGTACCATAGGAATTGACAACTCCCGTTCCGGACATCCTGGGTAGATGGGGATGAAAGGAATGACCGAATTCGATATACATTTACAACAAGATAAACCTTTAATTTGTTTAAGGGTTTATCGCCACAGTCTCAAGGCTTGGATGTATGCATTCTCACAATACCGCATAGATATTTGTATCATTATAGCATGCATTTCCACAAAACATAGCTTTGATTTAAACCGTGTTTTACTTCAATACTTTGTTTTTGTGCATATGGTTTAGTTGATATATTTCACTAGCCATACAAATCATTTTGATTACACATTACATGATTTACATTTGACACATAAACATTATTGACATTGGTTACACATTACATGATTTACATTTGACACATAAACATTATTGACATTGGATATACATTACATGATTTACATATTGACATAAACATTTTGACATATTATTCAATACGTTTGGCAATTGTTTTAAACATAGACATCTTACATTGGTGGTTTGTTTGGGTAAGTGATTTGAGTAACGAGGCGTGTGTAATATGATACAAGCATGGTGGATACGCCGCTGGTACTTCCTATATATAAGTGATTGTATGGTATTACATATCGTAGCGTTATTTGAATCATTTCAATTTGGACATATAACATTTTATACAAATAACATACTTTTCACAATACAATGTTTTACAAACAACTTAAATTATACAAACTCAGTTTTATATGGTTATTCATTTAACCATACCTTATTTTCTTATTTATACATATCATCTGATCTTATCGTTTTTCAAAAGATTTACAAGACAAATCAAATTACAAGGTTCATGACTAAACATTTTCTTAAACAATAAGTCATGAATCCTATTTTCATAAACCTATGTATCTCACAGGCATTTTTATGCTGACGTACCTATTTTCACATGTGTTTCAGGATATGATGCATAGGATTTGTCAAGATACACTTAGGCGGACTTGGGCCTTAGCGACAATAAAAGATGCAAGACTAGTTATTTATGTTATGTTTCTTTGATTGTCAAGACATTGTAACTATTTTAATCAATAAAACAATATTTAAATTTCCATGTTTTATGAAACAATGATTCTGTTACAACACTTCCCGACGTTTTCCGCCACGTTTTGTTGTACTACGTGGTCGGGGTGTGACAGAAAAGTTGGTATCAGAGCTCATGGTTATAGGGAATTAGGTTATTAGTAATACTTTGACCTAGTCTATAACCTTCCTAGGACCCTAACGCAAGTTAACTTGCATTTAGTCATAAAACAATACCGTCACCTATCCTTAGGCGACGACCTCAACAAGAACACAAATTTCAAATCCGCTTTGAAAAATAATCATCTGTTCTAGGATGATTGATTACTATCTATTGTAAGATTTTGAACCCTCTGTTATGAGGTTTTGAACCCACTAAGTTTTCAAATCTCGTCAAAGTTGGGTCGTATAATGTGAACACGTGCAAACTGGAAGAGTGAATGCCTGTACCCTGAGTTTTCTGTCGAAGGCTAGAGTGTTCGTACAAATCCGCAGTATCGGACCAGTCACTCTTACCTGGGAACTCTTGGGGTGAGTGTTCACTTATAGGCGAGCATGTCTTCAGTGATACATTAATATGACCCGTTTACTTTGATTGGTCACCATCTCATTTGTTTGCCCTAGGTAACAAACAAATGATCGCAATTTTCATGCGTTACCATTCTGTTTTGATTATCCAATAACCTTTCACTTGTTTCTTCCTATGTCTTTCATTTTCTTCTAGAATGTCTCTCCATTACGATGACGCCCAGATATCCGAGCAGACTGCCAAATTTGCCCAGCGAATAGGCGAAGTAGTCCTGAAGACTGTCGAATTAGCTACTGCCATGTATCGTCTCCAGAATGAAGCCACTCAAGAATCACCAAAGGAGACGGAAGCCAAGCCTTCACCAAAACCAAAGAAACGTAAAGCTTCAAAGAATCCCGCAGCGGTTGCACCAAAACAGGCAAGACCTAGCCAAGTGACGGCACCACCAGCCAAGAAACCAATCAAGGAATCAAAGACCATGGATGAACGATCCCTAAGAAGTCAAAAAGGGGAAAGGATTCTCAGAACTTCGCCATGGTCGCTCACAATGGTAAAGCCGTCCCCAACCAACCAGCTCAACCCCCTGCTAGGAAGCCATACAACGGAACTGCACCCTTGTGCAACCAATGTAGCCTTCATCATCAGGCTAGCGTGAAGTGCCGCAAATGCCAAATTTGTGGACTTATAGGTCATACGGCAAGGGTTTGCCCAACTACAGCAGTACCAAATCAAACAAGACCCGTCCGGGTGACAACACCACCTGTTAAGAAGCAATACAAGGGAACAACACCAATATGCGACAAATGTAATGCACACCACTTAGCTCACCTACAGTGTCGTTTGTGTGCATCATGTGGGCGACTCGGTCACCTGGCAAATGCTTGTCGATTTACCCCAAACCAAAGTGGTCCAACCCAACCACAAGCCAATCCTGCTCAAGCTCGCTTTCCGCCTGGATCGTGCTACAACTGTGGCGAGACAAGCCATTTCAGGAACAAATGCCCAAAGCTTGCTAATGCAAATTCAACCCTTGGATGAGCATTCGGCTGAACAAAGGATGTTGCTTTATGCCTTGGTTTCTTTTGTTTTCGTGTATTGTGAAACAATATGTCTCGTTCATAAATAAAAGTTGTTGTTCGCAATTCTGATATACAAGTATAATCACATGTGTCTATGGCATTTCCCTATAATACCTGTATTAAGGAACTATGTTCCTTACAAACTACTCTTGTGATTCTCTCTTTCAAATGATCGCTCATGATTCCCTCGAAAATTTTAAGTACTCGTTTCACTCTAAGAAACAAAGTACAGAAAATAAAGTGACATTATGAGTAATCATGCTTCTGCACATCAGTACCTTTGAATCCTTGGTTAGATAACTAAGGGTATTTTCAAAACTCATACCCATTACGTTTTGATTTTTCAACATACACAGTACAAGTATTTCAAAAACAATCTTCATGATCTCAAAACATTTCATATAGTTTGAAAACAAATTTTTTTTTAAATACATTGTCTATGTTATTTCAAAAACATTGGCTATGTTTTCAAAAACAACCTTCATAATTTCAAAATGTCTCATATTTTCTTATTAAGTGCATGATTTCAAAAGCATCATTCATGTTTCCCAAAGACCTTATACATAATTTCAGAATTCATCTCGCATAATTTTAAAACACTTTTATAAATATACTTACCTAGTACACCTACTTTATGATTTCAAATGTATTATATATAAGGTTTCAAAAACATTGAACATATATTTTTTTTAAGAACCCCATGCATAGTTTTCAAAAATATTTTCCTCATACATTGACTTAGCCTTCAAATTCCGCTTCATATGTCGCCTTGACATAGCTAGCATCTCAACTTCATAAGCATTTTACTTCATGTTTTGATTTAAGCACGTCCAATGCAAGGTTTCAAAACAGGTTTCAAAACATCTTTAACTTCTAAAATCCATATGGGATCTTTTTATCTTCACATTTAGACCCTTGTGGATGATTATCATTCAAATCAGAATCATTAATTGGATTCCTTTTGTACCTAAATTCGAACATTTTGGTTCCTTATAATCGAAATCGAATTTTTCTTTTAAAAATCTTTCTATCTTTATAGTTAGATTCTTGATAATGTTTAAAGTACCAAATGAAATCCACGAGATGGATTCCTAGTGTGCTTTAAATACATGCGCTCTGTTAGCAAAACAAATTAACAAATTAAAGATCTAGATCAAACAATCTTTGTGGTTATATGACTATGTGTTTATGCATCTTGTGTTTTCTTTTATGCATTTTGGGTTTTTGTATACTCTGGATATTCGTTATCCAAATCCTCGTAGAATTTTTCATATCTTCATATGAGGGATTTGTAGTAGGATATTCAAAAAGGTACTACCTTAATTCCTTAATGGGCTTCTATGTAATAGTTAAGACCCTTGGATTATATAGTACCACTCCATGATTCATAAGAGGCCCTTTTAGTGGTCTAGTCAAAAAGATTGATTCAAAAATCTGGTTAAGAATGACATGTGGTGATATAAGCTGAAAAGGACTCCTTGGTTATCTATTAAAATCATTTATTGATTTAATAAAAGGGACCCTATGGTGGTCTAGTCACACTCATCACAGGTTTGTTCATTGGTTTTCCCCTACACATTATAAAATAGACTGTGTGAACTATGCAAGGAATTGTCTAATTATGGACGCGTACATAATTATGAGATTCAGTGCACGGTAACCATAGTAAGATTTATTATGTGTAAGAACCGATAGTGACAACAATAACAAAATGAGAACGATGAAATAGAGGTACGGTGGACGCACCAATGACGCTTCATATACTTGTATATAAGTATCCCTCTTACATTGCAAGCATGATGTTATTAAAGTTACTAGAAGTTCAGAACCCTAACCAATGTTGTTCAATCTTTTCAACTTCATGTTTTAAACTTTCACAAGTTTCCTCTAAATAAAATTTCGGGACGAAATTTCCTAAAGTAGGGGAGACTGTCACCTGTGCCTCCACAGCCATCAAACAAATACTGTATCAATGAAATATTGTATTTCATACTTGGGACATGTACAAATATGTGTATCCTTTGCACATTATCAATTCTTGTTCGATTTCAAGCTTTAAATCGCTTTCTAGAAGGTTATACGCGCACTGATGCGTAAATATAACCCGTTTAATTCAAAGAACGCTCCAGAATAGTGAAATAGGCTTAACATACCTTAAAAAACCTTTACATAACTTAGAAATAAGTTTTGAAGGCTTTGGTATGTCAAAAACAAGTTAATTCACTTACAGGGACTAAACTTGACAAACTGCGAAAGTATGCCAATTTGAGCTGTAACGAACATTCTGGAACATGACCATAAGTTAAACATACCATAAATATCCTTTACATAGCTTAGAAATAGGATTTGAGGGGTTCGGTATGCTAAAATAAATTTTGGGTCATTTAGGGACTAAAAGCGTCAAAAAGTGCACAAGTTTGCATTTTCGCGCATAACTTACGTTCTGAATACCTCCAGACATCCAAAAATTTATGTAAGCACTAAAATACTTTATTTTAGTGTTTGGCATGAGAAAAATTCATTCGTCGTGCAATTTAGATCGTTTCTCGCGCTTATGCGCATTCCGTCGTAATTAACCGAACATCGCGATCGTACGACCAAACGAACTGACATCCGGCATATTTTTGAGCATGGTTCATGCCCACAATGTTTAGGAATCCTTGTGGAGCCTTGAAAATGATTTAACGAGCCTTAAACACGTCGTAAATGGCCTGAATACGCAACGGGGACTGAAAGATAAACATTTGAAGGTGTTTGCTGATCAGGGGGACCCTAGCGCGACGCCTAGCCCCCTTGGCGTCACGCTAGGCCTCTTCTGATCAGAAAAGGTCATTTAAACACATGATAAACATCCACTAACACCCTCCAAAGGTCAAGTGCCACATGTTAATCTCTTATGGTGGCCAAATTCAGTAACCACAACATTCCAACAAGTGTAGGGATGTGATCATTCCCTCTTCTCCAAGAAATGATCCTAACGTTGAACCGAAAACTATAAATACCCACCTCCACCCTTCACTTTTCCTCACAAGAATCTGATCTTATGTGCTCTAAGTTGAAACCTTTGTTTCATACCTGAGCTATTTTGATCTAGATTAGCATTCGAGGACCCTTCGTAAGTGTTCCTTCGTTCTTTTATTGCTTTTCGAGTCCGAAAGTCAAACTTTGTTTGACTTTTTGCATTGACCAGTTTATGGTCAATGCGAAGTTCGTTTGAACTTCGCAACGTGATTGTAATCACGATGGTTATAGTCCCTTGTGACTATGCCTAATGATTACCACGTTGTCTAGGGTCGTAAGGGTAAGCGATCTAACAAATCACTTATACCTTCGAACCCGACCCATTTGGTCGATCATTAGGATTCGACCAAACACATTAGGTGACCATAGTATATAGGGAATAACCTTCCGAGGTTATACCTTATGGTCGCTTCGTTTAAGTAGTTGTTTGATAGGTAGTTTATATGCCTTAGGTAAATTACCAAAATACCCCTTTGATGCCAAAATTCATTTTAAACATATGTAACATAACTTTTGACATCTAAAATGATTTGACAACCATATTAGACATGTTAAGGCATATATTACTTGTCATAGGACTAGTTAAGCGGTCCGAACGCGTTTCACGCGAACGACGCGTTAAAGTAGCATAAGCTACCTAAACGGGTCGTAATGGGTCACAAACACTTAGGTTAAGTTTTGTTTTAGTATGTGGGATTTGTTAAACCATATTACACGAGTCTCCATACTCGTTTGGGTTACGAACCCTCATTCTATCCGATCTTCCGATTTAGGTCCGGTTTATTAATGTAGTTACCTATATTAGGTGCCGTTTGATTCCGTGATCTCTAGCGTTGCTTGGTGGTTATCTTAAGACTTCTGAGCAATCTCAAGTGAGTACATAGACCCCTCTTTTACTGTTTTCCAAACATTTTGGGGTGGAACACATGTGCCTACTTGTTACTTTCGTGCTTTCCATGTTTTCATATCATATACTTGCTATGTTCATTAGTACATTTATAGTACATGATTTCATTGTCTTACATTACATTTTATGCTATGTATGTCCATTTAGTTCATACTTAGTACATCGTTTCACATCACATCACATGCTATGTATGTTCATTTGTTGCATACTTAGTACAATTGTTTTCATCACATGCTTACATTTTGATATGATATTTGGATTGTTTTGATAGATCAATATACATTCATTAACACCGATCACGCTGTTCGTTAGTAGGTAGTGGTACCATAGGAATTGACAACTCCCGTTTCGGACATCCTGGGTAGGTGGGGATGAAAGGAATGACCGAATTCGATATACATTTACAACAAGATAAACCTTTAATTTGTTTAAGGGTTTATCGGCACAGTCTCAAGGCTTGGATGTATGCATTCTCACAATACCGCATAGATATTTGTATCAGTATAGCATGCATTTCCACAAAACATAGCTTTGATTTAAACCATGTTTTACTTCAATACTTTGTTTTTGTGCATATGGTTTAGTTGATATATTTCACTAGCCATACATATCATTTTGATTACACATTACATGATTTACATTTGACACATAAACATTATTGACATTGGTTACACATTACATGATTTACATTTGACACATAAACATTATTGACATTGCATATACATTACATGATTTACATATTGACATAAACATTTTGACATATTATTCAATACGTTTGGCAATTGTTTTAAACATAGACATCTTACATTGGCGGTTTGTTTGGGTAAGTGATTTGAGTAACGAGGCGTGTGTAATATGATACAAGCATGGTGGATACGCCGCTTGTACTTCCTATATATAAGTGATTGTATGGTATTACATATCGTAGCGTTATTTGAATCATTTCAATTTGGACATATAACATTTTATACAAATAACATACTTTTCACAATACATTGTTTTACAAACAACTTAAATTATACAAACTCATTTTTATATGGTTATTCATTTAACCATACCTTATTTTCTTATTTATACATATCATCTGATCTTATCGTTTTTCAAAAGATTTACAAGACAAATCAAATTACAAGGTTCATGACTAAACATTTTCTTAAACAATAAGTCATGAATCCTATTTTCATAAACATATGTATCTCACAGGCATTTTTATGCTGATGTACCTATTTTCACATGTGTTTCAGGATATGATGCATAGGATTTGTCAAGATACACTTAGGCGGACTTGGGCCTTAGCTAAAATAAAAGATGCAAGACTAGTTATTTATGTTATGTTTCTTTGATTGTCAAGACATTGTAACTATTTTAATCAATAAAACAATATTTAAATTTCCATGTGTTATGAAACAATGATTCTGTTACAACACTCCCCAACGTTTTCCGCCATGTTTTGTTGTTCTAAGTGGTCGGGGTGTGACACGTTGCATGAGTACACAGCCAAGGCCATGGTTCGAGGCATCACAATATACCATGAAATCATCATTCCCATCAGGAAGAGCGAGTACAGGAGCGTTGCAGAGCAGATGCTTAGGAGTTTGAAAAGATTCCTCTTGCTTAGGACCCCAAGCAAAAGGTTTCTCTTTCTGAGTTAACAAAGTGAGAGGAACGATGATCTTTGAAAAGTATGAGATGAATCGACGGTAATAACCCGCCAATCCCAAGATGGAACGAATCTCAGATGCAGATTTAGGCGTACTCCAATTCTTCACTGCTTCGATTTTGGAAGGCTCAACATGAATTCCTTGCTTGCTAACAACGTGCCCGAGAAATTGTACTTCATTAATCTAAAATTCGCACTTAAAAAACTTTACGTATAAGCGCTCACCATGTAAGAGTTCTAACATAAGGCGTAAATGGCATTCATGATCAGCTTGGGTTTTCGAATAAATAAGAATATCATCAATAAAGACTATCACAAAACGATCTAGATAAGGTCTACAAACACGATTCAAAGGTCCATGAACACGGTGGGTGCGTTGGTCAAACCAAAAGCCATAACCACGAACTCGTAGTGTCCGTATTTAGTGCGAAATGCAGTTTTGGGGATATCTTCTTCGAGAACACGGAGCTGATGATAACCTGATCAAAGGTCGATTTTAGAGAAACAAATTGCGCCTTGTAGTTGGTCAAATAGATCATCGATACGAGGGAGAGGATAACGATTCTTGAAGGTGAGTTTGTTAAGTTCACGGTAGTCGATGCACATGCAAAATGAGCCATCCTTCTTCTTGACGAATATCACAGGAGCACCCCAAGGTGAGGTACATGGACATATAAAACCTTTGTCAAGTAGTTCTTGCAGTTGACTAGATAACTCTTGCATCTCCGAGGGTGCAAGTCGGTAAGGAGCCTTGGTAACAGGAGTTGAACCAGGTATAAGATCAATACGAAAATCAACAGATCGAGGAGGAGGAAGACCAGGAAGATCTTTAGGAAAGACCTTAGGGAAATCACACACTACTGGAACGTTACTAACACTCTTTCCCTTGCCCTTTTGTTCCACTATGTGGGCCAAGAAGGCAAAGTACTCTTTACGTAAGCATTTATTCGCTTGAGTGCATGACATCAATTTCAGTCCTCTAGAAGGTCGATCTCCATAGACGTGCAAAGTATCGCCAGACGGGAGAGGTAAGCGAACATACTTCTCATGATAAGCAATTTCAGCATGGTTCTTACGCAACCAGTCCATGCCTACTATGATATCGAAACTACCCAATTGCATGGGTATGGGGTCAATAGTGAAAACGTGATCATTAAGAGTCAGGGAACAATCACATAGAATAGAATCAACTAGAATAGACTTACCATCGGCAATCTCAACAGAGAACGACTTAGGTAGTTTAGAGCGTGCACAGTTTAACAAAGATTCAAATTCTACGGACATAAAGCTTCTGTCGGCACCAGTATCAGATAGTATCGAAGCGTAAAGATTATTAACGAGAAACATACCATTAACGACGTCAATGTCGTTACGCGCCTGATTCGCGTTGATGTTGAACGCTCGTCCTTGAGCGGCTTGCTGTTGCTCTTGATTCAGCTGGCGACATTGGGGACGGAGATGAGTGGTGTCCCCACACTTGTAGCATGCTCGTACGTTGTTTGATGGTTTAGGGTTCTGCTGATCTGGCTGTGCTGGTGGTGCTTGCTGAACCTGATTGGCTTGATGGCAGTAATGAGCTGTATGACCATAGCGTTTGCAGGTGGTACACTGGCGACAAGTCGCGTTGACAGGGTGATGATAATTGCAAGTGGCACACTTGGGATGAACCCTAGTGTACGACTTCTTGGTGTTTTCTGGAGCAGGAGGGTTTGGAGTAGCAGTAGGCACAATAGCGTTGCAAGCAGGGTTTTGAGACTTTCGTTTCTTACCCTTGTTGCCACTGGGTTGCTGTGTGATCTGGTTAGCTGGTTTCGAGGGAGCAGGTGTACCAAATTGTTTGTCACGGACGCGGTTTTTGTTCAAACTTGCTGCAAGATGGTAGACTTCTTCAATAGAGTCGAGTTGAGCTGCCTCAATGGCGTCACGCATATCAGGAGGTAACCCATGAATGTATTTCATGATCATGCACTTGGGAGTAGACAGCAAATGTGGCATGATGATGCTAAGTTGCTTAAAGCGGGTAGTATAAGCCAGGTTGTCATCACCAACTTGTTTCAGATGACAGAATTCGTCCTCAAGTTTCTGCTGCTCATGAGGAGGGCATAATTCAAGCATTATCAGTTCCTTAACCTCGGGCCATGGTAAAGCATAATCTTCATCATTGGAGAGGATGTGTCTCTCATTGGTCCACCATTCCAGAGCTCGACCTTGAAACATGCCAGTTGCACTCCTAGTCTTTAGATGTTCAAGGCACTCGTTGTTAATGAAAGTAACCTCAATGCTGTCGAACAATTCCAACATTGCAGTCACCCCATCAAAGCCCGTGAAAGGCTTAGGGTTGCAGGAGACAAAGTGATTGTACTTGAAGCTCACAGGCTTTACCTCTTTCGTGTCAACAGAGGAGGGAGGAGTGTTTGAACCCTGGATTTCGGTGACAATCTTGGGAACAATGCGTGCGATCTGGTCGGCCATAAAAGACATCATCTTCTTCTGGGTGTTGTCCTTTGACCTCTTGTGTGGGTTGGAAAGATGACTTGATGACATCTAAAGAGTCAGATTAAGGATCGGGTGGTGAGACTCGATCATAATGTTTTGTTTAATAATGTAGTTTCACGAACGCGTAGCATAGCATAAAGCTTCACATGATTGCATAAAAGACTCAAGTTGTTTCACACATCATAAAACGCTCAACATGTTTCACATAGTTTAATCAAGTTGTTTCACACAATATAAAACGTTCAACATGTTTCTCATAGTTTAATCAAGACTTCCACGTAGTATAATATGAATAAAGCATCATAAATTTAGTTTGTTCCCGAGAGATTATTATTACTGTGTTAGATTGCAGAGATAGTGCGATTCGTGTAACAATTTCGATACGAGTAATGTATCAAGTATAAAAAAACTACATGTAAATCAAGATAATATAAAAGATAGGCTCATAAAACATAGGATTGTTTCGGGTAGTGAAACGTCGAGTAACCAAAGTAAATCGAGCCCCTTTTCGAATTAAGGTATCGTGCTTTGGCCTACTTAGACAAATACGTTCATCGATGTTAGGCCTACGATATTCGTCCTTTCGGTTACTACACGTCCTTAACCGATTGGGAAAATTCGAGACTTTTGCGAGACTAAGTATCAAAGAGTGCGACTAGTTATCAAGATGCGAGTTTCACCTTTAACTTGGTAACGTCGTACCCTAATATTGTTGGTACTTATCAAAAGATAAGACCTACTAGAATATGAAATGGAAATTTCCCTTCAAGGTTTGGATGTCACTCCTAACTTGAGGGTAAATCTCGTGCAAAATATAACCACTACTGAGTGAAAGTCGTCATCAAAGGCGGGAATCACCCCTATTTTGATGAGTCATTTGTATTTTGTTACAAGAGTGTCTTCAAAGTGTCCAAGTGTGTATTGTGTTAGCCTTAGGAAAGGCATGTAAGTTTAACGAACAAGAAGTATTGCTAGGAAGCATGTAAGGTAGCATGCATAAGTTTTAAACAACAAATAAGAGTCAAAGTTCCTAGAACTATAGACTAGGGTAAAGCATTCCTACTTATTCCTAATTCCCTATAGTTATGGCTCGAATACCAATCTGTCACACCCCAACCGATGGCAGAAACATCGGGGCGCGACACTAAGCGAATCAGATTGCTCAAGAGAATCCATAACACTACTTGTTTCGATATAGATTAATCAAAATTTTGCATATTAAAGACTAAATTGTCATACAAAACACCACATAAACAAAATTGTATCAAGTTTCATCAAAATTCAACATGTCTCAAAACATTGTTTATCTAAGATGAGTTTCTAAGGTCATCCTAGCTTGATTTCTTGTTTCCTTCACTTATCAACCTGCAACATGTACTAAAATACAATCAACAAAATGTTGGCGAGTATATAAGTTTAATACATAGCATAATAGTTTGAACGTATAAAAACTCATATCCAACATGAACAACATATCACAAGTTACAACATGCCTTTCCTACTTCGTCGCAACAAAGAGGAGGTAAAAGAATCAAAACTTAACAATACTCCCCAAGACTCAAAGAGCGGTGCGTTACCCTTATAGCGCTATAATTGTTAAGGCAAGCTACACATAAGAATCAAACGTTCACATAGCATAAAAGTCTCAAGCATCACAAGTATCATGTTTTCATGTTTAAAGCGGATAGAGTATGTTTCAAATAAGTTTCAAGTGTCAAGTGTCTTGATATAGAATACATGTTGCATCCCAAAAGTGTTTAAAACAAAAAGGGATCGAGTATACTCACAGTGGGTGCTTAGAATCCTAAACACAGTAGGATTGGATCGAAGGGAGCGCCGGATCAGCCTGCGTGCGGGGAACAGAGCATAAGTCCTCTAAGTGCTGACCCGGTCTGTGACAACTGTCAAAAATTCAGGTATCCCTACAACTATTTAACTATGATTAGTGCCTAATGACTGTGCTGAATTACAATTAATGACTTGAACTGCTTTCTGATTTCTTCTTTATATCTGCATGTGCATCACATATTTAAATGACATGTCATTATTGCATGAAAGCTTATATGACTTAAATGATGCACGAAACACGGTTAGCACAGTTATCTGATAAGTCAGGAAAATGCTGACATAACTCAGCACATAGACAGACAGTGTATTGAGACACAGAATGGGCCAGAAATCAAGTATGACACTAGTATAGTGTGTAGGAAAGTAAGGATCATAAAACTGCCTTTCTAGTGATAGTTTCAGTGCCGGAAAGTGCCTAAAACTCACATAAAGAGCTGAATTCAGTAAAATTCAGCATAAATCAGCATTTAAACACACTAATATTATGCAGAAATATGGTTAAATGGTCCTGAATACTTTCTAAGTGTGGGGAATCAAAAGTGTCACAAAAAGGTACAGAAAGCACACTAAACTGCAAGTTTAGCACCTTAACAAACCGGTAACCAACCGAACAACCGGACACTACCCGAAACACCAAATTTACACTAGAAGCACTGTTTTAACATTACCAAGCTAGTTATGGTCCCCGAACATCATAACACATCATAAATATCTAGTAACTAGAATAACTAACTAGATACTTGATTTTTTACCTAAACAAACTAACTTAGTTACAAGCCTAATCTAGACCCCCCACCACCTAGTAATCGGCCATACATGGCCCCCACCTCAATATTTTATTACAATTAAAAACAAAATCATGTTGCATCTTTAAGTAGCATATTATACAAGAGTTAAACTATAGAAATGGGTTATAAGTAAACATGTAAGATCATAGCCTCATTTCTACACACACCAAAACACACACAAACCTCTCCTTCTCCCTTGGTGCTCTCGGCCGACCTCAAGCCCACACACACTCACCTTCATTCATCCATTCTCATACAATCCAAGTATATACAAAGGTGTTAGAGGTCACATAAAGGAGCTAGGAGCTTTCGGAAGTGCAAGGACCTTCATCATTTGCTTTTATCCACGTGTTTTCTTCACTAGAATCATCCCTAGCCTTGAGCTAGTGGTAAGAACCTTATACACTCCATTTTAAGTGGTTAAAAGAAGGTTCATAATGTTAATCATGAAGAACACTAAGAATCACAAGAAGTAAACTTGAACATAAGCTTGAATAATGAAGAAACTAAGTTGTTTATGTGTTGATTTGCTTGTTGATTGTTATTTGTTCATGTAGTTGGTGTTGATCATCATATGATCTTGCTAGATCATGATTAAAAACATATTCTAGCAAGATGAGAGAATGAAAATGTTGTAGGATGATAGATCATCCACACATAAAGCATGAACTTGAAAGAACAAAATGTTTTCTTGAAAAATAATGATCAAAGTGAGTAGTAATACTTGTAGATCTAAAGATTTATGGATGATTTCTAAAGAAACCAAGTTAAGAATATAAGTTTTACTAAATCTTGGTTCTTACATAAACAAACCTTATTTTTGGTGGTTAAAACAAGTGTAGAAACACTTGTGTAACAAGAAGAATTCATAAGGAAACATTTTTTTAGAAAACATGATCATAAGTTGTAAAGATCTAAATTCTTTAAAAATGAAGTTTTTAAAGAATCAACCACACTTTAAAGGATAACAAGGCTTACTAAGAACACTAGTAAGTTACTACAATTTTTTGTGAAATTTCAAGTTCATGAAGTAGTAGATTATACTTGTTTTTGGCAAAGTTGGTAAGTAAAGGTTTTTTTATTATTGATTGTGATGATTTTTACAAAAGAAAATGATATGCTTGAAAGCATGGAAACCTCCATTTTTAGGGGAAACTATGGCAAAATTTTCTAAAAATTTAAACACTTAGAAAAATATTTATAAACATGCACTTACAAGTGTATTTTCAACCATAAATTTTTACATAAACTTTGCCATAATTTTTATTACAAACATATAAATATTGGAGGTTTGTTTTTGTAAATAAAAGTGACTAAATATGTATTTATGAAATATATATTTAGATGACACCATGTGTGTGATTATTTGTATATTTTGTGTATTAATTATATTATTTTAGGACATGAAATAATATAACACATCAAAATACCAAGAATTACAATCCAAAATATTACCAAAATTCCAAGGAATAAATATACAAGTTATACACAAAATATTAGTGAAACCGAACTATGGAATAAGGCTTACAAAATATTACGGAAAATTGATTCACAAAGTATATTTTGGTAAATAATATTTTGGACACCAATGGAAACAAAAATATGATTTTTACGATTATTACATGAATGTATCATATTTTTTGACAGGGGAAAAATATATCATTTTTTGCAAGTATAAATATATATTTTTCTTAGAATTATTAGAAGATATATTATTATTTTTGGAGAAAATATACATTTCTTAAGCAAACATGAAATACAATATTTTTGGGCGAAGGATATATTTTCCCAAATAAATATGAAATTAAAATATTTTTGCCAAGGGAAAAATTATAAATAATTTTTCTAAGTAATATTTCTTAAAGTATATATATTTTGGAGATATATATTGGTGAACTCTTATTAAAGATATTATTCCGTAAAAATTAATACGAAATTAAGTATATGAATACTTAATGAATACAATAAAAATACTTATTCTCATACGTATAAATACGCACCGGAATACGACCACAATACATGGCAAAAATATACAAATACAAGAATACTAATACAAATACACCCATCCTTGGGAAGGATATACAAGTATAAATACTTGGGAAGTATTAAGTTAAAGTATATTGTTTTAACAATAATTCCAAAATTTAATAAATATAATTTAAGTTAAAATATTTATTACTTTAACAAATAATTATATTACTTGGAATAATATCGAAGATACAAAGAAACGTAACTCAAAGACATTTATACTAAGTCGAGGCACGACCCGCTCGCCTCATAGATCATAGTACGTTGTAGGTAGTCGTGTTTATCCGAAGAAGCTTGAGTTACGGTGGTTGAAAACGCAAGACTGTGAGTTCTTGACACCCTTTTCTTTTAACTGTTTTCAGTTTTATAACTTTGGGGGTGAAATACATGTTACAACTGTTTACAAACATTTTGATATGGTATGGTTAGCTAAGGAAGGGTACTGTTTGATCATGTGAGTGGTGGGTATAACACTTAAGGCCATTAATCCTCGTTGTAGGACCGAGGGACATGAGTGATAGATCTATTTGGGTGTAGCGAGCCCACACCCATGTGGACCAGGGTGGCCTATGAGGTGACTATGTCTTATTCCCGGAGACAAATCTGCTAGGTTTGAGTTTTCCTGCATCACTTCACACATATCAATGGTCTTGCAAACCATTGGTGATCTGTTTTTCCTTGTTGCTTTCATGCCAGGGTTTTACTACATACATACATACTTTCAACGATTACAAAGGTTTATTCATACACACAAACCAACACATGAACTCGCTCAACTTTTGTTGATGTTTTCGAACTACATGTATTTCAGGGAATTAGATGTGGATCTTGCGGGCGTTCGGAAGTTCCAAGTGTGGTTTAAGAATAAAAGATGTCATCCATAGTCTTAGGGTTTGGTCAGTGTGTCTTATCCTGGACGAGACACGTCTTCCAAATCCCTGTTTTACTTAATATCTTTTGTCAAGTCCTTGTGAACTCTTAAACAAGTTGCATGGTTTGTACTTGAAATTGAATTTCTATGTCTTAAAACAATGTTGATGTTATGTTTATAAACTTATTTAATGGATGAACATCTATGGTTTTATCATATAGTTGTTGTTATGATTGAATGCAATGATATTAAGCAAGTCACACACAATCACGCTTCCGCAAAAGTCAGGGTGTGACAGTTTGGTATCAGAGCTTCGATTGTAGCGAACTAGGATTCCTTCTCGAGTCTAGACTACAATCATTAGGGTTCTCACGAAAATGTTTTCACAACATGTTTTCATTGCATACATAAAACACCCAAATCCAGGAAAACAAACATTTTTACAAACAAAAAGACATGAAACACATTTCAAGGTTTATGTTTGTGGTTCAGTCTGAGAGACTGGGTGGTACAGTCTGAGAGACTGGGAGGTTTAGTCTGGGAGACTAGGTGGTTTAGTCTGGGAGACTAGGTGGTTTAGTCTGGGAGACTAGGTGGTTTATTCTGGGAGACTAGGTAGTTCAGTCTGGGAGACTGGTAGGTTTAGTCTGGGAGACTAGGAAGGATACATGAATACATGATTACATTATCATTTATTACATGCTTAATGTTAGTAGTTAATATATGTGCATATATGGTGATTGTTATGTTACAGATACCATGTCGTCATCTGATAGTGGATTGTCCAATGTTGATGACCCCATGGCTATTGGCTCAGGGACGAGCGAGCCAGAGATCTTTACTTCTGACATATAGAGCGACCCGGAGATAATGTCCGACGACGATGATGATTTTCAGCCATTTGCGCTGCCCGATTTTGGCGATGATCTACCGCTTGCTGATGGTATCCCGGACGAGGATCCTTTTGCTATTCCCATTCCTGTGCACGATCATCTTATCATCGGTCATCCCGATGGTGAGCATGTTGTGGCACCGATCCTCGCCCCTATTCCTTTAGTTGTCATTCCTCCTGAGGATTGGCCATTCGATGATCTTTTTGACGATGATTTTGATCTGTTTATCGATGGTCCCCCTGTTGATGCTCATGGCGATGGAGATCTCGATGAGGACGCTATTGATGTTCCACTTCTGGGGATTCCTGTTATTGAGATTTCTTCTGATTCTAGCTTACACTCTGTCTTAGATTCTTTTGCGTCCGTGACATCTTCCGCCTTACAGGCAGTTGGTTTGCGACGTTACGCCACCGATACTGATGATGATACAGCAATGTCAGCTGCACCGTTTCCTCCACATGACTTTGAGCCTAGGATTGAGCTTGATTTTATCCCTGTTGATCAGCCTGTTGATGCACCCACTGATCCTGAGCCGATACCTGCACTTGAGCCTTTACCTGATCATGACCCTGTTCCATTTGGCTTACCTGACATTGCACCTCTCATACCAGATCCCGTTCCTGCACCCGTTGACCCTCCTGTTATTGAGCCAGTCACTCCCCCACTTGCACCTGCACCCGATGATGTTGCTCCTTTTCACCCAGAGACTCTACTGGGGAGGGCACTTCAGGAGTCCGATGTTCACCGTGTCGACCTGCCTATTGTTTTCTTGCAGGATATACCCGCACCCCGTCCAGGGGAAGGCACTTCTAGCCAGCAGCCTGGCCATGACCCTCATGTTTCAGCTGCTTATCCACACGTACCTCAGTCTGCACCTTTTGCTCATTTTACTTCTTCACCACTTGATGAGCCACTTAGATGGTTCCCACCTTACACCATGGCGATATCTGATCCCTACCATCCCTCGCATTTTACTGGTTATACACGGGATGAGTTACTTCTATCATTGCAGCTCCAGTATGAGATCATGAGTCGCAGGATTATAGAGCTTGAGATGATACCGCGACCTTTGCCATGTCCGTGTCAGCCTGCTTTTGCTCCTCGTACGTCACCGTCCCCGTTTTCACATCCTCCTGCACCGCTTACCCCATTTATTGAGTTTGACACTCGATTTCTTACTGTTGAGCAGCAGATCAGTTATCTGTTGCGACATGTTTATGATCTTGAGGAGGAGCTTGCGCATGTGCGCAACTTGCTTTTAGTTCCTCCGCCTCTTCCTCCACCACCATCAGCGTAGCCAGTTTTTGGTTTTATGTAGGTAGCATAAATTTTGATGAGAGCACCGCTATTGAGATGAGCTAGTGAAGCCTTTTGGAGACCACTTTTTTATTGTATGACTGTTGTAGACTGATAGACATTTCGGACAAGGGTAGTGTGACCCTGTGTTCCCTTTTGATACGATAGTTTTGTAAAACATGTAACAATATTGGTGGTCGATGATTAATGAAAGCTCAATCGTAATGTTCTCATTAAATACGTTGCTAAATTACATGTTTGTGCTATGATTGTGATAAGATTGCTTGTTATGATGATTACTTATATACCTATGTATATACACACCTAGGTCTTATTCGTATAATAGATGCTTATGTGCTTGAGTCTTTATTAAGACCTGACCTATACAATCTTCTTTTAGAAGATGCATCCTCGAAGGAACACTCAGTTGCCCACAACAGAGGCAGAACTGCATGAACGGATTTCACAAGCAATCGCACAACATGAGGCCTTACGCTCTGAACACAGCGGAGGTACCTCAGGAAATAACCCACCTCACGGTAATGTTTAAGTCACTTGAGACACATTACGATACGTTTGGACATTCCGTGTGCGTTTGCTAAAGCTTTCTGTGAATGATGTTGCTTGTACAGGTTGTACTTACAAGTAGTTCCTTGACTGCAAGCCTCTGAACTTTGACGACACTGGAGGTGATGTAGCTTTCGTTAGATGGGCTGAGAAAATAGATTCTGTGTAGCGAATGAGCAAGTGTGCGCCTGAGCACCAGGTCACCTACATTTCTGGACTATTCCTAGATGGAGCTCTATCGTGGTGGAACCTCCAAGTTCAGATCCTAGGTGAGGCTGCAGCGTATGGTTTGACTTGGGATGAGATGAAAGAACTGATACGCAACAAGTACTGTTCAAGGGCTGAGATTCAGAAGTTGGAAACCGAGTTTTTGGAATCTGAAGATGGATGGTCCGAAGATTGTTGAGTACGTACAGAGATTCCATGACCTGTCTCACGTTGTCCCCTACATGGTAGAGTCGGAGTTCAAGAGAATTGAACGTTTTATTTGGGGATTGGCACCCTAAATTATAGGCCTGGTGACTACTTCGAAGCCTCCAACGATCACTGAGGCCATTGATTTGAGTGTGGCATTGACTGAAGAAGCAATTAGGCTGAACAAGTTTTCGGTTTCTAAGGGAAAGAAGAAGGAGACTCATGTCTAGTCGTCTGGAGAGAACAAGCGGAAGTTCTCGAACTTCAAGAAGGGTACCCAAGGGAACAACAACGGTGGTAACAAGAAAAGGGATGCGAACCCACCAGCCGAGGTTAGGACTGGTGTTGCAAGTTCGGAGAATAAAGGGAAAGGATACATGGGCACCTTACCTAAGTGTGATGTATGCCAGTTCCATCATGCCGGCCAGTGTAGGTTTAGGAAATGTGAATCCTATGGAAAGAATAGCCATTCGAAGGAGAGTTGTTGGGTCGGTACTGGTCGTGGAAATGGTGGTCAGAGAGGCAGTGGTAATGGAAATGGTAACCGTGGTGGAAACGGTAGTGGGAATAGGAACAACCAGGGAGGTAATGGAAATCGTGGTGGTTCTGGAAACCAAGCTGGTAGTGGAAACCATGGAGCAAACAATAATCAGGGCGGTACTGGAAATAAACAAGGTTGCTTTAGCTGTGGTGATATTGGTCATTTCAAGCGAGATTGCCCAAAGAACAATCAAGCCCAAGGAAAAGTTTTCAACATTGGAGCTAGGGAAGCTCGCCAGGATCCGAACATAGTCACTGGTACGTTCCCTATCAACCAAAACTTTGCATCTGTGCTATTTGATACTGGTGCCGATTATAGCTTCGTGTCCCTAGAATTTAAGGATATACTTGGGTTAGTTGCCAGTAAGTTAGATATTCCATACTCGATAGAACTAGCTAATGGTAACCTAGTAGAGGCAAACAAAGAAATTAGAGGTTGTGTAATAGATCTTGGAGAGCATGAGTTTACGCTCGATCTTCTACCAGTGGAGTTGGGAAGCTTTGACGTGGTAGTTGGAATGGGTTGGTTGTTAAGCAACCGAGCTGAAATCGTATGCCATGAGAAGGTTATCCACATTCCATTGGCGAATGGAGAGACGATCGTAGTGCATGGAGAGAAGCATGATACGCCTCTAAGGATTATCAGCTGTTTGAAGGCTCGAAAATTTTTACAGAAAGGATGTGTTGCCTTTTTGGCTCACATTGTCGATAAAGAAGCCAAAGAGCCGAGGCTGGAAGATATCCCTATAGTGAGGGAGTATCCTGAAGTCTTCCCTGAAGACTTTCCAGGATTGCCGCCGCAACGACAAGTCGAATTCCATATTTATTTCGTTCCAGGCGCCGCGCCTATAGCCAAAGCACCTTATCGACTTACGCCTTCAGAGATGCAAGAGTTGTCGACGTAGCTTCAGGAGTTGTTAGACAAGGGATTCATTCGACCAAGCTTCTCGCCTTGGTAGCTCCAGTTCTGTTTGTCAAGAAGAAGGACGGTAGCTTTCGCATGTTTATTGACTACCGAGAGCTGAACAAGTTAACCATCAAGAATCAGTATCCTTTGTCGAGGATTGATGATCTTTTCGATCAACTTCAAGGTTCAAGTTACTACTCCAAGACCGATCTTCGATCAGGTTATCACTAGCTGTGAATTCAAGAAGAGAGTATACCGAAGACTGCCTTTGGAACTCGTTATGGACATTACGAGTTTCTAGTTATGCCATTTGGTTTGACAAATGCACTAGCAGTATTTATGGATTTGATGAACCGAGTTTGGAAGCCATATCTCGATAAATTCGTGATTATATTTATTGATGATATTTTGATCTATTCGCGGACGAAAGAAGAGCATGAGCAACACCTTAGAGCCATTTTAGAGCTGTTCAAGAAGGAGAAACTGTATGCTAAGTTCTCGAAGTGTGAGTTCTGGTTGCGTGAGGTACAATACCTTGGTCATGTAGTGAATGAAGTTGGAATTCATGTGGATCCCACCAAGATCGAGGCGATTAAGAATTGGGAAACTCCGAAGACGCCAACCGAGATCCGTCAATTTTTAGGTTTGGCTGGGTATTATCGCCGATTCTTTGAGGATTTTTCTAAAATCGCTCAACCGCTGACCTCCCTTACTCAAAAGGACAAGAAGTATGAATGGGGAGATAAAGAAGAAGAAGCTTTTCAGTTGCTTAAGAACAAGCTTTGCGATGCACCTATTCTATCCCTACCCGAAGGCACCGACGACTTCGTGGTATACTGTGACGCCTCGCGTCAGGGATTAGGCTGTGTGCTTATGCAACGACAGAAGGTTATCGCTTACGCTTCGCGCCAGTTAAAAGTTCATGAGAAAAACTACACCACACATGATTTGGAATTAGGCGCAGTGGTGTTTGCTTTAAAGATCTAGCGACATTATCTGTATGGCACCCGATGCACAATCTTTACAGATCAAAAGAGCCTACAACACATATTCAACCAAAAAGAGCTTAACATGAGACAGCGACAATGGGTAGAGCTGTTAAATGATTATGATTGCGAAATCAAGTATCACCCAGGAAAGGCGAATGTGGTGGCAGACGCCTTGAGTCGAAAATAGAGGATTAAGCCCATAAGGGTTAGGGCTTTGGAGATGATTATACAGACATACATCTCGTTACGCATTCGTGCTGCACAGAGAGAAGCTCTAAAAACTTGAAGGATTAATATCTCCGTGGGATGGAGAACAAGTTGGTACCCAATGAGGAAGGAACCTTGTGTTTCATGGGACGAATTTGGGTTCCTCTCTTTGGTGGTCTTAGAGATGTGATTTTTGATGAAGCCCATAAATCAAGGTACTCGATCCACCCAGGATCGGACAAGATGTACCAAGATTTGAAGGACTATTATTGGTGGCCAAGACTGAAGGGCGATGTGGCTACCTATGTTGGAAAATGTTTAACTTGTGCCAAAGTGAAGGCCGGGTATCAGAAGCCTTCAGGTCTCTTACAGCAACCCGAGATACCCATGTGGAAGTGGGAGCAGATCTCAATGGATTTTATAACGAAGTTGCAAAAGACACCCAGAGGTCATGACATGATTTGGGTAATCGTGGACCGTCTGACAAAATCTGCACACTTTTTCCAATCAGAGAGAAGGATAACACTAGTAAGCTAGTTAAGCTGTACCTGAGGGAGATAGTTACACGTCATGGAGTGCCTATCTCGATTATATTTGACAGAGATGGGAGATTTGTGTCAAGGATTTGGCAATCCTTCCAAGAAGCGTTTGGTTCACAGTTGAATCTGAGCACCGCATTTCATCCACAGACGGACAGTCAAAGTAAGAGAACGATTCAGACGCTTGAAGATATGTTACGAGCTTGCGTAATGGACTTGGGTGGCAGTTGGGACACTCACATACCCTTGGTTGAGTTCTCCTATAACAACATCTACCATACAAGCATTCAAGCTGCACCGTTCAAGGCACTCTAAGGACAAAAGTGTTGATCACCGTTATGCTGGGCAGATGCAGGTGATAGACAGTTGGTTGGTCCCGAATTGGTTCAAGAAACAATGGATAAGATTATGCAGATCCGAGAGCGCATTACGGCGGCTCGTGATCGACAAAAGAGCTATGCGGACCAAAGAAGGAAACCTTTGGAATTTGAAGTGGGAGATATGGTTCTATTGAAAGTTTCACCTTGGAAAGGTGTAGCACGCTTTGGGAAGCGTGGAAAGTTAAACCCACGATTTATCAGACCGCTCAAAATCTTGGAAAGGATTGTCCCTGTAGCATACAAGTTGGAACTACCAGCAGAACTCAATGGTGTTCATGATACATTCCATGTATCTAATCTGAAAAAGAGTCCAACACAAGAGACAGTGGTCATTCCCGCTGATGAAGTTCACATTGACTACACACTCCGCTTTACCGAAGAACCTGTTGGGGTTACTGATTGGAAAGTTAACAAGACTCGGAGGAGTAGTGTGTCACACCCCCAAAATCCACCGTGTGGAGTACCACCGCTTGGAGGCGTGACGTGACCAGGATTGAGCCACCAACCATATTGAACATCGTAATTAAGTAAATAAGACCAACCACAATACGATTGGTGACCAAAGCTAGTTAACCATGTTTAGTTTAAACAGCGGAAGCATAAAAGTAAATCCAAAAGCATAAGTCCATTGTTTATAAGTTAAAGTTCAAAATGCAAGTTTAATAAGTCCATATGGATTTAAATAATAAGCACGGAACATAACAGTCCGTACACCACAACGACTCCTTCCTCGTGCAAGCTCCAAGCGTTTAGCGACCTGTAAGGCATGTAACAACGAGTCAACAACAAAGTTGAGTGAGTTCACGTTTGGTTGTTTAGTTTTAGTTGTTTTCTGAAAAACGTGGTTTGACTTTCGTTGGCTTAATTGTCGTGGGGGTTACCCCGTAGTTGAAAGTATGTTTAACCAGTTCCTTTTTCATTACCCAAACCATAACCATAATAGTGGGGGCTTTCCCCGTGTGAACTACTAGACGGTATGATATCGACTACTACGAACAATAGTTGTGCCCTACATCAGTGTCTATCATCACTGACAGTTTGCCATAGTCCATTAGTACACGCCCGTCCGAACGGCACGGTGTGAGGTTTGTTAAACCTAATAGCGCTATTAACTAATGACCTGCTCGCCATTGGCCTCGGCGATTAAGTCGATATGAAGAGGGACTTATTGATAGAGTTTTGTCTAGCTAGTTTTAAGGTTGTTGTCCTGCACCAGGAGGACGAACATACGTATTCTGCACCAGGAGAATTCATAGGATTAATAATGGCATCCACTCTATGGAGGATGGCCGTACATATCCTACCCAAGGAGGATATGTAGATTTAGTTTTAATTCTTTAACCCATTCCCAAACCACCGGGAATCCCATGCCTTAGAAAGTGTGTGAACTCACCTCGGTTTGCTCGGTTAGATTCTCAAATATAGCTAACAGTCAAGGTCGGTCAATCACGTCCTAGTATGATTTACCAGTTAGTCATTTAGTGGCTTTTCAAATAGAGCACAAAGTTCTTACACCTATCTATCACACAACATGCGTCACTTTAACGGTTTATGCCCATACAAGTTTCCCATCCATTCCCCACTCATAATCAAACATACGATAATGCACATAACACATATAACATGTTAGATCGTTCACAGATAGCATACTCGACAGTTAGACACGCGAATTACAGCTTATGTCATTTCAGCATAAATATTCAAAACAGGGCTGTTTTCGGACATTTTAATAAAATAGTTAACTTATTCCAAAAATTCCCAAATTTTTACAGAATGTCTTAAACGTTCCAAATTTTATTTTGTAAAAATATCGAGGTCCGGTTCATTACCAAAATTTTATACAAAATTCATTTTCCAGGCTAAACTCAGATTTATATTTTTTTGACCACAGTCCACGGGATAATTTATTTAAAATTCATCGAGCGTCCGATTTACGAAATTCCAGTGGGGTAATTACAAATACATCGGTGGTCATCTACAGTAGAAGTTTCAGGATCCAACTCTACACAGAACCGAAGTTATGACAGAAAACAAAACTCATATTTTCAGCAGAAAAATGCAGCTCTAGCTGCTGTTACGAAATGACGCTTTAAAAATAGTAAACGAAGTCCAAAAATTACGATTACGGTGCCATTAGAACCGTATTTCATAATAACACGTTTTAGACTCAAAATATCAGTTTTTCGTAGAGTTTATGACCTGTTTACAGCAAACTGAAGTTGGCTGTAAAACCGGGACAGATTCTGTTTTCACTCTTTAACTTACTAACTTGTGTTCGATTGATTCCGTTAATCATGTTTAGTGACCACAACAACATCAAACATTAATATTAATCAGCAAAACATCAGATAATCAACCAATAATCATAACCACACAAGATCTACATGATTTACACACATAACTTTTCTTTATCCATCTTATTCATCTTATGTTCAAGAGTTTATGTTATGTTATTTAGTGTTCTTCATATTTCATCATACAAACATCTATTAACCACTAAAATCAAGAACAAGATAGTGATTTAGAACACTTACTACTAGCACAAGGCTAGGGGAGAAACAAGGCGTAAAAGTGGTGGTTAAAAGAAAACGAGAGCGGTCCTTCCACTTCCGAGAGAACCGAGCTTCGTTGTATGACCCGTAACACCTTGGTATGTAAGTGGAATGAGTGAACAAGGCTTGAATGATGGGTGGATGTGGGTGATGGTGTTCAGCCGATTGCAAGGGAGAAGGAGAGAGATGAGAGCAAAATTTGTGATGTGTTTATGTGAATGCTCTTGTCCATTAAGCATGCTTATAGACCATTCTCTTACTAATGTCCATGGTGTAATGTGTAGGGAAGATATTAGGTAACCATAAATTAAATAATCAAAAGTTGTAAGGATGGTGTCCCCTATGGGGAACCGAACGGTTGTGGGGTGAGGTCTTCAAATGGGATTTCAACTAGCTTAGTTAGTGGTTAGTTTGATTTGTTAGGAATTTAATTTAGTGTAACATGTGTGTTGTAGTTTATAACGGGTGTTAGGATATTCGGGGACCCTAACTAGCTCAGAAAAGGAAAAACAATATCATTGACAATATTTTTATTTTCCGGGTTAAGTCCGGTTGTTCGGTTTGACACTGTTCCGTTAAAGTGCTTAATTAATCCGAAAAGTGTCTTATGTATATATTTTTGTAACGTTTTTAATTTCTAACACTTAGGAAATCATAACGGACTATTTAATGACTTTTCTGTACTTTATTAGTGTGTTAACAAGTACATGTAAGCATAACACATAAATCAGAGAGCAATTAAAAAATTCCACACAGTCGTCAAGCACTTTAATTGTCATTAATAAATTGTACGGAATACATGGAATTTGAGGGTTGTCACATTCTCCCCCTGTTAAGAGAATTTCATCCCGAAATTTAGCGCGTGGTTACTGAGGAAGCATGTTAAGTTGCGTTGTTTTCCTGATTTTCCTGGGGTGTCACATCATCCCCCCGTTGATTTGGAATTTCGTCCCGAAATTCTGCAGTAGCTTCAGCCTCAGTAGTGGTTGCGTTTTTCTTAAACAGTTGGGGATACTTGAGTTTCATTTGGTCTTCTCGTTCCCAGGTATACTCTGGGCCACGTCGAGCATTCCAACGAACTCGGACCAGAGGTATCCTGGTACGCTTGAGGATCTTAACATCTCGATCCGTAATCTCTACTGGTTCTTCGACGAATCGCAGCTAGTCGTCGATGGTGAGTTCCTTGAGAGGAACTATGAGGGTCTCATCTGACAGACACTTCTTCAGATTCGACACATGGAATACGTTGTGAACTCCGCTGAGTTCTTCAGGTAGATTCAACCTGTAGGCAACTTTGCCAATTTTCTCGGTGACTTCGAATGGTCCGACATAACGCGGATTGAGTTTGCCTCATTTGCCAAAGCGGACTACACCTTTCCAAGGTGAGACTTTGAGTAGCACTCGATCCCCAACCTGGAGCTCGAGTAGTTTTCTTCCCTTATCAGCATAGCTTTTCTGACGGTCACGAGCTGCCGCCATTCGCTGTCGTATCTGAGCAATTCTCTCGGTGGTATCTATCACAAGTTATGGGCCAGTGATTTGGCTGTCACCAACTTCTGCCCAACAGAGAGGTGATCGGAATTTACGTCCGTATAATGCCTCGAATGGAGCGGCCTGAATGCTGGTGTGGTAGCTGTTATTATATGAAAACTCCACTAGCGGGAGGTGCTTTTCCCATCCATTACCAAAATCGATTACACATGCCTTAAGCATGTCTTCAAGGGTTTGGATGGTGCGTTCAGATTGCCCATCCGTCTGTGGGTGATAAGCGGTGCTCATATCTAAACGTGAGCCAAAAGACTTGTGCATTGCTTGCCACAGTTCTGAAGTAAAACGCGTGTCACGATCAGATATAATAGAGGTTGGCACTCCGTGCCTTGATACCACTTCCTTTAGGTAAATGTCTGCAAGAGTAGAAAACTTTGTGCAGACTTGGTCAGTCGATCTACGATCACCCAAATGGTATCGTTTCCGCGTTGAGATCTGGGCAGACCAGTAACGAAATCCATGGAAATTTGCTCCCATTTCCATTTCGGGATCTCCGGTTGTTGAAGTAGGCCTGATGGTTTCTGATATTCAGTCTTGACTCTCGCACAAGTCAAGCACTTACTGACGTAGGTTGCTATGTGGGCTTTCATGCCAGGCCACCAATACGTAATCTTGAGGTCGTGGTACATTTTATCCAAACCAGGATGTACCGAATAACGAGACTTGTGTGCTTCGTCCATCACAAGCTCGCGTAAGTTTCCATAAAGTGGAACCCAGATGCGCCTTGTTACATAGTAAGCGTCGTCTTCCTTTTGTTCTAGCCGCTGCCTCGATCCTCGTAGGGATTCAGCCCTGATGTTCTCTGCTTTCAATGCTTCATCCTGAGCATCACGAATCTGAGCGGGAAGGTTGGATTGGATGGTAAGCTGTAGAGCACGTACACGCCTAGGTATAGTATCCTTTCGGCTGAGGGCGTCGGCCACAACATTGGCCTTGCCCGGATGATATTTGATAGCGCATTCATAATCGTTCAAGAGCTCAACCCATCGGCGTTGATGCATGTTTAACACCTTTTGCTTGAAGATATGCTCGAGACTCCTGTGATCGGTGTAAATGGTGCACTTGGTACCGTACAAGTAATGTCTCCATATCTTAAGTGCGAAAACAACTGCTCCCAGCTCCAAGTCATGCGTAGTGTAGTTCCTTTCGTGAACTTTAAGTTGGCGCGATGCGTAGGCAATGACCTTGTCACGTTGCATCAATACGCAACCAAGTCCTTGGATGGAAGCGTCGCAATAAACAACAAAATCTTCTGTGCCTTTAGGCAATGAGAGGATAGGCGCGCTACAAAGTCTATCTTTTAGGTGTTGAAAAGCAGATTCCTGTGCATCACCCCAACGATAGGTGACACCCTTCTGAGTCAGTGAAGTTAGAGGTTGCGCAATCTTGGAGAAATCTTTGATAAACCTTCTGTAATATCCTGCCAAACCCAAGAATTGGCGGATTTCTGTTGGTGTGCGGGGTGCAGGCCAGTTCTTGATCGATTCAACCTTAGATGGATCCACATGAATTCCATCCTTGTTTACCACATGGCCTAGAAAGTGGACTTCGCGAAGCCAGATGTCACATTTTGAAAACTTGGCATACAACTGCTCTTTTCGGAAGAAGTTCCAGCATAAGTCGTAGATGCTGCTCGTGTTCCTCCTGACTCTTAGAATAGATCAGGATATCGTCGATGAACACAATAACGAACTTATCCAGGTAAGGTTTGCATACCCGGTTCATGAGATCCATGAAGACCGCTGGTGCATTCGTCAGCCCGAATGGCATAACCAGAAACTCGTAATGGCCGTAACGAGTTCTGAATGCTGTTTTGGAGACGTCCTCATCTCGGACTCTCAGCTGATGGTATCCCGATCTCAAATCAATCTTAGAGTAATAGCTCGACCCTTGCAGTTGGTCGAATAAGTCGTCAATACGTGGAAGAGGATAACGATTCTTCACAGTCACCTTGTTAAGCTCGCGATAGTCAATACACATTCTGAAAGTACCATCTTTCTTCTTTACGAACAAGAATGGAGCTCCCCAGGGCGAAGAGCTAGGACGTATAAAACCCTTTTCCAAGAGTTCTTGTAGTTGTGTGGACAGTTCTTCGAGTTCTGATGGAGCTAGACGATATGGTGCTCGAGCTACTGGTGCTGCCCCAGGAGCTAGCTCGATTTGAAACTCAACTTGGCGATGAGGCGGAAGACCAGGCAATTCCTCAGGAAAATCGCGCACAATAGGGATGTCTTCAATTTTCTTCTCTTCTGTTGATGTGTCAGTAACGAGCGCTAGAATGGCAGTGTGGCCCTTTCGTAGACATTTCTGGGCCTTAAGGAAAGAGATGATGCCTTCGACAGCACCACTCTTGTCGCCACGAATCACGAGAGGTTCTTCACCAGAACAAGGAATGCGGACGATTTTCTCCTTACAAACAATCTCCGCTTGATGATGAGATAGCCAATCCATCCCAATAACGACGTCGAAACTACCAAGTGTGATAGGAACAAGATCGATAGGGAAAGTCTGACCAGCTAAGACGAGGTTACAACCTTTAACTACGTGTGTGGCTTCAAGACTTTTACCATTTGCTAGCTCTACCGTGTGTTTGGTGTTCAATAGTGTTGGAGTGCGCTTAAGCATTTGGCTAACTTTTAAGGACACATAACTAGTATCGGCACCCGAATCGAATAAAACAGTAACAAAGAAGTCATCCAGAAGAAACTTACCCATCACAACGTTGGGATCGTTCCTTGCATCACCTTGACCAATCACGAACACACGACCCCTTGCCCCATTACCATTGTTGTTTCCCCCATTGCCGCCTCCATTGTTGCCTCCATTGTTGTTCCCATTGTGGTTCCCATTTCCTTGGTTGTTGTTGTTCTGATTCTGGTTCAGTTGGGGGCAGTTCCTCTTAAAATGGCCTTTAGCGCCACACTGAAAGCATCCTTTATTTCCCTGCTGATGCTGCTGCTGGTGGTTCTGTGGGGCTTGTTGTTGTTGTTGGCGATTCTGATTTGCTGGTGGGGCGCTCCTGAAATCCTTTGCTTCATGACCAAACTTGTTACACCTCAGGCAACGACCTTTGTTGCACTGCCCGCTGTGATGTTTGTTGCACCGGTTGCACTTGGGGTGGTTTCCTCGGTATCCACCCTGTCCTTGGTTACCAGAAGATTGCTGACCAGGACTCTGGTAGTCATCAGTCTTTCGCTGCTGAGACTGAACTGAAGTAGACCCCTTTCCGGAGTTCCCATCCCATTTTCGCTTGTTGTCGCTAGGAGCATCGAGAGTAGCTGTGGCACTGATACGTTTGGGTAGCCTGTTTTGCTCCACCGCCTGGTCGGTGAGACGATGAGCCAACTTGATAATTTGCTGAATGGTACCCAGGTTGGCTGAAGTTACGTGACTTTGAATCTCTGGTACAAGGCCCTTGAGGTACAGCTCAATGCGATTGATGGGAGGGTCCACCATAGTTGGACACAAGATGGCCAGCTCGTTTGACCTCTTAGTATACGCCTCAATCTCAGACCCCGTCATCTTCAGATTGAAAAATTCCACCTCTAGCTTATAGATGTTATCCCGACTGCAGTACTCCTCTTTGATCAGTTCTTTGAAACCATTCCAGGGTGTGGCATTAGCAATTGCCAGTCCTAGTAGTTGAACCTGTGCCTTCCACCAGGTTAACGTAGCTCCTTCAAGTGTTCCGGTAGCATATTTCACCCTATGGTCTTCGGGGCATTCACACATCTCGAAAACTGACTCAAGCTTTTCAAACCAGTGAAGAAGGCCCACTGCTCCTTCGGTGCCACTGAAAGTGGTAGGTCGGCAGTCCATGAACGTCTTGAACGTGCACACAGGAGGTTGAGCATGTTGACCTGTTGCGCGAGAATAAAAGACAAGGTTAAGCACGAGGGTTGGTTTATGAAGGTAGGATCTAAACGTCCTAAGGTGAGTTGGTATAGCAGGTTATACCTCTTGCTGGGTTAGCCGCGAGTGCCTCAGCGACTCGTTCGTTGATCAAAGCCGTCAACTGGGCTTGAGTGAGGTTGATACGTCCTCCACGTCCGCTCATGATCTTCATAACGAAGCAACGTAAGTGAGGAAAGTGTCGCGAAAGTGCGTAAGTGTGGGACGACATTAGAGAGTAAGCACACAAGGTTCAAATAGCAATTATCACATTATCTAATGCACAGTGAGAACTAACTAACCGACAATATAACATAAATCATACCACTTATGGTGTCGGGTCTTGCACGTGGAGCGAAGCGTCGTTGTGGATCGTTGAGCACTGTACTGGTTATAGTCTGGTTTTATCAAAAACTTTTCCTTTTTTTTAAAACCAAGTTCACTATAACCAATGGCTCTGATACCAATCTGTCACACCCCCAAAATCCACCGTGCGGAGTACCACTGCTTGGAGGCGTGACGTGACCAGGATCGAGCCACCAATCATATTGAACATCGTAATTAAGTAAATAAGACCAACCACAATACGATTAGTGACCAAAGCTAGTTAACCATGTTTAGTTTAAACAGCGGAAGCATAAAAGTAAATCCAAAAGCATAAGTCCATAGTTTATAAGTTACAGTTCAAAACGCAAGTTTAATAAGTCCATATGGATTTAAATAATAAGCACGGAACATAACAGTCCGTACACCACAACGACTCCTTCCTCGTGCAAGCTCCAAGCGTTTAGCGACCTGTAAGGCATGTAACAACGAGTCAACAACAAAGTTGAGTGAGTTCACGTTTGGTTGTTTAGTTTTAGTTGTTTTCTGAAAAACGTGGTTTGACCTTCGTTGGCTTAATTGTCGTGGGGGTTACCCCGTAGTTGAAAGTATGTTTAACCAGTTTCTTTTTCATTACCCAAACCATAACCATAATAGTGGGGGCTTTCCCCGTGTGAACTACTAGACGGTATGATATCGACTACTACGAACAATAGTTGTGCCCTACATCAGTGTCTATCATCACTGACAGTTTGCCATAGTCCATTAGTACACGCCCGTCCGAACGGCACGGTGTGAGGTTTGTTAAACCTAATAGCGCTATTAACTAATGACCCGCTCGCCATTGGCCTCGGCGATTAAGTCGATATGAAGAGGGACTTATTGATAGAGTTTTGTCTAGCTAGTTTTAAGGTTGTTGTCCTGCACCAGGAGGACGAACATACGTATTCTCCACCAGGAGAATTCATAGGATTAATAATGGCATCCACTCTATGGAGGATGGCCGTACATATCCTACCCAAGGAGGATATGTAGATTTAGTTTTAATTCTTTAACCCATTCCCAAACCACCGGGAATCCCATGCCTTAGAAAGTGTGTGAACTCACCTCGGTTTGCTCGATTAGATTCTCAAATATAGCTAACAGTCAAGGTCGGTCAATCACGTCCTAGTATGATTTACCAGTTAGTCATTTAGTGGCTTTTCAAATAGAGCACAAAGTTCTTACACCTATCTATCACACAACATGCGTCACTTTAACGGTTTATGCCCATACAAGTTTCCCATCCATTCCCCACTCATAATCAAACATACGATAATGCACATAACACATATAACATGTTAGATCGTTCACAGATAGCATACTCGACAGTTAGACACGCGAATTACAGCTTATGTCATTTCAGCATAAATATTCAAAACCGGGCTGTTTTCGGACATTTTAATAAAATAGTTAACTTATTCCAAAAATTCCCAAATTTTTACAGAATGTCTTAAACGTTCCAAATTTTATTGTGTAAAAATATCGGGGTCCGGTTCATTACCAAAATTTTATAAAAAATTCATTTTCCGGGCTGAACTCAGATTTATATTTTTTTGACCACAGTCCACGGGATAATTTATTTAAAATTCATCGAGCGTCCGATTTACGAAATTCCAATGGGGTAATTACAAATACATCGGTGGTCATCTACAGTAGAAGTTTCAGGATCCAACTCTACACAGAACCGAAGTTATGACAGAAAACAAAACTCATATTTACAGCAGAAAAATGCAGCTCTAGCTGCTGTTACGAAATGACGCTTTAAAAATAGTAAACGAAGTCCAAAAATTACGATTCCGGTGCCATTAGAACCGTATTTCATAATAACACGTTTTAGACTCAAAATATCAGTTTTTCGTAGAGTTTATGACCTGTTTACAGCCAACTGAAGTTGGCTGTAAAACCGGGACAGATTCTGTTTTCACTCTTTAACTTACTAACTTGTGTTCGATTGATTCCGTTAATCATGTTTAGTGACCACAACAACATCAAACATTAATATTAATCAGCAAAACATCAGATAATCAACCAATAATCATAACCACACAAGATCTACATGATTTACACACATAACTTTTCTTTATCCATCTTATTCATCTTATGTTCAAGAGTTTATGTTATGTTATTTAGTGTTCTTCATATTTCATCATACAAACATCTATTAACCACTAAAATCAAGAACAAGATAGTGATTTAGAACACTTACCACTAGCACAAGGCTAGGGGAGAAACAAGGCGTAAAAGTGGTGGTTAAAAGAAAACGAGAGCGGTCCTTCCACTTCCGAGAGCACCGAGCTTCGTTGTATGACCCGTAACACCTTGGTATGTAAGTGGAATGAGTGAACAAGGCTTGAATGATGGGTGGATGTGGGTGATGGTGTTCAGCCGATTGCAAGGGAGGGGGAGAGAGATGAGAGCAAAATTTGTGATGTGTTTAATTGAATGCTCTTATCCATTAAGCATGGTTATAGACCATTCTCTTACTAATGTCCATGGTGTAATGTGTAGGGAAGATATTAGGCAACCATAAATTAAATAATCAAAAGTTGTAAGGATGGTGTCCCCTATGGGGAACCGAACGGTTGTGGGGTGAGGTCTTCAAATGGGATTTCAACTAGCTTAGTTAGCGGTTAGTTTGATTTGTTAGGAATTTAATTAAGTGTAACATGTGTGTTGTAGTTTATAACGGGTGTTAGGATATTCGGGGACCCTAACTAGCTCAGAAAAGGAAAAACAATATCATTGACAATATTTTTATGTTCCGGGTTAAGTCCGGTTGTTCGGTTTGACACTGTTCCGTTAAAGTGCTTAATTAATCCGAAAAGTGTCTTATGTATATATTTTTGTAACGTTTTTAATTTCTAACACTTAGGAAATCATAACGGACTATTTAATGACTTTTCTGTACTTTATTAGTGTGTTAACAAGTACATGTAAGCATAACACATAAATGAGAGAGCAGTTAAAAAATTCCACACAGTCGTCAAGCACTTTATTTGTCATTAATAAATTGTACGGAATACATGGAATTTGAGGGTTGTCACATAGTGTTAAGCTCGTCAAGGTTCGGTGGAACGCACGTCACGGCCCAGAGTTTACTTGGGAGCTTGAAGACCGCATGAAAGCTAAGTACCCACATTTTTTCCCTAACACCCCTACAGCTAGTAGTAAAGCTTAAAATTTCGGGACGAAATTTTCTTAACAGGGGGAGAATGTGACAACTGTAAAAAATTCAGGTATCCGTACAACTATTAAACTATGATTAGTGCTTAATGGCTGTGCAGAATTACAATTAATGACTTGAACTGCTTTCTGATTTCTGCTTTATATCTGCATGTGCATCACATATTTTAAATGACATGTCATTATTGTATGAAAGCTTATATGACTCAAATGATGCACGAAACACAGTTAGCACAATTATCTGATAAGTCAGGAAAATGTTGACAGAACTCAGCACATAGACAGACAGTCTATTGAGACACAGAATGGGCCAGAAACTAAGTATGACACTAGTATAGTGTGTAGGAAAGTAAGGATCACAAAACTACCTTTCTAGTGATAGTTTAAGTGCCAGAAAGTGCCTAAAACTCACATAAAGTGCTGAATTCAACAAAATTCAGCATAAATCAGCATTTAAACACACTAATATTATGCAGAAATATGGTTAAATGGTCCTGAATACTTTCCTAGGTGTCGGGAATCAAAAGTGTCACAAAAAGGTACATAAAGCACACTAAATTGCAAGTTTAGCACCTTAATAAACAGGTAACCAACCGAACAACCGGACACTACCCGAAACACCAAATTTACACTAGAAGCACTGTTTTAACATTACCAAGCTAGTTATGGTCCCCGAACATCATAACACATCGTAAATATCTATTAACTAGAATAACTAACTAGATACTTGATTTTTAACCTAAACAAACTAACTTAGTTACAAGCCTAATCTAGACCCCCCCCCCCCCCACCTAGTAATTGGCCATACATGGCCCCCACCTCAAGATTTTATTACAATTAAAAACTAAATCATGTTGCATCTTTAAGTAGCATATTATACAAGAGTTAAACTATAGAAATGGGTTATAAGTAAACATGTAAGATCATAGCCTCATTTCTACACACACCAAAACACACACAAACCTCTCCTTCTCCCTTGGTGCTCTCGGCCGACCTCAAGCCCACACACACTCACCTTCGTTCATCTATTCTCATACAATCCAAGTATATAAAAAGGTGTTAGAGGTCACATAAAGGAGCTAGGAGCTTTCGGAAGTGCAAGGACCTTCATCATTTGCTTTTATCCACTTGTTTTCTTCACTTGAATCATCCCTAGCCTTGAGCTAGTGGTAAGAACCTTATACACTCCATTTTACTTCCATTTTAAGTGGTTAAAAGAAGGTTCATAATGTTAATCATGAAGAACACTAAGAATCACAAGAAGTAAACTTGAACATAAGCTTGAATAATGAAGAAACTAAGTTGTTTATGTGTTGATTTGCTTGTTGATTGTTATTTGTTCATGTAGTTGGTGTTGATCATCATATGATCTAGCTAGATCATGATTAAAAACATAATCTAGCAAGATGAGAGAATGAAAATGTTGTAGGATGATAGATCATCCACACATAAAGCATGAACTTGAAAGAACAAAATGTTTTCTTGAAAATAATGATCAAAGTGAGTAGTAATACTTGTAGATCTAAAGATTTATGGATGATTTCTAAAGAAACCAAGTTAAGAATATAAGTTTTACTAAATCTTGGTTCTTACATAAACAAACCTTATTTTTGGTGGTTAAATAAGTGTAGAAACACTTGTGTAACAAGAAGAATTCACAAGGAAACATTTTTTTATAAAACATGATCATAAGTTGTAAAGATCTAAATTCTTTAAAAATGAAGTTTTAAAAGAATCAACCACACTTTAAAGGATAACAAGGCTTACTAAGAACACTTGTAAGTTACTACAAATTTTTGTGAAATTTCAAGTTCATGAAGTAGTAGATTATACTTGTTTTTGGGAAAGTTGGTAAGTAAAGGATGTTTATTATTGATTGTGGATTGATTGTGTTGATTATTACAAAAGAAAACGATATGCTTGAAAGCATGGAAACCTCTATCTTTAGGTGAAACTATGGCAAAATTTTCTAAAAATTTAAACACTTAGAAAAATATTTATAAACATGCACTTACAAGTGTATTTTCAACCATAAATTGTTACATAAACTTTGCCATAATTTTTATTACAAAAATATAAATATTGGAAGTTGGTTTTTATAAATAAAAGTGACTAAATATGTATTTAGGAAATATATATTTAGATGACACCATGTGTGTGATGATTTGTATATTTTGTGTATTTGTTATATTATTTTAGGACATGAAATAATATAACACATCAAAATACCAAGAATTACAATCCAAAATATTACCAAAATTCGAAGGAATAAATATACAAGTTATACACAAAATATTAGTGAAACCGAAATATGGAATAAGACTTACAAAATATTACAGAAAATTGATTCACAAAGTATATTTTGGTAAATAATATTTTGGACACCAAAGGAAACAAAAATATGATTTTTACGATTATTACAGGAATATATCATATTTTTTACAAGGGAAAAATATATCATTTTTGGCAAGTATAAATATATGTTTTTCTTAGAATTATTAAAAGAAGTATTATTTTTGGAGAAAATATACATTTCTTAAGCAAACATGAAATACAATATTTTTAGGTGAAGGATATATTTTCCCAAATAAATACGAAAATACAAATATTTTTGCCAAGGGAAAAATTATAAATAATTTTTCTAAGTAATATTTCTTAAAGTATATATATTTTGGAGATATATATTGGTGAACTCTTATTAAAGATATTATTCCGGAAAAATTAATACGAAATTAAGTATATGAATACTTAATGAATACAATAAAAATACGTATTCTCATACGTATAAATATGCACCGGAATACGACCACAATACATGGAAAAAATATACAAATACAAGAATACGAATACAAATACACCCATCCTTGGGAAGGATATACAAGTATAAATACTTGGGAAGTATTAAGTTAAAATATATTGTTTTAACAATAATTCCAAAATTTAATAAATATAATTTAAGTTAAAATATTTGTTATTTTAACAAATAATTATATAACTTGGAATAATATCTATATTGTTTTAACAATAATTCCAAAATTTAATAAATATAATTTAAGTTAAATATTTGTTATTTTAACAAATAATTATATAACTTGGAATAATATCGAAGATACGAAGAAACGTAACTCAAAACATTAATACTAAGTCGAGGCACGACCCGCTCGTCTAATAGATCATAGTACGTTGTAGGTAGTCGTGTTTATCCGAAGAAGCTTGAGTTACGGTGGTTAAAGACGCAAGACTGTGAGTTCATAACCACCCCCTTTTCTGTTAACATTTTTCAGTTTTATAACTTCGAGGGTGAAATACATGTTACAACTGTTTACAAACATTTTGATATGGTATGGTTAGCTAAGGAAGGGTACTGCTTGATCATGTGAGTGGTGGGTATAACACTTAAGGCCATTAATCCTCGTTGTAGGACCGAGGGACATGAGTGATAAATCTATTTAGGTGTAGCGAGCCCACACCCATGTGGACCAGGGTGGCCTATGAGGTGACTATGTCTTATTCCCGGAGACAAATCTGCTAGGTTTGAGTTTTCCTGCATCACTTCACACATATCAATGGCCTTGCAAACCATTGGTGATCTGTTTTTCCTTGTTGCTTTCATACTAGGGTTTTACTACACACATACATACTTTCAACGATTACAAAGGTTTATTCATACACACAAACCAACACATGAACTCGCTCAACTTTTGTTGATGTTTTCAAACTACATGTATTTCAGGGAATTAGATGTGGATCTGGTGGGCGTTCGGAAGTTCCAAGTGTGGTTTAAGAATAAAAGATGTCATCCATGGTCTTAGGGTTTGGTCAGTGTGTCTTATCCTGGATGAGACACATCTTCCAAATCCCTGTTTTACTTAATATCTTTTGTCGAGTCCTTGTGAACTCTTAAACAAGTTGCATGGTTTGTACTCGAAATTGAATTTCTATGTCTTAAAACGATGTTGATGTTATGTTTCTAAACTTATTTAATAGATGAACATCTATGGTTTTATCATATAGTTGTTGTTATGATTGAATGCAATGATATTAAGCAAGTCACACATAATCACGCTTCCGCAAAAGTCAGGGTGTGACACGGTCGGGAACAGAGTGTCGAATCATGTAAAATCGAGTTAAAGTGTCTGATAGACTACCTGAGCGGATTGTCATCCGAACGGATGGTCATCCGGACGGATGGCCATTCGAACGGATGGGTTCCATCCGCTCGGATGGTCATCCGAGCGGATGACCATTCGAACAGTGGGTGTTTTTGTACTGTTAAAGTTTTCGATGTTTTGATCATAGTGTCCTGTAAAACATACAACAAGTGTTATCATAATCAGATCATCTGGACGGATGGTCATCCGATCGGATGGCCATTTGAACAGATGGTCAGTGTGTGAAGTTTTCGTAAAATTTCTAAGTTTTGGGTTAACGGAGACGGTGTGACGACGTGTCAAACAACGGAAATATTCCAAACCCAGCTTGTTCGATCGGATGGGTATCACCCTATCGGACAGACGAGCTGATTTCAGTGAAATTTCATGTTTGACCCGTTAATCGGTCCGTTTTCCGGTGGAAATCAGTTTCCAAGCCGACTCTCGACTAAGGAACGAGTCGAGGGTCTGATTGAGTCCGATTTCACCGAGTTTATGTATAAAAGCCAAAGAAAAGTTTAGAAATCGGTTGTAAAACGTGAAGTTTATCAGATCCTAGCCGGAAACACGTGGAATCTCGTCAGATCTGGTGTAAAAGTGCGAGATTTCTTTAAATCTTGTGTAAAAACTGTGGAAATCCGCTAGATCTGGAACCAATCTTGGTTACATGGTGCTCCACGACAGTTTGCATAAGCAACCGTGTGGAAACCACCCCCAAGAGGTCCAAATCAGTTGGTTTTCGAGAAAATGTTGAAGTGTTCGTGTGATTTTAATGAAGAATATGGTGCAGAAGTGATAAATGACGAAGGTTGTACAAGATTTGAGGAGAAATACTTACGAAATGGCCTTGAATCATGATTAAAGTAACTGAGAGTGACTTGAGTGCAGGTGGTCGGATGGTAGAGTGAAAGGTGAGAATGAAGGGTCAAGTGTCCTATTTATAGATGACAGTGACAGCTCCAATCGAATGGGTGCGATCGAATGGGGTTAAGTTGGTGCAAGTGTGTGGTAGTCGATCGGATGGCGTTCCGGTCGAATGACCATCCGGTCAGATTGTCATCCGAGTGGATGGCCATCCGATCGGATGTCCATTCGGATAGCCGATTCGCGTTTGCTAGTTTTTCCGACTTTGGTTCGTTTTGCGAGCGAGGTTAAGTGTTGCGTTGCGTATTATTGTGAGTAACCATTATTATAGTATTATACTCAGGTGCTCAATTAACATAAGTATCACAAGAAGTTCCCGTGTTTCAAGTTTGCGTTTAAGCTAGTTTCTCGTTCAGTAAGTATCAAGTATAAGTGTCAAGTTTCTAGCATCACAATAGTCAAGATTCAAAGCATTACAAGAGTTAATATTCACATTATTCATATATAAAGCATCACAAGAGTCAAGATTCATATCGTTCATATATAAAGCATCACAAAAGCATCATATAGAGTAAAAGTTTCACATAGTTTAACAAAATTTAAGATTCAAATAGTAGCATTTCTCATTATGATAGACCGTCTCGAGTGTAAAAGCATCATAAGATAGGAAGTATGACGAGACTTGCCAAGATAATAAAAGTATTGAAACGCTGGGTGTTACAAAAATCACCTTAAAAAGCACAATGCAGACAATACAACTCCTATTGCACAGCATTGTTACGAAATTATAGTATATAATTTGTTCTCCGACAATTATATACTATATTTTTATTTATATGAAACAGAATCTTGCAAAAAATAAATAATAAGAATAAGAATAAGAATAAGGATCATATACAAATGAGTTTTAATGTAAGAAGTGAAAAAGAATTTTTAATTTTTTTTTCTAACTTCTTAAACATGATGTTTAGTTATAAACTATAAAAAAATTGTGTGTCTACGAGTAGAGTAATTATGTGTAATTACTATAAAGTGATTATAATTACTCTACTATTGACAATATGGGAAAAAAATAAAAATAAAAAATTCTTCGATTCTCATGTTAAGACTTGTATGTTAACACTCATTTGGAACCTTAGAGCATTCACATCCATTCCACCAACTTGTGTGAGTGGCGTTTTTATAATATAAAGAATATAAAAGGTGGTTATGAGTGGATGAGAGAGAAAATGTTACTGTTCATCTGTATATTTGGTGGGACACTGTTCACCCCCTGTAATTTTTTAATATATTTTGAAAGTGGTTGTGAGTGAGAAGAGAGAAAAGATAATGATAAAAATATAGAAAAATACTATTTAATTGAGAAGAAGAGAAAAAATGTAATGTTTTTTAATATAATTTATGGTGAAAATATGATGTAATTTAGCATTCACATCTCTTCAAGTATCTTCATCTCTATAATTATTCTAAAAATCACTATATTTCTCTCTTCTTTTCAATTATATAACAATTTTATCAATACTTTCTCTCTTTCCTATACTCACAACCACTTTTAAAAATATTAACAAAAATTTATAGAAATGAATTATGTTTTTTCATATTTACATATAAGAGTATTTTTTTTTCTCCTTTTCACTCACAGATCTCATAACTATTACATATAAGGCCATCCGTAGTCATAATGCCCCTTTGGGGACGTTATGCGACACTTGTCGTGCCACGTCATACAAGGAGTTTATGGAGCGTTATGTCACTAGAGCCTGTAGTCATAAAGCCCCTATCTCATCATTACTCAATTAATTAATTTTCAATTTTTTAATTAATTTATAACTTTTTTAAATTAAAAACCATTACATTAAATAAAATAAGTTTTCATAAATGAAAGGACCAATTATGTTAAAAATCAATTTTAAAAACCAAGTTTTAAGAACAAATTTTAGATATTTGAAAAAATACAGGGACCAAATTAAAAACCAAGTTTTAAGAACAAATTTTAGATATTTGAAAAAATACAGGGACCAAATGTATTAAACCAAAAAAAATTTCAAAATCAAATCGCCTCTGTCTTCTTCTACGATTCTCTGGCAGGTTTCCGACCGTTTTTCGGCGGACTTACAGGGACCAATTTGTCTTCTTCTTCGATTTGTGGGGACCAATTGTGTATAAAACAAAAATGTTACAAACCATCACGCCGTGAAGGTGATGGCGCTGCCATCTTATTTTTGCCCGATACCGCCCTTCGTCCCGGTTTGAACGATGCCATTGAGCGCTATGATTGGATTTTTGGGGCACATACCGGTAACCTAAGACTAATATTTTTTTCACTCACAAACCTCATAACCACTAACAAAAAGGAGAGAAAAGAGAAAAAAAGGGGGGGGGGGGGGGGGGGGAGAAAATCCTAGGAAAAAAGAGGTATCGAAAGGCATGAGGCAGCACTTGTGCACTTGGGTTTCAACCTAGAATAGAATCGCTACATACAAATACAACTGATAGTGAGAGAGAGACCAGAGAATGCTGAGATTCAGCGGCTCCGATTCATCGAGAATCAAGGCGATTCGAAAAACTTGTGGGTCGCTAATTCCACCTTCTTTTATGGTATGGGGGTTTCAACATTCGTGGATGGAATTCGCCGCTGGTTTCAACGTCACAATCATTCTACTAACCCCAATGCGGCCGATTATCCATCTGTTACCATTGTTGAGGATTTCGATCGCTCTTCCCTTCACAAGATCAGAGTTCCGAAACGCATCGCTTCCTCCCCCATGGATCCTCTCAAAAGGGTTGCTTTTTATCTCTCACTTTTCTTCATCATTCTTATTTTATAGATTTATCGATGGGTTTGCTCTCATTTTCTTTGAATCTTAAGAAAGGTTTCAACTTTTTTGAATCATCTTTTTTGTCACCTTTTAATATATATCCATCTCTTGCTTTTACTTGGTTTAAATTAATTTAATTTTTGGAGGCTTTCGCATGCTATGCATTGGGATATCGGTTATCGGCCCTCTACATAACATCGTTGTCAAATATCGGTCCCTTTTGACTTTAGGAGTATATATTTTATGTTTTATAGATAAATTCTGCATGTATCAATATCCCACCACGATGAGTAGGGGTTCCGTTTGTTTTTAGCGTTGGAGTTGATCCTTTTCTTATGGCAATCCCGCTAATATATGAATTGGAAGCATGTTCTTGTTTGTCTTTTGCAAAAAAAAAAAAAAAAGAAATATATGATTATTCTTGTTGATTTGCCTTAGCAAGATGTCACAGAGTGTGTTTCCAATTGGTTTTAATCCTAGGAGAAAGAAATTTGATACCGTCATTTTCATCGTATCATGTGATCGAAAGAAACCATTTTTTTATTGTCTGTTTATGAAATTTAAACAGATAATGTAGTTTATTATTTTCTATGACAATATATGAATCTGAAGCATGCTTTTGTTGTTGTTAACCACAGTTGGAACGAGAGTTCTTCACGGAGTATGGTGAGGCGAGTAGATACGAACTTCAAGAAGTTGTCGGTAAAGGAAGTTATGGTGTTGTAGGATCCGCTACCGATACACAAACAGGCGAAAAAGTTGCTATTAAGAAAATCAACGATGTTTTCGAACATGTTTCCGATGCCACAAGAATCCTTAGAGAAATCAAACTCCTTCGATTGCTTAAGCATCCGGATGTTGTCGAAATTCGGCATATTATGCTTCCTCCTTCTAGAAGAGAGTTTAGGGACATTTATGTAGTTTTCGAGTTGATGGAGTCCGATCTTCATCAAGTTATTAGAGCCAATGATGATTTGACACCCGAACATTATCAGTTTTTCTTGTACCAGGTTCTTCGCGGTCTAAAGTATATTCACTCAGCTAATGTATTTCATAGAGATTTAAAGCCCAAAAACATTCTTGCAAATGCTGACTGTAAATTGAAGATTTGTGACTTTGGGCTTGCTCGCGTGTCGTTTAACGATGCACCATCTGCCATATTCTGGACCGTACGTGTACTCTCGTATATTAGTATTATTATTTTGAGAAACAAGTTGCATCGTTTTTCTTGGTTAATAATGCAGGATTATGTTGCAACTCGATGGTATCTTGCTCCTGAATTGTGTGGCTCCTTTTTTTCTAAGGTATTGGTATTTGATTTGGCAATTTCGACCTGTTTGCTAATGTGTGGGTCGATTTGGGCTGTATTTATTTCAGTTGGGTCAAATTAAAAAAAGTCAATCTAAAAGGGCAACATGTTAAATGAGCCCAACTTAAAAAAATTTATTTATAATTTTGTATTTTTCTGTAATCATAACTAACACATTAGTTATCTATCATAAAGTGGACCTCTAGTTTTTTTGTGGGTCAACCCGTACTAACAGATGACCTGTTTAACCATTTTGCCACTTTTGAGTGTATGGGTCCTCGGAAAATAACAGTGTTTTTATTTAACTTGTATTTGTGGAATATTAATTTAAAATTTGGAAATGGCGACTGCTAAGATTCTTTGTTTTGCAGTATACTGGCCATTGATATATGGAGCATTGGATGCATATTTGCGGAAATGCTTACGGGTAAACCGCTCTTTCCTGGAAAGAATGTGGTACATCAGTTGGACCTCATGACCGATTTGCTCGGCACTCCTCCGCCGGAAACTATTGCTAGGGTTAGCTCTTATTTATTCTTATTTGACCCGTTTATTTTGTAGTTATAATACCTGCTTGACTCATTAGAAATCAAATTATAACCCTAGGTGAATGGGTCAAAAATCAAAATATCGACTTACCTACTATATATTGAAATGTGCAGATTCGCAATGAAAAGGCAAGAAGATACCTTAATAATATGCGGAAAAAACAGCCGGTTCCTTTCACACACAAGTTTCCTAATGTAGATCCTTTGGCTCTTAAACTGCTTGAACGCCTAGTTGCATTTGATCCCAAAGACCGCCCATCAGCGGAAGAGGTATATCTAAAAAAATATATATACTAATAAATAGAATGATGATATCCATGCTTTCTTTTGTAGGCACTAGCCGATCCTTACTTTAACGGGTTGTCAAATGTGGAGCGAGAACCATCCACTCTGCCCATATCCAAACTTGAATTCGAGTTTGAGAGGAGAAAACTGGCAAAAGATGATGTCAGAGAGTTGATTTATCGAGAGGTTTGGTTATTAGTTAATATTTGTTATTATTATGTTTATGTTTATTATTTCAAAAACCAGTAATATGTGAGAACCGCATAATACATTTGTGTTTATAGCTTTACTATTCTATTTCTCCCATCCACTACTTCTGAGGTGTAGAAGTGCATTATGTGGTATTCAACATATTATCGGTTCTGAAGTGAACATGCTCTATGTTTATATTTTTTTTGACAACAATTATACATTTATTATCACTAGATCTTGGAGTATCATCCTCAAATGCTTCAGGAATATTTACGTGGCGGTGAACAAACTAGCTTCTTGTACCCGAGGTTAACAAATATTACATTATTTTTGTCGAATCTAGTTCAAATTATTATCATAAATTAATTTTATTGTGTAATTAATATCAGCGGGGTTGACCGGTTTAAAAAGCAATTTGCACATCTCGAGGAGGGTCATGGTAAAGGTGGAACTGGTAAGACCACTCCACTGCTAAGGCAGCATGCTTCACTTCCAAGGCAAGTTAGGACTCGCATACTTTCTCACCAATCTAAAATTTTTTGTTTAAATTAATTACTTCTAAACATGTGGGCCCACCCAGGGAGCGAGTTCCTGCACCAAAAGAGAAAGATAATCCTCAAGAAAACAATACGGAAAAGCAAACTTCAGAAAACGTCGAAGATGAAGTTAACAAAGGAAATTACAGTGCCCGAAGCCTGTATAAGAGCGCGAGTATCAGTGCTTCCAAGTGTATAGGTGGGAAAGGAACGCGACCTACAGAGGTAACATCTTATGCTATTTGTGAATTGGGTTGGCCGTTGACCATTCATGATCGTACATTTGACTTTTCCGTTGACTTTTATAGGAAGAATCTGATGCAGATCAAGAAGACCCAAAGTAAGAGGCTAGTTCTTTGGTTCCAAGGCTGCGAAGGCGGAAGTTATTACACATTGCAGTGAAGAATGTAAATTTAAAGCATGATTGGCTTGATTAGACGTGTTTTTTTTTTTTTTTTGGTTGCAAAGTAAAGCAAGGGTGTACTTTTTGTGAAATTTTGGTGGGTTTTTTTGGATGGCTTAATTAGTAGTTGTTATGATCACTAGTAAAAAATGATTATAAAGCTTGATAATACGTAACTTGGTGAATAAAAACGTTCAATAGTCCTATACCCTTTGCAAGCAACATGCTTAGGTCGTTTCAGATAACTTCGAATACTGACTGAGCTAAGTGTTACTATTTGAGGGTTTCTTTGGTTACGTTTTAATTAATATTATATTGTTTATTTTTGTTAAAAAGTTGACAACTAAAGAGGGTTTGGAAAAGATCAACGGTAATTGTAAAACCTAGCTCAATGTTGGAAGTGTTATATCTATAGAAATCACCTAAAAAAACAGTTACTGAAACTCCTTTAAAGAAAAATGATACTAAAAAAAAGGGATTGAGCTACACGTCAAACAAGTTATTTTCCAACAAAATTTCTTATTGTTAAGATTGCATAGAAGAATCTCAAAACTCTTGGAATTTTAGGGTAAAGGTTTTGGTTCAAGTGGAAACAAGAGATGGAAAGTGTCAAATATGGGCTACATCATTCCTACACAGGTGTGGTGCTTCACTTTTCACTCGAGAGAAAATGCCACGTCTACCCCTCACATCATTTCTTGAACCAAACAAACCAATTTTTCATGCCCATGAAAATCTTCACATTGTGACCACGTAATGACAGCGCGGTGTAAGCCATGCCACCTCATTTCCACTCCATAGCCATACGTTTGAAGAATAGGATCGGCATTCTTTTATGTTTATTAACTAAGGTGGCTTTTATCGTGCAATAAATTTTTTGCCTTGGTTCAAAAGATAATATGTTTGCTCACTCTGTTGATTTCCGCATTTTCATTTTTCAATATTACATTCAACAATTTTATACCAAGTATAATGAGAATTAGAGAAAGATAAGTGCTCTTGGCTTGAAGGGTAATTTAGTCATTTCTAACTTAAACAACTTTCCTACTTGATTTTCGAACGGCTATAGTTTTTTCGTACGTTAATATTTAAAAAAATACAATTAACGAGCATTTCATTCTCTTTAATTCGAGCAACATATTGCTATAGGTTTCTTAAAAAAATTACATAATTTTGAATACCCATTAGTTCATTATGTGATTATATGGTTTTGAATACCCAGCACATTACTACTTGATTATGAAAACTAATTACGTGATTACACAGTCAATATAAATCTATTACGTGATTAAACATTCAATATGATTTGTAATAACTAATGTTATTAAAATTATGCTTATAACGTAATCACTTTAGTGTGATTTCACATAAAGTATACTATAATGAAGTCATGTAATCACGAAATGGGTATTTAAAATCACATAGTCATATAATAAATACATAATCAACTATTGAAATCACGTAATGAGTATTCGAAATCAACGTAATGGATATTCAAAATCATGTAACTTTTTTTTAAGAAAACTACAGCCAAAGGCTCCTCGAATTAAAGAAAATTAAATGCTCATTAATAAGGTGATATTTTTTTTAAATACTAGTGTATGAAAAAGTTATAGCCCTTTGAAAATCAAAGGGGAAAGGAGTTCAAGTGAGAAAGGACCAAAATACCCTTTCTCTTTTTGTTTCTTCAATTGTTTTTTTTAATGACGACTTTTTTGTATTAGGCTACCGCACTCCTTAAATTGAAGAGCCTCGTTGCCCCACTCCGGTCAGACTATATCATCTTAATCGGGCCCACGCTAGCTTCAGAGTTTGGCTTAGGCGTTCCCCCGGAAAACGATACCGCGGGCTGCCACTTGACAGTCTTACCACCACAAGAGCCGAACTTTCTGGCGTAACACACGGTGGCACGAAAACACGGGTGGGCTCAGAATAGAGCCTGACACCTCTGTAAGAAGGCTAGACTCTATCAATTAATGCCTAATCCACCAAAGTGATACAAATGAGGATTTAATTTGAATCTCTATTGAATTGAAAAACTCAAATCTTTCTACCACTAGGCCACAACTAGTAGATTGTTTATTCAATTATTTGAACAAGTGATTTACAAAAATTCCCTCTAGTTTTAAGCTATTAAAATCAATGGCTAAGCTTGTATCCAATATTTTTTTTACAATAAATGTCTCTTGCAAGTGATTTCTTTCCCTTTAATTTTATCTTTTAATTTGGTTTCTGTTTTTGCTCCCTGTGTCCTCTGTTTCTAGCCCCGTGCTAGAGGCATCTTTTATCTATAAATACTCATCTTCCGCCTTTAAAAAAGAACCTTTAATCATTCATCCACATATGAGAAAAAGATTAAAAGTTTAACTTTTTCACAAAAAAACAGGTCTCTTCTCCAACAACACTCACAAATCACAATGACGATTGAAGCAGAAAGAAGGGTGATTTATTAGTTAGCAAGGTAAATGTGACGCCCTGCGTCCCTAAACTTTTAACTTTTGGCAAGTTTAGTCCCTATACTATTTGAGACCTACCATGTGAAACATTTGGGAAACTTTGTGATAATTGAATCTTATGATACTTTGGATCTAGACTCTTTGATACTTGAAACTTGACTCTTGATGCCTGATACTTAAACATTATAAATCTTGATTCTTGGTGAAACTTGATACTTGATACTTGATACAAGACTCTTGATACTTGATACTAGACTCTTGATACTTGATTCTTGACTCTTGATACTATTGAACGAGACTCTTGATACTTATGGAACGAGAAACATTGAGACTTAGTTGAACGAGAAACTTGAAACTTGACACTTACTAGCTAGCTCATACGTAGACTTGAAACATGGAAACTTTTGTGTAAGACCCGGCTTAAATAACGAGATTAAAGATACAAGATAAGCATTTAGTACTAAAATATCGAGTTTACAAAAACTTTCCTGATTAAAAGACCATATTTGATCCTAATATTCCAGTTAAAAGCAAATTATCCATTAAACATACAAAACATAACTTTAAGTGTCTACTAGATAACGTTTGAAAACATAGTTCAAGTATCTATATATCGCTAAAACAAAGTAGATCAAGTGCGGAAGCTTTGTTTAGTGCGTTCGGTTCTTGATAATAGCTTGATCACCATCCAGGTTAGGTCCATCTTCACCTACGGTCAAAACCATGGAAATAAATAGTTTTGACTCTTTAATAATCAAGAATAAACAAGTTCCATACTCAAAAGTATAAAAAAAAAAAAAAATCTCGGTCCTGGGGTGCTGGCGTCGCGTGAGGGAGAAGAGGGGCGGCCGTCGCGCAGCGCAACCGCCGTCGCGTCGCGCGACGGTGGGTGCCTTCGGCCGTGGCGCGGTGCCAGCAAGCATTTTTGACAGACTGTTGTTGTTTGGAGCTGCTAATTCAGGCCAGCACCATTTATCTTAGTTCTAAACTTTAAATCGGCATAACTTTTGACTCGGGCGTCCGTTTTAGCTGATTCTTTTTCCTACGCGACCGTAATTTAATCACGGACACGTTTATCAACACAATTTGCATAAAAATATCATTTCAAAACAGTTGTCCTATAAATTTGTCTCTTGTTTATTTGACCCATTTGTCTACAAGTTCCACAACATGTATTTTTATCATCATAAACTTTAGGCCAATGCACCCGTTTCTACGTTTACCAAATATGAGTTTTTGCTCCCCTCCCGAGGGTTGCTTATGCAATAGCCATCACGCTTCTTTCCAAGAATTTAACCATGCCTTTCGGAATCATTTGACAAGAAAATGTTTCGAACTATAATCCCTCTACAAGGGCTCATGCTTTTGCAACGAATTAGCGTATCCATGACACGGCCTACGCTTGATTTATATACATATATATAACCAATCACAAGAGATGGTTATTAATTTCTATGTTCGTAACTTAACTTGTATTGACCCGTTTGGATGCCGAATGGGTGTCACCATTACTAGACACATCCAAACTCTATTTCTAGCACATGTTTTGACCCGTTTTACTTGTCAATGGCACTTTGTCACTCCCGTGACTTAACGGGTTTTCCTTGTTTACCAAATTTCAATATAACAAAGTAAGACTAACAATTAAACATAATGTAGCGAAACTATAAGTCGCGTACCTTTAGTGCACACCTTTCAAACGCGTATCCCCTCCGGCATGTCCGCTTGACAATCCGGATTCCTTGCCTAAAGAGTTCAATTCAAAATAAATTTAGAACTCTTTCATACGCCCTAACGCACAATTCTCTATAATAATCGAATCTGTGTTTTCACCCAACTTTTTACATTTTAATCCTCACTTAGGCGTTTTATCAAACACCTAGCGGGTCATATTTTTACATAATCATTACCAAGTTCATGACTTGTAATTTTCATCTAAACCAACTTCAATTAGGCATATTTACACATGTTTTAACTTCTATATTTCAGAATTTACCTCTTGGAATTCAGATAACACTAAAACAAGAATCACAATCCTAGTGTTCATCAAGTTTCTACAAACTTATTAGTCACCTACATTGGTGATTATAAACCTTACAAGCCTGATGAAAGATTTTGATAAGAAATCATCTAGGGTTTATCCCTAGACACCATATTACTTCTAATTTCACCCATGCAAGACATAATCAAGCTCAATTTCAGTTCTTCACAATTAACCAAGAAATTGAGTTGAATCAAAACATCAAGATTTTACATACCTTATGATCCCTTCAACTAGGTGATCATTAATTCATGTTTGAAACTCGATTTAAAGCAGATTAGAGGCTTCAATTTGTGAATTTTGTGAAAATTTTAGGGTTTGAAGGAACCCCCTGGTCGCCCTCTTCATCTGATCGATCCCAGCACCCCCACAAGTGAGTGTTTGGTGGGTTATTTTCTTATTTGATCATTAAAGTTTTAGTTTTTATTAATTTGGTCCCTCAACTTTTGTCTAACTTATAGTTTAGGTATTTCAACCTTAATAATAGTCACTTCAAGACTCTTAACTAACTGGGTTATAAATTCCTAGTTAGCTTGTTCTTGTTTATTTAACACTTTATTATCCTAGATTTAAATTTTATAAATTTCGGGGTGTTACAAGTCCACCCCCTTAAAGAGGGTTTCGTCCCCGAAACCTGATTACGTACCGAATAACGTAGGGTAGAGTCGTTGCATTTCCTCCTCGGATTCCCATGTGGTATCCGAACCCTTCCGGTGTTCCCATTTGACCTTTACTTGATTGATTTCCTTGTTCCTTAAGGTTTTCACTTTACGATCCAAAATCGCTATGGGTTTCACCACATAGTTAAGTCTGTCATCCACCTCAATGTCGTCGTAGTGGATATAGGTTGTTTCGTCCGCTAGACATTTCCGAAGATGTGACACATGAAATGTGTTATGAATTCTGCTTAATTCTTCTGGTAGTTCAAGGCGGTATGCTACCTTCCCTACTCGTTCGACAATTGTAAACGGCCCAACAAATCTTGGGCTTAATTTTCCTCTCTTTCTAAATCGGATAACCCCCTTCCATGGGGATACCTTGAGCATGACCTTGTCGCCAACCTGAAACTCGATCGGTCTTCACCTTTTGTCTGCATACGACTTTTTTCTATCTTGTGCCGCTTTCAAGTGTGCCCGAACCACCACAATCTTTTCATTAGTAGCTCAGACTATATCTTTATGAGCGAGTTCACGTAGACCCACCTCACCCCAACACACCGGGGTCCGGCACTTCCTACCGTAAAGAATTTCATATGGTGCCATCCCGATACTAGCATGGTAGCTGTTGTTATATGAAAATTCGACCAATGGTAGATAAACATCCCAACTACCTCCGAAGTCAATAATACATGCTCGTAGCATGTCCTCCAATGTTTGTATTGTTCTTTCACTCTGTCCATCCGTCTAAGGATGGTACGCAGTGCTGACGAACAACTTGGTTCCCATTTTCTCTTGGAAGTCTCGCCAGAAATTTGAAGTGAACCGGGTATCCCTATCGGACACGATGGATATCGGTACTCCGTGGCGTGCCACTATTTCATTAGTGTAAACCTCTGACATCTTTTCTGACGTATAAGTCTCACGTATTGGAATAAAGTGAGCACTCTTTGTCAATCTATCAACAACTACCCATATTGCATCAAATCCGTGGTTTGTCCTCGGTAATTTGGTTAACAGGTCCATTGTAATATGTTCCCATTTCCAAACCGGAATTTCCAATGGTTGGAGCTTACCGTATGGTTTTTGGTGTACCGCCTTGACTTGTAGACATGTCAGGCACTACTCCACGTATTTCACTACATCTATTTTCATTCCGGGCCACCAATAGTTTTGTTTCAAGTCGTTATACATCTTGGTCGCTCCCGGATGGATGGAATAACGGGAATTGTGCGCTTCATCTAGTAAAAGCTTTTTAACTCCACATGTGTTAGGAACCCAGACTCTGTTGAAACGTGTTTTCAAACCGTGATTGCCTTCTTCAAGATCTTTAAATTGGCCGACAATTCTTTCCTTTTTCCAGTTTTCTACTTTCACTGCTTCAACTTGTGCTTCTCGGATCCGTTTTATTAGGCCCGAGGTCACAATAAGCTGCATTGATTGTACTTGTATCGGGGCATAATCTGTCCTTCGACTTAACGCGTCTGCTAGTACATTGGCTTTCCCGGGGTGGTAATGTATTTCACAATCGTAATCCTTGACCGTTTCTAACCACCGCCTTTGCCTCATGTTTAATTCCTTCTGATCGAAGAAATATTTCAAACTCTTATGGTCAGTAAAGATTGTACATTTTACCCCATGCAAATAATGTCTCCATATTTTTAAGGTGAACACTACTGCTGCCAGCTCCAAATCATGAGTCGGGTATTTCTTCTCATGGATTTTCAGTTGCCTCGAGGCGTAGGCTATGACCTTGCCTCGTTGCATTAAAACTCATCCGAGCCCCGAATGCAACACATCCGAGTAAACCACCATGTCATCAACTCCTTCCGGTAACATTAGCACCAGAGCGTGAGTTAACTTTTCTTTGAGAGTTTGGAAGGCTTCCTCTTGTTTGATGCCCCATACAAACTTTTCCTCCTTGCGAGTCAATTTGGTCAATGGTAAAGCAATTTTGGAGAAATCTTGTATGAATCTCCGATAATATCCCGCGAGCCCTAAAAAGCTTCGGATTTCTGAGCGATTCCTTGGAGTGTTCCCTTTTGACATGGCTTCTACTTTTGACGGATCCACTAGTACCCCGTCGGCACTAATGATATGCCCGAGAAACGGCACCTCTCGTAACCAGAAAGCGCAGTTGGAGAATTTTGCATAAAGCTTTTCTCGTCTGAGTGTCTCTAACACTTCTTGCAAATGGTAAACATGTTCAGCTTCATTCTTCGAATATACTAAAATGTCATCGATAAATACAATTACCGACTTATCCAGCATAGGTTTGCAAACCCGGTTCATGAGATCCATGAAAGCCGCGTGTCACACCCCGACCACGTAAAACAACAAAACGTGGCGGAAACATCGGGGAGTGTTGTAACAGAATCATTGTTTCATAACACATGGAAATTGAAATACTGTTTTATTGATTAAAAGAATTACAATGTCTTGACAATCAAAGAAACATATCATAAATAACTAGTCTTGCTTCTTTTATTGTCACTAAGGCCCAAGTCCGCCTAAGTGTATCTTGATAAATCATATGCATCATATCCTGAAACACATGTGAAAATAGGTACGTCAGCATAAAAATGCCTGTGAGATACATAGGTTTATGAAAATAGGATTCATGACTTATTGTTTAAGAAAATGTTTAGTCATGAACCTTGTAATTTGATTTGTCTTGTAAATCTTTTGAAAAACGATAAGATCAGATGATATGTATAAATAAGAGAATAAGGTATGGTTAAATGAATAACCATATAAAAATGAGTTTGTATAATTTAAGTTGTTTGTAAAACAATGTATTGTGAAAAGTATGTTATTTGTATAAAATGTTATATGTCCAAATTGAAATGATTCAAATAACGCTACGATATGTAATACCATACAATCACTTATATATAGGAAGTACCAGCGGCGTATCCACCATGCTTGTATTATATTACACACGCCTCGTTACTCAAATCACTTACTCAAACCAAACCAACAATGTAAAATATCTATGTTTAAGCCAATTGCCAAACATATTGAATAATATGTCAAAATGTTTATTGTCAAGATGTAAGTCATGTAATGTATAACCAATGTCAATAATGTTTATGTGTCAAATGTAAATCATGTAATGTGTAACTAATGTCAATAATGTTTATGTGTCAAATGTAAATCATGTAATGTGTAACCCGAAATGATATGTATGGCTAGTGAAAAGATATCAACTAAACCATATGCATAAAAACAAAGTATTGAAGTAAAACATGGTTTAAATCAAAGCTATGTTTTGTGGAACAAATGCATGATATACTGATATAAACATCTATGCGGTATTGTGAGAATGCATACATCCAAGCCTTGAGACTGTGGCGATAAACCCTTAAACAAATTAAAGGTTTATCTAAGTTATGTATATCGAATTCGGTCATTCCTTTCATCCAAACCTACCCAGGATGTCCGGAACGGGAGTTGTCAATTCCTATGGTACCACTACCTACTAACGAACGGCGTGATCGGTGTTAATGAATGTATATTGATCCATCGAAACAATCCAAATATCATATCAAAATGTAAGCATGTGAATGAAAAATAAATGTACTAAGTATGATGATCATACATAGCATGTGATGTGAACAAATGTACTAAGTATGATGAACATACATAGCATAAAATGTAATGTAAAATAATGTACTAAGTACGCACACAATGGGCATACATAGCATAAAATGTAATGTAGTGTAAAATAATGTACTAAGTACGCACACAATGGGCATACATAGCATAGAATGTAATGTAAAATAATGTACTAAGTACACACACAATGGGCATACATAGCATAGAATGTAATGTAAAATAATGTACTAAGTACGCACACAATGGGCATACATAGCATGAACACAATGAAATTATGTACTATAAATGTACTAATGAACATAACAAGTATATGATGTGAAAGCAGGAAAGCACGAAAGTAACAAGTAGGAACATGTGTTTCACCCCAAAACAGTTTGGAAAAACAGTAAAAGAGGGGTCTATGTACTCACTTGAGATTGCTTAGTAGTCCTTGAGTAACAACCAAACAATGCTAGAGATCACGGAATATCAAACGGCACCTAATATAGGTAACTACATTAATAAACCGGACCTAAATCGGAAGATCGGATAGAATGAGGCTCGTAAACCAAATGAGTATGGGAACTCATGTAGTATGGTTTAACAAAGTCTACATACTAAATGAAACCTAACATAAGTGCTTACGACCCATTACGACCCGTTTAGGTAGCTTATGTTACTTTAACGCGTCGTTTGCGTGAAACGCGTTCGGAACGCCTAACTAGTCCTATGACAAGTAAAATATGCCTTAACATGTCTAATATTGTTACTAAATCAGTTTAGATACCAAAAGTTATGTTACATATGCTTAAAATAAATTTTGGCGTTAAAAGGGCATTTTGGTAATTTACCTAAGGCATATATACTACCTATCATACAACTACTCAAACGATGTGACCATAAGGTATAACCTCGGAAGGTTATTCCCTATATACTATGGTCACCTAATGTGTTTGGTCAGATCCTAATGATCGACCAAACGGGTCGGGTTCGAAAGTATAAGCGATTGTTTAGATCGCTTACCTTACGACCCTATATAAGCACTAAACTAAAAGTGACGAGCTAAGCATGTTAAAACATGCTTAACTAAGTTTAGAAAACAGGTTTGGTATCAAAACAAACGGTTTTGATACCTAAGAGTAGTTTGGTTACAAAATACGCAAGAATACGTATTCTGGCCGAAACTACGGCTCGTCACTAAGCCTAGATAACGTGGTAATCAGTAGGTATAGTCACTAGGGACTATAACCATCGTGATTACGCTCACGTTATGAAGTTCAAACGAACTTCGCATCGACCATAAACTGGTCAATGAAGAAAGTCAAACAAAGTTTGACTTTCGGACTCGAAAAGCGATAAAAGAACGAAGGAACACTTACAAAGGGTCCCCGCAAGATTTGATTCCAAGTAATCTCAGGTAGGAAGTGAGAAATCACAACCACTTAGAGAAAAACTCAGATCAAATGTGGGTTTGAAGCAAATGGGGGTGGGGTATTTATAGTATTTCCCGAACCGTTAAGATCGTTTCTTGAATAACGTGACCGAATCTCGTGCGTACACTTGTTGGAAAGTTGTGGTGACTATAAATGACCCCTAATGAGCTGAAAGGGCAAGTGTGAGTGTGTGGATGAGGTTTAATCAGCTGAAATCTGCTGACTAATCAGTCTTATCTGTTCAGGTTAGGCAGTCGCGTAGCGCGACTGGTAAGGCCCTTAGGGCTCGCGCTACGCTACCATGCATCAGTTTCAGAAATGTTTCAAAAGTGGCAGAAATGGTCCCTGCAGTCCGTTTAAGCTATTTTCGATGCGTTTAAACCCCGTTAACCTCATTTCAAGGCTCTAAAATGAAGTTAAAGTATAGGGAACTCAAAACATGCTCAAAAATGTCTCGGATGGCGGTTCGTTTGGTCGTACGGTTGCGTTGTTCGCTTAATTACGACGGAATGCGCATAAGCGCGAAAAATGATCCAAATGACGCGACGAATGGATTTTTCTTATGCCAAACACTAAAATAAAATATTTTAGTGCTTACATAAATTTTTGGATGCCCGGATGTATTCAGAACGTAAGTTATGCGCGAAAATGCAAACTTGTGCACTTTTTGACGCTTTTAGTCCCTAAATGATCCAAAAGTTTATTTTAGCACACCGAACCCCTCAAAGCCTATTTCTAAGCTATGTAAAGGATATTTATGGTATGTTTAACTTATGGTCATGTTCCGGAATGTTCGTTACAGTTCAAATTGGCATACTTTCGCAGTTTGTCAAGTTTAGTCCCTGTAAGCGAATTAACTTGTTTTTGACATACCAAAGCCTTCAAAACTTATTTCTAAGTTATGTAAAGGTTATTTAAGGTATGTTAAGTATATGTTGATGTTCCGGAGTATTTTTCGCATTATACTGATTACGTTTACGCACCAGTTTGCGTATAACTCTCCAGAAAGTGATATAGAGTTTGAAATTGAACAAAAATTGATATATGCAAATGATACACATATTTATACAAATCCCAAGTATGAAATACAATATTTCATTGGTTTGGTATTTGTTTGATGGTCGCAGTGACCCAGGTGTCACAGTCTCCCCTACTTTAGGAAATTTTGTCCCGAAATTTTATCTAGAGGAAACTTGTGTGAGTTCGAAAACATGAAGTTGAAAAGATCGAACAACATTGGTTAAGGTTCTGAACTTCTATTAACTTTAATAACATCATGCTTGCAATGTAAGAGGGATACTTATATACAAGTATATGAAGCGTCATTGGTGCGTCCGCCGTACCTCTATTACATCGTTCTCATTTTGTTATTGTTGTCGCTATCGGTTCTTACACATAATAAATCTTACTGGGTTTCTGTGCACTAAATTTCATAATTATGTACGCGTCCATAATTAGACAATTCCTTTCACAGTTCACACAGTCTATTTTATAATGTGTAGGGTAAAACCAAATGAACAATCCTGTGATGAGTGTGACTAGACCGCCATAGAGTCCTTTTAATTAAATCAATAAATGATCTAAATAGACTATCAAGGAGTCTGTTCGGCTACATCACTAGATGTCGTTCTTTAACCAAATTGTGAATCAATCTTTTTTACTAGACCGCTAAAAGGGTCTCTTATGAATCATGGAGTGGTACTATATAATCCAAGGGTCTTAACTATTACATAGAAGCCCATTAAGGATTTAAGGTAGTACCTTTTGACTATCCTGCTACGAATCCCTCATATGGAGATATGAAAGATCCTACGAGGATTTGGATAACTAATACCCAGAGTATAAAAACACAAAATGTATAAAAGAAAACATAAGATGAATAAACACATAGTCACATAACCACAAAATTGTTTGTTAATTGCGTACATGCATTTAAAGCATACTAGGAATCCATTTCGTGGATTTCATTTGGTACTTTAAACGTTATCAAGAATCTAACTATAAAGATAGAAAGATTCAAAAAGAAAATTCGATTTCGATTATTAGGAACCGAAATGTTCGAATTAAGGTACATAAGGAATCCAATTAAGGACTCTGATTTGTATGTCAATTATCCACAAGGATCTAATTATGAAGATAAAAAGATCCCATATGGATTTTAGAAGTTGGAGATGTTTTGAAACCTTGCACTGGATGTGCTTATGTCAAAACATGAAGTAAGAATGCTTATGAAGTTGAGATGCTTGATATGTCAAGGCGACATATGAAGCAGAATTTGAAGGTTAAGTCAATGTATGAAGAAAATATTTTTGAAAACTATGCATGGGGTTCTTAAAAAAATGTGTTCAATGTTTTTGAAACCTTATATATAATACTTTTGAAATCATGAAGTAGGTGTATTAGGTAGATATATTTACAAAAATGTTTTAAAATCATGCAAGATAAATTTTGAAATTATGTATAAGGTTTTTGAAAACATGAATGATGCTTTTGAAGCCATGCATTTGATATATACTGTATTAATAACATTGTGAAGTCATGAAGGTTATTTTTGAAACGTAGACGATGTTTTTGAAATCATGGAGGTTGTCTTGAAAAAAAACTAATGTTATGCATGTTGAAAAAGTCAGAACATAATGGGTATGAGATTGAAAATATCCTTAGTTATCTAACCAAGGATGTAATGGCATAGATGTGCAAAAAGCACGATTACTCATAATTTCCCTTTATTTCTTGTACTTCGTCTCCTGGAATGAAACGAGTACTTAAAATTTTTCGAGGGAATCATGAGTAGACACAAAAATGGGAAAATTCACAAAAGTAGTTTGTAAGGAACATAGTTCCTTAATGTAGGTCTTATAGGGAAATGCCATACACACATGTAACTATACTTGTATATCAGAATTGCGAACAACAACTTTTATTTATGAACAAGACATATTGTTTCACATTACTAGAAAACGAAAGAAACAAAAGCATAAGACAGCAACATCTTCTACTCAGCCAACTGCTCATCCGTGGGTTGGATTTGCATTGGCAAGCTTTGGGCAATCCCTTAGGAAATGGCCCATCTCGCCACAGTTGTAGCAAGACCCTGGTGAGAAACGAGCTTGAGCAGGAGTGTCGCCAGCTTGATTTGGTACAGCTGCAGTTGGGCAAACCCTTGCTGTATGACCTATAAGTCCACAAATCTGGCATTTTCGGCACCTCACCCTAGCATGATGATGAAGGTTACATTGGTTGCACAAGGGTGCAGTTCCATTGTATGGCTTCCTAGCAGGGGGTTGAGCTGGTTGGTTGGGGACGGCTTTACCATTGTGAGCGACCATGGCGAAGTTCTGAGAAGCCTTTCACTTCTTTGACTTCTTAGGGGATCGTTCATCCATGCTCTTTGATTCCTCGATTGGTTTCTTGGCTGGTGGTGCTGTCACCTGACTAGGTCCTGCCTGTCTTGGTGACTCTTGAGTGGCTTCATCCTGGAGATGATACATGGCAGTAGCTAATTCAACAGTCTTCAGGACTACTTCGCCTATTCGCTGAGCGAATTTGGCAGTCTGCTCGGATATCTGGGCGTCATCGTGATGAAGAGACATTCTAGAAGAAAATGAAAGACATAGGAAGAAGCAAGTGAAAGGTTATCGGATAAACAAAACAGAATGGCAATGCATAAGAATTGGCGATCATTTGTTTGTTACCTAAGGCAAACAAATGAGACGGTGACAAATCAAAGTAAGCGGATCATATTAATGTATCACTGAAGACATGCTCGCCTATAAGTGAACACTCACCCCAAGAGTTCCCAGGTAAGAGTGACTGGTCCGATACTGCGGATTTGTACGAACACTCTAGCCTTCGACAGAAAACTCAGGGTACAGGCATTCACTCTTCCAGTTTGCACGTGTTCACATTATACGACCCAAACTTTGACGAGATTTGAAAAATTAGAGGGTTCAAAACCTTATAACAGAGGGTTCAAAACCTTACAATAGAGGGTTCAAAACCTAGTAATCAATCATCCTAGAACAGATGATTAGTTTTCAAAGCGGTTTTGAAGTTTGTGTTCTTGTTGTGGTCGTCGCCTAAGGATAGGTGACGGTATTGTTTTATGACTAAACGCAAGTAAACTCGCGTTAGGGTCCTAGAAAGGTTATAGACTAGGTCAAAGTATTACTAATAACCTAATTCCCTATAACCATGAGCTCTGATACCAACTTTTCTGTCACACCCCGACCACGTAAAACAACAAAACATGGCGGAAACATCGGGGAGTGTTGTAACAGAATCATTGTTTCATAACACATGGAAATTGAAATACTGTTTTATTGATTAAAAGAATTACAATGTCTTGACAATCAAAGAAACATATCATAAATAACTAGTCTTGCTTCTTTTATTGTCACTAAGGCCCAAGTCCGCCTAAGTGTATCTTGATAAATCCTATGCATCATATCCTGAAACACATGTGAAAATAGGTACGTCAGCATAAAAATGCCTGTGAGATACATAGGTTTATGAAAATAGGATTCATGACTTATTGTTTAAGAAAATGTTTAGTCATGAACCTTGTAATTTGATTTGTCTTGTAAATCTTTTGAAAAACGATAAGATCAGATGATGTGTATAAATAAGAGAATAAGGTATGGTTAAATGAATAACCATATAAAAATGAGTTTGTATAATTTAAGTTGTTTGTAAAACAATGTATTGTGAAAAGTATGTTATTTGTATAAAATGTTATATGTCCAAATTGAAATGATTCAAATAACACTACGATATGTAATACCATACAATCACTTATATATAGGAAGTACCAGCGGCGTATCCACCATGCTTGTATCATATTACACACGCCTCGTTACTCAAATCACTTACTCAAACCAAACCAACAATGTAAAATATCTATGCTTAAGCCAATTGCCAAACGTATTGAATAATATGTCAAAATGTTTATTATCAAGATGTAAGTCATGTAATGTATAACCAATGTCAATAATGTTTATGTGTCAAATGTAAATCATGTAATGTGTAACCAATGTCAATAATGTTTATGTGTCAAATGTAAATCATGTAATGTGTAACCCGAAATGATATGTATGGCTAGTGAAAAGATATCAACTAAACCATATGCACAAAAACAAAGTATTGAAGTAAAACATGGTTTAAATCAAAGCTATTTTTTGTGGAACAAATGCATGCTATACTGATATAAACATCTATGCGGTATTGTGAGAATGCATACATCCAAGCCTTGAGACTGTGGCGATAAACCCTTAAACAAATTAAAGGTTTATCTAAGTTATGTATATCGAATTCGGTCATTCCTTTCGTCCAAACCTACCCAGGATGTCCGGAACGGGAGTTGTCAATTCCTATGGTACCACTACCTACTAACGAACGGCGTGATCGGTGTTAATGAATGTATATTGATCCATTAAAACAATCCAAATATCATATCAAAATGTAAGCATGTGAATGAAAAATAAATGTACTAAGTATGATGATCATACATAGCATGTGATGTGAAACAAATGTACTAAGTATGATGAACATACATAGCATAAAATGTAATGTAAAATAATGTACTAAGTAAGCACACAATGGGCATACATAGCATAGAATGTAATGTAAAATAATGTACTAAGTACGCACACAATGGGCAAACATAGCATAGAATGTAATGTAAAATAATGTACTAAGTACGCACACAATGGGCATACATAGCATGAACACAATGAAATCATGTACTATAAATGTACTAATGAACATAGCAAGTATATGATGTGAAAGCAGGAAAGCACGAAAGTAACAAGTAGGCACATGTGTTTCACCCCAAAACAGTAAAAGAGGGGTCTATGTACTCACTTGAGATTGCTTAGTAGTCCTTGAGTAACAACCAAACAATGCTAGAGATCACGGAATATCAAACGACACCTAATATAGGTAACTACATTAATAAACCGGACCTAAATCGGAAGATCAGATAGAATGAGGCTCGTAAACCAAATGAGTATGGGAACTCATGTAGTATGGTTTAACAAAGTCTACATACTAAATGAAACCTAACATAAGTGCTTACGACCCATTACGACCCGTTTAGGTAGCTTATGTTACTTTAACGCGTCGTTTGCGTGAAACGCGTTCGGAACGCCTAACTAGTCCTATGACAAGTAAAATATGCCTTAACATGTCTAATATTGTTACTAAATCAGTTTAGATACCAAAAGTTATGTTACATATGATTAAAATAAATTTTGGCGTTAAAAGGGCATTTTGGTAATTTACCTAAGGCATATATACTACCTATCATACAACTACTCAAACGATGTGACCATAAGGTATAACCTCGGAAGGCTATTCCCTATATACTATGGTCACCTAATGTGTTTGGTCGGATCCTAATGATCGACCAAACGGGTCGGGTTCGAAAGTATAAGCGATTGTTTAGATCGCTTACCTTACGACCCTATATAAGCACTAAACTAAAAGTGACGAGCTAAGCATGTTAAAACATGCTTAACTAAGTTTAGAAAACAGGTTTGGTATCAAAACAAACGGTTTTGATACTTAAGAGTAGTTTGGTTACAAAATACAGAAGAATACGTATTCTGGCCGAAACTACGGCTCGTCACTGAGCCTACATAACGTGGTAATCAGTAGGTATAGTCACTAGGGACTATAACCATCGTGATTACGCTCACGTTATGAAGTTCAAACAAACTTTGCATCGACCATAAACTGGTCAATGCAGAAAGTCAAACAAAGTTTGACTTTCGGACTCGAAAAGCGATAAAAGAATGAAGGAACACTTACAAAGGGTCCCCGCAAGATTTGATTCCAAGTAATCTCAGGTAAGAAGTGAGAAATCACAACCACTTAGAGAAAAACTCAGATCAAATGTGGGTTTGAAGCAAATGTGGGTGGGGTATTTATAGTATTTCCCGAAACGTTAAGATCGTTTCTTGAAGAACGTGATCGAATCTCGTGCGTACACTTGTTGGAAAGTTGTGGTGACTAAAAATGACCCCTAATGAGCTGAAAGGGCAAGTGTGAGTGTGTGGATGAGGTTTAATCAGCTGAAATCTGCTGACTAATCAGTCTTATCTGTTCAGGTTAGGCAGTCGCGTAGCGCGACTGGTAAGGCCCTTAGGGCTCGCGCTACGCTACCATGCATCAGTTTTAGAAATGTTTCAAAAGTGGCAGAAATGGTCCCTGCAGTCCGTTTAAGCTATTTTCGATGCGTTTGAACCCCGTTAACCTCATTTCAAGGCTCTAAAATGAAGTTAAAGTATAGGGAACCCAAAACATGCTCAAAAATGTCTCGGATGTCGGTTCGTTTGGTCGTACGGTTGCGTTGTTCGCTTAATTACGACGGAATGCGCATAAGCGCGAAAAACGATCCAAATGACGCGACGAATGGATTTTTCTTATGCCAAACACTAAAATAAAATATTTTAGTGATTACATAAATTTTTGGATGCCCGGATGTATTCAGAACATAAGTTATGCGTGAAAATGCAAACTTGTGCACTTTTTGATGCTTTTAGTCCCTGAATGACCCAAAAGTTTATTTTAGCACACCGAACCCCTCAAAGCCTATTTCTAAGCTATGTAAAGGATATTTATGGTATGTTTAACTTATGGTCATGTTCCAGAATGTTCGTTACAGTTCAAATTGGCATACTTTCGCAGTTTGTCAAGTTTAGTCCCTGTAAGCGAATTAACTTGTTTTTGACATACCAAAGCCTTCAAAACTTATTTCTAAGTTATGTAAAGGTTATTTAAGGTATGTTAAGTATATGTTGATGTTACGGAGTATTTGTCGCATTATGCTGATTACGTTTACGCACCAGTTTGCGTATAACTCTCCAGAAAGTGATATAGAGTTTGAAATTGAACAAAAATTGATATGTGCAAATGATACACATATTTATACAAATCCCAAGTATGAAATACAATATTTCATTGGTTTGGTATTTTTTTGATGGTCGCAGTGACCCAGGTGTCTCACCGCGGGTGCATTAGTCAACCCAAAAGGCATCACGAGGAACTCATAATGCCCGTACCGCGTACGAAAGGCCGTCTTCGGTACGTCTTCCTCCTTGACTTTCAATTGGTGATAACCCGATCTGAGATCAATCTTTGAGAACCAACTCGCTCCTTATAACTGGTCAAACAAGTCATCTATTCTTGGAAGTGGGTATCGATTTTTCACCGTGAGTTTGTTTAACTCCCGGTAGTCGATACACATACGCATACTACCGTCCTTCTTCTTCACAAATAGTACTGGTGCGCCCCACGGGGACACACTCAGTCGGATAAACCCTTTGTCGAGCAATTCCTGGATTTGAGACATCAATTCTTGTAGCTCCGACGGCGCGAGCCGATACGGCGCCTTGGCCACAGGTTTTGCTCCCGAAATCAATTCGATTCCGAACTCTACCTCCCGTTCTGGTGGTATTCCCGGTAAGTCTTCCGGGAACACATCTTCATAATAGTATACCACTGGCACATCTCCGATTTTGAGGGATTCTTTCTCCGATTAACTTGCGTATACCATATATGCCTTGCATCCATGTTTCATGAGTTTGTGAGCTTCTAGAATCGTGCATATCACCGGGTTACCCCCTTTTTCGCCGTATATTGTAACGTGCCTTCCGCTAGGAGATGTCAGTTTTATTTCCTTTCGGAAGCATGCCACCTTTGCGTGGTATCGGGACAACCAATCCATACCCACGATCACTTGAAATTCTCCCATCGACATTGGGATCAAGTCTATTGTGTATTCTTCGTCGTCAATGCTCAATTTACAATTTTCACATACATCACAAACGATAAAACTCTTGTTATTACCTATCTCTACTTCTAAAGGAATAGGTAATTTTGTTAGAACAAAAGAAGGATGTCGAATAAACCCATATGAAATAAAGGATTTATTCGCACCCGTATCAAATAATATACGCGCAGGAATCGAGTTTACAGCAAATATACCTGAAACCACTTCGGGTTCAACTTTTGCTTCTGCGGCAGTCAAGTGGAAAGATCCAGCCTTTGCCTTCAGGGCTTCACCTTTCGTGTCTTGCCCATCTTTCTTTCCCACCAGTTCCGAGCATTCCGATTTCTTGTGACCCGGTCGATAACAGTGGTAGCAAACTGTCACTTTTTCCGGGCATGATGAAGCCATATGCCCCGTTTTCCGACATATGGGGCAAGGCTTATCCTTGAAGCGACATTCGCCCCTATGACCCTTTCCACAGATTTTGCAATTTGGCGACCCGCCTTTCACATCCGATTTCTTTACTGTTTCGTTCGTTCGCGCTTTATTGGTAGGGCTCGGATTGACATTTTGAGTCCTCCGTTCACCTCGTTCAACCTGCTTTCTCAATTCGATCTCCCGTTCTGGAGCAACATTTATGATCTCGGTAAGGGTCTCGTATTTTGAAGGAGTCATAAACTCCCTATACTCGGCGCTCAACATATTGTAATAATAATATATCTTCTGTTCGTCGTTTGTTATCAGTTCATCACAAAACTTCATTTTATCCATAAACGCTCCCTTGATCTTGTCTATGGACTCACTCTTGTGCCTAAGTTGCCTGAACTCTTCCTTAATTTGATTTATGACGGCCTTGGGACTGTGGTGTTTAAGAAACGGCATCTTAAATTCATCCCATGTCATAGCCTTGGCTGCTTCGCTTCTAATTTCTTTCTTTTTTGTTATCCCACCAGTCTTTCGCTTGACCCCTTAATTGACCCGTACCATAAGCTACGTAGTCATCTTCATCACAATGGGTCCTCTCAAATACCCCTTCGATATCGCTTAGCCATCGTTGGCATACGAGTGGGTCAACCTCCCCATTATAGACTGGTGGTTTGCACGCCATGAACTCCTTGTATGTACAAGGATTTCATTCTCCGGACTTCTCCTTCGTTATATTAGCATTATCTTCCAATTTCTTGATTCTTTCATCGACCACTGTTAGTACCGTGGTCTGGATCTTATCGATAAAGCCAGACAATCTATTTTCGATTGCCTTTCCCACCTCCTCGGCAATCACTTCTCTCATTTGCTCGGTGACTCTTGGCACCGCATCATCGTTACTTTCATCTGCCATCTTTAATACTGAAATGTTTACATTAACCGTTAAACATTTCATTTTTAACATATGATTTGCTTGTTTTGGTTTAATCAAGTTTATAGCTTGATTCAACCGTTCTTGTTGCATGCATTTCCCGTGTTTGAGTGAATCTACACACTCTTTTCGTGCATATCCGTTCATGTTTCATTTCTATATTCTCTAAATCTACTTAAAAACAATTAACACATACCGGATGTTTGATCAAGCTTGAACCAAACACACTTTATTGTCAACCCTTAGCTCTGATTACCAACTTGTAAGACCCGACTTAAATAACGAGATTAAAGATACAAGATAAGCATTTAGTACTAAAATATCGAGTTTACAAAAACTTTCTTGATTAAAAGACCATATTTGATCCTAATATTCCAGTTAAAAGAAAATTATCCATTAAACATACAAAACATAACTTCAAGTGTCTACTAGATAACATTTGAAAACATAGTTCAAGTATCTATATATCGCTAAAACAAAGTAGATCAAGTGCGGAAGCTTTGTTTAGTGCGTTCGGTTCTTGATAATAGCTTGATCACCATCCGGTTTAGGTCCATCTTCACCTACGGTCAAAACCATGAAAATAATTAGTTTTGACTCTTTAATAATCAAGAATAAACAAGTTCCATACTCAAAAGTATCAAAAAAACAAAAAATCTCGGCCCTAGGGTGCTGGCGTCGCGCGAGGGAGAAGAGGGGCGGCCGTCGCGATGCGCCACCGCCGTCGCGTCGGGCGACGGTGGGTGCCTTCGGCTGTGGCGCGGCGCCAGCAAGCATTTCCGACAGACTGTTGTTGTTTGGAGCTGCTAATTCAGGCCAGCACCATTTATCTTAGTTCTAAACTTTAAATCGGCATAACTTTTGACTCGGGCATCCGTTTTAGCTGATTCTTTTTCCTACGCGAGCGTAATTTAATTACGGACACGTTTATCAACACAATTTGTATAAAAATATCATTTCAAAATAGTTGTCCTATAAATTCGTCTCTTGTTTATTTGACCCATTTGTCTACAAGTTCCACAACATGTATTTTTATCGTCATAAACTTTAGACCAATGCACCCGTATCTACGTTTACCAAATATGAGCTTTTGCTCCCCTCCTGAGGGTTGCTTATGCAATAGCCATCACGCTTATTTCCAAGAATTTAACCATGCCTTTCGGAATCATTTGACAAGCGAATGTTCCGAACTATAATCCCTCTACAAGGGCTCATGCTTTTGTAACGAATTAGCGTATCCGTGACACGGCCTACGCTTGATTTATATACATATATATAACCATTCACAAGAGATGGTTATTAATTTCTATGTTTGTAACTTAACTTATTTTGACCCGTTTGGATGCCGAATGGGTGTCACCATTACTAGACACATCCAAACTCTATTTCTAGCACATGTTTTGACCCGTTTTACTTGTCTATGGCACTTTGTCACTCCCGTGACTTAACGGGTTTTCCTTGTTTACCAAATTTCAATATAACAAAGTAAGACTAACAATTAAACATAATTTAGCGAAACTATAAGTCGCGTACCTTTAGTGCACACCTTTCAAACGCGTATCCCCTCCAGCGTGTCCGCTTAACGATCCGGATTCCTTGCCTAAAGAGTTCAATTCAAAATAAATTTAGAACTCTTTCATACGCCCTAACGCACAATTCTCTATAATAATCGAATTTGGTTTTTCACCCAACTTTTTACATTTTAATCCTCACTTAGGCGTTTTATCAAACACCTAGCGGGTCAGATTTTTACATAATCATTACCAAGTTCATGACTTGTAATTTTCATCTAAACCAACTTCAAATAGGCATGTTTACACATGTTTTAACTTCTATATTTCAGAATTTACCTCTTGGAATTCAGATTACACTAAAACAAGAATCACAATCCTAGTGTTCATCAAGTTTCTACAAACTTATTAGTCACCTACATTGGTGATTATAAACCTTACAAGCCTCATGCAAGATTTTGATAAGAAATCATCTAGGGTTTATCCCTAGACACCATATTACTTCTAATTTCACCCATGCAAGACATAATCAAGCTCAATTTCAGTTCTTCACAACTAACCAAGAAATTGAGATGAATCAAAACATCAAGATTTTACATACCTTATGATCCCTTCAACTAGGTGATCATTAATTCATGTTTGAAACTCAATTTAGAGCAGATTAGAGGCTTCAATTTGTGAATTTTGTGAAAATTTTAGGGTTTGAAGGAACCCCCTGGTCGCCCTCTTCTTCTGATCGATCCCAGCACCCCCACAAATGAGTGTTTGGTGGGTTACTTTCTTATTTGATCATTAAAGTTTTAGTTTTTATTAATTTGGTCCCTCAACTTTTGTCTAACTTATAGTTTAGGTATTTCAACCTTAATAATAGTCACTTCAAGACTCTTAACTAAATGGGTTATAAATTCCTAGTTAGCTCAACTTTTGTTTATTTAACACTTTATTATCCTGAATTTAAATTTTATAAATTTCGGGGTGTTACATTTTGTGTTAATTATACAATCTTATCATACAATGATGTTACACAATAATACGCAACGAAACACTTAATCTAGCTCACGAATCGAATCAAAATCAGAAAAACTAGCGAACGGGTATTGGCTGTCCGAATGGACATCCGATCGGATGACCATCCGATCGGATAGCCATTCGATCAACAGCCATCTGATCGCAACACCCACCGCCTTAACTCCTCTACACTATAAATACCCCTGTCACATCACTGATGTGACAGCCTCCTCCGACCAGACGCTCTCTCTCCCGTTCTAAGGCACTTTTCTTCGATTTTCAAGCGATTCTTGTAAGTGTAAGTTTTCTTCGTGATTCTTGTATAACTTTCATTTTTATACACTTTCTCACTAGATTTTTCATCAAAATCATACTTTTCACCGTGAAATCACTAAGATTTGGGCTCCTTGAAGATGACGTCATCATGGCGGTTTGTATAAACGGCTGTGTTATGTCATTCCATCGAGATTTAGTTCAAATCTAAGAGATTTCTACTTGTTTTACCACAAATCTTTACATAATCTAAACATTTTCGGTTAAATTCATGCTTATCTTAACTTACCTACTCAAACGCGGTGAAATCTGGAACCAAAACAGGCCTAGGACTTGTTCCTTAGTCTGGAGTCGGCTCGATAACGGAATTCCACCAGAGAGATGACCAAATTACGAGTCAGACATGAAGCTCCGTCAAGGCCAGTCATCCGATCAGACGGGGTGATTCCCATCCGACCAGACGAGCTGAAACTTAATGGGTTTCGTTGTCTTGATACGTTAACATGTCGTCTCCGTTAAACTCGAACATAGATACTTCTACAAAAGGTTCAAAGGAAAAAGATCACGACAGTCGAACGATCATCCGAATGGATGACCGTCCGTATGAATGATCATCTGGCCAAGTGACTGTCCTTTGTAACTTTCAACACTAAAACTATTTTGTACAGAACTTCAAACTATTAGACTTTCACTCGAACCGTCCTCCGATCGAACGGCCGTCTGACCGGTTGACCATCCGATCGAGTGGCTTAAATTTATGTTACAACGAAAACTTCAAAAGCTTGAAACATTTTGCTAACACACTAACTGATCGAACAGTCGTCCGACCGAATGGTCATCTAACCGGATGACCATCCGCTCGGATGACCATCCGATCAGGAGACTGGTCAGACACTTTTACTCGATTTTGTACGATTCAACTTTCCGTTCCACGCTCATACTTTTAAACTATAATCAGGCTAACTCAGGCGCTCCCTTCAATCCAAATAGTCGGTGTAGATACTTAGCACCCACTGTGAGTATACTCGATTCCTTTTTGTTTTAAACACTTTTGGGATGCGACACGTATTCTATAAACTTGACACTTGAAACTATTTGAAACATACTCTATCCACTGTGAACATGAAACTTGAAACTTGTGATTCTTGAGACTTTTATGCTATGTGAACGTTTAATCCCAGTGTGTAGCTCCACCTTAACAATGGTAGCGCTATAGGGGTAATGCATCTCCCCGTTAGTCTTTGGGGTATTGTTAGGAGGAGACATTTAACCTCCCATTAGTCTTTGGGAAAGGCATTTAACGCATTGGAAACTTGGGCTATCACTTGGACTGCGTAAACTAGCATGGTGAAACTTTTATGTGTTTACATGACGGGTATGAGTCTTTTTAAACTATTATGCTATTATATACACAAACTTGTATACTCGCCAACATTATTGTTGATAGTATTTTAATACATGTTGCAGGTTGATAGTAGCTGAGGAAAACCAAGAAACTTGCTAGGATGCTGCTTAGAAACACATCTTAGTTAATTTAGAATCTTTTGAACAATATTTGGAATGTTTTGGTATTTGATACTTTATGGATGTGAAACTTTGGTTGAAGCTTATGCTATGAAACTTGATTAATTACCATTGAAACTATAGTGTTATGGAAACTCATTGTCGCAACCACCGATCCCTATTTCTTCGGGAACGGGCGGCCGCGACATAGTTTCGGTGGTATCTGGTATTGTCTAATTTTGGCAGCTGAAATTTCATCAGGACCGTGGTTAGGAAATATTTTATCAAAGTAAAATACCACACTTTCAGAATATCAAACACATGGGATAAAACCCAAGTTTGAAGTACACACATTTTCATAGGGATAAATCCTATTTTTATTTAATAAAAACATCTATTTCTTTTTAGGTAACTTTATTGCCACTTTTCCAAGCCTTCAGTGCTGTCCAGCTGGCTTCTATTTGGCTTTCACATTTTGTTACCTGAAACGCGTTTAAAAACATTTTGTCAGTGGGAAATACTGCTAAGTGAATCCTAGTTTAATCAAGTTTAAATAAAATCCATTGTACAGTATTGAGGGCGGTCTCGCAATTACATTTGTTTCTAAGTCATATCAATTACCACCCACGGTACTGTCAAACTCGACTTGTGGAAAAGTTACTCCTCGCAAGGCAGTAACTAATTTTGTATACAAAACCCCAACATACCGATGATAATTGTATCCTTACAAATACTCAATAACTGTTTAATATATAATTAATCGTGTGAGGTTTTGTAAAAACAATTTGCAAAATGGAGATTACTCACATTGCTGTCTTAGGTTTTCAGTAAACATTTCCTGGGAATAATCTATAAATTACACAAATTCACGCGTGTTAGTATAATAACCCATTTTAACATTAGTAATACCCTTCCCGAGACGGCATTCCAACGACTACGTCGGGTAGAACCACGACAGCCGTTACGGAACCCTAGATCAATTGGGCAGAGTATCTAATATGTATCCAGGGGTTATGATAGTTACAACGGAGCAGAACTTCGTTATTTAGGGGGATATTATACCCGAGTATAGCTTCTACTATTAAGAAATTGAGAGAAAGAAAAGAAATTTGAGCGACGTAAACTGAAGGCCCGAGCTCCAGCTTTATAGGGACTGATTTTTAGTTTTACGCGGCCCGCGTAAGAGTAGGTTAAGGCCTACACGGCCCGTGTACTAGGTCGGGTAGGGTTTAGCTCATCCGGGTCATCGACTAGCTTCGCCACGATGATGACACGTGTTATCACCGGGTGTCGCCGCGTTTTCGATCGCTCGCGGCCCGCGTAGGCTAAAAGGGTGGCTTACGTGCCCCGCGAGAGCCCCAAAAATTTCATTTTAATTAATTTTAATAATATAAAAGGTATTCGGGGTCCGTTTTCACGTATGCGGTGTTTTTAGGGACATATTGGGATATTTTAAATATTTTTAGGGTGTCGGAAAATTTATGAGGGTGTCGGTTTTCTTTAGAATTGTTGTACTCATGAGAAATCTTGTAAGACCCAACATTAAATAACGGGATTCATATTGCATAACATGCATTTAGTACAAAATATTTGAGTTTACAAAAATCTTCATGATTTTAAGACCATACATGATCATAATATTCAAGTTATAACCCTACTAATCAAATATTCATGACACGACAACAAGTGTTTACATATTCTTTAAAACAAAATAGATCAAGTGCGGAAGCTTCGTTTTGTGTGTTCGGTTCAGAGACATTTGCTTGATCATCATCCACGTACTTGCATTACCTAAAAACTGAAAATTTTGATAAACATTAGTATTTAAGTCCTTGGAAATTAACATAATCGAAACTACGTTCGCAAACGGATTCGAGTAACTAAGAAATACAAGATTCAGCATTCATGACTGGACGCTACCGTAATTTACGGTAGTCACCGTAAGTTACGGTAGCCACTGAGTGAAAAGTGGTCTGCCGTAAGACAGTAGAAAGCTACCGTAACGTTTTACTTGCTACCGTAAGTTACGGTGGCTACCGTAACTAACGGTAGCTGCTGCATTTTCTCTCTTGTTTTGCAGTTTTGCCAATTCTTTTCTTATGTGACCGTAATTTAGTTACGAACATGATTATCAACACGGTTTGCATAAAAATATCATTCAAAAACAGTTGTCCTATAATTTGTCTCTTATTTATTTGACCCGTTTGTTTACAAGTTCTGTAACTTGTATATTAGTGATCACATGATTAGGGCCATTTACACATATCTAGATTTTACCAACTATGGCGTTTCGCTTCCCTCTCGAAGGATTGCTTATGCAATAACCTTCATGCTTGTTTCCAAGGTTTCAAACTTGCTTTTCAATACTACTTGACATGCTTAAATTTCCGAACTCTAATTCCCGTAGTAAGGGCTAAATTTCACAACTAGTTTAGCGTGTCCGCTACACGGCTTACGCTTTGTTTATAACCATTCAACAAGCGATGGTCATTAACTTCAAAGTTTACTACTAAACTTGTTTTGACCCGTTTGGATGCCGAATGAAGTCCACCATTCAAAACACTCCAAAAATCTATTTCTAACACATGTTTTGGTCGTTTTAATCATCTAAAGCACTTCGTCACTTCCGTGACTTAACGGGTTTTCTTGTTTAGCTATTTTCCAACACAACGGACTAAAATAATTAAATAACATGACATAACGAAACCATAGGTCACGTACCTTTAGAGCACACTTTTCCCAAGCATATTCCCTCCGGCTTGTCCGCTTAACGATCCGGACTCCTTGCCTAAAGATTTCAATTTGTAATCGATTTATAACTCTTTTATAGTTAATAATGGACAATTTATTATGATAATCAAATCTGCGTTTTTGTCCATTCTTCAACATTCTATTCCTCACTTAGGCGTTTTAACAAACACCTAGCGGGTCAGATTTTACATATTCATTACTAGATTGTTGACATGTTACTTACATCTATTTCCACTTTAATTAGACAATTCTTACTATATTTCAACATCAATAATACTGAATTTAACACATAATTTCAGTTTTCACTAGAATAGTAGTCATAATCCTAGTGTTTATCTAGTTCTACAATTTCATTAATCACCTACAATGGTGATTATGAACTCTTCAAGTAACATGCAAGGATTTTACAAGGGATCATCTAGGGTTTATCCCTAGACATCATATTACTCCTAATTTCATCAATACAACACATATTCAAGCTCAATTCTTGATTTTCTCATTTAACCTAAAACTGAACTTGAATCAAAATACCAAAATTTTGCATACCTTTTGATCCCTACAACGAGGTGATCACTAATTTGTGTTTAGAACTTGATTTAGAGCGAATTAAAGGCTTCAATTTGTGAATTTTGTGTGAAACTAGGGTTTGGAGAAAACTCATGGTCGCCCTTCCTTCTGTTTGATCGATACCCACACACAAGTGTGTGGTTGGTGTGTTTTGTTTACTATTTTAGCATTTAACTTTCAATCTTTGCAAGTTTGGCCCCTTAGCTTTGTTTACTTTATAATCTAAGTGTTTTAACCTTATTATATGCCACTACAAGGCTCGTAGCTAACCGGGTTATAATTTCCTAGTTAGTCGGTTCCTGTTTAATTAGCACTTTATAATTCTGATTTAGAGTTTTATAAATTCTGGGTTGTTACAAGTCCACCCCCCTTAAAAAGGGTTTCGTCCCCGAAACCTAACTACGTACCGAATAGTGTAGGGTAGAGTCGTTGCATCTCCTCCTCGGATTCCCATGTGGTATCCTAACCCTTCTTGTGTTCCCATTTGACCTTTACTTGATTGATTTCTTTATTTCTTAAAATTTTTACCTTACGATCCAAAATCGCAATGGGCTTCACCACATAGTTAAGTCTATCATCCACTTCTATGTTATCGTAGTGGATATAGGTTGTTTCATCCGCTAAACATTTCCGAAGATGTGACACATGAAATGGGCTATGAATTCCGCTTAATTCCTCCGGTAGTTCAAGGCGGTATGCTACCTTCCCTACTCGTTCGACAATTGCAAATGGCCCAATAAATCTTGGGCTTAATTTTACTCTCTTTCTAAATTGGATAACCCCCTTCCATGGGGATACCTTGAGCATGACCTTGTCGCCAACCTGAAACTCGATCGGTCTTCGCCTTTTGTCTGCATACGACTTTTGTCTATCTTCTGCCGATTTTAAGCGTGCCCGAACCACCTCAATCTTTTCATTAGTAGCTCGGACTATATCTTTATGAGCGAGTTCACGTGGACCCACATCACCCCAACACACCGGGGTCCGACACTTTCTACCGTAAAGCATTTCATACGGCGCCATCCCGATACTAGCATGGTAGCTGTTATTATACGAAAACTCGACTAATGGTAGATAGACATCCCAACTGCCTCCAAAGTCGATTATACATGCCAGTAACATATCTTCCAGTGTTTGTATTATTCTTTCACTCTGTCCATCCGTCTGAGGATGGTACGCAGTGCTAATGAACAATTTTGTTCCCATTTGCTCCTGGAAATCTCGCCAAAAATTTGATGTGAACCGAGTATCTCTATCGACACGATGGATACCGGTACCCCGTGGCGTGCCACTATCTCATTAGTGTAGACTTCCGACATCTTTTCTAACGTATAAGTCTCACGTATCGGAATAAAGTGAGCACTCTTTGTCAGTCTATCAACAACTACCCATACTGCATCAAATCCGCGGTTCATCCTTGGTAGTTTGGTTAACAGGTCCATCGTAATATGTTCCCATTTTCAGACCGGAATTTCCAACGGTTGGAGCTTACTGTATGGCTTTTGGTGTTCCGCCTTGACTTGTAGACAAGTCAGGCATTTCTCCACGTATTTCACTACATCTATTTTCATTCCGGGCCACCAATAATTTTTTTTTATGTCGTTATACATCTTGGTCGCTCCCGGATGGATGGAATAACGGGATTTGTGAGCTTCATCGAGTAGAAGCTTTTTAACTCCACATGTGTTAGGAACCCAAATTCTATTGAAACGTGTTTTCAAACCGTCGTTGCCTTCTTCGAGATCCTTAACTTGGCCAAAAATTCTTTCCTTTTTCCAGTTTTCCACCTTCACTGCTTCAACTTGTGCTTCTCGGATCCGTTCTAGTAAGCCCGAGGTCACAATAAGCTGCATAGATTGTACTCGTATCGGGGCGTAATCTGCCTTTCGGCTTAGCGCATCTGCCACTACATTGGCTTTCCCGGGGTGATAGTGTGTTTCACAATCATAGTCCGTAACCATTTCCAACCATCGCCTCTGCCTCATGTTTAATTCCTTCTGGTCGGAGAAATATTTTAAACTTTTATGGTCGGTAAAGATGGTACATTTCACCCCATACAAGTAATGTCTCCATATTTTTAAGGCAAATACCACTGCTGCCAGCTCCAAGTCATGAGTCGGGCGTTTCTTTTCATGGATCTTCAGTTGCCTTGAGGCATAGGCTATGACCTTGCCTCGTTGCATTAAGACACATCCGAGCCCCGAATGCGAAGCATCTGAATAGACCACCATGTCGTCAACCCCTTCCGGTAACGTTAACACCGGAGCGTGAGTTAACTTTTCTTTGAGTGTTTGGAAGGCTTTCTCTTGTTCGATGCCCCAAACAAATTTTTCCTCCTTACGAGTCAGTTTGGTCAATGGTAGGGCAATTTTGGAGAAATCTTCTATGAATCTCCGATAATATCCAGCGAGCCCTAAAAAGCTTCGGATTTCCGAGGGATTCCTTGGAGTGTTCCATTTTGACACGGCTTCCACTTTTGACGGATCCACTAGTACTCCGTCGGCACTAATGATATGCCCACGAAACTGTACCTCTCGTAACCAGAAAGCACACTTTGAAAATTTTGCATATAACTTTTCTCGTCTGAGTGTCTCTAACACTTCTTGCAAATGGTAACCATGCTCAGCTTCATTCTTCGAATACACTAAAATGTCATCGATAAATACAATTACCGACTTATCCAGCAAAGGTTTGCAAACCCGGTTCATGAGATCCATGAAAGCCGCGGGTGCATTAGTCAACCCAAAGGGCATCACAAGGAACTCATAATGGCCGTACCGCGTATGAAAGGCCGTTTTTAACACGTCTTCCTCCTTGACTTTCAACTGGTGATAACCCGATCTGAGGTCGATCTTTGAGAACCAACTTGCTCCTTGCAGCTGATCAAACAAGTCATCAATTCTTGGGAGTGGGTATCGATTTTTCACCGTGAGTTTGTTTAACTCTCGGTAGTCGATACACATACGCATACTGCCATCTTTCTTTTTCACGAATAACACTGGTGCGCCCCACGGGGATACACTCGGTCGGATAAACCCCTCGTCGAGCAGTTCCTAGATTTGAGACATCAATTCTTGCAGCTCCGACGGCGCGAGTCGATACGGCGCCTTGGCCACAGGTTTGGTGCCCGGAATCAGTTCGATTCCGAACTCCACCTCTCGTTCTAGTGGTATTCCCGACAAATTTTCCGGGAACACATCCTCATAATCACGTACCACCGGTACATCCCCGATTTTTAGGGATTCATCCTCCGTCTCACTTGCGTACACCATATATGCCTTGCATCCATGTTTCATAAGTCGGTGAGCTTCTAACATTGTGCATACCACCGGGTTACCGCCTTTTTCACCGTATATTGTAACGTGCTTCCCGCTAGGGGTCGTCAGTTTTATTTCCTTTCTGAAACATGCCACTTTTTGCGTGGTATCGGGACAACCAATCCATACCCACGATCACTTGGAATTCTCCCATCGACATCAGGATCAAGTCTATTGTGTATTCTTCATCATCAATGCTCAATTTACAGTTTTCACATACATCACAAACAATAAAACTCTTGTTATTACCTATCTCTACTTCTAAAGGCATAGGTAATTTTGTTAGAACAAATGAAGGATTTCGAATAAACCTATATGAAATAAAGGATTTATTCGCACCCGTATCAAATAATATACGCGCAAGAATCGAGTTTACAGCAAATATACCTGAAACCACTTCGGGTTCAACTTTTGCTTCTGCGGCAGTCAAGTGGAAAGATCTAGCCTTTGCCTTCGGGGCTTCACCTTTCGTGTCTTGCCCATCTTTCTTTCCCACTAGTTCCGAGCATTCCGATTTCTTGTGACCCGGTTGATAACAATTGTAGCAGACCGTCACTTTTTCCGGGCATGATGTAGCCATATGTCCCGTCTTCTGACATATGGGACAAGGTTTATCCTTGAAGCGACACTCGCCCTTATGACCTTTTCCACAAATCTTACAACTAGGTGACCCGCCTTTGACATCAGATTTCTTCCTAGTTTCGTTCATTCGCGCTTTCTTGGTAGGGCTCGGATTGACATTTTGAGCCCTCCGTTCACCTCGTTCAACCTGCTTTCTCAATTCGATCTCCCGTTCCCGAGCAACATTTATGATCTCGGTGAGGGTCTCATATTTTGAAGGAGTCATAAACTCCCTATAGTCGGCGCTCAACATGTTATAGTAGTAGTATATCTTCTGCTCTTCATTCAACACCAATTCACTACAAAACTTCATCTTATCCATAAACGTTGCCGTAATCTTGTCTATGCTCTCGCCCTTGTGCCTAAGTTGCATGAACTCTTCCTTGATTCTATTAATGACTGCCTTGGGACTATCATGTTTAAGAAACGGCGTCTTAAACTCCTCCCATGTCATGGCCTTAGCCGCTTCTCTTCCAATCTCATTCTTTTTGTTATCCCACCAGTCTTTCGCTTGACCCCTTAATTGACCCGTACCATAGGCTACGTAGTCATCATTTTTACAATGGGTCCTCTCAAATACCCCTTTGATATCGCTTAGCCATTGTTGGCACACGATTGGGTCAACCTCCCCATTATAGACTGGTGGTTTGCACGCCATGAACTCCTTGTATGTACAAGGCTTCCGTTCTCCGGACTTTTCTTTTGCTAGATTAGCATTATCTTCCAATTTCTTGATTCTTTCTTCAACCATTGATCGTACCGTGTTCTGGATCTTATCGATGAAACCAGATAAACTATTTTCGATTGCCTTTCCGACCTCCTCGGCAATCACTTCTCTTGTTTGCTCGGTGACTCTCGGCACCGTATCATCGTTACCTTTATCCGCCATCTTTAATACTAAAATGTTTACATTGATCGTTAAATATTTCATTTATAATATATGATTTACTTGTTTTGGTTTAATCAAGTTCATAACTTGATTCGACCGTTCTTGTTTCATGCATTTTCCGTGTTTGAGTGAATCTACATGTTGGTGCATAAATGTCTGTTAACTTCGTCTTTATCGAGTCTTATGTCTAGATAGGGTAAACTAGCACACAACAGGATAGAAATTAGGGTTAGTTTGTGTTAAGTTGGGTAATTTCATTTGAATGTAACATTGACCAGTTCAAACGAAATTAACCAAGTTAATTCCGTTTGAAATGGTCCATGCCACCTTCAAACGGAATCACTCACTCTATAAATAGGGTTGTGTCTAGTTCATTTGAAACGAAATTAGATCATTGTTTTCAGAGACGAGGTGCTGCCGGATTGTTATTTGAATTGTGCTCAGGAAATCAATAAGAGAAGAAAATTAGAAAGTATCAAGCTATGTTATGTCAATTTCATTGATTCCGCCTTTGATTTTGATGATGAACTCTTCAGATTGACTCGTTAGGGTCACACGACGATCCAACAAGTGGTATCAGAGCTCAGGACGAGGAGTTCATACCATTTCAGCTTGATTTCATCGGATTCTCTTACTACTACCCTTTTTTCTGATTTAAACGAGATTTAACGGTTGAAATGGCTTAAAACTCACATATATCACGTAAAACACTGTTTTAAAGAACCCTTGAAAGAATTGGACCAAAATTCGTTCAAAATCCAGGTCAATTTGACAAATTGGTGGCCGAACTTGCTGATGTCATCCTAATCCCGTTTGAAAATAGCTCGTGTGATTTCAAACGAAATTAGCTTTTTGGTTAATTCCGTTTGAAATTGTTATTGATTTCATACGGAATCACTTATTCCGCTTGAAAGTGTTGTCGGATTTCAAACGAAATTAGATTCCGTTTGAAAGTTCAAACGAGATTAGTTATTTCGCTTCAAAGTGCCTGATTCCGTTTGAAACTGCCATTGATTTCAAACGAAATCAGATTCCGTTTGAGAGTTCAAACGAAATTAGCTATTCCGCTTCAAAGGACTTGATTCTGTTTGAGTTGTTATTTCGCTTGAAAGCTGATTTCGCTTGAAGTGATTTCGTTTGAACTTGTATTTGTTAAAACCAAAAAAATTTCTAAGTGTTTGTTGATTGTTTCAGATACTTGAAGATGGATGAGTTCATGAATCCGTTCTTTGATGTTTTTGCTTTTGCTGGAAACAGTGGAGATGATACTTCAAACAACACATTAAACAACATAAATGAGAATGCTCCGAGTACGAGGAAGACTCTTTCTGATGCATTAAGTGTGGAGAGTGCTTATGGGACGTACAACAAACCTCCCAAGCTGATGGCGATTGAAGATTACAATAAATGGGCCAAAAAGTTTGAAGAATGGCTAAAATCATTTGCATATCCAAGTTGGAAGATGTTGAAGAATGGTTTCATTATGGGAAGATCAGATTTTGAAAATTTAACAGATAATGAGGAGATAGACAGATATGTTGCTGAACAAAAGTGCATTGCATTGATTCATCAGTCTGTGAGAGACGACATAATAGCATTGATTGAGTACACAAATTCAATAGATCTATGGGAGAAATTGAGAGTGAAATGTGTGGGTAGTGCTGAGATAGTAAAAAACAAAAAGAAACTGTTAAGAAAAGAGTTTAATTTATTTGGTTGTTTGAAAAATGAATCTGTATCTAAGATGATTGAAAGATTTGGGCACTTGAAGATGGAGCTGGCAAGACATGGAATCGTTTATTCTCGAGAAGAATTGGTTGACAAACTGTTTGACTCATTGCCGGATGAGAAAGACTGGCAATACTTTGCTTTGATGCTGAAGAATACAATCGAGTCGGAGAAACTGACGGTTGATCTGTTAATTGAAAGACTGGAGAGTCATGAGCTGGAGCTCAAGAAATCATTGAAAGTCAATCATTCCTCATACCAGCAGAATGTTGAGTTGTATTACCAAGGAAATGTGATACCGAAGAATGTGTCTCCTAAGACAGCTTTCTCAGCTGAAAGTTCTAACACATCAAAACAAGAAAGCTCAAGCAGTGGGTTTCATAGTGGTTCATCATCAACAACTCCAAGCCAATCTGTTCCAAAGAACCTGTTCCAATGTAATATTGTTGTGGATCTGAAGAATGCGCAAAACTTCAGTGAGGAATCCGCAAAACAACAAATGGTGTTTTTAGCGTTTGTTCTAGAATCGTACGAGAGCCTTGTTGCGGGCAAGATTGGAAACACAAACCTCACAAAGGAGGATTATGATCAGATCGACCCAGAGGAGATGGAGTTGATTAATATCAGGTGGTGTATGGCTAGTGCAGTCAGACGAGCTCAAAGGTTCATGGAGATTACAGGCAGACATTCTATTGGTGGACCTTCCACAAAGCTCGGGTTTGATAAATCAAAGGTCACGTGTTTCCGATGTAAACAAAAGGGACATTTTAAACGTGAGTGTCGAAACGCACCTGCTGATGATACTGCAAATCCATTCCGTGAAGATTATTATAAAAGAGCAATCTACCATCAGAACAAATCTGAACCTCCCAGAATGAAACAGCTTGAAGATAACCCCAAAGAAAAATCAAGAGCTCTTGCTGTTATTCATGATGATGAGGGATACGAATGGAGTGATGTGTTACCAGAGGAGGATGCAGTAGGTTATGCATTTGTAACACAAGCTGTTCCTTTCAAAGATAGCAGAAATGAACAAGAGAAATACATCAACAGGAAGGCAAAAGTTGTAGACAGGATGGTTAGAATGTCTCGTATATACAATGAAGCAAAGAAGGCAAAGAGATGGGATGCTGATAGAGAATGTTACCTAGATCCCAATGGTAACATAGCTATTGATTCAAAAACCGTTGATCTTGAAACTCTCACCAAACAAGTTGCTGAAGAAGAAGCCTTATTGAGAGAATGGTGGGGAGAAGGAGAAGCTAATGAAAAAGAGAAAGAAAAGGAGAAAGAGCAGCAGCTAAAGAAAATTGATGATGGGATTATTGACACGTCACAAGAGTTTACTGCTGAGAATTTGAAGAAGATGGCTGACAAAGTGTTTGCTGCGAAAGAACTAGAGGTAGTTTCTGGTTCTGGCACTGAGTCCAAAAACAAGGTCAGCCTGAATGATGATATCAATGAGTCAGGTAAGAAAGATAAAACTAAGAGCGACTGCGAAAATTGCATGAAAGACTGCAAGGTTTGTAGTACAATTGCTTACCACAGAGGTAAAAGGGCCGAAGATCTGACAGGAAGAGTCAGAGATGTTGAGGATCAGATCTTGAACCGTGACAAAATGCTAAAAGCTTCAAATGATCGATTAAAATATCTAACTGATAAAATCGAAAATGATAAAACTGAAGTAGAAAGAATTAGGAAAGAAAATGAAAAGCTAATTCTTGAAAATTGTCAAGTTTCAGAAAGTTTTGAGAAGCTAAAACGCACGGTAAAAGATTCTGATGAGAGAAATGGTAAGACATACAAAGAAAATGTTCAGTTGACAGGTGTTCTTAGGGTTAAAGAAGAGTTAATCAACCAACAACTGGATGAGATTGCTAAGTTGAAGCTTCAGTTTCAAGAAGCTAAAATTGAAAATGAACGCATTCAGTTGAAACTGAACAATTACAGCTCCGCAAGTTTTGTTCTCCAACATATCGTTCCTAAACCAATTGGGAAGAACAAAGCAGGCGAAGATGTATACTTTGATGGAACTGGGGTTGGGTTTCATCAGGTTCCACCACCAGTTTTAAACAATTTCTCAAAGAAAAAATCAGGGTTGGTTAATGATGAAGAAGAAAATGAAGTTAAGCTTCCAGACACGATAGATGTCACATTCACTTCATCATCTGATGAGGATAGTGTTCAGTCAGAAATTGTTAAAAGCATGGCTGAAAATGTTTTGAAGTCTGAAAGTGATTCATCTGAGGATGAAGAATGTTTTCTGAACAATTATAGTCCAAAATCAAAATTCAAAAACAACTTAAGTGAAGAACCACATCTTGTGATGTACAAGATGGTAGGATCGGATAAGTTGTATTCGGGTCATGATTTTCCGTTGGAGAATGTGAATGTGGACAAATTGTAAAATGTGTTCAAATTTGTCGAAATTGATGTTTCTGAACTTAAAAATTTGAAACGTGCTGAAAGACAATTGAGTTTTGAAAAAGATAAATCTTACTACAAAAGGCCTGTTATACCGCCACATTTTTGTAACAAAAACCAAAACAGATGGTCGAGTGGTTATAAGGGTGGTATGAATTATCAGACAAGGAACTTTCAAAACGAGAAATTTGTTGAGAAAAAGGTGTTTGTAAAAAGCTCGAGTTCTCATTCCGAGCAAGAATCTGAGATTTTTTCAAAATCAAACGAAGAGTTCTTTGAGGAAAAGGCTTCACAGCCTAAGACCGAAGGCACAAGTCGGGTAACTGATAGTCGTACTTGCTTTAAGTGCAACAAAGTTGGACACATTGCACGAAAGTGCACCAACTTAAAGCCTAAGTCTGAAGTTGCTGAGAGTCAGAAAAAGAAAGCTGATGCTAAAGGCAAAGCTCCAATGGTTGTTGAGAAGAAAGTTTTGAAAAATAAAAAAATCAAAGTCAAAACTGAATCTGTTAAGAATGTGGTAACTAAAAATGACAAGTTTTACAAAAGGGTTGCGTCACCTCAACAAGCATGGAAGCCAAAGTCAGTTGCAAAGACAACATGTTCTCCAAAACCAAAGGTTTCTGAGACTGCAAAATCATCATCTTCAACTAAGAAGATGCATGTACCTTTGGATTACTATGAGAAACTTGAATCACAAGAGGCTACTACTTCTGAAAAGAAGAATGTACCAAAGAAAGACCAATCATCTGGTCAACCTTCTCAAAATGATTTCTTTTTATACAAAAAGGTTGAGATTGGGTCTGAGGAGAGCTTAAAAATGAACGACAAGAATTTTCCGCCACTTTAAAAATGAGGAGAGCTTAAAAACTCACTTAAATGTCAAGTTACCCGAGTCAAAAGAGGCTTGGGTGGCATCAAAATCTAACTAAGTGTTTGTGATATATGCAGGAGCTTCCAAGATCCGTTTCACGTTGGATTATGGACAGTGGAGCTTCTCGGCACATGACGGGGAAGAAAACCCTACTGTATGATGTTAGAGCGTTTAATGGAGGTTATGTGGGATTTGCAGGGAATCAAGGTGGTCGAATAGTTGGTGAAGGAACTCTATCTAATGGAATTGTCACGTTTGAAAGAGTAAACTACATCACCGAGCTTGAAAATAATCTTCTGAGCATCTCTCAGATTTGTGATCGTATGTATACAACGCACTTTACAGACAAATAATGTTTGATCTTGAAACCAGGATTTGTTGTTCCCGAAGAGTGGGTGATGTGTGCAAAATGTAACATATAAATTACATCAATTGTGGCATAAAACTAACCCTTTTTTAGTACTAATGTTGGAAAAAGTGTGTTTTTGTCTTCCTTTTGTATTTTCAGGATTAAATGAGCTCAAATTAACAAAAGAAGCAAAAAGGCAGCTAAATCTAACATAAATACAAGAAAAGGAACAAACGTGGCACGCCCGACCTCCCCGAAAGCATCTTCCCAAGCAAAACAAGAGAACAGAAGGCTGAACACGCCCCGTGCTCAATGAGCACAGGGGCGTGCCCAAGTGTCAGCATAAAAGACAAAATTGTAGAAGCTTCCATCGCCCACCACAGGGCCGTGCTCAGCGGACACGGGGCCATGGTGTCTTGGCATTATTTTACTGTCTATATAAAACAAAATATTTTCACCATTCATACCTCCACGGTCTATATGGAGGTATGTTGGCTACCTGGTCGGGGGTTAAGGGAACGGTTTGGTAAGAGTCTTGCCATTGTTCAGTGTATAGATCCTGCAAAGGACCTGGATCAAATTTAGTAGGACCTCCTTCAATACTTAACGGTATTGGATGGCGGGGGTCCAAACTCTTTGATCCCCTCATAAGTTAAGCTACTATTAAAACTTTAACCCGGCTACTTAGGACTGTATCCCTGCTGACTCAGACTACTTAGCCGAGGGTAACGTTGCCTTCAAAAGAGGGGCCTACCACAATATGCATTAATAACTTAATTAATTATCTTTCAATAATCCAACCCTTTAGGATTGTATCCCTGCTGACTGAAACTACTGGGTTGAGGGTAACGTCACCTCCAAAAGAGGGGTCTACTACAATAACTAAGATAATCTCTTAATAAAGTGCAAAAGTGCGGAAATAATCAAAGGTTACACTAAACACGAGTCGGAACCAAGTGATTCATCTTGTCTATCTGTTTTTACTTTTATTTTTATTTTTCAGCATTTTAGTTAGTTTTTATTTTCTTAGTTTAAAACATTTTTCTAAACTTTTGATTTGATTAGTCGTTGAGGATAAACCGGTACTAAAAGCTCTTGTGTCCTTGGACGACCTCGGTATCTTACCAACACTATACTACGCTCACGATGGGTGCACTTGCCCATATGTGTGTTTAGTGTTAGTAAATATCGTGTTTTAAAAATTTAAAACTTGGCTAAAGAAAGTGTAAAAGGGCTTAAAATATACTTAAACTTATATACACACTTCACACGCATCAAGTTTTTGGCGCCGCTGCCGGGGACACAAGGATTTTAAGAAAGTTAGGAATCAACGGCCTAATCGTTTTTTCTTATTTTTCTATATTTTAGATTTTTCTTAGTTTTTCATGTGACACCTGTGCCTTCACAGCCATCAAACAAATACCGAACCAATGAAATATTGTATTTCTTACTTGGGATTTGTATAAATATGTGCATCATTTGCACATATCAATTCTGGTTCGATTCCAAACTCTAAATCGCTTTCTGGAAGGTTATACGCGCACCGATGCGTAAATATAACCAGTTTAATGCAACGAACACTCCGGAATAGTGAAATAGGCTTAACATACCTTAAATAACCATTACATAACTTAGAAATAAGTTTCGAAGGCTTTGGTATGGCAAAAACAAGTTAATTCACTTATAGGGACTAAACTTGACAAACTGCGAAAGTATGCCAATTTGAGCTGTAACGAACATTCTGGAACATGACCATAAGTTAAACACACCATAAATATCCTTTACATAGCTTAGAAATAGGCTTTGAGGGGTTCGGTATGCTAAAATAAACTTTTGGGTCATTCAGGGACTAAAAGCGTCAAAAAGTGCACAAGTTTGCATTTTCGCGCATAACTTACGTTCTGAATACCTCCGGACATCCAAAAATTTATGTAAGCACTAAAATACTTTATTTTAGTGTTTGACATGAGAAAAATCCATTCGTCGCGCAATTTAGATCGTTTCTCGCGCTTATGCGCATTCCGTCGTAATTAACCGAACATCGCGATCGTACGACCAAACGAACTGACATCCGGCATATTTTTGAGCATTTTTCATGCCCACAATGTTTAGGCATCCTTGTGGATCCTTGAAAATGATTTAACGAGCCTTAAACACGTCGGAAATGGCCTGAATACGCAACGGGGACTGAAAGATAAACATTTGAAGGTGTTTGCTGATCAGGGGGACCCTAGCGCGACGCCTAGCCCCCTTGGCGTCACGCTAGGCCTCTTCTGATCAGCAAAGGGCATTTTAAACATAAGTTAACAGCCCCTAACACTTCCCAAAGGTCAAGTGCCACATGTTAACCTCTTATGGTGGCCAAAATCAGTTACCACAACATTGCAACAAGTGTAGGGATGTGATCATTCCCTCTTCTCCAAGAAATGATCCTAACGGTTGTAAAAACTCTCATCAAAAGTCCTAATTATTATTTTAATTTGACCAATAGGAAACCCTAATTGAGATACCCAAGTGATCCTGCACAAACCCTAAAATTTTCAGAACAATCGGAATCATGATCAGGGCCCCTAAAACTCAAGGAGGGGGGTAAACCCTAGTTAACGATTATCTAAATTACTCGTTGTAAAATTCAAAATTTACGAAACTACTGACTCAGCTAGGCTAGTCCCAGACGTGGCTACTCTATAGTCGGGCTGCTTGTTCTACTTCTACTATTGTTTTTAGTGTGTAGGAAGAGAACCACTAAGAAAACAAGCTCAATTGGCATTGGTGCAACGAAGCTTGCTGAAGAAGAGGGGTTAGGGGAAAAGACGTTGACAGGGTCTGGAACCGGTAGCAATGGATTCTCTATTGCTGCGGTGGCGATGACAACGCCTTCCACGAATGTCGCTGGTAACAAGAAGCTTGTGTTCTTCAGGACCTCTTCTAGTATATTTGATTTCGAGGATTTGCTACGAGCTTCAGCGGAGGTTTTGGGAAAAGGGACGTTTGGGACTGCGTACAAGGCGGTGTTGGAGGGCGGGATGATGGTGGCGGTGAAGAGATTGAAGGATGTTACAGTATCGGAGCCAGAGTTTAGGGAGAAGATTGAATTTGTGGCGCAAGGGATCATCAGAATCTAGTTCCACTGAGAGCTTATTATTACAACAAAGAAGAGAAGTTGCTTGTCTACGATTATATGCCAATGGAAAGTCTTTCTGCACTTCTTCATGGTTCGATTTATTCTCCTACATTGTTAATTATTTTCAGCTATGTATTTTTATTTTCATTATAATTTTGTTTTTTGCTATGTTCTTGGTAGTTTTATTAACAAATACGTTATGGAAACATGCATTACAATGGATTTCAACAATTGAAGTTTTGTTTAAATGTAAAAGATCCATAGAAGCTTGCTATTTCTTAAACCGAACATGTCACTTTCTTGCAAAATAACCATTCCACATAGTTAATTTATTAGACTGTCAAACTGCATATAACTGAATTAAAAATCCATTTCCCTCTTTGACATTTGGAGCCTAGGTGAGTTAAAGCTTATTACAAGATTTGCTTTTTTATATTTACATAATTACATTTATGCAATTAGTTCAAAACATTTTTTGGTATTTGGACTAAGTTGATGGCTTTGATGAGCACCAAGTTTGGCCCCTTTTCATGACAACTGGATTTCACTTTTAGTTAACTGTCCATTGATTGGCACTTATAACTGTCATACTTGTTTTCTAACAATGTGGCAATTTATTTATTTTAACAATTACCATTGCAAGGGTTAATGGAAAATAAAAGTATAAATTAAAAAAATCGGGTATATGATCGGGTATATAGTTCGTGTAAACGGGTATGTGGTTTCGGGTAATAGGGTTGGGTATCACCAATCCCATACCCGACCCATACCCGCGAAAATTTTTAAAACTAATCCCATACCCGGCCTAATACCTGTCGGGTATACCCGTCCCATTTATGTCGGGTTTCGGGTATACCCGTCGGGCTCGGGTATTTTTGCCATCCCTATATCACAGTGCTGTAACTACAACACATTCATACATTTGAATTAGTACCCAAAAAGACATATTAGCATATAGGGATGTTTGTTAAGAATACCTTTTATCCAGTGGATGCATAATCTTTAATGCGGCGTACTGTCAAACCATATATTCAAGATAGTACCTTATACACTAATGTTACAGCACTGTCATAGGCTTCAGATTGAACTGTGATATGTACCCAATAGAACTAACAAACCCTATTATAGACCCTCATCCATATTTACATGTCTCAAAATGATAACAGTTTGGTGGTATCATATATGTATTCTTCATTTTTATTAATTCTACTTGGTCTTTATTTTAAAACATTGTTGTTTTGTTTTGCAGTATCAGTCAGATGAGGCGTGTGTGCGTGCGGTGCAGTGTGGTGCTGCTGATGAGGCGTGCGTGCGTGCGGTGCAGCGTGGTGCTGCTGATGAGGCGTGCGTGCTGTGTAGTCGCTGCTGCTGCGTGCGGCTTTTCTGCTGCGGTGTGCGTACAATACAGTGCTGCTGCTGAGGCATTCGTGTGGTGCAGTCGTCACTGTTGAGTGCGGCGCAGCTGCTGTGACTGTTTGATGAGCTTGATTAACCGCTGGCATTAACTTTTTATCTTTCCTCTTAATAAATCAATAATCATAGGGAGCTTGCAAAAGATTTTGTGGTGGCTGGTACTGCATCAGAGTCTCTGTATGGTGCCTGTGAGTCGATGTTCAAGCCAGACATGGTACCTTCTATATTCCACTTCTTTTAGCATTTCAATTTTTTAATATCATTTGCAACTGACCTTGTATAATTATAGGTATATCTATGAGCCATTAAATATTTAGTCTTTGAAAAATCAGCAATGCATCTTAAAAGTCCCCCTTAAATCCAGAGGTTGCATGTCCAACCCATTTAAATGATAATGGACTGATTTGTCTTGTATTTGTTGATTCAAAACGGTTACGGTAAAGGAACTAGGTCAATTGGTCAAATTGGTCGATGCTTATTACCCAATCCTAAAAAGCGCAAGTCGGTTTCGACTTAGGCTCGTATGATTTAAACTAATAACATTGGTGAGCCAAGCTCGAGCCAAGATTTGACTTGTTTAAGCGATATTAAAGCGAGCTCAAGCTGAGCTTTTAGCTTATTTGAGATTGAACCCAAAATAGCTCATGCTGAGCCAAGCTTTGGGTTTTACTCAGGCCTGGCCCGGCTTGTTTACACACCTATGTAGAACCATCATGACACTGTTTTCGTTCACGTACACACTTGATTTTACAGCAATCACCACAACCCATTCTATTCTTGAATAGTGTTATTGTGTTTAGGTGAAGCTAAACACATTGGGGAAAGTGAGGTCTAGTTCTCTGCAGGTATAGCAACATGAAATCACCCGCAGTAAAGTAATGGGGTCTTTGCTCTCATGTGACCATCAAGACAAAATTCATAGCTTTTGGTACAACAAATATAGCATATATATATTTTTTTTGGATTTTGAATATATAGAAGTTTTATAACATTGTTTATAATAATGATTTTTGGTTTTGTTGTACAGTTGTGGCAATTCAGATGTTTAATACTTGAGTCTGAGTGCAAATTTGCATGATGAGTTAGACTATCAGCTACTATGGTTGCTATGGTGAGACAATATCCATTTATACAATTCTTGTTTCTTTTCTATGCTGGTAGTAGATAAAGACCAGCGAGTCTTTTTGTATTCAGATTTTTTCTATGGTGAGACAATATCCATTTAGCTTCTAGCACTTGAATTGTAGCTTACAATTGGATATTGTTATCTTTGCAACCAACTTGACCCGTTATTAGTTTTCGTTAATTTTGAATTCTTTGATTTAATTCATTGGTTGTTTTGTAGATTGAAAAGTTGAACTTAGTTATCAAGGAGCTTGTTAAGGAAAATGATAAAAAGAAAGGCTAAATGGAATTATTGCCGGGTTGTTGGCTGAAAAAGAAAAAGATAAGGTGGATAAAGATGCTATACTCGATACGATGTCATAAATTGAAGCCATGTTAACAAGTACAATTTGAAGATAGGCTACAAACACTTGGTTTTGAATGTTTATCGTATTAGGATTTTTTAGTTATTTGATGTTTTAGCTGGTATTTCTATTAGAATGTTTTATACGCTTTCGATACACATATGTTTTATATAATTTTGGGTTTTCGTGATCATATTAGACTTTTTATATAATTTTGTAATTTTATTAATTATGTAATTTTTATGAAAAAAGAAGGGAAAAATGAAAAATCAAGCTGAATAAAAAACCAATATTCAAGCAATCACAAAATGGTAGCAAATAATTCGACAAGCTCGTGGTGGTTAAATGGTGGCAAATTGGCAGAAAACAAGGTGGACCGTAGCAAACCTTTCAATGAAAATGGTGGCAAATCGGTAGCAAACATGGTGGTTAAATGGTGGCAAATCGGTAGCAAACAATGTGGATCGTAGCAAACTTTTCAATGAAAATTGTGGTTAAATGGTGGCAAATCGGTAGCAAACATGGTGGTTAAATGGTGGAAAATCGGTAGCAAAGAAGGTGGACCGTAGCAAACAAGAAGCGGTGGCAAATAATTTTGACCAATTTTGTGGTGGCAAAAGTAAGGTGGCAAAATATAAAAATGGTGGCTATTTGGTGGCATTAGGGCAATTGACACGGGTGTTTTTGTCACCGCATTTTCGGTGGCGAAATGGTGACAACAGGGAAATTGCTACTGTTTTGTGACCAAAAGTTTCATGACAAAAACCCTCTTTTCTAGTAGTGTACGGACCGTAAGGGTTATTTGTTACGGTCCGTAAGGGGGGGCAAAATTCAGGTATAAATAGCAGACATTGGTACTTGAAATTTGACGTATGTTCGACGAAGAAATTCATTTCATGCACCGATTTACACTCTGTTTACTACAATTAACACACACAGTGCACTAATCGACGCCGCAATCAGGGTAATAACTCGATCGCTGATACGATTCAACGTCCGATCGATTATAACTATCCAACGATTGTTTAAGTGCCGCTCAAATTGAGTTTATACTTTGTTATTCATCGTGATTTCGACTTGAATGTTTGAGTGCTGTTCGAACTCGGACTATACTCTGTCATTCGTTGTGAATCCGCTGAATTGTTAAGTATTGCACTAATAAATCGTTGTGAGGGTTTAATCTCGTGAATTGACGTAACTGCTGTATTAGTTACTAACCTGTTTGTGTGTGCATTATTATTTAAATTAGGCTAATCAAGGCTAATCAGTAGGCTTATAATCTGCTCGTTAAATCTACAATGTGAGTCATTCTCTTTTTATCAAATCTATTTACAAAAGCATGTTTATTTTCAAAGGTTATAATTACATTAATTAAGTTTATGTAATCACCAAATTACAGCCGGTATGTGGGGTATTGTGCATATTACTACTGTTGTTGTCACTTTAGGTGGGCGAACCTAAATTAGTGATATTCGTCATTCATTGGGGCAGCCAATGGTGATATGACCACAGTCACCGAAATGAGTCAAGTGACAAATACTGTGGGTAGTTGGTTTGATATCAGAAACATTGTAATATCTCTTAATACTGTGAATTATAACAAACGAGTCGTTTTAGTAAAAATGAATGATTCACTCAGTATTTCCCTGCTGACAAAACCTTTTTCAAACATGTTTCAGGTGATCTGTTGTGAGCACAGGAAAAGTGCCGTGGAGCACTACAAGCTTAGAAAAGTGGCTCAATGTAAATAAATAAAGAAACATATTTCCCAGTGAAATCACTTTATTGTAAATTATGGGATTTATCCCTATATTATATATAAACGAGCAGTTTTAATATTAATCGATCCTGTTTAAAAAGACTTCCGCTGTCATTTAATTAGATACCATCGGATTTCCTGCCTCGCGGCTCTGGACCGGGTCAAACCGGGGCCAAGGACCGTGACAGGAAAAGGTGGTATCAGAGCCACTGATTTAAGCTTACTATTGATTTTAGCCTATTAAAATAATTAAGAGATACTTAGGAAATTTAATTGCTATTCTGTGAAAATATGTTTTATTAACTGATTAATTGTTGAGTTACAGTATGGGTAAACAAAAGATTTCTGCTATCTACCACAAATTAGATACTGCAACCACAGAAAAAGGAACCTCTTCCTCCAAACACCCAGCAGATCTGGAAGAAGGGATTTTTGTCCGTAAAGCAAATTATGAAAATCCTCTTACCCAAGATAAAAGAAATTTGATTCTTAGAAATGGGCAGGAGAAAATAAAGAAACCCCAAGTCAAGAAAGTGAGGTTTAATTCAGAAATCCAGGAATTAGGCAATAGGCCACCTTGGGAAGATAAATTAGATGAAAAATGGGCAAACCTTTATATGCTAGCTACCGTAGCAGAGAATGCAAACCTCTAAAATATCAATCAGCCTGGTCTAGTAGAAAATTAATCTCCAGTAAATAATAAAAGTATAGTGTGTTCTCTTTCCTGTAGTCTTTTGTACAAATCAGTATGCAATAAACTTTAATGTTTATTTGTAAAACTTTGTTCCAAAGTTTTAACTTAGCATTTTTGTGCATTTTGCATATATGCTATCCGGCATGAGTGAGATATCGGAAGCATTTCAGAATCTCAACCTCTACCCAGTACCAATTGAAGTCTCCCACGACTTTACTGGTTATATTGCTGACATAGAGGAACCTCTGGAATTCCAAGCACCACCGCTGGAAAAAGCAAAACTTAAAAAGAAAAGAAGATATGTAGGATGGAGGAAAGTGCGCAGGAGAAAGCCGGCCACTAGGAAACTCCCCAAAATAGAAAACCCTATAGACAAAGGAAAAAGAATCGAAATCGGAGAAAATTCTAATCCAGCAGAGATAGAAATCCGGAAAGATTTTAAACAAAAAGGAATAGAAATTGGAGAGAGTTCTAGACAATCTGAAGAAATCACATTTCAAGAGGAAATAGACCGTCTACTGGCAAATTGTGATGTCATTAGCCCTATCCATAATAATCTATATCCTTACATAGAAACCCAACTTCCTGTAAATCTGGAACCAGCTATTCCAGACCCACTAATCCACACTCGACCTTTAGGCCAAATGGAAGAATGGTGGACAAATGACTGGCAATTTGAAAATATCATCAACAGTCCTTATTATTTCCTTCCACAGTTTGATCCAGAACCTATCCCCAATCCTCCAATGAGCAACGAAAACTTAGCCGAACTCCGTCAGTTCGGTGAAGAGCTGATAGGTACAGGGAATAGGATCCGGGAAATGGGGGAACAAATTTCCTGGAAATACGACGAAAGGGAGCGTCGCTACTAAACTGCCAGTTGACCAAAGAATAGTGGGTTTGGGAAAAATGTCTGTATAATAATAATAATAGTTAAATATAATTCTGTAAAATGGGAAATAAAACATTGTAAGATAAACAGTGTGTATGGATGCCTATATAATATATAAAGCAAAATAGAAGTCGAAACATCGACAATTTTGGATACATATATCTGTGTTATAAGATTTTATGTGCTTCTGTGTAATTGTTTTATTTACAATCATTTGATACTAATAGTATAATTATAATAATTATCAGATGGAAAACGCTAGTAATGAACCAGTTAATGAAGGGAATCAATCTGAACAAAATCAGGAAAATCAGTATATGACTAGACAAGATATTGAAAACATCATCACTCAAGGGATAGCTAATGCTATTCCAGAAATCATGGCTGTTGCTCAGAAACCTGTTGAACCACAACAAATCATTCCTAGTAGACGTACTCAGGAAGATAATTTTAGTCATAGTGTAAATGGAGGCGGCAATCATGACAATAATAATCCACGACAGGCTCCACCTCTTAAGAAAAGGAAAGCCGCAACACCTGGTTGCACTTTCAAAGAATTTCTTGCTTGTAAACCTGCTGAATTTGCAGGCAACGAAGGAGCAACTGCAGTACTGCGTTGGTTAGAGAAAACTGAAGCAGTAATTGCAATAAGTAAGTGTTCCGAAGAAGATCAGGTTATGTATGCGTCAAATTTATTCAAAGAAGGGGCACTAGAATGGTGGAACACCGTATTACAAGCAAAAGGAAGAAGGATGGCTTATGCTATAAGCTGGGAAGAATTTAAAATTCTTGTAGAAAGAAAATATTGTCCTGAATATGAAAAGGAACAAATGGCAAATAAGTTCCTAAATCATCGTATGGTAGGCGTAGAGTGTCGTGGTTATACTTCGACATTCTTTGAATATGCTAGAGTGGTACCAACACTGGCTTCGCCAGAACTGGTACTCATTTCTCGTTACATTTGGGGACTGATTAGTGAAATCCGTAACATCGTTAAAGCTGCGAGACCTCGCACTATTGACGATGCTGTGGAACTAACTAATACCCTAACTGATGAACCAGTGCGCACAAGAGAAGAAGATCGAAAGAAGGAATTGGCTCAAAAGATTACCCAAGGATTTCATGTGTGTAATGATAATAATAGGTTCAAGAAAAGAGGAAGGAGACAATCTGCACAACCGCCTTTTTGCAAAAATTGGTAAAATAATCATTTTGGAAAATGCAATGTAATTTGCAACTTCTGCAAAATGACAGGACATCGTGAAGAAAATTGCAAAAAGAAAACCATAGTCTGCTATAACTGTGGAGAAACATGACATTACAAAACAGAATGTCCTAAATTGATTAAAACCGCAGACAATAAAGGCAAACCAGCTGAAGGAACAACAAAGAAAAATACCCGAGCATTCCAGCTAACCACTCAAGAAGCTGAACTAATTCCTGACGTCATAGCTGGTACGTTCTTGGTCCATGACGTTTATGCAAAAGTGTTATTTGACTCTGGTGCAAACCAAAGTTTTATCAATGCTTCATTTTGCCAAGCCCTTAACTTACCCTTAACCACCCTTAGGCAAATTTTTACAGTCGAAACGGCAGATGGAAATTCTGTTAACGTAAATAAGGTTTTGCAAGAAGGAAATATAGAATTGTTAGGCCATAAGTTTTCTGCAAACCTGTTACCTATGAAATTAGCCGAATTCGATGTTGTGTTAGGAATGGATTGGTTAGTAGCCAACCATGCTCGAATTCTCTGTGATAAGAATTCCATAGAAATTCAATCACCTACCGGAGAAATAATTGTGATTACAGGAGATAAACCACGTAAGCCTATGAAGTTCATATCAGTAATGAAAGTTGCTAATTATGAACGAAAACAAGGAATAGTATATATGATTTCAGTAATCATTAGTACTAAGGGAAAAGAACTTAAGGAAATTCCTGTAGTTTCAGAATACCCAGACATCTTTCCAGAAGAATTACCTGGGTTACCACCTGATAGAGAAGTAGAGTTTAGAATTCATCTGATTCCGGGTACTACACCAATAGCTAAGGCACCTTATCGATTAGCACCCACCGAAATGCTAGAATTGAAAAAGCAGTTAGATGAATTATTAAGCAAAGGATTTATACAACCTAGTTCATCCCCTTGGGGAGCACCAGTGTTGTTTGTGAAAAAGAAAGATGGATCGATGAGAATGTGTATCGATTATAGAGAACTGAATAAGGTTACAATTAAGAATCAATATCCATTACCTAGGATTGATGATCTGTTTGATCAACTGCAGGGGGCTAGATATTTTTCTAAGATAGATTTACGCTTCGGATATCATCAATTGAAGGTACAAGAAGAAGACATACCTAAAACTGCTTTCAGAACTAGGTATGGCCATTATGAGTTTACAGTCATGCCCCTTGGACTAACAAATGCCCCAGCAGCATTTATGGACATGATGAATCGGATCTGTAAACCATACTTGGATAAATTTGTAATCGTATTCATTGACGATATACTTATTTATTCCAAAAGTCAGGAGGAACATTGCGAACACTTGCATGCACTCTTAACCTTGTTAAGAAAAGAAAAGCTTTATGCCAAATTCTCGAAGTGTGAATTTTGGTTAAAGGAAGTGCAATTCCTAGGACACATGGTGAATCACGAAGGCATTCACGTAGACCCTGCTAAAATAGAAGCAATCACTAAATGGAAGGTCCCACAAACAGCTATGGAAATTAGAAGTTTTATAGGCTTAGCCGGATACTATAGACGATTTATTAAAGATTTCTCTAAGATAGCTGTACCTTTGACTAAGTTAACCTGTAAAGCCACAAAGTTTGAATGGGGACATAGGCAAGAAGAAGCTTTTAAGATTTTAAAGCACCGATTGACAAATGCTCCAATTTTAGCATTACCCAAAGGAACAGGAGATTTTGAAGTATATTGTGATGCTTCAAAACTAGGATTTGGATGTGTGCTTATGCAACGCAAGAAGGTAATTGCGTATGCTTCAAGGCAGTTGAGAAAGCACGAGGAGAATTATACGACTCATGACTTAGAATTAGGAGCCATAATTTTTGCCCTTAAAATCTAGAGACATTACCTGTATGGAAGTAAGTTTACTGTTTATACAGATCATAAAAGTTTAAGGTATATATTTGGGTAGAAAGAGTTAAATATGAGGCAAAGAAGATGGATGGAAGTTCTAAGCGATTACGACTGTGATATTCAATATCACGAAGGAAAGGCAAACGTAGTTGCAGATGCTTTAAGTCGTAAGTATCAGGAAAAACAAAAGTGAGTCCGTGCTCTTAGATTAAATCTACAAGTAGATTTAATGGAACAATTAAAGGAAGTTCAGGAAACAGCAATCAAGGACGATGCTGAAGGAATGAAAGGTTATATAAAGGAACTAGAGCAAGGAAATGATGGAAACGAATTTGGGTACCTAAGCAAGGGGAATTAAGAAATAAGATTTTAGAAGAATCCCATAAATCTAGGTATACTATGCACCCTGGAAACAATAAGATGTACCAAGATTTAAGAAAGAATTTTTGGTGGATAGGCATGAAGAAAGATATAGCTAGATATGTTTCTAAGTGTCTTATTTGTTCACAAGTAAAGGCTGAACATCAGAAACCTTCAGGACTACTACAACAATTGGAAATGCCTGTATGGAAATGAGAACTTATAACAATGGATTTTGTTACTAAGTTACCTAAAACAAGAAAAGGTAATGATGCAATTTGGGTAATTGTGGATCGATTAACCAAATCAGCTCATTTTCTACCAATGAAAGAAACTTTTAGCATGGAAAAGTTAGCCAAATTGTACGTAGACGAAGTGGTATCTTTACATGGAGTCCCACTCTCCATTGTATCAGATAGGGATAGTCGTTTCACTTCTCATTCCTGGAAAAGTTTCCAGCAAGCAATGGGAACTCGACTAAACCTAAGCACAGCATATCATCCACAAACAGACGGACAAAGTGAAAGAACCATCCAAACTCTAGAAGACATGCTCCAAGCATGTGTAATAGATTTTGGTGGAAACTGGGATGATCATTTACCATTAATTGAATTCTCCTATAATAATAGTTATCATTCAAGCATTGAAACTGCTCCATTTGAAGCACTATATGGACGTAAGTGCAGAACTCCAGTTTGTTGGGCAGAAATAGGAGAAAGTCAATTATCAGGACCAGAAATTGTGCAAGAAACTACTGACAAAAAAACTCAGATCAAGGAATGACTGAAAACAGCTCGAGATCGTCAGAAGAGTTATGCAGATAATCGCCGCAAGCTGTTAGAATTCCAAATCGGAGATAAAGTACTCTTGAAAGTTTCTCGTTGGAAAGGAGTTGTTCGATTCGGTAAGAAAGGAAAGCTAAGTCCCAGGTACGTAGGACCATTTTCAGTAATTCAACGTATAGGACTAGTTGCTTATCGTTTACAACTACCAGAAGAGTTAGCTGGAGTACATGATGTATTTCATGTATCCAATCTCAAGAAATGCTTATCAGATGAATCACTGGTAGTACCTCTTCAAGATATAGAGGTAAACGAAAAACTAAAATTTGTTGAGAAACCTCTTCAAATTGAGGATCGAAAGATTAAGTTTCTCAAACATAAACGACTAGTTTTAGTCAAAGTCAGATGGGATTCCAAGAGAGGAGCTGAATACACTTGGGAGCTGGAATCAGAAATGAAAAGAAAGTATCCTCATTTATTCCAGTAAATCTCGAGGACGAGATTTTATTAAGGTGGGGAGAATGTAACAACTCTCATCAAAAGTCCTAATTATTATTTTAATTTGACCAATAGGAAACCCTAATTGTGAAACCCAAGTGATCCTGCACAAACCCTAAAATTTTCAAAATAATCGGAATCATGATCAGGGCCCCTAAAACTCAAGGGGGGGGGGGGGTAAACCCTAGTTAACGATTATCTAAATTACTCGTTGTAAAATTCAAAATTTACGAAACTACTGACTCAGCTAGGCTAGTCCCAGACGTGGCTACTCTATAAAAAATAGGCAACCCTTACGGACCGTAAGGGTTATTTGTTACGGTCCGTAAGGGGGGGGGGGAAATTCAGGTATAAATAGCAGACATTGGTACTTGAAATTTGACGTATGTTCGACGAAGAAATTCGTTTCATGCACCGATTTACACTCTGTTTACTACAATTAACACACAGTGCACTAATCGACGCCGCAATCAGGGTAATAACTCGATCGCTGATACGATTCAACGTCCGATCGATTATAACTATCCAACGATTGTTTAAGTGCCGCTCAAATTGAGTTTATACTTTATTATTCATCGTGATTTCGACTTGAATGTTTGAGTGCTGTTCGAACTCGGACTATACTCTGTCATTCGTTGTGAATCCGCTGAATTGTTAAGTATTGCACTAATAAATCGTTGTGAGGGTTTAATCTCGTGAATTGACGTAACTGCTGTATTAGTTACTAACCTGTTTGTGTGTGCATTATTATTTAAATTAGGTTAATCAAGGCTAATCAGTAGGCTTATACTCTGCTCGTTAAATCTACAATGTGAGTCATTCTCTTTTTATCAAATCTATTTACAAAAGCATGTTTATTTTCAAAGGTTATAATTACAGTAATTAAGTTTATGTAATCACCAAATTACAGCCGGTATGTGGGGTATTGTGCACATTACTACTGTTGTTGTCACTTTAGGTGGGCGAACCTAAATTAGTGATATTCGTCAATCATTGGGGCAGCCAATGGTGATATGACCACAATCACCGAAATGAGTCGAGTGACAAATACTGTGGGTAGTTGGTTTGATATCAGAAACATTGTAATATCTCTTAATACTGTGAATTATAACAAACGAGTCATTTTAGTAAAAATGAATGATTCACTCAGTATTTCCCTGCTGACAAAACCTTTTTCAAACATGTTTCAGGTGATCTGTTGCGAGCACAGGAAAAGTGTCGTGGAGCACTACAAGCTTAGAAAAGTGGCTCAATGTAAATAAATAAAGAAACATATTTCCCAGTGAAATCACTTTATTGTAAATTATGGGATTTATCCCTATATTATATATAAACGAGCAGTTTTAATATTAATCGATCCTGTTTAAAAAGACTTCCGCTGTCATTTAATTAGATCCCATCGGATTTCCTGCCTCGCGGCTCTGGACCGGGTCAAACCGGGGCCAAGGGCCGTGACAACGGTGAACCGAAAACTATAAATACCCACCTCCACCCTTCACTTTTCCTCACAAGAATCTGATCTTATGTGCTCTAAGTTGAAACCTTTGTTTCATACCTGAGCTATTTTGATCTAGATTAGCATTCGGGGACCCTTCGTAAGTGTTCCTTCGTTCTTTTATTGCTTTTCGAGTCCGAAAGTCAAACTTTGTTTGACTTTCTGCATTGACCAGTTTATGGTCAATGCGAAGTTCGTTTGAACTTCGCAACGTGATTGTAATCACGATGGTTATAGTCCCTTGTGACTATGCCTAATGATTACCACGTTGTCTAGGGTCGTAAGGGTAAGCGATCTAACAAATCGCTTATACCTTCGAACCCGACCCATTTGGTCGATCATTAGGATTCGACCAAACACATTAGGTGATCATAGTATATAGGGAATAACCTTCCGAGGTTATACCTTATGGTCGCTTCGTTTAAGTAGTTGTATGATAGGTAGTTTATATGCCTTAGGTAAATTACCAAAATACCCCTTTGATGCCAAAATTCATTTTAAACATATGTAACATAACTTTTGACATCTAAACTGATTTGACAACCATATTAGACATGTTAAGGCATATATTACTTGTCATAGGACTAGTTAAGCGGTCCGAACGCGTTTCACGCAAACGACGCGTTAAAGTAGCATAAGCTACCTAAACGGGTCGTAATGGGTCACAAACACTTAGGCTAAGTTTCGTTTTAGTATGTGGGCTTTTTTAAACCATATTACACGAGTCTCCATACTCGTTTGGGTTACGAACCCTCATTCTATCCGATCATCCGATTTAAGTCCGGTTTATTAATGTAGTTACCTATATTAGGTGTCGTTTGATTCCGTGATCTCTAGCGTTGCTTGGCGGTTATCTTAAGACTTCTGAGCAATCTCATGTGAGTACATAGACCCCTCTTTTACTGTTTTCCAAACATTTTGGGGTGGAACACATGTGCCTACTTGTTACTTTCGTGCTTTCCATGTTTTCACATCATATACTTGCTATGTTCATTAGTACATTTATAGTACATGATTTCATTGTCTTACATTACATTTTATGCTATGTATGTCCATTTAGTTCATACTTAGTACATCGTTTCACATCACATCACATGCTATGTATGTTCATTTGTTGCATACTTAGTACAGTTGTTTTCATCACATGCTTACATTTTGATATGATATTTGGATTGTTTTGATGGATCAATATACATTTATTAACACCGATCACACCGTTCGTTAGTAGGTAGTGGTACCATAGGAATTGACAACTCCCGTTCCGGACATCCTGGGTAGGTGGGGATGAAAGGAATGACCGAATTCGATATACATTTACAACAAGATAGACCTTTAATTTGTTTAAGGGTTTATCGCCACAGTCTCAAGGCTTGGATGTATGCATTCTCACAATACCGCATAGATATTTGTATCAGTATAGCATGCATTTCCACAAAACATAGCTTTGATTTAAACCGTGTTTTACTTCAATACTTTGTTTTTGTGCATATGGTTTAGTTGATATATTTCACTAGCCATACATATCATTTTGGTTACACATTACATGATTTACATTTGACACATAAACATTATTGACATTGGTTACACATTTCATGATTTACATTTGACACATAAACATTATTGACATTGGTTACACATTACATGAGTTACATATTGACAGATTATTCAATACGTTTGGCAATTGGTTTAAACATAGACATCTTACATTGGTGGTTTGTTTGGGTAAGTGATTTGAGTAACGAGGCGTGTGTAATATGATACAAGCATGGTGGATACGCCGCTGGTACTTCCTATATATAAGTGATTGTATGGTATTACATATCGTAGCGTTATTTGAATCATTTCAATTTGGACATATAACATTTTATACAAATAACATACTTTTCACAATACATTGTTTTACAAACAACTTAAATTATACAAACTCATTTTTATATGGTTATTCATTTAACCATACCTTATTCTCTTATTTATACATATCATCTGATCTTATCGTTTTTCAAAAGATTTACAAGACAAATCAAATTACAAGGTTCATGACTAAACATTTTCTTAAACAATAAGTCATGAATCCTATTTTCATAAACCTATGTATCTCACAGGCATTTTTATGCTGACGTACCTATTTTCACATGTGTTTCAGGATATGATGCATAGGATTTATCAAGATACACTTAGGCGGACTTGGGCCTTAGCGACAATAAAAGATGCAAGACTAATTATTTATGTTATGTTTCTTTGATTGTCAAGACATTGTAACTACTTAAATCAATAAAACAATATTTCAATTTCCATGTGTTATGAAACAATGATTCTGTTACAACACTCCCCGACGTTTTCCACCACGTTTTGTTGTTCTGCGTGGTCGGGGTGTGACAGAAAAGTTGGTATCAGAGCTCATGGTTATAGGGAATTAGGTTATTAGTAATGCTTTGACCTAGTCTATAACCTTTCTAGGACCCTAACGTGAGTTTACTTACGTTTAGTCATAAAACAATACTGCCACCTATCCTTAGGCGACAACCACAACAAGAACATAAATTTCAAAACCGCTTTGAAAACTAATCATCTGTTCTAGGATGATGGATTACTAGGTTTTGAATCCTCTATTGTAAGGTTTTGAACCCTCTGTTATATGGTTTTGAACCCCTTTGAATTTTCAAAAATCTCGTCAAAGTTTGGGTCGTATAATGTGAACACGTGCAAACTGGAAGAGTGAATGCCTGTACCCTGAGTTTTCTGTCGAAGGCTAGAGTGTTCGTACAAATCCGCAGTATCGGACCAGTCACTCTTACCTGGGAACTCTTGGGGTGAGTGTTCACTTATAGGCGAGCATGTCTTCAATGATACATTAATATGATCCGTTCACTTTGATTAGTCACCATCTCATTTGTTTGCCTTAGGTAACAAACAAATGATCGCAAATTCTTATGCATTGTCATTCTGTATTGTTTATCCGATGACGTTTCACTTGTTTCTTCCTATGTCTTTCATTTTCTTCTAGAATGTCTCTCCATTACGATGACGCCCAGATATCCAAGCAGACTGCCAAATTTGCCCAGCAAATAGGCGAAGTAGTCCTGAAGACTGTCGAATTAGCTACTGCCATGTATCGTCTCCAGAATGAAGCCACTCAAGAATCACCAAAGGAGACGGAAGCCAAGCCTTCACCAAAACCAAAGAAACGTAAAGCTTCAAAGAATCCCGCAGCGGTTGCACCAAAACAGGCAAGACCTAGCCAAGTGACGGCACCACCAGCCAAGAAACCAATCAAGGAATCAAAGACCATGGATGAACGATCCCCTAAGAAGTCAAAAAAGCGAAAGGCTTCTCAGAACTTCGCCATGGTCGCTCACAATGGTAAAGCCATCCCCAACCAACCAGCTCAACCCCCTGCTAGGAAGCCATACAACGGAACTGCACCCTTGGGCAACCAATGTAGCCTTCATCATCAGGCTAGCGTGAAGTGCCGCAAATGCCAAATTTGTGGACTTATAGGTCATACGGCAAGGGTTTGCCCAACTACAGCAGTACCAAATCAAACAAGACCCGTCCGGGTGGCAACACCACATGTTAAGAAGCAATACAAGGGAACAACACCAATATGCGACAAATGTAATACACACCACTTAGCTCACCTACAGTGTCGTTTGTGTGCATCATGTGGGCGACTCGGTCACCTGGAAAATGCTTGCCGATTTACCCCAAACCAAAGTGGTCCAAACCAACCACAAGCCAATCCTGCTCAAGCTCGTTTTCCGCCTAGATCGTGCTACAACTGTGGCGAGACAAGCCATTTCAGGAACAAATGCCCAAAGCTTGCTAATGCAAATCCAACCCTTGGATGAGCATTCGGCTGAACAAAGGGTGTTGCTGTCTTATGCCTTGGTTTCTTTTGTTTTCGTGTATTGTGAAACAATATGTCTCGTTCATAAATAAAAGTTGTTGTTCACAATTCTGATATACAAGTATAATCACATGTGTTTATGCCATTTCCCTATAATACCTGTATTAAGGAACTATGTTCCTTACAAACTACTCTTGTGATTCTCTCTTTCAAATGATCGCTCATGATTCCCTCAAAAATTTTAAGTACTCGTTTCATTCTAAGATACGAATTACAGAAAATAAAGTGACATTATGAGTAATCATGCTTCTGCACATCTGTACCTTTGAATCCTTGGTTAGATAACTAAGGGTATTTTCAAATCTCATACCCATTACGTTTTGATTTTTCAACATACACAGTACAAGTATTTCAAAAACAATCTTCATGATCTCAAAACATTTCATATAGTTTGAAAACAATTTTTTTTCAAATGCATTGTCTATGTTATTTCAAAAACATTGGTTATGTTTTCAAAAAAACAACTTTCATAATTTCAGAATATTTCATATAGTCTGAAAACAATATTAACACAGTACATTTTCTTATCAAATGCATGATTTCGAAAAGCATCATTCATGTCTTTCAAAAACCTTATACATAATTTCAAAATTCATCTCGCATGATTTTAAAACATTTTTATAAATATACTTACCTAGTACACCTACTTTATGATTTCAAAAGTATTATATATAAGGTTTCAAAAACATTGAACACATTTTTTTTAGAACCACATGCATAGTTTTCCAAAAATATTTTCCACATACATTGACTTAACTTTCAAATTTCGCTTCATATGTCGCCTAGACATATCTAGCATCTCAACTTCATAAGCATTTTTACTTCATGTTTTGACTTAAGCACATCCAGTAAAAGGTTTCAAAACATCTTCAACTTCTAAAATCCATATGGGATCTTTTTATCTTCACATTTAGACCCTTGTGGATGATTATCATTCAAATCAGAGTCCTTGATTGGATTCCTTATGTACCTAAATTCGAACATTTCGGTTCCTTATAATCGAAATCGAAATTTTCTTTTAAAAATCTTTCTATCTTTATAGTTAGATTCTTGATAATGTTTAAAGTACCAAATGAAATCCACGAGATGGATTCCTAGTGTGCTTTAAATACATGCGCTCTGTTAGCAAAACAAATTAACAAATTAAAGATCTAGATAAACAATCCTTGTGGTTATATGACTATGTGTTTATGCATCTTGTGTTTTCTTTTATGTATTTTGGGTTTTTGTATACTCTGGATATTCGTTATCCAAATCCTTGTAGAATTTTTCATATCTTCATATGAGGGATTCGTAGTAGGATATTCAAAAAGGTACTACCTTAATTCCTTAATGGGCTTCTATGTAATAGTTAAGACCCTTGGATTATATAGTACCACTCCATGATTCATAAGAGGCCCTTTTAGTGGTCTAGTAAAAAAGATTGATTCAAAAATCTGGTTAAGAATGACATGTGATGATATAAGCTGAAAAGACTCCTTGGTTGTCTATTAAAATCATTTATTGATTTAATAAAAGGGACCCTATGGTGGTCTAGTCACACTCATCACAGGTTTGTTCATTGGTTTTCCTCTACACATTATAAAATAGACTGTGTGAACTATGCAAGGAATTGTCTAATTATGGACGCGTACATAATTATGAGATTCAGTGCACGGTAACCACAGTAAGATTTATTATGTGTAAGAACCAATAGTGACAACAATAACAAAATGAGAACGATGTAATGGAGGTACGGTGGACGCACCAATGACGCTTCATATACTTGTATATAAGTATCCCTCTTACATTGCAAGCATGATGTTATTAAAGTTACTAGAAGTTCAGAACCCTACAAATGTTGTTCGATCTTTTCAACTTCATGTTTTCAAGCTCTCATAAGTTTCCTCTAAATAAATTTCGGGACGAAATTTCCTAAAGTAGGGGAGACTGTGACACCTGTGCCTTCACAGCCATCAAACAAATACCGAACCAATGAAATATTGTATTTCATACTTGGGATTTGTATAAATATGTGCATCATTTGCACATATCAATTCTGGTTCGATTCCAAACTCTAAATCGCTTTCTGGAAGGTTATACGCGCACCGATGCGTAAATATAACCAGTTTAATGCAACGAACACTCCGGAATAGTGAAATAGGCTTAACATACCTTAAATAACCTTTACATAACTTAGAAATAAGTTTCGAACGCTTTGGTATGGCAAAAACAAGTTAATTCACTTACAGGGACTAAACTTGATAAACTGCGAAAGTATGCCAATTTGAGCTGTAACGAACATTCTGGAACATGACCATAAGTTAAACATAACATAAATATCCTTTACATAGCTTAGAAATAGGCTTTGAGGGGTTCGGTATGCTAACATAAACTTTTGGGTCATTCAGGGACTAAAAGCGTCAAAAAGTGCACAAGTTTGCATTTTCGCGCATAACTTACGTTCTGAATACCTCCGGAGATCTAAAAATTTATGTAAGCACTAAAATACTTTATTTTAGTGTTTGACATGAGAAAAATCCATTCGTCGCGCAATTTAGATCGTTTCTCGCGCATATGCGCATTCCGTCGTAATTAACCGAACATCGCGATCGTACGACCAAACGAACTGACATCCGGCATATTTTTGAGCATGTTTCATGCCCACAATGTTTAGGCATCCTTGTGGAGCCTTGAAAATGATTTAACGAGCCTTAAACACGTCGGAAATGGGCTGAATACGCAACGGGGACTGAAAGATAAACATTTGAAGGTGTTTGCTGATCAGGGGGACCCTAGCGCGACGCCTAGCCCCCTTGGCGTCACGCTAGGCCTCTTCTGATCAGCAAAGGGCATTTTAAACATAAGTTAACAACCCCTAACACTTCCCAAAGGTCAAGTGCCACATGTTAACCTCTTATGGTGGCCAAAATCAGTTACCACAACATTGCAACAAGTGTAGGGATGTGATCATTCCCTCTTCTCCAAGAAATGATCCTAACAGTGAACCGAAAACTATAAATACCCACCTCCACCCTTCACTTTTCCTCACACAAATATGATCTTATGTGCTCTAAGTTGAAACCTTTGTTTCATACCTAAGCTATTTTGATCTAGATTAGCATTCGGGGACCCTTCGTAAGTGTTCCTTCGTTCTTTTATTGCTTTTCGAGTCCGAAAGTCAAACTTTGTTTGACTTTCTGCATTGATGTAACATCCCTATTTTTATATAAGAATTATAGGTTTGGTTAAATTTATTAACCACTAGTAACTAGTTATTTTTATTCAACCCAAATAGTTTTAAACACTATTTTATATAATTGGTTGAAATATTATATTAATTAATTGGCCTGTATATGGGTTGACCTTTCTATTAAAATAAAAGTATATAAAAAACTTATAGTATTAGACGAGTAGATTACGGGTAAGTTGAATATTAAAAATATGAAGTACCTGGACTGGCCTAGGAACCATTTACTAATTAAACTATAAAAATATATTGTATTTTGAACATACTCTATTTTTAATGAAACTTAGACCCAAATGTAGACAAAAATATTCTCATTCTGATGGCATATTTATTATTTTATAAAACGTCGTATTTTAAAAGTTATACACGGCAAATAAGTGAAGCTGTTAAATAAATTATAAAAATAAAATATTAAAAAGTTAAAACATTATGTTTCGTGAAACATTAAAACATTAAAATAATAATAATAATAATAATAATAATAATAATAAATAATAAAAAATTAAACATTCCATATGTATCACTATTTTTTTAATAAAAATCAATATTCAAAGATTATCCATATATGGATACGTGTAACAGCAATTATGAACAATGTAGATGTATCCAACTAAAAGACTTCCACCCTAAGTCTATGAGATATATAAATAGAGGTAGTATATCAACATTACTATTGTTCAATTCCTTCATTTCATCCGCCCTTCTATCTCTCTCAATTTCTAATTTTATTTTATTTTATTTTCTTACCTAAAATAATAATAATAAAGGGTTGTCCCGTTTTAAGTGTTTTAACCCCCGATCACCGCTACCCTTTCCGATTGATCTGAGCCATAAAGCATGTCAGGGCTCTGCCCGACTAAGTTCGTTGGGGTTCTGTCTCGGGACATCGGGACAATGTTGAATTAGGGGTACTATACTTAACACGAGCACATTATATATTTTTATATAGCTCAGAAATTATACCAAAAATTCTACCATGAGGTTTTCTAGTTGAACCCTAAAGTCACAAAGTGAGTCCATTCTCTTTTCACCGTTTTATTCCCTTTTTATCCCAAACCATAACAACTCTCACCAAAATTATTATTTATTATTATATTTTATTCACAAGGAAACCTTAGTTAAGACCCCTAAGTAATCCTGCACAAACCCTAAAATTTTCATAACAATCAGAATCAGGATCAGGGCCCCTAAAACTCAGGGGGGTATTCCCTACTTGACGATTATCTTCGAAATACGTTGTCAAACTTGAAATTCATTCGAACGTCGACTCAGCAAGGCTACCCAGGTGACAAGCCTACTCTAGGCTAGGGGGACATGCCCCGCGACACGCGGCAAGTGCCGGAGATTCTTCCGCGACTCGCGGGAGGCTCCAAAATTGGGTATAAATAGAGGGGCCTGAGACTTGATTTCTGGCATTCGTTCGACATTAAAATTCGTTTTACACTGCGAGATATCACCTGATTACTACCAAACACACACTAGCTCGAATTCTGCTACGATACCGGGTATTAACTCGATCGCTGCTACGATTTAATGTCCGATCGATTGAAACTATCCGACCGGATGTTTAAGTGCTATCCTTTGTCATTAGTCGTGATTCCGACAGGATGTTTGAGTACCACCCGAACTCGGGGAATACTATGTCATTCGTTGTGAATCCGATGGATGTTTAAGTGATTGCACTTTGTCATTCGTTGTGAGGGTTTTAATCTCGTGAGTTATCGTAAATGTTGTCTTAAGTTACCTACCTAGTTCGTGTACACTAGGTTACTAGACTAATCAATAGGCTAAGTTCTGCCTGTATTAATCTGCAATATCAAGGCTTATCTGTAGACTAAACTTTGGTCGTATGAATCTGCATGCTTATAATGTGAGTCATTCTCTTTTTATCAAATTTGATTTCAAAAGCATGTTTATTTTCAAAGTTATAATTACAGGGATTAAGTCTTTGTAATCACCATATTACAGCCGGTATGTGGGGTTTTGTATACATTACTTGATAATCTTCACCATTGGACAACGAGTTAGCCAATGGGTGATATGACCATAGTCACAGAAACGAGTCGAGTGACAAATACCGAGGGTAGTTGGTTGATATCTGAAACATTGTAATTGCTCTTAATACTGTAAATTATAACAAATGTGTCGTTTTAGTAAATAGAATGATTCACTCAGTATATCCCGCTAACAAAACCTTTTTAACACGTGTTTCAGGTAATTACAGTAGATTGGATTAAGAGATGGATACGGCACTGAAAGGCATCAAGAAGTGGCTTATTTTATTAATTAAATAAAATTAAGAAATATTGCTTTATGTAATCAAATTTATCTTTATTAAAGCTACCATTGTAAAACATGGGTTTATCCCATCTATTTAAAAAATAAAATCCGGTGTTTTCTAAACTCTGATATTTTTCCTAACTCACGGTCCTGATGTAATTTCCGCTGCAATATTTTTCAAAATAATCCCCGGTACCACTGGGCTGTTCGCGGCTTCCGATTTCGTCCAGGGTGGGTCGGGGCCCGTGACAATTGACCAGTTTATGGTCAATGCAAAGTTCGTTTGAACTTCGCAACGTGATTGTAATCACGATGGTTATAGTCCCTTGTGACTATGCCTAATGATTACCACGTTGTCTAGGGTCGTAAGGGTAAGCGATCTAACAAATCGCTTATACCTTCGAACCCGACCCATTTGGTCGATCATTAGGATTCGACCAAACACATTAGGTGATCATAGTATATAGGGAATAACCTTCCGAGGTTATACCTTATGGTCGCTTCGTTTAAGTAGTTGTATGATAGGTAGTTTATATGCCTTAGGTAAATTACCAAAATACCCCTTTGATGCCAAAATTCATTTTAAACATATGTAACATAACTTTTGACATCTAAACTGATTTGACAACCATATTAGACATGTTAAGGCATATATTACTTGTCATAGGACTAGTTAAGCGGTCCGAACGCGTTTCACGCAAACGACGCGTTAAAGTAGCATAAGCTACCTAAACGGGTCGTAATGGGTCACAAACACTTAGGCTAAGTTTCGTTTTAGTATGTGGGCTTTTTTAAACCATATTACACGAGTCTCCATACTCGTTTGGGTTACGAACCCTCATTCTATCCGATCTTCCGATTTAAGTCCGGTTTATTAATGTAGTTACCTATATTAGGTGTCGTTTGATTCCGTGATCTCTAGCGTTGCTTGGCGGTTATCTGAAGACTTCTGAGCAATCTCATGTGAGTACATAGACCCCTCTTTTACTATTTTCCAAACATTTTGGGGTGGAACACATGTGCCTACTTGTTACTTTCGTGCTTTCCATGTTTTCACATCATATACTTGCTATGTTCATTAGTACATTTATAGTACATGATTTCATTGTCTTACATTACATTTTATGCTATGTATGTCCATTTAGTTCATACTTAGTACATCGTTTCACATCACATCACATGCTATGTATGTTCATTTGTTGCATACTTAGTACAGTTGTTTTCATCACATGCTTACATTTTGATATAATATTTGGATTGTTTTGATGGATCAATATACATTCATTAACACCGATCACGCCGTTCGTTAGTAGGTAGTGGTACCATAGGAATTGACAACTCCCGTTCCGGACATCCTGGGTAGGTGGGGATGAAAGGAATGACCGAATTCGATATACATTTACAACAAGATAGACCTTTAATTTGTTTAAGGGTTTATCGCCACAGTCTCAGGGCTTGGATGTATGCATTCTCACAAGATATAGAGGTAAACGAAAAACTGAAATTTGTTGAGAAACCTCTTCAAATTGATGAACCAGTGCGCACAAGAGAAGAAGATCGAAAGAAGGAATTGGCTCAAAAGATTACCCAAGGATTTCATGTGGGTAATGATAATAATAGGTTCAAGAAAAGAGGAAGGAGACAATCTGCACAACCGCCTTTTTGCAAAAATTGCAAAAAGAATCATTTTGGAAAATGCAATGTAATTTGCAACTTCTGCAAAATGACAGGACATCGTGAAGAAAATTGCAAAAAGAAAACCATAGTCTGCTATAACTGTGGAGAAACAAGACATTACAAAACAGAATGTCCTAAATTGATTAAAACCGCAGACAATAAAGGCAAACCAGCTGAAGTAACAACAAAGAAAAATACCCGAGCATTCCAGCTAACCACTCAAGAAGCTGAACTAATTCCTGACGTCATAGCTGGTACGTTCTTGGTCCATGACGTTTATGCAAAAGTGTTATTTGACTCTGGTGCAAACCAAAGTTTTATCAATGCTTCATTTTGCCAAGCCCTTAACTTACCCTTAACCACCCTTAGGCAAATTTTTACAGTCGAAACGGCAGATGGAAATTCTGTTAACATAAATAAGGTTTTGCAAGAAGGAAATATAGAATTGTTAGGCCATAAGTTTTCTGCAAACCTGTTACCTATGAAATTAGCCGAATTCGATGTTGTGTTAGGAATGGATTGGTTAGTAGCCAACCATGCTCGAATTCTCTGTGATAAGAATTCCATAGAAATTCAATCACCTACCGGAGAAGTAATTGTGATTACAGGAGATAAACCACGTAAGCCTATGAAGTTCATATCAGTAATGAAAGTTGCTAATTATGAACGAAAACAAGGAATAGTATATATGATTTCAGTAATCATTAGTACTAAGGGAAAAGAACTTAAGGAAATTCCTGTAGTTTCAGAATACCCAGACATCTTTCCAGAAGAATTACCTGGGTTACCACCTGATAGAGAAGTAGAGTTTAGAATTCATCTGATTCCGGGTACTACACCAATAGCTAAGGCACCTTATCGATTAGCACCCACCGAAATGCTAGAATTGAAAAAGCAGTTAGATGAATTATTAAGCAAAGGATTTATACAACCTAGTTCATCCCCTTGGGGAGCACCAGTGTTGTTTGTGAAAAAGAAATATGGATCGATGAGAATGTGTATCGATTATAGAGAACTGAATAAGGTTACAATTAAGAATCGATATCCATTACCTAGGATTGATGATCTGTTTGATCAACTGCAGGGGGCTAGATATTTTTCTAAGATAGATTTACGCTTCGGATATCATCAATTGAAGGTACAAGAAGAAGACATACCTAAAACTGCTTTCAGAACTAGGTATGGCCATTATGAGTTTACAGTCATGCCCTTTGGACTAACAAATGCCCCAACAGCATTTATGGACATGATGAATCGGATCTGTAAACCATACTTGGATAAATTTGTAATCGTATTCATTGACGATATACTTATTTATTCCAAAAGTCAGGAGGAACATTGCGAACACTTGCATGCACTCTTAACCTTGTTAAGAAAAGAAAAGCTTTATGCCAAATTCTCGAAGTGTGAATTTGGTTAAAGGAAGTGCAATTTCTAGGACACATGGTGAATCACGAAGGCATTCACGTAGACCCTGCTAAAAAGAGAAGCAATCACTAAATGGAAGGTCCCACAAACAGCTATGGAAATTAGAAGTTTTATAGGCTTAGCCGGATACTATAGACGATTTATTAAAGATTTCTCTAAGATAGCTGTACCTTTGACTAAGTTAACCTGTAAAGCCACAAAGTTTGAATGGGGACATAGGCAAGAAGAAGCTTTTAAGATTTTAAAGCACCGATTGACAAATGCTCCAATTTTAGCATTACCCGAAGGAACAGAAGATTTTGAAGTATATTGTGATGCTTCAAAACTAGGATTTGGATGTGTGCTTATGCAACGCAAGAAGGTAATTGCGTATGCTTCAAGGCAGTTGAGAAAGCACGAGGAGAATTATACGACTCATGACTTAGAATTAGGAGCCATAATTTTTGCCCTTAAAATCTGGAGACATTACCTGTATGGAAGTAAGTTTACTGTTTATACAGATCATAAAAGTTTAAGGTATATATTTGGGCAGAAAGAGTTAAATATGAGGCAAAGAAGATGGATGGAAGTTCTAAGCGATTACGACTGTGATATTCAATATCACGAAGGAAAGGCAAACGTAGTTGCAGATGCTTTAAGTCGTAAGTATCAGGAAAAACAAAAGTGAGTCCGTGCTCTTAGATTAAATCTACAAGTAGATTTAATGGAACAATTAAAGGAAGTTCAGGAAACAGCAATCAAGGACGATGCTGAAGGAATGAAAGGTTATATAAAGGAACTAGAGCAAGGAAATGATGGAATTTGGAAATTCCACAAGAAACGAATTTGGGTATCTAAGCAAAGGGAATTAAGAAATGAGATTTTAGAAGAATCCCATAAATCTAGGTATACTATGCACCCTGGAAACAATAAGATGTACCAAGATTTAAGAAAGAATTTTTGGTGGATAGGCATGAAGAAAGATATAGCTAGATATGTTTCTAAGTGTCTTACTTGTTCACAAGTAACGGCTGAACATCAGAAACCTTCAGGACTACTACAACAATTGGAAATGCCTGTATGGAAATGAGAACTTATAACAATGGATTTTGTTACTAAGTTACCTAAAACAAGAAAAGGTAATGATGCAATTTGGGTAATTGTGGATCGATTAACCAAATCAGCTCATTTTTTACCAATGAATGAAACTTTTAGCATGGAAAAGTTAGCCAAATTGTACGTAGACGAAGTGGTATCTTTACATGGAGTCCCACTCTCCATTGTATCAGATAGGGATAGTCGTTTCACTTCTCATTCCTGGAAAAGTTTCCAGCAAGCAATGGGAACTCGACTAAACCTAAGCACAGCATATCATCCACAAACAGACGGACAAAGTGAAAGAACCATCCAAACTCTAGAAGACATGCTCCGAGCATGTGTGGAAACTGGGATGATCATTTACCATTAATTGAATTATCATATAATAATAGTTATCATTCAAGCATTGAAACTGCTCCATTTGAAGCACTATATGGACGTAAGTGCAGAACTCCAGTTTGTTGGGCAGAAATAGGAGAAAGTCAATTATCAGGACCAGAAATTGTGCAAGAAACTACTGACAAAATAACTCAGATCAAGGAAAGACTGAAAACAGCTCGAGATCGTCAGAAGAGTTATGCAGATAATCGCCGCAAGCTGTTAGAATTCCAAATCGGAGATAAAGTACTCTTGAAAGTTTCTCCTTGGAAAGGAGTTGTTCGATTCGGTAAGAAAGGAAAGCTAAGTCTCAGGTACGTAGGACCATTTTCAGTAATTCAGCGTATAGGACTAGTTTCTTATCGTTTACAACTACCAGAAGAGTTAGCTGGAGTACATGATGTATTTCATGTATCCAATCTCAAGAAATGCTTATCAGATGAATCACTGGTAGTACCTCTTCAAGATATAGAGGTAAACGAAAAACTAAAATTTGTTGAGAAACCTCTTCAAATTGAGGATCGAAAGATTAAGTTTCTCAAACATAAACGACTAGTTTTAGTCAAAGTCAGATGGGATTCCAAGAGAGGAGCTGAATACACTTGGGAGCTGGAATCAGAAATGAAAAGAAAGTATCCTCATTTATTCCAGTAAATCTCGAGGACGAGATTTTATTAAGGTGGGGAGAATGTAACAACTCTCATCAAAAGTCCTAATTATTATTTTAATTTGACCAATAGGAAACCCTAATTGAGAAACCCAAGTGATCCTGCACAAACCCTAAAATTTTCAGAATAATCGGAATCATGATCAGGGCCCCTAAAACTCAAGGGGGGGGGGGTAAACCCTAGTTAACGATTATCTAAATTACTCGTTGTAAAATTCAAAATTTACGAAACTACTGACTCAGCTAGGCTAATCCCAGACGTGGCTACTCTATAAAAAATAGGCAACCCTTACGGACCGTAAGGGTTATTTGTTACGGTCCGTAAGGGGGGGCAAAATTCAGGTATAAATAGCAGACATTGGTACTTGAAATTTGACGTATGTTCGACGAAGAAATTCGTTTCATGCACCGATTTACACTCTGTTTACTACAATTAACACACACAGTGCACTAATCGACGCCGCAATCAGGGTAATAACTCGATCGCTGATACGATTCAACGTCCGATCGATTATAACTATCCAACGATTGTTTAAGTGCCGCTCAAATTGAGTTTATACTTTGGTATTCATCATGATTTCGACTTGAATGTTTGAGTGCTGTTCGAACTCGGACTATACTCTGTCATTCGTTGTGAATCCGCTGAATTGTTAAGTATTGCACTAATAAATCGTTGTGAGGGTTTAATCTCGTGAATTGACGTAACTGCTGTATTAGTTACTAACATGTTTGTGTGTGCATTATTATTTAAATTAGGTTAATCAAGGCTAATCAGTAGGCTTATACTCTGCTCGTTAAATCTACAATGTGAGTCATTCTCTTTTTATCAAATCTATTTACAAAAGCATGTTTATTTTCAAAGGTTATAATTACAGTAATTAAGTTTATGTAATCACCAAATTACAGCCGGTATGTGGGGTATTATGCACATTACTACTGTTGTTGTCACTTTAGGTGGGCGAACCTAAATTAGTGATATTCGTCATTCATTGGGGCAGCCAATGGTGATATGACCACAGTCACCGAAATGAGTCGAGTGACAAATACTGTGGGTAGTTGGTTTGATATCAGAAACATTGTAATATCTCTTAATACTGTGAATTATAACAAACGAGTCGTTTTAGTAAAAATGAATGATTCACTCAGTATTTCCCTGCTGACAAAACCTTTTTCAAACATGTTTCAGGTGATCTGTTGTGAGCACAGGAAAAGTGCCGTGGAGCACTACAAGCTTAGAAAAGTGGCTCAATGTAAATAAATAAAGAAACATATTTCCCAGTGAAATCACTTTATTGTAAATTATGGGATTTATCCCTATATTATATATAAACGAGAAGTTTTAATATTAATCGATCCTGTTTAAAAAGACTTCCGCTGTCATTTAATTAGATACCATCGGATTTCCTGCCTCGCGGCTCTGGACCGGGTCAAACCGGGGCCAAGGGCCATGACAACGGTGAACCGAAAACTATAAATACCCACCTCCACCCTTCACTTTTCCTCACAAGAATCTGATCTTATGTGCTCTAAGTTGAAACCTTTGTTTCATACCTGAGCTATTTTGATCTAGATTAGCATTCGGGGACCCTTCGTAAGTGTTCCTTCGTTCTTTTATTGCTTTTCGAGTCCGAAAGTCAAACTTTGTTTGACTTTCTGCATTGACCAGTTTATGGTCAATGCGAAGTTCGTTTGAACTTCGCAACGTGATTGTAATCACGATGGTTATAGTCCCTTGTGACTATGCCTAATGATTACCACGTTGTCTAGGGTCGTAAGGGTAAGCGATCTAACAAATCGCTTATACCTTGGAACCCGACCCATTTGGTCGATCATTAGGATTCGACCAAACACATTAGGTGATCATAGTATATAGGGAATAACCTTCTGAGGTTATACCTTATGGTCGCTTCGTTTAAGTAGTTGTATGATAGGTAGTTTATATGCCTTAGGTAAATTACCAAAATACCCCTTTGATGCCAAAATTCATTTTAAACATATGTAACATAACTTTTGACATCTAAACTGATTTGACAACCATATTAGACATGTTAAGGCATATATTACTTGTCATAGGACTAGTTAAGCGGTCCGAACGCGTTTCACGCGAACGACGCGTTAAAGTAGCATAAGCTACCTAAACGGGTCGTAATGGGTCACAAACACTTAGGTTAAGTTTCGTTTTAGTATGTGGGCTTTGTTAAACCATATTACACGAGTCTCCATACTCGTTTGGGTTACGAACCCTCATTCTATCCGATCTTCCGTTTTAGGTCCGGTTTATTAATGTAGTTACCTATATTAGGTGTCGTTTGATTTCGTGATCTCTAGCGTTGCTTGGCGGTTATCTTAAGACTTCTGAGCAATCTCATGTGAGTACATAGACCCCTCTTTTGCTGTTTTCCAAACATTTTGGGGTGGAACGCATGTGCCTACTTGTTACTTTCGTGCTTTCCATGTTTTCACATCATATACTTGCTATGTTCATTAGTACATTTATAGTACATGATTTCATTGTCTTACATTACATTTTATGCTATGTATGTCCATTTAGTTCATACTTAGTACATCGTTTCACATCACATCACATGCTATGTATGTTCATTTGTTGCATACTTAGTACAGTTGTTTTCATCACATGCTTACATTTTGATATGATATTTGGATTGTTTTGATGGATCAATATACATTCATTAACACCGATCACGCCGTTCGTTAGTAGGTAGTGGTACCATAGGAATTGACAACTCCCGTTCCGGACATCGTGGGTAGGTGGGGATGAAAGGAATGACCGAATTCGATATACATTTACAACAAGATAGACCTTTAATTTGTTTAAGGGTTTATCGCCACAGTCTCAAGGCTTGGATGTATGCATTCTCACAATACCGCATAGATATTTGTATCAGTATAGCATGCATTTCCACAAAACATAGCTTTGATTTAAACCGTGTTTTACTTCAATACTTTGTTTTTGTGCATATGGTTTAGTTGATATATTTCACTAGCCATATATATCATTTTGGTTACACATTACATGATTTACATTTGACACATAAACATTATTGACATTGGTTACACATTTCATGATTTACATTTGACACATAAACATTATTGACATTGGTTACACATTACATGAGTTACATATTGACAGATTATTCAATACGTTTGGCAATTGGTTTAAACATAGACATCTTACATTGGTGGTTTGTTTGGGTAAGTGATTTGAGTAACGAGGCGTGTGTAATATGATACAAGCATGGTGGATACGCCGCTGGTACTTCCTATATATAAGTGATTGTATGGTATTACATATCGTAGCGTTATTTGAATCATTTCAATTTGGACATATAACATTTTATACAAATAACATACTTTTCACAATACATTGTTTTACAAACAACTTAAATTATACAAACTCATTTTTATATGGTTATTCATTTAACCATACCTTATTCTCTTATTTATACATATCATCTGATCTTATCGTTTTTCAAAAGATTTACAAGACAAATCAAATTACAAGGTTCATGACTAAACATTTTCTTAAACAATAAGTCATGAATCCTATTTTCATAAACCTATGTATCTCACAGGCATTTTTATGCTGACGTACCTATTTTCACATGTGTTTCAGGATATGATGCATAGGATTTATCAAGATACACTTAGGCGGACTTGGGCCTTAGCGACAATAAAAGATGCAAGACTAATTATTTATGTTATGTTTCTTTGATTGTCAAGACATTGTAACTACTTAAATCAATAAAACAATATTTCAATTTCCATGTGTTATGAAACAATGATTCTGTTACAACACTCCCCGACGTTTTCCGCCACGTTTTGTTGTTCTACGTGGTCGGGGTGTGACATTTCAGCTTCTGCAGAGCTCAGCACGGGCCGTGCCTGGTCGGACATGGGCCGTGCCCAGCATTGTTACTGGCAGTTTTTATTTTCCGAGTTACAAAGAGCTGAGCACGGGGTCGTGTCGGTGCAACACGGGTCCGTGTCCAACTCCCCAGTAACAGGGATCCGGAAAACAATCACTGTATCTCTGACCACGGGCCGTGTTCACAGAACACGGGGCCGTGGTGAACCTTCTGACCAACGTTCTTTTCTGATTTTATTGCAGGACTTAGAACCCAGACGCCACATTTGAATTTCCTACGTAGTGCATGAGCTCCAGTTCTAGTAGAGACATAAAAGAACCTCTAGAAGAACCCGAACGCTTTCTCAGAAAAAGACTTAAAGCTAAAAACCAAGAGAAAGTTTCGGGGGACCCACCTCCAATGGCGGACCAACGTACCCTCATGGATTACCTACGGCCCACTGTAGGTAATCTCGGCGTCGTTATCAATGCACCGATTGTCGAAGCCAATAACTTCGAACTTCGGCCGCATTTGATACAAATGCTTCAAAACTCCGCAACCTTTCATGGGCTTGCGGACGAGGATCCCTATCTACATATTACTATTTTCTTAGAAATATGTGATACCTTTCGGATTAATGGAGCATCAAACGATGCCATCCGCCTTTGAATGTTTCCATTTTCACTAAAAGACCAAGCTAAGGCTTGGCTTAACACCCTCCCAGTTGGCTCGGTAAACACCTGGGATGAACTGGCCCAAAAGTTTCTATATAAGTATTTCCCTCCTGCTAAAACGGCTAAATTAATGACTGGAATTAATACATATTCTCAGGAGGATGGGGAATCCTTAATGAAACTGGGGAAAGGTTCAAGGAGCTTCTAAGAAAGTGTCCTCATCACGGTCTTGCGGTATGGCAACAAGTATCCACTTTCTACAATGGGTTGTTGCCACACACAAGACAAACACTTGATTCTAGCCCCGGGGGACTTCTAGGTAATCGTCGCCCAAATGAAATATATAATCAAATTGAGGAAATTGCTCAAACCAATTTTCAATGGCACACTCCCCGAGGTAATAAATCTATTGCCCCGAGCGCCCATAAGGTTGATGAAAGCACTTCTTTACAAGCCCAAATCGAGGCCCTTTCTTCAAAAATCAAAAAGTTAGAAATGGCAAAAACGGCCTCGGTTATGGCTTGTGAGGGGTGTGGTGGACCACATGAAAATTGGAGTTATATGAAAGAAGTAGATGATCAAACGGAAACGGTAAACTACATTGATAATAGACCTAGGCCGCCGGGTCCACCAACGGGTACCTACAACCAAGGATGGCGTAACCACCCTAACCTTGGTTGGAGAGATCCCGACAATAGTAGTAACCAACAAAACCAAAGAACTAACTTTCAACAATCACAAAACTTCTCTCAACAACAAGGTGGACGAGAAAGGCTTGAAGATACTGTATCTCGCCTCATCTCCGACACCGAAAAGAAAAACTCGGATCGGTTTCAGCAATTAGAATCGAATTTTAGAAATCAACAAGCTAGCATTCAAAACATTGAAAAACAATTAAATCAAATAGCTCAAAATTTCTCCGAGAGACCCCAAGGCACGCTACCTAGCAATACCGAAACCAACCCAAAGGCACAAGTACATCTCATCACATTGAGAAACTGAACTGTGGGTCCCGAGGAGGCTCCATTACCACCAACTGAAAGAAGCCAAACCACGACTCCACCCGCGCCCCAACCAGAAAAGGATTCTCCACCAAATCAAGAACCCACCAAGACTCCTCCGGTTCCATACCCCGGACGGTTAATTCGTCATAAGACCGATGAGCAATTCGCAAAGTTCGAAAATTTACTAAAACAATTGCATGTTAATATTCCTTTTATTGAGGTCCTAACCCAAATGCCTAAATATGCAAAATTTACGAGGGACTTCCTCACTCACAAAAGAAAAATTGAATCATTGCAATTAGTTAACTTAGGCGAAGAATGCTCCGCCTTAGTACTCAACAAACTCCCACAAAAGAAAATTGATCCTGGAAGCTTCACGATTCCGTGCTCAATTGGGGAATCCCCCATTCGTAATGCACTAGCCGATCTTGGGGTTAGTATTAACCTCATGCCCACATCAATGTTTAACCAACTTGGCTTAGGAAAAACGAGCCCCTACAAAGATGAGCATACAACTAGCCGACAAATCCGTCAAATTTCCACAAGGTGTCGCTGAAAATCTATTGGTCAAAGTCGAAAATTTTGTCTTCTCGGCCGACTTTGTCATACTAGACATGGAAGAAGACACCGATGTCCCCCTCATTCTTGGGAGTCCATTTCTAGCCACCGCCCAAGCAGTGGTGGATATGAATAACGGAACACTAACATTGAAGTTTGGGGACGAGGAAGTGAAGTTTGGAGTTGGAAAGAGAGTAGAAGACGAAGACCCGGTCAACTACATGAAGGTCATAGACTCAAGCTTGGATGACGCTCTCCGACGGTGTAACATGGGATGCAAAACATCCCACTTGAGTAACATATGACCAGGCTTTGGGTCTAGCCAAGGACCCTTATAAACGTGGCGCGCCACGGAGGCATTCCACGGAACTATCCTTAATTTAGTTTAGATTAATTTTTATGTTTTCTAGTTAGTTTTAATTTTCAGGAATAAAACACACTCGGGATGGCAAATGATACAAGGGAAACTTGGACCAGCACCCCATGCAGGAAAACAGGGCCATCCGACGAAATTTCTTCATTATAGTAAGTTCAGCACGGGCCGTGTCTGCCCAACACGGCCCCGTGCTGCATAGTCTCCAGAAAATGCCCAGTTCAGGTAACCTGGACACGGGCCGTGTTCACCCAACACGCCCCCGTGTCCAGGCTTCTGTTTCTCTTTTTCAATTTTGTTACTGGCACCTGAACATGGGGCCATGCCCGGACAACACGGGGCCGTGTCCAGGCGCCCAGTAACACAAAGTTTTGCTTTTTCACACCTTTTACACATTTAATCAACCTAAAAACTTATTTTTGGGACACATTAAGGACAATGTGTAATTTAAGTGTGGGGGGGATGCTAAAACCTTGAATCTTGCAAGTCCTAATAACAAGCCTTACATAAAACTCTATTGGAACCGCTAATCACCCCAAAATTTTTTCAGAAATTTTCACTTTTTACTTGTCTAGGTTTAATTTGGGAATTTCAAAATTCTAAAAAGGTTATATTTTTACAAATTTACAACCGATAGCGTAGTGATAAAAAGAACCAACATAAGAAAATTATGAAAAGGCATGACAAGCTTAGTTAAAATTTAATTATATATACTTGATCACATAAAAACTCATTCCCACAAAAGTGAGTTTTGAGCCTTTATTGAGCATACAAATACATATCTTTAAATTAAATGCTCATTTTTCGTTTCTTGTGTGAATAGCCGCTTGGTTCTTACAACTCTAGAACTTGCCACGACGATACGTTCCCGGTCCTTACCAACTTAAACCCGAGTAAGTAAATGATAGAGGCATTAGGACTAACCCTTTTTATTTCTACACCATTATTTTTCTTTTTTTTACCACCTACCCAAAATCCCCCTAGTTAACCCCTTTGAGCCTAAACCTTTTCATTTCTTAACCCAAACCAAACACCCTTTGTCACACCCCGACCACGTAGAACATACAAAACGTGGCGGAAATGTCGGGGAGTGTTGTAACAGAATTAATTGTTTCAAATCCATGGCAATTGAAGTTTCGTTTTATTGATTACAAGTGTTACAATGTCTTAACAAACAAGGAAATACAACATAATTAACTAGTCTTGCATCTTTTATTGTCACTAAAGCCCAAGTCTGCCTATGTGTATCTTGATCATCTTATGCAACAGCTCCTGAAAAAACACATGTGAAAATAGGTACGTCAGCATAAAAATGCCTGTGAGATACATAGGTTTTGTGAAAATAGATTTCATGACTTATGTTTGAGAAAATGTTTAGTCATGAACCTTGTAATTTGCTTTGTTTTGTAAATCATTTGAAAAATGATAAGATCAGATGATATGTATAAATAAGAGAATAATGTATGGTTAAATGAATAACCATTGTAAACTGAGTTTGTATAAGATAAGTTGTTTGTAAAACAATGTATTGTGAAAAGTATGTTATTTGTATAAAATGTTCTATGTCTCAAACTGAAATGATTCAAATAACGCTACAATATGTGATACCATACAAACACTTATATATAGGAAGTACCAGCGGCGTATCCACCATGCTTGTATCATATTACACACGCATCGTTACTTAAACCACTTAATCAAACCAAACTACTAAAGTAAAATGTTCATGTCTAATGTAAATCATGTAATATGTATCCAAAATGTAATCATGTGATGAATAACAAATATACTAAGTATGCAACAATAGACATACGTAGCATGTGACCTGTACTAAGTATGCAACAATAGACATACGTAGCATGTGACCTGTACTACGTATACAACAATAGACATACGTAGCATGTGACATGTACTAAGTATGCAACAATAGACATACGTAGCATGTGACCTGTACTAAGTATACAACAATAGACATACGTAGCATGTAATGTAATGTAAAACGATGTACTATAATTGTACTAATGAACATAGCAAGTATATGATGTGAAAACAAGAAAGCTTGAAAGTAACAAGTAGGCACATGTGTTCCACCCCAAAACATTTGGAAAACTGTAAAAGAGGGGTCTATGTACTCACTTGAGATTGCTTAGTAGTCCTTGAGTAACAACCAAACAATGCTAGAGATCGCGGATATCAAACGGCACCTAATATAGGTAACTATGTTAATAACCGGACCTAAATCGGATGATTGGATAGAATGAGGGTTCGTAAACCAAACGAGTATAGAGACTCGTGTCATATGGTTTAACAAAGCCTACATACTAAATGAAACCTTAATCTAAGTGCTTTCGACCCATTACGACCCGTTTAGGTAGCTTATGCTACTTTAACGCGTCGTTCGCGTGAAACGCGTTCGGACCGTCTAACTAGTCCTATGACAAGTGTTATATGCCTAAACATGTTACATAATCAGTTATGTGACAAAAGTTTAGGTTACATATGCTTAATTACCAATTATACATGAAAAGGGTATTCTGGTAATTTACCTAAGGCATATAAACTACCTATCATACAACTACTCAAACGATGTGACCATAGGGTATAACCTCGGAAGGTTATTCCCTACCTACTATGGTCACCTAATGTATTTGGTTGGATCCTAATGATCGACCAAATGGGTCGGGTTCGAGGTATAAGCGATTTATTAGATCGCTTACCCTACGACCCTAGACAACGTGGTAATCAGTAGGCATAGTCCCAAGGGACTATAACCAACGTGATTACACTCACGTTGCGAAGTTCAAACGAACTTCGCATTGACCATAACTGGTCAACGCAGAAAGTCAAACAAAGTTTGACTTTCAGACTCGAAAGACTCGAAAAGCAATAAAAGAACGAAAGAATACTTACGAAGGGTCCCCGAATGCTAATCTCGATCCAAGAACTCAGGTATGAAACAATGGTTTCAACTTAGAGCTCTCAAATCCAGATTCTTGTGAGAAATGAGGTTGGGGTGGATGGGTATTTATAGGAATACCCGAACCGTTAGGATCGTTTCATGGAAACCGTGCTCGAATCTTGTGCGTACACTTGTCACAAAGTTGTGGTAACTTAAAAATGGTCCTAATGAGCTGAATGTGCAGTTGTGAGTGTGTGGATGAGGTTTAAACAGCTGGAATCAGCTGACTAAGCGTTCTTATCTGATCAGGAAGGCTGAGGCGGGCCGCCTAAGATTTAAGCTTGGCTGAGGCGGGCCGCCTAGCTCTTCAGATCAGAAAACAAGTTTCAAATGTTGCAGTTTCAGTCCCTGTTATGTGTTTAAGCCATTTCCGACATGTTTAAGGCCCGTTAAGCCAACTTTAAGGCCCTAACATGATGTCTAAACATTGTGGACATGAAACATGCTCAAAAATATGCCGGAGGTTGGTTCGTTTGGCCGTACGAACGCGATGTTCGCTTAATTACGACGGAATGCGCATAAGCGCGAAAAACGATCCAAATGACGAAACGAATGGATTTTTCTTATGCCAAACACTAAAATAAAATATTTTAGTGCTTACATAAATTTTTGGATGTCCGGATGTATTCAAAACGTAAGTTATGCGCGAAAATGCAAACTTGTGCACTTTTTGACGCTTTTAGTCCCTGAATGACACAAAAGTTTATTTTAGCATACCGAACACCTCAAAGCCTATTTATAAGCTATGTAAAGGATATTTATGGTATGTTTAACTTATGGTCATGTTCCGGAATGTCTATTACAGTTCAAATTGGCATACTTTCGCAGTTTGTCAACTTTAGTCCCTGTAATCGATTTAACTTGATTTTGCCATACCAAAGCCTTCAAAACTTATTTCTAAGTTATGTAAAGGTTATTTAAGGTATGTTAAGCCTATTTCACTATTCCAGAGTGTTCGTTGCATTAAACTGGTTATATTTACGCATCAGTGCGTGTATAACCTTCTAGAAAGCGATTTAAAGCTTGAAATTGAACAAGAGTTGATATGTGTAAACGATACACATATTTTTACAAATCCCAAGTATGAAATACAATATTTCATTGGTTTGTCATTTGTTTGATGGTTGAAGTGACACAGGTGTCACACCCTTTCACCCACCAAAACCTTTTTATTTTTAACCCTTTGTTTTAGTAACAAGCTCGGTTTTTCGTATGACTTTCAAAAAAAAAATGTTGATGATGAAGAAAAAGAAATAAACAAGCAAGTTCATCAAAAATAACTTTGTTTGAATTATGGCTTCATCAAAATAAAAAGTTGAAAAAAAAGTAGAGAGAAAGTCTTACGAAAACCGACGCTTGTTGTGCTTTTCGCCCTTTCACTAACCACTAACCCAACCACCTACCTTTAACCCAAGCCTAACCCTTCACCCAAAAAGTCCTCTTGATATTTACAAAGGTATATAGTTAAAAAAGGAGAAGGATTGATTGCTTGGCAAGCCTATGGTAGGAGTAAGTTCCATGCCGCTCTCGAGTGATTCACTAAAATACATCTTCGGCCGAGTGTTGAGTGATCCCCCGTGAGGTATGTGAACTTGTATATAAATGGAATTTTAAAGAGGCATGTTATGCCCTAATAAGTAATTTATCTTATGAAAAGTTTTAAATAAATCATGATGAAAAAGATTGTAAATAAATAAAAATAAAACATAATAAAGAATCTTGGAAATCCAGACACTCTATGACAAGCCCAAAAACCTTCTCTTCTACCCATTCCATTTGGGAGTGTAAAGCCACATTATAAAGAGTTTTGCTTGAGGACAAGAAAAGATTCAAGTGTGGGGGTATTTGATGTGTGCAAAATGCAACATATAAATTACATCAATTGTGTCATAAAACTAACCCTTTTTTAGTACTAATGTTGGAAAAAGTGTGTTTTTGTCTTCCTTTTGTATTTTCAGGATTAAATGAGCTCAAATTAACAAAAGAAGCAAAAAGGCAGCTAAATCTAACATAAATACAAGAAAAGGAACAAACGTGGCATTCCCAACCTCCCCGAAAGCATCTTCCCAAGCAAAACAAGAGAACAGAAGGCTGAACACGCCCCGTGTATGATCGTTTGCTGACCCGAACGAGTCGTTCAGAGGTTGTCTCTTGCGTTTCAGATGCGGAATAATAAGAAATGAAAGTAGATATAGCTTGTTCTTTCTTCTAACTTCTTGTTTTATTGATATGAAACGTTTTACAGCTCGATCTTCACACCGGCAGAGCTTCGGCGTGGAATTTCACATACATGTTGTGAGGTCCGCCCTAATGACACCTATATATAGAGTTTCTGGTTCGCTTATGCGTCACATGACCATAAAAGCGGACCAGACATGTACAAATAAGCGGACCAGACTGACAAATAAGTGGACCAGACTCCCTATGTCCCTATGAGCGGACCAGACATGTAACACCTATACAGACTCCTGTTTTCTCGTAAAACGTGCCCTATGCTATACAAAACGACATAAGACCTGATCCTAGACACCTAGACGTAATCAACAGATGTAGTGCACCAACAGACTCCCCCTCAGATGTTGATGAAGTCGCCAATACACCCTGACTGCAAAACCGTGTCTTCTCATCTTCAATCTAGATCAGTCTCTGGGCTTTTTCTTCTTTCAATCTTCAGACTCCCCCTCTCGATTTACTGGCATTCTTTTGTTCTTCAGTAACATCTTCAGGATCGTTGTCTGATCTACACAGGCTTTCAGAATTGATTTCCAGGATCGAAACTTGGCTCTCTTCCAACAGAGATTTTCAGAATATCGAAACCTGGCTACCTGCACAATCTTAACCCAGACATAAATTTTCTAATTTTATCACATATCACATATCAAATACCTGTGCACCAACACATGACTCTCATAATCACTAAAACAAACATATAATTGCAACATCTCAGGCTCTCTCTCAAATATCTATGATGAACCACTTGAAGAAGGTTAGATTTAACAAAAACAGTTAGATTTACACAAACACTCCCCCTCAAATGCTGCTCATCATGTTTAGCACTCGGAATTTTGAAAATCAGTTTTCCAACATCAGTTGTCGAAAATCTTTTTGACTTTTTCAAAAATTATGCTAAAACACGCACAAAATCTTTTTGGATTTTCTGAGAGACTAAAATACAGAAATAAAATATTTACAGACAATATTTTTGTGAGTTTTGTGTAAGAGGATCATATCAGTTTTTGACAAGTCACTAGTACCGTTGAGCTTAGTTACACATTAAGAATTAAACAATTCACTTAGATTGCCGATATACTGATCCAATTAAATTCTCACAAAAATTTCAACTAATTCAGGATATGAGTTAGGTGTTTTAAAGACTTAAACTCATTCATGTGTCCCACCTCTTGAATATACTCCCGTATCCAGATCCCAATATTCAGTCTTACAGGTGAGTATACCACAGATGATATCTGTCAGGGGAATAAATTATAGTACGAGGGCCGTGAGAGCTCAGGTCGATCTTTCGATACGCAGAGAGATGACGGCTTCGACTTTTGGTGGGTCCCCTTTAGAGGATCTTTAGCATTACAACAGCAATGACTATCAATTTTATTGTTTCATCAATTTGCTGAGGGCTGCGCTATATTTCAAGCATGCGGAAAGTATTCTCCGGGGACTAGGCCATAAATTTCTTTCAGCAGAAGTCCCGGGATAATACCCCAGATATCACTGAGCATAAAGACCTAGTATCTCAGAATAAGGGACATTTCAAACGAGATTTCAGGGGTTACCTATATATCCAAGTAGTGTTCCCCACGAAATAAGCAAGTTTGAAATTTAGTTTATATCCCGAAAAAGTTTACTAAATGTGTAAAAACCTATCGGCATATCATCAGTGAGACTGTTTAACGCTATTCAAACATTACATTTCTTTAGCATACTGTGACTGTCTACTGATGTACTATCATTTCCTCTTCTTTGACACCAAAACTCATTTTTGATTTTATCATGTTTTTGCCTTTTTCAAATTTTCAAATGTTTTTGGATTTTCTAAAATTTTTACTCCCCCTAAAATGCAAACACATTTCAGGAAATTTGAAAAAAAACAAACTGTACAGAAAGTGACAACTGATATCAAATCACCTCAATTCGCCATTCACTAGGCATAAACAATCCGAACTCCCCCTTACACAAAACTATTTTCTCATTATGATTTCAAAACACTTAAGTTTGTTTTAACCAAAATGATTTTTCCGGAAAATAAGTTTTGTTAAGTTTACCACTTGTAGATTAGGGGTGTGGTTCATCACATTGTTCGTCTCTTGTCATATATAGTAAATCAAGTACAAATTAATGTCCCTGATTTACCATTTGCATTCAAGCAACCTCTAAACCAATTGTAAAAATAACCACTTGTAAAAACACACAATACCACTTGTAGGAATGTTACGTCTACATCACCATTTTATCAATCAGGATGCCGATTCCTGCTTCACACTTACCAACCTGGAAGCTCCGGCAAATCATACGTAACCTGTAAAATGCTAACAATTTTAAGAACTTTTCATACAAACTCATAAAACATGAATGATGCCGATTCCTGATCCACGATTACAAACTTGGGATCTCCGGCACGTCAGGTTTTCAAGCAAAGAAAATGTCCACCCAAGCCTGACCAGCCTTGGGTGTTTTCAATTCAGAAGCAGTTGGAGTGTAAGTTGCTTTCTTTTTAGCATAAAACTCTTTTACCCCTTTTACTTTCCCTTCAACCATTTTTTCGAAAATCTTCTTAACTTTCCCATTAAACGCTTTCTCAACATCTGTAAGGACCGTATTCGTGACCTAAACGAGTCGGTTCAGAGGAATTCCATCAAATACAGGTGCGGAAAACAAGTATTTGACCTATAAACAGCTGAATCTTCACTTTAACACTGATTTGTATTTATATGAAAGCAATTACAATCAGTTCTCACACCGGCAGCACCTCGGTATGGAAATCACACAAAAACAACTTATGATTTCGCTTGACCTTGATCTCCTATATATAGGGATTGGGATTTCGCTTCAGCATAACTCAAGCGAAATCTTAACATGTTGATTTCGCTTGAGCTGCTTCAAGCGAAATCCTTAACATACAAATACCTTGAAGCGAAATCTTGCTAACTCTCTCTCATTCTCTCGTTCTACGTGCCCTGATCTATTCTAACTAGTCTAAGACTCGATACAAGAGGAAGTCGACAGATGTAGTGCACCAACAGACTCCCCCTCAGATGTTGACGAGTCGACTATCGAGTCACAATAACACTGTGTCTTCACATCTTCATTCTTGATCAGTCTCTGGCCTTTTCTCTCTCTATCTTCTTCTCCAGAATCACCTGGCTCTATCAGACTCCCCCTCACGATTTGCTGGCATTCATTTGTTCTTCAGCAATATCTGCTTTAGGATCGATGCCTGACTCAAATGTTGTTTACAAGATCATTGCCTGGATCTTATCTAATTCTCTTGATCAGATCTCTTGATTCCTTAAGTTCATCAGCATCAGCAGCTAGCAAACTTTAGATTCATGATTAGATTCTGACTTTCATAAGCTTTGAATGAATTAATCTGGCTCACCTGTAACAATCTTAACCCAGAAATAAATTTTCTAAATTTAACAATTTAAATGCACCAACAATCTGATATAATCAGATAACTCTCTCTCATATCACAAACCAATGATGAACCAAATGTAGGTTTAAAAAAAATACCAATTGTAGGATTTTAACAAACCTTTTTGACATTTTAAGATTCACTCCCCCTCACAACCAAGTCATCATGTTTAGCACTTGAAATTTTGACAATCAGCTTTTCAATATCAGTTGTCGAAAATCTTTTTGATTTTTCAAAATTTATGCTAAAACACACTAAAATCTTTTTGTAAATTTTTGATTGTAAAGGAATGCAATAAAGAAATATTTACAAACAATATTTTTGTGAATTTGTGCAAGAGGATCATATCAGTTTATGAGACATATCACTAACACCATTAAGCTTCATTTAATTTTAAGTTCTAAGCAATTTACTTAGATTGTCAGTATACTGGTCCACTTAAATTTTCACACAAAGTTCAACTGATCAGAGATATGATGTTAATGTTTTAAGCAACTTAAACTTATCCGTGTGTCCCACTACTTGAATATACTCCCGTATCCAGATCCCAATATTCAGTCTTACAGGTGAATATACCACAGATGATATCTGTCTGGGGAATAAATTATAGTACGAGGGCCGTGAGAGCTCAGGTCGATACTCCCGTATACGCAGAGAGATGACGGCTTCGACTTTTGGTGTGTCCCCTTTAGAGGATCTTTTGTTTCAACAGCCATGATTAGCATTTTTCAATGTTTCATAATTTTTTAGCTGAGGGTGAGCTATATTTCAAGCAAATGTAAAGTATTCTCCGGGGACTAGGCCATTGCTTCCGCAAAATCAGAAGTCCCGGGATAATACCCCAGATATCACTGAGCATAAAGACCTAGTATCTCAGAATAAGGGACCTTTCAAACAAGATTTCAGGGGTTACCTATATATCCAAGTTTGTGTTAACCCACAGAACAAGCAAGTTTGAAATTTAGATTTATATCTCGTCACAATCTACTAAATGTGCAAAAACCTACTGACATATCCACAGTAAGATTGTTTATCACATTTTTCTTTACATTTCTTTAGCATGTTGTGACAATCCACTGATGTACTATCATTTCCTCTATATGCAACAAAAACTCATTTTTGAATTTTATCATATTTTTGTCTTTTTCAAATTTTCAAATGTTTTTGGATTTTCTGAAAAAAAAAATTTACTCCCCCTAAAATGCAAACACATTTTTAGAAAATTTTAAAACTAAAACTCTTGACACAATTAAAACATACAAACTGTACAAAAACTTGACAACTGATATCGAATCGCATCAAATCGCCATTCACATTGGCATAAACAATCAGAACTCCCCCTATCACAAAACTATTTTCTCATTTAAATTTCAAAACACTTAAGTTTGTTTTAATCAAAATGATTTTTCCGGAAAATAAGTTTTGATGATATAATCATTTGTAGATTCAGGGTATGGTTCATCACATTGTCTATTCTTAACCACTTATAGCAAATCAAGTACAAATTAATGTCCCTGATTTACCACTTGCATGTACGCACCATCTATACCAATTGTAAAAATTACCACATGTAGAACACAATACCACTTGTAGGAATGTTACGTCTACATCACCATTTTACCAATCAAAATGCCGATTCCTGCTTCGCACTTACCAACCTGGAAGCTCCGGCGTAGTCATACAACCTGTAAACATCCAAACACTATCAAAAACTTTCAACCAAAAACTTCAAACATTAGAAAAATGCCGATTCCTGATCCACGATATAAACTTGGGATCTCCGGCATAGTCATTAGACTTTCATGGGAAACAAACTTCCACCCAAGTCTTCTTATACTTGGTGGATTCCAATTCTTGTGCAGTAGGGTTGTAAGTTGCCTTTTTAGTTGCATAAAAATCTTTAACCCCCTTTACTTTCCCATCAAGCATTTTCTTGAACATTTTTCTAACATTTCCATTAAATGCTTTCTCAATATCAAATTCCTTTTCATCAGAATAGAATTGATTTGAAATTTCCACTTTACCAACCATTTGTTTAACCTCTTCAAAATTCAGTGATGGAATGTCAACATCATTCACTGAATCCTTTTTCTCAACTTGTGGCTCATCTGATTTTGTGGAATCAGATTCATCGCTAGATTGTACATCTGATTTTTTAACAATCCATTTTTGATTGTCTTTTGCACTCTTTTTGTACAATCTTTTAGAATTTTCACCAACTTCATTCTTTGAATTTTCAAAATTTTTGAAATTTGTAGTTGGTGAATCATTCTTTTCAACCACTTTTTCTTTAAGTTTTTCAGATACTTCCTGTTTTCTGTTGGCTTTGTTTGGACAATTGTGAGCGATGTGTCCAACAACTTGACATTGAAAACAAGTTCTTGTGTCTTTTGGTTGAAAAACTCCAATTGGATGAAAAACTCCAGTTCCTGTCCTTTTCCTTTCAGCAAGGAAATCTTGATTCGATTTTCTCCAGAATAAGCTATTTGTCTCTTCTTCATAGCTTTTTCCTGCAACATATGTCATTTTTGATTTAAAATCTCTAACATGTTTTTCATTTTGATAATTTGCAGTTTGAGTAAAACCAAGACCTTTCTTTTTGTAACTACACTTTTGGTTTGTTTTCTTTTGAAAATCAAAACCAAAATTGTAATTATTTTTCCCTTTTTTCTTGTTTAACCTTTGTTGAACTCTTGAAGTGTATTTTTTAGGTTTTTCAGAAAATTTTAAATCTTTAAGTTCAGAAAAATTAATTTCTGTCATTTTAAAAACCTTTTTGATCATATCAAAATGAACACTTCTAATAGGAAATTCTTTGTCAGAGTATAATTTGTCCGAATCATTTAAAGTGTATGCAACTTCAAATGTTTCATCATCCAAATTTGCCTTTGATAACAAAAATTCTTTACTGTAAGACCGTTTTTCCGATGACTTTGAACTGTTGACTGACGAACTTGAACCCCCAGACTCAAACTTTGACTCAAACACCTCCTCAATATCCAACACCTGATCGACCACCTTTTTTATTAACTCAGACTCATGATCAGTATCAGACGAGGTAAACGTGATATCAATGTTATCTGGTAAAACATCAGTTGTCTCGGATTTTAACTTTATATTGACTGCTTTTTCAACTTGCTCCTCATTTGGTTTTCTAGGAGAATACCCTTCCCAGATAGGAGGTGGACACTTGTTGTATTTAACAGTCAATTTCTTACCAGTCTCATTCTTTGTCTTTTCATCCTGAAATGCTTCAAAACCTGCAACAGTAGGATAAACTCGATCAATGACGTAATCAGAACAAGAATAACTCAGTAATAACCTTCTGATCCTTTCATTCTCGATCTTTTCTTTTTCCAACTCTTGCTTTAGATTAGCATTTTCTTCGATGTAATGATTAATTGCCTTTTGCTTTGTCATTAACGTAGCATTCGTCATCGTTAAAGCCTTTTCTCTTTCAGAGTTCGTTGTTTGAAGACCTGTCACTGTTCTGTTCAACACGCTATACGATTCTTTCACATAGCTGATGTCAGATAGTAACTTTTCTATCAGTCTTTCTCGATCAAACAGTGTAACATCTTTTTCTTCACAACTTTTGCAAATTTCCAAACATTTCTTGCAAGGCTTTTCAACTTCAACAATCTTCTCAACCTCGATTGTTTTTACCACTTCAATTACTTTTTCTTCACTAATTACCTTCTCAGTTTCAGTCCTCTTTTCTTCATCCACAATTTTAACTTCTTCAGTTTGAACAACAGTTTCAACCTTCACATCTTGTTGTTTTTCTTTTGCAACTTGTTTCTCCTTCAGTTTCTCCATGTGATCTGCAAAATAAAAATGAAAACTTTCAGGAGAAAGATGATTTTTAGCAATATTAATATGTTTCTCTTCCTCATCATCACTGCTACTTTCAATCGGTGTTTGATCAAACTCTACAGATTTTTCAGAATAATCATCTGAAATACCAGAATCAGATGGTGTTTGATCAAAAACAACTTCTTTTTCTGAAGTATCATCATTTTGTACACTCTCATCTGTAGTTAATGACTCAGAATCAGCACTTTCTGAACTTTCTTCAGATGTAATCGATTGATCTTTCACTGTTTCACCAATTGATCTCATCCAAGTAGCAAACAAATTTGGTTCTCTAACAATCTTTGCAATGAAAGCTTTGAAATCCCCCTTTTCATCAACAAACATATCCCAGCTGAATCCTTCAGGTAGTTGTTCATCATTTTGGTCCACTAAACATGCTGTGCTGTTAGAAGAAATGTAGTTGCTCCAGTTGAAATCTACCAAACATCCTTTCTTTGAATCTTCAATCTTTCTACCATGAGCCGTCTGTGAGTCTTGTGTCTGACCAACTTGCTGATAAATGGCTTTCCGGTAGTAGTCATCTTTTCCAAATGGATTCTGAGCACCACTAACTTCTCTGTTTTTGCATTCCCGCTTAAAATGACCTTTTTCCCTGCACCTGAAACAAGTAACTTTAGATTTATCAAAACCTAAAGTAGAAACACGAGCATCAAGAAAGTCATTTCTCCCGGTAATTGTCTTGAACTTTTCAGCACGTCTAAGAACACTTGCAAGACACCATTTGATATCCATTAGTTCCATCTCTTCGGCATCTATTTGGTCATAATCCTCTTTGGTAAGCATAGGATTTCCAATTCTACCAGCCACTAAACCTTCATATGATATAAGCACGGAACCAAGTAATGCCATATGATCTTTTACAATGTCTTCAGAAAAACTTTGACCTTCTGGAAGATTTAGAGATATATTGCATTGAATCACACAACCATTTCCCATCTTTGTGTTTTGAGACTGAAAACTTTCTGATGAGCTTTTCGGATTTACACTTGGATACAATGAGAAACCACTGTTGCTTTTGTTTGAGTTTTGATCAGTCTTTTCTGTAGAATCCCCAACACTATAAGCAGTCTGAATTTTCGGACTTCTCTCAGCTTCTGAAGTCGGAACACTACCCTTGTAATACATCTTTACATCTTGTTGACCACTTGGATTATTCATCCTTGCGATCTTTTGCTGTTCCAAATCCTGACTTTCAATCTTTTCAATGAACTGAGAGATTGACAACCCTTCATAAACTCCGGTATTTTTCAGTATCATCAAATATGTTCCCCACTCTTTCTGAGGTAAAGCATCAGCTAGCTTATCCACCCATTCCTCATCTTCTTTGTTAATGTTCATCATCGACATTGTTCGAACTAAGTGACAATATCGTTCAATGAGTTTCTTTGTATCTTCTCCGGGCAAACTTGTGAACAAGTCAAACTCCTTTTTAAGCAACGCCTTTTTGCTTTTAATCATGTTTGCACTACCTTCAACTTTGACTTTCAAAGCATCCCAGATTGACTTTGATGTTTTGTCATGTTGAAGTAGTATAAAGATGTCTTCCTTGATAGCTTGTTGAAGCAAACTGATCATCATTTTTTCAGCTCGATACATTTCTCGTTCTTCATTACCAAACTCTGAAATTTGTTTTACTGTCTCCATTTCAGTACGTGGTAGCATATACTTTTTTAGAATACATTCCCATGATCTTAGATGATTTGCTTGCACCCAGTTTTCGAAACGATCTTTCCATCCATAGTATTCCTCAACGCACATTAGCTTCGGGGGTTTCTGAGTAGTCCCCGTTTCATTTTCTGAATTCATGTTCTGAGCAATGGAAGATGAACTAGACGATGTTGCAAACGCGTTGTGAAAATCGTTATCCATGTTTCAATAGCACGATTTACAATAACAGATTCTTTCAAGCGAAATAGTCAATTGAACTTTCTTCAAGCGAAATAATCTGTCAAACTGGTTGAAGCGAAACTAATCAATTCTTTGAAGCGAAATCGTTCAAGCGAAACTGTCTGAAGTGAGAATTGTTGGACTCTGTATGCCCAAGACACATATTAAATTGATGTGGCTAGTACGTTATGATCCAAGTCGGGTCATACCCAATAACAAGCTAGACAAACACCTATAATATTTATTTATGATATGATCAAACAAATAAATATTAACACTTACAATATTTAGAAATTGGTTTTCTAAATAATTGCACTTGAGAAACTAATAAATTATATGGATAATTTATTTTGAGAGAATATTTTATCTTGTTATTTAATGGGTTAAATAACATTATAAAACATTGTGAGATGTTGCATAAAATCTTGTAAGATGTTATGTTATATTTTATAAAAGGTTATAAAATAATTACAAGATTAAATTTTAATAAAAAATTGAAATTTTTGGGTGGCAAAATACCCCATAGGGCCGGCCCTTGGTGGTCTTCCCAAGAGGGTTTCCTCCACTTATTTTTCATGCAAAATAATCTCATTTGATTGGGACTTGATTTTGTAAAAACACAAGACATCTTCTCTCACAAAAATCACTAGTTATCTCAAGTTGCAAAAACTCTAAAAAAGCTCTCAACATAATTTCGGCCAAGAGCTGAATTTTAGAGGGATTTTGTGAGCTTCAAGTGTAGAAATCCTAGCAATCTCAAGGTGTTTGTTGGAGCTTTCGGGTATACTAGCTTGAGGCTTTCTCGTTTGGAAGCTACCATTCAAGATTCATCATCATCTTCCATCTCCTTGCTCCAAAGAAAGGTTGAACTCTCAAACACCCTATGGTTGTATTTTGATAGCATGTATGTCATATATGGATCCGGTTTTGGGTTTTTGCATTTAAAAGAGTTTTAAATCTTGTAAAGTAACATGTTTTAAATCCTTATTCCACTGCGTTTTAATTTTATTCGGATAAAATTAGCTTTGATAAACATGTACAAAACCCAACAATGGCATCTAGAGCCGCTTATATGAGTGCATGCTTCATTGGATTTAAAATTTTCGGGTTTTGGGTTTGGTTAAACCCTATGGCCGAAAGTTTTGACCACGGTTCTCCTTTTATTTTTCAAGATTTATTTCCTACATGCATAAAGGAATCTTGAAAAAATTATGTCATATGGATGATTTGTTTTGTTTGGACAAAAACCCACATTTTTCGGTTTTTCATTCTTGGCCGAAAAATATAGGTTGTAAAAGGAAACCATTATTTTGCTCTTGAAATTTATATATATTTGGATATATATATTTTGGTGTTCATAACCTAGCCATGACCCTGTATGAATATGTTTGTGTTTGTGATTTTAGTTAATTATTCAATGGGTTGTAATAATTATTATTTTGTCTTCCATTTGTAAAAATATGTAATTTATTTATTTTATTTGGTATGTAAGTAAATAGATTAGATGCATTTATTTTACTAGAAAAATGTATTAGGATACTTTTATGTAAAAGAAGATGCACACAAAAATGCGGTTTTGGTTTTTGCCAATTTCGGGCAAAAAGGACTTCATAGTTCTTAACGGGATTTTAGCCCGATAACCAAAACACATTTTTGAAGTCCAAAGGAGTTTGGAGCTGAATTTAAAGGACATTTGGAAGCTTAAATAATGTGAAGAAATCACAACACAAGATGAAGACTTGAAGCATTTGGATGCGGGATCAAGTGGGAGTTCACCGACACTTTTTTTTGTGTCCATATTCACCCTTTAGGAAGGACCTTTTGACACACTTGTTTCGGCTAACAAGTGTGGTCAAAATAGTTGGCTATGGTTATGCACCTTTTTACATATGTTGTGTGCTTGTATGGTTATATTTTATTTATGGTTGTTTGGATGATATTTGGATATGCATACTTAACAACTAATAACCCGTAACAAGCTTAAAAATTGGTTCTTACAAAATCATTAAAACGATTAATAAAAGGTTTATTAAAAATTAATGATTTTATAATAAAATGGGTTTTATTAAAAGAACCTTGAAAATTGGTTTTCACTAAAGTACCATTGATTTGAATGCATGCAAATATATGGTACATAAAATTTTTCTAAACTAGAATTTTGAAAAATAAAAATCCCTTTTATAAAACAAGTCAAACGCCATCCTTTTATACAACACTCAAATTACTTGGGAACTCTTTGTGGAATAAAGGTCACCTAACCACATTTGAGGAAACTTGTATATTCGAGGTGGGTTTACCATGTTTGTGGGATAAAGGTCACCTAACCACTTATGTGTATAAACTCACACGTGTGTGTAAGTTGGACGACTTGATTTGGAAACCATGAACTTAGGGTCACCGAAGCATGGGGAACAAAAGGTGTTGATGGGATTAAACATGCCAACCAAACATAAAGATGTTTAACCGATCCCATATAGCTAGAAGTTGCAAAGGGTTGCAATCGTCAAACGTTGACTACCTTGTTAATTTAAATAATGGGATAAAGGTCACCTAACCAATATTTAAATGTAACGTTGGATTCTAGATTTTAATTATTAATTGTCTATGAGACGTTAAAAGGGTATTAATGATTAAAATTTTAATAATATCAAAAATACTAAAATTGAACTTTGTTAAATTTTGTAGATGGCCGCTAACAATGCAAACCCGATTAACCAAACCGTCCGTAACCTATCACTAAGAACCATCCTTGAAAAGGATCGTCTCAACCATAACAACTTCATGGATTGGTTTCGAAACTTGAGAATTGTTCTCAAGCAAGAGAAGATATCCTATGTGTTGGACGATCCTATTCCCGATCAACCCGACGAGGAAGATGAAGAAGCCTACAATAATTGGGTTAAGTATACCGAGGACTCCATGCAAGCCTCTTGCCTCATGTTGGGAACTATGATTCCCGAGATTCAAAAGGACTTTGAACATCATGGGGCATACGACATGATTACCCAATTGAAGGAAATGTTCCTACAACAAGCAAGGGTAGAACGCTTCGAAACGGTTCGAGCGCTTCATGCATGTCGAATGGAGGAAACCCAATCGGTCTCATCTTACGTCCTAAAAATGAAAAGCCACATTGATCGCCTCGAAAGGCTCAATTGTCCCGTCTCTAAAGAGTTGGCTACGGATTTGATCCTCAACTCTTTAACAAAGAAATTTGAGAGCTTTGTCATGAACTATAACATGAATGGATGGGACAAGAGCATTGGTGAGCTTCATGCAATGCTCAAAACGGCCGAAGCGGGAATGGGTAAAAAGGCTTTACCCGTTCTAACGATCAATGAGGGAGGCAAGAAGGGACATCACTCCGACTCTAAGGCAAATGTTGCCAAAGGAAAGGGGCACGTCAAAGGGAAGGGAAAAAGAAAGGCTAAAGCAGAACCACCAAAACCAAAAGAGAAGAAGGCAAAGGTTGCCACGAGCGATCCATGCTTTGAGTGTGGAGAGATAGGGCATTGGAAAAGGAATTGTCCAACCTATCTCAAAGAGTTGAAAAACAAGAGGGATGCAGGGCAAACCTCAGGTACAATCTTTATGATACATATTGATCTAAATGTTATTTCTTCTAACACATGGGTATTAGATACCGGATGTGGAACTCATATTTGCAATTCGTTGCAGGGGTTCAAAAGAAATAAGCATTACAAGAAGGGAGACACTAGTCTCTTCATGGGCAATGGAGCGAAGGTTCAAGTTGAAGCCCAAGGAGACTATGTTTTAAAACTTCCAAGTGGTTTGGAAATTTGTTTGAAAAATGTTTTGTATGCTCCTAGTTTGACTAGGAACATTATTTATGTGTCCCTTTTAAGACAATATGGATTTGATTTGAAGTTTGTGAACAATGAAATTTATGCTTCGATGAATGACATGTTCTACTTTAAAGCTACGCCTTCAAATGGTATTTATGAATTGGTTCATGATAATACATCATTTGATAATTCGATGTACCAAGCAAACACCAAGAAACTCAAAACGGATTTGAGTGAGACCTATCTTTGGCATTATCGTCTTGGTCATATAAACAGAAATCGCATGCAAACACTTCAAAAGAATGGTCTTTTGGAAACAAATGAAATTGGTTCATTTGATACATGTGAATCTTGTTTACAAGGTAAAATGACCAAGAAACCCTTTAGTGGCACAAACCAAAGGGCAAAAGATTTATTAGGCATCATACATTCGGATGTATGTGGTCCTTTTAAGCCAATGACTAGGAATGGTGAAAGATACTTCGTAACTTTTACCGACGACTTCAGTCGTTATGGTTATGTGTACTTGTTAAGACACAAAGATGAAGTTTTTGAAACGTTCAAAATCTTCCAAAACGAAGTAGAAAATCAACTCACCAAGACAATCAAAGTTCTTCGTTCCGATAGAGGAGGTGAATACCTAAGTGATGCTTTTCAAGATCATCTTAGGAGTTGTGGGATCATCTCACAACTTACTCCACCTGGAACACCACAACATAATGGTGTGTCTGAGAGGAGGAATCGAACTCTATTGGATATGGTTCGATCGATGATGGCAAGAAGCACACTGCCTCTATCATTTTGGGGTTACGCTTTGCTCTCCGCGGCTCGTATATTAAATATGGCCCCAACCAAGAAAGTGGATAAGACACCTTTTGAAATATGGCATGGAACGGTTCCATCATTATCATATTTGAAGGTATGGGGTTGTGATGCTTATGTAAAGCAATACACCCCAAACAAGTTAGAAGTACTATCCATTAAGTGTATTTTCGTAGGATATCCTAAAGATGATATAGGATATTATTTCTACGATCCAACAGAGCAAAAGGTATTTGTTGCTCGAAAGGGCAAGTTCTTGGAGGATAAGTTCCTTATGGAAGGAACTAGTAGAACAGTGGAACTTGATGAGGATCAAGAACCACAAGCCGATACACGTTTGGTTGATACTAGCATTCAACAAGAGGTTGTTGAAAATGATCAAATGGTTGATCAACATACACAAAACGTTCGCAGATCTGGTAGAATTAGTAATCCACCTGAAAGATATGGATTTTTCATGGACGGATGCTATGTGGTAGATTCAGATGAACCAACCACATACCATGATGCAATGTCGAAATCCGATTGCGACAAATGGCTTGAGGCTATGAACGTAGAGATGCAATCCATGTATGACAACCAAGTTTGGGAATTGGTTGTGCCACCTCTTAACTCCAAAGTAGTTGGAAGTAAGTGGGTTTTCAAGAAGAAAACAGATATGCATGGTAACTTGGATACTTATAAAGCGAGACTTGTAGCAAAAGGTTTCACTCAAACTCAAGGGGTTGATTATGATGAGACCTTCTCGCCAGTGGCAATGCTAAAGTCGATTAGGATATTATTTGCCATAGCTGCATATTATGACTATGAGATTTGGCAAATGGATGTCAAAACGGCTTTCCTCAATGGATATCTTGATGAAGATGTCTATATGGTTCAGCCTGAAGGTTTTGTTGATCCAAAACATCCTAATAAAGTGTGCAAGTTAAAGAAATCAATCTATGGATTGAAACAAGCATCGAGAAGTTGGAATCACCGTTTTGATGAAGAGATTAGGAATTTTGGGTTCATCAAGAACGGCGATGAAGCTTGTGTGTATAAGAAAGCTAGTGGGAGCACCGTCACTTTCTTAGTATTGTATGTCGATGACATTCTACGATTTGGAAATGACATTCCAACCATGGAAGGTGTAAAAGCATGGCTTGGAAGATGTTTTTCCATTAAAGATCTTGGAGAAGCTGCCTATATTTTGGGAATAAAGATCTATAGGGATAGATCAAGGCGCTTGATAGGTTTAAACCAAAGTGCATACATTGACAAGGTCTTGAAAAGGTTCAAGATGGAGAACTCTAAGAAAGGTTTGGTACCTATTCAAAAGGGGACAATATTGAATGTGACTCAATGTCCAAGCTCAAAGGATGAGCAAGAAAGAATGAAAGGAATCCCATATGCGTCTGCTATAGGATCCATAATGTACGCAATGATATGCACTAGACCGGACGTGTCATGCGCTTTAAGCATGACAAGTAGATACCAGCAAAATCCAGGTAACAGTCATTGGATGGCTGTTAAGAGCATATTGAAATACCTTAGAAGGACTAAGGATATGTTTCTAATATATGGATCTGGTGAAGAGGAACTCGTTGTAAAAGGTTACACGGATGCGAGTTTCCAAACTGATCGAGATGGTTCTCGATCACAGTCTGGGTATGTCTTCATTTTGAATGGAGCTGCAGTCTCTTGGAAGAGCTCGAAGCAGGATGTTGTAGCATTGTCCACTACAGAATCAGAATACATCGCCGCCTCATTGGCAGCACAAGAAGCTGCGTGGTTAAAGAAGTTCATTGCTGACCTAGGGGTAGTCCCTACCATTCAAGACCCCCTAGAGATCTTTTGTGATAACGAGGGTGCGATTGCTCAAATCAAGGAACCTCGTGCACATCAAAAGACTAGGCACATTGAGCGAAGATTCAACTACATAAGGGATGAAGTTGAAAAGGGAAAGATATGTATTCGCAAAGTTCACACCGATCAAAATATTGCGGATCCACTCACGAAGCTCCTTGAACGGCCAAAACATGAGGGTCATACTTGTGCCTTAGGACTTCGATATTCTAGTGATTGGATTTGATCTATTTTGTATTTGGATATTGGAACAATTGTTATTTTAACTCTTTTATGGTATTTTGAGTTATGTTCCATTTTAGCATGTTTAAATCCGTGAATAAATTAATTATTCTAAATGTCCGTAGTCGATCATAATTGTGGGAACAAATATGAATGTAAGACTATTATGAACTTGGATTGGTGGATATTCATTAGGTATGAATATAGAGTAAAGTGTTGCTGCCAAAGTTCATTGATATTTGTGGGATACAAATATTGGACTGACCCGCTCTCAAATGTTACTGCATGGAATCATTGATTGATCATAAGTAAATTTAAGCAAAGGCGAATATCATAGTATCCTCTGACCTGAGATACATATTGGGTCTTGATATTCACCAAATATTATGCCTTAACTTAGTTCTTCGCTGTCTGTAATAAGATAGTACATAAGACTAAGCTCAGGTATGGTACGAGGTGATTGTGAGAGACGTATGTAGTCAAGAAGGGATTTGTTCCTCTTATTCATTGAGAGTAAGATGTCTAAGGCCTGCTTAAGTTAAATCAACAGAGAATGATCACACTGTGTCTCTGGATTTGACATGACATCTGTAACAAAGGATAAATGATAGATTCACCTAAATCATTTTCAAGTAAGGGACTTGAAGGGGATGATGTTATTGAATGGCACTTCGTCATACGTATTAGGGGTAGTAAACCGTTGTTAGGCGTAATTTACTGCTTGCATCAATCTTCTATGTATCTTGTGCAAGTGGGAGATTGTTGGACTCTGTATGCCCAAGACACATATTAAATTGATGTGGCTAGTACGTTATGATCCAAGTCGGGTCATACCCAATAACAAGCTAGACAAACACCTATAATATTTATTTATGATATGATCAAACAAATAAATATTAACACTTACAATATTTAGAAATTGGTTTTCTAAATAATTGCACTTGAGAAACTAATAAATTATATGGATAATTTATTTTGAGAGAATATTTTATCTTGTTATTTAATGGGTTAAATAACATTATAAAACATTGTGAGATGTTGCATAAAATCTTGTAAGATGTTATGTTATATTTTATAAAAGGTTATAAAATAATTACAAGATTAAATTTTAATAAAAAATTGAAATTTTTGGGTGGCAAAATACCCCATAGGGCCGGCCCTTGGTGGTCTTCCCAAGAGGGTTTCCTCCACTTATTTTGCATGCAAAATAATCTCATTTGATTGGGACTTGATTTTGTAAAAACACAAGACATCTTCTCTCACAAAAATCACTAGTTATCTCAAGTTGCAAAAACTCTAAAAAAGCTCTCAACATAATTTCGGCCAAGAGCTGAATTTTAGAGGGATTTTGTGAGCTTCAAGTGTAGAAATCCTAGCAATCTCAAGGTGTTTGTTGGAGCTTTCGGGTATACTAGCTTGAGGCTTTCTCGTTTGGAAGCTACCATTCAAGATTCATCATCATCTTCCATCTCCTTGCTCCAAAGAAAGGTTGAACTCTCAAACACCCTATGGTTGTATTTTGATAGCATGTATGTCATATATGGATCCGGTTTTGGGTTTTTGCATTTAAAAGAGTTTTAAATCTTGTAAAGTAACATGTTTTAAATCCTTATTCCGCTGCGTTTTAATTTTATTCGGATAAAATTAGCTTTGATAAACATGTACAAAACCCAACAAGAATCCTGAAGCGAAAACCTTGAAGCGAAACACTGAAGCGAAAACGTTTAAGCGAAATGTTAAGTGTCGCTTGAAAGTTCAAGCGAAATCGTTCAATGAAGCTTTGTTCTTCAAGCGAAATCCATCGAAGATCGATTTTGATCACTTTTAGGTCGAATTTTGCTATGAAACTTTCAAGGGTTTGTTATCTTGTACTTTTAAACAATCCGTGAGAAATTGAATAGTTTTTTACCGTGAAAAATTTCTGAACTGATGAAAGAAGATGTAGAAGTAAGAGATTTTGAACTGTTTCAGCTGAATTTTGCAGAACTCCTCCTCCAGGCTCTGATACCAATTGTAAGGACCGTATTCGTGACCTAAACGAGTCGGTTCAGAGGAATTCCATCAAATACAGGTGCGGAAAACAAGTATTTGACCTATAAACAGCTGAATCTTCACTTTAACACTGATTTGTATTGATATGAAAGCAATTACAATCAGTTCTCACACCGGCAGCACCTCGGTATGGAAATCACACAAAAACAACTTATGATTTCGCTTGACCTTGATCTCCTATATATAGGGATTGGGATTTCGCTTCAGCATAACTCAAGCGAAATCTTAACATGTTGATTTCGCTTGAGCTGCTTCAAGCGAAATCCTTAACATACAAATACCTTGAAGCGAAATCTTGCTAACTCTCTCTCATTCTCTCGTTCTACGTGCCCTGATCTATTCTAACTAGTCTAAGACTCGATACAAGACGAAGTCGACAGATGTAGTGCACCAACAACATCAAATTCATTCTTGTCAGAATAAAATTGATTAGAGATCTCAACTTTCCCAACTTTTGATTTAAAATTCTCAATCCTCAATGGTGGAAAGTTCTCATCATCCATTGAAGGAATTGAGTTTTCAACACTCTCATCAAACTGTGGCTCCTCTGATTTTGTGGAATCAGATTCATTGCCAGATTTTACCTCTGATTTCTTAACAACCCAAGCTTGATTGTCAAGATTTCCCTTCTTCTTGTAAAACCTTTTCGAACACTCACCAACTTCATATGTTGAATTTTTGAAAACTTTAAATTTTTCAGTTGGTGGTTCGGTTTTATCAACAATAACTTCTTTCAGTTTTCCAGAAACTCCCTGTTTTGTGTTAGTCGTTTTCGGACAGTTCCATGCAATATGACCAACTTCATTGCATCTGTAACAAGTTCTTGTCTCTTTCCTTTGAAAAGCTCCATTCTTCATCTTTTCAGCAAGAAACTCCTTGTTTGACTGTTTCCAGAATGAGCTCTTTGCTTCTTCTTCATGACTAATTCCTGCCACATATGTCATTTTTGATTTAAAATCTCGAACATATTTTTCATTTTTATATTTTTCAGGTGGAATAAAACCAAGTCCTTTCTTTTTGTAGCTACGATTGTGGTTTGATTTCTTTTGAAAACCAGAACCAGAATTGTAACCCTTTTTCTTGTTTATCCGCTGTTGAACACTTGAAGTGTATTTTTTAGGTTTTTCAGTAAGATTTAAAACTTTTATTTCAGAAATACTAATTTCTGTCATTTTGAAAACCTTTTTGATCATGTCAAAACGAACACTTCTTATTGGAAACTCTTTATCAAAATATAATTTGTCAGAATCATTCAAAGTATATACAACTTCAAATGTTTCATCATTCAAATTAGATTTTGACAATAAAAAATCTTTACTATAAACCCGTTTTTCCGACGATTTTGAATTCTTGACGGACGAACTCGAACTTCTGACTGACTGACACGAACTTTGGGATTCGGACTTTGACTCTGACTCCTCATCCTTATCCAACACCTGATCGACCACTCGTTTTATCAGTTCTGACTCATGATCTGTGTCGGACGCTGTGAACGTGACGTCAATACTATCCGGTAAAACATCAGTTATCTCGGACTCCAACTTTATATTGACTGCCTTTTTTAATTCTTCCTCGTTAGGTTTTCTAGACGAATACCCTTCCCAAATCGGAGGCGGACACTTATTATAACAGACACCCTGTTTCTTACCAGTATCCTTTTTCTTCTTTGGCTTTGTTTCTTCACCTTTAAACGCTTCAAATCCTTCAACTGTTGGATAAATTCTATCAATTATGTAGTCACAACCTTTGTAACTTTGCAGCAATCTTCTGATTCTTTCATTTTCAGTTGCTTCACTCTCCAACTCTTTCTTCCACTTTGCACATTCTTCTATGTACAAATTGATTTCTTTCTGCTTTGTCATCATGGTAGCATTCATCATCTTCAAAGCTTTCTCTCTTTCAGAGTTAGTCTTTTCCAGACTATTCACAGTTCTGTTCAATACATCATATGACTGTTTCAAATTTTTTACATCAAACAACAACTTTTCTTTCAACTTTTCTAACTCACTAAACCTCTCATCTTTTTCTATACATTGTTTACATGACTCTAAACAAGTAAGACAAGGTTTTGTGATTTCAACGATCTTCTCGACATCAACTATCTTTTCAACTTCCACAATCTTCTCAACCACTTTGATTTCTTTCAATCCTTTTGTAGCTTTCCTCTCTTTTAGTTTCTTCAATTTTTCTGCAAAATAAAATTCAAAACTGTCAGAAGATAAATGAGATTTTCCAATGTTTATCTGTTCAACTTCTTCATCATCATCACTGCTTTCAGAAGAAACTGATTTTCCATCTTGACTCTCCTCATTATCCGACATCACATCCATCCACTCCTTCATCAACTGTGGCTTTTGCACAATCTGAGCAATAAAAGCTTTAACATTAGGATTAGCTGGAATGTACTTGTCCCAGCTAAAACCATCAGCTACTTGCTCATCATCTTGATCAATAATGCCCTGATAAGCTTTCCTGTTTGCATCCTCGATCATTCTTCCATGAGCTGTTTGAGCTTCTTTTTGTTGATGTGGTTGATGAGTGATTTGCTGATAAATGGTTTTCCTATAATAATCATCTTTCCCCGACGACTCCTTTGCTCCTCTCGGCTCCTGATTCTTGCACTCTCTTTTAAAGTGGCCTTTCTCCCTGCAACGAAAACAGACAACTTTAGATTTATCAAACCCTAAATTAGAAAGGTTTGCATCCAAGAAATCATTTCTTCCTGTAACCAATCTAAATTTTTCTGCTCTCCTTAATACACTAGCTAAAGCCCATTTAATATCCATCAGTTCTAGTTCCTCTGCATCAATTTGGTCATAATCTTCCTTTGTGAGCATCGGATTACCAATTCTTCCGGCAATCAACCCTTCATAAGACTCTAATGCAGTGACCAATAATCCCATATGATGCTTTACAACTTCTTCAGAATAATTTTGACCATTTTGAAGATGTAGAGCTACATTGCACTGAATCAAATGCCCATTTCCAGCAGATGCATTTTGAACACTTGGAGGATTTACCGTAGAGAACCCACTAGTGTTGACTGATCCTTGACTGCTAGGTGTAGACTGATTTCCAGCACTAAATGCAGTTTGTATCTTTGGACTGACTTCAGCAGTTTGAACATTTCCTTTATAATACAATTTAATATCTTGTTGATGAGTTGAACTATTCATTCTAGCAATTTTCTGCTGCTCCAGATCCTGTGCCTCCAACTTTTCTATAAACTGTGCAATCGATAACCTTTTAAACTGTCCGGAATTCTTCAATATCATCAAATATGTACCCCATTCCTGTTGCGGTAACGCGTCAGCAAGCTTTTTAACCCATTCTGCTGGAGTTTTTGTAATCTTCAATTGTGACATGGTGCGTACAAGATGACAATATCTTTCAATAAGACTCTTTGTTGTTTCACCAGGCATGCACGTAAACAATTCAAACTCTTTTTTCAACAAAGCTGCTTTACTTTGTAACATTTCAGTGCTTCCCTCAAACTTCTTTTGAAGAGCTTCCCAGATAGAATAAGAATTTTCATCATGTTGAAGCAACACAAATATATCTTCTTTTATCGCTTGTTGTAACAAATTGATCATCATTTTCTCTCCTTTATAACTTTCCCTCTCTTGTTCAGTAAATTCAGAAATGATTTTATCAGCTCCCATTGTATTCTTTGGCCTCTCATATTCAGTTTCGATGCTCTCCCAAGCTTTTAGATGATTCGCCTGAACCCAATTCTCAAACCGTTTCTTCCACCCGTGATAATCCTCAATTCCCATAAGTTTCGGAGGTTTTTGCATTGTTCCTGTTTCATTTTCTGCATTCATGTTTTGAGCAATTGAAGCTGGAGTAGTCGAGGAAGTAGCAAACGCATTGTAAAACTCGGAATCCATGTTTCGGTAACAACTTGAATCTTTTGACAAGTTTCTGACGATTTCCAGAATGATGCTTTGGAGCGGTCCAACAACAATGTCCGTTCGAGCAGACCAGAAACTGTTCAAATGAGAGGACCAGAAACTGTTCAAATGAGCGGACCAGAAACTGTTCAAATGAGCGGACCAGAAACTGTTCAAATGAGCGGACCAGAATGTTTTGTTCAAGCGGACCGGACGAGCGAACCAGCAACCAAAACTGCCATTTTGAGCGAACCAGAACTAAAAACAGGAGCGAACCAGCATTACTTGTACGTTGAAGCTGACCAGAAACGCGAACCACATATCGAACATGTTTTGACTTATTAAAACTTCGAATTTTGGCTTCAAACTTTCCAGGGTTTATCTCGATACTATTGCGCACAAGCTGTGAAAATTTGAGCAAATTCCGACCGTGAAATCTTCCCGAATCAGTAAAAGAAGGTGTAGAAGTGAGAAGAAATGTTGAAAAACAGCTACAATCTGCAGAAAACCTCCTCCCAAGCTCTGATACCACTTGTAGGATCGTTTGCTGACCCGAACGAGTCGTTCAGAGGTTGTCTCTTGCGTTTCAGATGCGGAATAATAAGAAATGCAAGTAGATATAGCTTGTTCTTTCTTCTAACTTCTTGTTTTATTGATATGAAACGTTTTACAGCTCGATCTTCACACCGGCAGAGCTTCGGCGTGGAATTTCACATACATGTTGTGAGGTCCGCCCTAATGACACCTATATATAGAGTTTCTGGTTCGCTTATGCGTCACATGACCATAAAAGCGGACCAGACATGTACAAATAAGCGGACCAGACTGGCAAATAAGTGGACCAGACTCCCTATGTCCCTATGAGCGGACCAGACATGTAACACCTATACAGACTCCTGTTTTCTCGTAAAACGTGCCATATGCTATACAAAACGACATAAGACCTGATCCTAGACACCTAGACGTAATCAACAGATGTAGTGCACCAACACCCCGTGCTAAATGAGCACGGGGGCGTGCCCAAGTGTCAGCATAAAAGACAAAGTTATAGAAGCTTCCATCGCCCACCACGGGGCCGTGCTCAGCGGACTCGGGTGTAACAATTCTCACCAAAACTATTATTTATTATTATATTTGGTTCAATAGGAAACCCTAATTGAGACCCCAAGTGATCCTATATAAACCCTAAAATTTTCAGAACAATCGGAATCAGGAGAGGGGGTAAACCCTAGTTAGTAATATCCACACAGTTTTACGTGGAAATCTAAATTTGACGAACGACAAACTCAGCAAGCCTACTGGGACACGGGGCTACCCTATGGTAGGGGAGCACCCCTCGCGCCACACGAGGGGGTTGTTTTTTCAGGTATAAATAGAGGGGGTTGGCAATTGCAGTTCTGCGTTCGTTCGAAGTTAAACTTCAATTTGTACGTTGAGTTATTGACTGTTTACTATCAAACACACACATAAGCTCGAATTTCTTCCGCAAAAACAGGGTAATAACTCGATCGCTGCTACGATTCAATGTCCGATCGATTAAACTATCCAATGGATGTTTAAGTGCTGCCCACATTAGGATTATGCTTTGTCATTCGTCGTGAATTCGATGGATGTTTAAGTATCGCATTTTGTCATTTGTTGTGAGGGTTTAATCTCGTGAGTTATCGTAAATGCTGTATTAATTACTAACCTAGTTTCGTGTGCATTATTGTTAAATTAGATTAACAGGCTTATCAGTAGGCTAAACTCTGCTCGAATAAATCTGCAATGTGAGTCATTCTCTTTTTACCAAATTACTTTCAAAATCATGTTTGTTTTCAAAGTTATAATTACAGGGATTAAGTCTTTGTAATCTCCAAATTATAGCCGGTATGTGGGGTTTTGTATACAATACTTGATAACCGTCACCATTGGACAACGAGTTAGCCAAGGGGTGATATGACCATAATCACAGACACCATTGGACAACGAGATAGCCAATAGGTGGTCGAGTGATAAATACCATGGGTAGATGGTTGATATGTATAAACATTGTAATCGCTCTTAATACTGTAAATTATAACAATGCTTCGATTTAGTAAAAAGAATGATTCACCAGTATTTCCCTGCTAACAAAACCTTTTTCAAACATGTTTCAGGTGATCTGTTGTGATCCAGGAAAAGTGCCGCGAAGCACTACAAGCTTAAGGAAGTGGCTCAATATAAATAAAGAAACATGTTTTATAAAATAAAGATTTCCCAGTGAAATCACCTTATTGTAAATTACCAGGGTTTTATCCCAAATTATGATATGAAATAATAAGGTATTTGTAGTTTTAAAAAGATCCTGCTAAAATCTTCTGCTGTCAACTCAATTAAATAAATACCACTGGATTTTCTGTCTCGCGGCTCCTGAACCCGGTCAAACCGGGTCGGGGGCCGTGACAGAAAAAAGGGGGTATCAGAGCCACTGATTTAAGCCTATTAAGTATTTTAAATACTTAATTTTCCTGATTATCATTTTTGTGATTATGTGTTTTATTATTTGAATATTTGTTTACAGTATGGGTAAGCAAAGACTTTCGGATATCTACCATAAATTAGATACTTCACCAAAAGAAAAGGGAAGTTCATCCCAGTCAAATTCCTCAAGATACTCAGTAGATACTGAGAAAGGAATATTTGTTCGAAAGGCGCAATATGAGGAACCACTTTCTCCTAATAAAAGAAATTTGATTATTAGGAAAAGTCGGGAAAAATAAAGAAATTACGACCAAAAGAAAGGAGAGTTAATCAGGAAACTCAGGAACTAGGCAGTAAACCACCATGGGAAGACAAGTTAAATGAAAAATGGGCAGATCTATATATGCTTGCTACTGTAGCAGTAAATACAAATCTTTAAATAACCTGACTCAGTTCTAGTACCCACATCACATACAAGCCAGAAACTTTACCCAGTAAATAAATAAGTTTATAATAAACCCTAGTATGCTGTAATTAACAGTTGTCCTTTGTATTAAAATTTGTCACACCGTATGCAATAATACTTGAAGGTTATCTATGAAATTTTGTTATAAAATTTTAACTTAGTATTTTTGCATATATGCTAAACAACATGAATGAGTTATCTGAAGCCCTTCAGAATCTCAATCTCTATCCGGTGAAAGTAGAAGTTTCTAAAGACTTTACTGGTTACATACCTGATGTGAAAGAACCTATGGAATTCCACGCTCCACCTTTGGAGAAACCAAAGCCTAAGAAAACGAGAAGATTCGTAGGCTGGAGGCGTGTACGCAGAAGGAAACCAACAACTAGAAAGGTTCCCAAAATTGAAAATTCCATAGACAAAGGAAAAGGAATTATGATCGGGGAAGATTCAAGACACGTAGGGATGGAAATTGGGGAAAGTTCTAAGCAAGTTGAGTAATTGCCATTCCAGGAGGAACTGGATCAAATACTGGCAAGCTGTGATATCATTAGACCTATCAACACCAACCTTTTCCCTTATCCTGCTAGAAACACAACTTCCAATAAATTTGGAACCAACCATCCCAGAACCTTTAATCCATACCCAACCTTTAGGAGAAATAGATGAGTGGTGGACCAACGACTGGCAGTTTCAGAACCTACTAAATAATCCTTATACCTTTTTTCCCTCAGTTCGACCCAGAACCTATACCCAACCCACCAATGAGTAAGGAAAATTTAGCTGAACTCCGCCATTTTGGCGAGGAGCTGATAGGTGCAGGGAATAGGATTCGGGAGGTGGGATAGAAAATCTCCTAGAAGTACGACGAGAGGGAACGTCGCTACTAAAATGCCCAGGGATAGGATGGTGGTGAAGCTGTGATTGTATAATAGTAAAAATGATAATAAAATAAAGTCTGTAAAACAACCTACAAATAAAAAAAAACTTTGTAAGATAACGGTGTGTATTGATGCATAATATATATAAAAAAAAGAAATCGAGGAATCAATAATTTTGGATATATATATGTGTTGTGAAATTTGTATGATTGTTTTATGTATAATTGTTATTTACTCTATACTAATAAATTATATATACTAATTATCAGATGGAAAACGCTAATAATGAACCAGTTAACGAGGTTAACCAATCTGAGCAACATCAGGAGGATCAATTTATAACTAAGCAAGATATAGAAAATATCGTTGCTCAAGGAATAGCCAATGCTATTCCAGCAATCCTTGCTGCTGCCCAGAAACCTGTTGAACCTCAACAAATCATTTCTAGTAAACGTACCCAAGAAGATAACTTCAGTAATAGTGTAAATGGAGGCGGCAACCATACTAATCATGATAATGATCCACGCAGGCCCCACTCCCTATGAAAATGAAAACTGCAACGCCTGGTTGCACTTACAAAGAGTTCCTTGCTTGTAAACCAGCTGAATTTGCAGGCAATGAAGGGGCAACTGCAGCACTACGTTGGTTGGAGAAAACCGAAGCAGTAATTATGATAAGTAAATATGCTGAAGAAGACAAGGTTATCTATGCGTCACATCTTTTTAAAGAAGGGGCATTAGAAAATAAAAACGCAGCGGAAATAATTATTTAAAACATGTTACTTACAAGATATAAAACCATTTTATATGTAAAACCCAATCACGGATCCATATACGAACATGCATGCTATCAAAATAAAACGCAACCATAGAGTGTTTAGAATACTACCTTCCAAGGAGTAAAGGACATGAAGATGATGATACTTCTTGAACGGTTGCCTTCAAGTGTAGAAGACCTCAAGCTTGTATACCCCAAGCCTTCCAACAAACACCTTAGTTTTAGCTAGGATTTGAACACTTGCAACTCACTTGAAAGATCCCCTCTTGGAACCAACTCTTGGCCGAAAATTATGAAGGGAAGTTACGGAGTTCTTGCACTTGATATATCAACTTGAAAGACCCTTCTTGATCAACCACACCATGGCCGAAAATTAGAGATAGTATTACAAGTTCTTCACTTGAAATTATCTCCTCATTTGGCTCTTATCTTGGCCGATTTTTTTTTTTGGGTAAAGGGTTACCCCGGTGATTCTATTAAAATCAACCGCAAATAAGTACAAGTAGTGAGGATGTGTTCCACACTAGTTCATATACAGGACATCCCATATATGTAAATCAAACAAAAACCAAAGACCTATAACACCCCATAACCTAGTCTACTATACATCATGACACGACATCTAGTAGACAGACAATGCAAAAACCACAAAACATAATCTTCAACCACCATCATCAAAGATAAAGTAGCCACAAAACAGCAGCCCCTTCAGACGAAAAGCAGACAGCCTATCCATTAGAGAACTTGGTAGAAGAGGTGCTTGCCCCTGCTTTTGAAGAAAAAGGATGAGTACCCGATGTCATAAATGCACTAGTTTCATTGTAAACTTCTTCAACCTCCTCCTCATCCTCTTCCTGCCTTTCACTTGACGGTTTCTTCTCCACTCGACCCACAGTGGTACCTCCCTGATTACCAGTATCATCCTTCAGAATGTCAAACGGGTTAGATGTTGAAACCTGATTCTGCATCGGACTCTTTGAGGACGATTTTGGTTTAGGGTTGACAACTGGCCTGTAAACTAACTTAGGCTTCTGATTTTTCATATGGATGCCTTGGTTGTTCACTTTCTTCTTCTTGACCCCTACAACCTGAAATTCATCATTAAACTTTTCAGCATCCCCACTAGAAGATACCTGAGGGTTCTTCGGGCACGAGCTGTCATCATGACCAAACACACAACAAGAGGAGCACCTTAGGGGCTCCCAATTATATTAGATTTTTACCTCCACCTTTGAGTGACCATTACCATCTAAAGATGGGATAGCAACAGTAATACTCCTCTTTACCTCAGCCCCGGCTTGAATTTCAATGAGAGTGTAACACCTGTGTCATTTCAACCATCAAACAAATGCCAAACCAATGAAATATTGTATTTCATACTTTGGACTTGTATAAATATGTGTATCTTTTGCACATATCAACTCTTGTTCGATTTCAAGCTCTAAATCGCTTTCTGGAAGGTTATACGCGCACTGATGCATAAATATAACCAGTTTAATGCAACAAACCCTCCGGAATAGTGAAATAGGCTTAGCATACCTTAAATAACCTTTACATAACTTAGATATAAGTTTTGGAAGGTTTGGTGTAGTGAAATCAAAGTTTATTCGCTTACAGGGACTAAATTTGACAAACTGCGAAAGTATGCCAATTTGAACTGTAACAGACCTTCCGGGACATGACCATAAGTTAAACATACCATAAATATCCTTTACATAGCTTAGAAATAGGCTTTGAGGTGTTCGGTATGCTAAAATAAACTTTTGTGTCATTTAGGGACTAAAAGCGTCAAAAAGTGCACAAGTTTGCATTTTTACGCGTAACTTACGTTCTGAATACATCCGGACATCCAAAAATTTATGTAAGCACTAAAATATTTTATTTTAGTGTTTGGCATAAGAAAAATCCATTCGTCACGTCATTTGGATCGTTTTTCGCGCTTATGCGCATTCCGTTGTAATTAACCGAACATCGCAATCGTACGGCCAAACGAACCGACATCCGAGATATTTTTTTAGCACAAATTAAGTTCCCTATACTTTAACTTCATTTTAGAGCTTTGAAATGGGGTTAACGGGGCTTAAACGTGTCAAAAATGCATCGAAAACCAAGTTTAGGGGCTGCAGGGACCAAAACTGTAAATCTGCCAAAGTTGTTACCTTACGGACCTCAACATTGGCAGCTTTGAGGTCCGTAAAGCAGTCCCCAGAACAGATTAGATTAAACAGTCAGCAATTTGCAGCTGTTTAATCCTCACCCACACATTTCCCACTTGCCTAATCAGCTGATAAGAACCATTTTTAGGCACCACAACTTTCCGACACTTGTACGGATATGATTAAGGCACGATATTCGACAAACGATCTTAACGGTTCGGGTATTCCTATAAATACCCAACCCACTTAACTTCAAAAATCACTAGAATCTGATCATTTGTGCTCTAAGTTGAAACCTTTGTTTCATACCTGAGCTATTTTGATCTAGATTAGCATTCGGGGACCCTTCGTAAGTATTCTTTCGTTCTTTTATTGCTTTTCGGGTCCGAAAGTCAAACTTTGTTTGACTTTCTGCATTGACCAATTTATGGTCGATGCGAAGTTCGTTTGAACTTCATAACGTGAGCGTGATCACGATGGTTATAGTCCCTAGTGACTATACCTACTGATTACCACGTTATCTAGGCTCAGTGACGAGCCGTAGTTTCGGGCAGAATACGTATTCTTGCGTATTTTGTAACCAAACTACTCTTAGGTATCACAACCGTTTGTTGTGATACCAAACCTATTTTCTAAACTTAGTTAAGCATGTTTTAACATGCTTAACTCGTCACTTTTAGTTTAGTGCTTATATAGGGTCGTAAGGTAAGCGATCTAAACAATCGCTTATACTTTCGAACCCGACCCGTTTGGTCGATCATTAGGATCCGACCAAACACATTAGGTGACCATAGTATATAGGGTATAACCTTATGAGGTTATACCTTATGGTCGCTTCGTTTAAGTAGTTGTATGATAGGTAGTTTATATGCCTTAGGTAAATTACCAAAATACCCCTTTGATGCCAAAATTCATTTTAAACATATGTAACATAACTTTTGACATCTAAACTGATTTGACAACCATATTAGACATGTTAAGGCATATATTACTTGTCATAGGACTAGTTAGGCGGTCCGAACGCGTTCTACGCAAACGACGCGTTAAAGTAGCATAAGCTACTTAAACGGGTCGTAATGGGTCACAAGCACTTAGGTTAGGTTTCATTTAGTATGTAGGATTTATTAAACCATACTACATGAGTTCCCATACTCATTTGGTTTACGAGCCCTCATTCTATCCGATCTTCCGATTTAGGTCCGGTTTATTAATGTAGTTACCTATATTAGGTGCCGTTTGATATTCCGTGATCTCTAGCATTGCTTGGTGGTTATCTTAGGACTTCTGAGCAAGCTCAAGTGAGTACATAGACCCCTCTTTTACTGTTTTCCAAACTGTTTTGGGGTGGAACACATGTGCCTACTTGTTACTTTCATGCTTTCCTGTTTTCACATCATATACATGCTATGTTCGTTAGTACATTATAGTACATGATTTCATTACATTTCATGCTAGGTGTGCCCATTGTGTGCATTACTTAGTACATCGTTTTACATTACATTTCATGCTAGGTGTGCCCATTGTGTGCATTACTTAGTACATCGTTTTACATTGCCTTTCTGTTGCATATGCTCATCCAGCATATGAACACATTATACTACATTTCGAACCGTTGTAATCAATTGACTATGTGAACCGTTGATATCTGTGAACCGTTTGAATCTGTGAACCGTTTGTATCCGTGAACCGTTTGTATCTATGAACCGTTTGCATCTGTGAACCGTTGTATCTGTGAACCGTTGTATCTATGAACCGTTTGTATCTGTGAACCGTTTGTATCTGTGATCCGTTTGTATCTGTGAACTGTTTGTATCTGTGATCCGTTTGTATCTGTGAACCGTTTGTATCTGTGAACCGTGTGAACCGTATTTGACTATACATGAACATTTCTACAATTGTTAAACATTTCATCTTGATAGTTTGGTTTGATTAAGTGATTAAGTAACGATGCGTGTGTAATATGATACAAGCATGGTGGATACGCCGCTGGTACTTCCTATATATAAGTGTTTGTATGGTATTACATGTCGTAGCGTTATTTGAATCATTTCAGTTTGATACATATAACATTTTATACAAATAACATACTTTTCACAATACATTGTTTTACAAGCAACTTATCTTATACAAACTCAGTTTACATGGTTATTCATTTAACCATACATTATTCACTTATTTATACATATCATCTGAACTCATTGTTTTTCAAATGATTTACAAGACAAAGCAAATTACAAGGTTCATGACTAAACATTTTCTCAAACATAAGTCATGAAACCTATTTTCACAAAACCTATGTATCTCACAGGCATTTTTATGCTGACGTACCTATTTTCACATGTGTTTTCAGGTGATGATGTATAGGACTTATCAAGACATACTTAGGCGGACTTGTGCCTTAGTGACTTAAAACGAGACAAGAACTAGCTAATTTATGTTATGTACTCTTTGGTTATTGTTTGAAACAATGTAAACTCTCATGTTTGATTAATAAAACGAAACTTAAATTTCCATGGTTGTGAAACATTAATTCTGTTACAACACTCCCCGATGTTTCCGCCACGTTTTGTATGTTCTACGTGGTCGGGGTGTGACAGAAAAGATGGTATCAGAGCCAATGGTTATAGGGAATTAGGTTATTAGTAATGCTTTGACCTAGTCTATAACCTTCTTAGGACCCTAACGCGAGTTTACTTGCGTTTAGTCATAAAACAATACCGTCACCTATCCTTAGGCGACTACCACAACAAGAACATAAATTTCAAAACCGCTTTGAAAACTAATCATCTGTTCAAGGATGATTTATTACAAGGTTTTGAACCCTCTGTTATATGGTGTTGAACCCTTTAAATTTTCAAAATCTCGTCAAGGTTTTGGGTTTTAAATAATGTGAACACGTGCAAACTGGAAGGGTGAATGCCTGTATTCTGGGTTTTCTGTCTAGGCAAGCACTTCGTATACATCTCATCAGACGCGAGACCAGTTGTGCTTACCTGGGAATTCTTGGGATGAGTGTTCACTTATAGGCGAGCATGTCTTCGCGATACATTATTTTTGACCTATTTACTTTGATTAATCACCGAGGTCGTTTGTTGCTTTGTAGTAACAAACAAATGACCACTATCCTTGCGTTCATCAGATTTGTTTCACCTCATTCGTTTCGTCTAACTCTCTCACTCGTTTCTTTTCATGTTTCCTCTTTTAGAATGCCTCCTCGACGCGAAAGCCAGATAGAGACTGCCGAATTGGCAGAAATCATTGCGCAGCAAATGGCTGCTCAATTCCCAAACCTCTTTGCTCAATGGAATCAAGCCAACAACAACAACAATGGTCCATGCAATTTCAAGAGTTTTAACTCGGCGAAACCACTCAAGTTTAGTGGTTCTGAGGGAGCGACTGGGCTTCTTCAATGGTTCGAGAGCATTGAGAATACTTTCCGCCATGTGCAGTGTCCTGACAATCGCAAGGTCGAGTTTGCTTCGAGTGTGTTCCAGAAGAGAGCCCTTACGTGGTGGAACGGGATTATGAGAGATCGTGGTGCAGAAGTTGCTTTAGCACAGACATGGGCTGAACTTAGAGCCCTTATGATGAAGGAATTTTGTCCTCGTCATGAGATCAGGGCCTTGGAAAGGGAATTCGACAATCTTGAGCAAGACAGCGGTGAGCATCGAGCCTACACGGACCGTTATGAGGAGTTAAGTCTGTTATGCCCAAACATGGTCACGCCTTTGGATAAGGCAATCGAAAAGTACATTGATGGTCTCCCTGACTCAATACAAGACATTGTGACTGGAAGCAACCCTATTACAGTTAGACAGGCCATTGAGCTATCTGCAACCTTGACTGAATCAAAGATCAGGAAAGGTAAACTTTTCCGAAAAGGTGACAAGAAACCGGCCGAGGAACCGAACCCAATCGAGGAATCAAAGACCATGGATGAACAGACTGGATCCCCTAAGAGGCCAAAGAAGCGAAAGGCTTCTCAGAACTACGCTGTGGTCGCTCACAATGATCAAGCCGTCCTCAACCAACCAGCTCAACCCCCTGCCAGGAAACCCTACAATGGAACTGCACCTTTGTGCAACCAATGTGGCCTACATCATCATGCTGGGGTGAAGTGCCGCACATGCCAAGTTTGCGGACTTATAGGTCATACAGCTAGGGTTTGCCCAACCGCAGCTGCACCAAATCAAGCTGGCAACAATCCTGCTCAAGCTCGTTTTCCACCGGGATCTTGCTACAACTGTGGCGAGATGGGCCATTTTCGTAGGAATTGCCCAAGGCTTGCTAATGCAAATCCAGCGCAGGGATGAGCATATGATCAACCAGAAGACAACATCGTTTAGAAATAATCACGTCTTATGTATTATTTTCTTTTGTTGTCGAGATCCAAGAAACAGTTGTTATCGTTGTTTATAAATAAATCTTTTATTTACATTGCAATGTATTTATGTGATTGTATGTATAAACAACATATCCCCTACAATACCGACAATCAAGGAACCACATTCCTTGAAAAACAGACTACTCCCAAATTTCTTCCATTGTATGATCTTTTGCGTTTTTCACAAAAATCCTAAGTACCCGTTTCTTCCAAGAGAAACGAAGTACGAGGTGCCAAGTTAATAGCAATCAATAACAAGGTAATAACAATTAAACAACTATGTGATTATGTGCTTATGAACATTACAAGACAAACTGTGCGGACTATGCAAGGAATTACGTAATTATGGATGCATACATAATTATGGAATTTAGTGCACAGAAACCACAGCGAGCTTTGTCATGTACCTAGAAGTTAACCCTATTCATTTCCAATTCTGATGAAGTATCCGTTGAGGAAAAATGAACTAGCTATTCATTTTTCACTTCTGAAGAATATCCGTTGAGGAAATGAATATCCGTTTATCCTTCATTTCCAATTCTGAAGAATACCCGTTGAGGAAAATGACTCCGTTTGTGCATTTTCGTTCTGAAGAGTATCCGTCGAGGGAAATGAATATCCGTTTATTTAATCCTTCATTTCCGAACCTGAGGAAACAACCGTTGAAAATGACTCCGTTAGTTCATTTTCGTTTCTGAAGATTATCCGTTGAGGAAATGAATATCCGTTATTTAATCCTTCATTTCCGAACCTGAGGAAACAACCGTTGAAAATGACTCCGTTAGTTCATTTTCGTTTCTGAAGATTATCCGTTGAGGAAATGAATATCCGTTATTTAATCCTTCATTTCCGAACCTGAGGAAACAACCGTTGAAAATGACTCCGTTAGTTCATTTTCGTTTCTGAAGATTATCCGTTGAGGACATGAATATCCGTTTGTCTATCATTTTCATTTCCGTTTCTGAGGAAGCAACCGTTGAAAATGACTCCGTTTGTTCATTTTCGTTTCTGAAGAATTGTCCGTTGAGGAAATAAATATCCGTTTATTTAATCCTTCATTTCCGAACCTGAGGAAACAACCGTTGAAAATGACTCCGTTAGTTCATTTTCGTTTCTGAAGATTATCCGTTGAGGAAATGAATATCCGTTATTTAATCCTTCATTTCCGAACCTGAGGAAACAACCGTTGAAAATGACTCCGTTAGTTCATTTTCATTTCTGAAGATTATCCGTTGAGGAAATGAATATCCGTTTGTCTATCAATTTTCATTTTCGTTTCTGAGGAAGCAACCGTTGAAAATGACTCTGTTTGTTCATTTTCGTTTCTGAAGATTTGTCCGTTGAGGAAATGAATATCCGTTTGTCTATCATTTTCATTTCCGTTCTGAGGAAGCAACCGTTGAAAATGACTCTGTTTGTTCATTTTCGTTTCTGAAGATTTGTCCGTTGAGGAAATGAATATCCGTTTGTCTATCATTTTCATTTCCGTTTCTGAGGAAGCAACCGTTGAAAATGACTCCGTTTGTTCATTTTCGTTTCTGAAGATTTGTCCGTTGAGGAAATGAATATCCGTTTGTCTATCATTTTCATTTCCGTTTCTGAGGAAGCATCTGTTGAAAATGACTCCGTTTGTTCATTTTCGTTTCTGAAGATTTTCCGTTAAGGAAATGAATCCCCGTTTGTTTATTCCTTCATTTCCGCTTCTGAAGAGCACTCGTTGAGGAAAATGACTCCGTTTGTTCATTTTCGTTCTGAAGAATGTCCGTTAAAGAAATGACAGGATTATGCTTTACATATCTCTGGTGGTTATCTGACACAAAGTCACAAATAGACTCCTACGATTTAATTTCGGGACGAAATTTCCTAAAGTAGGGGAGACTGTAACACCTGTGTCATTTCAACCATCAAACAAATGCCAAACCAATGAAATATTGTATTTCATACTTTGGACTTGTATAAATATGTGTATCTTTTGCACATATCAACTCTTGTTCGATTTCAAGCTCTAAATCGCTTTCTGGAAGGTTATACGCGCACTGATGCATAAATATAACCAGTTTAATGCAACAAACACTCCGGAATAGTGAAATAGGCTTAACATACCTTAAATAACCTTTACATAACTTAGATATAAGTTTTGGAAGGTTTGGTGTAGTGAAATCAAAGTTTATTCGCTTACAGGGACTAAATTTGACAAACTGCGAAAGTATGCCAATTTGAACTGTAACAGACCTTCCGGGACATGACCATAAGTTAAACATACCATAAATATCCTTTACATAGCTTAGAAATAGGCTTTGAGGTGTTCGGTAAGCTAAAATAAACTTTTGTGTCATTTAGGGACTAAAAGCGTCAAAAAGTGCACAAGTTTGCATTTTTACGCGTAACTTACGTTCTGAATACATCCGGACATCCAAAAATTTATGTAAGCACTAAAATATTTTATTTTAGTGTTTGGCATAAGAAAAATCCATTCGTCACGTCATTTGGATCGTTTTTCGCGCTTATGCGCATTCCGTCGTAATTAACTGAACATCGCAATCGTACGGCCAAACGAACCGACATCCGAGATATTTTTTTAGCACAAATTAAGTTCCCTATACTTTAACTTCATTTTAGAGCTTTGAAATGGGGTTAACGGGGCTTAAACGTGTCAAAAATGCATCGAAAACCAAGTTTAGGGGCTGCAGGGACCAAAACTGTAAATCTGCCAAAGTTGTTACCTTACGGACCTCAACATTGGCAGCTTTGAGGTCCGTAAAGCAGTCCCCAGAACAGATTAGATTAAACAGTCAGCAATTTGCAGCTGTTTAATCCTCACCCACACATTTCCCACTTGCCTAATCAGCTGATAAGAACCATTTTTAGGCACCACAACTTTCTGACACTTGTACGGATATGATTAAGGCACGATATTCGACAAACGATCTTAACGGTTCGGGTATTCCTATAAATACCCAACCCACTTAACTTCAAAAATCACTAGAATCTGATCATTTGTGCTCTAAGTTGAAACCTTTGTTTCATACCTGAGCTATTTTGATCTAGATTAGCATTCGGGGACCCTTCGTAAGTATTCTTTCGTTCTTTTATTGCTTTTCGGGTCCGAAAGTCAAACTTTGTTTGACTTTCTGCATTGACCAATTTATGGTCGATGCGAAGTTCGTTTGAACTTCATAACGTGAGCGTGATCACGATGGTTATAGTCCCTAGTGACTATACCTACTGATTACCACGTTATCTAGGCTCAGTGACGAGCCGTAGTTTCGGGCAGAATACGTATTCTTGCGTATTTTGTAACCAAACTACTCTTAGGTATCACAACCGTTTGTTGTGATACCAAACCTATTTTCTAAACTTAGTTAAGCATGTTTTAACATGCTTAACTCGTCACTTTTAGTTTAGTGCTTATATAGGGTCGTAAGGTAAGCGATCTAAACAATCGCTTATACTTTCGAACCCGACCCGTTTGGTCGATCATTAGGATCCGACCAAACACATTAGGTGACCATAGTATATAGGGTATAACCTTATGAGGTTATACCTTATGGTCGCTTCGTTTAAGTAGTTGTATGATAGGTAGTTTATATGCCTTAGGTAAATTACCAAAATACCCCTTTGATGCCAAAATTCATTTTAAACATATGTACCATAACTTTTGACATCTAAACTGATTTGATAACCATATTAGACATGTTAAGGCATATATTACTTGTCATAGGACTAGTTAGGCGGTCCGAACGCGTTCTACGCAAACGACGCGTTAAAGTAGCATAAGCTACTTAAACGGGTCGTAATGGGTCACAAGCACTTAGGTTAGGTTTCATTTAGTATGTAGGCTTTATTAAACCATACTACATGAGTTCCCATACTCATTTGGTTTACAAGCCCTCATTCTATCCGATCTTCCGATTTAGGTCCGGTTTATTAATGTAGTTACCTATATTAGGTGCCGTTTGATATTCCGTGATCTCTAACATTGCTTGGTGGTTATCTTAGGACTTCTGAGCAAGCTCAAGTGAGTACATAGACCCCTCTTTTACTGTTTTCCAAACTGTTTTGGGGTGGAACACATGTGCCTACTTGTTACTTTCATGCTTTCCTGTTTTCACATCATATACATGCTATGTTCGTTAGTACATTATAGTACATGATTTCATTACATTTCATGCTAGGTGTGCCCATTGTGTGCATTACTTAGTACATCGTTTTACATTACATTTCATGCTAGGTGTGCCCATTGTGTGCATTACTTAGTACATCGTTTTACATTGCCTTTCTGTTGCATATGCTCATCCAGCATATGAACACATTATACTACATTTCGAACCGTTGTAATCAATTGACTATGTGAACCGTTGATATCTGTGAACCGTTTGAATCTGTGAACCGTTTGTATCCGTGAACCGTTTGTATCTATGAACCGTTTGCATCTGTGAACCGTTGTATCTGTGAACCGTTGTATCTATGAACCGTTTGTATCTGTGAACCGTTTGTATCTGTGATCCGTTTGTATCTGTGAACTGTTTGTATCTGTGATCCGTTTGTATCTGTGAACCGTTTGTATCTGTGAACCGTGTGAACCGTATTTGACTATACATGAACATTTCTACAATTGTTAAACATTTCATCTTGATAGTTTGGTTTGATTAAGTGATTAAGTAACGATGCGTGTGTAATATGATACAAGCATGGTGGATACGCCGCTGGTACTTCCTATATATAAGTGTTTGTATGGTATTACATGTCGTAGCGTTATTTGAATCATTTCAGTTTGATACATATAACATTTTATACAAATAACATACTTTTCACAATACATTGTTTTACAAGCAACTTATCTTATACAAACTCAGTTTACATGGTTATTCATTTAACCATACATTATTCACTTATTTATACATATCATCTGAACTCATTGTTTTTCAAATGATTTACAAGACAAAGCAAATTACAAGGTTCATGACTAAACATTTTCTCAAACATAAGTCATGAAACCTATTTTCACAAAACCTATGTATCTCACAGGCATTTTTATGCTGACGTACCTATTTTCACATGTGTTTTCAGGTGATGATGTATAGGACTTATCAAGACATACTTAGGCGGACTTGTGCCTTAGTGACTTAAAACGAGACAAGAACTAGCTAATTTATGTTATGTACTCTTTGGTTATTGTTTGAAACAATGTAAACTCTCATGTTTGATTAATAAAACGAAACTTAAATTTCCATGGTTGTGAAACATTAATTCTGTTACAACACTCCCCGATGTTTCCGCCACGTTTTGTATGTTCTACGTGGTCGGGGTGTGACAGAGAGCTCTAGCATAACTGCTTCTTCCCCACGATTCAGCACACATTGTAGAAGTGTACGAATCTAACATCTTAGGCACCCCTATCTTAGACGCGAGCAAACTAAGACCATCCTCAGTATATGCTGCTAACGGCACATCATGCATCTTGACCCAAACTGGGATAGCTTTAATATCTTCCTTTTCCAATTTGACAGAGGCCGACCACTCCTTCAAAATTATTGGGACATTTCTAATCATCCAAGGTCCATCCTCTAACATTTTATCCATCCCTTCCTTTGTTTTGAATTTAAATAAGAAGAACCCTTTCGCATTCATCATTAGTCTAGAGAGACCATATTTAGCCCAGTTGTTCTTTGCAAAATAATCCACCACTGGGAAAGCCAGACGTTTACCCAGAAAATATCCATACAAAGTGTTAGCATACCTGTCAGAGACTTGTTTAACCGAAGACAATGGAATAACAACATCGGCTCCATCAACTAACTCACTAGATTCCATCATCCGAAAATTAACCTTTACATTCTCCTTTGCGTTATTCACTACTTTAGCAAATGATAAAGGTTCCGCAGCCCCAGAAAATCCTGAATTCGTGTTACCAGCCAATGGATTCGCATCCCCAGAAAACTTTGTACTCTCCTTATCAGCCGACAAATTCAGCCCATGGAAACCTGTTATTGGTGAGAACAGATTATCCAATTGAACCGGTGCCGAGACCTTAGTGAGTTCATCGATAATGTTTATACCACGTTTTGGCTGTATATTGTTCCCATCAACATCAAGTATACGATCCGCTATTTCTTTGAATGACAGTGGTGGCCTACCACCAGTTTTCGTTAGTTCATCCATTAAGAACCCTGTCAAACCCTAGCAGCCGTCACAGAAATTCGTTCCAATCAGAAGTGTGTTGAATACGAACAATGTGTAAACCCTAGTTTAAAGATGCAATGAAACCTTAAACCAAGGCTGCCGCACTTCAAGAATCAACTCCTTGCTTCAGCCCCTAATCTGATTACGAAAGCAAGAAACTGATCCCTTAGAGATGTCGGCCAACAATTATGTGAAAAGCCTGAAAAACCCTAGCCGCCAACCCTATTTCAAACAAAAGAAACCTGAAAAACCCTAGCAGCCGTCAAGAACAAAATCGATCAAGAAAGGACGAATCAGATTGTAACAGCAGCAAAACACAATCTCTCTTTGTATACCCAGTCCAGATTAACAACGACACCAAACAACCAGCGGCAGCCAAGTGTAGAAAAAAAACGAAAAACGAACCCTAATCTTGAATAAAAACGAATCAAAGAATGATTATATTGAATCGTAAGTGTAAATCAGAATTGGGGAGACTCTAATCACACAAAACAATCCCTACAATCATCAAGAAAAACGAATTTTAGGTCAAGGAAGCAAGAGGGTCGATTTTCTCCATTAGAGAGAGAGAACTCGGCTACTCGTGTAGGTCATTTATCTTGGCCGATTTTTTAGGGAGTATTCTCTCTAATCTTTCAAGTTCTACATCTTGCATTTTTGCCATAAAAATTCTTCATTAACTTAGAGAGAATATTGCCACCACCAACTCCCAATCAAAACACATGCAAGTATGACAACATGCATGTCATTCCATTGGACCAAACCACTTAGGGAAGATCACCCAATCAAGATCCATGCTAATGCATGAAATGTGATTGGACCACAAAATTTAGGGAAGAACACCCAATCAAATGGTCTCTAGCTTATGAAAATTGCATGTCATCCCATTGGACAAAAAGGTTTGGGAAGAACACCATGGGGGGTGGCGGCCTAGCTTTTATTTTAAAAAAAAAAATACAAATTGTTTTATAAAATATAAGTCTTGTATATATTTATAAAATATAACATCATATGTTCACAAGACTTTATACAACTTTTATTAAGTTATTTAACCCATTAAATAACAAAATAAAATATTCTCTCAAAATAAATTATCCATATAATTTATTAGTTTGTCAAGTGCAATTATTTAGAAAACCAATTTCTAAATATTCTAAGTGTTAATATTTATTTGTTTGATCATATCATAAATAAATATTGTAAGTGTTTGTCTAGCTTGTATTTGGGTATGACTCGACTTGGATCATAACGTACTAGCCACATCAATTTAATATGTGTCTTGGGCATACAGAGTCCAACAATCTCCCACTTGCACAAGATACATAGAAGATTGATGCAAGCAGTAATTGACGCCTAACTACGGTTTACTACCCCCAATACGTATGACTATATTTCCTATTCAATAACATCATCCTCTTCAAGTCCCTTACTTGAAAATGATTTAGGTGAATCTATCATTTATCCTTTCGTTACAGATGTCATGTTAACCCTTTACAACGAATTCCGAAACTCGCATCCCTGTAACCTTTTATAACGAGTTCTTCTTCACCAGATCCATATATTAGAAATATATCCTTAGTCCTTCTAAGGTGTTTCAATATGTTTTTAACAGTCACCCAATGACCGTTACTAGGATTTCGCTGGTATCTTCTCGTCATGCCTAAAGCACATGACATGTCTGGTCCGGTCCAGTGCATATTATTACATACATAATGAATCCTACAGCTGACGCATATGGGATTCCTTTCATTCTTTCTTGCTCATCCTTTGAGCTTGGACATTGAAACGCATTCAATATTGTCCTCTCTTGAATAGGTACCAAACCTTTCATAGAGTTCTTTATCTTGAACCTTTTCAAGACTTTGTCAATGCACTTTGGTTTAAACCTATCTACCGCCTTGACCTACCCTTATAGATCTTTATTCCAAAATATAGGCGACTTCATCAAGATCCTTAATGGAAGAACAACTTCCAAACCAGGCTTTTACACCTTCCATGGTTGGAATGTTATTTCCAAATAGTAGAATGTCATCAACTTATAATACTAATAAAGTGATGATGCTCCCACTAGCCTTCTTATACACACAAGCTTCATCAATGTTCTTGATGAATCCATATTCCCTAATCTCTTCATCAAAACGGTGATTCCAACTTCTAGATGCTTGTTTCAATCCATAGATTGATTTATTTAACTTGCATACTTTGTTAGGATGTTTTGGATCGACAAAACCTTCAGGCTTAACTATATAGACATCTTCCTCAAGATATCTATTAAGGAAAGCCGTTTTGACATCCATTTTCTAAATCTCATAATCATATTATGCAGGTATGGCAAATAATATCCTAATTGACTTTAGCATCGTCACAGGCGAGAAGGTCTCATCATAATCAACCCTTTGAGTTTGAGTGAAACCTTTTGCTACCAGTCTCGCTTTACAAGTATCCAAGTTACCATGCATATATGTTTTCTTCTTGAAAACCCACTTACTTCCAACTACTTTGGAGTTAAGAGGTGGCACAACCAATTCCCATACTTGGTTGTCATACATGGGTTGCATCTCTACGTTCATGGCTTCAAGCCATTTGTCACAATCGAATTTTGACATTGCATCATGGTATGTGGTTGATTCACCTGAATCTACCACGTAGCATCCATCTATGAAAAATCCATATCTTTCAGGTGGACTACTAATTCTACCAGATCTGTGAACATTTTGTGTGTTCTGATCAATCTCTTGATCGTTTTCAACAACCTCTTGTTGAGTGCTAGTATCAACCAAACGTGTATCGTCTTGTGGTTCTTGATCCTTATCAAGTTCCACTGTTCTACTAATTCCTTCCACAAGGAACTTAGCTTCCAAGAACTCAGCCTTTCGAGCAACAAATACCTTTTGCTCTGTTAGATCGTATAATTAATATCCTATACCATCTTTAGGATATCCTACAAAGATACACTTAGTGGATCGTACTTCTAATTTGTTTGGGGTGCATAGCTTAACATAAGCTTCACAACCCCATACCTTTAAATATGATTAATGATGGAGCCTTTTCATTCCATATTTCGAAAGGTGTCTTATCCACTTTCTTGGTTGGGGCCATACGGGCCACGGAGAGAAAGCGTAACCCCAAAGTGATAGAGATAATGCACTCCTAGCCATCATAGATCGAACCATATCTAATAGAGTTCGACTCCTCCTCTATCGAAACGAAGAACTTTAAAAGAGTTGATTTTGTACTTCACCTTTTGAAGATTCTGAACGTTTCAAAACTTCTTCTTTGTGTTAAGTACACATAACCATAACTACTATAGTTGTCGGTAAAAGTAATGAATTATCTTTCACCATTCCTAGTCATTGGCTTAAAAGGATCATATACATTCGAATGTATGATACCTAATAAATCTTTTGCCCTTTCCCACTAAGGGATTACTTGGTCATTTTACCTTGTAAATAACATTCGCATGTATCAAATGAACCAATTTCATTTGTTTCCAAAAGACAATTCTTTCGAAGTGTCTACATACGACATCTGTTTATATGACCAAGGCGATAATGCCAAAGATAGGTCTTACTCAAATCCATATTGAGTTTCTTGGTTATTGCTTGGTACATCGAACTATCAAATGATGTATTATTATGAACCAATTCATAAATACCATTTGAAGGCATAGCTTTAAAGTAAAACATGTCATTCATCGAAATATAAATGTCAATTGTTTACAAACTTTAAATCATGACCATATTGTCTTTAAAAGGAAACTTAAATAATGTTCCTAGTCAAACTAGGAGCATACAAAACATTTTCAAAACGATTTCTAAACCACTTGGAAGTTTCAAAATTTAGTCTCCCTTTTGTAATGCTTATTTCTTTTGAACCTTTTGTAACAAATTGCAAACATGAGTTCCACATCCGGTATCTAATACCCATGTGTTAGAAGAAATGACATTAAAGTCAATATGTGTCATTAAGATTGTACCTGAGGTTTGCCCTGCATTCCTCTTAGTTTTTTTAACTCTTTGAGATAGGTTGGACAATTCCTTTTCGAATGCCCTATCTCACCATATTCAAAGCATGGATCATTCATGGCAACCTTTTCCTTCTTCTCTTTTGGTTTCGGTGGTTTCGCTTTAGTCTTTCTAATCATTTCCCTTTGAATTACCCATTTCCATTTTCAACATTTGCTTTGGTGTCGGGGTGATTCCCTTTCTAGTTGCCACCCTCATTGATCGTTAGAATGGATAAAACCCTTTTACCCATGTTGAGCCTTTCGAGGTGATCAATGTGACTTTTCATCTTAAAGACATAAGATGAGTCCGATTGGGTTTCCTCCATTCGACATGCATGAAGCGCTCGAACCGTTTCGAAGCGTTCTACCCTTGCATATTGTAGGAACATTTCCTTCAATTGGGTAATCACGCCGTATGCTCATGATGTTCAAAATCCTTTTGAATATCGGGAATCATAATTCCTAACATGAGGCAAGAGGCTTGCATAGTATCCTCGATATACTTAGTCAATCGTTATAGGCATCCTTATCTTCCATAAGATGTTCATCGGGATTAGGATCGTTCAACACATAGAATATCTTTTACTTGAGAACGATTATTAAGTTTCGATATTAATCCATGAAGTGTTATGATTGAGACGATCCTTGTCAAGGATTGTTTTTAGTGATAGGTTACGGACGGTTTGGGTAATATTGTTAGCAGCCATCTACAAAATTTAACAAGGTTCAAATTTTAGTATTTTCAATATTATTATATTTTAATTATTAATACCCTTTTATGTCTCATAGACAATTAATAATTAAAATCTAGAATCCAACGTTACATTTAAATATCGGTTAGGTGACCTTTATCCCTTTATTTAAATTAACAAGGTAGTCAACGTTTGACGATTGCAACCCTTTGCAACTTCTAGCCATATGGGATCGGTTAAACATCTATATGTTTAGTTGGCATGTTTAATCCCATCAACACATTTTGTTCGCCATGCTTCGGTGACCCTAAGTTCATGGTTTCCAAATCAAGTCGTCCAACTTACACACACGTGTGAGTTTATTCACATAAGTGGTTAGGTGACCTTTATCCCACAAACATGGTAAACCCACCTCGAATATACAAGTTCCTTCAAATGTGGTTAGGTGACCTTTATCCCACAAAAGAGTTCCCAAGTGTTTCGAGTGTTGTATAAAAGGATGGTGTTTGACTTGTTTTATAAAAGGGATTTTTGAGTTTTCAAAAATTCTACTTTAGAAAACTTTATGTACCATACATTTGCATGCATTCAAATCCTTGGTACTTTTGTGAAAATAAATTTTCAAGATTCTTTTCTAATAAAACCCATTTTATAAAATCATTAATTTTTAATAACTTTTTATTAACCAATTTTAATGATCTTTAAAGAACCAATTTTAAGCTTGTTGTTGATTATTAGTTTGTTAAGCATGCATATCCAAATATCATCAAACAACAAAATAAACAACCACACGAGCACAACACACATATCAATAGATGCATAACCATAGCCAACTAATTTTGACCACACTTGTTAGCCGAAACAAGTGTGCCAAAATGTCCTTCCTAAAGGGTGAAAAATGACACAAGCGATGTGTCGTTGAACTCCCACTTGATCCCGCATCCAAATGCTTCAAGGCTTCCTTTTGTGTTGTGATTTCTCCACTTTCTTTGAGCTTCCAAAATGTACTTTAATTCAAATCCAAACTCCTTTGGACTTCAAAAATGTGTTTTGGTTATCGGGCTTAAATCCCGTTAAGAACTATGAAGTCCTTTAGGCCCAAAATTAGCCAAAACCAAAACCGCATTTTTGTGTGCATCTTCTTTTACAAAATATATCCTAATACATTTTTTCTAGTAAAATAAAATGCACATAATCTATTTACTTACATACCAAATGAAAATAAATAAATTACATATTTTTACACATGGAAGAACAAAAATAATTATTATTACAACCCTTTGAAATAATTAAATACAAATCACAAACACAAATATTCAACATATTCACACAAGGTCATGGCTAGGTTATGAACACCAAAAAATATATATATCCACATATACAAAATTCAAGAAGCAAAATGGTTCCCTTTTACAACCTCCAATTTTCGGTCAAGAATGAAAAACCGAAAAATGTGGGTTTTTGTCCAAACAAAATAATCATCCAAATGAAATAATTTTTCAAGATTCATTTATGCATGTAAGAATATAATCTTGAAAAACAAAGGGATAACCATGGTGAAAATTTCGGCCATAGGGTTTTACCCAAACCCGAAACCCGAAAATTTCATATCCTATGAAGCATGCACTCATATAAGCGGCTCTGATACCACTGTTGGGTTTTTCACATGTTTATCAAAGTATTTTATCCGTATAAAATAAAAACGCAGCGGAAATAATTATTTAAAACATGTTACTTACAAGATATAAAACCATTTTATATGTAAAACCCAATCACGGATCCATATACGAACATGCATGCTATCAAAATAAAACGCAACCATAGAGTGTTTAGAATACTACCTTCCAAGGAGTAAAGGACATGAAGATGATGATACTTCTTGAACGGTTGCCTTCAAGTGTAGAAGACCTCAAGCTTGTATACCCCAAGCCTTCCAACAAACACCTTAGTTTTAGCTAGGATTTGAACACTTGCAACTCACTTGAAAGATCCCCTCTTGGAACCAACTCTTGGCCGAAAATTATGAAGGGAAGTTACGGAGTTCTTGCACTTGATATATCAACTTGAAAGACCCTTCTTGATCAACCACACCATGGCCGAAAATTAGAGATAGTATTACAAGTTCTTCACTTGAAATTATCTCCTCATTTGGCTCTTATCTTGGCCGATTTTTTAGAGAGTATTCTCTCTAATCTTTCAAGTTCTACATCTTGCATTTTTGCCATAAAAATTCTTTATTAACTTAGAGAGAATATTGCCACCACCAACTCCCAATCAAAACACATGCAAGTATGACAACATGCATGTCATTCCATTGGACCAAACCACTTAGGGAAGATCACCCAATCAAGATCCATGCTAATGCATGAAATGTGATTGGACCACAAAATTTAGGGAAGAACACCCAATCAAATGGTCTCTACCTTATGAAAATTGCATGTCATCCCATTGGACAAAAAGGTTTGGGAAGAACACCATGGGGGGTGGCGGCCTAGCTTTTATTTTTATTTTTTTAAATTACAAATTGTTTTATAAAATACAAGTCTTGTATATATTTATAAAATATAACATCATATGTTCACAAGACTTTATACAACTTTTATTAAGTTATTTAACCCATTAAATAACAAAATAAAATATTCTCTCAAAATAAATTATCCATATAATTTATTAGTTTGTCAAGTGCAATTATTTAGAAAACCAATTTCTAAATATTCTAAGTGTTAATATTTATTTATTTGATCATATCATAAATAAATATTGTAAGTGTTTGTCTAGCTTGTATTTGGGTATGACTCGACTTGGATCATAACGTACTAGCCACATCAATTTAATATGTGTCTTGGGCATACAGAGTCCAACACCTAGTTCATCTCCATGTGGAGCACCAGTGTTATTTGTAAAGAAAAAGGATGGTTCGATGTGAATGTGCATCGATTATAGGGAACTGAATAAGGTTACAATTAAGAATCGATACCCATTACCTAGGATTGATGATCTCTTTGATCAACTTCAGGGAGCTAGATATTTTTCTAAGGTAGATTTACGCTCAGGATATCATCAATTGAAGGTACAAGAAGAAGACATACCTAAAATTGCTTTCAGAACTAGGTATGGTCATTATGAGTTTACAGTCATGCCCTTCGGATTAACGAATGCACCTGCAGCATTCATGGACATGATGATTAGAATCTGTAAACCGTACTTGGATATATTTGTAATTGTCTTCATTGACGATATACTTATTTATTCCAAAAGTCAGGACGAGCATTTCCAGCACTTGCATGCACTCTTAACTTTGTTAAGAAAAGAAAAGCTTTGTGCCAAATTCTCGAAATGTGAATTTTGGCTACAGGAAGTGCAATTCTTAGGTCACATGGTAAATCATGAAGGAATCCATGTAGATCCCTCTAAAATAGAAGCAATCACCAAATGGAAGGTTCCTCAAACAACTATGGAAATTAGAAGCTTTTTAGGATTAGTTGGATATTATAGGCGCTTTATTAAGGATTTTTCCAAGATAGTTGTACCATTAACTAAGCTAACCTGTAAAGCGGTTAAGTTTGAATGGGGATCTAGGCAAGAAGAGGCTTTTAGAATTTTGAAGCAAAAGTTAACCAATGCCCTAATTCTAGCCTTACCAAAAGGAAATGAAGACTTTGAAGTATATTGTGATGCCTCTAAACTAGGATTAGGATGTGTGCTAATGCAACGCAAGAAGGTAATTGCATATGCTTCAAGACAATTGAAAAAGCACGAAGAAAACTATACGACTCATGATTTAGAATTAGGAGCCATAATTTTTGCCCTTAAGATTTGGAGACACTATCTGTACGGAAGTAAGTTTACTGTCTATACAGATCATAAAAGCTTAAGGTACATATTTGGGCAAAAAGAATTAAACATGAGACAAAGAAGATGGATGGAGATACTAAGCGACTACGACTGTGATATTCAATATCACGAAGGAAAAGCAAACGTAGTTGCAGATGCCTTAAGTCGTAAGTACCATGAAAAACAATGAAGAGTTCGTGCTCTCATATTAAATCTACAGTTAGATTTAATGGAACAACTAAAGAATGTTCAAGAAACAGCAATCAAGGAAAATGCTGAAGGAATGAAAGGACGGATAAAAGAATTAGAGCAAGGAAATGGTGGAATTTGGAGATTCCATATGAAAAGGATTTGGGTACCTAAACAAGGAGAATTAATAGATAAGATCTTAGAAAAAGATCATAAATCTAGGTATACCATGCATCCAGCAAACAATAAAATGTATCAAGAATTATGAAATAATTTCTGGTGGATAGGAATGAAAAAAGACATAGCTAGATATGTTTCTAAGTGTCTGACTTGTTCACAAGTTAAGGCCGAACACCAGAAACCTTCGGGTCTACTTCAACAACTAGAAATGCCTATATGGAAATGGGAACTCATAACAATGGACTTTGTTACTAAGTTACCCAAAACCAGAAAAGGTAATGATGCAATTTGGGTAATTGTGGATCGATTAACCAAGTCAGCTCATTTTCTACCCATGAAGGAAACCTTTAGCATGGAAAGGTTAGCCAAGTTGTATGTAGACGAAGTAGTATCCCTACATGGAGTTCCACTCTCCATTGTATCAGATAGAGATAGTCGTTTCACTTCCCACTTCTGGACAAGTTTCCAAGAAGCAATGGGAACTCGACTAAATTTAAGTACTGCATATCATCCTCAAACAGATGGGCAAAGTGAAAGGACGATACAAACCCTATAAGACATGCTTAGGGCATGTGTGATAGACTTTGGTGGAAACTGGGACAACCACCTACCTTTAATTGAATTCTCCTATAACAATAGTTATCACTCAAGCATCAAAGCTGCCCCATTCGAAGCACTGTATGGACGCAAATGCAGAACTCCGGTTTGTTGGGCAGAAATATGAGAAAGTCAATTATCAGGTCCTGAAATAGTACAAGAAACCACCAACAAGATTACTCAAATCAAGGAAAGACTAAAGACTGCTCGAGATAGTCAAAGAGTTATGCCGATAATCGACGCAAGCCTCTGGAATTCCAAGTCGGAGATAAAGTACTTTTGAAAGTTTCTCCTTGGAAAGGAGTAATTCGATTTGGTAAGAAAGGAAAGCTAAGTCCAAGATACATTGGACCATTCCCAGTAATCCAACGTATAGGACCAGTTGCCTATCGCTTACAACTACCAGAAGAACTAGCTGGAGTACATGACGTATTTCATATATCCAATCTCAAGAAATGTCTATCTGACGAATCTCTGGTAGTACCTCTTCAAGATATAGAGGTAAATAAATGAAAAGTTAAAGTTTGTTGAGAAGCCATTACAAATAGAAGATAGAAAGATCAAGTTTCTCAAGCACAAGCGGCTAGTGCTGGTCAAAGTCAAGTGGGATTCGAAGAGAGGATCAGAATACACTTGGGAGCTGGAATCAGAAATGAAGCGAAAGTATCCTCACTTGTTCCAGTAAATCTCGAGGATGAGATTTTTATTAAGGTGGGGAGGATGTAACAACTCTCACCAAAACTATTATTTATTATTATATTTGGTTCAATAGGTGTAACAACTGTGCTTGTAATCACTATGAACAGTTCTATTATCAATAAAACAATGTTATTTGATCCCAATGTTTGTTTTGTTTTGTTATGTTATACATTTTTCATGTTTTGACTTTTATGTAATTTCAAACTCTATATCACTTTCTGGAGAGTTATACGCAAACTAGTGCGTAAACGTACTCAGTTTAATGTGAGAAATACTCCGGAACATCAACATGTACTCAACATATCTTAAATAACCTTTACATAACTTAGAAATAAGTTTTAAAGGCTTTGGTATGGCAAAAACAAGTTAATTCGCTTACAGGGACTAAATATGACAAACTGCGAAAGTATGTCAATTTGAACTGTAACGAACATTCCGGAACCTAACCATAAGTTAAACACACCTTAAATATCATTTACATAGCTTAGAAATAGGCTTTGAGGGGTTCGGTGTGCTAAAATAAACTTTTGGGTCATTCAGGGACTAAAAGTGTCAAAAAGTGCACAAGTTTGCATTTTCGCGCATAACATACGTTCTGAATACATCCGGACATCCAAAAATTTATGTAAGCACCAAAATATTTTATTTTAGTGTTTGGCATAAGAAAAATCCATTCGTCGCGCAATTTGGATCGTTTTTCGCGCTTATGCGCATTCCGTCGTAATTAACCGAACATCGCGATCGTACGACCAAACGAACATTGGTGACCGACCGGATAATATTTAAATCCCACAAATATTCTGTTATGATTAAAATCTTATTTTAATCAGGTCCGTGTTGAAAAATAAATTAAAACGCCTAAAAACGTTATTTTTCAAAGTTTAAGCGCGTACCGTGTGTTTCTGCGCAACACAGTGCTTCTACTGCAAAACGCAGACAACGCAGCCAGTCCTGGCAACTGAAATTTATTTCAGTAATAACTTGGCGAGTTTATTTTTATAGAGTAATAAAAATAATTTAGAACGCCATAAACCGGGATTTAAACGCTAGATAAAATACCCGGTACCCAGTTAAATACCCGTCTTAGCCATATACTAGGAATATGCTTGGCATATGCTTGGAATATGCTAAGGTATATGCTTGGAATATGCTTGGAATATGCTAGGAATATTCTAGGAATATTCTAGGAATATTCCATATGGAAAAACTATAAATACCCACCATATGTTTCATTCATAATCACTAGAAATTTGATTTGAGAAACTCTAAGTTGAAACACTAGTTTCATACCTGAGATTTTCGAATCGAGTTTAGCATTCGGGGACCCTTCGTAAGTATTCTTTCGTTCTTTTCCTTATTTTTACTGCTTTTCGAGTCAGAAAGTCAAACTTTGTTTGACTTTCAGCGTTGACCAGTAATGGGTCGTAGGGTAGGCGATCTAATAAATCGCCTATACCTTCGAACCCGACCCATTTGGTCGATCATTAGGATCCGACCAAATACATTAGGTGACCATAGTAGGTAGGGAATAACCTTCCGAGGTTATACCCTATGGTCACATCGTTTAAGTAGTTGTATGATAGGTAGTTTATATGCCTTAGGTAAATTACCAGAATACCCTTTTTCATGTATAATTGGTAATTAAGCATATGTAACCTAAACCTTTGTCACGTAGCTGATTATGTAACATGTTTAGGCATATAACACTTGTCATAGGACTAGTTAGGCGGTCCGAACGCGTTTCACGCGCACGACACGTTAAAGTAGCATAAGCTTCCTAAACGGGTCGTAATGGGTCGTAAACAATTATGTTAAGTTTCATTTAGCATGTAGGCTTTGTTAAACCAAATGACACGAGTCTCTACACTCGTTTGGTTTACGAAACCTCATTCTATCCAATCATCCGATTAAGGTCCGGTTATTAACATAGTTACCTATATTAGGTGTCGTTTGATTCCGAGATCTATAGCATTACTTGGTGGTTATCTTTAGACAACTGAGCAATCTCAAGTGAGTACATAGACCCCTCTTTTACTGTTTTCCAAACTGTTTTGGGGTGGAACACATGTGCCTACTTGTTACTTTCATGCTTTCCTGTTTTAACATCATATACTGCTATGTTCGTTAGTACATTATAGTACATGATTTTATGACATCTTATGCTAGGTGTGCCCATTGTGTGCATTACTTGGTACATTGTTTTACATTACATTTCATGCTAGGTGTGCCCATTGTGTGCATTACTTAGTACATTGTTTTACATGACATTTCATGCTAGGTGTGCCCATTGTGTGCATTACTTAGTACATTGTTTTACATAACATTTCATGCTAGGTGTGCCCATTGTGTGCATTACTTAGTACATCGTTTTACATGACATTTCACGCTATGTATGTTCATTTGATTACATACTTAGTGCATTGTTTTTCACATGTTTACATTTTGGTATGACATTTGGTTTGTTTACATGGGACAATACATTCATTAACATTAGCTACGCCGTTCGTTAGTAGGTAGTGGTACCATAGGAATTGACAACTCCCGTTCCGGACATCCCAGGGAAAGGGGACAGAAAGGAATGACCGAATTCGATGTTATAAAGACAGATAGACCTTTAATTTGTTTAAAGGGTTTATCACCACAGTCACAAGGCTTGGATGTATGCATTTTTACAATACCGCATAGATGTTCATATTAAATAGTTGCATGCATTTACACAAAACATAGCTTTGATTTAAACCAAGTTTTACTTCAATACTTTGTTTTTGTGCATATGGTTTAGTTTGAGACATTTCACTTGCCATACATGACATTTTGACATAGACATTTGACATGGATATTTGACATAGACATTTGACATGGATATTTGACATAGACATTTGACATGGATATTTGACATAGACATTTGACATGGATATTTGACATAGACATTTGACATGAATATTTGACATAGACATTTTGATATGATTTACATCTTAACATGAACACTTTGACATATTATTCAATACATTCTGACAATTGGTTTAAACATAGACTTCTTACATTGGTTGGTTTGGTTTGATTAAGTGATTAAGTAACAATGCGTGTGTAATATGATACAAGCATGGTGGATACGCCGCTGGTACTTCCTATATATAAGTGTTTGTATGGTATTACATGTCGTAACGTTATTTGAATCATTTCAATATTGAGACATAGAACATTTTATACAAATAACATACTTTTCACAAGACATTGATTTATAAACAACTTATCTTATACAAACACATTTTTACATGGTCATTTATTTAACCTGACATTTACTTATACATATCATCTGATCTTATTGTTATTCAAATGATTTACAAGACAAAGCAAATTACAAGGTTCATGACTAAACATTTTCTCAAATACAAGTCATGAATCCTATTTTCACAAACCTATGTATCTCACAAGCATTTTTATGCTGACGTACCTATTTTCACATGTGTTTTCAGGTGCTTTTCCATAGGATGTTGATCATGATACTAGGGCGGACCTGTGCCTTAGAGACTTTAAAATAAGATAGACTATGTTTAATTATGTTCTGAACTCTTTAATTTCCTGTTTGAAACAATGTAACACCTTTGTTTATAAATAAAAGACAACTTTGTATACCATGGTTATGAAACAATTAATTCTGTCGCAACACGCCCCGATGTTTCCGCCGCGATTTGTTGTTTTACGCGGTCGGGGTGTGACAATAGGAAACCCTAATTGAGACCCCAAGTGATCCTGCATAAACCCTAAAATTTTCAGAACAATCGGAATCAGGATCAGGGCCCCTAAAACTCGGGGGGGGGGGGTAAACCCTAGTTAGTAATATCCACACATTTTTACGTGGAAATCTAAATTTGACGAACGACCAACTCAGCAAGCCTACTAGGACACGAGGCTACCCTATGGTAGGGGAGCACCCCTCGCGCCACGCGACAGCCCCTAGCGCCACACGAGGGGGCTGTTTTTCAAGTATAAATAGAGGGGGTTGGCAATTGCAGTTCTGCGTTCGTTCGACGTTAAAATTCAATTTGCACGTTGAGTTGTTGACTGTTTACTATCAAACACACACATAAGCTTGAATTTCTGCCGCAAAAACAGGGTAATAACTCGATCCCTGCTACGATTCAATGTCCGATCGATTAAACTATCCAATGGATGTTTAAGTGCTGCCCACATTAGGGTTATGCTTTGTCATTCGTCGTGAATTCGATGGATGTTTAAGGATCGCACTTTGTCATTTGTTGTGAGGGTTTAATCTCGTGAGTTATCGTAAATGCTGTATTAGTTACTAACCTAGTTTCGTGTGCATTATTGTTAAATTAGATTAACAGGCTTATCAGTAGGCTAAACTCTGCTCGAATAAATCTGCAATGTGAGTCATTCTCTTTTTACCAAATTACTTTCAAAATCATGTTTGTTTTCAAAGTTATAATTACAGGGATTAAGTCTTTGTAATCTCCAAATTACAACCGGTATGTGGGGTTTTGTATACAATACTTGATAATCGTTACCATTGGACAACGAGTTAGCCAAGGGGTGATATGACCATAATCACAGACACCATTGGACAACGAGATAGCCAATAAGTGGTCGAGTGATAAATACCGTGGGTAGATGGTTGATATGTATAAACATTGTAATCGCTCTTAATACTGTAAATTATAACAATGCTTCGATTTAGTAAAAAGAATGATTCACTAGTATTTCCCTGCTGACAAAACCTTTTTCAAACATGTTTCAGGTGATCTGTTGTGATCCAGGAAAAGTGCCGCGAAGCACTACAAGCTTAAGGAAGTGGCTCAATATAAATAAAGAAACATGTTTTATAAAATAAAGATTTCCCAGTGAAATCACCTTATTGTTAATTACCGGGGTTTTATCCCAAATTATGAAATGAAATAATAAGGTATTTGTAGTTTTAAAAAGATCCTGCTAAAATCTTCCGCTGTCAACTCAATTAAATAAATACCAGGGGATTTTCTGTCCCGCGGCTCCTGAACCGGGTCAAACCGGGTCGGGGCCGTGACAACGGGGCCGTGGTCAACTATAAGATTCGCAGAATCCAGGCAAATCTTGATAGTAAATATATGCTTCTGCACACGGGGTCGTGCCCGGCGGACACGGGGCCGTGGTCAACTAATGCAGACAAAAGCAATTAATGAAGACAGAGAAGAGGATGGACACGGGGCCGTGCCCGAGCTTCTGTTCAGCCTATAAATATGAGTGCTTGGCTCAAGCTCAAACTATCCCTTGGCACACTACCTCTCTCACACTTCACCCACCACCCACCACCACCATAACACCATCATCCACCACCATCATCCATTGTCCATCATAGAGTGTGTGAGTCGTTTCGGGATCTAAGATTGATCGTAAGAGTTCTTGACAATCAAGGCCATGTTTGCCTAAGTCTCTTACATCACTTGGTGAAGACAAAGTGTCTAGTGTAATACTTTTTATTTTTAATCTTTTCGCACTTTTTAATTGGTTATGTATTAATGACTTTAATTACTAGGTTCTTATGTTGAAGGTGATTCTTCCTTATCGTTTGTCCATGGTGCCTTGGCATTATTTTACTGTCTATATAAAATAAAATATTTTCACCATTCATACCTCCACGATCTATATGGAGGTATGTTGGCTACCTGGTCGGGGGTTAAGGGAACGGTTTGGTAAGAGTCTTGCCATTGTTCAGTGTATAGATCCTGCAAAGGACCTGGGTCAAATTTAGTAGGACCTCCTTCAATACTTAATGGTATTGGATGGCGGGGGTCCAAACTCTTTGATCCCCTCATAAGTTAAGCTACTATTAAAACTTTAACCTGGCTACTTAGGACTGTATCCCTACTGACTCAGACTACTTAGCCGAGGGTAACGTCGCCTTCAAAAGAGGGGCCTACCACAATATACATTAATAACTTAATTAACTATCTTTCAATAATCCAACCCTTTAGGATTGTATCCCTGCTGACTCAAACTACTGGGTTGAGGGTAACGTCACCTCCAAAAGAGGGGCCTACTACAATAACTAAGATAATCTCTTAATAAAGTGCAAAAGTGCGGAAATAATCAAAGGTTACAATAAACACGAGTCGGAACCAAGTGATTCATCTTGTCTATCTGTTTTTACTTTTATTTTTATTTTTCAGCATTTTAGTTAGTTTTTATTTTCTTAGTTTAAAATATTTTTCTAAACTTTTGATTTGATTAGACGTTGAGGATAAACCGGTACTAAAAGCTCTTGTGTCCTTGGACGACCTCGGTATCTTACCAACACTATACTACGCTCACGATGGGTGCACTTGCCCATATGTGTGACAACTCGAGTTTTCAAGATTTCCATCTTCGCATTAATTGCACGTTAATTATTTTTTTGTGTTGTTTGTTACTCGACTTATCACACATATTACTTGCTTACAAAGTGTGATTGTATATTTATTTATAATGTGCATTATAAGTGGGTTTATATTATATAATTTGTATTAGTGTTAAGTCTTGTGTAATTAATGAAAACAAAGAGATCTATTAGGCCCAACACCCCCCACGAAATCAGTCTTGGATGAAAACACCTTAGTGTTTTTTTCTAGAGGCTTATGGACGAAATCAAGATGGGCTCTAGGCCCACTAGTGAAGCAGTTATATATTTATCCCCAATTTTTACAATCCAAAACCCTAGAACTCTATTTCTTTTTTTCTTTCTTTCCTGTGCGACGGTGACGGCAAGCCTTCAAGCTTTTCTTTCGGGCCAAACTAGTGACCCTTTCATCTTGGTTAGTAATCATGGTTGTTTGATTCTTGCATGATCACATATCTGTACGAATATGCTTAACTTTATACTGATGTTGTGTTATGCCTCCTTATGAATGCTATGATGATTGTATAACATCTGGATGGCAGAATGATATGATTATATGATTTGTCTTGATCTTGATTGTATAATGATTTGGTAATCCATGTGGCTACATGATCTGCTTTGATTTAGTAATGAATGTTCAAGCCGTAATGTGATGTCGATGATGATTGATTTGGGGATTTTCTGTGTTTAAAACCTGCTGTTGTTGATGATGATGATACTAACGAAATCATTTTAGGTGATTTCGGCCCAGGTCATCAACGAAATCACTTTAGTGATTTCGGCCCAAGTGATTTCGGCCCATTGAGGGTTTTCGCCAACTTAGGGGATTTCGGCTCATAGTGTTTTCGGCCCAACTTATTTCTTATCAACCTGTTAAGTTATTAATTTCAGTAAACTCAGTTAGTGTATAAATTCTGTTAAGTGTGCACCTCTGTTAGTTATTTACTCAGTTTGTAAACTTGTTAAGAAATAACTCTGTTAGTTTAGCAACTCAGTGAGTATATTAGTCCTATTAATATGTTAACTGGGTTACATATGTTAAGCTTATTGTATGTGATATCTCTGCTAATGTTGATATAACCCTGTTATGACACAGTGACTTTAGTAAATATGTTAACTCTGTTAGTTCTGATCCAACCATGTTATGGCTCATTAACTATGCTAAGTCAGTAACTGTATTAAGTATGTTATTGGATAATATGCTACAATAAACTGTGAAAGACTGTTATGTGATGTATGATTAACTGCCAAACACACTCTGTGATATTACTGTGATGATAGTTACATGTGAAATATTACGAACGTGAACTGATTGAGTATACGTGCACTATAGGACTTGACTGATTTATTGTGAGCACTTAACTTAGCATACCGAGCAAACCAAGGTGAGTTCACACTAGCCAAGGCATGGGATTCCCGGTAGGTTGGGAATGGGATTGAATAACTACTCGTACAACCATTACTATTAAACTACTTATTACTGTCCTCGGATTGAAGGGCACGTACGTAAAACCTACGTACAGTTATACTTACTACTGTCCTCGGATTGAAGGGCACGTACGTAAAACCTACGTACACGATCATAAGACCATCAGTTCTATCAAAGGAAGTCCCTCATTTATCGACTTAATCGCCGAGGCCAATGGCGAGCGGGTCATTAGTAGATAGCGCTATTAGGTTTAACAAACCTCACACCGTGTCGTCCGAACGGGCGTGTACTAATGGACTATGGGCAAGGGGTCAATGCTGATAGACATTGACTTAGGGCACCTCTTATATTTCCGTAGCAGTCGATACGCGTGGTCTAGTAACACATTGGAAGCCCCCACTAATCATCGCACAGATGCCTGGATTGGCCGCGATAAGGATTAATACGATATATGGTTTTCAAAACGATCAAATGATTTACGAAATGAATACTATAACCAAATAACCAACTGTGAACTCGCTCAACATTGTTGTTGATTCGTTGTTACATGCCTTGCAGGCCTTTAGGTGCATATTCAAAGGGACTTGCTGTCTGAGAAGCTGGAGTGGTCATGGGTCGAGACACATGGAAACGCAATATAAGACTAAGAGCTTACATATGGTTTTATAAACACTTAACGAGTCAAATATGCTTCCGCTGTAAACTGTGAAATATTGTAACATTGTAACACTTGTTGTTTATAAATGAAAGTATTATTTATCTATGCTTATGAGTTCAATGTGATTGATGGTTAAGATCCTGGTCAGTCACGCCTCCAAGCGGTGATACTCCGCGTGTGGATTTTGGGGGTGTGACAGATTGGTATCAGAGCCATTGGTTATAGTGAACTTGGTTTTAAAAAGGGGAAACTGTTTTTGTAAAACCAGACTATAACCGGACAGATTCTGAAAACGGGAATACGACCATCACACTCAGCTCCAGATTGCAAGGTTCGTCCCTCTTATACTCATTGTACTACATAGCTAGTGAACACCTACATATGATAATGCATGTGATAGCACGTTTAGCACACCGATATGAATTCATGAACACTTTCACGTACTAAGTGACCGATAGGGTGGTCTTTCCCTAAACCTTCATAACATACGCTATGTGATACTCTTTGATTCCTACTTGAGTGTGGGGAACCATTTGACATGAATTAAGAGGAGCTGAGATGAACATGCAAATCACAATATTATTGTGGGTGCACACATAATAATAATGTGGGGTGCATGTGAGTCCCAGTAAGGCTTAACAAGTGGAAAAGGGGTTCTGTCCCGTTATTTGATCAATATGAAACATGACCAACCTATAGGGGCCATAGCAGTAATTGTCCCCCTACTCAAACATAAACGTGAACTTCTCAATTATAGTTGGATCCCTTCGAAATTTGGTGTTGACGAGTATTACCTGAGCACCCATTAGAACGTCTAGCAAACCGCGTAGAATGTTAGGTGCTTCTACAAACGTCCTTGAGTTGGATGTCCCTGCGTAGAATGATTGAACGATACCCTTTCCTGCCCCTCCTCGTCTCCTGAAACTCATGGATTGATGTCCCCGATCCCGAAATGTGATCACTTCCGCAACACTCTCGTATCAGATAGCGAACCACTTGAACCACTCGTAACGACAACGGACAGGAGGATGAGCGTAGCACCTTACCGACCTCTGTACGGGTTAGGTTAAAACATCATCAACCCAAGGAACAATGACAGTTTTGGGAGTTCTTTAACCTGAAGATGACGGGGTCAGAGATAGAAGCATACACGAAACGGTCCAACGAAGTGGCAGTGTTATGTCCAACTATGGTGGATCCTCCCATCAAGCGCATTGAGCTGTACCTCAAAGGCTTAGTACCAGAAATTCAAAGTCATGTGACTTCTGCCAACCTTGCTACTATTCAAGATGTTACTCGTCTTGCTCATCGTCTCACAGACCAAGCAGTGGAACAGAACAAGCTGCCTAAACGTATCGGTGCTACTACTACTACTACTACTACTACTCCTGCTACTCCTAATGATAACAAGCGAAAGTGGGACAGAACCTCTAGCAAGGGTTCGACTACGGGTCAGTCCCAGGTATAACAGCGAAGGACTGATGACTACCAGAATCCTAGTCAGCAATCTTCTGGTGGTCAAGGGCAGGGTGAATATCGAGGAAATCGCCCAAAGTGCAATAGATGCAACAGAAACCACAGTGGTCAGTGCAACAGGGGTCGTTGCCAGAGGTATCTCAAGATCGATCATGAAGCCAAAGATTTCAGGAGTTCACAACCTGCACATCAGAATCATCAGCAGTAACAGCGAGCACCGCAGAACCAGCAACAACAATACTCAGGGTAACGGGAATAACAACGGGGGTAATAATGACGGCAATGGTGCCAGGGGTCGGGGTGATGATAGGAATGACCCCAACGTTGTGATAGTTTCGACATCGTTATTGGTATGGATTAGCTACCTCAACATCGAGTAGAGATTCTTTGCACAGAAAAGATTTTTTTCGCATTCCCTGTACTGGAAAAGAACCTCTCGAAGTTCAAGGCGACAAGAGTGGTGTCGGGAGTGGCATCATCTCCTTCTTGAAGGCTCAGAAGTGTTTGCGAAAGGGCCACACCGCTGTTCTAGCACTTGTTACAGATACATCGAAGACTGAGAAGAAGTTAGAGGATATTTCTGTTGTACACGACTTTCATCAAGTGTTTCCTGAAGAGTTACCTGGGTTACCGCCCCATCGCCAGGTCGAATTTCAGATCGAGCTAGCTCCTGGAGCAGCACCCATAGCTCGAGCGCCTTATCGCTTAGCTCCAACCGAACTGGAAGAACTGTCTAAGCAACTGCAAGAACTCTTGGAAAAGGGTTTCGTATGTCCTAGCTCTTCGCCCTGGGGAGCTCCAGTATTATTTGTAAAGAAGAAGGACGGTACCTTCCGCATGTGCATAGATTACCGCGAACTGAACAAGGTGACCGTGAAAAAAAAATCGCTATCCACTTCCACGCATTGACGACTTATTCGACCAGTTGCAAGGGTCGAGCTATTACTCGAAGATTGACCTGAGGTCAGGCTATCATCAATTGAAAGTCCGGGATGAGGACGTCTCCAAAACAGCATTCAGATCCAACGAACACGCCTGCGGTTTTCATGGATCTTATGAACAGGGTGTGCAAACCTTATCTTGACAAGTTTGTTATTGTTTTCATTGATGACATCCTGATCTACTCGAAGAGTCGAGAGGAACACGAGCAGCGCTTACGACTTATTTTGGAACTCTTACGAACGAAACAGTTATTCGCTAAGTTTTCAAAATGCGACTTCTGGCTTCGTGAAGTCCACTTTCTAGGCCACGTGGTAAACAAGGATGGGATTCATGTCGATCCATCCAAGATAGATTCGATCAAGAACTGGCCTGCACCTCGCACACCAACCGAAATACGCCAATTCTTGGGTTTGACGGGTTATTACAGACGGTTCATCAAAGACTTCTCAAAGATTGCACAGCTGCTTACACTACTGACACAGAAAGGTGTTGCTTGCCCTTGGGGTAATACACAGGAAACAACGTTTCAGCACTTAAAGGATAGACCTTGTAGTGCACCTATCCTCTCATTACCTGAAGGCACGGACGATTTTGTAGTCTACTACGACGCGTCTATCCAGGGTCTTGGATGTGTGTTGATGCAGCGGGATAAAGTCATTGCTTATGTTTCGCGCCAACTTAAAATTTATGAACGGAATTACACCACACACGATTTAGAGCTGGGAGCTGTAGTTTTTGCGCTCAAGATATGGCGACATTACCTGTATGGCACTAAATGCACCATCTACACTGATCACAGGAGTCTTGAGCATATCTTCAAACAGAAGGAATTAAATATGCGACAACGACGATGGGTCAAGCTACTGAATGACTACGAATGCTCGATCAGGTACCACCCAGGCAAAGCCAATGTTGTGGCTGACGCCCTCAGTCGAAAGGATACTACACCTAGGCGTGTACGAGCGTTGCAACTCACTATTCAGTCTAGTCTTCCTTCTCAGATACGAGATGCTCAGGTAGAAGCATTGAAACCAGAAAACGTCAGGGCTGAAGCCCTACGCGGCTCAAGGCAAAGGTTAGAACAAAAGGCAGACGGAGCCTACTATGTAACAGGACGCATCTGGGTCCCACTCTATGGCAACTTACGTGAGCTTGTAATGGAAGAAGCTCATAAGTCTCGCTAGTCAGTACATCCTGGTTCGGATAAGATGTACCACGACTTGAAAACTACATATTGGTGGCCTAGCATGAAAGCTCACATAGCAACTTACGTTAGCAAGTGTTTGACTAGTGCGATAGTCAAAGCGGAATATCAGAAACCTTCAGGCCTACTCCAACAACCTGAGATACCACAATGGAAATGGGAACAAATTTCCATGGATTTTGTTACTGGCCTGCCTAGATCTCAACGTGGGAATGATACTAATTGGGTGATCGTGGATCGACTCACTAAGTCTGCACACTTCTTGGCTATCAAGGAAACAGACAAGTTCTCTACCTTAGCAGATGTTTACCTTAAAGAAGGGGTTTCGAGGCACGGGGTGCCAACCTCTATTATCTCTGATCATGATGCACGTTTTACTTCAGAACTGTGGCAAGCAATGCACAAATCTTTTGGCTCTCATTTAGACATGAGCACAGCTTATCACCCTCAGACGGATGGGCAGTCTGAGCGCACTATTCAAACTCTAGAAGACATGCTTCGGGCGTGCGTAATTGACTTTGGCAATGGCTGGGAAAAACATCTGCCACTTGTGGAATTTTCGTACAATAACAGCTACCACACCAGAATCAAAGCTGCTCCATTTGAGGCATTGTACGGGTGTAAATGCCGATCACCTCTTTGTTGGGCAGAGGTGGGTGACAGTCAGATCACAGATCCAGAAATGGTAGTTGATACTACTGAAAAGATTGTTAAAATACGACAACGCATGGCGGCAGCTCGCGACCGTCAGAAAAGTTACGCTGATAAGCGCAGGAAACCACTCGAGTTCCAAGTTGGGGATCGAGTGCTACTCAAAGTTTCACCCTGGAAGGGTGTGGTTCGTTTTGGAAAACGAGGCAAACTTAATCCGCGATAAGTCGGACCGTTCGAAATTATTGAGAAAATAGGCAAAGTGGCCTACAGACTGAACTTACCAGCTGAACTCAGTGCAGTTCACAACGTCTTTCACGTATCGAATCTGAAGAAGTGTCTGTCAGATGAGACCCTCATAGTTCTTTTGAAGGAGCTCGCTATCGACGAACAGTTGCGATTCGTCGAGGAACCAGTTGAAACCACGGACCGGGATGTTAAGGTCCTCAAGCACACCAGAATACCACTTGTTCGAGTTCGTTGGAACTCCCGTCGTGGCCCAGAGTTCACCTAGGAACGCGAAGACCAAATGAAACTTAAATATCCCCAGTTATTAAGAAACAATGCAACTACTACTGAGGCTGAAGCTACTACAGAATTTCGGAACGAAATTCCAAATCAACGGGGGGATGATGTGACACCCCAGGAAAAACCAGTAAACGATATAACTTACCTAGCTTCCTCAGTAACCGTATGCTAAATTTCGGGACGGAATTTCTTTCAAGTTGGGGATAATGTGACAACTCGAGTTTTCAAGATTTCCATCTTCGCATTAATTGCACGTTAATTATTTTTTTGTGTTGTTTGTTACTCGACTTATCACACATATTACTTGCTTACAAAGTGTGATTGTATATTTATTTATAATGTGCATTATAAGTGGGTTTATATTATATAATTTGTATTAGTGTTAAGTCTTGTGTAATTAATGAAAACAAAGAGATCTATTATGCCCAACACCCCCCACAAAATCAATCTTGGATGAAAACACCTTAGTGTTTTTGTCTAGAGGCTTATGGACGAAATCAAGATGGGCTCTAGGCCCACTAGTGAAGCAGTTATATATTTATCCCCAATTTTTACAATCCAAAACCCTAGAACTCTATTTCTTTTTTTCTTTCTTTCCTGTGCGACGGTGACGGCAAGCCTTCAAGCTTTTCTTTCGGACCAAACTAGTGACCCTTTCATCTTGGTTAGTAATCATGGTTGTTTGATTCTTGCATGATCACATATCTGTACGAATATGTTTAACTTTATACTAACGAAATCACTTTAGGTGATTTCGGCCCAGGTCATCAACGAAATCACTTTAGTGATTTCGGCCCAAGTGATTTCGGCCCATTGAGGGTTTTCGCCAACTTAGGGGATTTCGGCTCATAGTGTTTTCGGCCCAACTTATTTCTTATCAACCTGTTAAGTTATTAATTTCAGTAAACTCAGTTAGTGTATAAATTCTGTTAAGTGTGCACCTCTGTTAGTTATTTACTCAGTTTGTAAACTTGTTAAGAAATAACTCTGTTAGTTTAGCAACTCAGTGAGTATATTAGTCCTATTAATATGTTAACTGGGTTACATATGTTAAGCTTATTGTATGTGATATCTCTGCTAATGTTGATATAACCCTGTTATGACACAGTGACTTTAGTAAATATGTTAACTCTGTTAGTTCTGATCCAACCATGTTATGGCTCATTAACTATGCTAAGTCAGTAACTGTATTAAGTATGTTATTGGATAATATGCTACAATAAACTGTGAAAGACTGTTATGTGATGTATGATTAACTGCCAAACACACTCTGTGATATTACTGTGATGATAGTTACATGTGAAATATTACGAACGTGAACTGATTGAGTATACGTGCACTATAGGACTTGACTGATTTATTGTGAGCACTTAACTTAGCATACCGAGCAAACCAAGGTGAGTTCACACAAGCCAAGGCATGGGATTCCCGGTGGGTTGGGAATGGGATTGAATAACTACTCGTACAACCATTACTATTAAACTACTTATTACTGTCCTCGGATTGAAGGGCACGTACGTAAAACCTACGTACAGTTATACTTACTACTGTCCTCGGATTGAAGGGCACGTACGTAAAACCTACGTACACGATCATAAGACCATCAGTTCTATCAAAGGAAGTCCCTCATTTATCGACTTAATCGCCGAGGCCTATGGCGAGCGGGTCATTAGTAGATAGCGCTATTGTGACAACCCGCACTAAACCAGGTATCCGTACGATTTAATTAATGATTAATTACTGCTTAATTACTGTGCTTGCTTGAACTAGCTGATAAACTGCTACTTGAATATTGATACATGTACTTACTTGCATCATACTTGCTTGCTGTCACTACAATACTTACATACTGAACCATAGTGACAAACATGATGCACAAAAAGCACAGTAGCACGATACACGGATAACCTATTAAACATGCTGATAAAGCCAGCATCAGGCAAACACTGCCTCTAAGGCCTGCAAGATCCTGAAATGATTTGCTACACTAGCAGTGAGTGTAGGATACAAGGGTTGTAGAACTGCGTCTCTAGGAATAAGATACACTGATTGGATGTGCCTAAAACGTACTTTAAGTACAAAACACAGCACTTTAATAAATAATCCAGCTTCTAGCTGACTAGTAAAGTGCCAAAACATGAGGAAAATATTACTAGACACTTTCCAAAGTGTCGGAAACAAGATGTGTCACTAAAAATGTTAATAACGACACTCTAAAGCTTTTGTAACGCTTTAACGGATTACTATCCAACCAAACAACCGGACTTTACCCGGAGCATGAAAATATTATTATTTTCACTATTTATATTTTTCTGAGCCAGTTAGGGTCCCTGATTACCCTAACACCCGTCATAACACGCTATACTTAACTAACTAGGTTAAACACTTAACTAACCTATTTAACATAACTAATCACCCTAACTACCTAGTTGAAATCGAACAAGGTAACCCCCCCCCCCCCCCCTCCAATCGGCCCTAACTAGGAGGAGACAATACTTGGTACTTGGATTATTATTTTAATCCTCTATGTTGGATATCAAGATGACACATTTTCCATTGGATAATCACCTTCTAATTGTCTATAAGTAGAAGCATATGCACAACATGATCTTACACAACACAACACCACATTTCACTCTCACTTCTCTTCTCTAGAGCTCTCGGCCGAACCCCCCTATAACCACCCACCCATTTTCGACTTCCATCTTCATCATTCCAAGATCATACAAGCTTTTAGGGTTGCGTATTAGGAGTCTTGGTGCACTCGGAGCGCGAAGGACCACTCTCTTTGGCTTTTATCCACTCGTTTTTCATCAAGAATCTTCCCTAGCCTTGAGCTAGAGGTATAACACTTAAAACTTGTTTTTGTGCTTATCTAAAGTGGTTAAAAGGATTTTTTTTGTTGGTTAAATCTCGTTAAAATGCAAGATGATGATCAAAAGTCTACTAAAAACATGTAAAGTGGTGGTTAATAGCATCTAACTTGTGTAAAAGTTGTAGTATTTGAAATATGTGATTATTGAGACCCGATCTATGATGTGGTAGCTCGAATCATCGTTTAACCCGACTTGGTAAGATCATGGATCTTAACATAAGCTTGTTTTGATTAGCACAAGGGTTAAAAGGTGAAACTCTGTCACACATGAAACATGAACTTGTGTAAAAGTATTTTTTTACTTGCAAAATAGTGTTTAAAACTAACAGATCTACGTATCTGCAAGTGGTATTTTCAAAGGACCAAGCGTTAAAGAAATCATGTTTTCCAAAAGATGGATCTTACAATAACAAGTATGATTTTATAACCCACAAGTGTGTAAACACTTGTGAAATGAAAAGATCCGACAAAGAATTAGTTTTGTCAAATGTTACTAGAAGTTGTAAAGACGGATTTCTCTAAAAACGAGGTTTTTACGAGGTTAAAATTACTTTATATAAAGATCCACAAAATATAATGGGATTTACACTATAAATTCGGAAAAACTACAAGTTCATGCGATTATGCGATTTACATACTTGTGGACTAGTTAAAATGTTGAAAAGTTGTTTGATAATGTTGAGAACATTGATTGATTGATTTGTTAAAAGAAAATGATACGCTTGAAAGCGTGGCCACCTCCAGTTACAGAGGAAACTCTGGCGAAATTTTCCTAAAAACCTAACACTTAGACTTATTTACGCTACAAGTGTTAGAGTCATCTTTGACATGTTTTCGAAACATAAATTTCGCCATGGCTTTATTTACTAAATATTCGGAGGTGGGATTTTCACAAAATGTTAACGTGATAAATGTATATTTTTCACACACTGTTTATGATTATTTTGTGAAAATACATAAATATTATTTTAGAGTAAAAATAATATTTACAAGCGTTAACGATTCCAAAATAATACGAACGCTTTCACCATGAATATATAAGTTACACCGGTAATTATATTACCACTCGATTATTAAAACGTAACTTACGCACATGTATTGTATCCCCCACCCTTGGGAAGGAAATTAACTACCAAGTATATATGAAATGTAAACACGGAATAGTTGCCTAACTATTTCCCAAAGACTTAAACTATAAAGCTAAGGCACGGCCGTCCGTCTAATAGAATTAGCACTTGTAGGTCGTCGCACAGCTTTCAGATTTGGAGACACTTGGTAGAGACGCTTCACTGTGAGTTCATGTCCCCCTTTTCTCTAACTGTTTTCAGTTTTCTTAACTGCGGGGGTGAAATACATGTTACTTTGTTTACAAGTACTATTATACACGGTATGTTAACGTAAGGAGGTTTACTACTTAGATCATGTGAATGGGTAGGCAGAACACCGAGGGACTTAAGCGGTAGATCTATCTGGGTGTAGCGAGCCCAACTCTAGGCCCAACAGAACGGACCTCTAAAGAGGACCAACAGAACGGACCTTGAGTGACTTTGTACCCGACGCGAAAATCTGCTAGGTTGAGTCTTCTACTTGCATTTCACACATGCTAATGGCCTTGCAAACCATTGGTGATCTCTTTTCCTTACACTGCTACATACCAGGGAACTTTTATACTTACAAGTGTTTTACTTACTCACTTGCACATGAACTCGCTCAACATTATTGTTGATTTTTCAACTTACATGTATTTCAGGAAATTAACGAGATCTGGCACGGTATGGCATGTTTTCCGCTGCACTAGTTTCTGAGGTCATCCGGGGTTTAGGGGATGTGTCTCTTTCCTGGACAAGACACAATCCTTAAACCATGTTTCTATTATGTTTAAGTTTGTAATGTTTGTTGAACAAGGCTATGGTTGTTAGGGTATGTTCCCGTTAAAACAATGGTACTGTATTTGGTTTTCAAAACTTAATGGATGATCTTGCATGTTTTTAACCCATATAGCTTTGTTATGATTAAGCTATGGTATTAAGAAGTCACACCAAATTAACCACGCTTCCGCAAAGCCAGGGTGTGACAGCTTGGTATCAGAGCTCTGATCATAGCGAACTAGGATTCTTTCTCGAGTCTAGACTATGATCACTAGGGCTCTCACGAAAACATTTTACTGCATACCACTTAAGTCCAGATCCACAACTTTTTACAAACACATGTTGAGCACATTTTATTTTATAGGCTCGGTCTGAGAGGCCGAGGCTCGGTCTGAGAGAACGAGGTAGTTGGCTAGTGGGACTAGGAGAGTTGGCTAGTGGGACTAGGAGAATTGGCTAGTGGGACTAGGAGAATTGGCTAGTGGGACTAGGAGAATTGGCTAGTGGGACTAGGTAGAGCAGTCTGAGAGGCTGGGAGGCTAGTGGGACTAGGAAAATGATTTGAATGCTTACTTGGTGACTTATGTGATTATTTGATTATATGATTGACTGTTTGTGCATGTTTGTATATATGTTACAGACACATGGATTCTACAGACACTGGTGGTTCAGGCACCACAGGCCCTAGGCCTATCGTATCAGACGACCTTGAGTCATCGGAGCACGAGGTTCACACGTCCGACGTCACGAGCACAGATGAGGACGATTTCCAGCCCTTCGCATTACCTGACGGTGCTGACGAGCTCGCAGATGGTCCTTTGGCCGGGGATCTACCACTCGCATTGATCCCTGCCCCTATACCGCTTGCTTCGTACCCTGTTATGCCCATCGACGACGAGGAGGATGATGTCGATATGTTTGAGGAGGAGCCTTTCGAGGAGGATGCTCAGGGCGAGGCCCTACCTGCTGCTGATGGTCCCTTGTTGATCGCAGATGCTCCTGCCGCGGAGTCACCTGCTCACTCCCCAGTCCCAGACTCCTTTGAGTCTGTGGCCTCTGTACCCTCACACGACCAGAGTGCGCAGCACTTCTCTCATGGATCAGATTCCGATCAGGCATCTTCTGTTGCCCCTATCCCCAGTTTTGTTTTCGACCATGATGATGAGGGGGATTCCGACCCTATGTTTCCCCCAGGGTTCGACCCAGATCGTGACTTAGAGTTTCTTCCCATGGATCAGTTTATGGAGGATCCAGTAGACCCCTTTGACCCAGTGGATCCTGTTGACCCAGAATTTGATTTCGAGATGGCTTTTGATGACCTCGAGCCTGCCATTGCTCCAGAGCAGGCAGCCGCTCTAGACCCCATACCAGAGCATGACCCAGTACATGCTGACATCCCTTTTGAGCCTATTGCTGATGATCTCCCCGTAGGTATTCCTTTGATGGAGGGCGATCATGTCATTGTTGATCCTGTTGATCCTTTACTCGTTATACCTGTTGACCCTCCCGTTGAGCACATTGCACCTGTTCACCCTGTTGTTGCTCCCCCACTTGATCCCGTTCCACTAGAGCCCGAGCATGCACTGTTCGCGGCACGCATGGATCCACCAGATGAGCATGCACAGCACGGTTGGATACCTGCTGATGAGGATGTTCCACCTTTTCCACCTCAGATTCCTGTTACGCGACATGTTGATTTTACTTTTCAGGTTCCACAGTTTGTACCTCCAGCGAGGCCTGGAGAGGGTTCTTCAGCCCATCATGTTGGGCATGTACCGATGCCTATCCCTTTCATGCCCCAGATGTCATCTGTTCCACCCACTGTTGCTCCATTTCACGTGGCACCTTTCGACCCCACTAGTGAGCCGTTTCTTTGGGCACCAGGCTCCGGTATGCCACCTACTGATCCCTACCATGCTTTTCACATGGGACACACTATCGAGGACGTCTTGATGTCTTTCGTTTTCCAGCACGAGTCACATACACAGCGCATCCAGGAGCTCGAGAGAGCTCAGCTGCCACCGTGTCCATGCCATGGTCAGACACACTCCCCTCTGCAGCCATTATGACCTTTACCTCCAGATTATGCTGCCCGTCTCTCTACATTAGAGCAGCAGATTGCTTCCATCATTCGTACTCAGCAGGCTATGGAGGCGGACTGGCTACAGTTACGTCGTTTGTTTTACACCCACTTTCCCCCTCCTCCACCACCATCTGTATAGAGCTCATCAGTGCTGTTTGGGTAGACGAGGATGAGAAGACGGCGATTGTTGGATTGCACAGTATTTTTGGAGACCACAGTTGATTCTGACTTTTGTTGACTTGTATTTGATGATGTATTTGACACTGATTTGTTACGGTTTTGTACAGGGGTGATGTAGCCTCTAGTTGATGGATGATTGTATGACACTATGATGTACTGATACACTTACTATGTGGTCTTGATATATGGCAATCGCAGTATTCTCATCATATCTGATTCGTTTGATATCTTATTTGCATTTTTATGACATGGGATGTGTGTGATTGGTATTTGTGATGTGTTGATAACATGAGATGTTATGTGCTATACTATTACTATCGTTATATACGTACGTCTTACTATGACCTGACCAACGTAAACCCATCTTTTAGAAGATGCCGCCAAGACGTGAGACACGCATACCAACCAACGAGGCAGAACTCCAGCAGATTATTGCTGCCGCCATAGCACAGTATGCAGCATCTCAGCCCGGGACGAGCGGAAGTATTAACCAAGGCAATAACAATCCACCTCACGGTAATACTAAGCAATTAAGACGTACCGTGACCTAATTGGATATCTCTAGCAATAATGCTAACGCCAACCGTATGTTATAACGTATGTGCAGGGTGCACCTACAAGCAGTTTCTAGACTGCAAACCGGTCAACTTTGGTGGCACAGGAGGTGCTGTTGCCTTTGTTCGTTGGGCTGAGAAAACCGAATCTGTACTTCGCATGAGCAAGTGTGCGCTGGATCAGCAAGTCACCTACATCTCAGGGCTATTGTTGGATGGAGCCCTCTCTTGGTGGAATCTACAAGTACAGACACTAGGCGAAGCTGCTGCCTACGCGCTGACCTGGACCGAACTAAAAGAACTTATGCGCAAAAAGTACTGTTCCCGCGCAGAAATCCAGCGATTGGAGACCGAATTCTGGCACTTGAAAATGGACGGTCCAAAGGTAGCAGAGTACGTTCAAAGATTCCATGACTTATCTCAAGTGGTTCCCTACATGGTCACACCAGAATACAAACGAATCGAGCGCTTTATTTGGGGATTAGCTCCTCAAATCATAAGCATGGTGACCTCATCCAAACCTGTGACTATTACTGAAGCCATCGATTTGAGCGTGGCTCTCACTGAAGAGGCGATTCTCCTGAACAAGTTTGATGAGATCAAGACGAAGAAGGCAGAGACTCATGTCGAGTCATCAGAAGGTAACAAACGGAAGTTCTCGAACTTCAAGCAGGGCGCCAGTGTGGCGGTTAAGAAAGGAGGAGCAGACGCACCAGCGAAGGTTACTGCTGGTAGAGGAAGAAAAGGGAAAGGATACATGGGCACCCAACCCAAGTGCAACTTCTGCCAACGCCACCATTCTGGTCATTGCGGGTTAAAAGTATGCGAAGCATGTGGGAAACGTGGTCACTCGAAGGATTCTTGTTGGACTACTGCTGGCCGGGGAGGCCAAGGAGGATTTGGGAATAGAGATAATAACCGTGGTGGTTTTGGAAGTCGCCCACAGGGGAACGATCGAGGCAACAATGCCGATCAAGCTGGTGGAAACGGGCGAAAACTTGGATGTTTTAACTGCGGTGATGTTGGGCATTTTAAGAAGAACTCCCCAGACTTAAACCAAGCCCGTGGAAGGGTGTTCCAACTCGAAGCTAGGGAAGCGCGCCAGGATCCCAATGTTGTTACTGGTACGTTCCCTATCAATCAACGCTATGCATCCGTTTTATTTGATACTGGTGCCGATTATAGCTTCGTATCGTTAGAATTTAAGAATATGCTTGGGTTAGCCGCTAATAAGTTAGATATTCCCTACTCAATCGAATTAGCCAATGGAAAGTTAGTAGAAGCCAATGAAGTAATCAGAGGTTGTGTGATTGAATTGGGAGAACGTGAGTTCGCTCTAGATCTGCTACCAGTCCAGTTGGGAAGCTTCGACGTGGTAGTAGGAATGGATTGGTTATCAGGAAACAAGGCTGAGATAGTATGTCACGAGAAGGTTGTTCGTATCCCAACCGATGATGGTGAGACCATTGTTGTCCACGGAGAGGAGCGTGACACACCGCTAAGATTTATCAGCTGCCTGAAAGCAAGGAAGGGTTTGCAGAAAGGATGTGTTGCTTTTCTGGCACACATTGTGGATAAGAAGGCTGCTGAGCCAAGAATCGAGGACATCCCTGTCGTGAGGGAGTATCCAGAAGTCTTCCCGGAAGACTTACCCGGACTGCCACCTCAGAGACAAGTAGAGTTTCACATCGACTTAGTTCCAGGCGCCGCGCCTGCGGCTAAGGCACCTTACAGACTTGCTCCGTCTGAGATGCAGGAACTGTCGACACAACTTCAAGAGTTGTTAGACAAGGGTTTTATCCGACCAAGCTTCTCGCCTTGGGGAGCTCCGGTCCTGTTTGTCAAGAAGAAGGACGGTAGTTTTCGGATGTGCATTGACTACAGAGAATTGAACAAGCTGACGATCAAGAATAGGTATCCACTGCCAAGAATCGACGATCTGTTTGACCAACTGCAAGGCTCAAGCTTTTACTCTAAGATCGATCTTCGATCTGGATACCATCAGTTGAGGATTCAAGAAGAAAGTATCCCAAAGACAGCCTTCAGAACTCGTTATGGACACTACGAGTTCCTTGTTATGCCGTTTGGTCTGACAAACGCACCTGCAGTATTCATGGACCTAATGAATAGAGTTTGCAAACCATACTTGGATAAGTTTGTGATTGTATTCATCGATGACATCTTGATTTATTCAAGAACAAAGGCCGAGCACGAACAGCATCTAAGAGCTATTTTGGAGCTGCTAAAGAAGGAACAACTGTACGCCAAATTCTCCAAGTGCGAGTTTTGGCTACGCGAAGTCCAATTCCTTGGGCACGTGGTAAATGGAGATGGAATCCACGTGGACCCAACAAAGATCGAGGCGATCAAGGATTGGGAAACGCCAAAGACGCCAACCGAGATTCGACAATTCTTGGGTTTGGCTGGCTACTATCGAAGGTTCATTGAGGATTTCTCAAAAATCGCTCAACCATTGACACTCCTCACACAGAAGGAAAGGAAGTTTGATTGGGGAATCAAACAAGAAGAAGCATTCCAGATACTGAAGGATAAGCTCTGCAATGCGCCAATCTTAGCATTACCGGAAGGTACTGATGATTTTGTGGTATACTGCGACGCATCGCGTCAAGGATTGGGTTGTGTGTTGATGCAACGCCAAAAGGTTATTGCTTACGCATCACGTCAACTGAAAGTGCACGAAAAGAACTATACCACACACGATTTAGAGCTTGGCGCGCTGGTTTTCGCTTTAAAGATCTGGAGACACTACCTTTACGGTACAAAGTGTACAATCTTCACAGATCACAAGAGCCTACAACATATATTCAACCAGAAAGAGTTGAATATGAGGCAAAGACGATGGGTTGAGTTGCTGAACGACTACGACTGCGAGATAAAGTATCATCCAGGGAAGGCGAACGTGGTCGCCGATGCCCTAAGTCGAAAGGAAAGGATCAAGCCCATAAGGGTTAGGGCTCTAGAAATGATTATTCGGACCGATCTTTCCTTGCGCATTCGTGCTGGGCAACAAGAAGCCCTTAAGGAAGGAAACCGTGAAGAAGAATATCTCCGTGGGATGGAGAAGCTACTGGTACCAAACGAGGAAGGAACGCTATGTTTTGAGAAAAGGATTTGGGTTCCTCTGTTTGGTGATTTAAGGAAAGTTATTTTTGACGAAGCTCACAAATCACGGTACTCTATCCATCCTGGAGCGGATAAGATGTACCAGGATCTCAAAGATTATTATTGGTGGCCTAGGATGAAAGGCGATGTTGCTGTCTACGTGAGCAAATGTTTAACGTGCGCTAAGGTTAAGGCGGAATACCAGAAGCCTTCAGGGCTGCTGCAACAACCTGAGATTCCCAAGTGGAAATGGGAACAAATCTCGATGGATTTTGTTACAAAATTGCCAAGAACGCCAAGAGGCCATGATATGATTTGGGTAATAGTTGACCGCCTAACAAAATCCGCACACTTTCTGCCAATCAAAGAAAAAGACAGCACTAGTAAACTTGCGGAAATATACATGAGAGAGATCGTCGCACGTCATGGAGTGCCTCTCTCAATCATCTCTGATAGAGACGGAAGGTTTGTGTCAAGGATATGGCAATCCTTCCAAGAAGCCTTTGGCTCACAGTTGAATCTGAGCACTGCGTTTCATCCGCAAACTGACGGCCAGAGCAAGCGAACGATACAGACTTTGGAAGACATGCTGAGAGCATGTGTTATGGATTTGGGCGGTAGCTGGGATAAACATTTACCTTTGGTTGAATTCTCATACAACAACAGCTACCACACCAGTATTGGTGTCGCGCCATTTGAAGCCCTTTGCGGACGCAAGTGCCGATCACCCCTCTGTTGGTCTGACGCAGGTGATAGGCAGCTTGCTGGTCCCGAGATCGTCCAAGAGACGACAGACAAGATCGCGCAGATTCTTAAACGCATCGAGGCAGCTCGCCACAGACAAAAGGCCTATGCGGATCCAAACCGGAAGCATGTGGATTTCCAAGTTGGAGAGATGGTGTTATTGAAGGTTTCACCCTGGAAGGGGGTGGCACGCTTTGGAAAGCGTGGGAAGCTAAATCCGCGCTACATTGGTCCTTTCAGAATTCTGGAAAGAATAGGACTAGTAGCATACAAGTTGGACCTACCTGCTGAACTGAATGGTGTTCACGATACATTTCATGTATCCAATCTAAAGAAAAGTCCAACTCAAGTTGACGTTGCCATTCCCATCGACGAGATTCATGTTGACGACACGCTCCACTTCGTTGAAGAACCTGTTGAGGTCACGGATTGGAAAGTTAACAAGACCCGCCGGAGCAGTGTCAAACTCGTCAAGGTTCGTTGGAATGCCAGACATGCTCCTGTGTTCACCTGGGAGCGTGAAGACCGGATGAAAGAGAAATACCCCCACCTTTTTCCTAAGAACCCTGCTTCTACAAGCAGAACTTAAATTTCGGGACGAAATTTATTTAACGGGGGGAGAATGTGACAACCCGCACTAAACCAGGTATCCGTACGATTTAATTAATGATTAATTACTGCTTAATTACTGTGCTTGCTTGAACTAGCTGATAAACTGCTACTTGAATATTGATACATGTACTTACTTGCATCATACTTGCTTGCTGTCACTACAATACTTACATACTGAACCATAGTGACAAACATGATGCACAAAAAGCACAGTAGCACGATACACGGATAACCTATTAAACATGCTGATAAAGCCAGCATCAGGCAAACACTGCCTCTAAGGCCTGCAAGAGCCTGAAATGATTTGCTACACTAGCAGTGAGTGTAGGATACAAGGGTTGTAGAACTGCGTCTCTAGGAATAAGATACCCTGATTGGATGTGCCTAAAACGTACTTTAAGTACAAAACACAGCACTTTAATAAATAATCCAGCTTCTAGCTGACTAGTAAAGTGCCAAAACATGAGGAAAATATTACTAGACACTTTCCAAAGTGTCGGAAACAAGATGTGTCACTAAAAATGTTAATAACGACACTCTAAAGCTTTTGTAACGCTTTAACGGATTACTATCCAACCAAACAACCGGACTTTACCCGGAGCATGAAAATATTATTATTTTCACTATTTATATTTTTCTGAGCCAGTTAGGGTCCCTGATTACCCTAACACCCGTCATAACACGCTATACTTAACTAACTAGGTTAAACACTTAACTAACCTATTTAACATAACTAATCACCCTAACTACCTAGTTGAAATCGAACAAGGTAACCCCCCCCCCCCCCTCCAATCGGCCCTAACTAGGAGGAGACAATACTTGGTACTTGGATTATTATTTTAATCCTCTATGTTGGATATCAAGATGACACATTTTCCATTGGATAATCACCTTCTAATTGTCTATAAGTAGAAGCATATGCACAACATGATCTTACACAACACAACACCACATTTCACTCTCTCTTCTCTTCTCTAGAGCTCTCGGCCGAACCCCCTATAACCACCCACCCATTTTCGACTTCCATCTTCATCATTCCAAGATCATACAAGCTTTAAGGGTTGCGTATTAGGAGTCTTGGTGCACTCGGAGCGCAAAGGACCACTCTCTTTGGCTTTTATCCACTCGTTTTTCATCAAGAATCTTCCCTAGCCTTGAGCTAGAGGTATAACACTTAAAACTCGTTTTTAAACTTATCTAAAGTGGTTAAAAGGATTTTTTTTGTCGGTTAAATCTCGTTAAAATGCAAGATGATGATCAAAAGTCTACTAAAACATGTAAAGTGGTGGTTAATAGCATCTAACTTGTGTAAAAGTTGTAGTATTTGAAATATGTGATTATTGAGACCCGATCTATGATGTGGTAGCTCGAATCATCGTTTAACCCGACTTGGTAAGATCATGGATCTTAACATAAGCTTGTTTTGATTAGCACAAGGGTTAAAAGGTGAAACTCTGCCACACATGAAACATGAACTTGTGTAAAAGTATTTTTTTACTTGCAAAATAGTGTTTAAAACTAGCAGATCTACGTATCTGCAAGTGGTATTTTCAAAGGACCAAGCGTTAAAGAAATCATGTTTTCCAAAAGATGGATCTTACAATAACAAGTATGATTTTATAACCCACAAGTGTGTAAACACTTGTGAAATGAAAAGATCCGACAAAGAATTAGTTTTGTCAAATGTTACTAGAAGTTGTAAAGACGGATTTCTCTAAAAACGAGGTTTTTACGAGGTTAAAATTACTTTATATAAAGATCCACAAAATATAATGGGATTTACACTATAAATTCGGAAAAACTACAAGTTCATGCGATTATGCGATTTACATACTTGTGGACTAGTTAAAATGTTGAAAAGTTGTTTGATAATGTTGAGAACATTGATTGATTGATTTGTTAAAAGAAAATGATACGCTTGAAAGCGTGGCCACCTCCAGTTACAGAGGAAACTCTGGCGAAATTTTCCTAAAAACCTAACACTTAGACTTATTTACACTACAAGTGTTAGAGTCATCTTTGACATGTTTTCGAAACATAAATTTCGCCATGGCTTTATTTACTAAATATTCGGAGGTGGGATTTTCACAAAATGTTAACGTGATAAATGTATATTTTTCACACACTGTTTATGATTATTTTGTGAAAATACATAAATATTATTTTAGAGTAAAAATAATATTTACAAGCGTTAACGATTCCAAAATAATACGAACGTTTTCACCATGAATATATAAGTTACACCGGTAATTATATTACCACTCGATTATTAAAACGTAACTTACGCACATGTATTGTATCCCCCACCCTTGGGAAGGAAATTAACTACCAAGTATATACGAAATGTAAACACGGAATAGTTGCCTAACTATTTCCCAAAGACTTAAACTATAAAGCTAAGGCACGGCCGTCCGTCTAATAGAATTAGCACTTGTAGGTCGTCGCACAGCTTTCAGATTTGGAGACACTTGGTAGAGACGCTTCACTGTGAGTTCATGTCCCCCTTTTCTCTAACTGTTTTCAGTTTTCTTAACTGCGGGGGTGAAATACATGTTACTTTGTTTACAAGTACTATTATACACGGTATGTTAACGTAAGGAGGTTTACTACTTAGATCATGTGAATGGGTAGGCAGAACACCGAGGGACTTAAGCGGTAGATCTATCTGGGTGTAGCGAGCCCAACTCTAGGCCCAACAGAACGGACCTCTAAAGAGGACCAACAGAACGGACCTTGAGTGACTTTGTACCCGACGCGAAAATCTGCTAGGTTGAGTCTTCTACTTGCATTTCACACATGCTAATGGCCTTGCAAACCATTGGTGATCTCTTTTCCTTACACTGCTACATACCAGGGAACTTTTATACTTACAAGTGTTTTACTTACTCACTTGCACATGAACTCGCTCAACATTATTGTTGATTTTTCAACTTACATGTATTTCAGGAAATTAACGAGATCTGGCACGGTATGGCATGTTTTCCGCTGCACTAGTTTCTGAGGTCATCCGGGGTTTAGGGGATGTGTCTCTTTCCTGGACAAGACACAATCCTTAAACCATGTTTCTATTATGTTTAAGTTTGTAATGTTTGTTGAACAAGGCTATGGTTGTTAGGGTATGTTCCCGTTAAAACAATGGTACTGTATTTGGTTTTCAAAACTTAATGGATGATCTTGCATGTTTTTAACCCATATAGCTTTGTTATGATTAAGCTATGGTATTAAGAAGTCATACCAAATTAACCACGCTTCCGCAAAGCCAGGGTGTGACAGCTATTAGGTTTAACAAACCTCACACTGTGTCGTCCGAACGGGCGTGTACTAATGGACTATGGGCAAGGGGTCAATGCTGATAGACATTGACTTAGGGCACCTCTTATATTTTCGTAGCAGTCGATACGCGTGGTCTAGTAACACATGGGAAGCCCCCACTAATCATCGCACAGATGCCTGGATTGGCCGCGATAAGGATTAATACGATATATGGTTTTCAAAACGATCAAATGATTTACGAAATGAATACTATAACCAAATAACCAACTGTGAACTCGCTCAACATTGTTGTTGATTCGTTGTTACATGCCTTGCAGGCCTTTAGGTGCATATTCAAAGGGACTTGCTGTCTGAGAAGCTGGAGTGGTCATGGGTCGAGACACATGGAAACGCAATATAAGACTAAGAGCTTACATATGGTTTTATAAACATTTAACGAGTCAAATATGCTTCCGCTGTAAACTGTGAAATATTGTAACATTGTAACACTTGTTGTTTATAAATGAAAGTATTATTTATCTATGCTTATGAGTTCAATGTGATTGATGGTTAAGATCCTGGTCAGTCACGCCTCCAAGCGGTGATACTCCGCGTGTGGATTTTGGGGGTGTGACAATATGTGTGTTTAGTGTTAGTAAATATCGTGTTTTATAAATTTAAAACTTGGCTAAAGAAAGTGTAAAAGGGCTTAAAATATACTTAAACTTATATACACACTTCACACGCATCAGTGGGTTATCATGAGAGCACCCAGAGTCAATGATCTGTACGCGTTGGAAATGAGTGTAGCAACTACTACCACGGTTCAGGCTCACTGTTTTATGTCAAGAGCAACGGAAAAAGAATCAAAGTTATGGCATCGAAAGATGGGCCATATTCACTTACGAAAAATGAATCACCTGGTGCATAACGACTTAGTTACTGGTGTTTATGTGAAAGGTTTTCATCTGGAAAGGGAGTGTATTAGCTGTGTCAAAGGCAAGCAAAAGAAGAAATCACACCCTCAAAAGAAAGTCAACTCAGTTTCGAGACCGTTAGAGAGACTTCATATGGATCTTTTTGGTCCAGTGAACGTCAAAAACATAACTGGGGATCTCTACTGTCTTGTAGTAACTGATGATTATTCCAGATTTTCATGGGTATCATTCTTGAAGACTAAAGATGAGACGTTTGAAAGTTTGATGGCGTTGTTCAGAAAAATTGAAAACTTGTACCAAACTCGAATCAGAAGAATCAGAAGTGACAATGGTACTGAGTTTAAGAACAACAAGATGGAAGAGTATTGTGATGAGAGTGGTATACTGCAAGAATTTAGTGCTCCCTACACTCCGCAGCAAAATGGAGTAGCAGAAAGAAAGAACAGGACGCTAATTGCAACGGCCAGGACGATGCTTGCTGATTCAAAACTACCAGTCAATTTTTGGGCAGAAGCAGTGTCAGCCGCTTGCTATACACTCAACCGGGTTCTCACCGTGAAGAAATTCAACAAGACGTGTTTTGAGTTGATCAATAACCGCAAACCGAACCTGAAGTATTTAGAACCGTTTGGGTCTCCCTGCACAGTTCTAGAGCCTTTTGGAAAATTTGGTGCAAAGAGCATTGAAGGAATTTTTGTAGGTTATTCAAGTCCATTGAAGCGAGTCTTTGTTCCAAGCTTGAAGCGGATTATTGAAGCACACAATGTTGAATGTCAAGGTTACACAATGCCACCGCAGAATCCAGGTGACTCATGGCGTTTTAATTACGATAATTTGTGGGATTCGTTTGACATGATTGAAGAAGAACCAGATTTCTTTGACGAGTTAGATATTTTGAGAGAGTATGAAGAATTGCAGGAAAGATTCCCAGCAGAAACTTACATTCGTCAACGACAAGCTTCGAACGATGATGAAGCAGGTCCAAGTAATGCTGGCGAACATGATGATATTCAGCAATCTCTTGACAATCAGACGGTAGTCAATGATAATCAAGAATCTGATAATATGCCTGTATTTGATCATGGTGATTCAGATTCTGAGGGGGAGCAGATCCACATTTCAAGTTAAACAATTCCAGTCAATGAACAAGGTGCAAATCAGAATATCACCAATTTGGAAGGCGAGGTAGATGTTCCAGACGAGGTGATGCCGAGAACTCTTTCGTATCATCCAGAAGAGCTGATCATTGGAGAATTACAATCAGGCGTTCGCACTAGACGTCAAATTGACCAAGGCCTTACTTGTTTTTATTCTACAGTTGCTCCGTTACAAACTGAGTTTTCACTTAGTTGTTTTATTTCGCAGATTGAACCGCGAACATACAAGGAAGCACTAACTGGAGATTCTTGGGTCAACGCGATGCAAGAGGAGCTGAGTCAGTTTAAGAAGTTAGGAGTGTGGAAGTTAGTAGACTTGCCTGATGGCCACAGGAAGATAAACACCAAGTGGGTGTTCAAGTGCAAGAGAGACGATAGAGGAGCTATTATTCGTAACAAAGCTCGACTCGTAGTCCAGGGTTTCAGTCAGCAGGAGGGGATAGATTTCACTGAAATATATGCTCCAGTTGCTAGACTTGAAGAGATCAGAATCTTCCTATCATTTGCATCTTGGAAAAATTTCAAAGTTTATCAGCTAGATGTGAAATCGGCATTTCTTTATGGGAAGGTAAAAGAGGAGGTATATGTCGGACAGCCACCGGGCTTTACCGATCCAATCCACAAAGACAAGGTTTACTTACTGGATAAAGCGTTGTATGGTTTACACCAGGCCCCGAGAGCTTGGTACAAGACTTTGTCTCAACACCTGTTAGCCAACAGCTTCATTCGTGGAAAAGTGGATGCCACTCTCTTCACCAAAGAGGTTGACGGACATCTTCTGATAGTTCAGATATACATGGACGACATCATATTTGGGTCAACAAATGAAAGTCTGTGCAAAGATTTCAAAAGAGTTATGAAGCAGAAATTTGAAATGTCACCGATGGGTGAGATGAAATTCTTCTTGGGACTTCAGGTTGATCAACTACCCAAAGGAATATTCATACATCAAACGAAGTACGTTCATGATATCTTAGAGAACTTTGGGATTTCAAGTTCTACTCCAGCTTACACCCCATTAGCGACGAACCATGGGATAAACCCTGATCTCACCGGAGAGAAGGTAGATGAAACATTGAATCGTTCCATGATCGGCTCGCTGATGTACTTGACAGCTTTAAGACCCGATATTATGTATCCAACTTGCCTCGCAGCAAGATTTTAGTCTAACCTGAGAGCTTCGCATATGGTGATTGTGAAAAGGATATTACGCTACCTGAAAGGAACTCCATCACTGGGGTTGTGGTATCCAAAATAAGGCGATTTCATGCTCAAAGGGTATTCCGATTCCGATTTCGGATGCTGCAAAGTTAACGCTAAATCAACAACAGCGGGGTGCCAATTTTTCGGACCACGATTGGTCACCTGGCAATGCAAGAAGCAGACCTCTGTAGCTCTATCCACATGTGAAGCTGAATATGTATCTGCTAGCAGTTGCTGATCTCAGATCTTGTGGATCCAGCAATAGATGCGCGACTACGGTTTGCAATTTCTTAACACCTCTATCTTTGTTGATAATGAGGCAGCGATAAACATTACTAAAAATCCTGTTCATCACGCTAAAACGAAACACATTGAAATTCGTCATCACTTCATCCGAGATTGTTTCGAGAAGAAGTTGATACGAATTGAGAAAATTCACACTGTCGAGCAAAAAAGCTGATTTACATACCAAAGTGTTTGATTAAACTCGTTTTCAATACTTGTTAAAATTGAACGGTATGAAGCTTTTATCGGTGTTGGAGGAGATTCTTGGTGTTGATGAAGGAGACATTGTAGATGATGTTGAGAAGCAATCTGCAATGGTTTGTCGATTTTTTACTTGTTTTGGTATTTAGGGGGAGTATAGGGTAATATTTTAAGAAAATACAAAAACAGTCAAAATTTCAAAAATTCAAAAACATGAGATATTTTTAAAATCCAAAAACAATAGAAAACCATAAAAGAGCTTGTGTAAAAAGGGAAAATGATAGTACAATGGCTTGACAGTTACGGTATGCTAAAGATATGTAAAGTCTAAAAAGTCTTAAACAGTCTCGCTGATGATGTGCCGATAGGTTTTTACACATTTAGTAGGTTTGTTCGGGATATAAACCTAAATCTTTACTTGCTTATTTCGTGGGGAACACTACTTGGATATATAGGTAACCCCTGAAATCTTGTTTGAAAGATCCCTCTTTCTGAGATACTAGGTCTTTATACTCAGTGATATCTGGGGTATTATCCTGGGACTTCTGATTTTGCGGAAGCAATGGCCTAGTCCCCGGAGAATACTTTACTGCTTGCTTGAAATAAAAGCCTGCCCTCAGCATAAAAAATGATGAAACATTGAAAAATGCTAATCATGTGCTGTTGTAAAAATGATCCTCTAAAGGGGACCCACTAAAATTCGAAGCCGTCATCTCTCTGCTGAACGGAAGTTCTGACCTGAGCTCTCACGGCCTTCGCAATTTAACCCCTTACGGATATCATATGTGGTATACTCACCTGTAAGACTGAATATTGGGATCTGGATACGAGAGTATATTCAAGAGGTGGGACACATGAATGAGTTTAAGTTCTTAATACACCTAATCCATATCCTGGACAGATTGAAATTTATGTGAGAATTTAAGTGGATCAGTATATCGACAATCTAAGTGAATTGTTTAATTCTGAGTATGTAATCAAAGCTTAACGGTACTTGTGACTTGTCGAATAGCTGATATGATTCCCTAACACGCTCACCAAATATATGTTTGTAAATAGTTTACTTTTATTGCATTTTATTTATGTATTTCATTTTCTAGTTTAGAAACTTTATCAAAAATCCAAAAAGATTTTACATTTCTGCTTTATTTTCCGACAAACCAAAGTGGAAGTTGATCTTCAGATTCGAAAGTTGAAGCAGATGCAGGAAGTTTCTGAGTTGGAAGATGAGTCGTGAGCTTACTTTGTTAAGATTGCGAATTTACAAAGTTAAAGCAAGTTCATTAATTTGAAACTTGTAAATTTCAGAAAATTATTTGAACAAAGTTGTACAAAATGTCAGTGTGATTTATCGGTCAACCAAGGTCATTAAGTTGGACTTGGTAGACAAATTGAGTAATCAGGGTCATTAATTTGGACCTGGATACTTAAGTGGATTTCTAAATTCTGACAAAATCTAACAAATGTAGTCAAATGGTAAGTTTGGATTGAAACTGTTATTGTCATATATCTTATATTTAGGTAGAGATTGTGCAGGTAACAGGTATGAGTTTATGAAAGCAGCTAAGCAAAATCCCAGCTAACTGATAGGGGGAGTCTGAAGACTTAAAAGTCAGATATAGTTTGTGGATTTACATTCAAGGGGGAGTTTGAAGGTTGTTAAAGATTCAGATTTTGTAATTCATGCTAACTGTTGATAGAAGAAGAGAATATTTGAAGAGTGTTTGCAATGTCAAGACAATTTAGAGCAGAGAATGATAGATCAAGACTAAATACTGAAGACTGGATGCTAAAGACTTCGTCAACATCCAAGGGGGAGTCTGTTGGTGCATAAATGCCTGTTAACTTCGTCTTTATCGAGTCTTATGTCTAGATAGGATAAACTAGCACACAACAGGATAGAAATTAGGGTTAGTTTGTGTTTAGTTGGGTAATTTCGTTTGAAAGTAACATTGACCAGTTCAAACGAAATTAACCAAGTTAATTCCGTTTGAAATGGTCCATGCCACCTTCAAACGGAATCACTCACTCTATAAATAGGGTTGTGTCTAGTTCATTTGAAATGAAATTAGATCATTGTTTTTAGAGCCGAGGTGCTGTCGGATTGTTATTTGAATTGTAAAAGCTCAGGAAATCAATAAGAGAAGATAATTAGAAAGTATCAAGTTGTGTTACGTCAATTTCATTGATTCCGCCTTTGATTTTGATGTTGAACTCTTTAGATTGACTCGTTAGGGTCACACGACGATCCAACACTACACACTCTTTTCGTGCATATCCATTCATGTTTCATTTCTATATTCTCTAAATCTACTTAAACAATTAACTCTTACTGGATGCTTGATCAAGCTTGAACCGAACACACTTTATTGACAACCCTTAGCTCTAATTACCAACTTGTAAGACCTAACATTAAATAACGGGATTAATATTGCATAACGTGCATTTAGTACAAAATATTTGAGTTTACAAAAATATTCATGATTTTAAGACCATACATGATCATAATATTCAAGTTATAACCCTACTAATCAAATATTCATGACACGACAACAAGTGTTTACATATTCTTTAAAACAAAATAGATCAAGTGCGGAAGCTTCGTTTTGTGTGTTCGGTTCGGAGGCATTTGCTTGATCATCATCCATGTACTTGCATTACCTAAAAACTGAAAATTTTGATAAACATTAGTATTAAAGTCCTTGGAAATTAACATAATCGAAACTATGTTCGCAAACGGATTCGAGTAACTAAGAAATACAAGATTCAGCATTCATGACTGGACGCTACCGTAACTTACGGTAGTCACCGTAAGTTACGGTAGCCACTGAGTGAAAAGTGGTATGCCGTAAGACAGTAGAGGCTACCGTAACGTTTTACTTGCTACCGTAAGTTACGGTGGCTACTGTAACTTACGGTAGCTGCTGCATTTTCTCTCTTGTTTTGCAGTTTTGCCAATTCTTTTCTTATGTGACCATAATTTAGTTACGAACACGTTTATCAACATGGTTTGCATAAAAATATCATTCAAAAATAGTTGTCCTATAATTTGTCTCTTGTTTATTTGACCCGTTTGTTTACAAGTTCTGTAACTTGTATATTAGTGATCACATGATTAGGGCCATTTATGTAACACCCCCAAAATACCACCTGCGGAAACTCCGCGAGACGTGTTACTCATCAGAGTTCGAGCCACCAATCACATTGAACCAATGATAAATACTTAAATAAAACATGTTATGAATTACCAATATAAATGTCAAACATAGAGTTACTCCCAAAGAGTTGTGTAGCGGAAGCATATAATAAATCGTTTAACAATGATTTCATAGTAAATGTTCAAAACCAATGTTTCACTTATAAGTTAATCCAAGAGTCTCGATCAATGACCACTCCAGCATTCCCAGATAGCAAGTCCACGTCACGAATCCTAACGACCTGCAAGCATGCAGACAAGTGTGTCAGACGACGCTGGTGAGTTCAAGGTTTTGTTAATGTGTGTAGTTACCAGATATCTGTTAAGTCAACTCATCGTTTTGTTTTGAAATTGTTATTAACGTAGGAGAGTCTTATATACTGGAAGTGTGTCCAATATATACCATGGGAGTGTGCCCGATATAACCTGGGAGTGTGCCCAACCCCAATGCCCCTAACCAAGCATTGGTAATGATGTCCCGGTAACTAGTTACCCCATTGCCTTACAGGCAACACAGTAGATGATCGATCCTGTATTCAATAGCAAATATCCCAAATAATAGTTTACCCAGTATTCCCTTTTGAACACGTTTACCAGATGTCCCAAACCACCGGGACGCATGCTTAGAGATGTGCAATGAACTCACCTTGGTTTGCTCGGTAAGATTAATTACTTGTTCACACTTAATCAGTCAACCCTAAAGTAGGCACGTGTACCAAAATCAGTTTGCATTCATGAAGTTCACGTATAGATGCAATCAATGATCATCAAGTAGTACATATCACATAATCGACATTGTACAAGACATGCATAGCATTTAACAGCAGTTAACTAACTGGGTTACTCTAACAGAAATCAACTAAGTTACTGTGCAAAGTATTCAAATCGGCGAAACACAGGTTTGGCGAAACACTTTATTGACGAAACACATTCTGTTTCGTCGTTCCATCCGTTGACGAAACATAGTTCTGTTTCGTCAACTACCCTTGGCGAAACACCCTATCTGTTTCGTCAACAGTTCCGTTTTGTAAGCTAGTTTCAGTTACGTCAAGCATCAGTTACGTCAATCATCCGTTACGTCAATCATGCCGATCAGTTACAGTATCAACACAGAAACCCTAATGATCATGAACAGCCGTTACCACTTCAATCAGTAATCATACTGAAATCGCTCACCATACAATCGTCATCTAATTAACACATGAATCGCAAGTTATCTAAACGTATATAGATTCACGACGGTAACACGTATTCGGTCGGTAACAAATCATCAAGATTAATAACATTAAACCTGGCATGAACATCATTAAATCTAGTTTCACATATCACTATTTCTCATTGATCTAATCAGTTTATTAGAATCCTCAAATCAATCATCTTTCGCCTGAAGTTACGTAGTCCAATCATACATAACAAATCAAGATTATACTATACATGTACCCACATTCGATCCGGAAATCAAGCATACACAACATGCATAAAGAAATCAAAGAATCGATGAACCGAGTTAACAAGCATGCAACTAACCGAAATAGATGACACGAATGTTTGATTGTTCACGAGTGCTTGGGGAATTACACAGGGCTGCCGTCAGAGTGGGGAGAGTTCTAGGGTTTCAGTTTGCTAAAGTGTGACAGAGGGAATGATTCCGTATAACTTATACGCGTATAAAGGTCTTGGGCCCTTAATGGGCTTGACGAATCTGATGGGCCGGCGAAACAGACTTTTGTTTCGTCGAGGTCAAGTTGGCGAAACAGACTTTTGTTTCGTCGAGTTCATTCATGTGTTAACAGTTTAAGTTTTTCAACAGGTTTCAAGTTATACAACCAAACACATAATCATGCAAACACACTATGTTTCATCATATCACCATGCGTATATTACAAGTCAACAAATCAAACAACTGAACAGTCAAAGTCATCATGCATTTAATGCGAAAGTGAAAGTCGGAAACTCGAGTTGTCACAATTTACACATATCTAGATTTTACCAACTATGGCGTTTCGCTTCCCTCTCGAAGGATTGCTTACACAATAACCTTCATGCTTGTTTCCAAGGTTTCAAACTTTCTTTTCAATACTACTTGACATGCTTAAATTTCCGAACTTTAATTCCCGTATTAAGGGCTAAATTTCACAACTAGTTTAGCATGTCCACTACACGGCTTACGCTTTGTTTATAACCATTCAACAAGCGATGGTCATTAACTTCAAAGTTTACTACTCAACTTGTTTTGACCCGTTTGGATGCCGAATGAAGTCCACCATTCAAGACACTCCAAAAATCTATTTCTAACACATGTTTTGGTCGTTTTAATCATCTAAAGCACTTCGTCACTTCCGTGACTTAACGGGTTTTCTTGTTTAGCTATTTTCCAACACAACGGACTAAAATAATTAAATAACATGACATAACGAAACCATAGGTCACGTACCTTTAGAGCACACTTTTCCCACGCATATTCCCTTTGGCTTGTCCGCTTGACGATCCGGACTCCTTGCCTAAAGAGTTCAATTTGCAATTGATTTAGAACTCTTTTATAGTTAATAATGGACAATTTATTATGATAATCAAATTTGCGTTTTTGTCCATTCTTCAACATTCTATTCCTCACTTAGGCGTTTTAACAAACACCTAGCGGGTCAGATTTTACATATTCATTACTAGATTGTTGACATGTTACTTCCATCTATTTCCACTTTAATTAGACAATTCTTACTATATTTCAACATCAATAATACTGAATTTAACACATAATTTCAGTTTTCACTAGAATAGTAGTCATAATCCTAGTGTTTATCTAGTTCTACAATTTCATTAATCACCTACAATGGTGATTATGAACTCTTCAAGTAACATGCAAGGATTTTATAAGGGATCATCTAGGGTTTATCCCTAGACATCATATTACAACTAATTTCATCAATACAACACATATTTAAGCTCAATTCTTGATTTTCTCATTTAACCTAAAACTAAACTTGAATCAAAATACCAAAATTTTTCATACCTTTTGATTCCTGCAACGAGGTGATCACTAATTTGTGTTTAGAACTTGATTTAGAGCGAATTAAGGGCTTCAATTTGTGAATTTTGTGTGAAACTAGGGTTTGGAGAAAACTCCTGGTCGCCCTTCCTTCTGTTCGATGGATACCCACACACAAGTGTGTGGTTGGTGTGTTTTGTTTACTATTTTAGCATTTAACTTTCAATCTTTTCAAGTTTGGTACCTTAGCTTTGTTTACTTTATAATCTAAGTGTTTTAACCATATTATATGCCACTACAAGGCTCGTAGCTGACTGGGTTATAATTTCCTAGTTAGTCGGTTCCTGTTTAATTAGCACTTTATAATTCTGATTTAGAGTTTTATAAATTCCAGGTTGTTACAAATCTGAACGCTTAGTGTCGCGCCCCGATGTTTCCTCCATCGATTGGGGTGTGACAGATTGGTATCAGAGCCATAACTATAGGGAATTAGGGAAAGTAGGAATGCTTTGCCTAGTCTATAGTTCTAGGAATCTTGACTCTTATCTGTTGTTTAAGACTTATGCATTCTACCGTACATGCTTTCTAGAAATACATTTCCTGTTAAACTTACATGCCTTTCCTGAGGCTAACACAATACACACTTGAACACTTTGAAAACACTGATGAGTAGTGTTTGTAACTTTGCATGAGATTGACCCTCAAGTCAGGAGTGACATCCGAACCTTGAAGCGAAATTTCCATATCATATTCTAGTAGGTCTTATGCTTTGATAAGTACCAACATATTTAGGGTACGAAGTTGTCAAGTAAGAGGGGAACCACAGATCTTGATAACTAGTCCCACTCTTTGATTTTTCTGTCTCGCCAGAGTCTCAAAATTCCCAATCAATTAAGGACGTGAAATAACCAAAAGGACAAATATTGTAGGCCTAACATTGATGGCGTGTTTGTCTAAGTAAGTCAAGACACGTTGCCTCAATTCGAGAGGGGTTCGATCCACTTTGGTTAGTCAACGTTCCTCTGCCCGGAACAATCCTATGTTTTATAAGCCTATCTTTTATGTATCTCGATTTTATATGGGGTTTTAAACTTGATTCTATGTTCGTTTCGAGACTTTTACACACATCGCACATAACGCCGCAATCTAAAATAATAATCATAATATCTCAGGATTGAATTAAATTTATGAAGCTTTATTCAATGTGTTATACTACATGGGAGTCTTGATTAAACTATGGGAAACATGATTGAACGATAAGCTACGAGAAACTACTTGCTTAATCTATGAGAGTTATGGAATGTGTTGTTGTGAGTGGCAAAATACGATGCATAACATAGCACCGAATGACGAGACGAACGTAACATGATCGAAACATGGTGGATACGCCGCTGGTACTTCCTATATATAAGTGTTTCGACATGTTACCAGACTTTCGTACCACGTGCTATGTGAAATTCGTTGTTTTACAGACTCGTGGTGAGAAGGTTGAACGTCATGCTATGTGAAACTACTTGCTTGATTTATGTGTGCGTAACCGGTTGAAGCGCGTGAAAATGATAGAGTGTACTGCTATGGTAGGCAAAACACGAAACGTAACATGACCGAATGATGAGACAGACGTGACATGGTCGAAACATGGTGGATACACCGCTGGTACTTCCTATATATAAGTGTTTCCAACATGTTACCAAACTTTCGTACCACGTTCCATGCGAAATTTGGGGTTTTGCAGACTTGTGATGAGAATGATGAGCCTTTTGAGCTATGTGAAACTTGTTGAACGACTTGTGATGTGTGAAACTTGAGTCTTTATGCGACCATGTGTGAAACTATATACTACGAGACTTTATGATCTAGACTTATACGATCCTTTTCTTGGATCTTTAGATGTCTTCCCGTAAACTCTCTGATTCTATCAAGAGATCTAGGGCCAACTCTTAGAAGATAATGATGACTTTCATGGCCGATCAGTTTGCTCGCATCATGCCTAAGATCATCATTGAGATCCAAGGGTCAAACATTCCTCTCTCCTCTGTGGATTCTAAAGCGGAGAAACCAAAGCCTGTGAACTTCAACTACAAACACTTTGTCTCTTGCAACCCTAAGCCTTTCATGGGCAGCGATGGGGTGACTGCTATACTAGAGTGGTTCGACAGCATCGAGGTTACCTTCATCAACAATGAGTGCCCAGAACACTTAAAGACTAGGAGTGCAACTGAAATGTTTCAAGGAAGAGCCCTAGAATGGTGGTCCAACGAGAGAAACATCCGCTCTAACGAAGAAGCCTACGCTCTTCCATGGCCTAAGGTGCGAGAATTGATGATGCTCGAATTCTGCCCTCCCCATGAACAGCTAAAGCTTGAGGAAGAGTTCTGGCACCTCAAGCAGGTTGGAGATGACAACTTGGCATACACTACCCATTTTAAACAAATCAGCTTAATCGTGCCTCACTTGGTTTCTACTACGAAGCGCATGATAACCAAGTACATTAATGGGTTACCTCCTGCCATGCGAGACTCGATTGAAGCAGCTCGGCTCGAGACTATTGAAGAAGTTTATCATCTGGCAGCAAGTCTGAACAACAATCATGTATGTGATAAACAGTTCGGAAACTCCGCTCCCTCGAAATCAGCAAACCAAGTTACCCAGCAGCCCAGTGGCAACAGAAATAAGAAACGAAAGTCTCAGGGTTCTGGCTGTAATGCCATTGTCCCTGCTGCAAATGCAAACCCTACAGGCAATGCTATTGTGCCTGCTGTTGCTGCTAATCCTCCTGCTTCGGAGAACAACAAGAATCCATACACTGGAGTGCATCCCAAGTGTGCGACTTGTAACTATCACCATCCTGTACCTCCGTTTGTCGTCTGTGTACCAACTGTAATCGTTATGGTTACACAACCCCCTACTGCCGTCAAGTCAATCAGGTCCAGCAAGCACACCCAGTTCAGCCAGCTCTACCAGCTCTCCCAGCTCCCCCGCAGAACCCCAGGCCGGTCAATAATGTTCATGCATGCTACAAGTGTGGAGACACTACTCATCTTCATAACCAATGCCCCCAGCTAAATCAGGAGCAACAGCCAGCCGCTCGAGGATGAGTGTTCAACCTCAATGCTAATCAAGCTCGTAATGACAATGACGTCGTTAATGGTACGTTTCTCGTCAATAATCTTTACGCTTCAATACTATTTGATATTGGTGCCGATAGAAGCTTTGTGTCCGTAGAGTTTGAATCTTTGTTAAATTGTGCACGCTCGAAACTGCCTAAGTCGTTCTCGGTAGAGATTGCCGATTGCAAGTCTATTCTAGTTGATTCTATTCTCAGTGGTTGTTCCTTGACTCTTAACGACCAGTCTTTACTATTGACCTCATACCCATGCAATTGGGTAGTTTTGATATCATAATCGGCATGGATGGGTTGTGTAAGAACCATGCTGAGATCGCTTATCACGAGAAGTACTTCGTCTACTTCTTCCGTCCGGTGATACTTTGCACGTTTATGGAGACCGACCTTCTAGAGGACTGAAGTTGATGTCATGCACTCAAGCGAGCAGGTGTTTACGTAAACAATACTTTGCCTTCTTGGCCCACGTGGTGGAACAAAAGGGCAAGGGAAAGAACATAAGCGATGTTCTAGTAGTGTGTGATTTCCCCGACGTCTTTCCTGAAGATCTTCCTGGTCTTCCTCCTCCTCGATCTGTTGACTTTCGAATCTCATTCCCGGTTTGACTCTTGTCGCCAAGGCTCCCTACCGAGTTGCACCTTATGAGATGCAAGAATTATCTAGTCAACTACAAGAACTACTCGAAAAAGGCTTTATACGTCCAAGTACCTTTTCGTGTGGTGCTCCTGTGTTATTCGTCAAGAAGAAGGATGGTTAGTTTAGTATGTGTATTGACTATCGTAATCTTAATAAACTCACCGTTAAGAATCATTATCCTCTCCCTCGTATCGATGATCTATTCGACCATATACAAGGAGCAAGTTGTTTCTCTAAAATCGACCTTCGATCTGGTTATCATCAGCTCCGTGTTCTCAAAGAAGATGTCCCTAAAACTGCCTTTCACACACGTTATGGGCACTACGAGTTCGTAGTTATGCCTTTTGGCCTGACCAACGCACCCGTCGTGTTCATGGATCTTATGAATCGTGTTTATAAACCTTATCTGGACCGTTTTGTGATAGTCTTTATTGATGATATACTTATTTATTTGAAAACCCGAGCTGATCATGAACGACATTTACGCCTCATGTTAGAACTATTACATGGTGAACGCTTATACGCAGAGAATTCTAAGTGTGAGTTTTGGATCGATGAAGTACAATTTCTCGGGCACGTTGTTAGTAAACAAGGAATTCATGTTGACCCTTCTAAAATCGAAGCTGTAAAGAACTGGAGTACGCCTAAATCTGTATCTGAAATTCGTTCCTTCTTGGGATTGGCGGGTTATTACCGTCGATTCATCTCGGACTTTTCAAAGATCGCCGTCCCTCTCACTTCGTTGACTCAGAAAGAGAAACCTTTTTCTCAGGGTCCCGAACAAGAAGAATCCTTTCAGACTCTTAAAAATCTACTTTGTAATGCTCTTGTTCTCTCTCTCCCTGATGGGAATGACGATTTTGTGGTGTATTGTGATGCCTCGAACCGTGGCTTGGGCTGTGTGCTCATGCAGCGGGACAAGGTCATCGCTTATGCCTCCCGTCAACTCAAAATACATGAGAAAAACTATACTACCCACGACCTTGAGCTTGGCGCAGATGTTTTTGCGTTAAAGATCTGGCGACACTACCTATGGTACTAAGTGTGTGGTTTTCACTGACCATAAGAGCCTGTAGCACATCTTTAATCAAAAGGAACTGAATATGCGTCAGCGACGATGGGTGGATTTGCTTAACGACTACGACTACGAGATTCGCTATCATCCTGGCAAGGCGAATGTCATGGCTGACGCTCTTAGTCGTAAGACTCATGTTAGTAGCATTCTTTGTTCTCATGTCACTAGTAGTCTTCATGCTTGTATCCGAGAAGCTCAATACTCGTCAACAAACGAAGGAAGCCTAGAAGTGGAAATTTGAGGCGCTACAATTGATCAACTTGAAACAAAGTCTGATGGACTTCAATACTACCTCAATCGCATCTGGGTGCCGGATCACGATGACCTTCGTGAGCTCATTATGAATGAGGCTCACAAATCCCGATACTCTATTCATCCTGGTGCGGATAAGATGTACCATGACTTGCGTATGAGTTATTGGTGGCATGGCATGAAGAAAGATATCGTTGCCTACATTTCAAAGTGCCTTACTTGTTCAAAGGTGAAAGCTGAACATCAACGTCCTTCAGGCCTTCTTGAACAACCCGAAATCCCTGTTTGGAAATGGGATAGTATCACTATGGACTTTATAACTATACTAAAAAAAACCCATACCCCTGCTGGTCATGATAGTATATGGGTTATCATTGATCGTTTAACCAAATCAACCAACTTTCTTCCAATTCGTGAAGATTTCAAAGTGGAGAAACTTGCCCGAATCTACACCGATGAAATCATATGTCGTCATGGTATACCCATTGACATTATCTCTGACCGCGATGGTTGATTCACTTCACGTTTTTGGCAAACTTTCTAGTCCGCTATGGGTTCCATTTTAAATCTTAGTTCAGCCTTTCATCCTCAAACGGATGGACAGACTGAACGCACTATACAAACCCTAGAGGATATGCTCCGTTCTTGTGTCACCGACTTTGGTGGTAATTGGGATGTACATTTACCATTGATCGAGTTCTCGTACAACAACAACTATCATTCCAGTATTCAGATGGCTCCTTTCGAAGCTTTATAAGGTCGCAAGTGCCGATCTCCTCTCAGTTGGCATGAGATTGGTGACAAGCAACTTACGCCCTGAGATCATTCAAGAGTCGACGGATAAGATTCTTCAGATCCACGATAACTTGATTAAGGCTAGGAGCTAACAAAAGAGCTATGCTGATAAAAGGCGTAAACCTCTGGAATTTGATGTTAAATCGAGTACTACTCAAGGTATCTCCGTGGAAGGGGGTGGTTCGTTCTGGTAAAAAGGGAAAGCTCGCCCCTCGCTATGTGGGTCCTTTCACGACACTCGAAGGGATTGGCAAGGTGGCTTACCGACTTGACCTGCCACAGGAACTTAACCATGTACATCCGGTGTTCCACATATCTAATCTCAGAAAATGTTTAGCCAATGAGGAACTGCAGGTTCCCATCGAAGACTTGCAAGTAAACGAAACTTTACATTTTGTGGAGAAACCGATCGAAATCATGGACCGAGGTATCAAGCGATTGAGGCGCAACAAGATTTCCATAGTTAAGGTACGATGGGAAGGTAAGCGTGGCGCCGAATTCACTTGGGAACTCGAGAGTAAAATGAAGACCAAGTATCCGCAGCTCTTCGAGTAGTCTTCCTCTTAGATTTCGGGGACGAAATCTCCTAAATGAGGGGAGACTATGAGGCCCTGCGTCCCTAAACTTTTAACTTTTGGCAAGTTTAGTCCCTATACTATTTGAGACCTACTATGTGAAACTATGTGAAACATTTGGAAAACTTTGTGATACTTGAATCTTATGAAACTTTGGATCTAGACTCTATAATACTTGAAACTTGACTCTTGATGCCTGATACTTAAACATTATGAATCTTGATTCTTGGTGAAACATGATACTTGATACTAGACTTTTGATACTTGATACTAGACTCATGATACTTGATACTCGACTCTTGATATTTGATACTAGACTCTTGATACTTGATTTTTGACTCTTGATACTATTGAACGAGACTCTTTATACTTATGGAATGAGAAACTTTGATACTTAGTTGAACGAGAAACTTGAAACTTACTAGCTAGCTCATACGTAGACTTGAAACATGGAAACTTTTGTATTAATTATACAATCTTATCATACAATGATGTTACACAATAATATGCAACGCAACACTTAATCTAGCTCACGAATCGAACCAAAATCAGAAAAACTAGCGAACGGGTATTGGCTGTCCAAATGGACATCCGATCGGATGACCATCCGATCGGATAACCATTCGATCAACAGCCATCCGATCACCACACCCACCGCCTTAACTCCTCTACACTATAAATACCCCTGTCACATCACTGATGTGACAGCCTCCTCCGACCAGACGCTCTCTCTCCCGTTCTAAGGCACTTTTCGTCGATTTTCAAGCGATTCTTGTAAGTTTTCTTTGTGATTCTTGTAAAACTATCATCTTTATACAATTTCTGACTAGATTTTTCATCAAAATCATACTTTTCACCGTGAAATCACTAAGATTTTGGCTCCTTGAAGATGACGTCATCATGGAGGTTTGTACAAATGGCTGTGTGATGTCATTCCATTGAGATTTAGTTCAGATCTAAGAGATTCTACATGTTTTACCACAAATCTTTACATAATCTAAACATTTTCGGTTAAATTCATGCTTATATTAACTTACCTACTCAAACGCGGTGAAATCTGGAACTAAAACAGGCCTAGGACTTGTTCCTTAGTCTAGAGTCGGCTCGATAACGGATTTCCACCGGAGAGATGACCAAATTACGGGTCAGATATGAAGCTCCGTCAAGCCCAATCATCCGATCGAGCAGGGTGACTCCCATCCGATCAGACAAGCTGAAACTTAATGGGTTCCATTGTCTTGATACGTTACCATGTCGTCTCCGTTAAACTCGAACATAGATACTTCTACGAAAGGTTCAAAGGAAAAAGATCACGACAGTCGAATGATTATCTGAACGGATGACCGTCCAGACGAATGATCATCCGGCCAAGTGACTGTCCTTTGTAACTTTTAACACTTAAACTGTTTTGGAGAGAACTTCAAACTATTAGACTTTCACTCGAACAGTCCTTCGATCGAACAGCCATCCATGTGATAACCCAAGTTTTCAAGGTTTCTACTTGACTTAATACTTGATCACTAGGTGTTGTTTTTGTATTTATATATGGTGTGCATTATACGTGTGTAGGTTAAATATATATTTTGTATTGATATTATGTTTGTATAATTAAACATGGAACCTTTGGCCGAAATCACCCCAACCAAATGCCCCACCCGAAAACACCCCATGTCCGAAAACACCCCATGTGTTTTCGTCCACCATGAGGCCAACGAAAACCAGAAATGGGCTTTGGCCCAGTGACGGTTTGTTTTAGTGTTTTAACTCCCAACCTTTACGTGAACGGTTAATTGGCAAACCCTAATCACCTCTCGACTTCTCTCTCACTCTCCTTTGACACCCGACGGCAGCCCTCCTCTCATTCGAAGCCAAATCTCTCTTGTTTGATCTTCGGTTAGTGATCTACACGTTCAGTTGACTTAAATGCTTAAAATATGATTATGATGTTTAGACATGTTCTTGACTGTGATACGTGCAATCAATTGATTTCCTGATTTATTGCAAATCCTGATATCGATCTATGGTTTTGACATTTTTGTGTAGTTGGGATGGTGTAATTTTGTTTTGTTGATTTGTCACTCATGACTGTTTAATCGTGATGCATTGATATAACTGTGATGAGATTTTGTTTATGGATAATAATAGTTTAGTCATACATGAAATATTAGGGTTTTATATGTAGTGATGATCTGGTTATGTAACAATCCTGATATGACATTGATATGATAGTGGATGCGAATGTTTGTCGAATTGTAGAACGAGCAATTGATTATTTAGCAGAATAGGGTTCTATGTGGTAACATGTTGATGAATACCTGGTAATCACAACGACTTGCTGATGGGAATAATGATTGAGTGATGATCATGATTGTTTAGTGGTTAAGTAAATTACATGGTTGTAAGAATAGATCTGACTGAGCAAATGATTTTTCATAGCCGATGTAACAGTTAGACGATTATTAGGGTCCTGGTTAGTGTAACTGTTGTTGATGATTGTTGGACCCGACGAAAACCCTCCACCCAACGAAAACACTACCTCAAAGAAAACACCTTGGGGATTTCGTCGCCCAAGTGTTTTCGTCCAAAGGTGTGTTCTGCCCAAGGGATTTCGCCGGATAGGGGATTTCGCCAAGCATGTGTTTTCGCCACATGAAATTTCGTTGTTTGTTATGGCACAGTAACTCTATTAAAGTTTATTAACTCTGTTAGTTCAGCAAATTCAGTTAATTATTAGTTCTGTTAGATGTTAACTCTGTTAAATATGTGACTCTGTTATATATGTTAATCCAATTAAGCTTGCTAACTCTGTTAAGTGTGTTATTGGATAATTATATTAGAATAACATGCAAAAGACATTTATGTGGAGCATGAATTGTATGAATGTGATTAACTGTTGTGTGATGCATGATGTTAACTGCCAAACACACCCTGTGTTATTGAATGCATGTGAAACTTCACGAACTAGAACTGATTGAGTGTACATGCATTACTATAGGACGTGACTGATTATTTGTGAGCGTGTAATTTTTAGCATACAGAGCAAACCAAGGTGACTTCACACTCCTGAGGCATGGGATTCCCGGTGGGTTGGGAATGGGATTGAATAACTATTTATTTTAACAACACTACTAGACTACTTGCTACTGTCCTCGGATTGAGAAGGGCATGTACGTAAAACCTACATACACTCATACTTGCTACTGTCCTCGGATTGAGAAGGGCACGTACGTAAAACCTACGTACACTCATACTTGCTACTGTCCTCGGATTGAGAAGGGCACGTACGTAAAACCTACATACACTCATACTTACTACTGTGCTCGGATTGGGAAGGACACTTATGGATACGACTAGTCTAGTAACACACATGGGAAGCCCCCACTAATCATCGCAAACATGTTTGGGAAACCGCGATACAGATTAATATGATACATGGTTTACGAAATAAACATACGATTTACGAACACTATAACTAAACAACCAACGGTGAACTCGCTCAACTTTGTTGTTGACTCGTTGTTACATGCCTTGCAGCTCGTTAGGTATCTATGGAGCTTGCATCGGAGTGGGAAGTTTCGTTGTGGGACATGGACAGCTGTGTGCCATGCTAAACATTTGAAACGTTTAAACTTATGACTTGGTTTTAAACATTATGCTTCCGCTTGCAACTTAAACTATGTTTTGTTTAGACACCAATTGTATTGTGTTGGATTTTTATATACTACTTACATGCTTGTTCAATAGGATTGGTGGCTTGATCCTGGTCAGTCACGCCTCCAAGCGGTGATACTCCGCGTGTGGATTTCTGGGGTGTGATAGATTGGTATCAGAGCCATTGGTTATAGTGAACTTGGTTTTAATAAGGGAAAAGTTTTTGTTAAAGCCAGACTATAACCTGTACAGTGCTCAACGATCCACAACGACGCTTCGCTCCATGTGCAAGACTCGACACTATAGGTGATATGATACATGTTTATATTACCTACTTGTTAGTTACATAGAACATTGCTCATGGTATGATTAGATAACGTAGTAACTACTGCTTGAAAAACTTTGTGTGTTCACTCTCTTCTGTCATTCCGCACTTGCGTATTGATACGACGCACTTCTCACTTGTGTTCTCTGTATAGTGAAGATCATGAGTGGACGCGTTAACCTAACTCAAGCCCAGTTGGCGGCTTTAATCACTCAACAAGTTACTGCAGCACTCGCAGCTGCCCAGGCAGGAGGTATAACCTGCCATCACAACTCACTCAAGGATCTTTAGATCCTACTCTCATAGACCAACTCTTGTGTTTAACCTTGTCCTGCTCTTATATACGCAACAGGTCATCATGCTCAACCACTTGTGTGCACGTTCAAGACGTTCATGGACTGTCGTCCTAATACTTTCAGCGGCACTGAAGGAGCCGTAGGACTCCTCCACTGGTTCAAGAAGCTCGAGTCGGTCTTCGAAATGTGTGAATGCCCTGAGGCTCGTAGGGTGAAGTATGCTACTGGTACTCTCGAGGGCATAGCGCTCACGTGGTGGAACGCGCAAGTTCAAATGTTAGGGCTGGCAGCTGCTAACGCCACCCCATGGAACGACTTCAAAGAACTGATCAAGCGAGAGTACTGTAATCGTGATGACATCCACAAGTTGGAAGTGGAGTTCTTTAACCTGAAAATGACGGGGTCAGAAATAGAGGCGTATACGAAGCGATCCAACGAACTGGCAGTGTTATGTCCAACTATGGTGGATCCTCCCATCAAACACATCGAGCTGTACCTCAAAGGTTTGGTACCAGAGATTCAAAGCCATGTAACTGCTGCTAACCTTGCTACCATCCAGGATGTTACTCGTCTTACTCATCGTCTCACAGACCAGGCAGTGGAACAAAACAGGCTGCCTAAGCGTATAGGTGCTACTGCTACTACTACTTCTGCTACTCCCAGTGACAACAAACGAAAATGGGAAGGAGCCTCCAGCCAGGGTTCAACTACAGTTCAGTCCCAGGCACAGCAGCGAAAGATCGATGACTACCAGAGTCCTGGTCAGCAATCTTCTGGTAGTCAAGGGAAGGGTGGATATCGAGGAAACCTCCCGAAGTGTAACAAATGCAATAGACACCACAATGGTCAGTGCAACAAGGGTCGTTGCCAGAGGTGTCTCAAGATGGGTCATGAAGCTAAGGATTGCAGGAGCTCATGACCTGCGAATCAGAACCAACAACAACAACCACCCGCTCCACAGAACCAGAAGCAGCAACAGCGAGGCAACTGGGGATGCTTTCAGTGTGGTGCTGAAGGACACTTCAAGCGGAACTGCCCTCAGTTAAACCAGAATCAGAACAACAACAACAATAATCAGGGCAATGGGAATAACAACGGGGGTAATAACGACGGCAATGGTGCCAGGGTCGAGCGTTCGTGATTGGTCAGGGTGACGCAAGAAATGATCCTAACGTCGTGATGGGTAAGTTTCTTCTCGACGACTTTTATGTTACTGTTTTATTTGATTCGGGTGCCGATACCAGTTATGTGTCTCTAAAAGTTAGTCAAATGCTTAAACGCACACCAACACTTTTGAACACCAAGCATGTCGTAGAGTTAACAAACGGTAAAAGCCTAGAAGCCACACACATAGTTAAGGGTTGTAATCTCGTCTTAGCTGGTCAGACTTTCTCTATCGATCTCATTCCTATAGTTTTGGGTAGTTTCGACATCGTCATTGGGATGGATTGGTTGTCCCAACAGCAAGCAGAGATCCTTTGCAAAGAGAAGATTGTTCGTATTCCCCGTTCTGGTAAAGAACCTCTCGTGATCCAAGGCGACAAGAGTGGTGCTGTTGTGGGCATCATCTCCTTTCTTAAGGCCCAGAAGTGTTTGCGAAAGGGCCACACTGCTATTTTGTCACACGTTACTGACGCATCAACGAAAGAGAAGAAGATAGAGGATATCCCAGTTGTACGTGACTTTCCTCAAGTGTTTCCTGAAGACTTACCTGGGCTACCGCCTCATCGCCAGGTCGAATTCCAAATCGAGCTAGCACCTGGAGCAACGCCAATAGCTCGTGCACCGTACCGCTTAGCTCCATCAGAATTGGAAGAACTATCTACACAACTGCAAGAGCTCTTGGACAAGGGTTTCATATGTCCTAGCTCTTCTCCCTGGGGAGCACCAGTATTATTCGTAAAGAAGAAAGACGGTACCTTCAGAATGTGTATCGATTACCGTGAACTCAACAAGGTGACTGTAAAGAATCGCTATCCACTTCCACGCATTGATGATTTATTCGACCAGCTGCAAGGGTCGAGCTACTACTCCAAGATCGATCTGAGATCGGGTTACCATCAACTGAGAGTCTGAGATGAGGATATCTCTAAGACAGCATTCAGAACTCGTTACGGCCATTACGAGTTCCTGGTCATGCCTTTCGGATTGACGAACGTACCGGCAGTCTTCATGGATCTTATGAACAGAGTGTGCAAGCCTTACCTGGACAAGTTCGTTATTGTTTTCATCGACGACATCCTGATCTATTCGAAGAGTCAGGAGGAACACGAGCACCATCTATGACTTATTTTAGAACTCCTTCGAACAGAACAGTTGTACGCCAAGTTTACGAAATGCGACTTTTGGCTTCGTGAAGTCCATTTCCTAGGCCACGTGGTAAACAAGGATGGGATTCATGTTGATCCATCCAAGGTAGAATCGATTAAGAACTGGCCTGCACCGCGTACACCAACAGAAATCCGCCAATTCTTGGGTTTGGCGGGCTACTACAGAAGGTTTATCAAAGACTTTTCCAAGATTGCGCAGCCGCTTACTTCACTAACTCAGAAAGGCGTTATCTATCATTGGGGTAATGCACAGGAATCGGCATTTCAGCACTTAAAGGATAGACTTTGTAGCGCGCCTATTCTTTCATTGCCAGAGGGCACAGACAATTTCATGGTTTATTGTGACGCGTCAATTCAGGGTCTTGGTTGCGTACTGATGCAACGGGATAAAGTCATTGCTTACGCCTCGCGCCAACTTAAGATTCACGAAAGGAATTACACTACACACGATCTGGAACTGGGAGCTGTTGTTTTCGTACTCAAGATATGGAGACATTACCTGTACGGTACCAAGTGCACCATCTACACCGATCACAGGAGTCTCAAGCATATCTTCAAACAGAAGGAGTTGAACATGCGACAACGTCGATGGGTCGAGCTATTGAATAACTACGAATGTGCGATCAAGTACCATCCGGGCAAAGCCAATGTGGTGGCCGACGCCCTCAGTCGAAAGGATACTACACCTAAGCGTGTGCGAGCATTACAACTCACCATTCAATCTAGTCTTCCTTCCCAGATACGAGATGCTCAGGTTGAAGCATTGAAACCAGATAACGTCAGGGCTGAAGCCCTACACGGCTCAAGGCAGCGGTTAGAACAAAAGGAAGACGGCACCTATTACGTAACAGGACGCATTTGGGTCCCACTCTTTGGCAATTTACGAGAACTCATAATGGATGAAGCACATAAGTCTCGCTACTCAGTACATCCTGGTTCGGATAAGATGTACCACGATCTCAGATCTGCGTATTGGTGGCCTAGCATGAAAGCTCACATAGCAACTTACGTTAGCAAGTGTTTGACTTGTGCGAGAGTCAAGACAGAATATCAGAAACCATCGGGCCTACTCCAACAACCAGAGATACCACAATGGAAATGGGAGCAAATTTCCATGGATTTCGTTACTGGCCTGCCTAGATCTCAACGTGGGAATGATACTATTTGGGTGATCGTGGATCGACTCACAAAGTCTGCCCACTTCTTGGCTATCAAGGAAACGGATAAGTTCTCCACTCTAGCAGACGTTTATCTTAAGGAAGTTGTCTCGAGGCACGGGGTGCCAACCTCTATTATCTCTGATCGTGATGCACGTTTTACTTCAGAACTGTGGCAAGCAATGCACAAATCTTTTGGCTCTCGACTGGATATGAGCACAGCTTATCACCCGCAAATGGATGGGCAGTCCGAACGCACCATCCAAACCCTTGAAGACATGCTTAGGGCATGTGTGATTGATTTTGGCAACGGTTGGGAAAAACATCTACCATTAGTGGAATTTTCGTATAATAACAGCTACCACACCAGTATTCAGGCCGCTCCATTTGAGGCATTGTACGGGCGTAAATGTCGATCACCTCTTTGTTGGGCAGAGGTGGGGGATAGTGAGATCACGGGTCCAGAACTTGTAGTAGACACAACGGAAAGAATTGCTCAGATACGGCAACGAATGGCGGCAGCTCGTGACCGTCAGAAAAGCTACGCTGATAAGCGCAGGAAACCACTAGAATTCCAGGTTGGGGATCGAGTGCTACTCAAAGTCTCACCTTGGAAAGGTGTAGTTCGTTTTGGCAAACGAGGGAAACTCAATCTGCGTTACGTCGGACCGTTAGAAATCATTGAGAAGATAGGCAAAGTGGCTTACAAACTAAACCTACCCGCGGAACTCAGTGCAGTTCACAACGTTTTTCACGTGTCAAATCTAAAGAAGTGTCTGTCAGATGAGACCCTTATAGTTCCTTTGAAGGAGCTCACTATCAACGATCAGTTGTGATTTGTCGAGGAACCTGTAGAGATTACAGATCGAGATGTTAAGATTCTCAAACGTACCAGAATACCTCTTGTTCGAGTTCGTTGGAACTCCCGTCATGGCCCAGAGTTTACCTGGGAACGAGAAGATCAAATGAAACTCAAGTATCCCCAGTTGTTCGGAAACAGTGCAACCACTACTGAGGCTGAAGCTACTGCGGAATTTCGGGACGAAATTCCAAACCAACGGGGGAATGATGTGACACCCTAGGAAAACCAGCAAACAACGCAACACAACTAGCTTCCTCAGTAACCACGTGCTAAATTTCGGGACGAAATTTCTTTCAAGTTGGGGATAATGTGACAACCCGAGTTTTCAAGGTTTCTACTTGACTTAATACTTGATCACTAGGTGTTGTTTTTGTATTTATATATGGTGTGCATTATACGTGTGTAGGTTAAATATATATTTTGTATTGATATTATGTTTGTATAATTAAACATGGAACCTTTGGCCGAAATCACCCCAACCAAATGCCCCACCCGAAAACACCCCATGTCCGAAAACACCCCATGTGTTTTCGTCCACCATGAGGCCAACGAAAACCAGAAATGGGCTTTGGCCCAGTGACGGTTTGTTTTAGTGTTTTAACTCCCAACCTTTACGTGAACGGTTAATTGGCAAACCCTAATCACCTCTCGACTTCTCTCTCACTCTCCTTTGACACCCGACGGCAGCCCTCCTCTCATTCGAAGCCAAATCTCTCTTGTTTGATCTTCGGTTAGTGATCTACACGTTCAGTTGACTTAAATGCTTAAAATATGATTATGATGTTTAGACATGTTCTTGACTGTGATACGTGCAATCAATTGATTTCCTGATTTATTGCAAATCCTGATATCGATCTATGGTTTTGACATTTTTGTGTAGTTGGGATGGTGTAATTTTGTTTTGTTGATTTGTCACTCATGACTGTTTAATCGTGATGCATTGATATAACTGTGATGAGATTTTGTTTATGGATAATAATAGTTTAGTCATACATGAAATATTAGGGTTTTATATGTAGTGATGATCTGGTTATGTAACAATCTTGATATAACATTGATATGATAGTGGATGCGAATGTTTGTGGAATTGTAGAACGAGCAATTGATTATTTAGCAGAATAGGGTTCTATGTGGTAACATGTTGATGAATACCTGGTAATCACAACGACTTGCTGATGCGAATAATTATTGAGTGATGATCATGATTGTTTAGTGGTTAAGTAAATTACATGGTTGTATGAATAGATCTGACTGAGCAAATGATTTTTCATAGCCGATGTAACAGTTAGACGATTATTAGGGTCCTGGTTAGTGTAACTGTTGTTGATGATTGATGGACCCGACGAAAACCCTCCACCCAACGAAAACACTACCTCAACGAAAACACCTTGGGGATTTCGTCGCCCAAGTGTTTTCGTCCAAAGGTGTGTTCGGCCCAAGGGATTTCGCCGGATAGGGGATTTCGCCAAGCATGTGTTTTCGCCACATGAAATTCCGTTGTGTGTTATGGCACAGTAACTCTGTTAAAGTTTATTAACTCTGTTAGTTCAGCAAAATCAGTTAATTATTAGTTCTGTTAGATGTTAACTCTGTTAAATATGTGACTCTGTTATATATGTTAATCCAGTTAAGCTTGCTAACTCTGTTAAGTGTGTTATTGGATAATTATATTAGAATAACATGCAAAAGACATTTATGTGGAGCATGAATCGTATGAATGTGATTAACTGTTGTGTGATGCATGATGTTAACTGCCAAACACACCCTGTGTTATTGAATGCATGTGAAACTTCACGAACTTGAACTGATTGAGTGTACATGCATTACTATAGGACGTGACTGATTATTAGTGAGCGTGTAATTTTTAGCATACCGAGCAAACCAAGGTGAGTTCACACTCCTGAGGCATGGGATTCCCGGTGGGTTGGGAATGGGATTGAATAACTATTTATATTATCAACACTACTAGACTACTTGCTACTGTCCTCGGATTGAGAAGGGCACGTACGTAAAACCTACGTACACTCATACTTGCTACTGTCCTCGGATTGAGAAGGGCACGTACGTAAAACCTACGTACACTCATACTTGCTACTGTCCTCGGATTGAGAAGGGCACGTACGTAAAACCTACGTACACTCATACTTACTACTGTCCTCGGATTGGGAAGGACACTTATGGATACGACTAGTCTAGTAACACACATGGGAAGCCCCCACTAATCATCGCAAACATGTTTGGGAAACCGCGATACGGATTAATACGATACATGGTTTACGAAATAAACATACGATTTACGAACACTATAACTAAACAACCAACGGTGAACTCGCTCAACTTTGTTGTTGACTCGTTGTTACATGCCTTGCAGGTCGTTAAGTATCTATGGAGCTTGCATCGGAGTGGGAAGAGTCATTGTGGGACATGGATAGCTGTGTGCCATGCTAAACATTTGAAACGTTTAAACTTATGACTTGGTTTTAAACATTATGCTTCCGCTTGCAACTTAAACTATGTTTTGTTTAGACACCAATTGTATTGTGTTGGATTTTTATATACTACTTACATGCTTGTTCAATATGATTGGTGGCTTGATCCTGGTCAGTCACGCCTCCAACAGGATGACCATCCGATCGAGTAACTTAAATTTATGTTACAATGAAAACTTCAAAAGCTTTAAACGTTTTGCAAACACACTAACTGATCGAATAGTCGTCCGACCGAATGATCATCCAATTGGATGACCATCCGTCCGGATGACCATAAGATCAGGAGACTGGTCAAACACTTTTACTCGATTTCGTACGATTCAACTTTCCGTTCCACGCTCATACTGTTAAACTATAATCAGGCTAACTCAGGCGCTCCCTTCGATCCAAATAGTTGGTGTAGATACTTAGCACCCACTGTGTGTATACTCGATCCCTTTTTGTTTTAAACACTTTTGGGATGCAACATGTATTCTATAAACTTGACACTTGTAACTATTTGAAACATACTCTATCCACTGTGAACATGAAACTTGAAACTTATGATTCTTGAGACTTTTATGCTATATGAACGTTTAATCCTGGTGTGTAGTTCCGACTTAACAATGGTAGCGCTATAGGGGTAATGCACCTCCCCGTTAGTCTTTGGGGTATTGTTAGGAGGAGACATTTAACCTCCCGTTAGTCTTTGGGAAAGGCATTTAACGCATTGGAAACTTGGGCTATCACTTGGACTGCGTAAACTAGCATGGTGAAACTTTTATGTGTTTATATGACGGATATGAGTCTTTTTAAACTATTATGCTACTATGTACTCAAACTTGTATACTCGCTAACATTATTGTTGATAGTATTTTAATACATGTTGCAGGTTGATAGTAGCTAATGAAAACCAAGAAACTTGCTAGTATGCTGCTTAGAAACACATTTTAGTTAATTTAGAATCTTTTGAACAATATTTGGAATGTTTTGGTATTTGATACTTTGTGGATGTGAAACTTTGGTTGAAGCTTACGCTATGAAACTTGATTAATTACTATTGAAACTATAGTGTTATGGAAACTCATGAGCAATCTGAACGCTTAGGGTCGCGCCCCGATGTTTCCGCCATCGGTTGGTGTGTGATAGTAAAAATCTTGATTCTTTTTTAGTTTTCAACATTAACATACTTATATTATCGCAACAATTTTTGGCTCTTTCACTATCCACGGTGGAATTTTCTTAAAAAAATGAGGGTTTTATGACAGCAGAAACGAGGTTAAAAGACTTTAGTTTCAAAAAAAAAATTTGGTCCCAGATACGGTTTAGCTTTTATCTCAAGGCTCCACCAGTTGAGATTTGCCTATCTTTGAACAAAAAAAAACAACACATATGAGGGCCTTTCTAGTATTATAAACATCACATATGAGGGCCTTTCTAGTTTTATAAACATCCAAAAATTGTTGAGTTTAAGGTTTCAAAATTAAAATTTATGTTAATCGTATTGATGAGATTCATCAATCTTAAATTGAAACAAAATTAGTTTTGGTCCTACGGATAACATTGTGGGATTAGATTATCACTCTTTAGCTGCATGTTAAGCATATTTTGCCGCTGAGAATTCGTGTACCCTGTTCGAGCTCGAAAAAACGTGCCCATAGGCCTTAACAAAATTGGGTATCCTAATGCCAATGGGCTAATAACTAATCTAGACCATAAAAATAGTTTTGTAAATGAGCCGATGTTGGTATTTGTATGGATATACCCTATTAATTTATTTTTTTTACATATACATATTGGATTTTTTTAAAAATAACGTGTCCTTTGAAATATCGTGACCAGTGGTCCTCCCACCCACCCTCTTGGATTTGTGTTTCATAGATGAAACATTGTGATATGGTTTTTGTTACATCGAATCATTTCACAGAATGTGTTAGTGCATTTATGTCTACTCCTCCGTCAATACGATTTGTAGCTGAAATGAGAAGAAATCAAGACATTATAGTGTTATATTTAGTAAAAAGGCAAGGTGTCAATATTATAATTAATGAGAAGTCTCATTAAACCCCTTGGCCTACAAATAGGAGTGTAGTGTCTTAGATTAAGGACTTTTGGCCATTTGCATACCTTTGGGAGCTTTGAAGGTTAGAGAGAGAAAGTTGCAAAGGTGATTCGTGGTGCTTGTAATTGTCGTTTATTCAACAGAATCACATTTATAGTATGTTCTCGTGTTCGGTCCACGCACGTGTACGGATTCCGCACGTCACACGTGTCGATACGCAATCGTTACGGAGTCGAAAACCGATCCTACAAGTGGTATCAGAGCAGGAGCTCGATTGCACGGATCAAACACACAAAATCGCACGAGATTTCATCATATTCAGAGTCAAAATTGCATCAGATTTGTCAAAATTCTTACTCTACTCATTTTCTTCACGTTCTTGACTGAAAAACGCAAAATTAAACGAGAATTTACGGTTAAAAATCACTGAAATTTTAATATGTTGTGCGAAAACCATTGATCTAAAAGCCTACAAATTTTCAGATCTTAATTCCAAGCGGTTTGAAAGAAATCGTGAATTTTTGGTCCGAAAAACGTATAATATGTTCACTGTTGCTGTTGTTGTTCATAGTGATGGCCACCGATCGGATGGCTATCCGATCGGATAACCATCCGATCCACAGCCAATTTGTTTCAATATCGTTTCTGTTTTAAATGTCATTGGTCAAATAGTCAAAAGGTGATAAGTGCATCACGTGAAAGTATAAATATTAAGGTAGACTATTGGTTTACATATTGGTCCAATCACCGGTTGGTGATTCGATCGAATCACGATTCGATCCAAAGCAATATTGTATCACCAAGTGCTTAAGTGTCGAACTGCAAACCGTTCGGATCACCATCCGACACTTTGCAGTGTCAAGTGTCGGATCACCATCCGATACCTCTCAATATTAAGTCTTTAAAATCTGATCCGATCGGTGTGCATTAAAAGTCTTTGGCCCAATCATGCGAGAACATTGTCTGCAGCCCATGTGTTTAATAAATGATAATTAGTTGATCGGCCCAATTTCATAACATGCAACAAAATTAAGTCAACATTTCAATCCACGGTCCAATAGAAATAGAGTTACATCAGAGTTTGCATGTGATTGTTATAATTAGCATTTGTCTAAAATCACTGTTGTCGGCCATATTTTGTCAAAAGAGTTTGTCATTTAACACAAGTACATGTGATCAGTATTAAATGTTTCAGTGTATCGATTAGAGTATTGCATGTGTTAGTTCAAGAAATCAGTTGCATGTGATAATGTGATCTGCATGTGAACTTTTAATAATTGTCAGCCTTTAATTCAAATGTTTGCATATTGATTCAAGTAAAAGCCCACTACATTTATCATTGCATGTGATCTGATCAAGTTGTCGGCCCACTCATTGAAATTTGATATTTTGGTCCAATCATCGAACCACCAATCGATCGGATCACAATCCGATCCACGTGCATTTTATACAGTTTTAGTTATAAATTGTCAAAGTGTCGGATCACCATCCGACACTTGGTTTTGCAAGCTCTCGGATCAACATCCGATCCACGGAACACCATCCGATCCACGGAACGTTGTTCATTCAAGTGTTTTAAAGTTCAAGTATCGAACGGCAATCCGATCGGATTGCCATCCGATCCTAAACACTTTATTTGTTTGTTTCACAGGTCCAAGTGTCGGATAGCACATCGTCGGATCATTTGATCCACGGCGTTTTGCTCCAATCATCGAACGGCCATCCGATTCCAAGCATATTAGTTCAATCGTCGAACGGTTATCCGATCCACAACATAATTGTCCAATCGTCGAATGGCAATCCGTTCGATTCGCCGTCCGATCCATAGCATTTTGGTTTGTTCGATAAGTGTCAATCGTCGAACGGCAATCCGAACGGATTGACATCCGACACCCTACTGTCATTAAACCTTTGACTTGTGTTGACCATATCCGATCGAAGTGCGATTCGACCGGATTGACATCCGATCCAAGTGATCCGATCCAAAGTCATCCGATTGACTTTCGTTGACCTTGTCCGATCGGATACACATACGATCCAACAGTCTGTTAAATTTTAAAATTGATCATTTTTGTTTACGTATTTTCAGGTGATTAGAGGAGATAAACGAGAAGGTGATTCAAAGGTGAAAAACGTGAGCGTCATGGCTGAAGAATTCTACAACACGTTTTACAAGGCGTTCACGTCCGAATCTTCCGGAACATCGACTGCCACACCAAAAAGCATAACAAAAGCAATAACTGAGAACATTAATCATGATAACTTTACGGAACACATTCGAAACCACCAAAGCTTGAAAGTATAGAAGATTACACATGGGGGAAAGAACGATTCATCAACTGGGCCAAAGCTTATGTGCACGAAAGCTGGTTTTGCATGGAATTCGGATACAGTAGACCATTCGATGATAAAAACGAAGAGATTCCACTCAAAAGCTTATCCTTTGATGACAAAAAGAACTTTTCATACGAACAACGAATGATTGCCTTAATCCAGCAATCGATTAGAGATGACATATTCGCATTGCTTAATCACGATGGTTCATCTAAATCAGTGTGGGAAGCTTTACGGGTTAAAGCTGAGGGGGGTAAACAAATCAAAAAGAATAAAATAGCTTTACTTAAAAAAAAAATTGATTTGTTTGACGGTTTAAACGGTGAATCGGTACGGCAAATGATTGAAAGATTTTGTCACCTTAAAATCGAACTTGATAGATTTGGGATAACAAAAACACGTGAAGAAATCATTGATAAAATCATTGAAGCGTTACCACGAGCTGATCAGTGGCAAACGTTCGTGTTTATTTTGAAAAACGATGTGTTGTTTGATACAATTACTCTTGATGTTTTGATAGAAAAGATAGAAAGTCATGAGCTTGAGCTACAAAAGCTGTGACACCCCAGGAAAACCAGGAAACCAACACAACTTAACTAGCTTCCTCAGTAACCACGCGCTAAATTTCGGGACGAAATTCTCTTAACAGGGGGAAAATGTGACAACCCTCAAATTTACATGTAACCGTACAATCTATTAATGTTAATTAAAGTACTTGATGACTGTGCTGAATCATTTAACTGCTCTCTGATTATTGTGTTATGCTTACATGTATTTGTTAACATACTAATAGTATACGGAAAAGTTACTAAATAGTCTGATACGCCTTCCTGAGTGTTAAAAATTAAAAATGTTGCAAAAATATATATGTAGGACACTTTACGGATTAATTAAGCACTTTAACGGAACAGTGTCAAACCGAACAACCGGACTTTACCCGGAACATAAAAATAATGTCAATGACATTGTTTACACCTTTCTGGGCTAGTTAGGGTCCCCGAACACCCTAACACCCGTTATATTACACTACACACACATAATACTCAAACTAATATCATTAGAACTTAACTAATCACTAACTATAACATCAAAACCCAACCATACCCCCCCCCCCGCCTTGCGAACTGGTTGGTAAAGTGGGGACACCCCCACACATTTCTTGGTTATTTTATTGAGCATTGTCTAGTATCTAGAATACACATTACATGGAGGTTAAAACACTAACTTGAATTATAAATATATACCTTGGATCATCATTCTCTCACATTCAACAACATCAACTAGCTTCATCCTCTCCCTCATAACCACCATTCGGCCGCCCCCTCTCCACCACACCACCACCACTTCAAAGTCTAGTTCGCTCAATCCACATACATACAAAGGTGCACTAGGATCAACAACCAAGTTCGGTGCTTTCGGAATCTCAAGAACCTCTCTAGATTTCTTTTATCCACCTCATTTACATCTTGTTTCTTCCCTAGCCTTGAGCTAGTAGTAAGTGCCTCTAAACATCATCTTGATCTTGTTTATGGTGGTTAATAAGTGATTTAATGGTTGAAAATTTGAAACACTAGAGAACATAACATAAAGTCTTGGACAAAAGATGAATATGATGGATAAAGAGAAGTTATGTGTGTAAATCATGTAGATCTTGTGTTGTTATGATTCTTGATTGATTTCTTGATGATTTACTAGTTAATATTGACATTTGATGTTGTTGTGATCACTAAACATGATTAACGGAATCAATCGAACACAAACTAGAAAGCTAAGGACTAAAAACAGAATCTGTCCAAGCTTTACAGCCAACTTCAGTTGGCTGTAAACAGGCCATAACTTAACGAAAAATGTATTTTCTGAAGCCTAGATTTATGTATTATGAAATATGGTTCTAATGGCACCGGAATCATAATTTTTGGACTCCGTTTACTATTTTTAAAGCGTCATTTCGTAACAGCAGCAAGAGCTGCATTTTTCGGCTGAAAATATGCGTTTTGTTTTCTGTCATAACGTGAGTTCTGTATAGAGTTAGATCATGAAAATTGTACTGTAGATGAAAACTGAAGTATTTGTAATTACCCCACTAGAATTTCGTAAATCGGAGTTACGATGAATTTTTAATAAATTGTTCCGTGGACTGTGGTCAGAAAAAGATAAATCTGAGTTCAGTCCGGAAAATGAATTTTTATAAAATATTAGTAATAAACTGGACCCCGATATTTTTACACAATAAAATTTGGAACGTTTAAGACATTCTATAAAAATTTGGGAATTTTTGGAATAAGTTAACTATTTTATTAAAATGTCCGAAAACAGCCGGTTTTGAATATTAATGCTGAAATGACATAAGTTGTAATTTGCATGTCTAAATGTCGGGTAGGTTATCTGTGAATGATATAACATGTTATATGTGTTATGTGCATCATCGTATGTTTGTTTATGAGTGGGGAATGGATGGGAAACTTATATGGGCATAAACCGTTAAAATGATGCATGTTATGTGATAGATACGTGTAGGAACTTTGTGCTCTATTTAAATATCACTAAATGACTAACTGGTAATCATATTAGGACGTGATTGACCGACCTTGACTGTTAGCTATATTTGAGAATCTAACCGAGAAAACCGAGGTGAGTTCACACACTTTCTACAAGGCATGGGATTCCCGGTGGTTTGGGAATGGGTTAATAAACTAAAACGGAACCTACACATCCTCCTTGGGTAGGATATGTACGGCCATCCTCCTTGGGTAGGATGCCACCATAAATCCTACGAATTCTCCTGGTGCAGAATACGTACGTTCGTCCTCCTGGTGTAGGACAACAACCTTAAAAACTAGCTAGACAAAACTCTATCAATAAGTACCTCTTCATTATATCGACTTAATCGCCGAGGCCAATGGCGAGCGGGTCATTAGTTAATAGCGCTATTAGGTTTAACAAACCTCACACCGTGCCGGTCGGATGGGCGTGTACTAATGGACTATGGCAGACTATCAGTGATGATAGACACTGATATAGGGTATAACTTATTTGCATAGTAGTCGATATCATACCGTCTAGTAGTTCAAACGGGGAAAGCCCCCACTGATTATGGTTATGGTTTGGGTAACGAAAAAGGAACTGGTTAAACATACTTTCAACTACGGGGTAACCCCCACAACAATTAAGCCAACGAAAGTCAAACCACGTTTTTCAGAAACAACTTAAAACTAAACAACCAAACGTGAACTCACTCAACTTTGTTGTTGACTCGTTGTTACATGCCTTACAGGTCGCTAGATGCTTTTGGAGCTTGCACGAGGAGGAGGTTGTTGTGGAATATGGATGTTAAGTCCCGTGTTAAACATTTAATCCTTATGAACTTATTAAACCTACGTTTTGGACTTTAAACTTATGAACTATGGGACTTATGTTTTGAACTTACGTTTTATGCTTCCGTTGTTAACCTAAAATCAGTTTACTTCCTTTTGGTCACCAATCGTATTGTGTTTGGTTTTATTTACTTAATTGTGTTGTTCAATATGATTGGTGGCTCGATCCTGGTCATGTCACGCCTCCAAGTGGTGGTACTCCGCATGGTGAATTTTGGGGGTGTGACAGATTGGTATCAGAGCCATTGGTTATAGTGAACTTGGTTTTAAAAAAAGGGAAAAGTTTTTTATAAAACCAGACTATAACCTGTACAGTGCTCAACGATCCACAACGACGCTTCGCTCCACGTGCAAGACTCGACACAATAGGTGGTATGATTTATGTTATACTGTCGGTTAGATAATTCACACTGTGCATTAGTTAACGTGATAATTGCTATTTGAACCCTCTGTGCTTACTCTCTACTGTCGTCCCACACTTACGCACTTTCGCGACACTTTTCTCACTTACGTTGCTTCGTTATGAAGATCATGAGCAGACACGGAGGACGTATCAACCTCACTCAAGCCCAGCTGACGGCTTTGATCAACGAATGAGTTGCTGAGGCACTCGCAGCAAACCCTGCAGGAGGTATAACCTGCCATATCAACTCATCTTAGGACGTTTAGATCCTACCTTCACAAACCAACCCTCGTGCTTAACCTTGTCTTTTATTCTCGCGCAACAGGTCAACATGCTCAGCCTCCTGTGTGCACGTTCAAAACGTTCATGGACTGCCGACCCACTACTTTCAGTGGCACAGAAGGAGCAGTAGGCCTTCTACACTGGTTCGAGAAGCTTGAGTCAGTTTTCGAGATGTGTGAATGCCCCGAAGACCGTAGGGTGAAATATGCTACCGGAAAACTTGAAGGAGCTGCGTTAACCTGGTGGAAGGCACAGGTTCAACTACTAGGACTGGCAGTTGCTAATGCCACCCCCTAGAATGGTTTCAAAGAACTGATCAAAGAGGAGTACTGTAGTCGGGATGACATCCACAAGCTAGAAGTGGAATTTTTCAATCTGAAGATGATGGGGTCTGAGATTGAGGCGTATACTAAGAGGTCAAATGAGCTGGCTATCTTATGCCCTACTATGGTGGACCCTCCCATCAAACATATTGAGCTGTATCTCAAGGGCCTTGTACCAGAGATTCAAAGTCACGTGACTTCAGCCAACCTGGGTACCATACAGCAAATCATCAAGTTGGCCCATCGACTCACTGACCAGGCGGTGGAGCAAAACAGGCTGCCCAAACGAATCAGAGCCACAGCTACTTCCGATGCACCTACCGACAACAAGCGAAAATGGGATGGGAACTCCAGTAAGGGTTCTGCTTCGGTTCAGTCACAGCAGCGAAAGACTGATGACTACCAGAGTCCTGGTCAGCAATCTTTCGGTAATCAAGGACAGGGTGGATACCGAGGAAACCACCCCAAGTGCAACCTGTGCAACAAGCATCACAGCGGGCAGTGCAACAAAGGTCGTTGTCATAGATGTCACAAGCTGGGTCATGAGGCTAAGGATTGCAGGAGCCCGCGGCCTGCGAATCAGAATCGCCAACAACAACAAGCTCCACAGAACCACCAACAGCAACAACAGCAGGGCAATAAAGGATGCTTTCAGTGTGGCGCTGAAGGCCACTTTAAGAAGAACTGTCCTCAGCTAAGTTCTTTGTCTAGACTCGAGAATCGAGGATTGTGCAATTATGTAACTGAGATTAAACACAAAAGGCTAGTGTTTAATTCACTCAGAGTTGGCTCTGATACCAACCTGTCACACCCCTATTTTCCGACCTGTCACCGGTGGGCGCGGTGGGGAGTATCGTGACGTAGTTGGTATCATCATAGACAAACAACACAATATATAAATGCACAGCGGAAGCAAAGATATATTCATTTCAACTTTAATAAAGTGTAATATTAAATATCACTAATAGTTGAAACGGATCCACAGGCGGATCAAAATAAAATAAGATATTGTTCAACAGTTTATTGTCATCCAAGCTTGCGAGACTTATTGTGGACGCTCTTGAAGACAGCCAGCCTATTACGTGTAGTACCTGCACTTAACCTTTTTGGGAAAATACGTCAGTTTACACTGGTAAATACAATTTAACTGACTCATTTTGAAAATGGTTAAAAATTGATTTGAATGCACGTGGCACAAAACCTTTTTATAACTTGGGTTCATTATACAATATATTCATGTGAACGAATTACATGTTACTTGTGCGTTCAGTAGCCCGGATCTTGTCCGGGTTAAAGATCAATAGACACACCACATTATAGAGTTATACACAGACAGGTGTACGCCTACACCTCGTGCTCAAGTCGTGGCCATCTCGTAAGATGATGCCAAGGATATCCGGGACATGGTCATTAACCCCCCAAAGGCTTTAAGTGAACAAGACTATTTAAACGAGCCGGTCAAATTATTCAATTAACCACCCAAAGATGTAAGATTTGATGCTCGATCAAGCGGTATTTTATATACCGTAACCCAAGCCCGTATAGGGAAAATAAGTTAAAAGTATTTACCTGAGTAAAGTATAAATCTCAACTAGCAAAATGCAAGTAGCTTTTACCGGTGCTCCTAATCTGGAACGAAGGTTTATAATAACCTATTAGATTTCTAACGGGTCTTTATTTAAGCTTATGCTTAGACCGGTTAACTTTAAGGACGAAACGGTTCAAACGCACGATTAAGCGAAGACCGGATAGAATGTGATTTAGACCTGACAAGTTTGAATACTTGTATAATATGGGTATACTAAATACATTCTGGATTTTGAGACAAAAATGATAATGTTTGACCCGTCTCGGTCAATTTATGCAAACTAGTTACATAAACCGAACCGAACGCGAAAAGAGCGTTACGGGTAACCGTAAGAGTCATATGCAAGTTCCCTGAGATAATATGCTCTAGATATGTTATAATATCAGCAAGTTATCTCCTATTATGCCCAAAACGGATTTAAACACAATTTATGCCTCATAAGGGCATTTTGGTCATTTAAAAGATTATAAAAGAGTTAAATTAGAAATCTGAGTTACAGGTCTGGTTTATACAGTAAATATATTTAATTTAACATGTTATAACAGTAGGGTATGACCCATAAGTGAAAATCATCATTTAAAACAAAACTATGCACCTTAGGGTTATTTTGGTAATTTCACAAGGGCTAAAAACGTCAAAATTGGAAACCTAAGTTTATAAACTTGTACTTACTGTTATTTTATAAAAGTATACTAAAAACATCAGTAGGTATCAACCTTATATGTTTAACATGGTTATAGTATATACTATGCGTTAAAAACGCTTAAAAAGGCGATTTAGAGCCGTTTCCGGGTTTTTAAAAGAAAGCTGATATTTTTATATTTCCAGAATGCTCAAAATATTTTATTTATCAAATAAGATCAGTAGAAAAAGGTTTGGGGTCAAAAGGATTTATAAAACTCGTTTTATGGCCAAAAAGGGCAAAAATCGGTATTTACCGAATTTAACTTAGAGACCTATGTTATGATCAGCCAAAAATTAAATAAAAATCTTTAAAAATACCAAAATATTATATAACATCAGTGGGTAAAAAGTTTGATATCAAAAAGTGGGTTTAAATGGGTTATATGTTAATTACGTCGTTTAAGTAACATAAAGCTTTCAAATTACGATATTGAGCATAACTCTTATTCTGGACCTCAAACTGATATCAAATTTTAGGTGCAAGTTTATAAATCAGTAACAAATGTTTCTACTCTTTCACTTTTTCAAAAATCACGTTTTATAGTCAAAAGGGCATAATAGTCAATTTTAAGCATAAATCGGAAACATGCATATGAATCGGATAAGTGTTGAACCAAGTTGTAAAATCTCAGAGAGTTATACATATATGAAAATTGGTCCAAAATAAGCTCTAAGGAAGATCTCAAACATGCATGTACGGATCAGAACTGAAAGTCAAAGAAAAAGTCAATTTATGCGACTTTCGGTTCCGATTCGGGTTTAAACTGAAAATTGTCGAGATGAACATGTTGAGACATGTTCTTACATTAATTACCAAGTTATTTTAATGATCAACCAGGTTGCATGTACCCTACATTGCTAATCATGCTTAAATTTGCAAAAACACATTCTGTTGACTTTTTGAAACAAGCTTTGACTCGACAATTATCATACTTAGAGTGGGAATCTGAAAATACCCTTTTGAGGGTTTGTTACCCACATAAATACCAACTTGTAGGTACTTTCAATTTGAGAAATGACTGAGCCAATTTCGTTTAATCACGAAGTCAAACTTAATTTACGATGGATTAACTTTCGGTTAATATACTAAGCTAGAACGGATTTGAGAAGGTTATGAATACTTACAAGAGTCCTAACAAAGCTTAGAGATCACTAGGAAGTTGCCTTGCCGTCCAGAAAGCTCCAGAAATGCTCTTGTGAATTTTTGAAAATGTAAGTGTTCAAAGTAGTGAGCTTCAAGTCCCATTTATGCAGATTTTGATCTGATTAGAGGGTGCCATAGAGGTCTAGGAGTGTTGTGGGATGAAGACAAGTGCCCCTAGTTGCATGTAAGCTCATTGGTGAGGCTCTGGAGTCGACAACAGCTGGTTACAACTCGCAAACAGACATAACTGGCAGTTGTGCGCGATTTTTGTCACTGGGCGCTTGATCGCGGGCCGCGAGAGACCCCTCGCGGGGCGCGTACAAGTGTGCGACCTGGTCTCCAAGTTTCATACAATTTGCAATTCAGTCCTTGTCCTTTTGTAACGTGTTTTTACTTATTTTTCTTGCACATTAGGCCCTAAAACCTGACTTTTAAGGGTCTTGGGACATTTACAAATATGGTAAAGTCCTTGGTTAACTTTGTGCTTACCCGAAAAGTCTCGAAATTCAACGTTAACGCATTTAACCCTTCGTGCACGGTTTTGATCATATCTTTCTCATACGATAACGAAACTTGATGAAATTTTTACCACATATTCTAGTGAGTATATTTTACCATTACAAAGCTTCGGGTTTGCCAAAAGATCACTCAGAGGTATACTTTCAACATTTTGACACTTTTAGCCCCTGTAGTTTGTAATTCCTCACTTTCTTTCATTTCTCGCTTCGTATGATCCATGATTTATCCGTTTAAGGTTATAAACATCATGTAGGGTTATTGTAGAGCCTATTTATCAATTGTTGACACTTTGGACCCTTATATTCACATAGTTTCACTGTTTGTCAACTTTAGTCCCTCTAAAGTATGTTTTCACATAATCAAAGCCCATGACACGTGTCAATACATTATTGGACGTAAATTTTCGAGGTGTTACATCCTCACCCCCTTAAAAGAAATCTCGACCTCGAGATTTACTGAAACAAATGAGGGTATTTTTCTTTCATCGTGGATTCTACCTCCCATGTGTATGCGGGACCTCTATGGGCATACCATTTGACCTTTACAATAGGTACATGCTTCCTTCGAAGCTTCTTTACCTGTCGATCCTCAATCGACAATGGTTTCTCCACGAATTTCAAGCTCTCATCTATATGTACATCCGTATGCGGTATTACCAGTGATTCATCAGCGATACACTTCTTCAGATTACAGATGTGAAAAACATTATGTATAGCACTAAGCTCTCCAGGCAAGTTTAACTTATAAGCGACTGACCCGACACGTTCGATAACCTCGAAAGATCCTATGTATCTCGAGCTTAGCTTGCCTTTCTTACCAAATCGCATCACTCCCTTCCAGGGTGATACTTTAAGCAATACTTTGTCACCTACTTCGAAGTGAAAAGATTTACGCTTTGGATCCGCATAACTTTTCTGCCTATCCCTGGCAGCTTTCAACCGATCTCGAATCTGGACAATCTTGTCCGTCGTTTCAAAAACTATCTCTGGTCCTGATAGTTGGACATCTCCAACTTCCGCCCAACAAATGGGCGATCTACACTTTCTACCGTATAAGGCCTCAAAAGGCGCAGCTTTTATGCTGGTGTGGTAGCTATTATTGTAGGAGAACTCAATTAGTGGTAGGTTCTTATCCCAATTTCCACCCAAGTCGATCGCACATGCACGTAGCATGTCTTCCAACGTTTGAATAGTACGCTCACTCTGACCGTCAGTTTGAGGATGATAAGCTGTACTAAAATTTAAACGCGTACCCAAAGATTGTTGGAAACTTTTCCAAAAATGAGAGGTATATCTTGTATCTCTATCCGAGATAATAGACACAGGTATACCATGCAAAGCTACAATTTTATCAACATATAACTGTGCTAACATATCGGAGCTATAAGTCTCCTTGATGGGTAGAAAATGTGCTGACTTCGTCAGTCTATCCACTATGACCCATATAGTATCGTTTCCCTTTCTCGTCTTTGGCAATTTGGTGATGAAATCCATTGTCACCATCTCCCACTTCCATGTGGGAATTTCAGGTTGTTGTAATAAACCTGACGGCTTCTGGTGTTCCGCTTTGACTTGCTCACAAGTCAAGCATTTAGCTACATAAGCGGCTACAGACTTTTTCAAACCAATCCACCAATAATTGGCCTTTAGATCCTGGTACATCTTGTCAGCTCCAGGATGAACAGAATATTTGGAACTGTGGGCTTCCTGGAGGATAACATCTCGAAGTCCTCCAAAAACTGGAACCCATATTCGTCCATTCAATCTTAGCATTCCGTCCTTGTCATGGGATAACTGCTCCTCAGTTACTCCTAGTTTTTCTTCAGGATAGTTAGCTTCCAGCACAGCTTCCTTCTGTGCTGCTAGCACCCTTTCGTTCAAACTATTCCTGATTTCGATGCGCTTGGCATTGATTCTTATTGGCTTCACTCTTTCTTTTCTGCTTAAGGCGTCAGCAACTACATTTGCTTTGCCTGGATGGTATTTTATCTCACAATCATAATCATTTAGAGTTTCCATCCATCGTCTTTTTCGCATGTTCAAGTCCTTCTGATTGAACAAATGTTGAAGGCTCTTGTGATCTGAATAGATCACACACTTGGTTCCATATAAGTAATGCCTCCATAATTTCAATGCAAATACAACGGCACCCAACTCCAAGTCGTGGGTGGTGTAGTTCTTCTCATGTACCTTTAACTATCGTGAAGCGTAGGCAATAACCTTGCCTTTCTGCATGAGTACACAGCCTATACCAGCGTGGGATGCATCACAATACACCACAAATTCTTCTATACCATCGGGCAATGTTAACACTGGTGCATTGCTCAACTTTTTCTTCAAAATGTCAAAGGATTCCTGCTGCTTAGGGCCCCAATCAAACTTAACCTTCTTACGTGTCAACGAGGTTAGGGGCGCAGCAATCCTAGAAAAGTTTTCGATGAAACGCCTATAATATCCTGCTAAACCCAGGAAGCTACGAATTTCAGTGGGCGTCTTTGGCTCTTGCCAATTCATAACTGCTTCTACCTTAGCGGGATCCACTTGGATACCACGCTCACTTACCACATGTCCAAGGAATTGGACTTCCCGAAGCCAAAATTCGCACTTCGAAAATTTGGCGTAGAGTTTCTCATGATGTAGAAGTTTGAGAATACAACGAAGGTGTTTCTCGTGGTCACCTTGGTTCTTCGAATAAATAAGGATGTCATCAATAAAGACGATGACGAATTTGTCCAAGTAAGGCTTGCAGACGCGATTCATGAGATCCATGAATGCGGCCGGTGCATTAGTGAGCCCAAAAGGCATCACTAGGAACTCGTAATGTCCATAACGAGTCCTAAACGCTGTCTTGTGCACATCTTCATCCTTGACCTTCAACTGATGATAGCCTGACCTCAAGTCGATCTTAGAGAAGTAGCTTGCCCCTTGCAACTGATCGAACAGATCGTCGATCCTGGGCAAAGGATACCTATTCTTGATAGTGACTTTATTAAGCTCACGGTAATCGATGCACAGACGCATCGATCCATCCTTCTTCTTGAAAAACAAGATCGGCGCTCCCCAAGGAGACGAACTAGGTCTAATAAAACCTTTGGCTAGTAGATCGTCTAACTGCGTCCTTAACTCCTTCATCTCCGTTGGTGCTAACCTATAAGGCGCTCTTGCTACTGGTGCTGCACCTGGAATGATGTCAATTCGGAATTCCACTTGCCTATCTGGTGGTAAACCAGGTAGTTCTTCGGGAAAAACTTCAGGATATTCCGAAATGACAGGGATGTCTTCAATCTTAGGCTTTGGCTCGTCTATAGTAACTTGTGCCATATAAATGACACAGCCCTTCTGCAGACATCTGCATGCCTTGAGCATAGACACTTGCTCAGGCAATCCATGTTGGGTATCTCCTTGGATGGCGAGTGACTCACCAGACGGAGTTTTGACTACCACTTGCTTTCTATTGCACACAATTTGGGCTTGGTTATGCGATAACCAATCCATGCCTAACCTTATGTCAAAGCCGGCTAGCTTAAAGGGAAGTAAGGATAAAGGAAAAGAGTGATTCCTAATGGATATAACACATCCATCTAAAACAGTCGAGGCGGTTTCTATGGTTCCATTAGCTAATTCCACCTCATATTTCACGCTTAAAGGTTTTACAGGTAATTTCAACAACTCACAAAACTTATTATCTACAAAAGACTTATATGCTCCAGAATCAAACAATACTCTAGCAAAAACATCATTTACGAGAAAAGTACATGTAATCACGTTGTCATCCTGAACAGCTTCCTTAGCAACCATCTTGAAGACCCTCGCGTTGGTCTTCTTCCCATCTTCGGCTTTCTTGGCGTACTTTGGGCAATTAGACTTAATGTGCCCTTTCTCGTTGCAACCGTAACACGTTGCATCCTTCAGTTTCTTACACTCCAAAGTCTTATGATCCGTAGATTTGCAAATCCCACAGGATCTTACGTGAGACTGGGATTTCGACTCAAATCGACATTTCCCAAAATGGTTCTTCTTGCAAGTTTTACATTTGGGCTTATCCCCCGATTGTTGCCCATCTCTCCTAGATCCCGACCCTTTCCTGTGGTCGTCATTTCCTCGGTGTTTCTTACCTGATCTTCGCGAGGTATCATCCTCACGCTTCCTTTTGTTCTCGTCTGAATTCCTGAGTGCTCTCAACCTGACTACGTCCAAGGTGAGAGAGAGAGATAGATCAGCTGCTGATCTGAAGGTTGCAGGCCTTGATGCCTTAACACTTGATTTAATATCTGGGGCCAAACCCCCGATGAAGCGGGCAATCCTCTTAGGTTCTGGTGTTACCAAGTATGGAACCAACCTGGATAGGGTATTGAAAGTGGTGAGGTATGTCTGGCAGTCTAAATTCTTCATCACTAAAGATAGGAAGTCTGACTCAATTCTCTCAACTTCATGCTGCGGGCAGTAATTATCCTTAATAAGGGCAACGAATTGTAGAGTGGGATCTTTCCAGCAGCTTGTATGAGGGATTTCCACCACGCCAGTGCATCTCCTTTGAACGATTGGGATACGTATTTCACTACGTCCCTTTCAGCACACCCGCTGATGTCTACAATCATTTCCATTTCGTCCAACCAAGTTGTACAATCTACCGCTCCCTTTTCCCCAGTAAAGTCCCGGGATTTACATGAGACGAAGTATTTGTATGTACAGGACTTACCACGCGGTTCCTGTTTAGGCTCGACCTTCCTTGACGGGACACTGTTTTGGTTCGAGGAGTGACGTTCATCATCATCCTTCTTTGGCTTATCTTTCTTGGGTACATCTCTCTTAGAGGGCGGTTTGCTATGAGCCTCAGAGTGGACTTTTGGTTTAGAATGTGGTGCAGATCGGGTCCTACTTCGGGTCCCGCTCGATTCACTATACTGTCTATTTAGTGCTTCGACAACAGCATCATTCACTAATGCTTTCAACTCCGCACCAGTTACTAATATCTTAGCATTTTCAGGGTTTTCTGCTGGACGACTGTTTAGTTCTTCAGACTTAGCCATGTAGTTTTAAGTGCTACATAAAAATAAGGATAAGGTCTATTTAGAAGCCTAAACAGTATTATCGTTCTTGACGATCTATTAACCATGGTGAATAAAAGCCATATTAGTTAATTTAATAATTTCATTCAGGATTTTTACTAGTAATCTTTTTGGAATGAAATATAATATTGGCATAGTAAGCCTAGTCACGTAGACAAATTTCTAAATTTCAAATTTAGATCTTATAGGATTAAAGCTTGAATAAATAAGACAAATCAATCATTTTCTTGGCAGGGAGTTTATAAACTACAGCTGCCTTTGTTTTATATGACATTAATTATAACCCGTAGGCATTTGTCACAATCAAATATATAAAAATATAAATTTGGGTAATTTATTAAAAAGGGTGACATGTGTGATTTTACGGATCACACTAGCCAAGAATGTTAACATGTTTACAGATGTTAACAGAGAATTGAATCTTTTAAACAGGTTCTACCATATTGGCTAAATTTATGACAACATAACAGCTAGGTTTTACCTTTTAAGATCCTTATTATTTTATTAAAATGGTAAATCAAAATATTAAATGTTATTTTTTCATTTATTCATATACTATGTTTATGCACATAATTTTAAAAATGAAAAACTTAAATTAACCATTCCAACAAAAATTAAGCCAGTACGAGTTTGCCCTAAACGGGACTTTTACAAAAATCATGCCCACGCAGGGGCCAACTAACAAAACAAACAAACCCACGCAGGGGTCAAATAAAAGATATGCCCTCGCAGGGGTAGAACAGAAAGAAATACCCACGCAGGGGTAGAGTACAGAAATAAATGTCCTCGCAGGGACATGATTACAACTAAAATAAATAAACAAACAAAGGATTCGGTGACCCTTCTTGCTTTTACCCTTGATTAAATCCACCATCTTCTTAAACATCCCTCGGTTATGCCTCCGATCATGCCGCAACTCATGCCGCATCTCTTAACGCACCTCTTGTATCTCATGCAGAATTTCTTGCATTTGGGGCGGTGGAGGTGGTTGCTGATAATGCGGCGGTTGAGGAGGCTGTTGTTGATAATGTGGAGGTTGAGGAGGCTGCGGTTGCTGGTACCCATATGGTGGGTATCCATAGGTCGATTGCCCCGAAGCCCAGGTACCTCCGTAGGGACCTTCCTGATGGAGAGTGTTGGAGTTTGCTGCTATCCAGTAGGGATCTTCTGTAAAGTTGTAGCCTGTGTGGATCTGCTGCTCGAAAGGGTTGAATGCAGCCACACCAGTGTAAGTGGGGATTGGGTCTCCAAAACCCAATGGTGGCTGTGGCGCGACTGGCGCAGTGTTCACTTCCGAGACGGGTTGTGAAGATTCTCCTGTCTCCGGTTCTTCATGGACAGGTGAGTACCGGCTGCCACTCGAATGTGGAGGGGTACTGATGCGTATTCCCCCTCGCGCGGATATTCGCGCTGTCGTTCTCCTTCGCCTCGGGGGCGAGGGAGGCTGAAGTCGAGGTGGTACTGCCGGTGGGGTGACCGCGACTAGTCGGGAATCCTCGGAAGGATTCTGCTGCTGTTGCTGATGCAGGGGAGAGTTTGGCTGAAGCTGGTGCATGGGAGAGTGATGTGGCTGGTGCAGGGGAGAGTTATGGTAACTGGGAGTAAGAGCCCAGTCATACTGTTTAAACATCTCCTCATAACTATCGGGACCATTGTATGGTGATCCCATCAAAGGTGACCCATCAGAAATCTCGATGGGGTGGTTTGGAGTTCCAGATGGCGGCATTGCAGGATCAGTATCCTCATCGATGTCCATCGGGTTGCCACCAGAAAAGTGGTCTTCGGGCCCAAGTGCACCATAGGCACATCCAGGTAGTCAGCAGGGTTGAACAAGCCCTGGAAAACAGGTGATGGTTGGTCAAAAGGTGACTGGTGTCCTAGAGGAATATAGGACTGGTGAGAGTTATGGGGCTCATTCTCAGAATGAGGCCCAAAGGAGTGTGGGATGGAAGGTGAGGTACTCAGTGAAACCGAGCGCCTAGCTGGTTCAGTAAAGGACCTCCAAAGATCCTGAGCATCAGTGTTGTGAGGGTCCGAAGGTGTCCGCCGGTGTGATGGTCCGGCCTCGTGGTCATTTGGGGCTACATGAGCTCCTTGTCCCCTTCCTCTTCCTCGCATACGTGGCGGCATTTTTGTGAACCTGTCAAAAACAACAAGCGATACAACAAAAATATATGTAAGACAAAGTTAGGATTAAAAACCAAAATTTGGAAAATTCCTAAGTTCTTTGTCTAGACTCGAGAATCGAGGATTGTGCAATTGTGTAACTGAGATTAAACACAAAAGGCTAGTGTTTAATTCACTCAGAGTTGGCTCTGATACCAACCTGTCACACCCCTATTTTCCGACCTGTCACCGGTGGGCCCGGTGGGGAGTATCGTGACGTAGTTGGTATCATCATAGACAAACAACACAATATATAAATGCACAGCGGAAGCAAAGATAGATTCATTTCAACTTTAATAAAGTGTAATATTAAATATCACTAATAGTTGAAACGGATCCACAGGCGGATCAAAATAAAATAAGATATTGTTCAACAGTTTATTGTCATCCAAGCTTGCGAGACTTATTGTGGACGCTCTAGAAGACAGCCAGCCTATTACGTGTAGTACCTGCACTTAGCCTTTTTGGGAAAATACGTCAGTTTACACTGGTAAATACAATTTAACTGACTCATTTTGAAAATGGTTAAAAATTGATTTGAATGCACGTGGCACAAAACCTTTTTATAACTTGGGTTCATTATACAATATAATCATGTGAACGAATTACATGTTACTTGTGCGTTCAGTAGCCCGGATCTTGTCCGGGTTAAAGATCAATAGACACACCACATTATAGAGTTATACACTGACAGGTGTACGCCTACACCTCGTGCTCAAGTCGTGGCCATCTCGTAAGATGATGCCAAGGATATCCGGAACATGGTCATTAACCCCCCAAAGGCTTTAAGTGAACAAGACTGTTTAAATGAGCCGATCAAATTATTCAATTAACCACCCAAAGATGTAAGATTTGATGCTCGATCAAGCGGTATTTTGTATACCGTAACCCAAGCCCGTATAGGGAAAATAAGTTAAAAGTATTTACCTGAGTAAAGTATAAATCTCAACTAGCAAAATGCAAGTAGCTTTTACCGGTGCTCCTAATCTGGAACGAAGGTTTATAATAACCTATTAGATTTCTAACGGGTCTTTATTTAAGCTTATGCTTAGACCGGTTAGCTTTAAGGACGAAACGGTTCAAACGCACGATTAAGTGAAGACCGGATAGAATGTGATTTAGACCCGACAAGTTTGAATACTTGTATAATATGGGTATACTAAATACATTCTGGATTTTGAGACAAAAATGATAATGTTTGACCCGTCTCGGTCAATTTATGCAAACTAGTTACATAAACCGAACCGAACGCGAAAAGAGCGTTACGGGTAACCGTAAGAGTCATATGCAAGTTCCCTGAGATAATATGCTCTAGATATGTTATAATATCAGCAAGTTATCTCCTATTATGCCCAAAACGGATTTAAACACAATTTATGCCTCATAAGGGCATTTTGGTCAATTAAAAGATTATAAAAGAGTTAAATTAGAAATCTGAGTTACAGGTCTGGTTCATACAGTAAATATATTTAATTTAACATGTTATAACAGTAGGGTATGACCCATAAGTGAAAATCATCATTTAAAACAAAACTATGCACCTTTGGGGTATTTTGGTAATTTCACAAGGGCTAAAAACGTCAAAATTGGAAACCTGAGTTTATAAACTTGTACTTACTGTTATTTTATAAAACTATACTAAAAACATCAGTAGGTATCAACCTTATATGTTTAACATGGTTATAGTATATACTATGCGTTAAAAACGCTTAAAAATGCGATTTAGAGCCGTTTCCGGGTTTTTAAAAGAAAGCTGATATTTTTATATTTCCAGAATGCTCAAAATATTTTATTTATCAAATAAGATCAGTAGAAAAAGGTTTGGGGTCAAAAGGATTTATAAAACTCGTTTTATGGCCAAAAAGGGCAAAAATCGGTATTTACCGAATTTAACTTAGAGACCTATGTTATGATCAGCCAAAAATTAAATAAAAATCTTTAAAAATACCAAAATATTATATAACATCAGTGGGTAAAAAGTTTGATATCAAAAAGTCGGTTTAAATGGGTTATATGTTAATTACGCCGTTTAAGTAACATAAAGCTTTCAAATTACGATATTGAGCATAACTCTTATTCTGGACCTCAAACTGATATCAAATTTTAGGTGCAAGTTTATAAATCAGTAACAAATGTTTCTACTCTTTCACTTTTTCAAAAATCACGTTTTATAGTCAAAAGGGCATAATAGTCAATTTTAAGCATAAATCGGAAACATGCATATGAATCGGATAAGTGTTGAACCAAGTTGTAAAATCTCAGAGAGTTATACATATATGAAAATTGGTCCAAAATAAGCTCTAAGGCAGATCTCAAACATGCATGAACGGATCAGAACTGAAAGTCAAAGAAAAAGTCAATTTATGCGACTTTCGGTTCCGATTCGGGTTTAAACTGAAAATTGTCGAGATGAACATGTTGAGACATGTTCTTACATTAATTACCAAGTTATTTTAATGATCAACCAGGTTGCATGTACCCTACATTGCTAATCATGCTTAAATTTGCAAAAACACATTCTGTTGACTTTTTGAAACAAGCTTTGACTCGACAATTATCATACTTAGAGTGGGAATCTGAAAATACCCTTTTGAGGGTTTGTTACCCACATAAATACCAACTTGTAGGTACTTTCAATTTGAGAAATGACTGAGCCAATTTCGTTTAATCACGAAGTCAAACTTAATTTACGATGGATTGACTTTCGGTTAATATACTAAGCTAGAACGGATTTGAGAAGGTTATGAATACTTACAAGAGTCCTAACAAAGCTTAGAGATCACTAGGAAGTTGCCTTGCCGTCCAGAAAGCTCCAGAAATGCTCTTGTGAATTTTTGAAAATGTAAGTGTTCAAAGTAGTGAGCTTCAAGTCCCATTTATGCAGATTTTGATCTGATTAGAGGGTGCCACAGAGGTCTAGGAGTGTTGTGGGATGAAGACAAGTGCCCCTAGTTGCATGTAAGCTCATTGGTGAGGCAATGAAGTCGACAACAGCTGGTTACAACTCGCAAACAGACATAACTGGCAGTTGTGCGCGATTTTTGTCGCTGGGCGCTTGATCGCGGGCCGCGAGAGACCCCTCGCGGGGTGCGTACAAGTGTGCGACCTGGTCTCCAAGTTTCATTCAATTTGCAATTCAGTCCTTGTCCTTTTGTAACGTGTTTTTACTTATTTTTCTTGCACATTAGGCCCTAAAACCTGACTTTTAAGGGTCTTGGGACATTTACAAATATGGTAAAGTCCTTGGTTAACTTTGTGCTTACCCGAAAAGTCTCGAAATTCAACGTTAACGCATTTAACCCTTCGTGCACGGTTTTGATCATATCTTTCTCATACGATAACGAAACTTGATGAAATTTTTACCACATATTCTAGTGAGTATATTTTACCATTACAAAGCTTCGGGTTTGCCAAAAGATCACTCAGAGGTATACTTTCAACATGTTGACACTTTTAGCCCCTATAGTTTGTAATTCCTCACTTTCTTTCATTTCTCGCTTCGTATGATCCATGATTTATCCGTTTAAGGTTATAAACATCATGTAGGGTTATTGTAGAGCCTATTTATCAATTGTTGACACTTTGGACCCTTATATTCACATAGTTTCACTGTTTGTCAACCTTAGTCCCTCTAAAGTATGTTTTCACATAATCAAAGCCCATGACACGTGTCAATACATTATTGGACGTAAATTTTCGAGGTGTTACACTAGGTCAGGGTGATGCAAAGAACGATCCCAACGTTGTGATGGGTAAGTTTCTTCTGGATGACTTCTTTGTTACTGTTTTATTCGATTCGGGTGCCGATACTAGTTATGTGTCCGTAAAAGTTAGCCAAATGCTTAAGCACACTCCAACACTCCTGAACACCAAACACGCGGCAGAACTAGCTAACGGTAAAAGTCTTGAAGCCACACACGTAGTTAAAGGTTGTAACCTCGTCTTAGCTGGTCAGACCTTCTCTATCGATCTTATTCCTATCGTTCTGGGTAGTTTTGATGTTGTTATTGGGATGGATTGGTTATCCCATCAGCAAGCGGAAATTCTTTGCAACGAGAAGATTGTCCGCATCCCTCTTTCTGGTAAAGAACCCCTCGTGATTCATGGCGACAAGAGTGGTGCTGTCGTAGGCATTATCTCTTTCCTCGAGGCCCAGAAGTGTTTGCGAAAGGGCCACACTGCCATTCTAGCACTCGTTACTGACACATCAACGGAAGAGAAGAGAATTGAAGACATTCCTATTGTGCGCGATTTTCCTGAGGTATTTCCTGAGGAACTACCTGGTCTTCCGCCTCATCGCCAAGTTGAATTTCAAATTGAGCTAGCTCCTGGAGCAGCACCAGTAGCTCGAGCACCATACCGTCTAGCCCCATCAGAACTTGAAGAACTGTCCACGCAGTTACAAGAACTCCTGGAAAAGGGTTTTATACGTCCTAGCTCTTCGCCCTGGGGAGCTCCAGTCTTGTTTGTGAAGAAGAAAGATAGTACTTTCATAATGTGTATTGACTATCGCGAACTCAACAAGGTGACTGTGAAGAATCGTTATACTCTTCCACGTATTGACGACTTGTTCGACCAGTTCCAAGGGTCGAGCTATTACTCCAATATTGATTTGAGATCGGGATACCATCAGCTGAGAGTCCGAGAGGAAGACGTCTCCAAAACAGCATTCTGAACTTGCTACGGCCATTACGAGTTTCTGGTCATGCCTTTCGGGTTGACGAATGCACCAGCGGTTTTCATGGATCTCATGAACCGAGTATGCAAACCTTACCAGGATAAGTTCGTTATTGTGTTCATCGACGATATCCTGATCTATTCAAAGAGTCAGGAGGAACACGAGCAGCATCTACGACTTATGCTGGAACTTCTTCGAGCAGAGCAACTGTATGCTAAATTTTCGAAATGTGACTTCTGGCTTCGCGAAGTCCACTTTCTAGGCCATGTGGTAAACAAGGATGGAATTCATGTTGATCCATCCAAGGTTGACTCAATCAAGAACTGGCCTGCACCCCGCACACTAACAGAAATTCGCCAATTCTTGGGTTTGGCAGGATATTACAGAAGGTTTATCAAGGATTTCTCAAAGATTGCGCAACCTCTCACTTCACTGACTCAGAAGGGTGTCACCTATCGTTGGGGTGATGCACAGGAGTTCGCATTTCAGCACTTGAAGGATAGACTTTGTAGCGCGCCTATCCTCTCTTTGCCCGAAGGCACAGATGATTTTGTGGTTTACTGCGATGCTTCCATCCAAGGACTTGGTTGCGTGTTGATGCAACGTGATAAGGTCATTGCCTACGCATCACGCCAACTCAAAGTTCACGAAAGAAATTACACTACGCACGACTTGGAATTGGGAGCAGTTGTTTTCGGGCTTAAGATATGGAGACATTACCTGTACGGTACCAAGTGCACCATTTACACCGATCACAGGAGTCTCGAGCATATCTTCAAGAAAAAGGAGTTAAACATGCGACAACGTCGATGGGTCGAGCTCTTGAACGATTATGAATGCGCTATCAAATACCATCCGGGCAAGGCCAATGTTGTGGCCGACGCCCTCAGTCGAAAGGATACTATACCTAAGCGTGTACGTGCGTTACAGCTTACCATCCAATCTAACCTTCCTGCTCAGATACGAGATGCTCAGGTTGAAGCATTGAAAGCAGAAAACATCAGGGCTGAGTCCCTACGAGGATTGAGGCAACGGCTAGAACAAAAGGAAGACGGCGCCTACTATGTTAACGGACGCATCTGGGTTCCACTGTATGGAGACCTACGCGAGCTTGTGATGGATGAGGCACATAAGTCTCGCTATTCAGTACATCCTGGTTCGGATAAAATGTACCACGACCTCAAGACTACGTATTGGTGGCCTGGCATGAAAGCCTACATCGCAACCTATGTCAGTAAATGCTTGACTTGTGCTAGAGTCAAGACTGAATATCAGAAACCATCAGGCCTACTTCAACAACCAGAGATCCCGAAATGGAAATGGGAGCAAATTTCCATGGATTTCGTTACCGGCCTACCTAGATCTCAACGCGGAAATGATACCATTTGGGTGATCGTGGATCGACTGACTAAGTCCGCACATTTTCTGGCTATCAAGGAAACGGATATGTTTTCTACTCTAGCAGACATCTACCTAAAGGAAGTGGTATCAAGACACGGAGTGCCAACCTCCATCATATCCGATCGTGATGCGTGTTTTACTTCTGAACTGTGGCAAGCTATGCACAAGTCTTTTGGCTCACGTTTAGATATGAGCACCGCTTATCACCCACAGACGGATGGGCAATCTGAACGCACCATCCAAACCCTTGAAGACATGCTCAGGGCATGTGTAATCGACTTCGGCAATGGCTGGGAAAACACCTCCCGCTAGTGGAGTTTTCGTACAACAACAGCTACCACACCAGCATCCAAGCCGCTCCGTTTGAGGCATTGTACGGACGCAAATGCCGATCACCTCTCTGTTGGGCAGAAGTTGGTGACAGCCAAATCACTGGCCCAGAACTTGTGGTAGATACCACCGAGAAGATTGCCCAGATACGGCAACGAATGGCGGCAGCTCGTGACCGTCAGAAAAGCTATGCTGATAAGGGAAGAAAACCACTCGAGTTCCATGTTGGAGATCGAGTGCTACTCAAAGTCTCGCCTTGGAAAGGCGTAGTTCGTTTTGGCAAACGAGGCAAGCTCAATCCGCGTTATGTCGGACCTTTTGAAATCATTGAGAAAATTGGCAAAGTCGCTTACAGGCTGAACCTACCTGAAGAACTCAGCGGAGTTCACAACGTATTCCACGTGTCAAATCTGAAGAAGTGTCTGTCAGATGAGACCCTCACAGTTCCTCTCAAGGAACTCACAATCGACGACCAGCTGCGATTCGTCGAGAAACCAGTAGAGATTACTGATCGAGATGTTAAGATTCTTAAGCGTACCAGAATACCCCTCGTCCGAGTTCGTTGGGATTCCCGTTGTGGCCCAGAGTATACCTGGGAACGAGAAGACCAAATGAAACTGAAGTATCCCCAGCTGTTTAAGAAAAGTGCAACCACTACTGAGACTGAAACTACTGCAGAATTTCGGGACGAAATTCCAAATCAACAGGGGGATGATGTGACACCCCAGGAAACCAACACAACTTAACTAGCTTCCTCAGTAACCACGCGCTAAATTTCGGGACAAAATTCTCTTAACAGGGGGGGAATGTGACAACCCTTAAATTTACATGTAACCGTACAATCTATTAATGTTAATTAAAGTACTTGATGACTGTGCTGAATCATTTAACTGCTCTCTGATTACTGTGTTATGCTTACATGTATTTGTTAACATACTAATAGTATACGGAAAAGTTACTAAATAGTCCGGTACGCCTTCCTGAGTGTTAAAAATTAAAAATGTTGCAAAAATATATATGTAGGACACTTTACGGATTAATTAAGCACTTTAATGGAACAGTGTCAAACCGAACAACCGGACTTTACCCGGAACATAAAAATAATGTCAATGACATTGTTTACACATTTCTGAGCTAGTTAGGGTCCCCGAACACCCTAACACCCGTTATATTACACTACACACACATAATACTCAAACTAATATCATTAGAACTTAACTAATCACTAACTATAACATCAAAACCCAACCATACCCCCCCCCCCCGCCTTGCGAACTGGTTGGTAAAGTGGGGACACCCCCACACATTTCTTGGTTATTTTATTGAGCATTGTCTAGTATCTAGAATACACATTACATGGAGGTTAAAACACTAACTTGAATTATAAATATATACCTTGGATCATCATTCTCTCACATTCAACAACATCAACTAGCTTCATCCTCTCCCTCATAACCACCATTCGGCCGCCCCCTCTCCACCACACCACCACCACTTCAAAGTCTTGTTCACTATACATACAAAGGTGCACTAGGATCAACAACCAAGTTCGGTGCTTTCGGAATCTCAAGAACCTCTCTAGATTTCTTTTATCCACCTCATTTACATCTTGTTTCTTCCCTAGCCTTGAGCTAGTAGTAAGTGCCTCTAAACATCATCTTGATCTTGTTTATGGTGGTTAATAAGTGATTTAATGGTTGAAAATTTGAAACACTAGAGAACATAACATAAAGTCTTGGACAAAAGATGAATAAGATGGATAAAGAGAAGTTATGTTTGTAAATCATGTAGATCTTGTGTTGTTATGATTCTTGATTGATTTCTTGATGATTTACTGGTTAATATTGATGTTTGATGTTGTTGTGATCACTAACCATGATTAACGGAATCAATCGAACACAAACTAGAAAGCTAAGGACTAAAAACAGAATCTGTCCATGTTTTATAGCCAACTTCAGTTGGCTGTAAACAGGCCATAACTTAACGAAAAATGTATTTTCTAAAGCCTAGATTTATTTATTATGAAATACGGTTCTAATGGCACTGGAATCATAATTTTTGGACTCCGTTTACTATTTTTAAAGCGTCATTTCGTAACAGCAGCTAGAGCTGCATTTTTCTGCTGAAAATATGCGTTTTGTTTTCTGTCATAACATGAGTTCTGTGTAGAGTTAGATCATGAAAATTGTACTGTAGATGACAACTGAAGTATTTGTAATTACCCCACTGGAATTTCGTAAATCGGACTTACGATGAATTTTTAATAAATTGTTCCGTGGACTGTGGTCAGAAAAAGATAAATCTGATTTCAGTCCGGAAAATGAATTCTTATAAATATTAGTAATAAACTGGACCCCGATATTTTTACACAATAAAATTTGGAACGTTTAAGACATTCTGTAAAAATTTGGGAATTTTTGGAATAAGTTAACTATATTATTAAAATGTCCGAAAACAGCCGGTTTTGAATATTAATGCTGAAATGACATAAGTTGTAATTTGCATGTCTAAATGTCGGGTAGGTTATCTGTGAATGATATAACATGTTATATGTGTTATGTGCATCATCGTATGTTTGTTTATGAGTGGGGAATGGATGGGAAACTTATATGGGCATAAACCGTTAAAATGATGCATGTTATGTGATAGATACGTGTAGGAACTTTGTGCTCTATTTAAATATCACTAAATGACTAACTGGTAATCATATTAGGACGTGATTGACCGACCTTGACTATTAGCTATATTTGAGAATCTAACCGAGCAAACCGAGGTGAGTTCACACACTTTCTACAAGGCATGGGATTCCTAGTGGTTTGGGAATGGGTTAATAAACTAAAACGGAACCTACATATCCTCCTTGGGTAGGATATGTACGGCCATCCTCCTTGGGTAGGATGCCACCATAAATCCTACGAATTCTCCTGGTGCAGAATACGTACGTTCGTCCTCCTGGTGTAGGACAACAACCTTAAAAACTAGCTAGACAAAACTCTATCAATAAGTCCCTCTTCATTATATCGACTTAATCGCCGAGGCCAATGGCGAGCGGGTCATTAGTTAATAGCGCTATTAGGTTTAACAAAACTCACACCGTGCCGGTCGGACGGGCGTATACTAATGGACTATGGCAGACTATCAGTGATGATAGACACTGATATAGGGCACAACTTATTTGCGTAGTAGTCGATATCATACCATCTAGTAGTTCAAACGGGGAAAGCCCCCACTGATTATGGTTATGGTTTGGGTAACGAAAAAGGAACTGGTTAAACATACTTTCAACTACGGGGTAACCCCCACGGCAATTAAGCCAACGAAAGTCAAACCACGTTTTTCAGAAACAACTTAAAACTAACAACCAAACGTGAACTCACTCAACTTTGTTGTTGACTCGTTGTTACATGCCTTACAGGTCGCTAGATGCTTTTGGAGCTTGCACGTTGTTGTGGAATATGGATGTTAAGTCCCGTGTTAAACATTTAATCCTTATGAACTTATTAAATTTACGTTTTGGACTTTAAACTTATGAACTATGGGACTTATGTTTTGAACTTACGTTTTATGCTTCCGCTGTTAACCTAAAATCAGTTTACTTCCTTTTGGTCACCAATCGTATTGTGTTTGGTTTTATTTACTTAATTGTGTTGTTTAATATGATTGGTGGCTCGATCTTGGTCATGTCACGCCTCCAAGCGGTGGTAATCCGCATGGTGAATTTTGGGGGTGTGCAGTGGTGGCAGCGGCGGCGGCGGCGGAGGTAGGTGACGACGGCGGATGGTGGTGGTGGTGTGTGGTAGCAACGGTGGTGGGTTGTGGTGTTGTTAATGAAGGGTGAAGAGGGAATGGAATGGAAAAAAAACAGGGGGGGCGGATGGAATGATTTTAAGGGAATGGAATGCATTTTGGAATGGACGATTACATTCCATCGACCAACCAAACACTCTTTTCTTCATTCCCTCACAATGGTCCATTCCATTCCACCTCTCATTCCTGCATACCAAACGCTACCTCAATATCCATAGTTGTTTTTTTTTAAATAATTAGTGCTTTCACATGGTTTGTATATAGAGTTAGAGATGGACTTAAACTGTTAACTGTTGATAAAGATGATAATCTTCCGAGTAGGACATGTAATGTTGTTTACAAAGAAATATTTAGAGATTTGTAATGCAATTTGTATTCATAGTAATAGATCTGTAAATTGTAAATGAAATATTAACTTGTATTTTTTTATCATTACATGCAATGTATATGTAATTATTTATCATAAATGTTTTTATGAGATTATTTTTATACCCAAACCCGTATATTACACCGGTTTATAACCTAGTGTGGTATATAAAAATAATTTAAACACATTTCTAGTGCATTTTAACATAGACAAATACCACAAAAAACCAACATACTTTTAGTTTTTTCTCATAACATTCCAGCATCTCTTGCATGTTAAAGTCCTTCAACTTGTTTAATTTGAACATTATGTGATTGACTTGTAATAGCGAATTTATACAATTCTTCTTCCTCATACTTGCTTCGGAAGTGGCATCACTGATTAATTATCATCTTCACCATTCGTGTATGACTCCATTCTATAAACATGTATGTAATCCATGATAAAAAAAATTGCTATCAAACGGCATTCGAAGCCACAAATTTGTAAAAACTAGAATAATAAAAAAAACATTGAAAATACAATTAAAATTTATTTGGATCATATCATATCGGGTTGAGTTATAATACAAAGTATTTAAAAATAAGAAGGGTAAGAAGTCACCAGAGAATGACAAGTGTCCTAGGAGGATATAAATGGAAAGGGTAATTTTGTCTACAAGAGGAAAGAGAATATGCACATGCAAGTCACATGTTATTTCCCCCCAATTTTTAAACGTCCGTAACTTTTTTATACATCATTTGTTTTTAAAAAAAATTATACCATAAAATCGAGCGTTTTTTTATCTTTAATATGAGTACCATATTGTTATATTTTTAAAAAAAAAATTCAAAAACCCAGTTGTATATTACACAATAGACATGATGTAAAACACAATGTAAAGTAGATAAAAAACACAATCAATAACAACAGATAAACACACAATGGACAACATACTAAAATACAATGACCATAACGTATAACACAATGGCGATAACATATAACACAATAACTATCAGACTAAATAAAAACACAATTGATAACAACAGATAAAAGACACAATTAATGACAGCAGATAAAAGACACAATGGAGAGCAGATGAAGACACAATGGAAAACAAACTAAAAACATAATACACAACAAACTAAAACACAATGAACAAAGATAATAAAAAAATTGAACAAATTATTAAAACACAATGGACAACATGTTAAAATGAATAACATATTAAACACAATGACCTGGACTAATAACACAATTTATAGAAAACCCAAATATAACACCATCTTCATTGTGTCATATATTGTGTTATAGGTTCTTATAAAAACGCAATGGATAGAACCTAAATTAACATTGTGTTATAGGTTTTGATAATAACAAAATGGACATGATGTAAAACACAATGTAAAGTAGATCAAAAACACAATCAATGACAACAGATAAAAACACAATGGATAACATACTAAAACACAATGACCATAACGTATAACACAATGGCGATAACATATAACACAATAAGTATCAAACTAAATAAAAACACAATTGATGACGACAGATAAAAGACACAATTAACAGTAGATAAAAGACACAATTAATGACAGCACATAAAAGACACAATAGAGAGCAGATGAAGACACAATGGAAAACAAACAAAAAACATAATACACAACAAACTAAAACACAATGAACAAAGATAATAAAAAAAATTGAATAAATTATTAAAACACAATGGACAACATATTAAAACACAATGAATAACATATTAAACACAATGACATGAACTAATAACACAATTTATAGAAAACCCAAGTATAACATCATCTTCATTGTGTCATATATTGTGTTATAGGTTCTTATAGAAACGCAATGGATAGAACTCAAATTAACATTGTGTTATAGGTTTTGATAATAACACAATGTATAGAAACTTTAATGACCAAAACCCAGTTAAAAGACACAATGATCTGAACCTTTAACACAATGCAAAAAAATCCAGTAAAAATGAAATTTTTTATTTTATTTTTATATGATAATATGGTACTCATATTAAAGATAAAAAAACGCCCGTTATTATGTTGAATTTTTTTTTTAAATGTCGTATGAAAAAAGTTGTGGACGTTTTAAATCGATGGGGCAATTGGCATGTGCCTTGCATGTGGAGAGAGAAAATCCATAAATATAGGATTCCCTTTATGCCCTTCTATTATCTTCTTTTCCCTACAACTAATCTCAACCCTCCAAATCTAAGATCAATGGACTAGAATCCTTCTTACCCTTCTTATTTATTTTATCCTTTGTATTTGATCCTAACCTCATATCATATATACTGAGAAATACAAATTAATATCACAGTAAGGAAACCAAAAAATTGATACATCTTGAGAAACAAAATAAACATGTGGATAACATACAAATAATGATTTTTAACCGTTAATATATTACGATTTTATCATACGGGTGAAAAAAGAGCGATAACAAATTAAACATATCAAATGACGATCACAAGAAATCGATTAGGTACCTGGAATCATTTTCAAGTTCTTCGTTTTGAGTTTACATACGATTGAAATCGATAAGGTTTTGTCGTTTCATTTCCTAGGGTTTTACTGTCTGTTTAATCCCTTACGGGAAACTTTTGTTTTTTTTAATAAAAGCCATGTAAGTAAAAAAACAGTCCATGTAAGCAAATCACCTGTACAACAGGTTCCAAGTTCTTTTTTTTTTTAAATATTTCACAATAATATTCAAATTTAACAAGTTGAGTGACTTTTACAAGCAAAAATTGGATTGAGAGACTTTTACAAGAGAAAAAAAAACTAAAAGTATATATATATTTGGGTGGGTATTTGCCCCTTTAACATTGAAGGGGAAGGTTCAAATGAAAACCACGAGTTATTGTGAAAACTCGAAAACGAATTAAAAACCACTAAAAAGAAGGGGGGAGACTTTTAATGAAGGAGGGGTAAAATTGGAAAAAAAAATATGTAACTTTTCAAACATTTCCATTTCTCCATATGCTATCATTTTAAAACAAAAATGGCACCATAAGATCACAAATTTTTGTATCTTTCATTCAAGTATATTCGAGCATATTTTTTATGACATAAAAAAAGATTTATGGTGTCGTCTTGTTTTCAATACTATTATTATAGTAGTGCACATGTGCAATATAGTTTTTTGAGTACATGCTTAAAATTAGTTTTTTGAGTCTAGTTTAGCTTTTAGGGTTAGTTTTTTTGGAGGTTTATGATTAGGATTAGGTTTTTGGGTGTGGGGGAGGGGGGTTTAGGTTTTTGGGGGGTGGGGGGTTTAGGTTTTTTTCGGGTTTATGTTTAGGGTTTAGTTTTAGGTTTTCGGGAGGGTGGGGGGTTTAGGTTTTTGGGGGGTAGGGGGTTAGGCTTTTGGTGGGAGGGTGAATTTAGGTTTTTGGGGGGTGGGGGGTTAGGCTTTTGGTGAGAGGGTGAATTTAGGTTTTTAGGGGGTGGGGGTGGGGGTTTAGGTTTTTGGGGGGTGTCGGTGGAGGGTGGGTTAAGTGGTTTAGGCTTTCCGTATTAGTGTACTACACATGTGCACTACAACCCAAAAAAAAAAAATTTTTTTTTTTTTAAATTTTTTTTCATATATAAAACCAGCGAAATTTATAAAAAAAATTGAAAAAAAAAAATTTGTGTGTTTTTTAGGCTTTTTTTAGTTAGTTTTCGAGTTTTCACAATAAAAGTGGTTTTCATTTGAACCATCCCCTAACATTGAAAACACATAGATATTGCAAAAGAAAACATTTACGTGCGAGTTGTTACAAGAAGAGGGTATTGTCGACTGGGATTTTGACGAGGGAGATGACTCCATGGATATGGAGGAGGATGGTTGTGAAGTTAGCTCTAGTGTCAAGATCTAGATGGTTGGTAGGGGTGCGGGTATCTTATTTATCACAACTCTAGACGTTGGCAAGCCATCCCGGCCAAGGTATCTAATGTTGGTCCTTGGAAACGTATTTGTGGGATTTCGGAGGAGTTTTTAAAAATGGGAATAGATATTAAAAAATGTTATCAAAGGGATGGTTGGTAGGGGTGTGGGTATCTTATTTTGGTTAGATGTTTGGATTGCTTCAGCAACTTCTAGCAAAAAAAATTCCAGCCTTGTTCGACCTTGAAGCGGATAAAGGTTGCTCGGTTCTAGATAGATGGGTTTCAGGGAAAGGGAATTACGATGCAGGTTGGGGCTGGTCATGGAAGCGCCCATGCTTTACTATCGCGGAGATGATGGAGTTTGTTGGGTTTTCTTCTCTTTTGTCCAGTGACAGCCCGACTAGTCTCACAAATGCCCTGGACAGTTGGCGGTCTCTCTGTCAAGTTGGTCAAAAAAGCTATTCGAAATTTTTGACTTTTCCGGGGAATAAATGGGTTCTCGTCAAAGTGAGGAAAAAAGAGTTATTGGGTCTCCATCAGTTCATGCATGGGTCAAGAAAGAGGAAAAAAGCTTTATACGCGGTTATCTTAATCGACATTTGGAGCATGCGGAACGAAGTGATTTTTAAAAGCAAAACTGTTTCGTTAGCAAAAGTGGTGGAAGAAACAAAGGCGAGGGGATTCTTATGGGTCAAAAGTAGATCCAAAGAAGCTTGCTTAACCATGGAGAACTCAAGAAGTTTTAATATTTTCTTGTAACATTTTTATGGCCCAAACTATCTACACACCAAGTGTGTGTAGAAAGCCACACCTAAAAAGATGTTTTTTTGTCTTATATGCACACCCTGCAGTGTCAAGCTGTGGTCAAAGCGTGGCGTTTTGGTCCGGTCAACTAGACAAAGACTGACGGGTGTCTGACGGGTCTGTTGACCGAACCAAAACGCCGAGCTTTGGCCGCGTTTTGGTCCTGTCAACCAGACAAAAGACTGACTTAGCAAAAGTGGTGGAAGAAACAAAGGCGAGGGGATTCTTATGGGTCAAAAGTAGATCCAAAGAAGCTTGCTTAACCATGGAGAACTCAAGAAGTTTTAATATTTTCTTGTAACATTTTTATGGCCCAAACTATCTACACACCAAGTGTGTAGAAAGCCACACCTAAAAAGATGTTTTTTTGTCTTATATGCACACCCTGCAGTGTCAAGCTGTGGTCAAAGCGTGGCGTTTTGGTCCGGTCAACCAGACAAAGACTGACGGGTGTCTGACGGGTCTGTTGACCGGACCAAAACGCCGAGCTTTGGCCGCGTTTTGGTCCTGTCAACCAGACAAAAGACTGACTGGGGTGTCAGTCTTTTGTCTGGTTGACAGGACCAAAACGCGGCCAAAGCTCGGCGTTTTGGTCCGGTCAACAGACCCGTCAGACACCCGTCAGTCTTTGTCTGGTTGACCGGACCAAAACGCCACGCTTTAACCACAGCTCGACACTGCAGGGTGTGCATATAAGACAAAAAACACATTTTTAGTGTGCCAATAGGCAAATGGGTATGTGAATAGGTACACCCCATTTTTATTTGTGGTGTATTTTTCTGGTTGTATTGGTACGGTTTCCTAACTACTGGCAAGGTGCGGTCTTGTTTTGTTCATTTAATAAAATCATTTATGTCGGCCGTTCAAAATAAAAATAGTTCCCTGAAAACATGTAAATACATTTTTTTTATTTTCCATTTTTTTACACGAATGAACTATTAAATCTCAAAGATTTAAAAAAAAAAAGATTTTCTAAAGAATTTGAAAAGATTTTAACTGGATTTAAAGGAGCAATTAAATCAATGTGTATGACATAGTTTTTTGGATTGAATCAACCGATCAAATCTTCCCAGTTGATTTTCACAAGATTTTCTGATATATTTTGGGTGCTACTTTCTACACCCTATTTACTTTTTTCACCCCCTTCCTCTCACATACTTACAGGTGGGGCCTGCGTGGCACCGACAGTTTTCCTCTCACAAAGGAGGGTATAATTGTGTATAGAATGAGCCTATATTTTCCTTTGGCTACACCAACAAACCACCGGGATCACAGGGATTTGAAATCCCTCTTCCACCATCCTATATTATTAAGGCCCATTCTATACACCCCCCCCCCCCCCTTCCTGATTACACCCCCTCTTGTGAGAGGAAAACTGTCGGTCCCACGCAGGCCCCACCTGTAAGTATGTGAGAGGAGGGGGTGAAAAAAGTAAATAGGGGGTGTAGAAAGTAGCACCCATTATTAAAATCACTTTTAGCCTCCATATCACTGTTGTAAACCCTCCACATCTCCGGTTCAGTTGCCCTCGCTCTGCAAATAAGGTAACACTTTTTAACTGCAACTGCACATCGATCAGCCTACATCTCTTTTTAACAGCAACTGCATATATATCATATATATGCATGTGTGGTTAAGGGGAGGTTTTGCTTCTTTTGGAGGTCCTGGTTCAAGTCCAGGCAATGGGATTTTAATACTAACTACTAACCCGGTTAGCGATATCCTAACCGTACGGTTAAAAAAAATATATATTTATCAATACTATTGTTTTTTAAAATAAATCTCATAATGAAATCCATACGCGTTCTATTCATTCAATTAATATAATAAAGAGTAGAAGGGGTTAACGTGGTCCTAGTAGTTCTCAACATACATTGGTTCTCAAATAACATATTCTTGTGTGTTTGATTGAAGATGGCCGAGAGAGGTGAAAGTGAAAGTTATCAAAGGATTGCTTATTCTCATTGAAAACAAGGTATAAATAATACAGGATTACAACCTATCAAAGGAAACTGAATATCCTAATAACTATGATAATTACAGTGAATCCCTGAATACACGATTTCTAAATATACATATAATACAATCGCTAACAGACCCCCGCAGTTTGAGCTGTAGCTGGACGAAGGCACAAACTGAACCGGAAACGAGTAAATAATTGCTTTGATAATCCTTTAGTAAAGATGTCAGCATACTGATAATCAGCTGGAACGTGAAGGACACGAACATCACCAATCCGAACTTTATCCCGAACAAAATGAATATCAAGTTCAACATGTTTTGTCCGCTGATGTTGCACCGGATTCTGAGTAAGATAAGCTGCTGACACATTGTCACTGTAAACAATAGTAGCTTGCTTGACTGATACGCCAAGTTCCAAAAGAAGATTTCGTATCCAACTAGCCTCAGCAACAGCATTAGCAACGCCACGATACTCAGCCTCAGTACTGGAGCGAGAAATAGTTGGTTGACGCTTGGAGCTCCACGAGACCAAGTTATCACCCAAGTAAATACAGTACCCAAAGGTAGATCGACGAGAGTCAGGACACCCACCCCAATCGGCATCCGAATAAGCAGTCAAAGATACGGACCGAGAGGGGTTGAGCTGTAGGCCAAAATCAAGTGTCCCGCGAATGTAACGCAAAATACGCTTCAGAAACTGCAGATGAGGTTCCCGAGGGTCATGCATAAATAAACAAACCTGCTGGACTGCATATGCAATATCACATTACACAAACAGAAACATGTTTACCTTATAACTTGCACATCTCACCAAACAAAAAGACCATGAAAATTCTTTAATAACTGCGTAGGGGAGGAGAATCGATGAATGATAATGGAGATGTGGATGAGGCTAGACCTTCAGACATGAATCTTTTTGAGAGAAAGAGAGAGAAAAGTGAAGGTCAGTTTGAATTTTGAATTGAGCTCCGAGTTTTTGTTGGCAACCTCCCATAAAGAAATCAGGGGAACTTGACATGTGGAAAGAAGGATGGATATGCTTCCACGTGTCCTAGTCATGTTTTCCTTTATTATATAGGAAGATTTTCGGATGCTTGGGATATGCAGTAAGGTTAAAAGGGCATCTCACCAAACTTGAAGACAGAAGTGTGCCCTTAGTGTATTTAGGAGTGGAACCAGGAAGTCTAGGATTTAAAATGTATAATCCAAAAGAGAAAAGAGTTGTAATAGCAAGAGAAGGTGATGTTACGTTTCATGAAAGTAAAGGCTGGAAGTGGCAGGGTATGATGCAAGAAGAAAATACAACAATGGTGCCAGCTTTTCTACAAAGTTCTACTCCTACCCATGTGATAAGTCAACCTCAACAGGAAACAAGTGAAGGTGGAGAGTGGTCCCCAGCCACTCCAAGTACTAATACCCTTTCTTTTGATAATTATAATAGTCCTTTACAGGACATTAACATGGCAGGTGATCCAAATCAAGAGAGTTTGTCCAGTCCTTTTCAAACATCAAGTGAAGCAAGTCAAAGAACATGTGTGTCCTTTGATGACACCCCAACACAAAGTTGCAAGTCTTTAAATGAAGTATATCAGAAGACACAAGCTATGAGTCCATCTGAAGTCAAAAGATTGTACGAGAATGAAGAATTGTTTCTTATAGATGATGAGCCATCAACTTTTGATGAAGCTAAAGAGGATGTTCACTGGAGAAAAGCCATGCAGATTGAGTTGGACGCCATCAACAAAAACAAAACATGGAGCCTTGTAGACTTACCAAGTGATAGCAAAGCCATTGGGTTAAAATGGGTTTTCAAGATAAAAAGAGATGCAAGTGGCAAGATAATCAAGCATAAAGCTCGATTGGTGGCAAAAGGATACGTTCAGAAAAAAGGTGTCGACTTCGATGATGTTTTTGCACCAGTTGCACGGTTGGAAACAATAAGATTTTTGCTTGCCTTGGCAGCAAAACACAACTGGATTGTACACCATCTCGACGTCAAATCTGCGTTTTTAAACGGAGAACTAAAAGAGGTGGTATATGTAAGCCAACCATTGGGATTTGAAGTCAAAGGAAAGGAAACCAAGGTCTACCAGCTACAGAAAGCGCTTTATGGTTTGCGACAGGCACCTAGAGCTTGGAATGTGAAACTAGACAAGACACTCAAAGAACTAGGATTTCGCAGGTGTGTTCACGAGCAAGCAGTGTACAAGGTGAGTAACTCGAGTTCAATCTTGATAGTGGGAATCTATGTAGATGACTTGATAGTCACTGGGTCGAGTGAAGACAAGATCTTGGAGTTCAAACAGAAGACGAAATCAATTTTTGACATGAGTGATATGGGGAAGTTAAGTTATTACTTGGGTATTGAGGTTGATCAAAGAAAGGATGATATCACCATTAAGCAAGAAAGTTATGCTATAAAGATACTGAAGATGGCAGGAATGCAAGATTGCAATGCAGCCAAATGGCCTATGAATCCGAAGCCACAACTTACTAAAGATGAAGCTGGAAAGGAAGTGGATCCAACTGAATACAGGCGCATCATTGGCAGTCTCAGGTATTTAATACATACTCGTCCTGATCTAAGCTACTCAGTCGGAGTAGTTAGTAAATTCATGCAAACTCCAAAGGAGAGTCATTATGCTGTTGTGAAACAAATATTGAGATACCTCAAAGGTACAACGAGCTACGGATTAAGGTACACTAAAGGTGGAGATGGTCAGCTGATTGGTTATAGTGACAGTTCACATGGAACTGATCTCCAAGACCGGAGAGGAACAACAGGAATGGCGTTTTACTATTCGGGTAATTTGATAACATGGGCATCTCAGAAACAGCAGACTGTAGCTCTAAGCTCTTGCGAAGCTGAATTCATGGCTGCCGCATCTGCTGCATGCCAGGCACTTTGGTTAAGAAATTTGCTATGTGATTTAATTGGGAAGAAGGCACAAAAGGTGATACTCTTGGTGGATAATGAGTCCGCGATAAACCTGATGAAGAATTCAGTCTTCCATGGACGCAGCAAGCATATCGACACAAGGTTCCACTTCATACGTGAATGTGTGGAACGAGAGCAACTTGAAGTGAAGCATATAAGTGGGGATCAACAGAGAGCAGACACGATGACCAAGGCTCTTCCTAGGATCAAATTCTGTGAGATGAGAAGCTTGATAGGAGTTGAAGATTTGAAGAATTATGCTAACACTAAGTCTGCCCGTAGTGGGGCGTTTTTTTTTTTAATTAAAAAAAACGCTGGAAAACGCCCACTCCTCCACTACACCCGGCGTTTCCGGGCGTTTTTTTTGAAAAAAATTGGGTTTGGCGTGATTTAAAAAACGCCGGAGCTTCATTTCTTTGTCCAATGATACCTTGCCATGTGTATATAATATTTGTGTGTGTTTATGATTAGTTTTTTTTTTCTAAAAAACAAAAGAAGAGGAAGAAGAGAATGAAGTTGCAGGTGAGAGGTGGGGAAGAAGAAAGGAAGAAGAAGAAGGGAGTGGTGGGACCTTTGGTGGGGAAAAAAACAAAAAGTAATTTTTTACTTTATTTTTTTTTAGGTTTTTTAATTTTCTGTTTTTTATTTCGGTTTTTTTTTTCAAGTAGTGTAATTTTTATTTTAAATTAATGAAGTTTATTATGTTTTAAATTAAAAAAATAATTGTCAAATGATTGCATGGGCGTTATTGGAATAATGCCCCACTACACCACTTTATGCTATAATGCCTCATGCTGACTGTGATAACACGTGTCGGATAATGCCCCATGGTGAGGGCATTATAAGTTGTTACCACTACACCCGGTCTAAGGGGGAGAGTGTTGGATAGTGTTTTACAAATTCAATACTTTAGAGTTTGCGTGGAAAAGTGGAGTTGCACGTGGGAATAACCAAGTCCTAGTGAACGTTGGTTTTGTTGAGAAAGATCAGGAACAGCACCGAGTCTCAGGCTATTTCAGTTTACTTTTCAGTATAAAAAGCAATGTTTTAAAAACCGGTAAATACCGGCCGGTTATACCGGTATTACCGTTTTCGAATTTAAATCCGGTCCGAAACACCCCGGTAAGTAGGAGAAACGGCATCGACTTTGTACCGCCCGGTAAAATCCGGTATACCGGTTTGAACCGTTATACCGGTACCGGCTCAGGTCTGGTTTTGGGTTAGGATTTTACTTTTTATCGGCCCATCTTCATGTTTACTCTCAACTTTAACCTAACGACTTTTAATATTTTATCTCCATCAATCAAAATTCAAAACTTGATTCATCAATCCATCATTCATGACTTGTTCCAAACTTCCATCACTCCATCATTCGTTCCAAATTTACATATACATCCAATTTTGGATTATTTTTTGAGTTGATGTTGTAATTTATGGAATTATACAGTTAACTAGTCAACCCGGTTGAACCGCCTGGTACAATCCGGTTCAACCGGTTAAACCATTTTTGTGCCTAATCCGGTATGATTAAAAAACCGGATTTTAAAACATTGATAAAAAGGGTAGATAGGATAGGTGAATAATCAGTCGAAAATTCCAAATTTGTTTTCTTTGTTTTCTTCCACTTTCATATTGTACTCGCAAACTGTGCCGACTGAATGAAATAAAAACAATCCTTCTACCATTTGTTCTTCCAGTTTTCAATATCCCAGTTGTTTATTCACATCTGATTTCCAACAAAGGTTGCTTTAACATGGATGCAAATGGTATTCTTAATGTTTCAGCTGAGACGATATCCACTGGTAATAAAAGAAGTATCAAAATTGCTAGGAGTGGAGATTTGTCCAAGGATGACATCAAGAAGATGGTGAAAAAGGCTAAGCAATCAGACGATCAAGTAGTGTTTCTTTTGTAGGCGTTTCCTGTCAAATGTTGCCTTTATGAATCTTTTAACTTGGTCACAAACAATACAATCTTTTGCAAGGTGGTGTTTTGCTTTGTTACAACCAAGCAAATCTTTTTACATTGACTTGCATACTCTTCAGTCCTATTACATTGAATCGAAATCTAATATTTCTGACAACCATATATTATATATGATCATATTTCTAAGTATAAAAATATTTGACTCTCTTATTCAGTTCTAATCTACATGCATCGATTATCATGTGTGGTTAAGTATACTCTAGTATTAACGTTTTCACCTGATAGATTTTTAATTAACTTAAAAACATTCTTCTATATTTTACAATTTTCGAAAGCAAATATTTTGTTTGTTTAGTTTTCTTAACTTTGACTGGTTATGGAAATTTGCATGTTTTGTTTGACTAGTTAGGCTATAGGGTATGGTTATGACCCTCATAACCCTGCATGTTAGTGTCATGTAACTCATCTCTAATCAACCATCCAAAACCACTATCTTAGTCCGGTCATGACCCAAACCATAGAAATAAACCTAAATGAGTAAATGCCTTTATTTGTTTTAAGTTCGACAACTTTTCGAGCCCAATAAGCCCATAGAAATAAACCTAAATGAGTAAATGCCTTTTATCAATTAGGCTTTTTCATTTTATTTTATTTTTCATTATGACTTGCATCTCAAAACTAGTATTTATTAATGCTTTATTGCAAAGAGAACTTGCATCTCAAAACTAATATTTATTAATACTTTATTGCAAAGAGAAAATACGGTTGATTTTACCTTTAATTTGTTTGATTATTTAATTTCAGTGATGAATCCAGGATATTTCATTAGCGGATGCACGATATGGACAAGTCAATATGGATCAAATAGGCCGAGGAAATCGATGAGTTAGTGATATGTTAGACTAGGTTTGCAAAATTTAACCGCTACCTAAAGCGATAAAACTAACGCCATCAAAACATGTGTACATAGCAAATGGAGAGCAAGAAGGAACATGATTTACTAACCTTGTTTTAGCCGTGCATGAAAACTGATCGAGGCCTTGAGTGGGTAATTGCCTTCAAACTAATAGAAATACAAAATATGAGATTGAAGAAGGAGATCTGTAATCTAATAACTCAACAATAGTTGATTGACATAAAAAAATGACATAAATTAACTCTATAACATTTTGGAAGTTGGATGAAATATATATATATATATATATATATATATATATATATATATAGAGAGAGGGAGGAGATCATGCGAGAATCACCCTTATTATTGTGAGAACCGCGAGAACCAATGTGAACACAACCTAAAATAGCTAAAAAAACCTAAAAAAAAACCCAACCCCCACCCCCCCCCCCCCAAAGCTAAATGCTAAAAACTAAAACCCCCCAAAAAACCTACCCCCCCCCCCCCCCCAAAAAAAAAAAAAAAAAAACCTAAACCCCCCTCCCCCACCCCCCAAAAACCTAAAACCCCCACACCCCCACCCCCAAGCTAAAATGCTAAAAACTAAACCCCCCAAAAAACCTAAAAAAAATCAAAAAAAAACTAATTTTTTTTTTTTAATATTTTTTATGCTCAAATCGTTTTTTTTTTTTTTTTGCTTCGAAAAGTAGCGATTTTTATATAAAAAAGTTGTGTGATTTTTAGCTATTTTATGCATTTTTGGTTGTGTTCTCGCGGTTCTCGCAATAAGAGATGGTTCACGCATGATCTTCTCCCTATATATATATATAGATATATATAGGAATAAGTTAAAACGAGAACCACCTCGAGTTGTAAGAACCCGCGAGAACCACCCCCGCGGGGGTCCGTTGACCACGATTTTTTCTTTTTACAACTAGATGTGTATATTTTAACACCCTACGCAAAGTTTGGGTTTAAACGGCGCGCCCGAGGGGGTAGTTTTTTACGCCCAAAGTTTGGTTAAAAAAAAAAATTAAAAAAACCCAAACTTTGGGCGTAAAAAACTACCCCCTCGGGCGCGCCGTTTAAACCCAAACTTTGCGTAGGGTCTTAAAATAGCTAAAAAAATTCAAAAAAAAAATTTTTAGGCATTTTTTGTGTGTTCACATTGGTTCTCGCGGTTCTCACAATAAGAGGTGGTTCTCGCATGATCTTCTCCATATATATATATATATATATATATATATATATATATAGGGGAGGGTTATCTTGAGAACGCTAAATATTGCGAGAACCGTGAGAACGAATGAAAAAACCAATCAAAACCGATTTTTTTAATACAAACCTCATTGTAATTAAGATACAACATCAAAAAAAGAATTTACAACATCAAATAATTCATTTCTCCTTTCAAAATCACTCTTTTTAGATTTTTTACACATGTGTAAATATAACAGATTTACACATGTGTAAATGGCAAACTTACACATGTGTAAATTTTCTTTATTTACGAATTCACATAAATTTAAACGTGTCAATTAAATTTCTAACATTGTATTCGAATAATAATGATAAGTGTATAAAAAAATTTTGAATTTGAATTGTTTGACCAAGTTCTCGCGGTTTTTTCATTTGTTCTCACGGTTCTCACAATATTTAGTGTTCTGTAACACCCTTATTTTTATTTAAAGGTTTTCGTATAATTTACGAAAACAAACGAGTAATTATGATTTCAAGTACATTGAAAATACGGGTTCATTAAACTTTATTTACAGAATTAAAAACTATACAACATATTATGGGTGAGTTCGTCATTTTACATAACAACGATACGAAGTGCGGAAGCTTATTTCTTGATCGTGTTCGGTTCTTCGTTGTGCTTGATCGTCCTCCGGTGCTAAAATTATGCCTGAAACTCATAAAACATGATTTGGATTAGTCATACGTAACTTAAAACGTATTTAAACAAGTCCGGGAAGCGAAACTGATTAAAATAAAAAAATTTTAGCCAAAACAGGGTTTTTCGCGCCACGCGAAGGAACCCAGTTGCTCCCTCGCGCCACGCGAGGGAGACCGTTTTCCAGCAGGTCTGCAGCTCGGTTCAGCTATGCCAGTTTTTACGGAAACGGCCATAACTTCTTCGTTATTGATCCGTTTTACCCGATTCTTTTTCCTACGCGTCCGTAATTTAATCCTCCATCTTATGGAGTTAAAACCCAACATCCAACAAAATAAATTTTTAGACTTTTAAGCCTTCGACTCATCACCTTTTTACCGAATTTTAACCCGTTTATGCATTTTATCAAACAAACATGATTGTTTGATCCCGATTTCACATGAACCTTATAATTTCAATGTTGTCTATCATATTAGGTTCAATTCACAAGTTTATGTATAATCTTAAACTCGTTTATACTTAAATGATTATTTTGACCCGTTAAGGGTATTTAAGCACTTAAAAGCTTGGAATCACTTTCATTCTTTCTAGCATCTTATTCCTACATTTCTTATCAAGTAATCTTCCACTACAACTATATGTGTGTTGGATTTAATGTGTATATCAATATGCTCCGAGTTTTAGCCCTCGGATTATTATTTTACGGCAAAGACTCAATTAGAGCAATTTGACTAACTTATTACATCTTTCACTTCTATACTTATTTTAAGTATTCATCTAATCATGAAACTCGTTTCCAAACAACCTTTAAGGGTTGTTTGTTCAATTTAGCCTACAAGGGCGTTTTGGTCAATTTTGGTCCTTTTACGACGAAGGACTCTCTCTTCAATTATTCAACCAAAATAGCACTTTTATCTACAATATAATTATGCGTACCTGGCCCGGATCAACAAGTAGACCCTATTTATACCTCGTTTTCATTATCACACAATCAATGGTGACGCAATTATCCGATTTGCTAATCGGTCCTGTTAACATAAGACTTGACAACCACATTAGTCGATATTGTCAAATGGTGTTATCACCACCATTTGACCCGTTTGGACTATATGCCCAACATTATCTATTTAATCAAAAACATCATTTTTGATTTCAAATTCATACATCCATCCCATCGCGGATTTTATTATCATTCCCTTTTTCTTTTAAACTCTTTTCTTACTAAATCAACCCATTTCGGATTACGCCATGTGTGTCCTTTTAACCTTGATTTACATTAGTCGACACTTGACAAATTTCCATATTTCCAATATTAACGTTATCACATTTACATCGTATCGAATAAACGGGTATTCTACATAAGTGTGTAAATTACACTTACCTCGCATCCACGCCATGCTTTTCTTTCCGTACTTGCTTCGTTTGACCCGCTTCCTCCTCCAAGCTTTCATCTAGCTTGTTACGCGTCAAACTATTGTCAATCATTTACAAGGCGGTTAAATTAGTCATTAACAATCACGACTATTCCACCTCACTTATTTTCTATGTCGAAGCTACTGTTCGACTTCATGCTTAGTCAACTTAATTTATTCAAAGTTAACTACTTTCTATCACTTGGTTTACAACATTTAGTCTAAATCAACATAGTATTTAGAACCCTTATCACTTCACATCACACGTAATTTGTCATATCATTCAAATACGCGTTTTCACTCTAAATTTCAACATTTTAGTTCTCATTTAGGCATTTTAACAAACACCTAATGTGCATAATTTTACATATTTACTAACTAGTTCATAACTAATTATTTTCACCAAGATTTACATCAAAATCAAACCTCCATGTCTAGTGTTCATGAACTACATCAAGAACTTATATCATAGCAACCAATATTCATCAATTTAACACCCTAATCCGAGTGTTCATCATATTGTCAATAAACCTATTTAACACACATATAAGTAATCACCAAATCATTCAAGTTATAGCATCATATGCATGATTTTTACTTAGGGTTTAGTTCCTAAGCATGTGTACATCACTAACTTAGCCATAGCTCCTCTAATCCTTACATAATTCGCGAATTATGATGCTAACTCAAATTTTGCAACTTCACGAATCATCAAATTTTTACACACCTTATGATCCCCACGACTAGGTGATCACGAATTTGTAATCATGCAGACGATTTGGGCTTGATTTGAGCTTCAATTTGGAGGATTTTGTGAGAATCAGGGTTTGTGGAGAAACCTGGTTCGCCCCCTGTGTTTAACATCGACCAGACACACGCTAAGTTTGGTGTGGTTTATTTTTGTTTTAATCATACAACTCTCACAATTGTCCCTTTTTAGTCCCTCGTGTTTTATTTTGATCAAATGAAACTATAATTCATTATTTATTATTTAATTACCCATTACTAACTAGGTTAATTTTACCTAGTTAACTTTGTGGGTTCCGGGAGTTAAAACCCGTTTTATTTTAAGTCCCGTTGACTCGGGCCCTTATAAACTCAATTCCTTAATTCTTTGATTCGCTTGTAATTAATCATTAGGATTTCTTATTTAAATCCAAATATTTACCGGGTTATTTTTACTGCTAACGGTACTTTACCCGTCTTTTAGTATTAACGGAGTTTGATTACCAAACCCGTTTACGGGGTGTTACAAGTCTACCCCCCTTAAAGAGTTTCGTCCTCGAAACCTTTTCTTACATAATTCATTGAGTTTAAACTCAATGTATTTGAGTCGAGAAATCTTTTAAACATTACTTATACTTTTAACCAATTGTTAGTATTACCAGAAAAATTATGGTAATATCTTTTTGGTTACAGAACATCTACGTACCTCATATGACATAATGTAACTTGAAATAACGTAATTCCGTTATTTCTACTAGTTTAGTTAACTTAGCGATATCCATCGCTTTTATATATTATCGAACTCTTTGTGAATCCGTTACCTTGACCTGTTTAAAGGTCTTTAGTGAAATCTTTCACTTTTAGCAACTATTTCTTTTGTTTTCAAATTCATTTATTCGGTTCAGTTACTCCGAATCCTCCGCTTACGAGCAAAACAAATTTCTCGATTCGAATTGCTGACCTTCACCGGTCTCACTAACTAGACTTATTAGTCCAGTTACTTTTTACCGCTCCCTTGGTTATAATGTGATTCTATTTCATATTGCATTTCCTAACCATGATCGCGTCACATCATGTTTAATTTATATCAACCTTTCATTTTCAAAAATATCACTTTTCGAATATATCGTCTTGCGCCTATAAGTGTCAAGACTTGAATCTTCCATGCTTACTATTCAAATTCCTATCAGAATTTATATTTGTAAAAACGTTATTTCTTACTAAAACCGAAGTTTTAGTTTAAGATCTTCTCTTAACCTTTGTCAATTATCCATACCAGGATATTGACAGTCCATAATTTATTCCTTTATAGTCTTAGTTTTATGCGGGGATTCTCAACTGATTCCCTCGCTTTATCTAATTAACCGCGTTAGTCTGTCAACATGTTTATTTCGCGCTTGTCTTATATTTAACAAGTGCTTTGTATCTGTTATGACAATATCTTGACTTCAAATAGTTTTACCGGCTAGACTAATCAGTCGCCGTCACTTTATACCCTGTCACCCGGGTATACTATTTTGCCACCTCCGGCCTTATGTGTGTATAAGATTTTCTAAATCACTTCATACCACTTATGTTTTGTTAAAACGTTGTTTTTGACTAAAAACCGAATTTTTAGTTTTACGTTTCCTCTTTGTCTCACTAGTTTGCGTTTTTCCTGTATATATTCCTTTATGACCCATCACGTAGGTTCATTAATGTTTCGCGCTTCCATTATTCAGTTTGCGCTTACATGCACTACTTAGTTTTTATACCTTATTGATCTCGTTTGACTTGTTCGTGTGAAATTTCATCACTTGTGAACATCAAACTCCATTCTTTATTCGACCCGTTCAACTTTAAAATAGTTGAGCGTAGTTACTAACATTTCTGTTTGCAAATTTTCATTGTCTTTTAGTCATGACTCATATTCCGAGTCTTTTGACTTTCTATTTCGCGTTCTCGTCTCTCGGTTTACGCATTCTTTCCAAATCCTACCCATTCATCGGGTATCTTTACCGTAATCATTTTCAAGTAACCATTCTTATATGGTTTTAGACGTTATTTTAATTTATTTGGTCGTCTTAGCGAGATCCATCGCTTTTATTCTAATTAATCCTTTATTCTTTATTCAATTCGTTTGACTTGTCCATGTGAATTTCATCACTTGTGACAGTCAAACTTTTATCCCTATGCCTTAGCATTCCTATTGGTCGGTCTGTATTTTTTCTTTTTACTTGATCCTTGTCCCTTCTTTCGGGCTCATTATCCTTAAGTAATACGCTTCCATCATCCGACTTACGTTTACGTTTACTATCAAATATCTTACTTATTTGATTCATTTGGGTACCATTTAAATTAGTCCCATTCACCCCACCCTTACTACATCGGACATAAATGTGTCCATCATAAGAAGTTCATGGTACCACGTGTTCACTACTTACTTGGCCAGAGTAAGCGATCAACACCTGGTATACATGACCTTTTTATAATTTTCACATTACACCCCATGTAAGTAATGCCTCTATTTGTTTCTCTTGGAAACAATATCTCGAATACATTTTCTATTCGGGTTTTTCCAAGTTTTTAATCTACATATGCAACTTTCAATTTCTACATATTTGTTGCATATGACTATTTATGCAATTAAATTTAAAAATGTGCACCTGGTAATGTTTGCCCTAACGGGCTTCTCTTGCCATTAACTTTGTTCGCGGTCGTTACGCGATTTAGTCCTTGGTGAGCATGCTCCACTTGTCATACTTCGGACCGTTCTTCTATCATATCCGTAATTTGTTAAACTCTCGCTATCCTCATCTGCGAGTGTCCTTCAACTAAAACATATACAACAGTTAGTAATTTCAACATTAAAGGATGCCCGTATTATAATACAAGGCTTTTCTACTATACGCATCAACGCGTGTAATTTCGTTGACTATATCTATTCTATATCGTTTTCATTGGTGTAACGTGTATTACACGATAACCATATGCGTTGTTCTCAACACTTTAATCATACTAAACCTTTGATATACATGTACTTACCGGATTTGCGATCAAGCCTCGAACCGAACACCAATCTTTATCAAGAGCGTAAGGTTTAAGTCCAAGCATAGCTTTCCCGCCATACTTGAATCTCTTAAACCAAGGCTCTGATACCAACTTGTAACACCCTTATTATTATTTAAAGGTTTTCGTATAATTTACGAAAACAAACGAGTAATTATGATTTCAAGTACATTGAAAATACGGGTTCATTAAACTTTATTTACAAAATTAAAAACTATACAACATATTATGGGTGAGTTCGTCATTTTACATAACCACGATACAAAGTGTGGAAGCTTATTTCTTGATTGTGTTCGGTTCTTCGTTGTGCTTGATCGTCCTCCGGTGCTAAAATTATACATGAAACTCATAAAACATGAGTTGGATTAGTCATACGTAACTTAAAACATATTTAAACGAGTCCGGGAAGCGAAACTGATGAAAATAAAAAAAAAATCGCCAAAACAGGGTTTTTCGCGCCACGCGAAGGAACCCAGTTGCTCCCTCGCGCCACGCGAGGGAGACCGTTTTCCAGCAGGTCTGCAGCTCAGTTCAGATATGCCAGTTTTTACGGAAACGGCCATAACTTCTTCGTTATTGATCCGTTTTACCCGATTCTTTTTCCTACGCGTCCGTAATTTAATCCTCCATCTTATGGAGTTAAAACCCAACATCCAACAAAATAAATTTTTAGACTTTTAAGCCTTCGACTCATCACCTTTTTACCGAATTTTAACCCGTTTATGCATTTTATCAAACAAACATGATTGTTTGATCCCGATTTCACATGAACCTTATAATTTCAATGTTGTCTATCATATTAGGTTCAATTCACAAGTTTATGTATAATCTTAAACTCGTTTATACTTAAATGATTATTTTGACCCGTTAAGGGTATTTAAGCACTTAAAAGCTTGGAATCGCTTTCATTCTTTTCTAGCATCTTATTCCTACATTTCTTATCAAGTAATCTTCCACTACAACTATATGTGTGTTGGATTTAATGTGTATATCAATATGCTCCGAGTTTTAGCCCTCGGATTATTATTTTACGGCAAAGACTCAATTAGAGCCATTTGACTAACTTATTACATCTTTCACTTCTATACTTATTTTAAGTATTCATCTAATCATGAAACTCGTTTCCAAACAACCTTTAAGGGTTGTTTGTTCAATTTAGCCTACAAGGGCGTTTTGGTCAATTTTGGTCCTTTTACGACGAAGGACTCTCTCTTCAATTATTCAACCAAAATAGCACTTTTATCTACAATATAATTATGCGTACCTGGCCCGGATCAACAAGTAGACCCTATTTATACCTCGTTTTCATTATCACACAATCAATGGTGACGCAATTATCCGATTTGCTAATCGGTCCTGTTAACATAAGACTTGACAACCACATTAGTCGATATTGTCAAATGGTGTTATTACCACAATTTGACCCGTTTGGACTATATGCCCAACGTTATCTATTTAATCAAAAACATCATTTTTGATTTCAAATTCATACATCCATCCCATCCCGGATTTTATTATCATTCCCTTTTTCTTTTAAACTATTTTCTTACTAAATCAACCCATTTCGGATTACGCCATGTGTATCCTTTTAACCTTGATTTACATTAGTCGACACTTGACAAATTTCCATATTTCCAATATTATCGTTATCACGTTTACATCGTATCGAATAAACGGGTATTCTACATAAGTGTGTAAATTACACTTACCTCGCATCCACGCCATGCTTTTCTTTCCGTACTTGCTTCGTTTGACCCGCTCCCTCCTCCAAGCTTTCATCTAGCTTGTTACGCGTCAAACTATTGTCAATCATTTACAAGGCGGTTAAATTAGTCATTAACAATCACGACTATTCCACCTCACTTATTTATTATTTAATTACCCATTACTAACTAGGTTAATTTTACCTAGTTAACTTAGTGGGTTCCGGGAGTTAAAACTCGTTTTATTTTAAGTCCCGTTGACTCGGGCCCTTATAAACTCAATTCCTTAATTCTTTGATTCGCTTGTAATTAATCATTAGGATTTCTTATTTAAATCCAAATATTTACCAGGTTATTTTTACTGCTAACGGTACTTTACCCGTCTTTTAGTATTAACGGAGTTTGATTACCAAACCCGTTTTCGGGGTGTTACACGTTCTCATTTAAACCTTCCCCTATATATATATATATATATATATATATATATATAGGGGACCGCTAAAATGAGAACCACCTCTAGTTGTAAAAACCATCTACGTTTATGAAAAAAAAAATTCGGTCCAACTCGCCCCGTACGGTGTAGTTCTCATGGTTTTTACAACTAGAGGTGGTTCTCATTTTAGCGGTCCTCTATATATATATATATATATATATATATATTATTTTAAATATCGAAATTACAAATATGTCCTTAATTGTAAATTTGGGACCAAACCAATTTACGATTTTGTCCCACTTTAAAATTACGATTTTGCCATTAGTTTAAAATTACGCTTTTACCTCCAGTGAAAAATTACACTTTTGCCCTCGGTTATTATTTTAAATATCGAAATTACAAATATGCCCTTAATTGTGAAATTGGGGCCAAACCAATTTACGATTTTGTCCCGCTTTAAAATAACGATTTTGCTATCAGTTTAAAATAACGCTTTCACCTCCGGTTCAAAATAAAATTATGTTTTTGCCCTCAGTGAAAAATTATACTTTTGCCCTCGGTTCAAAATTACGATTTTGCCACGTTTAAATTTAAATTTTCGCCATTAGTTTTGTTTTCTTCCTCTCAGTTAAGTTACGATTTTGCCCTCAATTTAAATTTACATTTTTGTCATCGGTTTTGTTTGCTTTCCCATTCAAATTACGATTTTGTCCCGCTTTAAAATTATGATTTTGCCATCAGTTTAAAATTACGTTTTTACCTCCAGTTCAAAATAAAATTATGCTTTTGCCCCTAGTGAAAAATTACAATTTTGTCCTGTTTAAATTTCCAGCTTTGCCATTAGTTTTGTTTTCTTCCTCGCAGGTAAATTACGATTTTGCCCTCATTTAAATTTACATTTTATTCATTGGTTTTGTTTGCTTTCCCAATCAAATTACGCTTTTGCCCCCATTGTATAAGTACAGACACAAGATGGGGGCATAGTGTGAGGCAACTACCTGGAACTCCCCTATTGGCCCAGCCAATTTACGATTTTATCCCCGCTTTAAAATTACGATTTTGCCATCAGTTCAAAATTACGTTTTTACACCCAGTTCAAAATACAATTATGCTTTTGCCCACATCTAAAATTTACAATTTTGCCCTCGGTTCAAAAATACGATTTTGCCCCGTTTAAATTTATAGTTTTGCAACTTGTTTTGTTTTTCTCCTTCCAGCTAAATTACGATTTTGCCCTTAATTTAAATTTACATTTTTGCCATCGTTTTTCTTTGCTTTGCTATTTCTTTTCTTTTTTTATCCTTTTCCGCTTTATGTATATATTATAGTTATTATTGCGCGAAACTATTAAGAAAAACTTTCAGTTGGTTGTATGAACATTCAAATATAGTGAGTGTCTCGGGTTCGAAGCCCTTCATGGGAAAGAATTCTTTTTTACCTGCTGCTAAATAAAAGTTTGGGTATCTATTATTTTTAATAATATTTTTCGTGATTTATTTCTTCTTCTTTTTTACTTTTATGTTGTTTTCTCTGCTTCTAAATTTGTAATTTTTATAACCAACCAGTATGGTACCGGTATTTACGGGTAAAACACTGGTAAGTAACGAACTGAACGGGTATCGTGCTTATCTCGTTACAAAACAAAACGAATCGATAACGTTCGAATTCCCGCCACGTAGCGCGGGGAATTTCATTAGTAATGACAAAAGAAAGTGTTTGAAAAAAAAAGCATTTGACAAAATAATTTGATGACATATAGAATTTCCTATAACTCTTAATCGTTAATAGTTACTTATTTTTTATTAATGTACAAGAATTTAAAAGTGATTAGAAAAACTCATGACAAAAATCAAACAATGAGATACTGTTGAAAAAGAAAATCAAATACACCAATAAAATATGTATTTTTTTAGAGTAAATTACAAAAATCGTCATTTATGTACGTCACCTATTGCAAATTGTGTCCTTTGTCTTCAATAATTATAGAAAACATACTTGATGTTTGTAAACCCTTGCAAGTTATCTCCTTTAGCCCTAACTCAGTTAAATTTTATGGTTAAATCTGACCAAATGAACCCCACATGAGGGTATTTTGGTCATTTTATTCTCATGTGGGTCCATTTGGTCAGATTTAACCACAAAAAAATAACTAAGTTAGGGCTAAAAGACATAACTTGCAAGGGTTTGCAAACATCGAGTACGTTTTCGGTAATTATTGAAGACAAAGGACATAATTTGCAATAAGTGACATACATAAAGGACGATTTTTGTAATTTACTCTTTTTTTAATCATCTAACTAGAAAATTTAAACGTGGTGTCATATCTCGGCTAAAAAAAGCTTGCTTATGCAGGCACTCTATTGGAATAGTAACACTGAAAAAAGAAATGAAAAGAGAAACAACATTAGAACATGTTGTAGGTTCAGGATTAAGACCGTGACCCGTGATTAGTGTGTGATTATGTTCAAGACAGGAGAGATTAGAGACGGATAAACAAAACTTCCTTATATTCATTCGGTAGCATAACATTACAAAGCGGCCCGATTACTAGCTAGCCGAACCATACCAAAGGAGCATACATCCGGGGAGAGACCAAGTGGTGATCTCTCCCCCAAAGTCTAAAGCCTTCCTCACACTCTCTGCTTGCAAATGAACCAAAGGGGTGGCATTTATAGCCACACCCACTTCACTTGCACACACACACGGTCAAACAAATAACCCTCTCGTTTGACCACTTCAAACGAGCGGGTCAATACACGTTCGTTTGACCGTTTCACTAATGTAGGATCGGTTTTCGAATCCGTAACGATTGCGTATGACACGTGTGATGTGCGGAATCCGTACACGTGCATGGACTGATGTAACACCCCATGTTTCGAAAGTCAAAGTCAAAGTCAAGATTGAAGTCAAAGGAAGAAAAGATTGCTAATTGCGATCTGTCACTCCTTGCTAAACTATTGTTTTGACTTCTTTGACTTATAAGCGAATCTATATTTTATTTGCCTTAGTTGTATTATGTGGAGTACTTGCTAATAATCGAGGTTTAATCGATGTTTATCACATGTTTTATCGCTTTATCGCTTACCGCATCACAATCGCATTCGTAACCCGAATTATGTGTTCTGGATATTGTTTTACGTGTGTGTGCTATTTATGTGTTACTTGTGTATGTTTATTTATGTTTATGTTGTGGTGTTTAATCGAAACGCAATCGCAACTCTATCGCAATCAAATCGCAAACGCTAAACGCATGTTAATTATGATGATTGTATGTTAGATACAGTGAGCGATGGATAGGTTATTTATTGCTTAATACTAAGTACATCGCAACCTCACTCGAAACGCATCGCAACGCTCAACACGTGAATCGAAATGACAAAACTCAACACGCCAAACACCTGCATCGAATGGCCAACCGATCGAGTGGCCATCCAATCGGATTGCCATCCGATCGGACAGCCATCTGATCGGTGACCCACTCGACCCTATGCACTTTCCTTTTTGGGAAACCCTATAAATACCCTCCTGTCACATCATTTGTGATGTGACAGCTCCTCTACTCGACCAGCTCGCTTCAGCCCTAAGTCTTGTACTTCTATGATCTACACGCACTCCTTCATCTTTTTCACCTTTGAATCTTAACTTTTAACCGTGAAATCAACGGATATGAGGTGTTCTAGGATGATGTCATCATGGAGTTCTTATGAACTTCAAGTTTTGGCATCATTCCACCAAGAACAACTCAGATCTGAAGGATTTCCACGAGATTAAACAATGTTCTTGCATAGATCTGCACATTTTCATGGTGAAAAGGATTGAAAGATGGTTTTCCAACTTTCTTTCAACTCTCTTACACTCAATGCCCTCAAAACGATAGAATCGGAGCTTGTTCTGATCTTCTACTCTTTCTTAGTGGGGTGTTAGTTCAAGATCTGAATTCTATCCACGAGACACCCGATCTTGGGTTAAACGTAAACTACCGTCTCGAACCGTGAACTGACCGGACTAGGGTGATTCCTGTTCGATCATGTCACTTGGGTCGCGATGGGGTTTCTGTTGTTTAGAACGACATCACACTGTCTCGATCAAAACTGCAAAACTTTCAAAACAATCAAGTGACAAGGACGATCAGGTCGTTGGGACGGATTGCCGTCCGATCGGATTGCCATCCGATCGGACAACCATCCGATCGACTTACACTTGGTCCCACACTTAAACTTTTATTTGATTATTCAAAGGACTGCACATTGAACGGAATGCCGTCTGATCGGATTGCCATCCGATCGAACGACCATCCGACCATGTGATGTTTGGAACTTCAACACTTAAACAATTTTCAACATGTTCAATACTTAGTCAGATCTAACGGATTGCCACCCGATCGGTAGACCATCTGATCGAGTGACAGTCCTGCTGTGAACTTGTTCTCTGGGAAGTGCCTCACCGAACGGGTCGTCATCCGATCGAACCGCCGTTCAATCGAACGACCTGAAATATCCAAATCATCAAAGAATTCTGTCTCTTCTTCTAACTCGAATGAATCCCATAAGGTATCGTAGTTGAATCGCCATGAGTCTGCGGGCTTCTGTGGAGGCATGCATAGTATAGCCTTAACATTCAACATGTTATGCTTCGATGATCCGCTTGAGACTTGGAACAAATAATCTTCTGAGTGGACTAGCATACCCCACAAAGATACCTTCAATGCTATTTGAACCAAATTTGCCACCGGGATCTAGAACAGTGCAGGGAGACCCGAACGGTTCCAAATACTCGAGATTAGGCTTGCGATTGTTGATCAACTCGAAATATGTCTTGTTGTGCCTTTTCACAGTAAGTACCTTGTTGAGAGTATAGCAAGCGGCTGATACTGCTTCTGCCCAAAAATTGATCAGTAACTTGGAATCAGCAAGCATCGTTCTCGTCGTTTCAATCAGCGTTCTATTCTTTTTTTCTGCGACTCCATTCTGTTGCGGAGTATAAGGTGCGCTGAACTCTTGCAGTATACCTCTTCTATCACAGAATTCCTCCATTATGTTGTTTTTAAATTCTGTACCGTTGTCACTTCTCAGTCTTCTAATGCGGGTTCGGTACAAATTCTCAATCTTCTTGAATAGTCTTAGCAAACTCTCAAATGTTTCGTCTTTTGTCTTCAAGAACGACACCCACGAAAATCTCGAATAGTCATCAGTGACTGCTAAGCAGTACAGATCACCCGTTATGCTCTTAACATTCACTGGACCAAAGAGATCCATGTGAAGTCTTTCCAACGGCTTCGAGACAGAATTCATCTTTTTGCACGGGTATGATTTCTTTCGTTGCTTTCCCTTAATACAACTGATACACTCCCCCTCAAGATGAAAACTCTTCAAGTGAACACCTTTCACTAAATCGTTATGCACCAGGTGGTTCATCTTGCGTAGGTGAATGTGGCCCATCTTCCAGTGCCACAATTCTGACTCCTTTTGAGTAACTCTTGACATGAAGCAATGAGTTTGACCCGTGGTAGTCGTAGCAACGCTCATATCCAACACGTACAGATCATTAACTCGTGGTGATCTCATGATGATCCACTCCTCGGGGATGACAAACCCCGGCTTCAAGATCAGACATTCTTTATCAGTGAAATGTGTCGAATACAATCTATCACAAATTTGAGAAATGCTAAGAAGATTGTTTTCTAGCTCGGCGATGTAGTTGACTCATTCAAACGTGATTACACCATTTGATAATGTTCCTTCACCAATAATACGTCCTCCTTGATTTCCTGCAAAACCGACGTATCTTCCATTGAAACCTCTCACATCATATAACAGGGATTTTCTCCCCGTCATGTGCCGGGATGCTCCGCTGTCCATGATCCACCTTGGGAGCTCCTGCACATATCACAAACATTCAGTGAGATTTTGAAGCAACCCAAGCCTCTTTCGACTCAGGTAGCTTGACGTTTAGGCGTGTGGTTTTGGTGTACAATGGTGGGAAATTCTTGTCATTCATCTTAAGACTTTCTTCAGACACAATCTCAACCTCTTTATACAAAAATAATTCCTTTTCCGGAGGTTGACCAGATGATTGGTCTTTCTTTGGAACATACTTCTTCTTGGATGAAGTAGAAGTTTGTTTCTCGAGTTTCTCATAAAAGTCCAAAGGCACATTCATCTTGTTGGTTGAAGATGATTGTTTTGCAGACTCAGAAACCTTTGGTTTTTGAACATTTGATGTCTTAGCCTCAGATTTTGGCTTCCACGTTTGCTGTGAAGAAGCGACCCGTTTATAAAATTTATTAGTTTTAGTTACCGACTGTTTTACGGGTTCAGTTTGGATTTTGATGTGTTCATTTTTCAAAACTTTCTTCTCAACAAACATTGGCGCTTTGCCTTTGACATCGTCTTTCTTTCTTGGATTCTCGACAACCACAGACTTAGGCTTCGAGTAGGTGCACTTTCGTGCAATGTGTCCAACTTTATTGCATTTAAAGCATGTGCGGGTGTCAACTTCCCAACTTTTGCCTTCAGTCTGAGGCTGTGAGGCCTTTTTCACAAAGAACTCTTCATTTGATTTCAAAAAAATTTCCGATTCTTGTTCGAAATGTGAACTTGAGCTTTTCACAAGCACTTTCTTTTCTACAAACTTTTTGTTTTGAAATTTCCTCTTCTGATTGTTCTTACCACCCTGATAACCACCCGACCATCTGTTTTGGTTGTTGTTATTAAAACATGGTGGTATAGCAGGTTTCTTATAGTAAGATTTATCTTTTTCAAAATTCAACATTCTTTTGGAACTTTTCAAACCCTCAATTTCAGAAACATCGATTTCAACCAATTTGAAAACTTTCTTCAATTTGTCAACATTCACATTTTCAAGTGGAAATTCAAGAACTGAATACAGCTTATCAGAACCAGACATCTTATACATGACAAGAGTAGGTTCGTCACTTGAGTTGTTTTGGGATTTTGATTTCGGAATGTAGTTATTCAAAAAGCACTCTTCATCTACAGTCGAATCACTGTCATATTTTAAAACATTTTCAACCACATTTTTTACGACTTTAGACTGAACACTATCTTCATCAGATGATGAAGTGAATGTGACATCGATTGTTTCTGGAAGTTTAACATCATTTGATTTCTCATTTGTTTCATCTTCATTATCCAACCCGGACTTTTTCTTTGAAAAATTGTTTAACACAGGCGGTGGAACTTGATGATAACCCACTCCCGTTCCATCTGAGTATACATCTTCACCAGCTTTATTCTTCCCAATCGGTTTGGGAACTATGTGTTGAAGAACAAAGCTCGCGGAGCTATAACTGTTCAGTTTCAGATTGATTCTTTCATTCTCAATCTTAGCTTCCTGAAACTGAAGCTTAAGATTTGCAATCTCATCCAACTGCTGGTTGATTTGTCTCTCTTTTGCCTATAGAACTCCAGACAATTGAAGATTTTCTTTATATGTTTTACCATTTCGCTCATCAGAATCTTTTATTGTTCTTTTCAGCTTCTCATGATTTTCATAAAGTTGTATGTTTTCATGAATTAACTTCTCATTTTCTTTCTTAAATCGTTCTACATCAGTTTTATCTTTTTCAATTCTTTCTGTTAATTCTTTTATTCTCTCATTTGAAGCTCTCATCAGTTTATCTCGACTTAAGATTTGGTCTTCAACCATTTTCACTCTTGCAACCAGTTCTTCAGTCTTTTTTACTGTGAGATATGCATTTGTGATGCAAACTTTGCATTCTTTCATGCAATTTTTGCAATCACTTTCCTTTTTAGCTTTATCAGTCTTACCTGATTCATTTGTTGAACCACTACAACTGACCTTGCTTGTTGACTCAGACGTAGATTTGGAATCTACCTCTAGTTCCTTTACCATAAGCACGTTGTCTGCCATCTTCGTCAGGTTCTCTGCGGTCATTTCTTTTGTTGTGTCGATTATCCCATCGTCGACTTTCCTTGACTTTAACTCTTCCTCTTCAGCTTTTTTTTGCCTCATCTCTCTCTCTCTCTGTTCATCTTCTTGCTTCAATGATTCAATGAGAGTTTCAACTATGAGTGTTGATGGTTCAGCAATTATGTTGCCCTTTGCGTCCAAATATCACTCACGGTCTGGATCCCATCTGTTTGCCTTTTTGGCCTCTTTCCAAGCTCGATAGATTCTATCCTTCATGGTTTGAGCTACTAGCTTTCGATAGGTGTATTTTTGCTCTTCAGTTCGTGTATCTTTGTATGGTTCAACTTTTGCCATGAACGCATAACCTACAGCATCATCTTCTGGTAAAAACTCACTCCAGTCGAAGCCTTCGTCATCATGAATTACAGCTAAGGCTCTTGACTTCTCCTTAGGAGTCTCTTCAACTTGTTTCATTCTTGGCGGCTCTTCCCGATTGTGATGATAAAGAGCCTTTTTATAGTAGTCGTCATGAAACGGATTAGCTGTTTCGTCTGCTGCTGCATTTTTGCATTCCCTTTTGAAGTGCCCCTTCTGTTTGCACTTAAAGCAGGTCACTTTTGATTTATCAAAGCTCAACTTTGTTGAAGGCCCACCAATTGAATTTCTCCTTGTTATCTCCATAAACCTTTGCGCTCTTCGAATTACGCTAGCCATGCACCAGCGTATGTCAATCAATTCCATCTCTTCAGGATCAATCTGATCATAATCTTCTTTCGTCAGGTTTGTATTCCCGATTTTCCCAGCTACCAAGCTTTCATAAGATTCCAGGATTGAAGCAAGAAACACCATTTGCTATTTAGCCGTTTCTTCATTAAAGTTTTGAGCATTGTTAAGATTCACAGCTATGTTGCACTGAAAGACGTTTTTGGAACATTCTGCTGCTGCTGACTCCCTGAACTCGATGAAGAAGAACCTCCATGATAACCACTGCTCGGTACAGAACTGCTGCTTTGTTTTTCTTGATTCGTCGTGCTTGAACTCTCAGCTGAAAAAGCAGTTTTTGGTGAAGTGGTTTTAGGTATCATACTACCCCTGTAGTACAAATCGACATTTTGTTGGTACGGGGTTTTGTTGACTTTATTCATCTTCTTAATTTCAAGCTCATGACTTTCAAACCTTTCTATCAACCAGTCAACAGTCATGTCAGACATTTTCATGGTGTTTTTCAAAACCAATGCATAATACTGCCAATCCTTTTCATCTGGCAACGATTCCAATAACTTCTCAACCATTTCTTCTTCGGTGATAGTTATCCCATATCTAACAAGCTCTATCTTCAGATGACAGAAACGCTCAATCATTTTTAGCACCGACTCATTTCTCATGCATGCAAACAAATCGAACTCTTTCTTCAGTAGACGTTTCTTGTTTTTCACTATCTCAACCCCTCCAATGCACTTCTTCTCTAACTTGCCCCACAAATATTTCGAATTTTCATAGCTAATTAAAGAAATAATATCATCTCTAACAGATTGATGCAACAGGGCTATACATTTTTGTTCAGCAACAAATGTCTCTTATTCAGATTCATTCAAGTTTTCGTAATCTTTTCTTCCAATATCGTAACCGTTTTTCATACACTTCCAGCTTTGGTAAGCAAACGCTTTCAACCAATCTTCAAATCTCCTTGCCCATCAATTGTAGTCCTCAATTGCCATGTGCTTTGGCGGCTTGTTATACGTACCATAGGCGTTATCGACACTTAGCGAATCTGCAATCGCCTTCTTCGGATTTGAATTTGTGTTGGTCGTTGTATTTGTCGATGCATCTCCGGTGTTGTATGCAAAAACATCGCTGAACGGATTTAGGAATTCGTCTCCCATTGTGAGAACACCTGAAAAATTTCAAACACTTAGACAAATTTTCACGCTTTTCAAAAATTTCAAACTGATGCACTTGGATCGGATGGTGATCCGATCGAGTGACATAGCCAAGTAACAGGTGTCAGAAAAGCAAGTGTCGAATGGCTACTTGATCGGATGGTGATCCGATCGAGTGGTCGTTCGATCGAGTGACACAAGAACTTTGAAAACTTTTTAACTTTCAACACTTCAACGATCGGATGGTGATCCGATCGAGTGAGATGATGACGTCAGCTGATGAAACAAGAAATATCTAAGCCAATCCGATCGGATGGTGATCCAATCGGGTGGGATGATGACGTCAGCTAGTAAATGAAGAACACAGTCTATGCCAATCCGATCGGATAGCTATCCGATCGGGTGGATGACGTCAGCAATAACGATGAACTCAACATGGTTTTTGCTTGATTTGATTCAGTTTTAGTTGGAATTTTTCAATAAAATTTTGAAGGATTGATCTATATTCAATTCTGATTCGTTTGATATGATTCTTAGTCAATTTTGTCTGTGAATTCCTGTTCAATTTTGAGTTTTCTCTATTTTAAGATGTAAAAATGCAAGAATCAGCAAGAAATGAGGTAGAAGATGAGAAATTAGTCAAAATTTCCAGTGAAATTTGACAAAAATCGGCAGATAATCGCTGAAAATCCGGTGAATTTGCTGTTGTCGTCTTCGATTCAACCTCCTGTGGCTCTGATACCACTTGTTAGGCCGTTTGATCAGGATCTGTTCGAGTAGAACGTGGCTGGATCGATCAGAATCAAGGTGCGGAATCCCTTGATTATGTCAAATAATCAACAACAACAAGTTCAACGTTTAATCCGTCTGAATTCTATTAGAAAATGGTGAAAATACAGAGGATCCGGTAGAATTTCAGACTGGCAGAGCTTCGCTATCAAGTTCAGCAAAAGTCCTTAAATGACTAACACTAGCTAGCTATTTATAGGCAACAACCAGGGAGGGATATAAGTGTCACCCGATCGGATGGTGATCCGATCGGATGGCCATCCGATCGGATGACATTTGATGCGTGTGAAGTGTCGTTAGTTTTTAATATATTTATTAAGCCCTTTTTAACACTTTTTAGTCAAGTTTTAAATTTATAAAACACGATATTTACTAACACTAAACACACATATGGGCAAGTGCACCCATCGTGAGTGTAGTATAGTGTTGGCAAGATACCGAGGTTGTCCAAGGACACAAGAGCTTTTAGTACCGGTTTATCCTCAACGTCTAATCAAATCAAAAGTTTAGAAAAATGTTTTAAACTAAGAAAACAAAAATTAATTAAAATGATGAAAAATAAAAATAAAAGAAAAACAGATAGACAAGATGAATCACTTGGTTCCGACTCGTGTTTAGTGTAACCTTTGATTATTTCCGTACTTTTGCACTTATTTAAGAGATTATCTTAGTTATTGTAGTAGGCCCCTCTTTTGGAGGTGACGTTACCCTCAATCCAGTAGTTTGAGTCAGCAAGGATACAATCCTAAAGGGTCGGATTATTGAAAGATAATTAATTAAGTTATTAATGCAAATTATGGTAGGCCCCTCTTTTGAAGGTGACGTTACCCTCGGCTAAGTAGTCTGAGTCAGCAAGGATACAGTCCTAAGTAGCCAGGTTATAGTATTAATAGTAGTTTAACTTATGAGGGGATCAAAGAGTTTGGACCCCCGCCATCCAATACCGTTAAGTATTGAAGGAGGTCCTACTAAATTTGACCCAGGTCCCTTGCAGGATCTCTAAACGCTGAAGAACGGCAAGACTCTTACCAAACCGTTCCCTTAACCCCCGACCAGGTAGCCAACATACCTCCATATAGACCGTGGAGATATGAATGGTGAAAATCTTTTATTTTATATAGACAGTAAAATAATGCCAAGACACCACGGACAAACGATAAGGAAGAATCACCTTCAACATAGTCATAAATACATAACCAATTAAAAAGTGCGAAAAGAATAAAAATAAAAAGTATTACACTAGACACTTTGTCTTCACCAAGTGATGTAAGAGACTTAGGCAAACATGGCCTTGATTGTCAAGAACTCTTACGATCAATCTTGGATCCCGAGACGACTCACACACTCTATGATGGACAATGGATGATGGTGGTGGATGATGGTGCTATGGTGGTGGTGGGTGGTGGGTGAAGTGTGAGAGAGGTGGTGTGCCAAGGGATGGTTTGAGCTTGAGCCAAGCACTCCTATTTATAGGCTGAACAGAAGCTCGGGCACGGCCCCGTGTCCAGTGGGCATGACCCCGTGTCCACATCCTTCTCTTTCTTCATTAATTACTCCTGTCTTTATTAGTTGACCACGCCCCCGTGTCCGCTGAGCACGACCCCGTGTGCAGAAGCATATCTGTACTATGAAGATTTGCCTAGATTTTGCGAATCTTATGGTTGACCACGGCTCCGTGCCCGCTGAGCACGACCCCGTGGTGGGCAATAGAAGCATCTACCACTTTGTCTTTTCTGCTGACACTTGGGCACGCCCCCGTGCTGGCTGAGCACGGGGCGTGTTCAGTCTTCTGTCTTCTTGTTTTGCTTGGGAAGATGCTGTCGTGGGGTCGGGCATGTCACATTTGTTCCTTTTCTTGTATTTATGTTAGATTTTGCTGTCTTTTTGCTTCTTTTGTTAATTGGAGCTCATTTAATCCAGAAAATACAAAAGGAAGACAAAAGCACACTTTTTCTAACATTAGTACTAAAAAGGGGTTAGTTTTATGCCACAATTGATGTAATTTATATGTTGCATTTTGCACACATCAAATACCCCCACACTTGAATCATTACTTGTCCTCAAGCAAAACTCTTTATAATGTGGCTTTTCACTCCCAAATGGAATGGGTAGAAGAGAAAGGTTTTGGGCTTTTCATAGAGTGTCGGGATTTCCAAGATTCTTTATTAAGTTTTATTTTTATTTATTTACAATCCTATTCGTCATGATTTATTTAAAACTTTTCATAAGATAAATTACTTATTAGGGCATAACATGCCTCTTTAAAATTCTCTTTATATACAAGTTCACATACCTCACGGGGGATCACTCTACACTCGGCCGAAAATGTATTTTAGTGGATCACTCGAGAGCGGCATGGAACTAACTCCTACCATAAGCTTGCCAAGCAATCAATCCTCCTCCTTTTTAACTATATACCTTTATAAATATCAAGAGGACTTTTTGGGTGAAGGGTTAGGCTTGGGTTAAAGGTAGGTGGTTGGGTTAGTGGTTAGTGGTTAGTAGAAAGGGCGAAAAAGCGTAAAAAGCATCGGTTTTCGTAAGACTTTCTATTTTTCAACTTTTTATTTTGATGAAGCTATTATTCAAACAAAGTTATTTTTGATGAACTTGTTTGTTTGTTTGTTTTTTTTCTTTTGCTTCATCATCAACACTTTTTTTTTTGAAAAGTCATGCAAAGAACCGAGCTAGTTACTAAAACAAGGGGTTAAAAATGAAAAAGGTTTTGGTGGGTGAAAGGGTGTTTGGTTTGGGTTATGAAATGAAAAGGTTTAGGCTCAAAGGGGCTAACTAGGGGGATTTTGGGTAGGTGGTAAAAAAAAAAGAAAAATAATGGTGTAGAAATAAAAAGGGGTTAGTCCTAATGCCTCCGTCATTTACTTACTCGGGTTTAAGTTGGTAAGGACCGGGAATGTATCGTCATGGCAAGTTCTAGAGTCGTAAGAACCAAGCGGCTATTCACACAAGACACGAAAGATGAGCATTTAATTTAAAGATATATATTTGTATGCTCAATAAAGGCTCAAAACTCACTTTTGTGGGAATGGGTTTTTATGTGATCAAGTATATATAATTAAATTTTAACTAAGCTTGTCATGCATTTTCATAATTTTCTTATGTTGGTTCTTTTTATCACGACGCTATCGGTTGTAAATTTGTAAAAATATAACATTTTTAGAACTTTGAAATTCCCAAGTTAAACCTAGACAAGTAAAAAAAATTGAAAATTTTTGAAAACAATTTGGGGTGATTAGCGGTTCCAATAGAGTTTTGTGTAAGGCTTGTATTTAGGACTTGCAAAATTCAAGGTTTTAGCATCCCCCCCCCCCCCCCCCCACACTTAAATTACACATTGTCCTCAATGTGTCCCAAAAATAAGTCTTTAGGTTGATTGAATGTGTAAAAGGTGTGATTTAAGCAAAAATTTATGTTACTGGGCACTGGACACGACCCCGTGTTCAAGTGCCAGTAACAAAAATTAAACAAAAGAAACAGAAGCCTGGACATGGGGGCGTGTTGGGTGAACACGGCACGTGTCCAGTTACCTGAACTGGGTCTTTTCTGCAGACTGTGCAGCACGGGGCCGTGTTGGGTGGACACGGCCCGTGCCAAGCTTACTGTAAATGAAGAAAATCGTCGGATGGCCCTGTTTTCCTGCATGGGGTGCTGGTTCAAGTTTCCCTCGTTTCCTTTGCCATCTCAAGTGTATTTTATTCATTTTAGTACCATCCAAACACCAAATTAACTAAAACCGTCATTCATTAAGTCATAGAGAAAAGTACATAATAGTCCTAAAATTAAAATACTAGATAGTTAGGTCAAAGGAACACAAGAAATCTAAACCAAGGAGTTCTAGCCTACTACTTATTCTATTAGCAAAATTTCCGAAAAGGTAAATCCTTCGGTTAAATGTGGCGTGAAAAACTCCTTTTTCCGATCATGGGTTCCTCATACGTCGGCGAGCCATTCTTCTATCTCCCTAGGGAGAAGAAAAGCGGGCTCGTTGGCATTGGTTTGAGGAGGTGCAACTTCCACCGGGACTTCTTGGAGTTCTTCAAGAGGAGGTTCTGCCAGAATGTCGTCCCAACCGGTAGGATTGTGGATTCCAAGTGCTAGGTTCCAATCCTCTTGAGGAAGGATCGGCTCCATAGGAGGTGTTACAAGAATGTTTAACCTCTGGTGCCTTTTGTTTACTTATTTTTAACAAGATTCCTTTTGTGTAACTTATTTTTAACAATGTTCAAGGATCGGCTCCATAGGAGGTGTTACAAGATTCCTTAAAACAATGTTGTGTAACTTATTTTTGCACTTATTTAAGAGATTATCTTAGTTATTGTAGTAGGCCCCTCTTTTGGAGGTGACGTTACCCTCAACCCAGTAGTTTGAGTCAGCAAGGATACAATCCTAAATGGTCGGATTATTGAAAGATAATTAATTAAGTTATTAATGCAAATTATGGTAGGCCCCTCTTTTGAAGGTGGCGTTACCCTCGGCTAAGTAGTCTGAGTCAGCAAGGATATAGTCCTAAGTAGTCGGGTTATAGTATTAATAGTAGTTTAACTTATGAGGGGATCAAAGAGTTTGGACCCCCGCCATCCAATACCGTTAAGTATTGAAGGAGGTCCTACTAAATTTGACCCAGGTCCCTTGCAGGATCTCTAAACGCTGAAGAACGGCAAGACTCTTACCAAACCGTTCCCTTAACCCCCGACCAGGTAGCCAACATACCTCCATATAGACCGTGGAGATATGAATGGTGAAAATCTTTTATTTTATATAGACAGTAAAATAATGCCAAGACACCACGGACAAACGATAAGGAAGAATCACCTTCAACATAGTCATTAATACATAACCAATTAAAAAGTGCGAAAAGATTAAAAATAAAAAGTATTACACTAGACACTTTGTCTTCACCAAGTGATGTAAGAGACTTAGACAAACATGGCCTTGATTGTCAAGAACTCTTACGATCAATCTTGGATCCCGAGATGACTCACACACTCTATGATGGACAATGGATGATGGTGGTGGATGATGGTGTTATGGTGGTGGTGGGTGAAGTGTGAGAGAGGTGGTGTGCCAAGGGATGGTTTGAGCTTGAGCCAAACACTCCTATTTATAGGCTGAACAGAAGCTCGGGCACGGCCCCGTGTCCAGTGGGCACGGCCCCGTGTCCACATCCTTCTCTTTCTTCATTAATTGCTCTTGTCTTTATTAGTTGACCACGCCCCCGTGTCCGCTGAGCACGACCCCGTGTGCAGAAGCATGTCTGTACTATGAAGATTTGCCTAGATTCTGCGAATCTTATAGTTGACCACGGCCCCGTGCCCGCTGAGCACGGCCCCGTGGTGGGCAATAGAAGCTTCTACCACTTTGTCTTTTCTGCTGACACTTGGGCACGCCCCCGTACTGGTTGAGCACGGGGCGTGTTCAGTCTTCTGTCTTCTTGTTTTGCTTGGGAAGATGCTGTCGTGGGGTCGGGCATGTCACGTTTGTTCCTTTTCCTGTATTTATGTTAGATTTTGCTGTCTTTTTTCTTCTTTTGTTAATTTGAGCTCATTTAATCCTGAAAATACAAAAGGAAGACAAAAACACACTTTTTCTAACATTAGTACTAAAAAAGGGTTAGTTTTATGCCACAATTGATGTAATTTATATGTTGCATTTTGCACACATCAACATTCATCGTCCGACGGATTTCACTTTTACATTTATGCACCGTTCCCTGAGTTGTTTTTACACAAACATACATACAAGTACATACATTTACAAAATTACATACACAACACAAAATAAGACTCGATGCAGACGGAAGCTACAGACAGATGTACTAACAGAATTAATAATTGGTTGCCGATTGTTGATGTTTTTGATAAAAGATTGTCAGTTTGGAAAGCTAAAACTATCTTGATAGGGGGGAGGCTTACCCTGATTAATTCAGTGTTGGAAAGCCTTCCTATCTATTACTTCTCGCTATACAAAGTTCCGGTTGGTATTATTAAGATTCTGGAAGCTAAGATGAGAAAATTCCTATGGGCGGGTTCTAGCGACATTAACAAAATGAGCTGGGTGGCTTGGGATTGGGTTACGTGGCCCAAGTTAAAAGGGGGTTTGGGTATCAACAGACTTAAAAAGGTTAATATGGCTCTTCTTTTTAAGTGGGGGTGGAGGTACATGGTTGAAAATAATAATCTTTGGAGGAAGGTGGTGGAAGCGTGCCATGGTAAAATCAATCAAAGAAGCTTCCGTCTGATTAATGGAAACATTGCGGGATGTTGGAAAAATATAGTGAAGTCGATATGTAATTTGAAATTAAATGAGAAGGGGTTAAACTGTTTGATATTGGGTAAGGCCGGGAACGGGGAGGAGATTCGATTCTGGTTAGACACACGGTTGGGTGAGATGCTTTTCATGGATAGGTGGCCACATTTGTTTAGTTTGGAATTGTTTAAAATATGCAAGGTTGCTGATATAGTGGAATTGGATTAGACAGCCCGAGTCAGTCGCTGAACTTAATGAATGGCAGGAATGTCAAGAGGTTCTTAGTAGGGTGATTCTTTCCAATAATAAGGATCAATGGTACTGGATTGATGGTATTACGGTCGAATTCTCGGTGAAGGCCGTAAAAAATGCTTTAATTGCTGATAGAGGAAATTGTCATCTCCCTAACTTTGAGTGGTGCAAATGGGTGCCTCTCAAGTGCAACATCATGGCGTGGAGGGGTAATTTGGATCGATTAGCTACAAGAGTTAATTTAAGAAAAAGGAATGTGAATATTTCATCGATTTATGTGCCCTTTTTGCGATGACTTTGAGGAAACGGTGGAGCATTTATTTACTGGGTGTTCGGTGGAAGATTGGGTGTGGACGACTTTTAGTGTTTGGTGCAAAATTCCTCATGTTTACACATTCGATTTCAACGACGTTCTTGATATTCACAATTACACTCAAGTTGGAAAGAAAGCGAAGAGACTCATTCAAGATTTGGTGATAATTTCGTGTTGGTGTATGTGGAAAGGAAGGAACGAGTTGGTTTTCAACCAGATTAGACAAAGCCCGCAATAGATTTTTGGAGAGATTAAATTGAGAGGTTTTGCTTGGTTCAAAAATAGATCTTCTTGTAATTATATTAGCTGGGTAGAGTGGTGTAAATACTCTTTGTATATGTTGTAATTGTTTGCTCTTTGCCCGTTTGGGTTAGGGTGTTGTTGTTTGGCCTTTTGCTCGTTTGGGTCGGATGTGTATTTCAATGAAGTTTACTTAAAAAAAAAAGGGAAATTGGATTTAAATAATCCGAACTTTCACCTGTTGGCCAATAACACTCCGAACTTTCAGTTTGCCCAGCAGCACTCTCAACTTTCATCATATTTTCCCAAAACACTCCCAAACTAACATATCACTAACCAAGTTAGTTTTTAAGTTTTATTTATTACACAAACAGTCCTTGTAGTTATAATTTACTAGTTTTAAGTTTTATTTATTACACAAACAGTCCCTGTAGTTATAAAAAAAATCATAAAAATAAAAAAAAAAATCTAAAAATTCAAAAAAATCATAAAAATTCAAAAAAAAAATAAAAAAAAATCTAAAAAAATAAAAAAAATCATAAAAATTCTAAAAAATATCAAAAAAATTCTAAAAAAATCATAAAAAACCGTTTCGACCCGTACCGTTTCGACGCGAACTGTTTCGACGCGTACCGTTTCGACCCGGACCGTTTCGACCCGGACCGTTTCGACCCGTACCGTTTCCACCCGGACCGTTTCGAACCGTACCGTTTCGACCCGGACCGTTTCGACCCGGACCGTTTCGACGCGTACCGTTGAAACGGTACGGGTCGAAAACGGTACGGGTCGAAACGGTACGGGTCGAAAACGGTACGGGTCGAAACGGTCCGGGTCGAAACGGTACGGTTCGAAACAGTCCGGGTGGAAACGGTACGGGTCGAAACGGTCCGGGTCGAAACGGTCCGGGTCGAAACGGTACGCGTCGAAACAGTTCGCGTCGAAACGGTACGGGTCGAAACGGTTTTTTATGATTTTTTTAGAATTTTTTTGATATTTTTTAGAATTTTTTTGATTTTTTATGATTTTTTTTTATTTTTTTAGATTTTTTTTTTATTTTTTTAGAATTTTTTTGATTTTTTTTTTGAATTTTTATGATTTTTTTGAATTTTTAGATTTTTTTTTTATTTTTATGATTTTTTTATAACTACAGGGACTGTTTGTGTAATAAATAAAACTTAAAACTAGTAAATTATAACTACAGGGACTGTTTGTGTAATAAATAAAACTTAAAAACTAACTTGGTTAGTGATATGTTAGTTTGGGAGTGTTTTGGGAAAATAGGATGAAAGTTGAGAGTGCTGCTGGCCAAACTGAAAGTTCGGAGTGTTATTGGCCAACAGGTGAAAGTTCGGATTATTTAAATCCAATTTCCGAAAAAAAAAAGCTAATTTCTATTTGTGTAAACCAAGTCTCATTTGGTTCTCTACCACCACAATTGGTCAATTGTTGGAGCAAGAAAGAATATATAACCAATTCCAATTTAACCCCAAACATATCAATCGCCCCTGTCTCCAATAAAACAGGGGTAATTCCATGAAGCAGTTTGCATTGGATGATTAGTATGAAAAAATTTCTGAAGAAGCTACACATCAGACCAAATCATTCATCGGATGACTCCAACTCGCAACGATCTGAATCAGTTACAGGATGGCTTAACTCGGTGACGAATAAGAAAAGTCAAAGTGTTGAGAGGTTTGACTCGGTTAGTAGTAGTCAACTGGATGCTGCCATGGATGAGTTGAACAACTCGGAGGTTGACGAGGAGTATCAGATTCAGTTAGCGTTGGAGTTGAGTGCTAGAGAAGATCCCGAGGCGGTTCAGATCGAAGCGGTTAAGCAGATTAGCTTGGGCTCTTCTGCTCCTCCGGAGAATACCCCTTCTGCTGCTGCTGAAATTGTTGCTTATAGATATTGGGTAAGTCTTATTTCAATCTTGTTTATTCTTCTTTCTTTCTTTCTTTGTTTGGGGGTTAGCGGCTGTAGTAGATTTATTTAGGACTAGGTTAGGTTAGAGGGTGTGTGAAAAACAACACTTATTTGATCAGCAACACTTATATGGTTTGGTGGTACACTTATTTGCTGTTTAAGGCAAAAATGAAGTGTTTCTACTTTAGTAAGACATGTTGACTTTGATTGTAATGTAACTTCCCTTGTGTGATTTCAAGTGCTTGCACCCAATCCTTCATTTGCCTTCCCATACTACATGTGTTTTGTTTTGGCTACTACTTTTTTTCCCTTAAATATCAATACATTTGGAACCCGTCTTATAAAAAAACACGTATTTCCTGTGTAATTTATATTTCATGCGTTCCAACCAACTATACGTTGTGTCTATAATTGTTTTAACATATGGGCTTGATAGGAGCTGAATAACATTTTTATTAATAGTTAAGGTGTCAAGGATATACTAAGAACTACGAACGCGATACTTAATTTGACTTGAACCAGTGTCGCATTATTTTTTGTAGTTGTACATTAATTAACATGAGTCTAGCAGAATTACCGTACACATGTTATTGTTTTTGCTTATTGGGTTCTAACCTTTCTCATGTCCTAGACTCCTTCATCCTTCACAGAATTACAGTGCTCTTAGCTATGATGACAAGATTCTTGACGGCTTCTATGATCTGTACGGGGTGTTGACGGGGCCCACATCTTCAAAAATGCCTTCGCTTGTGGATTTACAAGCAACACCCGTGTCAGATAATGTTACATGGGAAGCGGTCCTTGTTAATAAGGCTTCAGATTCTAAACTTGTAGGACTTGAACAGACAGCCCTTGAAATGGCTGTGAAGTCAATGTCTGAATCCATAAATTTTGCTGGTCAAACATTGGTTCAGAGACTTGCGGTTTTAGTTTCTGATCACATGGGGGGGCCAGTTGGAGATCCAGAAAAGATGTTGATAGCCTGGAGGGATTTCTGCTCGAAATTAAAGGAAAGTATTGGAAGCATGGTTTTGCCCCTTGGCTCATTAAACCTTGGAATGGCCCGTCATCGGGCGTTGCTTTTCAAGGTATTTTTTTCACTTTACCTTATATTTATGTGTATTCTATCATGTTTAACAACTTTAGAAGTAAACAAAACACGTAAAGTGTAACATCCCAAGCCTAAAGTAGTAGACCGAGTAACATTTGAAAATCATAAGAAAAGTACTTCTCATCAACAACATGATAGAGGTAGCAGATCAGTGCACAAAACTGGATGAGAACATGGTATATTAGTAACAAACACTAATCAGTTTCATTTTACTTTAGCAGGAGTTGCAACTATAGTATCAATATACATAAATTCTCTCTCAAATTAGAGATATTCAACATGCAGTTAACAATTGAGGAATTGACTTTTTAACCTTGGGGCATTCGGAGTGGATACATATACTTTTAAAATACAAATGGTTCTGGGAACAGGGTTTGTAGTTGTTTGGGATCATACCATTTAAAGAATGGTTCTGGGAACAGGGTTTGTAGTTGTTAGGGATTGTTCCTTGTACATCAATCCTAAGTTAATTTATATGTCTTGTTGTTTACTAGTCTAATATTAGTAGAGACACCACTGGCAAATGTTGAAAAATAAATTGTTCCAACTTTATACCAGAGTTCCAATTTCTTGCATCTATTCTAAAATGTGATGAATATATATGTCACACAATAAGTGATGTACTTTTTGAAACATAATCTGTAATTTGTGATTAATGCATTCTCTTGTAGGATGATATAGATTATTATCTTTACATCCACCCCTTTTAAATTTGTAGGTATTGGCTGATAGTGTGGGCATCCCTTGCCGGTTAGTGAAAGGGAAGCAATACACTGGTTCCAACAATGTTGCAATGAACTTTATAAAACTTGCTGATGGAAGGTTTGTCTTCTTTCTTATTGTCAATGTCAACTTCTTTGTTCGAGGTTTAATATGCATGCCTTTTCATTTTTCAAATTATTATAAAAGTACGAGAGGGGGTGGGGGGTTATGAAGTTTGACACTTTTCAACTTAGTGTATACATCCATATTTGGTTGTAAGTTTAAAATGTTCATTACTCGTTGTTTGTGTCTGCTCTGTACGCATCTTTTTCCTGTTTCATGCAAGCTAAATACTAGATCATGCTTGGCAGTTTGTTTGAACAGCCCCTGTACCTGCCAATATTCTTTATAAAGTACATGGAAAATATAAATCATTTCAGCTTTCATTTTAACCCTGTACTTGGAACTAAAATAAACATCCTTGTAAAAGTAGTAAAACGCGTAGTTATTAAAGGCGTCAGGCGCACCCAAGGCGCATGGGCCTCGCCTGGGGCCTAGGCGCAAGGCGCAAAAAAAGTGTGGGCCTGAGAAAAAAAAAGCGCCCAGCAAAAACAATTAAAATATTTTTGTATGAACAGAAAATTAATACTATTCTTCAAATAAAATAAACTAAAGCTATTACATAACATTTAATATCGTCTATTTAGTACCAAAATTTATAAAATGCTAGCTTATTAGTGTAGAAAAGTAGTTTCGTTAGATAAAAGTAGAAATCTAGCTGTAATCTTGCAAGAGTTTAGAGAATTTGACCGGAATCTGCGCATGAACCATCACATGGAGAATTAAAGCGCAGTTGCCTTGACTTAAGGCGCAATTACCTCGCCTCGCTAGGAAACTGGGCCTAGGCGCAAGAGGCGCTGGCTTTTAACAACTAGGGTAAAACGTTATTTTGACTATATGTGAATACATTTGCCTAAAACTATTCCATGAATTGCTATTAAAAATGTGGAATTGTTCAAGTATTCAATCAATGCTATGTGGAAAATCTTATTCTGATAACTTTATGTTGATTTCCAAATTGCATAGTTGTGAACTCTCTTAGACAAATTGTGAACACTTTTGCCCAAATTTTATTGACAAATTTGCTATTGGAAGAAAGTGTTCATAATTTGTCAAATACACTGTTGACCACATAGTCCACCCCTGAATATGTCGGTACATGGGCATAAGCTATTCCCACCTTAAGCAAGTTGACAATGTTTGACATATATTGTAAAACTTAAGTTGTGTTTGGAAAATAGGTTGTTATGTAACATAGACCCATAGTTATGCCTTTCCCATATATTTTTTATTGTTGGTCCATATAATCCATTGGTCTTTTTGTCAATTTTTGTAAATATTTAATGCGTTAATTGTGATCACAGAACCAATATTATTACAGTAATAATCTAAATCGTTGAATAAAACAATTTAGGAGTTATAGATTTTTTTGTAACTTCCAACCGGCTTGACCATTCCCCTTTTAGCTATAATTTGTCAATTGCTTTCTCTACTGTTAAGTAACAAAATGGTTGATGCAAATGCCAGGGAATATATCGTTGACTTAATGGCGGATCCCGGAACTTTGATACCATCCGATACAGCAGGAGGATTAAATCTGGATTATGAGGAATCCTTTTCATCAAGTCCATGGTCCCGAGACGAAGATTCTTCTTCTTATTATTTGGCTTCCTCAACAAGTAACTTCACCACTTCATCTATAGATTACATGGAAGAAAATGACAACACACATTCATCCGGTTTATCACAACAGCCAATCAAATCTACGTTAGAACCCAAGAAATCTTTACCACCAAAAGTACAAAAGGACAAAGGAGGAACTTCACATGCACGATCCCCTTCATGGACTGAAGGAATAAGTTCCCCTGCAGTACGTAAAATGAAGGTAAAAGATGTTTCACAATACATGATGGAAGCTGCAAAAGAAAACCCTCAATTAGCCCAAAAGTTACACGATGTCTTACTAGAAAGTGGCGTCGTTGCTCCTCCAGACCTCTTTACCCAAGTTTATGAAGAGGAAATACCAGACAGTACTACCGAAAGTCAAAGTCAACCTCGTTTCTTACCTCCATTACCACACCCAACCAAAGCTTATTCACAGTCTGAAGTAAATCCAGTGCAATACATGAGGAATGTTCCGGCTGCAGCGGCAGCCGCTGCAGCTGCCGCCGCGGTTGCTTCCTCTATGGTGGTGGCTGCCACTAAAACGATAACTGACCAAAATATTCAGCTACCGGTAGCAGCTGCAGCCACGGTGACAGCGGCGGTTATGGTGGCTACAACGACTGCAATATCTGGTACTTCACAAAGTGAAAGTTTAAATGTTGTGGATTCTCCGAAAAATGAAGGAGATACGGGTCAACTTGAGATACGTCAAGAAGGGGAGAGAGTATCAGATAGGTCGACAGGTAATGAAAGCACAGTATCTGAAGTATCCCTTGAGGATGTAGCAGATTGTGAAATAGTATGGGAGGATATCACTTTGGGTGAACGTATCGGATTGGGTACGTACTTTACTTGATTTTTTACAATGTCATTCATGCTTAATGTTATTGGTGTTTTCTGTCGTTGGAACAATAAGTGGGTTGGATGACATGTTAAAACAGGTACTTTTTAGTGCAGGTTGATAACTTGACATGGGTCATATTGGGTACAACTGTACAATACATATTATCACAAAATAATCATTGTTTGAATAAGCAGTTTTGGAGGTTGTATGCATTAAGGATACACTTCGGCCGTTTTAACCCATTCAACTTGTATGATCCACCTGTAATAAACCAATTAGTATTTTAATTCTTGTTGTTCGCGTCGAAATAATTACTTTCAATCCATACAAACACCCTCTTGGCTGAAATTGGACAAAAATGATGTAAGTTTCAAGGATTTAAGTAAGAAAAATATGCAAGCATAGACATAGCGGTTTGTCTACTTATAATTTAATTTATCATATTTAATAACTAATTTGACTAACTTATATCTTCACTTTGTTGCAGGATCGTATGGAGAGGTATACCGTGGTGACTGGCATGGAACCGTGAGTTTATTTTCGTACATGGTTTAATTTAGTACAACATACTTTTGTACAAAGATGCTTTTGGTCATTGTGTGCCATTTTTCATAGTGACTGGTGATCTTGATAGTACTGATGTAGAAATATTGTGGATCTAATATGTAACATTGTTCCGGTTTTAATTTTTCAGGATGTTGCTGTTAAGAAGTTCCTAGACCAAGAAATAACTACCGAATCCCTTGAGGAATTTAGAAGTGAGGTATGTTTTTCCTGTATGTATTACTCTACTATTTTATGTCATTCTAACCAATATTTAAAAAATTTTGGATTACAAGGTCAGGATAATGAAAAGAGTCAGGCATCCGAATGTTGTACTATTCATGGGGGCTGTAACACGTGTACCACATCTTTCAATTGTTACTGAATTTCTTCCCAGGTATGTATATCACACATCATTGTAATATCATTACTAACTTGAAGGCTGTGTAACCAGTTAATCATAATATCATGCACAATAGTGGTATCTGTATATAGAGGGACGTTCATATCATTATCACAACCAGTAATATGTTGAGAAATGTAAGAACCACATATCGACTTGAATGTGATAATACATATGTAAGTGCAGTTCCCGTCGGGTAACTGTGCTTTATCAGTTTTGGTCAACGGTCAACAATGTCAAAGGACCAAGTCAAGAAGTCAAAGTTGGTGAAGCATGACAGATTCCGGATTTGTAATGTATGCCTTGTCTGAATTTATCTGTTAAATTCGGACTAGGTTTATTGTCCGAATTTGTTGAGTTGGATAATGTAATGTCCGAATTTATAAGTTATATTCGGACTTTATATGTTGTCAGAATTTGTTAGTTTATATTCGGACAATATGTATAGGTGAGTCCGAGCTTGTGTATCCCAGACATATGTTTGTCCGGTTTAGTGCCTAGTCTATATATATGTGTGTATAAGGTAGATTAGGGCAATCAACTCTCACAAACTCTGCAATCCTTCATCAGTGTGTGCACATTCTAGAGAGAGGAGACCATGTGTTAGCGTGAGAAAGCTAGGTTTAGATCTTAGTGATCTAAACGAGCTTGTAGATAATGTATACTCTTTCGGTTTGTAAATCTGTGATGATTGTTTCAATAATAAAGAGATTTATCTTCTACATCTTTCTATCTTTTATGTGTTTGTTGTTTCACGTCTTGAATCGAGGGCAGTGGATGTTGTTCATCATCGATCCAGGGGGTCCCGTGGACTTTCAGGTGGTATCAGAGCATGGTTACCGATTCAAAATGGTCTAACCGCCTTTCGAATCACCATTGCTCTTGATTTGATGTTTGTTTCCGCCAAACATCATGAAGACGTTATTTTTCTGCAGAAAACTTGAAGAAATTTGGGTGATTTTGGTTCAGATATGAAGAAATTCGAGTTGTGTTTGGAGAAGAAATGTTGGGTTTTTGTTCGATTATCTGGGTTTTTGATCCATTTTAGCTCTGTCCGGATTTTTGTACATGTTAGAGATTTCTGCTCCGAATTTGTGTATTCTGTTCCGAGTTTACCATTCCGAATTTGTATCTTCCGTATTTATTAATGACCTAGCGTGCAGTCACGCTTGGGAAATAAATTCAGAAGATTTGTTGCTTGGACAAACTGTTCCGAGTTTGGTTATCCGAATTTGATAAGTCTTTCATGTCCGAATTTGTGAGTTTGTGTTCAGGTTCCAAATTTTTTTACAATAAAGGTTTCCGGATTGATTTTGAGGGTTTGAAGTCCGAGTTTGCTTAAGATCTTTTAATTTCATCTGACCGGACTTAAATCAACATGAAGTGACCGGGTTTAATAAGTTTTGGGGATCCGGGTCTAGGGGTGTAAACGAGTCAGGCCGAGCCCGAGCTCGCCTGGGCTCGAACTCGGCTCATCATGTTTTTTTGAAGCTCGAGCTCGGCTCGGTTCGAGCCTACTTATTTGAGCTCGAGCTCGGCTCGCGAGTAAAACCCAAAGCTCGAGCTCGGCTCGAGCTATTTTAAGAACAACCTTAGACGAGCTAAAAACTCGGCTCGAACTCGCTTAAGTATCGCTTAAACGAGCCAAAGCTCGGCTCAAGCTCGGCTCGCCAATGTTATCATCATTATTATTATATTATATATAAAATAAATAAGTTTTTGTTTGGGCTCGTTTAGGCTCGCGAGCCTAAACGAGCTTTGTATTTCAGGCTCGAGCTCGGGCTCGATAACTAAACGAGCTCTATTTCAGGCTCGAGCTCGTTAAAGCTCGTCCGAGCTTTTAACCGAGTCGATAACGAGTAGCTCTCGAGCCTTTGGGCTTGTTTACACCCCTATCCGGGTCTAAGAGAGTTATGTCTAAGTTTGGGAAATTTATTAGTTCCGAATTTGTGGAATTTATCTTTTCCGAATTTACACATAATTCACTCTAAGTTATTTATTCCGAGTTTACAGGTTCCGGATTTCTAGTGTTGGATTGTTCTGAGTTTATGATGTGTTCATATATTCCGAGTTTACTAGTGTATTCCGGCTTTATTGGATTTGTTCCTGCCTTCCTGGTTTTAGGTGTTCTCCGGAATAAGTGGGGGTGAGGACTAAAAAAAGGCATGAAAATGTCAAAATTTCATTTTTCGTAAATGATGGATTTTGATAAGTTTGATAAGTAGAGTGTTTGGGAAAATTTTCTTGATAAAATTTTTTCGAGAATTTTTGTTCGGTAATGGCCGTCCATGGTTATTTACAAGATTCTCGGTGTTGGAATGTGGCTCTTACTAGAGATTCGTGTAATAAGTTGGGACCATAGTTATCGATAGTGAACATAGCGTTCGCTATCGCGCGCTTCATAGCGAATCGACCATACCTCGCAATATGTTACTTAGCGACTCCATAGCGTGATTATTGCGGTATTCCGACCACGAATTCCGGCTCCGGTGCTGTAGTTTCTGCCTGAAACCTACCGGAAGTCAGGAAGAAGAAGAGAAAAGAGCGGCTGCGTTTGTTCTGTGTTTTAGCTTTTTAGGTTTAAGTAACTTTTTGGATTTTAACCTTTAACCCCTCTATCTTTTCACTAGTTTTCATATAGTCCCTAAAACTTGTAAAAATTTACATAAAAGTGTAAATTAGTTTGTGTATTTTAACATTTAACCCCCTCTATCATCACTGGTTTACATTTGGTCCTTGAATTTCAAAATTTATACGTAAAAAGTATAAAATTAACATTATATATATATATAAAAAAATTATAAATAGCTATTTTTTATTTCTTAAATTTTTAACTACCTTATCGCTAAACACAAAATAGCGGGCGCTATTTCGTCGCTATCGCTACATAGCATATAGGTACCTCGTCGCTATTCGCTATCGATAACTATGGTTGGGACTATTTTCGAGCATTAGAGTTGGATAAAATAAGACTTGGTTGCATAGTTGTCAAAAGCGCAGAAGGCGCGCGCCTAGGCGCAGCGAGGCGAGCCTATAGCGCCTGGTGGTAGCTTAGGCGCAAAAATGTTTTTTTTTTTTTGTAAAAACGGTGCTCAGGCGCAAAAGGCGCGCTCCCAGGCATAGCGAGTGCAAAAAATGTCTTTTTTACCTACTGATATGAAAAAGGTAACAACACCATTAAAAACGAATTCGAGTGCAAAAACTGCCTCACGCGGGCCCGGGTTTTCGGAGCTGCATTCGTGTTCGCGGGACGTGCGGGCACGCACGAATTCAACCAAATTCCAGTTCAGAAGCTCATTTTTTACACCCCCCTGTGCGCGGGTAGGACTTGTGGTAAAACATGTCACAAAGCTACAATGGAGTAGTAAAGGCTTTACCTTATAAATAACAACTCACTTTGTTCTCACACCAATGTGGGACAAAGTAGTTACCACCTTTTGAGACTTTCATTCACACACCCAAAACTTTCAACATATAAGTCCTAAACTTTTGCTACTAACTATTAGCTACATGATCTTAAATGGTATATGTAATAGTTTTTTTATTTTATATGTGGAATGTTATTTATTTTCAAACCATAACATATTTTTTATATTTTTTTCTCTATGTGCGCTTTTCTTAAAAAAGCCCACGCTTTTTTTGCGCCTTGCGCCTAGGCTCCGGGCGAGGCCGATGTGCCTCGCCTGCGCCTTGTGTCTTTGACAACATAGCTTGGTTGGACTTTGAAAGCTTACAAAGAAACAGGGGGAGTAAAAATTTAAAAATATCCTATTTTCTTTGTAAGTTTCTAAAAGCTCGTGGTGCGACAGTGAACCAAGTTCGTGTTTACAATCGTGAGATTAAATGAGGTTTAATCTCGCCGGTGCAGAAAAGTTAAAAACATGATACAATTTAGAGCTAGTGTGTTTGATTGAGTTTCGTCAAAGTTTGTTCGAGGTTTGATCAAGTATTGACGTGATAAAACTGATTGTTCGTTTGGCAACTACTTGAAGATTAAGCCTTTATCGTATGTGTAAGCGCAGTATCCGGTGACTGAAGATTATCGATGCCACACAGAACTGATAGCAACAGTTAAGGGGGAGTCTGTAAGTGCAGTTCCCGTCGGGTAACTGTGCTTTATGAGTTCTGGTCAACGGTCAGCAATGTCAAAGGTCCAAGTCAAGAAGTTAAAGATGGTGAAGCATGACAGATTCCGGATTTGTAATGTATGCCTTGTCCGAATTTATCTGTTAAATTCGGACTAGGTTTATTATTCGAATTTGTTGGGTTGGATAATGTAATGTCTGAATTTATAAGTTATATTCGGACTTTATATGTTGTCAGAGTTTGTTAGTTTATATTCAGACAATATGTATAGGTGACTCCGAGCTTGTGTATCCCGGACATATGTTTGTCCGGGTTTAGTGCCTAGTCTATATATGTGTGTACAGGGTAGATTAGGGCAATCAACTCTCACAAACTCTGCAATCCTTCATTAGTGTGTGCACATTCTAGAGAGAGGGAGACTATGTGTTAGTGAGAGAAAGCTAGGTTTGTAAATTTGTGATGATTGTTTCAATTATAAAGAGATTCATCTTCTACATCTTTCTATCTTTTATGTGTTTGTTGTTTCACGTCTTGAATCGAGGGCAGTGGATGTTGTTCGTCATCGATCCAAGGGGTCCCGGGGACTTTCAACATAAGACAGTTATATTATAATGTAGGGTGGAGTTGGCTACAAAGTCCATTTTTCCTACAAAGTGTAAAAAGCTATAAAACACCATAATGCCAACCATAAAACACACTCAAAACCCACAAATAACAAAGTGAAGATTACTAAAACGCCATATTTGTGGGTTTTGTGTTGTGTTTTGGATGATAAGGTTTTGATTATCGAATGACTAACATTAGTGTGTTTTATGTTGATTATCATGTTGTGTTTTACATTCATAGTTCTACGATGGTGTGTTTGAAGTTTTTATAGACTGTTAGGGTTTGGATATTGTGTTTTAGTGATCTTCACTCTGTTATTTGTGGGTTTTGAGTGTGTTTTATGGTTGAAATTGTGGTGTTTTATGACGTTGTACACTTTGTAGGAAAAATGGACTTTGCAGCCGAACCCTACCCTACTGTATGTTTATATATGATTTCTTTGTAGTTTTTATCATATTTCTTTTTTATAATGTACTTGTGATTTTTTGGGTATTTCACTCATATTATTGAATATTGAGAGGTAAATTTTGACCTAGCATTCATGCTTCTGGGAATTTTGTAACTGTAGTTGATAACCTTCATATATTATTATTATTATTATTATTATTATTTGTATGGAATGATAAAGCATTTTCTATCTTGTGCAGAGGTAGTTTATATAAATTGCTCCATCGTCCCAACAACCAGCTAGATATTCTAAGGCGCTTGAGGATGGCGCTGGATACGGTATGCATGCTCTATTTTAAGTTACTTTGATTTTAAACCGTCATAATCCGTTTAGAGTGTTTGGGTAAACTAGTTACACTTCCGCCTTTCTGATTATTGATATAAATGTAAAATTACCTAATTCCCTGGTTTTAGCAACTTCTGATTCTTGAAATCACAGTAAGTATCTGAAGACACGCATCCAAACACCCCCTTATTAACCTTTAATCTCATTACTATTTTGATCCCTATTTTTTTAATTTAACTCATTATAATATATTTTACTTATGATTGTTTTTTAACTGAAATTTCAGGCCCGTGGTATGAACTATTTGCACAATTGCACGCCTGTTATTGTTCATCGTGATTTGAAGTCTCCAAATCTCCTTGTTGATAAGAATTGGGTTGTTAAGGTATCATACCGACCCTTCAACCCTAAAATTATTAAAATGATTATGGCAATATGGAAACTGATATTTGGTGTTCAGGTTTGTGATTTTGGGTTGTCAAAAATGAAGAACAGCACCTTTCTTTCTTCACGATCTACTGCAGGAACAGTATGTGTTTTCCAGTATATGGCATCAATATATATATCATCTACTATTATTGATGATTGTGTTATACTTCTCAGGCAGAGTGGATGGCTCCAGAAGTCTTAAGAAACGAACCTTCAGATGAAAAGTCAGTATTTTGCTTTCTTACTTATAATGTGAAAAAAAAAAATATACGAGGTTCTTGATGCCATAAAATTAACGTTATGTTCTGGTTTATAGGAGCGATGTTTATAGCTTTGGTGTGGTTTTATGGGAGCTTTGCACGATGCAACAACCATGGAATGGAATGAATCCGATGCAAGTTGTTGGTGCGGTCGGGTTTCAACATCGTCGTCTTGAAATTCCAGATGACATGGACCCCGTCATTGCGGATATCATTACAAAATGCTGGCAAACGTCAGTCTTCGACTCTTTCAACCAATATTCTGCTTCTTTTTCAACATCTTTTAACAATATTCCTTTCTGTTATAGTGATCCCAAACTACGACCTACGTTTGCTGACATCATGGCTGCCTTGAAGCCACTCCAGAAGTCGAATGCAAGTTCTAAAACAGTCAAGAGAGTAGACCAATCGGATTCCACAATGTAGCAGCAAACTGGGCAAAGGGTTTGTGTGAGTTATTTGATCACTATAAAACACGATGAAGTACGCGTGCAATTCAAATGATTCTGATTCTTCTGTATGGTCATTTTCATGTATTTTTTAGGCTTGATCATGCCACCATCTCAGTTTTCCGTTTCTTTTTTGTAACCTCAGTTCTCTGTTTGGTTTTGTAAATTCATGTTGTATCATGGTCATAATTACTTGTTTATAAACACTCACTGTGTGTTGGTATGTTGTGACGACGGGCCAGTGGGTAAAACCCACTTAACCCGCTTTGGGCCTTTTCTATCTGGAAGCCCAACTATTCAAAAAAGCCCACCAATCACAATAACCTTGCCCGCTAAGGTTTCTCCATTTCAGAAATAGGCGGGAAGACAGCTTGCAAGAGCAGACCTCATTTAATGCTCGATAAGAATGGTATCTCGTCTGAAACCTTGTACTTCTCCGGTTCAAACATTAATTAAGGTGAATATCTTGTCGCTGGGAGCCAGACACGTGTCTGCACTCCCCGAGAACCCCCAGAAACCGTTAGATCATATGTGGGAAATATCTAATGAGATAAGCGCTGGACATTATATAAGAGAAGGCATACAAGAGGAACGGCAGGTATCATCATCTCCAGCTCTCGCACATTTAATACATCCTCATTTACTACACACATTAATCTCCGACCAATATTCCCTCATATTTATTATCTACACATACACACAATAAGATTCACACCAAAGAGGAAACCTCCCGGTGATCTTACTCATCGGAAGAAGCTCCTCCCATTTCCGGCAAGTTTACTTACTCTCACGCCGGAGCTTGGTCACGGATCCCCCTCCCGGGGTCCCCCGTGACGAGGCTAACGGTTTGTTGTTTTGTAGCAAGCAAGGATAAGAGCTCTTGACGTCACCGAAGATCCATCAGACGTCAGCCGTGGGTTGGGTATTCGACATTGGCGCCATCCGTGGGACACCAGCCTGCCCGGTGTTCCCACACAAACACTCGGCGTCCAGAGAACAACTTATCCTGCTAAAAACATGGCAACCCCACACAACTCACGTGTCACTGAGACAGCACAGGACGACTTGGATAAAGTCACTGTAGAGGACATCACTCATGAAGAAGATGATGAGAATCGGGGAGGAAACCTGAGGGAAACGGAACACATCACTCCAGACTTCGTGGCCATGCACAGGGAAAAGATAACCAAGCATCTTGAAGACCTGAAGAGACAGGAAAGACTCGAGAGCCTCAGAGCCAGGCTTTCCTTCGACACACCCTCCAGCCAAAGGGGAACTAACCTTCAAAACAAGAACAACAACGGTGACCAACTGGAAACGTTCATGTCTGCCTTAAGGCAGATATCTTCTGAAGAAAGAGAGGATCTGATCACAGGCCAGAAACCCAAGGAGAAAGGAAAGGAGGAAGACAACTTTGGTGACGACGGCTTGGACCAGCCATACTTGCCACGAGACCTGGCTGAAGTCTCGAAGTTCACTAGAAGAATCTCGGAAGCACCTATGCCCCCCAAGACCAAGTTACCCCCAGGCTTCGACCGATATGACGGGACGAGAGATCCCGAGGATCACTTACATGCCTTCCGGGGAGCGGGACAGCTGGGACGATGGCCTATGCCGATATGGTGCCACATGTTTGTACAAACCCTGACGGAGGGGGCTCGCCTTTGGTTTGATAGCCTTCCCCCTGGGAGCATAGATAGCTATGAAGAGCTGAGCGAGAAGTTCTTGAGGAACTTTGGACAGCAGAGAAAGGTGGTTAAAAATCCAAACGAGATCCTTCATATCAGGCAAAGAGACAACGAGCGGATCGATCAATACATGGAAAGGTTTATCAAGGAAAGTATGAACATTAAAGACGTCCCGGAGGTCATGAAGATTAGCAGTTTCATAAACGGACTAAAACATGCCCAGCTGTGCGAGAAGCTGGGGGAAGAATTCCCCCATTCATTTGACAGCCTCATGGACAGGGTCAGGGCCTTCGTCAGAGGGAAAGACACGGTTAGTAAAGCCAAGGAGGCAGACGTTACACCCCGGAGGATCGCCCCGGTCACAAAACCCCCGGACAAAGGTACACCCTACTCTCGAAAACCTGCTTTTGATAGAATGATGCATGACAGAATGAGACCCTCGTACTCCCCATACAAACCCCGAGGGAGGGGTCCCCCTTCGCACCCCGATAATTTCACACCCCTTATCAAAACGCCAAGTGAGATATTGGCTACTGAGCGGATTAAGAACTCCTTCCCAAGACCACCACCCATAAAGCCCGGGCCGAAGGCACAGCCAAATGAATATTGTGAATTTCACAAAGGCCCTGGGCATAAAACCGACGACTGCCTCTACTTAAAAAGAGAAATAGAGGCTGCAGTAAGAACGGGAAGGTTGGCCCACCTGGTCAGGGAAATCAAAGAAGGGGGAGGGGATCGCAAGGGAAGAGATGCACGGGAACCAGGGAGGGCAGACGTTGATATGATTAGAAGGAGAAATGAGTTTGATACCACCCGAAGTGTAAAAGCCAGAATCCTAGGTTCCCCAAACTGCATGAAAGCTCCCATCCTCATGCCACATTTAGAAGAAAGCGAGGTGCAACGACTCCCGCTGAACATCTCAGCTGTGATAGCTGGACACAAAGTGTCCAGGATACATGTGGACGGAGGGTCAGGCGTTGAGGTAATATACGAACACTGCTTCCTTAGGTTTGACAGGGACATAAGGGATAGGCTGGAGGAAGACTCAATCCCATTGGTAGGGTTCAACAACAGTGTATCACATCCCCTGGGAAAAATCCGGCTCCCATTCACGGTCGGCGTAGGGGATAGGGTCCGGACAATAGATCTGACCTTCACGGTGGTCCGGGCACCCTCTAAGTACAATGCAATCTTGGGAAGACCCGGGATTGGCGATCTACAGGCACAGGCCTCTACACCCCACGGAGCCTTGGTATTCCAAACGCCAAAAGGTCTCGCATGGGTTAAATCTGCCTACGAGGTAGTTTCCTCCGTATCCAAAGAAGAAGAGCCAGGAAAGACCCAAGGGAAGAAGGTGGAAGAATGGGTCCTCTGTGATAGATTCCCAGAACAAACAGTCAAGGTGGGAAGTCATTTGAGTGACAAATATAAGAGTGCCCTGAAGGAGTTACTCCTCCATAACATAGACGTGTTTGCATTCCAACATGGAGACATGACGGGGGTCCCGAGGAGTCTAACAGAACACCGGCTTAACACCTTTACATGGGCGAAACCAGTGAAACAGAAGAAGCGGAGTATGGGGCCCAGTAAAAGAAGGGCTGCCTGTGAAGAAACCCGAAAGCTACTCAGAGCGGGGATAGTCAGGGAAGTTAAATACCCATCCTGGGTTGCCAACCCAGTCATGGTTCAGAAGAAAGACGGAGGATGGAGGATGTGCATCGATTTCCAAGACCTAAATAAAGCATGTCCCAAGGACTGTTATCCCCTTCCGGAAATAGACACCCAGGTGGACTCCCTGTCCCAATACCCTCTGAAGTGTTTCCTTGACGCCTACAAAGGGTACCACCAAATCCAAATGTCAATAGAAGATGAGGAGAAAACTGCCTTCATCACAGACGAGGGGACTTTCTGCTACACCAAGATGCCATTCGGCCTCAAGAACGCTGGGGCCACGTACCAGAGATTTATGAACAGTTTGTTTAGGGAGCAACGAGGCAGGAACCTGGAAGTATACGTTGATGATATTGTTATCAAAAGCTTGACGGAGACAGCCCTGATAAGTGATATAGCCGAGACTCTCCACACCATGCAGGACGTAAACATGAAGTTAAACCCTGGGAAATGCTGTTTTGGAGTAGAGGAGGGAAATTTCCTAGGGGTAGTGGTCACCAGGGGAGGGATCAAAGCAAACCCTGAGAAAACCCAGGCGGTAGCCGATATGCGATCCCCCAGGTCCCTGAAGGACATCCAACAGTTGAACGGAAGACTGATAGCACTAAACCGTTTCTTGTCGAAGGTGGCTGATAAGACCCTTCCCTTCATGAAGGTATTGAAAGACTGCCTCCAAACAAACAAGTTTAAATGGACCGCAGAGACCGAAGCAGCCTTTCAAGAAATGAAAGCCTACATCTGCAAGCTCCCAATGCTGGCCACCCCCGTACCTGGGGACCCATTGCTCCTGTATCTATCCGCCTCAAAAACGACCATAAGTGCGGTCATGATGGTAGAAAGGGAGGGGAAGCAGATACCCATATACTTCATCAGCAGGACTCTCAAAGGACCTGAGGAACGGTACATGCCCTTGGAGAAACTCGCATTAGCCCTTGTCTTCGCATCCCGAAGACTCAGGAGGTACTTCCAAGAGCACAAGATCACTTTAATGACCGATCAGCCCCTTCAAAAGGTACTCAGGAAGCCAGAATTGTCGGGACGGCTAGCTAAGTGGGCCGTGGAATTAGGGGAACACTCCCTGGAGTTTAAACCCAGGACGGCCATAAAGGGGCAGATACTGGCCGACTTCTTAGCAGAAGTTCCTGAGGACGAAGAAAGGGAGCTCTTGAAATGGGAAGCTTTAGAGAAAGAAGAAAGGGAGAAAGAAAATAAAGCGGTGTGGAAATTACTTACCGATGGAGCATCCAGCGAAGAAGGGAGCGGGGCCGGAATCACACTGATAAGTCCCGAGGGGGTAGAGCTGACATACGCCGTGAGGCTGGATTTCGAGAACACCAACAACACCGCCGAGTATGAAGCCCTATTAGCCGGGATGAGGTTGGCACAGAAGATGAGAGCAAAACACGTAGAGGCTAGCACCGATTCACAGTTGGTAGTAAGGCAATACCAAGGGGAATATGAAGCCAAGGACAGCACCATGGCTCAATATGTGGCAAAGGTTAAGGAGACAGCTGAAGCATTCAAAACCTTCAAACTAGAATACATCCCTCGAGGGAAGAACAGGAAGTCTGATGCCCTCAGCAAGTTAGCCTCGGTGGCATTCGACCATCTCGCAAAGGAAGTCAAAGTAGAAGTCCTGACATCCCCCTCCCTTGACACGACGGAGGTGGCCACGATCGAAAGCCCCCAGGAAACCTGGATGACCCCAATCGTTAACTTCCTCCGGGACGGGACCCTACCCGAGGGGGAATGGGCAGCCAGAAAAATAAGAGTTAAAGCCCTACAATATAAATTGATTGAGGGGGAGCTGTACCGAAGGTCGTACCTGGGTCCATCCCTAAAGTGTATCGATAGGGAAGAGGCCGAATATGTGCTCAGGGAGATGCACGAAGGGATCTGCGGAATGCACTCAGGACCAAGAACGGTAGTAAGAAGAGTAATGAACGCGGGGTTTTACTGGCCACGAATGTACGAAACGGCGTCTGAAGAAATCAAGAAGTGTGATAACTGCCAAGTACATGCACCAATGACCCACCAGCACAAACACCCTATGGTCCCAGTCTCGACATCCTGGCCATTCCAGAAATGGGCCATTGACATAATTGGGCCTTTCCCGGAGGGCCCAGGGGGGGTCAAATACGTGGTGGTGGCCATTGACTACTTCACTAAATGGATTGAAGCAAAGCCCCTGGCAAAGATTACCGGAGACCAGATGAGAAGATTCGTGCTGGATAACATCATATGCAGATATGGGGTCCCGAAGGAGTTGGTAAGCGACAACGGGGTCCAATTTGCTGGGAGACCCTTCAAACCATGGTGCGAGCAGATGCGGATCCAGCAGGTGTTTACCTCCGTTACCTATGCCCAGAGTAACGGGTTAGTGGAGAGAGCCAACCAAAGCGTCATCAAAGGAATGAAGGGTAGGCTTGGGAGAAAACAGAAAGGCTGGCTGGAAGAACTTCCATTTATGCTATGGGCATACCGAACTACTCCCAAAAGTTGCAATGGGGAGACCCCATTCAGCCTTACCTACGGAACGGAGGCTATGATCCCTGCAGAGATCGGGTCCCAAACTGCCCGAATGAGGTTAAGGGATGAGGAGAACGAGCAGGATCTAAGGATGAACCTGAACCTGTTGGAAGAAAGAAGAGAGATAGCAGCAGTGAAGGAAGCTCATTACAAAAAGCTCCTGGCAAGTTACTACAACACCCGGATGAAGAAACTCAACATCGTCCCAGGGGACCTGGTTCTCAGAGCCAACGAGGCCAGTCTGCAAGAAAACACCGGGAAATTGGGCCCCAACTGGGAAGGACCGTACAGAGTCACCTGGGCAAACGGTAAGGGAACATGCAAGTTGGAGACGCTAGAGGGAAAAGAGGTCCCCAGGACTTGGAACCTCATGCAGCTCAGGAAGTATTACATGTAAGGGGTGCACCCCCAAGAAAAAACGGCCGAGAGCCACTTTTGTAATAGATAACTATATGTACGGGGATCTCTCCCCAAAAGGATGGACCTTTTGTAAACAATCTATGCCGGGGGGTATAGATCCCCCTAAGATTAAATGAAAGACGGACGAGGACGTCCCATTTTGAAAATCATGGGTAACCATACCGAGGCAGACGTGCCCATGAACACCCTTTATATCTAAAAACTAGAGCAAACAAACACACGTGTATGAGGCATTCGAAACATGCCCAAAGCCCGGCCGTGGGGCTAATAAAGGTCTAGCTAACCTAAAACGGACAAAAGCAAGTTAAAAACATAACACTGCATTATAAACTTGTCCACCGATTGGCCTCGAACAGACAATCACAAGTTTAACGAAGCAAACAATAAAAACAAATAATGCAAACACACCCATACATAGAAAATCATGAGGGGGAAATCTGCCTTATTTAGTATGAGATACATATACAAAAACAAACCCCAATAACTTGGGCAGGAATCAAGCAATACACGGGATTACAAAAACGGCCAGATGGCTCCCAGCTCCAGATTACAAAAACAAGTCCCTTTGGCTCCTCGCTAAAGCTGCTTGAAAGTTCCCAAAAAATTACCAAGCTAGCCTCCGATAAATGCCCCTGTAAAACAAAAACAAACGAGACAGGGAACAGGCAACAAAGCAAGGGAAGAGCTATACATAACCATAGGCCACACGATTAGCGATCAAGATGGCCCCCAACACAAAGGACCATCCAAAAAAGGCCAAACAAAACGTACAAACATCCCAAAGTAAGTTAGAGTTATTACAACCACATCGAAATTTGTCAAATGTTCAGAGTTTACTGGGGATCACCCCCGGAAAGGGACGGCGGAGACGAGGGACCCGCGGAGGAGAACAGGGCCTTCAGTTCGCCAATTGAAATCAAGGGATGCTCCAGGATTTTGGCAAGAACGGCTGGGGTCTTATGCCCAAACTCCTCGTTCAGCTTGGACAGTTTCTTCTTGACCTTGGAGTCATACAGAGGAGTCTCCTTCCTATCCAAGCCCTGAGCAGAGTACTTGTAACCATCCTTCAACCCCAACTGATACCCAACATCCCTATAGGCCCTATACACCTGTTCCAAACCGCTCTTAAAATCCTCCGACTGAGCTACAGCAGAAAGAAAGGCCCCAAAACCTTCGGTAATTAGCCAATGCCTCTCTCCCGCCAACCGTTGATTATCATCGGAAGCCACCCCATAGTCCGAGTAAAGGGTATTGATCTGCTGTTGGGAAAGGGAATCAACCTCCTTCAAATGCTTCAGCTCAGCAGCAAGCTCCTCCTTCTCCTCAATCAACGATGCCATCTCCCGCTCCCAAGCTCGCTCCTTCCTTTCAAGCATAGCCCCGGCTCCCTGAACAAAGAATCAGTGAGTATATATATAAAAAAAAGGGGAGGGGGGGGGAGAGAGGTCTATGCACCTTCTCCTCCTGCAACTTCCTCTCAGCATCAACCACCCGGCCCCTAAGCTCAGCAACAGCCGACTGGGAAACCTTAAGCTCAGTCTTAAGCCCCTCGTTTGCCTTCCTCAGATCATCAATCCTCTGGAGCATCCCAGCACCCCTGAAAAAACTTTCACATAGGGACATACTGTATTGATCTTCAAAAAGATCATCCCTCAAGGCAGAATTTACAAATTTATGTGAGGGAGGAACAGCATGGTTCAGAAAGTCCCTAGCAGCTTCAGGAGTCCCTATAACGGAAGAGTCAGTTACCTTCCATTTAGGGACATAGATAAAGGGAAGGGCATCGGCAAACAAAGGGGCAAGAGGGGATCGATGAACAGGGCCTTCAAGGGCGGCAGGCTTACTAGTCCCAGTAGCATGTGGGGGAGAAAGGTCGAAGGCTGAGGAAAAACGAGCCACGCCCGCCTCAGAAGTCTTGTCCCGGATACGGGAAGGGGAAGGACCAGTAGGTATTTCTATAGGCTCCAAGGAACTCCCCTAAGAAGTAAGAGCAGAAACGGTCAGGAACTACATAAAAAAAAAAAAAAAAACGGAAGCAAAGAAAACTTACCAACAAAGGAGCACTCACTAAGCTTGAGGACTTCAAGTGCTTAGACAAGGAACCTTTGACCCCAGCAGGGGGGAGGTCGGAAGCAGCTCTAGAAGAAGGGGGAGGCTTCTGGCCACTGGCACTACGGAGCCTCTGGCGGATGCTACGGGATACAGGACCCGGTTGGGGGCTAGCAGACTTCCTTTTACGAACCAGCTGTACATCCACTTCTTCATCGTCACTCTGACCAGAAGGGTGAACGGGAGGAAGGTCGGGAGAACTCTCCTCCTCACCAGAAGAGTCCCCCTCAACACCACCCAGGGTAACAGAACCCCCTGCCTGGACGGACCCCCTCGTAACCTGCGCTTCCACATTCAACCGGGGATCAACCTCATCATCAACCACATACTTTACATCCTTGGAATCACCCTGGAGAAGCCTCCACAGAGTTATCTCTATACAAAAAAAAAAAAGACACAAAAGATGACTACGGAATCTCCAAAAGAATAATGAAAGAATAAATGCAAAAGGCAAACCAAGAACAAAGAAATACCTTTCTTGCCGAAAAAAGCCCTCGGACGGACAGGATAAGAGGGACTCAGCCCCCCCATAGCAAGCATTCCCTCAGAGAAAGTAAACGCCCTTGTCGAGTTATCACACATCTTCTTCCACTGAACAGTCTCGGCTGCAGAAAGGGTGGGAATGGTGTCCTCAATAGCGGCATCAAGATCCTTTGGAACAGGGGACTCCGGAAACATAGCCGCAGATACAAATATGAATCTACACTTCCAGTCTTTTGGGTAGGTAGAGGTCGGCATAAAACTGTAACAAGGTCTCGAAACACCGTTCGGCCGTATTGCAAAAGTAAACCAATCCCCGTCCGAAATCAGCCGGTAGAACATACAGAATAGAGGGACAGAAGGTTCCCCGGAGATAGCGGCACAGGACAGTTCGAAATGAACTACCCTCATAAATCCCAAGGGATGAACCTGTGAGAAGTGCACGCCGAAATGACGGAGCAAAGAAATCTTAAACGCTGAAAGGGGGTACCGTACCCCACAGGAAGAGAAAGCCAGGGTATAGATTGGGACTCTTTCCGATGTGCATTCCGCTGAGTCGTCAGGACCCGGCAACGAAGGAGAGAACCGCTCAGGGATGTTATATGTTTTAACAAAGGATTTCAAGTCTTTTGCAGTCAGCACAGACCTTATTGAAGACCGGCCACCACGACTCATGGTTGTAAGAGAATGATGATACAGGGGAGCAGTTACAGAGAAGAAGAGAGAGTTGAAAAGTTTGAATAAAAAATCGGAAGGGCCAAGTAAGGGTTTTAAAGAAACGCCGCTGACAGGCAAGTAACCGTCACGTCGGTTGTCTCTTCAAAATTCAAAATAAGGGACACGTGTTGCCTAGGGACTAGCTCCCGCTATAATGAATCCCGCGATGTAATCATTAGTAGAAATGGCTCATTACAAACGATCCCAGAGGGGCCCACTAGAAAAAACTACTCTCAAGGCAATTATGGCTCAGCCCTGGATCATGAGCCTCGGGTCTCAGAACCAGGGACTAAAGATGACTTGACGACGGGCCAGTGGGTAAAACCCACTTAACCCGCTTTGGGTCTTTTCTATCTGGAAGCCCAACTATTCAAAAAAGCCCACCAATCACAATAACCTTGCCCGCTAAGGTTTCTCCATTTCAGAAATAGGCGGGAAGACAGCTTGCAAGAGCAGACCTCATTTAATGCTCGATAAGAATGGTATCTCGTCTGAAACCTTGTACTTCTCCAGTTCAAACATTAATTAAGGTGAATATCTTGTCGCTGGGAGCCAAACACGTGTCTGCACTCCCCGAGAACCCCCAGAAACCGTTAGATCATATGTGGGAAATATCTAATGAGATAAGCGCTGGACATTATATAAGAGAAGGCATACAAGAGGAACGGCAGGTATCATCATCTCCAGCTCTCGCACATTTAATACATCCTCATTTACTACACACATTAATCTCCGACCAATATTCCCTCATATTTATTATCTACACATACACACAATAAGATTCACACCAAAGAGGAAACCTCCCGGTGATCTTACTCATCGGAAGAAGCTCCTCCCATTTCCGGCAAGTTTACTTACTCTCACGCCGGAGCTTGGTCACGGATCCCCCTCCCGGGGTCCCCCGTGACGAGGCTAACGGTTTGTTGTTTTGTAGCAAGCAAGGATAAGAGCTCTTGACGTCACCGAAGATCCATCAGACGTCAGCCGTGGGTTGGGTATTCGACATGTTGGAACCTAGAGTGCAATGGGAACAAAGATTTTGTGAAGACATTTCTTTCTTACAGGCATTCATGTCTGGTAATAAAACCTGACCGTATGACATGTTTATATTTTCTTATGGTTTGTTGATATACACTAGTCGTTTCTTTTTTTACTTTCGTTTCTCTTAGGCGTTCGTCGTTTTCAACCTTTCTATGAGTTGTAATAGACATGGAGGGATTTTTCAGGGTAGCTTTGACGAATTTGTAACAGACATGCTTTTTAAATATAGTAGGATTAGAATGTTTATACTTTTTTAGAACGGCAACTTTCACACCTACTAATCTACTGCATTTTGCACAAATGTCCACAAGATTAGAACGGACACCACCTTTTACTATAGCTAAATATAATAGGTGCAAGTGCAATACTCTTAAATTTTACCTCTTTTTAATAATATAGATCCAAAGTGTAAAATATTCAATTATGATATGGTAAAAGACAGGTTAACAAATCACAACCTTTGCACTACTTACAAAACATATGTTGAGGGTTGTAAGTTCTCACAAACCTGGTTTAATAGTAGTTCATGGCACTAAAATGTACAAAAAAATGTGTAATCAGATAATCACAATCCCAATTTCAAATATACAAAGAAGGTTTAGACTGAATTTGCATATTAGTCAATAGCATTAGGGTGTGTTTGTGATTTGAATGATATGATTTTTAATACAAGAAATGGAATATTAGTTTAACTCTTTTGGATTATTAAACACTAGATTATAACCCCGTGTATTACACAGGGTTGAATAAATAAATTTTATATACTAATAATAAAACAATATATCTTTAAAAACCTTATTTATTGTACGAGTTGAATAAATATAATTTTATATATTAAATAATAAAAAGTTATATCTATAAGAACCATATTATACGGGTTAAATAAATGTAATTTTATATACCAAATAAAAAAGTTATATCTTTAAAACCACTTGTATTACACGGGTTGAATAAATGTAATATTGTTTACCAAATAATAAAATAATACATCTTTAAAAACCCTCATTTATAACACGGGTTAAATAAATGTAATTTTATATACCAAATAATAAAAAATTACATATTTAAAAATATGCACATTACACGGTTTGAATAAATGTAATTTTCTGTACTACATAATAAAAAATATATATCCTTAAAAAACCCCGTGTATTGTACGAAATGAATAAATCTAATTTTTTATATCAAATAATAAAAAGTTATATCTTAAAAAACCTCATGTATTAAATGGGTCGAGTAAATGTAATTTTGTATAGTAAAAATAAAAATATTTAATATATTAAAACAAACTTTGGTTTTCATGATAAAAATAGATTATTCTGTTGTTACAAAATATGTGAACGAAGTCTCAATAAATTTAACCATTTATTAAAACTCCGTAAACGTATAAATGATAAATAATATTAGTTATTTTTATTTTAAGTTAACATTCAAATATAACTAATTCAAATAAATAATATTATAAATGAGAAGGAGATTAAACTAAATAATAATTATCTATAACATATTAAACTAATAATATTTAGTAGGAGGATTATCTATAATATAAGATATTAAACTAAATAATATTTAGTAGGAGTGTTATCTATAATTAATCAGAAAAGATTAAACTAAAATTATAATTATCTATAAGAGATAGTCTAATATGATGACAAATGTCCCTAAAGTTGTTTCTTTTTAATATATTAATACAAACTTTGGTTTTCGTGATAAAAATAGATTATTCTGTTGTTACAAAATATGTGAACGAAGTCTCCATAAATTTAACCCTTTATTAAACTCCGTAAATGTATAAATGATAAATAATATTAGTTAATTTTATTTTAAGTTAACATTCAAATATAACTAATTCAAATAAATAATATTATAAATGAGAAGGAGATTAAACTAAATAATAATTGTCTATAACATATTAAACTAATAATATTTAGTAGGAGGATTATCTATAATATAAGATATTAAACTAAATAATATTTAGTAGGAGTGTTATCTATAATTAATTAGAAAAGATTAAACTAAAATTATAATTATCTATAAGAGATAGTCTAATATGATGACAAGTGTCCCTAAAGTGGTTTCTTTTATTATATAGTAAAGATTTAGACGAACGGGTTATTAGTTAATAGCGCTATTAGGTTTGACAAACCTCACACCATGACCGGGGGATCGGGTGTGAACTAGTAGGCCTTAATCTTGGTCAATGATGATAGACATTGACTCGAGGCACAACAACTCTACGTCATTAGTTTCGGTATCGACAGTTTAGTGAGCTTATAGATGGGGTAGCTCCCCATAACATGATTATAAATGGTTTATCCAAAACAACTTACGTTTTCTAAAGTTAAAACTGGACAATTCGTAAGCTCGCCAACATTATGTTGATACCCTACTGCATGCTTTGCAGGTACACAGTGACTCAGGAGCTTGCAGCTTGGGAATGTGTAGTGGACGTCTAAACCCGTGTGTTGGGTTCTTTAAATAATCTAAACTTTGAACTTTTGAACTATTTTACTATGCTTCCGCTATCTACTCGACTGTTATTTTGAATTTTAAAACTTGTGGATTTTAGCTATGGTATTTACTAATCTTTATGGTTGGTAAACTTCACTATTGTTAACTTAATTGCTCAATATAATAGGTGGCTGAATCCTGGTCAGTCACACGCCTCGCGGTAGTACTCCGCATGTGGTTGAGGGTGTGACACCTGTAATCTACACAAGTAACACACCCGCGTAACAAAGAAAGCGACAAAAAGAAACCAAACACTTTAGACAGTTAATTACAAACAATCAACAAAATCCTAAACTCAAAGCGCACAAATTCCCCGGCAACAGCGCCAAAATTTGATCGGAGTGTCGCGCCCCGGTCAAAGATAAATTTATAAGTCCAAATTACCTCAAACTAATAGTTAGTGGTAGTCAGGTGTCACACCCCAACCGATGGCGGAAACATCGGGGCATGGCACTGAGCGAAACAGATTGTCCAGAAGTTTTCATAACAATTATCATTACCAATTAATTTAAAGTAACATGTCCCATACCATGTCTCAAAAGATAATACAATTATTACAGACAAAATCTAGGCAAATAGTTCTGTTCCGACAACTCAGATTTCATTTGTACAGACAACTATTTGTTGGCCTCTAAGACCTTATTCTAGCCTCGAATTCCTAGCAGATAAGCATCCTAAGCACTTGTCACATACGTTAAAATAAAGTCAATACACATAGTGTAAAGGTGAGTATACAAGTTTGATAATAGCATATAGAGTTCGAAAGCGTTACGCATAACCAGCACGTACACAGAGTGAAATGAGGCATGTTAGTTATCGACATAGACCTATCGATACCAATGACTGCGGGTTGACTGCAGTTCGTAATACATGATCACCACTGTAATCCATGCAAATAATTGTCCTTAACAACCCCCGCGTGAGCGGGTGCTGAGTCCAAACTATAGTACTATCGTTGCTAAGGCAGGTAGACATCATTCCATGTGTAAACATAACAAACAAGCTGTAACACCCCGTGTTTTCGGAAGTCAAAGTCAAGGTCAAAGTCAACGACCGGCTGAACGGATTTGACTTATAGTAATTTTCTTATTTTAATTGTATTATGTGGAGTAAGTGTTGTTAATTGCTAAAATCGATGTGTGTTAATCGCTATCTAATCAACTCGCGACTGTGAATTATAGGAAGTAACAATGTGATAAAGTTAACTAATCGATAATCAAGCTATGCTACTCGACATCGAATCGTGATACGAACCGCAACTTGACTTAACCTGGTTATTATACGTGTGTGTGTGCCTTATGTGTTACTTGTGCATGTTATATATATATATATATATATATATATATATATATATATATATGTTGTGGAAATCAATCGAACTCAATCGAAACTCGAAGCATAATCGAACTCGAATCCGAATCGAAAACCGAACTATGATAATTAGTAGTTGGGACTAAAAGTAATTTGACTAGGAAACCCTATCGTGACGAGCCGCTCGCAATCGAAATCGAAACATCAAAAATCGTCACGTCAAACAATCGTACCAAGTGCCATCCGGCCGGATAGCCACTGCGCTCCAGGTCAGGCGTCATCCGACCAGGATGTCATCCGACTGGATCGTCATCCGGGCGGTACGTCATCCGATCGGATAACCCTTTCCTCTTTTGGAATCCTGTAAATACCCCTGTCATTGTCATTCTTTCCATTTCTGGAAACTCTCTGTCCGAACCATTCGTGCTCCTCACCTTTTCTTCGATTTCTCTCAATCCAGGTAAGATCTCGCCCTAAATCTTGTACGTTCTTGATCTACACGCACTCCTACACCTTTCTATCTTTTAAATCTTAACGTTTAACCGTGAAATCACTAGATTTCGGGTGTTCTAGGGTGACGTCATCATGTGTTCTTCAAGAACTTCATGTTTTGACTTCAATCCACCAAGAACAACCGAGATCTAACCATTTTCCACGCAAACATACAAAGATCTTGTAAAGATCTCGACACAAGAATGGTGAAAAAGGATTGAAAGATGGTCTCTAACTTTCTTTCAACTCTTTTACACTCCTTACACTCAAAACCGATAGGATCCGACCGTGATTTAGTCTTCTACTCTATCGTAGTGTTGTATTAGCTCAAGATCCGGATCCTACCCACGAGACTACCGATTTCGGGTTAGTCAAGAACAACCGTCTCGAGCCGGTAACCGGCCGGACTAGGGTGATTCCTGGTCGGGTTGGTCACTTGGGTCGAAATGGAGTCCTGTTGGCTAACACGTTGTCAAAGTGTCTCGACATAATGACAAACCATCCAAAACGACCAAGTGTAGGACGAACGGAACAACTGTAACGGAGTGCTATCCGACCGGATTGCTGTCCGATCGGATAGGTCATCCGAACGGATCACACTTGGGTCCCACCTTTAAAACAAACTTAACTGAAGTTTGAGTATCGAACGAATTGCAATCCGATCGGACGACCATCTGACTGGATTACTCTTCGGATCATGAGATACTAAGACTTCAAAGACTTAAACAATTTTCAACATGATCAATGACAAGGTTGCCATCCGATCGAATGACGCTTCTGTTATGAACCCGCTTTCAGTTAGTAACCTCATCACCAAGTCGCCGTCCGACCGGACCACTGTCCGACCGGATGACCATCCGAACGGATTGTTATCTGCATGACCAGTCGTCCGACCGACCGACTTGATGGATAGAGATACTTCAATGTTTTCAAAATACTACAATGAAAACTTCAAAAGACAAGCCATCATACACAAACACATCCTTCTTACAGGAAGAAACAATCCACTCGAATCGTCATCCGACCGGACAATTGTCAGACCGGATGACCATCCGAACGGATTGTTATCCGCACGGATTACCATCCGATCGAACCACTATCCGACCCTTTCACACTTTGTGACGTTTTGCGCATCACTTATCGTTATGCTATCAAATCTATTCAGGCTAACCTTACTCGCTAAGCGCTCCCTTCAATCCATTAATCGCTGTGAGTATACTCGATCCCTTTTTGCTTTAAGCACTTTTGGGTGTTACATACGTTACGAATATTCAAACTACAACAATCACACTACTCAATACTATTTGAACGCTAACCGTTAATGCATGTTATACGTGGCTTATGAATGCTTGTTTGTTATGTTTACACATGGAATGCTATCTACCTGCCTTAGCAACGATAGTACTATAGTTTGGACTCAGCACCCGTTTACACGGGGGTTGTTAAGGATCATTACTTGCATGGATTACGGTGGTAATCATGTATTGCGAACTGCCTCATGTAGTCAACCCGCAGTCATTGGTATCGATGGATCTATGTCGATAACTAACGTGCTTCATTTCACTATGTGTACCTGGTTATGCGTAAACGAATTCGAACTCTATATGCTATTATCAAACTTGTATGCTCACATTTACATTTTATGTATTGACATTATTTTAACGTATGTGACAGGTGCTTAGGACGCACACTTGGTAGGAATTTGAAGCTAGAATAAAGCTTTAGAGCCCAACAAATAGTTGTCTGTAGTGGTCAAACTAAGGGTCTCTAGAAGCAGATAAAAAACTGCTGTCTATTTAAATCTGAGTTGTCGGAACAGAATATTTGCCTGGATTTTATCTGTAATAATTTGTTTACTGTTTGAGACATGGTATGGGACATGTTAATTTAAATTGAGTGGTAATGATAGTTGTTGTGGAAACTTCTGGACAATCTGTTTCGCTCAGTGCCATGCACCGATGATTCCGCCATCGGTTGGGGTGTGACACAAGCATTCATTAAGTCACGTATAACATGCGGTAACAGTTAGCGTTTAAAGTATTGTGTAGTGTGTTCGATGTGATTTAGTATATGTAACGTATGTAACACCCAAAAGTGCGTAAAGCAAAATGGGGTCGAGTATACTCACAGCGATTGATGGATTGAAGGGAGCGCTAGAGAGTAGGGTTAGCTTGAACAGTACGATAGCATAACGATAAGTGACGCGCAAAACGATACAAAGTGTATGTGGGTCGGACAGCAGTTCGGTCGGATGGTAATCCGATCGGACGGCCAGTCGTGCGAATGGTAATTCGTTCGGACAGTAGTCCGTTCGGACAGCAGCCCGGTCGGATGACTGTTCGAGTGGATTGTTTCTCCCTTTGAGAAGGATGTGGTTGTGTTTGATGGCTTGACTTTTGAAGTTTTCGTTGTAGTATTTTGAAAATATTGAAGTACCTCTACCTTTCAGGCCGGTCTATCAGACGGTTGTTCGATCGGACGGCAAACCGTTCGGTTGAGTACTTTGGTGAGAACAATTCACAGCAGGTTGTCACTCAATCGGACGGTTGTTCGATCGGGTGGCTTCCTTAGTGCATTGAACATGTTGAAAATTGTTTAAGTGTTGAAGTTTAAATGTCTCGTGGTTCGGATGGCAGTTCGATCGGATGGTAGTCTGATCGGACAGCAATTCGTTCAACATTCAGACTTCAAGTGTTGGCAGAAATGATTAAGTGTGGGACCAAGGTGCAAGTCGTACGGGTGGCCAGTCGTGCGGTTTGGCTGCCCGTTCGGACAGCTATTCGTTCGGACGACACTCCGTCCTGGTTGACCTGTTCATCTTACACTTGGTTGTTTTGATAGTTTGTCGTTTTATCGAGACGTTTTGATAACGTGCTAACCAACAGAACCCCGTCCTAAGCTCTAGTGACCCGACTGAACAAGAATCACCCAAGCTCGTTAGTCTACTGGTTTTAAGGTGGTCATTCTTGGTTAACCCGAAATCGATAATCTCGTGGATAGGATACAGATCTTGAACCAACACATCCACAATGATGAGTAGAAAGCTGACACAAGTTCCGATTCTATCAGTTTTGAGTGCATTGAGTGTAAAAGAGTTGAAAGAAAGTTGGAAAACCATCTTTCAATCCTTCTTATTGTGAATATGTCCAGATCTATGAAAGATCTTTGTTAGTTTATGTGGAAATCAGTTAGATCTAAGTTATTCTTGGTGGATTGAGGTCAAAACATGAAGTTCTTCAAGAACAAATGATGGCGTCATCCTAGAACACCTTGAATCTTGGTGATTTCACGGTTAAATGTTAAGATTCAAAAGATAGAAATGTGTAGGAGTGTGTGTAGATTAAGTAAGTACAAGATTTAGGACGAGATCTTACCGGAATCGCGAGAAATTTGAAGAAAAGTGAGGAAAACGAGCTGGTCGAACATCAGTTGCCAAAAGTAGAAAGTTTGAGAGTGATAAGGGGTATTTATAGGGTTACCCAAAGATGAAAGGGCTGGTCGATCGGATAGGAAGCCCGTGCGGACAGCCTGTCCGATCGGACAGCAGTCCGATCGGTCGGCTAGTCGAACGGCTGGTCGCCTGGTCGATCAGTCACCTCGTTCGAGTGTTCGGTGCCACGAGTTTTGATGTTTCGATTTCGATTGCGAGCGATGCGAATGCGATGGAGTTTCCTATTCAAATTACTTTTAATTCCAACTACTCATATCTCGCACTGTCTCTTCTCTACCAATTACCATACTGTTTCGATTGCGATTGAGTTCGATTGCGTTTCGATTGATTACCACACATAACATAAATAAACATGCACAAGTAACACATAAGGCACACACACACGTATAACAATAACCAAATGTGTATTTCGAGTTGCGAGTTCGATTGCGATTCGATGTTGATTAAATTAGATTGATTATCGTTTAGTTGATTTTATCGCATTGTTACTTCCTATAGTTCACATTCGTACGTCGATTAAATAGCGAATAACACACGTCGATCATTGTGATTATTGACACTTACTCCACATAATACAACTAAAGCAAAAATAAAATAGACTAACTACAAGTCAAAGAAGTCAAAACAGGAATTGAGCAAGGAGAGACATATCGCAATTAGCAATCTTGTCTTCCTTTGACTTCAATCTTGACTTTGACTTTGACTTTCGAAACACGGGGTGTTACAGCCTCCCCTAGTTGAGGGAATTTCGTCCCGAAATTAGGCTGAAGCCGTAACAAACAACTGCAGGTACTTCGCCTTCATGTCGCTTTCGAGTTCCCAAGTGAACTTTGCGCCTCGTTTGCCTTCCCATCGGACTTTCACAATAGGAATGCGCGAGCGTCTGAGCTGCTTGGTTTGGCGATCCATGATTTCGACAGGATTCTCCACGAAGTGTAGTGTTTCGTTTACTTGAAGGTCATCGAGAGGTACAATTAAATAATGCTCAGCTAGGCACTTTCGGAGGTTCGACACATGGAAAGTCGGGTGGATGTTACTAAGTTCCTCCGGTAGTTCGAGTCTGTAGGCGACTTTTCCGATTCTTTCCAGAATCTTAAAAGGTCCAACATATCGAGGCGCTAGTTTCCTTTTCTTGCCGAATCTGACCACACCCTTCCAAAGTGAAACCTTTAGGAGTACGTAGTCGCCAACGTCAAATTCAAGGGGCTTGCGTCGTCTATCGGCGTAACTTTTCTGTCGGCTTCGAGCTTTCAACAAGTTGTCTCGGATCCGGAGGACTTTGTCAGTCGTTTCTTGCAATAGCTCGGGACCGGTTAATTGCGAGTGACCGATCTTGTGCCACATAATAGGCGAACGACATTTTCTTTCGTATAATGTCTCGAATGGTGCCATTTGAATGCTGGAATGATAACTGTTGTTATACGAGAATTCGACTAACGGCAGGTATGCATCCCAATTACCACCGAAGTCTATGACACACGAACGGAGCATGTCTTCAAGAGTACGGATCGTTCTTTCAGTCTGACCGTCGGTTTGAGGGTGGAATACGGTACTTAGATTAAGCGATGTACCGAGAGCCGTTTGAAACGTTTCCCACAGTCGCGAGGTAAACCGAGCATCATGATCAGAGATGATGTCGCGAGGCGTCCCATGATTACAAATGATCTCATTGGTGTAGATTCGGGCTAATCGTTCTACCTTGTAGTCTTCCTGTATTGGCAAAAAGTGAGCAGATTTGGTTAGACGGTCAACAATAACCCAGATGCTGTCGTGACCTGATGACGTGTGCGGAAGCTTTGTTATGAAGTCCATGGCTATACTTTCCCACTTCCACATAGGGATCGGCGGTTGTTCGAGCAAGCCAGAGGGTCTTTGGTGTTCAGCCTTGACCTTTGCACAAGTCAGGCATTTCCCAACGTAGAGAGCAATATCCCTTTTCATGCCCGACCACCAATACTTGTAGCGAAGATCCTGGTACATCTTGTCGGCACCGGGATGAATAGAATACCGGGATTTGTGGGCTTCGTCCATCAAGATCTGTCGCAAATCGGTTCGTTTAGGGATCCAAATTAGGTCTAGAAAGTGGAATATCCCATTTGACTTATTCACAAGCTGGGTTCCATCGTGGTAGATTCGTTCCTTCTTCAGAGTGCGTTCGTTAAAACAGGCATGTTGGGCTTCACGGGGTGTTACACCAGGGGTCGAACCACAAGGAGTCTGTGTTTTGTGTCATAATTTGGTTGATTATCAAATTGGAACAGTTTACGAAGGTTGCTATGATAATAATTTATTTGTTTGGTTTGTTTGGAAAAGGGTGTCAGATTAGACCGACAATTTTCTATTAACTATTAAAAAGAGATTACTTGGACTATTGCAAAAAAGCTGATTTCCTGATTTTAAAAACTATAATAGAGAACAAGGTTCACACTTGGTTCGATAATTGCAAGACCTATGGTTCTTACACGTTTTAACTTGATTTAGTTGAATTTGGTGATTAACGAACTTCGTATAATATGGCTAAGGTGCTGAGAGCTATCAACGTTGCAAGAACAGACCACAATGCACTTCATTACCAAGAACATGTAAATTCTAACCTATAACAAGGCATAATTGCACATAAACATTTTGCAAAGTCAAATTTAATGATTCACTCGACAATTCACAAATTCAATACAAATGCAAGTAAATTATCATAAGTTTCAAATACTACAATCAACTAGTTACAAATTGAAAATAAACACAATGTTTGAAACCCTAGAAAATCATACAAAATCTACACTGGGGTGAAACCGGTGAGAATTTAGCTGCTCATGGTTGATGAATTAAGAAAACCGGATGAGAAGCACGCGAACAAAGTCATCTTGATTAGTCTCAAATCTCGAAAAATGATGGGTGAAGGGCTAGTTTGGATGATTGTGATGGTGGAATAGTTGAATGATGATGAATATATGGATTAGGTTTAGGGATTGGTGAGATTTTTTTATTCGGTTTCGTGATGATGGTGATGATTGGTGTTAGGAGAGGGATTGTAGATTGTGTTCTTAAATCTGGTTAATAAACGAAATTCAGCAGCAGCACTTTAGGTGTCGCGTCGACGACGCAACCAGTATGTCCGATGTCCCCAGCTTCTTCCTATGGGCTTCTTCTGACCGACGGGATGCGTCAGTGACGCGTTTAGCTGGTTTCGTGTTCGTTTCGCGTGTCCGGGTGGTCCTAGCTTCATCAAAGTAGGCTATCTGGAACTAAATTCCGCATAAAAACACAAACTTTAATACGATTAAACAACTGGTTTTTAACCACATATCACACCACCACTACCACCCCATCCACTCCACCAACTATTGTCATCACCGCTGCTAGTGCCATCGCATCCAACAACTTCGCGTGTGTCTCCATAACCTTTGGCGCTGCCTCCACCACCACCGTCGCCTTAACCACCTTTATTGTCGCTACTAGCCACCGTTAAAGAATATAGCCAGAGAACCAACTTGTTAATTTAAAAAAAAAAAATAACAGCTCCACTATTATTTCTTTTTGAGGTGAACTAAATTTGGTCCATTTTTACCCAACCCCATTTTGCTATAATAACTAAGCTTAAAATATCCAAATTCATTCATTAAGATACGTCTACTTGGTATCCAATATTTTCCATTGTATAACTACTAAAACCCAAAGTGGTTATATATAAGAAAAGAGAAAAAAAAGACCCTCCCTAAATAACCCAAAAGGCCTAAAACTCAAACCCACCGAAACCCTAAAACACCCACTATAAATTCCCAACTTCACCCTCTAGGGTTTCTCTCAGCCACCTTCATTTCATTTCACTTCATTCCAGCCTCCTCTGTCTATCTCTCTTCTGCAACCAAAATGGCTGATTCCCTCGTTCTCCGCGGCACCATGCGCGCCCACACCGACTGGGTAACCGCAATCGCCACCCCAATCGACAACTCTGACATGATCGTCACCTCCTCCCGCGACAAATCCATCATCGTCTGGCGCCTCACCAAGGAAGACAAAACCTACGGCGTCGCCCAACGCCGTCTCACCGGCCATTCCCACTTCGTCCAAGACGTCGTCCTCTCCTCCGACGGCCAGTTCGCCCTCTCCGGCTCCTGGGACGGCGAGCTCCGCCTCTGGGACCTCAACGCCGGCACCACCGCCCGCCGCTTCGTCGGCCACACCAAAGACGTTTTATCCGTGGCCTTCTCCATCGACAACCGTCAGATCGTCTCCGCCTCCCGTGACCGTTCGATCAAGCTCTGGAACACTCTAGGAGAATGCAAGTACACCATCCAAGACGGTGATGCCCATTCCGATTGGGTTAGCTGTGTTCGATTTAGTCCTAATGTCCAACAGCCCACAATTGTCTCTGCCAGCTGGGATAAGACGGTTAAGATTTGGAATTTGAGTAACTGCAAGCTCAGGTCAACCTTGGCGGGTCATAATGGCTATGTGAACACGGTGGCGGTCTCCCCTGATGGCTCCTTGTGTGCCAGTGGTGGGAAAGATGGGAATATTCTGCTGTGGGATTTGAGTGAGGGGAAGAGGTTGTATTCCCTCGATGCCAGTTCCATTATTCATGCTTTGTGTTTTAGTCCGAATAGGTATTGGTTGTGTGCCGCTACTGAGGGCAGTATTAAGATCTGGGATTTGGAGAGTAAGACCATTGTTGTGGATTTGAAGGTTGATTTGAAACAGGAGAGTGATATGGCTGTTGAAGCTGCTCAGACTAATGCTGCCAAAACTAAGGTCTTTTACTTGTTTCTGTTTCAATATGATGCTTATTTTTTTTTCTGCTACCTGTTATTGCTTACCTTACCTATCTGGAAATATTTATTTAGATGTTTTACTGATGAAGTATTTTTTTAGATGTTCTATTTGTGAAGTTATTTGCTGTTAAATGCTATCACTGATAGGAATTGAGGTGTTTACATATGATGTTAGATGGATTTATTAAATGTTATCTTTTTTTTTCAATTTTAAGATTGCAATTCTAGTTTAGATATGATATTCTTAATTATTTTTGCTGTGAGTCACTGATATCGAGTTTAATGTGTGCTGTGCGTAAACTGTTTGATGTGATTTATGTTGCTATAGTTTGTTTGAAGGGGTTGTGTAAAGTTACTGATTTGTTGACCTTTAGGATCAAAGTGATCATGTTTGTCGATTAGCTGATGGCTTTTAGTGTTTTTGCTGTTATGTGTTTTTGAATGTTGCTGTGTTGTGGTACATATTATACTACACACGTAGAAAGATTCATAGGTTATATTGTAAAATATAGTACTCATCTTAGGAAACTCAATAAACTGTTGAAACTGATTGAACTTGACAAAACAAATGAACCTGATTTGAGGTGTTTACCATTCATGGGTTTAGCACTTTAGTTTAGTTTTGGAACCGGGAAGAGTTGTACCAATCAAGGCGTTTTATTATCGTTATATCTAAACTTTCTGGACTATTTAATTGTGCGTATGTATGTATGTATGTCATTCATGAACCATTCTTTTTCAGTTTTTGCAAGTTAAAGCAAACTAGTGATTTTGAAAATAATTTAAGACTTCTAACCGTTTTGTTTTGACCAGCTTATATTGTATAACGGTCGTTATGTATGTTTATATGAATCTGATGTGGGTTTTGGTGTGTGGATAATTATTTGTTCTAGGTAATCTACTGCACAAGTCTAGCCTGGAGTGCCGATGGAAGCACACTCTTCAGTGGATACACTGATGGGGTTGTAAGAGTTTGGGGCATTGGGCGCTACTAGAATGCAAGTTAACAAATCAGGTGATGAAGGTATGGTACCAAAAAGTAATTTAGGTTTGGACTTTATGTTTTGGGTGATTTAATATGATTTATGGGAATTCAGTTTTGGAGACATTTTGTTGTTTTTATCCTGTTACAACAAAGTAAGATTGTTGATGCATTTGCACCAGTGGTTTGTTTTATTTGATTGTTTAAATTTTCAACTGTTGAGATTTTATTTAGCTCAGCAGGCGTGGTGATTTCATTTAGCAAGTTAAAACGTGATTAAAACTGAACCAAAATGCAGTTAGTGGTGTTCCCGGTTCTCCACTGCTCGTTGACACCTACACCATCTTCTCCACCGTCTCTGTTTTTGTAAAGGCCAGACTTTTAGGTTACAAGGGTTCTAAGCTAAAATTAAACATTTTTTCTAAACGGCAAAAGCTGGAAAAGGAGCTACATTATATTGTTTAAAAAACTGGCTCATATAACTGATACCCCCCAGACACATACAAACCTCATAGACCTCCTCTCTTTTTGGTCTACCTTTCTAACCATTCTTAGGTGGTGTTTGTTTTTTTCAAGAAGAGCTTCCTGGCCTCTTCTGTCTGCACCGTGCAGACGCGGGAAGAGGTTTAACCTCAGAAGAGTTTTTTTTTTTTGAGAAGTGCTTTTTACCTCTCCCCAGCCTCTTCTTGAGGAAGTGATAAACCATAAGCTTCTTGGAGCAGACGTTTACCTCTTCTTGGCACCACCTCCTCTGCCACCACACCTTCACCTCCGACACCACCTCCACCTCCGACACCCCTGCTCCGCCACCACCTCCACTTCGCCACCACCTCCACCTCCGACACCCTGAAACAAACCACCTGCTCCGCCACCACCACCTCCACCTCCGCCATCCACTCCGACACCCCTGCTCCGACACCCTGAAACAAACCACCTGCTCCGCCACCACCTCCACCACTTCCACCTCCGCCATCCACTCCGACACCCTGAAACAAAACCCCCAAATCGTTCACATCATCATCGATCTGAAACAAACCCCCAAATCGTTCACATCATCATCGATCTGAAACAAAAACCCCCAAATCGATCTGCAACATCATCATCATCATCATCGATCTGCATCATCATCATCATCGATCTGTGGTGGCTGTGGTGTAGTGGTGACGGTGGTGGCTGTGGTGTAGTGGTGACGGTGGTGGCGGTGGTGATGGCGGTGGTGAAGTGGTGGCGGAGGTGGTGCAGATTGTAGAGAGAGAGTAGAGAGAGATCAGTGTAGTGTGTGATGTTGTGTGTGTTTTAAACCTAGAAGAGGTTTTATATAAAAAAAACAAACCCTATTCTCCTTGCAGACTGCAGACATTTGGTTCACCTCTTCTCCTGCAGATGTCTGCAGATGTGGCCTGCAGCAGAAGAGGTTTTCCTGCAGAAAAAACAAACAGCACCTTAGTTGTCCAAAGCTACGAACTTCTACTTTAGAAACACACGCCACAGTCTCTTTAGATTAAACTTCGCTCTAGAATCGTCATCTATTTATGTATGTGTGTTTATACATATAAACAAGCATTTTGAAGTTAACCCTTGCAAAATGTAAATATCACCATTTGTCTTTTGCGCATCATGTTAATGTTATTTCGAACTAGTGTTTGCTTTTGTACTTGGAAGCCTTGCTTTACAAAGTCACATACATTATGGGTATGGTTGGTCATTATTATTGATTCAAGCTATTAAGGGATCATTAGAAATTTAGAATGTTGCCGCTAAGGTTTTGCAATATCTGCAAAAGACCGTGAATTAATGTTGTTTATCCCAACTTTGCGAAGTGTAAAGATGATAAAAAGAAAATGCATCTTGAGTTTATGGGTTAGGAGGGGTATGGGTTAGGATGAGTTTAGGTTAGAATGAGTTTATTAAGAAATGAGTTAGAATGAGTTTAGATCAAGATGAGTTTTTGTGAAGATGGATTTGAGTATGATAAAAAATAAAAAATAAAAATCTAAAAAATCCAAAAAATTCTAAAAAATCTGAAAAAATATAAAAAATCCAAAAAAACTATAAATAATCAAAAAAATTAAAAAAAAAAAATAAAAAAAATTCCCAAAAATTCTATAAAATAAAAAAAAACCAAAAATAAATTAAATTCTAGAAAATCAAAAAAATCAAAAGAATTCTAAAAAATAAAAAAAAATTCTAAAAAATCAAAAAATAACAAAAAATAAAAAAATAAGTCAAAAATATCAAAAAATTAATCAAAAAATCCAAAAAATTCTAAAAAAATAAAAAAAGTAAAAATAAAAAAAAGTAAAAATCCAAAAAATTCTGAAAAATAAAAAAATTCTAAAAAATCAAAAAAATAATAAATAAGTCAAGAAAATTATAAAAAAGTCAAATCAAAATACCAAAAACCTTTAAATATTCTAAACAATCCAAAAAAATCTAAAAAATAAAAAAAATAAAAAAAAATCTAAAAAATAAAAAAAAATTCTTAAAAAAATCTAAAAAACATAATATTTTTTTGAATTTTTTAGATTTTTTAGAATTTTGATTTTTTATTAATTTTTTATTTTTTAGACTTTTTTTGATTTTTATTTTTTAGAATTTTTTTTATTTTTTATAAATATTTGGTTTTTAAATAATTTTTTTTATTTTTTTTAGAATTTTTTGTATTTTTTAGAATTCCTAGTTTTTTATTATTTTTTAGATTTTTGTTTTTTTAGAATTTTTTATTAGATTGTTTAGAATATTTAAGGTTATTTATTAAAAAACCTTAAATATTCTAAACAATCCAAAAAAATAAAAAAAATAAAAAAATTCTTAAAAAAATCTAAAAACATAAAATTTTTAGATTTTTTAGAATTTTTTTTATTTTTTAGACTTTTTTTGATTTTTGATTTTTTAGAATTTTTTTATTTTTTATAAATATTTGGTTTTTAAATTATTTTTTTTAATTTTTAGAATTTTTTAGAATTCCTAGTTTTTTATTATTTTTTAGATTTTTTTTTAGAATTTTAATTTTTTTTACATTTTTGTTATTTTTATTTATTAGAATTTTTTGAATTTTTTTTATTTTATTTTTTTTGATTTTTTTAGATTTTTTTTTTATTTTTTAGCATTTTTGGATTTTTATTATATTTTATACTTTTTAGAATTTTTTTTGTTTTTTAGAATCTTTTAATTTTTCAGAATTTTTTATTTTTTGATTTTTTTTGGATTTATTATTATTATTTTTAGTATTTTTTGATTTTTTATTATTTTTTGGATTTTTAAGAATTTTTTATTATTTTTTTGGATTTTTTAGATTTTTTTTGATTTTTCTGATTTTTAGGAATTTTTTATTATTTGTGAAGCCGACGTCTATGAACACTCGAATAGGATGAAGAGTCTGCCTGTGACGCTCTTTTTTGATTTACCCATTACCCAGTGTAATACACATCCTGACCTACGAATTATTTTAAATAGATATCATATAATCCATCCTTAATTATTTCTTAACCCACCTTGAACCCTACTCATTTTTAAAATAACCCAAAATCACCTAAAAAACCCAAATGAGTTTTTATTGCCAGGCCTAATTGGTCCATGCTATATGGTACGCTATCACGAACCAAACCTGCCACTCCATATTATTATTGTTAACAAATCTAATTCATAAAAATCGCAGTTGGACGTATATATTTGTAAAAGCTTCCATCAGCATCCTAGGCGATCAATGACTGCTCACCTAGTGAACAATGACAGTGTTCGTCAGGTGAAGAAAAAAAAAAGGGTAAATTACCAAATTAGCCGCTTGACCAGGCACTTTTCCAAAATAGCCATTTGACCAGGCATAAAAAAGCCTGGTCACGCTCCCCCATGCAAGTGAACTCTCATTTTTATGCACCTTCATAAATTCAGGGTGTAGCGGCTTGGGGGTAGGTAGCATGTGTTGAAAGCTCATAAATTCAGGGTGTAGCGGCTTGGGCATGGGTTGAAAGCTCATAAATTCAGGTGCATAAAAATGAGAGTTCACTTGCATAGCGGCTTGGGCATGGGTGACCAGGCTTTTTTATGCCTGGTCAAATGGCTATTTTGGAAAAGTGTCTGGTCAAGCGGCTAATTTGGTAATTTTCCCAAAAAAAATCGTCAATATGCATCATAACGTATGTTGGCGATCCGGTTGTTGCGCATGTTTATATATTTGTAAAAGCTTCCATCAACATTCTAGGGAATCAACGATTGCTCACCTAGTGAACAATGAAAATGTTTCTCTTGAAAAAATTCGATTAAGAATTTCAGACCACCCGTAGAGGGGGTTTTTTTGACTTTTTTTGCCAAAAAAACGCCCCTCCCACGCCCCTAGACCGCCCCTGGGCGTTTTTGTTCAATAAATTCGTTCGGGGCGTTCTTTTATCCACGCCTTTTGTTCAATTCTTTGGCCAATGACCGTTGGCAACGATCATAAAGATAACGACTATTTTTTATTTAACTTTTATATATATACCAACCTTTTACACTCATTTTATACAAACCAAAACCAAAAACCTACACTTACAACGCCAAACAACAAACCTTTTACACCTCATTTTATATAAAAAATGGATTCCCCCACCTCATCGTTGTCCATTGCAAGTTTTTATTACAAAGAGTTTTTAGCGGATGAGGGTGACTCGACCGATGAGGAGGTCGAGCAAGAGGTGGTTACGAGGTCGTGCGAACTCGCGGCTCGGTATATGACGCATTTTAGCCGGCCTCAACGTGAAATTTTAGCAAGAGAATATATTGAACGAGACTGATGTGCGGCAAACGATCGGTTGATGAAAGATTACTTCGATGAAGCGCCTACTTACCCAAACTCCGAAGTTTTAAGGCGTCGTTTCCGGATGAGTAAACTTTTATTTTTACGCATCGCTGAAGACTTGGAAAACAACTTTGATTATTTTAAACAAAAACCGGATGCGAGAGGGACACTTGGATTCACCGGTATTCAAAAGTGTACTTCAGCTCTACGAGTCCTTGTGTGTGGAGACACAACGGACATCAACGAAGAATATTTAAAAATGGCCGAGAAAACAACGCGAGATACCTTGGAGCATTTTTGTCAAGTTGCATTACTATACTATAAACATTACATCTATTCCTATTTTTTTAGTTAGCTTAAAGTTATATATGTTTGTTAAAGCCATTATAAATTTGTACGGTGTGCGTTATCTGAGAAAGCCCACATGGTACGACCTTCAACAAATTTACGAAGTCCATTCTAATCTCCGTGATTTACCGGGCATGGCGAGGTCAACACAAACGAGGTGACCGAGACGGACCATCTGTTATTCTTCAAGCGGTTGTCTCACAGGACCTTTGGGTTTGGTCGGCTTACTTTGGTGTGGCAGGGTCGTGCAATGATATAAACGTTTTCGAGCAATTTCCATTGGTAGAGGACTAAATTTCTGGTAGAGCTGCGAAAGCATCTTTTTATGCAAATGGGAACTACTACCAGCACGAATACTATTTGTGCGATGAAATTTATCCTAGGTATTCGATTGCCGTGAAGACGTTTAGGGACCCGTAGGATGAAAAAAGAGCTTACTTTAAAAAAGTTCAAGAGTCTTTGCGGAAGGACATTGAGAGATGCTTTGTGGTTCTTCAATAACGGTGACATTATTTGAGAAATCATTGTCGTGCATGGGGCAAAGAAAAAAATGTGAGATGCTATGTACGCTTGTATGATATTGGAAGACGATGGAAAAGCAATATGCCAGAACTATGTAACGGAAGACGTTCAGGGATATCCCTAAGCAACAATGGAAGACAGCGTGAAGAATGCACATGAAATGCGGTCTGAAGCCGCACATAATGCGTTAGCGGTTGATTTGGTTGAACATGCGTGGTCGGTTCGGTATATTCCAAACGAGGGTAAGGAATAATCGGATGACGAGGAAGACGAAGATGGCGAGAATGGCGAAAGCGAAGACGAAAACTAAGATGAGTAGTATTATGTGTTTGTGTTTTATTATTTATGTAATGCAATTTTTATTTAATTTATAAAATACTAGGTTATAACCCCGTGTATTACACGAGGTTGAATAAATAAATTTTATATATTTTATATACTAAATAATAAAACAATATATCTTTAAAAACTTTATTTATTGTACGGGTTGAATAAATATAATTTTATATATTAAATAATAAAAAGTTATATCTATAAGAACCATATTGTACGGGTTGAATAAATGTAATTTTATTACCAAATAAAAAAGTTATATCTTTAAAACCACGTATATTACACGAGTTGAATAAATGTAATATTCTTTACCAAATAATAAAATAATACATCTTTAAAAAACCTCATTTATTACACGGGTTGAATAAATGTAATTTAATATACCAAATAATAAAAAAATACATTTTAAAAAATATGCGCATTACACGGTTTGAATAAATGTAATTTTCTGTACTAAATAAAAAAAATATATATCCTTAAAAAAAACCCCGTGTATTGTACGAATTTAATAAATCTAATTTTATATATCAAATAATAAAAAGTTATATTTTAAAAAACCTCATGTATTACATGGGCCGAGTAAATGTAATTTTGTATAGTAAAAATAAAAATATTTAATATATTAATACAAAGTTTGGGGTTCGTGATAAAAATAGATTATTCTGTTGTTGCAAAATTTGTTAACGAAGTCTCAATAAATTTAACCCTTTATTTAAAACTCCATAAATGTATAAATGTATAAATGATAAATAATATTATTTAAATTTATTTTAAGTTTCGTAAAATCTATTTGATACCAAACTTAAAAAAAAAGGTTCAAATATAATTAATTCAAATAAATAATATTATAAATAAGATGGAGATTAAAGTAAATAATAATTATCCATATGATATTAAACTAATAATATTTAGTAGGAGAGTTATCTATAATATAAAATATTAAATTAAATAATATTTAGTAGAAGAGTTATCTATAATTAATTAGATAATATTTAACTAAAATAATAATTATCTATAAGAGATGGTCTAATATGATGACAAGTGTCTCCAAAGTGGTTTCTTTTATCATATAGTATAGATTATTAGTTTTAATTTGAAAAAAATAATAATAGTTGGGTAATGATTGCTTTTGGGCACCACAACACCCCTTTTAACATTATGCCTAATAATGCTTCATTGCCGACTAGAGTGTCACATGAGAAAACAATTGCGACGCCTTTGTGATCCGTGAGAAAAGTCCAAAATATCAATATTCGTTCGTAGCATACCCCAATGGTGATGTTAAATCCTTCATATGTTTTGTCAAAATACAGGTCTACTGATTTCACCCGCTCGTATATTTAGAGATAGGATTAAGCATGGTTGTCTCTTTTGACTTCCTATACATCTCTCCTACTGACGTCTTTTTGTTTGACTCATATATATTATAAACTTTTTTCTTTTAAAATTGTTTGAGTAATCTCATTTTGGTGTAAATGTGATAAAGAAATATCTTATTTTTGGCACTAGATGTATCGACGTCGTTGATTTGCTCTTGAGTATTTTGTCAATTCCTAACACACGGTATGTCACCATGAGGTTGCTGCTTCTTGGCCATTGAGTTATCGTGATGCTACTGTTTAAGTTTTTGTTTCCTTGTTTTAAGGAGTTACAGCAAAACATAAGGTCATATTACTACCATCTTTGTGTGGCATTTAAGATACATAATTTAACTTTATCATCTATCATATATGAAATCAGTTCAATCCAAATCCCAAATAAAGAGTAAATTAGGATTTATTTGATTTAATTGGTCATAAAAAAATATATCAAATTAGCATCTAGGCATGTATGCTCCAATTGTTTGTTTTCACATACGTTAGTGGAGTAGGATCAAATACAAACAACATTTCGTATATAAACTGTAAGAATCAATTAAAAAATGTCACGTGACATCCAACCAATTATAGAGAAATGATAAAATAATATCCTAAATAATATCAATTATATTTAATTCTCTATAAATATGCTAACAATCAATTAATTCTTTATTTGGATATTTCTTTTGTTTTCAATGTGCTGATTAAGAAAAATGCTGATATCATTCAAATATGTTCTAAAATCAATTATCTTGATTAATTTTCATGGGCTAATATAATTTAAAAGTGCTACTTTTATGTATGTATTGTTTTGGTATGTGCTAATTTAACTTTTTTAAGTGTTAGGATCTGTTCTTACGGTTTATAGGATAAATATGGTTTGTACCGGAACCAATCCCTTCACTTAGTTATATTTAACTTTGTAGACATCTTACTTCTAACAAATAATTTCTAAGGATGACACGTGTCAAACATCATGTTACCCTTAAAAAAAATCTTTTTGGATAGATTTTTTTTTTAAATCTTGTTAATATCATAGAATGATAATACTGGTTATTTTAAATATTTACCTTAATCCATCCTTACTTCAAATATATCTTTAAGTTGACCAATTTTTTTTTTTTTTTAGATTAGATATGCTAAACTCTTTAAACCTTACCAAAAAATAGATTTTTATGAAGTTTTATATTAGATTTAGAGTTAATTACGTGGTTAGCCCCTGTGATTTATATGAAGTAAATATGTAAGTCATTAATAGTTTAAAGTCAGACTCTGAGGTACTAACTTTCAGTTTTGTAACAACTTAGGGTACTAAGATTAACATATGATGTTTTTTTTTTGTTAAGTTTAGGGGTGTTTAAATCATTTTACATCTAAAATATGTAACTATATAGTTAACGAGGGACCGTTTATATACTTTGAAAAAGGGATTTTCACATATTTCCCACTCGTAAGCAGCTTTATTACATACTAGGTTATTACCCGGAATTGCTTCCCGGGCTCGGGAAACTTAGTTATATTAATTATTATTTGTTATTAATATGACCCCATTACATCAAGCATCTCATTGGATTCAACAACAATGTCTTCACATCACCAGATTAGATCATGAATGTAACACCTCGAAAATTCACGTCCTATAATGTATTGACACGTGTCATAAGCTTGAACGTGTGAAAGAATACTCTAGAGGGACTAAAGTTGACAAACATAGAAAGTATGTGAATATAAGGGTTCAAATTGTCAACAATGGATAAATATACTTTACAATAACCCTACATAATGTTTAAACCTTCAAACGAATAAATCATGGATCATACGAGGCTAAATATGAAAGAAAGTGAGAGATTACAAACTATAGGGGTTAAATGTGTCAACATGTTTAAAGTATACCTCTGAGTGACCTTTTAGCAAACCCGAAGTTTTGTAACGATTAAATATGCTCACTAGAATACATGATAAAAATTTCATCAAGTTTCGTTATCGTATTAGAAAGTTATGATCAAATTCGTATGCGAGGGGTTAAAGCGTAAACGTTGAAAGTTATGGCTTTTCGGGTGATAACCAAGTTAACCAAGGGCTTAACAAAGTGGGTATAAGACTTGAAGCCTTATAAGTCAAGATGAGGGGCTCAAAATGCAAGAAACAAAGTTTGGTTGACCTTTCGAAGAGCCAAGAGCCAAGGATGCAAACTGAAAAAGTTTTAAAACTTGAAGATGGACTCCAGGCGGGCCGCGTAAGGTCTTGGCAATCCTTAGGCGGGCCGCGTCAGGCCCCCAGATGCAGAAAATCGTTTTTGTTGGCTGTTTAGCCTTGGAACCGATTAATCACTAATGGTCCGGTGATTAGTCGAATCAAAAGTAGTTATAAGTTGGTAATTATGTGGGTAATAAAACTTTAGAAGGGTTCCCCCTGATTCCCACTCTAACTAGGTCAAATGTCGGGTCAAACTTACTAATAAAAAGTCAACATGATACTTAAATTCTAATTTATGCATAATTAGCAATGTAGAACACAAACAACCTGTTTGATCATTAATATAACTTGGTAATTAGTGTAAGAACATGTCTAAACATGTTCAACCCGACAATTTACTGTTTAGACCCGGTTCGGAACCGAAAGTCGCAAAGCTTTGACTTTTGCTTTGACTTCAGTTCTGACCCGTTATGGTATGTTTTAGAAATACCTAAGAGCTTCATTTGGACCAGGTTACATGCTAGTATAACCCTCTGTGATTATACACCATGGTTCATTAGTTAACCGATTAATACGCATGATTCCGTTAATTGCTCATATGTTGACCATTATGCCCTTTTCGCCTTAAAACGTGATTTTTGAAAATATAAAAGAGTAGAAACCTTAGTCACTGATATATAAACTTGTACCCAAAGTTCGACATCAGTTTGAGGTGTAGTTTGAGAGTTATGCTCATTAGCGTAAATTGAAAGCTTTATGTTAATTAAACGACATAATTAGCGTATAGCCTATTTAAATCTACTTTTTGATATCAAACTTATTACCCACTGATATAATATATTATTTTGGGATTTTTGAAGATTTTTAATAAATTTTAGGCTGAGCATAACTTAGAGTCGTAAGCTTAATTCGGTAATTGTCGGTTTTGCCCTTTCGAGCTATAAAATGAGTTTTACATATCTTTTTGACCCCAAACCTTTTGCTACTGATTTTATATGATAAATACATTATTTTAAACCTTCTGGAATGATAAAAATATCAGCTTTGTATATAGAACCCGTAAACGGCTTCTAATCGCCTTTTTAAGCGTTTTTAACGCATAGTATGTACTAGAACTATTTTAAACATACAAGGGTTGATACCTACTGATATTTTAGGTAAATTATAATATTTTAACAGTATGCAAAAGTTGTTTAACTCAGACTTCAGTTTTGAGCTTTTCGGCTTATGTGAAATTACCAAAATGCCCCTATGGTGCATAGTTTGGTAATAATTGATAAGTTTCACATATATACAATACCCTACTATTATAACTTATCAAATTATGTATTTTTGATGATTATATCAGACCTATAACTCCGGTTAATACTTAAACTCTTTTATAACATTATAAATGACCAAACTACCCCTACGAGGCATAGTTTGTGTTTAAATTTGATTTGGGCATAATGGAAGGTATCCTACTGATATCACAACATATTTGAGGCATATTAACTTAGGAAACCTGGTTAGGACCTTTATGATTACCCGTTACGCCTCTTGCGCGTTCGGTTCGGCTTATGTAACTAGTTTACATAAATTAGCCGAAACGGGTCACACCTTATCGGTTTTACCCCAAAATTCAGAATGTGCCTAGATTACCCATATAAGGCAAGTCTTCAATCTTGTCGGGTCTAAATCACATTCTAAAACGGTATTCGCCCTATCGTGCGTTTGAACCGTATCTTTCTTCAAAACTAACCGGTCTAAGCTTGTGCTTAATTAAAGACCCGTTAGCATTCTAATTGGTTATTTATACCATCATTCCAGACTAGAGCCTTCTGGTAAATTGTACCTACGCTTACTTAAGTGATTACGGCTGAGTTATTATAATTCTTGCTATTTGAGACAGGAGCTAGCTCAGGTAATACTCTTAACTTATTTTCCCTATTACGGGCTTGGGATACGGTAATATAAATACCGCATGGTCAGGTATGGGATTCAAAGACCAATAAGTCGGGAAATCCAAATAACCTGTTTTTAATTCGTATTGCTTGACTGAAACATTGGGGATTAATGCGACCGTGTCCTAGATATCCTTGACTCATTAAATGCAATGGCCACGACCTAAGCACGGGGTGTAGGCATACACCTGACAGATGCCATATGTTTACTAGTTAATTATACCCAATAAGGGATAGTGGTGTGTCGGTTAATCATGAACCGGCATAGAACCGGGCCCCGTATGTAGAGCAAGTTATGTAAAACTAATAACATGAAATATAGTTTGTCCCAAGTATAAAAGATTAATTTTGCCTTGTGCATTTTAATCAAAGTGTCAAAACATCTTCGTGCCTTGAGCACCTAAACCAATTTTTCATAGACATTTTCAAATGAGTCGGTTGAGTGTATTTACCAGTGAAAACTGACGTATTTTCAAAAGTCTAAGTGACAGGTACAAGTACGTAATAGGCTGGAAGCTGCTCAGGACGTTAATAAGGAATCTTGCAAGTTCTAGGCGTCTAAAGTCTGTTGAACAATAATTATGTTTTAAGATCCGCCTGTGGATCCTTTACTTTCCGTTGTAATACTTGATATTACTTTATATTCGGATTGTAATATATTTATCTTTTGCTTCCGCTGTGCATTTATATATTGTGTTGTTTGACTATGATGATCTCAACTACGTCACGATACTCCCCACCGACCCCCACCGGTGACACGTGGAAATCGGGGTGTGACAGGTTGGTATCAGAGCCAACACTGAGTGAATTAAACACTAGTTTTTGTGTTTAATCTCAGTTACACAGTTGCACATTCTTGAGTCTAGACGAGAACATAGGACAAATTCTAATTCGTTTATTTGTCCTTATTTGGTTCCTTTGTTATTTTCTGATTAGCTCTTACATGGGCAAGTCATTTTTCTGTTAGAAGTCCCGTTTAGGACAACCATATACTTGTTTAAATTTTAATAGAACGATTATATTTAAGAATATCATTCCTATATTATAAGATCTACCATTATAAGAAAATGGCAAAATCTAAAAAGGACAAGACCTAGCCACGTGTTATATTGGGACAAAGCCAAGATGGTAGTTCCTCAATTAGATTCAGATCCTTGTTAACACCTCAATTTAGGATTGTTCTGCGTTAAATATTAAAAATAATCGTAAGGGTAAAACCTAGCCTAAACGTCACTGCAGACAAGGCCAAGATGGTAGAACCTATTCGAGAGATTCAAACCCTTGTTAACATCTGTAACATGTTATCAATTCCTGGCAGACATGGTCTGATAAAATCGCATGAGACATCCTTAATTAAGATTACTCCAATTTTCCTTATTTATATAATCATCCCTTAAGGATGAAGTGCCTACGGGCTATAATTGACGCCCTCTGTGACTAAAGACAGTGGTAGCCTACAACTCCCTGTCAAGAAAAGGTAATGAACTATGATTCAAACCTTAATGCCTCGATTCTCTGAAATCATGGCTTACATCATCCTATAAGATGATCATACTATAACCATCCCTTAGAAGGGAAGTGCCTACGGGCTATAACGTATTGTCCATCTGAGACACCAGTCGCGGCAAAAGGCGATATGTTTCTTAATATAATCGAAACTGTATGTGTTTCTATTTGCTTGAAATGATTATCAGAGAATATAACTCGATGTTTTTATTCCTTTAATGGCATAATTAACCAGCTTATCATTGTCAAAGAATAGGGCTTATAACTTTGAACATGATTTTGCTATTAGTTTGTACTATATTTTTGATCAAGGAATCGTTTCAAGCGAGTAATTGAGTATACTGTCTTTAGCTTACATCGCCGGTAGTATCTAACTGAATTTATTTCTTGAAGTTTCTTTGCTTAGATGTGTGGTTATACCAGTGTCTCAAAATTCACCAACATCAATACTGGTTTTAAAACTAAGATTAACGGCTGCAAGTTTCTGACTTTATAAAACGGTCATTACAAAATTCAGCATTGGGTGGCCGCATTGTTTCCGTTAGACATGGACCCAATAATTTACATCTACATATATAGTTTTAGAACCACAACTTCAAAAGTAAACCAACAAGTCTACCATCGGTTTCGAAAAGCAAACAACTACAAGCCAAAAACTTGGTTCCATCTATCCTTCTGCATTTCCCCTCTTCAATCCCATGAACATTCATCCGAACAAAAAAAGCTTTTTACCTTTCACGAAGTTAAGTGTAATTGCTTGACCTGGAGCCATGCCTTTATCATTCACAAACTTTCTCATTCCTTGCACATAATATCTTGGTTGACCTCGAGATAAACCTATAGCAACTTGAACATTCCAAACATCACCTGCCACGTCCACAATCTTCAAACCCATCTTACGATTCAGTCCGAGATCTTCAGCATGTCTTTTAAAAAGGCGTTGTAACAAACAACGAACAATTCAATAAACAAAGAATTAACACATCTTTAAAATCTGACTAAAGTATTATATATTAGTAAACTCATCATCACAAACTTACAAAATGACCATCCACACGGAAAGAAATAGGTACGATCTGATTATCTTCATTCACAACAACCATACCACCTTCATTGACATTAACGATGTCCTGTACAACTTCAATATCTGAACTCAAGATAATCTCTTCTACCACCTTTTCTTTAACAACAGCACAGACCTCCGGTGGAAGCACTAAATCGCAGGTAGCATAATTGAAAACCGTGATATGAAAAGTCTGAAGATCTATCATCTCAAAGACAATAAGATGATCAGCAGTTATTGACAAGTCATTCTTTATCTGCTTCCATCCGGTAGTTATGTAAAGTTCATTGTTGAAATCTTCCATCCGTACAGACCAGTTCTGCTTTCCAGATCCTTTAATAAGAACCAGATATGAAGGAACAGTGTTTAACATCTTGTGATGAAGAAAAGAACGATTAATACTCTACAATCCGAAAAAACACATTATATAGTACATTAGTAAAAATATATCAGAAAATTAAGTAAATTGGCCAATAATAATCCCAAGTCACGAATTAGCCACCAATAATCCCACCTCGTCCATTTTTTTTGTAAAATACTCCACAGTTAACTTTAGGCTAACTGAGTTAATAAAATGCTGACGTGGCTAATAAATGTCTGCCACATGGATTTTTTAAATGACTTGGATTATAAATTATATTAAATCATTTAATTGTTTAGTTGACTGATTATAAAAAAGGGAATTGACCACATGTTCGATCAGAGTTCACCAAGCATGAACCCTAATTCATAAACCAACCCCCAATCTCCAAAATTAAGACTTTTCAATCGATCCCAATCACGAAAACATGAGTTCATCATCATCGTCTTCTTCAATTCGTTCAAAAAACCCCAAGATTTTCATATTGATTTTTTTTTGTTGCTGTCAGCTTCAATTCAACCAGCGAAACATGATTTGAGGTGCAAAACTGGGTGGAAAACACTAGTTTAGCGACATCTTCTAAATCGTAAGCATAGTTCAGCAAATATTCTTCTATCTTCATGAAGTGCACTATTCAAAATCTTACATACAAGCACACCAAATGTTTGTTAAAAGTCCTGTGTGAATTTTGCCAAATAGACTTTCTGTATTTTATGGTTTATTCTTGTGCATTGTTTGCTTTGAATTTTGTTTCTCTGTTAATACCTTAATTTTTCCGAAAATACTTTCTGAGTCAATAAAAATAGCCCTATAGTTTTGTACATCTGGATAAAATTTGCTTATTGTTTTCTACATTGTTGATGCGAAAATTAGCCCTATTTTTAAATGCAGTCTAACATGATGGGCCATTTTGCTTATTAAAGACAACTTATGGTAACAAGAATGTAGCAAGAATTTCATCATACCTGATCGTTCGTTTGCAGCGTTATTCTTGATAAGAATTTAGGGTTTTGAAGAGAGAAGAGATGTGTTTTGGTTAAGTTGTAATGTTTTGATCGATCGTTCAGTGTTAAATGGATTTTTTATTTACCCAATTTCAATTTTGGATTAACATAATCCATGTCATTAATAATTTAACATGTGGCAGACACATGTGGTAGTTAGATGACATTTATTAGCCACATCAGCATTTTATTAACTCAGTTAGCCTAAAGTTAACTGTGGAGTATTTTACAAAAAAAATGGACGAGGTGGGATTATTGGTGGCTAATTCGTGACTTGGGATTATTATTGGCCAATTTCACAAAGGTGGGATTATTATTTTCCAATTTGCCATAAAAAACAACAATTAAACAACTGTATCTCCAAAAAAATTACATGATTAATGCGGTCCCCCAGGTCCATAAAAGATATTCAGCAACTGAATGGGAGGCTGATAACCCTTAATCGTTTTTTGTCCAAAGTAGCCGACAGAACTCTTCACTTCATGAAAGTCCTGAAGGACTGTCCTCAGACAAACAAATTCAAGTGGACCCAAGAAGCTGAGGCAGCGTTCCGGGAGATAAAAGACTACATCTGCAGGCTCCCCACCTTAGCCACCACAGTCCCTAGGGAGGGACTACTCTTGTACCTGTCTGCATCTAAGACAACGATCAGCGCAGTAATGATGGTGGAAAGGGAAGAGAAACAAATACCCATATACTTCATCAGCAGAACCCTCAAAGGTCTGGAGGAGCGATACATGCCAATAGAAAAGCTAACCCTGGCACTCGTTTTCGCCTCACGAAGGCTTCGGAGATACTTCCAAGAACACAAGATCACACTGTTGACAGACCAGCCACTTCAAAAGGTCCTTAGGAGACCAGAACTCCCTAGAGTACAAAGCAAGAACGGCAACCAAAGGGCAAATATTGGCGGATTTCTTGGCAGAAGTCCCTGAGGAAGAGGAGAAAGAACTTCTTAAATGGAAAAACCTGGAGGAGGAAGAGAAAAAGAAGGAGGACGAAGTGGTGTGGAAACTGTTAACAGACGGAGCTTCAAGTGAGGAAGGAAGCGAGGCAGGGATCAAACTGATCAGCCCCGAGGGGGTCGAGCTAACCTACGCCATCAGACTGGATTTCGAGAACACCAATAACACGACAGAATATGAGGTCCTTCTAGCTGGGCTAAGGCTGGCAAGAAAAATGAGGGCAAGGCACGTCGAAGCTAACAGTGATTCACAGCTGGTAGTCAAGCAATATCACGGGGAATATGAAACGAAGGAAAGCTCGATGGCCCAATATGTAGACAGGGTGAAAAAATTGGCAAACACCTTCAACACTTTCAAACTAGAATACATCCCTCGAGGAAGAAACAGGAAGTCCGATGCCCTTAGCAAGCTAGCCTCCGTGGCCTTCGACCACTTGGCAAGGGAAGTCAAGGTGGAGGTCCTGACCTCACCCTCCATCACAACGAAGGAAGTAGCAACGGTCAATAACATTCAGGAAACCTGGATGACATCGATTCTGAAGTTCCTCAAGGACGGGACACTGCTAGAGGGCGATTGGGCGGCCCTCAAGGTAAGGGTAAGGGCCTTGTAATACGAATTGATAGACGGGGAGCTCTACCGAAGGTCGTACTTGGGTCCATTGTTGAAATATGTTGACAATGAGGAAGCCAAGTACGTGGTGCGAAAAATACATGAGGGAATTTGTGGCATGCACTCTGGGCCAAGAACAGTTGTAGCAAAGGCAAGGAATGCGGGGTTCTATTGGCCCAGAATGTACGAGACAACGTCGGAGGAAATCAAGAAATGTGATAATTGCCAAGTGCATGCTCCCATGGCACACCGCCACAAGCACCCAATGGTACCTGTGTCAACGTCTTGGCCGTTCCAGAAGTGGGCTATAGACATTATTGGGCCGTTCCCAGAGGGTCTAGGAGGGGTCAAGTATGTGGTGGTTGCCACTGATTATTTCACCAAATGGGTCGAGGCGAGGCCCCTGGCCAAAATTACGGGAGAGCAAATGAAACGGTTTGTCCTGGACAACATCATATGCAGGTTCGGAGTGCCAATGGAACTAGTGAGTGAAAACGGGGTGCAAGTTGAAAGGAAGCCTTTCAAGCCATGGTGTGAACAAATGCATATACGCCAAGTTTTTACCTCAGTCACTCATGCTCAGAGTAATGGCTTGGTGGAGAGAGCAAACCAAAGTGTAATTGATGTGTGTAAAATGCAACATATAAATTACATCAAATGAGGCATAAAACTAACCCTTTTTAAGTACTAATGTTGGAAAAAGAGTGTTTTTGTCTTCCTTTTGTATTTTCAGGATTAAATGAGCTCAAATTCACAAAAGAAGCAAAAAGACAGCTAAATCTAACATGAATACAAGGAAAGGAACATAAGTGGACTGCCCGACCCCTCAACGGCATCTTCCCAAGCAAAATAGAGAAGGCAGAAGACTGAACACGCCCCGTGCTCAGCCAGCACGGGGCCGTGCCCAAGAAGCAGCAGAAAAGACAAACCTACAGAAGCTTCTATTGCCCACCACGGGGCCGTGTCCAGTGAGCACGGGGGCGTGGCGAAAGTACTGCAGGCACATTAATTGTAATTGCGAATTACAATTAATGAAGAGAGAGAGTGTCAGACAGGCACGGGGCCGTGCCCAGCCTTCTGTTCAGCCTATAAATAGGAGTGCTTGGTTTCATTTCAACTCATCCCTTGGCACACCACCTCTCTCACACTTCACCCACCACCCACCACCACCATAACACCATCATCCACCACCATCATCCATTGTCCATCGTAGAGTGTGTGAGTCGTCTCGGGATCCAAGATTGATCGTAAGAGTTCTTGACAATCAAGGCCATGTTTGCCTAAGTCTCTTACATCACTTGGTGAAGACAAAGTGTCTAGTATAATACTTTTTATTTCTAATCTTTTGCACTTTTTATTTGGTTTTGTATTAATGACTTTAATAACTAGTTACTTATGTTGAAGGTGATCTTTCCTTATCGTTTGTCCGTGGTGTCTTGGCATTATTTTACTGTCGATATAAAATAAAGGATTTTCACCATTCATATCTCCACGATCTATATGGAGGTATGTTGGCTACCTGGTCGGGGGTTAAGGGAACGGTTTGGTAAAGGTCTTGCCATTGTTCAGCGTTTAGAGGTCCTGCAATGGACCTGGGTCAAATTTAGTAGGACCTCCTTCAATGCTTCACGGTATTGGATGGCGGGGGTCCAAACTCTTTGATCCCCTCATAAGTTAACTACTATTAATACTATAACCCGGCTATTTAGGACTGTATCCCTGCTGACTCAGACTACTTAGTCGAGGGTAACGTCACCGCCAAAAGTGGGGCCTACCACAATTTGCATTAATAACTTAATTCATTATCTTCCAATAATCCACCCTTTTAGGATTGTATCCTTGCTGACTCAAACTACTGGGGTGAGGGTAACGTCACCTTCAAAAGAGGGGCCTACAACAATAACTAAGATAATCTCTTAATTATGTGCAAAAGTGCGGAAATAATCAAAGGTTATACTAGATACGAGTCGGAACCAAGTGATTCATCTTGTCTATCTGTTTTTTCTTTTATTTTTATTTTCAGCATTTTAGTTAGTTTTTATTTTTCTTAGTTTAAAAACATTTTTCTAAACTTTTGATTTTGGTTAGACGTTGAGGATAAACCGGTATTAAAAGCTCTTGTGTCCTTGGACGACCTCGGTATCTTGCCAACACTATACTACGCTCACGATGGGTGCACTTGCCCATATGTGTGTTTAGTGTTAGTAAAATATCGTGTTTTATAAATTTAAAACTTGGCTAAAATAAGTGTTAAAGGGGCTTAAAATATACACCTAATATATATAACACTTTACCGCACATCAAGTTTTTGGCGCCGTTGCCGGGGACACAAGGATTTTAAGAAAGCTTAAAATTGACGGCCTAATCAGTTTTTCAAAACCTTTTTAAAAGCGCGCACATTTTTCTGCATTTTAGTTTAGTTTTGCATTTACAGTAGCCTGTACACGGGGCCATGTTCACTGAACACGGGGCCGTGCTGCACATTTTCATAAAAACACCCAGTAACAGTAGCTTGAACACGGGCCGTGCTCACTGAACACGCCCCGTGCTCAACGAAATCAGTAAATTTAATTAAAACGCCCAGATACAGATCCTGAACACGGGGCCGTGCTCACTAAACACGGGGCCGTGTCCAGCCTCTGTTTCCGTTTTTATTTTTGTTTTCTGATCTCGAGATTCGGTTGTGGTCTGCTGAGTGATCCTTATGGATCAATACTCAGGAGGTTACAACTACACCTATGATGAGGATGATTATAGGGGTAATTATTGCACTAATTGTCGTAATGCACGCTCGGTTCAAAATAATCACTCATATCAACCATCCAATTCATACACATACTATGAGGAGCCCAGGTACGAGCCATCAACTTCATACACATCCTATGAAGACCAAAGGTATGAACCTCCTCCCTCATACTCATATGTTGATGAACCAAGGTATGAGCCTTCTTACTCATACTTTGAGGAACCAAGATATGAGCAACCACCTTCGTATGCTTACTATGAGGAACCATGGCGTGAACAACCCACCTCATATGAGTATTATGAAGAACAAAATTACGAACCTTATCCATCATATGCTTACAATGAAGAACAATGGTGTGAACCATCAACTTCATATGGGTATTATGAGGAACAAAGGGTCGAACAACCAGATTCAAGCTTAGAAAATTCCGATTCTTTTTCTATAACCGAAGTGACCGATAGGATATTAGAACACATTAGAGTTATAGATCGATGTATAAAAGAAGCTCGCGCAAGGGAAGAGGAGTCCCGCGCAAGGGAAGAACTAAAAAAGGAAGAGATAACTAAAAGTGTTAAAATGGAAGAACAAATAAGTGAAAAACCTACACATGAGTTAAACAACGAAAAAGGTGAGTCCGACAACGTTAAAATTCAAGAAGAGTCTAATTTTGAAAAAATTGATCTCTTGTCACCTTCTTTTGAAAATCATTGTTTAGTACCCACTCATGCTAAGTTTTTAAAAGAGTTAAACACTAACACTAAAATTGACAAAATGGTAAGTGTTAAGTTAACTAATGATCAAACGTCACTAATAAAAGAAGACCCATTTGAAATTAACATTACACCGGTTCCATGTTTCTTTCAAAATTCGTTTATTAGTAATGTCACCATTGATAAAGATCTTTGTGTTAACATAATGCCTAACTACATTTTCGAAAAATTAAGTATTAGTGATTTTTCTCCACTTCAAATACCCATTTTTCTATCCAATCGGAAAGTAATAAAATCAATCGGTATAGTTGAGGATGTCTTGGTTCAAGCAAATAAAATGGTGATCCCAACCGACTTTGTCATCCTCGATGACGCTCCTCTAGTGTTGGGACGACCATTTGTAAAAACACACGAAGCTTTGAAAAACCGGAAGTTCAACAATCTACCTCTTCAATTAGGGGCATTTAAAAGAAGTGTCGATCTCGAACGGTCAATGAAATATCCTTTCGGCAATAATGACCCCCTAATTGAAGATGAAGATGAACCACCCGATACAAGTGAAGAGATTGACCACTTTGTTGAAGAAGAGGTCGCCATAGAACAAACTTTTAAAGTTCTTGATCGAAATGAGCAACCAAATAAGAAGTCTCCCAAAGACCCACCACTTGAGCTCAAAGAACTTCCAAAAGGTTTGGAATATGCTTTTCTAGACAAGGATGGTAATTTACCTGTAATTATTTCTTCTAAATTAGATAACTTAGAAAAAGAAAAATTAATTAATCTTTTGAAAAAACACAAAAATGCAATAGCTTGGAAACTGGTAGACATAAAAGGAATTAGTCCTTCTATGTGCACACACAAAATTCTGATGAATGATGACTACAAATCGGTCATACAACCACAACGTCGAGTAAATCCAAATGTTCAAGAAGTGGTTAAAAACGAAGTCATCAAATTACTTGACGCCGGACTTATCTATCCTATCTCCGATAGCCCTTGGGTAAGTCCTGTCCAAGTAGTTCCAAAGAAAGGAGGTATGACGGTAATAACTAACGAAAAGAATGAACTAATACCAACGAGAACCGTCACAGGATGGAGAGTATGTATAGATTATAGACGATTAAATGAAGCGACAAGAAAGGATCACTTTCCTTTACCCTTCATTGATCAAATGTTAGAAAGATTATCCGGTCATAAATTTTACTGTTTCTTGGATGGTTTTTCAGGTTACTTTCAAATCCCGATAGCACCCGAAGACCAAGAAAAGACAACCTTCACATGTCCCTATGGAACTTTTGCTTATCGACGCATGCCGTTTGGTCTATGTAATGCCCCCGCAACATTTCAACGTTGCATGGTGGCCATTTTCCACGACATGATAGAAAAGACAATGAAAGTCTTTATGGACGACTTTTCTATCTTTGGGGATTCATATGACCAATGCCTCGATAACCTTGAACGAATGCTATCCCGATGTGAGGAAACTAACCTCGCCCTTAATTGGGAAAAATGCCATTTCATGGTAACGGAGGGAATAGTGCTCGGTCACAAGATCTCAAGCGAGGGAATGGAGGTGGATCGAGCCAAAATAGATACCATTTCTAGATTACCACCTCCATCCTCCGTACGAGCTATCAGAAGTTTCCTAGGGCATGCCGGATTCTATAGGCGGTTTATCAAAGAGTTTTCTAAAATTTCTAGACCTCTAACAAAATTACTTGAAAAAGATGCTCCTTTCATCTTTGACAATGATTGCAATCAAGCATTTCTCACCTTAAAGGAAATGTTGGTCAATGCACCTATCATGATAGCACCTGATTGGAAATTTCCTTTCGAAATCATGTGTGATGCTAGTGACTTTGCAGTTGGAGCTGTCTTGGGACAAAGAAAAGAAAAGCATTTCCACCCAATTTATTATACTAGTAAAACACTTAATGATGCACAAGAAAATTACACAACAACTGAAAAAGAATTACTAGCTGTGGTATTTGCTTTTGATAAATTTCGTTCTTATCTTGTTCTTTCTAAAACTATAGTTTATACAGATCATGCAGCCATCCGATATCTCTTCAAAAAGCAAGACGCAAAAACACGTTTGATTCGGTGGATTCTACTCCTCCAAGAATTTGACATTGAAATCAAGGACAAAAGAGGAGCAGAAAACACCGCTGCAGATCATCTCTCGCGCTTAGAAGACCCAGCTTTGGAAGCAACCAGGGATGAGCAAATCAACGAAAAATTCCCAACTGAGTCCCTGGAAATGGTGGAATACAAGGAAGAACCATGGTACGCCGACTATGCTAACTACCTAGCTAGCGGTATAGTCGCAAAAGGGTGGCCACATCATCGAAGAAAAAAATTCTTTGCCAATGTGAAACACTACTTTTGGGAAGATCCATATCTTTTCAAAATGTGTGCCGACCAACTTGTCCGACGATGCGTACATGGTAGTGAAGCACGAAGAATTCTCCGCCATTGTCATGAAGGTCCATACGGAGGACATCATGGTGCTGCTAGTACCGCACGAAAGGTATTTGATTCAGGATTTTATTGGCCAACCATTTACAAAGACGCCCAAAGTCTTGTAAAAACATGTGATGCTTGCCAAAGAACAGGTAATATTTCTTCCAAAAACGAAATGCCATAGAACGGCATTCTTGTTTGTGAGATTTTTGATGTGTGGGGACTCGACTTTATGGGACCTTTCCCACCATCGAAAGGAAACAAATATATACTTGTGGCAGTAGATTACTTGTCCAAATGGGCCGAGGCCGAGGCACTTCCAACAAATGATGGAAGAGTCGTGGTAAAATTTCTGAAAAAATTATTCTCTCGTTTTGGCACGCCTAAAGCTTTAATAAGTGATAGAGGTACCCATTTTTGCAATCATCAACTTGAAAAAATATTAACAAGATATGGGGTCTATCACCGGGTCTCAACAGCATATCACCCTCAAACAAACGGGCAAGCCGAAGTGACTAATAGAGGTTTAAAACGAATACTTGAAAAAACCGTAGAGTTAAATAAAAAGGAATGGGCAGATAAATTAGACGATGCTTTATGGGCTTTTCGAACTGCTTATAAAACAACAATAGGTACAACCCCATATAAGCTAGTCTATGGTAAAAGTTGTCATTTGCCAGTAGAAATTGCACACAAAGCCTACTGGGCAATCAAAAATGTAAACTTAGATTTAGAATTTGCTGGTAAAAATTGATTTTGTCAATTAAATGAATTAGACGAGCTTAGGAATTATGCATACTCAAACTCTGAAATTTATAAGGAAAGAATGAAAAACTTGCATGACAAACATATTAAACCTAATGAATTTCGGGTAGGAGATCTAGTTCTTTTGTTTAATTCACGACTTCGATTGTTTCCTGGTAAATTAAAGTCTAGGTGGTCAGGACCTTTTTCCATCACCCATATTTTTCCACACGGTGCAGTAGAGGGAAAAAGAGGGCACTCACACGAGCACTAAAACTCTATCAAGGATTCATTGTGGATGAAGAGGAAGAGATCTCGTTTCAAACGGTGGAAGAATAAAAACATCATGCCTGGTAAGTTACGAACGATTGAGACAACAAAATAAAGCGATAAGTTTTCTAACCATGGCTTATGGGAAAAAGAGGGCACTCACACGAGCACTAAAAAAAAATATATTTTAAACTTTGCTCGGCACGAGGCCGTGTCCGCTGGACACGGGGCCGTGTCCGCGCTACAGTCGGGATAAATCCCTTTTTTCAAAACAGTTTCTTCATTCCACACGCCCCGTTTCCCCGAAAAAGCTCTGGTTTCAGGCGATTTTTCGCAAAATTTCAACGTCTCCTATCGATCTAACAACGTCAAGGTATGATTCTATCACTCTTAGTAGTTAGATTAGTTACTTGCATGTAGTTAAAACACCAAAAATTTGGGGAAAAATCTAGGGTTCTTGAAGTTCATCCGGATCGAACCTCAAATTTTTGTTTAGATCTGTTTGCATTTAGTTAGATTAGTGTTAAGGAAAGTAAATACACTTAAATTGTTCATAGATTCACCCGATTTCTTACAAAAACCCCAAACCCTTGTTCTTGAACCGAAAAAGATAAAATTGATAGGGTAAACGGGACATTTTGGGAAAAAAGGCATTTAGGGTTCCATTTTCGGGGGAAACAACACCTATTGGACCAAAAATTTTCAAATTTTCGAAACCGGGTCGAAAAATGAGATTTTTGAGTAACAGACCCTTGGACACGGGGCCGTGTCCGCTGGACACGGGGTCGTGTCCAGCTCGCTGTTTGCAGTTTTGTCCGAAAACATTTCTGTTTCGTGCTAACCTTTGGTGTATTCTTGCAGATGGCCAGGAAGTTCATAAGATTCAACGCCAATGAGCTAGATGCAAGAGCTCGATATGAGATTCTTCAAACAAGGCCGGAGGAATACCCGAGGCAAGCTTGTACAGAATTGCTAACCATGGTGAATCAAATTGACCGTTTCAACAACATCGTCACGGGACCACTCAGAGTCGCCCTAACAACTCGACTCCGTTCCGTTCATGAATGCACCTTAGAATTTTATAGCACCTTTGCATTCACTTCAAGGTGTGACCCGTTCGACAATGACGGGGTGTCATTCAGATGTGGCGGAACAAAGTATTCGATCTCCATGGCACAATTTGGGTCAATTATCGGGTTGTATACGGAAGAGGATGCGGGAAACGAAGAAAATACTGGGGGATTGAGAGAGATCGAAGACAACGAACGCCAAGCCATGTGGGCTCAGATTGGAGAAGGATTCTACAATCCGAGCAGCACTAAGAGTACAAAGCTGAGGGATCCGCTCTACAGATACATCCATAGGCTCCTCGGCTATTCTCTTAGCCAAAGGCATGAAAGTAGTGGCGTCGTTGGGTTAAGAGATTTGCTTGTCCTCCACTGCATCCACAACCGCAGGCCGCTCGATGTTCCATTCCTCATGCTCCGAAACATGCATCACAACCGCCTTGCTAGTGCACCGACTCCTATTTTCTTTGGGGGATGGGTGTACCGTCTCTTCAAGCACTTCGCTCACATACCTAGGGCATTTGAGAGGAGCCCATGGTCAGGTACGGTGGGTATTAATATATGCCGCTCAATGAACCTGATTTATGAGGCAGAAGACGGGACGGTAACCTTTCAAAGGATGCAAGGTCATGCATGGAACCCGCAAGAAGCGCTTGTCCTCCCAGCTCCGCAACATCATCAGTACCAGTACCAACCCAACGGTGATCCGGGCCAATCATCCTCCTCGGGAGGCGGTTTTCCTAACTTTCAAAGTTTGCATGATTTGTTGCAGGAAAACCTTATGTGTACTAGGAACACCTACAACATGGCGAGCAACACCTACCACCGGGTCGGAGCTATCGAGAGAAACTTATCCGAGATCCAAGATGATGTTGGATACATAAGAGACCACATTACACGCCATGGAGGGGATGATGACGATGATGATGATGACGATGCTATGGAGTAGGTGAGAGGAGCAGAGGAGGAAGCGGTTGGTTGATGACTTCCCAGGTTAACCCTTTTTCACTATCGAACAATTGGTGGCCTGCGTGCCAAATTTGAACAATTTACTTTCCTTGACTTCTTTTATTTTCTGTTTCATTTTTCTTTTTCTACTTTATGCTTGGAACAATTAACTATGGTAATGTAGGATGTTTGTGTTACTTGGTGTGGTAGTAAGTGATGACACAGGTATAAACCGAGGCTTAGAATGCTAAGCCGCATCACTTATAGGACCAGGATGGAAAAGACGGGGGAAGAAACCTGTTTTTCAGGCTTACAGACTGTCCACACGGGGACGTGTCCAGCCAACACGCCCCCGTGCTCACCTCCCAGACCTGCTGTTGGGTTACTGACCTGCAGATTTTTGTCAGACACGGGGCCGTGTCCACCCAACACGCCCCCGTGTTCACCTTCTGTAAGTTCTCGTTACTGGCACCTAAACACGGGGTCGTGTCCAGGCTGCCAGTAACACAAAATTTTTGCTTTTTACACCTTTTTACACATTCAATCAACCTAAAATTTGTTTTTTGGGACACATTGAGGACAATGTGTAATTTAAGTGTGGGGGGGGGGGGGGGATGCTAAAACCTTGAAACTTTGCAAGTCCTAAATACAAGCCTTACACAAAACTCTATTGGAACCGCTAATCACCCCAAATTTTTTCAAAAATTTTATTTTTTTACTTGTCTAGGTTTAACTCGGGAAATTCAAGTTCTCAAAAAGGTTATATTTTTACGAATTTACAACCGACAGCGTAGTGATAAAAAGAACCAACATAAGAAAATTAAGAAAAGGCATGACAAACTTAGTTAAAATTTGATTATATATACTTGATCACATAAAAACCCATTCCCACAAAAGTGAGTTTTGAGCCTTTATTGAGCATACAATTACATATCATTAAACTAAATGCTCATTTTTCGTTTCTTGTGTGAATAGCCGCTTGGTTCTTACGACTCTAGAACTTGCCATGACGATACATTCCCGGTCCTTATCAACTTAAACCCGAGTAAGTAAATGATAGAGGCATTAGGACTAACCTTTTTATTTCTACACCTTTATTTTTCTTTTTCTTTTACCACTTACCCAAAAACCCCCCTAGTTAGCCCCTTTGAGCCTAAACCTTTTCATTTCATAACCCAACAACCTTTTACCCACCAAAACCCTTTTTCATTTTTACCCTTTGTTTTAGTAAAAAGTTCGGTTTTTCGTATAAAAAAAAATTGTGTTGATGATGAAGCAAAAGAAAATAAGCAAACAAGTTTATCAAAAATAACTTTGTTTGAATAATAGCTTCATCAAAATAAGAGTTACACAAAAATAGAAAGTCCTACGAAAACCGACACTTGTTACGCTTTTTCACTTTTACTAACCGCTAACCACTAACCCAACCACCTACCGTTAACCCAAGCTTAACCCTTAACCCACAAAGTCCCCTTGATATTTACAAAGGTATAAAAGTTAAAAAGGAGGAGGATTGATTGCTTGGCAAGCCTATGGTAGGTATAAGTTCCATGCCGCTCTCAAGTGATTCACTAAAAATACACCTTCGGCCGAGTGTGAGTGATTTCTCCCGTGAGGTATGTGAACTTGTATATAAATAGAATTTTAAAAAAGGCATGCTATGCCCTAATAAATAATTTCTCTTATGAAAAGTTTTAAATAAATCATGACGAATAGGATTGTAAATAAATAAAAATAAAACTTTCTAAAGAATCTTGGAAATCCCGACACTCTACGACAAGCCCAAAACCTTCTCTTCTACCTATTCCATTTGGGAGTGTAAGCCACATATTAAAGAGTTTTGCTTGAGGACAAGCAAAAGTTCAAGTGTGGGGGTATTTGATGTGTGTAAAATGCAACATATAAATTACATCAAATGAGGCATAAAACTAACCCTTTTTAAGTACTAATGTTGGAAAAAGAGTGTTTTTGTCTTCCTTTTGTATTTTCAGGATTAAATGAGCTCAAATTCACAAAAGAAGCAAAAAGACAGCTAAATCTAACATAAATACAAGGAAAGGAACATAAGTGGACTGCCCGACCCCTCAACGGCATCTTCCCAAGCAAAATAGAGAAGGCAGAAGACTGAACACGCCCCGTGCTCAGCCAGCACGGGGCCGTGCCCAAGAAGCAGCAGAAAAGACAAACCTATAGAAGCTTCTATTGCCCACCACGGGGCCGTGTCCAGTGAGCACGGGGGCGTGGCGAAAGTACTGCAGGCACATTAATTGTAATTGCGAATTACAATTAATGAAGAGAGAGAGAGTGTCAGACAGGCACGGGGCCGTGCCCAGCGGACACGGGGCCGTGCCCAGCCTTCTGTTCAGCCTATAAATAGGAGTGCTTGGTTTTATTTCAACTCATCCCTTGGCACACCACCTCTCTCACACTTCACCCACCACCCACCACCACCATAACACCATCATCCACCACCATCATCCATTGTTCATCGTAGAGTGTGTGAGTCGTCTCGGGATCCAAGATTGATCGTAAGAGTTCTTGACAATCAAGGCCATGTTTGCCTAAGTCTCTTACATCACTTGGTGAAGACAAAGTGTCTAGTATAATACTTTTTATTTCTAATCTTTTGCACTTTTTATTTGGTTTTGAATTAATGACTTTAATAACTAGTTACTTATGTTGAAGGTGATATTTCCTTATCGTTTGTCCGTGGTGTCTTGGCATTATTTTACTGTCTATATAAAATAAAGGATTTTCACCATTCATATCTCCACGGTCTATATGGAGGTATGTTGGCTACCTGGTCTAGGGTTAAGGGAACGGTTTGGTAAAGGTCTTGCCATTGTTCAGCGTTTAGAGGTCCTGCAATGGACCTGGGTCAAATTTAGTAGGACCTCCTTCAATGCTTCACGGTATTGGATGGCGGGGGTCCAAACTCTTTGATCCCCTCATAAGTTAACTACTATTAATACTATAACCCGGCTATTTAGGACTGTATCCCTGCTGACTCAGACTACTTAGTCGAGGGTAACGTCACCGCCAAAAGCAAGGCCTACCACAATTTGCATTAATAACTTAATTCATTATCTTCCAATAATCCACCCTTTTAGGATTGTATCCTTGCTGACTCAAACTACTGGGGTGAGGGTAACGTCACCTTCAAAAGAGGGGCCTACTACAATAACTAAGATAATCTCTTAATTATGTGCGAAAGTGCGGAAATAATTAAAGGTTATACTAGATACGAGTCGGAACCAAGTGATTCATCTTGTCTATCTGTTTTTTCTTTTATTTTTATTTTCAACATTTTAGTTAGTTTTTATTTTTCTTAGTTTAAAAACATTTTTCTAAACTTTTGATTTTGGTTAGACGTTTAGGATAAACCGGTATTAAAAGCTCTTGTGTCCTTGGACGACCTCGGTATCTTGCCAACACTATACTACGCTCACGATGGGTGCACTTGCCCATATGTGTGTTTAGTGTTAGTAAAATATCGTGTTTTATAAATTTAAAACTTGGCTAAAATAAGTGTTAAAGGGGCTTAAAATATACACCTAATATATATAACACTTTACCGCACATCAGTAATCAAAGGAATGAAAGGAAGGCTGGGAAGGAAACAAAAGGGATGGCTGGAAGAGCATCCCTTCGTCCTATGGGCATACAGGACCACCCCCAAGGTTTGCAATGGGGAAACCTCCTTCAGCCTAACTTACGGGACCGAGGCCGTCATCCCTGCCGAGATTGGGTCACCCACAACAAGGATGAAACTACGAGAGGCTGAGAATGAGCAAGACCTCAGGATGAACCTCAACCTCCTTGAAGAAAGGAGGGAGATAGCTGCGGTGAGGGAGGCCAAATACAAGAAGCAGCTGGAGAGCTACTACAACTCCAGAATGAAGAGGCTCAATCTGATACCCGGAGATCTGGTCCTAAGGGTAAACGAAGCCAGCCTATAGGAAAACACCGGGAAATTGGGACCCAACTGGGAGGGACCCTATAGAGTCACCTGGGCCAATGGCAAGGGAGCTTGCAAGCTGTAGACACTCCAGGGAAAGGAGATTCCAAGGACCCGGAATCTGGAATCTCATACAACTCCGAAAATACTACATATAAGATACAAGCTCATCACCAGAAGGGACTGGTAAAAACGGCTTAAAAGCCACTTTTGTAAAATTAACCATTAGCTGAGGTTTGTCCTAAGAAAACATATTTTGTATGATCATGTACCGGATGCCCAGGCCCCCAAACACATATGGCAATGAACAATCTACTTGTTCCTTTTGACAAATTACGAGCAAAGCACTAAGGCAGATGTGCCTAAGAAACTGCGAACCCAATAACAACATATACACCTGTAAATCAGTGTATTAAACACACTAAATGCCCGGATGTGGAGCAAAAGAGGGCCAGACCAGCCCAAGAAGAGCGGACAAACAGTTAAAAAAAATCATGATCAATGATCATAGACTTGTCCAAGGTTCACTTTCTCACAAACGATTCCGGTTTACAAACAAACCACAAAACAAGTGTACAAATACACACTAAGAAATTTTGTAATCAAGCTACAAAAACAAGTGTACAAAGACACTCTAGAAAATTTTGTAATCAAACTACAAAGAACAAGTGTACAAGTATACACTAAAAATTTTGTAACCAAGCTACAAAAACAAGTGTATAAAGACACACTAGAAAATTTTGTAATCAAACTACAAGAACAAGTGTACAAATACACACGGAAATATTTGCAAGAAAGCTGCAACCCAGGAATGCATAGACAAACTTCAAACCAACTCCTATGCCTTAGCAAATCCCTGGAGAAAGGAAGCGACCCCAGGCAAAGACACAAAGAGCTCCCAAGCAACTGATGGCAATACCTGCAAACGACAAAGAAGCAAAACCAGCAAACAAGAGCACACCAGTAACATACAGTTATGAAGTAACTACAAAAGCGTAACATGGTTAGACACTGGGAAGGCCCCAACACAAGGCCTTCCCAAAAGCAAAAGTCAACAGTATCCAAGGTACATAAGTATTAAGTTACAACCATATCGAATAAACCATTGTTTCGAAACTACTGGGAAGCATCCCCAGACAAAGACTTGGGTGAAGAGGGCCCAACGGGAGTAAGTAAGGCCTTGAGTTCATCAATAGACATCAGGGGTCGCTCAAGAATTCTCTCGAGAAAAGCAGGGGTCTTCTCACCAAACTCCTTGTCCAGTTTGGACAATTGTTTCTTAGCCGTTGAATTGTAAAGAGGAGTCTCTTTCCTCCCTAAACCCTGGGCAGAATAAGCATACCCATCCTTCAGACCCGCCTGATAACCCACATCTCGATAAGCCCTGTAGATTCTCTCAACGCTGCCCTTAAACTCCTAGGATTGAGAAAGAACAGTGAGGAAGGACCCAAAACCCTCAGTAATAAGCTAGTACCTCTCCTTAGCCAGCTTTTGATTATCATCCACGGCAACCCCCCATTCAGCATACATGGTGTTCAGACCCCCCTGGGAAACGGAGTCAAGCTCCTTCTGATGTTTCATTTCGGCAACCAGCTTCTCTTTCTCCTCAACCCAAGCTATCCTCTCCCTCTCCCAGGCACGCTCTCTCTGCTCCAACATAGCTCCAGCACCCTGAAGGGAAAGAACATCACAGAAATCATGAAGAGTTAAATATATATATAAAAAAAGGAAGGGGAGGGGATAGAAGAAGGATTTGGCACTTTCTCCTCCAGCAACTTCCGCTCAGCATCAGTCACCCGGCACCGAAGCTCAGCAGCAACGGTTTGTGAAGTTTTTAGCTCAGTCTTCAACTCCTCATTTTCCCTCCTCAGCTCATCCATCCGCTGCAACATACCAGCTCCCCTAAAAGCAGAATTCATAAATTTGTGAGAGGGGAACAACATGAGCCAAGAAGTGCCGAGCGGTCTTAGGAGTCCCCACAACAGTAGATGGGGTTATCTTCCATTTAGGAACATACGGGACTGAAAGAGCATCAACAAGCTGGGGGGCCAAAGGGGACTGAGAATCAAGACCTTCTTGATGAGAAGGCTTGCTAGTCCCGGTGGCATGAAGAGGAGAAATACCGAAGGCAGGAGTAATGTGAGCAGCATTAATTTCAAGAGTTTTATCCCGAACCCTAAAAGAGGAAGGGGCAGGATGAATTTCAATCGGAGCCTTGGAGCTTCCCTGTTTCAGATAAGAAAAAGGGGGAAATTAACAAGGAATAAAAAACAACCACATTAATCAGAGCAGAACATAAAGGGAAAACTCACCAACAGAGGTTCGCTAATAAGACTAGAAGACCTCAAGTGCTTGGGCAGAGAGCCCTTATCCCCAACAGGAGGAAGTTCAGAAGCAGCTTTGGTAACAGGAAAGGTCTTCTGACCACTAGCACTCCGGAGCCTTAGCCGAATGTTTCGAGGGGCCGGGGCCACTTTGGGACAACTTGTCTAGGCTGTTTTTCGTTTACGGATCAAACGGCTCTCCAGGTCCTCATCATCTTCATCGTTACTATAACTCTTCATCCGGAGGGAATCCTGGGAGTCCTCCTTCACATCAGAGGAACCTTCCTCGTCTTTCCCTTCAACAGCAGAATCCCCTGCTTGAACAGAACTCTCAGGGACCTTCTTCTCCACACCACGACTCATGTTTGGTTCAACCTTATCATCCACCATGAACTTAATATCGTTGCAATCCCCTTGGAGCAAACCCCACAAGGTCATCTCTGTACAGAGACAACACCAAAGATGACTACCCAAATCCACAAAAAAACAAAGAAAGGAAGAGAAAAGCAAGCATAACAAGTCAGAGGGCAGAGGAATACCTTTCTTTCCGAAGAAAGCTTTTGGCCGGACTGAATAAAAGGGGCTCAAGTCCCCCATGGCGAACACTCCCTAGGGGAATATGAAAGCCCTTGTGGGATTCTCGTACATTCTTTTCCATTGAACGATCTCATTAGCAGACAAGACCGGGATGCTATCTTCAATAGACGCTTTTGGATCCCTCAGGGGCGGCGATTCCGGTATTATAGCAGCAGAAACAAAGATGAATCGGCTTTTCCACTCCTTCGGATAAGTAGATGTGGGCATGAAAGAGTAACAGGGGGGAAAAACACTATCTTTTCGCTTGGCAAGGGTGAACCAGTCACCATCAGAGATCAACTTGTAAAACATGCAGAAAAGAGGAACCGACGGTTTGCCGGAAACCGCCACACACGATAATTCAAAATGAACAACCCTCATGAACCCTAGAGGGTGTAATTGTGAGAAGTGAACACAAAAATTCCTTAGAAGGTTCACTTTAAAAGCCGACAGGGGGTAACAGACACCACAAGAAGAGAACGATAAAGTATAGATGACGATCCTGTCGGGGGTACATTCCGCCAATTCGTCCGGTCCGGGCAGAATTGGAGAAAAGCGTTCCAGGATCTTGTAAGCATCGACAAAAACTTCAAGGTCCTTTGCCATCAAGACAGAGCGGATCGAAGAACGACCGGTACGGCTCATTGCTGACTGAAAGGGTGATCAGAAAGTAATGATGGAATGCAGAGAGAGAATTTTGAAGAATATGATAGAAGTTAGAGGAAAAAGAAGAGGCAATGGGGGGTTTTAAAAGAAATAAGTGACACAGGGAGGAAACCGTCACATCACCATATTTCAAAATTAAAAACCAATCTGAACATGTGCACCCTGAAGGCTAACCCTAGCCGTTGATCTTTGATACTCGATGGCCCCCGAGAAACGATGGAGGCGTATAATCATTAAGGAAAGTTGGGCCCATACTCGTAGCCCAAGAGGGCCAACTTCACAAAAATTACAATACAGCCCCGGATCATAAGACTCGAGTCTCAGAACCAGGGACTAGAGATGACTTGACGACGGGCCAGTTGGTAGCCCAACATAACCCGTCTTGGGCTCTTATCGTCTGGGCCCAATTGCTAAGCCCATGGCTTACATCCTCTTTTGACGAAGATCTTACATACTTGAAATGTGCGGGAAACAGAGGAAAGGAATCCAAGAATGCTGCAAGGCATTAAATGCCTGATTGATAAGGAGAAAGAAGTCGCCTGAAACATGGTACAATTGAGCTGGCCTCATTAATTGAAGTTCCTGATCCCACCGTTGGGGCTCAGACATGTGTCTGAGTCCCCCAAGGGCAGCATAATGCCGTTAGATCGTCCAGGCATCATTTTCCAAGGGAGATAAGTGATCTCCTTTATATAAGGAAGGTAAGTAACGACCCTTAACACACAAGAAAACTCTCACTAAATGCTCTATACTCTCATTTTCCAAGGAGAATATTCCGGTGATCATACTCGTCAGAATAAGCTTCTCATTTATCTCCGGCAAGTTTACTTATTCTCACGTCAGGGCTTGGTCACGGATCCCCCTCCCGGGGCCCTCCGTGACGAGGCTAACGGTCTTCTTTTTTGTAGAAGACGGAAACAAGGATATCACAATGTCAACGAGATTCTTTAGACGTCATTAGTGACTTGAGGACTCGACAATAACTTTGGGGCGATTATGTGGTAGAATGATTGGTACAGAGTACTACGAAGTTTGTTTGTTGTCTGGTGGGTCATCGAGAAAACTTAAAAGACAAGTCTATGTAAAAAGCATTTCAGATCTCCATTCCATCGCCGAACGAATCAACAAATTAGCTATTCAATTTCAAATCTGTTACAGCCGGGAAGCATTTCAGATCTCCATTTGTGGTTTTGAGAAAATCAGTTGTTCAATTCCAAATCTGTTATGAGCGGAGTGGAACGAATCAATGAAATATCTGTTACTGCAGGAAAGCGTTTCAGATCGGCGAATCACTTGTTCAATTTCATTGAAGCAATCGGTATTAGCTGTTTAAGATCTTTGATTTTCATGATTTGTTGCTTGATATTGATGACGTGTTTGACTCGAAACCGGCTGAATCGATAAGAATTCAAGTGCAAGGAGGTGGTGACAAGTGGTGGTTTTAGGAGGTTAGGGGTGGTGGGGTGGAGAAGAGGGAAAGGGTGGGTGGGGTGTTTTCATGTTTAATAAATTGTATTTTAGTGATAACGGTAATTTTGCTATTTCACATATACTTAACTGAGAATATTAACCTCCGTCCACTCCAAGGACGATCCCAGTAACAATTGAGCAAACCATAAAGATGAAAATTTAATAAACTACGTGCGTTTTAATCTTAAAGTTTTAAACATGATAACCCACAAGTCCAAATGTATAGAGTTTTTTTAAAGATATAATATATAAAAATTTGGGCTTTTATAGATTTTTTTTATATAATATATATTCTTTATTAGAAAAAAAAAACTATGGCCCTCAGAGAGACGGGGCCTTGGGCTCTCGACCCAGGCCATGCTTAATTATCACCAGCCCTGCTATTGCATGTCAGTGACATGATGTCACTATAAGCCTACGATGAAACCAATAAATTGGTAGGTCTACGGTGGGTTTATGATGGACATATATTTGTTATGTTTTTAGGTTTTCCAATGTGAGGATATTGACTTATATTTTTTTTTGTTGTAACGACTTACGTACTTGGTACCAATGCACATTTTTACTTTCAGTTATTAAAGATGAAAGAGTACGTAAATTATTAGATAATGTGAAAAATGTTCAAGTTCACTTGTTTAAACTTTTGGTTTTGTGTAAATGAGTTTTGAGCTACCTTTCTTGTTTCATATTTTTATACATTATAACCCACAACATGTTACGTTTTTGTAACACCATGCATGATCACATCTGGGCTGTAAGTTAACAATATTAGAAAACCTTTTCAAATTCCGTTGCCTTTAGATGAAAGATATTTTAATATAACATGGTTTTTTGAAATTTAATATGCTTTTAGTTACTTTTTATTTAGTTGGGAAAATTATACATTGATTATTAATATTTCCTAATCCTTATTAGAGTTGAACCTTCTTTTACCTCACTATGAAAATAAGGGGATTAGTTCGAACCTAATAACACAAAAAAGAAAAAAGAAAAGTACATATTGCATCATCTCTTTGGAGATTTCTTTATCAAACATGAGTGCATAATTCATAATTACAATGAACATAAAATCATAGTTGAAATCATTAATATTATATAGAACATAGCGTTTGATTTTACAATAAACTGGTTTATAAATCAATGATCAAAACTTACTGTTCTCAATAGTATATGAGTCAAACAAATCTCTTTTCCCTTGTATTTTATTGGTAATAAAATGTTTTAATTATTCTTTAGTTTGTTAATGTGGCTTGAGGACTATTTGGAGAACACCATGCATCATCTGTGATGAACTGCATCCATGATTCGTCTTCTTCAACACAGGATGATGATGCCACATGAACATCCGGTGACATCGTTTCATAGTCATTTGTAACTGTTGGAGAATACTGTGATACTAACATACTCGTATTTCCATTATCTTCTAGCTCAATACACACGCCATTTTTCTTGAAAACGCGACACAATGCATAAGAGTCCTGTATATATATTTTCAACTAGTTTAATTGTTTTAAATGAAGGAACAAACATTTAATAGATTATATATATTTTATGATTTTTTAAAGCTTACTTCATGTATGAAAAATTAATTTGACAACTACAGAATATTTTATGATTATTTAAACTTATCTTCATGTATGAAACATTTAATTTGACAACTACAGAATAACATTAGTATAAGATAATGAATTTAAACCTTTAAACAAATGATTAACAATGGAGATTGATTCCATTTATACGAGTTTGTTACTTATGTGTATAATCTTATAATCTCATAATTGAACTAATTAAAATATATATTCACATACGAACACAACCAGATTTGTGTGTGATTAATGAATAATTAAATTATAGAGGAAATAATCAATCCAGACCTTGATCTGGATATGTATGAAGAATTGTGTATGCTTAAAATGCAAAGAGTTTCATGTGAGTTAATTTCAACCCTTGATGTTTTCAACAAGACGAGATAATAATATTCCTTTATCCTCAAATTTTTGTAATTTTTAAATAAAATATATGTGTGTGTATAGATATAATACTGAAAAAGGAAATGGGTAAATAAATATTATTCGTTTATGAGATGATGGGAATGGGGAAGACACTTTTGTCCGATTAGAGTAAAAGACAAAGTAATTCAAAACTTTGCTTTACAATCGAGGATACCTCTCTCTCATTCATCTACACCACAAGCAAAGTATATATATCATATATGTAATAAAGTTTGTTGTTATATGGTATTAAAAAAATAATTAAAACTTAACTACCTCTAACTCATTTATTATATGCGAGTTCTAACCAATTTATATCTGCCTAAGGATGATCCGTTTTTTAAACTCTTATTCTAATATTTTTATTGCTTAGGACAGGTGAATAAAACTTTGAAACTTGTACAGGTAAGAAGATGCTATGATTTAAGGAAATTTTAGAATCAGCTCACCATATCCAAGTCGTCAATCATGTTTAGAGAAATGCATGTTAGAGTATTTGTATAAACAAAAGTTACTTAACATATATTTAATAATAAATCTAATTAAAACACATGAACACCTCCTCCTAATTTAATTATAGTAATTGGAATAAGGCAGATGGATATGAGATACCTGGATACCAAATGAGCCAGCTTTATCATCAAGACGATATTCGTGCATCACCCAATCTGTTCTAATTCCTTGAGGAGCACGCCCACGATAGTATACCAATGTCTTCTTCATTCCAATGCCACCCTGCTGCAGGTTTGTAACCTTACGATCTTTACCCGTTGATTTCCAGTATCCTGCCCTTGTCGCTCTGTTTGTTCTGAACCCGTTTGGATATTTTCGGTCTCGTGGCCCGAAGAAGTACCATTCTGGATCTCGACTTGGTAAAAATGACTTCTCTATATATAACAACAATAAGAATATAAATAGAATTGTAATTTGTGTATCTGAGATTGAAACACTTGAACTATATGATCTCTAAATTAATGGGCTTGGCTCAGCAATCATTATATATAACCTTCTGTTTTGTTGTCAATATTATGAATGACTAGGGTTTTTAGTTAAACTACCGAAAACGATTATAATGGAATGAATGAGAGTATAATATAAAGAAATAAGCTAAACCTGCTAACTCCCATGGCTCACATTTATAGAGATCAACTTCAGGAATGATGTCTAGCTCAATCTCTTGACCATTTATCTTCCTTTTAAGATAATAATTCACAAGCTCTTCATCGGTCGGATGAAACCGGAAACCCGGAGGCAATCCAACTGGCGCCATTTTTAAAATAACTACCCAAATGAGCACACATATATATACAATACTCATTTGTTATGTCTGTCTGTAGATTCAAAGTTACATTTCTTCGAATCATCATCATCATCATCATATCTCTTTCGCTTTTTCTTTAATAGATTCTTGGACAAACGTTTCTAGCAAGCCTTTACCACACGGAAATTAATCACAGCAAATGGTGATTGCTTGGAACTTTATTTAACTAAATTAATAAAGTTAGGTTTGAGTTAAAATATAATCATTGTTTATGAAGAAGATAATCATACAACACTTCAATTGTCCAGAGTGTTTTTTGATGATAGATAGTGTCATCTTTCTTTCTTCTATGGGACGGACATCATGTTTGCTTTTGTTTTATGATTGTTAATTTTTCATGCAGAAACTTGTGGTTTAGGTTACGATTAAAACAAGGCTAAGACTATCTACACACCAGCCTTGACTATCTACACACTTAGGGTTTATATATGTTGCGTATAGTGTTGTCTAGTGTAGAGAACAAACACAGCAATTGGGGTTTGAATTATATTGAGAATTGTATTGATCAAAAATAGGGTTACAAAGAATGGTGTTTATATAGAACACCAAGTTACATATTAGCCCCCTATACTATCTATTATCTTCTTTCCGACACTCCCCCTCAAGTTGAGTAGTGGGGTTACCAATACTCAACTTGCTCAAACAGCTATTAAACGTGTTTCCGTTGACTGCCTTTGTGAGGATATCTGCGAGTTGATATTTTGATGCTACATACAGGAGCTCTATGATCCTTTCCTGCAGTTTTTCCTTGATGAAATGCCGATCAACCTCTACATGTTTCGTTCGATCATGTTGAACTGGGTTTTCTGAGATTTGTATTGCAGCTGTATTGTCGCACATAATTTTACTGGGTACCCTTTGGGAGAAACCAATATCTTCTAGAAGCTTCCTGATCCAAAGAACTTCGCTTAACCCTCGAGCTATGCCTCTGAACTCTGCTTCTGCACTTGACAGAGCAACCACCTTCTGTTTCTTACTTCTCCAGGTAACAAGGTTTCCTCCAACCAAAGAGAAGTACCCTGATGTAGACCTTCGGTTTCCCTTATCTCCTGCCCGGTCTGCGTCAGTGTAGAGCTCAACAGTTAAATGCCCATTTGTTTTGAACAACACTCCATGGCCTGCGGTTCCCTTAAGATACCTTAGAATTCTCTGAGCAGCTTCCATGTGGGCAACTTGTGGTTGGTGCATAAACTGACTTACCACTCCAACAGCGTACGCTATATCAGGGCGAGTATGGGAGAGATAAATTAACTTGCCCACAAGGCGTTGATATCTTTCTTTGTTTGCTAGCTTTCCATCGAGTTCCATGTGAAGATTGTGGTTCACCACCATTGGCGTATCTGCTGGTTTACAATCAATCAACCCAGTTTCCGTCAGGAGATCAAGAACATACTTCTTTTGGCAGATGAAAATCCCCCGTTTAGACCTGAGAACTTCTATTCCAAGGAAATACTTGAGATTCCCAAGGTCTTTCATTTCAAACTTTGAAAAAAAATTCCTTTTCAGCTGGGCTATTTCTTCTACATCATCTCCGGTGATAATCATGTCGTCCACATATATGATCAAGCAAGTTACGAGGCCATTCCTTCTTTTGAGGAACAATGTATGATCAGTGTTACTTTAGCGATACCCGTATTCTTTGATGGCCAAGGTGAACTTTCCAAACCATGCCCGAGGAGACTGTTTTAGCCCGTATAGAGATTTCTTCAACCTACAAACTTCCCCATCTTTAAAACCCCCTGAAAAACCTGGAGGTGCTTCCATGTAAACTTCTTCAGTTAGGTCTCCATGAAGAAATGCATTTGTAACATCAAATTGATGAAGGGGCCAATCCTTATTAGCTGCCACGGAAAATAGGACTCTAATGGTATCCATTTTTGCAACCGGAGAAAAAGTCTCAGAGTAATCGATCCCATACGTCTGAGTGTACCCTTTGGCTACAAGCCGGGCTTTGTATCTTCCAATGGAACCATCTGGTTTATATTTAATCGAATACACCCACCAGCATCCAACCGTTTTCTTTCCTTTAGGAAGAATGCACTTCTCCCATGTATTGTTTTTCATAAGAGCATGCATCTCCACTTCCATTGCTTCTTCCCAGTTCTTCTTACCTTGAGCTTCCCGTCGACCATATTAGCTACAGGATATCTTGAATTTCTGGTTTCCCTCTCTGGGGAGTACCATTTTGGAGGAACCCCTCTATTGGCTCTAGGTGGAAGAGAGTATCTTCCGGTAGTCTCTGCTGCAACTGGTTCAACATGTTCAATAACTGGATCAACCTATTCAACAACTGGATCAACATGTTCTGTAGTTGTCTGTTCTATGTGTTCCCATGTTGTCTCATAGTTATAAGACGTAGAACATTCAGGGTTCTCAGTATTTCTTACCTCAGGCATCACGTTGGATGGACTTTCTTTAGTGGTACTGTGCTCCGCAGATTGTGTGTCTGTGTTTGAAGGACTGACTAGGATCAAGCCACCAATCATATTGAACAATGTATGTAGTAAATATAATTCAACCAAACAATATGAAAGGTGTTCAAAACCAAAGCATAGTTAAGTGTTTTGTGGAAGCATAATTTTAAAACCCAATGTAAGTATTAAGTACGAAATAAATTAATGTTTTTAGCCTGGCACACATTGCCATGCCCCACAACGACCGCGCCTCCCTGTGCAAGCTCCATGAGTACCTAACGACCTGCAAGGCATGTAGCAACGAATCAACAACAAAGTTGAGCGAGTTCACAGTTGGTTGTTTAGTTATAACTTTCGTTTGTAAACCGAGTATCGTATTAATTCGTATCGTGGTCACCCTGACATGTTTGCGAAGATTAGTGGGGGCTTCCCATGTGTTACTAGACCACGCGTATCGACTGCTCCGAAAATGTAAGAGGTGCCCTAAGTCAATGTCTATCAGCATTGACCCTTTGCCCATAGTCCATTAGTACACGCCCGTCCGACTGGCACGGTGTGAGGTTTGTTAAACCTAATAGCGCTATTAACTAATGACCCACTCGCCATAGGCCTCGACGATTAAGTCGATAAATGAGGGACTTCAAGTGATAGAGTTGATGGTCTTATGGTCGTACGTATCCTGTTGTATGGGGAATACGCAAGTATGTAGTTACTGTTCAGTTCTTTAACCCATTCCCAACCCTTGGGAATCCCATGCCTTGGATAGAGTGTGAACTCACCTTGGTTTGCTCGGCAGATACACAGAAAGGTTACTTGAGCTAGATGTGGTCAACCACGTCCTAACATGGTTACCATACAAGTCAGGTCTAGGTTCAAGTAATACACGTATATTTACACATAAGCTAACAAGTTGCAAACACGTATTGATCATGGCAAACACATTAACAGTCAAGTACATAACATGCTTATACTTGTACGATTCAAAAGATTGGGCTCGCACAAGTCTAACAGCCTTGTGCGATTCACCCATAGAAGCCCAAAGATACCTGGCCCAATAAAACATAAGTAGTCCATCATGTAAACGGCCCAAACAACAAACATGAATCTTGTGCGATCCGGATAGACTTGTGCGATCCGGATGGCTTGTGCGATTGACCAGTACTTGTGCGGTTGGGATTGGGCTTTGGGGCCCAACCGTGTAACAGTTTGTGTGTGGCCCAAGCCTTGTGCGATCAGCACTGTCTTGTGCGATCCACAAGTCTTGTGCGATCATGCATAAGAAATCAGTACCGGGTGCTTTATGTGATTGTACCAGGCTTGTGCGATGCACCTTGTGCGTCTGGCACTTGTGCGATCAGATCAGGTCTTGTGCGACCTGATCTTGTGCGACCGAGAGGGACCTTGTGCGATTAGTTTAATTATTCCTAAAATCTTGTAGTCAGTTACATAATTCAATCAATTCATTTGACCAATTTAACAGTTTCCATATTTGCATACAATCAATCAACACAATCAACAGTTTCTAATCAAACCATAATCGATCAAACAAAAGGTTTTATCATTAAATTCATATGAACCCTAAATAAACATCCGAATCATGAACACAACCTATCATAACATTCAATCGGATCTAACTCTAGGATCATCACATATCATCCGAATTCAAACACATCACAGCCGACTTACTTATATTCGGTTCTAATCATCTTTATCATTATCTGATTACTATTTCGTATCATGATCTAATCATACACATGTGAGTCGATTATATGAGCATCAACCATTAATAGTTTATACCACATTCAATCACAAGATATCATTAAATCATCATGTAATACATATAGATCAATAACATCATCTAACATACAGTTGATAATTACTGTCACACCCCGATTTCCACGTGTCACTGGTGGGCCCGGTGGGGGAGTATCGTGACGTAGTTGATATCATCATAGTCAAACAACACAATATATAAATGCACAGCAGAAGCAAAAGATAAATATATTACAATCCGAATATAAAGTAATATCAAGTATTACAACGGAAAGTAAAGGATCCACAGGCGGATCTTAAAACATAATTATTGTTCAACAGACTTTAGACGCCTAGAACTTGCAAGATTCCTTATTAACGTCCTGAGCAGCTTCCAGCCTATTACGTACTTGTACCTGTCACTTAAACTTTTGAAAATACGTCAGTTTTCACTGGTAAATACACTCAACCGACTCATTTGAAAATGTCTATGAAAATTGGTTTAGGTGCTCAAGGCACGAAGATGTTTTGACACTTTGATTAAAATGCACAAGGCAAAATTAATCTTTTATACTTGGGACAAACTATATTTCATGTTATCAGTTTTACATAACTTGCTCTACATACGGGGCCCGGTTCTATGCCGGTTCCAGATTAACCGACACACCACTATTCCCTTATTGGGAATCCCTTATTGGGTATAATTAATTAATAAACATATGGCATCTGTCAGGTGTATGCCTACACCCCGTGCTTAGGTAGTGGCCATTGCAATTTAATGAGTCAAGCAATACGAATTAAAACAGGTTATTTGGATTTCCCGACTTATTGGTCTTTGAATCCTATACCTGACCATGCGGTAATTATATTACCGTATCCCAAGCCCGTAATAGGGAAAATAAGTTAAGAGTATTTACCTGAGCTAGCTCCTGTCTTAAATAGCAGGAATTATAATAACTCAGCCGTATTCACTTACGTAAGCGTAGGTACAATTTACCGGAAGGCTCAAGTTTGGAATGATGGTATAAATACCCAATTAGGATGCTAACGGGTCTTTAATTAAGCCTAAGCTTAGGCCGGTTAATTATACGGTTCAAACGCACGGTTAGGCGAAGACCGGAATAGAATGTGATTTAGACCCGACAAGATTGAAGACTTGCCTTATATGGGTAATCTAGGCACATTCTGAATTTTGGGGTAAAACCGATAAGGTTTGACCCGTTTCGGCTAATTTATGTAAACTAGTTACATAAGCCGAACCGAACGCGAAAGAGGCGTAACGGGTAATCATGAGGGTCCTAACCAGGTTTCCTAAGTTAATATGCCTCAAATATGTTGTGATATCAGTAGGATACCTTCCATTATGCCCAAAACGAATTTAAACACAAACTATGCCCCGTAGGGGTAATTTGGTCATTTATAAGGTTATAAAAGAGTTTAAGTATTAATCCTGAGTTACAGGTCTGATATAATCAGCAAAGATACTTAATTTAATAAGTTTTACCAGTAGGGTAAAGTATATATGTGAAATTTATCAATTATAACCAAACTATGCACCGTAAGGGCATTTTGGTAATTTCACATAAGCCGAAAAGCTCAAAACTAAACTCTGAGTTAAACAACTTTTGCTTACTGTTAAAATATCATAATTTACCTAAAATATAAGTAGGTATCAACACTTGTATGTTTAAAATAGTTTTAGTACATACTATGCGTTAAGAACGCTTAAAAAGGCGATTAGAAGCCGTTTACGGGTTCTATATACAAAGCTGATATTTTTATCATTCCAGAAGGTTTAAAATAATGTATTTATCATATAAAATCAGTAGCAAAAGGTTTGGGGTCAAAAAGGTATGTAAAACTCATTTTATAGCCCGAAAGGGCAAAACCGACAATTACCGAATTAAGCTTACGACTCTAAGTTATGCTCAGCCTAAAATTAATTAAAAATCTTCAAAAATCCCAAAATAATATATTACATTAGTGGGTAAAAAGTTTGATATAAAAAAGTGAGTTTAAATAGGCTATACGCTAATTACGCCGTTTAATTAACATAAAGCTTTCAATTTACGCTAATGAGCATAACTCTCAAACTACACCTCAAACTGATGTCAAACTTTGGGTACAAGTTTATAAAACAGTAATTAAGGTTTCTACTCTTTTACTTTTTCAAAAATCACGTTCTATGGTGAAAAGGGCATAATGGTCAACTTATAGGTAATTAACGGAATCATGCATATTAATTGGTTAACTAATGAACCATGGTGTATAATCAAAGAGGGTTATACTAGCATGTAACCTGGTCCTAAGGAAGCTCTAAGGCAATTCCAAATCATACTAAAACGGGTCAGAACTGAAGTCAAAGCAAAAGTCAAAGCTTTGCGTCTTTCGGTTCCGAACCGGGTCTAAACATAAAATTGTCGGGTTGAACATGTTTAGACATGCTCTTATACTAATTACCAAGTTATATTAATGATCAAACAGGTCGTATGTGTTCTACATTGCTAATTATGCATAAATTAGAAAATAAGTATCCTGTTGACTTTTTAATAACAAGTTTGACCCGACCTTTGACCTAGTTAGAGTGGGAATCAGAGGGTGCCCTTTTAAGGGTTTATTGCCCACATAATTACCAGCTTATAACTACTTTCAATTCGACTAATCACTAGACCATTAGTGATTAATCGTAAAGTCAACCGTTAATTATGACGGTTTGACTTTTAAGCTAAAACTAAGCAAAAACTTAACTAAGAAAGGTTAAGCATACTTACTGAAGTCCTATGCTTGATTAGGAAGGACTTGGGTCTGCTCTTAAGCTCCAAGAAAGCTCCTCAATTGCAGATGGAAGGTGTGATCAATTGTTGCAACTTAAGGGCCTTTATATAGTGTTTTAAACACCTTAGATCATTGACAAATCATGCTATCAATGGCCATGGATCATCAACAGATGTCCCTAAGTGCCTAGGAACATGTAGGGGGTGCCCATGAAGTGAAAATATCTTATCTAAGTCGGTTCCAAGGCTGAACAGCCAACAAAAACGATTTTCTGCATCTGGGGGCCTGACGCGGCCCGCCTAAGGATTTCCAAGACCTTACGCGGCCCGCCTGGAGCCCAACTTCAGGTTTTAAAACTTTTTCAGTTTGCATCCTTGGCTCTTGGCTCTTCGAAAGGTCAACCACACTTTGTTTCTTGCATTTCGAGCCCCTCAACTTGACTTATAAGGGCTTCAAGTCTTATACCCACTTTGTTAAGTTCTTGGTCTGTAACACCTCGGAAATTCACGTCCTATAAACGTGTCATAAAGTTTAAACGTGTGAAAGAAATATTATGGAAGGACTAAAGTTGACAAACGTGGAAAGTATGCAAATATACGTATTCTAAGTGTCAACTGTGAATAAATATAATGTACATTAACCCTACACGATGCACATACCTTCAAATGAATAAATCATGGATCATACGAAGCTAAAAGTGAGAGATTTCAAACTACAGGGGCCAAATGTGTCAACATGTTTAAACTATACCTCTGAGTGACCTTTTGACGAACCCGAAGCTTCGTAATGGTTAATTATACTCACTAGAATGCACGACATAAATTTCATAAGGTTTCGTTATCGTATGAGCAAGTTGTGATCAAATTCGTGTGCGAGGGGTTAAAGTGTCAACATTAAAAATTTGGCCTTTTCGGGTAACAATAAAGTTAACCGAGGACTAATCAAAGTAGGTAAATGTCTTGAAGCCCTTATACGTCAATTACGAGGGCTCAAAATGCAAGAAACAAGAGTCTTTACAAAGTTTGAAGAGACAGGGACTGAAACTGCAATTTTGAAAAGTTTGTGTTTTCTGGTCTGGAACTCTCGCGTAGCGCGAGCCCTAGGGCTCATGCAGTCGCGCTACGCGACTGCCTCTTCTGATCAGCCAGCTCCGATTTCTTTGGGGACTTGTCTGCCTTTGCATTTGTGAGCGATTCCAACTCGATTTTTCACCTCACTTGGCCCCTAAAACAACCCCTAAGCACTAGCAACACCTGTTGATTGATTGTGGGCACTCATAGACTTATTTGTCAAGCTCTTATGGTGAGTGAAACCACTATATAAGGCCCTTCAATGTCACAACCATTCTCACACCTTCTCTGCATTATTGGATTGATTCTGGAGCTCAAGCTTGCTTCCTAGTGATCAAATCTCGTGCATAGAACCTCAGTAAGTATTCTAATCTTTCCCTAATTGCTTTTAGCTTAGTTAATTAGCTAAAAGTCAAACCGTCGTAATTACGGTTTGACTTCGAGATTAGTCAATAATGGCTCAGTCATATCTCGAATTAAAAGTAGTTATAGGTTGGTATTTATGTGGGTAATGAAACCCCAAAAGGGTTTCCCCTGATCACCATCCTAACCAGGTCAAATGTCGGGTCAAACGATTAAGTAAAAAGTCAACATAATGCTTAAAATGTCATTTATGCATAATTAGCTATCTAGAACATGTATAACCTGTTTGATCATTGTTGTAACTTAGTAATTAGTGTTAGAACATGTCCAAACATGTTCAACCCGACTATTTCCTGTTTAGACCCGGTTCGGAACCGAAAGTCGCATAGTTTGACTTTTACTTTGACTTTCAGTTCTGACCCGTATAGGCATATTTTAGAAATGCCTCAGAGCTTTAATTGGACTAGGATACATGTTAGAACAACCCTCTGTGATTATACACCTTGGTTCACTAGTTATCCAATTAATATGCATATTTCCGTTAATTGCTCATACGTTGACCGTTATGCCCTTATTACCTTAAAACGTGATTTATGAAAATGTAAAAGTGTAGAAACATTAGTTACTGATATATAGACTTGCATGCAAAGTTTGACATCAGTTGGACTTGTAGATTAAGAGTTATGCTCATTATCGCAAAACTAATGTTTTATGTTAACATAATGGCGTAATTAGCGTATAGCCTAGTTAAACATACTTTTTGGTATCAAATATTTTACCCACTGATGTAATATATTATTTTAAGATTTTTAAAGATTGTTAATTAATTTTAGGCTGAGCATAACTCATAGTCGTAGGCTTAATTCGGTAGTTGTCGGTTTTGCCCTTACGGGCCATAAAATGAGTTTTACACATCTAAACGACTCCAAACCTTTTGCTACTGATTAGTTATGATAAATAAATTATTTTAAGCCCTCTGGAAATATAAAAATATCAGATTTAAGTATCGAACCCGGTAATGGCCTTTAATCGCCTTAATTAGCGTTTTTAACGCATAGTATGTTTTAAAATCATATTGGACATACCCGGGTTGATACCTACTGATATAGGAGGCAAATTATAATATTTTAACAGTAAGCAAAGGTTGATAAACTCAGACTTCAGTTTTGAGCTTTTCGGCTTATGTGAAATTACCGAAATACCCCTACGGGGCCTAGTTTGGTTAAAAATGATAAGTTTCACATATATGCCTTAGCCTACTGTTATAACCCATCAAAATGAGTATGTTTGCTATTTACATCAGACCTGTAACTCAGTTAAACATTTAAACTCTTTTACAAACCTTAAAATGACCAAACTACCCCTACGGGGCATAGTTTGTGTTTAAACTAGTTCGGGGCATAACGAAAGACATCCTAGTGATGTTACAACATATTTGAAGCATATTAACTTAGGAAACCTGTATATGGCTCTTACGGATACCCGTTACGCATATTACGTGTACGGTTCGGTTTATGTAACAAGTTTACATAAACTAGCCGAAACGGGTCAAACCTTAACGGTTTTATCTCAAAATCCAGAATGTGAATAATAAACCCATATTAAACAAGTCTCCAAACTTGTCGGGTCTGAATCACATTCTATCCGGTCTTCGCTTAATCGTGCGTACGAACCGTATCTTGAAACTAGCCGGTCTAAGCTTAAGCTTAATAAAAGACCCGTTAGAATTCTAATAGGTTATATTAAACCTTCGTTCCAGATTAGGAGAACCAGTAAAAGCTACGTGCATTTTGCTTATTTTGATTTATACTTTGCATCAGGTAAATACTTTTAACTTATTTTCCCTATACGGGCTTGGGTTACGGTACATAGCGTACCGCTTGATCGGGCATCAAATCTCCACGCTTAGTGGGTAGTTGAATAATTTGATCGGCCCGTTTTAAACAGTCTTGTTTACTTTACAGCCTTTGGGGGGTTAATGACCATGTCCCGGATATCCTTGGCATCATCTTACGAGATTGGCCACGACCTGAGCACGGGGTGTAGGCGTACACCGTCCGTGTATAACTCATTATAGTGGTGTGTCTATTGATCTTTAACCCGGACTAGATTCGGGCTACTGAACGCATAAGTAACATGTAATTCGTTCACAAGATTATAATATTAAATAATTCTCCCAAGTTAAAAAGATTAATTTTGCCTCTGTGCATTTTAATCAAATTATAAAACATTTATGCCATGTGCATCCAAACCAATTTTTAAATCATTTTCCAAAATGAGTCAGTTGATTGTATTTACCAGTGTAAACTGACGTATTTTCCCAAAAAGACTAAATGCAGGTACTAAACGTAATTGGCTGGATTGTCTCCTTAGCATCAATAAAGAGTCTCGCAAGCTTAAGATGCCTGAAGTCTGTTGAACTATTGTTTCCATTTTATGTTCGATCCTCCTGTGGATAAACTTCCGAATATTGTGACAGTTGATATTACAATAATAAATTCGGTTGTAGTATATTTTCAATTGCTTCCGCTGTGCTTAATAATATTGTGTTGTTTGACCATTATGTTGCCAACCATGACGTCACGATACTCCCCCACCGGGCCCACCGGTGACACGTGGAAATCGGGGTGTGACAGGTTGGTATCAGAGCCAACACTGAGTGAATTAAACACTAACCTTAGTGTTTAATCTCAGTTACACAATGGCACATATCTAAACCTTCTGAGTCTAGACTTAACTTAGGAATATTCTCAATCCTAATCTTGAAATTTTACTTCCAAATTTTTATTGGATACGTCGCCAAGCAAAGAAGCCATAATTGGAGTTCTCCACACCCGGAGCCCTGAGATGCTGAGCTTCGTACCCGACTAGAATGAAACGAGCATCCAAGGAGAAAACATTCAGAAATAAAATGAAGAAGAAACTCCTTTTACTGAAGATCGTTTCCTTAATAGTCCTTATAAGGACATAATTATCTTTCAGTCCCTCCGAGGACACATTATTCCTTTTAAGTCCCGCTTAGGGCAACTTTATACTTTTATTTTTATATAATGGAATGATTAAGTTTAAACTTTCATTCTAAATAAGAAATACTAAATAAATGGAAAAAAATAATATTTCCTATTTGCAAGATCTACCATTATAATAAAATGGCAAAATCTAAAAGGGCAAGACCTAGCTTCGGGTCATATTAAGACCGGCCAAGATGGCAGTTCCGCAATTTAGATTCAGATCCATATTTACACCTCAATTTAAAATTGTTCTGCGTTAATTATAAATTAAGAATCTTAAGTGTGAAACCTAGCCTCGGGTCAATTATAAGACCGGGCCAAGATGGTAAGACCTGTTAAAAAGATTCAAATCATTAATTAAGAATCTTAAGTGTGAAACCTAGCCTTGGGTCAATTATAAGACCGGGCCAAGATGGTAAGACCTGTTTAAAAAGATTCAATTCCCTGTTAACATGTTAACACTCCTGGCAGATGTGATTCATTTAAAATCACACACGTCATTTTTATATAGGATTCTTCAAAAGATTCCTAACCCAGTTTAATGATCCCTGAATCCTGGGTTTACGTCATCAATTAAGATGATCATATTTTAACCATACGTGGTAATATAGTGCCTACGGGCCTTGCTCATTTCTACATGAGCCAAAATACAGTGGTAGCTATGACTCCCTGTCAGATAAAGGTAATGAACTAGGTTCAAACCTCAAATGCTTCGATTCTCTGAAATCCTAGCATATAAATTATAATTGTCCTTGTGACTAGGCCTATTGTGCCAAGATACTGTCATGCTTTAATTCTCTGAAATCATAAGCTTATAATTTATAAATGTCCATGTGACCAGGCCATTGGGTGCCACCAATAAAACTATTAATGTTTTATAAGTAGGATAAATTATAATAGAAATCCTAAATAAATATATGATTAATAAATTAACCAAATATGGTCTCTGTTTACCATGGTTAATGAATTTCCCTAAGGGGCAATTCAGTAATAAACTTCCCTTATAAGGGAAGTGCCTACGGGCTATAGTTAATGTCCTCTGAGGCTGAAGACAGTGGCAGCCTACAGCTCCCTGTCAGGAAAAGGTAATGAACTTTGATTCAAACCTTAATGCCGCGATTCTCTGAAATCATGGCTTATAAATTTAACTTGTCTACGCGACTAGGCCATCTGTGCTATTATTATTAACTTATGAATTAGGATTTATGATAAAAATCCTGAATAAAATAAATATCCTTCCTTCCCTGTCAGTAAGCAGTTTAAAAGGAAATCTTAAAGGTGAAACCTGGCCTACGCGGCCAAGATGGTGAAACCTACTCAAGGAATTCAGATCCTTGTTAACACTTAGGAACGTGTTAGCACTCTTGACTAATGTGATTCGAGAAAATCACAACAGTCATCCTTATATTGGATTCATGGCTTATATCATCCTATAAGATGATCATATTAGGAACATCTGTCACACCCCGACCACGTGTAACATACAAAACGTGGCGGAAACGTCGGGGAGTGTTGTAACAGAATTAATTGTTTCATAACCATGGCATACAAAGTTTTATTTATTTATTAAACAAGGGTGTTACATTGTCTTGAACAGTAAACAGAAGAGTTTATAACATAATTAAACATATTCTATCTTCTTTTAAAGTCTCTAAGGCACAGGTCCGCCCTAGTATCGAGATCAACATCTTACGGAAAAGCTCCTGAAAACACATGTGAAAATAGGTACGTCAGCATAAAAATGCCTGTGAGATACATAGGTTTGTAAAAATAGGATTCATGACTTATGTTTAAGAAAATGTTTAGTCATGAACCTTGTAATTTGCTTTGTCTTGTAAATCATTTGAAAACAATAAGATCAGATGATATGTATAAGTAAATGTCAGGTTAAATAAATGACCATGTAAAAATGTGTTTGTATAAGATAAGTTGTTTGTAAATTAATGTCTTGTGAAAAATATGTTATTTATATAAAATGTTCTATGTCTCAATATTGAAATGATTCAAATAACGTTACGACATGTAATACCATACAAACACTTATATATAGGAAGTGCCAGCGGCGTATCCACCATGCTTGTATCATATTACACATGCATCGTTACTTAATCACTTAATCAAACCAAACCAACCAATGTAAGAAGTCTATGTTTAAACAAATTGTCAAATGTATTGAATAATATGTCAAAGTGTTTATGTCAAGATGTAAATCATGTCAAAATGTCTATGTCAAATGTCCATGTCAAATGTCTATGTCAAATATCCATGTCAAATGTCTATGTCAAATATCCATGTCAAATGTCTATGTCAAATATCCATGTCAAATGTCTGTGTCAAAATGTCATGTATGGCAAGTGAAATGTCTCAAATAAACCATATGCACAAAAACAAAGTATTGAAGTAAAACTTGGTTCAAATCAAAGCTATGTTTTGTGTAAATGCATGCAACTATTTAATATGAACATCTATGCAGTATTGTAAAAATGCATACATCCAAGCCTTGTGACTGTGGTGATAAACCCTTTAAACAAATTAAAGGTCTATCTGTCTTATATCATCGAATTCGGTCATTCCTTTCTGTCCCCTTTCCCTGGGATGTCCGGAACGGGAGTTGTCAATTCCTATGGTACCACTACCTACTAACGAACGGCGTAGCTAATGTTAATGAATGTATTGTCCCATGTAAACAAACCAAATGTCATACCAGAATTGTAAGCATGTGAAAACATAATACTAAGTATGTAATCAAATGAACATACATAGCGTGAAATGTCATGTAAAACGATGTACTAAGTAATGCACAAAATGGGCACACCTAGCATGAAATGTCATGTAAAACAATGTACTAAGTAATGCACAAAATTGGGCACACCTAGCATGAAATGTCATAAAATCATGTACTATAATGTACTAACGAACATAGCAGTGTATGATGTGAAAACAGGAAAGCATGAAAGTAACAAGTAGGCACATGTGTTCCACCCCAAAACATTTGGAAAACAGTAAAAGAGGGGTCTATGTACTCACTTGAGATTGCTCAGATGTCTAAAGATAATCGCCAAGTAATGCTAGAGATCTCAGAATCAAACGGCACCTAATATAGGTAACTATGTTAATAACCGGACCTTAATCGGATGATTGGATAGAATGAGGTTTTGTAAACCAAACGAGTGTAGAGACTCGTGTCATTTGGTTTAACAAAGCCTACATACTAAATGAAACCTATCCTAAGTGCTTGTGACCCATTACGACCCGTTTAGGTAGCTTATGCTACTTTAACGCGTCGTTCACGTGAAACGCGTTCGGACCGCCTAACTAGTCCTATGACAAGTAATATATGCCTTAACATGTCTAATATGGTTGTCAAATCAGTTTAGATGTCAAAAGTTATGTTACATATGTTTAAAATGAATTTTGGCATCAAAGGGGTATTTTGGTAATTTACCTAAGGCATATAAACTACCTATCATACAACTACTTAAACGAAGCGTCCATAAGGTATAACCTCGTAAGGTTATTCCCTATATACTATGGTCACCTAATGTGCTTGGTCGGACCCTAATGATCGACCAAACGGGTCGGGTTCGAAAGTATAAGCGATTGTTTAGATCGCTTACCTTACGACCCTATCTAAGCACTAAACTAAAAGTGACGAGCTAAGCATGTTAAAACATGCTTAACTAAGTTTAGAAAACAGGTTTGGTATCAAAACAAACGGTTTTGATACCCATAAGTAGTTTGGTTACAAAATACGTAAGAATACGTATTCTGACCGAAACTACGGCTCGTCACTGAGCCTAGATAACGTGGTAATCAGTAGGTATAGTCACTAGGGACTATAACCATCGTGATCACGCTCACGTTATGAAGTTCAAACAAACTTCGCATCGACCATAAACTGGTCAATGCAGAAAGTCAAACAAAGTTTGACTTTCGGACTCAAAAGCGATTAAAAGAACGAAAGAATACTTACTCGGGGTCCCCGAATGCTAATCCCGATCCAAGTAACTCAGGTATGAAACGAAGGTTCCAACTTAGAGCCCAAATGATCAGATTTGTGGGTTTTGAAGCAATGGGGGGTGGGTATTTATAGGAAAAGTAGAGCCGTTAGGATCGTTTCTTGAATATCGTGCCACGATCCGAGCCGTACACTTGTCACAAAGTTGTGGTGGCTAAAAATGGACACCATAGGAGTTTGACAAGTGTCATTTGGCCTTTGGAAGGGGTTAAAACGCATTAAACAGCTAAAACTTGACCTTTGGGCGTTCTGAAGGGACAATGCGGCCCGCATCAGGATCTGCCAAAACTCAGGCGGGCCGCCTGGGCCTGTCTGATCTGCACATACTTTCAAAAATGGCAGTTTTGGTCCCTGTTGCGTATTTAAGCCATTTCCGACACTTCTAAGGCCCGTAAAGCCAACTTTAAGGCCCTAAAATGTTGCCTAAACATTTTGGACATGAAACATGTTCAAAAATATGTCTGATGTCAGTTCGTTTAGTCGTACGAACGCGATGTTCGCTTAATTACGACGGAATGCGCACAAGCGCGAAAAATGATCCAAATGACGCGACGAATGGATTTTTCTTATGGCGAACACTAAAATATAATATAGTCATGCTTACATAAATTTTTGGATGTCCGGATGTATTCAGAACGTAAGTTATGCGCGAAAATGCAAACTTGTGCACTTTTTGACACTTTTAGTCCCTGAATGACCCAAAAGTTTATTTTAGCACACCAAACCCCTCAAAGCCTATTTCTAAGCTATGTAAAGGATATTTAAGGTGTGTTTAACTTATGGTTATGTTCCGGAATGTTCGTTACAGTTCAGATTGGCATACTTTCGTAGTTTGTCAATTTTAGACCCTGTAAGCGAATTTACTTGTTTTTGCCATACCAAAGCCTTCAAAAACTTATTTCTAAGTTATGTAAGGGTTATTTAAGGTATGTTAAGTATATGTTGATGTTCCGGAGTATTTGTCGCGTTAAACTGAGTACGTTTTCGCACCAGTTTGCGTATAACTCTCCAGAAATTGATATAGAGTTTGGAATTGGATAAAAGTCAAAACATGAAAAATGTAAAACATAACAAAACAAACATTGTGATAAAATAACATTGTTTTATTGATAACGGAACTGTTCATAGTGATTACAAGCACAGTTGTTACAGTCTCCCCTACTTGTGGAAATTTCGTCCCGAAATTTATTTAGAGGAAACTCGTGGAAAAAGATGTGGATATTTCGCCTTCATTTGATCTTCGCGTTCCCAAGTAAACTCAGGTCCACGTTTAGCTTCCCAGCGAACTTTGACCAAAGGAATGCGCTTGCGTTTAAGCCACTTGACTTCACGTTCCATGATTTCCACTGGTTTCTCAACAAATTTCAGGGTTGTGCCAACACGAATTTCGTCAAGCGGTATGGAGAAATTCTCATCAGCTGTACACTTCTTAAGATTGGACACGTGAAAAGTTGGATGAACATTTCCCAGTTCAGGAGGTAACTCAAGTCTGTAGGCTACCTTTCCGATTCTTTCGACGATCTTGAATGGTCCAACGTACCTAGGTGCAAGTTTTCCTTTCTTTCCAAATCTGATCACACCTTTCCAAGGTGAGACCTTAAGTAATACTCGATCACCGACTTGAAATTCCAAGGGTTTGCGTTTTGGATCCGCGTAAATCTTCTGACGGCTTCTAGCTGCCTGAAGGTTATCACGAACTTTCTTGACCTTGTCAGTTGTTTCTAAAATGAGGGCAGGTCCAGTAAGTTGAGCCTCGCCAATCTCATTCCAGCAGACTGGTGAACGACATTTTCGACCATAGAGAGCCTCGAAGGGAGCCATTTTGATGCTAGTGTGATAACTGTTGTTGTAGGAGAATTCAATCAATTTAAGATGTGAATCCCAGCTACCACCAAAATCGATCACACAAGCTCTTAGCATATCCTCCAGAGTCTGGATTGTTCTCTCAGATTGACCATCCGTTTGCGGATGATAAGCTGTGCTCAGATTAAGTTGGGTCCCCATAGCAGATTGCATGGTTCTCCAAAAGTGAGAAGTGAAACGAGCATCTCTGTCAGAAATGATGTTCAAAGGAACACCATGTCGAGCTACAATTTCATCCACATAGATTTGAGCAAGTCTGTCAGCAGGAAAATCTTCACGGATTGGCAAGAAATGTGCTGACTTTGTAAGACGATCAACAACTACCCAGATGGCATCATGACCTTTCTTTGTGCGCGGGAGTTTAGTAATGAGATCCATAGTAATGTTTTCCCATTTCCAAACTGGGATCTCTGGTTGCTCCAATAAACCAGATGGACGCTGATGTTCAGCCTTAACCTTAAGACAAGTAAGGCATTTTGATACGTATAAGGCAATGTCTTTCTTCATACCAGGCCACCAATAAAGAATACGAAGATCCTTATACATTTTATCTGAGCCCAGATGAATAGAATAACGAGACTTATGGGCTTCATCCATAAGCAAGGTACGAAGATCATCTAGGCTTGGGACCCACAAACGGTCCATGAAATAATATGATCTATTGTCCTTCAGTTCCAGAGCAGGCGTTATGTGATAGGGAAATTCCTTATCCATCAAACCTTGTGCAACACAAGATTGTTGAGCCTGAGAAATGCGTGCTTGGATATCGGATCGAGCTTGAATAACAGACTGAACACGTACACAATGAAGCTTAGTACGTTCCTTACGACTCAATGCATCAGCTACGACATTCGCCTTACCAGGATGGTAGCGAATTTCGCAATCATAGTCGTTTAGAAGCTCAACCCAACGTCGCTGTCTCATGTTGAGTTCTTTCTGGTTGAAGATATGCTGAAGACTTTTGTGGTCAGTGAAAACCACACATTTTGTACCGTACAAATAATGTCTCCAGATCTTGAGAGCAAAGACAACTGCACCCAACTCAAGATCATGAGTGGTGTAGTTCTTCTCATGAATCTTCAACTGCCTCGATGCATAAGCTATGACTTTGTTCCTTTGCATAAGAACACAGCCAAGACCCAATTTCGATGCATCACAATACACAACAAAATCATCATCACCCTCAGGCAATGATAGAACAGGCGCATCGCAAAGCTTCTGCTTCAGGTGTTGAAAAGCTTCCTCTTGTTTGTACCCCCAATAAAAGGGCATTTTCTTCTGAGTTAGAGCAGTTAGAGGAACTGCAATCTTCGAGAAGTTTTCTATGAAGCGGCGATAATAACCCGCTAGACCAAGAAAAGAACGAACTTCAGTAGGAGTAGTAGGCGCATCCCAATCCTTAATCGCACTGATCTTGGAGGGATCTACATGAATACCTTGTTTGTTGATAATATGCCCCAAAAATTGAACTTCTTTAAGCCAAAATTCGCACTTGGAGAATTTGGCGAAAAGTTGCTCTTTCTTTAGGAGTTCCAGAGTAAGACGAAGATGTTTCTCGTGGTCAGCTTGCGTCTTAGAATATATCAAGATGTCATCAATAAAAACAATGACGAACTGATCCAAATAAGGTTTGCAGACCCTATTCATTAAGTCCATGAAAACAGCAGGAGCATTAGTCAAACCGAATGGCATGACTGTGAATTCATAATGCCCAAAATGAGTACGGAACGCTGTCTTCGGAATGTCTTCTTCTTGCACCCGAAGTTGATGATATCCAGATCACAGATCAATCTTCGAAAAATAAGAAGCGCCTTGTAACTGATCAAAGAGATCATCGATGCGAGGTAGGGGATATCGATTCTTGATGGTAAGCTTGTTAAGCTCACGATAATCGATACACATCCTAAAGGATCCATCCTTCTTCTTGACAAAGAGAACGGGAGCACCCCAAGGTGAAAAGCTGGGACGGATAAAACCTTTGTCAGAGAGCTCCTGAAGCTGTTTAGACAACTCTTGCATCTCAGATGGTGCAAGACGATATAGAGCTCTGGCAATGGGATTTGCACCAGGTACGAGATCAATACGGAACTCGACTTGGCGTGCTGGAGGTAGACCAGGTAAATCTTCAGGGAACACTTCAGAATAATCCCGAACGACAGGAATATCTGAAATAGACTTACCCTTGCCTTTATCTTCTGTAACATGTGCTAAGAAAGCCACATAGTTCTTCCGCAGATACTTCCGAGCTTTAAAACAAGACATGAGTTTGAGACCACCGATAGGCTTCTCACCTTGAACCTGCAGAATCTCGCCTGACGAAAGCGGCACACGAACAATCTTCTCAGAACTAACTATCTCTGCGTGATGCTTGGATAACCAATTCATTCCCACAATAACGTCGAAGCTTCCAAGTTGCATAGGCGTGAGGTCGATAGGAAAAAGATGGTCGTTAAGATTCAACTGGCAGTTGCGAAGAACAGAATCAAGAATAATGGGTTCACCACTAGCAACTTCTACTGTCAAAGATTTACTTAGTTTTGTTCTAGACACTCGAAGCATTGGCTCAAAAGACAATGACACAAAACTCTTGTCAGCACCCGAATCAAAGAGAACATATGCAGGCTGGTTATTAATAAAGAACGTACCGTTCACCACGTTATCGTCCGCCTGCGCCTCTTGGGCGTTCATGTTAAAGACTCGGCCTCGAGCCGGAGCCGGATTCTGGTTCTGGTTCGCCAGTCTTGGGCACCGATTCCTGTAGTGGGTCAGATCTCCACAATTGTAACAAGCACCTGGTGGGTATTGTGGTCGTGCAGCTTGACCCTGTTGCGGAGCAGGAGGCTGAGCAACTTGTTGAGCCGGGTTCGGAACCGCGGGATTCTGAGCAGACCGACAAACATTGGCAAGATGGCCTGATTTCCCACAGTTAGTACAGAAACGGCATGGAAGTTGCGGCTGGTGGTGACTGTTGCATCTATTGCACAAAGGTGCATTCCCTGAATAGGGTTTCTTCGCTGGAGGCTGTGCAGGTTGGTTGGGAGCTGCTTGATTAGCTTGGGCAGTGACAGCATAGTTTTGGGAAGCCTTACGCTTCTTTGCCCTCTTTGAAGAACCAGAGTTCTTTCCATTCCCGTTTTGACCTTTCTTGCTATCCACTTTGTCAGCCGATTGTTCCTTGCCCTTGTCACCCTTCCGGTGTAACTTGTTCTTCCGGATCTGTGACTCAGTCAATGTCGCAGATAACTCGATCGCCTGACGGAGTGTGGCAGGGTTACTACCAGTAAGAATGTCTTGTACCGAGTCAGGTAGGCCATCGATGTATCTCTCGATAGCCTTGTCGAGTGGGGTGACCATTGTTGGGCAAAACAGACTCAATTCTTCAAACCGATCAGTATATGCCCTGTGCTCACCACTATCTTGCTTCAAAACATCAAACTCTTTCTCCAACGCTCGCTGCTCATGGCGAGGACAGAATTCCCTCATCATAAGGGCTCTAAGTTCAGCCCAGGTCTGTGCAAGAGCAACTTCTGCACCTCTGTCTCTCATAACCCCGTTCCACCATGTCAAAGCCCTCTTCTGAAATACGCTCGAAGCAAACTCGACTTTGCGATTATCTGGACACTGCACATGGCGAAAAGTATTCTCACTGCTCTCGAACCACTGAAGAAGCCCAGTCGCTCCCTCAGAACCACTAAACTTGAGTGGTTTAGCCAAATTAAAATCCTTGTATTTGCACGGACCATTGTTGTTGTTGTTGGCTTGTTGCCATTGAGCAAAGAGATTTGGGAATTGAGCAGCCATCTGCTGCGCAATAATTTCTGCCAGTTCGGCAGTAGCTATCTGGTTCTCGCGTCGAGGAGGCATTCTAAAAGAGGAAAACATGAAAAGAAACGAGTGAGATGATTGGATGAAAAGAATGAGATGAAACAAAATCAACAAGAGCAAAGATGGTGGTCATTCGTTCGTATCACAAAGCAAACAAACGACACACAGTGACTAATCAAAGTAAATGGGTCAAAATAATGTATTAGCGAAGACATGCTCGCCTATAAGTGAACACTCACTCCAAGAATTCCCAGGTAAGCACAACTGGTCTCGCGTCTGGTTGAGATATATACGAAGTGCTTGCCTAGACAGAAAACCCAGAATACAGGCATTCACCCTTCCAGTTTGCACATGTTCACATTATTTAAAACCCAAAACGTTTGACGGGATTTTGAAAATTTGAAGGCACAAGGCCAAAAACCAATACTGAAAAGGGTTCAAAACCATATAACAGAGGGTTCAAAACCTTACAATTGAGGGTTCAAAACCTTGTAAAAATTTATTCAAAAACAGATGATTGTTTTTCAAAAATCGTTTCGGAAAAATTTTGGTTCCTTGTTTTGTTAATCACCTAAGGATAGGTGATGTACATGTTTTAAGATCTAAACACAAGATAACTTGTGTTAGGTTCCTAGAAAAGTTATAGTCTAGGTCAAAGCATTACTAATAACCTAATTCACTATAACCATTGGCTCTGATACCAACTCTTCTGTCACACCCCGACCACGTGTAACATACAAAACGTGGCGGAAACGTCGGGGAGTGTTGTAACAGAATTAATTGTTTCATAACCATGGCATACAAAGTTTTATTTATTTATTAAACAAGGGTGTTACATTGTCTTGAACAGTAAACAAAAGAGTTTATAACATAATTAAACATAGTCTATCTTCTTTTAAAGTCTATAAGGCACAGGTCCGCCCTAGTATCGAGATCAACATCTTACGGAAAAGCTCCTGAAAACACATGTGAAAATAGGTACGTCAGCATAAAAATGCCTGTGAGATACATAGGTTTGTAAAAATAGGATTCATGACTTATGTTTAAGAAAATGTTTAGTCATGAACCTTGTAATTTGCTTTGTCTTGTAAATCATTTGAAAACAATAAGATCAGATGATATGTATAAGTAAATGTCAGTTTAAATAAATGACCATGTAAAAATGTGTTTGTATAAGATAAGTTGTTTGTAAATTAATGTCTTGTGAAAAATATGTTATTTATATAAAATGTTCTATGTCTCAATATTGAAATGATTCAAATAACGTTACGACATGTAATACCATACAAACACTTATATATAGGAAGTGCCAGCGGCGTATCCACCATGCTTGTATCATATTACACATGCATCGTTACTTAATCACTTAATCAAACCAAACCAACCAATGTAAGAAGTCTATGTTTAAACAAATTGTCAAATGTATTGAATAATATGTCAAAGTGTTTATGTCAAGATGTAAATCATGTCAAAATATCTATGTCAAATGTCCATGTCAAATGTCTATGTCAAATATCCATGTCAAATGTCTATGTCAAATATCCATGTCAAATGTCTATGTCAAATATCCATGTCAAATGTCTGTGTCAAAATGTCATGTATGGCAAGTGAAATGTCTCAACTAAACCATATGCACAAAAACAAAGTATTGAAGTAAAACTTGGTTCAAATCAAAGCTATGTTTTGTGTAAATGCATGCAACTATTTAATATGAACATCTATGCGGTATTGTAAAAATGCATACATCCAAGCCTTGTGACTGTGGTGATAAACCCTTTAAACAAATTAAAGGTCTATCTGTCTTATATCATCGAATTCGGTCATTCCTTTCTGTCCCCTTTCCCTGGGATGTCCGGAACGGGAGTTGTCAATTCCTATGGTACCACTACCTACTAACGAACGGCGTAGCTAATGTTAATGAATGTATTGTCCCATGTAAACAAACCAAATGTCATACCAGAATTGTAAGCATGTGAAAACATAATACTAAGTATGTAATCAAATGAACATACATAGCGTGAAATGTCATGTAAAACGATGTACTAAGTAATGCACAAAATGGGCACACCTAGCATGAAATGTCATGTAAAACAATGTACTAAGTAATGCACAAAATTGGGCACACCTAGCATGAAATGTCATAAAATCATGTACTATAATGTACTAACGAACATAGCAGTGTATGATGTGAAAACAGGAAAGCATGAAAGTAACAAGTAGGCACATGTGTTCCACCCCAAAACGTTTGGAAAACAGTAAAAGAGGGGTCTATGTACTCACTTGAGATTGCTCAGATGTCTAAAGATAATCGCCAAGTAATGCTAGAGATCTCAGAATCAAACGGCACCTAATATAGGTAACTATGTTAATAACCGGACCTTAATCGGATGATTGGATAGAATGAGGTTTCGTAAACCAAACGAGTGTAGAGACTCGTGTCATTTGGTTTAACAAAGCCTACATACTAAATGAAACCTATCCTAAGTGCTTGTGACCCATTACGACCCGTTTAGGTAGCTTATGCTACTTTAACGCGTCGTTCGCGTGAAACGCGTTCGGACCGCCTAACTAGTCCTATGACAAGTAATATATGCCTTAACATGTCTAATATGGTTGTCAAATCAGTTTAGATGTCAAAAGTTATGTTACATATGTTTAAAATGAATTTTGGCATCAAAGGGGTATTTTGGTAATTTACCTAAGGCATATAAACTACCTATCATACAACTACTTAAACGAAGCGACCATAAGGTATAACCTCGTAAGGTTATTCCCTATATACTATGGTCACCTAATGTGCTTGGTCGGATCCTAATGATCGACCAAACGGGTCGGGTTCGAAAGTATAAGCGATTGTTTAGATCGCTTACCTTACGACCCTATCTAAGCACTAAACTAAAAGTGACGAGCTAAGCATGTTAAAACATGCTTAACTAAGTTTAGAAAACAGGTTTGGTATCAAAACAAACGGTTTTGATACCCATAAGTAGTTTGGTTACAAAATACGTAAGAATACGTATTCTGACCGAAACTACGGCTCGTCACTGAGCCTAGATAACGTGGTAATCAGTAGGTATAGTCACTAGGGACTATAACCATCGTGATCACGCTCACGTTATGAAGTTCAAACGAACTTCGCATCGACCATAAACTGGTCAATGCAGAAAGTCAAACAAAGTTTGACTTTCGGACTCGAAAGCGATTAAAAGAACGAAAGAATACTTACTCGGGGTCCCCGAATGCTAATCCCGATCCAAGTAACTCAGGTATGAAACGAAGGTTCCAACTTAGAGCCCAAATGATCAGATTTGTGGGTTTTGAAGCAATGGGGGGTGGGTATTTATAGGAAAAGTAGAGTCGTTAGGATCGTTTCTTGAATATCGTGCCACGATCCGAGCCGTACACTTGTCACAAAGTTGTGGTGGCTAAAAATGGACACCATAGGAGTTTGACAAGTGTCATTTGGCCTTTGGAAGGGGTTAAAACGCATTAAACAGCTAAAACTTGACCTTTGGGCGTTCTGAAGGGACAATGCGGCCCGCATCAGGATCTGCCAAAACTCAGGCGGGCCGCCTGGGCCTGTCTGATCTGCACATACTTTCAAAAATGGCAGTTTTGGTCCCTGTTGCGTATTTAAGCCATTTTCGACACTTCTAAGGCCCGTAAAGCCAACTTTAAGGCCCTAAAATGTTGCCTAAACATTGTGGACATGAAACATGTTCAAAAATATGTCTGATGTCAGTTCGTTTAGTCGTACGAACGCGATGTTCGCTTAATTACAACGGAATGCGCACAAGCGCGAAAAATGATCCAAATGACGCGACGAATAGATTTTTCTTATGGCGAACACTAAAATATAATATAGTCATGCTTACATAAATTTTTGGATGTCCGGATGTATTCAGAACGTAAGTTATGCGCGAAAATGCAAACTTGTGCACTTTTTGACACTTTTAGTCCCTGAATGACCCAAAAGTTTATTTTAGCACACCAAACCCCTCAAAGCCTATTTCTAAGCTATGTAAAGGATATGTAAGGTGTGTTTAACTTATGGTTATGTTCCGGAATGTTCGTTACAGTTCAGATTGGCATACTTTCGTAGTTTGTCAATTTTAGACCCTGTAAGCGAATTTACTTGTTTTTGCCATACCAAAGCCTTCAAAAACTTATTTCTAAGTTATGTAAGGGTTATTTAAGGTATGTTAAGTATATGTTGATGTTCTGGAGTATTTTTCGCGTTAAACTGAGTACGTTTTCGCATCAGTTTGCGTATAACTCTCCAGAAATTGATATAGAGTTTGGAATTGGATAAAAGTCAAAACATGAAAAATGTAAAACATAACAAAACAAACATTGTGATCAAATAACATTGTTTTATTGATAACGGAACTGTTCCTAGTGATTACAAGCACAGTTGTTACATAAAATTGTCGGGTTGAACATGTTTAGACATGCCCTTATACTAATTACCAAGTTATATTAATGATCAAACAAGTCGTATGTGTTCTACATTGCTAATTATGCATAAATTAGAAAATAAGTATCCTGTTGACTTTTTAATAACAAGTTTGACCCGACCTTTGACCTAGTTAGAGTGGGAATCAGAGGGTGCCCTTTTAAGGGTTTATTGCCCACATAATTACCAGTTTATAACTACTTTCAATTCGACTAATCACTGGACCATTAGTGATTAATCGTAAAGTCAACCGTTAATTATGACGGTTTGACTTTTAAGCTAAAACTAAGCAAAAACTTAACTAAGAAAGGTTAAGCATACTTACTGAAGTCCTATGCTTGATTAGGAAGGACTTGGGTCTGCTCTTAAGCTCCAAGAAAGCTCCTCAATTGCAGATGGAAGGTGTGATCAATTGTTGCAACTTAAGGGCCTTTATATAGTGTTTTAAACACCTTAGATCATTGACAAATCATTCTATCAATGGCCATGGATCATCAACAGATGTCCCTAAGTGCCTAGGAACATGTAGGGGGCGCCCATGAAGTGAAAATATCTGATCTTAGTCGGTTCCAAGGCTGAACAGCCAACAAAAACGATTTTCTGCATCTGGGGGCCTGACGCGGCCCGCCTAAGGATTTCCAAGACCTTACGCGGCCCGCCTGGAGCCCAACTTCAGGTTTTAAAACTTTTTTCAGTTTGCATCCTTGGCTCTTGGCTCTTCGAAAGGTCAACCACACTTTGTTTCTTGCATTTTGAGCCCCTCAACTTGACTTATAAGGGCTTCAAGTCTTATACCCACTTTGTTAAGTTCTTGGTCACTTCATGTTTACCCGAAAAGTCATAACTTTCAACGTTGACGCTTTAACCCCTCGTATACGAATTTGATCATAACTTTCTCATACGTTAACGAAACTTTATGAAATTTTTATCGTGCATTCTAGTGAGCATAATTAATCGTTACAAAGCTTTAGGTTTGCTAAAAGGTCACTCAGAGGTATACTTTAAACATGTTGACACATTTAACCCCTGTGGTTTGTAATCTCTCACTTTCTTTCATATTTAGCCTCGTATGATCCATGATTTATTCGTTTGAAGGTATAAACATTATGTAGGGTTATTGTAAAGTATATTTATCCATTGTTGACAATTTGAACCCTTATATTCACATACTTTTCATGTTTGTCAACTTTAGTCCCTCTAGAGTATTCTTTCACACGTTCAAGCTTATGACACGTGTCAATACATTATAGGACGTGAATTTTCGAGGTGTTACAATTACAAACACTAACCAATTGAGAGGAGGATAGAATCGATCCAAGCAAGAAAGCTTCAAGAGATGGAGGGTGTTTGTCGTCGGCTTGAAGAGGAGAGGAGTAGGGTTTGCTAAACTTTTTGTGATTAGGTAAAGTGTGGGATTTATACTATCACCCCATGTGTTATTCGAACTAAGGGGAGTGGGCCGAACCCTTTATGGGCTGCCCTTATGGTTCGAGTACAAGAATGTGGCCCGAATGGGCTTGTGCGATCGGGTTGTGTTGTGCTTTTGAGTTCGTTTAATATACATACAATCGTTACACATAAACACATAACATAACATTCAACTAATATCTCACATAACGTAGTCACATATTGCTCAAACATGTTACGTCAAAGTACAAAGAAGGTTCTAAAATACGAGTTGTCACATTATCCCCAAGTTGAAAGAAATTTCGTCCCAAAATTTGGTACGTACTCACTGAGGAAGCTAGTTACGTTGCATGGTTTTCCTGATTTTCCTAGGGTGTCACATCCTTCCCCTGTTGATCTGGAATTTCGTCCCGAAATTCCGCAGTAGCTTCAGCCTCATTAGTGGTTGTACTGTTTGCGAACAATTGGGGATACTTTTGTTTCATTTGATCTTCGCGTTCCCAGGTGAACTCTGGGCCACGACGGGAGTTCCAACAAACTCGAACGAGAGGTATTTTGGTGCGCTTGAGGACCTTAACGTCCCGGTCTGTGATTTCAACTGGTTCCTCGACGAATCGCAACTGCTCGTCGATAGTGAGCTCCTTCAAAGGAACTATGAGGGTCTCATCTGACAGACACTTCTTCAGATTCGACACGTGAAAAACGTTGTGAACTGCACTGAGTTCTGTTGGTAAGTTTAGTTTGTAGGCTACCTTGCCTATTTTCTCAATGATTTCAAATGGTCCAACATATCATGGGTTAAGTTTGCCTCGTTTGCCAAAACGAACAACACCCTTCCAGGGTGAGACTTTAAGTAGCACTCGATCCCCAACCTGGAACTCGAGTGGTTTCCTGCCCTTATCAGCGTAGCTTTTCTGACGGTCACGAGCTGCCGCCATTCGTTGTCGCATTTGAACAACCCTTTCTGTTGTGTCTACCACAAGTTCTAGACCAGTGATCTGACTGTCACCCACCTCTGCCCAACAAAGAGGTGATCGGCATTTACGCCCGTACAATGCCTCAAATGGAGCGGCTTGAATGCTGGTGTGGTAATAGTTGTTATACGAGAACTCCACTAGAGGGAGATGTTTTTCCCAGCCGTTGCCAAAATCGATTACACATGCCCGCAGCATGTCTTCATGGGTTTGGATGGTGCGTTCAAACTGCCCATCCGTCTGTGGATGATAAGCGGTGCTCATGTCTAAACGAGAGCCAAAAGATTTGTGCATTGCTTGCCAAAGTTCTGAAGTGAAACGTGAATCACGATCAGATATAATGGAGGTAGGCACCCCGTGCCTCGAAACCACTTCCTTCAAGTAGATGTTTGCTAAGGTAGAGAACTTGTCAGTTTCTTTGATAGCCAAAAAAGTGTGCAGACTTTGTGAGCCGATCTACGATCACCCATATAGTATCATTCCCACGTTGAGATCTAGGCAGGCCAGTAACAAAATCCATGGAAACTTGCTCCCATTTCCATTGTGGTATTTCTGGTTGTTGGAGTAGGCCTGATGGTTTCTGATATTCAGTCTTGACTCTCGCACAAGTCAAGCACTTACTAACGTAGGTTGCTATGTGAGCTTTCATGCTAGGCCACCAATACGTAGTTTTCAAGTCGTGGTACATCTTATCTGAACCAGGATGTACTGAGTAGCGAGACTTATGTGCTTCATCCATCACATGCTCGCGTAAGTTTCCATAAAGTGGGACCCAAATGCGCCCTTTTACGTAGTAGGCACCGTCTGCCTTTTGTTCTAACCACTGTCTTGAGCCACGTAGGGCTTCAACCCTGACGTTTTCCAGTTTCAATTCTTCTACCTGGGCATCTCGTATCTGTGCAGGAAGACTAGATTGGATAGTGAGTTGTAATGCTCGCACACGCCTAGGTGTAGTATCCTTTCGACTGAGGGCGTCAGCCACAACATTGACTTTGCCTGGATGGTACTTGATCGCGCATTCGTAATCATTCAATAGCTCGACCCATCGACGTTGTCGCATGTTTAACTCCTTTTGTTTGAAGATATGCTCGAGACTCCTGTGATCGGTGTAAATGGTGCACTTGGTACCGTACAGGTAATGCCTCCATATCTTGAGTGCGAAAACAACAGCTCCCAGCTCTAAATCGTGTGTAGTGTAGTTCCTTTCGTAAATCTTAAGTTGACGTGACGTGACGCATAAGCAATAACCTTGTCACGTTGCATCAACACACACCCAAGTCCCTGAATGGATGCGTCGCAATAAACCACAAAATCGTCTGTGCCTTCAGGCAATGAGAGGATAGGTGCGCTACAAAGTCTATCCTTTAAGTGTTGAAACACAGTGTCCTGTGCATCACCCCAACGATAGGTGACACCTTTCTGAGTTAGTGAGGTGAGAGGTTGCGCAATCTTGGAGAAATCCTTGATAAACCTTCTGTAGTAACCTGCCAAACCCAAGAATTGGCGAATTTCTGTTGGTGTACGGGGTGCAGGCCAGTTCCTGATCGAGTCGACCTTGGATGGATCAACATGAATCCCATCCTTGTTTACCACGTGGCCTAGGAAATGGACTTCACGAAGCCAGAAATCACATTTCGAGAACTTTGCATAAAGTTGTTCTGTTCGAAGGAGTTCCAAAATAAGTCGTAGATGCTGCTCGTGTTCCTCCTGACTCTTAGAATAGATCAGGATGTCGTCGATGAAAACTATGACGAACTTATCTAGGTAAGGCTTGCACATCTGTTCATAAGGTCCATGAAAACCGCAGGTGCGTTTGTTAACCCGAATGGCATAACCAGGAACTCGTAATGTCCATACCGAGTCCTGAACGCTGTCTTAGAGATGTCCTCGTCGCGGACTCTTAGTTGATGGTAGCCTGACCTCAAATCAATCTTTGAATAGTAACTCGACCCTTGTAGCTGGTCGAATAAATCGTCAATGCGTGGAAGAGGATAACGATTCTTCACGGTCACCTTGTTGAGTTCACGGTAATCAATGCACATTCTGAAGGTACCGTCTTTCTTCTTCACGAATAGCACTGGAGCTCCACAGGGCGAAGAGCTAGGACGAATAAAACCCTTATCCAAGAGTTCTTGTAGTTGCGCAGATAGTTCTTCCAGTTCAGATGGAGCTAAATGACGATGGGTGCTGCTCCAGGAGCCAGCTCAATTTGAAACTCGACTTGACGATGAGGTGGAAGGCCAGGTAATTCCTCAGGGAATACCTCAGGAAAGTCACGTACAATAGGAAAATCTTATATTTTCTTTTCTTTCTTTGAGGTATCAGTAACGAGAGCCAGAATAGCAGTGTGGCCCTTTCTCAAACACTTCTGGGCCTTAAGGAAAGAGATGGTGCTCACAATAGCACCACTCTTGTCGCCACGAATCATGAGAGGTTCATCCCCTGACCGAGGAATACGGATAGTCTTCTCGTTGCAAAGAATCTCTGCTTGATGTTGGGATAACCAGTCCATCCCAATGACAACGTCGAAGCTACCCAGGACGATAGGAATAAGGTCGATGGAGAAGGTCTGATTAGCAAGAACAAGATTACAATCCTTGACTACGTGTGTGGCCTCTAAACTTTTACCATTAGCTAGTTCTACAGTGTGCTTGGTGTTCAATAATGTTGGGGTACGCTTAAGCATTTGGCTAAATTTTAAGGACACGTAGCTAGTATCGGCACCCGAATCGAATAAAACAGTAACATAAAAGTCGTCTAGTAGAAACTTACCCGTCACGACGTTGGGATCGTTCCTTGCTTCTCCCTGGCCAATCAAGAATACACGACCCCTGGCACTATTGCCGTTGTTATCCCCGTTGTTTCCATTCCCCTTATTGTTATTATTGTTGTTGTTCTGATTCTGGTTCAGCTGGGGACAATCTCTCTTGAAGTGGCCTTCAGCTCCACACTGAAAGCATCCCCTGTTGCCTCGCTGTTGCTGCTGCCGGTCTTGTGGAGCTGGTGGTTGTTGTTGGTTCTGATTCGCAGGTCGTGAGCTCCTACAATCGTTAGCTTCATGACCCATCTTGAGACACCTCTGGCAACGACCCTTGTTGCACTGACCCCTGCGGTGTCTATCGCATCTGTTGCACTTTGGAAGGTTTCCTCGATATCCACCCTGCCCTTGACTACCAGAAGATTGCTGACCAGGGCTCTGATAGTCATCAATCTTTCGTTGCCGTGCCTGGGACTGAACTGATGTCGACCCCTTGCTGGAGGTTCCATCCCACTTTCGTTTGTTGTCACTGGAAGTAGCAGGAGTAGTAGTAGCACTGATGCGTTTAGGAAGCCTGTTCGGTTCCACTGCCTAGTCTGTGAGACGATGATTATCAACCCTGCACCACGGGCAATCCGTTTCAAAATAAAAGGTATCACATTAATATTTGTATTATTGTTATAATTATTATTATTATTGTTAAAATTATAATTATTATTATTGTTAAAATTATAATTTTTTTTGGGTAAAGGGTTACCCCGGTGATTTTATAACATAACCAAATAAGTACAAGTAGGAAGGTTAACAACACCCCCTAGTTCTCTTCGTGACATACCACAAAAGAGTAAACAAGAAAACACAGCCAAAACAAAGAAGACTAATATGTAAAACGATCAGTCTTCATCAAAATACTCCATCCCAGCAATCTTCCAGTCGTCCAAGAACCGTCGGACATCATTAGCAGCTTTATGTTGAAACGAGAGAAGCTTTAAGCGAACCGTGCATATAATGACTTCAGCGACTTGCTCTGGTGGCCTCAACCGGTTGCTAAAAACCTAGCATTCCTTTCGCTCCATAAGACATAAGCCGAAGCCGCAACCACAAGCCTACTAGCTACCGAGGAGAGAGCCCTTGACTTAGCTCTTGGCCGCATCCACTCAACAATGTCATCCCACCTCTCTTGCACCATACTCATTCCCACTTTACCGCGAACAATGTTCCACACTGCTTTAGAGTACGAGCACTGAAAGAATAAATGATCATGAGTCTCTAACCCTGAATAACACAGTAAGCAACACATCTGATTCATTGAGCCATGAACCATTCGATTCCACTGCATAATTCGATCCTGAGTCCAAATCTTTCTCTTAAAGATTAGCCAACATAAAAATGCATGCTTGGGAATATTAAAAGCGGACCACACTAAGTTAGACCAATCCATAGGCTGCTCGCGAATTCTTATCGTGTTCCACACCTCCTTTGAATCGAAAGTGACCATTTTACGTTCAGCATTCCTCCACAATATTGGATCTTGAGAAGCAGTTAAATTAAGAGACCAAAGCTAAAACAGAATCGGATACACATTCCTCCAGGCTTTCGGCCAGCGCCAAACACCATTCTCTATCACATCGGCAACTTTAGTCGACACACTGAAACCATACCTCGCCATTTGTCTCGGAGTAATGACACTGTCCAGAGGGCATTCACTACACCATTTGTCGAACCAAATAAACGTACTTCGGCCGTTGCCCACCTTACTCCAAAAATAATCCCGAAACAGAGACCTACACTTTAAAAGTTTTTTCCAGCCCCATGAAGAGTTAGTCTGCACTGGAATGTCCCAAAAACTACGTTGCTTCAGCCTATAGTGACCAACCCAAGCAGTCCACAACGACCTTCGGCCTGAGAGAATGCTAAAGACATGGAATGCCATTAGTGATTTGTTAACATCATCAATTCTCCTAATACCCAAGCCGCCCTCGGCCTTTGGAAGACAAACTTCCTTCCACGCAACCTTTGCTCTACCTTTGGAAGCAGTGCCATAACCCCAAAGAAACCACTTCATTTTACTTTCAAGCTCCTTTATAGTACTTTTAGGCAAGATAAACACTGAAGCCCAGTACACATGAATGGAGGAAAGCACCAACATAACTAATTGTAGTCTACCAGCAAACGAGAGGAATCTATTCTTCCAATCCGAAATTCTTTTGTTCATCCGCTCCACTAAGACTTTACAATCTTTAATTAGAAGTCTAGATGCCAACAACGGAACCCCTAGATACTTGATAGGCAGTTTACCTTCCTCAAATGGTATCAGCTCCAAAATTTTCTCCTTTGTTCTGTTCGGCACATTACGAAAGAAGATAGTGCTTTTTGCGTTACTAGGAAGCAAGCCCGAAACATCCCCAAAATCCTTCAATGATCGCATAATTAATTTAACCGAGTTAACATCTCCTCTCGCGAACATGAACAGGTCGTCAGCAAAACATAAATTAATTATGATCTGTTTTTCACATTTGTTATGAAACCTGAATGATGAGTCTAGACCAGTATCTTTGCTCAGAAGCAGTGTTAGAACTTCCATAACCATAGTAAACAAATACGAGGACATAGGATCCCCTTGCCAAAGCCCTCGCCTACCTCTAAAATAGCCATGAATATTACCATTCACGCTTAACGAAAATGAGGTAGATGTCACACACTCCATGATCCAATCTATAAACTGAAGTTTAAAACCAAAACCATGCAGAATGTCACACAAAAATTGCCAATCGACAATGTCATAAGCCTTTTGAATATCCACTTTCATTGCACATCTAGGAGGACCCACCTGATGATGATAGTTATTCATGAGCTCTTGAGTTAACATTATGTTGTCCGAGATTTTCCTTCCCGAAACAAAAGCCGACTGATTATCACTAATAATCTCCTTTAATCCTTCAAGAATCCTATTAGTAAGGATTTTGCTTAACCCTTTGTATATAACATTGCAACATGAGATAGGTCTATAATCAGTTACTATACCTGGCGTAGTTACCTTAGGGATTAAAGCAATAAACGTGTGATTTATCTCCTGAAGCATTTTACCCGTTTCAAAAAAATCAATAACAGCCGTAGTAACATCATTACCCACAACTGACCAATCCTTTTTAAAGAATTCAGACGTGTAACCATCCGGCCCCGGAGCCTTATTCTCGTTAATAGAAAAAAAATGCAGTTTTTACCTCTTCCTGAGTGACCGGCCTACACATACCATCCGCTACATTAGAGTTGAGTTTAGTCGAGAATACATCTTGACTAACCACCTTAACCATACCACCACTCGAGCCCAAGAATCCCCGGAAGTGATTCACCAAAGCCGTGGCTACCCCTTCCCCTTCATACACGTTACCTTCAATATCTTTTATAACAAGAATCTTGTTAATATGGTTCCTACACTTAACCACATTATGAAAGTATGTCGAGTTCAAGTCTCCCACCTCCAGCCATTTCTGCTTTGCTTTTTGCTTCAAGAACCTCTCTTCGTCCAGCAATGCTTCCTGGTATTTCTGACCACAAACTGATTCAGCTTCCTTCACGCTCAAACCCGGCGGATCCGAGTCCAAAGCTGCCTGAAGTTTATCGAGCTCCTTCTTCAGGTCAAGCACTTTTTTATGAATATTACCATGCTTATACATTAAGGATCTGGGTGCTTTAAACCACGAAGTTTTTTTACCACCTTAAACATCGGGACACCATCAACAGCCAACTCCCAACCGCTTTTGACCACATCCATAAACTCCTTCTTGAGCGGTAACAAGTTAGTGAATTTAAACGGCTTAGGGTTGTTGTAACTAACATGTTGAATCTTTAAAACACATGGGCAGTGGTCCGACACTCCGTTCGGAAGAAAACTTGCGTACGCATCAACAAACGAATCAACGAACTTTACATTAGCCATTATTCTATCCAGCTTTTTCCTAACCCCCACACCCTTCTTCGGCCGCTGATTCCAAGTATAATGAATCCCATGAGCCTTAATGTCGAACACTTCAATAAAATTAACACATTCATTAAACTCTTTCATTGCAGGGGTAACCGTAGATGACCCGAAGCACTTGTCTTCCAAGTTGAGAGCCACATTAAAATCCCCCATGATAGCCCAAGACCCATTCTTTGCAATCCCCTTGTGCATTCTTAACGAATCCCAAAGCTGCTTGCGTTCTTGGTCACTGTTACTTATACACAAACGAAACAAATTACATCTTTCGATCTCTTTTAATCACCAATTGGGTATGAATGACCTGGTCCGTAACATGTAACACCATAACATCAGCATAATCTACATTCCAGCCTACTATAATCCTAGTACCCTTATTACAAACATTACCATTTGAAGTCCATTCCCAATTTCTAAACACATTATTATAAACACTGTTGAGACTATCTACCTTAACATGTGATTCCAAAAAAGCCAAAATCTGCACACCATTCTCTTTAATCAGCTTTTGAACCTCCTTTTGTTTCAGGGGATGGTTCAGACCCCTCACATTCCAAGCAGAAATGCTATCCATGGATAACCTCTTCAGCAAGTGTGCTTGCACCTGATTTCTTTGTATTATCATCCTGTTTCCCCTCCATGAATTTTGAGACCCCATCATCCATTTTCAGTCTAACTTCCTCCTCCCCAATCCGCTGATCATCATCCACCTCATGTAAAGCACTAAAGTTATAATTCGTTACTATACTTGGGCCTTTGGATGAACTCGGTTTACTAGCATTCGTCCGCTCATGAGTTTTCTTCGGCTTATAAATAAATTTTTGTTTTTCCTTCACAGGAAACTGCTTGAAAGACTTTTTCGGCTATTCCCACTCCTAAAACCTTGATCTTCAACACCACCCTTCACGAACTCCTCTTTTTTTGGTTTATCATTAATCCTTGAAGGGCACTCATCTATGCCATGGCCAAATACGTTGCACGTACTACACCTTGGTGGTTTCCATTCATACTCCACCTTGACATTGCTTTTAAGAAAGCCACCATCTTCCATATTTGGGATAGCCACACAAACACTTTCTTTAAGCTCCTTTTCGGCATCAATTTCTATAATGGCTCTTGCATACCCACTTCTACCCCACGAGTCAACGCACATTTTTGTAGTTTCAGCATCAAGAACTTTCGGGGATCCTATTTTGGAAGCAATCAAACTAAGACCATCTTCTGTATAAGCTGCCAATGGGACATCATGCATTTTGACCCATACTGGTATTTTCTTTAACTCCTCCTTCTTGAGCTTAGTGTTCGGCGACCAATGCTTCAGGAACAAAAGGGTATGTTTCTAATTAACCATGGCCCATCTTGCATAACCTGTTCCATTCCGTCCTTGGATTTAAACTTAAAAAAGAAGAACCCCTTCCCATTCATCATGCATTTCTGTAGACCATATTTTTCCCACCTGTTGTTGACATAGTATTCAACAACTGGAAACGCTAATCGTTTGCCCAAAAAATAACCAAAAAGAACACTAGCAAACCTATCCTGAACCTGTTTAACAGACGCAATAGGAATTGTAACATCAACATCTTCCATGTCTTTAGGACTTTCCATGAACCTGAAGTTTACTTTCTGAATCGGCTTGATGGTGGCTACTTTCTCAGCATAGGACTGATTAGTAAAGCCTTTATCTGCATATGTCTCGTTCTTATTACTCTGATCCTCCATTGAAATATGCTTAGCAGTATTTCCATCGGAACCGTACGAATACATGTTAACCCTAGATTGGATTCCACTATTCGAAGCATTTGGATTCCCATTCACTGGTTTAGATATTGCATTCAAACCATCCAATATGGAATCGCTACTAACTGAGTAAAACCCTCTCTTGGGTAAACCTGTATTGCCATCAATACTTTTGATTCGTAAACCAATCCCACGAACCGGAGCGGTACCCGGAGTTACTTCAGAGTCATCATTCACCGTATCAGAACGTAGGTTTTGAAGATTAGGGTAATCAACCCCACCAGGATCCGTATCTCTCTCCATCATGCGGTACCCGGAGTTACTTTAGAGTCATCATTCACCGTTAATTTGTTAATTACTACAATATTAACAAATTACAATTTGTTAATATTGTAGTTATTGTTATTATTGTTAAAATTAAAATTATTAGTATTGTTATTGTTAAAATTATAATTATTGTTATTATTGTTAATATTATAATTATTATTACTATTGTTAAAATTTGTTATTATTGTTAATATTATAATTATTATAATTATTATTACTATTGTTAAAATTATATAATTATTGTTAAAATTATATAATTATTTTTCTTATTGTTAAAATTATAATTATTGTTATTATTGTTAATATTATAATTATTATAATTATTATTACTATTGTTGAAATTAAAATTATAATTATCTAAATATTATTACAATTGTTAAAATTATATAACTATTATTGTTAATTATAATTATTTTTGTTATTGTTAATACTATAATTATGGTTATAACGTAACTGTTTTTTAGCGTTTCTTGTCTCTAATTGATCTGAAGACTTGGGTACAAGCAACGGGAAATGAGAATGGTTACGTTATTGTTACCCGCCGATCAAAAAATATTGGTGGTAGTACACGGATGGTATGGCTTGTGTGCGACCATGGTGGTGAACCCGCAGTAAAGCAACAGTTAGGAAAGCTGGTAGCAAAAAAATTGGTTGCCCATTTTCATTACTCGGTATACGGGACGTGACGAATGACACGTGGGAGTTAAAAGTGGACTGCGCGAAACATAACCATGAACCTACGCAGAGTCTGTTGGGCCACGCCTTTGTGCGAAAATTTACTGAAGTCGAATACAGGCTAATGGAGCAGCTAACTGCTCAAAACATGGAGCCACGTAACATATTTCAAACCTGATGTAGCGTGTGTTACGAAAAATGAAGATCAAACACATTGATTCTACGAATACCCGTGTAGTTCTTCCCCAACCCCCAAGATTCCACCCAAAGGGCACAAAATTTGAAAAGAAAAATGAGTTAATTCAAAATTCAAGTCTGACTTTCCAATTACTAGAGAAACATATAAATAGGAACAGAAATTCGAAATGGGCCTAAAAAAGACGACGGGCCAAACACAAGCCCAAAAACAAAATGCCCAAAACACTTCAAAAAACATAAAAACGTAAATAACTAATAGAAATAAGCGTTTTTTGTCCCGTACGATGACCCAAACCGCCGTACGCTTTGCAGCAAGATGGAGCTCGTTCTTAGATTCGTTTCGCCTGGTCGCACGCCCAAAACGGACCCCCGTAGTCCAAGTTAGAGCCATTTTAGTGGGGCCCCTTTTGTTACACGATCTTGGGCCTCCAAATACAAGATGGCCCGCTCCTCCACACTTGGACCCGCATCAAGGCCCTAAGAAAGGAGTTTCCGGACAGCCTCCATGTTCAGAAAGACGTGCAAAATGCGGTACAAAAAATTAGAGCGTCACGGATAGACGGAAAGACTCCCATGCAGGCACTGGAAAGCATGCTGCATGACCACCGATTCATTTACGACACCCGACAGGAACCCAAAACAGATGTCGTTACAGAGCTTTTCTTTGTTTATCGTCATTCAATCACTATGTGGCATGCATTCCCGCACGAGATGTTGATCGACGCGACGTACAAAACAAACATCTACAACATACCATTTGTCCAGGTTGTGGGTGTGACGTCAACCAACAAGTCTTTTTGTATCGCACATGCCGTTACTTGCACGGAACGAAGGGATAACTTCATTTGGGTTCTTGAGCGGATCAAGGCAATGTTGCAGGAATGTATGATGTCGCCTGTAATATTCATGGATAGAGAGCTAGCACTAATTAACGCGTGTGCTAAAGTATTCCCGAACGCGTCCAGGTTTCTATGGCGGTTTCACATTGAATAAAATAGAGTTAAAAATTGCAGGCAAGGGTTCAATAAATTAGTTTGGGAGAAATTTATGTCGTACTGGCGGAGAGTGTGCGACTCTGCTTCAGAGCCCATATACGCATACAACTTGGACAAAATGTATAACCGTCTCGCGGCTGCCAACCGTACTAGTAAGTGTGTCTTCAACAAATAACTCACACAATCTATTATATTTACACACGCTTTTACATTTCATATTTTTTACAGGGGTCTTTAATTATGTCTATGAAAACTGGCTCAAAAACTATAAAGAAATGTTCATTTTTTCGTGGACTAATACGCGTCGCAACTTTGGTCAGCGCACCACGAACAGAGTTGAGAGCCAGTACGCAAATTTTAAAAGATACGTTGAACACATGAGTTCATTGGAGTGAATGGTGGGATGCGTCATTGATATAGTTGAAACTCAGTTAGGGGAAATAAGTAAAAGTTTCACCGAAAGCATCGAAAAAACAATGAACCACCACAGACAACCATTGTTGGACAACCTACGTGGAAAGGTTTCCCATACAGTGCTTGATTTGCTGGAAAGAGAGCTAATGAGGAAGCTGGAGGTGTTGCGAAAACTTAACGCATCATGTGGTTGCCATATGTGGCTTAGGTTTGCTTTTAAAGATAAAAACGGTCTTAACCCCGAAATCCTCAACTAAGAAACCACCGATTATCCAGCAAAACACTCGGGGTCGGCCTACATCAAAGAAAGTACAACAAAGGCTAGAAGAAGCTGCGTGGTTAGACAAAGCTACGGGAAACAGCTCCTATGGTGAGGCAAGCAACGTATATACTGCTTCCCCACACCATAGGTATGATTTACTCCGACACAGCTCATACGTACCGTCACAGGGCTCTCGTGGAACTGGTTCGGTTGCAAAGTCTGAAAAACCTAAAAGAAACAAAGCCATTCAACGAGTTTTAAAAAGAAGGAGACGCGGGATGATCATGGTTTTCCATTAATAAAGGGGGACGAGGACTTGTTAACCATTAAGAGGTTTGAGCATCAAATTCCATCGGAGTTTCACCCTTACATATCGCGTATACAAGATGTGACCCTAGACGGTCATTGTGAGTACAGGTTTGTGGCTGTCGGGTTAGGTTTTGGAGAATACGTATGGCCCCGTATTCGAAATGATTTACTATTGGAGATTAACTTTAACGAGATGTATTCGAAATATGGGACGAAAGGGACTTTATCCGGATACGTGACAGTATCTTTTGGCATCCAGTGGAAGGGTGCCCTGAAAGTCACTAGATGGAAATGCCCCACGTAGGGCTTCTCGTAGCGCAAAGGTATAATATCATCGTCCACGTGCTAAGAATCGAAGGGAGCTATACCTTCTTCCCGTTAATGGTTAGCCCTTTAAATCCACGACCTCAAGCGATAACACTCGTACATGTTCACGGGGCACACTTCATACATGCTAAATTGGAAAGAGACTACCCCATGCCTACAGTGAGCCCAATGTGGTCGACACATCGAACAATAGCTGCGGAACAGTGGGAAGAAATGTATAGGCCGCGGTTACAGCACTACTACAAGATAATCAACCCTAAATCAGACTCAGAAAAAAAGACAAAGACCCGAGTATACATTTTATCGAAGATTAAGCATAAACTTGTTTTTTTTTGTTAATTGTAAAATTTTTATAATTTATAGTATTTGTATAATTTTTACAATATTGATTTTTTATAAATAAACATATAAATACAATAATTTTATTTATTTTTCTATAAATAAACAAATGAATACACAAAAAAATACAAAAAAATGGACCTTTATATACGCTGCGTATAGATCTCTACGCAATGTATAGGTCTAAAATGACACAAATACCCCTGATTTTCCCTTCGTATAGCCCCAAAACAAGGGCAAAAAGGTAAAAAAGCACTTTATATACGCATCGTAGAGGTCCATATGATGCGTATATAAAGGGCGAACAAATTCACCCCCAAAACAAACTTTAACATTTTAAATAAGTTAAATTACCATTATACCCCTGTTTGGGGTCTATACGTAGACTGATACAGGGGCAATACTGTCATTTTCAGACATTTATATACGCTGTGTATAGAGTTGTACGCAGCGTATATAAAGGTCTGAAAATGACATTATTGCCCCTGTATCCAGCTTCGTATAGACCCCCCCACAGGGGTAAAATGGTAATTTGCCAAGTCAAAGCATCTTTGACTTTTGGCAAATTACCATTTTACCCCTGTGAAGGGTCTATACGAAGCTGGAGACAGGGGCAATAATGTCATTTTACATGGTTTATATACGCTGCGTATAGATCTATACGCAGCGTAGAAGACCTGATAAAACCCTGTTTCTCTCCTACGCAGTACTATTCATCCCCAATCAAAATACACACACGATCTATACGAAGGCGATTACGTATTTGGAGCGTATACGAAACGTATTTCAAGCATAAAACAGCTAATTCTTCAACCTGGTTCATTAATTTTGAATTTTTTATGTATTTTATCCGTAATTTAGTTGTTTTTTTTTGGGTAAAGGGATTTACCCCGGTGATTCTATATATTCACAACCAAATAAAACAAGTAGCGTGGAGAATTCACACTAGTTCAATCATGAGACATGCCTCATGAAAGTAAAACAAAACCAAGACTAATTCGCAAAACATTACCAATAATACCAAACTAGACACACATCTAGATAAAGACATAACTCAACACGCTACTCAACCGCCATCATCCATAATGTCCCTTTCTCGAATTCCCCATTCACCAAGAAGTCTGCGCACCTTCTCTGTCTTCTTCAGCTTAAGTCCCATAAGTTTGTATCGAACCGTTTGGAATATAATCTTTCCGATAGTTTCTGGCGGTCTTAATTGGTTCTTGAAAAGACGAGCATTCCGTTCCTGCCATATGAAGTAAGCAGTAGCCGCCACTAAAATCGTAGCAACATAATTAGCAGCCGACTTGGAAGAAAACTTACATTCGAAGAAATCCATGCCCACATATCCTCCCATTTATTATCGACCAAATCCATGCCCACTTTTTGCCTAACAATACCCCAAACTTGAGAAGAAAACTTACATTCGAAGAATAGATGACAATGAGAATCGTTATCCGCGTAACATAATAAGCAGCACATCATATTCATATTCTTCCTTCTCATGAAATCCCATTTAAGAATGAAATCTTGAGTCAGTAATTTCTTCCTCATAATCAACCACATTAAGAACGCATGCCTTGGAATACATTGAGAAAACCAAACCACTGTGCTCCACTGGATCTCCGAGTCACTGTGCCTAATCGAATTCCATATAACCGAGGCCGAGACTTCATTAAGATGCCCTCCAACCCTCCATCGAACAGTATCACTTTTATTAGCTTGAACCTAAATATGATCTAATTGGTTGAGAACTGGAAATAAATCCCTCCAAGCCGTTGGCCACAACCAGGCACCATCCGTAACAATATCCGCAACTGACGCGTTTAAACGAAACCCTGCATTTGTTATTGATCTTGGAGATAAAAAATCACCCAGCGGACCTATATCACTCCAAGTATCATACCATGCTGAAGTGGATCTCCCATCTCCAAGTAACGACCAAAAATACTTCCGCACCATCGGACGCAGCTGTAGGATTTTGCGCCAGCTCCAACAACAGTTAGCAGGGGCTTTGCAAATCCAGAAACTTTTTCCTTTTAGTCTATAGTCATGAATCCAATCAACCCAAAGAGACTTTCTTTTAGTAATAATGCTCCAGATATGGATCGCCATAAGAGTTTTATTCATATCCCCGATCCGCCTAATCCCCAGGCCACCTTCATATTTAGGAAAACAAATCGAGTTCCAAGAAACCTTTGCTTTTCCTTTGTGAAATGTGCTTTGTTGAGTCCATAAAAAAATACGCATTCTAGCTTCTAGATCGTGGACAACACGAGTCGGTAAAATAAACACCGAAGACCAATATATATGCATCGAAGATAATACCACAACCACTAGTTACAACCTCCCTGCGAACGAAAGTAACTTGTTTCTCCAGCTCGATATTCGCTGCTCTAGTCTCTCAACCAAAACACCACAATCCTTATACAAGAGCCGAGACGAGATAAGGGGCACCCCCAAATAACGAACCGGAAGCTCTCCTTCAACAAACGGCATAATATTCATAATAGCATTCTTAATATTACCAGGCACATTACAGAAGAAGACTGTACTTTTCTGAATACTAGGCACCAATCCTGACATATTTGTAAAGGTATCTAACGAAGACATAATGCATTTAGCCGATCCAACATCGCCTCTTGCAAAAAGGAAAAAGGTCATCCGCAAAACATAAATTAACAATTTGTTGCTTCTCGCATTTATTATGAAACTTAAAAGACGAATCTATCCTGGTAGCATGCTGCAAGATACCGGTCAAGACCACCATAACAAGCGTAAATAAATACGGAGAAATAGGATCCCCTTGCCTTAGACCCCGACTACCCCTGAAAAAGCCATGAATATTCCCGTTGACAAAAATAGAGTATGACGTAGTAGAAACACATACCATAATCCAATCCACCATCATTCTATGAAACCCGAACCCAAGCATCGCAGACTTTAAAAAATTCCAGTCGACTGTGTCGTACGCCTTTTGGATATCGACCTTAAAAGCACACCTAGGCGGGCCAACATTCCTGTGATAATTATGCATTAATTCCTGGGTTAAAAGGATATTATCTGATATCCTCCTACCCGGAACAAACGCAGACTGATTTACACTGACAATCCCATTCAGAGCAATCTTTATACGATCCGCAATAATCTTGCTGATGCATTTGTACAACACATTACAACAAGCTATAGGATGGTAGTCCGTAACAGACGCCGGAGTGGATACCTTCGGAATAAGCACTAGCAACGTGTGGTTTAATTCACGGAGCATCTTTCCTGTAGAGAAAAAATCTATGACAGCATTAGACACCTCCTGCCCTATAATATGCCAAGCACTCTTGAAAAAAGCAGAAGTATAGCCATCTGGCCCAGGGGCTTTATCAATTCCAATCGAGAACATAGCCTTTTTCACTTCTTCACTAGAAACCGGCCGAACCATATGAGAAGCTATATCCGGATCCAACACGTTTGAAAACAAATCAGGGGATGGCATCAACGACACATTATCATGACACCCCAAAAACTGCTCATAATGATGAACTAAAGCAATCTGAACATTGTATCCTTCATAAACAGTACCACGAGCATCCTTTATCAAATCAATACGGCACCTATGATTGCGCGTTTTCAAAGCCGAATGAAAGAACGCTGAATTCATATCCCCGGCTCTCAGCCAGTCGACCTTAGATTTCTGCTTCAGAAATCGTTCTTCATCTAACGCCGCCTCCTGGTACTGACGATTTAAATCGCTCTCTTTGGCACGAAAATCCGCATTCATCGGATCCTTGTCAATACTAGTCTGGATAGAATACAAAGAGCGACGCAACTCCTCAACTTTTTTATGGAGGTTACCCTGTTGGAACAACAGAGCACGTAAAGGAGCTTTTAATAAACGGAGCTTTTTCACCACCGGAACTGATGCACTCCATCAACACTAACTCCCCAATTTTTAACCACAATATCCATAAATTCTTTCTTATGAGTCAGAAAGTTGGCAAACTTAAACGGCCTATTTTTCATCACCCCAGGCTTTGGAATTTTCAGAATACAAGGACAGTGATCAGAGATCCTATAAGGGTGAAAGAAAGCGACCGCACTCGGGTACTCAACAACAAATTGATTGTTACCCAACACCCGATCAATCTTTTTTAGTAAACCAATTCCCTTCTTCGGTTTTTGATTCCAAGTAAAGTGACAACCTGTACGATTAATGTCAAAAACCTCAATATCATCCACACAAGCCTGAAATTCTTTCATGCTGGCCGAAACCGTTGAAGCACCCATAGACTTATCTTCCAGACTTAAAGCAGAATTAAAATCACCCATTATTACCCAAGGTTGAGTACCAACTAGCGCCTTATGCATAGAAAGTTGTTGCCACAATTCTCTTCTAGAAATATAGTAATTATCCGCATAAACTATCGAATAGAAAAACAATTTCTTATCTAGCTTGAACCGAATCTGAACATGCATTACCTGAGACGTTTGATTCAGCACCATAACCTCAAACATATCTGGATTCCAGCCAATAATTATTCTAGTGCCTTTATCGCAAAGCCCTCCATTAGACGTCCAATCCCAGTTGCGAAACACACTTTTACAAATTATACCAAGATTACTTACATCCACGTGAGACTCTAAAATAGCACAAAAATTCAGCTTATTATCTTTCACAATTTGTCGAACCTCTTTTTGTTTTAGCGGGCGATTCAACCCCCTAATATTCCATGTGGCTAGGCTAACCATTGGCAACAGTTGGAGAAGGAGTGCTTGCCCCTTTAGTGTCCTTCGGCTTCTTAGAGTCACCCACGAGAAACTCATTCGTCTCATTATAAACTTCCATGACCTCCTCATCATCGGACTCTTCATAATCTCCACCACTCGGCCCCTTACTACTTTGACCTTCATCCGCATCAGCTGAATTCAGGACATTAAATGGGTTAGTGGACAATAACGGACCAACCGACTTAATGTTTAAGTCCGCTTTATGCTTGTTAGTAATCGGCCTATACTCGAATTTTGGTTTTGGTTTAGTGATCTGGATACCCGGTTTCCTAGCCATCTTCTTATTTTGAACTTCTGTATAGCCATCATCATCTACTCTTGGCGCCTTCTTAGGTTGAGAATTACCACGATTTCCAGGGTGCTTAACACCTATCTGAACAGGTTTCCTAGGATTTTTAGGGCAGGAGTCATTAGCATGACCGAAAACACAACATGTCGAACACCTGAGAGGATTCCATTCATATTCGACATAAACCTTTTCCTTAACAAATCCATCTCCCTCAAGACAAGGAACCGCAATAGTCAACTCCTCTTTTAGATCCGTATCGGCTGAAATCTCAACCAGAGCACGAGCAAAACTGCTTCTACCCCACATGTCTACGCACATTGAGGTAGTAAAAGAATCCAACGATTTCGGCTCTCCAATAGTTGTTGCAATCATACTTAAACCATCCTCCGTATACGCCGCTATAGGAACCTCATGGAGTTTAACCCAAACCTGAACCTTTTTCACTTCCTTTTTCTCGAGCTTAATTGACGGTGACCAGACTTCCAAAATCAGCGGCTGTGATCGAATAATCCACGGTCCTTCTGTAAGAGCCTTTTGCATACCTGCTTGATCAGCGAATTTGAAAAAGAAAAAGCCACTAGCATTCATCATTGATTTCTGTAATCCAAAACGTTTCCAGTTATTCCTAACATAGTATTCCACCACGGGATACGCAACCCGATCCCCCAAAAAGTATCCATACAACGTGTTAGCTAGTTTGTCTTGTACTACTCTAACTGAGTCCCTGGATAAAACAACATCACAACCATCCTGCTTCTCATTAGTCGCTAAGGAACGAAAATTCACCTTCGTTGCAGATGGTCCCTTAACAGACTCAGCATATGACAAACGTTTTGCTAAAATACCAGGATTCTGCTGACTACTAACACCCTGATCCTGATGCTTCTCAGCACCCTGAATATCCGATCTGACTAACTCCACACCATCTAGGTTTACGGGTTTTGATATGGCAGCAAGTCCATCAATAACCGATACATTATCGGAGAAAAACATACCTCTCCTCGGCAACATAGCTTTTCCCTCAATGTTGGTCACACGTAGGCCAATTCCTTTAACAGGAACTGTACCCGGAGTAGAACCTGTCTCTTTAACTGCAGAATCATCAGTAGTCGCCGGAGATACAGGATAACCAGCCTGATCATACAATCCTTGGTTCACCTGATTAAAAGGGATGTTACTCCCAGGATAATCACGATCATTCATTAGAAATAACACAACTCTCCCTTAAACAACGATGCTGAAATCACCATGCAACCAGAAAACGACCACCACGCCAAGAAAACGAAGAAACTTATCAGACACAGAAAACCCTAATCCTTTAAACCCCAGAATCAAAACCTCTGCCCTTGATAGATTAAACTTTAGTATCGATCTAGCTAAATTAATCTCAGTTAACCGCAATCAATACTATAAGGTTAATAAATCAGGTTATCGGAAATAATCACTAGGGCGGCGATCAAAGATGAACAAAAGAAAACCCTAGTTTTAAATTGATCCCTAATGCTAACAAGTTCGTTTTAGAGTTATGATAGATCAGAACTCCAATCACAGACTGTTATGCATAAGATCACAACGAAAAACATGAGGATTCATGAAGAAACAGGAAATCGCCTAAAGGAGAGAGAGCATAGGGTTTTTCCCCGTAATTTAGTTGTTTTTTAGGTAAATTATAGAAATTGCAGGTTGTGGAGTGTATTTGTGATGTAATTGATCTGTAGTGTTAGGTTGATCAGTAGGTCCTAGATTAGCTTTATTTGGTATGTACCGAGCGAATACGAACCGTATGAAGCCTGGGTTAGGGTTTATGGTATTTGGTATGTGGGTCTGTGGGTTAGGTTGATCAGTAACGCGCGTTGGTTAGGTCCATAACGTTAGGCGAGACTAATTTCGTCGTTAAATATAATAATTTATTATTTAGTCGAACTTGGAACGTAACGCGCGTAGGTTGGTAACGTTAGCCGAAACTAAAATCCTCGTTAAATATAATAACTTTATTATTTAGTCGAAGTGGAACTGTAACGCGCGTAGGTCTGTTACGTTAGCCGAAACTGAAATCGTCGTTAAATATAATAACTGTATTAATTATTTAGTCGAAGTCGCACCGGAACGCGCGTAGGTTCGTAACGTTAGCCGAAACTGAAATCGTCTTTAAATATAATTACTTTATTATTTAGTCGAAGTGGAACCGTAACGCGCGTAGGTCCGTAACGTTAGCCGAAACTGAAATCTTCGTTAAAATATTATACCAAGTCTAATAAACCCAAATCGATTCCCTGTTCCATCTTTCTTATTTCGGACAAAAGTGTCTTCAATGTTATTAAACTGCTAAAACGCCATCCACAGCTTATCCTTTGTGCATCTTTCCGGTAGATTAGAGACATAAAATTAGGTTACGTTTCTTAATATTTCTTCTCTTTTGCTTCCTTCTTGTTCACCTTTCTCTGCCATCTTTCTCCCTGATAATGACCGCCTTGCCTGATGTTCCGTTGTTCCTATATATTCTTTCCTCCTCTTTAGATCTTTGCTCTTGCATTTGCCTGTCGTTTACGTCCTTTCCTCTCCCTCTCATCTTTTTCTGCATGTTGTTTTATTTGATCTTAGTATAACGTAAAAAATATAGCCTAAAACTTTTGATCCATATAAAAGTTATAAGCCCATATCATATCCACAACCAAACATTATCACAAAAATCCCCAGGTGAGTTGGTCCAAAGTTTTAAGCCCAAATGACAATGTTAATTGTTTAGGGCTTCAATTTATTTTTTTTCTAGCAACTTATTTCCATTTACAAAGTAATTAGTAAACCATGTAAATCAAGATTCATTCATAATTCTTTAGAGAATATGTTAGAAATAACTAATGAATATCGAATTTCAAGATCAAAATTTAGTGTTGTTTAGAGTCAACTTTCATTATTGTTTGATGCACGTATTAAAGAATTAATATTCGCATTTCTTAAGTATAATAGAGTACAAGCAAACTATTATTTATATAAAAAGAAAAGATATTTACACATGATAATTGATCTTTTAACAACTAATTATTAATATCTTAGATTATAAACTACTTTTTAGCGGTTTGTAGAAGATGAATAACTCTGTCGAGGTTAACTATGGATGATCCAGATGGAGCAACACATGACTTCTCAGCCTTGTTCTTCAATTCAACTGCTTTCTTCCTCATTTCATTTCCCTTTTCTCCATTCATCAACTCAATCACAAGCTTTGCAACTTCACCACTCTTCACATTATTGTCTATCTCCATTCCAACACCCCATTTGTTGCAACTCGACCAGCAATTAGTTTGTTGATCAGCGAAAAATGGCCAACAAATCATCGGCACTCCACTAGAAATGCTCTCAATCGTTGAGTTCCATCCACTATGCGTTAAAAACCCTCTTACTGAAGGGTGGTTTAGAACTTGTTCTTGTGGGCACCAACTAGCCAAATACCCTCTGTCTTTTGTCTCTGTTACAAAGTCACATGGAAGAACAGCAGACTCACCAACAATGAGGTCAGGACGTATAATCCACAAGAACGAATAGCCACTTTTTGCAAGACCCCATGCAAACTCGATTAGTTGTTGAGATGTCATCACAGTGATGCTACCAAAGTTAACATAAATAACCGAGGATAGTGTTTTTGAGTCTAGCCATTTTAAACATTCAGGATCTTCTTTCCAAAGGTTTGATTGGATGGATTTTAGAGATTCTTCAGCAATCATCTTTTCTAGTAGGTTTAATGGACCTACGCCATAACATGGAGGAAATGTTGTAGAGATTGTGTCTAAAATGTCACGATCTAGCTCATCAAAAGTATTAAATATGATGGCAGAAGTTGTTTTTGCTCTCTCTACTTGTAAACATAAAAACTTAACCATGTAGTGTTCCTCGGGATTAATCATTCTAATGTATGGCGGAATATCTCTTAAACGCATTCCAGATAAGCAAGATGGTATACAATCTATGATTGTATCCAAATACCCATTTGTTAGAAAACTTGAATCTGCGAAATAAACATAAAAATGATGTAGTTAGTTTCATTTTATGTTTTAAAAACCATAAATTCAAGACCAAATTACTTTTTGACTCCAAAATCTTTAATGTATAAAGATTTTAATATTATACGTATATAAAAACAAATATATATTATATATAAAATATATAAAAGAGTCATATTCATATATCATCATCATCATCATCATCATCATACTCAGTATATCCCACCAATAGCAAAAGCTAAGGTAGGGTCTGAGGAGGGTGGGATGTAGACAGCCTTACCTCTACCCCGTAGGAATAGAGAGGCTGCTTCCAATGAGACCCCCGGCTCGATTGTGGTTTTGCATCAAGCCTTGGACATAAGGCACATAACACTCAGCAATTGAGACAAACGCCAATTGGTGCATGTACCCCCTTGTCTTTCGGCTATCAACGCCACCACATGATGCATGATTAACCATCCCCTCTTTTAACGTTATTTTCACGAAATTAGTAAAATAACGTTAAAATTAGTGCACTTTTGCTTTTGCCCCCCGAGCGCCCACACATATATACATTATATGTGCATACCGCAAGCGGGGCTTAAGTCATATTCATATATATATGTATTAATTAATTTGAAACATTGGAAGGGATGAATAGTGCTATAGTAATTTTTCTCTTTTTTTTTTTCTTTGACTTTGTCTTTCTTTTTTTTTTTGTTTACTTCTAACCTTTAACTTTTAGTATTAACTCTTACAACTCCTTAACTTTCTAAATCTTTTTTAACCGAGTTTTACGTCTTTATTTTTATTTACGTGTCGATATAAACTTAAGTTGATTTACGTTTCCACATAATTTTTTTTTGTGTTTTCTCCACTTTCAGTATTCGGTGATTTTTAAATATTTTTGTAGTCGGTGATTTTTTTTCTTTTTTTTGTCTTTTTGCTTTTTTTTTTTTTTACTTTTAACCTGTAATTTTCAGCATTGACTTTTACAACCTTTTAACTTTCTAAAAATTTTATAATCGATTTTTACGACTTTATTTTTACTTACGTGTCGATATAAACTTAAGTTGACTTACATTTCAACATAATTTTTTTTTTGTATTTTCTTAACTTTTAGCATTGACACTGACAACCCTTTAACTTTCTAAGTACTTTTGTAATCGAGGTTTTCGATCGATGTAAAACACGTGTCGATATACTTTTATATTTACCACGACTTTATTTTGTAAGATTTCTCTTTCAACTGCTATATCGGATCAAAAATCGGGTCGCCCCGCCGTGAAGCGCGGCTGTAACCCACTAGTTTACACAAACATTACACATTGCTCGCTTTCTCTCTACACATCCTACCACCACCACACCACCACCACCATCATCCCCACCCACCGCCCCACCACCATCCCCACTACTACACCACCATCATCCCCACCACCGCACCACCTCCAAAATCACAGATCCAAACCAAATACACAGATTTATACCATTAATCGCTGGTTTTTGGGTTGTTTGGAGACCGATGGTGCTAGATTATGTATGGTTAAACTCATCCCGCGACGGTGGTGCTATAAGGTGGAGATGGTGTATGGTTAAACCTCCAAAATCATAGATCCACAGGTAACGGTGCTAGATTGTGTTAATGGTGTATAGTTAAACTCATCTAGCGGCAGTGCTAGCTTGTGGGTTGCGTGTCCAGATCTAGGGGCTGCGGTGTATGGTTAAACTTATCCTGCTGCAAAGATGTTTCCGGTGGATTGTGGTGTTTGAAAGAGGACTCCGGCGATGGTGTTTGTTTAGTGTACGTATGTTTGAGAATTGTGAGGTTTGTTGAGAGGGGGGGGGGGGGGGGTTATATGTTTTTTTTTTAAATGTAAGGGCACTTTAGTCTTTTTCAGGTAGAACTAACATAAAATTCAAACATGGTTTTGATCTTGGACTTAAGTGGTTAAAAACACTAAAAAAACAATTACTCAAAAAGTAATTTACTCTAAATTTAATAAGAAACAAGTTCATATATGTAAAAAACAATTTAATTAGGGTAAATTACAATTTTCGTCCTTTAAGTTTGTAACAGATTGCAACTGATAGCCTTTAACTTCAATAATTACAGTCACAGTCCTTTATTTGTAAAAACCCTTACACTGTACGTCCTTTAACACTAATCAAGTTAAATTTATCATTTTTGTCTGGACATTTGCACTCCACATTAGGGTGAAGGGAGTGGTGCGGGAAACCACTCGGCAAAGGTGTTTGCCGCACGGCAACACCGCCGCCGGCCACCTTTGCCGCTCGGTAATCTAACCTCATCGGCAAGGCCTCACCGATTCGACAAAGGTGATTTCGTTTGTGACCGTTGGACTTCATCACCTTTAGCCGCCATTTTTTCCGACCAAACAACGTCATCACCTTCAGCCGCCATTTTTTCCGGTGGTGGTGGAGGTGAACGTGATGGAGGTGGAACCGGTGGTGGTGGAGAGTGGTGATGGAGGTGGAACCGGTGGTGGTGGAGGTGAACCGGTGGCGGTGGAGGTGGAACCGGTGGCGGTGGAGGTGGCAGTGACCGGTGGTGGTGGAGGTGAATAAAATAAGTTTGCCACTTTCATTCAACGAAACCACTCCCATCACTTTTCATCAAAAATTTAAACTTTTTGACATGCTAGCGTGGCACTCTCTGATTGGTCCATTTTAAAGTTTGCTACTTTCACCTGTTTAACCACTCCTTTCACCCTTAGAGCAATTTATACATTTTACCTATTTACATATAATAATAAAAAAAACCTTAATTTAAAAGGATTAAAAAAAACTAAAAAACTAAATTACCCTATATTTATCCTCTACCATCTCTCTCTCTCCTCGAAACACAACAAGAGCACCAGTCAACTATCACCATCAGTTCCCCACCACCCACCCTACAACAACAAGACCACCATCCACCCCACCACAACAAGACCAGCACCCACTACACCACCGCACCACCGCGACGCACCACGCCACCCCGCCCCACCCATGGACCGCACAACATCTCCTTACTTTCTCTCTCTAGAACTGTTTTCTCTCTCTAGAACTGTTTTCTCTCTCTAGAAACCCCTAAAATATAAGAGATTTTTGATGAAATTTTAGAATTAGAAGGTGTTTTTCAGTTCGATATCGATCTGTTTATCTTCTTCTTCTTTTAATTTATGGTTCGATTGAATCACTCTACAACCCTTTCTCTCTCTAGGAAAACCTAAAATACGAGAGGTACAAAGAGAGATTGATGAAATCTTGTTAGTAAAAAGGGTTTTGTTGTACATTTCAAGAGATGCAGAGAGAGAGGGGGAGAGATTGGTGAAATCTTGACCCCTAAATTTTATTTGTTCTTTTTGTTTAAGATTTTTGTTGTTCGAATGGAAAGGTAAGGCTACACGGTATGGGGTCGTCCCCCTACCGTCCCGGTCCGTCGCCAGTTTGAACACCGTGCCGTCACCCCGTCGCCGTCCAGTCATCGTCCTCTTCATCGGTATTCCGACGTCCAGGACGGAGCAAAACAATGGGTCCCCCCTCCGTCGCCGGTTTGAACACCGTGCCGCCCCCTCCGTCTTCATCCCGTCGCCGGCTTCATCTTCGTCACCATACCGTGTAGCCTAACAAAATTTCTATAATTATCTGCTATTTTATGCATAATTTTTCAGTAGAAAGAATTTTGGTAACAATGTATGGTGGCTTGGTTTATGGTGGTGGGGTTGACGGTTTATGGTGGTGTGGTTGTGGTGGTAACAAAATGATAAGGTTTTATTTATAAATATACTTTAAATAAAAGGGTAACGTAAAATGACTGAAATACACATGACCAGACAAAACTGATAAATTTAACTTGGTTAGTGCTAAAGAACGTACAGTGTAATGGTTTTTACAAATAAAGAACTGTGACTGTAATTATTGAAGTTAAAGGCTATCCGTTGCAATCCGGTACAAACACAGAGGACGAAAAGTGTAATTTACCCATTTAATTATAAGGAGAAATAAATTGGCTTAGTCCAACATAGATGAATGATCAAGTTAGAAGGAGATTATAAAGTGGAGGGACGATTTTTCCTTTTGTTTTAGGGGGTGTTTGGGGTTCCTTATTTTTCTGACTTATTGACTTATTGACTTATTGGTGGGCAAAAAGACTTATTTTAGTGTTTGGGTTTTCTGTTGTTGTGAGACAAGAATTCAATAAGTAAGAAATTCTTACTTATTTTGAGGGAAAATGACTTTTAATAAGTCAGAAATAAGTTAAGCCAAACATGCCCTTACTCACACATCCTTAAGTAGGGCCTCAAACCTTGTTCGTGTGCCTTGATAATTAAACTCGTACATACCTACTGTAGGAATCCGTTCGTGTAAAATAAATAAAATAATTTATTAACTTGAAATACAAGAACAATAACAGAATTACAACTGAAAGTAAGTACAAATACAACTGAAGAAAGGGAAAAAATACAGAAAACTTGAATAGAAAAATTGTTCTTGGCTGAGGATCGTGTTAGACACGGGTCCCTTAAAACAAATTTCGTGTCTCCCAGGAGATCACGTTTGTTTCCAGGATACAACAGCCGCAAGCAGTTGCACTGCCGGTCTTGACCCCAACCCGAAGGTATACCTTGAAGCTTGAAAGAAAAGAAGAATTCTGCAGTGGAGAAAAGAGATGGCTGGTAATTTTCGGTGTGTCATCTGGTGAAAGGAGCCTCCTATTTATACACCAGGTTGAACTCGAAACTGAAAAATAAATTAAATGGGAGAATTAAACTGCATTAGACGTCTTTAATGCACTTTAATTCGTCACTTAATTCTCAGTCAAACGCATTAACTTTGTCAGTTTCGAAAGCTGAAATGTAACTGCACAGCATTAACTGCTGCTGGAAGCTTCTGCGCGCGCGTGCGCGCAAGTCACACTGGTGCGCGCGCGCCCAGGTCTGCACGTTCCATGCGCGGTGCGTCCACTTGGCTCAATGCCATGTGCGCGTGCGCCATACTCACTCAGGTCCATGCGCGTCTGCGCACGTGTGCCACGTCACCTGTGAGCCTCTACGAGCACGCCACACAGTCGCGCCGTTTTGGCTCACTTTGGTGCGCCGCGCACGTCACATCAGGGCCATGCACCATGCGCCTCCATGCCATGTGTACTCGCGCGCGGACTGCCACGTCACGCGCCTCGAACCTTCACACCACCTGGTCCTTGCAGCCTCTGTGATCCACCACGCGCACGTGGTCAAAAATACAAAGGCGGCTCTCGGCGATGCGAGTGTGCGAAGTGCAAAGTGCGCCATCAAAGCGCCACATTGCGCCTCATCGCCCACGCCACGCGCGCGCGCGTGTGCGAGTGCGAGTTAGGGTGCTCCGCACCCTTCGCGAGTACACTTAGTGAGTGCTTCCATGAAACAATAAGGATGGAGAGCTCCCACTTAAATACCTCTTTAAGTTTCATCTCTCATCCGATGTGGGACAAGGTGCGACTTTCCCACTTTTTTCAGCATTTAAGTTTCAAACACCAAAATTTGAGCATCGATATCTCATTCATCTTAGCTCCGTTTTGGACGTGGTTTTGTTCGTTGCGAAGCCCTTCCGACATAGAACTCAAACCCACAAATAAATATATAAAACCCGCTCATTTTATTATATTTATTTCTAGTCCAAAATAGGAAAAAATCATTTTCCTATATTTGTGAAAAATGCAATTTTCACAAAATTTCCAACAATCCCCCACATGAATAGAAATCGATCTATCAAGTTTCAACGATACACATTCAACAGTTGAGTATTGCAAGATAGGTAGGTGTAACCTTTGAACCTTCTTTTGTGAAGCATACTTAGCCTCCTAGGGTCTTGTAGACGCGGTGTCCTTGAACAATCCCCCATTTATGTAGGTGACAATATACATTCACACAATACTCTCCCTAGTCGAGTTAAGACCTCATGGTTGTCTCCGTTCATGGTCATGGAACACGTTCCTGGTTCTGCGAGAGCTCTAGGATTTGCGCCTCCCCACAAATCCATTCGAAGCGACCCCACTTCTCTCTAACATAGGTGATTCCTCTGAATCATTAAAAGCATCATGGTTAATTTGGATTTCCTCAAAATCCACAACCTCAACATGCTTAACCTTTCCTTCATGTCACTTATTGGAATGGACTAGGAAGTATACAACTCCCTTTATGAATTTTGGGGCACCCCCCACAGTGACTCCCTTTGGGTTTATGATTAAGTTTGACTATTGAACCTAGATCTTGGGATCTCCAGTCAACTAGGTTAGGTTTCCCTCATATTCCCTTCATCTATGGGCTTTAGTCCCATTCCTCTTGACAGCCTATACACCTTATCTGTGCTTAAGCCTTTTGTTAACGGGTCCGCAATGTTCTCATTTGACCTCACATAGTCAACTGAGATCACACCCGTTGAGATAAGTTGTCGTACCGTGTTGTGTCTGCGTCGAATGTGCCTTGATCTGCCATTGTACATCATGTTTTGTGCTCTAGCAAGAGCAGACTGATTGTCACAATGTATGCAGATCGCCGTCAACGGCTTTGGCCATCTTGGAATATCTTCCACAAATTGACGTAGCCACTCCGCCTCTTCCCCGCTTTTATCTAAAGCGACGAATTCGGATTCCATCGTAGATCTAGCTATAACCGTTTGCTTGGAAGACTTCCAAGCTATAGCTGCGCCAGCAAGTGTAAACACATATCCACTTGTCGATCTATGATCTTTTATATCCGATATCCAGTTCGCATCAGTGAATCCTTCGATCACTGCTGGATCACGGGTATAATGCAATCCATAGTCTCTCGTGTATCTTATGTATCTAAGCACCCTCGTGATAGCTTTCCAATGATCTTCGCTCGGATTACTGGTGTATCTACTTAGCCTGCTCACAGCGTACGCTAAGTCGGGTCTAGTACATGTCATTAGATACATGAGACTACCAATGATCCTTGAGTATTCTAATTGAGAAACACTCTCGCCTCTATTCTTCCTTAGGCGTTGGGTATTATCAATTGGAGATCGAGCTATACTCGTATCGTCCGAATTGAATTTCCCAAGGATCTTGTCCACGTAGTGAGATTGACTCAACACAAGACCATTTTGGGTTCTAGTGATTTTTACACCAAGAACCACATTCGCGAGACTCATATCTTTCATGTCAAACCTCGCTTTCAACATGTATTTCGTTGAGTTGATCATCTTATCATCACTCCCAATGATAAGCATATCATCTACATAAAGACATAGAATCACATAACCTCTTGGTGTGTCTTTAAAATAAACACACTTGTCGCACTCATTTATTTTGAAACCATTGTCAATCATGACATGATCAAACTTTTGATGCCATTGTTTTGGAGCTTGCTTCAAGCCATACAATGACTTGACCAATTTACATAATTTTCCCTTGTTTCCTGGGGAGGAAAAACCCTCGGGTTGTTCCATGTAAATTTCTTCTTCTAAATCGCCATTTAGAAATGCGGTCTTTACATCCATTTGGTGAACTTCCAAATTTCTTAGAGTCGCAATTGCAAGAACCAATCGAATAGAGGTTATTCGCGTTACAGGCGAGTAAGTATCAAAGTAGTCTAGACCCTCCTTTTGTCTAAATCCTTTGATCACTAACCTTGCCTTGTATTTATCAATACTTCCGTCGGCTTTCATCTTCCTTTTGAATATCCAACGATATCCAAGTGGTTTACAACCAGGTGGAAGATCTACTAACTCCCAAGTATGATTTTGCAATATAGAATCAATTTCATTCTTAATTGCTTCTTGCCATTGAGGTCCTTCCGCGGAGGTAACCGCTTCGCGGTAGGTATTGGGCTCACCCTCAACCATATAGCTCATGAAGTCTGGACCAAAAGATTTTTCAACCCTTTGTCGTTTACTTCGTCTAAGCTCACCCTCCTCGACCTCAGGTCGTTCATGACTTTCATCTAATCGCGTAGATGAACTTGGTCCTGCTTCATCAACCGCTCTTGATGAAAGCGCATGTGTTTGTCCTAACATAGGAAACACATTCTCAAAATATGAGACGATATTAGGATTTGCTTCCATGATAGTGTGTTTGTGTACATCGGGATTCTTGGATTCATATACAAGAAAACGATGCGCACTACTTTGATGTGCATATCCAATGAAAATGCAATCAACTGTTTTGGGTCCTATCCTAAGAGCCTTAGGAGGTGGTACAATCACCTTGGCTAGGCACCCCCACACTTTCAAGTATTTGTACGAAGGCTTCCTTTTTCTCCATAACTCATATGGAGTTTCGTCCCTATTTTTCAAAGGTATCTTGTTCAAAAGATAGTTTGCTGAGAGAATGGCGTCCCCCCACATTTCTCGGTTCACTCCCGAGCTTATCAACATGGCGTTCATCATCTCTTTCAATGTGCGGTTTTTACGTTCCGCAACGCCATTTGATTGTGGAGAATAAGGTGGTGTACACTCATGTACAATGCCACTTTTTGCGCATAAATCCGCAAAAGGTGCAACATATTCACCTCCTCGATCGCTTCTCAAAGCTTTTATCTTCTTTTTAAGTTGATTCTCAACTTTATTTTTGTACAAGATAAACTTCTCTATTGCTTCGTCTTTACTCTTTAGTAAATACACGTAGCAATATTTAGTACAATCATCAATAAACGTGATGAAGTACTTATTTCCTCCACGCGTGGGAACCGCTTTTAAATCACACACATCGGTATGAATTAAATCAAGAGGTTCGGTTATTCGTTCAACCGATTTAAACGATGATCTCGTAAGTTTGGATTCAACACATGTCTCACATTTGTGATTGGACTCGATATGGAATGTTGGTATCAAGTTTAATTTAATTAAACGTCGTAATGAATTAAAATTTACATGTCCTAGTCTACTATGCCAAACATTAGAAGACTCAACCATGTAAGTAGAAGTAGAAATTTCATTCAAACTTTTGTTTTTGTTTACAACCATTACATTCATTTTAAACATTCCATTTAGGGCATAGCCCTTTCCAACAAACATTCCACGTCTAGACAAGACAAAATTGTCCGATTCAAACACTAGACGAAATCCAAACTTGTTGAGCATCCATCCCGACACGAGATTCTTCCGTATCTCTGGGACATAAAGCACATTGGTCAAGGCAAGCTCCTTGCCCGAAGTCATCTTCAAAACGACCGTGCCTTCCCCCTTGATGCTTGCGGTAGCTTTATTCCCCATATAAAGCTTTTCTTCACCCGAAGCTTCCTTGAATGTAGAGAAAAGAGCCTTGTCTCCACAAACATGGCGGGTTGCACCCGTGTCAACGAACCATCCTTTTGGGTTTTCACCCATTGCGTTGACTTCTTCAATCATAGCCGCTTCCTCGGTTATCATTGCGATTAGAGGCATACCATCCTCATCAACCATATGCGCACGCTCACGCTTAGGTTTGTTGCATTGGTTAGCACGGTGCCCCGTCTCGTTACAATTGTAACAAGTACCTTGGAAAGGTGCAGGCTTCTTTTTCACAGCCCCCCTTTTCGGTCCAAGGTTGTTAACCTTTGCTTTCCCTTTGTTGTTGGTTTTACCCTTGCCCTTCTTGGCCTTTGAGGATTCCCCAATTTCCACCATATTTGCTTTAGCCGAAGCTTGCAAAATGGTACCTTTTTGGGCCACCCTGTTTTCTTCTTCTATACGAAGACGAAGAACAAGGTCCTCGACCGACATTTCCTTTCGCTTGTGTTTAAGATAATTCTTAAAATCCAACCAAGCAGGAGGTAATTTTTCGATCATGGCTGCCACTTGAAACGTTTCGCTGAGTACCATTCCCTCAGCACGGATGTCATTTAGTATAATTTGCAACTCTTGGACTTGGTTCATGACAGTCTTGTTATCAACCATTTTAAAGTCCAAGAAACGGGCGACAACAAATTTCTTTGTTCCCGCATCCTCCGTTTTGTACTTTTTATCTAAAGACTCCCATAATTCTTTGGAAGTCTTTATATTATAGTACACATTATACAAAGCATCCGAGAGACCGTTGAGAACATAGCCTCGACATATAAAGTCCGAGTGCTTCCACGCCTCTACCGCGCTCAGAGCCTGAGCATCGGTCTCCCCTTCCGCCGGTTGGGGAGCGGTCTCCGTTAAGAACCTCGCAAGGTTCATGGTGGTCAAGTAGAAGAACATCTTCTGTTGCCACCGCTTGAAGTGGAGACCCGAGAACTTCTCGGGTCGTTCAGCATGATTCGCCACTGTGGACGCTCCCACAGTGTTGGCAGGGGTACCGACAACAACGTTGACGTTGGTATTTTCAGTCGACATTCTGAAAAATTCCACAAAACCAAGTTAATAAAACTTGTTAGAATAATAAATGTGCTGATTTATTATTTTACTAACAAAATCGATGAGTAATAAAATCAGCGTCGTAGCTTCTAAGTCCAACTTTGAAGACTACAAGAGAAGATCTTAGAACCCAAAGACAAAGAAGGAGAAGAAACAGAGTTCTGTTTTGACAAAGTCGCTACTTTGAATCAAAACAGAGAAAAACCTTTTAAAACACAACCTGCTATGAGAAAAAAAATTTGAAATCACAGCAGAGAAGTTTGTGATTCTACACGAACGGTGTTTTAAAATTTGTTTTAAGATTGTAGGAATCCGTTCGTGTAAAATAAATAAATTAATTTATTAACTTGAAATACAAGAACAATAACAGAATTACAACTGAAAGTAAGTACAAATACAACTGAAGAAAGGGAAAAAATACAGAAAACTTGAACGGAAAAACTGTTCTTGGCTGAGGATCGTGTTAGACACGGGTCCCTTAAAACAAATTTCGTGTCTCTCAGGAGATCACGTTTGTTTCCAGGATACAACAGCCGCAAGCAGTTGCACTGCCGGTCTTGACCCCAACCCGAAGGTATACCTTGAAGCTTGAAAGAAAAGAAGAATTCTGCAGTGGAGAAAAGAGATGGCTGGTAATTTTCGGTGTGTCATCTGGTGAAAGGAGCCTCCTATTTATACACCAGGTTAAACTCGAAACTGAAAAATAAATTAAATGGGAGAATTAAACTGCATTAGACGTCTTTAATGCACTATAATTCGTCACTTAATTCTCAGTCAAACGCATTAACTTTGTCAGTTTCGAATGCTGAAATGTAACTGCACAGCATTAACTGCTGCTGGAAGCTTCGGCGCGTGCGTGCGCGCAAGTCACACTGGTGCACGCGCGCCCAGGTCTGCATGTTCCATGCGCGGTGCGTCCACTTGGCTCACTGCCATGTGCGCGTGCGCCATACTCACTCAGGTCCATGCGCGCCTGCGCACGTGTGCCACGTAACCTGTGAGCCTCTACGAGCACGCCACACAGTCGCGCCGTTTTGGCTCACTTTGGTGCGCCGCGCACGTCACATCAGGGCCATGCACCATGCGCCTCCATGCCACGTGTACTCGCGCGCGGACTGCCACGTCACGCGCCTCGAACCTTCACACCACCTGGTCCTTGCAGCCTCTGTGATCCACCACGCGCACGTGGTCAAAAATACAAAGGCGGCTCTCAAGCGGCTCGCGGCGATGCGAGTGTGCGAAGTGCAAAGTGCGCCATCAAAGCGCCACATTGCGCCTCATCGCCCACGCCACGCGCGCGCGCGTGTGCGAGTGCGAGTTAGGGTGCTTCACACTTTCCGATGGTCCTCGAACCTTCACACCACCTGGTCCTTGCAGCCTCTGCGAAGTGCAAAGTGCACCTCTTTAAGTTTCATCTCTCATCCGATGTGGGACAAGGTGCCACTTTCCCACTTTTTTCAGCATTTAAGTTTCAAACACCAAACTTTGAACATCGATATCTCATTCATCTTAGCTCCGTTTTGGACGTGGTTTAGTTCGTTGCGAAGCCCTTCCGACATAGAACTCAAACCCACAAATAAATATATAAAACCCGCTCATTTTATTATATTTATTTCTAGTCCAAAATAGGAAAAAATCATTTTCCTATATTTGTGAAAAATGCAATTTTCACAAAATTTCCAACACCTACAACCCACACACGTCATATTAAACTTCTCAAGTTTTCCCGTTTGTAAACAAAAGTTGATTTTGTTTGACGTTAAATTGGTACACTTAACTACAATTTAAATTATTAAATAGATTGTTGTCATATATGCGGGATTTGTTTCAATGAACTGTGCCAAACACAATATTGTTTCTTGTTCTTGTGTTTCTGTTTGTGTTTCTTTCATTTTGGGTTTATATTTTCTTTGACTATGGCTTTGTAAAAATCTAAGATGTTAAAGCATTCACATCTTATTTATCTTTTTTTTTTATCCTTTAATTACACTAAAAACAAGTATTATTTCCCTCATCTTTCAATTAATTAACATTTTTATACCTTTATTATTACTTTTTCTCTCACTTCCATTCATAACTATTTTCAAAATATATTAAAAAAATTTCAAGCTTGAACATCATTCTCTCAAATATATACAGATGAGCAGTAACATTTTTCCCTCCTACACTCATAATCACTTTTTATACCTTTTATAATATGAAAACCATTTCTCACATATTTTGATGGGTAAGATGTGAATGCTCTTACTCCTCCTAAGCAACAATTTTTTGTGGCTCTGGTTTCATAATTCGTTTTAGGCCTTCAAAAAGGTTTTAGCTCTCTCAAAACAGACCTCAACCAATTATTTTTCTTCTTTCCATTTTAGTTTTTTTGTTGCTTCTTATATATTCAGTTTTGTTATATCAAATCTTTATTAGATGGAAACATCGATCTAAAGATATTGTATCCTAAAAGACCTCAGTTTGTTCGTTACAAGTTTTTTTTTTTGAACGGCAAATTTCGATCACTAACGGACCACTAGACTATCATCGTGCCACTAGTAGAACCACCCGATCACATCCATCTGTACTAGGCAAAATGTCTATACACCAATTTATAAGGAAACCTAATAAATCGGGGAAAAATCCTCCTTGTGAGAATCGAATCCATGACCTAATGGTCATAAGCCTTATTGTCTTTGTTTCATGTCTTTGTTTCATTCTTACTTTTAGTGATTGATGTTTAAAATATTATTATAATAATAATAATAATAATAATAATAATAATAATTATAATAATATAACTTACAGATCTTTGTTCTAAAACGTAATTTTATTTTTATACAATTACAAAGTAAGTAAATGGGAGAGATATGTACACATATTTCTCTTATCCAATGTTATTCTTGTCAAACATGATTTTCTAAAGAAAATATTAAGTAAATGATAGGTAGTATAGAATTTACCTTTTAGAGGCATCAAACCTTTCTTCAATAGATAAGGATACTGATCATAGAGACATATCAAAGAAGCAGCTCCACTGGTCCATACGAGTATCTCGGGGATATCCAATTCCCTAGCGGCATCCAGGGTGAAGCTCATCAACGTGTCGGCGACTATGCAAGTCACTTGTGAATAGGAAGCATCGACTTTGGCAATGAGACTTTTAAATGGACCCAAACAAGTTTCCTCGATAGACCTGCAAAGGGATGGGATATCTTGCGTGCCATCAAGGTTATCTGGCAAAGGGAGGCCATCCGGAATGGTTTCGAAGCGGAAGGAAGGGAGACAGCATATGGCGTTAGAGCCCAGCGATCTAAGGAGGCGCTGGTTGTTAAACTCAGTGTTGACAAAGGTGATAAGAAAGCCTTTGGAATGGAGGATTTTGGCAAGTTTTAGCATAGGATTAATATGTCCTTGTGCTGGGAATGGTATGACCAATGCATGTGGCTTCTTTTGATTAGAACCCATGGAACCCCTCTCTCTCTCTTCTCTCTCTCTCTCTCTCTGATAAGTGATAATATTATGAAATACAAGTGACGATACGTCTTTTTATAATGCTTGAAGTTTGTTGGCTGCTATGTTGATTAGCTATCAAGCTCATTTAGTAGACGGATAAAACTTTTGACTAAATTTGTGTCGATACAAATTTATTGCCTTGGATAAATGATTGGTTCTTATGTATGTGGGGTTTTCATTTATTGTCATAACTTTTTATAACGAAAATTTTGTTTTTAATCAAGTCATCTATATGACTTAAATCTAAGAGTTTTATACTTAGACGTTTTAAAAGATTTTGCATTACTCAATACTCCCCTATTGGTTTTTTATTGCCACATATACGCAATCCTAAGATTTTCTAAACAAATTGTTAAAAAATGAAATCCACTACTAGTCACATATTATCTATACTACTTTAATTTAATAAGCATATAGGAATGACAGAAATGGTCATTTGTCACTTTACAACTATTTGAAGCCCATTGTACAAGCTTTAAAGCACAAAGGTGTTGAAAAATCCATTCAACACGCGGACCAGCTCATATAAACTAACCGGATCTCTTTGACCCGGTTTACTCAAATGGATCCAATATATACTTTCTTTCACTCAATCTAAACCCTAATATTCATTTCATTACAATCCGCCCCCATGCTTCTTCTCTCTCTCTCTCTTACTCTCACCAGACGCGGTGTCTGCATGCGACGGATTTCACCGGCGATTTCACCATCCTTCTTCTCAGGTACCGTATTTTTAACGTTATCGGCATTTTTTGTGAAATTTTAGGGTTTGACTTAGATCTGTGAAATTTAGGGTTTCTTTCTCCGGCGATTCCGACATCAGATCTACCGGGTTCAACTTCTTTTAGGGTTTCTTTCTCCGGTGGAAAAAAGATCCAGGTACTTTTTTTTGGCCAAATGTTTTCTTAGATCTATCGTACCACCGTCTACTTAGAGGTTGTTTTGTTTGTTCTGTTATAGATGAAGATGGAGCGGTGGAGATACCGTCGACTTAGATCTACCTTACCACCGTCTAGCCAGGTAATTTTTTCTGCTGAAATTTTTCTCAGATCTACCGTCATTTTTTGAGGATTTTTGATGAATATTGACAGATCTGAGGTTACACGACTAAGGAATATGAGAACCATAACTTTGCAGATCTGAGTTCTTAGAGGAATATTGACAGCCCGGATCTGGTATGTTTGTAGCTGATTATGTTTGTTACAGATCTGGTATGTTTTGTAGCTGATTTACATGCTTATGTTACTAATTATGTTTGTTACAGATCTGGTATGTTTGTAGCTGATTATGTTTGTTATAGATCTAATGTTACTGATAAGATTCAGTTTTGCTTTTACAGTTGCCGGTGGGTGGTAAAGGAGTTGTGTACTCCAGATTTTGTGTACTCCGGATTCATTTGACAAATGAGTTGTGTACTCCGGATTTTGTGTTCTTAATCTGTCTGAACTGAAAGTGTTTGAGGCTGTGATGCAAAAGCTGAGCTTGTGTTCTTAATCTGTCTGAACTGAAAGTGTTGAGTCTATGATGCATAAGCTGAGCTTGTGTTCTTAATATGTCTGAACTGAAAGTGTTGAGGCTATGATGCATAAGCTGAGCCTGTGAGGTTACATATGTGTTTCTTGTGCTTAAAACACTTGTACATCATGCTTTAAAGGTGGTTTAAGTTTAGTGGCAAATTACTCTTGTACATCATGCTTTAAAACGAGGTTACATAACACAATAGACTGTGATGATGATTGTATTTTGAGGATACATAGAAGATCCGAGTAGCATCTTGGCGGGGCAATATCCAGGTTGCATAGTTCTCACTCTGCAACTGTGTGTTGCAGCCATGGCTTTACCCGTAGTTGTGTTCATCTCTCAATTACATGTCTGAGTATTCCAGATGTTTTGATAAGCAAATGAGCAGGTGGTGTATCGAAAACAATCAGCTATAGTTTGATGTTTATTGTGATATTTTGCTTACACAACATATATTGAACCGATTTGGAGTTGCTAGGGTTTCAGTATGAAAGCAAAACAGAGAACAAATAGAGTATTTAGTCTGAGTGAAAGAAAGTATATATCCGGAGGGTTCTTCATTTTTGTTTTGCTTTGAAAAAACAGAGTGTGTTTATTGGTCATTTGAATGTGTTTGATTCGATGATAATCAGTTATTTGGGTATTTTGGGTACTTCATGTTTGTTTTGCTTGTGAAAAAACAGAGGGTTCTTCATGTTGTGTACTCCAGATTTTGTGTACTCCGGATTCATTTGACAAAGGAGTTGTGTACTCCGGATTTTGTGTTCTTAATCTGTCTGAACTGAAAGTGTTTGAGGCTGTGATGCAAAAGCTGAGCTTGTGTTCTTAATCTGTCTGAACTGAAAGTGTTGAGTCTATGATGCATAAGCTGAGCTTGTGTTCTTAATATGTCTGAACTGAAAGTGTTGAGGCTATGATGCATAAGCTGAGCCTGTGAGGTTATATATGTGTTTCTTGTGCTTAAAATACTTGTACATCATGCTTTAAAGGTTGTTTAAGTTTAGTGGCAAATTACTCTTGTACATCATGCTTTAAAGCGAGGTTACATAACACAATAGACTGTGATGATGATTGTATTTTGAGGGTACATAGAAGATCCGAATAGCATCTTGGCGGGGCAATATCCAGGTTGCATAGTTCTCACTCTGCAACAGTGTGTTGCAGCCATGGCTTTACCCGTAGTTGTGTTCATCTCTCAATTACATGTCCGAGTCTTCCAGATGTTTTGATAAGCAAATGAGCAAGTGGTGTATCGAAATCAATCAGCTATAGTTTGATGTTTATTGTGATATTTTGCTTACACACATATATTGAACCGATTTGGAGTTGCTAGGGTTTCAGTATGAAAGCAAAATAGAGAACAAATAGAGTATTTAGTCTGAGTGAAAGAAAGTATATATTGGATCCATTTGAGTAAAACGGGTCAAAGAGATCCGGTTAGTTTATGTGAGCTGCTCCGCGTGTTGAAGGATTTTTCAACACCATTATGCTTTAAAGGTTGTATAATGTGCTTAAAATGATTGTAGCTGATTATGTTTGTTACAGATCTGGTATGTTTGTAGCTGATTTACATGCTTATGTTACTGATTATGTTTGTTACAAATCTGGTATGTTTGTAGCTGATTATGTTTGTTATAGATCTAATGTTACTGGTAAGATTCAGTTTTGCTTTTATAGTTGCCGGTGGGTGGTAAAGGAGTTGTGTACTCCAGATTTTGTGTACTCCGGATTCATTTGACAAAGGAGTTGTATACTCCGGATTTTGTGTTCTTAATCTGTCTGAACAGAAAGTGTTTGAGGCTGTGATGCAAAAGCTGAGCTTGTGTTCTTAATCTGTAGCATTCACACACGAAACACTTGTACATCATGCTTTAAAGGTTGTTTAAGTTTAGTGGCAAATTACTCTTGTACATCATGCTTTAAAGCGAGGTTACATAACACAATAGACTGTGATGATGATTGTATTTTGAGGGTACATAGAAGATCCGAGTAGCATCTTGGCGGGGCAATATCCAGGTTGCATAGTTCTCACTCTGCAACCGTGTGTTGCAGCCATGGCTTTACCCGTAGTTGTGTTCATCTCTCAATTACATGTCTGAGTCTTCCAGATGTTTTGATAAGCAAATGTGCAGGTTATGATGCATAATATGTCTGAACTGAAAGTGTTAAGGCTATGATGCATAAGCTGAGCCTGTAAGGTTATGATGCATAATATGTCTGAACTGAAAGTGTTGAGGCTATGATATATAAGCTGAGCCTGTGAGGTTACATATGTGTTTCTTGTGCTTAAAACACTTGTACATCATCTATACTACTTTAATAAGCATATAGGAAGGGCATATGTTTGTTACAGATCTGGTATGTTTGTAGCTGATTTACATGCTTATGTTACTGATTATGTTTGTTACTGATTATCCATTTGAGTACAACCATTTGAAGCCCATTGTACAAGCATTTAAGCATGAATGTGTTGAAACTTTCTTCAACACGCGGAGCAGCTCATGGATCCTAACCGGATCTCTTTGACCCGTTTTACTCAAATGGATCCAATATAAACTTTCTTTCACTCAATCTAAACCCTAAATTCATAAGCAGAGCTGAAAGTTTTGAGGCTGTGATGTTGAGGCTATGATGCATAAGCTGAGCCTGTGAGGTTATGATGCATAATATGTCTGAACTGAAAGTGTTGAGGCTATGATGCATAAGCTGAGGGTGTGAGGTTATGATGCATAAGCTGAGCCTGGCGGGGAAGTATCAAGGTTGCATAGTTCTCACTCTGCAACCGTGTGTTTGCAGCCATGGCTTTACCCGGTTTGTAGCTGTGTTCATCTCTCAATTATATGCCTGAGTCTTCCAGATGTTTTGATAAGCAAATGAGCAGGTGGTGTATCGAAATCAATCTTCCCCTTAGGCGATTTAGCCCGCCGCAAGGATTCGGTTTGGCAGGAATTTTCTTGTTATACGGTTGTGGACCAGCTCAATGTGAATGCTGGAGTACTTTAGAAGTCAAGTTGGGTCCAAGGCTTGGAAGAAGGTGGGAGTTGTGGCTTTCGCTACGATATGGAGACTTTGGACGAGTAGAAACGAGAAAGAATTTAATGGCAACAACATTCCGATCGCTAAAGTGTACCAGTTTTGTTTTGATAGTCATTATGTATGATTTCAGAAGCTTTGACCATGTTGATATGTGTATTTCAATTTGTTGTATTTATGAACACAGATTATATTAAGAAAAAAAGAAAGTTATTTTTGTATTGTGTAATCATCATCTTCTTAGAGTTTTGGCGTGGTTTGATTTCATTCTTTGATGCGCAATGGAAAGAATCTTACTTTCACTTATACTTATACTTGTAGCATTCATACACGAAAACTGACCCGACCTGAGACCAACCCAAAATTCATACAAAGTGGTTTAATTATATTCTTTTGACTAAATGAATATTTTTTAGTTATACTTGTAGCATTCATACACGAAAACTTACTTTCACTTATACTTATATTCTTTTGACTAAATGAATATTTTTTTCATGGGTTACACTTTATTTTTCATGGGTTACATTTTAATTTTGTTACATCCCTGTTTGATTTGTTAACCCGTCCTATTCATTTCCACCTTTGATTTATATTTTAACTTTCAGGCTGTAATGAAGGTTCAACCAGAACTAAACGGAAAACTGACAGGTGTCGCCTTTAGACAAAACGTATATTAAATGTAAACTTTCAATACATACAATACAGAGACAAAACGTCATACCAACTTCGTAGACTTGACAGAACTTACAGACTCGATAACAAAAGACCGTAACATACAATACAGAGACATGCAATTGTGGATCTTTGCTGACGGGTGCACTTTGGAATGTAGCATATATGAATGAATATAACCCCAGTGGTAGATATGTAATTAGCGAGCTCTGGAATTTCAAGGAAAATCGAAGAGCTACACTGGGGTTATATTCATTCATATCAATCACTTCCTTATGTGCACCGCACCATCTTCTAGGAGGTTGTCAAGTGTTCTCGCCTTCGTAGTTGGTGTTTTGCGTATCTTTACATCCGCAGCCATTCTGTACAATATTTTCACAAACAAACCTGAACAAAGCAAAACAAATCAACCCTCTGTTTTTTCAAAGCAAAACAAACATGAAGAACCCTCTGTTTTTTCACAAGCAAAACAAACATGAAGTACCCAAAATACCCAAATAATTGATTATCATCGAATCAAACACATTCAAATGACCAATAAACACACTATGTTTTTTCAAAACAAAACAAACATGAAGAACCCTCTGTTTTTTCACAAGCAAAACAAACATGAAGAACCCAAAATACCCAAATATCTGATTATCATCGAATCAAACACATTCAAATGACCAATAAATCAAACACATTCAAATGACCAATAAACACACTCTGTTTTTTCAAAGCAAAACAAACATGAAGAACCCTCCGGATATATACTTTCTTTCACTCAGACTAAACACTCTACTTTCACATTCAAATGACCAATAAACACACTCTGTTTTTTCAAAGCAAAACAAACATGAAGAACCCTCTGTTTTTTCACAAGCAAAACAAACATGAAGAACCCAAAATACCCAAATATCTGATTATCATCGAATCAAACACATTCAAATGACCAATAAACACACTCTGTTTTTTCAAAGCAAAACAAACATGAAGAACCCTCTTTTTTTCACAAGAAAAACAAAAATGAAGAACCCAAAATACCCAAATAACTGATTATCATCGAATTAAACCAAAAATCAAAATGAGGAACACATTCAAATCATCGGATCAAACCAAAAATACCCAAATAACACATTCAAATCATCGAATCAAACCAAAAATCAATATGACAAAAAATATCAATCCGAAACTGATTCGATCACCAGAGATTTTAAACACTGTTTTGGAGCTTCAAGATGTTTCAAGTGTCAATATTGATGTGTTTAAATAACTACACACTTGTTTCTTCGCATTTGATTCCGAAATTAAAACAAATAAGTATCATAGTTTTAATAAACAACCTACATCTGTACTCTAATCAGCCAAATGATCACATGAGATCTGAAACTATAGAATCAAACAAAACAAAACCTCTGTTTTGAAGATGAACCTGATGAAGATGATGAAGATGATCTGTTCGATGAAGATGATTTGTTCGATGTCGATGAAGATGATGATGATTATAATCGGCGGTGTTGGGTGTTGGGAGTTGGAACCTGATGTTGAGAAGTGTGATCGAAATTTCTACATATTGATATAGTATAGATATTTTAAGGGTTTAGGTTAAGGGTATAAAGGACTTTTCATACCAACAATTAATAAACTAATGAAAACTCAAGGTTGGTAACATGACCCAGGTTGGTAGTCGATCCAAGACCACTCCACGAAATTAGATATAGCTATTTTTAATGTTTTTAGGCAAACATGTAAACTGTCGTTGCATCACGAATTTGGTTTTGGTTATGGCTCAAAACTGAACCTCCCCGTACATAGCCCTAAACTCACCAACCTAAGTGATATGTTTCCCGCCGCATCGCGCGGGTAAACGACTAGTATATATATATATATATAGCATTAGAATGAAGGAAAAACTACCTCGAGTTGTGAGAACTTGGAGAACTCGACCTTCTCGCACGAGTTTTTACCCTGTTTTTTTTTTCACACCCCTATATTAAAATGTTAGAAAACACTGCCGTAAAAAATATAAAAAAAAATTCGAAGTGGTCTTTTTCAGCCCCTTACAGCGGCTGTAAAAGGTGATGACATAAGCATGACATCACCTTTTACAGTATTTACGGTTGTCGTAAATGAAAAAAACAAGGTTCTCACAAAATTTTTTTGGAAAAGTTGATTTTTTTAGGATTTTTGGTAAAACAAATTTTTGAAAAAACTTTTCATATGGCCGAGTTCTCTAAGTTCTCACAACTCGTATGAGTTTTCATTTTACCCTAACCCTATATATATATATATATATATATATATATATATATATATATAGAGGGGGTTGAGTTCATTTCAGAACTCTTAATATTACAGAACTTTCAGAACCGCTAACAAACAATTATTTTATTTATATATTTTTATATTTAACATTATTTAAAGATATATTATATATATTTTTATGATTACGTATATGAAAAACCAAATTATTTATGTGTAATATCTAATTTACATATGTGTAAAGGAACTAGTTTACATATGTGTATATAAACCAACATACGTATATGTAATTATAAAATTACATATAAAAAAAATGATAAAACTACTCTTAACACACATGGAATCATAATACGGGAAAATATCAAATAAGAAGTTTATTTTGGCTAGGAAGTGTAGGAAGCAATAGGATTAGGACATGTGGCAACATTTAAAATAAAGAAAAGGGTATTTTAGTCAATCCAACCCTTTCTTCTTCCTTTTCAAAACCCAGTAACTTCAAAACCCACCATCTTCAACCATTTCTTCACTTTCTATCTCAATAATCACTACATTATAGTGCGATTTTCATCACCAATCAATGATTAAAACACCCGATCAACGTGTTCTTCAGCTTTTTTGAAGAAAACCCAGTTAAATTTCATACAAAATCTCGTTTTTTTCGGTGATTTTGAAGATAATCACTCGATCCGTTCGATTCGAGCGCTGATAAGTGTTTCAATCATTCAAAAATCGTCAATTGTTGAAGAAATCACTTCGATCCATGTAAGAAATTCTTTAATTTCATTTTTATGATATGGGTTTTTGATTTAGTCATTGCGTTTTACGATCTTGGCGGGGGTCCGGGGGCAGCGCCCCTAGTAGCGGGGTCCCAGGGGCGGCAGCCCCTGGCGGGGTCCAAGGGGCTGTAATAAAAATGCATCAGAAAAATTAATTTTCTGTAAATTGCCTCTGGAAACTGCATTGGTCCAGACAGTTCACATCACAGACAATTCACAGCACAGACAAAACTATTGTCATGGTTCAATGCGTTTTAGAAAGAACACTTTCTTTGGTGTTTTTAGGCAATTGCGTTTTAGAACTAAAACATTTTTATGTGTTTTCTGGCCATTGCGTTTTAGAAAAACACATTCTTGAAGTGTTTTTGGTGCATTGCGTTTTAGCTAAAACACCTTTTTAGGTGTTTTCAGTCCATTGCGTTTTACAGAGAACACTTTCTTTTGTTTTTTAGGCAATTGCGTTTTAGAATGAGTCATTTTTAAGTGTTTTCTGGCCATTGCGTTTTAAAAATAAAACAATTCTTTGTGTTTTTTGTGCATTGCCTTTTAGGTAAAACATTTTTTATGTGTTTTCAGTCCATTGCGTTTTAGAAAACAGACATTTTAAGTGTTTTCTGGCCATTGCATTTTAGAAATAAGACATTTGTTTGTGTTTTTTGTGCATTGCGTTTTAGGTAAAACACAATTTTATGTGTTTTTAGTCCATTGCGTTTTAGAAAGTACATTTTCTTTTGAGTTTTTAGGCTATTGCGTTTTAGAAATAAAACATTTCTTTGTGTTTTCTGGCCATTTCGTTTTACAAATAAGTCATTTATTTGTGTTTTTGGTGCATTGCGTTTTAGAAAAATGTCATTTTTTAGGGTTTTTTTTTCATTGCGTTTTACGTAACTGGGGGTTTTTCTATTGCGTTTTACGCAACTGGGTTTTAATTTTTTTTAAATATAGCAATAGTATACTCGTTTTAAAGATAAAAAAGCGCTCGTTTTTTTGGTGCAATTTTTATAAAAAAAATAATGTCGTATGAAAGAGTTATTAACGTTTAAAAAATGGGGGGGGGGGGAATTGGAGGAGAGAGAAACTATTGGCTTGGATTGACTAGAATGCCCCTAAACAAACTCACGCGCCTCTTTTCTTCCCTTCAATTTCCTTGATTTAATCTTAGCTCTTGATTAACTAAATGGATGGTCAAGATCACTTCCTAGCTTTCCTAGCCAAATAAATTTCCTATTGTATCGCCACCCATCATAATAAATAATAAATGATAACAAAAAATACCTTTAAACAATGTTAAATATAAAAATATATTAGTAGACTGATTGTTTATTAGTAGTTCTGTAAGTTCTATAATTATTTAGAGTTCTGAAATGATTCTTACCGTATATAGAGGAGTGTTATCTTAGGAATGCTAAATATTGCAACAATCGTGAGAACGAAATCAAAACCATTTTCTTTAGAGTTAATTACATAGTTAGTCCCTGTGGTTTGCACAAAGTAACATAGTTAGGTACTAATAGTTTAAAATCACATTCTAGGGTATTAACTTTTCATTTTGTAACGTTTGGAGGTATTAACGTTATTTGTAGGTTTAAAATCACATTCTATTAGTACCCCAAGTATGTTATTTTGTGCAAACCACAGGGACTAACTATGTTAATACACTAGAAGTTAATACCTCCAAATGTTACAAAAAGAAAAGTTAATACCCTAGAAGGTGATTTTAAACTATTAGTACCTAAGTATGTTATTTTGTGCAAACCACAGGGACTAACTATGTAATTAACTCATTTTCTTTAATACAAACCTTATTATAATTAAAATTCAACACTAGAAAAAGAATTTACTCTTTAAATAATTATCTCTTTTCTTAAAGTCACTCTTAATAAAATTGTTACACATGTGTAAATACAAATGACAAACTTACACATGTGAAATCTTCTTTATTTATCAATACATGTCAATTCAAACGTGTAAAATTAAAATCTAATATTGTATTCGAATAATAATGAAAAGTGTAAAAAGACATTTTGAACTTGATTTTTTTATTAAGTTCTAGCGGTTTTTTCATCCGTTCTCACGGTTCTCTCGATATTTAGCGCTCTCATTTAAACCCCCCTATATATTTGTGTGTGTGTGTGAATTATAGGGAGAAACCTCATGTGAGTTACAAAAACTTTGAAAATATAATGGATAGACATCATGCTGCCATGTGTTACACTTTTTCGCTGCAATGTTTTTATTGCCAGCTGCAACATTTCTGACACTGGCACACTTTTCGTAACACGGGAGAGAGATGAGAGAATGTGTTACATTTTTTCAGCTGTTCACATTTTTTTGTAACTCACCTGCAACACTTTTTTATTGTTTTTGACAATAGTTGTTAGATTATATGAAATGTATGAATCTAGAACTGATAATTTACAAAGTTTTTATTTTGTCAAATGCGTAAAAACATGTTACATTATTTTACAACGGGATTTTTATGTAACAATGTAGCTCTCGCATTTTGTTTTATGTTAGATGAGAGAGGTGAGAAAAAGTGTAAAGTAGTTACACTTTTTGTCAGACTGTAACATATGATGCGTATGCGAGTAAATTACGTATGTTATAAAAGTTAAACCGTAATCATGCATAGGGTAACTAAAAATCACGCATAGGGTAAATTCAAAATCACGCATGACAAAAAAAACACATAAATCAAGCATGACTATTCAAAATCACGCATGAAGAAAAAAAAACACTCGAAATCACTCATGAACAAAACAAAATACTCAAAATCAAACATGCCAAACCCTAATCACGCACGTTGGTTAGTGGTCGTATAAAAAAGTTAGTGGTCGCATAAAAAAAGGAAGACAAGATTCCTAATCTCCTACTCGCTTACGCATCACATGATAAGCGTTGTTGTATTTTACACTTTCTTGTGGAAGGTTAACATACAAAAGTCCTTAATGTGCAATGCGTACGCGAGTAAATTATGTATGTCATAAAAGTCAAACCCTAATCACGCAAACGGTAACTCAAAATCACGCATAGCGTAAACTCAACATCAAGCATGACAAAAAAATCAATTCAAATACACGACAATTATCAAATGCTTCAAAATCAAAATACAATTTGTCACAAATCAAATCTCAAAACAATGTTTAACCCTATAATCTTACAAAAACCTACATCGGGATGAAACCCAAGAAGATTAGCTGCTCATGATAGACGAAACTTTATCAACAATTGGATGAAACTCGAACACGAACATTTTGAAACCTTGAGGATGAGTATGATAAGGGTTAGGGTTGTGGTGGATAGTTACGGAGAATTAATTGGTGGGATGATTGGAATGATGGTGATTAGGGTTAGGAAAGGTGAAGATGGATGATGAATTCGGATGATTGTGATTGATTGGGATGAAATCCAATTGAGATTGGTGGTGTTCTTGGCTCAAAGAATGGTTTCAAACTTCAACAATTGCGTAACTACTTTCTAATGACCCAAAAATTGGGGTTTAACTCGTCCAAATTCGCAAAACAAGGGAAATTAGTGTCACCAAGCAGGAAGGGGCGTCGCTGACACCCCCCCCCCCCCCGGTGTCGGTGACGCTGCATGGGTCATCCAAAACTAACGACAACTTAACCTGTTGTCTACGCGACTTCCCATTGATGCAAGGGCGTTGCCGACGTCCCTGGGAGCGTTGCCGACGCGACGTGGAAGGTGCAGTTTCCTGTTTTGTTTATTTTACTTCCCCGGTTGATCCTGTTCGCTCCCGATGGCCTGAATAGCTCCTTAAACTCCGTTAGACCTGCAAAACACAATTCTAATCAAAAGTAGGCCATTCGAAACTAAAAGTTATGTAAAAATATAAACTTGAACACAATAAGACACCGGTTTTTGACCACATATCATATATCATATGTATCTATCTATTATACTAAAGCAAAATAAAGGTTGACTTTTTGACTTTGATGTGGCATTGCTCTTTGGCCAGATAATTGTTTTTTTTAGCGGCAATTTCCTTTTCCTCAATTCTCCTTCACTTTCATATGAGTGGCAATAGGTTTTTGCTCCATCCTCCTGAATTCAATTCAAATTTGAAACTGCTGTGGTGTTCATATGGAAACCGCAACAATCATCAATCAATTGAAAAATTTCTCAAACACGCTTTCATAATACATCTCTCTCTCCAATCAATCTTAAAACCCTAATTTCAGTTTCATATATCTCTTCCTGTTACATCGTTGTATCTCTCTGTTCCATCACATCCTAGATCTCAGTCTAAAGCAACCAGCAGAAGGTATTTTTCTTCTAATCTTTAAGCTTTAATTTATGTTTAATTTTTTGTTCTTCATATATGTTCGAAAACTCTCATCCAGGATCTTTATCATCTTCAACCCTTGCTATTATGTCTCAATCGAATAGAGCGTCACGATTGTAACCATCCTGTTGATGGATTCTCCACCCGTTTTGCTGACAAAAACAATATGTTTCAATTGAATGGAGCGTCACGATTATTGGGCTGCCTGATACATTATAGTAAGATTGTTTTGTTGATTTTTGTTTTAATTTTGAAATGTGTTTGTTTAATATTAGGTTAGGATGTTGATTTTGTTAAATTTGAGATGTTAGGGTTTGTTTAGTCAACGAATCAAATGGAGATTGAGTCGAGAATTCCGGCGAATTAGCTGACAACATTAGTAATGTGGTTCTAAAGGTATATCACTGGTACTAATTTCCGAGATGACGGTGGTGATGGTTGATGATAACAGAGATGCCAGTGGTGATGGTTCTGGCTATGATTTGGGGTTGTTTGGTTTGTATCACCTATATTTTAATCAAATTTGGTATATGAATTTGTTATGCCTTTTGTATTCATATCTATATTGAATTTGTTATGCCTTTTGTATTGAGTAGATGCATAAATTTTGCATACCTTATCAGAAGTAATGTTTTTTATTTCTATCTTATAGAATCTATATTTTTTTCTATCTGATTTTGATTCGTTTCTTCATCTGTATTGGTTTATTTACTTCATGGTTTGTTTACGTTTTCAAACAGGATGGGTCCGCGTTTCTTTAAAGTTTTGTTGTATTTTTCTGTTATCAAAAGAGTATATAAAATACATTATAGTGTTGTCAAAAATGCATGTTTGTTGTTAAAAAATTGAAGGTGCATTTTTTTATAAATGTTTTTTTATGGTTAGGTGGGTCAAACGTGTAAACTGATAACTATGTTAACTATTAGAATAAAGAAAGTGTGTGTGTTTTTTTATTGACTCAAAGTTATGTGTCATATTAGTTACTCTATAAAAATTAAGACTGATAACTATGTTGACTGATGTTTAACTTGCAAAGATTAGAGATCTGGACTCTGGAGGAAATGGTGAGTTCATTAAGGTTTGGTAAAAGCGACGACGGTTGGAAGTGGAAAGCAAATAACTCATGTATTTTCTCAGTCAAATCAGATAGTAGGGTTATTACGGACATCATATATGGGTCGGGTCATAAGGTGACTGGCTTAAGTAGCTTTGATCATATGATTATGGAGGTTTACTGAGTATATTGAAGAATATATGATTGAACATGCACACATTGATGGTTTACTTGGATTCTCACAGGTTTTGATGTTTGATTATCATTACTTTTTAGATTTGAATTGGTGGCTGAAATCCATATAATTTTTATAGCTGATTATTAATTTGTTTCTTTCTTTTTTGATAAACATGTATACAGATTATGGCATTGACGAGAGTACCGAAGGTCGGATTTTTAATGATAATTTCAGGTGCAAAATCGAAAAATGAGGCATTGGCTGAGAAGGCTTATTCACCCCCAATCCAGTGTCCATCTCTCCCTTTTTAGGTACTTCTTCTGGAATCTTATTTTAATCCATTGTTATTATATTATCATTAGGTCATATATCCATTTAAACGAGTTCTATTAGTAAATTCTAATGACAAATTGTAGCGTAACCTGGATGAATTCGATACGGAGGTGACCATTGCAATATTTTACTTACACCTCGGAACAAGAATGCAATATTTCTGGTCATATTGACAAAGTTTGAGCGAGTTAGTTGAAATCTCTTGACGTAGAGTCATCATGGACCGACTAAGCCTAGCCCATGGGTTATTAGTTATTCCACCTCAAATTTTGTGTTGTTTTTTTATCCTATTTTGATTTCTACGTTTGGTGAAAAAGATAGTAGATTTGCGCCCCGGTTAAAATGTTTGAACATAACTTTTGTTCAGGCTAGCAAACCATTTTGAGTGCCAAATTGTTGACTGGAGTGTTTGTACGACTGCTGGTAGTTTGAGGGTGAGGGCGTATGTGCCAACATTCTTCAGGTTTGTTTATAATTTATGACAGATTTTTAATTTATTGTGACATTTTCATGTATCATTACATGCATACAGTTAGATGTAATGATACCTCCATACTTTATGTTAGGGATGAGCTCGGTACCGGTTCCGAAAATCGCCAAGTATGGGTACCAATACTGAAAATGTTAGGTATGGGTACGATATCGGTATTCGAAGGTAAGTTTTGGTAAAATGCTGGTACTGAAAGTACCGATACAGAAAACGCCAAAATGTGGGTATCGAAAAAAGTCGGTATGGGAAATTCGGTACTGGTACTTTTAGGATCATTTTTGTTGGTTTAATTGTTTATTACCAACTAGAATGTAACTGTGTTATTAGCAGGCTTTAATGGATGCACACAAGCTTATTGAGTGTGAAATGGAACGGTTTAAGATTCATGAAATGTAACTGTTTGACCCACTTCCTTCTAAAGTATTTTTTTACCTATTACCTTGAAAGTAAAAATAACTCGAATCAAGTCATTCATAAGTAATATGGTCAAAATTTTCGCCCCCATTACTTCCATATTATTCTCATCCAGCATCTTTACATGTATTAATTCTCACCATGCAGGAAAATTAGCAACGCAGAGAAGGTAATGGGTTGGGCACGCTTAATCTCTTTGGGGTGATTGTTCTTGGTACCATGTTAAAGTATGTTTGTTATTAATCTATTATTGAGATCCTATCGATCCGTAATTATTCCATTTCGTTTCTCTAAATTTTTATCTATGATTGTATTTGAAGGAATATGACGGTCTCACAAAGTGGATTCATTTCATTTGTATAGGAAATATTTCATCTTCGGTAGGTACGTTCATTTGTAAAGCGACTTGTGGCTTCCAATCAACTACCTTAAAATTAAAGCATCTTCTCGCTTCCAATCAACAGGTATCATGTTAAATTTTATTTAAAGGTGGGTATAGATATGAGTAAAGGTGGAACATGGGTGTCTTGGGCAACGAATCCTACCAGTTCATGTCAAAATGGGTATTTTTTTTGGTGCGGGTCGAAACAGATTGGGTCAGCTTCACCTGCAACGCTTACGTCCAATAATTTTTATTTTTTCATTAGTCTTTTATTTAGATAGTCAATATCATTACGAAAGTTTTATTTTTTTAGAAATTATCTAATAAAATAATATTAAGGACATTTTATTTATTAAACATTTACTTTGGGCATCTTTCGACAAGTTTATTTTTTAGCTATTTTTTATGTTTCACAATTTGACCCGTTTGAGATAAAACATAACCTGATTCAACATGTTCCTAAATAAAAGGGTTGAAATTGCTACGTCTCCTCGACTTATACTTTTTTTTCTGTTTGGCGTGCTAATGCAACATGTTCAAAGACCATTTTTAACCTTTGGTCCTAATGCTTCAATTTAGCTCAGAACTAGCCCAACTACATGCAGGTACTATGATCTTACATTGTTGAACCTAACTTCATGAAAATCTGGATTAAACGAACGTTGATGCCTTGCTTTCATTGTTGTTGTAGAAACTTAGATCAACTTTTCAGTTGATACACCGATTTGATAATGAAAGCTCAGTAGTGACAATTGATTGTGCTTTGAGTACTTCATGGCTTATTAATCAAAGGAAACCATCAACTACAATGGTTTTTCCTCTAGAGTTCGACCCGAGAGCAATCGTGACACATTAATTTTGTGTTCTGGGAATCTAGGGTTCTTACTTCTAAACTTTGTCATTTATATATATGTATATCATGTTGTAGAATCAAATTAAACATTTAGGAATGAACCATTGTGATTTGAAATGTGAGTACATACATGACACGGGGTCAACATTAAGGTATGTTTCACGAACCCTAGCTACTGAGTTTTCGGTTAATTGTGGTGGAGTCGGGTTTTGTGAGTTGCTTATATGTTTTTTCGATGACTTAAGTTAGGTACACAACTGTGGAGATAATAACGGGTCATTATGGTGGTTATGGTGAGGTTTCTCGGCGGTTAAGGCGGACTGCATGCAGCTATTTAAGGTGCTTTTCAGCTTTGCTTTACTAAAATTTTGACGGACACGACTAAATAGACTGAGTCTTCTGTACATATAAGGTACGGGATTTTTTTTTATAAAACATTTAAAGTGCCATTGAATATAAGAACATGAATGAGTTTTTGAATATAAAATAAAAACTTAGTTAATGGTACAAGTATTCTTTTTTAGCCGTACATAAGCGATGCCAAATTCTCCTTCTTAGTTCACTGCCAAGTTTCTATTCATCTCTTAATCGTCGTTTTGTTTCTCCATCGCAGGCTCTTAAACAAAGTTAGATTATGCTCTGTTTATTTTCCATCAACTTCTTAAACGAAGTCATGAAAATGTAGGGAAATTGCTAGGATATTGTACTTTCGACCCATTTAGTTATGTTTGAGTTGATTTAGGTTATGTTTTATCCCAAACGAACGGGTCAACTAAAACAGTTTGGCTAAATAGGGAACTGGTCACACAGATTTAAAGTCACCCTGATTGTAAAGTTTTATTCAACATGCACCTACTTAGATCGTTATCATGAAAGTTTTAGATTATTTCTTTAATACTATAGTTTCTTTAATCATATTTTACACATTAAGTTTTATATAATTGTTTAAAGAAAATGTGTGAAAAGTTTGTTTGTGAGTCGGGTCGACCCGTAACAGTTTTGACCCGTTATCTACCGTCATCAATCAGTTCATTTTGTTAACTTGAATAATCTGTAGAACCTGGTTTAGACCTCAACATGACTGACCTGTACTCTACCGTTTTGACCCGTTATAAAATGGTTTATTGCAGAGCGTTGTTTCCAGGCTTAATAGAGGGCTTGCTGCTAGCGAAGAAGATTTGCAGAAGGCAGATTCTACAGTCAGGGAAGTGTTATAAATGGGCCAGGTCATCCGATTGATTCATTAACTTTGTCGGTTTAGTTTATCATCGTGTAAGGTCTGAGATTATACGGTGGAGGGTGATTGGGATTACCGTTTTGGGGTGAATTTGTAGGATAATGTCTATACCGTAATGAGGTTGCGTGTGTTCGGGTATATCAAGTGTGCAATAACTTAACAGTTACGTAAAGCACTTCGATTTGTGTGGGGGCATATATTTGTTTCGGCTATAATATTTCTTTTATAATCCAATTTTTTTATAGATTTAATATAACATTTCTTTCATTTCAAAAAATTATTTATAGACGTATACATGATAATTAATATGAAATGTAATCGTTAATTGATTTTTATAAGATATTATTTATCTTAATATTCGAACAAACCTGTAATAAAGTATTTACGTATTAAAGTATAAATTTTTTGTTGTTTAGCCACCCGTGTATTACACGGGGACTTAGACTAGTAGTTATATACACACACTTACATACTTAAAACAAATAAAAGAAATTAAATCAGGCATATGATTGGGTAAACGGGTACACTTTATAGGATAATCGGGCATATCACACAATCCAAAACCCTCCCCAAACTCGCAAAAGAAATCGAAACTAATCTCAAATCCGATCTCATACATGATTACCTGACCCCAAGTCTGTTCAAGTGTGTAGGTTTCGTGTTTAAATAAACCATAAGGACCCGTTTCATTCATCTACGTAATTTAAACGGTTTATGTGAAATTAAAAAAATAGAAAACAAAACACTGAAGGAAAAGTTTAATAAAAAAAATCAGATATTAAGAGAAAAAACAAGAATTAGATGATAATAAAATATGTTATTAAAGAAAATCACTTTTAAGTTTTTTGAGAAATATGTATGATGTTTTTTTAAAGGAAAACTTCACTACCGAAACCAACTCAAAAACCGAGCGGTTAAACCAAGCTTACATATTAACAAATTTACACCATGATTCTCATGTGATATTCCTATTTTTGGATTTTATTTTATACCATAGAAAGCCTAACGATCTAATTTCACTAAATAAATATGTATGATGTTATGGCTTATTTTCAGTACTTGTCTTATTTAGACTACAGAGTGTGGGGGTTTGGGTTAACATGTGACGGAGGTGGGCTCCACTTGACTAGGCGTGACTTTTTTTGGGTAGTTTTGGGTGGGTGGCGTGGCTTTTCTTTTTAGCTTTGCATGGCCAGCCAATCACAGCCAGCCAGCCAGTTCAACCAAGCCAGCGCTCCACGCCAGGCACAATAACCACACTGAAGGCACAACGCCCAAAGCCAAGCCCATAGAGATGGTGTGTAAGGCTTGGGTGGTTTCCCACGCCCAAACCCAGCCCCACACCCACGTTCTTAGGATTTATTTGTTGTGTTTACCACCGCCTCCATGGACCAATAAAATTCATTATATACATGCAGGTTCACAATTTCATGCAGGTTAGATTATATTCACCACCGTCTCCATGAACCAATAAAATTTATGACTATACATTCATGTAGGTTCACCGGATATATATAGGCTTGTCTTAGAAACTTGCACGTCAGCTAAACTTGTCGAGTTCTTGATATAGAGATCAACACCATAAATTAAAATATTCTTTGGAAACGAGTGTAGGAAAAATGGGTCATTTCTTTAAAACAAAATTAATATAAACAAACATGCTTTTCTTGTTCATATGGAAATTTAGAGTACAGTAGCGTAACTAAAAGCTAATAACAAGAAAAGTAGATTTAACGTTTTTTAATTACATAATGTAAAAAGATTGAATTCAATGTCTTCTATGCGTAGAGTATCTGTTTTTGTTCTCGACAATGATTGCAATACTTCAAACTAAGTTAACGTTTCCCTTAAAACATTTTTATGACCAGAGCCGTCTCCGAGAATAATAAAAAACTTTTGGGCCTCGTGCGAGACAAAAAAGTTGGGCCCCTTTCTATAATATAAACTTATCATTTTATATATCCAAAAACCACAATGCAACGACAATTGATTAATAGTTATAAAATAAACAAAACAATACTAGTGTAGCTAAATGATCGAACTAACTTACTTAAGCAAATCGTGAGGCTCTCCTAGCGTTTTTGGAAGCAAAGCTCTCGACCAAGTCTTTATATTCCATACCTTCTAATATTTCGTTTTCAAGAGATATCATCGCCAATCCATTAAGTCTTTCTTGGGACATTGACGATCGCAAATAAGACTTCAACAACTTCAATTTAGAAAAGCTTCTCTCTGCCGATGCCACCGTTACTGGAAGTGTCAAAAGCACATGATATGCATTTATAGCATTAGGACAATGACCGAGCCGCATGATATCGTTTAAAGCATCGATAGGGCTAACAATGTGACTCGGTAAGAAGGTCCTAATCAACTTCAATTCCAAATAAAGTTCTTTAGCATCAACGTCCGATTCTTCTTTATATTTTAATGCATCTTGAAGACGATAACAACGAGCATTAAGATCTTGTTCATCAAGTGTCTTCAATTTTTTAGGAAACAAAAACCAAAATATTTTTTCGAAATTTTTGTATTGATCGAATCTTGTTTCGAGAGAACTTATAGCTTGATCAACAATACATAGAAAATAGTTGACTTTAAAATCATCATCGACTGAAAATATAACTTCTTCTACACTTGGATTCTCATCAAACTGTTTTTTCCTACGTATCACACGTTTTTGAGGGAATTCCGCATTAATACCTAATTCATTGGCAATTTCTATAGCTTCATCAATTGCCTTAGAAAACCCCACTTCTCTATAATTTTTGAAGTATTTAATCAATTTGTCCACTTCATCAATAGCAACATCAAGAACCACATCCTTTGATTGCAACTTTTTGCTCACCACATTCACATTTGATAATATTTCATACCAAATGACGATTTGTACCAAAAATTCATAGTCACCAACCTCATGCTTTTCAAGTGATCTAGCGTCACTTTGAATTTTAGGATCTTTATCCGAGTCACTAACTTGTTTCAAAGCTTTTCTTACTTCTACAAGTTGAGTTCTAATAGGCTTAATACTATCTACACGACTTTCCCAACGAGTGACATACAATGATTTAAGAGTCAATCCTTTAACATTGTCTTTCAAGATTTGCCACCTATTAATAGAATTGGCAAAGATAGTATATATACATTGTATTGTTCCAAAAAATACCCTAGACTTAGTAATCGTGTTTGCCATGTCACACAACACAAGATTAAGACTATGACAACCACAAGCACTATACAAAGCTCTAGGATTTTTTTCTAGAAATCTACTTTGAACTCCACTGCGTTTTCCTTTCATGTTCGCCCCATTATCATAGCCTTGACCGCGCATATCAGAAATATCAAGACCTAGAGACTCTAATTCCTTAGATGTAACATCAAAAAGTCCCTTACCCGTGGTATCATCAACAACCAAAAAACCTAAAAACGATTCCTCAACTGTCACAGAATTAGAGTTAAAATTCACATACCTCACAATTATGGACATTTGCTCTTGGTGACTTATATCAGGCGTGCAATCAAGTATAATGGAGTAATACTTTGCTTGTTTTATCCTCTTGATGATTTCTGTTTTAACTTGATCAGCTAATAATTGTATCAACTCGTTTTGGATATTGTGCCCAAGATAATGTATATGGAGTTCATCATTCAAAATACGCCGCACGTGTTCTTTCATAATCGGATCAAACTCTTCCAACATCTCAACCAATCCCAAAAAGTTTCCATTGCTTTTTTGATACAACTTCTCATTTGACCCACGAAAAGCTAAGCCGTGTTTAGCAAGAAATTTCACAAGAGCAATAATCCTAAAAATCACTTCTTTCCAATAATCTTTTTCTTTTTTGAAATGCTCATACGCATCCTTGTCAATTGTTTCATTGCAATCCAACCTTTGACGCATTTCAAACCATTGATGCATATGCTTGAGATGTTCAAAGCTAACTTCATGGTCTTTAAGACCCTGAGAAGCATGCTTCCAATCCGAATAACCTTCATTATCCAACCCACCTTTCTTATACCCTTGTCTAAAAAGTTTACAACAAAAACAAAAGACTTTGTCAAGCTCTTTCGAATACACTAGCCATTCTCTATCACACGTCTCCTTGTTTGATAGAATTCTATTATACATGAATTTAGAGAACCGTCTTCCAACTTTATCCACGGGACCCTTATCAATAGTCAAATCTCTTTTTGGACCTTTCTTAACCAATTCATTAATCAAGTTAGGATTAAGCCTATCCCAATTTCTAGGATCAAAAATATCAATACTAGGATTAACATTAGCATCATCTTCACCCACATTAGCTCCATCTACGTTAACATTAACATCATCTTCATCCGCATTAGCTTCATCCATATTAACATTAACATCTTCTTCACCCAAATTAGCTTCGTCCACATTAACACCCGCATTATCATCACCTACATTATCTTCATCAACATTAGAACTAGAACTTTGAGGTAGTTTTGAGAAAAACTTGAGTATACGCCCTTTGTCGGCCTTTGCTTTTTCTTCCTCTAGCTTCTTCTTTTTACGTTTTTGACTACCAGATAGGTATTTGTATTTAGGAATTGGTGGCATAATTTCTAGACAAAAAACAAATTTTAAAATAAGTAAGTTTCATCTAACTCTAAACCTAAACAATAGTAGACAATTATACATCAAAGTCTCAAAGATTCAATCATTCAATATCAAACATCTAAAATTCATAGTTTCATCTTATTCGTAATCAGTAAATCTAAACAACTTAAATTCAAGGTTTCATGTAATTGACAAATTATATAAATCTAAAATAAAAACTTTGCATTCTATTAATAATTAACTGATTTCACAATTGATAAATACATACCCGAAGGATTAAATCTTGAAGATTATACTTTGATGATCAGATGGTCTTGTTTTCAGCGTACATATGATCACAAAATCACATTAGGTAGGTTAATTATATGCCGTTCAAAAAAAAAGGTAGGTTAATTATAACTATCCATCAGTTTTGGGCCCTCAAAACTTTGGGTACTTCCACGAACTCCCATGACCCAATCATAAAATAATTAAGTTTGATTTTTTAATACTATCCATCACAAATTCGCATTACGTTTGATTATGTACGAACATGATATGATAACTATCCATCAGACTATTGGGCCTTGTGTTTCTGTATTAATCACATCTCAAAGTTCAGTGATTGGGCCTCATTCTCCAGCATTTGGGCCTTTTTTGTATAACAAATATAACAAACCTCCAAAATCTACTGGGCCCCTAATATTTTTGGGCCTTGGGCGCCTGCCCAGCTTGGCCAGCCCAAGAGCCGGGTCTGTTTATGACTCCCTTTAGGGGTGTAGGGTGCTCCACTTTCCATCACTTACCGTACCAAATCAAGTTTCGTCACGTCATTGAACTTCATTCCATCAGACCATGTGTAGTGGTTTGGGTAAATAAAGTCACCACCCCTGGGCGTTTTCTACCATATGGCAGTCCAGTCAGCAATAGGCTTTATTGGGCGTTTTTACAAAAGGGGCGTAGTGGAATAATACCCAATAACGCCTCATACAATCATTAGACAATTATTATTTTTTTTAAATTAAAAACTAAAAATATTTCATTAAATAAAAAAAAATACAATATTAGTATTAAAAAAATAAAAACGATCATACTTAAAAAAACACATTAATTTTGTCTTCGCTTTCGGCATTCTCGTCATCTTCGTCTTCCTCGTCCTCCGTTTCTTCTTCACCCTCAGCTGGGATATACCGAACCGACCATGCGTGTTGTACCAAATCAACCGTTAACGAGGAATGGTAGGGTTCGTAATGCAATTCTCGTGCATTATTCACTCTTTCTTCCATTGACGCTTGCAGATGCTCCTCCTGAACGGCTTCCGGTACATAATTTTGGCATATCGCCTTTGCTTCGTCTTCCAAAATCATGTTGTGCATGATTATACAAGCGTACATAGTATCTCTCATTTTTTGCTTGGGCCATGCACGGCAAGGATTTCTCAAATATTGTCATCGTTGTTTAAGAACCCCAAAACATCTCTCATTGTCTTTCCGTGAATACTCTTGAACCTTTTTAAAGTGTGCTCTTTTTTTCATCGAAAGGATCACTAAACGTCTTCACGACAATCAAATACCTAGGATAAATTCCGTCACACAAATAGTATCTATGAGGGTAGTAGTTTTCGTTTGCGTAAAAAGACGTTTTTGGAGCTCTGCCAGAAATATAGTCCTCTAACAACGGAGATTGTTCAAAAACGTTTATATCATTGTATGAACCGACCACGCCTAAGTAAGGGGTTGTTTGTTTACCTCTTAATGAGGCTCTTAATGGTTCTGGTTCAGCACTTAATGGTTCAGACTGTTTGTTTCATGAGCAGATGTCCGATTGGTTCAGACATTTGCCTCTGAATGGTTAAGATTTATACAGAGTCTGAATGGTTTCTAATCTGAATTGGTCAAACATTTGCCTCTGAACGGTTAAGCATTATATAGGCTCTTAATGGTTCAGACTAAGGGTGTCAAACGTGTCGGTTTGTCAGGTTGGCGGGTTGGTGGGTTACGGGTTGGCAGGTTGAATCCTCGAACCCGGACACGTATAAAATTGAATAACCCGAACACGACCCGTTTAACCCGTATTTTAAACAGGTCAAACAGGTTGACGGGTTATGGACGGGTTGACGGGTTAAAAAATAAATAGTTTATAAAATCAACAATATAGCTAAAAAATCAAAGTCATAACGTTCAAAAACTTCAAACGAAATTCAATAACCAAATTCAAGTCAATGTTCCCAAAACCATAATAAAAAGTTACAGATTACTAATCAAAAGCGTGAATGCTAAATCAATGAAAAAGTAACTAAAGTCTTCGTTTCTTCTTTCTTTTCCATGCATTCATTTCTTCCACAAGCTAAAGTTGATTCAAATTGTCATCCTCAATACCATCTTCATCAATGTTCATTGCCATAATGTTTGGAGTTACTTCGGAATCATTATGTGAAGTTGCGACAAAGAAAAAAAATGATCAGTATGAACTTAAATCATGATATTAAGTAAACAAAAATTATAAAAACTACCTTTTCCAGAAAACAACCAATCTCTAGTACATATCAAAGCTTCAACAGTGGAAGGCAACGTTGAACTTCGATAATGATATATAATTCTTCTGCCAAGACTAAAAGCAGCTTCAGATGCAACAGTTGAAACTGGAACACAAAGAATATCCATGGCTAACCTAGCAACATCGGGATACCTATATTGTTGAGCCTTCCAGTATTCGAGAATACGAATAGGAGAAGTTATTTTTGTCCTTGGCTCATCAAGGTACTCGGTTAGTTGACATTTTTGCTTGGCATTAGAAGATGAAGCCCTATCATGTAAATCGAACTCCTATTATACAAAAAAAAATTGAAAAATTAGAAGGTTCTATAAATTATAAGCTGGGAATGACTGATTTGAAAACTTGACTAAAGCTTTGAATATTGTACCTTGAGAAAACTCTTGTTACTGTTTTCTTCTCCATTGATAGCTTCTCGAGAATCCATTTCTTCACTAGCACCGCATGAAGTAGAGTCTTTTGAAGATTGCATATATTCATTGAATCTATTCGGTGATCCCATTAACTTGTTATTATACATTTATATTAATATATAAAAAAATAGATAGTGTTACTAGAATCATGGTTTATTAATTTCATCAAACCTATATAAAAGCATCAACCTAAAAAAATAAACACAGTGTGTTAATAAACTAGTTTTATTTTGACTAAACATACTATGAAATTTAAAAAAAAAAAACCAGCAAACAACATCTAACGACACACCATATATGAACAATATATGCTCTTTAAAAACCAGCAAGCAACATCCAAACTTTAAAAGGGGGCAGACCCCGACATCATGTTGTACAGTTGCAGTAATTTCAGAAACAAAATCGCAAATAATCAATATTCATATAGCTTAAAAGACATTATGCTGTTCTACTAATTTTAGAAACAAAATCGCAGCAACGGAAATGAATAAGAAGATAAACTTACCAGCAAAGAAAATATAATACTTTTAGAGGACCCGGTAAAAGAATTGATTTATTTGAGAGACTAAGAATCGCAATACATGGTGCGGGATTCATAATTAGGGCTTTAGAATTTATAAGTTAATTTTGGTGGCTGGGTAAGATTAACGTTTTGAATTCTGGTGGAATTTTAAGGGGTTTTCTGAAAAGGTATGTTGGAAAACGAAATAATAATTAAGTTCTACTGTACACTTTATGAGGGAAACGTAAAAATAAATATAAAATTTCAGAAATTCCAATAATATTAACTTAAACGGGTTAACGGGTCAACCTATTTTTTATACGGGTCAACCCGAACCCGACACGTTTAATAAACAGGTCAACCCGAACCCGACCCGTTTTTTAAACGGGTCGTGTCAGCTGACCCAAAACCTGTTTTTTTTTTCGGGTCGGGTTTCGGGTCGTGTCAGGAATTGCCGCCCCTAGTTCAGACCTCTTACTGGTTCAGCACTTAATGGTTCAGACCTCTTACTGATTCAGCACTTAACCATTCGGATGTTGCCAAACAGCCCCTAAGCCAACCAAACCCAAAGGTCCGGTGAGGCAACCGCCTAAAGAATAACAGTAGGTCCCTTTTGGTCACCACGTGTGTGTTGACCTCGCCATGCGGTCGGGCAGTTATCCCAACACCAAGGCATGCAATCCAAGCTACCGATCATACCCGGCAAACCATGCTCACTAGAATGTACCTCGTAAATCTTTTGAAGGTCATACCATGTGGGCGTTCTCAGATAACGCGCACCGTACAAATTTATAATACCTTTAACAAACGTATACAACCATAAGCTAAAAAAATAAAAAAAAAATACTTGTAATGTTTATAGTAAAGTATAGGAATGTACCTTGACAAAATGCTCCAATGTGTCTCGCGTTGTTTTCTCGACCATTTTTAAATACTCGTCGTTGATGTCGGTCGTGTTTCCATAAGCAAGAACTCGAAGCGCCAACGTACACTTTTGAATACCGGTGAATCCAAGTTGCCCTTTCGCATCAACTTTTTGTTTAAAATAATCGAAGTTGTTTTCAAAGTCCTCGACGATGCGTAGAAACAAACGCTTACTCATCCGGAAACGACGCCTAAAAACTTCGGGGTTCGGATATGTTGGCGCTTCAACGAAATAATCTTTCATCAACCGATCGTTTGCCACACGTCGGTCTCGTTCAATATAATCCCTAGAGGAATCCATTTTTTTTTATAAAAATGGTTTAGTATTTGAGATGGAATAGGTTTTTGTTTGTAAAAATGGTGAGTAGAAGTGTGTGTATATATATAGTTGAGAAATGAAAAAAGGAAAAAAAAATTCGACCGTTACTTTTTGACCATTTGCAAACGGTCTCATTGGCCAAATCAATGCCCAAATAGTGTGATTCAAACAACGCCACAACAAAATTTCAAGCCAAACACGTCCAGGGGGTGGATCCTCGACGTGTTTGGGCGTTTTCTCGCACAAAAAACGCCCCAATGGGCATGACTACGGGTGGTCTCACTAGTGATGGATTTTAGTGGGGGTGCCCATCACTAGTGATGGTTTTTTTAATAATAAATTAACAATAACAATGTCACTTAAATAAATATTACATTAAAAAAAAACCCTAAATTCTTCATGCAAGCGAAATCTCGCCGGCTCGCCAAGATTAGCTCGAACCTTTGGCCGTGTGGGTTTTTTCTTCGAACTCGAACCGCATTTGCTTGAACCTTCCATTTTTCGGATTAGAATGTAGAGTGTAGATATGGTATTTTTTGTGGGTTTAAAAGGTTAAAAGGATGGTATATATATAGTGTTTAAGTTTTTTTTTTAATTTTAAAAAGCCAACGGTCACCTTCAACGTTCACCCACAACGGTAACATTTGGATTCTTCACGTGTTGTTGCCAGTACACGTTATCACCACCACGCGTGGTCACCATGGATGGGGCGATGTTCCACGCGTGGTCACCAAACCACCACGCACCACCACATAACCCCTCCCCCCTTAGTCAAATGAGTTTTTGTCTCCCATGGTACAATAATCGAAAGGGTATATATACTATCGGAGATGACACCAGGCCTTTTGGTGTTCCACCAAGGATGGCGCGATGTTCCATGCGTGGTCACGCACCACCACGCACCACCACATAACCCCTCCCCCTTAGACAAATGAGTTTTTGTCTCCCATGGTACAATAATCGAAAGGGTATATGTACTATCGGAGATGACACCAGGCCTTTTGGTGTTTTTGTGTTTGTTAAAAAAGAAAAGTGAAACTGAATTAAAGAGTAGTCGTCTATGGCTTGGTGGAACAAGGTTTCGATGTCGTGAGTGTGTTGTAGGAGATTCTAAGTCTCAAAAATGAAATAAAAGTTCACATTCACTTACACAAAAAAGAAACCGAAATGCACAGTAATTTTGTAATAAAACAAGATTAAATAGCACAAAATGGATTTTAAGGGGTGAATGAAACTATCATTTTTCTTTCATGACACTCTTGTAACTGTTGATGCATCAATTGTGACTTGGCAATAGATGCACTAGTTCGACCATGTCAAAGTAGGTTGCACCGCACGTCCGCACCTAAGTGGACATGCGTGTAAACAAACAGAACGTGCAGTAACCCGTTTATAAACCCTTGTTCAAGAAGTTTGTTTACTTGATAAATGAAACGAACATGAACAAAATTATTTTGTTCATTTAGTTAACAAACAATGTCTCATTCATTCATTTAAGTCCATAAACGTTCATTTATGTTCGTTCATTTACGTTTATTAGTTTATTAGTTTGCGTTTGTTTAAGTTGGTTCATTTGTATATTCATTTAATTTTTAAGCCCATTATAAATGAGTCTAGTTTTATGAAAGGGTCCTAATAATAATACATGGTAAAAACTTATTTTCACATGGTGTATACGGGTCGTATAACGTTATACGGCTCGTTTAGAATTACATAAACTGACAAAGTTTGCTGGCACAACTTTTGTCAGTTTAATATATTCTATACGGGCCGTATAACGTTATAAGTCTCGTATACACCATGTGAAAATAAGTTACTTGGTCGTATACAATGTATACGACAATATTATACGAGCAGTATAACGTTATACGGCCCGTATAAGTAAGATTATTTTTTTGGAGTTAATATTCAAAAATTAGGGTTTCGATTTGGTACTTTTTTGGGGGTAGTATCCCATTTTTTTCCTTTTCTGTACCCATCCCCGCGTTGATGTACCGGACATATTTGTAAAATCTGTTTTACTTTGTAAAGATGTGAGTTAAATGCATGTATGGATGTATTCTGTCTTTGATCAAGATTATTACTTTTTGTATAAATCAAATACGATGGGTTTTAAGTTTTGAGTCATATCAATACATCATTACAACCTAACAAACTCCGGATACTCAAAAACATCAGCAATCATACTCTCCGAACTCTCACAACCCACCTATAATACCCATTGTTCGTTTGTTTCATGTTTTGACAATTTGTAATGATGTTTAGGAATTAAACGCATGTACGTGACAAAACAAGGATCGTTCTAATAGTTGGATTCCGTTGCTATGTCTTCCGATCAAATTAAGAAAGCGGTAAATATCACATACCAACTCCTTTATCTTGAGTCCAAACATGCATTTAATTACACACAACTGCTTCCTGAATCTGAATACCATGTTTTTTTTGTTTTTCCCTTCGTATTTGAATAAAGAGATGGTTTACAGTCATATGACATTTAACAACCCGCCTCTTTGAAGTCAAAGTACAAGTCAAAGTCAAAGTCAAAGGAAGAAAAGATTGCTAAATTCGATCTGTCATTCCTTGCTTAATTATAACTTGTACTCTTTGACTTAGTAATCGATACTACTAAATTATGCTACTTTAGTTGTATTATGTGGAGTAAATGCAATAAATCGCAGTTAATCGCTAATCTACTTAACGCTATCTCATCGCTATCGCATCGCAACCTGGATCACATGTTCTGGATATTGTTTTACGTGTGTGTGCTATTATGTGTTACATGTGCATGTTTATTATATGTTTGAGGTGTTAATCGCAAACGCAATCGCAACTCAATCGCAACGCAATCTCATCGCAATGCAAGTCTACTTATATTCTTGTATGTTAGTTATGTTATTTGTGTGACTATTATTTAAAATTATCGCATCGCTTAATCGACACTCGCTTAAACGCATCGCAACGCTCAACGCACGAAACGAAAAGTCGGAAACCAGCTCGCACAACCCATCCGATCGAAGGACCATTCAATCGGAAGGCTCTTCGATCGCACCACTACACCACCTCTTCTCTCCTCCCACCTATAAATATCACCTATCACATCACTGTTCATGTGATGTGACAGCTCTCGTTCGACCAGCACGCTCTTGGCCTATTTTCTCTCGATTCCTCGCGATTCTTGTAAGTTTTTCCCTCAAATCTTGTACTTCCATCATCTACACACACTTTCCCTTCACTTCACCATCAAATCTTAACTTTTCACCATGAAATCGGTTGATTTGGGCTGTCCTAGGATGATGTTATCATGGGTTCTCATGAACTTCAAAGTGTTACCTCTTTCCACCATGAACAACTCAGATTTAAGAGATTTCGACATGATTAAACACTGATTCCGTCATGATCTAAACATTTTCCAACTAATTTCCACTTTCTTCAATGTTCTTAACTTTTCACATAAAACCGATAGAATCTGACCTCGTTCAGGCCTTCTACTCATTCTCTAGTGAAGTGCCGATTTGAGAACTGATTCCTATCAATGAGATGACCGACTTAATGGGTTGAACATGAACAACTGTCAAGAACAGTTAATTTATCGGACGGGGTGGTTCCCATCCGATCGGATGACTTGGACTTGATGGGGTTTCCGTTGTTTGACATGTAGTCATACCGTCTCGGTACAAATGCAAAACTTTCTAAACGTAGCAAATTTTACAAGTTTCACAACGAACAGGTCGCTGAACGGATCGCCGTCCGATCGGATAGCCATCCGATCGAACGACAATCCGATTGGATGACTTGTGGCTCTCAAATATTTAAAATTTTTACAAATTTTCAAAGGTTATCAGTTTTCCAACGAATAGTCATCCGATCAGATGACCATCTGATCGAATGACTATTCTGTCAGGAAAGTTGAAATTCTGAAATGTCTCATTTGAATGGATTGCCATCCGATCGAACGACCCTCCGTCCGGATGACCGTTCGACCGGACGACCTGAAAGGTAGAGATACTTCTTATTTATAAAATGCTACAACGAAAACTTCAACGTCACATCATACACAAACACATCCATCCCAAACGGATAATCCTCCGACCGAATGGTCATCCGTCCGGGCGACCATCCGTCCGGAAGGTCATCCGATCGGATGACCCTTCGTTACTTAGTTCATCCGGCGCCGTTTAACGCACCGTTCACCGCTTATGCTATCGTTCTGTAATCAGGCTAACTTACCAGCGCTCCCTTCAATCCAAGACTGTGTTATTCATTTAACACGATCTGTAAGTATACTCGAACCCTTTTTGCTTTACGCACTTTTGGGCGTTATATACGTTACCTATTTCAAATCACAATCGACACACAATGCAAACACTTTTATACGCTGACCGCTATTGCATGCTATACGTGTTATTTGATGAATGCTTGTATGTTATGTGTACATAGTGATTGTTGCCTGACACCTTAGTAACAATAGTACTATAGTTTGGACTCAGCACCTGTCGTGGACGGGGGTTGTTAAGGGATTTACTTCACGTATCACAGTGGTGATATGTGTTGCGCATTCTACAACTCGCAGTCATGTCTGTGCATATTTCATTATCGATAACTTGCTAGCCTCACTTTTCAACATGTTACATGCTGGTTATGCGTAAACCGTTTTCGCTATCTATTATACTATTAAAATTGTATGCTCACCTTTACACTATGTGTATTGACCTATTTTAACGTATGTGACAGGTGTTTAAGATGCTAGGATTGCTGGATGTTTTGGAATCGAGCTTAGGGGAGTCTAGAAACAAAACAATTAATTTATGAGTTGTCAGAACAATTTTATTTGTCTTTGAGAACAATTCGTCTGTAATAACTGTGTTACTTGATATGTTACGGTATGGGACGTAATGCTTAAATATTCGGTAATTTATAGTTTTTATGGAATCTCTTGGACAATCTGTTTCGCTCAGTGCCTCACCCCGATGTTTCCGCCATCGGTTGGGGTGTGACATGACACATGATAAAAGTGCTTCTTTAGACAATCATATGACACATGATAAACGCGCTTCTTTAGACAATCATATGACACATGATAAACGCGCTTCATCATAGAAGATCATATAACACATGATAAACGCGCTACTTTAGACAATCATATGACACATGTTAAGGAGAATGTTCTAGAAATTGAAGGAAAAAGAAGGTTGTAGCAATTTAATTTAAGAAGTAATTGCAAGACTGTTTGTCAGACTTCTAATGCGCACACAAGGTGATAAACAACGCTGATATGGAAGCAGTAGAATCATCAAGGGAGACATGTCGGGTTCTGTACGAAACCCTTGAATCCCAATGATTCTCTCAAAAAATATTTGTTTCTTTCCTTTTCATGAGGTAAAACCGGTTTCAATATGAAGCATTCTCCTAACATGTATGGACATATTTTGTCTTTGATCAAGATTACTACTTTTTTGTCTTCAATCATATCAATACATCTTTCAAACATGTTGGTATTCAAATATGACACGTCTTCTACGATGATTCGAAACATTCCGAATAACTGCTCCATCCCCGCGTTGATAGATTCCGTTTTATTACAGTCATATGACATATGATAAAAGCGCTTATTTAGACAATCATATGTCCATACATGCATTTAATTTGAACTATTTAGAACGATCTTTGTTTACACACATCTGTTTCCTGAATCTGTGTCATAATGCGCATCCAGGGTGATAAACAACGCTAATATGTCTATACATGCATTTAATTCAACATCATTACAAATATGATCTACCTCTATCGTCTCGAAGAATCATTTGTTGGCTTCATTTCCGGCAGATCAACGCGGGGATGGGTACAGAAAAGGAAAAAATGGGATATTAACTCCAAAAAAAGTACCAAAATCGAAAAAAACCCCTATTTTTTTTTGAAATTTAACTCCAAAAAAATAATCTAATTTATATGTCCAAACATCATTACACATTGTCAAAAACAAAACAAACGAACATTGGGTATTAAAGGTGGGTTGTGAGAGTTCGGAGAGTATGATTGCTGATGTTTTTCAGTATCCGGAGTTTGTTGGGTTGTAAAACCGGTTTCAACATTTAATTACACACATCTGCTTCCTGAATCTGAATACCATTTTTCCCTTAATCTATTAGAACGATCCTTATTTTATCTCGTATCAGGAAGCCGATTCTACATATCCATGATCACCCTTGGTGGTTTCTGTACCTATCCCCCACTGCTAAAATTCTGAATCGATAAATAACCAACAAGAAGAACTTTGTGATCGCTAAGGTTTCCATCACGGACTGATCAATAACTTTACTCTCCTTGTGCTCCGATTTAAGCGGCGTGTTCCTATCAACGTTTATCGACATTGTTACAGGTGATGAAGAGTTTAGAAACCCTAGAATGATTGTGTTTTTATTTAATGAGAGTTTGGTCTTGCTGTAATGGATGGAGCCCAAAACAAAAATAACCTGACACGTCTGCTGTGATGATTCGAAACATTCCGAATAACTAGCAGAAGAACCCGACACGTCTTCTATGATGATTCGAAACATTCCGACTAACTAGCAGAAGAAAGAAGAACCCGACATGTCTTCTATGATGATTCGAAACATTCCAAATAACTAGCAGAAGAACCCGACACGTCTTCTATGATGATTCGAAACATTCCGAATAACTAGCAGAAGAAAGAAGAACCCGACACGTCTTCTATGATGATTTGAAACATTCCGAATAACTGTGATGTTTTTTTTAAAACAACATTCCTTATGAAGTTATAACATTTATATATAAATATATATGTATATATACGGGCCGTATATATGTAAGGTTTGATTACTCTCACAACATTCTGTTCAATGTTGGATAGAATATAGTTCAAAAATGGGATTTGTTCCAAAGTAAAAAGATAAAGAGTATGATTGCGAATGTTTTTCCGCAAAGTTATATAAAAAAAGATCTTTATATACGGGCCGTATAAAGTTATACGGCCCGTATACACAGGGGCGGATGTACTTGGGTAGCCGGGGTAGCCTCCGCTACCGCTTGGTCGGAAAATTTTTGACGTTTTTAGTGTAAATTTTGGAAAAATTTGACGTTTTTTCGATTTCGTTACCGCTTATTTATAAAACGTTACCGCTTGGTCGGAATCCTAGATCCGCCACTGCGTATACATGTGTTAAAACCAGAAACGTGGTTAAAACCCACAAAATAAAATCCATTCGGCCGTATACGTTATATTGATCGTATACATATGTATACGAGCCGTATAATAATATACTGCTCGTATACTATAAAACAAAAAAAACATGCACTGCGCATTTCCCTGTTCAAAATCATTCTATACGTCCCGTATAATGTTATACGAGCAGTATACAATAGAGGGTGATAAAATAAAATATAGGGGATGTGTAAATAAGCCAAGCCGTCTTTATGAAATTATAGCATCACTTACTAGAAATTATTCTAGTTTTCATTAATTAGATTGATAGATTGATGCTGATGTTTACTTTTAATTAATGTTTGCTTAATTATGCTTATTTATGTCCATGCTTCTATATTCAGTTTGTTTGTGCGTTTGTATTGGTTTACATTCGTGAACCATTTGATTAACGAACAAAGATAACGAATACGAACACACTCATATTCTTAATGAACCCAAAAAAATTAATTAGTTCGTTTAACTGTATGTGTTTGATCGTTTGTTCGGTTCAAGTTAAACGAACAAACATTCTTCTTTTGTTTTTTGAAAGAAAAACTATATAAAACCGTAACCCGGCTAACAAACTTCTAACCTGGTGGAAAACAACTCTTACCGTTCTTCAAGTTTTGTTCGATTCATTTTCATGCCTGTAAGAATTGCTGGCTTCGATTTTCATCGAGTATTATTTTGGTTCTTAAATTGAGTAGTTTCCATGCCATTTGAGTAGACAACGGAGAATAAATTTTGGTCAAACGCCTTTAATCTTTGAGGAGCCCCGCACTAAGGTCATGCGTAATGGTTAATGCCCCTTAAGAGGCATTTTCCTCCACATCAATACTTATAATGCCCATTAAAAAGTGTGTAATGGTTAACCCCTTCCTTAATGCCCCATTCCATCATTACTTTCCAAATTTGCTATCATCATTGGGCATTATACTAGAAATGCACATTCCTTTTCATGCCCATATAAAGCCCATGGAGGTGGTGTTAGGGGGGCATTATCAAACCACTTCAAGCCTCTATAATGCCCCATTTCTCATGGTCTAATACTAGAGTTGTGAATTTCTGACACGACCTGAAAACACGATACGAACCTAACACGAAATTCATGGGTTTAGGTTTAGTCTAAACGGGTTCGGGTCAGTTTCAGGTTGAACCCACGAACCCGTTTAGCTAAATGGGTCGAGTTCGGGTCAACCTGGTCGGGTTGGCGGGTTGACCCGTTTAACCCCTTTATATTATATAATATTTTTTTACAATATGTTTTATGTTATAAATTAAATTGGGTATATATTTTATGCTATAATTATAACAAAGAAAAAGAAATTCATAAAAGATTTTATAATTTAAATATAATTGTATTATATATATTTGTGTTTTTTAAGTAAACTTTAAATTTAATACATTAATTTGTGTAAAAAATTAAAAAATAAAAATTTTCGGGTTGAACGGGTCGTGTTCGGGTCAACCTACGAATATTCGGGTCGGGTTCGGGTTCATTCGTATGACACAATTTTCGGGTTCGGGTTCGTATAAAATTTTCGGGTTCGGGTCGGGTTGAACCCGTCAACCCGCGAACACGACCCGTTTAGCACCCCTATCTAATACGCAATTATGAAATCCTGTTTATAATGATAGCATTTTTGTACAATAAAGTCAAATGAAATCCTGATATTCAATATATTAATCAATAGTATTAGAGAGAAATGTGTATTAGAAATCTACACGTCTGCTTAATTTGTCGCGTTAGCACCAAAGAATTTTTTTTATACGTTTTCTCTCTGTTTTAAAATTTTCTAACAAATTGTCCATAACTATTAATTCATAAATGTCGGTACAATAGTACTTTATTAGAGTGTTAGAAGGATGCCACCGGTCTTTCTCCGCGTTTACAACTTTGGTCCCTTAACAGAAAGCACATGTATAAAGCAAGAGCTGTTGGTAGAGATGACCGACGCAAACCAGCGGCGGCGGTAATGGTTGTCTCCGACGATGGCAGTGGCTGTGAGATCTTCAGCGGCTTTGACACTGATGGAGACGGAAAAAGGAAGACGGTTTTGACCCACGTTTATAACTAACCGCTTTCACTCGAAGTGCACGACCACCAAGCTTCCGGCGGTGACCACGGTGGCCAACCACCACCGCTGGAGACGGAAAAAAGGAAGGCGGCTAGGCGGTTGTACTGTGGAGACGGTACGCAATCAGAAAAAAAGGTTTTTTTCGAGATAAGATAGAATCGGGAAACCCTTGCATGTGATGTGGGAGTTTAGTTGGTACACGGTGGAGGTTAGATGGTGGTGGCTACTACGTTCTGAAAAAGGAAGCTGGGAAAGAGAGAAGAAAGTAACTGTTTTCGGTTGTCTTCCTCGGCGACGGCGGCGGCGTCTCAACCCGCTGCCACCACTCCGCAGTCAGAAAAAAACGCCACCCATTATACGATCCTTCTAGAGAGAGAAGGAGACAGTAAGAGAATCCACAATAACAACACCTAAAAACACCTAAAAACATGTCCAGTCAGCTGCCACATCAGAAAAACACTCACCCTTCAAAAACATCAAAAACCCACCCAATAAGAAAACACAAAAACACTTAAAAACATTGCCACATCATCACCACCTTTTACATTTAATTTTAATTACCTATCTTTTTCTTTCAATAAAATATTTAAGAATCCTTTAAATTATTTTGATGGATAAAAATTTAAAATATTTAAAATTAAAAAATTAAATATTTTAATTTATTTTTAGTTATCAGTTTTTTACTTTAATAAAAAAATATAAGAAATATTTAGATACTTTTATGAAGGGAAAATTATAAAATTTGAAATTTAAAAACATTTCGAAAGTTAAAACATTATATTAAACATTACAATAGTTAAAATTACACCAACTAAACATTACAATAATTAAAATTACAAACTAAACCTTAAAATTATTAAAATTACACAAATTAAACATTATAATAATAAAACATTACATAAATTAAACTTGTTACCATAATATAAATTAACAAAATGTTTGTGCATTAAGGCTTGTACCTTAAGCATGGGGAGTCTTTCAAAAAAATTTGTTGATTTTTCATTTGTAACCCAAAGGTTTTATTTTTTGCATTTTAAACTTTTTGTTTTTTTTTATTTTTAACCCAAAAGTTTTCATCTCTTGCAATTTAACCCAAACATATTTTTTTATTTTCAACTTTGATCCATGTATTTTTCATCTTTTCCAATTTTTTCGTTTTATGTTTTGTTATACTTTTCCGAGTAAACACGCTGTAACGTATGTGTGGGTTTCAAAGTTTTTCCGACTATTTTTTTTCTGTTTGACAGGATCCTCAGAATGCGTCTATTTTTCCCTGTTTGACAGGTTCGTCGCAACACGCGTGGTATTAGATCGACTTAGTTATTCTTTTCTATTTTTACATTTCAGTCTTATCTCTTCGCATTAACATGTCGCGACTGGCATACGTGGCTCAATGATTTTACGTATGCTTTTCGTTCGGTGTTATTTTTTCTTTTTATTTATTTTATTTTAACGAGCTTTTTCTGGTGTTGTTGATCGCTGGTAGTTGTGTAGCATCAGTGCTACTTGGCACGGTGTATCCCTCTCCTCGGCGCCCCCGCAACGCGAGGGCCCTTAATACTAGTTAGAATATTATTTGGATACGTAAATCAAAGCACTAGTTGACAAATTTTGTGTGGGGTGGACCATTCCTTTCGTTACCGGGTAAGGGGGACCCGAATTTTTGTGTATATTATGTGTTTTATCAAGATAATCAATTGAAGATATGTATTTAAATTACTTTGAGTTAATGCCATTCACGTCCCTGTGGTTTGTTCATTTTGGTATTTCAAGCCAATTTTTAAAATTACGTCAATTTTCTTCCTGACATATTCGAAACATGCCATTTCAGTCCAAAAAACTAACCCTAGTTAAATCCTAGAGTTTAATAAAGGGCAAATTTCTCATTTCAAGTTTTCTTTTTATTTAAATTATGTTTGAACTCCTTTTTATAGTTTTTATATAAACATAAGAATCTGATTATAAAACACAACCCCCTTCTCTCTCTCTCTCTCTCTCTCTAACACCATAACCACCTCCATCACCTCCACCAACCGTCCGCACACCTCCACCACTGCCACCCCAGCCGAAATAGATAGGAAAGAAAAGGCCGGAAAGACAACAAATCGAAACCTCCAAGGCCGGCGGCGGCTAGGCCTTTCAGGTCGGAATTGAAGGTCAAAACAAATCGGAACCCTAGCCGCCAAGGTCAAAACTGAAAGTCAAAGCAAATTGTGCCCCTCAATTCTCTCTCTTTTTCTCATATTTCTTTTTCCCTATTTAAACTCCCATGTGCATCTCTCTCTTGTGTGGTTGTGATAATGGCGGGTGTTGTTAGGTGCATTAACATGTAGAACGATAGTGGTTGAGGGGAGGTTAGGGTTTGGTGTTATGGTGGTTGGTGACCGTGGGGCAAGGTGGTTGTGGTGGTGAACAGTGGTTAGTGAAGGGTAGGGATGGTTTAATAAGGCTGGAGATACGTAGTTGTTATGGTGGTTTTGTTTGAGAAGGGTGGTTGTTGTGGTAGTTTTGTTTCATAGGGGTGGTGATGGGTGGGGGCTGTGGTGGTTTTAATTCTGAGGGGTGGAGATGGTTTATTGTAGTGGTTGTTTATTAATGTGTGTGTTTATTATATATATTCTATACTAGGTTATCACCCGGGATTGCTTCCCGGGCTCAAGAAAGTTATTTATATTAAAACCATTTATGATTAATATAAAAAAAGATTTGAGAAAGAGAAGAAAGTTATGATGGAAAAGGAAGAACAGGGTACTTCTACAACTAAAAGAAGAAATACTACCAGAAAGGTTAGCCAACCCAAAACCACACCTTCCAAAACCACTAAACATACTCCTCAAATTCCCAAAAGTTCCTCACATCAAACCTCCAAGCCAACAGATGTTGAGACACCTGCTGTATCAATAGTTGTTGATACTTCAGTGGTTTCAACAGATATTGTTTCAACCACTGCCCCCATCATTTCATCAACCATCACCCAATCCACTGCCATACCAAAAACAACATTACCATCACAAAAACCACCTGCCAAAAAGCAGAAGACAACAGTTGATACATCAACAGTTGTAGTGACAACAGTGGTTGAAACACCAGTTATTTCAACAGCTGTTAGTCAGTCACCCATCACTTCAAACACCACCACTCAACCCACAAATACACCACCAACCACTCCAAAGCACAAAAGAAGAATGGTAACAAATATTGTACTTGAAGATGACACTTCTCCACTTCGAACATCGTCACAACCTCTGATCCTAGCCACTATTCCAAACCCCATTCCAATCTCTTCAGTTCAAGCCCTTGATCCAAACACTGCCATAGTCCCTTTGGGAGTACAATATCCTTTGGATATTCCAGCAGTTAGGGAGGAGATCAAATCCTTCTCCTCTGAAGATGATCCTGAAAAGAGGAATCTCCCATCTCTTCAAGGTTATCCTCTGCCAAGAAACATAGAACAATATCTTCAACTGAAGGCCAAACAAGCAGAGGATATATCACAAAGAGACACAAAGGGAAAGTCTGATAAAGACCTTTTTTCAGAAAAGGATGATGAAAGCTTAAAACAAGACTACATTGAGCACATCATGGCATACAAGAAATATAAGGCAGAAAAGTATCAGTACAAGGAATGGACCATAAGTGAACTCAAAGAGGAGATAGCAAGAATCCAAAAGATGCATGATGACAAAATAAAGCAAACTCCTCCAGTTTGGTCCAATTATAAAAAGAATGTACCTGAAAGGGCCTTGGAGCTGAAAAGAATGAAAGAAGAGCTTATAGCTTCAAACTATGGCTCAAGGAATCAGGTTACATGGTGGTCAGAGGTGAAAGTATTAGACACCTACAAAAGGTTGGAAGAATTAAGAAAGAAAGATCCCACAGCTCCCAAAAAGCCAGATTATCCAGAAGCAGTGGTTCTAGTCAAACTGGCCTTGCCAATCAAAAGATCTACTGCTCCACCTACTGCTATCCTTTATCAAAAAAGGAAGCAAAAGCAGATGGATGAAGAAGCAAAAGAAGACAAGGCTCAAGAAGAATATATTATGAAGATGGTTCTTCAGACAATGATGGTAGAAAATCCAGACTTAGCTAAATCTCAAGACCCTGCCAAAGTTGTCATAACCAGGCCTCCATCACCAAACTCATCAAAAATAAAAACTCTCCCAAGAAACCCACTGGACTCAAAAATACTAAAGTGGAAGTCTGATCAAAAGACCCACGTATTGACTCTGCTTAAGTCCAGTGGTGAAGTGAAGCATATATCAAGGGAAAATGCACTTGGCATGAGTGTAGAAGATTTACAAGATCTCCTTGAGTATCCACTATGCAGGGATGAAGATGATGAGGATTCCATGAACTTTGAATTACAATTCAAAGGGCAAGTTAGGGAATTCTTGATGAAGCAATAAAGATCCAGAATAATGAAGTGTTTTGGCATCATCTGTTCCAGGGGGAAATTGTTGGGATTGAACCCTACAAAGGAACAGTTGATAAAGCCAAAACTGGTTCAGAGCAGTGGATCGATAATAAGCAGTTGTTTGTAACCGATCTTTCCCCTTAACAGTGGCCCTAACATCTGATGAACCAAAGCATTGCTCATTACAACTGCTGCTGATCTAAAGATTGTTGAAGATAAAGCACTGATGCTCAATCTACTGATATGTCTCAAGTACTGCTGAAGACCAAAGTGCTGCTGGAGCTATAACAGTGGAATGAAGAATCAGTAGTTTAGTTGTTCCTTATATTTGTTATTAGTAGTTTGTATAAGTGGTTGTAATAGTCAGTGGTTGTAGGTTGTGCATTGTAACACCTCGCAAAAATCATGTCCAATATAATAAAGACATGTGTCATGAACATCAAACGTGTAATGAATTAATTCCAATGGACTAAAAGTGGCAAACAATGTAAATATGTGTGTACAAGGATCCAAAGTGTCAACATGCCTAATTTGTGCCTCTGATTGACCTTACGCGACGCTCGTATTCTTTAATGAATAAATTGTCGGACTTAAGAAGCCTTTTGTGCTTAAACGGAAAATTTTACAAAGCATAAGGGTTAAATGTATCAACATGTTTAATATTACCTCTGAGTGACCTTTAACAATCCCGAAGCATTATAATAATTTTATTATATTCTCACAAATATCGGATATTGATTTCATGGAGTTTCGACGCACATAAATGAAAAAAGTGGTAATTCCAAGAAATAAGGATCAAATTTGTCAACGTTGCAATTTAAGACCTTTCGGGTGGCCTCGTAACTAACCGGAAGCTTAACGATGTTTGTTTGATGACTCAAGACCCTTAAAAGTTAAACTTGGGGGCTAAAAGCGCAATAAATGAAAGATAAAACAAGTTATGAAGGACCAGGGGCTGAAAGTGCAAATTACTAAAGTGTGTAACCGGATTGGGGGGAGCCTTGCGGGGCGTGTAGACCTCCATTAAAGTCTACGCAGGCCGCGACCAAAGAACCAACGAACAAAAAAATGGCATCTGCTGGTTGCAGCCTGTTCCACCGTCATTGAATGGCTGTTTTCGATACCAGGGGCTGTGCAACTGGTTTTTACTGCCCTAGGGACACTTGGGAACATCTGGTAACATCATAGGTGTAACACCTCGAAAATTCATGTCCAGTGAAATAAAGACACGTGCCATGTTATGCAAACGTGTTATAAAAACGGATACATATAAAGATGTACGGTAGGATTTAAAAACGTCGACATGTTAATTTATACCTCTGAGCGACCTATTAATAAATCCCTAACCAGGATATATTTAATCAACATCTGAATTATGTATATAAATCTGGCTATCCTAAATAATAAATTGGTTACAACCTTAGACATGGATCCAATATGAATTTCTTGGTATTTCCGACATTAAAAACCTCCCACAAGAATACAAGTTGTGTAAGTGCGTGGCTAGGCATGCAATGGCTGACTTCATGGTCCCCATACTGATTAAAAGGCACAAGAGTCGGAGATGTCATAGTTGCATGGTCACAGCCTGGAATAAAAGAAATTTTTGTCCTCTGGCGAAGTATTACGGACCGTAAAGGTCTAACCTTACGATCCGTAAGGGAAACGATTACGGACCGTAAGGACTTCGTCTGGGCGATTTTTGGACAGCTGCCTGTTAAAACGGTTGCACCGCCTTATTTGAGTGGTATTCGAAAATCAGGGGCTCTATAGGTGGTTTTTAGCATCTTAGGGACACCTGGGATGATCTTGCAACTCATGTAGACTATTTTGGCATGATCCAATGCATTTAGGTTCACTATATAAGAGAACCAAGTTTGCTACATTTTGGTCTTTCACTTGCAACTTCTTTCAAGCTAGTCTCTGGAGCTCCCCTGATCAGCAACAAGTTTCCTAGTGGTCCCTAATCATACTTAGGACATTTGTAAGTGTCCTTAACCCTTCCTAATTCAGTTTAGCTTAGTTAATTAGCTAAAAGTCAAACTGTCGTAATTAAGGTTTGACTTCGAGATTAATTAAAATTGGTTCAGTCAAATTCCGAATTAAAAGTGTTGGTGCACTACATCTGTTGACTTCGTCTTGTATCGAGTCTTAGACTAGTTAGAATAGATCAGGGCACATAGAACGAGAAAATGTGATAGAATTAGTGAGATTTCGCTTGAACAATAGTTTAAGTTGAAGGTTTCGCTTGAAGCATCTCAAGCGAAATCATTTCATCAGATTTCGCTTGAGACATGCTGATGTCTATCCCAAGCGAAACCTTGAAGTCTATATATAGGAGGTTAGTGTCAAGCGAAATCAGAAGTTGCTTTTGTGAGAGATTCCACACTGAAGTGCTGCCGGTGTGAGATTTGATTGTAAACGACGTTATATCAATACAATCAGTGTTAAAGTGATACGCAAGCTGTTTCGACACCCGTTTCTTAGTTTCTGCCTCTGAAACGGACTAAATCTCTTCTGAACGACTCGTTCGGGTCGCAAACCGATCCTACAATTGGTATCAGAGCTCAGGAGGAAGAGATTTCGCTAAAACAGCTCGTTTTTGTCATTTTTTTTCTGATTTTCTACACCTTCTTTCAAAATCGGAAAAATTTTTCACGGTAAAATCGGCTAAAATTCTCACATATCACGCGTAATCATGTTTTAACAGTTCCTGGAAAGTTTCAGAAACTAAATCTGCCTAAAACTGGTAAAAAAAAGTGTGTTTTCGCTTGAAGATCGTTCGTCATTTGCTGACATCATGATTTCGCTTGAAAAACATAGCTTCATTGAATGATTTCGCTTGAAATTTCAAGCGACACTTTACATTTCGCTTCAAACAGATTCAAGAACGTTTTCGCTTGAACGATTTCGCTTCAAAGTTTTCGCTTCAAGGATTTCGCTTCAGAAAGTGTTTACTTGAAAGTTTCGCTTGAACCATTTCGCTTCAAGGATTTCGCTTCAACCAGTTTAACAATTTCGCTTCAAAGACACAAATTGACCAGTTTCGCTTGAAAGAATCTGTTATTGTGAAACGTGCTATTAAAACATGGATATAAATATTTTTAATATGACAAGAGAAACATTAGATAGAATAAATGTATTAACAAAAGAATTTGATTCGTTTTCAGGTTTTCAAGGAGAAAGTACAAAGAATATCATTGAGAGGTATAGCCATCTTGTTCGCTCAATGTCTGAGACGGGTATTAAAAAGGAATCAGAAGAATGGGTTGAAAAATTAGCCAATGCCTTACCTCAACAAGAATGGAGTACATTTCTTTTGAATTTAAAAAGAACTGGAGAATACTCTGATTTGGCAATTGGTCAATTCATCAAGAAACTTGAGGAACAGATGGAGAGGAATGATGAGAAGAAGAAAAGTCAAGGTGGAAAATCGATATTAAAGAAGAGCAAGAGTAAAGGTGTCCAAGTGGGTGAGGAACAGACTGAAGAGATTTCAGTTATGAAGGATGAAAAGAAATCTGCTGATAAACAGATTCTTGTTTTGCAGGAAAATTGTGAGAGGTTGAAATCTGAAAATGACAAACTGTTAAATGATTTGAACAGTTTGACATTAGAAAACAAGGTTTTGAAAGAGAAAGAACAAGATTTTGAAAGCAAACAGAAATCTTCAGAAAATGAGGATTTCTGGATAAAGCTTGAGAACAAGAATCTGAAAGCAAATGAGACAAAATTTCAAGAACAGATAAAGGTTTTGGAAAATGAAAAGTCTGTTCTTGAAAACATGAAGAATGAGAATGAAAAATCAATCAAGTCTCATCTTGAAAGAATATCTCAGCTTGAAAATGAAGCTGAGAATTCAAGGAACAAAATTGATGAGCTTGAAAAGAAATTGAAAGGTTTTGTGACTTCATCTGAGTCTTTGAATTATCCCTGTCCAAAACTGATCAATTCCGTTCCTTTAAGTGATTGTGATGAGAAAGCTGATGATGAAAATGAGGAGTTTTATTCAGCAGACGAGTCTGATTCAGAGTCTGATGCTGAAAATGAGAAAAAGAAAACATTTTTGAAATCAAAAGAAATGTTTCAAGAAACTGTTCTACATTCTACTGAAAAAGGTGAATGCTCAAAGCAAAAACCTGTAAAGAAGAATGTGGAACAAAAACAAAAAGATAAAAAGCCATCAGTTCAATCATCCAATCGCAACAAAAATCCACAAAAATTAAAAAATGAAAACTCAAAAATAGTTGGTGAAAAGTGGTGCAGGTTGGACCACAGTGCTCAAAAGCCACATCCAGTATACAAGAAGAGAGATGGATATCACCAAGCCAAACAGTGCTATGATTTGAATGTTTGGACTGAAAATGGTGACTGGTACGATAACAGAGTGTGTTACAGATGCGGCTATCAAGGACACATTGCTGTTAACTGCCAGAGTTGGAGTTATGAGACGAGGAGATGCTATAACTGCCATATCAAAGGTCACATTGCCAGAGATTGCCCAAGGAGATCAAATGAAAGATTGAGGGTTAATTCTCAGAAGATGGTAAAGAAATCAGTCAATGTCAAGCCTAAAGAACAGAAAGTTCAAGAACGTAAAGTTCAAGAACAAAAAGTTCAAGAACCGAAAGTAAAACTTTCACAGGGGCAGAAAGACAGACTGAGGAAGAAGAGGAAGAAGGCGAGAGAGTATCTCGAAAGGATTTTGTCCTCGGATACAACTGGTAAAACAGATAAAAGTTCTGATAAATCGTCTTGCTCGCCAAAGAATGACAAATCAAGCAAAACGCATTCATCAGATACAAATCTGAGGACAGAAAAGAGAGTAAAGAAAGAGAAAGTTGGTGGTGATGAATTTGTTTATCTGAAAACAAAGGAGCCACATGTCGGCAATGAATCTGGCTCATCAAAGTCAGACAAGCCACATTCAGGCAATGAATCTGGTGTGGTAAAGCCAGAAGAGCCAGTTGTTGAGGTAAAGACTGAGAATTCTAGTTTAACAATGGATGATGAAAATTTTCCATCGTTGATGAACAAGAATTCAAAATCACCCAAGAACGGTCAGGCTTGGGTGAATCTGTTTAAATGAAAAACCTGACTTGCCGGAGTTCCCAGGTTGGTAAGTGTGGAACATGAATCGGCACATTTCTTGAGAAATTCACGAATGTGATATTTCGACTTACAAGTGGTAAATCAGGGACATTAAGTTGTACTTGATTTTCTACATGTGATTGTGATGTTAAAATTGATAAATGTTAAATCTTACAAGTGATTGAAGAAAACAAAGTGATGAAAGATCCCCGTATTTGTGAAAAGACACACAAAACTTATTTTCCGGAAAAACCATTTGATTAAAACAAACTTAAGTGTTTTGAGATCATAATGGGAAAATGTTTTGTTGTGAGGGGGAGTTCTGATTGTTTATGCCAAGTGAATGGAGAATTGAAGTAATTCTCATCAGTTGTCAAGGTTGTGTACAGTTTATTTTCAAATTTCCTAAAATGTGTTTGCATTTTAGGGGGAGTAAGAAAATTTTAGAAAATCCAAAAACATTTGAAAATTTGAAAATGTTAAAAACATTGAAAAATTTAAAAATGAGTTTTGCTGAAACAAGAGGAAATGATAGAAAATCAGTTGGACTGTCACAGCATGCTAAAGATATGTAAAGCCTACAAGTGATAAACGGTCTCACTAAAGATGTGACGATAGGCTCAGCTAGACTAGTAGATTTGCGAAAACGATACAAACCTAAAGCAAAAAGCCTAGTTCTAGTGGGAAACACGGTTGAAAGTGTAGTACTTGGTTTTGTCCTTCTTGACTGTGTGCCTACTCGGTAATCGCTGATTGTCGAAAGACATAAAACTGGTTAAGTTTGTGAACTTTCACAACTTTGCTAAAAAGTCGCTGTGATTGTGCATTTTATTTTGCAAAGATTTAAACTTGTTTTATTTCTTTATTTTGTTTAAGCATCGGACATCCTCTGCGTATACGTGAGTATCGACCTGGATGTTGTTGCCTAAATGTTCTACTTTATTTTCTTTGGTGTTTCGTTTAAGCTTTGGATCACCTCTGCGTATACGGGAGTATCGACCTGGTGGTTAAAGCCTAAACAACTTCAACTTGTTTTATTTTTCTTATTTTGTTTAAACATTGGACTTTCTCTGCGTATACGGAAGTATCGACCTGATTGTTAATGTTTAAACATTCTGCTTTGTTTTCACACAAATCACAGTTGATAAAAGTTTAAAGGCATTACTTGAGTTAGTGTATTGCATGATGAGGGGATATGCTGAGATCGTGGGGTCCATAAGAATTTAGTGCTATCTTAATATACCTTAAAGTATCGGTAAGCAGATTGAAAGTTTTTAGTTTGAGTTTAAGTGGACAACAATATCGTCAATCAACGTGAATCGTTTAGAACTGAAAATGTTTAAAGCTTAACGGTGTTGGTGATTGGTCTCATAAACTGATATGATCCTCTTACGCAAACTCACAAAAATATTGTCTGTAAATATTTCATTTTTGCATTTAATTTCTGTTTTTGCATTTGTGTTTTATATTTTTTGAAAAATACAAAAAAGATTTTCGACAACTGATGTTGAAAAGCTGTTTTTCAAAATTCCAAGTGCTAAACAAGATGAACTGGTTGGGAGTGTGTGTTTAACAGAAGAAATTTGTTTTGAAAAGGTAAAGTTTGATTAGTTAATCGAGATCATTAATTTGAACTTGATGTAACTATTACTAGTAAGTTTTTCTTATTGTTTTAAGTAAAAACTTATGTGGTGGTGAGAAAATTTGTACAGAAGTTGAGCTGAACAGAGTTATAGCCAGGGATTGATCTCAAGGTGATAGCTAATTCCAGACGGCGATCCCATCATGACGAGAGGGAGAGTCTGACGAAGTTAGAGCCAAAGAGAAGATCCTGGTATATGCGAAGAAAGTGAACAGACTGATAAAGACTGAAGATTGAAGAATACTCGACATTTAAGACTCGTCAACATCTGAGGGGGAGTCTGTTGGTGCACTACATCTGTTGACTTCGTCTTGTATCGAGTCTTAGACTAGTTAGAATAGATCAGGGCACATAGAACGAGAAAATGTGATAGAATTAGTGAGATTTCGCTTGAACAATAGTTTAAGTTGAAGGTTTCGCTTGAAGCATCTCAAGCGAAATCATTTCATCAGATTTCGCTTGAGACATGCTGATGTCTATCCCAAGCGAAACCTTGAAGTCTATATATAGGAGGTTAGTGTCAAGCGAAATCAGAAGTTGCTTTTGTGAGAGATTCCACACTGAAGTGCTGCCGGTGTGAGATTTGATTGTAAACGACGTTATATCAATACAATCAGTGTTAAAGTGATACGCAAGCTGTTTCGACACCCGTTTCTTAGTTTCCGCCTCTGAAACGGACTAAATCTCTTCTGAACGACTCGTTCGGGTCGCAAACCGATCCTACAAAAAGTACCTTTAAGTAGGTAATTATGTGGGTAATAAACCCCTAAAAAGGGTACTCCCTGATTCCCACTCTAACTAGGTCAATTGTCGGGTCAAACTTGTTATTAAAAAGTCAACAAAATGCTTATTTTCAAATTAATACATAATTAGCAATGTAGAACCCATACAACCTGTTTTATCATTAATATAACTTGGTAATTAATGTAAGAACATGTCTAAACATGTTCAACCCGACAATTTTCAGTAGAGACCCGGTTCGGAATCGAAAGTCGCATAATTTGACTTTTGCTTTGACCTTCAGTTCTGACCCGTTTAAGTACGTTTTAGAAATGCCTTAGAGTTTTAATTGGACTAGGTTACGTGCTAGTATAACCCTCTGTGATTATACACCTTGGTTCATTAGTTATCCAATTAATATGCATGATTCCGTTAATTGCTTATATGTTGACTATTATGCCCTTTACACCATAAAACGTGATTTTTAAAAATGTAAAATAGTAGAAACCTTAGTTACTGATTTATAAACTTGTACCCAAAATTTGACATCAGTTTGAGGTGTAGATTGAGAGTTATGCTCATTAGCGTAATTAGAAAGCTTTTTAGCGATTAAACGGCATAATTAGCATATAGCCTATTTAAACCCACTTTTTGATATCAAACTTTTTACCCACTGATGTAATATAATATTTTAGGATTTTTAATTAATTTTAGGCTGAGCATAACATAGAGTTATAAGCTTGATTCGGTAATTGTCGGTTTTGCCCTTTTGGGCTATAAAATGAGTTTTACATATCTTTTTGATCCCAAACCTTTTGCTACTGATTTTATATGATAAATAAATTATTTTAAACCTTATGGAATAATAAAAATATCAGCTTTCTATATGGAACCCGGAAATGGCTCCTAATCGCCTTTTTAAGCGTTTTTAACGCATAGTATGTACTAAAACTATTTTAAACATATAAGGGTTGATACCTACTGCTATTTTAGGTAAATTATAATATTTTAACAGTAAGCAAAAGTTGTTTAACTCAGATTTCAGTTTTGACCTTTTTGGCTTAAGTGAAATTACCAAAATGCCCTTTTGAAGCATAGTATGGTTATAATTAATAAGTTTCACATATAGGCTATACCCTACTGTTATAACTTAGTAAATTAAGTATTTTTACTTATTATATCAGACCTGTAACTCAGATTATTGTTCAAACTCTTTTATAACCTTGTAAATGACCAAAATACCCCTACGGGGCATAGTTTGAGTTTAAATTCGTTTCGGGCATAATAAAAGATATCTTACTGATGTCACAACATATTTAAGGCATATTAACTTAGGAAACCTGTATATGGCTCTTATGATTACCCGTTACGCATTCTTCGCGTTCGGTTCGGTTTATGTAACTAGTTTGCATAAATTGACCAAAGCGGGTCAAACCTTATCATTTTGATCTCAAAATCCAGAATGTGTTTAGCTTACCCATATTATACAAGTCTTCAAACTTGTCGGGTCTAAATCACATTCTATTCCGGTCTTCGCTTATTCATGCGTTCAAACCGTATCTTCCTTTAAAAACTAACCGGTCTAAGTTTAAGCTTAATTAAAGACCCGTTAGAAATCTAATAGGTTATTATAAACCTTTGTTCCAGAATAGGAGACCCAGTAAAAGCTACCTGCATTTGCTATTGGTGATTAATACTTGCAAAGGTAAATACTTTTAACTTATTTTCCCTATACGGGCTTGGGGTATGGTATATAAAATACCGCTTGGTCGGACATTGAATCTTTAATCGAATAGAGGTTAAACCATTGATATGCTTCGTTTGGAAATGTTTTGTTTGCTTAAAGCCTTTGGGGGGTTAATGACCATGTCTTGGCATCATTTTACGAAATGGCCACGACCTAAGCACGGGGTGTAGGCGTACACCCGTCAGTGCCTAAACCAATAATGTGGTGTGTCTATTGATCTTTAACCCGGCACAAACCGGGCTACTGAACGCATAAGTAACATGTAATTCTTTTACAAGATTATATTTAAATAATTATCCCAAGTTATAAAAGATATTTTGTGCCACGTGCATTCAAATCAATTTTATTAAATTTTTCAAAATGAGTCAGTTAAATTGTATTTACCAGTGTAAACTGACGTATTTTCCCCAAAAAGGTTAAGTGCAGGTACTACTCGAACTAATCTGGCTTTCTCCTAGCGTCCACAATAAGTCTCGCAAGCTTGGACGTCATAAAACTGTTGAACAATGTTTCCTCTTTATTTTGATCCGCATGTGGATCTGTTTCGACTATTTGTGATACTTGATATTACAATTTATTAAAGTTGAAATGAATCTATCTTTTGCTTCCGCTGTGCATTTATATATTGTGTTGTTTGACTATGATGATATCAACTACGTCACGATACTCCCCACCGGTAATACGTGGAAATATCGGGGTGTGACAATAGGGACAGCTGCAATGATCCTAAAGACTCCAAATTCCTATATAAGGGCCATGCATTGTTTCATTAGAACTTACACATTTGAAATTTTCACTTAAACTCACTATTCTGTCACACCCCGACCACGTTAAAACAACAAATCGTGGCGGAAACGTCGGGGAGTGTTGTAACAGAATCATCGTTTCAACAACCATGGTAATTAAAAGTTTCATTTTATAGATTCATCAAATAATGTACATTGTCTTTAAACCAAAACAAACAAACTACACATTGTTTATAACTATTTTTAAGTCACTAAGGCCTCGTTCAGATCCTAAGTGAACATGCTTCCTAGCAATCATCACCTAAAACATATGTAAAAACAAAGTCAGCAAAGAAATGCTGGCGAGCACATAGGTTTTGTGAGAGTATCGGAACTATGGCTCGTTTATGTATATATTGTAATACCTCGAAAACCTTGTTTTGAAAAGTATATAATATTGCAACATGATTAACCAACTCAAATCAAGATGGTTATAGTTTATAAAATCTCGTAGCCATGATTCCTAACTCAAAGACTTTTGTTTTAGTAAACCAATTCGTAAAACATCTCGTTAAAACTCGTTAATAAAACTCGTATGGTTTATATCATTTCGAAAACCTCGTTGTGTGACATCGTTTTAAATCGTTTCCCAAGTGAACTAAATAATGACATGAAATGTAATATGATAAAAGCACTTATATATAAGATGTACCAGCGGCGTATCTACCATGCTTCTATCATGTTACACCCATCCCATTACCTAATCACAACCCAAACCAATCGTTCATTCAAATCGTTTTATCTCGTTAAGTCGTTCCAATTCGTTTTAACTCATCCCAAAATCATATTCGTTTTAATTGTGAAACTACTTTTGGCCGTCTCGCTAATAACATTCAAACCTTCATGACTCGACTATCTCGCCTATCGCATTAACAAACCACCAGAGGGTAAGTTAACAATCATCAGATTCGGTCGTTACCTAGATAACCCCCACACATAACCATGGGTGTAGTCTTATAACGGGATTTGTCAGATCCTATGGTACCATAACCTAATACTGGTTGGCTTGATCAATGCTAATGAATGCCATTCGTTATGTAATTACAACCAACAAGTTCGTTCACATTATCGAAATCGTTATTAGTTTAATATAAACCATCTTAATCGTTTTTGAAATCATCGTTTCAAATATCGAAATCGTTTTAATACATATGAATCAACCCAAAACAATTGAAAACAGTAAAATAGGGGAACTATGTACTCACATTGAATGATAGGATATCCTTGATCTAAAGAACTTAGCGAAGCTCAGACAAACCAAGGAAATTCAAGTAGTACCTAGTAATCGGATCACTAGTAAATAAATCGACACCTAAATTGGAAGATCGGATAGAATGAGATCTTGTAAACCAAGTGAGTGATGGAACTCATGTGATATGGTTTAACAAAGCCTACATTCTAAATCGGAACTTAGCCTAAGTTCTTTCGACCCGTTACGACCTATTAAGGTAGCTTATGCTACTTTAACGCGTCGTTCGCGCAAAACTATGTTCGGATGGTTAACTGTGTGCTATGTCAAGTCTTACATGCCCAATAATACCTAAACATGTTACTAAATCAGATTATATGTCAAAAACATGTTCACATATGTAAAATACAGATTTATGCTTCAAAAGGGCGTTTTGGTCATTTCTTATGGGCATACAAGCTACTTAACAAATAACTAACCAATCCTATGTGATCATAAGGTATAACCTCAGTGGTTATTCCCTATGCAACTATGATCACTAATCAAGCTTGGTCGGATCCTAATGATCGACCAAACGGGTCGGGTTCGAAAGTTTAAGCGGTTGTCTAGACCGCTTAACTTACGACCCTAAACAAGCACTAAACTATTAGTGACGAGTTAAACATGTCAAAACATGTTTAACTAGCTTATAAAACTGATTTGATATCAAAACAATGGGTTTTGATGCCCGAAAATAGTTCCGTTGCAAAATGCGTGCTAAAACGCATTTTGACCGAAACTTTGACTCGTCACAACGCCTAGTTAACGTGGTAATCAGTAGGTATAATCGCTAAGGATTATAACCATCGTGATTACAATCACGTTGCAAAGTTCAATTGAACTTTGAGTTGACCAATTGATGGTCAAAACCGAAAGTAAAACTGTTGGCCAAACTGTTTGACTTTTTGCTTAAACATAAAGACTAAGCATGAAAGAAGACTTACAATAGTCCAAAGCTAGAAAGAATATAATAAGAAAACCAGAGAATAAGAATTCCAAGCTTGAAGGAAGCTCCAAATTAGATTGTAGAGGAGAATGAGAAGAAATGAGCAAATGAAACAATGAATGGCATGGCCTTATATAGTTTTTCGCAAACTGTTAGGATCATTTCTTGGAGAAGAGGGAATGATCTAGGCCTTACATTTTGTCAAGGAAGGATTGGGGGACTTGTTCTCCACACAAACCAGCCCATAGCATTGAAAACCATTTATCAAAACCAACAAATTCGAGCTTAATGACCAGATTCAATGTTTCTGTCTGGCATGCCCACGCGCCCCGCGTAAGATATAGCTTGGGCTTACGCGCCCCGCCTGAGTATCTTTGGCAGATTGACAGTTTCAGCCCCTGAACATGTAAAACTTGCATTTCGGCTCATTTTTGACACGTTTAAGCCCCGTTAACCTCATTTAAAGGCTCCAAAATGAGGTTAAAGTATTGGGAACTCAAAACATGCTCAACAATATCTCGGATGTCGGCTCGTTTGGTCGTACGGTCGCGTTGTTCGGTTAATTATGACGAAACTCAAACGGACGCGAAAACGATCCAAATTAAGCGACGAATGGTATTTTTGCATGCCGATCACTAAAATAAAAGTATTTTAGTGTGTAAAAAAATTTTGGGTGTCCAGATGTGGTTAGAACGTAAGATATGCGCGAAAATGCAAACTTACGTCGTTTTTGACACTTTTAGTCCCTGTAGGATCAAATAAGCATGTTTTCGCATACCGAACCCCTCAAAGCTTATTTCTAAGATATGTTTAGGTTATTTATGGTATGTTTAGCTTATGATCAAGTTCCGGACTCTTCGATACCATACGAATCGGTATAGTTTCGCAGTTTGACACAAATAGTCCCTACGATCGAATAGACTTGTTTTCAACACACCAAACCATCCAGAACTTATTTCTAAGTTATGTAAAGGTTATTTTAGGTATGTTAAGCCTATGTCACTATTCCGGAGTGTTTGTCGCATTAAACTGGCTGCGTTTTCCGCACCAGTTAGCTTATAACTTTCCAGAAAGCGATTTAAAGCTTGAATTCGGAATCGAATCAAATCATAAAATCATCAAACACAAATACACATATAGTAACACCAAAACACATTGTTTTATTGATAATTAACATTGTTTTGCATTGTTCATCGATTACAGAGCACAATTGTCACAGTCTCCCCTACTTTAGGAAATTTCATCCCGAAATTTTAACTAGAGGAAACTTGTGAGAACAATTGCGGATATTTCGGCTTCATTTGTTCCTCACGTTCCCAAGTAAACTATGGGCAATGTTTGGATTCCCAGCGAATCTTGACCAAATGAATTCGTTTGTTCTTCAACTGTTTGTATGTACGGTCCACTATCTCCATCGGTTTCTCGACAAAATGCATCGTTTCATCGATTTGGATCTCGTCGAGAGGAATGTGAAGATCAGCGTCAGCTAAACACTTTCGCAGATTGGACACGTGAAAAGTCGGATGAATATTTCCAAGCTCTGGAGGTAGCTCTAGTCGATAGGCAACATTCCCAATTCTTTCCACAATCTTAAATGGTCCAACATATCATGGTGCAAGTTTTCCTTTTTTTCCAAATCTCACCACTCCCTTCCAAGGTGACACCTTGAGTGGGACACGCTCTATGACTTGAAATTCTAAGGGTTTACGTCGCACATCCGCATAACTCTTTTGACGGCATCTAGCTGTCATAAGATTATCGCGGATTTTCTTGATTTTGTCTGTTGTTTCCAGAACAAGCTCAGGTCCAGTAAGCTGAGCTTCACCGGTCTCGTTCAAACAAACAGGTGAACGACATTTTCGACCGTAGAGAGCTTCGAATGGTGCCATATTAATGCTAGCATGATAACTATTATTGTAAGAGAACTCGATCAATGGCAGATGAGAGTCCCAATTACCACCAAAGTCTATCACGCATGCTCTAAGAATATCCTCCAAAGTTTAAATCGTTCTCTCAGATTGTCCATCTGTTTGGGGATGATAAGCAGTGCTTAGATTTAGTTGGGTTCCCATAGCTGTGACACCTGGGTCACTGCGACCATCAAACAAATATCAAACCAATGAAATATTTTATTTCATACTTGGGATTTGTACAAATATGTGTATCATTTGCACATATAAATTCTTGTTCGATTTCAGACTCTAAATCGCTTTCTGGAAGGTTATACGCGCACTGATGCGTAAATATAACCAGTTTAATGCAACAAACACTCCGGAATAGTGAAATAGGCTTCACATACCTTAAATAACCTTTACATAACTTAGAAATAAGTTTTGAAGGCTTTGGTATGACAAAATTAAGTTTAATCGCTTACAGGGACTAAATTCGACAAACTGCGAAAGTATGCCGATTTGAACTGTAACAGACATTTTGGAACATGACCATGAGTTAAACATACCATAAATATCCTTTACATAGCTTAGAAATAGGCTTTGAGGGGTTCAGTGTGCTAAAATAAACTTTTGGGTCATTCAGGGACTAAAAGCGTCAAAAAGTGCACAAGTTTGCATTTTCGCGCATAACTTACGTTCTGAATACATCCGGACAGCCAAAAATTTATGTAAGCATTATAATATTATGCTTTAGTGTTTGGCTTGTCAAAATTCCATTCATCGCGCATTTTGGACCGTTTTTGCGTTCGTACGACTCCCGTCGTAATTAACCAAACAACGCAACCGTACGGCCAAACGAACCGACATTCGAGATATTTTTGAGCACATTTTAAGTTCCCTATACTTAACTTCATTTTAGAGCTTTTAAATGAGGTTAACGGGGCTTAAACGTGTCAAAAAAGCATCGAAAACCAAGTTTGGAGCTGTAGGGACCAAATCTGTCATTTCAGCAAAGATGATGGCTTATGGACCGTAAGCCATCACCCTTACGATCCGTAAGGACCTTCCAGTTGCTCAGAAACTTCTAAACAACCTGTTTCCAGCTGTCACACCCTCCAAACCCAATTACACTTGCCTCTTCATGTTAATGAGGGGCCATTTTGGTGTTCCATGGGAATTCCAACAAGTGTAGGGGTGAGATTAAAGCCCGGGTTACAAGAAACGATCCTAACGGTTGTCCACTTACTATAAATACCCAACCCCATTCATTTGCTAAACCCACAAAATCTGATCTAAAAGCTCTAAGTTGAAGCCATTGCTTCATACCTGAGCTACTTGGATCAAGATTAGCTTCCGGGGACCCTTTGTAAGTGTTCCTTCGTTCTTTTTATACTTTTAGCGCTAAAAGTCAAACTTTGTTTGACTTACTGCGTAGACCCGTTTATGGTCAATGCGAAGTTCGTTTGAACTTCATAACGTGAGCGTAATCACGATGGTTATAGTCCCTAGTGACTATACCTACTGATTACCACGTTATCTAGGCTCAGTGACGAGTCGTAGTTTCGGCCAAAATGCGTGTTATTGCATATTTTGTAACCAAACTACTCTTAGGTATCAAAACCGTTTGTTTTGATACCAAACCTGTTTTCTAAACTTAGTTAAGCATGTTTTAACATGCTTAGCTCGTCACTCTTAGTTTAGTGCTTATATAGGGTCGTAAGGTAAGCGATCTAAACAATCGCTTATACTTTCGAACCACCCGACCCGTTTGGTCGATCATTAGGATCTGACCAAACACATTAGGTGACCATAGTATATAGGGAATAACCTTCCGAGGTTATACCTTATGGTCACTTCGTTTAAGTAGTTGTATGATAGGTAGTTTATATGCCTTAGGTAAATTACCAAAATGCCCTTTGAACGCCAAAATTCATTTTAATCATATGTAACATAACTTTTGGTATCTAAACTGATTTGGTAACAATATTAGACATGTTAAGGCATATTTTACTTATCATAGGACTAGTTAGGTATTCTGAACGCTTTTCATGCGAACGACGCGTTAAAGTAGCATAAGCTACCTAAACGGGTCGTAATGGGTCGTAAGCACTTGGGTTAGGTTTCATTGTAGTATGTAGGCTTTGTTAAAACCATATTACATGAGTTCCCATACTCATTTGGTTTACGAGCCCTCATTCTATCCGATCCTCCGGTATAGGTCCGGTATATTAACATAGTTACCTATATTAGGTACCGTTTGATATCCGTGATCTCTAGCATTGTTTGGTTGTTACGCAAGGACTTCTAAGCAATCTCAAGTGAGTACATAGACCCCTCCTTTACTGTTTTCCAAACATCTTGGGGTGAAACACATGTGCCTACTCGTTACTTTCGTGCTTTTCATGTTTTCATATCATATGCTTGTTATGTTCAATAGTACACTTATAGTACATGATTTCATTGTGTTTATGCTATGTATATCCATTGTGTGCATACTTAGTACATTGTTTTACATTACATTTTATGCTATGTATGTCCATTGTGTGCATACTTAGTACATTGTTTTACATTACATTTTATGCTATGTATGTCCATTGTGTGCATACTTAGTACATCGTTTTACAATACATTTTATGCTATGTATGTCCATTGTGTGCATACTTAGTACATTGTTTTACATTACATTTTATGCTATGTATGTCCATTGTGTGCATACTTAGTACATTTGTTATTCATCACATGCTTACATTTTGGTATGACATTTGGTTTGTTCAAATGGGACAATATACATTCATTAACATTGATCACGCCATTCGTTAGTAGGTAGTGGTACCATAGGAATTGACAACTCCCGTTCCTGACATCCTAGGTATGTTTGGATGGAAGGAATGACCGAATTCGATAAACATAACACAGATAGACCTTTAAATTCGTTTAGGGGTTTATCGCTACAGTCACAAGGCTTGGATGTATGCATTTCACAATACCGCATAGATGTTTATATTAGTATAGCATGCATTTGTTCCACAAAACATAACTTTGATTTAAACCATGTTTTACTTCAATACCTTGTTTTTGTGCATTTTACATATGGTTTAGTTGATATATTTCACTTACCATACACGATATTTTGGATACACATTACATGATTTGCATTAGACATAAACATTTTGACATTGATATACAAAATTCATGATTTATATTAGACATAAACATTTTGACATTGATATACACAATTCATGATTTACATTAGACATAAACATTTTGACATTGATATACACAATTCATGATTTACATTGGACATAGACATTAGACATGGTTTTCACACAAACATTTTGACATTTGATTATACATAAACATTTTACTTTGGTGGTTTGGTTTGAGTAAGTGATTTAAGTAACGAGGCGTGTGTAATATGATACAAGCATGGTGGATACGCCGCTGGTACTTCCTATATATAAGTGCTTGTATGCTATTACATATCGTAGCGTTATTTGAATTATTTCAATTTAGACATATAACATTTTATACAAATAACATACTTTTCACAATACATTGTTTTACAAATAACTTATCTGATATAAACTCATTTTACTTGGTTATTTACTTAACCATGTATTATTCTTTTATACATATATATCATTTGGTTTATTTATCACTTTTCAAATGATTTACAAGACAAAGCAAATTACAAGGTTCATCACTAAACATTTTCATAAACAATAGTCATGAATTCTATTTTCACAAAACCTATGTATCTCACAGCATTTTTATGCTGACGTACCTATTTTCACATGTGTTTCAGGATATGATGCTTAGGAATTTATCAAGATACACTTAGGCGGACTTGGGCCTTAGTGACAATAAAAGATGCAAGACTAGTTATTTATGTTATGTTTCTTTGATTGTCAAGACATTGTAACTGTTGATCCCAGTACGGGCTCAAAACAACTTCTTTTCACGTAATATGGCAAGTAATTTCAGTAAATGTGAAAAAGATGTGCGGAAATGGAAATCAGACTTTCAAGAAACAAGACCTACAGAATTATCAAGTTTATATCACTTTGAAACAAAATGGTTTACAAGGTGATTGTAAGATTATTATCTAGTACAAACGAATCTTGAATTCTATGGGTGAGAGGGCAATGGAGTTTGAATGTATGTATGAATGCTAAGCTTCAAACTCACTTTGCTTCTCCTGGTTGAGCCTTCTATATATAGACGGCCTGGTGCATGAATAAACAATAGTTTATTCATGCAATAATTCCTGCAAAAAGTAGCCAATTGACATATTCATTGATTCCAACGTTTAAGTTGCCTTTTTCATCATGATATCAATTAATGTCAACTTGCTTCGGTAAGTGTGGTAGGACAGAGCCAATTTCAGACAAGTGGGTATATTATCAGAATTCTGATAAACCACTTCATCAGAACTTCTGATGAACAAATCATTAGAAAGTTCTTGATGATCAGAATCGTCAGATACTGATGATATTTCATCAGAAATATCATCAGATCCATCAGAAATGACCTTTTCTGATAATCCAATTTAGCTCTTGATCAACTTGTGATTCTTTGAAGTAGATGCTATGTATTCCGGTTGTCCCATCTGATCTTCTTTTTCTAGTTCGTGATCTTCAGGACTGTGATCTCTACATAGATCCAGTTGATTGTGATTTTCTTCAATACTTACAAATAAAGTTTCCTAACAGTTTCCCCCTAAGTATTGTAAGAAAATAAACTACCTCATAAACAGAAAATTTCCAAACAATGGAAATATAATACTTGCAAAATTAAACCAGTCACTAATGTTTAACGAAAAACAAATTACATAAAAGATGAGAAATCAAATAAATAGTTTCTTCAGTTCAGTTTCACTCTCTTATGCATATCTCCTATCTTTAACTTCTTTTTATAGGAGATATATTTGTTGCAGCTGACATACATGTCTTTGTACCATTCTCTTGCTTGGATCCATTCTTCAATTATCTGCTCAATTTCTTTTCTGCTTCCCTCCAAGTTCTTTTCTATCTTCTGAAGATGTTCTTATCTTTTGTTCATGGTTTTCAAGATATATCTCAGAGTTTGATTTGAGTACTTGCAGATGTCAACACTTCTGAACATAGCTTTGTTATTATCATGATCTCTGAAGATTACACCATAGTCTTGTTCTTCATTTTTATTTGTCAGCATAATGATGTCTCCGGATCTTGCATCTTCCAATATGTCTGAAGGAACTTTTGTCTTTGGTGATCTGACATACACCTTTTTGTTGTGTACATGCTCAAAATTGATGCATAGATCAAAGTCTGAAATAGTTATCCTTTTAAACAGCAGTATTCCAGCCTTTGATATGCCATTTAATGCTCTTCTGACTTCTTGATTATTTTTCTTTTCCTTTTCATAATGATCCTTCATAAACAAAATTTCTAAAGGATGCAACTGGTCAGCTATTTCTTCATCAGTCACCTTTTGTTCTTCTCCATTCTCCCTCTGAAGTGTGTATCTGTTTTGCACATGAATTCCTCCAACTTCATCAATTGCACTTTTTATTTCATTCACCTTTAGAATTCTTTTTACTGGATTCCAATTTTGTTTGTGAATGCTACTTGGCCCTCTTTTTATCCTTTCTTCTCTTAAGTTCAGTCTGGTAGGAGATAGTGAACTTGGTGCTTCATCTTCTTTTGTTAAATAATAACTCACCAGATTTGACTCCGGGAATATCATTACATCCCGGGCAATCTCTTTAACCATGATAGACTTGGTTTCAAAGATTTTTCTCTTAACAGTCTTTGATTTTGTTGCTGACTCACCTTCTTGTTCCCATTCATTCATTGTTTGAATATTCATATACTTACTTATTGCTGAGTCATCAGATATTGTTGGATTTGGGACATATGCTAGCAATTTCAAATTTGTAATAACTTGAGGTTTTGCAGTTGCTAACCTTTTCAGCATTTCATCTTTTGGGACATTTGGAGGAGGACCCATCACTGTGGTTCCAGCTTTTGTGATTGGTGTGGTTGATGATTGTTGAGGAGTTGATTTTGGAGCTTCTTGATGTGAGTTTTCAGTAGGAATTTCTTTCATGAGTTCTCGTGGATTCACTTTGGCCAGTTTTGCAATGTTGAATTGCATTTTCTCTATTAGTTGTTGCACCTCTTTTACCTGTTTTGAGTTGCTGTTTATGTTCTTCTGAACATTTGTGAATTCTGTTTGAATTACAACCCATTCTCTTGACAGCTTCTCAAGGACATCTGTGATACTATTATTACTTGCCCTTAGTATGGTAACTTCTTCAAAAACTCTGTTTGTACTACTTGACTGCCTTGATTCAATCACCTTTGCAACTTGTGCTTTGATCTTTTCTATTTCTGTGAGAATCGTTTGGATTTCTGATGCAGCGATATTTGATTCTGGTGCCTTTTCTTTCATCTTTTGAAGAGACTTTAGTGCTTCGGTGTTTTCTGTAACACCTGTGTTTGTAATCACTATGAACAGTTCTATTATCAATAAAACAATGTTATTTGATCACAATGTTTGTTTGGTTGTGTTTTACATTTTTCATGTTTTGACTTTTATGTAATTTCAAACTCTACATCACTTTCTGGAGAGTTATACGCAAACTAGTGCGTAAACGTACTCAGTTTAATGCGAGAAATACTCCGGAACATCAACATATACTCAACCTACCTTAAATAACCTTTACATAACTTAGAAATAAGTTTTGAAGGCTTTGGTATGGCAAAAACAAGTTAATTCACCTACAAGGACTAAATATGACAAACTGCGAAAGTATGTCAATTTGAACTATAACGAACATTCCGGAACATGACCATAAGTTAAACACACCTTAAATATCCTTGACATAGCTTAGAAATAGGCTTTGAGGGGTTCGGTGTGCTAAAATAAACTTTTGGGACATTCAGGGACTAAAAGTGTCAAAAAGTGCACAAGTTTGCATTTTCGCGCATAACTTACGTTCTGAATACATCCGGACATCCAAAAATTTATGTAAGCATGACTACATTATATTTTAGTGTTCGCCTTAAGAAAAATCCATTCGTCGCGTCATTTGGATCGTTTTTCGCGCTTATGCGCATTCCGTCGTAATTAACCGAACATCGCGTTCGTACGGCCAAACGAACCGACATCCATCATATTTTTGAACATATTTTAAGTTCCCTATACTTTAACTTCATTTTAGAGCTTTGAAATGGGGTTAACGGGCCTTAAACGTGTCGAAAATGGCCTAAATACAGTTCAGGGACCAAAAGTGTAATTCTGCCGAAATAGTGCCTAGCGGTGCGCTACACTTTAAGCGTAGCGGTGCGCTAGGGGTCTTCTGATCAGATTAAATGTTTTTAAATGCAAGTTGCAGCCATTTGATCCTTAACCACATGTTTTTAAGTGATGTGTCATTAAGTTAAGGTGCCAAGTAGCCTCCATAACATTGTGACAAGTGTACGGCTCGGATCGTGGCACGTTTCCCAAGAAACGATCTCAACGGTTCACCGAAAACTATAAATAACCCAACACCCCCATTGCATTTTCTCACTAGAATCTGATCTTTGTGACTCTAAGTTGAAACCGTTGTTTCATACCTGAGTTATTTTGATCACGATTAGCATTCGGGGACCCTGGGTTAGTATTCTTTCGTTCTTTTCCTTATATTTACTGCTTTTCGAGTCAGAAAGTCAAACTTTGTTTGACTTTCAGCGTTGACCAGTAATGGTCAATGCGAAGTTCGGTTGAACTTCGCAACGTGATTGTAATCACGATGGTCATAGTCCTTGGGACTATGCCTACTGATTACCACGTTGTCTAGGGTCGTAGGGTAAGCGATCTAAACAATCGCTTATACCTCGAACCCGACCCATTTGGTCGATCATTAGGATCCGACCAAATATATTAGGTGACCATAGTAGGTAAGGAATAACCTTCCGAGGTTATACCCTATGGTCACATCGTTTAAGTAGTTGTATGATAGGTAGTTTATATGCCTTAGGTAAATTACCAGAATACCCTTTTTATGCATAATTGGTAATTTAGCATATGTAACCTAAATTTTTGCCACATAACTGATTATGTAACATGTTTAGGCATATAACACTTGTCATAGGGCTAGTTAGGCGTTCCAAACGCGTTTTACGCGAACGACGCGTTAAAGTAGCATAAGCTATCTAAACGGGTCGTAATGGGTCGATAACACTTAGGTTAAGTTTCATTTAGTATGTAGGCTTTGTTAAACCATATCATATGAGTTCCTACACTCATTTGGTTTACAAACCCTAATGCTACCCAGTCTTCCGATTTAGGTCCGGTTTATTAACATAGTTACCTATATTAGGTGCCGTTTGATTCCGAGATCTCTAGCATTACTTGGTGGTTATCTTTAGACATCTGAGCAATCTCAAGTGAGTACATAGACCCCTCTTTTACTGTTTTCCAAACTGTTTTGGGGTGGAACACATGTGCCTACTTGTTACTTTCATGCTGTCCTGTTTATACATCATATACCGGCTATGTTTGTTAGTACATTATAGTACATGATTTCATTACATTTCATGCTATGTATGTCCATTGTGTGCATACTTAGTACATTGTTTTACATTACATTTCTGCTTTGTATGTTGACTGATAGCATACTTAGTACATTGATTTACAAGACTTTTCTGCTTTGTATGTTAACTTAGCATACTTAGTACATTGTTTTCATATGACATGTATACAACTGCTATGACATTTGGTTTGCACAAACGGGTCTTTATTACATTCATTAACATTTGCTACGCCGCTCGGTAGTAAGTAGTGGTACCATAGGACTTGACAAATCCCATTTCTTACATCTCGGGTTTGTTTGGATGTAAGGAATGACAGAATCCGAATACAATTCTTTTGATAACCTTGACTGAAAGGGTTATCCGACTGTCTCAAGGCTTGAATGTATGCGTTAACTTACCACATAAATGTTTGTATCAATGTAACATGTAAGGCTTGCAAAACATAACTTTTTGATATATTCAAAATACTTTGTTTTGTACATTTTTACTTATGGTTTAAGTAGTCTTATTTTTACTTACCATACATAACAATTGTTATACATTACTTGACTACTTTTGGATTATCAACATTTGACATGGTTTATACAAGGACTTTTGACTATTGGTTTAAACATAGACATTATACTTTGTTGATTGGTTTAAGTGATTTAAGTAACGAGATGTGAGTAATATGATACAATCATGGTGGATACGCCGCTGGTACTTCCTATACATAAGTGATTGTATTATATTGTGTATCATAGCGTTATTTAAATCATTCATGTTGGACTTATACACTTTATACAAGTAACATGTTTTCCCAAGACTTTGGTTTAATATACAGTTTATTTCATACAACTCATTTTACATGGTTATTCATTTACCCATACCTTATTCTTTAACTTATACATATCATCTGAACTTATTGTTTTACAAGCAAATTACGAAACAAATCAAATTACAAAGTTCATGACTAAACATTTTCTCAAACATAAGTCATGAAATCTTATTTTCACAAACCTATGTATCTCACAGGCATTTTTATGCTGACGTACCTATTTTCACATGTGTTTTCAGGAGCTTTTCCGTAGGATGTTGATCATGATTCTAGGGCGGACCTGTGCCTTAGAGACTAAAAACGATGATAGACTTTGTTTAATTATGTTATAAACTCTGTATTTCCTGTGTTAAGACAATGTAACTCTTGTTTAATAAATAAAATACAACTTTGTTTGCCATGGATTTGAAACAATTAATTCTGTTGCAACACTCCCCGATGTTTCCGCCACGTCTTGTATGTTATACGTGGTCGGGGTGTGACAGAAGAGTTGGTATCAGAGCCAATGGTTATAGGGAATTAGGTTATTAGTAATGCTTTGACCTAGACTATAACTTTTCTAGGAACCTAACACAAGTTATCTTGTGTTTAGATCTTAAAACATGTACATCACCTATCCTTAGGTGACTAACAAAACAAGGAATCAAAATTTTTCCGAATCGATTTTTGAAAAACAATCATCTGTTTTTGAATAAATTTTTACAAGGTTTTGAACCCTCAATTGTAAGGTTTTAAACCCTCTGTTATATGGTTTTGAACCCTTTTCAGTATTGGTTTTTGGCCTTGTGCCTTCAAATTTTCAAAATCTCGTCAAAAGTTTTGGGTTTTAAATAATGTGAACATGTGCAAACTGGAAGGGTGAATGCCTGTATTCTGGGTTTTCTGTCTAGGCAAGCACTTCGTATACATCTCAACCAGACGCGAGACCAGTTGTGCTTACCTGGGAATTCTTGGAGTGAGTGTTCACTTATAGGCGAGCATGTCTTCATTATACATTATTTATGACCCATTTACTTTGATTAGTCCCTGTGAGTCGTTTGTTTGCTTTGTGATACGAACGAATGACCACCATCTATGCTGTTTGCAATTCTTGTTTTTATCATCTCATTCTTTTCATCCAATCATCTCACTCGTTCCTTTTCATGTTTTCCTCTTTTAGAATGCCTCCTCGACGCGAGAACCAGATAGCTACTACCGAGCTGGCAGAAATTATTGCGCAGCAGATGGCTGCTCAATTCCCAAATCTCTTTGCTCAATGGCAACAAGCCAACAACAACAACAATGGTCCGTGCAAATACAAGGATTTTAACCAGGCTAAACCACTCAAGTTTAGTGGTTCTGAGGGAGCGACTGGGCTTCTTCAGTGGTTTGAGAGCATAGAGAATACTTTTCGCCACGTGCAGTGTCTCGAAAATCGCAAAGTCGAGTTTGCTTCGAGCGTATTTCAGAAGAGGGCTTTGACATGGTGGAACGGGGTTATGAGGGACCAAGGCGCGGAAGTTGCTCTCGCACAGACATGGGCTGAACTTAGAGCCCTTATGATGAGGGAATTCTGTCCTCGTCATGAGCAGCGAGCCTTGGAGAAAGAGTTTGATAAATTGAAGCAAGATGGTGGTGAGCACAGGGCTTATACGGATCGGTTTGAAGAGTTGAGTTTGCTTTGCCCAACTATGGTTACCCCACTTGACAAGGCTATCGAAAGGTACATCGACGGCCTACCCGACTCAGTGCAGGACATCCTTACTGGTAGTGACCCTGCCACACTCCGTCAGGCGATCGAGTTATCAGCGACACTGACTGAGTCGCAGGTTCGTAAGGGAAAGCTGCATAAGAAGGGTGACAAGGGAAAGCAGCAGGCACCTGGCAAAGGGGATGGTAAGAAGGGTGAAAACAAGAATGGGAAGAATTCGGGTTCCGCAAAGAATGCTAGGAAGCGAAAGGCTTCCCAAAACTATGCTGTTACTGCACAGGCCCAAGCTGCACCAAATCAGCCTGCGCAACCACCTGCCAAGAAGCCTTATTTTGGCAATGCACCTTTGTGCAACAGGTGTAACGGCCATCATCTACCACATCTCCAGTGTCGTCAGTGCACCAACTGCGGAAGATCTGGTCATCTTGCTGTCAACTGCCGCATTCCTGTTAACCAGAACCAGGCAGTTCAGAACCAAGCTCAACAAGTTGCTCAGCCTCTTGCTCAGCAACAAGGTCAAGCTGCACGACCTCATTTTCCTCCTGGTTCGTGCTACAATTGTGGGGATCTGACCCACTACAGGAACCGATGCCCAAGGCTAGTCAACCAGAACCAGAATCAGAATCAAGCTCCGGCTCGAGGCCGAGTCTTTAACATGAATGCCCAAGAGGCACAGGCTGACGATAATGTGGTGAACGGTACGTTCTTTATTAATAATCAGCCTGCATCTGTTCTTTTCGATTCTGGTGCCGATAAGAGTTTCGTGTCTTTGTCTTTTGAACCGGTGCTTCGAGTGTCTAGAACGAAACTAAGTAAATCTTTGACAGTAGAGGTTGCTAGTGGTGAACCCATTATTCTTGATTCTGTTCTTCACAACTGCCAATTGAATCTTAATGATCATCTTTTTCCTATCGACCTCGCGCCTATGCAACTCGGAAGCTTCGACGTTATTGTGGGAATGGATTGGTTATCCAAGCATCACGCAGAGATAGTTTGTTCTAAGAAGATTGTTCGTGTGCCGCTTTCAACAGGCGAGATCCTGCAGGTTCAAGGTGAGAAGCCTATCGGTGGTCTCAAACTCATGTCTTGTTTTAAAGCTCGGAAGTATCTGCAGAAGAACTATGTGGCTTTCTTAGTACATGTTACAGAAGATAAAGGCAAGGGTAAGGCTATTTCAGATATTCCTGTCGTTCGGGATTATTCTGAAGTGTTCCCTGGAGATTTACCTGGTCTACCTCCAGCACGCCAAGTCGAGTTCCGCATTGATCTCGTACCTGGTGCAAATCCCATTGCCAGAGCTCCATATCGTCTTGCACCATCTGAGATGCAAGAGTTGTCTAAACAGCTTCAGGAGCTCTCCGACAAAGGTTTTATACGTCCTAGTTATTCACCTTGGGGTGCTCCCGTTCTTTTTGTCAAGAAGAAGGATGGATCCTTTAGGATGTGTATCGATTATCGTGAGCTTAACAAGCTTACTATCAAGAATCGATATCCCCTACCTCGCATCGATGATCTCTTTGATCAGTTACAAGGCGCTTCTTATTTTTCGAAGATTGATCTGCGTTCCGGGTATCATCAACTTCGGGTGCATGAAGAAGATATTCCCAAGACAGCGTTCCGTACTCGTTATGGGCATTATGAGTTCACAGTCATGCCATTCGGTGTGACTAATGCTCCTGCTGTTTTCATGGACTTAATGAATAGGGTCTGCAAACCTTATTTGGATCAGTTCGTCATTGTTTTTATTGACGACATCTTGATTTACTCTAAGACGCGAGCTGATCACGAGCAGCATCTTCGTCTTACTCTGGAACTCCTAAAGAAAGAGCAACTTTTCGCCAAATTCTCCAAGTGCGAATTTTGGCTTAAAGAAGTTCAATTTTTGGGACATATTATCAACGAACAAGGTATTCATGTAGATCCCTCCAAGATCAGTGCGATTAAGGATTGGGATACGCCTACTACTCCTACTGAAGTTCGTTCTTTTCTTGGTCTAGCGGGTTATTATCGCCGCTTCATAGAGAACTTCTCAAAGATTGCAGTTCCTTTAACTGCTCTAATTTAGGGATTTTCGAATTGTGAGTGAAAAACAGGGGATTTTAGGATATGAGGAATATGAGAGTATTGTTGGTGTTTGGAGTTAAAGGAGTTGAAGGGATATAGAACGTGGTATGCAATAGTGAAAACGAGGTCATTAATTGTCTTTATAACCGTTAGATAGTGGGTGCTGAGTTTCTGGTTCAAAATGTAACTGTTGGATCGTGGGTATTAAGACATTAATGAAATTGTTTTATCATAAAATCGTGGTTATGCCCTTTCAACTTGACTCTTCGATTTGTAGTTTCTTCAATCATATCTTCTTGAAAATGTTGTCTTTATTTTTGATTAGAGAAAACTATCGGTTCTTTGACACCTTTTCTTCTTTGCGGACCCCTTTTGTTAGTAGGTCCAATTATCTTCCTTCATGTGTACTCTCTTTTCTTCATAAGTCAGAAAGTCTCATTCTGATAAAGTCATCAGAAATCCTGTTGTTCATATGTAACCTTCTTTTGTTTTGACTTCTGTTGACTTTTTGAGATGTAGTTAACAGAAGTAATCAGTCTTTCTCTGAGATTTCCCCCTAAACTTGTGAGCCATTTTTTTTTTTGGAAGAGAGGGAATAAGATAAGATCAGAAGACTTACATTAGTTTTTCTGGTAGCATCCATGTCTCTTTGCCTTTTCTGATATTTTCTAAAAATGTTTTATCATTTAAAAGTTTTATCAGAAAAATTATGATCTGATTTTGAATTACCAGATTTTGTCTTGTGTCATTAGAAAACTTGAGTTTTATAATGATGATTTCTGATGATCAAAAAATAAAACAACATACCAAGCAAGCACAAAATTTGATATATAACAAAAAAACATGTACAGGCAAAACAAACAAAGACTAATCAATATCTATTCCTTCACCATGTTCTATTTCCAGAAGTAATAACAAATTAGTTATTAGCCCATAGTTGTGGTTGGTGGGTACAAGCATGCTGAGACCCATGTTTTCTTGAAGTCTTATATCAGCTCTTGGATAACTTGCAGTTATGCCTGCAAAGTCTAGCTGACTCGTTATTATCTTTGTTAGAAAACGAGGATACATTGAGAATGGCTTACCAACCCACATATTACTTGCAAAATCACTCATTAGATAATGAGAGAAGTTGTAAGGTACATTGAGTATAAGTGCTAGTATGGGCTCCATCAATCTGAGAGAAATCTCATGATGATTGATGACCTTCTTTGAAAAACATGCTCTCATCTGTGTGACCAGTTATTGCCATGGCCTGATGAAGCCATGTTTGTTGATAGCTCGTTGTTGGGTTTGTGTGTGATAACCCATTTGTCTCAATGCATCATCCTTCTGAGCCCTGGTGAACATCAGAACATCATTGTCATCATTGAGTTGAAGAGCTGTTCTGATGGTGGCTTCAGTTAGCAGAATTTGTTGATTTAGCACCACACTCTTGATGGCCATCTGTTCTCTGTTTTGATAGTTGGATAAAGTTGCATTTTTCTAGAAGATTTGAAGAATCTTTGGATGAACAGTTATATGAGCAGTAAGGATAGCTCAAATTACTGCTCATGAGCATCTTCAACACAACTTGACACCCTTCCCATTGAGGACCTTCCAGATTGGTCCTCAATCTAAGATTATGATATTGATAAAGAACAAGTGGGAAGCATTCATCCTTGATGGTGTTCATTTTGTGAGTGTGTGTGACTGTGAGGAGAAGAGAATTGAAGAAGACAGATTTTAACTCAAAGTGGTGATTATTTATAGTAAATATGAAATTTGCCATAAATGGAAGCTACCAACTTGTAGATTTTCTTCGCCGCAGTCTCTGTTATTTTAATGATTACCAGAGGACAGAAAAAAATAACAGAGATGTGTTTCTTCTCTACTCCACATGCAATTTATTGATATAGGTGGCTAATTTCTGGTGATGTAATCTGATAGCCTACCTATATGTCACTTCATTCTTCTTAATGCATGATGGGGTGCAATAAATGAAGGAGAGAGAACGTTTTAAAATAACGAGTTCCCAGAAAGTTTCTGTTTGGATGACGTTATCAGCACTAAAAAATTTTATTAAAAAAATTGTTAAAAAGAAAAAAAAATACAACAATGAATATTCAATCAAGAGATATGTATAAGGATGAAGATATATGGCAATACGCTTTACTGAATTTTGACAAATCTGATTATCTATCATATTTTCTGATGTTTTACCAGAATTCTGATGTCTTATCAGGTTTTCTGATGTTTTGTCAGATTTTCTGATGACTTCATCAGAATTCATGATAAATTGCCAGATTTGCTGAAGTGATTTATCAGATATATGATTTTGAATGTTACATAAGCAATATATCGATCATTTTCCTGATAAAAATATCAGTCATTTCTATCATTGATCTGACCATGTCAAAGCAGAATTTTTTTAAGCCTTCAACTTAGGCTACTCTTTTTATGGTCAGACCTCCATACCTTATTCAACCATATCCCATGATCCTCCCTTTCACTCCATTTTCAAAATTTACCATTCTACGCAGCTTTGAAACAAAGTTGATGAGTAAGCTCCTGTCCCCAGTCATGTGCTTGGAGCTTCCTGAGTCGCAGTACCAGATCTGCTGCACATGATGGTCCTGAAATGAAATGATTAGAGGGTTTTTGGTACCCATGCATGCTTGGGTACTATTTCTGATGGAATATTAATTTCTTTATTTTTTCTTCTTCTTGGTTTTGCATCAGAAACTCTGTTATATGCTGAGCCATTAACAGATTTTACATTTTTCTTTTGAAGATGGTGTTGGACAAGCTTCAGTATGTCCACACACATACAAGAGTTATCAGAATTTTCTGATATTTCCTCTTATGATGGAATGAGTGGATAATTTTGAAAAGATGAGTGAACTGCTTCTGGAGTTTTTACAGATTCTTGACTGCATTCACTCTTGTTTGTTTTAAAGTTAGGTTTTTCAAAAGAATATTCAGGACAGGTTGTATTGCAAGATTCAGATTCAGATTCTGATACTAAATTATCAGAAATCTGATGAGTTGCTTTTACAAAGATAGTGGGTTTATTTCTATTTGATCTTGTAGAACTTGTATAGCCTAAACCCTCTCCTTTGTTCTTTGGTGTGGACTCAATAAATTTTATGAATTCTTTAGCCTGTTGAAAACCTCTTACATTGATTTCTTTGTCATTGATTTTCTTGTAAAGATCTTTTCTTTCATTTTCATAAAACTCAATTTTTGCTCTTTGATCTAAATTGTCCTCTATAAGAAGTTGGTTATCAAGAATGATTTTATTCAAAGTCCTTTGCAACTCATCAGATTTTCTAATATTTGTTTGATGTTTTTCTTGCAGATTTAGAAAATCTGACATGAGCTTGTTTAGTTTATGTTCAAGATCAAGATTGTCTAAATTTACCTTTTGTTCTGATGTTTCTGGTAGTCCTTCAGAGAGTGCCATGAGGCAGAAATTTGCCAATTCTTCTTCTTCATCATCAGAAGAATCATCAGATAACCATGTATCTGTTCCAGCAATTAAGCTTACTTGTTGCTGCTTCTTTGCTTCTTCAAGCTTTTTCTCGTAATAGGCCACATCCTTCAGCTTTTTGGTCTTGCATTCTGATGCATAATGACCTCTCTGTTTGCACTTGTAACACACAACTTCAGCCTTCCGTTTATCCTTAGATCTAATCTCTTCTTTAGATCTTCCATCCATCCTTCCTTTGTCACTCCTCTGGTATCTCTGGTTACCTCCCCTTAACCTCTGCTCAAATGTTTTGGTGAGCAGTGCTATTGCTTCAGCAAAAGCTGAAAAGTCTGATGATGCATCAGAAGTTTCAAGATTTTGACTGTTTGATGGTTGTGGATCATTGGTTGTTGTTGATCTTTGTGAGTTTGAGATAAGAGCTAAAGATCCCCCTCTTTGAATATTTTCTTCAAATATTTCTTCCTCTCTGGGGATCAAGATGCTGTATAAGTCATGAAGACTCATGTTTCCTAGTTCTAAGGTTGATGATAAAGTCATGGTTAGACTTCTCCATTCTCTAGGAAGGGCATCAAGAAATTTTATGTTTCTTTCATCGTTTGATTTTGTTATACCAAATTTCTTTAGCTCGTTTAAAAGTTTTGTAAATCTTTGATATGTATCATTTAACCTTTCATTTGGCAAACTTTTAAACCTTTCATAAGATGAGACATTATTTGTTCTCTTGTTTCTTCTCATCCTTTCTCCTCCTTCACAAAGATTTTCCAACTGATCCCATATTTCCTTAGCTGATGCACATGCATCAACTTGTGAAAATATGTCATTGGGGATGGCCATTATTAAAAGTGACTTTGCCTTTTCATCCCCAGCCACCAGGTCCTTGTCTTCCGCACTCCAGTTTATTTCACTTTTGGGAGCGCGGGAGGCAGGGATAGCTGGTGATTGGTCAGTTGCTGGAATAGCAGGTATATCAGTCATTGGTGTATGTGGACCCCTTTCAATGGATTGAAACAGAGCTCGGTCATGACCATTAAGGAAATTGACCATCCTGATTTTCCCTTGGGGGTATTCCTCTCTGACCAGAGTCGGAGGTTTGGACATAGAACCAATGTTAAAAGCATTATTCCAGGATTGAAAGCTGGCCATATTTAGAGAAAAGAAGATGAGCAATTGATCGTTTGAAAATAGTTTATTCAATCTGCTCTGATACCAATTGTTGATCCCAGTACGGGCTCAAAACAACTTCTTTTCACGTAATATGGCAAGTGATTTAAGTAAATGTGAAAAAGATGTGCGGAAATGGAAATCAGGCTTTCAAGAAACAAGACCTACAGAATTATCAAGTTTATATCACTTTGAAACAAAATGGTTTACAAGGTGATTGTAAGATTATTATCTAGTACAAACGAATCTTGAATTCTGTGGGTGAGAGGGCAATGGAGTTTGGATGTATGTATGAATGCTAAGCTTCAAACTCACTTTGCTTCTCCTGGTTGAGCCTTCTATTTATAGACGGCTTGGTGCATGAATAAACAATAGTTTATTCATGCAATAATTCCTGCAAAAAGTAGCCAATTGACATATTCATTGATTCCAACGTTCAAGTTGCCTTTTTCATCATGATATCAATTAATGTCAACTTGCTTCGGTAAGTGTGGCAGGACAAAGCCAATTTCAGACAAGTGGGTATATTATCAGAATTCTGATAAACCACTTCATCAGAACTTCTGATGAACAAATCATCAGAAAGTTCTTGATGATCAGAATCATCAGATATTGATGATATTTCATCAGAAATATCATCAGATCCATCAGAAATGACCTTTTTCTGATAATCCAATTTAGCTCTTGATCAACTTGTGATTCTTTGAAGTAGATGCTATGTATTCCGGTTGTCCCATCTGATCTTCTTTTTCTAGTTCGTGATCTTCATGACTGTGATCTCTTCATAGATCCAGTTGATTGTGATTTTCTTCAATACTTACAAATAAAGTTTCCTAACAGTAACTCTTTTAATCAATAAAACAATATTTCAGTTTCCATGTGTTATGAAACAAAGATTCTGTTACAACACTCCCCGACGTTTCCGCCACGTTTTGTTGTTTTACGTGGTCGGGGTGTGACAGAAAAGTTGGTATCAGAGCTCATGGTTATAGGGAATTAGGTTATTAGTAATGCTTTGACCTAGTCTATAACCTTCCTAGGACCCTAACGTGAGTTTTCTTGCGTTTAGACATAAAACAATACCGTCACCTATTCTTAGGTGATAACCACAACAAGAACATAAATTTCAAAACCGCTTTGAAAATCAATCATCTGTTCTAGGATGATTTATTGTAAGGTTTTGAACCTTCAAAGTTTTCAAAATCTCGTCAGAGTTTGGGTCTTTTAATGTGAACATGTGCAAACTGGAAGGGTGAATGCATGTACTCTGAGTTTTCTGTCTAAGGCTAGAGTGTTCGTACAAATCCGCAGTATCGGACCAGTCACTCTTACCTAGGAACTCTTGGGGTGAGTGTTCACTTATAGGCAAGCATGTCTTCAGTGATACATTAATATGATCCGCTTACTTTGATTTGTCACCGTCTCATTTGTTTGCCTTAGGTAACAAACAAATGATCGCAAATTCTTATGCATTGCCATTCTGTTTTGTTTTATTTTCCAATAACATTTCATTGTTTCCTCCTATATCCTTCATTTCCTCTAGAATGTCTCTTCATCGCAACGATGCGCAGATATTCGAGCAGACTGCCAAATTTGCCCAGCGAATAGGCGAAGTAATCCTGAAGACTGTTGAATTAGGCATTGCCATGTCTCGTTTCAACAATGAAGCCACTCAAGAGCCACCAAAGGAAGCATAAGTCACGCCAGCACCACCAGCCAAGAAACCAATCAAGGAATCAAAGACCATGGATGAACAGACTGGATCCCCTAAGAAGTCAAAGAAGCGAAAGGCTTCTTAGAACTTCTCCATGGTCGCTCACAATGGTCAAGCCATCCCCAACCAACCAGCTCAACCCCCTGCTAAGAAGCCATACAATGGAACTGCACCCTTGTGCAACCAATGTAACCTTCATCATCATGCTAGTGTGAAGTGCCGCAAATGCCAAATTTGTGGACTTATAGGTCATACAGCAAGGGTTTGGTCAACTGCAGCTGTACCAAATTAAGCAAGACCCATCCGGGTGGCAACACCACCTGCTAAGAAGTAATACAAGGGAATGCCACCAATATGCGACAAATGTAAAGGGCATCACCAAGCTCACTTACAATGTCGTCTGTGTGTATCATGTGGGCGAGTTGGTCACCTGGCAAGTGCTTGTCGATGTAACCCGAACTAAGGTGGTCCAAATCAACCACAAGCCAATCCTGCTCAAGCTCGCTTCCCGCCTGGATCGTGCTACAATTGTGGCAAGATGGGTCATTTCGTGAATAAATGCCCGAAGCTTGGTAAGGCCAATCCAATCCACAGATGAGCAGTTGGCTGATTAGAAGATGTTGTTGTCTTATGCTTTTGTTTCTTCTATTTTCTTGTAATGTGAAACAATCTGTTTTGTTTATAAATAAATCGTTGATCACAAATTCTGATATACAAGTGTAGTTACATGTGTGTATGGCATTTCCCTATAATACCTACATTAAGGAACTATGTTCCTTACAAACTACTCTTGTGAATATTTCCCATTCTTGTGTTTACTCATGATTCCCATAGAAAATTCTAAGTACTCGTTTCATTCTAAGATACGAAGTACAGAAAATAAAGTGACATTATGAGTAATCATGCTTCTGCACATCTGTGCCTTTGAATCCTTGGTTAGATAACTAAGGGTATTTTCAAATCTCATACCCATTACGTTTTGATTTTTCAACATACACAGTACAAGTATTTCAAAAAAAAAAAATCTTCATGATCTCAAAACATTTCATATAGTTTGAAAACATTTTTTTTTTCAAATGCATTGTCTATGTTATTTCAAAAACATTAGCTATGTTTTCAAAAAAAAACAACCTTCATAATTTCAAAATGTTTCATATAGTCTGAAAACAATATTAACACAGTACATTTTCTTATCAAGTGCATGATTTCGAAAAGCATCATTCATGTTTTTAAAAACCCTATACATAATTTCAAAATTCATCTCGTATGATTTTAAAACAATTTTTACCTAATACACCTACTTTATGATTTCAAAAGTATTATATAAAAGGTTTCAAAAAATTAAACACATTTTTAAAAGAAACCCCATGCATAGTTTTCAAAGTATTTTTCTCTTACATTGACTTAACCTTCAAATTTCGCTTCATATGTCACCTTGGCATATCGAGCATCTCAACTTCATAAGCATTTTACCTCATGTTTTGACTTAAGCACATCCAGTGCAAGGTTTTAAAACATCCTCAACTTCTAAAATCAATATGGGATCTTTTTATCTTCACAATTAGACCCTTGTGGATGATTATCATTCAAATTAGAGTCCTTAATTGGAATTCCTTGTGTACCTTAATTCGAACATTTCGGTTCCTTATAATCGGAATAGAATTTTCCCTTTAAAAGATCTTTTTATCTTTATAGTTAGATTCTTAGAAATATTTAAAGCACCAATCAAAATCCACTGATTGGATACCTGGTGTGCTTTGAATACATGTGCACAGTTAGCATAACAAATTAACAAAATGATAACAAATCTAGAATCAAGTTAAACAATTATGTGATTATGTGTTTATGCATTTTGTGTTTTCTTTTATGCTTTTTTGTGTTTTTGTATACTCTGGATATTCGTTATCCAAATCATCGTAGAACCTTTCGTATCTTCATATGAGGGATTCGTAGAGGGATATTCAAAAAGGTACTACCCTAAATCCTTATTGGGCTTCTACGTGTTAATTAAGACCCTTGGATTATATGGTACCACTCCATGATTCATAAGAGACGATCCTAGTGGTCTAGTAAAAAAGATTGAATCAGAATCTGGTTAAAAATGACATGCGCTGATGTAGCTAAACAGACTCCTTGGTAGTCTATTTAAATCATTTGTTGATTTAATTAAAAGGACCCTATGATGGTCTAGTTACAATCATCACAAGCTCGTTCATTGCTTTCTTCCCCTACACATTATAAGATGCACTACGTGACTATGCAAGGAATTACGTAATTATGGATGCATACATAATTGCGAAGTTCAGTGCACGGAAACCTTGGTAAGATTATTATGTGTAAGAACCGATAGTGACAACCATAACGAAATGTGAACAATGTAATAGAGGTACGGTGGACGTACCAATGACGCTTTATATACTTGTATATAAGTGCCCCTCTCACATTGCAAGCATGATATTATTGTAAAGTTACTAGAAGTTTAGGACTCTAACCAGTGTTGTTTGATCTTTTCAACTTCATGTTTCAAGCTCTCACAAGTTTCCTCTGAATAAATTTCGGGACGAAATTTCCTAAAGTAGGGGAGACTGTGACACCTGGGTCACTGCGACCATCAAACAAATATCAAACCAATGAAATATTTTATTTCATACTTGGGATTTGTACAAATATGTGTATCATTTGCACATATAAATTCTTGTTCGATTTCGGACTCTAAATCGCTTTCTGGAAGGTTATACGCGCACTGATGCGTAAATATAACCAGTTTAATGCAACGAACACTCTGGAATAGTGAAATAGGCTTCACATACCTTAAATAACCTTTACATAACTTAGAAATAAGTTTTGAAGGCTTTGGTATGACAAAATCAAGTTTAATCGCTTACAGGGACTAAATTCGACAAACTGCAAGTATGCCGATTTGAACTGTAACAGACATTCTGGAACTTGAACATGAGTTAAACATACCATAAATATCCTTTACATATCTTAGAAATAGGCTTTGAGTGGTTCGGTGTGCTAAAATAAACTTTTGGGTCATTCAGGGACTAAAAGCGTCAAAAAGTGCACAAGTTTGCATTTTCGCGCATAACTTACGTTCTGAATACATCCGGAGAGCCAAAAATTTATGTAAGCATTATAATATTATGCTTTAGTGTTTGGCTTGTCAAAATTCCATTCGTCGCGCATTTTGGACCGTTTTTGCGTTCGTTACGACTCCCGTCGTAATTAACCGAACAACGCAACCGTACGGCCAAACGAACCGACATCCGAGATATTTTTGAGCACATTTTAAGTTCCCTATACTTTAACTTCATTTTAGTGCTTTGAAATGAGGTTAACGGGGCTTAAACTTGTCAAAAATGCATCGAAAACCAAGTTTGGAGCTGTAGGGACCAAATCTGTCATTTCAGCAAAGATGATGGCTTACAGACCCTAAGCCATCACCCTTACGGTCCGTAAGGACCTCCTAGTTGCACAGAAACTTCTAAACAGCCTGTTTCCAGCTGTCACACCCTCCAAACCCAATTGCACTTGCCTCTTCATGTTAATGAGGGGCCATTTTGGTGTTCCATGGGAATTCCAACAAGTGTAGGGGTGAGATTAAAGCCCGGATTACGAGAAACGATCCTAACGGTTGTCCATTTACTATAAATACCCAACCCCATTCATTTGCTAAACCCACAAAATCTGATCTAAAAGCTCTAAGTTGAAGCCATTGCTTCATACCTGAGCTACTTAGATCAAGATTAGCTTTCGGGGACCCTTTGTAAGTGTTCCTTCGTTCTTTTTATACTTTTAGCGTTAAAAGTCAAACTTTGTTTGACTTTCTGCGTTGACCAGTTTATGGTCAATGCGAAGTTCGTTTGAACTTCATAACGTGAGCGTAATCACGATGGTTATAGTCCCTAGTGACTATACCTACTGATTACCAGGTTATCTAGGATCAGTGACGAGTCGTAGTTTCGGCCAAAATGCGTGTTATTGCGTATTTTGTAACCAAACTACTCTTAGGTATCAAAACCATTTGTTTTGATACCAAACCTGTTTTCTAAACTTAGTTAAGCATGTTTTAACATGCTTAGCTCGTCACTCTTAGTTTAGTGCTTATATAGGGTCGTAAGGTAAGCGATCTAAACAATAGCTTATACTTTCGAACCCGACCCATTTGGTCGATCATTAGGATCTGACCAAACACATTAGGTGACCATAGTATATAGGGAATAACCTTCCGAGGTTATACCTTATGGTCGCTTCTTTTAAGTAGTTGTATGATAGGTAGTTAATATGCCTTAGGTAAATTACCAAAATGCCCTTTGAACGCCAAAATTCATTTTAAGCATATGTAACATAACTTTTGGTATCTAAACTGATTTGGTAACAATATTAGACATGTTAAGGCATATTTTACTTATCATAGGACTAGTTAGGGATTCCGAACGACGCGTTAAAGTAGCATAAGCTACCTAAACGGGTCGTAATGGGTCGTAAGCACTTAGGTTAGGTTTCATTGTAGTATGTAGGCTTTGTTAAAACCATATTACATGAGTTCCCATACTCATTTGGTTTACGAGCCCTCATTCTATTCGATCCTCCGGTATAGGTCCGGTATATTAACATAGTTACCTATATTAGGTACCGTTTGATATCCGTGATCTCTAGCATTGTTTGGTTGTTACGCAAGGACTTCTAAGCAATATCAAGTGAGTACATAGACCCCTCCTTTACTGTTTTCCAAACATCTTGGGGTGAAACACATGTGCCTACTCGTTACTTTCGTGCTTTTCATGTTTTCATATCATATGCTTGTTATGTTTAATAGTACACTTATAGTACATGATTTCATTGTGTTTATGCTATGTATGTCCATTGTGTGCATACTTAGTACATTGTTTTACATTACATTTTATGCTATGTATGTCCATTGTGTGCATACTTAGTAAATCGTTTTACAATACATTTTATGCTATGTATGTCCATTGTGTGCATACTTAGTACATTGTTTTACATTACATTTTATGCTATGTATGTCCATTGTGTGCATACTTAGTACATTTGTTATTCATCACATGCTTACATTTTGGTATGACATTTGGTTTGTTCAAATGGGACAATATACATTCATTAACATTGATCACGCCATTCGTTAGTAGGTAGTGGTACCATAGGAATTGACAACTCCCGTTCCTGACATCCTAGGTATGTTTGGGTGGAAGGAATGACCGAATTCGATAAACATAACACAGATAGACCTTTAAATTCGTTTAGGGGTTTATCGCTACAGTCACAAGGCTTGGATGTATGCATTTCACAATACCGCATAGATGTTTATATCAGTATAGCATGCATTTGTTCCACAAAACATAACTTTGATTTAAACAATGTTTTACTTCAATTCCTTGTTTTTGTGCATTTTACATATGGTTTAGTTGATATATTTCACTTACCATACACGATATTTTGGATACACATTACATGATTTGCATTAGACATAAACATTTTGACATTGATATACAAAATTCATGATTTACATTAGACATAAACATTTTGACATTGATATACACAATTCATGATTTACATTAGACATAAACATTTTGACATTGATATACACAATTCATGATTTACATTGGACATAGACATTAGACATGGTTTTCACACAAACATTTTGACATTTGATTATACATAAACATTTTACTTTGGTGGTTTGGTTTGAGTAAGTGATTTAAGTAACGAGGCGTGTGTAATATGATACAAGCATGGTGGATACGCCGCTGTTACTTCCTATATATAAGTGCTTGTATGGTATTACATATCGTAGCGTTATTTGAATTATTTCAATTTAGACATATAACATTTTATACAAATAACATACTTTTCACAATACATTGTTTTACAAATAACTTATCTGATATAAACTCATTTTACTTGGTTATTTACTTAACCGTGTATTATTCTTTTATACATATATATCATTTGGTTTATTTATTACTTTTCAAATGATTTACAAGACAAAGCAAATTACAAGGTTCATGACTAAACATTTTCATAAACAATAGTCATGAATTCTATTTTCACAAAACCTATGTATCTCACAGGCATTTTTATGCTGACGTACCTATTTTCACATGTATTTCAGGATATGATGCTTAGGAATTTATCAAGATACACTTAGGCAGACTTGGTCCTTAGCGACAATAAAAGATGCAAGACTAGTTATTTATGTTATGTTTCTTTGATTGTCAAGACATTGTAACTCTTCTAATCAATAAAACAATATTTCAGTTTCCATGTATTATGAAACAATGATTCTGTTACAACACTCCCCGACGTTTCCGCCACATTTTGTTGTTTTACGTGGTCGGGGTGTGACAATAGCATATTGCATGGTCTTCAAAAAATGAGATGAAAACCGATCATCACGATCGGAAATGATATCCAAAGGAACACCATGTCGTGATACAATCTCATCAACATAAATCATTGCAAGTTTATCAGCAGATAGATCCTCGCGAATTGGAATAAAGTGAGCTGATTTCGTTAATCGATCGATAACAACCCAAATAGCATCATGACCTTTGGATGTAAGCGGTAACTTAGTAATGAGATCCATAGCAATGTTCTCCCACTTCCAAACCGGTATCTCTGGTTGTACAAGCAAACCAGAAGGTCGTTGATGTTCTGCCTTGACTTTGAGACAAGTTAGGCATTTTGATACATACAAGGCAACATCTTTCTTCATACCAGGCCACCAGAACTTAGTACGAAGATCCTTGTACATTTTATCAGCACCAGGATGGATAGAATATCGAGACTTATGAGATTCGTCCATCACTAAAGTGCAAAGATCGTCTTGTTTCGGAATCCACAAACGATCCTTGAAATAGAGTAAACCATCATCCGTCGCTTCAAGTTTAAATCTTGTGAAACACATGATTGCTGAGCTTGAAGAACACGAGCTTGGAGATCAGACAGAGTTCGAACAGAATGAAGCTTGACTCGCTCCTTTCGACTTAGCGCATCAGCTATGACATTCGCCTTACCAGGGTGGTAGCGAATCTCGCAATCGTAGTCGTTTAAGAGCTCAACCCATTGTCGTTGTCTCATGTTCAGCTCCTTCTGATTAAGAATATGCTGGAGACTCTTGTGGTCTGTGAAAACCACACACTTCGTGCCATAAAGATAGTGTCTCCAGATTTTCAGGGCAAAAACTACAGCGCCTAACTCAAGATCATGAGTATTGCAGTTCTTCTCGTGAACTTTCAATTGTCTAGATGCATATGCTATAACTTTACCTCGTTGCATAAGAACACAACCAAGGCCTAAGTTGGACGCATCACAGTAGACAACGACATCATCGTTTCCCTCAGGCAGAGATAGAACAGGAGCATCACATAGCTTCTGTTTCAGCATTTGGAACGCTTCTTCTTGTTTGGGTCCCCACTCAAAAGGCTTATTCTTTTGAGTCAAAGTAGTGAGTGGAACCGCAATCTTCGAGAAGTTTGAAATAAAACGATGATAATAACCAGCGAGACCAAGGAAAGAACGAATTTCTGTAGGCGTCGTTGGTGTATTCCAATCCTTGATTGCAACAATCTTGGATGGATCCACATGAATACCTTGCTCGTTGACAATATTTCCCAAAAACTGAACTTCTTTAAGCCAAAATTCACACTTGGGGAATTTAGCAAAAAGTTGTTCCTTCTTCAGGAGTTCTAAAGTCAAACGAAGGTGTTGCTCGTGATCGGTTCAAGACTTCGAATAAATGAGAATATCGTCGATGAACTTGTCTAGATAAGGTTTACAGACCCTATTCATTAAGTCCATGAAAATAGCTGGGGCATTTGTCAAACCAAAGGGCATGACAGTAAACTCGTAATGCCCATATCTCGTGCGGAAAGCAGTTTTGGGAATATCTTCTTCGAATACATGAAGCTGATGATACCCAGAACGCAGATCGATCTTGGAGAAACAGGTGGCACCATGCAGCTAATCAAAGAGATCATCGATTCGGGGTAGGGGATATGAATCTTGATGGTAAGCTTGTTAAGCTCACGATAATCAGCAGATAGATCCTCGCGAATTGGAATAAAGTGAGCTGATTTCGTTAATCGATCGATAACAACCCAAATAGCATCATGACCTTTGGATGTAAGCGATAACTTAGTAATGAGATCCATAGCAATGTTCTCCCACTTCCAAACCGGTATCTCTGGTTGTACAAGCAAACCAGAAGGTCGTTGATGTTCTGCCTTGACTTTGAGACAAGTTAGGCATTTTGATACATACAAGGCAACATCTTTCTTCATACCAGGCCACCAGAACTTAGTACGAAGATCCTTGTACATTTTATCAGCACCAGGATGGATAGAATATCGAGACTTATGAGATTCGTCCATCACTAAAGTGCGAAGATCGTCTTGTTTCGGAATCCACAAACGATCCTTGAAATAGAGTAAACCATCATCCGTCGCTTCAAGTTTAAGCTCAAGCTGATGTGGTAATTCCTTACCTATTAAATCTTGTGAAACACATGATTGCTGAGCTTGAAGAACACGAGTTTGGAGATCAGATAGAGTTCGAACAGAATGAAGCTTGACTCGCTCCTTTCGACTTAGCGCATCGGCTACGACATTCGCCTTACCAGGGTGGTAGCGAATCTCGCAATCGTAGTCGTTTAAGAGCTCAACCCATCGTCGTTGCGTCATGTTCAGCTCCTTCTGATTAAGAATATGCTGGAGACTCTTGTGGTCTGTGAAAACCACACACTTCGTGCCATAAAGATAGTGTCTCCAGATTTTAAGGGCGAAAACTACATCGCCTAACTCAAGATCATGAGTATTGTAGTTCTTCTCGTGAACTTTCAATTGTCTAGATGCATATGCTATAACTTTACCTCGTTGCATAAGAACACAACCAAGGCCTAAGTTGGACGCATCACAGTAGACAACGAAATCATCATTTCCCTCAGGCAGAGATAGAACAGGAGCATCACATAGCTTCTGTTTCAGCATTTGGAACACTTCTTCTTGTTTGGGTCCCCACTCAAAAGGCTTATTCTTTTGAGGCAAAGCAGTGAGTGGAATCGCAATCTTCGAGAAGTTTTAAATAAAACGACGATAATAACCAGCGAGACCAAGGAAAGAACGAATTTCTATAGGCGTCGTTGGTGTATTCCAATCCTTGATTGCAACAATCTTGGATGGATCCACATGAATACCTTGCTCGTTGACAATATGTCCCAAAAACTGAACTTCTTTAAGCCAAAATTCACACTTGGGGAATTTAGCAAAAAGTTGTTCCTTCTTCAGGAGTTCTAAAGTCAAACGAAGGTGTTGCTCGTGATCGGTTTGAGACTTCGAATAAATGAGAATATCGTCGATGAACACAATGATGAACTTGTCTAGATAAGGTTTACAAACCCTATTCATTAAGTCCATGAAAATAGTTGGGGCATTTGTCAAAACAAAGGGCATGCCAGTAAACTCGTAATGCCCATATCTCGTGCGGAAAGCAGTTTTGGGAATATCTTCTTCGAATACACGAAGCTGATGATACCCAGAACGCAGATCGATCTTGGAGAAACAGGTGGCACCTTGCAGCTGATCAAAGAGATCATCGACTCGGGGTAGGGGATATCGATTCTTGATGGTAAGTTTGTTAAGCTCACGATAATCGATTCACATACGAAAAGATCCATCTTTCTTTTTCACAAAGAGGACATGAGCTCCCCACGGTGAATAACTCGGACGGATGAATCCTTTATCAGATAACTCTTGAAGCTGTTTTGATAACTCTTGCATCTCAGATGGTGCAAGACGATAAGGTGCTTTCGCAATCGGGTCAGCATTGGGTACAAGGTCAATATGAAACTCGACTTGACGAACTGGAGGCAAACCAGGCAGTTCATCAGGAAACACCTCTGGATAATCCCGAACAATCGGAATATCCTAAATACTCTTGCTTTTGCCTTTCTCCTCAGTGACATGTGCCAGGAAGGCAACATATCCTTTTCGTAAATAACTCTGGGCTTTTGTACACGACATGAGTTTCAATCCACCAGATGGTTTCTCGCCACGAACTTCCAGAACATCGCCAGACAAAAGAGGAATACGAATGATCTTATCAAAATAAACCACTTCAGCATAATGTTTGGTTAACCAATCCATCCCCACGATAATGTCGAAACTCCCAAATTGCATCGGTACGAGGTTAATGGGAAAAAATATGCTTATCGAGGTTCAATTGACAACCATGAATAACAGAATTGAGAACAAGAGGTTTACCAGTAGCAACTTCAACAAATAAGGGTTTCCTCAGTTTAGTTTTAGGTATCGCAAGTAAAGGCTCAAAGGATAACGAAACAAAATTCCTATCAGCACCAGAATCGAAAATGACAGATGCAAGTTGATTGTTAACAAGGAACGTACCGTTAACAACCTCGTTGTCCGCCCTCGCCTCGTTCGCGTTCAGATTGAATGCTCGTCCATGAGCGGGATTCACATTCGCGATCGCGTTACCATTCGGATTTGCATTTGCATTTACCAACCTTGGGTAGTTGTTGCGGAAATGACCCATTTTTACACAATTAAAACACGAACCAGGTGGGAATCTCGTAGCATTCCCTTGAACTTGAGCGGGAACCTGGGCAGCCTGATTCTGACCCATACGACAAATATTGGCCAAATGCCCAAGTCTACCACACGTAGTACACTGTTTACAGGCCTGTTGGGCAACATGGTGACCGTTGCATCGAGCACAGTGAGGTGCGGTACCAGCATATTGCTTCTTCGCAAGAGGTTGAGTCGGTGGGTTCTGAGGGTTCTGGTTGGTGACAGCAAAGTTCTGGGAAGCCTTGCACTTCCTTGACTTCTTAGAAGACTCACCCTGCTTCTTACCCTTTCCCTTACCATTTTCTTTGTCAGAATCGGTCGACTTCTTTTTATCACCCTTGCGGGTGAGTTTACCCTTCCTGACTTGGGACTCAGTCAGGGTAGCCGACAACTCGATCGCGTGACGAACGGTAGTAGGATTAACGCCGATCACAATATCCTGAATAGAATCGGGTAAACCAGCGATATATCTCTCGATTGCTTTCTCCAGTGGGGTAACCATAGTGGGACACAACAAACTGAGCTACTCAAATCGATCCGTATAAGCACGGTGTTCACCCCCATCTTGCTTTAAATCGTCAAACTCTCGTTCCAAAGCTCGAATTTCGTGACGGGGACAGAACTCTCTCATCATGAGAGCTCGGAGCTCTTCCCAAGTTTGTGCTAATGCCACTTCGGCACCCCTATCGCGCATCACTCCGTTCCACCATGTAAGAGCTCATTTCTCAAACACGCTTGAAGCAAATTCAACTTTACTCGCATTCGGACACTGCACATGTCTGAATGTGCTCTCGATACTCTCGAACCACTGTAGGAGTGCAGTTGCTCCTTGTGACCCAGAAAACTTAAGCGGCTTAGCAGAATTAAAATTCTTGAAATTACACTGTGCGTTATTGTTGTTATTATTGTTGTTGTTGTATAGCTCGTGGATTTGGGTCACAACGCCTGGAAGTACAGCAACCATTTGCTGAGAGACAAGGGCTGCGACTTCCTCAACAGTAAAAGTTTGTGCATCGCATCGAGGAGGCATTGTCTAACAAAGAAACATGAGAAACGAGTGAGGTCGATAATTGGAAAAAAAAACAAAAGAGGAATTGAGAACATTGAAAAAACACAAGGAGTGCGATCATTTGTTCATTACCACGAACAAACAAATGACACGCAGTGACAAATAAAAGTAAATAGATCATAATAATGTATCGCTGAAGACATGCTCGCTTATAAGTGAACACTTACCCCAAGAGTTCCCAGGTAAGAGTGACTGGTCCGATATTGCGGATTTGTACGAACACTCTAGCCTTAGACAGAAACTCAGGGTACATGCATTCACTCTTCCAGTTTGCACGTTTTCACATTATTTAGATCCAAACTTTGACGAGATTTTGGAAAATCAGAGGGTTCAAAACCTTACAATCAATCATCCAAGGATAGATGATTAATTTTTGAAGCGGATTGGTTATTGTGTTCTTGTTGTGGTTATCACCTAAGGATAGGTGACGGTATTGTTTTAAAATCTAAACGCAAGTAAACTCACGTTAGGGTCCTAGAAAGTTGTAGTCTAGGTCAAAGCATCACTAATAACCTAATTCCCTATAACCATTGGCTCTGATACCAACTCTTCTGTCACACCCCGACCACATTAAAACAACAAACCGTGGCGGAAACGTCGGGGAGTGTTGTAACAGAATCATCGTTTCAACAACCATGGTAATTAAAAGTTTCATTTTATAGATTCATCAAATAATGTACATTGTCTTTAAACCAAAACAAACAAACTACACATTGTTTATAACTGTTTTTAAGTCACTAAGGCCTCGTTCAGATTCTAAGTGAACATGCTTCCTAGCAATCATCACGCAACATCACCTGAAACATATGTAAAAACAAAGTCAGCAAAGAAATGCTGGCGAGCACATAGGTTTTGTGAGAGTATCGGAATTATGGCTCGTTTATGTATATATTGCAATACCTCGAAAACCTTGTTTTGAAAAGTATATAATATAGCAACATGATTAACCAACTCAAATCAACATGGTTATAATTTATAAAATCTCGTAGCCATGATTCCTAACTCAAAGACTTTTGTTTTTGTAAACTAATTCGTAAAACATCTCGTTAAAACTCGTTAATAAAACTCGTATGGTTTATATCATTTCGAAAACCTCGTTGTGTGACATCGTTTCAAATCGTTTCCAAAGTGAACTAAATAATGACATGAAATGTAATATGATAAAAGCACTTATATATAAGATGTACCAGCGGCGTATCTACCATGCTTCTATCATGTTACACCCATCCCATTACCTAATCACAACCCAAACCAATCGTTCGTTCAAATCGTTTTATCTCGTTAAGTCGTTCCAATTTGTTTTAACTCGTCCCAAAATCGTATTCGTTTTAATTGTGAAACTACTTTTGGTCATCTCGCTAATAACATTCAAACCTTCGTGACTCGACTATCTCGCCTATCGCATTAACAAACCACCAGAGGGTAAGTTAACAATCATCAGATTCGGTCGTTACCTACATAACCCCCACGCATAACCATGGGTGTAGTCTGATAACGGGATTTGTCAGATCCTATGGTACCATAACCTAATACTGGTCGGTTTGATCAATACTAATGAATTTCATTCGTCATGTAATTACAACCAACAAGTTTGTTCACATTATCTAAATCGTTATTAGTTTAATATAAACCATCTTAATCGTTTTTGAAATCATCGTTTAAAATATCAAAATCGTTTTAATACATATGAATCACCCCAAAACAATTGAGAACAATAAAATAGGGGAACTATGTACTCACATTGAATGATAGGATATCCTTGATCTAAAGAACATAGCGAAGCTCAGACAAACCAAGGAAATTCAAGTAGTACCTAGTAATCGGATCACTAGTAAATAAATCGACACCTAAATCGGAAGATCGGATAGAATGAGATATTGTAAACCAAGTGAGTGTTGGAACTCATGTGATATGGTTTAACAAAGCCTACATTCTAAATCGGAACTTAGCCTAGGTGCTTTCGACCCGTTACGACCTATTAAGGTAGCTTATGCTACTTTAACGCGTCGTTCACGCAAAACTATGTTCGGATGGTTAACTAGGTGCTATGTCAAGTCTTACATGCCCAATAATACCAAAACATGTTACTAAATCAGATTATATGTCAAAAACATGTTCACATATGTAAAATACGTATTTATGCTTCAAAAGGGCGTTTTGGTCATTTCTTATGGGCATACAAGCTACTTAACAAATAACTAACCAATTCTATGTGATCATAAGGTATAACCTCAGTGGTTATTCCCTATGCAACTATGATCACTAATCAAGCTTGGTCGGATCCTAATGATCGACCAAACGGGTCGGGTTCGAAAGTTTAAGCGGTTGTCTAGACCGCTTAACTTACGACCTTAAACAAGCACTAAACTATTAGTGACGAGTTAAACATGTCAAAACATGTTTAACTAGCTTATAAAACTGATTTGATATCAAAACAATGGGTTTTGATACCCGAAAATAGTTCCGTTGCAAAATGCGTGCTAAAACGCATTCTGACCGAAACTTTGACTCGTCACTACGCCTAGTTAACGTGGTAATCAGTAGGTATAATCACTAAGGATTATAACCATCGTGATTACAATCACGTTGCAAAGTTCAATTGAACGTTGACTTGAAAATTGATAGTCAAAACCGAAAGTAAAAATGTTGGCCAAACTGTTTGACTTTCTGCTTAAACATAAAGACTAAGCATGAAAGAAGACTTACAATAGTCCAAAGCTAGAAAGAATATAATAAGAAAACCAGAGAATAAGAATTCCAAGCTTGAAGGAAGCTCCAAATCAGATTGTAGAGGAGAATGAGAAGAAATGAGCAAATGAAACAATGAATGGCATGGCCTTATATAGTTTTTCGCAAACCGTTAGGATCATTTCTTGGAGAAGAGGGAATGATCTAGGCCTTACATTTGTCAAGGAAGGATTGGTGGACTTGTTCTCCACACAAACCAGCCCATAGCATTGAAAACCATTGATCAAAACCAACAAATTCGAGCTAAATGACCAGATTCAATGTTTCTTTCTGGCATGCCCACGCACCCCGTGTAAGATATGACTTGGTCTTACGCGCCCCGCCTGAGTATCTTTGGCAGATTGACAGTTTCTGCCCCTGAACTTGTAAAACTTGCATTTCGGCTCATTTTTGACACGTTTAAGCCCCGTTAACCTCATTTCAAGGCTCCAAAATGAAGTTAAAGTATTGGGAACTCAAAACATGCTCAAAAATATATCGGATGTCGGCTCGTTTGGTTGTACGGTCGCGTTGTTCGGTTAATTACGACGAAACTCAAACGGACGCGAAAACGATCCAAATTAAGCGACGAATGGTATTTTTGCATGCCGATCACTAAAATAAAAATATTTTAGTGTGTACAAAAATTTTAGGTGTCCAGATGTGGTCAGAACGTAAGATATGCGCGAAAATGCAAACTTACGATGTTTTTGACACTTTTAGTCCCTGTAAGATCAAATAAGCATGTTTTCGCATAGCGAACCCCTCAAACCTTATTTCTAAGCTATGTTTAGGTTATTTATGGTATGTTTGTATTATGATCAAGTTCCGGACTCTTCGATACCATACGAATCGGTATAGTTTCGCAGTTTGACACAAATAGTCCCTGCGATCGAATAGACTTGTTTTCAACACACCAAACCATCCAGAACTTATTTCTAAGTTATGTAAAGCTTATTTTAGGTATGTTAAGCCTATGTCACTATTCCGGAGTGTTTGTCGCGTTAAACTGGCTGCGTTTACGCACCAGTTAGCTTATAACTTTCTAGAAAGCGATTTAAAGCTTGAAATCGGAATCGAATCAAATCATAAAATCATCAAACACAAATACACATATAGTAACACCAAAACACATTGTTTTATTGATAATTAACATTATTTTGCATTGTTCATCGATTAAAAGTACAGTTGTCACAGTCTCCCCTACTTTAGGAAATTTCGTCCCAAAATTTTAACTAGAGGAAACTTGTGAGAACAATTGCGGATATTTCGCCTTCATTTGGTCCTCACGTTCCCAAGTAAACTCTGGGCCACGTTTGGATTCCCATCGAATCTTGACCAAATGAATTTGTTTGTTCTTTAACTGTTTGTATATACGGTCCACTATCTCCACCGGTTTCTCGACAAAATGCATCGTTTCATCGATTTGGATCTCGTCGAGAGGAATGTGAAGATCAGCGTCAGCTAAACACTTTCGCAGATTGGACACGTGAAAAGTCGGATGAATATTTCCAAGCTCTGGAGGTAGCTCTAGTCGATAGACAACCTTCCCAATTCTTTCCACAATCTTAAATGGTCCAACATATCTTGGTGCAAGTTTTCCTTTTTTTTCCAAATCTCACCACTCCCTTCCAAGGTGACACCTTGAGTAGGACACGGTCTCCGACTTGAAATTCTAAGGGTTTACGTCGCACATCCGCATAACTCTTTTGACGGCATCTAGCTGTCACAAAATTATCGCGGATTTTCTTGATTTTGTCTGTTGTTTCCAGAACAAGCTCAGGTCCAGTAAGCTGAGCTTCACCGGTCTCGTTCCAACAAACAGGTGAATGACATTTTCAACCGTAGAGAGCTTCGAATGGTGCCATATTAATGCTAGCATGATAACTATTGTTGTAAGAGAACTCGATCAATGGCAGATGAGAATCCCAATTACCACCAATGTCTATCACGCATGCTCTAAGCATATCCTCCAACGTTAGAATCGTTCTCTCAGATTGTTCATCTGTTTGGGGATGATAAGCAGTGCTTAGATTTAAAGGAAATGATATCCAAAGGAACACTATGTCGTGATACAATCTCATCAACATAAATCTTGCAAGTTTATCAGCAGATAGATCCTCGCGAATTGGAATAAAGTGAGCTGATTTCGTTAATCGATCGATAACAACCCAAATAGCATCATGACCATTGGATGTACGCGGTAACTTAGTGATGAGATCCATATCAATGTTCTCCCACTTCCAAATCGGTATCTCTGGTTGTACAAGCAAACCAGAAGGTCGTTGATGTTCTGCCTTGACTGTGAGACAAGTTAGGCATTTCGATACATACAAGGCAACATCTTTCTTCATACCAGGCCACCAGAACTTAGTACGAAGATCCTTGTACATTTTATCAGCACCAGGATGGATAGAATATCGAGACTTATGAGATTCGTCCATCACTAAAGTACGAAGATCGTCTTGTTTCGGAATCCACAAACGATCCTTGAAATAGAGTAAACCATCATCCTTCGCTTTGAGTTTAAGCTCAAGCTGATGTGGTAATTCCTTACCTATCAAAACTTGTGAAACACAAGATTGCTGAGGTTAAAGAACACGAGTTTGGAGATCAGATAGAGTTCGAACAGAATGAAGCTTGACTCGCTCCTTTCGACTTAGCGCATCGGCTACGACATTCGCCTTACCAGGGTGGTAGCGAATCTCGCAATCGTAGTCGTTTAAGAGCTCAACCCATCGTCGTTGCGTCATGTTCAGCTCCTTCTGATTAAGAATATGCTGGAGACTCTTGTGGTCTGTGAAAAGCACACACTTCGTGCCATAAAGATAGTGTCTCCAGATTTTAAGGGCGAAAACTACATCGCCTAACTCAAGATCATGAGTATTGTAGTTCTTCTCGTGAACTTTCAATTGTCTAGATGCATATGCTATAACTTTACCTCGTTGCATAAGAACACAACCAAGGCCTAAGTTGGACGCATCACAATAGACAACGAAATCATCATTTCCCTCAGGCAGAGATAGAACAAGAGCATCACATAGCTTCTGTTTCAGCATTTGGAACACTTCTTCTTGTTTGGGTCCCCACTCAAAAGGCTTATTCTTTTGAGGCAAAGCAGTGAGTGGAATCGCAATCTTCGAGAAGTTTTAAATAAAACGACGATAATAACCAGCGAGACCAAGGAAAGAACGAATTTCTATAGGCGTCGTTGGTGTATTCCAATCCTTGATTGCAACAATCTTGGATGGATCCACATGAATACCTTGCTCGTTGACAATATGTCCCAAAAACTGAACTTCTTTAAGCCAAAATTCACACTTGGGGAATTTAGCAAAAAGTTGTTCCTTCTTCAGGAGTTCTAAAGTCAAACGAAGGTGTTGCTCGTGATCGGTTTGAGACTTCGAATAAATGAGAATATCGTCGATGAACACAATGATGAACTTGTCTAGATAAGGTTTACAAACCCTATTCATTAAGTCCATGAAAATAGTTGGGGCATTTGTCAAAACAAAGGGCATGCCAGTAAACTCGTAATGCCCATATCTCGTGCGGAAAGCAGTTTTGGGAATATCTTCTTCGAATACACGAAGCTGATGATACCCAGAACGCAGATCGATCTTGGAGAAACAGGTGGCACCTTGCAGCTGATCAAAGAGATCATCGACTCGGGGTAGGGGATATCGATTCTTGATGGTAAGCTTGTTAAGCTCACGATAATCGATTCACATACGAAAAGATCCATCTTTCTTTTTCACAAAGAGGACATGAGCTCCCCAAGGTGAATAACTCGGACGGATGAATCCTTTATCAGATAACTCTTGAAGCTGTTTTGATAACTCTTGCATCTCAGATGGTGCAAGACGATAAGGTGCTTTCGCAATCGGGTCAGCATTGGGTACAAGGTCAATATGAAACTCGACTTGACGAACTGGAGGCAAACCAGGCAGTTCATCAGGAAACACCTCTGGATAATCCCGAACAATCGAAATATCCTGAATACTCTTGCTTTTGCCTTTCTCCTCAGTGACATGTGCCAGTAAGGCAACATATCCTTTTCGTAAATAACTCGGGGCTTTCGTACACGACATGAGTTTCAATCCACCAGATGGTTTCTCGCCATGAACTTCCAGAACATCGCCAGACGAAAGAGGAATACGAATGATCTTATCAAAACAAACCACTTCAGCATGATGTTTGGTTAACCAATCCATCCCCACAATAATGTCGAAACTCCCAAGTTACATCGGTACGAGGTCAATGGGAAAAAAAGATGGTTATCGAGGTTCAATTGACAACCATGAATAACATAATTGAGAACAAGAGGTTTACCAGTAGCAACTTCAACAGATAAGGGTTTCCTCAGTTTAGTTCTAGGTATCGCAAGTAAAGGTTCAAAGGATAACGAAACAAAATTCCTATCAGCACCAGAATCGAAAAGAACAGATGCAAGTTGATTGTTAACAAGGAACGTACCGTTAACAACCTCGTTGTCCTCCCTCACCTCATTCGCGTTCAGATTGAATGCTCGTCCATGAGTGGGATTCACATTCGCGATCGCGTTACCATTCGGATTTGGATTCGCATTTACCAACCTTGGGCAGTTGTTGCGGAAATGACCCATTTCTCCGCAATTAAAACACGAACCAAGTGGGAATCTCGCAGCATTCCCTTGAACTTGAGCTGGAACCTGGGCATCCTGATTCTGACCCATACGACAAATATTGGCCAGATGCCCAAGTCTACCACACGTAGTACACTGTTTACAGGCCTGTTGGGCAACATGGTGACGGTTGCATCGAGCACAATGAGGTGCGGTACCAGCATATTGCTTCTTCGCAGGAGGTTGAGTCGGTGGGTTTTGAGGGTTCTGGTTGGTGACAGCAAAGTTCTGGGAACCTTGCGCTTCCTTGAGTTTTTAGAAGACTCACCCTACTTCTTACCCTTTCCCTAACCCTTTTCTTTGTCAGAATCGGTCGACTTCTTTTTATCACCCTTGCGGGTGAGTTTACCCTTCCTGACTTGGGACTCAGTCAGGGTAGCCGACAACTCGATCACGTGGTCAGAATGTAAGATATCGCAAAAATGCAAACTTACGTCGTTTTTGACACTTTTAGTCCCTGTAAGATCAAATAAGCATGTTTTCGCATACCGAACCCCCGAAACCTTATTTCTAAGCTATGTTTAGGTTATTTATGGTATGTTTAGCTTATGATCAAGTTCCGGACTCTTCGATACCATACGGATCGGTATAGTTTCGCAGTTTGACACAAATAGTCCCTGCGATCGAACAGACTTGTTTTCAACACACCAAACCATCCAGAACTTATTTCTAAGTTATGTAAAGGTTATTTTAGGTACGTTAAGCCTATATCACTATTCCGTAGTGTTTTTCGTGTTAAACTGGCTGCGTTTACGCACCAGTTAGCTTATAACTTTCCAGAAAGCGATTTAAAGCTTGTAATCGGAATCGAATCAAATTATGAAATCATCAAACACAAATACACATATAGTAACACCAAAACACATTGTTTTATTGATAATTAACATTGTTTTGCATTGTTCATCGATTACAGAGCACAATTGTCACAACTCTCTAAAGCCTCCTGGTGTTCAAGGAAGCTTTCTCCAGTTGAATATTCATGCTATGGACTCTAGTAAGTGTTCTTAGCTTCCATAGTTAAGTTTACATTAGCTTAATGACCGAAAGTCAAAGATAACGTAATTACGCTTTGACTTTGTGATTAATCACTAACGGTCTAGCCATTATTCGAATTAAAAGTGGCTATGTGTTGTTAATTATGTAGGTGTTAAACCCTTAAAAGGGCACCTTCAAATTATTACGTTATCTCAGTCAATTGTCGGGTCAAACTTCTTAATAAAAAGTCAAACGAGTTAGTTTTTGCAAAATAATTCATAACTGATAATGCTGAAGTTATGGAACATGTTTTAACACTTAAATAACTTGGTAAATAATATAAGAACATGTCTAGGCATGTTCAACCCGATAATTCTGAGTTTAGGCTTGGTTCGCAACCGAAAGTCGCAAAAGTAGACTTTTGCTTTGACTTTCAGTTCTGACCCGATTTAGCTTAGTTTAGTTATGCCTTAGGGTTCCTTTAGGACCATATTATATGTTAGTATAACTCTCTGAGGTTATACAACATGGTTCCATAGAAATCCTAGTTCATTGCATGTTTTCGTTAAATGCTTAAAAGTTGACCGTTATGCCCTTTTGATATAAAAATGAGATTTTTGAAAATGTGAAGGGACAAAAATCTTTATTACCGATTTATAAGCATGACCTAAAATTTTGACATTAGTTTATGGTCTAAAATAGAAGTTATGCACGATATCGTAAAATGAAAGCTTTTTGTTAATTTAATGGTATTTTCAGCATAAATCATATTTAAACCCAATTTTGGACACCAAACTTGCTACCCACTGTAATGAAATAATATTTAGGGATTTTTGGAAATTTTTGTCAAATTTTATACTGATCATAACATAGAGTTCTAGTGTAAATTCGGTATTGACGAAATTGCCATTTTCATTGATAAAATGAGTTTTACATATCATTTTGATTCCAAACCATTTCCTACTAATTCCATATGTTAAATTAAATATTTTAAGCTTTAGAGACCGATCAAAACTTCAAAATTTTATAAACATTTCAAATATCGTCAAATACCGACTTTTACGCTTATTAAGCGCATAGTATGGTTTAAAACCATATCTAATGCCTAAGACTTGTTACCTACTGATGTTATAAGCAAATTCTTATACTTCAATAGTAAGTTTAAGTCTTGAACTCAGATTTCCAAATTTGACCCTTATAGCATATGTGAATGACCAAAATGCCCCTAAGGTGCATAGTTTGGCCATAAATGATAAACCTCACATATGTATGATATCTTGTTGAAATAACTTGATAAAATAAATGTTTTTACTTATATTTTTGGACCAGAACCTCAGTTTAATATTTAACCTATTTTATAAACATTGAAATGGCCAAAATACCCTTACGCGGCTTAAATTGGTTTTAAATTCATTTTGGGCATAACGGAAGACATCCTACTGATATCACAACATAATTTAAGCATAATAACTTATGGAACTTGTACATGACTCTTTCAGTTACCCGTTATGCATATACGCGTTCGGTATGGTTTATGTAACTAGTTTGCATAAATTAGCCGAAACGGGTCAAACCTTATAATTTTTGCTTCAAAATCCAGAATGTATTTAGTTAACCCATTATATACAACTCTTCATACGTGTTGGGTCTAAATCACATTCTAATCTAGTCTTCGCTTAATCTTGCGTTTTGAACCGTAAACCTCTCATTAAAACTAACCGGTCTAAGTTAAGACTTAAATAAGACCCGTTAGGAATCTAATAGCTTATTAAAACCTTTGTTCCAGATTAGGAGTCCAGTAAAAGATACTTGTACTTGCTGATTTGATATACGGCTGAGAATAAAATTTACTTTTAGCTCAGGTAAATACTTTTAACTTATTTTTTCCCCTTATACGGGCTTGGGATACGATATTATAATAATACCGCTTGGTCGGGTATGAAATCATTTAATCGGATTGTGATTAATAAATTACATCACCCGTTTTAATCTGTTTTGTTTGATGTAAAGCCTTTGGGGGGTTAATGACCATGTTCTAGATATCCTCGGCTCATTCATTTGAAATGGCCACGACTTAAGCACGGGGTGTAGGCATACACCTGACAGTTGCGTATGTAAAAGATATAACCACTCGTTGAGGATAACTCGCCGTGGGATTAAATAGTGGTGTATCTATTAATCTTGTCTCGGCTCTTCTAACGGGGCCCTGAATGGACGACAAACATATAAATCTGTATACAAGATTATTTTTAAATAATTGTCCCAAGTTATAAAAGCTTTTATGCCTTGTGCATTCAAACCAATTTTATAAATGCTTTTCTAAAAGAGTCAGGTAATTGTATTTACCAGTGTAAACTGACGTATTTTTCAAAAAGACTAAGTGCAGGTACTACGCCTAATGGGCTGGAAACTCCTGAGTATTAAATAAAGAGTCTTGCAAGCTTTTAATACTTAAAGTCTGTTGAACAATATTTTATTTCCATTTTAGATCCGCCTGTGGATCCACTTACAACCGTTGTGTAATATTTTATTATACTTTCAATTCGGTTTGTATTATTACTTTATACTTCCGCTGTGCATTAAACTGTGAATATTTGACTATGATGATATCAACTACGTCACGATACTCCCCACCGGGCCCATCGGTAATACGTGGAAATATCGGGGTGTGACAGGTTGGTATCCGAGCCAACATTGAGGGAATTAAACACTAGCCTTTTGTGTTTAATCTCAATGACACAGTTTGCACATTCCTCGACTTCCGAGTCTAGGCAAAGGACTTAGGATTAATCCTAATCTTAATTGTTTTTATCTTTTGTTGATTTTCTTTTGTTTTGACAGGTTCCAAAGACAAAATGCCGCCATGTGAAAGAGGTAGAGGTGGAAGAGGAAAGGCACCAATGACTACAAGAAATGACTATGAAGCCGGGCCATCTCACCGACGTACTCCATCAGCGAACCTTAGCTCTAGTCCTCACGAGGATTGGAGAACTTATTTAGAGCCTGCGAGATGCTTTGTCTCGCTCAGTTCATTAGCATCTTATCATGATTCATTCGGGCTGCATCAGAACAACGAGTCCAACCATTCCTACCATTCCTTCATACCCTTGCAGCGATCGGGTTCGCACCGTGCTTTCCAAGACCCGACCCCATACTTCCAGAGCCTGTTCAATCCGATGAACCAGGTGCAAGAACAAGAGGGTCCAAACCCTTTGGGACCGGTTGATCATTATCCTGAGATGCAGGATATGGAGATGGACGAGGATCTAGACCCCGAGCTACCACCGACTGGGACGCCGACGCATCCCATTGATATATCCAGCAGATCATCCTTCCATGGTTCGCCGTATAGGGGCCCAGACATTTTCACTGAGAGATGGGCTACATACAAGTGGGAGTATACTCCCCCTCACCTCAACTCTCCTCCATACCAACAGGTCCCTTCTGAGGACCCGCATTTTCAGGCGGTTACGCCACCACCACTGCCGTCGCCGGAGCAACAACTGCCTCTAGAACCACCGAGGCGAAGAAGAACAGGTGCACGGATGTCCGTGCGTGGGGGATTCCATTCCAGCACCCCCAACACTCCAGCAACAGCAACTACCCACCGTTGTACGAAGACCCACAAATGGATGGGCCTTCAAACCCAGTTTCTGAAGTCGACTCTGCTCCAGTCGCACCACCACTACCGCCCATGGGTTATGAAAACCCAATTCCTTCTTACCCCGGTGCAGCAGCGTATAACCCGTTTGAGCAGCAGGCTTATTCGGGTTACAATTACAACAATGCCCCTGCCGTCGACCCGTATCTCGAAGTGGCAAACTACAATGCTCTCTACCCTGGAGGACCCTTTTTAGCCACGTAGCCAACTGGGTACCCAGCATATGGGTATCAATACTCACCACCTCCTCAACCTCAGCAGCAGCAGCCGCCAAAAATCCAACCACCACAGCAGCAGGAAATCCTTCAACGGTTGCACGAGGTGGCTCAACAGGTACAGGAGGAGCGTAGAAGCCGCCAGGGTCTACTTAAGGGTTTTGTAAACCTAATAAAGGGGAAGAAGAAGAAGATGGATTATTGAAATTCCTTATTTATTTGTTTTGTAATTTTTTATTTTTTTATTTTCAATTAAGTCCCTGTGTGGACATCCTATTTATGTACTTGGTCCCTGCGTGGACAATGTTATTTCTTTAAAAGTCCCGTTTTGGGAAAATTATGTACTTATTTCAATTTATGGAATCTTTCATTTAAAAATTTATTTGTCATCATATGTATAAATATATCATATAAAATAAATCAAAATATCATTCCAATTTACAGTTGATCTGCCATTCAATATTAAAGGAAATCTTGAAGGAATAACCTAGCCCATATGTCATTTTAGACATGGCCCTGATGGTAAAACCTTTTTAAGATTCAAATCCTTGTTAACATCTGAAAACATGTTAGCACTCCTGGCAAATGTGATTCGATAAAATCACACTAGTCATCCTTTTATTGGATTTTTCCAACTCCTTATTCTTACCTAATTTAAATATCCATTAGTGATGAAGTGCCTACGGGCCATATTCATTGTCCAATAAGACAAAAAACAGTTGTAGTCTACGACTCCCTGTCAAGAAAAGGTGATGAACTATTTTCAAACCTTAACGCCTCGATCTTATAAGATCATGGATTATAATTTAAAACTGTCCTTATGACTAGGCCTTTTGTGCCACTCTAATATCTTTAATAATTTATAATTGAGGATAAATTATAATGAAAATCCTAAATAAATGTGAGTAACAAATTATCCAATATGGTTTATATTTACCATGGTTAATGAATCATAAAAAATGATGATTCCAAAATAAACCTCTGAATAAATTATTGTCAATTGTTTTATAGCAATCAAGCCTCAGCATGTCTGAATCAGAAGAGGTTAACAGTCATCCTAAGGAGAGAAATGATACCACCAAAATTAATATAGCCGGTGCAGATTTACAAGCAATGATAGATAATGCTGTCACCCGAGCCATGGACAGAAAGTTCAAAGAATCAAGTGGTACTCGTAGAAGGAACCAATCTGTACCTCATACAAAACCACCTTCCAAGTCACACGCATCTCATACGGACGATTCTCATCATTCGTCGAATCAGAGAAGTATTCCATCCAAGCAAATCGTGCTCAATCAGGAGTTACGTGTTATGACCTGCTCTTATAAATACTTCGTCTCTTGCAAGCCAAGGGACTTCACAGGAGAAAAAGGAGCCATTGACTGTATGACATGGCTAGATGAGATGGATACTGTAGTTGATATCAGTGGTTGTGTGGAACAAGATATTGTGAAGTTTGTTTCACAATCATTTAAAGATGAAGCTTTAGCTTGGTGGAGCTCATTAATCCAAGCTACAGGGAAGATTCCATTGTATAACTTGTCTTGGGATCAGTTTGTTGCAATGATCAGGGAAAATTTCTGTCCTCAGCATGAGGTGGAGAGGATTGAAACCGACTTCTTGACTCTGGTCATGAAGAACTTGGACTGTCAGGCATACCTTACAAGTTTCAACACCATATCCCGATTGGTTCCTTGTTTAGTCACACCGGAACCGAAGCCCATAGCTCGTTTTATTGGAGGTTTAGCTCAAGAAATCAAGGGAATTGTGAAAGCATCCAGACCTACCACCTTTAGGTCAGTGGTTGATCTGTATTTGTCTCTTACACTCGATGCGATTAGGCAAAGGTCGGTTAAGAATTCTGATGAAGGGAAGAGGAAACGTGAGGATGAGAACTTACGTCGCTCTGACAAGAAACGTAAGGGGAATTTTGAGCATAAGAAGGGTTCTGGATTCAAAAAGGACAACCAACAGTCAAGTGAGATGCCCAAGTGCAAGGTCTGCAAGAAACACCATTTTGGAAAATGCATATTTGAATCACTGTCGCAATCGCAGCCTAGAGTTTGTGGAATTTGCAAGTCTAAGGAACATAAAACCCTAGATTGCAAGAAAATGAAGGACACAACTTGTTACAATTGTAACGAGAAGGGGCATATCAAGACCAATTGCCCCAAATTTGCAAAGAAGCCTGCAGAGGTTAAGAAGACCAATGCTCAAGTCTTCTAGATGAATGCTCAGGAGGCGGTTCAGAACGATAATGTGATAACAGGTGCCATTCTTATCAATGATGTTTATGCTAGAGTGTTGTTTGATTCTGGTGCAGACAAGTCTTTTGTAGACAATAAATTTTGTAAATTATTAAATCTGCCTGTTAAAACTCTAAGCATAAAGTATGAAGTATAATTGGCCGATGGTACTATAGAGACTGCTTCAACAATTCTAGATGGATGTTTTATATCCATTAGGAATCACTCTTTTCCGCTGTCTTTGCTTCCATTGAAATTAGTGGGATTCGACATAGTGATAAGCATGGATTGGTTATCTCTTAACCAAGCCCAAATTGTATGTGATAAGAAGCAAGTGGTTATCAAGACTCCTTATGGTGAGCCATTAACAATTCAGGGAGATACGCAGTACGGATTACCTAAGCAAGTGTCGATGCTTAAGGCATCGAAGTGTTTGAAGAAAGGTTGTGTTATTTACATGGCACAGGTAACTGTCGATGAACCAAAGCCGAAGATCGAAGACATCCCTGTTATTTCTGAATACCCAGATGTTTTTCCTGAAGAACTACCAGGTTTACCTCCAGATAGGCAAGTGGAATTCAGAATCGATATCATTCCTGGAGCAGCACCAGTTGCAAGAGCACCTTATCGATTGGCACCAACTGAGATGAAAGAATTGAGAACACAGTTGGATGATTTGTTGGAAAAGGGTTTTATTCGACCTAGTTCATCCCCTTGGGGAGCGCCAATTCTATTTGTGAAGAAAAAGGATGGCTCAATGCGTTTATGCATTGCTTATCGTGAGTTAAACAAGGTTACAATCAAGAATAGATATCCATTGCCCAGGATCGACGATTTGTTCGATCAGCTTCAAAGAGCAAGTTACTTTTCAAAGATCGATCTAAGATCAGGATATCACCAGTTAAAGGTCAGAAACGAAGACGTGCACAAGACCGCATTCAGAACACGCTATGGCCACTACGAGTTCTTGGTGATGCCTTTCGGGCTCACTAATGCACCTGCAACATTCATGGATCTCATGAATCGCGTTTGCAAGCCATATCTAGACAAGTTTGTCATTGTCTTTATCGATGACATACTTATTTATTCAAAGAATCAAACCGATCATGAAAGACATATCCGATGTATCCTTAAAGTTCCGCTGCAAGAAAAACTCTATGCCAAGTTTTCCAAATGTGAGTTTTGGCTTCGTGAAGTCCAATTTCTTGGACATGTGGTAAGTGAGCGTGGTATCCAGTGGATCCCGCTAAGATTGAAGTGATTATGAATTGGCAAGCGCCCAAAACACCTACTGAAATTCGTAGCTTCTTGGGTCTAGCAGGTTACTATAGACGTTTCATTGAAAACTTTTCAAGGATTGCCGCAACTTTAACTTCATTAACTCGCAAGAATGTTAAGTTTGACTGGGGTCCCAAACAACAAGAATCCTTTGAGATTCTTAAGCAGAAATTGAGCAATGCTCCTGTGTTGACATGGCCAGAAGGAATTGAAGAGTTTGTGGTTTATTGCGATGCATCGCACACAGGTATGGGTTGTGTGCTTATGCAGAAGGGCAAGGTCATTGCCTATGCATCCCGTCAATTAAAGGTGCACGAAAAGAACTAGACCACTCATGATTTGGAATTGGGTGCCGTTGTATTTGCACTAAATCTTTGGAGGCACTATCTATATGGAACCAAGTGCGTGATCTATTCTGATCATAAGAGCCTTCAGCATCTGTTTAATCAGAAGGATCTTAACATGAGGCACCGCCGATGGATGGAAACGTTAAACGATTATGATTGTGAAATTCGATATCATCCAGGCAAAGCGAATGTAGTCGCTGATGCTTTAAGCAGGAAAGAAATGATCAAACCTATTAGGATAAATGCCAAAAGCGTTGAACTGAAGAACAACTTGAATGAAAGGTTGTTAGCTGCTCAAAAGGAAGCTGTATTAGAAGCTAACTATCCGAATGAGAAGTTAGGCATAACCGTTGATCAATTATTATATGGCAAGGGTGGAATCCTTAGGATGAATGGTCGAATCTGGGTCCCAAACCATGGAGGGCTTAGAGAAGTAATTCTTCAAGAAGCTCATAGTTCAAAATATTCAGTTCATACAGGCAGTGATAAGATGTATCAGGATCTAAAAGTAAATTATTGGTGGATAGGTTTGAAGAAATCTATAGCCAGTTATGTGGCTAAATGTCTGACGTGCGCACAAGTTAAAGTAGAGCATCAAAAGCCGTCAGGTTTGCTACAACAGCCTGAACTTCCCACTTGGAAATGGGAAATGGTGACTATGGATTTTATCACAAAGTTACCAAGGATAAAGCACGGGAATGATACTATTTGGGTTATAGTCGATAGGCTGACCAAGTCAGCTCACTTCTTACCTAGTAAAGAAATACACAACTCCGATAAGCTAGCTCAGCTGTACGTGGATAAGATAGTATCTCTCCATGGAGTGCCGATATCTATTATCTCAGATAGGGATACTAGCTACACCTCTCACTTTTGGAAAAGATTTCAGCAATCTTTAGGCACTCATCTAAATTTCAGAACTGCTTATCATCCTCAGACAGATGGCCAAAGCGAGAGTACGATTCAAACGCTTGAGGATATGCTCAAGGCTTGTGTTATCAATTTGGGTGGAAGTTGGGATGCCCATCTTCTTTTGATTGAATTTTCGTACAATAATAGTTATCATTTGAGCATTCAAGCAGCGCCTTTTGAGGATTTGTATGGAAGAAAGTGTAGAACGCCAGTTTGTTGGGCGGAAGTTGGGGAAACCCAACTATCAGGACCTGATACAGTCCTGGAAACGATGGACAAGATTGTTCAGATCTGTGAACATCTGAAAGCCGCAAGGGATAGACAGAAGAACTATGCAGATATGAGGCGTAAGCCTCTAAAATTTGAAGTTGGTGATAAAGTCCTACTCAAGGTATCACCTTGGAAAGGGATGATGCGTTTTGTCAAAAAGGGCAAGCTGAGCCCAAGGTACATAGGACCATTTGAAATCATCGAATGTGTCGGAACTGTGGCATACAGGCTAAATCTACCTGAAGAGCTTTGTAGGATCGTATTATGACCCGAACGAGTCTATCAGAGGAGTCTCGATCAGTTACAGGTGCGGAAAACAAGTAACCAACGTAGAAACAACTAGATCTTCACTTTAAACACACTTTTGATTGATATTACAGTGTTTACAATCAAATCTCACACCGGCAGCACCTCGGTATGGATAACAAGAACACATACAAATGATTTCGTTCTTAGGGTTTATATAGAAGCAATATTTCGCTCATATGGACATGATGTCCATAAAAGCGAATCCACCATATGACCATAAAAGCGAAACCCCTTCCTAAAACCCTATGAGCGAAATCAGCTGTCTAACTACATACACTCTCTTATTTTCTCGTATAACGTGCCCTAATCTAACATTCTAAGACTAAGACTCGATACAAGACGAAGTCGACATATGCATGCACTAACAGACTCCCCCTCAGATGTTGACAAGTCTTAAGTGTCGAGTCTTCGCATCTTCAGTCTTGATCTGTCTCTGGGCTTCACTTTCTCAATCTTTTCTCGCAGGACTTCAGACTCCCCCTTGCGATATGCTGGCATTTCTTCAGATCATCAGCATCATCAGCTTTCGTTGTTTGGCTTTCCATCTAACAGTTTCTCAATATCAATCAGCCTAACTCTTCATGTCTCAAGATCATTGCCTGGCTACCTCCAATCAGAGTCCTCAGGTATTGGAACCTTGCTCTCATCTAGCTCAGATCTCAGAAATGAATACCCTGGCTCATCTTATCCTGCAAAAACTCTACCTCAAAGTAAATTTCTCTCACTAACATATATTAAAATAAACTTGCACTAACTCAGACTCTCCTACAAAACTCAAACAAAATGATTTTTCAATCTGATGAACCACTTGAAGGTTTGATAAAAAATAATCAGTTTTAAACACAAACTCCCCCTCAAATCATACTCATCATGTTTAGCACTCAGAATTTTGAAAACCAGCTTTTCAGTATCAGTTGTCCAAAATCTTTTTGAATTTTCTGAAATTTTAAGCTAAAACACACTAAAATCTTTTTGGATTTAGAGATATTAAGAAATGCAGTAAAAAAATATTTACAGACAATATTTTTGTGAGTTCGTGTAAGAGGATCATATCAGTTTTTGAGACAAGTCACAAGTACCGTTGAGCTTAATTACACATTAAGAATTAAACAATTCACTTAGATTGCCAATATATTGATCCACTTAAATTCTCACATAAATTTCAACTGATTCAGGATATGAGTTAGATGTTTTAAGGACTTAAACTCATTCATGTGTCCCACCTCTTGAATATATTCCCGTATCCAGATTCCAATATTCAGTCTTAGAGGTGAGTATACCACAGATGATATCTGTAAGGGGTTAAATTGCGAGGGCCGTGAGAGCTCAGGTCGATACTTCCGTATACGCAGAGAGATGACGGCTTCGACTTTTGGTGGGTCCCCTTTAGAGGATCTTTTGTTTACAATAGCAATGACAATCAATTTTATTGTTTCATCAATTTGCTGAGGGCGGCGCTACGTTACAAGCAAGCAGTAAAGTATTCTCCGAGGACTAGGCCAATGCTTCCGCAAAATCAGAAGTCCCGGGATAATACCCTAGATATCACTGAGCATAAAGACCTAGTATCTCAGAAAGAGGGACCTTTCAAACAAGATTTCGGAGGTTACCCATATATCCAAGAAGTTTTTCCCCACGATATAAGCAAGTTTGAATTTAGGTTTATATCTCGTCACATTCTATTAAATGTGCAAAAACCTACTGGCATATCCGTAGTGAGATTGTTTATCACAATTTAACTTTACATTTCTTTAGCATGTTGTGACCGTCTACTGATGTACTATAATTTCCTCTATTTCACAACAAAACTCATTTTTGATTTTATCATGTTTTTGTATTTTTCAAATTTTCAAATGTTTTTGGATTTTCTGAAATTTTTACTCCCCCTAAAATACAAACACATTATAAAAAATTGAAAACAAACTATACAGAAAATTGACAACGGATATCAAATCACTTCAATTCGCCATCCACTTGGCATAAACAATCAGAACTTCCCCTTACACAAAACAATTTTCTCATTATGATTTCAAAACACTTAAGTTTGTTTTAACCAAAATTATTTTTCCGGAAAATAAGTTTTGTTAAATTTACCACTTATAAAGATAGGGGTTTGATTCATCACATTTTCCTCAATCATTTTTAGAAAATCAGATACAACTTAATGTCCCTGATTTACCACCTGGAAGTGAAAATTTCCATCAACCACTTGTAGGAATACCTCATCTACACAAAAGTATTTTACCAATAAAAATGCAGATTCCTGCTTCACACTTACCAACCTGGAAGCTCCGGCAATTCCTCAATCTGTAAAAATTTAGACAATTTTAAAATTTTTCACAAAAACAAGTTTAACAAGAATGATGCCGATTCCTGATCCACGATTACAAACTTGGGATCTCCGGCAAGTCAGGTTTTTCAATGAAAGAAAATATCCACCCAAGCCTGACCAGCCTTGGGTGTTTTCAATTCAGATTCAGTTGGAGTATAAGGTGCCTTCTTTGTAGCGTAAAAATATTTAACTCCTTTAACCTTCCCATCGACCTTCTTTCCGAAAATTTTCTTTACATTCCCATTAAAAGCTTTTTCACCATCAAAATTATCCTTCTTAGAATAAAATTGATTTGAGATCTCAACCTTTCCAACCTTTGATTTAAAATTCTTAGCTCTCAATGGTGGAAAATGAACATCATCCATTAGAGGCACTGAGTTTTCACTTTTTACCTCAACTTTTGGCTCCTCCGATTTTATGGAATCAGATTCATCACCAGGTTTTACATCAGATTTCTTAACAACCCATTTTTGGTTGTCAAGTTTAACACCTCGCCTGTAAAATCTCTTCGAACACTCACTAACTTCAAATGTTGATTTTTTGAAAACTTTAAATTTTTCAGTTGGTTGTTCGGTTTTATCAACAATAACTTCGTTCAGTTTTCCAGAAACTCCCTGTTTTATGTTTGTCGCTTTCGAACAGTTCCATGCAATGTGACCAGCTTCATTGCATCGGAAACAGGTTCTTGTCTCTTTCTTCACATAAGCTCCATTCTTTCTCTTCTCGGCAAGAAATTCTTGGTTAGATTGTTTCCAGATTGTTTACAAATTTTGAATTTATTTTAGAAAATTTTTCATTTTTATAGTTTTCTGGTGGAATAAAACCAAGTCCTTTCTTTTTGTAGCTACGATTGTGGTTTGGTTTCTTTTGAAAACCAGAACCAGAATTGTAACCCTTTTTCTTGTTCAAACGTTGTTGTACTCTTGAGGTGTAAGGTTTAGGTTTTACATTAAGATTTTCATCTTTTATTTCAGAAATATTAATTTCTGTTAATTTGAAAACCTTTTTTATCAAATCAGTTTTAACACCTCTTATTGGAAACTCTTTATCAAAATATAATTTGTCAGAATCATTTAAAGTATACACAACTTCAAATGTTTCATCATTCAAATTAGATTTTGACAACAAATTTTTTTTGCTATAAACCCATTTTCCCAATGATTTTGAACTCTTTTCGGACGAACTCGAACTTCTGACTGACTGACACGAACTTTCGGATTCGAACTTTGACTCTGACTCCTCATCTTTATCCAACACCTGATCGACCACTCGTTTTATCAGTTCGGACTCATGATCTGTGTCGGACGCTGTGAACGTGATATCAATATTGTCAGGTAAAACATCGGTTATCTCGGATTCTAACTTAATATTGACTGCCTGTTTTAGTTCTTCCTCGTTACGTTTTCTAGGCGAATACCCTTCCCAAATCGGAGGCGGACACTTATTATAACAGACACCCTGTTTCTTACCAGTATCCTTCTTCTTCTTTGGCTTTGTTTCTTCACCTTTAAACGCTTCAAATCCTTCAACTGTTGGATAAATTCTATCAATTATGTAGTCACAACCTTTGTAACTTCGCAGCAATCTTCTGATTCTTTCATTCTCAGTTGCTTCACTATCCAACTCTTTCTTCCACTTTGCACATTCTTCTATGTACAAGTTGATCTCTTTCTGCTTTGTCATCATGGTAGCATTTACCATCTTCAAAGCTTTTTCTCTTTCAGAGTTAGTCTTCTCCAGACTATTCACATGTCTGTTCAATACATCATACGATTTTTTCAAATTCTTTACATCAAACAACAACTGTTCTTTCAACTTTTCTAACTCACTAAACCTCTCATCTTTTTCTATACATTGTTTACAAGACTCTAAACATGTATGACAAGGTTTTGTGATTTCAACTATCTTTTCTATCTCCACCATCTTTTCAACTTCAACTATCTTTTCCACTTCCACTATTTTCTCAATCACTTTGACTTCCTTCAATTCTTTTGCAGTTTTTCTCTCTTTGATTTTCTTCAATTTATCTGCAAAATAAAATTCAAAACTGTCAGAAGATAAATGAGATTTTCCAATGTTTATCTGTTCAACTTCTTCATCATCATCACTAATATCTGTTGAACTTTTTTCAGAAGACACAGATTCTTCATCTTCACTTTTCTCATCATCAGATAACACAGCCATCCATTCTTTCACCAACTCTGGCTTTTGAACAATCTGAGCAATAAAAGCTTTAACATTGGGATCAGCTGGAATATACTTATCCCAGCAAAAACCTTCAGCCACTTTCTCGTCATCTTGATCAATGATGCCATAGTAAGCCTTCTTGTTTGCATCTTCGATCATTTTCCCATGTGCCGTTTGTGGATCTTTTTGTTGATGTGGTAGATGAGTAATTTGTTGATATATGGATTTCTTATAATAATCATCTTTCCCAAAAGAATCCTTTGCTCCTCTTGGCTCCTGATTCTTGAACTCTCTTTTAAAATGACCTTTCTCCCTGCAACGAAAACATACAACTTTAGATTTATCAAAACCTAAATTAGAAAGATTTGCATCCAAGAAATCACTTCTTCTTGTAATCATTCTAATTTTTTCTGCTCTCCTCAAAACACTAGCTAAGGCCCATTTATTATCCATCAGTTCCAGCTCCTCTGCATCGATTTGGTCATAATCTTCCTTTGTGAGCATCGGATTACCAATTCTTCCGGCAATCAACCCTTCATAAGACTCTAATGCAGTGACCAATAATCCCATATGATGCTTTACAACTTCTTCAGAATAATTTTGACCGTTTTGAAGATATAGAGCTACATTGCACTGAATCAAATGCCCATTTCCAGCAGATGCACTTTGAACACTTGGAGGATTTACCGTAGAGAACCTACTACTGTTAACTGATCCTTGACTGCTTGGTTCAGATTGATTTCCAGCACTAAATGCAGTTTGTATCTTTGGACTAGCTTCTGCAGTTTGAACATTTCCTTTATAGTACAATTTAATATCTTGTTGATGAGTTGAACTGTTCATTCTAGCAATTTTCTGCTGCTCCAGATCTTGTGCCTCCAACTTTTCAATAAACTGTGCAATTGATAACCTGCTAAACTGTCCGGAATTCTTCAATATCATCAGATATGTGCCCCATTCCTTTTGCGGTAACGCATCAGCAAGCTTTTCAACCATTCTGCTGGAGTTTTTGTAATGTTTAACTGTGACATGGTGCGAACAAGATGACAATATCTTTCAATAAGTGTCTTTGTTGTTTCACCAGGCATGCACGTAAACAGTTCAAATTCCTTTTTCAGCAATGCTGCTTTACTCTGTAACATCTCAGTACTTCCCTCAAATTTCTTTTTAAGAGCTTCCCAGATAGAATAAGCATTTTCATCATGTTGAAGCAACACAAATATATCCTCTTTAACTGCTTGTTGTAACAAATTTATCATCATCTTTTCTGCTTTATAACTCTCTCTTTCTTGCTCCGTGAACTCTGAAATTATTTTATCAACTCCCACTGAATTCTTTGGCCTTTCATATTCAGTTTCGATGCTCTCCCAAGCTTTTAGATGATTCTCCTGAACCCAATTCTCAAACCGTTTTTTCCATCCGTGATAATCCTCAATTCCCATAAGTTTCGGGGGTTTTTGCATTGTTCCGGTTTCATTCTCCATTGTCATGGTCTTAGTAATGTCTGATGAACTAGTCGGGGTTGTAGCAAACATGTTGTAGAACTCAGTATCCATATTTCAATGTACGTAATTCAAACAAAGTCACTCTGGAGCAAAATTAGGGTTCTGAGTGTCCTTAAGAGCGAAATCAGGGTTTTGGTGTACACAGGAGCGAAATCCGGTGTACTTGTCACACCTCGACCACGTGAGACAACGAAACGTGGCGGAAACGTCGGGGAGTGTTGTAATAGAATTAATCGTTTCAAATACATGGTAATTAAAGTTTCGTTTTATTAATCAAACATGAGAGTTTACATTGTTTTAATCAAGAAATAAAGAGTACATAACAAAAATTAACTAGTTCTTGTTTTGTTTTAAGTCACTAAGGCACAAGTCCGCCTAAGTATGTCTTGGTAAGTCCTATGCATCATCTCCTGAAAACACATGTGAAAATAGGTACGTCAGCATAAAAATGCCTGTGAGATACATAGGTTTTGTGAAAACAGAATTCATGACTTATGTTTGAGAAAATGTTTAGTCATGAACCTTGTAATTTGCTTTGTCTTGTAAATCATTTGAAAAACGATAAGATTTGATGATATGTATAAATAAAAGAATAATGTATGGTTAAATGAATAACCATGTAAAATGAGTTTGTATAAGATAAGTTGTTTGTAAATCAATGTCTTGTGAAAAGTACTTTATTTGTATAAAATGTTATATGTCTCAAACTGAAATGATTCAAATAACGCTACGAAGTGTAATACCATACAAACACTTATATATAGGAAGTACCAGCGGCGTATCCACCATGCTTGTATCATATTACACACGCCTCGTTACTTAATCACTTTCTCAAACCAAACTACCAAAGTAAAATGTTCATGTCTAATGTAAATCATGTAATGTGTATCCAAAATGTAAGCATATGATGAATAACAATGTACTAAGTATGCAACAAAGGACATACATAGCATATAGTGTAATGTATAACAATGTACTAAGTACGCACGCAATGGGCATACATAGCATGTAATGTTAGGCAATGTACTAAGTACGCACAAAATGAGCATACATAGCATGTAATGTAAGGCAATGTACTAAGTACGCACACAATGGTCATACATAGCATAAAATGTAATGAAATCATGTACTATAAATGTACTAATGAACATAGTAGGTATATGATGTGAAAGCATGAAAGTAACAAGTAGGCACATGTGTTCCACCCCAAAACGTTTGGAAAACAGTAAAAGAGGGGTCTATGTACTCACTTGAGATTGCTCAGAAGTCCTAAGATAACCACCAAGCAATGCTAGAGATCACGGAATCAAACGGCACCTAATATAGGTAACTATGTTAATAAACCAGACCTATATCGGAGGATCGGATAGAATGATGGTTCGTAAACCAAACGAGTATGGAGACTCGTGTAATATGGTTTTAACAAAGCCTACATACTAAATGAAACCTAACATAAGTGCTTACGACCCATTATGACCCGTTTAGGTAGCTTATGCTACTTTAACGAGTCGTTCGCGTGAAACGCGTTCGGACCGCCTAACTAGTCATATGACAAGTAACATATGCCTTAACATGTCTAATATTGTTGTCAAATCAGTTTAGATGTCAAAAGTTATGTTATATATGTTAAAAATGAATTTTGGCATCAAGGGGTATTTTGGTAATTTACCTAAGGCATATAAACTACTTATCATACAACTACTTAAACGAAGCGACCATAAGGTATAACCTCGGAAGGTTATTCCCTATATACTATGGTCACCAAATGTGTTTGGTCGGATCCTAATGATCGACCAAATGGCTCGGGTTCGAAGGTATAAGCGATTTATTAGATCGCTTACCCTTACGACCCTAGACAACGTGGTAATCAGTAGGCATGGTCACAAGGGACTATAACCATCGTGATTACAATCACGTTGCGAAGTTCAAACGAACTTCGCATTGACCATAAACCGGTCAACAGAGAAAGTCAAACAAAGTTTGACTTTCGGACTCGAAAAGCAATAAAAGAACGAAGGAATACTTACGAAGGGTCCCCGAATGCTAATCTTGATTCAAGTAGCTCAGGTATGAAACAAAGGTTTCAACTTAGAGCTTCTCAAATCAGATTCTAGTGGGTTTTGAAGTTGGGGGATGTGGGTATTTATAGGATTTCCCGAACCGTTAGGATCGTTTCTTGGAAACCGTGATCGAATCTAAGGCGTACACTTGTTGGAATGTTGTGGTGACTAAAAATGGCCTCTCATGAACTGAAAGGGCAAGTGTGGGTGTGTGGTTGGGAGTTTAACAATTGTTAATACATTGAATCTGGTTTTTCTATTCAGATGAGGCGCTCGCGTAGCGCGACTGCATAGGCATGGGATGCTCGCGACACGCCACCATGTGTCAGACTCAGCAAAGTTTCAAAAATGACAGTTTTGGTCCCTGCACGTGTTTAAGCCCTTTTTCGATGCGTTTGAACCCCGTTAACCTCATTTCAAAGTTCTAAAATGAAGTTAAAGTATAGAGAACTTAAAATGTGCTCAAAAACATCTCGGATGTCGGTTCGTTTGGCCGTACGATCGCAATATTCGCTTAATTACGTCGGAATGCGCATAAGCGCGGAAAACGATCCAAATGACGTGACGAATGGATTTTTGTTATGCCAAACACTAAAATAAAATGTTTTAGTGCTTACATAAATTTTTGGATGTCCGGATGTATTCAGAACGTAAGTTATGCGCGAAAATGCAAACTTGTGCACTTTTTGACGCTTTTAGTCCCTGAATGACCCAAAAGTTTATTTTAGCACACCGAACACCTCAAAGCCTATTTCTAAGCTATGTAAAGGATATTTATGGTATTTTTAACTTATGGTCATGTTCCGGAATGTCTGTTACAGTTCAAATTGGCATACTTTCGCAGTTTGTCAAGTTTAGTCCCTGTAGGCGATTTAACTTGTTTTTTCCATACCAAAGCCTTTAAAACTTATTTCTAAGTTATGTAAAGGTTACTTAAGGTATGTTAAGCCTATTTCACTATTCCGGAGTGTTCGTTGCATTAAACTGGTTATATTTACGCATTAGTGCGCGTAAAACATTCCAGAAAGCGATTTAGAGCTTGAAATCGAACAAGAGTTGATATGTGCAAAAGATACACATATTTATGCAAGTCCAAAGTATGAAATACAATATTTCATTGGTTTGGAATTTGTTTGATGGTTGAAGTGACACAGGTGTCACAGTCTCCCCTACTTTAGGAAATTTGTCCCGAAATTTAATTTTAGGAGAAACTTGTGAGGACGACGGTGATGTTTTTGCTTTGAATGAACCCCTTGAACCCTAAGTAGAACTATGGGCCATGATAAGGTTTTTAGAGAAATTGTCAATCCCTCAAAGTGAAGTCCTTGTAGCATTAAAACATGGAGTTTCAAACTATGGATAGGAGAACGTTTCCCATGAAGACTTATCATAGGAAACTTGAATTCACGATTGGGAAATGTAAGATAAAATGACATCGGTCAAAGTCCAAGACTTCTCCCGTATCATTACTCTTGTCACTATTGGTCCTTACACATGACAAAACTTCCTGTGGTTTCTGTGCACTGAATTCCATAGTTATGTAGGCCTCCATAATTACGTACTTCCTTGCACAGTCCGCACAGTTCATTTCATAATGCGTATGGGAAAAAAATCAGACGAATAATCCTGTGGTGATTTAACTTGACTGCAATAGAGTCTCTTTAACTAGGTCACCAAAGGATTAGATCAACGAACAATCTCTTCAGCTAAACTACCCAAGAGAAATATTTAACTACATCGACGTAGGATGTCTTTAACTAGATTGTCGAACCAATCTCTTCAACTAAACTACCCAAGAGGAATATTTAACTACATCGATGTAGGATGTCTTTAACTAGATTGTCGAACCAATCTCTTCAACTAAACTACCCAAGAGGAATATTTAACTACATCGACTTAGGATGTCTTTAACTAGATTGTCGAACCAATCTCTTCAACTAAACTACCCAAGAGGAATATTTAACTACATCGACATAGGATGTCTTTAACTAGATTGTCGAACCAATCTCTTCAACTAAACTACCCAAGAGGAATATTTAACTACATCGACGTAGGATGTCTTTAACTAGATTGTCGAACCAATCTCTTCAACTAAACTACCCAAGAGGAATATTTAACTACATCGACGTAGGATGTCTTTAACTAGATTGTCGAACCAATCTCTTCAACTATATCAACACATGTTGTCTTTAAACTTTGGAATAGTACTTTATAATCCAAGGGACTTAACTACAACGTAGAAGTCCATTAAGGATTTAAGATAGTACCTTTTTGAATATCCTACTACGAATCCCTCATACTAAGGTATGAAAGATTCTACGAGGATTTGGATAGCGAATATCCAGTGTATACAAAAACACAAAATGCATAAAAGGAAAGACAAGATGCATAAACACATAGTCACATAACCACAAAATTGTTTATCTAGATCTTTAATTTGTAAGTTTTGTTTTGTTAATTACGTACATGCATTTAAAGCACACTAGGGATCCATTTCATGGATTTCATTTGGTACTTTAAACATTAGCAAGAATCTAACTATGAAGATAGAAAGATCTTCCAAAAATTCGATTTTGTTTTCAAGAAAATGCAATATTCGAATTAAGGTACAATAATTTTTGAATATACGGAAATACCCTTAGGTACCCTTTTAAGAATTTATAGTGGTACTTTGGGTATTCGTACAGAGTTGTAACTTGCGCCTTGTACTTCGTTTCCTTGGAAGAAACGGGTACTTTGGATTTCCGTGAAAAACGCAAGAGATAATAAAATGGAAGAAATTACGGGGTAGTATGTTCTTCAAGGAATACGGTTCCTTGATTGTCGGTATTGTAGAGGATACGTTGTTTATACATGCCATCACATTTGTACATTGCAATGTAAAATAAAAAGATTTATTTATAAACAACAACAACTGTTTCATGGACCTTGACTACAAAAGAAAATAATACATAAGGCTTGATTATTTCTAAACACATTGTCTTCTAGTCGGTCCGATGCTCATCCCTGCGCTGGATTCACATTAGCAAGCTTTGGGCAATTTCTTCGAAAATGGCCCATCTCGCCACAGTTGAAGCAAGGACCTAGTGGAAGACGAGCTTGAGCAGGATTTACTTGAGGTTGGTTTGGACCACCTTGGTTTGGGGTAAATCGACAAGCATTTGCCAGGTGACCGAGTCGCCCACATGATGCACATAAACGACACTATAGGTGAGCTAAGTGGTGTGCATTACATTTGCCGCATATCGGTGCAGTACCGGCATAAGGTTTCTTTGCAGGAGGTTGAGCAGCAATCGCAAAATTCTGCGAAGCCTTACGCTTCTTAGACTTCTCAGGGGATCCAGTCTGTTCATCCATGGTCTTTGATTCCTCGATTGGCTTCTTGTCACCCTTTCGAAAAAGTTTATGCTTTCTGATCTGAGATTCAGTCAAGGTTGCAGATAGCTCAATGGCCTGCCTAACCATAGTGGGGTTACTACCAGTAACAATGTCCTGAATTGAGTCAGGGAGACCATCAATGTATTTCTCGATCGCCTTATCCAAAGGCGTAACCATGGTAGGGCACAACAGGCTCAGCTCCTCATATCGATCAGTGTATGCTCGATGTTCACCGCTGTCTTGCTTAAGATCGTCGAATTCCCTTTCCAATGCCCTGATCTCGTGACGAGGACAGAATTCCTTCATCATCAGTGCTCAAAGTTCTTCCAAAGTTTGGGCCAGTGCCACTTCGGCACCCCTATCTCTCACCACACCGTTCCACCACGTCAAAGCTCGTTTCTCAAAGACACTAGATGCGAAATATACCTTTCGCTCGTTTGGACATTGAACATGCCTGAAGGTGCTCTCTAGACTCTCGAACCATTGCAGAAGTGCAGTCGCTCCTTGAGACCCAGAAAATTTTGATGGCTTAGCCGAGTTGAACGTCTTGAAGTTGCAGAGGGCATTATTGTTGTTGAGAGCTTGGTGACATTGAGGAACGATGTTCGGGATTGCAGCAGTCATTTGCTGTGTAATGACAGCTGCCAGCTCTTCAATAGATACCGGATTTTCGCGTCGTGGAGGCATTCTAAAAGGGGAAACAAGAGAGAAAACAAATGAAATGGCATTGGGTAAGAATAGGATGTTACAATTACCGACCAAAATCATGGGTGATGGTCGTTTGTTTGAACCACGAAGCAAACAAACAACACAAAGGCTGAGTCAAAGTAAATAGATCCTCATAATGTATCGCGAAGACATGCTCGCCTATAAGTGGACACTCACCCCAAGAGTTCCCAGGTAAGAGTGACTGGTCTGATTATGTGGATTTGTACGAACACTCTAGCCTTAGACAGAAAACTCAGGGTACAGGCATTCACTCTTCCAGTTTGCACGTGTTCACACTATTTAGGACCCAAAACTTTGACGAGAGTTTTGAAAATTTCAAGGGGTTCAAAACCTTACAATAGAGGGTTCAAAACCATATGACAGAGGGTTCAAAACCTAGTAATCAATCATCCTAGAACAGATGATTAGTTTTCGAAGCGGTTTTGAAATTTATGTTCTTGTTGTGGTCGTCTCCTAAGGATAGGTGACGGTATCGTTTTATGACTAAACGCAAGTAAACTCGCGTTAGGGTCCTAAGAAGGCTATAGACTAGGTCAAAGTATTACTAATAACCTAATTCCTATAACCATTGGCTCTGATACCATCTTTTCTGTCACACCCCGACCACGTGAGACAACGAAACGTGGCGGAAACGTCGGGGAGTGTTGTAACAGAATTAATCGTTTCAAATCCATGGTAATTAAAGTTTCGTTTTATTAATCAAACATGAGATTTTACATTGTTTTAATCAAGAAACAAAGAGTACATAACAAAAATTAACTAGTTCTTGTTTAGTTTTAAGTCACTAAGGCACAAGTCCGCCTAAGTATGTCTTGATAAGTCCTATGCATCATCTCCTGAAAACACATGTGAAAATCGGTACGTCAGCATAAAAATGCCTGTGAGATACATAGGTTTTGTGAAAACAGAATTCATGACTTATGTTTGAGAAAATGTTTAGTCATGAACCTTGTAATTTGCTTTGTCTTGTAAATCATTTGAAAAACGATAAGATCAGATGATATGTATAAATAAAAGAATAATGTATGGTTAAATGAATAACCATGTAAAATGAGTTTGTATAAGATAAGTTGTTTGTAAATCAATGTCTTGTGAAAAGTATGTTATTTGTATAAAATGTTATATGTCTCAAACTGAAATGATTCAAATAACGCTACGATATGTAATACCATACAAACACTTATATATAGGAAGTACCAGCGGCGTATCCACCATGCTTGTATCATATTACACACGCCTCGTTACTTAATCACTTTCTCAAACCAAACTACCAAAGTAAAATGTTCATGTCTAATGTAAATCATGTAATGTGTATCCAAAATGTAAGCATATGATGGATAACAATGTACTAAGTATGCAACAAAGGACATACATAGCATATAGTGTAATGTATAACAATGTACTAAGTAATATGGTTTTAACAAAGCCTACATACTAAATGAAACCTAACATAAGTGCTTACGACCCATTACGACCCGTTTAGGTAGCTTATGCTACTTTAACGCGTCGTTCGCGTGAAACGCGTTCAGAGCGCCTAACTAGTCCTATGACAAGTAACATATGCCTTAACATATCTAATATTGTTGTCAAATAAGTTTAGATGTCAAAAGTTATGTTATATATGTTAAAAATGAATTTTGGCATCAAGGGGTATTTTGGTAATTTACCTAAGGCATATAAACTACTTATCATACAACTACTTAAACGAAGCGACCATAAGGTATAACCTCGGAAGGTTATTCCCTATATACTATGGTCACCTAATGTGTTTAGTCGGATCCTAATGATCGACCAAAAGGGTCGGGTTCGAAGGTATAAGCGATTTATTAGATCGCTTACCCTTACGACCCTAGACAACGTGGTAATCAGTAGGCATGGTCACAAGGGACTATAACCATCGTGATTACAATCACGTTGCGAAGTTCAAACGAACTTCGCATTGACCATAAACTGGTCAACGCAGAAAGTCAAAAAAAGTTTGACTTTCGGACTCGAAAAGCAATAAAAGAACGAAGGAATACTTACGAAGGGTCCCCGAATGCTAATCTTGATTCAAGTAGCTCAGGTATGAAACAAAGGTTTCAACTTAGAGCTTCTCAAATCAGATTCTAGTGGGTTTTGAAGTTGGGGGATGTGGGTATTTATAGGATTTCCTGAACCGTTAGGATCGTTTCTTGGAAACCGTGATCGAATCTAAGGCGTAAACTTGTTGGAATGTTGTGGTGACTAAAACTGGCCTCTCATGAACTGAAAGGGCAAGTGTGGGTGTGTGGTTGGGAGTTTAACAATTGTTAATACATTGAATCTGGTTTTTCTGTTCAGATGAGGCGCTCGCGTAGCGTGACTGCATAGGCATGGGATGCTCGCGCCACGCCACCATGTGTCAGACTCAGCAAAGTTTCAAAAATGATAGTTTTGGTCCCTACACGTGTTTAAGCCCTTTTTCGATGCGTTTGAACCCCGTTAACCTCATTTCAAAGTTCTAAAATGAAGTTAAAGTATAGGGAACTTAAAATGTGCTCAAAAACATCTCGGATGTCGGTTCGTTTGGCCGTACGATCGCGATGTTCGCTTAATTACGTCGGAATGCGCATAAGCGCGAAAAACGATCCAAATGACGTGACGAGTGGATTTTTCTTATGCCAAACACTAAAATAAAATGTTTTAGTGCTTAAATAAATTTTTGGATGTCCGGATGTATTCAGAACGTAAGTTATGCGCGAAAATGCAAACTTGTGCACTTTTTGACGCTTTTAGTCCCTGAATGACCCAAAAGTTTATTTTAGCACACCGAACACCTCAAAGCCTATTTCTAAGCTATGTAAAGGATATTTATGGTATGTTTAACTTATGGTCATGTTCCAGAATGTCTGTTACAGTTTAAATTGGCATACTTTCACAGTTTGTCAAGTTTAGTCCCTGTAAGCGATTTAACTTGTTTTTGCCATACCAAAGCCTTTAAAACTTATTTCTAAGTTATGTAAAGGTTATTTAAGGTATGTTAAACCTATTTCACTATTCCGGAGTGTTCGTTGCATTAAACGGGTTATATTTACGCATTAGTGCGCGTATAACCTTCCAGAAAGCGATTTAGAGATTGAAATCGAACAAGAGTTGATATGTGCAAAAGATACACATATTTATGCAAGTCCAAATTATGAAATACAATATTTCATTGGTTTGGAATTTGTTTGATGGTTGAAGTGACACATGTGACAACTGGCCCAAACCGGTAATTTCCGTACACATTAATTATTGCTTAATGACTGCAATTATGTGCTTAATTGTCAGCAATATCTGATTTCATACTAAACAAGTGAATTCATGCACGTTGTACACTACAAAATATTGCTTTATGCATAAACGAGAGCGTTGCGTCAGAAATACTAGTAAACTCACCGGTAAGACACACTGTGTCAACGGAACTGCAGAAAGCAGCCAGACAATAAAATTGGAGCCTAGGTGTAGGTCCGACAACACGAATGCATTAAAACCCAAGAGTACATACAAGGGTTAATATATATGCAATACGAAGGCAAAAATAAGCACTAAAAAGCACCCGAAACGCACTTTAAGTGCAGAATTTATATAATTCAGCAATAATTCAGCATTTAGACATATGAATATTTTGCAGAATTGTCGTTTTATTATCCAGAATATTTCCCTAAGTGTGGGGAATCGATAGTGTTACAAAAAGATACTTATTAAACACTAAAAGGTGCAATTTAGCACTTTAACGAATCGGTATGTAACCGAACAACCGGACTTTACCCGAAACATGAAAATATTGTTATTTGCATTATTTATCTTTTTCTGAGCCAGTTAGGGTCCCTGAATACCCTAACACCCGTCATAAAGCACAACACACTAGTAACCGAGTTAGTCACTTAACTAACTAGGTTAACCTAACTATATACTTAACCTTTGGTTGAAATCGAACTAGTACCCCCCCTCCAACCGAATTCGGTCCCCAATGGGGACACCTCGTGTCCTTTGATGATTATAAAAATCTTATTTGTCTAATATCTTGAAGACACATGATCCATTGGTTAATTATCTTAAGTTTGTCTATAAGTTCAAAGATTAACCCACCATCACTTCACTTAACACAAACTCAACACACTCACTCTCCCTCCCTCTCTAAGAAGCTACGGCCAAACACCCCTTGAACACACAACCATTGCCAAGCTTTGATCTTGCCATTTCAAGTTCATACAAGTGTTAAGGGTCGCATATAAGGAGTCTTGGTGCAAACGGAAGGCGAAGGACCTCTCTACTTTGCTTTTATCCACCCTATTTGCGCTTAGATTCTCCCCTAGCCTCGAGCTAGTGGTATGTTACTTAAATCACCTTCTTAAACTATTTTAAAGTGGTTAATATGATTTGTAACGATTAAAACTCGTAAACATACAAGTTGAAGCTTAAAAGTCTACTAAAAGCACTAAAAATGGTGGTTAAAAGCACATATGTTGTGTAAATCATGTAGTAATTGATTTGTGTGATTATTTGGACCCGATCTATGCTGTGGTAGTTCGGATCGTCATTTAACCCGAGTTGGTCATGATCATGGATCATGACATAAGGTTGTTTTGGAAGTAACAAGGGTTAAAGGATGAAACTCTACCACACACGAATCATGAACTTGTGTGAAAGCGATTTTGTTTGTGAAATGGTGTTCAAAACTAGTAGATCTACGGATCTACAAGCGGTACTTTCAAAGGACCAAGTGTCCAAGAAATCATATTCTCTAAAGCCGAGTCTTACATGAAAAAGAATGATTTTAGCAAACACACGAGTATGTAAACACTTGTGTAACACAAAGTTTCGACAAAATAACTATTTTTGTAAATGTTGACCGGAAGTTGTAAAGATGTAACTTATTTAAAAGCGAGACTTTCAAGAAACAAAGTTGATCTATACAAAGATCCACTAAAAATAATGGAAGGATACTACCTATTTTGGAAAAACCACAAGTTCATGTATTTCTGCGATTATATCTATTTTAACTAGTTGCGTATTGTTTATTGTTGAATGAGGAAATTGTTGACGATTTAAAAGAAAATAAACACATGTTTTAAAAACATGGGAAACCTCCATTTTTAGGGGAAACTCTGTCAAAATTTTTATAAATTTTGACACTTAGAAAAATATAAGTTTTGAGAAACTTATTCCCTAAAAATGTGTTTAAAAGTATTACCAAGGTTTCCCTAATTTTTGGTGATAAGAAATGAGGATTTCTTCAAGAATAAAAATGGATATAAGTATGTATATTTTTGAGAGAAAAATATATATTATTTGATCACCAACTTATGTGCTAAGTGTATATAGTATGTGTTATACGTACTAGTGTATTAAGACTTAAAAATGCACTAAATACTCATGAAGAGTATAAACATAAAAATACACATACAAAATACAAGATACATAATTCGGGTGCGAAGTGCAAAACACAAAAGACTTATATGTATTTTAGAGGAAATAATATAAGTAAGATACGTAGTTAAAAATATGAAATATTTTTAACACAACAATACAAATACAAAAGAGAGTGACTGTACTTGTGCGATACAAGTCTAGTGACTAACATTAAGAAAACGCGTATAGGTTACGACGTTAATTAAGCAAATCCGGTGAAGTTTACGACGCACAGGAACGCAAAGTTGTGAGTTCATAACCCCACCTTTTTACAGTTTTACATTTTTATAAATGTTTTCGAGGTGGAAAGACATGCACATTTTGCAAAGCATTCAAGGTTTCAATAAACACGAATTGCATATTTCTAAACCATTTTACAAACAAGTTTTAACGGACATAAATGGTTTACGAAAAAGCTTATGTTCTATACCGGTTTTTCAAGCAAGAGTATTCTTCGAAAAGTACATACACATGCATTCTAGTGCTCAAAATTCAGAAAAATACAAGTACAAATGGTAAGATGGAGTACAAAAATATTCATGTAAAACATTCAAGTGAAACATTCAAGTGAAACATTCTAGATCATGTCTCGAATAGGGTACCATAAGCACCATTAATCAACGTATACATTCAGACCGCGGAACAAAAGGTTAGATCTAATGGGTTTCAGGCAACCCCACTCTTGGCCTACTTCTACCAATGAGTGCTTCTGTGTCTCAGTCAAAGTCGACAAAAATGCCTAGGTTTGGTGGCTTCCTATGTCGTGACATATGTTAGTGGCCTTGCAAACCACTAGCGATCTCACACAGTCAAACATTCATAATAAGGAGATTACAGATATGTGTTATCAATGCATTCAAACATTCAAACATTCATAGTACTCAGTTATAGATGCATTTTACAAGTTACATTCAAACATTCACACATTCTACAAGTTACATACTATGTTTCCATTCAAGTACTTAAAACATTCAAAACAATCACTGCATGAACTCGCTCAACTTTATGTTGATGTTTTCCAAAACTCACATGTATTTCAGGTAACTAGGATGGATGTGCGCGCGGTCTTGCTTATGCTCGTGGATGTCGCTTGTGTTTAACTTTAAATAAAGTTGTAAACTTTTAAGACAATGTTTTAAGCTGTCTAGCGATGTAAACGCTAAACTTATGTTTTCAAATCATGGTATTTGATGTTATTTTACGAGCATGTAGCATGTTTACTCTTCGTCTGCAATGAGAACCTTTCATGATCACACCTCGTGCTTCCGCCGCAGAAAGGGGTGTGACAGATTGGTATCAGAGCTGCGATTGTAGTGAACCAGGATTCCTTCTCGAGTCTAGTCTACAATCTCTAGGATCCTTTCACGAAAACAATTTTCAAAGAGTTTTCATTGCATAAAACGTCCCGCGACATCCACTACCTGAAACTAGTTACATGAGTCTAGAAAAGACACTACGAGACTTAGAGTGCATTTGAGTAGCACTTGTCGTTGACTAGAAATTACTTGCAATTATTTGTGATAATTAGCATGTACTAGAAGTAGAATGTCACAAGTATACGTGACTTTACCTGAAAGCAATGGCCCATCTGAAGGAAGAAATACGAGGATGAAACGAACTGTGCGGACTGTGCAAGGAGTTACGTAATTATGGATGCATACATAATTATGGAATTCAGTGCACAAAAATCACAGCAAGTCTTGTCACGTGTAGATTCCCTCAGTGCAAGCCTACTAAATACTCTGCTAGAGTAATAATTGTTTGACGTCACTTATGTGGTATATGCCTGTGTATATATATACTACTACGACCTAGTATGACGATATCAAACAAATGCCTAAACCTATTGGGTTGTGTTCGTCAGAACATGGCACCCAGAAGAGCTGTGAACGCTCGTGACCAACCTCCTCCTCCCCCACTACCAAGAACTACTGAAGAGCTGAACGCTCTACTGGAGGAAAGGATCTCCGCTGCTATCGCCCACTACGAGGCGAACCGTACCCAGGACAGTGGAGGACCAAGCAACGCTAGGCGTAATGGGAATGGAGATTCGTCTGGAGGAAACGCAGCTCAAGGCTGCACTTTCAAGCAATTCCTCGACTGCAAGCCGATGAACTATGACGGCACAGGAGGTGCAGTAGCATTTGTGCGCTGGACGGATCAACAAGTCACCTTTGCTACTGGGTTGCTTGTCGATGAAGCTCTGACTTGGTGGAACCTGCATGCCCAAACCTTGGGCGATGATGCCGCTTATGGCTTAACTTGGGAGGAACTGAAGGAAAGAATGAGAGAGAAGTACTGCTCTCGTGCGGAACTCCAAAGGCTGGAAACAGAGTTCTGGCACTTGACTATGGAAGGTGCTGACATCAATGGTTACACTCGAAGGTTCCATGACCTATCAAGAGTGCTTCCCTACATGGTGACTCCCGAATTCAAGCGCGTTGAACGCTACATTTGGGGACTGGCCTCAGAGTTTCGTGGCATGGTAACGTCGGCCAAACCACAAACAATCACCGAGGCTGTAACTCTGGCTGTCAGCCTTACTGAAGATTGTGTTCGGATGAAGAAGTTATCACTGAACCCAACAGAGAACACCGAGACGCATGCTGAGTCGTCCGGTGACAAGAAAAGGAAACATGCAAACCTGAATCAAGCAATTCGTAACAATAAGGGTTTGAACAACAAGAAGCGTGACACTAACCCACCTAGGGAGGCAAAAGCCTTCGCAGCTGTAAATGAGTCTGGGGCTAAGAAATATCGGGGCACTCTGCCCAAATGTAACTGCTGTGACTTTCACCATGTGGGAAACTGTCGCGTTGGAAAATGCGAGAACTGTGGGAAGCCAGGCCACCGTGCCGAAGACTGCTGGGGAAAGGGTATTGGAGGCCGCAATGGTAATGGTAATGGAAACCATGGTGGGAATGGCAATGGTAACCGGAATGGTAATGGAGCTGGACGGAACCAAGGATGCTTCAAGTGTGGAAGCAATGATCATTTCATGAAGAACTGCCCAGAGAGAAACAACGCTCCGGCTCGAGCATTTGTGATTGGAGCAAGAGACGCAAGCGAGGACCCTAACGTGGTCACCGGTACGTTTCTCATTAACAATCACTTTGCACCCATACTATTTGACACTGGCGCCGATTATAGCTTCATGTTTGTGGAATTTAAACGCATACTCGGAATAGAATCTAGTAGATTAGAAATTCCTTATTCCATAGAACTAGCCAATGGTAAACTTGTTGAATCGGGCGAAGTTGTCAGAGGCTGCACATTAGAACTTGGCGACCGAAATTTTAGCATCGACCTCTTACCTATTTAATTGGGTAGCTTCGATGTAGTAGTCGGAATGGACTGGTTGTCCAAGAACAAAGCTGAAGTTATTTGTCATGAGAAAATCATTCGCATCCCTTTAGCGAATGGTGAAACTCTCATCGTGCATGGAGAAAAACGAGACGCACCTCTTCGAATCATCAGTTGCATGAAGGCACGGAAATGCTTAAGGAAAGGATGTGTCGCTTTCCTAGCACACGTTATAGACAAGAAGGCTGAGCAGCCGAAACTCGAAGACATTCCCGTGGTGAAGGAATTTCCTGATGTGTTCCCTGAAGATCTGCCAGGACTACCTCCGCAACGACAAGTCGAATTCCGTATAGACTTGGTTCCAGGAGCTGCTCCTGTAGCCAAGGAACCCTATCGACTTGCGCCATCCGAGATGCAAGAATTATCTACACAACTCCAGGAGTTGTTGGATAAGGGATTTATAAGGCCAAGCTTCTCACCCTGGGGAGCTCCGGTATTATTCGTGAAGAAGAAGGATGGAACACTGCGGATGGGTATCGATTACAGGGAACTGAACAAGCTCACTATCAAGAATCGGTATCCACTACCGAGGATTGATGACTTATTTGATCAACTGCAAGGATCAAGCTACTATTCCAAGATCGACCTTCGATCTGGATACCATCAGCTGAGAATCCAAGAAGAAAGCGTGCCAAAGACTGCATTCAGAACGCGATATGGGCACTACGAATTTCTTGTGATGCCATTTGGATTGACGAACGCGCCAGCGGTCTTTATGGATCTAATGAACCGCGTATGCAAACCATATCTCGATAAATTCGTGATTGTATTTATCGATGATATCCTGATTTACTCGCGAACGAAAGAAGAGCACGAGCAACATCTCAGAACCATCTTGGAATTACTGAAGAAAGAGAAGCTTTATGCAAAGTTCTCGAAGTGCGAATTCTGGATTCGCGAAGTATAATTTCTTGGTCACGTTGTGAATGAGAAGGGCATTCTTGTAGACCCATCCAAGATTGAAGCGATAAAGAACTGGGAAGCTCCCAAAACCCCAACTGAAGTTCGACAATTTTTGGGTTTAGCGGGCTATTATCGGCGATTCATCGAGAATTTCTCAAAGATAGCTCAACCATTAACGATCCTTACCCAGAAAGACAAGAAGTACGACTGGGGTCACAAACAGGAAGAAGCCTTTCAGCTACTTAAGAACAAGCTCTGCGATGCACCAATACTATCATTACCCGAAGGCACTGAAGACTTCGTGGTATACTGCGACGCCTCACGACAAGGCTTGGGTTACGTGCTCATGCAACGCCAAAAAGTCATCGCTTATGCTTCAAGACAACTGAAGGTTCACGAGAGAAATTATACCACTCACGACCTGGAGCTGGGTGCAGTGGTATTCGCCTTGAAGATTTGGCGACATTATTTATATGGTACTCGATGTACAATCTTCACAGATCACAAAAGCTTACAACACATATTTGATCAGAAGGAATTGAATATGCGCCAGCGACGTTGGGTTGAGCTGCTGAATGATTATGACTGTGAGATTAAGTACCATCCTGGAAAGGCAAACGTTGTAGCAGACGCGTTGAGCCGAAAAGAAAGGGTTAAGACCCTAAGGGTTCGACCATTGGAAATGACGATTCGAACGAACCTCACTGCACGCATTCGAGATGCACAACAAGAAGCTCTTAAAGAAGAGAATCGTAAAGCTGAATACCTCTGGGGTGCATTGAAGTACATGGCGCCAAATGAAGAGGGAGCCTTATACTTTAAAAAGCGCATTTGGGTTCCGTTCTATGGTGGCCTACGAGAAGTCATCCTTGATGAAGCGCACAAGTCAAGATACTCGATCCACCCAGGGTCGGACAAGATGTATCAAGACTTGAAGGAATATTATTGGTGGCCGAGACTCAAGAGCGACGTTGCTGTCTATGTTGGAAAATGCCTAACCTGTGCTAAGGTTAAGGCAGAATATCAGAAACCGTCCGGCCTACTACAACAACCAGAGATTCCCGTATGGAAGTGGGAACAAATCTCGTTGGACTTCATAACAAAATTACCCAGGACCCCGAGAGGGCACGATATAATATGGGTAATAGTTGATCGATTGACGAAGTCTGCACATTTCCTACCAATCCGAGAGAAGGATAGCACGGGAAAGCTTGCAGAGATATACTTAAGAGAAATTGTGGCACGCCATGGAGTGCCAATCTCAATCATTTCAGACATAGATGGACGCTTTGTCTCAAGAATCTGGCAATCATTTCAGGAAGCCTTTGGATCTCAGTTAGATCTGAGCACGACATTCCATCTGCAAACAGCCGGCCAGAGCGAACGGACTATACAAACGTTAGAAGATATGCTTCACGCATGTGTCATGGATCTAGGCGGCAGCTGGGATACTCATCTACCTTTAGTTGAGTTTTCCTACAATAACAGTTATCATACGAGCATAAAAGCCGCACCGTTCGAAGCTCTGTATGGCCGCAAATGCCGATCGCCCTTATGTTGGGCAGATGCCGGAGATAAACGTACGGTTGGTCCTGAACTTGTACAAGAGACCACCGACAAGATTGCGCAGATCTGAGAGCGCATTAAGGCGGCTCGAGAACGACAAAAGAGCTACGCTGATCCGAATAGAAAATCGGTAGAATTCAAGGTGGGAGACAAAGTGTTGTTAAAAGTCTCACCATGGAAGGGCGTAGTCAGATTCGGAAAGCACGGGAAGCTAAATCCACGATATATCGGACCATTCAGAATATTGAGGAGAATTGGTACCGTAGCGTACAAATTGGAGTTACCGGAAGAACTTAACGGAGTACATGATACGTTTCATGTATCCAACCTGAAGAAGAGTCCAACACAAGAAAATGTGATCATCCCGATGGATGAAGTGCATATTGATGAAGCCCTCCGATTTACAGAACAACCCGTTGAGGTTACCGACTGGAAAGTCAACAAGACCAGGAGGAGCAGCGTAAAACTCGTCAAAGTACGTTGGAACTCTAAGCACGGACCCGAGTACACATGGGAACGTGAAGACCAGTTCAAGAAAAAGTATCCCCACCTATTCAAGAAGACTCCAGCGAGAGTGAGTTCAGCCTGAATTTCGGGACGAAATTCTTTTAACGGGGGGAGACTGTGACAACTGGCCCAAACCGGTAATTTCCGTACACATTAATTATTGCTTAATGACTGCAATTATGTGCTTAATTGTCAGGAATATCTGATTTCATACTAACCAAGTGAATTCATGCACGTTGTACACTACAAAATATTGCTTTATGCATAAATGAGAGCGTTGCGTCAGAAATACTAGTAAACTCACCGGTAAGACACACTGTGTCAACGGAACTGCAGAAAGCAGCCATGCAATAAAATTGGAGCCTAGGTGTAGGTCCGACAACAAGAATGCATTAAAACCCAAGAGTACATACAAGGGTTAATATATATGCAATACGAAGGCAAAAATAAGCACTAAAAAGCACCCGAAACGCACTTTAAGTGCAGAATTTATATAATTCAGCAATAATTCAGCATTTAGACATGAATATTTTGCAGAATTGTCGTTTTATTATCCAGAATATTTCCCTAAGTGTTGGGAATCGATAGTGTTACAAAAAGATACTTATTAAACACTAAAAGGTGCAATTTAGCACTTTAACGAATCGGTATGTAACCGAACAACCGGACTTTACCCGAAACATGAAAATATTGTTATTTGCATTATTTATCTTTTTCTGAGCCAGTTAGGGTCCCTGAATACCCTAACACCCGTCATAAAGGACAACACACTAGTAACCGAGTTAGTCACTTAACTAACTAGGTTAACCTAACTATATACTTAACCTTTGGTTGAAATCGAACTAGTACCCCCCCTCTGTCACACCCGCTCATAGCGGAAACGCAAAGTGTGATCTGTTTGGTTTTCATTGCATAAATATCGATGTACATGAACAAACTATATGAATAAAACATACTCCACTGCCATTACATAGTGTTTCAAAAGATTACATCATAAGTTTAGTGTGTCGGTTACAAACCATTAACATGAAAATAAAGCGTTATTGTTTCATACATAAACTTGAAATAAACTACAAAGGTTTAAACCATCATATTTCCGCAAAGAGGCGGAATATAATAGTTAAACCCTTCAAAAGATGGCATGGAGTTCCTGTACTTGTTATCTTGACTGGGAAATCCGACATGGTCCTTTAATTCCCTGAAATACATGTTAAGTTTGGAAAACATCAACAAAAGTTGGTGAATTCATGCAATTTAGTTGTAAACGATGTATGAAAAATGTGAGTTGTAGTATGTAAAGCGTCAATGAAATCGTTGATCATTAATGTTTTGCAAGGACATTAATATGTGTGACGAAATAGGAAGCAAACCAACCCTAGACGATTTTATGCCGATTCCTATCGACTGGGACACAAACGCACTCTTCCGTAGGGGTCCATGACCAAGAGTGGGGCTCGCCAAAACCCATTAGATCTAAGCCTTTGTTCCGTGGTCCAAACTGGATTAATGGTGCTTATAGTATGGCCCTAATTCGCACATGATCGATGGTGTTTCATTACCTAACTTTATCATACTCTGAACATGTATCCTCCCCGATAGTTGTAAAGTTTGTAAAACATTTAAATGAATAGGGGAACATGAACTCACAGTATAGCGTCCTGAAAATAGATGAAAATAAGATCTCACGTGCGGTCGTCCTGAATAGCGTGGCGACCTACAAACGTTCTTATTTTTGTTAGACACTTCGGTCTTTGAAAAGAACTTGAGTACGAGTCTTGTGTCTTGAGTATATGTAAGACTTGTATGTCTTTACTGTTCGTTAACTGTGTATTCGATGTATGAGTTGTTAAAATGTTCGTTAACTGTGTATTCGATGAATGAGTTGTTCAACTGTTCGTTAACTGTGTATTCGATGAATGAGTTGTTCAAATGCTCGTTAACTGTGTATTCGATGAATGAGTTGTATAGTCGGATCTCGTCCGCTGAATCTCATGTCTTGTATGTATCACTTGTATAGTTGTGTTTCCAATAATAGTATCATTGGGCCAAGCCCATGTTTTCAAGTTATTGGGCTTAAATAGTGCTGGGCCTCAAATAGTGTTGGGCCTCAAATAGTGTTGGGCCTCAAATAGTGTTGGGCCTCAATAGTGTTGGGCTTGAATAGTGTTGGGCTTGAATAGTGTTGGGCTTGAATAGTGTTGGGCTTGAATAGTGTTGGGCTTGAATAGTGTTGGGCTTTGGCCCATATGTTTGGTGTTTGGGCTTAGCCCATTAATTTATGTTAAGCCCATTATGAAAAATAAGCCCATTTATAAAACAATAGCCCATTACTTAAACTAGCCCATTTGTTTATAAAAATAGCCCATTAAGTATAATAATCCCATTTGTAGAAAAATAGCCCACTAATACATGTAAGCCTTTCATTTTTATAAAAACCCTTTTTATAAAAATTAACTAAGTATAGATGTTAGTAATAAAAACATACTAGTTTTTATAAGTTTCTAAACATCCGAAAATTTGTTATCGATAGTATATTTATATTTCGTGTCGAAAGATCGTCTAACGTCGTAGTAACTCCCCGGATTGGCAATTAGCTTAAGTAGTCGTCCGTCGTTCATTTTGACCATATTTGGTGTCCGATTATTAGAATCGTCCGTAACTCGTTTTAAGGCGTTATTATGTGAAGTCTCGTAGGACTTTTGTTATAACGTGTTTTGAGTTTAAAGTTGACATGAGATTCAAGTTCCTACAATGATATATATAACTAATACACCAAGTAATATATCACACAAAAATTGTTTAAAGTAACCAAATATATATTTTCTAAAAAAATATATATATTTTCCTTGTCTTTTATTTTATAAATCCTTCTTTAATAACCTTTATAAATCTTGTATAGATTTACCCAAAAATGTTGTTATTTTATAAAATAAAGTTTTTATAAAAATTGGCCATATAACCTTTGCATTTTTATCTTAACCATGTTTCATTAAACATATCTTTTTCTTTATTAAATCATCAACAATTTACTCATCATCTTAACTAAACATTATAAGACTTTTATAACATCAAATCATCAAGATGATAAGCAAATCATGTAGGGTTTTTAAACATGATCCTTTCATATGTTAACTAGTTCAAAAACCAAGTTAAATTCTAGTTTTAACAACTTTCATAAAAATCTTTAGTTGTATGTTAATTTTTATAATCTTGTGAAAGTCTTGTTTTTAAACATAAACCCTAAATACTTTCACAAGATCACTAGATATGATCATTCTTTTAATCCTTTATGTTAAAACCCTTTAACATAAACATGTATAATTTTTAGATCATATCTATCAACATCTTCTAACACTTTATTTGTAGCATAATCATCATAACAAGATCTAATAAGCATATAACAAGTCTAAGATCACAATATAAACAAACATAATTATATCATGATTTTTATCTTTGCTTCATTGTATTTTTCTTGTTCATTATGTATGATTATATAGTTATTATTAGTTATAATAACAATCATAAACATAATATGTATAAAAAAAAATAAAGAAGCTTACTTCTAGCACAAGGCTAGGGATGATCTTAGAGATTATGAAGGACTTAGAAGATGATGATCTTGATGTTAGAACACTTGTGTATGAATAAAAATCCTTCCTTTCACTTCCAAGAGCTTTAGATCACTTCATGTGACTTGGAAATCCATGTTGATCATGAAGAAGATGATAAAAATAATTGGGTTTATGAAAGTGTTCTTGATATAAGATGAAGATGGTGAGAGAGTTTTCTTAAGTGTGTGTAAGATAGGGTGTGAAATGAAAGATGAAAGTGATGAAGTGTAGTAACTTAGTGACTAAGTGTAGAAAATAATCATCCAATCTAATCCACTTGCATGTAAACATAATATCTAGATATTATGTAACATAAACAAGGGGTGTGGGACCCCTTGTTCACGGCCTCAATATGGGGGGGGGGGGGGTCTTGCATGGTGAAAAGTGTTAGTTATTTTTCAAGACTTAAAAATGAATTATAAAGATGTAAATATTAAGGTGTTTAGGGTTTGCAATTTTCCGAGATGTTTCGCGACTTGAAATGACCATAAACTAGTTTTACAAGACCAAAAATAATGATCACTAGTTCGCTACTTGTGCCAAAATGTAGTTCGGATAATTGTTTAGTGCTCGTTTCACTAATAAATGGTCGAAACGTTCTCTTATGGAAGTTGTAGGGCAAATTTCCGTTATGTGTGAAATTGATATTCTATAAGTAATTTTATATAAAATTGGTGCCTAAACATCAATTTTTGCATCTTGTATTAAAAATACAATTGCTGAATTTTGCGGAAAATTAGTGAAATGGTCATTTTTAGCGTATGTCGGACAGTTTTTAGTGCTACCGGCCATTGGTAGAATATTAACCAAACTCTTGTATTCCCATATAGGGTTTAGTATATAATTGATATTGGACTCTCATCCGAGTCCTAAAGATGTCATTTTTGATGTTTTCTGCGGATCCGGAGTTTTCGTCAGCACTCTAGTTCACTAGGCGCTACTCTAGTTGTTTCGGTGAATTGTTTGCACTATAACAAATGTACCCAATAAAAATGAATCATGTGTAATAACCAATGAATATTCCATGAGTTTTCTAAGATGTATACCATGTAATCATGCAGTCAGAATATTCAAAACACATGCTTGTATAATGTAAATCACTGTTTTAAATGTAAGTAAATTAACCGAAAGTGGCAGTTGTCACATTCTCCCCTTGTTATTTAGAATTTCGTCCCGAAATTCTAGCTTTGTTATTCTTTGCAGGAGTCTTTGGAAATAGGTGGGGATATTTTGCCTTCATTCGGTCTTCACGTTCCCAAGTATACTCGGGCCTGTGACGAGAGTTCCAACGAACCTTTACTAACTTGATACGACTTTTCCGTGTTTTATTGACCTTCCAGTCTGTGACCTCAACAGGTTCTTCAGTAAAATGGAGTTTGTCGTCAATGTGAATTTCATCCACAGGAATGGCAACGGTTACTTGTATTGGACTCTTTTTAAGATTTGACACATGAAACGTGTGGTGTACACTGCTAAGTTCATCTGGTAACTTCAACTTGGAAGCAACAGTGCCAATCTTTTCCAAGATTTCAAATGGTCCAATGTAACACGGGTTAAGCTTCCCTGTTTACCGAACCTCACTACGCCTTTCCAAGGTGAGACTTTCAACAAAACTTTCTCTCCAACCTCGAAAGATGCTTGTTTTCGTTTTCCATCTGCGTAGAGCTTTTGTCGATCGCGAGCCGCCTTGATACGGTCTCGGATCCGAAAAATTTTATCCGTAGTATCTTGGACTAGTTCCGGACCAATTAATTGACTATCGCCTGTTTCCGCCCAACATAGCGGAGAGCGACACTTTCGACCATAAAGAGCTTCGAACGGTGCAGCTTGTATACTTGTATGATAGCTATTATTGTAGGAAAACTCAACTAGAGGTAGATGATTATCCCAATTGCCGCCTAAATCCATAACACATGCACGAAGCATATCTTCGAGTGTTTGGATTGTCCGTTCGCTCTGGCCGTCAGTTTGTGGATGAAAGGCCGTACTTAGATTCAATTGAGATCCAAAGGCCTGTTGAAATGATTTCCATATTCTTGAAACAAAACGACCGTCTCGGTCCGAAATGATTGAAATAGGCACTCCATGACGAGCCACTATTTCTTTGAGATATATTTCCGCTAGTTTCTCAGTACTATCCTTCTCCCGAATCGGTAAGAAGTGTGCGGACTTTGTCAATCTATCGACGATTACCCATATCATGTCATGACCTTTCGAGGTCCTGGGTAACTTCGTAATGAAGTCCATCGATATTTGTTCCCATTTCCAAGCGGGAATCTCGGGTTGTTGTAGTAAACCTGATGGTTTCTGATACTCTGCCTTGACCTTCGCGCAGGTCAAGCATTCTCTAACATAGTTAGCAATATCCTTTTTGAGGTTAGGCCACCAATAGTACTCTTTTAAGTCTTGATACATCTTATCTGATCCTGGATGGATCGAGTACTTTGACCTATGTGCTTCCTCAAAAATGAGATCTCGGAGACCTCCAAAGAATGGAACCCAAATTCTACCCGCAAAGTACAAAGTTCCATCCTCCTTTGGTACTAACTGTTTTTCCATGCCTCGAAGTGATTCTTCTAGAATATGTTCTTCCTTGAGCGCTTCTTGTTGTGCATTTTGAATTCGTGTGGTAAGATCTGTGTGAATCGTCATCTCTAGTGCTCGCACTCTTAGTGTTTTAACTCGTTCCTTGCGGCTCAAGGCGTCTGCTACAACGTTCGCCTTGCCCGGATGGTACTTGATTTCACAATCATAGTCGTTTAATAATTCAACCCAACGTCGCTGACGCATATTTAATTCTTTTTGGTTGAATATGTGTTGTAGACTCCTATGATCTGTGAAAATAGTGCACTGTGTACCATATAAGTAATGCCGCCAAATTTTCAAAGCAAATACCACCGCGCCTAGCTCTAGGTCGTGAGTGGTATAGTTCTTCTCGTGAACTTTCAGTTGGCGGGACGCGTACGCGATAACCTTTTTACGTTGCATGAGTACACAACCCAAACCTTGATGCGAAGCATCACAGTATACCACAAAGTCATCGGTACCGTCGGGTAATGATAGGACTGGTGCAATGCACAACTTGTCTTTAAGATGTTGAAATGCTGCTTCTTGTTTCTCTCCCCAATCGAATTTCCTGTCTTTCTGTGTAAGAGAAGTTAGCGGTTGAGCAATCTTTGAGAAATTCTCAATGAATCTCCGATAATATCCCGCTAAGCCCAAAAATTGTCGCACTTCAGTAGGAGTCTTGGGCGCTTCCCAATTCTTAATCGATTCAATCTTCGACGGGTCTACTTGAATACCTTTCTCATTCACTATATGCCCGAGAAATTGTACTTCACGAATCCAAAACTCACATTTGGAAAACTTCGCGTATAAATTCTCCTTTTTGAGTAATTCTAAGATGGTTCTCAAATGTTGTTCATGCTCAGCTGCCGATCGTGAGTATATCAAAATGTCGTCAATGAACACTATGACGAATTTGTCGAGATAAGGCTTGCACACGCGGTTCATTAAATCCATGAAGACCGCCGGTGCGTTCGTTAAACCAAAAGGCATAACGAGAAACTCGTAATGACCGTAACGAGTCCGAAAAGCCGTTTTCGGTATGCTTTCTTCTTGAACCCGTAACTGATGATACCCCGATCGTAAGTCTATCTTTGAATAAAAACTCGACCCTTGAAGTTGATCGAATAAGTCGTCAATCCTCGGTAATGGATACCGATTCTTGATGGTGAGTTTATTCAACTCTCTGTAGTCGATACACATTCTGAATATCCCGTCCTTCTTTTTCACAAAAAGAACTGGAGCTCCCCAAGGCGAGAAACTCGGTCTAATGAATCCCTTATCCATCAACTCTTGAAGTTGTGTGGACAATTCCTGCATTTCAGAAGGTGCTAATCGATATGGAGATCTGGCTACAGGTGCGGCTCCTGGTACCAAGTCGATGTGAAATTCGACTTGTCGATAAGGCGGTAGTCCTGGCAAGTCTTCAGGAAAGACTTCAGGAAATTCTTTTACTACCGGAATATCTGTCAACTTCGGCCCATCGGCCTTCTTGTCTACTACATGCGCTAGAAAGGCAATATAACCTTTCCGTAAGTATTTCTGTGCTTTCATGCAATTGATGATCCGCAATGGGGTGTCACGCTTCTCTCCATGTATAACAAGGGTCTCTTTGTTCGGTAGTGGTAGGCGAATGATCTTCTCGTGGCAAACGACTTCGGCTCGATTGTTGGATAGCCAATCCATGCCAACCACTACGTCGAAACTACCCAATTCAACGGGTAAGAGATCGATATTGAATTTTTGTTCACCAAGTTCTAAGGTACACTCCTTAACAACTTCTCCCGTCTCTATTAGTCTACCGTTAGCCAATTCTATAGAATATGGAACATCTAGTTTACTAGGTTCCAAGCGCAGAATATTTTTAAATTCTATAGAGATAAAACTAAAATCGGCTCCGGTATCAAATAATATGGATGCGAAATGATCATTGAGGAGAAACGTACCAGTGACCACATTAGGGTCTTGGCGCGCATCCTTGGCTCCAATCACAAAAGATCGACCACGAGCTTGAATTTCTTTAGGACAGTCTCTCTTGTAGTGATCTTTGCTTCCGCATCCAAAACATCCTTGATTACGACCATTCCCGTTTCCATTCCTGTTACCAAATCCACTTCCCGATCCTGTATTATTTCCCGTTCCCCAACATGACTCGGTACGGTGGCCAAGCTTGCCACACTTATCACACTTGACAAGCCGACAATCACCCACGTGATGAAACTTGCATCGTTCACACTTGGGTAAAGTACCAGCGTACTTCTTAGGACCAGTGTCGTTTGTGGCTACAAACATCCTTGCATCCTTTTGCTGGTTATTCTGTCGCCTGTTGTTGTTGTTGTTGTTGTTGTTGTTGTTGGGGTTATTGTTATTGTTGTTGTAGTTGTTGTTACTGTTGTTGTTATTACCACGGGTTCCCTTCTTGAAATTCGAGTAATTCCTCTTCCCACGGTTGGAAGACTCAACATGTGTTTCCTTCTTGTCATCACCTTTCTCAGTGAATATCTTCATCCTGACCCCGTCTTCAGTAAGACTCACGGCTATAGTCACAGCCTGAGTAATGGTCGTGGGTTTAGCTGCAGTAACCAGACTTCGAATCTTGTCAGAAAGTCCCCAGATGTAGCGTTCGATACGCTTGTACTCTGGTGTTACAAGATAAGGAATTACACGGGACAGATCGTGAAATCTTTGAGTATATCCCGTGATATCAGCTCCGACCATGGTGAGGTTCCAAAACTCGTTCTCCAACTTCTGGAGTTCAGCACGAGAACAGTATTTATCCCTCATACGTTCCTTCAATTCATCCCACGTTAACGCATAAGCAGCGTTTTCACCCAAAGTTTGCACTTGTAGGTTCCACCATGTAAGAGCCTCGTTGAGAAACAAGCCAGTAACGAAAGTGACTTGCTGATTAGCGGAACATCTGCTCATTCTTATAGTGGAATCCGTTTTCTCCGTCCATCTCACATAAGCCACAGCACCGCCTGTGCCATCATAGTTAAGCGGCTTGCAGTCTAGAAACTGCTTAAATGTGCACCCTGAAATTGGATAACGGATTTTGAATGAGCAAACAGTGAATCGTACGAATAGATTTAGAAAGAAATTTGATAAGTCGTAACAAAATAGCTAAATGTTACCCGTATTATTTGTTCCACCTGAAGGACCGCTTGGACCTTGGCCTCCCGATCCGCCGGTGCCTCCACTTTGTTCGACACGGGATGCCTCATACAGTGCGATAGCTTGAGCGATTCTCTGTTCTATAAGTGCATTTAGTTCCGCCTCGGTCGTAGGCATTGGTGGAGGTGGGGGTGGATTAGTCCGTGAACGTAAGATTCTCCTTGGTGGCATGATTCTTCTAAAGGAGAAATAGGATAAGATTAGACGTTGATTTGGTTTGTTTAAAAAGAAATATTCATAACATTAATAGCAATCTCACCACCAAAAATATAATGCGAGTAAATAAGTTAACATAAACAATAAGATATGTCCAACCAGACCACTCAGATGCATTTAATATATAACACCAAGTTTTATATATATATTCAACCGGTTACATAATCGTTTGAAAGGAACAAAAATAGACTCGGGCTACATAACCCGGTCATACTATTCTAGTACAACAAAAGAGATAACAACATCTTCCTTCCAACTGTGTGACCCGTTGTATGTTGGTTGTCTTCAAACTTGGTGAAACATCAATATGTACACAAAACGGATATAGATACCCGTCCCAAAAGCACGATACCTGCAAACATAGTCTATGGTGGGGGGAATACCGGTGGTGGAATAGGGAATAATAACCTGCGAACATCAGAAACCCTACCCTCCAAATCAAGCACCAAATGGTGAAGGAACACACTCTGCTGCTCGAGCGCCAGAACACGGGCAGGTAGATCCACTGGTGGTATATCCACTGGTGGCATCTCCACTGGTGGCATCTGCGGTGGTAGTGGGGGTAAAGGTGGTGATCCTGGTGGTAGTGGTGGAGCATGAAGTACCATACCAATGAGGTGAGTAAGCTCATCCTCGAGTTCGCTAACTCGACGTATAACAAAGTTTATCTGATGCTCAAGTGTCTGAACACGAGCACATAACTCAATAGTAGCAGCTGGGTGGTGCACTGAGTGATATGGATCTGTAAGGGGCATAACATGTGGGTATAAATCCATGTCCCCGGGTGGTACATGGGCATGTCCTGAGGGTCCTGCCTCGTCAGTATGGTCTACATGTGGTAGAATAGGAACAACATGATCATGTGCAGTGGCAACTGGCTCATCTGGTAAGACATCATCCAGCTCAATGTCTCCATTGCGCTGTAGGCCAATGGCCTGCAGTGCGGATGAAGTAACAGATGCGTAAGAAGAAGCATCTGAATCAGTATCGGAATCAGAAGAGATAATAATAATCGGAACCACCGGTGCAGCGACCTCCAAAATGACCAAGTCATGAACATCCCCGTCTCCCAACTCGTCATCCAAATGCTCCACGGGAATCACAGGAACTACAGCGTCGTCCTCCTCGTCGAGGTCGTCGATGAAATGCATAATGGCAAGAGGAAGGACATCCAAGGGTATAACCTCTATCACATGTTCACCCGCTGGGTGACCTATGATAACAATCTCGTTGAGTAGAGGGGGCACATCTAGCACATCATCATCAATGATGTCTCCTAACATGTAAGCGTCCATAATGTCACCACCAATTGCGAACGGCTGAAAGTCATCCAAATCATCGTCAGAAGTAGAGTCGCTATCAGATAAGATGACCTGTACCTCTGGCACAACGTCATCGTCAGACACAATCTCCATGGGGTCTACATCATCGTATATGTTGCTTCCTTCAGAGGAAGACATGATATCCTGAGAAATAAGTTGTTCGACATGTATGAGCATTTGTTATTTTACATATATACACGAAATGTATTTTTCACATAAGGTTCATTTTAAGTTATCCTACTTGAGTTGTGTGGATTAACTTAAAGTTGCATGTCTACCATTTAGATGACTAAGACACTAATGTCCTTGCTTGATTTGTATTAGATGAATTCTTGTTGAAAATGGACCATGAAAAATGTTTATGCAAATGAAAACATGTGTTTGTGTTTAGATGGTTTTCATGAGAGATCCCTAGTGATTGTAGACTTAGACTCAATAAAGAATCCTGGTTCACTACAATCGATGCTCTGATACCAAGCTGTCACACCCGCTCATAGCGGAAACGCAAAGTGTGATCTGTCTGGTTTTCATTGCATAAATATCGATGTACATGAACAAACTATATGAATAAAACATACTCCACTGCCATTACATAGTGTTTCAAAAGATTACATCATAAGTTTAGTGTGTCGGTTACAAACCATTAACATGAAAATAAAGCGTTATTGTTTCATACATAAACTTGAAATAAACTACAAAGGTTTAAACCATCATATTTCCGCAAAGAGGCGGAATATAATAGTTAAACCCTTCAAAAGATGGCATGGAGTTCCTGTACTTGTTATCTTGACTGGGAAATCCGACATGGTCCTTTAATTCCCTGAAATACATGTTAAGTTTGGAAAACATCAACAAAAGTTGGTGAATTCATGCAATTTAGTTGTAAACGATGTATGAAAAATGTGAGTTGTAGTATGTAAAGCGTCAATGAAATCGTTGATCATTAATGTTTTGCAAGGACATTAATATGTGTGACGAAATAGGAAGCAAACCAACCCTAGACGATTTTATGCTGATTCCTATCGACTGGGACACAAACGCACTCTTCCGTAGGGGTCCATGACCAAGAGTGGGGCTCGCCAAAACCCATTAGATCTAAGCCTTTGTTCCTTGGTCCAAACTGGATTAATGGTGCTTATAGTATGGCCCTAATTCGCACATGATCTATGGTGTTTCATTACCTAACTTTATCATACTCTGAACATGTATCCTCCCCGATAGTTGTAAAGTTTGTAAAACATTTAAATGAATAGGGGAACATGAACTCACAGTATAGCGTCCTGAAAATAGATGAAAATAAGATCTCACGTGCGGTCGTCCTGAATAGCGTGGCGACCTACAAACGTTCTTATTTTTGTTAGACACTTCGGTCTTTGAAAAGAACTTGAGTACGAGTCTTGTGTCTTGAGTATATGTAAGACTTGTATGTCTTTACTGTTCGTTAACTGTGTATTCGATGTATGAGTTGTTCAAATGTTCGTTAACTGTGTATTCGATGAATGAGTTGTTCAACTGTTCGTTAACTGTGTATTCGATGAATGAGTTGTTCAAATGCTCGTTAACTGTGTATTCGATGAATGAGTTGTATAGTCGGATCTCGTCCGCTGAATCTCGTGTCTTGTATGTATCACTTGTATAGTTGTGTTTCCAATAATAGTATCATTGGGCCAAGCCCATGTTTTCAAGTTATTGGGCTTAAATAGTGCTGGGCCTCAAATAGTGTTGGGCCTTAAATAGTGCTGGGCCTCAAATAGTGTTGGGCCTCAAATAGTGTTGGGCTTCAAATAGTGTTGGGCCTCAATAGTGTTGGGCCTCAAATAGTGTTGGGCCTCAATAGTGTTGGGCTTGAATAGTGTTGGGCTTGAATAGTGTTGGGCTTGAATAGTGTTGGGCTTGAATAGTGTTGGGCTTGAATAGTGTTGGGCTTTGGCCCATATGTTTGGTGTTTGGGCTTAGCCCATTAATTTATGTTAAGCCCATTATGAAAAATAAGCCCATTTATAAAACAATAGCCCATTACTTAAACTAGCCCATTTGTTTATAAAAATAGCCCATTAAGTATAATAATCCCATTTGTAGAAAAATAGCCCACTAATACATGTAAGCCTTTCATTTTTATAAAAACCCTTTTTATAAAAATTAACTAAGTATAGATGTTAGTAATAAAAACATACTAGTTTTTATAAGTTTCTAAACATCCGAAAATTTGTTATCGATAGTATATTTATATTTCGTGTCGAAAGATCGTCTAACGTCGTAGTAACTCCCCAGATTGGCAATTAGCTTAAGTAGTCGTCCGTCGTTCATTTTGACCATATTTGGTGTCCGATTATTAGAATCGTCCGTAACTCGTTTTAAGGCGTTATTATGTGAAGTCTCGTAGGACTTTTGTTATAACGTGTTTTGAGTTTAAAGTTGACATGAGATTCAAGTTCCTACAATGATATATATAACTAATACACCAAGTAATATATCACACAAAAATTGTTTAAAGTAACCAAATATATGTTTTCTAAAAAAATATATATATTTTCCTTGTCTTTATTTTATAAATCCTTCTTTAATAACCTTTATAAATCTTGTATAGATTTACCCAAAAATGTTGTTATTTTATAAAATAAAGTTTTTATAAAAATTGGCCATATAACCTTTGCATTTTTATCTTAACCATGTTTCATTAAACATATCTTTTTCTTTATTAAATCATCAACAATTTACTCATCATCTTAACTAAACATTATAAGACTTTTATAACATCAAATCATCAAGATGATAAGCAAATCATGTAGGGTTTTTAAACATGATCCTTTCATATGTTAACTAGTTCAAAAACCAAGTTAAATTCTAGTTTTAACAACTTTCATAAAAATCTTTAGTTGTATGTTAATTTTTATAATCTTGTGAAAGTCTTGTTTTTAAACATAAACCCTAAATACTTTCACAAGATCACTAGATATGATCATTCTTTTAATCCTTTATGTTAAAACCCTTTAACATAAACATGTATAATTTTTAGATCATATCTATCAACATCTTCTAACACTTTATTTGTAGCATAATCATCATAACAAGATCTAATAAGCATATAACAAGTCTAAGATCACAATATAAACAAACATAATTATATCATGATTTTTATCTTTGCTTCATTGTATTTTTATTGTTCATTATGTATGATTATATAGTTATTATTAGTTATAATAACAATCATAAACATAATATGTATAAAAAAAAATAAAGAAGCTTACTTCTAGCACAAGGCTAGGGATGATCTTAGAGATTATGAAGGACTAAGAAGATGATGATCTTGATGTTAGAACACTTGTGTATGAATAAAAATCCTTCCTTTCACTTCCAAGAGCTTTAGATCACTTCATGTGACTTGGAAATCCATGTTGATCATGAAGAAGATGATAAAAATAATTGGGTTTATGAAAGTGTTCTTGATATAAGATGAAGATGGTGAGAGAGTTTTCTTAAGTGTGTGTAAGATAGGGTGTGAAATGAAAGATGAAAGTGATGAAGTGTAGTAACTTAGTGACTAAGTGTAGAAAATAATCATCCAATCTAATCCACTTGCATGTAAACATAATATCTAGATATTATGTAACATAAACAAGGGGTGTGGGACCCCTTGTTCACGGCCTCAATATGGGGGGGGGGGTCTTGCATGGTGAAAAGTGTTAGTTATTTTTCAAGACTTAAAAATGAATTATAAAGATGTAAATATTAAGGTGTTTAGGGTTTGCAATTTTCCGAGATGTTTCGCGACTTGAAATGACCATAAACTAGTTTTACAAGACCAAAAATAATGATCACTAGTTCGCTACTTGTGCCAAAATGTAGTTCGGATAATTGTTTAGTGCTCGTTTCACTAATAAATGGTCGAAACGTTCTCTTATGGAAGTTGTAGGGAAAATTTCCGTTATGTGTGAAATTGATATTTCATAAGTATTTTTATATAAAATTGGTGCCTAAAAATCAATTTTTGCATCTTGTATTAAAAATACAATTGCTGAATTTTGCGGAAAATTAGTGAAATGGTCATTTTTAGCGTATTTCGGACAGTTTTTAGTGCTACCGGCCATTGGTAGAATATTAACCAAACTCTTGTATTCCCATATAGGGTTTAGTATATAATTGATATTGGACTCTCATCCGAGTCCTAAAGATGTCATTTTTGATGTTTTCTGCGGATCCGGAGTTTTCGTCAGCACTCTAGTTCACTAGGCGCTACTCTAGTTGTTTCGGTGAATTGTTTGCACTATAACAAATGTACCCAATAAAAATGAATCATGTGTAATAACCAATGAATATTCCATGAGTTTTCTAAGATGTATATGTCACACCCCCAAAATCCACCCGCGGAGTACTACCGCTTGGAGGCGTGACTGACCAGGATCCAGCCACCAATCATATTGAACAAGCATATAAGTAGTTATAAAAATCCAACCAATACAATTGGTGTTCAAACAAAACACAGTTAAGTTGCAAGCGGAAGCATAAGTCTTAAATCAAAACATAAGTTTAATTGTTTCATAGTTTAACGTGGACACACAGTCGTCCATGTCCCACAACGATCCTCCTCCATGCAAGCTCCAGCTAAGAAACCTAAGGACCTGCAAAGCATGTAGTAACGAGTCAACAACAAGTTGAGTGAGTTCACGGTTGGGTGTTCGTTTTAAGTTGTTTCGAAAACAGTTTCCTTTAGCTGGCATCCTGCCGTGGGGGTTACCCCATAGTTAAAAACGTGACTTGTTTGTTCCCGGTTACTCTGGCAATCCTGCCGTGGGGGCTACCCCGTGTTAGTTATCTGGCATTTCGGCCGTGGGGGCTACCCCATGTATACACTAGACTCGTTACCATATCGACTGCTGACTGTAGTCATGTTTAAGTGCCCTGAAACTGTCAATGTCTATCATCATTGACGTGCCCCAGATCCATTAGTTCACGCCCGTCCTCTGCGGCACGGTGTGAGGTTTGTCAGACCTAAATAGCGCTATCTAACTAATGACCCGCTCGCCATTGGCCCGGCGATTAAGTCGATATAAAAATGAGGGACTTCGTGATAGAGTTTTGGTCTAGTACGAGTTATCTGTCCGTGAGGACGAGGAATTACATTCCTGAACCTTTGCTGTCCTACCCAAGGAGGACGAGGAACCCAGTTCCTTAACCCCAATTCCCGACCCCTGGGAATCCCATGCTTTGTAGAGGGTGTGAACTCACCTTGGTTTGCTCGGTAGATACACAGAAAAGTCAAACAAGCAATGTTTTGGTTAGTCACGTCCTACCACAGTTGTATCATACCATCAGGTTCGTATTCAAGTAGTGCACGTATGTTTCTAGCATAATGTACTCAAGTAACGTTCATGGCATACATGTTTAATCATGGCAGATTCACGTTCAACAGTAACATATAAGGTCTGTGCATTGGGCCCAAGAGTCCGGCCCAAGCAATTAAGTCCGAAACAAGGTGAAAGCCCAAACAGTGTGTATCCGTGTATAGTCTCGAGTCGCAACTAGGTGTTTGCGACTCGCAACCGGAGTCGCAACCATGGTTTCGGTTCATGCTGTCTTGGTTACGAGCCGCAACCGGACTCGCAACAATGGTTTCGAGTCACAAAGTTGGTGTGCTGATCATGTGTGGTTTCGAGTCGCAACCGGGTGTTTGCGACTCGCAATCTGTGTCGCAACCGGGGGTCTCGACTCGTCATGCAATGGTTTCGAGTCGCAATTGGCGGTTTCGGTTGGACAGGAGCTGATTCGGTACAGTGTACTACCCACTAACATTCTGATTTCATGTAACAGTTTGTACTATCCAACCAAATTCCTTAAACATGTTTCTTGTCTAGCAAATTACTAAAAATGGATCAAACATATCAGATTTCAAATATTCAACATGTTCATATGATATTCAACAAGTTCTTCATGTGTTCATCATGTTCATCTTGTTCTTCAATATTCAAGTAGTTCATCTTTATTCCTATGAACCTAGGTCTAACAAGAATCATGAACAACTTATCAACAAATCACCCTAATAGCAAGCTTTCGGTTCTTAACACAAGAGTACACAATCCGATTTATATGAATATCACCTATCATACCTATGCAAGCCGATTCTATAAACATCAACAACCAAGGGTTAAACCACATTTAATCACAAGATCTCATTAACTCATCATACAACATATATTAAAGACATGTTTAACCGATTATCATCAATATACCCATCCGAGAACATGATAAAGCCATAATCATACATTTTTCCACTTACTAATACATGAAGACAAGCATTAAATCATCAAGCACACATAATCCTTAATATATAGCAAAACACTAACCGATTTGGTTCTCTAGTGTGAGGGTATGAAGAGTGATGAGTGACTTCCGAATGATGATCTTGAGCTCGGTCCGAGAGTCCTAGTGCCACCGGTTGATCCAACAATGAAGGAGAGGAATGTATGATGTTGTAGCTTAGGGTTTTAGTGAAGAGGATGGAGTGTGTGTATAGGTGAGTGTGTTGTCCAAAGAAATGGCATCTATGGTTATCCACTTAGTTTATATACTAGTTTACATTGGTGCACCCTAGTGGACTCGGATGAGGTGCACGGCCCAACCGGCCCATGTGTCCCACTAGTTCACTCGAGACTACATGGTCTCGAGTCGGGTTCGTGTTGTCTCGGTTCATATACATACTCGAATACATACACATAAGCATACATGTAACATAACACATAATCATATAAAGGTTCACTTATCATTCATTAATTCACATGAGTTTAACTAGTCACACGTTTAAGCTTACAACGAAAGGTTCTCAATTTCGAGTTGTCACATCATCCCCAAGTTGAAAGAAATTTCGTCCCGAAATTTGGTAGGCACTCACTGAGGAAGCTAGTTAAGTTGTATGGTTTTCCTGGTTTTCCTGGGGTGTCACATCCACCCCCCGTTGATCTGGAATTTCGTCCCGAAATTCCGTAGCTTCGGCCTCAGTAGTGGGTGTACTGTTTGCGAACAGTTGGGGATACTTTTGTTTCATCTGATCTTCGCGCTCCCAGGTGAACTCTGGGCCGCGACGTGAGTTCCAACGAACTCGAACGAGAGGTATTCTAGTGCTCTTGAGGACCTTAACATCCCGGTCCGTGATTTCGACTGGTTCCTCGACGAATCGTAACTGCTCGTCGATAGTGAGTTCCTTCAAAGGAACTACGTGGGTCTCATCTGACGGACACTTCTTCAGATTCGACACGTGAAAAACGTTGTGAACTGCACCGAGTTCTGCTGGTAAGTTTAGTCTGTAGGCCACCCTGCCTATTTTCTCGATGACCTCGAAAGGTCCAACGTATCGTGGGTTAAGTTTGCCGCGTTTACCAAAACGAACCACACCCTTCCAGGGTGAAACTTTGAGTAGTACCCGCTCCCCAACCTGGAGCTCAAGTGGTTTCCTGCCCATATCGGCGTAAACTTTCTGACGTTCGCGAGCGGCCGTCATGCGTTTTCGTATCTGAGCGATCTGCTCGGTTGTATCCACCACATATTCTGGACCAGTGATCTGACTTTCTCCCACCTCTGCCCAGCAAAGAGGAGACCGGCATTTACGTCCGTACAATGCCTCAAACGGAGCAGCTCCAATGCTGGTGTGGTAGCTGTTATTGTACGAGAATTCCACAAGTGGCAGATGCTTTTCCTAGCGGTTGCCAAAGTCGATTACACATGCACGAAGCATGTCTTCCAAGGTTTGAATAGTGCGCTCGGACTGCCCGTCCGTCTGAGGATGGTACGCTGTGCTCATGTCTAATCGTGAGCCGAAGGATTTGTGCATCGCTTGCCACAGCTCAGAAGTGAAACGTGCATCTCGATCTGAGATAATGGAGGTGGGCACCCCGTGCCTCGAAACAATTTCCTTGATGTATATTTCTGCAAGAGTAGAGAACTTATCCGTCTCCTTGATAGCCAAGAAGTGTGCAGACTTTGTGAGTCGATCCACGATCACCCAAATAGTATCGTTCCCGCGCTGGGATCTAGGTAGGCCAGTAACAAAATCCATGGAAATTTGCTCCCATTTCCACTGAGGTATCTCTGGTTGTTGGAGCAGGCCTGATGGTTTCTGGTATTCCGACTTGACTCTCGCACAAGTCAAACACTTGCTGACGTAAGTTGCTATGTGGGCCTTCATGCTAGGCCACCAATACGTAGTTTTGATGTCGTGGTACATTTTATCCGATCCAGGATGTATCGAGTAGCGAGACTTGTGTGCTTCGTCCATCACAAGCTCTCGTAGGTTGCCATAGAGTGGGACCCAAACGCGTCCCGTTACGTAGTAAGCACCGTCTTCCTTCTGTTCCAATCGTTGCCTTGATCCGCGTAGGGCTTCAGCCCTGACGTTTTCTGGTTTCAGTGCTTCTATCTGAGCAGCTCGTATCTGGGAAGGCAGACTAGAATGGATCGTGAGTTGTAAAGCTCGCACGCGCTTAGGCGCAGCGTCCTTCCGACTGAGGGCGTCGGCCACAACATTGGCCTTGCCCGGGTGATACCTGATTGAGCACTCGTAGTCATTCAGTAGCTCGACCCATCGTCGCTGCCGCATATTCAATTCTTTCTGCTTGAAGATATGCTCGAGGCTCCTGTGGTCGGTGTAGATCGCGCACTTGGTACCATACAGGTAATGCCGCCATAACTTAAGCGCAAAAACAACAGCTCCCAGCTCTAAATCGTGCGTAGTGTAGTTCTTTTCATGAACCTTGAGTTGGCGTGAGGCGTAAGCTATAACTTTATCTCGTTGCATCAACACGCAACCAAGACCCTGAATTGATGCGTCGCAGTAAACCACAAAATCGTCTGTGCCTTCCGGCAAGGAAAGGATAGGTGCGCTACAAAGTCTATCCTTTAGGTGCTGAAATGCCAACTCCTGTGCGTTTCCCCAGCGATAAACAACGCCCTTCTGCGTTAGTGAGGTGAGGGGCTGTGCAATCTTAGAAAAATCCTTTATGAATCTCCGGTAGTATCCCGCCAAACCCAAGAATTGGCGAATTTCCTTTGGTGTACGAGGTGCAGGCCAGTTCTTAATCGAGTCTATCTTGGATGGATCAACGTGAATCCCATCCTTGTTCACCACGTGGCCTAGGAAATGGACCTCTCGAAGCCAGAAGTCGCATTTCGAGAACTTTGCGTAAAGCTGTTCTGTTCGAAGGAGTTCCAGAATAAGTCGCAGATGCTGCTCGTGTTCCTCCCGACTCTTGGAATAGATCAGGATGTCGTCGATGAAGACTATAACGAACTTGTCCAGGTAAGGCTTGCACACTCGGTTCATCAAGTCCATGAAAACCGCAGGTGCGTTTGTCATCCCAAAAGGCATGACCAAAAACTCATAGTGCCCCTATCGAGTTCTGAAGGCTGTTTTGGAGACGTCCTCTTCCCGGACTCTCAGCTGGTGATAACCCGATCTCAAATCGATCTTCGAATAGTAGCTCGACCCTTGCAACTGGTCGAACAAGTCGTCGATACGCGGTAGAGGATAACGATTCTTCACCGTCACCTTGTTGAGTTCTCGGTAGTCGATGCACATTCTGAAAGTACCGTCTTTCTTCTTCACAAATAATACTGGAGCTCCCCAGGGCGATGAGCTTGGACGAATAAAACCCTTATCCAGGAGCTCTTGTAATTGCGTGGAGAGTTCTTTCAATTCTGATGGGGCTAAACGATAAGGTGCACGGGCTACAGGCGCAGCTCCAGGAGCTAGTTCGATCTGAAACTCGACTTGGCGATGAGGTGGAAGACCAGGTAATTCCTCAGGAAATACCTCTGGATAATCGCGTACAACCGGAAAATCTTCTATCTTCTTCTCTTTTTCTGAGGTGTCAGTAACGAGAGCCAAAATGGCAGTGTGGCCCTTTCGTAAGCACTTTTGGGCCTTCAGGAGAGAAATGACGTTCTCAACAGCACTCCTCTTGTCGCCATGAATCATGAGAGGTTCACCATCGGGACCTGGAATACGGACAACCTTCTCGTTGCAAAGAATCTCTGCGCGGTGTTGGGATAACCAATCCATCCCAATGACAACGTCGAAACTACCCAAGACAATAGGAATGAGGTCGATAGAGAAGGTCTGGTCAGCGAGAACGAGTTTACTGTCACACCCTGGCTTTGCGAAAGCGTGGTAAGTTTTGGTGTGACTTCTTAATACCATAGCTTAACCATAACAAGCTATATGAATTTAAAAACCATGCAAGTCATCCATTAAGTTTTGAAAATCAAAATACAGTACCATTGTTTTAACCAACAACCATAACCTTGTTCAACAACATTACAACTTTTAACATAACATAAACGTGGTTTAAGGACTGTGTCTTGTCCAGGAAAGAGACACATCCCCTAAACCCTGATGACTCCATGACAAGTGCAGCGGAAAAACGTTCCATACCGTGCCAGATCCGTTTAATTTCCTGAAATACATGTGAGTTGAAAAATCAACAATAATGTTGAGCGAGTTCATGTGCAAGTGAGTAAGTAAAAACACTTGTAAGTATAAAAGTTTCCTGGTATGTAGCAGTGTAAGAGGACTTGTGATCACCAATGGTTTGCAAGGCCATTAGCATGTTGTGAAATGCAAGTAGGAAGACACAACCCTAGCCGATTTTTGCGTTGGGTACCAAGTCACTCCGGGTCCGTTCTGTTGGCCCTCCGAGAGGTCCGTTCTGTTGGGCCGGGAGCTGGGCTCGCTACACCCAGATAGATCTACCGCTCGAGTCCCTCGGTGTTCTAACTACCCATTCACATGATCTAAACCTCCTTACGTAATTCATACCGTGTATAAAGTACTTGTAAACAAAGTAACATGTATTTCACCCCCGCAGTTAAGTAAACTGAAAACAGTTAGAGAAAAGGGGGACATGAACTCACAGTGAATGCGCGTCTCTACCAAGTGTCTCCAATACAGTAAGCTGTGCAACGACCTACAAGTGCTAATTCTATTAGATGGACGGCCGTGCCCTAGCTTTATAGTTTATGTCCTTGGGAAATAGTTAGACAACTATTTCGTGTTTATGTTCTGTATACACTTGGTAGTTAAACTTCTTCCCAAGGATGGGGGATACATTACATGTGCGTAAGTTACGTTTTATCAATCTTGTGGTAATGTAATTACCGGTGTAACTTATATGTTTGTGGAAGCGTTCGTAAAGTTTTGGAATCATTAACGCTTGTAAATATTATTTTACTCTAAAGTAATATTTATGTATTTTCACAAAATAATCATAAACAGTGTTGTGACAAATATATTTATCACGTTAGTCTTTGTGAAAATCCCACCTCCGAATATTTAGTAAAATATAGTGCTGGCGAAATTTATGTTTTGAAAATATGTCCAAAAATAGTTCTAACACTTGTTGCGTAAATAATTCTAAGTGTTAGGTTTTTAGGGAAATTTCGCCAGAGTTTCCTCTGTAACTGGAGGTGGCCACGCTTTCAAGCGTATCATTTTCTTTTAACAAATCAATTCAACAATCCTCTTTATTCAATCAAACAATTTCCGACACATCAAACTAGTCGACAAGTATGTAAATCGCATAGTCGCATGAACTTGCAGTTTTTCCGTATCTATAGTGTAAATCCCCTTTATATATGTCGATCTTTATATAAAGTAGCTTTATTCTTGTAAAAACCTTGTGACTAGAGAAATCCGTCTTTACAACTTCTAGTCATTTTTCCCAAAAATAGTTATTTGTCGGATCTTTTCATTTCACAAGTGTTTATGCACTTGTGGTTCATAAAATCATGTTTGTTAGTGTAAGATCCTTTCTTTAAAATACATGGTTTCTTAAATGTGTGGTTCTTTAAAAATACCACTTGCGGATGCGTAGATCCGCTAGTTTTAAACACCATTGTACCGGTTAAATCACTTTTACACAAGTAAAATATTTCTACACAAGTTCATGTATCTTGTGTGGTAGAGTTTCGCCCTTTAACCCTTGTGGTAACCAAAAACAAGCTTATGTGAAGATCCGTGATCTTACAAAGTCGGGTTAAACGGAGATCCGAGCTACCACATCATAGATCGGGTCTAGATAAACACCAATTCCAAATACTACATCTTTTACACAAGTTACTAGCTATTAACCACCACTTTTAGTATTTTTAGTAGACTTTTGATCATCATCTTTCATTTTAACGAGATTCAACCGACATAATTTCTTTTAACCACCTTAGATGAGTGAAAAAAAACGAGTTTTAAATGATATACCTCTAGCTCAAGGCTAGGGAAGATCTTTGGCGAAAATGAGGTGGATAAAAGCTAACGGTAGAGGTCCTTCGTGTTCCGAGTGCACCAAAGCTCCTAATATGAGACCCTTGATGTTTGTATGAGCTTGGAATGTAGTGATCAAGATCGAAAATGGTGGGTAAGGGAGTGGGGTGTTCGGCCGTGAGTGGGTAAGGGAGAGAGAGAGCTTGTTGTGGTGAGTGGTGTTTAGTGAAAATGATTAAGTGTAACCTCATGTATTTATAGGCCAATCTAGATGTTATTACCCAATGGTCAATATGTCCTAAAGATACTAGACATACAAGATTCAACAAGATCACAAGTACAAGGGGGTGCCCCCTAGGTAACCGATTCGGTTTGGGGGGGGGGGGGGGGGGGGGCTCTTGTTCGATTTTAAGTAGTAGTTAGGGAGTTTAGTTAGTTAAATAGGTAGGTTAAGTATTTAACTCCGTTAGTAATATATAGCGTGTTATGACGGGTGTTAGGGTAATCAGAGACCCTAACTGGCTCAGAAAAGTATAAATAGTGAAAATAGTAATATTTTCATGTTCCGGGTAAAGTCCGGGTGTCCGGTTGGGTAGTAATCCGTTAAAGCCTTTTGTAACGCTTTAAAGTGTTGTTATTAACATTTTTAGTGACACATCTCGTTTTCAACACTCTAAAAAGTGTCTAGTAATATTTTTCCCATATTTTGGCACTTTACTAGTCAGCTAGAAGCTGGATTAATTATTAAAGTGATGTGTTTGGTACTTAAAGTACGTTTTTGGCACATCCGAATCAGTGTATCTTATTCCTAGAGACGCGGTACCACAACCCTTATATCCCTACACTCACTACCAGTGTAGCCAAAATATTTGAGGCTCTTAACAGGCCTTAGAGGCAGTGTCTGCCTGATGCTGGTTATATCAGCATGTTCACTGTGTATCCGTTTAGTGCTACTGTGCTTTTTGTGCATCATGTTTGTCACTAAGGTGCCGTATGTAAATAGTGTAGTGACAGCATATAAAGTATGATGCAAGTAAGTGCATGTATCAGTATGCAGGTAGCAGTTTATCAGCTAGTTTCAATCAAGCACAGTAATTAAGCAGTAATTAATCAGTAATTATGTTGTACGGATACCTGGTTTAGTGCGGGTTGTCACATTCTCCCCCCGTTAAATAAATTTCGTCCCGAAATTTAAGTTCTGCTTGTAGATGCAGAGTTCTTAGGAAATAGGTGGGGGTATTTCTCTTTCATCCGGTCCTCACGTTCCCAGGTAAATTCAGGACCATGTCTGGCATTCCAACGAACCTTGACGAGCTTGACACTGCTCCGGCGGGTCTTGTTAACTTTCCAATCCGTGACCTCAACAGGTTCTTCAACGAAGTGGAGCGTGTCGTCAATATGAATCTCGTCGATGGGAATGGCAACGTCAACTTGAGTTGGACTTTTCTTTAGATTGGATACATGAAATGTATCGTGAACACCATTCAGTTCAGCAGGTAGGTCCAACTTGTATGCTACAATTCCAATTCTTTCCAGAATTCTGAAAGGACCAATGTAGCGCGGATTTAACTTCCCACGCTTTCCAAAGCGTGCCACCCCCTTCCAGGGTGAAACTTTCAATAACACCATCTCTCCGACTTGGAAGTCCACGTGCTTCCGGTTTGGATCCGCGTAGGCCTTTTGCCTGTGGCGAGCAGCTTCGATGCGTTTAAGAATTTGCGCGATCTTGTCTGTCGTCTCTTGGACGATCTCGGGACCAGCAAGCTGCCTATCACCTGCGTCAGACCAACATAGTGGTGATCGGCACTTGCGTCCGTATAGGGCCTCAAATGGCGCGACACCAATACTGGTGTGATAGCTGTTGTTGTATGAAAATTCGACCAAAGGTAAGTGTTTATCCCAGCTACCGCATAAATCCATAACACATGCCCTCAGCATGTCTTCCAAAGTTTGTATCGTTCGCTCGCTCTGGCCGTCTGTTTGCGGATGGAACGCAGTGCTCAGATTCAATTGTGAGCCAAAAGATTCTTGGAAGGATTGCCATATTCTTGACACAAACCTTCCGTCTCTATCAGAGATGATCGAGAGAGGTACTCCATGACGTGCTACGATCTCTCTCAAGTAAATTTCCGCAAGTTTTCTAGTACTGTCTTTCTCCTTGATTGGCAGAAAGTGTGCGGACTTTGTTAGGCGGTCAACAATCACCCAAATCATATCATGGCCTCTTGGCGTTCTTGGCAGTTTTGTAACAAAATCCATTGAGATTTGTTCCCATTTCCACTTGGGAATCTCAGGTTGTTGCAGAAGTCCCGAAGGCTTCTGGTATTCCGCCTTGACCTTAGCGCACGTTAAACATTTGCTCACGTAAACAGCAACGTCGCCTTTCATCCTAGGCCACCAATAGTAGTCTTTGAGATCCTGATACATCTTATCCGATCCAGGGTGGATAGAGTACCGTGACTTGTGCGCTTCGTCGAAAATAACTTCCCTTAATCCACCAAACAGAGGAACCCAAATCCTTTTCTCAAAACATAACGTCCCTTCCTCGTTTGGTACCAAAAGCTTCTCCATTCCACGGAGATATTCTTCCTCAAGGTTTCCCTCCTTGAGTGCTTCCTTTTGTGCGGCACGAATGCGCAAAGAAAGATCGGTTCGTATGATCATTTCCAAAGCTCTAACCCTTATGGGCTTGATTCTTTCTTTACGACTTAGGGCATCGGCGACTACATTCGCCTTCCCTGGGTGATACTTTATCTCGCAGTCGTAGTCGTTTAGCAATTCAACCCAACGTCTTTGCCTCAGATTCAACTCCTTCTGGTTAAATATATGTTGTAGGCTCTTGTGATCTGTGAAAATTGTGCACTTCGTACCATACAGGTAGTGTCTCCAGATCTTTAAAGCGAAAACCACTGCGCCAAGCTCTAAATCGTGTGTGGTATAATTCTTTTCGTGCACTTTCAGTTGGCGTGATGCGTATGCAATGACCTTTTGGCGTTGCATCAACACACAACCCAATCCTTGACGCGATGCGTCGCAGTATACCACAAAGTCATCAGTACCTTCTGGTAGAGCTAAGATTGGCGCGTTACAAAGCTTATCCTTTAATATCTGAAATGCTTCATCCTGTTTGATTCCCCAATCAAACGTCTTGTCCTTCTGCGTGAGGAGCGTCAAAGGTTGAGCGATTTTCGAGAAATCCTCGATGAACCTTCGATAGTAGCCAGCCAAGCCCAAGAATTGTCGAATCTCGGTTGGCGTTGTAGGCGTTTCCCAATTCTTGATTGCCTCGATCTTTGTGGGATCAACATGAATTCCATCCCCATTAACCACATGTCCAAGAAACTGGACTTCGCGTAGCCAAAACTCGCACTTGGAGAATTTGGCGTACAGCTGTTCCTTCTTTAGCAGCTCCAATATGGTTCTAAGATGTTGTTCGTGTTCAGCCTTTGTCTTTGAGTAAATCAGGATGTCGTCGATGAATACAATCACGAACTTGTCTAAGTATGGCTTGCAAATTCTATTCATTAGATCCATGAAGACCGCAGGTGCGTTCGTCAAACCAAATGGCATAACGAGGAACTCGTAGTGTCCATAACGAGTTCGGAAGGCTGTTTTCGGGATACTTTCCTCCTGTATCCTTAGTTGATGGTATCCAGATCGAAGATCGATCTTGGAGTAACAGCTTGAACCTTGAAGTTGGTCGAACAGATCATCGATTCTTGGCAGTGGATACCTGTTCTTGATCGTCAGCTTGTTCAATTCTCTGTAGTCAATACACATGCGGAAACTTCCGTCCTTCTTCTTGACAAACAAGACCGGAGCTCCCCAAGGCGAGAAGCTTGGTCGGATAAAACCCTTGTCTAACAACTCTTGGAGTTGCGTTGACAATTCCTGCATCTCAGACGGAGCAAGTCTGTATGGTGCCTTAGCCACAGGCGCGGCGCCTGGAACTAAGTCAATGTGAAACTCCACTTGCCTCTGAGGTGGCAGTCCAGGTAAGTCTTCTGGGAAGACTTCGGGATACTCCCTTACGACAGGGATGTCTTCGATCCTTGGCTCGGCAACCTTCTTGTCCACGATGTGCGCCAGAAAAGCAACACATCCCTTCTGTAAACACTTCCTTGCTTTCAAGCAGCTGATAAATCTTAGCGGTGTGTCACGCTTCTCTCCGTGAACCACAATTGTCTCACCATCATCAGTTGGGATACGAACAACTTTCTCGTGACATACTATCTCAGCCTTGTTTCCGGATAACCAATCCATTCCTACCACCACGTCGAAGCTTCCCAATTGGACTGGTAGTAGATCCAGAGTAAACTCGCGTTCTCCCAATTCTATCACACAACCTCTGATTACTTCGTCGGCTTCAACTAACTTTCCATTAGCTAATTCGATCGAGTAGGGAATGTCTAACTTATTAGCAGCTAACCCAAGCATATTCTTAAATTCTAGCGATACGAAGCTATAATCGGCACCAGTATCAAATAAAACGGATGCATAGCGTTGATTGATAGGGAACGTACCCGTAACAACATTTGGATCTTGGCGTGCTTCCATGGCTTCTAGTTGGAACACTCTACCACGGGCCTGATTCAACGTTGGGCAGTTCTTCTTAAAATGCCCGATTTCCCCGCAGTTATAGCATCCGAGTCTCTGCCCGTTTCCATCCCCATTTCCAGCTGGGGTGTTGTTCTGGTTGGTATTGCCAGCCTGATTTGCATTGTTGCCTCGGTTTCTGTTTCCTCCAAAATTTCCTGGTAAACGGTTTCCATTTCCACCACGGTTATCATTCCTATTTCCATATCCTCCCTGGCCTCCGCGACCGGCAGGGACCCAACAAGTATCCTTAGAGTGACCACGTTTCCCACACGCTTCACATACTTTTAGCCCACAGTGACCAGAATGGTGACGCTGGCAGGCGTTACACTTGGGCTGGGTGCCCATATATCCCCTTCCTTTCCTTCCACTGCCAGTCGTACCCTGAGCTGGCGTGTTTGGTGCTCCTCTCTTACCATCACCGCTAACACTTTGTTTGAAGTTTGAAAACTTTCTTTTGTTACTTCCTGACGACTCAACATGAGTCTCTTTCTCCTTTGCCTTAGCATCACCAAACCTGTTTAGACGAATCGCCTCCTCGGTGAGAGCCACGCTCAAATCGATGGCGTCAGTGATAGTCGCTGGTTTGGAGGAGGTTACCATGCTTATTATTTGGGGAGCCAAACCCCAAATGAAGCGCTCGATTCGCTTGTATTCAGGCGTAACCATGTAAGGAACCACTTGAGATAAGTCGTGAAACCTCTGGACGTATTCCGCAATCTTTGGTCCATCCATCTTTAAGTGCCAAAATTCAGTCTCCAACCTTTGAATTTCTGCGCGTGAACAGTACTTTTTGCGCATCAGTTCTTTCAATTCGGCCCAAGTCAGGGCGTAGGCGGCAGTTTCGCCTAGAGTTTGTACTTGTAGGTTCCACCAAGACAGGGCTCCATCTAGAAACAGCCCTGAAATGTACGTGACTTGCTGATCCTCTGCACACTTGCTCATACGTAAAACGGAATCGGTTTTCTCAGCCCAGCGGGTAAAGGCAACTGCACCTCCTGTGCCATCGAAGTTAACTGGTTTACAGTCCAAGAACTGCTTGTAGGTGCATCCTGCACGTATGTTAAAACATGTGTTTGGCATTAGCATCATTGCTAAAATCTCCAACTAGTTCATGGTAGGTTCGAATGGCGGGGTATTACCGTGAGGTGGATTGTTATTGCCTTGGTTAACACTTCCGCTCGCTCCTGGCTGAGATGCTGCGTACTGTGCTATGGCAGCAGCAATAATCTGCTGGAGTTCTGCCTCATTTGTTGGCATGTTTGGTTCGCGTCTTGGCGGCATCTTCTAAAAGATGGTTTAAGTTGGTTAGGCCATAGTAAGGCTTCGTTGTTATAGTACGTAAATCAGTTCGTAATATAGTGTACGTATATAGCGGTAGTAATAGTATAATCACATAACATTTCATGTTATCACATATCACAAATATCAATCACCAACATCCCATGTCATCAAGTATAAGCAAGTAATCAAGCGAATCCAAATATGGTGAGAAAACTGCGATTGCCATATAAATGAGACCACATCGTAAGTGTATACATACAATTATCAATCACTAGGGGCTACATCACCCCTGTCAAAAGCTACATCAGTATCAATACAATATCAAGTACATAACAAAAGTCAAGTCATAACGTAGTCTCCCCAAAATGCTGTGCAGTCAAAAAGCAATCGCCGCCTTCTCACCTCGCCTACCCAAGTGGCACCGATGAGCTCTAAGCAGATGGTGGTGGAGGAGGAGGAAAACGGGTATAAAACAAACGGCGCAACTGTAACCAGTCCGCCTCCATCGCTTGCTGTGTACGAATAATGGAAGCAATCTGCTGCTCCAAAGTAGTAAGACGAGCAGCGTAGTCAGGGGGTAATGGTCGTGATGGCTGCAACGGAGAGGGTACCCGGCCATGGCACTGACATGGCTGCAGATGGGCTCTCTCCAACTCCTGTAGTCGCTGCTCATGCGACTCATGCTGGTATACAAACGACATCAATACATCCTCAATGGTGTGGCCCACATGGAACCTGTGGTATGGATCAGTGGGTGGCATAGGGGAAAACGGTGCCCACAGCAGTGGCTCACGTGTGGGATCAAAGGGTGCCACACCAAAAGGAGCTGTAGTGGGTGGAACAAAAGGAATCTGAGGCATGAAAGGCATGGGCATCGGTACATGCCCATCAGGGTGAGCTGAAGAACCCTCTCCAGGCCCTGCTGGAGGTATAAACATAGGAACCTGAACCGAAAAGTCCATATGTGGTGCAACAGGAATCTGTGGAGGGAATGGGGGAACGTCCTCGTCTGCCGGTATCCAGCCATGCTGTGCAGACTCATCCGGTGGATCCATATGTGCCGCGAACAGTGCATGTCCGGGCTCTAGGGGAACGGGATCAAATATGGGAGCAACAACAGGGTGAACGGGTGCCAAGTGCTCGAAAGGGGGGTCAACTGGTACAGCAACAATGGGTAAGGGACCAATGGGATCAACAGGAACATCTATGTGGTGATCATCAGCAATGGGCTCAAAAGGTACATCAGCATGCGCAGGGTCATGCTCTGGTAAAGGATCAAGAGCGGCTGCCTGCTAAGGAGCAATGGCAGGCTCAAAGTCATCAAACGCCATGTCAAAATCGAAATCAGGATCAACCGGATCGAAAGGGTCAATAGGATCTGCTGGATCCTCCATCAACTCGTCCATCGGAACAAACTCTAAGTCACAGTCAGGATCAAATCCCGGGGGAAACACAGGATCTGAATCCCCCTCGTCGTCATGGTCAAAAACAAGTCCAGGTATGGAAGCAACAGAAAAAGCCTGGTCAGAATCGGACCCATGGGAAAAGTGCTGCGCACTGTGAGCATGTGTGGGTACAGAGGCCACAGACTCAAAGGAGTCCGCGACTGGGGAATGAGCAGGTGACTCCGCAGCCGGAGCATCTGCGATCAGTAAGGGAGCAACAGCAGGTAGGGCCTCGCCCTGAGCATCCTCCAAAGGCTCCTCCTCAAACATATCGACGTCGTCCTCCTCGTCGTCGATGGGTAAAACAGGGTATGCTGCAAGGGGTACTGGAGCAGGGATTACAACGAGTTGTAGATCCCCGGCTGGAAGATCAACTGGGAGCTCATCAACGCCGTCGGGTAAGGCGAATGGCTGAAAGTCATCATCATCCGTGCTGGTGAAGTCTGACGTATAAACCTCATGCTCCGATGACTCAATGCCGTCTGAAACGATAGGCCTCGGGCCTGTGGTGCCTGAACCACCAGTGTCTGCAGAATCCATGTGTCTGTAACATATACACAAACATGCACAAATAGTCAATCACAAATCAAGTAATCACATAAGTCACCAAGTAAGGTATCACATAATTCTCCTAGTCTTACTAGCCAATTTCATTCAGTCTACAAGACTGCTCTATCCTTTACTTAAACCAAACCTCGATCCTCCAGATCGATCCTCAGCCCTCCAAGCTGAGCCTTTTCTTCCTAGCCTTGCTAGCCCACTACCTCGGTCACCTAGACCGAGCCTCGATCCTCCAGATCGATCCTATAACAAACCAACGTGCTCAACTACCTTAATCACCTCGATCCTCCAGATCGATCCTCAGCCCTCCAAGCTGAGCCTATAAATAAATAAAATGTGCTCAACATTTGTTTGTAAAAAGTGTGGATCTGGACTTAAGTGGTATGCAGAAAAATGTTTTCGTGAGAGCCCTAGTGATCATAGTCTAGACTCGAGAAAGAATCCTAGTTCGCTATGATCAGAGCTCTGATACCAAGCTGTCACACCCTGGCTTTGCGGAAGTGTGGTAAGTTTTGGTGTGACTTCTTAATACCATAGCTTAACCATAACAAGCTATATGAATTTAAAAACCATGCAAGTCATCCATTAAGTTTTGAAAATCAAAATACAGTACCATTGTTTTAACCAACAACCATAACCTTGTTCAACAACATTACAACTTTTAACATAACATAAACGTGGTTTAAGGACTGTGTCTTGTCCAGGAAAGAGACACATCCCCTAAACCCTGATGACTCCATGACAAGTGCAGCGGAAAAACGTTCCATACCGTGCCAGATCCGTTTAATTTCCTGAAATACATGTGAGTTGAAAAATCAACAATAATGTTGAGCGAGTTCATGTGCAAGTGAGTAAGTAAAAACACTTGTAAGTATAAAAGTTTCCTGGTATGTAGCAGTGTAAGAGGACTTGTGATCACCAATGGTTTGCAAGGCCATTAGCATGTTGTGAAATGCAAGTAGGAAGACACAACCCTAGCCGATTTTTGCGTTGGGTACCAAGTCACTCCGGGTCCGTTCTGTTGGCCCTCCGAGAGGTCCGTTCTGTTGGGCCGGGAGCTGGGCTCGCTACACCCAGATAGATCTACCGCTCGAGTCCCTCGGTGTTCTAACTACCCATTCACATGATCTAAACCTCCTTACGTAATTCATACCGTGTATAAAGTACTTGTAAACAAAGTAACATGTATTTCACCCCCGCAGTTAAGTAAACTGAAAACAGTTAGAGAAAAGGGGGACATGAACTCACAGTGAATGCGCGTCTCTACCATGTGTCTCCAATACAGTAAGCTGTGCAACGACCTACAAGTGCTAATTCTATTAGACGGACGGCCGTGCCCTAGCTTTATAGTTTATGTCCTTGGGAAATAGTTAGACAACTATTTCGTGTTTAAGTTCTGTATACACTTGGTAGTTAAACTTCTTCCCAAGGATGGGGGATACATTACATGTGCGTAAGTTACGTTTTATCAATCTTGTGGTAATGTAATTACCGGTGTAACTTATATGTTTGTGGAAGCGTTCGTAAAGTTTTGGAATCATTAACGCTTGTAAATATTATTTTACTCTAAAGTAATATTTATGTATTTTCACAAAATAATCATAAACAGTGTTGTGACAAATATATTTATCACGTTAGTCTTTGTGAAAATCCCACCTCCGAATATTTAGTAAAATATAGTGCTGGCGAAATTTATGTTTTGAAAATATGTCCAAAAATAGTTCTAACACTTGTTGCGTAAATAATTCTAAGTGTTAGGTTTTTAGGGAAATTTCGCCAGAGTTTCCTCTGTAACTGGAGGTGGCCACGCTTTCAAGCGTATCATTTTCTTTTAACAAATCAATTCAACAATCCTCTTTATTCAATCAAACAATTTCCGACACATCAAACTAGTCGACAAGTATGTAAATCGCATAGTCGCATGAACTTGCAGTTTTTCCGTATCTATAGTGTAAATCCCCTTTATATATGTCGATCTTTATATAAAGTAGCTTTATTCTTGTAAAAACCTTGTGACTAGAGAAATCCGTCTTTACAACTTCTAGTCATTTTTCCCAAAAATAGTTATTTGTCGGATCTTTTCATTTCACAAGTGTTTATGCACTTGTGGTTCATAAAATCATGTTTGTTAGTGTAAGATCCTTTCTTTAAAATACATGGTTTCTTAAATGTGTGGTTCTTTAAAAATACCACTTGCGGATGCGTAGATCCGCTAGTTTTAAACACCATTGTACCGGTTAAATCACTTTTACACAAGTAAAATATTTCTACACAAGTTCATGTATCTTGTGTGGTAGAGTTTCGCCCTTTAACCCTTGTGGTAACCAAAAACAAGCTTATGTGAAGATCCGTGATCTTACAAAGTCGGGTTAAACGGAGATCCGAGCTACCACATCATAGATCGGGTCTAGATAAACACCAATTCCAAATACTACATCTTTTACACAAGTTACTAGCTATTAACCACCACTTTTAGTATTTTTAGTAGACTTTTGATCATCATCTTTCATTTTAACGAGATTCAACCGACATAATTTCTTTTAACCACCTTAGATGAGTGAAAAAAAACGAGTTTTAAATGATATACCTCTAGCTCAAGGCTAGGGAAGATCTTTGGCGAAAATGAGGTGGATAAAAGCTAACGGTAGAGGTCCTTCGTGTTCCGAGTGCACCAAAGCTCCTAATATGAGACCCTTGATGTTTGTATGAGCTTGGAATGTAGTGATCAAGATCGAAAATGGTGGGTAAGGGAGTGGGGTGTTCGGCCGTGAGTGGGTAAGGGAGAGAGAGAGCTTGTTGTGGTGAGTGGTGTTTAGTGAAAATGATTAAGTGTAACCTCATGTATTTATAGGCCAATCTAGATGTTATTACCCAATGGTCAATATGTCCTAAAGATACTAGACATACAAGATTCAACAAGATCACAAGTACAAGGGGGTGCCCCCTAGGTAACCGATTCGGTTTGGGGGGGGGGGGGGCCTCTTGTTCGATTTTAAGTAGTAGTTAGGGAGTTTAGTTAGTTAAATAGGTAGGTTAAGTATTTAACTCCGTTAGTAATATATAGCGTGTTATGACGGGTGTTAGGGTAATCAGAGACCCTAACTGGCTCAGAAAAGTATAAATAGTGAAAATAGTAATATTTTCATGTTCCGGGTAAAGTCCGGGTGTCCGGTTGGGTAGTAATCCGTTAAAGCCTTTTGTAACGCTTTAAAGTGTTGTTATTAACATTTTTAGTGACACATCTCGTTTTCAACACTCTAAAAAGTGTCTAGTAATATTTTTCCCATATTTTGGCACTTTACTAGTCAGCTAGAAGCTGGATTAATTATTAAAGTGCTGTGTTTGGTACTTAAAGTACGTTTTTGGCACATCCGAATCAGTGTATCTTATTCCTAGAGACGCGGTACCACAACCCTTATATCCCTACACTCACTACCAGTGTAGCCAAAATATTTGAGGCTCTTAACAGGCCTTAGAGGCAGTGTCTGCCTGATGCTGGTTATATCAGCATGTTCACTGTGTATCCGTTTAGTGCTACTGTGCTTTTTGTGCATCATGTTTGTCACTAAGGTGCCGTATGTAAATAGTGTAGTGACAGCATATAAAGTATGATGCAAGTAAGTGCATGTATCAGTATGCAGGTAGCAGTTTATCAGCTAGTTTCAATCAAGCACAGTAATTAAGCAGTAATTAATCAGTAATTATGTTGTACGGATACCTGGTTTAGTGCGGGTTGTCACATTTACAACCCTTGACTACGTGTGTGGCTTCTAAACTCTTACCATTTGCTAGCTCTACTGTGTGCTTGTTGTTCAAAAGTGTTGGAATACGCTTAAGCATTCGACTAACTTCTAGTGACATGTAGCTAGTATCGGCACCCGAATCAAATAAAACTGAAACATAAAAGTCGTCGAGAAGGAACTTACCCGCCACAACATTGGGGTCATTCCTTGCTTCACCTTGGCCAATCACAAACATTCGCCCCCTGGCGCCATTGTTGTTGTTCCCATTGTTACCATTCCCCTGATTGTTGTTATTGTTGTTGTTGTTGTTCTGGTTCCTGTTCAGTTGGGGACAGTCTCTTTTGAAGTGGCCCTCAGCTCCACACTGAAAGCACCCTTTGTTATCACCTTGTTGCTGTTGCTGGCGCTGGTTCTGTTGAGCTTGCTGACGATTCTGGTTGGCGGGGTATAAGCTCCTACAATCCTTTGCAGCGTGACCAGGCTTGTTGCACCGATGACAGTTGCCCCTGGTGCATGGTCCGCTGTGGTGCAGGCTGCAGCGATTGCATTTGGGGTGATTTCCTTTGTATCCGCCACCAGACGATTGCTGATTAGGGCTCTTGTAGTCCTCAGTCTTTCTCTGCTGAGACTGGGACTGAACAGAAGTCGAACCCTTACTTGAAGTTCCATCCCATTTCCGTTTGTTGTCACTTGAGGTACCAGTAGTAGTTGCAGCGCCTATGCGTTTTGGTAACTTGTTCTGCTCCACCGCCTGATCCGTGAGACGGTGAGCCAACTGAACTGTTTGCTGGTAGGTGGCGAGGTTCGCTGAAGTCACATGACTTTGGATTTCTGGCACTAAGCCCTGAAGAAATAGTTCGATGCGTTTGATGGGAGGATCCACCATAGTAGGGCACATAATTGCCAGTTCGTTCGACCTTTTCACATAAGCTTCAATTTCGGACCCCGTCATCTTGAGGTTGAAGAACTCCACCTCGAGTTTGTGAATCTCATCACGACTGCAGTACTCTTCTTTGATCATCTCCTTGAAAGTTTCCCATGGGGTGGCGTTGGCAGCAACCAACCCTAGCATCTGAACTTGAGCGTTCCACCATGTGAGGGCTAAACCCTCGAGAGTACCAGTAGCGTACTTCACCTTGCGCGCCTCAGGGCATTCACACATTTCGAACACAGATTCTAGCTTCTCAAACCAGTGTAGGAGACCTACTGCTCCTTCAGTGCCGCTAAAAGTAGTTGGTCGGCAGTCCATGAAAGTCTTAAAAGTGCACACAGGTGGCTGAACATGCTGACCTATCGTAGGTGAAAGAAAAGATAGAGTTTAACACAAAGGTTGGTTCACGAGAGTAGGATCCTAAAGATCCTAAAATGAGTTCGGACTGCAGGATATACCTCCTGCGTGTGCAGCTGCAAGTGCTGCGGCAACTCGTTCGTTGATCAGAGCCGTCAACTGGGCTTGTGTCATGTTAACGCGTCCAGACATGATCTTCATGTCAAGAAGAACGTGAGTGAGAGGGGTTCGCGAAAATGCGATGATAGGATAGAGTAAGCACGCACGTGTTCAAGCAACAGTAGTTATACTAACCAAGCATACCATAAGCAATGTACCATGTATCTAACAAGTAGGTAATATACAGACCATATCACCTAGAATGTCGAGCCTTGCATGTGGAGTGAAGCATCGTTGTGGACCGTTGAGCACTGTACAGGTTATAGTCTGGTTTTAACAAAAACGTTTTCCCCTTTATTAAAACCGAGTTCTCTATAACCAATGGCTCTGATACCAATCTGTCACACCCCCAAAATCCACCCGCGGAGTACTACCGCTTGGAGGCGTGACTGACCAGGATCCAGCCACCAATCATATTGAACAAGCATATAAGTAGTTATAAAAATCCAACCAATACAATTGGTGTTCAAACAAAACACAGTTAAGTTGCAAGCGGAAGCATAAGTCTTAAATCAAAACATAAGTTTAATTGTTTCATAGTTTAACGTCGACACACAGTCGTCCATGTCCCACAACGATCCTCCTCCATGCAAGCTCCAGCTAAGAAACCTAAGGACCTGCAAAGCATGTAGTAACGAGTCAACAACAAGTTGAGTGAGTTCACGGTTGGGTGTTCGTTTTAAGTTGTTTCGAAAACAGTTTCCTTTAGCTGGCATCCTGCCGTGGGGGTTACCCCATAGTTAAAAACGTGACTTGTTTGTTCCCGGTTACTCTGGCAATCCTGCCGTGGGGGCTACCCCGTGTTAGTTATCTGGCATTTCGGCCGTGGGGGCTACCCCATGTATACACTAGACTCGTTACCATATCGACTGCTGACTGTAGTCATGTTTAAGTGCCCTGAAACTGTCAATGTCTATCATCATTGACGTGCCCCAGATCCATTAGTTCACGCCCGTCCTCTGCGGCACGGTGTGAGGTTTGTCAGACCTAAATAGCGCTATCTAACTAATGACCCGCTCGCCATTGGCCCGGTGATTAAGTCGATATAAAAATGAGGGACTTCGTGATAGAGTTTTGGTCTAGTACGAGTTATCTGTCCGTGAGGACGAGGAATTACATTCCTGAACCTTTGCTGTCCTACCCAAGGAGGACGAGGAACCCAGTTCCTTAACCCCAATTCCCGACCCCTGGGAATCCCATGCTTTGTAGAGGGTGTGAACTCACCTTGGTTTGCTCGGTAGATACACAGAAAAGTCAAACAAGCAATGTTGTGGTTACTCACGTCCTACCACAGTTGTATCATACCATCAGGTTCGTATTCAAGTAGTGCACGTATGTTTCTAGCATAATGTACTCAAGTAACGTTCATGGCATACATGTTTAATCATGGCAGATTCACGTTCAACAGTAACATATAAGGTCTGTGCATTGGGCCCAAGAGTCCGGCCCAAGCAATTAAGTCCGAAACAAGGTGAAAGCCCAAACAGTGTGTATCCGTGTATAGTCTCGAGTCGCAACTAGGTGTTTGCGACTCGCAACCGGAGTCGCAACCATGGTTTCGGTTCATGCTGTCTTGGTTACGAGCCGCAACCGGACTCGCAACAATGGTTTCGAGTCACAAAGTTGGTGTGCTGATCATGTGTGGTTTCGAGTCGCAACCGGGTGTTTGCGACTCGCAATCTGTGTCGCAACCGGGGGTCTCGACTCGTCATGCAATGGTTTCGAGTCGCAATTGGCGGTTTCGGTTGGACAGGAGCTGATTCGGTACAGTGTACTACCCACTAACATTCTGATTTCATGTAACAGTTTGTACTATCCAACCAAATTCCTTAAACATGTTTCTTGTCTAGCAAATTACTAAAAATGGATCAAACATATCAGATTTCAAATATTCAACATGTTCATATGATATTCAACAAGTTCTTCATGTGTTCATCATGTTCATCTTGTTCTTCAATATTCAAGTAGTTCATCTTTATTCCTATGAACCTAGGTCTAACAAGAATCATGAACAACTTATCAACAAATCACCCTAATAGCAAGCTTTCGGTTCTTAACACAAGAGTACACAATCCGATTTATATGAATATCACCTATCATACCTATGCAAGCCGATTCTATAAACATCAACAACCAAGGGTTAAACCACATTTAATCACAAGATCTCATTAACTCATCATACAACATATATTAAAGACATGTTTAACCGATTATCATCAATATACCCATCCGAGAACATGATAAAGCCATAATCATACATTTTTCCACTTACTAATACATGAAGACAAGCATTAAATCATCAAGCACACATAATCCTTAATATATAGCAAAACACTAACCGATTTGGTTCTCTAGTGTGAGGGTATGAAGAGTGATGAGTGACTTCCGAATGATGATCTTGAGCTCGGTCCGAGAGTCCTAGTGCCACCGGTTGATCCAAGAATGAAGGAGAGGAATGTATGATGTTGTAGCTTAGGGTTTTAGTGAAGAGGATGGAGTGTGTGTATAGGTGAGTGTGTTGTCCAAAGAAATTGCATCTATGGTTATCCACTTAGTTTATATACTAGTTTACATTGGTGCACCCTAGTGGACTCGGATGAGGTGCACGGCCCAACCGGCCCATGTGTCACACTAGTTCACTCGAGACTACATGGTCTCGAGTCGGGTTCGTGTTGTCTCGGTTCATATACATACTCGAATACATACACATAAGCATACATGTAACATAACACATAATCATATAAAGGTTCACTTATCATTCATTAATTCACATGAGTTTAACTAGTCACACGTTTAAGCTTACAACGAAAGGTTCTCAATTTCGAGTTGTCACAGTATACCATGTAATCATGCAGTCAGAATATTCAAAACACATGCTTGTAAAATGTAAATCACTGTTTTAAATGTAAGTAAATTACCCGAAAGTGGCAGTTGTCACACCCTCCAACCGAATTCGGTCCCCAATGGGGACACCTCATGTCCTTTGATGATTATAAAAATCTTATTTGTCTAATATCTTGAAGACACATGATCCATTGGTTAATTATCTTAAGTTTGTCTATAAGTTCAAAGATTAACCCACCATCACTTCACTTAACACAAACTCAACACACTCACTCTCCCTCCCTCTCTAAGAAGCTATGGCCAAACACCCCTTGAACACACAACCATTGCCAAGCTTTGATCTTGCCATTTCAAGTTCATACAAGTGTTAACGGTCACATATAAGGAGTCTTGGTGCAAACGGAAGGCGAAGGACCTCTCTACTTTGCTTTTATCCACCCTATTTGCGCTTAGATTCTCCCCTAGCCTCGAGCTAGTGGTATGTTGCTTAAATCACCTTCTCAAACTATTTTAAAGTGGTTAATATGATTTGTAACGATTAAAACTCGTAAACATACAAGTTGAAGCTTAAAAGTCTACTAAAAGCACTAAAAATGGTGGTTAAAAGCACATATGTTGTGTAAATCATGTAGTAATTGATTTGTGTGATTATTTGGACCCGATCTATGCTGTGGTAGCTCGGATCGTCATTTAACCCGAGTTGGTCATGATCATGGATCATGAAATAAGGTTGTTTTGGAAGTAACAAGGGTTAAAGGATGAAACTCTACCACACACGAATCATGAACTTGTGTAAAAGCGATTTTGTTTGTGAAATGGTGTTCAAAACTAGTAGATCTACGGATCTACAAGCGGTACTTTCAAAGGACCAAGTGTCCAAGAAATCATATTCTCTAAAGCCGAGTCTTACATGAAAAAGAATGATTTTAGCAAACACACGAGTATGTAAACACTTGTGTAACACAAAGTTTCGACAAAATAACTATTTTTGTAAATGTTGACCGGAAGTTGTAAAGATGTAACTTCTTTAAAAGCGAGACTTTCAAGAAACAAAGTTGATCTATACAAAGATCCACTAAAAATAATGGAAGGATACTACCTATTTTGGAAAAACCACAAGTTCATGTATTTCTGCGATTATATCTATTTTAACTAGTTGCATATTGTTTATTGTTGAATGAGGAAATTGTTGACGATTTAAAAGAAAATAAACACATGTTTTAAAAACATGGGAAACCTCCATTTTTAGGGGAAACTCTGTCAAAATTTTTATAAATTTTGACACTTAGAAAAATATAAGTTTTGAGAAACTTATTCCCTAAAAATGTGTTTAAAAGTATTACCAAGGTTTCCCTAATTTTTGGTGATAAGAAATGAGGATTTCTTCAAGAATAAAAATGGATATAAGTATGTATATTTTTGAGAGAAAAATATATATTATTTGATCACCAACTTATGTGCTAAGTGTATATAGTATGTGTTATACGTACTAGTGTATTAAGACTTAAAAATGCACTAAATACTCATGAAGAGTATAAACATAAAAATACACATACAAAATACAAGATACATAATTCGGGTGCGAAGTGCAAAACACAAAAGACTTATATGTATTTTAGAGGAAATAATATAAGTAAGATACGTAGTTAAAAATATGAAATATTTTTAACACAACAATACAAATACAAAAGAGAGTGACTGTACTTGTGCGATACAAGTCTAGTGACTAACATTAAGAAAACGCGTATAGGTTACGACGTTAATTAAGCAAATCCGGTGAAGTTTACGACGCACAGGAATGCAAAGTTGTGAGTTCATAACCCCACCTTTTTACAGTTTTACATTTTTATAAATGTTTTCGGGGTGGAAAGACATGCACATTTTGCAAAGCATTCAAGGTTTCAATAAACACGAATTGCATATTTCTAAACCATTTTACAAACACGTTTTAACGGACATAAATGGTTTACGAAAAAGCTTATGTTCTATACCGGTTTTTCAAGTAAGAGTATTCTTCGAAAAGTACATACACATGCATTCTAGTGCTCAAAATTCAGAAAAATACAAGTACAAATGGTAAGATGGAGTACAAAAACATTCATGTAAAACATTCAAGTGAAACATTCAAGTGAAACATTCTAGATCATGTCTCGAATAGGGTACCATAAGCACCATTAATCAACGTATACATTCAGACCGCGGAACAAAAGGTTAGATCTAATGGGTTTCAGGCAACCCCACTCTTGGCCTACTTCTACCAATGAGTGCTTCTGTGTCTCAGTCAAAGTCGACAAAAATGCCTAGGTTTGGTGGCTTCCTATGTCGTGACATATGTTAGTGGCCTTGCAAACCACTAGCGATCTCACACAGTCAAACATTCATAATAAGGAGATTACAGATATGTGTTATCAATGCATTCAAACATTCAAACATTCATAGTACTCAGTTATAGATGCATTTTACAAGTTACATTCAAACATTCACACATTCTACAAGTTACATACTATGTTTCCATTCAAGTACTTAAAACATTCAAAACAATCACTGCATGAACTCGCTCAACTTTATGTTGATGTTTTCCAAAACTCACATGTATTTCAGGTAACTAGGATGGATGTGCGCGCGGTCTTGCTTATGCTCGTGGATGTCGCTTGTGTTTAACTTTAAATAAAGTTGTAAACTTTTAAGACAATGTTTTAAGCTGTCTAGCGATGTAAACGCTAAACTTATGTTTTCAAATCATGGTATTTGATGTTATTTTATTAGCATGTAGCATGTTTACTCTTCGTATGCAATGAGAACCTTTCATGATCACACCTCGTGCTTCCGCCGCAGAAAGGGATGTGACAACACAGGTGTCACAGTACTCTTGGGCGAAATCAGGATTGTTGGTACACAAGAGCAAAATCAGGTGGTCCTTATGAGCGAAATTAGGGTTTGGATGACCATAAGAGCGAAATCAGAGTTTTGGTGTCCTTAAAAGCGAAATCAGGGTTATGGTGTGTCCATAAAAGCGAAATTAGGGTTTAAGGATGTCCTGAAAAGCGAAATCAGGGGTTTAAAGTGCACACAAAAGCGAAATCAGGTTATGTTCTTATGAACGAAATCAACTCGGGAAGCATTTTGGTCCATTTTTACAGTGAATATTAAGCTCAAACTTTCAGGGATTTGTCTATGATCAATTTCCTACAGTCTGTGAAAATTTGAACAAGTTTCGACCGTAAAATCTCGTTCTGATGAAGAAAGAAGGTGTAGAAGTAAGAATTTATGATGAAATCCAGCAAGTCTCTGTAGAACTCCTCCTCCTGAAGCTCTGATACCACTTGTAGGATCGTATTATGACCCGAACGAGTCTATCAGAGGAGTCTCGATCAGTTACAGGTGCGGAAAACAAGTAACCAACGTAGAAACAGCTAGATCTTCACTTTAAACACACTTTTGATTGATATTACAGTGTTTACAATCAAATCTCACACCGGCAGCACCTCTGTATGGATAACAAGAACACATACAAATGATTTCGTTCTTAGGGTTTATATAGAAGCAAGATTTCGCTCATATGGACATGATGTCCATAAAAGCGAAACCACCATATGACCATAAAAGCGAAACCCCTTCCTAAAACCCTATGAGCAAAATCAGCTGTCTAACTACATACACTCTCCTATTTTCTCGTATAGCGTGCCCTAATCTAACATTCTAAGACTAAGACTCGATACAAGACGAAGTCGACAGATGCATGCACTAACAAGCTTAGTGGCATACATAACGTATTCCACATCTGTAATTTGAAGAAATGTCTAGCCGATGAATCGCTAGCAATGTCCCATAAGGACGTACAGATAGATGAGAGTTTAAAGTTCTTTGAGAAACCTTTGTCGATCAAGGATCGACAAGTTAAGAAGCTTTGAAGAAAGCATGTGCCAATCGTCAAAGTGAAATGGGATGCCCGTAGAGGCCCAGAATTCACATGGGAGGTTGAATCTACGATGAAACAGAAGTACCCTCATCTGATTCAGTAAATCTCGAGGTCGAGATTTCTTTTAAGGGGGTGAGGATGTAGCACCTCGCAAAAATCATGTCCAATATAATAGAGACACGTGTCATGAACATCAAACGTGTAATGAATTGATTCCGAAGGACTAAAAGTTGCAAACAATGTAAATATGTGTGTACAAGGATCCAAATTGTCAACATGCCTAATTTGTGCCTCTGATTGACCTTACCCGACGCTCGTATTCTTTAATGAATAAATTGTCGGACTTAAGAAGCCGTTTGTGCTTAAATGGAAAATTTTACAAAGCATAAGGGTTATATGTGTCAACATGTTTAATATTACCTCTGAGTGACCTTTAACAATCCTGAAGCATTATAATAATTTTATTATATTCTCACAAATATCAAATATTGATTTCATGGAGTTTCGACGCACATAAATGAATAAAGTGGTAATTCCAAGAAATAAGGATCAAATGCGTCAACGTTGCAATTTAAGACCTTTCAGGTGGCCTCGTAACTAACCGGAAGCTTAACGATGTTTGTTTGATGACTCAAGACCCTTAAAAGTTAAACTTAGGGGCTAAAAGCACAATAAATGAAAGATAAAACAAGTTATGAAGGACCAGGGGTTGAAAGTGCAAATTACTAAAGTATGTAACCGGATTGGGGGGATCCTCGCGGGGCGCATAGACCTTCATTAAAGTCTACGCGGGCCGCGACCAAAGCACCAGCGAACAAAAAAATGGCAGCTACAGGTTGTAGCCTGTTCCACCACCATTGCCTGGTTGTTTTCGATACCAGGGGCTGTGCAACTGGTTTTTACTGCCCTAGGGACACTTGGGAACATCTGGTAACATCATAGGGACAGTTGCAATGATCCTAAAGACTCTAAATTCCTATATAAGGGCCATGCATTGTTTCATTAGAACTTACACATTTGAAATTTTCACTTAAACTCACTCTCTAAAGCCTCCTGGTGTTCAAGGAAGCTTTCTCCAGTTGAATATTCGTGCTAAGGACTCTAGTAAGTGTTCTTAGCTTCCATAGTTAAGTTTTCATTAGCTTAATGACCGAAAGTCAAAGATAACGTAATTATGCTTTGACTTTGTGAGTAATCACTAACAGTCCAGCCATTATTCAAATTAAAAGTGGCTATGTGTTGGTAATTATGTAGGTTTTAACCCTTAAAAGGGCACCTTCAAATTATCACGTTATCTCAGTCAATTGTCGGGTCAAACCTCTTAATAAAAAGTGAAACGAGTCAGTTTTTACAAAATAATTCATAACTGATAATCCGGAAGTTAAGGAACATGTTTTAACACTTAAATAAGTTGGTAAATAATATAAGAACATGTCTAGGCATGTTCAACCCAACAATTCTGAGTTTCGGCTCGGTTCGCAATCGGAAGTCGCAAAAGTAGACTTTTGCTTTGACTTTCAGTTCTGACCCGATTTAGCTTAGTTTATTTATGCCTTAGGGTTCCTTTAGGACCATATTATATGTTAGTATAACCCTATGAGGTTATACAACATGGTTCCATTGAAATCCTAGTTCATTGCATTTTCCGTTAAATGCTTAAAAGTTGACCGTTATGCCCTTTTAATATAAAAATGAGATTTTTGAAAATATGAGAGGACAAAAATCTTTATTACCGATTTATAAGCATGTCCTAAAATTTGACATCAGTTTATGGTCTAAAATAGAAGTTATGCACGATATCGTAAAATGAAAGCTTTTTGTTAATTAAATAGTATTTTCGGCATAAATCATATTTAAACCCAATTTTTGACACCAAACTTGCTACCCAGTGTTATGAAATAATATTTAGGGATTTTTGGAAATTTTTGTCAAATTTTATACTGATCATAACATAGAGTTCTAGTGTAAATTCGGTATTGACGAAATTGGCCTTTTCATTGATAAAATGAGTTTTACATATCATTTTGATACCAAACCTTTTTATAATGATTTCATATGTTAAATAAAATATTTTAAGCTTTAGAGACTGATCAAAACTTCAAAATTTTATAAACATTTCAAATATCGTCAAATACCGACTTTTACGCTTATTAAGCGCATAGTATGGTTTAAAACCATATCTAATGACTAAGACTTGTTACCTACTGATGTTATAAGAAAATTTTTATACTTCAACCGTAAGTTTAAGTCTTGAAGTCAGATTTCCAAATTTGACCCTTATAGCATATGTGAAATGACCAAAATGCCCCTAAGGTGCATAGTTTGGCCATAAATGATAAACCTCACATATGTATGATATCTTGTGGAAATAACTTGATAAAATAAATGTTTTTACTTGTATTTTTGGACCAGAACCTTAGTTTATTATTTAACCTCTTTTATAAACATTGAAATGGGCAAAATACCCTTACGAGGCTTAAATTGGTTTTAAATTCATTTTGGGCATAACGGAAGACATCCTACTGATATCACAACATAATTTAAGCATAATAACTTATGGAACTTGTACATGACTCTTTCAGTTACACGTTATGCATATACGCGTTCGGTATGGTTTATGTAACTAGTTTGCATAAATTAACCGAAATGAGTCAAACCTTATCATTTTTGCTTCAAAATCTAGAATGTATTTAGTTAACCCATTATATAGAAGTCTTCATACTTGTTGGGTCTAAATCACATTCTAATCCGGTCTTCGCTTAATCTTGCATTTTGAACTGTAAACCTTTCATTAAAACTAACCGGTCTAAGTTAAGACTTAAATAAGACCCGTTAGGAATCTAATAGGTTATTAAAACCTTCGTTCCAGATTAGGAGCCCAGTAAAAGCTACTTGTACTTGCTGATTTGATATACGGTTGAGAATAAAAATTACTTTTAGCTCAGGTAAATACTTTTAACTTATTTTTTTTCCTTTATACGGGCTTAGGATACGGTATTATAATAATACCGCTTGGTCGGGTATGAAATCATTTAATCGGATTGTGATTAATAAATTGCATAACCCGTTTTAATCAGTTTTGTTTGATGCAAAGCCTTTGGGGGGTTAATAACTGTGTCCTGGATATCCTCGGCTCATTCATTTGAAATGGCCATGACTTAAGCACGGGGTGTAGGCATACACCTGACAGTTGCGTATATAACCACTCGTTGAGGATAACTCGGCGTGGGATTATATTAGTGGTGTGTCTATTAATCTTGTCTCGGCTCTTCTAACCGGGCCCTGAATGGACGACAAACATATAAGTCTGTATACAAGATTATTTTAAAATAATTGTCCCAAGTTATAAAAGATTTTATGCCTTGTGCATTCAAACCAATTTTATAAATGAGTTTCTAAAAGAGTCAGTTAATTGTATTTACCAGTGTAAACTGGCGTATTTTTCAAAAAGACTAAGTGCAAGTACTACGCGTAATGGGCTGGAAACTCCTGAGTAATAAATAAAGAGTCTTGCAAGCTTTTAATACTTAAAGTCTGTTGAACAATATTTTCTTTCCGTTTTAGACCCGCCTGTGGATCCACTTACAACCATTGTGTAATATTTTATTATACTTTCAATTCGGTTTGTATTACTACTTTAGACTTCCGTTGTGCATTAAATTGGGAATATTTGACTATGATGATATCAACTTTGTCACGATACTCCCCACCGGGCCCACCGGTAATACGTGGAAATATCGGGGTGTGAGATGCATGCATGCATTTAGTTTGTTTATTGTAATCAAATACAATCATTCGATTAAATGATAAACATGAATGCTGAAACTTATCTTCCATTGATTATGTGTTGAAAGTTTATATCATTTATTCTGCTGCAATTCATCTCGGTTTCATCTTCATTCTTATTAAACAAACACAATCTAGCAAACTCAGATCCTAACAGTTTATGAATTCAGAATAATGGATGGATATATATGACTGTATTTGGTAGATGTTTGGCCTTCTATATCAGATGTTTGGACTTAAACAGATGTTTGACCTTAAATAGATGTTTCGCCATAAACAGATGTTTGGCCTTAAACAGATGTTTTGGTCAACATCTGTTTGAATTTTGCTCAACATTTCATTTAGTATTCAACAGAAATTTGAATAACTCAACATATGTTTAAGTCATTGTTTCGTTTTCTTGAATTATATGTAATTTTATAAAGAAGTACAAGAACAAACATTTTTACAAAATCCCAAATCACCCGATCATGTAAGTGCATTGAAGTAAAAGTGGAAATAATGTTATTCATGTGGTCCTGTTTCGCTTTTGTTTGACGTCTAATATGGGTTCATGATCTAATCCGGTGAAGTGTAGACATTGTTGTTGAATCTAATGAGATGCTTGATGTAATAAGGTCATATTAATAACAAATAATAATTAATATAACTAAGTTTCCCGATCCCGGGAAGCAAACCTGGGTAATAACCTAGTTTTTATATAAACATAAGAATCTAATTATAAAACACAACCCCCTTCTCTCTCTCTCTCTCTCTCTCTCTAACACCATAACCACCACCATCACCTCCACCAACCGTCCGCACACCTCCACCACTACCACCACTACCACCCCAGCCGAAATAGATAGGAAAGAAAAGGCCGGAAAGACAACAAATCGAAACCTCCAAGGCCGGCGGCGGCTAGCCCTTTCAGGTCAGAATTTGTAAGGATCTGCAAAAATGCCCCAAAACGACCCGTAAGTGAAAACCCAGACCCCTGAAACCCTAATGTGCATGAAAAACCAAGAAAACAAGGTTTTTGGTTCTCAGGCGGGCCGCGTAAACAATAAGCGGACCCTTACGCGGGCCGTGTCAACTTAATGTTGACCAGATAAGCTTCCCGGGCCACGTGTTGCATGCGTGTCAACCCTACTCGTGACACATCAGGCCTACACGTAGGATAGGGGCCCTCGCGGGCCGCGTAAGAATCAAGAGGAGATTTACGCGGGCCGCGTAAAACCCAAAAACCACCTATAAATAGCTTGTGCATGGGGATTTCATACTGTGTCGAAAATTTTGATCAAAAACGAAGTTTACTGCTCAAAATCACACTTTCATGTGAGAAACGCTGCTACGATACAGGGTATTAACTCGATCGCTGCTACGATTCAATGTCCGATTGATTGAAACCAATCCGATGGATGTTTAAGTGCTGCTCAAACTCGGGCTATACTTTGTCATTCGTCATGAATTCGATGGATGTTTAAGTATTGTACTTTGTCATTCGTCGTGAGGGTTTGATCTCGTGAGTTGTCATAAAAGTTGTATTAAGTTACTGACCTAGTTTTCGTGTGCATCGTTATTTAATTTAGGTTACAAGGCTTATCAGTAGGCTAAACTCTGCCCGTTTAAACTTGCAATGTGAGTCATTCTCTTTTTATCAAATGTATTTTGCAATACTCCAATTTATTTTCAAAAGTTATAATTACAGGGATTAAGTCTTGGTTATCTTGAATCACTGGCAAGTGGTGTATTTTGCACATTACTAATTTCTCACGGTTAGGTTCATCAACCTAATAGTGATAATCATCACTACTTGGGCGAAAGGACCCAATAGTGGTATGACCATCATCACAAGGCTGTGACACGGCGCCAGAAAAAAATAAGATAGTAGCCATTGTAATCGCTCTTATGCTGTAATTTATAACTAATGTGTCGTTTTATTTAACTTGAGTGACTCGCCAGTATTTCCCCGCTGACAAAATATTTTTAAAACATGTTTCAGGCGACCTGCTGTGAATCAAGGAAAATGTGCTACGGAGCACTAACAAGCTTGAAGTGGTGGCTCAGTTAAATAAATAAACATGTTTTGTAAACCAGGGAATTTCCTCGTGAAATTCCTCTATTGTAAATTACAGAGTTTATCCCAAATTATGAAATAAAATAATTGGGAAATTTCAAATTTTAAAAGATCCTGTAAATCTTCCGCTGTCAACTCAATTAATAAATACCACGGGTTTCTGTCCCGCGGCTCCTGGAACGGGTAAAACCGGGACGGGGGCCGTGACAAAAAAAGGTGGTATCAGAGCCACTGATTTAACCCAATTAAGTATTTAAAAATACTTAATTTTTCTGATTGCTATTCTGTGATTATGTGAAAATTCAATTTACAAAATTTTAACGTAGAATTTTGTGTGTTACTTCATATATGCTAAACAGCATGAATGAACTATCCGAAGCACTTCAAAAGTTTTCTATCCACAGCTCAAATATGGATACTACCAGTACCTTCACTGGCTACCAGGCTGATACTGAAGAGCCAATGGTATTCCAAGCCCAACCCCAGGAGAAACCAAAGCCGAAGAAGAGAAGAAGATTCGTGGGCTGGAGGCGTGTGCGTAGGAAGAAACCAGGGACTCGAAAAGTTATAAAAACTAAGGATCCGAAAGATAAAGGCAAAGGAATAGAGATTGGAGAAAGTTCCAGGCAAGACCAGGAAATGCCATCATGGGAGGAGTTGGATCGTAAATTGGCACTTAGTGACCTCATCGGACGTGCCGATGAGATTCTCTTCAATTACCCAGCTGAAGCCTAACTTCCAGTCAATCTGGAACCGGCTATTCCAGATCCCCTTGTTAACCCCTGACCTCTAGGAGAGCTGGAAGAATGGTGGACCACTGACTGGCAGTTTCAGAATCTCTTGAATAACCCTAATACCTTTTTCCCTCAGTTTGACCCTGAGCCTCCACTACACCCACCTATGAGCTCAGAAAACTTGGCTGAACTCTGCCACGATGGCGAGAAGCTGGTGGACACCGGGAGTAGAATCCGAGATGTGGGAGAGAGGATATCATGGAAGTACGACGAGAGGGAACGTTGTTTTTGAGATGCCAGCTGACGGGGATGGTGTGACTGTGTGGTTGTGGTTGTATAATAACAAAATAATAATAATAATAATAATAGTAATAAAAATATAATCTTGTGAAATAACTTAAAATAAAACTCTTGTAAGATAACCGGTGTTTACGGACGCATAATAATACATAAAATATGGAAGTCGAAAATTCGAAAATTTTGGCTATATGTGTGACGTGATTTTGTGCGATTATTTTGCATTTAGTCATTATTTATTTTATGCTAATAACTTATATATATTAATTACCAGATGGAACATGCTGGTAATGAACCAGTTAACGAGGGTAACCAATCCGCGCAAAACCATGAAGATCAATTTCTGAATAGACAAGATATAGAGAATATCATTGCTCAGGGAATAGCCAATGCTATTCCAGCATTCATTGCTGCTGCCCGAAATCCAGTTGAGCCTCAACCAATTATTCCTAGCAAACGTACTCATGAAGACAACTTCAGTAATAGCGTAAATGGAGGCGGCAACATTAATAATAATGATAATGATGTAGTGCAAGCCCCAATTCCTAAGAGAATGAAAGCTGCGACGCCTGGTTGCACTTACAAGGAATTTCTTGTCTGTAAACCTGTTGAATTTGCAGGCAATGAAGGGGCGACTGCTGCACTGCATTGGTTGGAGAAAACCGAAGCAGTAATTAAAATGATTAAATGTGCCAAGGAAGACAAGGTCATGTATGCGTCAAATCTTTTTAAAGAAGGGGCACTAGAATGGTGGAATACGATACTACAAGCTAAAGGGAGTGATGTGGCATATGCCATGAATTGGGAAGAATGTAAAGACTAGTAGAAAGAAAATTTTGTCCCGAATATGAAAAGGAATAAATGACAAATAAGTTCCTAAACCACCGGATGGTGGATGTAGATTGTCGAGGGTATAATTCGACATTCTTCGAGTATGCTAGAGTTGTACCAACTTTGGCTTCGCCAGAACCGGTACTTATTTCTCGCTATATTTGGGGTTTGATTAGCGAAATCCGTGATATCCTTAAAGTTGCGAGACCTCGCACTATTGACGATGCAGTGGAATTAGCCAACACTTTGACAGATGGACTGGTACGTACGCGAGAAGAAAACCGGAAGACAGAAGTGGCTCAAAAGATTACCCAAGGATTCCGTGTGGATAATAGTAGTAACTTTAAGAAAAAGGGAATTGGGCCATCTCCCACTGCTCCATTCTGCGGTACCTGTAAAAGGAAGCATTTTGGAAGATGTAAAGGGTATTGCAATTTTTGCAAAATCCCAGGGCACCAAGAAGAAGATTGCCGGAGAAAGAAGTCAGCAATCTGCTTCAACTGTGGAGAAGCTGGACATTTTAGACCAGACTACCCTAAATTGGTCAAACCAGTTGACAACAAAGCCAAACCTGCAGAAGGAACTACCAAGAAGAACACAAGAGCCTTCCAGCTGACTACCCAGGAAGCAGAACTAATCCCCGATGTGATAGCTGGTACGTTCCTAGTTCATGACGTCTATGCAAAAGTATTATTTGACTCTGGTGCAAACCAAAGTTTTATAAATACTCCATTCTGCCAAGCTCTTAATCTACCCTTAACCAACCTTAGACAAATTTTTACGGTAGAGACGGCAGATGGGAATTCTGTTAACATAGATAAGGTTTTGCAAGAAGGAAAGATAGAACTTTTAGGCCATAAATTTTCTGCAAACCTGTTACCTATGAATTTAGCGGGATTCGATGTCGTGTTAGGAATGGATTGGTTAGTAGCCCACCATGCTCGAATCCTATGTGTAGGATCGGTTTTGACACCGTACGATTGCGTAACGAACATTCGACGTGCGGAATCCGTGAACGTGCGTGACCGAACACACAAGAACGTACTAATAACGTGATTCTATTGAATAAGATGATGTATACAAAGCCGAGAATCACGTGAGAGAACTTTCTCTCTCTAGACTTTCTCTCTCTAAGATTAGATCTCCTAAACCTCCAAATGAGCAAAAAGTCTTAAACTCTAACACTAACTCCTCTATTTATAGGCTAAGGGATATAAGGATTTCTCCTTATTTACAAGTTTGCCACCTTGCCCTTTTTAACTAGATATAACAATAAAAGGTTAGAATTCTTCGGTTTTTGCTACGGACTAGATTGACGAAGGCGATAGACACATAATGCACTAACAGACTCCCCCTTGGATATTGTCGTAGTCAATCTCGTAGCGTCTTGTCTTTTCTCTTTCACGAACAGAATCCCCGTGGATCTGTCTTCGAGCTTCCGTTGCTCCCCTTCTTCTTAGACTCTTTTTCCTTCAGGCTCCCCCTTTCGTCAAGCTTCCGTGCTTTTGGGATTGACATCTGGATTTCCGAATACAAGCTCCTTTAGGATAGTTATCTGGCTCTTTGAATCCATGCTTCCTCTTGCGTTGAGCTCGTCTTCAGACTCCCCCTTAGACTAAGCTATCGGGATTGTAGTCTGGCTTTCACACGTTCACAAATTCAGGATCAATTCCTGGCTCTATTTTGCATATGCTCAGGATTTGAAACCTGGTTAACCTGCAAATCCTCTACCCATAACATAAGTTTCACAAATTTATAACACTTATATTTAAAAAACTTACTAGGTATTAATCATTCATTCATTAATCTGTATAGTTACATCAAGTTCAAATGAATGACCTTGATTAACTAATCACACAATCTTTCAAAAGATTTGTATATAACATTCAAATTATTCAACATATTCTCCCAACCCTCTAGTTCATCAAATTTAGCACTTGGAATTTTGAAAATCAACTCTCCAACATCAGTTGTCGAAAATCTTTTTGATTTTTTTCAAAACTTTATGCTAAAACACACTAAAATCTTTTTGGATTTTGAGTTTAAAGAAATGCAGTAAAGAAATATATACAAACAATATTTTTGTGAGTTTGTGTAAGAGGATCATATCAGTTTTTGAGACCAATCACTAGCACCGTTAAGCTTTAATCATTTTAAGTTCTAAACGATTCATATAGATTGACGATATAGTTGTCCTCTTAAACTCAATCTAAAAACTTTCGAAATGCTTATCGATACGTTAAGATATATTAATTTTGCACTAAATTCTTATGGACCCCACGATCTCAGCATATCCCCTCATCATGCAATACACTGACTCAAGTAATGCCTTTAAACTTTCATCAACTGTGATATGTGCAAAAATAAAGCAGAATGTTTAAACATTAACAATCAGGTCGATACTTCCGTATACGCAGAGAAAGTCCAATGTTTAAACAAAATAAGAAAATAAAATAAGTTGAAGTTGTTTATGTAAAAACCCGTTCGGATCTTTCAATGATATCAAACTTCAACTTATGAAGGTGCGGAAAACAATCATAAGTTGATTCAAGAACTAAGAATTAAATAACACAAGAATAACTAATAAAACACAAACCGAAATCTTGCATTCAATGATTAAGCAAAGACTGATACAAGACTTCAATAAAAACTCGGCTCTCTTGTGTCCCTTGTGTCACAACCTCCCAACTGAACAACAACCTCAACCAATAGGTTTAGGTTTGCTTAAATACAAAACAACCGGACTATAACCTAGGCCCATTGCGACACTAAGTCTACTAACCCAACCCCTACATAATCGGCCCAAATATCAACTAAACAAAACATAGAAACAACCCTTCAACTTTGCAAACCTACATGAATAAACCTTCAGGTTCCAACAATCTCCCCCTAGGTTTATGCATGCAGGTTCTTGACACTTTAACTTTCACGATCATCTTGCAACCGATCCTTAAGACCACCGAAACCCTTTGTACGAATATGAATAGATGATGTAACAGCTCTAGTCCAAGCTTTTGCAATTTCTTCATATTTTTCAGTAGCTCTAATTTGATGACGAGCTAACACTTCCAAATCTTCATGAGCAACATTCAGTAAATCAATCTGATCCACCAAGTGAAAACACACATCATCATCACAAACAATCACTGCCTGCCCTAAGTGTTCATCATAAGACCAAAAATGTAAGGACTTTAGAGCACCCTTTGGTATCTTTTTCACCAATGGAATCACCTTCTCTTTGTCAGTTACAGGCCAATGCACAATCTTCATTCGCTTGTTCGTATATGGATCTCTAATGCCTTTAGCTGGTTTAACAATGGACTCTGCAGTACGCATTGAAGGAAAGCCCTTAAGAACCTCCCTCTTCAACCTCTCAAAAAACAAATATCCAACTCCTCCAGGCTTATCATCTACATAAGGTGCTTTAGACAAGTTTGTCAAATCCACTTTAGTAAACGACTGAAACTGGCCTGGATGTTTGTACCACTCAACAGGTCCAATTCTCCTTTTTATCCACCATCTTTTGCGATCATGATCATAACCCCAGCTAACTACACCAGAACGATTTCCAACCTTATCATTGAGAGTTTCACCAACATCCATTAAATGATGAGTTGCATGAGCATCATCATCGTCTGGATTTAGATTCCGATTCTTCATAATTACAAACTCTCTTTTCTTCTTGATTCTTTCAGCCTTCTCTTTGTCTGCAACAGGATCAATAACTCTTTTAAAGTATTGTTCCATAGCAGCACCTCTTTCAGCATCATCCTTTTCAAAAGCCTTTTTCCTGTTTTCAACATCAGTTGGATCTGAGAACTCCTGTCCAAATTTCTTCTCCAACTTTCCACGTAAGTCATACACCATGTTAAACAACAAACTAACATCTCCTTGAAGCTGCTCAATCTGTTGATCTTTCTTCACAACCGTATCTTCAAGTTGAATAATCTTCGCATCTTTATGAATTGAATCTTGCTCAAGGACAACCATTCTTTTCTTCATATCTCTCATGCTGATAAACTCATCTTCATCACTCGAATCATCATCAAATGGCATTCTAAATGGCTCTTCAGGTCTTTTACCACTTGAACTGCTAGGCATATCAAGATCAACTCTAGAAGAACCTGCAGCTTCAGTAGCACTAGACAACGTTGTCTTAACAGTGGTATCAACATCAATACTAGTAATCTGAACATCATCAGTAGTGATATCCATATCAGTTCTTTCAGTATCAACATCAAAATCAAAGATGTCTGCAGTAGCGGTGGTGGTATCGGTGACATTCTTCTCAAACTCGAAGTCATAAAGACCTTCATCATCATCATCAGTAATTACGGGTTGATCTTTGCTATGCTCAACATACATTCCGAGCCGAGGATCCCTCCTTTTCCGCTTCAATGGCATGGAATCAGAATCCTTTGGGTCTTCACTAGGCTTTTCACTTGACACTGAAAGATCAGAAGGAGGATTTCCCATCTTATCAGTAACAGATTTTAATAACAAAGCCAAACTTTCAGCAGTAATCACGGGTGGAACAGCAGAAACAGCAGTATCAACTTCAGCTTCAGGAGGAAGCTCTTCATCTTCCCCAGAATCACACATAATCTCAATGCCTTCATCGTCAGAGTCAATTGTTAAAATCTCTGTCTCAGGCTGATTTTCGGCATCCATTTGAATATCATGTTCTTCAGCAACAATAGCACTTGCAGGTACACTATGCACTGAAACAGATTGTGCTATTACCAGATTTTCACTAACATCTTCCGTCTCTGCAAACTGACCAAACTTCTCCAATTTAATCAAACCTTCAAACTTCTTCTCAGTACCCTTCTTTGTAGTAAGAGCACCAAAACATGATGGACCCATTGGCTTCAATTCCAAAGTATTACCAGATCTCTTCAATTCTGGATATCGATCATTCAGAATCATCTGCAAGAATCTTGGATACATCAGAAACTTATCCTTTCGAAGTCCAATTGCATTTCTCTTCATAGCTTCCAAAATATATCTTGAATAATTGAACGGCTCATTGGTAATTACACAAATCACCGCAGCAGACTGAGTAGTATTCAACTGATCAATTCCCCCTCTATTTTCTGTCATGCACAAAAGGAACATATGCAGCAACAGACGCCAGTATGGATGTACAAACTTCTTTACCAAGGGAGGAAACTTTCCTTCGTAGCTTAAATGAGGCAAAATTGCTTCCACTGTTCCAGCTGTAAGTTCTATAGGATCTGTTTCCTGATCATTAAATCTTAACGCTTCTCTAATCATCTGCTCAGTCACTATAACTTTCTTTTCTTGAATTTCAGCAACTATAGCTCCCTTTCCTTCAACAACTTCGACTTTAGCACTCTTCCAAAAATCTTGAATAAGCTCTTCATAAACAATCGGATTCTCACGAAGAGCATGAACAATCCGACAGTTATTTAAGCCTTTTATCAATGACGTGTACAGCTGCTTATGTTTCTCTGGTGGAGGTGCCAAGTATCCGACTTGATTGTGTGAAGATATAAATTTCAAGTCCATTTTTTTGCACAAAACATAAGTTAATTAAAAAAAACTTAACCTATAAATTAACAGTGTTCAGATAAAATAATAACGATTAATATTTAACACTGTTACTGTTGACTCGAGACCATGAGTCGAAACTGAAAAGTCTCGAGTCGCAACCATGAGTCGCAACTAGCAAGTCTCGAGTCGAAACCATATGGTGTTGAGTCGCAATCATGAGTCGCAACTAACAGCCTTCGAGTCGCAATCATGAGTCGCAACCACGACTCGTAACCACTGATCTCGAGTCCTTGTGCGGGTTGAGTCGCAACCACACATTCATATGAACTTCATCGGAATCTTCAAATCTTCATCGGAGAAAACTTGATTGCAAGTCGGAATCTTCAAATCTTCATCGGAGCTTCTTCAAACATTCATAATTTCCTGCAAAACTTGAATAATGACATCATCATACCTTGTTTTTCAATGAGTCGTAACCGGAGATTGCGAGTCGTAACCGGAGATGAATCGGAATCTTCAACTGAGTCTTTGAGAGAGAATGAGGCTTGGTTGCGAGTGATAACTTAGGTCTTGACTCGAAACCAGCCTATTTATATCTCAACTTTGATAATGGGCCCTTGAATTTTGGATTTAACCTTAACAGATTGGGCTTGAGATTTAACAATTTGGGCTTAACAGATTTATCAATTATACCTCAACATAAACCCATTAATCTGAATTTTCATTTTAGATTTAATTTTAATTTTTTTTTTAAAATATCCGCTAAACCTTTTGAGCAATATTTGCAAAACAAAAATTAAATAATAAAATATTATTTACAAAATAAATTAGGAAATTTGCATAAATACTCAGGGATCAAATCACAAGGTTTCGGGCTTGACATCACTTATCAACACTGATCTACTACTGAAAGATCTAGACGATTGCCAGTATATTTGTCCACCTAAACTCATCTTCCTAGACCTTTTTCATATAACTGCCTGTAACAAATTTATCATGTTTTGATTTCTTAACAATGAACACCCAAACAAATACTAATCAAATCTCAGAATTACAGACAGCACACCCTATCATGTAAGTAGCTTCCCTACCACATATTTCACAAGTCCAATCCAGATCTCTGAAATCTTAACTGGGAATAGATTGAGAAGAGAACAGAATAGATCTTAAGCAGAGATGGTATAATATACAGATCAAATGAGTTTTTCTCAATTTGATATAGGTTTCATAGGTTTCTTTTGGGCACTTGAGGGCCTCTTTCGGGTGTATAAATGATCTACAGAGCGACAACATACAGCTAGGTCAGCATGTATCTGGATGTAGCAGAAGCTATCGTTGCCTAGCACCTCCAGGTCAGCATATATCTGGATGCAGCAGAGGAGGTACACGACTTTTTCAGAGAAGATTTCAGAGTCAGACCAAAATTGTGTGTATCAGGACAACATACAGACATTCAAATAGAAATGAGCTAATTCCAAGTGATTTTCTTTTCTGAGGTCATGTACTAATTTAGTTCTTAACAAAACAGTCAATGTTTCTAGTCATAAGAATAGAGCCTACCAACATATCAGTACTAGAGTCAAACTATTTCGATACTGGTTTTACATGAGTCAGCCCTTAACCATAATGTGAAAATTCATTTCATTTCCCAGTCATTTCACACCTCTTTTTGTATTTTTCTATTTTTTAATGTTTTTGTATTTTTCAATCTTTTTTATTTTTTTTACTTTTCAAAATTTCTCCCCCTAAATTTGAGCATAAATAAAAACTACCTAAGAATAGAAAATTTTATGAACAAATTTACCTACGAAAAAACAAAAACATGCTCAGTCAGTAAAGCGGATCATTTTCAGAAAATCCACAAGCACCTTGAATTTTGAGCTGCTGACAGGTTTGGTGAACAAATCGGCAGCATTTGCATCTGTGTCGATTTGTTCAAGTGTAATAAGACCTCTGTCGAAGCAATCTCGTATAAAATGAACTTTTATGTCTATGTGCTTGGTTTTGGAGTGAAAAACAGGATTTCTAACAATTTGTATTGCAGCATCATTATCGCAGTAAATAGTAGTATTGAGATAAGTCAAACCGTAATCCTGCAATTGATGTTACATCCACACCACTTGAGAACAAGATGCAGAGGCAGCAACATACTCAGCTTCAGCTGTAGATATCGCCACCGTTTGTTGCTTCTTGCATTGCCAAGATATGAGCCTATCACCCAGAAATTGACATCCCGCTGATGTAGATTTCCTGTCACTGTCAGTACCTCCAAAGTTGCTGTCAGAAAATGCAAACAGATCAAAATTAGAATCCCTCGGATACCACAGACCAAACCGTGGTCGGCCTTTAAGGTACCGAAAGATTCTCTTAACAGCAATAAGATGAGAAGTTTTAGGATTAGCCTGATATCGTGCACAATTGTAGACTGCGAACATAATGTCTGGTCGACTAGCTGTCAATTACATCAACGACCCGATCATCGATCTATACTGACGTTGATCCACAGGGGATCCTGTTTCATCTTCAGTCAATAATGGTCTCTCTGCCATTGGTGTTTCAGCTGGTTTCGCGTCTGAAAATTTGAATTTTTGCTAACACATCATCCACATACTTCCCTTGATGAATAAGAATTCCTTGAGAATTCTGTTTGACTTGTAAGCCCAAAAACAGTGTCATCTCCTCAAGAGCGCTCATTTCAAACTTCTTTTTTCATAACTCCCTCGAACTCCTTGCAAAGCTCCTCACTTGTAGATCCGAAAATGATGTCATCAACATAAATTTGAACTAATATCTGATCCTTGCCCACTTTCTTAATAAACAGAGTCTGGTCTATTGTGCCACGTGTGTACCCATGAGCCAGTAGATGTTCAGTTAATGTAGCATACCAAGCTCTTGGTGCTTGGTGCAATCCATACAATGCCTTGTCTAGCTTATAGGCATATTCTGGATGATCTGGATGTACGAACCCTGGTGGCTGCTCAACAAAAATTTCTTCCTTCACCTTTCCATATAAAAACGCTGTCTTGACATCCATCTGATATACAGTGAACCCCATATATGACGCGTAAGCTAAAAAAATCCGAATGGCCTCAAGTCGAGCAACCGGAGCATATACTTCATCAAAATCCAGACCCTCTATTTGACGAAATCCCTGAACCACCAACCTTGCTTTATTTCGAACAATAACCCCTGCGGAATCTTGCTTGTTTCGAAAAACCCATCGAGTTCCAAGTTTACGCTTTCCTTGAGGCAACTTGACAAGTTTCCATACTCCAAGCTTCTCAAACTGGTTCAGCTCTTCATGGATAGCATCTACCCAGCCTGGTTCCTGCAAAGCTATATCAACAGTTTTAGGTTCGATTTGAGAAATATAGCAAGAATATAAGCAAGTATTGATAATTCTTGATTGGCTCCTGGTTAAAACTCCTGCATTTACAGGACCAATCACATTCTCTATAGGATGATTCCGTTGAACACTTGTTGGTATTTCCAATTCAGGTACAGTCTCATCTTCAGTGGTAGTGTTGCTAGGCTCCCCCTCATTAGATGCTGTAGTATTATGAACGAATGGTGTGGTAATAATGCAATCTTCAGGAATTGGTTCAGGAAATAGTGCAGATCCAGAACCATTAGATGCAGAACCACTATTTGAAGCACCTTCAGGGGATTGATGGGATGATTGAGGACATGTAGTATGCTGCGTAAACACCATTCCTGGCGGATCAATGGTATGATGTCTGACACTTCCTTCTGTCTGTTCTTCATCTTCAGTATCCTCAAAAGACAAAGGTTGCTTTGGAATAGACACACCTGCATCTGAAAAATCACTTGACAAAATGTTAAATGACTTAAACAATTCAGTATAATCATATAACCAATCTGGACCAACTCTAGCGTCCGTAGCATTTTCCTCAAGCCATTCAATGTTGCACAACTCGACGACCTTTTTAGTTACCTTGTTGTATACTCTATAGGCTGATCCTTTAGCATATCCAACAAAATAACATTCGTCCCCTTTGACCTCAAACTTTCCATTAGAGTCCATAAATAGTAATACACATGGACAACCAAAGATGCAAAAGTGTGAAACCGAAGGTTTATGTCCTTCCAGAATCTCATATGGAGTTTTCATATGTCGTTTGTTTACTAAAGCATGATTCTGGACATAACAAGCCGTGCTAACAGCTTCGGCCCAAAAGAAACTAGGAAGCTTCGAGTCAGCCAGCATAGTTCGTGTAGCCTCGATAAGAGTACGATTTCTTCTTTCAGCTACTCCATTCTGTTGAGGAGTCCGTGGTGCACTATACTGACGATCAATTCCCTTATCAGTGCAGAATGTGTCCAAAGTAGCGTTCTTGAATTCTGTCCCATTATCAGATCGAATAACCTTCACCTTAGTACTCGCTTGATTTTCAGCCAGAGTGATAAATTGTTTCACCAAGACTGCAGTTTCATTCTTGTGACTGAGAAAATAGACCCAGGTGTAGCGAGAATAATCATCGACAATTACAAGACAATAAGCTTTCTTGCCAATACTCAACACATTCACTGGACCAAAAAGATCCATGTGAAGTAATTCGAATACAGCTTTCGTTGAAGGTGCAGGTTTAGCCTTATGAGGTTTTCGATGAACTTTTCCTTTTGCACAAGCAACACATTTTTCGACCAACATGAAATCTTTTATCGGAAGATCACGTACTAATTGACCTTTTGCTAAACGATTCAGATTCTTCATATTCACATGACCCAGACGACGATGCCACAACAGACCATCATGTTCTGAAATCTTCGAAAATAGGCAAGTAATTTCTTCACACGGTTTCTTGTTCATATCAATCAAATAAGCGTTTCCTCGTCTCTCTGCTGACATTAAGAACCAGTCTTCTGGAATGACAATTCCAGGTTTAAGAACATGACATCCTTTCTTTGTGAAATGAACTGAATTCCCTCTATCACAAATCTGAGAAATGCTCAACAGATTGTGTTTCAGTTCTGGAACATAATTAACGTTTTCAAAGCTTAGAACTCCGTTTCGTACTGTTCCTTTTAAAGTGATTCTGCCTGACTCTCCTCCCGCAAATGAGACATATCCACCATTAAATTCTTTGACATTTTCAAGTTGGGATAAGTCTCCAGTCATGTGCCTGGAACAGCCACTATCCATGTACCAGAGGCGCACGGTAGTCCTCCAAAGCTGTTCCTGCACGATTAGCGGGATTAGTTAGATTTAGGAACCCAGCCCATAGTGGATCTGGGTTTTCCTTGTGCGTCAATATAAGTCACTCTCTGCCACACTAAATTGTCTCTATTCAAAAACTTTGAAGTATTTCTAATAGCAGATTTTCGATCATATAGATGAGATAGATTGGATTGCATGACCTTAGTTTTTGGTTTCCAATGCTTATTTGTCCATTTAGACTTGTTTGACCAATTAGAATTGTAACTATCAAAAGCATAGTGTTGATGTCTTTGAAAATTATTTCTTTGATTTTGATTTTTGCTTTTGGCTGCATTCCAATCCTGATCAGAAGGTTTAGTCGTACGATAGTTGTTTTTCATTGTCTTAGTCTTTTCAGTCGTCATTGACTCTGAACAACGATATCAGTTAGACATAACCTTCTGATCTTGCATGAACTTTCTCTTGTATGATGTCCTTGGGAGTTGAACACAATTTCTGGCAATGTGACCTGCAATGCCACAGTTAAAACATGTTTGACGCTTCAATTTGTGAGAATTTTGCAAGTTGTTATACGATTTGCTTGTCTTTGAACAATTTGGCGTATTAGTTTTCTGAACATATTGTGCGTGTGGTTGTTCTGAAAATTTTGGTGGCTTTTCTTTTAATGATTTCTCACTTTTCTCAATTTTCTTTTCTGCATTACATAATTTTGGTTCAGTATTTGAACAAGTAGCAGTTTCATCAATATGCGTTTTCTCAATGCATATATCATCTGAGACTAATTCAGGTTCATTATCTGAACATGTAGAAGGTTCATCCATATGCATTTCCTCAACGCACTTATCCTGTGAAACTGATTCAGGTTCAATTTTAACTCCAGTTTCCAATGGGGTCCCACTAGTTTCAACATTAGGGACTCCCACTGAGACAGATTCAGAAGAACAATCAGGATACTCTTGATTTTCTTGAGAAGTCGTTTCAGTGGTTTCACTGAATGAACCCTGGGGGACCTCACCTGCAATACTGTCATTCACTGAAACATTAAAAACATCACAATCATGCACATTAGCCGAAAAACAATCATCACCACCCTTATTGTTCGAATTTTCAACACAACCATCATGAGTTTTGCCCAAAACAACAGGCTCACAAGACGAAACATAATTAGAAAACGACGCAAACAAAGAACGACTAAAAGCAATGTCAGACTCGGTAGGTTCAACATAAAATTCAGAAATATTAGAATCAACTACTGGTTCACTCCCATGAACATCTTCACATTTTACTTCAGAAAACTCATCTGCACATGAATAAGAGACGTTAGGATCAATTGAGCCTTTAGCAACAAAATTTGTTTGAGAATGCTTCTGCATCTCAACAGGTTTTTTATTGAAGGATGACTTATTAGTTTTGGAACCATAAGTCATTTTTCTTTCATTAATCATCTCCTCCTCTGTCATAGGTAAATAACTATAATTATCATTATAGGGAGGAGGAGCTTGATTAAAACCCAAACCGCGCCCCTTATTTTCTTTATACGCAAGCTGTTGATCACACAAATTTTTAACTAATTTACTGGAAGAGTCAAATTTCTTAATATTTAGCTCATTAATGTGATATCGCTCTTTGATATCTTCCAGTTCTTTAGTTACAGCACATAGTTTTTCTTGAACGTATAGAAGTTGAGATGATTTTACACTGACATCATCCTTGAGTTGGATGATGTCTTTACGTTGAGCCTCGATCTTTTCCTTGTAAAATTTTTCATTTTTCGTTAAAGTAAAATGTTTATTTTTTAATTCCTGATAATTTTGACTTAGCTCATCGTTGTGTATTTTATAAACCTCAACTCTTTCTCTACATTCAGGAGTACTATAAACAGACAGTACCTCTTCTTTGGTCAGACCCTTGACTGGTGCTGATAGAATCTGAGTCATGAAGGCAAAGTTTTCAGCTGAATCCTCCTCCTCTTGTACTGGCACTTGATTATCTGAGGTCATGAAAGCAATATTGTTCGAGACAGATTGATCTTCTGGAGCAGAGATATTTAGACGTTCGATTTCTGAAGTCCAATCAAAATTGAGGTTGGGCTGAACCACCAGGGCTTGAGCTAAACCTTGTGGTTGAGGACTTCCAGCAGCAGTGACATCGGAAACACTACCAGTTGTCACAAGAGCTCTTTCTCGATTTGGTGTTGCTGTCTGTGCAGGTGCTCGATTTGACGTTGCTGACTGTGCAGGAATTTGTTCTCCATTAATGAGTGGTTTTGGACAATTTCTAGCATAGTGTCCTTCTTCATGACAGTTGTAGCACCGCAAGTTGAAAGGCACCTTAGTAGCTCCATTCCAAGAGTTTCCCCACCTGTTTTTCCCTGTTCTTTTAATAAACTTTTGAGCTCTAAAAGCAGCCATTGCCATCTGCCAGGTGATATCCATTTCTTCAACATCATCAGGATGGATCTGATGCAAGTCATCGCTGCTCCATTTTGGGAGATCCATCTTTCCTGCAACAAAAGCATTTAAGCAATGTATAACCGAAGCTGCAATATCCAAATTCTCTTTCGACTGCTGTGTAAAGAAAGCTATCATTTCATTTTTAACGATGGAGTCGGAAGCTGCAGAAGAAGCGTTCACAGCAGAAGCGGGAGCAGCATTAGGAACTGATGGAGCAACTTAAGCAGAAGACCCATAGTAGTAAATGTTTGCTGGACTAGGAGCTGCTTTAGCAGAAGCAGTATTGCTAAACATTTGAAAACCTCCTTGAGACAAGAGGGCTGCATTGTTGTTTGACGATGATGGTGCAACAGTGAATCCTGCAGCTAACATACTGTTTTTATGATTGGTCTATCTTTGCTTATCATCCAATTCACATGCTTTGATATGAGAGATCATTTCAGATAAACTGCACCTAGCAAGATCTTTCGTTTTCTTGATCATAGCCACATGATGATCCCAACTTTTAGGTAATGCATTTAACAGTTGCCTATTTGATGATGCATTTGAAGTAGGAATCTCTTCCATCTGCATTTGTGTCACTAACTTGACGAACCTCTGAATCTGATTATCAATAGTCTCCCCATAGATGTAATTGAAGTTATTGAAGTTCTGTCTGAGCAAATTCCTTCGACTTTCTTTCATGTCTTCATTCCCTTCGTAAACATCAATCAACGATTCCCAAAGCTCCTTAGCAGATTTGCAAGTGCGAAATCCAATAGCAATATCAGGGCCCAATCCCATGGTTAAATAGGACAGTGCTCTTTCATCTTCCTCAATAATATTGAAATCTTCTTCAGTATATTCACTCTTTGCTTTCTTTACCTTCAGTCCGGGTTCGGTAGGACTGTCAGTCATAATCTCCCTTGGACCTCTTAGGATGCTTCTCCATATCTTTGAGTCCTTGACCTTCACATGCTGTTCAAAACGCCATTTCCATTCTGGAAAATCATTTGCATCGGTCAACCTAGGAATGTGTGTAGTTGTTCCAACCTTTGAGTCTAGTTCTTGTTGTTTGTTAAGGGCAGCCAGATCAGCATTATTTGTTGACATTTTAATTAATCAGTTAATTAACTAATTAAATTCTAAGTCCAAATAGTCAACAGGTCAATAGGTCAAAAGTCCGTGATCAGTGTCGTTGTGAGTCGCAAGTCAAAACTGGTACTGGTTGCGAGTCGAAATCTTAGATAATTGCGAGTCGAAACCAAAACAAGACGAGCCGAGACTGATGTTGGTTGCGAGTCGAAACCAAATCAGGATGAGTCGAGACTAATGATGGTTGCGAGTCGTAACCAAAGCAGGATGAGCCGAGACCGAACGGTTGCGAGTCGTAACCAAAGCAGGATGAGCCGAGACCGAACGGTTGCGAGTCGTAACCAAAACAGGATGAGCCGAAACTGGACGGTTGCGAGTCGTAACCTACAAAACAAATAAGAGATAAGATCTGTTGACTCGCAATCCCTATTTTTAGCACTTTCAAAAATTCAAAGATATCGTAATCTTTGAATCTGTTGATCACCAACTTTCCGAAAATTCAGCAAACAGCTTTTCTGAAATCAACAAACCAAAATCAGCAATTTTTTAAAGAATCGATCAAGAACAAATCGAGTATAGAACTGATTTTCACTGCAAAAGCAAACAACAAAACTGGATCAGTAGCAACACAGGTTCTTGAATCTGAATGATATCAAAACCGAGCCTTGAAAGACTTCAATGGCTCTGATACCAATTGTAAAAACCCGTTCGGATCTTTCAATGATATCAAACTTCAACTTATGAAGGTGCGGAAAACAATCATAAGTTGATTCAAGAACTAAGAATTAAATAACACAAGAATAACTAATAAAACATAAACCGAAATCTTGCATTCAATGATTAAGCAAAGACTGATACAAGACTTCAATAGAAACTCGGCTCTCTTGTGTCCCTTGTGTCACAACCTCCCAACTGAACAACAACCTCAACCAATAGGTTGAGGTTTGCTTAAATACAAAACAACCGGACTATAACCTAGGCCCATTGCGACACTAAGTCTACTAACCCAACCCCTACATAATCGGCCTAAAAATATCAACTAAACAAAACATAGAAACAACCCTTCAACTTTGCAAACCTACATGAATAAACCTTCAGGTTCCAACAGTTTAGGCTTTAACCACCAGGTCGATACTCCCGTATACGCAGAGGTGATCCAAAGCTTAAACGAAACAACAAAGAAAATAAAGCAGAACGTTTAGGCAATAACATCCAGTTCGATACTCACGTATACGCAGAGGATGTCCAATGCTTAAACAAAATAAAGAAATAAAACAAGTTTAAATCTTTTCAAAATAAAATGCACAATCACAGCGATTTTTTCAGCAAGTTGTGAAAGTTCACAAACTAACCGGTTTTTATGCTCTTTTAGCATTCAGCGATTACTGAGTAGGTACACAATCACGAAGGATAAAACTAAGTACTATGCTTTCAACCATGTTTCCCACTAGAACTAGGCTTTTTCATTTATGTTTGTATCGTTATCGCAAATCTACTAGTCTAGCTGAGCCTATCGTCACATCCTTAGTGAGACCGTTTATCACATTTGACATTACATATCTTTAGCATGCTGTGATAGTCCACTGATTTACTATCATTTCCTCTTGTTTCAACAAAAACTCAGTTTTGTTTTTTCAATGTTTTTGACATTTTCAAATTTTTTTTAAAATTTTTCTCCCCCTAAAATCAAAATATGTTTCAATTTTGATTTTCAAGGAAAATTTGAAAACAACTATACAAGAAACGTGACAAACTGATATCAAATCGCTTCAATTCGCCATTCACTTGGCATAAACAATCAGAACTTCCCCTGACAACAAACTATTTTCCCATTTAGATTTCAAAACACTTAAGTTTGTTTTAATCGAAATGGTTTTTCCGGAAAAATAGTTTTGTTTGTCTTTTTATAAATTCGGGGTTTCATCACATAGTTCACCTTTATCCACTTATCGGAAAGATAAATCAAGTACAACTTAATGTCCTTGATTAGTCTTTTGTGATTCGAAATATCACAGTTACCAACCTGTGAATTTCTAAAGAAATATGCCGATACCTGTTCCACACTTACCAACCTGTGAACTCCGGCAAGTCAGGTTTTTCATTTAAACAGATTCACCCAAGCCTGACCAGCCTTGGGTTTGACAGTTTTTACCTCAACAGATGGCTCTTCTTGTTTTGGCAAACCAGAATCATTGCCTGAATGTGGCTTGTCTGACTTTGTTGAGCCAGATTCATCTCCAACACGTTGCTCCTTTGCTTCCGAAGAAACAAATTCATCGCCGACAATTTTCTTCTTCTTTTCTTTTGTCCCCAGATTTGTATCTGATGAATTCATTTTGCTTGCCTTTTCAGTTGAGGAAAGCAATTCATCAGAACTTTTTCTCGGATTACCAGTTGTATCCGAGGACAAAATTTTCTCCAAGTATTCTCTTGCCTTCTTCCTTTTCTTTCTCAGTCTGCCTTTCTGCCCTTGTGAAAGCTTAATTTTCTTTTCTTGAACTTTCTGTTCTTGAACTTTTGGTTCTTGAACTTTCTGTTCTTTGGGCTTGACATTGACTGGTTTCTTTCCCATTTTCTGAGATTCAGCCCTCGATCTTCCTTTTGATCTCATTGGGCAATCTCTGGCAATATGACCTCTGATGTGGCATTCATAGCACCTTCTTGTTTCGAATCTCTGACTTTGGCAGTTAACAGCAATGTGTCCTTGATAGCCACAAGTGTAACACACTCTGTTATCATACCTCTCACTACTTTCATACCAAACACCATCTTCATACCACACACTTAGATCAAAGCATTGATTTTCCTTGCCTTGTGGTACTCATGTCTCCTCTTGTATCTTTGATTTGGCATTTGAGCACTGTGGTCAAACCTGCACCACTGGTTACCAACTTTTTTTGAGTTTTTATTTTTAGATTTTTGTGGTTTTTTATAATGATTGGATGACTGAACTGGTGAGCTTTTATTTTCATTTTGAAAATTTTTCAAATTTTTAACTTTTTGTTTCTGTTCTACAATCTTCTTAACAGGTTTTTGCTTTGAGCATTCACCTATTTCAGTAGACTGCAAAACAGTATTTTGAAATTTTTCTTGTAATTCTAAAAATATTTTTCTTTTCTTTTCTTTTTCTTTTTCATCATCAGCTTTGTCATCGCAATCTTCAATTTTGACTTTGTCAAAATTTGTGACATTGTCACTAAATTGATCGGTTTTGGACAAACATATGATGCAGAAGTCACAAAACTTTTCAATTTATTCTCTAAATCTTTGATTTTCTTTCTATCACATTCAACTTCTTTTTCAAGTCGAATAATAGTCTGACGATGGGAATTTATTACCTTTTGCTTTTCAATATTGTTCTTGCTAAAAACAGATCTCCCATCTTCAAGAATCTTTATTTGACTTTGAAAATCTTTTTCAATCTTTAATTTTTCATTTTCAAAATCTTTTTCTTTTTCTTTAAAATTTTTGTTTTCTAATGACAAACTCTCAACATTCTTCAAAAGTTTGTCATTTTCAGATTTTAATTTTTCGCAGTTCAAGCACAACTCCAAAATCTGTTCATTATCAGCTTTCTTCTCGTCTTTTAAAGCTTTGTTTTCCAATGTCAAATTCTCCACAATTTTCAAGAGATTGACATTTTCTGCTTCGGATTTTTCTCATTTTGAGCACACCACTTCACATTTTGAAATTTCATCTTTCTTGGATTCTTCAATATTTTAAATAACCTATGTCTCTGTCTTGTATGTACCTGCACAAAATTTTTTAACAAAATCAAGAGGATTCATATATTCATCAATATAACAACCCCTCTTAATATCGTATTTCATAACATTTTTTGCTGCAAGACACACAGAGATTCTTTTTCTCATTTCAATGATTACATCCAAATTTATCTTTTTTAAATCTTCTTTTATTTCATCCATTATCTTCCTTTTTCTTGATTCTTCATCATCCTTGTGTGATTTAAGTCTATTGATGAAATCTCTTAAACCATAGCGTGATAAACTAGAATTCCGTTTCAGTTCACACAAAAATTTATCCCATTCCAAAGGTAATGCATCAGCAAATCTTGAAATTATTTCATCATGTGAAAAATTTATCCCATATCTTTCTAACCCGTTAATTAATTCATTAAATCGTTTTTCCAATTTCTCCAATGATTCATTCTTCATACACAAAAATTTTTCGAATCTTTTAACATAAACATTCTTATCACTTCTAATCTCATACCAAGATTCACTAGGCCAATCATTTAAATTTTCAATATTCTTGTTTTCCTTTTCGTCAAACATTTTGACCACAACTTCTTTGTTAAGTGACATGAATTCTAAAATTGTTTTTAAGCTCAAAGTCCACAAAATTTAAACTTCTTGATATCTGCGCCTTGTAAATCACCTCGAATCACCTGCAATCAAACAAACAAGCTATTAGTTCAAACAGACTGAATACGTAACAGTGTTCGTTTGATGAAATCAATCTAAGACTCATGTCAAAGATTTGCGGATTCGTTCCAATGTTGTTCGGGTGAAATCACTAAATGAATGGGCTGATAAAACTGATTGATCTTAAATGTTGATTTTTATGATTGGGCCGATTTCTTTACTGTATTGTTATGATTATTATGATTGGGCCAATTTCTTAAATGTCAAGTGAGGATTTTTATGATTGGGCCGAACACATTTTAAAAGTTATCTTGATGTCACGATGGATTTAATGCACAAAATGGATTCAGCACATGCAAAATTGATTGATCCTCACATGCAAAAGCCGACAAAACCTTTAATCTTTCAAAACTTTTTGATTGGGCCTCACTTTTACTAACTGTTACTCAATTGGACCAAACCTTTTAGATCAAAACAATTATCAACTTGCCGACAACATCAATTAATTGTCACTTGATTATAGTATCGAGATCACATGCAACACTTGCAAAACCCAACAACCCTTTTAACACCTATTGGACCGACCAATATCCCTTTAATCGATAAAACAACTATCAATTTCCAATTAATTGTTCAATTAAAACTAGTCGACAACATATATTTCAAACAAATCCGATTGGGCCGTCCTATGTGAATTCAGTATGTCATGTGGCCGTTCAATGAGTTTCAATTTAAATGAATTGATTAGACCGATACAATCAAAGTAACGACACAACAACTGTGTTCTGACTTGTTCTGATTTCGAGCGAAATCAGAATATAACGTTCAGGCGGAATCACCAATTTCAATTTCGAGCGAAATCAGAAGCTAACTTTCAGGCGGAATCAAACTTGTATCTTTCCGAGCGGAATCAGAAAATAAGTTTCGGGCGGAATCAGAATTTATCTGATTACGAGCAGAATCAGAATGTATCTCACGAGCGGAATCTGATTTTTATGACTTTACGAGCGGAACCAGAGAATAACTTTCGAGCGGAATCAGGTTTTTGACACGAAATCGGACCTAAAAACTCAAATTTCTCCTAAATGGCTAGGAGTTTTAATCTGAAATTTGGTAGGGTTGTAAATCAAGTGTTTTCGCACAACATATCAAAAAATCAGCCAATTTGGAGCGTAAAAACCCGTTCAATTTGACGAAAAACAGTTAAAAACGTGAAAAATGAGTAGAAGATGAAGAAATGATGAAATTCAGATCTGAAATCAATGAAATCTGGTACGAATCTATGTGTTTGATCAGCGCAATCGAGCTCCTGCTCTGATAGCACTTGTAGGATCGGTTTTGACACCGTACGATTGCGTAACGAACGTTCGACGTGCGGAATCCGTGAACGTGCGTGACCGAACACACAAGAATGTACTAATAACATGATTCTATTGAATAAGATGACGTGTACAAAGCCGAGAATCACACAAGAGAACTTTCTCTCTCTAAGATTAGATCTCCTTAAACCTCCAAAATGAGCAAAAGTGTTCAACTCTACCACTAACTCCTCTATTTATAGGCTAAGGAATATAAGGATTTCTCCTTATTTACAAGTTTGCCACATTGCCCTTTTTAACTAGATATAACAATAAAAGCTTAGAATTCTTCGGTTTCTACTACGGACTAGATTGACGAAGGCGATAGACACATAATGCACTAACACTATGTGATAAGAATTCGATAGAAATACATACACCCACAGGAGAAGTAGTGGTGATTACAGGAGATAAGTCACGTAAGCCAATGAAATTCATTTTAGTAATGAAAGTGGCCAGTTATTCAAGAAAACAAGGAAGAGTGTATATGATTTCGGTAATCATTACAACTAAAGGTAAAGAACTTAAGGAAATTCCTATAGTATCAGAATACCCGGATGTATTCCCAGAAGAACTGCATGGATTACCACCCAATAGGGAAGTAGAATTTAGAATTCATCTAATTCCTGGAACTACACCGATAGCCAAGGCACCTTATTGGTTAGCACCCACCGAAATGTTAGAACAGAAAAAGCAGTTAGATGAATTATTAAGCAAATGATTTATACAACCTAGTTCATCCCCGTGGGGAGCTCCAGTGTTGTTTGTAAAGAAGAAAGATGGTTCGATACGGATGCGTATCGATTATAGGGAACTGAACAAAGTTACAATTAAGAATAGATACCCATTACCTAGGATTGATGATCTTTTTTATCAATTGCAAGGACCTAGATACTTTTCTAAGATAGATTTACGCTCCGGATATCATCAATTGAAGGTACAAGAAGAAGACATACCTAAAACTAGGGCTGTAAACGAACCGAACGTTCAGCGAACAGTTCGTGAACCGTTCAGCGGGAAGTTCATTTATGTTCGTTCGTTTAATAAACGAACGAACATGAACAAGTTATTTCGTTCGATTAGTTAAATGAACGAACATGAACAGAGGTCTCGTTCGTTCGATTGTGTTCGTGAACGTTCGGTAAGGTGTTCGTGAACGTGTTCATGAACATTCGTTGATTTGCGTTCGTTTATGTTCGTATGTTTGTATTTTAATTGAAGATCTTTGTACTTTCTTATATTTTATATGTACTTTTTATATTATTAAACTTTTATTTATTTTGTTACCCTAACAATTAAACTAGGAAACCCACTTTCACCTTGTTTATGCATCATTTCCCTTTCATTTCTCATTATTTACATTGGATACGATCGACCTCCGTTCCACAATAAGGGATTCAAGTTCGAGTGCTACTCTCTGGGCCATCTATCTTTATCCTTCGTCGCGTTCGCCAAATTTATTTGTGTTCGTTTGTGTTCGTGAACCGTTCGCGAACACGCTCATTTCCTTAATGAACAAACACGAACATAAAATCTCGTTCGGTAAGTGTTCATGAACCGTTCGTGAACACATTTGTTTCCTTAACGAACAAACACGAACAAAGCCTTGTTCGTGTTCGTTCGGTTCGTTTACAGCCCTACCTAAAACTGCTTTCAGAACCAGGTATGGTCACTACTAGTTTACAGTCATGCCCTTTGGATTAACAAATGCTCCTGCTGCATTTATGGACATGATGAATAGAATCTCTAAACCGTATTTCGATAAATTTTTAATTGTCTTCATCGAAAATATAATTATTTATTCCAAAAGTCAGGACGAGCATTGTAAGCATTTACATGCACTCTTAACTTTGTTAAGAAGGGAAAAACTTTACGCCAAATTCTCGAAGTGTGAATTTTGGCTACAGGAGGTACAATTTTTAGGTCACATGGTGAATCACAAAGGTATTCACGTAGAACCTGCGAAGATAGAAGCAATCACCAAATGGAAGGTCCCGCAATCAGCTACGGAAGTTAGAAGTTTTCTAGGATTAGCTGGGTACTATAGGCGCTTTATTAAGGATTTCTCTAAGATAGTTGTGCCATTAACTAGGCTAACCTGTAAAACAGATAAGTTTGAATGGGGACCTAAGCAAGAAGTGGCTTTTAGGATTTTAAAACAAAGGTTAACTAACACCCCAATTCTTGCTTTACCAGAAGAGACATAAGATTTTGAAGTATACTGTGATGTTTCTAAGCTAGGATTAGGATGTGTGCTAATGCAACGCAAGAAGGTAATTGCGTATGCTTCAAGGCAATTGAAAAGGCACGAGGAAAACTATACGACACATGACTTAGAATTAGGGTAGATAATTTTTGCCCTTAAGATTTGGAGACATTATCTGTATGGAAGTAAGTTTATTGTCTATACAAATCATAAGAGTTTAAAATACATATTTGGGCAAAAAGAATTGAACATGAGACAACGAAGATGGATGGAGATTCTAAGTGACTACGACTGTGATATTCAATATCATGAAGGAAAGGCAAATGTAGTTGCAGATGCCTTAAGTTGTTAGTGTCACGAAGAGCAAAAGCGAGTTCGTGCTCTTAAATTAAGTTTACAATTAGATCTAATGGAACAACTGAAGAATGTTCAAGAAACAGCAATCAAAGATGATGCTGAAGGGATGAAAGGAAGAATAAAGGAACTAGAGTAAGGAGTTGATGGAATTTGGAGATTCCACAAGAAAAGAATTTGGGTACCTAAACAGGGAGAGCTAAGGAATAAGATTTTAGAGGAAGCCCATAAATCTAAGTATACCATGCATCCTGGTAACAATAAAATGTACCAAGATTTAAGGAATAACTTCTGGTGGATAGGAATGAAAAAGGACATAGCTAGATATGTTTCTAAGTGTCTTACTTGTTCACAAGTTAAGGCAGAACACCAGAAACCCTCAGGATTACTCCAACAATTAGAAATGCCTGTATGGAAATGGGAACTCATAACCATGGATTTTATTACTAAGTTGCCCAAAACCAGAAAAGGTAACGACGCAATTTGGGTAATTGTGGATCGATTAACCAAATCAGCTCATTTCCTACTTATGAAAGAAACCTTTAGCATGGAAAGGTTAGCAAAGTTGTACGTAGACGAGGTAGTATCCTTACATGGAGTTCCACTCTATATTGTATCGGATAGAGATAGTCGCTTCACTTCCCATTTCTGGACTTGTTTCCAAGAAGCCATGGGGACGCGATTAAATTTGAGTACAACTTACCATCGTCAAACGGACGGACAAAGTGAAAGGACGATCCAAACCCTGGAAGACATGCTCAGGGCATGTCTGATAGATTTTGGTGGAAACTAGGATGACCACCTACCCTTAATTGAATTCTCCTATAATAATAGTTATCATGCAAGCATTGAAGCTGCCCCATTCGAAGCACTGTTTGGACGAAAGTGCAGAACTCCGGCCTGTTGGGCAGAAATAAGAGAAAGCCAATTATCGGGTCCTGAAATTGTGCAAGAAAGCACCGACAAGATCACTCAAATAAAGGAAAGACTGAAAACAGCTCGAGATCGCCAGAAGAGTTATGCAGACAATCGACGCAAGCCACTAGAATTTCAAGTCGGAGATAAGGTACTCTTGAAAGTTTCTCCTTGGAAAGGAGTAGTTCAGTTCGGTAAGAAGGGAAAGTTAAGTCCAAGATACGTAGGACCATTCCCAATAATCCAGCGAATAGGACCAGTTGCCTATGGTTTACAACTACCAGAAGAGCTGGCTAGGGTACATGACGTCTTTCATGTATCCAACCTCAAGAAATGTCAATCTGACGAATCCCTGGTAGTACCTCTTCAAGACATAGAGATAAATGAAAAGTTAAAATTCGTGGAGAAACCCCTTCAAATAGATGACAGAAAGGTCAAGTTTCTCAAACACAAAAGACTAGTACTGCTCAACGTCAAATGGGATTCAAAAAGAGGACTCGAATACACCTGGGAGCTAGAATCGGAAATGAAGCGAAAGTATCCTCACTTATTTCAGTAAATCTCGAGGACGAGATTTTAATTAAGGTGGGGAGGATGTAAGGATCTGCAAAAATGCCCCAAAACGATCCGTAAGTGAAAACTCGGACCCCTGAAACCCTAATGTGCATGAAAAACCAAGAAAACAAGGTTTTTGGTTCTCAGGTGGGCAGCGTAAACAATAAGCGGACCCTTACGCGGGCCGCGTCAACTTAATGTTGACCAGATAAGCTTCCCAGGCCACGTGTTGCATGCGTGTCAACCCTACTCGTGACACATCAGGCCTACACGTAGGACAGGGGCCCTCGCGGGCCGCGTAAGAATCAAGAGGAGATTTACACGGGTCGCGTAAAACCCAAAAACCAGCTATAAATAGCTTGTGCATGGGGATTTCATACTGTGTCGAAAATTTTGATCAAAAACGAAGTTTACTATTCAAAATCACACTTTCACGTAGAGAAACGCTGCTACGATACAGGGTATTAACTCGATCGCTGCTACGATTCAATGTCCGATCGATTGAAACCAATCCGATGGATGTTTAAGTGTTGCTCAAACTCGGGCTATACTTTGTCATTCGTCTTGAATTCGATGGATGTTTAAGTATTGCACTTTGTCATTCGTCGTGAAGGTTTGATCTCGTGAGTTGTCGTAAAAGTTGTATTAAGTTACTGACCTAGTTTTCGTGTGCATCGTTATTTAATTTAGGTTACAAGGCTTATCAGTAGGCTAAACTCTGCCCGTTTAAACTTGCAATGTGAGTCATTCTCTTTTTATCAAATGTGTTTTGCAATACTCCAATTTATTTTCAAAAGTTATAATTACAGGGATTAAGTCTTGGTTATCTTGAATCATTGGCAAGTGGGGTATTGTGCACATTATTAATTTCTCACGGATAGGTTCATCAACCTAACAGTGATAATCATCACTACTTGGGCGAAAGGACCCAATAGTGGTATGACCATCGTCACAAGGCTGTGACACGGCGCCAGATAAAAATAAGATAGTAGCCATTGTAATAACTCTTATGTTGTAATTTATAACTAATGTGTCGTTTTATTTAACTTGAGTGACTTGCCAGTATTTCCCCGTTGACAAAATATTTTTAAAACATATTTCAGGCGACCTGCTGTGAATCAAGGAAAACGTGCTACGGAGCACTAACAAGCTTGAAGTCGTGGCTCAGTTAAATAAATAAACATGTTTTGTAAACCAGGGAATTTCCTCTTGAAATTCCTCTATTATAAATTATGGGGTGTATCCCAAATTATGAAATAAAATAATTGGGAAATTTCAAATTTTAAAAGAACCTGTAAATCTTCCGCTGTCAACTCAATTAATAAATACCACGGATTTCTGTCCCGCGGCTCCTGGAACGGGTAAACCCGGGACGGGGGCCGTGATAGAATTGAAGGTCAAAACAGATCAGAACCCTAGCCGCCAAGGTCAAAACTGAATGTCAAAGTAGATCGTGCCCCTCTGTTCTGTCTCTTTTTCTCATATTTCTTTTTCCCTATTTAAACTCCCATGTGCATCTCTCTTGTGTGGTTGTGATAATGCCGGGTGTTGCTGTTGGGTGCATTAATAGGTAGAACGATAGTGGTTAAGGGGAGGTTAGGGTTTGGTGTTGTGGTGGTCGGTGACAATGGAGCAAGGTGGTTGTGGTGGTGAACAATGGTTAGTGAAGGGTAGGGATGGTTTAATAAGGGTGGAGATACGTAGTTGTTATGGTGGTTTTGTTTGAGAAGCGTGGAGATGGGTGGTTGTTGTGGTAGTTTTGTTTCATAGGGGTGGTGATGGGTGGGGGCTGTGGTGGTTTTAATTCCGAGGGGTGGAGACGGTTTATTGTTGTGGTTGTTTATTAATGTGTGTGTTTATTATATATATTCTATACTAGGTTATCACCCGGGATTGCTTCCCGGGCTCAAGAAAGTTATTTATATTAAAAACCATTTATGATTAATATAAACTTAATCACGAGTTGTGAAGTTATAGGCAAACTTATAAACATATTGACTACTAATGTTAAAAATCCAAACGAAACAACTAATACCAAACAATCACATCTAATGGGTTCGAAATGCCATGTTTACTAAATATGTTAGATACAACCATAACTTGAACCAACCAATTTATAAGTAATAAATGGGTTCCATATGGGTTCCTGTGCATCTACCTGTGATAAGCTTAGACACTGAATCATCACTGGCGATGTCGGAATAGGTTCTCCAACGGCATCTACCGCACTTGCCATTATAATTTAATATTGATTTCAAGCCGTATCAAAATCTGCATTAGAATCGAGGTAGTTGCATTGAAAACTCGTTAGTACATATCTAAAGAAATCGAAATGAACCGAAGATAATCACTGATCGAAATTTAATTAGGGTTTACTCACCTTTCGTGCGATGGTTTTAAAATTATATTAAGAAAACTAAAATACTGGTTGTATTATAGATAACCAACTTCCTTATGAACTCGACACCGTCTCAACCCATATTCGTGTTGCATGGATAAACTAGGTACCTGTATTAATATATTACCTTATTAGCAGGCATCCTAAATCCACATCTAATCCAACAACTCAAACTAACCAAAACCACATAAAATAGAATACCAAAAACTATACTTTCAATGAACACCTACCTTTCGCGCCTTTCATCAGAATGTACATGACGCCTAGCCTGAAATAAAGTAAAATGAAAAAAAGGTGTCTTGGTACTTAACATGCGTTATAAATCAAAAAGAGAAAGATTATGGATAAATTTAAATATGCACTTACCTCCTCGTTAGCAACTGCTGCTATATTTATGAAAGTCGAGTCTTAACCTATTAAAGTTTATAAAATCAAGTAAATAAAATCTTAAATGCTTTATAATAACGATAACAAACCACAAACATGAAGCACTATGAGGATTTTTGATAGATTCAAGCTCATATTGTCACACCCCGAAATTATCAGAGCTGGTGTGACTGGACTGGTATCATCATTGCATAGCGGAAGCAAATAAGCTAAGTCTTTTAGAAATTGAACGCCCACTAAGTACTCGAGTCTCCAATGGTTCTCCTATTCCAACCGTGCCTTGTCTTAGAAATGCAACCTGAGAAAGAAACACTCGAAAAAATCAACATAAAGTTGAGCGAGTTAATAGTTTGTTTGTAAAAGATTTGAAATAAATCTTTTTGAATAACCGGTTTGTGAGACAGTATTTGAGAAAACGAATTTAAACATCATTTTCTTGCCAAGTTACATGGAAACGTTGTGTTTTTAACACATTATGTTCATAAAAACCATGTATTTGTAAAGTCTTGTATTTGTAATGTTCGTATAACCGTCAATGCCCACCCTGACTTTGACTCCATACCCGCATAATCCTATGCTTTGAATTTGTATAAAACATGGTATTTAATTTGTATGAACAAGTATTTTTTGTAAGTATATATGTCCCTGGTATGTAGCAAATAAGGAAATAAAGAGCTCACCAATGGTTTGCAAGGCCATTGATATGTGTGAAGTGCAAGTAGGAAGACTCACCCCGAGGTCCGTTCTGCTGGGCCTGGGGCTGGGCTCGCTACACCCAGATAGATCTACAGCTTACGTCCCTCGGTCCTACAATGAGGATTAATGGCCTCTAGTTCCCGCCTACCCACTCACATGATCTAAGTAGTAACCCTCCTTACGCTAACCATACCATGTATAAAAATGTCTGTAAACCTGTTGTAATATGTCCGCATGTATGAAAATCCCTGGTCTCGTCGACCCAATCCCTGGTCACCCTGACCGAATCCCTGGTCTCCCTGACCAAATCCCTGGTCACCCTGACCGAAAATCATTCACATTTCGAAAATAAGCATTTGTTTTGTAAAAACCAGTATGTTTAGTATAAACCTTTCGTAAATCATTTGTGTTCCTCGAAATCCCTTCGTAATATGATTTAGAAATACGAGTTTTGCGTTAGTTCAAAACTTTGTATGCTTTTGCAAAACGTGCATGTCTTTCCACCCCCGCAAACATTTATAAAAATGTAAAACGGTAAAAAGTGGGGGTTATGAACTCACCTGAATATTCTTGTGCAAAGCTAGCTAATTTACGACTTCGTGATGTCGTTTACAAGACTTGACTTGCTAGCGTGCGTTCTATAATATTCCTAGCACGGAATATCTTATAAGTTTCTAAATAACATAGTAACTAAAGTACGTGTCATCGAGCTCTACCGAATCGTTGACCGAACGATTTGACGGTAAGTTAATAAATTAATAGTAACGATTAAGTTATACTTGTCAGGTATCGCTTATTGTCAGTAAAACTAATAAGTCTTGGGAAGACTTATTCCTCGAGAGATTTAAAAATAAATAAATATTTATATAAAAAAATATATAAATATATCGGTAGAATCTCATTAGTCGCCTTGAGAAGTCGTCGTGTATGTCATACGAAAAATAGCATGTAATAAACTCGTAAGCGATACATATGATATATAGTGTGCCGTTTAGGCGTTTGAAATAAATATAGAAGATATATTTATTTACAAAAGTATCATCGAGTTGTTTGTGTTTAAAAATAAATACACAAGCCATATTTACTTTTATATGATAATACGAGTCGTTTGATGTTAAAATAAATATATAAACTATATTTATTTTAATAAAAGATTTCGGATTGTTCGATACTTGAAATAAATATATAAAACTATATTTATTTTGTAAAACAGTAGTCGTGTCGTTTGATATCCGAAATAACATATAAACTTTATTTAAGTTTATAAAAGCACCGTCGTGTTTTTGGTATTCAAAACAAATTCATAAACCGTATTTATTTTTGTAACATGAAGGCGTGTTGTTTGGTATTTAAAATAAATATATAGTTATATTTATTTTCTATTAAACGAGATTTGTTTGTTTGTTATATGAAATATCATTTGTGTTATTGGCATTTGAGAATAAATATACAAGTAATATTGATTTTATAACAGAGTTGTCAAATATTGACGTTTCAAATAACTATATTTATTTCTTGTAAAATAACTTCCAAACCATCGTTTTCGTACATTGTAGAGTATCGTCGAAAGTAGTTTCATATTTAGATTTGTCTTTATAAAAGTTCCTCGGATCCAAAAACTTTTGTCTTATAATAAAACGCGCTTTAAGTTTACGGATTTTCTAGAAAAACGGGCAGAGTTTCCTCTGTTTTTTGGACGCCCCCCCGACAACACAAGTTGTCGTTATTTATCAAGATTCAACAAGTTTTCAATCAACATAATATATATTTAAAATTTTCGTCAAATGTAAAAGCGTAAATAATCACTAATTATGTTACGAGGGTTCGAGCTCGGTTCGCGTAATTGATAAAACTAGAAAATAACGAAATAAATTGCCGCAAAATATTTACCAATCTTCTCGTGTCGAAAGCCGAGCTGACCGAGTCACCTCGCTGAGTTGGCTGAGTTTGATCGAGTCTGACCGAGTTTGACTCGCCGAGTTAACCGAGTCGACCCGAACCGCTTCTGAAGCTGACCAATCTGGCTGAATCAGACTCGCCAAAACTACTGACCCGAACCCATCTGAGCCGCGACCGACCTTGACCCGTAACCTGAACATTTGAGCCGATCTCGCATCAAACCCGCTTAAACCCAGAACTGAACATCTTCAGCATCATCGGAGACTTGTTGGACCAAAGGAACCACCGGACCGAGACAAGGACCGCCAGTCCGAGTCTCGGACCGCCGCTGACCACCACTACCATCGGTTCTCAGTCATCTTCGTCTAAAACCCGTCGGATAAACCTGCTGACCACCGGATAAACAAACCGAATCGAACTCGAACCGTTGAACTTGCCGAATAAAGACAATGTCCAGCGGTCAATGGCACCGACCGTCGGTTCTCTCACTCTTCTCAGCTTTCTCTCTCTTCTCTCCGCTTGTAGACGCCGCACCACCACCGGTTCGTGGTGGTGGTGGTCCGTTCCGTCAGTCGCGAAGGAAGAAGGAAAAGGGGGGGGGGGGGGGGTGTTCGGTGTGTGGACTATCGAAAAAAATCAGGAAGGTCGAAAGTGGGAGGAGGGGTATTCGGCCGGACGAGTTCGCCGGACCACCGCCGCCTACGGCGGCCCCGCCGCCGCACCAGTTCGCCGGAGAGAGAGAGGAAATCGTGGTGTGTGTTTGGTCTGGGTTTTATTGTTTATCTGCACAAGTAAGAAAATATAAGACCATAAGGTCTCTTATATACACAAGCAGGTTAGTCTTTGTGGGTTTTGGGCTTGGGCCCAAGGCCAACAAGCCCAACTTTCGCGTTTTAGGAGCCCGAAATTCTCCACAGGGTCCGTTTTCGCTCCAACGCGTCGTGAAACGTCATAATTCGATATTTTAGTTCAAAATATGTAAAAATTGCATCAATAATAGTTATAAATCGCGTGCGTTCGACGGTTTTGTTAAAATCGCGTAAATGCCCCGTTTGCCGTTTCTGACCCGTTTTTTAATCTGATTTCAACTGCGTATAATAAAATTCGAAAACGAAGCCAAAAATATCATAATGTATCAATATTGTGACGAAATTCAAGTCCGGTGCGTCAGTTCCGTCGTTGATTGTCGGTGCGTTACCGTTTCCGTGTTTCTCATTCGCGTCTGCGTTTTGTGGCGTATGAAAGTACGATATATTCACAAAATTAATTTCATGAATATAAAATTTTCATAGAAAATCCGTATTTGTCGGCGTTGTCAGTATTTTGTACGGCATCAGTTCGTTGTCGCGTAATATTCAGTAGATTTCCCGTAAATCACCATACGCGCACTGTACAGTCGAATAAGCGTTCCTGGGCACTCCAAGGGCCTAATTAAGTTAAATTGCCCGGTAAACACCATTTATTATCGCGTTAATCACCTGTTAATCACGTAATTAAAAGCCGTAAATCACCGGTTGTCACATTCTCCCCCTGTTACTGAAATTTCGTCCTCGAAATTTAGACTATGTTATCTCCCAGAATAGTGTTGTTCGCAGGTGAGTCCGAATAACAACAAAGTGAATGACCACGTAAACAAAGCAAGACTTATTCGAATCATGTGAATTTAATGACATTCCTCAACCATAGGAATCCAACGGTTTAAAAGAAATGTGTCTCAGTAATTGATGTCAAAGGAAACGAGACGTAATGATACAGTCACTAGTGCGACTAAGTTAACAAGGATACAATAAAGAACAGGAACTTCGACCAATCGAATTTCCATCTGAATGTTCACAATATGTAAATGAGTTCTAGAAGCAACAACATCCACTGGATGAACTAAGAATCAACAAGCTAAATGTAATAGTTTGCATGAAACGCCCGATCGTGATCAGCACAAGCTGCAAGTTATACCGACGCCACAAGGTGTCGTAATGAATGAAACCACTCAATAATAGGGATGATCGAACAAGTATCACCTGTGTTTTGCATGAAACGCTCAATCATGACTAGCCCAAGCTACAAGTTTGTACTGACACCACAAGGTGTCGTAGTGATTCAAATACTTCAATAATAGCGGTGATCAAACAAATTCACCATGTTTGAAATCAAATGAAAGCGTAATAAAGTGAATCTGAAAGTTTGTTTCAAATGACATCATAGAATTTTCAATTGAAAATGGAACATCAATGAAACAATGTTTTCGATCGAAGGTGAAGAAGCAATGAATGTCGCAAAGCATTCGATCGATGTTGAAAGAACCGTTATGAGGTACACCGGAATATGAAATGAATTTGTGTACCATTGTCTTAACACACAATTGTATTAAGACTGTTGTAATGTGATAAATCAAAGCGGATTTAATCTGAATCAATAAATAAATAATTAAATCCGTGCATAAGATATGTAAATGAGTTTAGCGCAAGGTTCAAATAAGTGATAATACCACCACAAGGTGTCGAAATCAACAAACAATTTAATGGAGTCGAATGCCAAACAAATTTACTTCGACTAGGAACAAATGAAACACTTGTTAAAACGAATTTGAATATGATGCTCCCAATACCTCATATGATGCTCTGAAGTGAATATGTGTAATGGACAAGTTCAAACAATTGAACTTGGTTTCGGCGCTAGGCGACAATAAATACATGTACCAACAAGACAACTTTTGGCATGGTCGCAACGATAACCATGTATGTAACTTGTAGAGAGATGATCGTGATATAATGACCATTAAGAGGAGTAGAGATACGAAAATCTACTCAGTAAGTGTGAAATTCGAAATTTCAATAAAAGAAATTTGAGGACTTTACCTGGGTTTTCGTGTGATGACCAATTGTTAGGTGACATTACCATGGACTGTCGAACATAGCGTATTCATCGTTAGTTAGGTAGGGGGGGGGGGGGGGAATGTGGAGACAATCGTCTTCTCCCTGGTGTGATTCGTGTCGTTGCAGGATCGCATGACAAGTTGTCGTTTCCTGATCATTAGTTCTCCTGCTGACAGGGATCTAGCGTCGTCGTTCAATTTGCGTCATCGTTCCTTCTCAAAGGCCTCGCCTCGATAGTCGTATGTGTCGTACTTCAACCTCCGTTGATGTATAGCTTAAGTTTCACGTATACCTGTGCACTAGCGTTGTGTCCCGCGTAGAAGGTGATGTACCCCGACATCCGTTGACGTAGAAATTGAGTTCCGTGTATTCTCGTGCGCTAGTGTTTCGTTTTGCGTAGAATGTGATGTACTCCGACATCCGTTGACGTAAAATTTGAGTTCCATGTATTCTCGTGCACTAGCGTTTCGTTATACGTAGGCTGCCTGCTCGAGAAGTCAAAATATCATAGACAATATGGATAATAATATATGCCCGAGTTAATATTCGCGGTTCCTACGTGATGACCTTTAATAAACACACACATGCACAAATAATCAATCATATAATCAAATAAACATGTTAGTCACCACTAAGCAATCAAGTAATTTCCCCTAGTCCCACTAGTCTATCATCCCAGCCTCTCAGACTGAACTTCCTAGTCCCACTAGACTATCCTCCCAGCCTCTCAGACTGAATCTCCTAGTCCCACTAGACTATCCTCCCAGCCTCTCAGACTGAATCTCCTAGTCCCACTAGACTATCCTCCCAGCCTCTCAGACTGAATCTCCTAGTCTCTCAGACTGACTCCCTGGTCTCCCGACCAGATCCAGCCACCCGACCAGATCAACGCATGTTTCCTAAACTCTCAGAGTGTTGTGTACTGTATGTAATTGTTTTGTGTACCGTGTATAAAACATCACAATAGCGTATGTTTGAAAACAAAATTTTGACAGTTTGCTTTTCGGCAACGGTTGGAGACCATATTCGAGTACTAGGCGTTCTGTATGTATTCAACGTCTTAATAGTCTAAGTCCCAGAGAAAAGTGAGGTTAGAGCCTAGGTATCACAACAGAAACCTAATTCGCCGAAACCTATAGCTCTGATACCAATCTGTCACACCCCGAAATTATCAGAGCTGGCGTGACTGGACTGGTATCGTCATTGCACAGCGGAAGCAAATAAGCTAAGTCTTTTAGAAATTGAACGCCCACTAAGTACTCGAGTCTCCAATGGTTCTCCTATTCCAACCATGCCTTGTCTTAGAAATGCAACCTGAGAAAGAAACATGCGAAAAAATCAACATAAAGTTGAGCGAGTTCATAGTTTGTTTGTAAAATATTTGAAATAAATCTTTTTGAATAACCGGTTTGTGAGACAGTATTTGAGAAAACGAATTTAAACATCATTTTCTTGCCAAGTTATATGGAAACGTTGTGTTTGTAACACATTATGTTCATAAAAACCATGTATTTGTAAAGTCTTGTATTTGTAATGTTCGTATAACCGTCAATGCCCACCCTGACTTTGACTCCATACCCGCATAATCCTATGCTTTGAATTTGTATAAAACATGGTATTTAAATTGTATGAACAAGTATTATTGTAAGTATATATGTCCCTGGTATGTAGCAAATAAGGAAATAAAAAGCTCACCAATGGTTTGCAAGGACATTGATATGTGTGAAGTGCAAGTAGGAAGACTCAAACCTAGCGGATTTTGCGTTGGGCACAAAGTCACCCCGAGGTCCGTTCTGCTGGGCCTGGGGCTGGGCTCGCTACACCCAAATAGATCTACCGCTTACGTCCCTCGGTCCTACAATGAGGATTAATGGCCTCCAGTTCCCGCCTACCCACTCACATGATCTAAGTAGTAACCCTCCTTAAGCTAACCATACCATGTATAAAAATGTCTGTAATCCTTTTACCATATGTCCGCATGTATGAAAATCCCTGGTCTCCCCGACCCAATCCCTGGTCACCCTGACCGAATCCCTGGTCTCCCCGACCAAATCCCTGGTCACCCTGACCGAAAATCATTCACATTTCGAAAATAAGCATTTGTTTTGTAAAAACCGGTATGTTTAGTATAAACCTTTCGTAAATCATTTGTGTTCCTCGAAATCCCTTCGTAATATGATTTAGAAATACGAGTTTTGCGTTAGTTCAAAACTTTGTATGTTTTTGCAAAACGTGCATGTCTTTCCACCGCCGCAAACATTTATAAAAATGTAAACCGGTAAAAAGTGGGGGTTATGAACTAACCTGAATATTTCTGTGCAAAGCTAGCTAATTTACGACTTTGTGTTGTCGTTTCCAAGACTTGACTTGCTAGCGTGCGTTCTATAATATTCCTAGCACGGAATATCTTATAAGTTTCTAAATAACATAGTAACTAAACTACGTGTCATCGAGCTCTACCGAATCGTTGACTGAACGATTTGACGGTAAGTTAATAACTTAATAGTAACGATTAAGTTATACTTGTCAGGTCTCGCTTATTGTCAGTAAAACTAATAAGTCTTGGGAAGACTTATTCCTCGAGAGATTTAAAAATAAATAAATATTTATATAAAAAAATATATAAATATATCGGTAGAATCTCATTAGTCGCCTTGAGAAGTTGTCGTGTATGTCATACGAAAAATAGCATGTAATAAACTCGTAAGCGATACATATGATATATAGTGTGCCGTTTAGGCCTTTGAAATAAATATAGAAGATATATTTATTTACAAAAGTATCATCGAGTTGTTTGTGTTTAAAATTAAATACACAAGCCATATTTACTTTTATATGATAATACGAGTCGTTTGATGTTAAAATAAATATATAAACAATATTTATTTTAATAAAAGATTTCGGATTGTTCGATACTTGAAATAAATATATAAAACTATATTTATTTTGTAAAACAGTAGTCGTGTCGTTTGATATCCGTAATAACATATAAACTTTTTTTTAAGTTTATAAAAGCACCGTCGTGTTTTTGGTATTCAAAACAAATTCATAAACCGTATTTATTTTTGTAACATGAAGGCGTGTTGTTTGGTATTTAAAATAAATATATAGTTATATTTATTTTCTATTAAACGAGCCCAAGGCCCACAAGCCCAACTTTCGCGTTTTAGGAGCCCGAAATTCTCCACAGGGTCCGTTTTCGCTCCCGCGCGTCGTGAAACGTCATAATTCGATATTTTAGTTCAAAATATGTAAAAATAGCGTCAATAATAGTTATTAATCGCGTGCGTTCGACGGTTTCGTTAAAATCGCGTAAATGCCCCGTTTGCCGTTTCTGATCCGTTTTCCGATCCGATTTCAACTGCGTATAATAAAATTCGAAAACGAAGCCAAATATATATTAGTGTATCAATATTGCGACAAAATTCAAGTCCGGTGCGTCAGTTCCGTCGTTGATTGTCGGTGCGTTACCATTTCCGCGTTTCTCGTTCGCGTCTGCGTTTTGTGGCGTATGAAAGTACGATATATATTTACAAAATTAATTTCATGAATATAAAATTTTCATAGAAAATCCGTATTTGTCGGCGTTGTCAGTATTTTGTACGGCATCAGTTCGTTGTCGCGTAATATTCAGCAGATTTCCCGTAAATCACCATACGCGCACTGTACAGTCGAATAAGCGTTCCTGGGCACTCCAAGGGCCTAATTAAGTTAAATTACCGTGTAAACACCATTTATTATCGCGTTAATCACCTGTTAATCACGTAATTAAAAGCCGTAAATCACCGGTTGTCACACAAATACTCCAATTTCTTCTTCTATAACTTCTAACTTCTGAAAGAGAATTAAAGAACTGGACATAAAAAGAGAATCGCGTTATCATTTCTTGAACATAAAGGATGAGCCTAATTACATGAACTTTTAAAGCCATACCTGATGCATAATATTGATAGTCAAGGTACAAATTGAAAATGGACCAAAATTTATGATTTTACCTTGTTTAATGCTAAAATTGCATAATCTTGATTTCATAGCTTACAATCAGAATATATATTAACTAATGGTGTTGCGGATTCAGTATGTAAACAAACTCAAAAACATTACAATAACCATTTCAAATGAATTGAAAACCCGAATTTTTTACCAGATATTAAAGAAACAAAAAAAAAGAATAGAAGATATAGGAAACAAAAACTTGCCAAGAAAGTGTAGATTTATTAACCTGCCACCGAAATTACGAGATGTCTGAACAATGGTGATGCTATGCTTCAAATGAAAGAATAAAAAGTTTCTCTTTTTTATAATCGACAAACAAAGATATGGACGGATCTGAGCTCAATATTGGCCATTGAATCGGATCACGAAGATGAAACTTGACATATAATAGCTCCCTGTTAAACTCTGCCTTCTTCAGGTACACATCACCTATAGATCTTGATATCTGCAAACACAATCCCAAACATTATCCTGCAAATCATAGGATCTCGACAACTGATGGGCGTCGTTCAGAAACGCATAATGCATTTACTGAAGTTGATTAATGAATACCTGTATGAGGCCCTTCACGCGCCATACATTATACTTTAAAACCACAATATGAGGATCATCAAGATGCAACGTGTGAAGCTCCTGCCTAATCGACTCTATGCTCGCATTATGTTCCACAGACAATTGTATGACAATAACCTCACCAGTTGCCTTCACACCTCTTCCCAAAACCGCACGGTAATCACCAGCATTAGCAATGTAAAGGGTCCCATGACATATCACGATAACTAAGCAACACGTTCCAACAGCCGCCAATTGTGGCTTCACCGTCCACTGCTTAGCAACAATTGATAAAACCCCTCTTCGGTTGCCTGAAACGCTTTTCTTATCACATCCAATAACATCGAATGTTGTCCGGAAACAAGCCCTGCAAACCCTTAAAATCAGAACCAAATCGGCAACAACAAAACAATTAATACTTTAATGATTAATCACTCACTTTTGAGATTGTGAACAAGATTGTCATTGACATAACGCGAAGTCTCAGGCCCACCAAGATCATCATAAACACGAACAAACGTTCCAAATGGACCCGAATCAAGAAAGCTCAAGGAACTAGACTCAATTTGACTTTGATCCTCAAGCAACATGTTGGCTTGAACCACAACAATTGAGTACTCACCATTAATGTGATGCCAATAAGAAAAACTATATTTTCAATGAACACCTACATTTCTCGCCTTTCATCAGAATGTACATGATGCCTAGCCTGAAATAAAGTAAAATGCAAAAAAGGTGTCTTGGTACTTAACATGAATTATAAATCAAAAAGAGTAAGACTGTGCATTTACCTCCTCGTTAGCAACTGCTGCTATATTTTCGAAAGTCGAGTCTTAACCTATTAAAGTTTACAAAATCAAGTAAATAAAATCTTAAATGCTTAATAATAACGATAACAAACCACAAACATGAAGCGCTATGAAGATTTTTGACAGATTCAAGCTCAAATACTCCAATTTTCTTCTTCCATAACTTCTAACTTCTGAAAGAGAAGAAAAGAACTGGACATAAAAAGAGAATTGCGTTATCATTTCTTGAACATCAAGGATGAGCATAATTACATGAACTTTTAAAGCCATACCTGATGCATAATATTGATAGTCAAGGTACAAATTTAAAGGGGACCAAAATTTATGATTTTACCTTGTTTAATCCTAAAATTGCATAATCTTGATTTCATAGCTTACAATCAGAATATATATTAACTGATGGTGTTGCGGATTCAGTACTTAAACAAACTCAAAAACATTACAATAACCATTTCAAATGAATTAAAAACCCTAATTTTTTACCAGATATTAAAGAAACCAAAAAAATTAAAGAATAGAAGATATAGGAAACAAAAACTTGCCAAGAAAGTGTAGATTTATTAACCTGCCACCAAAAGTACCAGATGTCTCAACCATGGTGATGCTATGCTTCAAATGAAAGAATAAAAAGCTTCTCTTTTTTATAATCGATAAACAAAGATATAGACGGATCTGAGCTCAATATCGGCCATCGAATTGGACCACGAAGATGAAACTTGGCATACAATGGCTCCCTGTTAAACTCTGCCTTCTTCAGGTACACATCCCCTATAGATCTTGATATCTACAAACCCAATTCCAAACATTATCCTGTAATCATAGGATCTCGACAACTGATGGGAGTCGTTCAGAAACGTATAATGCATTTACTAAAGTTGATTAATGAATACATGTATGAAGCCCTTCACGCGCCATACATTATGCTTTAAAACCACCATATGAGGATCATCAAAATGAAACGTGTGAAGCTCCTGCCTAATCGACTCTATGCACGAATTATGTTCCACATACAATATACGACAATAACCTCACCAGTTGCCTTCATACTTCTTCCCAAAACCGCATGCGAATCACCAACATTAGCAATGTAAAGGGTCCCATGACATATCACGACAACTAAGCAACACGTTCCAACAGCCGCCAATTGTGGCTTCACCGTCCACTGCTTAGCAACAATCGATAAAAACCCCTCTTCGGTTGTTTGAAACGTTTTCTTATCACATCCACTAACATCGAATGTTGTTCGGACACAAGCCTTGCAATACTCTTAAAATCATAACCAAATCGGCAACAACAAAATGATTAATACTTTAATGATTAATCACTCACGGTTTAGATTGTGAAAAAGATTGTCATTGACATAACGCGAACTCTCGGGCCCACCATGACCATCACAAACACCAACAAACGTTCCAAATGGACCCGAATCAAGAAAGCTCAAGGAACCAGACTCAATTTGACTTTGATCCTCAAGCAACATGTTGGCTTGAACCACAGCCATTGAGTACTCAACATTAATGTGATGACCAATATGAAAAACTATACTTTCAACGAACACCTACCTTTCTCGCCTTTCATCAGAATGTACATGACGCCTAGCCTGAAATAATGTAAAATGCAAAAAAGGTGTCTAGGTACTTAACATGCGTTATAAATCAAAAAGAGAAAGACTATGGACAAATTTAAACGTGCATTTACCTCCTCGTTAGCAACTGCTGCTATATTTATGAGAGTCGGGTCTTAACCGATTAAAGTTTATAAAATCAAGTAAATAAAATCTTAAATGCTTAATAATAACGATAACAAACCACAAACATGAAGCGCTATGAGGATTTTTGACAGATTCAAGTTCAAATACTCCAATTTTCTTCTTCCATAACTTCTAACTTCTCCAATAGAAGAAAAGAACTGGACAAAAAAAGAGAACCGCATTATCATTTCTTGAACATCAAGGATGAGCATAATTACATGAACTTTTAAAGCCACACCTGATGCATAATATTGATAGTCAAGGTACAAATTGAAAGGGGACCAAAATTTATGATTTTACCTTGTTTAATCCTAAAATTGCATAATCTTGATTTCATAGCTTACAATCAGAATATATATTAACTGATGGTGTTGCGGATTCAGTACGTAAACAAACTCAAAAACATTACAATAACCATTTCAAATGAATCGAAAACCCTATTTTTTACCAGATATTAAAGAAACCAAAAAATTAAAGAATAGAAGATATAGGAAACAAAAACTTGCCAAGAAAGTGTAGATTTGTTAACCTGCCACCGAAGATGTCTCAACAATGGTGATGCTATGCTTCAAATGAAAGAATAAAAAGCTTCTCTTTTTTATAATCGATAAATAAAGATATGGACGGATCCGAGCTCAATATCGGCCATCGAATCGGATCACGAAGATGAAACTTGGCATACAATGGCTCCCTGTTAAACTCTGCCTTCTTCAGGTACATATCACCTATAGATCTTGATATCTGCAAACACAATCCCAAACATTATCCTGCAAATCATAGGATCTCGACAACGGATGGGCGTCGTTCAGAAACAAATAATGCATTTACTAAAGTTGATTATTGAGTACATATATGAGGCCCTTCACGCGCCATACATTATGCTTTAAAACCACAATATGAGGATTATCAAGATGCAATGTGTGAAGCTCCTACCTAATCGACTCTATGCTCGCATTATGTTCCACAGACAATTGTATGGCAATAACCTCACCAGTTGCCTTCACACCTCTTCCCAAAACCGCACGCGAATCACCAGCATTAGCAATGTAAAGGGTCCCATGACTTATCACGAAAACTAAGCAACACGTTCCAACAGCCGCCAATTGTGGCTTCACCGTCCACTGCTTAGCAACAATCGAAAAACCTCTCTTCGGTTGCCTGAAACGCTTTTCTTATCACATCCACTAACATCGAATGTTGTTCGGACACAAGCCTTGCAATACCCTTAAAATTAGAACCAAATCGGCAGTAACAAAACGATTAATACTTTAATGATTAATCACTCACTTTTGAGATTGTGAAAAAGATTGTCATTGACATATGGCGAAGTCTCGGGCCCACCATGACCATCATAAACACCAACAAACGTTCCAAATGGACCCGAATAAAAAATGGTCAAGGAACCAGACTCAATTTGACTTTGATCCTCAAGAAACATGTTGGCTTGAACCACAGCCATTGAGTACTCACCATTAATGTGATGACCAATATGAAAAACTATACTTTCAATGAACACCTAACTTTCTCGCCTTTCATCCATTGACCATAATATCCCTAATTTTACTCCTTCCAATCTTCATCCATTGACCATAATATCCAGTTTGAAATAATCAATTTGATTAAATGAATTTCTTTATATTAAAACTAATCAATAAATAATGTTCATCATTGTTATCTGTCGCAACCCCCGTCCCCTAACAATCCGGGAACTGGCGGCCGTGGCCAGTTTTGGTGGTATCCAGGTGTTTATCATTTTGGCAGCGGAAATTACATTAGGATCATAGTTAGGAAGTATTTTATCAGAGTAAAATACCACACTTTCATAATATTAAACACGTGGGAATAATCCCAAGTTTTAAGTACACACATTTTCATAGGGATAAACCCTATTTTATTTTAAATAAAACATCTCTTTATTTTAGGTAACTTTATAGCCACTTTTCCAAGCCTTCAGTTTTGTCCAGCTGGCTTCTATTTGGCTTTCATATTTTGTTACCTGAAACGCGTTTAAAAAATTTTTTGTCAGTGGGAAATACTGGTGAGTGAATCCCAGTTTAATCAAGTTAAGTAAAACCATTGTACAATATTGAGGGCGGTCGCACAATTACATTTGTTTCCATCTACTTTAATTACCACCCACGGTACTGTCAACCCGACTTGTGGTCATGTTCCTCCTTGCAAGGTAGTAACAAATTTTGTATACAAAACCCCAACATACCGACGATAATTGAAGAATACAAATACTCAATCTCTGTTTAAGATAATGTTAATCATATGAGGTTTTGTAAAAAAAATTGCAAAAAGGAGATTACTCACATTGTTGTCTTAGGGTTTTCCTTAATGATTTCCTGGTGATTATCTATTAAATACACAATTCCACACGCGTTAGTATAATAACCCAATATTTACATTAGTAATACCCTCTCCGAGACGGCATTCCAACGACTACGTCGGGCAGAACAACGACAGCCGTTACGGAACCCTGGATCAATCGGGTAGCGTATCTAATACGTAACCGGGGTTATGATACTTACAACGGGGCAGAACTTCGTTATTTAGGGGGGTATAATGCCTGAGAATAGCTTTATCTATATAGAAATTCGAGAGAGAAAGAAAGAAGTGAGCGAGTTCGACTGAAGGCCGATCAAGGCAATTTCTTGGGCTGTTCGACCACCCTGTCGTGGCCCGGGAAGGATGTAGCAAGGGGCTACACAGCCTGCGAGGCCAACTAGGGTAGGCCATAGCTTGGCTGACTCGAACCCTAGACCCAACACGTTCACGACATGTGGCATGCTAGGGTTTCCGCCTGATCTCTCATCTGTCGCGGCCCGCGTAAGAGTCCTTAAGGGTCTTCGCGGCCTGCCAAGAACCATAAAAATTGTTTTTATTTTAATTTTAATTATATATAGGTATTTAGGGTCAGCTTTCGTATATGGGGTGTATTTTAGGACATATTTGAATATTTTAAAATATATGAGGGTGTCGGAAACATTCTGAGGGTTGTTATATCCTCCCTACCTTTTTTTAGAGCTCGTCCTCGAGATCTACTGAAATAAGTGCGGGTATTTCCTTTGCATTTCTGATTCAAGCTCCCATGTGTACTCTGGTCCTCTTTTAGAGTCCCATTTTACTTTGACCAGAACTAATCTCTTGTGCTTGAGGTTTTTAACTTTCCTATCTTCAATCTGTAGAGGTCTTTCTACAAATTTTAATTGTTCATTTACCTCTATATCCTTAAGAGGTACCATCTGAGATTCATCAGCTAAACATTTCTTGAGATTAGATACATGAAATACTTCATGTATTCTTGCCATTTCCTCTGGCAGTTGTAGCTGATAGGCTACAGGTCCTATTTTTCTAATGATCTCAAAAGGTCCAACATACCTGGGACTTAGTTTTCCCCTTTTTATGAATCTTACCACTCCTTTCCAAGGAGAGACTTTCAATAATACTTTGTCTCCTACCTGAAATTCCAATGGTTTCCATCTATTGTCAGCATAACTCTTTTGTCGATCATATGCTGCTTTCAATCGTTCCTTGGCTTGAATGATCTTGTCTGTTGTTTCTTGCACTATCTCAGGTCCGGATAGTTGCCTTTCTCCAATTTCTACCCAACAGACTAGAGTTCGGCACTTTCGTCCGTAAAGTGCTTTGAATGGTGCAGCATTGATACTTGTGTGATAACTGTTATTATAAGAAAATTCTATCAATGGTAAGTGATCATCCCAATTACCTCCAAAATCAATTACACAAGCTCTAAGCATGTCCTCCATTGTTTGAATTGTCCTTTCGCTTTGTCCGTCTGTTTGAGGATGATAAGCTGTGCTTAGATTCAACTTGGCTCCTATTGCCTTTTGGAAACTTGCCCAAAAATGAGAGGTAAAACGACTATCTCTGTCAGAAACAATTGATAGAGGAATTCCATGTAATGAGACTATTTCATTTACATATAATTTAGCTAATTGTTCCATACTGAAAGTTTCCTTCATGGGTAGGAAATGAGCTGACTTGTTTAGTCTGTCTACAATCACCCAGATTGTATCATTACCTTTTCTTGTTTTGGGTAATTTGGTAACAAAATCCATTGTTATCAATTCCTATTTCCAAACTGGCATTTCTAACTGTTGCAACAAACCTGAGGGTATCTGATGTTCAGCTTTGACTTGTGAACAGGTTAAACATTTTGCAACATATGCTGCTATATCCTTTTTCATTCCTATACACCAGAAATTCTTTCTTAAATTCTGATACACTTTATCACCTCCAGGATGCATCGTGTACTTAGACTTATGAGCTTCTTCTAATATACGGTGGCGTAGGTTTCTTAATTTTGGTATCCACATTCTTTTCTTATGAAATCTCCAAATTCCATCTGTCACTTGTTCTAATTCCTTAATCATTCCTTTTAATTTTTTAGTATCATCCTTGATTACTGATTCTTGTGCCTTTCTAATTTGTTCATTTAATCTACTTGCACATTTAGTTTAAGTGAACGTACTTTTCTTGGCTTTTCATGATACTTCCGGCTCAAGGCATCAGCTACTACATTTATCTTTCCTGCATGGTACTGGATATTACAATTGTAATCACTAAGTATCTCCATCCAACGTCTTTTTCTCACATTCAATTCCTTTTGTCCAAAGACATACCTTAAACTCTTATGGTCAATGAAAATGGTAAACTTACTACCGTATAGGTAATGTCTCCAAATTTTAAGGGCAAAACTTATAGCTCCTAATTCCAAATCATGGGTTGAATAATTTTCTTCATGATTCTTAAGTTGTCTAGAGGCGTAGGCTATAACCTTTTGACGTTGCATTAACAAACATCCATAACCTAACTTAGAAGCGTCACAATAGACTATAAAGTCTCCAGTTCCTTCTGGTATGGGTGCGTTGGTTAGTCTTTGCTTAAGAATTCTAAAGGCTTCTTCTTGTTTTGGTCCCCATTCAAACTTAACAGATTTACAGGTTAGCTTAGTTAAGGGAATGGCTATTCTAGAAAAATCTCGAATAAATCTTCTATAATAACCGACCAATTGTAAGAAACTTCTAACCTCCGTTGGTGACTCAGGGGTTTTCCATTTGGTAATCGCCTCAATCTTTGTGAGATCCACATGAATTCCTTCATAATTGACTAAATGTCCAAGAAACTGTACCTATTCTGACCAAAATTCAAACTTCGAAAACTTAGCATAAAGCCTTTCCTTTCTCGATAAACTTAGAAGTGCGTGCAGATGCGCTGCATGTTCCTCTTTAGTCTTAGAATATATAAGAATATCATCTATAAAGACAATTATGAATTTATCCAAATATGGCTTACATATTCGGTTCATCATGTCCATAAATGCAGCTGGGGCATTGGTTAGACCAAATGGCATGACAGTAAAATCATAACGGCTATACCTTGTTCTGAAAGTGGTCTTAGGAATGTCCTCTTCCTGTACCTTTAATTGATGATATCCTGATCGTAAATCGATTTTTAAGAAAAATCGAGCTCCTTGTAGCTGGTCGAACAGATCATCGATTCTCAGTAATGGATACCGATTCTTAATCGTGACTTTGTTCAATTCACGGTAGTCAATGCACATACGCATTGATCCGTCCTTCTTTTTAACGAATACGATCGGTGCTCCCCATGGCGATGAGCTAGGCTGTATGAATCCCTTTTCCAACAATTCATCTAGCTGTTTCTTCAGTTCCTGCATTTCTGCAGGTGCCAAACGGTAAGGTGCTTTGGCAATTGGTGTTGTTCCTGGTAGTAGGTGGATTTTAAATTCAACTTCTTTGTCTGGAGGTTGCCCTGGTAACTCTTCTGGAAATACATCTGAAAATTGAGATACTACAGGGATATCCTTTAGTTCATTTCCTTTAGTGTTAGTGATTATGGAAATTAAATACACTAATGATCCTTTTCTTATATAACTTGTTGTTTTCATCACAGAGATGAATTTTGTGGATCTATAGGGTTTATCTCCTTTAATTGTGATCTTTTCACCTTTCGGTGAATTTACTTGGATTGACTTTTGATCACATAAAATACTGGCTTTATTGGCTATTAACCAATCCATTCCTAACACAACATCAAATCCTGCCAGATTCATTGGATAAAGGTTTGCAATAAATTTTTGATTTAGAAATTATATTCTTGCTCCCTGCAAGATTTCAGAAATCTTAATGGTTTCTCCATTTGCTGTCTCTACTAGACATTCTTGTGGGAGTTTAGTTAATGGTCGATTGAGAAGTTTGCAAAATAAAGTATTAATAAAACTTTGGTTCGCACCAGAGTCAAATAATACTTTAGCAAAAACATCATTAACTAAAAACGTACCGGCGATCACGTCCGAGATCGTCTTGGCTTCTTCTACAGTCAGAACGAATGCTATAGCATTTTTATTATTCTTGGTGTTCGTGGCTGGAGCTAGTTTTGGACAGTTCGGATTGATATGTCTTTTTTCTCCACAGTTAAAGCACATTCCATTATTAGGTTTCTTCCTGCAATCTTCTTCCTTGTGTCCTGGTATCTTGCAGAAATTGCAGTTAGTGGAACATTTTCCTGAATGCTTCTTCTTGCAAGCCTTGCAATACGGTGTAGAGGTAGAACCTACATTTTTCCCACGATTGGAATTTCCATAACGAAATTCTTGGGTAAGCCTTTGAGCTAGGTTCCTTCTCTGATCCTCTTCTTGTGTACACACTAATTCATCTGTCAAGGTATTTGCTAGTTCTATAGCTTCTTATATGGTTTGAGGTCTAGCTGCCTTGACTACATGTCTAATCTCACTGATTAATCCCCAGATGTAACGGGAGATTAATACTGGTTCAGGTGATGCAAGGGTTGGTACTATTCTAGCATATTCAAAAAATAATGTACTATAACCCTTACTATCCACTCAAGTCATCCTAAGGTTTAGGAACTTATTTGCTATCTGTTCCTTTCATTGGGAGGGCAAAATTTTCTTTCTACCATGTTTTTAAATTCATCCAATTCCATATTGTAAACCCTATCACTTCCCCTAGACTGGAGGATAGTGTTCCACCATTCTAATATGGAGTTCTTGAACAGATTGGAAGCAAATATTATCTTATCCTCTTCCGCACATTTGCTTATTTTTAAGACTGACTCAGTCTTTTCTATCCAGCGTAGAGCTGCAACGGCCACTTCATTGCCCGAGAATTCCATTGGTTTACAAGACCAGAATTCTTTATAAGAACAACCATAAGACATGGTTCTTCTTCTTTTGGTAATGGGCGCTTGAAGTATGGGTCCATTGTTTATGTTGTGTTCAGGTTCAGTGGGTCGTTTACTATCACTTTTACTTTTATTATCTGCTTCCTTAACCGTTTTGATAATATATGGCATTGCATCTATTATCCCTTGTGCCACTATATGTTGGATGACACTATTATCCACTTGGTTTCCATTATTGTTGTTGTTCTGGTTATCATTATCCGGGTTATTGTTACTCTGGTTATCGTTATTCTGGTTTCCTGGTTCACTTCGTTGTCCATCTGAATTTTAAACATTTGCCACTTATTAATATCACAAAATAATATTTAAGGCAAACAATCACACAACACATATATTGGTCAAAAGCGTCGAACATTGCGACTTACTCTTTCTTAGAATATGCATCTAATACAAACTGGAACTGGAATTAAAAATTACAATACTAATATGCATCACTAACCACAAAGTGGTCTGTACTACAATAGATATATTTTTTTTTTCATATACATGTATTATATACATTATTATTATTACTATCACCATCATTGATATGGGTTCATCCAGAACTCCATATTACGCTCGTCGTACTTCCAGACGAGTCGTTCTCCAACCTGCCTCATCCTCTTGCTACTTTCTAAAATTTCCTCTCCGAAAGTTCGGAGCTCTTGCACATTCTCTGCACTCATTGGGGGTGCAGGTGCTGGTACGGGATCGGGGTACTGTGCCATGGGTTCTTCCTGAGGGTATGGATTCTCTAGGATTCCCCTAATGTATTCATGATTATCATAGTAGGGATCTAGAGGGTCCAGACCTGGGTAAGCTGCTAGGTTTGGCATGGGTTCGTCTGTTAGGTGGTAGCGTTGCACATAATCCCTATGATCATCGAACCACGGGTCGTAGTCTGGGTCTAAGGGATTGGGTGCTGGTATCCTATGTATCTCTTCTAGGTTAAAATCATGCATATGGATTTGGTTTTCTGGGTTGTTTTCAATCTCCATTGGTTGGGTAGGAAACAAGGGTAATGGTTGAGGGGCTATGAATTGTTCCAGGTTTGGGTCGACAGTTGTGGTTGCTAAGATATGGAAGTTTGCTAAACTCCTATTAAGCATGTCTTGGGTGTGAGCATCTGTCTCTCTCTTAGCGGCTGCTAGAACTCGCTGCCGTTGTAACTTTTTCATTCTCTTCCTACGCTCATGTGCTTCCCTACTGAACCATCCTCTCTTTTTAGGAGGGAATGGCTCTTCAGACTGAGCCTTAAACACGAATATCCCTTCTTCATTGTCAGCTGAATACCCTGAGAGGGCAGGCTGTGAAGAGGTGCCTTCGCTCCCAGGTGAGCCGGACAAATGACGATTGGCGTCGGAGGGTCCTTGATTGCTCATACTGTAAACTAACAAATAGTCAAATAACACACAACAATAAAATACAGATATGCACGTATTTCCGTAATTTAATTTCCTAACACATGATATTTCGGTGTCAGCAGAACACTTCTATGGCTGAATCAGTGGCTTAGCTCTGATACCACCTTCTGTCGCAACCCCCGTCCCCTAACAACCCGGGAATGGGCGGCCGCGGCTAGTTTCGGTGGTATCCAGGTGTTTATCATTTTGGCAGCGGAAATTACATCAGGATCGTAGTTAGGAAATATTTTATCAGAGTAAAATACCACACTTTCATAATATTAAACACATGGGAATAATCCAAAGTTTTAAGTACACACATTTTCATAGGGATAAACCCTATTTTATTTAAAATAAAACATCTCTTTATTTTAGGTAACTTTATAGCCACTTTTCCAAGCCTTCAGTGTTGTCCAGCTGGCTTCTATTTGGCTTTCACATTTTGTTACCTGAAACGCGTTTAAAAACATTTTGTTAATGGGAAATACTGGTGAGTGAATCCCAGTTTAATCAAGTTAAGTAAAACCATTGTACAGTATTGAGGGCGGTCGCGCAATTACATTTGTTTCCATCTACTTTAATTACCACCCACGGTACTGTCAACCCGACTTGTGGTCATGTTACTCGTCGCAAGGTAGTAACAAATTTTTTATACAAAACCCTAACATACCAACGATAATTGTAGAATACAAATACTCACTCAATCACTGTTTAAGATAATGTTAATCATATGAGGTTTTGTAAAAACAATTTGCAAAAAGGAGATTACTCACATTGATGTCTTAGGGTTTTCCTTAATGATTTCCTGGTGATTATCTATTAAATACACAATTTCACATGCGTTAGTATAATAACCCAATATTTACATTAGTAATACCCTCCCCGAGACGACATTCCAACGACTACGTCGGGCAGAACCACGACAGCCGTTACGAAACCCTGGATCAATCGGGTAGCGTATCTAATATGTAACCGGGGTTATGATACTTACAACGGGGCAGAACTTTGTTATTTAGGGGGATATTATGCCCGAGAATAGCTTTATCTATATAGAAATTCGAGGGAGAAAGAAAGAAGTGAGCGAGTTCGACTGAAGGCCGATCAAGGCAATTTATATGGCTGTTCGACCACCCTGTCGTGGCCCGCGAAGGATGTAGCAAGGGGCTACGCGGCCTGCGAGGCCAACTAGGTATCACGACCCCTGACCCACCCTGGACGGAATCGGGAGTCTCAAACAACATAGTGGTACCGGTGATTATTTTGAAAAATATTGCAGCGGATATTTCATCAGGACCGTGAGTTAGGAAGAATATCAGAGTTTAGAAACACCGGATTTTATTTATTAAATAGATGGAATAAATCCATGTTTTACAAAGCTAGCTTTAATAAAGATAAATTTGATTACATAAAACAATATTTCTTCATTTGATAAAATAAGCCACTTCTCGAAGCCTTTCAGTGCCGTATCCATCTCTTACTCCAATCTTACTGTAATTACCTGAAACGCGTTTTAAAAAGGTTTTGTCAGCGGGAAATACTGAGTGAATCATTCTATTTACATAAAATGATGCATAATTATTAATTACAGCATAAGAGCGATTATAATGGCTTCTATCTTATTTTTATCTGGCGTCGTGTCACAATGGTGACACGTCACAATGGTGACAATGGTCATACCACTATTAGGTCAATGAACCTAAATAGTGATGATTATCCCTAGTAGGTCAATGAACCTAACTGGGAGAAAATTAGTAATGTGCATAATACCCCACTAGCCAGTGATTCAAGATATCCATGACTTAGTCCCTGTAATTATAACTTTTGAAAATAATTTGAGGTATTGTAAAATAGTTGATAAAAAGAGAACGACTCACATTATAAACATGCAGATTCATACGGAAAAGTTTAGTCTATAGATAAGTCTTGATATATTGCAGATACAGGCAGAGCTTAGCCTAATGGTTAGTCTGGTAACCTAGTGTACACGAACTAGGTAAATAACTAATACAACAATTACGATAACTCACGAGATTAAAACCCTCACAACGAATGACAGAGTATTCCTCGAGTTCGGGTGGTACTCAAACATCCTGTCGGAATCACTACTAATGACCAAGGATAGCGCTTAAACATCCATCGGATAGTTTCCATCGATCGGACATTGAATCGTAGGAGCGATCGAGTTAATACCCGGTATCGTAGCAGCACCCCGCTATACTAATTAGTGATTCGTGTGTGTTTTTAGAGTATTTGGACGATATCTCTGCGTACAATTTGAATTTTATCGTCGTTCAATCGCCCAAATTCCAGTCCCAATGTCTGCTATATATACTGAGATTTTGACATGCTTATGGACCGTAAGACTCAACCCTTACGGTCCGTAAGGGACACCTAATTGATATAGGCTTGCCACGCGTGGGAGTAGGCCTGCTGAGTCGACAGTTTCGTAAAATTCAATATTGACAACGTTTCAGATGGATAATCGTAACTAGGGTTTTACCCCCCTGAGTTTTAGGGGCCCTGATCCTGATTCTGATGATTCTGAAAATTTTAGGGTTTGTGCAGAATCACTTGGGTGTCTCAATTAGGGTTTCCTAATGGATAAAATAATAAAATAAATAGGACTTTTAGTGAGGGTTGTTACATCAGGGGTCCGGGTTTATACTTACAGAACGTTTTTAGGACATTTTTGTGTGAGTCGTTACATTCTCCCCACCTTAATAAAAATCTCATCCTCGAGATTTGGGTTATGATATTTCTTTTAGACTTATATCACATTTTAGTCAATAAAAACAATTTTTTTTAAGGTAGATGACACATAATTAAAATATCAAATTTTGTGAATACAAGTTGTACAATAGGTAGGATTCAATGGTTCAACTGAATTAGTTCAAGAAATCGATGACAAACGGATGAGATGAAATGATATAATTTTCCAAGGTGACTAGGTTCAAGCCAAAAGATATATGATCAATAGATATTTAGAATGAATGTGAAGGACTTTTTAGAATCAATAAAAATTCTTTGTCAAAAGAAAGCTTACTTTAATTGGCAACTGAGGAAGACTTAGAATTGACAGGTTCTAAATGAAATAAAAGCATGAAAAATGATTTGTCAAATATTTATGATATGAGAAAATCAAAGTGTTGAGATGAGTGAATTGCAAAGATACACCAAAAGACAATAGAGTTAGTGTATCATTGTTTAGAGTTCCAAGTTATTTTAATTGTGAAACAATGTGATAGTACAATATTTAGTGACCATATTTTTCATACTATGTTTTAGAGATCAAAATATAATAAGAACAAGTTGTTTTGGCATGATTAATCATTATATTATATTTTCTAAAACAAATGCAATATATATTATTTGTGTTCTTGTCTGAACTGTATTTTACATATCAAATATAAATACTATGTAATATATATTATTTGTTACGTATTTTACTATATGTAAATGGTCACCACTTTTAAATAAATATTATTTTAATATTTTACTATACTATGTAAAATAACTTATATTTACTATGTAATATATATATTACAAAACACTGCAATGAAGTTATTACATTACAAAATATTTTAGTATTATTATTTTATAAAAGAAATCACTATTATTTATAACGTTAAATAAAAGTTGTAAATAAAGGTGTAAAAATATTTATTTTACAAAAGTATTTGTAAAATATTTTTTAAATATGTAATATTTAATGAGTCGATTTTATGTGATTACTTATTTTCATTTTGAAACCATATAATGTTGTGAATGTATTTAAAAATGTTGAAAATAAGTGAAAACGGAGACTATTCTTATATATTACAATGTTCCCTTAATTCAACGTTGTTGATGACTACCATATTATTCTTATATGGTTATTTTCTTGCCAGAGTGTTATGGTACATAGTTACCACAAAACATGTGATAAACTATTATTTATATAGTTTTATTTGTCCTTTTAATTCTTATATTATTTTATGAAAATATGTCTTTTCCTTACAGTACAAAGTAAAATATTTTTATATATAATTAAAATTTACTAAATAAGTATAATGACTTTAATTTATATATATATTAGTCATTATCATGGTGGATATTGGTTAGTGCTGTCTTGTTTAAGCATAGGTGACCAGTCCATGCCTAACTAATGCTAGGCTATCCAATAGTTGCCTATGACAATAACCTTAGTACTTAAAATAATGCTAACACTATTACTATTAATATTTTATTACTAATAATAAAACTGATATTGGTAATAACTATCTAAACATACATTTAAATGAGAGTATAACTCAAACATAATTTTTATACATATATATATAAAAATATAAATTCTTCACCTCAATGGTTTAATAAGAATATAGTAATACTATTTTGTAAATTAGGTAATCACTTATGTAAGTTTCCATATATAATTAATTTTATATAATTAAATAAATAATTAAATCCGTATATGATATATATAAACGAGATTAGTGCAAACTTTAAATTTTGTGAAAATGTCAGTACAAGGTGATCATGATCAAAGAAATGATTCAATGAAGTCGAAGACTAAACAAGCCTATTATGGTTCAAAACAAATGAAGTGCTTGTTGGGACTATTTTGAATATGATAGCTTCCATCCATCATATGGAATCTTGAAATGAATATGTAATGTGAGCAAGTCAAATAATTTGAACAAAACAAGTTTTAATAAGTTCGGACATGGTCACAACAAAAACCATGTAAAGAAATTTGAGTTTTTCAAGAAATTCATTGACTCGATATCAAAGAGTTATCGTTTTGTAATAATGCGGTTTACAGTACCAAAATTAAGTATAGTGAAATGATATTTGAGTTTTTGATAAAATAGCAAATCGAAATGAAGCCCTCCAGTGGTCTTTATAAATCAAATGAATCACATGCGCAACAAACAGTGCATGTGTAATGTGTGAATTTTATCAAGAAATGAAATAGATCAATATTTGCTACTATGAAAGAAATCCTCATGGTCTGATGACTATTAGGGGAAGTAGAAACACGAAAGTCAACTCATTATATGCAGAAGTCAGAATTTCAACGAAAGAAATATAAGAATTTTTATCTGAAATTTCGTGTGATAACCGTTGTTAAATGACATTACCAGAGAATGTCGAATAAAATGAAATAGAGAATTTGCAAAGGTATGTGACTCCTTTTGCAGTGATAATAATTATGACTACGATTAGACTGTGCACGGATGTTTGTGAAATCTTGTTCTAGCGTACCTTAGCGAGATTTATGTTGGTTGTAGGATCACGTGGCAAAGTGCTTCTTTTTTATTAATAGTTTTTCTACTGACGGAATTAGTATTGGTGTCATCGTGTCTAAATTATATTTTCCAAAGGTCTTACTTTGGAAGTTGTGTGTGCTATACTTCGACGTCTGTGGATGTATAATTTAAGTTTCATGTGTTTTCTTATGCACTAGTACCATTTTACATGCTTCTTATTTGCGTTAATAGTCTATGATAATGCATTTAGAAATTCTTATACTTTTAATAGTGTCCCAATTTAAAGGGTTCTCATTGTACAAGTTACGAGGTAGATAATCAAACGAAATAATGTTTGATATCGGAAAATAGATTCTTGATAAAGAAATCTAGACACATATGCTTGTGCTTTATTCCTAATTGACTTTTGGAATTTCTTATATACATATCTATATAATCATATATTTCACATGCTGAAATAAACATACCATCTATCAGGTCAATGTATTTAACAGATTCATATTTCCAAAAACCAGTCAAATATCTGGTCATAATACTATTTAGGGAAATCTTGTCACTCGTTTGACATATTACATACCCTGTCTTATCCGGTTTGCACCGGAAAGGTAATCTCAGTATATCCGGACAAACTGGAGAGTCTGCTACACCATACCCAGTTTTGCCGAAGAAAATTTTCTATTTCCCATAAATAATATCTTTAAAGGTGCCTCTTTTATTAGGCTTTTATCCAGAATTAGGGAAATTTGTATTCCCGTAACATATCTTATTCTAGCCCAAGTAATATCTTATTTATCGTATCTTGCAATATTCTAATTACCATTCTTATGGCATACAAAAACCCATCATAATTTATTCACATAAGTACTTAGTTTATCTTGAAGCTGATACTAAGGCATCTTTTCTTAAGTTCAAGTCTAAATGTTATCATGTGTGCTACCAATTAATAGCAATCTTCCTAACTCTTTTATATATGCTTAGGTATTATTATCACAACACCTATAGGCTTAAATCAGTGGCTTTGATACCACCTTCTGTCACGGCCCCCGACCCATCCTGGACGGAATTGGGAGTCGCGAACAGCACAGTGGTACCGGTGATTATTTTGAAAAATATTGCAGCGGATATTTCATCAGGACCGTGAGTTAGGAAAAATATCAGAGTTTAGAAACACCGGATTTTATTTATTAAATAGATGGAATAAATCCATGTTTTACAAAGGTAGCTTTAATAAAGATAAATTTGATTACATAAAACAATATTTCTTCATTTGATAAAATAAGCCACTTCTCGAAGCCTTTCACTGCCGTATCCATCTCTTACTCCAATCTTACTGTAATTACCTGAAACGTGTTTTAAAAAGCTTTTGTCAGTGGGAAATACTGAGTGAATCATTCTATTTACATAAAATGATGCATAGTTATTAATTACAGCATAAGAGCGATTACAATGGCTTCTATCTTATTTTTATCTGGCGCCGTGTCACAATGGTGACATGTCACAATGGTGACGATGGTCATACCACTATTAGGTCAATGAACCTAAATAGTGATGATTATCCCTAGTAGGTCAATGAACCTAACTGGGAGACAATTAGTAATGTGCACAATACCCCACTAGCCAGTGATTCAAGATATCCATGACTTAGTCCCTGTAATTATAACTTTTGAAAATAATTTGAGGTATTGTAAAATAGTTGATAAAAAGAGAATGACTCACATTATAAACATGCAGATTCATACGGCAAAGTTTAGTCTATAGATAAGTCTTGATATATTGCAGATACAGGTAGAGGTTAGCCTAATGATTAGTCTAGTAACCTAGTGCACACGAACTAGGTAAATAACTAATACAACATTTACGATAACTCACGAGATTAAAACCCTCACAACGAATGACAAAGTGCAATCACTTAAACATCCATCGGATTCACAACGAATGACATAGTATTCCCCGAGTTCGGGTGGTACTCAAACATCCTGTCGGAATCACGACTAATGACAAAGGATAGCGCTTAAACATCCATCGGATAGTTTCCATCGATCGGACATTGAATCGTAGCAGCGATCGAGTTAATACCCGGTATCGTAGTAGCACCCCGCTATACTAATTAGTGATTCGTGTGTGTGTTTAGAGTATTTGGACGATATCTCTGCGTACAATTTGAATTTTATCGTCGTTCAATCGCCCAAATTCCAGTCCCAATGTCTGCTATTTATACTGAGATTTTGACATGCTTACGGACCGTAAGACTCAACCCTTACGGTCCGTAAGGGACACCTAATTGCTATAGGCTTGCCACGCGTGGGAGTAGGCCTGCTGAGTCGACAGTTTCGTAAAATTCAATATTGACAAAGTTTCAGATGGATAATCGTAACTAGGGTTTTACCCCCCCCCCCCCCCCTGAGTTTTAGGGGCCCTGATCCTGATTCTGATGATTCTGAAAATTTTAGGGTTTGTGCAGAATCACTTGGGTGTCTCAATTAGGGTTTCCTAATGGATAAAATAATAAAATAAATAGGACTTTTAGTGAGGGTTGTTACATCAGGGGTCCGGTTTTATACTTACAGAACGTTTTTAGGACATTTTTGTGTGAGTCGTTACACTAGGGTAGGCCCTAGCTTGGCTGACTCGAACCCTAGACCCAACACGTTCACGACACGTTGCATGCTAGGGTTTCCGCCTGATCTCCCATCTGTCGCGGCCCGCGTAAGAGTCCTTAAGGGTCTTCGCGGCCCGCGTAAGAGTCTTTAAGGGTCATCGCGGCCTGCCAAGAACCATAAAAATTGTTTTTATTTTAATTTATATATATATATATATATATATAGGTATTTAGGGCCAGCTTTCGTATACAGGGTGTATTTTAGGACATATTAGAATATTTTAAAATATATTAGGGTGTCGAAAACATTTTGAGGGTTGTTATATTATCAATGAAAACACATACAGTTGACTTATGGAACTAAAAAAGATTTCACAATTCACCTTTTGGAGAAATATTGCTTATTCAATGGTTGCACCAGCTCCAAATTGTTTTATCTACACCAGCTCACCATAATGTCTTGAGACGATCCTAGATTCATTAATAAACAACTAAATTATAAAAGAACAAATCTCATAGATAGAGACTTACTTCTGGATAAAGCAAGAGCATAATCTCAACATCTATTAGCCAGATTATGTTCCAGATCTACTATTTTTAAAGATTACACGAAGACTAAGTTCCACCATAAGCATAAGAATTGCATACCGCATTATTTTCATTATGTTATTAATTGGTTTTCATAGTAAGAACTACTTCCTTTACCTAAAAGTGCCCTAAGAACAACAAAATCCCAGATCCATCACACAAATCATTAAATCAAACACGAAAATGTTGAAAATTCATAATGATAACGTAAATTAAACACAATAGCAACCCTATTTGGAAAAAAAACTATTCATCATATTTCTCATTCCTAAAAAACGCTGGTAATCGAATAAAAAATTTGATGCTCTGGAACTCCAATTTCGTAATTCTAAATTAGAATTGCAAAACATATCATTTCAAATAGAATCCGAATCCGATATCAAAGATATGAAACATACCTATTTCGATATGAAACATATCATTTCACAAAATTACTGAACAAAAACATGACAAAAAAGTTAAAAATTAATAAATAATCTCAAATAGGTGATATATACGTACCGGTGTGTAACGGCAAAGGTGAAATTGAAGTAGGAATGACTCGATCTTTCACATGTTGACCTTTTTCTAGTTACGTCGTCATCGACTCAAGATGATTGGAGTAGAGTCAGATCTTGGATCATCTTTAGATTTAGAATTTGTAAAGATAAATGAAACCCTAAAACTAAAGAATCTTGAATCCATTGAAGAAAAAAAATGGTGATCCAGTTGAAAGACGAATGGGAGGGATGCTAGGGTTTAGGAAGATGAGCAGGAAGCGTGAACTAGAAGATGGATATGCGGTTATACATAGAGTTAATTTGAAGATCAAGAACATACCTGGATTCAAATAACATAGATAGTTACTTTGGAGATCAAGAACGTCATACCTGGATTCAAGCGAGGAAGACGGTTCGACTAGGGTTTCGATGAAGGATTGTATCAAAAGGAGAAGATAAAAGAAGCCAGAAGGGAGAAGAAGATTAGATCTAGGGTTTTGAAAAGGAAAAAAGAGGACGGAGGTTTTGAACGGGAAAATGGAAAAAAAGGATGCCCTAATATACTGACACGTGGCCCAAATAACTTTCATTTATTATATATAATGGATATTACATTACATAAGGTTGGGTTTAACAATCATTAAAATAAACTGAAATAAAAAGAAAAAGCGAAATGAAATTTGCCCTTTATTAAACTGCAGGATTTAACTAGGGTTAATTTTTTGGACTGAAATGGCACATTTTGAATATGTCGGGGAGGAAATTGGCGCAATTTTAAAAACTAGCCTGAAATGGCAGAAGTGAAGGGACGTAAATGGAGTCATTTTTAGAGTGTATCGCAATTGTAAACCCTTGTTCCCAATCTAAGTCTCAAGAACCCTAATTTAAGATCCTAAAAATTAACCGAATTATCTGTGATAAGGATAATAGATATGGGGTTTTTGTGGATAAGAAATATAACATAAAACCTAAACGAGTTAGCCGTATTGGCGAACAAATCATGCATTTTTTAGAGTTCTTTTGAGTTCCGGGACCTTCTGGTGAGCCCAATTAAGTACAATGATTTAATATTGTATGGGTACCCCCATCAATTTTTGGTTCGGGTCTATGATGCGGTTGTGTGGATGATGGTGAGGATGGTGGTGGTGGTAGTGTGGTGGTGGGAATGGTGGTGGCAGTAGGATGTCTAGATGTGAGAGAGAGAGAGAGAGTACAGGTGTGTGAAATGTGTGTGTGGATGAGTTTGGTTTATGGAAGAAGATGAAGGGTGGAGGGTTAAAGTGGGTTTGTTTATTGAATGAGGTCATTTTAGTTAGTTAATTGAGTAATTCTAACATAGTAAAAAGAATTGGAGTCAAACGGTTAGAGATTTACCTACTAGGTACTCAGGGCATTAAGCTTTTTAAGTTTGATTTAGATGGTTAAAACTAATAAAACATATAAACTCAAAAAGTAATTTCTCTATTTTTTTTTCTTACGATACCCATATAAATTATTTAGGGTGATGGAAATAGTTAAATAATCTTGTTGGATTGTTAATAAAAAATCCAATACCCATAAAAAAAATTCTTTTATTATTGGACATTAAATACAACCAAAAGTTAGACCCGTGTGCGTTGTGGCGCACATACATTGTAAACATTGAACGGATTAGTCGAAACGTTATGTGATTCATTAACCATATGAAAATGCATGTTTTAACATATCTGATTTAACTAGCAGCATTGTGGTTGGATCAAAATGTAGAGTAATCGAATTTATATTGTACAATCATAACATATTATATGTGACCATACTCATAGATAGAAAACGTACAAAACATGTAAGCGAAAGACATGTTCACATCAAGGGTTAAAATTTCCCCCCTAGCGTCTTGCGGAGAGGTCGAAACGTACATAAAATAAGCACAAATTGTAAGACCCTAATTCATTTAACCTTAACACAACGCAGCGGAAATTCGAGTTTGAAATTTCTTTCATGACATACATCTTGACATTCTAATAATTCATTTTTAGAATATAAGAACATGCCTTATCAACACTAAATTACATATTTAAGCATTCCCGTACAATCTGTCTTGTGACTCGATCCTCGATCTCCAAACCTTGGTTATCCTCATGACTGGTACTACCTGCGCTCACCACATAAAATTCATACATTAGTACGTATCATAAGCATACAAGACTTGTTCACGTTTACTTTTCGTTTCATTAACTCTTTACATCCCGTCTTTCCTTCTGATCATAAGATCCGTAGTGAGACATCTTTGACATTCCTGCGTTACACTTCATCACCAGGCACGATGTTATTATCGTTAGTGCTCAATTTCATTGAATACATGCGTACGTACTTTCATACAACCTATACGTAAACTTACGGTCACACATAGCAACATACATCCCTGTGTACCTACATACATACGTTCGTGCATACCTAAACACATCAATTCATACATACATACATACATCCTTACATGCCTACATACATACATACATACCTACATACATACTTACATACAAACCTACATACATACTTGCATACCAACATACATACATAATTACATACATGCATACATACTTATTCCATACCTTCTCACAACTTACATACGTGCATACCTTCGTACATACTCCCTTGACTACTTATACATACTATCTACTCCTACATCATTACATCCCCGTATATACTCATACATACATACATACATACTTGCTTATCCACATAAGGGCGATTGCCAATGAGAATTAAATTAATAATTCTTACTTGGGGTACGGGATCCCACTTTAAGGTTCAGGAACCTAAGGTGGGATTCTTACCTGGGGTATGGGATCCCGCTTTAAGGTTCAGGAACCTAAGGTGGGATTCTTACCTGGGGTATGGGATCCCGCTTTAAGGTTCCTAAATGGAACCTAAGGTGGGATTCTTACCTGGACTATGGGATCCCGCTTTAAGGTTCCTAAATGGAACCTAAGGTGGGATTCTTACCTGGGCTATGGGATCCCAAGGGGAACCAACATACCTATATCGTCACGCACGATCATGTCATCCCACCTTTATACATTCACACATACGCTTACCCTAATGGTCATAAAACATGAGTTAAACTAGTTATACGCGACTTAAAACGCGTTTAAACGAGTTCCCGATACAAAACGGAGCTAACAAGCAACTTTCGACAAACAGCCACCCCGTCGCGTAGCGCGACGCCATCAAACAAACAGAATGTTTGTTGCTGCAGTGCTGCAGATTTCAGCACGTCCGCGTTTCACGGAAACGGTCATAACTTCTTCGTTATTGGTCCGTTTTACCCGATTCTTTTTCCTACACGTCCGTAATTTAATTCTCCATCTTTCGGAGTTAAGATCCGACATCCGGATTAACAAAGTTTCAGACTTTTATCTCTTCGGCTTATTCCCAACCTTGACCCATTCATGCATTCATCAACGTAACTTGTTCGTTTTGCCATAACCCCTTATACACATAATGATATCAATGACGTCTATCATAAATTACTAAACTCTTGGATGTCTTGCATCCTTTTATCACATTATCATTCATATGCTCATTTCGACCCGTTAAGGGTATTCACTCATTAGTTTGGTCTATGACTAACCAAACCATCATCCCCACTTTCATACTTGTCCAAAACATAACACTAATCGAATGACTTGTTTCTAATCTACTTTTAAGATCGTTTACCCCAAATTACCCATCAAGGGCATTTTGGTCATTCTTAACCCATCATTTACGACGAGAGACCTTAAACACATATTTGACCTCAAACATCATGTTTAATTCATTACAACACTTTATTACTTACTTGTACTACGAAGTGATTACAGAAATCACTTACCTTATGCGTCCGTGCTCGTATCCGATTCCTCGCCTTTTCTTGACCCGTTATCCTTTCAGGCGTGAGTCCGTCTTGACGTGTTTCCTATACTTTCATTTCATCAAAACCACGCCCCTATTAGCATACTCATTTGTACATGTAACCATCATATCATTCGCATAACTCACACTTAACTTTCCTTAGTCATTACTAACAAGCATTAAAACATATAATCGACTTCATATCATCATATCCGTATACGTTAAACTCATGCAACTCCTCATGTCATTACATTTAACACGGATTGCTATAATATGTACCATACGACTTTCCATCAACATACATTTACGACAACGAGTCAAGTCATGTTTCTTATACTTAGTTGACTTTCAAAAGTCAACTATAAACCATACTTAACTATCGACTTATCATTATATACTCGTAACATCATATTCGCTTATACGGATGACACCATATACATTTCATCATACACTTGATGCGAGTACTACCTTTTAAGCATAACGTACAACTATTTCATACTCAAATCTTCTAAACTCATACATAACCCATCAAAACATATTACTAATCATCATGTATCATTCCAAATGAACATTAAACATAACATCATCATATTCCTATACTTTCATTTGACAATAATTCATCATACCCACATAATACATCAATCATTCAACAAGACTTGAACATAGGAGGTGATTACTAGTCATAATCTTCACCCTAACTAACGGGTGTCACCTCTAAACATCAAATTAACGCAAACCATTCATAACCCACGTTCTACACGAGGATTCTAACCCTCGTACATAATCAATTTCATATTAACTTACGGATTAGAACATAACCCACTTCACCCATGATCACCAATCTTAGATTTAAGACATACCTTATGATCCCCTCGTGTTGGTGATCATTAATTCATGCTCGGTTATGGATTTCAACTTCATCTTGCCTTCCAATTTGAGCTTAAAGGCGATTTAGGGTTTGAGGCTCCATGGGAGCCTCCTGATCTTTCTCGAACACACACGATGTGTGTGTTTATGTGTGTGTTTAGTTATCTTATAACTTAACTTTCACTTGTTCCATTTTAGCCCCTCGGGTTTACTTTTAAAACATAACTGACACTACCTTAATCATTTAAGACTTTCAACCATACCCTTAACTAGGTTAAATAACCTAGTTATTTATTTCCTGACGTGTCACATTATAACATACAACAAACATTAACATTCAGATTTTTGGGGCGTTACAAGTCTACCACCCTTAAACAAGGTTTCGTCCCCGAAACCTTTCTCACTTTCATCAAACACACATTATCTTTTCTTCTAGTCCATCCATACGACTACTAGCCCATACTTTCCTGATCATTCTTTCTTATATCATTTTCATTTACTTGACCTGTCAATAACTGGTCAATACACATACTCTTCCGTCCTTTGATATGATCCTTTCTTATTGGATCTAATATCTCCACTTCACCCCTTAAAAATTTACATTCTCTACATACTCTGTATAACATTTAACTTTTGTTTTGTTATTACAACAAAACTCTTATTGCATAATCACTCCTACGTGCTTAATTCTAACGTTACCCTCATTCTACATTTTCTACAGTTACGTACACCTTGCATACCTTTATTTTATCTTTAAATCATTTCGTTCATTTCTACATTTTCTACAGTTACGTACACCTTGCATACCTTAATTCTAACTGCGTTTGATTTTCTGCATTGACCAGTTTATGGTCAACGTGAAGTTCGTTTGAACTTCATAACGTGAGCGTAATCACGATGGTTATAGTCCCTAGTGACTATACCTACTGATTACCACGTTATCTAGGCTCAGTGACAAGTCGTAGTTTCGGCCAAAATGCGCATTCTTGCGTATTTTGTAACCAAACTACTCTTAGGTATCAAAACCGTTTGTTTTGATACCAAACTTGTTTTCTAAACTTAGTTAAATATGTTTTAACATGCTTAGCTCGTCACTTTTAGTTTTGTGCTTGTCTAGGGTCGTAAAGGTAAGCGATCTAAACAATCGCTTATACTTTCGAACCCGACCCGTTTGGTCGATCATTAGGATCCGACCAAACATATTAGGTGACCATAGTTGTATAGGGAATAACCTTCCGAGGTTATACCTTATGGTCACATCGTTTGAGTAGTTGTATGATAGGTAGTACATATGCCTTAGGTAAATTACCAAAATGCCCTTTTTACGCCAAAATTCATTTTAAGCATATGTAACATAACTTTTGATATCTAAACTGATTTGGAAACAATATTAGACATGTTAAGGCATATTTTACTTGTCATAGGACTAGTTAGGCGGTCCGAACGCATTTCACGCGAACGCCGCGTTAAAGTAGCATAAGCTACCTAAACGGGTCGTGATGGGTCGTAAGCACTTAGGTTAGGTTTCATTTTAGTATGTAGGCTTTGTTAAACCATATTACATGAGTTTCCATGCTCATTTGGTTTACGAACCTTCATTCTATCCGATCCTCCGATATAGGTCCGTTTATTAATGTAGATACCCATATTAGGTGCCGTTTGATATTCGTGATCCTTTAGCTTTGATTGGTGGATATCTAAAGTCGATTGAGCAATCTTAAGTGAGTACATAGACCCCTCTTTTACCGTTTTCAAACTGTTTTGGGGTGAAACACATGTGCCTACTTGTTACTTTCATGCTTTCCATGTTTTCACATCATATACTTGCTATGTTCATTAGTACATTTATAGTACATGATTTACATTACATTATTTTGCTATGTATGTCCATTGTGTGCATACTTAGTACATTGGTTTACATTACATTTCAAGCTATGTATGTCCATTGTGTGCATACTTAGTACATTGTTTTACATTACATTTCATGCTATGTATGTCCATTGTGTGCATACTTAGTACATTGTTTTACATTAGATTTTGTTGCATATGCTCATCCAGCATATGAACACATTATATTACATTATGTGAACCATTTGTATCTATTGAACCATGTGAACCATTTGACAATAGACATTTGACTATACCTAAACATTTCTACAATTGTTAAACATTACATCTTGATGGTTTGGTTTGAGTAAGTGATTTAAGTAACGAGGCGTGTGTAATATGATACAAGCATGGTGGATACGCCGCTGGTACTTCCTATATATAAGTGTTTGTATGGTATTACATATCGTAGCGTTATTTGAATCATTTCAATTTGAGACATATAACATTTTATACAAATAACATACTTTTCACAAGACATTGTTTTACAAACAACTTATCTTATACAAACTTATTTTACTTGGTTATTCATTTAACCATACATGATTCTCTTATTTATACATATCATCTGGTCTTATTGCTTTTCAAATGATTTACAAAAACAAATCAATTTACAAGGTCCATGGCCAAATTTTATTAAACATTTTCTTAAACTTAACTCATGAATCTTATTTTCACAAAACCTATGTATCTCATAGGCATTTTTATGCTGACGTACCTATTTTCACATGTGTTTTCAGGAATTGATGCATTGGATTGATCAAGATACACCTAGGTAGACTTGTGCCTTAGTGACTTAAAACGAAGCAAGAACTAGTTAATTTGTGTTATGTACTCTTTGTTTCTTGTTTAAAACGATGTAAACTCTCTTATTTGATTAGTAAAATGAAACTTTAATTGCCATGGATTTGAAACAATTAATTCTGTTACAACACTCCCCGACGTTTCCGCCACGTTTCGTTGTCTCACGTGGTCGGGGTGTGACAGAAAAGTTGGTATCAGAGCCAATGGTTATAGGGAATTAGGTTATTAGTAATGCTTTGACCTAGTCTATAACCTTTCTAGGACCCCAACACAAGTTATCTTGTGTTTAGATCTTAAAACATGCACGTCACCTATCCTTAGGTGATAACCACGACGAGAACATCAATTCCGAATCCGCTTTGAAAATTAATCATCTGTTTTTGGATGATTGATTACTAGGTTTTGAACCCTCTATTGTAAGGTTTTAAACCCTCTGTTATAAGGTTTTGAACCCCTTTGAATTTTCAAAATCTCGTCAAAGTTTTGGGTCCTAAATAGTGTGAACACGTGCAAACTGGAAGAGTGAATGCTTGTACCCTGAGTTTTCTCTCTAAGGCTAGAGTGTTCGTACAAATCCACATAATCGGACCAGTCACTCTTACCTGGGAACTCTTGGGGTGAGTGTCCACTTATAGGCGAGCATGTCTTCGTGATACATTATAAGGATCTACTTGCTTTGATTCAGCCTTTGTGTGTCGTTTGTTTGCTTCGTGGTTCAAACAAATGACCATCACCCATGATTTTGGTCGGTAATTGTAACATCCTATTCTTACCCACTGCCATTTCATTTGTTTTCTCTCTTGTTTCCCCTTTTAGAATGCCTCCACGACGCGAAAATCAGGTATCTATTGAAGAGCTGGCAGCTGTCATTACACAGCAAATGACTGTTGCAATCCTGAACATCGTTGCTCAATGTAACCAAGCTCTCAACAACAATAATGCCCCCTGCAACTTCAAGACGTTCAACTCAGCTAAGCCATCAAAGTTTTCTGGGTCTCAAGGAGCGACTGCACTTCTGCAATGGTTCGAGAGTTTAGAGAGCACCTTCAGACATGTTCAATGTCCAAACGAGCGAAAGGTAGATTTCGCATCTAGTTTCTTTGAGAAACGAGCTTTGAGGTGGTGGAATGGTGTGATGAGAGATAGGGGTGCCGATATGGCACTGGCCCAAACGTGGGAAGAGCTTCGAGCTCTGATGATGAAGGAATTCTGCCCTCGTCACGAGATCAGGGCCTTAGAAAGGGAATTCGACGATCTTAAGCAAGACAGCAGTGAACATCGAGCATACACTGATCGATATGAGGAGCTGAGCCTGTTGTGTCCTACCATGGTTACGCCTTTGGATAAGGCGATCGAAAAATACATTGTTGGTCTCCCTGACTCAGTTCAGGACATTGTTACTGGTAGTAACCCCACAACGGTTAGGCAGGCCATTGAGCTATCTGCTACCTTGACTGAATCTCAAATCAGGAAAGGTAAACTTTTCCGAAAAGATGATAAGAAACCAATCGAGGAATCAAAGACCATGGATGAACAGACCGGATCCCCTAAGAGGTTAAAGAAGCGAAAGGCTTCTCAGAACTTCGCCGTGGTCGCTCACAATGGTCAAGCCGTCCCCAACCAACCAGCTCAAATCCCTTCTAGGAAGCCATACATTGGAACTTCACCCTTGTGCAACCAATGTAACCTTCATCATCAGGCTAGTGTGAAGTGCCGCGAATGCCAAATTTGTGGACTTAAAGGTCATACAGCGAAAGTTTGTCGAGCAGCAGTTGCACCAAATCAAGCTGACAACAATCCTGCTCAAGCTCGCTTTCCACCAGGTTCTTGCCACAATTGTGGCGAGATGGGTCATTTCCGAAGAAATTGCCCAAAGCTTGCTAATGCAAATCCAGCACAGGGATGAGCATCTGACCGACTAGAAGACAACACCCTTTAGAAATAATCACGTCTTATGTATTATTTTCTTTTGTTATCAAGGTCCATGAAACAGTTGTTATCATTGTTTATAAATAAATTTTTTATTTACATTGCAATGTATTTATGTGGTTATATGTATAAACAACATATCCCCTACAATACCGACAATCAAGGAATCGTATTCCTTGAAAATCAAACTACCCCCCTAATTTGTTTTTCCATTTTATGATATCTTGCGTTTCCACGAAATTCCTAAGTACCCGTTTCTTCTAAGGAAAACGAAGTACAAGGTGCAAGTTACAACAATGGACGAATACCCAAAGTACCACTATAAATCCTTAATAGGGTACCTAAGGGTATTTCCGTAAATCCTAAAATTGTTGTGTTCCTTAAATTCGAATATTATGTTTCTTTGAAAATAAAATCGAAATTTTGGGAGATCATCCTATCTTTTCAGATAGATCCTAGAGGACATTGAAGCCCATCTACTGGTTTCCTGGTGTACCTTGAATATTCATATTCAATCGATAACAAGTTAATAACAAATTAATAACCAAGTTAAACAACTATATGATTATTTACTTATATGTTTCCTTTTATGTTTTTGTGTAATCCAAGTTTTGTTATCCAAATCCTCGTAATATCTTCCATATCTTCGTATAAGGGATTCATAGTAGGATATCCAAAGGTACTATATTAAATCCTCAATGAGCTTTTACGTAATAGTAAAGACCCTTGGATTATATTGTACTATTCCATAATTAGACCCCTTGAGTGGTCTAGTTAAACAGATTGATCCAAAAATCTGGTTAGGAATATCATGTGATGAAATAGCTGAAAAGACTCCTTGGTGGTCTAATTAAAAGAGATCATTTGTCGATCTAATTAAAAGGACCCTATGATAGTCTAGTCACACTCATCACAGGTTAAATTTTTCTTCCACTTCACATTACAAAACAAATTGTGCGGACTGTGCAAGGAATTGCGTAATTATGGATGCATACATAATTATGGAATTTAGTGCACAGAAACCACAGCAAGTTTGGTCGTGTGTCTAGAGTTGACTCAGTGCATTTTCGTTTCTAAAGAAATTGTGGAAAATGACTCATTCCGTTCATTTTCGTTTCTGAAGAAATTGTGGAAAATGACTCATTCCGTTCATTTTCGTTTCGGAAGAAATTGTGGAAAATGACTCATTCCGTTCATTTTCGATCCTGAAGAAATTGTGAAAAATGACTCATTCCGTGCATTTTCGTTTCTGAAGAAATTATGGAAAATGACTCATTCCGTTCATTTTCGTTTCTGAAGAAATTGTGGAAAATGACTCATTCCGTTCATTTTCATTTTTGAAGAATACCCATTAAGGAAAATGACTCATTCCGTGCATTTTCATTTCTAAGGAAATTGTGAAAAATGACTCATTCCGTGCATTTTCGTTTCTGAAGAAATTGTGGAAAATGACTCATTCCGTTCATTTTCGTTTTTGAAGAAATTGTAGAAAATGACTCATTCGGTTCTTTTTTCATTTCTGAAGAATACCCATTAAGGAAAATGACTCATTCCGTGCATTTTCGTTTCTGAAAGATACCCAGTAAGGAAAAAGACTCATTCCGTGCATTTTTTTCGTTTCTGAAAATTACCCATCGAAGGGAAATGAATACCCCTGATTCTTCCTTCATTTCCATTTCTGAAAAATGTCCGTTAAAGAGGAATATCAGGATTATGCCTTATCCTTGATGGTTATTTAACACAAAGTCACAGACAGGCTCCTACAAATAAATTTCGGGACGAAATTTCCTAAAGTAGGGGAGACTGTGACAACTGTGCCTCCGTGACCATCAAACAAATACCAAATCAATGAGATATTGTGTTTCATACATGGGATTTGTAAAAAAAATATGTGTATCGTTTGCACATATCATTCTTGTTCGATTTCGGGCTTTAAATCGCTTTCAGGAAGGTTATACGCGATCTGATGCGTAAATATAACCAGTTTAATGCAACAAACACTATGGAATAGTGAAATAGTCCTAACATACCTTAAATAACCTTTACATAACTTAGAAATAAGTTTTGGATGGTTTGGTATGCCGAAATCAAGTTAATTCGCTTACAGGGACTAAATTTGACAAACTGCGAAAGTATGCCAATTTGAACTATAACAGACATTCCAGAACATGACCATAAGTTAAACATACCCTAAATATCCTTTACATAGCTTAGAAATAGGCTTTGAGCGGTTCGGTGTGCTAAAATAAACTTTTGGGTCATTCAGGGACTAAAAGCGTCAAAAAGTGCATAAGTTTGCATTTTCGCGCATAACGTTCTGAATACAGCCGGACATCCAAAAATTTATGTAAGCACTAAAATATTTTATTTTAGTGTTTGGCATAAGAAAAATCCATTCGTCATGCAATTTGGATCGTTTTTCGCGCTTATGCGCATTCCGTCGTAATTAAGCGAACATCGCGATCGTACGGCCAAATGAACCGACATCCAAGATATTTTTGAGCACATTTTAAGTTCCCTATAGTTTAACTTCATTTTAGAACTTTGAAATGGGGTTAACGGGCCTTAAACGTGTCGGAAATGGCTTTAATGCATAACAGGGACCAAAACTGTCATTTCAGCATAGTTGATGGCTTACGGACCGTAAGCCCTCAACCTTACGGTCCGTAAGGGACTCCCAGCTGATCATAAGCTTCTAAAACAGTTGTTAACAGCTGTTAAGCACCCCCTAACCCTTTTGCACTTGCCTCTTCCTGATAATGAGGGGCCATTTTGGTGTTCCATGGAAATTTCAACAAGTGTAGGGATGAGATTGAAGCCCGAATTACGAGAAACGATACTAACGGTTGTCCATTTACTATAAAGGTAAGCGATCTAAACAATCGCTTATACTTTCGAACCCGTCCCGTTTAGTCGATCATTAGGATCCGACCAAACATATTAGGTGACCATAGTTGTATAGGGAATAACCTTCCGAGGTTATACCTTATGGTCACATCGTTTGAGTAGTTATATGATAGGTAGTATATATGCCTTAGGTAAATTACCAAAATGCCCTTTTTACGCCAAAATTCATTTTAAGCATATGTAACATAACTTTTGATATCTAAACTTATTTGGCAACAATATTAGACATGTTAAGGCATATTTTACTTGTCATAGGACTAGTTAGGCGGTCCGAATGTGTTTCACGCGAACGACGCGTTAAAGTAGCATAAGCTACCTAAACGGGCCGTGATGGGTCGTAAGCACTTAGGTTAGGTTTCATTTTAGTATGTAGGCTTTGTTAAACCATATTACATGAGTTTCCATGCTCATTTGGTTTACGAACCTTCATTCTATCCGATCCTCCGATATAGGTCCGTTTATTAATGTAGATACCTATATTAGGTGCCGTTTGATATTCGTGATCTTCTAGCTTTGCTTGGTGGATATCTAAAGTCTATTGAGCAATCTCAAGTGAGTACATAGACCCCTCTTTTACCGTTTTCAAACCGTTTTGGGGTGAAACACATGTACCTACTTGTTACTTTCATGCTTTCCATGTTTTCACATCATATACTTGCTATGTTCATTAGTACATTTATAGTACATGATTTACATTACATTGTTTTGCTATGTATGTCCATTGTGTGCATACTTAGTACATTGTTTTACATTACATTTCATGCTATGTATGTCCATTGTGTGCATACTTAGTACATTGTTTTACATTACATTTCATGCTATGTATGTCCATTGTGTGCATACTTAGTACATTGTTTTACATTACATTTTGTTGCATATGCTCATCCAGCATATGAACACATTATATTACATTATGTGAACCATTTGTATCTATTGAACCATGTGAACCATTTGACAATAGACATTTGACTATACCTAAACATTTCTACAATTGTTAAACATTACATCTTGATGGTTTGGTTTGAGTAAGTGATTTAAGTAACAAGGCGTGTGTAATATGATACAAGCATGGTGGATACGCCGCTGGTACTTCCTATATATAAGTGTTTGTATGGTATTACATATCGTAGCGTTATTTGAATCATTTCAATTTGAGACATATAACATTTTATAGAAATAACATACTTTTCACAAGACATTGTTTTACAAACAACTTATCTTATACAAACTCATTTTACTTGGTTATTCATTTAACCATACATTATTCTCTTATTTATACATATCATCTGGTCTTATTGCTTTTCAAATGATTTACAAAAACAAATCAATTTACAAGATCCATGGCCAAATTTTATTAAACAATTTCTTAAATTTAAGTCATGAATCTTATTTTCACAAAACCTATGTATCTCACAGGCATTTTTATGCTGACATACCTATTTTCACATGTGTTTTCAGGAATTGATGCATAGGATTGATCAAGATACACCTAGGCAGACTTGTGCCTTAGTGACTTAAAACGAAGCAAGAACTAGTTAATTTGTGTTATGTACTCTTTGTTTCTTGTTTAAAACGATGTAAACTCTCTTATTTGATTAGTAAAACGAAACTTTAATTGCCATGGATTTGAAACAATTAATTATGTTACAACACTCCCCGACGTTTCCGCCACGTTTCGTTGTCTCACGTGGTCGGGGTGTGACAGAAATCATAATTTTGAACCGATGGTAAAATCGTAATTTTGAACCCAGGGAAAACCATAATTTTATTTTTAACTGGGGTGAAAACGTATTTTTGAAAAATCGTAATTTTGAGCGGGGGGCAAAAGCATATGTTTATTTTTAAGTGGGGGGGGGGGTGCAAAACGTAATTTAAAACTGGAGGCGAAAAACGTAATTTTAAAGTGAGTGTAAAATAATAATCTGGTGTAAAATCGTAATTTTTAGCTAGGGAAAACATATTTTTATTTTGAACTGGGGCAAAACCGTAATTTTGGTTGAGACAGGTAACAAAAGGATTTGACAAAGAAATATTTTCATAATTTTAAAGCCGGATCTTTCATGAACTAAAAACATTTTCGTGAACAAACGAGTGTGTAGACACTTGTGTAACAAAAGGATTTGACAAAGAAATATTTTCATAATTTTTGGACTATAAGTTGTAAACTTGCATATTCTTTAAAAATAAAGACTTCAAGAAACCGACTTTATTTTTAAGGATAGAAAGATCTACTAAAAATATTGGAAGATTACTACGTATTTTCACACAACTTACTAGTTCATGTGTTTGCGATTTATACTTGTTTTGACTAGTATAATGTTTGAATATTGTTTTGTTGATGATTGGAAAATAGTTGATTGAATTTTGAAAAGAAAATGATACGCTTGTAAGTGTGGCCACCTCCAGTTACAGAGGAAACTCTGGCGAAATTTTTCCAGAAAATAACACTTAGAATATTTTGTGACAAGTGTTATGAATATATTTTTGACTTGTTTTCCAAACAAAGTTCGCCATGATTTTTATTATAGAATAACCAAGTATTCGGAGGTGGATTTTTGTAAATAAAACTTGTTAAATATATATTGAGAATATATATTTCCTAGTAAAACGCTTACGTGATTTTATGATTATTTTGAGAACTATATATTATTTTTAGTGTAAAAATAATATAACTGGAATACATTGTGAAAGTAACGACTCCAAAATAATACCAACGCTATCACAAATAAATGTCTAAGTTACACCGGTATTATTATTACCACAAGAACTTTAAACGTAACTTATGTATTTTTTTGGAAAAATACTTTTAAATGCGTATTTTGATAAAAGTGTTATTTTGGAAATTGTAAGGTATAAAATATAATATTTTTGGGAAAATATGTATATTTTGGAGATAGAATATTTTAGACGAATGAATAAAATATATTTTATTAAGTGAGACTTAATAATATATTTTTGGAATTACAAAAACGCACATGTATTAAAACCCCCATCCTTGGGAAGGAATACAACTATTAAATAATTAAGAGGTGTAAACACGAAATAGTTGCCTAACTATTTCCTGAAAACGTTAAACCATAAGCCAAGGCACAACCATCCGTCTAATAGAAGTTAGTACGTGTAGGTCGTCGCGCAGCAGGTTACTTTGGGAGATACTATTTCTAGACGCACTTCAGTGAGTTCATGCTCCCCATTTTCTCTTAACTGTTTTCATTTTTATACTTCGGGGGTGAAATACATGTTACGATTATTACGAACTTTTACTTACATGGTATGGTTAGCGTAAGGAGGGTTACTACTTAGATCATGTGAGTGGGTAGGCGGAAACTGGAGGCCATTAATCCTCATGGTAGGACCGAGGGTCTTTAGCGGTAGATCTATCTGGGTGTAGCGAGCCCAGCCCCATGCCCAACTGTACGGACCTCGGGGTGACTTGGTACCCGACGCAAAAATCTGCTAGGTTTGAATCTTCCTACAACACTTCACACATATCAATGGCCTTGCAAACCATTGGTGATCTCTTTATTTCCTTATTTGCTAGGATTTTATACTTACAAAGGTTTTACATACTCACTTTCACATGAACACGCTCAACTTTATGCTGATTTTTCAACTTACATGTATTTCAGGGAATTAGGGATCTGGCGAAGTATGCTACGTTTTCACGCTGTGTAAGAGTTATGAGGTCATCCACGTTTGGGGATTGTGACTTTTACCTGGACGAGTCGCAAGTCTTAAACGGTGTTTATTTTATGATTGTGGTTATGTCGTACGAACAATGTTTTTTTTTATTTTGTTGGGTTGTAACTCGTTGCATGTGTCAACTTTAAACAATGTTGTCGTAACTTACTTTTCGAACTTAAATCAACGGATGATCTTCATGGTTTTATTTCATATAGCTTTTTTGTGATTAAGCTATGGTATTAAGAAGTCACACCATAATAAACCCACGCTTCCGCAAAGCCAGGGTGTGACAGCTTGGTATCAGAGCTCTGATCATAGCGAACTAGGATTCCTTCTCGAGTCTAGACTATGATCACTAGGGCTCTCACGAAAACATTTTCACATTGCATACACTACGTCCAGATCCAGAGTGCAAAATATTTTAAAAGTTATGGCTCAGTCTGAGAGGCTGAGGGAGTACTCTAGTGGGACTAGGAGGCTCAGTCTGGGAGGCTGAGGGAGTAGTCTAGTGGGACTAGGAGGCTCAGTCTGATAGGCTGAGGGAGTAGTCTAGTGGGACTAGGAGGCTCAGTCTGATAGGCTGAGGGAGTAGTCTAGTGGGACTAGGAGGCTTAGTCTGAGAGGCTGAGGGAGTAGTCTAGTGGGACTAGGAGATTCAGTCTGAGAGGCTGGGAGGTTAATCTAGTGGGACTAGGAGGATCAGTCTGAGAGGCTGGGAGGATAGACTAGTGGGACTAGGAAAATTACTTGATTGCTTATTGGTGACTAACATGTTTATTTGATTATATGATTGATTGTTTGTACGTGTGTGTGTTTATGTTACAGACATCATGCCTTCTTCATCAGACACTGGAGTTTCCGATACCCTGGACCCTATGGCCATAGTATCAGACGACATAGTTTCATCGGAGCACGAGGTGTACACTTCCGATACTACCAGCACAGACGATGACGACTTTCAGCCCTTTGCGCTTCCTGACGTCGTAGCCGAGCCTGCTGATGGCCATCTCGCTGGGGATTTACCACTCGTGGTGATCCCTGCTCCTATACCCCTTGCCGCTTATCCGGTTGTTGATATGCCACTTGTTGATGTTTCTGACGATGATGTCGATTTATTTGAGGTGGACCCACTTGAGGATAACCTTGAGGGCGAGGCCCATATTGCTGCCGGTGATATCCTACTGCTTGCTGATGTCCTGCAGAGGAGGCTCATGCTCATTCACCTGTCCCAGACTCATTTGAGTCTGTGGCATCCGTACCTTCGCACACACAGGGAGTGCAGCACCACTCACACGACGCCGACCCTGACATGGCGTCATCAGCTGCACCTACACATGACTTTGAGTTTGATCACGATATTGAGGATGATCCTGTTTTTCCACCTGGTTTTGATCCAGACCATGACATTGAGTTCATACACTTAGACCAGCCCCTGGAGGATCCTATAGCCCCTGTCGATCTCTTGTTTGCTGATCCAGCTGATTTTGAGATGGAGTTTGTTGATCCGGAGCCGGTCGTGGCCCCTGAGCCAGGCGTTGCTCCTGACCCCGCATTGGATCATGACCCTGTTCATGCCGATGCACCTGCTGTTGCTCCTTTGGCTGATGATATACCTATTGATGATCATCCTGTTGTTGTTCCACAGTTGGTGGATGATCATGCTGTTGATGTTCATATTAATGCTCCATTGCTGTTAGAGGATCCTGTTGTCGCCCCACTTCCTGACCGTATGCCAGTGATGATCGACCGTGCACCTTTCGCGACCCATATTGATCCACGATACGCGCACACCCGCAATGGGTGGATAGATGACGACGATGATTTCCCACCTTTCGTGGTATCTGTTACAGCACCTGTAGCCCTCGTTTCAGCTCCTGTTTCAGCTCCCATTGATGTTCCTTTGATTCCTCCACACACCACAGATACTCACCGCACAGATCTCCCGATCACTTATCTTCAGGACATACCTCCGCCACGTCCTGGGGAGGGTTCGTCACGTCATCCGTTTGGTCATACACCTCTTGTGTCAGGAGGAGGCCAGTTTGTGCCTCAGACTGTTCATCCCACTGTTGTTCCCACTGTCGCACCATTTGCTGTACCATCCTTCGCTCCACCTAGTGAGCCATTCCTCTGGACCACGCCCCCCATTATGCCACCGACGGATCCATATCACCCATATCACATTGGGTATTCTACGGAGGATGTTCTCACATCTTTCATGATACAGCAGGAGGCGCTGACCCGTCGCGTACAGGAGCTATAGAGAGCTCAGCGACTTCCGTGCCAGTACCAGACTCCACCTGCAGTATCACACCCTCCTCGACCACTTTCACCTGATTCTGCCGCTCGTTTTTGGACTCCCGAGCAGCAGATAGCATACTTATTGCGCTCTCATCGCGCTATGGAGGAGGACTGGCTTCATATGTGACGTTTACTCTTTTCTCGTTTTCCCCCTCCTCCACTGCCATCAGCTTAGGCCATTTTGATTCGACGCAGGTAGACTTTTGATGAGAGGACCGCGATTGTGCAGACTACACAGCTTTTGGAGACCACATTTTGGATGTTATGACTTTTGATGATTTGTATATTTGATGTTGTTGTCATGGACTAGATAGTTTGGACTAGGGCGATGTGGCCCTTAGTCACTGATGATGTATGATACAGTTATGTACTTGTAAACCTTACATTGTGGTCTTGATTTATGACAACGCAATCGTAGTATTCTCATTATATGTGATGTTGAGTGATTGTTTATGTTCTTTAACATGAGATGTTATGTGGGTGATTTATTTATAACATGAGATGTTATGTGTTGATATTATTTCTATATACGTACACTTTACTTACTACGACCTGACCTACGTGAACCATCTTTTAGAAGATGCCACCAAGACGTGAGACGCGTATGCCTGCCAACGAGGCAGAACTTCAAGGAATCATTGCTGCCGCCATTGCTCAGTATGCAGCCTCACAAGGAGGAACCAGCGGGAGCAATTCGAATAGTAACAACAATAACAATCCACCACATGGTAATGTTAAGTTGTTTGGGACGTATTACAATACATCTGGATATTTATAGCGCGACCGCTAATGCCATTTGTATATTCTAACGTATGTGCAGGGTGCACTTACAAGCAGTTCATAGACTGCAAGCCTGTGAACTTTGACGGCATCGGAGGTGCTGTTGCTTTTGTAAGATGGGCCGAAAAGACGGAGTCTGTTCTCCGAATGAGCAAGTGCGCTCCAGACCAACAAGTGACTTACATTTCTGGGCTATTTTTGGACGGAGCCCTGTCCTGGTGGAACTTACAAGTGCAAACTCTTGGTGAAGCCGCTGCTTACGCGTTGAGCTGGGCTGAGTTAAAGGAATTGATGCAAAGGAAGTATTGTTCTCGTGCTGAGATACAAAGGTTGGAGACGGAGTTTTGGCATTTGAGGATGGACGGTCCCAAAATAGCGGAGTATGTTCAGAGATTCCACGACCTGTCTCATGTGGTACCTTATATGGTTACACCGGAGTTCAAGCGAATTGAGAGATTTATCTGGGGTTTAGCTCCACAGATCATGAGTATGGTCACTACTTCCAAGCCTGCGACTATCACAGAGGCTATCGATCTGAGCGTGTCTCTTACTGAGGAAGCCATCCGCCTGAACAAGTTTTCGAATGTTGAGCCAAAGAAGAAAGAGACTCACATAGAGTCGTCTGGTGAGAATAAGAGGAAATTCTCGAACTTCAAGCAGGGAACTAGCAATGTTGGCAAGAAAGGAGAATCAAGCACACCGGTCCAAGCTGCAACCGCTGCTGGGAAGAAAGGAAAAGGATATATGGGTACGCATCCCAAGGGTAACTCCTGCCAACGTCATCATTCTGGCCGATGTGGGCCAAAAGTATGTGAAGCTTGTGGAAAAGTTGGCCACCTGAAGGATAACTGCTGGGCTAGTGCAGGCCGGGGAGTCCAAGGAGGTTTTGGTAATCGGAACAATAATCGTGGTGGCAATGGAAATCGTGTACAAGGAAACAATGGAGGAAATGAGAACCGTGGAAACAATGTAAATCAAGCTGGGGACGCGAATCAAAATCAAAACAACAATCAAGCGGGGAACGGAGGAGGTAATGGCCAAAGATTGGGTTGTTTTAACTGTGGCGACATTGGGCATTTTAAGAGGAACTGCCCAGGATTGAATCAAGCCCGCGGGAGAGTGTTTAACATTGAGGCGAGGGAAGCGCGCCAGGATCCCAACGTTGTTACTGGTACGTTCCCTATAAACCAACGCTTTGCATCCGTTTTGTTTGATACTGGTGCAGATTCTAGTTTCGTGTCACTAGAATTTAAGAAAATACTTGGGTTGACGCCTAGTAAGTTAGACGTTCCATATTCGATCGAATTAGCAAATGGGAAACTAGTTGAGACCAGTGAAGTTGTCCGAGGATGTGTGATTGAACTAGGAGGGCACGAGTTTACGCTAGACTTACTACCAGTCGAGTTGGGAAGCTTTTATGTGGTAGTAGGAATGGATTGGCTATCGAGTAACAAAGCCGAGATCATTTGCCATGAGAAGACCATCCGCATCCCATTGACGGATGAAGAAATGATCATAGTGCACGGAGAGAAGCATGATACGCCGCTGAGAATTATTAGCTGCCTGAAAGCAAGAAAGTGTTTACGGAAAGGATGTGTTGCATTCTTAGCACACATCGTGGACAAGAAAGCTGCTGAGCCGAAGATCGAAGACATTCCAGTCGTCAAGGAATATCCGGAAGTCTTTCCAGAAGACTTTCCAGGATTACCGCCTCAAAGGCAAGTTGAGTTCCACATTGATTTGGTTCCAGGTGCCGCGCCTGTAGCCAAGGCACCCTATAGACTTGCGCCATCAGAGATGCAGGAGTTGTCGACACAACTCCAGGAGCTATTGGATAAAGGATTCATCAGACCAAGCTTCTCACCTTGGGGAGCTCCAGTACTGTTCGTTAAGAAGAAAGACGGTAGTTTCCGTATGTGCATTGACTACCGGGAGTTGAATAAGTTGACAATCAAGAATAGATATCCTTTGCTGAGAATCGATGATCTTTTCGACCAACTCCAAGGTTCAAGCTACTACTCGAAGATCGATTTGCGATCTGGTTACCATCAGCTGAGAATACAAGAGGAAAGTATTCCTAGAACCGCTTTCTGAACTCGCTATGGACACTACGAGTTTCTGGTGATGCCGTTTGGATTGACAAACGTGCCAGCTGTTTTTATGGATTTGATGAATAGAGTTTGTAAGCTATATTTGGATAAGTTTGTGATTGTGTTTATAGATGATATCTTGATTTATTCAAAGACGAAGAATGAGCACGAACAGCATCTAAGAGCTATTTTGGAGTTGCTGAAAAAGGAGAAATTATACGCCAAGTTCTCGAAGTGCGAGTTTTGGCTACGCGAAGTCCAGTTTCTTGGACACGTGGTTAATGGAAATGGAATCCATGTTGATCCCACAAAGATCGAGGCGATAAAGAGCTGGGAGACTCTGAAAACGTCGACCGAGATTCGCCAGTTCTTAGGGTTGGCTGGCTACTATCGAAGATTTATTGAGGATTTTTCAAAGATCGCTCAACCACTGACCACGCTCACGCAGAAGGATAAGAAGTTTGATTGTGGAATCAAACAGGAAGAAGCATTCCAGTTACTGAAAGACAAGCTTCGCAATGCGCCGATCTTAGCGCTACCAGAAGGAACTGATGATTTCGTGGTATACTGTGATGCCTCGCGTCAAGGATTGGGTTGCATGTTGATGCAACGCCAGAAAGTTATAGCTTACGCTTCACGCCAATTGAAGGTTCATGAAAAGAACTATACCACGCATGATCTAGAGCTAGGCGCAGTGGTATTTGCGTTGAAAATCTGGAGACATTATTTGTATGGTACAAAGTGTACAATCGTTACGGATCATAAGAGTCTGCAGCACATATTCGACCAGAAAGAGCTTAATATGAGGCAGAGACGTTGGGTCGAATTATTGAACGATTATGATTGCGAGATCAAGTATCATCCAGGGAAAGCGAACGTGGTCGCTGATGCCCTGAGTCGAAAGGAGTGGATCAAGCCCATAAGGGTTAGGGCTTTGGAGATGATTGTCCAGACAGATCTCTCATTACGCATTCGTGCCGCTCAGAAAGAGGCTCTGAAAGAAAGGAATATTGAAGAGGAATATCTCCGTGGGATGGAGAAGCAGTTAGTGCCAAACGAGGAAGGAACGCTATGTTTCATGAAAAGGATTTGGATCCCTCTGTTTGGTGGTTTGAGAAAAGTTATTTTTGATGAAGGCTACAAATCACGGTACTCTATCCACCCAGGAGCGGATATGATGTATCAAGATCTTAAGGACTATTATTGGTGGCCTAGGACTGTTTATGTTAGCAAGTGTTTGACGTGCGCCAAAGTGAAAGCTGAATACCAGAAGCCTTCAGGACTTCTGCAGCAACCTGAAATTCCCAAGTGGAAATGGGAACAAATTTCGATGGATTTCATAACGAAACTGCCCAAGACGCCCAGAGGCCATGATATGATTTGGGTAATAGTTGACCGCCTAACAAAGTCCGCACATTTCTTACCAATCAAAAAAAGGACAACACAAGTAAACTTGCAGAAATATACATGCGAGAGATTGTTGCACGTCACGGAGTGCCTCTCTCGATCATCTCTGATAGAGATGGGAGATTTGTATCAAGGATTTGGCAATCCTTCCATGAAGCTTTTGGCTCGCAGTTGAACCTGAGCACTGCATTTCATCCGCAAACTGATGGACAAAGTGAAAGAACTATCCAGACATTGGAGGATATGCTGAGAGCATGTGTAATGGATTTAGGTGGTAGCTGGGATAATCATTTACCGTTGGTCGAGTTTTCATACAACAACAGCTACCACACAAGCATTAGAGTCGCGCCATTTGAAGCTCTTTACGGACGCAAGTGTCGATCACCACTATGCTGGGCTGATGCAGGTGATAGGCAGCTTGTTGGTCCCGAAATAGTCCAAGAGACAACAGACAAGATTGCGCAGATTCGAAAGCACATCGAGGCGGCTCGTGACAGACAGAAAGCCTATGTAGATCCAAAGAGGAAACCTTTGGAATTTCAAGTTGGAGATATGGTTTTATTGAAGGTTTCACCCTGGGAGGGTGTGGCACGCTTCGGAAAGTGTGGGAAGTTGAATCCGCGTTACATTGGCCCTTTCAGAATCCTGCAAAGGATTGGGCTCGTTGCCTACAAGTTGAACCTACCTGCTGAACTAAATGGTGTTCACGATACATTCCATGTATCAAATTTGAGAAAGAGTCCAACACAGGAGACAGTGATCATTCCTGCTGACGAAGTTCATATCGACGACACGCTCCACTTCACCGAAGAACCCGTCGAGGTTACGGATTGGAAAGTTAACAAAACTCGTTGGAGCAGTGTCAAACTCGTCAAAGTTCGTTGGAATGCTAGGCATGGACCTGAATTCACGTGGGAAAGTGAGGATCGTATGAAAGAGAAATACCCCCATTTATTTCTCAAGACCCCTGCAACTAGAAGCAGAGCCTAAAATTTCGGGACGAAATTTATTTAACGGGGGGAGAATGTGACAACCCTCAACAAACCAGGTATCCGTACGAATTAATTAATATTTAATTACTGCTTAATTACTGTGCTTGCTTACAATTGTGGTTAAACTGCTACTTGAATGTTGATACATACACACACATGCATCATACTTTATTACTGTCACTCCATTATTTACACAGAACTATAGTGACAAACTTGATGCACAAAAGCACAGTAGCACACTATACGGATAACCCAGTAAACATGCTGACATAGCCAGCATCAGACATGCACTATCTCTGAGGCCAGTATGAGCCGGGAATAGTTTACTACACCAGTAGGGAGTGTAGGGAGGTGAGGATTGTTAAACTGCGTCACTAGGTGATAGTTATTGTGACCGGATGTGCCTAACGTACTTTAAGTACAAAATTCTGCACTTTAATACAAAAATTCAGCATTTAAGCTAACTAGTAAAGTGCAAAAACATGGGAAAATAATACTAGACGCTTTCCAAAGTGTCAGGTATTCATTGTGTCACTAAAACAAATATTAACGACACTTTAAATGCTTATTTAGCACTTTAATGGATCAATATCTAACCGAACAACCGGACTTTACCCGGAACATAAAAATATTGTCTATGACATTGTTTTTCCTTTTCTGAGCCAGTTAGGGTCCCCGAATACCCTAACACCCTTTATATTACATAACACACTAATACACTAATCTAGTTACCTAACTAAACAAACTAGATTACCTAACTAAACTGGTTGAAATCCAACTAATTACCCCCCCCCCCCCCCCATGAACCGAACGGTTCCCCATAGGGGACACCATCCACCCATTTTGATTATTTTATTCCAAGTTGTCTAGTATCAAGCTTGAATATTACTTTTTGGTTAATAACCTAACATGATTTATAAATAAAACCATTAGACTCCTCACATTCATATAATCACCAACACAAAAATCTCATCTCTCTCTCCCTCTTGCCTTACATTCGGCCGAGAACCACAACCCACATCCACCCACTTTGAAATTTTGATATTATAATTCCATCTACATACAAGTGTTCTAGAGTTCATACGAGGAGACCCGGTGCTTACGGAATCACAAGGACCTCTCTACATCGCTATTAACCACCTTGTTTTCGCCTAGATTCTTCCCTAGCCTTGTGCTAGTTGTAAGTGATTCTAAACACCCTATTGATCTTGTTTAAAGTGGTTAATAAGAAGTTTAACGGATAAAATTCATGAACATGCGAAAACAAAACTAAAAGTCTTGCTAGAAAGATGAACATGGTGGTTAAAGGGTATATAATGGTGTAAAACTCATGAATCTTGTTTTGTTATGATTATTTTTTGTTGTTGGATGCTAGTAGTGGAACGGATCGTCATCTAACCACGCTAGATCATGTTCATGGAACAGGAACTAGCACTATGTTAAGTAGGAAAGTTACTAGATGACGAACCCTTTCATACATGAACATGAACTTGTGTAAAAATAGTTTTTCTTGTAAAATGGAGTTTTAAACTAGTAGATCTAAAGATCTACAAGTGGTAATTTCGAAGAACCAAGTGAAAGATGCAAATCATGTTTAAAGCCGGATCTTTCATGAACTAAAAACATTTTTGTGAACAAACGAGTGTGTAGACACTTGTGTAACAAAAGGGTTTGACAACGAAATGTTTTCGTAATTTTTGGACTATAAGTTGTAAACTTACATATTCTTTAAAAATAAAGAGTTCAAGAAACCGACTTTATTTTTAAAGATAGAAAGATATACTAAAAATGTTGGAAGATTACTACGTATTTTCACATAACTTACAAGTTCATGTGTTTGCGATTTATACTTGTTTTGACTAGTATAATGTTTGAATATTGTTTTGTTGATGATTGGAAAATAGTTGATTGAATTTTGAAAAGAAAATGATACGCTTATAAGCGTGGCCACCTCCAGTTACAGAGGAAACTCTGGCGAAATTTTTCCAGAAAATAACACTTAGAATATTTTGTGACAAGTGTTATGAATATATTTTTTACTTGTTTTCCAAACAAACTTCGCCATGATTTTTATTATAGAATAACCAAGTATTCGGAGGTGGATTTTTGTAAATAAAACTAGTTAAATATATATTGAGAATATATATTTCCTAGTAAAACGCTTACGTGATTTTATGATTATTTTGTGAACTATATATTATTTTTAGAGTAAAAATAATATAACTGGAATACATTGTAGGACTCTGTATGCCCAAGACACATATTAAATTGATGTGGCTAGTACGTTATGATCCAAGTCGAGTCATACCCAATAACAAGCTAGACAAACACTTATATTATTTATTTGTGATATGATCAAACAAATAAATATTAACACTTACCATATTTAGAAATTGGTGTTCTAAATAATTACACTTGAGAAACTAATAAATTATGTGGATAATTTATTATGAGAGAATATTTTATTTTGTTATTTAATAAGTTAAATAACATTTTAAAAGAAGTGCATAAAGTCTTGAAAACATATAGTGTTTATTTTATAAAAGTTATAAAAATAAACAAGACTTTATTTAGTAAAATAAAATTGATTTTTTTTAAAAACACCCACATGGGTCGGCCCCCCTTTCTCTCTAACCAAGGAAATTGGTCCAATATCTTTTCATGCATCTTGCATGTTTTAGAGATGATTTCATTGGGTGAAAAGGAGGTGGACATTTCTCTCAAATTTTATAAACTTTATGGATGGCCAAATGCTCAAGTGTGTGAAAAAAAAAGAAGCTAGTAAACTTGCTCTCATTTTCGGTCATAAGGAGGTTTTCTCAAGTGTTCGGGTTTTGATCTTTGGTGTTAAAATCCTAACTAATCTCAAGGTGCTTGTTGGAAGCTTGGGGTATACAAGCTTGAGGTCTTCTACTCTTGAGGACAACCATTTCAAGAAGCATCATCCGTTTCATCATCCTTGTACTCCAAGAAGGTAGTTTTCTAAACATCCTATGGTTGTGTTTGATAATATGCATCTTCATATATGGATCCGGGTTTTGGGATTTTGCTTATAAATGAAATTTATATCTTAAAAGTAACATGTTTTAAATATTAATTCCGTTGTGTTTTTATTTCATATGGATGCAATTGCTTTGATAAACATGTTAAAATCCCATCAATGGCATCTAGAGCCGCTTATATGAGTGCATACTTCAATAGATTAAAATTTCGGGTTTCGGGTTTGAATAAAACCCTATAGCCGAAAATTTTAATATGGTTAACCCTTTGTTTTTCAAGATTATTTTCTTACATGCATAAGAGAATCTTGAAAAATTTATTTCATATGGATGATTTGTTTGTTTGAACAAAACTTACCTTTTCGGTTTTTTGAACATAGCCGAAAATGTTTATAAAAGGGAACCATTTTTTTATGCTTCTTGAAATTAATATATATATATTTGGATATATATTTTGGTGCATATGACCTAGCCATGACCTTGTGTTGAATGATTGTGTTGTGATTTATTATTTCAATGGGTTGTAATAATTATTATTTTGTTCTTCCATTAGAAGATATGTAATTTATTTATTTATTTTCATTTGGCATGTAAAATAAATAGATTAGGTGCATTTTATTTTACTAGAAAAAATGTATTAGGATATATTTTGTAAAAGAAGATGCACACAAAAATGCGGTTTTGGTTTGGACCATAATATTCGGTCCAAAGAACTTCATCGTTCTCAACGGGATTTTAACCCGATAACCAAAACTCATTTTTGGAGTCCAAAGGAGTTTGGAGCTGAAAATAAAAGACTTTTGGAAGCTCAAAGAAGGTGGAGAAATCACAACACAAGAAGGAGACTTTAAGCATTTGGATGCGGGATCAAGTGGGAGTTCATCGACACATTACTTGTGTCATTTTCACCCTTTAGGAAGGACCTTTTGGCACACTTGTTTCGGCTAACAAGTGTTGTCAAAATAGTTGGCTATGGTTATGCACCTATTGTTATGCTTGTGTGGTTGTTTATCTTGTTGTTTAGATGATATATAGATATGCATGACTTAACAAACTAATAATCAACAACAAGCGTAAAATTGGTTCTTGACAAAATCATTAAAATGGTTAATAAAGGTTTTATTAAAAATTAATGATTTTATAATAAAATGGGTTTTATTAAAAAGAACCTTGAAATTTTTTTTTCACTAAAGTACCATTGATTTGAATGCATGCAAATATATGGTACATAATATTTTCTAAACTAGAATTTTGAAATATTCAAAACCCTTTTAATAAAACAAGTCAAACACCATCCTTTTATACAACACTCGAAACACTTGGGAACTCTTATTGTGGGATAAAGGTCACCTAACCACATTTGAGGGAACTTGTATGTTCGAGGTGGGTTTACCATGTTTATGGGATAAAGGTCACCTAACCACTTATGTGTATAAACTCACACGTGTGCATAAGTTGGACGACTTGATTTGGAAACCATGAACTTAGGGTCACCGAAGCATGGGGAACAAAGGTGTTGATGGGATTAAACTTGCCAACTAAACATAAAGATGTTTAACCGATCCCATATGACTAGAAATTGCAAAGAGTTGCAATTGTCAAACGTTGACTACCTTGTTAATTTAAATAGAGGGATAAAGGTCACCTAACCAATATTTAAATGTAACATTGGATTCTAGATTTTAATTATTAATTGTCTTTAAGACACAAAAGGGTATTAATGATTAAAATATAATAATATCGAAAATACTAAAATTGAACTTGTTAAATTTTGTAGATGGCAGCTAACAATGCAAACCCGACTAACCAAATCGTCCAAAACCTATCACTAAGAACCATCCTTGAAAAGGATCGTCTCAACCATAACAACTTCATGGATTGGTTTCGAAACTTGAGAATCGTTCTCAAGCAAGAGAAGATATCCTATGTGTTGGACGATCCTATTCCCGATGAACCTAACGTGGAAGATTTGGAAGCCTACAACGATTGGGTTAAGTATACCGAGGACTCCATGCAAGCCTCATGCCTCATGTTGGGAACTATGATTCCCGAAATTCAAAAGGATTTTGAACACCACGGGGCATACGACATGATTACCCAGTTAATGGAAATGTTCCTACAACAAGCAAGGGTAGAACGCTTCGAAACTGTTCGGGCGCTTCATGCATGTTGAATGGAGGAAACCCAATCGGTATCATCTTATGTCCTTAAGATGAAAAGCCACATTGATCGCCTCGAAAGGCTAAATTGTCCCGTCTCTAAAGAGTTGGCTACGGATTTGATCCTCAACTCTTTAACAAAAAAATTGAGAGCTTTGTAATGAATTACAACATGAATGGATGGGACAAGAGCATTGGTGAGCTTCATGCAATGCTCAAAACAGCCGAAGCAAGAATGGGCAAAAAGGCTTTACCCGTCCTAGTGATCACTGAAGGAGGCAACAAGAAGAGGCCCCACCCCGACTCTAAAGCAACCTATGCTAAAAGAAAGGGACACGTCAAGGGAAAAGGAAAGGGAAAAGCTAAAGCAGAACCCACCAAAGCGAAGGAGAAGAAGCAAAAGGTTGCTACGAACGACCCATGTTTTGAATGTGGTGAGATAGGACATTGGAAGAGAAATTGTCCAACCTATCTCAAAGAGTTGAAAAACAAGAGGGATGCAGGGCAAACCTCAGGTACTATCTTTATGATACATGTTGAGCTTAATGTTATTTCTTCTAACACATGGGTACTAGATACCGGATGTGGAACTCATATTTGCAATTCGTTGCAGGGGTTCAGAAGAAGTAGACATTACAAGAAGGGAGACACTAGTCTCTTTATGGGCAACGGAGCAAAAGTTGAAGTCGAAGCTCAAGGAGACTACGTTTTAGAGCTTCCAAGTGGTTTGGAAGTCATTTTGAAGAATGTTTTATATGCTCCTAGTTTGACTAGGAACATAATTTTTGTTTCCCTTTTAAGACAATGTGGTTTTAAATTTGAATTTGTTAACCAAGACATTTATGTTTCTATGAATGATGTGTTTTATTTTAAAGCTATATCTTTAAATGGTATTTATGAATTAGATCATGATAACGCATCATACGATAGCTCAATGTACCAATTAACCAACAAGAAACTCAAAATGGATTTGAGTGATTCCTACCTTTGGCATTGTCTCCTTGGACATATAAGCAAGAATCGCATGCACACACTTCAAAGAAATGGTCTTCTGAATACAAATGAAGATAATTCATTTGATGTATGCGAATCTTGTTTACAAGGCAAAATGACCAAGACAGCCTTTAGTGGAACTTTTGAAAGGGCTAAAGACTTACTAGGTATCATACATTCAGATGTATGTGGTCCTTTTAAGTCGATGACTAGGAATGGTGAAAGATACTTCATTACCTTTACCGACGACTATAGTCGTTATGGATATGTGTACTTACTAAGACACAAGGATGAAGCATTTGAAATGTTCAAAGACTTCAAAAGTGAAGTAGAAAATCAACTCAAGAAAACAATTAAAGTCCTTCGCACCGATAGAGGAGGTGAATACCCTAGTGGTGCTTTTCAAGATCATCTTAAGAGTTGTGGGATTATCTCACAACTTACTCCACCAGGAACACCACAACACAATGGTGTGTCTGAAAGGAGAAATCGAACTCTATTAGATATGGTTCGATCTATGATGGCTAGAAGCACATTACCTCTATCATTTTGGGGTTACACTTTGCTCTCTGCAGTCCGTATACTAAATATGGCCCCAACCAAGAAAGTGGAAAAGACACCTTTTGAAATATGGCATGGAAATCCTCCATCATTATCATTCTTAAGGGTTTGGGGTTGTGAAGCTTACGTTAAGCAATACACCCCAAATAAATTGGAAGTCCGATCCACTAAGTGTATCTTTGTAGGATATCCTAAAGATGATATAGGATACTATTTCTATGACCCAACCGAGCAAAAGGTATTTGTTGCTCGAAAGGGTAAGTTCTTAGAAGCTAAATTCCTTATGGAAGGAACTAGTGGTAGAACAGTGGAACTTGAGGAGGATCAAGAACCACAAGACGATACACGTTTGGTTGATACTAGCACTCAACAAGAGGTTGTTGAAAACGATCAAGAGGTTGATCAGAACACACAAAATGTTCGCAGATCTGGTAGAATTAGTAATCCACCTGAAAGATATGGATTTTTCATGGATGGATGCTACGTGGTAGATTCAGATGAACCAACCACATACCATGATGCAATGTCAAAATATGATTGTGACAAATGGCTTGAAGCCATGAACATAGAGATGCAATCCATGTATGACAACCAAGTTTGGGAATTGGTTGTACCACCACTCAACTCCAAAGTAGTTGGAAGTAAGTGGGTTTTCAAGAAGAAAACAGATATGCATGGTAACTTGGATACTTACAAAGCAAGACTTGTAGCAAAAGGTTTCACTCAAACTCAAGGGATTGATTATGATGAGACCTTCTCGCATGTGGCGATGCTAAAGTCAATCAGGATATTATTTGCCTTAGCTGCATATTATGACTATGAGATCTGGCAATTGGATGTCAAAACGGCTTTTCTTAATGGATATCTTGATGAAGATGTCCATATGGTTCAACATGAAGGTTTTGTCGATCCAAAACATCCTGACAAAGTATGCAAGTTAAAGAAATCAATCTATGGATTGAAACAAGCATCTAGAAGTTGGAATCACCGTTTTGATGAAGAAATTAAGAATTTTGGATTCATCAAGAACGGCGATGAAGCTTGTGTGTATAAGAAAGCTAGTGGGAGCATCATCACTTTCTTAGTACTGTATGTCGATGACATCTACTATTTGGGAATGACATTCCAACCATGGAAGGTGTAAAAGCTTGGCTTGGAAGTTGTTTTTCCATTAAGGATCTTGGTGAAGTAGCCTACATTCTGGGAATAAAGGTCTATAGGGATAGATCAAGGCGCTTGATAGGTTTAAACCAAAGTGCATACATTGACAAAGTCCTGAATAGGTTCCAAATGGAGAACTCTAAGAGAGGTTTTGTACCTATTCAAAATGGGACAATATTGAATACATCACAATGTCCAAGCTCAAAGGATGAGTAAGAGAAAATGAAAAGAATCCCATATGCGTCAACTATAGGATCCATCATGTATGCAATGATATGCACCAGACCGGACGTCTCATGCGCCTTGAGCATGACGAGTAGATACCAGCAAAATCCAGGTAACAGTCATTGGATGGCTGTTTGTTGGTGCATGTTATATGACAACAGCTTTGGATTGGTCTTTGGATATTAAACAGAAGATTGGATCATGAAGACTTAAAGAAAAACAAGTTCTATAAAGCCCAGTCAGTCCAAGTTTGTACTAAGTCTATTAGGCCCAAGTTTATGTGACAAATGTAATATGGGCAAAGCCCAATTCGAGATCTTGGTTGTGTGTATATAAACAGCCTTAGTCTTGAGTTTTAGGGTTAGACACTTTAGACAACTTGAGAGCCTTTTGGAGATTGTGAGAGAGCATTCAAGTTTGAGAGGTTAAGAACAAAACAGAAATCGGCTGTTAGGTTCTTGTAGATCTTAGTGATTGTAAAACGCTTCTAAGGGTTTGATAATCACAGAAGATCAGTTTGAAAGTTTGCGTGTTTGTGTGTTCGAGTTCTTGTTCTTCATAATCTTGTTTCTGTGTTCGAAGATCAATCAAGGGGATTCCGCACCCTTGAGAGATTAACAGTCTTGTTACGATCCTTACGGGATTCAGGGACCTACAATTGGTATCAGAGTGTTTGCTCTTGTGCGTGGTTCAAGACTGATCGATTGGATTCTAGTTGTTTTTCGGTTGAAGAACTTTTGGTGTCTCTTTCATAATTTTCGTGAAGAACAGCAAGAACAAGGAAGAACAGTTCAAAATTCTGAGTTTTGATCTGTTTTGGTAGTTGGTTGTTTGAAGATTTCGAGTTAAAGTTCTGGGTTTTTGCGAAGAACACTTGAAGAACATTTGAAATTCGTGTATTTTAATCTGTTTTGATTATTGTTTTGACTGTTTTCGTGTTTGTAGGAAGACTTTGCTTTGATTTCGTGTATGGAAAGAAGTGCTGATTAAGACCTTGCTTGTGCGATCTGGTGTGTCAGCTGCTGCTGTTTCGGGATTGGGTGGCTGGGTGGGCCAATCAGCTCTTGTGCGATCATTTGATATTCAAAATTTCAAATTTTGAATCTTGTGCGACCCTGTTTGGAGACCTACCTTGTACGTTTGGAGATCTTGTACGTTTGAGGATCTTGTGCGTCTGGAGTTCTTGTACGACCCGAAGTCAGCTTGTGCGAACCAGAAACTTGTGCGATCAGGCCCAGGCCCGTTAAAGTGACTGTTTGGCGCAAAGTTAGTGGATTGTGCGATCCAGAAGACCTTGTGCGTTTCAAAGGGTCTTGTGCGATCCTATCTTGTGTGATTCACTAGTGGTGGAATTTTGAAAGGCTAGCGTAGGAATTTTTTCAGTGTTTTGATTTTAGAGAACAATCTGTAGCTCATCTGAAGAAGCCGTTTGCACCGTTGAACTCGTGGGATTTTTACGACAAAAAAAAAAGGTCTGGAAAATCCCGAATTCAGTTTTCGACATAATATATCTTTGGATTCGTCTTTTCGAGACGATTCTAACGGTGTAATTTGGTAACCACTGTTTGCAAAAAAAATTTTGTGCGGTTTTATCAGTCTGTTACGTTGAAATGTCGAACATGTCAAAATTGAACGAACTCTTAAGGATGGAACATGAGGTAGGCACGACGAACAAACCACCTAAGATGATGAAGGTGGAGAACTACTTGACATGGAAGGATATGTTTCAATCTTTTGTTGAGTACCAGGACACCCGCATGTGGATATGCATAGACGATGGGTATGTGAACCCAACTCATGAGTTTGAGGGAAGACAACGTATAACTGCTTATGTTGATATGGATGCCGAACAAAAGAAAATGTATGAGGCTGAAAAGAGAGCCTTGGCAGCCATTAAATTGTCTTTACCTGATGGCATCAAGCATACCTTTAAGAAGTACACTACTTCAAAGGAAATGTGGGATGCACTAGAGAAGAGATATGAGGGAAACCCTGATGTCAAGAAGAACAAAGTTGATCTACTGAAGAAGCAGTTTGCTGTGTTCAAGTACATGAAAAATGAGTCACTTGAAGACGTCATCACTCGATACTACCATCTGATGTCAGAACTGGATAATTATGATATAGATTGCTATACTGACATTGAGAAAAACGACAAGCTGCTTGATGCTCTACCGGCTAAATGGGATATCTAGACTCTCATGATTAAGGGAGAAGCAGATTATGACATGAAGGAATTGGAAGAGGTAGTTGGAAAGCTTAGAGCTTATGAGCTTAGTATGAAGAAAAAGGACACTGGTTATGATCAGGTTCAAGATCCAGGGATATACAATGGGCTTACATCTTCTTCATCTCATGATGCTTCTAGCAACTCTGCAACTGCATTTCTTTCGTGTGATAAGGAGCAGGTCACAGTGAATGAGGATGGTGATGTGTGTTTTGTAGCTGCTGCAGGAGGATCAACAGGAGTCAAGAGAACATCAACTACAAAGCAAAGTAGTAGTGCAAAGTCAATGCCTATGAGTGTGAAGTCTGCTGAAGAACATCTTACTCTACTTGCTTCTTTTGTTGCGTCTTACGAGAACTACATTCAAGGGAAAATATCCGATCCTGCCACTTTAGATGAAGATTATGATCAGATTGATCCTGATGATCTAGAAGAGATGGATCTACAATGGCAGATGGCCATGATTTCGAGACGAGTGAAGAGGTTCATGAACAGAACTTGAAGGAAGTTTGTAGGAAAGAGCGTAGGTTTTGACAAGACCAAAGTCAGGTGCTTTAACTGTCAGAGTTATGGTCATTTCGCTTGGGAATGTCAAAAACAAAAGCATGAGAATACGAATCAAAGTTCAAACAATCGGAATGCATCAAACAACTCTAACTCAAGGGCGTTGATATCTACTGCAAGAGAAGGCTCATATGACTGGAGCATTCACTTAGAAAATGATGAGAGTGTCTCTCAAGCATTCATGGCAGAGATCACTCCAGTCAATGATGGTGAAGCTACAGTAGATGAGGCTAAAGTTGAGAAGAAGAGTGAAGTTGAGGAAGATAAGGCTGATCAGACAACAGATGCTGAAAAGGAAAAGCCAGAGTCTGAGCATGAAATGGAAGCTGATGAGAAAGATGAAATCATCAAAAGAATGGAAGCTCAACTTGCTACTCTCATGGCCAACTCAGACAAATCAACAGGAGAGGTAAGTAACTCTGCCACTTCTGTTTGCTTAAAGTGTCGTGAACTACAGGGTGAAGTTGAAAAATTGTCAACTTAAAACAAAAGTCTTGTGAGCGAAATGTCTAACGTAAAAGAGTTAAATTTCTTTGCTAAAAGAAACGAGTCATCATATTTGAAAAAGATAAAAGGCTATGAAGCTGAAATTGAAGCTTTGACCTGCAAATTAAATGAAAAACTTCAAGTCATAGACTTAGCTCATGACATGATGGCTGAGAAAACAAAAGAGATTTATGATAAAAACAAAGAGTTGTCAGATGCACAACTTAAAATTGTTGAACTTGAAAAGAAGTTAGGTCAATTCAGAGATTCTACTTTTGTTATGAAACATATGATGGGTGGGTTAAAGAAGAGTAATGACAAGACAAGTGTGGGATTCTAGGGCTTTAATGAAGTCCCACCTCCTCTTAGTCATGACTATTCTTTCCTACCTGATGAGGATGAGCTTACAGACTGTCTGTCAACATCACCAAGTAGTTTCACATCCAGTCAAGGTGATGTGTTTGAAGATAATGATGCTAAGAAGGAAAATAACAACAAATCTGTTTTGAAAAGGAAAAATACACCTTCTAAAAACAATAATCAAACTTTTGTTAAAAAGGTTGATTTTGTTCAAGGAAGTGATATGAAAACCGAAACAGCTGTTATCGAAAATGTATCAAATGTAGAGTTTGCTAGAAACAAAAACATAGAAAAATCTGAAATTAAGCAAACTGAGCAAAATCCTTCCAAGGCATCATCATCAAAACCAGAATCTAGTTCAAAGGCTTCAACTAAGAAGTCTTCGAAAAAGAGATCGTGCTTCAAATGTCACACAAAGGGACATGTAGCTAGCTGCTGTCCTAACAAAAAGATTGAAGCACAAGTTAGTGAGAAACAAAGAGGGAAATCACCTGAGAAGCAAGGTGATAATGAGGAGAAAGTCTCAAATTCTCCAAAGAAATCTGCTCCAAAGCAACAACCGGGTGTTGTTGGCGGTGTAGATAAGGCTGAAAAAGGAACTCCACAAGTTCCTCGTTTCCAAAGAAATCAACCAAGATTTCAGCCTGAATCTACATCAGGCAGATATGAAAGACCTAGAAGTAACTCACCAAGAATGAATAATCAAAATTCAAATAATTTCAGAAGTCAAGGTCAATATCAAAATCGATATCAAAATAATGGTGGTCGAACTTTTTATAACAATGGCTTTAGAAATTACAATCAAGGTTCTTGGAATCAAAATCAAAATTTTCAAAGGTCACATAGTCCAAACACAAATAAGTACCCTCAGGACCAGAGACCTTATGGAAATCATGCCCCATTTCCATCAACAGGCCCAAGATCCAAGACTCCAGCTAGGAGTGATGGATACTGGATGGATGTTCCTGTACTTGATGAATCTGGAAGACCCAAGACCATTAAGGCTTGGGACCCCCAATCTAACTAATCTTTTGGTTGGTGTGTGCAGGAGCTGCTAAGGAGGATTATCAACTTATGGTATGTTGATAGTGGCTGCTCCAGGCACATGACGGGGGATGCGAGATTGTTTTCTGAATTTGAAGAATTTGATGGTGGACATGTAAATTTTGCTGGTGCTAAAGGTGGAAGAATTACTGGACGAGGAAAAGTGACGAATGGGAAGATCACTTTGGACAAAGTGAACTATGTTGAGTAGCTTAAACACAATCTGATGAGCGTGTCACAAGTCTGCGACAAGGGTCACTCGGTCCATTTTACAAATACTGAGGCATTGGTGTTGAAACCGGGTTTGGTCATTCCGGACGATTGGATAGTTATGCGTGCACCAAGGAAAAATGATACTTATGTCATGGACATGGGTGCCAAGGATCCAACTGCTGCGGTGGCGTGTTTACTGTCAAAAGCATCTGAAGCTGAATCTATGTTGTGGCACAGACGCATGGCTCACATTCACTACCGCAAAATGAATTACATTATTAAAAATGAGCTAGTGAAAGGGGTTCCATTGCTGAGGTTTCAAGTAGAAGATAAATGTCTTCCATGTCAAAAGGGAAAACAACACAAGAAACCTCATAAGTCTAAAACAGTAAATTCCATTAATGTCCCTTATGAATTACTTCCCATGGATTTATTCGGTCCAGTGAACGTGAGGAGCATAGGTGGAAAGTACTATTGTCTTGTTGTCACTGATGATTACTCACGTTATTCATGGGTTTTCTTTTTAGGTACAAAAGATAAGACAGCAGAGATGTTGATAGATCTTTTTACGAAATTGGAAAACGTCCATGATGCAAGGATTAAGAGGATAAGGAGTGATAATGGCACAGAGTTCAAGAATCGGATTCTGGATCTCTACTGTCTTCGAAAGGGAATTGAACATCAATATTCTGCTCCTTATACTCCTCAGAAAAATGGAGTCGCTGAGAGGAAAAACAGGACGTTGATTGAAGCCGCTAGGACGATGCTTTCAGATTCAAAGCTACCAGTTCTTTTCTGGGGAGAAGCTGTGAATACAGCTTCCTACGTCCTAAACAAATTTTTGACCGTTAAACGTTTTAATAAAACTTGTCACGAGTTAATGTTTAATGAAAAACCAAACTTAACAGGGTTTGAACCATTTGGATTACCCTGCACCATTGTGTGAAACAAAGATAAACAAAAATTCGGTGAGGTGGCAGATGAAGGCTACTTTCTAGGCTACATGCCTGGCACACCGAATAAAAGGGTTTTTAATCTAAAAACTGGTAAAATTGAGGTTGTTTTCAATGTAGAAATTACTTCTTACAAACCTCAACAATCAACGAGTGGTCCTGCTATTTTATATGATTATGATAGTGTCTTTTTCTGTTAAAATTCTTAATGTACGGAAAACTGTTATTCTTGGAGGAGTTGTTACCGAAAGGGGGAGACTGTGTTAGAGAGTGGGTTCAAAATTTTTTTTAAATCATGCAGGTTATAAGGTGTTTGTTACAATTTGTGCGTGTTGGTGCTTTATTTGAAAATGTTTAATCTGATACAGTTTAACTATCTCTTGTATAACAATAATTCTTTATCTATGTTGAAAAATTCTTATGGTTTCTCGAGATGTTTGTTTTATAGTATACAGATTGAAGCAGTTTGTTGATGAGAAGTTGCTGTGAAGAGAGGAGGAGTTTGTTGCTGCTTGGTAGAATCCTCCTTCTACAATGCAGAGTGGATGCTGTGAAGACTTACATTGAATGCTGACTCAAAACTTGGAAGATTTGGTGATTGGATGCATCAGCTTAGGGGGAGTCTGTTGCTGACAAAGATGTTGCTGACAAAGACAGAATTCATGTTGAAGCTGACGCTATCCAAAGACCAAAGACTGTGAGATTCTGAAGACTAAAGTTTCCTTTGCAAGCTATTGTCAAGGGGGAGTTTGTTGGTGCATGTTATATGACAACAGCTTTGGATTGGTCTTTGGATATTAAACAGAAGATTGGATCATGAAGACTTAAAGAAAAACGAGTTCTATAAAGCCCAGTCAGTCCAAGTTTGTACTAAGTCTATTAGGCCCAAGTTTATGTGACAAATGTAATATGGGCAAAGCCCAATTCGAGATCTTGGTTGTGTGTATATAAACAGCCTTAGTCTTGAGTTTTATGGTTAGACACTTTAGACAACTTGAGAGCCTTTTGGAGATTGTGAGAGAGCATTCAAGTTTGAGAGGTTAAGAACAAAACAGAAATCGGCTGTTAGGTTCTTGTAGATCTTAGTGATTGTAAAACGCTTCTAAGGGTTTGATAATCACAGAAGATCAGTTTGAAAGTTTGCGTGTTTGTGTGTTCGAGTTCTTGTTTCTGTGTTCGAAGATCAATCAAGGGGATTCCGCACCCTTGAGAGATTAACAGTCTTGTTACGATCCTTACTGGATTCAGGGACCTACACTGTTAAAAGCATATTGAAATATCTTAGGAGGACTAAGGATATGTTCTTAATATATGGATCTGGTGAGGAGGAACTCGTTGTAAAGGGTTACACGGACGTGAGTTTCCAAAACGATCGAAGTGATTCTCGATCACAATCGGGGTATGTCTTCATTTTAAATGGAGGTGCAGTCTCTTGGAAGAGCTCAAAACAAGACGTGGTAGCATTGTCCACTACAGAATCAGAATACATCGCCGCTTCATTGGCAGCCCAGGAAGGTGCATGGCTGAAGAAATTTATAGCCGACCTAGGGGTGGTCCCTACCATTCAAGACCCCCTAGAGATCTTTTGTGATATTGAGGGTGCGATTGCTCAAATCAAGGAACCTCGTGCGCACCAAAAGACTAGACATATCGAGCGGAGATTCAACTACATAAGGGATGAAGTTAAAAAAAGGAAAGATATGTATCCGTCAAGTTCACACCGATCAAAACATTGCGGATCCACTCACGAAGCTCCTTGACAGGGGAAAACATGAGGGTCATACATGTTCCTTAGGACTTCGATATTCTAGTGATTGGATTTGATCTATTTTGTATTTGGATGTTGAATCAATTGTTATTTTAACTCTTTTATGGTATTTCGAGTTATGTTTCATATTAGCATGTTTAAATCCGTGAATAAGTTAATTATTCTAAATGTCCATAGTCGATCATAATTGTGGGAACAAATATGAATGTAAGACTATTACGAACTTGGATTGGTGGATATTCATTTAGAATGAATATAGAGCAAAGTGTTGCTACCAAAGTTCATAGATATTTGTGGGATACAAATATTGGACTGACTCTCTCTCAAATATTACTGCATGGAATCATTTGTGATTGATCATAAGTAAATTTTGAGTAAAGGCGAATATCATAGTATCCTCTGACCTGAGATACATATTGGGTCTTGATATTCACCAAGTATTATACCTTGACCTAGTTCTTAGCTGTCTGTAATAAGGCAGTACACAAGGCTAAACTCAGGTGTGGTACAAGGTGATTGTGAGAGACGTATGTAGTCAAGAAAGGATTTGTTCCACTTATTCGTTGAGAGTAAGATGTCTAAGGCCTGATAAAGTTAAATCAACAGAGAGTGATCACTCTATGTCTCTGGATTTAACATGACATCTGTAACGAAAGGATAAATGATAGATTCACCTAAATCATGTTCAAGTAAGGGACTTGAAAGGGATGATGTTATTGAATGGCAAATATAGTCATACGTAATGGGGGTAGTAAACCGTAGTTAGGCGTCATTTACTGCTTGCATCAATCTTCTATGTATCTTGTGCAAGTGGGAGATTGTAGGACTCTGTATGCCCAAGACACATATTAAATTGATGTGGCTAGTACGTTATGATCCAAGTCGAGTCATACCCAATAACAAGCTAGACAAACACTTATATTATTTATTTGTGATATGATCAAACAAATAAATATGAACACTTACCATATTTAGAAATTGGTGTTCTAAATAATTACACTTGAGAAACCAATAAATTATGTGGATAATTTATTATGAGAGAATATTTTATTTTGTTATTTAATAAGTTAAATAACATTTTAAAAGAGGTGCATAAAGTCTTGAAAACATATAGTGTTTATTTTATAAAAGTTATAAAAATAAACAAGACTTTATTTAATAAAATAAAATTGATTTTTTTTAAAAACACCCACATAGGGTCGGCCCCCCTTTCTCTCTAACCAAATAAATTGGTCCAATATCTTTTCATGCATCTTGCATGTGTTAGAGATGATTTCATTGGGTGAAAAGGAGGTGGACATTTCTCTCAAATTTTATAAACTTTATGGATGACCAAATGCTCAAGTGTGTGAAAAAAAAAAGAAGCTAGTAAACTTGCTCTCATTTTCGGTCATAAGGAGGTTTTCTCAAGTGTTCGGGTTTGTTGGAAGCTTGGGGTATACAAGCTTGAGGTCTTCTACTCTTGAGGACAACCATTTCAAGAAGCATCATCCGTTTCATCATCCTTGTACTCCAAGAAGGTAGTTTTCTAAACATCCTATGGTTGTGTTTGATAATATGCATCTTCATATATGGATCCGGGTTTTGGGATTTTGCTTATAAATGAAATTTATATCTTAAAAGTAACATGTTTTAAATATTAATTCCGTTGCGTTTTTTATTTCATATGGATTAAATTGCTTTGATAAACATGTTAAAATCCCATCATACATTGTGAAAGTAACGACTCCAAAATATACCAACGCTATCACAAATAAATGTCTAAGTTACACCGGTATTATTATTACCACACGAACTTTAAACGTAACTTATGTATTTTTTTGGAAAAATACTTTTAAATGCGTATTTTGATAAAAGTGTTATTTTGGAAATTGTAAGGTATAAAATATAATATTTTTGGGAAAAATATGTATATTTTGGAGATAGAATATTTTAGACGAATGAATAAAATATATTTTATGAAGTGAGACTTAATAATATATTTTTGGAATTACAAAAACGCACATGTATTAAAACCCCCATCCTTGGGAAAGAATACAACTATTAAATAATTAAGAGGTGTAAACACGAAATAGTTGCCTAACTATTTCCCGAAAACGTTAAACCATAAGCCAAGGCACGGCCATCCGTCTAATAGAAGTTAGTACGTGTAGGTCGTCGTGCAGTAGGTTACTTTGGGAGATACTATTTCGAGACGCACTTCAGTGAGTTCATGCTCCCCCTTTTCTCTTAACTGTTTTCAGTTTTATACTTCGGGGGTGAAATACATGTTACAATTATTACGAACTTTTAATTACATGGTATGGTTAGCGTAAGGAGGGTTACTACTTAGATCATGTGAGTGGGTAGGCGGGAACTGGAGGCCATTAATCCTCATGGTAGGACCGAGGGTCTTTAGCGGTAGATCTATCTGGGTGTAGCGAGCCCAGCCCCGGGCCCAACAGTACGGACCTCAGGGTGACTTGGTACCCGACGCAAAAATCAGCTAGGTTTGAGTCTTCCTACAGCACTTCACACATATCAATGGCCTTGCAAACCATTGGTGATCTCTTTATTTCCTTATTTGCTACATACCAGGGATTTTATACTTACAAAGGTTTTACATACTCACTTTCACATGAACTCGCTCAACTTTATGTGGATTTTTTAACTTACATGTATTTCAGGGAATTAGGGATCTGGCGAAGTATGCTATGTTTTCACGCTGCGTAAGAGTTATGAGGTCATCCACGTTTAGGGATTGTGACTTTTACCTGGACGAGTCGCAAGTCTTAAACGGTGTTTATTTTATGATTGTGGTTATGTCGTATGAACAATGTTTTTTTATTTTTATTTTGTTGGGTTATAACTCGTTGCATGTGTCAACTTTAAACAATGTTGTCGTAACTTACTTTTCGAACTTAAATCAACGGATGATCTTCATGGTTTTATTTCATATAGCTTTGTTGTGATTAAGCTATGGTATTAAGAAGTCACACCATAATAAACCCACGCTTCCGCAAAGCCAGGGTGTGACAGTAAGCCCTCACCCTTATGGTCCGTAAGGACCTCCCAGAACCTCAGAATGTGGTTAACATGTGGTTACAGCTGTTAAGCATTCATAAACCCAATGCCACATGTTAATCCCTGATGTTGGGGGGCCAATTTGGGTACCAAGGTGTTGCAACAAATGTAGGGATGAGATTGAAGCACGTTATTCGATAAACGATCTTAACGGTTCTAACATTCCTATAAATACCCAACCCATTCACTTACAAAACCCACAAATCTGATCTAAGAATGCTCTAAGTTGAAGCCATTGCTTCATACCTGAGCTAGTTGGATCAAGATTAGCTTGCGAGGACCCTTTGTAAGTGTTCCTTCGTTCTTTTATCGCATTTCGAGTCCGAAAGTCAAACTATGTTTGACTTTCTGACATTGACCAGTTTATGGTCAACGCGAAGTTCATTTGGACTTCCTAACGTGAGCGTAATCACGATGGTTATAGTCCCTAGTGGCTATACCTACTGATTACCACGTTATCTAGGCTCAGTGACGAGTCGTAGTTTCGGCCAAAATGCGTATTCTTGCGTATTTTGTAACCAAACTACTCTTAGTTATCAAAACCATTTGTTTTGATACCAAACCTATTTTCTAAACTTTGTTAAGAATTTTTTAACATGCTTAGCTTGTCACTTTTAGTTTAGTGCTTATATAGGGACGTAAGGTAAGCGATCTAAACAATCGCTTATACTTTCGAACCCGACCCGTTTGGTCGATCATTAGGATCCGACCAAACACATTAGGTGACCATAGTATATAGGGAATAACCTTTCGAGGTTATACCTTATGGTCGCTTCATTAAGTAGTTGTATGATAGGTAGTTTATATGCCTTAGGTAAATTACCAAAATGCCCTTTTTACGCCAAAATTCATTTTAAGCATATGTAACATAACTTTTAACATCTAAACTGATTTGGCAACAATATTAGACATGTTAAGGCATATTTTACTTGTCATAGGACTAGTTAGGCGTTCCGAACGTATTTTACACGAACGACGCGTTAAAGTAGCATAAGCTACCTAAACAGATCGTAATGGGTCGTAAGCACTTAGGTTAGGTTTCATTTTAGTATGTGGGCTTTGTTAAACCATATTACATGAGTTCCCATACTCATTTGGTTTACGAGCCCTCATTCTATCCGATCCTACGATTTAGGTCCGGTTTATTAATGTAGTTACCAATATTAGGTACCGTTTGATTCCGTGATCTTCTAGCATTGCTTGGTGGTTATCCTAGGACTATTGAGCAATCTCAAGTGAGTACATAGACCCCTCTTTTACCGTTTTCAAACTGTTTTGGGGTGAAACACATGTGCCTACTTGTTACTTTCATGCTTTCCATGTTTTCACATCATATACTTGCTATGTTCATTAGTACATTTATAGTACATCGTTTTACATTACATTTCATGCTATGTATGTCCATTGTGTGCATACTTAGTGCATTGTTTTACGTTACATTTCATGCTATGTATGTCCATTGTGTGCATACTTAGTACATTGTTTTACATTAAATTTCACGCTATGTATGTTCATTTGATTACATACTTAGTGCATTGTTTTCACATGCTTACATTTTGGTATGACATTTGGTTTGTTTAAATGGGACAAAAATACATTCATTAACATTAGCTACGCCATTCGTTAGTAGGTAGTGGTACCATAGGAATTGACAACTCCCGTTCCTGACATCCTAGGTATGTTTGGATGGAAGGAATGACCGAATTCGATAGACATAACACAGATAAACCATTAATTTGTTTAAAGGTCTATCACCACAGTCACAAGGCTTGAATGTATGCATTTTTACAATATCGCATAAATGTTTGTATTTAGTATAACATGCATTTCCACAAAACATAACGTTGATTTAAACCATGTTTTACTTCAATACCTTGACATATGGTTTAGTTGATATATTTCACTTACCATACATGATATTTTGGATACACATTACATGATTTGCATTATACATAAAAATTTTGACATTGACATACACAATTCATGATTTACATTAGACATAAACATTTTGACATTGATATACACAATTCATGATTTACATTAGACATAAACATTTTGACATTGATATACACAATTCATGATTTACATTAGACATAGACATTAGACATGGTTTTCACACAAACATTTTGACATTTGATTATACATAAACATTTTACTTTGGTGGTTTGGTTTGAGTAAGTGATTTAAGTAATGAGGCGTGTGAAATATGATACAAGCATGGTGGATACGCCGCTGGTACTTCCTATATATAAGTGCTTGTATGGTATTACATATCGTAGCGTTATTTAAACCATTTCAATTTAGACATATAACATTTTATACAAATAACATACTTTTCACAATAGATTGTTTTATAAACAACTTATCTGATACAAACTCATTTTACTTGGTAATTCATTTAACCATGTATTATTCTTTTATTCATATATATCATTTGGTTTATTTATCACTTTTCAAATGATTTACAAGACAAAGCAAATTACAAGGTTCATGATTAAACATTTTCTTAAACATAAGTCATGAATTCTATTTTCACAAAACCTATGTATCTCACAGGCATTTTTATGCTGACGTACCTATTTTCACATGTGTTTCAGGACATGATGCATAGGATTTATCAAGATACACTTAGGCGGACTTGGGCCTTAGGGACAATAAAAGATGCAAGACTAGTTATTTATGTTATGTTTCTTTGATTGTCAAGACATTGTAACACTTTTAATCAATAAAACAATATTCAAATTTCCATGTGTTTTGAAACAATGATTCTGTTACAACACTCCCCAATGTTTCCGCCACGTTTTGTTGTTTTACGTGGTCGGGGTGTGACAGAAAAGTTGGTATCAGAGCCCATGGTTATAGGGAATTAGGTTATTAGTAATGCTTTGACCTAGTCTATAACCTTCCTAGGACCCTAACGCGAGTTTACTTGCGTTTAGTCATAAAACAATACCGTCACCTATCCTTAAGTGACAACCACAACAAGAACACAAATTTCAAAACCACCTTGAAAACCAATCATCTGTTCTAGGATGATTGATTACTAGGTTTTGAACCCTCTAAGTTTTCAAAATCTCATCAAAGTTAGGGTCTTATAATGTGAACACGTGCAAACTGGAAGAGTGAATGCCTGTACCCTGAGTTTTCTGTCAAAGGCTAGAGTGTTCGTACAAATCCACAGTATCGGACCAGTCACTCTTACCTGGGAACTCTTGGGGTGAGTGTTCACTTATAGGCAAGCATGTCTTCAGTGATACATTAATATGATCCGCTTACTTTGATTTGTCACCGTCTCATTTGTTTGCCTTAGGTAACAAACAAATGATCGCAAATTCTTATGCATTGCATTCTGTTTTATTTTGTTTTATTTTCCGATAACATTTCATTGTTTCCTCCTATATCCTTCATTTCCTCCAGAATGTCTCTACATCGCAACGATGCGCATAATCCCGAGCAGACTGCCAAATTTGCCCAGCGAATAGGCGAAGTAATCCTGAAGACTGTTGAATTAGGCATTGCCATGTCTCGTCTCAACAATGAAGCCACTCAAGAGCCACCAAACGAAGCAGAAGTCAAGCCAGCACCACCAGCCAAGAAACCAATCGAGGAATCAAAGACCATGGATGAACAGGGATCCCCTAAGAAGTCAAAGAAGCGAAAGGCTTCTCAGAACTTCACCATGGTCACTCACAATGGTCAAGCCGTCCCTAACCAACCAGCTCAACCCCCTGCTAGGAAGCCATACAATGGAACCGCACCCTTGTGCAACCAATGTAACCTTCATCATCATGCTAGTGTGAAGTGCCGCAAATGCCAGATTTGTGGACTTATAGGTCATACAACAAGGGTTTACTCAACTGCAGTTGTACCAAATCAAGCAGGACCCATCCGGGTGGCAACACCACCTGCTAAGAAGCAATACAAGGGAACGACACCAATATGCGACAAATGTAATGGGCATCACCAAGCTCACTTACAGTGTCGTCTGTGTGTATCATGTGGGTGAGTTGGTCACCTAGCAAGTGCTTGTCGATGTAACCCGAACCAAGGTGGTCCAAATCAACCACAAGCCAATCCTGCTCAAGCTCGCTTCCCGCCTGGATCGTGCTACAACTGTGGCAAGATGTGTCATTTCGTGAATACATGCCTGAAGCTTGCTAAGGCAAATCCAACCCACGGATGAGCAGTCTGCTAATTAGAAGATGTTGTTGTCTTATGCTTTTGTTTCTTCTATTTTCCTGTAATGTGAAACAATCTGTTTTGTTTATAAATAAATTGTTGTTCACAATTCTGATATACAAGTGTAATTACATGAGTGTATGGCATTTCCCTATGATACCTACGACGAGGAACTACATTCTTACAAACTACTCTTGCGAATTTCCCATTCTTGTGTTTGCTCATGATTCCCTTGGAAAATTCTAAGTACTCGTTTCACTCTAAGAAACAAAGTACAGAAAATAAAGTAACATTACGAGTGATCGTGCTTTTGCACATCTGTGCCTTTGAAATCCTTGGTTAGATAACTAAGGATATTTTCAAATCTCATACCCATTACGTTCTGATTTTTCAACATGCATAACATAAGTTTACAAAACAACCTTCATGATTTCAAAATGTTATTAATACCGTATAATTACTTATATCAAGTGCGTAACTTCCAAAGCATCATTCATGTTTTCCAAAAACCTTATACATACTTTCAAAATTCAACTCATGATTTTAAAACATTTTATAAATATACCTACCTAGTACACCTACTTTATGATTTCAAAAGTATTATACATAAGGTTTCAGAAACATTGAACACATTTTTTTAGAACCCCATGCATAGTTTTCAAAAATATTTTTCCTCATACATTGACTTAACTTTCTAATTCTGCTTCATATGTCGCCTTGGCATATCGAGCATCTCAACCTCATAATCATTTTACTTCATGTTTTGACTTAAACACGTCCAGTGCAATGTTTCAAAACATCTTCAACTTCTAAAATCCTTATGGGATATTTTTACCTCCACGATTCGACCTTTGTGGATGATTATCATACAAATCAGAATCCTTAGTTGGATTCCTTGTGTACCTTAATTCAAACATCTCGGTTCCTTACAATCGAAATCGAATTTTCTCTTTAAAAATCTTTCTATCTTTATAGTTAGATTCTTGATAATGTTTAAAGTACCAAATGAAATCCACGGAATGGATTCCTAGTGTGCTTTAAATGCATGTGCACAATTAACAAAATGATAACAAATTAAAGATCAAGATAAACAATTTTGTGGTTATGTGTTTTTGTGTTATGTATTTCCTTTTGTGGTTTTATTTTCGTTATCCAAATCCTCGTAGAACCTTCCATATCTTCATATGAAGGATTCATAGTAGGATATCCAAAGGTACTACCTTAAATCCTTAATGGGCTTCTATGTAATAGTTAAGACCCTTGGATATATAGTACCATTCCATGATTCATAAGAGACCCTTTTAGTGGTCTAGAAAAAAAGATTGATTCAAAATTCTGGTTAAGAATGACATGTGATGATATAAACTGAAAAGACTCCTTGGTTGTCTATTAAAATCATTTATTGATTTAATAAAAGGGACCCTATGGTGGTCTAGTCACAATCATCACAGTCTCGTTCATTTGTTTTCTTCCCCTACACATTTTTAAGATACACTACGTGACTATGCAAGGAATTAAGTAATTATGGATGCATACATAATTACGAAGTTCAGTGCACGTAAACCGCAGTAAGATTTATTACGTGTAAAAAAACCGATAGTGGCAACAATAACGAAATGTGAACAATGTACAGGAGGTACGGTGGATGCACCAATAACGCTTAATAGACTTGTATATAAGTGTCCCTCCTACATGGTAAGCATGATGTTATTTAAAGTTACTAGAGGTACAAGAACTCTAACTAGTGTTGTTCGATCTTTTCAACTTCATGTTTTAAACTCTCACAAGTTTCCTATAAATAAAATTTCGGGACGGAATTTGTCACACCCTCAAATTACCACTTAGGGAGTGTCCCTATTAGGCGTGTGACCACTAGTAATGAGCCACCAATTACATTGAATCCATAAGTTTAAAATAAAGTTTCACCGTTTAATAGTAATAAAATCCAAACATAAGTAATTCGAAAACCATCAAGTTCAGCGGACATAATGTAAATACTTTCCAACAACCATAGTAAATAAATGTTTGATAAATAAACCCATCAATGCCACCATGACCACTCACGCCCTCCAGCCAGCAAGTTCTTGTTCCCAAGTACCCAACGACCTGCGAGCATGTAACAAGTGTATCAGACAAAGCTGGCGAGTTCACGGTTTATGAAAACGTTTGTTACCATTGTATGTAAAACAGTTCACTGACAAATGCAAGTAATATTGTTAATATCTCAATTCCGAACAAGACGGCTCCTGAAATACATGACTGCCCTTCCCACGTACTCCTATCTAGTAAGTTCACCTCCGTCCTATCTAGGAGCGGTGTGAGGGTGCCAAACCTAAGTAGCGCTACCAACTAATACCCGTTACCCTCCAGGTAACATAATAAGAGACTTACAAAAATGATAGGTGAGAATATTAACCAATATACCCGTTTTTACCCAAATCACTGACTGTCCCCAACCACTGGGACGCATGCTCGAATGTAGTGAACTCACCTTTGGTTGCTCGGTTCGTTATGTACTTCTACACGTTAAATATTAAGTCCGCTACACCCGACCTAATGTATAATAAATATAAGTACATCAATGCGGGGTCATGCACTACCTTAGTGTTTCAAAACATCTCCAGGTTTAAGTGAACCGAACTAACAAGTTGTCATACAATGGCACAAGCAAATAATATCCATACTCATAGATCACTAATTCACATAACAACAACGATATGCACCTAATCTATGCATACTCGTTTCACACACTGATTATACATAATACCCACATTACATCGGCCCAAGTCGCAAGACTTTCCGAATTAAGTTAGTCATGTACCCAGTTAAGTATAACCCGTCAACAGGATGTGTGAGCCCAAACATAACGAGCCATCATTAACATGTATCCGTGTGTGTATGGCCCAATGGCCTACCCCTTTTTAACCAAAACAAATTAAGCAATGGAGCATGCACCCTAGAATCCAACCATTAACTCTATATTCGTAACAGTGATCTATTAACAAACAGTTTATGTGATCTAATAATCATATAAGTCATGCAACTCATCATTCAATGCCCATGATAATCCTACTGACAACATCACTAGATGTCCACATGCTTTGGTTTGATTGCACATGGGCCACCATTTTTCCAAGTCCTATCCACATGCATCTTTAATGTTTTGATAGGGCTGCCAAAACTGATTGTCATCAAAAGTGATTTGGATGTCCACTGTTAAATCAAAAATCGATTAAAGATCACATGCACACACCCCTCGATATCAGCCAACAAACATAGAATTCCATTGATTTAATGCCACGTTTATCCATTAATCTCTTAATAGCCAGTTTTTATTATTTAATCCACTAGTATCATGCATAAACACAATTGATCTTTAATCACATATAAACAACATTTTTTAATGCAATTAACACCATACTAACCATTGTGATGCTCAACCCATGTCGCAACGTACCAACCCCTTACTAACCGACTATCATACACTCGCATACGTAATCCACATCGCAAGCATAGATTAAATCATCACAAACAATTTCGGTTGCACGTTTAATACATATCATGATCATATAGTTATCAATTCTTAACATCAATAGGGATTATATGTACATGATTAAGAACCATATCATTATTAACAATTTAAACAACCAAGTCAAACAATCATTATCACACAAAATATGAAATGACTAAATGAGGATTACTAACCAATAACTTGATTAATTGAGATGCAAACCGAAACTGGAAGGGGGGTCTTGTTGGTGTCGTCACACAAAGGGGTGCAAGGGTAGGGTTTGTTTTACTTTGAGTTCCAATTTACGTAACATGTTATTATATGGATAAAAGGTTTGGGCCGGTTACACCTTCTAGTCACAATAATAGGTTGGGCCGGTTGCTTAAGGTTATCAAGACAACATGTTAGGCTGGTGATAGTTTGCTAATCAAACAATGCTTTGGGCCGAAACAATCAATACACACAAAGAAACTTGTTGGGCTCAGTTGATCCGTTTGGGCCGATACGGTATGGTGTGGTATACGCGGCCCAACATATACGCGGTCCAACAATTTTCAATAAACGTTTAAATCTAACGATGTTATAATTGAGTAGCGAGGAGTTAAGATCGTAAGGTGAAATGTTACTAACCTCGAAAGTTCAGGTTGTCACATCATCCCCAACTTGAAAGAAATTTCGTCCCGAAATTTGACAAGTACGCACAGGGAAGTGAGGTGATGGATCAAGATTGCTGCAGGTTTTCCTCAGGTGCCACATCATCCCCAACTTGAAAAGGAATTTCGTCCCGAAATTCATCAATGATATTAGAAGTTGATACAACCGTTTGAACTGCTAAGGGTAGTAGGGCTTACCCTGATCACTTCGTTCCCACATGAACTCCGGTACACGCTTTGAGTTCCAACGAACTCCAACAAACTCCCACGAGATAACTCGAGGGTAGTAGGTATCACAAATGTTTTCTCGGTCAAACGTTTCTATAGATTTGAGAGATAATGACAACGTAAACGTTACCAAGTTCATCAGGTAACTCAAGTTTGCGAATATGCCCTAGATTCGTTCCAGAAATCTAAATGTCCCAACGCATCGAAAACTAAACTTGCCACGTTTTCCATAGCGTACCGCACCCTCCCAGGTGAGACTTTCGATAATGACACGTTCGCCTACAGCGAACTCCCAGTGCTTCCTAAGCTTATCAACTTTTCTGACAGTTACGCGTTGTTGTCAAAAGATTTCCGATCCAAGCAACCTTCCCAAGAGTTTCGAGTATAAGTCCTAGATCCGTGATTAGATTGTCATCCACCTTAATCCGACATGGAGGTTAGCGCTAATGTCCATGCATACTAATACGGTAACGGCTGCAGTAGAGCTCACCCAAAGATAAGTGTCATTTCAAATGTTTACTAAAGTCAATCACACACATGCTAGCAACATGTCTTTGTGTGTCAGGATGGTTCGTAACTCTGTCCGGCTGTCCTATAGTGATATGTAATGCTCATGTCCAGATGCGAGCTAAGGGTGTTGTGTATTGCCAGTCACGGATTAGGTATAGCTCAAGATCAAAAGTAACAGGAGTTGGCACCTCGTGCCTAAAAGCCGCCTCTCTCAGAGGAACGTTCACAGCTGTGAAGACTAGTTAGTGTCCTTACCTGCATTAAAGTGTGTTGGTTACGTAAGACGATCAACGTTCACCCTGGTGATATTATTCCGTTTCGATGTTTCTTGTTGCTAATACACTACCTTGACTTTCCCCCAAGTCAAACATCATTCACATACATTTCTAGGTGGGCCTTCACGCCCGACCACCAGTACAAGATTTATAGATCCTAATATCTCTAATCAAAACCCAGACGACTAGAATGTCGAGGCCGGTGTGCTTTGCTCAACACAAATTTCTTAAAGTTGATGTATAATGGGATACACATTCGTTCCATGAGGTAGCGAATATTGTCCGACCTGCCAAAGGTTGCTTCACCATGCCCCCTATGGGTTCAACTTGAAAATTCTTTTCCTTCAATTCTCAAGTTTGAACAGAACGAGTCTGATCAGGTAAGTTTGAGTCGATAGTAAACCTGCAAAGCTCGTGCACATTCAAGTTCACAGTCCTAACCATCCAAAAGTTCCATCCAGCGATACCATTAATTGATTTAGCTCTTTCGAAACCAGGGTACACGGGAGGCTCTTGTGATTGGTCTAAGTAGCACATTCGGTACCGTCCAAGTAATGCCTCCAAGTAAATCCAAGGACCACGGTTTCCACCGCCGGTTGTGTGTCGTGCAGTTCCTCTTTGTAACTCCATTACGTAAGTCATCACTCTCTCGTGCTGCGTCGGTGTGTAACTGGGACTCTAATTCGGACTATCATGGTACACTACTAAATCACCCGCACCCTTGGGTAAAGACGATGCTCAGTGCATGGCGAAGTTAGGATTCGAAAGCTGAAAAGACGTCTTCCTGTTTTGTCTTTCACGAACACAGCACCCTGCTGTGCTAAAGAGATTTAAGCTGCGCGACCTTCGAAAATCCTGTGATTAAGCTGCGATAGCATCTAGTGAGACCAAGAAACTCCTGTATCCTCGAAGGGATCTTTGATGTTGATCAGTTTCTAACAAAATGGATCTTAGCGAGATCCACGTGTATTCTCACTTCGTTGTTTATATGACTAAAAAAATGTGTACTTCCCGAATCCTGAAGTCACACTTAGGTAGACTTCGCATGTAGATGCTCCTCCCCTAGAAGCTCTACGATGAAATACAAGTGCCGTTCATGGTGCTCCTTTCTCCTGGAAGTGATTCAAAACGTCCTAGATAAACACGGTTGGCGAATCTGGCAAGATGGGGTTGGCACATACTACTCATCTGATCCCTAAGGCTGCTAGTGTGTTGGGTAACTTTAAGCAACAAGAACAAAAAAAATCACAGTGGCCGTACTGTGCCTGTAACGTCGTGTTAGAAGTCATCCTCCCCTGGGTCTTCCACCAAGTGAAAATCTGATCTTAAGTCGGTTTCCGAATAGAAGCTTGATCATTGCAGCGGGTCAAGCAGATTGTCGATGCGAGATAGAGGGTGACGGTCTATGATTGCCACTTTGGGGTAGTCTGTACGCGTACGAAAGGACTTGTCCTTCATTTCCACAATAGAGCTCGGGCTCCCTAGAACAAGGAGCTAGATCGTTAAAACTCCCACCTGGTAGTGCCTGAAGTTGACTAGACAGTTCTTGCAACCCTCCTGGTGCAAGACGATATGAAGTACGAGTGAACAAGGCTGCTTCTGGCGTGAGATTAAACTGAGATTCTGCCTAACAGTTGTGGAAGTAAGCCCGAAAGTTCCTCGGGCAACAAACCGAGAGGGATCACAAACAATTGGTGGATCCTCGATCCTCTTTTCCCTCAGCACTATCATCAGTAACGGTTGCTAACACAGCGGAGTAATCCCTCCGTAGACACTTCTGGCTTTCACAGCTGAAATGTCGCTAACTTTTGCACTACTCTGATGCTTTAGAACAAATAACGATTCTCCACACAAAGTTTTCTCCTCACTGGGTATATCTGCGTGATTCCTGGATAACCAATTCACACTAACTACTGCGTTATAACCATCGAGGATAGTAGAAGGAAGGTTGACGTCGAACACTCATCCCACAAGGTCGTGTTTATACCCTAACAAACATATGAGATTTTGTTTGACTTGCCATCAGCCAATTTCACATCAGGTTTGGTTTCAAGAAGTATCAGGGTCAAGCAGAATAGAGACGAAGCGAACAGCTACCCATACGAGCTACCATGTTGCTGCTATGCCTGGCGTTGCTTACGCCAATCCTAAATGTCCTTCCACGAGCATCATTTCCTGTGTTGTTGTTATGGTTGCGAGGGTTCCCATTACTATCATTATTCACTTGGTTGTTGACGTCTTGACTTAGCAACAGTCAATCCCTGTCAATGTCAACTTCGTTTCCATGCTGTAGACTATGATTACGAGTACCTTGATGTTGCCGCGACTGTTGCCTCTAATGTCGTTGCTTGAAACGGAGCCCTACAATCTTTCACCATTAAAGTCCATCTTTTCACATTCTGTGCCACGCTCTACTCACTGTGCTGGTAGCCACATATTTCACACTATAATATGTTGTCATCGCTTATGTCCCGATTGATTCGTAAAAGTTGACTCCCACGAGTTGCTGACTAGAGTTAAGAATTCAATCGAAGTCAATTTGCGGGTGTTTGTTGCCGGCACTCAGGGTTGTCCAAATACTAAGGCTGGTAAAATACTACACTTACCCTTTTGTCCATCGATCTAGCAAGTCGATTGAGCAATACGCGGTATGCTGCGAGAGTGTTGCAGAAGTGATCACACTTCGGAGTCTAAGACTTCAATACATAGAGTTCCAGTAAACGAAGAAAAATGAGAAAGGTATAGACCAATCATTGTCATTGCAACATCCAACTCAGGGATGTCCGTACAAGCACCTAACATTCTACACAGTTCGCTAGGCGTTTAGATGGGTGTTCAGGTAATACTCGATAGCATCGAGATTTGAAAGGATTCAGAGAGGAGTGAAAAGGTCACGTTCAAGTAAGAGACAATCACTGCTATGACTCTTATAGACTGTTGTGTTTCACATCGATCAAATAACGGAACAAAACCCCTTTTTCACTCGTTAAGTGTTGGATCGTGTACATGACCCTGAAAGTCAGTTAAGGATGTTCATCATCAATTACTAAGGCGGAATCAAAGTAAACGATGTCCAAAACAGCTTATATCTTCTAATCTTTCTTTATATTATCAACCGTGTGCTTGTACAATAAGTTCTGATGAAAATCCGACAGCACTTCGTGACTCTCACAATGACCTTGTACCGTTCCGTTTGAAATATGACATACACATCCCTATTTATATAGTTTGACCCTTCCGTTTGAAACATAACATAATGTTCAAACGACAGATCTCAAACGGAACCATCTAAGTTCAAACGGAACCCTACTGATTTCAAACGGAACCCTTGTTTAACCTACGGTTTCAAACGGAACCCTTGAAAACACTATTTAAAATCAAAACTAAAACCCTAATTTTACATATAAGCTCCAATTATGACTTTCTTGATCTAAGACTTGATGAAGATGTAGTCAACAGACATTCTCATGCATCAACAGACTCCCCCTTGAATGTTGACGTAGTCTTCAGCTCCTGAGTCTTCAGTCTTAGTCTTTCCTTCAACTCTGTCTTTTCATCATAAGCACTCTATCTTCACATTCCCATATGATGTTGATCCAGACTCCCCCTTTCACAGACTCCCCCTCTCGATATGCTGAATCTGAGATATCTGGTTCAAGCTTTGACAAATAGCTTCCGTTGGGAATAATGAAGACCAAATCTGTTACTCAACCAGCAAACATTACAATTCTATCTTTTCAATCACAAAAACACAAACTTAATCAGTTTTAGAAATCCACTCAAGTATTCAGGTCCAAGTTAATGACCCTGATCACTTGATTAATCTACCAAGTCCAAATTAATGACCTTGGTTGATCTTTTGACGAAACAAACTGAATTTAAAACAACAATTTCAAACATTTTCTGAAAATAACAAGTATCAAGTTAATGAACTTGTTTTTATCATTTCAAACAATTCAAACTTCTTCAAAGTAACCTCTCCTCATTCTTCAGTCCAGAATCTCCTGCATCTGCTTCAAACATCTTAAAATCCAACAATCAACTCTCCACTTTGGTTTGTCGGAAAATAAAGCAGAAATAAAATATTTTTGGATTTTATCAAAGTGTTCTAAACTAAGAAATGAAATACAGAAAACTTAAATTGCAGAAATTAAACAAAGTAAACTTTTTACAAACAAATTTTTGGTGAGCGTGTCAGGGAATCATATCAGCTTTTCAGACAAATCACAAGTACCGTTAAGCTACATTACATATTCAGACTTAAACAATTTACCTCGATTGTCGATATACTGATCCATCTTAAATTCCCACACAAAGTTCAATTTACTCAGGATACGATTTAGATGAATTAATAACTTAGATCATTCATGTGTCCCACCTCTTGAATATACTCCCGTATCCAGAATCCCAATAATCAGTCTTACAGGTGAGAATACTACAATGATGTCTGTATATAATTTAAGTATGCGAGGGCCGAGGGATCTCAGATCGATACTTCCGTATACGCAGAGAGATATCAGCTTCGACTTTTCAGTGTGTCCCCTTTAGAGGATCTTTTTGCTTACAACAGCAGCATATATCAATTTTATTGTTTCAGCATGCTGAGGGTTTAATGCTGTGTTTCAAGCATTGCAGCAAGTATTAGCCAGGGACTAGGTCAGAACTACCGTTCAGCAGAAGTCCCGGAATAATACCCCAGACATCATAGAGTATAAAGACCTAGTATATCAGATTACGAGACCTTTCAAACGAGATTTCAGGGGTTACCTATATATCCAAGTAGTGTTCCCCACGAATTCACAAGTTTGAAATTTAGGTTTATATCCCGAATAAATCTACTAAATGTGTGAAAACCTATCGACACATCATCAGTAAGATTGTTTAACTCTTTTAAACTATTCAAATCTTTAGCATACTTTGATCGTCTAGCCAATGTACTATCATTTTCCCTATATACACAAGCTCTTTTTCATTTTATCATGTTTTTGTATTTTTGCATTTTTTACTGTTTTTGTATTTTCTGAAAATAAACTATGTACAAACATCTACTCCCCCTAAATACCAAAACAAGTAAAAATTCGACAAACCATTGCAGATTGTTTCTCGTCTTCATCCGCAACAGTACTCTCATCAACGCCAATTATGCCATCCGACACCGACAGAAGCTTCATACCATTCAGTTTTAACAAATATTTGAACCGATTTTTATCAAAAGCTTTGGTATGTAAATCAGCTTTCTGTTCGTCTGTGTGGATTTTCTCAATTCGTATCAACTTTTTCTCAAAGCAATCACGAATAAAGTGATGACGAATTTCTATATGTTTAGTTTTAGCGTGATGTACTGGATTTTTAGTTATATTTATTGCGGCCTCATTATCAACAAAAAGAGGTGTGTTAAGAAACTGCAAACCGTAGTCGCGCATCTGTTGCTGTATCCACAAGATCTGAGAGCAGCAACTGCTAGCAGAAACATACTCTGCTTCACAAGTAGATAACGCCACAGACGTTTGTTTCTTACACTGCCAGGTAACCAATCTAGGACCAAAGAACTGGCATCCTACAGTTGTTGATTTTGAATTGACTTTGCAGCATCCGAAATCCGAATCGGAATACCCTTCGAGCGTAAAATCGCCTTTTCTAGGATACCACAACCCCAATGAAGGAGTTCCTTTCAGGTAGCGCAATATCCTCTTCACAATAATCATGTGCGATGCTCTCGGGTTAGACTGAAATCTTGCTGCGAGGCACGTTGGGTACATGATATCAGGACGTGAAGCAGTTAGGTACATTAAAGAACCTATCATGGATCGGTAAAACGTCTCATCAGCCCTGTCTCCGGTGAGATCTGGGTAAATCCCATGATTTGTTGCAAGTGGGGTAGCAGCTGGAGTAGAACTTGACATTCCAAATTTCTCTAGAATATCATGAACATACTTTGACTGATGAATGAAAATTCCTTCAGGAAGTTGTTCAACTTGTAGACCCAGAAAGAATTTCATCTCCCCCATTGATGACATTTCGAACTTCTGCTTCATCACTGATTCAAAATCTTTACATAGATTTTCATTTGTCGACCCAAAGATTATATCGTCCACATAAATCTGAACAATCAGAAGATGACCATCGACTTCTTTAGTGAAGAGAGTGGCATCCACTTTTCCACGAATAAACTTGTTGGCTAGTAGGTGTTGAGACAAAGTCTCGTACCAGGCTCTCGGGGCCTGGTGTAAACCATACAGCGCTTTGTCCAATAAGAAGACCTTGTTTTTGTGGATTGGATCGGTAAAGCCCGGTGGCTGACCGACATAAACCTCCTCTTTAACCTTCCCGTAAAGAAACGCCGATTTAACATCCAACTGATAAACTTTGAAGTTCTTCCAAGACGCAAATGCTAGGAAAATTCGGATAGCCTCTAGTCGAGCTACAGGAGCATAGACTTCGGTAAAATCAATTCCCTCCTGTTGACTAAAGCCTTGAACAACGAGTCGAGCTTTATTCCTTACGACAACTCCTCTATCATCCCTCTTACACTTGAACACCCACTTAGTGTTAATTTTCCTATGACCATCCGGCAAATCAACTAACTTCCACACTCCCAATTTCTCAAATTGACTAAGTTCCTCCTGCATAGCATTGACCCAAGAGTCTTCAGTAAGTGCCTCTTTGTAAGTTCTTGGTTCAACCTGCGAGATAAAACAACTTAATGAGAATTCAGTTTGCAAAGGAGCAACTTTTGTATAAAAACATGTAAGCCCTTTATCAATCTGATTTCGAGTGCGAACACCAGCTTGCAATTCTCCTATAATCAACTCTTCTGGATGATATGAAAAAGTTCGCGGCAACACTTCACTCGGAACCTCTACATTTCCCTCCAGATTAGTAACATTCTGCTCTGCATCTGGTTCACCAACTTGGTTTGTTTGACATGAAATCTGAATCTGCTCCCCCTCAGAATTTGAATCTGAATCACCGTGATCAAAAACTGGCATGTTTTCAGCTTCTAGATTATCATTCTGAGCCGACTGATTATCTTGAGCAACTTCATTCTGTTGGACATCTTCTTGTTCACCAGCATTACTCGGACCTGCTTCATCGTCATTTGAAGTTTCCCGTGGTCTCCTCGAATACTCATCTGGGAACCTTAACTGTGACTCATATTCACGCAAAATATCCAACTCATCAAAAAAAAATCTTCTTCATCCTCTGATTCTACTCTCATGTCAAATGAATCCCAAAGTTTGTCATAATGATAACGCCATGAATCACCAGGATTCTGTGGCGGCATAGTATACCCTTGACATTCAACATTATATGCCTCAATAATCGTTTTCCAAATGGGAATGAAAACTCGTTTCAATGGACTTGCATAACCCACGAATATTCCCTCTAAGCCTTTTTCACCAAATTTGCCTTGAAAATAGAGAGCTGTACAGGGAGACCCAAACGGTTCAAGATACTTCAGATTTGGTTTTCGATTATTGATCAGCTCAAAACATGTTTTGTTGAACTTCTTGACAGTGAGAACCCTGTTGAGCGTATAGCATGCAGTGGAAACAGCTTCTGCCCAAAAATTAATTGGTAACTTTGAATCTGCAAGCATAGTTCTAGCTGTCTCGATTAGTGTCCGGTTTTTGCGTTCTGCAACTCCATTCTGCTGCGGAGTGTACGGAGCACTAAACTCATGCAAAATACCTCTTTCATCACAAAATTCTTCCATCTTTCTGTTCTTGAATTCAGTACCATTATCACTTCGAATTCTCTTGATACGCCTTTGGTACAAATTCTCAATCTTCCTGAACAGACCCATCAAACTGTCAAATGTTTCATCTTTCGTCTTCAAGAAAGAAACCCACGAAAATCTGGAATAATCATCAGTAACGACCAAACAGTAGTAATCTCCTGTAATACTTTTGACATTCACCGGACCAAACAAATCCATGTGAAGTCTTTCCAAAGGTCTCGAAACTGAATTGACTTTCTTTGTAGGGTGTGACTTTTTCTTCTGCTTGCCTTTGACACAGCTAATGCACTCCCCTTCCAGATGAAAACCTTTGATATTAACTCCTAATACCAAATCATTGTGCACCAAATGATTCATTTTTCTAAGATGAATATGCCCCATCTTTCGGTGCCACAATCTTGATTCTTTCTCAGTTGCTCTAGACACAAAACAATGTGCTTGACCAGTAGTTGTAGTTGCTACAGACATATCTAACACATATAAATCGTTCACTCTAGGTGCCCTCATAATAATCCATTCTTCAGGGATAACAAAACCAGGTTTCAGAATCAAACATTCTTTATCAGTGAAGTGAGTAGTATACTGATTGTCACAAATCTGTGAGATACTAAGCAAATTGTTCTCCAGCTCAGTGATGTAGTTAACTCTCTCAAACGTCACAATCCCATTGGATAACGTTCCTTCACCAACAATTCTACCACCTTCATGACCAGCAAATCCCACATAACCACCATTGATATTCTTCACATCATACAGCAATGCAGTTTTTCCTGTCATATGTCGAGATGCCCCACTATCCATGATCCATCTTGAAATGGCTCTTGGAAGATCCTGCATATACCACAAGTTGATTTTAAAACACTTCAATAAAAATGCCGATTCATGCTTCGCAAACCAGGAAGCTCCGGCAATTCAAACTGCTTATTCAAACATGGTGTCCACCCAGGCTTCATCAGCCTTAGGTGTAACCTTGACTCTAGCAACTTGAATTTTGAAATTTTCAGCCTTCAAAGGTGGAAAATTTGCATCATAATCAACCGAAATTGATTCATCAGCCTTTTTCACTTCAGAAGTTGAAATTTTCATTTCAGTTTTTGGTTTCCAAACTTGCTGAGATAATGCAACCTGTTTATAAAACTTGTCATTTTTAGTTACCACTTTCTTTACAGGTTCATTTTTCACTTTGATGTTGTTATTTTTCACATTCTTTTTCTCAACAACAATTTGTGCTTTACCCTTCACATCAACTTTCTTCTGTTGAAACTTCACATTTTCAGTTTTAGGCTTCACATTAGTACACTTTCGTGCAATGTGACCCACTTGATTACATCTAAAACATGTTCGAGTATCAACACCTAGACTTGTGCCTTCAGACCGATAATGTGAAGCTCTTTTCTCAAAGAACTCTTCATTTGATTTTGAAAAAATTTCATTTTCCTCACCAGAAAGTGAACTTGAACTGTTCACAAACACCTTCTTTTCAGCAAACCTCTTGTTTTGAAAACTCTTTTTCTGATAACTGTTACTACCCCGATAACCACCCGACCAATTGTTTCGATTGTTATTATAAAACCTTGGTGGAACAACAGGCTTTTTGTAGTAAGCTTTATCTTTCTCAAAATTCATTTGCCATTTTGTTTGACACAAATTGTTAACTTCTGACAACTCAACTTCAACCAGTTTGAAAACATTTGTCAACTTTTTCGCATTAACATTCTCAATTGGAAACTCAGAATCCGAATACAACTTATCAGATCCAGCCATCTTGTACATCACAAGACCCGGTTCATCACTTAAGTTGTTTTTGGATTTTGATTTCTGAATGTATTTATCCAAGAAACACCCATCATCTTCAGCTGAATCACTATTCAAAACACTTTCAGCTGTGCTCTTAACAATCTCTGTCTGAACACTATCATCAGATGATGTAGAAAAAGTAACATCAATGTTTTTCGGAAGTTTAACTTCTTTTTCTTCCTCAATTTCAACCAACCCAGACTGCTTTTTAGTGTAATTATGAAAAACAGGTGGTGGTACTTGATGAAAACCCACCCCAGTTCCATCAGAATACACATCTTCTCCCGCTTTGTCTTTCCCGATGGGTTTGGGAATGATATGTTGCAAAACAAAGCTTGCGGAGCTGTAACTGTTAAGCTTCAACTGGATTCGCTCATTTTCGATTACAGCCTCTTGAACTTTAAGTTTCAATTTAGCGATTTCATCCAGTTGTTTGTTGATTGATTCTTCTTTAACTCTAACCACTGCTTTTAAATGTTCATTTTCTTTAAAAGTTTTACCATTTCGATCATCACAATCTTTCATTGTGCTTTTGAGTTTTTCAAATTTTTCAGAAATCTGACGGTTTTCAAGAATCAACTTTTCGTTTTCCTTTTTAACTTTTTCATGATCAATTTTATCATTTTCCATTTGTTTAGTTAATTCTTTTATCCATTCAATTGAAGCTCTAACTGTTTTGTCACGATCAAGAATCTGATTCTCAACATTTCTGACCTTAGTTGTCAGATCTTCAACTTTCTTAATGTTGAGATACGTGACTGTGCTACAAAATTTGCACTCTTTGTTGCAATTTTTGCAATCAACATTTCCTTCAATCTTTTTACCTGACGCATTTGTTGACACATCTGAACTGACCTGGCCTTTTGACTCAGACACGGAGTTAGAGTCTACCTCAAGTGCTTTGGCAGCTAGCACTTTGTCAGCCATTTTTCCCAGATTCTCTGCATTCAACTCCTGCGTAGTATCGATAACTCCAGTATCAATCTTCTTGGATTCTTTTCCTTCTTTCTCTTCTTTCTCCTTTCTTTCTCTTTCTTCTTTCTCCTCTTCAATCATTTTCGAAGTTGGAGTTCCCCACCATTTGTGTTGCCAATACTCATCATTTTCTTTCATCTCCATGATTAAGACTTCTATATCGAGAGTTTTGTGATCAACTGCAATATTTCCATATTCAGCAAGATAACACTCTCTGTCTGGATCCCATCTGTTGGCTCTTTTTGCATCCAAATAGATACGAGAAAGTCTAGTAATTTTGTTTTCCGAAATCATCTTTCTGTATTTATACTTCTGCTCTTCAGTTCTCTCATCTTTCCATGGAATAGGTTCATTTTTCGCCATGAATGCGTAACCAACCGCATCTTCTTCTGGTAGAACCTCTTGACTCCAATCATATCCCTCATCATCATAAATCACTGCAAAAGCTCTAGATTTCTCTCTGTTATCTTCAACCTGCTTCAATCTAGGCGGCTCAGATTTATTCTGGTGATAAATCGCCTTCTTGTAGTAATCATCTCTGAAAGGATTCTCCGACTCATCAACATAAGCATTTCGGCATTCTCTCTTGAAATGACCCTTCTGCTTACACTTGAAGCAAGTCACCTTTGATTTGTCAAACCCTAGCTTTGTTGAAGCACCACCAATTGATTTTCTTCCAGTAATTTCCATGAATCTTTGTGCACGACGAACAGCACTTGCCATAGCCCAACGAATATCGATCACTTCCATTCCCTCCGGATCAATCTGATCGTAATCTTCTTTCGTCAGATTTGTATTGCCAATCTTCCCAGCTACCAATCCTTCATACGATTCCAACACCGATGCTAGAAAGATCATTTGCTGCTTTGCCGACTCTTCGTCAAAATTCTGAGCATTCTTCAAATCTATCGCAATGTTACATTGAAAACGATTCTTTGTATCAGAATGACTTCCAGAAGATGAAGATCCACTGTGATAACCACTGTGACTTCCACTGCTTTGACCACTTTGACTTTCTTTGCCGGCTGTTGACACATTTTCAACAGAAAATGCAGTTTTTGGTGAAGTAGCTTTCGGCATCATGCTCTTTGGATAGTATAGCTCCAGATTCTGCTGATAAGATGAATGATTAACTTTGTACGTCTTTTTCAACTCCAACTCACGACTCTCGAGTTTTTCAATCAGCAAATCTAATGTCAGCTTTTCTGGTTCTTTGATGGTATTCTTCAGCATCAGCGCATAATATCTCCAATCCATCTCGTCAGGCAACGAATCGAACAATTTGTCGATAAGATCTTCTTCAGGAATGTCAATCTCATGTCTTACTAATTCCAGCTTCAGATGACCGAACCTTTCTATCATTTTACATACTGACTCGTTCTTTAAACATCCAAACAAATCAAATTCTTTTTTAAGAAGTTTCTTTTTGTTTTTCTTAATTTCTTGACTACCGACACATTTCTTTTCTAACTTTGCCCAAAGATATTTAGCGTTTTTATAGTCTATCAATGAGATGATATCCTCCCGAACAGACTGAAATAACAACGCCACACACTTTTGTTCGGCTACGAATGAATCAATCTCATCAGATCCTGTTAAAACTTCTCCATTCTTGTTTCCTTGGTCATAACCATTTTTCAGACTTTTCCAGCTTGTAAACGCGAATGCCATCATCCAATCTTCAAACTTTCTGGACCAACGACTGTACTCCTCGATAGCCATTAGCTTTGGAGGTTTATTGAACGTTCCGAAGGCGCTTTCCGATTCCCAAGCTTCCTTTTTCTTCTCTTTTTGTTTATTCTCATTCACATTGCTTGATGAAGCATCAATGTTTCCGGAATCTCCAGCGAATGCGTACATGTCGCTAAACGGATTTAAGAAAATATCATCCATTGTGAATATACCTATAAGATCAAACAACACTTAGACAAATTTTGATTTTTGAAAAATATAAAATCTTGTTCAAACGGAATGATATGCTTCGTTTGAAATACTAACAGTTTCAAACGACAACAATTTTCAAACTACAATGATTTCAAACGATAATGATTTTCAAACTAGGGACTATTACGTTTGAAACAAAACTTTCAATTTATTCTCAAGCTCGTTGATTTTAATCCGAGCTTTTTCAGCTTCTTTTTCAAACTGAATGATTTTAGCAAGATGAGAATTGATTTCAATTTGTTTTTCAAGATTATCTTTACCAAAAATATCTCTCTCATCTTCTAAAATCTTTATTTGATTTTGAAAATCTTTTTCTTTTTCTTTTAACGTTTCATTTTCCAATTTTATCCAAAAAACGTTTTCATTTTCAATTTTGATTTTTCCAAAATCTTTTTCTTCTTATTCTCTTTTGTCCCCAGATTTGTATCTGAAGAATTCAATTTGCTTGACTTTGCCATCAAGTGAGTTGATTCATCAGAACTTTTATTCAATCTGTCCTGTGAACCCGAAGACAAAATTTTCTCAAGATATCTGTTGCTGTATCCACAAGATCTGAGAGCAGCAACTGCTAGCAGAAACATACTCCGCTTCACAAGTAGATAACGCCACAGACGTTTGTTTCTTACACTGCCAGGTAACCAATCTAGGACCAAAGAACTGGCATCCTGCAGTTGTTGATTTTGAATTGACTTTGCAGCATCCGAAATCCGAATCGGAATACCCTTCGAGCGTAAAATCGCCTTTTCTAGGATACCACAACCCCAATGAAGGAGTTCCTTTCAGGTAGCGCAATATCCTCTTCACAATAATCATGTGCGATGCTCTCGGGTTAGACTGAAATCTTGCTGCGAGGCACGTTGGGTACATGATATCAGGACGTGAAGCAGTTAGGTACATTAAAGAACCTATCATGGATCGGTAAAACGTCTCATCAGCCCTGTCTCCGGTGAGATCTGGGTAAATCCCATGATTTGTTGCAAGTGGGGTAGCAGCTGGAGTAGAACTTGACATTCCAAATTTCTCTAGAATATCATGAACATACTTTGACTGATGAATGAAAATTCCTTCAGGAAGTTGTTCAACTTGTAGACCCAGAAAGAATTTCATCTCCCCCATTGATGACATTTCGAACTTCTGCTTCATCACTGATTCAAAATCTTTGCATAGATTTTCATTTGTCGACCCAAAGATTATATCGTCCACATAAATCTGAACAATCAGAAGATGACCATCGACTTCTTTAGTGAAGAGAGTGACATCCACTTTTCCACGAATGAACTTGTTGGCTAGTAGGTGTTGAGACAAAGTCTCATACCAGGCTCTCGGGGCCTGGTGTAAACCATACAGCGCTTTGTCCAATAAATAGACCTTGTTTTTGTGGATTGGATCAGTAAAGCCCGGTGGCTGACCGACATAAACCTCCTCTTTGACCTTCCCATAAAGAAACACCGATTTAACATCTAACTGATAAACTTTAAAGTTCTTCCAAGACGCAAATGCTAGGAAAATTCTGATTGCCTCTAATCGTGCTACAGGAGCATAGACTTCGGTAAAATCAATTCCCTCCTGTTGACTAAATCCCTGAACAACGAGTCGAGCTTTGTTCCTTACAACCACTCCTCTATCATCCCTCTTACACTTGAACACCCACTTGGTGTTAATTTTCCTATGACCATCCGGCAAATCAACTAACTTCCATACTCCCAATTTCTCAAATTGACTAAGTTCCTCCTGCATAGCATTGATCCAAGAGTCTTCAGTAAGCGGCTCTTTGTAAGTTCTTGGCTCAACCTACGAGATAAAACAACTTAATGAAAATTCAGTTTGCAAAGGAGCAACTTTTGTATAAAAACAAGTAAGCCCTTTATCAATCTGATTTCGAGTGCGAACACCAGCTTGCAATTCTCCTATAATCAACTCCTCTGGATGATATGAAAAAGTTCTCGGCATCACTTTACTTGGAACCTCTACATTTCCCTCCAGATTAGTAATATTCTGCTCTGCATCTTGTTCACCAACTTGGTTTGTTTGACCTGAAATCTGAATCTGCTCCCCCTCAGAATTTGAATCTGAATCACCGTGATAAAAAACTGGCATGTTTTCAGCTTCTAGATTATCATTCTGAGCCGACTGATTCTCTTGAGCAACTTCATTTTGTTGGACATCATCATGTTCACCAGCATTACTTGGACCTGCTTCATCGTCATTTGAAGTTTCCCGTGATCTCCTCGAATACTCAGCTGGGAACCTTAACTGCGACTCATATTCACGCAAAATATCCAACTCATCAAAGAAATCTTCTTCATTCTCTGGTTCTTCTCTCATGTCAAACGAATCCCAAAGTTTGTCATAATGATAACGCCATGAATCACCAGGATTCTGCGGCGGCATAGTATAACCTTGACATTCAACATTATATGCCTCAATAATCGTTTTCCAAATAGGAATAAAAACTCGTTTCAATGGACTTGCATAGCCCACGAATATTCCTTCTAAGCCTTTTTCACCAAATTTGCCTTGAAAATCAAGAACTGTACAGGGAGACCCAAACGGTTCAAGGTACTTCAGATTTGGTTTACGATTATTGATCAGCTCAAAACATGTTTTGTTGAACTTCTTGACAGTGAGAACCCTGTTGAGCGTATAACATGCAGTGGAAACAACTTCTGCCCAAAAATTAATTGGTAACTTTGAATCTGCAAGCATAGTTCTAGCTGTCTCGATTAGTGTCCGGTTTTTGCGTTCTGCAACTCCATTCTGCTGCGGAGTGTACGGAGCACTAAACTCATGCAAAATACCTCTTTCATCACAAAATTCTTCCATCTTTCTGTTCTTGAATTCAGTACCATTATCACTTCGAATTCTCTTGATACGCCTTTGGTACAAATTCTCAATCTTCCTGAACAGACCCATCAAACTGTCAAATGTTTCATCTTTCGTCTTCAAGAAAGAAACCCACGAAAATCTGGAATAATCATCAGTAACGACCAAACAGTAGTAATCTCCTGTAATACTTTTGACATTCACCGGACCAAACAAATCCATGTGAAGTCTTTCCAAAGGTCTCGAAACTGAATTGACTTTCTTTGTAGGGTGTGACTTTTTCTTCTGCTTGCCTTTGACACAGCTAATGCACTCCCCTTCCAGATGAAAACCTTTGATATTAACTCCTAATACCAAATCATTGTGCACCAAATGATTCATTTTTCTAAGATGAATATGCCCCATCTTTCGGTGCCACAATCTTGATTCTTTCTCAGTTGCTCTAGACACAAAACAACGTGCTTGACCAGTAGTTGTAGTTGCTACAGACATATCTAACACATATAAATCGTTCACTCTAGGTGCCCTCATAATAATCCATTCTTCAGGGATAACAAAACCAGGTTTCAGAATCAAACATTCTTTATCAGTGAAGTGAGTAGTATACTGATTGTCACAAATCTGTGAGATACTAAGCAAATTGTTCTCCAGCTCAGTGATGTAGTTAACTCTCTCAAACGTCACAATCCCATTGGATAACGTTCCTTCACCAACAATTCTACCACCTTCATGACCAGCAAATCCCACATAACCACCATTGATATTCTTCACATCATACATCAATGCAGTTTTTCCTGTCATATGTCGAGATGCCCCACTATCCATGATCCATCTTGAAATGGCTCTTGGAAGATCCTGCATATACCACAAGTTGATTTTAAAACACTTCAATAAAAATGCCGATTCATGCTTCGCAAACCAGGAAGCTCCGGCAATTCAAACTGCTTATTCAAACATGGTGTCCACCCAGGCTTCATCAGCCTTAGGTGTAACCTTGACTCTAGCAACTTGAATTTTGAAATTTTCAGCCTTCAAAGGTGGAAAATTTGCATCATAATCAACCGAAATTGATTCTTCAGCCTTTTTCACTTCAGAAGTTGAAATTTTCATTTCAGTTTTTGGTTTCCAAACTTGTTGAGTTAATGCAACCTGTTTATAAAACTTGTCATTTTTAGTTACCACTTTCTTTACAGGTTCATTCTTCACTTTGATGTTGTCATTTTTCACATACTTTTTCTCAACAATGATTGGTGCTTTACCCTTCACATCAACTTTCTTTTGTTGAAACTTCACATTTTCAGTCTTAGGCTTCACATTGGTACACTTTCGTGCAATGTGACCAACTTGTTCACATCTAAAACAAGTACGAGTATCAACTACTCGACTCGTGCCTTCAGACTGATACTGTGAAGCTCTTTTCTCAAAGAACTCTTCATTCGATTTTGAAAAAATCTTTTTCCCTTCATCAACAAGTGAACTTGAACTGTTTACAAACACCTTCTTTTCAGCAAACCTCTTGTTTTGAAAACTCTTTTTCTGATAACTCTTACCATCCCGATAACCACCCGACCAATTGTTTCGATTGTTATTATAAAACCTTGGTGGAACAACAGGCTTTTTGTAGTAAGCTTTATCTTTCTCAAAATTCATTTGCCTTTTTGTTTGACACAAATTGTTCACTTCTGACAACTCAACTTCAACCAGTTTGAAAACATTTGTCAACTTTTTCGCATTAACATTCTCAATTGGAAACTCAGAATCCGAATACAACTTATCAGATCCAGCCATCTTGTACATCACAAGACCCGGTTCATCACTTAAGTTGTTTTTGGATTTTGATTTCTGAATGTATTTGTCCAAGAAACACCCATCATCTTCAGCTGAATCACTATTCAAAACACTTTCAGCTGTGCTCTTAACAATCTCTGTCTGAACACTATCATCAGATGATGTAGAAAAAGTAACATCAATGTTTTCCGGAAGTTTTACTTCTTTTTCTTCCTCAATTTCAACCAACCCAGACTGCTTTTTAGTGTAATTATGAAGAACAGGTGGTGGTACTTGATGAAAACCCACCCCAGTTCCATCAGAATACACATCTTCACCCGCTTTGTCTTTCCCGATGGGTTTGGGAATAATATGTTGCAAAACAAAGCTTGCGGAGCTGTAACTGTTAAGCTTCAACTGGATTCGCTCGTTTTCGATTACAGCCTCTTGAACTTTAAGTTTCAATTTAGCGATTTCATCCAGTTGTTTGTTGATTAATTCTTCTTTAACTCTAACCACTGCTTTTAAATGTTCATTATCTTTAAAAGTTTTACCATTTCGATCATCACAATCTTTCATTGTGCTTTTGAGTTTTTCAAATTTTTCAGAAATCTGACGGTTTTCAAGAATCAACTTTTCATTTTCCTTTTTAATTTTGTCATGATCAATTTTATCAGTTTCAATTTGAGCAGTTAATTCTCTTATCCGTTCAGTTGAAGCTTTAACTGTTTTGTCACGACCAATAATCTGATCCTCAACATTTCTAACCTTTGCTGTCAGATCCTCAACTTTCTTAATGTTGAGATACGTGACTGTGCTACAAAATTTGCACTCTTTGTTGCAATTTTTGCAATCAGCATTTCCTTCAATCTTTTTACCTAACGCATTTGTTGACACATCTGAACTGACCTGGCCTTTTGACTCAGACACGGAGTTAGAGTCTACCTCAAGTGCTTTGGCAGCTAGCACTTTGTCAGCCATTTTCCCAGATTCTCTGCATTCAACTCCTGCGTAGTATCGATAACTCCAGTATCAATCTTCTTGGATTCTTTTCCTTCTTTCTCCTTTCTTTCTCTCTCTTCTTTCTCCTCTTCAATCATTTTCGAAGTTGGAGTTCCCCACCATTTGTGTTGCCAATACTCATCATTTTCTTTCATCTCCATGATTAAAACTTCTATATCAAGAGTTTTGTGATCAACTGCAATATTTCCATACTCATCAAGATAACATTCTCTGTCTGGATCCCATCTGTTGGCTCTTTTTGCATCCAAATAGATACGAGAAAGTCTAGTAATTTTGTTTTCCGAAATCATCTTTCTGTATTTATACTTCTGCTCTTCAGTTCTCTCATCTTTCCATGGAATAGGTTCATTTTTCGCCATGAATGTGTAACCAACCGCATCTTCTTCTGGTAGAACCTCTTGACTCCAATCATATCCCTCATCATCATAAATCACCGCAAGAGCTCTAGATTTCTCTCTGTTGTCTTCAACCTGCTTCAATCTAGGCGGCTCAGATTTATTCTGATGGTAGATTGCCTTTTTGTAATAATCATCTCTGAAAGGGTTCTCCGACTCATCAGCATAAGCGTTTCGGCATTCTCGTTTGAAGTGACCCTTCTGCTTACACTTGAAGCATGTCACTTTGGATTTATCAAACCCTAGCTTTGTTGAAGCACCACCAATTGATTTTCTTCCAGTAATTTCCATGAATCTTTGTGCACGACGAACAGCACTTGCCATAGCCCAACGAATATCAATCAGTTCCATTTCCTCAGGATCAATCTGATCGTAATCTTCTTTCGTCAGATTTGTATTGCCAATCTTCCCAGCTACCAATCCTTCATATGATTCCAACACCGATGCTAGAAAGATCATTTGCTGCTTTGCCGACTCTTCATCAAAATTTTGAGCATTCTTCAAGTCTATTGCAATGTTGCATTGAAAACGATTCTTTGCATCAGTATTTCCAGAAAATGAAGATCCACTGTGAAAACCACTGTGACTTCCACTGCTTTGACCACTTTGACTTTCTTTGCCGGCTGTTGACACATTTTCAACAGAAAATGCAGTTTTTGGTGAAGTAGCTTTCGGCATCATGCTCTTTGGATAGTATAGCTCCAGATTCTGCTGATAAGATGAATGATTAACTTTGTACGTCTTTTTCAACTCCAACTCATGACTCTCGAGTTTTTCAATCACCAAATCTAATGTCAGCTTTTCTGGTTCTTTGATGGTATTCTTCAGCATCAGCGCATAATATCTCCAATCCATCTCGTCAGGCAACGAATCGAACAATTTGTCGATAAAATCTTCTTCAGAAATGTCAATCTCATGTCTTACTAATTCCAGCTTCAGATGACCGAACCTTTCTATCATTTTACACACTGACTCATTCTTTAAACATTCAAACATATCAAATTCTTTTCTAAGAAGTTTCTTTTTGTTTTTCTTAATTTCTTGACTACCGACACATTTCTTTTCTAACTTTGCCCAAAGATCTTTAGCGTTTTTATAGTCTATTAATGAGATGATATCCTCCCGAACAGACTGAAATAACAACGCCACACACTTTTGTTCGGCTACGAATGAATCAATCTCATCAGATCCTGTTAAAACTTCTCCATTCTTGTTTCCTGGTCATAACCATTTTTCAGACTTTTCCAGCTTGTAAACGCAAATGCCATCATCCAATCTTCAAACTTTCTGGACCAACGGCTGTACTCCTCGATAGCCATTAGCTTTGGAGGTTTATTGAACGTTCCGAAGGCGCTTTCCGATTCCCAAGCTTCCTTTTTCTTCTCTTTTTGTTTATTCTCATTCACATTGCTTGATGAAGCATCAATGTTTCCGGATCTCCAGCGAACGCGTACATGTCACTAAACGGGTTTAAGAAAATATCATCCATTGTGAATGTACCTGTAAAATCAAACAACACTTAGACAAATTTTGATTTTTGAAAAATATAAGAACTTGTTCAAATGAAATGATATGCTTCGTTTGAAATACAAACAGTTTCAAACGACAACAATTTTCAAACTACGATTATTTCAAATGATAATGATTTCAAACGAGGGACTGTTACGTTTGAAACAAAACTTTCAAACGACAAACTTTTTCAAACGTCCAACTTTTCAAACGATACACTAGTTTCAAACGATAAAGGTTTTAAACGGTGGACTGTTTTCAAACGGCAAACTTCAAACGGAACAGTTCAAACGACAGACTCCATTTTCAAACGATAAAGCCAATTTTCAAACGGGGGGTCTGATTTCAAACGATAGACCATGTGACGTCCGCAAAACGCGAAAATTTTCAAACGGTCTGATCGATTTTAGTCTGTTTTAAGTCGAATTTCGATTCCAAACTTTTAAGGATTAACTATTAGTAAATTTAGTTTGCTATGTGATCGTTTCAAGTCCTTTTTAACCGTGAGAACTCGTTAAAATCAGAAAAGAAAGGTAGAAGTGAGATAATCCGATGATTTTCAGCTGTATTTGGTATGAACTCCTCGTCCTGAGCTCTGATACCACTTGTTGGATCGTGTACATGACCCTGAAAGTCAGTTAAGGATGTTCATCATCAATTACTAAGGCGGAATCAAAGTAAACGATGTCCAAAACAGCTTATATCTTCTAATCTTTCTTTATATTATCAACCGTGTGCTTGTACAATAAGTTCTGATGAAAATCCGACAGCACTTCGTGACTCTCACAATGACCTTGTACCGTTCCGTTTGAAATATGACATACACATCCCTATTTATATAGTTTGACCCTTCCGTTTGAAACATAACATAATGTTCAAACGACAGATCTCAAACGGAACCATCTAAGTTCAAACGGAACCCTACTGATTTCAAACGGAACCCTTGTTTAACCTACGGTTTCAAACGGAACCCTTGAAAACACTATTTAAAATCAAAACTAAAACCCTAATTTTACATATAAGCTCCAATTATGACTTTCTTGATCTAAGACTTGATGAAGATGTAGTCAACAGACATTCTCATGCTTCAACATTAAGTCTCACTGGGACTCACATGCACCCCACATTATTATTATGTGTGCACCCATAATAATATTGTGATTTGCAAGCTCATCTCAGCTCCTCTTAACTCATGTCAAATGGTTCCTCAAATGCGAGTAGTAAGCAAAGAACATCACAAAACGCGAGTCGTGAGTGTTTAGGGAAATACCACCCTATCAGTCACATAACACATGCAAGTAATACATGAATTCATACTGTTGTGATAAACGTGCAATCACATGCAATATCATATGTAAGTGTTCACTAGTTATGCAGTACAATGAGTATACGAGAGACGAACCTTGCAGTCTGGAGCTAAGTGTCATGGTCGTACTCAGAACTTGTTCGGTTATAGTCTGGTTTTATAAAAACGTTTTAAAACCAAGTTCACTATAACCAGTGGCTCTGATACCAAACTGTCACACCCTCAAATTACCACTTAGGGAGTGTCCCTATTAGGCGTGTGACCACTAGTAATGAGCCACCAATTACATTGAATCCATAAGTTTAAAATAAAGTTTCACCGTTTAATAGTAATAAAATCCAAACATAAGTAATTCGAAAACCATCAAGTTCAGCGGAAGCGTTAACGTAACATAATGTCAATACTTTCCAACAACCATAGTAAATAAATGTTTGATAAATAAACCCATCAATGCCACCATGACCACTCACGCCCTCCAGCCAGCAAGTTCCTGTTCCCAAGTACCCAACGACCTGCGAGCATGTAACAAGTGTATCAGACAAAGCTGGGGAGTTCACAGTTTATGAAAACGTTTGTTACCGTTGTATGTAAAACAGTTCACTGACAAATGCAAGTAATATTGTTAATATCTCAATTCCGAACAAGACGGCTCCTGAAATACATGACTGCCCTTCCCACGTACTCCTATCTAGTACTAGGCCCCGACTGGGTCATTAGTTCACCTACGTCCTATCTAGGAGCGGTGTGAGGGTGCCAAACCTAAGTAGCGCTACCAACTAATACCCGTTACCCTCCAGGTAACATAATAAGGAACTTACAAAAATGATAGGTGAGAATATTAACTAATATACCCGTTTTTACCCAAATCACTGACTGTCCCCAACCACTGGGACGCATGCTCGAATGTAGTGAACTCACCTTTGGTTGCTCAGTTCGTTATGTACTTCTACACGTTAAATATTAAGTCCGCTACACCCGACCTAATGTATAATAAACATAAGTACATCAATGCGGGGTCATGCACTACCTTAGTGTTTCAAAACATCTCCAGGTTTAAGTGAACCGAACTAACAAGTTGTCATACAATGGCACAAGCAAATAATATCCATACTCATAGATCACTAATTCACATAACAACAACGATATGCACCTAATCTATGCATACTCGTTTCACACACTGATTATACATAATACCCACATTACATTGGCCCAAGTCGCAAGACTTTCCGAATTAAGTTAGTCATGTACCCAGTTAAGTATAACCCGTCAACAGGATGTGTGAGCCCAAACATAACGAGCCATCATTAACATGTATCCGTGTGTGTATGGCCCAATGGCCTACCCCTTTTTAACGAAAACAAATTAAGCAATGGAGCATGCACCCAAGAATCCAACCATTAACTCTATATTCGTAACAGCGATCTATTAACAAACAGTTTATGTGATCTAATAATCATATAAGTCATGCAACTCATCATTCAATGCCCATGATAATCCTACTGACAACATCACTAGATGTCCACATGCTTTGGTTTGATCGCACATGGGCCACCATTTTTCCAAGTCCTATCCACATGCATCTTTAATGTTTTGATAGGGCTGCCAAAACTGATTGTCATCAAAAGTGATTTGGATGTCCACTGTTACATCAAAAATCGATTAAAGATCACATGCACACACCCCTCGATATCAGCCAACAAACATAGAATTCCATTGATTTAATGCCACGTTTATCCATTAATATCTTAATAGCCATTTTTTATTATTTAATCCACTAGTATCATGCATAAACACAATTGATCTTTAATCACATATAAACAACATTTTTAATGCAATTAACACCATACTAACCATTGTGATGCTCAACCCATGTCACAACGTACGAACCCCTTACTAACCAACTATCATACACTCGCATACGTAATCCAAATCGCAAGCACATATTAAATCATCACAAACAATTTCGGTTGCACGTTTAATACATATCACGATCATATAGTTATCAATTCTTAACATCAATAGGGATTAAATGTACATGATTAAGAACCATATCATTATTAACAATTTAAACAGCCAAGTCAAACAATCATTATTACACAAAATATGAAATGACTAAATGAGGATTACTAACCAATAACTTGATTAATTGAGATGCAAACCGAAACTGGAAGGGGGGTCTTGTTGGTGTGCCGTCACACAAAGGGGTGCAAGGGTAGGGTTTGTTTTACTTTGAGTTCCAATTTACGTAACATGTTATTATATGGATAAAAGGTTTGGGCCGGTTACACCTTCTAGTCACAATACTAGGTTGGGCCGGTTGCTTAAGGTTATCAAGACAACATGTCGGGTTGGTGATAGTTTGCTAATCAAACAATGCTTTGGGTCGAAACAATCAATACACAGAAATAAACTTGTTGGGCTCAGTTGATCCGTTTGGGCCGATACGGTATGGTGTGGTATATGCGGCCCAACATATACGCGGTCCAACAATTTTCAATAAATGTTTAAATCTAATGATGTTATAATTGAGTAGCGAGGAGTTAAGATCGTAAGGTGAAACGTTACTAACCTCGAAATTTCAGGTTGTCACAGAATTTCCTAAAGTAGGGGAGACTGTGACACATGTGCCGCCACGGCCATCAAACAAATACTGTATCAATGAAATATTATATTTCATACTTAGGAGTTGTACAAATATGTGTATTGTTTGCACATATCAATTCTAGTTCGATTTCGGGCTCTAAATCGCTTTCTGGAAGGTTATACGCGCACCGATGCGTAAATATAACCAGTTTAATGCAACAAACACTCTGGAACAGTGACATAGGGTTAACATACCTTAAATAACCTTTAAATAACTTAGAAATAAGTTTTGGAGGCTTTGGTATGGCAAAATCAAGTTAATTCGCTTACAGGGACTAAATTTGACAAACTACGAAAGTATGCCAATTTGAACTGTAACAGACACTCCTGAACATGACCATAAGTTAAACATACCTTAAATATCATTTACATAGCTTAGAAATAGGCTTTGAAGGGTTCGGTGTGCTAAAATAAACTTTTGGGTCATTTAGGGACTAAAAGCGTCAAAAAGTGCAAAAGTTTGCATCTTCGCGCATAACTTACATTACAAATACATCCATACATCCAAAAATTTATGTAAGCACTAAAATATTTTATTTTAATGTTTGGCATAAGAAAATCCATTCGTCGTGTAATTTGGATCATTTTTGCATCCGTTGCGACTTCCGTCGTAATTAACCGAACAACGCAATCGTACGGCCAAACGAACCGACATCCAAGATATTCTTGAGCACATTTTAAGTTCTCTATACTTTAACTTCATTTTAGAGCTTTGAAATGGGGTTAACGGGGCTTAAACGTGTTGAAAATGCATCGAAAACCAAGTTTGGAGCTGCAGGGACCAAAACTGTCATTTCAGCAAAGTTACTGGCTTACGGACCATAAGCCCTCACCCTTACGGTCCGTAAGGACCTCCCAGAACCTCAGAATGTGGTTAACAGCTAGTTACAGCTGTTAAGCACTCATAAACCCAATGCCACACGTTAATCCCTGATGTTGGGGGGCCAATTTGGGTACCAAGGTGTTGCAACAAATGTAGGGATGAGATTGAAGCACGTTATTCGATAAACGATCTTAACGGTTCTAACATTCCTATAAATACCCAACCCATTCACTTACAAAACCCACAAATCTGATCTAAGAATGCTCTAAGTTGAAGCCATTGCTTCATACCTGAGCTACTTGGATCAAGATTAGCTTGCGGGGACCCTTTGTAAGTGTTCCTTCGTTCTTTTATCGCTTTTCGAGTCCGAAAGTCAAACTATGTTTGACTTTCTGACATTGACCAGTTTATGGTCAACGCGAAGTTCGTTTGAACTTCCTAACGTGAGCGTAATCACGATGGTTATAGTCCCTGGTGGCTATACCTACTGATTACCGCGTTATCTAAGCTCAGTGACGAGTCGTAGTTTCGGCCAAAATGCGTATTCTTGCGTGTTTTGTAAGCAAACTACTCTTAGGTATCAAAACCGTTTGTTTTGATACCAAACCTGTTTTCTAAACTTCGTTAAACATGTTTTAACATGCTTATATAGGGTCGTCAGGTAAGCGATCTAAACAATCGCTTATACTTTCGAACCCGACCCGTTTGGTCGATCATTAGGATCCGACCAAACACATTAGGTGACCATAGTATATAGGGAATAACCTTCCGAGGTTATACCTTATGGTTGCTTCGTTAAGTAGTTGTATGATAGGTAGTTTATATGCCTTAGGTAAATTACCAAAATGCCCTTTTTACGCCAAAATTCATTTTAAGCATATGTAACATAACTTTTAACATCTAAACTGATTTGGCAACAATATTAGACATGTTAAGAAATATTTTACTTGTCATAGGACTAGTTAGGCATTCCGAACGTATTTTACGTGAACGACGCGTTAAAGTAGCATAAGCTACCTAAACGGGTCGTAATGGGTCTTAAGCACTTAGGTTAGGTTTCATTTTAGTATGTGGGCTTTGTTAAGCCCTACTCATTTGGTTTACGAGCCCTCATTCTATCCGATCCTACGATTTAGGTCCGGTTTATTAATGTAGTTACCTATATTAGGTACCGTTTGATTCCGTGATCTTCTAGCATTGCTTGGTGTTGATCCTAGGACTATTGAGCAATCTCAAGTGAGTACATAGACCCCTCTTTTACCGTTTTCAAACTGTTTTGGGGTGAAACACATGTGCCTACTTGTTACTTTCATGCTTTCCATGTTTTCACATCATATACTTGCTATGTTCATTAGTACATTTATAGTACATCGTTTTACATTACATTTCATGCTATGTATGTCCATTGAATGCATACTTAGTACATTATTTTACATTACATTTCATGCTATGTATATCCATTGTGTGCATACTTAGTACATTGTTTTACATTACATTTCACGCCATGTATGTTCATTTGATGACATACTTAGTGCATTGTTTTCACATGCTTACATTTTGGTATGACAATTGGTTTGTTTAAATGGGACAAAAATACATTCATTAACATTAGCTACGCCATTCGTTAGTAGGTAGTGGTACCATAGGAATTGACAACTCCCGTTCCTGACATCCTAGGTATGTTTAGATGGAAGGAATGACCGAATTCGATAGACATAACACAGATAAACCTTTAATTTGTTTAAAGGTCTATCACCACAGTCACAAGGCTTGAATGTATGCATTTTTACAATATCGCATAAATGTTTGTATTCAGTATAGCATGCATTTCCACAAAACATAACGTTGATTTAAACCATGGTTTACTTCAATACCTTGTTTTGTGCATTTTACATATGGTTTAGTTGATATATTTCACTTACCATACATGATATTTTGGATACACATTACATGATTTGCATTATACATAAACATTTTGACATTGACATACACAATTCATGATTTACATTAGACATAAACATTTTGACATTGATATACACAATTCGTGATTTACATTAGACATAAACATTTTGACATTGATATACACAATTCATGTTTTACATTAGACATAGACATTAGACATGGTTTTCAAACAAACATTTTGACATTTGATTATACATAAACATTTTACTTTGGTGGTTTGGTTTGAGTAAGTGATTTAAGTAACGAGGCATGTGAAATATGATACAAGCATGGTGGATACGCCACTGGTACTTCCTATATATAAGTGCTTGTATGGTATTACATATCATAGCGTTATTTAAACTATTTCAATTTAGACATATAACATTTTATACAAATAACATACTTTTCACAATACATTGTTTTACAAACAACTTATCTGATACAAACTCATTTTACTTGGTTATTCATTTAACCATGTATTATTCTTTTATACATATATATCATTTGGTTTATTTATCACTTTTAAAATGATTTACAAGATAACGCAAATTACAAGGTTCATGACTAAACATTTTCTTAAACATAAGTCATGAATTCTATTTTCACAAAACCTTTGTATCTCACAGGCATTTTTATGCTGACGTACCTATTTTCACATGTGTTTCAGGACATGATGCAAAGGATTTATCAAGATACACTTAAGCGGACTTGGGCCTTAGCGACAATAAAAGATGCAAGACTAGTTATTTATGTTATGTTTCTTTGATTGTCAAGACATTGTAACACTTTTAATCAATAAAACAATATTCAAATTTCCATGTGTTATGAAACAATGATTCTGTTACAACACTCCCCGACGTTTCCGCCACATTTTGTTGTTTTATGTGGTCGGGGTGTGACACATCTGAATCAGATCTGATGAAAATATCTTTGTCAAAGTGTTCGAAGAATGGATCAGAAGCATCTAATCAAATCTGATGAACCCTCATCAGATTCTGATCAGAAGTCACCAGATTTTTGATGATCAATCATAATGTCCACTTGTACTGCAAGATAAGATAAGACGGTTGAAGGACATTTATGACACAAGTGGAAGCACAAAGCATGACATATGAAATCGTCATCCAAGATAAAACACTTGCATGAATAAACAATTGTTTATTCATGACAATTGATCTCTATAAATAAAGATCACCCACACCGGAGATCAATGGAGCTGAGCATTGCAAGTATTACATCTTACATACTCCATTGCCCTTCACTCCCACAGAATTCTTAAGCATTGTTTTGTATTAGAAAATAACTTTTTCAGTGATCTTTTGTAACCTTTCAAAAGTGATATAAACTTGAAAATTCTGTATCTCTGTTTCTAACAATTTTGATTTCTAATTCCGCACATTATTTTCATATAAAGTTGAAATCAACTTGCCATCTTAAGTCAAAGCATTGTTATATGGGATCAACAATTGGTATCAGAGCAGAATGAATAAAACATTTTCAAATCGATCACCTGCTGAAGTATCTTTGTTTATACTCTGTTTTTTAAAAGTTCAAAACTTTGACAAAAAATGGCAAACTTCCAGTCATGGAATAGTGCTTTTAACATGGGTTCTATGTCAAAGCCTCCGAAGTTAGTCAGGGAGAAGTGTCACACCCCAAAAATCCACCTGCGGAGTATCACCGCTTGGAGGCGTGACTGACCAGGATCCAACCACCAATCGTATTGAACAAGCATGTAAGTAATTATAAAAGTCCAACCAATACAATTGGTGTCCAAAAAAAATCATAGTTTAGGTTGCAAGCGGAAGCATAATGTTTAAAACCAAAGCATAAGTTTAAATGTTTCCAAGTTTAACATGGCACACTACTGTCCATGTCCCACAACGACTCTTCTCCCTGCAAGCTCTAGCTAAGTACCTATTGACCTGCAAAGCATGTAGTAACGAGTCAACAATAATGTTGAGCGAGTTCACAGTTGGGTGTTCGTTTTATGTTGTTTCGAAAATAGTTTCCTTTAACTGGCATCCTGCTGTGGGGGTTACCCCATAATTGAAAACGTGTTTTGTTTATTCCCGTTTACTCTGGCAATCCAGCCGTGGGGGCTACCCCAAGTTTAGTTATCTGGCTTTTCGGCCATGGGGGCTACCCCGTGTATATACTACTAGACTCGTTACCATATCGACTGCTGACTGTAGTCATGTTTATGTGCCCTGAACTGTCAATGTCTATTATCATTGATGTGCCCAGATCCATTAGTTCACGCCCGTCCTCTGCGGCACGGTGTGAGGCTTGTCAGACCTAAATAGCGCTATCTAACTAATGACCCGCTCGCCATTGGCCCGACGATTAAGTCGATATAAAAAGGAGGGACTTCGTGATAGAGTTTTGGTCTAGTAAAAGTTAACTGTCCATGAGGACGAGGAATTATATTCCTGAACCAGTACTGTCCTACCCAAGAAAGGACGAAGAATCCATGTTCCTTAAACCCATTCCCAACCCCTGGGAATCCCATGCTTTGTAGAAAGTGTGAACTCACCTTAGGTTAGCTCAGCAGATAAACGAAAGGTCAATCGAGTTGCTAGAGGTCAACCACGTCCTAACATGGTTACCATACAAGTCAGGTTTTGGTTTCGAGTAGTGCACATAAGTCTCACATAAGCTAGCAGATTACGAACACATATATATCATGGCAAACACACATCATCACGTTTAACAGTCATAACGTATCCAACTTGTACGATTAAAAGGTTGGGCTCGCACAAGTTCAACAAACTTGTGCGAGTCACCCATTGAAGCCCAATAGTTCCCGGCCCAAACAAACATAAGTAGTCCAGTATGTAAACGGCCCAAACAATAACAGAAATCAACTTGTGCGAATCATGTGAACTTGTGCGACTGAGTTGGGCCACACGGCCCAATAATATAACCACTTAAGTAACTGTGTGTGTGTGGCCCAAGGCTTGTGCGATCGGCACTGTCTTGTGCGATCCACAAGTCTTGTGCGATCATGCAGTCCTAGATTGTATTACATGCTTAAACAGTTGCACCAATCTTGTGCGACTGTTTTGTGTGATTGTTCTTGTGTGTCCGGCTTGTGCGACCAAATCAGACTTGTGCGATTTAGGAAATCTTGTGCGACCAGGCTTATTATTCGCAATTTATGGAAATCAGTATTATCCTTCCTTTATTCATGCAATCGGTTACTAAATTTCCATTTACTTTGCAATATTCCATTAACAGTTTCCTTATCATGCAATAATCGGTCAACATGCTTTTATCAATTAATTGCTTATGAACCCTAACCTAAATCATGAACATCCACTATCACACACATAAATGAATTATCAATTTATAATGCAAATCCATACCCTATTCACGAAAGCACTAGCAACAATGATATCCAATCTTAATATTCATGCAAGACATAAATTGGTGGCATACACATGAACCATCACATGTCTTCTGACAACTCTTATGCCACATGAACAAAAGAGCCGACAATGATGATGACTACTACACATCCCACATGCATGACAGACACAAGCATGATTTAATCACAACAATTGATACTACACATGCATGACAGGAGATTCAATACTATATTTATGTTATTTGCACAAAAGCTATCCCTAGATAACATCATAATCAATTCGGTCAACAAGTTAAACAACACAAGAAACACTAACCGAGATTAAGAAGAGTATGATGATGGCGATCACGATGAGGGGGAGGGGGGTTCTCCAGTTGCCACACGATCTCAAGGAGAGAGTATGAGCTCTAGGGTTTTGTGATAGGGTTTTGTGATTATGTCAAATACTAACTTAATGAGAGGATTTTTATAAAACCAAGTGTATATTCGTTGAATGTGAGCCAAGCCCAAAAACTCGGGTTTCGTTTGGGCCGAGGGCTAGCCCAAGATAATTGAAAGAGTGTTGTGCGACTCGGGGGTGTATTGTGCAAATCGGTTATACATTGTGCGATCCACATATGTTACAAGTATATACATAACACACTACAATTTCATAACACTTATCACATAATTAAAACATAACATTTTATTGCAAACAATCACAATAGTTAATCACATAGCACTCACACCGGTTACTTCAAAATGCATGAAAAGTTCGGAAATACGAGTTGTCACATTATCCCCAAGTTGAAAGAAATTTCGTCCCGAAATTTGGTACGTACTCACTGAGGAAGCTAGTTAAGTTGCATGGTTTTCCTGGTTTTCCTGTGGTGTCACATCCTCCCCTCGTTGATCTGGAATTTCGTCCCGAAATTCCGTAGCTTCAGCCTCAGTTGTGGTTGTACTGTTTGCGAATAGTTGGGGATGCTTTTGTTTCATTTGATCTTCGCGTTCCCAGGTGAACACTGGGCCATGACGGGAGTTCCAACGAACTCGAACGAGAGGTATTCTAGTGCGCTTGAGGACCTTAACATCCCGGTCCGTGATTTCAACTGGTTCCTCGACGAATCGTAACTGCTCGTCGATAATGAGCTCCTTCAAAGGAACTATGAGGGTCTCATCTGACAGACATTTCTTCAGATTCGACACGTGGAAAACGTTGTGAACTGCACTGAGTTCTGCTGGTAGGTTCAGTTTGTAGGCCACTCCGCCTATTTTCTCTATGATGTCGAATGGTCCAACATATCGTAGGTTAAGTTTGCCTCGTTTTTCAAAACGAACAACACCCTTCCAGGGTGAGACTTTGAGTAGCACTCGATCCCCAACCTGGAACTCGAGTGGTTTCCTGCCCTTATCGGCGTAGCTTTTCTGACAATCGCGAGCTGCCGCCATGCGTTGTCGTATCTGAGCAATCCTTTCTGTAGTATCAACTACGAGTTTTGGGCCAGTGATCTGACTATCCCCCACCTCTGCCCAACAAAGAAGTGACCATCGTTTACGCCCGTACAATGCCTCAAATGGAGCGGCCCGAATGCTGGTGTGGTAACTGTTATTATACGATAATTCCACTAGTGGCAGATGTTTTTCCCAACCGTTGCCAAAATCGATAGCACATGCACGAAGCATGTCTTCGAGGATCTGGATGGTGCGTTCAGACTGCCCATCCGTTTGCGGGTGATAAGTTGTGCTCATGTCTAAACGTGAGCCAAAGGACTTATGCATTGCTTGCCACAGTTCAGAAGTAAAACGTGCATCACGATCGGAAATAATAGAGGTGGGCACCCCGTGCCTCGAGACCACTTCCTTAAGGTATACGTCTGCTAGAGTGGAGAACTTATCCATCTCCTTGATAGCCAAGAAGTGTGCAGACTTTGTGAGTCGATCCACGATCACCCAAATAGTGGTCTAGGCAGGCCAGTAACAAAATCCATGGAAATTTGCTCCCATTTTCTTTGTGGTATCTCAGGTTGTTGGAGTAGGCCTGAAGGTTTCTGGTATTCAACTTTGACTCTCGCACAAGTCAAACACTTGCTGACGTAAGTTGCTATGTGGGCCTTCATGCTAGGCCACCAGTATGTAGTTCTGAGGTCGTGGTACATCTTATCCGAACCAGGATGTACTGAGTAGCAAGACTTGTGTGCCTCATCCATCACAAGCTCTCGTAGATTGCCATAGAGTGGGACCCAAATACGTCCCGTTACATAGTAAGCACCGTTTTCCTTTTGTTCTAATCGTTGCCTTGAGCCGCGTAGGGCTTCAGCCCTGACATTTTCTGGTTTCAATGCGTCTACCTGAGCATCTCGTATCTGGGAAGGAAGACTAGATTGGATTGTGAGTTGCAAAGCTCGTACGCGTTTAGGCGTAGTGTCCTTTCGACTGAGGGCATCAACCACAACATTGGCTTTGCCTGGGTGGTACCTGATCGAGCATTTGTAATCATTCAGTAGCTCGACCAATCGTCGTTGTCGCATATTCAGTTCCTTCTGTTTGAAGATATGCTCAAGACTCCTGTGATCGGTGTAGATGGCGCACTTGGTACTGTACAGGTAGGGTCTCCATATCTTAAGTGCAAAAACAACAGCTCCCAGCTCTAAATCGTGTGTAGTGTAGTTCCTTTCATGAACTTTAAGTTGGCACGAGGCGTAGGCCATAACTTTATCCCATTTCATCAATACACAACCAAGACCCTGAATTGATGCGTCGCAGTAAACCACAAAGTCGTCTGTGCCCTCTGTCAATGAAAGGATAGGTGCACTGCAAGGTCTATCCTTTAAGTGCTGAAATGCTAATTCCTGTGCGTTTCCCCATCGATAAACAACGCCTTTCTGCGTTAGTGAGGTGAGAGGCTGTGCAATCTTGGAAAAATCCTTAATGAACCTCCTGTAGTAACCTGCCAAGCCCAAGAATTGGCGAATTTCCATTGGTGTACGAGGTGCAGGCCAGTTCTTAATCGAGTCTACCTTGGATGGATCAACATGAATCCCATCCTTGTTTACCACATGGCCTAAGAAATGGACTTCACGAAGCCAGAAGTCGCATTTTGAAAACTTGGCGTACAACTGTTCTCCTCGAAGGAGTTCCAAAATGAGTCGTAAATGCTGCTCGTGTTCCTCCTGACTCTTAGAATAGATCAAAATGTCGTCAATGAAAACAATAACGAACTTGTCCAGGTAAGGCTTGCACACTCGATTCATCAAGTCCATGAAGACCGCAGGTGCGTTTGTCAGCCCAAACGGCATGACCAAAAACTCATAGTGTCCATAACGAGTTCTAAAGGCTGTTTTGGAGACGTCCTCTTCTCGGACTCTCAGCTGGTGATATCCTGATCTCAAATCAATCTTCGAGTAAAAGCTCGACCCTTGCAACTGGTCGAATAGGTCATCATTGCGTGGAAGAGGATAGCGATTCTTCACGGTCACCTTGTTGAGTTCACGGTAGTCGATGTACATTCTGAAGGTACCGTCTTTCTTCTTTACGAACAGCACTGGAGCTCCCCAGGGTGAAGAGCTAGGACGAATAAAACCCTTATCCAAGAGTTCTTGTAGTTGCGTAGAGAGTTCTTCCAACTCTGATGGAGCTAAACGATAAGGTGCACGAGCTAAAGGTGCTGCTCCAGGAGTTAGCTCGATGTGAAACTCGACCTGACGATGAGGCGGAAGGCCAGGTAGTTCCTCAGGAAATACCTCAGGATAGTCGCGCACAATTGGAAAATCTTCTATCTTCTTCTCTTTCTTCGAGGTGTCTGTAACAAGAGCCAAAATAGCAGTGTGGCCCTTACGCAAACACTTCTGGGCCTTAAGGAAAGAGGTGATGCTCACAACAGCACCACTCTTGTCGCCACGAATCATGAGAGGTTCATCACCTGAACGAGGAATGCGGACAATCTTTTCGTTGCAAAGAATCTCTGCTTGATGTTGGAATAACCAGTCCATCCCAATGACAACGTCGAAACCATCATACATTGGGGCCATTCCTAGCATCACCCTGACCAATCACGAACACTCGACCCCTGGCACCATTGTTGTCGTTATTACCCCCGTTGTTGCCTCCATTATTGTTCCCATTTCCTTGGTTGTGGTTCTGGTTCTGGTCCAACTGTGGGCAGTGTCTCTTGAAGTGACCTTCAGCACCACACTGATAGCATCCTTTGTCACCCTGCTGTTGCTGCTGATTCTGTGGAGCTTGTGGCTGCTGTTGTCGGTTCTTGTTTGCAGGACGTGAGCTTCTACAATCTTTGGCTCCATGACCAAGCTTGTTGCATTTCTGACAACGATCTTTGTTGCACTACCCGCTGTGGTGCAAATTACATTGATTGCACTTAGGGTGGTTTCCCTCGTATCCACCCTTACTTCGATTACCAAAAGACTGCTGACTGGGGCTCCTGTACTCATCCGTTTTTTCGCTGCTGCTACTGAGACTGAACCGAAGTGGAACACTTGCTGGAGGTTCCATCCCACTTTTGCTTGTTGTCACTGGGAGTAGCAGAAGTAGTAATAGTAGTAGCACCAATATGCTTAGGCAGCTTGTTCTGTTCCACTGCCTGGTCTGTGAGACGATGAGCAAGACGGGTAACATCCTGGATGGTAGCAAAGTTTGCAGTAGTCACATGGCTTTGGGTTTCTGGTACTAGGCCCTTGAGGTACAGCTCAATGCGCTTGATGGGAGGATCTACCATAGTTGGACATGACACTGCCAGTTCGTTGGATCGTTTCGTGTACGCTTCTATCTCTGACCCCGTCATCTTCAGGTTAAAGACTCTACTTCCAGCCTGTGGATGTCGTCGTGACTACAGTATTCCTGCTTGATTAGTTCCTTAAAGTCGTTCCAGGGTGTGGCATTGGCAGCTACCAACCCCAACATTTGTACTTGTGCGTTCCACCAAGTCAAAGCAACGCCTTCGAGGGTACCGGTGACATACTTCACCCTACGAGCCTCAGGGCATTCACACATTTCAAAGACCGATCCGAGCTTCTCGAACCAGTGGAGGAGTCCAACGGCCCTTCAGTGCCACTAAAAGTACTAAAACGACAGTCCATGATGGTTTTGAATGTGCATACAGGTGGCGGAGCGTTCTGACCTTGTTGCGCGAGGAGGAAAAGACAGGGTTAAGTGCGAGAGTTGGGTCATGAGAGTAGGATCTAACATCCTAGGATAGGTTCGGTATAGCAGGTTATACCTCATGCCTGAGCGGCTGCGAGTGCCGCCGTAACTTGTTTGTTAATCAGAGCCGTCAGCTGGGCTTGAGTTAGGTTCACACGTCCACTCATGATCTTCACATCGAAGTAAACACAATTAGGGAAGGTGTCGCGAACGTGTGTAAGTGTGGAGTGACAGAAGAGAGTAAGCACACAGGGTTCAAGCAACAGTTGTTATACTAAGTTACTAACTAAGCATACCATGAGCAATATTCTATATACTAGCAAGTAGGCAATATAACATAAACCATATCACCTAGAATGTCGAGTCTTGCACGTGGAGCGAAGTGTCGTTGTGGATCATTGAACACTGTTCAGGTTATAGTCTGGTTTTAACAAAAACTTTTTCCCTTATTAAAACCAAGTTCACTATAACCAATGGCTCTGATACCAATCTGTCACACCCCCAAAATCCACCTGCGGAGTATCACCGCTTGGAGGCGTGATTGACCAGGATCCAGCCACCAATCGTATTGAACAAGCATGTAAGTAATTATAAAAGTCCAACCAATACAATTGGTGTCGAAAAAAAATCATAGTTTAGGTTGCAAGCGGAAGCATAATGTTTAAAACCAAAGCATAAGTTTAAATGTTTCCAAGTTTAACATGGCACACTACTGTCCATGTCCCACAACGACTCTTCTCCATGCAAGCTCCAGCTAAGTACCTATTGACCTGCAAAGCATGTAGTAACGAGTGAACAATAATGTTGAGCGAGTTCACAGTTGGGTGTTCGTTTTACGTTGTTTCGAAAACAGTTTCCTTTAACTGGCATCCTGCCGTGGGGGTTACCCCATAATTGAAAACGTGTTTTGTTTATTCCCGTTTACTATGGCAATCCAGCTGTGGGGGCTACCCCGTGTATATACTACTAGACTCATTGGGCCACACGGCCCAATAATATAACCACTTAAGTAACTGTGTGTGTGTGGCCCAAGGCTTGTGCGATCGGCACTGCCTTGTGCGATCCACAAGTCTTGTGCGATCATGCAGTCCTAGATTGTATTACATGCTTAAACAGTTGCACCAATCTTGTGCGGCTGTTTTGGTGATTGTTCTTGTGTGTCCGGCTTGTGCGACCAAATCAGACTTGTGCGATTTAGGAAATCTTGTGCGATCAGGCTTATTATTCGCAATTTATGGAAATCAGTATTATCCTTCCTTTATTCATGCAATCGGTTACTAAATTTCCATTTACTTTGCAATATTCAATTAACAGTTTCCTTATCATGCAATAATCGGTCAATATGCTTTTATCAATTAATTGCTTATGAACCCTAACCTAAATCATGAACATCCACTATCACACAAATCAATGAATTATCAATTTATAATGTAAATCCATACCCTATTCACGAAAGCACTAGCAACAATCATATCCAATCTTAATATTCATGCAAGACATAAATTGGTGGCATACACATGAACCATCACATGTCTTCTGACAACTCCTATGCCACATGAACAAAAGAGCCGACAATGATGATGACTACTACACATCCCACATGCATGACAGACATAAGCATGATTTAATCACAACAATTGATACTACACATGCATGACAGGAGATTCAATACTATATTTATGTGATTTGCACAAAAGCTATCCCTAGATAACATCATAATCAATTCGGTCAACAAGGTAAACAACACAAGAAACACTAACCAAGATTAAGAAGAGTATGATGATGGCGATCACGACGGGGGAGGGGGGGGTTCTCCAGTTGCCGCACGATCTCAAGGAGAGAGTATGAGCTCTAGGGTTTTGTGATAGGGTTTTGTGATTATGTCAAATACTAACTTAATGAGAGGGTTTTCACAAAACCAAGTGTATATTCGTTGAATGTGAGCCGAGCCCAAAAACTCGGGTTTCGTTTGGGCCGAGGGCTAGCCCAAGATAATTGAAAGAGTGTTGTGCGACTCGGGGGTTTATTGTGCAAATCGGTTATACATTGTGCGATCCACATATGTTACAAGTATATACATAACACACTACAATTTCATAACACTTATCACATAATTAAAACATAACATTTTATTGCAAACAATCACAATAGTTAATCACATAGCACTCACACCGGTTACTTCAAAATGCATGAAAAGTTCGGAAATACGAGTTGTCACAAGAAGTAACCCCAATGGAAAATCAGGATGATCAATTTCCTAAATGGACATGATCGAGCTCCGTTTCAATCCATTGTGTGGCCCACATATACCGCGTGTTGAAATACCAGGTGTTCCAACGCATCTGATGACTCACCAGAAATCTCTGCTTCTTGGGCTCCCAAACTAGAGAAAAACTGGAGCCCAGAAGACAAGAAACTGGTAGAAACAGATGAAAGGGCCAAATCACTTCTGATTATGGCACTTCCAAATGGCATATTTTCTTATGTAGATGCATGTTCATCTGCAAAAGAAATATGGGATCAACTTGAAAATCTTTGTGAAGGAAGAGACAAAATGAAAAGAAACATGAGAACAAATCATGTCTCTACTTATGAAAGGTTTAAATGTTCACCAAATGAAACACTCACAGATGCTTACAACAGATTAACAAAAATTTTAAATAAACTAAAAAAGCATGGAGTTGAAAAAACCAATGATGAAAGAAATGTAAAATTTCTTGATGCCTTACCAAGAGAATGGCAAAATCTTGCCATGACCATAGCCTCTACACTAGAGCTAGGAAATCTGAACCTACATGATCTATATAGCATTTTACTCCCAAGAGAGCAACAAATCATTGAAAACTCAAAACAGTATGGTGGACCTATAGCCTTAATATCAAATTCTCAAAGATCAATCACACCATCCACAACCCTCCAACTCACAAAATCTAGTTTTAGCATCAGAAAATTCTGAAAGTCCACCAGATTTTTCTGCATTTGTTGAACCAATAGCTTTGCTTACCAAAACCTTTGAACAAAGAATGAAGGGAGGAAGTTCTAGAATTCAGAGAAGTGATAAAGGAAAGATGGAAGCTGGATCCAAGGAGAGGATAGCAGAAGGCAAGTCAGAAGTGGTGCGCTATAGATGCAAACAAAAGGGTCACTATGCATCAGAATGCAAGAACAAGAAGCTGAAAGATCCAGCCTACTATGAAAAGAAGCTAGAAGAAGCCAAGAAACAACAACAACAAGTCAACCTGATTGCAGGAACAGATACCTGGATGACTGATAACTCATCAGATGATGACCATGAAGAAATGGCCAACTTTTGTCTTATGGCAAAACTTGATGAAGAAGCAACAAAAATCAATGTAAGTCAAAATGATCAAGAACTTCAAAATCAGATAAACAAATTATTGAAAGATTTTCAAAAACTGCAAGAGAAATACTTGGCAGAAACAAAGAAATCTGATGAACTCAAAGATATGTTGAAACATTGTCAAGAAAATGAAAACATTTTACCTGAAGAAAGTCTAATCAAAGACACAAAAATCAATTTTTTATGAAAAGGAAAGAAAACTTTTGTATATAGAAATTCATAAAAATAAGGTAAATGTAAAAGGTTTTCAACAAGCAAAGGATTTCGTTGATTACATTGAAACAACTTCAAAAAATCAGGGTGAAGGATTCGGTTATACAAAAGCAACAAAACATAACCCCACAGTGTTTGCAAAAGCTTCAAATAAACCAATAACCAGAATCTGACATTGAATCAAATTTATCAGAAGAATATGACTTTATGACATCTTGTTCTGAGTCAAATCCAGAATTAAAAAAGGTCTGCTCCAAAGAGAAAATAAAAACAAAACAAGATCATACAAAAGGAAAAACTAAATGGATCTTAAAAGAAAAGGGTCAAAACATTTTTCAAAAATCTCAGAAAAGTGTGCTTTCATCAAAAACCATCCCATCAGATATCTCTAACAAGGTGGGATGCATGTGTATTGATATTCTGAAAGTAATTCAACAGCATCTGAAGAAAAACCAACAATCTGTCAATGATTAAGCATTGGACATAAATCTCATCAAATCTGATCAGATGTCATCAGATTTGATAAGAAAATCTGATTAGTTAGAATCAACGGATTCTGACAGATCAAGATCAACAGATGATGAAAGAAAACTATTACATGCTATATATTCATCTGACAAAGTACCCAAGAAAGTCTGGGTACCAAAAAACCACTAACCTCTTCATTTCAGGGCCATCATGTGTAGCAGATTTGGTACTGTGATTCAGGAAGCTCCAAGTACATGACTGGGGACAGGAGCTTACTTAGAAACTATGTAGAAAAGCTAGGTAAATTTGTAAATTTTGGTAATGGAGTCAAGGGGAGAGTAAAAAGTTATGGAAGCATAACATATGGTACAATAACAATTGAGAGAGTGGCACATGTAGAAGGTTTAAAGTACAATCTTCTAAGTTATGGTAAATTTTTTGACAAAGGCTTTAAGGTAACATTTTTATCTGATACTTGCTTATTAATAGGTCTTGAAGATGATAAAATTTATATTAGAGGAAAAAGGATAAGAAAATCAATATATTACTTTGACTTCAAAAACAAAGTTGAAGAACCTCAATTTTGTCTATTTTCAAAAGAAAATAAAGGAAATAGTTGGTTATGGCATAAAAGGCTAGCTCATATAAATTTCAAAACTCTGAACAAATTAGCAAGCAAGTGTCTAGTAAAAGGATTGCGCTTTATTGCTTCAAGAAAAGACAAACTTTGTGAAGCATGTGAGGACGGAAAGTCAAAAAGAAGCTCACACAACACTGTGGTAGAATCTTCTATCTCTGAAAATCTTGAACTTTTACATATGGACCTTTGTGGACCAGTAAGCACTTAAAGTTTTTCTGGAAAGAAATACATTTAAGCCATTTTTTATGAATACTCAAGGTACACATGGGAAGAATTTTTGAGGCAAAAGAGTGAAACCCCAGATCTGATCATAAATTTTGTTAAGAAAATTGAAAATCTGTTAAAATTAACTGTAAGAAAACTCAGATCTGACAATGGGACAAAATTCAAAAATGCAAAACTTGAGAATTTCCTAACAGAAAAAGGAATATCTCAGGATTTTTCCGCTCCCAAAACCCCTCAACAAAATGGGGTTGTTGAAAGGAGAAACAGAACTTTGGTAGAAGCAACAAGAACAATGCTTGCATATGCTAAACTGCCAACCTATTTTTGGGCAGAAGCAGTGGCAAATGCATGTTTCACACAAAACAGAACTATCATCAACAAAAGACATCAGAAACACCTTTTCACATCATAAACAAAAGAGTACCAAGTGTCAAATTTTTACATACTTTTGGATGTAGATGTCTTATTTTCAATGATTTTGATAGTTTAGAGAAATGTGACAGAAAAGCTGAAAAGGGAATTTTTCTTGGATATTCTTTCTCTTTAAAAGCTTGCAGAGTATTTGTTTTAAATAGCAGAACAATCAGAGAAAGTTTGTATGTCTCTTTTGATGATTCATCAGAAACAGAAATTTCTGATGACATCATAAGTTTCTCACAAAAACAAAATCCAATGAATAATGAACACCTTTTGACAGAACTAACAAATGAACTGCTTGGGTATGTCTGGGAAGGAAATTATGGAAATTTACCAGAAAACCAGTCAAACTCTAACTCTGAAGAAAATCTAGAGCCCACATATGAATTACAAGGAACAACAAATCAGACATCAGATTTCACAACAGAAAATCAAGAAAAACAAATGTCTAAAGACTCAGGCTCAGAACAGATGATCAGTCAGGGGGAAGCAGAAAGTTCTTCACAAAATCCATCCCCTGATCCAACAAGTACTATTACAAGTGGAAGATGGATAAAGGGTCACTCAACATAAAGTATCATAGGAAACCCTCAAGATGGTGTTAAAACAAGATCAGCAACTGTTCATGAATGTCTTAATGCTAGTTTCTTAAGCCTAACTGAACCAAAAACAGCAAATGAAGCACTCAAAGATCCATACTGGATTCAAGCTATGCAAGAAGAGCATGATCAGTTTGAAAGAAGTCAAGTGTGGAATCAAGTACCTAGACCAAATGATAAATCAGTCATAGGGTCAAAATAGGTATTTAGAAAAAATCTGATGAACAAGGAATAATTACAAGAAACAAAGCAAGATTCATAGTAAAAGGGTATAGTCAACAAGAAGGAATTGACTATGATGAAATTTTCGCACCAGTAGCATGACTGGAGGCAGTTAGAATCTTTCTTGCTTATGCAGCTTCAAAAGGCTTCAAAGTCTATCAGATGGATGTCAAGTTTGCTTTTCTGAATGGTAAGATTGATCAAGAAATATATGTGCAGCAACCAGTAGGCTTTGTTGATCCAGAATTTCCAAAACATGTTTATAAACTAAACAAAGCCTTGTATGGGTTGAAGCAAGCTCCAAGAGCATGGTATGAAACTCTTTCAAACTTTTTGATCCAATCAGGTTTTACCAAAGGTACTATAGACACAACTCTGTTTCTCAAAACACACAAAGGGCACACTCTGTTGGTACAAATATATGTTGATGACATAATATTTGGATCAACCAATTCAAATAACTGTAAAAGTTTGAAAAACTAATGACAAGCAACTTTGAGATGAGCATGATGGGAGAATTAAGTTTCTTTATAGGTCTCCAGGTAAAACAAGAATCTAATGGAATATTTTTGAATCAATCAAAATATGTTAAACCATTTTGAAAAAAATATTCATTAGAAAATTGCTCATCATCAAAAACTCCAATGGCCACAGGAAATAAGTTAGATTCTGATCCTGATGGTGCAAATGTAGATCTTAAAACCTACAAAGGGATGATAGGATCACTCTTATATCTAACTGCCAGCAGACCTGCCATAAAGTTTTCAACATGCTTTCTGGCTAGATATTAGTGTAATCCCAAAGAATCTTACTTAAAGGCAGTAAAAAGGGTTTTTTAAGTATCTAAAAGGCACATCTGACAATGGCTTATGGTACCCTAAGGGGACTAGTTTAGACCTAATTGCATATTCAGATGCAGATCATGCAGGTTGTAAACTGGACAGAAAAAGCACATCTGGTACTTGTCAGATGCTAGGAGAAAAACTAGTATGTTGGGCAAGCAAGAAACAAAATTGTGTTTCCACCTCTACAGCTGAAGCAGAATATGTAGCAGCAGCAAGTTGTTGTTCACAAGTTTTGTGGATGCAAACACAACTCAAAGATTATGGAGTGAATCTAACAAAATACCAATCCTATGTGATTCCAAGAGTGCAATAGCTATAACTTCAAATCCTGTTCACCACTCAAGAACCAAGCACATTGATGTCAGGTATCATTTCATAAAGGATCATGTGGAAAAGGGAAACATAGAAATGTACTTTGTTCCAACAGAAAACCAATTTGCTGATATTTTTACAAAACCACTGGATTAGAAAAGACATAATTATCTGATCAGCAAATTGGGAATGATAAATAAGAGATACGATGAAACAAGCCAATCCACAATCTTTTCTGATGAAACTAAACAAGAGTTTGATAAAAGAAAATTTTCTAATGAATAGATCAGAAATCTGATAAAGACATATCAGAATTCTGACAAGACAAACAGAAATCTGATAGTCTCATCAGAAATCTGATGAATTCATCAGAAACAAAGCAATTTTTTAAATAAAGTTTTCAACAGAAAATGTGTCACCATCACATATCTTCTTTGTACCATGCATGCACACATACCTTGTACATATGTTCATTTTTGTATATTTTTTTCTGATGTTATTCTAGATAACTTTTGTATAAAAGTCACTTTCCACTCACTTGGGATTATCAAATATATGAGAGATGTATACGTCTCTGGGATAACTCACCAAGTTCTCTTTTATTTTATTAATTTTATTTTTTTACCCCTATCACATCAGTTGCTTACTCTGCACGGTTAAAGGAAAGCAAGGCTACACTTGTCCTTGCAACAGAAAATTGATAGACTAGGGTGCCGCCTATTCTTAAATGAGGAGGGAGAAAATGGCAATTTTTAGTTCTAACAAATCTGACACCATATCTCGAAGTGGAGTAGAGTTGGTACGATTAAAGATCTTCACCGGTGGATACATTTAAGACATATGCTCATTATATTTAAATATACACACACTTGCTTGTACAATTTCACCTGAAAACTTTTTCTATCACTCGTCTTCTTCACTTGCAAACCCTAACCCTCATTTTTCAAAAACAAAATCACCATGCAAAGGATTGATAGAGACAGATTCCCTCTGCCTTACTTCCAAAGGCATAATGCTAGAGTGAGAATGAATGTAGATGGACCAAGATACGTTAGATGTTCCACAAGACTAAACATGCTATGAGCAGTCCAATAGCTTTTGCCCTCTCTATGTACGTTCAAGTGTACCCGGAAATTCTTTAGGAGTTCTGGAAGCCTGCACGACTTGTTGTAGACGATGGGAGGCTAACCACAATTGCAGGGTGGGTGATGGGTAACAGGCTCATTTGTTTAAATGAGTACACTATCAGAACAGCTCTCCTGATGAATGATGACTATCCTCCAACCACCTTCTCCATGGCAGACAAGCAGACAACACTGGCAATGATGGGATATCGTGATCCTCAAGGAAGAGTCCCCATCTTCAAAAGTGGGTTCATTGAACAATGGCAATTTCTAGTAACCAAGTTTGCTTTCTGCTTTATGAGGAAAGCTTCTAGTTGGTATGAGATCACTCAAAGGTTGATGGAGCCCTTCCATGCCTTGGTAAACCATCTCCCTTACAACTACTCCTCCTATCTGATGAATGACATTAGGGCAAATTTCTTAGGAGCTAGTCCTTTCCTCATCTACCCAAGATTCTTGATGAAGGTGATAACCTCACAACTGGTCTTTGGAGGAGTTCCTGCATCATATGTCAGAGCCCGGGTAGTTCCTCAGGAGGATCAGCACATTGCAACCCTTATACCAACAGAAGAAAATACTGGGAGTGAGACACTTCTCTGGGAGATGGTGGGTATCATGTATGGAGATGATGACTTTGGGGATGAAGATTTAGCTTAATTTTTCCTTTGTTTTTAACTGTATATATTTTTTGTTATATAAGTATATATATGTCCTTTTTGCTTATTTTTATTGCGTTTGAGTTATATATATAATTGAGGGGAAAATTTTGATGAAATCAGAAATCCGGGGGGAATTTCTGATGAGATCATAAATCCAGGGGGAATTTTTTAAGAGATCAAAAGTCATAGGGAATTTCTGATAGGAGCTTAGTTCAAGGGGGAATGTCTAATCAGATCAGCAATTCAGGAGGAATTTCTGATAAGATCCTAGTTCCAAGAGTATTTTCTGATAAGATTATAATTTTAGGGGGAACTAATGATGGGATCAAAGTTTTTGAAAGAATCTTGAAAAGTTTTAAAGATAATGGAAACCTTGAAGAGATTTCTTTCAGAAGAATGAAAACTTTTGAATGATTTTCTGATAAATAAAAAAAAACTATGTTTAAAAAAAGGATTAAATCTAGGATTCTAACAAAGAATTAAATCAGATTTTCTCATAAATGAAAATCTTTCAAAAACAAAAATGTTGAATAATGAAAATTTTCAAAGGATAATAGGAGATGAAAATATGTTGATTAAACAAACTATTTACTCAAATGCAACATCTTTTTCTGGTTCTTCTAAGATCAACTTTTTCTGATAAAAATCTGATACATTCTGATGAAAATTTTCAAACACACAATAGGAGATGAAAATGTGTTGATTAACAAATTTTTTATTCAAATGTAACATCTTTTTCTTTAAAAAAACCACTTTTTTCTCCTAAAACAATTTCTAATGAAAATTACATATTTTCTGATAACCCAACATGAAAACAACTTTCATCAGCAAATTACATATTTTCTGATAACCCAACATATTTTCAAATTTTGACCATCATCATTTGATGACACTCCAAATCAATGTAAGTATCTCGGAAGAATTCTCGCTCACTTGGCACTTAATTCTCAGAATCATTTCAATTAGTTTGAGATCATTATCATCTGATAAATCTCAAAAGAATTTGAGTTATTGATTCACAAGAAGATCTGTTGACCATCTACTTGAACAGAAAGTCAACAGAATTCAACAGAAAATCTGTTGGCCATCTATTGAAGAAAAAGTCAACAGAAAAATGCATTGACAAAGTCAACAGATATCTGAGCTTTTGGCTTACAAAAAAGGGGGAAAATGTCAAGAAAAAGAAATATTTGGAGAGAAAAAGAAAATGAGTGGACCACTCTTCAAAACGTAGACCCACTTGTGCAAAAGTGAAGATTGGCGGTTAGCAGGGACCAATAGAAGAAAAGTTCAAACTTTTTAAATATATTTTTTTTCTAAAAAGATACATATAAAAGGTTTGAAACGGTATTTATGAAGATAAAACGATAAAGGTGTTTAATGGTAACCCAAAGGTGTCAACATTAAACATAAATTCAATGGGTTAATGACACAGTTAATCACCAATCATTCATGATCTTAAATACGTGGGACAACAAAACTTATATAAAGCAACCCAGCACACAATCTCTCACCATCACCTCCAAAAGATTCAAACTTTCAAAATTCCAAACCCTAAAAATCACAACTTTCTTTCTGAAACCCAAAACCTCAAAATCTAGCATCATGTCTTCTTTCGGCTCCATGAACCTCCACATTCCAGCTGTGGAACATGATGTTCCCCTTGTCATGAGATCAAAATGGCTAGATATAGAGAAAAAGAACAACCTAGCTCTCAATACTGATCATGAGCAGCATGATGAAAGGGTCAAGATCCTTGTAGAGTTTCTGATCAACTGTCCCATAAAATATGCCTTAATAGGAGTCTATGAAGTTCCTCAACAGATCCTTCAGCAAACAGTGCAAACAACAGAAAAGTCAAGAACAAAATTAACTGCACACGTGTGGGGAAATATCAGAATTACTGTCAATGAAGAAAACATTAGAAGATGGCTGGAGCTTCCTGAAAAAGAAGAATATCACATTCCTCTGGTCAAAGAAGAACTCTTGGCAGTATTCAGAAACCTTGGGTACAAGATGCCAATTACTTTAATTAGCCAGTTCAAAAGAAAGCAACTGCCAGGATTCTAGCAAGTCTTCATGGAGATAATCAACAGTTGCCTCACATGAAAGATAGGAGGTGCTGACCAGATAACCATTCCAATTTTGAACATCATGTATGGATTGATAATGGGTAAAGATGTAGATTATGCCAAAGAAATCTTCTCATTACTAAAAAGTAGCATATTTACTCATAAAGGAAGAACAAGCACACATCTTCTACATGCAAGATTCTAGTCAATTATCATAACAAAAGTTTTTGCTGAAAGAAACATGGAGTTCCCTACTCATGATACAGTATGGAAACCAGTAGTAATGACTCCATGGACTGCTGCAACAAGTGCTTGGGCTCTTCCCAGTGATCTTCCTTCCCTGTCTCTCAGTATGCTGAAGGTGATTCCTACAGACTCACCTTTCATCAAAAGGCATGAGGATTTGATCAAACCTACAGGACCGGGTGATTGTGGATCAAGAATGGCGTCCACATCAGCCGCTGGTGACAAAAATGTTGCTGGGGAATATGGAACAAATGAAGAATCAGATGAAGTCTCATCCACCAAAGATGAGGAATCTGATTCAGATTCAGTACAAGCCGGAGAAGGTCAACCACAGGATACCCTTGAAATAGGTGCACACCTTGAATTAAACCATGATCTTAATTTTACAAATCCAACTTCTGATAAAACTTCATCAGAATCTGTTGAGGGTAATTTTGAAATAAGAAAAAGGGTACCTTATGTTGAAGCCCAATTGGGTATTGTACTAAGTATCAACTCCGAATCTGATGAGGAGGAGGTTGAAACTGCAACAAGTGGAGAACATCCACTTGATCAGAGACAAGTATTGGATACTTTGTGTTATCCAAGAACTCAAGGAGAACATTCTGAAAGGATTGTTCAAGGAATTGAGGAAATCCAGGAAATGCCTGTGGTGCATGATTCTGGTAGGAAATCTATGGATTGGTCTTTTGATCAAGACATAGGAATTCCTAAAATAGCAAGAAATGTGTTTTCTGCTAGTATGCTAGCAGGAACATCTGTTGTTCCAATTGACCCAATCACAACTGATCTTGAATCAACATTGAAGAAAGTGATGGAGAAGGTGATGAATCTAGAGAAAAAGTCTCCTCTTGAACAGAAACTGAATATTTTGTTGAATGAAATGAAGCAACAGAAATCTGACATCAGAAATCTGTTAGATTCTATTGAAGTCATCAGAAAACAATCTGAAGCAAACACAAACAAGTTAAATAAGTTGCAAGAACCCCCAGTTGCCTCTCAAGATGTAAAGGAGATTTCTCATGAGTTCAAGAAACTGGCTGATGAGTTTAAAGCTATGAAGGATGAGATGAGGGAAATTGTGAAGGCAAAAGGAAGTGTTGAATTGTAACGCCCCAAAAACCGAATTATTAAATTCGTTACCATGTTACCATGTTAGTAAAATGAGATACAATAACTAAGTTAATAAACCTAGTTAAATGCCTAATAGATAAGTTAAGGGATGAAACTTGTGGCAATTATGATGATATGTTAAACTTGAGGGACTTAGGGTGCCAAAATGGAAATATGATTTATTAAAAACAAAATATCACACACACACTAGGTGTGTGTGTGCGTGACATCGATCAGAGGAGAAGGAGGGAGGGGTGCAAACCCTAACCCTCAAGAAACCATCAAATTGGGAAGAAATCTCGAGGAAGATCGGATGCATGAACCTGAATTGGTGACCATTTAAGTGTCTCTAACACAAGGTAAGTCGAATTAAGTGTTTTGGTGATGTTTGGTTAAGTGTGTTATATGTAATCCGTGAGTATCTATTGAAATTGAGAAGGAATTATAAACAATATGAATATATAGAGGCTATAGCATGCTTAATTTCGATTGATTTGAGGTTTTAATAAAAAAAAACCCACTTATGAAAGTAATGTCATGAAGATGATTATGTTGCTTATGCTAGATAGAGTGTAGTTTCGATATGTATGAAGTTTGATGTTGTAGATTATTGCTAAATGAATCTGATTTAGAAGGAAAGTTATGAGAAATTAGTTGAAATTGATAAATGAAAACAAGAAATGGGTAACAAAGCATGAATGGGTTGTACATTGTGCATTAAACGGTGTACGCACACCAAGTGTTTGATAAAATGCCTACATGAAACTTGAATTGATTCAAGTTTGTGTTAATTAGTAAATTCGTCACTTTTGACAACCTTAGATAGTCATCTTGTAAAGGCCGTATCTCATTCGTTATTAGGAGTTAGACAACGAGCCTTATATCGTCGAAAAGCTTGTTTCGCATATTACATTTCATATTTGGTCACAAGAGGCTGGTTATGAGATTTAGTGGGTCAAAACAGCATGAAAAGTTAGTAAATCGTCACTTTTGACAGCCCTAGATAGTCATTTGGTAAAGGCTGTATCTCATTCGTTATTAGGAGTTAGACAACGAGCCTTATATCGTTGAAAAGCTTGTTCCGCATATTACATTTCTTATTTGAAAGTCGAAGTCAGATTATGTGATTAAAAGGGGGGAAAGTGACCCCGAACAGCTGCTGCGTGAAAAATGCAGCAATGAAAATAATGTGTTTTATGAACTTAAAACATATGATGTTCTAGTCACCAATTTACTAAACACTAAATATTGCTTCGGGTGAATGTTTGCAGTTGTTAAGGTGTGTTTAAAGCGTTACTATGTGTAAAATTGATCTTGTGAATAAGTAGGTATAACCGTTGACTTTCTAAAAAGTCAACGAATATGCGAGTGGCATGATTAGACTTATGAATATGTTTATGAGATTTTAAAGAATCATGAATATGTGTTAGGACAATTATGTGTACGTATGTATGATAATAAATTTGAGTGAGTGAATGTTGAATATTGTGGTTGTCGGTTCATGTCATATGCATGATAAGCTTGACTAATGAAAGTCTATGTAGCTAAGAGCTAGGAATGGATGTGATATGAACGAACATGCATACTAAATATGATATGGACGTAATGACTTGAAATGATAGGAATCCCAATTGACATGGACTCAAGGATGGAAGGCTAATGGATCAAGGGTAAATAAAGAAGCTATGCACAAACTCGGACGCACAAGGTAAGTGATTTCCGTAATCACTTCTTAGTTTGTTTAAGTAATATAATGTTTTAAATTATTAAGTTCATATGAAGTTGAGGTCAAATCAATAGATTATTTTGATAAATGCACGAACGGGTCGAATAGTTCGTAGATGAATAACAAGCCGAACACGTTTAAGTTAAGAAATTCCTTAACTCGGATGTTGGATTTCAAGTTCACATGATAGAATATTAATTTACAATCATGTAGGAAGAAACGTGACGCAAAACGGATGAAAAATGAGAGAGTTATATCCGTTTCGGTAAGAATTAATGTCTAGGAAAAGTGCAGAGTTGACCCGGCCGGGTGGTGAGCTGACACGGCCGGGTGAAGGTTCTGTCCAAAATATTACTTATGTGATTTATGCATCGTAGGCTTCGGTATATCATCCGTGGACTACGATGGACCTCCCAAACGTGATTTCGAGTGTTTCCTTGATGATTATAGGTTGTAAACCCATGTCTAAGCCTCATGTAATTTTATATAAGAGTATGATAGATGTATGTAATGAAGTTGGACATGTATTACATGTAAATGGTATACAAGAATGCGTACGGAACACGTAGGTATGAATACATGATTGTAGGTATGATTGAATGTATATTACGTATGTAGATGTGCACGATTGTAGGTATGTATGTGGGCAAATATGTGCGAATGCATGATTTGGATGCGTTTGAGAATTAGCGTTACTAATAATATCCTTGGGTTTGGAATGTAAGTTGATGAGATGCATTTAAATGGTTAACGTCCTTTTTACGAAGATGTAGTACTTGAATATGTTGAGATTACAGGTTTGCTAACCAAGTTATTATTGAGTATGTTGAAAGTGCAGGTTTATGAATGTCGGACTTTCGAAGTGTTGAAGTAACTTATGCGGTTAGAATATGCTATGGATGTTTTAGTTTACACAACATTTTATGTTTGGTCGTCATCATTTACAAACGGGTTAGTTGTATGAAAATATATGTCATACCCATTTAATTGGGTAATCGAATGCGTGAGAGAAATGAAAGTATATACACGAATGGAACTAAAGTGACGGCTTTATAAGCAAATAAGTATAATGACTAACTTTTTAAAGCTTTGTTGTGGAATGTAGGTAAATCCTCAATTCAGGCGACTTGGAGAATCGGAGCGAGCACGTGTTCATGTTATGTCATACCAAACGCTTCCGCTAGTTTGTTCAAATGTTTTTGGTCCAAAATTTGTTGTATTGGTTCTTAGTAGTATTTTGTCGAATGAATTATAGAATTGTATCTAGTTTGATTATGTTCAAAACAGGGGTATGCTCGTCTTATGGACGGGTCATGCCCAAATTTTGTTTAAAAGTTTTCATGAATGTGTTAAACGTACGGTCTTTAAATCAGTAAAATAGTTATCTTTATAAAGGCGAATAGGCGATCGTAACAAGTTGGTATCAGAGCCTAGGTTTGAGGGATTCGAGCTTTTAACGCGATGCTTGAACTCAAACCGATGGCTCATTCGAAAGTGTGCTCGCTCCAAGATCGCCAACGAGGTAATAATTTAAGTTCCCGATGAATGCAAGTATATGTAATGAGTTTGAGATGTAAAGTTAAGGATGTGAAGTAATAATTATGGGTGGCGAAATAATGAATTCCAGGAACCGTACGGCTGGAAACGGACCCGAGAAAGAGTTAAAACACAAAAAAAAAAAAAAGAAAAAAAAACGAAGCTGCAGCGGATTAACAAACGGCTGGCCGTCGCCGACGGCCAGACCCCCGTCGCCGACGCCCCCCCTAGCCGACGCCTTAAACTCCTGTCTACGGGGTTACATGGCCGACGCCATTTTAAGAAGCCCGTCGCCGACGGGTTAGTAAGCCGTCGCCGACGGCTTGTGTATTTCAGCCCACAAATTTGTTTTTTAAAATTTTTTTCCAAATTTTATTAAGCGGTACTTCCCGGGAGCCTGATTTACGGTTTGTCGGGTCATTATAAGGTAGATTAAGTATGTAAGGATTAAACAAATAATGCCAATGGTATAAAACCATTAAACGTTAAATGGAATGTACACAGGGATATGAAATAAACGACGAATGTATGAAGTTAAGCTCGATAATGGAAGGATGTGAATAAGTAATACGGACTAATGAACTATGATATGTTGAAAGTTTATGATCCGTATTAAATGTAAACATGACATGGTGTAGATGGCTGATGCAAGCAACGTTAATGATGATGATGATACTGTTCGTCAAGAAGCATTATTCAACAAGGTCACAGAAGTGGCGGAAAGAATGATTTGTGGATGCGGTCTAGCACCGGCACCAAGGTATGTAATATGACATATTGACCCAGGTACATATATTTAATATATGTAAGTACATGTGATGGTAAAACCTATAAATGAAAGGAAAATTTTAAATGAAAAATAATGATAAGAATGGTAATGAAGTTTTGGAAATGTTACACGTGCCGAAATCTAATTCTTCGGACATAAGGTGACAATTACACGAAGACACGAAACTAGTATGTGGATTGTGTACCTGGCCAGTACACAAGAAACATATGACGTTCGTGAGCCCGTGATAATTGTTACAGGTGTGTCCGTTAGAATTGGGTAGTAGGTGGGCGTATGGGTGAAATGGGTAGTAAGACTATCAGGAGATTGGGAGTACTACGTAAGAGTGAAAAGTGCGAATGATAAGAACGAAGAATGTTGAATCCGTAAGAAAGTACGGATCAACAATGTATAAATGCAATGCTTAAATCCGCGAGACGGATTCAAGGGATGAAAAGCGTAAATGCAATGTTTGAATCCGCGAGACGGATTCAAAGAATGAAAGATATGAATGCAATGCTTGAATCCGCGAGACGGATTCAAGGGATGAAAAGCGTAAATGCAATGTTTGAATCCGCGAGACGGATTCAAAGAATGAAAGATATGAATGCAATGCTTGAATCCGCGAGACGGATTCAAGGGATGAAAAGCGTAAATGCAATGTTTGAATCCGCGAGACGGATTCAAAGAATGAAAGATATGAATGCAATGCTTGAATCCGCGAGACGGATTCAAGGGATGAAAAGCGTAAATGCAATGTTTGAATCCGCGAGACGGATTCAAAGAATGAAAGATATGAATGCAATGCTTGAATCCGCGAGACGGATTCAAGGGATGAAAAGCGTAAATGCAATGTTTGAATCCGCTAGACGGATTCAAAGAATGAAAGATATGAATGCAATGCTTGAATCCGCGAGACGGATTCAAGGGATGAAAAGCGTAAATGCAATGTTTGAATCCGCGAGACGGATTCAAAGAATGAAAGATGTGAATGCAATGTCTGAATCCGCGAGACGGATTCAAAACATAGAAGGTACGAAAGGTATGAATAATGTGTTCGAATCCGCGAAACAGATTTAAGATATAAAAGACGGAACTAGTCTACATAAGAAGAAGTCGATAGCTTGACCATGTATGCGTCAAACAAGTCATATAATTAAATGTAAAACAAATGAACAAAAGAATGATAGGAATGAAAATATCCGAATGTGTAAGTAATTACGGATCAAACAAGTAAATATTTCTTAAGTGATATGATTCAAATTATGCTTAAACTTTCATGTATATATATATGAATATATTTATGCAAATGCGTTGCATGCAAGAATGGTCGAAAGGATAAATGGGTCATACGGGTCAGATGGCGATTGCCATTTGAACTCGTTAGTTAATGTTTTGATATGTTAAGTTTTGTACTCATAGATGAGCTTGATAAATGGTCACGCAATGTCACCAATCGGAAAGGAATGATCACCGTAAGATAAGGATGACAAATCGATGGAATCTACTTCCGTCAGATGTCATAGTGTGATAAACCTGTCAAGATCAGTGAAAGAATTCTCATGAGCAGAAGCTCATTACACGGATGAATGAGATCAATCCTTGGATGGTTTGGATTTGTAAGGAAGTGGTCGGTTTGCTTTCGCGGGTCGTGGCAAAAAGGTAAGGTTAGTGAATTGTTTAATATGTGAATTTAAGTATAAAGTTAAGAATTGAATAAGTACTTCCGCACGAACCAGGGGTAACGCAAGATGTGATATGATAAGGAAGGGTTGACTTTTAGAAGTAGGCCATGAATGAGTTTTAAATCTGGCTTAAGTAGTAGACAGTGCATGTATGAGTAAGAAGGTAGATGAAAAACTCCAAGTATATACGAAATTATTAGAACTAATACTAACGGTGAATGTGGTAGCAAGTTCATATGAACTTCATTTTACTTTTATGTAAATCATGGTAGTAAACCCTTGGGTTTGCTTCTAGTTTGCACACTTTAGTTCTAGTACGATAATGTGATGGTATGATTATATTTATTCATGAATAAGACTTTTGCAAAGATCCTGAATGTATTCATGTGGTATTGAGCATCGTGAATGGATAGATGAAAAAGTAAGAGTAGTATTGGTCTACTAAGAATAAGAAAGGTTTCGGGGACGAAACCTTCTTTAAGGGGGTAAGACTTGTAACGCCCCAAAAACCGAATTATTAAATTCGTTACCATGTTACCATGTTAGTAAAATGAGATACAATAACTAAGTTAATAAACCTAGTTAAATGCCTAATAGATAAGTTAAGGGATGAAACTTGTGGCAATTATGATGATATGTTAAACTTGAGGGACTTAGGGTGCCAAAATGGAAATATGATTTATTAAAAACAAAATATCACACACACACAAGGTGTGTGTGTGCGTGACATCGATCAGAGGAGAAGGAGGGAGGGGTGCAAACCCTAACCCTCAAGAAACCATCAAATTGGGAAGAAATCTCGAGGAAGATCGGATGCATGAACCTGAATTGGTGACCATTTAAGTGTCTCTAACACAAGGTAAGTCGAATTAAGTGTTTTGGTGATGTTTGGTTAAGTGTGTTATATGTAATCCGTGAGTATCTATTGAAATTGAGAAGGAATTCTAAACAATATGAATATATAGAGGCTATAGCATGCTTAATTTCGATTGATTTGAGGTTTTAATAAAAAAAACCCACTTATGGAAGTAATGTCATGAAGATGATTATGTTGCTTATGCTAGATAGAGTGTAGTTTCGATATGTATGAAGTTTGATGTTGTAGATTATTGCTAAATGAATCTGATTTAGAAGGAAAGTTATGAGAAATTAGTTGAAATTGATAAATGAAAACAAGAAATGGGTAACAAAGCATGAATGGGTTGTACATTGTGCATTAAACGGTGTACGCACACCAAGTGTTTGATAAAATGCCTACATGAAACTTGAATTGATTCAAGTTTGTGTTAATTAGTAAATTCGTCACTTTTGACAGCCCTAGATAGTAATCTTGTAAAGGCCGTATCTCATTCGTTATTAGGAGTTAGACAACGAGCCTTATATCGTCGAAAAGCTTGTTTCGCATATTACATTTCATATTTGGTCACAAGAGGCTGGTTATGAGATTTAGTGGGTCAAAACAGCATGAAAAGTTAGTAAATCGTCACTTTTGACAGCCCTAGATAGTCATTTTGTAAAGGCTGTATCTCATTCGTTATTAGGAGTTAGACAACGAGCCTTATATCTTTGAAAAGCTTGTTCCGCATATTACATTTCTTATTTGAAAGTCGAAGTCAGATTATGTGATTAAAAGGGGGGAAAGTGACCCCGAACAGCTGCTGCGTGAAAAATGCAGCAATGAAAATAATGTGTTTTATGAACTTAAAACATATGATGTTCTAGTCACCAATTTACTAAACACTAAATATTGCTTCGGGTGAATGTTTGCAGTTGTTGAGGTGTGTTTAAAGCGTTACTATGTGTAAAATTGATCTTGTGAATAAGTAGGTATAACCGTTGACTTTCTAAAAAGTCAACGAATATGCGAGTGGCATGATTAGACTTATGAATATGTTTATGAGATTTTAAAGAATCATGAATATGTGTTAGGACAATTATGTGTACGTATGTATGATAATAAATTTGAGTGAGTGAATGTTGAATATTGTGGTTGTCGGTTCATGTCATATGCATGATAAGCTTGACTAATGAAAGTCTATGTAGCTAAGAGCTAGGAATGGATGTGATATGAACGAACATGCATACTAAATATGATATGGACGTAATGACTTGAAATGATAGGAATCCCAATTGACATGGACTCAAGGATGGAAGGCTAACGGATCAAGGGTAAATAAAGAAGCTATGCACAAACTCGGACGCACAAGGTAAGTGATTTCCGTAATCACTTCTTAGTTTGTTTAAGTAATATAATGTTTTAAATTATTAAGTTCATATGAAGTTGAGGTCAAATCAATAGATTATTTTGATAAATGCACGAACGAGTCGAATAGTTCGTAGATGAATAACAAGCCGAACACGTTTAAGTTAAGAAATTCCTTAACTCGGATGTTGGATTTCAAGTTCACATGATAGAGTATTAATTTACAATCATGTAGGAAGAAACGTGACGCAAAACGGATGAAAAATGAGAGAGTTATGTCCGTTTCGGTAAGAATTAATGTCTAGGAAAAGTGCAGAGTTGACCCGGCCGGGTGGTGAGCTGACACGGCCGGGTGAAGGTTCTGTCCAAAATATTACTTATGTGATTTATGCATCGTAGGCTTCGGTATATCATCCGTGGACTACGATGGACCTCCCAAACGTGATTTCGAGTGTTTCCTTGATGATTATAGGTTGTAAACCCATGTCTAAGCCTCATGTAATTTTATATAAGAGTATGATAGATGTATGTAATGAAGTTGGACATGTATTACATGTAAATGGTATACAAGAATGCGTACGGAACACGTAGGTATGAATACATGATTGTAGGTATGATTGAATGTATATTACGTATGTAGATGTGCACGATTGTAAGTATGTATGTGGGCAAATATGTGCGAATGCATGATTTGGATGCGTTTGAGAATTAGCGTTACTAATAATATCCTTGGGTTTGGAATGTAAGTTGATGAGATGCATTTAAATGGTTAACGTCCTTTTTACGAAGATGTAGTACTTGAATATGTTGAGATTACAGGTTTGCTAACCAAGTTATTATTGAGTATGTTGAAAGTGCAGGTTTATGAATGTCGGACTTTCGAAGTGTTGAAGTAACTTATGCGGTTAGAATATGCTATGGATGTTTTAGTTTACACAACATTTTATGTTTGGTCGTCATCATTTACAAACGGGTTAGTTGTATGAAAATATATGTCATACCCATTTAATTGGGTAATCGAATGCGTGAGAGAAATGAAAGTATATACACGAATGGAACTAAAGTGACGGCTTTATAAGCAAATAAGTATAATGACTAACTTTTTAAAGCTTTGTTGTGGAATGTAGGTAAATCCTCAATTCAGGCGACTTGGAGAATCGGAGCGAGCACGTGTTCATGTTATGTCATACCAAATGCTTCCGCTAGTTTGTTCAAATGTTTTTGGTCCAAAATTTGTTGTATTGGTTCTTAGTAGTATTTTGTCGAATGAATTATAGAATTGTATCTAGTTTGATTATGTTCAAAACAGGGGTATGCTCGTCTTATGGACGGGTCATGCCCAAATTTTGTTTAAAAGTTTTCATGAATGTGTTAAACGTACGGTCTTTAAATCAGTAAAATAGTTATCTTTATAAAGGCGAATAGGCGATCGTAACATGAATCAAGTACTGCAGCACAAAATCGGTCAACTGTTGCAGAAAACTTCACAAAAATGGAGGAAAGGCTGAAGGAAGTTGAGAAGAACAACAATCTAATGGTACATTTACTAAAAGAACAAATACAGAACTGGAATAGAAGCAAAATAGAATTACAGGGGCAGATGGCAAGTATCAAAGAAGAAAGTGCTTCTAACACGAAGCTGACTGAAGATGTAAAGGATCTATTAAAGAGACTTTGTGTTGACATTGCACAAGAAACAAAAACCAGCTTTCCAGAACTGTTGAAACAGATTCCAGAACGAAGAGAGATGCCTGGCACAACCCAGAAGGATACACCTAAGCAAACTGCAGCTGCATCAACAAAACCTCTGTTAAGAAAACCAGCTCCTATACCAACCAGACCAAAAGACTCAATAGAACCTTCACAAAGAACAATGGGTCCCCCTCCTCCTCCTCATCCTACCTCTACCTTTAAAGAAACAGCCTTGATCTTACACACTTCAGGACAAACTCAATCACCAGCTCACTTAGCATCAACTCAATCAACACCAATTCAACCACCAACTACTCAGCTACCACCACAAGCAGAACTACCATTAAGGACAAGAGCTCAACACAGAACTCAATCTTCATCCAGAGACAAAAAGAAAGGAAAGGAAACTGCTGAAGCTACTATTTCAAGCCAAACTGAATTCAGCAAACAATGTATATCTGGAGAAAAGAGGAAATGGGAAGAAAGTGGTCATACTTCCTCAAAGAAGCCTACTATGATTCCAAAAATATATCCAAACATAACTAGAATCATACAGGCTGTGGATGATCATGAAGTACTCTTTCCAGAGGTTGCTTTAAAAGAATATTACAGAAATGCGCTCACAATGAGAAGCAGCAGACAAGAAGGGTGTCTCTAGAAGAAATACAAAACTCCCATCAAGAGTGTACATATCACAGAAAAATCAGTCAAGACTCCTATCAAACGTGAGTGACATCAAAACATGTATCACATCAGAAGAGAAGATGGTGAGGAATAAAAGGTCCTCGACAGTCAAATAATGGAACGTCTTCATCCACTGGATATAGTTAAGCTGAGAAGAATGTATGCACTTGAATCACTAAGAAAAAGAGAAACAGAAAAGCACTAAGCAGCTTCTCAGAACGTGGAGTGGAAATGACAACCAAAATATGCCAAGCAGATTTTGACTTATTCCTTCGCTACAAGTACTTGGTCAATGGTAAACCTCTGATCACTGCACTGAACACTGAAATCCCTGAAGAAATAAAGGTTGCCAGAAGAGGTAGCATTGTTGAAGCAACTGATGTGACAACCCGAGATTTCAAGACCCTTCATTTACGTATCTACTACGTGACAATTCTGTTTTGATAAATTGTCTTGTGTTCTGTGATGTGTTACTGTTTGAAAGACTAGAGTTGTGTTGATTATTGAATTGTTATGTTTTTTGTGAATGAACAAATTAAACTGTTTACAATTAAAACCATTGTTCGATTGTTTTGTGTGATGTTTGAGAGACATTGTGGATTTAGGGTCTTGAAGAGACTGTGCTCTCATAGTTTGTCAATTAGGGTTTTGATGTTCTATTGCAAATCAATTAGTCTAGAAACTGCAGGATGATAACTCAATGAACTGTATTCATTCATGTCCCCTAATCAGAGTCCATGGTTCTGTTTGATGTTTGTATTATGTGTTATCAGTTGTTTATGAATGATAAGTGAATATGTGATTTGGATTTGTACATGACGATGATTTGGTATTATAGAGTTCACAATTAATTGAGGATTTGGAATGATTAAGCGATGATTGCAACTGATCATTTTCACATGAATGGAATGACGGCAGTTAGGGTTTCTGTGTGAACATGGTTATCTGGCAACATCACAAAACTACCCTGCAGACGGAAAACTGGATGTTTCCTCACTCGCATTATCGAATAAACTCCTTAGTGTTTCGCCACCTATCATATCGACGAAACACCTCGGGTTTTCGTCATTGGAAGTTTCGCCGCCCAGGAGTAGTGCAAAACAGGCTGTAGTTTTGAGCATGTAACATAATGGATAACTATGTCACTGTCTGTTGATGATGCTAGTAAAGACTGAGAAACATGGAATTAACTTTGATGGATGGCACAAGTAACTGTTATGTGTTGTTATGATCATATATGTGAAGTATGGTTTTGCATAGGCTTGAATAACTGTTGTGTGTTATTTAGTGATTGTGATTCTAAACGCACAATGTGACTATAAACTTATACGTGTACCATGCGAACATAAACTGATTTTGTATACATGAATACCATAGGCTTGATTGATAAACTACAAGTAACTAATCAAACCGAGCAAACCAAGGTGAGTTCACTGCTCTTTTTCCAAGCATGCGTCCCGGGGAGGGACATCTAGTAAACATTCCGCGGAGGAATGCTGGGTTATTGGGATGTTTGTTAATACTCGCATATCTATCAATCAAGTCCCATCTACCGATTGTTGCCGGGGAGGCAACGGGATATTAGTTAATAGCGCTATTTAGGTTTGGTAACCTCACACCGTGCCGGGGAGGTCGGGAGTGAACTAATGATCCCTGTCTTGACCATTGCTTTGATAGAGGCAATGGGGTTTGGGCAAAACAACTTTTAGCCATCAGTGGTAAATGAGTTATTACAACATCAAATCATTGAATCGTCTTATATTCATATCTGGTAATTAAAACGTGTTAGCAAACTTTGAACTCACCAGCGTCGTCTGACACACTTGTCTGCATGCTTGCAGGTCGTTAGATTCATCGTTATGGACTTGCTATATGGGAGTGCTGGAGTGGTCATGGATCGAGACTCTTGGATACTAGTTACATTGGTTTTGAACATTTGATTTGAAACAGTTGATTAACAGTTTACTATATGCTTCCGCTGAACGTTCAGTTTGGTTTAACTTATGACTTGGTTTATTATTTTGAAATGAATCGAATGTTTTATTTAATTATTACATATTGGTTCAATGTGATTGGTGGCTTGGATCCTGGTAAGTCACACGTCCCGCGGTGTTCCCGCATGTGGTATTTTGGGGGTGTGACAGTTTGGTATCAAAGCCAGGTTATAGTGAACTAGGTTTTAAAACGTTTTTATAAAACCATACAATAACCGAACAACTTCGAAAATCGACCATGACACTCAGCTCCAGATTGCAAGGTTCGTCCTCTGTTTACTTTATGCATTACTTGTTTAGTAGTCACACACATGACTTGCATGAAACAACGTATTTGATACCTCAATGTGATTACTTATGCTGCATGTTTTAGTGGAGCTAGATTGTGTGGCACTACTCTTCGACTTTTGTGATTATCGATCTTGTAATGATCTTCGTTTCATTATTTGAATGTGGGAGAAAACTTTTAGCGCAAGTTAAGAGGCACTGAGATGAGCATGCAAATTGCCTTATTATTATGGGTGCACACATAATAATAATGCGAGGTGCATGTAAGTCCCAGTGAGGCTTAACGAGTGTGAGAAGGGTTCTACCCTATTGCGTGTAAACTTGGTAGTTTGTAGATTTCAGTGTGAGACTTGACTCTTACCTTATCTCGATCCTTAAACTTGTTCCCTCTCCTTATATAGAATCATGAGTGGACGAGGTCATGGACGTGGTCACATCGTGATGACCCAGGCTGAGCTGACAAACTTAATCAACACACGTGCGGTTGAGGCTTTGGCACCCTACCAAGCTGGTATGAAATGTGCCAAATACTCTTTAATCTTGTGTCGTGTACACAACTCTTACCCCTATGTTTTATTTTCTTTCGTCCATTAGGTCAGCCAGCGCATCAGAACAATCCGCCTGCCTGCACATTCAAGACATTCATGGATTGTAAGCCACAGATGTTCAGTGGGACTGAAAGGGCTGTGGGGTTACTGTGTTGGTTTGAAAAGGCTGAATCAGTGTTTGCTATGTGTAACTGTCCCGTGGGGGACCGGGTAAAGTATGCTACTGGCACTTTGGAGGATGGTGCCTTAACTTGGTGGAATGCCCAGGTGCAGATGTTGGGCATCGAGATGGCTAATGCAACGACTTGGGATGATTTTAAGAAGTTGATGCGAGAAGAACATTGTCCTCGTGAAGAGATTCAGAAGCTCAAGAACGAGTTCTACGATTTGAATATGGAAGGATCCGAGATCGAGGCGTACATGAAACGATCTCATGAACTAGCAATTTTGTGCCCTAACCTGTCTCGACCTCCACATCGACGAATTGAACTGTATCTCAAGGGCCTAGCACCAGCTGTAAAGGGGTATGTCACTGCTGCAAACCATAACAATCTGCCCCATATCATCCATTTGGCACATAAGATTACTGACCAAGAGGTCGAGCGTGGCTCATTGCCGCCTCGTAAATCTGCTACCACCACTGCTGCTACAGCTACCACACCTGCTAGTGATAACAAGCGAAAATGGAACGACGCTGACAAGGCAAGCAGTGCCAGTCAATCTCAGAAAAGGCCTGACAACAACAATAATCGTAGCTTCAGCCAGTCGTCCTCAGTTAACCAAGGCCAGGGCAGCAATCAGAATCAAGGCTCCTACGCTGGCAAGAAGCCAAAGTGCAACAAGTGTGGTTATCATCATCATGGACAGTGTATCCGGGTTTGCCGTAGATGCGACAAGTTGGGCCATGAGGCAAAAGACTGTAGAGTCCCATACCCACAGCAGCAGAATCAGCAGCAACAACATCAGCAAAGGCAACAACCCCATCAGAATCAGGGCTTTAAGAAGGGGCGTTTCCAGCGTGGGGATGAAGGCCACATAAAGAGGGATTGCCCTCAACTGAATTAGAATGCCAACGACAACAACCACCAGAAAAACAACAACAATGCTGGGAACAACAACAATGGCAACAATGGGGGCAATGGTGCTCGTGGAAGGGTTTTTATGATCGGTGCTGGTGATGCTAGGAATGACGACAATATCGTGACTGGTACGTTTTCTATGAACAATCTTATTGCTTCTGTGTTATTTGATTCTGGTGCCGATTAGAGTTATGTGTCCCTAGAGTTTGGTCAACGATTAGGGTTAGCCCCAACACCTTTAGAAGGTAAGCATGTAGTAGAATTAGTTGATGGCAAAACGATTGAAGCTTCGCATGTCCTATTTGAGTGTAAACTAGATCTTGTGGGTGAGGTGTTTGATATTGACCTCCTTCCTGTTACCCTTGGTAGTTTTGATATAGTGGTTGGTATGGACTGGCTGTCTAAACACCAAGCTGAGATTCTGTGTATAGAAAAGATTGTACGTATTCCTCTCACTGGTGGAGAGTCATTATCGGTTCAGTGGCATCGCAGTGGTGCGATGGTTGGTATCATCTCAGCTATGCAAGCGCAGAAATGTCTATGAAAGGTGTATCCTGCTATTCTAGCACTTGTTACTGATACTCCGTCAAGAGAAAGAAAGATCGAGGATCTGCCAGTTGTACGCGAATTTGCCGATGTGTTTCCTGAGGAACTTCCTGGTTTACCTCCTCATCGCCAAGTGGAATTTCAGATTGACCTTGCGCCAGGAGCGGCCCCAATTGCTCGTGTTCCCTATTGTTTAGCACCTGGAGAGTTGCAGGAGCTGTCTAACCAGCTGCAAGAGTTATTGGACAGAGGCTTTATTGATTATCGGGAACTCAACAAGGTCACTATCAAGAACCGTTATCCATTGCCACGCATCGATGACTTGTTTGACCCGTTGCAAGGGTCAAGTTTTTATTCGAAGATCGACTTAAGATCGGGCTATCACCAGATGAGAGTCCGAGAGGAAGATGTTCCTAAAACTGCTTTTCGAACGTGTTATGGGCACTATGAGTTTTTAGTTATGACGTTTGGATTGACGAACGCGCCAGCGGTCTTCATGGATCTCATGAACCGAGTATGCAAACAGTATCTCGATGACTTTGTTATTGTATTTATCGATGACATTCTGATCTATTCAAAGAGCAAGGAAGATCACGAGCGGCACCGACATCTTATTTTGGAACTCCTGAGGAAGGAGCAACTCTATGCGAAGTTTTCTAAGTGTGACTTCTGGATTCGAGAGGTACACTTTCTTGGACACATAGTGAATGCATCAGGAATACACGTGGATCCTGCTAAGGTTGATGCTATCAAGAGTTGGGCGGCACCAAAGAATCCTTCTGAGATGCGACAATTTCTTGGTCTTGTTGGGTATTATCGAAGATTTATCAAGGATTTCTCGAAGATCGCTCAACCTCTTACCTCGTTGACACAGAAAGGTGTTGTGTATTCTTGGGGAACGAAGCAAGAGGATGCTTTCTAGTTGTTGAAACAGAAACTCTGTAGTGCGCCAATATTGTCTCTACCTGAAGGAACAGAAGATTTTGTGGTATATTGTGATGCTTCTATTTAGGGTCTTGGTTGTGTGCTGATGCAACGCAATAATGTGATAGCCTATGCATCTTGACAGTTGAAGGTTCATGAGAATAACTACACGACGCACGACTTGGAATTGGGAGCCGTGGTGTTTGCGCTCAAAATCTGGAGGCATTACCTGTACGGTACTAAATGCATTATTTATACCGACCACAGGAGCCTTCAGCACATCTTTGACCAGAAGGAATTGAATATGCGACAGCGTCGCTGGGTGGAACTTTTGAATCACTACGATTGTGCAATCAAGTATCATCCGGGTAAGGCTAACGTTGTGGCTGACGCTCTCAGTCGAAAGGAATCAAAACCCAAACATGTTTGTGCTTTACAGCTCACTATTCATTCTAATCTACCTGATCAGATCCGTGCTGCTCAAACTAAAGCGTTTAAAGAAGAAAATTGTGAAGCTGAGTACTTACGGGGCATGGAAAAGCGACTGGTAGAGAGATTTGATGGTATTCTCTACTGCATGGAACGAATATGGATCCCTTTGTTTGGAAATCTTAGAGAACTTGTGATGGATGAAGCGCACAAGTCTCGATACTCTGTTCATCCAGGTTCGGATAAGATGTGTCAGGGTCTCAAAGTCATGTATTGGTGGTCGAAGATGAAAGCCCATATCGCGACTTATGTGAGTAAGTGTTTGACCTGCTCAAAAGTTAAAGTGGAATATCAGAAACCGTCTGGGTTGCTGCAACAACCAGAAATACCCATGTGGAAGTGGGAGCAAATCGCAATGGATTTCGTCACAGGTTTGCCGAGAACTCAAGACGGAAACGATACCATTTGGGTAATCGTTGATTGTCTCACGAAGTTAGCACACTTTCTAGCAATCAAGGAAACAGATAAGTTCTCACAACTAGCTGCTGTCTATCTTAAGGAGGTGGTTTCTAGCCACGGGGTGCCAACATCTATTATTTCTGACCGTGACCCGCGTTTCATCTCAAATTTGTGGCAGCGATGCACAAATCATTCGGCTCGCGTCTCGATATGAGCACTGCTTATCACCCGCAGACGGATGGTCAAAGTGAACGAACCATCCAGACACTCGAAGACATGCTGCGGGCGTGTGTGATTGATTTTGGCAAGGGTTGGGAGAAACACTTGCCTTTGATAGAGTTTTCTTACAACAATAGCTACCATACCAGTATTCAGGCAGCTCCATTCATTGTACGGACAAAAGTGTCGTTCACCTCTCTGTTGGGCTGAGGTGGGTGACAGCCAGGTCACAAGCCCTGAACTTGTGTTGGAAACTTCAGAAAAGATTGTTCAGATCAGGAATCATATGGCAGTGGCGTGCGACCATCAGAAAAGCTACGCTGATAAGCGTAGGAAACCTTTGGAGTTCTGTCACACCCCGACCGCGTAAAACAACAAACCACGGCGGAAACGTCGGGGAGTCGAGCAACATAATTATTGTTTCACAACCATGGTAATTAAAGTTTTGTTTTATTTATAAACAAAGAGAGGGTTACATTGTCTTAAACGAGAAAACAAGAGTACATAACATAATTAAACTATTCTAGTTTCATTTTATGTCACTAAGGCACAGGTCCGCCTAAGTGTATCTTGATCATTCCTACGCATCAGCACCTGAAAACACATGTAAAAATAGGTACGTCAGCATAAAAATGCCTGCGATATACATAGGTTTATTGATTTAGGATTCATGACTTGTATTTGAAAGAAAAGTTTAAGAAAAGTTAGTCATGAATCTCATTAAAAAGTTTTCTTCTATAAATCATATGAAAATCGATAAGTGTATAGATGATATGTAAAAGAAGGATGTGTGGTTAAATAAATAACCAAGTAAAAATGAATTTGTATAAGTTATGTTATTTGTAAAACAATTTTTATGTGAAAATATGTTCTTTGTATAATATGTAATATGTCGAAATTGAAATGGTTTACATAACGCTACGATATGTCACATCATAAAAGCACTTATATATAGGAAGTACCAGCAGCGTATCCACCATGTTTTTATCATATTACATACGCATTGTTATATAAATCACTTACCCAAACAAACCACCAACATGTCTTGTTTAAACAATTGTCAAATGTTTATGTATACGATGTCTATTGTCAAATGTAAATCATGTAATGTGTAAACAAATGTCATGTATGGTAAGTAAAAAGTGACTACTTAAACCATATGTAAAATGCACAAAACAAACTATTGAAATAAATCATAGTTTAAATCAAGGTTATGTTTTGTAAAATAAATGTATGCATTACTGATACAAACATCTATGTGGTATTGTTACAATGCATACATTCAAGCCTTGTGATTGTGGCACCAAACCCTCAAACAAATTAAAGGTTTATCTGAATTATGTATATTGGATTCAGTCATCCCTTACGTCCAAACAAACCTAGGATTCCAGGGATAGGAGTTGTCAATTCCTATTGTACCATTACTTACTACCAAGCGGCATGGCCAATGTTAATGAACGTATTTTTGTCTCATTTAAACAAACCAAATGTCATACCAAATGTAAGCATGTTATGTGAAAACAATGTACTAAGTATGCAATAAATGAACATACATAGCATGAATGTGATGTAAAAGAATGTGTACATGTGCTGAAATGAGCATATGAAACAAGTGTGTTTAATAAATCAATGTACTAGCATGTTAATAAAACATACATAGCAAAAACATGGTTAAAATCATGTACTATATGTGTACTATATGAATATAGTAAGCATATGATATAAAAACATGAAAAGCACGAAAGTAACAAGTAGGCACATGTATTTCACCCCAAAATATTTGAAAACAGTAAAAGAGGGATCCATGTACTCACTTGAGATTGCTCAATAGTCTTTGGATAACAACCAAGCAATGCTAGAAAGATCACGGAATCAATCGGCACCTAATATAGGTAACTAACTATGTTAATAAACCGGACCTATATCGGAAGATCGGATAAAATGTGGTTTCGTAAACCAAATGAGTATAGGAACTCATGTAATATGGTTTAACAAAGCCTACATTCTAAAATGGAACCTATCGTAAGTTCTTACGACCCATTACGACTCGTTTAGGTAGCTTATGCTACTTTAATGCGTTGTTCGCGTAAAACGCGTTTGGACCGCCTAACTAGTCCTATAACAAGTATTATATGCCTTAACAAGTCTAATAATGTTGTCTAGTCAGTTTAGATGTAAAAATTTAAGTTACATATGCTTAAAATGAATTTATGCGTAAAAAGGGCATTTTGGTCATTTTCCTAATGCATATAAACTACCTATCATACAACTAACTAAACGTAGTGACCATAAGGTATAACCTCGGAAGGTTATTCCCTATACAACTATGGCCACAAAAACATGTTTGGTCGGATCCTAATGATCGACCAAATGGGTCGGGTTCGAAAGTTTAAGCGGTTGTTTAGACCGCTTAACTTACGACCCTATATAAATACTAAACTAAAAGTGACGAGTTAAACATGTTAAACGAATTTAGAAAACAAGTTTGATATCAAAACAAAGGGTTTTGATACCCAAGAATAGTTTGGTTGCAAAATATGCATAAACGCGTCTTCTGACCGAAACTATGACTCGTCACTAAGCCTAAATAACGTGGTAATCAGTAGGTATAGTCACCAAGGACTATGACCATCGTGATTACGCTCACGTTGCGAAGTTCAAACGAACTTAGTGTTGACCATTGACCGGTCAAAGCATAAAGTCAAACACTGTTTGACTTTCGTGCTTAAAAACACATAAAAGAAGGGAAGAAACTTACAAAAGGTCCAAGCTTTGAAGGTTTGAACTCAAAAAATCTCAGGTATGAAGCTTCATAAGGAGAGCTTCAACTTAGAGAATGAAATTGAGATCAAAGGTGTAAAGAATGAAGTGAATCAAGGTGGGTATTTATAGAAAGTCTAGAACCGTTAGGATCGTTTCTTGGGTTTTGAGCTTTAATCTTGGCCATCCATGTGTTGCACATGGTTTTGAAAACAATGGGAAGCCAAAAACCAGCTCATGGTATTGCAAAAATTGCATAAATAACCCCCGAAAATCAAGCTGATTGCTGAAACTGGGCTGCTAAGTTTGGTACTCTATCGCATGGTGTGCCAGGTATAACCTGGTCTGGCGCGTGGCTCGGGGGAGGTCAGTTTCAAGTTTCAGAAAATGGCATAATAGGTCCCTGCATGCAATAAACTTGATTTTTGGCACGTTTAAGCCCCGTTAACCCCATTTCAAGGCTCTAAATGATGTTAAAGTGCAGGGAACTTAAAATATGCTTGGAAATATCTCGGATGTTGGTTCGTTTGGTCGTACGGTTGCGTTGTTCGGTTAATTACGACGAAACACAAACGGACGCGAAAAACGATCCAAATTACGCGACGAATGGAATTTTAGCATGCCAATCACAAAAATAAAATATTTTAATGATTACAAAAATTTTTGGAGTTCCGAATATGTTCAGAACGTAAGATATGCGCGAAAATGCAAACTTATGCACTTTTTGACGCTTTTAGTCCCTGATTGACCAAATAGTTTATTTTTGCACACCGAACCCCTCAAAGCCTATTTCTAAGCTATGTGAAGGATATTTAGGGTATTTTTAACTTATTTTCAAGTTCTGGAATGTTCATTACTATACAAATCGGTATAGTTTCACAGTTTGACACAAATAGTCCCTGCGATCGAATAAACTTGATTTTGCCATACCAAAGCCTTCAAAACTTATTTCTAAGTTATGTAAAGGTTATTTAAGGTATGTTAAGCATATATTGATGTTCCGGAGTGTTTGTCAAGTTAAATTGGTTATCTTTGCGCACCAGTTTGCGTATAACTTTCTAGAAAACGATATAGAGTTTGAATTTGAACAAAAATTAAAACGTGCAAAATGTCAAACATAAATAAACAAACATTGGGGCCAAATAACATTGTTTTATTGATAATTGAACTATTCAAAGTTTCTACAATGATTACAAGCACAGATGTCACAGTCTTCCCTACTTGTGGAAATTTCGTCCCGAAATTTATTTAGAGGAAACTTGTGAGAAAAGATGTGGATATTTCACCTTCATTTGATCTTCACGTTCCCAAGTAAATTCTGGTCCACATTTAGATTCCCAACGAACTTTGATGAGTGAAATGCGCTTGCGTTTGAGCCATTTGACTTCACGTTCCATGATTTCCACAGGTTTCTCAACAAAATACACTGTGTTATCCACACGAATTTCATCAAGCGGTATGTGGAGGTTCTCATCAGCTAGACACTTTTTGAGATTGGACACGTGGAAGGTCGGATAAACATTTCCAAGTTCAGGAGGTAACTCAAGTCTGTAGGCTACCTTACCGATTCTTTCGACGATCTTGAATGTTCCAACATATCTAGGTGCAAGTTTTCCTGTCTTTCCAAATCAGATCACACCTTTCCAAGGTGAAACCTTGAGTAGAACGCGATCACCATCTTGAAATTCCAAGGGCTTGCGTCGTCGATCCGCGTAACTCTTTTGACGGGTTCGAGCTGTCTGAAGGTTATCACGAACTTTCTTAACCTTATCTGTTGTTTCTAGAATGAGGTCAGGTCCAGTAAGCTGAGCCTCACCGATCTCATTCCAGCAGACTAGTGAACGACATTTTCGACCATAGAGAGCTTCGAAAGGAGCGATGTTGATGCTGGAGTGATAACTGTTGTTGTAGGAGAATTCAATCAACGGAAGATACGAATCCCAACTACCACCAAAATCGATCACACAAGCATATCCTCCAAAGTCTGGATTGTTCTTTCAGATTGACCATCTGATTGCGGGTGATAAGCTGTGCTCAAATTAAGTTGGGTTCCCATAGCAGATGGCATGGTTCTCCAAAAACGAGATGAGAATCGAGCATCTCTGTCAGAAATAATGTTCAAGAGTTGCCTGGCACAACCCAGAAGGATACACCTAAGCAAACTGCAGTTGCGTCAACAAAACCTCTGTTCAGAAAACCAGCTCCTATACCAACCAGACCAAAAGACTCAATAGAACCTTCACAAAGAACAATGGGTCCCCCTCCTCCTCCTCATCCTACCTCTACCTTTAAAGAAACAACCTTGATCTTACACACTTCCGGACAAACTCAATAACCACCTCACTTAGGATCAACTCAATCAACACCAATTCAACCACCAACTACTCAGCTACCACCACAAGCAGAACTACCATTAAGGACAAGAGCTCAACACCGAACTTAATCTTCATCCAGAGACAAAAAGAAAGGAAAGGAAACTGCTGAAGCTACTATTTCAAGCCAAACTGAATTCAGCAAACAATGTATATCTGGAGAAAAGAGGAAATGGGAAGAAAGAGGTCATACTTCTTCAAAGAAGCCTACTATCATTCCAACAAAATATCTAAACATAACTAGAATTATACAGGCTGTGGATGATCATGAAGTACTCTTTCCAAAGGTTGCTTTTAAAGAATATTACAGAAAAGATGATGAACCTCTTCCCAGTAAGATGGACCCAATCACCAGAAATGCTCTCACAATGAGAAGCAGCAGACAAGAAGGGTGTCTCTAGAAGAAATACAAAACTCTCATCAAGAGTGTACATATCACAGACAAATCAGTCAAGACTCCTCTCAAACGTGAGTGACATCAAAACATGTATCACATCAGAAGAGAAGATGGTGAGGAACAAAAGGTCCTCGACAGTCAAATAATGGAACGTCTTCATCCACTGGATATAGTTAAGCTGAGAAGAATGTATGCACTTGAATCACTAAGAAAAAGAGAAACAGAAAAGCACTAAGCAGCTTCTTAGAACGTGGAGTGGAAATGACAACCAAAATATGCCAAGCTGATTTTGACTTATTCCTTTGCTACAAGTACTTGGTCAATGGTAAACCTCTGATCACTGCACCGAACACTAAAATCCCTGAAGAAATAAAGGTTGCCAGAACAGGTAGCATTGTTGAAGCACCTGATGTGACAAACCGAGATTTCAACTCCCTTCATTTATGTATCTACTGCGTGACAATTCTGTTTTGATAAATTGTCTTGTGTTATGTGATGTGTTACTGTTTGAAAGACTAGAGTTGTGTTGATTATTGAATTGTTATGTTTTTGTGAATGAACAAATTAAACTGTTTACAATAAAAACCATTGTTCGATTGTTTTGTGTGATGTTTGAGAGACATTATGGATTTAGGGTCTTGAAGAGACTGTGCTCTCATAGTTTGTCAATTAGGGTTTTGATGTTCTATTGCAAATCAATTAGTCTAGAAACTGCAGGATGATAACTCAATGAACTGTATTCATTCATGTCCCCTAATCAGAGTCTATGCTTCTGTTTGATGTTTGTATTATGTGTTATCAGTTGTTTATGAATGATAAGTGAATATGTGATTTGGATTTGTACATGACGATGATTTGGTATTATAGAGTTAACAATTAATTGAGGATTTGGAACGACGGCAGTTAGGGTTTATGTGTGAACATGGTTATCTGGCAACATCACAAAACTACCCTGCAGATGAAACACTGGATGTTTCGTCACTCGCATTATCGTCGAAACTCCTTAGTGTTTCGCCACCTATCATATCGACGAAACACCTCGGTGTTTCGTCATTGGAAGTTTCGCCGCCCAGGAGTAGTGCATAACAGGCTGTAGTTTTGAGCATGTAACATAATGGATAACTATGTCACTGTCTGTTGATGATGCTAGTAAAGACTGAGAAACATGGAATTAACTTTGATGGATGGCACAAGTAACTGTTGTGTGTTGTTATGATCATTTATGTGAAGTATGGTTTGGATAGGCTTGAATAACTATTGTGTGTTATTTAGTGATTGTGATTCTAAACGCATACTGTGACTATAAACTTATACGTGTACCATGCGAACATAAACTGATTTTGTATACATGAATACCATAGGATTGATTGATAAACTGTGAACAAGTAACTAATCAAACCGAGTAAACCAAGGTGAGTTCACTGCTCTTTTTCCAAGCATGCGTCCCGGGGAGGGACATCTAGTAAACATTTCGGGGAGGAATGCTAGGTTATTGGGATGTTTGTTAATACTCGCATATCTATCAATCAAGTCCCATCTACCGACTGTTGTCGGGGAGGCAACGGGATATTAGTTAATAGCGCTATTTAGGTTTGGCAACCTCACACCGTGCCAGGGTGGTCGGGAGTGAACTAATGATCCCTGTCTTGACCATTGCTTTGATAGAGGCAATGGGGTTTGGGCAAAACAACTTTTAGCCATGGTTGTAAAAGTCCTGCCTAGGCTCCGAGTACTCCCCGAGTACTCGCTACAAGGTAGGTTGTCGAGGCACGAGTACTCTTCTCCCGTGCCAATTACTCCCCGAGTACTCCCGAATACTCCCGATTACTCCCCGAGTACTCCCGAATCCGACTAGGGAGCGCCTAGCGACTTTTGCAACCATGGCCATTAGTGGTAAACGAGTTATTACAACATCAAATCATTGAATCGTCTTATATTCATATCTGGTAATTAAAACGTGTTAACAAACTTTGAACTCATCAGCGTCGTCTGACACACTTGTCTGCATGCTTGCAGGTCGTTAGATTCATCGTTATGGACTTGCTATCTGGGAGTGCTGGAGTGGTCATGGATCGAGACTCTTAGATACTAGTTACATTGGTTTTGAACATTTGATTTGAAACAGTTGATTAACAGTTTACTATATGCTTCCGCTGAACGTTCACTTTGGTTTAACTTATGACTTGGTTTAATTATTTTGAAATGAATCGAATGTTTTATTTAATTATTACTTATTGGTTCAATGTGATTGGTGGCTTGGATCCTGGTACGTCACACGTCCCGCGGTGTTCCCGCATGTGGTATTTTGGGGGTGTGACAGTTTGGTATTAGAGCCAGGTTATAGTGAACTAGGTTTTAAAACGTTTCTATAAAACCAGACTATAACCAAACAACTTCGAAAATCGACCATGACATTCAGCTCCAGATTGCAAGGTTCGTCCTCTGTTTACTTTATGCATTACTTGTTTAGTAGTCACACACATGACTTGCATGAAACAACGTATTTGATACCTCGATGTGATTACTTGTGCTGCATGTTTAAGTGGAGCTAGATTGTGTGGCACTACTCTTCGACTTTTGTGATTATCGATCTTGTAATGATCTTCGTTTCATTTTTTGAATGTGGGAGAAACTTTTAGCGCAAGTTAAGAGGCACTGAGATGAGCATGCAAATTGCCTTATTATTATGGGTGCACACATAATAATAACCCGAGGTGCATGTAAGTCCCAGTGAGGCTTAACGAGTGTGAGAAGGGTTCTACCCAATTGCGTGTAAACTTGGTAGTTTGTAGATTTCAACTTGAGACTTGACTCTTACCTTATCTCGATCCTTAAACTTGTTCCCTCTCCTTATATAGAATCATGAGTGGACGAGGTCATTGACATGGTTATATCGTGATGACCCAGGCTGAGCTAACAAACTTAATCAACACACGTGTGGCTGAGGCTTTGGCAGCCTACCAAGCTGGTACGAAATGTGCCAAATACTCTTTAATCTTGTGTCGCGTACACAACTCTTACCCCTATGTAGTATTTTCTTTCGTCCATTAGGTCAGCCAGCGCATCAGAATAATCCGCCTGCCTGCACATTCAAGACATTCATGGATTATAAGCCACAGATGTTCAGTGGGACTGAAGGGGCTGTGGGGTTACTGTGTTGGTTTGAGAAAGTTGAATCAGTGTTTGCTATGTGTAACTGTCCCGTGGGGGATGATGCGTGTGAAGTGTTATATATATTAGGTGTATATTTTAAGCCCCTTTAACACTTATTTTAGCCAAGTTTTAAATTTATAAAACACGATATTTCACTAACACTAAACACACATATGGGCAAGTGCACCCATCGTGAGCGTAGTATCGTGTTGGTAAGATACCGAGGTCGTCCAAGGACACAAGAGCTTTTAGTACCGGTTTATCCTCAACGTCTAATCAAAATAAAAAGGTTAGAAAAATGTTTTAAACTAAGAAAAATAAAAACTAACTAAAATGCTGAAAAGTAAAATAAAAAGAAAAACAGATAGACAAGATGAATCACTTGGTTTCGACTCGTATCTAGTGTAACCTTTGATTATTTCCGCACTTTTGCACATAGTTAAGAGATTATCTTAGTTATTGTAGTAGGCCCCTCTTTTGAAGGTGACGTTACCCTCGACTAAGTAGTCTGAGTCAGCAGGGATACAGTCCTAAATAGCCGGGTTATAGTATTAATAGTAGTTAACTTATGAGGGGGTCAAAGAGTTTGGACCCCCGCCATCCAATACCGTGAAGTATTGACGGAGGTCCTACTAAATTTGACCCAGGTCCATTGCAGGACCTCTAAACGCTGAACAATGGCAATACCTTTACCAAACCGTTCCTTTAACCCCCGACCAGGTAGCCAACATACCTCCATATAGACCGTGGAGATATGAATGGTGAAAATCTTTTATTTTATATAGACAGTAAAATAATGCCAAGACACCACGGACAAACGATAAGGAAAGATCACCTTCAACATAAGCAACTAGTTATTAAAGTCATTAATACAAAACCAAATAAAAAGTGTAACAGATTAGAAATAAAAAGTATTACACTAGACACTTTGTCTTCACCAAGTGATGTAAGAGACTTAGGCAAACATGGCCTTGATTGTCAAGAACTCTTACGATCAATCTTGGATCCCGAGATGACTCACACACTCTATGATGGACAATGGATGATGGTGGTGGATGATGGTGTTATGGTGGTGGTGGGTGGTGGGTGAAGTGTGAGAGAGGTGGTGTGCCAAGGGATGGTTTGAGCTTGAGCAAAGCACTCCTATTTATAGGCTGAACAGAAGCTCGGGCACGGCCCCGTGTCCAGTGGGCACGGCCCTGTGCCCACATCCTCTCTTTCTTCATTAAATGCAGCTTTGTCTTATTAGTTGACCACGCCCCCGTGTCCGCTGAGCACGACCCCGTGTGCAGAAGAATCTTTGTACTATGAATATTTGCCTGGATTGTGCGAATCTTATAGTTGACCACGGCCCCGTGTCCGCTAAGCACGGCCCCGTGGTGGGCAATAGAAGCTTCTACCACTTTGTCTTTTCTGCTGTCACTTGGGCACGCCCCCGTGCTGGCTGAGCACGGGGCGTGTTCAGGCCTCTGATCTCTTGTTTTGCTTGGGAAGATGCTGTCGTGGGGTCGGACATGTCACGTTTTGTTCCTTTTCTTGTATTTATGTTAGATTTTGATGTCTTTTTGCTTCTTTTGTTAATTTGAGCTCATTTAATCCTGAAAATACAAAAGGAAGACAAAAGCACACTTTTTCCAACATTAGTACTAAAAAAGGGTTAGTTTTATGCCTCATTTGATGAAATTTATATGTTAATATTTGAACACATCAAATACCCCCACACTTGCATCTTTGCTTGTCCTCAAGCAAAACTCTTTAATATATGGCTATTTACACTCCTAAATGGAATGGGTAGAAAAGAAGGTTTTGGGCTTGTCGTAGAGTGTCGGGATTTCCAAGATTCTTTATTTAGTTTTATTTTTATTTATTTACAATCCTATTCGTCATGTTTTATTTAAAAATTTTCATAAGATAAATTACTTATTAGGGCATAACATGCCTTTGTAAAATTCTATTTATATACAAGTTCACATACCTCACGGGGATCACTCAACACTCGGCCGAAAATGTATTTTTATGGATCACTCGAGAGCGGCATGGAACTTACTCCTACCATAGGCTTGCCAAGCAATCAATCATCCTCCTTTTTAACTTATATACCTTTGTAAATATCAAGAGGACTTTGTGGGTTAAGGGTGAGGCTTGGGTTAAAGGTAGGTGGTTGGGTTGGTGGTTAGTAGAAAAAGGGCGAAAAGCGTTACAAGTGTCGGTTTTCGTATGACTTTCTATTTTGTTGTAACTTTTATTTTTGATGAAGCTATTTATTCAAACAAAGTTCTTTTTGATGAACTTGTTTGTTTATTTTCTTTTGCTTCATCATTAACAACATTTTTTTTTTTGAAAAGTCATATGAAGAACCGAACTTGTTACTAAAACAAAGGGTTAAAAATGAAAAAGGTTTTGGTGGGTAAAAATGGTTTTTTGGTTTGGGTTATGAAATGAAAAGGTTTAGGCTCAAAGGGGCTAACTAGGGGGATTTTGGGTAGGTGGTAAAAAAAAATAATGGTATAGAAATAAAAAGGTTAGTCCTAATGCCTCCATCATTTACTTACTCGGGTTTAAGTTGGTAAGGATTGGAAATGTATCGTCATGGCAAGTTCTAGAGTCATAAGAACCAAGCGGCTATTCACACAAGAAACGAAAATGAGTATTTAGTAAAATGATATGTAAGTGTTTGCTCAATAAAGGCTCAAAACTCACTTTTGTGGGAATGGGTTTTTATGTGATCAAGTATATATAATTAAATTTTAACTAAGCTTGTCATGCCTTTTCATAATTTTCTTATGTTGGTTCTTTTTATCACGACGCTATCGGTTATAAATTCGTAAAAATATAACCTTTTTAAGAACTTGAATTTCCCGAGTTAAACCTAGACAAGTAAAAAAAATGAAAATTTTTGAAAAAATTTGGGGTGATTAGCAATTCCAATAGAGTTTTGTGTAAGGCTTGTATTTAGGACTTGCGAGATTCAAGGTTTTAGCATCCCCACCACACTTAAATTACACATTGTCCTCAATGTGTCCCAAAAATAAGTTTTTAGGTTGATTGAATGTGTAAAAATGTGTAAAAAGCAAAAATTTTGTGTTACTGGCTACCTGGGCACGACCCCGTGTTGAGTGAACACGGCCCCGTGTTCAGGTGCCAGTAACGAAAACTTACAGAAGGTGAACACGGGGGCGTGTTAGCTGGACACGACCCCGTGTCTATCAAGGTCTGCAGAAATAAAACAATCAGCAGGTTCAGGGGAGTGGGCACGGGGGCGTGTCTGGTGGACACGGCCCCGTGTGGACAGTCTGCAAAGTTGAAAAACAGGTTTCTTTCGTCTGTTTTCCTGTCCCGGCTTTAGTAGTACTAATGTTTAGCACTCTAAGCCTCGTTTGTACCTGTTTAATCAATGAACACTCCACCAAAACATAGCAAACATCCTACTTTTACCAATATCCAACATCCAGGTCAAAGTTAAAAGAAAAATAAATGCAGAAAATAAAAGAAGTTAGGGAAAGTAAATTGTTCAACACTTTGGCACGCAGGCCATCAACTGTTCAAGAGTGAAAAAGGGTTAACCTGGGAAGTCATCAACCAACCGCTTCCTCCTCTGCTCCTCTCGCCTACTCTATAGCATCGTCATCATCATCATAGTCATCATCCCCTCCATGGCGTGCGATGTGGTCTCGTATATATCCAACATCGTCTTGGATCTCGGATAGGTTTCTTTCGATAGCTCCGACCCGGTGGTAGGTGTTGCTCGCCATGTTGTAAGTGTTCCTGGTGCACATAAGGTTTTCCTGCAATAAATCATGCAAACTTTGAAAGTTAGGAAAACCGCCTCCCGAGGAGGATGATTGGCCCGGATCACCGTGGGGTTGGTATTGGTACTGATGATGTTGCGGAGCTTGGAGGACAAGCGCTTCTTGCGGGTTCCATGCATGACCTTGCATCCTTTGAAAGGTTACCGTCCCGTCTTCTGCCTCATAAATCAGGTTCATTGAGCGGCATATGTGAATATCCACCGTACCCGACCATGGGCTCCTCTCAAATGACCTAGGTATGTGGGCGAAGTGCTTGAAGAGACGGTACACCCATCCCCCAAAGAAAATAGGAGTCGGTGCACTAGCAAGGCGGTTGTGATGCATGTTTCGGAGCATGAGGAATGAAACATCGAGCGGCCTGTGGTTGTGGATGCAGTGGAGGACAACCAAATCTCTTAACCCAACGACGCCACTACTTTCATGCCTTTGGCTAAGAGAGTAGCCGAGGAGCCTATGAATGTATCTGTATAGCGGATCCCTCAACTTCGTACTCTTAGTGCTGCTCGGATTGTAGTACCCCTCTCCAATCTGAGCCCACATGGCTTGGCGTTCGTTCTCACCTACCTCTCTCATCCCTACAGTATTTTCTTCGTTTCCCGCATCCTCTTCCGCATACAACCCGATAATTGCTCCAAACTGAGCCATAGAGATCGAATATTTCGTTCCGCCACATCGGAATGCTACCCCGTCATTGTCGAATGGGTCGCACCTCGAGTTGAATGTGAAAGTGCTATAGAACTCCAAAGTGCATTTGTGGACGGAACGGAGTCGAGTTGTTAGAGCGACTCTGAGTGGTCCCGTGACAATGTTATTGAAATGGTCAATTTGATTCACCAAGGTTAGCAAGTCCGTGCACGCTTGCCTCGGGTATTCCTCCGGCCTTGTTTGAAGAATCTCGTATCGAGCTCTTGCATCGAGCTCATTGGCGTGAAATCTTGTGAACTTCCTGGCCATCTGCAAGAATACACCAAAAGTTAGCACGAAACAGAAATATTTTCGGAAAAAAACTGCAAACAGTTGTCTGGACATGACCCCGTGTTCAGCGGACAGGCGTCTGTTACTCAAAAATTTCATTTTTTGACCCGGTTTCGAAAACTTGAAAATTTTTGGTCCAATAGGTGCGGTTTCCCCCGAAAATGAAACCCTAAGCACCGTTTTTCCCAAAATATCCCGTTTACCCTATCAATTTTATCTTTTTCGGTTCAAGAACAAGGGTTTGGGGTTTTTGTGAGAAATTGGGTGAATCTATGAACAATACAAGTGTATTTACTTCCCTTAACACTAATCTAACTAAATGCAAACAGATCTAAACAAAAATTTGAGGTTCGATCCGGATGAACATCAAGAACCCTAGATTTTTCCCCAAATTTTTTGGTGTTTTAACTACATGCAAGTAACTAATCTAACTACTAAAAGTGATAGAATCATACCTTGATGTTGTTAGAGCGATAGGAGACGTCGAAAATCTGCGAAAAATCGCCTGAAACCAGAGCTTTTTCGGGGAAACGGGGCGTGTGGAATGAAGTAACTGTTTTGAAAAAGGGGATATATCCCGACTGCAGCGCGGACACGGCCCCGTGTCCAGCGGACACGGCCTCGTGCCGAGCAAAGTTTTGAATTTTTTTTTTTTAGTGCTCGTGTGAGTGCCCTTGTTTCCCATAAGCTTTGGTTAGAGAACTTACCGCTTTATTTTCCGTCTCAATCGTTCGTAACTCACCAGGCATGAGGTTTTACTCTTCCACTGTTTGAAGCGAAATCTCTTCTTCTTCATCCTCAATGAATCCTTGATAGAGTTTCAGCCGTTGGCCATTGACTTTAAATGGAGGCCCGTTTCGAGATTTAATTTCTACTGCACCGTGTGGGAAAATATGGGTGACAGAAAAAGGTCCTGACCACCTAGACTTTAATTTACCAGGAAACAATCGAAGTCGTGAATTAAACAAAAGAACTAGATCCCCTACCCGAAATTCATTAGGTTTATTATGTTTATCATGCAAATTTTTCATTCTTTCCTTATAAATTTCGGAGTTTGAGTATGCATAATTCCTAAGTTCGTCTAATTCATTTAATTGACAAAATCGATTTTTACCAGCAAATTCTAAATCTAAGTTTACATTTTTGATTGCCCAGTAGGCTTTGTGTGCAATTTCTACTGGCAAATGACAACTTTTTCCATAGACTAGCTTATATGGGGTTGTACCTATTGTTGTTTTATAAGCAGTTCGAAAAGCCCATAAAGCATCATCTAATTTATCCGCCCATTCCTTTTTATTTAACCCTGCGGTTTTTTTCGAGTATCCTTTTTAAACCTCTATTAGTCACTTCGGCTTGCCCGTTTGTTTGAGGGTGATATGCTGTTGAGACCCGGTGATAGACCCCATATCTTGTTAAAAAAAATTCAAGTTGATGGTTGCAAAAATGGGTACCTCTATCACTTATTAATGCTTTAGGTGTGCCAAAACGAGAGAATAATTTTTTTCAGAAATCTCACCACGACTCTTCCATCATTTGTTGGAAGTGCCTCGGCCTCGGCCCATTTAGACAAGTAGTCTACTGCCACAAGTATATATTTGTTTCCTTTCGATGGTGGGAAAGGTTCCATAAAGTCGAGTCCCCACACATCAAAAATTTCACAAACAAGAATGCCATTTTGTGGCATCTCGTTTTTGGAAGAGATATTACTTGTTCTTTGGCAAGCATCACATGTCTTGACAAGACTTTGGGCGTCTTTGTAAATGGTTGGCCAATAAAATCCTGAATCAAATACCTTTCGTGCGGTACTAGCGGCACCATGATGCCCTCCGTATGGACCTTCATGACAATGCCGGAGAATTCTTCGTGATTCGCTACCATGTACGCATCGTCGGACGAGTTGGTCGGCACACATTTTGAAAAGATATGGATCTTCCCAAAAATAGTGTTTCACATTGGCAAAGAATTTTTTTCTTTGATAATGTGACCATCCTCTTGTGACTATACCGCTAGCTAGGTAGTTAGCATAGTCGGCGTACCATGGCTCTTCCTTATATTCCACCATTTCCAGGGACTCTGTTGGAAATTTTTCGTTGATTTGCTCGTCCCTGGTTGCCTCCAAAGTTGGGTCTTCTAAGCGCGAAAGATGATCTGCTGCGGTATTTTCTGCTCCTCTTTTGTCTCTGATTTCAATGTCAAATTCTTGGAGGAGTAGAATCCACCTAATCAAACGTGGTTTTGCGTCCAGCTTCTTGAAGAGATATCGAATGGCTGCATGATCTGTATAGAGTATAGTTTTAGAAAGAACAAGATAAGAACGAAATTTATCAAAAGCAAATACCACAGCTAGTAATTCTTTTTCAGTTGTTGTGTAGTTTTCTTGTGCATCATTAAGTGTTTTACTAGCATAATAAATTGGGTGGAAATGCTTTTCTTTTCTTTGTCCCAAGACAGCTCCAACTGCAAAGTCACTAGCATCACACATGATTTCGAAAGGAAATTTCCAATCAGGCGCTATCATGATAGGTGCGTTGACTAACATTTTCTTTAAGGTTAGAAATGCTTGATTGCAATCCTTGTCAAAGATGAAAGGGGCATCTTTTTCAAGTAATTTTGTTAGAGGCCTCGAGATTTTTGAAAAGTCTTTGATAAATCGTCTAAAGAATCCGGCATGCCCTAGGAAACTTCTGATAGCTCTTACGGAGGATGGAGGTGGTAATCTAGAAATGGTATCTATTTTGGCTCGATCCACCTCCATTCCTTCGCTTGAGATCTTGTGACCGAGTACTATTCCCTCTGTTACCATGAAATGGCATTTTTCCCAATTAAGGGCGAGGTTAGTTTCCTCACATCGGGATAGCATTCGTTCAAGGTTATCGAGGCATTGGTCGTATGAATCCCCAAAGATAGAAAAGTCGTCCATGAAGACTTCCATTGTCTTTTCTATCATGTCATGGAAGATGGCTACCATGCAACGTTGAAATGTTGCTGGGGCATTACATAGACCAAACGGCATGCGTCGATAAGCAAAAGTTCCATAGGGACATGTGAAAGTTGTCTTTTCTTGGTCTTCGGGTGCTATCGGGATTTGAAAGTAACCTGAAAAACCATCCAAGAAACAGTAAAATTTATGACCGGATAATCTTTCTAACATTTGATCAATGAAGGGCAAAGGAAAGTGGTCTTTTCTTGTTGCTTCATTTAATCGTCTATAATCTATACAAACTCTCCATCCTGTGACGGTTCTTGTTGGTATTAGTTCATTCTTTTCGTTAGTTATTACCGTCATACCTCCTTTCTTTGGAACTACTTGGACGGGACTCACCCAAGGACTATCGGAGATAGGGTAGATAAGTCCGGCGTCAAGTAGTTTGATGACCTCGTTTTTAACCACTTCTTGAACATTTGGATTTACTCGACGTTGTGGTTGTATAACTGATTTGTAGTCATCATTCATCAAAATTTTGTGTGTGCACATAGAAGGACTAATTCCTTTTATGTCTACAAGTTTCCAAGCTATTGCATTTTTATGTTTTTTCAGAAGACTAATTAATTTTTCTTTTTCTAAACTATCTAATTTAGACGAAATAATTACAGGTAAATTACCCTCTTTGTCTAGAAAAGCATATTCCAAACCTTTTGGAAGTTCTTTGAGCTCAAGTGGTGGGTCTTTAGGAGACTCCTTATTTGGTTGCTCATTTCGATCAAGAACTTTAAAAGTTTGTTCTATGGCGACCTCTTCTTCAACAAAGTGGCCAATCTCTTCACTTGTATCGGGTGGTTCATCTTCATCTTCAATTAGGGGGTCATTATTGCTGAATGGATATTTCATTGACCGTTCGAGATCGACACTTCTTTTAAATGCCCCTAATTGAAGAGGTAGATTGTTGAACTTCCGGTTTTTCAAAGCTTCGTGTGTTTTTACAAATGGTCGCCCCAACACTAGAGGAGCGTCATCGAGGATGACAAAGTCGGTTGGGATTACCATTTGATTTGCTTGAACCAAGACATCCTCAACTATACCGATTGATTTTATTACTTTCCGATTGGATAGAAAAATGGGTATTTGAAGTGGAGAAAAATCACTAATACTTAATTTTTCGAAAATGTAGTTAGGCATTATGTTAACACAAAGATCTTTATCGATTGTGACATTACTAATAAACGAATTTTGAAAGAAACATGGAACCGGTGTAATGTTAATTTCAAATGGGTCTTCTTTTATTAGCGAAGTTTGATCATTAGTTAACTTAACACTTACCGTTTCGTCAATTTTAGTGTTAGTGTTTAACTCTTTTAAAAACTTAGCATGAGTGGGTACTAAACAATGATTTTCAAAAGAAGGTGACAAGAGATTAATTTCTTCAAAATTAGACTCTTCTTGAATTTTAACGTTGTCGGACTCACCTTTTTCGTTGTTTAACTCATGTGTCGGTTTTTCACTTATTTGTTCTTCCATTTTAACACTTTCAGTTATCTCTTCTATTTTTAATTCTTCTCTTGCGCGGGACTCCTCTTCCCTTGCGCGAGCTTCTTTTATACATCGATCGATAACTCTTATATGTTCTAATATCCTATCGGTTACTTCGGTTATAGAAAAAGAATCGGTATTTTCTAAGCTTGAATCCGGTTGTTCGACCCTTTGTTCCTCATAATACCCATATGAAGTCGATGGTTCGCACCATTGTTCTTCATTGTAAGCGTATGATGGATAAGGTTCGTAATTTTGTTCTTCATAATACTCATATGAGGTGGGTTGTTCACGCCATGGTTCCTCATAATAAGCATACGAAGGTGGTGGCTCATATCTTGGTTCCTCAAAGTATGAGTATGAAGGCTCATACCTTGGTTCATCAAAATATGAGTATGAGGGAGGAGGTTCATACCTTTGGTCTTCATAGGATCTGTATGAAGTTGATGGCTCGTACCTGGGCTCCTCATAGTAGGTGTATGAATTGGATGGTTGATATGAGTGATTGTATTGAACCGAGCGTGAGTTACGACAATTAGCGCAATAATTACCCCTATAATCATCCTCATCATAGGTGTAATTGTAACCTCCTGAGTATTGATCCATAAGAATCACTCAGCAGACCACAACCAAGTCTCGAGATCAGAAAAGAAAAATAAAAACGGAAACAGAAACAGAGGCTGGACACGGCCCCGTGTTCAGTGGACACGGCCCCGTGTTCAGGATCTGTATCTGGGCGTTTTAATTAAATTTACTGATTTCGTTGAGCACGGGGCGTGTTCAGTGAGCACGGCCCGTGTTCAAGCTACTGTTACTGGGTGTTTATAAAAAATTATGCAGCACGGCCCCGTGTTCAGCGAACACGGCCCCGTGTACAGGCTACTGTAAATGCAAAACTAAAATGCAGAAAAATGTGCGCGCGGTTTAAAAAGGTTTTGAAAAACTGATTAGGCTGTCGATTTTAAGCTTTCTTAAAATCCTTGTGTCCCCGGCAACGGCGCCAAAAACTTGATGCGTGTGAAGTGTTATATATATTAGGTGTATATTTTAAGCCCCTTTAACACTTATTTTAGCCAAGTTTTAAATTTATAAAACACGATATTTCACTAACACTAAAAACACATATGGGCAAGTGCACCCATCGTGAGCGTAGTATAGTGTTGGTAAGATACCGAGGTCGTCCAAGGACACAAGAGCTTTTAGTACCGGTTTATCCTCAACGTCTAATCAAAATAAAAAGGTTAGAAAAATGTTTTAAACTAAGAAAAATAAAAACTAACTAAAATGCGGAAAAGTAAAATAAAAAGAAAAACATATAGACAAGATGAATCACTTGGTTCCGACTCGTATCTAGTGTAACCTTTGATTATTTCCGCACTTTTGCACATAGTTAAGAGATTATCTTAGTTATTGTAGTAGGCCCCTCTTTTGAAGGTGACGTTACCCTCACCCCAGTAGTTTGAGTCAGCAAGGATACAATCCTAAAAGGGTGGATTATTGGAAGATAATGAATTAAGTTATTAATGCAATATTATGGTAGGCCCCTCTTTTGGAGGTGACGTTACCCTCGACTAAGTAGTCTGAGTCAGCAGGGATACAGTCCTAAATAGCCGGGTTATAGTATTAATAGTAGTTAACTTATGAGGGGGTCAAAGAGTTTGGACCCCCGCCATTCAATACCGTGAAGTATTGAAGGAGGTCCTACTAAATTTGACCCAGGTCCATTGCAGGACCTCTAAACGCTGAACAATGGCAAGACCTTTACCAAACTGTTCCCTTAACCCCCGACCAGGTAGCCAACTACCTCCATATAGACCGTGGAGATATGAATGGTGAAAATATTTTATTTTATATAGACAGTAAAATAATGCCAACACACCACGGACAAACGATAAGGAAGAATCACCTTCAACATAAGCAACTAGTTATTAAAGTCATTAATACAAAACCAAATAAAAAGTGCAAAAGATTAGAAATAAAAAGTATTACACTAGACACTTTGTCTTCACCAAGTGATGTAAGAGACATAGGCAAACATGGCCTTGATTGTCAAGAACTCTTACGATCAATCTTGGATCCCGAGACGACTCACACACTCTATGATGGACAATGGATGATGGTGGTGGATGATGGTGTTATGGTGGTGGTGGTGGGTGGTGGGTGAAGTGTGAGAGAGGTGGTGTGCCAAGGGATGGTTTGAGCTTGAGCCAAGCACTCCTATTTATAGGCTGAACAGAAGCTCGGGCACGGCCCCGTGTCCACATCCTCTCTTTCTTCATTAAATGCAGCTTTGTCTTATTAGTTCACCACGCCCCCGTGTCCGCTGAGCACGACCCCGTGTGTAGAAGAATCTTTGTACTATGAAGATTTGCCTGGATTGTGCGAATCTTATAGTTGACCATGGCCCCGTGTCCGCTGAGCACGGCCCCGTGGTGGGCAATAGAAGCTTCTACCACTTTGTCTTTTCTGCTGACACTTGGGCACGCCCCCGTGCTGGCTGAGCATGGGGCGTGTTCAGGCCTCTGATCTCTTGTTTTGCTTGGGAAGATGCTGTCGTGGGGTCGGGCATGTCACGTTTTGTTCCTTTTCTTGTATTTATGTTAGATTTTGATGTCTTTTTTGCTTCTTTTGTTAATTTGAGCTCATTTAATCCTGAAAATACAAAAGGAAGACAAAAGCACACTTTTTCCAACATTAGTACTAAAAAAGGGTTAGTTTTATGCCTCATTTGATGAAATTTATATGTTAATATTTGAACACATCAGGGACCGGGTAAAGTATGCTACTGGCACTTTGGAGGATGGTGCCTTAACTTGATGGAATGCCCAGGTGCAGATGTTGGGCATCGAGATGGCTAATGCAACATCGAGATGGCTAATGCAACGACTTGGGATGATTTTAAGGAGTTGATGCGAGAAGAACACTGTCCTCGTAAAGAGATTCATAAGCTCAAGAACGAGTTCTACGATTTGAAGATGGAAGGATCCGAGATCGAGGCGTACACGAAACGATCTCATGAACTAGCAATTTTGTGCCCTAACCTGTCTCGACCTCCACATCGACGAATTGAACTGTATCTCAAGGGCCTAGCACCAGCTGTAAAGGGGTATGTCACTGCTGCAAACCATAACAATCTGCTCCATATCATCCGTTTGACACATAAGAATACTGACCAAGAAGTCGAGCGTGGCTCATTGCCGCCTCGTAAATCTGCTACTACCACTGCTGCTACAGCTACCACACCTGCTAGTGATAACAAGCGAAAATGGAACGACACTGACAAGGCAACCAGTGCCAGTCAATCTCAGAAAAGGCCTGACAACAGCAATAATCGTAGCTTCAGCCAGTCGTCCTCAGTTAACCAAAGCCAGGGCAGCAATCAGAATCAAGGCTCCTACGCTGGTAAGAAGCCAAAGTGCAACAAGTGTGGTTATCATCATCATGGACAGTGTATCCGGGTTTGCCGTAGATGCGACAAGTTGGGCCATGAGGCAAAAGACTGTAGAGTCCCGTACCCAAAGCAGCAGAATCAGCAGCAACAACATCAGCAAAGGCAACAACCCCATCAGAATCAGGGCTTTAAGAATGGGTGTTTCCAGTGTGGGGATGAAGGCCACATCAAGAGGGATCACCCTCAAAAGAATCAGAATGCCAATGACAACAACCGCTAGAAAAACAACAACAATGCTGGGAACAACAACAATGGCAACAATGGGGGTAATGGTGCTCGTGGAAGGGTTTTTATGATCGGTGCTGGTGATGCTAGGAACGATGGCAATGTCGTGACTGGTACGTTTTCTGTGAACAATCTTATTGCTTCTGTGTAATTTGATTCCGGTGCCGATTAGAGTTTTGTCAACGATTAGGGTTAGCCCCAACACCTTTAGAAGTTAAGCATGTAGTAGAATTAGCTGATGGCAAAACGACTGAAGCTTCGCATGTCCTATTTGGGTTTAAACTAGATCTTGTGGGTGAAGTGTTTGATATTGACCTCCTTCCTGTTACCCTCGGTAGTTTTGATATAGTGGGTGGTATGAACTGGCTGTCTAAACACCAAGCTGATATTCTGTGTAAAGAAAAGATTGTACGTATTCCTCTCACTAGTGGAGAGTCATTATCGGTTCAGGGGCATCGCAGTGGTGCGATGGTTGGTATCATCTCAGCTATGCAAGCGCAGAAATGTCTATGAAAGGGGTATCCTGCTATTCTAGCACTTGTTACTGATACTCCGTCTGGAGAAAGAAAGATCGAGGATCTTCCAGTTGTACGCGAATTTGCCGATGTGTTTCCTGAGGAACTTCCTGGTTTACCTCCTCATCGCCAAGTGGAATTTCAGATTGACCTTGCGCCAGGAGCGGCCCCAATTGCTCGTGCTCCCTATTGTTTAGCACCTGGAGAGTTGCAGGAGCTGTCTAACCAGCTGCAAGAGTTATTGGACAGAGGCTTTATTGATTATCGGGAACTCAACAAGGTCACTATCAAGAACCGTTATCCATTGTCACGCATCGATGACTTGTTTGACCAGTTGCAAGGGTCAAGTTTTTATTCGAAGATCGACTTAAGATCGGGCTATCACCAGATGAGAGTCCAACAGGAAGATGTTCCTAAAACGGATTTTCGAACGTGTTATGGGCACTCTGAGTTTTTAGTTATGATGTTTGGATTGACGAACGCGCCAGCGGTCTTCATGGATCTCATGAACCGAGTATGCAAACCGTATCTCGATGACTTTGTTATTGTATTTATCGACGACATTCTGATCTATTCAAAGAGCAATGAAGATCACGAGCGGCACAGGCGTCTTATTTTGGAACTCCTGAGGAAGGAGCAACTCTATGCGAAGTTTTCTAAGTGTGACTTCTGGATTCGAGAGGTACGCTTTCTTGGACACATAGTGAATGAATCAGGAATACACGTGGATCCTGCTAGGGTTGATGCTATCAAGAGTTGGGCGGCACCAAAGAATCCTTCTGAGGTGCGACAATTTCTTGGTCTCGCTGGGTATTATCGAAGATTTATCAAGGATTTCTCGAAGATCGCTCAACCTCTTACCTCGTTGACACAGAAAGGTGTTGTGTATTCTTGGGGAACGAAGCAAGAGGATGCTTTCTAGTTGTTGAAACAGAAACTCTGTAGTGCGCCAATTTTGTCTCTAGCTGAAGGAACAGAAGATTTTGTGGTATATTGTGATGCTTCTATTTAGGGTCTTCGTTGCGTGCTGATGCAACGCAATAATGTGATAGCCTATGCATCTCGACAGTTGAAGGTTCATGAGAAGAACTACACGATGCACGACTTGGAATTGGGAGCCGTAGTGTTTGCGCTAAAAAACTGGAGGCATTACCTGTACGGTACTAAATGCACTATTTATACCGACCACAGGAGCCTTCAGCACATCTTTTACCAGAAGGAATTGAAAATGCGACAGCGTCGCTGGGTGGAACTTTTGAATGACTACGACTGTGCAATCAAGTATCATCCGGGTAAGGCTAACGTTGTGGCTGACGCTCTCAGTCGAAAGGAATCAAAACCTAAGCATGTTCGTGCTTTACAGCTCACTATTCATTCTAATCTACCTGATCAGATCTGTGCTGCTCAAACTGAAGCATTTAAAGAAGAAAACTATAAAGCTGATTACTTACGGGGCATGGAAAAGCGTCTGGTAGAGAGATCTGATGGTATTCTCTACTGCATGGAACGAATATGGATCCCTTTGTTTGGAAATCTTAGAGAACTTGTGATGGATGAAGCGCACAAGTCTCGATACTCTGTTCATCCTTGTTCGGATAAGATGTATCAGGATCTCAAAGTCATGTATTGGTGGTCGAAGATGAAAGCTCATATCGCGACTTATGTGAATAAGTGTTTGACCTGCTCAAAAGTTAAAGTGGAATATCAGAAACCGTCTGGGTTGCTGCAACAACCAGAAATACCCATGTGGAAGTGGGAGCAAATCGCAATGGATTTCGTCACAGGTTTGCCGAGAACTCAAAACGGAAACGATACCATTTGGGTAATCGTTTATCGTCTCACGAAGTCAGCACACTTTCTGGCAATCAAGGAAACAGATAAGTTCTCACAACTAGCTGTTGTCTATCTTAAGGAGGTGGTTTCTAGGCACGGGGTGCCAACATCTATTATTTCTAACCATGACCCGCGTTTCATCTCAAATTTGTGGCAGCGATGCACAAATCATGCGACTCGCGTCTCGATATGAGCACTGCTTATCACCCGCAGACGGATGGTCAAAGTGAACGAACCATCCAGACACTCAAAGGCATGCTGCGGGCGTGTGTGATTGATTTTGGCAAGTGTTGGGAGAAACACTTGCCTTTGATAGAGTTTTCTTACAACAATAGCTACCATACTAGTATTCAGGCAGCTCCATTCGAAGCATTGTACGGAAAAAAGTGACATTCACCTCTCTGTTTGGCTGAGGTGGGTGACAGCCAGGTCACAGGCCCTGAACTTGTGTTGGAAATTTCAGAAAAGATTGTTCAGATCAGGAATCATATGGCAGTGGCGCGCGACCGTCAGAAAAGCTACGCTGATAAGCGTAGGAAACCTTTGGAGTTCTGTCACACCCCGACCGCGTAAAACAACAAACCACGATGGAAACGTCGGGAAGTCGAGCAACAGAATTATTGTTTCACAACCATGGTAATTAAAGGTTTGTTTTATTTATAAACAAAGAGAGGGTTACATTGTCTTAAACGAGAAAACAAGAGTACATAACATAATTAAACTATTCTAGTTTCATTTTATGTCACTAAGGCACAGGTCCGCCTAAGTATATCTTGATCATTCCTATGCATCAGCTCATGAAAACACATGTGAAAATAGGTACGTCAGCAGAAAAATGCCTGCGAGATACATAGGTTAATTGATTTAGGATTCATGACTTGTATTTGAAAGAAAAGTTTAACAAAAGTTAGTCATGAATCTCATTAAAAAGTTTTCTTTTATAAATCATATGAAAATCCATAAGTAAATAGATGATATGTAAAAGAAGGATGTGTGGTTAAATAAATAACCAAGTAAAAATGAATTTGTATAAGTTATGTTATTTGTAAAACAATGTTTATGTGAAAATATGTTCTTTGTATAATATGTAATATGTCGAAATTGAAATGGTTTACATAACGCTACGATATGTCACATCATAAAAGCACTTATATATAGGAAGTACCAGCGGCGTATCCACCATGCTTTTATCATATTACATACGCATCGTTATATAAATCACTTCCCAAACAAACCACCAACATGTCTTGTTTAAACAAATGTCAAATGTTTATGTATACCATGTCTATTGTCAAATGTAAATCATGTAATGTGTAAACAAATGTCATGTATGGTAAGTAAAAAGTGACTACTTAAACCATATGTAAAATGCACAAAACAAAGTATTGAAATAAATCATAGTTTAAATCAAGGTTATGTTTTGTAAAATAAATGCATGCATTACTGATACAAACATCTATGCGGTATTGTTACAATGCATACATTCAAGCCTTGTGACTGTGGCAACAAACCCTCAAACAAATTAAAGGTTTATCTGAATTATGTATATTGGATTCAGTCATCCCTTACGTCCAAACAAACCTAGGATTCCAGGGATAGGAGTTGTCAATTCCTATGGTACCATTACTTACTACCAAGAGGCATGGCCAATGTTAATGAACATATTTTTGTCCCATTTAAACAAACCAAATGTCATACCAAATGTAAGCATGTTATGTGAAAACAATGTACCAAGTATGCAATAAATGAACATACATAGCATGAATGTGATGTAAAACAATGTGTACATGTGCTGAAATGAGCATATGAAACAAGTGTGTTTAATAAATCAATGTACGAGCATGTTAATAAAACATACATAGCAAAAACATGGTAAAAATCATGTACGATATGTGTACTATATGAATATAGGAAGCATATGATATAAAAAAATGAAAAGCACGAAAGTAACAAGTAGGCACATGTGTTTCACCCCAAAATGTTTGAAAACAGTAAAAGAGGGGTCTATGTACTCACTTGAGATTGCTCAATTGTCTTTGGATAACAACCAAGCAATGCTAGAAAGATCACGGAATCAATCGGCACCTAATATAGGTAACTATGTTAATAAACCGGACATAAATCGGAAGATCGGATAAAGTGTGGTTTCGTAAACCAAATGAGTATAGGAACTCATGTAATATGGTTTAACAAAGCCTACATTCTAAAACAGAACCTATCCTAAGTGCTTACGACCCATTACGACTCGTTTAGGTAGCTTATGCTACTTTAATGCGTTGTTAACGTAAAACTCGTTTGGGCCGCCTAACTAGTCCTATGACAAGTATTATATGCCTTAACAAGTCTAATAATGTTGTCTAATCAGTTTAGATGTCAAAATTTAAGTTACATATGTTTAAAATGAATTTATGCGTAAAAAGGGCATTTTGGTCATTTTCCTAAGGCATATAAACTACCTATCATACAACTAACTAAACGTAGTGACCATAAGGTATAACCTCGGGAGGTTATTCCCTATACAACTATGGCCACAAAAATATGTTTGGTCGGATCCTAATGATCGAGCAAACGGGTCGGGTTCGAAAGTTTAAGCGGTTGTTTAGACCGCTTAACTTACGACCCTATATAAGCACTAAACTAAAAGTGACGAGTTAAACATGTTTAACGAATTTAGAAAACAAGTTTGATATCAAAACAAAGGGTTTTGATACCCAAGAATAGTTTGGTTTCAAAATATGCATAAACGCGTATTCTGACCGAAACTACGACTCGTCACTAAGCCTTAGTAACGTGGTAATCAGTAGGTATAGTCACCAAGGACTATGACCATCGTGATTACGCTCACGTTGCGAAGTTCAAACGAACTTCGTGTTGACCATTGACCGGTCAAAGCATAAAGTTAAACACTGTTTGACTTTCGTGCTTAAAAACGCATAAAAGAATGGAAGAAACTTACAAAAGGTCCAAGCTATGAAGGTTTGAACTAAAAAATTCTCAGGTATGAAGCATTAATGGGAAAGCTTCAACTTAGAGAATGAAATTGAGATCAAAGGTGTAAAGAATGAAGTGAATCAAGGTGGGTTTTTATAGAAAGTCTAGAACCGTTAGGATCGTTTCTTGGGTTTTGAGCTTTAATCTTGGCCATCCAAGTGTTGCATATGGTTTTGAACACAATGGGAAGCCAAAAACCAGCTCATGGTATTGCAAAAATTGCATAAATAACCCTGAAAATCAAGCTGATTGCTGATACTGGGCTGCTAAGTTTGGTACTCTGTCGCGTGGTGCGCCAGGTATAACCTGGTCTGGCGCGTGGCTCGGGGGAGGTCAGTTTCAAGTTTCAGAAAATGGCAGAACAGTTCCCTGCATGCAATAAACTTGATTTTTGGCACGTTTAAGCCCCGTTAACCCCATTTCAAGGCTCTAAATGATGTTAAAGTGCAGGGAACTTAAAATATGCTTGGAAATATCTCGGATGTTGGTTCGTTTGGTCGTACGGTTGCGTTGTTCGGTTAATTACGACGAAACACGAACGGACGCGAAAAACGATCCAAATTACTCGACGAATGGAATTTTAGAATGGCAATCACTAAAATAATATATTTTAATGATTACAAAAATTTTTGGAGTTCCGGATATGTTCAGAACGTAAGATATGCGCGAAAATGCCAACTTATGCACTTTTTGACGCTTTTAGTCCCTGATTGACCAAAAAGTTTATTTTTGCACACCGAACCCCTCAAAGCCTATTTCTAAGCTATGTGAAGGATATTTAGGGTATTTTTAACTTATGATCAAGTTCCGGAATGTTCATTACTATACAAATCAGTATAGTTTTGCAGTTTGACACAAATAGTCCCTGCGATCGAATAAACTTGATTTTGCCATTCCAAAGCCTTCAAAACTTATTTCTAAGTTATGTAAAGGTTATTTAAGGTATGTTAAGCATATATTGATGTTCCGGAGTGTTTGTCACATTAAATTGGTTATGTTTGCGCACCAGTTTGCGTATAACTTTCTAGAAAACGATATAGAGTTTGAATTTGAACAAAAATTAAAACGTGCAAAATGTCAAACATAAATAAACAAACATTGGGGCCAAATAACATTGTTTTATTAATAATTGAACTATTCAAAGTTTCTACAATGATTACAAGCACAGATGTCACAGTCTTCCCTACTTGTGGAAATTTCGTCCCGAAAATTATTTAGAGGAAACTTGTGAGAAAAGATGTGGATATTTCACCTTCATTTGATCTTCACGTTCCCAAATAAATTTGGGTACACGTTTAGATTCCCAGCGAACTTTGACGAGTGAAATGCGCTTGCGTTTGAGCCATTTGACTTCACATTCCATGATTTCCACAGGTTTCTCAACAAAATGCACTGTGTTATCCACACGAATTTCATCAAGCGGTATGTGGAGGTTCTCATCAGCTAGACACTTTTTGAGATTGGACACGTGGAAGGTCGGATGAACATTTCCAAGTTTAGGAGGTAACTCAAGTCTGTAGGCTACCTTACCGATTCTTTCGACGATCTTGAATGGTCCAACATATCTAGGTGCAAGTTTTCCTGTCTTTCCAAATCTGATCACACCTTTCCAAGGTGAAACCTTGAGTAGAACGCGATCACCGTCTTGAAATTCCAAGGACTTGCGTCATCAATCTGCGTAACTCTTTTGATGGCTTCGAGCTGTCTGAAGGTTATCACGAACTTTCTTAACCTTATCTGTTGTTTCTACAATGAGGTCAGGTCCAGTAAGCTGAGCCTCACCGATCTCATTCCAGCAGACTGGTGAACGACATTTTCGACCATAGGGAGCTTCGAAAGGAGCCATGTTGATGCTGGAGTGATAACTGTTGTTGTAGGAGAATTCAATCAACGGAAGATACGAATCCCAACTACCACCAAAATCGATCACACAAGCATATCCTCCAAAGTCTGGATTGTTCTTTCAGATTGACCATCTGATTACGGATGATAAGCTGTGCTTAAATTAAGTTGGGTTCCCATAGCAGATTGCATGGTTCTCCAAAAACGAGATGAGAATCGAGCATCTCTGTCAGAAATAATGTTAAAGGGAACGCCATAACGGGATACAATCTCATCTACATAGATTTTAGAAAGCTTGTCGGCAGATAAATCCTCACGGATTGGCAAGAAATGCGCTGACTTAGTAAGACGATCAACAACTACCCAGATGGCGTCATGACCTCTTTTAGTGCGCGGAAGTTTGGTAATAAGATCCATAGCGATGTTTTCCCATTTCCAAACTGGAATCTCTGGTTGCTCCAATAAACCAGAGGGATGTTGATGTTCAGCCTTAACCTTAAGACAAGTAAGGCATTTGGATACGTACAAGGCAATGTCTTTCTTCATACCAGGCCACCAATACTGAGTACGAAGATCCTTATGCATTTTATCTGCACCAGGATGAATTGAATAACGAGACTTATGAGCTTCATCCATAAGAAAGGTGCGAAGATTGTCTTGACTTGGGACCCACAAACGGTCCATGAAATAATATGATCCATCATCTTTCAGCTCGAGATCAGGCTTAATATGATAGGGTAATTCCTTACCCATCAAGTCTTGTGAAACACAAGCATGTTGAGCCTGAGAAATGAGGGTTTGAATATCAGATCAAACTCGAACACAATGAAGCTTGACATGCTCTTTACGACTCAATGCATCGGCTACAACATTCGCCTTACCAGGATGGTAACGAATTTCGTAGTTGTAGTCGTTTAGAAGTTCAACCCAACGTCGTTGCCTCATGTTGAGTTCTTTCTGATTGAAGATATGCTGATGACTTTTGTGGTCAGTGAAAACCACACATTTTGTACCATACAAATAGTGTCTCCAAATTTTGAGAGCGAAAACAACTGCACCTAACTCAAGATCATGGGTCGTGTAGTTCTTCTCGTGAACCTTTAGCTGTCTTGATGCGTAAGCTATGACTTTGTTCCTTTGCATGAGAACACAACCAAGACCCAATTTGGATGCATCACAGTATACGACAAAATCATCATTACCCTCAGGTAAAGATAGAATAGGTGCATCGCAGAGCTTCTGTTTCAAGGCCTGAAAAGCTTCTTCCTGTTTAGATCACCATTCAAAGGGTTTATTATTCTGAGTTAGTGCAGTGAGAGGAACTGCAATCTTGGAGAAGTTTTCGATGAAATGGCAGTAATAACCCGCAAGACCAAGGAAAGAACGAACCTTGGTTGGAGTAGTAGGCATATCCCAATCCTTAATCGCACTGATCTTGTAGGGATCTACATGAATACCCTGTTCGTTGATGATATGTCCCAAAAATTGAACTTCCTTAAGCCAAAATTCACACTTGGAGAATTTGGGAAAAAGTTGCTCTTTCATCAGGAGTTCCAGAGTAAGACGAAGATGCTGCTCATAATCAGCTCGAGTCTTAGAATAAATCAAGATGTCATCAATGAAAACGATGATGAACTTATCCAAATAAGGCTTACAAACCCTATTCATCAAGCCCATGAAAACAGCAGGAGCATTAGTCAAACCAAATGGCATAACTGTAAACTCATAATGCCCATATCGAGTGCGGAAAGCAGTCTTGGGAATATCTTCTTTAAGCACACGAAGTTGATGATACCCAGAACGTAGATCAATCTTTGAGAAATAAGAAGCACCCTGTAACTGATCAAAGAGATCATCAATGCGAGGTAGGGGATATCGATTCTTGATGGTAAGCTTGTTAAGCTCACGGTAATCGATGCACATCCTGAAAGATCCATCTTTCTTCTTGACAAAAAGAACGGGAGCACCCCAAGGTGAAAAGCTAGGACGAATAAAACCTTTATCAGAAAGCTCTTGAAGCTGCTTAGATAACTCTTGCATCTCAGACGGTGCAAGACGATAAGGAGATCGAGCGATAGGATTTGCACCAGGTACAAGATCAATACGAAACTCGACTTGGCGTGCTGGGGGTAAACCAGGTAATTCTTCAGGAAAAACTTCAGGATAATCCCGAACAACAGTGATATCTTGAATAGACTTACCTTTGCCTTTATCCGCTACAACATGTGCCAAGAAAGCAACATAGTTCTTGCGTAGATACTTTCAAGCTTGAGTACAGGACATGAGTTTGAGGCTACTAGCAGGTTTCTCACCACGAACCTCTAGGATCTTACCTGACGAAAGAGGCGCACGAACAATCTTCTCAAAACAAACTACCTCTGCGTGATATTTGGCTAACCAGTCCATTCCTACTATGATGTCGAAGCTTCCAAGTTGCATCGGTGTGAGGTCGATAGGAAAAAGGTGGTTATTAAGGTTCAACTGGCAATTTCGGAGAACAGAATCGAGAACAACGGGTTCACCACTAGCTACCTCTACTGTCAAGGGCTTTCCTAGTTTTGTTCTAGATATGCGAAGCAAAGGTTCGAAAGATAATGATACAAAACACTTATCGGCACCCGAATAAAAAAGAACAGATGCAGGCTAATTATAGGAACGTACCATTGACCACCTCATTGTCTGCTCGTGCCTCATTAGCATTCATGTTGAAGACTCTACCACGAGCCTGGGCCTGATTTGCGTTAACCAACCTTGGACACTAATTTATGTAGTGGGTCAGATCCCCACAGTTGTAGCATGAACCAGGAGGAAAATAAGGTCGAGCAGCTTGAGCCTGTTGTTAAGCAGGCGCTTGAACAACTTGCTGAGCTGGGTTCTGTGCAGCTTGATTAGAAGCAAAACGACAAACATTGGCAAGATGACCCGATTTTCCACAGTTAGCACAGAAACGACACGGAACTTGCGGTTGATGGTGACTATTGCATCTGTTGCACAACGGTGCATTCCCCGCATACTATTTCTTTGTTGGTGGTTATGCGGGTTGGTAAGGAGCTGCCTGGTTGACTTGAGCAGTAACAGTGAAATTCTGAGAAGCCTTGCGCTTCTTAGACCTCCTAGAAGACCCATATTTCTTACCCTTCTTACCCTCACTCTTGTTAGATGACTGTTTCTTATCCTTGTCACCCTTCCTGTGTAGCTTACCCTTTCTGATATGCGACTCAGTCAATGTCGCAGCTAACTCGATTGCCTGACGAACTGTGGTAGGGTTGCTACCAGTGACGATGTCTTGCACGGAGTCAGGTAAACCATCAACATACCTCTCGATAGCTTTCTCGAGTGGGATAACCATTGTAGGGTATAACAAACTCAACTCTTCGTATATGTCGGTATAAGCATGATGTTCACCACTATCTGCTTCAAATCATCAAACTCCCTTTCTAAAGCCCTTTGTTCATGATGAGGATAAAATTCCCTCATCATTAAAGCCTTAAGCTTTGCCCAGGTCTGTGCTAAAGCAACCTCAGCACCACGGTCTCTCATAACCCAATTCCACCAAGTAAGAGCCCTCTTTTGAAATACGCTAGAAGCAAACTCGACTTTGCGCTTATCAGGACACTGAACATGACGAAACGTACTCTCAATGCTCTCAAACCACTGTAGGGCCCAGTTGTTCCCTTAGAACCACTGAACTTGAGTGGTTTAGCCGAGTTGAAACTCTTGAAGTTGCATGGAGCATTATTGTTGTTGTTGGCTTGGTTAACTTGAGAAATAATGTTTGGGAGTACAGCAGCCATTTGCTGTGAAATGATTGCTGTCAGTTCGGCATTAGGTATCAGATTTTCGCGTCGAGGAGGCATTCTAAAAGCGGAAACATGAGAGAAAATGAGTGAGTTGATTAGATGAAAAATGAAATGATACAAAAATCGACAAAAAAGCATGGATCATGGTCATTTGTTCATACAAAGCAAACAAATGACACATAGTGACTAATCAAAGTAAATGGGTCAAAAATAACGTATCGCGAAGACATGCTTTAGCCTATAAATGGACACTCACACCAAGAGTTCCCAGGTAAGAGTGACTAGTCCGATTATGTGGATTTGTACGAACACTCTAGCCTAGACAGAAAACCTGAGATACAGGCATCCACTCTTCTAGATTGTACGTGTTCACATTATTTAGGCCCAAAACTTTGATGAGATTTTGAAAACTCGGAAGGCACAAGGCCAAAAGAATCATCTGAAAGGGTGGGTGATTATTTTAAAAATCATTTTGAAAAATTGGAGGGTTCAAAACCATATAACAAATCATTTAAAAACAGATGATTGATTTTCAAAAATCATTTTTGGAAAATTGAGTTCTTGTTTTGGTAATCACCTAAGGATAGGTGAAGTGCATGTTTTAAGATCTAAACACAAGATAACTTATGTTGGGGCCCTAGAAAAGTTATAGTCTAGGTCAAAGCATTACTAATAACCTAATTCCCTATAACCATTGGCTCTAATACCAACTCTTCTGTCACACCCCGACCGCGTAAAACAACAAACCGCGGCGGAAACGTTGGGGAGTCGAGCAACATAATTATTGTTTCACAACCATGGTAATTAAAGTTTTGTTTTATTTATAAACAAAGAGAGGGTTACATTGTCTTAAACGAGAAAACAAGAGTACATAACATAATTAAACTATTCTAGTTTCATTTTATGTCACTAAGGCACAGGTCCGCCTAAGTGTATCTTGATCATTCCTATGCATCAGCTCCTGAAAACACATGTAAAAATAGGTACGTCAGCATAAAAATGCCTATGAGATACATAGGTTTATTGATTTAGGATTCATGACTTGTATTTGAAAGAAAATTTTAACAAAAGTTAGTCATGAATCTCATTAAAAAGTTTTCTTTTATAAATCATATGAAAATCAATAAGTAAATAGTTAAATAGATGATATGTAAAAGAAGGATGTGTGGTTAAATAAATAACCAAGTAAAAATGAATTTAAGTTATGTTATTTGTAAAACAATGTTTATGTGAAAATATGTTCTTTGTATAATATGTAATATGTCGAATTTGAAATGGTTTACATAACGCTACGATATGTAACATCATAAAAGCACTTATATATAGGAAGTACCAGTGGCGTATCCACCATGCTTTTATCATATTACATACGCATCGTTATATAAATCACTTACCCAAACAAACCACCAACATGTCTTGTTTAAACAAATGTCAAATGTTTATGTATATGATGTCTATTGTCAAATGTAAATCATGTAATGTGTAAACAAATGTCATGTATGGTAAGTAAAAGGTGACTACTTAAACCATATGTAAAATGCACAAAACAAAGTATTGAAGTAAATCATAGTTTAAATCAAGGTTATGTTTTGTAAAATAAATGCACGCATTACTGATACAAACATCTATGCGGTATTGTTACAATGCATACATTCAAGCCTTGTGACTGTGGCGACAAACCCTCAAACAAATTAAAGGTTTATCTGAATTATGTATATTGGATTCAGTCATCCCTTACGTCCAAACAAACCTAGGATTCCAGGGATGGGAGTTGTCAATTCCTATGGTACCATTACTTACTACCAAGCGGCATGGCCAATGTTAATGAACGTATTTTTGTCCCATTTAAACAAACCAAATGTCATACTAAATGTAAGCATATTATGTGAAAACAATGTACTAAGTATGCAATAAATGAACATACATAGCATGAATGTGATGAAAAACAATGTGTACATGTGCTGAAACGAGCATATGAAACAAGTGTGTTTAATAAATCAATGTAGTAGCATGTTAATAAAACATACATAGCAATAAACATGGATAAAATCATGTACTATATGTGTACTATATGAATATAGTAAGCATATGATATAAAAACATGAAAAGCATGAAAGTAACAAGTAGGCACATGTGTTTCACCCCAAAATGTTTGAAAATAGTAAAAGAGGGGTCTATGTACTCACTTGAGATTGCTCAATAGTCTTTGGATAACAACTAAGCAATGCTAGAAAGATCACGGAATCAATCGGCACCTAATATAGGTAACTAACTATGTTAATAAACCGGACCTATATCGGAAGATCGGATAAAATGTGGTTTCTTAAACCAAATGAGTATAGGAACTCATGTAATATGGTTTAACAAAGCCTACATTCTAAAACGGAACCTATCCTAAGTGCTTACGACCCAATACGACTCGTTTAGGTAGCTTATGCTACTTTAATGCGTTGTTCGCATAAAACGGTTTTGGACCGCCTAACTAGTCCTATGACAAGTATTATATGCCTTAACAAGTCTAATAATGTTGCCTAACCAGTTTAGATGTCAAAATTTAAGTTACATATGCTTAAAATGAATTTATGCGTAAAAAGGCATTTTGGTCATTTTCCTAAGGCATATAAACTACCAATCATACAACTAACTAAACGTAGTGACCATAAGGTATAACCTCAGAAGGTTATTCCCTATACAACTATGGCCACAAAAAAATATGTTTGGTCGGATCCAAATGATCGACCAAACGGGTCGGGTTCGAAAGTCTAAGCGGTTGTTTAGACTGCTTATCTTACTACCCTATATAAGCACTAAACTAAAAGTGACGAGTTAATCATGTTTAACGAATTTAGAAAACAAGTTTGATATCAAAACAAAGGGTTTTGATACCCAAGAATAGGTTGGTTGCAAAATACGCATAAAGGCGTATTCTTACCGAAACTCTGACTCGTCACTAAGCCTAAATAACGTGGTAATCAGTAGGTATAGTCACCATGGAATATGACCATCGTGATTACGCTCACGTTGCGAAGTTCAAACGAACTTCGTGTTGACCATTGACCTGTCAAAGCAGAAAGTTAAACACTGTTTGACTTTCATGCTTAAAAACGCATAAAAGAACGAAAGAAACTTACAAAAGGTCAAAACTATGAAGGTTTGAACTCAAAAATTCTAAGGTATGAAGCTTCATAAGGAGAGCTTCAACTTAGAGAATGAAATTGAGATCAAAAGTGTGAAGAATGAAGTGAATCAAGGTGGGTATTTATAGAAAGTCTAGAACCGTTAGGATCGTTTCTTGGATTTTGAGCTTTAATCTTGGCGATCCATGTGTTGCACATGGTTTTGAAAACAATGGGAAGCCAAAAACCTGCTCATGGTATTGCAAAAATTGCATAAATAACCCTGAAAATCAAGCTGATTGCTGAAACTGGACTGCTGAGTTTGGTACTCTATCACGTGGTGCACCAGGTATAACCTGGCCTGGCGCGTGGCTCGGGGGAGGTCAGTTTCAAGTTTCAGAAAATGGCAGAACAGGTACCTGCATGCAATAAACTTGATTTTTTGCACGTTTAAGCCCCGTTAACCCCATTTCAACGCTCTAAAATGAAGTTAAAGTGTAGGGAACTTAAAATATGCTTGGAAATATCTCGGATGTCGGTTCGTTTGGTCGTACGGTTGCGTTGTTCGGTTAATTACGACGGAACACGAACGGACGCGAAAAACGATCCAAATTACCCAACGAATGGAATTTTAGCATGCCAATCGCTAAAATAAAATATTTTAATGATTACCAAAATTTTTGGAGTTCTGGATATGTTCAGAACGTAAGATATGCGCGAAAATGCAAACTTATGCACTTTTTGACACTTTTAGTCCCTGATTGACCAAAAAGTTTATTTTTGCACACCGAACCCCTCAAAGCCTATTTCTAAGCTATGTGAAGGATATTTTGGGTATGTTTAACTTATGATCAAGTTCCGGAATGTTCATTACTATACAAATCGGTATAGTTTCGTAGTTTGACACAAATAGTCCCTGCGATCGAATAAACTTGATTTTGCCATACCAAATCTTTCAAAACTTATTTCAAAGTTATGTAAAGGTTATTTAAGGTATGCTAAGCATATATTGATGTTCTGGAGTGTTTGTCGCGTTAAACTGGTTACGTTTGCGCACCAGTTTGCGTATAACTTTCTAGAAAACGATATAGAGTTTGAATTTGAACAAAAATTAAAACATGGAAAATGTCAAACATAAATAAACAAACATTGGGGCCAAATAATATTGTTTTATTGATAATTGAACTATTCAATGTTTCTATAATGATTACAAGCACAGATGTCACAAGTTCGCAGTTAATGATCGTGTTATGTTGAAGGTCTCACCCTGGAAGGTTGTAGTGCGTTTCGGAAAACGCGGCAAGCTTAACCCACATTATGTTGGGCCATTTAAGATTTTGGAGCAAATTGGTAAAGTGGCCTACAAGCTGGAGTTACCTGCTGAGTTGGGTAACGTTCATGATGTCTTCCACGTATCGCAGTTGAAGAAATGTTTGTCTGATTAGACACTTGTGGTACCGTTACAAGAACTGACAATCGATGACAAGTTGTAGTTTGTTGAGGAACCTATCAAAATCATTAACCGGGAAGTCAAAGTCCACAAGCATAGCCGAATCCCGATTGTGAGAGTTTGTTGGAACTCAAGACGTGGACCGGAATTCACATGGGAACGCGAGGATCAGATGAAGCTCAAGTACCCACATTTATTTCCAGATGACAAGTCTAAGTCTGGCAAACCTAAGTTTGGCACAACTAGTGAATTTCGAGACGAAATTCCCAATCAAGTTGGGGATGATGTGGCACCCGCTGAAAATGCACAGTCATCTTGATCTAACACCGTACCGTTTTGGATTGCTTGTCAAATTTCAGGACGAAATTTCTTTCAAGTTGGGGATGATGTGATAACCCGAGATTTCAAGTCCCTTCATTTACGTATCTACTGCGTGACAATTCTGTTTTGATAAATTTTCTTGTGTTATGTGATGTGTTACTATTTGAAAGACGAGAGTTGTGTTGATTATTGAATTGTTATGTTTTTGTGAATGAACAAATTAAACTGTTTACAATTAAAACCATACGTGACGAAACACTTGAGTGTTTCGCCATAAACTATCTCCACGAAACATAGGAGTTTCGCCACAACCCTATCTCGACGAAACCTAGGTGTTTCGCCATGTGGGCCTGTGGCCCAGATGAGGCCCAGATGCGAACCAGTTATAATGACCTCATAACATCACGTAGGATCCCAAATGGCGAAACCCTGACACTCTTTTCCTCTCCCTTGCACTCGACGGCAATCACCATCCCTCTCGAAGACCTTGCTAGTTTCATCTCGTAACCGGTTAGTATACGAACATCTGATTAAGGCCTGCTTGTTTCATTGTTCCATTTTTTTGTGTGATGTTTGAGTGACATTGTGGATTTAGGGTCTTGATGGGACTGTGCTCTCATAGTTTGTCAATTAGGGTTTTGATGTTCTATTGCAAATCAATTAGTCTAGAAACTGCAGGATGATAACTCAATCAACTGTATTCATTCATGTCCACTAATCAGAGTCCATGCTTCTGTTTGATGTTTGTATTATGTGTTATCATTTGTTTATGAATGATAAGTGAATATGTGATTTGGATTTGTATATGACGATGATTTGTTATTATAGAGTTTACAATTAATTGAGGATTTGGAATGATTAAGCGATGATTGCAACTGGTCGTTTTGACATGAATGGAACGACGACAGTTAGGGTTTCTGTGTAAACATGGTTATCTGGCAACATGACGAAACTACCCTGCAGATGAAACACTGGATTTTTCGTCACTCGCATTATCGACGAAACTCCTTAGTGTTTCGCCACCTATCATATTGACGAAACACCTCGGTGTTTCGTCATTGGAAGTTTCGCCGCCCAGGAGTAGTGCACAACAGACTGTAGTTTTGAGCATGTAACATAATGGATAACTATGTCATTGTCTGTTGATGATGCTAGTAAAGACTGAGAAACATGGAATTAACTTTGATGGATGGCACAAGTAACTGTTATGTGTTGTTATGATCATATATGTGAAGTATGGTTTTGCATAGGCTTGAATAACTGTTGTGTGTTATTTAGTGATTGTGATTCTAAATGCACACTGTGACTATAAACTTATACGTGTACCATGCGAACATAAACTGATTTTGTATACATGAATACCATAGGCTTGATTGATAAACTGTGAACAAGTAACTAATCAAACCAAGCAAACCAAGGTGAGTTCACTGCTCTTTTTCCAAGCATGCGTCCCGGGGAGGGACATCTGGTAAACGTTCCGGGGAGGAATGCTGGGTTATTGGGATGTTTGTTAATACTCGCATATCTATCAATCAAGTCCCATCTACCGATTGTTGTCGGGGAGGCAACGGGATATTAGTTAATAGCGTTATTTAGGTTTGGCAACCTCACACCATACCGGGGAGGTCGGGAGTGAACTAATGATCCTAGTCTTGACCATTACTTTGATAGAGGCAATGGGGTTTGGGCAAAACAAATTTAAGACATCAGCGGTAAACGAGTTATTACAACATCAAATCATTGAATCGTCTTATATTCATATCTGGTAATTAAAACGTGTTAACAAACTTTGAACTCACCAGCGTCGTCTGACACACATGTCCGCATGCTTGCAGGTCGTTAGATTCATCGTTATGGACTTGCTATCTGGGAGTGCTGGAGTGGTCATGGATCGAGACTCTTGGATACTAGTTACATTGGTTTTGAACATTTGATTTGAAACAGTTGATTAACAGTTTACTATATGCTTCCGCTGAACGTTCACTTTGGTTTAACTTATTACTTGGTTTAATTATTTTGAAATGAATCGAATGTTTTATTTAATTATTACTTATTGGTTCAATGTGATTGGTGGCTTGGATCCTGGTACGTCACACGTCCCGCGGTGTTCCCGCATGTGGTATTTTGGGGGTGTGACACCTGATCTAGTAGTAATATATAAAGACGAAGAAGGGAGGAAAATGTTCAGAGTTAATGAAATATGTAAGTTTTCAAACAAAACTTTAACTTACATCAAAGAGATCATGAGGAAAAAGCAGGAACAAAAGAAGGATAAGAAGAAAGAGCCCTTGGTGAAACAAATTGAAGGCATCATTGATGACTGGATTGAAGAGAGGGAGTACATGAAAGCCATGTATGAAGAATGCAAGCAACCAATTCCTCAGAAGTAGAAGCCTAGCATGAAAGATTTTTACTATTGAAATGACTAAGACAATGATTGCTATGGTTATGTTTGAACATTTTTTTCGATTGTTTGTTTGAAAAACTGTTTAAGTGGTTGACTCTATTTGCATTTCTGATTGTATGTTGAATGCATTTTTCAAGTTGTATGTTCTTCATTTTACTTACAATACTTAGGGGGAAACTGTTAAGAAACTTTATCTATAAATGTAAAGTATTGAAGAAAAATGAAAAAAAGAATCTGATCTATCTGATCAGATCTGATGAAGAAGAAGTAAAGGATCAAGTCAACTGAAGATATATGATCAAAGGCAATAAGAAGAAGCATCTGAATCAGATCTGATGAGAATATCTTTGTCAAAGTGTTCGAAGAATGGATCAGAAGCATCTGATCAAATCTGTGAACCCTCATCTAATTCTGATCAGAATCATCAGATTTCTGATGATCAATCATAATGTCCACTTGTACTATAAGATAAGATAAGACGGTTGAAGGACATTTATGATACAAATGGAAGCACACAGCATGACGTATGAAATGGTCTTCCAAGAATAAACAATTGTTTATTCATGCCAATTGATCTTTATAAATAGAGATCACCCACACCGGAGATCAATGGAGCTGAGCATTGCAAGTATTAAATCTTACATACTCCATTGCCCTTCACTCCCACAGAATTGCAAGTATTAAATCTTACATACTCCATTGCCCTTCACTCCCACAGAATTTTTAAGAATTGTTTTGTATTAGAAAATAACTTTTTCAATCATCTTTTGTATCCTATCAATAGTGATGTAAACTTGAAAATTTTGTATCTCTGTTTCTTACAAGATGATTTCTAATTCCACACATTATTTTGATATAAAGTTGAAATCAGCTTGCCATCTTAAGTCAAAGCATTGTTATCTGGGATCAACACTGCCTTAAGCACATCCTCTTCTGAAGGAGCACTACTAGATCCTTCTCTGGTCTTAGTAGCATACATATACTCAATGGCCCTTGGATTAGTTAGAAATTCAATAAACGTGTCACTCACAGGTGTTCCAGAAACACTAACAGGTGGTTGTTCTGGAACCATAGGCATGGTCGGTTCAGGGTCTGTGCTTGTCACACCGGCTGTTTCACGACTGATCCTAGGATCTCTTCTGCTTCGTTTCCTATGATGAAGATCAGCCGTGGGATCTTCAGTAACATTCTCAGGTTCAGCAGACACAGGCTCAACAGTTTCAGTGTGAGGAGGATTCACACTCAAAGGTTGATCTTCAATAGGTATGTCTGCTATGAGGCTTTCTGTTTTTGTCTCTGTTCTAATTTCACCCATTTTCGCATTAAACTCTGCATCATCCAACAACATTTCATCAAACACATTCTCTTCTATCTCCGCATCAGCTATAATATTCTCTTCAAACACATTCTCTATAACTTCGTCCTCACTCTCTACTTCAGTCAAATCAACATTCTCAATCGGCTTACTTGAACCAGGAGGAGCATCAATGATTTATACATCATGTTCATCGACCACAACAACATTGACCGGTGCAACAGTTGGTTCTGTAATCTCAGCAAACGCACCAATTTTTTCTAACGGTTTCTTATTCTGATATTGCACCTGAGCATCTGTTATCACTTGCTTCAATAAATTGAACACCATGTGATTCATCATTTTAGTGTCATAAATGCTAACAGTTTGCTGCAGAGATGGGTACTTGGCTTCCAAAATCATTTGAATAAACCTTGGGAACTTAAAACAGTGTTTCTTGTTTATCATTTTGACGTTTCAAGCATATCCTCAAACACACATTTGGAGTAGTTAAACTTCCATCCTTCAACTAAAGCGACTGACAGTTAGAACGTCAACCCCACTCTTATTTCCACTGATGCACACCAAATACACGTGAGCCATAAACCTCCAATACTGATGAAGCAACTTCTTAGTAGTAGGAGGATAGGTGCCTTCAAAACTCATTCTCGTTAAAACTGGCACAATCTTTTCTTTGTCAAAATCTACAGGATCATCAGCAGCATCTCCAAATAATAACACTTCCCTGATTGTCAGCTCGGTAATAAGAATTTCCTTCAGCTAAACAGTTGAATGAATCACTTTGTCGGTTTTCTGTGCCGTAGCATTATTCCAAAAATCCTTGATCCAGTCTTCTCGTATATTTTCTCTTAGAGAATCTGCCAGCCGACATGTGTTTATACCAAGATCATAGATTTGAATTCTTCATGTCCCTTCGCTGGTTCTCCTAGAAAACAGGAGATATTCATACTCTTCTCGAATCCAGGAACCTGTCCGGATTTGTCAACTACCTTCTTTCCCGTGTCTGCACAAAACGGTTCAAATTAGGTGAATACCGTAACCAAGAAATTCCCAAGTTAAAATCCTTTTTATTTTAACTTTGACTTAAAAAAATTAACTGATTATATCAGTTACATAAAAAACCGTCTCAAAAATAACTTTTAAAATACACATACCCTCATACACATCAACAGGCCCAAACAAATGCTGGTGTGCGGTCCACACTTGAGTGTGCGGACCAAACACCAGTGTGCGAGGGCACCAATGTCATTTAACCCAATTTGCGAAAGGCCTTTCTGTAAATTCAAAACAGATCCCATACATTTGTTTGGTCAGCCCAGTCAACCGTACACCCCTTATGGTCTATAAAGTCAAAACGCACACTCCTTTTTGATGACAGACTGGTAATTTATCAGTGGGCGAGGGACAATTTGGTCAATACACAGGGTATACGAGGGGATCACCATCAATCCAGGTCAGACCAACTACCCCGCACACTTTGTAAGGCCAAATTATCCATTTATAGAGTGTACGGAGGGCATTTTAGACAATTCACAGGTGTGCGACCCCTCGTTCGATGCGTGCGTGAACTGCACGCGCCGTCTCTAAGTCGTCTACTCCGGTCAAAAATTAAGTCCAGACACTATTCCAGCTCATCCTTTTAATTCCGATCCAAAATCCGGTAACCTGCAACAAGATTCTTCCATCTTATTCAAACATCCCAAATCCATTTCATCAAATATTATTCGTTCTCTCCTGATGTCCAATAAACCCTAATCAACATGACACTAGTTCAAGCATACACCATTAACTTAATCACCCACCTTTGCTTTTCCCTTTTGAAGACAACATTTTGATATATTTGATGATTATAGTCTTGATGGTGAAGAAGATTTTGATGATGTAGAAGATTTTGAAAAGATGAGAGAGTATATGAGTTTGATTTTGAAAACAAAAAAAGGATAAATGAGATAATGTTGTCATCAAAAACCCTCATTAGTCATTAAAACCCTGGGCAATTTTTATATAGTGGTCCCACCAAGTGTGCGGTGGGCCACACTAATCATTATCACAAAGCTGTTTAGATCTTGTGGGTCCCACCAAGTGTGTAGTGGGCCCAGCTCGAATCCAGAGACCATAAACAACTTCAATTTTGCAAACGAGTTTTGAAGAAAAAGACGGTCTTTCTCAATTCTTGAACAGGGCCACATTATTAATAATAAAAAAATGTACACAATAATAAATTGTAACCAAACGCACACACAAATTTGTTTGGAGGCACTTTTCTTACGAGATAAAATCATGGTGTTTCAAACCAAACTACACTTATTAGCACTAATTTACTTTGGGTGATACGAGCGATTGCCAATATGTTTGTCCTCTTAAACTTATCTCCTTAGGCCTTTTCCATATAACGGTCTGCACCTAATTTATCATGTTTTTGTTTATTTAATATGAGCACCCAAACAAAACACAATCAAATCCGAGAATTTTAATCGGGATAGTCTATCATGCGTGCAGTTTCCCTACCACATATTTTCACAAGCCTGTTCTAGGATTCTGAAACCTTGACTGGGAATTGGTTGAGAAAAGAACAGAATAGTCATTTCCAGAGATATTGATATAATATACAGATCAAATGAATTTTTTAATTTGATATAGGTTGATCGGGTTTCTTTTGGGCACCAAAGGGCCTCTTTCAGGTGTAAATAGATCTATAGCACGACAACGTATAGCTAGGTTAGCATGTATCTGGATGCAGCAGAAGCTGGCGTTGCCTAGCACCTCTAGGTCTTTGCTCATGCAAAACAGAGGAGATACACGAGTTTGTCAGAAAATATTTTTGAACTAGAACAAAATTGTGTGTATCGGGACGCACACAAGCATTCAAGTAGAAATGTCCTAAATCCAAGTGATGTTCTTTCCTGAGGTCATAATGTAATTTTATGTTCTGCACAAAACCAGTCAAGTTTCCAGCCAACAGGATAAAGCCTACCATCATACCGCTTTAGATTCAGACCATTACAATATTGGTCTTACATGAGTAAGCTTTAATCCACATAGTGAAAATTTATTTGATTTCCCGCGTTAGATCAAAAGGCTTAGCAAAAACTATTTTTATAATGTCTTTGATTTTTTAATGTTTTTGTATACATCCCCCTAAATTTTTGCTTAAAATTGAAAATAAAAAGAATAAACGAAATACAATTTTAAGAAACAAATTTATACAAACGAAGAAAAATTGTAGGACCGGTTTTGACTCCGAAACGATTACGAATCGAACGTGTGACGTGCGGAATCCGTACACGAACGTGACCAAACACACGAGAACGTACCATAAACGTGATACTATTAATCGTACGACAGTTACAAAGCACCGTGAATCACCTTGGAGCACTTTCTCTCTCTAGACTTTCTCTCTCTAACCTCTAGCTCTCCAAAGCTCCAAATGTGCAAAAGTCTAAAAGTCTAACCCTAAGACTTCTATTTATAGGCCAAGGGGTATAAGGAGGTTCTCCTTATTTATAATAATGCCACATTGCCTTTCTTATCTAGATATTACAATATAAGCCTAGTTAGATCAGTATCTCGCTACGGATAAATTGACGGAGGCGATAGACATAAATGCACCAACAGCTCCCCCTTGGATATTGCCGCAGTCAATCTCGTAGCATCTTGTCTTTCTCTCTCTCTTTGAGTCTTCTTGGAGCTTTAACACGTTTTCAGCAACATAGACTCCCTCTTGCTTGAACAGAATCCTCGTGGATCTGTCTTCAGCTTTAGCTTCCCCTTTCAGTAAACTCTTCAGGCTCCCCCTTTCGACAAGCTTCCGTGCTTTTGGGATCGACACTTGGTTTTCCGGTTACAAGCTCCTCCAGGATAGTTACCTGGCTCTATGAATGTACGCTATCCCTTGCGTTGTGCTCGTCTTCAGACTCCCCCTTAGACTCGGCTATCGGGATCGTAATCTGGTACATCATCTGCAACTCTCAAACATTTATAATTAAAAATGTTTTGAATATCCAGGATAGAAAATCCTGGCTCTCTCAGCATAACCTAAAATATTTCGACAGTGAAAGATTTTCAGTTGTCCAGGAATCGTAACCTAGCTCTATTAAAATTTCTAAATCAAGATCATGGCTTTAAAATATAATAATATGAATATATCCAGAATTACTTGATTCTCTTACCCTATCAACAATCTTTAAAGATTTGGTAGTTTTAGTGAACCGGATTGGAAACTGGCTCTTTTACATTACATTATAACAAATTAAGAATCCAAATCCTTCACGGTTAATCATCCAAGTCCAATTTAATGACCTTGGAGACTTCACAAACTATTTTTGATTTTTGATTTTTAAAAACTTCAAGATTCAAGTTAATGATCTTGTTTATTTTTCAGAAACACGATCAGCGTACTTAGATTTTGAAACTCAGCATTTCAGACATCGGTTGTCGAAAATAAAGCAGAAATCAAAATCTTTTTGTATTTTTCTGAAACATAAAGCAGTAAAGAAATATTTACAAACATATTTACAGACAATATTTTTGTTTGAGTTCGTGTCAGAGGATCATATCAGTTTATGACAAATCATTAGTACCGTTGAGCTTTAAACACTTTAAGTTCTAAACGATTCACTTAGATTGTCAGTATACTGATCCACTTAAATTTTCACACAAAGTTCAATAGATTCAAGATACGGATTAGTGTTTTAAGAACTTAAACTTATTTGCGTGTCCCACCTCAGAATATACTCTTGTATGAAAATTCCCTAGATTCAGTCTTACAGGTGAGTATACCAATCTGATATCCGTATCTGGGTTAGTGCGAGACCTTGAGAGCTCAGGTCTGAACTTTCGTTCAGTCAAAGAGATGAAGGCTCGACTTTAGGTGTGTTCCCTTTAGGGAATCTTTTCTTCAACTGCAATTGATTCATATCTTTTGATATTTTTCAATTTTTGTACAAAGGGTAAGCTTTAAAAGTGCGTAAAGTATTATACGAGGTCTAGGCCATTGCTTCTGCAATATCAGAAGACCAGGTATAATACCCCAGATATCACACAGTATAAAGACCTAGTATCTCAGAATCAAGCAATCTCTCAAACAAGATTTCGGGGGTTACCCATATATCCGAGAGATGTTCCCCACTAGATAAGTAAGTATTTGATATTTAGGTTTATATCTCGAAAACAATCTACTAAACGTGTAAAAATCTACTGGCATATCATCAGTGAGACCGTTTATCATATTTGACATTCCATTTCTTTAGCGTACTGTGATTGTCTACTGATGTACTATCATTTCCTCTTTTTACACAAAACTCATTTTTAAATTTTATCATGTTTCTGGCTTTTTCAAATTTTCTAATGTTTTTGGATTTTCTGACAATTTCTTACTCCCTCTAAAATTCAAAACATTTTAAAGAAAATTTGAAAACCCGATACTGATAGCTTTGTCTCGCCATCCATTTTCTACTTTTCATGCTCTGTTTTGCATTAAATATAACGTACCCCCATGATTTACAACCCATTGATTTTCGACAGTTTGAAAACCGTTTTTCAATCTTGTGAAAGTAATCATGTTTGTTCAGTCGTGAGGGTTTCGGCGTATTCACTCAACGTATTTTTGAAATTTTTTAATTTTTGACAAAATTTAGAAACAAACATATTTTTGGTTTTTTAAATTTTTCAATTTTTAGGGTTTTTGAAATATGGTTTATTTATTTACAGAAATCAAACAAACTCCCTGTTTTAGTTGCAGGGACCAGCAGCCTTCTCTTCTCGTGCCAGGCTGCTCCGATACTCCTCTAACTGACATTCCATTTTCTTCGGAAGCACCTGTACATTCAACTTAATTCAATCATTTGAACAATTTAGCCCAGGTATGTAACACCTGTGTCACTTCAACAATCAAACAAATGCCAAACCAATGAAATATTGTATTTCATACTTGGTATTTGTAAAAATATGTGTATCATTTGCACATATCAACTCTTGTTCGATTTTAAGCTTTAAATCGCTTTCTGGAAGGTTATACGCGCTCTGATGCGTAAATATAACCAGTTTAATCCAACGAACACTCCAGAATAGTGAAATAGGCTTAACATACCTTAAATAACCTTTACATAACTTAGAAATAAGTTTTGAAGGCTTTGGTATGGCAAAAACAAGTTAATTCGCTTACAGGGACTAAATTTGACAAACTGCGAAAGTATGCCAATTTGAACTGTAACAGACATTCCGGAACATGACCATAAGTTAAACATACCATAAATATCCTTCACATAGCTTAGAAATAGGCTTTGAGGGGTTCGGTATGCTAAAATAAACTTTTGGGTCATTCAGGGACTAAAAGTGTCAAAAAGTGCACAAGTTTGCATTTTCGCGCATAACTTATGTTCTGAATACATCCGGACATCCAAAAATTTATGTAAGCATGACTATATTATTCTTTAGTGTTTGGCTTTCCAAAAATCCATTCGTTTCGTCATTTGGATCGTTTTTCGCGCTTGTGCGCATTCAGTCGTAATTAAGCGAACATCGCGTTCGTACGGCCAAACGAACCAACACCCGGCATATTTTTGAGCATGTTTCATGTCCACAATGTTTAGGCAACATTTTAGGGCCTTAAAGTTGGCTTTACGGGCCTTAGAAGTGTCGGAAATGGCCTTAAACACGTGCAGGGACCAAAACTGTCAATTCTGCAAGAAGTTTGCTGATCAGACAGCTAGGCGGCCCGCCTCAGTTTCTTAACATTCTTAGGCGGCCCGCGTCAGACTCCCAGAACAGATCAGAACGAACAGTCAGCGTGTACCAGCTGTTTTAACCACAACCACACACTTGCAACTTGCATATTCAGCTGATAAACATCATTTTTAGGCACCACAACTTTCCGACACTTGTACGGTTTCGATTAAGGCACGATATTTGACAAACGATCTTAACGGTGGACCGAATACTATAAATACCCCACCCCCCATTGCTTAAAAATCACTAGAATTCTGATTTGAGGAGCTCTAAGTTGAAACCATTGTTTCATACCTGAGATTCTTGAATCGGGATTAGCATTCGGGGACCCTGGGTAAGTATTCTTTCGTTCTTTTCCTTATTTTACTGCTTTTCGAGTCCGAAAGTCAAACTTTGTTTGACTTTCAGCGTTGACCAGCTTATGGTCAATGCGAAGTTCGTTTGAACTTCGCAACGTGATTGTAATCACGATGGTTATAGTCCCTTGGGACTATGCCTACTGATTACCACGTTGTCTAGGGTCGTAGGGTAAGCGATCTGATAAATCGCTTATACCTCGAACCCGACCCATTTGGTCGATCATTAGGATCCGACCAAATACATTAGGTGACCATAGTGTAGGGGATAACCTTCCGAGGTTATACCTTATGGTCACATCGTTTAAGTAGTTGTATGATAGGTAGTTTATATGCCTTAGGTAAATTACCAGAATACCCTTTTCATGTATAATTGGTAATTAAGCATATGTAACCTAAACCTTTGTCACATAACTGATTATGTAACATGTTTAGGCATATAACACTTGTCATAGGACTAGTTAGACGGTCCGAACACGTTTCACGCGCACGACGCGTTAAAGTAGCATAAGCTACCTAAACGGGTCGTAATGGGTCGAAAACAATTAGGATAGGTTTCATTTAGTATGTAGGCTTTGTTAAACCATATGACACGAGTCTCTATACTCGTTTGGTTTACGAACCCTCATTCTATCTAAATCCTCCGATATAGGTCCGGTTTATTAATGTAGTTACCTATATTAGGTGCCGTTTGATATTCCGAGATCTCTAGCATTACTTGGTGGTTATCTTTAGACATCTGAGCAATCTCAAGTGAGTACATAGTTCCCCTATTTTACTGTTTTCCAAACTGTTTTGGGGTGAAGCATGTGTACCTATCTGTTACTTTCATGTTTTCCAAAAGTATAATTGATTATACATGTTATTACTTATCATTTGATAAACTGAATGACTAACTATGGTTTAAACATTGATTTCTCAAAGAACATAAAATAAATTGTTGAATTGTACTTATTTTATGTTCACCAGACCGATTGTTAGTATGATATAGCGCTATAGGATTTGACACCCCATTCCTGTTGTCATGGAATGTCTGAACCCAATTTGTTGCTCCATCCAAATAGGGATTGCCTTTGTGGTATTTCTATAGTCTCAAAGGTGTATTTTGATGCACCAGGTCTGAATGAATTCTCAAATCACACTATTAAAGTATAGTTCGATATACTCCCATGTGTGATATTGTACAAAACCAACATATATTTCATTAATCATCTAAAGCATATTTTGATATGTTATTTACAAAACCAAAACATAGTTTAATATGTTATTTATCACATCTAAAGCATATTTTGATATGTTATTTATGAAACCAAAACATAGTTTAATATGTTACTACCAAATCCAAAGCATACTTTTAATATGCTACTATAAGGTTATTTGTTTAATCTTACATTTATTTATACAAATCACATTGGTTACACATTACATGATTTATATTGGACACATAAACATTTTGACATATTATTCAATACATTTGACAATATGTTTAAACATAGACATCTTACATTGTTTGGTTTGGTTTGAGTAAGTGATTAAGTAACGAGGCGTGTGTAATATGATACAAGCATGGTGGATACGCCGCTGGTACTTCCTATATATAAGTGTTTGTATGGTATTACATGTCGTAGCGTTATTTAAATCATTTCAATTTGAGACATATAACATTTTATACAAATAACATACTTTTCACAAGACATTGATTTACAAACAACGTATCTTATACAAATTCATTTTACATGGTTATTCCTTTAACCATACATTATTCTCTTATTTATACATATCATCTGATCTTATTGCTTTTCAAATGATTTACAAAACAAAGCAAACTACAAGGTTCATGACTAAACATTTTCTTAAACATAAGTCATGAATCTTATTTCACAAAACCTATGTATCTCACAGGCATTTTTATGCTGACGTACCTATTTTTACACATGTTTCAGGTACTGCTTTGCAATGATTGTTGATACATGCTACATATAGGATGGACTCGTGCCTTAGCAACTTTAAAACTTGGAAGATCATAGTTGTACTTTTGATTGTATTAAAACAATGAGTTCATTTATTCAATAAAACAGAATTTATTTATGCCATGGTTATGAAACAATAATTCTGTTACAACACTCCCCGACGTTTCCGCCACGTTTGGTTGCTTTACGTGGTCGGGGTGTGACAGAAAAGTTGGTATCAGAGCCAATGGTTATAGGGAATTAGGTTATTAGTAATGTTTTGACCTAGTCTATAACCTTTCTAGGACCCTAACGCGAGTTTGCTTGCGTTTAGTCATAAAACAATACCGTCACCTATCCTTAGGCGACGACCACAACAAGAACACAATTTTCGAAACCGCTTTGAAAACTAATCATCTGTTCTAGGATGATTGATTACTAGGTTTTGAACCCTCTGTTATATGGTTTTGAACCCCCTTTGAGTTTTCAAAATCTCGTCAAGGTTTTGGGTTTTAAATAATGTGAACATGTGCAAACTGGAAGGGTGAATGCCTGTATTCTGAGTTTTCTGTCTAGGCAAGCACTTCGTATATATCTCATCAGACGCGAGACCAGTTGTGCTTACCTGGGAATTCTTGGGATGAGTGTTCACTTATAGGCGAGCATGTCTTCGTGATACATTATTTTTGACCCATTTACTTTGATTAGTCACTGTGTGTAGTTTGTTTGCTTTGTAATGCGAACAAATGACCACTATCCTTGCTTTCATCAGATTTGTTTCATCTCATTCTTTTCGTCTAAATCTCACACTCGTTTTCTTTCATGTTCCTCTTTTAGAATGCCTCCTCGACGCGACAATCAGATGGCGAATGCCGAACTGGCGGAAATCATCGCGCAGTAAATGGCTGTTGCCTTCCCAAATCTTTATGCTCAAATGATGCAAGCCATCAACAACAACAATGCTCCATGCAACTTCAAGAGTTTCAACTCGGCTAAACCGCTCAAGTTTAGTGGTTCTGAGGGAGCAACTGGGCTTCTTCAATGGTTCGAGAGCATTGAGAATACCTTCCGTCATGTTCAGTGTCCTGAAAATCACAAGGTCGAGTTTTCTTCAAGTGTGTTTCAGAAGAGGGCTCTCACATGGTGGAACGGGGTGATGAGAGACCGCGGTGCTGAGGTTGCATTAGCACAGACTTGGGCTGAGCTCAGGGCTCTTATGATGAAGGAGTTTTGCCCTCGTCATGAACTGCGAGCTTTGGAGAGGGAGTTTGATGATTTGAAGCAAGACAGTGGTGAACATCGAGCCTATACTGACCGTTTTGAAGAATTGAGCATGTTGTGTCCTGCTATGGTTACTCCTGTGGATAAGGCGATCGAGAAATATACTGATGGTCTTCCTGACCTAGTTCAGGATATCGTTACTGGCAGTAACCCTACTATTGTCAGACAAGCCATTGAACTGTCTGCCACCCTAACTGAATCCCACATCAGAAAGAAAAAGCTGTTTCGGAAAGGCGACCTAAGACCATCTGACAAGACTGCTCATGTGGAACCAAAGGAAGAAAATGCTGAGGTGTCCAAGAAGAAGAAGCGCAAAGTCTCTCAGAACTGCGCTGTAACTGCTCAAGACAAACATATTGCAGGAAACCAACCAGCACAACCTCGCAAAAGGCAAAACTATGTTGGTACCGCACCTTTGTGCAACAAGTGCAACCGTCATCATCTAGCGCAAGAGCAGTGTCACAAATGTACCCACTGTGGGCGGTTGGGACATTTGATCAATGTTTGTCGTTATGCAAATCAAGCTGCTGCAAACCCTGCTGCTGTTCAAGCACGGTTCCCTCCGGGGTCATGTTATAACTGTGGCGACCTTACCCACTACAGGAACAATTGCCCAAGACTTGTTAACATACCTCCAGTGCGTGGACGAGTGTTTAACATCAATGAGGCAAACATGAACAATGATGCGGCAGTGAACAACTAGTGTTTTGTTATTTTCCCTTAGTTGTTATCTTTGACGTTTAAAGACAAGTCAGTTGTTATATAAATAAAAATTCGTCGTTTTTATTTTTGCAAAACTGATACGATTGTGTGAATGTTTGATACAACCTTATGATGTCAACCCAAAGACAAAATACTCGTATGGTTCTGTCATTTTATGATCACTTGTGATCTCCCCAAGAACCTTTAACACTTGTTTCTTTTAAGAAACAAAGCCAAACTTTTATTGAGAATCCTTCTATCTTTATAGATGGATCCTTGAAAATGATTAAAGTACCGAATGAAATTCATGGATTGGATTTCTAGTGTGCTTTAAATATCCATACCCAAAGATAACGAATTAAAGAATCAAGTTAACTAATTATGTGCTTATGTGTTTTCTTACATGTTTTGTGGTTGTATGTGATCCATCCAAATCCTCGTAGAGTCTTTCATATCTCATATGAGGGATTCATAGTAGGATATCCAAAGTTACTATCTTAAATCCTTAATGGACTTCTAAGTTGTAGTCAAGTCCCTTGGGTTTTAAAGTACTATTCTATAATTGGACCTCTTGAATGGTCTGGTTAAACAGATTGATTTTGAAAATCTGATTAGAAATATCATGTGATGATATAATTAAAAAAAAAAGATCCCTTAAGTGGTCTATTTAACGAGATTGTACTACGGTCTAGTTAAGAAGATCATGTGTTGATCTAGTTAAAAAGATCGTTAGTTGATCTAATTGAAAAGATCCTTTGGTGGTCTAGTCAGGTCGCTTCATGCTTATTCAATTGATTTTCCACTACACATTATGAAATGAACTGTGCGGACTGTGCAAGGGATTACGTAATTATGGAGGCCTACATAATTATGGAAGTCAGTGCACAGAAACCACAAGAAGTTTTGTCATGTGTTAAGACCTAAAGTGACAAGAATAATGATACGGGAGAAGTCTCGGACTTTGACCGATGTCATTTATTCTCACACTCCCCAATACTGATCTCAATCACACACCAAGTTTCCTCTGATAAGTCTTCATAAGAAACGTTCTTCTGTCAGTGGTTCAAAATTCCTTGTTCTATTACTACAAGGAATTCACTTTGAGGGTTAACAAATTCGCTAAGAGTCCTTACATGGCCCAGAGTTTTACTTAAGGGTTCAATGGATCTATTAGAAGGCGAAATCGTCACAGTTGTCTTCACAAGTTTCCTCGAGAATTAAATTTCGGGACGAAATTTCCTAAAGTAGGGGAGACTGTAACACCTGTGTCACTTCAAAAATCAAACAAATGCCAAACCAATGAAATATTGTATTTCATACTTGGGATTTGTAAAAATATGTGTATCATTTGCACATATCAACTCTTGTTCGATTTTAAGCTTTAAATCGCTTTCTGGAAGGTTATACGCGCTCTGATGCGTAAATATAACCAGTTTAATCCAACGAACACTCCAGAATAGTGAAATAGGCTTAACATACCTTAAATAACCTTTACATAACTTAGAAATAAGTTTTGAAGGCTTTGGTATGGCAAAAATAAGTTAATTCGCTTACAGGGACTAAATTTGACAAACTGCGAAAGTATGCCAATTTGAACTGTAACAGACATTCCGGAACATGACCATAAGTTAAACATACTATAAATATCCTTCACATAGCTTAGAAATAGGCTTTGAGGGGTTCGGTATGCTAAAATAAACTTTTGGGTCATTCAGGGACTAAAAGTGTCAAAAAGTGCACAAGTTTGCATTTTCGCGCATAACTTATGTTCTGAATACATCCGTACATCCAAAAATTTATGTAAGCATGACTATATTATGCTTTAGTGTTTGGCTTGCCAAAAATCCATTCGTTTCGTCATTTGGATCGTTTTTCGCGCTTGTGCGCATTCAGTCGTAATTAAGCGAACATCGCGTTCGTACGGCCAAACGAACCAACACCCGGCATATTTTTGAGCATGTTTCATGTCCACAATGTTTAGGCAACATTTTAGGGCCTTAAAGTTGGCTTTACGGGCCTTAGAAGTGTCGGAAATGGCCTTAAACACGTGCAGGGACCAAAACTATCAATTCTGCAAGAAGTTTGCTGATCAGACAGCTAGGCGGCCCGCCTCAGTTTCTTAACATTCTTAGGCGGCCCGCGTCAGACTCCCAGAACAGATCAGAACGAACAGTCAGCGTGTACCAGTTGTTTTAACCACAACCACACACTTGCAACTTGCATATTCAGCTGATAAACATCATTTTTAGGCACCACAACTTTCCGACACTTGTACGGTTTCGATTAAGGCACGATATTCGACAAACGATCTTAACGGTGGACCGAATACTATAAATACCCCACCCCCCATTGCTTAAAAATCACTAGAATTCTGATTTGAGGAGCTCTAAGTTGAAACCATTGTTTCATACCTGAGATTCTTGAATCGGGATTAGCATTCGGGGACCTTGGGTAAGTATTCTTTCATTCTTTTCCTTATTTTACTGCTTTTCGAGTCCGAAAGTCAAACTTTGTTTGACTTTCAGCGTTGACCAGCTTATGGTCAATGCGAAGTTCGTTTGAACTTCGCAACGTGATTGTAATCACGATGGTTATAGTCCCTTGGGACTATGCCTACTGATTACCACGTTGTCTAGGGTCGTAGGGTAAGCGATCTGATAAATCGCTTATACCTCGAACCCGACCCATTTGGTCGATCATTAGGATCCGACCAAATACATTAGGTGACCATAGTGTAGGGGATAACCTTCCGAGGTTATACCTTATGGTCACATCGTTTAAGTAGTTGTATGATAGGTAGTTTATATGCCTTAGGTAAATTACCAGAATACCCTTTTCATGTATAATTGGTAATTAAGCATATGTAACCTAAACCTTTGTCACATAACTGATTATGTAACATGTTTAGGCATATAACACTTGTCATAGGACTAGTTAGACGGTCCGAACACGTTTCACGCGCACGACGCGTTAAAGTAGCATAAGCTACCTAAACGGGTCGTAATGGGTCGAAAACAATTAGGATAGGTTTCATTTAGTATGTAGGCTTTGTTAAACCATATGACACGAGTCTCTATACTCGTTTGGTTTACGAACCCTCATTCTATCTAAATCCTCCGATATAGGTCCGGTTTATTAATGTAGTTACCTATATTAGGTGCCGTTTGATATTCCGAGATCTCTAGCATTACTTGGTGGTTATCTTTAGACATCTGAGCAATCTCAAGTGAGTACATAGTTCCCCTATTTTACTGTTTTCCAAACTGTTTTGGGGTGAAGCATGTGTACCTATCTGTTACTTTCATGTTTTCCAAAAGTATAATTGATTATACATGTTATTACTTATCATTTGATAAACTGAATGACTAACTATGGTTTAAACATTGATTTCTCAAAGAACATAAAATAAATTGTTGAATTGTACTTATTTTATGTTCACCAGACCGATTGTTAGTATGATATAGCGCTATAGGATTTGACACCCCATTCCTGTTGTCATGGAATGTCTGAACCCAATTTGTTGCTCCATCCAAATAGGGATTGCCTTTGTGGTATTTCTATAGTCTCAAAGGTGTATTTTGATGCACCAGGTCTGAATGAATTCTCAAATCACACTATTAAAGTATAGTTCGATATACTCCCATGTGTGATATTGTACAAAACCAACATATATTTCATTAATCATCTAAAGCATATTTTGATATGTTATTTACAAAACCAAAACATAGTTTAATATGTTATTTATCACATCTAAAGCATATTTTGATATGTTATTTATGAAACCAAAACATAGTTTAATATGTTACTACCAAATCCAAAGTATACTTTTAATATGCTACTATAAGGTTATTTGTTTAATCTTACATTTATTTATACAAATCACATTGGTTACACATTACATGATTTATATTGGACACATAAACATTTTGACATATTATTCAATACATTTGACAATATGTTTAAACATAGACATCTTACATTGTTTGGTTTGGTTTGAGTAAGTGATTAAGTAACGAGGCGTGTGTAATATGATACAAGCATGGTGGATACGCCGCTGGTACTTCCTATATATAAGTGTTTGTATGGTATTACATGTCGTAGCGTTATTTAAATCATTTCAATTTGAGACATATAACATTTTATACAAATAACATACTTTTCACAAGACATTGATTTACAAACAACGTATCTTATACAAATTCATTTTACATGGTTATTCCTTTAACCATACATTATTCTCTTATTTATACATATCATCTGATCTTATTGCTTTTCAAATGATTTACAAAACAAAGCAAACTACAAGGTTCATGACTAAACATTTTCTTAAACATAAGTCATGAATCTTATTTCACAAAACCTATGTATCTCACAGGCATTTTTATGCTGACGTACCTATTTTTACACATGTTTCAGGTACTGCTTTGCAATGATTGTTGATACATGCTACATATAGGATGGACTCGTGCCTTAGCAACTTTAAAACTTGGAAGATCATAGTTGTACTTTTGATTGTATTAAAACAATGAGTTCATTTATTCAATAAAACAGAATTTATTTATGCCATGGTTATGAAACAATAATTCTGTTACAACACTCCCCGACGTTTCCGCCACGTTTGGTTGCTTTACGTGGTCGGGGTGTGACAAGGTAGGTCTGTTTGACCTTAGGCATTTCAACACAAAATGCATCATTTAACTTCGGGAAATCTTTGTCATTTTGTACAAAGACTTTGTCAATTTTAACTTCAACTTTTTCATTAGTTACCGAAGCAATTTGTTTCTTAACAGACCATGTTTGACCTTTTGGAGTACCTCTTTTGTAAAAATGTGACTCTTTTTGAACATTTTGATTCTGAACAACAACTTTTGGTTTCCAAAACTAGTTTGGTTTTGTTGCATCAACAGTTGTTTTCCAACTTTGTGTTGTTCTAAGTCTATGTGTCTTTAGTTTCAATGTTTGTTGTGAATTAGTCCTTGACATTTTCGGCTTCCAAGTTTGCTTTGAATCAAACTTGGTTGACTTCTGATTCACAACAACATACTTCTCCTTCGTTTCAACACCAACAGGTTTCAGATTTGGACACTTGCGAGCAAGATGTCCAGTTTCATCACATTTAAAACATGTTCTCTTGGACACATCTTTGACCTATTGTTGTTGCTTTTTCTGAGCATAGAACTCTTCATTAGACTAACTCCTAAATTAGAGTTCTTTCTCTTCTTCGGAACTTATTCCGTGAACAAAATTCATTTTTGTCTGATAATTTGGCGTTTCTTTTCCAATTCTGTTTCTTTTTATAACCCAACCCAGCCTTCATGTTTTTCTTTTTCTAACCAGGTTTGTTATAAAAAGTTTTGTGACCTTTTCCAGCAAACTTTGAAATTTTAGATTTTTCAATTTCAACCATTTTGAAAACTTTGTCAATCTTTTCTGAAATCACATTCTGAATCGGGAATACAATATCTAAGAATAATTTGTCCGATCCAATCATGGTATAAACCAATCCTTTTGAATCATCATTCAAATTTTTCCCAGATTTTGAGTTTTTCAGATATTCTTCATGAAAACTACCTTCATTTTAATCCCGTGATTCAGATTTACCTGTTTCAACCGACTCTTCTTTCAACACACTTTCAACGACCTTACCTACCACCTCTGAATCACTTGAATCATCAGATTTGGAATAGGTTATGTCAATGTTTTCTGGCAACTGATCGACCATGTTGAAAGCTTTTTTGACTTTCTCATCATCATAAAATGAAAACTTTTCCGGCGGTGGAACTTGATGAAACTCTGAGCCAATACCCTTTTTGTTTTTCTCAGAATCATCATCACCCGGTTTTATGTTGAAAATTCTTTCAAGCACATATGATGACGCATGATAACTTTTTAACTTGTTGTTATCCTGTTCTAAATCGGCTATTTGATGCTTCAACTTAGCAACATCCTCAATATAAGAATTAACAACTTGTTGCTTTATTGAATAATGTCGCTTAAGCGTGTCAGTTGTTTCAGAACAATATCTCAATCTAGATTGAACAAGTTTCATTTGACTCTTCACATCTTCATATGATTGTTTTGTAATGTGGTAAGCCAATTTTATTGAATCATATTCTTTTTTCATTTCTTGGCATGCATTTTCTTTTTGTAAACACTCTTCTGTCATTTTCGAAATCTTTTCTTTCAAAATTTCATTTTCTTTTTCTAAACTTTTGCATTTTTGTGTAAGCTTTTCATCATTATCTTTTACAACCTTTTCATTTTCTAACATTTCTTTGTATTTATTTTTGAAAACTTCTTCGATTTTATTGAATTCAAGATCTCTTGTTATGAAATTTTCATCTTTTTCAGTACAAGCTCTTCACGTTTCCATGCATTTCTTGCACTGTTCAGCAGTTTCATTTAAGACTTCAGAATCAGATTTTACCTTATTGATTGGCACTTCGGCTTTCTCTTCCGTCTGTGTCTGATCGACTTCTTTCTTCTGTTCCTCACCAATACCAGCATCACTGCCATCATCAGCATCCAATTTCTCTATCTTCACTTCTTTTTCTTCTTCTTTCTTCTTTCTTCTTCATTTCTTCTTCACTCACCTGCTGTTTTTCAGTAATAGCTTCTTTCACCACTTCTTCATTCACAACAACTTTTTCTTCAACTTTCTCTTCCTTTTCTTTTACTTCTTCAACCACTTTCTTCAACTCATCCACCATACACTCAATATTTTTCTTCATCCTTTCTTCATCCCTTTTCCTCAGACTTGATGTCATCGCATCTTTGATAATTTTATCTAGCCTTTTCTTATAGTGTTTGTCTTTTTCAGCATTAGAATAATACTCTCCAGATAGAGGGATTACTGCAAGAACTTCATCAGAAACTATTTCACTTGGATGAACAACCGGTTCACCATCCCTGTTCACATAACACTCTCTCTTCTTATCCCATCTTTTGTTGCTTATTGCTTCTCCATACTCTTTTTCCATATCTTCAATCCTGTATCCCAAAATGCATCTTTCTCTGTAGGTTTTCTCTTTCAGAATTTCTTCTCATGTTTCTCCTTGATTTCAGCAACAAAAGCATGATGATCATGTTTTCTGTAAGGAATTTCAGCATCTTCCTTTGTTCTACCTTTGAATCGATAATCAACACGATCTTCATTTGGAAGAAACTTGCTCCAGTCAAATCCTTCATCTTCATGAATTACTGCACATGCTCTTGATTTTTCTTTGGTATTATTTTCAATCAATTTTGGCTCTTCTTTGCTCCGGTGGTAAATTGCCTTTCGGTAATAATCATCATTGAAAGGTTTCTCAGTTTCGTCAACTTCAGAATTTTTGCATTCTCTTTTGAAATGACCTTTTTGCTTACATTTGAAGCAGATCACTTTGGATTTATCGAATCCCAGCTTTGTTGGCGGACCACCAATTGACTGCTTCCCAGTAATCTCCATATACCTCTGAGCTCTTCAAATGCAACTTGCTAAACACTAGCGTATGTCAATGAGTTCCATTTCTGCTGGGTCGATCTGGTCGTAGTCTTCCTTTGACAGCTTTCAGTTTCCAATTTTTCCAGATACTAGACCTTCATATGACTCTAACACAGATGCCAGAAAACTCATTTGTTGTTTTGCTGCATTGATGCTCATAGCCGGAGAATTCTTCAATTTCAAACCGATGTTGCAGAGAACTTCTTCAGATTCTTCAGAGTTTGCTTTTGAAGAAGATGAATGATATCCCGAATTGTAGCTTGATGAACTTTTCTGTGGTTCTTTTAACTTTTCATCACTGAATCCAGTCTTTGGTGATTCACTTACAGTCACCGAAGGTGTGCTACCTTTGTAATAAAGACCAAAATTCGGATGATGTGAAGAATTGCTCATCTTGCTTTGCTTTTGCAGTTCCAGTTCATGACTTTCATTTGTTTCTATTAAGACACCAAGAGAAATTGTATCATATAACATATCATTTTTTAGAATAAACACGAACATTTGCCACTGATCAACTCATGGTAATGCTTCAATGATTTTATCTATAATTTCCTCTCGTGTTTTAACAATCCCAGACCTATCAAGCTCATTTTTTCAAATGACAAAATCTCTCTATCATTTGCCTCATTGTCTCTCCTTTCAAACTATCAAACAAATCAAATTCTTTTTTAATAAAACTATTTTTTTTCTTGATTTGTTTACCCCCCTCAGCTTTAACACGTAAAGCTTCCCAAATAGATTTTGATGACCCGCCGTGTTCCAATAACACAAAAATGTCATTTCTAATAGATGATTAGATTAAAGCAATCATCCTCTGTTCATATAAGAAGTTTTTCTTATCCTCAGCAGTTAAGCTCTTGAGTGGGATTTCTTCGCCTTTGTCATTTACTGGTCTGTCGTATCCAAACTCCAGACAAAACCAACTTTCATGAGCATATGCTTTGGCCCAGTTAATGAACCGCTCCTTCCACCAAGTGTAGTCTTCAATACTTTCGAGCGTTGGTGGTTTTGAATGGGTTCCGTAGAAATTATCATGTTTAATATTTTCATTAATTGCTTTTGTAATGGATTTTGGTGTAGAAGTTGAAGATTCCGAAGATTCTGTCGTGAATGCTTTGTAAAAAGTGTTGTAGAATTCTTCAGCCATAACGTTATCTCCTCGAATCACCTAAAATGAACAAACACAATTAGTTCAAACACTTTATCAAACAACTTGATCGGACGGGTATCCGGTCGAGTGAGTCAACAAAAGTCAACAGTGACAATAATCGGGTGACAGTGATGTCCGATCGGGTGGGGATGTTGTCCGATCGGGTGGGATGTTGTCCAATCGGGTGGAAATGTTATCCGATCGGGTGAGAGTGCTATCCGATCGGGTGGGAATGTTGTCCGATCGGGTAACAATGTATTTTGAATCGGGTGGGGATCCGATCGGGTGATGATGCTGCCCGATCGGGTGGAGATCCGATTCTTTGACAAACACCTGAAACACAAACAAATGAGATGATTAGGATCGGGTCGTAATCCGTTCGGATTGCCACTCGATTCGTTGCACCTTAAACCTTTGAACAAGCAAAATCCCTTGAAACGAATTGTGACCCGATCGGGTGGGTCAACAAGGTCAAACTATTAAATGAAATTCAATGAATCGGATTGTCGCCCGATCGGGTGGTAATCCGATCGGGTAGGTCAATGAAAGTCAACTATGTAATGGATAGGGTGGGAACTTTGAATCGAGTGGTAACTCGATCGAGTGACACTAATTGATATACAAAACAAATAAACCTTTGTTCTTTGAATCGGGTGGCAACTCGATCGAGTTGTTGTTCGGTCAAGTCACACCACAAAGTTGTTGTTCGATCGATGGACACCACAAAGTAATATGAATATCAATCAAAGCACATGCAATCTGATATAAAATATCATTTTTTTAATACAATGGCCAACAAAGTAATTCAAGTCTTGATCCTATTTGAGCAAACAAACTGATAACATGCAATCTCTTAATGAATTCAGTGGCCGCCAAATTTTTTAATACTTCACATGCACACTGTCAATTATCACATGCATTTATTAATGGCCATTAATGACTCATATTGAATGCTGACAAAGTTGACTGACAAAGATATTAATGTTGACCAAGTAACTCGATCGAGTGGGATGCTATGAATCGGATTGCCGCTCGATCGAGTGGTAATCCGATTGAGTGACAGTCAATAAGTCAACCTTTTTAATGAAATGGAATGAATCGAGTGGTCACTCGATCGGGTTGCCACCCGATCGGTGAACGCCAAGAACAAAGACAACAGCAACAGTTAGCATGTTTCAACTATTTTCAAAACAAAAATTCTAGATTTCTCACAAACGGCTTAGAATTAAGATCTGAAAATGTGTAGGCTTATAGATCAAGTGTTTTCGCACAACATATCCAAAAATCATCAATTTTTAACCGTAAAATCTTGTTTAATTTGGCGATTTTCAGTTAGAAACGTGAAAAATATGAAAAGATGAAGAAATTTTGACAAATCTGAATGAAATTGACTTTGAATCTGCTGAATTCGTGTGCGAAATTGTGTGTAAGATCCGTGCAATCGAGCTCCTTCTCTGATACCACTTGTAGGACCGGTTTTGACTCCGAAACAATTGTGAACCGAACGTGTGATGTGCGGAATTTGTACACGAACGTGACCGAACACACGAGAACGTATTATAAACGTGATTCTATTAATCGTATGACAATTACAAAGCACCGTGAATCACCTTGGAGCACTTTCTCTCTCTAGACTCTCTCTCTAACCTCTAGCTCTCCAAAGCTCCAAATGTGCAAAAGTCTAAAAGTCTAACCCTAAGACTTCTATTTATAGGCCAATGGGTATAAGGAGGTTCTCTTTATTTACAATAATGCCACCTTGCCTTTCTTATCTAGATATTACAATATAAGCCTAGTTAGATCAGTATCTCGCTACGGATAAATTGACGGAGGCGATAGACATAAATGCACCAACAAAAAATTTTTCGTGTGACCTTGTTCTCGAATTCGACCAATTTTGAAGTTCAAGAAGAGTAGTAAAACGTGCTCAATTAACCGGTTTTGTGAGCAAATCCATGGAATTGTCGTCAATGCGGATTTGTTCCATTGAAATGAGTCCCTAGTTGAACAATTCATGAATAAAATGAATTTTGATGGCAATGTGCTTAGTTTTCAAAAAATTCACAGGATTTTTTACTATTTGAATAGTTGCATCATTGTCACAAAATATAGGAGTATGAGCGAAGTTCAAACCGTAGTCCACCAATTGGTGTTGGATCCATATCACCTGGGAGCAACAAGTTGAAACAGCTATATACTCAGCCTCTGCAGGTTGAAAGTGAGACAGCCTGCTACGTTTTGCATTGCCAAGATATGAGTCTATCTCCCAGGAACTGGCATCCACCAGATGTAGACTTCATATCCCTACCTGCACCTCTAAAATTATTGTCAGAGAAAGCACATAAATCAAATGGAGAATCTCTTCGATACAAAAGACCAAGCCTAGGCTTGCCCCTAAGATATTGAAGAATTCTCTTGACAACATTTAGATGAGAAAGTTTAGGAGTGGCCTGATAGCGTGCACACTGACACACAGCAAACATAATATCCGGTCTAGTGGCAGTCAAATACATCAATGAGCGAATCATGGACCAATATAATGTCTCGTCAACAGCTTCTCCTTCCAGATCTTTGTTACAACTGGTCTTTCTACCATAGGAGTGTTTGCAGGCTTCGTATCCTGAAGTTTGAATTTTGCAATGATATCATCAACATACTTTCCCTGATGAATCAGAAAACCCATTGAGTCTTGACAAACTTGCAAACCCAAAAACAAATTCATATCTCCCAAAGCACTCATTTTGAACTGCTTCTTCATGACCTCTTCAAACTCTTTGCACAGTGCATCACTAGTGGACCCAAAGATGATGTCGTCCACATAGATTTGCACTAGTATTTGGTCTTCTCCAACCTAACGAATAAATAGGGTCTGATCAATGATTCCACGAGTGTATACATTTGCTAGCAGATGCTCAGTCAAAGTACCATACCATGCACGGGGTGCTAAATGCAACCCATACAGTGCTTTGTCAAGCTTATACACATGAACTGGATACCATTGATTAACAAAACCGGGCGACTATACGTAAATCTCTTCTTTCACTTTGCCATACAAGAACGTCGTCTTAACATCCATCTGATAGACCTTGAACCCCTTAAACAAAGCGTATGCCAGAAAAATTTGAATTTCTTCCAGTCTAGCCACTGGAGCATACACTTCATCGTAGTCAAGGCCTTCTATCTGTCTGAACCCCTGCATTACTAGTCTTGTCTTATTCCTTACAATCACTCCTCTATCATCTCGTTTGTTTTGATAAACCTATCGAGTTCCGAGTGATTTCTTTTCAGCAGGAAAACAAACCAACTTCCATACGTGCAGTTTTTCAAACTGATTCAGTTCATCCTACATATCTTCTACCCAACTAGGTTCTTGAAGAGCCATAGAGATTGTTTTAGGATCAATTTATGAGATGAAACATGAGTACAGGCATGTGTGATGACTCATGTCTGACTTCTGGTCAACACCCCAGCTTCAATGGGTCCAATCACATTTTCTACTAGGTGATTCATCTGAACATTGGTGGGGACAGCAGATTCGGGAGTTGTTCCTATTGGCGGCAGATTTGTCAAATACTCAATTTTAGCAGGTTCTAGGGGTTCCGTGACAGACTCCTCTACTAATTCATCCATAACATACTCGTCTGGAATTGGATCATTAGAAAACAAATCATTCTGATTGTTCGATGAATCTTCATCATCAGACGAACGTGAAGCTTCCTCTTATGCGTTATAAGAATCTGTATATTCCAAAACTCCTAGTATTTCTGATGCAGTTGTTGAAGATGAGGCTGGAGTTGTGCTATCCCCCACAACTGCAGCATCCCCCTCAGCTTTAACATCCCCCTCTTCATCAACATCCTTCACAACAATTGAGGGGCGTGGAATAGTAACTGAAGGACTAGCATTATCTGTAGGAACAACAAGAGGTAAGTCATAAGGATATCAAACGATTTGAACAAATGTGCATAATTGTAAAAAATAAATGGCCCGTTTCCAGCATCTGTCTTGTTTTCTTCAAGCCACTATACATCGAATGATTCGATAATATGTCTTGTTGATTTAATTTACAATCTATATGCAGTTTTGTTCTCTTGCACAGCTTTACCGGCATAACCAATGAAGTAACATTCCTCCCCTCTAGCATCAAATTTTGGAATTGCATCTAGATGCAACAGAGTACATGGACATCCAAAAGCTCGAAAATGTCCTACCGGAAGTTTGACGCCGAAAAGGACTTCATGAGGCATTTTCATCCGTGCTTTGTTTATCAACACCTTGTCTTGAACATAACATGTCGTATTTATCGCCTCATCCCAAAATAAAACAGGGAGCTTGGAGTCACACAACATAGTGCAAACTGCATCAATCAGGGCAACTCCATTTTGCTGTGGAGTTCGTGCAGCACTGTATTGCCTAGCAATTCCCTTTTGAGTACAAAATAAGTTTAGCTCAGCATTCTTGAATTTAGTGTCATTATCACTACGAATCCCCTTTACCTTCTTGATGGTTTGATTTTCCATAAAGATGATAAATCTCTTAACAAGCTCTACAGTTTCGCTTTTGTTAGCTAAGAAGAAACCCATGTAAAACATGAGAAATCATCAGTAATAACTAAACAATAAGACTTTCCTGAGATGCTGAGCATGTTCGCTGGACCAAAAAGTTCCATGTGAAGAAGCTGCAACACACTATCATTGGAGTTTACCGTCTTAGAAAAATGGGGTTTTCTATGTTGTTTGCCTTTTGCGCAAGAAACACATTTTTCAAACGTTATAAAGTCCTTAACTGGTAAATCCCTTACCAACCCCAGTTTTGCAAGACGGTTCAAATTCTTGACATTTGCATGTCCAAGATGACGATGCCACAGCATGGCATTGTGTTCAGAGATTTTAGAAAACAAACAAGTAACGCTTTCAGAAGGTGGTTTATTCATGTAAGTCACATAGGCATTCCCTTTTCTGTCTGATTTCATCAGAATCCAGTATTTGGGAATGACAATACCTGGTTTCAATATGAGACAGCTTTTGTTGGTGAAGTGAGTTGAGTAGCCGTTGTCGCACATTTGAGAGACACTAAATAAATTGTGCTTTAACTCAGGAACGTAATTAACGTTTTTGAAACAGAGATCACCATTTCTTATAGTGCCCCGGCGAGTGATCTAACCCTTTTCACCTCCCGCAAAGGCGACAAATCCACCATTAAATTCTTCAATGTCACTTAGCTAGGATAAGTATTCTATCATGTGTCTGTAACAACCACTATCAATATACCAGAGTCTAATGATAGTCCTCCATAGCTGTTCCTACACATGTTATGGGATCAGTTAGTATTAGGTACCCATGCCATAGAGGTGATGGATAAACCCTTTGCATTAACGTATGTTACTTTCATCCAACTCATGTTATGTTATGTTTGAGCAGGCAGTTCTATTGCTAGAACTTGAGGATTTGGGAAGGGCAGATTGAACAAGGCTTTTAGGTCTTTACATTTGTTTAGTAATGGTTAAACCTTTTAAAGATTGCATGGTTTGCTTTAGAGATTTCAATTGATTCTTTTTATTCAAGAGTTTTGCCTTGTTCCAATCTCTATCAGAAGGCTTCACCTTGGAATTCAAACTCTTCATAGGTTTAGGTTAGTTATCATTCCCTTTTGGAGCCTTCTGATGCTTCACTTCTGTGAGGTTTCCCGGACGATGCTGACAATTTCTTGCTATATGACCAGTGATGCCACATGTGTAACATATTTGACGTTTCACATGAGGCTTCATTGGAGAGCTATCACCCTTTTCAGAACTAGAAGACCTGTGTGGTCCTTGCAGACTTGACGAAACTGACTTACTTTGATCCGTACCCTTCTTACTCATGTGTTTTCGAAGTTTTATTGTCTAGATTAGTTGCACACATAATTTTCGTTTTTGACTTAAGTGGAACATACTTTGTTTGACCACCCTGTCCAACTTGATTTACCAACAAATTTCTAGATGAATCAGATTTATTTGGCAAAACAACAGAATTTAAGCAACCAGAAACAGAATCAAAGCAAGCATCTAAACATTCATCGCTCTTAGAAACAGAGCCCTCACAATTCAAATCATTAGCAGAAATTGAAACATTGTTTGAATTTTCAAAAACTGAAAGATTGTTTTTCTGAATTAATTTTTATTTTTAAAGCATGCAATTCAACATCATCATCCTCGTCATCCTCTACCCAATCTTCAACAAACACTTTTTCTGAATATGAAGTAGCCAGATTAGTAACATTCATTTTTTCACAAACAGTGTCGGTTGAATCTGCATTACAGCTCTCAGTTTCAAGTAACACTATTTGTTCAGTAGATTCAGAATTGATTACATTTTCTAACTTAACAGGATTCGTTGAAATTGTCACACCCCCAAAATCCACCTGCGGAGTATCACCGCTTGGAGGCGTGACTAACCAGGATCAAGCCACCAATCATATTAAACAAGCATGTAAGAAATAATAAAATCCAACACAATACAATTGGTGTCCAAACAAAACATAGTTTAAGTTGCAAGCGGAAGCATAATGTCTAAAACCAAGGCATAAGTAAATAATGTTTAAGTTTATCATGAACACTCAATGTCCATACTCCACAACGACTCTTCCCCATGCAAGCTCATGCTAAACCTATTGACCTGCAAAGCATGTAGTAACGAGTCAACAACAACGTTGAGCGAGTTCACAGTTGGGTGTTTGTTTTAAGTTGTTTCAAAAACAGTTTCCTTTAACTGGCATCCCTGCCGTGGGGGTTACCCCATATTTGAAAACGTGTTTTGTTTAATCCCGTTTACTCTGGCTATATAGCCATGGGGGCTACCCCATGTTTAATTATCTAGCTCTCTAGCCGTGGGGGCTACCCCATGTATATACTACTAGTCGTTACCATATCGACCGCTGACTGTAGTCATGTTTATGTGCCCTTAGCGTCAATGTCTATCATCATTGACGTGCCCATATCCATTAGTTCACGCCCGTCCTCTGCGGCACGGTGTGAGGCTTGTCAGACCTAAATAGCGCTATCTAACTAATGACCCGCTCGCCATTGGCCTGGCGATTAAGTCGATATTAAAAGGAGGGACTTCGTGATAGAGTTTTGGTCTAGTGAAAGTTAACTGTCCTTGAGGACGAGGAATTACATTCCTGAACCCGTACTGTCCTACCCAAGAAGGACGAGGAATCCATGTTCCTTAACCCATTCCCAACCCCTGGGAATCCCATGCTTTGTAGAAAGTGTGAACTCACCTTAGGTTAGCTCAGCAGATAAACGAAAGGTCGATCGAGCTGTTAGAGGTCAACCACGTCCTAACATGGTTACCATACAAGTTAGGTCTAGGTTCAAATAGTGCACGTATGTTTACACAAGTTAACAGGTTAGTAACACGTATTGATCATGGCAAACACGTATAACACCTTAGCAGTCAATTACATAACATGCTGATACTTGTACGATCCCAAAGGTAAAGCCCAATAAACAGGCGGCACAACCCCTTGTGCGATCAGCATAACTTGTGCGATCCACAATGGGTTGTGCGATTGGAAACCAACCCGGCCCAATAATAAATCCCAACATGTACACGGCCCAACAATCAATCATGAGTCTTGTGCGATCCGGATAGACTTGTGCGATCCGGATGGCTTGTGCGATCGAGATTGGGCTTTGAGGCCCAACAGTTATCAAAACATAACTTGTGCGATTCCAATAGTCTTGTGCGACTACTGGTATCTTGTGCGACTGAACTTGTGTGATCAGATCAGGTCTTGTGTGACCTGATCTTGTGCGACTAGTTTAAATATCCGAAACTTATGCTATTTAGTTATATCATTCAACCATTTCCTTCTTTACACACAATAAATCAACACAATCAACAATTTTAGATTATTCAAACTATCGATCAAACAAGGGTTTTATCATCTAATTCATATAAACCCTAATTACATTCAAAGCATAAACAACAACTTATTAAATCATGCTATCTGATCCGATTACATAATCATACAACCGATTACATACATTCGATCCTAAATCATCATGCAAACAATCCGAAAACAAGACATGATATCCGATTAACATCATCATACACATGTGTGCCGATTTCATGAACATTATTTCTATTCGGTTCCTACCCACCTAAATCAACATCAAGCATATATCAAACCCTATAGTGATCAGACAGTTTTTTCATCATATTAAATCCCGAATAACATATATTTGATCATATAACCACATCAACCAAAACGAAATCAAACAACAACATAACACTAACCGGTTAAAGAATGGAACGAGGATTGATCCGAATAGAAAGTCTTCGATGGAGAAGGGATGTGGCTGCCATCGAGTTCATGAGGGAGAGAGAGAGAGAGATATTAGGGTTTAGTGCGTTTTGTTACTTTGTAACAAATGAGAAACACAACTCCCTAAGGATGTGTGTATGCGTATGGAAGAGTGGGCCGAACCCAACTTGGGCTGCCCTAGGTTCGGATGCAAAGAGTGTAGCCCGAATGGGCTTGTGCGATCGGGTTGTGTTGTGCGATTGGTTCGTTTATATACATACATTCGTTACACATAACACATATCAAACATAACATTCCATTAATCATCAAGTTCACATAATCACATAGTGTTGAGATACGTACAAAGATAGGTTCTGAAATACGAGTTATCACATTATCCCCAAGTTGAAAGAAATTTTGTCCCGAAATTTGGTACGTACTCACTGAGGAAGCTAGTTAAGTTGCATGGTTTTCCTGGGGTGTCACATCCTCCCCCCGTTGATCTCCCGAAATTCCACAGTGGCTTCAGCCTCAGTAGTGGTTGTACTGTTTGCGAACAATTGGGGATACTTTTGTTTCATTTGATCTTCGCGTTCCCAGGTGAACTCTGGGCCACGACGGGAGTTCCAACAAACTCGAACGAGAGGTATTCTAGTGCGCTTGAGGACCTTAACGTCCCGGTCCGTGATTTCAACTGGTTCCTCACCGAATCGTAACTGCTCGTCGATAGTGAGCTCCTTCAATGGAACTATGAGGGTCTCATCTGACAGACACTTCTTCAGATTCGACACGTGGAAAACGTTGTGAACTCCACTGAGTTCTGCTGGTAGGTTTAGTTTGTATGCCACCTTGCCTATTTTCTCTATGATGTCGAATGGTCCAACGTATCGCGGGTTAAGTTTGCCTCGTTTGCCAAAACGAACCACACCCTTCCAGGGTGAGACTTTGAGTAGCACTCGATCCCCAACCTGGAACTCGAGTGGTTTCCTGCCCTTATCGGCGTAGCTTTTCTGACGGTCACGAGCTGCCGCCATTCGTTGTCGTATTTGAGAAATCCTTTCTGTTGTGTCTACCACAAGTTCTGGGCCAGTGATCTGGCTATCCCCCACCTCTGCCCAACAAAGAGGTGATCAGCATTTACGCCCGTACAATGCCTCAAATGGAGCGGCCCGAATGCTGGTGTGGTAACTGTTATTATACGAGAATTCCACTAGTGGCAGATGTTTTTTCCCAACCGTTGCCAAAGTCAATCACACATGCCCTAAGCATGTCTTCAAGGGTCTGGATGGTGCATTCAGACTGTCCATCCGTTTGCGGGTGATAAGTTGTGCTCATATCTAAACGTGAGCCAAAGGACTTGTGCATTGCTTGCCACAGTTCAAAAGTAAAACGTGCATCACGATCAGAGATAATAGAGGTGGGCACCCCGTGCCTCGAGACAACTTCCTTAAGATATACGTCTGCTAGAGTGGAGAACTTATCCGTTTCCTTGATAGCCAAAAAGTGTGCAGACTTTGTGAGTCGATCCACGATCACCCAAATATAATCATTTCCACGTTGAGATCTAGGCAGGCCAGTAACGAAATCCATGGAAATCTGCTCCCATTTCCATTGTGGTATCTCTGGTTGTTGAAGTAGGCCTGAGGGTTTCTGATATTCAGTCTTGACTCTCGCACAAGTCAAGCACTTGCTAACGTAAGTTGTTGTGTGAGCTTTCATGCTAGGCCACCAGTATGTAGTTTTTAGATCGTGGTACATCTTATCTGAACCAGGATGTACTGAGTAACGAGAATTATGTGCTTCATCCATCACAAGCTCTCGTAGGTTGCCATAAAGTGGGACCCAAATGCGTCCTGTTACGTAGTATGCGTCGTCTTCCTTTTGTTCTAGTCGTTGCCTTGAGCCGCGTAGGGCTTCAGCCCTGTTGTTTTCTGGTTTCAATGCTTCTACCTGAGCATCTCGTATCTGTGCAGGAAGACTAGACTGGATGGTAAGTTGTAGTGCTCGCACGCGCTTGGGTATGGTATCCTTTCGACTGAGGGCGTCGGCCACCACATTGGCTTTGCCAGGATGGTATCTGATCGAACATTCATAATCATTCAGTAGCTCGACCCATCGACGTTGTCGCATGTTCAACTCCTTCTGTTTGAAGATATGCTCGACACTCCTGTGATCGGTGTAAATGGCGCACTTGGTACCGTAAAGGTAATGTCTCCATATCTTAAGTGCAAATACAACAGCTCCTAGTTCCAAATCGTGTGTAGTGTAGTTCCTTTCATGAACTTTAAGTTGGCGTGAGGCGTACGCAATAACTTTATCCCGTTGCATCAACACACAACCAAGAGCCTGAGTTGATGCGTCGCAGTAAACCACGAAGTCGTCTGTGCCCTCTGGCAATGAAAGAATAGGTGCGCTGCAAAGTCTATCCTGTAGGTGCTGAAATGTCGATTCTTGTGTATTTCCCCATCGATAAGTAACGCCCTTCTGCGTTAGTGAGGTGAGAGGTTGTGCAATCTTGGAAAAATCCTTAATGAACCTCCTATAGTAACCTGCGAAACCCAAGAATTGGCGAATTTCTGTTGGTGTGCGAGGTGTAGGCTAGTTCTTAATCGAGTCTACCTTGGATGGATCAACGTGAATCCCATCATTGTTTACCACGTGGCCTAGGAAATGGACCTCACGAAGCCAGAAGTCGCATTTTGAGAACTTTGCATAAAGTTGTTCTGTTCGAAGGAGTTCCAAAATAAGTCGTAAATGCTGCTCGTGTTCCTCCTGACTCTTAGAATAGATCAGGATGTCGTCGATGAAAACTATAACGAACTTATCTAGGTAAGGCTTGCACACTCGATTCATAAGGTCCATGAAAACCGCAGGTGCGTTTGTCAGCCCGAAAGGCATGACCAAAAACTCGTAGTGTCCATAACGAGTTCTAAAGGCTGTTTTGGAGACGTCCTCTTCTCGGACTCTCAGCTGGTGATATCCCGATCTCAGATCAATCTTTGAATAGAAGCTCGACCCTTGTAGCTGGTCGAATAGGTCATCAATACGTGGAAGAGGGTAGCGATTCTTCATGGTCACCTTGTTGAGTTCGCGATACTCAATACACACATGGAAGGTACCGTCCTTCTTCATAAACAAGACTGGAGCTCCCCAGGGCGAAGAGCTAGGACGAATAAAACCCTTATTCAAAAGCTCTTGTAGTTGCGTAGACAGCTCTTCTAGTTCTGATGGGGCTAAACGAGAAGGTGCTCGAGCTATAGGCGCTGCTCCAGGAGCTAGTTCGATTTGAAATTCGACTTGTCGATGAGGCAGAAGACCAGGTAATTCCTCAGGAAATACCTCAGGATAATCACGTACAATCGGAAAATCTTCTATCTTATTCTCTTTCTTCGAGGTGTCAGTAACGAGAGCCAAAATAGCAGTGTGACCCTTTCGTAAACACTTTTGGGCCTTAAGGAAAGAGATGATGCTCACAACAACACCACTCTTGTCGCCACGAATCATGAGAGGTTCATCCCCTGAACGGGGAATAAGAACAATCTTCTCATTGCAAAGAATCTCTGCTTGGTGTTGGGATAACCAATCCATCCCAATGACAACGTCAAAACTACCCAAAACGATTGGAATGAGGTCGATAGGGAAGGTCTGATTAGCAAGAACAAGGTTACAACCCTTGACTACGTGTGTGGCCTCTAAACTCTTACCATTAGCTAACTCTACGGTGTGCTTGGTGTTCAATAATGTTGGGGTACGCTTAAGCATTTGACTAACTCTTAAGGACACGTAGCTAGTATCGGCACCCGAATCAAATAAAACAGTAACATAAAAGTCGACCAGTAGGAACTTACCCGTCACAACGTTGGGATCATTCCTTGCTTCACCCTGGCCAATAATGAACACACGACCCCCTGCACCATTGCCGTTGTTACCCCCGTTGTTTCCATTCCCCTGGTTGTTATTATTGTTGTTGTTGTTGTTCTGGTTCCGATTCAGTTGGGGACAACCTCTCTTGAAGTGGCCTTCAGCTCCACACTGAAAGCACCCTTTGTTGATACCCTGCTGCTGCTGGCGTTGATTCTGTGGGGCTTGTTGTTGACGATTCTGATTTACGGGGTATAAAATTTTACAATCCTTTGCGGTGTGGCCTGGCTTGTTGCACCGATGACAGTTACTCTTGGTGCATGGCCCACTGTGGTGTAGATTACAGCGATTGCATTTGGGGTGAATTCCCTTGTACCACCTTGACTTTGGCTCCCAGTTGATTGCTGACTAGGGCTCTTGTAGTCATCAGTCCTTCTCTGCTGAGACTGAGACTGTACAGGAGTTGAACCTTTGCTTGAAGTTCCATCCCACTTACGCTTGTTGTCGCCGGGTATATCAGAAGTAGTAGCACTAATGCGCTTTTATAACCTGTTCTGCTCCACCTCCTGGTCCGTGAGACGATGAGCCAACTTAATGATCTGTTGAATGGTGCCTAGATTTGCTAAGGTCACGTGACTTTGAATCTCAGGCACTAAACCCTTGAGATACAGTTCGATACGTTTGATGGGAGGGTCTACCATAGTAGGACACGGAATAGCCAACTCGTTTGATCTTCTCGTGTACGCTTCAATTTCTGACCCCGTTATCTTTAGGTTGAAGAACTCTACCTCCAGCTTATGAATGTCATCACGGCTACAGTATTCTTCTTTGATCAATTCCTTGAAATCGTTCCAGGGGGTGGCGTTAGCAGCAACTAACCCTAGCATTTGGACCTGAGCGTTCCACCACGTGAGCGCTATACCCTCAAGAGTGCCAGTAGCATATTTCACCCTGCGAGCCTCAGGGCATTCACACATCTCAAAGATAGATTCGAGTTTCTCGAACCAGTGGAGGAGGCCTACGGCTCCTTCAGTGTCGCTGAAAGTAGTAGGTCGGCAGTCCATAAAAGTTTTGAAGGTGCACACAGGTGGCTGAGCATGTTGACCTGATGTGGGTGTAAGAAGGGACAAGGTTAAGCACAAGTCTTGGTTTACGAGAGTAGGATCTAGGGATCCTAGAGTGAGTTGAGATGGCAGGTTATACCTCCTGCCTGAGCGGCTGCAAGTGCCGCAGCAACTTGTCGGTTAATCAAAGCCGTCAACTGGGCTTGAGTCATGTTAACGCGTCCAGACATGATCTTCATATCAAGAGAAACATGAGTGAGTGGGGTTCGCGAAAATGCGATGACAGAAGGGAGTAAGCACACATGTGTTCTAGCAACAGTGGTTATACTAACTAAGCATACCATGAGCAATGTTCTATGTAGCTAGCAAGTAGGCAATGTAAATATAAATTATATCACCTAGAATGTTGAGTCTTGCACGTGGAGCGAAGCGTAGTTGTGGATCGTTGAGCACTGTACAGGTTATAGTCTGGTTTCAACAAAAACTTTTTCCCTTATTAAAACCAAGTTCACTATAACCAATGGCTCTTATACCAATCTGTCACACCCCCAAAATCCACCTGCGGAGTATCACCGCTTGGAGGCGTGACTGACCAGGATCAAGCCACCAATCATATTGAACAAGCATGTAAGTAATAATAAAATCCAACACAATACAATTGGTGTCCAAACAAAACACAGTTTAAGTTGCAAGCGGAAGCATAATGTCTAAAACCAAGGCATAAGTAAATAATGTTTAAGTTTGTCATGAACACTAAATGTCCATGCTCCACAACGACTCTTCCCCATGCAAGCTCCTGCTAAACCTATTGACCTGCAAAGCATGTAGTAACGAGTCAACAACAACGTTGAGCGAGTTCACAGTTGGGGGTTTGTTTTAAGTTGTTTCAAAAACAGTTTCCTTTAACTGGCATCCCTGCCGTGGGGGTTACCCCATATTTGAAAACGTGTTTTGTTTAATCTCGTTTACTCTGGCTATCTAGCCGTGGGGGCTACCCCATGTTTAATTATCTGGCTCTCTGGCCATGGGGGCTACCCCGTGTATATACTACTAGACTCGTTACCATATCGACCGCTGACTGTAGTCATGTTTATGTGCCCTTAGCGTCAATGTCTATCATCATTGACGTGCCCAGATCCATTAGTTCACGCCCGTCCTCTGCCGCACGGTGTGAGGCTTGTCAGACCTAAATAGCGCTATCTAACTAATGACCCGCTCGCCATTGGCCCGACGATTAAGTCGATATAAAAAGGAGGGACTTCGTGATAGAGTTTTGGTCTAGTGAAAGTTAACTGTCCATGAGGACGAGGAATTACATTCCTGAACCCGTACTGTCCTACCCAAGAAGGACGAGGAATCCATGTTCCTTAACTCATTCCCAACCCCTGTGAATCCCATGCTTTGTAGAAAGTGTGAACTCACCTTAGGTTAGCTCGGCAGATAAACGAAAGGTCGATCGAGCTGTTAGAGGTCAACCACGTCCTAACATGGTTACCATACAAGTCAGGTCTAGGTTCAAATAGTGCACGTATGTTTACACAAGTTAACAGGTTACTAACACGTATTGATCATGGCAAACACGTATAACACCTTAGCAGTCAATTACATAACATACTGATACTTGTACGATCCCAAAGGTAAAGCCCAATAAACAGGCGGCCCAACCCCTTGTGCGATCAGCATAACTTGTGCGATCCACAATGGGTTGTGCGATTGGAAACCAACCCGGCCCAATAATAAATCCCAACATGTACACGGCCCAATAATCAATCATGAGTCTTGTGCGATCCGGATAGACTTGTGCAATCTGGATGGCTTGTGCGATCAAGATTGGGCTTTGAGGCCCAACAGTTATCAAAACATAACTTGTGCGATTCCAATAGTCTTGTGCGACTACTGGTATCTTGTGCGACTGAACTTGTGTGATCAGATCAGGTCTTGTGTTACCTGATCTTGTGCGAGTAGTTTAAATATCCGAAACTTATGCTATTTAGTTATATCATTCAACAGTGTCCTTCTTTACACACAATCAATCAACACAATCAACAGTTTTAGATTATGCAAACTATCGATCAAACAAGGGTTTTATCATCTAATTCATATAAACCCTAATTACATTCAAAGCATAAACAACAACTTATTAAATCATGCTATCTGATCCGATTACATAATCATACAACCGATTACATACATTCGATCCTAAATCATCATGCAAACAATCCGAAAACAAGACATGATATCCGATTAACATCATCATACACATGTGAGCCGATTTCATGAACATTATTTCTATTCGGTTCCTACCCACCTAAATCAACATCAAGCATATATCAAACCCTATAGTGATCAGACAGTTTGTTCATCATATTAAATCCCGAATAACATATATTTGATCATATAACCACATCAACCAAAACAAAATCAAACAACAACATAACACTAACCGGTTAAAGAATGGAACGAGGATTGATCCGAATAGAAAGTCTTCGATGGAGAAGGGATGTGGCTGCCGTCGAGTTTGTGAGGGAGAGAGAGATATTAGGGTTTTGTGCGTTTTCTTACTTTGTAACAAATGAGAAACAAAACTCCCTAAGGATGTGTGTATGCGTATGGAAGAGTGGGCCGAACCCAACTTGGGCTGCCCTAGGTTCGGATGCAAAGAGTGTAGCCCGAATGGGCTTGTGCGATCGGGTTGTGTTGTGCGATTGGTGCGTTTATATACATACATTCGTTACACATAACACATATCAAACATAACATTCCATTAATCATCAAGTTCACATAATCACATAGTGTTCACATATGTTACAAAGATAGGTTCTGAAATAGGAGTTGTCACAGAAATTGGTGATGCATTACTGGATTCAACAGAAGCTTCTGTTGTAAGTTCTGATTCTGCTTTCATTGATTCTGATTCAACCGCATCAGATGATTCATCATTAGATTTAACAGTTTCAGTTAATTCTGAGTTTTCACTTTTTACTGTTTCTGAGGAATCACATGAAGAATCAAGTGAAGCAGTTGATTCAGATGGTTTGCTAGATTCAAATTCTTTGATGAACATGGCAAAATTTTTCATCATAGCAAAGTCATGTTTGGTCGATTTTGCTTGAGACTCTTCCTTTTGATTTTGCAATTTAGAGGACTTTTGAGAAATATTAGATTCATTGTTGGTCAAAACTTGGAAGTGTTTATCTACACTAGCGTTTTTCTCAAAATTCAAAGTCTCAGTTTGTTTTGAGAAATTTCCAGGTTTTACAAAAACTTTATTGATGGCATGTTTGTCTAATTTGATTTCAGTCTTATCGGGCCTTGTGATTTTGATTTTCTTTTGCATAGCAGACTCAACTTTAACATACCTCTCCCGCCCATATACCATATCCGGCATGTTGGCAATCTCCTTTTCAATCATAGGAATAGAGGTATAGGAATGATTATAAGGTGGAGGAATACATACAAATCCCAAACCCTTATTCCTAGTTTCCTTTTGACTGTATTCTAACTATTTATTTATCATTTTCTTTACCTTTTCGCTTGAAACATATTTTTTTAAAATTAAATTCCGTATCTTCAAAAGTCGATTTTAGAGAATCAAGTTCAACAGTTAGCTTTTCGGAAAGTTCTTTAAAATGGAGATGCTTGCATTTTTTCTTGAATCAGATCTTTATGCAACTGTCAGATATCACATTTTTGTGCCTCCACCATGTCCATGTATCCATTGAATTTCTTTTTAATCCGATATAAATCAGATTTGGATAGTTGCAGTTGTATAGTTAATGAGTCAGCCTGTTCTTTATAGCCACTTACTTTCTCTCTACAGGCACTACTACAACAAATATTATCAACACATACCTCAGTGGCAGCAGGAGTGGAATCTTGCATCTATGCCATGAAAGCTTGATACACCGTTTCTTCATTTATGTTCAGATCAGCCATCTAAGCAGACCAATTAAATCCCCCTCCTTCTTGAGCTACGATGGCGTTGCTGGGATTTGCAACTGTGAATGATCCAGAGGTGTTTCTTGGGCTTGCACCAGTTACATTTGTAGTAGTAGCAGTAGCAGCTCTTGAGGCTGAAGTGACAATGACAGTAACATTTGCATCTGATCTCTCCCTCTTTGGTTGTTTACATTCACGAGCGAAATGTCCTGGCTCATGGCAGTTAAAGCATCTCAGCTTTGATTTATTCCATCTAAGATCCTTGTTAGCTGCTTCCCAGTTGTTTCTTCCAGTTCTTTTGATGAAATTCTTTGCCCGAAATACTGTCATAGCCATTTTCCAGGTGATATCCATTTCTTCAATGTCATCAGGATGGACTTCATTTAGCTCGTCTGACCCTATGTTATTTGTAGTGAACTTCCCAGCAGCAAAAGCATCATAGCAGTTCATAACTCCCGCCATGAAAACCATATTCTGCTCAACTTCTTTCGAGACTACAAACGGAGTTGATTTGCTTGAAGTAGGGCTAAATGTAGTAGGAGCTGGAGCAACTTGAACAGAGTTCACTGATTGAAAAGGTGCAGTAGATGTGTAACCAGAGTGAGTAAGCGCACTGGAATAAGTAGGAGTGCTGGATGGAAACATTTGAAATGACCCAGCTCCATGTTGTGAAACCAGAGTTGTGTTAGATGAAACAACAACATTGTTATAACTCGATGTATGATTGTGATAGAACCCTTAAGTGGGTCAGCCTCTAATTAGAAACAGAGAGGGAGTGGTAGAAACAAAATAAAACTTTCTGCAAATTTTCTTCTCTTCTCATTTAATAAACATGGTGGCTTTATATAGCCTTACAACTTGAAAAGGGAAACACGTAATGCATACGTAACTGAAAGGAAACATGGGTGAGATAATGGGAAACATGGGTGAGATAATGGGAACATGGGAAACTAAGTGGGTAAAACAAACGTGCAATGCATGCAAGACTAATTTAACTTAATAGGAAAATGTGGTTGCTTGAGTTAAGGTCATGGACCCGTATCAATTCTTCCCTCCTCAAAAACGGGCTTGTCCTCAAGATCGAGCCATGGTGGACCGGTATTAGCTTGCATGAACAAAAATTTAGAAGGTTGACAACGGTGACCCGGTTGATAACGTTCGTCGCAGTTAAAACAAAGACCCGCAGCTCGGTGTGTCTGCATTTCAGCGGGCGTAAGCTTCTTGATGGGTAGTGGTTGTGCCGAAGTGGAAGGAGCGCCCAACAAGGACTGGGTTTGGGTTGGTTCGGTTGACAAAGGTGGCGAGCCCGAAGGGTTTTTGTCAAGAAGACCGGCGTTAATTTTATCTTCTATAAGCTTAGCAATCGAGTAGGCATCATGGAGGGTTCGAGGGTGATGTAAGGCGAGTTCGGAGTGAATTTCTTGTTTGAGACCCGAGATAAAACAGTTCTTCAAGACTTCCGGTGTCAAGCCGACAACACGGTTGCTAATCTTCTCAAACTCAGCTTGATAAGCAATCACCAATGTTGTTTGGTGAAGCTTAAACAATGTAGCCTGGTGGTTTTCATAAGTGGAAGGGCCGAACCGGAGTTCAAGGCCCCGCACAAATTCCGACCAAGTACCCAACAGGTGGTTGTTGTGCAAATGTTTGTACCATGATAATGCTTCACCAACAAAATAGAAACAGACAATTGCGAGTCATTGGTTGACCGAAACATTGTAGAACATAAAATAGTTCTCTGCTTGAAAGACCCAGTCAAGTGGGTTGGAGCCGTCAAATGTTGGAAGGTGAATTTTGGGTGTTTGCATGGCGGAGTTGATCAGTGGAGGGTTGTTTGGCGGAGGGTTGTTCGGCGGAGGGTTGTTTGGCGGAGGGTTGTTCGGCGGTGGATTGTTTGGCGGAGGGTTGTTCAGCGGGGTTGTGGTGTTCGGTGGTGGCTATGATGGGGGAACAAGACTAGCGACGGCAGCGGCGGTGGCGGTTGGAAGGTTGGAGATTGCCTCGGTGAGGGCTGCTAAGGCAGTGTTGAGGGTGGTGTAGAGTGCAGCAAATTGAGTGGTCATATGGGTGGTAGTGGCATCGAGCCGGTCGAGGATAGGTTGAGAAACTTCATCGGTGGTTGAGGTGGAAGTATATTTTTTTGGAGCCATGTGTGTGTTCAAGAATGAAAGCACCAATGATAGAACCCTTAAGTGGGTCAGCCTCTAAATAGAAATAGAGAGGGAGTGGTAGAAACAAAATAAAACTTTCTATAAATTTTCTTCTCTTCTCATTCAATAAACATGGTGGCTTTATATAGCCTTACAACTTGAAAAGGGAAACATGTAATGCATACGTAAGTAAAAGGAAACATGGGTGAGATAATGGCCAACATGGGTGATACTGGGAACATGGGAAACTAAGTGGGTAAAACAAACGTGCAATGCATGCAAGACTAATTTAACTTAATAGGAAAATGTGGTTGCTTGAGTTAAGGTCGTGGACCCGTATCAGATTGAAAAGTCTCTGCTTGTCATCCATTTCATAAGATTTGAGTAGAGAGATCAATTCAGCAAGGCTCATGCAGGTCAAGTCTTTTATCCTCTTGATGAGTGTAACATTCGTGTCCCAGTTCCTTGGAAGACCAATTAGCAGCTTCTTGTTGACCACAGAGTTCCCAAGCATCATATCATGTGTTCTCATCTCACTGATCAGTGCAATGAACCTTTGGATCTGATTTTCAAGAGTTTCACCAGGAAAATGATTAAACATGTTGAACGTCTGAATCAAAATCTCCCTCTTGCTCTCCTTCATTTCTTCATTTCCTCCATACATTTATAAAAGAGTATCCTATAGTGCTTTGGTAGATTTTGATTCACGAACCCCAATATCGATCTCTGGAACTAGTGTAGAATGCAACATAGCCAAAGCCTTATCATCAATCTCTGTTTTTTGATAGTCTTCATCATCATAAGTTGATACAAGCTTGACAACCGTTGTTCCCTTTTCTTCATCCACCACATACGTTATAACAGCTGGTCCTCCGCAAATTGATCTCCAAGCCTTGGGGTCCTTCATTTTCATGTGTTGGATAAAACGAAATTTCCATTCAGAGAATGAATCCCCAAATGCAGTTTGAGAATCTTGTTGGTAGTTCCAATGACATTGTCTAAGTCTTGGTTCATGGTAACTTTCTCACTTAGCGACATTTGGTTAGTGAACTCCATTGCTGAAAAATTAAACTATTAGTAACAATTAAACAATAATTAGATTTAATAGATTTTATATTTTCCAGTTATTGTTATGGGTCCCACAGTCCAATAGTCAAATGATTCAAATCAGGTTGTACAGTCCAAAAATTAAAACAGTTCAACTCGGTCGCACAGTCCAAAAGTCAATAATGTTCAACTTAAACACACTAGTAGATTAAACCGCACACCACTTAACTATTGGGCCACACACTCTTAAATTGGGCCGCACACTTAGTTGGGCTTGATCCAAGTGACACTTAACAGTTTATGAGATCGCACACTAAATTCAGAACCGTACACTCCCTTAATGGACCGCGCACTAGCAAGATTGACCGTACACTTTGTTAATGGACCGCACACTCACTTATTGGACCCGCACACTGATTACCGGCTAATTTACTCGTATACTGATCGGAATCCAATCCGCACACTTTCGATCCCGTACACAGATGTTTTGAGAATATCAATTAACAACCGAATCCCAATATTAAAGGAAACAAATTGTTAACCAATTTTGAAAGATCATTTCCACCAAAAAACCGAATAACCTGCAAACACTTTAATTAGTCCCAAAAATGGATTAAAACACCCAAAATTTTAATATGTTTGTTGACCCGTTCTTAAAAAAAGAAATTTGAATTTTATAAACCTTTAATCGAAACCTTAACTCAGAACCTGTTAAACACTCAAATAAAATAATAAGTTAAACAATAAGAATAAAACTATGAAACAAAACAAAGTTAAACCTTTTTCTGATCTTGCTGAAAGAGCAAACAGTTTCTTCTTGTTCTTCGAATGATATCCAGAAAAACCGAGCCTTCGAAAGAGTTCTTAGGCTCTGATATCAATTGTAAGTCCAAGAACTATTAATTGGATATCACAAATACAATCAAAGTGCGGAAAACTGTGACAGTATTGAACAAGATGAAGAACAAAGTCGATTGTATTAACTCAAAAGTGCATACAACTTCTAGAGTTGTCTGGTACACACATACAATGCTTAGCAAAAAAATCAACAACCATATGAAGACCTAGGTGCAACCTATTTATAGATGATAGGGTGCGACCTAATTACAGCCGGGCCAAGCCCAAACCGTACACCCATAAACCCAAAACATTTAACTAACTAGCCCACTTAACTAACATGTACAAGGCAAATGTAAATCTACTAAACTATGCCCTTATAATTACAGTTTAAATAACATACTAGGACATGTTTAATCATGCCCAACTCGTCATTTCCTGCTTGGAGTTCATTTCCCAACCAAAAGTCAAACAGTTGACTTCTACTTTGACTTCCGATTATGACCTATTTGGTTAAGTTTTGAGCATGATTAAAGGTTGCTATATGATCATATTATTATAGAGAATAACCCTCTAAGGTTATAGTTTATGATCATCTCATTTGATAGGTTAATTTATAAGTCCGCATATTATGCCTTCTAAATACCGAATATGCCCTTATCGCATAAAAATGGTTTTAAAACCAAATGAATTTATAATATGAGTTTGAAACTAAAGTTATAACGTAGTGAAATATGTCTTGGAATTATGGACTTGTCATAGACCTATTCGACCATCCGATACCACAAAATGCACGTGCGACTATTTTAAATAGCATAAAGTATATAAACTAGCCGAGTCGGGTCAAAACATTTCCAGATCAGTTCTAATCAGAATGCTTGGTCGGAAGGGTATAAACCATAATCTATTTGGTCAAAACTTAATCTAGCGAACCATGCGTATCTATTTAAGTTAACCGGTCAAAGTCAAATGACTTGTATAACACCCGTTAACATTCTAACGGATCATAGTTCCGTTCATTCAAGGCTAGAAGTCTCTAGTAGTTGCGCCTGTGTTTAGTTTGTTTTCATTAACGATTGTGCATTGCATATTTGATTTGTAAAGACTAGTGCATGTAAATACTTTTAGCCTATTTTATTTTATAAAGGCTTGGGATACGACACTAGCCGCTTGGTCAGGTATTGGATAAAGGGCGAATGATGACTAGAAATTCAAATAACCCGTTTTAATCCATTTTTCTTGATAATTTAAACATTGGGGGTTAATATGACCGACTTATTTAGTTTTAAATGGCCACAACCTAAGCTTGGGGTGCAGCCATACACCTGACAGACGCTGGTGCTATATTTATATGATATTGAAAATGCGCTGTGTCGATTAATCATTATAACAACCCTCATTAATTTTTTTCTGACACCCTAATATATATATATTAAAATACCCCTATATGTCTTAAAATACACCCCGTATGTGAAAACCAAGCCCAAAATATGAAATATCATTAAAAATAAATAAAAACAAGAAAATCGAGGCTGTCGCGGGGCGCGTAGCCTTTGGCTATTGCTTAAGCGGGCCGCGAGCGATCAAAAACGAGGCATCACCCGGTGTTGACACGTGGCAGCACGTGTTGGACCTATACTCGTGACACGGATCAGCTACGGCCTAGACACCCTACTACGCGGGCCGCGTAAGAGGAGCCTTAGGTCTACGCGGGCCGCGAGAAACCCATTCAGGCCCTATAAATGGGGAGCTCGGGCTTCAGTCCCAAATCGCTCAGTCTCTTTCTCTCTCAACGAATTTCTGAATAGATAACATAATTTTCGGGCATAATACCCCCTAATTAACGAAGTTCTGCCCCGATGTAAGTATTATATTACGTATTAGATACGCTGCCCGATTAATTCATGGTTCCGTAATGGCTGTCGAGGTTCTGCCTGACGTAGTCGTTGGAATGTCGTCTCGGGGAGGGTATTACTAATGTAAATAATGAGTTATTTTACTAACATATGTACATTTGTGTAATTAATAGATTAACACCAGGAAACCCTTAAACGAAGTCTAAGACAACAATGTGAGTAATCTCCTTTTTGTAAATTGTTTTTACAAAACCTTAAATGTTTTAAAGTATAATTAGCAATGATTGAGTATTTATAATTCTTCAATTACTGCCGGTATGTTGGGGTTTTGTACACAAAATGTGGAACACGTTACCATTGGACAACGAGTTAGCCAATGTGTAATATGACCCACCAGTCAGGATTGACAATACTGAATGAGTAATTGTGTAGAAATAAACAATGTGATAGCTCTCAATATTGTTAAAAGAGAAAACTCTTCTTGATTAAACTAGGGATTCACTCACCAGTATTTCCCACTGACAAATGTTTTTAAAACATTTTTCAGGTAACAAAATGTAAAAGCCAAATTAGAAGAAAGCCAGCTGGAGAGCACTGACGGCTTGGAAAAATGTGGCTATAAAAGTTACCTAAAAGACGATGTTTTAAATTCAATAAAATAGGGTTTATCCCTATAAACATGTTGTAATAAGAAACTTGGTTTTACCCATGTGATTATTAATATAAAATATGGTGGTTTTACTCTTATAAACATTTCCTAACTACAGTCCTGATGAAATTTCCGCTGCCAAAATGATAAACAAATGATACCACCGATACTGGTCTCGCGGCCGCCCATTCCCGGGACAGATAGGGGGCGGGGGTTACGAAAGAAGGTGGTATCAGAGCCTAGCCACTGATTCAGCCACAGAAGTGTTCTGCTGACACCAATATATTATCCAAATTGTTAGGAAATTAATTACGGGAATACGTGCATATCTGTATTTTATTGTTATGTGTTATTTGACTATTTGTTAGTTTACAGTATGAGTGATCAAGGACCCTCAGACGTGTATCGTCAGTTGTCCAATTCACCTAAGAGTGAAGGTACTTCTTCCCAGCCTACCCTCTCTGGGTATTCAGCTGATCAGGAAGAAGGGATGTTTGTCTTTAAGGCTCAGTCTGAAGAGCCATTCCCTCAGAAAAAGAGAGGATGGTTCAGTAAGGGAGCATTTGAGCGTAGGAAAAGAATGCGAAAGTTGCAACAGCAAAGAGTCCTAGCAGCCGCTAAGCGAGAGTCAGATGCCCATACACAGGATATGCTTAATAGGAGCTTAGCCAATTTTCATATCCTAGCAACAACAGCTGTCGACCCAAACCTGGAACAACTAGTAGCCCAACAACCCTTACCTTTGTTCCCCACTCAGCCGATGGAGATAGAAAACAACCTCAAAAATCAAGAAGAAATGCATGAATTCAAGACAACAATGTGAGTAATCTCCTTTTTGTAAATTGTTTTTACAAAACCTTAAATGTTTTAAAGTATAATTAGCAATGATTGAGTATTTATAATTCTTCAATTACTGCCGGTATGTTGGGGTTTTGTATACAAAATGTGGAACACGTTACCATTGGACAACGAGTTAGCCAATGTGTAATATGACCCACCAGTCAGGATTGACAATACTGAATGAGTAATTGTGTAGAAATAAACAATGTGATAGCTCTCAATACTGTTAAAAGAGAAAACTCTTCTTGATTAAACTAGGGATTCACTCACCAGTATTTCCCACTGACAAATGTTTTTAAAACGTTTTTCAGGTAACAAAATGTAAAAGCCAAATTAGAAGAAAGCCAGCTGGAGAGCACTGAAGGCTTGGAAAAATGTGGCTATAAAAGTTACCTAAAAGACGATGTTTTAAATTCAATAAAATAGGGTTTATCCCTATAAACATGTTGTAATAAGAAACTTGGGTTTTACCCATGTGATTATTAATATAAAATATGGTGGTTTTACTCTTATAAACATTTCCTAACTGCAGTCCTGATGAAATTTCCGCTGCCAAAATGATAAACAAATGATACCACCGATACTGGTCTCGCGGCCGCCCATTCCCGGGACAGATAGGGGGCGGGGGTTACGAAAGAAGGTGGTATCAGAGCCTAGCCACTGATTCAGCCACAGAAGTGTTCTGCTGACACCAATATATTATCCAAATTGTTAGGAAATTAATTACGGGAATACGTGCATATCTGTATTTTATTGTTATGTGTTATTTGACTATTTGTTAGTTTACAGTATGAGTGATCAAGGACCTAGACGTGTATCGTCAGTTGTCCAATTCACCTAGGAGTGAAGGTACTTCTTCCCAGCCTACCCTCTCTGGGTATTCAGCTGATCAGGAAGAAGGGATGTTTGTCTTAAAGGCTCAGTCTGAAGAGTCATTCCCTCAGAAAAAGAGAGGATGGTTCAGTAAGGGAGCATTTGAGCGTAGGAAAAGAATGCGAAAGTTGCAACAGCAAAGAGTCCTAGCAGCCGCTAAGCGAGAGTCAGATGCCCATACACAGGATATGCTTAATAGGAGCTTAGCCAATTTTCATATCCTAGCAACATCAGTTGTCGACCCAAACCTGGAACAACTAGTAGCCCAACAACCCTTACCTTTGTTCCCCACTCAGCCGATGGAGATAGAAAACAACCTCAAAAATCAAGAAGAAATGCATGAATTCAACCCTGGGGAGATACCTAGGATACCAGCCCCTAATCCCTTAGACCCGGATTATGATCCATGGTTCGATGATCATAGGGATTATGTGCCACGCTACCACCTAAATGACGAACCCATGCCGAATTTAGCAGCCTATCCAGGTCTGGACCCTCTAGATCCCTACTACTATAACGATGAATACATTAGGAAAATCTTAGAGAATCCGTGCCCTCAGGAGAACCCCATGCCCCAGTACCCGGACCCAATACCAGCACCTGCAACCCCACTGAGTGCAAAAAATGTGCACGAGCTCCAAACTTTCGGAGAAGAGATTTTAGAGAGTAGTGAGAGGATGAGGCAGGTAGGAGAACGACACGTCTGGAAGTACGACGAGCGCAATATGGATTATTGGATGAATCCAGATCAGTAAAGGTGATGGGGGAGTTGGTAATAATAATAATAACAATGTAATAATATATAATATGTTTGTATGAAAAAAAAATTAATAAATAAATATATAATAATAATATATGTTGTAGTATAGACCACTACGTGGTTAGTGATGCATAGTGGTATTGTATTGTAATTTTTAATTTCTAGTATTGGTTTTTATTAGAAGCATACTACAATAGAAAAGAGTAAAGTCGCAATGCTCGACGCTTTTGGCCAATATGTGTATTGTGTGATTGTTACCTAAATTATTAATTATTTTGTGATATTAATAATTGGTAAATGTTTAAAATTCAGATGGACGACGAAGTAAACCAGGAAAACCAGAATAACAATAACCAGAGTAACAATAACTTGGATAATGAGAACCCGAACAACAATAATAACGGAAACCAAGTGGATAACAGTGCCATGCAACATATAGTGGCACAAGGGATAATAGATGCGATGCCATATATTATCAAAACAATTAGGGAAGCCGAAAATAAAAGTAAACATGATAGTAAACGACCTTATGAACCTGAAAACAGCATAAACAATTGTCACGACCCCTGACCCCACCCTGGATGGAATCGAGAGCCGCGAGCAGCCAAGTGGTACCGGTGGTTATTTTGAAAAGTAGTGCAGCGGAAGTTTCGTCAGAACCGTGAGTTAGGAAAAATATCAGAGTTTAGAAAACACCGAATTTTTATTTATTAAATAGATGGGATAAAACCATGTTTCAAAAGGTAGCTTTAATATAGGATAAATTCGAATACATAAAACAATTTTTCTTAATTTAATTTAATTGATAAAATTTGCCATTTCTGTAAGCCTTGTTGGTGCCGCATCCAACTCTAATTCCTGATCTACTGTAATTACCTGAAACGCGTTTTAAAAATATTTGGTCAGTAGGAAATACTGGTGAGTTCATTCAGGTTTTATAAAATGACCCTTAGTTATGAATTACAGCATAAGAGCGATTACAATGGCTTCTATCTTATTTTTATCTGGCGCCGTGTCACCTAGTGACGATGGTCATACCACTATTGGGTATTTCCCCAAGTAGTGACGTTTATCACTGTTAGGATTTATTAGCCTAACCCGTGAGAAATTAGTAATGTGCACAATACCCCACTAGCCAGTGATTAAGATAACCACGACTTACTCCCTGTAATTATAACGTTTGAAAATGGAGTATCGTAAAATACTTTTTGATAAAAGAGAATGACTCACATTGCAGATTTATACGGGCAGAGTTTAGCCTACTGATTAGCCTTGTAACCAAATTTAAATAAAATGCACACGAACAAAGTCAGTAACTAATACAACACTTACGAAACTCACGAGATTAAACCCTCACAACGAATGACAAAGTGCGATACTTAAACATCCATCGAATTCACGACGAATGACAAAGCATAACCCTAATGTGGGCAGCACTTAAACATCCATTGGATAGTTTCAATCGATCGGACATTGAATCGTAGCAGCGATCCAGTTAATACCCGGTATCATAGCAGCACCCCACTAATTTTGAAAGTAAAATTCGAGCAGAATATGATTGATTTTGAAAGTTTCGTCGACACCAATGAACTGCTCATGACCCGCTCTATTTATAACTGGAAATTGGGTATCATGCGGCCCGCGTGAGCCTTGGCTCGACCGTTACGTGGCCCGCGTGGCCACCTAGTCTACGCGTAGGGTTGCTGGGTCATCAGTAGGTGTGCCACGTGGATGACACGTAGCCCCAGATGCTTATCCGGTCAACTCTCAAGTTGACGCGGCCCGCGTGACCTCCCGCCTTTTCTTTACCCGGCCCACGAGAAGACCACAAGTCTTGATTTCTTGATTTTTTATATGTATTGGGGTTTCAGGGGTCCGGGTTTCCACTTACGGGTCAATTTGGGACATTTTTTGAATATAATTATAAAACGGCGAGAAAAGAGAATGGACCGACTTTGTAACTTTAGGGTTCAACTAGAAAGTCTCCTAGTATAAATTTTGGGTATAACTTCTGAGCTAAATATAAATATATGACATTTTTTGAATATAATTATAAAACGGTGAGAAAAGAGAATGGACCCACTTTGTAACTTTAGGGTTCAACTAGAAAGTCTCCTGGTATAAATTTTGGGTATAACTTCTGAGCTATATATATATATATATATATATATATATATATATATATATATATATATATATATATATATATATATATATATATATATATATATATACTCGTGTTAAGTATAGTACCCCTAATTCAATCCTGTCCCTATGTCACGAGACAGAAACCCAACGAACTTAGTCAGGCAGAGCCTTGACATGTGTATTGGGGCTCAGATCAATCGGAAAGGGTAGCGGTGATCGGGAGTTAAAATACTTAAAATAGGGCAGGGCTTTAAAAGAATATGAAAATGCCAAGAGATGTAAGAGACATAGAGTAGAAGAATAGGTGAGTAAACTGTGAAGTTATGTTTGCTATTTATATTCGCCATCCTGCTTAGTGTTCACACAACTTTTGGCCACCTACTCACATTCATTAAGTGTGTTTGTGTATTGTTCCTACACGTATTCTTGCAATCATCATAGGCAATATGCATATCCATATTAATTCTCACATTTCCATTTAGTTTTTTATTTTAATATCATTTTATTTCCTTCTTTGAAATTTACGTACAACAATATCAATACATATATTAATATTATTTTATATATTATAATTAATTCAGCTGCTTCATTTACTTGGCGCTCATAACTTTTAAAATATGACGTTGTATAAAACAATAAATATGTCTTTAGAAAGAGAATAATCTCATCTACATTTTGAACCAAGTTTCATTAAAAACGGAGTAAGTCCAAATACAATGTATTTTTATAATTAAATTATTAGACGGTTCCTAGGTCCGTCTAGGTACTTCATATTTTTAACAGTCGACTTACCTGTAATCTACCCGTTTAATAATATAAGTTTTTATATACTTTTATTTTATTTAGAAAGGTCACCCATATACAGGCTAATTAATTATAATATTTCAACCAACTATATATAAAATAGTTTTTAAAACTATTTGGGTTGAATAATTATATTAAAAATAAACTAGTTACTAGTGGTTAATAAATTTAAAGAAACCTATAATTCTTATATGATAAAAATGGGAATGTTACATCCTCCCCACCTTGTTTTAAATCTCGTCCTCGAGATTTGAGCTAAGATATCTCTTTTAGAGTTATGTCACGTCTTAATCAATAAAAACAATATTTAAGGTAAATGATACAGAATCAAAACATCAAATTTTGTGAATATGAGTTGTACAATAAATAGGACTCAATGGTTCAACTGAATTATTTGAAAAAAAAAAATCAATGTCAAATGAACGAGATGAAAGGATATAATTTTCAAGGTGACTAGGTTCAAGCCAAAAGAGATATATGATCAATAGATGTCTAAGTTGAATGATTACAAGTTGTGAATGACTTTTAGGAACAATAGGATTTACTATCAAAAGAAAACTTACTTTGATTGTTAACTGAGGAAGACTCAAGATCAACAAGTTTAAATGAAATAGAAGCACGAAAATGATTCGTCAACTATTGAATTATGATATGAGAAAATCAATGTGTGGACATTTATCGAATTACAAGGATACACCGATATACAACAGAGTTTAGTGTATCATTGTCTTAACACATAGTTGTATTAAGACCACTTTCAAGGATGAGTCAAGCGAAAGGTATATATATATAGATTAGCTCAAGTTACAAGTTTATAGTGACGCCACAAGGTGTCGTAGTGATCGAAATAATAATAGCGGTGACAGGACGAGTTCACCGTGTTTTAAATCAAATGAAAGTTCAACGAAGTAAGTTCGAATGGTTGTTTTAAACAATCTAATTTTTTGATTGAAAATGAAACAATTGAATAATGTTTTTCAATCGAAAAGATCAAGAAATGCTCGATCGATGTTGTAGAAACTGTTAAGAGATACACTGAAATATGACATGAATTTGTGTACCATTATCTTAGCACACGATTTGTGTTAAGATTGCTTTTATAGGATAAACCAACAAAGCGGATTCAATATAAATAAATAAATAATTAAATCCGTATATGATGTGTGCAACGAAATTAGCGCAAGCTTCAAATTTGTGAAAACGTCACCACAAGGTGATCGTGATTAAAGAAACGATTCAATGAAAATAGAAGACCAACAAGAATGTTATGGTTCAAGAGAATTGAAGTGCTTGTTGGAATTATTTCGGAGATGATGGCTTCAATTTATCATATGGGACTTTGAATTGAATACGTAATGCGAGCAAGTTCAAATAATTGAACTTGGTTTAAACAAAACGAGTTCATGTATTAATAAGAAAGTTCTGACATGGTCACAACAAAAAAACCATGTATACCCTTCAAAAGAAAATCGAGTTTTTCAAGAAATTCGTCGATTCGGTATCAAAGAGTCATCGTTTTGCAAGAAACGCGGTTTACAATGCAAAGATCAAGTATAGCGAAATGATATTTGAGTTTGGATAAAACGACAAATTAGAATGAAGTCCTCCAGTGGTCTTCATAAATCAAACGAACCACATGCGCAACAAACAGTGCATGTGTAACGTGTGAATTTATCAAGAAATGAAATAAATCAATATTCGCTACTATGAAAGAAATCCTCATGGTATGATGACCATTAGAGGAAGTAGAAACACGAAAGTCAACTCATTGTATGCAGAAGTCAGAATTTCAATGAAAGAAATATAAGAACTTTATCTGGAATTTCGTGTGATAACCGTTGTTAAGTGACATTACCAAGGAATGTCGAATAAAATGAAATAGGGGAGTTGCAAAGGTATGTGACTCCTTTTGCAGTGCTAATAATTATGACTCTGATTAGACTGTGCACCGATGGTTGTGAAATCTTGTTCCAACGTATCTTAGCGAGATTAATGTCGTTTGTAGAATCACGTGGCAAAGTGCTGCTTTTTGATTAGTAGCTTTTCCACTGACAGGATTCGCATTGGTGTCGTCGTGCCCAATCATATTTTCCAAAGGTCTTGCCTTAAAAGTTGTGTGTGATATACTTCGACGTCTGTGGACGTATAATTTAAGTTTCATGTGTTTTCTTGTGCACTAGCACAATTTTACATGCTTCTTACTGGTGTTAATAGTTTATGGTAACGCATTGGAAATTCTTATACTTTTGATGGCGTCCCAGCTTAAAGGGTTCCCATTGCACGAGTTACGAGGTAGATGATCAAACGAAATAATGTTTGATATCGGAATTATAGATATATGCAAGAGATTCTTGATAAAGAAATATAGATTTATTATTGACACATAGGCTTGTGCTTTATTCCAAATTGTCAATCCTTATGGTTTTTGGATTTCTTATAGATATACATATCAATATAATCATATATTTCACATGCTGTAATATACATACCTTTCATACTGTCAATGTATTTAACAGATTCATATTTCCAAAAACAAGTCAGATATCAGGTCATGATACCATTTAGGGAAATCTTGTCACTTGTTTGACATATTATATACCTTCTTACCCGGTTCTAGCCGGAGAGGTAACCTGTTATATCCGGACAAGCTGGAGAGTCTGCTACACCATACCCAGTCTTGCCGGAGAAGAAATTTAGATTTTCCCATAAATAGATCTTTCTTAAATCATGATTTGGAAAGTGCATTATGACTTTCAACAAAGACTAAGCAAATTAGTCTTCACATGACAGATCATATTCTAGAACAAAGTAGTACTAATAAATAAGAAATAACAGTGGTCAAGTGTTATTGCTTATTTATTATACTTGCAACGTTCTAGTTATTATCCTTACAGCATACCAAAATCTACCACACTTTATTTATACAAGTATTTTAGCTTATCTCGAAGCTTATACTAAGGCATCTTTTCTTAAGTTCAAGTCTAAATGTTATCATGTGTGCTACCACTTAATAGCAATTTCCTAACTCTTTTATTTAAGCTTAGGTATTATTATGACAACACCTATTGGCTTAAATTAGTGGCTCTGATACCACCTTCTGTCACGACCCCCGACCCCACCCTGGATGGAATCGAGAGCCGCGAGCAGCCAAGTGGTACCGGTGGTTATTTTGAAAAGTAGTGCAGCGGAAATTTCGTCAGAACCGTGAGTTAGGAAAAATATCAGAGTTTAGAAAACACCGGATTTTTATTTATTAAATAGATGGGATAAAACCACATTTCAAAAGGTAGCTTTAATATAGGATAAATTCTAATACATAAAACAACTTTTCTTAATTTAATTTAATTGATAAAATTTGCCACTTCTGTAAGCCTTGTTGGTGCCGCATCCAACTCTAATTCCTGATCTACTGTAATTACCTGAAACACGTTTTAAAACTATTTGGTCAGCAGGAAATACTGGTGAGTTCATTCAGGTTTTATAAAATGACCCTTAGTTATGAATTACAGCATAAGAGCGATTACAATGGCTTCTATCTTATTTTTATCTGGCGCCGTGTCACCTGGTGACGATGGTCATACCACTATTGGGACTTTCTCCAAGTAGTGACGTTTATCACTGTTAGGATTTATTAGCCTAACCCATGAGAAATTAGTAATGTGCACAATACCCCACTAGCCAGTGATTAAGATAACCACGACTTACTTCCTGTAATTATAACATTTGAAAATGGAGTATTGTAAAATACTTTTTGATAAAAGAGAATGACTCACTTTGCAGATTTATACGGGCAGAGTTTAGCCTACTGATTAGCCTTGTAACCTAATTTAAATAACATGTACACGAACTAGCTCAGTAACTAATACAGCATTTACGATAACTCACAAGATTAAACCCTCATAACGAATGACAAAGTGCGATACTTAAACATCCATCGAATTCACGACGAATGACAAAGCATAACCCTAATGTGGGCAGCACTTAAACATCCATTGGATAGTTTCAATTGATCGGACATTGAATCGTAGCAGCGATCGAGTTAATACCCGGTATCGTAGCAGCACCACACTAATTTTGAAAGTAAAATTCGAGCAGAATATGATTAATTTTGAAAGTTTCGTCGACACCAGTGAACTGCTCATGACCCGCTCTATTTATAGCTAGAAAGTGGGTCTCACACGACACGCGTGAGCCTTGGCTCGACCCCTACACGGCCCGCGTGGCCACCTAGTCTACGCGTAGGGTTGCTGGGTCATCAGTAGGTGTGCCACGTGGATGACACGTAGCCCCGGATGCTTATCCGGTCAACTCTCAAGTTGACGCGGCCCGCGTGACCTCCCGCCTTTTCTTTACGCGGCCCGCGAGAAGACCACAAGTCTTGATTTCTTGATTTTTGATTTGGATTGGGGTTTCAGGGGTCCGGGTTTCCACTTACGGGTCAGTTTGGGACATTTTTTGAATATAATTATAAAACGGTGAGAAAAGAGAATGGACCCACTTTGTAACTTTAGGGTTCAACTAGAAAGTCTCCTGGTAAAAATTTTGGGTATAACTTCTGAGCTATTTAAATATATATATATATATATATATATATATATATTTGCACTCGTGTTAAGTATAGTACCCCTAATTCAATCCTGTCCCTATGTCACGAGATAGAAACCCAACGAACTTAGTCAGACAGAGCCTTGACATGTGTATTGGGGCTCAGATCAATCGGAAAGGGTAGCGGTGATCGGGAGTTAAAATACTTAAAATAGGGCAGGGCTTTAAAAAATATGAAAATGCCAAGAGATGTAAGAGACATAGAGTAGAAGAATAGGTGAGTAAACTGTGAAGTTATGTCTGCTATTTATATTCGCCATCCTGCTTAGTGTTCACACAACTTTTGGCCACCTACTCACATTCATTAATTGTGTTTGTGTATTGTTCCTACACGTATTCTTGCAATCATCATAGGCAATATGCATATCCATATTAATTCTCACATTTCCATTTAGTTTTTTATTTTAATATCATTTTATTTCCTTCTTTGAAATTTACGTACAACAATATCAATACATATATTAATATTATTTTATATATTATAATTAATTCAGCTGCTTCATTTATTTGGCGCTCCTAACTTTTAAAATATGACGTTGTATAAAACAATAAATATGTCTTTAGAAAGAGAATAATCTCATCTACATTTTGAACCAAGTTTCATTAAAAACGGAGTAAGTCCAAATACAATGTATTTTTATAATTAAATTATTAGACGGTTCCTAGGTCCGTCTAGGTACTTCATATTTTTAACAGTCGACTTACCTGTAATCTACCCGTCTAATAATATAAGTTTTTATATACTTTTATTTTATTTAGAAAAGTCACCCATATACAGGCCAATTAATTATAATATTTCAACCAACTATATATAAAATAGTTTTTAAAACTATTTGGGTTCAATAATTATATTAAAAATAAACTAGTTACTAGTGGTTAATAAATTTAAACAAACCTATAATTCTTATATGATAAAAATGGGAATGTTACAACAATGGACCCGTACTTCAAGTGCTCATTCCCAAAAGAAGAAGAATTGTGTCGTATGGTTGTTCTTATAAAGAATTCTGGTCTTGTAAACCGATGGAATTCTCGGGCAATGAAGGGGCCGTTGCATCTCTCCGCTGGATAGAAAAGACTGAGGCAGTCTTAAGAATAAGTAACTGTGCGGAAGAGGATAAGATAATATTTGCTTCCAATCTGTTTAAGAATTCAGCACTAGAATGGTGGAACACTATCCTCCCGTCTAGAGGAAGTAATACGACTTATAATATGGAATAGGAGGAATTTAAAAACATTATAGAAAGGAAATTATGTCCTCCTAATGAAAAGGAACTGATAGCAAACAAATTCCTAAACCTTAGGATGATTGGTGTAGAAAGTAAGGGTTATACTACATTATTCTTTGAATATGCTAGAATAGTACCAACCCTTGCATCGCCTGAACCAGTTTTAATCTCCTGTTAAATCTGGGGATTAATTGGGGAGATTAGACATGTAGTCAAGGCAGCTAGACCTTAAACCATAGAAGAAGCAGTAGAACTAGCCAACACCTTGACAGATGAATTAGTCCGTACACGAGAAGAGGATCAAAGGAGGAACCTAACCCAGAAGCTTACTCAAGAATTTCGTTCTGGAAATTCTAACCGTGGGAGAAATATAGGCTCTACCTCTGCACCCTACTGTAAGTATTGCAAAAGGAAGCATTCCGAAAGATGCTCCATACCCTGTAACTTTTGCAAAATATCTTGACACAAGGAGGAAGACTGCAGGAAAAAGCCTAACAACAGGATATGCTACAACTGCGGAGAACAAGGTCATATCAAGCCTAACTGTCCAAAGTTAGCTCCAACTGCAAATTCCAAGAATACTAAAAATGCTAGAGCATTTGTTCTGACTGCAGAAGAAGCAAAGATGATCCCGGATGTGATCACATGTACATTTTTAGTTAATGATGTTTTTGCTAAAGTATTATTTGACTCTGGTGCAAACCATAGTTTTATTAATACTTCATTTTGCAAACTTCTTAATCAATCATTAACTAAACTTCCACAAGAATGTCTAGTAGAAACAGCAAACGGGGAAACAATTAAGATTTCTGAAATCTTGCAGGGAGCAAGAATAGAAATTTTAAATCAGAAATTTATTGCAAATCTTTAACCAATGAATCTGGTAGGATTTGATGTTGTGTTAGGAATGGATTGGTTAATAGCCAATAAAGCTAGTATTTTATGTGATCAAAAGTCAATTCAAATAAATTCCCCAAGGGGTGAAAAGATCACAATTAAAGGAAATAAAACCTCTAAATCTACAAAGTTCATCTCTGTGATGAAAACAGCAAGTTATATAAGGAAATGATCATTAGTGTATTTGATTTCCATAATCACTAACACTAAAGTTAAAGAATTAAAGGATATTCCAGTAGTATCCCAGTTTTCAGATGTATTTCCAGAAGAGCTACCAGGACAACCTCCAGACAGGGAAGTTGAATTCAGAATCCATTTGATACCAGGCACCGCACCAATTGCGAAAGCACCTTACCGTTTGGCACCTGCAGAAATGCAGGAACTGAAGAAACAGTTAGAGGAATTGTTGGAAAAAGGATTCATACAGCCAAGCTCATCACCATGGGGAGCACCGATTTTATTCGTTAAAAAGAAGGACGGATCAATGCGTATGTGCATTGATTACCGTGAATTAAACAAGGTCACGATTAAAAATTGGTATCCATTACCAAGAATCGATGATTTGTTTGATCAATTGCAAGGAGCACGATTTTTCTCAAAAATCGATTTAAGGTCAGGGTATCATCAATTAAAGGTACAGGAAGAGGACATTCCTAAGACCGCTTTCAGAACAAGGTATGGTCATTATGAATTTACTGTCATGCCATTTGGTTTAACAAATGCCCCAGCTGCATTCATGGACATGATGAACCGAATATGTAAGCCATATTTGGATAAATTCATAATTGTATTTATAGATGATATTCTTATTTATTCCAAAAACAAAGAGGAACATGCAGCGCATGTGCACGCACTTCTAAGCTTATTAAGAAAAGAAAAGCTTTATGCTAAGTTTTCGAAGTGTGAGTTTTGGTTAGAACAGGTACAATTTCTTGGACATCTAGTCAATCATGAAGGAATTCAGGTAGATCCCACCAAGATCGAGGCAATTACCAAGTGGAAAACCCCTAAGTCACCAACTGAGGTTAGAAGTTTCTTAGGACTGGCCAGTTATTATAGAAGATTTATTCGAGATTTTTCTAGAATAGTCATTCCCTTAACTAAGTTAACCTGTAAATCCGTTAAATTTGAATGGGGACCAAAACAAGAAGAAGCCTTTAGAATTCTTAAGCAAAGACTAACCAATGCACCCATACTAGCGATACCAGAAGGAACTGAAGATTTTGTAATCTATTGTGACGCTTCCAAATTAGGTTATGGATGTGTATTTGTCACACCCCGACCACGTATAACATACAAGACGTGGCGAAAAACGTCGGGGAGTGTTGTAACAGAATTAATTGTTTCATAACCATGGCATTCAAAGTTGTATTTTATTTATAAACACAAGAGTTTCATTGTTTTAAACAGGAATCAAAGAGTTTTTAACATAATTAAACATGGTCTATCTTCGTTTTAAATCTCTAAGGCACAGGTCCGCCCTAGTGTCATGATCGTCATCCTACGGAAAAGCTCCTGAAAACACATGTGAAAATAGGTACGTCAGCATAAAAATGCCTGTGAGATACATAGGTTTTGTGAAAATAGGATTCATGACTTAAGTTTAAGAAATGTTTAGTCATGAACCTTGTAATTTGATTTTGTTTTGTAAATCGCTTGAAAAACAATAAGTTTAGATGATATGTATAAGTAAAAGAATAAGGTATGGTTAAATGAATAACCATGTAAAATGAGTTGTATAAAATAAACCGTATTGTAAAACAAAGTCTTGTGAAAACATGTTACTTGTATAAAATGTATAAGTCCAAAATCAATGATTTAAATAACGCTATGATATGTAATATAATACAAACACTTATATATAGGAAGTACCAGCGGCGTATCCACTATGCTTGTATCATATTACTCACATTTCGTTACTTAAGTCACTTAACCAACCAACAATGTATAATGTCTATGTTTAAACCAATTGTCAAAAGTCCTTGTATAAACCATGTCAAATGTTGATAGTCCAAAAGTAGTCAAGTAATGTGTAACAAATGTTATGTCTTGTAAGTAAAGTATTGTCAAATACTCCAAATGTAGAAATGTACAAAACAAAGTATTTTGAATGTATCAAAAAGTTATGTTTCGCAAAGTAATACATGTTACATTGATACAAACATTTATGTGGTAAGTTAACGCATACATTCAAGCCTTGAGACAGTCGGATAACCCTTTCAGTCAAGGTTATCAAAATAAATGTTTTCGGATTCAGCCATTCCTTACATCCAAACAAACCCGGGATGTCAGGAATGGGATTTGTCAAGTCCTATGGTACCAGTACTTACTACCGAGCGGCGTAGCTAATGTTAATGAACGTATAATAGTCTCGTTTGTGCAAACCAAATGTCATAGCAAAAGTGAACATGTTATATAAAAACAGTGTACTAAGTATGCTAAGTTAACATACGAAGCAGAAAAGTCATGTAAATCAATGTGCTAGCATGCTGTCAGTCAACATACATAGCAGAAATGTAAAGTAAAACAATGTACTAAGTATGCACACAATGGACATACATAGCATGAAATGTAATGAAATCATGTACTATAATGTACTAACAAACATAGCATGTATATGATGTGAAAACAGGAAAGCACGAAAGTAACAAGTAGGCACATGTGTTCCACCCCAAAACAGTTTGAAAACAGTAAAAGAGGGGTCTATGTACTCACTTGAGATTGCTCAGAAGTCCTAAGATAACCACCAAGCAATGCTAGAGATCTCGGAATATCAAACGGCACCTAATATAGGTAACTACATTAATAAACCGGACCTAAATCGGAAGATCGGATAGAATGAGGGTTCGTAAACCAAATGAGTATGGGAACTCATGTAGTATGGTTTAACAAAGCCTACATACTAAATGAAACCTATCCTAAGTGCTTATGACCCATTACGACCCGTTTAGGTAGCTTATGCTACTTTAACGCGTCGTTCGCGTGAAACGCGTTCGGACCGCCTAACTAGTCCTATGACAAGTAATATATGCCTTAACATGTCTAATATGGTTGTCAAATCAGTTTAGATGTCAAAAGTTATGTTACATATGTTTAAAAACGAATTTTGGCATAAAGGGGTATTTTGGTAATTTACCTAAGGCATATAAATTACCTATCATACAACTACTTAAACGTAGCGACCATAAGGTATAACCTCAGAGGGTTATTCCCTATATACTATGGTCACCTAATGTATTTGGTCGGATCCTAATGATCGACCAAATGGGTCGGGTTCGAAAGTATAAGCGATTGTTTAGATCGCTTACCTTATGACCCTATACAAGCACAACTAAAAGTGACGAGCTAAGCATGTTAAAACATGCTTAACTAAGTTTAGAAAACAGGTTTGGTATCAAAACAAACGGTTTTGATACCCATAAGTAGTTTGGTTACAAAATACGCAAGAATACGTATTCTCACCGAAACTACGACTCGTCACTGAGCCTAGATAACGTGGTAATCAGTAGGTATAGTCACTAGGGACTATAACCATCGTGATCACGCTCACGTTATGAAGTTCAAACGAACTTCGCATCGACCATAAACTGGTCAATGCAGAAAGTCAAACAAAGTTTGACTTTCGGACTCGAAAGCGATAAAAGAACGAAAGAATACTTACGAAAGGTCCCCGAATGCTAATCTAGATCCAAATAACTCAGGTATGAAACAATGGTTTCAACTTAGAGTCTTTTAGATCAGATTCTAGTGAGGAATGAGTGAAAATGGGTTGGGTATTTATAGTAAACCCACAACCGTTAGGATCGTTTCTTGGAAAAGGGGGCACGATCTAGGCCGTACACTTGTCAAAATGTTGTTGTAACTAATTTTGGCCACCATAGGAGATTAACATGTGGCACTTGACCTTTGGGAAGTGTTAGGGGCTGCTAACTTATGTTTAAAATGGCTTTTTGCTGCATTTTTTTATTTATTTATTATTATTATTTTTTTTTTTTTTTTTTTTTGCAGTTTTGCAGTTTTGGTTCCTGAGCGCGTATCGTCGTGTTTTGGCACTTCTAACACCCGTCAAGCCCATTTTTAAGCTTCACAAGGATGTTAAAGTATAGGGAACATGAAACATGCTCAAAAATATGCCGGATGTCGGTTCGTTTAGCCGTACAATCACGTTGTTCGGTTAATTACGACGGAATGCGCATAAGCGTGAAAAACGATCCAAATTGCGTGACGAATGGATTTTTCTCATGCCAAACACTAAACTAAAATATTTTAGTGTTTACATAAATTTTTGGATGTCCGGATGTATTCAGACCGTAAGTTATGCGCGAAAATGCAAACTTGTGCATTTTTTTTGACACTTTTAGTCCCTGAATGACCCAAAAGTTTATTTTAGCACACCGAACACCTCAAAGTCTATTTCTAAGCTATGTAAAGGATATTTAAGGTGTGTTTAACTTATGGTCATGTTCCGGAATGTCTATTACAGTTCAAATTGGCATACTTTCGTAGTTTGTCAAGTTTAGTCCCTGTAAGCGAATTAACTTGTTTTTGCCATACCAAAGCCTTCAAAACTTATTTCTAAGTTATGTAAAGGTTATTTAAGGTATGTTAAGTATATGATGATGTTCCGGAGTATTTGTCGCATTAAACTGGTTACGTTTACGCACCAGTTTGCGTATAACTCTCCAGAAAGCGATATAGAGTTTGAAATTGAATAAAAGTCAAAACATGAAAAATGTAAAACACAACCAAACAAACATTGGGATCAAATAACATTGTTTTATTGATAATAGAACTGTTCATAATGATTACAAGCACAGATGTTACAGTCTCCCCTACTTGTGGAAATTTCGTCCCGAAATTTATTTAGAGGAAACTCGTGGAAAAAGATGCGGATATTTCGCCTTCATTTGATCTTCGCGTTCCCAAGTAAACTCGGGTCCACGTTTAGCTTCCCAACGAACTTTGACCAAAGGAATGCGCTTACGTTTGAGCCACTTGACTTCACGTTCCATGATTTCCACTGGCTTCTCAACAAATTTCAGTGTTTTACCAACACGAATTTCGTCAAGTGGTATGTGGAGTTTCTCATCTGCTAAACACCTCTTGAGATTGGACACGTGAAAAGTTGGATGAACATTTCCAAGTTCAGGAGGTAACTCAAGTCTGTAGGCTACATTCCCGATTCTTTCGACGATCTTGAATGGTCCAACGTATCTAGGTGCAAGTTTTCCTTTCTTTCCAAATCTGATCACACCTTTCCAAGGTGAGACCTTAAGTAATACTCGATCACCGACTTGAAATTCCAAGGCCTTGCGTTTTGGATCCGCGTAACTCTTTTGACGGCTTCTAGCTGTCTGAAGGTTATCACGAACTTTCTTTATCTTGTCAGTTGTCTCTAAAATGAGAGCAGGTCCAGTAAGTTAAGCCTCGCCGATCTCATTCCAGCAGACTGGTGAACGACATTTTCGACCATAGAGAGCCTCGAAAGGAGCCATTTTGATGCTGGTGTGATAACTGTTGTTGTAGGAGAATTCAATCAACTTAAGATGTGAATCCCAACTACCACCAAAATCGATCACACAAGCTCTTAGCATATCCTCCAGAGTCTGGATTGTTCTTTCAGATTGACCATCCGTTTGCGGATGATAAGCTGTGCTCAGATTAAGTTGGGTCCCCATAGCAGATTGCATGGTTCTCCAAAAATGAGAAGTGAAACGAGCATCTCTGTCAGAAATGATGTTTAAAGGAACACCATGTCGAGCCACAATTTCATCCACATAGATTTGAGCAAGTCTGTCAGTAGGAAAATCCTCACGGATTGGCAAGAAATGCGCGGACTTAGTAAGACGATCAACAACTACCCAGATGGCATCATGACCTTTCTTTGTGCGTGGAAGTTTAGTAACAAGATCCATAGTAATGTTTTCCCATTTCCAAACTGGGATTCTGGTTGCTCCAATAAACCAGAAGGACACTGATGTTCAGCCTTAACCTTAAGACAAGTAAGGCATTTTGATACGTATAAGGCAATGTCTTTCTTCATACCAGGCCACCAATAATGAATACGAAGATCCTTATACATTTTATCTGAGCCCGGATGAATAGAATAACGCAACTTATGGGCTTCATCCATAAGCAAGGTACGAAGATCATCCTGGCTTGGGACCCACAAACGGTCCATGAAGTAATACGATCCATTGTCCTTCAGTTCCAAAGCAGGCGTTATGTGATAGGGAAATTCCTTATCCATTAAACCTTGTGAAACACAAGATTGTTGAGCCTGAGAAATGCGTGCTTGGATATCGGATTGAGCTTGAATAACAGATTGAACACGTACACAATGAAGCTTAGTACGTTCCTTACGACTCAATGCATCAGCTACGACATTCGCCTTACCAGGATGGTAGCGAATTTCGCAGTCATAGTCATTTAAAAGCTCAACCCAACGTCGTTGCCTCATGTTGAGTTCTTTCTAGTTGAAGATATGCTGAAGACTTTTGTGGTCCATGAAAACCACACATTTTGTACCATACAAATAGTGTCTCCAGATCTTTAGAGAGAAAACAACTGCACCCAACTCAAGATCATGAGTGGTGTAGTTCTTCTCATGTATCTTCAACTGCCTTGATGCATATGCTATGACTTTGTTCGTTTGCATAAGAACACAGCCAAGACCCAGTTTAGATGCATCGCAATAAACGACGAAATCATCATTGCCCTCAGGCAAAGTTAGAACAGGCGCGTCGCAAAGCTTCTGCTTCAAGTTTTGAAACGCTTCCTCTTGTTTGAATCCCCACTCAAAGGGCTTGTTCTTCTGAGTTAGAGCAGTTAGAGGAACTGCAATCTTTGAGAAGTTCTCAATGAAGCGGCGATAATAACCCGCTAGACCAAGAAAAGAACGAACTTCAGTAGGAGTAGTAGGCGTATCCCAATCCTTGATCGCACTGATCTTAGAGGGATCTACATGAATACCTTGTTCGTTGATGATGTATCCTAAAAATTGAACTTCTTTAAGCCAGAATTCACACTTGGAGAATTTGGCGAAAAGTTGCTCTTTCTTTAGGAGTTCCAAAGTAAGACGAAGATGTTGCTCGTGATCAGCTCGCGTCTTAGAATAAATCAAGATGTCGTCAATAAAAATAATGACGAACTGGTCCAAATAAGGTTTGCAGACCCTATTCATTAAGTCCATGAAAACAGCGGGAGCATTAGTCAAACCGAATGGCATGACTGTGAATTCATAATGCCCATAACGAGTGCGGAATGCTGTCTTGGGAATATCTTCTTCATGCACCCGAAGTTGATGATATCCGGAACGTAGATCAATCTTCAAAAAATAAGAAGCGCCCTGTAATTGATCAAAGAGATCGTCTATGCGCGGTAGGGGATATCGATTTTTCATAGTAAGCTTGTTAAGCTCACGATAATCGATACACATCCTAAAGGATCCATCCTTCTTCTTGACAAAAAGAACGGGAGCACCCCAGGGTGAAAAGCTGGGACGGATAAAGCCTTTGTCAGAAAGCTCCTGAAGCTGCTTAGACAACTCTTGCATCTCAGACGGTGCAAGACGATATGGAGCTCTGGCAATGGGATTTGCACCAGGTACGAGATCAATGCGGAACTCGACTTGGCGTGCTGGGGGTAGACCAGGTAACTCTTCAGGGAAAACTTCAGAATAATCCCGAACGACAGGAATATCTGAAATAGACTTACCCTTGCCTTTATCTGTTGTAACATGTGCTAAGAAAGCCACATAGTTCTTCCGTAGATACTTCCGAGCTTTAAAACAAGACATGAGTTTGAGACCACCGGCAGGTTTCTCACCTTGAACCTGTAGGATCTCGCCTGTCGAAAGCGGCACACGAACAATCTTCTCAGAACAAACTATCTCAGCGTGATACTTGGATAACCAATCCATACCCACAATGACGTCGAAGCTTCCAAGTTGCATAGGCGTGAGGTTAATAGGAAAAAGATGATCGTTAAGGTTCAACTGGCAGTTGTGAAGAATAGAATCAAGAACAATGGGTTCACCACTAGCAACTTCTACTGTCAAAGTTTTACCTAGTTTTGTTCTAGACACGCGAAGTAATGGCTCAAAAGACAATGACACAAAACTCTTGTCGGCACCCGAATCAAAAAGAACAGATGCAGGCTGATTATTAATAAAGAACGTACCGTTCACCACATTATCATCCGCCTGCGCCTCTTGGGCATTCAAGTTAAAAGCTCGCCCTCGAGCCTGAGCCTGATTTTGGTTCTGATTCTGATTTTGGTTGGCTAGCCTTGGGCACCGGTTCCTGTAGTGGGTCAGATCCCCACAATTGTAGCACGAACCAGGAGGAAAATGAGGTCGTGCAGCTTGACCTTGTTGCTGAGCAAGAGGCTGAGCAACTTGTTGAGCCGGGTTCTGAACTGCCTGGTTCTGGTTAACAGGAATGCGGCAGGTGGCAGTAAGATGACCAGATCTTCTGCAGTTGGTGCACTGACGACACTGGAGGTGTGGTTGATGATGGCTGTTACACCTGTTGCACAAAGGTGCAGTGCCAAGATAAGGCTTCTTGGCTAGTGGTTGCGCAGGCTGATTTGGTGCAGCTTGGGCCTGTGTAGTAACGGCATAGTTTTGGGAAGCCTTCCGCTTCCTAGACCCTCCAGAATTCTTTCGCTTCTTGTTTTGACTTTTCTTGCTATCTTCCTTATCAGACACCTGCTTCTTACCCTTGTCACCCTTTTTATGCAGCTTTCCCTTTCGAACCTGCGACTCAGTCAATGTCGCTGCTAACTCGATCGCCTGACGGAGTGTGGTAGGGTTACTCCCAGTAAGGATGTCTTGTACTGAGTCAGGTAGGCCGTCGATGTACCTTTCGATACCCTTGTCGAGTGGGGTAACCATAGTTGGGCAAAGCAGACTCAACTCCTCAAACCTGTCAGTATATGCCCTGTGCTCACAACTATCTTGTTTCAAATTATCAAACTCTTTCTCCAACGCTCGCTGTTCATGGCGAGGACATAATTCCCTCATCATAAGGGCCCTGAGTTGAGCCCATGTCTGTGCTAGAGCAACTTCTGCACCCCTGTCTCTCATAACCCCGTTCCACCATGTGAGAGCCCTCTTCTGAAATACGCTCGAAGAAAACTCGACCTTGCGATTATCCGGACACTGCACGTGGCGGAAAGTATTCTCAATGCTCTCAAACCATTGAAGAAGCCCAGTCGCTCCTTCAGAACCACTAAACTTGAGTGGTTTAGCCAAGCTAAAGTCCTTGTATTTGCATGGAGCATTGTTGTTGTTGTTGTTGGCTGCGTGCCATTGAGCAAAGAGATTTGGGAACTGAGCAGCCATCTGCTCCGAAATGATTTCTGCCAGTTCGGCAGTTGCTATCTGGTGTTCGCGTCGAGGAGGCATTCTAAAAGAGGAAAAACATGAAAGGAAACGAGTGAGAGGATTGGATGAAAAGAATGAGATGAAACAAAATTAACAAACGCAAAGATGGTGGTCATTTGTCTGCATTACCAAGCAAACAAACGACGCACAGTGACTAATCAAAGTAAATGGATCGAAAATAATGTATCATGAAGACATGCTCGCCTATAAGTGAACACTCATCCCAAGAATTCCCAGGTAAGCACAACTGGTCTCGCGTCTGATGAGATGTATACGAAGTGCTTGCCTAGACAGAAAACCCAGAATACAGGCATTCACTCTTCCAGTTTGCACGTGTTCACATTATTTAAAACCCAAAACGTTGACGAGATTTTGAAAATTTGAAGGCACAAGGCCAAAAAATTAGTCAAACTGGAAGGGTTCAAAACCTTACAAAAGAGGGTTCAAAACCTTGTAATAAATCATCCAAAAACAGATGATTGTTTTTCAAAAATCGTTTCGAAAAATTTGGTTTCTTGTTTTGATAATCACCTAAGGATAGGTGATGTACATGTTTTAAAATCTAAACACAAGACAACTTGTGTTAGGGTCCTAGAAAGGTTATAGTCTAGGTCAAAGCATTACTAATAACCTAATTCCCTATAACCATTGGCTCTGATACCAACTCTTCTGTCACACCCCGACCACGTATAACATACAAGACGTGGCGGAAAACGTCGGGGAGTGTTGTAACAGAATTAATTGTTTCATAACCATGGCATTCAAAATTGTATTTTATTTATAAACACAAGAGTTTCATTGTTTTAAACAGGAATCAAAGAGTTTTTAACATAATTAAACATGGTCTATCTGCGTTTTAAATCTCTAAGGCACAGGTCCGCCCTAGTGTCATGATCGTCATCCTACGGAAAAGCTCCTGAAAACACATGTGAAAATAGGTACGTCAGCATAAAAATGCCTGTGAGATACATAGGTTTTGTGAAAATAGGATTCATGACTTAAGTTTAAGAAATGTTTAGTCATAAACCTTGTAATTTGATTTTGTTTTGTAAATCGCTTGAAAAACAATAAGTTTAGATGATATGTATAAGTAAAAGAATAATGTATGGTTAAATGAATAACCATGTAAAATGAGTTGTATAAAATAAACCGTATTGTAAAACAAAGTCTTGTGAAAACATGTTACTTGTATAAAATGTATAAGTCCAAAATCAATGATTTAAATAACGCTATGATATGTAATATAATACAAACACTTATATATAGGAAATACCAGCGGCGTATCCACCATGCTTGTATCATATTACTCACATTTCGTTACTTAAGTCACTTAACCAACCAACAATGTATAATGTCTATGTTTAAACCAATTGTCAAAAGTTCTTGTATAAACCATGTCAAATGTTGATAGTCCAAAAGTAGTCAAGTAATGTGTAACAAATGTTATGTCTTGTAAGTAAAGTATTGTCAAATAGTCCAAATGTAGAAATGTACAAAACAAAGTATTTTGAATGTATCAAAAAGTTATGTTTCGCAAAGTAATACATGTTACATTGAAACAAACATTTATGTGGTAAGTTAACGCATACATTCAAGCCTTGAGACAGTCGGATAACCCTTTCAGTCAAGGTTATCAAAAGAAATGTTTTCGGATTCAGTCATTCCTTACATCCAAACAAACCCGGGATGTCAGGAATGGGATTTGTCAAGTCCTATGGTACCAGTACTTACTACCGAGCGGCGTAGATAATGTTAATGAACGTATAATAGTCTCGTTTGTGCAAACCAAATGTCATAGCAAAAGTGAACATGTTATATAAAAACAGTGTACTAAGTATGCTAAGTTAACATACGAAGCAGAAAAGTCATGTAAATCAATGTGCTAGCATGCTGTCAGTCAACATACATAGCATAAATGTAAAGTAAAACAATGTACTAAGTATGCACACAATGGACATACATAGCATGAAATGTAATGAAATCATGTACTATAATGTACTAACAAACATAGCATGTATATGATGTGAAAACAGGAAAGCACGAAAGTAACAAGTAGGCACATGTGTTCCACCCCAAAACAGTTTGAAAACAGTAAAAGAGTGGTTTATGTACTCACTTGAGATTTCTCAGAAGTCCTAAGATAACCACCAAGCAATGCTAGAGATCTCGGAATATCAAACGGCACCTAATATAGGTAACTACATTAATAAACCGGACCTAAATCGGAAGATCGGATAGAATGAGGGTTCGTAAACCAAATGAGTATGGGAACTCATGTAGTATGGTTTAACAAAGCCTACATACTAAATGAAACCTATCCTAAGTGCTTGTGACCCATTACGACCCGTTTAGGTAGCTTATGCTACTTTAACGCGTCGTTCGCGTGAAACGCGTTCGGACCGCCTAACTAGTCCTATGACAAGTAATATATGCCTTAACATGTCTAATATGGTTGTCAAATCAGTTTAGATGTCAAAAGTTATGTTACATATGTTTAAAAATGAATTTTGGCATAAAGGGGTATTTTGGTAATTTACCTAAGGCATATAAATTACCTATCATACAACTACTTAAACGTAGCGACCATAAGGTATAACCTCATAGGGTTATTCCCTATATACTATGGTCACCTAATGTATTTGGTCGGATCCTAATGATCGACCAAATGGGTCGGGTTCGAAAGTATAAGCGATTGTTTAGATCGCTTACCTTACGACCCTATACAAGCACAACTAAAAGTGACGAGCTAAGCATGTTAAAACATGCTTAACTAAGTTTAGAAAACAGGTTTGGTATCAAAACAAACGGTTTTGATACCCATAAGTAGTTTGGTTACAAAATACGCAAGAATACGTATTCTGACCGAAACTACGACTCGTCACTGAGCCTAGATAACGTGGTAATCAGTAGGTATAGTCACTAGGGACTATAACCATCGTGATCACGCTCACGTTATGAAGTTCAAACGAACTTCGCATCGACCATAAACTGGTCAATGCAGAAAGTCAAACAAAGTTTGACTTTCGGACTCGAAAGCGATAAAAGAACGAAAGAATACTTACGAAAGGTCCCCGAATGCTAATCTAGATCCAAATAACTCAGGTATGAAACAATGGTTTCAACTTAGAGTCTTTTAGATCAGATTCTAGTGAGGAATGAGTGAAAATGGGTTGGGTATTTATAGTAAACCCACAACCGTTAGGATCGTTTCTTGGAAAAGGGGGCACGATCTAGGCCGTACACTTGTCAAAATGTTGTTGTAACTAATTTTGGCCACCATAGGAGATTAACATGTGGCACTTGACCTTTGGGAAGTGTTAGGGGCTGCTAACTTATGTTTAAAATGGCTTTTTGCTGCATTTTTTTATTTATTTATTATTATTTTTTTTTATTTTTTTTTTTGCAGTTTTGCAGTTTTGGTTCCTGAGCGCGTATCGTCGTGTTTTGGCACTTCTAACACCCGTCAAGCCCATTTTTAAGCTTCACAAGGATGTTAAAGTATAGGGAACATGAAACATGCTCAAAAATATGCCGGATGTCGGTTCGTTTAGTCGTACAATCGCGTTGTCCGGTTAATTACGACGGAATGCGCATAAGCGTGAAAAAACGATCCAAATTGCGTGACGAATGGATTTTTCTCATGCCAAACACTAAACTAAAATATTTTAGTGTTTACATAAATTTTTGGATGTCCGGATGTATTCAGACCGTAAGTTATGCGCGAAAATGCAAACTTGTGCATTTTTTTTTGACACTTTTAGTCCCTGAATGACCCAAAAGTTTATTTTTGCACACCGAACACCTCAAAGCCTATTTCTAAGCTATGTAAAGGATATTTAAGGTGTGTTTAACTTATGGTCATGTTCCGGAATGTCTGTTACAGTTCAAATTGGCATACTTTCGTAGTTTGTCAAGTTTAGTCCCTGTAAGCGAATTAACTTGTTTTTGCCATACCAAAGCCTTCAAAACTTATTTCTAAGTTATGTAAAGGTTATTTAAGGTATGTTAAGTATATGATGATGTTCCGGAGTATTTGTTGCGTTAAACTGGTTACGTTTACGCACCAGTTTGCGTATAACTCTCCAGAAAGCGATATAGAGTTTGAAATTGAATAAAAGTCAAAACATGAAAAATGTAAAACACAACCAAACAAACATTGGGATCAAATAACATTGTTTTATTGATAATAGAACAGTTCATAATGATTACAAGCACAGATGTTACAGTATTAATGCAACGTCAAAAGATTATAGCTTATGCCTCTAGACAACTTAAGAATCATGAAGAGAATTATTCAACCCACGATATAGAGTTAGGAGCTATAATTTTTGCCCTTAAAATTTGGAGACATTACCTATACGGTAGTAAGTTTACCATATTCACTGACCATAATAGTTTAAGGTATGTTTTTGGGCAAAAAGAATTGAATATGAGACAAAGACGCTGGATGGAGATACTTAGTGATTTTGGTTGTGATATCCAGTATCACGCAGGAAAGGCAAACGTAGTAGCTGATGCTTTAAGTCGAAAGTATCACGAAAAGCCAAAAAGAGTACGTTCTCTTAAGTTAAATCTGCAAGTAGATTTAAATGAACAGATTAGAAAAGCACAAGAATCAGTAATCAAGGATGATACTGAAAAGTTAAAAGGAATGATTAAGGAATTAGAACAAGGAACAGATGGAATTTGGAGATTCTATAAGAAAAGGATGTAGATACCTAAATTAGGAAACCTACATCACCGTATATTAGAAGAAGCCCATAAGTCTAAGTATACGATTCATCCTGGAAATGATAAGATGTATCAGGATTTAAGAACGAATTTTTGGTGGATAGGAATGAAAAAGGATATAGCAGCATATGTTGCAAAGTGTTTAACTTGTTCACAAGTCAAAGCTGAACATCAGAAACCTTCAGGTTTACTGCAACAGTTAGAAATGCCTGTTTGGAAATAGGAATTGATAACAATGGATTTTGTTACTAAATTACCCAAAACCAGGAAAGGTAATGATACAATCTGGGTGATTGTAGACAGGCTATCCAAGTCAGCTCATTTCCTACCAATGAAGGAAACTTTCAGTATGGAACAATTAGCTAAATTATATGTAAATGAAGTAGTCTTTTACATGGAATTCCTCTATCAATTGTTTCTGACAGAGATAGTCGTTTTACCTCTCATTTTTGGACAGGTTTCCAAAAAGCAATGGGAACCAAGATAAATCTAAGCACCGCTTATCATCCTCAAACGGACGGACAAAGCGAAAGGACAATTCAGACCATGGAAGAAATGCTTAGAGCTTGTGTAATTGATTTCGGAGGTAATTGGGACGATCATTTACCATTGATAGAATTTTCTTATAATAACAGTTATCACACAAGTATCAATGCTGCACCATTCGAAGCACTTTGTGGACGAAAGGTGCCGAACGCCAGTCTGTTGGGCCGAAGTTGGAGAAAAGCAACTATCTGGACCTGAGATAGTACAAGAAACAACAGACAAAATCATTCAAGTCAAAGAACGACTGAAAGCAGCACGTGATAGACAAAAGAGTTATGTTGATAACTGACGTAAGCCATTGGAATTTCAAGTAAGAGATAAAGTGTTATTGAAAATCTCTCCCTGGAAAGGAGTGGTAAGATTCATCAAAAGGGGAAAGCTAAGCCCCAGGTATGTTGGACCTTTTGAGATTATTAAAAGAATAGGACCTGTAGCCTATCAGCTACAACTGCCAGAGGAAATGGCAGGAATACATGATGTATTTCATGTATCTAATCTCAAGAAATGCTTAGCTGATGAATCACTCGTAGTACCTCTTAAGGATATAGAGGTAAATGAGCAGCTAAAATTCGTAGAGAGGCCTCTACAAATTGAAGATAGGAAAGTTAATAACCTCAAGCACAAGAGATTAGTTCTGGTCAAAGTGAAATGGGACTCCAAAATAGGACCAGAATACACATGGGAGCTTGAATCAGAAATGAAAAGGAAATATCCACACTTGTTCCAGTAGACCTCGAGGACGAGTTCAAAAACAAGGTGGGGAGGATATAACAACCCTCCTGAATTTTTTTTCTGACACCCTAATATATATTAAAATACCCCTATATGTCTTAAAAAACGAGGCATCACCCGGTGTTGACACGTGGCAGCACGCGTTGGACCTATACTCGTGACCTGGATCAGCTACGGCCTAGACACCCTACTACGCGGGCCGCGTAAGACGACCCTTAGGTCTATGCGGGCCGCGAGAAACCCGATTTCAGGCCCTATAAATGGGGAGCTCGGGCTTCAGTCCCAAATCGCTCAGTCTCTTTCTCTCTCAACGAATTTCTGAATAGATAACATAATTTCCGGGCATACTACCCCCCTAATTAATGAAGTTCTGCCCCGATGTAAGTATTATAACCCCGGTTATGTATTAGATACGTTGCCCGATTGATCCAGGGTTCCGTAACGGCTGTCGAGGTTCTGCCCGACATAGTCGTTGGAATGCCGTCTCGGGGAGGGTATTACTAATGTAAATAATGGGTTATTTTACTAACATATGTACATTTGTGTAATTAATAGATTAACACCAGGAATCCCTTAAACGAAGTCTAAGACAACAATGTGAGAAATCTCCTTTTTTTTAAATTGTTTTTACAAAACCTTAAATGTTTTAAAGTATAATTAGCAGTGATTGAGTCTTTGTAATTCTTCAATTACTGACGGTATGTTGGGGTTTTGTATACAAAATGTGGAACACGTTCCCACTGGACAACGAGTTAGCCAATGTGTAATATGACCCACCAGTCAGGATTGACAATACTGAATGAGTAATTGTGTAGAAATAAACAATGTGATAGCTCTCAATACTGTTAAAAGAGAAAACTCTTCTTGATTAAACTAGGGATTCACTCACCAGTATTTCCCACTGACAAATGTTTTTAAAACGCGTTTCAGGTAACAAAATGTAAAAGCCAAATTCGAAGAAAGCCAGCTGGAGAGCACTGACGGCTTGGAAAAATGTGGCTATAAAAGTTACCTAAAAGACGATGTTTTAGATTCAATAAAATAGGGTTTATCCCTATAAACATGTTGTAATAAGAAACTTGGGTTTTACCCATGTGGTTATTAATATAAAATATGGTGGTTTTACTCCGATAAACATTTCCTAACTACGGTCCTGATAAATTTCCGCTGCCAAAATGATAAACAAATGATACCACTAATACTGGTCTCGCGGCCGCCCGTTCCCGGGACAGATAGGGGGCGGGGGTTGCGACAATCATGTACCTGCATTTAGATTCCGGTCCCCAACTGTATTAAAAAGCATGTAAAACTGATAACAAGAGATATAGTTTGTCCCAAGTTATTAAAAATGATATACCAAATGGTACCAAAATCATTTTAAAAAGATTTTCAAAACAGTCGGTTAATTGTATTTACCAGTGAAAACTAACGTATTTTCAAAAGACGAAGCGCAGGCACATAGCAAGTACAGAATAGGCTAGAGCTGTTTGGTCTTTAATTATTGGAATTTGCAACTCCGCTGAAAAAGACCCTATTTGTCTCAAATCTTATTTTATATCAATCGATCCGCCTGTGCATTTTTAGTACGAACAACTTGTATAATTATTTTGAACCTTGGACTTTAAAGTTTGTACTTTTGTATAATTTAATTTTAATTCCCATCTTCCGTTGTGAATTATGATTAATGATATCAATCGTCACGCATATACCCCAAGTCCGGGCTCATCGGGAATTCAGGATGTGACACTCAAACTCACCATTGTCATCTCCAATTTCAATTCTAAAGAGAGAAACATAGCTTGTTTAGAGAGATAAACTTGATCTTCTTCCTCCTAACCAAAAATTTAGGGCTTCTTGTTGTTTGATCGATTGCAAGCTTATCCTCACTTTATCATCCGTAATCAATTTCATCATATAAGATACTTTTGGATTAATAGATTCCCTCACATTATACGATCATTCGTTCGTTATATGGTTTGTGTATTGATCTAGTTTGTATGTGTTTGATTGTCTTTGTGCGTGTTGTGTTGAGGTCTACTTTTTCATGATTTAGGTCAAATTTTATTAGAATTTCAATTTCAATTGTTTGTAACGAATTTGAATTTTTTGAGTTTTGTGCTTTTTGTGTATATATATGTTTGTTGTTTCTAAAATATTGATATACTTGTAAGGATATTGTTGATATGCAAATTGATGATATTTTGTTATTTGTTGGGTATGCACATGCTTGATTTTTTACTTTTGTTTACGATATCATTAGGTAATCTGTTACTTCAAAAGATTTGTCGTGGATGTTGAATTTGAATGTTCAGGGTTTTAATTGGGAAAGAAAAGGGGAGTAAACATTGTTTCACACAAAACTAATAGTCAACTACCGTTGACTTGACAGAGGGTCCAACATTGATTCAATTGGGAAATAACGAGGCATAAAGTTGTTCGATTTTCAAAATAGGGTGTAAAGTTGATCTCGCATGTTAACCACAGGATATAAAACTACAGACTCAAGAGATAAAGTTCTTGGGAATAGGGTAGCGTTTGGTATAAAGGAATAGAAGGTGGAATGGAATGGATCATTCTAATGGAATGAAAAGAAGCATGTTTAGTTACCATGTAGTAATGGAATGGAGCATTCCAAAGGAATGTAACTCCTTCCAAATATAACAATTTCCATTCCTTGGTATGAAATTATAATAATTAAATAGAAGAAGAATCTGCTTAACTTATTAAGACAGACGACCGAGAAAGAAAGGTTCCGCGTTCTCCAAGTGGTTGATCTTAGCTTAGCGTGCTAGCCGCTGCTTCATTTCGTATAGTGATAACGCTTTCTCTTTCTTAGCGCCCCCCCCCCCCCCCTTTGTATAGTAAGGGGAACTTTGGTTGCGCGACTTTCTCTTATACTTATAGGGGTCTATTTTCTCTGACTTAACTCAGCTTAGGGGGTGATTTTCTTTCAATCCTTGAAGGAATGGAAAATATTATTATTATTATTATTATTATTATTATTATTATTATTATTTATACTTATTTTTATATTTATACTTATTTTTATATTTATATTTATATTTATATTCATATTCATAATATCAATACTAATATTAATATATATAAAAACATTTATTATTTATTTTTTATCATTATTATTATTATTATTATTATTATTATTATTATTATTATTATTATTATTGAGGCAATTATACTTTTGTCGTTTTTAATACAATTGTGTTTCATTACTTCGTCTATTTTTGTTTATCAAATTGTACAAAGTAATTATTCATTCTATTCACATATGACTAACCAAACATCACAATGGAATGGAATGATTCATTTCATTCTGTTGCCCATTCTATTATCTCGTCCATTCCATTACCCCAAATCAAACAAACCCTAGAAGTAGAAAAGTCAAACTCATTTAAAGGTTATTAAAGTTGGGGTGGGATTCTAGAGTGAACACTTGATGCGTGTGAAGTGTGTATATAAGTTTAAGTATATTTTAAGCCCTTTTACACTTTCTTTAGCCAAGTTTTAAATTTATAAAACATGATATTTACTAACACTAAACACACATATGGGCAAGTGCACCCATCGTGAGCGTATTATAGTGTTGGTAAGATATCGAGGTCGTCCAAGGACACAAGAGCTTTTAGTACCGGTTTATCCTCAACGTCTAATCAAATCAAAAGTTAGAAAAATGGTTTTAAACTAAGAAAATAAAAACTAACTAAAATGCTGAAAAATAAAAATAAAAGTAAAACAGATAGACAAGATGAATCACTTGGCTCCGACTCGTGTTTAGTGTAACCTTTGATTATTTCCGCACTTTTGCACTTTATTAAGAGATTATCTTAGTTATTGTAGTAGGCCCCTCTTTTGGAGGTGATGTTACCCTCAACCCAGTAGTTTGAGTCAGCAGGGATACAATCCTAAAGGGTTGGATTATTGAAAGATAATTAATTAAGTTATTAATGCATATTGTGGTAGGCCCCTCTTTTGAAGGCGACGTTACCCTCAGCTAAGTAGTTTGAGTCAGCAGGGATACAATCCTAAGTAGTCGGGTTAAAGTTTTAATAGTAGTTTAACTTATGAGGGGATCAAAGAGTTTGGACCCCCGCCATCCAATACCGTTAAGTATTGAAGGAGGTCCTACTAAATTTGACCCAGGTCCTTTGCAGGATCTATACACTGAACAATGGCAAGACTCTTACCAAACCGTTCCCATAATCCCCGACCAGGTAGCCAACATACCTCCATATAGACCGTGGAGATATGAATGGTGAAAATCTTTTATTTTATATAGACTAAAAAATAATGCCAAGACACCACGGACAAACGATAAGGAAGAATCATCTTCAACCATAAGAAACTAGTTATTAAAGTCATTAATACATAACCAATTAAAAAGTGCGAAAAGATTAAATATAAAAAGTATTACACTAGACACTTTGTCTTCACCAAGTAATGTAAGAGACTTAGGCAAACATGGCCTTGATTGTCAAGAACTCTTACGATCAATCTTGGATCCCGAGACGACTCACACACTCTATGATGGACAATGGATGATGGTGGTGGATGATGGTGTTATGGTGGTGGTGGTGGGTGGTGGGTGGTGGGTGAAGTGTGAGAGAGGTGGTGTGCCAAGGGATGGTTTGAGCTTGAGCCAAGCACTCCTATTTATAGGCTGAACAGAAGCTCGGGCACGGCCCCGTGTCCGTTGGGCACGACGCCATGTCCATCCTCTTCTCTGTCTTCATTAATTGCTTTTGTCTGCATTAGTTGACCACGGCCCCGTTTCCGCTAGGCACGACCCCGTGTGCAGAAGCATATCTGTACTATCAAGATTTGCCTGGATTCTGTGAATCTTATAGTTGACCACGGCCCCGTGTCAGCTGAGCACGGCCCCGTGGTGGGCGATGGAAGCTTCTACAACTGTCTTTTATGCTGACACTTGGGCACGCCCCCGTGCTTATTGAGCACGGGGCGTGTTCAGCCTTCTGTTCTCTTGTTTTGCTTGGGAAGATGCTTTCAGGGAGGTCGGGCATGCCACGTTTATTCCTTTTCTTGTATTTATGTTAGATTTAGCTGCCTTTTTGCTTCTTTTGTTAATTTGAGCTCATTTAATCCTGAAAATACAAAAGGAAGACAAAAACACACTTTTTCCAACATTAGTACTAAAAAAATGGTTAGTTTTATGCCACAATTGATGTAATTTATATGTTGCATTTTGCACACATCAAATACCCCCACACTTGAATCTTTGCTTGTCCTTAAGCAAAACTCTTTATAATGTGGCTTTACACACCTAAATGGAATGGGTAGAAGAGAAGGTTTTTGGGCTTGTCGTAGAGTGTCGGGATTTCCAAGAATCTTTATTACGTTTTATTTTTATTTATTTACAATCCTATTCGTCATGATTTATTTAAAACTTTTCATAAGATAAATTACTTATTAGGGCATAACATGCCTCTTTAAAATTCCATTTATATACAAGTTCACATACCTCACGGGGGATCACTCAACACTCGACCGAAGATGTATTTTAGTGAATCACTCGAGAGCGGCATGGAACTCACTCCTACCATAGGCTTGCCAAGCAATCAATCCTTCTCCTTTTTAACTGTATACCTTTGTAAATATCAAGAGGACTTTTTGGGTGAAGACTTAGGCTTGGGTTAAAGGTAGGTGGTTGGGTTAGTGGTTAGCGAAAGGGCGAAAAGCGCAACAAGCGTTGGTTTTCGTAAGACTTTCTCTATTTTTTTGACTTTTTATTTTGATGAAGACATAATTCAAACAAAGTTATTTTTGATGAACTTGCTTGTTTATTTCTTTTGCTTCATCATCAACACATTTGTTTTTGAAAGTTATACGAAAAATCGAGCTTGTTACTAAAACAAAGGGATAAAAATAAAAAGGTTTTGGTGGGTGAAAGGGTGTTTGGTTTGGGTTAAGAAATGAAAAGGTTTAGGCTCAAAGGGGTTAACTACGGGGGATTTTGGGTAGGTGGTAAAAAAAAGAAAAATAATGGTGTAGAAATAAAAAGGGTTAGTCCTAATGCCTTCATCATTTACTTACTCGGGTTTAAGTTGGTAAGGACCGGGAATGTATCGTCGTGGCAAGTTCTAGAGTTGTAAGAACCAAGCGGCTATTCACACAAGATACGAAAAATGAGCATTTAATTTAAAGATATGTATTTGTATGCTCAGTAAAGGCTCAAAACTCACTTTTGTGGGAATGGATTTTTATGTGATCAAGTATATATAATTAAATTTTAACTAAGCTTGTCATGCATTTTCATAATTTTCTTATGTTGGTTCTTTTTATCACAACGCTATCGGTTGTAAATTTGTAAAAATATAACCTTCTTAGAATTTTGAAATTCCCAAATTAAACCTAGGCAAGTAAAAAAAATGAAAATTTTTGAAAATATTTGGGGTGATTAGAGGTTCCAATAGAGTTTTGTGTAAGGCTTGTTATTAGGACTTGCAAGATTCAAGGTTTTAGCATCCCCCGCACACTTAAATTACACATTGTCCTCAATGTGTCCCAAAAATAAGTTTTTAGGTTGATTAAATGTGTAAAAGGTGTGAAAAAGCAAAAATTTGTGTAACTAGGCGCCTGGACACGGCCCCGTGTTCGTTGGACACTACCCCGTGTTCAGGTGCCAGTAACGAAAACTTACAAAAGGTGGACACGGGGGCGTGTCGGCTAGACACGACCCTGTGTCTGTCAAAAGTCTGCAGATTAAGACAAACAACAGGTCTGGGGAAGTGGGCACGGGGGCGTGTCGGCTGAACACGACCCCGTGTAGACAATCTGCAGGGTTGAAAAACAAGTTTCTGGCTCTAGTTTTCCTGTCCCGGCTTTAGTAGCACTAAGGTTTAGTGCTCTAAGCCTCGTATGTACATGTTTTAGCAATAAACACTACACCAAACCATAGCAAACATCCTAAATTACCAAGTTCAACATCCATGTCACAAAGTTAAAAAGAAAAAAAAATGCAGAAAATAAAAAGAGTTAAAAGAAAGTAAATTGTTCAACACACGGCACGCAGGCCGGAAATTGTTCAAGATAAAAGGGGTTAACCTGTGGGATCACCAACCAACCGCTTCCGCCTCCGCTCCTCCCACCTAGTCCATGTCCTCGTCCTCGTCCTCATCATCATCTCCACCATGCCCCGCAATGTACTCCCGGATATTTCCAATATCATCTTGGATATCGGATATGTTTCTCTCGATTGCTCCAACCCGGTTGTACGTGTTGCTTGCCATATTATAGGTGTTCCTGGTGCACATAAGGTTTTCCTACAACAAATCATGTAAACTTTGGAAGTTAGGAAAACCGCCTCCTGAGGAGGATTGGCCCGGATCACCGTGGGGCTGGTACTGGTACTGATGATGTTGTGGAGCGTGAAGGACAAGTGCCTCTTGTGTCACACCCGCTCATAGCGGAAACGCAAGGTGTGATCTGTCTGGTTTTCATTGCATAAATATCGATGTACATGAACAAACTATATGAATAAACATACTCCATTGCCATTACATAAGTGTTTCAAAAGATTACATCATAAGTTTAGTGTGTCGGTTACAAACCATTAACATGAAAATAAAGCGTTATTGTTTCATACATAAACTTGAAATAAACTACAAAGGTTTAAACCATCCTATTTCCGCAAAGAGGCGGAATATAATAGTTAAACCCTTCAAAAGATGGCATGGAGTTCCTGTACTTGTTATCTTGACTGAAAAATCCGACATGGTCCTTTAATTCCCTGAAATACATGTTAAGTTTGGAAAACATCAACAAAAGTTGGTGAATTCATGCAATTTAGTTGTAAACGATGTATGAAAAATGTGAGTTGTAGTATGTAAAGCGTCAATGAAATCGTTGATCATTAATGTTTTGCAAGGACATTAATATGTGTGACGAAATAGGAAGCAAACCAACCCTAGACGATTTTATGCCGATTCCTATCGACTGGGACACAAACGCACTCTTCCGTAGGGGTCCATGACCAAGAGTGGGGCTCGCCAAAACCCATTAGATCTAAGCCTTTGTTCCTTGGTCCAAACTGGATTAATGGTGCTTATAGTATGGCCCTAATTCGCACATGATCTATGGTGTTTCATTACCTAACTTTATCATACTCTGAACATGTATCCTCCCCGATAGTTGTAAAGTTGTAAAACATTTAAATGAACAGGGGAACATGTAGGTCCCTCTCGAGGATGAGATAAAACCTTTTCCTTGTTATATCAAACACACTAGCGAGTGCGGAATCCAAGCTAGCATGCAACCGAGAATGTATACGAGAACAAGCACAAACACAACACACAAGATTCACCGATTAACACCACATGTATTAATACGAATGAAGGGTCCGGTTACAAGCTCAATGTTTACAGATATGTTCTATAAACTCTCAAAGTGTGTGTGTGCTCTCAACAGAATGCTCTCTCTGTTTCTCTTGTGTCAACTATGTCTAACTCTTTCAGTCCTCTCACCCTCTGAACACAACACACTACATGGGTATTTATACCCGACACAGCAGGTCTGGTCGAAGGATCAGACAGATTGATCGAAAGATCATCTGTCGACCAGAAAGCCCATCGAAAGATCACATTCACCACGAAGGATGATATCCTTCGTGGTCTATCCTTCGAGTTCATCCATCGAAGGTTATGTTTCGAACTCATCTATCGAGGTCCATCTTTCGAGCTCATCATCATCGAAGGATATAAGTAATCCTTCGATGACCATCCTTCGACTCAAACATCTTTCCACCATGTGCTAACTGTTTGGCCAAGTCTAACCAGGAGGATGGTTGACTTGGTCAAACTTACATCAACCTTACATTAAAGACATCGTTTTGTATCATGACGAAATGCAGACAAAGTACAGACACAAGTGCACCAACAAACTCCCCCTTGGCTGTAGCTTTGTCTCGATCTTCGTGTCTTCAAGTCTTCAAGGCCGAGTCGAACCGAGCCGAGTCGCGTCCACACAAAGTGCATCAACAAACTCCCCCTTGGACGCTACTCGTGATGGTTCGTCTTCTGTCACATTCATGTCGGAGGATCTTCAAAGTCTTCACGCGTCATAAGTAGAAAGTGTATCAACAAACTCCCCGTTTCATGTAGAAAGTGTGTTGACAAACCCCCCCTTAGATTGAACTCTCCATTGAGTCATGCTCGTGAATCTTTTGACTTGACAATTCTTCAGATCCTTGTGGTGTTGATGAAGGGACAACGGCAACTCGATCATTTTATCCTTCGAGTGCCTCCACTTCGTGTCTTCATTCCAAAGCTATTCATCGAACATGTTCTCCTCGCCTTTAGCATCTGCACATGCAAGAAAGCTAAACGCATAATGAGAACAACCGCTTGGAATATAGTTAACATTTAAACTAACGACACATATGAGATCAAATCTCAATCAAACACCAACAAACTCCCCCTTGGCTGTAGCTTTGTCTCGATCTTCGTGTCTTCAAGTCTTCAAGGCCGAGTCGAACCGAGCCGAGTCGCGTCCACACAAAGTGCATCAACAAACTCCCCCTTGGACGCTACTCGTGATGGTTCGTCTTCTGTCACATTCATGTCGGAGGATCTTCAAAGTCTTCACGCGTCATAAGTAGAAAGTGTATCAACAAACTCCCCGTTTCATGTAGAAAGTGTGTTGACAAACCCCCCCTTAGATTGAACTCTCCATTGAGTCATGCTCGTGAATCTTTTGACTTGACAATTCTTCAGATCCTTGTGGTGTTGATGAAGGGACAGCGGCAACTCGATCATTTTATCCTTCGAGTGCCTCCACTTCGTGTCTTCATTCCAAAGCTATTCATCGAACATGTTCTCCTCGCCTTTAGCATCTGCACATGCAAGAAAGCTAAACGCATAATGAGAACAACCGCTTGGAATATAGTTAACATTTAAACTAACGACACATATGAGATCAAATCTCAATCAAACACCAACCGACAGCAGTTTGAAAGTTTAGAAAAATATTCATTTTAATTCTTTAACTTTCAAAACTCGTTAACTTCGACTGTTTATGAAGATGCAATTGTTTTCCGGCTTACGATCAGGATTTTGGGTAGGATAGACTCGAGTTCCAACATCAGTCAATCAAAAATAAACTAGAAGCAAAATCTTTTTGGCTTTTATAAAGTTTATATTAAAACACACCTAAAATCTTTTTGGAATTTTCATTTTTCAAATGTAAAGACGGAAAGCAATAAATAAATATATACAAAGATACATAAACAGGAAACATTAAATAAAAATTTACAGACATTCTTTTTACGAGTTTCGAGGGTAAGAGAATCATATCAGTGTACGGTCATGCCAAAACGCTCTTGTTGTTCTTTTAGTTAACATTAAGATAAGCATCCTATAACAATTATCGGTATTGTTGTCCACTTAAGCTCAGCTTATCATTTGTAATCATGGCGAGGGGATACGTTAAGGTATAATTTATACTTACCGACCGGTGTTCATCCACATCACGACACATTCCCGTATCAAGGTATGCACGAGGATTCATCTTACCGGTGAGTATACCGATTATCATCTGTTTGACCGTATATGATGTGAGATTCTCACTTATTTTGAATTGAAAACAAGCCCTATGTGATATAATCACTTATTGATGAGGAACTTGATTTTCAGATGCATGAGGGCACAGGAGCAAGTCCGTGAACAGGTCAGTACTTTCGTACAGCAGAGAGACGAACTTGACTCCCGGATGAATGTGATATATTATCACTTATTTGTTTGGACATGTGATTGTTGATCACTTATTGAAGTCGTATGCAGTATGTACACGTATGTATAGTATCATGGAAGATCTAGACTTGCGTCCCCGTTATTTTTCGGTAAAAGATACAACCATGATACCCAGATGATAAGCAGCATAAAGACCGAATATCTCAGAACCTCGGCAATCTCTCAAACGAAATTTCGGTACTAAGACCATATGCCAATGAATGGTTCCCACCCAGTCTTCAGTCGATTTAAGTTTATATCACCCTGCACACTTTAAAATGATTGTGAGCCTACCGATACATCTTATATAGAGCTGCTTATCGTTTTTCATTTTGCATTTCAGGTTTAAAGAGGTTTAGACAGACCACTGATGTACTATCATTTTCTCTTTTGCTCGCCAGGAAACTCATTTTTGTTTTTCTATTGTTTTTGTGTTTTTAAATTTTTCGATGTTTTTGGATTTTTCAAAGTTGGATTTACTCCCCCTAAAATCAACAAACTATGACAAATTTAAAAGACACAAAGGTATTTACAAAAATGATTTTCCGATGTTGGTTAACTCATGTTTTACCTCAATGCCGTTTACCAAAATTAAGTTTTAATCAGAAATGATTTAGCGAATTTTGGAAAAATCAGTTGGCATGTCGGTAAGCGGTGCGGACCATGACAACATTGTCTGGCCAAAGAGTGCTGAACGAGATAATAATTCACAAAGCAGCTTAAATATCGACAAGTATAGGAGAGATTAGAAATTTAAAACCGTATCCTGCAACTGCTTCGTGCATTGCAAGGAATCTGAGAGCTCTCCCAAACTGGATATCCACCCGGTGTGGATTTCAAAGTCGATTTTGTAGCTACTGAAATCTCCTCACAGCAACAGGATCAAAAACCTTTGGGTCCGGCTGGTCTTCCACATTGCACCAGCGAAGGTCTTTGTCTTTCTCTTTTGAAGTAGTGTGCGGTTGTTCAATCCACGCCAAGGCATCCGCACACCTGGTTGGTTTGTTCAACAAACACATTTTCTTCAATCACATCACGAAGAAATGTACACTGCACGTTCATCTTGTAGATTGTGAAACTTCAGACGTGCTGCAGGTGCGTACATTTCGATTTGAATCTATCCCGGGGACCCGATCAAAGCCTTGAACATTCACATTTTGAAATGATTTTCATTTCGTCGAAGCTTTTCAATCTCTTTCAACAGACATTTCTGTTTCCCTTTCCTTTTTCTCTCCATCAAAGGCAGCAATTTCTTCTGTTGCCTATTTTGTGCAAGGATGCTCCACTATCAACAATCTTATGACTATCAAAAGTTCCTCCTGGAATATCCTACACACTCACTCAAAAATTAGTTGGAGAGAGGGACCCAAGCCTTTGTGGACTTGGGTCTTCCTTGATCATCAAGATAAGTGATTTCAATCACTCGATGATTAGGAAAAAGAACCTGTGGTGCTCCCCCTGATTGAATTACCTGCTTTTGCTTCCAAGCTGTTTGTTCTTTACCAGTATTTGCATTAATTGTTTTAGCATTTACTGGTTTTACAGTTTTAGGTTTTGCTTGAACAGGTTTTTCTTCTTTGACCTCTGATTTTAAGGCCTTCTCAATTACCTTTTGATTCTTTTGTTTTAACTTCTTTTCCCTTTCTTTCAAGACACGTGGATCCTGTTTCGGGGAAAATGATCGTTTTTGGTAATTGGTTTCTTGGGGAGCACTTGTTTTTGCCTTCAACTTTTGCAGGTATGGGCAGTATCTTACAATATGCCCAATTGTGCCACACTCAAAGCACATTCTCCGCTCTACAAACCTCGGAGAAACACGTTGATGACCAGACTGAGAACCAGACAATGAACTTTGTGATCTAGACGTGCTTGGACCTAAATCACATCCGTTGGTGTGTTGGGTGTAATTATTCTGATCATTTCGTTTTAAAATTCTAACTTGTTTTATAAAATCAAGGTTAGATTTATCCTGAAATGTTTCAAGTTTGTCTGAACCCGTGGATCCAACAAAGTTCACTTTCGGTTCTCTTTTCTTAACAGGAGCTCTTTTGTTTTGCACCCATTGTTGTTGAACCTTAGGTGCTTGAACATTCTTGTTCTGAGCCTTCTTTCCCTGTACCTTACCCTTTCCGGAGTTGACTTGTTGTTTTCGCTCAGCTTGTAGTTTTTGGTTTCCGTACTGTTTTCTAATTTGTTCACACGGAATTGGATCACATTGAGTGACAGTAACTTTGCCACTTTTGTTCCCCAAAAACTTATCAGTGCATCCTTCAAAAATTTGCTCAATTAAATCTTGATTTACATTTTTAATTGGAAAATCTTTGTTAGAGTAAATTTTGTCATCTCCTTTGAGCGTGTACAACAAGTTACTCCCTTCAAAACTTGATACACTCGACTCCATTTCTTTTGACATTTCAGTCTCACTCGGTTTCACTGGTGGATCACACAGGATGTGATTCTCAATTGGAATATCTGTTGTAACCGAGTTAGACTGTTGTTTCACAATTACTTCAGATTCATCATCCGAAGAATCAGCATCCTCAACAGTGGGAGGACTCTGTTCCTTAACACATGATGAATCTGTCACATTCTCAGATTCAGATTCAGATTGACCTGAGGATGATGTACCAGTTGTGAACCCGAGGCCTGCTGCAAAGTCATCTAGACCGAGTGGCACAGTAGGTTCAAAACGGGGCATATCCTCGTCATCAGGCAATTTGGAGTAATTGTGATTCATTGGGGGAGGACATGATTTGAATCCCATACACTTCTTATCCCCCTTTTTCTTTTGAACATCAATAATGTGATCCAATACATAGCGGGAATTGGAATAACTTTCCAATTTCTGCTTGATTGTTTCACATTCACATCGAGCGGTTGCCAATTCTACCATCTGCTTTTCAATTGTGTCTATAAGATCATTGTTAGCATGTTGTTTTCGCAAAACAGCTTTTTGTAATTCTGAAACATCATGTCTTAATGACGCAATTGTTGTTTTAAATTCCTTTTCATTTCTGGTTAAAAACACGTTAGCTTCAGCTGCTTTAGAAAGATCTACAATCAATTCTTGATTGTGTTTGGATAGGAGTTCAATCTGACTTTCCTGTTCAGCATATTTAACATTTAAACTATCACAATTTTCACAGCTAACTACAGTGGGTTCATCGACACATACCTGACCTGATGAACTGTCGACATTAGCCATAAAGGCTGAATGGAGAGAAGACGAAGGGTAAGCAGCTTGATCCATCAAATTAGATCTTCTTTCAGTTCCTGCTGCAGCTTCTTCCAAAAGCTCATCAATATCTGCATCGACTGACGCACTTGATGTCTCATCCACATGATCATTTCCTGAAGTGGAGGATTCTTCATCTGAGCTTCCGCTATAACCAGAACTATCTTCATCTCCAGAAGATGCAACACCATTGGTGGAAGATTCTCCACCACTGGCGTGCCTTAAATCCTTTACGACTTCAGCAAAACATGCTGTTCCACCATTTCCTCCTTCTCCAAGCTGAAGCGACCAATCACAACCCTCATCTATTTGAACCAACAGCCCCCGGTTGGTATTTGATGACCCTGCTTGGCCTTGGTTGTTGACAGGTATCAACGTACGAACATTGTTCCCGTTCTGGTTGCCTTGATTTCTGAACGGATTTTGATTTCCATGCTGAGCTGGTCTTGTGCATTCCCTTTTGAAATGACCCCGTTCGCCACAGTTAAAGCACTTGACAGCTTGCTTGTCGAACCCATACTTGGTGTCTTTCTTGTTTTCCAAGTTGGTTCTCCCCGTCCTTTCCATAAACTCCTTAGCTCTTCGAATTGCACTAGCAAGAGCCCATTTGATATCCATCATTTCAAACTCTTCTTTATCCACTTGCTGATAATCTTCATTGGTTAGATTGATATTCCCAATCTGACCTGCAACTAATCCACTATAAGCACTGACCAAGGTATTTAACATCTCCATATGCTCCTTGGCTACTTCGACACTGACTTTGGAAAAGTTGGAAGTGTCTAGTCTGACTGTGTTAGGATTGGAAGTGGTTTGAAAGTTTGAAGAGCTTCCATAAAACCCTTGCTGTTGCAGTTGTTGCTGATGAGCTGTCGGTTGCACATTCGGTCTTGAAAACATCGTGTAGGCTGAAGGATCAAACTGATCTGTTGTTGAAGGTCCGGAGTTAGAAATGAAAGCTGTTTGAAGCTTCGCGTGTTGAGAAGCTGGTCTTTCTCCACTGATACCTCCTGCAATCCCAAAGTACATTTCTGGATTTTGAGGAGTTTGTGTTCTTTTTGCTTTAAGCTTTTCTTCAACATCCTTGTTCTCCAGTTTTTGAATCAACTCATAAACGTTGATTGTGTCTAGAACACCATTTTCTTTGAGAATTTCAAGATAGCTGCTCCACTTTGCTGGTAAGCTATCAGCGAATCTCTTCACCATTTCTTGTGGAGTGGCAGTGACTCTAAAACCAAACATCTCGCTCAACAAGTGATGGAATCTTGTAGATAACTCTGCCAAAGTCTCATTCTCCATACACGTGAAACCCTCAAACTCTTTCTTCAGTAATTCTTGCTTGATCTTTCTAGATTGAGCATTTCCTTCACAACGTAACGTGAGCATATCCCACAAGCTTTTAGTAGTCGTGCAGTAAACAAACTGGTGGTAAATGTCTTTGTGAAGAGCTTGTGTGAGAATCATGAATGCCTTCTTTTCTAATTCAAACTTCTTCTTATCTTCTTCAGACAGAGTGCTGTAAGTTTGTGGATTAGATCCTGCAACTTCCAACTCATTTTCAAAAGCTGTGAAGAAGCACATCCATAGATCTTGACCTTGCCCCTGAACATAAGTTCTCAGCCTTTCTTTCCACCATCCCCAATCATTGATATGATTTAGCTTTGGAGGCTTTGTGCTTGTACCAGTCTCACTGTCGTTCTGCATCATAGATTGAATGCTGTTGCTTTGATTTGTGACCAATGCCCATTGATTTGCAGTTATCATTGCTGCTTGAGGTGGGGCAATAGCCTGCATCCATGCTTTGCTGAAATCTGCCGCAGATTGCGTAGCTGATGATTGCGTAGCTGATGATTGCGTAGCTGATGATTGTGGAGTTAGAGTCCACGCGGATGGATCCCACTGACCGTTTGTTCCCATTTTAAAAATTAAAATATTAAGTGAAAATAGATTTAAAATTTGAAAACAAGTTTTCTCTTTAAAAATTTAATTTTCACAAACTATGTTAATTTATCGAGAGATAACAAACAGCCGAAAGATTCTTGATCGAAAGACCTGAAACACAAACTGTTAAACACAAACAGATTAATGATCGAAAGATCAAAACCTGTTCGAAGGATCAACAGGGTTCGAAGGATCTCTGTTGAATTTCGAACAATGTTTTTCGAAAGATTCTCCAACCGAAGGATCCTTATCTTTCGGAAAAGTACTGTACACCGAAAGATGATTTCGAAAGATGACTTCGAAAGACTCCCCAGTCGAAGGATCCTTGTCTTTCGAAAATGAACAGTAGACCGAAAGATGAATGTTTCGAAATGATTCCTTGGTTCGAAGGATGATGATCTATCGAACCTCCACTGATCGAAGGATGGTCTTTCGAGTTCGAAGGATATCTTTCGAAAGGTTCTGACACAGTTGACAATCGGTGACAAGTTGGTGAAAAAGTTGACGGGTTGGTAAATCTTTCGGCAGAAAGTATGGTCAGACCATGCTTTTCTGCAAAAACAGATTTTGTATGATTATTTTAATCAGTTCCCTTTTCCAATACACCAACAACTTTCGAATATAACCTAAACAAGATCAAAAGATGTAAACTTTGAAGAACACTTGAAGATATTATGAACACAAAGGGTTTTCCGGTAAAACAACAAACTTCCGAAAAAGATTTAAACCGGATAAAACAAAGTTTTTTTTTTCAGAAAAATACAACTTTTCAAAACCCGAAAAACAGTCCGAAAACTCTCGGTTTTAACAAGGAGAAGAGCCAAGGCTCTGATACCACTTGTAGGTCCCTCTCGAGGATGAGATAAAACCTTTTCCTTGTTATATCAAACACACTAGCGAGTGCGGAATCCAAGCTAGCATGCAACCGAGAATGTATACGAGAACAAGCACAAACACAACACACAAGATTCACCGATTAACACCACATGTATTAATACGAATGAAGGGTCCGGTTACAAGCTCAATGTTTACAGATATGTTCTATAAACTCTCAAAGTGTGTGTGTGCTCTCAACAGAATGCTCTCTCTGTTTCTCTTGTGTCAACTATGTCTAACTCTTTCAGTCCTCTCACCCTCTGAACACAACACACTACATGGGTATTTATACCCGACACAGCAGGTCTGGTCGAAGGATCAGACAGATTGATCGAAAGATCATCTGTCGACCAGAAAGCCCATCGAAAGATCACATTCACCACGAAGGATGATATCCTTCGTGGTCTATCCTTCGAGTTCATCCATCGAAGGTTATGTTTCGAACTCATCTATCGAGGTCCATCTTTCGAGCTCATCATCATCGAAGGATATAAGTAATCCTTCGATGACCATCCTTCGACTCAAACATCTTTCCACCATGTGCTAACTGTTTGGCCAAGTCTAACCAGGAGGATGGTTGACTTGGTCAAACTTACATCAACCTTACATTAAAGACATCGTTTTGTATCATGACGAAATACAGACAAAGTACAGACACAAGTGCACCAACAGAACATGAACTCACTGTATTGCGTCCTGAAAATAGATGTAAATAAGATCTCACGTGCGGTCGTCCTGAATAGCGTGGCGACCTACAAACGTTCTTATTTTTGTTAGACACTTCGGTCTTTGAAAAGAATTTGAGTACAAGTCTTGTGTCTTGAGTATATGTAAGACTTGTATGTCTTTACTGTTCGTTAACTGGGTATTCGATGTATGAGTTGTTCAAATGTTCGTTAACTGTGTATTCGATGTATGAGTTGTTCAAATGTTCGTTAACTGTGTATTCGATGTATGAGTTGTTCAAATGTTCGTTAACTGTGTATTCGATGTATGAGTTGTTCAAATGTTCGTTAACTGTGTATTCGATGAATGAGTTGTATAGTCGGATCTCGTCCGCTGAATCTCGTGTCTTGTATGTATCACTTGTATAGTTGTGTTTCCAATAATAGTATCATTGGGCCAAGCCCATGTTTTCAAGTTATTGGGCTTAAATAGTGCTGGGCCTCAAATAGTGTTGGGCCTCAAATAGTGTTGGGCCTCAAATAGTGTTGGGCCTCAATAGTGTTGGGCCTCAAATAGTGTTGGGCCTCAATAGTGTTGGGCCTCAATAGTGTTGGGCCTCAAATAGTGTTGGGCCTCAAATAGTGTTGGGCCTCAATAGTGTTGGGCCTCAAATAGTGTTGGGCCTCAAATAGTGTTGGCTTGAATAGTGTTGGGCTTGAATAGTGTTGGGCTTTGGACCATATGTTTGGTGTTTGGGCTTAGCCCACTAATTTATGTTAAGCCCATTATGAAAAATAAGCCCATTTGTAAAACAATAGCCCATTACTTAAACTAGCCCATTTGTTATAAAAATAGCCCATTAAGTATAATAAGCCCATTTGTAGAAAAATAGCCCACTAGTACATGTATGTCACACCCTGGCTTTGCGGAAGCGTGGGTTAATTTGGTGTGACTTCTTAATACCATAGCTTAATCACAACAAAGCTATATGAAAATAAAACATGCAGATCATCCATTGATTTAAGTAAAATACCACAACATTGTCTTAATACGTTGACACATGCAACGGAAATTACAACATAAAAAAACTTTGTTCTTAACACACAACCCCAAATATAACATAAACACTTGTTTAAGACTTGCGACTCGTCCAGGTAAAAGTCGCAATCCCTAAACGTGGATGATCCTGTAATTCTAACACAGCGGGAAAACGTAGCATACCGGGCCAGATCCTTAGTTCCCTGAAATACATGTAAGTTGGAAAAATCAACATAATGTTGAGCGAGTTCATGTGTAAGTGAGTATGTAAAACACTTGTAAGTATAAAAATCCCTGGTATGTAGCAGATAAGGAAAAAGAGATCATCAATGGTTTGCAAGGCCATTGATATGTGTGAAGTGCAAGTAGGAAGACTCAACCCTAGCGGATTTTGCGTTGGGCACAAAGTCACCCCAAGGTCCGTTCTGCTGGGCCTGGGGTTGGGCTCGCTACACCCAGATAGATCTACCGCTTACGTCCCTCGGTCCTACAATGAGGATTAATGGCCTTTAGTTCCCGCCTACCCACTCACGTGATCTAAGTAGTAACCCTCCTTACGCTAACCATACCATGTAAAAGTACTCGTAATCATAGTAACATGTATTTCACCCCCGCAGTTTAAAACTGAAAACAGTTAAGAGAAAAGGGGGACATGAACTCACTGTAATGCGTCCTTGAATAACAGCAAATCAACTCAGTCTGCAGCACGACAACCTACAACGTGCTAATATCTATTAGACGAGCGGACGTGCCTTAGCTTAGGGTCTTAATGTTCATGGAAATAGTTAGACAACTATTTCGTCTTTATTTTTCTTGGTTAACGTATAAATAGATTCCTTCCCAAGGATGGGGTATTCGTACAGGTATTATGTATGTGGTGACATTAAGTATTGACAAGATACATTTTCAAGTCTCCTAACCAACATTTTAAAGGTTTATGTCAAAACTCATGGCGAGGTTTAAATTCCAAGAAATAAAGTTAAACATACTTGTTAGAAAAAAATAATTTTTCTAAGTCTTGGTATTTTTAGAAAAATTCGCCAGAACTTCCCCTAAAAACGGGAGTATCCGTGCTAATATGCACATCATTTTCTTTTCGAAATCAACCCATGATCATCAACAATCAACCATTACGTTTTAACACGCTAAACACTACCTTTGTCGCTTCAGTTTCAATTATGTGAAAACTGGACTGTTTTCGGATGAATAAATAAAATACTTAACGTATTCCAAAAATTCCCAAATTTTTGTGGAACGTCCTAACCGACCCACAAATTATTGTGTAAAAATTTCGGGGTCTAGTTCATTACCAAAAATTTATAGAAAATCGTTTACCGAACAGTGATCAGATTTGTTACATTCTGATCACTGTTTACGGAAAAATTCGTCAAAAATTCCTCGTAAGTCCGTTAATCGAATTTCCAGTTCGAGGGTCACAAATACATCTGTGACTATCTTTGATAAAAGTTTCAGGGGCTGGTTCGGTTCGGGTTTTAAGTGGTGATCGAAAACGCACAGCCCAATTTTCTGCAGTAACAAACAGCCTTAGCTGCTGTCACGAAAACGGATTTTTAAAATAGTAAACGAACTCAAAAAAATATAATTCCAGTGCCATTTTCTTCGTTTTTCGAAACGGTCCGATTTAGGCTTTTGAAATTCCGTTTTTCGAGTTTTTAAGGTCCGTTTACAGCCTGTTAAAGGCGGCTGAAACAGTGACTCAGCATGCTGTTTTGTGATTTCGATGTTATTAAATCGCGTTATAAGTGTCCGATTAGCGGGTTAAACAAGAAAACGACTTTTAAATATCAAGCATGTGTTATCCAACCCTTAACCCGACGAGATTCCTCTTCATAAATCATACATAAGTAAACTTTTATGTAGATTTTATGTTCATACTTATGTTTCATATTTTTCTAATATTCTTGTAATCTAGTGATTTAAACAACAATACTACATGTTATATGCCATAATTTTCGAACAAGATGAGATCAAGCATGAAGAAACTTACTACTAGCCTCTAGCTAGGGAAGAATCTTGTGTAAAAATGATGAGAAAAAGATGTAGAAACAAGCAAGAACAATGCTCCCTTGCAATCCCTTCAAGTTGCACCTTCCATGGATGGTTTCTAGGCTTTGAATGGACAATAAAATGAAGAAGATGATGTTGTTTAGGGTGGTGATGGTGTGCTTGGTTGTGGGCAGCCGATCAAGAGAGAGGAGAGAGTGAAAATGTGTTGCAAAATCTTGTGAAGTGATGTACATTTATAAGGAACATTACTTATATTTACTCTTCACATATCTTGGATAGATAGACAAGCAAAACACTTAATACTAGATCATTGAATCCAAGCAAGAAGATTGGAAGTATGATGTTATGACATGTGGGGTCCCACTTGGGGGAAATGAATTCGTTGGGGGGGGGGGGGTATTATGTAAATATTGTGACTAAAGTGTAAAAGTGTAAGTAATGTGATATGTGTTAGTTGATTTATTTTAGGCGGGTGTTATGGCATACGGGGATCATGACTAGTCATAAATAATAAAATAAAGTATTTGACAAAAATTTAATGCCCCGGGTAATGTCCGGTTATACGGTTAAGTACCGTTCCGTTAAAATGTTTAATTATACCGCAAAAGGTCCTTTATGTATATATTTTGTAACATAAATTATTCCCGGTACTTAGGAAAATATACGGGACCGTTCTGCAATGTTTTTGCACTGTATTAGTAATTTAAAATGCCGAGTTTTATCATATAGCGCAGAATTTTGTATTTAAAGTACGTTTTAGGCACACCCGGTCACTATAAATCTCACCTAGTGACGCAGTTCTACAATCCTCACCGCCCTACACTCACTACCAGTGTAGCAATGTATTCCCGGCTCATACTAGCCTTAGAGGCAGTGTTTGCCTGATGCTGGTTATGTCAGCATGTTTACTGGGTATCCCGTATAGTGTGCTCACTGTGCTTTTTGTGCATCAAGGTTGTCACTGGGGTTAGTGTATAAATAATAGTGTGACAGTATAAAATGTGATGCATGAGTATGTATGTATCAGAAATCAGTAAGCAGTTTAAGCACAGTTTCAAGCAAGCACAGTAATTAAGTAGCAATTAAATATTAATTAAGTTGTACGGATACCTGGTTTGGTGAGGGTTGTCACATTCTTCCCCCGTTAAAGAAATTTCGTCCCGAAATTTAAGTTCTGCTACTAGATGCAGGGTTCTTGGGAAATAAGTGGGGGTACTTTTCTTTCATTCGGTCCTCACGCTCCCAGGTGTATTCAGGCCCATGCCTAGCATTCCAACGAACTTTGACGAGTTTGACACTGCTCCTGCGAGTTTTGTTCACTTTCCAATCCGTGACCTCAACAGGTTCTTCAACGAAGTGGAGCGTGTCGTCAACATGAATCTCGTCGGTGGGAATAGCAACGGTAACTTGGGTTGGACTTTTCTTTAGATTGGATACATGAAATGTATCGTGAACACCATTCAGTTCAGCAGGTAAGTCCAACTTGTATGCTACTTGCCCTATTCTGTCCAAAATTCTGAAAGGACCAATGTAGCGCGGATTTAACTTCCCACGCTTTCCAAAGCGTGCCACCCCCTTCCAGGGTGATACTTTCAATAACACCATTTCTCCAACTTGGAAATCCACATGTTTCCGGTTTGGATCCGCATAGGCCTTTTGTCTGTGGCGAGCTGCTTCGATGCGTTTAAGAATCTGGAAAATCTTGTCTGTTGTCTCTTGGACGATTTCGGGACCAGCAAGCTGCCTATCACCTGCGTCAGCCCAACATAAAGGTGATCGGCACTTGCGTCCGTAAAGGGCTTCAAATGGCGCGACACCAATACTGGTGTGGTAGCTGTTGTTGTATGAAAATTCGACCAAAGGTAAATGTTTGTCCCAGCTACCGCCCAAATCCATAACACACGCTCTCAGCATGTCTTCCAAAGTTTGAATAGTTCTTTCACTTTGGCCATCAGTTTGCGGATGGAATGCAGTGCTCAAATTCAATTGTGAGCCAAAAGCTTCTTGGAAGGATTGCCAAATCCTTGATACGAATCTCCCATCTCTATCAGAGATGATTGAGAGTGGCACTCCATGACGTGCAACGATTTCTCTCATGTAAATTTCCGCAAGCTTACTCGTATTGTCTTTCTCCTTGATCGACAAGAAATGTGCGGACTTTGTTAGACGGTCAACAATAACCCAAATAGTATCATGACCCCTGGGCGTCCTTGGCAACTTTGTTATAAAATCCATTGAAATCTGTTCCCATTTCCACTTGGGAATTTCAGGTTGTTGCAGAAGTCCCGAAGGCTTCTGGTATTCAGCTTTTACCTTGGCGCACGTCAAACATTTGCTAACATAAACAGCAACGTCGCCTTTCATTCTAGGCCACCAGTAATAATCTTTAAGGTCCTGGTACATCTTATCCGCACCGGGATGAATAGAGTACCGTGATTTGTGTGCCTCATCAAAAATAGCTTTCCTCAAACCACCAAACAGAGGAACCCAAATCCTTTTCATAAAACATAATGTTCCTTCCCTGTTTGGTACCAATTGCTTTTCCATCCCACGGAGATATTCTTCTTCAAGGTTTCTTTCCTTAAGAGCTTCTTTTTGGGCGGCACGAATGCGCAAGGGAAGATTTGTCTGGACAATCATCTCCAAAGCCCTAACCCTTATGGGCTTGATCCTTTCTTTACGACTTAGGGCATCGGCGACCACATTCGCCTTCCCTGGATGGTACTTTATCTCGCAGTCGTAATCGTTCAACAATTCGACCCAACGTCTTTGTCTCATGTTCAGCTCTCTCTGGTTGAATATGTGTTGTAAACTCTTGTGGTCTGTGAAGATTGTACACTTCGTACCATATAGGTAGTGTCTCCATATCTTTAGTGCAAATATCACTGCGCCTAGTTCCAAATCATGCGTGGTATAGTTCCTTTCATGTACTTTCAACTGGCGTGACGCGTAAGCTATAACTTTCTGGCGTTGCATCAACACGCAACCCAATCCTTGACGTGAGGCGTCACAGTATACCACGAAATCATCTGTACCTTCCGGTAGTGCTAAGATCGGCGCATTGCAGAGTTTATCCTTTAACAACTGAAATGCTTCTTCCTGTTTGATTCCCCAATCAAACTTCTTATCCTTCTGTGTGAGGAGTGTCAGTGATTGAGCAATTTTTGAAAAATCCTCAATGAACCTTCGGTAGTAACCAGCCAAGCCTAAGAATTGTCGAATCTCGGTTGGCGTCTTTGGAGTCTCCCAGTTCTTTATCGCCTCGATCTTTGTGGGATCGACATGGATTCCATTTCCATTAACCACGTGTCCAAGGAATTGGACTTCACGTAGCCAGAACTCGCACTTAGAGAATTTGGCATACAACTGTTCCTTTTTCAACAACTCCAGAATAGCTCTTAAGTGCTGTTCATGTTCGGCCTTTGTCTTCGAGTAAATCAAAATATCGTCGATGAATACAATCACGAACTTATCGAGATACGGCTTGCAGACTCGATTCATTAGGTCCATAAAAACAGCAGGCGCGTTTGTTAACCCAAACGGCATGACTAGGAACTCGTAGTGTCCATAACGAGTTCTGAAGGCTGTCTTCGGGATGCTCTCTTCTTGTATTCTTAACTGATGGTACCCAGATCGAAGATCGATCTTAGAGTAAAAGCTTGAACCCTGGAGTTGATCGAATAGATCATCGATTCTTGGCAGAGGGTATCTATTCTTGATCGTCAGTTTATTCAACTCCCGGTAGTCAATACACATACGAAAACTACCGTCTTTCTTTTTAACAAATAAAACTGGAGCTCCCCAAGGTGAGAAGCTTGGTCGGATGAATCCTTTGTCAAGTAACTCCTGGAGTTGTGTCGACAACTCCTGCATCTCTGACGGTGCCAGTCTATAAGGTGCCCTAGCTACAGGCGCGGCGCCTGGAACTAAGTCAATGTGAAATTCCACTTGCCTTTGGGGTGGCAATCCTGGCAAGTCCTCTGGAAAGACTTCAGGATATTCCCTCACGACAGGGATGTCTTCGATTTTCGGCTCAACAGCTTTCTTATCCACGATGTGTGCCAGGAAGGCAGCACATCCCTTTTGTAAACACCTACGAGCTTTCAGGCAACTGATAATTCTTAAAGGCGTATCCCGCTTCTCCCCATGAACCACAAATGTTTCTCCATCTTCGGTTGGGATACGAACTACCTTTTCGTGACAAACAATCTCAGCCCTGTTGCTTGACAACCAATCCATTCCTACTACCACGTCGAAACTCCCCAGCTGGACTGGTAGTAGATCCAAAGTAAATTCACGCCCTCCCAATTCGATTACACAACCTCTGACCACTTCATTGGCTTCTACTAACTTTCCATTAGCCAATTCAATTGAGTAAGGAACATCTAATTTACTAGCGGCTAATCCAAGCATATTCTTAAACTCTAACGATACGAAGCTATAATCGGCACCAGTATCAAATAAAACGGATGCAAAGCGTTGGTTTACAGGGAACGTACCAGTAACAACATTGGGATCCTGGCGCGCCTCCCTTGCTTCGATATTGAAAACCCTTCCACGTGCTTGGTTCAATTCTGGGCAGTTCCTCTTAAAATGCCCCATATCACCACAGTTAAAGCAACCTGGTCTTTGCCCATTTCCTCCACTATTTCCAGCTTGATTATTGTTGTTTTGGTTCGCATAACCAGCTTGATTCACATTGTTGCCTCGATTCCCGTTTCCTCCATTGTTCCCCTGCGGGCGATTCCCAATACCACCACGATTATTATTTATATTCCCAAATCCTCCCTGGCCTCCCCGGCCAGCACTAGCCCAGCAAGAATCCTTCAAGTGACCAGTCTTCCCACAAGCTTCACATACTTTTGGCCCGCATTGGCCAGTATGATGACGTTGGCATGAGTTACACTTGGGGTATGTACCCATATATCCCTTTCCTTTCCTTCTAGTACCAGTCGTAGTTCGGGTCGGCGTGCTCGACTCTCCTTTTCTGCCATCACTGGTTGTGCCTTGTCTGAAATTTGAGAACTTTCTTTTGTTGTCCCCGGACGACTCTACATGAGTCTCCTTCTTCTTTTGCTCAACCTCAGAAAACTTGTTTAGGCGGATTGCCTCCTCAGTAAGAGCTACGCTTAGATCAATCGCCTCAGTGATTGTTGCCGGTTTTGAAGAGGTCACCATACTAATGATTTGAGGAGCTAAACCCCAAATGAAACGCTCAATCCGCTTGAATTCTGGCGTGACCATGTAAGGTACCACTTGTGATAGGTCGTGAAACCTCTGAACATATTCCGCAATTTTTGGACCGTCCATCTTCAGATGCCAGAATTCAGTTTCCAACTTTTGAATTTCAGCGCGAGAGCAATACTTTTTGCGCATGAGCTCTTTCAGCTCGTTCCACGTCAATGCATAAGCTGCGGCTTCACCCAGTGTTTGGACTTGTAAATTCCACCATGACAGGGCTCCGTTCAAGAATAGCCCAGAGATGTAAGTAACCTGCTGATCTGGGGCGCATTTGCTCATGCGGAGAATTGACTCTGTCTTTTCTGCCCAACGAACAAAAGCAACAGCACCTCCGGTGCCATCAAAGTTTACGGGTTTGCAGTCTAAGAACTGCTTGTAGGTGCACCCATGAGGCGGATTATTGTTGCCGTTATTGTATGAACTGCCTCCGCTAGGTCCTCCTTGAGAGGCGGCGTATTGCGCAATGGCGGCAGCGATGATTTGTTGGAGTTCTGCCTCGTTGGTAGGCATGTGTGGATCACGTCTCGGTGGCATCTTCTAAAAGATGGTTTACGCGAGTCAGGTCATGGTAGGTAAAGTGTGCGTATATAAAAAAATAGTAATAATACATAACATCTCATGTTAAAATAAACCAAACACATAACATCTCATGTTATAAACAATCAAACACACAACATCCCATGTTATAAATATATCAATAATCAGCCATGCATGTAATGAGAACACTGCGATTAAGCTTTTATATAACCAAGACCACGATTACAATGTTTTCAAGTTCCACAAAAGTAACATACATCCAAAAAGGGACCAAGGGTCACAACGCCCTTGTCCGAAACGTCTAAATATATACAAATACCAAACATCAAAAGTCATAATCGTCAGGTGGTCTTCAAAAAGCTATGCAGCCGACTTAATCGCTATCTTCTCATCAAAAGTGGTGGTACCTGCATCAAACCAAAAGTGCCCTCATGCTGCTGGTGGTGGAGGGGGAGGGGGAAAATGAAAGTAGAACAAACTGCGCATGAGGAGCCAGTCCGCCTCCATGGCGTGGTGAGAACGTGACAGATGCTCTACCTGCTGCTCCAGGACCTGAACACGACGCGTCAGCGCGTCATGCTGTAGCATAAATGAAACGAGGACATCCTCATAAGAAGGCCCGACATAATAGGCATGATATGGATCTGTCGGCGGCACGCCGGATGATGATGTCCAAAGAAAGGGCTCGCTGGATGGAGTAAAAGGTGGTACAGCGAACAGTGGAACAGGCGGAACGGCAGTATGGTGAGGGATCTGTGGTGCAAACTGATCCCCTCCGGTCGGAAAAGGTGCATGGCCAAATGGCTGATGAGATGGGCCCTCTCCAGGGCGTGGTGGAGGGATCTCCTGTAGAAATGTGACAGGTAGATCCGTGCGATGCGCATCAGCAGTGTGTGTGGGGAACAAGGGTGCCTCGGTGGTATGTGGGGGAAAAGGTGGGATATCAGTAGGAGAAAACATGGGTGCCAAGACTGGGGCTACAGGTGCCACGAACGGCGGAAGCTCATCATCATCATCAATCCACCCATTCCGGGTGTCAGCATACTGTGGGTCGACATGAGCCGCGAATAGTGCATGGTCAGGCTCTAGAGGCGCCGGGTCAGGAATAGGAGCAACAACATCAGGCTCAGCGGGTATATCAGCCTGAACAGGTGGTGGAACAAAGGAAGCTACCGACTCAAGAGAGTCAGGAATCGATGAATCAGAATGGGCCTCCTCAATAGGAATCTCAACTAATGGAGGAGCTACCTCGTCTGCTATCGGGGCCCCACCCTCATGGTGGCCCTCCGGGGGACCCGCGAATAGATCGAGGTCGTCCTCGAACTCGAAATCGTGAGGCAAATCCTCAGCAGCAAAAGCAACGTGTGGAACAGGAGCAGGGATCTCCACAAGAGGTAGATCCCCGGCAGGAACACCATCAGCATGAGGTATATCATCCCCAAAATCGGGCATAGCAAAAGGCTGGAATGCATCCTCGTCAGTGCTGTCTGTATCTGATGTATGAACCTCTGAATCAGTGTACATCGGGTCGTCCGAGTCTACTGCCATTGGGTCTGAAACCCCGCTCGATGAAGACATAGTGTCTGTAATACAACCACAGATATGCACATATATCAATCATATAATCAAGTAAACACATTAGTCACCAATAAGCAATTAAATAGCTCTCCTAGTCCCACTAGCCTCCCAGCCTCCCAGACTGACTCCCTAGTCCCACTAGCCTCCCAGCCTCCCAGACTGCTCTCCCTAGTCCCACTAGCCTCCCAGCCTCCCAGACTGACTCCCTAGTCCCACTAGACAACTACCTCAGCCTCCCAGACCGAGCCTCAGCCTCCCAGACTGAGCCTATAAATAACAAATAAAATGTGCTCAACATTTGTTTGTAAAAAAAACATTTTGGATCTGGACTTAAGTGGTATGCAGTGTAAAAATGTTTTCGTGAGAGCCCTAGTGATCATAGTCTAGACTCGAGGAGGAATCCTAGTTCGCTATGATCAGAGCTCTGATACCAAGCTGTCACACCCTGGCTTTGCGGAAGCGTGGGTTAATTTGGTGTGACTTCTTAATACCATAGCTTAATCACAACAAAGCTATATGAAAATAAAACATGCAGATCATCCATTGATTTAAGTAAAATACCACAACATTGTCTTAATACGTTGACACATGCAACGGAAATTACAACATAAAAAAACTTTGTTCTTAACACACAACCCCAAATATAACATAAACACTTGTTTAAGACTTGCGACTCGTCCAGGTAAAAGTCGCAATCCCTAAACGTGGATGATCCTGTAATTCTAACACAGCGGGAAAACGTAGCATACCGGGCCAGATCCTTAGTTCCCTGAAATACATGTAAGTTGGAAAAATCAACATAATGTTGAGCGAGTTCATGTGTAAGTGAGTATGTAAAACACTTGTAAGTATAAAAATCCCTGGTATGTAGCAGATAAGGAAAAAGAGATCATCAATGGTTTGCAAGGCCATTGATATGTGTGAAGTGCAAGTAGGAAGACTCAACCCTAGCGGATTTTGCGTTGGGCACAAAGTCACCCCAAGGTCCGTTCTGCTGGGCCTGGGGTTGGGCTCGCTACACCCAGATAGATCTACCGCTTACGTCCCTCGGTCCTACAATGAGGATTAATGGCCTTTAGTTCCCGCCTACCCACTCACGTGATCTAAGTAGTAACCCTCCTTACGCTAACCATACCATGTAAAAGTACTCGTAATCATAGTAACATGTATTTCACCCCCGCAGTTTAAAACTGAAAACAGTTAAGAGAAAAGGGGGACATGAACTCACTGTAATGCGTCCTTGAATAACAGCAAATCAACTCAGTCTGCAGCACGACAACCTACAACGTGCTAATATCTATTAGACGAGCGGACGTGCCTTAGCTTAGGGTCTTAATGTTCATGGAAATAGTTAGACAACTATTTCGTCTTTATTTTTCTTGGTTAACGTATAAATAGATTCCTTCCCAAGGATGGGGTATTCGTACAGGTATTATGTATGTGGTGACATTAAGTATTGACAAGATACATTTTCAAGTCTCCTAACCAACATTTTAAAGGTTTATGTCAAAACTCATGGCGAGGTTTAAATTCCAAGAAATAAAGTTAAACATACTTGTTAGAAAAAAATAATTTTTCTAAGTCTTGGTATTTTTAGAAAAATTCGCCAGAACTTCCCCTAAAAACGGGAGTATCCGTGCTAATATGCACATCATTTTCTTTTCGAAATCAACCCATGATCATCAACAATCAACCATTACGTTTTAACACGCTAAACACTACCTTTGTCGCTTCAGTTTCAATTATGTGAAAACTGGACTGTTTTCGGATGAATAAATAAAATACTTAACGTATTCCAAAAATTCCCAAATTTTTGTGGAACGTCCTAACCGACCCACAAATTATTGTGTAAAAATTTCGGGGTCTAGTTCATTACCAAAAATTTATAGAAAATCGTTTACCGAACAGTGATCAGATTTGTTACATTCTGATCACTGTTTACGGAAAAATTCGTCAAAAATTCCTCGTAAGTCCGTTAATCGAATTTCCAGTTCGAGGGTCACAAATACATCTGTGACTATCTTTGATAAAAGTTTCAGGGGCTGGTTCGGTTCGGGTTTTAAGTGGTGATCGAAAACGCACAGCCCAATTTTCTGCAGTAACAAACAGCCTTAGCTGCTGTCACGAAAACGGATTTTTAAAATAGTAAACGAACTCAAAAAAATATAATTCCAGTGCCATTTTCTTCGTTTTTCGAAACGGTCCGATTTAGGCTTTTGAAATTCCGTTTTTCGAGTTTTTAAGGTCCGTTTACAGCCTGTTAAAGGCGGCTGAAACAGTGACTCAGCATGCTGTTTTGTGATTTCGATGTTATTAAATCGCGTTATAAGTGTCCGATTAGCGGGTTAAACAAGAAAACGACTTTTAAATATCAAGCATGTGTTATCCAACCCTTAACCCGACGAGATTCCTCTTCATAAATCATACATAAGTAAACTTTTATGTAGATTTTATGTTCATACTTATGTTTCATATTTTTCTAATATTCTTGTAATCTAGTGATTTAAACAACAATACTACATGTTATATGCCATAATTTTCGAACAAGATGAGATCAAGCATGAAGAAACTTACTACTAGCCTCTAGCTAGGGAAGAATCTTGTGTAAAAATGATGAGAAAAAGATGTAGAAACAAGCAAGAACAATGCTCCCTTGCAATCCCTTCAAGTTGCACCTTCCATGGATGGTTTCTAGGCTTTGAATGGACAATAAAATGAAGAAGATGATGTTGTTTAGGGTGGTGATGGTGTGCTTGGTTGTGGGCAGCCGATCAAGAGAGAGGAGAGAGTGAAAATGTGTTGCAAAATCTTGTGAAGTGATGTACATTTATAAGGAACATTACTTATATTTACTCTTCACATATCTTGGATAGATAGACAAGCAAAACACTTAATACTAGATCATTGAATCCAAGCAAGAAGATTGGAAGTATGATGTTATGACATGTGGGGTCCCACTTGGGGGAAATGAATTCGTTGGGGGGGGGGGGGGGGGGTATTATGTAAATATTGTGACTAAAGTGTAAAAGTGTAAGTAATGTGATATGTGTTAGTTGATTTATTTTAGGCGGGTGTTATGGCATACGGGGATCATGACTAGTCATAAATAATAAAATAAAGTATTTGACAAAAATTTAATGCCCCGGGTAATGTCCGGTTATACGGTTAAGTACCGTTCCGTTAAAATGTTTAATTATACCGCAAAAGGTCCTTTATGTATATATTTTGTAACATAAATTATTCCCGGTACTTAGGAAAATATACGGGACCGTTCTGCAATGTTTTTGCACTGTATTAGTAATTTAAAATGCCGAGTTTTATCATATAGCGCAGAATTTTGTATTTAAAGTACGTTTTAGGCACACCCGGTCACTATAAATCTCACCTAGTGACGCAGTTCTACAATCCTCACCGCCCTACACTCACTACCAGTGTAGCAATGTATTCCCGGCTCATACTAGCCTTAGAGGCAGTGTTTGCCTGATGCTGGTTATGTCAGCATGTTTACTGGGTATCCCGTATAGTGTGCTCACTGTGCTTTTTGTGCATCAAGGTTGTCACTGGGGTTAGTGTATAAATAATAGTGTGACAGTATAAAATGTGATGCATGAGTATGTATGTATCAGAAATCAGTAAGCAGTTTAAGCACAGTTTCAAGCAAGCACAGTAATTAAGTAGCAATTAAATATTAATTAAGTTGTACGGATACTTGGTTTGGTGAGGGTTGTCACAATGTAAACCTTTCATTTTTATAAAAATCCTTTTTATAAAAATTTACTAAGTATAGATGTTAGTAAATAAAAACATATTAGTTTTTATAAGTTTATAAACATCCGTAAATTTGTTATCGATAGCATATTTATATTTCGTGTCGATAAATAGTCAAAACGTCGTAGTAACTCCCCGGATTGGTAATTCACTTATGTAGTCGTACGTCGTCCATGTTGACCATAAATGGTGTCCGATTATTCGAATCGTCCGTAACTCGTTTTTAAGGCGTAAATATGTGAAGTCTCGTAGGACTTTTGTTATAACGTGTTTTGAGTTTAAAGGTGACATGAGATTCAAGTTCCTACAATGATATATATAACTAATACACCAAGTAATATATCACACAAAAATTGTTAAAGTAACCAAATATATATTTTCTAAAAAAAATATATATTTTTCTTGTCTTTTATTTTATAAACCTTTCTTTAATAACCTTTATAAATCTTGTATAGATTTACCCAAAAATGTTGTTATTTTATAAAATAAAGTTTTTATAAAAATTGGCCATATAACCTTTGTATTTTTATCTTAACCATGTTTCATTAAACATATCATTTTCTTTATTAAATCAACAACAATTTATTCAACACCTTAACTAAACATTATGAGACTTTTATAACATGAGTTTATTAAGATGATATGCAAATCATGTAGGGTTTTAAACATGATCCTTTCATATGTTAACTAGTTCAAAAACCAAGTTAAATTCTAGTTTTAACAACTTTCATAGAAATCTTTAGTTGTATGTTAATTTTTATAATCTTGTGAAAGTCTTGTTTTTAAATATAAACCCTAAATACTTTCACAAGATCACTAGATATGATCATTCCCTTAATCCTTTATGTTAAAACCCTTTAACATAAACTTGTATAATTTTTAGATCATATCTTTCAACATCTTCTAACACTTTATTTGTAGCATAATCATCATAACAAGATCTAATAAGCATATAACAAGTCTAAGATCACAATATAAACAAACATAATTATATCATGATTTTTATCTTTGCTTCATTGTATTTTTCTTGTTCATTATGTATGATTATATAGTTATTATTAGTTATAATAACAATCATAAACATAATATGTATAAAAAAATATAGAAGCTTACTTCTAGCACTAGGCTAGGGATGATCTTAGAGATTAATAAGAACTAAGAAGATGATGATCTTGATGTTAGAACACTTTTGTATGGATAAAAATCCTTCCTTTCACTTCCAAAAGCCTTAGATCACCTTATGTTCCAAAGAAATCCATGTTGATCATGAAGGAGATGATAAAAATTATTGGGTTTTTGGGGTGTTCTTGTGAAAAAAAAAAAATGAAGATGATAAGAGTGTTCTTGGATAAGAATGATGAAATGTGAAGTAATGAGGTTAAAGACTTAATGGCTAAGTGTTGAAAATAATCACCAAACTTATCCACTTGCAACACAAAGTAATTACCAAGATATTTTACCAACATAAACAAGGGGGTGGGACCCCTTGTTCACGGTTACAAGGTGGGGGGGGGGGGGTCTCATGTGGTAAAATGTGTTAGTTATTTTTTTTTAGATTTCACAAGAATAAAAAGATGTAAGTATTTAGGTGTTTAGGTTTTGCAATTTTTCCGAGATGTTTCAAGACTTGTAATAACCATAAACTAGTCTTACAACACTAAAATAATGCTCACTAGTTCGCTACTTGTGCCAAAACATAATTCGGCTAGATGTTTAGCGCTCGTTTCGCTAGTAAATAGTCGAAAGGTACGCTTATGGAAGTTGTAGGAAAAATTCCAGTTATGTGTGAAGTCGATATTCCATAATTATTTTCATATGAAATTGGTGCCTAAACATCTATTTTGCATCTTGTAATAAAATTACAATTGCTGAATTTTGCGGAAAAATAATGAAATGGTCACTTTTAGCGCATTTCGGACAGTTTTTGGTGCTACCGAGCATTGGTAAAATATTAACCAAACTCTTGTATTCCCATATAGGGTTTAATATATAATTGATATTGGACTCTCATCCGAGTCTTAAAAATGTCATTTTTGATGTTTTCTGCGAATCCGGAGTTTTCGTCAGCACTCTAGTTCACTAGGCACTACTCTAGTTGTTTCGATGAATTGTTTGCACTATTTCAAATGTACCCAATAAAAATGAATCATGTGTAATAACCAATGAATATTCCATGAGTTTTATAAGATGTATACCATGTAATCATGCAGTCAGAATATTCAAAACGCATGCTTGTATAATGTAAATCACTGTTTTAAATGTAAGTAAATTACCCGAAAGTGGCAGTTGTCACATTCTCCCCTTGTTATTGAGAATTTCGTCCCGAAATTCATGACGAGTCATCCTTTGCAGGATTGTTCTCAAACAGGTGAGAGTATTTGGCTTTGATTTAATGTTCTCGTTCCCAAGTATACTCGGGTCCGTGTCGAGAGTTCCAACGTACATTTTAATAATTTGATACAACTCCTCCATGATTTCTATACTTTACAGTCCATGACTTCAACAGGTTCTTTAGTGAATTGGAGTTTGTCGTCAATGTGAATAGAATGATAACGGTTGCTTATGTTGGACTCTATTTAAGATTCGACACATGAAACGTGTCGTGCACACTGTTAAGTTCATCTGGTAACTTCAACTTGTAGGCAACAGTGCCAATCTTTTCTAAGATTTCAAATGGTCCAATGTAACGTGGGTTAAGCTTTCCACGTTTACCGAACCTCGCTACGCCTTTCCAAGGCGAGACTTTCAACAAGACTTTGTCTCCAACCTCGAAAGATAATGGTTTTCGTCTTTTATCTGCGTAGCATTTTTGTCGATCGCGAGCCGTCTTGATACGGTCTCGGGTCTGAAAAATTTTATCCGTAGTCTCTTGGACTAGTTTCGGACCAATTATTTAACTATCGCCTGTTTCCGCCCAACATAGCGGAGAGCGACACTTTCAACCATAAAGAGCTTCAAACGGTGCAGCTTGTATAGTAGTATTGTAGCTGTTATTGTAGGAAAACTCAACTAAAGGTAGATGAGTATCCCAATTGCCGCCTAAATCTATAACACATGCACGAAGCATATCTTCGAGTGTTTAGATTGTCCGTTCGCTCTGGCCGTCAGTTTGTGGATGAAAGGCCGTACTTAGATTTAAATGAGATCCAAAGGCCTGTTGAAATGATTTCCAAATTCTAGAAATAAAACGACCGTCTCGGTCTGAAATGATTGAAATAGGCACTCCATGACGAGCCACTATTTCTTTGAGATAGAGTTCCGCTAGTTTTTCAGAATTAGCCTTCTACCAAATCGGTAAGAAGTGCGTGGACTTTGTTAGTCTATCGATGGTTACACATATCATGTAGTGACCTCTTGAGGTCCTGAGTAACTTCGTAATGAAGTACATCGATATTTGTTCCCATTACCAAACGGGAATCTCGGGTTGTTGTAACAAGTCCGAGGGATTTTGCTACTCGACTTTGACTTTCGCGCAAGTCAAGCATTCTCCGATATAAGTCGCGATATCACTTTTGAGGTTAGGCCACCAGTAGTATTCTTTCACTATTTAGGCCTATGTGTTTCCTCAAAATATCATCTCGAAGGTCGCCAAAGAATGGAACCCAATTTCGACCCATAAGGTATAAAGTTCCATCTTCTTTCGGCACTAACTGTTCCTTCATGCCTCGAAGTGCTTCTGCTTGAATATGCTCTTCCTTGAGCGCTTGTGAATCATCTTCTCTAATGCTTGAACTCTCAGTGTTCTAACTCGCTCCTTGCGGCTCAAGGCATCTGCTACAACGTTTGCCTTGCCCGGATGGTACTTTATTTCACAATCATAGTCGTTCAACAATTCAACATACATCGTTGACGTATATTTAATTCTTTTTGGTTGAATATGTGTTGAAGACTTTTATGATCCGTGAAAATAATGCATTAAGTACCATATTAATAATGTCGCCATAATTTTTAAACGAATACCACCATGCCTAACTCAAGGTCGAGAGTGGTATGGTTCTTCTCATGAACTTTTTAATTGGGCGCGACGTGTACACAATAACTTTTTCACGTTGCCTGAGTACGCAACCCAATCCTTGATGCGAGGCATCATAGTCTACAATAGAGTCATCGGTATCATCGAATAATGATAAGATTGTAAGATGCTATGCACCAATCTTAAGAATAAGTTGTAAGGCTATATCTTGTTTTTCGATTTGGGGCGAATTTATTGTCTTTAACAACTCTAAAATGGTTCTCAAATGTTGCTCATGTTCATTAGTCGATCGAGAGTATATCAAAATGTCGTCAATAAACACTATGACGAATTTGTCGAGATACGGCTTGCACACACGATTCATTAATCCATGAAGACCGCTAGTGCATTTGTTAAACCAAAAGGCATAACGAGAAACTCGTAATGACCGTAACGAGTCTTATAAGCCGTTTTCGGTATGCTTTCCTCTTGAATTCGTAACTGATGATACTCCGATCGTAAGTCTATATTAGAGTAGAAGCTAGAACCTTTCATAAACCATTTGAGTTAGTTGGAAATTCATTTGTAACATGGTTTAGAAATATGAATTTTTCGTTCATCGAAATGTTGTGCATTTTTGCAAAACTTGCGTGTCTTTCCACCCCCAAAACCTTTATAAAGATACATAGTTGGTAAAGAGTGGGGGTTATGAACGCATAACATCCTTATTCGGTCAATTACAAGGTTCAGAAGGTGCTAATCGACATGGAGTTTTGGCTACGAGTGCGGCTCCTGGTACCAAGTCGATGTGAAACTCGACTTGTTGATATGGTGGTAGTCCTGGAAAGACTTCAGGAAATTATTTTTATCAAAAGAATATTTGTTAGCTGTGGCCCAACGGCCTTCTTGTCTACAACAAGTGCTAGAAAGGCAATACAACCTTTCCGTAAGCACTTCTAAGCCTTCATGCAATTGATGTTCCGCAATAATGTGTTGCGCTTCTCTCCATGGATAACAAGTGTCTCTTCGTTCGGTGGTGGTAAGCGAATGATCTTCTCGTGACAGAAGACTTCGGCTCGATTATTGGATAGCCAATCCCTGCCAACCACTACGTCTAAAATACCTAACTCAATGGGTAAGAGATCGATATTGAATTTCAGCTCTAGACTCGACTAGTTTACGTTTTGCCAATTCTATAGAATGAGAAGACGTCTAGCTTACTTGACTCTAGACCAAGTATATTTTAAATTCTGTGTGGCGAGGACTTCACTGTATAGTTTTAGGAACCCTATGTTTAAATGTAGGATAACCCAATCCATATGTTTAGATGTAGGATAACCCGATCCATATGTTTAGATGTAGGATAACCCAATCCCTAATTGTAGCTAGGACAATCCCGTCCCTAGCCATGAAACTCATGTATGTGAAATGTTGAGATGAAGCTAAAATTGCCAATTGTATAAAATAACATGGATGTGAAATGTTGACGAATAGGATACATACCGGTGGCCCTTAATGATTTGATATGTCTCAGCTAATTCCCCATTAGCTAACTTGATATAGTAATGTGTGTCCCACATGACTCTAATTCGAGTATATGTATAACAACTAAAGACACTAGTTAAGCTTGGTGTTGGTATTAATAGAATTGATACATGATGATAGTAGAGTGTAAGTACTCATGACTCCATTGGGATTTTGTGGAGTATTTATAGTTCTAGCCACACACACACTTATTCACTAGCTTGATCCATTCTTAAGTATTATCGTCTTGCTTGTCTTTGTTTTGCGCTCGGTCTTAGCACACTGCTACTCTTGGCGCTTTTGCAATTGCCCTCATGATGAATGTCTTACTTGTCGCATTTAGGATTTCGACAAGTTACCAGCATACATCCTGGTGCCAAAATCGTTTATGGCAGCAGTTGCCTTCATTTCTCTCATGGCGAGAGTTATTGTTTGAGTGATTGAGGTAGGGAGGGATGATGCTGCCATGCTTCGGATCTCCGAGGCTAAACCCGAAGTGTAACACTCAGTGTGTTTGAATTCGGGTGTTTCCCAGTATGGAACAACCCTTGAGAGACCGTGAAAGCATCAAGTGTAACCATCAACATTGGCTCCAGTTATGATCGAGTTCTTTTATAAAATCATATGAAGATAGATATGAAAATCAGATGATATAAAAGAATAATGTATGGTTAAATAAATAACCAATGAAAATGTAGTGTATAAATATATCATGTCTCGAAATAGAATATTATGTCTTGTGTAGAGGATGTCGTGTCTTGTGCGAAAATGTCGTGTCTTGTCTTTGTCGAAGAGATTTGAATAACACCACGATATGCAATATAATATAAGCACTTATATATAGGAAGTACCAGCGGCGTATCCACCATGCTTTTATCATATTACACACGTCTCATCACTTACAAATAACCACCAAAAAATGTCTTGTGTATACCAACGTCAATGACATGTATAACAATGTCTTGCGTAACAATGTCATGTATAAAACATGTCTTGATTAAAAGCAATGGTTTTCAACACATAACTCTTAACTTAAACAATTGATTCTTTTGGCGCCATGATCTTTTTAATACACACTATTAACAGAATCTAGACATGTATTTGGATAAATAGAGTCTATCATGTGCCCAAGAATGAAGAACGCAATCAATCGGTCATGGAAACCTCAAGACTATATTGTTCATACATGTTTGAATAAATGATAATGTGGATAACCAAAACCAAAAGGTGTAATGCCTCTTGCATGTATTGGTCATATGTCTAAATGGAAAAAGAAAAATAATTCGTTCAGGAGGGGAAACCAACCCATGGCCTCCGTCCCTATAATATGGGTTCCCTTCTCTATGACCTCAATCGTCCGAAGTAGAGAAAATCCTTTGTCTTATGTGTCCATGTGACAATTATGGTAATAGTGCTTGAGTTTCACGAGCCCTAGCAAAATTATTTAGAATTTCCAAAGATGTCGAATAGAATGTAATGAGGGAGTTGCAGCATGGCGCATGCCATACCATTCCTTGGGAAAAGAAAAATGTCAAGCGACGGAATTTATTGTATCATTTCCAATAAATATGATAAGGTGGAATATGATAAGGTAAGGTAAAGTAGGATAAAGTGTCATAGACACCATGGAACCAACCCATGTTCAAGAATTTCGAGAATGTTGAGGAAATTACCCATGTGTGGCTAACAAGTTTTGTTTGTTTAAATGACTAGTCTCAACTGAATCGTGATATAGATCGAATGTTAGTGTGAACAAATACGTGTCGTCTTTCTGTATTGTATTGTATTGCATTGTATTGTAGGGTGTTATACTAACCACCACAGTTCGTGTTCTAATAGATAAGAAACATTGAATCTCAAATAATAATTTAAGAATTTGAACGAATATTGATCATTAGCTTGGCCCGCAGAGTCCACCAGAATTCCCATGCACTACAAGTTGTTATTACGTTGGCCACCGTAATAATAAATTGTCTTGCATGGTTACCCTAGCATTCTCTCGTACGAAGCAGCCGATCAATAAGAGAGGAAACATTATTGTCAATATACCTTCAACATATGAGGGACCTTCGTGATAGTTCACGTGTCAACGTCCGTTGTTGTTACTCGCAGGACGGTACGACGTTATATGAAATAGAAATGGAAAGAATCTGTAACAATAACAATTGAAGAGGCACCTTCAAGATGAGTACTTCATCTTCCTTGTAAGGACAAGAGTATATCCACCTTGATTAGTATGAGTCACATGGATCTCGTCCCACTAATGAAGTTGTTGTCCAAGGTTACCACCTTCGCCTCGTCGTCATTATCATGGTCAGGCATCTCAGCATTCGCGAGAAAGCAACCATATTTTACGGAATTAAGTTTAAGATTTCACTTAGGAATCATGTTCGCCATACGCTCCGCAATAGACATGAGGTCGATATTTTCACCGTGTGAGTAAAGAATAATAATAGAGTTTGAAGTCGAAGGTATTTTGTTTTTGGCAAAATATTTCATGCAACATATATATGAACCACCTATATATATAATCATGTAAAATCCTATCAATCAAGGATTTCTATCTTGTATAAGCTGAACTTGTGAACTGTTTATAATGCATAAACTGATAATGTAATGTATTGTAGGCACAAAGTCTATTAATGTATTGTGTCTGTTTCTCATAGACTTCACCCATGGAAATGTCCTCGCTTGATTTATGTGAAATGAATTTTTGCTGTAGTGGACCATGAAAAATGTTTATGCAAATGAAAACCTTTTGACTTGTCCAATTTTATTTATAATATGTTCAACATGAACAAGAGGTTTTCGTGAGAGATCCCTAGTGATTGTAGACTTAGACTCGAGAAAGAATCCTGGTTCACTACAATCGATGCTCTGATACCAAGCTGTCACACCCGCTCATAGCGGAAACGCAAGGTGTGATCTGTCTGGTTTTCATTGCATAAATATCGATGTACATGAACAAACTATATGAATAAACATACTCCATTGCCATTACATAAGTGTTTCAAAAGATTACATCATAAGTTTAGTGTGTCGGTTACAAACCATTAACATGAAAATAAAGCGTTATTGTTTCATACATAAACTTGAAATAAACTACAAAGGTTTAAACCATCCTATTTCCGCAAAGAGGCGGAATATAATAGTTAAACCCTTCAAAAGATGGCATGGAGTTCCTGTACTTGTTATCTTGACTGAAAAATCCGACATGGTCCTTTAATTCCCTGAAATACATGTTAAGTTTGGAAAACATCAACAAAAGTTGGTGAATTCATGCAATTTAGTTGTAAACGATGTATGAAAAATGTGAGTTGTAGTATGTAAAGCGTCAATGAAATCGTTGATCATTAATGTTTTGCAAGGACATTAATATGTGTGACGAAATAGGAAGCAAACCAACCCTAGACGATTTTATGCCGATTCCTATCGACTGGGACACAAACGCACTCTTCCGTAGGGGTCCATGACCAAGAGTGGGGCTCGCCAAAACCCATTAGATCTAAGCCTTTGTTCCTTGGTCCAAACTGGATTAATGGTGCTTATAGTATGGCCCTAATTCGCACATGATCTATGGTGTTTCATTACCTAACTTTATCATACTCTGAACATGTATCCTCCCCGATAGTTGTAAAGTTGTAAAACATTTAAATGAACAGGGGAACATGAACTCACTGTATTGCGTCCTGAAAATAGATGTAAATAAGATCTCACGTGCGGTCGTCCTGAATAGCGTGGCGACCTACAAACGTTCTTATTTTTGTTAGACACTTCGGTCTTTGAAAAGAATTTGAGTACAAGTCTTGTGTCTTGAGTATATGTAAGACTTGTATGTCTTTACTGTTCGTTAACTGGGTATTCGATGTATGAGTTGTTCAAATGTTCGTTAACTGTGTATTCGATGTATGAGTTGTTCAAATGTTCGTTAACTGTGTATTCGATGTATGAGTTGTTCAAATGTTCGTTAACTGTATATTCGATGAATGAGTTGTATAGTCGGATCTCGTCCGCTGAATCTCGTGTCTTGTATGTATCACTTGTATAGTTGTGTTTCCAATAATAGTATCATTGGGCCAAGCCCATGTTTTCAAGTTATTGGGCTTAAATAGTGCTGGGCCTCAAATAGTGTTGGGCCTCAAATAGTGTTGGGCCTCAAATAGTGTTGGGCCTCAAATAGTGTTGGGCCTCATTAGTGTTGGGCCTCAAATAGTGTTGGGCCTCAATAGTGTTGGGCCTCAATAGTGTTGGGCCTCAAATAGTGTTGGGCCTCAAATAGTGTTGGGCCTCAATAGTGTTGGGCCTCAAATAGTGTTGGGCCTCAAATAGTGTTGGGCTTGAATAGTGTTGGGCTTGAATAGTGTTGGGCTTTGGCCCATATGTTTGGTGTTTGGGCTTAGCCCACTAATTTATGTTAAGCCCATTATGAAAAATAAGCCCATTTGTAAAACAATAGCCCATTACTTAAACTAGCCCATTTGTTATAAAAATAGCCCATTAAGTATAATAAGCCCATTTGTAGAAAAATAGCCCACTAGTACATGTAAACCTTTCATTTTTATAAAAATCCTTTTTATAAAAATTTACTAAGTATAGATGTTAGTAAATAAAAACATATTAGTTTTTATAAGTTTATAAACATCCGTAAATTTGTTATCGATAGCATATTTATATTTCGTGTCGATAAATAGTCAAAACGTCGTAGTAACTCCCCGGATTGGTAATTCACTTATGTAGTCGTCCGTCGTCCATGTTGACAATAAATGGTGTCCGATTATTCGAATCGTCCGTAACTCGTTTTTAAGGCGTAAATATGTGAAGTCTCGTAGGACTTTTGTTATAACGTGTTTTGAGTTTAAAGGTGACATGAGATTCAAGTTCCTACAATGATATATATAACTAATACACCAAGTAATATATCACACAAAAATTGTTAAAGTAACCAAATATATATTTTCTAAAAAAAATATATATTTTTCTTGTCTTTTATTTTATAAACCTTTCTTTAATAACCTTTATAAATCTTGTATAGATTTACCCAAAAATGTTGTTATTTTATAAAATAAAGTTTTTATAAAAATTGGCCATATAACCTTTGTATTTTTATCTTAACCATGTTTCATTAAACATATCATTTTCTTTATTAAATCAACAACAATTTATTCAACACCTTAACTAAACATTATGAGACTTTTATAACATGAGTTTATTAAGATGATATGCAAATCATGTAGGGTTTTAAACATGATCCTTTCATATGTTAACTAGTTCAAAAACCAAGTTAAATTCTAGTTTTAACAACTTTCATAGAAATCTTTAGTTGTATGTTAATTTTTATAATCTTGTGAAAGTCTTGTTTTTAAATATAAACCCTAAATACTTTCACAAGATCACTAGATATGATCATTCCCTTAATCCTTTATGTTAAAACCCTTTAACATAAACTTGTATAATTTTTAGATCATATCTTTCAACATCTTCTAACACTTTATTTGTAGCATAATCATCATAACAAGATCTAATAAGCATATAACAAGTCTAAGATCACAATATAAACAAACATAATTATATCATGATTTTTATCTTTGCTTCATTGTATTTTTCTTGTTCATTATGTATGATTATATAGTTATTATTAGTTATAATAACAATCATAAACATAATATGTATAAAAAAATATAGAAGCTTACTTCTAGCACTAGGCTAGGGATGATCTTAGAGATTAATAAGAACTAAGAAGATGATGATCTTGATGTTAGAACACTTTTGTATGGATAAAAATCCTTCCTTTCACTTCCAAAAGCCTTAGATCACCTTATGTTCCAAAGAAATCCATGTTGATCATGAAGGAGATGATAAAAATTATTGGGTTTTTGGGGGGTTCTTCTGAAAAAAAAAATGAAGATGATAAGAGTGTTCTTGGATAAGAATGATGAAATGTGAAGTAATGAGGTTAAAGACTTAATGGCTAAGTGTTGAAAATAATCACCAAACTTATCCACTTGCAACACAAAGTAATTACCAAGATATTTTACCAACATAAACAAGGGGGTGGGACCCCTTGTTCACGGTTACAAGGTGGGGGGGGGGGGGGGGGTCTCATGTGGTAAAATGTGTTAGTTATTTTTTTTTAGATTTCACAAGAATAAAAAGATGTAAGTATTTAGGTGTTTAGGTTTTGCAATTTTTCCGAGATGTTTCAAGACTTGTAATAACCATAAACTAGTCTTACAACACTAAAATAATGCTCACTAGTTCGCTACTTGTGCCAAAACATAATTCGGCTAGATGTTTAGCGCTCGTTTCGCTAGTAAATAGTCGAAAGGTACGCTTATGGAAGTTGTAGGAAAAATTCCAGTTATGTGTGAAGTCGATATTCCATAATTATTTTCATATGAAATTGGTGCCTAAACATCTATTTTGCATCTTGTAATAAAATTACAATTGCTGAATTTTGCGGAAAAAGAATGAAATGGTCACTTTTAGCGCATTTCGGACAGTTTTTGGTGCTACCGAGCATTGGTAAAATATTAACCAAACTCTTGTATTCCCATATAGGGTTTAATATATAATTGATATTGGACTCTCATCCGAGTCTTAAAAATGTCATTTTTGATGTTTTCTGCGAATCCGGAGTTTTCGTCAGCACTCTAGTTCACTAGGCACTACTCTAGTTGTTTCGATGAATTGTTTGCACTATTTCAAATGTACCCAATAAAAATGAATCATGTGTAATAACCAATGAATATTCCATGAGTTTTATAAGATGTATACCATGTAATCATGCAGTCAGAATATTCAAAACACATGCTTGTATAATGTAAATCACTGTTTTAAATGTAAGTAAATTACCCGAAAGGGGCAGTTGTCACATTCTCCCCTTGTTATTGAGAATTTCGTCCCGAAATTCATGACGAGTCATCCTTTGCAGGATTGTTCTCAAACAGGTGAGAGTATTTGGCTTTGATTTAATGTTCTCGTTCCCAAGTATACTCGGGTCCGTGTCGAGAGTTCCAACGTACATTTTAATAATTTGATACAAATCCTCCATGATTTCTAGACTTTACAGTCCATGACTTCAACAGGTTCTTTAGTGAATTGGAGTTTGTCGTCAATGTGAATAGAATGATAACGGTTGCTTATGTTGGACTCTATTTAAGATTCGACACATGAAACGTGTCGTGCACACTGTTAAGTTCATCTGGTAACTTCAACTTGTAGGCAACAGTGCCAATCTTTTCTAAGATTTCAAATGGTCCAATGTAACGTGGGTTAAGC